>OY728129.1:0-10000000 GCA_963277665.1 Viscum album
TATTATTAATATTATTATAATTATTACTAGGTTATTATTATTAATACTATATTATTATCCTTATTATCCTTATTATTATTATTATTATTAATATATTTATTATTATTTTAATTATTATCATATTATTATCATTATTATTATTATTTATATTAATATACTATTATCATTATTATTATGTTATTATTAATAGAATGTTGATATTAGCATTATATTGTGGTTATGCTAATATTATTATTATTATTAAATTATTATTGATATTATTATGTTATTATGTTATTATCATTATTATTGTATTATTATGTTGTTGTCATTATTATTATGATTATGCTATTATTATATTATATTAATATTTCTATTACGATTATGATGATATTATAATTATGCCATATTATGATTTTTATTATTATTATATCATTATTATTATTATTATATTATGTTATTATTATTATTATATTATTGTTATCACCATTGTTATTTTTACGTTAATATTATTGTTATTACTATTATTATTAGTGTGTTATAATTATTATTGAGCCTGTTTAACGGTATTTTGTTTTAGGACCTGTTTGACGGCGCAATACGCTGCGACCTTTACGCAACAGGAGTTTCGCATCGTGTTGTTCTTCGTTCATATCCGAGGTAGGTCTCCCATTGCACTCGCCTTTAAATTTAGCATTTATTTATTCCTTGTCTTTTCACTTAGTTTCAGTAAATTTAAAAGTATTACTAATTAGATATTTATAGTGTAGTGATCTGCTGATAAATGAAAGTCATGTTAAATTGCATTTTGAAATGTTTTGGTGTGTGTAAATTAGTAGGTGTATTGTTTATGGAAAAAAAGTGTTTCTTAGAACCTTGATTAGAGGAAATACCGTATGACTTTTAAACTTGATTTTGAAATCATTAAGTGTGATTCTTAGTTGTTGAAAAATGTTTTCCTTTAACGCGTAATTAAAAGTTGGGATTTCATTTGAGAAACATTATTCTTTCAAAAAGTGATAAAAGGCCCGTTTGGATCTTGATAAAAGTGGGGTGCGTTGGCTATTGGAAAATGAATCTACTTGTGAAACCATTGTGTTTCAGGTTTAATATGTTGATTTGAGTTTCTTAAATAAATTTCGAAGTGTGTTCTGGTTTTCAATGAAATGGCGTGTGTCATATACTTTAGAAATGCTTTGATATTAAATGGTTTAAATGTAAATGATGTGGCAGCCCGGTTGGCACTTTGTTGATTGTGAACTGACTACTTATATATACACGCACTTATGGGACATCTCTACAGAGGGACTTCCCTTCGAGGGTTGTCGTGTAGCGGTGTCTGTGTAAGGGGGTTGGCAATAGATTAGCGGTGAGATGAGTCACGCGTGCGAGGGCCTGCCACTTACACAGTATCATTGAAACTACCGTGGGTTCCTGGGTGTCTTTTAGAGAATCGAGTGACAGTTGCTGGATAACCCCGATTAGACGGGGTAGTCCCCCCTTGGTAGGTAAGGCCTTGTGGGGCGTTCCACTGGTTGGCTATTAGGGCGACCAGTTTGTTATTGACTATAGAGTACCATGCCGACAGGTAGTCTGAACCCGAGTACGTCCAGGGGTTTTCTAGGGATGTTTAGGATCGCCCATGGTTATTGCTTATAGCTTCTTGTTTACTTTTAATTTCACTTGTTTTCTTTCCTGCTTGTTCACTTTCAGTTCTTCTTTACAGCTTGTACTGGTTACTTCATGGAAATGGCTTTCAAATGAAAATGGGTTTTTCTCTTGTGTAGTAAAACTGAAAATGTAACACTTCTTTATCTTTCAGAACGAATTTAGAATCAATGGAAAGAAATTCAACTTTCGAAAAGGAATAAGGGTTATGACTCGTGATTAGATTTTCAAGTGAAACATTATAAAATCTTACTTTTATACATTTTTGTTCAAACCTGGAATAGGTAGATTCTTTATTTACTGGCAGTGCTTCGGATTTTGTTGTGGGGCTCACCTACTGAGTACTTTTGTGCTCACGCCTATCTTTTACCATTTCAGTTGCAGGTTCCTTGTGTCCAGGTTTTTCCTGGCTTGAGTCGCTCAGTGAGGGAGCGACGTTGGTTGTAGTTGGGTGGTGACCCGCGAGGTCACGTGGAGGTATGTCGTGGTATAGTTTTGTTTAGGTCTTTAGTGTTTGTCTGTTTGTTTAGTTTATATTCTTTCTTTCGATCCTGTTTTTAGTTTGGGCTGAAATTGTTCCCAGTGATTGAAATTTTTAATGCCCGGCACTAGTTGCCATCCCAGGGGGATCGGGAACGCCCCTCAGGACTTTCCGCAGACCGGCTCGGGTGACCGGTTCAGGGTCGACCCGGGCCGGTTGGTGACATTATGGTATCAAAGGGAGGTTTCTTGTTATTTGGGTTGTCTGGTAGGTGGAGATAAGGACTGTCGGGACTCGAGAGGTAGGTACGGGGAGGACGTCATGAACCCTCACCCGTTCCACACCTCGAGTCACCAGGGTAGTCCGAGAATTGTGTCTTTATCTCTTTCTAGTTTGTTTTGGATTGAGAGATGACAACGGAGGAAAACCGACATTACGTCATGATTTCAAATGGAGTAGTGACCCATGTGGAGTCTAAGTACACGGTTTTAATTCCTCCTAGTGGTCGACGCTGGCTTGGGACATGTCCCACTACCATGTCGCCAGGTTGAGCGTGACTACTAGTCCCTCACTCCAGTGGTTGATGTAAATTTGGATGCTACTTTTGTTTTGGCCTGTGAAAATATGTTGTTGGAAATGAAAAAGTGTTTTTTAAAATTGGACTAGTTTCTTTTAAAGGACTTTAAATGTATAAAATGGGTTTTAAAACTGAAATCTCTTGATTTGAAAAATCTGTAGTTTGCTTGGAGTTGGTTAAGAATGATTTGGGGTGAAACCTCAGGTCCTCTTTATGAACATTTCCACATGTGTGAGAATGTATGGAAAGAAATGCGTGTTAGTGCGTGTATTATTGGACAGTGGATGAAGACATGTGCAACTATTCATGAGATTACCTGGGTGTGTATTTGAAATTAAAGTCTTGACCTTGTTTTCTAAATTGGTTTTAAAGGAGAAACGGTTTTGGAATGTTTTTGGTTTGAAAATGGATTGGTTTTGGAAAGCAGTCTTGAAATTGGGTGGTTTTAAAGTCTAAAATAAAAAGGGGATTTTAAAATGGAGATTTTATTTTGGGTTGTGTTCGCATTTGTTCGGTCTTGTGCTGACTATTTTTTATGAAAGCGCTATTATTGATGTCTCTTCGGTTTGATGTTGGTTTTGGAAATTGTGTTTTATATATATCTCAGTAAATGCCGCCCAGAAAGGACTCTAAGGATTCAAACAAGTCATGCCCAGTTTTTGGTCCTCCTCGGACTTTACCCATTGTCCATGGTGATCGGGGTCCACTAGAGGCAGTGAAATGGCTCGAGGAAGTGGAGCATGTCTTTAGAACGTTGGGAACTCCCGATAATGTTAAGGTTCGTTCAATTATGGGGTTGTTTGAGGGTCCAGCTCTGGACCAGTGGAAGATGGTTACCCCACCGTTAACGCAAGGTGAAATGACGTGGGATGTCTTTAAAATCGTTTTCATCCAAAGGTTTGTACCTGAGGAAGTGAAGCTGGAGAAAAAGAGAGAGCTTGTGCATATTCAACAAGGCCAACGGACGGTGAAGGTATATGTTGACCATTTCAAGGAACTAATTTCCTTTTCACCAGAGGTAGCGTCGCATGAGCTCATGAAGGTCTCTCTTTTCACCGGGGGTCTTCGTTCGGAAATCAAGGAGCGAGTCCTCCCTTCTAAAGACCTTTGTTTCGAGAAGCTGGTGGAGGAAGCATTTTTGGCTGAGTTGGTTTCCGGAGCACAGTTAGTTAGTACTCCATCATCCCCAGTTGTTCGTAAGAGTTCCCCCTCTGGTGAGGAAAAGACACCAGAGATACATGTTCCTAAGGAGTTATCCCCTTTGGACCCAGCTTCCAGGTCATCAGATCGTTCGATGGTATGCTTTCAGTGTGGTCGTTTCGGGCATTCAAAGTCGTCTTGTCGCAACCCTCCGAATATGTGTCATCGATGCAGTTGTTTGGGTCATCTGGATAAGTTTTGCAGGAAGTGTCGCTTGAAGAGGACGATGTGATTGGAGAATGTTAGTACCTGACTGTGAGGCAGAAGATGCTTCATCCATCAGAGCCCCAGCCTCAGGTCTCGGGGTGAAGCTCGCGCACAGTCACGAGTTCCCAGGGGTGTGATGCCTTGGTCCGGATTTTGTGTTCCGTGTTGCCGGTGGAACAATTAAGATCTTTTTGTACTTGTTCTATGTTGTTAACGTTTTAGTATCGTTGTAATCATGTTGTTTTGATATGAAGTAATGATGGACTTGTTCTATTATAATCAAAGCAGTCTGGTTTGTGTGGATGTGATATTCTGAATCGTGTGTCTTTTTTAAAAGTCTGTTTGACCCCTCTGTGGGTTGACCTTGGTTTAGCAATGCTCGTCAGATGTGGTTATGTTTCATGGTTTTCAATGGGTCATGTTTTCAACTCGGTGTCTGGTTAAGTCTTTTCCATGGGTTTTCCCCCTAGTGTTGACGGTCGTTGACTTTGGTCATGGGTTCAATGTTTCGACAAAGTTGTTGTTTTTCACTCGTGCTATAAGAGTTGGTTTAAACCGGTTGGGAGTTCCCGCGTCGACCCCCCCTTTTCCTATGGTTGTCTATTTAGATGGTCAACTTTCCTGCACAAGTTGAGCTCTTGTGGTGGGGAGAACCACTTCGCGTTCTCCCCTCAACCTCGGACCTCAGTTTTCTCTTGAATCGGTCGGGTGTGACCTGTGTAAAGTAAGGTCATCCCCGAGAATCTCAGTTTTCTTCAGTTCCTTTAGTACTGTTTGGGCATAGACTTGGTTTTTGGCTGACTTATGGCCTGGTGACTTTCTGGGGGCAGAAAGACTCTGTGGTGGGGAGAATTGTCACACCCCGACCGCGGACGTCCGTAATTTTTCTCCTTTCTTGGTCCTGGTTTAAATTTTTCAAAGATTAATTGCGTTGGCGGTTTCGCGCCGATGCGCGGTCACCGCATCGTTAGCGGTGACCGTGTGTTCATCCCGGGTGACAATGTGTCTACCCGGCGTTTTAAGTATTATAAATTTGATGTTGTTATTCTATTATTAATACCATTAAAGATGCGTTATTATTATTGTAGTTATTTTTATTGTATATATGTTTATACATGTGTATATGTATTTATATATATACATATGTCTATATAGGTATATATATGTGCTTATATGTGTTATGTCTATATAAGTATATATATATATATGGTTATCATGTCTATGTTTATGTGTTTGTATATAGGTATGTATATATATATATCTATAGATCTATATATAGATATATATATGTATATAGGTATATACTTGTGTGTGTTATTTTTTTTAAATGCCTTTATTATTTTAAATATTTTGGTTATAATAATTATTATTATAATTATCTAATTATTATTATTATTATTATTATAAAGTTTTACTATTTTTATAAAGTCTGATTATTATTATTAAGATTTGATTTTATTTATTTAATTAATTTATCATATTATTAGTATTATTATTATTTCCTTTTTCATTATTTATTATTATTATTATTATTATTATCATATATATATATATATATTATAAACCTAAAACCTAATCTAACCATAACCTACCCAGCCGCCACTCTCCCCTCACCCCGCTCCTCTCTCTCCCCCGTTTTTCTCTCCCCCCCTTCTGGTTCGGCCAGCCGCGCCCCCCACTCCCGACCTCTGGCGCCCGTGGCCCCGCTCCGTCCTCCCCTCTGCCGCGCCGACTTCCTCCGCGCGGCCGCACCCAAACAAGCCGCTCTCGGCCCTCCGACGCTCCGCCCCGCTCCCCACCTCCTTCCGGCTACTGCGGCTCCCTCCGGCACCCCCTGCTTCGCCCCGACCAGCCTTCGGCAAGCACCCCCCCCGCTCCCCCTCCATCCGTCGGCTCGCCGACCTCCATCCGGCGACTCCGCCGTCCCGCTCCGGCGCACGCCGGCCTCCTCCTGTCCCGGCCCTACTCCCGCTGCCTCCGGCGACCCCAAGTCTGACCCCGCTCCTGCTCAGCCCCAGCGCGCTCCCTCTCCGGCGGCCCGCACCGCCGGCCTCACCCCCCCTCTGTCCGGCCTCTGCACCACCCTCCCTGCTCCCTTCCGCCGCCGTCCCGGCTCCCTCTCCCCCCTGTCCCGGCTCCCTCTCCCCCTGTCCTGGCCTCCCTCCGTCGTCGCGCCCTGCCGCCTCCAACCGTCCGGCCACCCAGTCACCGACGCACCCTCCTGCCGAACTGCTGGCTGCACCCAGATCCTCCTGCCCGGCCTCCTCCCTCACCCCTACATGTGAGTTTCTTTTTATTTATTTATTTATTTATGTTTCATTTTATTATTATTATTATTATGTTACCATTATTATTATTATACTATTATTATTATTGTTATTATTATGTTAATATTATTATTAATATTATTATAATTATTACTAGGTTTTTATTATTAATACTATATTATTATTATTATTATTATTATTATTAATATATTTATTATTATTTTAATTATTATCATATTATTATCATTATTATTATTATTATTAATATACTATTTTCATTATGATTTTGTCATTATTTAATAGAATGTTGATATTAGCATTATATTGTGGTTATGCTAATATTATTATTATTATTAAATTATTATTGATATTATTATGTTATTATGTCATTATCATTATTATTGTATTATTATGTTGTTGTCATTATTATTATGATTATGCTATTATTATATTATATTAATATTGCTATTATGATTATGATGATATTATAATTTTTCCATATTATTATTGTTATTATTATTATATCATTATTATTATTATTATATTATGTTATTATTATTATTATGTTATTGTTATCACCATTGTTATTTTTACGTTAATATTGTTGTTATTACTATTATTATTAGTGTGTTATAATTATTATTAAGCCTGTTTAACGGTCTTTTGTTTTAGGACCTGTTTGACGGCGCAATACGCTGCGACCTTTACGCAACAGGAGTTTCGCGTTGTGTCGTTCTTCGTTCCGATCCGAGGTAGGCCTCCCATTGCACTCGCCTTTAAATTTAGAATTTATTTATTCCTTTTGTTTTCACTTTGTTTCAGTAAATTTAAAAGTATTACTAAGTAGATATTTATAGTGTAGTGATCTGCTGATAAATGAAAGTCATGTTAAATTGCGTTTTGAAATGTTTTGGTGTGTGTAAATTAGTAGGTGTATTGTTTATGAAAAAAAAACTGTTTCTTAGAACCTTGATTAGAGGAAATACCGTGTGACTTTTAAACTTGATTTTGAAATCTTTAAGTGTGATTCTTAGTTGTTGAAAAATGTTTTCCTTTAACGCATAATTAAATGTTGGGATTTCATTTGAGAAACATTATTCTTTCAAAAAGTGATAAAAGTCCTGTTTGGCTCTTGATAAAAGTGGGGTGCGTTGGCTATTGCAAAATGAATCTACTTGTGAAACCAGTGTGTTTCAGGTTTAATATGTTGATTTGAGTTTCTTAAATAAATTTCTAAGTGTGTTCTGGTTTTCAATGAAATGACGTGTGTCATATACTTTAGAAATGCTTTGATATTAAATGGTTTAAAGGTAAATGATGTGGCGGCCCGGTTGGCACTTTGTTGATTTTGAACTGACTACTTATATATACACGCACTTATGGGACATCTCTACAAAGGGACTTCCCTTCGAGGGTTGTCGTGTAGCAGTGTCCGTGTAAGGGGTTAGCAAGTGCGGTGAGATGAGTCACGCGTGCGAGGGCCTCCCACTTACACAGTATCATTGAAACTACCGTGGGTTCCTGGGAGTCTTTTAGAGAATCGAGTGATGGTTGCTGGCTAACCCCGATTAGACGGGTTAGTCCCCCCTTGGTAGGTAAGGCCTTGCTGGGTGTGCCACTGGTTGGCTGTTAGGGCGACCAGTTGGTTATTGACTATAGAGTACCATGCCGGCAGGTAATCTGAACCCCGAGTATGTCCAGGGGTTTTCTAGGGATGTTTAGGATCGCCTATGGTTATTGCTTATAGCTTCTTGTTTACTTTTACTTGCACTTGTTTTCATTCCTGCTTGTTTACTTTCAGTTCTTCTTTACAGCTTGTACTAGTTACTTTGTGGAAATGGATTTCAAATGAAAATGCATTTTTATCTTGTGTAGTAAAACTGAAAATGTGACACTTCTTTATCTTTCAGAATGATTTTAGAATCAATAGAAAGAAATTCAACTTTCGAAAAGGAATAAGGGTAATGGCTCGTGTTTAGATTTTCAAGTGAAACATTATAAAAGCTTAATTTTATACATTTTAGTTCAAACCTAGAATAGGTAGATTCTTTATTTACTGGTAGTGCTTTGGATTTTGTTGTGGGGCTCACCTACTGAGTACTTTTGTGCTCACGCCTATCTTTTTTACCATTTCAGTTGCAGGTTCCTTGTGTCCAGGTTTTTCCTGGCTTGAGTCACTCAGTGAGGGAGCGACGTTGGTTGTAGTTGGGTGGTGACCCGCGAGGTCACGTGGAGGTATGTCGTGGTATAGTTTTGTTTATGTCTTTAGTGTTTGTCTGTTTATTTAGTTTATATTCGTTCTTTCGATCCTGTTTTTAGTTTGGGCTGAAATCATTCCCAGCTATTGAAATTTTTAATGCCCGGCACTAGTTTCCATCCCGGGGGGATCGGGAACGCCCCTCGGTACTTGCCGCGGACCGGCTCGGGTGACCGGTTCAGGGTCGACCCAGGCTGGTTCGTGACATTATTTATCTATAAAAATAATAGTGTGTAATTATATAAACCCCAAAATAATTTATAATATGTTATAAATAATGGATCCTTTTTATCAACCTTTTCCATTTTTCTGGTATACCACATATCTCATGTAGTTTAAAAAAGGGTTTCATAAATTCTATCATCATATTATTAATAACATGTCTCTAAAAATAACTAAACTCTAATCTTATACCAACTATGGAATCCCTATTTTTTTAAATAAATATTTCAACACTGTAGATGAATATTCAATACAGTTTATAGTAATACACTTCCTAGAACAATAAAAATAATTTTATTTTAAGACAAGACATAAAATCTTGTTATTTTATATAATTTATTCTAAATATCCTACGAATTTATTCTATAATAATATCCTTCTTATAATTATTTTTTCATTATAAATTTCTCCATCATGTGTGGAAAATATATGTATAATAAAAGATGAGATGAAGATCGCATTTAGTGTAAACATGGGAGATATTAATTGATGATAATATTAAATCATTAGAGGATGATTAAAGTATATTAATATGATTACGACTTATGATGTTCATACCAAATTAGTCATAGCTTACAGATCTTGAGTCATGGCTAAATATTTAGTATTTCGAAATATATGAGTCTTAAATACGAGGAATCAACATTAATAAATCTTGGCCCATTAGAGTATATCTCATTAATAAGATCATTTGATAGGAATTATTCCATAATAAAAATAATATAAAACCATTTCATTACTCAAGGATTCATACATGGATATCATAGTTGAGAAATCTATATATGTTATTTTCTATCACTCCACATTCAACTATATACTTAGTCATTGTTCTCTCCAAATATTATCATATTTGGAAATGTCCACATCTAAACTAGGATAACTCTATAATCCAGTCAATATTATCTCATGATATATTAATCATTAAATAATTCATTGTATGGATAAATAACTCTAGGTTTACCCATTTCATAAATAAATCAATACATATATGTTCTATAAGAACATAAAAACATTCATAATTCAATCTGAGCATAACCCATTGAAAATAAACATGTCTTATAACTATTTCACATTAAAAAATAAGAATGTTTCTAGATAAATAACATGAATGTTAGAATTTGATATAATCCCTAGTGAAACCCAAGATTTATTAATGGAAATTAACATATATGATAAGTTCCATTAAAAGAATAGTTGAACCATTTTTTCAAAACATGAGATTCTTTTTATTTTGAAAGCATTTAAAAACTACTAGAACATTGAGAAAAAAATCATTTAAAAAATCATGGAATAATTTAAATTAATGTTAAAATAAAATAATTTTTATGTTGGTAAGAAAATACTTTCCTGGGGTAGGCATTAAAACAATGAGATTGCAACACAAACCCTTACCCATGTTAGTACTTTCATCATTTGCATTCCTAACCATATGTAAAATAAATATAGATTTATTATAAAAATATACTAGAAAAATATTTATATATATCATAATATATAAAAATCCCTTTTAATTTATATTTACCCATTTATTAACAATTCACCATTAAAATCATCGTTCAGGTGTAAACTGTTGTGTTTCCCATGCATGTTTTAGTTCAACCAATCTAGTCCTTACACATTGGTCAAGGTTTAATAATATCCAAAATATTAATCTAGTTATAATTATAATATTTATTAATTATATTAAATTTTAAAACTATTAATATATGGTGGTGATGGAAAAAGAATTACATTAATTTTTTGAAAAGATAGTTTATACATATGCATCAGTATTGTTTAAATCTCTCAAATAATTGATTTAAAGAAAGGTAATAAGTAATATATATTTACATAATAATATTAATTTTAAAAATATATTATAAAATATCATATCCATCTATGATACAATAATTTTATGTTAAATATAAAAAAAATCACATTCCATCATGGAGGTGGTCATCCACATTAATACATGAATGGCATTATCATTTTCCATAGGGTGGAAAGGAGGATAAAAAATGTAATAAGAATAAGATAGAAAAATATATGACTTATAATTATATTTATTTAATCATTTTAAAATTGTTATATAATACAAATTAGAGGTTAATAAATAGTGAAATTCAAGAAATAGATTCAAATACAATTTTAACTTTTTTGGGAAATCTCCTTTGTCTTATAGCATAATCCATCATTGGATGGTATTTCTGATAGAACATAAGATCTAGTGAATGGGGTGGGAATTTAAGAAGTTATTTTTTTATTTATTTTCTTATTTAGAGGCTTCAATGTTCATTAATAAATGAATAGAGGAGGTTCCCCTTTATAATTGGGGTGGGTGCCACTGTTATAAATAGATAAAACATTAATATTTAACAAATTTAAATTAGTGTGAAAATGTAACCAAGTTTTCAATGATTTGAATTTAAAATAATATAAGGATTAAATATCCTCAAAAATTAAATTTATTCATGTTTAAGGGATATTTTACATAGTATCATTTATTTTACTCCCCTTAACCCCTATATACTCATAACCATGGAAATACATTTTTACACTAGTTAATATTACATATTATGAAAAATTCACCTAAACTAATTACAAAAATCACATGTAGATTGAAAATATGAAAATCATTTTATCAACCGAAATTTCTATAGGTGTCTAAAAATACGTATAAAATTATTGTTCAAAACAAAAAAACCTTTATTTAAATAAAAATGTATTATGTAGAATATAAATAAATTTAATCCAACTACCTACCTTGAAAAAGCCACTAAATTAATTTTCAATCATATGGTAAAATATACTATATATATATATTTTATTAAAAAACTTTATAAATAGTGATAAATTAGTATTATTAATAAAAAACTTATTGTGTGCATAATTTCATTTTTCAAAATTTCATACCATTTTCACTAAAAATGATTTTATATTAATTTTTATCTATATACAAAATGAATTCATTTTTGACATGTGTAATTTTTTGAACTTATTTAGTTAGTTTTTAAATTATACATATATAATAAAAATGATTATAAATAATAATTCAAAACATTTAATAGGGACAAATAGTATAACTTAGGTGAATTAGAAATTATTTTCGATAAATATATTTCATTTTAGTACAATATAATATCCTCTATTTTATAAATTATATTAATTATTCACACAAGTTCATTGTTTCATGTGTTACAAGTTGTCGTACACATATATTTAATATGGATAAATATATTATAAAATTTTATTAGGTAAAATATTACACTGTTAAAATAATTTCACCCTTAAAATTATGTCGCTATGATAAAAAAAATTAAGATTCCTCAACTACAATATATCCTCAAATTCCCACATTGCATCCTCAATTTTTTGATTCTTCTAGGGCACTGTCATCAGTTCAGTTGTTATTTTCTAATGCACATTATATCTTAGATCCAAGATTTATATTTGGTTTTCATCATCAAAATGTTAATATAAAAGTGGTATGAATTATGATATTAGTACATTAAAAAGATTTTGGATTCAATTTCTCAAGAAAAATCCATCTAAAACATTATGTTCTTGATATTGGATTGGATGACGCAAAAAAAATAAAAAACCATCAAGATATGACCATGAATCTCATTGGGACTAATATATCATGGTATCGGTTTTACTTTGCATAAAAATATGAAAAAACTCTCCCAAGGGGACATTAATAGGAACACAATATACCTATCATTTTCACTCTAGATGAACGTATGATTATAAACATAACTTTTATGTATACTCGGAGATTCCCGGATGTTTTTCTAAATGAATATAACCTTCTATATTAATTCATTGGCCATATCATTCCCTAATAGCATTAATTACATGAATTTTTACCAACATGTTATTATTTTTTTATATATTACTCTTGAGGGATTCATCACGAGTTATCATAATGATCAATTGAAATAAATTATTCTAAAAAAATATACATGAGAAAGTTATTAAATGAAAAATAATTTTAAATTTAGAGAGACATATCTAGGAATATTTTCAAGGTTTTTAAGGGTGCTCTTAGACTAAACTTATATATAATAATTATAGTTCTAATTCTCAACTTAATATATAAATCTTACTGAATGCATCACCCAAATATTTAGGTCCACCTCATATTTAGATCAGATATGATTTGGTTGTGATACTCCATACTAAATTAAAACTTAGTTAATTTATAACTATGTGAGATGAGTAATAGATCAATATTATCTCATAGTAATTAAATGTGATGAATTTGAAATGGTATCCAATATGAACTAAAAACAATCCAGCCCTTTAAATTTAATGGGATTCACATAAAGAAATCTATGGTTACGTTTTCCCACGTATACTCAGATATGAAAAATTTTATAACATCCACATGGATTTATATCATATTTCTTAAAATTGATATCATAACAAGGGTTAAAATACAAGAATCTACAATATCATTTATTATGATATGTAACCTAAAATGGAAATTAATTTATCACTGAAACATCATATTTCCAGCATTAATTTAGAATTTAAAACTATGAGGTTCCCCTAATAGATCATTCTTCTATTATAATTTTGAAGGGTCATATACTCTACTACTGAACATTACTATTAAATCACTATCATCTCTGAACTCAAAAAAATATTAGTTTCTTTTTTAAATGAAAATCATCCTTCTGTGACTCATTATACTTCACGAGAATAGATGGTTGAACATTGATAACAGAAGTATATGATCATACTCATTTAATTATGATTTCAAGGTCTATACTCTATTAAATATAAATAATAAGATCTTTTTCAATCTACATCATGGAAAACATACTTGGTCCTTCTAACTGAGATCATCTTCCACCTTCTTCACCTTCCACATGTTGTAATATACTGACAATTCATAATTTTTATTCAATTTTAATAAATTCATCTAAATCATATTCATATGCTTCATTGTGAATATATAGTACATTGTTTTATTGTTGGTATACATGTATCATCATTAAATATAGAGATTATATCTCCAAATATTCATGAAAAATTTCCCCTTCTATTTATAATCATGATTCTAGAAATTTCTCTCATGAAAAAAAAAATTAAAAGTGTAACAATAATCTACAATATTATTTTTTATGTGAACACATAAGGGTACAATATTTTATGTATCAATATAGATCAAAACCTCTTCCCTATTATTGGGTAGCATGAGAATATTGGAACTATCTGCATTCCTCTTTGGATCCATTAAATTTTCTTCACATTCATCAGTATAAAGGAACATAGATCCTTTTATGTCAACATTGTAAGTGTTTTGGATCAAAAAAAATTCTTAAAAAATAATTTTTTAGTATTCAAAAAAATCATGAGAACTATATATTCAAGTCACCCATTTTTTCTAGTCCATTTCTCAATAACTTTAATCTATGTGGTATCCTCAATAATACCCTATCTTGTAAATACTTATCCCAGTATTTATTTTCTTAGCCAAAATTTGAATTTAATAAATTATGAATAAGACTGCTCATTCAATAAAATCTTAAATAAACTACTAAAATAATTTTAATGTTCTTCCTTCCACCTAGATATTATATGAATATCACTTATAAATACTACCAATAATTAATAAAGGTATTTTGGATAGACTCTATTATTTAAATTCATGAGAATATGAGAGACATTGGTATGTCCAAATGGCTTCAACGTAAATTAATAATTACCATAACTCTTATTCATGGCTATCTCATATATATCCACTTTTGTTTACCCTAAACTCATATTATTCAATATAGAGTTCGATCATTGATATGTATATTTATCCTCACAGTTGATCAAACATATCATTAATACATGATTTATTAATCCCTTATAATGATTTTATTAGAGTTTATTTCTTAGTGTATTGATAATAAATACGTTGATAAATTGAATAATATTTATTCTATTACAAAAAAATTGGTTTACCCCATTCCTAAGAACATTCCAAAATGATTCACTTATCAAAATTTTCATAGAGTTTCATTTTAAAATTTGAAAACTATATCAGGGCTTTTATATCATGAGAATTTGAAATCGGTGTATCACATGGTGTTACATCAATTCGAAACTAATATTCATTATTTTAGGGAATTAAAAAACCTTTTAAAAAAATTAATTGACATATTCCCAAATAATAGTGATATCTTCAAATTATGGTTTTATCCAAATCATTTGAGAAAAACACCCCTCATAAATAGTCTATAAGACCGATATTGGTGATTTTTTTATTTTGGATGTTTGTATTGAACCTCACACTAATGAAAAATCATTTTTTTAATATGAATATGGAATTTTACATAACTTAATAAAAATATTATATGGTTTATATAGAAATAATTTCAATCTATCCTAAAAATTAAATCAAATTAAACTAGTGTTAGAATAACATGTTTTATAGGAATCATATTCACATGAACAACTATTAGAGAAGAACTGCATACTTGATACATGATATTTGTACCATTAAGGGTTTTTTATGATGATTTAATATGTTATAATTATGGTTTAAATGTGATAACATTATCATATTCCACTAATATAAATGAGTGGGTAGAAGTAGTATAAAATAAGAAATTTTATAATCTATTGTTGTTGAAAATTATACCTGTCACTACTTCTATATTGTAAAGAACTTCAATAGTTTTGATCACAAGTTATTTCTCATAGATTCCCTAATTTAAGAGGTTATTAATATAGATTTCTATCATTAGCCACTGTATTTTTTGGACTTACTGTCATAATTACCATACTACATTAAATTGATGAATTAGATTTTAGATTGTGCATTAAATTAAGATGTATCTATGTAGTTTTAATTATCTTGAATATTTAAATCTCTTCAATATTCAATTTCTCAATGGCCTCCTTTTTAACAATTAAAACATTTACCAATTCCCATAATACAATTTTCCCATGCTTTGTTCCTAAATTATAGAATAACAAATGTTTCATTATAATGAAATCATTGCTTTTATGCTTATAAATTCATTAAATATCTCTCCTTATATTAATATTAGAATAATTATAATGATGGGAACCTCCAATCACCTATTTTACCATTAGATAACATCCTATGGTTTCATTATATCTATTAATGCCTCTTATAGATTATATCTTTCCGATACATAGTATAATTACACTCTATTGATGATTAATATTGATTTTTGGGTGTATTAATACAAAATAATCTTACCATTAATGTCATATAAAATATTAATTTTAGGTACCAATATATATTCATAATCATTTTATTGATCTCGTTTAATTATATTTACATTTAAATATTAAGTCTTAATAAATTACATAGAGAAAATTACCCCCTTATACTCATAAAATTTCATGGAGTATGTTTCATCCTATTTATTAATATTAATAATAATATGACATAAATTAATTTTTACCACCAAATGATACACCACCAAGAAAAATAATTAAAACTTTGATTACTAGATAATAGAAAAAATATATTTTTAGTGGTACTGATTGATTACTCAACCAATAGTGAAGAATAAATCCAACTAAATGAATGTGGGTGTTTCCTCATTAAATACTAAATAACGTGTTGTTCCATTTATTTATTTATTATAATCTAAAAATGATAAATATATTGAGGGAGTTCAATGATTATAAATTTTTGTTTTTATTTTAGCTATAACATAGTTCTATATCTATAGAGGAAATTAATTTCATTTTACACCTAAATTATTTTTATCATGATTCCTCTAGGTTATAGTTATTTACAAAGATGAAAAATATAGTGTACTAATAAATCTATAATAATCAGAGAGAGGAATCATATATTCGTGAAAATAAATTTAGAGATGTCCTAAATTATGAAACCATCCTATCAACCTATAACACAATTAGGTTCACACTATATCACCATCATTTCATCAAATGATTTCATAAATTTAATGTTTATATAATTCATAACTTAATATAAAAAACTAAACAATACTATAAAACAAATTGGGGAACCCAGAATATTACATAGTTTAACATTTCATAATTCTATAAAAATATTACATAATTTTTTTTATTATACATTAACTATAGTAACTGAAGTGTTGTGTATTTGAAGAATACATACATAATTCACATATTTTAAGAATGATATTAAATATTTTTAAAACAATTATTCTATCAAAATAACCTTCATTAAAATATATTTATTAGAACCATTATTTATAGATAAGGTAAAATGTAAACATTTGAAAGTTTGTGGTTAGATACTAAATAAGGGTAAACATGGGAGATATCAATCAATGATAAAAAAATTTCTATATAAGTGTATGAATTAGGTTAATGGAATATATATTTCATTACCAATTAGTCATGCACCATCCATAATATCTCATATAATAAATCAATAAAATTTAAAAATACTTGAGTCTCAAGGTTGAGGAATCAATATCAATCAATCATGATCTATGAAATTAAATCATAACAACACGAAATTTTCATTAGATGCTTGGAACAATAATTAAGATATAAAATCATATCATTTTTCATGGATAACACTGAATACTATTTTAGTAGATGAATTCATATACTATACTTCATTAACTTCCCATTCTATAATTTCCTTGGTAAAAGTTCACTCTCAAGACAATCATAATGTTGAATGTCCCTCACAAAATTAGATTATAAATTAATTTCATTCCAAATTATCTTAAGTGATATAAATAATTACCCGATGAATTCGAGGGATATATATATATATATATATATATTGACCATAATATCACATAAATAATACGATACATATGTGTTACTTAAGAACATTGAATCATTATTCATTTCATCATATAATGTCCCATGGATAAGAAATGAGTTTCAAACTTATGTAATCGTCACATAATCATAATAAATAACAAGAAATAATATTACTAGTTTAGAAATAGTGAACCATAACAAACATCAAATGATATTAACATTTATGAAAAATATCATTATAATTACATTCAAACATTTCTTTGAAAAAAATAACAATATATATTTTTCAATATTTTAAATAAAAATTCACAAACATTTATAGATAAATATATTCCTTTAAAATAATAATTGAAAATTTTAAATTAATAATCTATGAATACAATGTAAATTATGGTGGAAAAATTACTTGGACTGGTATGCATTAAAGTAAATATTAATTTAACGGTTTTTGTTAAAAATCCTAAATAACAAATTTCTTTTTTTTAAAGTACTTTTTATTCATTTAAGGATATTTTATAATATGAATGGATATGAAATTTAATTATAATTAGATCATATAATATACCATTATTGATGTAACTTTAAATAATATGGAAATTGAATATATTTTTATCGATCAGAGAGAAAATAAGAAATATTTTTGATAGAAGTAATTTCATGATTATTTTATATTAGAAAGAGTGGAGAATAAATTGAAAAAATGAAAACCAAATAAATAACTAGAAGAGAAGAAAAAATGAGATTTAATAAAAACAAAGAAAATATTTATCCCATTGTAATTTTCAATAATAAACAATCCTACGTAAGAATGATATTGCAACATTAAACCATACCTGATGACCTAACATTCATTGTAATCTTTATTAAGAAGCTATATAATAAATATATATTTGTTTTTAATAAAAAATTATATTCATACTTGTTTGACAATGTTAAAATCTATAATAATTTACTGTTACCCATTCATTATCAATTTTTCATTAAAATCAACATTCTATTGTTATCTTTTCTCTTTCCCATGCAAGTTTTATTTTGAAGGTTTGAGTCCTTGGGAATTGGTCATATTTTAATAATTTTTACAATATAAATCATGTTATATATATAATATTTTTTCATTTTATTCCATTTTATAACCAATGATATATGGTGGGATTGAAAAATTAAAAACATTACTTTGTGGAGATGATAGTCCATATATACAAACAAGTAGTGTTTTCAATTTCATATGAATGGAAGTAAATATAGGAAAAAATAATTAAAAATTTAAAAATAATAATAATATTTTAAATATCATAAATAGTAATTAAATCTATCAATATAACCATCCACATATATTTTACATGAAAAATAAATCACATGGCATTGTGGAGGTGGCAGTCCACACAAGTATACCAATGACGTTGTCATTCACTATAGGATGTAAATGCGGAAGAAACTAGTTGTTCAATTAACATAAAAATATTTAATTTTATTAATTATACTTATTTGATCATGTTATGATGGTTTTATATTATTTATTAGACGTTTTGGTAGAATGAAACATAGAAATGTCAATAAATCCAATTACCTCATATTTGAGAAACGTATTTTATTTCAAAATTTTTTTCTTGAAAATATTATATATTTAAAAAACAATATCATGGGATGTTGGAGGGAATTTAGGAAGATGTTTGGGAATGTATCGGTTGAACTATAGTGCTCAATGTTTTGTGAATAAGTGAAGTGAGTAGGTTCTATTTTATATGTGATATGAGTGGAACCAATGCAAATAAATAAAACAATGAAGTATAATTAGGTCATATTATAGTGTGAATGGAACCATGTGGGAAAAGGATGAAAGAGAAGATAATATAACATCAAAAATGTAGTCAATAAACTAGATTTATAAAAATATTAGTAGGTATTTTTAACCATTTGTTTTACTAGTTGATGTTGTGAAGGCCCTACCTATAATATATCTACCGGCATCTCTAGAGTCTGTATTTAAATTTATCTCATTGACGGTCCCCTCATGGGGATATTAATATGGAACTTTAAATTTAAATTAGTTATATGAGTCATTTACATGCTTATCAGGAGGAAATTGTTTCATCCCCCTTCCACTACACAAACATGATTGTCCCTCCAAGGATATATGCTATTGGAATCCCCAATTATAGCCAGATTCTTATCCATGATGGTAATTATCCCCATGATGTAATAAAATGTAATGTACCTCCCTATTTTTAAATCTTATTTCAATAATAAGTTCCTCCCCATGTTAAGACAATTTTTAAAAATCCCTCATATCGAGAAACACTTAGTAAAATGAAACAACATACAACAAAAAAATATCTCAAATGAATTATATTAATACTAATAAAAAATATATAACATGGTAGGGGTAATAACCTATACCCACACCAGATCTCCCATCACTAAGTATAAAAATATACTCCAACTGATCCCACAACACTATAAAAGGTAGCTCAGAAGCTATCACTCTTGTCTGACTGAGTAGAGTAATCTCTCACTAAATACAAAGAGAATTAAATTATATATGGAAATAATATTCCATAAAAAACATAAAAACATATTCCATATCACAACAACATCATAGTATGAAATTTTAAATACTACTAAAGGGGAATATATACACAATATTTGTCTAAATATATGGATGAATCTTTGTCCTCTATATTAAAAATATAAACCTTACATGGAATAAAATTACCATATCATGGAAATGAAAGAACATAACCATTATACTAACATGGAGGGCCTTTTTGTTTTATAGAATCTGAAATTATAAAGACAACATGAAGATAATAAATGCATGTGACTAAATTCTCTGTGGTCTAATTAGTAATTGGTAACTGAATCTCCATCTAATGTACATATCCTGTGATAGGGTGAACACGGATTTTTTAATTTCATGACATTAGCCAAACAAAAAAATTATCCTGGTGTAAGATTCTAAAATTTTATATCCACAAGTCATGATCTAGTCTCTAACATTATATATACACTGTTAATCTTTTCATATTAGTCATTGTTATCTCTAAATAATTGAAATGGAGAAACTAGTTGGAACGATTCAGTGAGAGTATCCTAAATCAAGCCTCTTAAAACGAAATATGTGAATCTCGTATATTAAAAATCAAATACATAGCTCAATAACTACAATTAATAAAAAAAAAATTCACTTTTTGAACATGCATTTCATCTGAAACCTGATGAAACAAAATCCTAGAAATATATAATGGAAGCATCAACGATCATTTTATCTCCATATGAGAGAAAACAAAACCCATAAAGATATGGAAATGTTTTACCATTGATTACACTATTATAATAATTGAATATTTGGTGTGATCATGATTTTTCAATGGAGTAATCAGGTAATCCCTAGCCCATAGGGTTGGTATAATTTTTACCATAGTATCCACCTTCTCATTGGGTGAATGTGTTCTCTAATCTGGGAGATACATCATAATATATAACCTCAAAATGGAACACATTTCATGACCAAACTATCATATTAGGGACATGAATGGAAATTTTTTGGGATACTATTTCATTATTAATATCTATAAAACTATCCTAGTGGGTAGTTAGATAGTGTAGGAAAGACCTATCATTGGTCATAAACATAGACAATATTTTGAAAAAAGCATTGATGGCGGGGGGGGGGGGAGACTCTACTTTGAATAGAATATCAAAAGGAAAAAAATATCATTATCATTATAATGATGAACTGAATCTAAAATCATACAACACATTGGTAAATTTATTAAACATTATCCTCAGTTATTCCCCAGATCATTATTTCGATATATAATATGACTATTCAAAGGTATCAATAAAAAAACATCATACTAAAATGCATAGGAAATGTGTGTGTACTTGTCGACGAAGGTATAAATAATGTTTGAGGGATTCCCCAAATACCATATTTCAAAATAACTAACATACCTTGACTATTTAAAAAGGAAGGATGTATCTGTATCCAATCAGTTTCCTGAAGATACCAAATGAATTACAATCAATGATAAAATTTCTCAATATGGGGTACTGATAAAGGAGTTAATGAGACTAAATACTGAATTACACATGATTAATATTCCCATAGAATATAAACCAAATTCTAAGAGTCCTAATTTTCCTCTAATAATTATTCCTCAATATGGGTAGGTTATTCAACTAATGATAGAAGAATCGAACCACCCAAGAAAAAATGTATAAATATCCTATCTACTTGGACTTAATTATAGATAATTATCAAATGATTACCCACCATGGGAGACAACCATAATCAGTTTTTGTGAACTACCCTAGGAAAAATCGTGTTGATTATCTGCAAAGTTTATTTTCAAGTCTATAATTATAGGATCTGAAAAATAAATACACCCATGTGTCTAGACAATAAACAATTATATTAGAACTCAGTACGTATATTGAATCTATTACTGTTAAAAAATATTCCATGGATATATAGAATGACCTAGTTCAGATGGAATGAAATAGAAACCACAAATGATTGGATAAAATTAATCCTCCATAAAATTTGGGAAAACTATATTTCCTATCATTCAAAAACACTATAGATCTAAAATGAACTTAAAAAAAACTATTTCTCGATGTGGTCCCTTCATGGGAACCCTTGAGCTGTTACAGGAATCTTCTCTCAAATGATTCATGAATAACATTTATAGGGAATAAGTTTTATGTTATAATAATTTTAAATGTAGATATATCATATGAAAAGAAGGGTTTCATCAAATATTCCATAACTAATTTAGGTCTATGTTGATATAAAATGTCTTAAAGCTCTCCATCTATGAAAAAATGAAAATTAGAGAGCAAAATAAATTTTTACTTAGTGAAAGGGTATTAGAAATTCCAAGAATATATATCTATCCTATGATGAGATATTGGAAATATGAATAGAGAACTCTACATGGAGATTTGAAAATTAGACTAATTTCATTAACATATTTAGGTAGAATCTTTAATTTTTCCATGGTTTCATAGAGTATAGAATAATACATTAATGTGAAAAATCCCAAACCAATTTGTTATCAATCTAAAAATATTGATCATGTTGGGAAAAATGGTCCTTGAGTTTTTCATATTTCACAAATTTTGTGGTAGACCATGTTGTAGTTATTCATATTTAAATAAAACCACCAATTGATGGTTGATTCGGGTAAGGAAAAGCTAAAGAATCCACCAGATCAATTTGATTATGATTTTAAAACCTTACCTAAGGAATAAGAGGTATTATATAATGTTTCAAAAAAGGTATCATGGAAAATCAAAGACTATATAACTGGAGAAACATTCAATTAAGAACATGAAATACTTAGGGAATTGATGAATCAACTAGTTGTCCCACAACTCACACTATGAAAAATATATTTTATTTTATTGACCAAAATCATTAAAGGGGAAGTCCTAAAAAATCTAAGTAAACTGACATGAAAAGAGTAAGGCACAAGAAGAAGAACTAATATTTATTCTCAAGACATTTACAACACAGTCATAATTTATTCCCCAATTGCCAGGATCATGATATATTCCATACAAAATTGTTCAAAAAATAGCTTATGAAATATAATCATCATTAGAAGAATAATCTCTATCCATCTATCTCAATGGAATTCACTCGGGAGTTACCATATTCAATATAAAAGATACATATAATCCCATATTACCTTCTCAAAATTGGGGAGTATAATTAAGATTTCATTAAGATCAATTTGGTTTAGGGGATGAGGTTTACATAGATATATCTATTCAAGTAAAATCCCTTATAATATTATTTATTCATTGGATACCCAAATACTGACACACTAACACACTCAATGGGAGTGAAATTTTAGTCTTATATCATCTATGGAGTGTTTAGGCCCAATTTTACTAGTTGACTGGTTGGAGAATAGTCATCTTCCATGTTAGAATCAAACTAT
Source organism: Viscum album (assembly GCA_963277665.1). Lineage (NCBI taxonomy): Eukaryota > Viridiplantae > Streptophyta > Magnoliopsida > Santalales > Viscaceae > Viscum > Viscum album. Next base: position 23,540 of record OY728129.1, read on the forward strand.
GGGAATGATATATCAAAATTATCCATAGATGATTAAACCAAATTCAATGAAATAATATTGCCACCAATATCAGTGAACATAACCCCAACTCCTCATACCAAGAAGAAATCTTATAAGGTTAAGTGTATGAAGTTTACATAGAAATAGTACATCTCATTATAGTTGGATAAGAGTCCAACCATTATTTCAATTCTCGATTCCTTTTTTATTTTAAATGATATTAAAGAATTACTTATTGTGGATATTCTATATCCTTAGAAATTTTACGTTTAGGTAGCTTCCATTGGAATATATCTTGAAAATAATAATACCATCTAGTGGTGTATATCAATATTGTTAAAGAGAAGGATATACAGTTTTATAGTATAAAACATCAAACCCCTATACATATCTATAAAAATGGATAACATTTCTTATCATTAATATATCAGTTATCTAGTATATTTGATCATTATCATCCTTGTCTAGATGATCCAACAACACAGCTATTGTGAATATGATTTATCACAAAATATCCTAATTATTTATGTGACAAAAAAGGATATTAGAATCCTCTTGAATGAATTTAACTGTAATCCCAATTTGGGGTCTTTTCTCATAATCCTAGTTTCTGGTCTTCCATCCAAAAACCAATTTTAAGAAAACATTTAGAAAGAACCTTCCTCCATTCACACGCTGTAATTTGATGATCATACCATCAGTGCATCAAATACTCTATCAATGGATAGTACATAGTGTTTTATAGTGATTATGATTCCTACTATTGACATTAATATCTATACATAGATATATAATTCACAAAAATGGATGGAAATTTTCTAGTATTATTTGACGTCATCAAAACCACTACACCAAATGGTTTAGAAATGAACAGTATCAACCAATTACATGAACAACGTAAAGATCATGTATTATCCATCAATCTAATTAATGTGATCACTCCATGTTTGGTCAATCAAAATGTCATATGGATCTCATTTGAGAGGATGAATCATTTAATCACACTTCTATAATATGTATGTTTGGAAAATGATCCCCCAAAACAAACAACTTTTATAGAGAGAAATAACTTCATATCATCCATATAGATAAATTTTGTTCCTTTTCATGTATACAAGAAGGATAGTCTTACAATAGTTAAGCACAATGAAAAAAATGAAAATTTTCAACCCATTGGATATAAATCCAATGATAATAAAGATGGACCATAGTTTTGTAAAATTCACATATCCAACCAACGACACGAAGGCCGTCAAATTATTATTTTAATTTAACAAAAAACCCATTTTAAAGGATGAAGGGGGAACCCGAATAGACTTCAAGGACATAAGACAATCACGACTCGAAGATCTAGAGATACAACCCAACCTAACAACATGGAGTTATCCATCCCCAGTATTTTGACCGTGAAAAGCCCTCCACCATTGCATGGTAGTATAACAAGCCAATGTCTGGTGACAAAGCATAGGTCAGATCCAATGGCTGATGCCATACCCTCTCGACTTCTGAATCTGTAAAGCACCACAAAGATGAAAGACTAGCTCTGAAACCTCCTCTGGGACTTGGTGCATGAGATCAAGCAAGAGTACATCTCCAATACAACGAACCATGTAAATAACCATTGCAGATAAAACATCCTGAAAAGATAAATGAGAAACACAATGCTGGAATCAACGCCACATAAGCTCACTGATCCATGGTCACCTCTGACACCACACACAGCAATTCAGAGAGGAAGACAAACCAAGAATGTGAATCTGAATCTTCGTCACCGAGGACTGGAAGACCCAAAATCACACTAATGAGTTGTCTCCATTGAGAGGGATTGATCCAATCAGAACCAACAATGCCTCTCTGAACATGAAGCCAGTCATCTCAAACTTCAGAAGAACCCTTATCAGATTCCAAACTAGTCAATCCATGGGAAACGAAATCACCAACAAGGAGGGCTACTCCTGAAATGGAAACACTGCAAGAACACCATCCACACAGATAACATGAAAAACATGTAAAAGAACTGCCACGACCTCAAACTGCAGAATCCCAAATTTTCTTTCTGCCCTGATGACATCATTTCATCACAAAATCCAATTGAAATTGGGAGAAATTGAGAGAAGAGAGAAAATATTTAGAATTCCCCTAATAATGATTCACACATAGATAAATATATTTATTTATGTATTTTTATACATTTCAATATATATATGTATATGTATATATATTTACATTGACGAAATCATGATAACATTATTCAAAAAAGTGAAAAATGTCCCTGTATTACCACCTAGATTTGAAAGAATGCATTTAATATCCACTTCAATCAAAAGTAGTACAAGGAATCATATGGTGATTAAAATAATGTGTTAATTCCACTAGGATAGATAACCTGAGTGGAGGGAGAATCAGGGTATGAAAAAAATAAAAACAACTGCCCCTTTTGATCTTGTTTTTTTGTTAGAAAAAACCCTCTTCTTTCTCTCCTTCCCATTGCAGAGATTGAATGAATCTTAAAGCATGCATAGACATGGTAATTTTACTTGGTTCACCCCCAGTGGGCTATGTCCAAGAAGCATACACGAATGATGTACCGATGTAAAAAATCCACTCTAATCCCACTTCTATTTTTATGTTTTAAGATGACTCATTGTTCCTTAAAGTTTACAATCAATCACTATTTGAGAATTCACTCCTCCATCAACAGAAGTGAGCTGGCTGCTTCTTTAGAAGATCCACTCACAGTTTATAGACCTGTCGGTCTCTACATTATCAAAAATGAATGGATCTTTCTCAGTATATAGATGCTCTGTTGTCGTCCAACATTCACCTGCATATGAATCACACTTTTCACTAGAGGTATCAGGCAATATTACAACATTTGCGCAGTCCTAGAGTGACTGGCACGCTTCTCTATGATTGGCACACTTCCCTAATTACTGACACACTTCTTCAAGACTGGCACACAAGTTTCACCTAAACACTTGTGCGACACTCTCCTTGATAACTCCAAACATGGGAGACTCTTACCCTTTTACGCCCAAACCATTATTGGCGCACAAATATCTACTAGCGCGCAACTTCAGAATAACCTTATACTTGCGCACTCACACCACCACTTGCATGCCCAAACCACCTGCATGACTGGAGCTCTAATTTTCTCTAAGTGTTTTACTCCATGAAAAATGAGGAGGGGTAGCCCTATATTTATAAGCATTTTGAGTACCCTGAGCACTGGTTTCCATGTATCCTCCCAACACGTAAGTAAAACTACCCTAGTTTCTGTCGCCCTAGTCACCTTGCCTGCCAAAACCAAAAATTGGGCACCCCTATTTCCTTTTCTATATATCAATGTTTTGATCTTGAAAAAAATATGGCATGAAACATTCCAATCCTACAAGGCACCGACACAGAAGTCGGTTTTCCAAAAACACTTTTCTCCATTTTTCTATTTTTAGGCCCAAAAATTTGGCAAACATTGGAAAACATCACCACCTTGTATCTTCTCTTTTTGTACAACCTCCATATCTTCTATTCCATTTTCGAGGTTATTAAGTCAATCATAAATTGTTTTTAGCATCCCTTGAACTCTAAAAATCACCATATAAACCCCCTTTGTCAACAAATTGGTACAAAGTGGTCTTCTTTGTCAACAAACACAACACGGAGGACTGATTTGTCAACAAACACAATCAACTCAAAAATGATTCAATGATACCTTGAGGGATTTTGGCCCAGCAATCCCCACCTTCGGGATTGTTGATAACTCTTCTTAGAATTATTTACTAAACTTTGATACCTCACTAAGTCTCATTCCATAATCTACCATCCTTTACCTCTTGCAATTCAGATAGAGACTAAATATTCACTCACCACATACTCTAAGCCCTCATGAGAAATGATCGACATGAGAAAAAAGTGTATTATTATATGTTCATCAATGAATCACTTCAATTCCGACCCCAATTGTTGATACCAAACTAATACCAATTTCCAAACTGATAATAATTGTCGATCGCTAGAAACCTTTTAACACCATTCCAATTCCACTCTTATGCTTTTATCAAAATCCTTAGTTGTCATGATATTTGATCATTGATTGATCACTTATAGAGTTGTCAGAATTAAATACACTTCCCCTATCTCATTACACTCCCCCTATCTTGTTACTCCACATATCAGCTTCTCTCTACGTCTTTGACAAAGAAATTTTCTCCCTTCTTTAGCCAGAGTTTCTTGCTTGGAGGAGTCACTATTTCTCCCCATTAGTCAACGAACCAAAGGTCACTCCTTTGTGGTCTAACACATTGGAAAGAACACATATTGTCACAGTAGATAAACGCACACCATACCTAAAAGAGAGGGGACTTCCACATCCACATTTGTTCAAGTGAGAGAAGTCAACTTAACTCCCAGAGCCAATCGATGCCACTCATAAGATTCCTTGGGTAAGTCCATTGTCAGAATGTCTGCAACCTATAGGCCTGTAGGAACATAATCCTACTTAATGATTCCTTTATCAACCTTCTCCTTTATAAAATGATACTTTATCTCAATGTTATTTGTCCTAGAATAATGGATGAGATTTGTTCTGAGATTTATAGCAATTGAGTTATCGTACTGGATTCCAATCGAAGACTTCACTTCATCTCCCATATCATCAAGATAATACTTCATCCAAAATAACTATGTTCATGCTTGAGTTTTCATAACATACTCAGCTTCTACAGTGCACAATTAAATGCAATCTTTCTTCTTTCCCAGCCTAGAAATGCACGACCCCTCAGGTTAGAAGGCACCACCTAACATTGATTTATTGTCATTCGATGAATGGGCCCAATCATCATCAGTATATCCCAATAACTCAGAATAAGTTTTTTAACTATATATCAAGATGAAATCCATTGTTCCCTTGACATAACGAATTATTCCTTCCACTTTAAACATGTTTCTTTCCTTGGGATTGCTTTGATACCATGCTGCTTCACATGTGGAGAATACAATGTCAGGCCTTGTCCTAGTCATGCACAGAAAACTTCCAATGATTTTCCTATATTCTATGACATTAACTGCCTTTCCATCCTCATCTTTGGAAAATTTCATCAGGGTACAAACCAGAGTCTTCAACTCCTTGGAATTGTCCATTCCAAATCTCAATAGAACTTTTTTATCATATTTGGATTGAGAAATTAATGTTCCATTCCTTACATGTGACACGTGTTAACCTAGAAAAATTGTTACCTCTCCAATCATTGACATTTCAAACACACTTTTCCTAAATTCCGAAAATTTTCTACACTGAGATTGATCTGATCCTCCAAATATTATGTCGTCGATATAAAACAACACCGTCCTCCATTGATTATTATCATTTTTGAAATAGAGATTGTAATCAACTCCCCCACTTTGGAAACCAAGATTCATCAAATACTGATCAAGCCTTGAGTACCATGTTCTTGGTGCTTGTTTTAGTCCATAAAATGCCTTCTTCAGTCAATAAACCTTGTTCTCATCCTCATGAATGAGAAATATATCTGGCTGTTCGATATAAACTTCTTCCTCTAGAACCACATTCAAGAATTCTGATTTTACATCCATTTGGAGCACCATGAACTTCCATTGCACTGCAATGGCTTGGAATAATTTTATTGTCTCCAGCCTTGAAACCAATGAAAATATCTCATTAGTATCTATTCCCTCTATCTAGGAGTATCCTTTTCACACTATTCGTGATTTCTTTCATATCACTGTTCTATATTCATTCATCTTGTTGTGATAGTCCCATTTAGTTTAAATGGAATTTGTATCATCTAGCCTCGAAACAATCTCCCATGTATGATTCTCCTCAATCTCGTCTAGCTCTTCATTCATATCCTGAACCTAGTTTTCATCTTCAACTGCATCAAGAAAACATTTAGGCTCTAACTGAGATAAGAAAGATATCTGTTGCATAGATTTAATTCTTCTTATCTGAATTAGAGATGACTGATCACCAAGGATATTCTTCTTGTCAATTTCAGCTCGACTTATTGGCTTTTATGCAAATAATGATTTTACTTCCTCATGCTCATTATCAGTATCTTATATTGAGTCAGCATCAACCACTATTGCTTCCCTTGTGTTTCTCTCCTCCCCATCACATTCATCCAGAAATCGTTCACTGTGCGGTTGAATTCACTCTTTATTCTATACTACAGTGACATAATTTCTCTCAGAAACTTTTACCAGCATTTTTTAAAGCATTTTTATTCTTTTTTGTTTCTTGAGTATCCAAGGAATATCCCATAATCTCCATGCAACTCAAATTTCCAATGTTTCTCCTTGGTGAGGATAAAGAAATTATTTCCCAATATTCGAAATCATTTCACTATTGGCTTCTTTCCATACCACATCTCATATAAAGTCTTTCCTTCCTTAAAACACAACATATCCCTATTATAAATTTATACCTATGTCAATATTGCTTCCTTCCCAAATTTCTCTGGTAGGTCTTTTTCTATAATCATTTTTCTGGCCAGGTTGTTTATGATTCGATTTATCCTTTCAACTAATTCATTATTTTGGGGATTATTTCTAAATAAACCTTATTAATTTCCCGTGTTTCTTGAGATAGTCTTCCATGCGACTATTGTTGAATTCCATACCAATTTGAGAACTCTGGTATACTTATATTCATTTTCCTTATCTACATTTCTGATGAGATCCCCTTGTTGTCATGAATCAAACATGTGAGTATGATCACATGAAAGTTTGGGGAGGTCTCTTTCTGCATCACACATTACCATATCTTCCAGGTATGGATGACATAGATGACCAAGTCATTTATTCCACAACTTGTTTTCTTCCTATATGGACAGAAAGGACATATATTCTTCACCACTTACCAGGTAGAGATTTCCCTTTGATCTTTTTCCCTATAGAACCATAATCTCATATCTTCCTTTGAAAATAAACTTATTCTTAGTAAACCTTATAGAATGTACCAAGTCACATAGTTGACTAACGCTGAGAAAATTGTGACTAAGGCCTTTTACAACTACGACATCAGCATGTTTAATCTATTTTCCTCCAAACATGGCCATTCCTGAGCCAATAATCTTCAGGACTTCATCATTTCCAAACTTGGAAACTCCTTATTTGTCATATTTTATGCCTAAAACAAATATCCTTATTACCTGTCATGTGATATGTGTAACTGCTATCAAGGATCCACACACCAGAATAGTCTGATGCTTTGAGGGAAATTTCTACCACCACTGCCTTCTTATCCTTTTTCTTCTTGGTCTATATTTTTTCCTCCACATTATTCATAGATTAATACTTCTGATCTTTATTAGAGTATGATGGACCAACTTCATCCTGAAAAGACGAAAATCTATTTTTCAATTTCAACTCACCTGTTGGTTAATAAATTTGCTTATTGCAAACATTTTTATCCTGCTTTTTCATGTCCCACTGTATGGTCGATGTATAGTATCTTGCCATGTGCCCAAATCCTCAACACCTTATATAGTGTCCTCAAAATCATGTTCTAGTGAACCATTCTATAACTAGCTGCCACCTATGTTATTGTGCCCTTCAATATCTCTTGGATATGGAACACAGATACTGCAAATGTCCCATCTTTCCACAATAATAACACCTGATATAATGTGAATTACTTCATTTCACTTCTGTACTGCTAGTTTCACCATGGGATCTCAGAATATTCTGATTCTTCTTTCTGCCCAAATGAACCTTCAATCTTAGAATGGGTGATTGCGGTCTGACTTCAATTTTTATAGCTTTTTTGTTTTCAATCTGGCCCCCATAAGCCTTATCATCTAAACATAATTGATTCGTACTTTCTACTAAACCACTATGATCCACTTTTAGTTCTCGGTTTTTTGAGTGATCTTATTTCCTGCTGTCTTAGAAGGAGTCTTGAATTTCCCTTGATCCTTAATATTTTTTTTGCAGATCGACAACTTATCCTTCAAGTTCGTCAATTCGCATGATTTTATCTTTCCCTGTGTTATTCAAGCCATTGATCTCCCTTTTATGTTCATATACCCAGAGTTTATATTCATAAACCTTTTTTGAGCTCTCTGGACTAACAGACTTAAGGTTTTCAATTTCTTTTAACAGCTCAGACTTCTCTTCTTCCTTCTATCGCATGTAGAGTTTGGCATCAGGTATCACCTTGCGTTCTTTCATTATTTTTTCTATTCAATCATATATCTCTTCAATAGTTTCTTCTAATTCAGCTTCCATGTCGACCCTTCCTTCAATTTCTTCTTCTTCTTCATCATTGCTAATTTCATCATTTTTCTAAGAGATACCAACAACATCCACCAAAGCATTCTCTCCCTGATCCATGAAGTTATCTTTCTCTTCATCCTCTTCAACCTAAGACTCATCTGAACTGCAATATTCTTATGAGAGAAGATTATTTTTCTTAAATAAATTTTTCTTGACTTTCTTCGTGCCTTTCACATAGGCTAAATCCTTCTTCTTGTGAATTTCAATTTCATCCTCATCATCTTACTGAAACATTTTGGGTCATCATGAAGTAATGTTATAATATTTTACACATCTAAAGCATGCCAGTGGAAGTTTCCCTTTGAAATTTTCTTTTCCTATTTGACGATTTGAGGAAAGGAATGACATCACCTCATATGTCTCTTCTTCTTCTAGAGAATCTTCAATAGTGATCTTGTTCCGGGACTTGAATGCAACCTCTTTGGATTTCATCTTTTCCACATCATCATTATCATCATTCCTCATTTCATATGTATTAAGGGAGTAGTACAGGTTATCCAAATGTCAGCTCATTTAGGTATTTATCTTACAAAACTGAAACTTTCAAATTTAACTGAGGTGGAAGTTTCCTCAAGATGTGATTCATAGACTTTATGTATTAAATAACTTCTCCAATACCTCACATTTCTTCCACTACAACATTTACCTGGTCAAATAATTCATTAATAGACACATTCAGGTTTATTCTCATATCTTCATACTTGTTCCACAACACTTTAATTTTTTCCTCTCTGAACTGTGAATTGAATTCATATACGATGAATATATTTTCCCACATGGCATGTTATTTTTTTCATGACAACACATTGTATAGATTTCATTGGATATGGCTCCATATAAAGCATTGATTCCTTTGGTGTCATTATGTAATTCTCTTCGGTTGACTTTTGATAATGCACCAATGTTAATATCGACAGTTATTCCATACATTTATGCTATGAGCACATCCATTCCCAAAGATAGAATGTAGTGCTTCATCCAATTCTTCCATAAAATAAATTTTTTCCATTCGATGATCAGAATACCTTTGGGATTGATGACCTCTATTTGAGAGAGAAACATTGATATCTAACTTTCCCTCTGATACCAATTGTTCAGTCGACTAGGATAGATAACCGGAATGGGGGGGGGGGGGGTGAATCTGGGTATGGCAAATTAAAACAACTGCCCCTTTTGATTTTGTTTTGGGGTTCGAAAAAACCCACTTCAATCTCTCCTTACCGTTGCAGAGTATGAATGAATCTTAACGCATGAACATGAAAAATCAATTTTACTTGGTTCACCCTCACTAGGCTACGTTCAATGAGTATACACTGGAGATGTGATGATGTGGAAAATCCACTATAAGCACACTATTATTTAAAATTTTGAAGAAGACACACTGTCCCTTCTGGTTTACAACCACTCACAATTTGATAACTCACTACTCTCTCAACTAAAGTGATCTCACTACCTCTTCAAAAGATCCACTCATAGTTTATACACCTATTGGTCTCTTCATTATCATAAATGAATGCATCTTTCTCTATATGTAGATTCTCTTTTGGAATCCATATTTCACCCAAAGAAGAATCATACTTTGACAACTCCAATCTTAGGAGACTCACACCATTTTATTCTCATACCAATATTGGCGCGTAAATATCAACTAGTGCGTAACTTCTGAATAACCTTATACTTACACACTCACACAACAACTTGCATGCCCAAACAACTCGGGTGACTAGAACTATAATTTTCTCTATGTGTTTAACTCCCTGAAATATGATTAGGGAAGAACTCTATTTATAGGAATTTTGGGTACCCTGAGTGCTGGTGCGCAAGTCTCCTCCCGGCGTGCAAGTACAACCGCCCTAGTCTATGTCATCCTAGTCACCTTGCACGCCAAAACCAAAACATGGGCGCCCCACTTTCTTTTAACTTATTTTGATGTTTTGATCTTGAAAAAATATGGTGAAAAACTTTCTAAGACTCCAAGAAACCGGCGCGCAAGTCCCTTTTCCAAAAACACTTTTATCCATTTCTCGATTTTGAGGCCCAAGAATTTGGAAAACACTAGAAAACATCACCACCTTGTATCTGCTATTTTTGTACTACCTCTAGATCATCCATTATTTTTTTTGAGGTTCTTTAATCAATCATATATTGTTTACAACATCCCTTGAACTGGAAAACACACCATGTAAACCCCCTGTGTCTACAAATTTGTACCTCGTGGTCTGCTTTGTCAACAAACAGAACATGGAGGCCCGCTTTATCAACAAACACCATTACCTCAAAAAAGATTCAATGATACCTTGAGGGATTTCTTCCCAACAGAATGATTTTATAGTTCCCCCTATATCATTTGAGGAAGGAATATCTACCAAAATTGAGAACTCATACAAGTGATTCTTGGAAGAGAGTAAAACCTATAGCCTACATCGATAAATTATTCTAGATAATCTTATGAATATTATATATATATATGTATATCATCCATAAAGCATCATCAAGATTCCTTCCATAGAAACATATTGTAATAACTAGATATGGTCATGACATAACCACCTATTATTAAATTTTCCAAAAATATCAATATGGAATTAATCATATAGCCCGGAAAATCCATCTGGCTCATGTTGTTGTGGTTCTAGCTGAATATTACTAGAATATCAAATCCAACTGAATTAAGGATATTTAGTAAAAGAACAACATTGTGTACATCATATCCATTAAAATATACTGATTATATGATCTATTTTCTTCATCATTTTTAGTCATTTTAACCATTATTTTATAAGGATGGCTTCCCAAAATATATAACATAAATTTTGTTCAATGTAATAGATAATATTTAGGATATTTCCATTATGGATGAGTATTTTAGATATAACTATATCTTTATCACAATTAAGGATAAGGAATCCATATCATTGTAAGAACCATCATGATAGTATTTTATTGAGTAATACCATTTGTATTGAAGAATACCTTCATTACAGATAAATAGACTATTCACAATTTCATTATCATATCTCATGGGACAAGTGTGGAATGCTACATGGATGATCTTGTTAACATGTATCAGTTTTAATGTCTTTATCTTTATAAATATAACATAGTTTTCAAAAAATCAGGACTTAATATTTTGGATGTGAACCTAATGAAATTTTATTTATGTGAAATATTACGAAATTTCATAGAATAATGTTATGAAATTATTACGGCAATGTAACAATAAGGACCCGACCTTCTTACATACATAATCTTGAGTTTAGTCAAGATAACGCTTCCTTTTACATTGAGGATCTTTTCAAGTTTTGAGTTTATAGAATTAGGAAAAAACATTCATAACATTACACATTATTACATATAGGATCCCATAAAAACAGTTTCCATTTTTCTCAAAATATAAAATATTAAAACTTAAAACCAGACTCCTTGAAAATTATTATACATTTAACGTGTCTTCCTTCCATGTATTACACATCCGTTAACCTATTAATAATCTTTTAAAAACATGGGATGATCATAAAATATCAGTAAAGGATGGAAAACAAGGAAAAATCACATTAGTCCATGAATACTCATAATGTAAGAAACATTTTCAAAAGACATGCTTTTCACCCATATATACTTACTTCATGTCACATGATATTTACAAAAGATACAAACAAACATGAGAACATAAATATAATCACAATGGTATCTTGAGCATTACTTACATAATCTTGTAACCATCTTGGCTTCCTTAAATTTTTTAACCCTCATGGCTACCTTACTTTGTGTAACCATCGCAGTTACACTTATAGAATCCATACGGCCAAACTCAAACTTACTCATAACCAATGCATTGGAGGGAGATATAGGTCCCACCCTTCATCATAAATAATTCCAAAGAAACAAAACATAATCATACAACATGAATAATTTAATAAAAACATTACTTTGGAATTTCGTAAAACTGAATTTTAAAAAGAGGATTTTTAAAGAAAAGCACCTTATAAATATCATAAAATTAAAGAGATACTTAATAGAGTGGATGGAGTATGTATATATACTGTAAATACACATATTAAAACATAATATAAACATAACCCATCACACAAACAATTTAAATAGCACATAAATAATGAAGTAGAAGGATAACCCAATGAATCAAAATCAGGTTAAGAATTCCCTTACCTTGGGTTTGTCTTACATCCAAATTGTTCTAAAACTCCTATATAATGATTAATAGTTTGTTATTAATATTTTACAGAAAACTTTTCATGTTTATAAAATCTTACATGATCATTTAATAACATCTTTTCACCCTTAATTGTTAGTATTTTTCCCCTTGCACTGTTTTTTGTTGAATTCGTTACATGATTTCTATGATTCGTTCATGGTGGACATTCCTGTCGATTGGATGTGAAACTCTAGAATTGGAAAGGATTAATATTTTCATATAACCAGTAACATAAATTATTCCATTTCTCATTTTTAATTCTTACATGAGGATGATTTATAAGTTAGAACATTAATGATGTTCATTTAGATCCTTTTAGTGGTTCTTTGATAATAACAACCTCATTTTGTGTTATAAATTAGAACCATGAGTACAAAATTATTCCAGAACCATGGGTGAGACATAAAACATATATTATAACCTGGTTCAACCATATAAATGGTTTCATAACTAGACTTGAAACAATTAATGGAAATTGAAATCACATCATCCACGATATCGATAATTCAACACAAACGAACGATGTTTTTATTCTTTAAATACGTCAGAGAGGAGAAGAATAATGATGAGTAATTTTCCATAAAACTGATAAAATATATAATATACGTGATTTCTGGAGATTTCATGCTTCTTGGGTAAGGATATATGAAGAAAGAATAAGGAATGAACTCAAAATAAAGGAATAATTGTGAAATCGCTTACAAATATCCACCAGCCTAACGACTACACAACATGGTTTAAGAAAATATTAAAAACAGAGGGGACAAGGGTCACCCATCCAGAAGTGAAACACAATATAGAGTAGATCAATAATAAGAAGAAAATAAGAACATGTTATTGAAACTTGAATATTATACCACCTAAAATAGAACATGAATAGAAAAAGATAAAAATTGATAATTTTCTTACCTTGTAGAGTAACCCTTAGAACATGAAGGATGGGACCTTGGGGTCTTGAAAAAGCCTTGGGAGGACTACTATGAAGGTAATGAGTCCATGGCTTCATCGAAGAGGAATTGGGAATGTAGTTAACAGAGGAATGGGTTGGTATTTATAGGAAAAGTGAGGGATTAGTTTAATAATTTTCAAGGGACACCTCATGGGTGGTATTTGCAAAACCATGGGCTTTCCCATGGTATTTTCCCATGTTATAATCCCCTTGGGACACCTCACATAATATTTAATTATAAACAATTCTACCTGATTTATGACATCATTAATATATCATTAATGATGTCATTAATACATTGAAACTAAAAACTGTATTTTTTACTTTTCACCGAAAAATCAACTATTTCAGAAAAAATCCCAAAAATCACCCAAACCATTTATTGACGTTTAGATTTTAAAAAATTAAGTCCAATTTTTGAAAATCATTTTCTAAATATTATAAATTTAATTATTAAATAAAAGCATACTTAATTCAAAAATTAACAATTCTAATTCTATAACTACTTCTATATCCCAAAAAAAAATTAACCTATATTATATTACCTTAAAGGCTTAATAAAATAAAATAATAATAAAATTTACTATTCATTGGGTTCATATTACTACTCATATTACTATTCATAAGGGTATGTTACTATTCACCAAAAAAACAAGTTTGTTCCAATAGACTCCAAATAACATACTGAACACAATTGTAGATGAAAGTTTCTTGAAATTCAAAACATAGAGGTGGAAAAAATTATGTTAAAAGGATAGTAATAAATATCTACTTAAAACAAAGTTCCATGCATTTCTATTTATTTTTAGGAAAGCATGTGGTGTTATATTATCCCCACCTTCTTGAATTTGAGTCCTCACAATTTTATTTACTTATTAAACAACTGCGGGTATTTTTCTCTCATTACATTTTCAGACTCCCATGTTGCTTCTTCAACCATGTGGTTTCTCCATAAAACCTTTACCTGGTGGATTACCTTATTCCGAAATACCTGTTCCCTTTGATCAAGAATCTAAACTGGTTTCAATTCATAATAAAGGTTCTCTTCCAGCTGAACTGCTTCTGGGCTCCAGACATGTGATGAATCTTGCACATACTTTCTCAACATCGAAACATGATAAACATTGTGTACATGAAAGAAACTCGGAGGCAAAGCTATGCGGTATGCAACTGTTCCAAATTTCTCTAAGATTTCAAAAGGACCAATGAACTGTGGACTTAGCTTTCCTTTCTTTCTGAAATGCATCACACTTTTCCAAGGAGATACCTTAAGGAAAACATGGTCACCTACCTTGAAAGAGAAGTCTTTCCTTCTGTTATCTGCATAACTTTTCTACATGCTCTGAGCTTTCCTCATGTGCTACTGGATCATCCACACTTTCTTAGGCACTTATTCAACTAATTCTGGCCCCATCAACTTTATTTTACCGACTTCATAACAAAATGCTGGAGTCCGACACCACTATCCATACAAGGCCTAAAAAGGTTCCATCTGAATACTTGAATGAAAACTGTTATTATAAGAAAACTCATCTAATGAAAGATACAGATCCCAAATTCCCTGATAGTCCATTGAACAAGGTCGAAGCATATCCTCTAAAGTTTGAATCATTCATTATGACTACCCATCTGATTGAGTATGAAAAGATGTACTGAAATTTAACTTTGTGCCCAACGACTTCTGATGTCCCTTCCAAAAGTTATAAGTGAACCTGAGATCTTAATCAGATAAAATAGGAAGAAAAACACCATGTAACCTGAAATTTTCTTTGAGGTACAATTTAGAAAGGTGATACAAAGACATTTTATCTCGAATAGATAGAAAATGTGCAGATTTTGTCAGCTGATCAACAATAACCCAAATTTCATTGTTAACTCGAGAAGTCTTTGGTAGTCCCACCACAATGTCCATGGATACATTCTCCCATTTCCACTCTGGAACTGGAAAAGGCTGAAGCATACCCTTCAGTAACTGTAGCTTTGCATTAACCTGTTGGCACGTCAAACATTTTATGGTAAAATCAGCAATATATCTTTTCATTCCATCCCACCAATAATACTCCAGAAGGTCTCTATACATCTTAGTACTTACAGGATGAACAGAAAATGAAAAACTATGAGCTTCACGCAACAATTCGTTATTCAACTAGGAATCACAAGGCACACACAAGCTTTTAAAAAATCTTAAAACACAATATTAATCAAGATTAAATTCTGGAAACATACCCATTTTAACTAATTCTACCTTCTTCTATAGCTCACAGTATTCCTTCTGTGCTTGCTTAATTCTATCTGACAATGAAGACTACACTGAAACCAAAAACAAAATAGATGTATTCCCTGCACCAATAAATTTTAAGCCAAAATTCATCAAACCAATAATAAAGGGATCATTTTCCAAATGTAGCATGATTAATGATGCATCATGTTTCCAACTTAAGGCATCCACCACTTTGTTTGCTTTCCCAGGATGGTAATTGATCATGAAGTCATAATCCTTTATCAGTTCTGGCCATCTTCTCAGCCTCATGTTTAATTACTTCTGAGTGAATTTATACTTTAGAATTTTATGGTTAGTATATATTTGACATTTGGTTCCATATAAATGATGCCCCCTTATTTTCAAAGCAAACATGACCGCTTTCAATTCAAAATCATGTGTTGGATAATTTAGTTCATGAGGTTTAAGTTGTCTCGAAGCATAGGAAATTACCTGATCACTCTACATCAAAACACAACCAAGTCCCTTAAAAGAAGCATCACTATAGATGGCAATCTTAGCATTTCAGGAAGGTAAGGCCAAAACTGGAGCATTCACCAATCTCTTCTTCAGTTCCTGAAAACAAGCATCACATTCCTCTGTCCAAACAAATTTAACCACTTTCTGTGTTAACTTAGTTATCGGGCTAGATAACTGTGAAAAGTTCTTAACAAACCATCGGTAATAACTTTCTAAGCCAATAAAAATACAAATCTCTGTAACATTTGTGGGTCTTGGCCATTCATTGACTACTTTTGTTTTGGTAGGATAAACTGTTATTCCATCCTTATTTACAATGTGCCCAAGAAAAAAAATATGTTGCAACCAAAAACCACAACTGCTGAATTTTCCATATAGTTTATTTTCATTTAATGTTTGTAAAACAACCCTTAGATGTTTTTAATGATCCTCATTATTTTTAGAATAAAAACAGAATATCATCAATAAATACACCCACAAACTTATCCAATAACTCATGAAATACTCTATTCATAAGATTCATGAATAACAACAGTGCACTCCAGATCTGTGTTCGGACATGTCAATGAATAAATAATAAACTTTGGAGGAAATTCTTATTTAATTAAAGTATTTATGAAACAATATGTTTATCCTCTCATCCTGGCTCTTGGTTATATTCTTTTTTCCTTAATTATTTTATAAAATTCCATGGATCACAGTATTCACCATCACTATATCTGGGATTGTACATAAATAATGGTAAATATAAAAGTTGGGCATCACCCCTCCCTCTCTTCCCGCTGCACCCAGATCATACAAGTGGTGTCAGAGATGATATATTATTGTTTATAATTATTTAAATAATTCATTAATGATTTACAATTTAATAATTTAGTTTTTAAATTCACGTTTAATCATTACTTTTAATTAGAATTACAAGATCTATTATTCATATATCATTTCTTGAAAATCTAACAGAAGCAATTAATTTTTTTTTGAAATTTAATCGAGGAACTCATCTAGAGGCGCCAAGGGTTCTGTCCAGGTAACATAACAGTACATGACAAGTAGTGATATCTACACGCCATGTAGTTATGTTCTTTGAATTGAGAATAGTTTAGAAATTACTCAATCCATGTTAATTTATAACACGTGGTGTAGTTAATACTTACATCATGTGTTCACCATGAAGGACTGGGAATGGTCATTTGGACTAGATGCCCTGTGTCCCAATATACATGTCATGTTGTCCCATTCGAGTCAGATTTGGGTCATGTATCACACACCTGGCATAGATTACTGATGACTATGTAACACGTAGTCAACACAGCTTGTGGCCCAATGGGCATGTCGTGTACTCCATGATTTCTGATGTATAACTGACACATTGAGTCCCTAGGAAAGTACTTTGGATCCACAGAAAAAAATGCACATGCCATGTAGATAATATATACATGTCGTGTACTATTACCATTTATGCTAATTTAAAATTTATTATATTATGTAACCCTTGAGACATGTACATGAGTGCGGGTGTAAACCTAGGATACTCCATGTGATAGGATTTAATATATATATATATATATATATATGTTATCATAACATCTATATAATATTGATAATTTTCACATCATTTATGAGTTTTATTATAGTTATTATTCTATGTGCATGATAAATGTCAGAAAGAATAAAGTGTATACATGTATAACACATGTTGGGTTGTTTTGGATGGGTATTCGTCGGGTTATCTCCATGGTAGAAGTTATTTACACAATTAATTATAAATGAATTTATTATTTACTGAAAATTATAATAGATGTAAATATCAAGAAAATTATGAAAAGATTTAAGATAAAATGATTGATTAATTAAATAATATAAATAAACGATTCGAGTATGATTTATATTAAATAATAATGATTAAGGAATTTAATTCTAGTTTTGTTAAATGCATAATTCATTGCATGCATATGGATTATCATGAGTCGGACCCGAGATTTTATAGGTGATTGGTTTCTTTTTAATTTATTAAATTAAATTTTTGGCCCGCATGCCTTCTCTTCACATTAATATGTATGGACTACAAGCCCATATATTCATTTATGTAAACCCCCCTTTCCCCCTCACCTAAGTGTGAGTAAAAGTAAATGTAATGGATGGTTCTCCCAAGCTAGTGTAATAAGTTCATGATAAGAGCCAAGGCGAATCCAATCCATGTAGATACTAAGGTGGACAGGTGGAAAACTATAAAAAAACCATAAAAGGTTCAAGGTGTTTCTACCATAGTCTAGTGGTTAGTTTATCAACCACTATATAAACTGACTATTAATATAAGATCATTATCATACCATTTATTGGAACTCTGTAAGCATCATGGTTATTTTATTATGGATTTTTTTGTTGCAATCAAATAATTAATTAATTAACAATCATGAAAATATTGTACTAAAACAATTTGGCTAATGTGTGCATATCATCTAAAGACATGGTAAATAAATTAAGTAATCCAACTTAATATTATCAATAATGTGAAAAGATAATAATTTTCAATTTATGAATAAAGGATAAAATACTTCAAAAAATATTAAGTTTGTATAACCTTCCACTACTTCAGTTATAATCGAACTGTAATTCAAAGTGCTTGACCAGCCAAAGTTGGGGTGATTTAATTTATCAGGGAATTCAAATTTGAGGTTTCAGGTTGGCTTAACATGGTTGACATCAAGGTTTGACTTCCAAAGTAGGACTTGGTGTAACTGAGATGAAAAATTCGAGGGAATCTAAATTAATGACATTGAGATTAGGTATTCCACTCAATAGATCAAGGAATAGCAAGTTAATGTAGTTGGAATTTAGAATTCCTACCTAAAACCATTCCAGTT
Organism: Viscum album; assembly: GCA_963277665.1. NCBI lineage: Eukaryota > Viridiplantae > Streptophyta > Magnoliopsida > Santalales > Viscaceae > Viscum > Viscum album. Next base: position 42,601 of record OY728129.1, read on the forward strand.
TCTTTACCAGTCAATGTGGGGGCAATGAGAATGGAATATTGATCCTTTCCACTAGAATATCCCAGAAACATGATATTCCAAATATAATTCGTAGGGCTATTTGGATTTGATAAAATAGTGTGGGACTAATAAATATAATATTTATTTATTTGAATAAATCCTATATGATAATGTTCTAAAATTCTCCACATATTATTTTTAAAAACAATAATAAAAATAAAATCAAACATGTCGTTGCAATCAAAACTTGATAAGGAAAGTCTTTTCATTGACACTAGTTTCCAGGAGTGGAAAAGGTGCCTACGGTTCATCCATATTTTTTAAAGGAAAGTGTATAGGCTAGAGGAATCCTTATCTATTGCTCTTATAAATGAGGTGAGTGATAAAGATCCCCTTAGGTATAAGAAACATCAGAATGATTCTACAAATGTTTAGTGGTTCATGCTATCATCCATGTACACTGAGCTCTAAAAGTAATTTGAGGAAATGGATGCTTATTGCATGATGTCTCACCTTTGGGATCACTATCATGATAAGGATAAACAATAGAGGTATGAGATATCCAATTCCTCTTCAATACTAATATTGGAGATTCTATTCTAGTTGGGGCTCATGTATTCAATCTTATTAGGTACATTGATCAACTGGACATCTTACAGATTAAATTCCAGAATGAGCTGTGTAATGATCTAATACTATCATCACTTCTAAAGGAATTATCGAGTTTTATTGTGAGTTATAATATGATAAATAATGAGAAGAGAATACCTTATCTTATGATCATGCATTAACAAGTAGATAAGGACATGGTGTGTGAAACACCTTTAGTCTTTATGGTGATTGGGGAGAGGAAGGACAAGGAAAAGGGGTCTAGGATTTATAAATAGTCCAAAGCCCTCGAGCAATATCTAACCAATAAGATGTTGATATTGTGGTAGGGTAAGGAAAATAAGGTAGTGTGTCTTTCATGAGTCAAGTAAGGACACTAGAAGAGGATCTACACCCAGAGGAAAGTGGAATCCAAAGACACATTTGTTATTGGGTGAAATATTTCCATTTTTACACATTGTATAATAAATACATCTTATGGTGCTCACATATGTATTCAAATTCTGAAACCAAGTATATTTCAGAAAATTTCTAGAGGAGAGGAGGATCTATGAGTTTCCAATGGTTCGAGGATGGATACTCTTACCATAGGTGACTGCCACCTTTCGTTGCCGATCATGCTGATTTGGGTTTGTGTGACTATTAATATGTACCCAGTATTACCCAAAACATAATTTATGTTTTAATTTTAGATACATATGGTTTTATTTTTAAATTCATAAATAAAGGTTGTTTCTTTTATAAGGACAACATGTTTTATGTTATGGAACATTTCAATAACGGTATATATGTATTAAATTAAAAAACCATGTTTTTGAAATCGATAAGGAATCCAATTTACATGACTCATATAACACCTAGTTGTGGCATCACTGCCTAGGTCATATAAATAGAAAGTTCTTGAAAAAGAACTATCAAGATGGTTACTTATACACTTATGATATTAAACTGATTGATATATGTTGTGCATGTTTAGGAGGGTAAATGACCAAACCACCATTTGGTGGATAGGGAGAATGGTCGATTGATCTTTTAGGATTGGTACACTCTGATGTGTTTGGACCATTTACTGTAGAATTAAGAGGTGGATATTCTAACTTCATAAATTTTAATGATGAATTGAGAAGATATGGTTATATTTACTTATTGAGGTATAAGTTTGAGTCCTTTGAGAAATTCAAGGAATTCAAAAATAATGTCGAGGATCAGATTGGTATGAAGATAAAAATCTTCGATCAGGCTGATGTAGAGAATATATTATACAATAATTTTTCAAATCTCTACATGATTTTGTGATTCCATCTAAACTCACTGCACCTTATACACCATAGTGAAACAGTGTTAGTGAAAAGAGAAACCTTACCTTTTTGGACTTGGTTAGGTAAGTGATGAGTCATACATATCTTCTCTTATGATTTTGGAGATATGAATTACAAACTATGACATACACATAAAAATGAGTACCAAGTAATGTGGAAAATTGAATTACCATCGAGATATGAAGTGTAAAGAAACCCATTTTATAGCTCATATATGTATGGGGATGCAAGGTTTTTGTTAAGGCATTCTCAGGAAACAAACAATCTCCCTGGGGAACAATGTGTATCTATATAGGGTATCCTATGGAGTCAAATGGGTACATACTATACAGCCACTAATATAGGAAATTGAGTTTTTCCAGACAATCCCTCATTCCAATGAGGGATAACATCCTCAAAATTGATAGTGGGAGGAGTATTGATTTCGATGGAGTTAATTATCAAGATAAACATGAGTTGGTACAAGAACACGTTCCAAAGGTCCCCGTGGAATAATTATTTCTTAAAACATAGGTACTATGTAGGTGCTCAATAGAGGTAAGGGAACTAGAGAGATATGGTTTTATAGTCACTGAGGATGATGACTCATTATTTTTGGAAAATGATGAACCTATATTCTAAAAGGAGGTAGTAGAGTGATCAGGAGATACAAGATGGATATAAGATGTATATTATGAGATGTATTCCATGTATCAGAAATATTTTTTGGTTATGGTTGATGCACCTGTTGATGTGAAGCATGTTGGGTGTAAATGGTTATTCAAGAAGAAACTGGTGATTGAAGTTATTGTAAGTACCAATTTTGCATGGATAGGGGATAAAGGCATTAAACAACATCAATGATTTAACTATGATAAAATATTTTCTCAATTTTCCATCCTTAAATCCATTAAAATTATATTTTCCCTAGAATATTACCATGACTTTGAGATTTGGCAGATGGATGTCAAAACTGCATTCCTTAATGGGAAGCTTTAGGAAGATGTCTATATCTAACAACCAGAAGAGTTTATGACACCAGGTGATTTTGAAAGGATTTGAAAGTTATAAAGGACCATTTATTCATTGTAAAAATAAACTATGTCATGGATCATTTGATTTGATTAATCCATAATAGAATTTGGTTTCATTTAAAATAAACGTGAGATGTGTGTCTATAAACGATTTAGTGGGAATGTAGTCATTATCATAGTATTATATGTTGATGACATATTACATATTGGAAATGACATACCAGTTTTATAATCTATTAATGATTGGTTGAACATGTGCTTCTCCATTATGGACACTAGAAATGTAGCCAACATTATACAGATCCAGATCATTCATGATAGATCCAAGAGCCTGCTTGGTCTAAGACAAAGTACATATATTGAAAAGATACTAAATATATTTAGTATGGAACAGTACAAGATGTTATTTGCTATAGTGCCACTTTATTTACATATTTCTAAGAAAATGTTTCCCTAGACACAAAAAGAAAAATATAGAATGAGTAAGATCACATACAATTCGGTGATATGATAAACCATTTATTCAATGTTATTTGCTCGACTTGATGTTGCCTATGAATTGAGCATGGTAGGTAAATATCAAGAAGATCTAGGAGAACAACAATAGACTACTATTAAGACTGTGCTTAAGTATCTAAGAAGAACTAATGATATGTTTCTGGTGTTTGGAGGAGATGAAGAGATTGTCCTTAGAGGGTATGATGATGCTAGTTTTCGAAGAGGTCAAAATTCTCTGAAGTCATAATTAGGAAAAAATTTATGTCTCAATGGAAGAGCTATGAGCTGGAAGAGTTAAAATCATACTATTGCAGCTGATTCTACATTGGAGTCCGAGTACATAACGAATTCTAATGCATCTTAGGAATCCTTCTATATTTGAAAAATTCTCCATGAGTTTGATGTGTTACCTATCATTAAGGACCCTATCACTTAGTATTGTGAAAATACTACAGTGAAAGATCTTTTAAAAGAGACTAGGTAACATCAATAGACAAAGGAAGTATTTTGGTAGTATCACCTCTTGAAGAATTCTTATCAAAGGCATGAAGTTTTAGGGAGCAGAGAATCCATGTACGATATCATGACATGCCCCTTGAATAAATGCCTATCTCAACTAAATCATGATCATCATGTGAGAGCTAGCGGACTGAAGATCATTAGTAGTTTTCCATAGTGAAAGTTGGAGTCTATTTGAGTAGGTTCCCTTGAACCAAATTCTTTTTTACTTTATGATAACTTATATTCATGGTTTTAAATATTACTAAATTACTTATTAGATCATGATTGTTCTTTTGTGTAACATTGTATATGATAATGTCATACGAGTAGCTGTCACACTAAAAGGTCATAGTAGTTCCCTGCTATGATGAAAACCTATAAGTGTTATGAAACTATTATAGAATATATGTTCTATATCCAGATGATATCATTTTATAGACACAAAATGATACATGCTATTAGGTGTAGAGACTCATTGGAAATTGATGCACTTTATCATGAAGTACACCCATGATGATATACAGTTGGATATTATGAGAACGAGACCAGATAGAAGGAAATACACATTTATAGTTTTCATTGGATGTTTCTATCTATGGACGTGTGTATTGGGCCATAGACTTTAATATTTAATTAATGGATATTATGAGTCATGCAATTATATTTATTGATGAAAGCCATGACGAGATATATTCCGGGAGAGGTAGGATATATTTGGCACGTCATGAGTAATACTACATTAATGAATAATGAAATAAATATTTTATCCCTTCTGTTCTTTAATAGAACTTAATATCCTAGTCCCTTTGGTGGAAATGATATAGCCTAAAAAAATTTATGGTGATGGTGTTCTATATACATGTTCTATTTTGAGAATGTCAAAGAAATAGATATCAAGCATAAAGGTTGATGGCACTGGCATGAAAACTTCTCGATTGGAGATAATGTGATAAAAGGATTATATTACATTGTAAATGTTTCTATTAGGTGACATGTCATTGTGACATTAGATTCTTTCTTTATGGTTGTCTTGTCATGTTTCTAGACAGTAGCCTTGGATTATAGGAAGGTTAGCCCAATGTCACTGAGAAAAAGGCCAAGAGGGTCACACACTAACTGTATCTCGTATCTTGGTTAAATTTTTGATCATATTAACAAGTTGAATAAATATTTTTCCTGGTCATGGTTTAATAATTATTCACGAATTTCTAATCTCATTTATTATGTCACTAGTTATTTGACATAATATAATATAAGAAGAATAAATAATATATAATGAGGAGGATTGAAAGACTGATATTAATGGTCTAGTGAGAAATAATAATATTGAAAATTATTTGGTTAAATAATATTTAATTATGACTCTCAAGTCAATAACATGTCATGGAATAATAATACTGCTCTTATTATTTGATATGGAGGGGTATTCTAGGTTTAATTAAATAATTACAGTGAATTTTGAAAATTATTTATTATTACCCAAGTGAAATAAATGACCAATTATATAATTTTATTTTTATCAGCGGGAAATCCAAGTGATTCCTATTGTGTTTTGTAAAATGAATTTTAGAAAATCTCTCAAGCCTAGAGAGTTCATACCTCTCTACGAATGCTCTAAATAAAGAGAGAGATCCTCCTCCACCAGATCAAGTAGAATTCTATGGAATGAGTTCTTAAGCCGATCGAAGGTGGACATCAAAAGTGCAAGGATCTTCAATGCTAGCCCCCATAGACTCCTTTGGTGACGTCCAGAGAAATATAGAGCATGTGTGGATAACTATTATGGGATATCAACCCTTTATATCTACAACACAAGGACGACTCACTCTATATCTCTGGTCGGACTCATCAACAAAGAAAGAATAATACTTTGTGGTAATTATTATTTAATTAAATTAATTATAAACAAAATATGTTGATCCACTCTTATCTATTATGGGTTATATTCCTTTGTATTATTTTATTGATTCAATTATATGGGTCATGACATTCCCGATTGATAGATTTAGGATTGTTCACTGATAATTGAAAAAAATAAAACAGGTAACTACCCCTCCGGTTCTTCCACTACACCTAGAACCTACATACCCAACCTAGTTCACATTTCACAATATCAAAATAAATATAATGATATATTGTACAATGCAACTACATACCTTGTATATGTATATTATTAACAAATAATTATTAATATTCAACATCATAGGGTGGTGATCTCTTTCATGGATAATAATAAAGAAGAAATCAATGTGATCAATGAAATTCTTGATTAATAAAAACTATTAGTTTTTTATATTATTCCACCAATTGATAGATTTCTCCCATTATAGAATTCATATGAAGTTAAATGTGTAATTTAGACTGATCAATTAGAGATAATATCTGATGGTGGGTTTTTAACTTTGTTCACTATGAAGATATCAAAACTAAAAAAGTAATCTACTAGTAAGGGTTTGATAGAGTCCTCAGATATATCTAAGGACAGGATACCCTACCTATTATTCAAGAATTATAATTATGATCCTATAATCCTCATAAATAAAAAACAATGATCTCCAATAAAATCAGATAACATGGATAATTATAGACATTGATTACCTAGGATTACGTGGGATTTAATAGAAAATTTCATGATCTCCGAATACCTGAATATTTCATCAAGAAACCTTCATATTTTATGAAACCACTAAATACTCATATAAATTTTCTTCCAAGTGAAAATATTTAATAGTGATATATACCCAAGGAAAATACCTTATGTTCATGTACAACCTTAATACTTCCCAATTATTATCCTTGTTGGTTGAGACTCTATCCGTAAATATGAAATGTATGTAGGAAATAGTAAAATTCATCATGATAATTTCCATTACCAGATGTGGTATACCTCCTAAAATTTTGATGGAAAACAGAACCAACATCCATGGTTATGAGTTTTTAAAGTGGCATCATTAATATAGAATTTATTCTAACCACTCACACCTTTGTGTAATGAGTAAATGGACAGATTAAGGATATTAATAAAATATTCTCTGATATAAATCATAAAATGGTGGATAAGATTAAAAATTTATAACCTCATAAACCCCTTCATTCTTTGTGGGCATGTGAACCACAGCCATTAAGACTAATGAAGTGGACCAATTCTCATTTGTACATGGAAAAGTGGTAGTCATAAGCATCATCTTCTAGTTTTCATTGACTCACATTACCATTTAAAACATGCCATCTGATGATGAAATAACTAAAAATATTCTAGATTGTTTAGAATGGATCGATGTGAAAATATTATTTTAACATCCCAACCCTAGTGTGATGACCCAGTTCCCCAAGATGGACTTCCACATGACCTCAAGCATGCCTCCCCATATGCCACTGTCTGCATACTAGAAGATATGGTCTAATAACGATCATTTAGAGACTATAACCTATTTTATCAGATAAATACACTAGTATAAAATATTAAAAAATAACTAAAAAACATATAACCCAAAATATAATAGTATCAGTATCACAAGATAGAGAAAACAGTAAATACAATATCAAAATATATAGTAGATATTCCATGGAAATGTACATTTCTAGTGTCAAAATGAAGACCCAAAATAAATTCACTGAAAAATCCGAAGTAGTTCCTGATCCACATCTGGTTCCCTCACCCATGATCCATCCCAAATAACCCATTTATCATAGGGACCTTTATATTTTTCCTATTAAGAAACTGGAAAGTGTATTCGGGTATCGATCAGGCACCCTGATTAGGGAGTGTGTACTACTCAGTATGACTCCACCAACAATGTCTAAAACAATATTTAGTCAATAATAGTAAAACAAGTTGTATAAATAATTCATTAAATTCTATAATAAAATAGTTATCATACTAAAAATTATTGTTTATTTATCTAAATAAAGCATTGGTTTCTTAAAGACACCTGAACCTCAATACATGATTCGGTCGGTGCTGGAGTCCGTACAATTTCCCATTATTAATTCACAATTCAATAAAAAAATTGATTTGATTGTCCATTTCATTTTAATTTATTATATGACTACTCAAATCCATTTTCCAATTCCAATAATTTGGGTCTAGGTTGTTATTCCTAGGACCACATGGGATTTGGAAGGAGTAGACCGTTCCCATAGATATTTATCAATAAATGATCACAACATGATTTGGATGTAGTAGAACATGTCTCACACAAGTTCAAAAAATAATTAATCACTGATGGATTCAAATGTAATAGACCATGTCCCACACATGTTTAATAATAAATTTATTACCATGAGATTTGGAGACAGAATAACACTCCCCACACACATTTAATAATAAATTTATCACTATAATCTTTAAAAGAACCATGAAAATTCCCAAACTCCTTTATCAGATAATTAATAACTATAACCAATATTAATCAATATTTATCCTTTATCACAATAAAAAATAAAAATAATCCATGATTTAATTAAAAAATTAATTAATTAAATTCCACTAATTAATTTAATAATTACTTTGTCACATCAATTTACTTTTTCTAGTTAAAAATGTAATTAATCAATTCAAAATATAAAAATCCAATAATTAATTTAGGAAATAATTATTCAAAATTCAAAATTCAACATTTTTATAATTGAAAAATCAATTATTAATCCCCAATTCTACAATTCAAGTATTCAATGAAATCCCCAATTACACAATTAATTAATTTACCACATTAATAAATTCAATTAGGAATTAAAATTTCTAAAAAACCATGTCAATTGTAAAATCACAATAACATATTTGATATCTAGACTCTGTGATTTTAATAATAGGCAACCTACCTTGATTCATCAATTAACAATCTCCCAATGAAAAAATCCCCAAAAATTCAGTTGACTAATGATGTAGAATGAGATCCGAATCTGTAACCTAAATCAAGATTGAAGAAGTCAAGATGTCCCAAATATTGATATAGATATAAAATCCATGATATGTATCTAAAAAAATAGGTATAAATATAAAAGTAAGAGGGAAGTAATCCCCTTTAAGAAAGAGATATGAAATGATGAGTAATGTGAAAGCAATCGGGATGTGATCCCCTTACCGTGAGGGGTGAAAATCTTCGATCTAAGATTCGAATAACTATGTGCAGAGGTCAAGAAGTCTTGGAATTCATCTAGACGTCTATAAAATCATGAAAGAACAATTGTGGTTTAATGGGTTTTGTTTTGGGTGAGTTTCATGGGTTCATGTAATTTTAATACCGGTTTTACTGGTAAAATTAATTCACCTGAATTGTTTGCTTTGTAGGGGCGCATGGTTTCCCATAACCATCCACCTAAACCACAAACCAAATTCTCAATTCCCATATTTAAAATGTTTTATAATTTTATAGGAATCATTGAAGTGTAAGGGAAAACCATGAACCAATGACGCACTGCCCAATTCCTTCAATTTTTCTCCTATTTCCGCCCAAACACTCCCAAAGGTAAAACCCAAATGAAATTAGCTCAACACAAGGAAAAAAGTGTAATTGATTATGATCCTAAGACAACACAAAGATAGGATAGGATCATACAATCTTCCCACTTTATAATTGTTCATCCTCAAGTTGTATTCTCAAGCATCTCTATGATTTCGAGTGAAAACTATCACTACACTAAGACCAAATATCTTATTACCTTGTCCATGTTTCCTCTTGGACATGATGATGTATCCATAATAAATTAACTCTCAGTATGGTCTTTCCCCCCAACTTTAAGTACATGTTTCTTCCTTTGAGGTAAAAATATTTTCCTCTATATTTGTACTTATGTATGTGGCAGAAAAAGATTCTTACATGAGGTGTGTTTCCAAGTCGGCTCCATGCAATGTGGGTACACACCCAGTAATTCATAGTACACTGCATGTGACAGTCAAGCCACAAACTTTATAGAAAAAGGCACTACATGAAATGTAGTTTTAAGTACACTACATGTACTTTCTTCAGATAAAATGGACAATATCCTCGTGTTTCATCCAACGGACAGAACCCTCGTCCGGGTTATTGAATAGAAGCGACGAGGGCCATTTTTACTCCCATTTGTCTGTCTAAACTCTGATTCGTACAGTATCCAATGCATTTAAACCCAATCAATAAGCTCTAAATTATTCTTGATCTATTCATCATGATTTTTCTCCTGAAAAATTGGTCGAACCTTGAATTTTTTTCACCATTTTGTTGATCAAATCCTTTTTATATTGAATTAGTTTACATCATTAGACAAGGAGAGTTACATGAGGATGAGGTATTTGGTCATGTGACTTTTTTGAATTGTCATGATGTTCATATATTCAGGAGTTCCACACGCCAATTATTTGGGTATCTCTTGATTTATAATTTACCCTTATTATTTCCTATTGGTGTTTAAGTAATAGAATAAGTGTTTTAATGTATGAATAAGGTTTATTAAAATGATTATGGGAAACCCCATGAGCATGTTTCCCTTATAATGACTGTTTGTGGCTGTTTGGGTAAGGTTGCCTATGAAGCAACCACTTTTTCACTTATTGGATTTTCAATTATGAATTACATTTATAATGGAATTGAAATTTTGATAAATGGTGATTTAATTGGATAAGGGTTTGGGTTTTGTTATTTTCCCTTTTCCCCATGATATGTCTATGTTTCTTTAAGCATGTTTTAAATATTTTGAGCCAATTTTGAACCTACCCATGGGAGTTAGGATATGTTAAGGCCTTGTAATGTTTTAGAATACATAATAGGATTGTTATGTAAATTTATCCCATGTGAGTAATTTATTATTAAAGCCATGTGATAGTTTAATTCCAATGTGTTTCATTGTATATGAATTGTGTCCACATGATTTATTGATGTCATAAAATTTGATAGTTTAATTCAAATGTGTTTCTTGTTTTAATGATAAAATAGTTAATTATCAATTGGAGAGCCACAATATCGGTTAAAAGACAAGGTCAGGTTCATGTAAATAATTACACCTTAAATACATTGGGTAAACCATTATCTCAGTTAAAAGACAATGGACATGCTCAAGAGGTTAATTATGTAAAGTCCATGTGTGAGCCAAAAATAGGGTGGTGGTATCATTTAGGCTTATCTATAATTCCAATAGAACCTAGGATCAATTGAGGGATACCAAGGCCGAGCTCTATTGGAAAATGATTAAATTACTATTATGTCAAAAATTGACTATTACCTTTATACAGGGGGTTATTGGGCCTAGGCCAGAACTCAAGGAATTTATATAATTCAAGTAACACGAATAATGAAATGGATAACTTAAGAAGTGTCTACCAAGATAAAAAAAATGTATTCAGTCTTCACATATACTTGTTTACATTCTCTCTCAAGAAATATATGGTTCTTGCTTTTAAGTACCCATAGTTTACGATATTTACTATTGTAAACATCCTGTTAAATATAACCACTAACAGATTGGAACAGAGAGTGGGTGGTTTCCTACTGGGATTTATTATCACAACCTCTTTGGGTAATGATTTTGGGCCCAAATAGATTATATTATTGAAGGTGTTGATCAGGGAAAGCCCCCAGATACAGCTACTTGATGTGTTTCTCAGGCGTAAGAGAGCATGGGACCATGTCGAGGCTTGCAATTCTTCCTAGTAAATTTTGTTTCTTCTATGATTTTGAGACATATATTGTATATTACTACAATGTACTGGTTTTGGATGATTTCTTAGAACATAAAACATGTTGCATCATCTATTTTATGGAATGATGCTTGGTTATTTATCTTAACAGTATTCTATATTTTATTTCAGGTGTATTCTATTTACAACTTACATTGTTGTATTATTATATATTTCACTATTTCACACTCTTCTAATGAGGTAATAGTTTCCCCACTATCACACATTAGTCCCTCACTGCTAGTTAACAGCCTCTGGAGTTTGAGGAAATGCACTTGAGGCAATGTGACCAACCGAGTATGGGGAACCAGTTAAGGGGTATCTAGATCTGGATGTTACAAAGTGGTTTCAGAGGATTTCTTTTTTGGTTTCCTTTATTGTTTGGTGACAATAGACAGATATGGGAATTCAAGGGATTTGGTACTAAGCAGTGATCGAGAGTAGCTACCTCCGTACATGGTAAATCCAATTTGCTTTGAATTAAATTATAATTTTTTGATATTTAGATATTACAGTTGATTCAATATTACCTTTGGGTGAAACACTTGGGTTTTTATTTTATTATTGATATAACTTTTGTTCTACTTTTTCAACCAGATAATATGACGTTATTCCATCTCCTACAATATATAGGCACTTTTTATAAATCACGTGCCATGCATTCTTTACATTCAATTTACAAATAATTATCGATTGCATGTTATCATGATAGATGTTGTGCTAGATATCAATACTATTATTATAGGTATCATGATGGATATTTATTCTGGTTTGATCGGTGTATTGGTACATGTTATGGTTGAATTGTATAGACACCAAACATTGGTTTCTAAGGATTATGAGCCCAATTGGATCAGAATTTGGTGAATCATGATTCATCCTTAGGATATAGAATGTGTTTTTATATGATATATTTGGATACCATGATTTGATTCATGGGGACTATGGTCCCCTACAGATCGAAATTTTGCACTTCGTTGATTTATTTTTAAAAAAAAACGGGTTTTGTGGATGTTTCTTAGTCTTACTGTCTAGAAACCCGGACAACATGGCATTGATGATATGAACACACTCTTTGTGTTCATCTATTTTTGGATAAATAAAATTTATTAAGTACGCATTGTATTCTTGGAGTACACTATCTGTGGTAATGGACCATGTTTCTGGCCGTGTGAGGGAGAACATATGTTTTTTTGGTTAGTGCTTGTCGTGTAGTGTAGATACACACAATATAGTTTTTCTTAGGCGTAACCCATGTGAATCTGATTATATTGAAGTATATGTCCAGGAGGGGGAACATGAGTACACACCACGTGTCAGGCTGACACACCATGTACCTATGATGTTTACATGCCTATGTAAGATCTTGAGGGTATACGTGGTTTCTAGTTTCTACACAATGTGTACTTCTCTTCTTGTGCCCTTTAAGGGTCTTTTTTTATCCCCCATTGTTATTTTTAGACCTGATAGTAGTCCTTTCTGAGTTTTTTCCCATGGATATCACAATGGTGAGACCATTGGAGCATTTTTAGGACACATAATGGGTGTTTTGGGACTTCTTTATAAAGGGAGATGTTCTTCCTCTAGTTTCTATTTTTAGTTGTCACCTGAGAGTGAACTTGGTGAGTATGATTGGTTGGGTGTTCACACCAACCATGTGAAGAACTTTGATCTGAGATGATCTGTGAGATATCTCTCATGACCTATGATTTTTGGACATCTTCATTGTGAGATGTTTACTTCTAACCTATGAAATTGTGATACAGGATGATATCGAGGATTCCATGTAGGATTCCTCAGCTTATTTTTTGACTTAGAGAATCTTGTGTAAGATGTCACTATCTCATATATGGTTACCAAGGATCCCATGGGGGATGAATTTAATGAAAATCAATTCCTGGGAGTCCCTTGTTGTATCTCTCTTTTATGAATCGTTTTAGGACCCCTATTGTAGGATGCCTCTGTTGTTTATCATTTGAGGATCTCTTGTAGGATTCCTCCCTTTCAATTTTAGTTAAGGATATGGTATAAGATTATTTCTCACCTATTACCTAGAGGATCTTGAGTAGGATTCCTATGATTATTATTATTTTTATTATTCATAAGGGGCGATCATGTGGTAGATCTTTTCAAAATTGGTACTACCCATATTCTATTGTCCCTAGTAGGATGTCAGAGTATTTAAAAATGACACCCTTGTTCGGATGGGTGATTATTGTAACTTCACCCTTGATATGGAAATTATCATTGGGGAATTCTCAGTTCAGTAGATTTGAAATGACTTGGTAATGGTCAACCACTTAGGATGCCATGTAAACCTATCTTTATTTAAGTTATGAGAGACTTGGTACATCATCATCTGTGTAAATGGTTGTGTTAATGATGTGATGTTGAGACAATTATTGCATGAGACATCTATTACAAGGATTCATAGGATTGAAATCCTATAAATATTACCCATAATGTGTCATTTATTTTTGTAAACTTGGGGTAGTATATGGTGACATACGTGGTACCTATCATGTGTTAAATGATAAAAATGAGCCGTTGAGTTCAGTTAAATTATTGAAATTTGAGATGTTGTGTTTGTTCTCGATTATATCCAGAGTAAAGTGACTGGAATGTTTTGGAACCATGTTTTTCCCACTGTTAGGGCAGACTTTCTATGACATGCGTTTTTTGACATGCCGGTCAGTTTAATTTTCAACTTTCTTTCAATGTGACATGTTGAAGTGATCATGGTTCGTGGAAATAAACTTCTGTGTTTATGTTGGTTCTTAAAAAGAACATATGAGGGAAGAATATTCTTATTTTGGATGTATATGAAACTCCTAAGTGGGGAGTGTCATGTTAGTTTTATTTAAATGTGTTCTTCTAGGTATAAGGATCACAATCAAGGACCATTCAGAAATGGTCAATACTACTTGAATTCTTTTGAGGCTTGCGTGTCTTGTTTCAAGTTGTAGATTCATTGGCAGCAAAATGTTATTGTATTTTGGGTGTCTGTGAAGTCCTTGTGAGGAACCGATGATCCTGAATGGACCTTAGTGTTTATGTGTGAACTATAAATTTAATGCCTTGGGATAAAGGAATTGCAGTCAGTTAAATTATGATTCTTCAGCAAGCTAAGTTGAGTTTCATTAAGGAGGTTGAACAGTATTGGTTTAACAATCCTTTTTTGGTTATCCTAAAAATCTTTTTGGTGTTATTTTTATTTAGGGGACATAATTTCCCTATCTTGACATCATCCTGGATGCATTAATATATTTTTGGATATATATCGCGCTACTATTTAATGTCATTGGGCTAGATCGAATGATTTTTTTCCCAGTGTTGTGTGCTAGATGTGTGGTTTTAAATGAGGCTCGGTTAATATTGAGTGATACCTAGGATCCCATTTTGGAGCTCCTTGAGTGTAATTTGGATTCCTGCCACTTTTAGTGATGTGACCACCAGGAAGATGCCGCTTTGGGTACGGTCAATGATCTTATGTCGACATTTGGACTTGTACCAAAGTATCACTTTTAACAAGGAGTATAGACCACCTTTGTGAGTTTCTTAGACTCCGTGTTAGTGAATATTACGTTATCTTGAACTTATAGTCGAGATCCAATGTGATTCATTGAAAATAGGTAATAGTTCCAGTGGGATGGCTCTAGAATTACACTTTTACTAATTTCAAGGAATGACTATTAATTGATAAAAAGATGGATTAACAAAGAAGAATCATCGAGAGATTGCTATGATCTTCAGCGAACAAGATCATTGTGGGATTATGGTTCTTTGGGAGTAGGCATTGTGTTCTATTGCAATACTTCATCCTTCTAATCCAGGAATTTCTAAGGCAAATCATGATGTGATGGGTTGACTCATTATCCTTATGGTTTCTCATTTATGGTTTGGGTGAAATAGTTTGGAAACTCCGCCAGTCTAATGTGGTTGTGATTTGGAATTAAAAAATATCCTTCAAGGAATATTGAATGACTATTTTAAATAACGTTGATCAGTGTTTGACTTTTCTCTGATATGAAGATACTGTTATGACCATAGTTGTGTTCAAGTTCACCCTGTTGAAGGAAATTCAGGCTGGTAGCATCACTAGAATGATCATGGGCATACTTTTTTGGGGTTTTCAATAGTGACGGTGTCGTGGTAACAATACCATGTGGGTTGTTATTGATAGGCTTATGATGGTTTCACATTTCCTTCCAATCAAGGAAACATTCAGTGTAGATGAGATTTGAAGGTTGTACATCTGTGATGTTGTATGATTACATGAGGTCCCGTAATCTATCATCTCAGAGAGAGACACCCACTTTAATTCTTGTTTATTGAATGGGAAATAAAGGTAATTGGGTACAAAAATTCTTTTGAGCACACCTTACCGCCCCAAGCTAGATGTCTAGTCAGAGCGCACGATTCAGGTGCTAGAGGACATGCTTCAGGCATGCATCCTTGATTTCTGGGGTTCTTGGGAGACACTCATACCCCATGTTGAATTATCCTATAAAAAGATTCCATGCTAATTTTTATATGGTTTCATTTGAAGATTTGTATGGTAGGCCATGATGATCATCCCTGTGTTTTCTTGAGCCAGGAGAGGCAGCTATGTTGGGACCCTGTCTTGTATAGGAGACCACTGAATAAGTTTAGCTGATTCATAAACAGATGACTACTATGTAGTCGCATTAAGAAATCTTATGATGATCATCGTAGATGAACTATGGAGTTCAAGGTTAGGGATCAAGTTATACTATGTGTTGGTCGAGGTTGGGACCCAAGAGAATCAAGAGATATGGTAAGCTTCTACCATGATATGTCGAGTCATTCCAGATTCTAGAGAGAAGTTGGCCGACTACTTATCGATAGAAGTTATCCTAGGGGTACAAGGATATGAATGACGTCTTCCATGCTTCTTAGTTGCGATTTTACCTTTCATAACCATATCCATCCTTTCAATCTATGGAGGTTGAGTTCAAAGTATATGTGTTCTTTTAGGAGAATCCATTTAAATTGTGTATAGTAGCATTAACATTCTCCAGGATCATTCTATTCTTTAGTAGGGGTGCTATGGCAGAACAATCGAGTATGGGATGAGACATAAGAGATAGTGACTATTGTATTATCACAGTGGCCAGAGTTATTTTATATTTTTTTCATTCACCACCCTTGGTAGGAAAATTTGGGGATGAAGTTTTTTATGGAGGGATGTTTTTAAGAACCCGTTTCTTCCTTTGAGGTATCGATAGTTCCTTTTAATCTTGTACTTATTTAAGTAAAAGAAAAAAGTGTCTTACACACCATTTATTTTCAAGTAAATGCTGTGTAATATGGGGACACAAGCTGTACTTCCCAGTATACACCATGTGATGGTTTGTCAAGGACGTATAATGAAAAAGGAACTAAACGATGTGTAGGTTTAAGTACAACCAAATTACTTTTCTTTCTAAAATGGGCAATGGCCTTGTGTTTCATCAAATGGACATAAACGCCTTCTGGGTTCACAAATATTAGTGTCGAGGGTTGTTTTTCCTCCCATTTTTCCATCCAAACTTAGATTTGAATGCGATTAGATACATTTGAACCCAATCTATATGCTCTCGATTCTTCTTGATCTATTCATTATGACTTTTTCTCCTAAAAATTTTATCAAACCATGAGCCATTTTCCTCATTTTTTAGATCTAATCCATTCTATCTTGATTTATAGGCCAACTCTAGGCAAGGATAGTCACACTAGGACAAGGTAAGTGGTCTAGTGCATTTCATGAATTTTCATGATGTTTATATATACCGAAGGGTTGCACGCCTATTTTTGGGGTGACACTAGATTTATAATTTAACCTTATTATTTCATATTGGTGTTTAGGTAATTGAATACAAGTTTTATTGTTTTTATTATGTTTTTTACCTTGATGAAGGGCCCCCCCATGGGTGCGTTTCCCTTAGAATGACTGTTTGTGGCCGTTTGGACAAGGATTCCAATGAGGCATGTCTTGTTTCTCTTTTTGGGTTGTCAACTATAAATTAAATTTATAATGGAATTGAAAAAGTGATGAATTGTGATTGAATTGATTAAGTGTTTGGGATTAGTGATTTCCCTTTTCTAGATGTTATGGCTATGCCTGTTTAAGCATGTTTGGAATGTTTTTCTCAAACTTTGAACCTACCCATATGAGTTAGGATTTGTTAAGGCCTTGTAATTGTTTAGATTACATAAAAAACATGCTATGTAAAATTTTCCTCTATTAGTTATTTATTATTAAATCCATGTGATTGTTTAATTTAAATGTTTTTCTTTGTAATGGAATTATGCCCATGTGAGTTATTGATGTTAAAAAATGTGATAGTTTAATTCACATGTATTTCTTATTTTAAATGATAAAGAGAGGTAATTAAAAATGGGAATCCACCATATCGGTTGAAGAAATGTTCAGGATCATGTGACTAATTGCACCAAATATACCTAAAGTGAACCATTATCTCGGTTAAAAAAAAATAGACGAGCACAAGTTTAATTATGTAATTGTCGTGAGTGAGCCACATATAGGGTGGTTGGGATCATTGATTATTTTATAAAATTACGAGTGAATCTCGGATTCATTGAGGGATACGTAGGATGGGATCTATTTGAAAATGATTAAATGAATATTATGTCAGGATATGACACCTACCATTATACAGGGGGGGTCGTCAGGCCTAGGCTAGAACTCAAGACTTTTCTATAATTCAAGGAACTTGAATAATGAAATGGATGAATGATGACGCGTTTGAAATGACATAACACAATCTTGGATAAAATTTTCACTTATACATGTTTACATTTTCTTTCAAAACATCGGTTGTTCTTGCTTTTGAGTAACCATAGTTTACTGTTTTCACTATTGTATACTATATGTTAATAAATCCAATGACAAATTGGCTTAGAACATGGGTGGCTGCCTACTGAGATTTAGTCTGACACCTTGTTTGGGACATGATTTTGGGACCTAATAGATTATATGATTGCAGTTGTTGATCATGGAATGTTTCCCTATATAGGTACTTCATGTGCTGCTCTAGTGTTGGAGAGCATGTGACATAACCGAGGCTTGATATGATTCCTAGTATCTTTTGTTTCTTTATTTCTTTTGAGACATATATTGTGTATTACTATAATTTACTTATGTTGGATTTTTTCATAGAACATATTGTATGTTGCATCATCTGTTCTATAGAATGATGATTGATTATTTTTCTTATTAGTAGTCCTCTATTTATTTTAGTTTTATGATGTTTACTGCTTCTATTATTGAATTATTATTTATTCTGCTGTCTTAAACTCTGATAATGAGGGAATATTAGTCCCACTATCACAACATAGGCCCTTTTTTCTAGTCAGCAGCTTCTGTCATTTGAGGAAATGCACTTGAGACCATGTGTCCAACTAGATATGGGGCACCAGTTGAGTGGAATCCAGATTCGAGATGTCACGCTCTCAATTTCTCACTGTAATCCAACACACATATCTTATTATCCTCAAAGGGTGTATATATATCAAGATCAACATCATCTTCCATGATCACATGAGAAGGGTCTGGATTGTATAGTCAAATTTAGGAAAAATGGAAAATGTTATGCATATAAATATATTTCTTTTGATGGGAAAATTTGTATGACACTTACCCATTTCTTTCCACATCCTCTAATAGTCCAACAAACCTAAATGAAAAATTGTTATATCTCAATATCCAATGATGGCCCAATATATGTGACACCCGAATGATACAGGATCACCCTATATAAATTAGATGGGCTACCAATGTATATAATCAAACAAATTCTACCTATATAGGTCCATAGCCATACATTTATGAATCAGATGAACTTGTTCCAAAATATCCTTTACCAGAATTGGTGATAATAATTCTGACAAACCTACCTCCATCCACCATAGTTGAGATATTATGGCCAACAATAATGTACTCCATATGGTTCCATCTGTATAATTTATTAATTATTATTGTTATAGGAAATTTACACCTATTCTAGGTGATTATCCAAAGATCCTCCATAATCTAGGAAAAATTCTGGTAACACATCTTCAAGAACCTATATAATTTTCTTAGACAACCCATCTGTCTATGGGTTGAAAATATTACTCTATATAACTTTTGTATGAAGCACCTTATGTATGCTCTAATGGAATAGATAAGTAATACTTGAGTCACGATATGAAACTATAGTCCGTTTCACCTTGTGCAGAAGGACTATTTCTAAACATACAAATCTCCTAGCCAATCCACTAATAAAGTCTCTCGTTAGGAAATAAACATGCTACATTGTTTAGACATTATAAAATAACCCAAATAACATCACTGTTTTGGGGAATCCTTGGTAGTCCCACCATAATTTTCATCGTCACACCATCCCACTTCCTCTATGTAATGGGAATCAATTATAGAAAACCTCCAGGACATTTATGCTCATCCATCACCTACAGACATATAACGACCCATACTTTATATACATTGTTAATACTGAAAAATGGAAGCACACTTATTACAACATATGACAAAACCACAAAGGACCGTATAGGTATAGTGTCTTTAGAAACTGGGAAACATAAACAACTGGTTCATAAATCTTCTACAGTGTCTCCCATTTATTTCATCATATCTAGGGTCCCTTTTAGCATATTCTACTTAATATCCATCTTCCTGACCTGGGGAAAAGAAAACATAAAAGGGTGAGCTCAAAAGCTCATCAAGGGCAAATAAAGGAAATAGAAATCATATCATATCTTTTTGAAAATCATAACCTGCAAAAGAGATCATAATATCTTAACATGGAATAAATCATAGATGTAAAAATGAGATCCCCATAATCATAACATGAAACTTGAATCTTTGTGGCATGCACACATAATCATGGAAAATCATTTCTTGTTAGTCATGACTCATTGCCAAGACTATCTTAGCGGACAAAGTCCATTTCTGAACCGAGTTCACTCCTCGTTTCAGTCCTGTATCACTGAACCGAAATAACCTTCCGTTCCAGCCATGTCTATCTCATGAGATATAAATCTTTACCCAATGCATTGGAGGGAGATAGATGTCCCACCCATCTTATAATGAATCCTTTCTTATGTGTGACACATAATCATAAATCATACATCATCGCATAACACATGTAACAAAAATGGGATTCTTGAAACATCATGACATCATAAAACAAATCATATAAGGTAAATGACTTCATAAAAATAATTCCCTCACAACATAATCAAATCAATGTAATAATAGGGATAAAAACAGAACCCTTTATTATCTTAGATGGAAAATAATTTTGATAAAACACTTGAACTCCATTCTTAAGGAAAATATCCTTTCTTCTTCAAAAACACTTTTCTTTTCTTAAGATGTCATACAATTATAAACTAAAAGAAGTTGATTAAAAATAAACTTGAAAACTTGTAAAGGAATCTTCTTGTAAATAATGTTTTAAAAATCCATTCATGCCGTATAAGTTAAAAAAACATTCTTCGTACTTTTGTAGGAAAAATTCAAAAAGTACCTCGTACGAAAAACGACAAAAGATTACTTTCATATCTTTTACTAAAAACTCACCAAAGGGTAAAACAGGTTTTAAACAATTGTTGTTGGATGGAAATAATATTACATATTAAGGGAACATGGATGTGGATGATAAAATACACCCCAGTAAATACCAACATATAAGCAATCTCAGATAAAAATGAGATTGTGATATTTCCTTACCTTAAGTATGATTTGCTTTGTACGTTTACGAAGCTCCTGTATAATGGTTTAAATAATGTTATTGACTTATTCTAGAATCATACATATTGATATGATATCATATATGGTCATATTCTTAGCTTCTTGTTAGTAATATTTCATTGTTACTTGTTACTCGGGTCTTTATTGCCTTTTGTTCTTATGCGTGTTTTGCCGAATAAATTCTTATTCTTCTTTTAAGGTTATAGATACCTTATATCCAGAATGGTATTAGTGTAACATATATCATATTTATTCATTCAATTCATTTATATAATTAGTATGTAATGATGATGATGTAGAACGAGTCGCATCACATCGTGGAGACGGTATTCCGTACATACGCACGAGTGATGATATCGTTCCTATGATCGTGGAATTGTATTGGAGTATATATATATTATTTCAGTATCAATATTACTTTATAATAATCATAAATAGTTACTCATTACACCATTATACCCATCCTTGTAAGGTGATGGTGGAAAATAGATTACACCACGGCGTGGAGATGGTATTCCGTACGTACGCACGCGCGGTGATTTCATTTTTCCATAGGATGGATAGAAGGTGAATTAGGGTTGTTTCATATTTATAATAACATATAAGTATGTAAGTAATACTGATGTTATTACTTTATCATGAAACAACTAAATAAGAAGAAGTTGAAGAAGAAAGAAATTGAAAAGATCGGTAATGGATATTACCTCTTCTTTGGAACGCCTCTTTGAATCCTCCACTTAGGGAACTAAGATTGGTCTTTGAAGAAGACCAGGACATCTAGGATTATTCTAGGGAAGTGGAGAGGAGAAAATGGCAGGGTTTGGCCGAGCATGAGTGCTCAAATTGGTGTGAGTAGGAGGGGGAGGAGGTGCCCTTTTATAAGGGAGGAGAGGGGCACCTTAGGAATATCTGAAAATATTATTTTATATTAAAGTCAAAATCGGTTTATAATGGTTCCAAAGAGACTTATTTAGAAGCTAAAGTGGGGATGGGTCGAAATCCTATCAACCAATAGGATTTAGACAAGTTTAGGGTATTATTTTAACCTTATCAATTAGATTTAACTCTAAGTTAAATAATTTAACTTTTACAGTGTCTTTTTGTTTTCTTTCACTATATGGTTAATACACTTACTATAACATGCCAAACTAACCCCAAATTGTTTATTATTAATATATATATATCCTTATATAAGTCATTTGGCCGAAAATTAGATTTTTAGGAATAACATAACAATTAATAATATAATATTTGATCTAAAAACTATTTTGTGTCAATTTTGACACTATTTGATATATGATTTTTGTGAATGTCATAACAGAATTATATGTTCGAACCAAGTTGATTAAATCAACACTAATATATCATAGTAACCTATAAAATTGGTGGAATTCATAAAAAGTCTCAAATTACATTTATTTTGGTGTTTATAACATCAATTATGTCAATATTTCATAAATAATATAATTACTGCATCATAATTGTGTCATAAATAAATTAAAATTTTTAATGTCTAAAAATTATAAATAAAATACAATTATGTAGAAAATCTTTTTAGCTTTCTAATTAATATTTATAGTCGAATTTATCTTATGTATTACCCCATATTAAAAATGATTTACTTATTAAACGTTGATTTTAACTATTTTAACCCTTCTTTAAATAAATTAATAATAAATGTCCCAATCTAACCCAAGTGGGCATAAATGGTCATAGTTTATTCCTAAGTTTGTTTTTGGTCGAATTAAACTTATCCAATAGAGTTAGGACATGTTTTAGAGTAATTGTAATATCATATTTACCACTATTTACTATTAACCGCGGTAAAAAAAGTAAAAAGTTACTATTCACCAAAAAATTATTTTTATCTCATTGAACCACATTTTACTTACTGATATCAACCGTGTCTGTCGTATTTTTGAAATTCCATTCACAGAAGTGGTAAAATTATGTTTTATGAAAAATTCAATTTTTAACCTACCACTTAGTGGTTTCACTATTCATCAAAAATTGAATGTTTTCAGAAAAATACCAAAATTTCACCCTAGGATAATTTCGGTATTTCGAATCCAAAAATGAAGTCCATTTTGAAAAATAAAATTTATAAAATTTCAAAAAGTGGTTATTACTATTCATAACGGCTAGTTTTAATAATATTTTAATAGCATATCGTTGTTTAGTGAAACTCGGTATTGCGTACGACACAAGCTATCGAGGAAGGTCGCGATTGCGTGTAAAGTAAGACAAGCTAGTATGTAGTGAAAGATTCCTTTGATGATATATAAAAACAAAATATTACTCATAAAAATCTCGGGTGTTACATTCTACCCCCCTTAAAAAGAATTTCGCCCTCGAAATTCGTCACTTTGTAACAAACAGATGAGGATACTTCTCCCTCGCCATATCCTCAAGCTCCCATGTAGCTTCTTCTAATTGGTGGTTCCTCCATAAAACTTTCACCAATCGAGTGGTCTTGTTTCGTAAGACTTTTTCGCTACGATCCAGAATCTCTATCGGTTGTTCTTCATAAGAAAGATCTTGCTCCAGCGGTACAACTTCTGAGCTGAGTACATGTGAAGGATCAGGTATGTACTTTCTCAGGAGAGATACATGGAACACATCATGAACTTGAGAGAGATTCGGTGGAAGCGCCAATCGGTAAGCTACCTTTCCAACACGATCCAGTATTTCGAAAGGACCAATATATCTAGGGCTCAACTTCCCCTTCTTTCCAAATCTCATAACCCTCTTCCAGGGAGATATTCGTAAGAACACTTTATCACCCACTTCAAACTCTAGGTCTTTTCTTCGGTTTTCGGCATAACTTTTCTATCGAATCTGAGCTGCTCTTATGTGTTGTTGAATAGATCTGACCTTTTCGGCCATTTCATCAACGAGATCAGGTCCTAATAGCTTTCTTTCCCCAACTTCATCCCAGCAAGTTGGAGTCCTGTATTTCTTTCCATAGAGAGCTTCATAAGGAGCCATCTGAATACTGGAGTGAAAGCTATTATTATAAGAAAATTCCACCAAAGGTAGGTGTTTATCCCAACCTCCTTTGAAATCCATAGAGCATGCTCTCAACATATCTTCTAGGGTTTGAAATGTTCTCTCAGACTGACCGTCTGTCGGAGGATGATAAGCAGTGCTAAAACTCAACTCTATATCCAGAGTATGGTGAAGACTTCGCCAGAACTTTGAGGTAAATCTCGGATCCTGATCAGATATAATAGAAAGTGGTAATCCATGCAATCTTACCACTTCCTTTACATATATCCTGGCAAGCTAATCTAGAGAGAAATCCTCTCTAATAGCAATCAAGTGTGCAGACTTTGTAAGACGATCAACTACGACCCAAATAGCATTATTACCTTTGGATGTTTTAGGAAGTCCTGTGACAAAGTCCATAGTGATGTTTTCCCATTTACATTCGGGTATAGGTAATGGTTGTAACATCCCCTTAGACTTTTGTCTCTCAGTTTTAACTTGTTGACAGACCAAGCATCGAGAGACATATTCAGCAACATCTCTTTTCATGCCATCCCACCAGAAGTACTCTTTCAAGTCCCTATACATCTTTGTGCTTCCAGGATGAATAGATAATGAAGAACTATGAGCCTCATCCAGCAGCTCCTTTAATTTGGGGATGGGAGGAACACAAACCCGATTCCTGAACATTATTATCCCATCACAATCAAGGTTGAATTCAGGAACATTTCTCACCTTCTTTTGTAACTCTACATCTTCTTTTTGTGCCTATTTAATCTTTACATGTATAGATGGTTGAACATTCATTTGAGAAAGATAAGATTTTTCCCCTTCCATTATAATTCCAAGATCCATCCTTTGTAAATCCATAAATATTGGATCTTTTGTGATCCTCATCATGGATAAACTAGCATGGTCTTTTCAACTTAATGCATCTGCCACCTTGTTTGCTTTCCCAGGGTGGTAATGGATTGAGCATTCATAATCATTAATCAGCTCCAACCATCTTCTTTGACGCATATTCAACTCCTATTGTGTGAAAATATACTTTAAACTTTTATGATCAGTATAAATACCACACCTTTCACCATAAAGGTAATGCCTCCAAATCTTTAATGCAAAGATTACCGCAGCCAACTCCAAATCATGTGTTGGGTCTTTTTTCTCATTGATTTTCAACTGTCGTGAGGCATAAGCTATCACCATATCATTTTTCATAAGAAGACACCCCAATCCCTTCTTGGATGCATCACTGTAGATCACAAACCTTTCTCCACTACAAGGCAGTGTGAGCACAGGTGCACTGGATAACCTTCTTTTCAACTCCTTGAAATTCTGTTCACATTCCTCTGTCCAAACAAACTTAACTCCTTTCCGAGTCAACTTGGTGAGTGGATTAGATAATCGTGAAAAATATTTTACAAAACGTCGATAATATCCAGCCAAACCAAGAAAACTTCGGATCTCAGTTACTGTTGTTGGTCTTGACCATCTTTCGATAACCTCTGTTTTTGCTGGATCCACAGATATCCCCTCTTTTGAGATTATGTGACCCAAAAATGAAACTTTTTGAAGTCAAAATTCACACTTGGTAAATTTGGAATAAAGATTCTCCTTTCTCAGGGTCTTCAATATAATTCTCAAGTGATCTTCATGCTCTTCCTTGCTCTTTGAATAGACAAGAATATCGTCTATAAAGACTACCACAAATTGATCAAGATAGTCTCTAAAGACTCTATTCATTAGATATATGAAGATAGCAGGGGCCTTAGTAAGACCAAATGGCATCACTATAAATTCATACTGTCCATACCTTGTACGAAAAGCCGTCTTTGGTATATCCTCCCTTTTGACCCTTAATTGATGATACCCTGAACAAAGATCAATCTTGGAAAAGTATTGAGCTCTACGTAGTTGGTCAAATAAGTCATCAATGCGTGGGAGAGGATATTTGTTCTTGATAGTGATCTTGTTAAGTTCTCGATAATCAATGCAGAGTCTCATTGATCCATCTTTCTTCTTAACAAATAGAACACGTGCTCCCCAAGGTGACACACTAGGGCGTATGAATCCCTTATCAAGATTCTCTTGGAGTTGCTTCTTCAATTCCTTCAAGTCAATTGGGGCCATTCTATAAGGTGTCTTTGAAATAGGCAAAGCACCCGGTACAAGTTCTATTGAAAACTCAACTTCACGATTTGGTGGAAGACCCGGTAATTCCTCCAGAAAGACATCATCAAACTCCCGTACGATGGGAATATTCTTAATCGTGTTTTTCTCACCAACCATTTGAGATAAATAACCTTCATTTAGTGGAATCAAGACCCATAAGATGGAAGGAATTTCCACTGGAAGGTTATATTCATCCTTGCATCGATAGACGATCGTAGATTGATCTGGAATATGAAATGTGACTTCCCTTCTTTGGCAATTGATATGTGCTCTATGTAGAGAAATCCAATCCATACCAAGAATCACATAAAATTCCACTAAAGGAAGGATCAAAAGATTTTCAGGAAGCAATTTCCCACAAACTTTGATCGGAGAAGAATTATAAACTTTTGATGCGACTGTTGTGCCATTAGGTGTTGTCACAGCTAACTCAACATCTAATTGTTGAGGTAATACGGTGATACCCTTAGAAAATTCTTTAGAAATAAAAGAGTGGGTGGATCCAGAATCAAATAAAACATTTGCTACTTTAGAGTGGATGGTAAGTGTACCTTTCAACACCTCGTTATCGTACTCCACATCGCTGATAGAAATTGCATGTGACTTTCCTTTGTCTTTAGCCTTAAGATTTTGTTGATGTCGACCATCATCATCAACCCTTGGATTTGGGCATTGATTGGCATAATGACCCATCTCCTTGCACTTGAAACATTTAAGTGTAGTAGGTTCATTCTTTGTATCCCTTCCTTTGTTTGCATCATTAGACATCTTCTTCCCATTATCGCGGCATTCAAATGTCCGATGACCTTCCTTTCCACATTTGAAACATTTACTTGTCCCTTTAAGACAACTCCCTCCATGTTTCTTTCCACACATTGAGCATAAGGGAAAGCTCATCTTCTTTTCAGTGTGCTCTTTAGATTTTCCTTTGAATTCCATCTTCCTCTTCTTATCAAACCCATGTGACTGATGGGTTACTCCAATATCTATCTCGATTTTGAGAGCACATCGAACGATTTCCTCGTAGCTATTGAAGTCCCTTATGGCTAATGCCCTTCGAAGACTTGGTTTTAAACCACTAAAGAATCGATCGATCTTACTCTCAGGTTGGATAATAATACCAGAAGCATACCTTGAAAGTCTTGTAAAATTTTCTTCATAGGTACCAACAGATTCATCATCCCTTTGCTTTAGTTCAAGAAATTCTTTCTCCATCTTTGTTCGGAGAATACGAGGGAAGTACTTATTGAAAAATAAGTTCTTGAACTAGTCCCATTCCATAGACTCAATTTCATCCCTTTGCCTCGTATTCTTAATAAGATTCCACTATTGATCAGCATCTCCTTCCAAACGATACACTGCTAGGATGACTTTATCATGTTCAGAACATTGAAGAACTGAAAATATCTTTTCAGTAGTACTAATCCATTTTTCAGCAACTAATGGATCAGTAGACCCATTGAAAGAAGGTGGACGCTGCCTCATGAAGGATTCAACAGAATGTTGCTCCTTCCATTGCTCGTTTGGAAGTCCTTCATGATTCATAGCTTGAGAAAGTTGTGTGAGCATGGCTAAAAGATTTTTCATTCCAGCTCCCATATCGTTTGGTTGCTCAGGGGGACAATCATTGCATTTCCCATCACATTCCGCATTAACACGGTTCCTTCGGGTTCCAGCCATTGACTAAAACCAAGAAGAATAGTGTGAGAAACACTAATTATAATAGGAAAACCACATAATCAAGGATTAAATTTCACACTTAAGGTCTTATCCTAGGGTATTCATGGACATTTCTAAAACACTAAGATTGTGTTCTATGCTTAGACTTATCCTTAGGGTTCTTTATAAGGATTTCACATCCTAGTTTCCAAAGGATGACTATACCTTTCCTCTGATATCAACTATAACGACCCATACTTTACATACATTGTTAATACTTCAAAATGGAAGCACACTTATTACAACATATGACAAAACCACAAAGGACCGTATAGGTATAGTGTCTTTAGAAACTGGGAAACATAAACAACTGGTTCATAAATCTTCTACAGTGTCTCCCATTTATTTCATCATATCTATGGTCCCTTTTAGCATATTCTTCTTAATATCCATCTTCCTGACCCGGGGAAAAGAAAACATAAAAGGGTGAGCTCAAATGCTCATCAAGGGCAAATAAAGGAAATAAAAATCATATCATATCTTTTTGAAAATCATAACCTGCAAAAGAGATCATAATATCTTAACATGGAATAAATCATAGATGTAAAAATGAGATCCCCATAATCATAACATGAAACTTGAATCTTTGTGGCATGCACACATAATCATGGAAAATTATTTCTTGTTAGTCATGACTCATTGCCAAGACTATCTTAGCGGACAAAGTCCATTTCTGAACCGAGTTCACTCCTCGTTTCAGTCCTGTATCACTGAACCGAAATAACCTTCCGTTCCAGCCATGTCTATCTCATGAGATATAAATCTTTACCCAATGCATTGGAGGGAGATAGATGTCCCACCCATCTTATAATGAATCCTTTCTTATGTGTGACACATAATCATAAATCATACATCATCGCATAACACATGTAACAAAAATGGGATTCTTGAAACATCATGACATCATAAAACAAATCATATAAGGTAAATGACTTCATAAAAATAATTCCCTCACAACATAATCAAATCAATGTAATAATAGGGATAAAAACAGAACCCTTTATTATCTTAGATGGAAAATAATTTTGATAAAACACTTGAACTCCATTCTTAAGGAAAATATCCTTTCTTATTCAAAAACACTTTTCTTTTCTTAAGATGTCATACAATTATAAACTAAAAGAAGTTGATTAAAAATAAACTTGAAAACTTGTAAAGGAATCTTCTTGTAAATAATGTTTTAAAAATCCATTCATGCCGTATAAGTTAAAAAAACATTCTTCGTACTTTTGTAGGAAAAATTCAAAAAGTACCTCATACGAAAAACGACAAAAGATTACTTTCATATCTTTTACTAAAAACTCACCAAAGGGTAAAATAGGTTTTAAACAATTGTTGTTGGATGGAAATAATATTACATATTAAGGGAACATGGATGTGGATGATAAAATACACCCCAGTAAATACCAACATATAAGCAATCTCAGATAAAAATGAGATTGTGATATTTCCTTACCTTAGGTATGATTTGCTTTGTACGTTTCTGAAGCTCCTGTATAATGGTTTAAATAATGTTATTGACTTATTCCAGAATCATACATATTGATATGATATCATATATGGTCATATTCTTAGCTTCTTGTTAGTAATATTTCATTGTTACTTGTTACTCGGGTCTTTATTGCCTTTTGTTCTTATGCGTGTTTTGCCGAATAAATTCTTATTCTTCTTTTAAGGTTATAGATACCTTATATCCAGAATGGTATTAGTGTAACATATATCATATTTATTCATTCAATTCATTTATATAATTAGTATGTAATGATGATGATGTAGAACGAGTCGCATCACATCGTGGAGACGGTATTCCGTACATACGCACGAGTGATGATATCGTTCCTATGATCGTGGAATTGTATTGGAGTATATATATATTATTTCAGTATCAATATTACTTTATAATAATCATAAATAGTTACTCATTACACCATTATACCCATCCTTTTAAGGTGATGGTGGAAAATAGATTACACCACGGCGTGGAGACGGTATTCCGTACGTACGCACGCGCAGTGATTTCATTTTTCCGTAGGATGGATAGAAGGTGAATTAGGGTTGTTTAATATTTATAATAACATATCAGTATGTAAGTAATACTTATGTTATTACTTTATCATGAAACAACTAAAGAAGTACAAGTTGAAGAAGAAAGAAATTGAAAAGATCGGTAATGGATATTACCTCTTCTTTGGAACGCCTCTTTGAATCCTCCACTTAGGGAACTAAGATTGGTCTTTGAAGAAGACCAGGACCTCTAGAATTATTCTAGGGAAGTTGAGAGGAGAAAATGTCAGTGGTTGGCCGAGCTTGAGTGCTCAAATTGGTGTGAGGAGGAGGGGGAGGAGGTGCCCTTTTATAAGGGAGGAGAGGGGCACCTTAGGAATATCTCAAAATATTATTTTATATTAAAGTCAAAATCGGTTTATAATGGTTCCAAAGAGTCTTATTTCGAAGATAAAGTGGGGATGGGTCGAAATCCTATCAACCAATAGGATTTAGACAAGTTTAGGGTATTATTTTAACCTTATAAATTAGATTTAACTCTAAGTTAAATAATTTAACTTTTACCGTGTCTTTTTGTTTTTTTTTCACTATATGGTTAATACACTTACTATAACATGCCAAACTAACCCCAAATTGTTTATTATTAATATATATATCATTACCTAAGTCATTTGGACGAACTTTATATTTTTAGGAATAAAATAACAATTAATAATATAATATTTGATTTAAAAACTATTTTGTGTCAATTTTGACACTGTTTGATATATGATTTTTGTGAAAGTCATAACAGAATTATATGTTCGAACCAAGTTTATTACATAAACACTAATATATCATAGTAACCTAGAAAATTGGTGGAATGCATAAAAAGTCTCAAATTACATTTATTTTGTTGTTTATAACATGAATTATGTCAATATTTCATAAATAAGATAATTACTGCATCATAATTGTGTCATAAATAAATTAAATTATTTAATGTCTAAAAATTATAAATAAAATACCATTACGTAGGAAATATTTTTTGCTTTCTAATGAATATTTATAGTCGAATTTATCTTATGTATAACCCCATATTAAAAATGATGTACTTATTAAACTTTGATTTTAACTATTTTAACCCTTCTTTAAATAAATTAATAATAAATGTCCCAATCTAACCCAAGTGGGCCTAAATGGTCATATTTTATTTATAAGTTTGTTTTTGGTCGAATTAAACTTATCCAAGAAAATTACAACATGTGTTAGGGTAATTGTAATATCATATTTACCCCTATTTACTATTAACCACGGTAAAAAAAGTAAAAAGTTACTATTCACCAAAAAATTATTTTTATCTCATTAAACCACATTTTACTTACTGATATCAACCGTGTCTGTCGGATTTTCGAAATTCCATTCACAGAAGCGGTAAAATTAAGTTTTATGCAAAATTCAGTTTTTAACCTACCACTTAGTGGTTTCACTATTCATCAAAAATTGAATGTTTTCAGAAAAATACCATAATTTCACCCTAGGCTAATTTCGGTATTCCGAATCCAAAAATGAAGTCCATTTTTAAAAATAAAATTTATAAAATTTCAAAAAGTGGTTATTACTATTCATAACTGCTAGTTTTAATAATATTTTAATAGCATATCGTTGTTTAGTGAAACTCGGTATTGCGTACGACGCAAGCTATCGAGGATGGTCGTAATTGTGTGTAAAGTAAGACAAGCTAGTATGTAGTGAAAGATTCATTTGATGATATAAAAAAAAAATTATTACTCATAAAAATCTCGGGTGTTACAAGACACGTGTAACATCATGTCATTAACCCGACTATCTCCTTTTTCATGCCTGACCACCCAAAATTTCTTTGTAGGTATTAAGAAATTTTGGTTATATCATTATGTAATTCCTACTCCAATCCATGAAATTTTGTCATCAAATACTAACACATGATTGTAGGTACAATGAAATGATTACTTATATAAATGATTTCATCCTCATCTATTCTTTAATATGAATGTTACTCCACACATTCAAGGATTTCCCTCAAGGTAAATCACTCTAAATCCTTACAATACCAATATATAATACGGATCAAAAGTGTAGGCTCCACCAAAATAGATATGAGTGTCATATTCTGTTGAAAATTACAAATCACCGCATGCATCTCGCTACTAGATTCCACATTTTTCACTCAACACTACACTCCTATACTACATAACTATGAGTTTTCCATCTGAAAATGCTATCCACCCTGTTTCATCATTCAGGAATATATGTTATCTCCGAATTAAATGACTGCATATCCTCTACCAATCTCTTATTTAGTAGACTAAACCCTCTCTTTAAAAATATGTAATTTATGATCTTGTGATTCATATACACTATAAAATTCTCACGCAATAGGTAATACTACCAACACTCCAAATCACACACCACTATATCCAACATAAGGTTATGCATTGGGTTGGTTCTTTCATGTTTCCTCTACTACCGAGACCTATACACCACACCTCAATTTCCCTACATTAACAAAACATTGAGACTGATTCATGAAGCGTCATAAAAAACTGTAAAATCATCCCCTAGTTCAAATAGGGTCATGATTAGTGCCGATGTGAAATGATTCTTTTACTTCGTAAAGTACTTCTCACAACATTTTTACCATTCAAACTTTATCTCCTTTTCTGTTTAGACTATAAGCAAAACATCCAATCTGGAAAATTCTTGAATGAACATACGATAATATCCATAAAATCATAGAAATATTAATATTTCAAAAAAATTTATTGGTTTCTCCTAAGAAAACTGTTCCTTCAATTTTTATTGGTCCATAGACACACCTTCCTCTAAAATGATGTCACCCAAGAAGTGTACCTCATCAATCCAAAACATGAACATTGATATATTTATGTATATATGATTCTCTCTCATTGTAATCACGATGATTTCATGGATTTGGGAATTCCTGTATTGAGTGTTGAAGCACACCAAGATTTCATCCACAAAAACTACAAAAAACTGATATAGGTATGGATTTAATATTCTATTATTCAATTCCATAAAAACATATATTGTGTTCTTAAACCCAAACGATATTAAAATGAACTCATGAAGGTCATACCTACTTCTGGAAGAATGAATCTATATATAGAAAGGGCATACTCTCATATTATAACACCAGATATTAAATAAATATTGTACAAGATACAAGTTCCCCTCAACTGGTCCAAAATATCATCAATACAAGTAAGTGGATAATGGTTTTTCATAGTAATCTAGTTCAACTTCTAGTAATCAAATCATAATCAAAAAATTCCATCATCCTTATTTTCAAACAACCATAGAGAACCCCAAGGTGATTTACTCATATGTATAAATCAATTGTCCACCAACTCTACCAGAAAAGTCTTGATCTCTTGAATCTCTTTCAGTTCCATTAGGTATTGTGTAATTGAAACTAGATCACCCCCTAACATGAACTCCATAGTGAATTTTACATCTCTCTAAAGAAAAATCCCCAAGAATTATTTTGGAAAAATATCCTAAAACACATTTTCTATGGGTGGAAATACATATTTCTTCACACCTATATCATCTAGAAATGTACATGAAACCGAGGCTTTGATCTCTCCCAGTTGTAGAGAAATCATCCCTACATAGACTTCCAAGATTTACAAATCTCTATAATGAATAATGTTTTCATCCTTAGGATACAAAAAGGTCACTCTAACATGGTAACAAACTATTTTCTCTCAGTATTCTACTAACCAGTCCATATCCAAATTTAGAATGCAGTGTTATATATCCAGAATAAATATTCCACAGAAAAGGGTAATCTCTATTTTCAAAAGAACACCCTAGGTAAAAAAAGATGTCTATAGACCGTACTCCCAATAATTTATCTATCATCATAAACCCACATAAGATCTCTACCGATAGGATCAAACCATTTACATGTTTTTCATAGATAAAGGAATGAGATGCACCAATATCAAATAATTCAATAGACAATGTAGAAGATACAATAATTGTACCAATGATTATTGATTTTCTATCTTCAATATCCCTAATTATAGATTGTATGGTATGTAATTTTACCTCCCCTATTACCTATGATGTTTTCTGCCACCTCTAAGCTACACAGCTCTACTGATATGGGATATTTTTCCCAGAAACCCCACATCCACTACCTATACCACCTCATCCACTAGAAATCTAGCTTCCAGAATGATATGGTGCATAAGACCCCCTTCCTGCCATCTGGTTTTGTCAACATACCTGAAAGAGCACTGTCGTGGGCGCCCTCAAATGATTAGTATGATTTCGTGGTACTTAGGTGCAGTAGAGTGGCTGACCAGGGTCGTCTCTTAAAGGAGGAAGTGAATTAAAAGAATTTTTAGAGGTATTCTAGAAGTAAAATAAAAGATAATAAAAACACTACTTGAAAGGATGGGGGTGGTTGTTTATAGTTTATTAATCTAGAATAAGTTTCCTGGAATAAGATTGTATTTTTTTTGTTTTTAGTTTTGAAATGAAGTTTGATTAAAATGACACAACAAAAAGATGTTTGTTTAGACAATATTTAAAAGACGTAATCAATCTAACTCTACCTCTTCAATCATTTATTAATCATTATCATTTAAATTAATATTCACTTAATTTTGATCCCTTAATTTGTTAAATCCCGAACCCTACGAGAATTAACTTTACCACGAAGATTGAAGTTAATTTAACCTTAGGCTAACTTCGGAACATGCAATCGCAACACCCTGCTTCGATTGATGTTCTAGAATTAGATTATGGTCAGTGGTAAATTAAGGCACATAACCACTCTGGAAATGAGGATTAATTGAGTTTAGGGATTATATTTGAACTCTACAAGTTGATCCCGTGTGGTTTTGAATTATCGGTTAAGGTCGCGCTCTCACAGTTCACACAATTCCTGACCTCGCGTATTTTGTGTTAACTATTAAATTGCTTGATTAGTTTCATTTAAATTGAAAACTCAATTAATAGATCCTAATATGTGAATTACAGTAGCTCATTGATTAAAATGACACAACAAAAAGATGTTTGTTTAGACAATATTTAAAAGACGTAAACAATCTAAATCTACCTCTTCAATCATTTATTAATAATTATCATTTAAATTAATATTCACTTAATTATAATCCCTTAATTTGTTAAATCCCGAACCCTACGAGAATTAACTTTACCACGAAGATTGAAGTGAATTTAACCTTAGGCTAACTTCGGAACATGCAATTGCAACACCCTGCTTTGATTGATGTTCTAAAATTAGATTATGGTCAGTTGTAAATTAAGGCACATAACCACTCTAGAAATGAGGATTAATTGAGTTTAGGGATTATATTTGAACTCTACAAATTGATCCTGTGTGGTTTTGAATTACCGATTAAGGTTGCGCTCTCACAGTTCACACAATTCACGACCTCGCGTGTTTTGTGTTAACTATTAAATTGCTTGCTTAGTTTAATTTAAATTGAAAACTCCATTAATAGATCATAATATGTGAATTACAGTAGCTCATTGATTCAAAATAAATTAATGAAGAAGGATAGAGGTCGATCGATTACTAAAAAGAACTACTCTTCCATGGGTGGTGTAGTCATCATGGAGACGTTTTGCATAAGCAACGGATTGAAAGGGTAGAACCCAATCTTGTCTCCACTCTTGATTCCAAACCAATTAAGAAGATTAATAGAAGAAGAAGAGGGATGAACACAGAAGATTATTTGAAGAAAAATTCAAGAAACAAACATGAAAGAAAAGAAATTCAAAGAAGAGGTGAGAGAGGAGAGCCTTTTTGGAAGAGAGGTTTGCACAAAGGATTACTTCTTCCAAGAGTTGTGAGGGGATCCCAAGAGACACCCTTTCTGCCACACCTTCCCAAAGCCTCGACCAGCCCTCTCAAAGAGTTAAAACCCCCTTTAAATAGAGTTTGTGAGGGCTAGGGATACATAACTTTTTTAGTGTGAAATGAAAAACTCGGCCAAATATTTTATTCCAACTTGCACCGCCCATTTGACCTCCAAAACGCGCGAATTGACCAGCCTTTTAGAAGGATGATTTGTGTAAAATCATGTCCCCGAGCTTTTCTCAACAGTTGGGCTCAACCCAAGACTGTATGTAGAAGATATGGCCCAAATACAGAACCCATGTCCATTCTACCGAGTCCAGCCCCTCCATTGGATTAATGGCTCATTTACTCCATCCAAATGCACTCTTTAGCTCTAGTGTCATGAATGAAAGTTGTAGATAATTAAGTTAGGAACACGGTTACAAAATTTAAAATTCAAATAATAAATATAAAAATATTTATATTCGAAATACTACAGTGCACTATTAAGGGTAAAACTGGAATTTTCACCAAATTTTCAAATGAATGATCAAATCCCAAATATTTCATAAATAAACATATTTAACACAATTTGAGGAAATTATATCATTTATTATCAATACAATATTCAATAAAATAGTGTTTTATCAACTCCCCCACACTTACCCTTTTGCACACCTGGGCAAAACCTCATATCAAGTAAACATCAATATCAAATCAAAACCAATTTTAAAACACATATCCTTAAGATCAATCAATTTCACACCAAGAATCAAAAGATATCATGCCTCATAAAAAACCTTATTTCAAGTTCTCCATTTATATCATTCAATATATTTCCACTTCATTTATCCGCCCATGCACAAAACACTTACCTCGCTTGAATTTTCTCTCATCACTCAAATATCAATTTTTTTTGCAATGTCTTTCTCATCCAAACTCATACAAGGGTCAACATAGGCTTGATAGATTCCTACATCGCTACCCGATGTGAGTCAAGGACATATGTTTATCATGAGGACTTTTCAGGGTTGTTCTGTGGCTTTCGGTTGGTAGGATTAAGATGTGAAAAACTCTGAGGCTGAATGAGGAGGGCATGACTCTTTTGAAGCAAAATTGCATTAATCTAATTTTCACTTAAATATGGTCTTCTCTTCAATCCCCATAGTATCAATTCAGCTCCATAATCATGAATGGTCATGAAAGGTTTACATAATTCATCATTTCAGCATAAAAAACGTCAATCTTCTCAAACATGATTTTCTTGAAAGCTCCAGATGGGCACAACTTTCCACCTCAATTAGAAGCTCCAGAAAAGGCACAGCTTCACTTGTCATGAATGCTCCAAAAAAGGCACAACTTTCAATATAATGACTTTCTTTAGCAGAAAACACATCTCTTCAGAATTTAATTTTCCACCCAAAGTATCACAAAATGTGGTGGCAAAACCCAAGACAACTTCCCCCACACTTAAGCTCAACTAGATTATGCAATTTCACTTCAAGAGTTAGTTAGATAGGGAAAATTGGCTTGTAATGTGGCTAAACTAACAAGCTTTGCATGGATTCTAGGGGCTAAAAGGATTAAATATTCAAGGTAGGCCATTATAAAAAAGGATTCTTTGAAATAGGGGATTTTAATACCAAACAAATGCCTCAATCATTTAAACATAAGTACCTCAAACCCTCAAGTTTTGACTGGAATAGATCAAATTCTGGTTAAATCAAGTATGGTTTGGTTCTCTCAAGAAGTGAGCTGAATGTAAAGAATATGAAAATAATGGTTTAAAAGCCTCACAGGAAAGTGATTTCAAATATGAAGATAGTGATATTGGCATGAGATTCAAAATTCAGTGTACTTTTCATGAAATTACTAAATATTTGAACTTGAAACAAAGTCATTTCAACATTCATTTAAGCTTAGTTTCAAAGGGTAAATTGTTTCACATATTGACATGGATTTAAAAATGGTGATGAGAATCATTTTAGCTCAAAATGTTTCAAAAAACACAGAAAATTGTAAAATAAACACACAAAATTTGAAAAACACACAATTTTTTTTTTTGAAAAACATGCAAATTTTTTTTGGTTTTTTTTAAACAGGAAAACAATTGAAATTACTAAACTAAAAGGTTCCCTCCCCCACACTTAAAATATTGCATTGTCCTCAATGTGAACCCGTGAGATGATATATGCACATGAAATGCAGATTTTTTAAATAGGACAAATAATATAAAAGTGAAAGGGTTAAGAACAGCTTGATGTGATCAAGTGATGATGGGGTAATGCAGTGTGATAAAATCCACTGCATCAGTAGGAAGTACATCAATGTATCTCTTCAAACGTTGCCCATTGACTGTAAATCTCCTTCCAATGTCCTCTTGTGTGATCTACACTACACCATAAGGAAAAACATTAGTCACAACATAAGGACCTAACCATCTGGAATGAAACTTACCAGGAATCAGCTTCAGTCGTGAACTGTAGAGAAGGACTTTCTCTCCAACATGAAACTCCCTTTGTTGGATCATTTTGTCATGAGCTTCTTTTGATCATTCCTTGTAGAGCCTTGAGTTCTCATATGGTGATAATCTAATCTCCTCAAGCTCTTGAATTTGCAGCTTCCTTTGGATTCCAGCTTGGGCCAAATCCATGTTGCATTTCTTTATAGCCCAATAAGCCCGATGCTCAACTTCCATGGGGAGATGACACGCTTTCCCAAAAACAATCCGAAATGGGGACATACCAATGGGGGTATTGTATGCTGTCCTATAAGCCCACAATGCATCATCCAAGCGCTTGCTCCAATCCTTCCTATTTGGCTGCACGGTTTTCTCCAAGATTTGTTTCAACTCATGATTTGAAACCTCAGCCTGGCCATTTGTTTAGGGGTGGTATGGTGTTGATGTTTTGTGTGTGACCCCATACTTTCGAAGGAGGGAAGCAAAATTCCTATTGCAAAAGTGTGTCCCTTGGTCACTGATGATGGCCTTTGGTACTCCAAACCTTCAAAAAATCTGTGCTTTGACAAAGTCCACAACAACATGAGAATCGTCAGTCCTGGTGGCCTTGGCCTCCACCCATTTACTCACATAATCAACAGCAACCAAAATATACAAGAAACCATATGAACTTGGAAAAGGACCCTTAAAATAAATGCCCCACACATCAAAAATCTCATAGAATAGTATGGGTTGTTGGGGCATCTCATGTCTCCTAGAAATATTCCCAGTGTGTTGGCAACGAGAGCATGACTTACAAAACACATGGGCATCATGGAACAAACTAGGCCAATATAATCCAGAGTCCAAAACATTCCTAGCTGTCCGTTGGGGTCCAAAGCTTCCACCACATGCAAGTGTATGACAGAATTGTAAAACAGACTCAAACTCATGATCAGGAATACACCTCCTAATAACTTGGTCACTACACATGCGCCAGAGGTAAGGATCATCCCACACATAAAACATAGACTCACTTTTTAATTTTTGGACTTGATGCTTCTTCAAATTTGCTGGGATTTCAGAGGAAACAATGTAATTAACTAAATCAGCATACCAAGGATGCGTACCTGAGATGGTATAGAGATGTTCATCGGGGAAAGTGTCCCGAAGTGGTACCTGGTCCAAGGTGTCATCCTCTAGTGTGTGAGTAATCCTACTCATGTGGTCCGCCACCAAATTCTCTGATCCCTTCTTGTCCTTTATCTCAATATCAAATTCCTGAAGAAGGAGCATCCAACAGATAAGTCGTGGCTTTGCATCAAGCTTCTTTAGGAGGTACCTCAAAGCTGCATGGTCAGAAAAAACAACTACTTTAGAGCCCAATAAATTTGAACGGAATTTATCTAAAGCAAATATGACAGCAATAAACTCCTTTTTTGTGGTTGTGTAATTTGATTGGGCTGAATCCAGTGTCCTTGATGCATATGCGATCACATGTGAACGCCCCTCCACCCTCTGAGATAAGACAACTCCAACCGCGAAGTTGGAGGTGTCACACATAAGCTCAAAAGGAATCTCCCACCTTGGGGGCTGTATGATAGGTGGAGTGGTCAGACGTTGTTTTAGCTCATCGAATGAATTCCTGCAAGAAACATCAAACACAAAATCAGAATCCTTTTGAAGTAATCTTGACATAGGAAGAGCAATCTTACTAAAATATTTGATGAAGCGCCGATAAAATCCTGCATGACCAAGGAAAGAACTAACATCACGCACACATGAAGGATATGGTAAAGATGAAATAATATCTGTTAAGTCCAAAGTCTTCTTTTGACTTCTATATCATGTTTTGGAAATCACAAATGTATTCTATCATATGTTTATAAATTACAATTGTCTTTTATCATGTTTATCGTATCGTACGATGTTGAGCGTACCGATCAAATCGTATCGTACTGACTCTGTCAATCGTATCGTAATGACTCTGTCAATCGTATTGTATTGACTCTGTCAATCGTATCGTAATGACTCTGTCAATCGTATCGTATTGACTCTGTCAATCGTATCGTACTGACTCTGCCATTCAGATGATCATTATTTGTTTTGGTACTTTGTCAAAAACACTCTCTGCATTTGAATCGTACTCATGTTTTTCATTTCTATATATCTCTTGTCCTAACAAAACGATGTCGTTGATTTAGTTACAAACTAATCAAAACGATGTTGTGCTTTCTGTTTCAATATGACCGTTGGAGGCAATATGACAGTTGGAACCCGAAGCCTATAAATAGGAGGTCATTTGAAGCTGAGAGAACAACGATGAAAAAAGAGAACGAATGAAGAGACTCTGTGAACTACAAAGATTCTAGAGAGAGACACTGTGACTTCTCTCATCTTCCTTGTGCGTCCGATCATCGTATCGAGGGATTTCAAGTAATTGAAAGACAGAGGTGCCGATTACCTACAAAATCGAGGGCTGCCAGGGATAGGTAGACAGACGTGCCGATCATCGTATCGAGGGCTGCCGGGGATAGGCA
Source organism: Viscum album (assembly GCA_963277665.1). Taxonomy (NCBI): domain Eukaryota; kingdom Viridiplantae; phylum Streptophyta; class Magnoliopsida; order Santalales; family Viscaceae; genus Viscum; species Viscum album. The sequence goes on from OY728129.1 coordinate 83,690, forward strand.
GACAGACGTGCTGATCATCGTATCGAGGGCTTCTGGGGATAGGCAAACAGACGTGCCGATCATCGTATCGAGGGCTCACCAAGGTATTGGTGAGACAGACCTTTTATCCTAGGTGAAAGGATAACCCTTCTCTTCGGGTCAAAAGAATTGTAATACTTTTACATTTCCGCTGTTACTTGTATTAGAAAGGGATTTGTATTGTTTCCTTTCTTCTTTACATATTCAATTGTAATTGTTTCAGTTACAATCATTTTATTACTTTTTGTATTGATTGATTCTATACGCTTTAAGGTAGAATCATTCATCTTTGTATTACTCTGATTATTGTGTTCACCTTGAATACGATTGTTTTACTTTACATTAGTATTACAATACATCATACCTTTTATATTCAATACAATTGTGGGTGTTTATATTTGTATTAGTTTAAGATCATTTAAACTAATCTCTTTGTTGCTAAAACTCAAAGGTTTTTAAACCTACAATTCACCCCCCCTCTTGTATTGTTCCATCTAATAGACAAATATATCTACTATTCGATCCACAAATTGGTATCAGAGGAGGTTTTCCACTGATTTGTATTACTAGCTTTACTTCTTATTACTATCTTTAATACTTACTACACTAACGTGTGGAGTGGAAAATTTGTTTTTGTTATATTAGATGGCAGGAATGAATATCAGATCAATAGATAATCTGAATCCTTATAGACAACTAATCTTTGATGGGAATGATTATGAGTATTGGAGAGATCGTATGAACACTTTCGTCATCAATACTGGTGTAGACAATTTTATTATGCTTACTGGGGGTTACAAAATTCCTGACAAAGAAGTTAGTACTTTCACTAACCAAGAGAAGCAAGAATATCAACTGAATTACAAGGTACACAATACTTTATTATGCTCTATGACCAGGAATATATATAGTCAGATATCTTCATGTGAAGCAGCCAACTTTATTTGGAAGAAATTAGAAGTCACTCATTTTGGTACATCCAAAGTTATAGAAACAAGGAGAGCAATGCTTCGAGCAGAGTATCATGGATTTGTTTTTCCTTATGGAGAACCTGTATGTAAAGTGCAACAAAGGTTTATGACAATTGTCAACAGCTAACAATCTATGGGATAAAAAGGCCTTGATGATGAAGCTCTTGTTGATAAGATTATAGATATTATGCCAAATGAATGGGAGTCAAAAAGGATAGTTATTGATGAAAATAGAAAAGTTTCCCAGATTACTCTTGATGAACTCTTTGGAACTCTTCTACAGCATGAGACAGGAATGAAGAGAGATGCTGATTTTAATAAGAAGAAGAATGGGAATGGAAGTGTAGCTTTTGCATCCAAAGCTAAAACACCTGAAAGTCTTACAAGGTCTAAATCCAAGAAAGTTGTTATATCTGATTCAAGTGATTGTAATCTTTCGGATAATGAGTAAGCCAATCTTGCTCGAAGGATGAACAAGATTGTGGGAAAGAAAGATTTTCAATATAGATTCAAAAAGAAAGACAGGAAAGATAGGAAAGATTCAGAGGTAACTTGTTATGAATGCAAGAAAGCAGGACATATAAGGCCTGATTGTCCTTTACTGAAGAGGAAAGATAGAAAAGAGAAACACTCTGAAAGAAACAAGAAAAGGTTTTATAAGACAAAGAAAGGCTTGAAAGAAAATGATACGTGGAGTGCAAGTGGTAGTGATTCCTCAGATGATTCTTCAGAATATGAGATATCAGGACAAAGAAATATTGGACTTCTAGCCAGACTACCAATCGAAGATCATTGTCTCATGGCTAAGGTACATAATGCTGAAGCTGTTACAAATGTCTCTTTAAATGCAAATTATTTTGATAATAGATATTATGAATCTTCAAATGATAAACCCTCATCATCAGAAGATGATACTTTACCTTCTTTTGAAGAAGTCTCTAGATTTGCTAAGTTACTTGAAAATGAAAATTCTAAACTCAAAAAGAGATTTGAAAAAGCAAATTCTAGAATTTCTATTTTGACTAAAGAAGTATCATATCTTTCTAAAGATCTTGATGAGAAAACTTCTGATTTTGAAAGTATTTTAAAAACCCTTGAGAAAGTCAAATCTGATAAGGATAAACTTTCTAAGGATCTTGAAACTGTAATTTCAAAGAAAAATATTTTAGAGTCTAACTCTAGTTCAAATTCAAATGTTTTAGAAAACAAGAATTTGGTTTTTAAACAAAAGTCAGAGATTTTATCCTTGAAAAAGTGTTTTTCAAACTTTACTCATGGAAAAGAAAACTTTGATAGGATGTATTCTCAAATTAGACCTTTGAGAAATCGTTCTGGTCTTGGTTATACTTATTCTAAACCTGTTTTTAGTAATAACTATTTTGTTCCTCAAAAAACCATTTTCTGTTCCAAGTGTCAATGTGGTGGACATTGGAGAAGAGATTGTTCTCTTAACAAAACTCAATCCTTAGGATTTCATAAAGCTCATTTTGCAAAACAAATGTGGATTCCTAAAATTCTTTTATCTAACCCTTCTGGATCCAAACAAGTTTGGATTCCGAAAATCTAATTGTTTCTTTTTCAGGAAAATGATAAGTGTATCAATAAGAACATTTGGTACATGGATAGTGGTTGTTCTCGACATATGACTGGAAACAAAGATTTCTTTGAAAATATTATCAAAACAAAAGGTGGAAAAGTTACCTTCGGAGATAATGCTCAAGGAAAGATTGTTGGTATAGGTAATATCGATTTTCTTGGAAAAGTTCTTATTTCAAATGTTTTGTTTGTTAAAGGTCTTAGGCACAATCTCATCAGCATAAGTCAATTATGTGATGAAGGTTACCTTGTGAATTTTAGAAATAATAAGTGTCTAGTTCACAATTCCAAGGATGAATTCATTCTATCTGCCCATAGGCAAGAGAATGTTTACACTATTAACTTAGAAGACCTTAGGAACCAAAACTTACCTTGTTTAAGTGTAATAGAAGACCAATCGTGGCTATGTAATAGGAGACTAGGACACTATAATTTGAGAAACCTAAGAAAACTCTCAAAGAAAGGACTTGTAAAAGGGCTACCGGACCTTAGATATGATTCTTCAAAAGTCTGTGATCCTTGTCAATTTGGCAAGCAACATAAAACTAGCTTTAAACCAATTAATGAAGTTTCAACTTCTAATGCATTACAGCTTGTGCTTATGGATCTGTTTGGTCCTTCACAATCTGGAAGCATTGGAGGCAAATACTATGTATTTGTTTTAGTTGATGACTTTACTAGATTTACATGGGTTTACTTTCTCAAAAAGAAATCTGAAGCCTTTTCCTATTTCAAAACTTTTAGAGCCCAAGTTAAAAATGAGAAAAACCTACCATTGATAACTATTCATAGTGATCATGGTGGTGAATTTCAAAACTTAGATTTTGAAAATTTTTGTAGTAAGAAAGGTATTACTCACAATTTCTCAGCTCCAAGAACTCCTCAACAAAATGGGGTTGTTGAAAGAAGAAATCGTATTCTTCAGGAAATGACTCGAACCATGTTGAGCGAATACTCAATTGCTAAGCACTTTTGGGCTGAAGCTGTTAGTACTGCCTGTTATACTATAAATCGTGTTTTAACTAGACCATTTCTTAATAAAACCCCTTACGAATTATGGACTGGCCGAAAACCTAAAGTTTCATACTTCAAAGTTTTTGGATGCAAAGTATTCATTCTGAATACAAAAGACAATCCACACAAATTTGCACCAAAATCTGATGAAGGAATCTTTCTAGGCTATTCTACAACCTCTAAGGCTTATAGAGTTTTCAATAAAGACACTTGTACTGTTTAAGAAACAGTACATGTAAAATTCGATGAAACGAACCCTTTTGTTTTCAACCAACCCAATCCTACATCCTCAGACATGTTTTCCAAAAATGTTTATTAACCTTTATTAGAAGAACATTCCGATAAGGAAAATGTTCAAGAAAGTATTCCTGAAACATTTACCACAGAAGATTTTCTACCATATGTTGATGAACAGGTTTTACAAAACCCAAATCAATTGTTTCTTAGGAATCATCCCAGTGATAACATCATTGGTGATATAAATCAACCTGTAAGGACCAGAAATTCCTTATGAAATGAAATAGAACATCTTGCTTTTCTTTCCCAATTTGAACCTAAAAGTCCAAGTGAGGCCTTAGGTGATGATGATTGGATCAAAGCAATGCAGGATGAACTAAATGAATTTGAAAGGAATCAAGTCTGGACTTTAGTTGAAAGACCTAAAGAAACAACTGTGATTGGTGTAAAATGGGTTTTCAGAAACAAGTGTGATGAAAATGGAATCAATGTAAGAAATAAAGCAAGACTTGTTGCTAAAGGCTATAATCAACAAGAGGGAATAGACTATGAAGAAACACATGCTCCTGTAGCTAGACTTTAATCTATTCGTATTCTATTAGCCTTCGCAGCATATTTCAATTTCAAACTATTTCAAATGGATGTCAAATGTGCTTTTCTAAATGGTTTTGTTCAAGAAGAAGTTTTTGTTGAACAACCTCCTGGTTTTCAAGACCCAAAACATCATGATCATGTTTTTAAACTTACCAAGGCTCTATATGGTCTTAAACAAGCCCCTAGAGCATGGTATGATAGACTCACAGGATTTATTTTACAAAACATTTATACAAAAGGTACAACAGATCCAACTCTTTTTATCAGAATGGAAAACAAAAATGTTTTGGTTGTCCAAATCTATGTTGATGACATCATATTTGGATCAACTCAGAAATCTTTAACCGATTCTTTTGCAAACTTAATGAAATCTGAGTTTGAAATGAGTATGATGGGTGAGTTAACATTCTTTCTAGGTTTTCAAATTTCTCAAAAACCAGAAGGAACTTATATATCTCAACATAAGTATATTAAAGACTTACTCAAAAAGTATGGATTTGACAAAACTAAAAGTATTAGCACCCCAATTGGTACCTCAAATACTCTTGATCTTGATGAAACTGGGAAACCAGTAGATCAAACAATTTTTAGAGGTATGATAGGGAGTTTGCTATACTTGACAGCTAGTCGACCCGACTTGATGTTTTCTGTAAGCTTATGTGCAAGATATCAATCTAATCCAAAAGAGTCTCACTTAAAAGCCGTAAAGAGAATCTTTCGGTATTTAAAAGACACTATGGATTTAGGTCTTTTCTACTCTTTTGGAAATGATTTTGTTTTAAAAAGCTTTTCAGATGCTGACTTTGGTGGTTGTAGAATGGATAGAAAAAGTACATCTGGAACATGTCATTTCTTAGGAGACTCTTTGGTTTCTTGGTCCTGCAAGAAACAACACTCAGTAGCACTCTCCACTGCTGAAGCTGAATATGTAGCAGTTGGAAGTTGCTGTGCTCAAGTATTGTGGATGCAGCACACACTCACTGACTATGGTTTGAGTTTCTCCAAAATTCAAATTCTTTGTGATAATACAAGTGCCATAGCTCTTAGTAAAAACCCAGCACATCACTCTCGTGCAAAACACATAGATGTTAGGCATCACTTTCTTAGGGATCACACACAAAAAGGAGATATTATTTTTCAATTCATCGGAACGCAAGAACAACTTGCTGACATTTTTACAAAACCTTTACCTTCCGATAGATTTGAATTTTTAAAACAGAAGCTAGGAATGATTACATTAAAATAATCATTCATATCTACTTCTTGTTTTTAAATCTCTCCTAATAGTAAGAAACTCCTCGTAGAAAGGGGGAGGACATTTCTTTCTATGACTTTATGTTTATTTTATCTTTTGTTCTTTAACTATTTACTCTTTGGATTGTTTATTTTTTCCCTGTTTATCGTATTGACAATTTTAGTTTTCTGTTTATCGTATTGACAATTTTAGTTTTCTATTTATCGTATTGACAAATTTAGTTTGACAGTTTTATCGTTTCATTCATTTTAGTTTTCTGTTTATCGTATTGACAGTTTTATAGTATCATTTACTATCGACCGATGATGGTATTCAAATTCTTTTCCATCGTATCGACTGATGATGGTATTGAATTTCTTTTCCATCGTACCAATCAATCTTGGTATTGTATCGACCGATGATGGTATTGAATTTCTTTTCCATCGTACCAATCAATCTTGGTATTGTATCGACCGATGATGGTATTGAATTTCTTTTCCATTGTACCAATCAATCTTGGTATTGTATCGACCGATGATAGTATTGAAATTCTTTTCCATCGTATCGACCAATGATGGTATTGAATTTCTTTTCCATTGTACCAATCAATCTTGGTATTGTATCGACCGATGATAGTATTGAAATTCTTTTCCATCGTATCATTTAATAGTTTTGTATCGACCGATGATAGTATTGAAATTCTTTTCCATCGTATCATTTAATAGTTTTGTATTGACCGATGATAGTATTGAAATTCTTTTCCATCGTATCATTCAATAGTTTTGTATCGACCGATGATAGTATTGAGATTGTTTTCCATCGTACTGTCAGTTCATGGTAACAAGATTATTTTCCATCGTACGGTCCGATCATAGTAATAACTTTGTTTTCCATCGACATCATGTTTTTTTTCTCCTTACGATTTTATTTTCTTTTGATTCTTACCAAAACCAACAATCACCTTATGTTCCCCGACAGGTTTTTTTCTCTCTTCTCATTTTTAAAATTTTTTTTTCTTTGTTTTAATCCTAACCATTGATCCGGTATTATCTAATATTGACCGTTGAAGATCAACGGTCACCCTTTTTCGACCGTATAAGATCAACAGTCACTCTTTTATCGCCTATAAATAGCCCCCCTCCCCTCCCCAAACCCACATTGAAGTTTCAGGATTTGAGGCGAAGCTTTGCTCCACCAGCTATATATCATCGTACGATCTTCTCAATCGGCATCACCTTTATGTCTCAATCCTCTGCTAACACTCCCGCCGAAATGTCTTCAAAGACTTTTTCAGAAAAAGACTTTTACAGAGAAAGGTTAGTATCCCGAGACTTTTTCGATACGTACGATTCTACAATCAGGAGGATCATTTTGTTTCAAGGATGGGAACATATGTGTGTTGAAAATCCTGATATTCAAGATCCAGTTCTTTTTGATGAAGTTTGTCAGTTTTAAAAAACCGTTTCTTTCGACAAAGACATGACTATAAACTTCGCTGTGTACGATAGAAAATTATCTATGTCTGTGAAACAAGCGGCACATTTTCTCAATGTTTCTATAGAAGGGGATTATTTCTGTCCATCGTACAAACTACCAGAGGAAGTTGGTACGTTTAATAGAGAAAATGCTGAAAAGACTTTGTTTGTTATTAATGAAGAAAAGAGAAAAGTGTCTCATCTTTCTCCGGACAATCGTTTTGTAACCTTATGGATGCAAGGTTTTCTTATCCCAAGGAAAGGGGATAGAGAAACTCTGAAAGTTTCTGATATCTTTATGCTTGACTATCTTGTGAATATGAGAAAAGTAAATCTCATGGGATATGTTTTTGAAACAATTAAGAATGTCCAGACAGGAGGGATTAAGTCCCAGATGATTATGTATCCAGCTATCCTTACAAAATTCATTCTTGAGAGTATGAAGTTTTGTAACATTCCTTTGAAAGGAAAACCCATGGATTTGAGACCATCATGGATCAGTAAGAGTACGATGAAAAAGCTGAATGTTTGTTTTGATCCGAATTCAAAACTTTTTGTCAGAGATGTAGAAGCTGAATTGGCTCAGAATCAATCGGCACCTATGCCAGCCAAAGACTTTCAATCTACCGGTGTTACTCAAAAGTCTGATCCGCAAACCAGTTCAAAGCCGAAGAAGAAGCCGAGGTACAGTAAGGAAGTTGTAGCAAAATGGAGAAAGGATAAGGAATAGAGAAAGGAAGGTGATCCGAAGTTTGGTCTTGACCCTGCTGAGGCCTTTGCGGAAAGAGTAAGGGTAGAAGAAACCCTTCAGACTAAAAAGAAGAAGAAGGTTCTTTTGAAAAGAAAGGCTCAGGACTTTGATGTCTCTAAAGTCTTGAAAGCGGTTGAGGATGCCAGTGCCCAACTAACAGAAGAAGTGCATCAAGAGCCCATCGTACAGAGTCTTCCTGAGGAAGGAAAACAAAAACAAGTAATGGAAGAGATAGAAGAAGTGGAAGAAGAAGAAGGAGACTTTCTTTTAGAATTTCTTCAAAGTTCAATGAAGAGTAGAGAGGAATCAGTTCAAAAGCTGAGTGAAGGTGTTCAACAAACTCCTCATGCCGATCAGGATCAATATCCAGACAGAATGTCATCTCAAGAAAAACAAGGTACTCAATCCTCTCATTCTGATAAAGTTGTTGTCATTAGTGACAAAGTAGAAGAAGAAAGAAAGCAGAAAGAAAAAGCAAAAGGGAAACAGCCAGTTGTTGATTCAAGCAGATCGTATGAACTAGCATCGTACGATGAAGATACCGATTCAGAGCATACAAACTCTCTCAAGAAGAGTGACTACATTGTTCATGTTTTGAGAAGAGTTGAGAAGACTATTCCTTATTTCCCGAGGCTGGAAGGGAAGATTGATTTTATCAATGACAATCAAAAGAAGAAGTTTGGGTCTGTGAAAGAATTAAGGAAGAAAGTTTTGTCAGTAGAAGCCAATTTGAAAGTTCTTTCAGAAAGACCAGTTTCTCATAAGAAGGCTTGTAATAAGATTACCAAGTGGTCGTACAAAACAGAGAGCTCAATCAATGATCATGAAATAGCTATTGAAGATATAAGGAGGTTATCAAATGAGCTTGCAATTGCTTTCAACAAGCTTGACAAAGAAACGGTTGAAAGGTTGAACTTTTTGTCTTCTCAAAGAGCCGATGTTCCTTCAGTGAAAGACTTGCAAGAAAGAATGAATGTTTTCCAATCTGAATTCTTGAAGGTTTCATCTTTCAAAGATGAAATGGTTTTACTAAAGAATCAAAATTCTGTGTTATCCAAAGACAACAAGAATTTGCAAAACAGGATTGATACCCTTGAAGAAGTAATCAGAGTCCAGGAGGAGACTATCAGAAATCAAGATCAGATTTTTGCGGATCAACAAGAGCTTCTCAAAACTCAGGGTGAATCAATTTCTGAAGACAAGAAGGAGATCAAGAAGATGAAAGCTGTTCTTCATGAGCTTATAAAGAAGGGGAAGGAAAGAGAAAACAAATGATTGTTGTATTTGTTTCTTTTGGAACTTGTCTTTGTTTTGTAATAACTCTTATGATCCTTTTCTTTTATCTTTTGTCTTGTATTGCTTCACTAACTCTTTCAGAAAATTCATGTTTACTCCGTTCTTTTTGTAAATCACAAAGGGGGAGAATGTTTTACAAAGGGGGAGAATGCTTTACAATGCTCTTAAGGAAAATCTACGAATAAAATCCTTAGGAAAGTCCATACCTAAGGGGGAGTTAGTTGTATTCAATTTCTTATTCAGAAGAGTTTTCAATAAATCAGGGGGATATAAGTATTTCTTGTTACATTTACTTTGTTGGTTGTGCTTTCCAAAAAGGGGGAGATTGTTAAGTCAAAAGTCTTCTTTTGACTTCTATATCATGTTTTGGAAATCACAAATGTATTCTATCATATGTTTATAAATTACAATTGTCTTTTATCATGTTTATCGTATCGTAGGATGTTGAGCGTACCGATCAAATCGTATCGTACTGACTCTGTCAATCGTATCGTAATGACTCTGTCAATCGTATCGTATTGACTCTGTCAATCGTATCGTAATGACTCTGTCAATCGTATCGTATTGACTCTGTCAATCGTATCGTACTGACTCTGCCATTCAGATGATCATTATTTGTTTTGGTACTTTGTCAAAAACACTCTCTGCATTTGAATCGTACTCATGTTTTTCATTTATATATATCTCTTGTCCTAAAAAAACGATGTCGTTGAGTTAGTTACAAACTAATCAAAACGATGTCGTGCTTTCTGTTTCAATATGACCGTTGGAGGCAATATGACCGTTGGAACCCGAAGCCTATAAATAGGAGGTCATTTGAAGCTGAGAGAACAACGATGAAAAAAGAGAACGAATGAAGAGACTCTGTGAACTACAAAGATTCTAGAGAGAGACACTGTGACTTCTCTCCTCTGCCTTGTGCGTCCGATCATCGTATCGAGGGATTTCAAGTAATTGAAAGACAGAGGTGCCGATTACCTACAAAATCGAGGGCTGCCAGGGATAGGCAGACAGACGTGCCGATCATCTTATCGAGGGCTGCCGGGGATAGGCAGACAGACGTGCCGATCATCGTATCGAGGGCTGCCGGGGATAGGTAGACAGACGTGCCGATCATCGTATCGAGGGCTCACCAAGGTATTGGTGAGACAGACCTTTTATCCTAGGTGAAAGGATACCCCTTCTCTTTGGTTCAAAAGAATTGTAATACTTTTACATTTCCACTGTTACTTGTATTAGAAAGGGATTTGTATTGTTTCCTTTCTTCTTTACATATTCAATTGTAATTGTTTCAATTACAATCATTCTATTACTTTTTTTATTGATTGATTCTATACACATTAAGGTAGAATCATTCATCTTTGTATTACTCTGATTATTGTGTTCACCTTGAATATGATTGTTTTACTTTACATTAGTATTACAATACATCATACCTTTTATATTCAATACAATTGTGGGTGTTTATATTTGTATTAGTTTAAGATCATTTAAACTAATCTCTTTGTTGCTAAAACTCAAAGGTTTTTAAACCTAAAATTCACCCCCCCTCTTGTATTGTTCCATCTAATAGACAAATATATCTACTATTCGATCCAACAATATCTACCTTTGATCTATCAACCTCTATCCCATGTTTTGACACTACATGCCCTAAGACAATGCCATTCTCTACCATGAAATGACACTTTTCAAAGTTCAGGACCAGATTCTTCTCAATACAACGATTCAACCCCTTTCCCAAACTAATTAGACATTCATCAAATGAAGACCCATACACTGTAAAATCATCCATAAATACCTCCATGCAGGTCTTAATAAAATCATAAAAAATACTCACCATACATCTCTAGAAGGTACCTGGGGCATTGCAAAGTCCAAATGGCATCCTCCGGTAGGCAAATGTGCCAAAGGGACATGTGAATGTAGTCTTCTCCTGATCCTCTGAAGCTATAGGAACCTGAAAATATCCAGAAAATCCATCCAAGAAACAATAGTGTGTTTTGCCAGCTAGTCTCTCGAGCATTTGATCAATAAATGGGAGGGGGAAATGGTCCTTGCGAGTGGTCTAATTTATTTTCCTATAATCAATACACACACGCCAACTGATTTGCACCCTCATTGGAACTAAATCATCTTTCTCATTTTTAACAACAGTAAAACCAGTTTTCTTAGGCACAACCTGAATTGGACTTACCCACTGTGAATCTGAAATGTGAAAGATTATACCTGCCTCGAGCAATTTCTCAACTTCCTTTTTAACAACTTCCAGGAGGGTGGGATTGAGTCTCCTTTGTGGTTGTCTCACCGGTTTAGACCCATCCTCCAAGAGAATCCTATGCATGCAAATGGAGGGGCTAATACCTGATATGTCAGCCAAGGTCCACCCAATTGCCTTGATGTTCTCCCTCAAAATATTCAAAATATTTTCTTCATATTCAAAAGGGATATTGTTAACAATGATAACAGGTAATCTCTCACCATTCAACAAGTATGAGTATTTCAGATTTGGTGGAAATGGCTTGAGTTCTAATGAAGGAGGGTGTAGGATGGATGGAGAAATTGAAGGAACTGAAATATGTGCACAAAGAGCATCAGTATCAGAATAGACATCATCAAAATCATAGAATAAAGCATCAAATCCATCAGCATACTCAACAGCCATTTCATAATCAGAGTGAACATGAACAAAATTAGAATATGAATCCACATAAAAATCAAATCCAAGATAGGATTGTGTATCAGCAACATGTGCAGAAGTGCTCTTAGACATCAAACTCGAACCAATACTCATAATCTCCCTAAGCATAGGACAATCAAATTCTATGGAGTTTTTATTTGGTGGTTCAAAATGGGAGATAACAAAAGCAGAATGGTCCTCAGAGGGGTACTTCATCGAATCCATAACATTAAATATCACAACTTCATCTCCAAACTCCATGGAAAGTGTACCCTCATTGACATTTATGATAGTTTTTGCAGTCTTGAGGATGGGTCTACCTAAGATAATGGGGGCATGAGAACTTACCTGATCATTCGCCATGTTAAGCACATGGAAGTCTGCTGGAAAGATCATGTCTCTTACCCGAACAAGTACATCCTCAAGAACTCCCGCTGGATATGCCGTAGCTCTATTCGCCAATTACACCACTACTCTTGTTGGCTTCAACTCACCAACCTGCAAGGAAGAGAATACAGAGTGAGGTGTCACATTTATTGAAGCTCCTAAATCACAAAGAGCATTAGAGAAGTGCAACTCCCCTATGGTACATGGGATGGTGAATGTCTCAGGATCCTTACACTTTGTTGGCATTTCTAGAGTTGGTGTAATGAGTATCGAGACATTCCTTCCAAGGTTTATCCTCTCATTTCCCTTGAGTCCTCTTTGATTGGTACAAAGTTCTTTTAAGAATTTCGCATACCTTGTAATTTTCTTAATGGCTTCAAGTAGAGGAATGTTGATCTCCACACGCTTGAATGTGTCCAAAACCTCTTTTTCATTGCTTCTTCAGCCATATTTTTGGTTTGAACAACCCTATTTGGAAAAGGAAGGGGTTTAGGAGGTACATCATCAATCTTTTTCTTACCTTTATCTTTCTCCTTGGATTTCTCATCAGTTGGTTTGGAATGCGGCTTCTCTAGAGTAGAGGTGAATCCCGGTGGAATGGTAGGTCCAGATGTATCATTCATTTGCTTCCAACTTCTCAATGTGATGACACTAACATTCCCCTTTGGATTTGGAGTGGGTTGGGAAGGTAGATTTCCAGAATTCTTACTCACAAGTTCATGGAGGGCGGTGGCAATCTGACTCATTTGAGTCTTCAACTCTCTCAGCTATGAACATTGACTCTTCAGCTCATTCTGTTGATTAAGAACAATTTGTTTCAAAAGATCATCAGTTTTAGAGTCTACCTTGTGTTGGATATTCCCTTGTTGCTGACTCGTTGATGTTTGAGCTTCGAATCTCCTTTGGGGTTGTTGGAAACCCTGTTGGTAAGGTGGAGGCTGTTGGAAGTTTGGTTGAAAAGGGGGCCTTTGTTGTTGTCCAGAGCCATACCTCATGTCTGAATGATCTTTCCACCCTTGGTTGTATACTATATCAAACTTCTTTTGGGGATATGGTTGTTGTTGTTGCTGCTGAAATGGTCTCCCAGGGAACACTGCTGCACAATCTTCTGTCTCTTGTAGTTGTGGTCAACAGTCAGTTGGGTGGCTTGTCTCAGTGAAGATGCCACATGGCCTTGAAGGAGGGGGTTGGGATGTCTTTTGAGCCAATGAAATCTGCCTCACCATAGTTTTCAATTCTTCTAACTTAGTATCAATCAGATGACTTTCAAGAGAAGAAGGACTTACTTGTTGTACTCCTCGAACATGCGGTGTACCTCTATCACCGAATTGTTGAGTGTTTTGGGCAATTTTGTCGATCAATGCTCGTGCGGCTGTTGGTGTCTTGTCCACCAATGCTCCTCCAGCTGCGGCATCCACCATGCTCCTCTCCATAGGTGTGAGTCCTTCATATAAGTACTGAATGAGGAGTTGCTCACTGATTTGGTGATGTGGACAGCTTGCACACAGCTTTTTGAATCTCTCCCAATACTCATACATTGACTCCCCTTGTGCTTGCTTGATCCCCGAAATCTCCTTTCGAATGGATGTGGTCCTTGATTCTAGAAAAAATCTTTGCAAGAAAAGACATTTCAAATCATTCCAACATGTTACATCTTCAGGTTGCAAATAATACATCCAATCTTTTGCAGCTCCATCAAGTGAGATTGGGAATGCTCTTAATTTGATTTTATCTTCAGAAACATTTCTTGGTTTAAGGGTTGAGCAAAACACATTAAATTCTTTCAAATGTTTATTGGGATCCTCACCAAAGAGGCCATGAAACTTTGGAAGTAAGTGAATTAACCCAGATTTTAGTTCAAAGTCCGATTCAAGATTTGGGTATGCAATACAATTTGGTTGATAGTTAATATCAGGTGCAGCCAATTCTCGAATGGTTCTATTAAGTTCATTTCCATTTTTTTCAGCCATTGGTTCCTCTTTTATGTTTGAATTTGAATAGCTTCCAATTTCTATGTTTCCAGAAGAGAGGAATTCACCAACTGGTTTAATATTAAAACTTCCCGTAGACTGAGAATTTCTGATTCGAGCCCTAAGGCTACGTTCAATCTCAGGGTCAAGATCTAAGAGATCATTGGGATTAGTTCGTGTCATAGATCAAATAAAAATCAAAAGAAAGAAAGTGGACCATAGTAAAATAAAAATGAGAAGTTTGAGTTGATGGTCCAAAAAGAAGTAGAAGAAAATAAAAGAAGAGGAAGAAAAATCAGATTGGGTACAGAAGGAAGAAAGAAGAGAGGAAGAGAATAAAATGTAAAATAAAATAAGTACCTCTAATTGGTTGAAATAATTACTTGCCTCCCAGGAAACGGAGCCAATTTGAAAGAGCACTGTCGTGGGCGCCCTCAAATGATTAGTATGATTTTGGGGTACTTAGGTGCAGCAGAGTGGCTGACCAAGGTCGTCTCTCAAAGGAGGAAGTGAATTAAAACAATTTTTAGAGGTATTATAGAAGTAAAATAAAAGATAATAAAAACACTACTTGAAAGGATGGGGGTGGTTGTTTATAGTTTATGAATCTAGAATAAGTTTGCTGGAAGAAGACTGTATTTTTTTTGTTTTTAGTTTTGAAATGAAGTTTGATTAAAATGACACAACAAAAAGATGTTTGTTTAGACAATATTTAAAAGACGTAATTGATATAACTCTACCTCTTCAATCATTTATTAATCATTATCATTTAAATTAATATTCACTTAATTATGATCCCTTAATTTGTTAAATACCGAACCCTACGAGAATTAACTTTACCACGAAGATTGAAGTGAATTTAACCTTAGGCTAACTTCAGAACATGCAATCGCAACACCCTGCTTTGATTGATTTTATAAAATTAGCTTATGGTTAGTGGTAAATTAAGGCACATAACCACTCTTTAAATGGGTATTAATTGAGTTTAGGTATTATATTTGAACTCTACAAATTGATCTCGTGTGGTTTTGAATTACCGGTTAAGGTTGCGCTCTCACAATTCACACAATTCCCAACCTCGTGTGTTTTGTGTTAACTATTAAATTTCTTGCATAGTTTCATTTAAATTGAAAACTCCATTAATATATCATAATATGTGAATTAAAGTAGCTCATTGATTCAAAATAAATTAATTAAGAAGGATAGAGGTCGATCGATTACTAAAAAGAACTACTCTTCCATGGGTGGTGTAGTCATCATGGAGACGTTTTGCATAAGCAACGGATTGAAAGGGTAGAACCCAATCTTGTCTCCACTATTGATTCCAAACCAATTAAGAAGATTAATAGAATAAGAAGAGGGATGAAAACAGAAGATTATTTGAATAAAAATTCATGAAACAAACATGAAAGAAAAGAAATACAAAGAAGAGGTGAGAGAGGAGAGCCTTTTTAGAAGAGAGGTTTGCACAAAGGCATACTTCTTCCAAGAGTTGTGAGGGGATCCCAAGAGACACCCTTTCGGCCACACCTTACCAAAGCCTCGACCAGAACTCTCAAAGTGTTAAAAACCCCTTTAAATAGAGTTTGTGAGGGCTAGGGATACATAACTTTTTTAGTGTGAAATGAAAAACTCGGCCAAATATTTTATTCCAACTTGCACCGCCCATTTGACCTCCAAAACGCGTAAATTGACCAGCCTTCCAGAAGGATGATTTGTGCCAAATCATGTCCCCGATCTTTCCTCAACAGTTGGGCTCAACCCAAGCCGGTATGTAGAAGATATGGCCCAAATAAAGAACCCATGTCCATTCTACCGAGTCCAGCCCCTCCATTGGATTAATGGCTCATTTACTCCATCCAAATGCACTATTTAGCTCTAGTGTCATGAATGAAAGTTGTAGATAATTAAGTTAGGAACACAGTTACAAAATTTAAAATTCAAATAATAAATATAAAAATATTTATATTCGAAATACTACAGTGAACTATTAATGGTAAAACTGGAATTTTCACCAAATTTTCAAATGAATGATCAAATCCCAAATATTTCATAAATAAACATATTTAACACAATGTGAGGAAATTATATCATTTATTATCAACAAAATATTCAATAAAACAGTGTTTTATCAATACCCCATAACTAACATTATATCATGGGTTCCTATATAACTTCTATAAAAGAACCATTATTTCATAGGTTGGACACTTCATTAGTGGTATAGAAAAATGCTTTCAGTAGTTCACTAACCTACCCCACTAGTTGCTGACCACATGGGTATGGTCTTGTTTAACTAACCATTTCCCTTGGATACCCTTCTTAACATTGCTCTAGGAGAAAATCTGGTAATGAATTCTCCTACATTCGTATGTCGTACCTTCTTACCGTATAGAAGAAACCACATCTCTTCCCCTAGAAGCTTCCTTGAGGTTCCTCCCAGACATGAGATCTTGATTCACCAGCTTTGGAAACTTATCCAGATTTAATATATTTACGTAGAACATAATTTTACACTTAATTCCATCCTAAGACTACATTTCCATAGTATCTTCATCTCTATCCAACACATAAAAAAATCACTACAAATATGTAAAGAGTCTAATATAGTTCATCACAGACACACTACCCTGAGTTAACCTCATCAATTCAACTGATATATCCTATATTAATGTGTCCAGATAAAAGTGCTCAAGGATATTATCATGAAAGTACATCCATTCCATAGTTTCTAGTTTTCCATTCTAATTCTCGATGTCCCACCATCAATCTACCTGATCACATAATAAATATGTATCTAATTTGACTATATTTTCAGCAGGATTCCCGAAGTGGTCATGTATAGTTTGTTTTGAATAAATCTAGAACTCATCTCCCTTTGGTCCACCCTTTCCAATAAATGTCATAGTGTTCTATAACTAAAAATCCCTCTTCAGATCATTTGTGTTTTCCATATTCACCTTAGGTATCATTACATGAATTATATTAAGTAATTGAATTTATCATTAAACTCCTCCCATAATTCATCAATAATACCCATCAGTGCATCCGTTTCCACTACTTGTGCTTCATGTCACGTCCTGTTATACTATATTGTACTCAACATGATTCATCATGGAAGAATATATCTTTAACTACAAAAAAATTTCATAAAAATCATAAACCATCTTCATCACATTTGTGTAATAGGAAAATCACAACATGTGGAAATAAGTCTTTTCAAAAACCTCGCCACACAGACAAAACCTAGGTGTTATCAATACCCAAAAACGTCTTATACCTAGATCCTGGTTAATAAGGGTAAACATATATTAATTATTATCATTTAATTAGAGATCCATTTATTCAAAAATTTCATCATTTTACCACTTTTAATTCATATTAGGTACAAATCTCAATTCAATTTCTCAAGAATGGAAAAAAATTTCAAGCTCAAAAATAGACCCAAAAATCCCGTTTTCCCAAGTGTGCCTAAAATGATGCATGTCAAAAAAACCTGAGTTTCTAGACTAAATCATGCATACTCAAGTCTTATACCTTTCTGGTCCACTTGTCACAACTTATAAAATCTCAACAACTCTTTGAATCAATAATCACATCACATAAAAGTACATCACCCAAGTTGTAATAATATCACACTATGATAACACACATCATTAGTAGAAATCCCATACTTGGGATCTTGGGGTTTTCCACATACACTGGTATGAAAGTCCAATGAATTATCTCATGTACATGGCATAAATATCCATAGTTTCTTGTATAACTTTCCCAAATAGAAAGGCAAAATAAATGAAAAGAGAACTCCATTCATACCACTTCGTAATGTCCTGGCATAGTGCCACACCCCCGTGACCTGAGCCAGACTACCAAAAGACATCAGTTATGCCTCCCCATATTTTAGAGGCCTCTGACTAGTACAGTGGGTCTAATAAAGATCATAGGGATACTATACCCTCTTTTATCAGAGTAACACACCAATGGTAAATAAGAAAAAATAAAAAAATAACATGTAAACAAAAGAAAAAATTTACCTATATCCCTAGATAGTAAAAACTATAAATAAAATATCAATTTAAATAGTAGATATACCATGCAAAATTACATTCCATGATTCAAAATGAAAACTTAAAATAATGGCACTAAAAACTCCCATGTGGGACCTGAATCACATTTGGTTCCCTCATTCACGCTCCATCCCAAATCATTCATCTCACATAAGGCCTTTTCCATTTTTCATATACAGAAAACACATAGTCTATTTGAGTAACAATCAGGTAGCCCATGTAGGGTCTATGTACAACTTAATAGGCCCCAAAAAAAGGGTGTTTAAAATAAAATCTAGTCAATAATAGTTTGTAACGTTTTTTAATTATATACATTATATGAATAAGTAAATAATTATCACATTATCAATTATTAGTTATTAAATTAAATATACCACTAGGATCCCATGGACACATGAACCTAAATACATACTTCAACCTATGATAGAGTTTGAACCATTTCACATTATCAATTCACAATTCCTTAAAAAATGGGATTTTATTATCCATTTAATTTCAATTGATAATATGGTAATTGGAACCATTTTTAAATTCTAATAATCTCGGACTAGGTTGTCATGCCTATGAACCTATAGGATTTAGAAGCAGAAGACCGAGTCCCACACATGTTTATTAATTAATTTAATGCTATTGGAATTAGAATATGTATATCATGTCCTGAAAAAGTTTAACAAAAAAAATTATCACCATGGGTTTTGGAAGGAACATTCCATGTCCTATACATGTTTATCAAAAAATATATCATTATGAGCTTTAGAAGAATCAAACTATGTCTCACAAATATTTAAAAATTAACATATCACAAAGGGATTTAGAAGCATCAGACCATGTCCCACACACATCTAACAATGAATTTATCACCATAATGATGATTAATCAATGTTAATCCTTTTATCCTAATTAACCATCACAATTATCAATTAGTTAATTCAGAAATTAAATAATTCATGTCCATTAATTAATAAAAAATTAATTAGTCACATAAATTTCAATTAATTAATTCAAAAAATAATTAATCATTTCCAAATACCATTATCAAATAGTCAATTCACAAATTAATTACTCTTAATTAATAAATAAACATTTAGATATTTAAACCATAAAATTAATTATCCCTAATTTAGCAATCTAATTATTCAATCAAATCCTTAAATATTTAATTAATTAATTGACCACATAAATTAATTCAACTAGGAATTACAATTTGAAAATGAACCTTGCCAATTCATCAATAACATACAAATTTTGCATATCAAGACTACTGTATTTTAAAAGTATACCACCTACCTCGATTTGTCGATGAACAATCACCGAACAGAAAAAACCCAAAAAATTCAGCAAAGGGATGATGCAAAACAAGATCAAGATATATGACCAAAAACAAGTCTGAACAATTAGAGATCCATTAAATCTAAACCATGATCTACAATCCTAGATCAATATCCACAAAAATCGGTATATTTATAACCCAAAATGAGAATACCCCACTCTGAAAGGTAGATGATTAGAGGAGGAACCAAAAAGCAACTGGGATGATATCCTCTTACTAGGAGGGGTTAATGTATTTAATCTAAGATTCAAACCACCATGAATATAGGTTGGGAGGGATTTTAATTCATCCCAAATGCTCTATGATCAATAATGAATGTCAGGGGTCAATCGGTTCTTGATTTGTGTGAGTTTCTAGGGTTCAAGTACTTTTAATACTATTTTTTAGGTTAAATTAATTCATACACATGGTTTTCTGGATTGGGGTGGATGATTACACCTATCTATTTTCCTAAACCATATGCAACATTTATAGGGATAAAAAGTTACTTCTAAGTTGAAACATAGTTTGGAAAACCATGAACCAACTATGAAATTCCCCTCTATCCATGGTTGCACGGTTTGCTGGGTCGGGGCACACAGGGATAATAGTGCACCAACCATGAAATTCCATATTCCTTCCATTTTCTCAAATTATCACCCAAACACAGTGCATGGTAAACCAAAAATAAATTTACTCAATAAAAGGAAATGAGTACATAAAAACAAACCCAATACAACTACAGAAAATTTCGAGATCTTATAATTATACACCTTTCAATACGTGGTGGTTTATTTAAATACATTTAAAATGAATTTAATTTTAATGTTATCCTCCATTAATTTCTCCTAGTATAGTTGGTATTAGTTTCATACACTCCAATGAGAAATAAATCCTCTAAATCTAATAAAATTGGGAATGTTCTAATGTTATACACAAGGTTTTCTTGAGTAAGTATTATTCATTTGTCACAATTGATTAATGGAATATCATGCTTGAGACCAATGAGATATTTATATATAAATACATTTCATAATTTTTAGGTTATCTCAGAAGCAACCTAGACAAATGAAATTAAATAGTATGAAATCCTTTTTTTATGAAAGATATTAGGATTCATTATATAGTTACATTTTTCATGACGTTAAATTTCATAACACAGTGACCTAACACATGATGTAAAACCTGAAAACATTTCCAAATGATATAAAATTAAACAACTTGGTTACTATCCTAATTCAAAGATGTCAAATTGCATAGTATATATCCTAATCACATGATGGTAAACTATAAGACAACTTACACACCATAAATTCCAAAATCCTAGTGCTTTTATTAGAAATTCTCACACCACGTTCTATAGTGTGGTACAAATAATCCTACATATTAATTTTTCTTCTCACTCAGATTATTAATTATGTGATATTAAAGATCATTTTTTATCATCTTATATAGAATGATTAATATAATTTTAACTAATACTGAAAAAAATATGGTCTACCCTATAGGACCATAAAATGATTAAAATAGATTACCCTACATAGAATAATATTCTTATATAAGATTCAAATCTTTTTAGGATCTCTTGTTACATAATCCAAATATTCCCAAGGGTATTAGAAAGTCTCCTCCATGTTCTTGTATATGATCTCATTCAATGCATATTTTTTTTATGAACTATATGTTTCTTGATTCCAACTCATGTACGATAGATATAGATATTATGATCCTCAATATGAGGCCCAGCCACTATGTTTATATAATAAAAATACCTTATGTCTTAGAAATGTGTAAGATTACATAGGATATTATCTTATATAATAATCAATGAACATTCACTGATAAATAACATAAATAAATATTCCATCCTAGTGTTGAATTATTCTTCATCAATTTCATGTCCTTCCAAATAATGTATTTCTTTATAAAAATTATAATGAGGTGTTGCCAAATTCTTGTCTAGGAAAGATATGTAGTAATGCTTGAATATTATATTCCATGCCCAATTTTGAATCATGAAAAACATTCCTCTAATCTTGGTAATTTTTCAATATAAACATGGTTTCTCTATCAATTTAGAATGAGGTGTGGCCAAATTTCTTGAACAATGTGTGGTTTCATTTTAGTCCTCACATTATATATAATTGATGAAATATATTTTTCACAAGATCTAACCACAAATGAAAAAAATATTATTTCCTTGTATAGTAGATTGATCAGGGAATGAAATTTATCTATATGAACTATGTGTGGGTTGATTTCAATCAATTCATTCTATATATTGTTTTATGAATTATTTTTCATAGTCCTAGCTAAAACCAGTATCAAATAACCCTCCCTCTTTACTGTGTAGAAATATACTAAAGATATTCCCGATGTCCATCCCCCACACACATATCTGTTATTTGAAAAATAATCTTCCTGGAATTATGAATTGAATGATAAAAATGTTCCTTCCATCATATAATCTTGATTAATATAGATATTCCCAATATATATTCAACCTTGGAATGCATTACATTTATATTCCATTCCCATATGATTTATCATGATCTTCATAGGGGTTCTTCATCCCTCTATTTGGGATCCAATAGTTATAAATTTTTATTCCAAACTTTCTATAATAGTTCACCTAACCGGAAATGGAGAATGAATTCCTTTCTTATGTATGATATTGATCAACATGAGAAAATGAAATTTGATAAATACATAGTAATTTATTCATATAATATAAAGATACATAGTTACATACAAAAAATATATTTTCGACATGAATTTGTGACATTATCCATTTAATTTTTTTATATAAATCACATCAACCTAATCATGTTAAGTTCAAATATGAAATTTACCCCATAACTCTTTTTTCAAGATCGATTTTTTTCACAAATCAAATTTTTTACCTTAACTATGTTATATCTCTATAATACATCCACAAATATTGGACACATGTTTATTGGATTCAAGGGAAAACTCTTATTGACTATTAATATCATTCCCCTGATTTGGATCGACATAGGTTTCCCCAATATAACCTGACAATAAGAGAAATAATCATCATATAGGGAAGATCCCTTGATCTCCATATACATCAAAAAAATCTCAATATTAATGAATAATTCATATTTGGTATTTTTCAGCGCTCAATTACCTATTTCTACACACTACTACTAATCCATGAACCCTAAGTTGTTATTTAATACATCATCTCTCTTTTTTATGTGCATACTATGACTTTATTAGACCTATAGAACTAATTGGATTATTTTTCTCACCCATTATATACATCCATAATGTTTTTATACTATGTTCACAATATATGATACACTTTATGGTAGAATTGGACCCCACATTGATGTTAGACCATTTATTGTTCATTCCATATAAAGTGTCTCACTGGTTTTTTAAATATGTTTGAACTTAAACTCAAAATCTCATTATTCAAGACCACATTTCCCTAAACCAAATGTGAAAATGGTTCAAAATATATTAGACTAATAATAAATAAAAGGAACCATGATAAAATATTCAACTCATTTCAATAAAAGCCTCTCACATTTAGGGAATTGGAAAATCTTATAGAATAAATAGGAAAATTACACAAATAATGTATAGAATGTCATATGAACCGAGAAAAAACTCATGATTGGTATTACACCTTGGTTAAGGAAAAATATTGTGTGGTGATATTCCATATATTCTCACCTTGACTATGTGTTCCTTATATGATAGATTATAATATAGGGTTATATATCCCTTCTTGAAGATTCCTCTATTTCCATAAACCTATATCATTCCATACGTGTTTGAGTATTTCAAATTTTTTCTTAACATGAAAAATTAGTTTATTCAACTCAATAAGGAACTTATAATTGATTTTTTATATTTCTATACTGATATGGTTCTACATAAGAACCTTTGGTATGAAATTTATTTTAAGGAATATAAATATTAAGGGGAAGGTTCCTCTAATTCTCATAAACAGAGACAACCTTGAAGTGGATTCCACATTTAGATTATGGCCAAAAATCATCCTTGGAATTTGTTCCCTATTATTCAATCTCCTTGAGTTATGATATACACAGTACATAATAAAACTATTCAAGAGGATTTGGTACTCTTGAAATTACACACTTATGAATCATGTTCACCATTAGAGAAGAAATTCCATATATCAACAAGAAATATATTTTTTCCCCATAGCATGAATTTAATTTTTATTGAATGATGATGGGATATCATGGGTACATAGTGAATAATATTTCACCTAATATAATAGTGAACTTTAGAAAAATAAGGGATAACATAAAATATATACAAATGTCGTAGTCAAATATGTTTGATATGAAATGTCAGCTATGTTAGTATGAATTATATGACCTAAAACATCCAAAATAAAGGGTCAAAAAACACTACTCGAATAATATAAAAATCGGAAATCCCTTGTAAAATTGAATTATAATCTTGCTGGATATACAACTCATGTGATCTATGAAAAACTATGTTTTTGAAATTGAAATGACCGAAAGAATGTGATCTATGAAACAAGTTCCATGTTTCTATGAATCCCTAGAGGAATATTAGGCATAATTTATGAAGATATAAAAAAGATTCAACGGTTGTGTGTTCCACAGTATGAAACTAAAAGAAGAAAAGTTATAATTTATTGGACTATTTTCTTAGAAATATCATAGAGTATTTAGCTACTTATTACTCTATAGTGTAACAACCAAGACGATTTACAAAAAATGCACAAATAAATTACATTAGGGTACTAAAACCCATATAGACATTGGAATCAAAATTGAAAATTATCCATTTATGATCCTCATCACATTGAACCACAAAAAAAGTATGCCAATAAACATACATTATTTTTATACTGATCGTATAATTTCGAATATCCATATCTGAGCCATGAAGAACGGATAATCATTTATCCAAATTGAGAGTCTCTAGTGTTATAGTTTTTTTCTTCGCCTACACCCAAATGCAAGAAATAGTTAAGGGGAAATCATTTAACTAAATTTACAAAATCTAGTGTTACAATGAAAATATAAATGTAAAAACAATTCAAATGGTAGAAAAAAAAAATAATTTTTATTAAAATTAATGATGTAGATATTTATACTAATTTTAGAAATTACCATAAATTTATAAACAAAAAAATTATTTAAACTAAAAAATATTCATATGAGTTAATAATTAAAATAATAATTTAAAAACAATATTATTTTAGTTATAAATAAATGAATTTATTTTTTGAAAAATAATATCAAAACTAACTTTGGGTAAATTGTTTTTAATTTTAAAAAAATATTGATTTTTAGTGAATGATTCAAGTAATAGATTTTAGTAAAACGGCCATTTATTTTCAAAAAATTAAGTAATATTAAAGTCCCATTATTAATTTAATTTTATATCATGTAATGTAAGTATTAATTACTTATTTTTAATAGAAGTTAATTAATATTTAATAATCCTTATATTATATTTTTTAGATGTTTTTTGTGTTTGGAAACACATTTTTCTAAAAAAATATTTAATGTATATAATGATAATCCATTTTCTATAATTTAAAAACCAAAAATAAGGATTGATTTAATTTAAAATTATAAATTATAAATCTAATAATATAAATATAAATTCATATAATGATATTTACTAGTCATGGAGTAATTAAAAATTCATCATATTCTTGAAAAATAAATTTCCTGAAAACAAAAGTTTCATCATATCAATATGTTTAATTTTAAATTAAATTAAAAAAACATATATACATTCAATCTGTAAAAATGGATTCTTTATTTGTAGTGAATATATTTTATGTTATATAAAAAGTTTTAATTTTTTTCCAGAATAAATATTGAAAACAATGATTTTTTTACCCTAGTTAAAGATAAAAACAGTTTACCTGGGTTTAAACTAAAACGATGACGTGAAAAAAATATATGAACTTTTATAAAATGTATAATGAAATTATTTTAATAATAAGGAATCTAATGTTATAGAATTTTCCATTTTTTTCATTTTTTCATTTGAATAATTTTTAGGTATGGTATTTTGTTTTTAGAAATTCGTATTGTGTCATATCCCCCACTATTAAAATGCCACCACCTCTTCTCAACTATTTACATAATAAAATAAATTTGGATCATCAAATAGATACCCAAATACCTTCATAAAAACATCAAGAAAAACTATAATCCTTTTATTGAACATAAATAAAATCTATAATGGATTTAGGTATAGTCCTAAAGAGTTGGTTTGAAGAATACATATCGTTCTTAACCAAACATTTCTGTTTGGTTCTTATTATGACTCCTTAAAATTATTTACAAACATGGTGATGTAATAAAACAATTATCTACCATATAATGAGCAGTTATTTTATTAAAAAAATAACCAAAATTTTCCTCCTCTCCATCAAATTGGAAATAAAATTACTATCCTTTTGTATAAAGGACTAACACCTCGAAGACTGATGTAATTAATTTTACATCATTTCCTCTCACACCTGTTTATAATTATAAAAATAATTTTAATATATGATAATAATGAAATATTTATAATTATTAATATATAATATATTCTATTTTTATTATTTTTCCAATTACAAAAAAATGATAATGTTGTTTGTGCATTCATGTGGACTACCGCCACCATAAAGTGATAAGAATCTGTTTTCGTCACCACATCACAATGATAATATAAATAAGAATATTTAAGGAAATAATATTTTATTCATGATATTATATTAATTATGGAATGTTAAAATAATACTTTCCTTCTATATTAAATTATCATTGAAAAATGGAAAAATTACTCATGTGTATGTACGGCCTACCAACTCCATGATCATAATGTATATCATTTTCCCTTAAAATATTTAATTATTGTTTATAAAAGAATAATATATATATATATATAATAATAAATTATTATTATATATATATTATATAATATTGTACCCATTGACCATAGTTAAACTACTAATGCCATTTTGGACATACAAGGTGAATATCACCAAAGTTCCGGATGTGAACATAATTGATTGTGTAATTGATTATAATACAAAAAATAAGTGAAATAAAAGGAATAATAAACATAAAAATATATATTAAATAATTTTATAATTGAAATATGTTTCTAATTTATGATGATAATGAGTATAAATGATGACTTAAACTTAGTGAAAGGGATATTATTTTTAAAAGTCTCATTTAGTGTTTTATGTAAATCTAAATTTTTTTATATGAAAATATTTTAAAAATTGTTTTTTTGTATTTTATTATTGACTTAAAATAAATATAAATGTAACTATATATCTCTTTTTAATTTAATTCAATGTTTTTAGAAAATTAATATTTTTATGGAATGTTTGACTATATTTAAAAAACACTAATTGAATGTTCTATTTTAACGTATACGATGGTACATTTTTTTTCTAGAATTGTAATCATTTTTTTGTTTTATTTCCTTCATATTATTTCATGTTTTCATAAGAAAACTACATTTAACTTTATCTTGGGATTTTGATATTGAAAATTATTTTTTAAATGAAAATACTATTTTGATATCTGATAGATTTTTTCATATGGGTTCAAAAGAGTATTTTCAATTGTTTTATGACGAAACATTAAAAGATAAAAATATATTTTTTCATGATAAATTCTATGCATGTTGTTTTTTAAATAGGTTGAGCCACATTATAGCTCACTAGTGGGTAGATATAGCTTTTATGATGGGTTCACCTAGATAGAGTTCCAATTCATTTGGTAAATATTATCTTATATAATAAATTATATTGAAAGTAATATTATGGTTAATCTAATTTATAAATGTAATTTAGGGTTTCTATAAGGGTTATATGTGATTATTTCTAATGTTACATTGAATATTATTCTATTCATGATAATATATTATCATCAAACTCATTTATTTTCATCTTATATCATAAATGATCTTATTAAAATAAATATGATACCATTTCTATGTTAAAAATAAATGGTTTTATAAAAGGTTTTTTCAATGTTTTTCATGATTTCCATTGACAACATGATTTATTATTTTTATATCCCTTATTAAGTGTTTATCCTATTTTTTTTATAAATTTATTTCTTCAGAGGGTTTATAGTGTTGTAATGGAAAATAATTTTTCATTTTTAAGGTCTCCATGATATTTCAAAAAAAGAAACAGTGTTCTATTAAAAAACATAATTATTTAAAAAATGAACACGGATCAAATGATAACACTTTGTAATATAAAATGGATTGTTATGTAAGAGTTATGACTTAATTATCTTAAAATATTAAACAGAAAAGATCCTCAACATATGATAATGAATCCCATAATTCAAACTCGAGATCGTGTAATGTGTACAGTTGGTACCTTATGTTCTGTATCAAAGAAAATGTTTTGATAACTTTAGAGTTTAGGATAATACTATTAAAACAAAATTCTAATATTTAACATTATGGATATGTAAAAACAAATTATAAGTTGATGATTATCCGGATTATTCATTCAATATATTCTTTTATAGAATGGTTTTCTACAGAGAAAATATGGAAGTTATATTATGAAGGAACCAAGAGGACAATATACTTCCCAATTAGCTACCCATAATGAATAAAATTAGGATCGAGTGATTTATTAAAATGATGGCCTAGTTGAGGAAAACAATAAATAATGATTATATCGATACTAGAGAGGAATGCGATCTAACACGATGAAACAATCTTATAGTTGATCAATTTTTAAGAACATATCCTCCAGCATTTAGTAGATCAACATACTTTATGGTACATGACTGTTGGACATTTTATCTATAAATGATATTTTAGCTCAGGGAATGTTCAAAATGATAAAAGGAAAATATTATTGTTTATTATTTTATTGGTGAATAATATAAATGGTTGTATTTTTTGATGAATGCCAAATAAATAATGATATTCATTCCATTTATTAGGTAATATTTACGAATCATTAACCTATTAAATATGATAATGAATAGATAAAAAATTCATTAAATTAAGGAAGTAAATGATGATTATATTGTTGTGTATAATGAAAATTTTAAAAGTTTTCCTAGTGAATACCCAAATTTAATTGGTATATTAATATTAATTCTAATGGATTTCACTAAGGATTGAAAACATGATTATGATGTTTTTTAGGACATGATAATTTCAAAATATGATTTTATTCATTGTTCTAGGAAAGTTGAGACGGAGTTTTTAGAAAATTATTTTCCATGATATTAAAAGAGTAAGAAAATTTTTGTATTGTAGGAAATGGGTAGGAATCCATCAAAAAATTATTGAGGTAAGAAAAAAATGTTCTAATTTTGTGATAACTAGGGTAAAATTCAACATTAAAAATGACTTACAATGTTTGATAAGTATTAAAAATGTGTAATGTTTGGAAATATGGCTTATGAATATAAGGAAAATGAGACTTTGAATTATTAATAGAAAAGGGTAATATGATTCAATTAAAATGAGTTGGTTATTTATTATAATTTGTGTTTGAGTATAGTTATAAAGCTTTTTATTCCTCAACATTGAAAACAAAAAGTTGCAGAGAAATAATTTTATACTACTAATGTTTATTATGTGTGGTTGAATGATGTTTTGAAAGGTATGTTAAATTTTTATTCAAATTATTCCAATGCATTTTCAACTCTTGATATTCTCAATCTTTTAATTCTTTGAAATTTTCTTTTATTATAGTAAAATCACCAAATGAAAATATGATATAAATTTTTCATAAATCTTCAGGTGTAAATATTAAAGAGCCAAAGCTTTATTGTAATCTTCCTTTTATTATAAGTGATATGGTATTTACTACTAATATTTTTTCAACTGATCATGGTATATTTATATATAATTTTGGGTATGTATTGGCATTTAGTTTAATCTAAAATTTTATTTTGTTAATACAATATTGTTTTGTTTAATATTTTCATACCTTTGATAGACTACCATTAAGATGAGAAATTGATTAGATGTGGTATTTCAAGATACCATGTTCATTTTATTGAAAATATTTAAACTTTTGAAATTAGTTGTATTATAGTATTTAATTAATAAATGAATGTTTTTCTTGATGATTTTCACAATGTTTTTTTGGATCGAGAGGTTGAATTTACTATCGACATTGTTAATGATTATAAGAAAATCTAAACACATCTTTATCAAATAGATAATGTTGAACTATTAGAATTGAAATAAATGTGATTGATTTTTTGGATAAATGTTTTATTTATCCTAGAACATCATCTTGTAGTTCTATAGTTTATTGAGTAAAAATATACATGGTTTGATAAGAATTCTAATTGATTATAGAGCCTTGAATAACATTACTATTAAGAACATGTATCATTTATAGAGTAACTATGATTTTTAGATTATCTCCAGGGAGTGTAATATTTTTTGAATATTGAACACAAGTCATGGTAACATCATTTTAATTTGATAAAAGGATATATTCAAAAGAAAAAATTTCAGACTAGATTTGGGAATATGACATTATAGTTATTCTATTTGGGACGTACAATGTACCAGTTTGTATTTATAGACCTTATCAATAGTTTTTTATTAAATATTAGATATTTTTGTTTATTATATATTATATTGTAATAAATTCAAAAATCCCTGAGGAACATGAAAGAAACCTAATGATATTTTCTCAAAACATAAAGGAAAATAATCTATACAGACAATGTATTTTGTTTTAATTTTGGTTTCAGAAAATATATCTTTATGAGAAGATTATTTCTAAATATGGGATAAATTTTTACACAACAAAAAAAATATTTTTAATAATGGATAATACCCAAATATATCATAGAGATTCAATTTATTGATGTATTAGAAGGTTAATATAAATGGTTTATTGAAAACATTAATCTATTTTCTATCCAACTAACTAAGTTAAATAGATGCTGAGTTGAATTAATCTAGATAAATAATTTGTTTACTATTTTCAAGAACTAAAATTTGGAATGGTTAATAATCTCGTTTTGTCCTTTCACCAAGAAAGAGAGAAATTTTATCTATTGCGATGCTTCTTTGAAAGAGATTGGTAGTGCCCGGATGAAGAAATTCCATGTAATACCATATTATTTACGTCAAATAAAACATAATGAGTGAAATTATCCTACACATGATCTATAATTATCCACTATTTCATTTTATTTAAAAATATAAATACATCATTTATATGGATTAGAGAGTGAAATATATACTGATGACAAAATTTTGTAGTATATGTTCACTCAGATAGAATTGAAAATAAGAAATATATGATGATTGAAATGATAAATACTGATGATTGAACAATTCATTATGAAAATTGAAAGGGATGAAATTAAATTTTTTCATTGATTTATAAAAATAGCGTTACATCAACAATGTTATATATAGAACACAACCCTTTTCTTAATGATTTGATAAATTTTGACCTAGAATTTTTGGATGCAAGAACCCATTTTTTTGTATTAGGTGTTAGTACAATATTCTAAATAATAAATAAATACTAAATCCTATATGTTGGATCATGTTATATAGAAAATGGTAGAGTGGGTTAAGAAGGGTGTGCTTAGGTGCCCATTATTTTTCAGACTGAAAATTTTTCAGGTAATTGGAATGTTGGATTTCAGATTCTTGTTAGGGTTAAAACAGTGATTTTAAAATATATAAGGATCCTAGATTATTATCATGACCACATTATTTTCCCTAAAATAGTGTTTTTACCCTAGGTAATGTGATTTGTATAATTTCAAACACTCAAATTTATGTGGAGTAATTAATAATTAATATATATATATATATAATTGAATATTATATTATTTTCACACATTATTTTAGTTATATAATTTAAATAGAGTTTTATATTGAGATTACTTCTTCATTAATCAGTCTAGAATTTTGGAATTTGACAAGGTGATGCATAAAATCATGTTGGATGTTGGGGTTGGGTTGAGGCATTTTCATTTTATTCTCTTTTAATTATTTTTTTAATATCCCTTCCTCTGGGTTATCCTATAAGATCCCATAGACATTTTCCCTAGTGATATTGAGATAAAACATTAGTGGGATATAGGAAGATATTTTATGAGTGGAGGTATTTTTATGGAGCTCAGGAGGAGCAGAATCATCGTGTTGTTGCAGTAAATCCATGAAATGGGTGATGATTTGATAGATTTTTTCCAAAGTTAAGATACATTTATGTTTTGACATAAATTCCCATATATTTACAATATTAATTTTTTAAAAACCTATTTTCAATTATTAGGTCCCATTAATGGTAAATATATACCTTTTTTCAGAGGAAAACCCAATTTTAGGATGATTTTAGGGATTTTCCGTTCAAAAAGCCTGATCACATGACATATAATTCCGGAATCCACACTCCATGTTCATCCTGTTCAGATAAGATGATATTTTAGAAGTACATTCTATTTACAGGGTATTCACGCCATCTAAGATTACCTATATGTGTAGTTGAGTACATATCCAACCAGCTAGTGTGTTAGTACATGGATTCAAAAAGTTGCACAAACCGACTCCAATATGGTTTCACGATGTGTATATGTACATGACCATGAAAAATAAATGGAAAGGTACCTTGTGTGGGGTAAACAACTAGAAACCATGTGGGATTCAATCTATGTATACATACATGATCATGATATATACATTTCCAATCTATGTAAGGAACACTGGAAGGTACCCGGTGTAGGTTACACATCATGTACATGATTAACTTGTCGTTTACATGGGTTTCCACATTCCATTTCTACTTTATGTGTACCCACACATGACTATTTGAGGGTATACACAATGTGCCATGGTATACATGTATTTTACCCCTCCCATTCTACAATTTTAAGTGTTTTTAATATATTCACCTAAAATGTATGAATTTCACTCATGAATTGATAATTTTGAGTGATTTTTCATATATATCGTGATGTTACTACCGTTTCAGTGATTTATGGGATCCAAAGAGGCATGCTAGGATTATTAAAAATAGAGAGGTTATTAGCATGGTATGTTTATCAACCTATCTATTTAAAGTGATAACCTTTGACATGATTTTTGAAATAAGATAACATTTATGAAAAATTATTTTGTGACACATTTATTGAGGATATGTACCTTGTGATGTATCCCTTATGGACTAGTAGTTCATGAGATTAGTTCATTACAGGGATACCATATAGGATTCCTCATACATGATTACTATGTTAGAGGGTCCCCAATGGGATGACTTCTCTTACATGCGGAGTAGGGGAATCGCTTATAGGATCCCATTACATGCTTATACATTCCAAGGATTTCTTATAGGATGCATCTACCTTAAAACTATTATTTAATGTCTCATGTAGGATTACTTTCCTTACATACCATTTTAAGGATACCATGTAGGATGCCTCTCTTTACTTACCATAAAGGATCCCATGTTTCATTATAGGTTTAACCTTCCCTGATGAGGATCCCATTTATGATTCCTTTTCATATGTGTAGACCACAATGTTCCCATGTTTGATGCCTCTCAAGTGTTTTAACCTAATTGAATTTATGGGTTTCTTAGTGTTTCACCTATAATGTGATAGTACAATTAGGTTTTGTGTAGTAATGGTAGATGGTGTCACTAGTACTAAACATCTATCTCATGAGGCAGTGGAAGTACGTGGTTGATTTAGGAATTCATCCACCATCACTCTTTGTTTATGCATTTACCTCATTACAATTGATGAAGATATTATATCTAGAGGTCATTCCTAGTTTTTGGATGAATTTTCTAACATGATGTGATATTAGGATGCTTAGGTGTACTCCCGGGGCTCTATATTATCTTTCTACTCATTTATTATTGTTCCCATATGTACTTCCCTGTAACATAATAATGAGGCAAATCTATTTACGACCATTTGATGATGATTCCTAAACATACTACCTAGGATTCAGCATTCAGGTATTACTTTTTTAGGATCCCCAGAATTACAACAAGGAATCTATATTTTAATACTTATTCTATCAATATATATATATACATACTTCATGTACTTCATATTCTACAACTTACATGATTTTATTTTATGATTACTATTACTAGAAGTACCATTTTTCATATTGATTACTCCATGTTCAATGATACAGAGGTAGGTTTAGAAGAGTATCTTAGAACCCCTCTTCTACTATGACCCTCCAAGAATTTCTTGTTTGATATAATTATAGATGATATTAATTGTTTCTTATTGGGTTTATCTCCTGAAAGCAGTGGGATACTAATGATCTCCTAGAGGATAGACATGATGTCCCGATTTGATTCCAAAGATACTCCCTAGGATTGGTAGAAAAACCATTATAGTTTCACCCAAAAATCATTGGGAATGTGGCTGTTTGGATTGTTATTGAAATATTATATATTTTTATTCTAGATAAATAGAGTATTCCTTACATATCTCTTAAGGGTAATCCCTCTAAGGCATTATACTAGTTGCAATGTCAGGATTGCCAATAGGCCACGACAAAGTAATCTGACATCATACTAGATTACAGATGGATTGAGGGATATTCCATATTTCTCAATGTCATAATTTTAAGATTTACATCAAATACATGGATGAAATCATCATATTTAATGGAGGTGATAATAAGTGAATCTTGGTATATGACATATATCTTCCTATGGTGATATTGCTTACTCAGAGATATTATAGTGCTATTAAAAGAAATAATTTTCGATAGTTATTATGGACCCAATGGTAATAATAATGATACATGAAATAAGTGGTATAACATCTTCATTATTTACCTAGTCATAGGTTGTCTTGTAAAAAATATATATAATCCCATGATAGAATTTCGATTTAATTTTTTCTGATGTTTTTCAAAGACACTCTAGTGAAATATCTCTTATTAATGTGGTTTTCATGCACATTAATATATATATATTTAAAGGTGTATACATATTGTTACATGTCACAAAATAAGGCCATGTAAATTCTGACATAGGTATTAAAAGATATGGTCGACTGAGATTATAGAACATATGATCGACTATATTTCTTTTTAGGTTACTATTGTCTTTATTATATAATTGTTATCTTGATTATTTTGATCATATTGTATGATCATGAACATATGAAAAACATATTTTTAGGTTCAAAATCGGGACGAACAATTGAGATTATCGATCACCATTGAATGTGAGACTCATTGTTGGTTTAGTCTTTATGCCATCCTTTATCGTTGAGCATATAATTCATGATGGATAGTGTAATGTATTAAGGTTTTCAAAATTGAGTGGATCCAATCATGTATATTCTTTTGATCTGTCTAGAAAATAATGGCAGTGTCTTAGTGACGAGAAAAATAGTCTAGATTAGAGTTAATTGTAGATACATGTACTTTTAATTTAATATTCAATCATGTACTCTTTAATTTTTGTTTACGGTAGTGGGTGATCATTATTGTATGTATGAAATGGATGTTCATGATTTAATAAAATTTCATTTATTATTACATTAGGAATATATTTCAATTATTTAATGATTTTTAGTCTCTTAATCATTATTATGGTTGATATCTAGTTGTTTCTATTATTACTACTCTAATATAATTTTATAATATCCCCAATGTACCACATATAGACCCTTTCTATTAGTCGAAAACATTTGGATTATGTGGATGCATTCTTGAGTTCTTGTGATAAATAAACTCGGGGAACCAGTTAGTGGTAGCTAGGTTAGGATGTTTTATAATGATTCCTTAATTTAGTTTTGAAATTTAATGGTTTTTTTATTTTAAAAGAGATTATATGTTCCTTGTTATTCCTATTTGATGGTAGATGTGTTGATTTATGCTCATAGTTCCCCATTATCTATTCATCATGTGGGAACTTGGATATTCATATACTATAAAAAATATTATTTGTGTGATTGAATAAAAAGATATTTTTCTAACCTTAATATGATTTTTTTTTATTTTTCAATAGGTTAAGGTAAAATAATAATTTCCAAAGGGAATGCTTCATCCTTTTAAAATGATATAAAGGAAATGAGAAAATATATCTATGGATTTTGTAGTGTGATTTAAATGTACGTCATGTGGTAATAATGTGATTTGGGATGTTTTGGATATGTCAACAATATTTTTCCATTTCCATCATATTAGATATAATATTTCATTAGGACATCATTCCTAGCTATATCTTAATACGTTTTTAGATATATAGATTTCCTCCCTATATTTTGTTGAACTATGATCCCTAGTGTAGGTCTAAATTTTTAAAGGATGTTAGAAATCATTCAATGTTGAATTAAATTTCATTACATTTTTTTCATATTATATATGATGGGCATTCCAAGAAGATGATTTAGAACAATGATGATTTTATTCATTATTGTTTAATAGATTTCCAAGAAAGTTAAGATCCACATCTTTCTTTAGTTGAGTTTTCCTATAACACAAGTTTTTATTTGAACATACATATGTAACCTTTTGAGTCATTATATGTAATGAAGTGTTTCACACAATATTATTGGTATAAGGTAGAAGAAATGAATTTTATGTTACCATGTATGGTTGAGGAAGTGGATGATAAGGTGAATATGATTTATCAGTACATGATGATGGCTCTATGAAAGTTGAAAATGTATGAAAATAACCAAACAAATGAGATTTATTCAAATGTATGAAATAATATTTTTTATAGAGTATCTCCATTGAAAATTATTATAAATTTTTGGTAAAAATTGAAATCAATAACCATGGTTTATTAGAATGTATGATATAGTAGGTAATTTTGGATATGATTCCAAATATGTTTCATTTAATCTGAGTTTATCCTTGGTACACTTTCTATATCTTTTTTAATTTTTATGATATATGTGTCAAATTTTCCTAATGTTTTGAGGCCTAAAGTAGTTTAGTTGAAAAAGAATACTTCATTTAAAGAACAACCAGTGAAAATTCATAACCACAAAGAGAGTTTTTTTTTCAATATACAGTGATTCACTTGAGAGTTGTTTTAGAGAAAAACCATATGCTTGAAAAAGTAACATGATAAAATTAAAATTCTATGAGGGAAGGAATTTCAAACTTGTTAAACAAGTGAGTAAAATTTTGAGGATGAAATTTAAAATAGGGTGTAAAAATATAACAACCAATTTAATGATATATTAAATCATTTTAATGATTTTACTATTTATGAATTAGATTGTTGTATTTGTTTAAATATAATATGTATTTTTTAAATTAAAATGAAAATATTTTTAATTGAACTTTTTAATTTTAATAATTTATATGATTATTTAATTTCAAAATAATATAATTTCAGTTTGAAATTTTTAATTTATTTTTTTGAATCAAAATATCATAATTTCATAAGGAGAAATGTTTTGGATTATTCATATATATATATATTGATATTTCACTGAATAGTGAAAATATCAATTTTTGTATAATATAAATTTAGTTTCAAAAATAAATTAATTTAAATGCAACATTAAGTGTTTAATTTAATATCAAGAATCATTTGTAATATTTATTTATATTTAAAACAATTTATTAAATATGAATCATCTTTATACTTGATGTTATTATATGGTTCATTTTTTTAAAAGCATTTTTTCCAAATACATTTTGAATGTTAATAATGTTTCACCACTAATTAATTAAGAAACCCATAATTAGGAATGATTTGAATAAAATTTATAGATTTTATATAAAAAAATATGAATAAAATATATATAGTGATGATTACTGGTTGTATATTTAATAAAAAATCATCTTATTCATGAAAAATTTATTTCTTTAAACCCCGTTTTCATCATAGTTTAATTTCAAAATTAAATTATAAAAATTAAATTGTGGATTAAATATTTTGAATTAACATGATTAATATTATATAATAAGTCCAACCCAATTTTTTATATAATTATTACCGAAAAAATAATGTTTTACTATAGTTAAGGTTAAAATCAGTTTACATGGAGTTGATATAAAAATACTAGGTTTTAGAAAAAATATATATTTCTAATTTGGTTTTTGTGGAAATATTTCAGCCTAATCTCAAATAGTCCTCTTAAATGGTCCATTTTAGATCCTTGAGGACTCTGAGAAATGTGTATACAACTTTTCTTTTCAAATATTCAATGTATATCTTCCCCCTAACTTCTATTGTTCTATCGCATCTATTCTCCTCTTGAAACAATCAAAGACTTTTGGTTTAGAAAATAATTTCCAAAATCAATTACATACTTCCCTTAAGAAATTTTAGAGTCATATTTTTAGCATCAAGAAAATATTGGATGGATTTAGGTTTAATCGCTTGGAGGTTCTCTAAAGAAGTTGAATCATTTTTAATCAATCGTTTTTTTGTTTATTATTTCACATGATTAAAATATACTACAAAAATGATGATATAATAAAAATTGCATCTTCCATTAATTTATATGTTATCATGTTAGTGTAATTACATAAATACATATTCCCTACCCTCAAAGCGATTAAACCTAAATCCATTATTATATTTTAACTAAAGAGCTATTTATCATTCCTAAATGATAATATTTTATTTTCATTCTTACCTTTTAACTCACTGAAATAAGATAAGTCCATCCATGCTTATGTGAGCACTACCGCCTCTATGAAGTTATGTGATTCTTTATTCATCATCACATCACATGAATACTTTATATAAGTATATTTAATAAAAAAATATGATATTTATGTTGTATGTTTTTTTGGAATGTTAAATTTATACTTTCCTCATTTCTGAATCCTTCATTTAAAAATGGAGAATATACTCATGTGTATGTATAACGTACCTTCACCATAATTGTAACATAGTTCATTTTTCATTACCTTATTACATTATTGGTTTTAAAAATATACATTCTGTATAAAAATTACATTTATTTCATGATTACTATTATTTATATATTGGAATAATGGTTTATTTAACCATATTCAACTTACCAAAGTCATTTCTAACATATGAGCCTAATGTCATCAAAATTCCTGACATGTACATAACTGAATACATAATTGGTTATAATATGGTAATAAGTGAAGTAAAAGTAACAATAAACCAAAATTTTTTTCTTAATAAAATAATTAATTAACCTATTTTTTTATTAATGATGATAAAAGGCATATGTGACGATTCTGACTTAAGGTAATGAACTTTATTTTAAAAATCCAATTTTAGAATTTCCCATAGATCTCTCATTTTTTTTTCAGGTCAATATTTTATTAATTATTTAATGGATGTTTAATTTGGATATAAAATAATTTGATTGAAATTTTATTTCTGTTTTGAATTTCTTTTAAATGATTAAAAAAGAACAATTTTGTAAAATGTTTGACATTATTTATGAATGAAAAAGTAATATTCTATTTTAACATATACAATGATGGTGACTTATAAAACCAATATAAAATTAAAATTATATTTGGAGTAAATCATAATAATTCATTCTTTCTACATATACAAACCCTCTTTCAAATTTTTATAGTATATTGGTATTGAAAATGAGTTTTGAAATGAAAAGAGTATTTTGATATATGAAATAGTTTTTCATATAGGTATAACAGAAATTTTTCAAAGGGTTAAGTGATGAGATATAATTTTTTAATTATTAATATAGTCCATGGAAATATTTTATAGGATGGGTTGATCCCCATTACAGCTCATAGATTAACCCGATATAGCCTTTACGATGAGTTCACCCTGATAAACAACTAATGCTTTGAGAAATAATTATATTAAATAGAGAATTATAATGGATGTTAGACCTATGTTTATTGTATTTTTAAATAGTTATTTAAGTTTTCATTAAGGATTTTATAAGATGACAACCCAAGGAACCTAAAAGAATGATCAATTTATATTAATTACTTTTTTGGAAATTTTTTTAAGGTATGTTAAATGATCTTTTGAAAAGAAATTTGATTTCATTTATAGGTAAAATAGCATGCTTTATAGAAATGGTTATAAATGGTTTTCTGGTTTTCAATAAACTAATGATTATCATATTTTTTTATCCCTCATTGAGATTTTTTGTTCATCCCCCATTTTAAGAATTTTTTTCATAATGTTTAACAATGTGTATAGTAAAGGAAGAAGTCATGTTGAAATCCAAATAGTATTTTCCAGAAGTAAAAAAGGAGTTTTATTTAAAAAAAATCAATTATGAGAAAAATTTATACTAGTAAGAAATATCCTCTTTCTATTCTATATGATATTGTTAAGTAATATTTATGTCTAAATTCTCTAAAACTATAAACTTGAAATGATCCACAATATAATGGAATGATTTCTTGACTTGAAACTCAATATTGAATAATGTTTAATGATTATTCCTTTATATATATATACCTATTCCGATCCATGAAGAACACCCCTAATGAAATTAGTTATCTTAATAGACCATATATTGTGTTTATAGTGATTTTTCTATGCATATACCCATATGTTATTTGTGTGTAGGTTCAAATTTCCGTATAAAATATTTTTGAGTCAAAACTAATTTTTTTTAAACATAACTCATTGTTAATGAATAATTTTACATCTTATATTCCTTAAAATATCTGTTTTCAATATTTACATGAAGTCATTTGTTGATAATACACAGAATCCTAATGTTATGACCCTAACCTACAAGAACATCCATTGATTGGTGAGTGTAAATTTTAATCCCATCAAATATTAAGGAAATTTAAAAATATCCATATAGTTACGTTATAATTATATTTTTATTTTCCCTAAAGAAATATTATTTTAGTGGGTTAATTTTTTTCTATAGTTAAATTTATGCCTTGAACTTTTAAATAAATGAAATACCATGGTCCTAAATCCAAAAAATACATGTAATGTTTTAAATGAAATTTATTACCATTCCTATAGAAGGTATATATTAATTTTCATGAACTACATGACTACTCACACATTGAGTATAGAGATCATTTAAAAAATATTATTAGAGTAATGATATAGTTGCGAGAAACCACTATATTGAGTAGGATGTGGATTTCAATAATATCTTATTAAAAGTTTGTCAAATCCTTAAAACCCATTTTTTACAGTCTTATGGGAACCTCTTGGCCTCCAAAAACATACATATATGGGGTATACATTGTATCTAGAGGAATGTTTCACTTTATAGAAATGAATTTGAATGGTTTTGGAGTAAAGTTTTCATATTGATCGATGGATATGAAACCGTTTATTCAAGTTTAATCTCTTCATAATATAAATTTCATAAAGGTAATTTCTTACAAAAATATATTGCGTACAAAATGATACACATTTAATTTCTATAATAGTGGAGGACTAATCGTGAAACTGTGAGATACCATCATATTATGAGGATTTTTTATTCACATATTTTATTTCCTAATCTAATTTTACTCATATATGGGGAGATTATGGGGCCTTATGATCATCACTACTTATATAGAACACCCGCACAGACCATATGTATTAAGAGGTTACCTACTTCCGATCACATGGATGTAAATAACTTCATTATTTCTAATTTTTTTGAGGAGGAGAATAGAGGGAGACTGATGGATGAAATTGTAAAAGATAAAAGGAGGAGTTTTTATATTAGATTTCATATTTAAAAACATTAACATGGTTCAACGATAAATCTAAATCCAAATATAACACTAATTAACTCAATATTCAACATGATATACAAATTTTATATATTCCCAATAGATATATCCATGTGATCTAATCACCCTTGATGCAATCGTGTGATCCCACTAACATGAAACATCAATGTAATCATAGCAGAATGATCATCAAATGATCATGTTTTACTAATGTCGTTTTTTATTTGAAAGATGGGGATATCACATGGTCATGTGTTGAGAACAACACAGAACACCCCTTTTATAGACCCATCAATAGTTTCAATCCTTCGTGTTATCCTTAGATACCTAGTTAACTTATCTGATGGACTTAAAAGGTCACAGTCTTTCATATTGTACTATATCCCAAAAACTATGGGTACTTCAATGTCACCCATTTCTAATGAACCCCTATGGTCCTTTCATGGTATTTCTACAGACAATTCCAAAACCCAAAAAAGATAACCGTTTATTTTAATTCACAACCATTTATTTTACTTCTAATTGATCCAAAACAAACTTACAGAACAAAGATATTTCCACATTAAGCCATGGTTCATATCATCTAATCATAATGTAAATTTTTTAATGGAAAATTATAGAAATAATTTCAAACTAACCATGTGATGTTCATTAATATTTTTTAATACCCATTACATTCATGATTTAATGTTTTATCAATCACATGATTGTTTTATAGCCTATTTTATGAAAAATTATTACTTGGCCATGTTATTTTATAACCTCACATGGACTGTACAAAGAGATCTCACATAGTCATATGATCGTGAACTCTTATATGGTACCATTATATAGACCATGTGACAAAAGAGGTTACCCAGTGGTTACCCAATCCCAGTCTCCCAATTTTTTTTTATAAATTCTACATTTCTGTATTGGAAGAGGATGATAATAGAGATATAGACATAAAATAATAGAGTTGTGATATGGAGAAAAGGATCCCATATTGGCATAAACATTTATAAACATCAATAAATATCATATGTAAATAAAAATATAAAAAATATCTTTTAAGAGATCCAAATCTCATAGGATACATCCAAAATATATTTTCCAATCAAATACACCTACGTGATCTAATAATGCGAGATGCATCCATGTGATCCCATCAATATCATGTGTGTGTGTGTGGTCATATATGAGTGATCATCATGTGATAATGTGTCACTTGTGCCTTCTTTTTATAATATGCGATCCTCACATTGCCATGCGATGATATAGACATGTTATTTTCCATCAACGGGTCTATCACATGGGATCTATCTATCACATTATCCCATTATACATGGGTTCCACTTGTGGTGGTGTTATGTAGTCAAGGAATTCTGTATGGTATACCTTCCAAAAAATGTTGGGTACTCCATGGAAAAAAATTTCTTATTTTCTCATCGATTCATTTCTATGGATTCCTTATGCTAAGAGAGGATCCTTGAAAATCATAAATCTATAAATCCTAAAAAATAATTTCACCCACAAAATTTGGGAACATTCATTAACACACACCCATGTATGGATGTAATCCATGAAAAAGGATATTATTTTATGTTATCTCTGA
This sequence comes from Viscum album, assembly GCA_963277665.1. Lineage (NCBI taxonomy): Eukaryota > Viridiplantae > Streptophyta > Magnoliopsida > Santalales > Viscaceae > Viscum > Viscum album. The sequence continues at coordinate 126,525 of OY728129.1, forward strand.
TAGGCTCAACCTAGATGGTGGGATCACAATAATATATTCCCCTGATAATGGGTGTACCTATTAAGAAGACATAGAATAGTATCTCTTAGAAAAAAATGTATTTGTTATTTATTTAATGATTAAGGACATTAAAGGGTATCCATGATGATGCAAGACATTATTCATTATTGTATGATACTAACCACCGCCTTACCCTAACGTATAATACAAATATGAAGGTTTATGAGAGGATAATATTCGACTCCATTGTATATCTGGAGAAATACCCATCATGGTCATTAATTTCCTCTCAATCTATTTAGACCTCTTGTACCCTATAGGCCCCCATTTTCATGTATAAGTTCTATATTTATTCAGTTGTTCACCTTCATATAGTGTTCCCAATTTTCTATACTTTTGTTTACACTGATAATGAATAAAATGGGCATATATAGAAATGGGTTGATTATGATGTTATTGAAATTAAAATTCCACATTGGGCATTATAAGTTGTAGACAAAATTTTATCCACCTTGGGCCTCCTACTTTGTGTAATACCCAACTCAAACCCAGAGGTAATCCCCAATGCATAATCCCCACTCAATCCTATATTGTCACACCATATGAAATTTATTTATCAACCCCACAGAAAGACATTGAACTACATGGAAAACATCCCAGCTACGTAAAGTTATACTACATAACCGACATCCCAATGAAGTTATATTAAATAATAAGACAACAAACTTATTGTAATATGTTAAACTATAATGTATGGTCTAGCCACATGAATATGAACTATTATATTTGAACTATGTAGGATGTGATTCTTATCAGAAGATGATTATTAAGAATCCACCCCAACATTTATACCCAACATCACTCTCCTTACACATGCACCTTTATAGTTATTTATACAATATTATGTGAGTTATTTATATCCTCATATTTTTAGACGACACATGAGTCTAATAATTCTTTCATACTGGGCCATATTCCCTCTATGAACACTTTTCATTTTGTTAGGGCTATATGACTTGTAAATTATCCTTTATCAGGCCATATTACTAATTAAATCACATCTCCACCCAAGGGGAAATATTTCTTGTAGTTCATGTCACATTATCCTTGAAAGATAAAAATCCATGTTAGTCTCTTCCTTGTTGGACCATATTCCCCCACATTTAGCCTAATGTTCCTCTCATGCATATTTCTCTTGTCAACCATTGATGGAGAAAATATTATTAAATGACCTTACCACACGATGTTAAAATACATTGATCGTACCTTGTTACATGACCATAAATTTTATATATTATCCCATTAATTGGAAATAAAATTCTTGGGTTCTAATTCCTTTTAAATGTATATATATGAATATAAATTTTTGAGTCTAATTATTACACTATAAACATATTTTTCTTAACAGTATGGAGAAAAATTAAAGAGTTCACAAATACAATAAATTTAATCATATAAATCTATTAATAGCATCACTACTTATAAAAAATCCATTACTAGCATCACTATTTATCAAAAAAATATGCATAAACTCTGATAAATGAAAATTGTACTATAATTATATAATCTATAAGACATGTATATGTTTATATTGATAGTATAACTCTGATTTTTATTGATGTTTACATCAACTAATTTTAAATGACATATCACAATGATAAGGGAATCCATTTCTTCTTTGTAAAATGGGAAATATTCATGAACACTACATCAATAAATTATATAGTAAAAGAGTAGGAGAGGATTCCCTAAATATTATTTCAGGATTGTGACCTCCCACCCTTTCAACCAACGAACATTCTGAAGAATATAAATAAAAACAACCCCCTTTACCAGATAAACATGAAAAAAATGTTTGTAGTGATGATCAAATTTAATCTCATAACCACATGAGTAATTGAACATTTTATGTCCCATGATCATAATTCCCATCCCAAATGGATCAAAACATTATAATAAAATTTCAATCTATTATACTGAATGTTACATGACATATTTTATTAATATAAAACATTACACAACAATAATTTTAATATAAGACTCCAAAAAATTAAATTTTTATCATTTAAATCTCCATCTCAATATTAATCTATGAAAAATATAATAATATGAAAATTAATTTATTATACATCAAACAATTACTCAATGATCATTTTGAATAATTAAAGATTCACTTAATAAAAAACCAATATGATTCTATTCAATTACATTGATATCTATCCAAAAAATTCCCTCTGTACACATAAATTTGGTATTTATTCTATAATACAAACCATGAATATAATAATCGTCATAAAATCAATGTTATTCACACTTCATTCATCATTATGTTTGATGAAAATAACACGAACTATCACGGGTGTGGAAAATTTCATTCAATATTCATTAATAAATGTATTAAAAAAATTCTTTGACATATTTATTATGAGGGAAAAAGATATATATTTCTTTATGTACAACCAAAAAACTAAGAAAAAAAACATATATTTTTGAAATAGATTTTTAAAATTACCCCTCATTTCTTATGTTATCTCATCATAATAATGACCCATTTTAATTGGATAAAATTATGTCATCAATATAAAAAATAACAATTATAGTTTATAAAATAATCGTCATTATATATATGTTACTATAAACTTTTCCTTTAAAAAAGTAAAATTCCTTCTGCAAAATATTAATTTTATAGCAATAGTATATATGGCTCTTTTTCAAGCCATACAAACCATTATCTTACTTCCACACCATAGCTACATATTTTTGAATTATTAAATATTCATGTTTTTCAATAAAGGAATATTATCCAAGATCTTTGTTTTTGAAATACAACATCCCAACATTTTGAAAGAACTTAAGTGTATTTACCCTATAATATCGTAGGATATTATAGTAGACTCATTTATTAGAAAATTTATTAATTTTTCTTTAAATTAAATATCATACAACAGTGAAAAAATTTGTACATAAATTTGTATTTATTCCATGGGATCTCAGAGTATTTATTGAATATATTTTTGTACACTCATATAGTTATTATATAATTATTTCTATCATGTCTAAGAACAATATCACATTTTTCATTTACTCAAACCAATCCAATTGTTAATTCCTTTCATTTATATAATCCTTTCCCATGAAAATCTATTTATAAATGTGGTTCAAAATATAAAATAAGTGTTATTTGATTTTCTATCCTCAACTTATTTCTAGTATGTTCTAGAGGTTCCATCTTATTTTCAACATGATTATGTAACTTTAAATATATTCATAGTTTATCTTCAACCCTAATTTCGTAATCAATGGCTTATCAGAGTACATATTCACTTTCTTCATTTGATGATCATATCCCTTCTCATTTAATTTTTTAGAATATAGAATAACAACATTCAATAATTCCTTACATTCTCTTATACATATATCCTTAAAACTAGTATTATTTTTGCTAAACATCACATAATATTAATAAACCATATTGTGTTTCCATTTATTTAGAAAATTTAACTCTTTACATTAGATAAATAGACCATGAATACCCCTTACTCCTATTTTTCATCATACTTTCCCAAATATGGATAATTTATATTCATTAAACATAAACTACAAATACAATTTAATTAAATAACATAGGTTTATTTTTTCAAATAATAACATAAGGAGTTATGTTTTATTATATTCCCAATAGATTGTATTCGGAATATTCATATTCATACATACAACTTCTATCTAGAAGAATTTATAATTATTGTATTTAGAATTAATTGTTCTTCAAATTACAAATAAGATTCTATTATTTATTTGTGAAAAAAGATTTTTATATGGAGTATTAAGATAATTATGTTAATGAATAATCCCATTCATTATAAGATATGTTTCAATAAAATTAACATTGAACTCCATCCCATTATCTATACTTATCTTCATGATACATTCACTCAATGGTTTCTAAACCCCCCTTAAGAAAATATTATGTTATCTACATCATTGAAATTTTATTTCATGAATATTATATCAACCATCCTAATGAGAAATAAAAGTTAATTTTATAATGAAAAGAAAACCATTAGACAATCAGGGTCTCATTGATCAATAAAAATTAGAATGTATAAGCTCATGTTGTCTGTTGAACTAATTAGCTACTTTTTAGTGAATTCCATATACCAACTTAGACTTTTTATTATTCCACAAATAATGATTCTTTCTATTATTATCTATGATAGGTCTCTCTCAACATATTCCCATTAAAATTTAATCAAATTTCATTAAAAATAAAATAAAATTGTACAAAAAAATTATTATCATCCTTAACATTAAAATAGTATGACTCAATTTGGTCCCCAATTTGGAATAATTAGCACTGATTCTTCTCCCTTATAGATAATTATACAATTTTTAGAACAATATGATACTAGAGTATTTCAGGAAGATAAATTCCTCAACATCGTAACAAGGTTTTCTTACAGTTAGTAAGTTTTTTAAGTCACTCAATAAATGATACATATATAGTTTTTTTAATTCTAATTTTAGTTATAATAATTTAATAAATTTTATAGTTCCTTCAATAAAAAATGTAACTAAACATTTTTTCATATTATTATTTTTTATTTTGAATTTATACATCGCCTATCATATGTGAGGACTAAATACTATCATATATCCACATTCTATTTTAATATTTGGTAATAAAAAAACCTAAATAATAAGTCTATTTACATCCATATTACATTTACAATATTCTATTCCATTTTTTCATAATTAATATATATGGGAAGACTAGTCATATGTTTTAGAGAATAGTTACACTTTTGGTCAAAAAGTCCATAATTTTTCTCTATGAAGTAAAATATATTTCTAACAGACTTCTTTGATGAACTTGTAATCACAAATTTATTCTTCTTTTAATTTATATTAATATTACTATTATTTATTCCCTTATTATTATCATTTAAAACCCTCAATTAATTCCCACTACTCTAAATAATCGTATTATAATAGAAACTATCAGCTTTTCCAAAATTATTTAAAAACACTATCAACAACCTATGAAGCTTGATCATTCAATATAGTATACATTACAATCATAAAAATGTTAATATGAATGAATATTTAATGTGTCTTTTTATCTTTCTCTGGATGAATAATTTATTTGAAAGCCACTATTAACATTCTTATATACCAAACATGTCCATCCAGAAGCAGAGACTCTGATCATTTATTAAAAAGAAAGGAAAAGTACAAATGAGGTAGATGAGGTAAAACAAAAATTCATGACCAAATCCATTAAAAAATAATGTTAAATATCATAATATTACATGTCATTCCCGTAATCAGAATCATCAGTTGTTTCCCACAAAAATTGATACTTACCCTAATTGAAAATATTATGGATATCTGCATCCACCTTTTTAGTATCTCAGAAGATGATCTAGTTGACACAATACTAGGAAGAGTAGAATAAACCTTTCATGGTATACACATTAGAAGAATAGAGGTGAATCCCCCACTATCACTCATATTTGATTCACCACATAGGAGTGCATCATTAAAAGAGGTCTGCTAACCACTTCCCAAAGCTTTAATAGGGGTACTGAAATTCTCCCTTTCATCCTCAGAGATGTTATCCAATTTATCAGCTCAACTAGAGAATTAAAATAATTTCTGAATTTCCAAATGTCAATCAACCTGTTGTTGAGAATCATTTGGATTAGAGACATCTTATGGGAGATAAAGGGTCACTAATTGCATACATTCATGAGGCTATGTAGTATTGTTATAAATTTATGTATCCTCCTCTACAAAATGAACCTGAATATTTGACGGTCCACTATTATCTCTCACCAGCGAATCATCCACCAATGAACGCTTGCCTTTCAAATTAGGCTCATGAGAAGAAGATTTCATAGAAATAAATTCATAAACCTTGTAGTTTGGGTTTGGCTTAGTGGTAAGAACCTTGTAATCCAACATGAAAATCATGGTTCAAAACCCATTGGGTGCAGGATACTGTAGTAGTACTAATGCATACTATAGCAGCGGTGTTACTATAAAAATGGTAGGCACTGTAGTGCTGTCAAGTTACACTAGCGGCGGTATGGCACTGTAGCAATGGTAGGTACTATATGTTACTGTAGCAGTGGGTATTGTTGCAGTACTATTCACAGAATGTTCCTTAGGCTATAAATTTGGGCCTACGTGCCATGTAATGGGATAAATTTCCATTGGGCCTTTGGGATATGTAATGGGTCACCCTCAACCAGATTAAGGAGGTCTTTTATTTTCTTGAATAATAAATGAGGATTCAGCCCCAACCTTTAAAAAGACACACACACATAAACCATAGTGGTTAATGCCTCTATGGGTGTATCACTATTTTTATCAATGGGATTTGATAAATATGCATCTTTTATATTTGGATTTCTTCGATAGATATTTGAAGGATTACCTTTCGTCCCAAATTTCTCACATGAATCCTTCATATGACATAGCTCTAAAGAGTGACCAAAATCCATACATTCATTGAAAAAAAAGCAGGTTTTATTTTATTCTCAACATCAGTTTGGATATTATCATAAGGGGTAGAAAGAGTTACTTTATCAATCATAGAGGAATTGAGGAAATTCTCCATCAACATTCTAGATAATTGTCTAATTAGAACCTCCTTAGTTTCCTTGTCAAGGAGAATAAGAGTTCTAATTTCCACACAAATTTAATGTAAGATCTCGAATGCCAAAGGACCCAATTGAGTCCATGAAGATGAACCCAAACATGAGAAAATTTATTACATTCCCAAGAGACAATAAATTATAAAGACCATGGATGTAAATAAGTCCATCCATGTTTCCTCAATAGGGACCCAATACTCCATGATTAAATCTTATATTCATCTTAAAGGAAATGACAGTGAAAAAAATCCACGACAAAGAGAAACACACTTCCAGTTTGAGAAACCCCATCATACTGAGATCCTGCAAACCAAATCATCAAGCTTCTATGGTTTCTCACCTTTAGGTAAAAGAATGCATGAAATCAAAGAGTTTTTACCAAATGTCATTCTCTCATCAAGGGCATCAGTATTCACTTCAACATGGGATTATGATCCCTTATGAAAACTTCTATGAGAATAATAATCCTTGAAAGGAGAGAGGTATTGGATGTCATAAGACTTCAGACCAAAATTTTACAGTGAGTTATTCACCACATGGGCATAAAGAACGAACTAAGATCTATAGAAAACCTCAAAACCAGGTATGAACACATCTTTATTTGCTTCCTACAACAAAAAATCATTGAAGCCCATCACCACAACTTCATTTTCCTGAGCGGTTGTCTCCATTGGAACACCACATTTTTGCTTCATTGAGGTTTTTAGTGTTATTCATTATGCACATACTCATCACCCTTTTCTTTAGAAAATAGTTATTATTCTTCCTATTATACCATAAATTAAACATTTTAGTGGGATTTTACCATTTTACATATCATTTGAATTTATAAGGTTCCTTTAGATAAAATTTTTATTCCTTGATACTCATTATCATTTTATTCCTCATCAATTGATTCACTAGAGTAATAATCTTCATGTTCCTTAATTTTTATTATTCTCATTGATTTGAATGGTATCCCCAACTTAATATTTTTTAAACTTCCAATTAATTCTTCACCTTATAATAATATTGTATATTACAAAACATATTATGAGATAAATCATCTATGTTAAAAAATTGTAATTTTAGCCTCAATATTATTTAGGGGGATCTTTATTAAAAAATTGGTTATAGGAAAATCTTTAAATTTTTTTGTTAATATAATATTTTTCAATAGACTATTTATCCTTTTTTATGTAACCATTAGTATATTATTTATAATCCACCCTCACATATATAATCATACTTATAAATATCATCATATTTTTTCTACGACATTCAATATCCCTTTAATAATTCATAAACTATTTTCCCATGTCTCTATATAAGTTTTATAACCCAAAAAATTAGAATAAAATTTATCTACTAATGATATAAAAATAGTATTACTTTTATTTCTAGAAATCTCTATGATTATAATATCATTAAAATAAGTTGGATAATATTTAAAAACAAAAAAAGTAAGAAACTAAAAACATCATCAACTTCTAGGAAATGTAAACAATGATAAAGAGCTACACTTTTATTATATCCATTATAATTCCTTCCAATAAATTTATGAATTCCTCTACTATTAACTGGATTTTGATTATTCACAATTATCTGTTATTTGAGGTTTCATAGGGAAGATGGGTTTCAAAAACACCAATTTATGGTCCAATAGATATAATGTATCAATGGGAAGTGGGTATTAAATTAGTGGAACTATTTTATTATTTCCTTCAATCTAAAATTTACCTATGTTACTTGTTAAAGTCTTGACAGTCATAAACAATATATTTCACCATAACCCATATAAAATAGAAATATAAATAGAAAAACAAAATTTTATTTTTATATGGTATCCCCCATATATATGTGACTGTATGGTTATTTAAGAACCCCTACCTACACTATTAGATATGATGTATGAAATAAAAATATTACACATATTATTTTTATCCAAGAGAGAAGAACCAACTATATCTTGTAAATACATTAAATAATTTTCATAATTAAAAATTTTAATCTTATAAATTTACACAATCCTAAAACCCCAAGGTTAATATCATTGGTTATTAGTTCCATGAATTTTTTACTTTAAGTTATGTCCTCAAAATTTCATAAAAATAGTGTTATCATGTGATACCCTTTCAGAAACATCATTTGTAAAACAATTCTTCACATAATGCTGAATGGAAACATGAGAAACATATGATGTTAAATTACCAGTAAGAGTAATCAAAAGAAATAAAAAATGAAGATTTTAGCAAAGCATAGGATAAGAAACTATCCAACAAAACAATATCACGGTGCATGGTTGAAACCTATGATATTCATAACCAATAAAACATGGATAAAAATCATAAGTCGTTGCCTAGGGATTTCAGAATAACCTAATATATGATAAATAAGAATTTGAAAAAATGGTCCAATAAACATGAAAATATAACAAACCCATTAGAATTAAACATATATACAAGTATAAGAAATTATAATATTGTGAACAATATTAGTATAAATAAATACCACTTATAAACATCTAAACTTAAGTATCATAATAAATTTAACATGTTATCTTATAAAAATATATAATTTAAATATTCTCCACTTATCATCAGTTTAAATATCTAATCACAATCTTGTTTACAAAAAATATTTTGAATACTGTTTGTCATGATAATTTTCGAGAATCATGTTCTAAACATTTCCAACCACAATAAAGGCCACACATCATTTGTTGACCATAAAGAAAATCACAATTATTCACACACATAACCACAATTATTCACAATTATTCACAATTATTCATCATGTGTTCATTTTGTGATAATTTATAATCAAACTTGTTCACAAACATTATCATATGAACATAAATAGTTTAAATAATGTTTATGAATCATATTTTGAACATAAATAATCACAATAATGACCATATATCATCTTATGAACATAGCTAATTTCAATCATTCAAATGAAACATTTTATGAACATAGAAAATCATAATAATGTATAAAACTAATTTGTGAACCAAGATAAAAAAAATATTGTTCAAACATTATATGGTAATATATAAATATTATCCTAATTCATTAGAGGGATATATAATTTTTATTACACACTTAAAATATTAAAAACCATACATTTTTTTACACATGAACATGATAACATTCATAATTACATCACAAATGAATCAACCCTTGAAATGAAATTGGTTACATATAATATTTATAATAAAATAAAATAATCAATCCTAAGAAATAAGTTGTATGGATTACTAGAGAATATTCCCATTTAAGTAAATGAATCATTAAATAATGTAGAAATATATGAATGAAAATATTTTATAAGATCATTTGAATATAACTTTAGAAAATAAGATAATATAACCTTGTATTATTATAAGATTAATTCATTTTATAGAAAATAATGGAAATAAAAATCAATTCTAAAAGCAATGAAAACAGGTAAAAGAATATTTATTGAAAATAATTGATATAATAGTGGAATATTGAGAGTATATGAAAAATATTATAATATATTATTTTCCAATGATGAAAATAATATGTGAATTCCATTGAAACATTTTTAATGAATATAAATGATAAAAAATAATGACCATAATCATTCATTGATGATTAAAAAAAGGGAAAATAATTTTTTAAAAATCAATTGGTCAAGGAGGAAAATGATTTCAAGACTAAAAATAAGAGATAATGCCAGAATCACATACATGTATTGCATCATGGGAACTAAAAAAAAGGGAAGTAAAATGGTAAGATGACATTTAGTCATAAATAATAACATGAGGATGAGAAATTTTATGTATATTTCTAGAGTATGAACATATAATTACTATTGATCGAAAATAAAAAATAAAAAATATCAATCTGAAAATGAGATCTGAAAAGAAACCATTTCATATTTAGTAACCACTTAATTGAAATACATTTAAAGATATTTTCTAATAAGGAGTAGTAAATCTGTTAAATTTTTATAATGATAATATCACTCTTTTTCATGGGGTATTACATAAACAAAAAAAACACAACTAGTGGTCAATACGAATAGTATATTAGTTAAAGGAAAATTCAGATGATGAAACCCATATATTTACTCCCATCATCCATGAAAAATCTTTAAAGTCTTTTATAAATTAAATACTTCTCAACATGGGTATCTTCATAATGAAGGGTTTCAGTATCCTTCTACAAATAGGAAGAAATCATTCATCTATGAAGGAAGTGTGATAGGGAAATTGGGTAGATATTTAATATATAATGTAATGTATTTGATGTTTTGGGATGGGGGAGGCCTCAAAGAGACACATAATTATCGCCTCTCTCATTTAGCTGTTGTTTAGCTGTAACTCAAAGGTGGTTTGCCCAATATATAATTCTCCAACATCACCTCACCCTCTCTCTGCCATCCCATATTTATTCCTCCCTCCTATGGCACTCATACACTCTCGAGGATTCTATTTAACATGTTTTGAGTACATATATTCTCAGACGACTATCTTTATGTGTTTAACCCACATTATCGTTCTATTTGGTAAGTGGACTTCATGTTGTGGACATTGATTCCCCTGGATATATTTTCCATTCGCATCATTATAGGTCCATTATTGGTCATAGATGATGGTTATTTTGGTAGTTTTGGATGGAGAATGGGTTCATGGAATTAGTAGTTCAAAATTATTTGTCATCTCTTCCAATTCTCTTACTTTTTTAATATCATGGAACAAGCCCATCCTGCTGCCGTGCAATAATTATTTGAGGGGCATATGGGATGTTCTATTGGAGTTGAAACAATTTCTAAGGGGAATGATTGTCATTAATTTTTTTCTTGTTTTTTCTTTCTTTATATCTTCATAGTGGTATACACATTATTCATTAGAAGTCATAGGTTGAAGAATATATTGTACTTTTTTAATAGATATTTTTGATTTTGGGTTCCTCAAATAGTTTTATTGAAATGATCGGTGATTCATATTTTATATATTCATGATATTGTTTGATGGATTTCTTTATGGGGGATTTTTGTGGTTTCTACTAATAATTTATTTTTCTCTAGCCAAGACTTTTTATTGATGAAATTTGTTTCATGATGTAAATATTTTCTAACATAGTTTTTTAACAAACATGTTTTTTTGGTTGGTTGATATTGAAAATTCCCAATGGGATCATTGGTTCTTCTTTTCTACGGAAACTAATTTTTAGGGAAATTCCATCCGTGATTAGTTGCTCAATGAAATAATTAATAGACATGAAAATCACATAGCATATTTGAGTTTTTAGGAAGGGGGAACCCTCCTATGTTTGTGTGACTTCTAGAACACCAAAAATTCAAATTTTAATTGAAATGTAAAAGCTCGGATATTGAATTTTGAAAATTTTCTTGTGCTTAATTTTATATTAGATTTTTCATTTATAATGGATCCATTTTTTTACCACATAAAAAATTACAGGTTATATTAAAAATAAAAAATTTAATAAGAATAAGAGGATTGTTATGGTTGTTAGATGTGTCATTTTATACTTGAGCCTTTAGTGTAATTTTCCCAAATATTTACTCGAAATTATATAAGGCTTCTATTTTAAACTTAATTTGGATAAAATGATCTCAAATAATAGGGATAAGAAAAGGAATGGTTAATAAATCCCCCATTCACACTTTTAATGAAAACGTTTTATCATATTATAATTTTCAACACATTGGTTGAACCCTATTTACCTTCTTTTATCTGTATAGGGAAAAAAAATATTAACCACAAAAACTAATTTTAATGTAAAATAATGGCATTCATAACTAATTTAGAAATAATAATTTGTCATTTTGATTCTATTTAATATAATTAAATTTCTAAATATATTAAATTTAACTATTAAATTAAAATATAATATATTATTATATATATATGTTTTTAATGAAACATGAATTTGTAATCATTTTGAGTTATTAATCCTATTTCACATAAATTAATAATTAAATGACTATAAATACATGGTTTAATTCATTACAATATATTAATATATTCTTCCAAAAAAAATTATTTGTATAACTTATTATGATAAAAATTCAAAACACCTTAAAAACAATCCTTTGAAAAATAAAAATTTTAACATCAAATGATATATGATATATTTATAAACAATCTGTCATTATCGTATGAATGATTACACACTTATTTATAATAATAAAAAAAAATTATTAAATTCATCATTCCAAATTTGATAAATTTACCTTTTAAAGATATATAATTAATACACTATTTTAATGTAAACTATATTTTTTTGGAAATGAATAATTATATGATATTAATTATATTTCATTAATTATTTCAATTATTTTATTTAATTAATTTTAAAAATCATTCCACCCTATTTTTAAAACATTATATTGATATCATTCTTTGAATGTAATTTTTTTTCACAAATTTTATATTTCATAAAAAATATAAATTATTTAAATTTAAATTTATATTCACAATTGATTTATAATACTATATTATATTTAAAAATTATTTATTTCTTTAAATTAAATTATATTTAATGAATATTTTAATAATAGATATAAATAAACTATATGTATACAAATTATATCCTATTAATTGTTAAAATGATAATATTTTTACTAGAATTATAACCAATAGTTATATACCCATTTGTAATAGCTATATAATGGCCATGTCACTTACTTTTAATCTTATAAATTCATCTAATTATATCTTCACAATGAAAACATCTCATTTCCATAGTTTACATATGGTAATTTTTAACTTTATTTCCCCATTCATTTTTTTCGTTTTGGGATTAGATCTACTAATAGTTAATTGCAAGCGATAAGAGGATATAAAGGATTTACATTTTGTGATTGTTTTCTCAATTTATTATCATATTTTAATTTTTGAAATTTTAATTGATGTAATAAACATTATAATGTGACAATCAATGTTATAAAATTCATATTTTTATGTACTTTTGTTGAAAATTACCCATATGAATGAATAATGAGTTTTTAGTTTGATGCATATATTGTAAGGATTATTTTCTAATCAAATACAAATATTTCAAAAAAGTTATAAATGATATAAATGTGGTTTAAAGATTGATTTTTTTTCCAAAATCCTTATTTCTACATTGCATACTAAAAAAATTACATCCTCATAATTTTAATTATCATTAACTAATGTGAATTTTTATAGATATCTATATGATAAACATGACTCAATATATAATTTTCTATGAAATTTCATCTAAATTATTTTTAGAAAGATAAGGAAATTTGTGTATTTCCTCATAATTATAATATCCCTAATACTAATTTTTCTAAAAACCATTTGAGACCACTATCCCTCCTGATTAGATATTAATACCCTTATAATTGATGTAATTTCTCAAGTGAATACATTGGTAGCATTACACAGATAAATGACCACAAATTGGTTTAGGATATGAAATATGATATACTTTTTCATGAAATTATAATGTGCTTTATATTTAGAGATCCAATTTTTTCCCAAAATAACATGAAATTTGGATAAAGGATTACTAATTATATTTTCTGGAATTTCATTCCCCAAAATATCAATTAGATAAGTGCTATATTTTTGTAAAGAACTCATCATCACACTGGATTTTACCATTTACATTTTAGTAACAAATAATTGGAGTTTTAAATGTAGTTCATTTGAAAACATTACATATATAATGGTTTAGGACAAAATGATTTTAAATAACAAATTACCAGTTATTGATTAGATGATCAGTGTACCATTTATCACAATTTTATTTTGAACTGATTCAATTATTGTGATTGATAAGTATATATCCTTTATACTTAAATAAAGAGGGTGTTGATGTCTATTTTTATCATCAATAGTTAGATATATTACCTTGTTTTCATGGTTCCATGATTCGTCACATTTAAAAATTAAAATAAGATGGGGTACCTTTGGAAGAAATTTATTTTACATAATCTTGTTAACAAATCCTTTCCTTTATTCTCAGTAGGATTTGGTTCGAAACAATCTTTTACAACCTATAAAAATTATTCCACATCCTTTAATACATTTCAATGGGTTTTTATTTTTAAATTTTTGACACATTGATAATTGAATCATGTTTATGTTGTGGTATTTGTAACCTAAATTACCATGAAACTCCATTAATAAATTATTTTTTATGTTTTATATATTTCTAAGGTTTGTGTTGGTAATCATTACTCTATATATCTGAGTATGAGTAACCTCATTTTTTTAACACAATCATATATATTATTTTGATACTTATTTGGACTATCATTGTATTAACCATTACATTAATTATTAACCCTACCCTTTGGGCTCCAAACAGTAACTGAAAATAAAAATTATAGCGTGAGTATCAAATAAAAATATGTGAAATTTGTGATATGATATGTAACATTATTCATAATATGACATAAATAATGAATCCTTGTATTCCACCTATGAAATTTTTTTCATCCCACATTAGAACTAGATTATTGTAGGTTGTTTTAGGTTATACCATATTATCATTCATATCGAAATCCCAAAAAATATTTGCTTTCATTTTTGATACATACTGATTCACCCTAGACCATCACTTCATAGAGAAGTTCTACAAACATATACATTACTCATTTTATTTGATACAAACTTGTTTGATCCAATAATAACACACACATAGTTTACATCATTTAAATTATTTAAACATATATTTCAGAAATTCTCATAGTAATATAATTAAGTCTAGAATTCCCTAAAAACAATGTACTATATTGTATTTGAAGAATGTGTAAGAGATTTTATCACATTTGGTCAAACATTTATATAATCATTGGAAACTAGAAATAATTTTTTTTCAATATAACATTAAAAACATAAACATATCTTTGAAAATCCTAAAATTATTATTATTCAATTTATTAAACCATTTAATTCATTCAAATATCCCTTCATGGTAAACTGGGTAATGGATAAAAAATTAAAAGGATGGATTTAATTCTAATTAAGGGGATTCATACAATTAATACTATCATGAATACCCATGGGATAAAAAATATGAGGTATTGAATAATAAATAAATATACCACATATTCTACAACATTACCATGAAATATATCTAAGGATAAATAAAAAATAGCAATCAGGTGGAAAATAATACAATATTCTAAAGTGATTTATTTATTGATCATATTATCGAGGCCATGTCCAGGACATTATTTAGTGGTGTGATAGTGAATAAAATAATAAGGGGTGGGGAGAATTATTTATTTAAAACAAAATTACACTTTTCTTCCTTTGTAAAAATAATTATAATCAACCTTTTGTATTAAAAAGGAATTAGAGAATGATATGGTATTTAAATCACCAGGGAAATCAAATATCAATCAAACTAAATATATACTATTCTAAAATATAATTTACAAAAAAGAAATAAATTGATCAGTATTTTAAAATACAGATGAAAGTAATAAATTACTATAACATTAATCAATATTAATCAAAGTAAATAAATTATAGAAACTGAATTATTAAATAAAAAATTAAATTAATATATATAAAAAATTAATTTTATAAAAAATTCACAGATTATTGATTTGAAAACCTAATAATCCTTGAAAAGATTATTTTCCAGAAACTATACTTTTAAACAAAAGTGAAGGGTTGACTTGAAAACTAGATCATAGTTATTCACGAATTTCAACATATCATAACATACCATTTATTTAATTCCAATCAAAATGAAACTCCTTAAATCCCCCAAATTGCTAGACTACACATATCAGTAGAAGATCTGAAATAGAAATCATTTTCAAAAAATGTTCTTGATCTCTATCAACATAGTTTTTGAAGAACTTGATTAGATGACTATATTTTAAGTAATCATATCCCTTGAATCCCTTGGGCATGGACGCTAAAAATAATAAATACTACAAAACTAAATATATATAAATATTATGAGCTCACCAAATGGAATCACGTAGCAGATGTAGTGAGAAGGAAAAATTACATCCATCATAAGGGCACTCATAACACAAAATTTTTATAAATCAACAAAGAATTTTCATATTTTATAAATCAGATACAAATCATTTATTCTAAATTACATATAAATATAAATAAACAGAAGTCAAAACATCGTTTATGCTGTGTATTTATATATTTTAATTATAGATAGAGGATACTACAAATCCTTTATAAATTCCTCATTTTTTGAGAGAACGAAACATGCAATAAAATTTGAATGATAGGACTAAATTTTAACATTAAAATACATGTGTCCATCATGATATAATTTTTTTTCTTCCCTTGTTTCTCTCCAATTATGTTTTGAAATAATGGTTGTTGCATCATTAATATTGAATGATTATACTCATGAATAATATATATATATATATATATATATATAGGATATACAAATAACATCAAATAACTTTTTTACATAATAAAATATTATTATTGACATTCAAAATTCTACCATTGAATAGATAATTATATAAAGAGAACGATAATTTAAATGTAATAAATTTCCTCTATATAAAATATTGGTAATATATAGGGAGTTTTTTATCCATTACCCCCTAAACTAAAACAATTAATAAACCATTATGTAAAAAAATAATAGGAAAAATAATTACATTGACAATCTCCAACATAGATATTCTCCTGTTGAAATAATAATGAAATATGAAAAATAAAAACAAAACTAAATACAATTATAATTTTTAAATTAGATTTAGTTCTATATTTTTTAATAATATTTATTGCATTAATTTTTTTCTATTTCATCTCTACATATCTCCAAGAAAATTACTGTTATAAAATATGATCTAATTCAGTTCTCCTACATCAATTCCATTTCAAATATTCTTTCCAACCTGATATAATCTTTTTATAATGCCAGTTTAAAATAATCATTAAATTCTCCAATACTATTATAGATATTAACATAAAAAAAGATAATAATATACGTTATAATACTTTGAAAATTACCTTCATCGCCAATATGAAGGAAAATTACTACAGAAACATACAATTATTTGATTATATAAATTAAATATTGTTTTGATATATTTATTAAAAATAGTTCTTATAAGAAACACCTAAGAAGAAAATTTATTGTAGGATCATTTTTAAGACAAAGGCTCTTGATATTTAAGTACTTATATGTATTTATTATATTTATATCATCCACATATTTTTTAGGAATATATGAGAGGTTAGAAAATCTACATCAGAAAATGAGTGTCCAAGAACATATGGAGTGTATATTCTCATAATAATTAATTTTGAAATTTTATTGAATATTAAATAAGAGGTTATCATTTTGAAAAGTAAAAAAATCCAAAACGAATTGAATATAAAATTATATTAAATAGAAATAAATATATCCCCAGAAAGAAAAAATTATAGCATGGATATAATAAAAGATATATTTTAGATGAATAGAAAATATTTTTGTTTTCTTCTAGAAATAATCTTCGATCCAACAATTTCACGAATGGTCCAAAAACATATTTGAATATAAGTGAAAATATTTTACAAATTTGTAATGATAAAAATAATATGATAAAAATAATGTTTGAAATATAGTGAAGTAATATAAGGAAATGAAATAGATTTATAAATTTTTATATATTTGAAAAAATTATTTATTTTTTGAATTCTTTAAACATAAAAATAAGATTGATTTTAAAATTATAAAAAGTTATTAAACTAAAAATATTGGATTAAAAAATGTGTATAATTTAATTTTAAAAACATTAAAATTTAAAAATCAGACAAATTTGATACAATTTTTAACCATTATGATAGATTAGTTTTTAATGTAAAGAGATATACCAAACAATAATTTGATTAAAGATCACTTAACATTGATCAATACTGATTTTGGTTTAATGAGATTTAATTTTTAGAATTATGAGGTTTGGTAAAAATATGAGGAAGATTATTTTCTATGGAGATAAAGTCCATAAGAGTGTCTTTTTTAGTGTTTTATCCCTAAGTAAATAGCATATTTTATTTATGTTTATATATCTTGAGTAATGTGTTAGGTTCTCAGATAAATAAATTAGACTATTATTATCAAAATTTATCATATTTAATGAAAAACTCAATCCAAAATTCAAAATTGTGTTTATCATCCAAAGAACTTGAGAAGATTAACTTTTGACTAATACATATTGTTATTTAGTTGGGTAAAGTGGCACAAAATATTTTTTCATATAGTTCTAATTGCATAAACATTCTCCTAAAAATGTTATGTTTATAAAGCATATTTTTAATATAAAATAAAATACCCAAATTCAGCATCTAAGTAAATTTTTGAAATAAATTAATATATATAAGACCATTATAATCCATGTTCTATGTAAAATTTAATGTATATAAAAATGAATTTTACCGATTCCAAATTAGATTCATCTAAATTACATGAAATTTTACGCATTAAAATACTGAAGGAATAATTGATGGACAAATTGATGTAATGTAGAGTAAACATAATCATACATATGTAATGTTTTTTATCTACTGATTTATTAGTTTAACCATGATCATGTTTGATAGAAGTTGTCACTTGAGTATTAATAATATATACATTTTCAAAAACAAAGAGTTTTTTGTAAATCATTAATATATTAATATAAAGATAAAAAATTTACTTATAGTATTTCATAAATCTAAAAACCAAATAATTTTTTTTATTATATAATTATACATATTTCCAAATAATTTTTTATAATCATATGAATTTTATCTTAAAGTTGTTTATGATTTGAACTGAAAATGATTCTATCAATATAAATTTTAACAAAAAAGATGTTTTTGAAAGTTTCCATTATTAAATGAGTTGGAATAACACTTCCTTTAACAATGTTGACTACTAGAAATTTTGGATATATTAATTTTTTTAAACCATTGGTATATTCCAATGGAAAGTATAAAATACCAACAATTTTTCGAAACTAATGATACCGATCTATATAAATGGATTAGAAATAATTGGCATAGGTTCTCATCCTTTAATCCATACCAATGGTTTATAAACTATATATATAGAGTTCCCACACCATTATAAAATTAAAACCCCCACTCTTTTTCTGAAATTGACACCGACATTACACACAAAATCCTTACCTCAATTACCCAATGCACCAACACATAAAAAACCAATAATATAACATATATAGAATTTAAAAAATTAATACAATAGGTAAAAAAGAATAAATTATAATATATATAAATCAAAAAAATAATACATACCATATAAGTAATATTGAATGATAAAATGAAAATTTTAAAATCCATTCATATCTAATTATTCGTGATATAATTTAGAAAAATAACACCACACTGTAATGTAGAACATTTAGGAATTCACAACAACAAGCCCTCTTTGGTCAATAACCTATATAAATTTCCAAACCGTTAACCCAAAAATACTAGAAAATATAAAAATTTTGAAAATATAATAAACAAATAAATTCATTCAACAAGTGATAATACACATTAAAAACATCACACATATTCATTCACAACTATTTATAAATCATCAAAAGTCATAAATATCACTCAATAATGGAAAAGATCAATATCTACCTCATCTCCGTCACTATCATTACTGTCATCCTCGCTGTTATCCTCAACGTTATCCTCGTTATCATCCACACCATCATCCTCCCCATTATCCTCTCTATCACCTTCACCATCGCTATCACTATTTCCATATCTCGAAAAACCATTTTCCCAATGACCTCTATAAGCACTAATCAATTCACTATATAAATTACAACACATCGACATATATGCATCTTAAGACATTGAAATATCTGTTAGAGGTGATCAAAATATTAATTCTATATATTTCATAAATTCATTATTGGCTATTTCATTCTTTTCATGTTCCTCAATGACCATTTTTGGACTCTTCTAACTCTGCCTCATCCACTAATTCCCACGCAATAGCTGCTTCCAACTCACTGCTACTAGAAATTGTACCTGAAGTGGGCCAATATCGATTTTGGGAAATACTCTTACTTTGTCGACAACATAATTTTCTATGCTTCTATACTCACAAAATATGATGTAATTGATCATTTGGCTAATATTTTTTGTCCTCATTATCATCAAGTGCTTCTAAAGAAAACTCACACAAAAATATGTTAACTATTTATTTAAAAAAATATTTGAATTTTAAAAAAATATAAAACATAAAATCTACTACTATGTGAGTTCATTTTTGGTACTTCTGTCATTATTCTTTCTACTCACATAAAACAGAATTTTCTTGAGGAATACATCCTTCAATATTAAAAAAAATAATCTTTAATGATATAGATTATAGGAAACCATAAATGAAAATATTTTTTTAATAATTAATTTCATTACAATAATAAAATGTATATAATCTATAATTTAATATAAAATTCTAGAATGATTGATGATTTTGAGTTATTATGAAATGAGTTAGTTAACAAAAGATAATTTAAATAATAAATTGGGTGAATTGATAATAAAACTAAATAATTATTTGATAAATTAACATAAAATGAAATTTAAGGATTCTTGTTTGAATATATTATTTCATCAAAATAAATGTAAATGTAATTATAGAATACTGGAAATTGTATGTATTTATGAAAGAATCTAATCACTACTAAATACAAGCATAATATGGTATAATGGAATGGTTATTTTTTTTTCTAGATGTGTTCCAATTTTGTTTCCATTTTTTAAATATGATTTAATTTGAAAGGGGATTAAATTTGGAAACACAAAGTTAATTTTCATTTTATGGATATTGAAGAATTCATATAGTCAATATTGGATTTTGTTTTTCCTAAAAAGGAAAATGAAAGAATTTGATTTATTTTTAACTATGTTAAAGAATTTTAATTGATAGTTAGAATTAGACTTTGTGAAATTAAAATTTCATGTTTTTCACAATAATAAAAATATTTCGGTTTTATTGAAATGGTGTGCATATTCATTTAATTAGGGATTATGTAAAAGGAAAATAGATTTAGTTTATTTAATGTTTTTATTAGAGTTTTTGTTTTATTTAATTGTAGATTCTTGATGTTTGGATATTCATCTTGGATTTTTTAATCTAATCCATGTGAGGAATGTTAAAATACTAGAAGATTGTGGTAGTGGATTTTGTTGAGCTTGTAATTCACTACTATAGTGTATTATAGTTAATATTATCATTGAATTTAGTTTCTTTATTATTCTGTTTTCTGAAAATAGAAAATAATACAAAGGGGGTTGTTCTAACCTGATTCTTATAGAATAGTTACAATAAAAAAGGTGAAATTATGTTATATTTATATTAAAATATTGTAGGGAATTTATTATGTTATGAAGTAATATTATTAATGTGATTTAATAGATACTTGAAGTGAAATAATTTTTTTTCTTTGATTTATTTTATAAAAATACTATCCAAATTTCATTAAATGGTATTTAAAAATAATTCCATATTATTTAAATGGGTGAGTTTATTGAATAGTGTTCAATGATGATAATAGTGTCCACTATTGAATTAATAACACTAGATTATATTGATGTGTTGAATATTTTGATTTCAATAAGTTTGTTCATGTGTTGAGTGTTCATTAATGATCTATAAGGATTTTTTGATTCGTCATGTGGCATGTTGATAAGTAAAAGTTATTTTAAAAGATTTAAATTATTTTTTTGGTTTAATAAATTGTGTACATGACATAATTTCAATAATTTATTTTGTATATTAACTACTGATTTTTTTTGTTGATTATCTTAAAAATCACTCTCTCCCTCATAAGATTCATGTAGTTAATTATCCTATATTTAAAATTAAATATTTATTCATTTGGTAGAATTAATTATATCCTAGTGATAAATTAAATAAAATAATAAATTTATATGAATGTGATGATCTTTGTTCCCTTTAAAATTTTAATCATATCTCTTCTAATTACAGTTTGGTGGAATATTGATTCTTTCTATTCAAAGAGGATCTACAACCCCATTCTTGGTTTTGATATTTTTTTATTTTTTGATGCTGGTAATTTATTTATTTCATTTGGTGCTTAAAATAATATTATATATTTTATGTTTACTATTTAATGATTCAATAATTTAATGTTAGTTATCCTAAATGACACTCTCGGGAGATCCTCTCTTGAGAGCGCCCTAGGGTTTTGGGGTCGAAGGATTCGGCACGGAGCATGGTCGGTTGGGCCGGTGGGTTCTCGATGAGGAACGTTTGGGAAAGGGTTCTTGGAAAGCGGACGTCGGGGGCATCAAGCGACGACATGCTTTGTCCAGTCCTCATTTTGGTTTGGATAGGTGTGGTCGGATGATTGGATTTAGATGTGGCATTATCCATGGATCTCCTGAGTGGTAGAATCAGATTAGTCAGAATCAGCTTCAGATGTGCCTTGGATGCGGCATCAGGAGCAGATAAACGTTTTTGGCTCCTGTAGGCTCGCTTTTATACTAGTGGAAAGAGTTTAATTTGGAAACATTGTGTAGTGGTGTAGATAGGGTTCAGAAGAACGATTCAGATGGCTTGGGTTCATACGGCGGTGAGGATTCTGATACAGATGCTTGAGGAATTTCAGATCTAGGACGGCATTCGGCTATTTCTCGGTGAAAAAGGCGACATCCTCTAGGGTTTTCGGCATTGGAGTTTCAGTCTTCTCGGCATGATTTGTGGCAGTGAGGAGTTTGATTTGTGCGGCGTTGTAGGTCTATCCTTGCGGTCATCTTCCGGCTTCTTTGGTGGAGGTTTTAGGTCCTCTCTTGATGTTTTAAACTTCGTGCAGTGCGTTATTTCTTCTTTGCAGCTTGGATTCATAGGTAGTTTGCAGTTCAGTTGTTGTCGGCTTCAGCTTGGATGCGAAGGTGTGGTAGGGGGCGAGTCTATTGGTGATCCGAGGTTCGTTGGGTCAGATGCATTTTTCCTACATTGTTTTAAGGTTTGGTTGTTTGCCTCTGCCCTTTGAGCATGTTCGAGCATGTAATGGGTTACCCTCTCCCAATTAAAAATGGACCTTTTCTTTTCTTTTAATAAATAGGGCACTGCCGTAAGCTTTTCAAGTAATTTCATGTTAGTTTTTTGGATGGGGAAACTAGTACTTGTGTTAACGATTAATATTATATAATTTTTTGGTGATATTAATTTTCAAATAATGTTTTTGACTTCTGAAAATATGGGTAAACGTGTTTATTGTGATGAATTCAATAGAATATTGTTATAATAAATGTTTTAAATTATATATTAATTAATTAAATTATTGATCTCAATAAATCATGACGAAAATTAAATTTTAAAGGAAAAATTAGATGTGCTTTGGGTTATTATTTATGACACCAAATATTATTATATGTTTCTGGATTTTAGGTTATCAATGGGATGAGTTTTTTATCTCTTGTTTGGTTAAAAAAATTATTTCCACTTTAATTAGAAATTGTTAGATGAAAATAATTTATTAATAGTATAAATAATTAATTAACAATATGATTTAAGGATGTGTAAGTGTGATGTGTACTGTGAGTTTTGTGTGACATTGAATAATGTGTTTTTTATTTTAATTTTTCATTAAATCACCTATATACTAATAAAAAATGATTCTAAGATCATATAATGATCAATATCAAGATATATCTAAGAAAAAGGTACTACCCATTAAAGAATGTTATGTTAATTATAATACTAGTTATATATATATTATGTTTAAAAAATATAGATGTGGATGATGTAATTTGATGGGGGGCCTATAATGTCATCTGTGGTGTATGTGATCTTGTCTAGTAGAATCAATTTCATATGGTTAACCCAAAATAATTATTTTTTTATTAATAGACATTGGTGAATCAAATATGGATAGATTTTAATTAAAATAATTTCAATATGTGTTAGCTACATGTGGATCATTAAACTATTTTTTCATGGAGTACATGTTTTTTAGAATAATATAGAAATAAGGTTAAGGAAGTAGGAAAAACTACTCCTAATAAACTTTATTAAAAAATTAACATGAAAAACATAAATTTACAAAGGGGATTCATAGAGGCTAGGTTACAAAGGGGAGTTAGAATAATATATAATAGTATAGTGTTCAATAAAATCCTACAAAAATGGAAAGAAAATAAAAAGTGAAGAAAATTACATCGAAGAAGGGAAAAATATATTTTCCTCAAACAATTTTAGATGCATGGAGAAAAATCATAGAAAATGAAATAAAGGTTTTCTTTTTAACGAATCATAAATTTAAAATTCATCCAAGAATGTTCCAAAATATACCAAGACTAAAAAAAAATAAAAAAAAATATATGAATAACGTAAGGTAATGATTCCTTAGGTTATGTAAAAAATAAAATCATGAATCATAAAAAAACCAAGATGGAAATTAATAATATTTAATAAAAATTAATAAGATATTTATATTATAGAATATAAATAAATTTCATGATCTATTTTATATAATACTTGAGTAAATTTAATGATGGAATTATGTTGATTCAAAATAAAGAATAAATCCATGAAATTAAAAAGAGGATTTTTGAGGTGAATGACCTTCATGAGAAGTCACATTAATACGTCAAGAATAATTACCATGATAGTAATGAACACATGATAAATTATATTTCCCAATTAGAAAAGGAATGAAATTTTGGGGAATGAAATGAATGATCATGTCCTATAGTAAGAAATGGATTCCACATGAAGAAAAAATTTAATTTTATATGTGGTTTTCCAGAGAGGATGACCCAAAAAAACATGATAATATTTTTTGGTGGTGTAAGCATGCTAGATATATTTTAATTTATTTTTTAAAGATAATTTAATCCAAAATAGTCATTCTAAAGAAGATAATGCTTATAACAAGTGTCCCCTCTAATGTTATTTCAATATTTCATTGATTGTGGATTACTTAAAAATGATTGAACATATTGGTAACTTTTAAATGATCCAAAATAATATTATAAGATTATTACTCGTGGATAAATAGTATATTGTATTTTTTTATCATGTTTAAGTAATATTACTCTAACAAATTATATTTCAAATTGGATTGATATTTCTAAAATGCTTTGACATGTTTGATATAATTGATAACTAGCATAACCATTCCACACCAACTAATTTATAATTAATTCCTAGGAGGTACCATACACTCCATTACAATAGTATCATGACTAAAAAACATAAAATCCACAAATTATTAAGAGTTTATATTGTCCTAAAAAAGAAAATATTTTAGTATAAACACCATTTTAATCTTCCATATAATAAATAGATTTGAATCATATCCCAAACTATCCAATTTATAAATATTATTGTTTTAAGAAAATTCCAAGGAATATGTATAATTTCAAATTAAGGAATTTGATTTCAATAATTCATTTAAATATAAAAATTATAAATAAATTTCATACCATCTTTTTCTCATGGCCTGACATCTTAGTCCACCACAATGCATGGAGGTATTTATTATCAAAACTGTTTTCTTATTTCTTGTTAATTAATCCTAAACAATGAAATTTTAATCATATAAGAAAATTTTATTAATGAAAATCATCGAGATTTTCTTTAAAAATTTGATTATTTTTTTTACAATGAACTTGTTACACATCCCATAAGAAACCATTTCTCGATAATGTGATATAAGACCCTCATTCGTGATTGTTGTGGCCAGTAAATCCATACAAACTCTATCATTCCAACCATATTACATCTCATGATTATATTCTATCTATAAATCACCTAATTCTATGGGCCGTGTTATCATTACAACATCAAATCTTTTATAATTTATAACATAACTCAATCCAAAAAATTAATTATCTAAATACAATAATAATATGAAATATATTCCCATGATTTTTATTACCCATATTTATTCTTATGAATTATCCTATACATAGTTTGTACAATGTCTATGAGAGTGTGGAATAATGGGAATGATTTGATATTATTTGGAATGCATAAACATAAAATTATAACATTCTCACCCTATTTTTCAAATCATTTTATTTTCCTCATTGTACTCACCATTAGCTATGTTTTGAGGTAATACATCATACACATGCATGTAGTCCCATTACACCTATTGTCATATCCATCTTTGAAATATACAAAAAAATATTATATCATTACATAAATTGTGGTCAATATGATTTAATATTGTTCTATAATGTTACCTAAGATAGTATGACCATTGGATTTTGCTGGATACAGAGGCTCTAATAGATCTTAAACCTCAATAAGAGGAGTGGGACCCATTGAATACTATAGAATCTTATAATGTGTTAGAGTATATGTTTTAGAAATATGAATATAGAATATCGTGGATAAGAAAGTATATTTATGACAAGAGGTCGTACATGTGTGTGGAAATATATAATATAGATGAGTGAGTTGGATCCATCATCAGATAAGGGAATGAAAGGATAGGTGAACTATATAGAAAAGGTGGAGAAAACATAGTAATCCAAAATATCCCTGGCGCCTCTATTGAAACTATGGGATAAGAAGGTGTGGTAGATGGTATGTCATATGAAGGGACATGGTGTGATAGGGTTCATTGTGTGGTGTGTGTATCTCTAGTACCACCCCCACAAATCGTATGGTTGAGCACTTGTACCACTATGCTTGTTGGAGAATTATTTTCACCTAGGTGATGGATCTTAAATAAAAGTAAAAAAATTAAACAAATGACATTATATGTTATTGATATATATATTTATAAACATATGAATTATTGTACTCACAACAAGAACTATAAAATGGATTCCCATCAATCTCATTTGGAGATTATTTTTTCTCATCATTTTCTATCATGTCACTAATGTTTTTTTAATTTCCTAAATTTGAAAACAAATATGAAATTAATTAGAAAATCATACCTGTGTAAGATAAACAAGAATGAATATTATACATGAGTTAATTATGAAATACCGATTTTAAGAACAAATGAAGGATGCATAGTGCTATAACTAAATCATAATATATTTTTAGTGGTAATAATATAAAACCATAAAATTTATGTCATATAGAAATTAAAACATCTAAATTCGCATGGTTAGAATGCATATGATATTGTTTTCTTCTATATTTAATTCAATAAAATTCAATCCTGGTTTATTCACTTGGTTAATTTTGGTCAATTTATTAGGTTATACATCAATTATTATGGGTTATGTAATTTGGTTCATATTTTTGTTAGGTCATTTTTTTCATTTTTGGGTTAGTTCATTATTATCATTTGTATTTATTTTCATTATAATTAGTTTAATACGTTTAAATTAAATTCAAATTGTTTTTTGTTCTAATTTAAATATTTAATTATTTCTTCTTTGGTACATTCTGATATAGTTAAATTAAATATTAGAAATTTCAAGTCAAGGAAATGTAAAAAATGTATATATTGTAAATGAACATGAAGGTAAATTTGGATACATTATATTTGTAATAAATTCTAATTAAAATTTAATAGTACTGAAATCAACATGAAATTTCATGATAATACAAAAGGATTAAGAAAAAATATGGATGACTCTATATATTTCCCACCATATACTCATGTTCAAAATAATTTATAAAAATTGAACAATTGGTGTCTTTATAATTAATAAATTGATCTTTTCCAATTGGAGTTGTTCCGGTCTCAATTTTTTCATCAATATCATAAAAAATATCTCTTTATATTACTTCAATAATGACACAAAATCTATGTCTTTAATGATCTTTCACATAAAAAACTTATTTCCCAATTCAATATCTAATGTGATAAGAGTGTGGAACCATTGATTTTGTTTGATATCTTGGTTAAGATCACAAACATTGACTTCATTGTTCCATAGATAATCTGAATTTAGTAGTATGGGAACGTTATCAAATAATTATAATATGATATTGATATATCATGTTCCTTGTACGTGAGGCATCTATTGTGTTATGGAAATGTGAGTGTCTTTTTTTTTCTTTATGGAAAATTATTTTTTATCTGGGATTGAAATTAAATTCAATTAATGTGATTATTGTTTTGTTTTTTGGTGATAGTATATTCCCCAGGATATTTTATAGGGTATGTTATAGACCATCCTCACAAGGTTAGTCATAATTTTAATATATTACGGTTAGTCGATGACTTAATTTTCCTTCATGGAATCATGAAATTGTATGATTAGTTATTATAAAGGTTATAATTTTTTAGCAGTTCTTTTTATGTGATATGGACCCATGTGTGAGGTAAAAAATTTGTACATGTGGAACAAACTATAATTCAATGATCACATGTTTTTTAAAGAGGGAATTTAATTTCTTATTTGATTAGTGGACCTTTAAACCTACACCCTTAGTATTATACATATTTTTATATTTATTGGGATATTTTTGGTATCTCAATATTGTTTAACTCATCATTTCTAATATTAATGAATTATTTTTTTATGATGATATAAGTGGAGTTGAATCGAATAATGAGCTAAATACATGGAGGAACGTGATCCCTATCTTTATTCCCAATCCATTGTGGGTCATGGAATTAATTATGATATTTTTCATTATGAAATATAAATACCTGTAGGTTTTATTTAGATGTGTTTTTATTTAGTGAATTAATTGACAAGGCACAAAGGACCTTCCAATAATACACCAGGGATTCTCCATATCAATCAGGAATCATGAAATAATACAAATAAGTGAAAAAATATACCAGAGGGATAATTATAAAGGGAAAACCATTTCATATTGAGGCATGTTAAAGTGAATCCTTTTTCATATGTTACTGAAGAACTGAAAAAAAAATTTAAGTGAAAACCTTCTAAATATAGTCAAATAAGCTTCAACATATAAAAAATTCAATGCTAATAATTATAGTGAGTAACCAATTATTAAATAAGTCCCTTATAGGGATTGATATAAGAAAACAATCCATTGAAAATATAATTTTTTTTTGCGTGGAACTGTTCCATGTAAAAAATAAGAAAAATAAATAATGAAAAAGAATAAAATTTACAAATTATTTTAGAAAATAAGCATCGTAAACTGCTCTTTCAACAACCACAATAATATTTATTTGTATCATAAAAAAATAAATGGAAGAAAAATTAAATCTACCATATTGTTTTTAACAAAGAATAATAGAAAAATTGATGCCTATTGTAATACCTGATTGAATTAGAAGTCATTTATTTTATAATGATGAATAATATAATTAAGAAAATAATAGATAAGGAATCCCTACCAGTGGGGAACAAACATAAATTCCAAATTCTAGGGCTATGGATGAAAATGTGA
Source organism: Viscum album (assembly GCA_963277665.1). NCBI lineage: Eukaryota > Viridiplantae > Streptophyta > Magnoliopsida > Santalales > Viscaceae > Viscum > Viscum album. The sequence goes on from OY728129.1 coordinate 156,448, forward strand.
TGGGAATAGGAGCTCGTGTGGGCTGTATTTGGTGAAATCCTACACCAATGGTTTGTTTAAACAATTGGTATTTTATTCTATATAGTGAAGGTTTTGAAAAAATGTTATTATATTGTAATCTATGACAATGTTTTTTTAAAACTTTATGGATATTATAGAACTGAACAGCCTATCCTAGTAGTTTTTCCAAACCATTATGATAGGACTGCCAATTCCAATGGTTTTTGAAAACTATTGTTATAGTTCCATGGGTATAACATGTATTTATCTTAGTAGTTATTTTTATTATATATCCAAACTATATTTTCTATACCATACTCTTCGGTCTTTATTATGAACATAGAGTGAATCCGTATGTTTAAATATATTCTTCATAAATTTAGTATAAGAAAAACCTTGAATATGGTCATCATAAAATTCTTATTGAATATATCTATTAATGGAATGTCTTTTATAATTCATTTTAAATAAATTAAAACTCCTATGTGCTATAATGTATAATAAGATTAGGATATATTCTAATTAGGTTATTGGAGAAAAAGATTCTCCATAATATATTCATTTTAATTTATGTTAAATTTTAGCACTAAGTCATGATTTATTTAAAATAATGATTCCATGTTATCCATAGTTGTTTATAAAACCCAATTTCACTCCAATTAGCATTTGGTTTGAATTATGTTCAACTAAGCATGAAATTTTGTTATTTTCAAACTGATTGTGCACTTATTCCATTATCCTTACCCAAATTTCATCACCTAAATAATTATCTGATATTTTAGGTTCAAATTGTGATAGGAATTAATTTAACCTCACATATATTTCATAGGGAAATTTATATTTTAATGAGTTAACATACATATCATAAAATATAATTAGATGGACGATTCATTAAGATAAATAGTTTCTTTTCTAAATTGATACTATGTTCTTCATATATGGGATATAAATATTATTTTTAACCAGCATCAAGTTATTGAATATCCATTTTACATTCTTATAGAGGATTTACAATTGGTAGTTTTATATTATTTTCTAGAAACGAAGAGGGTACTTTAAATAATAATTAGTATTTTTAAATTATGAGGGTTTCTAAAAAACAAATGGTTCTATGTCATAAAATGTTAATGGAACCATTTACCAAATAATAATATTATTTTTCTATAAAATATAACATCCATTATTATTGTAGTATAACCCAAAAAAATCCCATCATTAATTTTAGAATATAATTTATATAAATGAAATTTTGTATTCAGGATGATTACATAAAATACAGAAATGATAAAGTAAGAAATGTTTTTCTTCCTTCTGATACATAACTCATAAAGAGTTTTATAAACAAATTGTATGAGTAAAAAAATATTTATAATATAACTATATGTACTAAAAACAATATCCCATAAAATTTTAGCAACAAAATAATCACAAAATAATGTTCGAGTAATTTTCTAAATAATTATATTTTTTATTTAAACTACAACATTTTATATAGTTCTCTTAGTGCCTATTTTTTGAGTAATCCAATTTATTATTATGAAAATTTTAAAAATAACAATTAAAAAAATCAAATCGGTGATAAATTTGGATAGTAACCAATGATTACTTCTTTAAATTTTAATAAAATCATTAAAATAGTAAATTGATTATTGGATTTATAATTTTGTGTAATATAATAATCCCATATAAATATTCTGTAATCATAAAAAAATACATATTCATAGCATTTTATGATAATATATTCAATTTTTATAGAACCAAACAGATATATGTGGACTAACTATAATTATTTTGAATTTGATCATTCATTTTTATATTTAAATTGTGACTTATGTTGTTTACTATAATGATTTTGATGAAAGCCAATGTTTGAATTAAATTTATGTTCTAGTAGATCCCTATCATTTAATGTCCCAAAGTTCATAGAAATTTTTTAGAAGTTATAATGTTCTACAACAATATTCTATAACAAAAATAAGTCCTTATATCTTCAGTAACGAAAATTATGATTACATTTTTCTTTTATACCAAGTTTGATAACATTTTAATTCATATCAGTATAAAAAATTGAATTACCTTTTTAAATATTAATGAATAAATTTATATTCATGATATTTAAATGATATCCCTAAACATATAATCACATACATTGATAAGATGGTGGTATCTCTAAAATCATATCAAAAAATTGAAAAAATTTATTTTCCATGAAAATAAATATCACTAAATCTAATGGTTTCAACCAATGCACTGACTCTAAAAGAAACTTCTCCTCCTTTTAACTTATTGAAAATTTTGAAATTTTATATGTATGAAATCTTATGCTGATAAATAAGGTCTATATATCATTAATGTTTTCTACTAGTACATAACATATTTTTTAAAAAATGATAAAATTATGTTACCGAAACCCATAAATGTTTTTGTCCAGTTATGTTAGAAAATAAAATTTATAATCCCTCAAATGTCTAAACTTTAATATTTTAAAACTTCACATTATTTTTATATGAAATAATTGAAATAAAATATTGGTCTTTATTTAATGAACAATAAATTTTCCAGTGACCCCTTCTATGAAATTTAGTACAAAAACTTGCCCTTTTAGAAACATATTAATTTTATTGAAAATAGAGATTATTAGAAATAAATCAGATTCAATTTGATCTTTTATATGGTATTTTTTCCCATAATTTCTATCAAAAAATCCCAAATGTAAAAGTAGATAATTTTTCTTAAAACAAATAGCTGTGGTTTTTTGTTAAAATAAAATATTCAAAATGTTTTCATCATATTTTTTATCTACAAATTTCTTATTTTAAATATTCAATGAAACATATTTTCGATCAATTGGTTATTATTAATAAGAATTATTATTAGAATCTAATTCTATTGAATATTTTAAATTCTTTAATTTTATTTTGAAATTATATTATTACATAAAATAATATTAGATTTTAATAACTTATAAGAAATTTTGAATTTAATATTTTCATGACTCAAATGGGTATTATATATATATCAATTTCAGACACAGAAGATAATGTTTATTCATCTTTTATTGAATAGTATTTTTTCAACATTAGATGGATTATATTTTTTCATATTTTAATAGAGTTGAACATAAATCAAACTTTTAAGGGAATATACTATTACTTTTCCCATGAAAAAAATTTCTTCCTTGAAATTTTGGAATTGAATATTTTTTTCTAAATATAAAATCCATTATATTTTTATGACCTATGTAATGGGTTGTAACATTTAATAATAGTCCATGTATATAAGTATTTTAAAATCCATTTCATATCACATCTGAGTATCTACTTGACTTTCTCTTTCTCATCCTTAGTTCCTTAGAATTAGGTATGATGTGAACATCCTTTTTATTATCATGAAATATAAATTCTGAAGAATTTTTCTTCCCTTTCCTATATTTAATGTATCTTTGATTCAAATTTTATATGTTTGAATTATAGGAAATGATATTTATCCTTCATTCAAAAGGATTAAGACTAATATTTATATCCTTTAATTCACATTGATCTAAACACTAAAATTATCATTTGGAATACGAGTTTTAGAGTTTTTAGAACAAAAAATTAATTTCATAGGATTAAAGATTACCTAAAGTAGAAAAAAATCTACTCAATTTTTACCTTTTTAAATATTCATCATATCTTTTTAGTTTACTCTCATACCACATATATTTTCAAATTATGTTATACAAATATAACATATTCCTCTTAATAGTATACTGAATTGTTATTATCATGGAATCCAACACTTTATTAATAATATTGATATTCATTTCTATGATTTGTTATTCATAAACTATTTTTCACTAAGGTATTTAAAATTATTCACTATTTTTATAACTCATTTATGAATTTGTGTTATCGATTCTCATGGAATTAAATAGATCTTGATATTTATTATGATGAAATCATATATACATTTTTCTTTCAATTTGTAAAATATTTTAAATGATTTACATAGTAATGAAACCAGTATGTGTTGTTTATTACAAGAAATAGGATTTCAGGGATTCAATGTATTTTTTTAAAAGAACCAAATTTGGATACTACATTTCATGAAACATAATTACATGATGTGTAGCATCATTTCACAAAATGATTAAATCCTTAAAGATGTGCAGTGAATAATTTAAAGTCATGAAGACATTATGTGACTTGATTCACCATCACATGACATTTAACATTTTAATTCATTATATATTTCAAGATAAATCTTGGAGGAACCTATATAGAATGTGATCCAGTTACACAATGTTCGAGGAGTCATATTTCCAAATCTACAATCGATATTCACATGAGATTTACCCAGATTAATAAATCATGGAAGGAAATTTGGAAAGGAATTACATGACATGAAAAACCAATACATGTCGTATAATATCTAGATATTTTCCAACAATAGCTGAACCATGGAAAATAGAGAAGATAGACTTCTTTTTCTTCTCTCATTTTCTCTCTCTTTTCTCTGGACTCTCCTTTGACTCCATCTACTAAAACATGAATTTCCTCAATTTTATTCATTAGTTTAATTCAATTCAAGCATTGTGGATTGATATCAACAACTTTCCTCATTCCTTTTGGAATCTTCAATGTCGTTTCACGAATTTTTTGATTTAGTCACCAATATACAATGAATCCATGTTGTTATTAATCTAATTGTACGTAATTAGTTGGTTGAAATTCTGGTTGATTTGATATTTATATTTCTTGTTCTTAACTAAATGTTTTTTTGTTGTTTAAAATAAATCATTTCATGTATGTAAATAATTTCTTATCATCCTCTATTGGAAGATTGATCATGGGTTCAATAAATTTTCACTCTGTAATTGATTCTACAATGAGTAACTAAACCACATAGGGTGGGGATCAAGAGTAGAGGTGTTTGAATCCAATTAATCATAAATTCAAAACATAGTAACCTTAATGATTAGTAATCAGGGTAAAAAACATTTTCCTATCAATTTATCTTGAACAACCCTTACCATAGGATTTTTGAATGAACAAACCTCTCTTGATTTCAAGTAGAATAGGCCATGATCATTAAACTATTAAAATTTATACCATAGAAAATATGTTTTATACATTTAGGTTATAATTTTCAACAAAAAAGGAATAGATACCTCATAGATGGAGCTATTAGGTCAGACCACTATCAACAAGTGACCTCCACTTGCTTCAGAGCGTAAACATTAGGATCATGAAAATTAATAATTAAGATTATCCTTTCTCTTAAATATTTAAATAGACACTTATCCTTTTTTATATTTGATCATAAACCACATTCTCTTAAATATAGTCTTTATTCCAAACTAAACCATCTTAAGAGGACTCCCACCACAAAGGGATCTATGATTAGTTCATTCTACCTAATCCATGATCCTTGTGGGAACGACCTTACACTATCCCTATAGTAAATTTATGTAACATGTGTAGTTTAGGAATTTAAATCAAATCTGAATGCATCCCGTGTTAATTAAATGAAGTCTGGAATAATTTAAAAAATTGGCACCATTTTTGGTGATCATATTTTTTGTGATTCACATAGACTCCTATGAAAAGAACATGGGATTACCTCTACCTTTACCCTTTTCAATTGTATTTCTCATTCCATTTTCTTTTGGATGCCATTGCCCCATTCTTATTATTTCAGCATAGTGAATGCATCAAGGAACTAAAACATGTGGAAGGAAGATTGAATTAGATGAAACTATTTCCTTCAAAATAGAAATAGATAGGTATATCATTGCATGCTGACATTTAGAAATAGAAAACCACAAAAATCATGAAAGTTCGTATCAACCCAACCCACCCAATATGTATCTTTTAACTCATGATGATCATCCTAGACATCAAGAATGATCTACTATGGATTGTTTATTTCCATTAATCCATGGTACTACACAAAGTATCGTGTTCCCTCCTATTATGGCCCATACCATTATGATCTAACTTGCAATCATTCATATGATTCAAAACTTGGTCCAGTTCAGTGGGATTAAATGCAAAGATCCCCATGAACACATATCAAAATTTATATATGTATGTGACAAATTTTTCAACTAGGTAGTGTATTCTGATGTGATAAGACACAATTTATTTCTATTCCCTCTATAAGACCGAGCCAAGTATTGTTTAAAACTTCAATAACCCAAGTAAATCATGACTTCGAATGATTCATCAATAAAATTTATGGGAAATACTTTCTACCAATCTGCATTGGAAAATTATAGAATGAAATCCATAATTTCACTCAAAAGGATGGAGAGTCCACATAGAAAGCACGTGATTAATTTAAATAACTCACCCTGAAGTTCCCACATCATGCGATCGAAATGTGGTTCCAGCTCTAGAAATTCAATCAAGGCATTCAGCTAGCCTTGCACATTGTCGTTGTTTCCGTAGATGAAGGAGAACTGAGGATTATGATGCCAGAGGTAGGTTGATCACTTTAAGATGAAGAGTCTCATAATGCCAGCCTATTGCAAAGATATCATGGACCACCTATTCATGGTATCCACCATGTTTAATAAAATACCTCATTAGCTCCATAAGAATAATCCTTTATCGAAAATATTTAATTCTTTCAACTACCCACCACACCACCTCCTACTGTTATTATGGATGTCTAGTAATACAAAATGTGTGGTGACAAAAATCTCTATCAAGAACATACTAAAAGAATTGATGAAAACCAAAATAAGTAATTTTATTATGTTAATTTCAATTTTATAAATTAATAGTTCTAGTAGTGGAAATAATATTTTCAAAAGATGCCCATACAACAATAGAAATAGAATAATCAGAGATATTAACAACAAAGAAGATGTCATGCAACTTTTTGAAATCAAGGACCACTAGGATATATACCAATGAATCACATGTCCCAGCCACAATAATAAGAAGAACAATAACCCTTACTTATAATAGGAAACCCAAAATGTTCCCAATATCCCCCAAGACCTCAACAACAAGATTTACCTATTAAATAAATCTAGAAAATATACTCTACGAATTTTTTCAAAAGTCATATATGAGGATGACTCCCCATGAAATTGAAATATAGAATATAAAAGGCCATTAGAAACCTCATGCATCAAATGCATCATATCTCCAAGATACTTTTAGATAGATTACTGAGAACCCTAAATGGTAATAAAAAGATATACTCATGATAATTTGAAAATGAAGTGGTTTTGAGGAGTGGAAAAGAGATGGATTTCTAGAAACCATAAGGAACATACGAAAGAAATGAGTAATTCAATAATTATAAACCATTAATAGAGGAATAAGTTGACCCGAAAACTCAAGTGACACCTCAAGTGGTACCACCAACTACAAAAACCCAAACATGTGAGATGCCAACAATGAATGTTAATGTTTCTACACCAACCTATAAACCACACCTTCCTTTTCCTGAAATAGAAAGTAAAGGATGAATGGAAGGTAAATATAATAAATTATGGAAAATTTCAAGCATTTTCAGAACCAAATTCCATTTGTGGAGGCAATCTCCCAAATTATCACCTATCAAAAATTCCTCAAAGAGATCCTTCCATACAATAGGAAAATGGATGTCCAATAAGTCATTTCACTGAATGAAGAATTCCATACTATTGTTCAGAAAAACATTTCACAACAAAATGAGATACCCTAGTTGTTTTTCAATCCCCTACACAATAGGATAATGTTTCTTCAGAATATATTTGGTGATTTTGGAGCCAACATCAACATCATTCCGATGAGTGTATTCTGCAATATGGGACATGAAGTGATCAAACCGAGTAGTGTAGCACTCCAATTATCCAACTGATCAGTATGGTATCCCTAGGTAATTCTCAAGGATGTTCTAGTCAATGTTGGAATGTTCATTTTTCTGGTAGAAATTCTCATTGTGAAAATTATAGAGGAATAATACATTGGAATCATCTTTGGATGACTATTCCTAGACACTAGAAATGAACTGATTGATATGAATCAAGGAAGACTAATATTCCTAGTAGGAGAAGAACAAGTTGTGTTTAATCTAGTAAATAAATTACAACAAATATTTGATTATTCAGATTTCCAATAGATCTTTCTCACTAACCAAAGAGAAGGATACGTAATAATTGAAGAACAATGTGATGATGTACCCACTAAAGAGGATTAGAAATATGAAATTAAAGAAGTAAACTATATATAACCTCTTATAAGGGACAAAAATTCACATTTCATACCCTCAGTAATCCTCCCACAAAATGTAGAATTTAAACCCCTCCATATTACACTCAATTATACTTTTCTAGTGTTTTTTGATGCACTGCATGTTATCATTAACTCTAAATTGTCAAAGTCACAAAATGAAAAATTGGTTTAATTCTTGAAAATGAATAAGAATAATTTTTTTGGGGAATTATTTACATAAATGTAATCAAAAATAGTTTTTACACCTATAAACTTCAACATAAGGATGGGGAAAACCCAAATGATAACCACAGTGGAGATTAATATCACAAATAAAAATTTTTATTAAAAAATAAATTTAGAATCTTCTAGATGCTGGAATAATCATTTCAATCTCTGATATGTTTTGTGTGATCCCACTATAAGAATTTCACAAGAAAGGTGGTCTCATAGTCGAAATGAATGATTTAGATGAAGTAACCTCAACTTATACATTCATTGGATGGAGAGTATGCATGGAATATAGAAATAAAAATGAAGCAATACAAAAATATCATTTTTACCCATAATAAATAAACTACTAGAGATACTCACCTGAAAACATTTCTATTTTTTTGGTGGGATATTCAGGATACAATCATATTCTAATCAAAGTAGAATATTATTCAAAAACATCATTTACATGTCCATTTGGAACCATTTCCAAGAGGTGCATATCGTTCGGTATGTGTAATGAATCAAATATTTATCAAATATGTATGAAACATATATTACATGATATGTAATTGGAATTCATAGAATGTTTCATAGATTACTTTTCATTTTGTGGCAAATCCTTTGAAGTCTACCTAATTAGTCATGAGCTAGTCTTGTAGTGCTATGAGGAGAAGTTCTTAAATTAAAACTTGGAAATAGATTACCTTTTGTTCTAAAGAGGCATAGTAGTCATGTAAAAAATTTACAAGAATGAAATGGATGTTGATCTCTCCAAGATAAAATTTATCAAATATTTATCAAGGCCTTCAAAATTCTAATGTATAAGAAGATTTATGGGCCATGCAAGATTCTATTAGTGATTCATAAAATACATTTCAATAGTTACCCAAAAAATGGAACACCTATTATAAAAGGAAAACCAATTTATTGATTCTAAATAAGGTCAGTGAGAATTCAATGATTTAATGAACAACAAGATATATGATCCTGTAATCATATAAACTGATTGGGAAAAGTAATTTCAATTGATGAGTGACACTAGTGACTTCAATGTTGGTCCTACTTTAGGAAGATGAGATGGTTACATATTATGAATTTTATATTATGATAGTCACACACTAAATGAAGATCAAGTCAACTGAAAAACTACGAAGAATGAGCTCTTAGTAGTTGGGAAGGCTATCATGAATTTTTTTTCATCTCTAGTTCTATCCAAAGTAATTGTTCACACTGATCACGCTGCCCTAAAAAATTTAATTAATAAAAAGTATAAAATAAAAATACTAATAATATGGATCATATTGATCCAAGAGTTTTACATCATCATAAAATATGATAAATTAAAAGAAAATGGGATCACTGATCACGTGTTCTACCTTCCATTGCCACTCATATGGGGTGATGACGATATCAATATCGCGGTCTAGCTTCCCGATGAAACCCTTTTCAAAATATGTGTACAACCATGGTTTGTATATATTGAAACTTATCTCTCCATGATATTCTACACAAAGATATATCTTAATAGAAAATTATAATATTATTAACTGAAGAATCACAGTACTACAAGGTTGAACCACATATATTTATTTGCTGTGTTGATGGATAGTTGTGATGTTTTATTCTGAAAGATGATGTAAAAAACATGTTAGCCTTGTTTCATACATCACAAAATAGAGGAAATCATGGAACAAAGTTCAATTTAACAATGATCCTACAAAGTGTACTTTTCTGGCCCATGCTACACCAAGACGAAAGGGATTATTTTGAAAGCTATGATAGGTTCCAATGAACTGAAACCATTGGAAACAGATTAAAAACTCCCCAATACCCTGTCATGGATGTTGAAATATACTATATATGGGGGACAGATTTACTTGGACCATATCTCAATTTACATGAAAATTCATATATCCTTGTTGGATTTTACTACGTCTCCACATGGGTAGAAGCCGAGGCCTCAACACATGACACATAAAAAGTTCTCACGAACATAAAAAAAATGTGTTTTAAAGTTTTGGATTTATCATATTACTCAATAGTTCATCAGGAACACAATTTATTAATCAAGATTTCAATTGAATATTAAAGAAGTATGGAATTTGGTATAACACAAGAACACCCTAACACCCGCAAACAAGTAGGAAAGTTCAATTGTCAAATGGTGAAATAAAACCAACACTTGAAAATATCATGAACAACCATATATGTAATTAGTGTCCAAAATTAGATAATGAACTCTTAGTGTTCCAAACTACATAAAACCACCCATTGTAAACACATCAATAAGAATGGTTTTATGAAAACATTGTTATCTACTAGATGAATTATAGAATCTATCATAATGGGAAATTATGAAGTTCATTTTGGATTATTAAAAATTTGAAAACTCTAGGATGCTAAAACTAGATGAATTAAAATAATTTAGGAAAAATTCTTATGAAAATGACAATATTAAAAAATGGAAAACAAATAAGTGGAATGATCAACGGATTACAAGATGCATCATTTTCCTAGATAATAAGGTTATGTTATCCAACATGAGATTAAAAATGTTCCATGGGATATTGAAATCTAGATGGGTAAGACCCTTCTTTTTCATTCAAGTATTCCATTATGGGACCATTTAGGTTTATAAGTAAGGTGGACCACTATTCAATGAAAATGGTAAAAAATTTGAAATCTATCAAGAACCCTTCTATGAAGGCCATGTCGTCTGTTAGAAAATAATTTCAGCCTTAAATCATCAAGATATTAATGTTAAAGGGAGTGATGAGTGAGAGGCAACCCAAGATATGACCCCTTAGGTAAGAATATTTTTTTATAAGACATAGGACACCAATGAGAAATATGGGGGAATAAGACTAGATTCCAGTTTCAATCTGATCAAAAAGAAAGAATTACACATCATTTTCTTGTAACTCTCAATGTGTATTCTCATGGTATGAAATTTAATAAATAATCCAAATAAATGAAATGAAACCTAGTTACATATAATGTTTTACATTGAGTCCATTTTTTATAAAAATACCACGAACATATGGTTCAAGGTTGGATCAGCCCCAACTGACCTCCTACCCTCCCTATCAGCCATGCACCCCCTTACCGCTCACCTCGGCCCACATTATCTCCTCTATCTAAACCAACTCCTCTATATCCTCCCTATTGGATGAACCCACTACCCCATCTCATCTTCATAACCATCTTGGAAACTAACTCTAAGCCCTTATGTTGATCGAACAAAAACTATGCACCTTGGAGATGAAGAATCTGAATCTAACCACGATCATCCTTCGGTGAAGCTCGCACGAGGTGCTTCGCCTCACGCACCTCCACCACCTCCTGTAGTTTCCCCACCATTTTTTTTGTATCCTATGAGAAACATGATTCTCAAGTGGAGAGAAAATCTTTCACCATTGATTCTTATAATAAAAAGCACCATAAATTCTACCCCATTCACCATTTCTCCGACAAATGCACCATGAAAACCAAAACCCTCTACTGGAAAAGACAATGTGTAAAAACAAAACCAAATTCATGGCTATCCTCACATACCTTCTATCATCTGATAGGCTCCCCAACTCCTTGAATGCCTACATATTTCATCCATAATTGAGGTATTTAAGAAGATTTAAGGGGATATATTTTGGAGTTTCTAGCAACATTTTAGGTCTTAGTGGAAAATCTCCACTTTAGACTCAGTGGAAGACCTCATGAGATCTCTTTTATGGAATTTAGGACAGGAATCTCCATTTATAATGAGGATTTTGATGGATCACTATTATTCCCAACACTAGAGTTTGAGCCCAGAAATATCATTCAAAGACCACATTCGAGATAATATCCTTAGATTCTCACACAGATCATGATATGAGGATCACAAAATCAACCCAGATCCGAGGACCAGAACTACGTATATTACATAGATCCCTGAAAATTTCATGGTTTTCCCAAGATGAGTCTCACGGAAATTTTAGTGAGATAAATGTCATCATTCTCTCTCTATCCATGGGTGGCCCATTCGTCAACATGGTGTATGATTTCATGTTTAATTATTGATACCATACTTAGAGGATGTGAGGAACCTTGATGGGGGATATTTCATTACACCCCTTCCCATCATCTCGGTATTTTTAATTGGCACATTCCACTCACCTCACTCAGGCCGATGGAATCCATTGATCTTTTCTACTGCACAATATTCATCTACTTACCATGGTTTGAGTCTTCTATCAGTGGTGGAAGGAGTTATACAGGATGTGGAAAAGGCCAATGAAGATCATGAAGTAGACCCTGCACCCACTCCACCCACCACTTCACCCCCAACCCCTATAACAAATTTTACACTCTCCAGAACAACTTACCATACTACTCCACCCACCCACTCATATACAACATATCATTGGGATGTGAAACTATGAATGATATCGTATCTACACTAGATCTCCCTTCACCTTTTTATCCCTTTTATAGTGTTCTCTTAGTTAACTACCCCTTCCTCGCCCTCACAAGCCCCAGAAATTCCCTACTTGTATACCTCTCATTATCAATCTACCACCCCAAAAGCCTTTTGATCATAGTTGACATACCCAACTGCCCAACAGTAATATTAGGATGGGAAATACAAGAGGGGAAAGGGACCAACATCCACCCCATCCACTAAGGTAGCCTTCGTCGATCGTTCTTCCAGACCTATGGACACACTATAGATCAATACCTCCCCACAACCCATCAGTCTCATAGATTATAGTATGACGACACCGTCATATATAGATGAACACCCAACCCTTCATCCATCAATGGCATTGACCATGAAGGGAAGTTGCATCCACTCTTTATTCAAGTGTGGAATAGTGATTATGTCATTGTGGGAATTGATTTTTGATAGTGTACCACAGTCCACTCCCCTGATTTTTGTATGCTACAAGGTAATGATCATTTTTGTGTTGTTGCTGTTTCCCATCATGCTTGTATTACTACAGTTTATAATTAATTTATATTTATTTTATCTCTATATAAATGGATTATTTTTCAAATCTTTACAGTTTTATAGAATCCATGTCTAGCTCCTCTGTATCATATATGGATATCAATACACCTATTCCACCATATGTTATTTTGTGTCAACTGACTCAAACCTGGGAGAGGTTGAGGGAAATATCCATGATCTATCCCATGAGATTAATGCTCATCATCCACCACCATGAGAAAATATACCTTCCCATCCACATCATCTTCGAGCTAGGTATGCTTCTGAAGTGATTAACCTGACTGAAAGACCCTGAGAGCTATAGGGCACTACCACAAGTAGCTGTAGGTGAGATATGAAAGACTGAACAAATGAAAGATATTACCTCATACATTGATCCATTTATCTATCTAATAATGTCATTTGTTATAAATTTATGGGAGGTAATATAAATTTAATCTCTTTTCTCATTCATTGTAGTTATACTTTTTTCCTAGTCACCCTTTATAGTTTTCACTTTTTTTAACCATGAGTCACTTTGATCCTTACTGTGTACACATTACTATATTTTTATCAGGTGTCTTTCATTACTATTAACTATGTGCACTTGGCTATTTTACAGCTTACAGAATTATTCAACCATATAGACTAATATTTTATCCGGTGCATGATTTGTATTTCAGACACATTTTTTAGGTAGAAATATTCCAAAAAATAATGATAGCTCAATAATACCCACAACATACCACTTTATAAATGGTTCTCTCAACTCATTATCACTTCATTTTTCAAATTTCCATTTAAATAATATGATCTTTATCTATCATAACCCTCCCATGATACATCTACAGACAGTTCACACAATATCTCATTCTATGTGTGGGGGAGTTTTTTCATGACATTCACTTTCAATACAATTGAATTTCACCCTTTTCTCATTTTTGTTGGATAATTTTTTGACAGCACTCTTTAAACCAGAAACTCATTATACTCATTTAAATAAAAAAAATTTAAATAAAAAAATTATTGGAAATACATGTTTTATTTGTGTTTAGAATATTAGAACGATTGTTTAGTGTACTAATTTAACTCATTTTTTTTAAATTAAATTGAATTATCTTATTACATGGTTTTATAACCTTAGTAATTTTCAGTTTTCATTATTTAATCACATTACTGAGAGGATTATGAGACTATAATTTTATATTCATTTCTAAGCATAATTCGTGAGTGAAAAGATGGACTTATAGACCTATCAATAATTCATTGAGATATTATTTGGGATATGAATGAACAAATAAAATTTTAATATAAATGAGTAATTATTTGTTGAGATACTTGTCTTCCTTAAACCCACCATAGATATTTAATTAGATAAGCCCATAGTTTCTAGGAATGACCTTATAGGATGCAAAAATTCCATAATGATTATCCCTCCCTACCCTACTCTTTGTATAATGCATGACTTTACTTAGAATATGTGTGGGGGAATTTTTTACCCTACACAAGATGTTTTTACTATAGAGTTGTATTTTGATGTTCACCAGAATGTTTGATTATACTCCATGTTTATTATTTAGTATTTTACATCTATCATTTCCTTTAAAAATGAAAATGAAAAATATACAGATACGAGGTGTGTATTAAATCGGTCAAAATTCTGCATTTCTAGAATTTTGAATCCCATAATGGATCATATATGGTTAGGGGGGATGTGAGATTGGTCCTAATCATGGCTTCCAAAAAAACAAAAAAAAAGAATAATAAAGGAATAGAAAACCCTTTTCACTCACCTGATATATAAACATGGATCCAACTTGATCAGTTTGCAGCATAGATTTTATTAGCTATTGAGGAGTCATTTTGTAAAGTCCTAGCCATAAACATTACATAATATTGAAATAATTTAATAATTCACATTGAGGATTTTTTTAGGTTTCGAGTTTTATAGAATTAGGCAATAACTGTTACATTAAATCTCAAATATTATAAAGTAGACACCACTAATCTATATCAATTTTTTTATAAAATAAAAATCTCTTAAAAGAAAACAAGAGTTATTTTTTGATAAAAATCTTCATGAATCCTTCCTTTCTCTTACCCATCCTAATATCCTATGAAAAACAATTAAAAAACATGGGAGGAGCATAAAAATCTCTGTAAGGGTTACAAAATAATAAAATAAAAAATTAGTCCATCAATGCATACAAATCAATAAAATAAAACTTTTCAATCAATAACATACCACAAAAAAACATAATATTTATGGATAACAAAGGGAAATCATGAATCATAAATTTAACTTATGGCATCCTTAACATACTTATGTTGTAGCTTTCACAACTACATTGTGAGTTACATTTTAAACACCCATCATTGTATATTACCTAAATATCATATGAGAAACATTAACATTTACTTCTATCACATTACCCAATGCATTGGAGATCTATATTGTGCTCACCCACCCGAGGTTAATTACAAAACCACCCGTATACGTAATCAATTCCCAAAAACTATAACATATTCACTACACATTAAAGAAACCTAAAGAAAAGATAAAATTTCCATATTTTAATCATAATAAATCATTTAAATATATTGACATAACCAATCCATTATCAAAACCATATTCAATAACAAAATACGTAAAAGAGTATATTGTATTTATTTTCCATTTAAAAACATTGCGGCTTGTCAAGGAACCCAAATATCAAATAATGTTCGTGGTGGGGGAAAGGTCGTTGTCGCCGTGTATATTAAAAAACATTTACTTTGTCATTTAGTAAAATTGTACATAGAAGAAGATTCCATTTTAATGAAATGAAAAGTCCATGATGTTTTTACACTTTATAAAATAATGCCACGTGTAAATCAAAAAGTGCCTCAATGAAATGAGATTGAGACGAAGTCTCTTACCTCATGTCCGACATGACTCTTTTTCCATTAAATCTCTTAACTAATAGACTAACGTTAATTTATACTTGAGTAAGAACCATTTTCAAGTTTATTACTCATTTTATATTACTTATTACCATGTTATAAATATTACATAATCATTTAAGTTAATAATAGTCATTTTGTCGATATTTGGAACTTTAGTCAAAAATGAACTTCTTATAATTAAAAGTTGTCCACGTGGTCAAAATTCCATTATCTCCAGAATGATATTCATGAATTGGATATCATATATATCATATATATCCATCATATATATATATATGTGTGTGTGCGTGTGTTTATAATAGTACATAACATTTAGAGATAAGAAATGAAATGCACAGTTCATGGAGATGGTAAGTCGTACGTACGCATGAACACTACTTTCATTTCTATTTAGTATTTAATGGAATGAAAAATTAATGATACATAGGTATATTATAATTACAGTATAATAGCATATAAAATTTCAGTAATTCCATCCTTTATATGTTCCATGTATTGTATGGACGAGTAATATATCTTTGAGGTGGCGGTAGTCCGCACTTACTCAAATGAAATTATCATATTTAACCATTATGGAAACCATAAAGGTATGTAAAAAATAATAAATATAGAAGAATATATAAAATAAAAATATACTATATATCACATATAAATATAGTGAAATCATAATGGCCACCATGAGAGTTGGTAGGAGATAATCAAACATTCATCAGTTCGTGAAGAAGCAGTTCCCCATACACATAATGAGTATGTTCAAATCTATTAGATGGAGGTGTGTGTAAGTGTAGTTTGAATCCTTCGCATAAAAACATAGTATATTGAGGATACTATTTTGTTATATAAATAACGAATAAGAAGATAATAGGGAGTGATGATGTGAAATACAAGAAGTGAACTTGAGGGAAGACAATAGCTTTAAATCAGGTAACTCCCTTGGGATTGAACCAAAAGGCTTCCTTAAAGTTCCTTATGCCTATGTTAAGGCTTTAGGGTGAATAGAGGGATAATTGGGGCTTAGTTTTGCAGAGGTTGAATGATACATGGGGCTTGAGAGGCGTGTTTAATGGGTTAGAGTTTATTGCCTTTTATAAGGGAGAGGTTGGACTCTTTAAAAAAGATTGAAAATATTATTTTATTATAAATTTATTTTTAGTTCCAAAAAGTCCAAAACTTATTTATTTCAAATATAAGGTACATATAAGTCGAAATAAAATTATCAAATAATAATTGGATTGGTTTTGAATTTTTTTTAATCAATATCTTTTTTTAACCCTTTGTCAACATATTTTACTTTTACCATGTCCTCTTATAAGTTTATACTATATGGTTAATATATTTAATATAAAATTAAAAGTGACCCAAAATGGATCATTAATGATATTTTTAACATCATATTTGTCTTTTTTTTAAATAATATATTTTTAGGACTATTTTATCATTTAATATAATATTTCTCGATTTAAAAACCCTTTTTTGTCAATTTTAATACTCTTCATATCATGTCTTTTTTTAAAAAAATAAACCAACATGATTCATAATAAAAATCATCATTAATTAAAATATAAAAAATAATAATAATTTATAAAATTATTTCCTTGTATAAAAAATTTGGAAATAAATTTATTTTAATATTTATAATATCATTTATTTGAATCCTTTTATTAATTTAGCAACTACTGCATCACCACTGTGTCATTATTAAATTTGTTTATTTAATGTCTAATAATTATCAATAAAATAACATGTTGTAGGAAAAAGGTTTATCTTTCAAATAAATATTTATAGATGAAGAAATAACTTATATAACCCCATATATAATTGTTTTACTAAAAGATATATGTTTATGTTATTTTTGTCCTTATATTATATTAATTAATATATAGTGTCATTTTCACTTATTGGTGGCTACATGAGGTCCCCAAATCAATTAAATGATGTCCATGGTTGGAAATGTATCATAAAATAGTATTTGGACCCATTTTAAGTTAATTTAATATTATTATAATATTTTTTTACCCTTATTTACCAGATTTACCCTTTAACAACTGTTAATAAAATATTTACTGAAGTAAATATTCATAATGTCTAAAAATTAAAAGTTACCTATTTACCCAATTTGGACCTCCTGATTCTAAATACGGAATCCATTTTTTCGAAATTTAAAAAAACAAAAGTGGTAGAAATATAAAATTAATTCCTGTTGTCAAAACAAAAAGTGTGTTTTTAAGAAATAATAACTATCAAAATATTTACCTTTGTTTATGTCTAATTTAAGAGTGAAATTGCTTCCAATGAAATAAATTAGATTAAATGGTAAATATATAATCCAATTACACTTTTAACTCAATTAAAATAATATAATAATATAAATAAATTTGATTAAAAAGTAGTTTGGAATTAAAATGTTGTATTTTCACTATTCATTAAAAAATGAACATTATGAGAGAAATACCAAAATTTTATCCAACGTAAATTTTTATGTCCGTATTATAAAAAGGAATATTATTTTTTCCAATCGAACATATAAAAGTGACAAAAACTATATTTAAAAGGTATTCACCATCAAAAGGCGATGAATCAACCATTTAAAGAATATTAGAGTGATTATGCTTAAAATTGGATATATTCACATTTTAAGCATCTAAATTGTATTGGATAAGTGTAATTTTTTTAAAAAAATATGTTTAATCATATAGTAGTTAGTTCTTCTCTTTCCCACCAATACAAAAACTATGCTTTAACAACCATTTAAAATAATAATAATAATATATTATTTTTTAATAACTCAACATTTTAGTGCAATGTAAGATTTCAACGAAACCCATTGTTGTGTATCAAGTACACCGTCAAACATAGCTTCCATTTTAAATTAAAATTTATATTTAATTAGAAAATATTAATAAATATAAAAATGTTATATTCTTTATCTATATGGGATTTTATATCCTTCCCGCCTTTTGTAAATTGCGTCCTCACAATTTTATTCACTTATCAAATAAATTGCGGTATTTATCCCTCATAGTATTCTCAGATTCCCATGTTTCTTCTCCAAACTTATGGTTTTTATAAAAAACCTTTACATGAAGAATTACCTTATTCGGCAACACATTTTCTCTTAAGTCAAGAATCTTGACTATTTTTTCCTCATAAGAAGTACTATCTTCCAACTGAACTACTTCTAGACTAAAAACATGAGATGAATTCAACATATACTTTCTCAAAATTGAAATATGAAAAACCTTTTGTACCTGTGAAAACATGGAGGTAAATAAACTTTGTATGCAACTGATCGAACTTTCTCGAGGATTTTATAGGGTACAATGAACCTCAGACTCAGCTTTCCTTTCTAGCCAAAACACGTCACACTTTTTAATGGAGAAAATTTGAGAAAGACATGATTACCTTACTCAAATGAAAGATCCTTCCTCTTGTTAACCACATAACCTTTCTAACTGTTATGAGCTGTTCTCATGTGATTCTGAATCAATTGAACCTTTTCTGCCATCTCTTATACCAATTATTGTCCCATCAGTTTCCTTTCACCTACTTCATCCTATAAAGTTGGAGTTCGACACCGCTTTCCATATAATTTCTCAAATGGTGCCATCTATATACTAGAATAAAAAATATTATTATAAGAAAATTCAACCAATGAAATATGTTGGTCCCAACATCCCTGGTAATATTTTGAGCAATCTCTTAGCATATCTTTCAATGTCTTAATTGTTCCTTCTGACTGCCCATCAAATTGTGGATGAAAATACGTACTAAAATTTAATTCAGTGCCCAATGAGTTTAAAAGGCATTTCAAAAAGAAAGAAGTGTACCCAAGATCACAATCAGATATAATGGAGAGGGGAACTCCATGAAACCTGGAGATCTCTTTAACATACAACTATGAAAGTTTATCTAGAGGCAATGTATCTCGAATATGAATTAAGTGATTAGATTTGTTCAATTGATCAATAATAACCCAGATTTTATAGTTACCTCGATATGTTTTCGGTAATCCCTCAACGAAGTCCATGAGTATATTTTCCCATTTCCACTCTGGCACTGGTAAAGACTGAAGCATCCCTTTCAGTAACTACAACTCTGATTTAACATATTGATAATCCAAACACTTCACAGTAAATTGAGAAATATCTCTTTTCATTCCTTCCCATATGTAATACTGCTGAAGATCTCTGTACGTATTTGTACATCCATGATGAACTGAAAACACGGAACTATTAGCTTCACATAATAACTCTTTCTTCAACTTGGAATCACATGGAACAAATAATCTCTTCCCAAATGTCAAAATAAAATCATTATCAATGTTAAAATCAGGAAACTTTCCCTTCTGAACCAACTCTACCTTTTTCTCCAACTCACTATCTTCCTTCTACATTTTCCTAATTCTCTCTGTCAGGGATGATTTCACTGGCACCTAAAAAAACGGTGGAATTTCTTTCCCCAAAACTTATATTCCAATTTTTATCAAATCAGTAATCAAAGTATATTGTTCCAAATGTAGCATGGTTAATGTAGTATTAATCTTTTTAATCAAAGCATCATCCCCTTTATTTTCTTTTCCTGGATGGTAATGAATCATGAAATCATAATCCTCGATTAATTCCAGCCATCACATCTATATCATGTTTAATTATTTTTGGGTAAATATATACTTCAAACATTTGTGGTCAGTATATATTTCACATTTTACTCCATATAGATGTTTCCCCCAAATTTTTAAAGAAAAAACAAGAGAATGTAATTCCAAATCATATGTACAGTAATGTAACTCATGAGGTTTCAATTAACGTGTGCATAAGCAATTACCTAATAATTCTGCATTAGGAAACTTGTAATTCTTTTCAACAAACCATAACAGTAGATAAAAATTCAAAATATTTTAAAGGCAGTTCCAAAACTAGAGCATTCACCACTTTTTTTTTCAATTTCTAAAAATAATCATCACATTATTTTGTCCAAATGAACTTAACTCCATTTCAAGCTAACAAAGTCATTAGGCTATATAACTAAGATATTTTTTCAAAAAAACCTTTGGTAATGACCAGCTAAACCAAGAAAACTATGAATCTCTATGATATTAGTAGGTCTGGGCTATTCTTCAACAACTTTTGTTTTAGGAGGATCAATAGTTATATCATTTTTTGAAACAACGTGACTGAGGAATGAAATCTGTTGTAACCAAAACTCACACTTGCTGAATTTCCCACAATGTTTCTTTTCTTTTATGGTTTTAAAGACACCCTTAAATGAATTTCATGTTCATTTTTTACTTATAGAAGAAACCAAAATATCATCAATAAACACATCCAAAAACTTATTGAGGAACTCATAGAAAATTCAATTCACAAGATCCATTAATACAACAGGTTCATTGGTAAACCCAAAAGGCATAACTAAAAAATCATAATGGCCATATCTAGTATGAAACAAGGTAATTAGAATGTATTCTTCATTTAATTTCAACTATTGGTACCTCGACCTCAATCCAATCTTTTAAAAATACTGAGATCCATGGAGCTGATCAAACAAATCATCGATATATGGAAAAAGATATTTGTTCATTATAGTGATGTTATTCAATGCTCTATAATTAATGAAAAGTCTCATTGAACCAGATTTATTTTTAACAAAAAATACATGAGCACCCCATGGTGATGTGCTTGGTCTAAATAAACCATTATATAATAACTCATGAAATTTATTCTTTCACTCCAAACGTTCAATTTGAGCCATTCGATAAAGTGGTTTTGAAATTGGCTTAGCATCAAGAACTAAGTAAAGAGTAAATTCAACTTTTAGATAATGTATTATACGGGTAAATTCATTAGGAAGAACATAAAGATACTCATCTACCACCGGAACATCATTAATATGAATATTTCATTTGTTTTTAACAATATGTTCATGGTAAAATTCATTTCAAATTTTTTCTAGTTTCTCATATTCCTGATATGCTATCAAAAGAACGGTTTCATTCTTGTACACAAACTGAAATTATTTCTGAAATGAAACTGGTTTAGCTCTATAGTTAATCTTAGCATGATAAATGGAATGAAAATTCACACCCAAAATTACATCAAAAACTACTAGATGAATAACAATAAAGCTTGTAGGTATATTCTTTATGCACATATGGAAAGGAAGGTTCTTATATGTTTTCTTTATCTCAAAATTTCCTCCCAGTGTTTTTACCAAAAGTTTAAGATTAATATCATGAGATGGAATTCCCAAATTACTAGAAAAATTATCAGAAGTGAATGAATGTGTAGACCCAGAATCAGACAACACGCTGGCATAATCTGAATAAACTATCAGTGTACTTGATACTAATTCATTCGATGGACCAAAATCTGCTGAAGTAGTTTCAAAGGATTTCACCACCCCTTTCTACTTATAGTATGACTTCTTTCCCTCAGTTGTGTTCTTTGTTGGAGACCCATTTTCATAATAACCCATTTCATTGCACTTAAATCATTTTACTAACTATAAATCATATTTTTTTATACGATTACCCTAATCATTTTAGTACAAATACAAGCCTTATGTCCCATTTTACCAAATCTATAACACTTACTAGAATTCAAAAGACATTCCCCAGTGTGATTTTTACCAAAATTTTTACAAATTGTAAACAAATGTTGCTTAACATCAGACTTTTTTAAAGAGTTCACACCTTTAGTTTTCCACCATGACCACTTATTCTGTTGTTATTCAAAGAACACATAATAATTATAAAACTCTATTTCCACCTTATCCGCACATTAGAAAAGTTTTTCATAACTTTTTAACTCATCAGAAGATAAATATCTTCGATTCTTTGGATTTAATTCTAATTAAAAATAAATTATTTTACTATCAAGATCTTGTTTGAAATTTAGAGAATACCTTCCCAGTAAAGTGAATTTTTATTTATAAGAAGCCACTAAGTAATATTCATACTTCAATTCCATGAATTTTTTTCCATCCTAAGACTGACCACCTTAGGAAAATATTTCTCAAGAAACATTCCTTTGAATTCATCCCAATGAAGAGCATCAATCTCATCACTATCCCAGATATTTATCACCATAGGCCACCACTGATCAACATCACCTTTAAAATTGTAAATTGAAAGACTAACCTTTGGAGGTTATGAACACCCCATGACATCAAAAATCTCTTCCAGTGCTTTAATCCACCATTCAGCATAGGGTTAGACGAGCCTCTGAATTATGAGGGATGCTGCCTCATGAAATTCTATACTAATGACATGATCATTTGGGGTTAATCAAGATGATCTCATGCATGGATACCACCACCATTTATAGCCTGATTCGACTATTCCATCACTATAAAAAACTGTTCAGTGCTGATTCTGACCATCTTATGTTGCTGATTTGGAAGGTGGTTTTCCTCCTGTTATCATATCATCATAGTTTCCCTGTTTCCTCTATGGAAAACTTTTTTGAACACAAGGATATATTAGGTGAAGAAAAATGGTTAGATGTTAAAGCCATATCATCTCAATCTTAAAATAAATTAACTTATGGATATTAATTTAACAATACCCAACCTCCTAAACTTATCTAAACTGACCTATGTTACCAACTTTAAGTCCTTAGCCTTAAACATTAAATTATCTATAAATAATTTTATAATTCACAATGAAGATCTTTTCATGTTTGGAGTTTTAGAAAATTAGGCCATAACTATTACATTACATCCAAAATATTATGAAGTAGACACTTCTCCTCAGTATCCATTTTTTTTATAAAATAAAAAATATCTTAATAGAAAAAAAGTGTTCTTTTCATGATAAAAATTTTCTTGAATTCTTCCTTTCTATTTCCCTTCCTTATATCCTATAAAAAATATTTAAAAAACATGGGATGAGCATAAAAATATTTTTTTGTGTTATAAAACAAGGAAAGAAAATAGTAGTCCATAAATACAAGAAAATCAATGAAATAATACTTTTCAATATTTAACATACCACACAGAATCATAATATTTATGAATAACAAATGGAAATCATAAATCATAAAGTAAACTTGTATCAACCATAACATACTAACATTGTATCTTTTACAGCTACGTAGGGAGTTACATTTGAAATACCCATCATAGTTTATTACCTAAATCTATTAGGAGAAACATTAACATTTACCTCCTATATGTTACCTAATGCATTGGAGAGGTGTCTCGAGCTCACCCAGCCTAGGTTTATCATAGACCACCCCTATACATAAACAATGCCTAAGAACCATAACATATTCATAACACATAAAACAAACATAAAAAATGATAACATTTCTACATTTAAATCATAGTATATCTTTTAAATATATTGACATAACCAATGCATTATCAAAACCATTTTAAATAAAAAAATATGTAAAATAGTATTTGGTATTTATTTTCTTTTTAAATACATTACAGCTTATTAATGAATCCAAATATCTAATAACGCTCGCAGTGGCGAAAAGGTCATTGTCATCACGTATGTTAAAAAAGTCATTCCCTTTGTCATTTAGTAAAACTCTATGTAGAAAAAGATTACATTTGAATTAAATGAAAATTAAAAGGGGTTTATACAACATATAAAATAAAGTCGTGTTTATATCAAAATATGCCCCAGTGAAAGGAGATTGAGATGAAGTTCCTTACATCGTGTCCGACATGACTCGTTCATTCATTAATCTCCTGAATAATAACATAAAGTTAATGTATAATTTATTAATTTTTTTTTCAAGTTTATTATTATATTTATATTAATTATTATCAAGTTTTAAACATTACATAATCATTTAAGTTAATAACTGTAATTTTTTTTCGATATTTGGTACTAGAGTTGAAAATGAACTTCTTATAATTAAAAGTTGTCCATGTGGTCAGAAGTCCATTATATATAGAATGATATTAATGAATTAGATATCATATATATAATATAAATCTATTATATATATGTATTTATAATAGTACGTAACATTTTGAGATAAGAAATGAAATGCACCATTCATGGAGATGATAAGCCGTAAGTACACATGAATGGTACTTTCATTTCTATTTCATATTTAATGGAATGAAAAATTAATGATAAAGATTTATATTATAATTATAGTATAATATCATATATAATTTCAGTATCTTCATCCTTTATATTATCCACATATGGGATGAACAAGAAATATCACTTTGAAGAGGTGTTAGTCTGCCTTTTCTCAAATGAAATTATCGTATTTACCCATTATGGAGACCATAAATGCACGATATGAATAAAAAATACAGATGCATAGAGACAATATATATATAATATATATCACATATAAATAGAGTTCCATCATAATGGACACCATGAGAGGTGTTAACAGATAATCGAACAATCATTGTTTTGTGAGGCAGCAGCTCACCGTACACAGAAACTGTATGTTCGTATCCATTAGATGGAGGTTTGTGTAATCGTAGTTTGAATCCTTATAATAAAAAAACCTAGTATATTTTAGATACTGGTGTTGTTATATAAACAATGAATAATAATATCATAGAGAGTGAAGAAGTAAAATAAAATAATAGAACTTGAGGGAAGAAGTTACCTTTAAATCGGGTACCTCCCTTTGGTTTCATCCAAAATGATTCCCTGAAGTGCCTTCTGCCTAAGGTAAAGCTTCTAAGAGTAATAAAGGGATATTGGGAGCTTATTTTTTCAATGTTTAGTTGAACCAAGGGGCTTGAGAGGCGTGTTTAATGGGATTGAGGTGATTTCCTTTTATAAGGGAGAGGTGGGAATCTTTAGGAATGTTTGAAAATATTATTTTATTATAAAATTATATTTGGTTTCAAAAGGACCTAAACATAATTAATTATAAAATAAGGTACATATAAGTAGAGATAAAATAATCCAATATGAATTGGATAGGTTTTGGATATTTTTTAATCCTTATCTTTCATATTTAACCATTTGTTGACTTATTTATCTTTTACGAAGTCTTCTTATATATTCATACTATATGGTTTATATATTTACAATAAAATTTTAAGAAACCCAAAATGGATTATTAATGAAAATTTTAACATTATATATTTCATTTGTCCAAGAATTATATATTTAGGACTATTTTATCATTTTGTAAAATATTGATTTCTTTAAAAACTCTTTTATGTCAATTTCAATACTATTCTTATCATGACTTTAAAATAAAATCCAAACCAACATGATTCTTTCTAAAAACCATTATCAATAAATTATAACAAGTCATAATAATCTATAAAATTAGTGCATGGTATAAAAAGGTTAAAAATAAATTTATTTTAATATTTATAATATCATTTATTTGAATCCTTTATTGATGAAGCTATTACTGCATCACCATTGTATCATAATTAAATTTATTTTTATTAAATATATAAAAATTATAAATAAAATACCATGATGTAGGAAATAGTTTAATCTTTCAAATTAGTATTTATAGTCAATTTGATCAGTTATATGACCCCATATACAATTGTTTTACAAAATGATATATGTTTATGTTATTTTTATCCTTACTTTAAATTAATTAATATAAAGTATAATTTTTTACTTAAAAGTGGATATATGAGGTCCCAAAATAGACCCAAGGATTCCCTATGGTCAGACATTCATAAGACAATAGGATTGGGACACATGTTAGGGTAATTTAATATTATTATAATATTAATTTTTTACCATTATTTACCAGATTTTCCCTTTAACCATGGTAAATAAAATAATTACTGAAGTAAATTTTCATAATGCATAAAAAATAAAAGTTACCTATTTCCAAAATTTTTACCTCCTGAATAATAATATGAAATACATTTTTCCAAATTAAAAATTTAGAAGTGGCAGAAATTAATTTAAAATTATTTCATATTGTTAAAACGAAAAACATGTTTTTAAGAAACAATAACTATTAAAACATTTACCTTTGTTTATATCCAATTTAAGAGTGAATGTACTTCCAATGAATAAAATTAGATTAAAAGGTAAACATATAATCCAATTACACTTTAATACCAATTTAAATAATAATCTAACTATATAAATAAATTATATTAAAATGCAGTTTTGAATTAAAATGCAGTATTTTTCAGTATTCATTAAAAAATAAAAATTATCAAAAAAATACCAAAATTTAATCCAATGTAAATTTTTATGTCCCTATTCAATATAAGAATATTATTTTCTCAAATAAAACATAAAAAAATTTCAAAAAATAGCTTTTAAAGGGGTTGTCCATCAAAAGGCGGCAAATCGACCTTTTAAAGAATATTATAGTTTTTATGATATAAATTGATTTAATTAACATTTTATCTATTTAACTTTTATTGGATAAATATAAAAACATTTAACAGACATGTAAAATCATTGTGTAGTTATTTCTATTCATTCCCGCCAATACAATGACTATGTGCTAACTATTATTTAATATATTAATATTATTATATTATTTTTTGGTATTACTCAACATTGTGTGCAACATAATATATCCAAGAAACCTATTGTTGTGTATGGAGTATGCCATCAAACATAGAATCCCCTTTAAAGTAAAATTACTATTTATTTCACAAATATTAATAAATATGAAAATGTAATATTCTTTATTTACTTGGGATTTTACTCATTTCTTTAAACTTTTTCACGACATTCATGGATTATACGCTAGAGATTAACATATTTTTGAGCTTGTTTTTCATTGATTACCCACTTCAAAACATCCTATGAGTAACTAGAAATTTATTTTAGAAGTCCACATGATCCGTATTATATTTCTCTTTATGATGTAGAGATGGTAGAACCAATGATTTCCTTTGGTTAAGAGGATGTAATTAGGTTGTGTGGATAAATCAAATTTCATTTTTCACTGAGTGATGAGAGAAATTAATTTTTACCGAATCGTAAAATGTGTATAGAGTTCAAGAAAAAGTTAATAAATTACAATTAAAAAAATGAATAATTTTTTTTAAATAATTGATCTATAAGGAATAAATAATTTTCTATGTGGGGATGATTCTAGAGACTGAATTTTCTACTTACACATATTTTGAATTACAAGGATATAATCAATATTACCTGTGTTAATTTCTTTACCCTCTGAAATCCCTATTCTGATCTTTTTTCTTTAGGGAAAGAAATAGTTCATGTGTAGGGTATTTTGATAAACTGAAATCATATATACATTATTATATTATTTTATTAAGGATTCTCTATGATTTACTCGATAATTTACTAGGTATATGTTATTTATTACATGAAATGGGATTTCAAGGCTTCACATTAAAAATGTAGAAAAGAAAAAATTATATATTATATAACTTGAAACATCATCACACAATGTGTAGTATCATTTTACAACATGTTAAAAGTTGTGATTTATTTCATGTCATGATTCCTTTACATAACACGATTCATCACTACTTGTCATGTAAACATTGAATTTAGTTCCATATTTCATGACAATGTTTCAAGGAACCAACACATCGTGAGATCAAAATACACATTGATAGAGGGGTCAAATTTCCAAATCCATAGTTGAGAGTCAATTGAGATTCATGAAGATTTAAAAACCATAGAAGAAATATCATATCAGAATTAAACGACGTGAAACACCAATAGACATCATGTAATATCCATTTATTTACATATAGAAGGCACATTGTGAAAAAAAAAATTGTACATACATGTTCATTTTCTATCATTTTCACTCTCTTTTCTATGGATTCTACTTCCTCTCCCTCTCCTATAACTCAAATGTATTCAAATATTTTCATTTTTTTCTTTAATACAAGCACTATGGATTGATTTCAATGATGTTATCCATTATTTTTTTCATCTCCAATAATGTTTCTCATGTTCCTATACTTAATCACCAACCTATGAAGAATCCACAGGACACTTGTTCTTTATCTTATTGTGATGGTTGAAATTGTGTTTGATTTGAGATTTACATTTCTTGTTCTTAATTGAATGTTTTCTAGTTGGTTAGTCTGAATCATTGAATTTATTTACATCATTTAATCAAATAATTTATTCCCAACCTTTGTTGGGATGTTGATCATGATTTTAGTTTATTATATATATATAGTCAATTATTCCATGAGTATTTAAACTATTTAGGTTGGGGATCAAGATTGGGGGTATCTGAGTCCAATTAATATTCAATTATCAACTTGGAAACCTTAAGGATATGTAATTATAGTAAAAAACATTTTTCAATCCAATACATTAGAACAAAACTAACCACAAGATTTTCGAATAAATAGACCTATCATGATAGATGTATAATTATCCATGACCATTAGGCTATGACACTTTTTACCATATAAGATATGTTTAATGAATCTAGGTTAAAATTATGTTCAGATCTTGGAATATCTCTCTCCTAGATAACACTAATTTGTCTGACCACAATCACCTAGTGACCTCTACTTCCATCGCAACCAAAACCTTAGGATCATACCAATTTCTAATTAAGACCATACTTTATTTTTAAAACCAAAATTTATCTTAATCCCTTCCTTATCATGGATCCTTGTAAAAATTCTCTTAGCATTAGTACTCTTCCCAAAATCAACCATATTGAGAGGAATCCTACCCTAAAGGTTTCTAAGCTTAGTTTAATACAGCCAATCCAGGATCTTTATGGAAATGACCCTATATAATGAATATAGTAAATCTAAGTAGAAATTGTAGTTTGGGAAATATAAATCTAATCTGACCATAACCTATTAAAATTATAAGGCACATGTAGGCACATCAATATTCATCACTAATCATTGTTATACTAGTTTCTAAAACATTGAATCTCCAAAAATATGTAATAATCATCTTCATCCCAATACTATTTTTGATGTCACGTGATGACTTCTATTGTTATATTTTAGTTATTATATATGATAATAAATTTTTATGTAATATTAACGTTGCATGATAATCATAATATTCATCATTAGATTATTCCACTACATCCTTATATTTAGTTTTAACTATAAATATGATAATTTTGTTGACTCTGGTATTAATGATTTTAGATTTCATAGGATAATGATAGTAATCATAATCAGTTCCACTAAAAATAGGTGGCATGTTCATATTTTGTTTAACTCGAACTTAAACCATCACAAAAGATCATTAATATTTATAAATTGTTAGTGTAAGTAAACTAAGATTAAATTCTGAAAAACTAATTTAAATAAAAAACAATTATTCAATATTTTACTTTTAGAATCAAGGTAAATGAATACCTTGAAAAAAATTATGTAGAGGTTTGATGGTGACTAAAATACAAGAAGGAGGGTGTGGGGTGTATTGAAGTTAAAAAAAATTAAAACATATTCCACTTCATGAATGAAGATGATATGTTATTTTTATTAATTTACAATCCTATATTGATCAGGTTTTTTAGTAAATAGTGAAATAACATATCATCTATACAATATACAACATATTGAAAAAAAATTTCACCAAATAAATAACAATTTTGTTATTTTAAAATTTCATAGATAGAGTTAAAGAAGAATAAATTTAGACACAATTTATCAATCAAACGAAATTATAGATACTGATTTATTGAAAAATAATTATGAAAATAAAACTGAAATTCATAAAGAATAAACCAATATTTTATGAATAAATCATGTCGAAAAAATTACAGCTTGAAATGGATATTTTTTAAAACAATGAATTTAAACCAAAACAAATGTTAATCTGTAAACCTAAACATAGGTATCCACATCATTCAAACTATTTCCAATTATCCTTGATTTTATACCCATCATATGTTTTTTCTTTTGATTCTCATAACTCCTCAACTATACTTATCTATAATAGGTCACAACATAACGTACATGAACCAAATATTCTTGAGTTACGAATTCTAAGCCACAAAAGGTACCCAAGATGATGAGCATGATATTATTCTTAATATATCCATAAGAACTCAATAAAATTGGATTAAATTAAGAATGACTATATAAGAAAATATAAGTTACTTACAAGGAATACCTCACACAATAGTAACTTTTATTTGAAAACATGGAATGAAAAATTACATTGATCATAAGTTCACTAAAAAATATGAAATAGAAGTTGTTAAAAATGAAAAAACATTGATAACAATTGCTTCTCATGGATTCATAATTCTGATTCTCTAGGTTTATCTTTATTTAGATAGAATTTTCTAATAAAATATAACATTAAAATTTTGAAAAAATTAGGAATACTTGTAACGATATCAATATAAATTTCTTCAAAAAAATTTCTTCATCTAACAATGAGTTATATAATTACCACTAAAAGCTTCATAAATCCGATTGAAGTATCCAACTATTGTAACTTCAGATGACCAAATTTTTATAAAGTAGTCAGATTTATGGTATTTCATAAAACCGTTACCAAAATTTCATTATGAAAAACATAAAGTACTATCAAATCTTAAGTCAGAACATCACTATTATAATTTTATAGTTAATTCCTTAATAAATAATGTGGTTATTGAAACTCTCGTACAGATATCACACTTAAATAAATAAATAAGATATGCCAACTAATTTATCTCAGGAGTCCAACCTGATGCATTGAGGGGTGTATAATTATATCCCCCGCTAATTACTAAAATTTTCCAAATAATTCTATATATATAAAATGAATGATACAATACTTGAATAATATTCCATATTAATTTTAATACCATGATATTTGGTAACATATTTTTCTTTAAATTATTATTGTGTTTGAAATATTATTTCACATGAAATATCAAACTAAAATGAGTCATGAAATATTATAAAATTATTATTATGAAAATATTATAATAATAATACCACTAATAAATAATAATAATTATGTAAATTATAATTTCATAAAAAATATAATTAAGAACACCTAAATTATAGAAAATATATTTTTAAATTTAATTTAATTTTCATTGTATAATTTAGTTTTTCATTTCATAGAGAAATATTTTAATATTTCACATTTAATATTATTAAAAGAGAACCATTTTTAAATTTCACATATCAATGTTAGACTAAGTTTATTTTTTGTTTTTTTATTAAATAATGGATTTTTTGTTGAATAACAAAAAATATCAAAATTTTGAATACATTAATTTTTGAATGAATTTTTTCAAGAATTACATTATGAAAAGTAATAACATTAATTATTTACAATATATCATTTAAAAATATAATATTACATTTATAAAATATAATTTTAATGTTTTGTAATTCTAAATAATATTTGACATTTAAAACCATTTTTAATTTTCATATAAAGAAAATATTTTTCCTCACATATAGAAATTAGAATATTAAAAAATTGATTGAATGTTTCATAAATCCATTTTAATATTATTTAATAATTTAAGAATCATTATTATCTAGAAAATTATTATTTATAGGAATAATGTTACAAACTCTGATAATTTTCATAATATAGTATTAAAAGAATTATTTTGTTAAAATTGATTACATTTTCTCTAATAAAAAAAATTAAAATGTTCTAAAAATGAAATGAATATAATTTTTAGTACTATATAAAAATAAATTATGAGTCATTAAACAAGTAATCAATATTATATAATATTAATAAAACTTGATGGTAAAAAAATATTTCCTTCAAAAAATGGGTTTGAAATTTTAAATGTTTTAATCTCAAGGATAATGATATCATATATATAAAATAAAATAAACTAAATGGGTCTTAAATTTTTTTCATTAAATAATTTTTTTGTAATAAGTGATAAATTTAATTTAAAAAAATAATTAGTATGGTAAAAATATGTAACCAATTTAAAAACCAAAATGGCACAACCCAAAATTCAAGTTGTTAATGGATTCAAACTTGTTTAAAACATTAGGGAAATTTAGTGGTGGTGTCATTTTCAAATTTATCCCACAAAAACATCTATATTTACTCACCTCTGGAAATATTTATCCCTCAATAGTGTCCCAATGTTTTAAAAAATTAATGGGTATTCACCAAAGTTCAAACTTCTTTACTTATATAAGGGGAAGAATTCCACAACTTCATGTAAAACCTATCACATGGAATTTAGTCTTTAAAATAGTCATTATTTATTATAAAATAACCATGTTATATGTTGATAATCATATTTTCTTAATTAGTTATCATAATACCTTTATTTCTAAGGATACATTTAATATAAAATTCAAGGTCCCATGGTGAGTATTACTTTATCCTTGACCTTTTCTTTATAATTTTTTACATATGATACCACCCTAAACATAGTAATATAAAAACCTAAATATCATTAATATGCCTAATTTTTATTATACTTATTCATCAAACATTATTTACTCATTCAAATCCACATAGAAAATCAATAGAACACCAAGTTTGTGTTGTGTGGACTACCGCCTCCACAAAATAATTTTCTATTTTTTTGACTGATTTTATTATTTAGGCTATAAAATATAAAAGTTTATTCAAATACATAAAATATAAATATAATTTCATTTTTATTGGGTTATAATTTTATTACTCAATTTCTTAACCATTCTCACCCATCGGTTTTTAATGTGTTCCTGTTTGGGTGTGTTAACTGCCAATATGAAAGACACTATAAATCTCTATCATGGATGAATATGAGATAAAAAATAGAAATATTATCATATTTAAATATGAAAATAATTATTGTTTTATATTTATGGAAAGTTTTTATCACTTATTTAACTTATTAATAAAATATTATTCATGATTTGTAATATTACAACAATTGGTCAACATCGATTCAATTTACATGATTAATAGAAAACATAATAAAAGAAATTAATATATAAATATAATATGATAATAAATAATCTATTATAAATTAAGATTACAAGAATAAGTTTATTTGTAAGGTATCCAATAATATAATTTGATTATTTAATAAGATAGGAACATGTGCAAAGAGGACCATGACCACTATAAGGGTTTCTAGTATCCAATTTTCACCCAATAATGTATTATTATTATTATAACCCATAAATTATTTGTAAATTTTAATAAAATACCCCATTAATATTTTGTATCATTATTATATAATTATTCATGATTCTAAAGTTTTTATTTTATATCAAATTCTATATGATGTTTGACATGATATTTTTGAGGTTGTAAGTGTTTCCTTATTACACATTCAAATATGTGATACCTGTATGACATTAAACATAATAATATACCTTATATAGTATATTAACTAAATTTTTTACTTCAATTATAATAAAAATATGTCATGTTATGTTATATAAATGGCTATTTAAATATATCCCTTTTATGTTCATTAATTATCATGTTATCTTTATTGAATGTTTTTTATTAAAATAACTCTCATAATTGAGTTAAAAACATATTAATTATCCTCCTTATTCCAAGATATATTTCATAAAATGTAATATTTTATTTTAGGGTACCTTATCTTTATGTATGGATAAATGATAATTTTTATTAAAATATTCCCCTTCATGAAATATCATCCTTATAAATTTTTTTCCACAAATTAGCTTAATTATCATTCACATTAATGTGAGTTACTATCCTAGGGTGTAGTCTCATTTTCCAACCAATGAAATCAATTTTTGTGGAAACCAAATTATTTTTTCTCATTTTATAATCATATTTTACTTATCATATTTTCAAAATTAAATTATTTTACCCATTTTACGTTTTGAATTTTGTTAAAAATTATTTAAAAATACTTAAATAAATGGTTTCCCATCATTGAAAAATGAAATTTCCTCTCATCCACTCCAAATTAAATAATGATAACCTTTTTTATTTTCAATTCTCTATTATTGAATATTATCTAAAATTTAGTATTATTAATAATGTTCAGACTTCACCTTTTTTAAATCATTATGTAATGTTCGTGGCTCATTTGTTGGTGATTATTTTTAAAAGATAATGTTTTAACAGTGTATTCACTTCACCTTTATGAAACCATTTTGTTTTGTTAATGGAAACAAAAATGAAATTTAATTTTAAATTTATTTATTTTCAAATGTTTTTACATCACATTTTATAAAAGGACTATTAAAAGTGTCAGTAACATTATATTTTATGGAAAAGATAAAACAATTTAAAACCATTTACTAATTTACTAATATATCCTCTATATCAATAAAGTAATTATATAATTTGAAATTAATTTTTAGGAATTAGTCTCTTCAAGTGGGATTCATATTTATAGATGAATGAATAGTGGGGGTACAATATCACACTCAAATAAATTTTCATGGTTTTTGTTTAATGATTCAAAAAGGGTGAATTAGAGGACTTATCCTAAGATAAGTTGTATAATGAAAGATTCATCTTATGATAAATATTATAAAGGTGGATTTATCACAAAACAAAGGGTACATGGATTAATATACCCCTAGGTAAAGGAAAAAACCAGAAATTTATATAATTACAACAGATAAATTCCATGATTTATCCCAATACATGTGGTTACATGAAAGGTTTTATCCCAATCACAAGGGTATACATGAGAATTAGGCCAAGCCAAAAAATATACATTGGTGATTATACGCACCTGAATATGTGAAAAATGTCATCATGTGAAGAAAATATATATGGTTTCTATTTTTATATTTATGTTACAGTGATGTATCACAATATTTTTCTTATTATTATGTTCGTTGACCCATGTATAATATCTTATTATTCAAAAAACATCCAATGGAATATGTATTTATTGGTGATTACATGTCTTTTTGTAATGATTTATGGAAAAAAATTGATGTTAAATGATATTTTAATAAGATATTTTTCCCATTCTCATGTTTTCACATATATTTATAATATTACCCATGATGGATTGTTGAAATGTTATCCCTTATAATACTTTTATCTCACAAAATTTTTATCTTTACTCCCCCTAAGATATGATGATTAGTATTACTTGTGGAATTATAAAATGGTGTTTATTGAAGATTGATTATGTGGAAATTTTTGAACATGTTATAAAATTAATTTTTATAAAAACCCATACTTTACATACATTGTTATTACTTCAAAATTGAAGCACACTTATTAAAACATATAACAAAACCAAGAAAATACCATATAGGTATAGTGTCTTTAGAAACTGGGAAACATAAACAACTGGTACACAAAGCATCTACTTTGCCTCCCATTTATTTCATCATATCTAGAGTCCCTTTTTTTGGCATATTCTACTTAATAACCTTCTTCCTGGCCTGGGGAAATAAAACATACAAAAGGGTGAGCTCAAATGATCTGTAAGGGTAAACAAAAGAAATATCAATCACATCATAAGAACATAACTTTTGGAAATCTTAACCTGCAAAAGAGATCATAATATCATAACATGGGATAAATCATAGAAGTGAAATGTAATCCCAATAATCATAACTTAAAACATGAAACTCTTTGGCATACACACATAATCATAGAGAATCATTTCTTATTAGTCAATACTCATCGCCAAGACTATCTTAGTGGACAATGTCCATTTCTGAACCAAGTCACCCTCGTTTCAGTCCTATTTTACTGAACCGGTATTACCTACCGTTCTAGCCATGTCTATCTCATGAGATATAAAATCATTAAACAATGAATTGTATGGAGATATTGGTCCCACCAATCTCATAATGATACCATTCTTATGTGTGCCACAAAATCATAAATCATACATCATTGCATAACCCATGTAATAAAAATGGGAATCTTAAACATCATGACATCATAAAACAATTAATATAAGATAAAGGAATTCATAAAAATATTTCCATAAAAACATAATCAAGTAAATGTAATAATAGGGATAGAAACAAAACCCTATATTATCTTAGATGGAAAATAATTTTTATAAAACACTTGAACTCCATTCTTGAAGAAAATATCCTTTCTACTTCAAAAACAATTTCCTTTCTTAACATGTCATACAATTTTAAACTAAAATAAGTTGATTAAAAATAAACATAAAAACATGTAAAGGAAGCTTCTTGGTAATAATGTTTTAAAAATCCATTCATGCCGTATAAGTTAAAAGAAAACATTCTTCTCGTACTTTTTCGGAAAAGTCAAAAAGTACCTCGTATGAAAAAAGACAAAAGATTCCTTTCATATCCTTTACTAAAAACTCACCGAAGGGTAAAATTGGATATAAACTATTGTAGAATGATGTAAATATTACATATTGAGGAATCATGGATGTGGATGATAAAATACACCCCAGTAAATGCCAAAGTATAAACAATCTCGGATAAAAATGAGATTGTGATATTTCCCTTACCTTAGGTCCGATATGCCTTGTACGTGTCCAAAACTCATGTATAATGATTTAAATAATGTTATTGACTTATTACAGAATCATACTTATTTTTATGATATCATATATGGTCATATTCTTAGCTTCTTAGTAGTAATATTTCATTGCTACTTGTTATTCAGGTGTTTATAACTTTTTGTTCTTATGCGTGTGTTGTCGAATAAATTCTTATTCTTCTCTTTAGGTTATAGATACCTCATTTACAGAATGGTATTAGTGTAATATATATCATATTCATTCATTCAATTCATTTATATAATCATTATGAAATGAAGATCATGTAGAACGAGTTGCATCACGTCGTGGAGACGGTATTCCGTACGTAAGCACGAGTGATGATATCATTCCTATGATCATGGAATTGTATCGGAGTGTATGTATACTATTTTAGAATCATTATCACTTTATAATAGTCATATATAGTCATTATTTAGACCATTATTCCCATCCAAGTAAGGTGGTGGTGGAAAATAAATTACACCACGGCGTGGAGACGGTATTCCGTAAGTACGCACGCGCGGTGATTTATTTTTCCGTAGGATGGATAGATGGTGAAATAGGGTTGTTTCATACTTATAATAACATATCAGTATATTAGTGATACTGATTTTATTACTTCATAATGAAAAAAATAAAGAAGAAGAAGTGGAAGAAGAAATAAAGATGAAAGAATCGGTAACGGACATTACCTCTTCTTTGAAGTGCTTCTTTGAGACCTCCTTTTTGGGCACTAAAATAGTTCTTTGAAGAAGACCCGAACCTCTAGGATGTTTCTAGGGAAGTGGAGAGAAGAAATTGGAAGGTTTTGGCCGAGCATGAAGGCGCAAAGTGGTGTGAGGAAGAGGGGGATGAGGTTCCCTTTTATAAGGGAGGAGAGGGTCACCTTTGGAATAACTAAAACTACAATTTTATTATAAAGTCAAATTAGGTTTTTAATAGCCCCAAATTGATATATTTAGAAGATAAGGTGGGTAGGGGTCGAAATCCTCTCATCTAATAGAATTTAGACAAGTTTAGGTTCCTATTTTAACCATATCATTTAGATTTAACATTAAGTTAAATAATTTTAATTTTACCGTGTCCTCTTGTGTTTTTATATTATAATGTTAATAAACATACTATAAGAAGAAAAACGAACTCCAAGTTGTTTATTATTAATATATATAACCTTATCTAAGTCATTTGGCTGAACCTTTGATTTTTAAGAATAAAATAACAATTACTAATATAATATTTGTTTTAAAAACTATTTTATGTCTATTTTGACACTATTTAGTAATTAATTTTTGTGAAAATCATAACATAATATTTAGTTTGAAAAAAGTTAATTAAATGAATAATAACATGTCATAATAGTCTAGAAAATTAGTGTAATTCATAAAAGTGTCAAATTACATTTATTTTTGTGTTTATAACATCAATTATGTCAATATTTCATTAATAAGATAATTACTGCATCATCATTGTGTCAAAAATAAATTGAATTATTTAATGTCTAAAAATTACAGATAAAATACCATTATGTAGGAAATATTTTTATATTTCTAATGAATATTTATAGTTGAATTTATCTTATGTATAACCCCATATTAAAAATGATTTACTTTTTAAACTTTGATTTTAACTATTTTAACCCTTCTTTAAATAAATTAATAATAAATGCCCTAATCTAATCCAAGTGGGCCTAAATGGTCATATTTTATTCCTAAGGTTGTTTTTGGTCGAATTACACATTTAGAATTTAATTAGGACATGTGTTAGGGTAATAATAATATCATTTTTACCCTTAATTACCCTATTTACTTTTAATCGTGGTAAAAAAAGTAAAAAGTTACTATTCACCAAAAAATTATTTTCATCTCATTGAACCACATTTTACTTACTGACATCAACCGTGTCTCTTGGATTTTTGAAATTCCACTCACAGAAGCGGTAAAATTAAGTTTTATGAACAATTCAGTTTTTTAACTACCACTTAGTGGTTTCACTATTCATCAAAAATTGAAAGTTTCAGAAAAATACCAAAATTTCACCCTAGGATAATTTCGATATTCTGAATCCAAAAATGAAGTCCATTTTGAAAAATAAAATTTATAAAATTTCAAAAATTGGTTATTACTATTCATAACGGCTAGTTTTAATAATATTTTTTAGCATATCATTGTTTAGTGAAACTCGGTATTGCGTATGACGCAAGATATCGAGGAAGGTTGCGATTTCGTGTAAAACAAGCCAAGCAAGTGTTGTGTATAGAAAAAGATTCCTTTGATGATTTATATAACATAAAAG
Organism: Viscum album; assembly: GCA_963277665.1. NCBI lineage: Eukaryota > Viridiplantae > Streptophyta > Magnoliopsida > Santalales > Viscaceae > Viscum > Viscum album. Next base: position 196,377 of record OY728129.1, read on the forward strand.
TCTTGGGTGTTACATTCTACCCCCGTTAAAATGAATTTCGCCCTCGAAATTCGTCACTTTGTAACAAACAGATTAGGATACCTTTCCCTCATCATATCCTCAAGCTCCCATGTAGCTTCTTCTAATTGGTGGTTCCTCCATAAAACTTTCATCAATCAAGTGGTCTTGTTTCGCAGGACTTTTTTGCTACGATCCAGAATCTCTATCGGTTGTTCTTCATAAGAAAGATCTTTCTCCAGTGGTACAACTTCTGAGCTAAGTACATGTGAAGGATCATGTATGTACTTTCTCAGGAGAGATACATGGAACACATCGTGAACCTGAGTGAGATTCGGTGGAAGCGCCAATCGAAAAGCTACCTTCCCAACAAGATCCAGTATTTCGAAAGGACCGATATATCTAGGGCTCAACTTCCCCTTCTTTCCAAATCTCATAACCCTCTTCCAGGGAGATATTCGTAAGAACACTTTATCACCCACTTCAAACTCTAGGTATTTTCTTCGGTTGTCGGCATAACATTTCTGTCGACTCTGAGCTGCTCTTATGTGTTTTTGAATAGATCTGACCTTTTCTGCCATTTCATCAACGAGATCGGGTCCTAATAGCTTTATTTCCCCAACTTCATCCCAGCAAGTTGGAGTCCTGCATTTCTTTCCATAGAGAGCTTCATAAGGAGCCATCTGAATACTGGAGTGAAAGCTATTATTATAAGAAAATTCCACCAAAGGTAGGTGTTCATACCAACCACCTTTGAAATCCATAGAGAAACCTCTCAACATATCTTCTAGAGTTTGAATTGTTCTCTCAGACTGACCGTCTGTCTGAGGATGATAAGTAGTGCTGAAACTCAACTCTCTATCCAGAGTATGCTGAAGACTTCCCCAGAACATCGAGGTAAATCTTGAATCCTGATCAGATATAATAGAAAGTGGTACTCCATGCAATCTTACCAATTCCTTTACATATATCATGGCAAGCTAATCCATAGAGAAATCCCCTCTAATATCAATGAAGTGTGCTGACTTTGTAAGACAATCAACTATGACCCAGATAGCATTATTGCCTTTGGATGTTTTAGGAAGTCCTGTGAAAAAGTCCATAGTGATGTTTTCCCATTTCCATTCGGGTATGGGTAATGGTTGTAACATCCCCTTAGACTTCTGTCTCTCAGCTTTAACTTGTTGACAAACCAAGCATCGAGAGACATATTCAGCAACATCTCTTTTCATGCCATCCCACCAGAAGTACTCTTTCAGGTCCCTATACATCTTCGTGCTCCAGGATGAATAGAGAATGAAGAATTATGAGCCTCATCCAACAGCTCCTTCTTTAATTCGGGGATGGGAGGAACAAAAACCCGATTCCTGAACTTTATTATCCCATCACAATCATGGTTGAATTCCGGAACATTTCTCACCTTCTTTTGTAACTCGACATCTTCTTTCTGTGCCTCTTTAATCTTCACATGTATAGATGGTTGACCATTCATTTGAGAAAGATACGATTTTCCCCTTTCATTATAATTCCAAGATCCATCCTTTGTAAATCCATAAATATTGGATCTTTTGTGATCCTCATCATGGATAAACTAGCACGGTCTTGTCGACATAATGCATCTCCCACCTTGTTTGCTTTCCCAGGGTGGTAATGAATCGAGCAGTCATAATCCTTAATCAGCTCCAACCATCTTCTTTGGCACATATTCAACTCCTGTTGTGTGAAAATATTGTTCAAACCTTTATGATCAATATAAATATCACACCTTTCACCATAAAGGTAATTCCTCCAAATCTTTAATGCAAAGATTATCGCAGCTAACTCCAAATCATGTGTTGGATAATTCTGCTCAGGAATTTTTAACTGTCGTGAGGCATAAGCTATCACCATATCATTTTTCATAAGAACACACCCCAATCCCTTCATGGATTCATCACTGTAGATCACAAACCTTTATCCACTATAAGGCAGTGTGAGCACAGGTTCACTGGATAACCTTCTTTTCAACTCCTTGAAATTCTCTTCATATTCCTCCGTCCAAACAAACATAACGCCTTTCCGATTCGACTTGGTGAGTGGATTATATAATAGTGAAAAATATTTCACAAAACATCGATAATATCCAGCCAAACCAAGAAAACTTCAGATCTCGGTTACTGTTTTTGGTCTTGACCATCTTTTGATAACCTCTGTTTTTGCTGGATCCACAGATATCCCCTCTTTTGAGATTATGTGACCCAAAAATGAAACTTTTTGAAACCAAAATTCACACTTGGTAAATTTGGCATAAAGATTCTCCTTTCTCAGGGTCTTCAATATAATTCTCAAGTGGTCTTCGTGTTCTTCCTTGCTCTTTGAATAGACAAAAATATCGTCTATAAAGACTACCACAAATTGATCAAGATAGTCTCTAAAGACTCTATTCATCAGATCCATGAAGATAGCAGGGGCATTAGTAAGACCAAATGGCATCCCTATAAATTCATAGTGTCCATACCTTGTACGGAAAGCCGTCTTTGGTATATCTTCCCTTTTGACCCTTAATTGATGATACCATGAACGAAGATCAATCTTGGAAAAGTATTGATCTCTGCATAGTTGGTCAAATAAGTCATCAATGCGTGGGAGATGATATTTGTTCTTGATAGTGATCTTGTTAAGTTCTTGATAATCAATGCAGAGTCTCATTGATCCATCTTTCTTCTTAACAAATAGAACAGGTGCTCCCCAAGGTGACGCACTAGGGAATATGAATCCCTTATCAAGATTCTCTTAGAGTTGCTTCTTCAATTCCTGAAACACAATTGGGGCCATTATATAAGGTGTCTTTGAAATAGTCAAAGCACCCGGTACGAGTTCTACTGAAAAATCAACTTCACGATTTGGTGGAAGACCCGGTAATTCCTCCGGAAAGAAATCATCAAACTCTCGTACAATGGGCATATTATTAATCCTGAGTTTCTCACCAACCATTTGAGATAAATAACCTTCATTTAGTGGAATCAATACCCATAAAATGGAAGAAATTTCCACTGGAAGGTTATGTTCATCCTTGAATCGATAGACGATCATAGATTGATCTGGAATATGAAATGTGACTTCCCTTCTTTGGAAATTGATATGATCTCCATGTAGAGAAAGCCAATCCATGCCAAGAATCACATCAAATTCCACTATAGGAAGGATCACAAGATTTGCAGGAAGCACTTTCCCACAAACTTCAATCAGAGAAGAGTTATAAACTTTTGATGCAACTGTTGTGCCATTAGGTGTTGTCACAGCTAACTCAACATCTAATTGTTGAGGTAATACGGTGATACCCTTAGAAAATTCTTCAGAAATAAAGGATTGGGTGGATCCAGAATCATATAAAACAGTTGCTACTTTAGAGTGGATGGTAAGTGTACCTTTCACCACATCTTTATCATACTCCACATCGCTGATAGAAATTGCATGTGACTTTCCTTTGTCTTTAGCCTTAAGAGTTTGTAGACGTCGACCATCATCATCAACCCTTGGATTAGGGCATTTATTGGCATAATGTCCCATCTCCTTGCACTTGAAACATTGAAGTGTAGTTGGTTTATTCTGTGTATCCCTTCCTTTGTTTGCGTCATTAGACATCTTCTTCCCATAATTGTGGCATTCAAATTCCCGACGACCTTCCTTTCCACATTTGAAACATTTACTTGTCCCTTTAAGAAAACTCCCTCCATGTTTCTTTCTACATGTTGAGCATAAGGGAAAGTTCATATTATTTTCAGTGTGCTCTTTAGATTTTCCTTTGAATTCCATTTTCCTCTTCTTATCAAACCCATATGACTGATGGGTTACTCCAATCTCCATCTCAACTTTGAGAGCACATCAAACGATTTCCTCCTAGCTATTGAAGTCCCTTATATCTAAGGCCCTTCGAAGACTTGGTTTTAAGCCACTAAAGAATCGATCGATCTTACTCTCTGGTTGGATAACAATACCAGAAGAATACCTTGCAAGTCTTGTAAAATTTGCTTCATAGGCACCAACAGATTTATCATCCTTTTTCTTCAGTTCAAGAAACTCTTTCTCCATCATTGTTCGGAGAATACGTGGGAAGTACTTATTGAAAAATAAGTTCTTGAACTCGTCCCATTCCATGGACTCAATTTCATCCCTTTGCCTCATATTCTTAATAAGATACCACCATTGATCAGCATCACCTTCCAAATGATACACTGCTAAGATGTCTTTATCATGATCATAACATTGAAGAACTGAAAATATTTTTTCAGTAGTACTAACCAAGTTTTCAGCAACTAATGGATCAGTAGACCTGCTGAATGAAGGTGGACGCTGTGTCATGAAGGATTCAACAGAATGTTGCTCCTTCCTTTGCTCGTTTGGAAGTCCTGCATGATTCATAGCTTGAGAAAGTTGTGTGATCATGGCTACAAGATTTTGCATTCCAGCTCCCATAACGTTTGGCTGCTCAGGGGGACAATCATTGCATTGCCCGTCGCATTCCGTATTAACACAGTTCCTTCGGGTTCCAGCCATTGACTAAAACCAAGAAGAATAGTGTGAGCAACACTAATTATAATAGGAAAACCACATAATCAAGAATAAAATTTCACACGTAAGGTCTTATCCTAGGTTATTCATGGCCATTTCTAAAACACTAAGATTGTGTTCTATGCTTAGACTTATGCTTAGGGTTCTTACTAAGGCTTTCACATCCTTGTTTCCAAAGTTTGACTATACCTTTCCTCTGATACCAACTATAACGACCCATACATTACATACATTGTTATTACTTCAGAACTGAAGCACACTTATTACAACATATAACAAAACCAAGAAAGGATCGTATAGGTATAGTGTCTTTAGAAACTGGGAAACATAAACAACTGGTTCATAAAGCATCTACATTGCCTCTCATTTATTTCATCATATCTAGAGTCCCTTTTTTGGAATATTCTACTTAATAACCTTATTCCTGAACTAGGAAATAAAACATACAAAAGGGCGAGCTCAAATTCTCAGTAAGGGTAACCAAAAGAAATATCAATCACATCATAAGAACATAAAATTTGGAAATCTTAACCTACAAAAGAGATCATAATATCATAACATTGTATAAATCATAGAAGTGAAATGTAATCCCAATAACCATAACTTAAAACATGAAACTTTGTGGCATACACACATAATCATAGAGAATCATTTCTTATTAGTCAAGACTCATTTACACGACTATCATAGTGGACAAAGTCCATTTCTGAACCGAGTCACCCTCGTTTCAGTTCTGTTTCACTGAACTGGTATAACCTACCGTTCCAGACATGTCTATCTCATGAGATATAAAATCTTTACCCAATGCATTAGAGGGAGATATAGGTCCCACCCATCTCATTATGATACCATTCTTATGTGTGCCACAAAATCATAAATCATAAATCATTTCATAACCCATGTAATAAAAATGGGAATCTTAAACATCATGACATGATAAAATAATTCATATAAGATAAAGGAATTCATAAAAATATTTCCATCACAATATAATCAAGTAAATGTAATAATAGGGATAGAAACAGAACCCTATATTATCTTAGATGGAAAATAATTTTGATAAAACACTTGAACTCCATTCTTGAGGAAAATATCCTTTCTACTTCAAAAACATTTTCATTTCTTAACATGTCATACAATTTTAAACTAAAAGAATTTGATTAAAAATAAACTTGAAAACTTTTAAAGGAAGCTTCTTGGTAATAATGTTTTAAAAATCCATTCATGCCGTATAAGTTAAAAGAAAACATTCTTCTCGTACTTTTGTTGGAAAAGTCAAAAAGTACCTCGTATGAAAAACGACAAAAGATTCCTTTCATATCCTTTATTAAAAACTCACCGATGGGTAAAATTGGATATAAACTATTTTAGAATGATATAAATATTACATATTGAGGAAACATGGATGTGGATGATAAAATACACCTCATTAAATGCCAAAGTATAAACAATCTCGGATAAAAATGAGATTGTGATATTTCCCTTACCTTAGGTACGATATGCCTTGTACGTGTCTGAACCTCCTGTATAATGATTTAAATAATGTTATAGACTTATTAAAGAATCATACATATTTTTATGATATCATATATGGTCATATTCTTAGCTTCTTAGTAGTAATATTTCATTACTACTTTTTATTCGGGTGTTTATAACTTTTTGTTCTTATGCGTGTGTTGTCGAATAAATTCTTATTCTTATCTTTAGGTTATAGATACCTCGTTTCCAGAATTGTATTAGTGTAATATATATCATATAAATTCATTCAATTCATTTATATAATCATTATGAAATGAAGATCATGTAGAACGAGTCGCATCACGTCGTGGAGACGGTATTCCGTACGTACGCACGAGTGATGATATCATTCCTATGATCATGGAATTGTATTGGAGTGTATGTATACTATTTCAGAATCAGTATCACTTTATAATAGTCATATATAGTCATTATTTACACCATTATACCCATCCAAGTAAGGTGGTGGTGGAAAATAGATTACACTATGGCGTGGAGACGGTATTCCATACGTACGCACGCGCGGTGATTTATTTTTCCGTAGGATGGATGGATGGTGAAATAGGGTTGTTTAATACTTATAATAACATATCCGTATATGAGTGATACTTATGTTATTACTTAATTACGAAAAAACTAAATAAGAAGAAGTGGAAGAAGAAATGAAGATGACAGAATCGGTAACGGACATTACCTCTTCTTTGAAATGCTTCTTTGAGACCTCCTTTTAGGGAATTAAATAGGTATTTGAAGAAGACCATAACCTCTAGGATGTTTATAGGGAAGTGGAGAAAAGAAATTGGTAGGGTTTTGCCTAGCTTGAAGGCTCAAAGTGGTGTGAGGAAGAGGGTGAGGAGGTGCCCTTTTATAAGGGAGGAGAGGGGCACCTTTGGAATAACTAAAAATATTATATTATTATAAAGCCAAATTCGGTTTTTAATAGCTCCAAATTGATATATTTTGAAGATAAGGTGGGTAGGGGTCGAAAGCCTCTCATCCAATAGAATTTAGACAAGTTTAGGTTCCTATTTTAACCTTATCATTCAGATTTAACATTAAGTTAAATAATTTTACTTTTACAGTGTCTTCTTGTGTTCTTATATTATAAGGTTAATAAACTTACTATAAGAAGCCATACGAACCCCAAGTTGTTTATTATTAATATATATAACCTTATCTAAGTCATTCGGCCGAACCTTAGATTTTTAGGAATAAAATAACAATTACTAATATAATATTTATTTTAAAAACTATTTTATGTCAATTTTGACACTATTTATTAATTAATTTTTTTGAAACTCATAACAGAATGATTAGTTCTAAAAAAGTTAATTAAATAAATACTAACATGTCATAATAGTCTAGAAAATTAGTGGAATTCATAAAAAGTGTCAAATTACATTTATTTTGGTGTTTATAACATCAATTATGTCAATATTTCATTAATAAGATAATTACTGCATCATTTTTGTATCACAAATAAATTAACATATTTAATGTCTAAAAATTAAAAATAAAATACCATTATGTAGGAAATATTTTTATCTTTATAATGAATATTTATAGTCGAATTTATCTTATGTATAACCCCATATGAAAAATTATTTACTTATAAAATGTTGATTTTAACTATTTTAACCCTTTTTTAAATAAATTAATAATAAATGTCTTAATCTAATCCAAGTGGTCCTAAATGGCCATATTTTATTACTAAGGTTGTTTTTGGACGAATTACACTTGTCCAAGAGAATTAGGACATGTGTTAGGGTAATAATAATATCATTTTTACCCTTAATTACCCTATTTACTTTTAACCGTGGTAAAAAAAAGTAAAAAGTTACTATTCACCAAAAAATTATTTTAATCTCATTGAACCACATTTTACTTACTGACATCAACCTTGTCTCTTGTATTTTCGAAATTCCAATGACAGAAGTGGTAAAATTATGTTTTATGAAAAATTCAGTTTTTTAACTACCACTTAGTGGTTTCACTATTCATCAAAAATTGAAAGTTTTCAGAAAAATACCAAAATTTCACCCTAGGATAATTTCGATATTCCGAATCCAAAAATGAAGTGCATTTTGAAAAATAAAATTTATAAAATTTCAAAAAGTGGTTATTACTATTCATAACGGCTAGTTTTAATAATATTCTATTAGCATATCATTGTTTAGTGAACTCGGTATTGTGTACGACGCAAGCTATCGATGAAGGTTGCGATTTCGTGTAAAGTAAGCCAAGAAAGTGTTGTGTGTAGAAAAAGATTCCTTTGATGATTTATATAACATAAAAGTCTCGGGTGTTACAATTTTACAGTTATCTAGTACTCAAATAAAGTAATCAAAAATATTCTCCATGATACATATGTTTTTTTGAGATTTAATAATATTGATAAATTTTTCATTGTTTAGCTTTGATTATCTCACATAGTATCCAAGATAGTTTTTAATGTATATTTTTTTAGAATCAGACCTAAGAGTGTGGCTTTGGGGAACCTTAGTTGGTATCAATGTTAATTTCAGGTAATTTTTTAGATAAGATTAGTTTTATATGATTAGGATAATTGAAAATTAGTAAAATTTTAAAAAATAAAAACATGTGATTATTTAGTGTGTAAGACACCATATTGATTTTTTTTGTTGAAGTTGATTTTATTTGGTTCTCCAAGAAATTAATTTTATTTCTTGATATTATAAGAGAATTTAAGATTCAAAAAATATTTCCCATGGGTAATAACTATTAAATAGTGAACTTTACTTGAACATGATTTTCAAAAGTTGCGTAATAAATAAGCCTAATTACACACCTAGTTTGACACTCATGAGGGATATGTTATTATTAATTAAAATTATATTTAATGAAAATCTATGAGGGATTTTAATGTGATGTTAACTTATTAGGTTAGATAACCTATTAAAAAAATTACAATCAATTGTCGAGGATGGAATATATAGAGTCATAATTTGAACAAAAACTATAATATGTCAAATAAAGGTGTCAAATGGGATTAAATTTTCATATTAATGTATTCGTATTCATATTTTGGATGTTATTATTATCATTTCAGTTTTTTATTAAATTGAAATAGGATCAGGAAAATGAAGTTGATAATGGTATATATCTAGAAACCGCTAAGTATTATAGATTATTTAGGGAGAATAATTAAATGTTATAGAATTATAAAATATTTCTTTCATGATTGAATAAGAGATTTTCATAATCATAGTTAAGTAATCAAGGATGATATATTAATTGAAATTAATTTGGGATACCCATAGATAGTTTTAAAGGCGAATGATATGTATATACTATATTATGGTATATTATAAATCCTATATTGATCATATAAAACATATATGTAATTTACATTGGTATTTATACTTTACTCACATAGAAAAACATATCATGAACAACGATAAAAATGTCAAAATATTATTTTATGAAAATGTTATATTTTTTGGGATAACAACTAAAGAACACACAGCTGAGGTGTGGATAACCCATAGGTTTAGAATAATGTTTTATTGAAATTATAGATGTTTAATTAATTTTAAAATATATAGTTATATAGTATTGAAAATATTTGGATTGATAATTTATTCTGGATATTTTTATATAATTTCATCACATTTTTACGGTTTTAATATATCTTAATAAGTGTGTGACCTTTATCATTTATGATTAATACCATTTTAATGTTAAATATAGTGGCAATTTCTATAAGAATAAATGATTTCGGTTTATATTAATGTCTTAGAGACAAAAAATGTTTTCGAACATGTATACTTTCTAGAACTTTTGATTATGTTTTATATATATATTTGAGTATATGAATTTGTTAAATATTAATGTTGATTGAGGTAGGATAAGTAAAAAATATATAGCTTATCTAAAAGTGGTTTATATTTTATTGGATGTTATATAAAAAATTTAAATATATTAAGAATACCCTTAACTACATTCATTAGTGAATGAAAATTTAAATCCCAAGGATTCAATTTATATAAGGGGGTATAATTTAATACCCTCTAATTATGAAATTTATTTTTCTTCAAATTAATACATAATTCAATAGATTGTCTCGCACACAACACAAAACTAAAATGATTCATGGAATATTGGATGAAAAATATTAAGAAAATTAAATAATAATAATAGAACGTGTAATTAAAAAAATGAAATCAATAAGAAATTCATACTAAATATGATTAAGAGCACTTAAATATTTATTAATTTTTTTTTCAAAAATATTGGAGTTATATATATATTTATTATTTTTTTACACTATAAAATATAAATTTTAGATTTTTAATTATAAAAAATTGACAATGTTTTTTTAAATTCCACATAACAAAGTTAGTGTAAGGTTAATTTTTGAATTTTTTAACATGTTATGTTTAATATTAAAAAAATATGATTTTTTTGTAATACCAAATATTTTTATTTAGATGTTTTAGAATTTTTTTTTATAAAATATATTTCTTTATAATGTATAATAAACCATTTAAGACCACTATATAAAATTTATAAAACCTATGTTTACTGTTTTGTAAAAGTAGTTATTATTTTACTATAAAAATGTTTTTATTCATTTCTATAAAAATTATTTCATTCAAAACTAATGAAAATTAATATTAAAATATGAATTTAATAATTTATAACATATTTTTAATAATATGTAATAACATTTAATATCATTCAATGTAATTAAATTAGGCTAAATAATAATAATTTTAATGACCATGATAATTGTAAAACTATTATTTTTAATGTATTATTTTCTTAACATTATGAAATTTTTATTCAATGAAATAAATTAATATGTTATAAAAATTAAGTAAAATATAATTTTTATTTATGTATATAAACAAATTAATACTCATTAAACTCGAAATAAATACATCATGTGATTAATACCACTTAATGTAAAAAAACATTTTTCGACAAAATAATTTTTCTATATATAATTTTGTAAATTAATATTATAATAATTTATTGTATATAAATTTATGTATACAATCCTGATCATAATTTTTTTTTGAAAATAAAAATTTTCAATAAGATTTAACATACATGTTTATCAAAATATTAAGTATGTGGGTAAAAATAAGTTACATATGTGAAATGAAAAATGTTAAAATATAAAGAAAATATGTAGTAGAAGGTTGAAACATTGTTAAAAATTATGAAAAAATTTTAGTGGGATATTTATCTACCCTATACAACTCCAAAATATTTTAGTTATTACATTTTCAACATTTTAATATTGAATAGTTTCATTGCATTTTTGAAAATTAAAAGGTATTAAAAAAATTCCGGTTTTTCACTTATAAAAGAGGAAACCATTCAGCATTCCCTGCATAATTTTTTTCATATAATGTTATCCTAAACCTGATAAAAAACATCATCTTAATATAATCTCTCCTCCTAATCTTCATTTAGTCTAAATTTTTTATCTAAATTCCTTCATATCTAAGGACACCGTCAATATACAATTCAAGGTCCCAACATTAGTATTAATTAAAACAACACCTTTCAATCCCATTTTTCATATAAAAAGATATAGTGAAAATTTAATATAATGATATAAATATAAATTTTATAATTAAATGTTATTATATTATTGTGATAACCGATATATATTTAGTTTTAACCATATAAAAAAATGCCGACAATGTGATTTATTGGAAAAAACCTCTATGAAAAAACGTTTTTCTCATATTGATTTTCATTATTCACAAACATTAAATAATATATGAATAAATATCTAAAAAATATATAAAATTAAATTTTCTCTGTATTATAATGATATATCACACTTTATAAACCATTCTTACTCAACGAGCGATAGAGTGTAGTTATTTATGCCGGTTTAAGTACCTACTTGATCTATAATATAATGTTATACCATATATGACTATAGGAACTTAAATAATAATAGTATTTTTAGTTAGTATGAAAATAAATTAGTTATATTGTTTTGAAATGTTTATATTATTTATTTAACTTGTTATCTAAATATCATCATTAATTTTTACAATTGAAAAAAATAAATCGACACTATTAAATTTATTTCATGAAAAATAAAAATTAGAATAAAAAATATATGAAAAGTCAATAGAAAATAATATAAAATGTCATTGTAAAGAAAATAAAGATGAATAATGTTCCTAATGAAGAATATAAGAAATATTTTCTTATCTAATAATTTCTCCCGATATATATTTCTTATTATACACAACATTTTGTTTATAATGATATATATAATACCCCATTAATATTTTGAACCATGATCCACACATTATTTATAGTACTTAATATTTCATTTGAAATTATATCTTTGAAGCTGTGTGGATGTAAATTAATTTGATATTGTAGGAGTTTTATTATCTTATGTCAAAAACCATGAGAATAATTTTACTCAACTATAATTTTTCTTATATATTCCATTAAATTCTTTATTTACCTCATGTATAATGAATATATTTAATTTCATGATATTTGAATGTCCATTTTATGTTATCCCACATATATGATTATATTAATACATTCATATACTTATATAGTTTTTTAATTAAATTTCCATTATTGAGATAAAAATGATTTATCTTCAACATCATTCTTCCATGATTTATTTATTCCACAATAATATTTTATTTTTCATACCTTCTACTTATCACTAGATAAAAATACACATTTCACTAAAATCTCCCCCTCTATGAAAATTTTCAATATAAAAATTATAACATTAATTAAAATAATTATTATTCTCATTAATTATAATTCAACCTCCTTGTATATGTTTTCTATTCCCACAAAGGTTATCATTTATATTTTGAATCCAAATTCTATGTTATATCAGGTTTAATTCATATTTTCATTGAACTCTTTTCAAAATAATTTTTTTTTTCTATTTTTACAATGTGTTTTTTTTCAAAAATGATATTTGAAATTATTAAAATCAAAATTTTTTCCTATTGAAATCGAATTTTTAACCTTCTACAGCATGTTCGTCATTGATACAAATTATGTATTGTAAAATCCATATTATTATTATTTATATTAATATTTAGGATATTTAAAAATGTTTTCACAACAAGAAATCATAACTATTGACACACATTCGTGGATGTATTATTTAAGATTATATTTTTGGATTATAATAATTCAATGTTTTTATTATATCTTTTTGAAAAAGTTGTGTCCTTTTTATTGAACCACTACTGAATTTCCATATTAAAGGAAATTGGTATTCAAATATTTTCACTTCTTATTTAAAAAAAAATTAATATAAAAGTTATCAAAACTTTTTATTTTATTACAAGGATGAGGGCTCTTAGAATAATATTTTTTTTATTTATCGACAATTTCAAATTTATATAAAATTTTCTAGTATCTTAAAATTAATTTTTACTGATTTACCCAAATCATATTTCAATAAAATGTTTTTTTTTGGGGATATTTAGTTTTTGGCATCAATCATTTACATTTATGTGGTCAATTTTAGTGATACCATATGAAAATGCTACAAAATCATTTCATTATTTCTATGGGTTCTTAATGTTGTGATGAATAAATGTTTTCAAGTAATAAAAAAATGTATGGTTAAATAAAAAGAATAGTCATAAATAATAATTCAATGAATTATTTATGTTTATATATCAAAATATAAAATGGGTATTTGAGAGTATTTTTATGAATCCATATTTTAAATTTGATGAATTTTCTCAAAATAAACATTCCACAAGATGGTTTGTAAAAAGAAAAGTTTAATATATAGGACTTATACTAATAAAATTTATACATTGGAAGATTTATCCCTAGAAAAATAGCTTATTGAAGAATATATCCCAAGAAAATCTGTATGTGAGAGGATTTATCAAAATCCAAAGGTGTATACAAGAGGTTTTATCCCAACTACAAGGTTATATAATAAGATTATTCGAAGAAAAATTTGGTTCATATGTTGTTATCCAAATCCTACTATATAATGAATTTTATAGTGGGTATCCTTGCAATATAATTTCAATGAATTTTTTATTCAACATTGAACTATCATAGTATTATTCATATGATTATGTTCTCTCCCTCAAGTTTAATGTATTATGATTTCATACAACATTGAGACTATATATTTTTATTCATTTGGTATGACATGTTCATCTTTCACGAGTTATTGAAAATTATTACTGTCCAATGTTTTTTAAATTTATATTTCTCCAGTTCTCATGTTTCCTCGTATTCTTATGATCTAACCATTGTTATATGTTCATAATTTTTCCATTATATATATTTTCTGCTCTCACCATTACTATATTTTCTGTCCATAGGTTATAAATATAAGAAAAATTTATTAAAAGTATATAAAAGAGACTATAAATTTTGATTATAGCGAATTTTTAACTTGATATTTAAAATAAATTATATATATATGTAGTCCTCAAAGACACTAATCCTAATGGTTCACCAAGTTTCATGATATTATGATATGATATAATAATAATGAAAAATTATTAAATGTGTTAGGACAAATAGGGGCCGATATACCCTGAGAGGGGGGGTGAATCAGGGTATGGATATTCGTTTTCAAAGATCTTCCTGCCCCGCTGGATCTTGACCTCTTTGTTACAAGGGTCATTTTGTTTTCACTTCTGTGTATTTTATGATCACTTAATTTCTACTTTATCTGATGATGATGCTTTAAATGCAATGTAGGAAAATTAGCAGGCAAACGCAGAGATTTTTACTTGGTTCACCCTCACTGGGCTACGTCCAAGGAGCATACGCCGACAGGTTGCCGGTCGTACCAAGTCCACTAAACTTCACTAGCTGTGGATTACAATGTTCAGGCTAGATCACTTCTATGCCCGGGCTCACTGCCTATACAATGTTTAGGGTCAGCTCACTTCTTTCCCAAGGGTCACTCCTTGTTTCTCTCTCTCTGGCTCACTACCGGTGGAGAGGATCACCTTCTTCCTCTTCCTAAGCTCACTACTCTGTGAAGGGAATCAACTCACAGTTTATAGACATGTAGTTCTCTTCATTTGCATGAAATAATGCATCTTCAACTGTAGATAGATGCTCTGTTAAAGTCCAACTTTCATCCACTGATAAATACCTCTTTGCCTCTGAACACTAGGCAATTCCTTTTGGAAACACCTTCACAAAGCACCCTACTTCGCGAAGCTCCCAATTTTGCGAAGCTCAAACAAGACTTCGCGAAGCTCCTGCCTTTTCGCGAATCTCTCTCGTGAAGTACACTCACGAAGAACTCCCGCGAAGCTCAACTTGTTGCAAAGAAACTTCTCTCGTGAAGCTCACTGATCCAACGAAGAGCACACAACTTTTGCGGAGCTACAATAGTCACCACAAAGCTCCTCTTTCACGAATCACACTGGCTCCGCGAACTACCTTCGCAAATCGAGAGCAAATGATCTTCACTGAAAATTCTCTCTACTTCGCTCGAAGGGGTCGGCCTCTATTTATAGGCGATTCCACCGACCCTTGATCTTTCCACGTGAAGTCAACGCCACGTCATCTCAAATCGCGAAGATCCAAAGTTTTCGCCGGAATTCTGTCCAAATCGCGAAGCACCACGGCACTTTACCGTTTGTGAAGCTTGACTTAGTCGCGAAGAATCACAGTCAACATACCTTCGCGTCTTCGCCGCGAAGCTCCCTCACGAAGCCCTTCTCCTCCACGATGCGCTTCAGCCTCTGCTGTTCGCGAAGCTTGACGTAATCGCAAAGACTCACCCCCTTTCCTTTGTCATTGTTCTTTGTCAACAAGGATTGTCAACCAATTCTTGGGAACTCGACAATTCTCTATGGAAACCTACTTTGTCAACAAACACAATCAACCCAAAAAATACTGCAATGTTACCTTGATGGATTTTTTCCCAACAATCTCCCCCTTTGGGTTTGTTGACAACTCTTCACAACTCTGCTCAAATATATTTTGTGCACTTTGATACCTCACTGAGTCTTCTTCCAGCCGCTACCACCATTCGCCTCTTGCGATTCTGTTAGCATTCAAGGAATCACTTAACACGTACTCTAAGCCCACCTGAGTAATGCTCGGCGTGAGAAACAAGAGTAGTATGAAAAGTTCATCAATGAATCACTTCATGTCAAAAACCAATTGTCGATTCCAACATGATACCAATTCTTAAATTGATACCAATTGTTGAACCACACTGATCCCAATTGATGATAGCTGGAAAACTTCGCTCACCATTCCAACAACATTGTTCTGCTTTTATCACGATCCTCAGCTATTGTGATTTCTATGATTTGAACGATCACTTTTAGCATTGTCAGATTTAATACTCTCCCCCTTTCTCATTTCTCCCCCTATCTGGCTGCTCTAATGGTCAGCTTCTCCCCGTATCAACCATGATTTATCAAATTGTCACATTGTCTCCCCCTTGAAGAATCACTATTTTCCCCCTTTGTCAACGAACCCAAAGGACACTCCATTGTAGTCTGTAACATAGTAGGGAACCCATATCATCATATTAGGGAAAAACACATCATACCTTGGGGAGAGAGGGGGGGGGGTCCCCATGAACACTCTCCTAAGTGCGGGGAGTCGACTGAACTCCCATAGCCAGTCGATGCCTCTCAAAAGTTTCCTTGGGTAAGGATTTTGTCAGAATGTCTGTAACCTATAGCTCTGTAGGCACGTACTCCAACTTCATGATTCCCTGGTCAACCTTCTCCTTGATAAAATGATATTTTATCTCAATGTTCTTTGTCCTTGAATAATGGATGGGATTTTTGCTGAGATTTATAGCACTTGAGTTATCGTATTGGATTCCGATCAGAGAAGTCATTTCAACACCCATATCATCAAGCTGCTGCCTCATCCATAATAACTGTGTGCACGCTTGAGTGGCCGCAATATACTCATCTTCTGCAGTGTGTAATGAAATGAAATCCTGCTTCTTGCTTAACCAAGCAATACATAGTCCGCCAAGATAGAATGCACCTCCAGATGTTGATTTCTTGTCATCCACTGAACCAGTCCAACCTGCATCTGTGTAACCCAATAACACTGATTGAGATTTATCATTATACATCAGACCGAAATCCACAGTTCCCTTTCTATACCAAAGTATTCTCTTCACTTCATGCATGTGGCTTTCCTTGGGATTATTCTGATATCTCGCTACTTGGCATGTGGCGAATACAATTTCAGTCTTTGTTGCGGTCAAGTATAGCAAACTACTGATAATCTACCTATTTTCGGTGAAGTGAACTGCCCTGCCACTGTCATCTTTTGATGATTTCATTCAGGTAGAAACCAGAGTCTTCATATCCTTGGAATTTTCCATTCCATTCAAAATCTTTCCAAAAACCTCCTTGACACACTCAGATTGAGAAATGAATGTTCCATTCCTTCCCTGTGTCACCAAGCTCGTCGTGCTTGTTTCAACCCATATAACGCCTTCTTCAGCCTGAAAACTTTGTTCTCATCCTCATGAATGAGAAAACCATCTGGATGCTCAATGTACACCTCTTCTTCCAGAAACCCATTTAGAAATGCAGTCTTGACATCCATCGGGAACACATTGAACTTTATTTTCACTGCAATGGCTAGGAATAATCTGATTGTCCCCAGCCTTGAAACCAGTGCAAATGTCTCATCAACATCAGTACCCTCTCATTGGGAGTATGCTTTGCACACCAGTCGTGTTTTGTTTCAAATCATTGTGCCATATTCGTTCATCTTATTGTGAATGACCCATTTAATCCCGATGACGTTCTTATCTACTAGCCTCGAAACCATCTCTGACTTCTAATTCTTCTCAATCTGATCTATCTCTTCATTCATGGATGAACCCAGCTTTTATCATCAGCTGCATCAGCAATGAATTTCAGCTCAACCTAAGATAGAAAAGATACATGCTCCAGTAATTTCATTTCCCTTGTCTGAACTAGAGCTGCCTGATCACCAATGATATTCTGTCTATCAATTTCAGCTTATCTCTTTTGCATCCTTGTAAACACACACTTGAAACATTCTTGTTCATCATTAGTGTCTTCTTCTGAATCAGTATCCGCCACTTCTGCTCTCCCTGTGTTGCTTAATTCCTCAAAACATTCATCAGGAATTTATTTACTGACTCAATTTTCAGTGGATTCATTTATTTCAGCTAGTTTTCTCTGTGTCACTATTCACTGATGTCATTTCTTTGAACTTCTTCTCTCAGATTATTATTGACATGCCTTTGATTTTCCCTCGCAGCTTCGTGGTATCTTGAAATCAGTCAGCTTATTCCACATTGTCAGATCAAAGAAGATAAGCATGAGATTCATGATTATTGCTGCTTCTCCTTGTGTTTCTTTCTTCACTCGATAGGGAATTCTTGAGCTGAGTCATCCAATTATTTCTCTGATGGATCTAGCATCTGATTTTGTTATAGAATACTCCCCCTATGCTACACAACACTTTTATCTGTTAGGCCCAATGGTAGAGACCCATAACCATTATTTTCCCCCTACATCATTTGTTCTTATCTTCCACTCAGAATTGAGCCATTAACAAAATCTCTAAGCCTAATGAGTTGAAACTCATTGTAGGAAACAAGAGATAAAGTTAGTAACACAATCACTTCCTATTGTGCTCTGTTCCTCCCTTTCTTCTTCAACTCTAGTACCTGATTTGAATCAGTTGAACCTATAGAGAATATCACATCTCCATTTCGCATCCTTAGATGCCACTTCCCCTTGGATCGTATCTCCCTAAAACCTGAATCACATGAATTATCAATTAATAACATTTATATTCATAGGAAGAGGGGAGTTCTCTTCCTGAATCGTCAAGATGAGGATTGTGGTTGATCCTGATGGGTCAACCCTTTGATTCTTTCTTGCAGAGCATCACACTCTTTCCTTGCTTCTTATAGTTTCCTTGCCAACTTCAACTCCTCTAGCCATATGACTAAGCATTCTTTACCCATATTCGGAGCCTTTCTCTGATATGTAGATTCGATAGACTTAGCCTTTTTCACCATTTGGGGTTTAAACCCACTAATACACATTTCTGTCTCTGATGTTCCACCAAAATTTCATTTTCCTTGATTCCCTCTCTGGGTAGGAACCTCTCTACTTGCCATCTTCCCCTGCTTCTTCCACCATTGCAAGGATCTTGCACCTTCCTCCATTTTTCACTGTGGAACACGACATGGAAATTTTTCAACACATTCTTTAATTATCTTTCTTTTATCAGATTTCTGAGTCACCACACTCTTTTTTGCTGGTGGTGAGTCCTCCATTGAACGTTCATTCTTCTTTATCAAAGCTGGAGTAGATCTCCCATTAATCTTCCAGATTTTTTCACATTCTATCTTTGAGAGTGGTTGTGAGTACGATAGAGGAGGTTAATGATACACCTTTTGTTCAGCTCTATGTGATTCCACTGAGGCTCTAAGCCTATTTTCACCTTACCACTTTGTCTCCCAGTGTATAATTTCTTATTATGTAGCACTGGAGTTGGTAATATCTTTCTCAGGTCTTTTTCCTTCCCTGCTTTCTTCTTGCTGCACTGTTTGGCCAAATTCCCATGATCAGAACATATGAAACATTTTCTATTAAAGGCATATCTCATTTCATCACTTCTCTGCTGAGATGTGGATGCAACTTGTTTTCTTATTTTGGAATCGATCTCCTGAGCTCCCTGACACATATAAATGGTGTGTCCCATTCTTCCACAGTAATAACATTTTATAAATGCTTCCCTTTGAGAGACTATACTCTCTGATTTCTCCGGATGCTTCTTCTTATTCTGGGATTCAGAAAAGTTTCTATTTTCACATCCTGATATGTATTCATGAGCCTCTAAATAGTAGCTTGATGTGTGGTCGTGAATCCTGCAGTAATAGCACATGTCATCACTTCATTTTGTAATTGGCCTTTTAGGCCTATCTCCAGCACCTGCAGGATATTTTCCTTTTCTAGAACTGTTCACGGCTATCTTTCGATCATGAACATGAGGGGATTCATCAAATCCAATACCAGCTTTTCCGAAACTTGCTGTTCTTTGAGCTGAGAAAATATTCTGTTGTTTCTCTTCAGAAATAGCATACCTATTCTTCATTTTATCATCACTTGTCGAAGGATGATCATATAGCAAGTGTAAGGCATACTTCATTTTTGGCATTCCTTTAGCATTGGATTTCTCCACATCCTTCTTTACTGATTCTAGTTCCTCTTCCAACTTTTTAATCTTCATCTCCCTTGATTCGATTTGGACATCCAGTTCTTTCTTCAGAAGCTTCCCGCTACTCACCTCATCTTCTAGTTCCTGTGTGAGCTTTCCACCATTGCACTTTTCTTCACTACTTTTAATTTTTCCTTAGAAACAGATTTAGAGACAGATTCATTCTCTTGTTGTAGGCGTTAATTCTTCTGCACTTCTTCAGAAAATTGTGCTGCTAGATCATCATTTCTAGCTTTCAGATTCTGTACTTCATCTGACTTTTGATTCTCTTCATAATCATCAGCCTTTTGTTCTCCTTTCATTTAGCCATCTTTTTTAGTTCATTGGAATGAGAATCATTCTTCTCTGTATGGTCAGAAACTATGTCAATAAGCCTTTGATTTAAGCCTCTTAGCTTGGTGACCTCAATCTCCAATACTTTGATCCGGATATCTTTAGATTTGACTTCTTCGGTGTTTCCAACGTCAATTGGAATATCAGGTTCTTCGATGCACTTGACTTGATCTTTCACTTTTATATTCAAGACATCGATCTCCCTTTTCTATTCTTCAATCTTAATCTAATACTCACTAACCGATTCTGAGTTCTCTCGTGTTGAAAACTTGAGTTTCTCAATTTCATCCATCAACTCAGACTTCTCTTCTTCCTGTTGCTGCATATAGGGTTTGGCATCGTGAACAACTTTGTTGGATTTATTTTTTTTTGCTCTCCAAACATCTATCTCCTCAAGAGGAGCCTCCAACTCAGCTCACATATCTATTCTTCCTTCAATTTCTTCTTCTGTTTCAGCATCACTCTGATGCTGATATACTTCACTAATTCCAACATCATGATTGAGTGATTCAATCTTTTCCCTGTCAGATTCATCCAGACCTTCCTTCAGTAAACTGTTTGATTCTTTTAATTGAATCACACTTTTTCCATACATACTTCCACACTGATGAATACCACCTTACTTATGCTTCTTCTTGGATGTTTTTCCCTTTGCCATGGCTCACTGAGATAAGAGCTGACTAATTCTTTAAACACACAGATCAACTACACCATGTCAGAGCAAACAAATCTGATAAAAGTAACCTATCACTTTGACACCAATTGTTAGGACCAATTGGGGCCTATATACCCTGAGAGGGGGGGTGAACCAGGGTATGGATATTCTTTTTCAATGTTCTTCCTGCCCCGCTGGATCTTGACCTCTTTATTACAAGGGTCACTTTGTTTGCACTTGTGTGTATGTTATGATCACTTACATTCTCCTTTATCTGATGATGATGCTTTAAATGCAATGCAGGCAAATTAGCAGGGAAACGCAGAGATTTTTACTTGGTTCACCCTCACCGGGCTACGTCCAAGGATCATACTCCGACAGGTTGCCGGTCGTACCAAGTCCACTAAACTTCACTAGCTGTGGATTACAATGTTCGGGCTAGATCACTTCTATGCCCAGGCTCACTGCCCATACAAAGTTTAAGGTCAGCTCACTGCATTCCCAAGGGTCACTCCCTGTTTCTCTCTCTCTGGCTCACTGCTGGTGGAAAGGATCACCTTCTTCCTCTTCCTAAGCTCACTGCTCTGTGAAGGGAATCAACTCACAGTTTATAGACCTGTAGGTCTCTTCATTTTCATGAAATAATGCATCTTCAACTGTAGATAGATGCTATGATAAAGTCCTACTTTCATCCACTGATGAATACCTCTTTGCCTCTGAACACTGGGCAATTCCTTTTGGAAACACCTCCACAAAGCACCCTACTTAGCGAAGCTCCCAATTTCGCGAAGCTCAAACAAGCCTTCGTGAAGCTCCTGCCTTTTCGCGAAGCTCTCTCGTGAAGTACACTCACGAAGAACTCCCGCGAAGCTCAACTCGTTGCAAAGCAACTTCTCTCGCGAAGCTCACTGATCCAACGCAGAGCACACAACTTTCGCGGAGCTACAATAGTCACCGTGAAGCTCCTCTTTCGCGAAGCACACTGGCTCCGTGAACTACCTTCGCAAATCGAGAGCAAATGATCTTCTTTGAAAATTCTCTCTACTTCACTCGAAGGGGTTGGACTCTATTTATAGGCGATTCCACCGACCCTTGATCTATCCGCGCGAAGTCAATGCCACATCATCTCAAATCGCGAAGCTCCTTCAGTTTCCGCCGGAATTCTGTCCAAATCGCGAAGCACCATGACACTTTGCCGTTCGCGAAGCTTGACTTAGTCGCGAAGAATCACAGTCAACATACCTTTGCGACTTCGCCGTGAGGCTCCCCCATGAAGCCCTTCTCCGTTGCGATGCGCTTCAGCCACTGCTGTTCGCGAAACTTGACGTAATCGCGAAGACACACCCCCTCCATTCTTCTGGTCTTCGCGATTTCCAAACCATGAATCCTATCTTCGCGAAACGGCGCCACCTTGTACTGTTCTTTTATACCGCCTCCAGATCGTCCTTTCCTTTGTCATCATTCTTTGTCAACATGGATTGCCAAAAAATTCTCGGGAACTCGACAATTCTCTATGGAAACCTACTTTGTTAACAAACACAATCAACCCAAAAAATACTACAATGTTACCTTGAGGTATTTTTGCCCAACATGACGTTTATCTCAAATAGTATAACTTTTTAGAAGACTTAATTATTAAAATGATATATTTTTATCACTATAACATGGATTTTAGGTATGGGGTTCCTTAATAGATAATAAATATTTGTATCATATCATGTTCATGGAATTTAAATATTCCATAGAAAATATATTAAATTTCTTAATAATATTTTCTTAACTGAAAACATATAGATAATTGGGTATAAGGTTATTAATGTTTTTAAATAGTCTAAATGATACTAAATATTTTCATGGAAGTACATTTAATAAACATGAATAAAAACAAATAAAGTCAAAATAATGATATAGTGTAATAGAGTATATAACATTAGAAAAAGTGAATGAATTGACAATAAAATTGATAAAAAATAAATTATAAGACATAAATTAGTAAAGAGTGATTAGAGGGCACCAAAAAATCATAAATGAATGTTTTGTAGAAAAATAAAAAAATTGGATGAAATAGAGGATAATGGATTGAAAACTATAAAAAAATTTGACACGAATATTATGTATCATAGTTTTAAATAGTGTTAAAATTCAATTTGAATATTCATTTAATGTGTTTTTATGAACAATTTTAAAAACAATATATGTCTAAAAATATGAAATATAGGAATATTCAAATGAAACCATGATTAAGTAATAATATTTTTAGTAAAAGAAAAATAAATACCTGAGTGAAATTAAACCCCATTTCAAATTGATTAGGAAAATTAAATTCATTTCATTTAATATAAACAATAAATATTGTCCAAAATTATTGGAATTGATATACATTTTTAAACCAAAAAACAAAATATATGTTATGGCAAATAATGAAGAATATTCATGATGTTTAAAGAATATGTTCTTACAAAAAATGCTAACCAATGATTAGTTTACCACTTTTGTAATGCATTTAAAATTGAACTCTAAAAAACAATTAGAAATAAATCATTTCCATTTTTGCAAGAAATGGAAAAGGTAATAAAAATTGAGATTTAGAAATAATTAAGGTATATAAAACAATATCATTGAAATAAAATATTGAATATGTATATGGAAAAGAGTGATTCCTGAAAATAAAGGATAAATATGAGTTACTTTTTTTATAAACATTATTTTGCTTGTTTTGAGTAAAAAAAGAAGATATTTTTATTGAGTACTAATTAATATCTCAAATAACTAGTGGATAATAAAATAAATGCAGTTTCACAGTTAAATAACATAAAAGTATCAATTTAAACTAAGAAATAAATAGTTTTTCTGAAACATGATATTATAAAATAAACCATACCATGGATTCGTATTTAGTTGAATTAATTATTTCCAAATAAATAACAAAAATAAACTTATTAAATAATTTTTTAAGATAATTTTTATCTATCTAATTTTTAGGTTTTATTTATTTCGATATTCAATTAATTAATTTATTTAATTTTTGTATATGTCGACAACTTGAGGTTGTTCAACATATTTCCCCAAAGCTTTATCAGTATATTGACCATTGTAAATGTTTTTATAAAATGGTTTCTAATTTTATATAATTTTATATATTTTTATTCTTTATTATTAAATTAGTATAAATTTTTTACAGATCAGTCTGTTTTCAAATACAGATAAAAAATATGATTTTTTGTAATCTTATTTTATATTTTTATGTTATCATTGATCATTTATTAATAATATTACTAATATAATTATTTAAATATATTCATAGATTTATATTAATTAAAAAAATATAATATTTATTCACTAAATAAATTTTTAGTACCATCCTTTTATTATGGTTATGAAAAACGAAATACATCATTCATAGAGGTGGTAGTCCACTCTTATCATGGGTGACATTTTCATTTTCCGTTGGATGGATGCGAGGAAGATAAAAGTCGTTACTCAAACATAATAACATATTTTTAGACTAATTAAACAAATTTTATAATTTTAGGACATTTATAAAAGATATGTTTTAGTTTTAAGAACAAAAACACATAAAAGAGTTTGGTTAGAAAAATTACTTATTACATGGATATCATTCTTTCTATCTCTACTGAAGGATTTTTATATTGATAGTTTTTTAGGAAAAAATATCTAGTATATGAAAAGGATTTGGGGTGTGATATTTAAAGAAAAATTTTAAACTAAGGAAAACATGATTGGTGGGAATGTGATGTGGTTATGAAAACCTCTTATTTGTGAGAGTGTAAAAAATTTTTAAATATATATTTTGTTAAAATAAAAAATATTGAATTTTCAATTGATTTTTGTACAAATAAGAGACTACATTCTGTGATATTAATATATAGGTAAATAATCTAATTAGGAAATAATTTTTTGTCAAAATCTCATAATATTTAAGGCTTTATCCAATATTTTAACAACATTTTTAATCATTTTAAATATTATCATGGTGAGAAGGTATTAGCATATTGACTCGTTTAATGACCAAATAACATTTAGACATAATAAAAAATTGGAATAATATTTAATAAATATTTAAACCTTTTTGATATAGTAAATTTCTATTGGTGTTAAAAAATAATTTCTGTAAAATTATTCAAAATAAAAATACAAATGTTTTTGATTTTTTTTAGTGTAAACATGAATTTAAATGAATATAAAATACAATTCTGATTCCTAGGTAATTAAATGATACTCTAAAGACCAAGAGGGTTACATGAAATTTATATAAATATAAATTATAAATAATCCTTCCAACAAATGTATTAAATTCAAAAGAGTAAATATTATTATTTAATTATAATAAAATATAACATCAATTTCAAAGAGCCATGTATAGTTTGATAAAATTAATATATTAATTTTAAATACATTAATTTATTCCATAACCAAATATTTAATTAATAAAAAGGTTTCATTTATTTTTGACTCACACTTATAAAATAATATTGTCATAACATTTAATATTTTCATAAAAAATGTATTTTCATTACTTACACAAAAATCAACCATTTCATAAAAATCCAAAAAAATTACCCTATGATAAATATTACTTGATTAATTTAAATGTTAAATGTGGGTAATGATTTAGTTCATATTGGATAAGATGTTTACTAACTATAATTGAATCACTGGTCAAACATTCTACAACTATAGAAAGAATTTTCTATAAACTTTTCAGAATGTCATATCATTAATTAATGTATGTCGTTTGTTAAAATCATATCCTAAGTGTCTAACATTTCCACCAATATCTTATGATTTCCCAAAATTCCATTGATATTTGAGTCGTCTGTTTAAGAAATATATACATCTCATTCATTTCAAAATATAATAATGTTCGATGTACTTTGGACTTCAATTCTATTTCTTACAACACATTACAACACCATTCCAAGAAGATACTATTAAGTACAGAATCCCCACATAAAATTATAAATCCATTATCCAATTATATGTATTGATATTCATTCTTAATTAACATTTATTAATAATATTCTGAATAGTAATCACAATCACAAATTTTTCCTCAACATCTTATTAACCACCAATGTTAATTTATTGTAATAAATCCCATGTTTTTGCGTATGAAATATCTTCCCATTGAAGTTTTGTTTTGTTTCCTTTTTTACTTCTTAAATGGATATTATTATTGAATACTAATTCAAAAAAATCATTATATTAACCCCACATTCGTTGAAGGTTTAGTGATAATGACTACAAAATTTCTTATAAAATATAAATAGTAATATTAAACTACCTGTCAGTTTAGAGATGATAGGTGGTGATCAAATGTATCTCAGTATCAACATTCATAAAATTACATTTCAAGAAATTATATTTTACCAATTGTTCACAATTTGAATGAATCTAAAGTGGTGAACCAAAAAAGTATTAGAAGATCATTAATATATAGGCATTCTTGGTATTCAATGGATATATTCTCCCACATAAAGAAAATATGTGCATAATTGGTAAGGAAATTAAGAATAATCCATATAGTATTATCCATCTCAGGAGTGTCTTATAGTGTAGTGAGATATTCTATAGTAATATCATCCCACTTCCAAATTGGTATAGGATAAGCTTTAGAAATAATAGATTATGATTTATATTATCCTTTATTTGTCGACATACTGAATATATTAATACATAATCAACAATATCCCATTTATAACATATTGGAAGTTCAACCTTCCCTTTTTATTCTTCACCATATTTTTTTCAATAGTGATCATCCTAATTCTTATCAATTTTATATTATATTAAATTAGAGTACTTTTTAAATTCATTCTCTTTAATGATATAACTTGATACCATATCATCATATGATGAAAATTATTGATTTTACTCATGAATAACATACATGTTTATTTCATAACATGACATTAGTATTCAATACATCTTATAATAAATCATTCATTAGGAAACATAATGTTTTATTTTATTTGGTCCCCAGATACATAATCAACTTATTTCGTGAAATATATTAAAAATATCCCCAAATGTAATTCTAATATAATAACAATCATATAAGGAACATACTTAAATCCATTATTCATAGATTAGGTAATGGAATCATAATAATATTGGAGATAAGATTCTAAATAAGGGTAATAAAATGAGATATTATAAAATTATCAGATGATAGAATAAGATAATCATAAATGAATGAGAACAATGTCCCAAATTATGAAGTAGTCATAAAACATAAATCATAAGTCATTGAATGATGATTTTTCATAACAAAAATCATGGCTAGTAAGATTAATGATTCAATCATAATTAATGATGATCCATAAGAGTATATCTTACTAACAATACCTAAGTTTTTTGAATACATATAATCAAAGAAAATAATTTATATAGTTATGGATCCATTTTAAGACTATCATTGTGGTAAATTTACATAATGTATTTGGATAAAATCCCATTCCCATAACTATAGTGGAATGAGCACAAAAGTGGATTGGTTTGACTCCCAATTACAATTAACGTAGTGTATAGAGACCCTTAGTGTATTTGGTCCACTAATTATTAACATTAATATCATCTAATGAGATATCATGATTTATAATCTGAACTATAGGGGTATATAATTTTTATTCCATAAATCACATTTTAATGATCTTGTATATATATACCCAAATATATTAAAAATCTTTCTTTATTTTATGAGAATTTAACAAACTATATTAAAGAAATGTGTTTTATACAAAAATTATTAGAAAATAATTATCTTTTGATATATATAGATTTAATATGGATAGTATCAAAAATAATTTCCCTATTTAATCATAAAAAACCATAACTGACTTTTTCATTGGAGTATAATATTTTGGTAAAATAAACAAAAATATTCTTTGAAAAACAAGAGAAAAACACATTTCCCATTGTAAAATAATTAAAAATAATAATTAACAAAAATATTGAATATGATTATATTTTATCATAATCATTGGTGATTAAAAATTATGCTTTATAAAAAATAATATACATGAATTTTATAAAATTCATTCATTAATTAAAGAGTGAAATAATATTTTGTATACATTTTTAAAAATTTAAATATCACCCATACTCAAGATATACTAAATATTTTTTTTAAAAATAAAAATAAAGTATAATGTAGTTTAAGTAGACCATAATATTAGTTGATTATATAAAATAACATTATAGAAATATTGTATAAAACATAAATAGTAATTAAAAAGATTATTTAACAAAAAGTATAAATATGTACATTTTTACAAATTTTTTTTATATTTTTAGTAACAAAGAGTTGGAAATAGAAATAATATGTGATAAATTTTTTGAATAACCACAAAAGAATAATATTTATTTTTTTTATGAAATTCATAATATACACTTTTTTCATAATGGAAATAGGAACATAAATGACCCTAATAAACGTAATATTATAACATAAACCCTTTTGTGGAGTATGAAATTTCTTTATGTATGCTCAAAAATAATATATAATAAATTTATATTTATTATAAATTTACATTAGAAACATATTCCTACATATCATAAATTTTAAGATTTATTAAAAAATTTTAGTATAAATTAATTACAATTCACCACTAAAATAAATATTATTGGTGCCAATTATTTCTTTTTTTATGTATGATTTGGTTTGTAGATTTTGGTAATTACACATTTTTTTTATGTTTTTATAATCTCATGAATTTTAAAAATGTAATTCATATCATATTTATTAATTAATTACAATTTTATAAAAACCATTTTATTATGGTTTTGAAAAGTTAATTACATGACTTCATAGATGTGGTTGATTTCACATACACACATGTGATACATTCATTTTTCAATGAATGTAAATAATGGATGGAAAATAATAATTTATTTATTTTTCAAAATAATAATTATATCATAAATATATGATATATTCCATAAATACATCTTTGTAACATCCCTTGATATATGGTGAGAAAAAATAAACATGTCGCTTCTTGGAGACGATAGTCTGCACATATGTAGGAGTGACACATTCATTTTCCACTGGATGTATGAGAAATAACTAATAGTTTTTTTCATCATAGTTATATAATATAAATATATTTATGATAATAATTTCATTTTATTAGTATGGTTATAATATATTTTATATAGAAGGAATATGAATTAAACATGAATGAACTCAGTTAATAATATTACCTATTCGTTGACTATATTCATTTGGATTACAACTTAAACCTTATTAGGATTGTATTTTAGTGAGACCTGTATGTATAGGCTATGAAGTATAATTTTTGGAAGATATTTGAGTATGTTTGGTCTAATATGGAATTCTCAATTTGCGTGAATAGAAGAAAACAAGAGGCTATCATTTACATGTGAGGGGAGTGAAACTGTCATAAATACAAACATTATTACCACAATAAAAATTCACATTCATTGAAAAAGTAGGCCAAAATTATGATTGTTTAATATTTTGGATAGAATATAGTGTAATTACACTCTTACAATCAATTTTAGAATATTTTCCAAGATATTACAAGCCATACTTCATGATTTATCTACATCTTTAAACCTTTTAACCATTATTATGGTGAGTAATTTTCAGAAAATAAACTATTGATTATGAAAAGAAAATTCATTAAAAAATAACAATATGACTATTTGAAATAATAAAGTAATTATATATGAATCATTTTTTAATAAACATGAAAAAATAACAATACATTATTTGGAAAATTAACTTGTATGAAAAAATAACTTATTCTAGTACTATAAAAAATAAAAATCATTAGACGAATGATAAAATATTTTATTGAATATATTATCTAAATATTTATAATAATACTTCATAAGTAGATATTTATAAAACATATTAATATATTAACACATTGTTTTTATAAAAATAGATTTTTAAAAAATATATATTTTTTTACATAAAATTATTTTATTTTTATTTATAAAAAATTGTTAAAAATGTATGTATTATAATTAATTTTTATTGATGTGTATGATATTTTTTTATGAATTATTAATACTCAATTGAAAATAAATTAACTTGGAAAAAAATACGAAAAAAATGTTTTAAAAAAACCATGTTTTGAAAAACAATAGAGTTGACTAATAGTGCTTATAACTTCTCAACAATTTCCGGAATTTAATTATATAATTTCATTATATGAATTTTATCTATATGTATTATTTATAAGATTCCTCAAAATAATTAAATTTAATAAACATTAATAATTTTAAAAAGGTGTAAAATAATTATTTTATTGACCAATGGGATTTCTTATAATATCATTTACCAAATTTAGAAAATTGATTATTTTGAGAATTTATCCCAATTATTTAGTAATGTATTTCATTTTTATTTTTCAATAAGGAAATTTCAACTTATTTTCAGTGTTCTGTTCTTCAAAATATATCAATAAAATAAAAATTATTAATGAATAATTAATAAAAATTACGGAGTGTTATATTCTACACATTATTATATGACTCTTTCTGTTAAAATTTTGTAACCAAGATAAGAATAATTAGTATACCTCTATTTCATTACCACCTCAATTTCCAAAATGTATTCCCTGAATTTATGATTCCATAATATAATATAAACATGGTGAGTGGTTGTATTTCACTTCAATTTATCTCTATTGACAATGATTTATCTTATTTCCCCATGAAAGAAAAATTATTCTCAAGTGGTAAGAAAATTGTTTTAAGTACATGGGACATATCAGTTATCCACTTCATCAAAATGAGATTCATAGAAAACAATATGACCATGGGATTTGTTCATTTGAATCAGAAAAACATTCTATCATCCCAAAATAATAAATAATCTCTATGGGACTAATGTATTTTGGGCTCAACTTCAGTATCTATCTATATCTCATAAAAATCATTGAAGGATATATCCATAGTAATAACTCCACCCTAAAAAAACTCTAGATCTTTTTGATAATTTTCAACACAAATCTATTACTTAAACTACCCTCCCTAATTTATTATTTAATATTTATACTTATCTCATTAATTTTATCATATAACATAGGTCCCAATATGTCAATTTTTTTAAATTAACCATAGTAAGTCAGTGTTATGAAATTTTGAAAAAACAATTCTTTTTAAAGAGACATAAAAATACTGGAGTGAAGGATATAGTTCTAATAAAATTGAACTAGTGAAGGGTTTTAACCCCAAATACATATAAAATCCATAAAATAATCTCTTAGTACTTATTATAATGTTTTTAAATTTATCTTATATAGAAATTATATCTACAGATGGAATTCATTTCTAATAATTAACTCTACATTCAATGATTGACGAAGAATTCAATATATCATCAATATATGCCTCCTATATCAATTACATATGATTGAAAGTTGATCTACATGAAACATTTACACTTTCTTAATTTATATCATGGAATTTTTGTAATGTTACAAATCTACATTGAGAAAAATAAATATGCGAACATCATAAGGGAATTGAATAAAACCAAAATTTTGTTATTTCTTATAGATTTTTCCAATAGTGTTACTATAAAATCTAGGGTGATATTTTTCAATTTCAACATAGGTATTAGAAATGTTTAATTAATCACCTATGATGTATGATGTTAAAACATAACTTCCTCATATACCCGACATTGAGATATATACTCCAGAATTTTTCTTTTTCATTTTTCCTACTACAAATCATATAGAATATCTGTATACATAATTATAATCAAGGGATAAAAAGGGAATGTTGATATTTTTTTTCATCCCATATATTATTCATAATTTATGGTATTAATAGGATACATATTCATTTAATAAACCTTATTTATTAATCATAATCATTTTTTAATGAATTCCTTACCATTTTTTTCATCTACACATATTCTTTCTACACATGATTAATAAAAATATAAATGGAATATTGAAAAATAACATTTTCAAGATAGTATTTATTCCCTCCCATCATGATTTTAAAACGCATCTTATATAAATCCATAAATATTGAATATATTCTAATCACTATCCTAGAATACTATTATAATCATTTTGAATGAAATTACCATCAACATTATTTACCTTCACATGGTGGTAATGTATTAGGTTTCCATAATCATTAATTAATTCCAACCATTTTCCCCAGATCATATAGAACTATTTTTGTGCAAAATTATACTTTGATATTTTATGATCATTATATATATCACATCTCTTCATTAAATTATAATTCCTACTTATTTTAAATTAAACATTTATTGTCTCTAGATCAAAGTATTTTTTTGGGAAATTATACTCATGAACATTCAATTGGAGTGAGACATCCAATACAAAAATTTCATTCTACAAGAGAACATATCTGGGTCCCATAATTTATGTATCACTACAAATGAAAAACACATATCCAATATAATTTATTGTGGGAATAGGTTCACCAACCAAACTTATCTTTACTTTAATGAAATTATCTTCATAGTCATCTATACAAATGAACATGAATCCATTTTGTGTCATTTTGGTTATTGTATTTTATAACCATGAGATATTTCTCACAAATCATAAATATCCATCTGATCTAAGTGACCTATGGATCTCATTTACTATGGTTGACAAGTAATAATTTACATGTGTTACTATATTTGAAGGATCCACTGATATTCCATTATATTTAATTATAGGACCCAAAATTGATATATTCGATATCATGTATTCAAACATTCTAAATGTTAAAAAATTAATATTCATTCTCAAGGTTTTCATTATTATTTTCTAATGATCTACATTTTCTTTTCTTATATTGGAATATTTAATAATATAATCTATAAATTTTTCCAAAAAAATGATAAAGGTAATATGTAAAGACTATATTAATTACATCTATTATAATATCATGGGAATTTTAATATGAAAATGAAACGCTCTAAACTCATATTTGTTGTACCTCTTATAAAAATGTTTGGTTGGCCATGTGATTACGTTTGGACATTTTCTAATGATATCCATATCTATGTTCAATATTTGAATATTTTTGATCTCCACATGGTTAATCAATAAAATCATCAATACACGGTATATTATACTTATTATTTTTATGATCTTATTAAATGAATTACAAAAAATTTAGAGATAGAATGACTTATCATTAATTTTAACAAGAATAATAAGTTTACACCCTACAGAATACCTTGAATGAATGAATATCTTATCCCAATTTTCCAAGAGATATTTATTTGATGAAATGTTTATAGGTTCGTTCTATATAGAGACATTAAAATAGGTTTATTATAGGTTATGAGTTCTATTAATAACACATTTTAATTATTCTTGAGAAAGTCAGATTTCTATTTAGGAAATACATTTGCATGTTACTAAAAAAATTGAAAGATAATAAAATTTAAGTTTCTCCCAAACCATTTGAGAAAAATAACTCTCAAGAATAATTAGTAACAGACATATAATAGAAGTAATTTCCATACGAATTTAATGTTTATCCTCACACCGATTGAAAATAATAGGTTTATTCAAATAATCGAATGTGACTAGACTTCCTGAAAAATTAATATGTGATCTATATAGAGTTATATAATTTATGCGAAAAATCACATTAACATTGATAATAAGAAGATCTATGACATTTATAGAAAGTATATTACAAAAAAATCTATTAGAGTAGAGATATGGATATAAAATGCAATCATTAAACCATTTTGAGCTATCAATCATAATATAATATCTATCCATTTAAGTGTTTATGAGACACCATTTTAGAATTATTCCAATATAAATGACTATATTGAATAATACATAAGACATTTGTTACTCATAAAGACAAAATATGGGTACATTTCATTACATGATTCGTTTTCATAACCATTTTACACCCAAAATGTTAATGTATGTATCATGAATTAAAATTTATAGTTAGAATAAAATGATAATGAATATTACTAATAATATTTCATATATTTTAAAACATTGTTATCAAACCATTACATGATATATTAATCTTATATCACTTTCAATTCATTATAGGTTAACTTATGTTATTACATAATATTTCTTATAAAATAATATTTAAATGTAACTAAACCCCTCTTTTATACCAAATGAGGTGGACCATGCATTATATGTATACATAATTCATAAATTTTTAAAAATATTACATATATCCCATAATAAAAAATGACTTCAAAATATTATGTTTTATTGTATTTGGATACTAGATACAAAAAATGAATTATTTAATAAAAAATAGTCACTATAACTGAAATATTACTTATCATATATTTCCCTTTATAGATATTTCCGAATTAAAACTGTTATTCATAACATAAGGAGAATGAAAAAAATAAATATTGAGATCATATTCTCATTAATTATAAACATGGTAGATATCAATCAATGGTCATATATGATAATAAGTTAAGAATACATCTGTGATAAAATAATAATAATTTTTTAAAAAATTATTAACATATCATAGATCATAGATCATGAGTCATTTCATATATCATTTTCATAAAAAACATCAGGATACATTGAATTGTAGAATCATAAATTATCAATAATGATCCATAAGACAAAATCATAAGAATAAGCCATATTTTTTACACACACATAAACATTGAAAATAATATCCCTTTTCCCAAATTAGTATCAAGACAATCATTATTGAAAGAGTCTCACAATGGATTGAGTTCACACACATTCCCATAATCATAGTGATTGATGTATTGTAGTGATTTGGATCACTGTCCATTAAAATAAATATATTGGATGGTGTCCCATTGTGGATGGGGTTCCCTCTATATTCACTTTAGATCATATAATTAAAAATCAATATTTAACCAATAAATTAAAGGTATATACAATTATATTCCCATGCATCACATAATGAAAAACATACATATGTGCACTATAAGATCATAGAAACTTTCAAATTTATCATATATTAACAAACCTATGTGACTGAAATAGCTTTTCTAAATACATCCTTATGAAACCATCATCATATTCTATCATAAATAATAATTCTTATGGATGGATAAGACCATAGACACATATTAATCATAACAATCCTAAAATTTTGTTGACATAGATGAAACATAATTTCATAAAATCATTAATATATGTTTTGAATAAGAGATAACAACTTTTTTTGTAACATTAAAAAACTAAAAATTCCCAGAATGATTGGAATTTAATTTGGTTAATTGATACCATAGAAAATTCTAATGTAATATTTATAACATATAGTGAAAAATATTATAGGAAAATATATTAATTTAGTAACCATTTAAAAATCTATCTTTTCACACTATTGTAAAAAGTCAGATATATCTAATGTGGAAAAGAGTGTCGATTTTTTTAAACATTCATGTGAAATATAATCTATTTGAAAATGATTTTTTTAAAAAAATTATATATAAATTGAC
This sequence comes from Viscum album, assembly GCA_963277665.1. Lineage (NCBI taxonomy): Eukaryota > Viridiplantae > Streptophyta > Magnoliopsida > Santalales > Viscaceae > Viscum > Viscum album. The sequence continues at coordinate 232,124 of OY728129.1, forward strand.
TTTATTTTAAAAAATTAAAACATTTATATGGAAGAATAAGATTCATAGCCATATAGGATAAATTGAGGAAGGGGTTCTTAAAAACATTATTTTAGAAGTATGTAATGTTGATGAGACGGAAAAATGAAGAATATGTGAAAAAAACATGAATAAATAGTATATAATAATATATATGGGTTTTATGAAATAAATATCTTATAATTTTCCATAACTGGAATTGAGACATAAAAAATCCTGAAAAAATGGGATTTTAACAAAAACCCTTACCAAAAGTCCTTGCATACTTTATACATGATATAACCATCTATTTAATATTTTCTTCTTTATTATACATCTATATAAGATACATATTAATATTTATCATAGTTTATATATTTATGTAATAATTTCTAATCACTCATTTTCTAAATATTATTTTTCAAAATCAATACTCTAGGTAAATACTATTTCGGTTTTCATAAATGTTTACATTGGGATATTTTTTCCCCCCGAAACCTGGTCAATATTTCATCATATTAAGATTATTAGTAATATCATAAATATCATATTTATTCATTATGTAAATTTTTATAAAAGTACATACAATGTTGTTATAAAAAATTAATTATATTACTTCTTGGAGGCGGTGCTACACATGTTCGTAGGGGAGATAAATTCAAATTTCAATGAGTGGAAGGAAATGATGAAAAATAATTATTTTTTCTCTAAAAATATTATTTATATCATAAATAACATATATATTCATTAAATACATTACTATATCAACCATTGGAACGTGGGGATGAAAAATGAAACATGTCACTTCATAGAGACGACCATTTCTACTTATTCATGAGAAACAACATCTTCATACCTTTCATATATTAGAAATAGATAAGGATGTTTCCATAAAAAAATATTCATTATTTTTATGATAATTATGTCATTATATTATTAAGGATACCTTATATTTGAAAGATATGGGAAAAGAAATAATCATGAAAGAACTTGGTTAAGACGATGACCAAAACATTGAGTATATTCCTTTTGATAACCCCATAAGCATTAATAGGATTGTATTACAGTGATCCAAGGAACTATATTACATTGGGTGTAAATATTGAAATATTTTTATTAGTGGTTGGACCATCAATAGTACTTAATTTGTGTGAATAAGTGTAACATCCCAAGTAATTAATGAATAATAGATATTTTTATATATGTCTATTAATGAATTAGATAGTGTTTTAGAGGCTTAAAATGAAAATAAATCCAATTTTAAGCATGGAATACACTAATATTTTTAAAAGATTGTTTTACTGCCTTTTGATGGAAAACCATTTTTGAATCTATCTTTTGACAATTTCATAAGTGATGTTTGTCAAAATAAACTTATTCTTTATGATTGGGACATTTAATTTTACATTGGATAAATTTTTGGTATTTTTCTGACAATGTTCATTTTTAATGAATAGTGAAAAATACTGCATTTTACATCAAAACTGCTTTTTAATCTAATTTATTTATATGATTATATTATCTTTTGAATTGGTCTTAATGTGTAATCTGAATATATTTTTACCATTTAATCCAATGGTGGTCATTGGAATCAATTTCACTTTGAAATTAGACTTAAACTGGTGTTAATCTTTTGATACTTATAGTTTTATAAAAACACGCTATTTTCTCTGAAAGCGGGAATTGATTATTAAATTAATTAATGTGACTTATATGTTTTGAATTTTGAAAAATAGACTTCATTTTTGAATTCAGAATATCAAATATAGCTTAGGGTGAATTTTTGGTAATTTTCTAAAAAACTTCAATTTTTGATGAATAGTGAAACCGCTAAGTGGTACTTATAAGAACTGATTTTCCGTTTAAATGAAATTTTTCCATCATTGTGTTTTGAATTTCGAAAATCCGACATACATGGTTGTCACTAAGAAGTAAAATGTGGTTCAATGAGATTAAAATAATTTTTTGGTGAATAGTAACTTATTAAGTTTTCAATCGCGATTAGTGGTAATTAGTGTAGTTTAAGGTAAAAATAATGCTTTAATAAAATAACATGAGATTGAAACATGTCCTAACCTCATTGGTTGTGTCATGGACGACCAAGACAACCCATGGGTTGATTTAGGGGACCCCATGGAGCCACTTGGGTGAGATAATGACTTTAATGCCTTTTTTTAAAATAAAGGTGAAAATGACACTAACATAAATTGTTTTACTAAAACTAATTTTAGAAGGGGTTATACTAATCATATTTTTGTATATAAATATTAATTGGAAATCTAAAAAGATTTCCTACATCATAGTAGTTTTTTATAATTTTTAGACTTTAAATAAATTAAATTATTTATGACATCATGATGATGCAGCGATGACCTCATTATTTAACGATTTAAATAAAATAGAAAGATAATGTAATCTCTAAAACCTAAACATGGACAAAACCAATTGGATGAGTGGATTTCGAAGACGTATCACCATATCCTCGAATTATAGCAATGTGGGACCTTTTGAATCCGAAACTCTTTTTAAAATAAAGTAACTTATCTTTACTTTCCAAGAGTGCCCCTCCTCTCCTCTTATAAAAGGCCCCCACCTCTACCTCATTTCACACACTCCTCAAGCCTTTGGCTCGGATAACCCCTGCCCATTTACTCTCTCCACATCCCTCTCCTTATCCTAGAGGATTCCCTTTGGGCAGAATCCTTTCAAAGGAATCCTTTAGGTTCAAATCAAAAGGAGTTACACTTTTAAAGGTAATTCATTCTATCATGTTCATTTGTTTTATTTTGCTTCTCCAACCCCCTAAACTCTTTTTATTTACTTCTTTTGTAACAACACCAGTATCTTCAATATACTAGGATGTTGTTATAATATTTATTCGAGCTACACTCTCACAAAACTACATCAAATGGTTAAAGAACATACAGTTTCCATGGATGGCGAAATTCTGCCTCCCGAAACGATGATTGTTCAATACTCATTTATCACCTTCAAAGGTGGCCATTATGATGTCACTATTTTTATATATGATATATAATATGTTTATTCTTTCCTTGAGCTTATTTATTCTTCATTTATGGAATACCATTATTGTTTCCATTATGGGTAAACACGATATCTTCATTTTAGGAAGTCCGGACTACCGCCCCCTGAATGTGATTTGATTCGTCAATACCATATGTGGGATGTGTAAAGGATAAAGTTAATGATATTATATATGTTATTATACTTGAATATACTCTTATATCATTATTATTCCATTCCAGAAAATACGAAATAAAAATGGAAGTAGCGTTCATGCGTACGTACGGCTTACCGTCTCCATGAACGGTGCATATCATTTCTTACCTCTAAAGGTGATGTAATATTATAAATACATGTATATTCTGAATATATATGATATATATGTTATCCAAATCATTAATATCATTCTGGATATAACGAAACTTTGACCAAATTATCAACATGTAAGTGTAAGAAGTCTATTTTTGACTTAAGAACCAAATACTGACAAAATGAACATTATTAACTTAAATGATTACATGATGTTCATAACATGGTATAAAAGGAATAATGAACATGAAAAAGGTTCTTAAGAAAGTAGAGATTAACTCAAGTTTATTATTCAGGATATTAAAGAACGGTCGGGTCAAGTCAGATATGAGGTAAGGGAACTTCTTAACCCATTTTCCATTCTTTGGGTTAATCTCCTACTTTCAAATTACGTCATGATATTATTTTGTTTTATATTGTATTTGTACTTTCGTTATGTGTAATTATAGTGAATACAGATAATAGATCTATTTTATTTAAAAAATTATCTTTGTATGAGACTTCTTCTCAATCTCCTTTCATTGAGGCATATTTTTTTTATACACAACCTTCTTTTTTACGGTATATAAACCCCTTTGACTTTTACATTTATTCAAAAGGAATATTTTTTATACGAAGCGTTTACTAAATGACAAAAGGGACCATTTTTGTTGTACGTATACGGCGACAATGACTTCTCCTCCGTCGTGACCATTATTTGAGTTTCGGCTTCCTCTACAAACCATACCTTCTTTTTAAAAGAAAAATAAATACTATGTTTTAATTTTCTTTTATTTTGGTATTGAAAATGGTTTTCATAATGTTATTATATCAATGTGTTGTATTGATATCTTGTGATTGAAAGGTGGAAATGTTATGTTTCCTTTATGCATGTTTTATGTGATATGATTATGTTGAGGTTCTTGGGAATTATTATGAAAACGGGTGGTTCCGTGATAAACTAAGGGTGGGTGAGCCCGATATAGCTCTCCAATGCATTGGGTAATGAAAAGGAGTGAAACGTTAAGATTTCTCCGAAGAGATTTTAGGGAATATACTGTGATGGGTATTCCAAACGTAACCAAGAGGGTTACTCCCTACGTAAGAATGTTATGAATGCCTCAAGTTACCTTTATGTCTTATGATTTCTATGATTTATTCATGATTTGATGAGGTATGTTAAAGTGCTTATGTTTTATGGGTAAAGTATGATCTCATCCTTATGTATATATGTACCCATGTTTCCTTTCCATATTTTTATATCCCTTACTGAGCTTTTTATGCTCATCCCAAGTTTTTTTGAAATGTTTTTCAAAGGTCAAGGGAAAGGTACATGATATGATGATAGTGTCAAGGAAGTGCCAAGAAAGAATCCATGTTTATTTTAAATATGTTTCCATTGATGGGAATGAAGAATAATATCTTTATGTAACCACTTTGTTTATATGTGGAATGTAATGCATATTTTATGATATAATTCTCTAAAACTCTAAACCCGAAAAGATCCTCAATGTGTAATCTTGTAATAACTCATGATTAAGTAAGGTTTAAGGCTGGGGCCTTATAGTTGGTATCAGAGGTCGGTTTAGATAACTTTAGGAGTTAGAATTTTATTAAATGATTATCCAAAAATATTTTTTTTGAAATGATATAGCATTTGAAGATTACCATGTTGCTTCATCGAAGACATGTCTGTTCAGAATGGTTTTCCACAGAGGAAATAGGGAAGCAGTGCTAGGAAGGCAAACAGAAGGAAATAACCTTCCGAATCAGCATCCTGAGATGGTCGGAATTGGAACTGAATAGTTTGTTGCAGTGATGGCGTAGTTGACTCAGGCAATAAATGGTGGTGGTATCCATACACGAGATCATCCAGATCAACCGTAGAGGAACATGTTAGTGGTGGAACATTTCCTGAGGCAACATCCCCCATCATTCAGTGGATCATCTGACCCTATGTTAGCTGAAGGGTGGATTAAAGCACTGGAGAAGATTTTCGATGTCTTGGGGTGTTCAGACAATCAAAAGGTTAGTCTTTCCATTTACCTTTTGGAGGGTGAGGCAGATCAGTGGTGGTCTACGGTTAAAAATATCAGGGACGCCGATGAGATTGATGCTCTTGACTGGGATGAATTCAAAGGTTTGTTTCTTGAGAAGTATTTTCCCAAGGCTGTTCGACTTAGGATGGAAAATCAATTCTTGGAATTGAGGCAAGAGGAAGACTCAATGGCTACCTATGAAGAAAGGTTCACTCGATTGGCAAGGTATGCTCCAAATTTTATCCGAGACCTTGATAGTAAAATCAATTGTTTTTACTCAGGATTAAAGCCAAAATATCGAAGGGAATTAGCTTCTCGTGAGTTTAAAAGTTATGAAAAGCATGTTCGATGTTCTGAGAAGGTGGAAATGGAGTTTGTCGATGACCAAGTGTTCTATAACAACCAACAGAAGAAGAGACCGAAGTGGCAGGAGAAAGGTAAGAATTCTTCAAAAAAGTCTGGTGGTAAGAAAACTAAATTTCTAGTTTGTGATAAATGTGGAAAAAGGCATGCTGGGGAATGTCTTCGGAATTCTTGAAAGTGCTACCGATGTGGTAAGATGGGACATAAGGCTCATGATTGCACTGAAAATGATCAGGGTGATGGTAAGACCAAATTTGATATACAATTAGTGAAATGTTATAAGTGCAATTAGATGGGTCACTATGCAAACGAGTGTCCGACAAAGAGCTTGAGTGATGGGAAGCAGTTAGACTACAAGCAGAAAGGGGTGGTGAAATCCTTTGCAACTACTTCGGTAGACGTCGGGCCATCAAATAAAGTTGTATCAGGTAAATTGTTTGTTTTTTTAGATTATGCCAGTGCGTTATTTGATTCGGGGTCTACACATTCTTTCATCTCTGAAAACTTTTCTAGGAAAATGGGAATAGCATCTCAAGAAGTGACTCCTGAACTTGTGGTAAAAACACCTAGGGGAAATGTTGAGGCAAAAAGAATTTATAAGAATCTTCCTATCCTTATCTGTGGAAAGAACCTACTTGCAAACCTTATTGTTCTACCTCTAGTAGAGTTTGATGTTATCCTGGGTATGGATTGGCTCTCTATTTACCATGCTAAGATTGACTGTAGAGCTAAAGAAGTTTCTTTTCAGAAAGACTTTCAGTTTTTGTACAAGAATGAACCCTTACTGTTGATAACTTATCAAGAGGCCAAGAAACTTGTAAAAGATGGAAATGAATGTTACCTTGCACACATCGTTGAAAATAAAGGAACTGTTCAGATTGATGATGTGCCAGTGGTAAATGAGTATCCTGATGTTTTTCCTGATTAGTTGTCTAGAATAATACCAGATCGGGAAGTTGAGTTTACTGTTGACTTAGTTCCTGATGCTAATCCAATTTCAAAACCTCCTTATCTAATGGCTCAAATTGAACTTTTAGAGTTGAAGGAGCAATTGCATGATTTATTAGAGAATGGTTTCATTCTACCTAGCACATCCCCATGGGGTGCTCCTGTTTTACTTGTTAAAAAGAAAGATGGTTCTATGAGACTTTGCATTGATTATAGAGCCTTGAATAATATCACTGTTAAGAACAAATATCCTTTGCCTCATATCGATGATTTTTTTGATCAGCTCCCAGGAGCTCAGTTTTTTTCAAAGATTGACTTCAGATCGGGGTACCATCAGCTGAAAGTAAAGGAGGCAGATATTCCGAAGACTGCGTTCCGTATGAGATCTGGCCATTATGAATTTGTAGTAATGCCTTTTGGGCTAACCAATTCACCTGCTGTATTCATGGACTTCATGAATAGAATTTTCCATGAGTTCCTGGATAAGTTTGTAGTGGTTTTCATTGATGATATTTTGATATTTTCTAAAAGTAAATAGGAGCATGAAAGACATTTAAGTGTTATCTTGCAAACCTTAAAAGAAAAGAAACTGTATGGAAAATTCAGCAAGTGTGAGTTTTGGTTGCAACAAATTTCTTTCCTTGTTCATATTGTTTCTAAAGATGGAATAACTGTTGATCCTGCAAAAAAAAGTTGTGGAAGAATGGCCAAGACCCACAAATGTAACCGAGATTCGTAGCTTCCTTGGTTTGACAGGCTATTACTGAAGGTTTGTCAGAAATTTTTCACGATTATCTAGTCCAATTACTAAGCTAACTTGGAAGGGTGTTAATTTTATCTGGACAATAGAATGTGATGATTGTTTTCAGGAATTGAAAAGAAGATTTATGAATGCTCCAGTTTTGGCACTACCTTCCAGGAATGGTGAGTTTTTTATATACAACGATTCTTCATTGAAAGGACTTCGTTGCGTCCTAATTTAGAATGATCAGGTAATTTCTTATGCTTCACGACAGTTGAAAACTCATGAGGTAAATTACCCTACAAATGATTTGGAATTAGCTGCTGTTGTTTTTGCTTTAAAAATTTGGAGGCATCATTTGTATGGAGTAAAGTGTGAAATATATACCGATCACAAAAGTTTAAAGTATATATTCACTCAGAAAGAGTTAAACATGAGACATAGGATATGGCTAGAATTAATCAAGGATTATGATTGTACAATTCATTACCATCCGGGAAAAGAAAATAAAGTGGCTGATGCTTTGAGTCGAAAAAGTAATGCTTCATTAGCAATGTTGCATTTGGAACGTGATCCTTTGGTTAAGGATTTGATTAACTTTGGCATAGAAGTTGTTGGTGCAGGAAGTCCTTCTGTTTTGTTTCAGGTATCGGTGAGATCTTCTCTATCAGGCAGAATGAAGCAAGCACAGAAGCAAGACAGTGAGTTACAGAAAAATGTAGAGCTGGTTCAGAAAGGTAAGTTTCCTGAATTCAACATTGATAATGATTGTGTTTTGAGATTTGGGAAGAGATTGTGTGTGCCTTGTGATTCACAGTTGAAGAGAGATTTGTTATGTGAAGCTCATAGTTCTCCGTTTTCAGTTTATCCGGGCAGTACTAAGATGTATAGAGATCTACGGGAGTATTACTGGTGGGATGGAATGAAAGAGATATTGCTGATTTTATTGTGAAGTGTTTGACATGTCAACAGGTTAAAGCAGAGCGGAAGTTACCGAAAGGGATACTTCAGGCTTTACTAGTGCCAGAGTGGAAATGGGAGAATATATCCATGGACTTTGTTGTGGGATTACCGAAGACATCTCGAGGTAATAATGCAATATGGGTTATTATTGTTCACTTTACCAAGTCTACTCATTTCCATGCTATATGAGATACTTTCTCTCTTGATCAACATTCATGTTTGTATCTTAAAGAGATAGTCAGGTTACATGGAGTTCCTCTCTCCATTGTATCGGATCGTGATCCCAGGTTTACTTCTAACTTTTGGAAAGGCTTTCAGAAGTCGTTGGGTACTGAATTAAATTTTAGTACAGCTTTTCATCCTCAATCAGATGGGCAGTCAGAATGAACAATTCAGACCTTGGAGGATATGCTACGAGCTTGTTCGATGGATTATCAGGGAAGTTGGGACCAACATCTTTCTTTGGTTGAATTTTCATATAATAACAGTTTTCATTCCAGTATACAGATGGCACCATTTCAGGCATTATATGGGAAGCAGTGTCGAACTCCAGCTTTCTGGGATGAAGTGGGTGAAAGGAAGTTGATGGGACCAGAATTGGTAGAAGAGTTGGCAGAAAAATTTCAGCTGATTCAGAAGCACATGAGAACGGCTCAGAGTAGGCAGAAGAGTTATGCAGACAACAGGAGGAATGATCTATCTTTTGAGGTAGATGATCATGTTTTTCTCAAGGTTTCTCCTTGGAAAAGTGTGATGAGATTCGGTAAGAAAGGAAAGAAGAGTACAAGGTTTATTGGAACATATGAAATTCTGGAGAGAGTTGGATCAGTTTCATACCGAGTGGCTTTACCTCCGAGTTTATCTCAGGTACACAATGTTTTTCACGTTTTGATGTTGAGAAAGTATATGCCAGATCCATCTCATGTTTTGAGTCCAGAGGTAGTTCAGCTAGAAGAGAACCTATCATATGAGGAACAACCGGTCCATATTCTTGACCACAGGGAGCAAGTGTTAAGGAATAAAGTGATTAAGCAAGTAAAGTATTTGTGGAAAAACCACATGATGGAAGAGGCAACATGGGAATCTGAAAATGTAATGAGGGATAAGTACCCCCATTTATTTGATAAGTAAATAAATTACGGGGATGCAATTTTCTAAAGGGGGGAAGGATGTAACATAACAAGTAAGTAATGAATAATAGATATTTTTATATATGTCTATTAATTAATTAGATAGTGTTTTAGAGGCTTAAAATGAAAATAAATCCAATCTTAAGCATGGAATACACTAATATTTTTAAAAGATTGTTTTACTGCCTTTTGATGGAAAAACATTTTTGAATCTATCTTTTGAAAATTTTATAAGCTATGTTTGTCAAAATAAACTTATTATTTATGATTGGGACATTGAATTTTACATTGGATAAATTTTGGGTATTTTTCTGACAATGTTCATTTTTTAATGAATAGTGAGAAATACTGCATTCTACATCAAAACTGCTTTTTAATCTAATTTATTTATATGATTAGATTAACTTGTGAATTGGTCTTAATGTGTAATCTGAATATATGTTTACCATTTAATCCAATTGTGGTCATTGGAATCAATTTCACTTTGAAATTAGACTTAAACTGGTGTCAATCTTTTGATACTTATTGTTTTATAAAAACACGATATTTTCTCTGACATCGGGAATTAATTATTAAATTAATTAATGTGACTTATATGTTTTGAATTTGGCAAAATAGACTTCAATTTTGAATTCAGAATATCAAATATAGCATAGGGTGATTTTTTGGTAATTTTCTGAAAAACTTAAATTTTTGATGAATAGTGAAACCGCTAAGTGGTACTTATAAAAACTGATTTTCCGTTTAAATGAAATTTTTCCATCATTGTGTTTTTAATTTCAAAAATCCAACATACATGGTTGTCACTAAGAAGTAAAATGTGGTTCAATGAGATTAAAATAATTTTTTGGTGAATAGTAACTTATTAAGTTTTTAATCGCGATTAGTGGTAATTAGTGTAGTTTAAGGTAAAAATAATGCTTTAATAAAATAAGATGAGTTTTACACATGTCCTACCATCATAGGTTGTGTCATGGCCGACCAAGACAACCCATGGGTCGATTTAGGGGACACCATGGATCCACTTGGGTGAGATAATGACTTTAATGCCTTTTTTATAAATAAAGGTGAAAATGACACTAACATAAATTGTTTTACTAAAACAAATTTTAGAAGGGGTTATACTAATCATATTTTTCTCTATAAATATTAATTGGGAAGCTAAAAAGATTTCCTACATCATAGTATTTTTTTTATAATTTTTAGACTTTAAATAAAGTAAATTATTTATGACATCATGATGATGCAGCGATGACCTCATTATGTAACGATTTAAATAAAATGGAAAGATAATGTAAAATCTAAAACCTTCACATGAAAAAAAAAATTGGATGAGTGGATTTAGAAGCCTTATCACCTTACCCTCGAATTATAGCAATGTGGGACCTTTTTAATCCGAAACTCTTTTTAAAATAAAGTAACTTATCTTTACATTCCAAGAGTGCCCCTCCTCTCGTCTTATAAAAGGCCCCCACCTCTACCTCATTTCACACACTCCTCAAGCCTTTGGCTCATCCAACCCCTATCCATTTACTCTCTCCAAATCCCTCTCCTCATCCTAGAGGATTCCCTTTGGGCAGAAGCCTTTCAAAGGAATCCTTTATGCTCAAATCAAAAGGAGTTACACTTTTAAAGGTAATTCATTCTCTCATGTTCATTTGTTTTATTTTGCTTCTCCAACCCCCTAAACTCTTTTTATTTACTTCTTTTGTAACAAAAACAGTATCTTAAATATACTAGGATGTTGTTATAATATTTATTCTAGCTACACTCTCACACAACTACATCAAATGGTTAAAGAACATACGGTTTCCGTGGATGGCGAAATTCTGCCTCCCGAAACGATGATTGTTCAATACTCATTTAACACCTTCAAAGGTGGCCATTATGATTTCAATATTTTTATATATGATATATAATATGTTTATTTTTTCCTTAAGATTTATTATTTTTCATTTATGGCATACCATTATTGTTTCCATTATGGGTAAACACGATATCTTCATTTTTGGAAGCGCAGACTACCGCCCCCTGAAAGTGATTTGATTCGTTAATACCATATGTGGGATGTGTAAATGATAAAGTTAATGATATTATATATGTTATTATACTTGAATATATTCTTATATCATTATGATTCCATTCCAGAAAATACGAAATAGAAATGGAAGTAGCGTTCATGCGTATGTACGGCTTACCATCTCCATGAACGGTGCATTTCATTTCTTACCTCTAAAGGTGATGTAATATTATAAATACATGTATATTCTGAATATATATGATATATATTTTATCCAAATCATTAATATCATTCTGGATATAACGAACCTTTGACCAAATTAACAACATGTAAGTGTAAGAAGTCTATTTTTGACTTAAGAACCAAATACCGACAAAATGAACATTATTAACTGAAATGATTACATGATGTTCATAACATGGCATAAAAGGAATAATGAACTTGAAAAAGGTTCTTAAGCAAGTAGAGATTAACTCAAGTTTATTATTCAGGAGATTAAAGAACGGTCGGGTCAAGTCGGATACGAGGTAAGGGAACTTCTTAACCAAATTTCCATTCTTTGGGTTAATCTCCTACTTCAAAATTACGTCATGATATTATTTTGTCCTATCTTGTATTTGTACTTTCGTTATGTGTAATTATAGTGAATACACATAATAGATCTATTTTATTTAAAAAATTATCTTTGTATGGGACTTCGTCTCAATCTCCTTTCATTGAGGCATATTTTGTTTTATAGACAACTTTCTTTTTTACGGTGTATAAACCCCTTTGACTTTTACGTTTATTCAAAAGGAATCTTTTTTATACGAAGCGTTTACTAAATGACAAAAGGGAATGTTTTTTTCGTACGTATGCGGCGACAATGACTTCTCCGTCATCGTGACCATTATTTGAGTTTCTTCTTCCTCTACAATCCATACCTTCTTTTTAAAAGAAAAATAAATACCATGTTTTAATTTTCTTTTATTTTGGTATTGAAAATGGTTTTCATAATGTTTTTATATCAATGTGTTGTATTGATATCTTGTGATTGAAAGGTGGAAATGTTATGTTTCATTTATGCATGTTTTATGTGATATGATTATGTTGAGGTTCTTGGGAATTATTATGAAAATGGATGGTTCCGTGATAAACTAAGGGCGGGTGAGCCCGATATAGCTCTCCAATGCATTGGGTAATACGAAGGAGTGAAACATTAAGGTTTCTCCGAAGAGATTTTAGGGAATATACTATGATTGGTATTCCAAATGTAACCAAGAGGGTTACTCCCAACGTAAGAATGTTATGAATTCCTCAAGTTACCTTTATGTCTTATGATTTCTATGATTTATTCATGATTTGATGAGGTATGTTAAAGTGCTTATGTTTTATGGGTAATGTATGATCTCATCCTTATGTATATATGTACCCATGTTTCCTTTCCATATTTTTATATCCCTTACTGAGATTTTTATGCTCATCCAAAGTTTTTTTGAAATGTTTTTCATAGGTCAAGGGAAAGGTACATGATATGATGATAGTGTCAAGGAAGTTTCAAGAAAGAATCCATGTTTATTTTAAATTTGTTTCCATTGATGGGAATGAAGAATAATATCTTTATGTAACCACTTTGTTTATATGTGGAATGTAATGCAAGTTTTATGATCTAATTCTCTAAAACTCTAAATACAAAATGATCCTCAATGTGTAATCTTGTAATAACTCAAGATTAAGTAAGGTTTATGGCTTGGGACTTATAATAAGTTAGGATAAGAGGTTCATTTTTTAAGTGTTGTCAGAGGCACACTTTAAAATATTAGATATTTTAAAATTTTATGAATTAAATATCCTAAAAAAATGTGACTAATAATGGATTACAGAGTTTCTAAATACACACATACAATAGTTTTAGAGTTTTTAGAACTATTTAAAACAACATCACTTAGTTTAACCCACTTGTTAACCCTTTTTACCCTTACCATAGATATTAATTTGTATCATGATAAAAATTAATTATGGCTACTAATTAAATTGGTAAAAAAATGAAAATGATTATTACAAATATGAGACTATTTTAATAAATTATAATTTATAAATGTGATAATAATTAATATTTTAAACAATAATGCAATATTAAAAGAAAGAAACTTTTTTTTAAATTACCTTTTAAGAAATACCATATATATCTATTACATTACATTCTAAATAAAATAAATTATGGAAAAAGAAATATCTTATTTAATATAGTATTAAAATATTTCTATGAAATTATTAATTAATAATGATCAATTTAATTTATTAAAATAAAAACACATGGCCCATAAAAAACAATTTTTGAAAAAATATCTCATTTTAACTTCAAATTATTTTATCCAAATTTATAAATAATTTATAGAAAACATATGAATGATAATTATTTTTTATATTATTTAACGTGATAAATATTTTTATTTTTGACTTTAAAAATAAAAAAATAAACAACTAAATAAAAAATATAATATGAAAAAAATATAAATTAAATATTTTTGGTTAGACGTGAATTACAAGACAAGAATTCCTTATAATTTTTCAAAAATATCATTATTTTTATTACGTAATTTTCTTAATTCAGTTTTATCAATATATTTTTTTGATACCATTCCTTAAAATTATAAAATTTAATATAAATTAATAATTCATCAAAATAATTTAAAATATATTTTCTATATTAAAAGGTATTTTCATAAGTGGAATTCGCCCTTTTTACTAAATCATATATTTTATAAATTTATTATAACAATATTTAAATTTATATATTTTTATATTAATTTAATAAGGATTATTTTCAAATTTTTTCATTATTAAATAAGTGAAAATCATTCAAATAAATCAAAATATTTAAGTATAAATATATTATAAAATTTCATGGTGTTACGAATTTTGAGTAACTAGTTCTCTTTTGAGGATATGTTAATCCTATCAATGAAATGGTAAATCAATTTTTTAGGTTATATATATATTTATATATATATTCCACAATATTACTTTCTATTATTTTAAATCTTGACTCAAACACAAAAGAATTTTCCTTCCTCTTCTACTTTAAATTATTAAATATTTTTTCTATATCAACATATTTCTCTCTATATCATTCATTTACATTCTAGTCATTGATCTTTATCTCCTCACCCTCTCTAGTTATTTGAAATCAATTATCACCATTAGTCAACTTCTCCATTTAAAACATACACTTCTAAAATAACATTATCCCTTTATTTTCTCCATAATATAGTAATTATAATTTCAATAGACATGATCTATTATTGATATAATGATGGGTTGGTAGTTTCATTATTGTATAGAGGTTTTGGATGCATTTATAACTCCTGATCCCCAAAAGCCCGGACCCGATGTGTTATTAAATTTCATTGGAATCATGAAAAGAAATAAAATCCCAATGGAAAATTCAGTTTATTAGTCTTGAAAGTCCATATTATACATGGTACCCATAATACGTGTTGAAAACAAAATAAAACATGATATATGATAACTAAAATAAACTACATCATTGAAATCTTAGTCAAAGATATCTTATTCATAATGTAAGGAGAGAAACATAATATGGGTAAGATAAAATGATCATTATGTTTATTCAAAATATAATCAATAATGAATCAATGTATATGGAATGGTGAATAACTCATCACACTTTCTTTAAAAATAACTAGAAATTGAATAAACAATATCGAAAGGTAATAAACTGAAACGCATGCCATTAATCAATAAACTAAAAATGAAAAAATACATAGATATGTTAAGGGAAAATATCATGGATAAATGATATCTGAGGATAAATTAGGTAAATGAATAATTATTTCACACCATGTTTCCTACGTATATGGAACTAGTATCGTCCAAAACATTCACATGACGTTTTAGCTGTTTCTTAAAAACAATTCTATGTGGGAAAACTATTTTGTCTCATGAGATTAACAATGCATTTTGGGGATTTCATGAAATGATCCCTAACCCATATCTTACAAGTATATTATAATTAGAAACAAACATTAAGGGTTTGTTTCCAACTAATTTATCCCATAAGACTACTGAACCGTCGAGGGGATTTCATTCATCGGTCCTCAACCCGTTAGGCTTTCCTAAAATGGTCCCCAACGCGTATATACCTATAAAAATAATTAGAAACACTGAAAAATAAAATAAATAACATTCCCTACCAAATATTCATATTTAATAATGAATATTTCTTTAATAATAATAACTTTGTGGAGGATAAATAATAATAAGGGTTGTGGACATTAAGTCATTCTTATGGAATAATAATATTTAGACATTACAAAGTGTCCCATACCACATTAAAACCATTAAATCATAATGAAAAATGAAATAATTGAAACTATTAACATAGTCAGGGTAGGTACATTTATGATACAACATGTAAATGGAATTATATAGACCATATAAAAGTAAATTGGTTCACAATAAAAATTATGTCTCAATGGAATGTAAATTGAGATGAAATCCCTTAACATAACCTTCATTTTGTTGTGTAGTACTTAGACTCCTATATAGTGGTTCAAAATATGTTAATTACTAATAAAATAACCATATTAATTTTTATAATATATTATATTATCAGCCTACTATATTTTATTACAAATTTGTTAAAAATATTCCATTATTTTTACTATTTCTCGTGTTAATTTCATTATTTGTCGAGAATGTTTTAATTTGTTATTTGTTATTGTTATAAAAAATATAATGGTTTCATAATCTCTATAACATAATCCATTACATAATTTTCATATATATTGATTTTATATGTATTTTTAATGGTTCACAAATTCTCGATATTAGACATGTAGTGCACCGTTCATGGAGACTGCATGTTGTACATACCCATGAACAATACATTCATTTATTTATTATTGTGAAATAATTAAAAATAAATTATATAAATTTATGTTATAATATATAGTATTATATCTATGTTATATATGTTTTATAGGTTTATTATAACTATCCTTCATATGTTCCATGTATGGGATGAACACGTCATTTCATTTTGAGGGGGTAGTGGTCCACACTTCCTCAAATAACATTATTGTATTTCCACCTGATCATAGAATAATGGTATGTTATAAATAAAAATTTAATAATAAAATATGAATTATTAATGAAATATAAAATATATATAAATATATTATCCATCATAATAGCCACCATTAGAGGTGGTAGGGTAAAATTTAACAATCATCATTTCAAGAAGCAGTAGTTCATCGTACACAGAAAAAACATGATAGATTCCATTTGATAGAGGTGTGTGTAATTGTATGTCAAAAAATTATAATACAAAAACATCATATTATATTTAGGATAATGTTTTTGTTATGTAATCATAGAATAAGAGTATTCGAGGCAGTGGAGAATTTAAATGAAACCAAAAATCTTGGGAGAAGACATTACATCTTATTTATGTAACTACATTTGGATTGTACAAAAAGTATAAATTGGATTGCTTCCTTCACAAAGGGAGGATTAATAGACGTTGGTAGGGATGTTGGGAGACAAAATGGGTAGGAACTGGCTAAAATGTGTTGTTTTTAGATGTGTTTGGGATGGAGAGTTGTGGCGGACTTTTGGGGGGAATAGGGAGTGGTAGTTCTATAAATTACAGAAAGTATTCATTAATGGGTACTCTTCCATTCCTATAGTGCCTAAAAAATTGAAACATAATTCATTGAAGGTGAATTATGGTCATTAAAAACCTCATACAAAAATATTTTCATTTGAACAATTTTTTTCTTGGACTTATAAGATTCCCCAATTTTATCATTTGGTTTTTTATTAAAGAATCTAGATTTAAAATATAATTAATTAAACCATTAAGAAAAAATTAAATTGATTTTTTTTATAAATTATTGTTCCAATTAATATATAATATTATATGTAATTTATAAAATAAAATTCCCATGTGTTTTGGAATTAATTTTTCAATAAGGGTAAGGGTTGTGCTAAAACGATGCTTGAACCCGAACCGTGTTGACAAAATTTTTATCATATATATGACTATATGTTAATTATAAAATATTAATGGTTAATTAATATACAATATTTAATATTTATTAATAGATAATAATAATTTGACAAAATATACGTTTTTATGAATTTTATATAAATTAATAAGATTCATTTATATGAAAATGACAATAATGTCAATTTTGTCATTATTTATTGGTAAATTAAAAATATCATTATTATTTTGGAATTCAAATATATTATGTTTAAATGTGTTTAATATAATATATTAATATAAAAAAATAAATAATAACAATAAATCATTCAATTATCCTAACTTTTAATATTTATAGTACAATATGTTTTAGTTTATTATTTAGTAAATAATCCTTACATTGGTGTTTCAAAAGAATTTTAAGTACCTATACCATATATAAAAATTATTGATAATTTAGTATGATAATAATAACCCATATATCTTTTAGAATGATATATATTACAAAAAATATGATGTTTTTTTACATATCTCAAACTTTTTTAAATGTTAATGGTATGGAAAGTTTCCTTTTTTGTCTTTCTCCTAACTTACACTTTTATATAGGGATATTACATTTATCAAAATAAAAAAACCCACTATATTTTGAAAACAAGTGGGAAAATGGTAAAATATATGGTAACTGATGGCTCTATGACAAGTTTCCAAGTCATTTGATCCTTAATATTGTTGTTTAGTCCTTTTTTAATCTTTATCATACATTAATCACCTTAATTAATATTTATCACATTCACTAATTATTTTCAGTTGTAAAATTAATTTGATCTTATTTGACCATAAATATAATACTAATTAGTTCCTTATATGTTAGATTTTCAAAATTCAAACCATAGAAGTTGGAAAATTAAGATTATTACTAATCCCTCAAACTGGGCGAAATAATGGATCTTTATAGTAGAAAGACGTTCAAATGTTTGATAAGTTTTTATATTACATTTTAATGTAAAATTGAATCTAATAAACTTAACTATAAAAATATAGGATTAATTGATCTAATGTGAATGTAAAAAAAATATAACAAATAATTTAGAATTAATAATTATTTTAACGAGAAGGCTATTTTTAACAAAATTATAGTAATTTTCACTATTCATATGAAAATGGTGTTTCTCAGAAAAATATGAAAAATCACCATAAGTTAATTTATTCATTCTGAATGAAAAAATAATGATATTTTTAAAAAATTAAATTCATAAAGGTGTAAAAAATTAGATTTAAAATTGGTTCTCCTTTAAAAGCTGATAACACTCAATCTTGCATGTAACACAAGCTAATACTGTATCACATGTAGCGTAAGTTCAACATTATATAAAAATAATTCCCACAAGAAAATTATATTTAATCTAAAATGAATATATTGTAATATATTATGGTGTCACACTTTCCCCACCTTAATTAAATTTCATCCCAACAATATAAACATGACCTCAATAATAATGTGATTGATAATTAAATATTTTTGAATGACCCACATCATAAAAATAGTCAATATCATAATTTCTTAATAAGAGAGAAAGGAATGTATGACAGTCACGTATCTCCTTTATATATTAGGAGAACATAGGTAGAAAATGGGGGCATTGATACATAATAAAAATATAACCATCAAGTTCGGATGGGGAGGTATACAGAACCTGTTTGGATGAAAGTTGTTCACCACAATACCATAATCCATATGTGTGAATAGAGGTCATTGATAATGTCAAAAAAGATAAAAATAGGACAATATTTTTTTTTTGAAAACAATATTTTCTATAGTTATGGGATTCTTCACTAAATATCTATACAAGTAATTATACATTTTTATATAAAAAATTATTTTCTTTTATTACTCTTCAAACAGTTTATACCTCATCTATTAGGAAATAATAGATCATACTATGATGTAATACATTACCCCCTAAAATCTCACCCAATCATAATATTAAATTTTTTTATAAATGGTTAACATTTCCAGTTAATTATGATCCAATAACTTCTGAATGAATTGTAGGATCGAAATAATGATGTAGATGCTCAATATACAAGGGGGGGGGGGCGGGTGAATTGTATACTTTTAAAATTCCTTTGGAACCTTTAAAGTTAGTTACGATTAACTATGTTTTCCTTATGTAAAGGAAAGGGCTAAGTTTAACAAAGTTAAACTAAGCAAATTCACAACACCTCTAACACCAAATGAAAACTTGGAAAGAGATTTCGAAAGTAGGTTCTGGAAATATGGTTCCAGAAATTGAAACATAATAAAAGATTACAATATGAGATTCTTCCTTAAAGCGTATATAATCTAAATGACACAGATTACAAGTAAGTAAGTATAAGAAAGTTATACTTTCCTTACAAAACATTATGCAGCCAAAAATAAACAAGTAGTTGAACTACAAGTAACAAGATATAAGTCTATTAACCCAAAGAGAAGGGTATCCAACAACCTTGGATAAAGGTCCCTTGATTTATAATTTCAAGCAAGTTTGTCTTACCAACACCAGGGTAAGCCCTCGATACGAAGATCGGAGTCTCTGTCTTGCTATCCCCGCAAGCCCTCAACTTCAAGGTAGTTGGCAACCTATGTCTTCCTTAGCAAGGAAGCCCTCAACTTCAAGGTAGTCGGCACCTCTTTCTTCCTATCCCCGGAAGTCCTTGAATGTAATCACCAACATTCGGAGTCGCACGAAGCTTTGAGAGTTAATAAGAGCCTCTCACTCTAGAAATAACTTTAACAGCATGTATGCACAAAACCTAGTTGTTCATCAGTTTCGAGCTCTTTCAAATGAGATCCTATTTATAGGTAAGTTCGGACTCCTTCCCAACGGTCATATTTTCCTTAAAAATCGGAGGGACCTGTACACGTGTCACATAGCCAACGGTTAGTTTATAACAAAATAGACGACATCTTTTTATAACAAAACAAGTGTAACAGAATGTACGACACCGTTTAAAATATAACTCAAAAGTTCGGAGGGAAGATTCGGAGTGAAGGTTCGGAGTGTATGGAAAATAATAGAGAGTAGACAAAATATAAAGGCATAAGCAAAATGAAGGTTCAGAGTCTAACCAAAAATAATTTTCGGAGTCTGATTAAATTTAGAGTGTATAAAACAAAGATGATCAGATTTTGTTTAATAGTTGAATTCGGAATGAGAAATCAGAATGATAATTCATCATCAGAATTCGTAATGAGAATTCCTCATCAGAATTCGTAATGAGAATTGTTCATCAGAATTCGTAATGAGAATTTATCATTAGAATTCATAATGAGAATTCGTTGTCGAACTTTATAAGGATTCGTATACTGAATCTGGTGTAGAACTTAATTAGAGTTTGTATCCTGAGTTCGGAATGATACATTATTACAATTCTCATCTGGATTTCGGAGTGAAACTTTATTACAGTTATTATCCAGAATTCAGATCCTAAAACAGAATACTTCATATCAAAGTTTAAAACAATTCCGAGAAAATAGAAATGAATCTGAATTTCATAATTAAGAAAAATCTGGATGAAAATAAAATAAGGATCATTTTTCTTATAAAAGCGATTTTCCTTATAAAAGCAATTTTTCTTATAAAAGAAACTTTCCTTATAAAAGCGATTTTACTTAAAGATAAGGTGTTTGTGATTTTCAAAACAAGAAGGAATGGAAAAGTCATAAGGAAAACCTTACTGACTCAACAATCTCCCCCTTTTTGGAAAACACAAACATCCTTGAAAAAGAAATTCTAAGAAGAAAGAAAAACATTAAGACTTATCTCCCTTTTCTTTAAGGATATTGATGAATATGACTAACTCCCCCTTAGGCTTTCAAACTCTGAGGATCGTATTCTAGATTTCCGGAGTGACATTTCATTACGAATAAGAATGTATTCTTTAATGAAAAACTCCCCCTTAGATAAACTCTTATTAGAGTTTGTTTTCTTTCTCACCCTTTGTAAGGATTCGTTTTCCCTTTCATTAGAGTTCTTTTCCTTCTCCCCCTTTGTGATGTTCAAAAAGAATACAAGGGAATGGAAAATATAAAAAATTACCTGAAATATTAGTAGTAACAACAAAAAGAATCGATCAAGCACAAATTTTTCATTATGTTTGAATAGTTCAACAACAAAATAGGTAAAGTACAACAAAAGATCAGATCTATCTATTTTGGATCTTTTTCTTCGCCATGAGACACTTAAGAATAGTCTTGATATTCTTCAAGTCTTTATGGTCTTCTTCAGCTTGCTTCTATAAGACCACAATTATTGCACTTTGAGCTTTAATCTTTTCTTCATGGGCTTGAAGATTTTCTTCCTGAGCTTTGATCTTTTCTTCCTAAGTCTTCAATTTCTCTTCAAACTCAATCCGATGATCCCTTTCAAACTTCCAGTTTTGAAAAACAGAATTCAGCTTCCAATTCAAATCTCTGACTTCTTGAATCCGGATGTTCTTTTCATCTGTCATCTTTTCTTCAAAGGAAGAAGTCAGCTCATTTATCTTCATGTCCTCAGTCTCAAAAGCATCTTTAATATTGTCTTGAAATTCATCAATTAGCCTCATCTCTTCCATAGTCTTCCTCGACCAGCTCGTCATCCTCTTGCAAGATCATCTATGAACTTCGTATCCAACAAAAAAAGTTTTGAACTGAGCATCAATATCAACGCACTTGTCCATAACCATAGATACGGAGTCTGCTTTCTGATTTAAAGCATGTTGGACCATCTGACATCTTGAGTCAATGCTTGAGAAGGTCGGAATAGAACCTACCAGCTTCTTTAAAGACTGAACAACAAAATCATGTCCCAACGAGGATGACTCTGAATCCGAAACATTGATTGGAGAATTTTCTTCCTCAACTAGTTCAAGATTTCTCTTTGAAGATCTACCAACTTCCTTTATCATCACCCGTACTGAACCCGGAGTATCAGCAAGAATTTTCTTTCCCTTGTCTCTTTTCGGAATAGAATCATGTTCCGGAGTTCTCTTCTTACTATCAAAAACTTGGACAACATTGTCTTCCTCATCAGCAACTTCCTGAGCACTAACCTCTACATTCTCCATTTGAGAAATATCTCGTAGAAGTTATTCTTCCTCTGCATGATATGCTACTTCTTCTTCTCCTCTCTCTTCTTCCATTACTGGAGTGATTAGATTCTAAGATTCATCTTCTGATGTTCGGAGTGATAAGTGTTCCGAAGGTGTCCCCTTATAATCATCTACTTGTTTCAACACATCTCCATTTTCACCACTTCCTTCAGCAACATCTTCTTCTTCTTCCACTTTCTAAACACGCTCACCTTGCTCAACAGACTTAGCTACTACCTCTTCCGGAGCAACAAAGTGTCTTCCTAGAGTCTCAGGTAGGGATTCTAGAGAAAAAGATCTTGGAACAGGGATATTTTCTGAGACCATCTCTTTGAACTTCAACAAAGCCTGAGATACCTTATCCTCAGTCATCTTCTTCTTGAGCTTCTTTTCTTTTGCTTGTTTTTCGAGCTCATCCGCATTTCTTTCTTTCAGGGCCTTAGCCTCTGCAGGATCCAAGAGAAACTGAGGCTCCCCTTGAACTCTCTTATCTTTCATCTCCCTCCATTTAGAAACTAACTCATCTGGGTAAGATTTCTTCTTCTTAGGTCTTGGAGGTGAGAAATTAACTTCCTTATACTTGGGATTCTCTACTTCTACTTCCACTTCTTTCTGCTTTCTCTTCCATACTGGCTTAGAGGATTCTGGATCAGCAACTTTCGGAACTGCTTCTTCTTGAGCAAGTAAATCAACAAACTGACCAGTCTTCTGGTCAAAAGCTACATCCATTATTTTAAGTGTACCATCACTTACCAGCATAATCTTGCAAACTCTTGGCTTAGATTTTCACACCTCCTTGAAAGACTCAAGGCACCAAAATATCAACTTTGATAGAATTGCTGGATACATTATAATCTGAGCTCTCAGATTCCCTTTCTTAACATTCTCAAGAGTGATAAGAATGTGCTTCATCAAATTAAACTTCTTTATATTTATCAAAAAATCTAGGATGTAGATCTCACTCTTCTTCAAGCTATCTTTGTCACCCTTCCTCGGTACGATAAGACCATGTACCCATAACTCTAGAATCCGGAAATTTGTAGATAGAGAAGAAATATTTGGAGCCTTGTCATCAGCCAGTCCGAGAGTTTCAAAAGCTTTTTCTTTATCGAAGATACCTTTTGAATCTGGCAACACATGAGATATGAATTCAGCTTCACCTTCATTATTCAGCCCTACCAAACTGGCTGCCTTGTCATATGAAAGTTTATAAGTCTTACCATAAGACTTAAAAGACAACTTCTCCCTTCCATCTTCCATAAGAAAAGAAACTGTTTCATAGAACTCTATAAGAAAATCTGAATACACATCATCTTGGTTCCTGGGTTTTGACACCGCAACATCTTCCCAACCATTAAGCTTAATATTCTTGGAGATAAGAGAGTCATACTTGTTGAAGAAATCCGGATGAACCAGCCTCTCTCTATATACTAACCACTTCGAAATCGGCTTAGAGGAGGACATGTCTTGAGAAGCTACTTCCACAAGCATTCGGATCTAAAGACCTCTGAGAAGTTCGGAATGGAAAAAGCTGAGGTTCGGAACGATCTTAAAACAGAGAGGCAGAGCTTCGCTATGCTGGAGCTTGAAAATCGATGTGGGGCAACCGTTCGGGGTCCCCTTTATATAGGCAACGAAAAAACGGTTCAACTTCCAAGGTTGATCGAAGGGTTGTGATAAGCTGAGATCAGATCTGGCAGTCAAAAACCAATTCTCTTGAATCCGATCTTTTGAGGTATTTATTAAAACAAATAATTGAGAAAACTATAATCCGAAAAAAATGTAAGAAAATGCCACCAAGTAAAGTATGACTACGAAAACTTGAGTAAGGAAATCATACCTTTCAGATTGGCTTAGGAAGATTATTCGTAATTGGTAACTTTCTTAAAAAAACTACGAAAAAATCTTTATTATGAAAAGACAAAATTCAGAAAACTCACTGCGAAAAACAAACTCAGTAAGAAAAACTCAGTACGAAAATTTCATTACAAAATTTTGAAAACGAAAAACTTATTATGAAAGATTCGGTACGAAAATCCCATTATGAAAATACCAGTACGAAATTTTCCATTCTGGAAGTTTTTAATATGAAAATTTCCATTCCAGAAGTTTTCTATACGAAAATATCCATTCTGGAAAGTTTTAGTTCCGAAAAGTCCATTCTGGAATTTTAGTTCCAAAAATTTTCAAAACAAATTTTGAAAAACTTTGTTAATCTAACAATCAAATGTACTCCCCCTATAAACAGGAGTTTATTCCTATAAGGAGACTTTTTCAACAGAAAGTTAATTAACAAGGATTACCTTACGGTTATCATTCCTAACTTCTGTTTAATATATTCAAATCTATCAGAAGGCAATGATTTTGTGAAAATATTAGCAAGTTGATCTTCTGTTCCGATAAATTGAAGAATAATATCTCCTTTAAGTGTGTGATCCCTAAGAAAGTGATGCCTAATATCTATGTACTTTTCATGAGAGTGATGTGCAGGGTTCTTACTAAGGGCAATGGCACTTGTGTTAATACAAAAAATTTGAGTTTTTGTAAAACTCAAGCCATAGTCTATGAGTGTGTGTTGCATCCACAAAACTTGAGCACAACAAATTCCAGCTGCTACATATTCAGCTTCAGTAGTGGAAAGTGCTACAGAATGTTGCTTCTTGCAGGACCAAGAAACTAATGAATCTCCTAATAAATCAAAAGTTTCAGATGTACTCTTTCTATCCATTATACTTCCACCAAAGTCAGCATCAGAAAAGCTTTTTAGAACAAAATCATTTCCAGAAGTATAAAATAATCCTAGATCCATGGTTCCCTTAAGGTAGT
Organism: Viscum album; assembly: GCA_963277665.1. Lineage (NCBI taxonomy): Eukaryota > Viridiplantae > Streptophyta > Magnoliopsida > Santalales > Viscaceae > Viscum > Viscum album. The sequence goes on from OY728129.1 coordinate 257,571, forward strand.
GAAAAATTATTTTTACTGCCTTTAAGTCAGATTCCTTAGGATTAGATTGATATCTTGCACATAAGCATACTGAGAACACTAAGTCTGGTGACTAACTGTTAAGTAAAGTAAACTTCCTATCATACCTCTAAAAGATGTTTGATCTACTAGTTTCCCAGCATTATCAAGATCTAAAGAGTTTGAGGTACCAATGGGAGTACTTATACTCTTAGTGTTGTCATAACCATACTTTTTATGAAGATCTTTAATATACTTATGTTGAGATATGTAGGTTCCTTCTGGTTTTTGAGAAATTTGAAAACTAAGGAAAAACGTTAACTCACCCATCATACTCATTTCAAACTCATATTTCATTAGACTTGCAAAACAGTCGGTCAATGATTGCTGAGTTGAACCAAATATGATGTCATCAACATAAATTTGAACAATCAAAACATTTTTCATATCTTTCTTTATAAAAAGGGTTGGATCTGCATTTCCCTTAACATAGTTATTTTGACGCCAAAATCCAGTGAGTCTATCATACCATGCTCGTGGGGCTCGTTTAAGACCATACAAAGCTTTGGTAAGTCTAAAAACATGATCAGGATGTTTTGTATCTTCCAATCCAGGAGGTTGTTCAAAAAAAACATCCTCTTGAACATAACCATTAAGAAAAGCACATTTCACATCCATTTGAAAAAGTTTAAAATTAAATAATGCTTCAAAGGAAAGTAGAATATGGATAGATTCAAGTCTAGCTACTGGAGCATAGGTTTCTTCATAGTCTATTCCCTCTTTCTTATTATAGCCTTTAGCAACAAGTCTAGATTTATTTCTTACTATGACTCCATTTTCATCACATTTATTTCTGAAAACCCATTTTACTCCAATAACAGAAGTTTCCTTAGGTCTTTCAACCATAATCCAGACTTTATTCCTTTCGAATTCATTTAGTTCATCTTGCATGGCTTTGATCCAATCATCATCACCTAAAGCTTCATCAGTGCTTTTAGGTTCTAATTGGGAAAGAAATGCTATATGTTCTACTTCATTTATTAAGGAACTTCTAGTCCTTACAGGTTGATTTACATCACCAATGATACTATCACTGGAATGATTCTTAAGAAACACCTGATTTGGGTTTTGTAAGACCTGTTCATCAACATAGGGTAGAAAGTCTTCTAGGGTAAATGTTTCAGAGGCATCTTCTTGAAAAATTTCCTTATCAGAAGGTTCTTCTATCAAAGGTTAACAATCAGTTTTTAAAAACACATCCGGTGATGTAGGTTGGGATGATTTAAAAACAAAAGGATCTAACTCATCAAATTTTACATGTACTGTTTCTTCAACAATACATGTACTTTTATCAAAAACTCTATAAGACTTAGAGGTTGTGGAATAGCCTAAGAAAATCCCTTCATCAGATTTTGGTGCGAATTTATGTAGATTATCTTTAGTATTTAGAATAAATACTTTGCAACAAAAAATCATGAAGTAGGATAGTCTTGGTTTTCTACCATCCCATAATTCATAAGGAGTTTTATTAAGAAAAGGTCTAATCAAAACTCGATTTATAGTATAGCAAGCAGTATTTACAACTTCAGCCCAGAAATGTCTAACAATAGAATATTAACTCAACATGGTTCTAAGTTTTTTCTTTAAGAATTCTATTTCTTCTTTCAACTACACCATTCTGTTGAGGAGTTCTAGGTGCTGAGAAATTGTGAGTAATACCTTTACTACTACAAAAAGTTTCAAAATCAGAATTTTGAAATTCTCCTCCATGATCACTATGAATAGTTTTCAATGGAAGGTTTTTCTCATTTTAGCTTGAGCTCTAAAACTTTTGAAATAAGAAAAAGCTTCAGACTTCTTGGCTAGAAAATAGACATAAGTAAATCTAGTGTAATCATAAACTAGAACAAACACATAGTATTTGCCTCCAATACTTCCAGTTTGTGTTGGACAAAAAAGATCCATGTGCACTAACTATAATTAATTGGTTTTTGAAACTTCACCGATTGATTTAAAACTAGATTTATGTTGCCTTCCATATTGACAAGGATCACAAACTTTAGAAGAATCAAATCTATGCTTCGGTAGATCCTTAACTAGTTTCTTCTTAGAGAGTTTACATAGGTTCCTAAGATTACAGTGACCTGGTCTTCTATTCCATAACCAGGAATGATCTTCCATTGCACTTAGGCATGGTAAATCTTGACTCCTGAGGTCCTCTAGGTTCAAAGTGTAAACATTCTCTTGCCTATTGGATGAGAGAATAAACTCTTCCTTGGAATTGTGAACTAAACACTTATCATTTGTAAAATTCACTAGGTAACCTTCATCACATAACTGACTTATGCTAATGAGGTTGTGCTTAAGACCTTTAACAAAAAGAACATTTTAAATCAAGGTTTTACCAAGAAAAAAAATATTACCAATACCAAAAATCTCTCCCTTGGAATTATCTCTGAAAGTTATATTCCTCCTTTTTTTTGATAATCTTTTCAAAATATCTTTTGTTACCAGTCATGTGGCGGGAACATCCACTATCCATGTACCATGTATTGTTGCTGGTACTCTCTTTATTTTCCTGAAATCAAGAAGAGAATTAGACTTTCGGAATCCAAACATGCTTGGATCTGAGATTTGAAGATAATAAAATTTTAGGTACCCACATCTTCTTAGAGAAATATGCTTTATGAAATCCTAGATATTGGGTTTTGTTTTAGGAACAATTCTTTGCCCAGTGACCACCACATTGACACTTGGTACAAAATGGGGCACTTTGAGGAACAGAATAATTGTTACTGAAAATTGGTTTTGCATGGGTATAACCAAATCCTAATTTATTTCTTAAAGGTCATATTTGGGAATACATTTTATCAAAATTTTCCTTACCATGGGTAAGGTTTGATAAACACATCTTTAAGGAAAAAATTTCAGACTTGAGTTTTACAACCAAGTTTTTATCCTCAAAATCATTAGTTTTAGAACTAGAGCTAGGCTCGAAAACATTTTTCTTAGAAATTACTTTTTCTAATTCTTTAGAAAGTTTGTTCTTCTCATAGCTTACTTCTTCAAGATTTTTTGAAATACTTTCAAAATCAGTATTTTTCTTATCAAGATCTTTAGAATGATCTAATATCTCTTTTGTAAGAATATAATTCCGAGAGTTTGTCTTATTATGTTTTTTATTGAGTTTGGAATTCTCAATCTCAAGAAGTTCAGCAAACCTAGAGACTTCTTCATTGGTAGGTAAAGTATTTTTTTTCATCAGAAGAGTATTCTTCATCAAAAGAGTTATAATACTTACTATCATTAGAATTTAAAGATACAGTGGTCAATGATTCAGCATTTCGTACCTTATCCATAAAACATTGATTTTCAAAAGGTAATCTGGCTATAAGACCAAGATTCTTCTATCCTGAAGATTCATAATCAGAAGATTCATCTGATGAGTCACCACCACTGGAACTCCAGGTGTCATTAGATTTCAGAACTTTCTTAGCTTGGGCTTTATAATAATTTTTTTTTGTTCCTGTCTGAATTCCTTTCTTTACTTTCTTTCTTTTTGAGCAAAGAGTAATCTGGTCTAATGTGTCCAGCTCTCTTGCATTCATAACAAGTAACTTCTCCATCTTTCTTATCTTTCCTTTCCATTTTCTTATACTTGGATTAGAAATTTCTCTGGCCAGCTATCTTGTTCATCCTTTGAGCCAGATTTGCTAATTCATTTTCAGAGACTTCACTCTCACTAGATTCAGATTAGAAAACAACTTTCTTGGACTTGGATCTGGTTACTCTCTCAGGAGTCATAGCTTTCATCTGATTTGATGTTGTTGTAAAAGCAATAGTACCATTTCCATTCATATTCTTGATGTTGTAAGCATCTCTCTTCATTCTGGTTTCATGTTGTAGAAGAGTTCCAAATAACTCATCAAGAGAAATTTGAGTAACCTTCTTGTTCTCATCTATAGCTGTTCTTTTGGATTCCCACTCATTCGGCATAATATCAATTATCTTATCCAAAAGTGCTTCATCATCTAAACCTTTATCTACCATAGACTGTAGGCTGTTGATGATAGTCATAAATCTCTGTTGAACTTTACATATTGGTTCTCCATAAGGAAAGTTGAAGCCATGATATTCGGCTCTAAGCATAGCTCTCCTAGTCTCAATCACTTTAGAAGTTCCAAAGTGTGTAACCTCTAACTTCTTCCAGATACAATTAGCTACTTCACAAGAAGAAATTTGGCTATATATATTTCTGGTCATTGAACAAAGTAAAGTATTGCGTACCTTATAATTGAGTTGATACTCTTGCTTTTCTGGGTTAGTAAAAGTTATGACTTCCTTGCCAGGAATTTTATAATCACTAGTAAGCATAACAAAATTGTCCACTCCAGTATTGATAACGAAATTCTTCATTCAGTCTCTCTAATATTCATAGTCATTGCCATCAAATATTGGTGGTCTTGTAGGATTTCGATTATCAATGGAACCAACATTAATTCCTTCCATACTTAAGAAATACCTTCGGCACACAAACTTGTTAGTAGAAAATGTTCTTAATAACAATGTCCGGAATGGGAAAGTTCGGAATGGGAAAGTTCGGAATGATAAAATGAGCAAGAAAAACTTATTTGTGTGTATAAGTTTTTTAGAGACCTGCTCTGATACCAATTGTAGGATCGATATAATGATGTAGATGCTCAATATACAAGAGGGGGGGGGGGGTGAATTGTATACTTTAAAAATTCTTTTGGAACCTTTAAAGTTAGTTACGATTTACTATGTTTTCCTTAACTAAAGGAAAGGGCTTAGTTTAACAAAGTTAGACTAAGCAAATTCACAACACCTCTAAGACCAAATGAAAACGTGGAAAGAGATTCTGAAAGTAGGTTCTGGAAATATGGTTTCGGAAATTGAAACTTAATAAAAGATTACAATATGAGATTCTACCTTAAAGCGTATTGAATCTAAATGAAACAGAGTACATGTAAGTAAGTATAAGAAAGTTATACTTTCCTTACAATACAATATGAAGCGGAAAATAAACAAGTAGTTGAACTACAAGTAACAAGATATAAGTCTTTTAACCCAAAGAGAATGGTATCCAACAACCTTGGATAAAGGTCCCTTGATTTATACTCTCAAGAAATTATTTCTTACCCACACTAGGGTAAGCCCTCGATATGAAGATCAGAGTATCTGTCTTGCTATCCCCGCAAGCCCTCAACTTCAAGGTAGTTGGCAACCTCTGTCTTTCTCAGCAAGGAAGCCCTCAACTTCAAGGTAGTCAGAACCTCTGTCTTCCTATCCCCAGAAGTCCTCGAATGTAATCACCAACATTCAGAGTCGCACGAAGCTTTGAGGGTTAATAAGATCCTCTCTCTCTAGAAATCACTTTAACAGTATGTATGCACAAAACCAAGTTGTTCATCAGTTTCGAGCTCTTTTAAATGTGCTCCTATTTATAGGTAAGGTCGGCCTCCTTCCCAATGCTCATATTTTCCTTAAAAATCGGAGGGACCTGTACACGTGTCACTTAACTAACGGTTAGTTTAGAACAAAATAGACGACATCGTTTTATAACAAAACAAGTGTAACAGAATGTATGACACTGTTTAAAATCTAACTCAAAAGTTCGGAGTGAAGATTCGGAGTGAAGGTTCGGAGTGTAAGGAAAATAATAGAGAGTAGACAAAATATAAAGGCATAAGAAAAATTAAGGTTTGGAGTCTAAACAAAAATAATTTTTGGAGTCTGAATAAATTCAGTGTGTATAAAACAAAGATGATCAGATTCTGTTTAATAGTTGAATTCGGAATGAGAAATCGGAATGAGAATTCATCATCAGAAATCGTAATGAGAATTCCTCATCAGAATTCGTAATGATAATTCTTCATTAGAATTCGTAATGATAATTTATCATTAGAATTCATAATGAGAATTCATTGTATAACTTTATAAGGATTCGTATCCTTAATCTGGTGCAGAACATAATTAGAGTTCGTATCCTGAGTTCGGAATGAGACTTTATTACAATTCTCATTTGGATTTCGGAGTGAAACCTTTTTACAGTTCTTATCCAGAATTTGGATCCTAAAACAGAATACTTCATATCATAGTTTAAAACAATTCTGAGAAAATAAAAATGAATCCGAATCTCATACATAAGAAAAATATGGATGAAAATATAATAAGGATAATTTTGCTTATAAAATTGATTTTTCTTATAAAATCAAATTTCCTTATAAAAGCGATTTTACTTAAAGATAAGGTGTTTATGATTTTCAAAAGAAGAAGGAATGGAAAAGTAATAAGGAAAACCTTACTGACTCAACATGAATTTCATAGAATTTATAGATTGATCGTTTCATTAACCTATAACTATCTTTAAGAAGCCTCAATTTTTCACATTCCAAACAGTTAAATTACTTCATCGTGTATCCTCTTGAAATAGGGTGATCACTTTATTCTCTATTAATCATTATTGAAAATATGTATTATTTGTTATTTATAAAATTTCACAAGAGTTAATGGATATATTCCTTAAATACGAATGTGTTGTAAACTCCATCATTGATATCATTGACCACTTTTTGAGAAGGAATTAACTAGTTCAATGTTAATTAGAACTCGTGAAATAAATCATTTCTTCCCCACTATCATAGAATTAGAAACATATTATGGTTTTTACTTCCCTCAATCAGGTTTATTTTGAAAATTTTAAACATTATACTCAATAACATTTCTTGGGACCATTCAACATATGGCTTCAAATACTTAGTGATAATGTATTTCAGTACAATACTTTCATTTTTCATACATAAAATGTTGAGAGAAACATAAATGAAATCATATTAAAACATATTTCATAGATCCAAATATAGAAGTACATTAATCATTAAACTTTGGTTGTATCAATAGCATAATCTTGAACTTGATCCCTTAGATTATTCATGGTTATGTTATCCTAATGTTTTTAGAAATATTTGGCATAGTGACACATTCCATTGCAATCGTAACACTGAATTGTATCATTTTTATTCTTCCCTTTTAATTCTTTTATCTGGTGACCTTTTTCTCCACATTTATAAAACACTCACAATCAATACATGAATTTACCAAGGAAATTAATTCCACTATTATCACATTCTGTAAAATTATTCATTCCCTTCATCTTCTTTCACTAATGCCCTTTTCCATGGAGTTCAGAGGTCATATTATTCTCTTGGTTTCCCTTGACTACAAAATATCTTGAGAATTTATTCTTCATCTTAATGGAACATAAAACTAATTCATCATAGGATGAAAATTTCTAAGAACCCAGTTACCTTATAGAATTTTTCATATGACCTTAAAATAATTGATTGATATTTCACTCTGTGTTATATATGTAATTAGTAGTATACCTTACCAACCTTGAAATGTTTCTTCATAATTAGAAACAAATTCTTCCTCTTTCTATTTAAAGATATGGAACTTTATCTTTATCCCAATTGTTTTATCATGAGGGAAGTATTTATCAAAAAATATCTCCTTAAAATTTATCCATTTCATGAGTTAAATTTATTCTTCATCTATTATATTCTGGATTAAAGACCACCACTGATCCACATCACCTTGAAAACAATAGACCGTAATTGTAAACTTTTCATTTTCACTGCATTTCACTGCTTAAAATATTTTCTCTAGATACATAATACATTTCTAATATACAATTAGATTTGTATTCCAACTTAATTATGGGGGATTCATCCACCTAATGAAATCCAGAATCATATATTCTCTTTGTGTAATAGGTTTCTCTATTTGGGAAATGATATTTATCATAACCCGGTTAAGCTTTCCTAATATATCCACAAATTACCCATCTCTAATACAAGATTCATTGAAATTCTTAGTATGTATGCATCTAAATTATCCATGATTATGGATACCTATCTTCTTTCCAAGAAACAGTTCTAAATAATGGCATTAATGGATTTTCTCAAAATATATGATACAAAAAATATTATAACTTATAACATAAATTTATGAATTATAAATCTTAGAACCATAAAATTTGGATACTTTCGGTAGATTATTACTTATAAATCCTTCATAATGATAGGAAAACAAAATGTGAATTATCTTATACATATCCTATGGGAGTGTCAGAAAAAGTTTTCCATATGTCTCATTGTGATGTATTAGCTTACCCCGAGTTAGGTTGGGAACACCTTGTCAGAGTTGTTACTCTTTGGTACATCTGTTCCTTAAACATGTCCAATTGTAGTATCTAGATAATGATGTTTTACCATGAATGGACATATAATATACACTATACAAAAATTCTAGGTTGTTCTTCTATAAATATTCTCAATTTCTATCTCATGGTTGTTGTCCATAATCTAATATTTCTTAATCTGGTTTCCAAGGTTTATGTTAAACATCCTTTGATACAAACTATAATGCCCTAACCCCAGAATCCCGGTGCAATTTAATTATTACATTACATTAGAATTATTAAAAGGAAGAAAATTACAAAGTAAAATTTAGTTTAACAGTCGTGGAAATCCATATTACATAAATTAAACCCATAATACTTTTGTAAAACCAAATAAAACATGCTATACAATAACTGAAATAAACTGAATCCTTTAAAGCTTAAATTTTTTTTCCTTCTTCATAACCTAGGGTGTGAAACATAATAAGGGTAATCTTAAAGTATCTATAAGGATAAGTAAAAATTAATAAATAATGAATCAATATATATAGAAAGTTTAATAACTCAGTACACTTTATATAAAAATACTTAGATAAGGCATACACAATATGGTAAGGTAAGAAAATGGATCACATGTCATTAATCAATAAAATGAAAATGAAATAAATACATAGTTATGTCGATGAAAAATATCAAAGATAAATAATAGATCAGTATAAATGAGGGAAATTATTAATTATTAGATGCCATGTTTTCTAGGTACATGGAACCAGTACCGTCAAGGCGTTTTAGAAAATGATATCCCTATTTGGTAAAAACCTATCTAGTATGGCCAACAATTTCGTATCATGAGACTACTGATGCATATAAGGGATTTCATTAAATAGTACCAATCAAATATATTACTATTATATTCTATCTGAAAAAAAAAACATGAAGGGTTTTTTTCCAACTGATTTTCCCATGAGAATACAGATGCATCGGTGGGATTCCATTCACAAGTCCCCAACTCAAAGGTAATTTCTTAAACACTCCCAAAAAAGTATCAACAATTTAATAGAATTACAAATATTGAATAATATAATAAATATAATTCTTACCAAATATTTATATTTAATAAATAAAATAGATTTAATAATAATACCATAGAGGAGGATAATTAATAACAAGGGTTGTTCACATTAAATCATTCTTGATGGAAAAAAATATTTAATCATTCTAATGTGTGCAATAACACATTGAAACCGTTAAATAATAATTAAATATGAATTAGATGAAACATATAACATAATGAGATTAATTTTTTTCATGATACAACATATAAATATAAATCTAAATGACCAATAAAAGTGAATTAATGTATAACAAAAACTATGTCTCAATGGAAATTTAATTGAGACAAAATCCCTTACCTTAACATTCATTTTGTTGTGTGGTATTTGGCCTCATGTATAGTGTTTTAGAACATTTTAATTATTAATAAATGAACTATAATAATGTTTATAATATAATATATTAACTAATTTCAATATTTTATTACCCAATTGTTAATAGTCCTCCATTATTTTGACTATTTTGGGTGTTAATTGCCTAGTTTGTCGAGTATGTTTTAACTTGTTGTTTGTTGTTATTATAAAATATGTCATGTTTTCATTATATAAATAATTCAAACCATGAATAAATTATCTTATATATTCATTAAATAGTCATTTATAATAATTCATAATATTTGGGGATTAGACATGAAGTGCACTATTCATGGAGACGGTACATCGTACGTATGCATGAACTCTACATTCATTTATTTGTTGTACTAAAATAATTAAAACCAAATTAAAAGTATGTATATTATAATTTAAAGTTTCATATTTATGTTATATATGTTTAATTGGTTCATTATAACCAACTTTTTATGTTCTATGTATGTCATTAACAAGTCATATCGCTTTGAGGGGGCAGTAATCCACACTTCCTCAATCAAAATTATCATATTTACACATGATGTAAGCATAAAAGAATTTTATAAATAAAAATTATTGAAGCATAAAGACATTATAAATTACATATATAATTTATATAAATATATTTTCTATCATAATATCCACTACGATAGGTTGTAAGGAAAAATAGAACAATCATCGTTTTGTGAGGCACTAGTTCTCCGTACAAATAAATCGTTCGCCCGCTTCCATTAGATGGAGGTGTGTGAATTTATTGGTCAATCCCTTGAAATAACAATATTATTGTTTATTTTTTGTACTTTTTTTTATGTAATCTTATGATAATAAGATTATAGAGAGCGTATAATATAAATGAATGTAAAAATCTTGGGGGAAGACGTTAACTTTTAATTGGGTAACAACCTTTCATTTGTACCAAAAATAAACATTGGATTGATTTATGAAAAAAGGGAGGATTATAGGTCTCGGTGGGGGATTTTGAGAGAAAATACGAGAAGGTATTAGCCTAACATAGGTTGTTTTTGAGGTGTTAGGAATGGGGAAAAGTGGTCACCTTTTATATTGAAGGGGGAGTAGCAGTTTTGTAAATACCAAAATGTATTCATTAATTGGTGGTCTGACATACCTAAACTGACTAAAAAATGTACAAATATAGTATTAAAGTTTAATAATGGTTGATAAAAACCTCATCCATAGAAAAATATGTTCATTTTAATAATTTGGTTCTTTAACTTCTAAGATTCCCCAATTTTATCATTTTGCTTTTTATTGAAGAATCTTGATTTATAATATAATTAATTTCACCATAAAGACTCAATTAATATGATATTTATTATAAAATATATAAAAATTAATTATTAATATTATATCTAATTTATAAATTAAAATTACCATATTTTTTGGAAATTAATATTAAAATAAGCGCATGCGATGTGCTAAAACGCTGCTTAAACTCAGACTGTGTTGAAAACATTTTTACAGTAGATAGGTCAATATGTTAATTATAAGAGATTGATTTGTACATTAATGGAAAATATTTAATATTTACTATCAATTAAAAATAATTTGTTAGAATATATAATTTTTATAAATTTTAAACGATTCAATGAGATTCATTTTTTATAAATTAACAATAATGTCAATTTTAACATTATTTATTTAATGTTAATTATAAAATATAATTATTATATTAGAATTAAAATATATAATATTTAAATTGGTGTAAAATAATATATTAATATAAAAATAATTATATTATTAAATCAATTAAATTAACTTTTAAAATTTATTGTATCATTTGTTTTAGTTAATTATTAACTAATTAATCACTACATTGGTGTTTCTTAAGATTTTTAAGTACCTAAAAACTCTATAAACATTATTGATAATTTATTATGATAAAAATAACCCATAAATCTTTCATAAGGATATCAATAACCAAAAATATAATGTTTTTTACATACCTCAACGTTTTATAAATTTTAAAGGTAAGGACATTTCCCTTTTTGTCATTTTCTTTACATACCCTTTTATATAGGGAACTTCCATTTAATAGTTTCAAAATAACCCATATATTTTGACCAATGTAGTGAAATTGTCAAATATTTTGTATCCAATGTATTTTTTACATGTTTCCATGTCATTTTGGTCCTTGATATTAATTTTTTATCCCGTATTATGCTTAATCATACATTAATCACAATAATTAATCTTAGTCCCATTCACGAATCATTTTCGCCAAAAAATTAACTTGATCTTATTATTACAAAAAAATAACATACTAAGAATATCATTTTATGTCATATTTTTGAAATTCTAATTAATGACGTTGGAAAACTATATTTAATTATAATCTGATATATGCAGCGAAATAATAGGTTTTTATAATAGAAAAACATTCAAAAGTTTATTATATTTTTATATTAGATTTGAATGTAAAATTATTTCAAACAAACATAATTTTATAAATAAACATATAATTGATTTAATGAAATTCTCAAACAAATCTACAATATAATTTATAAAAAATAATTATTGAAATGAAAATGTTGGTTTTTACTAAATTCTTGTAATTTATATTATTCATCAAAAAATGAATTTTTAAAAAAAATTGAAAATATTTACCTGAAGATAATTTTTATATTATGAATAAAAATGATGTTTATTTTTTAAAAAAATATTAATAAATGTTTCAAAATATAGTTTAAAAATTAGTTCTACAATAAAATGTGGTAAACTAGGTCTTATGTGTAACGTAAGCTAATTCAGAGTCGTATGTAGTATATGTTTAACATTGTATATAAATAATTACAAAATAGTTTATATTTAAGCTAAAAAGAAAATATTGTAAATTATTCTGGTTTCACAAAATAAGTCATTTGATAAACATTACATAATTATTTAAAGAATCTTTTTTATCCATATTTGTAAGGTTATTAGACAGAACAAAGTAAATTTCCATAATATATCCATTATAATCATAGCTCCAACAACAGCCATAGTGTCTTATTTAAGAGTGAAATTCCAAAATTTATTGAGGGTATTCCAATATGTTCCATTCCATCTACTACGATCTCACTCTATATAATGTAATTCACTAAATTATCTCATTCAATTATGAATATTATACTATATAAAAAATAACAATATAGGTAAATGTTATCGATCATTCTAATGGTTTATAATAATTCTCATGAAAGTTATGTTTTTCTAGAATATTATTCACAATGATCCGACAAAAAATTATTTAATACCAAGTATAAAATACTAGAATCAAGAATCCTAGATCTGGTATTTATATATAACATTTTTCTAGAGACAAAATTTCACATCACACAAGATCTAACATTTTATAAATTTAAGGAGATTAGACACATAATACAATTTTATATTATATTTTAGGCATGATGTATATATTAAAAAATCTTGAGAGCCAATTTAATTCTTTTGGAAAATCCATTTAATTTATTTAGAGATCCATTTATGGTACCTCGGTGTAAGAGGAAAAATAATTTGTTATCACAGATGCCTAATAAAGGGTTTCATAAAACGTAAGATATCCGAAATAAAAAAGTAATAACCAATATTTAAAATAAAACTATCAGTAAATATTCCATTAAACCATAAAAATTAAAATGAAATACATATAAGGATAATGTATTAAAAATAAGGAAAATAATTAAAGATTTAACTATGATGAAATTAAAAATTCATGACATCTCAATGTTATAGTCAAGGTCTCTTACCACAAAACATACTTGAACAAATTATGCATGAAAACTAGTTTTTATTATGACACACACCTGATGGATCAATGGACTATAAAATTGCAGGTGACATCCATCAAGAAAAATATACTATTAATTCATCATATATTGATGTTATAATAAAATATATAATGAGTAAATATTTTTATTGAATAAATTATATAGATTTCCAATATTCAATATTTAATAGACTAACATTCATAGTAAGAATAATTTAACTAAAATAAAATATATAAATTTTTAAATAGTCATAAAAATATTTAAATTGTATATATTTTAACATATTTATCAATACTAGAAAATAGAATAGACATAAAGTAAAAATTAGTGTCAAAATATTGATGAAGAGTGATAGAGAACATAACAAACTGGAAGGTAATGAATTGACAATAAACCTTGTGTAAAACAATATGGTATAATTCATAAACATATAAGGTATAAAATGATACTATAAATTCCATATAAATGCTTATTTTTTTAAAAAAATTATGTCTTTTGGAATATATTGAGAAAAATTAAAGTTAAATATTAAATAGAATATTCCATAAATTATTTATAACATAGCTATAGAAATGATTTTTACATTATGTTTCAAAACACATTATTTATTTGTTATTTAAAACATTAAAACCATATTTTTATATTAATTTACATTAATGGTTGTTTAAATTAAACAATGCGTAACTTATTCAATCTTTATTAGAAGATAAAAATAAATAGAATATAAATTAATTTCCTTTTAATATCATTCAGGAAACAAATCTTATAATTTTTATATTGAAAAAGAAAAATAAATCTTAATAATTGGAAAATATATTATTTTTTATGAGTTTATACAATTTTAATGGACTATATATAATGAATAATTTTCATGAAATTGGGATATACTTTCATGTGAAAAATGATAAATATATATTCTTTTATCAAATTTATAAAAAGGTAAAAATTATTTTATATAGGGAATGATAATAATATTCCATTTAAAAATTTTAAAATAAAAACAAATGTTAAAAAAATATCCCTTAAAAAGAATTGATATATATAAAACAATGTAGTTTAAATAAAATAAATAATATCAAATTGTAGAAGAAATAGTCCCATACAGAAAGGATAAATAATTTTAAATTTTCTTATAAGAATTCATTCCTTATATTGGATTATTAAATAGAAAAAACGGAAAGAATACTTAAAAAGAATAAAAATAAATAGATGATAAGATAATAAATTTTTTTATTAGAGAAATTTAAAAAACTACCTCAATGGAAATGGAAATATAAAAATTAGGATAAAATAGACATACTATAAATTAAAATCATAATATTGATTGAGGCATCATTAGATACATTATATCCTATAAAAACACAATTAATATTATTAAATACTTTATTCACAGTTTTTAATATCAATATTTCATTTTACCCTATAACTATCATCTTTCATTCATATATTATTTACATTTTCCTTACATCAACCAGTTGAAATTGTTTAGTCAATATCTACAAAAATCAATATACTGACCATGGTAAACAGAATTATTAAATGGTTCAAAAATTTCCATAATTATAGAGAAATTTTTTAATATCATTATAGTGTAACCAAATATATATAGTTCAATAATCCGTCTAAAATATATTCAAATTTTAAAAATTACATAAATATGCTCATTTTTTATGTACAAATTTCCTCGACCATTTATTATAAATATTTATTATAGTTTGACATAATTATATTTCCATATTACTAATAATAATAATTAATTTAAAATTTAATCATTAAATTTTCTTGAATCAATCATGTAATGTGGGATTGAAAAAAAGACTACATCATTTCTAGAGGAGGTAGTCCTCCAATAAAACTGGTGAAATTATCATTTTTAATGGATTAGAGGGTGGTATATTATGGTTATACAAAAAAATAGCAATTATATAAACTAATGATACACATTAAATTATGTTTTGGTATATATATAATAATTTGTTCATTATTATAAGGAAACTCAATTAAATGAACATAGTTAAAATAATTTCATTTTCCTAAGATATATTTTGTTGCAACAATTCCTAATCCTTTTTTACATTTTACTTTTATGATGAACTAAAATAATATTTCATAAAAATGAATGATCTTAGGGGAGTACTTATGGATCTTTATAGATAAATATCACTAGTTTTTTTAGAAGTGAGGTTCTGAATGGATACAATTATACATGATAAGGGTGAAACTTTTTAAAATACATATAAATTTGAGAAAATTAAATATTATTTTACATGGAAGGAGGCACAATATTAGACCAATTTCTAAAAAAGTATTACGGGGGGGGGGGGTGAGGGTTATTTTAATAAATCAATTTTTGAATTCTTTTTGTGAATTTTGGGTCATTATCCAATAGTTTTTTCTTCTTTTTACCTCTTTTAACTATTACCCTAGGGACACAAATCTTCAATAGTAACACATTTTTATGAAAATATAATACTTACCAAATTAAAAAAATTAAAGATTATGATTCTAAAAAGGAATATCACTTTATTATATTAAATATATTGGGGTGGTAAAGATTAATTTTAAGGAACATTTGCATAAATGAATGATTATTATTTATGAAAAATTAATTTTCAAGCATAAAAATTATTATTCACAAAAATAATTTATATTGTTGATTAACATGAAATATATTTATTTATTATTAAATCCTTGAGTATTATTTAAAGATTATATTAAGACAAAATCCAATGGAATGTTCCAACAACTCTATTAAACACAATGAATTGAAAAATAATTTTCATTATAATATAATATAAATTATGTTTCGGAATATCATGTATATATTTTCAAATTCAGAATTTTAATTTCCAAAACATTACATTAACAATTAAAATAATTACTTGTTGACAAAAAAGATTTTAAACTTTTAATTTTTTCTTAGACCATAATGATTTCATAATTGTATTGGTATTTTTAAATATTATATTTTCATTATTCATCCAAAATCAATTTTTATTGAAAAATCAAAAAAATAATAATCATCAAATTTTTATAGGTTTATTTGAAAAATAAAGTCATTATATAAATTTAATATTACAAAATGTAAATATTTTTTTCTATTGAAATAATAAAATGTTCATTGTTCTACAGTTTTTTAGGATAAAATTTTTAATTTCTATAATTGTATCTCTTCTAGTACACACACTATACCAGAACCCATTGATTTAGTGTCCTTAGGCAGTAGCCACATTATAATTTTAATATATAATATGTCATCACATTTTCTTTAAATCCATTTTATCATGTGATAAATTTTTATAAAAATCACATGTAATACATCTCTCTATAACCATGTGAATGTAATCATGGGAAATGAGTCACTAAAAATACCTGTGAGGCTAAACATAAGAGTTAACTATCAAAGATCATATGTCATAAAAATGTTAAAAAGTGAGAATGAGAAAAAAATAAAGCTACTTCATCTTGAGATAATATAATCATACCCTATAAAACATAGATCGTGTATCATGAGTAATTAAAAAAGCATATTGGAAAAGATAAATACATGATTAATAGGAAGGTGAAAAAAATATCTAATAATCATTAATTCATAATAATCCATAATAATGAGGATTATAAATTAGCATTGGAAATAATAACATTGTTAAAATATCTAGACCCAATTACGTACTTGAGTACACTTCTAAATATAGATAATCACAATCATGTCTATGAATCATGTTATGAATGTAGAAAATTTCAAACATGTCATGAAATTACCTTGACAGTATAGATAATTAAAATCATTTCCATAGACCATATTTTGTAGATGAAGAATACAATTCATGTCCAAAAATCATATTGGGAATATATTTTTGTCATAAGCAAGCCAACGATTCATATTGTGAACATAGAAAATAACAATCATGTATATGATTCATTTTATGAACAAGAATAGTCAAAATAATGTCAATGCATAACCTTTTGAACATAGATAATTGAAATCATTTCTACCCACCATCATGTGAAAATAAATAAATGAAATTGTTTCCGCACATTGTCTTGTGAATATTTCAATTTACATTCATATCCACCCATAACATTTTGAACATATCTATTTATAATCACATCCACACATTATGAAATAATATATAATGATTTCACCAAATAATTATAGGGATATATAATTCATACTAAACCTGTAAAATAAATAAAAATCATAAATATGTGTTCAAAATGAACAAGAACACATACATGATTCCCTCTTAGATTAATTACCGAATGAAAAAAATGGGTTACATGAAAATTTAAAGAATAAATTATGATAATATATTTTTACAATAAAGGTGGATAATATTATTATATATTTTCCATAGTAAAAGAAAATAATCATTAAAAGATGTTAAAATAGATAAAAAACCATCATTATAATTATATTTAAAAGTTCCAAGAAAATAATGATGAAATAAACATTTCACTGGATCACAATAAAATATTAAAAATTCAGAAAACATTATAAAAAAAATTAAAATTTTGAAACCTTGAAAACATAGAAATGACATTTCATAAAGACGATCAAGAATAACGGGGGAAAATGATTGTTGTAGAAAAAAATAAAAAGATATATTTCCCACTTTTTTATACGAAATAAAAAATTAAGTTCATAGTTATTGACAAGAATGTTTCATTAAAACATTTGAAAATAATGTCAAAGAAAATAAAAAAATGAAATTAATAATTAATTTTTGTATAAAAAAGGGAATCCATAAAAAAACTTAAATAATATAAAAATGGTGGAGAAATAGACTTAATTGAAAACAAAGGGCCAATTCTGGTGTCACATATTGGAATCCCTTCACGTAAATTATCATCCAATGGGAATTTAACTTGTAAGAAGACATGTTAATGCCATGAAAAAACTGCAGATAAGAAAATAAATGTCTTTTAAAAGGTAAATCACATACAATTCCACAATATTGAAATTCAAATATGAATAATCTTGATTTGGAAATGATATTAGAAAATAACATCTTATGACTGTAGTTACCATAGAACCAAATGCCCATGAATGTGGGATATGTGGATGATTATTTAATATATTTATTTTGATAAATATTATTATCTAATAAATTCAAGGGGATGAATATACACAAAAAAACAAAAAAAATCGTGAATATGGTCATTATCAAAATTAATGTAAAATTTAGACAATAAAAACATACCTTTATTCCTTATTTCCAAGAAATATATTTTTCTACACTGATACATTGAATCATTCCAGACATGTCTTCTTAAATAAGGAAGGATATATGATAACTATTTGACAGATAAAGCTACAATTAATCTAAAATGAGTTTTAAGGGGTAAAAATGGGAAATTATTCATGTTACAATTGATTATTTTGAGTGGTTTGGGATATCGTGTCCTTTTATAGGTGTGTTTTCATTAAAATTTCCTTAAACATCTATTCCATAATTTATATGTCTTTTATATTAAATATAAATTTTATAAATAATAGAGTTTTTCTCTTTTTTGTATATAATTGCGTCATAAAAATATTTATTGACAAGGTATATGATATTTTATATTTATCCACTTTCTACTAATGGTTTTTACCAATATCTAGTTAAAAATTTTCATCCTTGAAAACATATTTTTATGAAAAAAATTAAACTAACCTCATTTCCAAAAAAAATCAAAATTATTAAAAATTTTGTATTTATTTAATGTAATTTAAATAATAAATATTATATATTTTTTTCTCTAAATAAAATATTAAAAAATATATATGAATACACATCAATAAAGAGAAAATATTTTTACTATTTGACGGTTTATAATACTATTTCAAATTAATTAATTTGTAAATAAGTATCAATATGTTGGTCTATATTGTGATTCATTTTAATGAAATAATTCTTGAAAATTTATCAATATAATTTATTAACATACAATGTGAACAACACCTTAAAAAATAATAATCATAAAAATATAACATTTCGAAATAACTTTTGTATCTTTATTTTTTAACATTTAATAATAAACATATAAATATAATCAAAATAATACTAATCATTGAATAAATTATTTTTCCTTTTTTGTGTTTACAATCTAACAATTTAATAAAATTCCCTAATCAAAATATGTCAAATATCACTTTTAAACAGGAATAATTAAAATATTTTATCATTAAAACAAACTAGTTTAACTATGAATAATCATCTTTCTGTTCCTTATACTAACATAATTATTTAATGGATATTATTAATTTAACAAATAAATAATTCCTTTAATTTTTTAATTAACTATCAATATCTTTCAATAAAAGTAATAAATAAAACAAAATATATATTTCATAAAAAAATTTATGTTAAAATAAAAAATATTTTAAAAAATTATAAATAATAAAATATTTAAATTAAAAATAGTAACCTTATTTAAAATAATTTAACTATAATGAAAAAATAATTATTTTATATCAAAATAATCTTTTTGTACATGAAAATAATTATCATAATTCCTAAATTCATATGATATTTACTATTATGAAACGAAACTACCATATTCCTCTATTTCACGATTATATAATTACTACATAACCTTAATTACCTCTAATAAAGTTTTCCCATTATAACATCACAAATCACACTTATCATTCCAATAGTTTTTATTTTTGGAATTTACACCACAAATTCTACTTTAATTATGTTTTCTTTTTTGTATGTTTTCATTTACAAATGGTGATTCTAAAAAATAATGAATATATAGGGTATATCTCGGTTGTTAAAATTTTAATATTATTTCTATTTATTATATATATATATTCTACGTTTTAATTGTTTTATTAATCAATGGTATGTAATAATCTAAAACATATAATTCTTAGTTTTATATTATTTTGATGTAAAGTAGAATTACGAATTAATAAAGTCATGTTAAGTTGACCAATATCATGTATGAATTATTTCCAAATTATATTCAAATAATTCAAATAAATAAATATTAATTACTTTTAATAGACCAATAGTGTAATAAACAATTACCCAAATACCATAAGTGATACAGTTTTTACGTCTGGGTCCAATCCAATATGCATAATTTATTTTAATTTTAATATAATATACAATTAAAATGGGAATCTTTAGTACATAACCTAATAGTGATTCAGAACACTAATGTCTCCCAATAGTTCAATATACTAGTAACCACCAATTTAAAAATGACCACCAAAATCAAGTTAGAATGATCACATTAAATCTCATCTACTTATTCATTAAATTTTCACATTCCTCATACTAGCTAAATTGTAGTAATTAACACCTCCTATTAAAGCCAATTTTTGGAAAAAATTTTCTAGAATTTAGTCATCTTGAACATAATTTATAGTTTGGTAACTTAGTAATATTTTGAAACATATTATCTTAATACCCTTATTTAAGTTACTCTTTATTCCAAATACTTATTCTTCAACCAAAAAAATCTTCAAACACATATACGATGGGCATATCTTAATCTCTATGCTCAAGAATATCAATACCACGCTCTAAATAATCCCCCATTAAATAAAAACACATATTAGATTGATTCAACAAACAATATTTGAAATCACAGATTCTTACATCATTATTTTCTCTTAGTGAATGATATTTAATTTAATAAAATGTCTCCAAATATTCCATATCCGAAGTTCCCAAAAATCTCAACATCATTTATTTTCATGTCTTCCAAAAATATCATGTAGAATCACGACCTTAAAATTTTGGCGTTTTCTTATTTATTTTCATCTACTCATCATCACATTCAGTATTTCATCAAATAAATATTTGGTGATATATTTCAACATCTTCTAGCCCTCTCACATTCACAGACTCATTAAAATATTGGTATGAACTTATCACATATCGACTAATGATTTTCCATTTCTGTTTCATTTATCAATAATTAATTTTATTCATGAAAAAATGAATCATTTAACCTAATATTCCATAGATCATATTCTCTTTTTCTTATGATATCATTACTCAAACACATTTATTAAACCCTTCCATGTTACATATAACCTTCCAATTTATCATTTAATATTTATTGTAGCCTTAAATTTCATACCCTTTAGCATCCTCATTCCTCAGATTCCTACATTAATACCTTCTAGTAAACTAGTCTTCCTTATATTTATAACATCATGTTATATTCATATTCAAAGCATCACTAACTTATAATATAATGTAATCTAGAACAGTAAAATTATCATCTTCAAATACAATCTAGGATTAAATTAATCAACATCCAAATCAGCTTCGGTCTCCACTTTATCTTATATATTCAAAAAGATGATTTAATAAATCAATTTTCTTTAGCTAAATTTATATTCATCACATACACTACCATTACTCTAGAAATATTGGATTTAAATCAATTGAAGAATTTTAAATTTCATACTACATATCGTATTCCACACCATCATTATGACCCTCTTTAGATTTTACTGTTTAAGTCAGTATAAATTATAGTTTATTCTAAAACCACCATTATTTTTATTACTTTAAAATACAATCATAAAATTTTATTAATTATATAATTAAGTCACCACTTATAATACTGTCAATAGATTATCTTTATATATGATATTTATACTCTTAATTATTAACACATGGTTTCTCAATTATCTGAATTGTACATTATTATTCATAAAATATATTCCTTATGAAATCATTATATATATATATATTTATTATTATTTTACATATTTATTTAAATATGAATGTCAAAAATTCTTTATATTCCCTTAAAATATTATTTAATAATACCGTCAATATTTTTTAGAAGGGAATTTCGATTCATGTAACACCTGATCATTCAAGGTGTAATTGTAAATTAATAACTAAAGGCGAAACGTTATTTATAAACATAATTTCTAGTTTTGAAACATGGGTATCCTTGAGATATATCATTTAGTAAAATCAACTCACACATTTGATATTTAGACCTTAGCTAATGACATGTCCATATCCATATGACTGTAAAGAACATTCTTATGAGAATGAATGAAATGTTATATAAAAACATTAACAGTTCGTTGGGATCATTAAATAAGAAAGTATCCATTGATATTGAAAAATCTATACATTATGTGACATTATTTTAAAATGAATATTTTTTAATGGAATTAAATTATTGAATAAATAAATAAATTTTACACCATCATAGGTCAGTTTATATCTATGGGAATTATTCTTGATAATGAGGTATGTGTCCTACTTTTTTAACTCCATTACAAGATAGTTGGATAAATAATGCAACATTCCAGAAGTTGTCTTCAATAAATATTAATATAAAGTTAAAAAATGCAAAAGATTTACTAATTAATTTTTATATTCAATTAAATACATTCATTATTTTTTATGATTCTTCCATGAACTGTTAGGGGTGGTTTAGTCTTATGGTGAAAGATAATCATATTGGTTGATGACTATCATTATGAAAGCCTTTAGAGTAGTCAAGAAATATTTTCCCTACCTAATAATGTTTTGGGAAGATGGGTGATGCATATATCATTTCTAACAAAGATATATTTTTTCCAAAAAATCTATTTAATATTACAGGATAAAGAAGTAATATTATTTTAGTTAGGAATCCAAATCATGGAAACAATTACACCACACAAACTATAGTTTCTTGGGGAGTTGTTCATACCTCAGGGGGGGGTAATGAATGGAACCCTATACACTATAAAAAATATCATATTCATGAGTTTATTAGTAAATCCTCCCATTGTTCATAACTACGGTATTACCTATTTTTATAAATTATTTATTTGAAAATATTGTTCAAAGTTGAAAAAAATAATAAATGTGATGATGTGGGGGATATTGGAATTATCAAACCATTTTTCCTTTGAATGTAAATAATTTTTTTTATGAAAGAGGAAGTACATAATAGTTTTAAATCTAGACTAGGATTACACTAATTTTTTGGTACCTACTCTAATTCATTAACGCAGGTCGTTATTGAATTATGTTACATTTTTTTACAAATCAACAAGGATGGTTTGTGTTTTATTTCTTAAAATTATATATGGTGTGTTTTTTATGGATTATAAGTGGATGATGTTGGTAAATAATTATTATTTTTTAATTATATAATTTCTATAGTTTTGAAATGGAGGGGAGTACGGAAGTACATAATTCAATAAATTCTATGCTATCAATATAATTTTATAGGGGAAGACTACTATAAGTGTACCATAATATAGTTTGGGTGATAGAAGAATAAGAAACCAAATGGAAATTATAAGAGTAATAGGATTCACTAAGGGATACCTAAAAAATATGGGTATAGGTAGTAAATATAATATTATACCATATCAATAAGAGTATATTCATCAAATTGGGGAATTTCTACATGAGGATATTTGGTTAGGAATGTTAGTTAATAAAAATTTTTGTAATACGTTTATTTTTTATTATATATATTTATAGTTTTTATCATATGTAGAAGATGGATAATAAGTCTAAAATATGAATCATTATTGAATATATCACTAAGTTGTTTGTCTATAACATCGAGGATAATGAATATTAGAAGCTCATTGGAATTTTCAATATAATATTTAGTAAATGTGTAATGTAAAAAGAAAAAAATAAGATTGAATATTATAATTAGACTATGATTTATAGTGTTACAGAAATTGTTATATTTAGGGTATAAATTTTTATGGTAATAATAAATTATATAAGATTATTCATCAAATAAAAATAATTAGATCCACTGGGAGATAAGACATATATATTCATCATCCTTATGATATTTTTATTGAATGATGTTTTAGCCCATGAATCACCAAATGAAGTGATGAAGATGGTGGATTATAAGATGTAAGAGTTGTCCATGAATGGTGAGATTTCTTTTTTGTATTCTAGAATGACAATAGAGCAAACTCAACTACCAAATGTATGGAAATAAATTAAAAATAGGGTATAATTGGATATGGATTTATATGATGGGGTATAGCGTTTCATGGTAAACATAGTAACAATGTTTTTTTAGTTAAAGGGGATGTTTATTTCATTAATATTTTCTTCTTGTTATGAAACTAGAAAATATTCATGAGACACTTTCATTATGTATTATATATCAATAAACATATTGTGATCATATCTTTCCTTAATTGATATTATTATTATGAAATTGATATTCTTCAACTATGGGGATTTACTGATTCAGGTAGTAAAGTCCTCATTTTTCATATTCTAGATAAATTTATATGGGTTGATATAGGAACCTAGCGAGTGGCATAATAAGTTTGATGAATTTAAGGGTAAAATGTTACACAAATGTAGTGGAATAGACCAATTATAATTTTTTAAGATAATTGATGATGTATTATTTTATTTAGAGTGTAGATAATGCATTTATATTATGATCATTCAATTATTTGGTTCGTGAACTAAATGGGGAGATGAATAATTATATTTAAATGAATTATCTTGGATATTATATCAAGATTACATTAATGTAGATCTGTAGATACAATAAAAAAACAACCATATTGTTCAAAAAAAATTATACATTTGAAATGTTTGGATAAGGTTTTTTATAGTAGATGAAAATACTTTTTATATTCACCTATTAATCCCTCTTATGTTTTTAATGGAGTGTGTTCCAATCATAGAATAAATTTAGGAGTACATAAAAACTGTTTGATTTGATGAAACTATAGAAAAACTCAATGTATTCCATTATTTATTACTAAATGATTTGTTCCCTTTCAGATTTATTTGTATGAAGTTGCTTTGATAATCAAAGAAAGAAATATTTTTAAGACTTGTAGTTGACATCACTGTATTTTAATTGAAGAAATGAAACGTACATGTTCCTTGTGAAAGTAAATTAATAGTATGTTTTTTTTAGATTCTTATCATTATAGTGATTCAAAATGTAAGAGGAGTATTACTTGTTATGTTTTTTACTAATAAATAAATAATAGTAAGTTGTTATCTCAACTATAGATGGTTTTGGAACTATCCACTATAGAGGTAGGATAGATTTCTATAACAGAGGCTTGGGTATTTATGGTTTAGTTCAATTTAAACATAGAGTTATTGAATAAAATACATAATATAGTAATATTAATATTTTAGTATTACTTTCAAATAATCTAGTGTTTTATTCCATGAAAAATATTGTTCAATTCAAATATAATTCAATTAAAGTCCAAATTTAGGATAAGAAACTGACACTCTATATGATTCCTGGAACTTATATTATAGATTATATATTTATAAAATTTATGGTTATTGAAAAGTTATTTAATTAATAAACCTTTTTTTGATATTCATACTTAAATAAATCTTGGGATAAATAATATTAAAGAACACATTTTTATTGCAGAACGAAGTAAATTTTTGGATCGCTATTTAAGATTGATATTTTTGCATTGGTAGATATATATCTACATGATTAATTTGGGAAATGTGATAGAGATGTACACTACACACATGTTTGGAACTTCCTTATGGGTTGTAATTACTACATGGAACACATTGAAATTGGTGTACTATAGTATAGTGTACTAAAATATATATCTGAGTATTATAGAAACATTGAATAATATATCCAAAAAATACTTTTTGTGCTCATTTGTATATATTCCTTCATGAATTTTTTATTATTTTCTATTATAGATACCTAAAAAAGTGAAATTAATCTACCACTCAATGTATAAAATAATTAATTCCAAACCATTTATATCATTATTTAATTCATCCTTATTCTTTTCTGTTTAACCAAATTTGAATTATTTTTCAATACTGAACATCATGGGTTTTCATAACACCAATCCTGATTGATCCCCAATTTATATTACAATAAATGATGGAACAAAAACATTAAGAATATTCCTGGTAGTTATTTATATTTATAACCTTTCCTAATATAAATTAAAATTAGTAACCATAAATTCCATAATCTCATACATTAATAATTGATTCAAGTCAACATGATTAGTTGTGGAGTACAATTATATTGTTGGGAGACTTTTTTATTGGTTGGTGGGATTCCCATATGTTATCAATAAAAGTCATTAATGATTTTCATGAGATATCCCTACAATTATAGATCTTAGGAGGGTAAGTGGGTAATCCACTATTATAAGTATAGGGAATCATCTAACTAAATGGAATTGAATTTTGACCACCGCTGATGAGAAATTTTCAATAGAATATATTAAAATTTGAAAGATTCAAATTTCTATATCTTTGTACATATTGTTGACGATACACAACCCAATATCAAGTTAACCAATAAGAAATAGTATCAGTTTTTGTGGAGGATGATATATTCATTGTAAAAATAGAAGATCCAATTATCCATGTTCCACTAAGACCATATTTCCTTCACTCTTTTTTAAGAAGAAATTTTATCACAACATTATTTCAAGACTTATCAAACTCATTTTTCAGGATTAAAAAATAAATGATGATGTATACACATTTTAAATTGAAGGTATAAACATCATGTATATTCTTTAAATTTTTATTTCATATTTTTAAGTAAATAAGTGTCGATATATGCATTGTTACCTTTATATATATATGTTATATTTAATAATTGAATTTCATTGGAATTGATGAAACAAATTTTTCATGATCATAGAACATGTAATGAACCAAGAGGGGAAGAAAAGAAACAACAACTATGATGGCCCCCCAAACGGTGAATATAATAAAAATCTAATTGATTATCATGAATAAAATAATTGATATAAAATAATTGAGTAAACATAATAATACATTTACATATAAATGAGAGATACCTCTCCATGAAAAAAAGTTAAATCCTAAAATTAAAACCTGACTAGAAAAAAGATGATTCTCTATGTGATAATCTATCACCACTTGTCCATCTCACACTGAAGTTGATGACTACAACAAGAAGACGACATAATAAATGTCTTCCTTGCTACTACATATGTAATGGTCCCTGACATCCTAGTCCATTACTTTTATAGTTTTGGTTTTTGTAGGTGTTATGGGGAGGTTCTATGAGTTTTCATGGGAGTTGGAGGTGAAATAGAGTTTCTATAGGAAATATGCACCGTATAAGTGTATTACATTATGTGAATGTTGGTTTAATGAATTTTATCAGGTTGGTTGATGACGTGTAGATTTTTAGGGTCAAATAATAAATATGCGATGCATTTTTCTATGAAACTGAACCCTGAGTATTACATGATGTCAAAGGGGATTACACATTATGTAGACCCCCGATATAATGTATTTTTGAAAAAAATTTCCATCTATATTATTTTTCATTCTGTTGTGGCTTCTTCATCAACTCATTTGGGGAACACCCTGGGCACCTCAAGAAGTTCATCAATCCATCTTTAACCATCTTTGACACATTGGTCTTGGAGGTAGTTTGTTGAAAATCAATAGTTGATCCCTACTAGGTTTTTCTTTCTTGTTGGTGGGTTTTCATCCATTCTTCTCCTAAGGATTCACTACAGTTATGTTTTTAGGTTGTGGGGTTTGTGTTGGGTTAGTTTTTGATGGTGTTTTGTTTCAGTGTAGGTTAATCTATGGTTCTTATGGTGAGGTAGTGGCTTGTGATTGTTCTTCTTTGTCCAATCGTGTGCAATTAGTCAGAAAGTTTCTTGGTGGTATATATTCCATCATTTTTCCTTAGTTTTTTATCATATGGGTGAAATTTCCTTTAAATTATCTATGAATTATGGTTCTTCCAACATAATCAAATATAATGAATTTGTTAATTGAGTTTAATGTTCAAAATGAGGCCTGATTCTAATGATTTTACACCTTTGATATTGTTTGTGATATTGTGAATTATATGGTCTTGGTTCCCTACTAAAAATTATACCCAATGGGGACTTGGTTTGAAATGCATATATGTGATGTGATTGCTAAATTGGTTGTGATTATTGTGATATCACCCTAAAATCGAATATGAGTTACCACTTATATTTGGCTAATGAAATGTTTGTCATAGTATTTTTTCTTATGTGATAATTCCCCTAAAATAATGTGGAATGTGATAAAAGACCATTTGAAATTTTTTCAAATGATCATGATGTGTTTTAATGTGTGGAAATGCTTTTGGGATGGTGATGTGTGGTTGGGGATTGTGGGGATGATATATATTTTTGTCATACTTTTTTGAGGAGGGTGGTATTTTGTTTGGTCGTGTTTTGGGGATGTGGGGAGGGAGTTTGTTTGGTCATACTTTTGGGGTTCCGATGTGGTGGATGGTTTGGTCTAGATGCTCGAGTTGTGATGAAATAAATAAATAATTATTCAATAATGTTTGGAATGACTTGGGTTGGTTTTGTTAATGGAAAGAAAATGGTCAATGGATAATTAAGTGGTGGGTTGTGTTGTAATAACCCAAAAAAATTTAAGTTGTAATAATAATATTTTCATAATTATAAGTAATATTATTTGGGTTTTGTTTGACAATGGTAAATCCAAAGTAAAACACTTGCAGAATAAAAATAAAAGGCTTTTTTTATTCAATAAGAATACAGAAACCATAAAATGGCGTAAGGCTAATAGACCCTTACTAACCTAGATTATGAACTATGAGACATATCAAAATCACTGGGAGACCACCAACCACTACAATTTGACCAAGTAGGTAGTGGACATCCTTTGGGTTGGTCATAATGGAAATCATTATGGATAGAACAATGAAAACTATACTAAGCATTATGGGGACATAGAGAACCATCTTAACTATGTTTTTTATTTTAGAATAACCGAAACACATGTTTTAAGGCCTTTGTGACAGTTATTAGTTGTTGAAGTCCTTAAGTGGCCATTTTTGTATTTAACGGTCATAAAATTTTGTAACCATTTGGTATATTATGTATTTCGATTATTGTAAGTATACTAAAAATATATTTTCTATAAATATACTAAATATTGTAAGTATCATATTTATTTTATGAACATAAGGGTTTAAAATTTTGAGAATAATACTTTAGTTAATAAATATATGTTTTAAAGTAAATAAAAAGTATCAAAGAATACCACTTTATGTATTTAAAGTGATTACTTATTTATCTTTTTTATCAAAATTAACTATAACCAATTATTTTAGGAAGAAATATACATGTTTCACATGATTAATATATTTTAAATTTATATTCTATATAAAATATTAACAATGTTTTAATTAAAGGAATAATTTATTTTAAATTACTATAATGATGAGGTTTATCTTAAAATTAATAAGATCAATGAGGATGTATTTCAGAATTATAACGATTTAAACCTGAAAATAGATTTGAAATCATGACATTTTAAAAAAAAGTAAAAAAAAGTACATTTGGTATATATATTGTTTTTGATACAAAATTTGCTATTTGAATTTGAAATATTTTTTTTAAAACATTCATATTAATTAGAAGTTATAATTTTTGTTGATTAAGGATATAATATAATTCATATTGTGTATTATAATGTTTCAAATTTTTAAATGAAATGAAACAAGGTTGTAGACTAAAAAAATTAAGGATATTGTTAGTTTTAATGAAAATAAATATAAAAAACATCATTTTTCCTTCATTGGTTTTAAAATATGTTATATGGTTTATTTTTATGTTATAAGGTATATTTTTTTTGAAGGATTTATATAAAAATTTATGTGACCCTAGCCGGCCATCTTGATGATCGAGGGAGGCAGATCACACCAATTTAATGGAGTGGGCGGTCAAGCCTAGGCACCCCAACTCGAAAAGGTTGTCCTAGATTGCACACATTCCCAAAGGGGATTAGGGAGGAACCAAGATAGCACACCACCATGCGGGGTGGTAAGAAAAAAGAGGTTGGGCGCAGAGCACACCTGTAGAGGGGAACAAGTACGAGGTAGTACTGGGGAGGGGGAGAGGGGGTTATCAAGAGATTGATTGAATCTTATAGCTTATAAAGAAAGCTAAAACCTCATTCATCTCGACGTGAGAAAAAAAATCAGAGAAGATCGAATCTCAGACATTTGATCTCACCACATGAGATCTGGACAGCACCTTTTGATCTCTTGTTTGAATCCTACCACCGCGACCTATTCCTCCACGTTTCATCAGTCGTCTGATAGAGGGATCAACTTATCTCAGACATCTATCTATTTTGAAAAACTGTAGTATCACCATGGCTGTCCAATCAGATTCGCGATATCATCTCAACCATTCATTTGTTTTTAAAAATGCGAAATCAATCATTGCCTTCTGATTGGGATCAGATGAACATGATCATCTGTCCTTTTTCCACACCTCATATGTCTTATTCTTCTTCTTACTCACGACCACACATGTAGCAGTATCCATATTCCCTCTCCAATGCTTCTCTTTGACCTGTGATTCCTCCTAACTCTCTCTCCACTAGTGGTCTCCATTCTCTTTTCCCCGGGTCTTCATGGTGGGTTACTTTACTACAAACCCAAACCATTTCCATAAATATTTCCACATTATATATTTATATATATATATATATATATTTCAGATTAATTTGAGATATGGGTTAATCATAATTTTTGTTGTTTATTTAAATAGTTAGACTCATTTTTTATAATGTTTTTTTATTGTCTTATGATTTAACCGTGGAATATAAAACATTAACTATACAGTTAATATGTAGAGTTTATATAAATGTACTTGGAACCCATGAAACCTACAGGTTTTATACTTCTCAACTTATCCCAAGAATCTTCTCGAATCCTCCTCATTCTTGAATACATGTAAGGGATTGTTTTTTCTATGATTTCATTGTGAAAACCCTTTGATACACTTTTTCTGTTTTTATGAATATATATATATATATATATTATTTTGTATAACGTTCAAACCCAATCTTCTTTTGGTTTTCTAAATGATGTTTTATAGAATTAAAATTATTTATATGATGAGTATAACATTTGTAAGGATTATTATTTAGTTTGGTTTCAATTCAATTATATCCATATATACATATATATATATATATATTCTTATATATATATTTTTATATCTTCATTTATAAAAAAATCCAATTATAATTTTATGATTTTCGAAAGTAGTGTATTTAATATTAAATGTTGTTTATAATAAAATTAATTAATGTAAGGGATTACATTGCATGTGTTTAGTTAAACCTTATTTTAATACTTATATATGTATATATGTTATTTATAAAACAGGAAAAAACTGATTTTATGATTTTTGAATAATGAACATTTATTTTTTAATAATGTTATTTAATGCATGTAAATCATGAAAGAATATCATTTTGCTTAATTAGATAATATAAACATATATATGGATATATGGTTTCATATACATATACATATATGTTTTAATTATTATTTGTATTAGGTTTTCCTAACATAGATTTTGGTGATTTAATTATTATTTTTACAAGTGTTTAATAAATATAATGATTTACTAAGCCTTGTTTTCTGTTATGAAAATCCCATTTATTCACTATGTGCATATATGGTTTAATGTAACTTTCAAACCCATATATATATATATAAGAACCATGATCTCTCATATGCCTGTCTTTATAATCCATGTATGGTATTAATATGGTGTTGATTCTTTACAACACATAGAACAATTTTATATGGGAAAACATTAAGAAAACCCTGTTTGTTATTTTAAGACTAAAAATTCTAAAATAATTCATCTCCATATTAAATAAATTAACATTACATACATTATAATTTTTTTAAATTTTAGTAGTATCTCTTGTTTATTCATATTCACATACACCTTTAGTAAAGTGTGTTTAATTTTCTATGCATCAAAATGAATGTTGTACATTAGCAACTGTTATGTTTTAACATAAGATGAAACTACCAAAATAAACACAACTAGTTTATGATTAACATTTTTTATACTTCTATTTATCAGTTCGTGGTTTGAAGAAGATTAGTATCTATCATGAATTCAAAAAATGTGTTTTAATGCCATTGATTGATTATTTCCATGGAATAAGGGTTCTAAGAATTGTTATTTTATGTATGAAACCCAATCAATCTATTATTAATATATCACTTATGATAATTTAAGGATTATGGTTTCATTTATTTAAAGTGGCATTGGACACTTCATATATATGGAAATAATTAATTATTTGAAGTGATATGTGACACTTTGATTTAATGAAAATTATACATATGAGGATTTTGATGGATGTATTATGTGATGGGTGAGGATCTCCATAGCCTCTTGATGCATCGGTAGGTCTCAAGAGACAAACCAGCTCAGGGCATGGGGCCATGAAAAAAATGATTATGTATGGTCTTGGCATGAGACCTCGATAGAATGTTATGATTTCCAGAAATTATAAACATCCTCAATATGTGTTTAATATTTAACCAACCATGGGATTATTCGACTAGCGAAACGTCCCTTGGTTAAGAATCTTTTATAATGGCAATAAAAGCTTATGGAATAATGAATTAGGTTCTTGGAAAGTTGATAATATCCTAATTTTGATTCAGAAGTTAATATTGCATCTGTCATTTCATGATTTTCATTTAATGTTGTAAGAGAATCATGATATTTTTACTTATCAAATTCTAAGCATGTGTTAGTTTATGTATCAATATCCTTGCATATCACCCTAGAATTAGTTTGATCAATTTATGAGTTATGCAGCATTACATGAATCATTGATCAAGTATTCATACTCTGATATCTGTTTTAAATTTGAATTTGGAATAATTGTATGAATTATGGTGTAATATTTTTAGTTATAAAATTTTTCAAGTAACCTTTAAAATTTTTTGAAGACGTTCTCCGAAAAATGTTGGTTACTATTTAAGAAAATGTTTTGTAATTTTTTGAGAGGGTTCTTTTGAAAAAAATAAGTGAATTTATTTTAAAACCCCTTAATGAGATCACTAAATTATCACCCAACATTTTCAATTTATTTTTATAGCATTAGTAGATTTATAATGATTTGATTAATCTAATGTGATGTAATAAATATGAATATTATCTCTCTCAAGTTTTTTATGGAATGTTTTAGCTATATCTAGTTTTCCAGAACCTAAATCACAACGATCCTTTGTATGGACCATGATGGATAATTTATCATCATTTAATTTTATAAAAAAATATACACTCTGTTTAGTGCACCATATCTGGGCTTTTGGGGTCTGGGTGTTAAAATTGGTATCAGAGGATCAGTTTAGATGATTCTGGAAAATTAGAAAAGAATAGAAAGACATTATGTTTCACTGAATAAAATTCTTTCTTAAAATTTTCAGATGGCTGGTGAAGGTTAACCAAAAAAACCATTGTCTCTACGTAATGAATTACTAGAAAACATAATTTTCGAGTCATGTTCAAATACATATCATCCATTTTTACACCAGTGTCTAAACTGCAAATGCTTTTATCAGGTGTCTAACAACCCAAATATCCTACAGATTTATCAAGGACCAAGTCATGTCTACTACCTCATGTTTTACGAGAAAAATTCTTTTTATACACAGAAAGGAAGGTATTATGGTGTCCTCTTCTTGTGTTTCAGCCTTAAATAGGGTTATCTAGCCCTAGAGAAATTTTGAGAAACTATAGAGGCGGGCGACCCCAGTGCATTCTATCAATTCAAAGTCTTGAGTTTTAGTAGGTATGTGTGGATTTATAACATATTTTTTATAGAAAAACAAGTAATTTGATTGGTCTATCGAAACTACGTTCATTCAGATATCTATGAACTCTACACCTCATGTGCCACCCTCTCAAGGGACTACTATTTCTCACATGATTTTGACCTTAGCTGTTAGAGGTGTATCTAAAAGAATGAAATTTAGAAGATTAAAAATGTTTTGGGGATCAATTTAACTAGAAGAATCTATCAGGAAAGCCTTCAACGGTGGTGGACCTGCTTAAGGTATAAAGAAAATATCATTTTCATTATTTTTTTGTTTTCTAATAATTATTAAAAAATGTTTTATAAGGGAATTCGGGGTGATGTATGTGGGTTGGTGCAAGGAATCTTAATGGTACGGTGGAATTGTGGTGACATAGTTTTATTATGGGGGGATAATTTAATTCACTGAAAATATTTAAGTTAAAATAATAACATTTTGATAATTATAAGTATTATTATTTTGGTTCTGTTTAACAATGGAAAATACAATGTAAAATACTTGTAGAATAAATACAATAGGCATGTTTTATTTAATAAAAATACTAAAACCATACAATTCCATAAGGCCAAACGACCCTTACTAACCTAGAATGCCTACTAGGAGACCTATCAAAATCACTAGGAGACCACCAAACACTACAGTTTTATCATGTAGGTAGTGCACATCCATTGGGTTGGTTAAAATGATAATCATTATGGTCAAAAAAATGACAACTATTGTGGAAATTACGGGGATTCAGAGAACCATTTTCCCCATGATTTTTTGAGTTTGGAATACCCCAAAAACCTACTTATAAGGCCTTTATGACCATTAGTAACTGTGTCAGTCCTTAGGTGAACATTGGTGTTTTTAACAGTCATAAAATTTTGTAACCGTTGGGTATATTAAGTATTTTTATTATTTTAAATATACTAAATATATAATTATTATAAGTATACTAAATATTTTATGTATTTTAAATATTTTATGAAACTGAAGGTTTTAAATGTTTGAGAACATTATTTTAGTTAATAAATATATGTTTTCTAGAAAATAAAAAGCTTTCAAAGAATACCTTTAATGTATTATAAGTGTTTAATTATTTAGTGTTTTGATCAAAATGAAATGTAACCAATTATTTTATGGAGAAATTTATATATTTCACAGGTTTTAAATATTTTAATGTTATATCCTATATAAAATAACAACATGGTTTAAATTAAGGGTATAATTTATATTAAATTGTTATAACCAGGATGTGTATCTTAAAATTAATAAGATCAATGAGGTTTTAGTTTGGGTTTATAATGTTTTAAATCTTAAAATAGATTTTAAATCATGACTTTTTCAAAGAAGAGTACATATTGTTTACTTCAGGTATACATATTGTTTATGATAAAAAATTACGTACTTGAATTTGAAATCACATTTCCAAATAATCATATTAATTATAAGTTATACTTTTGGTTATGTCAGGACATGTTATAATTTAGATTATGTATTATAATGTTTCAAAATTTAAAATGATATTGAAACCAGGTTTTAGACTAATAAAATTAATGATATTGTTAGTTTTATTGAATATAAAAATATAAAAATTAATTTTTTCATTCTTTGGTAATAAAAGAAGATATATGGTATATTTTTACGTTATGAGGTATATTTTTATTTTTGATGGTTTTTTATAAAAAATTTTGTGTGACCTTATCGAGGAATATAGCTGGCCCTGGGAGGCACTTCTCACCACTTAAAAGGAATGGGCGGTCGATCCTAGGCCCCCAACCTGCACATGCCGACCATGAGAGAATTTATGCCCACATGGGACCATGGAGGAACATTGATAGTGTGCCACCATGCGGGGAGGCATGGCGGTAGAGGTTGGGCGCAAAATGTACACAAAGAGGTGAACTATCATGGGGCGGTACCCGGAAGGGGGAGAGGGAGTTATATGGAGAGTGTTGAGAGCTTGTTTCTTATAAGGAAGTCTTGAAACCCTGTTCCTTTTGATGTGGGATGAAGAATTTCATCCGATATCAAATCTCAGTTGTTTAATCTCACCGTGTGAGATCTGAACTTCACATTTCGGTTGTAGGATTGAATCCTACCACCACGTCCAATTCCTCCGCATTTCTTCTGTCATCTAATCAAAGACACAACTGATCTTGGACACCCATATATTTTAAAAAAATTTGGTATCACCATGAACATATGATCAGATCCACAATATCATCTCAAACGTTCATTAATATTAAAAAACCTAGAAGAGACCGTATCCGTCTGATTGGGCTTAGAAGATCATGATCGTCAATCCTTTTACCACACCTCCTCTATCATCATCTTCTTCCTCATGACTGGACATGTACCGGTGGACATCTTCACATTCCACTACTCCTCTTCAACCCGTGAGTCCTCCTACCCTTCTCCACACCAGTTGTCTCTATTCTCCTTTCCCTAATTCTTCAAGGTGGGTTACACTATTACAAACCCAAACCATTTCCACGCAGCATTCCATATTATATATATATATATATAACTGATCTAATCGAGATATTGGTTAATCACAGTTTTTTTTTCTGTTTAAATAGTTAGACTCAATTTTATTAAGTTTTATTGTTTATGTGTTTATTAATGAAGCATGAAATATAAAACTATAATTATTTCAGTTTATATACACAATTTATATAAACTTACTTTTCACCCATGAAACATTTGGGTATTCTTTATCTCATCTTCTCCCACGATTATTCTCGACTACACCTCATTCTTGAATACATGTGAGGGATGTTTTGATTCTATTTCATTGTACAACCACTTTGATATAATTTTGTGTTTTTACGGTTATATATATATATATATATATATATATTGTTTTTAAAAATTTCAAACCCAAACTTCATTTGGTTTTCTAAGTGATGTTTTACAGAATATAAATTATGTATATAATGCATATGACATTTTTATGGATTTATCTTTTGTTTGGTTTAAATTCAATTAAATCCATATATACTTATATATACAGTAATATATATATATATATTTAAAAGTTTATTTATAAAACAAATCATATTCTATTTTTATTATTTTTGAAAGAATGATATTTATTTTTAAATGATGTTTTTAATGAAAGTAATTCATACAAGGGTTTACATTTATTATGTTTCATTAAACCTCTTTGTGTTTACTTATTTATGTATATATGTTATTTATAAAAGAATTCTGAACTAATTTAATGTTTTTCTAATGATGAACATTTATTTTTAAATGGCGTTATTTAATGCATGTAAATCATGTACGAATCCTATTTTGTTTAATTGGATAATATAAACTTATATTTGGATATATAGTTGCATGCATGTATATATGTATAGGTTTTAATTATAATTTAGATTAGTTTTCCATAACATTGATTTTAGTGATTTATTTATTTCTAGAAGTGTATTATAATTATAAATATTTAGTAATCCTTGTTTTTGGTTATGCAAATCCCATGTATGCACTATGTGTATATATGGTTTTATATAATTTTCTAACCTATATATATATATAAGAACCAGAATCTCTCATATTCATACCTTAAGAAGTCTTAGATGGTATTAATCTAGTGATGATTTTTTACAACACATGGTACAATTTTATATGGTAAATTAATAAAAAACACTATCTTGTTATTTTGTGCCA
The DNA here is from genome assembly GCA_963277665.1 of Viscum album. NCBI lineage: Eukaryota > Viridiplantae > Streptophyta > Magnoliopsida > Santalales > Viscaceae > Viscum > Viscum album. The sequence goes on from OY728129.1 coordinate 295,292, forward strand.
AAAAATTCTAAAAACATTCATCACCTTGTTAAAGAAATTAACTTTACATACATCCTATTTTTTTAATTTTTAGTGGTATATCTTGCTTATACATTCTCGCATACATGTTTAGAAAAGTTTGTTTTATTATTTATGAATCAGTATGAATGTTGTACATTAGCATGTGTTTTGTTTTAACAAAAGATGAATATACCAAAATAAAAACTATTTTTTTATTAACCGGTTTGACACTTCTTCTTATCAGTTCATGGTTTGAAGATGATTTGTATCTATCTTGAATTCAAAACATGTATTTTAATGCATTGACTATTTATTTCCATGGAACAAGGTTTCAATGAATTTTTAATTTATGTATGAAACCCAATCAATCTATTATTAAAAGATCACTTATGATAATTTAAGGATTAATGAGTCATTCTTTTGATGTGGTTTGGGGAACCTCAAATGAAAGGGTTGAAATAATTATTTTATGTTGTATGGTACACTTCAAATATAAGGCATAAAATGATAAATCAATGTTGTACGAGACACATTGATTGAATGAAAATTGGGCATTTGAGGAATGTGTTGTATGTATTATGTGATAGGTGAGTTCCGTTATAGCCTATCGATGAATCATCAGGTCTCATGAGACAAACCAGGCCATGGAATGAGGCCATGAAAAGATGATTATGTATGGTCTTTCCACGAGGTATTAAAAGAATGTTATTATTGTCGGTGATTATTAAATTCCTCAATATATGATTAATATTTTATGAAAATTGGGATTATTGGACTAGAAAAACATCCCTTTGTTTGGAATCATTTATAATGGTAATAAATGCTTATGGCATAATGAAATATGTACTCGGAATGTTGATAATAGCATAATTTTGATTCAGAAGTTAATATTTCTTATGTCATTTCATGATTTTCATTTAATATGGTATGAGAATAATGATATTGTTACTTTTTGAATTCTAAGCATGTGTTAGATTTTGTATCAATATCCTTGAACGTCACCCTATAATTAGATTATTCAATTTTTGAGTTATGCATCATTCCATGAATTAGTGATCAAGTGAGCGTACTTTGATATCTTTTTTTACCTATACCTTTAGAATAATTGTATGAATTCCTGTGTAATAGTTTTCCTTATAAAAAGTTTCAAGTAACCTTTGAAAAATTTTGATGACATGCTTCTGAAAATGATTTTTACCATTTAAGAAAATGTTTTGTAATTAATATAAAAGGATGTTCAAAAATTGAATTTCATTAATTAGTTTGAAACCCAATTATTGGGCACTTTAAATAATAACCCTATGTTTTAAATTTACATTTATAGGGTTAGTATATTTATCAAGATTTGACTACTACTATGTGGTATAATAAATACGAATTTTATCTCTCTCATGTTTTTGAAAGAATGTTACAGCCGTATATGGTTTTCTAGAACATAAATTGCAAAGATCCTCTTTATGGAATGTGTTGTGTAATTTATCAGCATTTAATTTAGTAAAAAAACATTACAAACCATGTTTAATGCATTATATCTGGGCGTTTTGGGGTCGTGGTGTTACATTTTTGGTCAGATGTGCTTGGTGCTAAATAATGAAATGAAGGGGGTGATTAAATGAAATTGGTTGGAAATGTAAAATGGGGTTTGTGGCTGGCTGTGGAATGTTATGTATTTAGAGGTGGCAGAAAAAGTGATTGTGTTCTGAGTTGGCTTTTATTTTTTGAGAACCAATTGGTTGGAATTTAGTGATTGATATTATATATATACTTGTAAATTTTTATTATTTCTATATGTACCACTCCCACATCGAGCACTATGTGCCGACACCTGCATATTGACACATGGGTGTTTTCTCCAACATCCAGGCAAGAGTGTGGATGGATGAGAACCCTCTTTTTTCCTCTATATCATACATATGAGGTAGGAATTGTAGAGGATGTGTTGGATTGAGGTATTTTAGTGCATTAGATGGTGGTTGTGTTGGACAAGGTGTCTTTAGGTGAGATGTGATAGCACACGTGTTTGTTGGTGATATATGACGACCCAACAGTTTTCGGGCGAGGTGTGACTGTGCTTGTGGGGAAACTATTAGTGGTGATTGTTCATGGTAGGATTAGGACCTGAAGTTCATGTCCTATAATTTCATGATACCATACTACTCTAGTTATAGTATTGGTTGTTTTTTGGACTAGGTGACTTTCGGTGAGATGTGTTTTGATAGAGATTGTGGGAGGCATGACCAGGTGTATGTATGAGAGTTGTGTTATGACTATGCATGTTGGGCAGTGTGTTTTACGGAAGATATGTGAGATCGAGGAGATATGATGTTGGGTGTGAGAAAATCATACCAGTGGAAATGTGTTGTAGGGTACCCTTATCGATGATATTCATATTATATTATATTACTTGGTTTGTGTTATTTTGTGAGTGTGAATTAGTGTGGTTGGGATGGTTAGTATTCATTAATAGGTGATTTTTGGTTCTATTACTTTCTCATATGGTCATTAGTATGCTTATTTTAGATTTTCACTAAAGACATTGGTTTTCCAACTGTGTATACTTGTATTCTCACAATATATATATATAATAGTATGTAGGTTTCCAAGATGGAAATGTTGACTGTGCTAGATATTACAATCTCAGGTCATTGATAGTTGTTATGTTTCCTCAATATCATTACATTTGGGTATTTATTTAAATAATTTATTGTATTTGTATTAGTTCTATTTATACGTGCATGTGGGATGGTTTGTGGATTAATTTTACATTGTGTCTTGGAGTTGTCTATGGATGATCCATCTTATCTGTTGATCCTATTTATATTATAGAGGGTAATGCCTCCAATATATTGGATTTTCATACCCGCAGTACTAGTCCCCAACCCGGGGCCTACTAGAGGTGGGACTCGGGGGGGGGGGGTCATTATCTCTCTCCCATCATTATGATATCATTGTTGGGATGTGGTCATGACATAGTGGTATCGATGACATGGATAAGATATATGATGGATTTTGGAGTTTGTAATAGTGATGTTTGTGTGGGTTAGTATGGAAACATTACTAGTTGACCTTGGTGCCTAAAATAGGCATGTGATATCAGTTGTGACACGGGATTTTATGTACCCCCATGATCTAGTGAACGAAATCTGAGCTTATTTAATTTATAAGTGAGAATGTCCTACTTTCATGGTTGATACCTAGGAAATCTACATGAATCATAATGAATTGTGTTCTTATTTGAATTGGGTTGTTTTGGGAGAGTTTAAATGAACAAAAAATGAATTATATGATTTAAAATAAATCTTAATGATATTATATAATACTCATGATTTTGAAAACCTTGTTTTTCTTTCAACTATGCCTCTTGTTCATTATTCTTGTGTGGTTCTTGTAGTTGACCTTCATTAGACTGATCCAGTTGATCTCCATAGGGTTGATCTAGTTGAGGATGATTGTCAAGGGAAGAGGACGCTGCACGATTTACAGTGGCAGGCTTTAGGGTAGTACAATGGAAGTGATTCATATGTGGAGATAGAGAGATCACTAGAAGAGTTTAAGATAGATATTAGTTTAATCTAGGATTTTATGGAGTATTGGTTACCTTTGATAGGTAGTCAGATGTGGGGAGTTGTGCATGAGTGGTGGATGTTGTATCTGGGAGAGTAGAAAGAGGGAGATGTTTGGTGAGTCATCTTCTAGAAGGAGTTCAGGGAAGAGATCATTTCATCAACCATGAAGGAATTAAAGAGGCACAATCTTCATTCTATTCAATGGGGAGGATGCGAGTGCCAATGATTGGAAACATGTTTAGGGAGATTTTACGATTTTCTCTAGATTCTTTTTAGGATGAGGAGTCTCTTGCAATAAATATCGAGAAGGAACTCTATCCATCTATCTAGTATGAAGTTACTCCTTTAATGTTGCCAAAATATTTTGTGGTTCAGATGAAATTGGAGGTGATCGAACATATTCACATGTGAGGAAATTTTCAGATATAGGGGAACTAGTAGGGTTCCTCAAGGGGAAGGGCTATCAGTGGTAGATCTCAGACATTAGGTCCTCCAAAGTTTTCAGAGGTAGGGAGTCGACCTCAGTAGATTCCATTATTTCCTTCTAGGTCTAGTGGTTTCCATTAATTTTCTTGGAGATTTGTGCTAGTTTGTTTTGGTTGTGGGTTTTCTAACCTTCACTAGAACTAATTAACAGTCATTCCTTGAGCTTATTTTCAATGAGGTGGACATGTTCAATTCCATCATTAGAAAAAGTTTCTAGTGAGGCATTTCAAAAGTAAGGGGAGTGTTTTTTCTATAGTGAGGTGATATAGTGTAGGTTGAGGCCAACATTTGGATGTTACTTGTGTTCATGGACCATGAACCATGTCTGTACATGGTGGATTTCATCATATTATATTTACAGGTGATGAGTATGGTCAATTTCATGAAGTGGATGCAGTAGTTCCAGAGAGGATAGAGAACGTTAAAGGTATGATTAGTTTATTTAGTAATCCTATGTGTTCCATATTTGATTTAGGATACTTACACTCCATTGTTTCACAAACTATATTCTATGCTTTGAGAAAACATGTAGATAGGATTCTCGTACACTTGATTTTGAGTGTCCTACTCTGAGGTTAGACAATCTTGTTTGATGTGTGTCAAGGTTTAGATTGATAAAGGGGCCATGTCAGTCATTTGGGGATATTTTTTTATTATAGAAGTAGCCATATGATTTCATCCTCATCATAGAATAATTGATTCTGTACGTGATATAATTAACTAATTTTGGATGTGAGTCATGTTTTTGGATGTGGATGGCTAATGAGTGGTATTCATTGGAGAGCAGCGTTGCCATGTAAGAGTTAGTGTGTGGAGACACTTCATTCCTTGTTGGAAGATTTATCAAGGGAACTAGTGGATGCTGAGATGGTAGAGGTTCCCTTGCCTTTTTAGGAGTTCTTAGATGTTTTCCATGATGATTTTGTGATGCTACCCTCTCAATGTGATGTTTAGTTTGAGATAGACTTGCAGCCCAATGCTTCTACAATTTCAATGGATACATATCCAACTGCACCCTATAATTTTCATGAGTTGTGGGGTACAATATATGATATGAGGTAAAAGGGTTTTATCCAGCCTAATGTGTCATTGTGGTGTTCTTCAGTGTTGTTAAAAAATAAGGTAGATTTTATTCTACGGTTGTGTATAGACTACCAGAAAATGAATAAGGTGATTGAAAAAATGGTTATCCTCATAGGAGGATAGAATATATTTTTGACCAGTTGAGAGGAGATATTTGGATTTCTAATGTCGATATATGGTCTAGATATCACCAGTTATGGGTTAAGGAGAGCGATATCTCAATGACTTACTTAAGATGCATGTTTTGTCACTTTGAGTTTGTGGTCACACAATTCAGTGTTATGAATGGACTAGTCATTTTCATGTGTCTTATAAAATATAACGACCTGATCATTTAGGAATAAAATACCTTTTATATTAATCTCTTATGGATAGAGAAAACACATTCACTGTTTTCTTTATATATTGGGTTTAATTGATAGTCAATAATAATTACCTTTGATAGTATTGTCGTTGAACGATGATCACATGGCCGATATAAATATAATGTTTTTTAAATCATTACGGCACAGGGATAGGAGAGGATTACATCATCTAGTAGAATCAGGCCTTACGAAGCTCCTTTTTTTATGGCTTGTAAAGGAGTTAGTATCACTGGGATGCACTGTTGACGAAGCTCAAGCGGGGCTTCAACACCTTAAGCTTGAACGGAATTGCCTACAGGAGAAGTTCAAGTTAGTAGAGATTATCACCTGAGCAATGTTATCTATGCCACCCCAAGAGTCTGTCACTATCACATACCTTACCCTTGGGTCTTATGTGGGTGTTATAATGGGTCATGTAACAAGTTATTGGATACTTATTGTGTTACCCGTTTTTATAAATAAAATTCGTATTCCATCAATTCATTTATGAGAATAGTCCTTCTCAAAAAAGGACGAATTTGATAAATTGATTTTTCATGTAAAAATGGAAATTTTGTAAAATATATTCATTATTACAATAAACTAAGATTTTTATGAATAATACTATAAAAAATATTCTCATTATGATTATTATATCAATTTCTTTTGTGTAAATAATTATGAAATCAGTTTGATAAGAGTTATATTTTTTATACGATAAAACAAAAAGTTTATTTTTAAAGAATTTATATTAATGAATTAATGATTATTTTAAATAAATTATAATTTAAAAAAAAAATATTATTATTGAATTAATTTTATGAATAAAAAATTATTATATTATTTTTATGAAGTTAATTATAATTTTTATTATGGTTTGAATTCTGTTTCTGTTCGAACCCATGATTTTTCAATAAATGTCAGTTTTCATTTTAAAAGTAAACATACTCATATTTATAAAATTATTTAGATAAAATGAATATTATTTTTTAATCCGGATTTCTAAATTATCTAATGGTGAATCTTTCACAATTTTCTGAGATAGTCAAATGTTTGTGTAAAAATTATATACCGTATATATAACATTTTTGTTTAATGACATCATAATGTCCTGAAAATGATGTAATATAATATAATAATGGGTATTATTGGACCAATATATATTTCCCTTCAAAATAATTTTATTTTAGATTTTTTTTCTTATTTTATAAAGCATTCGTTAATCCACCAAAATGTATACTATATTTTATTATTTTAATTCATTTCTTTAATAATGCGACTCACCTCTTCATAATAAAATATAATATTTTAATATGATCAAAAATTTTACATATAGAATAATTATTTCCACTCCTCTATTGAAAAAATGGGTGAAAACCATGGTATGGTGCGTGGTTTTGAATATTTTATTATATGTATTCCAAAACGTATGTTTGTGAAATATTAAAGAATTCCCCTTGAATTTTCTATATAAAACCACAAAATCTCACAAATATCTTTACTCAAGATAATTGGAGATGTACCTACCCTATACACACTTATCTAGAATCCCTAAAGGAGACACAAGCTCTCCAGAATCCCCTCTTCATGTTTTTTATGTCACACACTCAAGTAATGGATCCTCACTTTTCGTCCTTTGTCATTTTTATCCAAATTTTCTTATATATTTACACAATACTGTTTACAATTAAAAATGATAGGGTATGTTTTTAAACCATGCCCATACTCCCCTTATTATGTTTTAATGATTAGAGACCTCTTTCTCTCTCTCATTAATCTCTCATGTGTACACCCGTTACCATACTAAAATTCCATAAGGGTTTTCTCTCATCTCATTTCCATTCAATAATTTCATTTAGTTTACGCATCTAAATTCCAATTCATATATTTTAGATACTATATTAAATTAACCACTTACTGTCCATTCCATTTATAAATGATGATATACAATTTTCTCTCTCATCAACCCATTTTACAATCTTATATTTGACAATATTATACATCTGAGATTTCACTGTGATTTTCCATGAGAAAATCATCACCTAGTGAATACCATACTTATTTATCTATCAAGGTAATTAAACATTAAGAACAAATACTTATTGATTATATAATTTCATTTTTGTATTCCATAATGCATTATCATGGATTAAATTAATCTGTTGAATGAATCCATGTAATATGATCTATGTAGCACACTTAAGCATTAGATTAAAATTATCCTGAACGGTCCACCCTGATAGCACTCCAATGCATTGGGTAATGTTTAGTATCATGACACGCCATTTTCAATGAAGGTTTCCTATTCTATTTCATGTGAAATTTGGTTTTACGCTTGCTAATCAAATTGAAATGGGGCTTGGATCATGCTAATATCATGGTGTATGTTTTTGGCAGATTTCCATGTTAGGATAATCATGATATATAATGCCTTTATCTTCATGTTTCACTTATTTTCCATTGATAATCCAATTTCCTAACATGTTTTTTATTGTTCATGTCATTCATTGTTGACTCTTATAATAGCCTTCATAGCTCACCCGTTTCTTATGTATATCCCCAGGATATCCCATGCAATGCTAAGTACAAAGGATTGATGTGATCATGTAAAAGAACCTTTCAGAAATGATATTTTATTTTATGTCTTGAGTTTCCATGTAGTGTTCCTAAGCCCCAAATACACTATAAATATTGATCTTAAGGGTTTTATTAAGTTATAGTTTATATATTTAGTCATTTTAAGATGTTTAATAAAGAGAAGGGTTGTTATATTTGGTATCAAAGGATGGGTTTAGTAATTTTTTGGGATTAATATTAGAAAACCCTTCTCAAAGTGTTCGGTATTAGACTTAGTATATGAAATGAATCCCAAAAGTTTGGTGCGTATAGAGTTAGTGGTTTATCAAGATAATATATCCCATCCTTGATATTAACAAGTAGAGGTGACTCTAGCACAGATATATCTAGAGGTAAAACCCGAAAACAATACATTGAGATAGACTTGAACAAGAACTAGTGAATTGCAATGAGCCTTGTTGCACTCTTGTTTCAACACTCCACGTGGATATGCTTCGATAAATTCATAATAATGGTATGAACCATTATTGAGGGAAAAAATTACCATAAAAATTTATATTAGAAAATAGATCATGGATAACATAGATTGAATCCTAGAAGAATCATAAGTTAAGGAAATGAATATAATTTATAATATCTCCCTTTTTATTAATAGATTCATTTTTATGGGTTAAATGGTTTTATAATACCCATCCCTAATTCTGAATACGATAAATTATAATAAAAATTAAAAAAGTGAAAGGATGTGTTATCATACATAGTTCGATGAACTTTTTTATATCACAAATGTTTAATTGCACAATACAAACACCACCACAAATCATGGAAGTAGAAGGTTCAGTGAGAATGGAAAATGGGGAAATTATAGCATCTGGGGTATATAAATCCTCCCCTATCACAATTTTTTGTTCGAAAATCTGGGCGGACCTCTTAATACTATCATTGGAGGCATTTGATGAAATTATTGGCCTGGATTATCTTTCCCTATATAGAGCCAACATATATTTGCATTAGAGGGAAATCACTCTCTATATGGTGGATTGTGCACTAATTCTATACAAGTGAAAGGAAGATGTTGTATCTTCTTTGGAACCATCATCTCAAGCATGTATATTACTGCCCTAAGAGCATGTGTATCTTTATTATATGATTGAGTCTAAGGAAGGAACCATCATCTATGACATTCCTATTATGAGGGAATTTGCAGATGTGTTTCCTAAGGAATTTCTTGGTCTTCCGCCTAGAAGAGATATTGAATTATCGATTTATCTAATACCTATATAGTTTCTAATATTGAAGAATCCATATAGAATGGATGTTTTTGAACATGAGGAGTCAGTGAAAAAATTATATTTTAATATAGATAAAAGGTTTATAAGCTAAAGAGCATCACCATGGGGTGCACTAGTCCTATTCGTCATAAAGAAGGATGAGTCAATTCACCATTACAATGATTATCATGAGATCAACAAAATAATGATAAAAAACAGTATCTTATACTATGAATTGATGAATTATTCAATCAGCTATGTGGAGAACAATACATCTCTCAAGTGGATCTATGGTTGGCGTATTACCATGTAAGTGTGAAGAAGGAAGATAGCCCAAGACTGCTTTTCATATAAGGCACATGCACTATAAGTTCATAGTAATTCCTTTTAGACTCACTACTAATCTAACAATCTTATTGAAATTGTTGAATAGGGTATTTAGATATTACCTCAACCAATTTTTGTTAGACATTATGTATGGTAATCTAATATTCCCCAAAACTAGGGAGGATCATGAGGAGAATCTGAGAATTGTACTAGATAACTTGTGAAAGGAGAAGATCTATGAAATTTATAGAAATGGTGTGTTCTGGTTGAATGGATTCTCATTGTTGGGGAATATCATCACAAGAAATGGGATATCTATGTATCCCTCCTAGAAAAATGAAATTGTAGGATATCCAAGGACAACATTTATGGTGGATATCCTTATATTCATTGGTTTAACTGGATATTATCACTGATTTGTGATAAATTTATCACAATTGTTAAGCCCTCTTAACAAGATAACTCGAATGAGAGTCAAGTTATTTTGGATTGAAAAATGTGAAGAGGCATTCAAGGATTTGAAAAGGAGGTTTATCACTACTCTTGTGATCCCACGACCTCTAAGTGGAGAACATTTCGTGGTATTAAGTGATGCTTAAAAGAAGGGATTGGGCTGTGCGTTGATACAAAATAACAAATTCATTGCCTATGATTCAAGGAGATTGAAACCTCATGAGAAGAAATATCCAACACGTAATCTGGAGTTGGCCGCAGTAGTCTTTGCTTTGAAAATATGGAAGAATTACCTCTTTGGGTAAAAGTCTAAAATATATACAAATCAAAAAATCCGTAAATATATATTCACACATAAAGAGTTGAATATGTTCCAACTAAGATGGTTAGAGATGATCAATGAATATGATTTCTCAATTCACTACAATACAAGTAATGTGAATAAAGTGAATGATTATCTAGGTATAAAGGATCAGTCAACTCTTTCATTGATGAAAATTGAAAAGGATCCAATCTTCTTAGATTTGATGATGATTGAAATGGGAATACTTATAAAGGGAACATCATAAATACATTCACAAATTATTGCTCAACCGTTTCTTTGGGAAAGGTTAATGGATTATCAAAAGGATGATGTGGGAATTCAAAAAAAAGTAAAAATAATCAGAAAAGGAAAACTATCATAGTTTAATGTTAATGAAGAAGGAATTGTGAGATATGGGTCAAGAATATGTGTTCCATGAAATCCAAAATTAAAGAAAGAAAATTTTGATGATTCAAATAGTTTGAATTTCTCTATTCACCCATGAAACACAATGGTGTATCACTATTTCTGATTGCATCATTAGTGGGGGAAAATGAAGGAGGAGATCACTATGTATACATAAATGTTCCTGGTATTTCATCAAGTGAAATATAGGAGGCAAATTTCTAAGGGGGTGATCCAAGCATTACCCATACTAACATTGAAATGGGAAAACATCACCGTGGACTTTGTTACTAGACCTATGAAGATAGCCAAATAAAACAATTCTATCTAGGTTGTTATAGATCATCTTATAAAGACTGCACACATCATTGGAATTCAAGAGGAATTATCATTGGGTAAATGGGAATGAATATACATCAGAGAGGTGGTAAGTCTACACGTAGTACCACAATCGATTGTATTCAATAAAGATTCAAGATTACCTTCTATGTTCTGCAAGAGTCTCCATCCTGATCTGAATAGTAAGATAAGCTTTAGTATGAATTATCATCCTAAAATTGATTCCAATCTGAATGTACAATCCTGACACTTGCGAACATGTAGAGAGCTTGCTCAATGGATATAAAAGGTGGATAAGACCAAAATCATTCTTTAGTGGAGTAATCTTATAACAACTATTTCTACTCAAGCATCCTAATGGTTCCTTATGAATCCCTTTATGGGAAGAGGTGCAGAACACCAACATATTGGGATGAAGTTGGTGAAAAAAATTCGAGGTCCAAAAATGGTCGATAAAATGGTGTAAAAGGTTATGACCATCCATTAACACATCAAAGCTGCTCAGAGTTGACAAAAATACTATGATAACAATCATCAAAATGCCCTAGAGGTTGATGTTTAAGATGCAGTATTCCTCAACATATTACAATGGAATAGAGATATTAGATTTGGGAAGAAGGTAAATCTTAGACCAAGGTTCATAGACTATTTTGAGAACCTTGATCACCATAAAGTAGTGTTATATCGACTTGTACACCCACAAAACCTAGCTCATGTACATGATGTATTCTATGTATCACTCTTGAGGATGTTTATACCTGACCCATCTAATGTACTCAATACAGAGGTGGTACCATTGGATAATGACCTCTCATATTTAGAGAATCCCATAAAGTACATAGATCTTAGATAAAATGTTCAATGAAATAAGATGACACCCCTTATAAAGGTGTTGGTGAGAAACCAGAAGTTTGAAAAAGAAATGTGAGAACTAGAGGAAGTGATGAGGTAGAGTTACCCTCATATATTTTAGTATGGGAAATAGAAATTCTGAGGGAAAAATATCTTGACGGTGGAATGTTGTAACAACCAGATATTTTTGGAATAAAATACCCTTTATATTAATGAATTATGCATATAGAAAACACATGAATTCTTATTTATTTATTTATTGTTTTTAAATACCATTAAGTATTATTAACATTGATAATATAGTCGTTCAATAGTGATCACTTGATTGATATAAATATAAGGATTAGAAACCCCCTTCCGACATAGAAAAATGAGAGGATGACCTCATCCAGAAGACTAGGGATACACAAAGCTCATTTGTCAGAGCATGGAAAGGAGGTAATATCACTGGGCTTCGCTTTTGACTAATCCAAATCTGATCATCAATACTTTAATCTTGAAAGGAATTTCCTATTGGATAAGTTCAAGTTAATAGATATTACCAACCAAGTGATGTTATCAGGACATCCCCAAGAGTCTTTCACCATCCCTCACCTTACCCTTTAGTCTTTTGAAGGTATTATAAGGGGTTATGTAACAAGTATTTAGTTTCTTATTGTGTAATCAATTTCTATAAATAAAATTATAATTACATCAAATCTTTTTTGAGAAGTCTTTATTAAAAATGATGAATTTGATAAATTGATTCTTTGGGTAAAAATGGTGTTTTTGGGAAATATATACAGTATTATATTAAACTATGGTTTTTATAACTAATATTGTTAAAAAATTATCATAAATGAATATTATATTAGTTCTTTATCAGTAAATGAATAGGTAATTAGTGTGATAAGAGTTATATTTTTTATATGATAAAACATAGAGTAATTTTTAATGAAATAATTTTATGGAATTAATTATTTATTGAAAAAATTAATATTTTAATAAAAAATTATTACAGTAAAATTAATTTTTTGTATATTAAAATATTATATAATTTTAATAAAGTGAAATTTAATTTTTATTCTGGTTGGAAAACTATTTTTGTCGAAACATGCGAATTTTTAATAAATGTCAGTTTTCATATTCAATGTGAAAATTTACATATTTTGAAATTTATTTAGATAAAATGACTATTAATTTTTTAATCGGGATGTCAAAATTTTCAAAAACTGAATTTTTTATAATATTCTGAGATATTCTAATTTTTGGATAAAAATTAAATATCATATAAATTAAATATGTAATTTATTACATCATAATGTACCCCAAATGATTTAAAAAAGAACTATAATTGGAATTATATGCACAATATATATTTTAACATTTAAATAATGTGATTTTAGATTTGTATTAATTATTTTATAAATCCTTAGTGAATCATCCAAGATGTATAATATATTATATTATTTTAAATTCATATCTTTATTAATGTCACTCACCTTCACATAAGGAAGTATAATATCTAAATATTTTCTGCCATTGTCCATATAAAATAATTTTTCCCACTTTTCTTTGGAAAAAAATATTGGAAAAAACAGTAGTAAGGATTGTGGTTTATAATATTTAATTACATTGATTCGAAATCATTTTTTTTAAAATTTTAAAGAATCCCCCTATCATTTAATATATAAAACCCTCTACATCCCACTTATATTCACTCAAAATACATATAGTACATCTCTACTATATCATTCCATCTCTATAATCTCCCAATGGTGTCCCAAGCTACCAAGAAGCCCCTCTTCTGGTTTTTGAAGTCACACACTCAAGTAAGGTATCCTCACTTTCATTCCTTTCTTTTTTTATCCAAGTTTCCTTCTATTTTTACACCATTTTATTTCCCATTATAAATTATTTTGTATTGTTTCCACTCCCCATACAACCCTTATTATGTATGAGTGATTATAGAACTATTTTTCTCTCATTAATCCCTCTGGTGTACACCCTTTACCATGACAAAATTCTGTAAGGGGGTTCTCTCTTCTCTTTTCCATTCAAGTATTTAGTTTTTATTATGCATAAAAATTACATTTAATATGTTGGGATATTATATTACATGATACACATACTTTCCATTTCATGTATAATGATTATATACCTCTTTCTCTTCCATCAACCCATTTTATGATCTTTTATTTGATGTTGTTATGCTGCCAAGATTGCACTGTGATTTTACATGCCAAAATCATTGGGTAGTGAATATCATGCCCTTTCATTAATTATTATTATTGAACTTCATCAACATATACTTATTTATTATATACACTCATTTATTTATTCCATATTCCTTTATCATTGAATAAATTATGGTGTTGAATGAACCCTGGTTAAATGTTCTATGTGGAACACATAAAAATGAGAGTAAAATGATTATGAAGGGTGTCGCTTATAGTGCTCTAATGAATTGGGTAATGTTTAGTATCAAGATATTCCATGTTCAATGAGGGTTTACACATGATAATTCATGTGTAATGAGGCTTTACTCATGCTAACCCATGTGCAATGATCCTTTTTTCATTCTACTATCATGTTGTTTGGTGTTTCCACATTTCCATGTTATGATAATCATGTTATATCAAGCCTTTAAGTCCATATTTATCTTATGTACCATTTATATGCCTATTTCCTAACATGCATTGTATTCTTCATGTGATTACTTGTTCACTCCTGTACTTGTCTTATAGCTGGCCTTTTTCTAATGTATGTCTTCAGGTTATTTCATGCAATGCTATGTTCCAAGGAATTTTGTGGTCATGTAAAGAAGTTTTCAATAAAGATAATGTATTTTATGTATTGAGTTGTAATTTAGTGTTCCTAAGACATAAAGATCTTAGGAATATAGATCTTATGGGTTATATGAAGTTCAAATTTATGTAATAAATCATTTTATATATGTAATAAAGATCAATGTTGTTATATGAAATGTGTGTTCCATTAGTTCCTAGATTTGTTAATAATCGTATTCATCGATGATATCT
Source organism: Viscum album (assembly GCA_963277665.1). Classification (NCBI taxonomy): domain Eukaryota; kingdom Viridiplantae; phylum Streptophyta; class Magnoliopsida; order Santalales; family Viscaceae; genus Viscum; species Viscum album. Next base: position 310,319 of record OY728129.1, read on the forward strand.
TAATATAATTGATGTAAGAGGAGGAGCATGCCGAGAATATCAGAACTAGGTTTCATGTTATTTGATTCCACCATCTATATTAAAATTTGTCTAAGTCTATGCTATAGACATGAGATGAGAGTTTATTTGGGCATGTGGTATCTCAATAGTGTGTGGTAATATACCCATCGAAAGTTGGTGTAGTTTATTCTAATATAACACAAAAGAACATGGTATAGGTTCATAGATTCCTTGGACTCATTGATTATTATCATAGGATTCTTCCTATGTTCTATCAATTTGTGTTCCCATTGACAACATTGACTTTGAAAGACTTAGCTTTTATGTGTAGTGATAAGTCTAGAAGATGTTTTGTTACCTGAAGTGGATGTTATTCAATGATGAAGTGATATTGATGTAATAGAAATTTTTGTTGTTTGAGTTTTTTTGTGACACTGAAAATCTGGTATTGAGATGTTTTGCAACATCTGGTAGTGATCTTATATGGTTATGGGTAGTTACGTCCCCATGAGAATAAATATGCCACAAAAAACATGGGTCTAGTAGCAGTTGTGTTTGCGCTAATGTTGTGGAGATGTTACATCATTAAGGAGATATATTTTTTCATTATGGATCAAAATATCATGAGGTATGTCTTTTACAAGTTTTATATAAACCCACGACAATATAGGTGGATGTAGCATCTTCAGGATTATGATTTTGAGATCTTCTAAACCTCAGGAAGGGGAATCTTATAGCCAATTATTTGAGATGGAAGTCATTAAAGGGTATTGTTTTGATTTCTAAGGATGCATGGAAACAAATGGATGTGTTGGAAAACTTTCACATAGACTCCAGAGTGGATGGTGGTATATGATGTTTTTCTTAGATGACTATGAAGACTTGCATGATAAATCAAGTGGAGAAGTCTCTGTGGGGGACTTACAGGCAGAGGTGATGAACGGTCATGTTGGCCAAAATGTTGCTTAAGAGGGATAGTCATAGAATAGTTAGAACCAGATTTTGATTCATAAAAGGTTGTTTTTTCTAATTTTAAGGCATAATTTCGTCCTTCCTAAGTTTGATAAATCATTTCGTTAAGTACACCCTAGAGTTTTTAGGATACACAGTGGATCGATGGTGTAGTTTTTGTGGCCCAGGGTGAAACAAGAAGTGGTGGAGTTTGTGGAAATGTGCTTTGTTTTCCACCATGTTAAGTTCAACCATCATGTTTTTGGTTGTTTATTAAATCCCATGGATGTCCCTGAGTGGATATATAATTAAATATCAATGGATTTCATCAAAGGGTAACCTAGAAATCAGAGAATTTTTGATGCAATCATGGTGATAGTGGATCGGTTGATGAAAAAATCCCACTTTTTAGTAATTATGGTGTCTGGAACATTGTCTTCTTTGGATAAGATATATGTAGATGAGGTGGTGAAGATCAGAGAGTTATGAGGTCCATTGTATTTTATAGGGTTGCAAGGTTTTCCTCAAGACTCTTGAGTAGATTTCAACATGCATTTGGAAACCCAGTTATGCCTTAACACTATATTCCACCGTCAGATAGATGGACATATGGAATGGAAAATACAAACATTAGAGGATATGTTGAGGGAATTCATCCTAGAATTTGGTTGATCATTGGTACAAAACCTTCCTTTGGTGGTGTTTTCTTATAATAATGGATATCACTCTTCAATAAGCATGGATTCATTTGAGGATTTGTATATGAGACTGTTTCGTTCTTAGTTTTGATGGAAAGAGGTTGGTGAGATAGTAGTTCTTGGTCGTAATGTAGAGAAGAGACTGACAACAAATGTCTTTCTTGTTTGTGAGAGGAAAAAAGCAGCACGAGACCGATATATGTCTTATTGTGATCACATAAGAAGGCCCTTGGAGTGAGAGGTTAGGGGCCATGTGTTTTTAAAGGTATCTCTTCAATGTGGCTAGAAGTGGTTTGGATGAGGGAATAATTGTTCCCCCAAGTTTGTTTGGCCCATCAAGGTCTTGGATGAGGTGGCGATATGGCATATCGGTTGGAATTTACACCATGGTTGGAAAGGATCCACGATTTCTTCCACATATCATTGATTTTTCAGTGTCTTCATGATGAATCCAAGTCATTTATTTGGAAGAGATGGATATCCAATATGATGTGATGTTTGTTGAATGAGAAGTAGATATTTATGATCACAAAGAGAAGTCATTGCATGGATGGACCATTTCTTTGTTCCTTTTTTTGTAGAGGCATAGTTCCCTGGAAGAGAGTACTTGAGAGAACAAATTCACTAATTCATTCATAGTATCTGGATTTATTTTTAGTTTTTCTTTTCATTGTCTTTCATTGTGATGTGGTGTTTGAACCCTGTTTTATGAGATGATCTATTTTCCATTGTTTTTAATATGTGTGGTCCGATGTTTGATAATGTACTAAAATATGAATATAAGAAGACTTGATTCTTAATCATGATGAATTCAAAACGATTCAATTAAACTCATAAGTGTGAGTTAGTGCCACCCAAAGAATATTGTATCATGACATGGAAGACAATATTACATAGTTCATGTGATCAGGGAGGCCCTATTCATTGGTTGTAGCAATTTTTGGTTTTGATTTTATGGGGGTTGATATAGTTTTGAAGTGTTTATGTCAAAGTCTTGTTGTGTGAGAGGAGGTGGGTTTTGGTTGTGTAGTGTGTTTTTTTGTTCGTTTATGTTGGCATTTTTAGCTGGTGGCAGCATTTGAGGCATGATAAGATCCTTGAGAGGTATATCATGGGATGGTTTGTTCAAACCCATTTCACTCATGGATTCCTCTTAGATTCTGGTGGGTGAGAAGATTTTAAGAGTTGTATGATTTAATGTTATGATCTCACCTGGTCTATTAAATTTATGTTTATGGTTATTGGAAATTTTTGGTGGAGGTATCAAAAGTTTTTGTGGGAGTTGTAGGTGAATCAGTGTTGTTGTAGAAAATACATGTTGTGTAATTGAATTACATGACGTGACTGTTGGTTTCATGGATTGTACAAGTCTAGTTCATGAACTATAGTTTTTAGTTTTAAATAATAAAAATTCAACACATTTTCTTGTGAAATTGAACCCTCAGGATTCCATGTCATGAAAGGCGTTTACACATCAAGTAAACCCCTGATCTAGTTCAATTTTGATACTCTTTTTCAACCAAATTTTAATTAATTTATCTCAGGATTCCTTTTCCTCCCATTTTGGTAGAATACTAGGTTCCCGAGGAGTTTTTCATGCCATCTTCCTCCCACTTTGATTTCTTGGTCCTAGGGGTTGTTCGTTGGTAATTTGTGGTTGATCCGTGGAACACCCTTATCCCTTTTTAGGGGTTATTGTTTCCTTCCTCTCCTAAAGATTCAGTATAGTGATGGTTTTCTAGTTTGGGGTGTGTTTTGGGTTTCTTTTTTATTTTATTTGGTTGAGGTGTAGTTTTATTTGTGGTTCATATGGTGTGATTGTGGTTTTCAAGCATTCCTATTTACCCTACAGTTCACAAAGAGTCGACAAGATTCATTGATGTAGGGATTCTATAATTTTTCTTAATTTTTTATAATGCAGGAGGGGTTTAATTTTTTTAACTATGGGTTTTGTTTTTTCTAGAATACTCAAAGATAAATAATTGGTTAACTAAATTCAAAGGGGAAAATGATGTTTGATTCTCATGAATTTTCAACTATGATATTATTTGTGATATTTTGAATTGTATGGGGTTGATGTACAACTAAAAATTTTGGTCATTAAAGGATTTTTGGAAGTTGATATATATGATGTGATTTCAACTTTGGTTTTTATTTTTCTAATACGAACCTAAAATGGAAATTTATTATCTAGTTTTATTTGGCTAATGAAATGGTTTATCCATGGTTTTTTTATATGTGATAAAGACACTAAAATAATGTGGAATGTTATAAAATCCACTTCATAAAATTTTGAAATGACCTTGATGTGTTGTTTTGTGTTGACTTTCTTGTGGGACAATGATTTGTGGTTGTGGCGTGTGGGGCTTAATGTTTGTTTTGTCACACTTTTTGGGTGGCTGGGAGGTAATTTGTTAGGACCTACTTTTGGTGTGGTGGGGAGGTCTTTTCATTGGATGTGTTTTTAATGTGGTAGATAGGTAGTTTGTCTGGTTGTTATTTTGGGGAAACAATGTTGTCATTTATTTATGTTATATGCTCTAGGAGTGAGGGAATAAATATATAATTGATCAATAATGTTAGGAATTACATGGGTTTGTTTCATTAATGGAATGAAAATGGTCAATGGATAATTAAATTGTGGGTTTTGTGGTTAAATATTTATGGTGATAAATAATGAAATGAATTGGGTGATTAAATGAATTTGGATGGAAATGTGGGATGAGTTTTTTGGCTTGTTGTGAGATGTTATGCATTGAGAGGTGGCAACATATGTGATGATGTTGTGAGTTGTATTGTTTTTTTGAACAAATAGTTTTGAAATTAGGTTTTGATATTTTATATATATACTTCTACATTCATTTCATTTCTATACTCACCCCACCCACATAGACATGTATGTTACCAAACCAACATAGTCACGTAGGTGCCATTTTTTCCAACATCTGTTGTGGAGTAGAGATGTGTGGGTACCCACTATTTCCCACTCTCTCATATAGGAACTGTACGTATTTTACATTGTGTGATTGGTGATGATTTGATAGTATATTAGATTGTGGTTGTGATGGATCATGTGTCACTGGGTGAGATGTGATAGCCCAAGGGTTTACCGGTGAGATGTGATGGCCCATGTGTTTTCTAGAGAGATGTGACAGTTTTTGTGGGGAAACTTTTTGTGGGGGTCATGAGTGGTAGGGAGATGACACAAGGTTGATTTCATACATATTCTTGATACCCTATTTCTCTGGAAATAGAGATGGATGTGTTGTGGCCCATATGTTTTTCGGGTGCAATGTGTGGTGATTGTGCTTGTGGGGTGGTGTGCTGAGGTGTTTACGAGTTAGGTATGTTGAGACCATGCTTGTGGGGTTGTGTGGTATATGGGTGAGATGGGAGTACCATGACATATGATGTTGGGTGTGAGAGAGGCATACTAGTGGGATGTCCTTGTTTTATACCCTTATCGTTATGATTCCTATAATATTGTATTACTTGGTTTTCATTATTTGGTTTGTGTGACTTAGTGAGGTGGGGATGGTTAATATACCTAAGAAGGTTTTGTTTTGATATTATTTTTTCTCAAAGGGGAATTAATATGTTTTTTTCTAAATCACACAAGAGATGTTGGATTTCCTACAGAGTGTAGTGGTATGCTCACCCTATTTATATAAAAATAATTTCAGGATTCCAATTGGACTACAAGGACATTGCTAGGCATTATTTGCACTAATCCTTGATAGTTGTTGTGTAACTACCTTAGATTTACTTTTGGAAATTAACATTAAATACATTATTTTGTTTTTATTTATTCTACTTAGACATGAACATGGGATAGTGTTTGGTTTTCTTTTTTTAGTTTGTCTCTGGAAAATGATTGTGAATAATCCATATTATCCCCAAATACTATTTTTATTACAGAGGGTAATGTATCTCATATATTAGATTATCATACCCTCAGTGCTAGTTTTCATCCCTAGGCCTATTGGAGATGTGACTTGGGGGTCATTATCTCTCTCCCGACATTATAGAATCTTTGGAGGGAGGGAGTCGTGACAACCTAATTCAAACAATACAACATTTGAAAATTCCAAATGAAAACGTAGCATGTTCAAAAAATACCAATACTATTTCAGTAATGAGTCTATAAAATAACTAACACCAACAAAATATTAGGATAAAATTTAAAAGAAATCCAATTTATGAAAATAAATATAATTTGAATAATTTTTGAAAATATCAATTTATTTTCATAAAAACATTTAATATTAATATTAATGAAGACTATTATTAGAAGAAGTGAGATCGAATGAAGACCTAATGTAAAACTCCATGGATATTCCATATGATAAAAGTGTGAACAACAAGACATTAAATGTACCATCATGTATAAATCAAATAAAAAATGAAAATATAGAAGATCATCCCTAACTGATGAATCAATATGATCAAAAAGAGAATAAATAATACCTTGAAACAATTTACATCCAAATTACATAAATTCCTACCACAATATGTGGATATCCATAAAGTAACCCCTAGTGTAATCATATACACTAAAGTTTTATATATCTATTTTTAAATGCACCCAAGGTTACCAATGTGATATATTTTCTAAAAATAAACATTTAAAATCCATTCTCATGAAATATAGAACAATGTATCATTGAATCAACAAAAATTCCAAACATAAAGAAAATTTGGGTCAAAATCACTTTTGAGGCATTTCATTGATCAAATAGTGAGTATATATATTTTTTTAAAATTAAAATAAAATTAATAATTATCACTTTTATATCCGATATAACCATTTCAAAAGATAAAAATTTTAATAAACAATAAAAAATTCAAATAATATGTTACAACTTATTTACAAAAGCACCTACCTTATGGACATATGATTGTTATTTTCCATTTAAAATGGTACTTGGAAATGAGTAGATCTAGTTCTCATGAGAAAATATTTGTAAGAAACACCACAAATTCTCTATCCACCCCCTTAAATCTATATTTCCTCAACAAATATATTTATAATGATATAATGGTAGAGAATATTATTTATAGATCCTGTTGAGAATGGTGTTTCATTTGTTGTCAATAAGTTGTCAATTATGAGTCAATATGTGAATGAAAGGTATTGATGAAGAAGTTGGTGAATCCATGGAGAATTGTTGTTGATTCAATGCATTGAATACTACACTTGATCAATTCTCTAAGAGGATATAATTAAGATGATTCATTGTGCTGAACATCATGGACCAAGACATGTGTTAAGGAAAACAAATTGTTTACTATAATGTTTCCATCAATTATGATTTAATACATAAGGAATGAATAAATTATCCACGCATTATCAATGATTTGATTAGAGGGACGTATTGGAGATGTTTGAGATTCATTAACTAAAAATAAAGGAGTTAATGATGGTGGATGATGAAAAATAGAAACATTAGAGACATTGACACATTTAATAGTGGCCTTGACACATTTAAAGGTGGCCATGCATCTTACTTCATGCCAGCATTTATGTTAAACAAGTTTTTGGTCCTTTGTCAAAAAATCGTCCAACCAAGAAGGCCATTGAGGTCCTCATCCTTAGGCACATGCAGGACCCGAGGTTCAACCGCGCATGAGGGAATCCCTCAAGTCCATCCCTGCATGAGGTAGGGTGTTCGGGCCGTGTATAAGCCTGTAGGTTCACGTACAATAGAAAACCTTTGTGGCGCATGCATAGTGGGTGCCAGTAGCGTGGATTAGGAGGTGAGAATGGATGCTGAGATCACACCCACATAAAACTGGTGCGAGGTGGCATCAGGAGAGGCGGAAGATAATTCTGACATTCTGCCACCGGGGCTTGTTATTTAAAGAAGCTGAAAACATCACCACATTTTGATGTGGGACATAATTTGAAAAACACAGACGCAATCCATGCCATCCACCTGATCCCTCACCTGAACTAAGTGGCATGATCCATCCCACATCCTACATTCTAATCATGTTTTTCCATATGATCTTCAGGGTTCAGGATTGAACCATGTCCATCAGATCTCATCATAGAGGTTATATTCAACCTTTAGACATCATGCAAAGCAGCATCCCCACCTGCAAACTAGCAATATATCCAAACACTATTCCCATCACTCTGACAACCAATTAACCTCCCTCCAATCCTATGTATATATCTTAGAAGAACCAAACACATGAATTCCTTTAAAGTTTCATGAATGCGATTGAAATTAAGAATCCACGAAGTTCGAAGAAACCGAAGGTGAGAGGAAACGTCATACAGCACAAGTGCTCAAAGAGATGATTTACATGTCTTTAAAAAACTCATACATGTGAGGATTATACTCATTGTGAAAGAAGGATACTGTGATTGAAAAGGAAACAATATATATTTTTGCATATCCCTCTCTCTCTTGCGTTTTAAAATATTCAAAGATGAAGATCTCGAGTACTGGATGTTTTGAATCCTCCACCATCTCATGCAGATTTGTATGGTGATCCTTGCCTATAAATATTGAGACCTCAAACAAGGCTCTATTTTTTAAAACATTTAAAGAATCTCTTGTTTCTGAGAAATAGAGCACTACACAATGGTTTTCTATGCATCCTAGCTACGCGAAGAAGAAGACTTTTGCATATTTGGCGCGAAGAAGGTATCCCACACATCTCTTGCGCTAAGGAGAAGTGTGAACCACAATGGTTGACGAAATAAGCCAAACACATGACATGTTCCTTCAAATTCTCACCATGATTTGTGCATGAAGAAGAACGCACAATCACATAACTGGTGCGATGTACCTTTGTTGTGCTCTTACGAAGACAAAAACCAAGAACCCCTCCATGGTTCTGTGAAAGAGACCCACACGAACTGTGGGTGTGAAGGAGATCTTATCCCTTATTATTTTAACAAACAATAACACCCTTATGTCCATATATAAATAAATATATAAGTATACTATTTTTTAGGAGTTAGTATTTGAAGAAGAATGTTTTTGGATGAAGTTTGATGCTTGTGAGTTTTCTATTTGAAGAAAAAGAATCCTGATCCTTTATGTATTCCCAAAGTGGGTTGGAGTGTGCATGAATGAGTCAAATTCATGCATATGCATGATTCACTTGCATGCATATGCATGATTCACATGCATGCATATGCATAAATTGAGACAACCAAGTGTTCAAGAACAAGAAATTCATATAATATACCCTTTCAGGTTTGAAAAAGAACACAAATCAAGAAAGGATTGTGTGTTCCCATTTGAAGAATGAGGAATAAAGAGGAAGATCACACACATAAACAAAACCCATTCGGGTATGAATAAACCTACACTTGTATTGAACCTAAAATAAATAATAATTGTGTGTGATATTAAGTGATAAAAAGAAATAGGAAGTTTGTGTGATCAAAAGTATATAACCATAGGGGTTTTCACACAAAAAAGTAAAGATATTGTGCATGCATGAATTCACATGTACAAATGAAGAGACTTAAAATAAGAATCCAGATTGTTAGTACATGTATGTAAACAAGAAGAAGAAATTCCATGCAAATCATGCATGAAGTATGATCAATTTATAAGATGACATGTGATATGATTCTCAGTGTTGGTATAATCACATAAGTGTAAGTTATTATTTCCAAAAAATCAAGGAGAAGTTTTTGTGCATTCAGTTATTTCCCTAAAGAAGAAGAAACTGAGATATCCAAATACAAGAGGGATTAGACCCCATTAAATCCGTATATGAAGAGAATGTAATTAATATTGAATCCAAAAAGGTTAAAAAAATATATTTTATCTGAGTTAACAGTGTTTCTGAATCGAAAAAGAGATGCAATGCTGATAGGGTGCACGATCATCCATGAATATTATATTATTGAAGAGGTTGTGTGAACCATTTTCAGACACAGAAGTGAGGCCTGGTATTTATCAGAAGAAGAGATAATTTCCTGAGCATTGTTGAGTTTTAGAACTACTCAACTCAAGTGATTAGAATTATAGATTAAGGCCAATAGACCTTACTAAAGGCTACTGATGATTATTGAATAGATTCATGAGAATGTGTTATTCAGAAAGCTCCTGAGGGACGATCAGAAGATCTACCCACACTAAATCATAAAGCATCTCTTGTGAAATCCAGGTGGAAGAAGTCTTCAGTGGGACTCTGAAGCAGGATAGTGAGAATCTGGTAACACTATAAGAAGAAGTATAAAGAGCCTCATGTGGGACTCAAGAGATATGTAATGGGACTCTATTTCCACCATTTTAATTACTCATGAAAATATAGCGGGCAATCTGTTTTGGGGTGAATAACCAACACAGCAATGTGTAGGTATTTTAACCGAACCTTGTAAATCCGTATGTTTAGTACCGTTACATTTACAACATCATTCAAGGTAAGAATGAGAGACAAAAGAAGAGTGGATCTATCATTTAACTAGCCATAGATGTTTAATTTAAAAGAATCAATTTGTAAAAAGATAGAATGGGATCACTGATTCGTCTCGTCCCCCTCTCAGTGATAAACACTGATTTGGGAACTTCAATTGGTATCAGAGGGAGGTTACCTCAAAAATATCCGATGGAATCTTTTTGAAGTGCAGATTTTGGGAAATGAACAAGAAAAATCAAATGAAGACTTCCACCATGGAAAAGAAAAATATAAAGAATAATCATGAAAGGAAGATGAAGAAAAATCATACATATAATGGTGAGGCACGTTCTAATAAAGATAATATGAAAGGTAGAACATGTGATCATTATTTTTATTATTATGATTCTTCTGATGAATCATGTTCAAGATATGATAATGATAGATCTATAAGTGTTCTTCAAACTGTACACAAAGATTATATGAAGAATGTCCCAAGATATGTGTAAATACATATTTCAGTAAGATTTAGTTCTCATCAAGATGAAAAATTACAGCTGGAATAATAATGAAATGCCTTGGAAGAGGAATTTGCTTAAAGGACTGGCATATCCAACACTCTCACAAAACTTGTGAAGGAAAAGGAAGAAAAAATTTCTCTTTTCAATGTATGAATTGAGGATGTTACAAAATAATTGTGATGAAGTATTTGGGAAAATGAATTCTTTGAGATTGTGTTTTAAAAGAATTCCATGCATTTGAAAAGTTACAAAAGGATTCAATGGTTGTAAAAGCTGCTCAACTATAATAGAAAGGCAAAAATATAAATGAGCATGACATATATTTGAAAAAATTATGAAATGTACATGAATACCAAATCATAATACTGAAGGAGAATTGGGAATGTAAGTTGAGATTAGTTGAGGAAGAGAAAAACTCTCTAAACATGAAATGTTTATAATTGGAGGTGATATTGAAAAATCAGTAATCACTATAAGATTGAACTTCCTAAACAGCTAAAAGAAGAGATACTACCACTCATGTTTTCATTAAAGAATATGATTCCAAAAAGAACATTATATCATCCTCTAACACAATGGAAATATCCTCCAAGAATATGGTATCTCATAACCTAGTTATTTCTATTTTTACTAATGACGTTTCATCTGTAAGTATGTGTTCATTGCCAAAATCTTGGAGGATTTGAATTGATAAAAATGGAAATACATCCATAAAAAATTCAAGGGTAATACAGAAATGATTAAGAAGGGAAACACCCAAAAGTTTTCTCCAAAAAAATAATGACAATTTCAGAAACAAAAATTCACTAAAACTAGACAGAATGATACTACAAGTAAAAGAAGGATATTTTTTGGATATTGTTGGTGTTGATGGAATTTTGGACATTAGGCCAAGTATTGCTAGAATAATAAGTCATAATATGAAAATTTTAGAAGAAATACATTCAAGTAATGTATTTTTGAAGATATTATGCAACCTGAAATGCGAAGGAATAAAACACAGTTGAAGAAGAACTTGTCTATCAAGAACTTATTTGAGTATCTTGAAGACTTCTATGATTATTTCACAGAAGTTGTCACAGTTATGATGAGTTCAGGTTTAGTCCTATAAAGCCTCGTACAGGTGTTGACACGAAGTATAGAACACAACAAAGGTTGGATAATGAAAAATGAGTGGAAAAGTTATCCATTAGGAATAGGTAAAACAATGAGGCCCAGAAACAAGTGAATGAAATTATTCCCAAGAATAAGTTCATGCTTGATTCCAAGAATGTCATTTCATCCAAGAAAAGATGCTATTATTGTGGAAAGGATGGTCATACCCTGGATCACTGTAAACAATCCATGGAAATGAATGGATACAGTCCCAAATTAAAATTAGAATCAATCCAGAAGAAGACACGATTGATTAAAGACATTCTTGAAGATAATTTTAAAAAGTTTCCTTAGAAGGGTAACTTGAAAATACCGAATAATCCATGTAGAAGAACTAAATCAAAAAAAATTAATGAGTGATTGGTTATCTGAACTAATCAATTGAAAATTTCTAGAGAACTATAAATATATGAAAATAATGTACTAGATAAAGCTAAGGAATAAGGGTAACAAGTTATTCCACATGAAAGAGATTTTTAATTTCATGAGAGGATGTCAGATCATGATAATCCATGTTTCTCACAAGTACTGTGTGGAAGGTGAATGAAGGATGGACATCATGAAAACAAATGTATAAATATTTTACAAGGACAAATAGAGAAATTGAATATTGAAAACTTGTACCAAAGGAAGATAATTCACTACTAGCAGAAGAAAAGGCAAACAATCCACATAAGTTGAAGGTGAATGAAATTAAAGGGTCCATGTTGACAATGAAAGATAAAAATCTCAAATGGAGATGAATCACTAACAAGATGAGTTCCATACAATTTTGAGTTTCAAAGAATGAAGTTATTGGGTTGAGAGAAAATTATCACTGCCAGTGCTTCTACTAAAAAGCTCACAAGAGTTCTATTTTATTCCCTTATAATATTGTTATACATGTGTACATACATTGTAGGGAATTGAAGATGAAGTTTTCTCTCAATATGAAAAACGAATGGGAGAAGTGGAGAACAAAAAATTTGACTCATTGTTCCTGATTTGATAATAACTGGAAGTGTTCAAAAATGAAAGATTATCAAGATGAATATCTTGAAGAATATATGATTATATTTTACACTATGATGAATCTTAAGTATTACACACCTTGAGGGGGAGAAAAAATAAAGGAGGTGATATCAGGGATTATGTCAAGACAATCCTTGAAATTCATATCATCATAAGAAGATGAAACTGAGGTATTACATCACACATTCATCCCTTAATCTTAAATGTATTTGTAATATCAATTAAGGGGGAGTTCTTGATTAATGAAAAGATGGGATGAAAGTTTGAGATTTATCTTTGCACTACAACTTTTTAATATGTTTGGTGAAGTCTGTGAAGGATTTAGCATTTCATTGATAAATTTTATTATCTCAAATCCCTTTCCCATTAATTGATACACTCGGATCATGATTTAACGTGTATTACTATTTCTAGACAACACTGAAAACCTATGTCATATATCTCTTATTTTCTACACTTGGTTTGCCAATGTAGACTTACAGTTGATTAACAGGACAGTTTTTTAAGAGACCCCACTAATACCATTTCATTTAGTTTCCAATAAGGGGGATAAAAAATCATTAGACATGCTGACCCTTTCAAAGTCTTCTTAAGTGATATTGAATAAAATATACAAAGGGGTAGAATTTTGAGCATGGTGTTGCATTTTTTGTCAATAAGTTGTCAATAATAAGTCAATATGTGAATGAATGGTATTTATGAAGAAGTTGGTGAATCCTTGGAGAATTTTTGTTGATTTAAATCATTGAATTCTACACATTATCAATTATCCAAGAGCATATAATTCACATGATTGATTGTGATGAACTTCAAGGACTAAGACATGTGTTAAGGACAACACATTGTTTAATAAAAATTTTCCCTGAATTATTCTTAAATACATAAGAAATGAATAAATGATCTATGCATTATCCACGATTTGATCAATGCATTGTATTGATGATTTTTGGGATTCATGATCAAAAAAGAAAGGATTAAATGATGGTGGATGAAGATAAAGATAAAAGGGGCAGTCTTTGACACATTTAAAGGTGTTAATGACACATTTAAATGTGGACACACAACTTAATTCTTGTTAGCATTTATGTTTAACATCTTTGGGGTCCTTTGTTAAAAAACTATTTAACCAAGGAGGCCAGCTGAGGTCCTCATCCTCAAGAAAAATGCGGGACCGAAGGCTCAACCATGCCTGAGGGATTCCCACAAGGCCAGTACCACATGAGGAATGGTGTGAGGGCCATGTATAACCCTTTAGGTTCACGAATTGTGGTGATCCTATGTGGCACATTCATAGTGGGCGCCGCTAGTGCGCCCGAGGAGGCGAGAGTGGGTTCTAAGAGCACGCCTGTAGAACACTGGTGCAGAGCGGAACTTGGAGGGGGGAGAGAATTCTGACATTCTGCCACTGTGTCTTGTTATTTAAAGATTCCAAAACCATCGTGGTATTTTAATTTTGAACGACATTTCAAAAACACGGATACGATCTACGCTATCCATATGATCTTGTGCCTGATCTCAGCCATACACTCTATACCACGTCCCACTTTCTAATCAAGGATGTCCATCTGATCTCTATGGTTCGAGATAGAACTATGGATATCTAATCTCATAACAGAGGTTATCTTTAACCTCTAGACATCACACGAGGCACCCTCACCTCCCACAAACCAACAATGAATCCGGACACCATTCTCATCACTCCGGTCACCAAAGAACCTTTGGTCAGGCCTGTCGAGATCATTTGGAAGAAATGAACACATGCTTTCTTTAGAAGATACATGCATTTGATTAAAATGAAGAGTGCACAATGGTTGAAGAAACCAAAGGTGCAAGGCCACATCATGAAACTTGACCACTCAATGATATGATTTTAATGCATTCAAAAACACATACACGTGACGATTATAATCACTGAGAAAGAAGGAACCCACAGTTGAAAAGGAAACAACTGAGATTAGGGAATATCTCTATCCCAAGTTTGAAAATATTCAAAACTAAAGATCATAGCTATTGAATTTTTTGAACCCCCCAACATATCTTGAGGATTTGTATGGTGATCCTTTCATATAAATATAGAGCGTTCCATCAAGGCTCATTTGTTGAAAACATTGTGAGAAGATCTTGTTTACGAGATATAGAGCAGTGCACAGTTGTTTTCCACATAGCCTAGCTACGTGAAGAAGAATATACTTGCATCTCTTGTGCGAAGAAGTTATCCTTCACATCCCTTGTGCGAAGGAGAAACACGAACCTCCATGGTTTGTGAAAGAATTTGAACACATGACATGTTCATTTGAACGCTAACCATTATTTGCACGTCATGAAGAAACTACAAACACAATCAATTCTAGACACCTTTCTTGTGCTCTTGTGAATAGAGAAACCAAGAACACTACCTTGGTTCTACGAAGGAGACCCACAAGAATCATGGACGGGAAGGAGAACTCATTCCCTCATGTTTGAACAAATAAAAACAAACTTCTATCCACATATATATATATATTGTTTTGTAGGGGTTAGTATTTGAAGAAGAAGGTGGTTACATGATGGTCGGAGCTAGTGTGTGTTCTAATTGAATAAAAAGAAACTCAAGACCACCTCTATTCACAAAGAAGGATGAAAGTGCATGAATGATGCAGATTCATTCATATGCATGAATTGAGACACCCTAGTGTACAAGAACAAGCCATACATTTAATATACCCATTTGGGTTTGAAAATTAACACAAGTCGTGAAAGGATTGTGTGTGCACATTTGAAGAAGGAGGAAGAAAGAGGAAGATCTCACAAACGAACTAAAACTATTTGGGTCTAAAGTAACATACCCATGTATTGAACCTGAACTAGATAATAAGTATCTGTGTGATATTAAGTGTGAAAAAGAAATAGGAAGTGTGTGTTCAAAAAAATATATACCCAATGGGGTTTTCACACAAAAATTAAAAGAGATTGTGCAATAATTAATGAACATGAACATGTGAAGACACTTAAACGAAGAATAAAGATTGTTAGTGCATGTATGTAAACAAGAAGAAGCAATTCCATGAAACTTATGCATGAAGGATAATCAATTCAGATGATTCCAAGTGAGCTGAACCCTAGTGTTTGAATAATTACATAAGTGTTTTTGATTCTTTCAAAGCAAACAAGGAGATGTTTTAGTGCATTAATTTATTTCACTTAAGAAGAATAAATTGGGATTTCCATATACAAGAGGGATTGGATCCCATGAAATACATTCATGAAGAGAATCAGATTTGAGACTAAAGGTAGAAAATGTTAAAGAATATCTTTTATATGACTTACAGTGTTTGAGAGTCCACGAAGAGGGAAAGTGATGATAACATGTAAGATCATTCTTGAATATTATATTCTTGAAGAGGTTGTGGACCCCATTTTCACACACATAAGTGAGGATATGTCTTCATTAGAAGAATAAATTATTTCCTAAGAACTGTTGAGACTGAGAACTAATCATCTCTAGTGATAAAAATTAGTGAGAAAGGTCAAAAGACCTTACCAAAGGCTGTTTAATATTCTTTATGAGATTCAAGAGAAAGTGTGATTCAACAAGCTCTTGAGGGAAGATCAGAAGATCCATGCACAATGAATCAAGAAGCATATCTTTTGAAAGTTATGTGGAAGAAGTCTTTAGTGGTAATCTAAAGGAGGCCAGTGAGACTCTGGTATCACTATGGGAAGCAGTATAAAGAAGCTCTTTTGGGACTGAGGAGAGATATAGTGGGACTCTATATAGACCATTGTAATTACACACAAAATTATAGTGTAAAATCTGTGTTGAGGATAATAACCAACACATCAAGGAGTAGGTATTTGAACCAAACATTGTAAATACTTGGGATCAGTGCCTTTATATTTGCAGCATCATTCAAGTTAAGGCTGAGAGGCACAAGAAATGTTGATTGAGGATTTAACTATCCAAAAATGTTTAATGGAAAAAATCAACTAGTAAAAAGATATTAAGGGATCATTGATTCACCCATGCCCCCTCTCAGTTATTGACAATTATATGGGCACTTTAGATCCAATAAGATGATAGAAATCCAGATAAAAAATAGGCCATTCCATGAAGATATAAATCAAGAATGGTGAAAATCAACAATTTATAAAGGGTATAATCCTCTATAGAATTGTGGGATGTTCTGTTTGGTCCTAATATATACGAGTATGTGACTAGAAATTAAATAAATTACTAGAAAATAGTTAAATTATAACTTTTTATAGGATCAGACCTGGGCGCACAGTAAGGCCACGCAATTTAATAAACTCGGTGTCACATCAATCCTTTAAAAGTTTTAGGTGCATGTCAACATGGGTAGAGCCACCCTATTTGGAGAATGAATTCATAACCCATGTAAAAAAGTAATATTAAAATCAAAAAACATAAAAGGTTTTCTTGAAGAGTCACATAGTTTTTCTAACCATTCTAAAAAGGTAAAATCTCCACTAGATCCTAAATGTGAAATAATACATATTTACATTAGGGTTTGTACTAATTGTGCACCCAAATCATGCACATGTCTGATTTTCTCCAAGAATAAATGTCAAAAATACCCAAATCATGGAAACCACATGATTTATTTTAAGGATATTCCATGCTCAAATTAAATCAAACTTCTGACCTAAAGGGTGTCACAATTCCCCTCTATATATGATATTATTGTCTCTATAAAAATATAGAGAAATGGAGATAAAAAATAGAATTTCACTATTACCTCATCATAAATTTCCACTCCAACATCTCATTACAGTCCCATATTCAAATACATGGTATATCGACCAAATGAATTGTTCTATATTGAAATACCATTTCTTTTTGATTCATAACATGAACTAGTTGTTCAACCATATAGGAACTGGTATCTAGACTATCATCTTCCCAGTCATTCCAATGGGAATGATCTGATAGATTTTTTTTTCAGCTGGGAAAAATAGAAAATGTCCTGAATTTAAATCCATAATGATGAAATGTACAACTAATAATCCACCATTTTACGATGTTCAAAAATCTTAAAGTGAAATAAAACCATCAGCCCCCACTATATATTTTAAGCAATTAATAACCTCTTATAAATTATATTAATAGTATCCATCATATCATGATTAAGACTTGGTCTAACCAAGGGCCTCTCCCCGATGTCTACTCAGTAGAAGGAAATATAAATTTCTATTAAAATAGTGAATTAATTCAAATCATTATAATCAATTACTGATAACTATTATTATAAAAAATTTCAAATAGAGCTATATTTCATTCCCATGTACTATAAAAGTTGAAGAAACTCGTGAATTATTCCATCAAGAATTTTTAAGGCTCATTAAGTATTACTATATGTTGGTATATGATATTAGATTCCTAATTTCTACTTTAAACCCACCATATCTTGGAATCCTTTCCATAATTTGGATGTGAACTATGGGTCCCTATCAGAAGAAAATATTGGAGTAACCCCATTAATACTCACAACTCATAAAACATATAGGTTATAGATATACTCATCATTACCATATCATTGATGGAGAGTAACAGAGCTAATTTAATGTGTAGATAAATAATCTCCCACATAAGAACCTCTTGGATAATAGTCCATAGAAAGTGGATTATAAATTCTATATAGATCTCTTCCAACTTTCAAAAGATAATTAGAAAATGAATTAGAAGACATGTTGGTCCCTGCTGATTTATATAAATTCTATAACAAGTAGGCCACCATGAAACAAATTAAGCAATCAACTTCCACATCCCCAACCAAAAATATTAAAGTCTCATATACTGAAACATCTCTATAGCCCAAGGGTGCACATACCAATAAGACCATTGTCTAATTCCATCAATTCACATCTCAAAGATATTGTAACATTATAATGACATTGAAATAAAAAATAACCAATATGAAACTAATATAAACCAAATGAGGTCTCCATAATAGTTATAATTTCATTCAAATTGTAGAAATTGGTTTTTGGTACAAGTTCATGTTAAATGTAATCATTATATGAAATGTAATTCTTCAAAAAAATTACCAAAAACTACCCCCCAAACTCCTCAACTACCAATATCATCTCAATGAAAATATCATCAGATTCCCACAACTACAAATTCATCCAAATATTGATCCATTAATTTCTAAGTCCAAATTTTTGATACAATATTCCCATTCCTTGGATCTTCAAATATATGAAAATATAAAGGCTGATGATACAAAACCTAAAACCTCTATAAAAAATTGAGGACCCTCAATAAAAAAAATTTACATCAGAATATTATGATCCATGACTATCCTAAAAAATTTCCATATAACAACACAGTCTTAACATACCTAGACATTACATAACATTCATAGAATACATAAAATAATACAAACACAGATGCCCAAAGTCCGTATTAGTTTAATGCATTTGGAAACCTGAAAATGTAAACAATGGTATATAAGTGAGAAATATTTCCTCCCACTAGGTTCTTCATATCTATAAACCTTCTTATAAACATGATAATTAATAAATATCTTCATAAACTACATAAGGGAACATAAAATGGTTTAGTAAAAATAATCAATAAGGGTAAAAAAGGGAGGGATGTATGCATAAACACCCACATAGCTGTATGAGAACGTTACCAAAACATAATAAGATCATACTATGCATATCAAAGATCATACAAATGAATCATGGTATAAATCATAATAGTTTATAAGTCATGAATCATAAGGATATAAATAACATAATCCATGAAATGATAACATAAAAATAAAACCGGGAATTCTGGAAAACACCTAAGCATATAATATGATTTCCATAGTGGTCAAGGAAACGCTTCCAATACCATAATGGTTGTATAGGTTCACTCCCCATACCATCATGGTAGTCATGGATTACCCCCATGTCCATCTATATAGCTTATGTTCACTCCTAAAACCTTCTTGGTAGCTGTGGGTCACTCCCATATCCATCCTAGTAATAAAGGTTCACTCCCAATACCATATTAGTTTATATCATGAGATATAAATATTTACTCAATTCATTAAAGGGGGATATAAGTCCAACCAATTTAATTAAGATATCATTCATACATGTTACACAAGATCATAAAAAATCACACCATAACCCAAAAAATGAAATTGGTTTCATAAAAATTTAATCATTTCATAACATGTGGAAAAATATATAGGTTTCATAATCATTTCATCAAAATAATAACTCATGAAAAAAATGGGTTTCAAAGGAATATAATGTACGAAAGAGAGAAATCATTATAACGACACAATATTTATTCAATGGATATTCCTTTATTTTAGATATGTCATTATCATAAGAAATCACAACATAGTGAACTACAAAGTGTTATGTAACCCTTAAACATAAGTTCTTCACTTCTGTGATGTGAATTTCAAAAATTTGACATATACAGTTGTGATCAATAAGTTATTTAGAGTACGATAAAAACAATATTTTTTTGTGAATAGTAACCTACCCATAAGAATAGTAACATACCCTTATGAATAGGGATATACCCTAATGAATAGTAACCTTACCTATGATATCATATAAATAATATTCAAGTGAATATATGATATAATTATGCTTTGGAATGAGTAAATAAATGTTATTAATCAGTTATTTTTAGAATAAATTATGATTTTATTTAAATATTAATCTAAGCATATTTAGAAAAATATTTTGAAAAAAGGACCTTATTTTTGGAATCTACTCGTCAAAAAATGGTTATGGTGATTTTTTGGAATATTTTTTGAAAAACTTGAATTTTTGATGATTAGTAAAATACGATAAAATACCGTATATACAATTTATCAGTTAAATAAACTATTTATGACATCACAAGTTATGTAAGGACACTTGTTTTGAACTCACATATATTTAATACTATTCCTTTTCATAGAATCATCACTATTTTTCGTCCTGAGGGAAAATAATAAACTAATGATTCAAACATTATGAAAACTATCCTATCCTCTACTATAAAACCCCCCTCACTCCCTCTTCCCTTCACTCCTCTCAAGCCTTGTTCCTTCTCCAAATTCTGTCCAAATATCCTCCCAACCTGCTCTACCATGTCCAGAAATCCATGGTCTCATAAAAAGATCAAAACGTCTCCCTTAAAGAGGCTCTTAAAGAAGTTTGGTTCAAGACGTAAATTCCTCTCTTCAATTCTTTGTATTTCCTTTCAAGTACATTTGTTTTCTTTTTCTATTACTACCTCTCCATATAGAAATGTTGTGATTAATCCAGTACCTTCCATGTACTATAATTTTTCCATGATAGTGGAATATTTTATCATCATCTCATCCTTTTACCTTCTTTTATACTAGTAGAAATAACACCATCCAAGATGTGTTAATTTACCACATTTAAGGACGACATACATACTATTTCTATTATCATCCTCATTTATGTAAAGGAAACCATTTTTGTTATGGTTAATCCTGATTATTGTATATTTAATATACCCAATTTAAGGTACTATAATTCCTTTTTACAAATGGTATTATGTTATAATGAAAAATGAGTTCGTTGTAATCAAAACCCAAAAATTAACAAAAACAATTATCATTGAAGTTATATATAATGATTCATCCTCATGACATTTAATCAAGTTATATAAATGAAAAATAACAACTCTGTATGATCATAAATAATATTCAAATTCAATTCTAGTGATTACATCTATTCCACATGAACACCATTACTTGAGAACAAGTGAACCAATTATGAAAATAAAGTAAAAGAACAATGCGGAGCGACGAAATTCAATATGACAACTTATAAATAAGGTAATAAATGAAAAAAATGAATTATGATAAAATAAATAAATGTCTAATTTTTTCGGAAATAGTTTATTAATATGTATAATTCCATGTTCCATGAGATTAAGTTTAAGAGCGAAACACTTTCGGATTTAAGGTAAGGGTTTCCACCCAAACTCCCATTTTCATTCGGGTTACTCTGATTGTCTAATTCCCACGGTGAAATTCTTATATATTATTATTATATACTCTTAATATATTATGAGTGAGTATTTTATACAAGTTTCCCAACCAGAACCCTTCCTTATTTTAGTGATAGTGACATGTTTTAAAAGAAACTTTCAAAACTGTTTCTAAAATATAAGCCTGATTCAAGGGAATTTATCATCTATTTTCATGAACACTCTATAATATGTTTTTGGAAACCATTATCCTTATAAAATAAATAATTTTATTATGAAAATACTATCTTACTTCACTTCTAGTTTTATACAAATATTTTTCCAAAATAACCTTTCTTTTTGATATAATAGTATTTATCTCATGATTTACTCGAATGTTTTTCAAGAGTATATTAATCTATTTAAACTATCTTATTGATTATTATGTATTATTGGGAATAATAATTCATTTTATCATCTACCATATTTAATTTAATGGTTTATGATTAGTTATTCTGTGTATGTTCTATCTTAAAATGACTCACCAATTTACTCTGAATGGTTTGTGTTTATGCTTAATGTTCGGAGAAAGTTATTTACATTTCATATATTAGTTTCAATATGTATGTATTTGTTGTTTATTATTATCCACATTTATATGAGGAATTAATTGGACCTAGTAAGTGTTGGGTGGGGCCCTCTTTATCCCCTTGGTGCATAGGTTGGTCTCATGAGACAATCTATAGTCTTGGCACAATGACTTGACCAAATGATTATTTATGGTCTTGGAACGAGGCCTTTACAGTAAAGTTATGTTGTCCCATATTATGAATTCCATCATTTTGAAAATAGTATTTATGGTTCATATGGCTATTAGACTAGTATAATACCCATGATTATGTTATGTTATGGTATTATTTACTCAACACATTTTTCTACCATATTATGTTCATGTTTGTTTTTCGAGGCATGTGTTTTCAATTATTCACTCTAACTAATGTTTATGTTATCTTCCCTTGTATTTATTACCCTTACTGAGAATTTGAGATCACCTCTTTATTATGCTTCATTTTCCTAGTACATGAATAAGTTTATTATGAATTACATGCTGAAATAACCTCAGAGTTATAGATGTAGTCTAAGGAGTTCCTATATTGTATTTCTTTTCATGTTTTAATGTTTAACTCATCTATGAATCTTGTTTACAATAATAATAAACTACTTGGTCCTTCAAGATTCTTATTCCATGTTTGTATGATAATCTAATCAAATAAGGAACCGGCTCTGGGCAACTGGGGTCGGGTCCTTACAGTTGGTATCAGAGGAAGTTTAGTAGAAAACATAGAATCTAGATTTAGAAAATGTAGATTAGGGAAGAGTCCCTAAGATAGTCTTTGAGGATAAATATACAAGAATTCCCTTGTATTTTGGTAAGGAATAGATTACATGGATCATTCAATAAATACATCCCTGTCTAGGTTTGATCATGTAGAGGTGGCTCTGGAACAGATGTACTTATGAGTGAAAGCTCAGACAAGTAGTTTTGGCCTAGATCTGAAGTATCCTGGTACACGAAAACAGGCCTTATAGCACTCTTGATTATGAAACTCTCGGGGTATATGCTTTGGATAATTCACATTTTCATTACAAGCCATAATGAAGGATTTAAATGTAAATTTCTCTGTAAATATACCATGATTATGATTAACTGAAGGGTTATGCATAGAATTTCAATTTATGTTATGTAATATTCTACATTGGGATTATAAATTATGGTTAAAACCCTAATCTATTGTATTTCATTATTTAGAAATGGTGCCTAGTGGAAGGAATGGAAACCTCACAAATGTGTGTGTCCAGTATAGGTATTTACCACCGGTACAATATATTGATGTTGTCTCTAGTGTTGTGACTGGTGCTGAGAAACATTTAACTATAATGGGATAACTTATTCAGTTTATTAATAATAACCTTACCAATATGGAGCATCCAGATCCACCACATGGAGAAGATATGTTAGATTTCTTTATGAAACAACAACCTCCATCATTCAATGGGACTACAAACCATTTTGTAGCATATCCGTGGATATGTTCCCTAGAGAAGATATTTCTCACATTGGGATATAACAAAAGGGAGAAGGTTGTCATGGAATTTTATCGTCTAACGGGATATGCAGATAAGTGGTGGTAATCCAAGGAGGATGAAAATGTTTACAAGTATAAATCCAACATTACAAGGCTATAAAGACATGATGAAGACTACAGACGTAATCCAAGGAGAAAAATTGATCGATTCTTTGATGGTTTAAAACCATTCATCCGAAGGGCTCTAGTCTCATAGATTTTCTCATCATATGAAGACATAGTTTCATGTGCCACCATGAAAGAAAAGGAATTATCTAAATCTTATGACATTAATGGAAAGCAAGAGAAGAAGAGGTCTTTTGAAAACTCTGGGGAAGGAAATAAAGAAATGGGGAAAAAGGGAAGAGTTTAATTTTCATCACGCTGTAATTGTGGGAAGAAACACCCGGGATCATTCCTAAAGGGAATGGGAGTCGGTTACAAGTGCTGAGAAAAATTCCACCTATCTCGAGATTATAAGGGGAAGAAAGAAGTTACCAATGTTCTATGCTAAAATTATATGGATATAGGACATTATGCACAAGAATGTCTTAACCGTCAGGGAAATGTTCCCTAAAGAATGCCAAGGGATCCATGCCAAGCTTATGCGATCACAACCGCAAAGGATGAAGTTCCTAACGATGTGGTGGAATATACATTTATCGTTTCATCCAACATAGCCAATACTTTATTTGATTTATGATCATCACATTCATTTATATCTTCCTAGTTTTCCATGAAAATCAGATATGTCTAGTTTGATTTAATAAAGGAGTTATCTGTCAAAACCCCTAGTGGATGTATCATTGTAACAAAGGAGTGTCGATTAGTCCCCCTCAGGACACATAAATGTGCTATAGTTTCTAACCGTATCACCATACCAATGGTTGACTGTGATATTATTCTTCGTATTAATTATCTATCATATTATGATGCGAAGATATATTGAAAGAAGAACGAGTTTACAAATTTTGAGAATGCTACAGAATCCCTTATTTTTATAGCAGAAACCTCGCCATTTGATTCTCATCTAGATCCACCCCCAGTAGATCTACTAAAATAAATTATTGTGGAGGAGGGGAATGAAATAATATGGGTGAGAAGATAAATGTACAGATATAGGATGTACCTATTGTGAAATAATATGTTGACGTCTTTCGAGAGGATTTACCTAGACATTCTTCATAGTGGGAAATTGAGTTTTCCAATGGCTTTATTCCTAGTTCAAGGCCCATATCAAAGTCCACTTATAGAATGGATGTTGTGGAGTAAGTGGAACTAAAGAAACAACTAGATGAATCTAGTGATAATGGATTTATTCGACCTAGTGTTTCTCCCTAGGGATCCCCTGTCCTCTTTGTCAAGAATAAAGATGGATCTATGAGGTTTTTCATTGATTTTAGGGAAATAAATTCTATTACAATAAAGAATAAGTATCCTACTCCATGAATTGATGATTTTTTAAATCAAATTCATGGACACCATTATTTTTTGAAGACTGATCATTGATCTGGATATCATCAGTTTCTTATGAGGAAGGAAGACATTTCAAAAATAGCTTTCCGAACGAGGTAGAGGAAATACACGTCTATAGTATTTCCTTTTGGACTAACTAATGCATGATCTATTTTTATGGATCTAATGAATAGAGTTTTTAAGGAATATATTAATGAATTTGTGCTGGTTTTTATTGATGATAACTAGGTATAATCTAAAATCCATGAAGATCATGAAAATCACTTGCGCCCTATTCTGAAGTCACTTTGAAGAAATAAATTATATGGGAAGTTTAGAAAGTGTGATTTTTGGCTCTTATATATTTTATTTCTAGGACACATTGTCTCTATGGATAGAATATCATTAGATCCTACAAATAATAAGGTTGTGCAAGAATGGCCTACTCCAACGAACGTAAATGAGGTACGTAGTTTTATTGGTTTAGTAGGTTATTATCGGCGTTTCGTTTAGAACATCACCCATTTTGCCAACCCGATGACCAAGCTTACAATTAATGGGGTCATGTACATATGAAAAAAATGAATGTGAAGAACATTTTGAATAATTGAAGTGGAGGTCAGGGAATTATTTGATCCTAACCTTACCATTGGGGAATGAAGGGATTGTTATCTATATCGATGCATCAAAGAAATGACTTGGTTGTGTCATTATGCAGAATGATCAAGTGATTAAATTTGCATATATGAAGCTAAAATTCATGAAAGAAACTATAAAACTCATGATCTTGTATTAGAAGCGGTAATCTTTTCTCTAATTATTTGGATACATTGCCTCTATGGAAAAAATTGTGAGATATATACTGATCATAAGAGTTTGAAATATATATTCTCACAGAAGGAACTCAACATGAGACAAAGGAGATGGATTGAGCAGGAAAAGATCATGATTTCAAAAAAAAAACATAAACCCATGGAAGGGAAATAAGGTAGAAAATTCTTTGGGCAAAAAGGATCATTGAGTTTTGAAGAATATGAGAGTTGAAAGGGATTCACTATTCAAGGATCTAGTAAATATGGATATGGGAATTATCATGGAAGGTAATTAATCATAATTTTTTTAAATGGTGGAAAAACATTCTTTAATAGAAATGATAAAATGTTCATACTTTGATGATAAAGAGTTTCAAAAGAAAATTAATGCTATAAATGATGAGAAGTTTACTAACTTTGTATATGAATGTTTCATTTTGAAATTCAGAAAGAGGCATTGTGTTCCCTCTATTCCTGAGCTAACGAGGAGACTATTTTATGATGCTAATAGATCTAATTTCTCCATACACCTTGGTAGAAAAAAAGATTTATAAATATCTAAAGGAGAATTTTTGGTGGGAAAATATAAAGAGGGATATTGCTGAATATGTGTCGAGATGTTTAGTGCATCAATAAGTGAAGGCTGGAAGACAACGTCCTAGAGGAGTCATGCAACCCCTTCCCATTCCTATGTGAAAATGAGATGACATTAAAATGGACTTTGTCATGGGAATACCAAATAATCCCTGAAATAATGATGCAATATTGGTCATTGTTGACTGTCTTACAAAAACAACACATTTTAATACTATAAGAGATGATTTACCACTAGAAAGTTTAACAAGATTATGTATTATGGAAGTTGTAAGACTCCACGGTGTAACCTTATCAATTGTTTCATATCATGATCCCTGTTTTAGATCGCAAATCTGGAAAAGTCTTCAGAAGGCTATAGATACTGATCATCGTTTGAGCACTGCCTACCACCACAAACTGATGGACAATCAGAACGGACTATTCAATCATTGGAAGACATGGTGAGGTTTTGTTCACATGACTTTCAAGGAATGTGGGATTAGGACTTACCTCTTGTATAAATTTCAAATAATAATAGCTTCCATTCAAGTATTCAAATGGAACCCTATAAAACATTGTATGGAAGGAGATGTTGTACACCAACTTTCTATGATGACGTGGGTGAATGAAAACTCATAGGCCCAAAACTTGTTGAGGAAACATCAGAAAAGGTGAATATTATCCAAAACCATATAAAAGTAGCTAAAATTTGGAAGGATATCTATACTGACAACTGAAAGAAGGATTTGGAATTTTATGTAGGAGATCGTGTTTTCTTAAGGGTATCTCTATGGAATGGAATTATATGATTTTGTAAGAAGGGAAAATTAAGTCCCATGTACATCTAACCTTTTTAAATTTTGTATTGAATTGGATCCATAGCATACCATTTGGAAATTCCGCCAAGTCTCCCCAAAGATCATTATGAGTTCCACGTGGAAATGTTTTTGAAATACATGCCATACCCAACACATGTACCCACCTATGAAGAAATATAACTTGAGAATGATCTATCTTATTGTGAAGATCCTACAAATATTTTTGATACTAGAGAACAAGTATTGATAAATTGGACAACTCATCTGGTAATGTTTCTTTGGAGTAACCACAAGATTGAGGTTGCAACAATGGAGCATGAGGAGCTTATGTTGAATACATACCTGAATCTTTTTAGGTAACAATTTTGTGAATTTTTATGATGAAATTTTTGTAAGGAGGGGTGAACGTAACAACCCAATATTTATTCAATGGAAATTAATTTCTTATCAAAATGTCATAATCACATGAAATCATAACATAATGATATACTAGGTTCTATGTGACCCTTAAACGCATGTTTGTCACTTCTTTAATGTGAATTTTGAAAATCCAACATACAAAGTTTTGATCAATAAGTTATTTGGAGTTCGATAAGAAAAACTAAAGTTGTAGTGAATAACAACCTACCCTTATGAATAGTAACATACCCTTATGAACCATGATATACCTTATTGAATAGTAAAATTACTTATGATAGTATATAAACAATATTCAAGTGAAATTAGGATATACCTATGCTTTAGAATAAGTAAATAAATATTTTAAAACTGTTGTTTTCAGAATAAATTATTATTTTATATTAATATTAAATTAATGATATTTTGAAAATTATTATTGAAAAAAGGACTTCATTTTAGGATTCTACATGCCAAAAAAAATTTAGGCTGAATTTTTTGAATTTTTCTGAAAACTCGAATTTTTGATTAATAGTGAAATACGGTAAAATATCGTATATACAATTTATCAGTTAAATACACAATTTATGACATCACAAGTGATGTAAGCCCAATTGTTTCGAAATCACATATATTTATTACTATTCTTGGTCATGAAATCATCACTATTTCTGGCTGTGAGGGATATTAATAATCTAATTATTTAAAAATTATGAAAACACTCCTCTCATCCACTATAAAACACCCTTTCACTCCCTCCTCCGTTCACTCCTCTCAAGCCAGGTTACTTCTCAAATATTATGTCCTAAAATCCACCTAACCTCCTCACCCAATTCATGAAATACTTGGTCTTATAAAATGACAAAACCCTCTTCCCTAAAGAGGAGATCAAGGATGTTTTTTTTTCAATAGGTAAATTCCACTTTTCAATTCTTTGTCTTTCCTTTCAAGTTCATATGTTGTCTTTTTCAATTATTACCTATCCTTATACAAATGTTTCGATGACTCCAGTACCTTAAATTTACTAGAATGTTTTCATGATAGTGGAATATGTTATCATCATATCTTTCTTTTACATTATTTTATACTAGTATCAAGAACACCATACGAGATGTGTCAATTTACCACATTTATGGACTATGGGATTTCGATTTATATTATGATTCTAAATTTTGGTCATTAAACCATTCAAGTTATGGTTGACCATATTATTATATACGTAATATACCCTATGTATGGTTCTTTAATTCATTTGTACAAATGGTATTATGTTATAAAGAAAAATGAGTTTTTTGTAATCAAAACCCTCAAATTAACCGAAAAACTATTCATTAAGGTTCTATATAATAATTCATCCTCATGAAATGTAACAAAGTAATATAAATGAATAATAACACCTATAAATGTTCATATGTAATATTTGAATTCAATTCTGTAGATTTATATCCATTTCACATTAACTCCATTCCGTGAGAACAAGTGAACCGATTATGAAAATAAAGAAAACGAACACTACATAACGACGAAATTAAATATGATAACTTATCAATAAGGGAATAAATTAAATAAAAAGAGTTTTGATAAACTAAATAAATGTCTAATATATTCTTAAATAGGTTATTAATAAGTATAATTTCTTATTCCAAGAGATTAAGTTCAAGAGCGTAACACGTTTGGATTTAAGGTATGGGTTTTACACCCCAACTCCCATTTTCATTTTGGTTACATTGATTTTCTATTTATCTTGATGAAATTATTAGGTATTATTTTTATGTACTACTAATAAATTCTTTTTGAGTATTATGTACATGTTTATAAACTTGAAACCTTATTTATTTTAGGGAAGGTTACATGTTTTAAAAGAAACATTCAAAACAGTTTCCAAAATACAAGCCCGATTCAAGGGAATTTCTCATCTATTTTCAAGGGAACTATATAATATGTTTTTGGAAACCATTACCTTTCTAAAATAACTCATTTTATTATTAAAATAATATCTTACTTCACTTCTAGTTTTATACAAATAGTTTTCCAAAAGAACACTACTTTTCAAAGTAAGAGTATTTATGTCATGATTTACATGAAGGTGTAATTAGAGTATCTTCATCTATTTCAACTATAATATTGATTATTATAAATTATTAAGATTAATATTTCATTGAATAATCTTAGATATTTAATTTAATGGATTATAATTATTTTTCTATTGATGTTCTATCTTAAAACCATTCACTAATGTACTCTGAAAGGTTAGTGTTTATGCTTAATGTTCGGGGAAAGTTAGTTACATATCATATATTAGTTTCAATATGTGTGTATGTGTTTTTTAGGTTTATAATTTTTTATATTAGGAATGAATTGGACATAGTAAGTGTCGAGTGGGGTCCGTTATAGCCCCTTGGGGCATCGGTAGGTCCCATGAGATAAACTACGGTCTTGACACAAGGCCTTGACAAAATGATTATTTATGGTATTTCCAGAAGGCCATGACTGTATGGTTATGTTTTCATGAATTTTGTATTCCCTCATTATAAAAATACTATTGATGGTTCATGTGGTTATTCCAGTAGTAGAATACTTTTTATTATGTTATATTGTGGAAATATTTATTCATCTCATTTTTCTTCCATATTATGTTCGATTCAATTTTTAGAGCTATGTGTTTTCAATTATTCACCCTATCTAATGTTTATGTTATATTAATCTATATTTATTACCCTTACTAATAATTTGAGCTCACCCATTTATTATGTTTCATTTTCTCAGGACATGAAAATGTTTATTATAAATGACATGCTGAAATAACTTAGTAGTTATGGGTGTTGTCTAAAGAGTTTATATGTTATATTTCTATTGATGTTGTAATTTTTAACTTATGTATGTATCTTATTTCCAATAATAATATTCCAATCAGTCCTTCAGGATGATTATTACTTGTTTGTAAACCAATGTAATCAAATAAGGCACCGAATCCCGGAAACTGGGGTCGGGCCCTTACAATCATGATATAAAAAATAATCCATTCTAAAAAAATACTTTGAATGGTATTATTGAATCATTTCAACATTAATAAATGAGTAACACTAATGGATTTAATCTTGTATGGGAAATAATTTAGAAATACCTTTTAAAAACATTTCATGAGGAAAGTATCCATTATTATATGGAAAATTAATTATTAAAAACCCTTTTTAAACCAATTTTCTTTAAAATAATGTTGAAAATTTATAAAAAATTCATGAAAATATTTTCAGAAACATTCTATTAGAATATAATTATAAAAAATATAATTAATGCATGTTTATAATACTCTTTTAAAAAAATTACATTTTTCAGAACCTTTTTGTTTAGAAACTGATATGAAAACATTTAATGAAATAATTGATAAAAATAAAACATTTTAGAAAATATTTTTAATTGAAAATAATTTCAATTTAACTTTTTTTAAAAAATTAATGTATATAATATTAGAAAAAAATATCTTGTAAAAATAATATATTTTTAATCTTTTAAAGGATGCTTTAATGGAATGTCGGTAGGTAAATATATATGCACCGAACATTCCATTTGCACTGTAAAAAGGATAGAAAATTTCCTTTAGAGGAAAAGGACAAGAATATTCCTTAAAACCCATTTTGTTTACATTTATAAAGAGGGTAAAAATTTATTTTAATTATCATAAGATAATATTATGTTATTTTTGGAAAACATTTAGAAAACATAGCCTCTATAGAACAAAAAATTTTGACTAAAGAGAGAGGTAATGTCGGTATGTTTTAAAAACAATTGTTAACTATATTATGTACCAAGTAGTTAGAAAATAGTACCAATAAATGAAATATGATGAATAAAAATATGTGAAGAAAATTCATGAGAGTTCTTTAGATATGGATCATATGATTTCATCAAAGGAATCATATTCTTAAAAAATCTCAAAAAGTGATGAGGTTGTTTCAATAATCCCTCTACACTTAGTAACGTTGAACAATAGTCCCCATGTAAGAAAATGAAATTAAATGAAGGTTAACATATAATGAAAATAATGATATATATGTTGTAATATTTCCATGGTAGAATATATTCCTCATGGAAAATTATATGTTAGTAACAAGGCATGTGTCGCAAAGAAGAAAAATTGTGGAAAAATTACTGTACTGATTTGGTAAATTTTGAAACATAAAATACAAGAAATAAAGATAATAAAAAAGATATGGAAATACCTATAAAAATAATTATATAAATAATAGAATACATCAATGGCCATTATACACACCACACAAACGGAATGTGTGGTGAATAAGGTAAGTATCTCACCGAAATACAAAGTGAGATAAAATTCCGTAACATTGTGTCTTGACTCTAGTCATACATGTTAAAAAATCCTTGATAATAAATATATGGTTATTTTTAATATACTAAATAAAATTATTATTATATAAAATACCACATATGGATTTATTACGACTTTAAATTACCCACTTATTATCATTTCTATGTTCAGGTTTCACTTTAGGTAATATTCAGTTTGTTATTCTCATGTGTCAAAATTTATTGTATCTTTGGTCATTATAGATTTATCATGATTTACAGAATACAAAACATAATAAAAATATAATTTATATTAATTATATGGGTATTATAATAATTTATATAATATAAATGTAATTAAATCAAATAGACTATTCATAGAGATGGTAGGTCATAGGTACACATGAAAGATTTTATACTTATTATCATATTGGAAGAAAGAAAGAAAATGAAATATATGTATATATTAGTAATATTACTTTATTGTATAATTATTATGCCATATATATAATATATTTTCACTTAACACATCTTGAAAAAAATCTATGTAGTGTGTAAATGAATCACATCTCTTTGATGGGGCGGTAGTACACACTTCCTAAAATGAAATTATTGAATTTACACAAGATGAAATGGATAAAGGTATGTTATGAATAAAAATTAAAAAATAATAATGAAATTATAATATATATATATATATATTCCATCATAATGTCTAGCATGATAGGTGGTATATTAAAAATAACAATTCATCATTTTGTGAGGAGATAGTTCACTACAATAATAAATAGTTCGTTATTTACCCATTAGATGGAAATGTGTGTATGTGTAGGTTGAACCCTTAGAATTAAAAAATTATAGTATATTTATTATACTAGTTTTTTAATCCAGTCATGTAAAATTAATAGGTGAGGGTGTGGATAATTGAAATAATATAAAATAACTTGAGGAAGAATGATAGCTCTTATTCGAGGAACTCCTCTTGGTTTGCACCAAAGGGATTCTATAGATCTATTTATATAAAATGTGATGCTTCTAGGATGATGTGAGATATTTTTTTGATCAATTTTTTATGATATTGGGTGAAATATAGTGGCCAATGATGTAGGAGTAAGTGGGAGGTGAGGAAGCCTTTTTTATAGTGGAGGAGGAGGGGCACTTTTATAAACTTTGGGAAAGGGAAATCCACCCAAGTTTCTAAAATAAAAAGTGGAACCAATAATGGTAAAAATTGAATCCATGTTCTTATAGGTTCTATATATCGAAGTAAAATGGCTTTTGGACGAGTTTAAACATCATTTAGGACATTAATATTAAGGACTATTCCTTTGTGAAGCATAATTTTTCCATAATCGATGTAATTACTTTGAATTACTTTCACTAATATTTTTGGTGAAAAACTAAGTTGGACTTATTATAAATTATAAATTATGATTATTAAAAATATTAAACACATTTTCTAAAATTAAAATAACATAATTTGAAGAAAATAATTTACATTTAATCCTTCATGCGAGTCGACAATGCAGGTTTTTAAAGTAAAAATATTCACAAGATTGCAGTGTTTTTATATGTAATTTCACTGTAAACTATAATACATTGAATATAATTGGGATTATCTATTAAAATATGATAAAATAAATCATTGAAAATAATTTAAAATTCAATTTTTCCTTATCAATAAATTATATGGAAAAAAAGCTTTGAACTAAAATTTTGTATTTTTTAACTATTTATTAAAAAATTAAACCTTAGAGAAGAACAAAAAATTCACCCCAAACTTATTTTTAAGTCTTGATATAAAAATGAAGTTTATTTTAATATATATAATACATAAATTTTCCAATAATTTTATTTAGAAAACATAATACATTAAATGGTGATAAAACTACCTTAATAAAAAATATATTATTTTATACAAAAATTGGAATTTTTTATCTTTTGTTTGTAAAATCTATTAGGTGAATATCAAAAATGTTTTTTATATATAATATGTATATCACATTAATATAATTCACTAATTGTAATTAATTTAATTTATATGCATAAAACATATTTGGGGGCATAAAAAATAAAATTTTTCTTTATATTCCATCGATTTTCATATTCATTTATAATTCATTTGTAACCAATGAATCCATTTTATATTTTTGTAAACAATATATTTTCAAAATATAGTTAACCATTTTGATAACTACTAATTTAATTCCTATTTTATTTTACATAATATTTAAATAGTATATCTTTATCGTTATTATGTCTTGAATGTTATAGTAGCCATCAGGGAAAGTCATTGTTGCATGTAACTCAAACTATAATCTGTGTTCCATTTAGAGAATGATAGAATTTATGATGATTGTAGTGTAAAATTAGCTTGGATTTTCATACAATAGAAACTAAACATATAAAATAAACTATTTTTAGTGTTTTATGAAATGAAATACATCAAAAAGATTAAATTAATTTGAAATAAATAATTCCTAAAACCCCGTGGTGTTATATTCCCCCTACACCTAAATTAAATTGAATTTTTCCCTCAAAATTAATCTATGTTATAAAAATTATAATACATGAAAGCTTCACTCATATAGACCACATCGTAAAAATAAATACTAAACATCCCTTAAAATGGAATGATGGAACATTATGGTTACCCAAAGTAACAAATAACTAGAATTATATATAGAAGAACATATGTTAGGATTGATGATTGGAAATGGAATAAAATAATGAATATTTTGAGTGATTTATTAAGGTCATCAGTCACTAATAAGCGAATGCTGAAAGAAAAATATATGTCATCAAATTCATAAATTTTTTATGATTTAAAAGGCCATCGGTTAATCAAAAATTAGTGTATTAGGAAAATAATTGTTTTGATCATTATCCCATATTTGACTAATTGTTTTATTGAAAAATGAATATATAGAAATATATTTACATGATATATATTTATTAAAAATCATTCTTTAGTTGTGATTTTTCTATTTATATTTCTAATTCAGCCATTTCAACATAAAATGGATGTCTAGAAATAACATTTTATACCCAAAGCACTAAAATACAATTTTTCTGATCTTAAGGCCCATAAACGAATGAACCATATAACTTTTTTTTCTCTATCTATAATTCAAAATCACGATGGTTAATTCCTTAATCTCTAAATATAAAATTTAAAACTACTATTTCATCATAAATATGTATTCATAAAAATTTATTAAAAATTAACAAAGACATCGTGTAGGCTAGTGGTAGGTGTGAAACCATATCCTCCATCAGTCAAGTATTCAGGAACCGCAGTGTTGCCGGATATGATTGGTTGTCACCTGATATACATGATGTCCTTTTCTAAAAACACAGTAATATAATATCAAAAATATATATTATGGAAAGCCTTGAATTAATTTTAATAACTAAATATCCTTTTAAATGAGATTTTCCATACAATCTTAATACCAAAATATGTCCTCCATGATTTAATTAAAACATTCCATTAATGGTTAACCGTATAACCAATTCGAAAGATAAATAATATAAAACATTATAAATAATGTTCTGAAATCATCTTAAAATGGATTTTAAAAATTCCCCAAAGCACCACTTATTCTTCCTATTCCAAACATGTGAATACCCTCATCTAATATTCCACTGAACCATGGTAATAATATGTACTATCATAAATCCTTCTCTAAAACATGCATGGTTCCTTATTCCAATTATTAGTGATTTTATTATTTAAATATATAAAGTGTTAAACATCATACATAGTCACATAGTCCACTTTTTCAATAATAAGTTCTACTGTATATATACAATTCTATTTACTTATTAATATCCATCATAAATTTATCAAAACATCATTATCTCAACTTTAGGCATTACTTAACATTTACCTCACCCTAATAAAAATTTCACTTGTCAATGTCTTCATCACCATTCATCTTGTAATTTTCAATCTTTAATAAAAATATAAATTGAAAATAAATATATATTTCATGATTCATATAACATAATCATTGATTTCTAAAACATAAATAATTTGTTCATGCAAATTTATTATTAAACCATTACTATGGATTCATCAAAATATTAATCAATACCTCTTACATAGAATATGATATATGAATCTTGTTTTTAGGTTCCTAAACCTTAATCTATTCATGATTATTATGCTTAATGTATAAAATACTATAAGAATAGAACATACCTTTCACTTGTCTTTTGTGGTCACTTTAGCTTCATATGTATAACCAATAATCAAACCTCCATCTTGATTCTATTTATGATATTTATATTTGGAAAATATATATCCATAATTCCCGTACATTCCAAATATGAAACATTTAATTTTAACCAAGTTCAATCAAGTTCTCTCCATTAACTAAATCTAGAAAGAACAGGGTGAGAAATATATATCATAGATGAAAACTACATAATAATAAAAAATAATTACTTATAGAATTTTTGAATCATGATACCTACATCTTTAATCTATGAAACCATAAGCTTATCTTAGGTTATTCATAGTCATCCCCAATTTAAATTGTTACGACCAAACTTTTTATCAATGTACAACCATTTTTATAATCATTCCATAAAGTAGAATCACATTAGGGAACCCAATTACATATACTGATACTAAACACCCTGTGACCTTTAAACAAAATTTTTCCACTCATGTGTTTGGAATTTAAATAATCTAACATACATTATTTTGTATAGGGTGATTTTTGGGGTCTGATAGAAAAACCATAATTTTTTGATAAATAGTAACAATCTCTCATGAATAGTGACATACCCTTATGAATAGTGAAAAATCCCAATTGAATATTAACCTCACCTAGGATAGTCTATATATTGGATTTATGTAAAACTAGGACGTACCTATGTTTTGGAATAAGTAAATAAATGTTTTAAAATTTTTATTTTTCAAGTAAATCATTATTTTAATTAAAAATTAAATTAATAATAAATAGAAAATTATTTTAGAAAAATGGAATTAATTTTTGGAATCTACACACCAAAAAATTGTTAGGCTGAATTTTTTGAATTTTCTAAAATACTAGAATTTTTGGTGAATTGTAAAATACATAAAAATACTATATAAAAACATTATAATTTAAATCCACTTTTCCTGACATCATAAGTGATGTTAGAACACAAATATAGAACTCACATGATCTTATTACTACTATTTGTCATGTAATAATCACTATTACTTTTCTTGTGGATACATACTAAATTAATGATTATAATATTAACAAAACCCCTCCCCCTGCATTATAAATACAACCTTTCACACCCTCATTTCCTCACATCTCTCAAGCATAAATACTATTCTAAAATCTTCCCAAAAATTATCCCTAGCCCCTACACCACATCCAAGAGCATCTGGTCTCCTCAAAAGAGCAATCCTAGG
The DNA here is from genome assembly GCA_963277665.1 of Viscum album. Lineage (NCBI taxonomy): Eukaryota > Viridiplantae > Streptophyta > Magnoliopsida > Santalales > Viscaceae > Viscum > Viscum album. Next base: position 347,879 of record OY728129.1, read on the forward strand.
CTCCTTAAGGAGGATATCCAGAGGAGGATTCAAGAGGAAATTCCTCTCTCTTTTACTTTTAATTTCCCTTCCATTTGAAGTTATTTTCTAAATTTATCCACACCTATCTTCATGCACAGGGTATGTTAACTCTATTATCATACATATAAGGAAATTTTATTTTAATAATGGGGTAATATATCACCCAACCCCCTTATCCTCTTCATTTTTATTTTAGAATGGAAAACATTATTTGTGAGGTGTTAATTTATCACCTTCAAGAACAACATGTTTTCATTTTCTGTAACCCCCTTCAGATCTTGTCATGAAACCATTTTTATGGTTTAACCATATTATCTTATATGTATTATTTCCTATTTAATTTTTGAGAACTAACTTATGTACACATTACTAAATGATTAAACAAAACAAGTTTGTTGTGGTTGAAAAACTGCACAATTTAACCCAAACAATCACCATTAAATTATTATCAAATGATTAATACACATAGTATATAACATAATTCATTATAAGATCATTTAAACTCATGTAATATCATGTATAAAATAAAATATTAGTTCTGTATGTTTATCCTCATTCTACAATAACTTCCATTCACGAATACAGGTGAACTGTTCATGAAAACTATAAAAATTATCATTCACGAAAAATGAATTTAAACACTATTACCCATCCAAAGACCCATAAATGAACATAATAAAACCTCAATGAATATATATACTAAATATTTTTCAAGGGATATTTTTCAAGGGATAATAAGAAGATGGAGAAGAATGTATTAAAGAAATGCTTACATTTTATATTGTAAATGTTATGTTCGGTCCTCTTTTTTCAATGACACCTTACCTTTAGATACTTGATGTGTAATAATATTATGTTTTTATCTTTAAAATGATGTAATGTTAATGTAAAAAAGGTAGGGATTCTCTATTTGGTATTAGAGGAATGTTCTAGTTAATTTGGGAATTGGGATTAGTGAACCCCAGGTAAAACCTCTAGTATGAGAATAATTAAAAATATGCCCACAAGAACATTTTTTAATCATAGGTGTCCCATAGGATATGATTTTAGATAATATTGTACAAATGAAAAAATTAATCATAGCTCTTTGACTTATGTTTTGTTCTAACATTTTCTATTTTAGATAATGGTGGGAACCGGGAGAAACAAGACCAAAAAACCCATGCGAGGGACAATTCAATGATTTCTCGAACAACATCCCCAATGCCTTTGGAAGTGGAGTACAGGAAATCATGACAATTAATACCCAACTGTGTTAGGATATGAATAATAACCTGTATAAGGGGGAATATCTACATTCTCCTAAGAGGGAGTAGCTGGCTATTGAGTGTTTTATGTGGAAACGACCACAGACGTTTAGTGTATCTTATGAACCACTAGCTGTATAATAGTGGATCAAATCCATGGAAAAGATCATTCCTGTGATTCACTATTATAAGATGGGAAGGTGAAATTAGCCATTTATCATCTAGATAGAGAGGCCGATCAATGGTGGGATTTGATTAATAACACCATGATAAGGGACTAAATTGGAGAGATAGAATGTTAAGAATTTATGATCATGTTTCTTAGTAAGTACTTCCCATGAACTCTTTATATGAATATGGAGAGAGAATTGATAGAGCTCAAGAAAAATGAAGGAGAATCTATCACAACCAACGAAGTGAGTTTCAAAAGGCTTGAACAATATGATTTGGATTTTCATATCAACAATGATAGAAAAATTGATATATTCTTTAGAGGATTAAAACCGCACATTCGATGGGCTCTTGCAATTCAAGATTTGGGGAGTTATGAAAAATTTGTTCAGTGTGCCCTCAATTTGGAGATGATATTTGGAGAATGGTCTCATTGATACGTTGATAAGAAAAAAAAATAGAGTTTCTTACCAGAAGATCTAATGATAATGGTGGGAAGAAAATCAACTACCCACATGCTAAAAATCTAGAAAGATGCATCATAGGAACTGCCTCAATGGTATGGGAAAAAGTTTAATGTGTCATAAAGAAGACCACTATGCTCATGAGTGTCTAAAATACAAGATAAGGATGGAAAATGTGGTGGAATAAAGGAGACAACCACCCATGGTCCAATACTATCACTATAGGGAGAAAGGGTACTATGGACACTAGTGAACTAAACCTTGAGTTCTCGATGGTAATCAGTGTCAGCTGGCACCAATTACAAAGGAAAAATATAAGTCTTATTCCAAAAATACAGTGAATATGGAGCAGGGTAATGAAGTCGTGAAAGGTACACATCCTCTCCACTCATGAATGGAAAATTTCTTATTTGATTCTAGTTCTACGCATTTCTTTATATCATGTATGTATTATAGAACTATAGAATCAAGGCCCCTATACCGTGAAGTATAGATATCTCTAAAAACACCAAGTTGAGAAATCATTGAAACACAAGTGTTTGACTCTTATCCTATTGGTTTATGTGGGATGATTCTTCTAGAGAATCTCGAAATACTTCTCTTAGTGGAATACGAATCTATTATGGGACTGGATTTGACCTCATTATATAGAGAACATATCAACCTTCTAGAAAAGGAAATATATTTTCATATTCTAAATCATCCAATGATCCTCTAAAAGTGAGATTAAAATCATGATATCCTTTGAAAAATACTTCAATGGTGTGGGTGTTGATACCCTATGAAGAAGAATACCTCACCCAAATGGTCGAGTCAAAATAAAGTTCCATCCTTGGATAAATTCCCATTGTGAGGGAATATGATAATGTGTTTCCAAATGAGTTACCCAGACATCCCCTAGATCGTTAGGTTGAGTTCTCTATAGAACTCATACCCAAAGCTACTCATATCTCAAATTTAAACTATATGATGGCTCCCATCAAACTGGAGGAGTTAAAGAAGAAAATTCAAGAGAATATGGAAAAAGGGTTCAAACACCCTAGTGCATCACCTTGAGGTGAACCAATGCTATTTGTGAAGAAGAAGGATGGATCAATGTATCTATGTATTAATAATTATTTTCTCTAGAAGATCACTATAAAGACAAGTATCATCTTCCAAAGATTGAATCCTTGTTCGACTGGCTAAGAGGAGATCATTACTTCTCAAAGGTGTATATGTGTTCTAGATACCATTAGTTAAAGGTGAAGAAGGAATATATTCATAATAATTCCTTCTATAAATGGTATGGATGCTATGATTTTTTGTTGATTCCCTTAGGACATACTAATTCCCCTACTATCTTAATTTATTTTATGAATAGAGTTTTCATACATTACCTAGATAAATTTGTGGCAGTTTTTAAAGATGATATTCTCATATACTCCTTGTGAAAGGAGGAAAATGAAGAATATCTAAGACTTGTGTTCATGAAAATTGGAAAGGAAAAGTTATATTCCAATTTTAGAAAGTGTGACTTTTGGATGATGAAAGTCATTTTCATAGGACATGTGATAATGAGTGAGGGAATTTTTGGGGACCCCTGAAAATCAATGGTCATCGAAGAATGTTTCAGAACCTCTAGAGTCACAGAACTCTGTAGTTTTAATGGATTAACTAGGTACTACCAAAATTTTGTGATACATTTCTCTTTATTTTCAAGATCACTAACAAAATTTACAAGGAAATGGGTAAAGTATGGCTGGGTGGATGAATGCGAAGAAAGATTCATGGAGCTAATGAAACGGTTGATTGCTACACCTGTACTCACATTACTGGAATGTGGAGAATGTTTTGTGATATAAAATGAAGCTTAAAAGAAATTCTTTTGTTGTGTACTCATTAAAAATGATATTGTGATAGTCTAAAACTCACAGTAGTTGATGATTCATGAGTAGAAACACCTGACACATGATCTAGAATGGGCAACTATGTTTTTTTCCATGAAAATCTTGTGGAACTACCTTTATGGTAGGACTTTTGACATATAAAATGAACACAAGAGCCTAAAGTATATATTCTCACAAAAGGAGATCAGAATTTTTCAAATGATATGGTTAGAGCTAATCATGGACTAAAATGGTTCAATTCACTTTAATCCTGGAAAGGCGAACAAGGTAGTTGATGCTCTATGAAGAAAAGAACCTTCAACTCTATCCATGGTACAGATTGAGAAGGACCCTATCTTTTTATTTATAAAAAGGATGGATTTGAAAATCATAATGGCAAGGGATATATCCTAGCTTTTCCAAATTATTGTGAAACCATCAATCAAATATATAATTAAGGAGGCACAAGGGGATGATCTCAAAATATAAAAGAAGGTGAATCCAATAATGGAATAGACACATAAAGAGTTCCATATCAATGATGATGGTGTGATTTGGTTTTGAACGTGGGGTTGTGTCCCTTCATCACCCATGATAAAATAGGATCTATTGGAACATTCACATAGATCAACATTCTATATCCATCCTAGTAGCACTAAGATGTACCGAGATCTTTGAGATAATTTATAGTGGGATAACATGAAGAATGAGATTGCGGAATATATCTCAAGGTGATTGGTTCATTAGAAAGTTAAAGAAGAGAGAAAAAATCACAAAGGTATGATCCAACCATTTCCTATACCCATGTGGAAATGGGAGAATATCACAATGGAATTTTTCATGGGTCTTCCGAAGATGTCGAAGGAAAATAATGTATTATGGGTGGTGGTTGATTGACTCACCAAGACTATCAATTTTATCGCTATTTGGGATTATATATCATCTAAAAAACTTTTAATGAAATATGTGAAGAAAGTGGTGAGAATGCACGGTGTTCCACTATCGATTTACTCTGATCAGAATCTATGGTTCACATCTAAATTCTGGAGGAGTCATTAACATGCATTTAGTGCTGAATTAAATTTTAGCATGGACTATCACCCCCAAACTGATGGCTAATATTAAGTAACTATTCAGACTCTGGAAGAAATTCTAAGAGACTACTCTTTAGAATTCATAGTGGTTTGGGATCATAATCTCCTATTGGTTTAGTTCTCATACAACAATATCTTCCACTCAAGTATTTAGATTGCTCCATATGAAGCTCTATGTGGAAATCAATGTAGATAGCCAAAATATTGGAATGAAGTTGGAGAAAGAAATATACTTGGACTTCATCTTGAAGAAGAGATGACAGAGAAGGTTAGAGTCGTCCATAAACATATCGAAGCTACATAGAGTTAGAAAATGATCTATTATGACAACTGTTGAAGGGACTTCGAGTTTGACATTGGAGATAAAGTCTCCCTTCAAATACACCTTGGAAGAGAGTTACGGTTTGGAATAAAAGGGAAGATAATACCAAGGTACATTTTCCCCTTTGAAATCTGTGATCGAATAGGATTCGTGGCCTATTGGATTGAAATTTCACCGAATATGCTTGAAGTTCATGTATTTTTTAACGTATTACTCCTGAGGAACTAGATACCAAATCCCTAAAATGTAATGAACATATAGGTGGTAAAGTTGGAAGATGACCTCTCTTATGAGGAGAAACCAATGAAGATTCCAGAAAAAAGATAGAAGGTTTTACACAACAGGACAACCCACCTTGTAAAAGTGATATGGAGGAACTATATGTTTGAAGAAGAAACTTAGGAACTATAGGAGTTGAGCAAAAAAAAGTACCCTCACTTGGTTATGAAAATTGAAATTTAAATGGAGAAATTAAGGGGGTAGAATGTAAAAACCCAGCATTTTATCAATGGAAATCAATTCTTATAATAATATCTTAACGTATAATCACATTAGTAACCCCAATAGCATATAATGAGACTAAATACTATGTGACCATTTAACATAATATTTCCACTTCATTGTTTTGAATTTCAAAAATTTCACATACATTATTGTGCTCAAGGTGATTTTTGGGGTCTGATGGAATGAACAGATTTTTTTGGTGAACAGTAACATATCCTTATGAATAGTGACATACTATTATAAATAGTGAAAAACCCCTATGAATATTAACCTCATCTATTATAGTATATATATAAGATTTAAGTGAATGTACGATGTACATAAGTTTTGGAATAAGTAAATAAATGTTTTAAAAACTGTATTTTTCATGTTAATTATGATTTTAAATAAAATTTAAATTAACAATATTTATGAAATTATTTTTGAAAAATGGAATTCATTTTTTGATTTTACTTATTGAAAAATGGTTATGGTGATTTTTTGGGATTTTTCTGAAATACATGAATTTTTGGAATAATGAAATTCCTTAATATACCGTATAAATACATTATAATTTAAATACCCTATTCCTTACATCATAAGTGATTTAAGAAACCAAATCTATAACTCACATGCACTTATTACTATTCATGGTCATGGAATCATCACAATAAATTATCTTGTGGTGAAATAATGAATTAATGACTATGATATTAAGAAACTCCCTCTCTCATCCAATATATATACCACCCTTCACAGGCTCATTTACTAACACATCTAAAGCTTAAATATTTTTATAAACTCTTCCCAAAATTTTTCCTATCCCATACCCCACACCCAAGATCATCTAGTCTCACCCAAAGACCAATCCTAGGTTTCTTTTGGAGGATTCAAGAGGTAATTTCTCTCTCTCTTTTTCCTTTAATTTCCATTCAATTTTATGTTATTTTATTAATATCTCCCCACATATATTCATACGAATGGTATGGTAACTCCATTATAATAAATATATTGTAATTTTATTATAATAATGGTGTGATATATCATTAAACCCCCTTCCACACTTCTTTTTATTTTAGAATGGAAAACATTTTTCTTGAGGTGTTAATTTATCACCTTCAAGATCAACATGTTTCAGTTTCCTTTAACTCCTTAAGATATGGTCATGAAACAATTTTTATGGTTGAACCAGATTATGTTATATATGTTATATATTATTTAATATTCTTTAACAATCTTATGTACACAATACTAAATGAGTAATGAAAACAAGCTCATTGTGGGCGAAAAACCACATGAAAAAACCAAAACGACCATCATTAATTTTTATCTAATGATTCATCCACATAGTATATAACATAATTTATTATAATATAATTTAAACTCATAGAATATATTATATAATCTGAAATATTAATTTTTGTTTTTTATCCATGTTCTACACAAACATCCACTCACAAATATAGGTGAACTTCTAAAGAAAATTATAATACTGAACGTTCCCGAACAATGAATTTAAACTCTATAACTCATCCAAAAGTCCATAAATGAACATAATTAAACCTTAATTAATATTTTTAATTTATAAAATGTTCTGAAATTTTTAATTGATGAATATAATGTTGTTATACAAGACAGTAAAGTGAATAAATCATTGAGATATAAGTTAAGGAAAATTCTCAAACCCAACTCTCATTCATTGGGTTTTCCCTATTTCAAACCATTTTCAGAATGCATATGACATAAGAATCATTTAATCGCCCTAATATTACCTATTATATGATATAAATGTTTTCCATGTTTTTTCAAAATAAAACTTTTTACAAATAAAAACCCTCCTTTTACTTCTCAATGATTGTTTCTACTTCACTCATTATTGATTGTTCTATGTCAAGAATGTTATCCCCTATTTATTTTCGGAGAAAAGTGTTTATTATTGTATTATTAATGATGTGTAACCCATTACATTACATGGTATATTTTATTTTTTATATTTGAGACATGTTCTATGTGGCATCAATTATATTGTAAATGTTATGATCTGGCATTGATGCTCGGAATTATATAGTGCAATATGAATGTTATATTGTGATGGGTGTGCCTAGAATTATAAAACACTCCAATGAATATGGTAAATTGATGAATCAGTTGAGGTAACAATAAATGATGTGTGCTTATGATATTATTATTGTTCACAACTATGTGTGGTATCTGACCACTAATACATGATGTTTCATTTTTATGTATTTCCACATTTCAAGTATTGTGATAATGCTTCCTCTAATGTTCAGGATCCATTGCCTATGTTATGATTGTGCTCACCCATTGTTATATTGTCCATATTTATCATTTAACTGGGATTTTAAGTCACCCAATTTTTATTTATATACACTGGTGATTATGTGTACTAAATAGTTTTCAAGGAAAAATAAGAAGCTGGAGAATAATGGATTAAATAAATGTTTATTTTTTGTGTTGTAAATGTTATGTGTAGTCCTAGTTTTTCCAAGAAACATAACCTTAGGATCAATTATATGTAATACTTTTTTGTTTTTTGTTTTTAAAATTATGTAATATTAATGTATTAAAAGGTAGGGTCACTATTTAAATCCTTCATGATGATACATAGAGAGTTTGTGAATTCCCAAAGCATATCCCTCGATTGTTTCAAACTAGGTGTACAGCATGGCCTGTCGTCGTATAACATGTTTTGTCGAGTTAAACAAGAAGAACCTTGTCAGATTTGTTACCCTTAGGTACATATATTAGAGAGCCACATCCACTTTTAGAATATAAAAAGTGATGTATTTCTAGAAAACCACATTCTTTTTCCCTTACCGAAATTCAAATACATTGTACCTAAATTTTAAATCGTCCTTATAGTTATCCATAGATACACACCAATAAATATCCAATAATTATACATAGGGATCTCACTAAAGTTTTCTCATCCATGTTTACAAAAGCTTACTAAAACTTCATGCTAATACTATCTATAACAAATCAGTATTAACATATATAAACATTAAATAACATTTGTAGAATACTTACAAAATTACATAAACAGATGCCCAAGGACCATATTAATTTACTACTTTTCGAAACATGGAAACATAAACAATGGTAAATATGTGAGATAAATTATCTCCCAATAGGTTATTCATTAATATCACCCCTCTAAGACGCATCATACTAAATACATATCTTCATAACCTGGTAAAGGAAAACTGAAAAGGGGTGAGCTCAGATGCTCAATAAGTGAAAAAATGGGGATATGTAACCATAAACATGATAATAGGATTTTATAACGTGATCAAAACACTAGATGATCCAAACCACCATATCAATGAACATAAATATGAATCCTGGAATAAATATTTTGAGTTTTAATGGAATAATTCATAACGATGTAAATAAATTGATCCATGAAAGCATAACCTATGAATACAACATAGAATTGGGGAAAACACAAAAGCATATAATATTATTTGAATAGCAGTCAACACATCATTGCAAATGGAATTTTGTTACTATGGGTTCACTCCCCATACATTCATAGAAGTCAGGGATCAATCCCATATCCATCATAGTTTCATGACTTCAGTCCTCAAACCATATTGGTATTCATGGATCACTCTCACAGCCATATTAGTAGTCAAGGTTCACTGCCAAGACCATATTAGTCTATCTCATGAGATATAAATATATAACTAATTAATTACAGGGAGATATACGTCCCACTAATCTCATAATTAAATTATTGATACATGTCCCATAATATCATTAAAAATAATAACATAACATACAAAATGAAATGGATGACAAAAACATGTAATCATATCATAACCTAGGTAAAAGATAAACGTTCCATAATCATTTAATCGAATGCATAACCCATGAAAATAAATGGGTTTCAATGGAAAATAACTCATCAAAGATAAAAATAATGCCATAAAAAAGTAAATCCATTCAGAGAAATAATATGAATGTAATTATTGAATCATTTCCCCATAAATTCAAGAGTAACACCAACGAATTTCATCTTATATGGGAAAAAATTATTAAAGTCCATTTTTAAATATTTCTTGTGTAAAATTTCATTTCGTCTTTGTAAATTTATTTTCAAAACATAAAACATTTTGAAAAATATTTTCCCTATAATAATCAAGGAATCTTATATTGAAATCCTGATAAAATTTTCAAATACAAAATTCCATGAAAATAATTCTAGAACTTATAATGAAATCTTTAAAAAGTTCGAAATATCATTTTAAACATATAATATTTTTGAAATCATTCATATTTAAAAATATATTTGGAAACATTTAAAGGAAGAATTGACAACCATAAAACATTTTTGAAAACCATTTTCATTAAAAACAACATAAAAAACAATTAAATTCCTTAATATTAAGAGAAAAGTTTTCTTTATAAAGAAAAAATTTAATATTTGATAGGGAGATTCAATGGAATGATAGTGGATCAATCTGTACACACCTTACATTCCCTTTTCAGCTTAATTATTTAGAATGTGCCTTGACTAGAATACAAAAACTAAATTATTTTTTAAAAAAACTAATATTTAAATATAAAAACATAGGTAAATATGTATTTTAATTATCATATGGTAATGTATAATATTTTTGGTAACCTTTTAAAAAACATGGTTATGAACTGACACAGATTTCCGATCGAATAGAGGTAAAGTAGAGCAATCTTAAAAAGGATTTCATAACTATGTTATTTAACAAAGAGTTTAAAATGGTAATAATATAAGAATATATCATCAATAAATATAGTATAATATAATTCATTAGGATTTTTGTGATATAGATCATAATATTTCCTCAAAGGAATCAAAATCTTGAATAATCTCGAAAAGTGTTGATATTTTTCAAGAATTTCATTCCACTTGGTAACATGGAACCATAATCCCCATATAATAAAATGAATTGAAATTAATATTAAACAATCATCAAAATAAGTAGATTCATTATATATCACTTAAAAAGTAGTATATACTTCTACTAGAATATTATAGGTTCATATTGTGGAATGTGTCTCAAAGAAAGAAAATTGAGACAAAATTAAAAATCCAATTTGTTAACTTTTGAATCATAACACTATGAAAGAATCATGATCAATTGGATGTGTAAATACCCATAAATAATAGTGTAGTAATAAAATAATAAATACTTTATTATTATAAACACCACACAAAAAAATTGTGTGGTGAATGTGAAATGTATCTCATAGAAATAAAAATTAAGATGAAATTCTCTTACCTTGTGTTTTAAATCATGTCGTACTCTTTCAAAACTCTAGTATAATATATATTTTTCGTTATAAATCTATTAAGAATCCACATTATTAAACTCAATACCATATATGAATTTATTATTATTTTATATTACCCGCTTGTTAACATTTCTATGTTAAGATTTCCGTTCGAGTAATATTCACTTGTTTTACACACATGTCTTAATTTGTTGTATCATTAGTCCATATAATTATATCATTATTTGAAAAATATGAAACATGATATAAATATTATTTATATTAATTATATGTGTATTAAAATAATATATTTAATATATAAGTATGGAAATAGAATACACAGTTCCTAGAGATGAAATGTCGAACGTACACATGAACATTGATTCTATTTTTATTAGCATATTGATGGAATGAAAGAAAATGAAATATATGTATATATTTATATAATAACATTAAATTAAATTTATTATTTCATATATATAATATATGTATACTAAACACATCATTAGTACATTATATATAGTATGTGAATGATTCACCTCACTTTGAGGGGCCTGTAGTCCACACTTCCTCAAATGAAATTATCATATTTAAAAAAGATAGAAATAATAAAGTTATTCCCAAAATAAAAATTTCAGAATAAATAAAAAGTTATTAATGTCATAAATATTTTATATATAATTATATTTTCCATCATAATTTCCAACATGAGTTGATATAATGAAAAAAATGAACAATCAACATTTCATGAGGTGGTAGTTCACCGTACTCATAAATAGTTTGTTCTTTACCCATTAAATGGATATGTGCACAGGTTTAGGTATAAACATAACATAAATACATCCTAGTATATTTATGATACCATTTTTTATACAATAATAGAAAAAGATGAGCAGAGGAGTGGATAATTAATATAAAATAAAAGAACTTGAGGAAGGATTATATCACTTATTTTGGTAACTCAATTTGGATTGCACCAAAGAGATTTCATGGATTTATTTAGGCTTAATAGGGTACTTTTGGACAGATTTATAGGCCATTTAGACCCTTAATATTAATGTTTAGTCCTTATCTTGGCATAATTATTCCTTAATCTATGTAGTTAATTTATATTATGTTCACTAATCGTTTTGGTAAAACAATATATTGACCATATTAGACATTATAAATTATTATAATTATAAATATGGATTTAATTTTCACAAATTCTAATCATATATGTGGAATATATTAATTAAAATTTAACACTGTAGTAGGGTCAACAATGTAGGGATTTAATGTAAAAATGTATAGAGGTTAGGTATGTTTCTATATTTAATTTTGAAGTTAAATTGATTCCAATGACCTAAATTGGGTTTAATGACATTAATATTATCTAATTAGACATAGAAACCATTTTAATATGTAATTTAACCTTAGTAAAAAGTTATATAAAATATAACTTTTGAACTAAAATTCTCCATTTTTTAACTATTCATTAAAACAGGAAACCTTACAAATAGTTACCAAAAATTTACCCTAACCAAATTTTTTTAGTTTCAATTAAATATATGAAGTCTATTTTGAATTATATAAACCATTAATGTTCCAAAATTTGGATTTAAAAGGGGGTCACCCATAAGAGCATGTAAAAATTCCATAATATGAAATATAATATTTTATGCATAAATTTTTTTCTTCTCAAGACTATCATACCTATTGTATGAATATAAAAAGTATTTGACTGAAGAATATAAATATATAATTAATATCACATTATAATTTGAATCAATTTAATTTATTTGGGAAAAATATCTTTATGGGTATAAAAATAATAATATTTTCCTTTATATTCAACCGATATTCATATTAATCTCTAACTCAATTGAAACCAATGAATTAATTTCGTATTTGTGAAAAAAATAGATTTTAACAAGTTATTGAAAAATATTCATAAATAAGAATTTTATGGATATGATATATTAAATAATATTTTAATATTATATAATTACCATTATTATTCCTTGTGTGTTACACAAGACATCATGGAATTTAATTAATGCATGTAACACAAGCTATCCTCGGTGTTTCATGTAGAGAAAGATACAATTTATGTTGTGTTTTGTTCATGAATAACATGGTTTTACATATAACTCAAACAAAAAATATACAACCAATTATTTTTCATGTTTTTTGAAATGAAATATATCAAAAATTAAGTTAATTAGATAATAATAATTCTCCAAATATTATTGTTTTACATACCCAACATGAAAGTGGATCTATATTTTGAGAGCATGAAAAGTTCTTATTAACTAAATGTCATAGGTAGTGTATTAATTTTTATGAGGATATAATTTATGAGAGAAATAAGACACTAAATTAATTACCTACATCAATATACTTCTTAATTCCATTTCTAAATCAACAAAATATAGCATCATAACCTTAATCTACCTTCAAAACAATCGAGACTAAATCCGGTGTCAACCACTACTTCATTTTCTCGAATGAATTATGATTTTTTTATAGTAAAAATAAACACCAATGTTGGTTAATGATGACATTAATGATGTAATATAGGATAAATAAAGATAAAATGTTTATTAATTTCTAAAAAACACCACAAATATCATAATTTAAAACATATTTTTGTGATACTACTATATCATAACCACCTAGATCTTTCAAGTATATATTGAGATTCCCCACATGAATATAACATGATAGAAAAAATTAATTCATTGATAAATAATAATATTTTTAATCTTACCAAACAAGTGATGTTTAGCTAGTATTTTGTATATAACACTTAAATGATCGATGTTTTCCTCTTCTAACAAGGTGTCACAAAAATATCATCCACCAAAATAAAAAAAAATATATGAATAATAAAATTTTATGTTCTAAAAAACAAAAAACACAACCAAAGTGTTAGTTAGATCCAATGGAATAACCAAAAATTACAAACTCGAATACAATCTTCTAATTGTTTTCATAGTTATATCATTGTCTCAATATCTAAATTCATGATACCCTAACAACATGCTAATTTTTGAAACCCAATGATCCCCTATTTGTTGGTAAAAAAGATCACCAATCATAGGATATGTTTATTTTTTCTTAATGGTCACCTGATTATGCTTTTGATAATAAATATAATGTCTGAGGCTACTGTTTTCCTTCTTATCAATAAAAATATGTGAATACCAATCTGACCTGCTATGACAAATAAATCATGTCTCCTCAAGGTCTAAAATCTAAATGTTAATTTCATTTAACTCTTTAGGCTCCATGGGATATCATGTTATTTAATAGGATATTATACTAGGGAGTCATTAAATAGAGAAATCAACCTTTCTCGCTGGGGATATCCAACAAAAAATATCACGAAAGACATCATGGTAAATACTCATCACTATTAAAAGTAAGATTATCTATAAAAATTGAACTAAATATACAAAAAAATTGAAAACAAATATGATATACTTATAGAAAAAGGAAAAATAGTCCCTTATATTTATGATATATAACACCATTCACCATGAAAAAACACATGAGACCCCAGTGGGATATCAAAATTGAAATCAATGAAAATATCATGGGATCTGGTCCTTAATACAAAAAAACAATCCATGAAAAAAATGATCAATATATAATTATTTATGGATATGAAATCACACATAAAATAATGGTTAGTTATCATCAATTGACTCATAAGGTATTTTAAATAGTTTTAAGACCACTTTCCTAATGGAATAGAATGATCTATGAGGAACTGCATGAGTTCTAAATGAAATCCCATAAATTAAACCATATTGGATGATAAAAAATGATGGTTTAAACCTATAACAAACAAACATATTACCATAGATATTGAAATAAATATTATAACTATAACAACACTATACCTTTATTTAGATTTCTCTATATCACACTCAACTGATTAAATGTGTTCGGTCTTATATCCTCCATAATAATTTCTTTCTACCGATGTATCCCACATGAATTTAAAATAAAATACACCACCCACAGTGCATCATAATGAAACTATAATTATATAGTGAATTCGGATCAATCTATTTTACATTTTTTAATTTTACCATAAAATCTCATATGGTGTCCAATATTACCAAAATGTTGAAAAATTATGGATGATTTTTTTAGACATTGTATGGTTATGGTTTTCACACAATTAGGGAACAAAATTTTACAGTCCTAAGAAAGTCCCTAAAATGTTTATACATAAAAACATTTTAACACAACACATAAAACACTATCTAGAAAACATGCCTTGTCCAGAACCTACAACAACAAAATCTCCCATCAAACTTGTTTTCACTGTTATATCTACCAGAACAATTAAAATTTTTTCCACTAACTCCTCAATGTACATAATGAATAATTGAATTTTTATTGAATTAATGTTGAACTTAATACCCTTATTAAATATTTAGGCCCTATAGTAATAATTAGTTACAATATGGAGTTATAGGTGAATAAACATTGTAAAACTCTTGGAAGACTCCAAATCTGAACACCCCCTTACATTATAATTAGAAAGTTTTGGGACCTTTCCTAAAAAAAATATTTTTGGATATATGTACTAGCTGATGATATTTACAAAATAATTCAGAGTAGTAACATAATTATTCTTATCTATCATTATGGGGGGATATATATTTCCTTCCCAACCCTTCATGAATGTAAGTCAAAAAACCAACCTTAGATTCCTCATGAGTTTTTAGAATATTCATGATTTTTTAGTTTGATCAAGCCACTAATCAGATTCATGGGGTCCTTCATCATAATTTAATATGGACTAATTCTTCATTGTAATTTCTGAACCATGTTCCACCCTTTATACATAGTTTATAATATCCACTTAAACCATAGTCTGAGTACTGAAGATAATAGGTTCCATAAAAGAATGGCTCACTGGAGGGTTTTCCTATGGAAGTTATCTTTATAATTCCCCATTAATGAAATTGAACATCACTGTTATGAAGAATTTTCGAATGAAAATTGAATATAATAACCAATTATCTTATGAAAATTCTTTAATAAATGGAAAACGTCCACAATCCATATTAATTACTTTAAACAAGAAGAATTTAATGAAACTAAGTGTTATAAAATATTAATAAAAAACATTAGAAAGATACATGTTCAATTAAAAAAACTGAAAAATCAATTTCTTCTAAATTTCCTAAAAAATAATTTCTTAATCATTGATAAACTCCCTGAACACCCATTTCAACATGAATTTAGAAAAAAAATTAGCTACCCAGGCACCCTCGTACACATAATATTAGACTAGAAAGGATTATATCACATACCCATCAAAACTATAAATGAATTGTGGGTTATTTTATAACTCTCTTAGATTAGTAATTGAATTAATACCATTTTGTATGAATCTAACTAGGGTATAAAAGACACATCACTCAAGATGGAACTCCTCATAGTGAAGATTAGAAAATAACCAAATGAGTACAATGTAGATCAAAAAACTGATATAAAAAATATATTTTAAATTATAATAATTTCACACATCGATGACACAAAAAATTACAATATAAAAGGGGTAAAGTGAATTTTAAACATGAAAATAATTGAATGTCCCTCCTTGTGACCATATATAACCACTAGTACACCACATAATGACAATGACACCAACTACGATATCTATTAAAATTACATGACTCCCTCAACTTTACATTAGTCTACCAAAAAATATATATAAATTCCAAAAAAAACTTTAGGGTCTAAGTATAATACCCAACAACATTTCACTAAATAATATAGATAAATTACAACACCATGGAACTATTATCACTAACTTTAAAATAAATCCAATTTATAAATAACGGTTTGACGATACCAATTTAGAAAAAAAAACATTTTCTCCATTAAAAAAAATTAATATTCACATAAACCATGAATATGATTACCACATCCCTGAATTATATTAAATTTATTTTTCAGGTAATTTGTATTCATGATTTTTTGTGGGGGTTTCGATTTCATTTTGAGATGAAATAGTGGGTTTTCATGATTTGTGCCTAACCGTGATCCCATTTCTTTATTTTCAAACAAATTTTGTTTCTTTTATAACTTCTTTATTTTTCAACATTTTTCATCTATTCCAATTCCTACGTTTCCTCCTCATACCTATGAAAATCACCACTTAAAATTAAACCTCTTACGAAATCAATATCATTTTGGATATGGGTCATTTAATTAGGAATTTGGATAACTCATGAGCCCATTTTCAATTTTATAAATAAATTAATTCTTTAATGTCTCATATATTTTTAATTTTTTTGGTGATTAAACCTCCCTTTAGAAGACAATAGACCAAGGAACTCCCCCATGCTCGTGTATCCCTCTTTGGAGCTCATTTCCATCACGGATTAGTGAAAACGTTCTTAGGGTTTCTCAAATCATCCAATATTTTTAAGGCAATTTGTTTCATCTATAAGTCATTCTACATTAACTATTTTCCCCCATTTCAGTCCCTAATTGACCTTCTCAGCCTCATTCAGGCCTCCATATAATATTTTTCTCTTGGAGATACAACCTTTGGTGGATTTGGGGAAATTTCATCAAGATATCTCAAGTAGGTGGGTTTCCTTCCTTCCACCTCACATTTTCTTATGTTTCTCCAATTTTCATAGGGTTTCATTCATTTTAATAGATATTATAATATTATTATTTAATTTCTTGATGTCCATAATTTAGGTATTCAAAACAAGAGTTTTATTTTTTTTTTGTTTCAATCTCTAATTATGTGGATTTAGGTTCATTTTCACTCCATTGTGCTGCAACAGTGGTGTGGTAGAAGTTCCACACAAGGATTTGAGGGTTATGGTACATGATTCAATGTGTAAGAATTTTATAATGAGTTATCTTTCAGGATTTATATTTTTTATGTTCATCAATCAATATTTTTAGTTCAAAAACTATTTTTGGTAGCATTTCTTAAGTATTTTATTTTTATTTTCCAATTTGGGTTGAAATGGGGGTCTTTACTTCTGCATTCCATGTTGTACCAATTGGTGTTTTTTTACAATTAATGGAATGACTTTATAAAAATGCTCTGGTGCTAAAAATTCTAGTTTGGTGTAATATTGGTATGTATTTTTCAATTAAAATTTGGATTTAAAATGGAGTTTATGTGCCATGTTTTGTTATTACACTAATTGTTGTTTTATAGAAAATATAAACATTTTTTCAATATATAAATATTGTGGGGAAAAAATTTTGTTACTTTTTTGAGTTTTTATGAACAAAAGTAGTATTTGTATGTGTAAATGGAATTTTATAGCATGTGGAACTTGTTTGAGCACAAATAGGGAAACCCTAGTATCTTTGTGGTTGGATATGTACTAGCATGCTAGTGATCTAGAGTGGTTTTTTCCCACATAGAAAGTTTGATGTTGATAATACTAACAAAACATCGATGATGATGTTTTTTGGGATGACTAATTTATGGGTGATTCTCCTACTAGTGGATCATGCATGAGAAAAAATAGTGTTATGGTTACCTTCACATAGAGATGTGGAGTAAATGGGGCCCACAACTAAGTAGTGACTAGGGGTGTTCCAGTGTTGGGTGCTCATTGAATATTTGGAATTTATCTTTTTCTTATTGTGTGTTCAGTTGGAATATATAGTAGCTTTAATTTTTTTTTGAACTTACCTATTCTTTAATGTTACCTCTTTGAAAATAAATTTCATTTAAAAGATGCACCTTTTGAATTTATTGCAACTATTCTTGGTTCATAACACATGGATGTTTTTTATCTTATAATGAATATCACATGGAAAATTTGGTGGGATACTATTGGGCCAAATATCACAACCTACATACACCTTTGGGGGTATATAGACTTGGTTGTGTTTGACACTAGAATGGGAAAGGCATTGGGATATATCTGTTCAGGTTTCTAGTTTCTTCTGTTGTGCGGTGTTGTGGATATGCCACGTGGGTGATGAACCATTATCGTGTGGTGGTCTTTGGGATGCATTTTCGACTAATTTTGTATATTTTTACCACTTATGTCATTTTAATAACCTTTTATCATGTTCTGAATTTTTAATTAATGATTTTTTGGCATGATTTTTCAGATTAGTTTTATTTTTTTGGTTGTCTTCTGTATCCTAATTTGGATAAATCATTCCGAAACCATTATTTATGATACCTAGGCAGTTGTGGCTGAATATGGGGATAGGGAACACTCTTTGGGACTTTCTATGAGTTGGGATTGGTTCTGGTAAATATGGAGACCAGATTAAGTTCGTGAAAATGACAAGATACAAGTGTTATAGGATGAATGATTAAAGTAAACCATCCATGGTTAAACCATTAAATAAACATATGAACAACTAAACATAAAATGTACCATGAAATATTGAAATAGAAAAAATTCCAAATATAAATATGGGATGTAGATTATGATAATATTTAATTAGAAATGTTATGTGATACTGGACATGAATGACATAAATCTTACCAATATACAGTCCCTCTATAATGTTTTGATATCACTAAAGTGACATATAGTGAAATAACAAACAATAACGTTTCCTATGACCATATGTTGAGGAAAATAAGGTTCATAGTGTATTATGTTTTCCAAAATCCTACTAAAACATTATGAAAAAGGTATACAAAATTTTCACAGTGAAGAATAATCACTCCAATTCATTAAAAACATTTTTTTATTCAAAATCATATATTATAGCTTATAGAAAACATAATGTGAGAATAAATCATTTTTATATAATTATAAAAATAATAACTTGAATTTCATAAACAAATATCACGTTGATACAAGTAAAATAAATCCTTATGAAAAAAATGAAAATCAAAAGAATATGAACAAAATCATGAGATAAAATATTGTTATAAAAGAATTTACATTAAAAATTAAGCAAAAATATTCTCATAAGAAAAATAGAGACTATAAATAAGTATATCAGTTCCTTTTGATCCTATATCCATAGTAAAAACCAAAAATTAACTAAAAAACCCTTTAAATTTTGCAAGGAGAATTTTTTCCAATTGAGAAAATTTGAGAGGATATCATGTAAAGATCGAATAAGTGAAGAGAAAATGAGATAAAAATAGGACATAATTTATAGAGATCTATCAAGGGAGAAGGATAAACTCCATGGAATAAAAGGATGATGAATCTTGAGAACGTAGTAATGTTATATTGGGACTAATGAATATTATAGTTTGATTAGATATAAAAAATATCAAGGTCAAAGAAGAAAATATCATATGTTTTAATTTTTTGATCGATGTGCACATTTTTCAGAATGGTTTAACAAACAATGATCATACAAGTTTTTTCCTTAATCCTATAAAATATTTTTGGAGCATGACTACTTGAGTACAACCACACTATTTTGTAAAATTTTACCAAATAATTGAGACACATGTAGAAAAATACCTAGAACACTGTATGGTTTGAAAGATGAGAAACATGTTTTTACTAACTATTATCAAACCTTATGAAGCAACACTAGATCCTTATAGCACAATAAAATTTATTTACCATATGTTTAGTACTAATTGTGTTCCCTAATAGTGTTCCTGGAATATTTTTTAAAAAAATCTATTTTTGAAAACCCTATCTCATAGAGTCCTATATAATTATATTAATGTTAAAAAAATCATACTAATTAATACCTAGTTCATAGAGGGTGTCTTATTCTGTTGTAACACCCATTAAAAAAATATGAAATAATAAATTCTACAACCTATTCCAACAAGGTGAATCGTTATTCTCAGAATCCTAACTAATTGAAACTCTTTAGTTAAGCATTATTGGGATGGAGTAGTGTTTGAATGGGTGAAATCTAGGATATTTACCATAGTGCTATTAGTGATGAAATAACATAGTTAAGGCACATGTTTTGACCATTGGGGAGTTTCATTATCATAATAAGTGACCCAAGAGGATAATTGTGTATAGTGTGCTAGAAATATAGCCATGGTATTATTGGATACCTATGAGGCAAGATGACTAGTTTCTTAGTCTAGGTAGTTTAGGTCATGAAAAATTTTTTATGATCCAATAACGAACATAATGTGTTGAGAAACAAACTATTTTTTGGAGTGGATTAAAAAATAATGGTGTTGTACATTAATTTGGTGTAGTGTGAAACAACCATTGAAGAATTACTATTAGATGCATATAACTTTTTAATTCACTATTCCTAAATGGTAGTAAAAATTATAGGGTATAGATTAATTTGGTTTAGTACAGGGGAACCAAATTTTAATTGGATTAATATAATTTTTTATTTAATCATTTTGGGTAGTCCATTTTGGATTTAGTGCATATTCTTTTTAGGTATGTACCGTATACATTTGTATCACAGACATGTTTAGTTATTCCTTCACATTAACCAATATTAGGTATTTAAAATTTAAAAAATGTTCATCCAAGTTGTGTTCCTTATAATGTATTAATATGACATAACTATTTATGAATTCACTATACCAAGGGTTTTTCATAGGTAAATAATCAACAATAGTTTCCAGAATCATGTTTCAAATTTGATGTGGTCGGTGTTATTAAACAAGGACTATTCATAAAGGGTAGGTGAAACCGTAAGGTTATTCCACTATCAATTGAATATATAATCAAGGATAAGTTTTTTAAAAATGAACTTCCTCAAAAGAAAACCTCTTGATATTTGTGAAACCAAAATGGAAACAATTAGAAGAGGATGATAAATTTCAAAGAATATAGGGAATTTATAATATAATAACATATGAAATAAAACTGAGGTATAAAAATTAGTGTGAGTTGATCCCAAAAATAATGCTTACAAAAATTGAGAATATTTAGAGGTGAATTTTTCATAATTTATGTTCGTATACTTGTAGTGGAAGGAAACTGTTTTTTAATTTTCAAGAATAGTTCACCTTATGAGAATAACATGACTTTTATTAGGGATAAATATTTTTTCTCACATGATTTTTATATCCCTCAAAATTTTTCCACAAATAAATTTTCCTAACTAATTAGAAGGTATAAAATTATTACCGAAAGATTTGAATTTTTCCTAGGATAACATTATGAGTTTATGAGACAAATATGATTTGTGTTGCTTTATTCATTACTTATGGTCACATGATTTAGACTATGTGACTTTTTTAATTAATGTTCATATACCATGGTAAAAAGAGGACTTATGTTTGAGGAAATACATCAATTACTAAAGGTATTTTTCAGAATTTAACGTTTTAAATCTTATATTGAGATAGTGATTTAGGATTTAGGGTAAGATATATTAGGCTAAAATGTCATATAATTAATTCTATTTGTACATGGAATCTTTTCTCAATGAATAGATGAGTGTGTGTGAATGATTTATTTTTTATATTGTTATAAAAGTAATAATTAAATATATGATGAAAAAAAATCTTACACCAATATCATAGTTTTAAATAATTATGAAATAGTATTATTATTTATTGCCATGAATCATAGACCTTTATCATTAAATTTTGTCTTTCAAAACATAGAAGAACATCAATTATCGGTATTTTTACTCAATAAGAAATGAATTTAATCAACATGTAATGACTCACCCATGTTAGGATTCCATATTAATTTGTAATTAGTTAGAGTATACCCCTCATGTACTTGCTTTAATATATCAATGTTTCATGAAAAGTATTAAAGATATATTAAAACACAATAATGGAAGGAACATCCCAATAAAATTGAATTCATCTGATCATAGTGAATAATATAATCCATTTATCTACCTTAATAAATGAATAATAAATTTCATTACATGTGACTCCTTATATTTAAGGTACCTAAATGTGAAAACAACTAGTATGTGTACCATATACTCTCTACATCATCTATGGAATTATTCATTACACCTCTACTAATAAGTATACATTTTCTACATATATTGTTGGTTGACACCACAACTGACACTATCAAGAAAATTTGAATAATAGGGTATATAAAATAGTGGTGATCATATAAATATATCCATTTGGTAACTCCATTGAACTCTCACATGCCCATGTAAATGAATCATACTTATTAATCCCTGTATAAAATAAATAAACAAGCCAATTGAAATATCTCATACATAAACCATCCCACCAATTTGATTCTATAACACAAAATTATATTGGTTTTAAAAACCAATTATCATTATTCCATGATATGTGTGAATAAAATAAATTTTAATCCTATGGTTTAGAATATATTATATTAGAGATATATGGTTATATGTAAAATGGGGTAAAAACTCATTAGTGTCATAATCATGTAAAATCCAAGAGGTTTTTATTAAGTTAATAAAAGATGTGAAATTTTTTTATATAGGAAATATATGATGAAATTATTCAATGAGTGTTCATGTTTTATCTGCATAAAATTTTTTGTAAACCTTATTTTAATATTACGAATCTGTATTATATTTTTTTTTCATTTAGAGAGTCTACAATCACTTATTCTTATACTGGTTTCATTTTAATTGGGAGCCTCATTGATCCATTGATAATTACATATTTTTTCTACTTCCTATGTTAATTGGAATATATTATATACTATCCATTATAATAAAAAATGATCGAACCTCTATTTACATAGAAAAATCAATATTATGTTAATGTATTCCTTTTAAATTAAGATTGGTCTATTTACATTCACATGTATATCAATAATTTAAAGACACTTCTCCACAAAACATAAACAATTCCATAGTACAAAGGAATGATCAAATGGATAGGGAAATATGGTTATGCACTGATGTAGAATATAGCATAAAAATATAAAATTGAACACATTCACACATAATATGATACTCGACTACTTAAGAAAAACTTCTCTTGATAAAAGAATAATTTTTCATGATTATTTACACTAAATCATAACAATAGATATCCTTCTACTATAGAAATCACCATAAATTGTATTAAACAACAATGTAAAGGGTTATATCTCTATAATAACTATGTAATATAACAATAATATGAATAATAAAAACCATAAATATGATCTAAAAAACTCACAAAATATTATCTTGTTTCTTAAATAGGCTCCACATTATTTAATTCACAATAGTGACGATTCCGCACATTAATGATTGATCTCGGATTCCATCCACATTGATGTTTAATTATTTATTTGGGATTAATGATTTCTCAAAAAATATATTCTATCTATAATAAATAAATCTGTATTATAAAAAGGAAAAAATGAATAAAATTAGTTTCTTTATTTCTTAATTTGGGTAATAATGCATACATAATAAACTTATAATGTCCCCCTCAAAATTCATGAGCTCGATGTGGTATTGAGATGATCTAAATGGGACTTGGTCCTTGTCTATAATTTGAAAAGAATTTAACACTTAAATAACATTCAATCCTCTACACAAAACATGTTTCTCTAATTTCTAGGATCTTCCTTATCTAGTTTTGAATTAATTTATCTATTTTTATTTTTCTAATTGATGTTTCTAAAAGTATAAATCCATACAGTAGTGGACCTGGAATTATGATGTTAATATTATATACCTTTTATAAAATATGTTAAATCCATCCCTATAGAAATGTTTTTATTCATACATATCATCCATTAACCTATAGTTTATATAACATAAGTTTATATTACACTTATATATCATTTGAAATATCACAATTTTTTAATAAGTTTTCTAGTTATTATTTTATTAATAGATAACCCAATATCTTTTATAGAAATGGAATTTTTATTATGCATCCATCATTCTATCCATGTTAATACCATGAATTTTATATTGATTCCAAAGTTACTATAATGTAATCTATTTAACCTTTCTTAGCAATGTGGTAGTGAAAAACATCGATTTTATTTATTTCTAAATTTGACATGAATCACTTTTAAAAATATTATTTTATTCACATTCAAATGAAATAAATCTAAAGATAATTTGAAGATAGAAATTCCTATTATTACCAATGTAATAAATTAAAATAATTTCTCAAATTTTAACTATTATTATATAACACTAATGGAAACATTATGCCCAAACACAACATAAAATATTTCCTTATATAATTTGACGAAAAATTTTATAATATCAATTAAATTTAATAAATAAATTTCTTTTTTGTAATTCTCGTACATATATATCCTTTCACTCTAAGATATCTGAAAATGGTAATCAAATATAGTCAATGTGAAATTAAAATTTCAACGTGATTTTACCTTTTCGAAATTCATTCCACCTAAATATTATCACACCCTCATCAATTTATCCATTTATTATTCTCTAAAGGTAAATTTAATTGATATCTACATCTTTCATCCTACCATAATCATTTATATGTACCTTCATTGAAATAATTCTCTGATAACACAATTTATGGATTTAAAATAATGATTTCATCATTACAAAATCATTTATGAGTCACCATAGTCTTGATATATTTTTGTAATATGACCTTAATGAGTTATGAAATTATATTTATCATGAGTACATGGAATGTTATAGAACTATTGAGGTTTTTTGGGTGTTGGTGATAAATATTCAATGGTTGAGTAAGGATGTTTGGCTTTTTCTGAGTTATTATCCATGATTTACAGTTTAATTCAAATAATTGTATACCCAATCAGATCTTGTTATAATATTTTATCCCATAACCCACTAGGATGTTAATGGTTGGATCAAAATATAAATATTTTATCCATTATAGATATATCTTCTATCCTATCCATTAATCATTTTTCATTTCAATGATATTTTTTCATCATTTAGAATATATTTTTCTTGCATAATTACATAAAGATTCATATTTATGAAATATTTTTAAATTATTTTCCCTATTTAAATTATATTTGTTGTACCATAATTTTCTAATAATTAATTTCTCCCAAAACAAAATTCAAAATATATTCATCCATATATACAATTTTTAAAAATGATAAATCATTTATTTATAGTCCTTGGTTATTATGTTTTTTTCATCCAATAATTTAGAAACCTGAAATGTTTTTTCACATAATATAGGTCTCTATTAAAAGGTCAAATATCATTATAATTTTCATATACATTTTAATATTAACATATGTATTCAAATTATTATATAAATCATTACAAATAAATTTTCTCAATAACATTTTTTTATATGTAATCCCCAAAAAATTATTATTATTAATGAATGAAATAGTTATTGAAATAAATATGATAATTTTGATGGATATAATAAAAAATTGGGAAAGAATCCTATATGGTCTGTGTTTTTAAAATTTTATTGTATTTGAATTTATAATATTCTATAATTAGTTTCATTTTTATGATTCTCTCAAACTCATAGTGAAGAAATAATATTATTTTACCAATATTTTATGTTTATGTTTCTATAATTAAATCAATTGTTAAACAGTAGAATAGTTCACAAAGATAAAAAGGTCCTCAATTGAGGTAACCCCTGATGGGACCAAACCAAATGAAACCCCACTCGAGTAGGCTATATTATGATTATTACACCCATACTATCATTCAAATGGATAGGGGTAGGGGACTAAGACCACATAGGCATAACCGTTTATGGGTGTTATTAGTCTATAATATCCCACAATGTGAATTGATCATTCAGAAAAAATAAAATACAACACAATCATTTCAATGATATTTAACAAATTTAGTTTATAAAAACTTGATCTAAGAAAACAATGTTATGTGAAATGTGAATAAAGAAAAATATAGAAAGATAAATACTCATGAATAATATAATAACTGCGATGTACATCATACTCTATGTAATGAGTGAAACATGAACTATATAGCTTTTCTTATAGGGTACTCCATATTAAACTATCTCCATCCTAAAAAATAATCAGCTACATTGTAACGAATCCATTATCATCATAACTAGAAAAATTTTGAATTTGATCATTGAACTGTGAAATATCTTCAGAGACACAAGATGTGTGGGTGAACGGCCGATGAAGGGTTGAGTATAAACATACCACTTTAGATAATCTTGGGAGAATAAGTAAATATAAACTAATAACTAAACTTAAACAATATACAAGGGAATCACTTAGACTATTCCAAGGGAAATAAATAACCATTAATATCAAGATATCCATGTCAAAATAAGGAATCCAAATACTCATATCATATATATCATAATGGTCATATAGGAAAATCAATGATAATGTTTAGTAACTTGATAACTACTTAAATATATATTACATAATTTTTTGTGAATACTAAATAAAACTAACAAAGAAACATATATGTTAAATACAATGGTTTAGTTTCTTTGGTGATTAGATACATATTCAACAAATTAATGAAAAATATTTGACATCTCATATACACATTCTCTATATATTTATGCATTCTATAAAAAACAAAACAGAACATATTTAACATAAACGTTTTAATTTGAAACATAAGGATGGGTTTGATAAAATGAAGAGTTTTGGTCGACATGGGAGACATCAACCAAAGATAATAAGTTATTTTATGATAATCATGTGTTAATGAGAAATAATCATGGTACACAAAGGTTATTCCCAAGTACATAAGTCTCAAATCATATGTTATGTCATAATGATTTATTTAAACAAAAGACTTGAGTAAGACGAGCAAGGAACATAAAAAAATATTCCATGAAATCAATATGTATTCATAATAATATGAAATAACTTTTTGGATATAATATATGACGAATAAAATTTAAATGTAGTTATCGAAGAAATTATTCTATTTTTTGGCTTGGGATTACCATTTTTGTAACTTCCTGGGCATGGTTAACCACCTATGTAGCCATTGGCCTATTAATACAACCTGATAAAGCATCGTCCTGGGATAAAACTCTTATGTTTACATTCTATCTCAAGAGATGTAAACATTACCAATACATTATGGGGTTATAGTTGATCCATATATAACATAATTACAAACCATTAACACATGTGACATAAAAACAAGAATAAAATTCATTTTTTAATTTTACCTAACAATCCCATAAAAAAAAATCGATTTCACAAACGAATTAATAAAATAAAAATAAACCATATATAGTATGGGGGTGGTGAAATAATAATATATATCCTAAGTAACATCACCAGATGAAAACATCGATGAAAACCAGATTTTAAAATTATTAGATAAGTCACCTTAATTTTTTTTACTATCCCATTTTTATTTTAAAAATAAATTTGAGTTAAAATATTTGAAAAAACTTTTATATCATGGAAATAAATACTCACAATGTTGAATAATTAAAATGGTAAATAAATTTATTCAAATTATAAGCATTAAAAATAGATACATTTATAAAAATAATTTTCTTTTGAAAATGTGAAATGAATATTTGAAAGAAATATAAATTAAAAGTTGAATAAATCAAAAAAATATATTGTTTATGAAAGGATAAGGAAAAAAATAAATGAATATGGAAATATAGGAGGAATATTATTAACTGTGAAGAAATTTTTGGGTAATTTTTAATTTCAAAGATCTTATTAGGGAAATTATTTACTAAAGTAAATAAAACATTTTTTGAAAATGTAAAACGACAAAAATAAATACATGTGAACATAAGTATTTTTTTAGAGAATATATTTAAAATTACCCATATGGATTTTCACTCAAATAAAGTCCTGATTGATGAATAAGATTTAAAGCAAGAAAATTTCATCATTAATAAACTTTGTTTCAAAGCCTATAAATGATAAATAATGATATAGATATCTAAATCCCCGGAGTTTCCTAAAAAACATGACAACCATAAATCAATTTTTTTTATAAACACTAAGAAAATTAAAAGTGAATATGAAATATATATCAATATAGGATAAAGGGAGATAAGAAGCACAAAAAAGTTTGTAATATTTTTAACTTTAGAACACTTTATTTTATAAGAAATGATATATTTTTAAATACCTAGAATCACATAAATAAATTGATAACAATATCATAATTAATTCCCTTTTACAAACATTTATGAACATGATTATTACATGTATTCATTATCTTACAATATAATGAATTTTATTATAAATCTTGATTTTTCATCTACAAGATATACTACATAATAATTTCTTGTGAATATATATCACACAAAATGTTCATATAAGAACAATTATATGATGAAAACATAAAGTATTGATGATATTATTCTTGATTTTTACGCCATGTAGAAATATTCTATCATTATATTAGACACAAATGATATATTTTATCATGGGTTGAGAAAAATTAATTTGAAGAACTATATGATTGTGTGAACCCATATTAATTTACAAATAAGTATAATAGAGGAGTGGGATCCTATACTATGAAATATATTTTTATATGTTTCATTTTATGTTCAGATTATTGTATGTGTGTATTGATCCTATAAAATTAAAATTATCATTAATGGATATCATATGTTATGTACGTTGATGTTTAAAAAAATATTGTGATGAATTATTCTCATTGTAATGTAGGACACATTGGGTACATCAAGTATTAAATTTAATTAATTAAAAATATCATAAATAACATATCCCTTATTTCGTTGATGAATGTTTATGTCTCAGGACCTTTGATATGAAAAGAACTCTCCGTATTAGTCCATTTTCATGCTGTTTTGTGGGAAATTTATTTATTGGAAGGACAATGGACGAGATACCGAACACATTGGTTGATGACACCAACATTCAATTTTTATTATTTGAGACATCATGATAAAGGTATTGTGTTACATAGTAATAATTAATTGGAGGTTGTATCTCATCATGACATTGCCTTATTTTTTATTGGTTCCTTGGTATGTTAGTATATGCTAACCTTAGACTTTGAATGGATAAACCTAATTATGCTTGAAATAGTCCTAGAGGGTAATAAAATATGATTTTTTTTAAATCTCATTTAAAATAAATTTTTAAATTAACATTTTAGAATAAATATCATTCATTATTTATGGTTTAATAATTATTCTATTTTGGGTGATCTCCATGATTTAATCACATGTTATTCTAAGGAATATTTGATACAAATAGTTACAAATATTTCTTTGATATATCTAACAATATATTATATATTATATCTATAGATGAATAATTTGGGGATATATATTTATTTAAATAATATTAAAAATGTTAGGATAGATTAATGTCAGCGATGATAACCTGCCCATGTTTAGTGGTTTAGTTTGAAATGATAATTATACATTTAATTGTTATTTTTTCTTTAAAGTGAATAATAACTAATATGTTATTGTTAAAAATATAATTCAATAATATATAATTAAATGGTAAGTGGTCTATGTGAAAATCATTAACCCTAAACACACTATAATAAAAATCTTAGTTAAATTACATTTTCGAGAAATAAATAATTGTGAACAAGTAAAAGAAAATATTCTCACAAGATCAAGATATATTTAAATAATAAAATAAATAATTATTATTTTCATCCTCCTCACCTCTAAATAAATTGATAATGATAAATTATTCCTCACCGAAGAAGAAATTACTATTAAAATCAATAATGAATGATGCATGTTACCAAGATTGGATGCACTAGTAATAGATGATTTAAAGTTAGCTTTATAAGATTTTGTTGAAAATGTAGATCAACACAATAAGGAATATACACTTATATACAATGATCAAATGATTGTACAAAGATATCTAATTAAAATTTTCATCTGAGAATAAATAATTACAACTCTAGGTAATTATAGATCGTCATATTTATAAATTATAAAATTATTGTGATGATCTTCTATAGGTTCATATGTGAAAATAAGTAAATTAATAATTTATTTAAATAATTTATCTTGTGACTAAATTTATCATTTTAAGCACATATTATTCATCTAATATTATTATAATTCACTTTAGATACATTCAAAAATTAGTTCTACTTCACCATGAACCAACATGTGGTTTCCGAGTAGTCTCACAGTTTATTTGTAACTATTTATTCATTTTTGATGAAAATTGTTTATTAAAATTTCATTTCTATTAAATATATGAATTAATTGAATCTGAATATCAATTCATATTTTCATTATATATTATTTCTCACATAACCAAGAAATTTTTCCAATAAAAATGAATAAACATGGAAAACTACTATATATAGATTCCAATAATTCGGGATGTATTACATTGGTCTATAAAAATCATAATTAGCTGGATATGGTTAATCGATATATCTTGATGATGTCTTACATGGTTATCCGATCAATCTAATGATACCGGATCAGATACTAAAAAATAATATCCCAGTAGATCAGGATCATAAGGCATGTGGTTTGATGAATTAAACATATTGATACTCACATATGTGACATGTTTTCCCTGTTCTATTATGGTGTATAACTTGTGAGTCCAATAATGTTAATTATATGCTATAGGAAATGGTGACTAAAAAAATGAGGAAACATTGATACCACACATTTTGAAGAAATCAAACACATATTATACCCCATACATGTTTTTGATAGACAAACATGACAAATCCCAAGGCATGTGTCCTGAACACGAGTATAAAAGATAGAATTTCATCTAACTTAATAAATATTATATAGTATTATATATCTATTGTGTATAATTTTACATAGAGTGAATAATTAATTAAATATTTTAACCTATTCATATATGTTCATGGTATCATTTATACAAAAATAAAAACAATGTAACATGATTTTAGATTATATATTAAATTATTTTTCATGTGGAAATCTAAATTTACATGTTTCTTTTGGTATTTTATTATGTTTTTATACACATGAAATAAGAACACGACATGAAGTGAAACTCATAGGTGTTTCATGTGCCATTTTTTAATAGTAAATACCATAAATTTGTTTTCATGAAATGTAAGTTGTATTACAATGGAATTTTCAAGCACAATTATCTTTTCAGGATGCTTGGATGAATACATTACATTTCCTTAAAGTAAAATTATGTTCTATAGTAATGTAAACTAAATTTAATTTCATTAATTTTTTTAAAATTTTGAATTATGTTAGTTCAATGATTCATAGATGAAATTAACATAATTTATTAAATTATACTAAATCTTGGATATTTATCCAACTTGATGAAAAAATATAAGTATTTAATCACTAAATTGAAAATTTTATTTCATCATATGAGATGTGCATGATTATAATCCTATATCAGACCTATGTATGTTATTCATTTTCATTTAATTTGTAATTATTACAATAAAATGATAGCATGTGAGTCATCTCCAACTCCTTATTATGTAATGGATAGTGTGCCTATGGTATCATTTTTACAAACTCATTTATCTAAACCATTGGATCCCCTCACCTATCTATGATTAAATTATTATCTACAGAAAGAACTCCCTTGTGAGAGTTGGTCATTAGTGACCTAGAGCTAAGGAAAATATAATCGAGATGACACATAATAGACAAGGTGGAATACTGATACATGAACTAGATACTAGTCATGGTGTTTTCTCTTAGAGTGAAGGGTTAGTTTATTAATCACGTGATAAACTAACCATTTGAGAATCTCATGATCATTTTTCTCGTGTTTTATTTATTTTTTTCAGTTAAAAGGTTAATTATTTATTTGGATGCTACATTATTAAAAATAATAATTATCAAGAATGATTTATTATGTAAAATAAAAATATATTGTGCATAAATTTTATCAGACAGATTCAATCACTTATGTAAAATCCACTTAACATTAAGAAATCATCTGACAAGACAAAACTAGGATCTTACACATAAGCATTAAAAAATCTCAAATAAAATATTATGTTCTTATATACATTCACAACATATTTTAGAAATGAACTCATATTTCAAAGTGATTGACCAAACCATGTCAGGGTTCTTTAAATTATCAAGTCACCCTTACATTTATATTATGTTTTTACTTAATTTAGATCACATCATGGGTTGACTACCCACAAAATAAATCATGTAAATGAGAGGAAAGGATGGAGGAAATCATTATATTTGATTTCATTATTAATGAATCTAATAAAGAGACCACGGAACTCTGAATCAATTCAATTTTGAAAGTTTTTACTACTTAAAACCCTTAAATTAACATGTCACCCCCATGTCTAGGTTATGAGAAGGAGATTATGTGACATTTGAAATTGAATATGTATATATATATATATATGTGTGTGTGTGTGTGTGTGTGTGAAACTTCTTATTTAGAATGTATGGGTAAGGGTTTTTTGTTTTTTCAAAAATAATGGGAGATTAGAAAATTTAATGAAATATGAATTTTCTAGTATGTTTTGTAAATTAATTAGGTACTAAAAATATTCTCGAAAATTTTGTATAAATGGAAGGTTGTATGACATTTAAAATTTCACTAATCCATACCTGTGGAGGGTAAGTATCTCAATATCTCAAATACGTATGAATTTTTTAGGATCATAGAGATTATACTATTCCAAAGAAGAAAATTATACATTCTTCTACCCCCACTTCTTGAGTGGCATGCTAAAGTTGACAGTGAGTAATAATTATCCCTAATCCAAAATCATTTGGTTGAAATTATATATTTTTAATGTTTTATGATATCATCCAAATCCATTCATATTTTAAAGAAGTATGAGGCTATAGATTCATATGAAATCATATTTCACCTTTGTGATTTTTATTAGTAGAATATAGGATAAAGGGCATAAAATACCTCAAGCATACAATTCATATTCAATAATTGAGAGATGGTTCTTTGAGGTTATCGTGTATTCTATATTATTATTTATATTGTATTAATAGATATATTGGGATATAATATCCATCATGAGTTTCATATAGACACATTTTATCCTCACTAATTAAAACCCTATATAGTTTCGTTATGAATTTTAATTTGAGTACTGTAGAGAAGACTCTATTGAAACCTATTAATTTTATTTTCCAGGTTGATAAAGACAATGGGATGAAAAACCATAGTCCCCATGGTGAAAAATAAATCAATTAATATGATCTTGTTCCCAAAGACTATTTCTTAGTCCACGTCCCCATAGAACCATACATCCTGGATGAATACATTCCAATAACAATAAAAATACCAGAATGTGGTGTTTATTTCAAGTAGAAATCCAATATAGTTAACATGGAACTATAAAAAGTAAAAAAATAAATGAGAATAATCTTGTGTGTTTATTAAAAATTATAATATTTCAATATGTACATGTTTGGTATTATATACAAAATTTAGTTCTAACATTTGTATCCAAACATATGAGCTGGGTATATTTTGGACAGTTTCATTAAAAGAGGTGGATATAGGGGATTCCAGTAACGTGATGATAGATAATGTATCTATTATGGTGGAACACATAACATTGCCTTAATTTTGTCTTTATTTATAATGATATGATAATATTTTACTGTTGTTACTAATAATAAAATCTATATTTCTTGTTTATACATGAATGTATTTATTATTTAGTTTTAGAAAAAAAATGATTCTATTTTCATAAATGTAGAATATGTTATGGTATTCCATAGATCTATAATGGTTTGGATTTATTAAATTAAAAAAACTGAATATTTGGAAATTTATAAAGAATCAAATTCTTGTGAGTCATTTCATAATAATTCATGGAATAACCATGTTCGTGATGTAAATGAGAAGTGTTTGAAGAATTTCAATCGGTAATATTCTTTAAAAACATTGGAGCTTAAGATGCATTAATAATTACATTTTTTTTATAAGGAATGATTTTAAAACCAATATGTGGTGGTCAAGGTGAAAGTTTAAAATTATTTCTAGAAGTGATACAAAGTGATGTGTGGAGACCACTTCATTAAGAATCTAGAAGTGGATTCTTAATCCACATGAATTTTAAAAATGAAATGATATAGTACAGTTATATCTACATGTTTATTTATAAATCTATATCTTTCCATAAAATAAATTAGTTCAAGAAGGTTTTTGAGAATCATCCTTTAATGAAGATACAGAAACTTCATTCAGATTAAGGTTGTTAATATAATGACAAATAGCTTATTGATATTATATGAGAAAATATAATTTTATCTCAAGTCACTCCCCCCCATTCAACTTAGGAAAATTGAATTATAAAAAGGATTAAGAATACATTATTGTACATTTTATAGTTTTTTGTGTCATGAACACTTTCCATAATTCTTTTGGGGATATTCATTGATCATGGAAGAACACATACAAAACATAGTACAAAATTTATTGTAGGAAACTATTTACTTTGAGATATGGAGTGAATGATACCGGTGTTGTTAGATATTCATGGATGGGGATGTGTTGTGTCTGTTAGGGTATTCTAAACAATTAAATAACACCCTAGGTAGTGAATTGTATTTTTATTGGTTACCTAATAGAAATAGTGGCATACTACATATATTTCCACTATGATAAAAAAGAATTTCATTATGGAGAAAACACTACTCTGTAATAGGGAACACATCCTCAAGATGGATAGTGGGAGAAGGATAATATTCTAGTATATTGATAAATTGGATATATTGGAGTTATTTTGAGATAATACTTCAGAAGTCATTGTGGAATATGTAGTTCATGAAATAAGATGTTTTTTAGTATAACCAGAGATGATAGAGAACCAAAAAAATATTATTTTATAGTGACATAATATTACAATTGATTATTAGTTGAAAATAATATCCCTCTGTCCTATATTGATGTAGTAGCGATGCTAAAAACTACATTCTTTCAATATAAAATTAACAATGATAAGGATTCAATGTTCCAAAAAATTTGTGATTTTTAGTTGATCATCTGTTGAATGGTAATATGGTTGTATTTGGGGACTCGCTTGATATTAAGTACCCTATTATACTACATCAAAATGGGTGTTCAAAACACATTGGGAGAAGGTTTTTATATCTACACTATATTATACAGTATCAAGTTTGGATCTATAGATCAGTGACATTGTAGTGGTGGTGGGCACTGTTGTAAGAATGGTATCAGAAAAAGCACCATAGATGCACTATAGCAGTCAGGGTACTATAGAAGCTATATTCCCCAAAGGGATTATGGGTTAATAATTTGGGTGTTTAGGGCCATATAATTGTAAGTAATGCTCACTAGGCCAATGAGCCATGTATTGGGATTCATGCCCACATTTCCTACATGCCATGTATTGAATGAATATATCATGGCGGGTGGGTTATCCTTTCAGGGGCTACGGCCTACCTTTCATTCCTATGTGTGTGGTTTGTTTGTGTTTTTAAACGTAATTTTTTTCCATTCCCCTAACAGAAACCCATAGAGATATATATATTTGGAAATATAATTGATTGAAAATTGGTATTCATGAGAAATATGAAAATAGTTTTTTATGTTATATCCAATAAATCACATATATTTTCTAATGGGTTTACACAATTTCATGGATTATACTATGATGAAACATTTCTCTAGTTTCAATTCTTAAATACATTAGATCTTTTGTTAGACAATATCTTTCCATGACAATGATAATTAAATGATCTATGTCAAAACTATTTTTTATAAAATGAATATTCAAGAATTTGTGTAAATGACACATAAATATTGGTTTTTGAATTCAGGAAATCCCAACTATAAATTCTAGTTAAAGAGATCCATTTATGTATTAAAACAAGATCCATGTCATCAAATATTCAGTTCAATGAAGCCATAAAAATATTTTCTTCTTAATAATGAATGTAATTAATGTGAACAAAATTAGTTTAATTGGAAATTTTTTATTTGCACAGTAGTATATTTTAATGAAATATTACTAAATTGAAACAATATACCAACTTATAATAGGATGAGGCATCGTTGAGAAAGTTGTTCTCTATTATAGACATAGGTGATGAATCTGGAATTATAGGGATCAAGATCATGAATGATAGGCCAAATTGGATTCCTAGACTATGTTAATGTATATAAAATGACTATATTCTAAAGAGGATATGTATGGATAAATCCAAGAGATAATTTGTTCTAGTGTCACATGATATAAATCTTTTAATGAAAATTTGTCCTCAAACACAACATGATGGTGGGATAATGAGCCTGGTCCCATATTCTTCCACAATAGGATCTATCATGTATTTATTGTTAAATAAAAGTCTTAATGTTTCTTATTCACTGAAAATAGTAGGTACATAATAAGATGGTCTGCAAGAAAAATGATTGACTATAATTTAAATTATCATTATGTATATGTGAATATCTATAGATTTTTTTTCAGAATTATGAAGGATGTTAAGAGATATACATTATGGATTATAATGATAACATCTTTTAGAATGATTTGGATTGTCCTTATGTCCTCATAATTATATTACATTCATCACAAAATTTTAATTGTGAGGTATAAGAGTTTATAGAATTTAGTTTCTACCAATTATATTGAATAATATGAGTATATTTTTTTATTCTTGTGTAGAAATTGAAGTAGTTAATATTGAAAACATTTTCTATGCATATGATGTGGTTCTTATATGTGAACAAGCTATCACATATTAATTTTATAACACAATAGTGGTTTCTTATTCCAAATATCCATGAACACATTAAAGGAAAAAGAATATTCGTTAGATGATTCATCTATCAAGGTAATTTTCTCAAAGTGGTGAAGTTACATTGATAATTTTATCCATGATGTAATATATGGTGGACCCCTTTATGAATATACCATCCCAGAAGAAGTATGAAAATCATGTGAATGACAGTGAAAAAAATGGTTTTTTATAGATTGTTCTAGTGAAAGTGGGATTCTTTTGGATTTGGTTCAATATTAACAACATCAAAATCATGATTTTATATATTTATTTTCTTAAAATACATTTATTTTTATAATAACATAATTATTAACCCCATACATGACATAGTATATGATAAATTCATTATAATATATGTCCCATTTCATGGTCATCAAATTTCACCACAACAATGAGAACATGGTTGTTCCACAATAGTATCTGATAAAATATATGTATATATATATATATATATTCATTATACAAATGATATCATTTGAAGGGATATAGATGATACATGATATATGGGGTGCACACTCATTCAACCTCGAGTAACTTCATCACACTGTGTGTTGTTGGTAATTTATAGAGAATGATATTACGAGAGAGAGAGAGAGATATTAGGCAATAGGAAATAAAAATTTATGTGTTATGGTATGTTCCAATCAATGGATGTCTATATTGGTCCATAAGTATTAATATTATCATTCATGAATTCCATTAGCTGCATATTTTTATGTATTTATGAATAAATTATTACAAATACTCGAAAAATATATGTAACATTGGGTATGTCACAAGTGTTATGACATTAATAGATAATGAGAAATTTTTTATCCCTTTTACCCATTATTGTGGGTTGATATTTCAATCACATTAATGGGAATTAAACTACTTGGACAAATACATAGACATATTGTTCCCTAGAGAATGTTATTTCTAGAAATGAAATAAAGGAGATGCCAATAACATATATTGAGGACACCAGCGTAGAACATGATTAATTATTAGTAGTTAAAAAAATCGAT
This sequence comes from Viscum album, assembly GCA_963277665.1. NCBI lineage: Eukaryota > Viridiplantae > Streptophyta > Magnoliopsida > Santalales > Viscaceae > Viscum > Viscum album. Next base: position 386,354 of record OY728129.1, read on the forward strand.
CATATTGAATTATATTCATTTTTATGATGTTGTATATCATTGACCGATTTCATTATTTCTATCTGGCTTCCATAGTTTGTATATAAATGATAATATTATTTTGGTTTGTTTCACCTAATGACAATAATAATTTTTCCTAGAGGATCACAAAATAAGTATAAAGAATTACATTAATGTGTATTGACATTACATCAAATTTTCAGAATATCTCATACGATACAGAAAAATATGCCGAAATACTATATTATTTTATCTCATTTTGAATATTCGAATAAAAAACTAGTGGATTATATAATATATTCTTCTTCTACTACACATTTATTGATAACTAGAACCCTTTTTGACATATCAAAATTAATAAAGTTTTTCATATCATTGTTAAAGGAAACATAAGAAAGGGAGAGCTCAGATGCTCAGTAAGAGTAAACAAGGGAGAAATATATGAATAACATGAACATAAGGGTATAGAACATATAGATAACTTTTGAAGATCACACCCTAAATATTAGTGATCAAAAAACTGACTCATTTAAATAAAATTAGTACTTCATAAGAGATAAATCATGCAGGGACTGTGATCATAATCAATGAAAGCATAACATAAAAATAAGACATGGAATTGTGGATGACACATAGGCATATGAAATTATTTCCATAGTAGTAAAGGAATCACATCCATGATAATAATAGTAATATTGGTTCACTCTCCATGCCACTTTGTTATTAATGGTTTACACCAATGAACATCTTAGTAGTCATGGTTCACTCCCAAGACCATCTTAGCGGACAAAGTCATTTACTGAACCATGTTCACTCATAATTGCATCAATATATATATCATGATATATAAATCAATACCCAATTCAATTTAGGGAGATATAGGGCCCAAAAATAACATAATAAAAACCATACATATATGGGTCGCAAGAACATAAATAATTAATCATATCATAACTAATGGAATGAAGTGGGTTTAACAAACATTATTAAATAAAATAAAAACCCCTAGAAAAGAATTTGGTTTCATAAATATCATTCCATAATAATCATGAAACAATATTATAAATTATATTAATGGTAAAAATAAATCATATCCCTATTAAAGAATAATATTCATCAAATAATTTATATTAGATAGAAAATAATTTGTAGAAATCACATGATAACAATTATGGTCGAAAATATCTTTTATCCCTTGAAAATGGTTTCTTTTCATAATATTTTTTTTCAATTTATTAAAAAATAATCTTGTAAAATCGTAATGGGATTTGTATATCATTAAGAGTCACTATTGAAGAAAATTTCATTCATTGTTTATAAGTTAAAAACATTCCATTCCTACTTTTTTCCAAAAAAATTCACGAAGATCATTTTGTGGAAAACCAAAAATGATTCCTTCCAATCAATGTATTAAAATGAAAAAATGTGTAAAAATGACTATAAAAATAAATAAGAAAATAGTAGAGGTAATTTTTGAAATCAAAATTTTAAAACAAGTACATGTCAGATAATTCTTTCCCAACATAGACATAATACAATACAATCCCAAATATTGATGACATTGTGAAATAAATACTCATCACTTTATAATCAGTATAATAATATGAATCACGAATTAAAAAAGATTATATGTATATGAAAATACAATAATATTATTCACAATACTCATAAAATACATTCCAATGAAGTATAAACACTACATAGTCACAAATATTAGTGTATAATGAATGTTTCTCGTAGAAATAAAGGTGAGAACAATGTCCATTTCCTTAAGTCCTTACTTTTATTTCACATGTTAAGACCTACTGAATAATAAATATAAGTTTATTATTCCTATAAAAATGAATAATTGTCACACACAAACACACATATAAATTTCATATATTATTTAATTATGTATTAGTATTACCCATTTTTTAATAATTCTAGGTTAATGATAGGATTCAGGTAACAACAACATTGTTTTCGTTCCTGTTTTGACTTTTTATATGTTACCCTATTACATATATCATGATTACATCATCCCTATAAAGATAAAATTTATATAAATATGATATTCATATTCTGTATATATTTATTAATAGTGGTTCATAAAATTTATATATATAAAATAAAATACACCGCTCATTGGGATGGTATGCTATAGATATGCATGAATGTTGTTTTCATTTTCCTTTCGAGTTAAAATAACAGATTTTATTTTTTATCTAACCATTAAAGAAACATTTTTATTTCATATAAAGTATTTATAATTATAAAATTAATCCTTATTACCATCCATGCGAAATATTGGTGAATAAAAATCCCATCGCAACATGGAGAGGGTTAACCATACGTACGCACGAGTGATGTTATCCTATTACCAAAATATATGATGAATGGTAAAAATATGGAATTAATTTTAACATTCTAGAAGTATAATTATATCATAAATATCATATATTAATTTTAATAACAACATAATTCTCACTCATAAAATATGATGATTGTAAATTAATTACATCACTACATGTAGATGGTAAGTCACATGTACACAAGGGAGACACTTTCAGTTTTTTTTGGTTTGATGGGAATGGGGTTGCAAAATGGGGTGTCTATAATAATAAAAATAATATTTTTGATTAATTATTATGATGATGTTTTTATTTTATGATATATATCATATATTTATAAAAGGAATACATTATTAGAAAATTATAATGATCGGTTATAGATATTTTCTATACACCCGAATGACTCATTTAGATCTCCCCTAAAGGACTATAGAGTTTGTCTGTTTGGAATAAAATTACACCTACAATGTGTCTAGGGATGTGGAGAAGGGATACTGGAAGGGTATGGTAGTTCTTAAAGGCTCAATGGTATGTTAATGAAGGAGGGAGGAGGTTCCCTTCTATAATTGATGTGAGGGGAACATTTGGAATACCAAATAATATTAATATAAAATAAATTAAAACTCATTACAAATACCACAAACTTGAAATATATTTCAAGATAATTTTATATATGGTTGGAATCCCATAATCCATTAAATTTTACATATATTTGGATATAATTCTAATCCTCATCATTTTTTATTAACCTGTAGTTAACCTCTATTAAATTTAACTATGATAACAATGTTTTTAATGTTAAGCGAATTTAATTTTTATATATATAATTTCAATTGGAAAATAAATTTTAATTTAGGATATTTTTTACCACATATACTCTCCTTGCCATTATTTGTTTTTTATTCTTTTAAATAAAATAATAAAACAGTTCTTTCCAAAAATATCATTATTATGAATTTTGAAGTTATTTATACATTGAATTTTTCAAAAACATCATTAAAACCTGATATCTTTGATCAAAATACATTGAATAATCTCTAATATATATAATTAATCCATAAAATTCTTGTATGAAATTAATTATATCAGAATATGGTTATTTTAATATTTTTTATATCATTTATATTGTGTTTCCATTTATTAATGAATTACTTCATAATCACTATGGGAGCCTTTAAGGTATTTATTTATTTCACTAAAATTAAAAATAAATTACCATGTTAAAGAAAAACATTTTATCATTATAATTTATATTTATATTATAATATATTTTTTTATAACCCTATATTAAAAATGATATACTTATTTATCATATGTGTACTAAATCTTTAGCATTTTATTAAATATAGTATAATAAATGTTTTGCGCACATTCAAGTGTCTTAAAAATGATATAATTTAATCCCAAGGTTAAAATTTGTAGAAAAACATTTATCCAATGAAATATAGACATGAGTTAGTGTGATGTTTTATTATTTACAATAGTATTTGTAACCCTTATTTAAATGATTTTTCTTTTTTTGTTTAAAAGCATTAGTACTGTTACAATTAATGATTCACAAAAATAAATGAAACCTGTTTACATAATTTTCACCCTCTTATTCCAAATATAGTATCCATTTTAAACCATTATCAATACATAAGTCACAGTATTTAATTTAAATTTAATCCCATTAACAGGGTTAGTGTCACGGCCCGTCCTCGGGACCTGTGCCGTGACTACCCCAATCCTTCCTTCCATAGGACAGAGGATGGCGACTAGCACCAAAGGTGTAAATCCATAAGTTGGGAAGGCATTGAATTTATAAAAAGTAAACACACACAATCAGAGTACACAACTGGAATCAAAACAATAAGAAATATTGTATACATAATAAGTGCTAGAAAGTAAAGGGCTGGAAATACAATCACAACAGTAAAGTATAGGTACAACTAAAAGCAAGTACAACTGAAAAAAAGGAACAAACACCTGAATGGTAAAGAGAAGCTCCAAGATCATCCTCCGGTGTTCCTAGCTGAAGGGAAGGTACAAATGGCCACCTATGCACTCCACGTCCGTCAGATGCCTCTGTATACCGTCTTGTCGTACGGTCCACCTCCAGGTACCATCCAGTACTGGCGCTCTCGGCCTCCGTCAGCGCTATCCATCATACGCATCCAATAGAACGAGATGCGTGCATAGGTCGTGCAAGGGTGAGTATAACGATACTTAGTAGGGAACACGAGACCCTCAAGGTCTCAAAATACCCAACAAGGATAACAAAAAATGAAAGTTTCAACGGATAACCCTTACTTAGGTATATGAACATACATATACCTATGTTATCTAGTGACCCATCTCAATCATGAGCAAAATAAAAAAGTCACTGACTCAGAAAAAACCATGATTTCATTCAAGGGAATGTAGAAAGTAACATCCACCGTCAAACTGTAAGAATCTCCACTGATGGTGTACTCTTCCTCTATCGAGAACGGTGGTCATGTCGCATCACACAGAGGCATTTCCCACCTTCATGGATTGCTATGTTACTCCCCCTATCGAGTTCCTGGATCTGTTGCATCACATATAGGCCCTCCCCACTATGGGTATGCTGCACTCACACAGAGGTGCTCCCCCTCGTAGCACGCTGAAGTACTCCTCCTGTCGAATACTGTGGGTCTACTACATCACACAGAGGCACTCCCCACAGTGGGCCTACTGCGTCACATAGAGGCGCTTCCCACAGGGCTAGTCGAAACACTCTGAGTCGAAAGGTCAGCAGTCATTAGGTATCATCCAACTACTAAGTCTTCATACTCCACTCACTCGTCTCCGGCCGGAACCGCTCCACGAGCTATTTGTCGATACTCCAACTGTCATGAAGTCCAATGTATAATTATCTCAATGGTCCACCTCATCATAGTGATCTCAACACAATATACGGCGCGTCAATCAGACGCCCGGTCTGTGAGTTATTGGTGTTTCTGTTCTAGGGTCCCGGTTGGTTTTTAGGTTCAAACCAACCCACCCATTCCCCAAATATGTCCAAACCTCAATTATGGAATTCCAAAAGTACCATCTCATTCTAATATTTCTATCACCTTTGATGGTTCGTCGATCAGACACCCGTAGCCTAAGATACAGCTGAAAAGGAGTATTCGGATTATCGGGTCTGGACTGGGGTCTGACCCAGTCTGTGGGTCTGACCCAGTCCGCATGTCCGACTCCCCCTGAAGGGAGTGGCCCGACCCAAATGGTGGCCCGACCCGAGGAGGTGGCCTGGCCCGATGGCAACCCGGCCAGATGGCAACACGACCAGAGGGGGCAGCCCGCGTGGCCCAGCGGGCTCGCGGGGCCCGATTGGCTTCCCCCAGGGGCCTGGCTGGTGGGCCGTTGTGACCCAGTTGGCTGGCTTCCACGGGGCCCATCAAGCTGGCTGTCGTGTTGCCCTAGATGGCTGGCCGCCGCGGGGCCTGGCTGGATGGCCGCCGCATGGCCCGGCTTGACACATGTGGGGGGGGGGGGCACCCCCTACTTCTGAACTGAACTGGAACAAGGCGTCGGTTTGTTTTTTCCACGAGACCCGGGGGTCCCGCCTTGTCTGGTTGGCCGAGTGGAAATCCGGTTCTGGAACCTACACTGGCCATCCCGACGCCAACTGCTCCTACCTCCTCCACCGCAGCATGACGACACCATGATTCTGCTGCCCTCTGCACAGTGCGACGACGCCACCCCACCTTTGCTGGAGCCCGGCCTGGCCGCGGTGCCCTGATGCCCTTCGTGCGGCGCAATAGCATTGCACTCCTCCACGTTGGCCAGTCGTGGCTGAGGCTCACCTTCCGCGCAGCACGGCGGTGCCACACCCTCTTGGAAACTCGTAGGCCTTGCACTGCTAGTTTTCTTCGTGGTCGGCCCGACGCCGACCGTCGTTGCCCCTCCTCCATCGTCAACAGACATGGATAATCAATGGGGGAGGGTTGGGCTGTGTTCGTGCGGTCCGAGTCCTCCTCATTATGGAGTTATCATTCGGTTTTAAAACCATAAATTGAATGATGATGTTTGGGAATAAATTCAACTTAAATCCACCTACCTCACTTGACGATGATCGTTGACGAAGTCATGGGAAGGTAGTGTCGTTTCACCGATGTCAAAATAGGAAGAGTTCGGAGAAGATGAGTCGAAGATGACGTCGTAAATGTTCTTCATGGGCGGCGGTGCTTCCACCTCTTGCCCTGGTTGAAGAGGTAGAGATGTCCATCGTTCTTCATTGGCGGAAGAGACGTTCTTCATTGGGAGAATGTGTTCCTCCAAGTTCTTCCATGTTCTTCCTCCTCTCCCAAAGGATCCACAAAAAAATGATATGAAAAAAATAATAGAGGATGTTCTCTATTATTTTTATGGCACAACAACACAAATACTTGTGTTTAATTAAATGAGACAACTCATTTAATTAATGGAAAAGAATGGTTCAAATTAAATAATTAGGGGAGGTGAGGAGTTCCAATTAAATAGAGAGAGGTTTCCAATTAATTAATGGGGAGTTTAAAGGGGTTAAGAAGCTCGGGTGGACCCCAATAAATAATATCCTCCAAAGTGAGGTTATATACAGGTGGTCCCCACTACCATAACCTCTCATGGGAGGTTATGGTGTGGTGGCCCCCACCACTATCCTCATCATGGATGTTTTAACCACCATAAAATAAAAAAAAATTAACACCTTTATTTTATTCAATTTAATTGAAATCCTCAAAAAATAACTCCCATTCCTGTCAGAACGCAACTGCGGTGAAGGTATCAATAAGGAATCATCGACACTGCAAGCTCAACGATTCCATTATATTTCAATTCTGAGCATTGGTTCAAAAGTTATAAAATCATGCTCGTACGTTTACTAAATGTACCTGGAAAAAACTTTAGAAATTGATTCTAGGCACACCGAGCTTCGGAATCAATCACCGTAAATTTTTGCGGTCTCGTAAAAAGCCCATGAATTTAAAAAAATTATCCACTGAATTTTCTGGTCTTTACATTTTTCCCACCTTAGGTCTCTACATCCCCATAAGCTGCAAGTGGAACTAAGGGAAAAAATGGGGGTACTGAGCACACATCTGGGCCTCCTGCTCCCATGTGCTCTCCTGGAGGTTACCATGCTGCCAGTGAACGCGCACCAAAGGTATCGACCATCCACGAAGGACCCTCTCCTATCGATCGTAAATCTCCATAGGAACCTCCCTGATAGTCGCCCTATCGTCGATGTCCATGTCCCTATGGTCGATGATGTGGGATGGGTCATGCACGTATCTCCACAGCTGAGATACGTGGAAGACGTCATGCACCAGGTGCAACTGAGGTTGAAGAGAAACCCTGTAAGCCACCCTTCCTACTTTGCTGAGGACCTGGAAATGTCCGATGAATCGTTGAGACAACTTTTCGCCTCAGCCAAATCTCTTTAGACCTCATGGAGGTGATACCCGTAGAAATAGGTGGTTACCATGCTCAAAATTCAGAGGTCTCCGACTCCTGTCATTATACGATTTTGCCTACTCTGTGCAGTCTTCATCCACTCCTGTATGATCTGCACCTTCTCCGTGGTATCTCGTACCATCTCTGGTCCCAATAGTGCTTTCTCCCTTGGGTCTGTCCAGCACAGTGGTGATCTGCAAGGTCAACCATACAAGGCCTCAATGGGTGCCATACCAATGGTGGAGTCAAAACAGTTGTTGTATGAAAACTCCACCAAAGTCAAGTGGTCCTCCTAGTTGTGACCGAAGTCGAGGACACAAGCACGGAGCATGTCCTCGAGGGTATGGATGGTCCGCTCAGTTTGACCATCCATCTGAGGATGGAAGGCGGTGCTCAAGTGAAGTTGTGTCCCGAAAGCCTTTTGCAACCCCTTCCATAGTCGGGAAGTAAACCCTGTGTCATGGTCGGAGACAATAGAAGAAGGTACTCCATGAAAATTCATAATCTTCTACACATAGAGGCGTCCCAAGCTCTCTACTGAGACCAGCTCTCTGATTGGTAAGATTTGGTCTGACTTCACTAATACAAAAATGGGAAAGGGAAGTGCCAACTTATATCAGCACTAAGAAAAAAATGCTGATAATGAAACCTTGTATCAGCGCTAAAAATTTAGCTTTGATTAAGACACCCTCTATCAGTGCTAGAAAAGTGCTGATAAAGAGCCCCTATATCAACGCTAAAATTTTAGCATTGATACATGGTAACCTATATCAGCGCTAAAAAAGAGCTGATAAAAAGACCCTTTTTAGTGATAGGAAAGCGGTGATAAAGAATTCCATTATCAGTATTGAAATGTTAGCGTTGATAAATGAAGGATTTATCAGCACTTTTTTAGCGTTGATAAATCTGTAGTCCCTTTTTTTATAATGTCGGTCCCATAGTGCCCTCATTTTATCGCGACCTAATGCTCTCGCAGTAGTAGAACCCTGCGACTCCCCTCTACTGCCCGCTGAGCATCAAGTTTCCGGACCTCTTCCACCCTCGGGGTTTGCGTTTCCAGACCTCCACCAACCTCGAGCTTCTTGTTACTGAACCTCTGCCAGCCTCAATCATAGTTTTCAGACCTCCGCCACCCTCGATCTTCACATTTCTGGACCAGTTGTGCTATGTTTGATTGGTCCGCTATTACACATAATCTTATAGAATTATTAGGACCTATGTTTAAATATTATTACATCATGAAGTTGAGATTGTGAAATTTTTGAGTGAAGGATTAAAACCCTTGGTTTTCTGCCACCACATGTCAGAACGCACCTAGATGGAGTGCATTCAGGAGCGAGAGGAAAACTTATTTTCATTGATGGAAGTGTTGAGGTAGTTCAATGAGTGAGATGAGCCAATGATATATAATATTTCAGTCTCTTGATATCCCATGATATTAAATTGGAATCAATCCTTATTTACTTCTTCTACATGGTGCAGTAAGTGATCGACATCAAAAAGATGGATCCCTCTCGGTTGAAGGATAAATTCATTTCAACATTTCATATCATACAATAGGGATATGAACCATGGTTTTTAACATCATGGAATTAGAACATTGGACACACATTTTAATATCTTGTGATTAGGATTATGATAATGTATATTAAGGTTGAATATATTTGACCAAAATGTCACATGGTTTCATATCATGAAACTAGAACATATAGGGAGGGTGAGGTGAATTTTCCATCCATATAATCCCTACACCATGTGAAATATTGGTAGAGGATGAAAAAGGTTTAAGTTCATGATTCATGGACCAAATGGGGTGTGTCCCAGAATTTTTGGCGTGTCATGCAAGAATAACGACCTGAAGTGAGAAGGGTCTTGTAGCGACTCAAACCCACATGAAACAACATATTACTAAGATGTTGGATTTTTATTTAAAATCCATATATATCAGACTAGAGGGATGGTTTATTCATGTGAAATATCTCTTGATAAACCTAGTATTGGTGGAAATATTGATATTCTCATCATCAATGGAAATCAATGACTTTAGACTATCAGAGTTATGTTTATGAAAAATTTAAGGTCCTTCCCACTAGGATTCCAGTTTCATTAGATTCCTCCTATGTATCATCGATTCCCATAGATCCAACACCATTTCACCATAAACTAATAAAGGAAGGAATACCTTTTTCTTTAAGGACAGCACCACCTGGTTCGGATGCATTTCTAGGTCATCCAATGCTTGAACCCTATTTTCTTCTAGGGGTTCCCCCCTTCTTTCCATCATGCTATATAAGTGACTTTTTCTGGTAGTGCAGTTGTATGGAATGATGCCCAGACCACCAAGCTTTCTATAATTTCCACCCCTAACTCCATTTCTGTCATTTTCCCTCGTTGAGGTTACTGACTGCTTCTCTATAGTGGCCATGCCCTTTCCTAGGAGTGTTTGTTCTGTCTCCCTTGGCTTTGAGCATGTTATCTAACTCCAAATACTTATTGACCTAGAGATAACTCCCTCACCAGTCCCCAAGGTTCATTACCCATTCTTCCCCTTCCCCTTTGGATACTCATCTCCCACTCATATGAAGCATACCAACAAGAAGGTATTATGAACATGTTCAAAATCAAGGGACCTCAATGAGAGATCATCATCTCACTTCAATAAGGCTACTAGCTCTATATCCAATGCCAGAGCCCTGTTCTACCCATCATTATTATCTTTATATATAATTCCCATGGTCTTGGTTCCCATGTTAAATCAGACTTCCTCACCATAGAAATCAGAAATAATAATGTCATTGTTGTTGTTGTCAAATAACAAAAAAAAACCCTATAATAATCATAGAATTCTCATGGAAGATTAAGTTGCATGGATTTATACACTCTGACCCCTCCAACAGACACAAATGGGTATTTTGGCACAATAAATATGTTGTTGAGACTTTTCAATATTGCAATAAATTCATCAGTACCAAGGTGTCCAATGGTGACACCTCCTTCCTTATTACATTTTTTTTGGAAGCTATAACCCTTTTCAAAGGGAATATCTATGTAGTTAACAATATACCATCGATCCTGGCCACCATACATTGTTTTTTGGGGGTGAATTTAGTGTAATTTCTAACCCAAAGGAAAGGAATGTTAGAAGCCCATTCTAGAGGAAGGCCATCTTGGAGTTTGTTCAGTTCATGGTTGGGAAGGGCCTCATTTATCTCAGCTTCTCAGGTGACAGCTTCACCTGGTGCAACAACTTCAGGGGCCATCACTGCTTGTAGTGTATTTTGGATAGGTTTCTAGACAACATGAAAGCCACTAACCTATTCTCAAATACCATGTTTTTTCTTCTTTCTTGAGGTATTTTGAACCACTCCCCCATCTTGGATTCCATTTCATATTGCCATGATCATCAGGAATGGTTTCACTTCCACCAGCAGTGGGTTAACATCCTTGGGAACCAAGACATGGTTTTTGAAATATGGAATGAACCCTTGTAAGAGTATCAGGCCACCTTAAACCTCAGTGGCCAGACATTGAACCCCGATAGGTGCATGTTCACCCCTTCTACCTCAGGAACCTTCACCACATGGGACTACTGTCGCATAAGGGCTCCTTTAAAGTATTCTGATAGATGGAATGATACCTTGGGTTTATTGTATTATTAACAAAATTTTGAGATTTATGTGTGACTATACACTTGTTATATTTTCTTATTATTTCATACACACCACCACTTGAGTCAAGTAACCTGATTGAAATCTATATTGGTACTTTTGTTCTGATGTGGATATGGTTTTTTATGTGTTTGTGAAATGTGTAAGTGTGGATATATGGGTATTTAGGCATGATGATAATGAATGCAGGGAAGAGACCTAGTAGTGGTGGATGTATCATTCTTGATTATTCTTGTGTTTGGACTGGGGTGATTTGAGGAAACTATAATGAATCTAAAGTAATTATATTTAATGAAGATGAATAAATACTAATGGTTACACTATATTAATCTCAATTTTTATAAGAAAGCTGTTCTCTTATAATATATTTGAAAGTCTTGTTTTGTGTACGTGAACTATCAATAATAATATTTGAGATTCAAATAGGATAAAGATGAATACAGATTGGATGGATGCTAATTTTTTTACAATAGAGTACGTGAACGGGGTGAAAGAGTTCATCAAATTTTCAAAGGATTGTGCAATGGATCCTTATCAAATCTTTTTTCCATGTTTATGTTGTTGTTATTCTAGACTGCTTTTTCCAAAAGAGTTGGATGAACATTTGATATGTCACAGAATTGATCAGAGTTATAAATGTTGGAAGAAACATGGATAAAAAGAAAATGTAGCTACTGGCTGGGATAAAACTACATTTTATGTATCATCATATATGAATACATATATGGATAATGAAGAAGACCATATGGAGGATGTTATTATAGATGTCAATGATGATGAAGATTGTATTGAGGAAATGGCAAGGACAATTTAAGATGAACTCTGTGATTTCCCAAAATTGTTTGAGAAGTTAAAGAGTTGTGCAAAGACGCCATTATATGCTGGTTCCACCAAGTATACAACATTGTTAGTTGTACTAAAGTTGTATAAATTGAAAGTCGGCAATGGATTGAGTGATGTCAGTTTTACAAAACTACTTTCTTTCATGAATGGCATGCCCCTGAAGATAATGAGCTCCCATGCCGAACATATGAAGCTAAACAAATGCTACGCTCAAAGGGTATGATTTCTGAAAGAATACATGCCTGCCTGAAAGACTGTATATTGTTTTTCCAGGAGAACAAATCTCTTATAGAATTCCCAATGTGTGGTTCTTCTTGTTAGAGGAAAGATTAATCCAATCCTATGAAAGTATTATGGTACATTCCAATCATTCCAAGGTTTAGGTGTCTATATGGAAGTGAAGAAACTGTAAGACAATTTTCGTGGAATGAAGATAAAAGAAATAAAGATGGGAACGTATGTCATCTGTCCAACTCTCCTTAATGGACGAAAATTGATCATGAGTATCCTGAATTTGGAAATTAGCCGAGAATCCTTTTTCTTGCGTTATCTTCAGATGGAGTAAATCCTTTTGGTTTTCCAACCATCACTCATAATACATGGCCTGTTATGTTGGGAAATTATAATGTGCCACCCTGGATATGCATGAAGCAGAAATTCATCATTTTATCTATGCTTATTTTAGGACCAAAACATCCAGGTAACGATATTGATGTTTATTTGGCTCCTTTGATCAAGGATTTGACGTTATTGTGGGATTCAGGTGTTATGTTGTATGATGCTTATAAAATGGAATACTTTATGTTGAAGCCATTTTTTATGGGAGAATAAATTATTTCCCTGCTTATGGAAATTTTTCAGGCTATAGCATTAAAGTAACTAAAGGGTGTCTCGTGTGCGAAAAAGATACAGAATCAATTAGGTTGAAACATTCATCGAAATCTGTGTTTCTAGGACATCATAGATTTCTACCTCATCGGTATAAGTACCGATCAAGGATGACATGATTCAATGGAAGTTCAGAACTATGAGAAACACAGTCTCCACTAACAGGTGATTAGCTGATTGAGAAAGTAAAAGATGTGAACTTTTTTTTTGGTAAACCATTTTCGAAAAACCGTACAAAAATCAGTTGAAAAAAGAGATCTGTTTATTTTTGAATTACCATAAAGAAATTGTTTGTACGTCAGACATTTTTTTATGTGATTCATGTGAAAAAAATGAATGTGACAGTGTTATCAGAACATTGATAAATGCCCATAGAAAAACAAAGGATATAATTAAGGCATGGTTGGACATGGTTGACATGGGAATACGAGAAGAGTTGGCTCCCGTGAAGGGTGAAAATCGAATTTTTCTTCCTCTAACTGCTTATACTCTTTCTAGGGTGGAGAGATACTAGTTTTTCAACTTCTTCAAAGATGTAAAGATTCTAGAGGGGTATTCATCAAATATCAAGAACATTGTGTCAATGAATGATTTGAATTTAAATGGTTTGAAATCATATGACTGCCATTTTTTGATGCAAGATCTAATTCCTATAGCTTTACGTTTCATTTCTCCCAAGAATTTTAGTCATACGTTAACCAAACAGTGTTTCTTTTTTAAAGATATATATAGCAATGTTTTAGACCTGGCGAAATGTCCAGCTATGTAAAAAGCAATTGTCATCATATTATGTGAATTAGAAATGTTCTTCCCGCCAAAATTCATTGATATGATGGTTAATTTGATGATTCACTTGGTGACGGAGATTCGACTTTGTGGTCCTGTGAATTATAGATGGATGTATCCTATTGAACAGTATATGAAGATTTTGAAAGGGTATGTCAAAAATCGAAGTCGGCCAGAGGTTTGTATAGTGGAGTGATATATTGTTGAGGAAGCCATTGAATTTTGTGCCGAATACCTATCTGATTTGGAAAGTATTGGTCTCCCAAAATCTAGTCACACTTGACGCATTGAGGGTGAGGGAATTTCTGGAAGAGATGTTGTGACAATCTGCATTACAGATCGGGAGCATGCCCATCATTATGTTTTTCATAACAGTTGGGAGGTTGCTCCATATATTTAAACTCACAATGAAATTCTTAGGTAGTTCAATCCATTAAGGGCTGAAAAATGGTTATTGAATACACATAATCACCAGTTTATAGGATGTTTTATAGATCATATCTTTAATTAGTTTGATGAAAATCCTAATTCAATTTTAGAAAGACATCGATGGCTAGACGCTGGACCAAGTGTGTATGTATTATCGTACGGTGGTTATGTAATTAATGGTTATACATTCTATACAAATGAACATGATGAAGATAATACCATGAAAAATATTTGTTTTACACTAGTGGCTGAAGCAATGGATGTTTTTGGTAGTATGGATAAAAATCTAATTTATGCAAATATGACATACTTTGGAATTATCAAACTAATATGGAATTTGGATTATACGACATTCCAATTGTTGATTTTTCAATGAAAATGGGTTTATAACAATAGTTATGTTAGAAAAAATGAATGTGGATTTGTGAAGGTTTATATTAGTAAAGAAGGGTACAAAGAAGAACATTTTATAATGGCATCACAAGAAGTACAAGTTTTTTTGTTCCATATCCCGCAAACTAAAAGTGGTCGATTGTTCTGTTAGAATCCAAAACTACTGAATGTTCCAATGAAAATTCAGTTGAGGATGATCCTTTCAGTGGTACGTCGCAATAATGTCGGAGCGGTACCAATGTAGATGATGTGTTGTATGTTACAGAAGACCACAATGAAGGTATTTGGATAATCAATAGAGGTATCAAATCCCTTCATCCATTGAAAAAAAGAAAGAGAGTTCAATAAACATGTTATATTCTATTTGTAATAGAGATCCTATTATCTCATGTTATTATCTTATCATTACTGAATTTATGTATTCAAAATTAACTATTCAACCACTTTTGAAGATAATGACTTTTGCACATTCTGGTTCTCCTAACCTTGAGGCTGAACAAGTCTCTCAAGCTGCTGCTGCGGCTGTTGCTGCGGCTGCTACTACACCTGCTGCTCCTACTGCTCCTGCTGCTCCAGCTGATCCTACTACAGCTCCTACTACTACGGCTCCTGTGTCTCCTGATTCTCCTAGTGTTGAGGTCCAACAACCATAAACACATGTTGTTTCTAACATTTTAGATGAACATATAGATGATGTTGATATCGATGAAATGCTCGGGAATGAAAGATCAACGTCGTAGAAAACACAGGTCATCGTAGTTTGACGGTGTTAGCCAGAGTTCTTAAGGTGAAAAGAAAAGGAATCAAATTTGATTTTGGATAGAATGCACGAGGCCAACATGTGAATTCCAACAATGCTATGTTTAGTAGTAACATTAGAGTTGTCACTCGGCAATGCGTGCCGATTGACATAGATTCATGGCACCATGTTATGTCCGGGCTGAAGGCTGTGATCTGGGAATAAATTACGGTAACATTATGAATTTATTTCTTTAATTTTCTAGAAAATAAAATAATGAAACAATGTCTTAATCTTCTCAATCTCTTGTAGAAATCATTTATAGTAGATTATTCACACATGGATTATGTACTAAGGATTGCTGGAAAGATTCATCGAGGTTTTCACACTATTTTAACAAGATTTCACCTAAAAGATTCCAAAGGTAAAATAAACTCACACCCAACCATTGTCTATGATCACTTGATATACCAAGAAGCATGTGATGCATTTATTAGCTGTCGTGGGGACGAGAAGTTTCAGGTACATTGTGGGTGATAATATGTTGTTTGAGGATACATGTATTTATCACTTTGATTGTTAATATTTCATTTATGAATCAAAAACTCTGTAAAGAAAATAAGGAATGTGCATCAAATCTAACACAACCCTATCATAAAGCAAGGATAGGGTACGCTTCACTAGAAAAGAAAAAGGTACGTTTTTTAAATTTATAGTAATATTGTTAGGTGCCAACAAACAACATCATAATTATCTTTTTATGTTTATATGTGGATTGATGAGTCTAAAACCAAATACACTTCCATCCCACTACATGTGATTTGAAAGGAGGCACGCGCGAATAAAGAAGGAATGCTAGTAGATGAGAACACACAAAAAGTATGGGAAATTTGTGTAAGTATGACATGATGATAAAATTATTTGTTTTAAATTGCTCTTACATAAAAAAAATTAGTTATTTTTCCTATATCCAACACTCACAGGAATTAGCTACTCCTATAGTGGATGAATACCTATTATCGATAGCTTTGAAGCAGCCAGAAAAATGTGGTCGTGTCTGGGGTGCAGGGTTTGGGGTGACAACCTGAGTATATTTTGAGAATAAAAAAATGGATGATAGAGATGAAAAATTGAAACAATAGAGAAAAAAACTAGAAACCCTTGAAGAATGATTGCAATCACAGGGAGATTTGATAACAACTTTTATGGGTGGGAAGAAAGGAGAAGACACAACTCAGAAACAACCAGCGCGTGACGATCCCGCCCCTCCCACACCAGCTTTGAGGCGAGCCATTCCTCTTAAAGAGCTATCTTAACCATGGTAATCAATATTCTAATAATTGTTCTCATGAAATGTGAATCAGAAAAACATTGATACATTTCTTGTACTGATCTTATATAGGGTGATAATGATTGTGATTTATATCTGTCAACACCCACCTATCACCATGTAGCGAGGGCTACAATGTTCAACATCCCAGTTGACACGCTGCATAATAGACCACTTCTGAAAGATCATCTGAAAGTGATGATTATTGTAGCTCATGAGCCAAATTCAGAGCTACCTATTCCACTTGATGATGATTATATTCATATGGTCAAAAAGGCTATTGGTACATTCATTGCATGGCGGTCACAACTTGTAAGAGTACATGTGGTCAAAGAGGTAGTTATTTCATTTTTCTAAGCTAAACCATTAACAATTAATGAAAAAAGGGTCTGAACCAATGAATTTTATAATATATGGAGAAAGGGAAGGGGGTGAAAAACGTCAGCTCAAAACCATCTAAAGGATTGACCAATCGATTCCAAGGAGCTACTGAAAGCACAATAACACCACATGTTCTCTATCCACATTTACAAGCATTGAAGACTCATGGAGATTGGAAGCTAAGAAGTGTTAGTAGTCATATAGTTGTTTTCAAAGAGAATATATATAGCGTGGAATGTCAAGATTTCGTTGTTGCTGAAAATGTAAATGAGATCCTTGAAAATGGTTGGCTAGGCGTCACCGTTGTAAATATATATATATATGAGATAAGTTTCTGTAAATTGATTTTCTAAAAGATGGTCTAATGTGAATGTTATGAATAAATGCATTTTATATTGTTGACAGTGGTATATATGAAAAACAGTAGAAGGAATTTTACAATGAGCCAAAATTCGGACTTGTTAGTCCTCATACCACATCATTACATCTAACAAAAATAGAGCCATCAAAAAAGAATGAAATAGTGAATGCCTTGCTAAAAATATTTGAAAGCAAGAATACAAATGATAGACTCTTCTTAATACCAACCATGTATGGGAAAAACTCTATGATTAAAGAATATCAATTATATTTTGAATTCTTTTATTAACTATTCCTTTTTGTGTTTTTAGGAAACATTGGATGCTAAATACGGTGAACATGGATACTCCAAAGATTTATTTTTTGGATTCAAAGCAAGGATATCCATCTTATTGACCACACATGATGAATTTTGTGAATCTGTAAGACACTGCATCCTATGTTTTAGGTCTAAACATCAAGTTATATAATTTATATTATCTTTTACTGAGGATTCTGTTATGATAGGGTGGTGTATCATTGTCATCAAAGAAATTAATGAGGATAGGGGCTAAGCATAAGGAGGCGAGGAAGTACTATGTGTGGACAAATATCAGGGTATATATAATAAAATTTAACTATCCAAACACATCTCAGCACAAGTTACTTATTCTCCTAATGATCAATTTTTTTGTAGTGTCCAAAATAAGCAAACGATAATGATTTTTGTTATTATGTTTGTAAATTTATGAAATAGATCATTTTTCATCAACTAACAAGCATCCATAAATAGATATTTTAAAAAACAACTACTTTTTCGTTTAATTTATTTATTTATTCTTTATTTTTTATATTTTGTAGTAATACTCTGACTTAAAAAAACCTCATACTCACAAGACGATATAGATATGTTCAGAAATGAGTGGGCCGCATACCTGATGACAGATTGTACAAAAATAACATGAAGATATTACTTGGGGACGTGTAAAATTGGCGGTGATTTTTTTTGAGGGGTTTAGGGGATCAAGAGATGACACATTCTTGAATGTAAATATTTGTAGGAATATTGTAGTTGTTATTAAATAAAAAAACCCTTTCTCCAATGAGTCAATGTCCCATTTTAATAGATGATATGATCCAACAACATGCAAGAATGATGAACCACTCATAGGTTCTTTCTTTGGTTTAAAATGGACATAATTTTAAGTGAAAACAACAACTGACCTACAGAAAACTGACCAAATGAATTCTGATTGTATTGATCCTTTAGGAGAATGATCCACAAGTCCTTGGTGATGTGTAAGAGTCATTACTGCCTCAATCCGAGGCACGGTGTGGCTGGTACACCTCAAAGAGTCTCTCTTCAGTTTAAAATCGACAAAATTTTAAGTGAAAACAACAACTAACCTATGTAAATCAGACCAAATGCATTTGGATTATCTTTTTTCCATTAGTATAATGAGACACAAATCCTTTATGACGTTTAAAAGCCATCCTTGCCTCAATCTGAGGTATGGTGTGGCCGGTATCACTCAAAGGATCTCTCTTTTGTTTAAATTGGACACAATTTTATGTGAAAACAACAACTGACCTACGGAAATCTGACCAATGCATTCATATTGTCTTGATCCTTTATGAGAACAATCTACGGGTAATTTTTAATGTGTATGAGTCATCCCTGCCTCAATCTGAGGCACAGTGTGGACGGTATCACTCAAAGAGTCTCTCTTTTGTTTAAAATGGACACAATTTTATGTGAAAACAACAACTGTCCTATGTAAATACAAATAAACACATTAATATTGTATTTATCTTTTAGGAGAACAATCCAAGAGTCCATTGTGACGTGTACGAGTAATACTCACCTCAATACAAGTCAAGGTGTCGCCGGTATCACTCAAACAATCTCTCTTTTATTTAAAATGGACAAATTTTTAAGTGAAAACAAAAACCCACCAATGGAAATCTGACCAAACACCTTTGTATTGTATTGATACTTTAGGAGAACTATCCATGGGTCCTTTTTGATGTGTACGATTCATCCCTGTCTCAATCCGAGGCACGGTGTGGCTGATACCACTCAAAGGGTCTCTCTTATGTTTAAAATGGAGAAATAATTAAGTGAAAACAACAACTGACCTACGGAATTATGACCAAATGCATTTGGATTGCCTTTATCCTTTATGAAAATGATCAAAGGGTGCTTTGGGGACTTGTAAGAGTCATCTCAGCCTCAATTCAAGGCATGGTGTGGCCGGTAGCACTCAAAGGGTCTCTCTTTTGTTTAAAATTTAAACAATTTTAAGTGAAAACAACAACAGTCCGAAGAAAATATGACCAAATACATTTGTATTGTTTTGATCTTTTAGTAGAACGATCCATGGGTCATTTATGATGTGTACGAGTCGTCCTCGCCTCAATCTGAGGCACGGTGTTGCTGATATCACTCAAAGAGTCTGTCTTTTGTTTAAAATGCACACAATTTTATGTGAAAACAACAACTGATCTACAGAAATCTAACCAAATTCATTCGGGTTGTGTTGATACTTTATGATAATGATCCAAGGGTCCATTATGACATGTAAAAGTCAACCCCTCCTCAATCTGAGGCACGGTGTGGCCAGTAACACTCAAAGGGTCTCTATTTTGTTTAAAATGGACTAATTTTTAAGTGAAAACAACAACTAACCTACCGAAATCGGACCTAACACATTCAGATTGTGTTGAACCTTTATAGAAATATCCAAGGGTCCTTTTTGACATGTACGAGTCATCTGAACCTCAATCTGAGGAACAGTGTGGCCGGCACCACTCAAAGGGTTTCTCTTTTGATTAAAATGGACAGGTTTTTAAGTAAAAAACAACAAATGACCAACATAAATCCAACCAAACAGATTTTAATTGTGTTTATCCTTTAAGATAACAATCCAAGTTTGTGTTGGGGACGTGAATGATTCATCCCCGCCTCAATCTGAGGCACGGTGTGGAGGGAATCCCTCAAAGGGTTTCTCTTTTGTTTAAGATGCAAAAAATTTTAAGTGAAAACAACAAATAACCTATGGAAATCCAACCAAACGCATTTGGATTGTATTGATCCATTATTAGAATGATCCATGAGACCTTTGTGATCTGTATGAGTCATGCCTGCCTCAATCCGAGGTATGGTGTGGCCGGTATCACTCAAAGTGTCTCTCTTTTGTTTAAAATGGACACGTTTTTAAGTGAAAACAACCACTGACCTACGAAAATCCGACCAACTACATTAGGATTTTATTTATCCTTTATGAGAACAATCCACATGTCCTTTGTGACATGTACGAGTCATCACTTTCACAATCAGAGGCATTGTGTGTCCGGTATCACTCAAAGGGCCTCTCTTTTGTTTAAATAGGACACGATTTTAAGTGAAAACAACAACTGACCTACAGAAATCCGATCAAAAACATTAATATTTTCTTGATCCTTTATGGGAACGATCCATGGGTCCTTTTTGATGTGTAAGAGTCATCTCTACGTCAATCCGAGGCACGGTGTAGACGGTATCACTCAAAGAGTCTCTCTTTTGTTTAAAATGGACAAAATTTTAAGTGAATACAACAACTGACCTACATAAATCCAACCAAACGCATTAGGATTGTATTGATCCATTAGTATAACAATCCTCGAATCATCTTTGACATGTTCGAGTCATCCCCGCCTCAATACGAGGCACAGTGTGGATGGTATCACTCAAAGGGTCTCTCTTTTGTTTAAAATGGACAAATTTTTTAGTGCAAACAACAACTGACCTACAGAAATCTGACAAAACATATTCGGATTGTATTAATCCTTTAGTAGAATGATGCAAGTGTCCTTTATGATGTTTACAAGTCTTCCCTGCTTCAATCCAATGCACATTGTGTCCAGTACCACTCAAAGGGTTTCTCTTTTGTTTAAAATTGACAAATTTTTAAGTGAAAACAATAACCGACATAAGGAAATACGACCAAATGCATTCATATTGTGTTGATCTTTTAAGATAATGATCCACGAGTGCATTGGGGACGTGTACGATTCATACTCGCCTCAATACGAGGCATGGTGTGGCCGGTATCACTTAAAGGGTCTCTCTTTTGATTAAAATGGACAAAATTTTAAGTGAAAACAACAACTGACCTACCGAAATCCGACCAAACACATTCATATTTTATTGGTCCTTTAGGAGAATGATCCACAGATCATTTTTGAGGTGTATGAGTCATTTCCATCTCAATATGAGGCACGGTGTGGCCGGTATCAGTCAACGGGTCTCTCTTTTATTTAAAATGGACACAATTTTAATTGAAAACCACAACTAACCTATGGAAATCTGAACAAACACATTCATATTGTATTGATCATGTAGGATCAAAATCTACAGGTATTTTTTGGCTTGTACGAGTCATCCCCGCCTCAATATGAGGCACAGTTTGTCCACTACCACTCAAAGGGTGTCTCTTTTGATTAAAATGGACAAATTTTTAAGTGAAAACAACAACTAACCTAAATAAATCTTACCAAATGCATTCGTATTGTGTCCATCCTTTAATAGAACAATCCAAGGGAGTGTAAGGGATGTTTATGAGTCATCCCCACCTCAATACGAGGCATGGTGTGACCGGTATCACTCAAAGGGTCTCTCTTTTGTTTAAAATGGACACATTTTTATGAGAAAACAACAACTGACCTACAGAAATATAACCAAAAGCATTCAGATTGTATTAGTCCTTTAAGAGAATGATCCACGAGTCCTTTGTGATGTGTAAGAGTCATCCCCTCCTCAATCCAAGGCATGATGTGGCCAGTATCACTGAAAGGGTCTCTTTTTTTTAAATGGACAAAATTTTAAGTGAAAACAACAACTGACATACAGAAATCTGACCAAACACATTTGGATTGTATTGATCATTTAGGAGAATGATCCACGGGTCCTTCGTGACATGTAATAGTCATCCTCGCCTCAATACTAGGCCCAGTGTGGCTGGTATCACTCAACAGGTCTCTCTTTTGTTTAAATTGGACACAATTTTGAGTGAAAAAAACAAACTGGCCAACGGAAATCCGACCAAACGCATTCAGATTGTATTGATCCTTTATGAGAACGATCCATGGGTCCTTTGTGACGTGTAAGAGTTAACCCCAGCAACCCCATAGACCGCCCCCACCCCCCTGGACACCAACCCATCCCCTGGACACCCCACCACCCTGGAAAGCCCCCTCAACCTCCTTAACACCCCCACCCCTAGACACACCCCTGGATAGCACCCCACCCCCTCGCACCTCGGATAGCCCCCCCCCCCCCCCCAAAACCCCCACCCCCGGACACCCCTGGAAAACCACCACCCCCTGGAAGACACCCCCACCCCTCATTGACACCACCCCACCACCTGCATACCCCCAACCCCCTGGACACCCCCACCCATGGACGACCACCCCACCCTCCTAAACACTATCCCATCCCCCTTGGACATCCCCCCAACCCCCTGAACCCCCCGGACATCCCCCCACCCCATAGAAAGCCCCCCTCCCCCCCGACACCTTGGACACCAGCCCACCCCCATGGACACCCCATAGACAGTCCCCCACCCCCACCCACCTGGACACCACCACACCCCCCTTGGACAGCCCTACCAATACCCTGGACATCCCCCCCACCCCCTGGACACCCCCACCCCTGGACATCCCGATCGCCCTGGACTCCCCCATCCCACCCTCATAGACACCACCCAACCCCCTTGGACAGCCCAACCAACCCCCTGGACCGCCCGCACCCCCCGGACACCCCACCCACCCCTTGGAATGCCCCCCCCCCCCCCCCACACCCCCGAAACCATCCCACCCACCTGGACACCTCATGGACACCTCCCCCCCCCCCTCACACCTGGACACCCACAGACACCACCCCACCACCTAGACACCTCCAGCCCCCAGGACACCCCCATCACCCCGGACACGCCTACCCCCCCCCCCCCTTGGATCACCACCCGAAACCCCTGAACAACCCCCAACCCCTTGAATTTTGAATAAAATTCATCATGTATTTAATTAAAATTTTAATTGTGTGTTAATGGTGTATGGGTATACATGGTGTAATTAGCTTATGATTTATGTGTTAATTTTGTATGGGTATAGTTATTGAGATGCTGAATTATTTTCAGGTGCTGTTTTGGGGTGCTGCTGCATAATTTGTTTTACAGAAGATAGGGCATTTATCAGCGCTTTTTAGTTCTCATAAAGGAAGCCTTTATCAGCTCTAAAAAATCACTGCTAAAATTGACATTTATCATCACTAAAAGAGCACTGATAAAGGCAAACTTTATCAGCACTCTTTTAGCGCGGAAAAAATTCCCATTTATCAGCTCTTTTTTTAGTGCTGATAAAGGCTTCCTTTATCAGCGCTCTTTTAGCACTGATAAACTGATCCTTTTTCAGTGATTTTTTAGCACTGATAAAGGCGACATCCCTTTATCAGTACAGATAGATCCCGTTTTGAGAGCTGATAAATTCTATTTTTATATCAGTGCTTGGTGAGTCGGTCGACGATCACCCAAATCGAATCAGGACTCCTGGATGTACGTGGAAGACCCATCACAAATTCCATGGATAACCCATCCCACATCCACTCCAGGACCTCTAAAGGCTTATCCAAGCCTACAGGTACCTGGTGCTCTGCCTTCACTTGCTGATAATTGAGGCACTGTGAGACAAATTCTACTACCGCCTTCTTCATACCTGTCCACCAGTGTTATCGTCAAAGGACCTGGTACATCTTTGCCACTCCTAGATGTACCGCTAAAAGGGAAGTGTGGAACTCCCTCAATACTTCCTCCTGAAGTGCGACTGGTACCATGGTATATCCTTTAAAGAGGATGACATGCCTCCCACCTTCAAAAAATACATCAGGTTCCTGCCCTGTGGATATCTGAGCACGTCGAGTCTCACAGTCATCGTCCCCATGTTGTGCCTCCCTGACTCACTGAGGAAGTGGAGGATTGAATGTGAGAGACTATAGATAAGATGCTCCATCCACATCCACAAAGGATATCTCTAAGGCAGCCAGATGCTCTGTCGCCTCTAATAATAGCTGTATACCAGTCCTCATGCTTAGCGAATCTATAACTACATTCCCCGTCCAAGGTTTATATACTATCACGAAGTCATAGTCCTAGAGGAACTCAATCCTTCGTCGCTATCTCAGGTTTAGGTCCTTCTGAGAGAAGATATACCTGAGACACTTGTGATTAGAGTGGACTGTAAAAAGTTCTCCCATCAGATAGTGCCACCACATCTTTAAGAAGAAGGCCACTCCTACTAACACCAGGTCATGGGTAGCGTAGTTATGCTCATGATGTCTCAGCTGCTGAGAACCATAAGCAATCACTGCTTGCTCCTACATCCG
Source organism: Viscum album (assembly GCA_963277665.1). NCBI lineage: Eukaryota > Viridiplantae > Streptophyta > Magnoliopsida > Santalales > Viscaceae > Viscum > Viscum album. The sequence goes on from OY728129.1 coordinate 411,342, forward strand.
GAAACACCCAAGTCTGGTACCTGATGCATCACAATAAACTACAAACCCTATGCCCTCCTCTGGAAGCCTCAAGATGGGGGAACTAGTCAACACGTACCTCATCTCCTGAAATCTCTGTTGGCATCTCTTGGACGACACAAAGGGTTTCCCCTTCTTCATCAAGTCTTACAGTGGTGCTGCAACTCTAGAGAAGTTTGGAATGAATCTCTGATAGTACCCAGCCAAGACCAGGAAACTCTTCACCTCCGTCACAGTCCTGGGTGGCTCCCAAGCATGTACCGCCACAATTTTCTCTGGATCTACTTCAATTCCATCTTCCATGATGAAATTTCCCAAGAAGTGAACCTCCTGAATCCAAATCTGGAACATTGAGAGTTTACCATAAAGTCGTTTCTCTATGAGTGTGTCCAGTACTACCTACAAATGGTAGGCATGCACCTCCTTAGTAGTCGAGTAGATCAAAGTGTTGTTGATGAAGACAACGACAAAGTGCTCAAGGTAAGGTTGGAAGATCCTATTCATGAGACACATGAACACTTCTAGAGTGTTCGTTACACTGAAGGGCATAACCAAGAACTCATAATGGCCGTAATGACACCTGAAGGCTGTCTTATATACATCATCATCGTGAACTCTGAGATGGTGATAGCCTGATCTGAGGTCTATCTTCGAGAACCATCGTTCTCCCTTGAGCTGATCAAAAAGGTCGTCAATCCTCGGGACTGGGTACTTGTTCTTCATGGTCACCGGATTCAGGCAATGGTAGTCGACACAGAGCCTCAAGCTCACATCCAACTTCTTGGAAAACAGAATCGGGACTTCCCCGGGAGAATCACTGGGCCGGATGAATCCCTTCCCCTACAAGTTGTCCAGCTGTACCCATAGCTCACGAAGCTCAACGGGAGCCATCCGATATGATGGAGTAGATATCTGTGCCATACCAGGGTACATTTCAATGTAGAAGTCCACCTATATTTGAGGAGGTAGTCTCAGGACATCATCAGGGAAAAATTCAATATACTAGTCCACCACTATAGGATAAGTCGAACTCTCCACATCAACTACTCTGAGGGTAAGGCAAGCCATCTAGTGAGTGATCGACTGCACCCTCCCCCGAGTAAGTCCATCCTATGCAGCGAAGGTTCCATTCTCACTGGTGAAGTTGAGAATGGTCCCATCCGTGCAGACACACCGCACCTTGTTCCTAATACAATCAATCTGAGCCTGAACTGTTGATAACCAGTCCATAACCAAGATGACACCGTAAGGCTTTGAAGCCACTATGAGGAGATCCCAGCTGAAGCTCTCACCTCCTAGAGTAATCTCACACTGCTAGAACCAGTGTGTAATTGTCGATACTTCTCCCATAGTAGTCTCTATCTATAAGGATCGAGCAAACAGCTCCGTCGGAATCTCCGAGCTCCAAACAAGGGTAGTGGAAATGAAAGAGTGATTGGAACGTCTGTCAATAAGAATTGTAGCTAAGGTAGAGTAGACACATATCTTACCACAATTCATCTCTAGAGCACTATGATCATAGACCTCAGCATCCTGAAGCTAAGATCTTCCCTATCCACTCGCTCATTGCGGTCGGGGTGGACCTCTTGGTGGTGGTGGTGGTAGAACCTCATAACATCGTCCACCACCAGCCGCTTAACCAGCTCCACTGCCACGTCCACCAGCGCCCTACAGACCACCTCGATCAGACGTTTGACTCTGACTGGGAGGTCCCTCAACTATATGTTGATCATCGGAATGGCGGGTCGGACAGTCATGATCCATGTGACCCTACCTGCGGCATGAGTAACACTGCCTTCTCCTGGCAGGTAAGCCACTACCTCGGGTACCCCGCACAAAAGATCATGAGTCATGCGGTTGTCCACTCGTGGGTCTGGTCCTCTTGGACCTTTGCATCATCTATTTGCTGCCAGCTACCGAAGACTATGCTACATGTCTACTAGTAGTGGGTCTCACTGCTAGTGACTGCTCATCAAGGAAACTCTCTACTAGGAGGGATCTCTCTAACACCCCCGCCTGCGTCGGGATGCTGAGGGAGATCATCGATGCCCCGATCTCTCGCCTGAGCCCCTTCTCAAAGGTCTGGCTCCTAATGAATGGGCCCCGTACCAAATCTGTGGAGTAGCATGAGAGTTCAGTGAACCTCACCGAGTATTGAGACACAGTCATGCTACCCTGCTATAGATGTAGTAGCTACTGTATCTGCACCGCCTGATGTGTGGATGATACAAACTCTGCCTGAAACCGGCTCTCGAAGTCTGCCCAAAGAAGTGTCGCCTCAACCTGCACCTAGAGAATCATTCTCCACCACCTGCCTCCTACTACCTATAGAAAACTAGAAGCAATGATCATCATATAGTCTGCATATGTCCCTACTAGCCAGAAAAATCCCATAACAACCTCTTGCCAATCCTCAGCCGCCTGTGGGTCCATCTCTCCCCAGAACCTGGGAGGCCTCTGCCACTGGAACTCATGCAACGCGCTCAAGTGGGGTGCATCATCAACTGCTTGGGCTGGAGGGATCTGTGGCCCAATGGGAAGTGGTACCGCTGGTGCCTCCGCTGGTAAAGGGCCCTGCACCGAAGCCTCGTCGCTAGGTGGGCTATCAGAGTGTACTACTCTTGGGGATCTATGGGGAGGCATCCTGAAATAAACAGATGCCACATGGTCAAAAGACTATACCTGGTGAGCTCATCTGGTTGAGATGACTTACAGAAAACTTTTAAAAACACACACACAATCAGTGTTTTCATGCACTGAGTCGGAAATTAGAAGTCAGGGCCTTGGTGTATTGATACATCAAGAATCGCACCAACACCAAACTCCCTAAACTGAAAACCACACTTAGTACCCATATCACAATTTCTTCATAGAAAATAATGATCAGAGTTCTATGTTCTGTGATAGAACCAACTCATCTGATACCAATCTATCACAACCCGTCCTCGGGACCCCTGTCATTACTATCCCAAGCCCACCATCCATAGGCCAGGGGCTGGTGAATAGAACCCAAGGCATATATCCCTAATCTGGGAGGAATTGCCTTTATAAAAATTGAACACATGCAATTAGAGTACACAAATGAAAGAAAAACACTAAGCAATAGTGTATACAGAATAAGTGCTTGAATATAAAGGGATGGAAATACAAGCCCAACAGTAAAGTGTAGGTACAACGGAATGCTAGTACAATTGAAAAAAGGGACAAATGACTGAAAGGTAAAGATCAGCTCTTGGATCATCCTATGGGGTTCCTACCTGAAGGGTAAGTACAGATGGCCACCTCAGCAATCCACGTCTGTCAGACTCCTATGTGTACCATCTTGTCATAAGTTCCACCTCTGGGTACCATCCAGTCCTGGTGCCCTCAGCCTCCATCAGCGCTGTCCATCATCTGCATCCCACAGAATGAGGTGTGGGTATAGCCCGTGCAGGGGTGAGTATAATGATACTCAGTAGGGACCTCGATACCCATAAGGTCTCATTACATCCCAAAAGGATCACCACAAAGTAAAGATTCAACAGATAACCCTTACTTAGGTATATGCCCATACAGATACCTAAGTTATCAAGTAACCCATATCAATCATGAGCTAAACCCAAAAGTAAATTACTCAGCTCAAACCAAGATTTCATTCAAGGGAAAGTAGGAAGTAACATCCACAGTCAAACTGTTTAAATCTTAGCTGATGGTGTACTCCTCCTCTATCGAGTACGGTAGGCCTGCCACGTCACATAGAGGTGATACCCACCTTCCTGGACTACTGTGGTACTCCTCCTATCGAGTACTATGGGTCTGCTACATCACACAGAGGCGCTCCCCGCTGTGGGTCTGCCACTATCACACAGAGGCGCTCCCCCTCGTAGCCTGCTGAGGTACTCCTCCAATAGAATATCGTGGGTCTACTGCGTCACACAGAGGCACTCCCCACTATGGGCCTGCCACGTCACATAGAGGTTCTTCCCACCAGGCTTGTCGATACACTCTGAGTCGAAAGGTCAGTAGTCGTCAGGTATCATCCAGCTACTAGGTCTTCGTAGTCTGATCGATCGTCTCCCGGAGGATCCGCTCCACGAGATAGTAATCGATAATCCACGGTCACAAAGTCTAAAATAGAAGTATCTCAAAGGTCTTCCTCATCATAGGGATCTCAACACAATAGATGGCGCGTCAATCAGACACCCGACCTGTGCATTATTGGGGTTTCCGTTGCAAGGGCCCGTTTAGTTTTTAGGTTCAAAACTACCCGACCGTACTCTAACTGTGTCCAAATTTTAAGTAGGGTATACCAAAAGTATCATCTCATTCTAATATTTCCATCGCTATACACGGTTTGTCGATTGGACACCCGTAGCCCATGATATGGGTGAAAAGGTGTATTCGGCTAATCGGGTCCGGACTGGGGTCTGACCCGGTCCGCAGGTCCGACCCAGTCTGTGAGTCCGACCCCGCACTGAAGGGAGTGGCCCAGAACGAGGGGGGGGCAAAGGGAGGCCTGCCTGAGGGGGCGGCCCGGCCCGATGGCGATCCGGCCCGAGGGGGCAGCCCGACCTGAAGGCGGCCCACATGGCCCGGCGGGTTGGCAGCCCATGCGGACTGGCGAGAGGCCCACGGGGCCCACCCGACGGGCTACCGTGGCACGGAAGGCTGGCCGCCACATGTCCCGGATGACTGGTCGCCGCATGTCCCAGTGGGCTGGCTGCTGCATGGCCCAGCTGGATGGTCGCCGCGTGGCCCGGCTGGCCATGTCTGGGTGGGTGCCGCGCCCCTTGCTTCCGAATAGAACCGGCGTTAGGAATCGGTTCGGTTATCCGCGGGTCTCGGGGTGTCCCGCCTTGTTCGGCTGGCGAAGCGGCCAGCCGGTTCATACACCTTCGACAGCCGGCCCAACATCGGCTGCTTCTTCCTCCTCCACGGTTGTGCGATAGCGTCGTGGATCTGCTGCCCTCCTTGCGGCGTGGCAGCGCCACGCCTTCTCCACCATGGCCCAGCCTGTCCGTGGCCCCCTACTGCCCTTTGCGTGGTGGGACGACGCCGCGCACCTCCGTCATGGATCATCGTGGCCACGAATCACCTTCTGGGCGGCACGATGGTGTCGTGCCCTCTTGGCCACCCGGTGACCATGCGCCACCAGTTTTCTTCGCAGCAGGCCTGACACCAGCCATCATTGCTCCACCCCCGTCGTCAATAGAAAAGGATAATCAATGGGGGAGGGTCGGGCCGTTTTCATGTGGTCTAATCCCTCCTCGTTATGTTGTTATCATTCTGTTCTCAAACCATAAATTGAATGACGATGTTCCGGAATAAATTCAACTCAAATACACTACCTCACTTGATGACAATCTTTGACAAAGTTGCGAGAAGGGGTCGTTGTTTCGTCAATGTCAAATGAGGAAGAGTTCGGAGTAGATGAGTCGAAGATGACGTTGTCGGTATTCTTCGTGGGCAGTGTTGCTTCCATTTCTTACCCTGATTGAAGAGGGAGATATGTCCATCATTCTTCGCTGGTGGAAGAGATGTTCTTCATTGGGAGAATTTGTTCCTCCAAGTTCATCCAAGTTCTTCCTCCTCTCCCAAAGTTTCCACCAAAAGAATGATAATCCAATAATAATAGAGGAAGTTCTTTATTATTTTTATGGCACAACAATACAAATACATGTGTTTAATTAAATGATACAACTCATTTAATTAATCGAAAGGAATGGTTCAAATTCAGAAATTAGGGGAGGTGAGGAGTTCCAATTAAATGGAGAGAGGTGTCCAATTAATTAATGGGGAGTTTAATGGGGTTAGGAAGCTAAGGTGGACCCCACTAAATAATATCCTCCTAATAGAGGATACGTGCTGGTGGGCCCCACCACCATAACCTCTTACATGATGTTTTGGTGTGGTTGCCCCCACCACTAACTTCCTCTTGGAGGGTTTAACCACCATAAAATAAAAATAAAGTCAACACTTTATTTTTATTCAATTTAATTAAAAACCCCAAAAACTAACACTCATCCTCATCAGAACGCAACTACGGTGAAGGTATCACTAAGCAATCACCGACTCTATGTGATCAACGGTGCCCTCGGATTGCAATTCCAAGCACCGGTTCAAAAGATATAAAATCTCACTCGTACTTTTATTAAACGTTCTTGAAAAAAACATCAGAAATTGATTCCGAGTACACCAAGCCTCAGAATCAAGTGCCGTAAATTTTTTGCGGACTTGAAAAAATCCCATGAATTTAGGAAAAAATTTTCCAAGGAATTTCCGGGTCTTTACATTGAGAAAATAGGTTATTAAAGTTAAAACATCATAAAAATTGAAGCGTTTTTATATCCAAATTCAATGTAAAATTACTGAAGATAAACTATATTAGATTAAATAAAATAAGTGATATAAATATTGTTTTATCCAATTCAAAAATATAATTTACCACTATTCATTTTTCCAATGAATAAAATTATATTAAATTAATTGTTTATATAATTTGACTATTCGTAAAAACATAAACCTTATTACAAAAATACAAAAAATATTGCAACTAAAATATTTATATTTCAAATTAATAGAATATGTTTATTGTTTAAAATAATATTTATAAATATTTATAAAATTGAATTTAAAATTGGATCACCCTCAAAAGATAATAAATTACCCTGTTGAAAAATATATGTTTTTATGCATAAGATTTGGTTGGTTGTTTTCTTATTATAATAAAATACATTATATAAATATCCAGAGTATTTTATTGAATTTTTAACAAATATATTTCAGTAATACAATTCAAAATAATAATAATTAATTTAATAATTTAGGAAAAAATGAATCTAGGAAAATGAATTTATTTCTTTTATAGTGAATTGGTATATGCTTTCTTCTCTAATTAATTATTAAACAAAGATTTAACATTATAAATATTATATTTTAAAAAAATTTATACTATTCAAAATAGATTATTTAATAGATGGTTTATATCTTATTATATTATATCATAATATTTTAGTAACATAATATTGTTCGGTAAACCTCAGTATTACTTGTAATGAAATCTATCAAAAGGACTCCGAGTTTCATAACAAAATTCAATCATAGTATTGTGTATACCAAAAACTAATATATATATATTTTTGTAAAATTGTATCAACTTGTAGTTCTGTATTTAATTTGTGGAAAATTTCATACATTGCACAAACATATGCCCAATGACCATAGTATATTAGGGGTTTTGGAAACAAGGAAACATAAAAAACTTATTCATAACAACAGTATTTATTCTTTTTCCTATTTATTCAGAACTATAACCCTTTCTAATATGTCATACATAATAAATTTCATTATATCCTGTTGAAAAGAAACATAACGGTGAACTCAGAAGCTCAGTAAGGGTAAAAAAGGGATATATGAAAGGATAACATGATTATAATGGTATGAGGACATAAACATACAATTTTAGTAACATTCCATTCGTATGAATGATCAGATAAATGTGTATCATCATATTAATTAGCAGTTCATAAGACCTAAATCATAAGAGATTAATGATAAAATTTCATTAAATCATAACATGTAAATAAGAATTTTAATTTTGGAAGACACATAAGAATATAAAATGAATTTCATGGTAGTCAATAAACAATAATTATTCCATATTAGTAGTGTGGGATCAATCCTCATACCATCTTGGTGGTAATGTTTCACTCCCATATCCATCTTAGTAGTCAGTGTTAACTCCTAAGACCATCTTAATAGAAGCCGTCATTTACTGAACAAAGTTCACTCTTCATTCCATCCATGTCTATGTCATGAAATATATCTATTTCCCCAATGAATGATATGTGTATATAGGTCCCACATATCACATAATTAAATCCATAAATATATGTTCCCCATTATCACAAATCATTCATCATATTAAAGCACATGGAATGAAATGAATTTCATAAATATCATTCAATCATAACATAACCTTTGAAAAAATCGGTTTTATAAATATAATTACTTAATAAAATTAAACAATTATTAAAAAGACTATGAATGGTATAATTTCATAATTTCCCCAGTAAAAAAAATGTAACAACCAATAATGTTATCTTATATGGAAAATAATTTTGACAAATCACATTAATGCAATTATTGAGGAATAAATCCTTTCTTCTTTGAAAAAAAATTCCTTTTATAAAATGCCATGATAATTTAAAAGAAAAAATTTCCTTTAATAATAAACCTTTTATATTTTAATGATTGATTTTATTCATTAATGAATCATGAGAGAATAAAATCCTTTTCATGCCATATAAATTTAAAAACACATTCCATTCAAAAAAATTCTGGAAAGGTCACAATGTTTCTCATTTGAAATAAAGACAAATATATTCCTTTTTAACAATGTAATAAAAAGTAAAAAATTGAAACATGACTTTAACTAAATAGTATTAAAATGAAATAATTTTTTTAAAACTTTTTTATAAAATTTGGACACATATGATAAATATTTCCTAACAGATTCTTAAAATGAAACAATCCCAAATATTGAAGAGATTGTGAAATTATTACACATCACTTTACAATAAATAGAATAGTATTACACATGAAATAATAAAAATTATAAGGATATTAAAATTCCATAATATTCTGAATAATAGTAATTATAAAAATTCATGGGTAGTATATACACAATGTAGAATAACCAAGTAGTGTATAAGGCATATTTCTCACAGAAATAAAGGAAAGACAAAAATCTATTACCATATTTCATGACATCCTCTATTGAAATTTAATACTCATGTATAATAAATATATGTATATTATACATCTACAAGATAATCATATTTAATTATATATATATATATATTCCACATATTTCTTAATTATGACTTAATAATACCCATCTATTAATAATTAAATGTAAATGTTACACTTTAAGTAATATCATATTTTCTTTTTGATCATGTTTTGAATTCTTATCCACGACCCCCTTACATATATCCTGATATAAACATATCCATAATGATAATAATTACATAATAATTATATTTATATTCAGTATATATTTATTCCTAGTGATTCATAAAAGTTAGTGATAGAAAATTAAATACACCATTCATGGAGATGGTTGGTCATACATATGCATGAATATTATTTCCATTTTCTTGTTGGGGTAAAAGAAAATAATATTTTTGATATGTTATCATTATAGATTCATTTTTACATCATATATAACATATTTATTCATAAAATTAACCATTATTACCTACCTTGTGAAATATATCTTAATAACAAATCACATCGCATCGTGGAGATGGTAATCTATTCTTATGCACGAGGGACATTATAATTTTTCTCAAATTATTAGATAGATGGAAAAAATGAAGACATGACATTATCCTTTCAGAACTATAATTGTATCAAAAACATAATATATAAGTATTAATCCCATTAAAATTATTTCTCATAAAATATCGTGATGGGAAATGAATTGAATCGCTATGTGGATACTATAAGATGTACATACGGTTAAGCAATAAATTCATTTTATTGTTTGATGGGAAAGGGGATGTATAATAGTGTCTTCATAATAATAATATTTTTCATAATAATTAGTATTCTAATGTTATTATTTTATGATATATATCATATACCTAGAAGGGGTATGGAAGAGTAGAGAAAGAGAATGACCTGTTAGAGAAATTACCACTTCTTGAGAATGACACCATTAGATCTTCTATAAAAGACTCTAGAATCGGTCCCTTGGGAAGAAAAGAACCTGTACAATGTGGATAAGGAAGTGGATAAGATAAATTGGCAGTGCATTTTAATGTTCAAGGATCAAAGAGATTTTAATAAATGATGGAGGAGGTTCCTTTTCATTTTTGAGGTGAGTTTTAAGTTTGGAATTACAAAAAATATTAATTTATAATAATTTAAAACTCACTCAAAATACATAAAAATGAAATTTATTCAAATATAAAATTATATAGGTTTATAATTAAATCATATAATAAATTTTATTCTAGTTTTGTGTAATTTTAAACATTATCATTTTTATTAACCCTTAGTTGAACTATTTTAATTCTAGCTATGGTAATAATGTTTTTAATGTTAAGATAACATAAGTTTTTCATATAAAGAATCAATTGGACAATAACAAATCAATTTATTATATTTTAGACCATATATAAAATAGTTGTAATTATTTAGTATTTTTATGATTTTTAAATAATTTAATAAAATATTATATTTCTAGAATTTCATTTGTGTCAATTTTGACACTATTAATTATTTTTTTTATAATTATCATAAAAATATATTTCATTGAAAAAACACATTAACTAATACCCCAGATGTTTAGGTAATCTAAATTTTTTTTGGATGAAATTAGTTGTATCAAATTATTTTTATTTTAATATTTTCAATATCATTTATTTGGTATTTATGTTACTTAATCAATTATTACAACATCGTTATATAAGTCGTTAAGCTATTTATTTTTTTCCAAAAAACATAAAATAAATTTCCCTGAATGTTAAAAAAATTATATGTAAAATTATAATTTATATTAGAATTTATTTTCTATATAATCATAGATTAAATATTATATAACTATTGAAAATATGAGTATGAAATCTTTAACTTGTGTCTAAAATAATAATAATAAACCTATTAATCTCATTAAATTTTTTAAATAAGGTTATCATTTTATATCAATGATTTTGTTAGTCTAAAACCACTTATCCAATGAAATTGGTACATGTTTTAGGGTAATTTTCTATAATTTATAATATCATTTTTAACATTAATTAACAGATTTCCCTTTTACCATGTTAATAAAAAAATTACTAATGTCACTATACATAGTACTCAAAAATAAAATGAACAAATTCTCATAATTTGGACCCTCGGATTACAAATATGGACTCAATTTTTTAGAATTCAAAACATAGAATGTTCAGTATTTAGTTTAAAATTATCCCATTGAATCTGTGAGATAACGGGTTAATAATGCTAACATAAAGAAAATATTGTATCCTTTTAATGTCAAAATTAAATGTAAAAAGTATTCCATTAAACTATAATAGATTAAAACATAATTTTTTATATTTAATTATAGTATTAAAGATTAACATTATAATATAACAATGTAAATTTTTTCGAAGAAAAAATAGTTTTCAAATAAAATTTATTATTTCTTTATTACTCACGAAAATAGTAAAATTATCTAAAAAGGACACAAATTTAAATATAATTATTTTCATATATTTATAAATAAAATTAGAAGACAATTTTTTCAAATAAAAAATATAAAATTGTAAAAATTTAGATATAAAATGGGTTTTCCTTCAATAGGTGATAAAATTAAACTTTTGAAAAATATAGGTTCTCAAGCTTAAGATTTGGTAGGTTCTTATATTATGAATATTGAATAAAATATATGAATATAAAAAGTATTTTATTGATTTTTTATAATATATATTTCATTAATATAATTCACTAATTATAACTAATTATGTCATTTAAGATGAAATGAATTTGGGAAAATAACACTATTCCCATTATAATCAATTTCTATATATTTTCATTTTTATTTAATTAGTAATAAGGATTTAATATGATAAACCTAATATTCATATAATCTTGGTAGTATTATTCACAACTACTAATTTATTGTCCAGGCTATATATTATTATATTAATTAATAATATTTTAATAATATAATATTGGTCAGTAAAACATGGTACTCATTATAATGAAAGCTATCAAAAAGACTCAACTTTGTGTAACATAAGGAAAGCATAATGCAGTGTATACCGCAAGATGATCTAGGTATTATGTTTTGTAAAATATTGACTTGTTGTTTCTTATAATGTAATCCAAAGATGTTGTTTTTTGTATATGAAATATTACATTCAATATTGTGTGAAATGAAATTTATTGAAAAGATTAAATTATTTTGAAAAAATTTATTTCACTAAATCTCATGGTAATACACTTAGTGAACATGTAATTTTAGTTAATTTAAATATTAGATTTAACACATTATAATAAATATTGTTTCTAATTTGTGGTTTATTAATTATTTGATATTTTTTAATCTCAATGATCTAATCATGAGTTATTGAAATGAATATTTGAGTTAAATTTAATGATGTTTTTATTTCGAGATATAGAAAATATATATTTTATGTTATTTATCAATGAATTAGTTTGGGATGATTATTTATAAATTAAATTTTTATAATTTAAATGTTGATGGATATCAAGAAGAAAAATAAAACAATTTTTAATGGTTTATTCTAAAAGAAAACAAACATTATTTAGTTATTCTTATGTTATTTAAATTTCATGCGAATAATAATTATTGAAATTTTATTGGACAAGGGGTTCACTATTAATTATTTAAATGATGTGGTATCTGTTTAAATATAGTTAACCCTAAACCTTCTATAATAAATATCTACATATATAACTTTCATAAGACACGAATCATTATGCTCAATGGATATAAAATGTTCTCTAAATCCCTAGAGAGATCTTGAATGAAAAATCACGATCTAGACAGGGTATCCACCTCATTTATCAACTGATCAAGAGAGATAAATGAGTTCTTCACTGATGAAAAACTTTATACTATAATAAAAACAATTAATGAAATAGGTTATTAAGAGCATACATGTCACCGGAAAATGATTCTATAGTGTTGTTCATATAATTTATGCACATGTGGATCATAATTTAAAGGATATATACTTGGATCTGATGATGCAACAATAATATGATATGATCATATAAAAAGATTCATCAAATAAGAAACATGTTAAATTCAATGTAATTATAGTTATTCATACTTATTAATTATAAATTTCATGTGAATATCATTCCCTATATACAATATTTAAATTAATAAATTTATAGTCATGTTAAATAAATTTCTAATGATGTCATTAATCAAATAAGACATCAAAAAATAATTTGTTGTTACTAAAAGATAATCTTTTCATCCCCAACAAGAACATAAAATATTACCAAAACCTAGACAAGTAAAATAATTACAAATTATATAAATCAGGAAAATTAAACAAGAGGATAATATGGCATGAGCCTCAAAGATTTAAAATTGAGATGATAATCCCTAAAATATAATTTCTACCAAAATTAACAAATATTATTTAACCTCCTATATAATGAGAATATCCCTATAAATAAATTATTCCATATCCTTATTCATATCTATTACATTATTCACTATTCACTAATAATCATTCACTAAATATGTATTTGTTAGATAATAACTATTTATATCGTCCAATGATTTTAATTTCGAATGTTTCTCACACGTTTCAAAAGAGCAATGTCAAAGTTAAATTTTCATTCCATGTTTAACCTGAAAATATTATAAAATATATTTATGTCACATTTTTTAATAATTAATTTATCTACTTGTTCAATTAATGTAAACTATGGGCACGTTTGATTGGAATGGGATTCGTGATGAACTTTTTTTCACTCACATATCGATATTAATCAATTAGATTTGAAGGATATTAAATTTTATGTTTCATAATTTTAGATCTATATTAATGAAATGTATTAATAAATTATATATATATATATTCAAAATATATATTTTATAACCATAAATTTAGGGAGATGATAAAAAAACTGATGATGCCGGCTTTTAGAGGTGGTAGTCCGCACATACACACTTATGATGTTTTCATTTTTTATAGAATAAAATTATGTTATAACAAATTAATTATTTTATAATCACAATAATTATAAAAATACCATATTTATTTATTATATAAATCTCTGGAACCATCCACATTAGGAGTTTATGGTAAATGAAATACCCGACTTCGTTGAGGTGTAAGCCAGTAAGTAATGAGGAATGACATTTTAATTTTTTTATGTAGGGGGAAATGGTATAAATTTTCTATTACTATAACATAATACCTATTCATAATATTAATAATATAGATTTTTTATATTTTGATGGTAAATTTTTAGTGAAATATAGAGAATAAAATAAATTAATAAGTGATTAATAGTCACATTGAAAAATGGTCCTTCTCTTAGAGTAACTCAAGGAAATTAAGGTTTTTTGAATTTTAATTGAAACTAGGGGCTTCTAATATTCATTAAGGTATAAAAGAGAAGTAATTATTTTTATTGTTTCCATATGATTTAGAATTTTAAATTATATATACAGGGGTTGTGGAAGTCATATTTTATAATTGATTAGAGTGTCATTTTTGTAATAATATAGTTAGATAAGTCATTACATATAATAAGAGGCTCTATTTTCAATACATTATCTATTCCTAACCCCTTAAATTATCCAAACTCGTCCAAATACACTATATTTTCTCAATCTTTTACATAGAGGGGTTTGTAAGGTTCTATATGAATTCATGAGTGAAAACTCTTATTGTAAGAAAATTATACTATTGGAATGTGTTTACCCCAAATGAATTTGAAATATATTAAGAATACTGTTGATATATATATTATATGGTTTTAATGGGTCTCTAAGACATACTCTTTATAAGAGGATTATATACATGACTAAATTTAATCTCTGTATTTAATTATTGGTGAAACTTCACCATAATTTCAATGTAATTGCAATGACCCAAACATTTATGAATTAAATTCTCTTTATTTTAATATTTTAGGTATATATCAAATACATGAACCTTTATTATTATTACTATTAATTTTAAATTTCCAATTAGTATCATTACCATTGATAACAGAGCCATTATACAGTGATCAGACAACTAATACAAACATAACATTTTAAAAAAATACCTTTGACATAGAATAAGGAGAGGATATCGTCATTCTGTAGAATCAGGTCATATGAAGCTCATTTTTCTGAGCATGGAAAGAAAGTAGAATCAGTGGGATTCTCTCTTGACAATTCCCAATATGAACATAAACACATAATGCCTTAACAAAATCGCCTACATGAGAAGTTCAAGATAATATAGATTACCGACCTAGTGATGTTATCTGAGCTGCCCCCAATATTTTTTCACCATCAAACACCTCACACGTAGGTATTACGTGGGTGTTATAATGGATTATGTAATTAGGTATTAGTTAATTATGGTTTAATTAATTTTTACTAATAAAATTTTTATTCCATCAAATTTTTTTGAGTATAGTTTTTCTTAAAAATGTAATGAATTTGGTAAATTGAATTTTCTTATAAAATGGTACTTTTTAGAAACATATAAATTATTATATCAAACTGAGGTTTTAGTAATAATTTTATTATAATAGTGTTATAAGAACACTCCTTTTAATTATAAGCTATTATTATATTTATTCCTTATTTGTTTTACTCTATAAATGAATAACTATTCATTTAGATAAGAATTATATTTGTATACAATAAAAATGAAATGGTTTTTTAATTAAAGAATTTATATTGATGAATTAATGAATTTTTGGAGAAAATATTATTTTAATAAAATCTTATTACTAAATACTTTTTATTAAATATAATTTATCAAATAATTTTTATGAAGCCAAATGTAACATTTATTAAGGGTTGGAAATTATTTTTGTTTAAGCCCGCCAATTTTAAGAAAACGAATGTTTTTATATTAAAAGTGAAATTAAATTTTTTTAGAAAAATGTTTAAATAAAATTAATATTATTTTTGGAATCTGGTTGTCAAAATTATCCAATGGTGAATTTTTCATTAATTTTTGAGTCAATTGAATTTTTGGGTAAAGATTAAATTCCGTATAAATATACAATGTGTTTTATGATATCATAATAAAGAAATATTTATTTAATAAAATAAAATAAAAGTTATATTCTTCAAATATATGTATTACCATCAAAATAATGTGATTTTACTTTTTTTGATTAATTTTATAATTCCGTAGTGGACCCCCTTAAACTTACAAAATATTTTAACATTTTAAAATGATTTCCATGAGGTTCTGACTGACATACACTCAAGCAAGCATAATATTTTAATATTTTTGGAAAATGAACTTATAAAATATTTTATAACACTCCCCTTTGTCAAAAACCATGGTCAAAAACAATTGTATGTTTTTTGGTTTTGAATATTTTAATGTGTAGTGTCCGAAATATAAATAATAAATAATTAGCTCTCATTTTTTATAAAACCCACCCAATCTCCCATTCCCCTTCAATAAAACCATTTGTATATTGACCAACCTCTACACCATACTCATTAGAGTCCTCCCAATGTGACTCCATGATCCCAGAAACCCTCTCCAAAACCATTGGGATCAGACATCCATGTAAGGGATCCTCCACTTTCATCTTTTAACAAGCATTATTTTCTTGTTATGTCTTTTAATATCTTTTAACCATATGTTGGGTTATGTTATTAAGTATCCTAAATAATTATCATTTTGTTTATATATTGTGATAACCCATTTTACTCTCATATATTCCTCTAAATAATTCTTATGTGCACCTGTTACCAAGCCTAGTTTTTGTAAGGGATCCTTACTTTCCTCAATTTCTCATTTTTATCCAAGATACATTGTGTTTTTAATACCCTTTTAATTTTCATTAGAAATGTTTGGGTATGATTTTTTACCTCCCCCATACTTCCCCCCTTTTTTGTGATGAGATACCACTTCATCACTCATTAGTGTCATCCATTTACAGCTATTACTATAAAAAATTTCTATAATGGATTTATTTCTTCTTATTTCCATTCAAGTATTTCTCCCATATTGAGAAACTAAATTGCATTTAATATGTTGGTATATTATTTTCTATGATCCCATTACTTTCTATTTCATTTAAATATGATGAGGGTCCCCTTTCTCTCTCATCAACCCAACTTATAAATTTCCATATGACGACGTTATGATGCCGAAATTACACTGGAATTTCCCAAGAAATCATCATCATGTAGTGAGTACCATACCCATTTCATTATCAAGTGTATTCACCTTTATGCTCATATACATATTGAATGGTACATAAATGTTTTTATCCCACATTCCTTAATCGTGGAATAACTTATGATGTTGAATGATTCCATGTTATATGATCCATGTGGCACACTTAAACATGAAATAAAATGTTTATGAAGGGTGAACCCTGATAGCCCTCCAATGCATTGGGTAATGTTTAGTATCATGATACACTATTTGAAATGATAGTTTACTCATGATAATTAATGTGAAATGAGGGTTTTAAAATTATAATTCATGTGCAATTTTGGATTACTAATTCTAACCATGTGCAATAAGCCTTGGCTCTTGCAAATACCATGTTCTATGTTGTTTCCACATTTTTATGTTATGATAATCATGTTATATAATTATTTTATGTTCATGTTTCTCATATTCTCTATTTATATTCCGATTTCCAAACATTTATTTTATTCTTCATGTCATGCCTTTTTACTCCCTTACGAGGATTTATAGCATACCCTTTTCTAATGTACGTCCTAAGGTTATCCCATAAAATGATATGTATGAAAGAATGTTGTGCTTATGTAAAAGAATTTTTCAATAAAGATTTTTTATTTTATTTCTTAATTTGTCATGTAATGATCTTAATCTCTAATTATACTAGACCTCTCGATCATCTAGATTGTATTAAGTGCATGTTTATTTAATAAAATATGTGTAAATATGTATTAAATATCGGGGTTGTTATAGTTGGTATCCATGGATAGGTTTAGTTAATTTTGGGATCAGGATTAGATAACCACTGTGAACGAATAAGTGATACGAAAAAGTATTAGGGAAGCATCCCTAAATTTTGGTGGTTATAGAGTAAGTGGTTTATCAAAAAAAATATCCCTATCTGGATACGGACAAGTAGAGGTGGATATGGCACATATGTAAGCCGTGGTAAACCCCAAAAACAACGTTTTGAGCTAGACTCAAATAGAAAATGGTGCATGACAACTGGCCTTTCTACACTCTTGGTTTGACACTCCCTGGGGATATGCTTCAATAAATTCATAATCATAGTATGAACCATTATTTAGGGAGTGAAAAAGCACATAAGAATATACGTTAGGAGATAGATCATGGATAACGTAGATTGAAGCCTGAAAATTTATAAGTTAAGGAGAGAAATTTAATTTATAATTTATACCTTCAATTTCATTGGATTCCCATTTTAGAGTTAAAATGTTTAATATTATCATCCCTAATTTTATATTTATTCTAGCTAATGGCTGGTAATATGGGGAATATAGCTAACAAATGATGTAAAGGGAAATTTGATGAGTGTCCCAATGAGATTCCAAATAAAATGGGAGCTCAAGTAGAACATATCATGATTATACCAAACTAGCTATCAAATATCATGACTAACAATTGTAACATTGTTTGTTTCCCAAGTAAATGAAGGAAAATGATGGCGACATCTCATGAAAGTTCATCTAATAAAGGTCATAAGGGAAAGGCGCCCCAATTTCCTTCGTGCAACACGTGTGGAAAGGGGAACCAAGGAAAATGTCACAAATAGACTATGAGAGGTTTTATGTATGGAATGGAAGGTAAAAAAGTAGCCAATTTTCATACCAATATCGATAATGTGGTGAAAGGAAACAATGTTCCATCTAAGGCAACAAATACAGTTCTATGCTATAAATGTGTAGAAGCCGGGAATTACCCAAGACAATGTTCTATTGCAAGGGATGAGAAGCATGATGAGTATCAACAATATCCTTGTTAAAGGGAATAAAATAAATTTTCTTCTAAGATGGATAATGATTAATGAATTACATATAACCATTACATAAAATTAGTGTTTGTTGTAATGTTTTTCAACTCATGTGATATTAGTATATCGATTATGTTTTTAAGAACATTGAGTCTCTAACAGATATGATATTAAATAATTAGGAAAAAACTTCTATAGGTGTTGTATCAGATGTTGAAGTTTGTTAGAATGTTCTTCTTGAAACTTTTATAAGTCTCACTTTGATGATATTTCAGGAAAAAGGACAAATTCATTGCCTATACTCCAAGGCAGTTTAAAATTCACAAGCAAAATTATCCTACAAATGATCTGGAGATGGCAGCAGTGATCTTTGCATTAAAAATATAGAGGAATTATCACTTTATGGAAATGTGTGAAATATATATGGATCACAGAATCCTCAAGTATATATTCATATATAAAATGTTAAATATGATCCAACGAAGATGGTTAGATATGATAAAATACTATGAATTCTCAATCCTTTACCAACTCGAAAAAGAGAAGAAGCTGGAAGATTCTCTATGTAGAAAGGAACCAATGATTCTATCATTAATGATAAGTGAAAATGATACAATCTTTTATTATTTGATGAAGATGGACATCAGAATCATAAAAAAGGTAATATCTTCAATACATTCACAAATGATTTATCAATATTATTTTTTGGAAAGGTTAGTAGATTCTCAAAAAGATGATGTGGGAGTTTAGAAGAAAGGTGAAACTATCAGAAAAGGTAAATCCTTGAAGTTCAATGTCAAAAAAGAAGGACACTACTGAAAAAATAAAAGTTCCTAGTATGTTAGTAAGTGAAGGATGAGAGGTAGAAGTCTAAGGGAATGATGTGACCTCACAAATATCAACATTGAAATGGGAGAACATCACCATGGACTTTGTCACTGGACTTCCATAGACATCCAAAGAAAATAATGCTATCTGGGTTGTTGTAGATCATCATACAAAGATTGAACACTTCATTTCAATTTAAGAGGATTACTCATTAGACTGACGGGCATAGATATACATTAGAGAAGTGGTAATGTTTTATGGAGTACCACTATCGATTATACCCAATCAAGATCCTGGATTCACCTATATGTTTTGGAAGAGTATCCAATATGCTATGAATACTGAGATGATATTTAGTACAACTTATCATCCTCAACATGATGGACAATTAGAGAGGACTATACAATCACATGAGGATATATTGAGAGCATTATCAATGGACATAAAAGGAGTATGAGATCAACATATTCCTCTAGTCGAGTTCTCTTACAAAAATTGTTTCCATTGAAGCATCTAAATGGTTCTTTATGAATAACTTTATGGTAAGAGGTGTGGAACACTATCATGTTGGGATGAAGATGGGAAGGAAAAACTTATAGGTTTCGAAATGGTTGAAGAAATGGTAGAGAATGTTAAGACAATCCAGAAACACATTAAATCTTCTCAGAGTAGACAGAAGAGCTACGATGATAGCAATATACAAGAAAAATAGTTTGATGTTATAGACAATATATTCCTCCTCATATCACCATGGAAGGGATTTATGAGATTTTGGAAGAACGGAAAGCTTAGTCTAGGGTAAATCAGCACTTATGTGATCCTTGAACGATTTGGAGAAGTGTCCAACTGACTAGAACTACAACCAAAATTGTCTAATGTACATGATATATTCTATGTATCACTTTTGAGAAAGTACATACCTAACCCATAACATTTACTCAATCCATAGGTGGTACCATTATAGAATTCCTTCTCCTATGAAGAGAATCTGGTAAATATCATATATTTTAGAGAAAAAGGTTCTGCAAAATAATGTGATTCCCCTCATCAAAGGGTTGTGGAGAAACCACCAGTTTTAAGATGCAACATGGGAACTGGAGGAAGTGATAAGGTAGAGTTACCGTTATCTAATTTAGTGTGGGAAAAGGAAATTTCAAAGTTGAAATTTCTGTAGGGGGGAATGTTGAAACGACCCAAAATATTTATGAATAAAATCTATTTTCTTTTAATGTCTTAGGTATATAGAAAATACATTCACTCTTATTGTTATTATTATTGGGTTAAAATGAAAATTCATTATTATTACCATTGATAATATAGCCATTGTATAGTGATCACAAAATAGATATAAAAATATTGTTCTGACAAATCATTTTGACCCATAAAAAGGAGAGGATGACCCCATCCAGTAGACTCGGGCTGTACAAAGCTCATTTTTCATAGCTTAGAAAGGAGGTAGAGTCAATGGGATTTGATCTTGACCATGCTCAATCCGATCTTCAACATGTTAAGGTTAAACAGAATCATCTACGAGAGATGTTCATGTTAATAGAGATTACCACCTAAGAGATGTTATACGAGCTGCCCCAGGAGTATGTCTCCATTGTTTACCTAACCCCTTGTATAATACGGCTATTATAAAAGGTTATTTAACAAGGTATTAGTTAATTATTATGTAATACCTTTTTATAAATAAAATTATTATTCCATCAAAACTTTTTGGGTAACAATTTTTCCTAAAAATATAATGAATTGTGTAAATTTATTTTTCCGGTAAAATTATACTTTATATATATATATAAATTATTATATCAAAATGAGGTTTTATTAATAATTTTATTATAATTGGGTTATATGAGGTCTCCATTAATTATATGTGATGATTATATTTATTCAATACTGTTTTTACACTATTAATGATTAATATTCAATTTGATAAGAATTATTTTTTATATGATAAAACAGAAATTGTATTTATAATTAAACAGTTAATTTTGATTAATTAATGAATTTTTTAAATAAATATTATTATAATAAAATATTATTATAATATATTTTTTATTAATTATTAATGATCATATAATTTTTATGAAGTCAAATGTAAATTTTACTATTGTTTGGAAACTGCTTTGGTCAAAACCTCTCAATTTTAAGTAAATGATGTTTTTTTATTTTAAATGAAAAATTTCAAATTTTTAGAATATTACTTAGATAAAATAAATATTATTTTTTTAATGAAGATGTCAAAATTATATAATGGTTAATTTTTCCATATTTTCTGAGACAATAATATTTTTGGGGAAAATGAAATATTGTATAAATATATTTTATGTTTTATGACTTAATAATGAACTGATAGTAATGAAATTAAATATAATAAATGGGATATTCGGCCAATATATGTTTTAAATTAACAAATATGATTTTACATTGGTTTACCTAATTTTATAATGCCTTAATGGACCCTCAAAAACATATAATATATTTTAACATTTTAAAATGATTTCGTTGAGGGTGTGACACACCACTACATAAGATATATGATTATTTTATTATTTACAGACCTTGGACTTATAAAATATAGTGTACCACTCCCCTTTGGCAGAAACTGTGGGAAAAACCCATGGTATGTTTTGTGGTTTTGAATATTTTAATGTGTAGTGTCCAAACCCAAAATAATAAAAAATTCCCACTCATTTCCTATATAAAACCACCCAAAATCCCCTTCCTCTTCACTCAAACAATTTTTAGCTTGACCAGCATCTTTCCAATACTCATTGGAGTCCTCCCAGGATGCCACCATGCTTCTAAGAAGCCTGTCCCAAGCCTTTGGGATCACACATCCATGTAAGGGATCTTCCTCCATCCTCTTACAACAAGAATTATTTTAATTTTATGTCTTTTAATATATTTTATTCATATATTGGGATATGTTATTAAATATAAAACAGAATTCCCATTTTATGTGTAAATAATTATTTTCCCTTTCACGCTCATTTATTCCTCCTATGAACCCTTGTGCGCACCCTTCACAATGCATAATTTTTGTAAGGGATCCTTACTTTCCTTCCATTCTCATTTTAATTCGTGTTCCTTTATGTTGTAATACCCTTTTACATTCAATTAAAAATATTGGGGTATGATTTACCAACTCTCACAAACTTTGCTTCATATTTTTTAATAATGAGATACCACTTTCTCTCTCATTAGTTCCTTTCATGTACACCTGTTACCATGCCAAAATTAAATAAGGGATTTCTCTCTTCTTATTTTCATTCAAGTATTTATCCCATATTATGAATCTAAATTCCATTTCATATGTTGAAATATTATGTTTAGTGATCCACTTACTGTCTATTTCATGTATAAATGATGAGGGGCCCCTTTCTCTCTCATCAAATAAACTTATGAATTTTTATATGACGAAGTTATACTACCGAAATTACATGGCGATTTCCAAAGCCAACATCATCATGTATTGAATACCATACCCATTTATATATCAAGGGTATTAACCATTATGAATATATAATTATTTAATGTTAATGACATTTATGTATTCCACATTCTTTAATCTTTTAATAACTTATGATGTTGAATGATTCCATTTTATATGATCCTTGTGGCACAATTATGCATGAAATGAAATGTTTGTGAAGGGGGAACCATGATATCACTCCAATGCATTAGGTAATGTTTAGTATCATGATATTCCATGTCAAATGAGGGTTTACTCATGCTAATTCTTGTGAAATTAGGTTTTAATCAGGCTAATTAATATATAATGAGGGTTTACTCATGCTAAATCATGTGCAATAAGGGTTTACTCATGTTAATCCACGTGTAATGAGTCTTGGCTCAATAAAATATTTTGTTTTATGTTGTTGACACATTTCTGTGTTATGATAATAAATCTATATCCCTCTTTTATGTTTATGTTTCTCTTGGGCTCCATTAATATACCTAATTCCTAACATGTATTGTATTCTTCATGTTATGAAGTGTTTACTCCGTTCCTAGGGTTTAGAGCTCTCCCACTTCTTATGCATGTCCTCATGTTATCCTAAAAAATTCAATGTACGAAAGAATGTTTTGGTCATTTAAAAAATGTTTTCAATAAAGATGTTTTATTTTATGTCTTAAGTTGTCATGTAATGTTCCTAATTCCTAAATAAAATAGACATCTCAATCTTATGGGTTGTATTATGTTCATGTTTATATAATAAATCATTTGTAAATGTGTATTAATGTCTGAGGTTGTTATTCTAATACTTAGATATAAATTTGAAAAAATGGAAATAGTACAAGAAATATACATATTGGAGAAGATTTATTAGATTTGGTTTAACTAAAACATAACTAATATGAAAATATAAGTATCTTTGTAATTATTAATGATAGTTAAAAAAATACCAACAATAATTATATATTAAAAGTTACTTTCTAAAAAAAAACATATAAATTTATTATTATCAGTTTGTTTTTATAATGGTTCTCTAACAGACCCATCATATCATAGTGAATCATCCACTTCCTCTTCTATCACATGATTTCCTAACCCTCTTACTCTCAAGTATAAACTTATCTCATTTATCATGTCCAACCCTATAGTGACTACTCCCTATATTATTTCCGCTCAAGTGACTATAATTCCACCTCCCCTCTATGACATCATATATTTTTTTCATTCAATGAATATTATCATCATAAAATAATTATGATGATACTATGGTTCCCCTATCATCCATGACATATTCATCATGTGAAAAACATCCTCAGAAGTTATCTCATCTCATCAATAATAGTATTTTTTAAAACCTTTTTTTCTCAATTCAACATTTTTTATGAAAAATAATTTAGGTATGAATGTAATTTGTAACATAGTTTACATATATTAAAATACATGATAACATATGTTAATTAATTTAGAATCAATTTATATAATAAAAAATTTAAATGACGATTTTTTCATTATTTGCAATATATTTTTGATAACTGATTATTATAATTTTCAATCCGAGAATAAATAAATACAATCATCAAAATTACTATATATGGTGTAGATAACCAATACTATAATCACGATTAATGTTATTTGGTATAGAATATGATTTCATATTTAATTTTCTATTGAGTATAATAGGACATCAAGATTTGGTTTTTTGGGTTATAACTCATAGCATGAAAACATTTATGTATCAATAAAAACTGTTAAATATTTTGTTGTTCACATTTTAATTGAAATTACCCCTAAATAAAAATTAGTGATAGTCATTTTATATAATATATGTGGGGATATAATAATATACACATTAACAAATATTAGGATTTTGATGTATATTTTTTATAAAATTGCATACATGTATTATACTTTTAAATCTATTTGAAATGATGTATGTATATTTTAACTACATTTAAGAGAAGAAGTGTTAAATTAATCTATAATTTTATATATTATATAATCTTATCATATATGGGTGAATAAAATGTTAAAAAGAACAAAAACTAAGATATATGAATCAAACTACTATATATACTTGATATTCTATGTGTGTGTCCATGGACATGTTTCAGCTGATATTACAAATATAAAGCTCATGATATAAATAAACATCATTTTAAAATCATTATATTCTATTTACATGTAGAAATAATTAAGGTTTGGTCTTTAAGGATCTATTATATTCCTTGATAAAAACCAGTATCTTTTATATTTCTATCATTCTACATCCTAGAAACATTAATATTGACAAAAAAATTAATATTGGTATTTAATCATTAAAATATCATTTATTCTTAAGTACCTCATCCTTATGATAAATATATAATAATTATTGTAGAAATATGGCTTGTTGATCATTTCTTGTATTTGATATGTCAAATTAGATCATGTTACCATATAATTCATAAATTATATTCAACCCTCATGTTACTTTTATAAAAAATTGTATTTGCTAATTTATATTCAAAATTATTTACTGGATTTATTTTCCGTCAAATAATAATACAGGCATTATATTATTATATTTTCTAGTAATTTTTTCAGTGAAAAATTTGAAAAATGGTATTTTTTTTAAAGTAATGTTCTGTTATTCAATAAATTATCATTATTATTATTAACATCAAATTTTTAAATAATTATCATAAAATGTTTATAGAGATTTTTATCAATTATATGTAAATCGATAATACTAGGTCTAATTTACTAAGAAATAATTCTCTATAAAATAATAGTATTCAAATGTTTTTAGATTTTTCTTTTTCAAATCGATCTTCACATAAAAGTATAATATGATTATTTCCGGATTGTAATTTCAAATGATGGTGAAAAATAATTTATATTTCTATGAACATGTAATTCAAATCATTTCATACAATGTATGTGGGATACTATTGGAATTGAAAATTGGATATAATGAATATTAACATGGTGACAATAATCTAAATGAACAACCTATTTCCCTGATATTAGATAATGAATTTTAGAACCTTACTAATGATGTTTTTTTGAATTAAAAATACTTTTTAAGATAAATAAATATCATAAATATATCTTTTAGATTATGTATAGTCTAATAAATTATATATGGTTAATAAGAGATCATATGACGTTTATAAATTACTAGAAAAAAGAAATCAATAATTGTAAGCTATATTTATCAAATATAAAATATATATTCTTACTAATATTATACCATATCAGGTTCTTATATATAATTGTAGATATTCAAATGTAAATTATTATTTATTTTCTTAACAAATAATCTCTTAAAATTATGTTCCATGAATAATTTTATAAAAATATTATTATTCATAAAAAACATGGTCCTAATTATACCATGATATATGCATGAACCAATAACTATATGTTGTATCAGGGAGATTATTAAAATAGGAAATAGTTTAAAATATATTATACTTCTAGATGGTAATCATCGAAATTTTAAAAAAATCTTTAGATGAAAACAATGATGAAGTATAAAAAGAACTTATTATTATGTTTTATGATACATTCCATTAAAACTATGATTCCAAAGAGTTTGTAGGTTTTATAAAACAGAAGACTCAATGAACTGTAACATTATGAAAAACAATAAAGACTTGCCTATACCTCATATTATAGATTCAATAGAATTTAAATAACATGACTATTTACAAAAAAAAATCTATCATGAAATCCATGTAATGTGCATTTTGGATTGGAAACTAATGGATTTAATAGATTTAGGACATTAAGTAAAAAAAATCAAGGGAACGTTATTTTGATCCCTTACATTATACCTCCATGGATTTGGAAAAAACAAAAATCTTAAATTATTTATATGATCACTCACAGAAATAAAATTCATGGAAATGAAATCAATGAATATCATCAAAAATATTAAATAAATTATCTACTGAGTTATGGGAAAATACTATATATACATATGATGTATTGATAAAAAATAATCAAAATGATTGTTTATCTAATGGGGATTGTTAGTTCTTTTCCTAGAACCAGAAATGTTTCTCATTGGAATAGTTATAGTAGTCAAGAATTTGTATTTCATGACATTACTTTTAATGAATAAAAAACTTGTGCTTGGAAGAAAATGGTTTGACGAGAACTAGAATGTCATTCCTTTTTAACCCATGAACGAAATTTAATCAATAAATGATTGCATGTTGGCTTGACCATTTTTTTTCAATATAAAACAAACGTATGTCATCACCTAAAGGCTTATTATGTGTGTCTATGTATTGGGGGGTAATGTATTTAAAATAATTCATATCAGGTTTACCATTTTCTTCCTTAACATATTCCCTCAAAGGCTCTGATACCCACAAATGAGTATAGACCTAGTTATCAAAAGAAGGTGGTCAATTTGTGTTTTAGAACTAATGGAAATTACGAAAAAACATTGGTTGAGTGGATGTGAGGTCATCTCCTAGGACCCATGGGGGGATCTCTTCCCCACACCAGGATTCTATAATGGATTTATGATATCTTCACGAATATCTTCCTAAACCCGATTCAGGTCCAGTTACCCTAAAAACATTCTTGTGTTGAATCTTTCCACTTGTAAAGAGTTGTTTATTAATTATTCGCTCTATATGTATTAGTGGTGATTTATCTATTTCTTGTTATGATTTTTCAATGCGAATTTGGATATATCTTGAAACCCTATAACCCAGAACGCTATAGTTTAAGGCTATCCAAGGAGGCAATTCATATTTTGAGGGTGGTATTGATCATTTATGAGGAGTCTAGCGTGTCTTATTTTGGACATGTATCACAAACCACATATTTTTTTGAAACAATATACTTTAACATCATGCCAAAACGATGCATATGAGGTCACTTATGCAATGATAATTGAGATCAATCATCAAGAAGGTGTCCAAAATATCCAATTTATAGTGGGAATTAGAATCATCATATTTCACTTGCACCCTCCAGCCACAATATGAGGTGGAATCCCTTTTATGTGGGTAGTCTTGTCATTCCACTGAATGGGGTTTGCACAATCAGGTTTTTGTAGGTGGTGAAAATCTAAAATGGAAATTATATAATCATTTAAATTCTCTAAGTCCATGTGAGCCATGAACAGTTTGTGAAACATTAGGTAGAAAGTAATTAGTCGCAAACTATATACTGACACGTGATATAATCAATGTGGTGTCCTTTATGAGGTGATTGATGTAGAACATGGGCCATAAAATTATTTCCTTTGTTTTTTTGTTATGGTAGTAATAAAATTATCTATAGTTCAGTTGTTTATCAATTTGATGATGGATGAGTTAGAATAATGAATACTACGGAAAGTTTGGGTCCCATGGGATTGAATGTCAAAGACATGGGTGGTGGTGGTTATAGTAATGTGAGATCCAGATGGATCTCGGTCCTTAGGATAACGTTCTTTGTGTCATATTTAAATATTAATAAAATCTCTCATAGCCTAATTTTATCTTCAATCTACTAATTGGTGAGGGAGAATGATGAATGTTAGGAGAGTATGGGTCTGACGGTTTTTGAAGTTCCCAATCAGGATCCAAGTATCACTGAGAGGGGGAGGGGGTGAATCAGTGATATCTTTTTCCTTTTTTAAGTTTCCCCTTTTTGAAACAACCTTCGCCTCCTGTTAAAGAGTTTCTTCCCTGCTGAACACACACATCCACAGGAACACAAGATTTACAAGGTTCACTACTCAACAAGAGTAGCTACGTCCTTGGTATGGTACGGAAATAATCCAGTACCACACAATCCACTAGAAAAAAATCCTTTGATGTGGAATACAACGAGTAGGATATACCCTTACACTCGTGCAGCACTCTGAAAACAATCCAATAGTGCGTGTGCTCCCTCTTATCACAAATAGGATAACACAATGTTTCAGTGCTTCTTTACAATAAAACAGATGTATTCTCCGAAGTACAAATCTTCACTTTCTTACCCAGAAGCCGGTAAGAACTCTCTTGTGCACAACTGAATACGTGCGAAGACCCCAAATATTTCGCGCAGCCTTTAGGGTGCCTTGCGCGCAATTCAAATGGCTTGCGCGTAAAAACCCCTTTTGGCGTGAAAAACGTTTTCGCACAACTTTCCTTTTACGCGCAACTTTTCCTCTTTTTGCGCAACTCACTTAGCGTATAATTTACGCGCACCAGAGCTCGGGATTTCTTCTAAGTGTCGAGCATTACCATCTAACAGGGATTAGCCTCATATTTATAGGCATTTTTGAACCCGCGCGAAAAACACTAATCCGCACGTAAAACCTCCTCCATGCGTGTAAAAACTCTTTTATGCAACTTCATATTTCGCGCCATGCTTCAAGTTTTCGCGCACCTCATGCCTTTGCCATTTTTCATCCTTCTAAGCATGAAGCAACAATTGCGCGCAAAATTCGGCACCGCGTTCTATATTGCGCGCAAACCCAATCTTTCCTGCGACATCAGATTTCGCGCACTGCTCCAATATTTCGCGCATTTTATGCCTTTACCAATTTTTGATCTTCTGATCTCGAATCATCATTTACGCGAAAACTTCATTCCCCAATTTCGCGCACCATGCCAATCTTTCGCGCAACCCGCAGATTTTTCGCGCAACCCGCTACTATTTCGCGCATCCCGCAGATATTGCACGCACCACTTTATTTTTGCGCGAAACGTGCCTAAATTTCCGCGCACTCCATTCCTTTGTCATGTTTCATAGTTCTGACCTTGAATAACTCTTTTGCACGTATAAACCATCTTCAGCGCAACATCCATTGACAAGCAAATTTCTTCATCTCCCGATTTTCAGGCCCTAAAATTTGGCAAACACTGGAAAACGGCGCCACCTTAAACTGTGCTTTTCTGCCATCCTCAGATTGTCTATTGATTTGCCATTTTATCTCTTTACTGCTTCCCATATCCATTCTTCTTCTCTTATCACGAATCCCACTATCGTGATATTTATCCTTTGATAGATCAGCTTAAGCATCGTCAGAGTTGCAATGGGAACTGAATCTTTCCTATCTTCCAGCAGCATCATTCCTTCCAATCAAAACATTATATGACTGGCATCATCATTTCTCCCCCATTCCTTCATAAGGCTTGCATCACAAGTTCTCCTAACTCATGATTTGTGTGAAATACATACCAGCAAAGCATCGTCTGATTTATGATCCTTCTACAAAGTGAATTGATTTATCGCCTTTGACAACAAAATACAACACTCTGCAAAAGCTAACTCTTCAAACTTTCATCTTCATTCAACCTGGTCCCAACAATCTCCCCCTTTGGATTTTGTTGTCAACAAAGATTCATAAATCACTGAATTTTGAAACCTTTTGCAATGGATTACTTATCAACAATTCTAAGCCTACGTGAGCTAACTCATTGTAGGAAACAAGATTTATTGACAGCCAAAACCATGCTGTCCAAAAGCAGTGACTGTGAAATCTTATGAACATACCTCCTCATCCTTCTTCAGAACATCTTGCAATACCATTCTTCACTTCTTCATCTTTCCTGTAAAACAACTTTGTTTCCTACAACCACTCCAACAAATAGTTAGAATAGTTCACTCACATACATGCTGAATTCACAGCTTACCCACAACTCTCCCATAATACATTCTTCCTTATGGATAGATTTATGAAACAATTCTCCCCCTTGACAACACTATCCAAAGCTAAGACGAGAGAGGGGACAGAAACATGTACCTTATCCTTGATGAGAAGGAGGTTGTACACCCATGTTCAACCTCAACTTTGCAAATGGTTCCTTCGGTATCGGTTTTGTAAATATATCAGCAATTTGTTCAGATGTAGGAACATACTCCAGCCTCAGTTCATTCTTTTCAACCTGCTCTTTGATGAATTGGTACTTTATATCAATGTGTTTTGAACGAGAATGTTGTACTAGATTTCTTGTAAGATTGATTGCACTCTGATTATCACAACCCAAGAGCAATGGTAGCTTTACTTCAACAAGTAGATCTTCCAGCTGAGTCTTCATCCACATTAGTTGTGTTGCAGCTTGAGTAGCAGCAACATACTCAGCCTCAGCTGTGCTAAGAGTTACTGAATTCTGTTTCTTGGTATGCCAACTAACACAGCTTTTTTCCTAGAAAGAATACTCCACCAGATGTGGATCTTCGATCATCAACATTTCCTGCCCAATCAGCATCAGAATACCCAAATATATCAATATTTTCAGAGCCGTCATACCGGATTCCAAAGTTTGTTGTGCCTTTGATATATCTGAGAATTCTTTTTCCAGCAATAAAATGTGATTCTTTAGGAGCACTCTGAAATCTCGCACATAAAGTAACAGCATAGACGATGTCGGGTCTTGAGGCAGTCAAATATAGCAGACTACCAATCAGTTTTCGAAACTCTTTCTGATCAACTTCCTTTCCTTCTCCATCTTTAGACAACTTGGTTCCCACTGAAATCGGTGTGGAAACTGGTTTCTAATTTTCCATGCCAAACTTCTTCAGAAGTTCCTTAGCATACTTTTCTTGAGATAGAAAAACATGATTCTTCTTCTGTGAAATTTGTAACCCAAGAAAGTACTTCATTTCTCCTAGCATGGACATCTCAAATAACTTCTTCATCTCCTCAGCAAATTTTTCACATGATCTTTCATTATTTACAGCAAATATAATATCATCGACATAAACAATAACGATCAGTGAAAACTCCTGACATTTCTTGATGTAGAGATTGCTATCAACTCTCCCTTTCTTAAAGTTCATCTTCTTCAAGCAAGTATCTAATTTAGAATACCATGCTCTTGGAGCCTGTTTTAGCCCATACAGAGCCTTCTTCAACCTGCACACATAGCTTTCATCTTTCCCAATAACAAATCCACAAGGTTGATCAATGTAAACTTCCTCGTCAAGATCACCATTCATGAATGCAGATTTTACATCCATTTGAACGATTTTGTAACCTCGTTGTGCAGCAATGGCAAGAAATATTCTGATTGTTTCTAATCGAGCTACTGGAGCAAAGGTTTCATCAAAGTCAATGCCTTCAATTTGTGAATACCCTTTGCAGACCAATCTTGCCTTGTTTCTTATTACATTACCTTCTTCATTCAGCTTGTTTCGAAAAACCCACTTTGTACCAATAATATTCTTGTTGTCCGGCTTGGGCACAAGTTCCCAAGTATTGTTCTTCTCTATCTGATCAAGCTCTTCATTCATAGCATGAACCCATTCTGGATGCTCAAATGCTTCATTTACATCATTCGGTTCAACTTTCGAATAAAGAGAAGTATGTGATATAGCATTTTTTGTTCTTCTTGTTTGAACCCTCTGATTTTTATCTCCAATAATGTTCTGAGCCACCACTTGTTTCCTCAACCTAGGATGAGTTGTTTGAACTTCATCCTCATCACTTGATATTTCTGAGTCAGATTCCTCTTCTTGAGTAGGATGAACAAATTCTGAATCATTATCAGAATTGTTAACAAAATCTTCTCTATCCCGCTCGACTTCCACATCAACATATGACTGCTTTTCTTTCTCAGCACTTTCAACAACTTTTACATCTGAAGAATCAATAATTCTTACTGTTTCTTTGTTGAGGCATCTATATCCTCTTCCTTCTGGAGCATAGCCAAGAAAAATTCCGTCATCTCCTCTTTGCTCGAACTTTCCCAGATTTCCACCTTTCTTCTTTATAATACATGGACTCCCAAAGACTCTCAAGTGTTTCAGACTTGGAGTTTTTCCATAGAACATTTCATATGGAGTCATATCTGAGTTTGGACTATAGAAACACCGGTTCTGAATATACACAGCAGTGCTCATGGCTTGCCTCCAATAATAATGAGAGAGACTATGTTCAAGTAACATAGTTCTCCCCATTTCCACCAGACTTCGATTCTTTCTTTCAGCCACCCCATTTTGTTGAGGTGTGTATGGTGAACTAAACTCATGCCGAATTCCATGTTTCTCAAGATAACTTTCAAACTCCTCATTCTTATACTCACCACCATTATCAGTTCTCAACTTCTTCACTGAATACTCACATTCTTTCTCTGCTTTCCTTCTGAAACTCTTAAACATTGTTAGAGCATCTGACTTATGTCTCATGTACATAACACAAGTAATGCGAGTAAAGTAATCAATGAAAGTAATGAAGTACTTATCTCCATTTGAAGATTGCTTGCTCATTGGCCCACATATATCTGAGTGTATGAGTTCTAAGGGTCTTTTTGAGCGAATTTCAACTCTCTTGTGCATAGAATTAGCAATCTTCCCTTTCTCACAAATAGTGCAGCACCAATCTCTTTCTCTTGATAAATCAGGCATATCCCGAACACTTTCTCGCTTTGACAACTTGCACATATTTCTCTGACACATATGACCCAGCCTTTTATGCCATAATTTATTTTCATCCACCACACTCATGTAACAAGAGTTTTGTCCATCCCCAACTTGGAACAAATTTCCTCTTGTACGCTGGCCCCTTGTAACTATGTTTCCATCATTTTCACTTTTTACAACAAATCCATCTTTTCTGAAGATCACTTTGTTGCCCTCATCACAGAGTTGTGACACACTGAGCAGGTTGTGTTTCAGTCCATCAACATATAGTGTTTTTCTGGATTTCATCTTTTCTTTTCCAATGATGGCTGACCCCACACCTTTGATCCTTAGAGATTCATCATTTCCAAATGTCACAGTTCCTTCTTTAAAGTCTTTCACATTCTTCAGTAGCTTTAAGTCTCCTGTCATATGAGATGAACATCCACTATCAAGAATCCATGGACGTTCTCCTTTGGTATCCTTCAAAGCTGTTTCAACAACAAGTGCTTTTTGTTCTTCCTTTTCCTCCACTTTCTGTTTTGCTTCTTCCAATTTCCTAGACAAATCAATGTGTTCTGGCCAGAGAACCATGCATTCTTTCTTTTCAGACTTATCATATTTGTCCCTTTTGTATTTTAAAAACTCTGTCTTCTGAGGATTATTAATAAACTTTTGTTGCTCTGGTAACACACTAAGGCAGCCCTTAGCAAGATGTCCAGGTTGATCACATCTTTCACAATAAGTTTCCAGTGGTTGGAATCTGTTCCCAACTTTCACACCAGTCTTCTCAGATTTCTTCTGAAACTTATTTGGAGATCTTCTACTTTGAAAGTGTTGGCTCCCCCTCAATCCTTGTCCTTCAAAACTTTTGGAATAGTTGTAATGTTGTTGGTTAAACCAACACATACTTTCCATGTGTCCGAATCCACCACAATACCAGCAGTATCCATAGAAAGAATATTTACCTCTGAAACTTTTAGACTGAATGGAGTTGTGAAAACGCTTCTCAAAAAACATCATATTTTCATTTGTAACTCTCTTCTTCAGCTCAGATTCAGCAGTACCAGAAGTATTAGAAGCTTTTCTTGACTCAATATTTTTATGCACTTCTGATTTTTCTGCATTGCTGATTTTGACCACACACTTTTTCTTTCCAGCCTTGCTCTTATCAGAACCAGTTTTGTCTTTCATTTCAACCTTTGAAGGTAAGTTTTGTAGATCCCTTTTTGGTTCATTCTTACTGGAACATTCCCCTACTTCTGAGATAGAATTTTTGGAACTGATATTCATTTCTTTAGCTTTATGCAGTTTTTGTTGGACAAGTTCCAACTCTTCTTCTTTTGCCTTCAACTTCACTTCAAGATGATCATTACGATTCTTTGTATTCTCAAGAGAATTTTTCAGATCATCAATCTCTTTTTTCATCATCATTTTATCATCTGTAAAACCTTCTTGATTGTTTACTGTGGAATTTTCTTTTACTAACTTGTTGTTTTCTTTCTCCAGTTTTCTGATCTTCCTCAAACATTCCTTCAGCTCTTCTTTCAGATACTGTTCAAGTTGAGTATCTTCTTCTTCAGTACTACTACTCTCATAATCATCATTATTCACTGTTGCAAAAAAGGTACTCTCTCTAGTTTTTTCAGTAGCAGATTTTTCTGATTCAGTCTCGCTATCATCATCTTCCTTATCATTTGACAAAAAGCTTCTTCTTTTTGATTTAAAGAACTTTTTATTCTGACTTCTACCAGAATATTTATCTTTTCGATCCTGTTTCTTCCATGACCTTCTTGGTCCTCTGTCTTCTTCATCACTGTCGGCATCTTTCCCCTTTTGAGGGCAATTAGCCGCAAAGTGGCCAACTGCTCCACATTCAAAACATTTCAAAGGGAGTTTCCCTTTGTATTTCCCTGTGCCTCTTTTAACATTTTTAGAAAACAAGGATAGAATTTCATCAAAATTTTTACATACCTCATTTTCAGAGTTGGATTCACCAGCTTCTTCATTAATAAGAATTTTCTTCGACTTCTCTTTCTTTTCTGCCCTGAAAGACATTTCTCTATCAGTTTTTTCTTTGCTCTTCATGGTCTTCTATCTTCTCATCTCATAAGTGATGAGAGTACTGTGAAAATCATCAAGAGATAATGTTTCCGGATCTCTGTCTTCTAGTGAAGAAACTTTAGCATCAAATTTGTCAGGCATAATTCTCAGGATCTTTTCAACAACTGTATCATCTTCTAACTTTTCACCAAGACATCTGATTGTACTGACAATGTCATTAACTCTGGTAAAGAATTTCCGAACAGATTCAGATTCTCCCATTTTCAAGTCTTCATACTTCAGCCTCCAGATTTGTAGTTTTGCCTTCTTCACTTTTGTATTTCCTTCATAGATATTCATTAGCTTATCCCAGATGCCTTTAGCAGTAGTGACACCTTTCACTCTTAAAAACTCACTCTCAAAAAGTGATGAGAGTAATGCATTTTTAGCTCTTCCATCATTCTCAAGATTCTTCTTATCGACAGGAGTAAGAGGGACCTTGTCATCAATATCAGGAAATCCATCTGTTGTAGTTTCAAGAACTTCATATCCAAGATACATAAGATACGGCATCATTCTGTCCTTCCAGATGTGATAGTTATTTCCATCGAAGATTGGAATCCCCTTACTGTTCACGCAATTTAGATTTTCCATCACAACTTCTCTTCAAACAATTCAGCAAAGAGTAAACGAAGCGAACCTCCCTCTGATACCAATTGAAGTTCCCAATCAGGATCCAAGTATCACTGAGAGGGGGAGGGGGTGAATCAGTGATATCTTTTTCCTTTTTTAAGTTTCCCCTTTTTGAAACAACCTTCGCCTCCTGTTAAAGAGTTTCTTCCCTGCTGAACACACACATCCACAGGAACACAAGATTTACAAGGTTCACTACTCAACAAGAGTAGCTACGTCCTTGGTATGGTATGGAAATAATCCAGTACCACACAATCCACTAGAAAACAATCCTTTGATGTGGAATACAACGAGTAGGATATACCCTTACACTCGTGCAGCACTCTGAAAACAATCCAATAGTGCGTGTGCTCCCTCTTAGCACAAATAGGATAACACAATGTTTCAGTGCTTCTTTACAATAAAACAGATGTATTCTCCAAAGTACAAATCTTCACTTTCTTACCCAGAAGCCGGTAAGAACTCTCTTGTGCACAACTGAATACGTTCGAAGACCCCAAATATTTTGCGCAACCTTTAGGGTGCCTTGCGCGCAATTCAAATGGCTTGCGCGTAAAAACCCCTTTTGGCGTGAAAAACATTTTCGCGCAACTTTCCTTTTACGCGCAACTTTTCCTCTTTTCGCCAAACTCACTTAGCGTATAATTTACGCGCACCAGAGCTCGGGATTTCTTCTAAGTGTCGAGCATTACCATCTAACAGGGATTAGCCTCATATTTATAGGCATTTTTGAACCCGCGCGAAAAACACTAATCCGCGCGTAAAACCTCCTCCATGCGCGTAAAAACTCTTTTATGCAACTTCATATTTCGCGCCATGCTTCAAGTTTTCGCGCACCTCATGCCTTTGCCATTTTTCATCCTTCTAAGCATGAAGCAACAATTGCGCGCAAAATTCGGCACCGCGTTCTATATTGCGCGCAAACCCAATCTTTCCTGCGACATCAGATTTCGCGCACTGCTCCAATATTTCGCGCATTTTATGCCTTTGCCAATTTTTGATCTTCTGATCTCGAATCATCATTTGCGCGAAAACTTCATTCCCCAATTTCGCGCACCATGCCAATCTTTCGCGCAACCCGCAGATTTTTCGCGCAACCCGCTACTATTTCGCGCATCCCGCAGATATTGGGCGCACCACTTTATTTTTGGGTGAAACGTGCCTAAATTTCCGCGCACTCCATCCCCAGATTGTCTATTGATTTGCCATTTTATCTCTTTACTGCTTCCCATATCCATTCTTCTGCTCTTATCACGAATCCCACTATCGTGATATTTATCCTTTGATAGATCAGCTTAAGCATCGTCAGAGTTGCAATGGGAACTGAATCTTTCCTATCTTCCAGCAGCATCATTCCTTCCAATCAAAACATTATATGACTGGCATCATCATTTCTCCCCCATTCCTTCATAAGGCTTGCATCACAAGTTCTCCTAACTCATGATTTGTGTGAAATACATACCAGCAAATCATCGTCTGATTTATGATCCTTCTACAAAGTGAATTGATTTATCGCCTTTGACAACAAAATACAACACTCTGCAAAAGCTAACTCTTCAAACTTTCATCTTCATTCAACCTGGTCCCAACAGTTTTGAATATTAGATACATAGAAGGTGATTACACAAAATTGGATTAACCTTGGAGATCAACCCTTAGGACATTGTCCTAGATATCATATTTGGACATTAATAACAATTCTCATAGTTAAATTGGCTGTATTCCATGATATGTCCAATAGAAAAGGGTTTAATGTCCCAAAAAATCTTCCTGACATATCCCAATTGTCTACCAAACATTAATATTGTTTCTTTATGACTTGTTTATGGATTCAAAGTCAAATAATAGATCCTTAGTGGAGATATCTAAATACAACATCATGTTCTAATTGATTTTTTTAAAGGACGTCACAAGAACTGTTTGGAATGTCTGGAGGAAATCCCATTTCCAAGGATGAAATGTCTAGAGCATGTCACATGATATCACAAACATGTCTAAAGGAAATCACATTATATGGATTTCTTTTCCTGAGGAATCATGTTATGTCTTATACATAGGAAATAACATGATTTGGATGACTTGTTTAGGGTACATGATGAGGTCGGGAGGTATGTTCAATAGATATCTGCAATACATGGGTAACTTGACCTAATGTTGTCGTATAAATTGGGAAAAATGTTTAGAGGTTGTTAAAATATTATGATGGAAATAAATAAGGACTTATCAATATATCAGTGGCATGCTTAGAGGGTGTCACATGAAAATATTGACACATTGAAGGGACATTGCATGATCCAAATTTCTTGTAAGGGGGTGGAGATTCTCACATGACATGGGTGAAATTTACTAGGGCTATCACATGATATCGGTAGTACATGCGAAGAACATGAATATTAGTGTCTCTATATTCACATACTACTTCCATCTATTTTAGTATTCTTCCCACATTTATTGCACATATACCTCCAGTATTGTCATAACTGAGCTTATTTTAGATTACTCAAGACTGATTTGTCAGGTGGGAACTACTTCACATATTCTAGTTGAGAAGAAAAGAATTCTTCACATGATCTATAAATTGATCAGGATAAGGACATATGCATTCTGTAAGATCCCTTCTATCATTCCCTATATTTTACCTGGGAAATGATCCTTGAGATCGTGCAACCTATACTCTGAGAAGTCTATTGATGTACTCCTATTTATTAGTTGTCATTATGTGTGTTTTTTTCTGTTTAATGATAGGAATTGGTAGGACTCATTTCCATAGTTAAAAAAAATCTTAAAGAGAACTTGTCTCAAAAGTATATTCTTGATCCAAGAAAAATATTTTTATATTGGGCACATCGAGTGATCCTACCATGGTTTATTCAGGGAACTGAATGATTAACGTGACAATGAGAATTTTGTTGCATAACCATGTTTATTTTATGACCAATGATTCTTTTCCTAATCATTTATAAATTTCAATGAGATTTTAAATGATCATGTAAGAATATCTAGGAGTCCTCACAAGACCAGCACACCCTTTGAAATGATTTCTCTTGATGAATGTTAACTTGTATAGGGTCCCCTTTGAGACTATGGGGGCTTGTAATGGGGGCCACAACAAGATATTTATTACATGTCAATGGGTCTTTGCATGATCAATTGGGATAAAATAATTCCCATAACCCCTTTTTCAGGATCTAATAAAACTTTTCAGGGGTCCATCTCAAGACCAAGGTGTATTATCATTGGGGCCCTTATATGATCATGTTGAAACACTGATGGGTCCTCATTTGATAAATGGTGATCATGTAGAGTGTATAAACCATTTCTCACGAAGATCAATATGTCTTCTCTTAAGGAGTACCTTTTACCATTTATAATTTATATTTACATCCTTATTTTACATGTACATGAGAGATCAAGAAGTCATGCAACCATTATCAGGGAAAATATTTCTCATTTTCTGTGATAAATCACAATATTGTTGAAAGATCTCATGATGATGTGTGAGAATTTAAATATATAATACTTCTCCTTGTATATCGAGTTCAAGGTACATTGTATGCTTGAATAGACATGACTGAAGTCCTTCTCATGATGAAGGGGATATGCCAGCATGTTCTTGCGCAATAAGGTGGATATGACACCAGTGGATATGTGGCGTATGGAAAACCACGTGAGTAAATTTCATGAATGTCATGTAAGAGTATCATAGAATGAGGCTACCACATTTATCCATCTTTATAATTCAATGGGTTTTGGATTATTGTAAGGTTTCTGTTGTTTGAAAATCCACATGATTGGAGGAACTCATTTAAAATCCTCTATATCATCATTATCAAATGTTAGGATGCCTTCCCAAGAACACAATCCTTGTTAAAGGGGATTCATGTCATCATAAGTAGATCCTAGGATACACATGAACTATTCACATGAACTTTCTAAGGTTAAGAGATCACATGACCTTTAGAAGGTTATATTATCCATGTAATTGGGCTTCCTTACCTTCTATTTTTTATAGAGAAAATAATACAAACACATCATGTATTTTTTCAGCTCATGATTTTCTTATGATGATTTTCAAGGAAACCACAACCCCCCCCTCATGAGAGATGTCTATTGGGATAAAGACTCTATTATGAGAAATGTGAATTCCCATATGATTAAATGGGGGTTCCACTGATTTGTGTCTCCAACAATGTTTGGTCCCCCATAGTGATATTTTATATTCCATAGAGAACTGCATAAATAAGAGAGAATGAGTTGATCATTTCACCAAAAACACAAAATATATTTTCATATCATGATTTATTCCTTCTATTAATCCCTTTTAAATGCATCATCACAAGATCCCATTTTCATGTCCTCCTTGTGAGAAGTAACATCATAATTTGTTTACATGAAATTTCCATGAGACTACTTTGTAGGGTTGATTCGTGGGATCTAGTTGCACGCTCTAATTTATTTGATCACTTATTTAGATGGACAAATAATCAATTCTTAGAAATTGATAAAACCCTTAAAAAGATATTCAGATTCATGGTTATATTGCATGGTTCACATTATCTATTGGCAGGGTCAGGTGATCAATAGGTAATTATATGTTTCATGTGGCCATATTAGGGTCATTCGATCTTGATTCATATTTTTGGTTGCGCATTGGAGATATTACATATGGTTCAGGAAATACATTGTATATCAATTTTTCAAATAGTTCTCGAGGAATGAATCAGGTCATCTGGTTTTGAATCCCTTCATGGTTGATGCGATTCACATGATGTTGTTGAGTTATGAATATATTTTGATGGGATATTCTACTTTTTTTATATATAATTCTTTCTATTATACAGATGTATTCTACTTCCCATTCACATTCAAGTGTTTATCAAAATTGGGACATGATTTCTTAGAAATGTAATGTTAACCTTCTGTATTATTTTCACCCTGACAATGATGTTTTTAAGATGATTCTCCAATCTAATCATTATAGCTACCCCTTATCATACCATTATTTTTTAAAGGGATTTAACCTATTGGATAATGAACTAATTCACATTACATAATACCACCTTTTATCATGTTGTTATTCATGATCCTTAGATTACATTCAATCAAATATTTCCAATTGTAGTCAATTGGCCATGGTATAGTCCCATGGGTTATCCTACATGTTAGTGAAATACCATTAGGGTTAATAAGATTGTATTTTTTCAAAAAAAAACATATTATAAATGTTATTAAAGGGTATTTTTCTCCTCCATGAATAATTTGTGAAGTGACTTGATCATGAAATGGGACCTATAAGCTGGTGGAAAGTTTTCTATTGAGTGGGCACAAATTTTTTTGGTTAGATATAACTGTTCCATATTTTCTGATCAGATACAGGATATTCAAATTTACTTATCAATATGGATTTCTCATTTCATCATCTATCGCTAGTCATATATTATTAAATAACTTATTAGTCATTGGTTCTATTAGAAATATTCACTCCATATATCCCTTGTAAAATCCAGAATCGTCATTTGAGATATCTACTGACTGGATGGGATATCCACCCTTGTTGAGATTTATGATGAGATCATTCCTTCTATTGATGCATTGGATGACCCTTCATAAACACTAGTATTGGAACTATACATGATTAACATTGTGATATGGATTTTAAGGAATTATATGATTTTGATCCAACTCATCCTTACTTTGACAAGGACCAATATATTTTTCTACTATATTAGGACTCGACTAACCGCTATACACACACACAAGTTCCCTTCCCAATAAGTTCTCAATATTGTAGGATCTTATTTCAGTTTCCTTGAGTAATGAAAGAATACCACAAGGGTTTACTGGGTGATACCCTATATTTCCATTATTCATAAGCTAGTGATTATCTTAACCAATCTTATCTATATATGGATATTCCCAATCATGGATTCTCTTCTGGGAATTCGAGAGATTAAAAAAGTGATAACTTATTGATTAGAATATGGGAGGACCATTAATTTGGAAATAATGAAACTTTCTTAGCTCTATGGGATCATTTTTCATATTCAACAATGAATATATTCTTAGAATATCTTCAAACAGTTATATATTTTTAGCTAGAGAAAGTAAACCTTCTACTCCTAAAAATTCTATAACAAAATTTAGATCCCTATGGCCTCAATCAATGTTAGGTTGTTGTAAATTTATGGTATTGAGGTGATGAATCAATTCCCATATGATTTTATTGGAATGATGATTTGGTATGATGTTTTTAAATTTATTACTTAACTAGAATCCGGAAGGATAATTGTTGATAATGGGGGTGGATCTTTCAATGAACGATCATAAAATAACTATATTGAAGATGGGGGTTGGGATAACAAAGTGGATGGGTTGATTATTTGTGAACTATATACCTCAATTGGGTTCAACACTAACTGGGTTCCATTAAAATGGGTTCCCTATCTTCTTATATGGCGTGTGGGGATAACGCCATCCGGGTATTATCCATTAATTATTTATTGTATTTGGATGAAATGATACATACACTATCATTATCCTTCTTCTAATTGGAAACCATTTATTCTTATCATATGTTCATGCCTAGGTTTTGGTGGATGCCTACTTTGGTGGTGTTATAAATTTTATGGTCCATTAAGTGGAAAACAATTATTGTTCACAAACCCCATGTTTGTAGAAATGATTGATTTGATTCAATATTGAGGGTAAATATAGATAAACCATCCACTTATTAGAGATTATAATCACATTAGTGGGGATGAGTTAATTAAAGAAGGCGTTTAGTCAATTCAAACGATGGATGTTGAATCATTTGAGAGAAGATAATATGGGACTTCCAGACATTATTATTTGGAGGCTTAGATAATCATTCCACCCACTGAAATACCAACCTAATATGTTATAGATTAATAATTACAATGTATGCTAAACATTATGTACATACATATCTTGATAACTGATACTCACCTAGAGATGTTTCTTGAACAAGATGAGTTCTATCACCTTCACTTTCATGATTTTGGGGTAATATGCACTAGCAGTAATTTTGTTATATGATATCATTCAAAACAATCATCCTTATCTAAAAATAAAATTTAATAATGAGAACATATTGTGTAGTTTTTATGATGATGGTTTTATGAACCATTGACTAAGGAAAGCGTCTGAGGCACTTAGGTAGAGATATCACAAAGCATCTGAAGTACATTTTCAAATGGACCTCGAGACTACGAAAATAAAAAATTATGAATCCAACAAAGATTCATAAATACACCAATGAAGGATTTCATCATCTTTATTAGAGACTGGAAATAAATAGTTTTAAAGAGAGATCTTATTTTAATGAGAATATTCATCCTAAGGAGGTGATAAAGGAGGTAGAGAAATAATCACTTGAATATTCCATTGAATATTCTTTCCAGACTCTAGATGATATTGGATAATAATGATGATAGACTCTTTCTAATTTCTGATCACCAACGATATTAATCTAATGGAATCTCTGTAGATGATTTTAATTGTGAATATTCCTCCCTTTTTTGTACCAAATCAATAAATTAATCCTATTGAAAATTATATATCATTTTCTAGCATTAATCCATTCTTGATTTAAATGAAATTACATTGATGTCATGTTACATAGATCATCTATGATACCCAACACATGTATAACACCAATTAATCATAAACTCCTAGATTTTAATGTTTAAACCACAAATGATTTATCATAATATGTTATTATGAATATACATTGAAAGGGGATTCTTCATTGATGCACCATCTTCAATTGAAATTATATTTCCTTGATTAAAATTGGTTACATGGGTAAAATATGTGTCCCTGATGGAGAATGTCCGATATTTTTCTAAAATTAGTACACTAATCTAGTGTATCATAATTTTTCAATGGAAAATTTATTAACATTAAAATTATTTATATCTTTTTATCTATTTTGTGCTATTTTTTTGAATAATCAAACAGGGGATTACTCAAGAGGTGTGAACACATATTTTTCTTAAACCACCCTATTATGCATTTTTTAAATGATTTTTTCATTTGATTTTATTAGTGTTCAATATTTCAAGGAGCACTGAATAAAAATTCCAAGAAATTAGAGATTTTAATTCTTATAATTAATTTTTTTTGGTTTTGAGCATAGATAGAATTGATTCTCATATAGTTATCTGTTTTATTTTCCAAAAAAAGAAAATTTTTCCAATAATTTCAGAAATTACAGCTCGATATGTTAATTTTTATTAGTTCTGTGTCATTTAACATATAATTTATGTTATTTTATTTTAGGGAATTTTAGGTTGAACATTTTTCTATTGTTATTTTAGTGCTATATTTCATAGATTTATTATCATTTATGTTTAGGGTTTTTTGGATATTTTTCATTTGGTAGTTTATTGTCATGTATCTCCGAATTTTTATTATTTTAGTTTTGGGTCATCTATATTTGAACTTATATAGTTATAATCTATGTTCTTCTAGATCAAAATTTTTATTTCTATAGTTTAATTTCAACTAGATAAGACATTCTATTTTATAGTTTATGGTATTCTATCTTAGACCTTCTATTGGTAGTGTAGGATAGGAATCCATGAAGAGTTCAAGTTCCCCATATCCATGAAGGGATTATAAACATTGAGTTTCCATGATGGGTTTCAATCCAATATATTCATAATTTATATTTTAAAGAATGAATATTGATGATGGGTTCAAGCCCACATCCTTCATATAGAAATCAGGAAGGATGAGTATTCTTG
Source organism: Viscum album (assembly GCA_963277665.1). NCBI lineage: Eukaryota > Viridiplantae > Streptophyta > Magnoliopsida > Santalales > Viscaceae > Viscum > Viscum album. Next base: position 456,153 of record OY728129.1, read on the forward strand.
GTGAATTGTGAAACCATGCATCATGAATGAGGTTATTTTGGATGCATGGTGAAATATCCAAGATGTGGAGTACAACATGATAGTTGGAATATTGGTTTTTTATGTCATATGTTAGATATATTGAATTGGTGAACATATAATTGGTTAGACCTGAAAAGGATAACCCAAAGTACCATAATGTATTTAGTTATACTACAATGTTTCCATGAATCATTAGGATCTAAGTTTCATATATATATGTAGAAGATACCTCTATTTTTTAGGTGGGAATCCTTTTTGAATAACCCCATAGGGAGTACAACCATTTCATGTAAATTGGATCCCCACTATTTTCCATGTGAAATACAATATTTATAATGACTAATAAATTTTGATAATGAAGTTGGGAATGGAAAAAAGGAAATATTTGAATAGTTATTTCACCCTAGGTTTTATTATATTTTGGGTTGTGAGGCTCAGGCACAATCTTATGTGGTTTCAATTCACATGTCATGGGACACATAATTATTTGATTGTGTAGTGTCACATACCCACATTTAGAAGTGGTATAATACAAGATGAGGTAAAACCAAATATGTCTAATCCCCATGAATAGTCATGCTATAGGAATTTTATATCATTTTAATAGTATATAAAAGTTAACTAGAGGAGGTAAAGGGTGGGTACATGTCCAACATTGAGGACAGAAGGAGCCTGTAATCTTCCACATGGTCAGGACAATAACTCATGTGATTAAGGGGGCATTCTTGGGATCCAAGGTTCTATTCGAAGGAGGCTATCCTTGTTATGATCACGCTATGGGATTATCCAATATAATATATCACAAAGGTCCACAGGGTTATAGGAGAAGGATATAAACTCAATGAATTGGTTTTATCGTCTCATAATTCATTTTAATGACGAGGGTTTTGGAGGAAATAATATTCAATAATGGGTCATGTATGCTCAAAAATGTGTCACCACCTAGAGAATATGTTATCATGGTGAGGAGATGTAACAGATAATTAATCATATTTCTTCATACAGTAGGGGTTCAATCGATCATGTATTGGATTTTACTAGGTCTAAAAAAAGGTCCATATAACCGTTATTATTCAAATTTCAATCTTTTACTTATTCCTAAACTCTAGATATTTATAGTATTGTGAGGGGGGGCTTTATTTTTTATTTGGCCTCCCATTGATGGTTTTTATGAAGGAAAGTCTTATGTATTTTTTTACTATAATGTTTAGGGTGTTAATATTTATACCATCAAAGGATAAGATTTATGTTCACACATCCTTGAACAAAATTCAAAAACAAATTAGATTTCGACGTATATAGACCATTTATGAAAGGAATTATACATAATGTCCTTATTAAGATACTAAAGGTCAAGAGTACATCAACACCATTCTTAAGAAAAGATGAAAATGTTGTAAATCTTGATTCATGGCTCTCAAGAAATGAGTAATTATACGGTAAAATCTTACTAGGGATGGAAAATAACCCATGTAAGTGTAGAGTTCTTTCACCTTGATTTGAGGATAACAAGGATTAAAAATCCCTTACTGTAATGAAATGATGTCTTTGGTTAGTAAGAAACATCCATTATCAAACAAAATCAATGGAATATAGGGAGTTTAATTTTAATTTAAAATGGAAATTAATGTTTTTTGGAAACCAAATTCTCTCGAGGCATTAAATGTTATTTATGGTCTGAGGGGTTTAGAAGATGAAAAAGGAACCCCATACTTTGGTTGACTGGGGCCATGATTTTGTGGTCCTTCGAAAAGGGATGATAATGGGTGGTGGATTGAACATTTTAAACTCAGTTTTTGGTGTTTTATATGTCATGTTGTTTATTTTCATTCAATAGGATTTTTCTCCTTTCATTTCCATTTAATTTCATGTTCTAAGAATGGTGGAACCGATGAGAATGATGTGAAAAATATATATGGGGACACCCCACAATGGATGGGGGTATATAAATGTAGGTATAATCATTTATCCCTGAAAATGAAATTTTTTGGTATCCATATGTTAGAGCCCTTATTTAATATATTCATTATGTGTTCATGAAATCCATATATAGATCTAAATCTTCTGTAGAAAAAATGATAATGTATGACCCATTAATCTTTAAAAAGATTAATATCATTCATTTAATGTAAGTTCAATGTTAATCCCATTTATCATGAAGGTTCACATCAAGAGACTCATAAAATAAAATTTCCCAAAAAATGTATGACACATAGATAGTGAGGAGCATTTTATTATGATATAGATGGAACCAATTTTGGTGACATGGGATTCACTATATATCCCATGATGACTGGAATCATGACACATATAGTAATTGGATGGGAACCTCTACAAAAATGAATAACCCATTTTATAATGGGTTACTACACCAACTTATGATTGTATCTAGAGACATGATTAGATATCCAAGTGTCATTATATATCCTGTGATGATATGAATCAATCCACGTGTGGTTCTTGAAAGTGAAACTCTTCATCCAGGTCCGACCCATACACATAAGGAGGAATGTTTCATGTATATTTATATATATATATACCCATGATTGGGGATTTGGGTATCACTATATATCTTGTGATTTTAGGGATCGAACCATACATAGTTTTTAAATGGGAAACACTCAATTCATGTCAGACCCATATGTTGAGTGGGGAATTGATCTCATTAATTTTGTAGGTGGACCTATGATTGGAGATATGTGTATCACTAAATATCATGTGACAATAGGAATCAATACAAATATAGTTATTGAATGGAAAAGTCTCTACACTTTTTAGAACCATATTTAAAGGGTGAATAATTCAAATTGATTTTCAGGTTGTACCAAGGATTGGGGGTCTAGGAATCACTACATGTGTTATGATGATAAGAATCAAGACACACATAGTTCATGAGAACCCATGTAGAATAACATCATGTAAAAAATATGTATATACACTTATATGAAAATGAAATATTACTATTGGACCCTATAATAGTGATATGTGTGTCACTATGTATCCTACATTAGAAAAATCAAGCCATATGTAGTTATCTAAATGTGGTGTGGTGGTAGACCAATACCAAGGATAATTATCCTCTCAAATGAGGTCTATGGAAATTTAAAGTCTTATTTCCCGAATGATACATCAACCATGTAGTTTAATGTCATGTGGAAAAGACTCATGGTGTTCCCTTTAAGATATTTCATCCATCACCAGGCTAAACCTTTCATTAACTGATATGTTCTTATCGTTAGGATAAACCTTTAAAATCCCAATCTCGTGTGAGTTGTAATCATTTTGAGAAACACAGATTTGAAAAATTTTCTATCACAACACATATGAAATTATAAGAAATGAAAAGAGATTTATTTATCATTTGGTGACTAGGATATGATATACATTCTATTTTTTTCCTCCTATTTCAATAGAGTTTGATAAATGTCATATATAGTTCTAAAAAACCATGTAGATTATAATTATGTCGATGGGACATTAGCCATGTAGTTTAACATCATGTGACAGTGGTGATGGATAATGTCTGTGGAGAAATATCGTTGTTGGCCCCAAAAATTGATATTTGGGAAACACTAAATATCCTGTAATAGTAATAATCAAGTAACATGAACTTATTGAAATACCACATATTTTATTTTCATGTAGTATGGATGTCATTTATGTATTTTAGAATCATATGGTGTGGAAAGATGTTACTCAACATGAAAAATAAGTCATGAATGTTGTGGAATAGTCTGATATTTTGTGAATGGGATTGAAAAATAGTAGATAGACCTGATATTTTGGATTTGGGAATCACTAAATATACTATGATGGAAGGAGTCAAGATGCATAATGTTCTTGGATGTGAGATTCCCTATTTTAATATCACTCACACACAAGGACTAGGGAACAACATTTTACTTTTTCATAGATCTAGCTAATGTTCAGAGACTCCCTGTTGAGGTGTCTCTTTCTATGTATTTTAATGTCATACAATATGATCATATCATACATTATAATTTCATGCAACCAAGAAGTGTGGAGATGTTATATTTTACGGCACTCTTCTTAGAATTTTTCCTTACAGTTTAATTTCATATGGTCATGATTTCTTCTGTACAGTTTAGCATCATGTGGTCTGGTCATTTTCCATATAGTTTGAAATCCTTTTGTCAAGATATGTTTCATATAGTTAAACATCATGTGGTAAATAAAAGATTAGTATATATTATCTTCATATGTTAAATACATATTCCATAAAATTATGTGTTATTTGGTTAGGAAATATGAGTCTTAAACAATGGCTATTCAAATTATTTCTTAATAATACTTGTATTGGTGGTGGTAGGATGCCTTCCCCATCCATTATCTCTAGTGAATAAGCTCCATTTGAACATTACATATGTATGATTTAGGGTCATTACCAATAGGGTATCATACATGGGGGATTCATTCATTATTTCATTAGTGTTCTAAGATAAAATACTTGTTTTCCAGGAAGTAATAAATGAAGGTGAACCTTTATATTGAAGGCTGATGTGATTTGATTATGATAGACCTCATGGTTGTGTAGTGAACCCATCCTTCTCTAATTTATTTGTTCCAATTCATCCAACAAATTTTATAATTGGTCATAATTCATTTTTTTCAACAAAAAGAAAATTTTATTGATGGAAACCGGAATCCTATGTGATATAATACCTCAATTCAGTACGCAAATGAATATGAATTTTCTTTTGTAGTAGTGTCTATGGTGGTATGAAATGACCATAAATCATAGATGGGCATGTCTGGCCAAGAATTGTATTCCCTATTCACCTTCTTCATGATTATAGTAGACGTAGTTTTATTATTTTCCTCAATTTTTTCATTTTTCAAATAAATATAGTGGGATGAATGGTTGGAATCGATGTTTTATGTATGGTATTATTTCATCAACTCAGTTGAATAGAATTTGGTTCCATTTTCCAATAATGTCATGTAAGGGATTCCACACCTGTTGATGATATTGGACTTCCAAAATTTCAGGATATTCATTATATCAACATCCTTGAGTGGTATTTCATTATCCAATTCAGAACCGAATTCAGTAACAATCAATATGTACATAAACTATTTATCTATGGTTGGTTTTTTTGACCCACAAAATCCATTCCCCATATGAAAAAGGCCAATAATATTTAGCAATATGTATAAATTCTAGGGTTTGATGTGTGTTGTTTTCAAGGATATATAATGCATGAATGTTTCAAGTTAATTCCATAGTCGTGTATTATTATTTTTCCTATAGTAACTTGTTCTATTGATTTAGTGATGGAGTGTGGTATTGTAATTATGGGAACCATAGGTGCCTATATAGGAATCTTCCATGATGGATGGAAATAGCCTTTCTAATTCTCATCTTATGAGGATTATATCAAAGATTTATATGTTGTGGGATATCCTTTCATCTGAGCCATCCCAAAAAGGTAATGTTCACTGCTCATCAGTATATATGATCCCTTTCAGCTCTATCTGTTAGTAGGGTCCCATTTTCAAGATAATCAATAGTGGGATCATTCTATCCAGGGGTGGATATCACTCCATCACACTTTTTGTATGTATTTACTTTGTTTGTATCTTAAATGTCAGAAAGAATGTTTGATGAGTGAATAATTCAGTGCATCACGCAAAATATCACATCCCCCTATTTGTGGTCAGCCATAACTATAGCTTAAATAGCCAGTTTTCGGAACATTAATTCTATGATTGTGGCACATGATGCAATGTGGAATCAATAGGTAACTCTTCTATTAGTCCTATTACATATCTTATGGGGGGGATATTCAATTTTTATGAAATATTCTCAAATTATTGGTTTAATCATTAGGTCTGAATCCAATTTGATGTCCATTTTTCCTATTTTAAGTTATAGCGAGAGTTCAAAAAAAAAATTAGGGATTGGTATTCAAACTAATCATTGAAATGACATTCAGATAATGAAGAGAGTGGGAAAAATTATTTTCCCAAAAAAAACAATCCCCAAGACAACAGGATTGAGCTTTTTTTTACTATTTCTAGCTAGAATTCTAGAGGCACCATCAAAATACATCTATCATGTTTAGGTAGTGACATGGGAATGAAATGGATCCTCATCTACATATTTACTATCCATTGATTCTCTTTATGGGGTGTGATTTTCATCGAGGAAATTATCTATAATCTACATTTTTACCTTTTTATGTGATACAAAATGGATGTCATATTACTGTAGAATGACTACCCATCATGTTTTATGACTATTCAACATAGGATGACAATGTTTTTACATGAGTGAGTGAATATGAGAGACCTAGTGGACTTCATGTTGTTGTATGTAATTCTGTAGAGTGATCACTACAATGATGTGCATATTGTTGTTCTTTTAAACATCATATTATATTGTCTCATCTCCAATCATTGTTTGTGTAAGGTAGTGGAGAATATTATCAATATCTGCCTCATTTTTCAAATCGAGGAAAGATTTATGTTATCATTTTAACAACCTGAGATTTTGAATAAATTTTGTTTCCTAACATTGTGTGCTATTTTATTTTATACTCAACAAAACTATTTCATTTAATAAAATGAGTATAATTAAAATGAGACCGTTGGGTTTTGACTGTTATGTGACCATTGGTCAATAAGACCGTTGGAAACTAAATGTTACAATTATTGCCTATAAATAAAAGTGATCTTGATTAATTAATATATATGGAAGATTCAATGGCCCCATCTAGTAATCTCGGGCCGATTGAAGCCCATTTGACGGAACTTGGGAAAGAGATAGCACCTTTGGGATTTTTTGTAGACCAATCCCAAGACGAACATCATCATGTGAAGCTGGAACAGAATTGCCTTCATGAGAAGTTCAAGCTGATAAAAATCACTACTCGGGCAATGTTGGCTGAGCCGCCCCCTGATTTTATCACCCTAACACACCTTACTCATAGGTCCTATGCTGGTGTTATAAGGGGTTATGTATTGAGACTGTAACTTCCTTATGTAATCCATTCATTTAAATAAAAATTCTGATTTTTTCTTACAGTGAAGTTTGTGAATTTTTAAATTTCCGGATAAATATAGTATGCATATTAATGATGAATTTTAGAAGGATTTTTTTAAAAAAAAATATTTATTTAGACCTTAAATAATTAATAATGTGTAATGATTTTCAAAAAATGAACTTCTACAGTTCTATTCAGTAAGAAATTTAGAGTCTAATAAGATCAACATAATTTTTGATGAATAGTAATTTATGAATAGTGATTTTACGCTTAGGATTAGTAATGTAACCAAATGGATTAGTAATCTCACTTAAATAAAGTATTAATATAATTTAGGCACCTAGATTAAGTAATGTGATTCAATAAAATAGGTAAATAACTGTTTCAGATATTATTAGTGAAGTATTAGTTTTTTTGGGGGAATAGTGTTTTTTAATTAAAAATTAAATTAAAATTATTTAGAAAATTATTTTTATAAAATGGATTTCATTTTTGAATTCAAATCATCAATATTAGGTTATGGTGATTTTTGGGGATTTTTTCTGAAAAAAATAAATTTTTAGTGAATAGAGTTTTTATATAAAAATTAAATTAAAAATTATTTAGAAAATTATTTTCATAAATTGGAGTTCATTTTTGAAATCGGAGCATTGATATTTGGTTAGCGTGGAATTTTGGTATTTTTCTGAAAAAGTTGAATTTTTTAGTGAATAGTGAATTTTTTCAGTTTAGAGTTTCAGGTGTTTAATGACATCATTAAGGATGTAATAATTATTTAATAATTATGGTCGACTTATGAATAGTAAGATAAGGTATGAGGCGTCCCAAGTGGCCAATACCATGGTAAAATACAATGGCAAAGCCCATGTTTTTGCCAATACCACCAGTGAGGTGTCCCTTGGCCATTAATGGATTGTCCCCTCACTTCCCCTATAAATACCAAGCCATTCTCTCATACTTTCCATTCTAAAATCCTTTTCAACGAAGTTATGGCCTCCTTATCTCCCAATTATTCCTCCCATGGTTCTCTAAAGCCACCCATGGTCCCAAACTTCATGATTTCAAAGTTACTCAAGAAGGTAAGGGATCTTACCTCTCTCTTTCTTTTCAAGTACTCTTTCTATGTCATTTCATTTAATCCCAATGTTCATATGTTGGGGGTATTATTTTATATTCCTATTACTGCCATTTTCATGATAATATGATGATATATCCCCTCTTACTCTCATCATTTCGTTTTATGAATGTTTAGGTGACACCGTTAGGCTGACGAATTTTTGTAAGGGATCCTACCTTTCTCTTTCTTTCCAAGTGCTCTTTTTTATGTCATTTATTTTTTGCTCCATGATTATTATGTTTGGGATGTTATTTTATATTCATCCTACTTTCCTTTTCATTATCATATGATGAGATACCTCCTCTTTCTCTCATAAATTCATTTTAAGAATGTTTAAGTGGCGTCGTTATGCTGCTGAATTTTTAAGGGATTCATTGACCCTTCTCATTTTCAAGTTCTATTTTCATGTCAAGTCTTTCAAGTTACTTTTATTATGTTGGGGTATTATATCTATATCTATCATACTGATATTTTATTTTCATATGATTATAGGCCCTATTTGATCTCGTCAATTCATTTTTTTTTAAGTTTTAAGTGACGTCGTTAGAATGCCGAATTTTCATAAGAGAAATCTTATTTTTGTCTTCCTTCCATGTTTTTCATTTCATATGGTATGTCTTTAAAATTTCATTACAATGTTATTATATTCTTTATTATTCTGTCCCTATACTTTTTTATGGATCATTTATGAGTGGGTGACCCATGTCCCCTCTCTTCTCAATATTTTCTAAACCATATAACATAGTCGTTATGTTGCAGAATTTTCATCTCAAAATGTCTCTCTTTTTCTCAAATTCTTTTATTTTATTAAGTGAATACTCAAATCTCATTCTTTTATATGGGTATTCAAATATATATGGAAATTTTATATTTTAATTTTGGGACTTACATACATGAAACCCTTTTTCCTTTTTCTAGGGGATTAAAGTAACTTAAAAATCATGTCCTTAAACCAGTTTTTAAAACGTTATGATTATGAAATGAAACCCATTTCTTTTATGCTATATGAGTTATTTATGAAAATTTTGATGATTATATATGTGGATCACATGATTATAAAGGAAAATTTAAGGGTGCACTCTGATAGCTCTCCAATGCATTGGGTAAAGACGTAATCTCTAGAGATGACCATTTTAACGATACCTTGGTGAATAACCTTGGTAAATTTTTTATGACACCTTGGGGATGAAACATGGTGAAACGGAAATTATTTTATATGTTAAATTTTGTAGCCACATCTTCAATTTACAAAACACGTTATTTTTATTATGATATGCCTCATGATCTATTTCTCTTGCCTCAATGTTATTTATCATGACATTTTTGATGTATCTCAAGTTAACATGTAAAATGTTTCTCTTGTTTCCCTTACTGGGCCTTATACTCACCCTTTCCTTTGACATATTCTCCTAGGTTATGAGATATTGTTTTGAACATATTATGAACAAATAATAAGCCTTTCAAGTGTTTAAGAAGATTTTTTTATGTTTTCATGTATTATGTTCCTGGTTTCCAAGACACTAAACCTTAAAGATCCTCGGTTTTGTATAATGTAATGAATGTTTATGATATAAAAAGGTGGGATTCTATAGTTGGTATCAAAGGATGTTTTTTTTATTTATGGAAATTAGGATATGAAAACTTTTGGAAGAACATTATAGAAAAGTTTAAATATTGGAAATCTTCCTGGTATTTTGGTGTGTATTGAGTAAGTGGTTTATCATGAAAATACATCCCTGTCTGGATACGAGTAGGTAGAGGTAGATCTAGGACAGATGTACATAGGGGTAAAACCTGAAAACACCACTTTGATATAGACTCGAATGGGAACTGGTACACGACAACAGGCCTTGCTGCACTCTTGGTTACGACACTCTCGGGGGATATGTTTGGTTAATCGCAAGATTTTTATGTATCATTATGAAGGAATTATAGAAAAATGTAATTTTCAAATAATGAAGTTTTAAGACATAAAATCCTTTTAGTTAAAATATTTGTAAATGAAATAGGTTTCTCACGAAGAATTTTTTTTATAAAATTCCCCCATCATCTAGGAATACATTGACATGTTTTTTGAAGAGTTACCCGTATCTCCCCCAGAAAAAGAGGTAGAGTTCTACATTGAACTCGTACCTTGACCTCATCCGATGTAAAAGACCCCATATAGGATAGAAAATGTGGAGCTAGAGAAATTAAAGAAACGGCTCCAAGATCATTTGGAGAATGGGTTTATCCAACCAAGTGTGTCTCTTTGGGGAGCACCAGTTCTCTTTATGAAGAATATGGATGGATTGATGTAGCTATGCATTGATTATAGAGAACTGAATAGGATCACAGTGAAGAACAAATACTCTCTTCCAAGAATTGATGACTTATTTTACCAACTTCGTGGGACTAAATTCTTCTCTAAGATTGATCTTCATTATGGTCATCATCAATCGAGGGTGAATAATGATGATATTCCAAAAAATGCCTTCCAATCAAGATATGGGCATTATGAGTTTGTTGTTATGCCCTTCGAACTAACTAATACACCGAATATTTTTCTGGATCAAGAATAAGTTGATTTTGGAAACTTGTGTTTTATCAAATTGATAACCTTTGTATAGGAAAATGATTTGGTAATTAAATGATAAAGGTTATTTTGGACGATGTTTTCTATTTTGGAGTACTATATTCCTAAGGAAAATAAAATACTATAGGATTTTATTTGTGGAGGAATGGTTGAAATATTTTCTATGTATTTATTGTGTACATATGGTTATTGGGGTTAGTTCTAGAAAATGATTAACCTAGAATAGTGAATATGTGATTAGGTTAATTACACTTTAGTATGAGACTTTAAGAGTAGTTGATTTTATTTGGAGATAAATGCTAATATTTATTGTAGAAGGCTATGTGATCAAACTTTCTGGGTTTTGGGTTTCAATCTTTTTTTGGACTATTTTGATGCATTTTGATGATGATTGTGTATTGAATGGTGTTTCTTTTATTTTTGGTACTATTTGTTGAATTTTGGAGATTAATAGTAGTTTTTTTATAAAGGATTATCCTTTTTTGGGATTATATGATCTCTTACTAACCATTTTGGTTTTATTTGATGTCTAAATACCAGGGAAATATATATTTCTCCTTTTGTGGATAATGTGATTCTCTAGAAGATTATTCTAGTGCTTTTTATGTGACCATGTCTTTTTGAATGCTCATCGTTTGGGAAAAAAGATTAGTTTTGGTAGAAACTTATTAAAGGATGAAACTCCACATGAAGGTAAGTATATTCCCTTATGTTTTTATTCTTTGTAGTAAATGAATTGTTCAATATTATTAATAGGAACGTAAAACAAAAACAGTGTTGGCTTAGGTTTCCTATAGGGTAATCAAATAACGTTTACGCACATCATAAGTTTGTGATTTTCTGGTGGTTAACATTCTTCTAATCATGTTTTCCATCACTCCCCAACAAAACACGACCCTTTGTTTTCTCTTCCATATCCATGTTTCCCTACAAGGAATCCTAGTATGGGTTAACTCAGGTGACCTTTTTTACTTCCCTTTCTTTCATTTAAAGTAATAGTTTTACAGACTCTTTTTCCAATGTCAGACATTCAATGAAATTTCCATTCCCAATTTTTTTTTAAATTTTGAGGACGGAATTTCTTAAGGGGGAAGAATGTAATGACCCATGATTTTGAATAAATTTTGTTTCCTAACATTGTGTGTTCCTTAATTTTATACTCAACTAAACTATTTCATTTAATAAAATGAGTATAATAAAAATTAGATCGTTGGGTTTCGACTATTATATGACTATTGGTCAATAAGACCGTTTGAAACTAAAAGTAACAATTATTATCTATAAATACAATTGATTTTGATTAATTAATATAGAAGGAAGATTTGATGGCCCCATATAGTAGTCTTGGGCCGATCGAATCCAATCTAACCTAACTCAGGAAGGAGGTAGCACCTTTGGGATTTTCTCTGGACCAAACCCAAGCTGAAAAACATCATGTTAACCTAGAACGGAATCGCCTTCGTGACAAGTGAAAGCTGATAGAAATCCCTACTCGGGAAATTTTGGTCGAGCTGCCCCAAGATTCTATCACCCTAGCACACCTTACTCTTAGGTCCTACGCTGGTGTTATAAGGGGTTTTGTAATGAGACCGTAACTGCCTTGTGTAATCCTTTCATTTAAATAAAAATTATGATTTCTTATTATGGTGAAGTTTTTGAATAATCAAATGTCCATATAAATATAGTATGCATATTTTTGTTGAATTTTAGAAGGATATTTTTTTATAAAATATTTATTTAAACATTAAATAATTTATAATGTGTAATTATTTTCAAAAATTGGTCTTCTACAGTTATGTTCAGTAAATTTTTTTGAGTCTAATAAGATCAACATAATTTTTGATGAATAGTAATTTATGAATAGTGATTTTACGCTTAGGATTAGTAATGTGACCAAATGGATTAGTAATCTCAGTTAAAGATATTATTAATATAATTTAGGCACCTTGATTAAATAATGTGATTCAATAAAATAGGTAAATAACTGTTTCAGAAATTATTAGTAAATTATTAGTTTTTTCAGGTGAATAGTGTTTTTTTAATTAAAAATTAAATTAAAAATATTTAGAAAACTATTTTTATAAAATGGAGTTCAATTTTGAATTCATAGCATCGATATTAGGTTATGGTGATTTTTGGGGATTTTTTCAGAAAAAAAATGAATTTTTAGTGAATAGTGTTTTTATGTAAAAATTAAATTAAAAATATTAAGAAAATTATTTTCATAAATTGGAGATCATTTTTGAAATCAGAGCATCGATATTTGGTTAAGGTGAAATTTTGGGATTTTTCTTAAAAAGTTGAATTTTCAGTGAGTATTGAATTTTTTTCAGTTTAGAGTTTCGGGTGTTTAATGACATCATTAAGGATGTAATAATTATGTAATAATTCTGGTAGACTTATGAATAGTAGGATAAGGTATGAGGTGTCCCAAGTGACCAATACCATGGGAAAATACCATTGGCAAGCCTATAGTTTTGCCAATACCACCAATGTGGTGTCCATTGGCCATTAATGCCTTGTCCCCTCACTTCCCCTATAAATACCAAGCCATTCTCTCATCCTTTCAATTAAAAAATCGTCCTCAACAATGTTCTGGTCTCCTTACCTCCCAAGGAGTCATCCCAAGGTTCCCTAAATCCTCCGAAGGTCCCAAACTTCATGATTTCAAAGTTAGTCTTCAATGTAAGTGATCCTACCTCTCTCTTTCTTTTCAAGTACTCTTTCGTATGTCATTTCATTTAAGCCCCATGTTCTTATTTTGGGGGATATTATTTTATATTACTATTACTACAATTTTCATGATCATATGATTATATATCCCCTATTACTCTCATCATTTCGTTTTATGAATGTTTAAGTGGCGTCGTTAGGCTGCCAAATTTTTGTAAGGGATCCTACCTCTCTCGTTCTTTCCAAGTACTCTCTTTTATGTAATTTCGTTTCGGATCCATGATTCTTATGTTGGGGATGTTCTTTTATATTCATCCTACTATAATTTTCATGTTCATATGATGAGATACCCCATCATTCTCTCATCAGTTCATTTTAATAATGTTTAAGTGGTGCCGTTAGGCTGCCGAATTTTTAAGGGATTCATTCACCCTTCTCATTTTCAAGTTCTATTTTCATGTCAAGACTTTCAAGTTCCTTTTATTATGTTGTGGTATTATATCTATATCTATAATACTGATATTTTTTGTTAATATAATGAGATACCGTATTTTATCTCATCAATTCAATTTTTGGATGTTTTATGTGACCCCGTTAGGCTGCCAAATTTTCATAAGAGAAATCTTATTTTTGTCTTCCTTCAATGTTTTTCATTTCATATGGTATTTCATTAAAATTTCATTACCATGTTCTTATATCCTTTATTATTCTTCCCCTCTACTATTTTATGGATCATTTATGAGTGGGTGACCCATGTCCCCTCTCTTTTCGGTATTTTCTAAAACCCTATAACATAGTCGTTATGCTGCAGAATTTTCATCCCAAAATGTCTCTCTCCTTTTCTCAAATTCTTTTATTTTATTAAGTGAATACACAAATCCATTTATTCTATATGTTTATTCACATATATATCATAATTTTATATTTTAATTTTGGGACTTACATACAATAAACCCGCATTCCTTTTTCTGTGGGTTTAAAGTGACATAAAGATGATGTCTTTAAAACAGTTTTTAAAACGTTATGATTATGAAATGAAACCCATTTATATTTTTCTATATTTGTTATTTATGAAATGTTTGATGATTATATATGTGTCTCATAGTACAATGATGGAAAATTTAATGGTGTTCCCTGATATCGCTCCATTTCATTGGGTAATGACTTAATCTCTAGAGATGGCCATTTTAACGATACCTTGGTGAATAACCTTGGTAATGTTTTATGACACCTTAGGGATGGACCTTGGTGAAATGAAAATGATTGTGTATGTTAAATATTGTAGCCATATCTTCAATTTATGAAACACATTATTTTTATTATGATATGCCTCGTGATCTCTTTCTCATGCCTTAATGTTATTTATCATGACTTTATTGATTTATCTCCAGTTCACAAGTAAAATGTTTCTCTTCATTCCCTTACTAGGCCTTCTGCTCACCCTTTCCTTTAATATATGTTCCCAGGTTATGAGATGTTGTAATGAACTTAGGATGAACAAATATTAATCCATTCAAGTGTTTAAGAAGAATTTTTTTAAGTTGTAATGTATTATGTTCCTTGTTTCCAAGACACTACACCTTAAAGATCCTCAGTTTTGTATAATGTAATGAAAGTTTATGTTATAAAAAGGCAAGATTCTATAATCATTCCATAGGGATCACATATATTATTAGTGGAATTCTACCCATTGAAAATGTCAAGACCATTGGGTGAATTAGGTAATGCTTGATACTGCCAAATTATTCTTTGTTGTCATCATACTATTGTTAGGAAAATTCCTTATTCATTAACATGGTGAAATAGAGGAATTTTCTGGCCCTGTTAGGTATGCGAAACTGAATATAATCTAAGTTCTATTTGACTCCAATCAGTTCTTCAAGGTTATGAGGTTGTAACATTTCTAGGGATGCACTATTCTTTTCTAGGATGACCTCAATGATGCTATGATAGACCAAAATACTATGAATTTCTCGAATTTCACCCTAAAATAACTCATCAGTGTGTTCATCATCAAACATTGTTGTTGCAAATTGTTGAGGATTTTATGAAGATCCACGAGGTGATCACATAACATTCGATACTTTACTACCATATCACCAACATAAATTTCTTCTTGTAATCCCAATTGATCTTAATGATATGGTTCATGGTTCAATGAAAGGTCATAATGACATTTTTTAATCCAAATGGAATTAGCCGATAAATAAAAATCCCTTGAGGTGCTCCAAATTATTTGGCTTCCTCATCTCCATGTTAAATCATTATTTGATAGCACCATAATTGCACATCCATTAATGAAAGGGTTTGGAATTTATCATTTGATAAATCAAGAGTTATGTTATTGGAATTGGGAAATCATTATGTGGGTAATGTCGAATAATGTATCTGAAACAGATGTAGAACCTAATATTCTCGTTGTGTTTATTAATATGGATAATGTTATCGAGACATAAAGTGTATTTCACATCCCAAAACAAATTTTCACTACACATTTTTTAAAATATAAACTCTATATAAGTTGGATAATAGGGGAAAATTTTTGTGGCTTTCATCTTGAAACTCTGACGGTCATCGGGTAGTACGAGATAGTGTGCGGACACAATGGGGTTCAATGTGTGAATTTCTATATATATATTTGAGAGAACACATATTTTTGTTTCTTTATAAATTAAAATTATATCTATTTCTCTCTGATTGTAACAGGGGACCTAATCTAGGTATGACCCTGGTTATATTCTACTCATATATTTATGTGTCAGTGATCATAGTTGGTGGTGGAGATGGAATCCTCAAATACTATAGGGGGTTCCTAAGGTCATACACCTTTTCATCCATCTTTGATTCCATTGATAAATTTTCATGTGTGGTAGGTAATCTGATGGAAATAATATCATACTAGGGAGAGAAAGGCCATTGGAACAGACATTTTTATACACTACTTCTATATTACCTTAAGAGATAATAACAAGTTGATTATTCTCTTTTACACTTTCACTAGAGACATAAGAATCTTGAAAATATAAGATAATGTATACAACAAAATTCAGGATTATTGGTAGAACATAGTCTCTATCGGGAATACTATATGGATTCATTGGGGAGGTCCCCAATCCATTCAGGGATATAACATATATATATTAATCCCACATATAAATATAAAAGACATGAATGGGTAATTATCACCATATAATACGCTGACCATTAAATCAATGGTTTATTTCAACTATTGAAGAAATGTTGAGAGTAACATTATGTGGATATTAATCAATGGCCTTCTGAGTAAGAAATTATTTGCAGTGTATAGCAAGATAACCATGAAGTCACCATTTGATGTGAACTCCCAAAAAAATTCATTGTCATTGATCTTTCTAAGAGGCCTTTCATCATTCTCATGATGCTAATGAATTATTGTCTTTGTAGGATGTATGTTTCCCATGATATATCTAAAACACCAAAGGCACTAAATTGGGATGATGTTGGTCCTTGAAAAAATATCTATGAGTTCCCTTCAGATGAAAATTTCATCATGTTTTCCTAAAACATATTGGCATTTGATATTCCCCTAGATGAAATCCTTTAGTCATTATCTGTGCATGAGATGGAGAAATTGAATTATAATGACATGATATCCACATGATAATCCACATCTAAAGATACATATATCTCATACTCTTGTGGGATCTGATGGGCCTCAATGACTTCCTCTATGTGTTATTTTTAATGATAGAGATAATCTGATATTGGGATTTTTGTTGGGACTAACACCAAATGTTTTATTATATTGTACTTATATGCCAAATTTTATATCTTCCCAATGTGGTATTTCTCCTAATCATGTGGTATATGTGATGCGGTGTTTATATTGAATGAGATTAGTGATTTATTAGAGGTTGATGAAATATCTTCTACCTATGGATTAGGGCCCTCCGTCATTCCATTTTTTCTTGTTTGATCATACAATAAAACCACCACCAATAATTCATGTAAAATATATATATTTGGATGACTATAAGTGTAATCTTGGAAAAATAATTGTTTATTTTTGGGTAACTAATTTTCTTTCCAATAGTTATAAGCTGTGTATATGTCCCACATGGATATGTGGTTGAGATATTGTGTTCGACCATAACTTTGTTGTCCCCTGTATCCTCGGCAGCAATGCCTGCAACCTCTAGATCCCGAGTCAGGTATGAGGAACTAAATATACATGGAAGGTTTATAATTGGATAAGGGGTCTTACATGTGTAATAAATTGACAAAAAATTATATGTTCTCTTGTCTTATAAAGGTTCTGTTTTCTCGTGAGGCACATGTGAACCAAAATTGTTGGAAAGTGGTCTAAAAGAGTCATATATTATATAGGATCTGAATATGAATTTTCATATTTTATCTATTATAAGGTTTAATAGTGATGTAAACATCTCAGTATTATATATGATGTCACCAACCAAGGTCACAGTATCTTTCTGGTTTTGTGAATATATTCTACTATAATGGATTAAGATCAGTTGACCGTCTTTTGAGTCATCATGTTGACAAACATCATCCCATTCCTAGATAGATATTTTTTGAAATAAACTTGTTTTTTTACCAGGTGACCGTTATATATGTCAACTAAGATGAAGAATTTTCTAATATAACCTGTCAATAATCAACAATGTTTTATAGGACATCTTTGAAGATGAAGAAAAATTGGATGTTGTGACCCAACCTCATTTGAAAAGATAAGTATTTGGGGAAAGAATTGAGGTTGAAATAATTGGGTTTTTAGGGTGTGGCTACTTGAATATGTTATTTTCCATAGATATAAGGAAATAACTTTGGGGCCTATTTTTATTTTAATTGGTATTATTGATTCATCATTTCCTCAAAATACTAGTGAACATGATCTATTTTTTAATTTGGTTGAGGGTGATTTTGTAGTATTTTCTTCTCTATAGGAGGAGGAGGGTTGTTTAGGACCTTCCTAAGTGTTTCAGGGGGAATGACTACTACATTGAGGGAAAAAATGTTTCCTCTTCATTTCCAATCGTTTTCCCTTCTGATTAGGGAATGTTTTGAGATTTATATAGAGTCTTTTAAATGGATTCATTCAAATGATTTTCGATTTGTAAAAAATTATTGAATCCTCTTTGTTACATAATATGGTTCAAGGGTGTTTCAACTCGTCTGGTAGATTTTAAACATTGATATCAAAAAAAATTATCTATTATAGAGTGATTATAAGATAATATATTCAACTTTCCATATGTCTAAAATGTCATAATCCCCGTTATTTCTTCATTATAAAGAGTTTTCAGAATGATAATTGTTGTTTTCATTAGCGTAGAGATGCACTAATTAGTTATTAATGACGAAATTATTTCCATCTTATAATGGATCTTTCTTGTTTTCCACTATATAAAACAAAGGATTCCCCCATCATATTCTATAAAAACCACATCATCTTGGTGACCTCCAACTGATCTTGAGGCCCCATCATTATACCACATTAAGAATACATTTTTTATGGGATGATATTATATATCTCTGATGCCCAAAAAGGGGGAGAAGTTTGGATTCATAGAATTGGTTGGGGGAAATGCACCATCCACCCATTCAGGATGTAGATTTTTCTCGAGCTTCAAATTTGTGTTTCTACCTTATATTGATTCCATTGGTGTATCCACAGATGCAAAAACATTGAATAGTTTTGGAGGTAATTTTTTCTAAGACACCTCTCATCAAATGGGATAGGTTGTGTTTTTGTGAGGTAGTAACATTTATAGCTCCTATTGAATATAAACATGTGATAATATTAATAGATTTCCATGGGGTGGGGTAGATGATGGCTCCTTAGTGGATGGATATTGAAATCATATTCTACATCCCCATTTATGTTGAAAAACTTCATTTATTTAGTTCTGATTTGACTCTCATATGTTACTCATGTGGTTTCACTAGTTCTTTCCTAATCTGAGGGAGGTGTGATATGTGTCTCATCCTAAAGATGATACTATATAAGAATATTTACCTTTAGTATCTCCACATTGTGTTGTATAATATTTTTTATCCCATCCACATTCTATTCATACTAATCCTCCATGGTTTAAATTTTATCCCTTCTAGGTGACTAGTGGGATATGACTAATCATTTCCCTTTATCATTCATATTTTCCCACTATATAGGTGGAAACTAAATATTTTGGGCATCTAGATTTTTGTTTATCCCCTAGTTCAACATGAATTAAGCCTGAGTTGTGTCATCTAGGTAACCCTACATTCAATGTGCAATTTCCTTATTGTGTTCCACTATATTGGCGTCTTTATATACATCATATGCTATTATAAAGGTTATGATATTCACTATTGTGTATCAAGAGATGTTAATTAGCATGATACTCTCAATGCAATAGGGTTATTCCATACTACTTGCATCATGATCAATTTTCTTAACCCGGTCTGTATTGGACATATTTGTCTTACACCCCATATGATGGTTTATTTCCATTTTTTACACTCCTCCTATATCAGTATATTTATATCGGTGTCATGGGAATTTCTAGTAATTATATTCAAATAGTACTTGAATAAAATTTGTTCATATTACTATATAATGAATATATGGGATGCGGACTATTGATATTTAACTCCCAACATGGAGAATTTTGAGTCCCTTTGTAGTGATAGTGATGATGATAATTCTAATAGAATAGTTTAATGGGTGGTATTCGAGGATTTTATTGGTAGTTTATGATCCATTTTTATGGATTTTATGATTTCTGCAGAGGATTTAATAACTCCCAAAACATGCATTGAGATACATATTTTTCTAGCCCCGTATGCTTGGGCTGTTCAAGAACATTTGTTGATTTCTCCAATACTATCTCAGCGTGTGATGAACCTGTTTATATAGATTTAGATAATAAATCCACAAACCCTATGTGATGGGATATGTTTACAGATGCTACTGATATTCCTAGAATATTCTTAAGGATCAATGATTCTAATGGTGTTATAGGTGGTAAATATTCCCCTAACCCAATAGAATAGAACCAGTCATAGATGGAAGCTTTGTAATATTTAATTGAGACCCATTTTATTTGAGGAAACTATTATTATATAAGCAATATGTGTAATGTATGCCCATGAGGGGAGTTATTTACTACCAATATTTTTTATGTTGTGGGTAAATTATTCTTTCATTTATGAATGCATTCCCATTATTTCCAAAGGTACTATCCAATGGTCTATTTGTGTACCTCTACCTCCTGTTGTGATGCCATTAAAAAGTTAATGATGGGAAATTTCACTGTAGGGACCAACTAGCTAGCACATTACCTAGTCCCATGATCTCTATGGAGGCTATGACATTAAAGGATTCTACATTTAGGGTGATTTATTGTTTTAGTGGAGTATTGATGTGTTATTCTACATACGTTCCATGCCCTTGAATATGGATGAACGATGTGGCTTTAGAAATTAATTTCCATAGTGTTTTAAGGTAATGGTGGAATAAAAATTGTATATTTGTGTCATGATTATGTAGTTTTCTATATAAAGAAATGGATATAGAAGATAGGTCTATCAAAAAAAATTATAATGTTATTCTAATGTTTAGCCTTGAAACCTGAATAATGTGGGTTTATAGCCATTAATATCTAATGGTTTTCTTACATATTTTTTCATATGTGAGGTTTGAAATCCTTCTGAATATTTTCTGATATTTCATAGTTAATGTGGATAGGGAAAAAAACATTGTTAGGAGGATGTTTTGGAAAAAATCACTGCATATATCAATGTTGGATCCTCTCTAACATGCATAAATGACTACAACTAGTCAGAATACAGTGGTAACTTTTCTGGGTCACCTGCTGGCCATTGGGAGGGTTGTTGGTAGTTTATAAAGAACTATATGTGGTTGAATGTAGTGCTTTGAGACCTCTCTATATTATGGAATATGAATTTGACCACCTCTCTATATAGATGTGTCTAGGAATGGGGTGGATTTCCTTCTCTAAGGGAGATGTCACCATGGGGATGATGGCCATAGAGGATTTTAGGAGTAGGATCTATACAATTCATCCCAACACTATCCGGAGGTGGACTATAATGGTAATGATCATAATAAAAATTAGTCTAAGAGTCAATGGTACCTTGAGGTGTTTCATATATGCGTCAAATACTCTCAAGGACACTAGAATAGAGAATTTCCTGGATATGAACTTCATTTTGATTCATGGATAGAATATGTTGACCTTTATTTTGTGGTTGTACAAGAATATGATCGAGTTGAATGAGGACCACAATCATTTGGGTATAACCATTTGGTGTTTTAGGAATATTATCCCACTATTGGGAATTTATTGGAGTATGTTGGTGAGCTTCTTCAATATCAGCAGGATATTGATTCTTCTTGTGGTTTGTTGTCAAAATATTAAAGTCAACCCCAGATGATGATGGGATGTGATCCCTGTTAAAATATGAATTAACCTTTGAAATATGTTGAAGCACCAATAGAATGGGATAAGGGATACAAGCCTTCTCTTTTATAGCCTCTGAAGGATTCTTGTGATGTCATTCAACAGCTGAAGTAGGGTTATGATCCTACATTCTATAAGATACTAAATTATTGTAATTAGATTCCCTACCAAGAGTATGAGCCAATCCCTAGGAATGTTCCACTCTCAAAAAGTGGTCCATGGTTGGTGCAGGGATATGATACCGGTCCCATGCCATTGGTGTATGTTTTCGGTCTGTTTTCAACAATGATACAAGCCTTTCTCAAGGAATGTTCCACTCTCACATGGTTATCTCTAGTTTGAACGAGAATATGAGCCTAGTCTAGTATCATTAGAGTATTCTATTGATATTTTTTTTTCTATTAATGATTATATTTCATTTGGAATGTGCCACTATCACTTGGTGTGCCCCGTTTTGAATAAGAACAATATCCTGGTTTGACATCTATTCATTTATCAAAATATGAAAATAATCCTCCTTGACAAGAGAATGAGTGTTCAGATGCCCCAGAGAAGCCACCTGTTCATCATGATCATAGTTTTTTATCACATAGCTATTAGGAAATGAATATGTATATTTCCTTGTGTCATTACCAATGTTTTAATATTCCATCTAAGTTATTATGCTATTATTATAATGTAAGGAGATTTTAGAAAACCATGTGCAGGGATCCTGGCTTGAACATTTTCTATCTCCAAAATATACTCGTATATATATTTGATAGAATAGGGGATATAAAAACACTATTATCATCCTTGTTCCATCAGAATATTTTGATTGGATTCACAAGTTTGTGTTTTAATAAGTGCATCCCAATGCTTTCTTTTGAAATATACACGCAGAAAATCTTCGAGTGAGTAGGGCTGTGACTCTTATTTCAACCTACTTACGAAATATTTCAATAATAATATTTAGAGGAACATTGGATATGATCCTACTAATAGTTATCCAAATCCTTTCATTTTGTATGTTTCATCCTTGGAGACCATACATGAGTATTAAAGGTTATAATGTGTTGGTTTTCTCCCTTGGTAGGTGACTGAGTTGCACTGGCGAGGTGGCTTTGGTGAAGAAAATTGATAGAATCCCCCATTCATGTAAACTAATATATAATTGAGCCCAAGTTTACTCCTTGATCTACCAAATTTATATACTTATGTTAGTGATTATTCCACTCAAGGGGTGTACTTCTAATTTGATTGGAGAAGGAAACGAGTCACATAGATAGACGATGAAGACTCATCGGTTTCAGTGTATGGATGCCCTTTTCTGAAACTACAAGGGTTGGGATAATATCATTTTAATTATATTCTTAAATAATTTTATTTTTTTCCCCATTTTAAGGTTTTAGTGGGTGTTGTTTTTTGGAAACTCGTAGGGGTTAAATTTGTAGCATATTTTCTAGAACTATTATTGCATTAAGAGCTGATATTTAGTCATGTTTTATTTGAGTGAGAGGTACCTATTGTCTAGAGGAAATATGAAATAAGGTAACCGAACAATGTATCATCACATGAATGAAAATTACCAATCTGAAATTTACAATATCCCAGATTTACATTCATAAATTGCCAATATTTCTCACAAAAAAATTTCTTGGTGAGAAAATACTATTTCATGAGAACCCTAATTGCATAGTATTTCTCATCATGCATGAAATTATTATTTGTGTAGGAGGAGAAAACATAAATAAACTAATTAATTTTATGCCAATTATTTTAATTATTTTTAAGATTCACATTGGTTTCACAATTTTTTATGTGGAGAAAACACATTTTGTAGGAAAAATTGTCCAACGAGAATTGGGAATTCTATCTTATTTTAATCAGTGATGGAAATTTCACAGTTAAATGATTTCACATGATGCTTTCCATTTATGGTTTTGACAGAAAAACTACTCACAGTTCCCCTGACCATTTGATTGGGAGGGTGGTTAATGTATATTTTACCATTCATATTGGGTTTCATATTTTCATCCTTAATGGAAACACAAAAATGATGTCACACCCATAATTGAGTATGAAACTACAATCCAAATACATGTATCCAATTGGGGGCTCAAACCTAATGGAATAAAGGATCACAGATTCATTGAGAGGATGGGAGGTTGGGCTCCTAAAACCCCTTTTCAGAATTTTTTTTACTCTAGTACACTCTTATAGATTTAATATATAGTAGTTAATGTCTTCCTAACCTCGATACATTAATGTTTTCACTGAAAAATGATGAAGTGTTTAATCCTCCAATGTGTAATGAGGATTCCTTTAATGATTCTATATGTATGTATTGAAGGATCATTTTCCATTTCACATTATTGATTAGAAGTGGAAAACTATATATATTTTTAATCCTTATAAAATGTGACACTTGAGTTTACTTCCATCTAGGCACGAAATTGATATTTTGAGGGTGGGATTGAACCATCATGAGGTTCCCAATGTATCTTGTTTATCACACGAATCATTACCCAAAATCTTATTTTAAACCACATGGTTAATATACATAGATAAAATACATATTTGAGGTAACATAGGCATTCATTATTGAGATCGAACCTCAAGAAGGTGTCTTATATATCATATTTATAGAAGGAATCTGAGTTTTGATAGTCTTATTATTCCATTGAGACCTATGTTAATGTGCTTTTCTTGTTTGGGGGTGTCATATAATTTTGTTGAATGAGGAATACACAATGGGTTTTTCCTAGATATTGGAGATTCATGATGCAAATAATTTGATCATTTCATGTCCCTATGCCCATGTGATCCACACACAATTTGATAAACATATGGTAACATGTAATCAGTATCACTTAGTATGTATGAAGGATTTAAGCACTAGGGTGAACAAAATGGGGTGATTGATTTAAATACCCAATAGAAAGGTGTTATATATATATATACTGATTATGGCTAGAATTAGAGTCACTGTATTTTATGTTATTTAATAATATATAGATTGATGAGGTATAATGACGAAACAAAAAAGATAGGTTGGGTCCCGCTAGCTTGAATATAAGAAGCGTTGAGGGGTTTACGCTAAAGTGGGTTCCCCTTGGATCTCAAACCCAGAAAAATTTATACCTGACATATATGGAAAAGAATCAGATTTCTCCTAGTTCAATTTGATCCCTTATCAATTAATGGATGAGATAGAATGTTGAACCCATTGGAGAATATATGTCTTCTGGGTCTCAATATTAGTCACATAGAGGGGTTACACTCAAGTAAGTCACATGGCTAAAAGGCCTCAAGAAGGCATCATACGCATCCAGTTTGGACAATAATCATATTTTTTATAGTTCATTTGGGGTATTTTAAAAAATTCATAGTAGAAAATGTCATAATGTTTTGAGACATATTCCAAATGTATGTCCCCAATATTTTTTTATTCCTCTTTATAAATTCAATATCTTGGATAGCTTATAATTCAGACAACATCCAACTAAACCAAACAATTAAATATTATTATTTCTATAACATATCCCTTAAATTGGTGGAATGAATGAGATTTTGAAAATTTTGAAAATATTGTTTACATTTTTTTATAAAATTTAATCATTGGATATTAAATGATTAGAAAATAAAATAAAAACATATTGAACATAATGGTTGTGTTTTTATAAAACTAATTTAATGACTACAATGGAATATTATAATAATAAATTAAATTAATAAATATTATTAGAAGATATTAATGAAATTATTATATCAAAAACACATTAAAATGTTTAGAAATTTAATTAATAAGTTTTATAGGCTAAAGATAAGAATAAATCCAAAATTTAGTATAAAATAATTTATTTTCTAAGAGAAAATTTTACCATCATTTAATAAAATTAATGTTATAAATATAAATTTTAAAAATTTAATTATTTATATTAAAAAATAATCTTTATTTTTTAAAACTAATTTTCAATATTACATTAGGATGATTTTTTATATTTTTTTAAAAAATTTCATTTTCCTGTAAATAAAAACACTATCGAATTTTATAAAGCAATAAATATCATTATATTAAAATACCTTTTATGATTTTAATTTGATAAAAATTAAAATTATATACTTTTTATCTATAAATAATCCAATTTATGTTATTTTAATCATATTTATAAATTATTCTGATATAAATACATTTTTGGTATAAAAATCATTTTTTTAACAAAAACAATTTTCACTGTATTTTGTATGATTAATTTTAAATCAAATTCTGAAATGTCAGTTTTTATATATTGAAAATGGATGTAAAATTAATATTTAGAATGGAAAAAGGTTGAAAACATGTCACTTTTGTTTTAAAACAAATATGATTAATAAACTTGGTAATTTTTGTAACCACGATAAAGGGTAAACTGGGTTATTTAGTTTAAATAATTATATGAACTATAAATTAACTATAAAATATTAAAATTTATTTTTTAATGATTTTTATTTCAACCTTAACAACTAAGGTTAAAATTTGAGTTATTTAATTGAAACTTTTCCATGAAAATGGAATTGATATTATATAAATTATTGAACATCTCAAAATATCACATTAAAATTTTTAATAACTATAATATTTTTATATAGTTTTATTCAGAATTTATCTTCAACTATAAATATTATTTAAAATTATAAAATCATTACCTACATAATTATATTTTATTTTTAATTTTTTTGGAGAAACAATTCACTTAAAAATTTATACATCAGTGATGGAACAACACTTTTATTCCTGAAATAGTGAAATAAATGAAAATTTTATATAAATTTTAAATTTATCATATTTAAAAAAATACTGCCATAAATGGAATAAATTTTTGAAATATACATATCTAAAAATGGTTAGGGTTAATTTATTTTATTTTTCTATAATAATTGATTTTTTATAGTGAAGTACGATAACTTATGGTATTTATCATTATAAAATATATACATCACTTTTTGTGTCATGGATGGTGTATGGATGAAATAAGAACCATTTTATGGAACTCACATGCACTATTAACTTTATATAGTCACTAGAATCAACACTATTGATATTATTGAGTGAAAATAAACAACTAATGAATTAAAACATATCAAAAAACACTTTCTCCACTATAAATACCATTCATCACCACCTCTTCTCCTCACACTAATTTAGACATGGATATTTATTATATTTATCCCAATTCCTCTCCCAACCCTCTTCTCAAAATTCTAGTCTTTTTTGTTTTACCAAATGACCATTACCAATTGCCTTAAAAAGGTTATGAACGAGATGTCACTCAAGATGTCAAACTCACCATATTTATCTTTTATTTTATTCCAATTTAATATCCTCTTATCACCTACCTTATAAAAACTGGCACTGTAAAACTATTATTATATAGGTAAATTAATTTTATTGTGTTAATGGAATATCCAAAATGAATCCCCCTCTCTTCAACTTTTATTCTAAAAATGAAATCATCATTTGTGTGGTGTCGAGTCAGAGTCTTTGTGGATGAAATTTTTTTGTTTTTCACTACCACTATAAAGGATGGTCAGAAATTTTTTTTATGAATAATCCATATTATAATATTTTTGATAAAATTTATTTAATGTTATGTAATTATTATATAATTGTAATATTAAAAAACAATACTTGTTTTGGATGGTCTAAAAGTCTACCAAAATAAACTATCCATTTTCATTATTATTTTATCTAAAGAATCATCCTTGTACAATAAACAAGTATAGGGGGGAATTTAAAATCTTGGATATATATTAATATCATATAATAGACTTAAATAATTTTTTTTTCAATTTGACAAGGACTTCCATATTTATAATCAAGGGAATAAACCATAATACCATGAAATGAATGATCCTGAAACAACGTAATTAAACATTAAAACTCATCATAATAGTCATAAATGAACATAATAAAATTATAATAAATAAAATATATGTTTAATAGGTTATGAATTAGGTAATTTTATAACATATATAGATTATCTAAGACATTACGTACAGGTCAATTACACTATCATACTCAAGGCAAGGGTTTCTAGTCTCATTTATATTTTCATGATATATGATTTTTTAAACACTTATTTAAAATGGTTTGTGTATATATAATTCCCTTGATATATAATATCATGAATTTATTTATATTCATGATAGTTATTGTTTCATTTTATGATCGTAACTTTTATAGAGAATATAGATTGACTTTTATCTAGATGGTAAGAGAATTTTTAACCTATCTTTCGTTCTTTAGGTTAAACATCTAATCCAGTGATTCTGCCATGCATTGAGTTCGAGTGAGTTGAATTTATTTTATCTAACGTTTTTATCCACATTTTTTATCTAGTTTTATAGTTTATTTATTAATTTTTTTAAATCTCATAATAATAATATGAAATTATTAAAAAATTATTTATTAAATATAATCTTTTTAATGTTTTCCATTTTCAATATTTTAATGTAATATTTATAAAATCATATAACAGAATGGTGTATATTCCAAATTTCATGATGTATTTTTTATTTTGATGATTACCTTACAATATTTCATGGTTATTTTCAAAGAATGTTTTCTTTTATAATTTTGTTTCTTTTTAAGAATATTTTTTCCAATGGTTTGAATGTGTATTTTTCAAAAGAATTTTTTAGTGAACATATCAAATTATCAATCTAAACATATTTTTTATTCTAATTATTTTTTTATTTAAATATCATATGATACCATGTACCATATTTTATTAAATGGTTTATGATCAGTTTTATTGGGGATGTACTATACTGAAACCATTCAACATATTTCTATGGATGGAGTATGATTATGTTCACTAAATGAGAAAATAATTTACATTTAATATGATAGTTTAAATATTAATGATTATGTTGATTATGTTTAACTCCATTAATATGAGGGATTAATTGTTCCTTTTAAGTGTAATGTGGGGACCACTATTTCCACTCGATTAATCAGTAGGTATCATGCGATAAACAAGTCTGCGTTTTAGCCTGGACCTTACCCATTATTGTAGAATTCTTAGTCAAGTCCTTGATGGTACGTAATAGGTGTCCCGAATTATGAATTCCTTTATTATGAGATTAATTATAGATATTCCGTTTGATTATTGAGCTAGTATAATATGCATTGTTATGTTCAATTCTCATGTAATTATTTTTAATGCCTTAATTGATCATCTTTTATTCCTACAATTTTATTGCCAAGATATTTATTAAATGGAATGTGTTTTATTTATACATAATACAATACTTTGTTTGAAAATTTATTGATAATATATTCCATTTTATATATAACATTATTGATTATCTGAGATCACCCCTTTTTAATGTTTTAGTTTTACTAAGGGGTCAAGGAAGTCTTATGTGATCATCATACAGGGATATGCTAAGGGGAAATTGGAATTCCGGATGAAAAGAATTTTTATTTTTTATGTTTATAAATTTTGTATATTTAGTTTACTAATAATAGTAAAATATTTGGTCCACTAAGATGTAATACATTGTAATCATGCCAATGTAAAAATTATGAATCTTGATTTGGGCTACTAGGGCCTGGTTTATTATAGTTAGTTGAAAAATAATTTTAGTAGACACTACCACAAAAATAGTTTTCTCGGCGTCAATCTTTATCAGTACTAATGAAAATGTGCAGATAAAGGGACCCCTTTATCAGTGCATTTTTTGTAGCGCTGATATAGGGGGCCTTTATCAGTGCTTGTTTTAAAAGTATTGATAATGGGTCGACTTCAAAAAAAATATTTAATTAAAAATTATATATAAATATATAAATATATAAATATAGTTATATTGATATATATATAATATATAATTTTTAAATTTATTTTAGATAAGAATAAATATACATTTACACTTCATATACTTAATATATAAGATATTTAGATAATATGTCTTATAAAAAATTAATAAGATATTTTTAATTATTAACTTTATAATTATTATGGAGCAATAGTCATTTCAAAACAATTTTAAGAACCAAAAAATCAAAAAATTACAAAAAGACCACAAATATGTTGAAAATGCAACTCAAACTTTAAACCGTCATAACTTTTGATCCCGGTGGCTGTTTGAGCTATACCACATATCAAATCTAAGAATGTGATGAGCTCCACACCCTTTTATGGGGGTACCTTGTTCAAGGTTTTTTCGTGGACAAAAAAGGCCCATATGGCCTCCAAAACTGAGTTTTTAGTCGGGGCACCGCAATTTTTTAACATTTTGTGGATTTTCGGCCTTGTTTAAGGCGGTATTATTGCCTTTTTATAGTGGGGTCTGAATTTATTCCAAGTTATTACATTCATATTGATATTATTTCATTGAAATTTTACCATTTCTTATAATGCACTACTATTTATAATCAAATATATAACTATATGTACATATTTTTTTATATATTCACACCTAAAAATTTAACTTTTTAAATACATAATTAAACATATCTACATATAATATATATTAGCTTTATCTAAATAATAACTAATATTCATTTTATTTAAAATATTAATATATGCATATTTATATAACTATATATTAATATAACTCAATATATATTTAGGTAACTATAAATATATATATTAATATAACTATAAATATATATATATATATTAATATAACTATATATATATTAATATAACTATGTATATATTAATATAACTATATATGTATTAATATAAATATATATTACTATATGAATAAATATAACTAAAAATATATAAAAATTAATATATATATTATAAATACAAGAACAAATCAATATTGGGGAGTGGAAAAGGATTCGGCATGTAGGGGGAGGTCTCGAGATGAAATCTAGGTAGAGGAAGGGCCATGTGCTCAGGGGTGAATTAAAGGGGCTAGAGCTGATAAAGGTGGGGTATAGCGCTGATAAAGGGTGGAGGCGGTGCGTGCGGCTGCTGGAGGTGCGGGAAAGTGCTGATAAAGTGGGGGCTCAAGCACTTTAAAAAGTCCCCCTGAGATTGGAAATATTTTTTAATTCTTTTAATATTTTTTTAGTTTTATCAATGATTTGAAAAAAGTTCTGATAAAAGGGTTCTTTTATCAGCGCTAAAAAGAAATCACTGATAAAGGACACTTTTATCAGTGCTTTTTTAGCACTGATACAAGTCCCCTTTTATCAGCACTTTTTTAGTGCTCATAATAGGGGTCTTTATCAGCTCTTTTTTTGCATTGATAAAGGGTACCCCCCCCCTTTATCTTCACTGACTTTATCATTGCTTTTGTAGCGTTGTTAAAGGCCATTTTTAACGCTGATAAATTGGGTATTTTTAGTAGTGAGAAAAAATTGGGACTAGGTTAAAGAAATCTTAGGATTTGGAATATAACCCTAAGAAACAATTTGAGTATTACTATATACTAACATTCTAAATAATCCTTTTGTATGAGTTTATCAATGCATAAAGTTTTCAATTTATATTATTTATTTATGATATTTTTGGATTATACATTATTTTTCATAATTATATGACCTAATGTAGTTTATTTCATCATTTATAAAATTCTACTCCTAAAAAGAATGTGAACCTCATAAATTAACATGATCCAAAGAGTACAAAGAATCAAATATTTTATGGTATTTTTCCAATATTTCAAATGGAAAAAATATATAAAACATTCTCATCATATGAGGATATAACATTATGTGAAAATGCGACCATGAAATAATTATCAATGTATTATGTACTTTGAGGGAATCATGAGAAAAAAGCATATCTTGGAAATATTTGGATAAAGGAATGAAGAGAAATAATAATTTTCCAATCTATTAAAAATATTGAAGGAACCACCTAAGTACGTTCTTAATATGAATGGGAGTTTTGTACAAGTGTATAGATAAATCCCATCATTTGTGATATATATATAGGGTAAGAAAATGGATTTCGATGTACAATGATTCTACTACATTGAGATGAGATGATACACAAATCACTGTCTCAACGGTCAAAGGCATACACCACAATTAAGAATAATGGGTCTTGGTTAAGATTATAATTCAACCTCACATGAATAACAATAATTATATTCCTTGTTTGGATTGAAAAAAAAAATTATTTCTGTTTTTAATTAATAATTATACGGTTATAAGAATCATGAGATATATAAGTAATGTACTCAATAATTTATCATGAAGGATTTAGAAGCATGAGATGAATAAAATAACAACTCTATAGAAGTGATTCTATTGTATGTTTATCTTATTGAAAAACATTACATGTGAAAGATAACCCCAAATATGTTCTTGATGTTGAGATAATAATAACTATATGTTTATGGGATAGTATTTGAAATCATGAAGGTGGTTTGTGATCTGAAAATTTATGCTATAATTATTAGATATTTGTATTTATGGAATATATTCAACAACATGTGATTTTAAACATGGATGCATGCATGTTTTCATGATGGTTTAAAAGATATCAAGGTAATAATGTATTTATTATGTTGGAAAATGAGTTTTATTTGTAGGTAAATCTTATGTTAAGATGATTTTCTGGCATTCCTTAAAAAAATTTGGCCATTAAATTTGGGCAGATATATTTTTCATTATTCATATGGTCAACTATTTAGGGAATAGATACATAATCACATTGGTTAACATTAACAAATGATTTATCAGATTTGATAAGATGTGGTAAACATATAAATTTTAGTAAACATTTAATTTATGATGGATTGAATTTTGGATATTACGATTAATAAATGTTCTTTAGGCATAATTTTTTTTCATGAATAACATTCCCCATTTTTTAGAAAAAATGTGGAGATTAATAAATGCACAACCAAAGGATGATATTATGAAATTAAATAGAATAAATTAAGGTTATTTTCATTTATTCATATATTTATCATGATAGAAAATAGAAACTATATGAATACAAATTTTAAGAAAAACCTTATACATTTACATTTCTTACCAGGAAATAAAAAAACTTTTAACTGATCACACATTTAAAGTTTTATTATAATGGAATTTATAAATTCCATGTTGTCTATCACACTCAAATAGAAATTCACAGAAATATTTTTCATCCATTCCCATATTTTTACTTTTCATTATTGTTATCCTATTGAAATTTCTAATTTTATTGTGACCTCCTTTTTTCCCATTCCCTTTATTAAACGTTTGTATTATTAAACCTATTTATGATGTGGTTTTTCTACAATGGAATAACCAAGTATCATCCTTTGATTTCTTTAATTTTAATTTCAAAATTTCAAGGATCTCATTTATTGAAATATGGGATAATGTAACACCCCAATATATTATGGTATGAAACTTTATAACTTCAATAGCTCTTATGGCTTAAGATGTAAACAAAATGAAACTAAAATGAACAATGAAATATTAATATTTTTAAAATGTAGATTTCAAATTGTAATGAATGAGTTATGTAAATTATGAAATTATAGTGTACACATGTTTAAAAAATTAATTCATTGTTTTTTGATTAATATAAAAGGAAAATAAAAACTAATTGAACATAAAGGATGTGTTTATATAAGAAAACTATTATTGTGAACACAATGGAATATTATCTTAATTAATTAAATTAATCACTATTATTGAAATATATAAATAATTTTTTATTATAAATATTCGATCGGATGTTTTAAAATTAAACTAATATTCTTTATAGGCTAATGATAATATAAAAAATCCAATTTGAATAATAATATGATGTATTTTCAAGAATGGAATTTCACCTTCTTTTAATGGAGCAGTTATTATAAATAAATTTTTTTGACACTTTTCAAAATTTTATAGAACAAATAAATTCTTTTTGAAATAATAATTTCAATATTATATTAGTATGATTTCTTTTATTTTTATGAAAATATTTATTTTCCAGTTAAGAGTGATTTTTTAAAAAAATATCAATTTCATTATATAAGAAGTTTCATTATGATTTTAATTTGATAAAAATGTAAAATAATTTTTTTAACTATAAATAATATATTTTATTTTATTTTAATCATAATTATAAATTTTCATGGCATAAATAATTTTTTTGTTTATTAATTAATCTTTTCAACCAACAAAAATTCCCTTGCGTTTTGTTTTGGGATTAACATTAAATTATATTATGAAAATTCTACGTTTTTAATTTTTAAAAATTTATTTCATATTTTTATTCCTAACTAAAAAATTTATTAATGATTGTGCATTTATTTTTTTACCCAAATAAATAGTAATCCTTGTCATTTTTGTTATAATAATAAATAGAAAATTGGTTTATTTTGGTTAAAAATAAAATTATAAGTACCAGAAAACAACCCTAAAAAAATAAAATATTTTATTTTATGAATTATATTATACCCTTAACACATAATTTAATAATTTTAGTTTTTTAATGTAAACTTTTCTACAAAAATGACTTTGTTGTAAGTTGATTTAATGAGAAACACAAAATATTAAATTTATATTTTTAATAACATTATTATTTAAATATGGTGTTATTTTGAATATATCTTATACTTTTCAATCTATTTTAAAATATTAAATATTTATATACATCATGGTATTTTATTTTTTATTTTTAATGAAAAAATAATTTTTGTAAATAATTATACAATGATGATGTAGTAATATGATTATTAATGAAACAATCGAATAAATGGTGTTTTTTATTAAAATTGAAGTTAGTCATTTTTAGAAAGAAAATTCCATAAAATGGAGTCCATATTATAAATCTATATTTTGGAAAATTGTTAGTTTTAATTTTGGAAATTTTTCTATAAGAGATGAAATTTTATTAAAAAGTGAAATACAATAATTTATTGTATTTATCAGTATATGATAAATAAATTGTTTTTTACTAATTGTTGGTGTATATATTTTTTATTTATAATTAGATCAAACTAATATTCACTATTTACTGTATGTATTCATATTAATGAAAACCCTTTGTTTTTTTTTGAAATAAAATAATAATCTAATGAATACCATTATAAAAAACACCCCTCTCCTCATCTGTAAATACCACCCCTCACCACCTCTTATCTTAATAACTTATATATATATATTATATATTTCTTATATTCTTCTCAATTACTTTACCAATAGTCTTCAAATTGTTTATATCATTTTGGTAACACCAAAAGACTATTTCCATGTTCTTTTAAGAGGTTCTCAAGGAGATGAAACTCAAGAGGTAAAACCCACACCTTTTCTTTTTTATTTTCGTTTATCTACTTATACCCTCCTCAAATTCCATATTCAATGTGGTATGTTAAATCCATTTTCATAAATATACTATATGTTTTTTATATTAATTCATTTTCCATAAGAAATTCTCTTATATTCTCCATTTATTCTAAAAATTAAAACATTATCTGTGTTGTGTCATTTCACCACCATCATGGATAATGAGTTTTCATCTCTCATTGTCGAAATCATGGATGGTATTAAAAATATTTGTAGGCTTAAAAATGATTATAATATGTGAATTAATTTTTATTTAGTGTTTTTTGTCTAGAATATAAATTTAATATTAAATAAAATGAAACAGGTTTGTGATGGTGGTAAAAACCCACCATAATAAAGAAATCATTTTTATTAACATTTTATCTATTGAATCATCCTCAAAAATACAACCATATTATATTTGAGGAATATTTTATATAATGGAATTATATTAATATAATTATTTTCCACTTATGGATTTTCCTTCCATTTGATAAGAACTCCCATATTTATACTCAAAGGGTAACTCCCTATAAAACCATGAAGTGAATGCTCCCCATATAATGAAATTAAACATTATAACTCATCATAATAGTCTTAAATGAACATAGAAAACATTAAATAAATGAATTATATTTTTAAGAGGTACTGAATAATGTGATTAATGAATCTATTTTGATTATCCCATACATTATGTACAAGTGCATAATGTTTTAGAACATAAGGTCAGGGTTTCACTTATCACTTTTATTTTTGTGAGATAGACCTTATTCGCCACTAATTTCAAGTGTGTGGTGTATTTATAATGAAATTTGATATATAAAATTATAAAATTATTTATATTCATGATAATAAATTTTTCATTTGATGACCATCTATTGTATGGGTCCTATGGTTCGATTGTTTACAAAGTTTTATGGTAATTCTTAAACAAAATTATATTTATTGGGTTAAACATCTACTCCATTAATTATGTTATGATATTATTATTTTTAAGATGAAATTTTTTTTATCTTAAGATATATTCACAATTTATTATATGGGTTTATTTCTAATTTAGTCATTTGATTAATTCTCACATCAATGATATTATTTCTTAAAGAAATTTCTTTTTAGATTACTCTTTTATATGAATCTTTTTTAAAAAAAATATAGGATTTTTTTATGATATTATAACATCAAGAGTGGATTTTTATACTGTAATGAACCCTT
Organism: Viscum album; assembly: GCA_963277665.1. NCBI lineage: Eukaryota > Viridiplantae > Streptophyta > Magnoliopsida > Santalales > Viscaceae > Viscum > Viscum album. The sequence continues at coordinate 492,466 of OY728129.1, forward strand.
AATTATTATTATTAATATTTTACAAGATTACGTGGTTATATTCATATAAAATGTCTACTTTTACTATTTCAAATCATTTTAAGAATAATACATTTCAAATGTAAAAAAGGGTATTTTCCTGATGAATTTTTTAATGAACTTATTCAAGTATCAACATAAACATCCTTTGTTTAATAATTTTATTATTTGTGATTTTAATCTTATGATAAAATTTACCATATATTATTGAATTGTTTATGATCTATTTGATTGGGTATGTACGATATTGTCAGATTCACCATATTTATTTGGATGGTTTATTATTATATTTATTAAATGAGAAGAGTATTTTGATTTCATATGCTATTTTAAATATAAATGATTATTTTGATTATTTTTCACCACATTAACATGAGGATTTCCTTAGACATAGTAATTGTTATGTGGGCCCCACTATAGCACCTCGATGCATTGGTTGGTCTTATTAGACAAACTAGACATGATTTTTTCTATCATCTTACCCATTTATGTAAACTTCATTGGAAATAAATGATGGTATGTTTTAGAAAAAAAATTATGCATTCCCTCATTATGATATTAGTTATTTATATTCTAATAGATCATTCGACTAGAAAAATATACGTGAATAAGATTCATTCTAATGTAATTATTTATATGAAATTATTTGATCAAATTTTAGTCATTCTATATTATGCTCATGTTTTTTATTAAATGGAATGTGTTTCAATTATTCATATTTAAATATTTTTATGCCTATTTGGTGATGATATTTTACACTATATATATACCATAACAAATCATATAAGCTCACCACTTTCTTATGTATGATTTTTTACAAGGATAACAAAAACTCATTTTTTATTGTAATCTGATGATATAATAAGGGGGAAAATGAAATTCATGGATACAATTATTATTTTTATCTTTCTAATTGCAATTCTAATTAAATTTATGTTTCTATTTCATAAAGAAAACTAAACTTTTTGGTCCTTCGGGATTTGATTTTTTATAATAATTATAATGTAATAAAGCAAGGCATCTATTTTTTTCTTCTAGATATTGGGTATTTACAACTAACTCATCCTAATTGGATTCATAACCTATATATGGTATATATCTGACATGTGTAAGGGATCCTATACATTTACTGGTTTTCTACAAGATATTTCTAATGACAACCACTTGGTACTATTGAATTTTTCAAATGATGTATCGTGATCTAAATGGAATGTCTAGTGGGAATCACAAGGTCCAGGGGAAATGGATGAAGGGTGCCAAATACATTGATGACATTTATGGACCACATCAAAAGATATAGCTAACTTTTTCAGAGGATATTAGATGATATGACTGGCATTTCTAGAGTATATTATGTGATCTGCCTAACTTGTTTGGGGGGAATCATGAGCCTGAGATGTCTTCTCTAAAGTGTTATGTGAAACATGGGTTATATAAGTTGATGTCATTGTATGTCTCAAGAGACACTTCAGGAGGATGTAATGATAATTTTTTTGGAAACCTATAATGAATTTTTACGAATCGGGTTGAATTACAAAAGCATGTCACATGACCTTCATGATAAGTCTAAGGGACATATCATGATCATAATAGAAAATGAATGGGTGAAGTATGGCTTTTAATTAATTTCCTAGTCATATAGAAATATATTTGTATGTAATTTGAATAAAATGATTATTATTTTATCTATATTTTTATAATATTTATCATTTTTAGTCTTATTCAGTACTTTATATCAAATGTTCCTAATTTTTTTCAAGTGTTAATTATTTTAGGTTTATCACGACTTATTCTACCTTCTGTAACACCTATTTATACTCTAGATTAAATTTTGGGATACCTCCACATAATCAATACAATGATAATGTGAGGAATATATTAGTGTCTCATGATACCTTAGGTTATTCCCTTCTGTTTACTAGGATGGAGACCATTGTAATCAGGTGATATACCACTCCATGAAGTGTACTCATACAATTCAGTGTAGTAGCTTCCATGATGTGTAATTTTTCATAGGAGGAGGAATTTATATGAATCTAATCCCCATTTATATTTCACCTTTCCCAGTTCATATCTTGAAAATATGTGGTCGAGTCTGTAGAGGGATTTTTCTATGAGGCACTTCACAAGATCCTACTGTGTTTCATGCATCTCGCCCCATGATGAATGTGTCCCTGATAATGTTCCTCTATTTAAATGTATATATGACATTATATTATCAATGTTATTTCTCTTAAACATGTTTACATTTGAAAAACAATTCACAAGGTCAGGTTGGTATGTCTAGAATTATTTATACGATCTGGATGCCTGTGCAAAGGCTTTCAGGTGATCTAATATAGCTTGTATGTGGTTTCCATTGAGACTATGGAGGATTATATAAAAATAAAACATGTCAAGGGGGTCACATTGTGATTAGGATGAAATATTATTGGTTCATCACATGATCAATTGTGATTTCATTAAGTATATGAACCCTTTAATGTGATGAAATATGACTTGTATGGTGTCCCCTATGAGACAAAGGCGGCTTGATAAGGCGGTATCAAATTACTTGGATGACATATCAAGGGGTACTTGTGAAATAAATGGTAATAATCATAATCAAATATTCCATTTTAATGAATATAATAATATCATCACATCTTTATATGTTTCCTATTATTCCTTCTTTTACTTACTTATTTTACAAGGAAAAAAGATCCAGTGATGTCATGAAGGCATTATTAGGGACATTCATTTTCCTTTATTTCAAGGGTTCAAAGGATCAATGATAGATATAATGATAATGTGAATCCATTTTCAGGGATAATTTTTATAGTTTTCAAGGGGACCGAAGCATCATCAAATTCTTTAGTGGTCATGTCTAACATCTTTCAAATGAGGAAGGTGACACACCAACATGGCATTGCACAACATGGTAGACATGCTTCATGGGCCTTTGTGGGGTTGTTTAAATTTCTTGAGTATGTTAAATGAATGTCAAAGTATAATTCCATCAAATGTGTCTTATTAAATACCCATCCTTTATAATTTGTTTATATTATTTTTAGTAATTTATCGTTTGACAATCCACATAATTGAGGAACTCCTCCAGAATCCTCCACATAATCATCAATTTTTTTATGAATGCCTTCCCATGAATGGGAGGTTTTGTCAATGGGTCTTAATATGATCAAAATTAGTTCATATGCGACACATGATTCAATTTGTTGACCCTTTTAGTGTCATGAAATCATGTTCCCGTTCTAGGGGTATGTGATCTGTGTAACTAGGCCTCATCCCCTTCCGTTGTTTTGCAGAAAAAATTATATCCCTACTTCTGGGATTTCATTAATTCTAAATTTATTTACGCTCATTGTGTTTGTTGCATAAAACATTAAATTTTAATAATTATGATTACCATATTGATGAATTTGGTGTTTCATGTGTGATCATGGATCTTTGGATGCATCTCATAAATATTTTTCAAAAATACAACAATTCAATAGAATAAATGAGATGAATTCAACAGTAAAATTTTAATCATGTTTAAATTTAATGTCACAAGTATCATTTGTGGAGGAAAAATAGGTTAAATCGTATGAGTTGACAATTTGATGGGGAAGAGATAAGAAATCATATGATATAGATGGTACATAGAAATGTAGGAAATATAGTATTTATTCAAACATCCCAATTGGTATGTTTAATTTTTACACCTTAATATTAATGTTATCCATAGTTTAAAAATAATATATATGATAATTTTGTTTATATATTATTGAATGATCCTAGAAAATGAAAATTAATATTTACTCTCATAAGGAATTAGATGAAACAAATATAAAGTTTCATCAAATGGAAAATGATAATAGAAATTATAATGTGTCTATTTTTTCATTTAAAAACCACAAATAAGATTTTTTTAATTCAAATATTTAAAAATATGAAAGTACATAATAGATATTAATGTAAAATTTCTATATTGGTTGAAAAAAAACAATATATTTGAATTAAAATACATGACTCACATATTTTTATTGAATTATTTCTTCCTTTGAGATTGCACAGATTTTTACCCAATAAAAACAACAGTCATAATTTGGTATTGTATATAATTCATATTGATTTTTGAGAAAACTATAATCTTCATTGAGCATGAAAAACATCATCAGTTGTAAGATCCCATGTTTTTATAAGTTTGTCCCTCTTTATAATTTCATTTTAACCTCTTTATTTTGGGATTTCCATCATTTATAAAACATGGTGGTTGAGTAACTTTTATGTATTAAAAGAATTTTTTGGGGATAAATGGACTAAAGTAGATGTATATATATCTTTTTTGATTTAATGGAATTTTGATATAAATTGTTTAATTGAATTATAAGGGTACTCGATGACATTAGAATACTTTGTTGGTTATTCAGTCTCTTGCAGAAGCTAAAATGATATATATCTCTTCAAAATTTACAAATCTTAAACATGATAAATGATTTGTTAATATTGAATGGAATATGTAATGAAATAGTTTAGGTTGTGGTATGGTTACATACTATGATATTGGTTTTTTTTTGTACATTCCAGTCAGGGTTATTTTATCCCAAAGTGATGAATTTTTCTTGTGTAACACATAAATTGAGATATACATGACATGAAATAATTACACTCCTTTAATTGCTTAGCCTTATATAATTTTATTTAAAATAATTCATAATATTTATTCCACGTACACATTTATCTCTTCTGTATCAGTACATAATATTACTCCATCTGATTTTGGATTGATATCCCCTTTCCTAATGTCTCATTCAGATTTTTGATCCCCAATTTTATTCATGATCAACTTCACCTTCATCTTTGGTTGGAAGTACCTATTGGAATAACTTCTTCAATCTCCATATAAATGTATGTGTTCTAAAACCATATGCTATGGTCTATTTCCAATTAATTATGTTTCTGAAATTAAGGGTGATTGGTCCAACAAAGCAATCATGTTAATTAAAAGAATAATGGGTAATGATAAATGTTATGTTGGATTACTCTTTGGTTTCATTTGTATTCAATGGTATTGATGCCTGGATTGTGGTTACCCATTGTGTGAGCCTATCAAGAATAATTATGAATAGGATAATGCATTAGAGTATGTTTTACAATGATGTTAAATATCAACTAAAAAATTATGATAGATTCATCGTGGAGAATAGATTAATGGATTCATTTTGACACTATGTTTTTCACTTGGATGAGAAGGATGAAAAGTGAAATACCACAAGAAGAAGAGAAGAAAATAATGGAAGAAGGCTATGGATCACTTAATCCACTATAAGTTCATTTCTCCCAAGTACCACAAACACCATTGGCGCATATGGTACCTGCACAGAACCCTATGATACTGATCTATGTCCGACACATGCACGAGATGAGTCCTTCACCTAATGTCCAATAGTTATCCATAAATAGGTCACTAGGGTCTTAATTTAGATGAAATTACATTCCCCAAGACGAAACTGATGTTATATTCGCCTAAGTTCTTCACTCAGTCCATCTCTAAACTTCTTGTATGTAATATAAAACCCAAAGATGGGATTAAAGAGGAATAATGAAACTCAAGTCCTCCCAGGGTTTAAAATAAATCACTCATACACAAGGAACTCACTCACCCCATAATTAATGAATAATAGTGCATGGTTCTCTTACCCAAATGAGGACCCACATGATTCATCTCTGAGAACACTTGTAGAGACCCTTGAAGGATTTAGCAAGGTATTTCCCTTGTGTTGTCATCTAGGTGGTCTGTTGCCCTTGGTTCTAACAATTTTCCAAGGCCTACCTGTATGGAGCACCCCCAACCCATGTCACACCGATTTTACATAACCACCAACATTTTTGAGCTAGTATTTAGGTCTTAATTAAATCCAGAAATCATATAACCTCTCCACATTGGATATATTTTCTTAGGGAGATCAAATAAAATCCACCACAGAAGCCTCATGTCCATCAACGTCATGGGAAAAGACACAATAGTGTTTCTGTAATTTGGATTTGTATTTCTACGGTTATGGGATTCCTAAACTTGTCCTATGAGATGGTTAGGATCATCAAGGTGTGTGTAAATTTTAATTTCCATGGTCATTGGGACCATATCCCAGAGAAAGTGTTGGGGTGTTCCCAGTCTCAGAAACAAGGGTTAGGAACATATCGTCCCCTTCTCATCTCTAATACTATATGCCTCATGTTCATAGTTGGGATGGTGAGGATTTCAATTGATCATAAATTTAACAGGGAATGGAATCCTACTCCCTCACTTTGGGTTCAATTTTAGGAAATCACTCCTTGAATAATCCACTATCCTTTCTTATAGAGGGTTTCACGCTTTCTCCCCTTTTCTTCTTGACCATTGAGATAGAGAGGTGATTGGAATGCAAACCCTCTCTCCTCTATCATCCTACCTTCCTTCCGCCGTATACATATCCTAGACTTATTCCATAGTAATTTGATGAGATGGACGTGTCTTAGTCCCTAACACTTCCACTTTCACCTCATCCTATTCCTCCAATAGAGGAGGTGAATTTATTGGTTTGTTAGATCTTCCATTTCCCCTTGTTTCTCCCAATAAGAATGGATCACGTGGGATTAGAGGTCAGTGAAATTCACAACATCTAAATGATCCAAGAGAATTTTTGAACTACTTAAACTATAAATCCAACTATAATAATAATATTTAGGATAGCCACCTAGAACCTTTTCACAGTGGGAATCCTCCTCAGGAGTGTTCCCCAATCAAATTTCCCTTAATCTGATCAACCCCATTAGAAGTAATCCCAATAACAAGCCTATAAATCACCATTATTTAAACATTGATCATGTCCCTTTTAACCAGGAATCATATTTATGAGTAATACCAAATCATGTCATCAATTAGTCTAGGAATCCTTTTTAGGAATAATCCCCATCCTAATCCAATCAACAAGACACACTTCCCTACGAGACAAACATATAGTGAGCATCCATTATGGTTATTACACATTACAGAACTACATGGGATATGATTCCCATCCATATCTGATACGTACGAAGCCTACATTAGGTCCAAACCCAAACCCCTAAATAAACCATAATCTCTCTACCGCACATTCTTAATAGGCATAAACTCAACCTGGGATTCCATATTACTCACATATTCCCTTGGATACTTCAGTATAAGTCCTATATAAAACATTGAATATGACCCTTCCCTATAGATGTTATTTATATATGATGTTAGATTATATGGTAGGGTCCTTACCACATGACCATAAAAGGTATTGTGTTCCCCACTAAGTGGCACTAAACTAGGTGGGTATTGATTTCATTCATAAGGATATATAATAACCCCATTTATGGGTTCAATCCCAACACCAAAACAACTGTTATCTCCCTGTATGATGATATACTCCATAGTACCTTATTGAGTGGCTAGAAAATCAGCATCATTTTAATAACAACCAATGAATCTCTATGTAGTGTATAAGTGGATACAATCGATGGATAAACTCATATATATAATGATATATCACTTGATGAAGAACATCAGATACAGAAAAATTATTCTACATTCCTCACATGTTACCATTAGTATTTAATTTGAGGGGGACCACATAATACTTGCCAATTAATAATTGATACTCTATTATTTAATGAATTTATAAGATAGTTATGAAGTAGGCAATAATCCCCCCCCCAAAGGGGGTAATGAGCCTAGCCTCCTTTACTATCAATCAATGGGGGTTCTAATGCATTGTTATTGCTTCTTCACTATGAAACCTTCCTTTAGAACATAGGCCCCTATGGATACAAAACCATTGGGTGTTTATAGTTCCATGAAGAAACCCATTGAAAACTGTTGAGAAATATACTGAACATATACTTAATGGAGAAAAGGAATGGATAAATTTATGGGAATCAATAACCAATATAATAGTGTCACCCATATATCAGTCCTCAATTCTCTGGATAAAATAGGTCTAGACAACACATTCAATCATGTATGTGTTCATTCAAATGAGATGATTCTTTTAATGAGTTTCTTGTTTTTTTATTATCATATTTTCAGGGACTTCTTTTCAGAACTCCCCTCTATCCAATGGTGTAATTTCTTCATTCATTGATGAATTCCCCGCCAGCCGCACAGGTAAGGTCTTCATCAATGAAATGAATACCAACACTAACCCAACATATTCAACATTGCGTCTCAAATTCACTAGTATGGGAGTACCATCAGAATGGTAAAATACTGACCATTGAATGCCACCCAGACTTGACCTTTAGCTCAACAGACACAATTGATCGTCTGATCAAAGTTGACTGATGATCGTGATGTAGATAGTGCCGACCTCCGCCTTCAACATTTTTCTGAGACTATCCCCAAAATGTGAAACCCACTCCCTCCCATAACTCAGATAGGTGGATCAAGAGGCTACATATATCCTCATCAATAAGATACTATAGTCCATATAAAGGGATCATACAAACAATCATCATTTCCAATGCCCAGTTGTAGTTACCACTCAACATGATAAGGGTGTTTTCATAGGCCATTCGGACAGAGAATATCAAATAGAAGAATGAAAGATGGCCCATAGGGGACAAAAACATGACAATAGGGAGTAGGTTCACATCTCCACCCCCTCTAGAGAATCCCATCCACCTAATTTAATGGTAAATTGTGAATGGAATCATACACATATTTATGTTCATTTAGCCATCCAGAATACTTTCCTGGTAGTATTCAGAGGTGCCCTCCAATCATATCTTATGGAACACCATGAGAAAGAACATACACCATCTTGAACCAACCAAGACATCTAGTATGCTCTACTGGAAGGAAATGAAAAATTTAGATGGAATGTACCAGTGATGAGAGATTGGTACCCCTAACTCTCTTTTCCTACACAATAGTACTATTTATATCCAATGTAATGAAAGGAAGGACATGAGTTAGAACATACAACTACTCTAGATATGTCATGGGAATATATCCAGGTTTTGAACACTAATTTCACTAAGAACACCTTAGAAATGGTGAAAGTGAAGACACAAAACCCTTTCCATTTTTGGTAGACTTTATTGGACATCCTAACAGTGATAATACTAGTGTCTGATGTACGATCACATTACTCTATCCACATGATCGTACCACAATTCATTGTTTCATTTTCACCCTTACACCGCTGTGCTAAACATATTTTGTATTAAAATTTATAAAAATATTATAAATTGTGCTTCAAGTTTGATTCAATATTTTTTTGTTTATCACTATTAAATAGGTCAATGATACTTGTTTTGAAAATTACAATGTAGGTGGAGGTGATTTGTAGGGCCCTTGATGAAGTGAAAGAAAAATGGTCCAAAATTGCATGGATCCATGGACATCTGTCCACTGTTTTGAATATTACACGAAATCCGTGATTCCAAATGGGCTGATATTTTGTGGTCCTATTCTAAATTCAATATTATGCATTTCATATTAAGGAACCCATTCCTGATTCGGCTTGTATGGGGCACATCCGAACTAATCTTTCCAAGAAACCGAATTTGGACCTAGTCAAATGCGGTGTTCTATAGTTTATCAATATCTTGAGATGTATTTGTCCAAACTGTGCCAAAAATTCGGTGGAGACATTCCAGAGGTAGGGCAACAACTTTTCTATTTTCTAAAAATCAAGATAAGACTGTTTGAAGTCTGAAACGCATCATGCAAGTGGATTAATGAAATCTGTGTGCCCAAAACCACCTCTCACATTTCCTATAAAAGGGCACCTTGGGCTCCTCATTTGTAAGTTCGGCCAAGGAGTTAAGTGCTGAAAATTTGGAGTCCTATAGGAGTCTCCTAATCACCTTGGAGGTTCTGGAGGCCCCTATCCTCTTAGGGGAATCAAGGATGAAGAAGGAGTTCCACCCGAGCTTCCATCTCCTCCTGATGTCGAGCTAAAAGTTGGGTCTTCGTTGTGAGGGAGATACACGCATGTCAAGGGAGTTCCGATGCATACATTAGCTACTGGTTTGGTGTAATTTGGGTGTTTAAACATTTCATTCCACGTATCTTATTTTATTTCAGATTTGAATGCTGGATTTGATGCATGTGAGTGTTATGCTCTTAATTTCTAGCTGATCGGTGTGAGGTTTTGAGTGCGTGACTTGTGTTGTTCCGATTGGACACCACAAGAAGCCTTTTCATACCCACCTTATTGAGATTTCAATATGCTTTGGAAGCTCTTATTCCATGAATAAGTACTTCACCTTGACAATACGATTTTTACGTCAAGCTTTGGTCCTTAAAGCATTGAAATAAAAGCTTAGGAATTAATCGGGATTCCAATTAACTCCAACCCAATAATTACTCTAAACCCAAGATGAATCTCTATGAACAATGAACTTGATATGTGTGTAGTGAAATCCCATTGACCCTTTTGTCTCATATTTCTCAAAATCCACTTGGTCACTCATTTTTTTAGGCTATTTCAACTAAGTCATTATTTTAAACTTTTTTCAAAACCACCCCCTCTCTTAGTCGTTTTTATTAAAAATACACACTCTAAACCTACCAACGCTCCTTGAGAGACGACCTAGGGTCTTTCCTATACTATAAATATACCTTAAATATATAATCAATTTGATGTTTGATGACCACGCGGTCAAATTTTGGCCCCGTTTCCGGGGAGCGCTTAGTTTTTTTGTGCGTTTTTTTGATAAATTTTTTGTAATTTTTGTGAATTTTTGTTTGTTTTATCTTCTACCTTTGAATTTATTTTTGTGTTCTAATTTATTTATTGTTTAGGTTATTCGTATGATGCATTTTACTCCAAGAGACCTACAAACTTTTGAACCTGAACCGGAGAGGATCCTACATCAACGAAACCGAGACACACAAGACCACACTTTGAAGGAGGAGACATCAAATCTTAAAATTCTTCTTGATCCTTCTTCTTCTTCTAAAACCCAAGTTAAAATTGAACATAAATTGTATAACAAGATGAAAATAATAGAACACTAAAAGAACTAACCTCACCTGATGTTGATATCCGACCCACTTACATTCAATTACAAGGCGAGGCACCCAATTTTGAACTAAAATCTGGTTTAATTCATTTATTACCAAGATTTCATGGACTGCCTGGAGAAGATCCTCATAAGCACTTAAAAGAATTTCATACTGTGTGTTCAACCATAAAACCTACTAATGTGGATGAAGAACAAGTGACTCTTAGGGCATTCCCATTTTCATTAGAAGACACTACAAAAGATTGGTTATACTATGTAAATTCACCAATTAGGGGTTGGGAAGACATGAAACGCCTTTTTATTGAAAAATACTTCCCAGCCTCTCGAACTGCAACTATAAGGAAAGAAATATGAGGTATAAGACAATCTCAAGGGGAAACATTACATGAATATTGGGAACGCTTTAAAAGGTAATGTTCAAGTTGCCCAGACTACCAAATAAGTGATCAACTTTTAATTCAATATTTTTATGAAGGTTTGATTCCTATTGATTGAAAAATGATTGATGCTGCTGTAGGTGGTGAATTGGTAGATAAGACCCCAATTTCTTCAAGAACCCTCATTGAGATCACGGCAGAGAACACTCAATAATTCGGTACATGGTCCAGTGTTCCCATTTGAGGTGTCCATGAGGTGAAAAGTACTGAGTTTGAGAAGAAGGTGGACACGAAGTTTGAAGAGGTAATTACCCTTCTACGATAACTTGCTCTCTCCCAAGGGAAATATCAATCTCCTCCTCCCATCCATTGTGGAATCTGCTCTTCTGACACCCACTATTCTGACCAATGTCCTCAATTGAGAGAAACTTCTGAGAGTTGTGAGGCAATATTTCCCGGACGCCCCTTTAACCAACCCTTTAGGCAAGAACCATACTATCCATCCAACCAAGGGTGGAAGGAAAACCAAGCCTATAGGCAAGGGGGTATTCAAACCAACCTCAGCAGCAATGGAACCAATAGCGTCCGAGTAGTCATCCACCACCACCCAGAAATCCTCAACCACCCCAAAGGCCATTCCAACCACCCCCTCCAAAAACAAAGCCTAGCCTATAAGATATAATGAAGCAAATGGCTGCCAATAATATCCAATTCCAACAAACCACCCAAGCATCCTTACAAGACCTAAATACCTTACTAGACCAACTTGCCAACTCAGTGGGGGAAATCCAAAGTCATGGGTCAGGTAAACTACCATCTCAACCAGTAGTAAACCCTAGGGATAAATGAAATGTTAGTGCCACCACCCTTAGGAGTGGGACACAACTCAAAAGCCAAATGAACCCTCCATTAGAGACTTCCCATCCAATGGAAACCACCATCCCAACTGCTGAAAATGGTACAAGAGAAGATAACCCTTTTCCTGAGAGAAGCCCTTCCAAAGGAAAGACTGTGGATATTGATAAGTCACCTATCCCAACCATTCTTCTTCCATTTCCTCAAAGGTCTGTCTAACCGAGGAAACAAAAAGAAAACGAACTTGATAAAGAAATCTTGGAAACATTCAAGAAATTATAGGTTAACATTCCTTTGATTGATGCTGTGATGCAATTCCAAGATATGCCATGTTTCTGAAGGAGATGTATACACACCGAAGGAGGCTTTGTGGTGATGAGAAGGTGATCCTGGGGAGGAATGTTTCAGCATTAATAGAGTCATCACTTCCCACCAAGTGCAATGATCCTGGGACATTCTCGATTCTGTGCACCATTGGGGAGTATTCATGTTCCAATGCTATGCTTCATTTGGGTGCTTCTATTAATGTGATGCCTCACTCTATTTACTCATCATTACAGGTTGGTGAACTGAAACCCACTAGTATTGTCGTTCATCTAGCAAATCGGAGTACAACACACCCCTATGGTGTGTTAGAGGATGTTCTTGTGATGGTGCAAAATTTAATTTTTCCTGCTGATTTTTACGTGCTTATAATGGAAGATGATAGGATGAATGAACATTACCCAATTATATTAGGGCTAACTTTCTTTAAAACCACCATAACCATAATTAATGTCCATAATGGTACATTATCTATGGATTTTGGTGGTAATACTGTCCACTTCAATATCCTTGATGCCATGAAGCACCCCTCAGAAGAACACTCCTCTCTCTCTGTCAATTCAATTGATGTTCTCCCTTCCCCTGAAACAACTTATTTTAATTCCCCTGATCCCTTTTCTGAGTTTTCATCATTGATTGAAATGTTAGGTAATGAATCATGCATTGATTACTGTAGCGTTCTAGAGAAATGTCAGGCATGTTTGTTAATTGAAAATTTCTTGAACACAGAGGATCACATGACCATCGATGATACTGCTAAGCTTGTAAAAGATCATTCCTCATCTGAAGATGTTACCATTGAGTAGTTAGATGAGATCAGTGATTTATAACTTTCACACACACTTCCATCAATCCAAAATCCCACATAATTGGAATAGAAACAACTACCTCAAGATTTAAAATACTCATATCTTGAGAATGGAAACAAGTTTCCGGTCATCATTGCTAGTTCACTCCCTCCTGAGCATGAATTGCGACTGCTTGATCTTTTGAAGAAGTATAAACAAGCATTGTTATGGACACTTTCTGACATTCCTAGCATTAGCCCATCAATTTGTACACATCATATAATATTAAATAGTGAGGCTAAACCAGTGAGGCAGTCACAACGTCAACTGAACCCAAACCTACTTGATGTTGTTAAAAAAGAAGTAACTAAATTGTTGGATGCTGGAATCATTTACCCTATCTCTGACAGCCAATGGGTCAGTCTCGTTCAAATAGTTCCTAAAAAAACTGGCCTTACTGTAGTTAAAAATGAAAACAATGAATTGGTTCTAACTCGTGTGCAGAATAGTTGGTGTGTCTGTATAGACTATCGCCGACCAAACCAACACACTAGGAAAGACCATTTCCCATTGCCATTCATTGACGAGATGCTAGAGAGGCTAGCAGGGAAGTCCCATTAATGTTTCCTTGATGGGTATTCAGGATAATTTCAGATCCATATTTCCCCTAAGGATCAGGAAAAGACAACCTTTACTTTCCCCTTTGGTACATTTTCTTATAGAAGGATGTCATTTGGTCTGTGCAATGATCTAGGTACTTTCCAACGATGTATGGTTAGTATTTTTTCGGATTACCTGGAGAATTGCATGGAAGTTTTCATGGATGATTTTATTGTTTATGGATCCTCTTTTGATGAATGTTTGAGTAGTATTGCTTATGCCCTTCGTCGCTGTATTGAAAAGAATCTCGTATTAAATTATGAGAAATGCCATTTCATGGTGCGATAAGGCATAGTTTTGGGACATGTCATTTCTAGGGAAGGTATCCAAGTGGACAAATCAAAAGAAGATATCATTTCCTCCCTACCATTCCCTAAATATGTTTGGGATGTGTGGTCTTTCCTGGGTCATGCTGGATTTTATCGCCGTTTCATTTGTGACTTTAGTAAAATTGCACTCCCCCTCTCCCGATTACTCCAAAAAGAAAAAGAATTTGTTTTTGATAAAAAATGTGAGGAAGCTTTCAATAAGATAAAATGGAGTCTCACGTCACCCCTGATAATCCAACCACCTCAGTGGGATTTACCATTTGAGCTCATGTGTGATTCCACTAACTATGCAGTTGGGGCAGTCTTGTCACAAAGGGTCGATCGAGCTCCACATGTCATTGCCTATGCCTCACGTACTTTGGACCTTGCCCAAGAAAAATACACCACCACTGAAAAAGAATTTCTTTCCATTGTGTTTTCCTTGGATAAATTTAGTTCATACCTTTTAGGGTCTAAAGTAATTGTGTTCTCAGACCATGCAGCCCTCTGGTATCTCCTAAAGAAACAGGAAGCCAAACCACGTCTCATTCGTTGGATGCTCCTCCTTCAAGAATTCAATCTAGAAATTAGAGATAAAAAAGGAGCAGAGAATGTGGTTACTGACCATATTAGTGGGATTATACAATCCACAGACATTGAATCATCCCCTTGTATTCCCATAAATGAATTGTTTCCTGATGAGCAATTGTACCGAGTGCAAGATTCTATTCCTTGGTATGCTGAAATTGTAAATTAATTGGCAGCGTCTTGCATTCCCACTGATTTCACCAAAAAACAGGCCGACCATCTAAAACATGAGTCCCATTGGTATATTTGGGATGACCCCTACCTATGGTGCACATGTAGTGATCAAGTTATTAGGCGTTGTGTTCCCGATAGTGAGTTTCAGTCTGTCCTTAGGTTCTTCCACACACTTGGTTGTGGGGGCCACTTTGGTCCCCAACGGAATGCTCGCAAGGTCTTAGATTCTGGTCTCTTTTGGCCCACATTGTTTAGGGATGCCCATGAATTCTGTAAATCTTGTCCTCGCTATCAAAGAATGGGGAATGTCTCTAAAAGAAATGAGATGCCCCAAAACCCCTTTCTCTTCAATTACATTTTTGATGTTTGTGGCATTCACTTTATAAGACCATTCCCCAATTCATTTGGGAACCTTTACATTCTTCTGGTAGTGGATTATGTTTCAATGTGGGTAGAGGAACGAGCCACGAGGACAGATGATTCCATAAAAGATGTGGAATTTTTGAGAACCCAAATATTCTGTAGGTTTGGATTACCTAGGTTTATCATTAGTGATCAGGGTTCTCATTTCTGCAATCGCACAATGCAATCTCTTTTGCACAGGTATGGGGTCGGGCATCGAGTGTCTACTACTTATCACCCACAAACAAATGGTCAAGCCAGAGTATCAAATAGAGAGGTAAAACAGATTCTTGAGAAAAGGGTTCATCCAAATAGAAAGGACTAGAGTCTTAGACTCGATGATTCATTATGGGCTTACTGTACAGCATTAAAAACTCCAATTGGCATGTCACCATATAGGCTAGTTTTTGGGAAGAGTTGTCACCTCCCTGTTGAGGTAGAGCACCGGGCCTACTGGGACATTAAACAATGCAATTCTAATATTTCTGGTGCAAGTATTCAAAGCAACTTGCAGATTTAGGAGTTAGAGGAAATGAGAAGAGATTCATATGAGAACTCCCGAATTTATAAAGAGTGAACCAAGGATGCCCACTACCGTCTCATCCTTCATCGTCAATTCCACATCGGGCAGAAGGTCCTCCTCTACAATGCAAGGCAGAAGTTGCACCCTGGTAAGCTTCATTCCTGTTGGTTTGGACCTTAAATTGTTACCAATGTCTCTCCATTTGGTGTTTTCCAGGTTCAAAATGAAGACACCAAGCAAACCTTCACTGTCAATGGGCAGCGGCTGAAGAACTTCCATGAAGCCATTCCAGAGTCCCCAATGGAGTAACTCAATGTTCAAGAAGTGGTCTATGAATAACACTCACCAGGTTTTATCCTTCCTTCCCACAGTCTCTTTTATTACAGTTAGGACACTGCATTCTCTAGGTGTGGGGGGTGGATACATTCCTGGGATAGTTAGGAATTTTCATTGTTTTCTCCCTTCATTTTCTCTTTTTGTCCTTCTTTATGGTATTTTCATTTTTCCCCATCAACAATTTCGAAGTTCCATGATTTGACGACCATAAAGTGGGGAAAGTAAAAATACCATAACAAAGGATAAAAAGAATATTTGTATGAATTGAACATTAGGGAGTGATTTTTAGTGAATTGGTTTTCTATCAATAATATAAATGGTTGTATCTATTTGAAACCTTTGAGATGATTAATGCCTATTGTGTGGGTAGTTTTTAGGAAAACTGTGTCACTAATATCTCCAAACAATTTTGCACCAAACCACAAAGTGTGATTATTTCATACTTAATATAAGGTAAATATATGATGGGTTAATATTTTTCATCTTTAAATGATATTTCCATACATTCATTCCTTATCCAATCTTTTTCATTACTGTACCAGATTGACCTATGCGTGTGTAACTAATGTCCGACTGTTGTACGCTTTCAAAAACAAATTGTGTCTTGGGCAGGTCAAAAACCACTCCTCCTCAACCTTTGATCTTGTTATAACTATTTCAATTAGTGTTGTGAGGAGATCAAACAAGGGTTGAGAGATGAGTGTGATATTTTTTCCAATTGCAACTTCAAAAAAAAATAATAAATGAGGGGAGTGATGAAATGTGCAACATTTGGAGATATCTAGGTCGGGAGCTTATGGTTTGACTTCTGGGAAGGATTAAATGAGTGGGTCTTGAAATATAATTGCAAAGGATGTAGGACAGGTTCGGTGACAAAATCATTTAAGCTGAAAAATGTTAAAATAACATATATTTATTGGATAGAAAGTGGAAAGAATAGCATGGAATGGTTTTCACACA
This sequence comes from Viscum album, assembly GCA_963277665.1. Lineage (NCBI taxonomy): Eukaryota > Viridiplantae > Streptophyta > Magnoliopsida > Santalales > Viscaceae > Viscum > Viscum album. Next base: position 509,801 of record OY728129.1, read on the forward strand.
CACACATGGAGAGTTAGTGTCATGATTTACTTTTGAATTCCTTTCTCAATTGTGTATCATGAACCTTTTTGAATTTCGCTATGATATGATTTATGAGACATCTTTTTCTATTTTCACTAGGAAGAACTCCTTGGTGTGATTCGTGCATTGATCAATTTACTTTAAATAAAATTCCCTCAAATGATAAATCTTCGGGATGTTGTAAATATATATATATATGAATCATTGTATTTGGATATGTGACCTTGCCTGGGAGTGCCATTGTTTTTGTGTGAGGGTATGATCGTACCACGATTCACTATTTCATTTTCACCCTAACACCATTGTGCTAAACATATTTTGTATTAAAAATTATAATAATATTATCAAATTGTGCTTCATGTTTGATTCAATAATTTTGTTTTTATCAATGTTAAATATTTCAATGATACTTGTTTTGAAAATTACAATGTAGGTGGAGGTGATTTGGAGGTCCCTTGATTAAGTGAAAGAAAAATGGGCCAAAATTGCATGGATCCATGGACATCTGTCCACTGTTTTGAATATTACACGCAATATGTGGATCCAAATGGGATGAAATGTTTTGGTCCTGTCCAAAATTCAATATGATACATTTAATATTAAAAAAACCAATCCTGATTTTGCTTTTATGGGGCCAATCCGAACTGATCTGTCCAAGCCACCGAATTTGGACCAAGTCAAATGCGGTGTTCTGTATTTTATCAATATCTTGAGATGTAGTTGTCCAAATGGTGCCAAACGTTTGGTGGAGACATCCAAGAGGTAGTGATACCACTTTTCTATTTTCTCCAAAGCGAGATAATACTGTCTGAAGCCCGAAACGCGTCGTGCAAGTGGATTGATGAAATCTTTGTGCCAAAAACTACCTCCCACATTTCCTATAAAAGGTCACCTTGGGCTCCTCATTTGTAAGTTCGAAAAAGGAGTGAAGTTATGCAAATTTGGAGTCCTAGAGTAGTCTCCTAATCACCTTGGAGGTTTTGGAGGCCCCTATCCTCTTAGGGGAATCAAGTATGAAGAAGGAGTTCCATCCGAGCTTCCTCCTCCTCCCGATGTCGAGCTAAAAGTTGGGTGTTCATTGTGAGGGAGCTACACGCATGTCAAGGGAGTTTCGATGCGTACATTAGCTACTGGTTTGGATTAATTTGGGTGTTTAAACATTTCATCCCATGTATCTTATTTTATTTCAGATTTCAATGCTTTATTTGATGCAAGTGAGTGTTATGCTCTTAATTTCTAACCGATCAGGGTGAGGTTTTGAGTGCGTTATTTGTGTTGTTCTGATTGGACATCACAAGAAGTCTTTTCATACCCATCTTATTGAGATTTAAATATGATTTGGAAGCTCTTATTCCATGCATAAGTACTAGACCTTGACAATACGATTGTTATGTCAAGGTTTGGTCCTTAAAGCATTGAAATAAAAGCTTAGGAATTAATCGGGATTCCAATTTACTCCAACCAAAGAATTACTCTAAACCCAAGATGAATCTCTATGAACAATGAAATTGATATGTGTGTAGTGAAATCACATCGACCCTTTTATATAATATTTCTCAAAATCCACTTGGTCACTCATTTTTTTAGGATATTTCAACTAAGTCATTGTTTTAAACTATTTTCAAAACCACCCCCTCTCTTAGTCATTTTTATTAAAAATACACACTCTAAACCTACCAACACTCCTTGAGAGACGACCTAGGGTCTTCCCTAAACTATAAATCAACCTTAAAAATATAATCAATTTGAATTGTCACGACAACGCAGTCACCACATAAGAGGGCTGGCTCATTTTCATTTAAGCCTATAGTAGATAACCACCTCTACTCTTGTCCAGGAGAGTAATAATGAAAACTACTTCATATTATACAGACAAATGGATGGGGAACATACACCTGCTTCAAATCGAGTTAATCAGACTATCGTAATGGCCACTCAAAGGTAGTGGCAATAAAATTCTCATGATAGCCACATCTCCTAAAAAGTGTCCCCAATCACTCGTTAGAGTTCATCTAAGAATACTCCTCATTAAACATGATTGGATAATCAAGAGACAATCAATGATCCATTTTTGTTAATGCTAGAGTTCACAAATCTTTTTGATGCTTATATTGGGTATATCAGGATCATACCATTACATACCGAATTATGAGAGGATTAGCAGTAAATATTAAGGTCATCTTTAGAAACATCAACATTACGTATTTCTACATGTATATGGTTTAATCCCTATCAATAGAACATATCCTAATGAATTCCACAATATCCCTCCTTGCGGTAATAGGATTATATAGAAATAGGGTCTTCCCCTTGCTGTAATAAACCATGGTGGTCCTACTAGTGATGGAATTTACTGAAAATGTGCTCCAAAAATTAGTTTTTTTTTATTTTAAATAAAATTATCCAATGGTAAATGATGTGATAATAAAGCCCTCTTTTTGAATGTCACCTAAGAACACAAGGCCAGTCATGTCGAATGGCATGTCACTAGTGGGTGAAAATCTTTCTCGACTAGAAGATGCTTGAAAGTGATGATCATTATTTGAACCAATAGTAGGTCACATTCCATAGAAAATATTAGAGAAAATCCAAAAAAATCCCACTTCATGTGGTAAAATAATCGATATGTTTCCACTCTGGTCGGACTAAATAGAGGAACATCTAGAAAATAGAGAATATGACATGCTAAACAAGAGAAAAAAATTGGATAAAGATATCATAACTATAATTTTATTATCTTTTTCCACCCCTCTATATATCAAATCAACTTTGTTGTTAGAATATAGAATGAATGACATCTACCTTAACATAGAAAAATATCCCGTTTTCTAACACGTTCTTTGGGGTGCGTGCGTCCGTCTGTTTGAGGATGAAGAGGATATGATGGCCGTTTCCCCGCTTTCCCACATTCCAAAGGCAGGTGGCATCCATCACTTATTCAGGGACATTTTCTTCTCGATCGAAATGGGATGATGGGATGATGGTTCCTCCTTCTGCGGATTCCTCCTCAGAACTCATTTCCTAGTTTGGGTATTTATTATAGAATAAGATTTTGTTCATGAAACTCTTCCTAGTGACATATCTTCATGGAAGCTGATTAATTTCACTGCTTCTATCGGGATATTCTATGAGGTCCGGTTAGGGAATCAACTTTTGTTCGGGGGAGTAGTCATGTTGGACATCACTGGCATGTTGGGTCACTAGAACACTAGCATGTCTAGGTTTATTTCCCTTATTATAGTGCTTCATGAGGGCCCAAAATCTCAGGGCATCTCACATCAAATTCAGGGAATTATTTGACAGAAGCATGTTTCTACAGTTTTCCATAACTTCCTATGTTTAACACATGGTATGTCGCAAGTTTAACATCCTTCAGAGACAGATCAAACTGATCATAACACTGGCTAGAGTGGATCATATGGGTGCATCCTCTAGAGGTAACACTGATTCTAGGAGGTGAATTGGCATGATCTCCCCAAGGTGTGGCAGCCCGAGTAAGAATCAAGATGGATAATGGATGGTTATGTGAAGTGGGTGGAGAATGAGATGGAGTCAACTGAAGGGAGACAGTGATGTAGGGATTGAGCCTCAAAGAGACCTCCTACAAATCCCCATTGAAGAGAATAACAGTCTATATAGTTCGAGATGGGGTATAGAATCGGGGTGTGCATACAAGACAATGACCCAATGATATAATGGGGAATATACATTGTTAGCAGCCCGAGGTTGGTCTAAAGCCACTGGGAAGAATCAGGGATATGTGTCCCAATGGAAGGGACAATAATGGCTTACCGCTGGGTTTGGGTTGACAATCGCTAACCGTTGAAAGGGGATCATACCGACATTCCACTGGATAGGGATTACAATGGATTACCATTGGATAGGGACATTTTAATGTCAAGTGAGAAAAAAGCGTAATATAGTACAATGTCATACAAGACAAGGGTGGACCGAAGCGGAGGGATCATGACCAATGGTTGTTGTGGTTGAACCTTTGAGAGGATTCTTAAGTACCTTGCCTTGTAAAAGATAAAATTCCACAGAGTTTGGGATGGGTGAGCCGATGTGATGATAGTCAGGACCAATGGATGGTGGGCTTGAATTCAGGGAGGCATCCTACGTACCTTGCCTTGGCAAGGATCAAAGTCCATGTAGTTCATATTGTGTTGGTGAACTTATGTGAAGGTGGTTGGGACTAATAGCTGTTAGGATTGAACATTAGGGAGGCTTCCTACATACCTTGCCTTGGCGAGGATCAAAGTCTACATAGTTTGAGATGGGGGAACTGATGTGAAGGGGGTTTGGAACCAATAGATGTTGGGATTGAACCTTAGGGAGGGTTTTTAAGTTCCTCGCATTGGAAAGGATCAATGTCCATGTAGTTCAAGAGGGGTTGGAAAACCAACATGAAGATGGTCAGGACCAATGGATGGTGGGGTTGAAGCTTAGGGAGGCTTCCTTCATACCTTTCCTTAGAAAATATCAAAGTCCATGTAGTTTGGGATGGTGTCGGGGCTTACACTCTAGGCTTCCTAGGGAGAGTGGCATGGTTGATGCTTACTCTAGGCCCACATTAGTCACGCTCAGTGTGAAAAACAAGAATAAACAAAGTCCAGAAGATCACATCATGAAAGTTGTGTCTGTGGAGAGTATAATGGGGTTGACACATAGTTAGCAGCCCAAAATGGAAAAAGGGGCTTATGTGTGTGTTTCTTATGGAAATGGGGATGACCTCATTTTTTTAAGTTTTAAACTTTTCCAATCGGTTTCGAAAGGGTTTATTCGTAGAACCGGAAACATCCAATGATTCTATATCCATTTGGACCTACATTCCAAAGGATGGTTCTCATTAGTTGTGGACCGATGAGGCTTAAGAATTTGCAATGGTCGAGAGGATGGGAGGTCAGGCTCATCACACCATTTTGGGGGGAATTATTGCCTACTATGGGACTCTCTCATAGATTTAATTTATGTTCAAAAATCCTTATTAATTCACCAACTATTAAAATGAGTTTTCCATTAAATTTGGCAATCAATGATAGATATTTATAAGATTTAGAGAATCTTTTATATGTATTTTAGTTTCTTCATTGATGGATAATCATCGATATGTATTAGAGATTCTTAGTCAATGGTATCCTTTAATACATTATATAGAAATATCAAGGTCATTATGATGACCCAACTAGTTTTGAAGACACTCAGTGGGGCACTTGAAGTTTATTTTCATTCATAAGGAAAAGGATTATTTCAGAGTTTGGATCATCCCCGTAGATGGGATACCTACATATTCTTGTTAAAGAGGAATCTGAACCCATGTAGTTCAGGAATTAATATAGAGTTTAACGTCATATGGGACGGATGAGAATTAATGGGTGATGGGCTTGAACCGTAGAAATTCTTCCCACATACTCTACTTTTAAGGTAGAGATCAAATTCCATGTAGTTCAAGTAAGAAGTGTGGGGCTTGCATATTATTAACATCCCAAAAGAGATGTTTCGTTGTTAGTTTTACAATCTAAGTTTCTGTGAGTCATGATCAATGTGAGAAACAAGAGGTATCAGTAAACCTGATGATTTGTTCCACGAAATATGTAGTCACAAGGAACGATATAGGGCTTATGTATTTGTGACTGACCAAGTAAATAAAAATCAAGAATTCGTTTAAGAAAGAAACCCAGAATCAGGGTCCATAAACGTATTTGTGCTTTAAAGAGATTTGGATGTTTAACTTGGGACTTACTTCTGAAAATTAGGCCCACTTAAAGGGAATTATTATTGGGACTTACTCTTGAGAAGGAGGCCTAATGTTAAACGGGACTTGGTGCTTAATCCTAAGGAGGATGACAATTAACAGGGTCCCAAAAGGTATTTGTGCTTTATGGAGATTTAGATTCTTAATTTTGGGATTTCTATTAAGGAGGCTACCCAGATTAATGGGGATTTGACTTATGATTGGGGATTATTCAGGATAAAGATTCCCAAATCAGATATTATCTCATCTTAAGGGATGAAGTTGAATAATTGGAACCTCTAATCGTAGTGATATAAAGTTATATAAATCAAAAGGTTTTGAGAGATGTTCCACATAATTCCTTTTAGATAAGGAAGCCAACAAAGGAAAGATTCCATAAGTGGCTTTGAAGAGGGTTTTGAAGGATATATCATTGAAGAGGAAAGGAGGATTTGAAGAGAGGTAGTGAATTGGAAGGAGGAGAACCCAAAAAGAAGGCAGGTGCGCAAGTCCTATTTGGGCGTGCAAGTCCTGGTCGTGCAAGTATACATGCGCGACATGAGTTCACTTGGGCGACGGAGAACCTGTAGGGTAATACTTGTGCGAGACTTGGCTCAAGACCTTAGTATTATCCCTAGATGATTTTAGAATGGTGGCGTGCAAGTTTCCATGAGAGGACTAGGCAGCGTGCATGTTTATCCATTTCCCTTAAGGGCTGCACAGTTAGGCGTGCAAGTGCTGATGAGTTCTAACACTTAGTCATTATTCCTCCTCTTTAGATATTCCTTTCTAGTTAAAAAATTACCTTAGAAGTGTTCATAAGACTTCATGCAGTGACTAGGGCGACCATAGCTTAATTCTTAGTTTTGGAAAATCTGTCGTCGAAATGGGGGCCCACAGGGGGTATTTATAGGCCAATGTGCACCTTGGGAGAAAAAAGGAATTGGGTGAACAAGTTACTTGTGCGGCCCATATGTGGCACGCATGTGACTTGCGCGACCATAAAGAAACTTGCTCAACCCATGATTAAAAGGTTCTTTGTTTATGTCTTTGTCAATTTTTTATGTTCTTCAACGGATGACTCTATTTGTACTTAAGGAATTTCCATTTTCCATTTGTTAGACTCTGTGATGGAAATGAACATCATCAAAGCCCCCCCCCCCCTCAGAGTGAGTTATGAAAAAGGAAAGAGATTTGACACTGATGAAAACGAGAAACAATTTATCATGGCGTGCAAGTAGTAGGCGCGTAGGTATTGTTCTGGCACGCAGGTTCTGGCACACAGGGGTACAACCTCGCTTATATATACGGGCATCATTCTCAGGCAAAGAACTCGTCTTCAAGTGATTCTCACACTTTTCATGCAATTATCTTTGCTTTTTCTTGTTCTCTCTTCTGTTTGTTGTGTTGCGCTTCTGCAGTATGTTTCTGACTTGCGCGCCAGTACTAGTGCGGTAAAACTTGTGCGACCAGCTTCGACTTGCGAGCCAATTTTAGACTTGCATGCCTTAATGCCTTAGTAATTTTTTTCTGATTTATTCACAAATTTTATGAAAAACCAACTCAATTATAAGTTAATTATTTGATATTTGTGAAGATTCAATGGATCCCAGAAGAATTGGATCAGCTGATGAACCGGAAAGCAATAGAATTGATTACTTGATGAACATCATTGGCCACGATTACTATTATATCTGCGACAGCACACTCCCAGATTTGGCAAAGTACTTGAATAAGTATCATCTTAATTTTCCACAGAGCATTAACTTGCCTTTATATGGCCATGGTCATCTGCAAGGAGTCAATATTCCAGAGCTAAAGAACTATCTCCCGCATTCTTGGTTTCAGAAATACATCAATTTTTCATCAGAAAATGTCCCAATTGAAGGATCATTTGTTAATGCTGGAAGAGTGTAGAAGGCATAAATAATGCATCATAGCCCTTGTTCCCTATATCTGAAACCTCACAAACCTGAGTTACAGCCACATTGTTATCCCTCAATCTTCTAAAATTCTTAGATGGATCAATCCAAAGGCTGGAAGAAGAGTTGGGAATTCCATCTTGGATGTGGTGTGAATCCAACTTGGATGTGGGCATATTGGGTGTGATAAACCTATGTAGAGTTTGTTGAAGATCTGAAGGGAGTGGCAATATATGAAGCTTTCTAGGATGGGCAGACATTTGTCTATAGAAATGATAACTTTATGTCGGAGCTAATCAGCCGCTGGATCCCAGAAACCAATTCATTCCATCTAACTCTTGGATATGTAGGAATCATTTTGTGGGATGTCAACAAGATATCGGGGGATCCAATTTTGGGTGATATGTATGATGAATTTATCCCCCCCAAGGAGACTTGGAAATATTTGGAGAAAACTTTGGCTTTGGAATGATAATTATTGAAATTTTTTCACAAGATCAAGAATTAAAAGACCACCTAAAATCATTCTAGAAAGGATATTCATCTAGAGGAGTGGATGGATATGTTTCTTATCAAGAAAAAGGAGAAGGGTCCCACCTATACTCATCCTACCAGCTACCCCTGAACAGAGAAGAGGGGTTCTCTTGGCACATAATGGGCAACTCTAAAAGTGTAGGAGTTTGAAAAGTGGGGGTATAAAATGGGCCAAAGAATCCCAGAAAAGACTTGTCTTGTGGGCTTCTTAGCTTTGTGGCTCAGCGTTTATATTATGATAGTTAGGGATTCGAAGGGAGGAGTCAGGAGGGGGACCTTCATTGTTGCAACCTCGTTGGGTGAGAGGAGAATGGTTGGGTTGGCCACCCCATTTTCTGCAGAGATTCACAGGATCATACTCCCTGTCATTATGGGTAAGTATCCTTTGGGAATAGTTGGACCATTCCACGTTTTATGGGGATGGATATCCAGTCACTTTAGAACATACATTGTACAGAGCAGAGTACAGGTTCTATAAGTTCTTTCAGGCCATCAGTGCAGGCATATTCTGGAATTTTCCTTCATCCCTCAACCACTATGATATGATGGTGAGGATGAGCATGTTCGGGGAATTCCATTTCATTCCTTATGGAAATCCACCAACATGGTGATTTGTCGATGATCGAATGGCCAGTGTGGAGTTGAGGTCTTATATACTAGCTTGTAGAGACGGTGTATTGGCCACCATAATTGACAGATAGATTATATGCGAGGCCTATGATACATATCGATTTGAATGCCAATTCAAGTGTCTGCAGCAGATTGTTGTATCCCCTCCTGTGCATGTCAGGTCAGATAAGTATCCAACAGTTTCCCGACAAATTTGGTTGCTAACAGCTATGGAGAATATGGAGGTAGTGTTTGATCTACCAGTTGCTGGAGCGGTGAGACACATGACTACATGGTATGCTAAGAACTGGGTAAAATCATACCCTAAAGGGGTGCTGAATCTCATGGTACCTCTGGTGGGGACAAAAAAGAGAACTTTCAGGAAAGAAACCCATCATTTGGAAGGTGACTCTTCCTCACCCAAAGCTGATTCACTGGGTTCCTCACCTGGGGATGATTCTCCGGATTCCCAGGATAGGGATGATGAAGCACGAAATGCGTCAAATCGGCCTCATGCCTTATATAGTACACCTACCATAGTTAAGAGACCTACTCCATCAACTCCTCGTGAGTTATACCATTGAGGCAATTTAATGGAAATTATTTTATAGAGCAGAAAATTATATTTTCTAGTCCTTTATCTATGATTGGAGGTGCTGGGAAGAAATTGAAATCCATGATTGTAGGACCCTCCTCGCAGCCTTCTGATGCACATGTTGAATATTTATGACCAGAGGCTGTCCAGACATGGAGGAGATTATATTGAAATGCTAAAACCACCTGGTTGGACTTATTTGAAGGGATACAAATCCATGGAGTAGGGAATCTTCAGGATTCTAATGATATCTGTTTCGAGGATAACCCCAATGAAGTGCGGGATTACATCAGAGAGATGGAGATTCTCATATATTCCACTGATGATCCCATTCCATTCACCAAGAGGGTGAATGAAATGAATGATCATGGCATCACTGAGGGGACTGGTGCTTCCGTAGATGAAGAGTGTCATGATTACGTGGCTCCTGAAGATGTAAGTCTCTTTCCTTATTTTCTTTGCAACTTGATTTTAGTTAAAGATTTATTACTCAGGGAAATTACTTTCTTTATCCTACATCTTGTAAAAAAAGGAATTGATTAGGTTCCTTCACCACAGTATAGTCCTGGTGGAACTGCCATCAGAGCTACTAAATCTCTTCGCGAGCTAGATGAGGTATCTCCAGGCCAGCAAGCCATGGACGAGGAGTTAGATAGGGGTTTTCATTTTCCAATTCATATATTTGGAGATGATAATGTCAACACACCCAAAAATCCAAAGAAGCAAATGCATCGAAGGATGAAGTCCATAGTTAAACGCTTCATTAGAAGTGGTATGTTATTTAGATAGTCATTAATCCTAAATCATGAAAAGATTTCTCATATTTCATGAGATTTCATGGGGTCTCCAATTCCCCCTTTTATATAGAGGAATTACCCTCCTCTGAGGATGACATAGGGTGCTGGTGAACATTCGAAAATTCATGATGACCTTACTGCTCCTGAAGAAGAGCCAGCATCTGTTCCCAGTACTACTCTTATTGCTGCTACAAGGAAAGAAGAACCTACTTCTGGTAAATTAACAATACTTTATAAAATGTTGACTGAAAATATCAACTAACTTCCATTCTGTGATACTTGAGGTTCAACACATGCACCAGAACATTTGGAAGCCACTGCAACTGACTCCACAATTTTATCTGAAGAAGTTGTCTGGGGTCAGAGGCTGTAGGATGATGGTGGCCAAGAAGACATATCGAATTCTCTCACTGGTGAGACTAATGAGGAATCTGAGATATCACTGGATGAAATGATGAAACTTGGTGCATCTTTTGATGAAATTTTAGATCATGTTAGATTACCATGTAATTTTGAAGACTTCGGACATTGGTGTTATCCTTCATCCTGTAAAAAAATTCTTATTATATCTCTAACCATGATTGGTTGAAATGTGCAATTCCATGTGAGCAAGATGTTGACCTACCAATGCCTGAAGGGGGTAGAGACAACCCTATTATTGCATAGATTTTTGCTCAAGTGGAGCTTAACCCATATTAGCTTCCTGAAATCTGTCCGGAACATCTTGTTGAAGCTCGGAGAGACGGGGAGGAGACTTCTCATGTTGCTGATAAACCGTTGGGTAAGAGACGAAAATATTTGTGACTGTACTTAATTTTCATGACATCTTAATCAACTTTTGTTAACTTTTGAAACTAACCAAAATGTTCAATTAACAATGCAGGTCCATCAATTTTTGTGGCTAGATATGGTGGCGAAGTCTCAGCCTTCGCCCCAACAGGAGTAGAAACTGAAACACTAAGGGTTGGGGGGAGTATAACATGACACTTATTTAAGTGCATTAATCCTGAAATATAGTCCCCCTATTATAGTGATGCTGAGTCAGAACCAAAGGTAAAAAGGTGCTCCAATTCTCACATTGCAAGGCATGGCAGAATATATGGAAGATCATATCTGAAGTGCCTCTTAAGGTGTTGTCTTTGAAGATCCTGCGATTTTCATCCCTATTCGTTATGCTGGGACATGGCAGTTTTGGATATCAAGAGATCCATACCGCGGTGAAACAAGTCATCTTAACGAGGCATCAGGAGAAAAGGTACCATCAATATCTGACCAGAGTGAGGATATTGACCAATATCAGCGAATTTGAGGCTACAGTGTCCTGGGATGAGGTTGATCAGGCTGTAAAGTTGAAAGATCTGAAGCATAAGATCAAAGAGAAAGTTGTCCAGAAAATTCACCTTCAGAAACAATTAGATGTTGTTATTGGGGAACATGAACAACTTAACAATTCATTGCAATGAGTTCAAGCGAATGGTATGAAAGCCATCACAGATGCCAAGAAAGCACTCCATCAAGTTGAAAATAGTGAAGCTGTTCGAGTGAATGAACTTAAAGTGGTTGCTGATGAGGCTCGGGATGTCATAAGTCAAATGAAGAGTTATGTTTAAATCCCCTTGTAATTCTTTAAAAGAGAAGAGACTCTAATCTTTGGATGCCCTTCTAACTCTTTTGCATCAATGAAAAACACTTTCATCTTTAATAATTTGTGCATGCATTCTCTTACTAAATTCTTTAATTAATTTTACCTAAGCCAATGGGCCTAGTAAGAATAGTTTGATTTCTTCTAGGGTGATACAAACAACCCCAAAAACTTTTCATCTTTTATTTTCTCAATATTACATGAATCCTACTATGTGTATTTTTAGTGATTTGGGACTCTACTTTGGTTCAGAGTTCCCTTGTCTTATGTGGGAAGTTTAAATTCATGCATGTCAGACAAAAAAAGGCTAATTTTTAAGGCCGAATAGCCCTGACTGAATTGATTAAAATTGAATCAATTCCTTGATAATTTATCTGAAAACATATTACTATATTCATGTATAGGTAAAATATGTAAACTATGACTTAAGAAATTTTGAATCTGAGGAATGATATGAAAAAAGGGCTAAAAGGAATTAGAGGAAGTATTTCCTAAGGGTAAAGTTACCACTATTTAAAAAAAACCCGTTAGGGGGTTGAATTATGCGGATCTACTTAAGGGCATTGGCTGCATAGTTAAATAATATCATATTTTGGCTGAAAGGTTTGTTATGTAGACTACATATGAAATGCCACCTAAGAAAACATGCTACATATTCAGGAAAAAGAACTCTCAAGAATTTTACTTTTACATTGCTAAAAATCCAGTGGATGTTTATGGAGATTCAAATTTTACAAAGCATAGATTTTGCTGTATAGAGAGAGGTAATTGAATATAGAGAGGATATTCCCAATCAAGATTGTCAAAGAATTGGATGAATGTCACTCCTGCGAAGGTCTGACCCAAACATTGGGAAGGGAAATATAAACCATAGACTTGAATACTTTCAGATCATGAAAAAGAGTATGGGAAAAAATGTTAAGGATGACTATTTTTTTAGATTCCTTCATATAGTCATTAAGACCAATAAGGACAAAAAAGGATTTCTCCCCAAGAATGAAATTAACACTATTTAAAAAACCTGTTAGGAGGTTGAATTATGCCTGGACATTTATGGGCATTGGCTGCATAGTCAAATAATAGAATCTTTTGGATGACTGGTCTGTTATGTATAATTCTTATGCAAGGCCACCTAAGGGCACGTGCTGCATAGTTAGGAAAAATAATTCCTGGGTATCAGATATTTTGTTACAAGAAGTCAAGATTAGGGTTATGGAGATCTAGAAGTATTTATGGTTAGGAGTTTGACACATCAAAATGGACATTGTCCAATGCATGAAAGAGATACATAGACTAATGCTAACCATAATCATGTTATGGCTGGGTCCTAAATTAAGATGATGTACTTCACTACATATCTCATTAGTATGAGAATCAAGCAAAATGTAGTTCTTGAAATATAGTTTAATGTCATGTGGGGCGATAATGTAGGAGATATTAGTTTAAGGTCGTAGTCTTCAGACCATAATGAGGGAGACACATTGTGTGTTTGTTACAAACCCGATGTGAATAAAGGCCAGGGTTTTTATACCACAGTAATGTGTTCAGAGGGTAATTGTTTTAGTCAAGGGACTAAAAGTAGAATTAGGGGTTAGGCCCAAAGACATGGGGCTGGATTCGAGGGACGCCCGAACGTTCTTACATATCCCATAAGAATGGGAATCAATCCATGCGTAGTTCTTGAAGTACCCTCAACGCAGATTTGGTTTATACAAGTGAAGGGTGAAATGGGACTTTATTACAATGATGGTTTGACCAAAAATTAATGGTCCGAGCATTACCATGTATGCACGTAGTGTTTGAAAATTTACATGATTGGAGATAAACGTCAATGATGATTCCCTCTAAGGCGAGGGACAATGGGGTACTGTATAGTTTAACATCATATATCAAGGACGATGGTGATGCACAATTTAGTGTCATGTAGCGAGGACAAAAGGGATGTACACAGTTTAACGTCATGTGAGATGGAGGTGAACCAACGTGAAGATATTGGTTTTGGGCATGATCCTCATGAGGTTTCCTATAGACCCACCATAGAAGGCAAGGATCAAAGTCCGTGTAGTTCAATTAAGAATGAATTGGTGATTAATATGTACTTGAGGAAAAACTGAAGATGGTGTTGGGACTTATGCATGGTTAGCGGCACAGAGAGGGTGTTATGATTGATGCTTAATCTGAGCTCATGTGAGTCATACTCAGTGTGAGAAATAAGAGATAACAAAAACCCTAATGATGCATAGTTTAACGTCATATAGGACGTATAAGGGATTGTTTCATAGATTAAATGACATGTGTCATAGACATGGGGTGCTTTGAAGTTTAACATCTTGCAGCTCGGATGAATAGTTTAACATCATTTTGGACGATAGAGGGGATATGTTGTGTAAATTATTGCAGAAAGTACTAAAGTAGTTTAAGGTCATATGCATGGACCAGTGCTTCAATTTTTAATTTCATGTTACTCGGACAACATAGTTTAACGTCATGTTGGACGAAACACATTTTAATGTCATGTTGGACGAACACAGTTTAACATCATATAGGATGAAACATAGTTTAACATCATGTTGGACGAATATGTATTCGGGTTATAGAAAATAATTTTTCAAGAATCAACCATTGGTTGTTGTCGTGATTAGTTCTCCATCCATTGAGATTTAAGAATAAGATCCATTGGAGTAGAACTTATGTATTGAATAAGGACCTTCCCCTTTTGGCTCAAGCATTGGAGGTTTCTTCCCTGATTTCATTGGATTTTGGAGGACCAATACCAATTCTCCTTGATTGAATGAATGAAGGAAAACTTTTTTGTTGAATGCATGTGCTATTTGATTCAAATAGACTTCCAAATTATGCAAGGTGTACAATTTTTTCATAATCATTCCAATTCATCCAATCTGTTTTGAGATTGATCATCTGTAGATGACTGATCACAAATGGCTATTCTGAGCGATAGTAATTGGACCTCAATGGGCAGGACTGCTTCTGTTCCACATACCAATGAATATGGAGTTGACCGTGTAGCATTGCTGGTGGTGGTCCGATAATCCCATAAATCATGAAAAGTTTATCAGGACATGATTTATTATATTTATCCATCATATTTTGTAGTATGTTTGAATGATTATTATTGAAGGCATGTATTTATCCATTGGCCGCTACATGATACCGAGATGAATGGTTGGATTTGATGATGTATTATTGATACAACTTCCTTACCTCGGATGAACAGAAGTTGGTGCCATTGTCTGTCAATATGGTATGAGGGACACCAAATCTGGTAATGATGTTAGACTTGATGAAGCTAAAAATGCTTTTGGAACTAACTTCATTGAGAGGTATTTCCTCTGCCCATTTGGAAAAGTAATCAGTGGAATTAAGAATATAATTTAACTACTTGGATGTAGCAAAAGTGAAAGGTCCAACTATATCCATTCCCCACGTGGAAAATGGCCTTGAGTATTTAGCTGTATAGAGCAACTATGGTGGTTGATGAATGAAATTGGAATATACTTGGAAAGAATTACACTTCTTAGTGAAATCAACACAATCTTGCATCAATGAAGTCCAGAAGTATCCAATCCTTCAAATTTGATCAAACAGTCTACGTCCAAACTAGTAGGCACCAAAGACTCCTACATGTACTTCATTCATGAAATCCATTGTCCCTTCACCATCAATACATCTGAATAGAATTACATCAAAAACTCACTTGTAGAAATTTTTTTGGAGATCTGGGCTATCATAAAGAGTAAAAATGACCACACGTCACCAGACTTGTTCTTTTCTGTGTTACGACCCGTCCTCGGGGCCCGTGCCGTGACTACCCCAAGCCCTCCTTCCATAGACCAAGGGCTGGCGACTATAACCAAAGTCATAAATCTCGATAAAAGGGAAGGCATTGCCCTTATAATGAAAACAAACACCACAAAGGCTTCAAGCTAAAGTAAACACTAAGTAAACTGAGTAGAAAAGTAAGTGTTGGAATGTAAATGGTCCAGAATACCAACCCCAATGAAAGTAAAGTATGACTAAAAAGGAAGTACAACAGCAGAAAAGTAAAGCAGCAACACTGAGCCGTCCACTGGAAATCCCACCTGAAGGGTGTGTACAGATAGTCTCCTCCGCTCCTCGGGTACGGTCGTCCACTCCGTGTACGTCCCATCCAGTGATCCTCCTTCAAGTACTGTCCAGCTCCACGAGCCTGCACCTCGATCAGTGAAGTCCGTTGTCTGCATCTAACATAAGGTAGTGCGGGAATAGCCCGTGCAAGGGTGAGTATACGATAGTTAGTAGAGACCCCAAGACCTTGGTAGGTCTCCCAGAATTGAAGAAGGATAAATCACAATGGAAAGATACAATCATGAGATAACAATAAACCTTACTTATGTATATGCCCATACATATACCTAAGTCATAAAACCCAGTTCGGCTCCAACTCTCGAGCCCAAGTTCAACCTAGTCCACACAGGAAAAACACAACCCAGTCCACACAGGAAAGCACAACTTAGTCCACACAGGACATCAAGTCAATCATATTGAAGGTATTGATTGAAAGTGAAGACTTAGCTCACACGGGTATACTACTCACAAAGAGGGGTGGAGATGATAGATGTAGCATCTGAATCATCTCCCCTACCAAACCCACATATGATCCAAGTGTAGAAGTCATCACTGCCGAACCCATGTAGGATCCTAGTACAGTAACCATAACTGTTGAACCCACGTAGGATCGAAGTACAGGGGTCATCACTGCCGAACCCAAGGAGGATCCAAGTACAGTAGTCCTCGTTACTGAACCCACGTAAAATCCATGTACAGCCGTCGTCGTCATCGTAGTCGCATCCAGGTCTAGGGTTCCCACACACAGCATGCTCGATTTTTAGGAGGGTCCGCTCCTTGAGTAAATGATCAGTACATCAACTAACACAAAGACCAGATTTGATGTATCCTGTAGTTCCATCCAACGTCATAGGGTAAGAACCATGAAAAACATTCCCATGTCACAGAGAAGCAGTCAACCAATACATTTTTCTAATGTTCACGGCATGTAGGTAAGCGATACACGCCGTGTCATCAGACACCGGGTACTTCCCATATGATACGGCCCGTGTCATAGGGCTGGTCGTGTAGATCAATATGTACAGGGCGTGTAGTATGGTTACACGTCGTGTCCAAGACTCTAGGGTCAGTTCCTTGTGCGCTGACCATGCCTGTCCGTGTGGTGGAGTACATTCCCGTGTACTCCACCCCGTGTCTGTGTATTTCCAGAATACATGCCGTGCCTCTTGGCCATGTGGTTCTGCCCGTGTCCATGTGTCACCCAGATTAGATACTGAGCCTCACAAAGCTTCTTCTGCCTTTCAAAGAAGATAATACACGCCATGCCTTGTGGTCGTGTATTTCTGTCTGTGTCCATGTATCTCCCTTGAATACACGCCACATCCATCGAAGTCTGTTCTGTCCAACTGTGTGGACAGTACATGTTGTGTGACCGATGTCACACACCATGTGTCACTTCTTCTGATGTCCGTTACTTCTGTTGCTGAATGCTTGTACCACACGGTGTGTTCATTGGAAGTAAACGCCATGTATTTTGGAATTTTCCAGAAACGACACCTCTGGCCAGCACGACTCCCAAGGTGTCTGTCCTTTTTTCCGATGATCATTTTTCTACAAAACACCCACTCCTAGGTCATCCCGATTTTCCGAGGCCATTTCCGATGTTTTTGGGCCTCTGATCGACTCCAAAAACTTGACTTGATTCACCGCTCAAGAATGGTAGGAGAAAACTGTACAACAAGAAAGATGGATGAATCAGACCATGTTAGTTTGGTCCAGTTCCTTCCACATTAATTTGATAGCAAATAGTTTTATGAGAAACAAAAACATGGAAGGAAAACCAACATGTCTTAATCAAATACACACCCCTACCTCATAAAAAGTTCACAAAAGCTAGCATCGCGGGGGTGGTTTTGACGACGGCGTTGGCGTACGTCCAAGGAGGGAAAGGCATCACACACCGGCTGTGGAGAGGAGACGAAAATGCACGTCTATCTCTCCTTGTGGTGACAACATTCTTCGTCTATGTCTTGAAGTTCTTCAACGAAGGTGATGGAGTTCTCCAAGACTTACAGTTTTCTCTCCAAATATCCTCACACAACAAGCCAACCTAATAAAATAAGACCTTCCCTTATTTTATTAACACATGCCTAGCCTTTCAAAATTACAAACATTCAAATTAATTTAAGTGAATGAAACATTCAATTAATTGGGTTGGAAAGTGTTTAAGAGTGAGAGCGAAGGAGGTGAGTGGTCTCACATTAATGGGGAGTAAACATAACTTATGTGGGGGTTTAGAGGAGTTAGGGAATTTGAAGGGGTGGGGCTCATGTGGGCCCCACCTCACAAATATCCTAACAAGAGAAGTTAGAATGTAATGGGTCCCACCCAACTCCCATACTTAGTTTAAACCACTTAGAAGTGAAATAAAATTGTAAAAAATATTTTATTTCACTCTTCAATTAAACAACATTTTTTTAGCAACACCTCCCGAGGAAACAAAAATCCATTAAAGTCTTCTTAAGCAATTACCGATGTTGCGATTTCATCGGTGCCCTCAGATTTCGATTCCGAGCACCGGTTCAAAAGTTAAAAAACTCGCTCGTTCATTCATAGAATGTACCCGAGCTGAACTTCAGAAATTGATTCTAGGAACACTGGTCCACGGAATCATGCGCCGTCAGAAACTAATTACTCGTAAAATCCCAAAGAAATTTAGAAAAAAAATTCCCTTGAAATTTATGGGTCTATACATTCCTCCCACCTTAGGGAATTACATCCCTGTATAGATAAATCACAAACTAGGGAAACAAATCAGGGTACTGAGCACGCATCTGAGCCTCCCGCTCACATGTCCTCTTCTGGAGGTTCCCGTTCTTCCACCTGATGCACACTAGAGGAATCGACCGTCCACGTAGGACCTGCTCATGTCGATCCTTGATCTCCACCGGAACCTCTGCAAAGGTCACCCCGTCATCGATGTCCAGTTCCCCATGATCAATGATATGTGTCGGATCGTGCACGTATCTCCTATGATAAGATACGTGGAAGATGTTGAGCACCCGGTGCAACTAAGGTGGAAGAGCCAGGCGATAAGCCACCTCGCCTATCCTATTCAAAACCTGAAATGGTTCGATGAAGCATGAAGATAACTTTCCACCCTAGCCAAGTATCCGTAATCCACGCTGAGGTGAGACCCATACGAAAAAGTGGTCACCATCCTCAAAATCTAGTGGTCCCCACCTCCTATCAGTATAGGAATTCTGTCGGCTTTGATATGTCTCCATCTTCTCTTAGATGACCTACACCTTCTCTGTCATGGCCTGGACCATCTCGAGTCCGAAAAGTGCTAACTCCCTAGGGTATGTCCAGCACAGAGGTGATTTGCAAGGTCGGCTGTACAGTGCCTTGTATGGTTCCATCCCGATGGTGGAATGGTAACTGTTGTTATACGCAAACTCCACCAAGGGTAGGTGATCCTCCCAACTCCGACCAAAGTCAAGGACACATGCACTGAGCATGTCCTCAAGAGTCTAAATGGTCCTCTCCATCTGACCATCCGTCTGAGGGTGAAAGGCGGTGCTTAGGCGTAGCTGCATCCCAAATGCCTCCTACAACCCCTTCCAAAGCCGGGAAGTAAAGAGAGCATCTCGATCGGAGATGAGAGATGACGGCACACAATGAAGCCGTACGATCTCCTAAACGTAGAGGCGTCCCAAGATCTCCACTGATCCCTGCTCTCTGATGGGTAAGAAGTGGGCCGACTTGCTGATTCAGTCGGCGATCACCCAAATAGAGTTGTGTCCTCTGGAAGTACATGGAAGTCCAGTAACGAAATCCATAGATATGGCATCCCACTTCTACTCCGAGACCTCCAAGGGCTGTACCAAGATTGTTGGTACCTGGTGATCCGCCTTCACCTACTGACAGGTGATGCATCGAGAAACAAACTCTGCCACAGCCTTCTTCATACCAGGCCACCAGTGCTGTCGTCTGAGATCATGGTACATCTTTGATACTCCTGGATGTACCTCCAAAGGGGAAGTATGAAACTGTCTCAACACCTCCACCTGTAATGAAACTGGTACCATAGTACCTCATCTGAGAAGGATGACGTGATCTCCTCATAAAGAAAATCCATCAGGTGCATGTCCTGTGGAAATCTGTGCATGCCACGTCTCACAGTCAACGTCCCCACGCTGAGCCTCTCTGACCAGCTGAAGTAGTGTAGGAGTGACTGTGAGGGACTGAAGAAAGGCTGCCCCATCTCTATCCATGAAGGATATATATAAAGCAACTAACTGCTATGTCGCCTCTCCAAGTAGTTGAATGCACGTCCTCCTACTGGGAGTATCGAATACTACATTCCCCTTTCCAGGAGTATAATTTATCTCAAAGTCATAGTCCTGGAGGAACTCAATCCATCGCCACTATCTCAGGTTTAGGTCCTTCTGCGAGAAGATTTACCTGATACTCTGGTGGTCAGAATATACTGTAAAGCGCTCACCCATCAGATAATGCCGCCACATCTTCAGGGCGAAGACCACTACTGCTAACTCCAAGTCATGGGTAGTGTAGTTCTTCTCATTCTGCCTCAACTGTCGCGATCCATAGGTGATCACTACCCTCTCCTACATCAGGACACACCTCAGTCCGGTCCCTGATGCAGTTCAGTAGACTACGTACCATAAACCCCCCACCCGTAGCCTCAATATTGGTGCACTGGTCAATCTCTGTCTCAGCTCTTGGAAGCTCTACTGACATCTATCTGACCACACAAAGGGTTTCCCCTTATTTGTCAAATCTGAATGTGGTTCTGAATCTCTGGAAACGTCTGGCACAAATCTCTGATAGTACCCTTCCAGACCTTGGAAACTCTGTACCTCTGTCACGCTCCAGGGTTTATCCCAAGCTAGCACTGCCTTGATCTTCGCAAGATCCACCACAACTCCCGCCTTAGAGATAACGTGCCCCAAGAAGTGGACTTCTCGAATTCATCACTATAACTTTGAGTGTTTACCATAATGCTGGTGCTCTCGGAGTGTATCCAGTACAACCCACAAGTGGTAGGTGTGCTCCTCCTAAGTAGTCGAGTAAATCAATATGTCGTTGATGAAGACTACGTCAAATCAATCGAGGTAAGGCTGGAAGATCGTGTTCATGAGACTCATGAACACTGCTGGAGCATTGGTTACACCAAAAGGCATAACTAAGAACTCATCGTGGCCATACTGACACCTGAAGTCCGTCTTCTGCACATTGTCATCTCGAACTCTGTGCTGATGATAGCCCGACCTGAGGTCTATCTTCGAGAACCGCCGTGGTCCCATGAGATGATCAAAGAGGTCTTTAATCCTTGGTAGTGTATACTTGTTCTTCACAGTCACCTCATTCAGGCGACGTAATCGACACACAGTCACAAGCTCCCGTCCGACTTCTTGGCGAACAGTATTGGGGAAACCCAGGGTAAAACAGTGGGTCGGATGAATCCCTTGCCCTGCATGTAATCCAGTTGTACCCGTAGCTCTAAAAACTCAGCGGGAGCCATTCGATATGCTGGAGTAAATGTCGGGGCTATCCTAGGGTACAGGTCAATATATAATTCTACCTCTCTGCAAGGAGGTAGTCCTGGAATGTCATCATGAAAAACGTCCACATACTGATCCACAAGAACAGGAAAACTTGGACTCCGCATGTCAACGGCTCCTAGGATGAGGCTATCCAACTGATGTGTGATCGGTTGTCCTCTCCTCTGCATGAGTACATCCTGTGCTGCAAAGGCTCCCTTCTCGCCGGTGAAGGTGAACCTGCATCCATCGGTGCGGAAACACCGCACCGTGCTCCTAATACAGTCAATCTTAGCATGGACCGTAGATAACCAATCCATGCCCAAGATGATGACTTAAGGCCTCGACGCCACTACAAGAAGATCGCAACCGAAGATATCGCCTCCTAGAGTAAGCACACACTGTCGGCACTAGTGCGTAATCATCGAGTCTTCTCCCATAGGAGTCTATAGCCATAAGGATCAAGCCAATGGCTCTGTTAGAATCTCCGAACTCAGAACAAGGGAAGCAACAATGAAAGAATGACTCGCTCATGTGTCTATAAAAACTACAGCAAGGGTGGATTAGACACAGATAGTACCTAAAATCATCTGTGGTGCGCCGTGGTCGTAAGCCTCCACTTCCTGGAGTTGGTCCTATCTCTGTCCGCCAGCTCCATGTGGTCGGGGTGGACCTCTAGTTGGTGGTGGTGGTAGAGCCTCGAAGTGTCTCCCACCACTTGCTTCTCATCCATCTTCTCTGCCTTGTCCACCTGCTCTCTGCAGACCGCCACGGTCGAACCTCTGCCTCTACCTGGGTGGTCACTCAACTGTCGGTTGCTCCTCTACATGGCGGGTCAGATAGTCCCGAGCCATGTGGCCTTGTCTAGCACATGCATAGCACTGTGTGCCTCTCATATGACTGGCTCTGCTGCGTGTTCCCCATACCTCTGAGCCAGTGTCCTGAGGTCTCCCACCTAAATGTATGGTCTTCTTGGACCCTTGTGACATCCGTCGACTGCCAGCTGTAGAAGACTTCGCTACGTGCCACCCTGTTGAAGGTCTCTCTACTGGTGAAGGCTCATAAATAAATCTCTCTACAAGAAGAGCTCGCTCTAGTACTCCTGCCTATGTCGGTATACTGAGGGAGATCATCGAAGCCCTGATCTCATGCCTCAGTCCCTGCTCGAAGGGCCAAGCCCGGAAGAATGGGTCTCGTACCATGTTCGTCGAGTAGCGCGAGAGATCAGTAAATCTCGCCGAGTACTGGGCTACCATCCATCTTCCCTACCGCAGCTATAGTAGCTCCTGAATGTGCACCACACAGAGGGTGGATGGAACGAACTTTGAGCAGAAGAGTCTCTCGAAGTCTGTTCAAAGAATAGATTCCTCTTCGTATACCCGGAGCATTAGGCCCCACCATCTACCTGCTAGTACGTGCAGGATACTCGCCGCAAGGATCACCATGAGGTCAGCTAGTGTCTCTAATAATCTGAAAAGTCGAACAATAGACTCCATCCAATCCTCGGATGCCTGAGGATCCGTCTCCCCATGGAACCCGGGTGGTCTCTAATGCTAAAATTTGTGCAGTGCAATAAGGCAACATACAATCTCAACTGCTGGGACTGGTTGCATTGGTGGCTCGATGGGTAGAGGTATCGTCGGTGCCTCCGCTGTAATGGGGCCCTGCACCGAGGCCTCGTCACTCGGTGTGCTGTCATCTCGCACAAAGCTCAGATCCCTTGATGGATGCCATCATGGGGCCATCCTGAAAAGAAATAGGTGTTCCACTGTCAATAAAGTATAAATGGGGAGCTGACAAAAATTAATCACAAATAAAACTTTTGAAACACACATGCAATCAATGTTCTCATGCACTGAGTCGGAAATCAGAAGTCAGGGTCCTGGTGTATGGATACGTCAGCCGCCGCACCAACACTGGACTCCCTGGACTGATAACCACACTCAACACTCTTAACACTATTGCTTCACATAGAAGAGAGATCAGAGTCTATAGTTATACTGTAGAACTGAACTCCTATGATACCAATTTGTCATGACCCGTCCTCGGGTCCCTTGTCGTGACTACCCCAAGCCTGCCTTCCATAGGTCAGGGGCTGGAGACGAGCCCCAAAGGGGTAAATCCCAAAAAAGGGAAGTCATTTCCTTTATAATGAAAACAAACACCACAGAGTACTCAATATGAAGTAAACACTAAGTATACCGAGTACAAAAGTAAGTGATAGAAAGTAAATGGGCCACAATACAAACCCAACTAAAAGTAAAGTACAACTGAAAAGTAAGTACAGCAGAAAAAATGTAAAGCAGCAACACTGATACGTCCACTGGAATTCCCACCTGAAGGGTGGGTACAGATAGTCTCCTTAGCTCCTCGGGTCCGTCTGTCTGCTCTGTGTACGTCCAATTCAGTGATCATCCTTCAAGTACCGTCCAGCACTACGAGCTTCCACCTCGATCAGCGTTTTTCCATCGTCTGCATCCAACAAAACGTAGTGCGGGCATAGCTCATGTAGGGGTGAGTATATGATTCTAATTAGAGACCCTGATACCCCTGTAGGTCTCCCAAAATCCAAGAAGGGTAAACCAAAAAGGAATGATACAATCACGAGATAACAATAAACCCTACTTAGGTATATGCCCAAAATTATACCTAAGTCATAAAACCCAGTTCGACTCCAACTCTCGAGCACAAGTACAACCCATTCCACACGAGAAAAACATATCCCAGTCCACATAGGAAAGCACAACTCAGTCCACACAGGAGAATAAGTCAATCATACTGAAGGTATTGATTGAAAGTCAAGACTCAGCTCACATAGGTATACTACTCATGAAGTGGGGTGGAGATGATATATGAATCCTATGAATCAACTCCCCAACCGAACCCATGTAGGATCTGAGTACAGAAGTTGTCACTGCGGAAACCACATAGGATCCTAGTACAGTAACCATCACTACCGAACCCACGTAGGATCCAAGTACAGTCGTCATCACTGCTGAACCCACGGTGGATCCAAGCACAGTAGTCCACAATTCCGAACCCACGTAAGATCCATGTATAGTCGTCATCATCGTCGTAGTCGCAGCCATCTCTAGGGTTCCCGCACATAGCATACTCGATTTCTGGGAGGGTCTGCTCCTCGAGTAAAATATCGGTACATCAACTATCATGAAGACCAGAGTTGATGTATCTCGTAGTTCCGTCCCATGTCATAGGGGAAGAACCAAGCAAAACGTGCCCATGAAACGGAGAACAAGTCAACCAATCCATTTTTCTAAAGTACACAGTGTGTAGGTAAGCGATACACGTCGTGTCATCAGACACTAGGTATTTCCCCTGTGATACGGACCGTGTCACAGGGTTGGTCGTGTAGATCAATAAGTACACGGCGTGTAGTATGGTTACACGACGTGTCCAATCCTCTAGGGTCGGTTCCTTGTGCGCTGGCCATGCCTGGCCATGTGGTGGAGTACATGCCCGTGTACTCCACACTATGTCCGTGTATTTCAGGAATACATGTCGTGCCTCTTGGCCGTTTGGTTCTACCCGTGTCCGTGTATCACCCAGATTACACACCGAGCCTCACGAATCTGCTTCTTCCTTTCAAAGAAGATAATACACGTTGTGCCTCATGGCAGTGTATTTTTGTCTGTGTCCGTGTATTTCTCTTGAATACACTCCCTTTCCATCGAAGTATCCTCTGTCAAAATGTGTGTACAGTACACGCCGTGTGACCGGTGTCACACGTCGTGTGTCACTTCTTCTGATGTACGTTACATCTTCCGTGGAATGCTTGTAATACACATCATGTGATTTGGAAGGACAAGTCGTGCATTCTGTAATTTTCTAGAAATGAGACCTCTGGCCAGCACTCCTCCCAATGCGTCCATCCTTCATTCCGATGATCTGTTTGCTACAAAACTCCCGCTCCTAGGTCGTCCCAATGTTCCGAGGCCATTTTCAATGTTTTCGGGCCACTGATCGGCTTCGAAAACTTTCCATGATTAACCGCTCAAGAATGGTAGGAGAATACCATACAACAAGAACGACGAAGGAATCAGACCATGTTAGTTTGGTACGGTTCCTTCTATATTAATTCGATAGAAAATGGTTTTATTAGAAACAACTGCATGGAAGGAAAACCAACGTTGCATAATCAAAAACACACCCCTACCTCATAAGATATTTGTGGAAGCTAGCGTCGCAGGGGTGGTTTCGACGACGGAATTGGCGTACATCCAAGGAGGAAAAGTCGTAACACATTGGCTATAGAGAGGAGAAGAAACGACATGTCGATCTCTCCTTGCGGTGAAGGCGTTCTTCATCGAAGTCTTGACGTTCTTCAATGATGTTGATGTAGTTATCCAAGAAAAAGAGTTTTCTCTCCAAATATCCTTAAACAATAATCCAACCTAATAAAATATGGCCTTCCCTTATTTTATTAACACATTCAAAGCCTTTCAAAATTACAAACAGTCAAATTAATTTAAGTGAATGAAACATTCAATTAGTTGGGTTGGAAAGTGTTTAAGAGGGAGAGAGAAGGAGGTGAGTGGTCTCACATTAAAGCTCAGTTAAGATAACATATGTGGGGGTTTAGGGGAGGTAGGGAATTTGAAGGGGTGGTGCTCGTGTGGGCCCCCCTCACAAATATCATAATAAGAGAAGTTAGGATTTAGTGGGTCCCACCCAACTCCCATACTTAGCTTAAACCACTTAAGAGTGAAATAAAATTGTAACACATATTTTATTTCACTCTTCAATTAAAACACAATTTTTATAACACCTCCCATGAAAATGCAACTCTTGAAAAGTGTTCTTAAGAAATTATTGGTGTTGCGGTTTCATCGGTGCCCTCACATTTCGATTCCAAGACCCGATTCAAAAGTTAGAAAAAACCCGCTCCTTCGTTCACTAAACGTACCAGAGCTAAACTTCGGTAATTGATTCCGGGCACACTGGGCCTTAGCATCAGGTTCCGTCAAAAACTGTATACTCGTAAATTCCCAAAGAAATTAAAAACAATTCCTTGTAATTTACGGGTCTTTACATCTCGGCTCTATCAGGTGGGAGTGTTCCATTTTGAAGGTATTAACTGATAGGTGTCATCCATCCTATATTATGACCATATGGTTCAGAAATGGGACTGTTTTAATTGATTTCATCTGTTCTTATTTGATCAAAAGGTGAAAATACATGATGGTGGGAAATACGGATGATTGTTTCATCCTGATTTGGATCTTCTAGAGTTGTGGCTATATTAACCATTGCATCAGTTTGATCATTTTGTGATCATGGGACATAAGAAAATGTCTGTTCCGAAGGAAATTCCTCTATTAACTCTCAAATGTAATCATACAAGGGGATTACCTCTTCCTTTCTGATGGCATAGTCCCCATTGACTAGTTTGATTACCAAGTCTGAATCGCCTTTAACCTTTAAGTGATTAAACTGTTCCTGAAGCACCAACTCCAATCCTACGATGAGGGCTTGATATTCTACTTCATTGTTTGTACCACCTTCCATCAATTAAAAGTAATAGGGTAGCACTACCTATTCTGGGTAAATAATCACAATTCCTAACCCATCTTTGTTAAATTTAGGATCTTCCATTTTCTTCACTGTTGGACTTCTGGAAGCACCATCAATATACATTTCCCAGGTTTGAAGATTATCTTTAATAGGGAAGACATCCTCATCAGGAAGTTCAGTATCTAAAAATGTATATTCTACAGATGGGTGTTCAGCGAGGAAATCGGCTAGAGCTTGGGCATTCATTGCCTTTTAAGACAAGTATTGGATATCATACTGGTACAAAATAACTTCCCACCTTTCCAGACGTTCTGTAAGCATTGGACGAATAAGGATAAATTTTAGCGGGTTATTGCGAGATACCAATTGAACCTCATGATGTTTCAAGAACTGTCTCAATTTCTGAATAGCAAATATTAATGCTAGGCATCACCTTTCAATACTTGAATGTCGAGTTTCTACCTCAAGCATAGTCTGACTAAGATATTAAAGGCTGTTTTCATTCCCATCATCATTCTTTTAGGAAAGGAAGGCACCAAATGATCACTCTAAAGCTATCACATAAAGGATATGTGGTCTTCATTCAAGAAGAGGCATCAATACCGGTAGACTCTAGAGATATTTATTGATGGTATCAAATGCCTCTTGGAAATCTTCATTCCACAAGTCGGTGACTCCCTTCTTCATTAATTTGGTGAAGGGTAAACACTTGCCTGCCAAATTGGCAATGAAAGGTCGAATATAGGCCAAGTTTCCTTAAATTACACTTAATTCATTCAATTTTATAGTAGGTGACATACCAAGGATTGATTTTTCCTTCTCAGGATCAACTTTGATACCATGATGGCGTACAAAAAAGCAGAGAAATTTTCCTGAGGTTACCCCGAAAGCACATTTCAAGGGGATCATCTTCAAATTGTTTTGTCGAAGTTAGTGGAATATGATTTCCAAATCATCCAAGTGATTAGAACATTGTCTGGATTTAAACACAAAATCATCCACATAACATTCAACAAATTTCCCTAAAAAGGGTTTTAGAATATGGTTCATGGAACGTTGATATGTTGCACCTGTATTTTTTAGGCCAAAGGGAATTAACCGATAGAAAATCACACCTAGAGGGGATCTAAAGGCTATAGAATCTTCATCCTATAGATCCATTTGCATTTGATTATATCCAGAACATCCATCCCTAATGTAAAGTGCTTCATAGTCAGCTGTTGCATCAATTAACAGTTCTGTGATCGAAATTGGAAAATCATCCTTGGGACAATGTCGATTAAGATCTCTGAAGACAATAAAAACTCTAATATGTCCATTATTTTTTTATAGGGACAATATTAGCCAGAAATTTGGGATATTGAACTTCTCTGACGAAGTTAGATTTGATAAGATTATCCCCTTCAGATTCAATTTTGTAGGCATACGTTGGGTGTGTTATTCTTGCGGCGTTGTTGAATCCTCGATGTTCTTATGGAAAACCCAAATGATGAGTGGAAACATCGACATCAAGACCTGTAATTTCATTATAATTACAAAAAAAAAACATCTCGATTTATTTTTAAAAATGAAGTATACCATTCATGCCCTTCATGAGTCATGGCCACACTAATTAAATTGCGGTGTGGATCATCTATTGTACCCAGATTTATTTGTATGAGTTCATCCATAGTGGTGGAGATACCCTCTTCAAATAATGGAAGAGCATCCCTAAGACCTTCCTCTTCTTCTTCAATATGTGTTACTTCTTCTGTTTCTACTTGAATAGTAGATGTTGAAGCAGAATTTCCATGGTCAGGGAAGATGTTAAAATTTGAAAATCTTGAAGAAGAGACTACCATTTCTAACCCTATTGATGATTAAGGGCCTTACATGGGTAATAAAGAGGAGATGATAGATTGAGAATAGACATCATTTTTCACCTTTTACATTGCTATAACTTCTTCTGGCCTAGTTGATGAAGTATAGAATTGCTGGATTTCAGCAGGTGAAATGAAGACATCTCCATTTGAGCTTTCATCATTTCCTGGTGATCAACAATTTCTACCATTTTGTCTGGATTGGTTTCCATAATTGACATAATGTAAGCTTCTCATAAGAGTATTTGTATTTGGGTCTATCCTATCAATTTGATTGATAGGGAACACATAATCTATACTCAAATGTATGAATGGGTTTACTAGAATCTTTTCCAAACCATATGGAGCATTAATTTTGGAGCCTCCTTTGTCATGGATTTCTCCTTTCCTTCTATGGGATAGAATTTGGACTCAATGTATTAAGATTCACATGTTTTGAATGGTGATTTATCACCATACAATGTCCCAATTGGACCATTGAATTAATATTTGGGACTCTGATGGTATGATGAAGGCACGACCACAAATTGATGTAGCCAAGTCCTTCCAAGGAAAATGTTGAAGGCTATGTCATGATGAACAACCATGAAATCTGAATTAGACATAAGATCTCTAAACTAAGTTATGAGTGTAATCTCTCTCATTGGTTCTTGTTCATTTTTATCATATCCTTGAAACATCAATATATAAGGAGATAAATCAGATTCGGTGAGGCCCAATCGACGATGTGTATGAATAGGAATGAGGTTGACTCCTGAACCATTATCAATGAAAGGTCATCGGATGTCTACATCATTGAACATGCCAGATAAATAAAAGGGTCTGATATGTCCATGTACAACATCATCTTCATCCTCGTCTATAAAAGATATCACTACATGGAATTCTATTGGATCATTCTCTATATGGTAGACTTCAGCCGCAACAATTTCATTTTTAAATTCCCGAGGACTTGAAAAAACCACAATAGGTGCCTTATAAAATCAATTGAAAGATTCCAGGCATCCAAAAATGATAACATGGCTGGTACATGGGCCAAATGATTCAATACATCATACATTGGATCCAAAGGTATGCGTTTCCCAACAGTAACATGTGATTTCACAGTTACTATAGAAGTTGATACTTTGGAAGTAGATGCATCCCATATCGGAGTAGGAGTTGGAAATACTCCTAGCTTTAGCAGATTAGATAGAATAAGACTATTTATTTGATAATATGAATAAGTTGTAACCTCTAACCGATCCTCCAAAATAATGGTTCCATGACCGAATCATCCATTTGTGGAAGAACATTCCTATTCATGTTGAGCCCGTTGAAGGGCATTGCCACAAGTTTCACACAAATATACAGTTCTGGTAGGGGTAAGATTGAAATAGTGGATTCTAGAATATGAACGTCTTCCCCAATATCCCAGACCTCTGTTTCTTCATCTAATTTCACTATTTGATAAAGAGAACGTAGGCTCATCAAGATCGAAACATTGGCTGGCATAAGGATATGCTAAATGAATCATGTTAACAGAAAAAAAGATCAACTCTTTATCTAATGAAGATTTTTCCAGATTAACCAGATCTGGCCGTGCCGTTTGTTAAGGGGAGAGCTCATGCCTTTGAAGTAGATGGCATAAAATCTGCCATAGTCAATGACAATTTAGGCTTTGACACAAACTCTTCTTCTTCTGACTGTTCTTCTTTTTTCGAATTATGCCACCTCTTTGAAGAATTTTTTCAGATAAAGGGGGGTTTATTGTGGAATTCATAGTAGAAGATACAATTGGTTGATTTAATTGTGTTCTTAAAATGGCATGAGTTCGGTTGATCGTTTTCCTGACCATCCAATCATCATATTTCTACACATTTTTTCTTTTGACTTCATGCCACTTGCCTTCTTCCTCTTGATCAGTAGTCGAAACACATGCCACCAAGGATGAAGAACCTTTCAATTTTAGCTGTCCAAAGTCCACAATCATTTTCAAGAGTTTTTGAAAACAAAACACTCCTGATTGGGATGCCCCAACATCTGATGAAATGGGATATAATTAGGGAGTACTTCATATCCTTCCTTGTTCGGCCATTTGGGCCTTGGAAACTGAACTAGATTATTTTCCAGAGCTGAGTTGATGTAGCCAGGAACATGTTCATTCCTAAAAGAATAAACTTTTTTCTTCAAATCTTCAAACTACTTCCTACTTTGATCTCTTTGATCATCTTGACGAGGAGGCCATTGTTGTCGACACTTAGGAGGTGGAGCTCTTTGATATGACGATGGTTTTGAAGTGGAAGCATGCACAGGTGCTTGTTTAATCATAACTGTAGAAATTTCTACTTTCCCAATTCTCTTTCCTGGAACTGATGGAATTACATGAGTTTTATCCTTAGTCTTTGTAAGATAATCTTCAATCTGTTGAGATATTTAAGAAAGGTATCTAAACCCTCATGTATATTTCACAGGGATCAACGGTGTGCGTAATTAATCATTAAAACTTTCCACAAAGATTGGTATCAAGTCTTCTTGATGGAGTGATAAACATAATGAATTTGTTAATCCCTTCCATCAAGAAATGGAATCTAAAACTCTTTCACTTTCCCTTTGATTACAATTTTTAAGATAAAAAACTGTCATCTGTGGAAACGATAAAATTAATTGAAGAAGGAATTTTTGACGGAGATCATCCCACCCAGTAACAAAACAGGATTGCAAGCTTGTATACCAGATGAAAGCAGGTCCTTGTAATAACTGTACAAAACACCTGAGTTTAACCACTTCTTGTTGTTGAGGCGTTCCCATCATAGGATCACAACGTGAAACAAAATGTGTTAGGTTTTGTTCTGGATATCTCGAACCATTAAAAATTTGGAATTTGGTACTCGGAATATTTGATGGGGGAGGAATTGCATCAACCCATTAAGGGTAAGATCTCTTCTACTGTTGAACTAGTGCGCATTTTCCTTCTATATCTTCCGACCGAGCTATTAATGACTCAATGGTAGTAATTAATTTTTAAGAAACATCTGGTTGATCTTGGACCTGTGCAGGTGCAAGAACTGGTGGTTGGACGGGTGTGGCGACCGGTACTATCACTGATGGTATTACTGCCAGTTTCTGTCGCGTACGACCCATAGGATTAGACCTATGAGGGTGTACTTGTAAAGGGGGATATTCATGATCTGTCCCAGTTGTTGGAACTAATTCCTTTGACTGATTAACTTTAGTATGCTTAGGAGGAAGACTACCTTGAAGTAGTTCTGCATTTATCCTCCTTAACTCCTTCATTTATTACTCTTGCTATGAAAACATTTCCTCTAATGAGAGTGATTGGACTTATCTAGAGTTAGGGGTAACCAGAATTTTTCCTTTCCCCTTGTTGGATGCCTTTCGAAGAGGGTGATGTTGGTTATTTAAAGGAATACCTAAATTCTGGGTAAGCCTTTGATTTTTGGTATGCACACTTTCTTTATTTGCCTCCGTGTGTAAAACCTATTGAATAAGAACATATTTATCTAATTAATCTGAGTGAGCCTCATGTTCTGGGGGATCAGTGACAATGGCATTGATGACATTTATCGATGGATAACTCATTTCATCCCTTCTATCAGAATTTCTGTGATATTGTCTTCTTCGATATCTTTTATGAGACATTTCCTTTTGTTGAGTTGATCCCTCAGGAAGTTCCTGATAAACTGTAATTTGGTGGGAATCCAATGATAACATGGCTCTGTGTTCCTCTTGTGGCATCTTCCCTAATTGAGAGAAGACTGACTTTTGATGAGGAAGAGATTGAGGATTTGAAAAAGTCCCCAGTTCGGTGGACTGGGGTTGTTCCTGCTCTTCCTGCTCAACTCCTCGAATCCTATCTGTTGATCCCAATGGTTGAGCTAAAATAGTCCCCAGCCAAGCAAGCTAAGGTGGCTCTTGAGCTGCTACATATGAGACTTTCTTAAAAAAAATTGATTTTGCGTACTTTAGTCTGGAAATTGTCCAGATGCATCATCCTACATCCACTCAAATCACCTGGCTCAGATGAGCATTTGATGATTTTTGACACTTATGTCACATGATGATGTGCATGCTCTAAATGAGAAGCCTGTTCTATATTCTCATTTTCTTGATGCAAGAGTAATTTGATAACTTGTTCTTTGTATGCCTGATTTTGGGAAGAACTAGTTGAGGAATGTTCCTGAGTAAGCCCTTGATTACACACAAAACCAATTGTTTGTGGCCGGCCATGGGAAAAAATATTACATGAGACCACTTTTTCTGGGATTTTTTGATTGGAGAGTACAATAAAATACAGTTCTCCATGAACACCCCATCCCCTGATATGAATACCGGATGGGGAATTGGTAATTAACTGGCACAATATTTTTAATGCACCAAGGCATGAACTCTGAATGGCTCTCTACTGCTTTTCAACATTTTGATGTCGGGAATCCGAGAGAGATGCCAAATGAATTTGGAATTGTAACACTTCTATTATCTTGACATGATTTTAATATTCATCATAAGATAATAATTTATCATTTTATTGAGAATGATTTTTCCACATGTTGAGACGAATATCGTGAATACAATATTCCGTATAAATTTCTGGAATATCATACTGAGAGTCAGCCAAAGGAAGAAAAATGATTGGTACTTCACCTTTTTCTAGTTGTTTTCTCATATTCAGCACTTCCTCCTTGTCATTTGGTGAAGATTCTTCTACTGGACTATACCAAAGCTGGTGATTTTTTGTTGCTTTATCGGATTCAAAAATATTGGTAGAAAATTTAATTGTAAAATTAGAATATGAATGACCCTAGGGTGGTTCGGATAATGACCTATGCCCCGGGCTATCTTCTGATTGAGAAAGTATTTCACCTGCTAACGTTAAAGAATCAGACATGACTGGCTTCACATTTGAATGTGCCTCAAGATAAGAGGGATTTATCGTTACTGCATTTTCCTTTAACGAATTTTATAGGAAATTCAAATTAGTTCTGCGGAGAGGACTTTCGCAGCTAAATTCATCATCATGGGGAGGACCACCGTGGTGGGTTACAGCAAAAGATGAAACCTCTTTCTCTTTGGTCTTCTGGCCACACAGAGGGTTATTGTGGATTTCATCTGAAGATGATACTTTGAGATCGACCAAACAGTCATTAAGCAAGCCTTCATGAGGAAGTTTCTGATTATGACCTTTTGAATTATTGTTCCCACTATTGGGAAATGAGAGAGTATAATCATGAGTTGCAACAGACAATTGTATGAGTGCATCAAGAACTCCAACATCGAGCAAGGCCTTATTGCATATTGTCTCTTGATTTATCGACTGTGTTGGAAGCGTATTTTTATTAGATGCCTTCATACTGACTTTAGAAACCACTTGTTGATGAAGGTGGTTATTATGGGCAGGTGTATGTGCCTACTCAGGATAAATGGTCAGGTTGGGCTGATTATCTCCATTTAAATCGGGTGTATGTGCCCGACTTGATTGTCTGTATGACATGAGGGGGTATGCCCCACGACCCTCCTAGACTAGAACAGAGGTGTGTATCTGCTCCAGAGTGACATGTTGATGAGTCACTCCACTGATAGGGATAGATTTATGATTCCTTCCCTATGATTCTGCTGAAGATGTTATAATATTCTGACATGCATCTAGAATATGGGCAGGGATTTGCTTGTGCTCTTTCACCATTCTCAGAATGTGCTTAGTGATTTCAGCTGTCGGAACGGGAATATACATCCATTCCTTGATTGGAGTAGGTGTATGTGACTGATCCTATCCTCCTTTTCCTATCAATGAATTCTGGTCGTACTTATGCTTAGGGGTAGAGAGTTGAGTCTGCTCTAAATTTGTGGTCGGAGCATTCAGACTGACTTCTCTGGGTTCTACCAAATGAGACTATTGGTTGGCCTGATAAATTACAGGTGTATGTTCCTGCTGATTGTTCCACACCACATTTTATTGGTTAGTTTCTTTGGTTTCAGTTAGACGCACCTACTGACTACTTGATGAATTATAAACAGGTGTATATGCCAGCCTATAATACTCCCCCAGAATTTATTTGCGGGATTGGTATGTTACTTCCAGATGAGTCTACAGGGTAGTAACATCAAGATAGAAGGGTGTATATGCACGCTCATTGTTTTCCATCATGTTGGATTGATGGACATATCCAGAGGGGGAATAGGTAAGAACCTACTCCCTGTTGGCCGAGTTTCGTCTCTGATGGTTCGTCTTGTGTGCTCGAGTCTAAGGGACCTGAACCAAACCTCTAGAGGTGATACCCTCATCATGTTGAGGGTGCACTACTGCACGAGTCTACCAGTGATTTTTGATGGGATCCCTCGGGAAGGACTCCTTCATTCTTAAACCAAGGCCTTGAGTGACCTCTTCATTCACATCCCTGTAATACGGGAGGTACTGGTGATTGCGTTCCGGGGATAATGACCCAAAACAGTTAGAGACGGTGGATAGCACCGCCTGTTACATGACCACTGGTCATCATTGTCCAGACAAATAGGGTAAATTTTTAACTTGTATGGCTTGTCGAGTGGCCTCCAGAGTCGGTATGGTACTGTGTTGATGGTATTCCCTAACCAATGCATTCAAGACCCAGCATTGCATATGCTAAGTAGGTGATTTCATCCTCATAGCGGACGGAGATCCAGCAGGAGTCGCAGCCAAGGCATTCACATGTGTGAACTTTAAAGAAGTCATTTCTATAATGCAGAGAGATCTTGTAAAAGAGTGCATGTTTAATATCTCAGACATAATCATGATAAGCCTAGCCAGATTACATCTTTTGGATGAGTGCTTATGTTATTAACTACTTTGTTATCCCTCACATTATGTTTAATTGGGGCTTAAAAAATAAGTAAAATATCATTTTAAATTGGGTAAGGATTCATGTCGGGTTCAAAAATTTTTGTTTCTTCTGGAAATGGGAAGGACCTCATTTGTTTAAGGTTCAAACTCTTCCAATCAGTTTCTAACAGGTTTATTCGTAGAACCGGAAACATCTAATGAGTCTATATCCATTTGGAAATACTTTCCAAAGGTAGGTTCTCATTATATGTGGACCGATGAGGCTTACTAATTTGCATTGGTAGGGGATGGAAGATCAGGCTCATCCCACCTTTTTAGGAGGAATTATTGCCTACTTGGGCACTCTCTCATAGATATAAGTTATGTTCACCAATCATTATTAATTCACCAAGTTTGAAAATGATCTGTCCTTTAGATTTGTGAATCAATGATTGATATGTATAATATTTAGAGAATATGTTATATGTATATAAGGTTCTTCATCGATGGAGAATCATCTGTATGTATTGGATATTCTAAGTCAATGGTATCCTTCAATACATTATAAAGAAATCTCTTGGTCATTATGATGACCATAATGGTTTTTAATCCACTCAGTGGGGAACTTGAAGTTTATTTTCATTCAAAACGGCAGGGATTATTTCAGAGTTGGGATCATACCTGCAGATGGGATACCTACGTATTCTAGTTAAAGAGGAATCAGAACCCACGTAGTTCAGGAATTAATATATAGTTTAACGTCATATGGGACTAATGATAATTAATGGGTGATGGGATTGAACCTTATAAAGGCTTCCTACATACTCTACTTTTAAGGCAGAGATCAAATTCCACAATGTTTGAGTAAGAAGTGTGGGGCTTACATATGATTAACGACCCAAAAGAGATGTGTCGTGGTTACTTTTACTCTATAAGCTCACGTGAGTCATGCTCGGTGCGAGAAACAAAAGGTATCAGTAAACCTGAAGATTTGTTCCATGAAAGATGCGGTCTCAAGGAATTATTTCGGGCTTATGTATGTGTGACTGCCCAAGTAAATGAAAATCAGGACTTAGTTCAGGAAAGAATCCCAGGAGCAGGGTTCATAATGGTATTTGTGATTTATGGAGATTTGGTATTTTAACTTGGGACTTACTCTGGAGAAGGAGTCCCACCTAAAGGGAATTATTATTAGGACATACTCTTGAAAAGGAGGCCCAATGTTAAAGGGTACTTGGGGATTACTCTTAAAAAGGATGCCAATTAACAGGGTCAATAAATGTATTTGTGCATTATGGAGATCTAGATTCTTAATTTGGGGCTTAATCCTCAGGAGGATGCCCAGATTAAGGGGGATTTGACTTATGATTGGGGCATATTCCTGAGAAATATGCCCATATCAAAGATTCTCTCATCTTAAGGGATGAGATTGAATAAAGGTAACCTCTAACCATAGTGATATAATGTAATATAAATCACAAGGTTTTGAGAGATGTTCCACAGAATTCCTTTCAGATAGGGAAATGTACAAAGGAACCATGCCATAAGTGGCTTTGAAGAGGGTTTTTAAGGCTAGATCATTGAAGAGGAAAGGTGTATTTGAAGAAAGGATGTAAATTGGAAGGAGGGGCACCCAAAAATAAGGTAGGCATGCAAGTCATGTTTGGGTGCGCAAGTCCTGTTCGTGCAAGTATACTTTCGCGACATGAGTTCACTTGGGTGAAGGAGAACCAGTAGGGAAATACATGGGTGAGACTTGGCTCAAGCCCTTTGTATTATCCCAAGATGCTTCCAGAAGGGTGGCGTGCAAGATTCCATGAGAGGATAAGTTGGCGCGCAAGTGTATCCATTTCCCTTAAGGGTTGGACACATAGGTGCGTAAGTGTTTATGAGTTCTAACACTTAGGCCTTATTCTTCCACTTCAGATCTTCCATTCTAGGGATGAAATTACCTTATAAGTGTTTGGAAGACTTCGTGAAGAAACTAGGGAGACTAGAGCTTAATTCTGAGTTTTGGGAAATTTTTCGTCGAAATGGGGGCCCACATTGGGTATTTATTGGCCAATGTGCACCTTGGGTGAAAAAAGGAATTGGGCGCTCAAGTTACTTATGTGAAACATATGTGCCGCACAAGTGACTTGCGCGACCATAAAGAACTTGTGTGACCCATACTTAAAAGTTTTATTGTTCATTCCTTTGTCAATTTCTGATGTTCTTCAAAGGATGAATCTCTTTGTGCTTAAGGAATTTCCCTTTTCCATTTGTTAGACTCTGTGACGGAAAGAAGTGTCAACAGTGTGGTCTGTAGCCTAGTGAGATGCATATTGGGACTTACTCCAGGGTGGAGGCCCTATGGTGGAAAATACCAATGGGAGAGATATTTGGCACCCAACAAAGGAGGGATCTGGTGCCCATCCCCACTTCTCTGGTATTTTTCCATGAAGAAGATATGAGGAGAAGAGATACTGCCTCCCGCAATAAAGGCTAGGGGAATACACCAAGGTGGTTTTCATTCCCCTACGGATTGACGCCACTCCAGAAAAGGG
Source organism: Viscum album (assembly GCA_963277665.1). Lineage (NCBI taxonomy): Eukaryota > Viridiplantae > Streptophyta > Magnoliopsida > Santalales > Viscaceae > Viscum > Viscum album. The sequence continues at coordinate 548,020 of OY728129.1, forward strand.
GATATCCTTCCATTTTAAAAATATATTACTCCAGTGGAGATGAGATAGCATAGAGAATGTGGGAGATGGGCCACCCCATGTATGATGCATGGAGAGGTGTCACAGTTTAATGTCATGTACTGAGGGTGATGGCGCTTTGCAGTTTAACGTCTTATAGTTCAGACAAGGTTGGTTGACTCTGAACCACTAAGAATTACATAACTGATACCCACCCACCATTGTGGAAGGAAAGGCCTCAGAAATTTTTTGGTGTGGGGTGTTATGGAGTACTCCATTGAGGGCTCCATGTTATCATGGATTTGTGAAGAATCCATAACAGTTAGCATTCCTATGAGAAGAAGTATGAGGCGAAGCAACGCAATGGGAAGAACCACACATGGGACTTTGAAGTTACTTCACATGGGCCTAGAAGTTTGTATGAGAGAATGATGTGAAATGTAGATTTTTTGGGCGTAAGAAGCACCTGAAGATGATGTCTGGAAGAGGGACATCAAGGCGAAAGAGTATGAACAAAGAGGGTAGCTTGCGGAAAAACCGAGCATTTGTGTGGAAAAGGTCAGGGTGATATGATCCAGAGGATGGGATGTAATAGGATAGTTTTTCATGAAATTGGTGCGCAATTGGAACATTTTCATATGAAATTATAGGTGTGTGAGAAATTAGGGATGTTCTCATGAAGAAGGGGGAAAATGTTTTTCACGTAGATGGTTGAAGAGGTTTTGTGTGCAAGTCGGACGAGTTGCATGTAGGGAATGCTCGAGGTTCTATGTGTAAGGGGAAGGGATTGCATGCTGGGGATCAAACATTTAGGTACTTGGGTGAGGCTCAAGCCAGTGGGTTCCCGCATAAAGGCGGACCCTTGGGAGACTTGTTGCAAAAAATACCATATCTGATAGCCATCTATTTTGTGTAGGAGATGTGTATTGCGCCCGGAGGAGATGGTTCAGATTCTTCATCTGCTGAAATTAGAAGGGGTGCCAGTCTATTTTTAGGCACTTGGGGTCACCAGGTCTGTGTGAAAGTTGATCGGCCTGAAAAAAACTACTCTCAGTGTTGGCGGTGCGAATGATTTCATGCCCAGTGTTGGTTGTGCCATGTTTCTCCTCCCAGTGTCTGCTACACGTAAGTTTCCATATGTGGTGTCGATTGCACGCATGTTTCTGAGATTGTGTGAATAAAAACTCCTGCAGATCCCGTGGGATTTCCCACAAGAGATATGTTTTTTTCGGGCGCCTGTTGGATTTTTCATGCGGCACTTCAGTTTCTCCCAGAATTAATTTCCGAGTCAAAATATGTCTTCATTTTTATCCACAAATTCCCTCTTCAGGTGCTAAGCACATCTCAACGTCTAAAAATTCCCTCCTCAGAATCGGAGCTGCGAGGACACACACATGACCGATTCTAAGGGAAACTCTGAGATGACAAATGTTATGAGGTCGGTGAACAAAAAAATGTAAGTTGCATGTAAAATCATGAAGTTACATGTAAACCACTTTTCACATGGGAGGAAAACCTGTCCTGATCCTATCAAAACACCCACAGTTCTCATAGACTGTATGGATTTTCTCGCATGACAAGTCATGAGCTCTCGTGCACAAAAAATATCTCTTTCTTTGTGTGTAATATGACTTCCATTGTCAGTAATTCCCTAAATTTAGTTGTGATTTTGCGCACATAGTCACCTTTTTCATGCCACTACCTCAGTTTATTGTATCAGTTTCTTATTTTTCATGTTCCATACTTGTCTTTTTACAGAAGCTCCTTCGGACCATTATTGAAAAAAGATTACTACTAATATGGCTAATGCTGATAGAGAAGCTGAATATGCCGCTCTAAGGGATGAGATGGATGCGAACCCTGAAGTTTATGGTTCCCAGAAGGTTATATCAAACAACAAAACTCTCTTCACCATTTTGAACTTAGACCAGAAAGAGTATGTGATATCTCACAACCTACTGATATGGGACATCAGTTTTTTAGAGGAGGTACTGGTGTTGCAATTAAAAGTCAACACAATGTGGTCATCGGTGACCTGCAAGGATGATATCCCCCCATATAACATCACTAAAAACGACTATTCTGCCAGAGAAACTAGGAACATTGATGATTATGTTCTAAACCCCTGAACCATGCCCATCTTGGGAAATGAGCCAGTCACTAGGGATTATTCTGCTCATTACGCATGTACCTTCCAATAGAGTATCACCGATGAGAATAAAGTTCAGCGGTAGGACTGAGACTTGATGTCTAGAGGCAATTTCACAAGTGTTTTATCAAAACCATTTTAATCTAAGATGACATTATTTCATATGTGTATGTTTAAAGTATAATGTCTCCATGATTGACATGGTTTCACTTTTCTTATTATGAAATGATATCCATTTATTTTACATGTATTATGTGATGATGGGATGATGTTTATGAAACCCATTTTTTCGTTGGGTTATTATGAATGATGTATGTTTATTTTGTGGCACAAGTAAGAATGATTTCATTATGAGATGGGTGGGACCTATATCTCCCTCCAATTCATTGGGTAATTATTTATATCTCATGAGATAGACATGGCTGGAATGGCAAGTTAAACCGGTTCAGTAATACAGGACTGGAACGAGGAGTGAACTCAATTCAGAAAGGGACTTTTTCCACTAAGATGTTCTTGGCAGCAATGCATTGGATAATATGGAAATCATATCATGTGCTTAATTGTTTCCACAATTTAATGTTTTATTCCCATGCTAATTTATCATGATTAATGTTTCTTCATGATCTATGCCTTACATACTGCCATGTTTTATGTCATTTCTCACGATTTTGATGTTTAGATTTTGTGCTCATGTTTTTTAACATTCAAATTTCTAAGGATTGTTTTATGTTCTATATGCTTACCCTTACTGAGCATTTGAGATCACACCTTTTATGTTTTCTTTTTTCCGGGTTATAAAGAAAGGTTTTAGGTAAGTAAAAAAGGGGAGGATCTTTATTGGAGATGTTGAAGATCTTTCAACACGATTAGAAGATTATATTTCGAGTTTCCAAAGACACTAAACTACTACAGTCCTTGTGTGTCTGTTTTTGTTATGTACTAATTATTCTGAAAAATTAATGTAATTTCCATGTATGTCAAGCTTCGGGTCTCTATATTTAGTATCAGAGGAAAGGTTTAGTCAACCATTGGAAACTAGGATGCGAAAACTATAGTGAGATCCCTAGAGAGTTTTCTAAGGTATGTCTAGGGATGTCCCTAAGGTTAAGTATACGTATAGGTTATAGTCCTAGAATTACGGTTACAGTATTATAATTAAACCTAAGATTTTAGATGTCGAAGGTACTCCCCCTTGATTATGTTATTTTCTTTGTATGATTTTTGCCTCTCACAAAATTCTTTTTGTGTTTTAGTCAATGGAGGGAACCAGAAGGAATTCGGTTAACATTGAATCCAATGGACAAATTAGTGACTATGAGCAACAAAATTGTGTAATGCCTAGAGAGAAAGATATTGTGATTATGTCGAAACAGTCATCTTGATATATGATTAACCAGGTGAAATTTAGTGGTATGCCTAATTCATCAAATAAGAGGAAGGTAGAATTTTATGCAAGTTCGCATGCTGAGGAGCATAAAGAAAGGAAAATTTTGATTTCTAAAGAAGGGAAGAATAACCTTGAGGAATACCTCAAATGGAGGGACAAATGTTATCTGTGTGTAGAAAAGGGTCATAGAGTGACAGACTGTTATGGAGTTCAATGTCTTATTTGTGGAGAACATGGGCATTACCCAACTCAATGCCCTAACTTAAAATGTTACTTCTAAATCAAGGAAGGAATTATTCTAGGACAATCATTGAAGAGGATGGATTGAAGTTTTTATGTATTGGTATTCATGAATAATGTTGTTTAGGTACTTTTATGGTTTATTAGAATATTTTTGTATTAGTCTATTGTGGTTGTCAATAATTTTATTGTAACGGTAACCATGAAAAGTGATTCAAATATTTTGGAATGCAGATGATATGTGCATAATGAAGGTATAAGAAGATAATGAGATGTTTGATTGTATTCATGAGCTCATGATTGATATAAGGACTAGTTGATATCATGGTTTGAGTATATATAATTTTGAGGATTTTGGTATGTGGAAAGTGTTAACTTTTAACTGCATTCATGTTTTCACTAAGGTTCAATGGGTATTCTTTCTTCAAGAGAATACACGATTAAGGTATCCACATGTTTGTAATTTGACCAACAAGATATATCTTATGATATATGGGGGATAAATGATGGCATTCACGTGATTGTTATGTGACATTTCAAGTAATCATTTTCTTTATACTATGAGCTTAGACCGATGTACTTTAGATAAGCCTAAAGATTGGAATGAATTATGTTGGACATAAGTTAGTATTGTTTAAGGATAGAACTTTTTTCTATATTATTGATGGGATGTTCTAGTAATGTAGTTTTAGAAAAAGGACAACATACAGGAAGGGTGACAACCCATCGTGTTGGACAAGGATGTGGGAATCGAACCCACAACTGAAGTGCGACTAGCCTTTATAGCATAACAATGGCCTACAGGAAGTCCCTGGTTAGTAGAAACTAGTTTTATTTTATTATGTGGTATGATATATGAATTATAAGTTCATTTTTGGAATCGTATATGATTAACCTCACCATAGATGGACTTATGTATATTTGATAACTTTTGAAAACCTTTTTATTGAAACAGATGGAATGTCCCATCATTCTATCACATGACCTATTAACACTTCACGAATAACAAATTGAACTTAATTTATTTAAGAGATGAAGTGGAAATTGTTTAAAGCATGAAAAACAGTGATATTGTACCAAAATAAAGCAAGTATTTCTTTTAATTCAAAATTTTCAACTTTAGAGAAATGATCTTGAAAAAAAATGTTGTCCTAGTGCCCTTATATCTGATGAATCAGATGCTACCATAGATAATCACAAATTTATGGCTTTTTGATTGATGGCTTTTTCATAGCCATGTTCTCAACCACTCTACATCAGAACATGATGGTTATATTTTTCTTCGATATCCATATGTTCACCTATGTTCTCGTATATGGAAACCCAATGATGAGTTTCTTTAGGTGACTGTTACGTTTCAAACTTTTTTTTTAATGCAAAGGTTTGGTATTCCTTTTTACAATGTGGGTTTCTATTAAATAAACATTCGAGTAGTAAACCCTTTATAACCCCCGACGAATTTCGAGGGCAAAATTCATTTTAATGGGGGTAGAATGTAACACCCCGAGATTTTATGAGAAATATTCTTTTTAATTTTATTGATGTCTTGTGTTGTACGCTACACCAAAAGGAGCTTGCACTACATGCATCCCTAACTTGGCTTGCATTACACGCAATCTTGACCTTCCACGATAGCGAGTGTTGTACGCGATACCGAGTTTCGCTAAACAACGATATGTTATAAAAAGTAGCCATTATGAATAGTAATACTCAATTTTTAAAATTTTATAAATTTTATCTTTCAAAATGTACGTCATTTTTGGATTCAGAATATCGAAATTAGCCGAGGGTGAATTTTTGGTAATTTTCTGAAAACATTCAATTTTTGATTAATAGTGAAAACACTAGGTTACTATTTAAAAACCGACTTTTTATTTAAATAATTATTTATTTTATTTAAATTTATTTTAGGTCAAAATTGATACATAATACCTATATAAGTTCAATGTAATTCATTGGAGTCATTTTATAATAATTTTAGATATATAAAAATTCTATTCAACTTTTCACCGTCTTTTACCCATCTCCTAGAAGAATTTACAAATTCACATAAAACATAATTTTACCGCTTATGTGAGTGGAATTTCAAAAATCTGAGAGACACGGTTAATATCAAGGACTAAAATGTGGTTCAATGAGATGAAAATATTTTTTTGGTGAATAGTAACTTTGTACTTTTTTCCCCACGGTTAAAAGTAAATAGGGTAATTAAGGGTAAAATTGATATTATTATTACCCTAACACATGTCCCAATGCTATTGGATAAGTTAGATTATACTAAAAAGAACCTTAGGAATAAAATATGACCATTTAGGCCCACATGGATTAGATTAGGACATTTATTATTAATTTATTTAAAGAAGGGTTAAAATAGTTAAAATCAACGTTTAATAACTAAAACATTTTTAATATAGGGTTATACATAAGATAAATTAGAATATAAATATTCCTTAGAAAGTTAAAAATATTTCCTACATAATTGTATTTTATTTATAATTTTTAAACATTAAATAAGTTAATTTATTTATGACACAGAGATGATGAAGTAATTATATTATTAATAAAATATTGACATAATTGTTGTTATAAATACACAAATAAATGTAATTTGAGGCTTTTTATGAATTTCACTAATTTTATAGGTTAATATGACATGTTAGTTTTGATATAATTAACTTTTTTAGAACTAATCATTCTGTTATGATTTTCACAAAAATCAATTACCAAATAGTTTCAAAATTGACATAAAATAGTTTTTGAAACAAATATTATATTATTAATTGTTATGTTATTCCTAAAAATATAAGGTTCGTCAAAATGACTTATATAAGGTTATATATATTAATAATAAACAACTTGGGGTTATTTTGGCCTATTATAGTAAGCTTATTAACCTTATAGTGTAAGAAAACAAGAAGACACAGTAAAAGTAAAATTATTTAACTTAAGGTTAAATCTAAATGATAAGGTTAAAATAGAAACCTAAACTTTTATAAATTCTATTGGATGAGAGGATTTAGACCCATCCCCACATTAGCTTCTAAATAAATCAATTTGGAGCTATTAAAAACCGAATATGACTTTATAATAAAATAATAGTTTTAGTTTTTCCAAAGGTGCCCCTCTCCACACTTATAAAAGAGAACCTCATCCCTCTCTTCCTCACACCACTTTGAGCCTTCAATCTCGGCCATACCCTAAACAATTTTCTTCTCCACTTCCATAGAAAAATCCTTGAGATTCTTGTCTTCTTCAAATACCAATTTTAGTGCTTTAAGAGGAGGTCTCAAAGAGGCGCTTCAAAGAAGAGGTAATGTCCGTTACCGATTCTTTTAACTTTATTTCTTCTTCCACTTCTTCTTTTTAGTTTTTTCATTATGAAGTAATAACATAATTATAACTAATATAATGATATGTTATTATAAGTATTAAACAACCCTATTTCACCATCTATCCATCCTACGAAAAACAAAATCACCACGTGTGCGTACGTACGGAATACCGTCTCCACGCCGTGGTGAAATCAGTTTTTCCACCAACACCTTACATAGATGGGTATAATGGTGTAAAGAATAAATATATATGGTTATTATAATATCATAATGATTCTAATATATTATACCATCCAATACATTTCTATTCAATAATTATGGGAACGATATCATCGTTCGTGCGTACGTACGGACTACCGTCTCCACGACGCGATGGGATTCATTCTCCATGTTAACCATACATGAATGATCATAAAGTTTATATAATGAATAATAATGAAATATATGAAATAATAATTCTAATGTATTTATGTATATATATTTTTATGTCATCTATTTATTTTCATTCAATTCAATAAATAATGAAAACAACGTTCATGCGTACGTACGGCCTACCGTCTCCATGAACGGTGTATTTCATTCCTTTTATTGATCTATAATATATATATGCATATGATGAATATATATTATATATAAATAATTTTTTACATTATGTAATTATGTAAATCAGGATATAAGTAATAATATCAAGAACGACAAGTCGAAACACATACGATAAATGAAATAATTTTACCCAAAACGCTGCTTTAACATGGAATTTACAAAAGAACGGGTAATATAAAGTCATAAGTGAAACATATATGATATCATAACAATGAATATGATTCTATAATAAGTCAATGACATTATTTAAATCATAATACAGGAGGTTCGGATACGTACGAAGCATATCAGACCTAACGTAAGAGATAATTTATCAAATCTCATTTTTATCCGAGATTGCTAATTCGTAAGTATTTACTAGGGCTATTGATATCATCCATGTCCATGTTTTTTAAAAGTTTATTCATGTATGTTTAAAGTCCTTTTTAACTATTTTTACTTTTACCCCATGGTATGGGAGGAATCATTCTTTTATTTACCCTACAAGGTACTTTTTGACTTTTCCGACAAAAGTACGAGAATAATGTTTTTTTAACATATACGGCATGAAAGGATTTTTACTATTTTATAAAGCCATATTTTAATGAAGCTTCCCACAAAATATATCATGAATATTTTCAACAAAATCCTTTTCTTTTAAAATTGATTGAAATTTTGTGAAAAGAAAATGTTTTTGAAGAAGAAAGGATACTTTCCTCAAGAATTCATTTCAAGTGTCTTATCAAAATCATTTTTCATCTAAGATGACATTATTTCATATGTGTATGTTTCAAGTGTAATGTCTCTATGATTTAAATGGATTCACTTTTCTTATTATGAAATGATATCCATTTATTTTACATGGATTATGTGATGATGGGATGATGTTTATGAAACCCATTTTATTCGTTGGGTTATTATGAATGATGTATGTTTATTTTGTGGCACAAGTAAGAATGATTTAATTATGAGATGGGAGGGACCTATGTATCCCTCCAATGCATTGGGTAATGATTTATATCTCATGAGATAGACATGGATGGAATGACAAGTTAAACTGGTTTAGTAATACAGGACTGGAACGAGGAGTGAGCTCGATTCAGAAAGGGACTCTGTCCACTAAGATGGTCTTGGCAGAAATGTCTTGGCTACTATGGAAATCATATCATGTGCTTAATGGTTTCCATAATTACATGTTTTATTCCCATGCTAATTTATCATGATTAATGTTTCTTCATGATCTATGCCTTACGTACTGCCATGTTTTATGTCATTGCTCAAGATTTTGATGTTTAGATTTTATGCTCATGTTTTTTTTACATTCAAATGTCTAAGGATTGATTTATGTTCTCTATACTTACCCTTACTGAGAATTTGAGCTCACCCCTTTTATGTTTTCTTTTCCCCATGATATAAAGAATGGGTTTAGGTAAGAAAAAAAAGGGGAGGATCTTTATGGGAGATGTGGAAGATATTTCACCACGATTAGAAGATTATATTCCGAGTTTCCAAAGACACTAAACTATTACGGTCCATGTGTGTTTGTTTTTGTTATGTACTAAGTATTCCAAAAAAGTAATGTAATGTCCATGTATGTCAAGCTTTGGGTCTCTACATTTGGTATCAGAGGAAAGGTTTAGTCAACCTTTGGAAACTAGGATGCGAAAACAATAGTGAGATCCCTAGAGAGATTTCTAATGTATGTCTATGGATGTCCCTAAGGTTAAGTATAAGTATAGGTTATATTCATAGAATTACGGTAACGATATTAGAATTAAACCTAAGATTTTAGATGTCAAAGGTACTCCCCATTGATTATGTTATTTTCTTTGTATGATTTTTACCTCTCACTGAATTATTTTTGTGTTTTAGTCAATGGAGGGAACCAGAAGGAATTCAGTGAAAATTGAATCCAACGGACAAATTGGTGACTATGAGCAAAAAAATTGCTTAATTCATAGAGGGAAAGATATTGTGATCATGCTGAATCAGTCATCTTGATATATGATTAACAAGGTGAAATTTAGTGGTATGCCTAGTTCATCAAATAAGAGGAAGGTAAAATTTTATGCAAGTTCGCATGTTGAGGAGCATAAAGAAAGGAAGATTGAGATTTCTAAAGAAGGGAAGAAGAACCTTGAGGAATACCTCAAATTGAGGGACAAATGTTATCTATGTGGAGAAAAGGGTCATAGAGTGACAAACTGTTACAGAGTTCAATGTATTATTTGTGGAGAACATGGGCATTACCCAACTCAATGCCCTGACCTAAAAAGTTACTTCTAAATCAATAAAGAAATTATTCCAGGACAATCATTGAAGCAGATGGATTGAATTTTTCATGTATTGTTATTCAAGAATAATTTTGTTGAGGTAATTTTATGGTTTATTAGAATATTTTTGTATTAGTCTATTGTGGTTTTCAATAATTTTATGGTACCAGTAACCATAAAAAGTGATTCAAATATTTTAGAAATCAGATGATATGCACATAATGAAGGGATAAGAAGATAACGAGATGTTTGATTGTATTAATGAGCTCATGATTGATATAAGGACTAAGTGATATCATGTTTTGAGTATACAAAATTTTGAAGGTTTTGGTATGTGGAAAGTGTTATCTTTTAACTACATTCATGTTTTCACTAAGGTTCAATGGGTATTCATTCTTCAAGAGAATACATGATTAAGGTATTCACGTTTTTTCAATTTGACCAAAAAGATATATCTTATGATATATGGGGGATAAATGATGGCATTCATGTGACTGTTATGTGACATTTCAAGTAATCATTTTCTTTATACTATGAGCTTGGACCGATGTATTTTGGATAAGCCTAAAGATTGGAATGGATTATGTTGGACATAAATTAGTATTGTTTAAAGATAGAACATTTTTCGATATTATTGATGGGATGTTATAGTAATGTATTTTTAGAAAAAGGACAACCTGCAGGACGGGCGACATCCCATCACGTCGGACAAGGCTGTGGGAATCGAACCCACAACTGAAGTGTGACTGGCCTTTATCGCATACCAATGGCCTACAGGAAGTCCCTAGTTAGTAGAAACAATTTTATTTTATTAGGAAGTATGATATATGAAGTATAAGTTCATTTTTGGAATCGTATATGATTAACCTCACCAAAGATGGACTTATGTATATTTGATAACTTTTGCAAACCTTTTGTTTGAAATAGATGGAGTGACCCATAATTCTATCACATGACCTGTTAACACTTCACGAATAACAAATTCAACTTCATTTCTTTAAGAGATGAAGTGGGAATTTTTCAAAGAATGAACAATAGTGAGATTGTACCAAAATCAAGCAAGTATTTCTTCTAATTCAAAATTTTCAACTTTAATGAAATGATCTTGAAAATCAAAAATGTTGTCCTAGTGCCCTTATATCTAATAAATCAGAAGCTACATTAGATCATGAAAAATTTATGGCTTTGTGATTGATGGATTTTTCATAGCCATGTTCTCTACCACTCTCCATCAGAACTTGATGGTTAGATTTTTCTTCCATATCCATATGTTCACCTATGTTCTCCTATATGGAAACCCAATGATGAGTTTCTTTAGGTAACCGTTAGGTTTCATACAATAGTTTTTAATTCCAAGTTTTGGTATTCCTTTTTATGATGTGGGTTTCTATTAAATAATCTTTCGAGTAGTAATCCATTAATAACCTCGACGAATTTCGAGGGCGAAATTCATTTTAAGTGGGGTAGAATGTAACACCCCGAGATTTTATGAAAAATATTCTTTTTAATTTTATTGATGTATTGTGTTTTATGCTACACCAAAAGGAGTTTGCACTACACGCAACCCTGACTTGGCTTGCATTACACGCAATCACAACCTTCCATGATGGCGTGTGTTTTACGCAATACCGAGTTTTGTTAAACAGCGATATTTATATAAACTAGCCGTTATGAATAGTAATACCCACTTTTTGAAATTTTATAAATTTTATCATTCAAATTGGACTTCATATTTGGATTCAGAATATCGAAATTAGCCTAGGGTGAATTTTTGGTATTTTTCTGAAAAATTTCAATTTTTGATGAATAGTGAAAACACTAGGTTACTATTTAAAAACCGAATTTTTATTTAAATACATATTTATTTTATTTAAATTTATTTTAGGTCAAAATTGATAAATAATACCTATATATGTTCAATTTAATTCATTGGAGTCATTTTATAATAATTTTAGATATATAAAAATTTTATTGAACTTTTTACCGTCTTTATCCATCTCCTAGGAGAATTTGAAAATTTACATAAAACGTAATTTTACCGCTACTGTGAGTGGAATTTCAAAAATCTAAGAGACAAGGTTAATATGAAGGACTAAAATGTTGTTCAATGAGATGAAAATATTTTTTTTGGTGAATAGTAACTTTTTACTTTTTTTACCATAGTTAAAAGTAAATAGGGTAATTAAGGGTAAAGTTGATATTATTATTACCCTAACACATGTCCTAATTCTATTAGGAAAGTGTAATTCTACCAAAAAAACCTTAGGAATAAAATATGAACATTTAGGCCCACTTGGATTAGATTAGGACATTTATTATTAATTTATTTAAAGAAGGGTTAAAATAGTAAAAATCAAAGTTTAATAACTAAATCATTTTTAATATAGGGTTATACATAAGATAAATTAGAATATAAATATTATTTAGAATTATAAAATGATTTCCTACATAATGGTATTTTATTTATTATTTTTAGACATTAAATAAGTTAATTTATTTATGACACAAAGATGATGCAGTAATTATCTTTTAATGAAATATTGACATAATTGATGTTATAAATACCCAAATAAATGTAATTTGAGATTTTTTATGAATTTAACTAATTTTCTAGTTTAATATAACATGTTAGTTTTTATATAATTAAATTTTTTCGAACTAGTCATTTTGTTATGATTTTCACAAGAATCAATTACCAAATAGTGTCAAAATTGACATAAAATAGTTTTTAAAACAAATATTATATTATTAATTGTTATTTTATTCCTAAAAATCTAAGGATCGGCCAAATTACTTATATACAGTTATATATATTAATAATAAAAAACTTGGGGTTCTTTTGTCTTGTTATAGTATGTTTATTAGCCTTATAGTGTAAGAAAACAAGAAGACACGGTAAAAGTAAAATTATTTAACTTAAGGTTAAATCTAAATGATAAGGTTAAAATAGAAACCAAAACTTGTCTAAATTCTCTTGGATGAGATTATTTCGCCCCATCCCCACATTAGCTTCGAAATAAATAAGTTTTGAGCTATTAAAAACCGAATCTGACTTTATAATAAAACAATATTTTTAGTTTTTCCAAAGGTTCCCCTCTCCTCCCTTATAAAAGGGCACCTCCTCCCTCTCTTCCTCACACCACATTGAGCCTTCATCCTTGGCCAAACCCTGCCAAATTATCTTCTCCACTTCCATAGAAACATCCTAGAGTTTCTTGTCTTCTACAAAAACCAATTTTAGTGCCCTAAGAGGAGGTATCAAAGAGGCGCTTCAATGAATAGGTAATGTCCGTTACCGATTCTTTTAACTTTATTTCTTCTTCCACTTATTCTTCTTTAGTTGATTAATTATGAAGTAATAACATAATTATAACTCATATACTGATATTTTATTATAAGTATGAAACAGCCCTATTTCACCATCTATCCATCCTATGGAAAACGAAATCACCACACGTGCGTATGTACGGAATACCGTCTCCACGCCGTGGGGAAATCTGTTTTTCCACTAAAAACATACATGGATGGGTATACTGGTGTAATGAATAACTATATATGGTTATTATAAAATCATAATAATTCTGATATATTATACCATCCACTCCAATACTATTCAATAATTATGGGAACGATATCATCGCTCGTGCGTACGTATGGACTACTATCTCCACGACGCGATGAGATTAATTCTCCATGATAACCATACATGAATGATCATAATGTTTATATAATGATTAATAATGAAATATATTAAATAATAATGCTACTGTATTTATGTATATATATATGTATGTCATCTATTTAGTTTCATTCAATTCAATAAGTAAATGAAAACAACGTTCATGCGTACGTACGGCCTACCGTCTCCATGAATGGTATATTTCATTCCTTTTATCAATCTATAATATATATATGTATATGATGAATATATATTATATATAAATCATGTTTTACATTATGTAAAAATGTAAGTCAAGATATAAGTAATAATATCAAGAACGACAAGTCGAAACACATACGATAAATGAAATGATTTTACCCAAAACGCCGCTTTAACATGTAATTTACAAAAGAACGGGTAATATAAAGTCATAAGTGAAACATATATGATAACATAAAAATGAATAAGATTCTATAATAATTCAATGACCTTATTTAAATCATTATACAAGAGGTTAGGATACGTACGAAGCATATGAGACCTAAGGTAAGGGATAATTTATCAAATCTCTTTTTTATCCGAGATTGCTTATTCGTAAGAATTTACTGGGGTTATTTCTATCATCCATGTCCATGTTTTATAAAAGTGTATTCATGTATTTTTAAAGTCCTTTTTAACTATTTTGACTTTTCCAAAATGGTATGGAAGGAATCTTTCTTTTATTTACCCTACAAGGTACTTTTTGACTTTTCCGACAAAAGTACGAGAAGAATGTTTTTTAACGTATACGGCAAGAAAGGATTTTTACGGTTTTATAAAGCCTTATTTTCAGTAAGCTTCCTCTAAAATATTTTATGAATATTTTAAAACAAAATCCTTTTCTTTTAAAATTTCATTACATTTTGTGAAAAGAAAATGATTTTGAAGAAAAACGGATATTTTCATCAAGAATTCATTTCAAGTGTTTTATCAAAACCATTTTTCATCTAAGATGACATTATTTCATATGTGTATGTTTCAAGTATAATGTCTCTATGATTTAAATGGTTTCAATTTTCTTATTATGAAATGATATCCATTTATTTTACATGGATTATGTGATAATGGGATGATGTTTATGAAACCCATTTTATTCGTTGGGTTATTATGAATGATGTATGTTTATTTTGTGGCACAAGTAAGAATGATTTCATTATGAGATGGTTGGGACCTATATCTCCCTCCAATTCATTGGGTAAGGATTTATATCTCATGATATAGAAATGGATGGAACGACAAGTTAAACTGGTTCAGTAATACAGGACTGGAACGAGGAGTGAACTCGATTTAGAAAGGGACTTTGTCCACTAAGATGGTCTTGGCAGCATTGCCTTGGGTACTATGGAAATAATATCATGTGCTTAATGGTTTCCACAATTAAATGTTTTATTCCCACGATAATTTATCATGATTAATGTTTCTTTATGATCTATGCCTTACGTACTGCCATGTTTTATGTCATTGCTCAAGATTTTAATGTTTATATTTTATGCTCATGTTTTTTACATTAAAATGTCTAAGGATTGTTTTATTTTCTCTATCCTTACCCTTACTGAGCATTTGAGATCACCCCTTTTATGATTTCTTTTCCCCAGGATATAAAGAAAGGTTTTAGGTAAGAAAAAAAGTGGAGGAACTTTATGGGAGATGTTGAAGATCTTTCACCATGATTAGAAGATTATATTCCGAGTTTTGAAAGACACTAAACTATTACGATCCTTGTGTGTATGTTTTTTTTATGTAGTAAGTATTCCTCAAAAGTAATGTAATGTCCATGTATGTCAAGATTCATGTCTCTACATTCATTCTCTACCTTGGCTGGCCAGATGATAGATAGTGGGCAAGTCCCACTGGAGAAAAAAATAATACTTCCAGAGCATCTGAGGTGGGGTGCTTATGACCCGGGTCGACAGAAAGTTTCTTTTCGAGCAACACATTCCGTCAAGATTTTATAGGAAGTTTGGATGCCTCTAAGGGATTCAAAATAAAGTGTATAAAACGGTATGGGAGGAGAATAATTCACATGTTCTTCTCCAAATGTGGTTGACGTTTACAAATTACGGTTCTGAATAATTCATAACTTTTCCCCCCACCAGAGTTGATTTTGGCCTCTTGATAAAATACTCCAAACATTGGGTTTTGGAATACCCTGAAGGGCTCTTGTAGAAGCGAATCTGATAGCTCAAGGTGGCCAGTGTAGAAACTGGGTAGCGAGAGAGAAGACAAGGAACCATCGGGGAGGAAAGGCTAGGAGTAATTAGGGAAATGGGGACAGGGCACGCTAGGACTATAACTTTGGGAATGTCACATGGTGTGGGTGTGCCTTCATCGTCTGGGGGATGAGGGGCTTGAGAACTACCTCGCGAAGAAGTCAGGGAGCTTCTTGAGATGAAGATAATGTAAGAGATCCAACCTTCTATTGATGCAATCCTCCCTACAATGTGGTCAACCTGTTTGACCCTTCATCAATCGATGGGCATGGAAAAACATTGGAAAAAGATAGTACGAGATAGAATCCAGCTTCCAGAGGTCATACTTATTCGGATTGATGAAAAGGTGAATATCCATTTTCGAAACACATATTTGATGGCCGTGGAAAACTATGAACACCAGTGGGGTCAGTGCGAAGAACCACCATTCCTGGTGAATGTACTGCTCATCCAGGAGAATGATCTGGAAAGGATGTTGTCGGAGAATGAATACAACGGGGAGGAGCAAGAGGGTAGTGATTCAGGAGAAGAAGAGGGATAATAAAGGGTAGAAGGAATACAAGAAGCCGAAGAGGATCTTGGCGGTGGGGTTATTAGGATACAACCAACCCCAGGAGTCCTTGAGAGAGCGGCGAGATTGCTAGATCTGACATGGAAATAGCTGAGTTACTTGAGGAATGCCTCAATCTTCATCATATAACTTCCTCTTTTCATTGTTCACAATCATCAATGTGTTTTTTGTATCTTTCTCTTACTTATATTGGCTTCGTCCAACGAGCTCCATCCAGAGGGGAGGAAGACGCACTAATAGAATAAGGTGGGGGAGCCAACACCCATCATTGAACTAACAAGTGCTGAAGGATCCCCTACAGTGATAGCTCCTGTAGAAACTGAAACACCGAAGGCTAATGCTTTGGGGTCTTGTATGTTTCATCACTTAGACACATGTATTTATCGTCAGAGATCTCATCTGATTAGGGGGTTCATTGTTTTTGTAGTAATCACAGCCTTGGAGGCTCATCAAGCCACCAAATCTAGGCCATATGTGGATGCCTCAATGGAGAACGCACTGACCCACTCAGGAACAACTTGTCAAGCCGATCCAGCCTGATCACTTAGTGAGAAAAGAGCTGTGAATATTGAGAATGTCATTGCCTGAGTAAGGTATAAATATTGGGGGGTGATGTTTTCGGGGATGAGGTGAGAGAGGAAGGCCTCCCACATGTTGAGGGGCCAAATACCTTGGGAGGAGTACCAAAAAAATACCCTACATCTGATCTCTTGGTTTCCTTCCCCAACCATCGACCTATAGAACCTAATAAGATTGATGAATTTGATTTAGAAGTAGCTGAAGAGAGCTAGGAGACATGGCGTAGTGGGTGGAAGCGTATCAAACGCTTCCTCAGTCATCCACAGGAAAAATGGATAAAAAATATGGGATCACTCCATGCCTGGTTGTGCTATCTCTGCACTAGAGTGGTTGATTATCACCGTCTTTATCTAACAAGTCATGAATACATGGCTGAGAATATATTAGAGAAAATACAATGCTCTGACATTTCTCAGTGCCAGAAAGAGTCAGGGAATATCTAGGAATTCCTGAAGGCAGAGCAGAACGTCTGACACCTTGAAGAGAAAGTGAAAGCAAGGGAGGCATTCATAACAAACTGCTCCAAGATTGTTGAACAATTAAAGGTCCAGCTGGTGGATGCCCCGGAGCAGATAGTGGATGCTATCCACCAAATGATTGAGCTTCAAACAGAATAAGTGCGATTATAGGTTAGGGCCAATGAGTTGTGCTCTATGGCTGTTGATGAAGAGAAGGATCTCAGGTGGTGGAAATCAATGCGGGATGGCACAAACCAATGGTTGGAAACATTTGAGCGATTCATCCAAAACAATGATCATTAAGGGCCATTTCCTGGCCAAACTCATAAACATATTTCTGTTTGTAACCGCTTGTTTTGAACAGCATGTATGAATATATTATTTAATTGTTTTTTTAGTTTAATGAATTCCAACCACAATCCAAAAATAAATAGAAATCCATTAATAAGAACATGTGGCTCTCACCTGATGTGAGTAACAAGGGATGATCACACTATTAATTCATTTGAATGTAGGAGTGCCAACCATACTTTGGACAGCTGGGGTAAAAACGACCTATCTGAGTTCTCAAAAGAAAGGGGAAGACCTGACTAGAGAATAATGTCCTCAGAACAATCAAACTATATCTTCATCAATATTCTCTAGTACATGAGTGGGCTAACTACAGGATTGTTAGAACAAATTCAAACATAGCGGTGGAATGTGTGAATCATGATAACCCAAATTCAGAATATTATGGGGGTGGTGTTACAATAAAGGATAACTGTTGACTGTGTTCTAAACACAGTATCCTTATTGTATTAGCCTGATATACGGATAACAAACATGGGCCGACTACTGAAAATATTTGAAACATGGGGCCTAACTCAATATTTCACCCATTATTTTTCCATAACATTGGCCCAGGAAAGTAGGCGAGCCAGAGGCCAAGAATACTCACTATTAGGGGGTTCTATTAGATGTTAAAGGGGATAATGGTCTGAAAAAAAGGGCCCAAAAATCATGGAAGTTGGAGAGGTGGATTGTTTGAATAGATTCTAACACTCTTGATATTATGCCACCATGGTGGAAACACATTAAGTGGACTTACCAGTCTGATCAGGGATCATTCCTACTTCCAGAAAGGATCTCTCTGATGAGGAAGCCGATTCATCCCATCACTATCGTGGGGAATCCCGAACATGTTCATGGTAGAGCTTCTATTACAGAATTTGGGCCAAGGGGCTGAAAAAGAGGGGGAATATGACATACGATTCCTAGGGCTGGACCCGAAGCCAAGGTGCCTATGCATTCCTACATATCCCGTGAGAATGGGATTCAAACCATTCATAGTTCTAGAAGATGTAGTTTAATGTCATGCGATAATGACACATAGTGATCTTAGTTTATTGTCATAGAGCTTGGACCAGGGATGCTAGGGAATGCGGGATACACATGGGGAGGTAATTATGAAACCCGGCGTGAATGAGGACCTTGAGTCTAGAAAACCATGTGTTCCTTGTGGAGGTTTTAGGTCGAGGGACTAAAAAACAAAGTTAGACTCAGCCCGAGGGAAAGTGCACGAGCGTTCGCACATACCCCATTAGGATGGTAATCATGTCGTATGTAGTTCTGAAGGTGTAATGGTATGATACCAGTGCCAGAGATAATAAGGTTGTATAGTTCTGGCCCTCACACCAAAAGAAGCGACATTTCATAGATCTTGTTTGTCCTTTAGGATGAATGTGTGGTTTTTTGTGAAGTTACGGACCTAGGATAGAGAGTCCAGTCATCTCCACAAGAATCAAGTCATGTACAAGCGTTGAAAAAAGGTATGGTGGGTGATCAATATCAAACATGATGTACCCTCAAGTGAGGACAACAAAATGCAGTGTTGTTTTTTATTGTCGTGCGGCCAGGACGATAATGTCACAGTTTAGGGTCGTTTGATAGGACCAACAATTCATTTTAATGTCATGCAGTATAGATGCTATAGTTTAATGTCATGTGGGACTAGGCAGCATAGATTAAATTCATATGGCTCATACATATATAAGAGATATGAGGTTAAAGAGGGAATGTTCATGGCATGATAAAACATACCCGACATGAATGAGGATGAGGTCCACATCATAGCGCACACAAATCTAAGAAAGAAAACATAGGCCGAGGGGCCAAAAAATGTTATGGAATATGGGGCTAGACCTATGGATGAAACATCAAGGTTTTCTCACATATCCCATGAGGAAAGGAATTTCATACGTAGTTCTAAGAGTGTAGTTTGACATCAAGCGAGATGTAATAGTTTAAGATCATGTAGGACTTCATACAGTTTAATTTCATGTGGGACGACATACAGTTTAATGTCATGTAGAATAGGAGGTAGGAGGGACTATTTTATAGAAGATGAGTATGTGGTGTGGCTATTGAAAACCCGATGTTAACGAGTACATAATCCCACAAGTTACACACCAAAAAATCCTATAAGCGTCAGGGCCTAAAAGGCTAAACAGAGGAGATAATTAGTGGAACTTGAAATGGACACAAAAAATAGATTCCTGGGTATTCATACATATCCCATGAGCATGGGAATCAATCTATACATAGTTCTAAAGTGAGTAAATATAAGGAGGTCTTAGTTTAAGGAATCTTAGCTCGGACCATAAAGAAGTGACACTCTTCCAATCTATCATAGAGCTTGATCCGGCCCCTAAGCCTATGTGAGTCAAATACGGTGTGGGAAACAAGGGTGGAAGAGGTATTTGGAACACATGGAATACATGAAAAGGGGATTTTAATATGAAGCCATGTATGACGCCTTACCATGTCTTCGACCTCCTAATGTGCACACAGAGGGATAGTACCATGAGTGTCGAAATTCCACATGGACATGATGGGGTGGAAAATGATGTGAATAATATAATCAATATTTAATTCTTTATGGGGTTAGAATGACAATAGAGGATAACTTTTGACCATATTTGAAACATACCATCCAATTAATGTGACCTGAAATGGGAACAAAAAATGAGATTCAACCGCTGACCATATTAGCAACACGGGACATGTATCAATTTTTTGTTTGAAACCCCCAAGGATGTTGGCCTGTAATGGAAGGAGAGCCCTTGGGCCAAGCATCCATGCCACTTCGGGGTCCCTTAGGATGTGAATGATAATGAAAGTATGAATGAAGGGGAACACAAAGCTAGAAAACTGGGTGAAAGAATGTCCAGGTAAAATCCAACAACTCAGGTTCTGAACCAAATTAATCCTATTCACATTAGGGAATCACCGAAGAGGGTCGAGGGATCCAACTTAAGAGTAGCCGACTTGAAAGGTTTAGTGTAGGTATATCAAGTTAAGGTCTCTTATGAGAGAGAGGTATGTGGCGGGGTTGTTACAAGCCTTATGTGGATGGGGACACAAGCCCATACCACACCGCATACCCCTCCCTTGAAAGGACTGAGTCAAAGAGGACATATTGATAGAGAGGTTTCTGAAAAATGGGGCTGGAACCAAATACTAGATGTTCAGGTGGTCCTACGTATCCAATAAATATGGGAATAAAGCCATACATAGTTCTAGAGAATGATATTGTGCTGTTTATCGTCATGCATCATGGAAGATGGTTCTCTTAGTTTAAGGTCGTAGGGCTCAGACCGTATGCCAATTTTAATTTCATATGCATGGGATATCTAATTGGAGAGGGTGAAACATCATGCTTATGGAAGAAAACAAAATATAAACAATGATAGAGGATAATTGTTGACTAGGTTCTCAACATAGTATCTGTATTAGTGTGACCAGAGGTCATAGGAAAACAACTTAGCATCGACTGTTGATTGTATTCACAACATGGGACTTGAATCAAATTTTGTCTCAAAATCCTTAGGGATGTGGGCTTGAAAAGGTATGATATCCCTTCATCCACGAGCCCATGCAATTTGGGGGTCCTTTTAGATATGAAAGATGATGGAAACCCAAATGATGGGGCCCACAATACATGGTGGGGCCTATGCTCTCCCAAAGAATGATATGTGGAGAAGGGATGTCTCATGGGGATTTGTGTGGAGTGGAAGAAGAGCCCAATGTGAATGATGAAATGAGTCCATAACACACTAAACAATCCTAAATAAGAACTTGGGAAAGGGGGGGAGAGGGTCGGGGACTTGAGGCTAGGTGTCCAGACCAATTTTATCCATATGGCCTCTCATGCAGGAATTTATTTATCATAGATCTTAAGGCCACGTGAGTAATGATTAGTGTGGGAAATAAGGAGTAGTACAAGGATCTACCCATTATATAAGGGTCCAATAGTTGGAATCACACTCCTGCCCAAGGCAGACCGATGATTGAAGAGACAGCATGGGAGAATGAAAAACTACACTCCATTTTTGGGGACATATGGTGGCGGTGACAATGAAAAAGGATAGCTATGGACTAGGTTTGAAATACAACATCTATATCGTGTGACCCTAAATGGTAACAACAAATTTTCATCGACAGCTGACCATATTCTCTATGTGGGACTTGTATCTATTTTATGTTCAAAACCCTCAAGGGCATTGACTTGTAATGGTATAAGATACCTTGGGCTGAGGATCCATGCCATTCGGGGGTCCCTTCAGATATGAAAGGTAATGGATTCCCAAGTACAGGGAGTTTGTGAAGCATAAACATGCCCGGGAAAATTAATGTCAAGATAGATAGTATAAGAGGTGAATATTATCAGGGGAGAGGGATACATGGTATAGTCATAAAGAACATGACGTGAATGAGGGAAAAAATCCTGCACCACACAATGTGTTTAGACCCAATGAAATATCATGATGTTTAGGGCTAGGCCTATGGATGAAATGTTTGAGCATTCCGACATATCCCATAAGGATGGGAATCAATCTATACGTTGTTATTGCAATTTAACATCTCATAGGACGACACACAGTTTAACGTCTTGCAGGATGACATACAGTTTAATGTTAGGCGGGACAAAATACAGTTTAATGTCATATGGGACATTTTACAGTTTAAGGTCCTGTAGGACTAGACAATTTAAGGTCAAATAGGACTAGATAGTTTAACATCACGTAGGACCCTAATAAATTTTGGGTTCGTGTGGGACCATACAGTTGAAGGTCATGCATGACCTGGCGACTCAGGAAAATTATTGGTTGAGGAACATGGAATTGGTGGGAGGAGTTATATGCTCATCCATGGTAATCAGAGAGTATTCACCATTGGAGTAAAACATGTGAATGATTTATGTTTTTTCCTATTTGGGATCCAACATGGGTGGTTTCCTTCTAGGTATCATTGGTGTCATCATGGCCAATTCCAAGTCCCCTTGAAAGAAGGAGAAGAGGTGAACATTATGGTTAAAATATCTAGTTATCTTGTTCTCATACCTTTCATGATTTTGCAGGGAACGAAGACTGTTCTCATCGAGCACTTCCAACATAGCCAAATGGATTTTAGCTACTTTATCTAGTGCTTTATGATCATAGATAGTAGTGCGTAATGGGGGAAATTGTATCTCTATGGGTAGGAAAACCTCCATTCCATACACCAGGGAATATGGGGTCACCTGGGTGGAATTACGAGTCATCGTTCAATAAGCCCAAAGGGCGTAGGTGATCTTGTCCAGCCAACTCTTCTTTTTCTGAACAACCATTTTCTACAGAATTTTAGAGAGGGTTTATTTGAATTTCCTGATCTATCCATTTTCTTACACATGATAATGGGAGTAATGGTTAGAATATATATTGTACATAGCATACAGTTTCTTCTCCTCATCTTCCCGGATGTTTGTGCCGTTATCGGTGAGGATGACATGAGGGACTCCAAATCAGTAGATGATGTTAATGGTCACAATGTCAAAGATGGAATGAACCTTGAACTCCATGAGTTGAACTGCTTCTACCCACTTGGAGAAGAAATTCATAGTGGTTAGGATGAACTTACATTGGTGACCTGTCGTTGGTGGATATGGTCCCACAACATCGAGTCCCCATACCGAAAATGGCCAAGAGTACTTGGTAGTGTGGAGGGGATCTTTTGGACGATTCATAAATGTGGAATGAATATGAAACACATTACACCTATTGGAAAACTCAATGTAGTCATGGATAATGGAGGGCCAAAATACCCCAGTCTCTGGATCTGGTGAGATAGTTTCGGCTCGGTCTGAGGAGCCCTACAGGAACCGGCATGAACCACTTTCATGACTTGGTAAATATTTACTCATTGAATGCAAAAGAGGATAACCCCATCAAATCCACAATTCTAGGGGATCTTCTCATGACCAGGACCGCCCTGGAGGGTAAAATGTAATACACGACATTAAATTCTCTCACACTTGTCCCGATCTTCCGAGAGGTTACTATTTTGGAGGTATTAAACCCTGGAGGATCTCCTGTTAGGATTCACGTCAATCACTGAATCTGGGGGACATGGGGGTTCTGACATGGTTGTATTGGTGGTAAGGCGGGTTACCTGCAAGCCATCACCAATATCTAGAGTGACAAGATCAATGACTATTTGGTGTTCCTTGTGGATTATAATATCATCCTATTTGGGCTCCATAAGTGACATAGCTAGGCTGGTGAGGGCGTCAACTCGACAATTCTGAGATAGAGTGACGTGAGTAACTTATAGCCGAGATGTGAACTTGGACATTAGGTAGATATTTCATTCCAACAACAATACAAGATCTGGATTTCTGACGACATAGTCACTATTGATCTTCTTGAGGAATAGTCAGGAGTCCCCTTTCACATGAAAATAGGGAATGTCAATCTCAAGGGACATCTCGAGTCCTGTAACGAGAGTTGGACACTTTGATTCATTGTTGGTGTATCCTTTCAACAATAGGAATTAATACAGCAGAATGGCTTATGTTGGGGTAATGAAGACAATACCATGGCCTACTCTATTGAGCCTGGGTTCATTGAGCCTTCTACCGGTGGGGCACTGAGAAACACCATCAAAGTTCATTTTTCAGCACATCATGGATTGGTCTACTGAATGAATCACTTCATCATGGAAATTGAGATCTAGGAACTACTCCACAAGAGTTTGATGGGAAGAAAGGGACTCTTCTAATTCATTCCCATTGATAGCTTTCTGAGGGACAAAACTTATGTCGAACATCTGGAGAATCACTGGCCACCGAGCTAGATGGCCGGTCATCATGGGGCGGTTCAGAATGTACTTCAACAAATCTACTCAGGACAACATATGTACCATGTGGGGCTACAAGTAATGTCACAATTTATTTATTGTGATTATCAACACAAGGCATATTTTCTTGATAGGGGAGTATATGGTCTCTCTATCGAAGAGAATGTGACTAATTAGAGGTTGTTCTCTATCCCCTCATTCTTCTACTGGGCGAGAGGGGTACCGAGAGACAATTCCAGGGCCGTCATATAAAGGACCAGCATCTTTCTAGAGATGAGTGGAATTTAGACCGATGTTTGGAGTAGGTGCTTCTTGATTTCCTCAAAATCAATCTGACACTCTTCGTCCCACTCATAGACAATGTATTTCTTCATGAGTCCTGAAAAGGGATTAATCTTTCTGGCCAGATTCATGATGAATCTACTTATGTAGGCTAAGTGGACTTGGAAACTTCGATGCTCTCAGATATTGCTCTTGGGAGAGATCTGGATAATGGCCTTGATCTTCTCTGGGTCAATCTCGATGCCCCTGTATCTAACAATGAAGGTGAGAATCTTTCTAGAGGAGACCCTAAAGGTGCACTTCAGTGGATTCATCTTCAGGTGGCAGGAATAGAGGAAGTCAAACACTCTATGAAGGTATTTGAGATGGTCCCAATGACAACGAGATTAGACCAACGAATCATCCACCTAACATTCCACCAACATTCTTGAGGATCGACATAAATATGTGATGCATAGACTGTTGTTATGTGGCACATGAATTCTTTAAACCAAAGGGTGTGACATGGTAACTAGAGGTACCTTTTGCTGACTTGAAGGCTATAGAATCCACATCCTTGGGGTCCATTCGGATCTAGTTATACTGAAGTACCCGTCCATAAAGAATAGGGCTTGGAACCCATCTACAACATCGATCAACAACTCCATCACAGGAAGGGTAAAGTCATCCTTCAGATAGTGATGGTTGAGATCTCGAAACAAGATGTAGAATCTGATCTATCTGTCCTTCTTATTGACTAGAAAAAATGTTGGCTAGCCATTTGGGGTACTAGAATTCTTAAATGAAATTGGATCTGATGAGCTTATCAACTTCTACCTGCACCATGGCACCATTAGAAGGGTCCATTTTTCTGGGGGATGGTTGAACCCACAATGATTGTTGGGAGATGGAGGCGGTGGATGACTACATGAGGATATAGTCTTGGAATCCTATCATAACACTAGGTGAATACATCATAGTGTTGTTTAAGGAAGTATATGGTCTATTGTTGCTACTCAAGGGTCATGGAGGCACTGATAAATGTGGGTTTTTGGTCTACCTCACTACTGATATTCACCTGAACCAATTCATCAACCATGGAAGAGATGCCCACTTCAATGGCGGGGGGAGAATGCTCTAAATATTCTTATTTAATTACGGAAGGGGGATCCTTAGTGGTAGGAGATTCCTCTGTGTCGACAGATCTCGATGGGACGCTGGTACCAGCCTGAGCAGTAGTGGACACTGCATTGAGGAACTCCTATGCGGCTAAAACCATACCTATGAAGGATGTTGATCCAATCTCATCTGGTCTTTGGTCAATGGGGCCACGATTGATGATATCAAAGAAATAGTGGCACGTTGACTCATTCCAGTTAATCCAGGCCGAAAAAACTAGCAATTATGACATATTGTCATTGCCATGGGTGGGGGGGACATCGTGATACCTTATGGGAGTAGGAGGCTCCAAGATCACCTGATCCATATTTGTGTAAGAGTATGAGGTGATCTTCCAACATCACATATACTTGGGAATGTGTCCCCCCCTCATTTTGAAAAAAATAAAGCATTGTCCCATGTCCATGGTTGTAGCCTCCAATCGGTGGATTGGAATGACGTAGGCATCATCTAGATCTGTACATAGGTCGGTCGTAGCTATGACATGCTCAACCTCATTAGTCTGACTCTGCTTGAATTTTCTCTTGTAATAGTAAGCATCCAGATAGCAGGATTCACAAGAGGCAAAGGGAGACTTGTCACCTTGAAGCACACCCACTCTAACAATAATAAAATATTTGATGAATTGGGGATATGATGAGGGAACCACTACATAGAGGTGGAGCCATGGCCTGCCCATCGACACATTGTAGGTTCTTTACTAGGAGACAACCATAAACTCGGTGCAAATAACTATGCCACCGAATTGGGTCTTCAAGTGGATCTTGTCGACCGATGTATGCTCTATCATGTCATAACATTTGATTCTTAGGATAGAGGGACTAAGATCATCTTGGAAAACCCCAATTTTCATAATGTTTGAGTCGGGATTTGATTCATCCTAGATCCTATGTCGACAACAGAATGACAAACCTCCATGCCATTAAACTAGTTGGTGATGTACAGTGGGAAAATGTTCCCTTTTATGGGAGAGCCTACATCTTCTACAAATAATGAGATGATGTCTTTTCATTCATCATGCTCGACTGCCTCAACATGGAAGGATTCATCAGCTGATACCTCCATCTCAAACTGGAGGGGGCTTCTTAATGCCTCAGTGAGGGCCTCACACAAATCTGATGACAGGAGAAGGGACTCAAGGATAGATAGATTTGCTGGAATTATAGAAAGATTCTTGAGTATATTATACTTCCATGCAAGTCCTGAAATTTTTCTTATATGAGGTCATTCTATGACATGAGTTATGGGGGGCCCAACCGACTGGACTGATGGCTGAGTGGTGCTGGGTATATCCCACTGATCACTAGTCGGGGCATGCAGAGGGACTACCAGATGAGGGCCCTATGACTAAGACCATTCCATAGCAGATAGTGTAATATCACGACACAATCCAGGTTGATCTTCCTGATCCAAATACATGAAAGATGTGGAAGGCGGATCTGACAACTCTAGATGAGAAGGTTGTGTGTGTTGAGCTTTGTGGTGGGCCTGCTACCTAGTTTCGGTAGCATGCACAACCTGTTTGGATATACTGACTGTGGAACTCTGATGACCCATATGGTTGTGGCTCTATCGATACTGATGATGACTAGGGACGTTGGGAAGATTCTCCTGGCGCTCCTCATTTTCAAGAATCGTGTAGGGGTTTACCAGCTCAACGGTATTAACCGAGGTGTACCCTTGACCATCACTCGAAGAGTCATCCACTAATAAACTGATTCTGGGAGTAATTTCCATATCTAGAGGTATGAATCCACTATGAGTATGGGAGGATGATGGAATTGGTGGGGGGGCTTTTTTATCCCTTTTTCATCCCATGTTTTCTCTTCTGAGAAGGGGATGACTGAGACAATGATGCAGGAGAAGTAGTAGTTGACACAATGGATTCTGTGGGATATGGTCAATTCAGGGATTCACAAATAACACTATGGGTATGGGAGATCATTTTATAATCCATGCAATCATCATATTTCTGGGACCCATGGTTTGAAACTTAATTCCACTTGCCTTCGCTATCACTGTTGTTGTCTAGACACACTAAGACACATGCCACCTGTGCCAGAGCTGGGCCTAACCGGACTGTGTTGTTATCCATCTTGTCTTGAATCCAGTATTTAAAGACATATCACTATTAGAGGTTGTGCCCCAGTATCAAGTGATAGGGATAGTAATTAGGGTGATCAGTGAGGTTCACCTCTTTTGGCCTCCTACAATCAGGAAAATTTACAATCCCGTATTCCAAGGCATTGTGGAAGTAACTAGGGATTTAATCTTCATTGAATGAGTTGGTCTGGGTACTCTTTTCTGGGAAGGGGGCCCTTGGAGCCTGACCCTAACGCAAGTCTAGAGGAGCCTGTCGGGGAGGTGGTGCTTGGTTATATCACCTAGGTGGTGGCGGCGCATTGCACAGGGGAACCTACTGATTATGAGGTGGGTGCTCCTGGGCCAAAGGATGCGCCTATGGTGGAGGGCCTCTGCGAGGCTTTAGAGGTGGCTCCATGGGTAACAACTCTAGTATCCTGGGGTCCTCTATATGAGTCAATGAAGTGGTCTCAACCCTATAATCCCTTCTCACAGGCATTGTAGGAGGCTATGGATGTGCCTTTCTTGCCTATTGAAGGGCTTCGTCTAGGCGCTAGGCCTCATCAGAGAAGTCTTGGAATCCCCTGGGATTATTCTCGGTAATAAGGGAGCGGACCAGTTATGTCTTGACATTTCCTATGCACATCATCAGCAGTTTATCATGACTCAAGGGAATGTCAAGGGAGTATGTGAGCCCTTTCCACCAGGAGACCAAGTATGAAACACGCTCATCAAGGCTCTACTTTCACCTGAAGAGGTCTATGATACTCGTCTTCTGAGTGGTGGAATTGAACTAGAAGGGAAATTTCCTACGGAGGTCTTCCCATTCGACAACTGATCTAATGGGGCACTAGATGTTCCAGACGAACCTCAGAACCTCCAATATCTGTATGAAGGATCGTAGATTGGCGGCCTCCTACTGTGTTAGAGTTCCCAACATGGGACCACACCTTGAGATAAAGTGGGACAGGTGTTACGGAGGGTCCCCTATCCCATTGAAGGGGTAAAAAGTGGGATTTTTGAAACCCAGAGTAGCTGGCATATCATCCACTCACACAGGATATGGCTTGCCATCAAGAGGTATTTCCACATTTCCAGAATCTGAATCTTTGAGGCGAGAGATTAGTGCCACCATTGGATCATATGGGAGAGGATTCCTTTCATTATGGGGATCCCGGACCAAAAGCACATTGGCAGATTCTTCAACACTATAAGTAAGCCCAGCGGCTCATGGAGCAGCTAGTGGAATGACCTGTGGAGCAGCTAGGGGAACCTGAGCTGGGTCCTGAATATTGTCACGCCATTATAGAGGATTTTGAGATAGGTACCATGCCCTATTGTCACATGTTCTAGCCTCAACCCAGTCTACATGAGTAGGATGGTCATGGTCACCTGGAGGCAATTTGTTGATGGGAAGTTGTGCCTACCCCTACTGCCCCAACCAAGGATCGCCATAGTCTGGTCTTCACTCTGCAGCAAGTTCAGTATGGAGGTCATCAACCATCCTATTCTGTTCGGCATGTTACTGATGCAACATAGAATTTTCAGTATCATCTTCCTTATTCTACAATGATCTTGATGGGTCGGAGGACTTGATAGCTCTGAGGTGATCCTTAACTTTTTTGGGGTATGAACTGAGGAAAAACACCTTTATAGGAACTAGATGTCCCTGTATATTCTTATGTTGATGAGTAATCCATCCCAATACATCCAAGAAGTGTGAAAATCCCTCAGTAGGTAGGTCCTCTCCAAGAGTCTCTAGATCGTTCTCACCCCCAACAGGTTGGTCATGTTAACTGCAATCCTTCCTGGAGGCATATGATCTATATCCCTTGGAAAATCGGGTTGGCTCTAGATTGAACTAAAAGTTAGGGTCACATACTTCCCCCAACCATTGATTGGCACATGGGGAGAAGCCTCCTTGATTATCCTGCAGAGCACTTTAATGCTCTGGATGCATCGTTCTTGGAGGGTTCTATGGCGACTTGGTGACTTCAAGAGTGGGCCACGAGGAGTGCAGCAAAATCAACCAAATAGAATTGTTGACCGTTGTATTCGAAGTGTTCTTGACTCTTAGGGTAGGCCACTCTTCGATGAAGATGGAGAAAATGCATCACCCAGACTGTCTGGAGAAGACACTCATCCTCTTCCTGGGTGAGCGATTCCGGTGCACTGAAATTCAATGTTGCAACTGGGCAAAACATTTCAGGGAAATGGTCTGCTGTGAGAATAACCCACAATATCTTTGGTCCAGATTCATTGTCTAGCCCTTCATTTCCCCACTCATTAACTGAAGGAGGCTGGGGAATCAGTTGTGGTATTGAGGCAGACCGTTGGGATGGTGGGCTGGATAGTGGATGATACTACTAATGATATGAAAAACCACCGTATCTCGGGCTATCCTCCAAAGAGTGTAGTGACTTAGCCACCACATAGAGGTAAGATGAGACGATGACCATAGTTTATGGCATAGGGACTATTTCTACTGGAAATAGACCACACTGCGGCTTGTCATCCATTGGTCCCCATAATATCTCTCCCTGACCTCTAGTTGAGGTAGAGAGTGCTTCTGGTGATGACGGTGGTGATTGTACAGCCCGAATCTATGGAGTTACCAAATTTTCATCCTACTAGATATACCTGCTGAGAGAGGCAGGAATATGATGGACCTCACACTCTGAAAGAATGAGGCTGATGCACCTCATTCCTTATCCATCCCTTGACACAGAGTATCTTGGTGGGGGTTCCATCATTGAGTGGTATTACGCCTCAGAATATGAGAAGCATACTGGTTTGATCTCGATCTCAATCTTCTCAGAATTATCTATATGGAAGAAATGACCCACCCTCCTACCATAGGATGGTTCTTTGGGATAGGGTATATTTTTGGCATGGGGATGACCTTCGACCGTACAGGTGATGGGGTAGTGAGGATTGTCTCCTGAGTGAGTTGGGGTGCGAGGAGCACCTGGACAGATATCAAAGGGAACATGAGGGGGACAATCGTAGCCACTGACTGATGTCCAGATGGAATCTCTGTGGGGTGTGCTGGAGAGAATATGACCTCCTCTAGATCATATAGGAGTGATTTTAGGACCTCTATTCTTGTTTTCCCTGGCACCATCACCACGAGGATGGTCCTCGTACTGGTCAAGCTAAACATGGGTATGACCTCTGTGCTGCGTGCTGGAGAAGTGAAAATGACCTTCAATATTCTAATTTATGAGGTTAGGAGGAACTCCTATAGATTATAAAAGGACATGAGGAGGTCCCCAAACTTTATATTTATGAGATGGTTAACATCCTTACATCGGAGGCCTACTGTATGAGGAAAAACTCCAAACTCGATGTAATGAGCGCTGGATAGGCTTCCGTTCTGAGTTTCGCTTCCATGGGGAGGACCCTCAATTGGATTGAAGGTAACATGGGGAAGACCTACATACTGATATTATAAGGGGGTATGACCCGTATTCTCTATGGTGGGGGTATGGGGAGGACCTCTATTCTTGGTGTTATTGTGGCAGGTTGGTCCGCGGCGGGTGATCCATGCACCGACGACCATGACAGTCGACCCAGCCTGCCTGGGGGAAGTAGGGGTCTCAATACAGGTCATGTATATTAGTCCCTCTTCGTAGAATACACATGGTGCATGATGACATACGTTGGTCGTGGTGTGAACCACAGTAGTTGTTGATGTCAACGCCCCTTGGCAGACGTCCTCCTCGGCCAGCGCCCGACGCTGGCGTTGGGTCATCCGGACGAGGACTAGTGGTGATGGCCCATTGATTACCTATTACTGGACTCATGGGAATTGGTGGTGGCACTGGAACAGCCTAGTGGAAGCCCTCCTTGGGATCCCCTAAGATGAGATCCTAGCCGGGTTGGCCCAGACATCCCCAACCTCATCAGTGTAGGGAAGGGAGTCATCGAATTGTTCCGGAGAGAGGCTCCCGGAATGATTGTACATTGGCATTGGGAGCAGTGGATCCCTACATGGCCCTTGGGGGAGGTGGTGGAGACATGGTTTAGATTCTTTTAAATCATGGTGGGCCACATCCTGAGTCAGGATAATCCCCTCCTCGAATCGGCGAAAGAGATCACTTATCACCCTTCGTCGAACAAATTCAGAAAGGGTGTTGGGGTGTGTGAACCCAATAGCTATTGTTGTGGAATATATCTTAGAAATGGTGGAGTCATGCATTACTACTGCATTGGATCAACCCCAACCCCTGTGTAAGTGTGTGGGTGGCGATCAGTTTATTGATGCAGTAACTCGGTTCCTTGAAAGCAGGGGGATTAAACAATTAGTGATGAAATAAAGAAATCAATATCCAATGTCCCAATTCCATTCCGTCTTACATGGCTGGAAAGAAGTGTCCATAATGACAATGTCATAGACCAGGATTTCCAACATTTTAACTGCCCCGACTTCAGGTGAGTTTCACGCCGATCCCACAATTTGCTTTGCGGTAAATTGCACTAGATAACAGGATCAGGTGTCACGCTAATCCATTGATGTCTTGAAGGCTAGTAATCTCCACATTTTAAGAGAATAAATTCGTGTTGGTTTCACCATTTCTGTTTCTGACACTTTCTCTGGGGCATGCGCATTCATCTATTTTAGGATGACAAGGATGCGTTGGCTGTTGCTCTTTATTCCTACTTTCCAAAGTCGGGCAACATCCGTCACTTATTCAAGGACATTTTCTCCTTGATCAAAATGGGATGATGGGATTTTAGTTCTTCCTTCCATGGATTCCTCCTCAAAACTCATTACTTAGTCCAGGTATCCCATATAGATTAAGAAATTGTTCAATAAACTCTTCCCAATACCATATATTCATGGATGCCAGTTAATTACACTACTTCAGTTGGGAAATTTCAAGGGGTCCGGTCAGGGAAGTAACATTCGGTTGGGGGAGTAGTCACATTGGACATCACTATCATGTCTGGATGCTGGAACACTAGCACGTCAATGATTCTTTCCCTTATTATAGGGATTCTTGAGGGCATGGAATCCCAAGGCATCGCACGTCGAATGCGGGGAATTATATCCCATAGGCATGTCTATGTGGTTTTCCTGAGCTTTCCTTGTTTAAAAAAGGGCATTATGCTAGTTTAACGTCCAGTGGAGACAAATCGGGCTGATCAGAACACCGGGTAGAGTGGAATAGATGGGTGCAACCCCTGGAGGGAACATTGATTCTGGAGGTGAATTGGCATGATCTCACAGGGTTACAACGGCCCAAGTAAAAATCAAGCTGGATAATGGCCGGTTAAGTGAAGTGGATGGAGAGTGATATGGAGTCGACTAGAGTGTGATGGTTATGTTGGGATTTATCCTAATGGATACCTCTTATATATACATGTGGAAGGGATTCAAAGTCTTCACAGTTTAATATGGGGTACAGAATCAGGGTGTGCACAAAGGAAAACTATCTAATGATATACTGGGGCCTACAAGTGGTTAGCAGCCTGAGGTTTGTCTAACGCCACTAGGATAGACTGGGGATATGGGTCCCAATGAAAGGGGTGATAATGGCTTACTGCTGGGTATTGGTTGGAAACATCTTACCACTAAAATGGGATCACAAAGCCCTACCACTGCATAGGGTTTATAATGGCTAACTGCTGGATAGGGATAGTTTAATGTCATGCGGAAAAAAAGAGGCATATAGTTTAACGTCATGCAGGACATGGTTGGATCAATGTGCAGTGCTTTGGACCAATTGTTGTTGGGCTTGAACCTCTCGTAGTAATCCTACGTACCTCGCCTTGGAAAAGATCAATGTCCATGTAGTTCGGGATGGGTGAGTCGATGTGAAGTTTTTTAGGACCAATAGATTGTGGGCATGAACCTCGGGGAGTCATTCTAAGTACATTGACCTGGCAAGGATCAAATTGCATGTGGTTCAGATGGTTTTTGTGAACTGGCATGAAGGGGGTTGGGACCAATAGTTTTTGGGCTTGAACCTCATGTAGGCTTTCTACATACCTTGCCTTGGAAAGGATCAAAGTCCACGTAGTTCAGGATGGGGGAACCGACGTGAAGGGGGGTGAAACCAATAGGTGTTCTGATTGAACATCATGAAGTATTCCTACGTACCATGCCTTGGCAAGGATCAAAGTATATGTAGTTCGGGAGGAGTTGGCGATCAGACATGAAGATGGACGTGACTAATGGATGTTGGGATTGTACCTCAGGGAGGCTTCCATGGCACCTTGCCTTACCAAGGATCAATGTCCATAGAGTTTAGGATGGTGTTGGGGCTTACACTCTAGACTACCCAGGTAGAGTGTCGTGGTTGATTCATACTCCAAGCCAATGTGAGTCATGCTTAGTGTGAGAAACTAGAGGTAGTAGAGACCTAACGATCACGTCTTGAACGGTGCGTCTGTGGGGAGTGAAATAGGGATGACACGTATTTAGTGGCCCAACATGGATAAAGGGGCTTATGCATGGTCCTCAGCCAAATGATATGGAGATATGTACTGACTCTAGGGTGGAGGCCTGGTGGTGACAAATCCCAAAGGGAGAGGGATTTGGCACCAAAGAAAGGAGGTCTCTGGTGCCCATCCCCTCACTCTAGAATTTTTCCTGGAAGATGATTGGAGGATCAGAGATGATTCCACCCACAAGAAAGGCTCGGGGCTTACTCCAAGGTGGTTTCCCTTCCCCCACGGATAGACGCCTATCTTGTAAAGAGGATCCCAATCCATTTGAAGAAGATCTCACTCTTGTGGAGATGACTGGGCATAGAGATTGTCTGAAATGTGGCACCCCGCATATGATGAAAGGGGTATGGTCAAAGTGTAACGTCATGAGTTAAAGATGATGGAATTTGGAAGTTTAACATCCTCTAGCTTGGATGAGGTGGGTTCACTCTTCACCCCTAGGAAATAAAAAAACGATACCCACCCACTATTGGGGAACAGAAGGAATCATTAATGCCGTGGTGTGGGGTGTGTTATGGAATGATCTATTGAGAAGTCCACGTTAACGTGGCTATGGGAAGAAGTAATTACCTTTACTGTTTCTATGTGAAAAATCATGAGGTGAAGCAACGCAATGGGAAGAACCACCCCAGGGACTTTGATGTTACTTGGCACGGGCCTAAAGGGCCATATATGATAATGATGTGTATCCTAGATGTTTTGGGCACAATAATCACCCGAAGATGATGTACAGAAGAGGGACATCAAAGAAAAATAGTACGCACAAGGAGGGAGGCTTTCAAGCAAATGCAGAAGTTGTGCCGAAATGGCGGGGGTGAGTTGACCCAGAGGTTTGCGTGAAATATGAGAGGTTTGCGCACAATTGGCACACAATTGGAATAGTTTCACGTAAAAGGCTGGGTGTGTGCGCAATTGGGGAGGTATGTGCGCATAAGGTGGCTGAGGTTTTGTGCATAGATGGTGGTTGAGGTTTTGGGCGCATGTCAGAGGAGTTGCGCAAAAGGAATGACCAAGGTTTTATGCACAAGGGGAAGGGATTGTGTGATGGGGAACTGAATTTTAGGGATTGGGTGGCAGTGAATCTAGAGTGGTCTCATGCGAAGGTAGACACCAGGGAGACCTGTCGTGAAAAATCACATACCTTAAAGACATCTTATTTCACGAAGGAGGGGTGGATTGTGTACAGAGGAGATGGTTCATATTCTTCAGTTTTCAGAATTCAAAGGGTTTCCCTTCTATTTATAGGTGCTCGGGGTCACCAGGTCCATGAAGAAGTTGATCGGTGTGGAAAAAATCCATTCTTAATGTCAGTGGTGTGAAAGATTCCATGCCTGGTGTCAACTGCGTGCATGTTTCAGCACTATATGTCGGAAATGCGCAAGTTTATATGTGTGGTGTCCACTGCACACAAGTTTTCTCACTTTCAAGAAAAAAAGTCCTTCATATGCTGGGTTTTTTGGCACGAGAGAGAAGTTTTTTTCACGCACTTATTGGATTGTTTTTGCGTCTCTTCTGTTCCCCCCGAAATTGATCGATGAGTCCAAATATGTCTTTTTTTATCCTCAAATTCCATCTCGAAGATTTAAGCACATTTCAGCCTCAACAATCCCTGCCACTTTACAGAAAAAGGTATTACCTTATGATGTGTATTAAATTCATGTCAAGGTAATAGAAGGTTTATGACACCAATATTACTTCACAACTATCATGGATTTATGAAATCCATTGATCAAGAAAAAAGTATTTCTTCAATGTGTTTGTCCTGGTGTATTATAGAGGGTGGTAAAATTGATTGTAGATACCCCATCTAGTGTTCGTATCATAGTAATGTGTTCACATAAATAATTTCATTTCATTGCACTCTATAACAAGAAAAGACTTCCAAAGGTAGTATAATGAAAATTCATATCCCTGAGCTGGGTCAAAAAAAAGGGAATTTTTAACAACCAATGATATTATGAAAAAGAGCATTCCCTACCTGACTCTCACTGACATCAACCCTGAAGAGAGAAGGCTGCTGAAATAATTTCACGTCATGCATCTGATAATAATGAGAAAGACTCCCGATTATAGGAGGTAAGATATTAGATTAAAAAAAATCTATAAATAGTGTAATGTTTCTCCAAAACAAAAAATGTATGTGTTTTCCATATTATTTAATCAGTTCAATTTTGAAAAAAACACCATATGGTCATAATATAATCCACGGTAATATTTTCAACAGTAGTTCAAGAGAAACCCTAGCCTGCAGGGTTGGGGTTTTTACCTAACCCTCAGGGTAACCCAATCAGGCCTGAAGGGTCATGAAAAACAATTAGGAATAGCCTCATCTCTCACATATGGGGGATTTTAACCTCAAAACCCCCTACTAATAAAGAATTAGTTTTCTCCTAATTAAAAAAGAAACCAAAAAATGGATCCTCCCAGCGAAACCCATCCTGTGATCTGGTATTTTCCCTTAAAACATGCATGAATGAACTTTTAAGAGATTCCCTTGGGTTACTATTCACCAAAAAGTTTCTAAATAATTTGTAAAGAAGAGTATGTGACCTAGTGGATGGTGCAGAAGAAGGAAATATCATAGTGAAACTAATATATTTCCCACAATGTGTTTCAAATAAATTATCATCATCAATGTCATCCACACATATTCCAAAGAACCGACCGATTCATAGCTGATAGGTGAGTAATTTAATATACATGATTTGGTCTATACCAATGCAATTGAATTATTTGTGTGCACATGAAATCAGAGGCTAGCTATAAATTTGGGAACTCCAACAAACAAACAAACCTTTTCCTCCTTGAAATAATTCAAAAGGTTAGGGTTAAATAATGTATCACATCCCTCCCGGAGATACTAAGTCCCTTTCAATAGCAATTAATTACTCAAAAAGAAGAATAGATGAAATAATTGAGGATATTCAATATATAATTACATAGATAAAAATTTTCTACCAGGTTTGTTATGAAAGATTATCCTCAACAAGCATGCCTAGTTGGCACTCCTCAACAAAGAGAGTCTAACATGTCAACTGAAGAAGACCGAGAACATCCATTCATTATAGGATACCATCCACCAATATATTTGGATCTCGTAGAATAATACCATGAATTCCATAAATTGTGTATTAAACTATTGTATGGTTAGGAGTATTATTAGAGGCCTTCCCCAATTAGTTACACATAACAGGTACCAGAAGTTCTTCCAACAATAGTACTAACAACCTCTTCAACTATTGAGGAACCAGTTGTTGGACATTACATGGATCCATCATAGCCATAAATTTAAAAAATGGTTATTAACACCACTGAGTCCTTAATTTCATGATTTTCAGCCATAGAGGAATGAAATTCACTAATAGAACTAGAAAAGAATCCATAACCAGAATGGGTAAATCCAATGATTCCCCCTCTAAAAAGTTATAATCATTTATTTCCAACATGAATGACTGTAAAATATCCCATGAAGAGAGACGTGATACTAACCATATTTAATACCCACAATGGGCAGACTGAAAAAAAGAAGAATTTCATCTTGCTAGACCTATTTTCTACATGGTTTAAGGAAAAACCAATGTAATAAAATGATAAGAGGAATAAATCATGTTATAATAAATCCCAAAAGGGGGTTTCCTAAGAAAAATCCACATATCACACACTTTTTCTTCTTCATAATTTGGAAAAGAAATTAGGATGATGGAATAAAAAATATAATTTTTTTTAGGGTTTTCCATATGACCATTGATCTAGTTGAACCATATGCTCACTAGGAACATTGGCTATTATAATATTTAGAGTTCCTCCCATCTCTATAATAATGATTATGATTAGTATAATTATTTTCTAACACAAAAGGAAGCTTCGATGTTATGGTTACCGAAAGGGAGTAAGGATGAAGGCATAGAGGATTAGAAAAAAATTCTATTCAATTATGGAGAAAACCCGGAGGAGAATAGATAAGATTGAGTCTCTCTGTTGTACATCAAAATGGACCTTCAACATAACACTTCTACATTTTAATGGCCTACCAAGACCCATTAGTAGCTCATTAATGCTCAATCAGTCTGTAATATTTAGTATTCTC
The DNA here is from genome assembly GCA_963277665.1 of Viscum album. Taxonomy (NCBI): domain Eukaryota; kingdom Viridiplantae; phylum Streptophyta; class Magnoliopsida; order Santalales; family Viscaceae; genus Viscum; species Viscum album. Next base: position 586,721 of record OY728129.1, read on the forward strand.
AGTTTGGATAAGTGCTTCTGTTTCTATAGTAATGGTTGTTGACCCTTCTATTTGGGACCCTCCCAATGCATGATGGAGTTGTTTGAGTTCCACTGGACGATATCCAATTCATTTTGAAGATGGGAAAATTGAATGGTATTCTTCCTGATATACTATTTAAATTATCTCATCTTTGGGTTATGGATGGCCTCCTCTTGGGTTAATTCAGCTCAAAATATATAATCATTTGTGTTAATTTTTTCTTTTTCGAAGCATATTCTATTACATCCACATATGAAAAAAATTCTTTCCATTAGAATGCATTTGGAATTAATCAAATCCACAAAATCCCAACATTCCAAACAGAGTATGTAGTCAGCCAAAATATGAATGAATGTATTCTAGAGATGTGCCAAAAATTATCTTTCAAATAACCCACCAAGCCCTTCCTCAATTGAAAATAATAGAATCATGTAGATCTATTTTTGACTAGGAGATACTGTTAGTGGGAGGAATGTACTATGAAATTAAATAACTCAATAAAGATTCTTGTTCTTCTCCATCTAAGATAGTGGATGCCTCTCCTTCCAATTATTGCTAGATTAGTATATCATATTATCCTTTGCACCTAGTCACAGAAAATGATAAACCTAAAAAAATATTTATAATCATTTTAACCTCAAAATAATTTGATAATTAGGTACAATCACAATAGTTGGTGGACCTTACCCAATAGTTGACCAACATCCTAAGTGTATTCTTCCCTAGCATCCCTGCATTCAGTTGTTTGAGCTAGAACCTCTTACTGAGGGGCACTCTCCCGTGTCTACATAGTGTTCATTAAATGAGGCCCAGAACGACTCCCAATTTCATGGTCCACCAGATCTAACCCATTAATAATGATGATGATATGTAAAAAATGTCTTATTCAGGAACCATCACATACATTGTCTGTATGGATGGAGATTCTTAATCTAGTCAATAATAACCTATGAATCAATATAAAATTACTAGTTTCACAAAAGAAAAAGGCTCGCATCCATTCTATTCCCAACTATGTCCCTAAAATTCTGCAAAAGTAGTAGAAATTTTAATATGTTCTATTATTTCATCAATGGTAATGCATGTATTTTTCATGGAATCTATTGATGTTGTAGGCCCCGTAGTAATCCCACATGCGAAGCTGCCTGGAATATTTGTGTTATGTCCCAGCACATCAACCTCCACTAATGACTTGGGACCCCAAAAAGCTTCTTCAAAGTCAATATTAGGGTCAACATCAGTCTTCGTAGGGTCATCTGGTGCATCAAATGAACGAGAAATATAAAATAAATGGAAGTCATATATTAGAATATGAAGTCATATGATTTTCCTTTAACATTTCCATATTCCTCCTCCCGTTCAACAATGGTGACATGAGTAGTTCCCTAAGAAAATGATGTATCCTCGACCATTGACACCTATTATGTTGAGGGAGATAACTAACTAGTATAGATAGTCTCAGTACATTATTCCCTCACCAACCCTTGAAGGTTCATATGTAATCCCCTTGAGAGAGGGGATTAATGGGGTTCATGAAATATTTGTAGGATTAAACAATTATTCATGATAAAGGAGAGAATAGTTGTACCATTTCAACTTACCACTATAGGAATTATTTTAACAAAAGATTTCACCCTTCGAAATTACATAATTTTGTTTTTTTGTCAAAGGATCGGGAATAACATCGTCCTTTTAAATTATGTGTGTTACATGAGGCAATGATATTTCTCCTTCCATCCTAGACTCCATTGTTTTCATCCCTAGGGATAATTTTATCTTTTGAAGGGGTGATTCGTTGGCCCCATGTGGGATGCTAGTGAGGTTGTATCATGGCATGAGAACATCAGTTGATTTCTCCTTGGTTCGCTGCAAATCACAAATACCATCCCCTAAAAAACTCTATTTAACATATAAAATAAGTGAAATAAATAAAATAAATTCCAAGAAAAGATGAAAATACATCTAAAAGATTGACATAGTCACACCATTGTTAAAAACATGGATAGTATACTCCTTAATTAGTACCTCATTTCACCATATCATCAACTTGTCATGCGGATGGAATTTTGTCGTCCGTTGCAAAAGTGAGCATGTCTAGATCTTAAATTTATATCTGCACCTCAGTGGGATTGTCCCCTAGGTGAAGATCGTGTGGGGATGAGGTATCTCATATCCCTATAATCCTTAGTCCAATTTTAATAAGAAACCATATGATTTTAGCATTGAGTGACATGTCCTACCAAACGTGGTCTGCCTCTGATTATACGAATTTAGAATACAACCTTGTCTATTGCAAAAATGATTAAAAATATTTGGATTTCACAAGATTATCAACTCTCTCCATCATAAATAATGGATGATAAAATGAAACCCAAACATCATCTTGGAGAGTAATAATGAACCTTATTGGTGTGACATTATTTTGTATAGCCCTACTAATTCTGATCATTGGGTTTAACCTCACATGTGGTCTTTTAGGTGAGCTAGGAACCTCATCATCCAAACCCTCTGACACAGAAAAAGAAGTATCTGAAATAGATAATGTACCTTCCAAAATAGAGAATCTTTCCTACTCTACTTCCTCTACCCATCCTGAGGAACATATTTGGCTAGAATCCATTTGGTGTTTGATACAATCTATACATTGTTATACCGTGAGTATAAACCACTTATTTCATCCAATGGAGGTAGGTTGAGAACTCCATGCATCAACTCCATGGTTGTGAGAATACATATCTATCGATCTACCATCATATTATTTTACAATATGATTTTTTCTACTTCAGTATATAATGTTATCATCTGTAGACATTTGAACTAGAAATAAAAACTATAATAAATGAACACCTTTCATAGAATCTCACCGTCGATCCTAGTCTCTAGAACACTATTACTAAGGACATCATGAAAGACCTCAGATCGTCAAAAACCTTCAAATAATTAGAAAATCCACCAATGGGTGTATTCCCATAGGGAATGAAGTTTAAATACTTAAAATAACTCATCCTTTTTTTGATTTCATTGGGTTTAAAAGACATGGTACGAATATTAGATACATCCTAGACATATGGATGATACTAACATCTGGGAACCTTGATCCCACTTTTCATAGTGTATATTCTGAATTGGGTTTTGATCCATCCCCACAAAACTTGTAATGTTCTTTTAATTCTGAAAGGAGCCATCCATAAATGAACATGTAGTAGGCTTCTGTGGATTTTTTACTTGATGGTGATGCCCATCCCCAAAATATTTCTATCCACTATATTATGAAATACCACAAATTTTCCTTTCCTTATACTTCCATTGGAGTCATATAAACTAATCAAATCGTTGCTATGCCACATGGACAAAAATCCTGCTAGATAAGTATTCACTGGATCATTGGGCCAGATATCATATCACCACTTTTCGTACTCCCCCTACTCCTATGTAATAAAGAATGTGTTGGGTGTGCTTATCATCACTACATTAGGATATATTGTCAGACACTTTTAAGTGGTTCCTTCCAATTTCATTCTTAGAAAAGTACTCATCCACACCATTGGATGAATATCCATACCATTGGATGAATATCCACCCATAGATAGGGGTCTTCCACCTTATTATCATGATATATTTGAGCTGAACATGCACTAATTATTGATTCATGTCGATATCATTCCACATCACCCTTATAAGGATAAATCTTCCCTTCATATCTGCAAGGATCAGATCCCTAGAAATCTTTTTACCATTTCAAAAACTAATTAAAGCTTCTCTAAGAATCATATCGAATGGTTTTTCTTATGGGATCCAGTGGATTAGTATATCCAAAATGAACTCAAGAATACTATTCACCCTAGTTTGTCCCACATAGCTGAAAAAATATATGTTCAATACCTTCAATTCAGTTGTGTATTTTTCTATAGGTCTGGTGCACAAAATATGACCACATCTATGCTGCATGAACACCCCCTCTGGGGAAGAAGTCCAAATTTTCCTCCAACCCTTCCACCGATCTATCTGTGAATCCCAAAAGATGAATGAATAACAATGTGTCTTTAATTCTATTGTGTGTGGTTTTCAATATAGAGTACATGGGGTGTGATACATGAAACATACTGTGGATGATATCCCCACCAGGATATATCAATCCATGATGGAAATATTAGTAGTTTTTAAATTATTACGATGATAAAACCAAGAGAGTAGGGTGTAGTTCTTTGGAGTATGTGTCTGGACATCCCCCAGTTAGCCATGACCATAATGTGGAAAATATCCAATCTTTTTATAGTGACGATGATATTTCTTCAAGGACCCTTCTAGATCAGGATGAGTAGTATTAAAAATGTCGTAATAACAATTCCCTATAAATTTCCTCATCTGTTCAATGTTTTTACTCGCTAAGCCATTGAAACCTAAAACATGCATCTTTTCCATTGAACCAGCACAAAATTTTAAAAAAAATTTAGGAGAATAATGATTTAATGAAATATATGAAAATAAAAAAATTTTACAAAGGCAAGTGCTCACAAAATATAATTTCATAGATTCCTCACACACATGCCTTTTGTAGGGATATTTCTCATGGTCCCCATGAAATTTACATGATGAGGCATATGCGTCACGTAGGCAGATAAATACAATGTTTGTGTGAGTGAGGTATTTAGAGAAAATATTTCTTCTAAGGGTTTGCATGGGAGACAAGCATGGAGAGACATGAAAATTCAGATTTGTGAGATCCATTCCTCAAAATGAGAAACACATTTGTTGGAATGTAAAACCCCCACGTGGCCCATGTTCATGACCTAACTATGTAATAGGATTATGTGGATGACAAGAGTGGTATTCCTACATGGATGACATTATATGGTCACCTCATCAGTTCATCCATTATTTATATCCCTTTACTTCAGGTTTAGACCCTCTCCCTTAGATTAGATCCAATACTGATAGGGGAAATTTGTTCACACACTATTTTTTTCATGAATGAAATACCATCAAAGGGAAATACCCAATGAAGAATAGATGATAACAAAGGATGAAGTCCAAGGATCAATTAAGACCCTCTAAATAAATTTCTTCCATAGTACCCAAAACACATTAAGTGTACATGGTACCTGCATGGAGCCCTACACAGCCTACCTAAACATGAATCCTACACAAGATGACATTTTATCCCAAGGACCTATATTTTCCTATAAATAATAATATGGGGTCTTCATTTTGATGAACACAAAATCAAGAATTCTAACCAATTTTATGTTCCCACTAGTTCGTTATTCAGTCCCTCCATAAACTTCTACATAGATTTATAAAACCCAAAAGGAGATAATTTAATAGGGATAGTGAAACTAAATTCCTACAAGGGATTAAAATATACAACACTTTCAAGAGGCATTCTCTTACCCCATAATTAATGAAGACTAGTATGAGGTACCCTTTCCCAAATAGGGACCTCTGTGATTCACCTCCAGGAACCCTTATGAGACCATTGATGTCTTGAGAAAGCTCGCCCCCTAGTGTTGTCACCCAAGTGTTTCATCACTCAAAGTGATACTAATTAGGCCAATCCTACCTACATGGAGTACCCTATGCACTATCCACTTTGTTTATCTCTATCCTCCATCCTGTGCGATCCATTCATTAGGCCTTCATAAAATACATCCATTGTGGGCCCTATCATTATTTTTCTCCCTTTTGTAACAGGGATCGACTCAATGCCTCCAAAGAAGCCTCATAACATGTAAAACCATGGGAAAAGGAACACCACCAAGTATCCCATTTGGATTTGTATTTATACACTCATAGGTTACCCGTACGTGTTCTACTAGATGGTTAGTATACTAAAACACATGTGAATTTTTACTTCCATAGTCATGAGGAACCCTACCCATGGGAAAGCATAAGGGTGTTCCCGATCTCTGAAATATAGGTTAGAACCATAACCTCCCCTTATTAACACTAAGGAATAGAGAATCTGGTTCCAAGCATGGAGGGTGATGATTACTCATGATTTTATATTCGACATGGAATGAAATCCTCCTCCATTAATAAGAGACCAATTTGAGTAATCATGCATAGTGTAATCCCCTATCCAATCTTGTTGGAAGTTTCACTCTTTATCCTCTCTTCCTCTTAACCACATAGACAAAGATGGGATGGGGACCTAAACCCTCTGCCCTTTCTTACACCTCCTTCTTTCATACATATCCATACCCTAGAATATTATACTGTAAAGGGATATAAGAGAAGTGTCGTATTCCTGACCACTTCCATAGATGACCCATCCACTTCCACCAGTGGAGGAGAAGTGTGTAGTTTGTTGGAACATTTGTTTCCCCTTGTATCTCACACAGAGCTTAAATCACATGCTCTTAGAGTATAAATATGTCTTTAAAACCACATGATCCATGCTACTTATTGAAATATAAGAACATTGATTCATGCTATAATTAGAATATATAGGATGCCCACCTAGTGCCCGAGCTCAATGGGAATCCTCCATAGATATAAGACCCAATCATATTTCCCGAAATCTGGGAATCCTCTTTTGGAGTAATCCCCAAAAGAGGACACCAAATCACAATGTTCAAAACACCCCTCATGGAACATTTAACAGAGAATCCCCTTTATTATTAAGCCCCAATCATTTCCTTGAATAGTTAAGGTGTAACACCCTGAGAATTTATGAGGTATTTGTTTAATTTATTTGATGTATTCTATTATACAATACAACAATATTATCTTTTATTATACGCAACACTGTATTACCTTGCAATATATGCAACACTATTATTGGTTCGTGTTACACACAATTTCATGTTTTTTTTGTAGAAATTATTCTACACAACATTAAGTAATGATTTTTTTTAATGTATAAATGAAATAAGTTTTGAATATGTTATACGCAACACCAAAGGGAGATTTCACTACACACAGCCCTGACATGCCTTGAATTACATGCAATTGCGACCATCCTCGATAGCGTGTGTAGCACGCAATACCGGGTTTCAATAAACAATGATATATTGTTATAATATTATTATTATCTAGCCTTTATGAACAGTATTATCTATATTTTGATTTTTATAACATTATTATTCATCTTACACATTTTCTAGAACATGGTATGAGAACAAAATAAATTTTTGGGTAAAATAATTATTTTTCAAAAAATGCAGTTTTGCCACCTTTTGATGGTTCACCCACATTAAATATAGTTTTTGAAATGTTTATAAGTTCAATTTGAAAAAATTAAATTCTTCTTTGGAATCAGGACATAAAAATTTACTTTAGAGAAATTTTTCATATTATTCTGATAACTTTCATATTTTAATGAATAGAAAAAACACTATATTTTAATTAAAAACAAGTTTTTTCATCGTAATAATTTATAAGGTTAAATTATAATATTTAATGGTTTTAAAGTATAAATAGAATAAATTTTTACAATTTAATATAATGTATTTCATTAACATTTATTTTACATTGAATTCACAGGTAAAATCCTTTTAATATTTTCCAATGTTTTATATTTTAAAACTCGTTTTCTTAACAACGAGATTAATTTTAAATTAATTTCTAAAACTTCATTGATTTGAATTTGGAAAAACGGATTCCATATTTGGAATTAGTAGGCCCAAATTATGTTAATATGCTACTTTTTTGGCACTATGAATAGTTTCTACGGTAATTTTTATTTACCATAGTTAAAGTTAAATCGGGTAATTAAGGGTAAATATAATATTATAAAATTTTCCTAACACTAGTATTAATATAATTGGATGATTATGTTTAGTCCTAAGACATATTTTGGTAAAAATTGAATCCATTGGAACCCACTTTGATGTGATTAAGACCTTTAATTTATTTTATTTTAAAGAAAGTGAAATATGTCTCACTCAAACTTTAATAATTAATGTATTTTTAATATAAATTTATACAGAATATAAATTCTATTACAAATACTAATTTTAAACATAATTGTTTTTATTTTTTATGGTAATTTATTTTTAATTTTTAAGAAAAATTTAATTACCTTAATATCTTATACAATAATGATGTAGAAATTATTTACTTAGTGAAAAATCAATAATATAGTTTTTATTAAAGTAATAATACCCATACAAAGGACAAAACACTTGAAAAAACATTTTTTTAAAGTACATATATACCATAAGAATCGAAGGGTATCTTGGGGACTATTTGGAGCCGTATAAAAGATATTAGGACATTTATATTATTTTATTTTAAATGATGTCAAATTTGTCACCTTCATAATTTAATAATTATAACAATTTATATGATGTTATTTTAAGATGATAAATTCGAGTAAAAGTATTATTATGAGAGACATTATATATATATTCATTATATTATTTTATCATTAATTTTTATGAAACAAATAAGTATATTAAATAATTATAAAATAATATTCTAGTAATTATTTCATTTAGAGAAATATCAAACAAATGGTTTTAAAAATATTAAAATAAATATTATATGAAATAATTAATGTTCTCCATAAATTTTCTAGATGAATATGACATGTTAGTATTCTATTAAATATTTTGGTTCAAATATATCCTCTGTGTGGATTTTTTTAAATTCAAATAAATGAATGGTGTCAAAATTGACACTATTGTTATTTTATAAAAATAACATATTATTAAATTATTTAAAAATAACAAAAATATTAAAAAATTACAAATTAAAAATTATATGGTCTCCAAGGTTATAAAGTATCCAATTATGGGAAATTGACACCATATATGTATGTATTTATTAAAATTACATATTCTGAATATTATTACCACAAATAAAAATAAATAGATTAAATAAGGATAAATCAAGTTGATAAGGTTTAAAATAATTTCCCAAAATGTATAAATTTTATTGGTTGATGAGATTAAAAACCTATATCAACTAATATTAGGATTTGAGTAATTTTTTTAATTTTTTAAGTGGGTATTGAATTGATTATAAATTAATATTTCTTATGTTTCCAAAGGTGCCCCTCTCCTCCCTTATAAAAAGGCACCTCCTCCCTCTCCTCCTCAAAAAATTTTGAGCCTTAAATCTAGGTCAAAACATGGCAATATAAATTCTCCACTTAACTAGAAACATACTAGAGGTCCTGGTCTTCTTCAAAGACCAACTTTAGTGCCCCAAGAGGAGGTTTAGAAGAGGCTTGTCAAAGAAGAGGTAATATCCTTTATAGATTCTATCAAATTCATTTCTTATTCTACTTCCTCTTATTTTTCTGGTTCATAATAATGTAATAACATTAGTATCACTCATATACTGATATTTTATTTTAAATATGTGACATCCCTATTTCACCTTTTATCCATCCTACGGAAAATTAAATCATCGCGCGTGCGTACGTACGGAATACCGTCTCCACGCCGTGGTGAAATCTGTTTTTCGACCACCACTTTACTTAGATGGGTATAATGGTGTGAAAAGTAACTATATATGATTATTATTACATGATACTAATTCTGATATATTATATCATCCTCTCCAATACCATTCAATAATTATGGGGAAAGATATCATCGCTCGTGTGTACGTACAGATTATTATCTCCCCGACGCGATTAGATTCATTCTCCATGATTAACCATTCACGTATGATTATAAAGTATATATAATAAATAATATTAAAATATATGACTTATTAATGATACTATATTTATGTATATTTTATTTTCTTACTTCCATTAAATTTAATAAGTAAACGAAAATGGCGTTCCTGTGTACGTACGACCTACCTTCTCCATGAATGGTGTATTTCTTTCCATTTATCAATATATTTTATATATGTATATTCTGAATATATATTATATATAAATCATGTTTTACATTCTGGAAGTAAGTAATCAAGAATTAAGTAATCATATGAATAATTTCAAGTCAAAACACGAACGATTAATGAAATGATTTTACCCAAAACACTGCTTTAACGTGGAATTGACAAATGAATGGGTAATATAAAGTCATAAGTGAATCATATACGATGTCATAAATATTAATATAGTTCTGTTATAAGGTAATAAAATGTTTAAACTCACTATACAGGAGCCTCAAACACATATGTAAGAAATTTGAGAAAAGGTAAGGGAAAATTTTGAGAATCTCATTTTTATCCGAGATTTCTTATAAGTAAGTATTTACTGGGGTTATATTTTTCATCCAAGTACATAAAAATTATTATCATAAAGTGTTTAATATTATTATATATATTTTTAAAGTAAAGTTTACCCATATTTGACTTTGACATTGTGTTATGGATGGAATATTTCTTTTGTTTACCATACAAGGAACTTTTTGACATTTCTGGCAATCTTACGAAGAGAATGATTTTTAACTTATACGGCATGAACGGATTTTTACAGTTTCATAACGAATAATTTTCATGAAGATTCCTCTATAAGATTTAATGATTATTTTAAACAAAATACTTTTCTTTTAATAGTGAATGGAATTTTTTTAAAAGAAAATAATTTTGAAGAAGAAATGATATTTTCATCAAGAATTCATTTCAAGTGTTTTGTCAAAACTATTTTCCATCTAAGATGAGATTATTTAGTATGATTATGTTTCACATATAATGTCTCTATTATTTACACTGTTTGATTATTCTTATGATGAAATGATATCCATTTGTTTTATATGGATTATGTTATGATGGGATGATGTTTATGAAACCCATTTTTTTCTTGGGGCTATGATGAATGATTTATGTTTATTTTGTGGCATAGGTAAGAATGATTTCATTATAAGATGGGTGGGTCCTCTATCTCCCTCCAACGCATTGGTTAAAGATTTATATGTCATGATAGAAACATGGATGGAATGGTAAGTGAATCTGGTTCAGTAATAAAGGGCTAGAATGACAAGTAAATCTGATTGAGTAATGGAATTTGTCCACTATGATGGTCTTGGAAGCAATGCCATGGCTACTATGGAAATCATTTCATGTGATTAATGTTTTTCCACAATAATATGTTTTATTACCATGCTATTTTATCATTATAAATGTTCCTTTATGAACTATGTCTTATGTACTGTCAAGATATATGTCTTTAACCATGATTTTGATGTTTTATGTTCATGTTGTTACATTCAGGTGTTTAGGGATTGTTTTATGTTCTTCATGTTTACCCTTACTGAGCATTTGAGAACACCCTTTTTATGTTTTCTTTTCCCAAGGATATAAAGAAATTTTTTAGGTAATAAAACCAAAGGGGAAGATCTTATGGGAGATGTTGAAGATATTTCACCATGATTAGAATATTATGTTCTGTGTTTGCAAAGACACTAAACTATTACAGTCCTTGGGTGTATGTTGTTGTTATGTATAAATTATACCGCAAAAGTAATGTAATGTCCACGTATATCAATTTTGGGTCTCTACAGTTGGTATTAGAAGAAATTTTTAGTTAACCTTTGGAAACTAGGATGCAAAATTTTTAGTGAGATCCCTAGAGATATTTCTAAGGTATGTCTAGGGATGTCCCTATGGTTAAGTATAATTATAGGTTATAGTCCTACAATTAAGGTAACGATCATAGAATTAGACCTAAGATCCTAGATATTTAAGGTAAACCCTCTTTTTTATGTTGTTTTCCTAGCATGATTTTGGCCTCTCACACTATTATTGTTGGGTTTTAGAAAATGGCTGGAAACAGGAAGATTAATTTTATGGATAATATGATGGACAATGGAATGATATTCTTCATGAGCTACCAAATGAAATGGTATTTGGAAGGCAAAACATCGTTATTATGCCTAATCAGCAATATCATAACATGATCAAGAAGCTCAACTTTGGTAATATCCCTGAATCAGCTAATAAGTGAAAGATGGCTTTTCATGATGGTCATAGAGGAAAGAAAGTCCAATTTCCCTCATTTAATTCATGTGGGAAGAGGAATCAAGAAAAATGTTTCAATGAAACTGGAAGATGCTTTGGGTGTGTAAAATAAGGACTCAGAGCTAGTAATTGCAATGTAAAAGGTTCAGTTAACACAATGGACAAGGATAATGGTATTGTTAAGACATCAACAATGGTTAAATGTATTAAATGTGGAATGTATGGTAATTATACAAACCAATGCCGTAATGGGAAAATCTAATGAAGATAATCTGCATGGTCAGATGGGTAGTATTTTTGTAGATGATGATGAAGACACTACAAATGATATATGAGATGAAAGAAGTGTTGAGGAAAAAATGATGAAGCTCGGTCAATGGTTTGAGAAGGTAGTGAAATGATTTCATGTTTATCAAGAATAATGTATGGTAGTATAGAATAATGAAAAATCTAAGGATTATTACACTGTTGTCTTTCCTTGAGTATTTGATAGTATATGATGAATGGTACTGGTAACCCTGAAATATGATTGAAATATTTTTGGAAAGCAGATGATATGAGAATAATGAAGGGATAAGGAGAAAATAATATGTTTGATAGTATTAATGAGCACATGACTGATAAAAGGAAAAAGTGATATCATGGTTTGAGTATATAGATATTTTAGGATTTTGGTATGCGGAAAGAGTTACCTTTTGACAGAATAATGTTTTCACTAAGTTTCTATGGTAATTTATGTTTCAAGAGAATACCTGATTAAGGTATTCACATGTTTGGAATGCGATCAACAAGATATATCTCCCGATATATGGGGGATAAATGATGGTATTCACGTGCTTGTTATGTGACTTCTCCAGTAATCATTTTCTTTATACTATGAAATTGGACAGATTTATTTTGGATAAGTCTAAAGACTGGAATGGATTACATTGGACATCAGATAGTATTGTTCAAGGCCAGAAATTTTTTCGATATTATTTCTTTATTGTTATAATTATGTAGTTTTAGAAAAAGGAAAACCAACAGGATGGGCGACAACCGTCGCATCAGAAATGGTTGTGGGAATCGAAGCCACAACGGAAGTGGGACAAGCCTTTATCACCTACCACTGGCCTATATGATGTCTCTGGTTAGTAGAAACTAGTTTTATTTTATTAAGCAAGAAGATATATGAAGTATAAGTCCATTTTTGGAACCATATATGATTAATCTCACCATAGATGGACTTATGTGTATAACTTTTTCTAACATTATGTTTGAGATAGATGGAATGACCCATCATTCTATCACATGATCTACTAACACTTCATAAAATAAAAATTCAACTTCATTTCATTTTGAGATGAATTGGAAATTGTTCAAGGCACGAGCAACAGTTAGATTGTACAAAAATTAAGTAATTATTTATTTTAACTCAAAAATTCTTCAACATTAGGGAAATGATATTGAAAACCAAAAATGTTGTCCTAGTGCCCTTTTATCTGATGAATCAGATGGTAATTTGGACCATCACAAATATATGGCTTTGTGATTAGTGGCTTTTTCATAGCCATGTCCTCTACCACTCTTCATCAGAAGTTGATGGTTATATTTATCATCAATATCCATATTTTCACCTATATTTTCCTATGTGGAAACCCAGTAATGAGTTAATTTGGGTAACTTTTATGTTTCTTACTTCTATTTTTAAAATTATGTTTTAGTATTCCTTTTTACGATGTGGGTTTCTATGAAAGAAACATTCAAGTAGTAAATTATTTATAACCCTAACGAATTTCGAGAGTGAAATTCCTTTTAAGGGGGGTAGAATGTAACACCCCAATATTTTATGAGATATTTTCTTTTTAATTTATTTGATTTATTCTATTGTACGCTACACCAAGATTATATTGTACTATATGCAACACAATATTATCTTGTAGTATACGCAACACTATTCTTAGCTCTTGTTACACACAATTTCAAGTTCGTTTTATCGAAATTATTCTACACAACATTAAGTATATATTTTTTAATTTATAAATGAAATAAGTTTTGATTATGTTATACGCAACACCAAAGGGATCTTTCACTACATGCAACCCTGACTTGGATTGCATTACACGAAATCACAACCTTCCCCGATAGCATGTGTAGTACGCAATACCGGGTTTCACTACACAACGATATATTGTTATAATATAATTATGAACTAGATGTTATGAATATAATTTACTAAATTTTGATTTTTATAACATTAATATTCATCATACATATTTTCTAGAACCTGTTATGAGAATTAAAAAAAAATTCGGGTAAAATAAGTATTTTTCAAAAAATGCAGTTTTGTTGCCTTTTGATGGCGCACCCACTTTAAATCTAGATTTTGACAAGTTTATAATTTCAATTTGAAAAAATAAAATTTTTATTTGAAATCAGTATATAAAAACTAACTTTGGATAAATGTTTTATATTATTCTGATAACATTCATATTTTAATGAATAGTAAATACATGCTATATTTTAAATAAAATCAACTTTTTTCATCGTAAGAAATTATATGGTTAAATTATAATATTTAATGGTTTTAAAGTATAAATAGAATATATTTTTACCATTTAATTTAATGTATGTCATTATCATTTATTTTACTTTGAATTCATTTGTAAAACCAATTCAATCTTTTGCAATGTTTTAACTTTTAAAACTCATTCTCTTAACAACAAGATTAATTTTAAATTAATTTCTGCAACTTCTGTGATTTTAATTTGAAAAAATGGATTCCATATTTTGAATCAGTAGGTATAAATTATTTTAATAGTCTTCTTTTTATTTTTGGGCACTATGAATAGTAACTACAGTAAATTTTATTTACCATAGTTAAAGGTAAATCAGGTAATTAAGGGTAAATATAATATTATAAAATTACACTAACATTTGTATTAATATAATTTGATGATTATATTTCTTAATAAGGAAAATTTGGGTCTAAATTAAATCCATTGTAACCCACTTGGAAGTGATTAAGACCATTAATTTATTTTATTTTAAAGAAATGAAATATGTCTCACTCAAACTTTAATAATTAAGTATTTTTAATATAACGTTATACAGAATATAAAGTCGATTATAAATACTCATTTGAAAGATAAATTTATTTTCTTTGTTATAGTAATTTATTTGAAATTTTTAAGAAATATTTAATTACCTTAATAGCTTATACATTAATGATGTAGAAATTATTTACTTAGTGAAAAATCAAAAATATAGTTTTTTATTAAAGTAATAATACCCATACAGAGGATCATACACATGACCAAAACATATTGGTAGAATATATCTATACCATAATCATCCAAGGGTCGAATTTGGGTTCATTGTGATCCGTATAAAAGATATTATGACATTTATATTATTTTATTTTAAATGATGCCAAAGTTGTCACCTTCATAATTTAATAAATATAACAATTTATATATTATTATTTTAAGATGATAAATTATAGTAAAAGTATTATTATGAGAGATAATATATTTATCTTCATCATAGTATTTTAGTTTTAATTTTCATAGAAAATATAAGTATATTAAATAATAAAAAAAAATGTTGTATAAATTATTTCATTAAGAGAAAAATCAAACAAATGGTTTGAAAAATATTAAAATAAATATTATATGAACTAATTAATGTTATCAAAAAAATTTATAGAAGCATATGACATGTTATTAGTATATTAAATATTTTCTATCGAATATATCATCTGTGTGGAGTTTATTTAAATTCAAATAAATGAATAGTGTCAAAATTGACACTATTGTTATTTTATAAAATTAACATATTATTAAATTATTTAAAAATAACCAAAATATTTAATAATAAAAAATTAAAACTTATATGGTAGAAAAGGTTATAAAGTATCCAATTATGAAAAAATACAACATATACGTATGTATTTATTAAAATTTAAAATTTAGAATATAATTTCCCCAAATAAAATTAAATAGATTAAATAAAGATAAATCAAGTTGATATGGTTTAAAATAATTTTAAACATGTCTTAATTTTATTGGTTGTTGATATTACAACCCTATATCATCTAATATTTGTATTTGAGTCATTTTTGGTTGTTTTTAAGTGGGTTTTTAATTTTTTATAAATTAAAATTTCTTATGTTTTCAAAGGTATCAGTCTCCTCCACAATAAAAGGGAACCTCCTCCCTCTCCTCCTCATACCATTTTGAGCCTTCGATCCCGGCCAAAACCTGGAAATTTATCTTCAAAACTTCCCTAGAAACATAATAGAGGTTCTGGTATTTCACAAATACCAACTTTAGTGCTTTAAGAGGAGGTTTATAAGAGGCTCGTCGAAGAAGTTGTAATATCCTTTACCGGTTCTTTCAAATTCATTTCTTTTTCTACATCCTATTATTTTATTGTTTCATAATAAAGTAATAACATTAGTATCACTAATATACTGATATGTTATTATAAATATGGTATAACATTATTTCACCTTCTATCCATCCTACAGAAAATGAATTCACCGCGTGTGTGTACGTATGGAATACTGTCTCCATACCGTGGTGAAATCTGTTTTTCCACCTCCACCTTACTTGGATGGGTATAATGGTGTAAAGAAGAAATATATTTTATTATTATAACATGATAATAATTCTGAGATATTATATCATCCTCTACAATACCATTCATTCATTATGGTAACAAAATATCATCGCTCGTGCGTACGTACAGATTACCGTCTCCACGACGCGGTGAGATTTATTCTCCATGATTAGCCATTAAAGTATGATTATAAAGTATATATAATAAATAATCATGAATGATATGATATATTAATGATATCGGATTTATTTATATGTTATTTACTTACATCCATTCAATTTAATAAGGAAACAAAAACATCATTTATGCGTACATAGGACCTACCGTCTCCATGAATGGTGTATTTATTTCAATTTATCGATCTATTTCATATATGAATATTCAGAATATATATTATATATAAAAATGTTTTAAATTATGGAAGTAAGTAATCAAGATCTAAGTAATCATATGAAAAATTACATGTCAAAACATGGACGATAAATGAAATGATTTTACCCAAAACGCTGCTTTAACATTGAATTGACAAATGAATGGGTAATATAAAGTCATAAGAGAATATTATATGATATAATAAACATTATTATGGTTATGTTACAAGTTAATAATATGTTTAAACCCACTATACAAGAGTCTCAAACACATATGGATGAAATTGGACATAAGGTAAGGGTAAATTATGCAAATCTCATTTTTATTCGAGATTGCTTTTATGTAAGTATTTACTGGGGTTACATTTTCCATCAATGTCAATAAAATTGTTTTTTTATAAGGTGTTTAATATTATACCATGTATGTTTAAAGTAATTTTAGCCCATATTTTACATTTACATTGTTTTATGGAAGAAATCTTTCTTTTGTTTACCATATGAGGAACTTTTTGACTTTTTCGGCAAAAGTACGAAGAAACTGATTTTTTAACTTATACGGCATGAATGGATTTTTACGGTTTCATAACGCCTAATTTTCATGAAGATTACTCTACAATATTTCTTTATTATTTTCAACAAAATCCTTTTCTTTTAAAAGTTAATGTCATTTTGTGAAAAGAAAATGATTTTGAAGAAGAAAGGATATTTTCCTCAAGATTTCATTTCAAGTGTTTTGTCAAAACTATTTTCCATCTAAGATGACATTATTTAGTCTAATTATGATTCAAGTATAATTTCTCTAATATTTACACGGGTTGATTCTAATTATGATGAAATGATATCCATTTGTTTTATATGGAATACGTTATGATGGGATGATGTTTATGAAACCCATTTTATTTTTTTAGTTTATGAGGAATGATTTATGTTTATTTTGCTACAAAAGTAAGAATGATTTAATTATGAGATTGGTGGGACCTATATCTCCCTCCAATGCATTGGGTAAATATTTATATATCATGAGATAAACATGGATGGAACGGAAAGTGAATCAAGTTCAGTAATACAGGGCTGGAATGACATGTAAACTCGATTCATTAATGGACATTGTGTAATGACCCAAATTTTCATTAATTAGAATACATCTTGATCTAATTAAACATATCTTTATGTTTATATAAAATGTCATCTTCTTTGGTTTTATGATAATAATTCTGACTATTTCTAATATAGCCATTGAACATTGATCACATGATTAGTATAAATATAGGACTTTAACAAATCCAATTTACTTAGACAAAGGAAGCGATGGCCTCATCCAGTAGAATTGCCCCATAAGAGGCCCATTTGTCGGAGCTCGGAAAATATGTGGAATCCTTGGGCATCGATCTTGACCAATCCCAAGATGAGCTTCATCATGAAAAGATCAAATGTGACCATCTATGAGAAAAGTGGAAGTTGATTGAAATTACCACTCGAGCGATGTTATCTAAGCCACCCCAAGAGTCTATCACCATCACACACCATACCCTTAGGTCTTATGCGACTATTTTAAGGAGTATGCAACAAATAATTACTACTATGTTTATGTACATTATTTTTGTATATAATAATGAATATAACTTCTAGTCATTTTTGATACATTGTAAATTATTTTTAAAGTACAAATGGTGTTTTTAGTTATGATTTAATTAAGAAATATATTTTATTAAATTAAGGGATTTTTTATTTAAATAATATTTTAATAAAATAATATTATTATTATTAAATTGATTTTTATTAAATATAAATGATCTTATAATTTTATGAATGCAGTTATAATTTTTATTAAGGTTTGAAATCCATTTCTGTCAAAACCCGTGAATTTTCGATAAATGTCAGTTTTTATATTAAAATTTAAAATTAACATATTTATAAAAATATTTAGATAAAATAAATGTTATTTTTGAAATCAGGTCGTTGAAATTATCCAACGGTGAATTTTTCAAAATTTTCTGAGACAGTCAAATTTTTGGGTAAAAATTAAATACCGTTTAAATATATAATGTGTTTTATGACATTATAATGACAGAATAGTGATGTAATAAAATACTATAATAATTATTTTCGGCCAATATATGTTTTAACATTAAAATAATGTGATTTTGGGTTTTTTTGACTTATTTTCCAAAGCATTAACGGACCCCTCAAGACATATTCAACACCTTTCCCTTTTAAATTAATTTCCATGGGAGTGTGACTCACCTCCACATAAGCAACCCTAATATTTTAAGAAGTTAGAAATTTGGCCTTATAATATATTTTTTTCCTCTTCCCTTTTCCAAAATACCATGGGCATATACCATTGGATGTTTTGTGGTTTGGATTAATTTAATATAAGGGGTCCCAAACCAAAATAATAATGAATTCCCTCACCTTTCCTATATGAACCCACCCAAGCTCCCACTTCATCCTCAGTCAAAGCCCATGGAGTTTGTCAAAACACTGACCTACTATCTCTAGAATAATCCCAAGGTGCCCCATGATCCCAATAATCCTTTCACAGGCCTCTCTCTAGCCTTTGTAAGCACACTTCCAAGTAAGGGTTTTTTCGTCCTTTATCATTTTTGTCCATTTTTCTTTAAGTTGTGTTGCCCTTTTAGTTTCAATTATGAATGTTGGGGTATGGTTTCTCACCTCCCTCATACTTCCCTCTTTATTATTGAATGATGGGAGACCCCTTTCTCCCTCATTAAATTCCTCCCATGTACACCCGTTACTATGCCGAAATTCCGAAAGGAACTTCTCTCTCCTATTTTACATTCAAGAAATACTTTTGTATCATGATTCTAAATTCCATTAAAATTGTTGGGACATGTATCTATATGAACTCATTACTGTCCATTACTTGTAAATATTATCAGTAACAACTTTCTCTCTAATCAACCATTTTTATGAATTCTTATGTCACGCTGTTACGCTGCCGAAATCGCACCGATTTTCTAAGCCAATGTCATTGTGTAGTGAATACCATGCCCATTTCTCCATCAAGGGTATTCACCTTTACACACATTTACATATTGATTATATAGTTTCATGTATAAATTCCACATTCCTTTATCGTGGAATAAATGATTATGTTTTATGAATACATGTTTTATGATCCATGTGGCACACTTTTGCATGAAATGAAATGTTTAAGAAGGGCACGCCCTTATAGAGCTCCAATGAATTGGGTAATATATAGTATCATGATACGTCATGTGCAATGAGTGTTGACTCATGATAATTCAATTGCAACGAGGGTTTACACATTCTTTCTGTGTAATGAGGATTTACTCATGCTCCATGTCCAATGAGCATTGGCTCGTGCTATTTCCATGTTAAGTGTTGTTGCCACATTTCCATGTTATGATTATCATGCTTTATTATGAATTTATGTTCATGTTTATTTTATGCTCTATTGATATGCCTATTGTCTAAAATGTATTTTAATTCTCATTTTATTCCATGTTTACTCCCTTACTGGGCTTTATAGATCACCCTTTTCTTATGCATTTCCTCAGGTTATCCCATGCAATGCTAAGTATGAAGGAATGTAGTGGTCATGTAAAAGATGTTTTCAATAAAGATGTTTTATTTCATGTTTTCTGTTTTTATGTAATGATACTAATCCCCAAAGACACTAAACCTCTCAATATTCTTGTTGTATCAAGTGAAGTTTTATGTAATAAATCATGTTTAAGTTGTAATAAAAAGCAGGGTTGTCATAGTTGGTATCAGAGGATAGGTTTAGTAATTTTTGGGATTAGGAAACCCCAGTAAATCCTTAGATACAAGACTAAGTATAATAAAAACATCCATAAGTTTTGGTAAGTACTGAGTAAGTGGTTTATCAAAAAAATAAATCCCTGTCTGGATAAGAGCAGGTAGAGGTGGCTCTGGCACAAATGTATCCTAGGGGTAAAACCCGAAAACACCACTTTGAGCTAGACTCGAACAGGAACTAGTGCAGGACAATGGTCCTTGCTTCACTCTTGGTTACGACACTCCCGGGGGATATGTTTTGATAAATTCAAAATCTTAGTATAAACCCTTATTAAGGGAATTAAAAAAATTCCCCTACGAATATATGATAGAAAGAAGATCATGAAAAGCCTAGATTAAAGCCTATAGACTCATGAGTAAGGAAATAAAAGTTTATTTATAAGTCATCAACTTTTGTCTTTGGATTACCCTTTATGTGTTACCCCTAACATTACTTTTATTCCAGGCAATGGCCAGTAATTGGAGGACTCGGGCTCACAACCGTTGTGAAGATCAGTGTGATGACTATACTAATGAGATGCCCAATCCAATGGGAGAAAGAATCACAAACTTTGTCACGCTTCTCTCTCAGCTAACTGATGTTTTGAATAGAAACACAGGTCAAGAAGAACGTCCAAACCCCCCTAAGAAGGAACAAGTTACTATTGAGAGCTTCATGTGGCAAAGGCCTCCTACTTTTAGTGGATCATCCGATCCCACGATCACTGAACAATGGATCAACTGCATTGAAAATATCTTCTCCATCCTTCAATGTTCTGAACAGGAGAAGGTTCTCCAGGCTACATATCGTATGGAGGGTCAAGATGATCAACGGTCGAAGTTGATCAAAAATACAAATTTCGAGGAGGAGATCGAAGCGTTGTAATGGAAGGATTTCTAGAAGATGTTTTTCGATAAATATTTTCTGCGCTCCCTCCGTCATAAGATGGAGAGGGACTTCCTTTCCCTCAAAAAAAAATGATGAAGAATATGTTGGAGCGTATGAGGAAAACTTCACAAGGCTTGCACGATATGCTTCCGGCTTTGTCGTTACCCCCGAATGAAAAGTTGACCGCTTCTTTGGTGGGCTAAAGCCTAGCCTGTGGAAAGCATTATCGATCTGTGACTTCGAAAGCTATGAGGAGATTGTCCGATGTGCCCTCATGGTCGAAATGGAGATTGAGGAATCATAGGGGTATCATGGGCACAAGATTCTTAAGGTGGACTTCAATACTGGTGGTCCGATGGATAAATCCAACGGTGATAAGAAGATCTAGCACCCCACTTGCCAAAAGTGCAGAAAGAAGAACCCTAGAAATTTCCTTAAGGGGACGAGGAAATGCTTCAGGTGTGGAAGAGAAGGGCACCTAGCTATTAACTGTCGGCAAGAAAGACCCACAGCTTCTACAGAGTAGAGGAACACTCCGTTCGAACCTCAACAAGTTGTTCAATGCTTCAAATGCAAATAACTGGGCCATTTTGCAAATCAGTGCCCTACTCCAAGGGTTTTCGGAGACAACCAACAACCTCCAAGGCAGAAAGGAAGATCTTTTTCCATCACTTCATCTGAAGTGAACCCCGACAACAAAGTGGTGACAGGTATGCTAGTTATTCATTCAATAATAGAGATCGTACTTTTTGATTCAGGTTCTACACATTATTTTATATCTCGAAAGTTTGGTAGAAAAATCCAAGCACCACCATAAATCATGGAAGTAATGTTGTCGGTGAGTACAGAAAATGGGTCAATCATTGCATCCCATGAATATAAGTCCTCCCCTGTTATAATCTGTGGATTTAATTTCCCGGGAAACCTCGTCATACTCCCTCTGGTAGAATTTTATGGAATTCTTGGCATGGATTGGCTTTCCTTATATAGATCCAACATAAATTGTTGGGAGATGGAAATCACACTCCATATGGAGAATCGACCCCCGATTCTTTACAAGTGTCAGGAGGAAGTTGAATCTCCGTTAGCTCCATCATCTCAATCATGGATATTACTGCCCTATGAGAAATCGTATCTGGCTCAGATGATTGTGTCCAAAGAAGAAACCATCCTTTATGAAATTCCTATTGTGAGGGAATTCGCTGAAGTGTTTCCCAAGGAACTACCTGATCTTCCTCCTAGAAGAGATGTTGAGTTCTCAATTGAACTTATACCTGGGGCGCTACCAATATCCAAGACTCCATATGGAATGGCTGTTGTAGAGCTTGAAGAGATGAAGAAACAACTACAGGAGAATCTAGATAAAGGGTTTATACGGCCAAGTGCTTCACCATGGGGTGCACCAGTCCTCTTCGTTAAGATGAAGGATGGGTCAATGCGGATTTGCATCGATTATCATGAACATAAAAAATCACGATAAAGAACAATTATTCTCCACCAAGAATCGATGACTTATTTGATCAGCTGCGTGGAGCACAATACTTCTCTAAGGTGGACTTACGGTCGGGATATTATCAAGTAAGGGTGAAGAAGGAAGATATCTCCAATACTTCGTTTCGCACAAGATACGGACACTATGAATTCATAGTAAGTCCTTTCAGAATTACAAATTCTCCAACAATATTCATGGACTTGATGAATAGAGTCTTTAGAGATTACCATTACAAATTTGTGGTAGTCGTTATAGATGATATTCTAATATACTCCAAAACCAAGGAGGATCATGAGGAGGATTTAAAAACTGTACTAGAGACTTTGCGCAAGGAGAAGCTCTATGCTAAGTACCGAAAGTGTGAGTTCTAGTTGAAGGAGGTATCATTCTTGGGCTATATCATCACAAGCAATGGTATATATGTGGACCACTATAAAATAGATGCAATTGAGGGATGACCGACACCAACATCGGTAACGGATATCCGTAGCTTCTTGGGGTTAGATGGATCTTATCACTGCACCCGTGCTTACTTTACCCACAAGTGCGGAACATTTTGTGGTATTCAGCGATGCTTCGAAGAAGGGCTTAGGCTGTGTGCTGATGTAGAATGATAAAGTGATATCCTATGCCTCAATGTAGTTGAAAATCCATGAGCGAAACTATCCAACACATGGTCTGGAGTTAGCGGGGGTGATCTTTGCCTTGAAAATCTGGAGACATTATCTCTATGGGGAGAAATGTGAGATATATACTAACCACAAGAGTCTTAAATATATATTCACACAGAAAGAGATTAATATGAACTAGAGAAGATGGATAGAACTCATCAGAGATTATGACTGTTTAATACATTACCACCTTGAGAAAGAGAACAAGGTGGCATATGCCCTTTTTAGGAAGGTTCCATAGATTCTATCAATGATGAGAATTGAGAAGGATCCAATCTTCATAGACTTGATAAAGATGGACATGGGAATCATAGATAAGGGAACATCATCAATCCTTTCACAAATAATTGCTCAACCGTTTATTTTGGAAAAGATAAAGGATTCTCAAAAGGATGATGTGGAAATTCAAGAAAAAGTGGAAACTATCAAAACGGGGAAATCCTCGGAGTTTAATGTTAATGAAGAAGGTATTGTGCGGTTTGGGAAAAAACTATATGTTCCATCAAGTCCAGAGCTGAAGAAGGAACTTTTGGATGATGCACATAGTTTAAATTTCTCTATTCACCCAGGGAGCACAAAGATGTATCGAGATCTCCGAGAAAACATTTGGTGGGATAATATGAAGAAGGATATCGCTGAATATACATCAATGTGCCTGGTGTGTCAGCAAGTGAAGGCAGAGAGGCATAAGTATAAGGGGATGATGCAACCATTGCCAATACCATAATGGAAATGGGAGAACATCACCATGTACTTTGTCACCGAACCTCCAAGGAAATCCAAAGGAAACAATGCAATCTGGGTTGTTGTGGATCATCTTACAAAGACTGCACACTTCATTGCTATTCGGGAGCATTTCTCTTTGGATCAACTGGCATGGATATATATCGGGGAAGTGGTAAGGTTTCATGGAGTACCATTATCTATTGTATCTAACCGAGATCCAAGATTCACCTCTATGTTTTGAAAGAGTCATCAACATGCTCTGAATACTGAACTGAACTTCAGTACGGTGTATCATCCTCAAACTGATGGCTAATCTGAGCGGACTATCCAAACACTTGAGGATATGTTGATAGAATTCTCAATGGACTTTAAAGGAGGAAGGGATAAACATCTTCCTATGGTTGCGTTCTTTTATAACTATAGTTTCCACTTGAGCATCCAAATGGAACCATATGAAGCCCTGTATGGGAAAAGGTATAGAACATCGGCATGTTGGGATGTGGTCGGTGAACGTAAGATGCTTCGACCAGAAATGGTTGATGAAATGGTGGAGAAGGTGAAAACCATTCAGCAGCATATCAAGGAAGCTCAGATTCGATAGAAGAGTTATGTAGATAACCATCGACAAGACCATGAGTTTAAAGTTGGAGACATGGTGTTTCTACGCATATGTCCATGGAATAACGTCATGAGGTTTGGAAAGAAAAGGAAGTTAGGCCCAAGGTACATTGGCCCCTTCGAGATTCTTGATCATGTAGGGGCTGTGGACTATCGACTAGAACTTCCACCTACTATGGCCAAAGTACATGATGTATTTCATGTATCCATGTTAAGGAAGTACGTACCGGACCCTTCACATGTACTCTCTTCTGAGGTGGTACAATTGGAAGATGATCTTTCTTATGAGGAGCAACCAGTGAAGATCTTAGATCCTAGAAAAAAAGTACTACGAAATAAGACAATTCCCCTCATCAAGGTGTTGTGGAGAAACCACAAGTTTGTAGAAGCAACATGGGAATCGGAGGAAAAGATGAAGCTGAGTTACCCACATCTGTTTTACTGTGGGAAAAGAAAAATTTCGAGGGAGAAATTTCATAAGGGGGGAATATTGTAACAACCCAAAGATTCATTAATGGAAATACCTATTGATCTAATTAAATATCTCTTTATGTTTATATAAAATTTCAACTTCGTTGGTTTTATGTTAAGAATTTTGACCGTTTCTAATATAGTCATTGAACAGTGATCACATGATTAGTATAAATATAGGACTTCAAAAATCCAATTTACTCAGACAAAGGAAGGGATGGCCTCATCCAGTAGAATTTCCCCATACGAGGCCCATTTGTCGGAGCTCAGAAAAGAGGTGGCATCCTTGGGCTTCTCCCTTGACCAAGCCCAATATGAGCTTCATCATGTCAAGATCGAACGTGCCCGTCTACGAGAAATGTGGAAGTTGATTGAAATTACCACTCGAGTGATGTTATCTGAGCCACCCCAAGAGTTTTTCACCATCGCACACCTTACCCTTAGGTCTTATGCGACTATTTTAAGGGGTAATGTAACAAATAAGTAGTACTATGTTAATGTACATTATTTTTGTATATAATAATGAATATAACTTCTAGTCATTTTTAATACATTGTAAATTGTTTTTAAAGTACAAATGGTGTTTTTAGTTATTATTTAATTAGGAAATCTATTTTATTAAATTAAGAGATTTTTGAATTAAATAATATTTTAATAAAATATTATTATTATTGTTAAATAAATTTTTATTAAATTTAAATGATCTTATAATATTTTGAATGCAGTTATAATTTTTATTAAGGTTTGAAATCTTTTTCTGTCAAAACCCGTGAATTTTCGATAAATGTCAGTTTTTATTTTAAAAGTAAAAATTATCATATTTAGAAAATTATTTAGATAAAATAAATTTTATTTTTGGAATCAGTACGTCGAAATTATCCAATGGTGAATTTTTCATAATTTTCTGAGACAGTCAAATTTTTGGGTAAAAATTAAATACCGTTTAAATATATAATGTGTTTTATGACATCATAATGACCCAATAGTGATGTAATAAAATACAATAATCTTTATGTTCGCCCAATATATGTTTTAACATTAAAATAAAGTGATTTTGGGTTTTTTTGACTTACTTTTCAAAGCATTAATGGACCCCTCAAGAGATATTCAACACCTTGCCCTTTTAAATTAATTTCCATGGGAGTGTGACTCACCTCCACATAAGAAACCCTAGTAATTGAAGATGTTCAGAATTTTTCCATATAAAATAATGTTTTCTTCTTCCCTTTTCCAAAAAACCATTGGAAAAAACCATGGGATGGTTTCTGGTTTGGATTAATTTAATATAAGGGGTCCCAAACCTAAATAATAAAGAATTCCCTCACCTTTCCTATATAAACCCACCCAAGCTCCCACTTACTCCTCACTCAAAGCCCTCAGAGTTCGTCTAAACTCTGACCTACACTCCCAAGAATCTTCCCAAGGTGCCCCAATCTCCCAATAAGCCTCTCACAAGCCTCTCTCTAGCCTTTGTAAGCACACTTCCAAGTAAGGGTTTTTTCTTCCTTTATTATTTTAGTCCATTTTTCTCTAAGTTGTTTTTCCCTTTTAGTTTCAATTATGAATATTGGGGTATAGTTTCGAACGTCCCTCATAATTATCCCTTTATGTTTGAATGATGGGAGACCCCTTTATCTCTCATTAAATGCCTCTCATGTACACCCGTTACTATGCTGAAATTCCGAAAGGAACTTCTCTCCCCTCTTTTACATTCAAGAAATACTTTTGTATCATGAATATAAATTCCATTAAAATTTTTGGGACACGTATCTATATGACCTCCTTAATTTCCATTACATGTAAATATGATGAGGAACCCCTTTCTCTCTCATCAACCATTTTTATGAATTCTTATGTCACGCCGTTACGCTGCCGAAATCACACCGATTTTCTAAGCCAGTGTCATTGTGTAGTGAATACCACACCCATTTCTCCGTCAAGGGTATTCACCATTATGTACATTTACTTATTGATTATAAAGTTTCATGTATTAATTCCACATTCCTTTATTGTGGAATAAATTATTGTGTTTTATGAATCCATGTTTTAAGATCCATGTGGCAAACTTATGCATGAAATGAAATGTTTAAGAAGGGTGCGCCCTTATAGAGCTCCAATGCATTGGGTAAAGTATAGTATCATGATAAGTCATGTGAAATGAGTGTTGACTCATGATAATTCAAGTGCAATGAGGGTTTACTCATTCTTTATGTGCAATGAGGATTTACTCATGCTCCATGTGCAATGAGCCTTGTCTCATGCTATTTCCATGTTAAGTGTTGTTTCCACATTTCCATGTTATGATTATCATGCTTTATCATGCCTTTATGTTCATGTTTATTTTATGATCTATTGATATTCCTATTGTCAAACATGTATTGTACTCCTCATTTTATTCCATTTTTACTCCCTTACTGGGCTTTATAGATCACCCTTTTCTTATGCATGTCCTTATGTTATCCCATGCAATGATAAGTACAAAGGAATGTAGTAGTCATGTAAAGGAAATTTTCAATAAAGATGTTGTATTTCATGTTTTAAGTTTTCATGTGATGATCATATGCCCCAAAGACACTAAACCTCGAGATATTCTTGTTGTATCAAGTGATGTTTTATGTAATAAATCATGTTTAAGTTGTAATAAAAAGCAGGGTTGTCATACTTTTTACACTATGATGGTTTTGGCAGCAATGCCTTGGATACTATGGAAATCATATCATGTGATTAATGTTTTTCCACAATTTAATGTTTTATTCCCATGCTATATTATCATGATTAATGTTTATTTATGATATATTCCTTTTGTACTGTCCAGATTTATGTCATTACACATGATTTTTATTTTTTATGTTCATGTTCTTACGTTAAAATGTTTAGGGATTGTTTTATGTTCTCCATGTTTACCCATACTGAGCATTTGAGATCACCATT
Organism: Viscum album; assembly: GCA_963277665.1. Taxonomy (NCBI): domain Eukaryota; kingdom Viridiplantae; phylum Streptophyta; class Magnoliopsida; order Santalales; family Viscaceae; genus Viscum; species Viscum album. The sequence continues at coordinate 615,164 of OY728129.1, forward strand.
TTTATGTTTTCTTTTACCCAGGATATTAATAAAGTTTTTAGGTAAAAAATCAAATGGGAAGACCTTTACAAGATATGTTGAAGATCTTTCACCATGATTAGAAGATTATGTAAAGACAGTACACTATTACTGTCCTTGGTTGTCTTTTTTTGTTATGTATTAAGTATTCCTCAATAGTAATGTAATGTCCATTTATGTCAAGTTTGGGTCTCTACACAAGGCATCATTTTTATGAATAACCCTTAACCTAATACTCTAAAAGGGCTGCACTTCCTAATAAGAAATACATATAGAGAGACTCTATAGGCATCCATCCTCATATATAAACTATATAGAATTTGTTTCCCATCCATATGGGATTTGTAGAATGTATTCAGGAGGTCCAAACCCAAACACCACAATTCAATCATATTCTATATGGACAACATTCCTTGTATGTTTTAATTCAACCATGGAATCCATATTCTTCTTACGTTCACTAGGATTCTTTAACATAAGTCCTACAAAAAAACTTTAATATTCACCTTCCATCTATATTTCCTTTCCATGTGAAGTTAAACTGTATGGTTGGGTCCTTATGACTTGACCATAAAAGGTATAATGCTCCCAATTAAGTGACACAAAACTACATGGGTTCTAATTCCTTTATCAAAGTTCCCCACCGAGTGGCTAGGAAACTTCAATAATCATAATAACAATCAATAAATCCCTATATAGTATACAATAGGATACCATCGATGGAGAATGATTTATACACATAGATATATCCATTGATGAAGAACCTCAGATACATAGAGTTGATTCTATATCCTGTACATGCTAATAATTCCATGTTAATTCAAGGGAAACCCACATAATAGTTGGGAATTAATAAATTATTAAGAAATATTTCTCAAATCTATAAATGTTCCCTATAGTGATAAATAATTTCCCCCAGAAGGGCATGATGAGCTCGACCTACCATCATCTAAAACAATGAGACTTTTCAAGCAACATTAAGAAAACCTTTGAACATGCACCTACATTTGGAAAGCATGTATGTATGGATATAGAACCATCGGAGGTTTCCAGTTCCATGAAAAAATCCATTGGAAACCATTCAAAAATAATGATTCAAAACCTAAAAATGTATTTGAAGGGGAAAAATTAAATAACGATCATTGGTTATATGATGTAATGTGGTTATGAAAATTGACATAGAAATTACTTAAGAATTTTTTTTACTGAAAATGTAATTTAAAGACTAAGGGAAATTGGTTGAATTCACCATTATGAATTATGTTGTTATGATGTGTTATTGATGACTTTTTGACTTATTTTTTGTTCTATAAAAAAATTATTATATAGAGGACTCGGCCTGGTTACGTTGAAATTATAATAGAGGGATTTTCCTAGATATACTAAAATACGTATATTGACGGCTTGGACTCGTGATACTAAAATGATTATATAGATGTATTGACCTGGTTATGTTGACATCATTACATCTATGGGTTTTCCTGGTTGCTTAAATGATTATAAATATGTATTTTTTTGTTATGGGATTATATATTGGATTAATAGTTATGGATTAACAGTTATTCATCCTGATGAATTTTATTCATATTTTGTGTCAAAGAAGGTTCCATTTTGTGTAATATTATGTTGATTAAATAATACACCTATTTATATCTTTATTTTATAAACTTATCTATCATTCCTGTTTTGTTCAGATATGTTGGTGTTGAAATTATGAGTTTTTCTCTTACCGTATTCATGATTCTTATTAGTAACAATGCAGATTACATGGATGCATTTTTAGAAAATGGAAAAAGAAATTGTTGAAGGTTATTTCTTATCAGATGGGCTGGAGCATGGAGAGGGTACCATTAGGGGGTTTGGAATTGAGGTCATTGTGTTATTTCTATCATTATAGTATTTTATCTATATCTCATTCTTTTTTACATCAAGATACATTTTAACTAGACATTAAATTGTATATTATTTGATTTATATAGTTCATCCATTAATTTCTAGTTTTATGTTATAATGTTTCTTCTATTTCAGGTTATCATATATTTATTATTTTTGTGTATATCCACCACATTGTAACTCTATAATAGGGGTATAATATATCAAGCATATTCCTTACACCACCATTATTTCGATAACCTCTTATCGATGGGGATGAATGCTTGAGGTCCCATAACTAACTTGATTTTACCATGTGAGATATCTCCATGTCATTGGACATTACAATGTGGTATTAGAGATATATGTTATTCTTTTAGGTTTCTTTAATATTTGGAAAATTTAAATTGGATACTAGGTTGTGTCGAGTCAGGGTATGGAACATGTGCATTAGAGAAGCTAACCCATGTATGGGATAAAATACATGTTTTCAAGGATTGGATTGTTATTCATAATATTCATTCTTATGGTTGATGTTATTTCATCTTATGTGATTCAAATTTTATGTGTTCTTAATATTTAATGAGATTTATTCTCATGGACTGGTATGGAATGATATATTTATGCTTGAATCTAGATAGATAGATCGAGATATATCATGAAATGAATTTTTCATGATATGGTAATATTTATTTCATGTGATAGATTTTCTAGTATAAATTATGAAATGAGATACATGTTATATCATATAAATGGAACGAATGAATTTTATGGTAAAACTAATTCACTGTTAAGGGTTCACTAGAGATACTAAGACCAATGGTTCTTGGATGATGTCATCTATTGAGGTTTACCTTATTTTTATTTGATGTTTAAGGGAGTGTGTTATTTATGTATAGAAAATTATATTCATCATCATTAAATTTTGTATTAGGGTAGAAGAAATAAATATGATCCTAACGAAATTTAACTAGAGCTTTATGTATCCCATACAAATCATATGGATGTTTAGTTTCATGATAGGCACCTCAGGTTCATTTGATTTATGTAAATGGATACTGTTCAAGTAGTGTATTAAATTTATGAGATTACAAGAGAGATTCAGTTATATAATCCACCTATGTTCACTAGGTAAGGAGGCCCCTAAAAAGCTGAGTAATTTATTGAGTTATTCAAGATGTTATTAAAGCACCTTGAGTCACCCAAGGAGGAAAGTGTAAATCTTCATTTATACATGATTCATGAAACTTCCAAGAAATGGTGGGATATTTTAGAGCAATATGGGAAGAAGGAGGAGTTATCATGGAAGGACTTTTATGAAATTTTTCTAATCCAATTCAATACATAGACGTTGATATATGTGAAGGATCATGTGTTCATACACCTGACACAAAAAGTCATGCCATTGAAAGACTATGATAGATTCATGACTAACATGCAGTTCATTTCACCATATTTGGATACTAATGATATCCCCTGTTAGAGACATTTCCAGGATGTGATTCTCTATTTGATCACATAACAAGTGTATGCCTATCTCTATAGTATCTTTTCAGATGTTATGGACAAAAAAACTCATCAAGGCCCCAAGTAATGGAGAAGTAATTTCAATATGGGAAAATGGGATATCTTCTTATGGTACAAAGAGTAACTTCTTTGACAATTATATCTAATGAAATAGTGGGCAGAGAATCCATGGTAAAGGTCACCATCTCAAAACACATTCTTTTTCAGTTCCATCAATGTGGTATGTGTGGGAAAAAATACTACTCAATGTATATTACCGGATTTGGAGTGATATGATTGTGGTATATTGGTCCCCCATCTATGGATTTGTAGGGAAATTCAAAATCAAAGAAGTGTCAGTGGATCATGAAATATACTAGTGTCTGGGGAAGACTAAGCTACCCCTCAGTAGATATGTAGTTGGAGTAACACTATAGGTTTAAAATCAAGTTCGTTTTGGATAAAGATTTAGTTTCTATCTCACCCTGTAGGATGAAACCATCAATGATTTGGAATATTAAATTACATTATGATGTTATAAGTTTCATACATCCTAGTAAATATCCATAGGGTTCCCCAGTTATTCTCTCAAATATATTTGATTGGTATGTAAGATTATTTTTGGATTATTGAATAATGAAACAGATCATAGTCAAGAACCGGTATCCAATTCCATGCCTTGATGATATATTCAATATTTTTAGAGGTGTTAAGATCTTCTCCAATATGAATTTTAGATCAGTATATCGCCAGTTGAGCATGATACCATCAGACATAACACACACATAATTTAGGAGAATTTATGTATTGTATGAGTTTGTACTAATGCTATTTTTTATTAATAAAGAAATAACATTCATGTAACTCATGATTCAGTTATTTCAACCATTTCTAGATATATTTTTGGTGGTTTCTATTGACAAATTCATTTTTTTTTCTGTCAACCAATGATCATTCCCCATATCTCGATATCATCATTAGTATATTGAAAGAGAATCATCTTTACACAAAGATAAACATATTGTGTTTTATGAATAATCTAGCGAACTTATTGGGTCATGTAATATCATATTTTCGAGTATCAATGTACAATAATAATTTTTTAGTAATGGTATCTTGGGATCAACCAAAAAAATTTCTTCCTGATTCATAACTTTTGTGTTTAACCTATTATAAAAATCTAAGTAGATTTCTGTTCTCTAGTCTAGAATAACTGATGTTTGAACTAACCAAGGTAGGTATGGATTTGTATTTATAAGATGATAGAAAGAGAGTTTTTCCAGATCCCATGAGAAGAATAACCTCAACACCTATCCTCACATATCTTGTGTCAGGTTCATAGTATACAAATACTCTAACACATATGTAGTTTGACATAGAGATGTTATGATATAGTAGGACCGAATGATTTCATAAATCTCTATATAACTAGAAGAAAATTAGAGTATTTACCTTACTTATGATATAGAGTTAGTGGTAGTGGATTATGCTCTATGTTACTAGATAATTTATCATATGTGTGAGGGTTTTGTGGTGTATGGGGACCAGAAGACCCTCATGTATGTATTTTCTTATTGATAATAAAAACATCAACAACATTTTTCATTCGAGTATCTATAGTGAGTGGAATTATAGCTTGTTTATACCATGGGACAGTGAAAGGTCATTACCGATGACTTAAGATGGAAGACATAGATAGAGTTAGGGAAGGATTATTTCCATGAGTGGTTCATGATAGTTCACTTTTTCAAAATAAATAAATATGTTAAGGAGTCTTAGAGATGATATTGAATGAATTTGACATTTGTTGTACCCTATATTTTTAACAGAATCAAGACATAAAAACTATATATTTATGAGGTATTAGAACTAAGGGATAAATTATATAGTGGACAAAAAACTTCATGTTGGTCTCTTGGAAGTAGATACTCTCATCATTTATATTTCCTATTATAGATTTATATTGGTTTCTACGAGGATATGATGAGAGTGTTTAATGCTTCTAGATGAGAAGTGCATCTTGGGATAAATAAGATATAGCATGATCTTTTTAGAATGTATGGGTGGTCAGGAATGAAAAAAGAGGTAGTGTGATTTGTGATAATATTATTCACCATTATGTAGGCAGTTTTAGAGAATTAGAGTCATGCGGGGATGTTATAGACTTTTCCGATCCCAAAATTAAAATGGGATAATTTCACTTTGGATTTTGTTACAGGGTTATAGAGGAATCCCCATAATAATGAGGAATTATGGTTTTTCATTGATCCACTAATTAAGGTATACAACATATTTATTATTATTAATACCATCAGTAATTCTTATATAGGTGTTGACACTGAAAAAAGTCGGTAACTCTCGGAGGAAGTTTCGGAATGACGAAGCGAAGTCATATTCGGAATCAGAGGCCCGATCCGGAGGCCTGGGATGTGGTGCACAAAATAAAGGAGGCTCCGCGTGAAAAATTGTTCCGTGCACGTAGAATCACCGGGTTTCGCCGAATTGAGCTGATGAGGCACGAAATCTTTGCGCACCCCGGTTCTGCGCGGCGAGTTTTTACGCGACGACTGCGCGCAGCGCAAAGCATTTCGCGCGCCGCCTGGGTTCCGCACTGGAGGTCACCTATAAATAGAAGGTGACCCTGAATGGTTTCGGGGTTGAGGAATCTGAAGCGACTCTTGTGCGCGCAATTTGGCTCCCCCTATGCGAAATATGACTTCCAGGTAAACCCCTCATTTCGCACATCCTTTCCCCAGAGTTCGCCTTTGCGCGTAACTCCACTGGATTCACTGAATTTGCCCCCTCCCCAGTGTTCCAGCCTTGCACGCAATCCGTGTCTCGTGTGCGCAATACCCTGCCTTGCGCACAAAACCTTGCGCGTAATTCCCTCTTCGCGCGTAATTCCATTACTCCAATTGCGCACCGTCCCGGTGTTTTGTGTGAAAACCTTCCCTTTTGCACGCAAAGCCCAGTACCTCTCACCTTGACGCCCCTTGGCTTCCCCCTGCACCGGCACCTGCTGTGTCCCCTGCCGGGCGTGCGTGCCATGCGGTGTTTTCCCACACGGCCTTCCAGGATCATGCAAAGTAACCTCAAGGTCCCTTGGGCCATGTTTCCCATTGCGTTGCTTTGCCTTATGCTTCTCCGCATAGGCATGCTAACAGATATTGCTTCTTCACATATCCATGCTAACGTGGACCCCCGGTGGTTTTCCCTACGGCCCCCCTTCACCACGGCCTTGCCAAAACCTTCCCTTCCATAAGGGGTATTGGGCGTTGGGCATGTAAGCCCTAGGGGTGTGGAGCAAACCCACCCTGTCCAAGCTGCAGGACGTTAAAATGCTAAGCACCTCATCCTTAACACAAGACGTTAAACTGTGGTCCGACCCCGTGCTTCTCACGCAGGGTCCCCCCAGCTCGGGCATTCTTAACGTGACTCGTCTCCACGGGAATGGATTCTTCCTCACATGGAATGAGATCCTCCTTGTCGGAGCGACATTTGTCCGCGGGGGAAGGGCTGCCTCAGAGTGTAAGCCCCTAGCCTTTCTTGTGGATGACTGCACCCGTGCATCTCCGTAATTCCCCCCCTGCCAAGGCCAGTGGATTCCTTTTCCACAGCGCTTTGTCGCACCACGGGCCTCCACCCTGGAGTAAGCCCCGACACCAAGGGCCTCTAACCACGCATAATCCCCCGTTTCCTCTTTGGGCCGCTCAACGCGTAATCCCCATTCCGCTTCTCACGGGCGCACCCTTCGCGACGTGATCATCTTGTCCCTGCTGCCTCTTGTTTCCCACACCGAGCATGACTCACATGGGCTTAGAGCGCGCATCGACCATGACATCCTCTTATGGGCCGCCTAGAGTGTAAGCCCCATCCTAGTGAACTACATGGACTTTGATCTATGTTAAGGCTTGGTACGTAGGAAGCCTCCCTGAGGTTCAAGCCCAACAATCATTGGCCCAAACCGTCTCATTGTCAGTGTGCCAAGCCCCCATTTTCCCCCGAACTACGAGGACTTTGATCCATGTCAAGGCATGGTACGTAGGAAGCCTCCACGAGGTTTAATCCCACCACCCGGTCATCCGAACCACACCATGTCGGTTCCTTGACCACCTTGGGTTGCCTTAGAGCGTAAGCCCCGAACCCCTCATCCCGCATGATGCTAAACTGTATCTCGTCCCGCATGACGTTAAACTGTATCTCTTCCCGCATGACATTAAACTATATTCCCCCTCTTGGGCCGTCTCAGAATGTAATCCCCATGTCTCACTCCACCATCCATCCTGATCCTTACCCGGGCCGCCACATCCCGGTGAGATCGTGCCACCCCATCCCACTCCATAGCATCCGGGAAGCCGCCCACGTGCTGGCCCCAACATCAGTGTTCCCCCCTAGGGGTCCTTCAACCTAATCTGTCCACGCAAGACGTTAAACTCGTGGCATACCCCGTGTTAAAAATGTGAAGCTGAGGAAAACCTCAGATGGTAGACATTCCCCACGTTCGATGTGGGAAACCTCGAGCTTTCGCGCCATCGAGAAGCCCTGTGATGAGGGAACAAGGACAGACATGCCGATGAGGCCCCAACGTGACCATTCTCCTCACCGAAGGTTGCTTCCCTGACAAGACCCCTTGGAGAATCTTGACGGAAGCAACGTAATTAACTAGCATCCATGTAGATATGGCACCGGGAATGAGCTACATGAACCCGTCTTAAATCTATGAGGGAGACCCGGACTAGGTGATGAGCTCCGAGGAGGAATCCACGAAAGGAAGAACCGACATCCCATCATCCCAGTTTCGATCAAGGAGCAGACGTCCCTGAAAAAGGAACGGATGCCACCCACCTTTGGAAAGCGGGAATGCGGGGTTACAAGAAGCGCGTCCTCCCCACAGATGGATGCGCGCACCCCTGCGAAAGTGTCGGAAACAGAAAATGGTGAACCCAACGTGAAGCTCTTCTCCTCAACATGGGGAATGATATCCGTCGGGGCATCAGGTCACACGAAAATGGTGAACCCGACGTGAAGCTCTTCTCCTCAACACGGGGAATGATAGCCATCGGGGCGTCGGGTCACACAGAAATGGTGAACGCGACGTGAATGTCTTCTCCTCAACATGGGGAATGATATCCATTGGGGCATCGAGTCACATAGAAAATGGTGAACCCGACGTGAAGATCTTCTCCTCAACATGGGGAATGGTAGCCGTCGGGGCATCGGAAGAATAGCATGTCACCGGGTCCAGGTAACCCTCACCAGGACGTGGACCCACCAAGGGTAGAGGCCGTCAGGACGTTGACTACTCCGTTCTGCAACGTCTTCAGCATGGATCCCTCTCACCAACCATGGAAGATGGAATGACGTTAGGCCATTGTTGTTGATCTCCTTTCCTGTTGATATTAATGGATTTATCTCCCTGTTTCTAGGAATCAGAACACTGCATTCGGAGCTCGATCGCCACCGACCCACCGGCACAGGGGCAGGGGCAGTACCGAAGCGGCTACCCCGCATGGTCCCACCCACTTCACGACCGCTCTGACTTCGACCGCCGTAGTTTCTGGGCTCTTGCGCCCCCTCTCCCCATCAGAAATCATCCAGCAGAGGGTGATCAATGACCTGGTTCGCAGGTATGACGAGGAAGGGGTCATCCCCACAAGGGGCATGGCCCGTTTGGATCTAGATGCGGCTGCGCCTCACCACCATCGCCGCCCACGAGGGCCGCGCAGGGAGCCACCTCTCCCCACGCTGACGTTCAACCGCTTTCAGGAGCCTATCCTTGAAGTGCCTTGACACATCCCTCCCCTACGACCATGAGGTGGGGGATGTCCGAGTCCACCCGATCGGTGATCCAACCCAGGGGTTAACAGCAAGAACCCCTACCAGGCTGCATCGACGCTGTCGTCTGACTCCCTGAGCCAAGGAGCAGGCAATCTTCATGCCAGCACTGCCGGTTCCGGACCATCTGACTCGACGCCAGCGTCGGGCGCAAGCGGGAGAGAATGCTAGTCCTGGGGTATCATCATCAGCAACCACTGTGGCCCAAGCCACTACTGACTCCTGTTACCAGATCCCCGCACACGTTGTGCAGAGGCAGCCATGTGCCCGACTGGGATCGAAACCCCAACCACCCTGCAGGCAAGTTGGGTCGAGTCTCCCGGTCACCGACACTGGACATGGCCACTGCGGACCAATCCGCGATAGTGCCGCACAACATGAAGGCGCGTTCTGTGCCTCCAATCTGGAAAGCCAAAAGCTTCTTCGCGGCGGCTACGCTCTGGGTATGACTCCTTCCAGTGCCCGCAGGATGGGGTATGAGGTCACTCCCCCTACTTCTGGCCGCGAGCATGGAGTGATTGTGTATCCAGTCGCCCACTCACATGGAGGTCCTCCCCATGTCCCTTTCGACATCTGTCCCGGTGCTTCTCGCACCCCGGCCCTCGGTCCCCTCTGCCCCAGCTCTATTGTGGCCGGGGGACCCTATCACGGAAATCGTCCTTACCCTGAGGAGCTACCCTGGGGCAGGAAGGCCGGGCGTCGTTGCCATAGGAGGAATGTCAGGGGAGTCCGTACGGAAATTTGACCAGTCCGTTTCTTGGATTTTGAGGTAGAGTACGACTCGGTGATGGAACCTTCCCCCCGACCCTTCGAGTTGAGGTCAGGGATGGGGACGCGGCGCGTCAGTCTCATACTCCCCAAATGTGAGATCCGTATGATTCCCTCCTGCCTTCGAAGGTATATCCAGGAGGACGAGGACTTGGCGTACCACCGAGGGTCAAGCCCGCAGTTTCCACTGGCCTCCTCAGAAGCACCTCCCACCCCTATTAGGGAGGGTGAATAGCTTTTCTGGGGACCGACAGAAGAATTTCGAGTCAATACACCCTTGGCGAGAACTGAATCTATGATAGGAGGCCCATTCGCTGACCCATCCTATCGCGATGTGGCAGCCAGGGTACTGCAACCCCTGGAGGATGACCCAGGGATCGGCGGCCAATCGACCTATTCACAGTATTCCCTGCCGGCCAGCCCACCGCCCCGGCGACCTGCCTCGGTGCCATTTCCAATTTTCCGACATTCTTCGGTGGATGAGCATGGGAGGCATGTTCTGGACCCTGAACTGGAGCCGTGGAGCTTCTGGAATGTTCTTGCAGCGGGCCACTTCCCTGAGAAGTTTTGTCCGGTTGCAGAATTGGATTTTGATGTTCCGGAGTCACTCACCACGGGAGAGTTTGAATGCTTCTGTCAGATTCTTTGGGTGACTCACTCCCGCCTCCGCCATCAGCCAGTGCCTTATCTTGGGAGCCAAGCGCATCTCGAGGAGATCGGTGAGCAGTGTCGGCGGGTCGAACTGGCAGCCCTCCCCACAGTCCGGCACCCCAAGTCGCTGGACCAACACGAGGCCCTACAACAATAATGCATCCAGAGTTTTCAAGTACTCTGCAGAGTTATCGAGGAAGACACCCCCCACGCTCACGTCCGCGGATGGGGGCAGTACGCTCCTCTCCTCTTCTGTACGATCCGCCGACAGCCCGATCCACTGGGCGGCCCTAAGGGAATGTCGCCAAGGGTAGTTTCGGTCAACATTTCTGACCTTTCAGATGAAGGAAACATTGTGGAGCCCCTCGACGGGGACTCACCCCCCGAGGCTAGATCGCTACTGGACCCATCTGGGAGGAATACTCGCCAACATAGGAGCCTCCTAGGTCTTCCTGTACCCACGGAGTCACTGACACTAGGCCGAAATATCGTCAAGGGTAAAGAGCCCGTTGGGTCTGTCAAAATCCCCAACCCATCCGCCCTAGTGCAGAAGGTAGAGGAAGATCCCGAGAAGGCCATGCTGCGCCAACAGCTAGCTGAGAAAAATAGGCTATTTGATGAGCTCTTGGGAAAACTCATTGCAAATCGGTGGCCTGACTACGGTGCAACTAGACCAGGAAAGTAGGGGCAGGACCATCTACCCCTTTCTGATATCCTCCCGGGAAACCGTGACCCTGTCGTGTTCGCCGAAAGGGGAGATACTAGAACCCATGGCAAGAGGGTGCAATATGTTTCACCGAACCCTCCCGAACTGCGAGACAACCTGGGGGACCCTGCTCGGTTTCCTCCCGCCTCTTCGAGAGTCACTCTGCCAGCTGCCCTGTGAGATGCTGAGTGCGACTACCATATCGAAGATCCTAGAAATGCGCTTGTGGTTAGAGATCCCCGTCAGGATAGGAATCCGCATCTGGATGACCTGATGGAAGTACTCATCGCTCTCTTGGAGGCCCTGGAAACTCGGCAAGTGGCGATCCCGCCAGATGGAAAGCCGTACCCAGCGTGGGTGGATGACATGCCAGCTCCGCCAAGATTCGGGAACCCACCTTTTTCCACCTTTAACGGGACCAGAGACCCACCACAACACATGGCCCACTTCAACTCGAGGTGTGGGCCTATGTTAGGGACTCCGGCGCAGTAGGAGGCTGCCAAGATCCGGTGCTTTGTTCAGACACTCGAAGGACCAGCATTCGTCTGGTATAGCCAGCTCCCTATTGGATCGTTGACTAGCTGGGAGGAACTTCGCCAGCAATTCCTCTACCAGTTCAGTTCCACAACCCGGCAGACGAACATTGCAGACCTCTTTAGGTGAAAGAAAAGGCCCGACGAGCGAGTCGTGCACTTCGTCGCCCGGTGGAAGGGGCTCACGTACTCCCTTGACATGCCGCTGACTCAAGAGAAATTACTGACGATGTGTGTAGGGAACGTCAAGGAATATTTGGCTCCTTCTCTCATCACACAGAATTACCCTGGAGGGTTTCGGGATGTCTCGGACAAGGCTCAGTGCCTCGAAGAAGCCCTGCAACAGGCCGGTCAGGCATGCCCGCTGCCTCTTGTAATCTATGCAAGAAGAGCCTCTAGAGCCGAGCCAGCTGCTGTGGCCCAGATAGGGGCCCCCAGACAGCTAGAGTTGCTACTAGTGAGGTCATCTCAGCAGGCTCTTAGGGGTCCACACCCACGGGCACAGCCTCCGGCCCAGCAGCATCCGCCTCAAAATCATCAGGCACCTCCAAGTAACAAACCGCCACCACCTAGGCGAGGTAATCTGGCTCCGCCTCCATAGCCAGCTCCTCCAGCCCCTGGCCATGGTCAGCCCCCAAGAGTCCCCTTTTCAGACAGAAGGAATCGGGCTTACTCGTTTGGCAAGGCCCAGATCCCTAGATATTTTCATAGTGCCTTGGAGCAGAGGATCGTGCGGTTGCCTGAGTGTCAGAAGCCAGAAGAGGCGTGTCTCGCTGATCAACCTAACTACTGCCCTTATCACCGGATCCTGGGGAACACCATCCAACAATTATATGTGTTCAAGGACTGGCTCCAAGACCAGATTTACAACAACATAGTCAGGTTGTGCCCAGCCCCGGCACAGATGGCAGGTGTCTTCGTAGGATCAGATGTCAGGAGTGACGACAGGTATGGGTGGAAACAGGTTTCCGACCGGGGATCCCGGAAGTATAATGACTGGATGGCCCACAGGATGTTCGCCCGTGCCCATGGCATCATCCGTGCCTGCCTGAGTCAGCTAGAGCCCTTGGAGTCCACGAGCGTCGCTTTGGCTTCGTCGTCCCAACCTACTTCTTCTTAGAAGAGCAGGCGGCGACGCAAGAAGAAAGAACGCGCCCTACCATTGCAGTCGTCTTCTCGCACACTTGGCGATTTCATGCCCCCGGAGATGGGGATCCCTCCGAGATCCCATCCGGAAGTGTATGATTCCCCATGTGAGAGCCCGGGGTATGCTTCGGTTAACACCGTAAATTGGTAAATAACTTTTTGGCTCCCGACGATGAGGAGCGCCAGGTGGACCTCCCCGAGAGCCTGGGGTACGCTTCGGTTAACACCGTAGAGTTGTTAAATCCCTTTTTGGCTCTCGACGATGAGGAGCGCCAGGTGGACCTTTCCGAGAGCCTGGGGTACGCTTTGGTTAACACCGTTGAGTTGGTAAATATCTTTTTGGCTCCCGACGATGAGGAGCGTCAGGTGGACCTCCCCGAGATCCCGGGGTACGCTTTGGTTAACACCGTAGAGTTGTTAAATCCCTTTTTGGCTCTCGACAATGAGAAGCGCCAGGAGGACCTCCCCGAGATCCCGGGGTACGCTTCGGTTAACACCGTAGAGTTGGTAAATCCCTTTTTGGCTCCCGATGATGAGGAGCGCCAGGTGGACCTCCCCGAGAGCCCGAGGTACGCTTCAGTTAACACCGTAGAGTTGGTAAATCCCTTTTTGGCTCCCAACGATGAAGAGTGCCAGGTGGACCTCCCCAAGAGCATGGGGTACGCTTCGGTTAACACCGTAGAGTTGGTAAATACATTTTTGGATCCCGACGATGAGGACCGCCAGGTGGACCTCCCCGAGAGCCCGGGGTACGCTTCAGTTAACACCGCACAGTTGGTAAATCCCCTTTTGGATCCCGATGATGAGGAGCACGAGGTGGATCTCCCCAATGTCCCCAGCCGTCGCCTACGTCGACGGATCCATGGCTACGTGAATCGCCGAGGGACGACAGTCATCACCTCCAGTCAGGCAGTGCACACTACCGAGACCAGGCAGCAGCCCCGGTACATAGAGCAGCACTCGCGGCTCCCTCACCCAATGAAAAAAGGTTCCTTTCCACTACCATTTGTGTTGTTGGATCAGGAAGAATCTCCTTGCCCGCGTCGCAACCAGCCCAGCCCTGCCACTGGCTGACTACGGCCTTCCGGTCCTGGAATGACAACCCCCTCCCGGGCTTCATCTAGTGAACAGCGGGACGTGCCTAGTACTAGTCAGTCACCGGTCTAGCCAACAGGCCCCGTCATGCCCCCAATCGAAGAGCGACCTCCCGTAAGTAGAAGCTCGCGTTTGGCACGAAAGTATGATGTCCTGAAGCATCTGGCTGGAATTCTGGCAAGGCTTTCTATCCTTGAGGCCCTTCGCCTGTCATCTAAAATGCGTGAGGTGCTCGCCGAGGCTCTAATGAGCCCCCTCCAGTTCGAAACAGAGGTAGCGACCGCAGAAGCCTTCTACACCGAGGTGATTGAGGACGCCTAATGTCAGGCGGTTATCTCATTTTCCGGTGAGGATGAAGACCTTCCCATACAGGGGCACATTCACCCATTGTACATCATTGGCTAGTTCAATGGCGTGGAAGTCCATCACTATCTTGTCGACACGGGTTTTGGGATTAACTTCATCCCAACTCAGACACTTCAAAAACTGGGGTTGTCCGAGGATGATTTAACTATCTCCGACCTCAGAATCCAGGGGTTTGATAGGACCGAGCAAACTCCACTCGGCAAGATTCGTCTGAAGACCCAGTTCGGCGGCTTAATTTCCAATACTGAATTCATGGTTGTCTCTCAGGACACTGCCTACAACGCATTGATGGGCAGGTCGTGGCTCCATCTTCACACAACGGTTCCCTCATCATACCACCAGTGCCTCAAATACTCCCTTAAGGGTCGAGTGGGTGTGCTCCAAAGAGATGCGTCTCTGTTTGCCTCTTGTGAAGCCCATTACCTGGATGCTGACTATTACAAGAGCAAGGACACGCAAATCCTGACAGGTGTGGTTGAGCCCGCCGCTGTCGCAAGTGATCCCTGGGCAAGTCTAGATGACGCATATGTATTCCCAATCCATCAGTTGGAGGCCACGACTCCCGATATGGGAGAGTGATTTTTTGTCTCGGGTACCAGAGGAAGGAACATTTCCGGGTCTAAGTGACGGTGGGAAATCACCTTTTACTCATATTCCAACCAGGCTCAGGTGATCTCTGAGCCTCCTACCCCTGTACGATATCGGGACGTTGGGCTCATGGCAACGACATTACGTCATACGTGTTTGTTTCGCCAAGCCGGAATCGACCGGCTTGAGCCAACGTGTCACCACTTCTTTGATGTCATAAAGCGTGGCCCCTTGGGCCAAAGGCCGGATGGGATTGGATCGACCGCCTTCGTCGCCATGATCTCCGCGGTGCATGAGTCTCCCATCGCGACGACCTCCGCCGCCCAAGCCGGTGCCAGCTCCCCATCAAGGTCAAGCAGCCCCGAAACGGCTCCCCCAGTGGACGATCCTTCCTCAAGAAGAGAAGAAGACATGGAAGATGCTCCTCCCGCCTTTGAGGAGGGCGTCTCCACCACAGTAGACGAGCTAGTATAGGTGAACCTCGGTAGTGAGGCAGACCGGAGAACCACATTGGTCAGCACCACTATGCCTCCCGAGGAACGACAACAGTACATAGACTTACTCAGAAAACACAGTGATGTGTTTGCCTAGAGTTATGAAGAGATGCCGGGACTAGATCCCCAGGTAGTCGTCCACCGCCTTGGCCTCCCAGCAAACCATCGCGGGTTCAAGCAGCCTCTAAGGAAAATGCACCCTTTTCATGGTGTCATGGTTGAGGCCGAAGATGAAAAGCGCATTAAGGCCAACTTTGTCAAGGAAGTCCAGTACCCCAGTTGGCTAGCCAAAATTGTGCCCGTCAGGAAGAAGAACGGGCAGATCATGGTTTGCATCAACTTCCGTGATCTTAATCGCCACTGTCCGAAGGATGACTTTCCCCTTCCCGTGACAGAGCTGTTGATCGATGCGACGGCCAGGTTCCAAGCCCTATCCTTCCTCGATGGGTACTCCGGGTAAAACCAGATCTGGATGGCCCCCGAGGATGAAGAGTTCACTACCTTCAGGGCCCCCCATGGTACTTTCTTCTATCGGGTTATGCCCTTCGGCCTGAAGAATGCGGGTGCCACCTATCAACGCGCTATGCACCGCATATTCAAGCTGATCCTCGGGACACTGGTGGAGTGCTACATAGATGAACTGGTGGTTAAATATCGTCAGTGCCCGGACCATCTCAAAGACCTTGAGATAGTGTTCGGTTTCCTCCATTCTCGCCACTTGAAGATGAACCCAATGAAGTGTGTCTTTGGGGTCACCTCCGGAAAGTTTCTTGGATTCATTGTGAGATATCAAGGTATCGAGATCGACCCCGAGAAGATCAAGGCCATCAGTCAGATGCCTCCCCCGAGTAATATTCAGGAGAATCGAGGCCTCCAAGGCCACTTATCCTACATACGCTGATTCATTGCGAATCTGGCTGGCAAGTGTAAGCCCTTCTCTCGGCTCATGAAGAAAGGCGCCACCTATGTGTGGGACGAAGAGTGTCAGACCGATTTTGAGGAAATCAAGCGGTATCGGCTTCAAACTCCGGTCCTAATGCCACCCGTTCCCGGAAGGCCTTTGGTCCATTAAATGACTGCCCTGGAGCAATCCCTCGGCACCCTTCTCGCCCATAAGAACAACGAGGGAACAGAGAATATCCTCTACTACCTCAGCCTCATGCTCCTCGACGCGGAGTTTAGATATTCTACCATCGATAAGAGCTTCCTGGTGCTCGTATTCTCCATACAGAAATTGTGGCACTACATGTCGCACCATGAGGTACATCTAGTCTCTCGGGTAGACCCGTTGAAATACATCCTGAGCCAGACTATATTGACCAGCCGATTGGCATGCTGTGTGGTGATCATACAGCAATTCGACATTAGGTTCGTACCTCAGAAGGCCGTCAAAGGGCAGGCATTGGCAGACTTCTTCACCACCCACCCAACCTCTGCAGACCAGCCACTGGACTTGGGATTTCCTGATGAGGAAATCCTCTCAGTCGATCACGCCACCCCATGCTAGCAGATGCACTTTGACGGAGCCTCCCGAAGCCCTACCGGTAGAAGGATCAACGATCCTAGGCTTAAAAGAGTGGGCCTGGGTATCGTCTTCATCACCCCGGAGAAAGCCGTTCTTCCATACTCTTTCTTATTGTCAGAAGCCTGCACCAACAATGAGGCAGAATATCATGCCCTCATCACTGGCCTCGAGTTGGCTCTGGAGGTTAATGTGCCCCATCAGTGTGTGAAAGGGGACTCTGAGATAGTCATCAGGCAGGTTAACGGTGACTATGATATCAGGAAGCCGGAACTCATGACATTGATGGAGTTCACCCTACATCTAATGGCTATGTTTCCCTCCTGACCAGATGTCGTTCACGTTCCCCGGTTGCAGAACAGTCGAGTAGATGCTTTGGCCAGCCTGGCCGCATCACTCACAGATCCTGAACAGGATGACCTATCCATCCATGTGGCGCACTGGAGAGTCATTGCTCTTGTTATCCCTGCTCCTGTTATCTCATAGGGCGATCATGACCTGCGAGTGAACCATCTCATAGTTGTTGCCCCTACGTCAGGACCCCTCGGGGTTTCAGGCGTGGTGATCGAGACAGTTCCTGACTGGAGGACACCTCTGTTTGAATATCTCCGGCACGACAGTCTTCCAATGGACCGAGCAAAGTGGGAATGAATACGGCGTCGTGCACCGCAGTTCACCGTTCAAAGCGGTCCCAGCTGTGAGCAGTTCCTTTACAGGCGTTGGTTTGATGGTGTTCTCCTCCGTTGTCTTCAAGGAGTTGAGATCCCACAGGTCATGTAGGAAGTGCACGCTGGTTCCTATGGCGCCCACCAGGCTGGTTCGATGTTTTCCCACCAGAATCAGAGGCTGGGATTCTTCTGGCCTTCCATGATCCACGACTGCATCGAGTATGCCAAGATGTGTCATGCGTTCCAAGTTCATGCAAACTTTGTTCTTCGGCCACCAGAGCCTCTCCATACTACTAAGTATTCTCGGCCCTTTGCAGTCTGGGGGTTGGATGTCCTAGGGCCTTACCCGCCTGCGATGGCCCGCCAGTGCCGGTTCATCTTGACCTCTATGGACTTCTTCTCAAAGCGGGCAGAGGCAGCCCCGCTCAGGGAAGTCAAGACTAGTTCTATCGCCGACTTCATGAGCTCCAATATCATCCACCGATTTAGAATACCTCACGCTATCCTCACAGATAACGGAACAAACTTCCGAGTAACCGAGATGAAAAGATTGTACGCCAAGTACAACATTCTCTCTATCCACACCTCCCGCTATCATGCACAGGAAAATGGACAAATTGAGGCATTTAACAAAACCCTCTCTAACATTTTGCAGAAAATGGTTGGTCAGAACAAGAAAAGTTGACCGGACAATCTCCCCAATGCCCTCTGGGATTATAGGACGACGACTCGCAATTCCACCCAGGTGACTCTGTATTCCCTGGTATACGGAGCAGAGGCCGTCCAACTCATCGAGGTTCAGCTGCCCTCATTGCGCATAGCGGTCTACGACCAGCAAGCGTCAGATAGAGTTGTCGAAATCCATCCAGCGGAATCGGAAGCGCTGGACGGAAGTAGGCTTCGCGCTTTACATAACTTGGAAAGGCACCAGAGGAGGATGGCTCGAGCTTTTGATAAGAAGGATCACCTCCTCTCCTTCCTGCAAGGTGACTTGGTGCTGGCTCTTAGAGCGCCGATGATTCCCGGTAGGAAGACAACAAAGTTGGAACCCAAGTGGGAGGGGCCCTTTATTGTCCATAAGTTCTATCCCAATGGAGCGTACTCCCTGGTGACTATGGATGGTGAGCGTATCACTCCTCCCACCAATGCCAGGTTCCTCAAGAAGTACTTTTCTTAAACCATATGGTCCAGCACGACCTTAAACTATACTCTTCCCTACATCTGGGCTCCAGGGTCCGAGCTCTAAGACCTAAAACTAAGATCCTATTTTGGTTCCTCCCTTTCCACGGTCCGAGCTCTATGACCTAAAACAAAGATCCATATTTTGTCCAACATGATGTTAAACTGTAGTGCCAGAACTACATCTCGCTTGATTCCCATCTTAATGGGATACATAAGAACGACCAAAACTTCCGTCTTTGGGTCCAGCATGAGGTTCGTCGTCGTGTTTGTCTCGCCTACGGGACCTTAACCGTAGGATCGCATGGAGTGGTGTGAGATCATGTCCTCATTCACATCTGGTTTGCAATAGTTGCACCACATGCACCCTATCCTAAGGATTTAGTCATCCTATATCTGATGGCATTAGAAGACACTTTCCAGAACTACATATGGCTTGATTCCCATCATTATGGGATACGTAGGACCGCCTGAACACCTAGATGTTAGGTCCATCCCCATCTCATAGGATATCCTACGATCTCCCAGTTCCCAGAGTGTTTGGCATTACGCCCCCTATTTTGCCCGGGGATCTGCCATCTTTTGGCCACTCTCTTACTGAGCCCTCTAACCCTATCCAGTGGTCTGCCGATGTACTCTGGGTACTCTGGTCTAGGACATGGAGTGCCATATTCGACTTAGGAAAGTTCCATCCAATTGCCAAGCTTCGTGCTCCCCTTCATTCGAGCACCCGTCATCCTTCACACCTGGAGGGACCCCCAAGAACGGCCTGGATACAATGCCCAAGGGCTCTCCTACCATCATGGGTCAACGCCCCCATGGGTTTTAGACAACAAATAGATACGAATCCCGCGTTGAGAACATGGTCAGCGGTTGATGCTCATTTGTTTGTCCCCATGGCTAACATGACAGGATGCTGCGTTGCAAACATGGTCAGTAGTAATCCTCAGTCGTCACACCGGCTTCCACGGGCCCTGAATGTTGGTGGCATGGTTCATGTCATGTTCTTCACCACTGTGTCAAGGTGTAATATCGACACTCCTTGTACTAACCCCCAGTACACCCCCGCACATCAGACAAACCGAGCTGCGTAACGGTGTCTCTCGGGGCTCATGCGATCTGAGCACTGGAGTATGTGCTTGGGTCTCTTCTTTATGGATTGTGTGCAGCTTGACCCTCATCCCCATGGGGAATGATGAGTCACCCGGACATTGCGTTTCGGGCCCAGCACAACTGGGAGCTAGCATCTCCTGCCCCTCCCTGATTGTTGAACCCTCGTAGGCCCCTTTGGCCCGAGGCTCCTCTCTCGGTTGGTCGAAACAATACGACCTTAAACATTGTGTTAGTCAAAACCATACTAACTTAAACTGTGTGTTGGTCCAAACCATAAGACCTTAAACTGTGTGTTGGTCCAAACCATATGACCTTAAACTGTGTGTTGGTCCAAACCATAGGACCTTAAACTGTGTTGTTGGTCCAAACCATACGACCTTAAACTGTGTTGTTGATCCAAACCATACGACCTTAAAGTGTGTTGTTGGTCCAAACCATATGACCTTAAACTGTGTTGTTGGTCCAAACCATATGACCTTAAACTGTGTTGTTGGTCCTATCACACAACCCTAAACTGTGACATTATCATCTTGGCCGCAAGATGCAAAAATGGCACTGCATTGTGGTGACCTCGTTGTAGAGGACATCACATTCGGTATTGGCCTTGTACCATGCCATTTGTCAATTCCTATCACGACTTGATGCCTGTGGAGACACCACTGCCTACTGCTCTAGGTTTGTTACTTCACAACAAAAAAATCATTCACCTTAAAGGACAAACAAGATTTATCAAATTCTGCTTCTTTCAGTGTAAGGGCCACTCCCGCACTCCCATTTTCCCTAGCATTGGTATCTTACCGTGTCACATTTCAGAACTACGTATGGCCTGATTCTCATCCTTATGAGATACGTAGGAGCGCCCGCGGAACTTCCCCACGGGCCCAGCCAGCCTAACTTTGTGTTTGGTCCCTCGACACAAGCATTTCCCCAGAGAGCACATGGTAAGTAGGGCTTATGTCCTCATTCACGTCGGATTTTGTAACTGTCGTTCCATGTGTCCGTTTATCCCTTTTCCCACCTCATGGTCCGAGTTCTAAGACCTAAAACTAAGATCCTCACTGTCCGAGTTCTAAGACCGAAAACTAAGATCCTTACGGTCGGAGTTCTAAGGCCTAAAACTAAGATCTATGTTTCGTCCCGCATGACGTTAAACTGTATGTCGTCCCGCATGAGGTTAAATTGTATCTCATCCCGAATGATGTTAAACTGTATCTCGTCCCGCATGACATTAAACTGTATTCCGTCCCGCATGATGTTAAACTTTATTTCATCCAACATGACGTTAAACTTTGTTTCAAGAACTACATGTGGATTGATTCTCATCCTAATGAGATATGTAGGACCTCCCGGACATTTCGTCCTGGGTCCAGCCCCAGGGATTGTTGAACCCCGTCCTTCTTTATTGTCGGCCCCTCGGCCCGACATCATGAGAAGTGGTGTAATGAGTACATTTACCCCGAGCAGGTTTGGGATGCCCCATGGTAATAATGGGAAGGGGCAGTTCTCACACTAAAGAGATCCTGCCTGGAAATTGGGATGACCCATGATCATGAAGGTATGTCCACCTAATGCACCTTCGCCATGGTGGTGCAATATCAAGAGTGTTGGACTCTGTTCGAACAATCCACCACATCACCTCCCATGCTTTGTGTTCCCCCTTATTCGGATCCTCATTTCCATTCATGTTTGATGGGACCCCCTAACAGTATGGATGCTCGACCTATGGTCCGCCTACTGTCCTGGGCCAACGTTCCGGATGACTGGTTATGTTTAACGGGACCCTCTGACAGTATGGATGCTTGACCTATGTTCTGCCTACTGTCATGGGCCAATGTTCTGGAGGACTGGTTATGTTTGACGGGACCCCCAAACAATATGGATGCTCGACCTATGGTCTGCCTACTATCCTGGGCCAACGTTCCGGAGGACTGGTTATGTTGGATGGGACCCCCTAACAATATGTATGACAGACCTATGGTCCGCCTATTGTCATGGGCCGACGTTCTGGAAGACTGACCGATGATATTTGAGTAAGGCCCCATGTTGCGAACATGGTCAGTGGTCAGCCCTCATTTATTGTCCCCATTCCAGGACAACATGATATGGATGTTGTGTTTCTGCCATGGTTGACAGTTATCCTCCATGGTTGCACCCCATTGGGTCCCAAATTTGGGTAGCGTGATTCACCCTTTCTCTCCATCCCCCTGTGTTTGGATGAATTTCAATGCCCCGACATTTCCCCGCTCGTGTGTTAAAGCACATTGAGAAGTCGACACATCAATCATCCCAGGGTCTCCATAGAAGTCCAGGCCCGATTTTGGACACCTAAAGCTTGGTCAATGCCCCACAGTTGAACGGAATGATGGTACGAGCATCTCTTTCTTCTTGCATTGGGCACGTCCTACAAGAGCCTACGGGTGAGTTGTTATTCGTTTTGAAACTATGGTTGAGCGCATTAAACCAAGGGTACAAATGAGTGGATTTATCCATATATTGGATTGAGTCGATGAGAAGTACAAGCAAAAAGTTCATGAGATGACAAAAACAAATCCCTTATGGATCAGCATGCTGGAGTTATCTCTCTAGCACTACTACCCTCTGGATGGTAGCCTCCAGGGCCGCTTTTCGCTCTTTGAAGCCTCTCTCCACATCAGCCCCCACAGAGCGCAGCTCGCCAGCCCTAACATGTGCCTGCGCCCGCTCGCTTCTAAGCACGGTCATCTGGTGACTCGCCTCCACCAGTTGTTCCTGTGCATCAGCCAGCTGGGCCGCCAGTTGCTCCACGAGCTCAGAGCATGTTGCGATGAAGGCATCCTTATCTGCCGCCTGCCCTTCGAGGTGCCGGACTTCCTGCTTCGTCCTCAGCAGCGCTTGAGCGCTCTCCGATCTGTCCGGGCACTGTGAAATGTCGGTGCGCCGGCTGCTCTTGCATATCTTCTCGGCCATGTAATCACGGACCGTCAGATGAAGACGCTGAGCGTCAGCCCCTCCGGCGCACTGGAAGCGCAGCCAGGTCTGATGTGATCCCATCCGGCTCAGCCAATCAGACTGGGGCTACCTGAGAAAGCGCTGGATACACTTCCACCCCTTGCACCATGTCATTCAGCTCTCCTTGGCCGCCTCTGAGTCCGAGTCATCTATCTCCTCAGGGTCAGCAGGTCGGTATATAGGGAAGGCCTCCAGCAGATTGATAGTAGGATCCGTCTCAGAGATGTCTTCGGGAGGGATAGAATCCTCGATGTCCGGGTGACCTTCTTCTCTCACCCCAGCAGCAATGATGCCTCCACCAGCTTATGACCTCGTCTTAAGAATAGCGCCTCTGATGCCTGTTGCCCCCTGTTCATCAATTGTTGGGGCCGAATCAGTACAAAAAATCATGTTCCGAACGAGGTGGTATGTCCGCCGCTGGTCCACTCACGGACGGCCCGGGCTCCGCAGTTTTTCGTGCCTCCAGTGTTGAGATCACTGCACAAGGAATACGCTTGTTAGATGGGATCCTTTGCCACCGAGCACTAGTAGTGAAGCATGAGACTTACAGGAATCCAGAGTGCCAGTCCCTAGTGTTTCGGCCGCCGCAGGAGCCGCCATGATGGGAGACCCCTCTGCGCTTGTTAGTTCAGTGATGGGTGTCAGATCCCCGTCATGTCTCACCGGTTCCTCCCCTCCATCCTATGGTGGGGACACCCATACAATGATAAACTGCTCTTGAGTAGGATGGGGAAGTGAGTCAAAAGTTGAAAATGAGAATGGATGAATAAGTGAAATGAATGATGATAGAGACAAACCTCGAGAATCTCAGTTAGGTCGAGATCAAAGTTGGCAATCTCGCCGCTCTCTCGGAGACTCCCTTGGTAGGTCGCCCCTTGAGACCCCTCACCTTCAGGCTCTTCTTCTTCGTCTTCTCCCTTGCCTTCATCCTCTCCGGTTTCCTCCTCTCCCTCTGGCTCCTCGTCACTGTCGCCTTCTCCCGGCGGCATTGCTTCCGGATCATATTCCTGGCCGAGCATCACTTTCACTAGGAATGTTGGCACCGCACGCCGCCCCCTCTGGCGTGCGTATGCGTCCATGGCTATCAGATAAGCATGCCGCCGATGAAAATTTACTCGGTTGGTAATTCAAACGAGCCCGACCTCTGGCAGTTGGATCCTGTGTTGCATTATCTTCAGCAAGATGGCTTCGATGCTCAACGATTGCCGCAGGGTCATCCAGGCCGACCACTATGCCAGGGAAAATTGCATCTTGAGAAGGTTCGACCGGATATTTTATCGGCTTCTCGGGCAGTTCCCTGGCCACCTCATGTGACCCCCCTGCGGGTAGCAAGGACGTGGTGGCACCATGTGATGTCCCCGCTGCCGAAGTACCGGCTTGCGCAGGCCTTGCTGCCTGATGCGCCCTAGGTTCCACCATTCCGACAACACCGTGCCTTCCTTCCCGTCACCCGGTTTCCGCGCGAGTGACCTCGAGTTGCCAGACGTGCTTGCGTAATATCCCCTCAGGGTACGCAATGGTCCAGTGTCCGGCGTATTCGGTTGCTAGGATGGCTTCGACCCCGGTGGGAGGAAGAGTGACGACGTCACCAGAGATGAAGGTGGTAAACATCAACCACATCTGGCGTAGGATTCATGGATTCTTCTCCTTCCAGACAGCCGTGAATACCTTCTTCGGCATTCGCTGGAGGCACCCGAACTGTCTGGCGAATCGGGATGGCACGTACGGATCCCAAATCACCTTCCCGTCGATCCGAGCCACGAGCTCCCCGCCCCGAATGCTCTGGAAGTATTCCTACTGTTCCAGAGAGCCTCGACCATTGTCCACCAGCTGGCCAACCGGGGTGGGGAATGGGCTGAAGTTGAAGTTGGCATGGTTGTTGATGCGGATCCTCACGCCCTCCTCATTGAGCATCATCGGCGCCACCCCTGCGATATTTAGCAAGGACGGTCGCAGACCATTTCCTGGAGGACGGATGGAATTTGGGAAAGTATACCCGCCAAGATGCGCCGCCACCCAGCCATGGAAGATTTGGAAGGGACCAAATACTCTCCGAGGCGACCCCCCTTGTGAGATGTGCCCCAGAATGGTATACAGCTTGGCCAGTACGGGGACGGCAAAGTTGAACCGTTTTTTGGCGGCCATGGAGCCTTTCATCACCAAAGTCACTAGACGGATTCCCATCCTCGCGTCCCACACCGGCAGGAGCCACTATCTCCGGAAAGCGGCAAGGAACCCAGCATACCAGACGTTCGGGTCCCGGGCCTCAATGACGCGGTATCCCCATGATTGGTATTGCCCCACCTCCAGGGTCCTCCAGTATGACCCATCCCTGCTCCTCTGAGTCGCGGTTGGGCACCGTTTGCCCCGTCCCAGCATCTTGAAGGCCATATACTTCTCAAGGAACAGACTGAACCAGCCATTGAAGGCTACATCCTTCAGGAAGTCCTTGACCCCCAGCCTCTCTTTGGCCAGCTCCAACCGGTGCCATGTCAGCATAGGCATCCGTGTCCTGTCTCCCCATGTGTTCATTGGAGGAACTAACTCGTCGTATTGTTAACCCTCCAGTGGGATACCGCCGATGTAGTGAACGTCACAGAGACTGATACCGACTTCCCCATGATGAAGGTGGAATGTGTTGCTTTCAGGAGACCACCGGGTGAATAGCTCCGGTCCGAGTTCAGGCTGGCGGTGGAAGTGGAACTTTGATGTCCATACCGCCTCGAATAGGCCGATATACCGCAGTTCTTCCCCGAACTGGTCACAGGTATGGCGGACCCAGAATGCCCAGGACCATTCGCTGGTGAAGTTACCCTCGGACCGTAGGTACCAATCCTTCATCCAGCCCTTCGTGTCATCCATGATGCTCTGAAGGAATGTGCTCGTGTAGAGGGCCGGAGAATCCTCTGCCACAGGCTCGTCCCCGGTAATAGTCCTCGTCCTCGGGTTCAGGGCATATACATCCATATGTATAGTTTCCCTGGCAGGATGGCCATTGATGGTGATGTTGTAGCGAGGAAGTTCGTCCTCCTGAGTCACCCAAGACTGCGGCGTGTCCACTTCGAAGCCCAGCAGTGGCACTGTAACACCCGAGACTTTTATGTTATATAAATCATCAAAGGGATCTTTTTCTACACAACACTTTCTTGGCTTGCTTTACACGCAATCGCGACCTTCCTCGATAGCTTGCGTCGTACGCAATACCGAGTTTCACTAAACAACAATATGCTATTAAAACTAGCCGTTATGAATAGTAATAACCACTTTTTGAAATTTTATAAATTTTATTTTTCAAAATGATCTTCATTTCATAATGATTATATAAATGAATTGAATGAATGAATATGGTATATACTACACTAATACCATTCTGGAAATTAATTATCTATAACCTAAAGATAAGAATAAGAATTTATTCAACGAAACACGCATAAGAACAAAAAGTTATAATGACCCGAGTAACAGGTAACAATGAAATATTACTAACAAGAAGCTAAGAATATGACCATATATGATATCATATCAATATGTATGATTCTGGAATAAGTCAATAACATTATTTAAACCATTATACAGGAGCTTCGGACACGTACAAAGCAAATCGGACCTAAGGTAAGGGAAATATCACAATCTCATTTTTATCCGAGATTGTTTATTCGTAAGTATTTACTGGGGTGTATTTTATCATCCACATCCATGTTTCATCAAAATGTAATATTATTTCCATCCACCTACAATTGTTTAAATCCATTTTTACCCTTTGGTGAGTTTTTAGTAATATGTATGAAAGGAATCTTTTGTCGTACGAGGTACTTTTTGACTTTTCCGACAAAAGTACGAAGAATGTTTTTTTTAACTTATACGGCATGAATAGATTTTTAAAACATTATTTCCAAGAAGATTCCTTTACAAGTTCTCAAGTTTATTTTTAATCAACTTCTTTTATTTTAAAGTTATATGACATGTTATGAAAGGAAAAATGTTTTTGAAGAAGAAAGGATATTTTCCTCAAGAATGGAGTTCAAGTGTTTTATCAAAATTATTTTCCATCTAAGATAATAAAGGGTTCTATTTTTATCCCTATTATTACATTGATTTGATCATGTTGTGATGGAATTATTTTTATGAATTCCTTTATCTTATATGAATTGATTTATGATGTCATGATGTTTCAAGAATCCCATTTTTGTTACATGTGTTATGCGATGATGTATGTTTTATGATTATGTGGCACACATAAGAAAGGATTCATTATAAGATGGGTGGGACCTATATCTCCCTCCAATCCATTGGGTAAAGATTTTATATCTCATGAGATAGACATGGCTGGAACGGAAGGTTATTTCGGTTCAGTGATACAGGACTGAAACGAGGAGTGAACTCGGTTCAGAAAGGGACTTTGTCCACTAAGATAGTCTTGGCAATGAGTCATGACTAACAAGAAATGATTTCCATGATTATGTGTGCATGCCACAAAGTTTCAAGTTTTATGTTATGATTATGGGGATCTCATTTTTCACTTCTATGATTTATTCCATGTTAAGATATTATGATCTCTTTTGCAGGTTTTGATTTTCAAAAAGATATGATATGATTTTTATTTCCTTTATTTGCCCTTGCTGAGAATTTGAGCTCACCCTTTTATGTTTTCTTTTCCCCAGGTCAGGAAGATGGATATTAAGTAGAATATGCTAAAAGGGACCCTAGATATGATGAAATAAATGGGAGACACTGTAGAAGATTTATGAACCAGTTGTTTATGTTTCCCAGTTTCTAAAGACACTATACCTATACGGTCCTTTGTGGTTTTGTCATATGTTGTAATAAGTGTGCTTCAATTTTGAAGTATTAACAATGTATATAAAGTATGGGTCGTTATAGTTGGTATCAGAGGAAAGGTATAGTCAACCTTTGGAA
Organism: Viscum album; assembly: GCA_963277665.1. Lineage (NCBI taxonomy): Eukaryota > Viridiplantae > Streptophyta > Magnoliopsida > Santalales > Viscaceae > Viscum > Viscum album. Next base: position 643,129 of record OY728129.1, read on the forward strand.
ACTAGGATGTGAAAGCCTTAGTAAGAACCCTAAGGATAAGTCTAAGCATAGAACACAATCTTAGTGTTTTAGAAATGTCCTTGAATAACCTAGGATAAGACCTTAAGCATGAAAATTTTATTCTTGAATTATGTGGTTTTCCTATTATAATTAGTGTTGCTCACACTATTCTTCTTGGTTTTAGTCAATGGCTGGAACCCGAAGGAACTGTGTTAATGCGGAATGCGATGGGCAATGCAATGATTGTCCCCCTGAGCATCCAAACGATATGGGAGCTGGAATGCAAAATCTTGTAGCCATGCTCACACAACTTTCTCAAGCTATGAATCATGCAGGACTTCCAAACGAGCAAAGGAAGGAGCAACATTCTGTTGAATCCTTCATGAGGCAGCGTCAACCTTCTTTCAGTGGGTCTACTGATCCATTAGTTGCTGAACAATGGATTAGTACTACTGAAAAGATATTTTCAGTTCTTCAATGTTCTGAGCATGATAAAGTCATCCTAGCAGTGTATCGTTTGGAAGGAGATGCAGATCAATGGTGGAATCTTGTTAAGAATACGAGGCAAAGTGATGAAATTGAGTCTATGGAATGGGACGAGTTCAAGAACTTATTTTTCAATAAGTACTTCGCTCGTATTCTCCGAACAAAGATGGAGAAAGAGTTCCTTGAACTGAAGCAAAGGGATGATGAATCTGTTAGTACCTATGAAGCAAATTTTACAAGACTTGCAAGGTACGCTTCTGGTATTATTATCCAACCTGAGAGTAAGATCGATCGATTCTTTAGTGGCTTAAAACCAAGTCTTCGAAGGGCGTTAGCCATAAGGGACTTCAATAGCTATGAGGAAATCGTTCGATGTGCTCTCAAAGTCGAGATGGAGATTGGAGTAACCCATCAGTCACATGGGTTTGATAAGAAGAGGAAGATGGAATTCAAAGAAAAATCTAAAGAGCACACGGAAAAGAAGATGAACTTTCCCTTATGCTCAAAGTGTGGAAAGAAACATGGAGGGAGTTGTATTAAAGGGACAAGTAAATGTTTTAAATGTGGAAAGGAAGGTCATCGGGCATTTGAATGCCATGATAATGGGAAGAAGATGTCTAATGATGCAAACAAAGGAAGGGATACACAGAATGAACCTACTACACTTCAATGTTTCAAGTGCAAGGAGATGGGGCATTATGCCAATCAATGCCCAAATCCAAGGGGTGATGATGATGGTCGACGTCAACAAACTCTTAAGGCTAAAGACAAAGGAAAGTCACATGCAATTTCTATCAGCGATGTGGAGTACAATAACGATGTGGTGAAAGGTACACTTTCCATCCACTCTAAAGTAGCAAATGTTTTATTTGATTCTGGATCCACCCACTCTTTTATTTCTGAAGACTTTTCTAAGGGTATCACCGTATTACCTCAACAATTAGATGTTGAGTTAGCTGTGACAACACCTAATGGCACATCAATCACATCAAATGTTTATAATTCTTCTCCGATCGAAGTTTGTGGGAAAGTGCTTCCTGCAAATCTTGTTATCCTTCCTTTAGTGGAATTTGATGTGATTCTTAGCATGGATTGGCTTTCTCTACATGGAGCTCATATCAATTGCCAAAGAAGGGAAGTCACATTTCATATTCCAGATCAATCTACGATCGTCTATCAATGCAAGGACGAACATAACCTTCCAGTGGAAATTTATTCCATCTTATGGGTATTGATTCCACTAAATGAAGGTTATTTATCTCAAATGGTTGGTGAGAAACTCACGATTAAGAATATGCCCATTGTACGGGAGTTTGATGATGTCTTTCCGGAGGAATTGTCGGGTCTTCCACCAAATCGTGAAGTTGAGTTTTCAATAGAACTCGTACCGGGTGCTTTGCCTATTTCAAAGACACCTTATAGAATGGCCCCAATTGAGTTGTAGGAATTGAAGAAGCAACTCCAAGAGAATCTTGATAAGGGATTCATACGCCCTAGTGCATCACCTTGGGGAGCACCTGTTCTATTTGTTAAGGAGAAAGATGGATCAATGAGACTCTGCATTGATTATCGAGAACTTAACAAGATCACTATCAAGAACAAATATCCTCTCCCACGCATTGATGACTTATTTGACCAACTACGCGGAGCTCAATACTTTTCCAAGATTGATCTTCGTTCAGGGTATCATCAATTAAGGGTCAAAAGGGAGGATATACCAAAGACGGCTTTCCGTACAAGGTATGGACACTATGAATTTATAGTGATGCCATTTGGTCTTACTAATGCCCCTGCTATCTTCATGGATCTAATGAATAGAGTCTTTAGAGACTATCTTGATCAATTTGTGGTAGTCTTTATAGACGATATTCTTGTCTATTCAAAGAGCAAGGAAGATCATGAAGATCACTTGAGAATTATATTGAAGACCCTGAGAAAGGAGAAGCTTTATGCCAAATTTACCAAGTGTGAATTTTGGCTTCCAAAAGTTGCATTTTTGGGTCATATAATCTCAAAAGAGGGGATATCTGTGGATCCAGCAAAAACAGAGGTTATTGAAAGATGGTCAAGACCAACAACAGTAACTGAGATCCGAAGTTTTCTTGGTTTGGCTGGATATTATCGACGTTTTGTAAAAGCTTTTTCACGATTATCTAATCCACTCACCAAGTTGACTCGGAAAGGAGTTAAGTTTGTCTGGACAGAGGAATGTGAAGAGAATTTCAAGGAGTTGAAAAGAAGGTTATCCAGTGCACCTGTGCTCACACTGCCTTGTAGTGGAGAAAGGTTTGTGATCTACAGTGATGCATCCAAGAAGGGATTGGGGTGTGTTCTTATGAAAAATGATATGGTGATAGCTTATGCCTCACGACAGTTGAAAATCCATGAGCAAAATTACCCAACACATGATTTGGAGTTGGCTGCGGTAATCTTTGCATTAAAGATTTGGAGGCATTACCTTTATGGTGAAAGGTGTGATATTTATACTGATCATAAAAGTTTAAAGTATATTTTCACACAAAAGGAGTTGAATATGCGTCAAAGAAGATGGTTGGAGCTGATTAAGGATTATGACTGCTCAATCCATTACCACCCTGGGAAAGCAAACAAGGTGGCAGATGCATTAAGTAAACAAGACCATGCTAGTTTATCCATGATGAGGATCACAAAAGATCCAATATTTATGGATTTACAAAGGATGGATCTTGGAATTATAATGGAAGGGGAAAAATCTTATCTTTCTCAAATGAATGTTCAACCATCTATACATGTGAAGATTAAAGAGGCACAGAAAGAAGATGTCGAGTTACAAAAGAAGGTGAGAAATGTTCCTGAATTCAACCTTGATTGTGATGGGATAATAAAGTTCAGGAATCGGGTTTGTGTTCCTCCCATCCCTGAATTAAAGAAGGAGCTGCTGGATGAGGCTCATAGTTCTTCATTCTCTATTCATCCTGGAAGCACGAAGATGTATAGGGACCTGAAAGAGTACTTCTGGTGGGATGGCATGAAAAGAGATGTTGCTGAATATGTCTCTCGATGCTTGGTTTGTCAACAAGTTAAAGCTGAGAGACAGAAGTCTAAGGGGATGTTACAACCATTACCCATACCCGAATGGAAATGGGAAAACATCACTATGGACTTTGTCACAGGACTTCCTAAAACATCCAAATGCAATAATGCTATCTGGGTCATAGTTGATCGTCTTACAAAGTCTGCACACTCCATTCCTATTAGAGAGGATTTCTCTCTAGATCAGCTTGCCAGGATATATGTAAAGGAAGTGGTAAGATTACATGGAGTACCACTTTCTATTATATCTGATCGGGATCCGAGATTTACCTCGAAGTTCTGGCGAAGTCTTCAGCATACTCTGGATACAGAGTTGAGTTTCAGCACTGCTTATCATCCCCAGACAGACGGTCAGTCTGAGAGAACAATTCAAACCCTAGAAGATATGTTGAGAGCTTGCTCTATGGATTTCAAAGGAGGTTGGGATCAACACCTACCTTTGGTAGAATTTTCTTATAATAATAGCTTTCACTCCAGTATTCAGATGGCTCCTTATGAAGCTCTCTATGGAAATAAATGCAGGACTCCAACTTGCTGGGATGAAGTTGGGGAAAGAAAGCTATTAGGACCTGATCTCGTTGATGAAATGGCAGAAAAGGTCAGATCTATTCAACAACACATAAGAGCAGCTCAGAGTCGACAGAAAAGTTATGCCGACAACCGAAGAAAAGACCTAGAGTTTGAAGTGGGTGATAAAGTGTTCTTACGAATATCTCCCTGGAAGAGGGTTATGAGATTTGGAAAGAAGGGGAAGTTGAGCCCTAGATATATCGGTCCTTTTGAAATACTGGATCGTGTTGGGAAGGTATCTTACCGATTGGCGCTTCCACCGAATCTCTCTCAAGTTCACGATGTGTTCCATGTATCTCTCCTGAGAAAGTACATACCAGATCCTTCACATGTACTCAGCTCAGAAGTTGTACCGCTGGAGCAAAATCTTTCTTATGAAGAACAGCCGATAGAGATTCTGGATCGTAGCGAAAAAGTCCTACAAAACAAGACCACTCGCTTGGTGAAAGTTTTATGGAGAAACCACCAATTTGAAGAAGCTACATGGGAGCTTGAGGATATGATGAGGGAGAAGTATCCTCATCTGTTTGTTGCAAATTGACGAATTTCGAGGGAGAAATTCTTTTTAAGGGGGGTAGAATGTAACACCCGAGACTTTTATGTTATATAAATCATCAAAGGGATCTTTTTCTACACAACACTTGCTTGGATTGCTTTACACGCAATCGCGACCTTCCTCGATAGCTTGTGTCGTACGCAATACCGAGTTTCACTAAACAACAATATGCTATTAAAACTAGCCGTTATGAATAGTAATAACCACTTTTTGAAATTTTATAAATTTTATTTTTCAAAATGATCTTAATTTCATAATGATTATATAAATGAATTGAATGAATGAATATGGTATATACTACACTAATACCATTCTGGAAATGAATTATCTATAACCTAAAGATAAGAATAAGAATTTATTCAACAAAACACGCATAAGAACAAAAAGTTATAAAGACCCGAGTAACAGGTAACAATGAAATATTACTAACAAGAAGCTAAGAATATGACCATATATGATATCATATCAATATGTATGATTCTGGAATAAGTCAATAACATTATTTAAACCATTATACAGGAGCTTCGGACACGTACAAAGAAAATCGGACCTAAGGTAAGGGAAATATCACAATCTCATTTTTATCCGAGATTGTTTATTCGTAAGTATTTACTGGGGTGTATTTTATCATCCACATCCATGTTTCATCAAAATGTAATATTATTTCCATCCACCTACAATTGTTTAAATCCATTTTTACCCTTTGGTGAGTTTTTAGTAATATGTATGAAAGGAATCTTTTGTCGTACGAGGTACTTTTTGACTTTTCCGAAAAAAGTACGAAGAATGTTTTTTTTAACTTATACGGCATGAATAGATTTTTAAAACATTATTTCCAAGAAGCTTCCTTTACAAGTTCTCAAGTTTATTTTTAATCAACTTCTTTTATTTTAAAGTTATATGACATGTTATGAAAGGAAAAATGTTTTTGAAGAAGAAAGGATATTTTCCTCAAGAATGGAGTTCAAGTGTTTTATCAAAATTATTTTCCATCTAAGATAATAAAGGGTTCTGTTTTTATCCCTATTATTACATTGATTTGATCATGTTGTGATGGAATTATTTTTATGAATTCCTTTATCTTATATGAATTGATTTATGATGTCATGATGTTTCAAGAATCCCATTTTTGTTACATGTGTTATGCGATGATGTATGTTTTATGATTATGTGGCACACATAAGAAAGGATTCATTATAAGATGGGTGGGACCTATATCTCCCTCCAATGCATTGGGTAATGATTTTATATCTCATGAGATAGACATGGCTGGAACGGAAGGTTATTTCGGTTCAGTGATACATGACTGAAACGAGGAGTGAACTCGGTTCAGAAAGGGACTTTGTCCACTAAGATAGTCTTGGCAATGAGTCATGACTAACAAGAAATGATTTCCATGATTATGTTTGCATGCCACAAAGTTTCAAGTTTTATGTTATGATTATGGGGATCTCATTTTTCACTTCTATGATTTATTCCATGTTAAGATATTATGATCTCTTTTGCAGGTTTTGATTTTCAAAAAGATATGATATGATTTTTATTTCCTTTATTTGCCCTTGCTGAGCATTTGAGCTCACCCTTTTATGTTTTCTTTTCCACAGGTCAGGAAGATGGATATTAAGTAGAATATGCTAAAAGGGACCCTAGATATGATGAAATAAATGGGAGACACTGTAGAAGATTTATGAACCAGTTGTTTATGTTTCCCAGTTTCTAAAGACACTATACCTATACGGTCCTTTGTGGTTTTGTCATATGTTGTAATAAGTGTTCTTCAATTTTTAAGTATTAACAATGTATATAAAGTATGGGTCGTTATAGGCACCTCCTCCAGGATGCCAAAATTCCTGAGCGGGAGGTTGTCAGACAGGGGATACATCTTCTGCGCCGGAGTCAGAAGATTGAACAAGGTCAGATTGTTGGAGACAATCATTTTTGTGCCTTAAACCTCCTCGTTCGCCGCCATTTCTATCCTACGGGCAGCGGCTTCCCCCTCATCTATTCAGTTTGTACCCATCTCTAAGTTTTCGGGAGTTGGGCGGAATCAGGATGTAGTGCGCGAAATCGGGGAGTTTCGCGCGAAATCTGAAGGAGTTGTGCGAAATCCTGGAGATGAGCGCACAGTCGGCATGCGAAGCACGGAAGATCCCGGTCTGGTGTGAAATCACAGCCAAATTTTGGAAGGAATTCCACGCTGCGAGTGCATTATTATGCGTAGCTGCGGAGCGATTTCGCGCACGAGAGCGATAAGCCTATCGTGCAGAAAAAGAGGATGTATGGATTTGGGACCTAGCGCCCCTTTTTATAGGCGAGTCCAGGGTTCCGCACCGCACGGAAAGAGGATTCCGCACGCATCCGTAGTTTTGATCGCCCTGTCGGATTTTTGCGCGCAACTTGATCAGGAGACTTAGCATTTTGGCATTTCAGCATTTCCCTTGGAATCTGATCGTTGCGACCTCTCGCCGATCCGATTCCAAGGGGGGGCATTTGTTGACGCCGAAAAAAGTCCGTAACTCTCGAAGGAAGCTTCAGAATGATGAAGGGAAGTCATATTCGGAATCAAATGCCCGATCTGGAGGTCAGAGATGTGGTGCCCGAAATAAAGGAGGCTCCACGTGAAAAATTGTTCCGCGCGCGTAGAATCACTGGTTTTCGCGAAATTTAGCCGATGAGGCATGCAATCTTTGTACGCCCCGGTTCTGTACGGTGAGTTTTTGCGCGCCGGCTGTGCGCGGTGCGAAGAATTTCGCGCGCCGCCTGGATTCAGCAATGGAGGTTGCCTATAAATAGAAGGTGACCCCGAACGGTTTGGGGGTTGAGGAATCCAAAGCGACTCTCGTGCGCGCAATTCGGCTCCCCCCCGCGCGAAAGATGACTTCCAGGTAAAACCCTCATTTCGCGCAACCTTCCCCAGAGTTCACCTTTGCGCGCAACTCCACCGACTTCAGTGAATTTTCCCCCTCCCCAGTGTTCCAGCCTTGCACGCAATCCGTGTCTCGTGTGCACAATACCCTTCCTTGTGCGCAAAATCTTGCGCGTAATTCCCTCCTCGCAAGCAATTCCATTACTCCAATTGCACGCTGTCCTGGTGTTTTGCACGCAAACCTTCCCCTTTGCATGCAAAGCCCAGGACCTCTCACCATGACGCCCCTTGGCTTCCCCATGCACCGGCACCTGATGTCTCCCCTGCCGGGCATGCGCGCCATGTGTTTTTTTCCCGCACGACCTTCCAGGCTCATGCGATGTAACCTCAAGGTCCCTTGGTCCATGTTTCCCATTGCGTTTCTTTGCCTTATTCTTCTCCTCATAGGCACGCTAACAGCTATTGCTTCTTCGCATAGCCACGCTAACGTGGACCCCCCGGTGGTTTGCCCTGCGGCCCCCCTTCACCATGGCCTTGCTGATGCCTTCCCTTCCATAAGGGGTAGAGGGCGTTGGGTGTGTAAGCCCTAGGGGTGTGGAGAAAACCCATCCCGTCCAAGCTGCAGGACATTAAACTACTAAGAACCTCGTCCTTAACACAAGATTTTAAACTGTGGTCTGACCTCGTGCTTCGCACGCAGGGTCCCCCCAGCTCGGGCATTCTTAACGCCACTCGTCTCCACAAGAATGGACTCTTCCTCACATGGAATGAGATCCTCCTTGTCAGAGCGGCGTTTGTCCTCGGGGGAAGGGCTGCCTCATAGCATAATCCCCTAGCCTTTCTTGCAGATGACTGCACCCATGCCTCTCCGTACATCCCCCCCCTGCCAAGGCCAGTGGAGTCCTTTTCCCACTGCGCTTTGTTGCACCACGAGCCTCCACCCTAGAGTAATCCCTGGCACCAAGGGCCGCAAACCACGCGTAAGCCCCTGTTTCCTCTTTGGGCCGCTCAACGCGTAAGCCCCATTCCACATCTCACGGACACACCCTTCGCGACGTGATTTGTCTGGTCCCTGCTGCCTCTTGTTTCCCACACCGAGCATGACTCACGTGGGCTTAGAGCGCGCATTGACCATGACATCCCCTTATTGTCCACCCCAGAGAGTAAGCCCCATCCTAGCGAACTATGTGGACTTTGATCCATACTAAGTTATGGTACGTAGGAAGCCTCCCTGAGGTTCAAGCCCAACAATCATTGTCCTAAACTGTCTCCTTGTCGGTGTGCCAAGCCCCCATTTTCGCCCGAACTACGAGGACTTTGATCCATGTCAAGGCATGGTATGTAGGAAGCCTCCACGAGGTTCAAGCCCACCACCCGGTCGTCCCAACCCCTCCATGTCAGTTCCCTGATCACCTTGGGCCGCCTTAGAGTGTATGCCCCGAACCCCTGGTCCCGCATAACGTTAAACTGTATCTTGTCCCGCATGACGTTAAACAGTATCTCATCCCGCATGACGTTAAACAGTATTCCCCCTCTTGGGACGCCTCAGAACGTAAGCCCCATGTAACACCCGAGACTTTTATGTTATATAAATCATCAAAGGAATCTTTTTCTACACAACACTTTCTTGGCTTGCTTTTCACGCAATCGCGACATTCCTCGATAGCTTGCGTCGTACGCAATACCGAGTTTCACTAAACAACAATATGCTATTAAAACTAGCCGTTATGAATAGTAATAACCACTTTTTAAAATTTTATAAATTTTATTTTTCAAAATGGACTTCATTTTTGGACTCAGAATATCGAAATTAGCCTAGGGTAAAATTTTGGTATTTTTCTGAAAACTTTCAATTTTTGATGAATAGTGAAACCACTAAGTGGTAGGTTAAAAGCTGAATTTTGCATAAAACTTAATTTTACCGCTTCTGTGAATGGAATTTCAAAAATCCGACAGACACGGTTGATATCAGTAAGTAAAATGTGGTTCAATGAGATAAAAATAATTTTTTGGTGAATAGTAACTTTTTACTATTTTTACCGCGGTTAATAGTAAATAGGGTAACTAAGGGTAAATATGATATTAATATTACCCTAACACATGTCCTAATTCTATTGGACAAGTGTAATTCGACCAAAAACAACCTTATGAATAAAATATGACCATTTAGGCCCACTTGGATTAGATTAGGACATTTATTATTAATTTATTTAAAGAAGGGTTAAAATGGTTAAAAATCAAAGTTAATAAGTAAATTATTTTTAATATGGGGTTATACATAAGATATATTCGACTATAAATATTCATTAGAAAGCTAAAAATATTTCCTACATAATGGTATTTTATTTGTAATTTTTAGACATCAAATAAGTTAATTTATTTATGACACAAAGATGGTGCAGTAATTATCTTATTAATGAAATATTGACATAATTGATAATATAAATACCAAAATAAATGTAATTTAAGACATTTTATGAATTCCACTAATTTTCTAGGTTACTATGATATATTAGTGTTGATTTAATCAACTTGTTTCGAACATATAATTCTGTTATGACTTTCAAAAAATCATATATCAAATAGTGTCAAAATTGACACAAAATAGTTTTTAAATCAAATATTATATTATTAACTGTTATTTTATTCCTAAAAATCTAAGGTTCGGCCAAATGAATTAGATAAGGATATATATATTAATAATAAACAATTTGGGGTTCGTTTGGCATGTTATAGTAATTGTATTAACCATATAGTGAAAGAAAACAAAAAGACACGGTAAAAGTTAAATTAATTAACTTAGAGTTAAATCTAATTGATAAGGTTAAAATAATACCCTAAACTTGTTTAAATCCTATTGGTTGATAGGATTTCGACCCATCCCCACTTTATCTTCGAAATAAGACCCTTTGGAACCATTATAAACCGATTTTGACTTTAATATAAAATAATATTTTGAGATATTCCTAAGGTGCCCCTCTCCTCCCTTATAAAAGGGCACCTCCCCCCCCCCTCCTCCTCACACCAATTTGAGCACTCAAGCTCGGCCAACCCCTGCCATTTTCTCCTCTCCACTTCCCTAGAATAATCCTAGAGGTCCTGGTCTTCTCCAAAGACCAATCATAGTTCCTTAAGTGGAGGATTCAAAGAGGCGTTCCAAAGAAGAGGTAATATCCATTACCGATCTTTTCAATTTCTTTCTTCTTCAACTTCTTCTTCTTTAGTTGTTTCATGATAAAGTAATAACATCAGTATTACTTACATACTGATATGTTATTATAAATATGAAACAACCCTAATTCACCTTCTATCCATCCGACGGAAAAATGAAATCACCGCGCGTGCGTACGTACGGAATACCGTCTCCACGCCGTGGTGTAATCTATTTTCCACCATCACCTTACAAGGATGGGTATAATGGTGTAATGAGTAACTATATATTATTATTATGAAGCAATATTGATACTGAAATAATATATATATACTCCAATACAATTCCACGATCATAGGAATGATATCATCACTCGTGCGTACGTACGGAATACCGTCTCCACGATGTGATGCGACTCATTCTACATGATCTTCATTTCATAATGATTATATAAATGAATTGAATGAATGAATATGGTATATACTACACTAATACCATTCTGGAAATGAATTATCTATAACCTAAAGATAAGAATAAGAATTTATTCAACAAAACACGCATAAGAACAAAAAGTTATAAAGACCCGAGTAACAAGTAACAATGAAATATTACTAACAAGAAGCTAATAATATGACCATATATGATATCATATCAATATGTATGATTCTGGAATAAGTCAATAACATTATTTAAACCATTATACAGGAGCTTCGAACACGAACAAAGCAAATCGGACCTAAAGTAAGGGAAATATCACAATCTCATTTTTATCCGAGATTGTTTATTCGTAAGTATTTACTGGGGTGTATTTTATCATCCACATCCATGTTTCATCAAAATGTAATATTATTTCCATCCACCTACAATTGTTTAAATCCATTTTTACCCTTTGGTGAGTTTTTAGTAATATGTATGAAAGTAATCTTTTGTCGTACGAGGTACTTTTTGACTTTTCCGACAAAAGTACGAAGAATGTTTTTTTTAACTTATACGGCATGAATAGATTTTTAAAACATTATTTCCAAGAAGCTTCCTTTACAAGTTCTCAAGTTTATTTTTAATCAACTTCTTTTATTTTAAAGTTATATGACATGTTATGAAAGGAAAAATGTTTTTGAAGAAGAAAGGATATTTTCCTCAAGAATGGAGTTCAAGTGTTTTATCAAAATTATTTTCCATCTAAGATAATAAAGGGTTATGTTTTTACCCCTATTATTACATTGATTTGATCATGTTGTGATGGAATTATTTTTATGAATTCCTTTATCTTATATGAATTGATTTATGATGTCATGATGTTTCAATAATCCCATTTTTGTTACATGTGTTATGCGATGATGTATGTTTTATGATTATGTGGCACACATAAGAAAGGATTCATTATAAGATGGGTGGGACCTATATCTCCCTCCAATGCATTGGGTAAAGATTTTATATCTCATGAGATAGACATGGCTGGAACGGAAGGTTATTTCGGTTCAGTGATACAGGACTGAAACGAGGAGTGAACTCAGTTCAGAAAGGGACTTTGTCCACGAAGATAGTCTTGGCAATGAGTCATGACTAACAAGAAATGATTTCCATGATTATGTGTGCATGCCACAAGGCTTCAAGTTTTATGTTATGATTATGGGGATCTCATTTTCACTTCTATGAATTCTTCCATGATAAGATATTATGATCTCTTTTGCAGGTTTTGATTTTCAAAAAGATATGATATGATTTTTATTTCCTTTATTTGCCCTTGCTGAGCATTTGAGCTCACCCTTTTATGTTTTCTTTTCCCCAGGTCAGGAAGATGGATATTAAGTAGAATATGCTAAAAGGGACCCTAGATATGATGAAATAAATGGGAGACACTGTAGAAGATTTATGAACCAGTTGTTTATGTTTCCTAGTTTCTAAAGACACTATACCTATACGGTCCTTTGTGGTTTTGTCATATGTCGTAATAAGTGTGCTTCAATTTTGAAGTATTAACAATGTATGTAAAGTATGGGTCGTTATAGTTGGTATCAGAGGAAAGGTATAGTCAACCTTTGGAAACTAGGATGTGAAAGCCTTCGTAAGAACCCTAAGGATAAGTCTAAGCATAGAACACAATCTTAGAAATGGCCATGAATAAACTAGGATAAGACCATAAGCATGAAATTTTTTTTTCTTGAATTATGTGGTTTCCTATTATAATTAGTGTTGCTCACACTATTCTTCTTGGTTTTAGTCAATGGCTGGAACCCGAAGGAACCGTGTTAATGCGGAATGCGATGGGCAATGCAATGATTGTCCCCCTGAGCAACCAAACGATATGGGAGCTGGAATGCAAAATCTTGTAGCCATGCTCACACAACTTTCTCAAGCTATGAATCATGCAGGATTTCCAAACGAACAAAGGAGGGAGCAACATTCTGTTGAATCCTTCATGAGGCAGCGTCCACCTTCTTTCAGCGGGTCTACTGATCCATTAGTTGCTGAACAATGGATTAGTACTACTGAAAAGATATTTTCAGTTCTTCAATGTTCTGAGCATGATAAAGTCATCCTAGCATTGTATCGTTTGGAAGGAGATGCAGATCAATGGTGGAATCTTGTTAAGAATACGAGGCAAAGGGATGAAATTGAGTCTATGGAATGGGACGAGTTCAAGAACTTATTTTTCAATAAGTACTTCCCTCGTATTCTCCGAACAAAGATGGAGAAAGAGTTCCTTGAACTGAAGCAAAGGGATGATGAATCTGTTAGTACCTATGAAGCAAATTTTACAAGACTTGCAAGGTACGCTTCTGGTATTATTATCCAACCTGAGAGTAAGATCGATCGATTCTTTAGTGGCTTAAAACCAAGTCTTCGAAGGGCGTTAGCCATAAGGGACTTCAATAGCTACGAGGAAATTGTTCGATGTGCTCTCAAAGTCGAGATGGAGATTGGAGTAACCCATCAGTCACATGGGTTTGATAAGAAGAGGAAGATGGAATTCAAAGAAAAATCTAAAGAGCACACGGAAAAGAAGATGAACTTTCCCTTATGCTCAAAGTGTGGAAAGAAACATGGAGGGAGTTGTCTTAAAGGGACAAGTAAATGTTTTAAATGTGGAAAGGAAGGTCATCAGGCATTTGAATGCCGTGATAATGGGAAGAAGATGTCTAATGATGCAAACAAAGGAAGTAATACACAGAATGAACCTACTACACTTCAATGTTTCAAGTGCAAGGAGATGGGGCATTATGCCAATCAATGCCCAAATCCAAGGGTTGATGATGATGGTCGACGTCAACAGACTCTTAAGGCTAAAGACAAAGGAAAGTCACATGCAATTTCTATTAGCGATGTGGAGTACGATAACGATGTGGTGAAAGGTACACTTACCATCCACTCTAAAGTAGCAAATGTTTTATTTGATTCTGGATCCACCCACTCTTTTATTTCTGAAGACTTTTCTAAGGGTATCACCGTATTACCTCAACAATTAGATGTTGAGTTAGCTGTGACAACACCTAATGGCACATCAATCGCATCAAAAGTTTATAATTCTTCTCCGATCGAAGTTTGTGGGAAAGTGCTTCCTGCAAATCTTGTGATCCTTCCTTTAGTGGAATTTGATGTGATTCTTGGCATGGATTGGCTTTCTCTACATGGAGCTCATATCAATTGCCAAAGAAGGGAAGTCACATTTCATATTCCAGATCAATCTACGATCGTCTATCAATGCAAGGATAAACATAACCTTCCAGTGGAAATTTCTTCCATCTTATGGGTATTGATTCCACTAAATGAAGGTTATTTATCTCAAATGGTTGGTGAGAAACTCACGATTAAGAATATGCCCATTGTACGGGAGTTTGATGATGTCTTTTCGGAGGAATTACCGGGTCTTCCACCAAATCGTGAAGTTGAGTTTTCAATAGAACTCGCACCGGGTGCTTTGCCTATTTCAAAGACACCTTATAGAATGGCCCCAATTGAGTTGCAGGAATTGAAGAAGCAACTCCAAGAGAATCTTGATAAGGGATTCATATGCCCTAGTGCGTCACCTTGGGGAGCACCTGTTCTATTTTTAAAGAAGAAAGATGGATCAATGAGACTCTGCATTGATTATCGAGAACTTAACAAGATCACTATCAAGAACAAATATCCTCTCCCACGCATTGATGACTTATTTGACCAACTACGCGGAGCTCAATACTTTTCCAAGATTGATCTCCGTTCAGGGTATCATCAATTAAGGGTCAAAAGGGAGGATATACGAAAGATGGCTTTCCGTACAAGGTATGGACTCTATGAATTTATAGTGATGCCATTTGGTCTTACTAATGCCCCTGCTATCTTCATGGATCTAATGAATAGAGTCTTTAGAGACTATCTTGATCAATTTGTGGTAGTCTTTATAAACGATATTCTTGTCTATTCAAAGAGAAAGGAAGAGCATGAAGATCACTTGAGAATTATATTGAAGACCCTGATAAAGGAGAAGCTTTATGCCAAATTTACCATGTGTGAATTTTGGCTTCAAAAAGTTGCTTTTTTGGGTCATATAATCTCAAAAGAGGGGATATCTGTGGATCCAGCAAAAACAGAGGTTATCGAAAGATGGTCGAGACCAACAACAGTAACTGAGATCCGAAGTTTTCTTGGTTTGGATGGATATTATCGACGTTTTGTAAAAGATTTTTCACGATTATCTAATCCACTCACCAAGTTGACTCGGAAAGGAGTTAAGTTTGTCTGGACAGAGGAATGTGAAGAGAATTTCAAGGAGTTGAAAAGAAGGTTATCCAGTGCACCTGTGCTCACACTGCCTTGTAGTGGAGAAAGGTTTGTGATCTACAGTGATGCATCCAAGAAAGGATTGGGGTGTGTGTTTTTATGAAAAATGATATGGTGATAGCTTATGCCTCACGACAGTTGAAAATCCATGAGCAAAATTACCCAACACATGATTTGGAGTTGGCTGCGGTAATCTTTGCATTAAAGATTTGGAGGCATTACCTTTATGGTGAAAGGTGTGATATTTATACTGATCATAAAAGTTTAAAGTATATTTTCACACAAAAGGAGTTGAATATGCGTCAAAGAAGATGGTTGGAGCTGATTAAGGATTATGACTGCTCAATCCATTACCACCCTGGGAAAGCAAACAAGGTGGCAGATGCATTAAGTCGACAAGACCATGCTAGTTTATCCATGATGAGGATCACAAAAGATCCAATATTTATGGATTTACAAAGGATGGATCTTGGAATTATAATGGAAGGGGAAAAATCTTATCTTTCTCAAATGAATGTTCAACCATCTATACATGTGAAGATTAAAGAGGCACAGAAAGAAGATGTCGAGTTACAAAAGAAGGTGAGAAATGTTCCTGAATTCAACCTTGATTGTGATGGGATAATAAAGTTCAGGAATCGGGTTTGTGTTCCTCCCATCCCCGAATTAAAGAAGGAGCTGCTGGATGAGGCTCATAGTTCTTCATTCTCTATTCATCCTGGAAGCACGAAGATGTATAGGGACCTGAAAGAGTACTTCTGGTGGGATGGCATGAAAATAGATGTTGCTGAATATGTCTCTCGATGCTAGGTTTGTCAACAAGTTAAAGCTGAGAGACAGAAGTCTAAGGGGATGTTACAACCATTACCCATACCCGAATGGAAATGGGAAAACATCACTATGGACTTTGTCACAGGACTTCCTAAAACATCCAAAGGCAATAATGCTATCTGGGTCATAGTTGATCGTCTTACAAAGTCTGCACACTTCATTCCTATTAGAGAGGATTTCTCTCTAGATCAGCTTGCCAGGATATATGTAAAGGAAGTGATAAGATTACATGGAGTACCACTTTCTATTATATCTGATCGGGATCCGAGATTTACCTCGATGTTCTGGCGAAGTCTTCAGCATACTCTGGATACAGAGTTGAGTTTCAGCACTGCTTATCATCCCCAGACAGATGGTCAGTCTGAGAGAACAATTCAAACCCTAGAAGATATGTTGAGAGCTTGCTCTATGGATTTCAAAGTAGGTTGGGATCAACACCTACCTTTGGTAGAATTTTCTTATAATAATAGCTTTCACTCCAGTATTCAGATGGCTCCTTATGAAGCTCTCTATGGAAAGAAATGCAGGACTCCAACTTGCTGGGACGAAGTTGGGGAAAGAAAGCTATTAGGACCTGATCTCGTGGATGAAATGGCAGAAAAGGTCAGATCTATTCAACAACACATAAGAGAAGCTCAGAGTCGACAGAAAAGTTATGCCGACAACCGAAGAAAAGACCTAGAGTTTGAAGTGGGTGATAAAGTGTTCTTACGAATATCTCCCTGGAAGAGGGTTATGAGATTTGGAAAGAAGGGGAAGTTGAGCCCTAGATATATCGGTCCTTTTGAAATACAGGATCGTGTTGGGAAGGTAGCTTACCGATTGGCGCTTCCACCGAATCTCTCTCAAGTTCACGATGTGTTCCATGTATCTCTCCTGAGAAAGTACATACCAGATCCTTCACATGTACTCAGCTCAGAAGTTGTACCGCTGGAGCAAGATCTTTCTTATGAAGAACAGCCGATAGAGATTCTGGATCGTAGTGAAAAAGTCCTACGAAACAAGACCACTCGCTTGGTGAAAGTTTTATGGAGAAACCACCAACTTGAAGAAGCTACATGGGAGCTTGAGGATATGATGAGGGAGATGTATCCTCATCTGTTTGTTGCAAAGTGATGAATTTCGAGGGCGAAATTTTTTTAAGGGGGGTAGAATGTAACACCTGAGACTTTTATGTTATATAAATCATCAAAGGAATCTTTTTCTACACAACACTTTCTTGGCTTGCTTTTCACCCAATCGCGACCTTCCTCGATAGCTTGCGTCGTACGCAATACCGAGTTTCACTAAACAACAATATGCTATTAAAACTAGCCGTTATGAATAGTAATAACCACTTTTTAAAATTTTATAAATTTTATTTTTCAAAATGGACTTCATTTTTGGACTCAGAATATCAAAATTAGCCTAGGGTGAAATTTTGGTATTTTTCTGAAAACTTTCAATTTTTGATGAATAGTGAAACCACTAAGTGGTAGGTTAAAAACTGAATTTTGCATAAAACATAATTTTACCGCTTCTGTGAATGGAATTTCAAAAATCCGACAGACACGGTTGATATCAGTAAGTAAAATGTGGTTCAATGAGATAAAAATAATTTTTTGGTGAATAGTAACTTTTTACTATTTTTACCGCGGTTAATAGTAAATAGGGTAACTAAGGGTAAATATGATATTAATATTACCCTAACACATGTCCTAATTCTATTGGATAAGTGTAATTCGACCAAAAACAACCTTATGAATAAAATATGACCATTTAGGCCCACTTGGATTAGATTAGGACATTTATTATTAATTTATTTAAAGAAGGGTTAAAATGGTTAAAAATCAAAGTTAATAAGTAAATTATTTTTAATATGGGGTTATACATAAGATAAATTCGACTATAAATATTAATTAGAAAGCTAAAAAGATTTCCTACATAATGGTATTTTATTTGTAATTTTTAGACATCAAATAATTTAAATTATTTATGACACAAAGATGGTGCAGTAATTATCTTATTAATGAAATATTGATATAATTGATAATATAAATACCAAAATAAATGTAATTTAAGACTTTTTATGAATTCCAATTATTTTCTAGGTTACTATGATATATTAGTGTTGATTTAATCAACTTGTTTTGAACATATAATTCTGTTATGACTTTCAAAAAAATCATATATCAAATAGTGTCAAAATTGACACAAAATAGTTTTTAAATCAAATATTATATTATTAATTGTTATTTTATTCCTAAAAATATAAGGTTCGGCCAAATGACTTAGATAAGGATATATATATTAATAATAAACAATTTGGGGTTCGTTTGGCATGTTATAGTAAGTGTATTAACCATATAGTGAAAGAAAACAAAAAGACACGGTAAAAGTTAAATTAATTAACTTAGAGTTAAATCTAATTGATAAGGTTAAAATAATACCCTAAACTTGATTAAATCCTATTGGTTGATAGGATTTAGACCCATCCCCACTTTAGCTTCGAAATAAGACCCTTTGGAACCATTATAAACCGATTTTGACTTTAATATAAAATAATATTTTGAGATATTCCTAAGGTGCCCCTCTCCTCCCTTATAAAAGGGCACCTCCTCCCCCTCCTCCTCACACCAATTTGAGCACTCAAGCTCGGCCAACCCCTGCCATTTTCTCCTCTCCACTTCCCTAGAATAATCCTAGAGGTCCTGGTCTTCTCCAAAGACCAATCTTAGTTCCTTAAGTAGAGGATTCAAATAGGCGTTCCAAAGAAGAGGTAATATCCATTACCGATCTTTTCAATTTCTTTCTTCTTCAACTTCTTCTTCTTTAGTTGTTTCATGATAAAGTAATAACATCAGTATTACTTACATACTGATATGTTATTATAAATATGAAACAACCCTAATTCACCTTCTATCCATCCTACGGAAAAATGAAATCACCGCGCGTGCGTAAGTACGGAATACCGTCTCCACGCCGTGGTGTAATCTATTTTCCACCATCACCTTACAAGGATGGGTATAATGGTGTAATGAGTAACTATATATGATTATTATGAAGTAATATTGATACTGAAATAATATATATATACTCCAATACAATTCCACGATCATAGGAACGATATCATCACTCGTGCGTACGTACGGAATACCGTCTCCACGATGTGATGCGACTCGTTCTACATGATCTTCATTTCATAATGATTATATAAATGAATTGAATGAATGAATATGGTATATACTACACTAATACCATTCTGGAAATGAATTATCTATAACCTAAAGATAAGAATACGAATTTATTCAACAAAACACGCATAAGAACAAAAAGTTATAAAGACCCGAGTAACATGTAACAATGAAATATTACTAAAAAGAAGCTAATAATATGACCATATATGATATCATAT
The DNA here is from genome assembly GCA_963277665.1 of Viscum album. Taxonomy (NCBI): domain Eukaryota; kingdom Viridiplantae; phylum Streptophyta; class Magnoliopsida; order Santalales; family Viscaceae; genus Viscum; species Viscum album. Next base: position 662,816 of record OY728129.1, read on the forward strand.
CAATATGTATGATTCTGGAATAAGTCAATAACATTATTTAAACCATTATACAGGAGCTTCGAACACGAACAAAGCAAATCGGACCTAAGGTAAGGGAAATATCACAATCTCATTTTTATCCGAGATTGTTTATTCGTAAGTATTTACTAGGGTGTATTTTATCATCCACATCCATGTTTCATCAAAATGTAATATTATTTCCATCCACCTACAATTGTTTAAATCCATTTTTACCCTTTGGTGAGTTTTTAGTAATATGTATGAAATGAATCTTTTGTCGTACGAGGTACTTTTTGACTTTTCCGACAAAAGTACGAAGAATGTTTTTTTAACTTATACGGCATGAATAGATTTTTAAAACATTATTTCCAAGAAGCTTCCTTTACATGTTCTCAAGTTTATTTTTAATCAACTTCTTTTATTTTAAAGTTATATGACATGTTATGAAAGGAAAAATGTTTTTGAAGAAGAAAGGATATTTTCCTCAAGAATGGAGTTCAAGTGTTTTATCAAAATTATTTTCCATCTAAGATAATAAAGGGTTCTGTTTTTATCCCTATTATTACATTGATTTGATCATGTTGTGATGGAATTATTTTTATGAATTCCTTTATCTTATATGAATTGATTTATGATGTCATGATGTTTCAAGAATCCCATTTTTGTTACATGTGTTATGCGATGATGTATGTTTTATGATTATGTGGCACACATAAGAAATGATTCATTATAAGATGGGTGGGACCTATATCTCCCTCCAATGCATTGGGTAAAGATTTTATATCTCATGAGATAGACATGGCTGGAACCGAAGGTTATTTCGGTTCAGTGATACAGGACTGAAACGAGGAGTGAACTCGGTTCAGAAAGGGACTTTGTCCACTAAGATAGTCTTGGCAATGAGTCATGACTAACAAGAAATGATTTCCATGATTATGTGTGCATGCCACAAGGTTTCAAGTTTTATGTTATGATTATGGGGATCTCATTTTCACTTCTATGAATTCTTCCATGATAAGATATTATGATCTCTTTTGCAGGTTTTGATTTTCAAAAAGATATGATATGATTTTTATTTCCTTTATTTGCCCTTGCTGAGCATTTGAGCTCACCCTTTTATGTTTTCTTTTCCCCAGGTCAGGAAGATGGATATTAAGTAGAATATGCTAAAAGGGACCCTAGATATGATGAAATAAATGGGAGACACTGTAGAAGATTTATGAACCAGTTGTTTATGTTTCCCAGTTTCTAATGACACTATACCTATACGGTCCTTTGTGGTTTTGTCATATGTTGTAATAAGTGTGCTTCAATTTTGAAGTATTAAAAATGTATGTAAAGTATGGGTCGTTATACCCCATGTCTCACTCCACCATCCATCCTGATCCTTACCCGGGCCGCCACATCCCGGTGAGATCGTGCCACCCCATCCCACTCCATTGCATCCGGGAAGCTGCCCACATGCTGGACCCAACATCGGTGTTCCCCCCTAGGGGCCCTTCAACCTAATCCGTCCACGCAAGATGTTAAACTCGCGGCATACCCCATGTTAAACATGTGAAGCTGAGGAAAACCTCAGATGGTAAACATTCCCCACGTCCGATGTGGGATGCCTCGGGCTTCCGCGCCCCCGAGAAGCCCTGTGATGAGGGACCAAAGACAGACATGTTGACGATGCCCCAACGTGACCATTCTCCTCACTGAAGGTTGCTGCCCTGACAAGACCCCTTGGAGCATCTTGATGGAAGCCGTGTAATTAACTGGCATCCATGTAGATATGGAACCGGGAATGAGCTTCACGAACCTGTCTTAAATCTATGAGGGAGACCCGGACTAGGTGATGAGCTCCAAGGAGGAATCCACGGAAGGAAGAACCGACATCCCATCATCTCGTTTTCGATCAAGGACCAGACTTCCCTGAACAAGGAACGGATGCCACCCGGCTTTGGAAAGTAGGAATGCGGGATAACAAGCAGCGCGTCCTCCCCACAGATGGATGCACACGCCCCAGTGAAAGCGTTGGAAACAATAGGTTCTCAGGATGTATGGGAGATAGTTTTTTTTTGCATAGGGATTTGAATAGCATCGTTTCTGACAGTGATCCTAGTTTCACATCTTGGTTATGGAAGGGTCATCAAAAGGCTATGGGATAGAAATTTCATTGTAGTATGTCCTATCATCCTCAACATTATGGCCAATATGAGTGGAATTTTTTAATTATATAGGACATGTTATGAGATGACATGTTGGAGTTTGGTGTCTCATTGGAGCACCATTTATCAATCATTATATTTTATTACAATAATATTATATAGGAATCAATACAGATGGATATGTTCATGGGTTTTGTAGAAGAACATTATATTATAACTTTTGTTGGTTGGAGGAAGGAGATTCAATTCTTATTAGACCCCATCTCACATAGATGATGTCTGAGTAGATTTAGTTGAACAAGAAGTTTTTGGTGACTATCAATAGAATGAATAATTCATATACTAACCATTGGAGATTATCTATGGATTTTGAGGCAGGTTATCATGTTTTTTTAGGTGTTGCTGAGTTTTATGCAATGACACAACAATAAAAAGGAAAATCTACCACCCATGGTTTTTGATTCATTCGTAATAGTCAAAATTTTCAGTCCAGTGGAATACCAATTAGTCTAAACATAGTGATACTGATCCATGCATGTTGAGTTTGATCTCTCTTACCATCAAAGATATCATACCTACCCTTATCATATGGTATAAATTGATAATTACAATATTTGTGTTGATGAGACCTTTTGAGGAGAAACCTATAGGGATTATAGATGGTAGTGAGAACTATCTTTGGGGAAAAGACTATATCTCCAGATTTGGTGAAGTGGAATCATGGAAATGTTTAAAAGGTGACATGGGAGAGGGAATATGATATGTGAGCATAGTGGATAGACTTGTTCAATGAGGCCCTATTTTTATTCTTAGATAATCTTATGGATGAGTTGATATATGGTTGTGAGGTTGTAAGATCTCAAATATTTCCATGTTATCCACGTTTTGAGTTTTTGGATGAAACTATTTATTTTGGGTTTCCATCATTAAACCATCATGGTCAATTTGTTTTTGAGGAAATATAGATATTTTTTCAGAATAATTTAACCATATTTTGGGTATTTATTTCTTCTTAAAAATTAACAGAGTATGGTTAAAATTGTGTCAAGGGACAATGAGGGTTTTATTTTTGTTTGAAAGGCTTCAGAGGTGGTTTAGACTCTTTTTCAGAAACTAAAAAAAGGGAAGTATTATAGGAGTTTACAAAAAATTATTATATTACATGATGTGTAAATATTTCTTTGCAGACATCATAAACTATTTCAGGGCATGAAATGGTTACACACTATGGAACTGGTTCATGTAATGAAATGTTTCATCAGAGATATTTTAACCCAAGGGGATACAATATTTCATTTAACTCATAAATTGAGAAATATAAGATGTCAAATTATTACATGCCATTAATATCTTGGAATCATTGATTTTTAATCTAGATCATACATAAGATTAATTATTCGTCATGTACTACTCTTCTCTATCGAACTATAGGGTGACTCCATGTATTTTTAGAGTTCTTTATTTCCTTCCAAACATCTCAACCAAGCATATGATCCACGATTATCTTAATGATCATCATCCCCTTCACCATTTTTTGGAATTACATGTTTGAATCACTAACATGATTGCTATATAATGCTAGGTTGCATAACACCAATCTTCATGGTCTATTTATAATAATTGTTTATGTGTATTCAATATATTTTAATTATACTGTCCTATCATGTAAATTTATTAATTGAATAATGGGTAATGATAAATCATGTTCTAAATTACTCTTGGGATCCATTTGGGATTCATGGTGTTGATACCTGGCTTGTTGTCACCTATTGGATAAGAAAACCCTAACTAAAATATGAACTTTATAATCTCTTAATGTATGTTTTATCATGACATGAAAGAATAGGTGATTACTTGTGATAGATTTATCTTTGAAAATGGATTAGTTGATTATAGAATAAATAGTGTTTATTTTATTTAAAATGGGTGTAAAAATTAGAAATGCAGTGGATTAAGACATATTTTAATGATGGAATGTGTACTTGAAATAAAAATATATGTTTTTTGAATTATCCATTGTGTCCTGTGATGTTATAAAGTGAATTTGTTTATGTATTGACTTGTGTTCTGTTTGATGTTGAAATGATTATATATTTGGATTTTCTTTATTAGGATGAACTAATTAAATAGATGTCTTGTCTTGATTATACTAAAATTATTATAATGTGGTATTTTTCATGTTATGATTAAATGATTATATATAGGTTTTATCCTAGATGACAGAATTATTGTATAGAGGGACTTCCCAATTTTTGTGATTATACCATGGTTTTGTGGTTATGGTTAGCATAGTTATGAAGCATGTTAAGAGATATTCCACCTGATTCCAAGGAGGGATGATTTTTTTTATATTATTAATTTTTTTAAATTAAAATTATCTTTACCACTTTATTTCATGCACTTATTAGTTTTTAATTTTTTATATAGAATTGGTGGTGTGGATCTACATGTTTTTAATCACACCCTCTTAGGTTAAGAATTTGGTACGAAAAAATATTAAAATGATTTAGGTTTGGGAAAGTGAAAAGAACCTTGTCCTTTATTATTTTTCACTACATGGTTTGGAGCATAGAGACGATACCGACACAGGGTTAGAGATCAGGGTATTTGATATGTATTTGTTATCATGGCAATTTAGATGTATTACTTTCAAATTTAAATTTTGATATATTCCATCCTAACATTATACTATTTTTTATTTTATTAACATATTTATTCCTTTACATTCCAGTTTTATGTTTCACTATTTCAAATATTTCTCTTAATCTCATATTTATTTTTTAAGTTTATTTGTAATGTTGTATAACTCTATACAAGGGTTATATTATCCCCAATATATTCATTACACTCCAACTACATGTTGAAACCATATGGCATATGGGGATGGGTTCTTGAAGTCCTATAACCAACCTGATTTAGCCACATGAGAGGGTTTCTAGTTGGGCGGACATTATAAAATTTAATTCAAATAGAAACGTTTAATTTAGATAAGTTTTCACACCAATAATTTTCACTATAATGATTCATAGAACAATTAATTTGGTACGAGAATTCAATATAAGAGGGATCACACATTATCAATGGATGTATCCTATATAGTGGTATTTTATTCTTAATTTTCAAAGACTAAAATAATAAAATTATGAAAATATTTATATATGTAATTAATTATTATATTGTAAATTTCATAATTAGCCATCTATTCCATTTTATGTTTTTTAGAAAATTAATTACCAAATATAATGTTTTTTAATAATTGATATCTGGGGGAAGAGTGTCTGACCATTGTTTCATAGTATTTAGACTATACTGAGACACAATTAAATTATTTTGGGCTTTTTGATAATAAAATTTTTCAAATTTGATCATTCAATAAATTTATAAGAATTCTAATTTTTTATCATCAATATGGTATAATATCATATCTTATATTGTTTCAATAATATTTTATGCTATACAAATTAAAAAATTTATACCCAATTGTGTTATTGAGGATCCATTATTTAAAGAAATAATGACATGCAAAACAAGATGATTTCCAGTACCAGTAAGAAACAAGTAATATATAAAAAAATACATGAAAATAGAAATTATTAATTGTATTTCATGTCATAAAAGATCATAATAAATTTCATATTCATAAAATAATTATATAAATATTATTTTTTAACTAATAATTTTCTATATTAATTTATATAGATCATGAATGGTGAAAAATCAGTTAGAGTGCACGATTATTTGAAATATTTTTTTGGGGACATTTCATGAATTATATGAGATTTGATGCTTATAATATTAATGGACTTAGTTTTCCTTTACTTTTGTGTGAATAATTCCAGAATACATAGAATGGATTCATATTAAAAAAATATTCCAACTTGTGATACTCTGTGAAGTTTATTAACAATATCAATTTAAATTATGATGGAATGTTTTGATTTTGGTTATTCAAATTCATGAGGTTCGATATTTATAGCAGTATAAGGAATGATAGATTATAATTTACTTCTGCTAACTTTTTTCAATAAATTGATACCGATGGGAATGAAGAACATGATCCATAAAATTTTTCATCACAATTTAAAATTGTATTTTATGTCAATGAATACGTCAATTAAGGATGTAGTGACATAGTACACATTAATCCAAAATACACGAATGATATGAAAAATAATGTTGAAGAATAGCATTATGACATTGAACCTCATAAAAATATATATTTATTAGTCTATCCATAATGATATTCAAACAGTTTTTACCTAAGGGTGGGTAAAAGTGATTATACCAGGCTAATGGTTTGTAATGACAATAATATGGTCAAAGATAAATTAATTTCTTGTATGTTTAATTATTTAACATATAATTATTTATTTAAAATAAAATAATTTAATTAATCTTTGTAAAACAATATTAAATAATTATGTTGTTTTATATTTTACATAATGTTCAACTATTTTTTAATGCCTTGTTTCATGTAGTAATATCGAGAACCAAATGATTCAAATATACGATCTAATCATCCACAACTCCTATGATGTCAAATGACTCATATGATTTTCCCCTTACTATATCAGTTATACTACATATTTTCAATTTTCTCACCTTTTCATCAATTTATGTTATCGTATGTTCTAACATATTTTTTAAGTATTCTCACTACATCATTTCAATTTCATTTGTCTCAATTGGTATTAGATATATCTTATGGAGTAACTAATTTTCACTCTTAAACAATTTCTATAGTGCCACAATTACCTTTTCTAGTGTACTATATGGTCACTAGTAATAGTATGTAATTGTAAATTATGAAAAATAATTAATTTCAGCTATAATTTAATTATCTAATATATTTATGTTGTATATTTATATAATAAAAAGATTGAAAATTAATTTATTTCATCATCTCTTCAGAACACAATAAATTTTAAATTAGTTAATTTATTTCAAATGTATGTGGTTCCAAGAGATAATGTTGGAGGCCTATACAAGATTATCATGGGAAATTTATCAAGTGATTTGACATCATTTCCCCTAACTTATCATGAATGGAGGAATATTCCCACATATAAAAAAAATTAAATAACTGATAAATGTAACTAAAAATCAATATTGAATGGTTTTTATCTGATATTCCTTTCATATTACAGTCTAGTTATTTTTTAATAATATATATATATATATGGTCCTATATTTTTTATGTAGGATGTTTCTTTCTGATGATTGATGTCATACATTTTAGGGAATAAGTGGATGAAATTAAATTACAAATGCATTTTCAACTTGAGGAAACTAAAATGTGTCATATAGAGGTATCCTTGATGAAATATGGGAGTATAGTTGTCTTTGGATCCATTTATATGTTATTTCTATTTGTGACTAGATATTATATATTCTTATTTATATTATCTCATTATTCTCTTGTATATATTAACACCATGTTAATGTATTTAAATGATTTATTTTATATATATCATTTCATTATTGCATTTTTTAAATTATTTATATTATATATATATATCTTTTTATTGAATTGGTGGTTTCATATTTATATCCTATAAAATAATATTTTTCATAAATAGATTTAGTTTATAATGTCCCTAACATTAAAATCCACCATTAAATTATTTTTGGTAGTTATAACTACCATTTTACATTGAAAACCCATTGTAATATTATACCACACCATTAATTTTTTAGTAGTGGTTATAATAACCTCTAGACGAGGTATCCTTTTTCAAAAAAACACCTTGTATATTATTATGAGTGGGTTAAACCATAACAAACTTGACTAAAATTTCCAAAAAAAATAACTTTTTATTTTATTTTATCATTACTTTGAGAACAAAAAAAAACGGAATGTGATTGTTTTCAATAATCAATCACTAATATCAAAATTATAATTTATAATTATTTAATGTTTTCGTAAAATGTTTTTTTTAAATTAATTTCCCCCAATTTGTAGAATATAGTCAAAATCCCTACTATCTATATAAAAAATAACAATATTTTTTTTATTCTTTAGGGAGTTTTACACATTTTATATTTAACATTTCTCTAATGTTAATTCTTGAAAATTGTCGAAAGAAAAATATTATCTAACAAAAATAAAATTTGTTGACTTCATATTGTGATAATATAAAACCAAAAGTATTTTCTGAAATATTTAAATCAAAGAGAATCCTAAATCAAAATCCATGTTTATTTTTCCCAATTTCATACATGTATGGGTAATTATCTGAACAATCCATTAGACTTCATAAATTCACCCTTATCAATAAAATATACCTAACATCAGGATATACAATCTAAAATATCCTTTTTTATGATTTTACACTTATAAATTTATTTTTATAAATCTAAATGATTTTATACTTCTAGTAAGGATTGATAATTGTGATCCATGTTCTTTTTCCAACAACTCATTCAATTTTAGTATTGGATGGATACATATCATGTTCCTAAAACATATCATGCCATTAAGGTCATGTTGAACTCAAGAAGAATTTATAAATTTTTTTTTCAGTTATACAACCCCTTTTCACATCTTTAATATTATCATGGATGGATGCTTTAGCATTTAATTATTCAAGGATTGTTTTGTCCATGCCCATCATGAACTCAAGGTATGTGCTCAAAAAATTCATTAGTATAAGTACTTATTCAATTATCATCAAAGGAAAACGTATCTTGATCCTTCTGATTCAATGTGTTGATAAACTTATTATCCATCACAAAGTGGAAATGTATTATGAATTCATAATAATTCTTCAACTCCATATATCTCATTTTCTACATATTCACATTATCCAACATGAATATATAGTATAATATTTTATGATATGTATATATCCATTTGGGGTTTGATATAATCTATACATTGTTATACCGTGAGTATAAACCACTTATTTCATCGAATGGAGGTAGGTTGAGAACTCCATGCATCGACTACATGGTTGTGAGAATCCATATCTATCGATCTACCATAATATTATTTTACAATATGATTTTTTCTACTTCAATATATAATGTTATCTTCTGTAGACAATTGAACTGGAAATAAAAACTATAATAAATGAACACCTTTCATATAATCTCACCGTCGATCCTAGTCTCTAGAACACTATTACTAAGGACATCATGTATGACCTCAGATCATCAAAAACCTTCAAATAATTAGAAAATCCACCGATGGGTGTATTCCCATATGGAATGATGTTTAAATACTTAAATTAACTCATCCTTTTTTTGATTTCATTGTGTTTAAAAGAAATTGTACGAATATTAGATACATCCTAGACATATGGTTGATACTCACATATGGGAACCTTGATCCCACTTTTCATAGTGTACGTTCTAAAGTGGGTTTTGATCCATCCCCACAAAACTTGTAATGTTCTTTTCATTCTGAAAGGAGCCATCCATAAATGAACATGCAGTAGGCTTCTGTGGATTTTTTACATGATGGTGATGCCCATCCCCAAAATATTTCTATCCACTATATTATGAAATACCGCAAATTTTCCTTTCCTTATACTTTCATTTGACTCAAATAAATGAATCAAGTAGTTTCTAAGCCACATGGACAAAAATACCGCTAGATAAGTATTCACTGGAGCATTGGGCCTAATATCATATCACCACTTTTCGTACCCCCCCCCCTTCTCCTATGTAATATAGAATGTGTTGGGTGTGCTTATCATCACTACATTAGGATATATTGTCGGACACTTTTAAGTGGTTCCTTCCCATTTAATTCTTAGGAAAGTACTCATCCACACCATTGGATGAATATCCATACCATTGGATGAATATCCTCCCATAGATAGGGGTCTTCCACCTTATTATCATGATATATTTTCAGCAGAACATACACTAATTATTGATTCATCTCGATATCATTCCACATCACCCTTATAGGGATAAATTTTCCCTTCATATCTGCAAGGATCAGATCCCTATAAATCTTTTTACCATTTCAAAAACTAATTAAAGCTTTTCTAAGCATAATATCGAATGGTTTCTCTTATGGGATCCAGTGGATTAGTATATCCAAAATGAACTCATGAATACTATTCACCCTAGTTTGTACCACATAGCTGACAAAATATATGTTCAACAACTTCAATTCATTTCTGTATTTTCCATAGGTCCGGTGCACAAAATATGACCACATCTATGCTGCATGAACACCCCCTCCAGGGAAGAATTCCCAATTTTCCTCCAACCCTTCCACCGATCTATCTGTGAATCCAAAAAGTTGGATGAATAACAATGTGTATTTAATTCTATTGTGTGTGGTTTCAAATATAGAGTACATGTGGTGTGATACATGAAACATACTGTGGATGATATCCCTACCAGGATATATGAAACCATGATGGAAATATTAGTAGTTTTTAAATTATTACGATGATAAAACAAGAGAGTAGGGTGTAGTTCTTTGGAGTATGTGTCTAGACATCCCCTAGTTAGCCATGACCATAATGTGGAAAATATCCAATCTTTTTAAAGTCATGATGATATTTCTTCATGGACCCTTCTAGATCTGGATGAGTAGTATTACAAATGTCGTAATAACAATTCCCTATAAATTTCCTCATCCGTTCAATGTTATTACTCGCTAAGCCATTAAAACCTAAAACATGCAACTTTTCCATTGAACCTGCACAAAATTTTCAAATTTGTTTTAGGAGAATAATGTTTTAAAGAAATATATGAAAATAATAAAATTTTACAAAGCCAAGTGCTCCCAAAATATAATTTCATAGATTCCTCACACACATGCCTTATGTAGGGATATCGCTCATGGTCCCCATGAAATTTACATGACAAGGCATATGCGTCATGTATGCAGATAAATACAATGTCTTTGTGAGTGAGGTATTTAGAGAAAATATTTCTTATAAGGGTCTGCATGGGAGACAAGCATGGAGAGACATGAAAATTTGGATTTGTGAGATCCATTCCTCGAAATGAGAAACATATTTGTTGGAATGTACAACCCCCACGTGGCCCATGTTAATGACCTAACTATGTGATAGGATTATGTGGATGACAAGAGTGGGATTCCTACATGGATGACATTATATGGTCACCTCATCAGTTCATCCATTATTTATATCCCTTTACTTCAGGTTTAGACCCACTCCCTTAGATTAGATCCAATACTGATAGGGGAAATTTGTTCACACACTATTTTTTTCATGAAGGAAATACCATCAAAGGGAAATACCCAATGAAGAATAGATGATAACAAAGGATGAAGTCCAAGGATCAATTAATACCCTCTAAATAAATTTCTTCCACAGTACCCAAAACACATTCAATGTATATTGTACCTACATGGAGCCCTACACAGCCTACCTAAACTTGAATCCAACACAAGATGACATCTTATCCCAAGGACCTATATTTTTCTATAAATAATAATATGGGGTCTTCATTTTTATGAACACAAATTCATGAATTCTAACCAATTTTATGTTCCCCCTAGTTCATTATTCAGTCCCTCCATAAACTTCTATGTAGATTTATAAAACCCAATAAGAGATAATTAAAGAGGGATAGTGAAACTAAATTCCTACAAGGGATTAAAATAAACATCACTTTCAAGAGGCATTCTCTTACCACACAATTAATGAAGACTAGTGTGAGGTACCCTTTCCCAAATAGGGACCTATGTGATTCACCTCCAGGAACCCTTGTGAGACCATTTATGTCTTGAGAAAGGTCTCACCCTAGTGTTGTCACCCAAGTGGTTCATCACTCAAAGTTCTACTAATTCGGTCTGTCCTACCTACATGGAGTTCCCCATGCACTATCCACTTTGGTTATCTCTAGCCTCCATCCTGTGTGATCCATTCATTAGGCCTTTATAAAAGACATCCATTGTGGGCCCTATCATTATTTTTCTCCCTTTTGTAAAAGGGTTCGACTCAAAGCCTCCAAAGAAGCCTCATAACATGTAAAACCATGGGAAAAGGAACACCACCATGTATCCCATTTGGATTTGTATTTATACACTCAAAGGTTACCCATACATGTTCTACTAGATGGTTACGATACTAAAACACATGTGAATTTTTATTTCCATAGTCATGAGGAACCCTACCCAAGGGAAAGCGTGGGGGTGTTCCCGATCTCTGAAATATAGGTTAGAACCCTAACCTCCCCTTATTAACACTAAGGAATAGAGAATCTGGTTCTAAGCATGGAGGGTGATGATTACTCATGATTTTCTATTTGACATGGAATGAAATCCTCCTCCATTAATATGAGACCAATTTTAGTAATCATACATAGTGTAATCCCATATCCAATCTTGTTGGAAGTTTCACTCTTTATCATCTCTTCCTCTTAACCACATAGACAAAGATGGGATGGGGACCTGAACCATATGCCCTTTCTTACACCTCCTTCTTTCATACATATCCATACCCTAGAATATTATACTATAAATGGATATAAGAGAAGTGTTGTATTCCTGACCACTTCCATAGATGACCCATCCACTTCCACAAGTGGAGGAGAAGTGTGTAGTTTGTTGGATCATTTGTTTCCCCTTATTTCTCACACAGAGCATAAATCACATGCTCTTAGAGTATAAATATGTCTTTAAAACCACATGATCCATGAGACTTATTGAAATATAAGAACATTGATTCACGCTATAATGAGAATACATAGGATGCCCACATAGTGCCCGAGATCAATGGGAATCCTCCATATATATAAGACCCAATAATATTTTCCTCAATATGGGAATCCTCTTTTGGAGTAATCCCCAAAAGAGGACACCAAATCACAATGTTCAAAACACCCCTCATGGAACATTTAACAGAGAATCCCCTTTAGTATTAAGCCCCAATCATTTCCTTGAATAGTTAAGGTGTAACACCCCAAGAATTTATGAGATATTTTATTAATTTATTTCATGTATTATATTATACAATACACAAATATTATCTTGTATTATACGCAACACTATATTACCTTGCAGTATATGCAACACTATTCTTGGCTCGTGTTACACGCAATTTCATGTTCATTTTTTAGAAATTATTCTACGCAACATTAAGTAAAGATTTTGTTTAATTTATAAATGAAATAAGTTTTGAATATGTTATACGCAACACCAAAGGGAGATTTCACGACACATAGCCCTGACTTGCTTTGAATTACATGCAATTGCGACCTTCCTTGATAGCGTGTGTAATACGCAATACCGGGTTTCGATAAACAATGATATATTGTTATAATATTATTATTATCTAGCCTTTATGAATAATATTATCTATATTTTTATTTTTAAAACATTATTATTCAACTTACACATTTTCTAGAACATGATATGAGAACAAAATAAATTTTCATGTAAAATAATTATTTTTTGAAAAATGCAGTTTTGCCGCCTTTTGATGGCGCACCCACTTTAAATGTAGTTTTTGAAATGTTTATAAGTTAAATTTGAAAAAATAAAATTCTTCTTTGGAATCAGGACATAAAAATTTACTTTGGAGAAATTTTTCATATTATTCTGATAACATTCATATTTTAATGAATAGAAAAAACACTATATTTTAATTAAAAACAACTATTTTCATCATAATAATTTATAAGGTTAAATTATAATATTTAATGGTTTTAAAGTATAAATAGAATAAATTTTTACCATTTAATATAATGTATTTCATTAACATTTATTTTACATTGAATTCACAGGTAAAATCATTTTAATATTTTCCAATGTTTTAACTTTTAAAACTCGTTTTCTTAACAACGAGATTAATTTTAAATTAATTTCTGAAACTTCATTCATTTGAATTTGGAAAAATTTATTCCATATTTGGAATTATTAGGCCCAAATTATGTTAATATGCTACTTTTTTGGGAACTATGAATAGTAACTACGGTAAATTTTATTTACCATAGTTAAAGTTAAATCTTGTAATTAAGGGTAAATATAATATTATAAAATTACCCTAACAGTTTTATTAATATAAATGGATGATTATGTTTAGTCTTAAGAAATATTTTGGTCAAAATGGAATCCATTGGAACCCACTTTGATGTGAATAAGACCTTTAATTTATTTTATTTTAAATAAAGTGAAATATGTCTCACTCAAACTTTAATAATTAAAGTATTTTTAAAATAAATTTATACAAAATATAAATTCTATTAAAAATACTAATTTTAAAGATAATTTTTTTCTTTGTTATGGTAATTTATTTTTAATTTTTAAGAAACATTTAATTACCTTAATAGCTTATACATTAATGATGTAGAAATTATTTACTTAGTGAAAAATCAATAATATAGTTTTTATTAAAGTAATAATACCCATACAAAGGACAAAACACTTGAAAAAAACTTATTTTTCGAGTACATATATACCATAAGAATCGAAGGGTATCTTGGGGACTATTTGGAGCCGTATAAAAGTGATTAGGACATTTATATTATTTTATTTTAAATGATGTCAATTTTTTCACCTTCATAATTTAGTAATTATAACAATTTATATGATGTTATTTTAAGATGATAAATTCAAGTAAAAGTATTATTATGAGAGAAATTATATATATCTTCATCATATTATTTTATCATTAATTTTTATGAAATGAATAAATATATTAAATAATTATAAAATAATATTGTAGTAATTATTTTATTTAGAGAAATATCAAACAAATGGTTTTAAAAATATTAAAATAAATATTATATGAAATAATTAATGTTATCCATAAATTTTCTAGATGAATATGACATGTTAGTATTCTATTAAATATTTTGGCTCGAATATATCCTCTGTGTGGATTTTATTTAAATTCAAATAAATGAATGGGGTCAAAATTGACACTATTGTTATTTTATAAAAATGACATATTATTAAATTATTTAAAAATCACAATAATATTTAAAAATTACAAATTAAAAATTGTATGATCTCCAAGGTTATAAAGTATCCAATTATGAAAATTGACACCATATATGTGTGTATTTATTACAATTACAAATTCTGAATATTATTACCACAAATAAAAATAAATAGATTAAATAAGGTTAAATCAAGTTGATAGGGTTTAAAATAATTTCCCAAAATGTATAAATTTTATTGGTTGATGAGATTAAAAACCTATATCAACTAATATTAGGATTTGAGTAACTTTTTGAATTTTTTAAGTGGGTATTGAATTGATTATAAATTAATATTTCTTATGTTTCCAAAGGTGCCCCTCTCCTCCCTTAGAAAAAGGCACCTCCTCCCTCTCTTCCTCACACAATTTTGAGCCTTACATCTCTGTCAAAACATGCCAATATAAATTCTCCACTTAACTAGAAACATACTAGAGGTCCTGGTCTTCTTCAAAGACCAACTTTAGTGCCCCAAAAGGAGGTTTAGAAGAGGCTTGTCAAAGAAGAGGTAATATTCTTTATAGATTCTACCAAATTCATTTCTTCTTCTACTTCCACTAATTTTTCTGGTTCATAATAAAGTAATAACATCAGTATCACTAATATACTAATATTTTTTATAAATATGTGACAACCCTATTTCACATTTTATCCATCCTACGGAAAATTAAATTATCGCGCGTGTGTATGTACGGAATACCGTCTCCACGCCGTGGTGAAATCTGTTTTTCGACCACCACATTACATAGATGGGTATAATGGTGTGAAGAGTAACTATATATGATTATTATTACATGATAATAATTCTGATATACTATATCATCCTCTCCAATACCATTCAATAATTATGGGGAAAGATATCATCGCTCATGCGTACGTACAGATTATTATCTCCACGACGCGATGAGATTCATTCTCCATGACTAACCAATCAATTATGATTATAAAGTATATATAACAAATAATATTAAAATATATGACTTATTAATGATACTATATTTATGTATATTTTATTTTCTTACTTCCATTAACTTTAATAAGTAAACGAAAATGGCGTTCCTGTGTACGTATGACCTACCTTCTCCATGAATGGTGTATTTCTTTCCATTTATCAATAAATTTTATATATTTATATTCTGAATATATATTATATATAAATCATGTTTTACATTCATGAAGTAAGTAATCAAGAATTAAGTAATCATATGAATAATTACAAGTCAAAACACGAATGATAAATGAAATGATTTTACCCAAAACACTACTTTAACGTGGAATTGACAAATGAATGGGTAATATAAAGTCATAAGTGAATCATATACGATGTCATAAATATTAATATAGTTCTGTTATAAGGTAATAATATGTTTAAACTCACTATACATGAGTCTCAAACAGATATGTAAGAAATTTGACAAAAGGTAAGGGAAAATTTGGCAAATCTCATTTTTATCCGAGATTTCCTATAAGTAAGTATTTACTTGGGTTATATTTTTCATCCAAGTACATAAAAATTATTTTCATAAAGTGTTTAATATTCTAATATATATGTTTAAAGTAATTTCTAACCATATTTTACTTTTACATTGTGTTATGGAAGGAATCTTTCTTTTGTTTACCATACGAGGAACTTGTTGACTTTTCCGGCAATCTTACGAAGAGAATGTTTTTTAACTTATACGGCATGAACAGATTTTTACGGTTTCATAAAGCCTAATTTTCATGAAGCTTCCTCTATAAGATTTCATGATTATTTTCAACAAAATCCTTTTCTTTTAACAGTGAATGGCATTTTTAGAAAAGAAAATAATTTTGAAGAATAAATGATATTTTCATCAAGAATTCATTTCAAGTGTTTTGTCAAAACTATTTTCCATCTATGATGACATTATTTAGTATGATTATGTTTCAAATATAATGTCTCTATTATTTACACTGTTTGATTCTTCTTATGATGAAATGATATCTATTTTTTTATATGGATTATGTTATGATGGGATGATGTTTATGAAACCCATTTTATTCTTGGGTCTATGATGACTGATTTATGTTTATTTTGTGGCACATGTAAGAATGATTTCATTATAAGATTGGTGGGTACTCTATCTTCCTCTAAAGCATTGGTTAAAGATTTATATGTCATGATAGAAACATGGCTGGAATGGTAAGTTAATCTGGTTAAGTAATACAGGGCTAGAATGACAAGTAAACCCGATTCAGTAATGGACTTTGTCCACTATGATGGTCTTGGCAGCAATTCCATGGCTACTATGGAAATCATTTCATGTGCTTAATGTTTTTCCACAATAATATGTTTTATTACCATGATATTTTGTCATTATAAATGTTCTTTTCTGATCTTTGACTTATGTACTGTCAAGATATATGTCATTACCCATGATTTTGATGTTTTATGTTCATGTTGTTACATTCAGGTGTTTAGGGATTGTTTTATGTTCTTCATGTTTACCCTTACTGAGCATTTGATCACACCCTTTTTATTTTTTCTTTTCCCCAGGATATAAAGAATGTTTTTAGGTAATAAAACCAAAGGGGAAGATCTTATGGGAGATGTTGAAGATATTTCACCATGATTAGAAGATTATGTTCCGTGTTTGCAAAGACACTAAACTATTATAGTCCTTGGGTGTATGTTATTGTTATGTATTAAGTATAACGAAAAAGTAATGTAATGTCCATGTACATCAAGTTTGGGTCTCTACAGTTGGTATTAGAGGAAATGTTTAGTTAACCTTTAGAAACTAGGATGCAAAAATTTTAATGAGATCCCGAGAGATATTTTTAAGGTATGTCTAGGGATGTCCCTATGGTTAAGTATAAGTATAGGTTATAGTCCTACAATTATGGTAACGATCATAGAATTAGACCTAGGATCCTAGATATTTAAGGTAAAACCACTTTTTTATATTGTTTTCCTAGCATGATTTTTGCCTCTCACACTATTATTTTTGGGTTTTAGAAAATGGATGGAAACAAGAAGATTCAAGTTAATGGATAATATGATGGATAATGGAATGATATTCTTTATGAGGTACCAAATGAAATGGTATTTGGAAGGAAAAACATCGTTATTATGCCTAATCAGAAATATCATAATATAATCAATAAGCTCAACTTTGGTAATATTCCTGACACAGCTAATAAGAAAAAGATGGAGTTTCATGATGGCTATAGAGGAAAGAAAGTTCAATTTCCCTCATTTAATTCATGTGGGAAGAGGCATCAAGAAAAATGTTTCAATGAAACTGGAAGATGCTTTGGGTGTGGAAAATAAGGACACAATGCTAGTAATTGCAATGTAAAAGGTTCAGTTAACACAATGGACAAGGATAATCGTATTGCTAAGACATCAAAAATGGTAAAATGTTTTAAATGTGGAATGTATGGTAATTATATAAACCAACGCCGTAATGGGAAAATCTAATGATGATAATCTGCACGGTCAGATGGTTAGTATTTTTGTAGATGATGATGAAGACACTTCAAATGATATATGAGATGAAAGAAGTGTTGAGGAAAAAAATGATGAAGCTCACTCAATGGTTTGAGAAGGTAGTGTAATGATTGCATGTTTATCAAGAATAATGTATGGTACTATAGAATAATGAAAAATCTAAGGATTGTTACACTGTTGTCTTTTCTTGAGTATTTGATAGTATATGATGAATGGTACCGGTAACCATGAAATGTGATTGAAATATTTTTGGAAAGCAGATTATATGAGAATAATGAAAGGATAAGGAGAAAATAATATGTTTGATAGTATTAATGAGCACATGACTGATAAAAGGAAAAAGTGATATCATGGTTTGAGTATATAGAAATTTTGGGATTTTGGTATGTGGAAAGAGTTACCTTTTGACAGAATCATGTTTTCACTAAGGTTCTATGGTAATTTCTGTTTCAAGAGAATACATGATTAAGGTATTACCATGTTTGGAATGCGATCAATAAGATATATCTCTCGATATATGGGGGATAAATGATGGTATTCACGTGCTTGTTATGTGACTTTTCAGTAATAATTTTTTTTATACTATGAAATTGGACAGATTTATTTTGGATAAGTCTAAAGACTGGAATGGATTACATTGGACATCAGATAGTATTGTTCAAGGCCAGAACATTTTTTATATTATTTATTTATTGTTATAATTATGTAGTTTTAGAAAAAGGACAACCTGCAGGATGGGCGACAACCATCGCATCAGAAATGGTTGTGGGAATCGAACCCACAACCGAAGTGGGACAAGCCGTTATCACCTACCACTGGCCTATAAGAAGTCCCTGGTTAGTAGAAA
The DNA here is from genome assembly GCA_963277665.1 of Viscum album. Classification (NCBI taxonomy): domain Eukaryota; kingdom Viridiplantae; phylum Streptophyta; class Magnoliopsida; order Santalales; family Viscaceae; genus Viscum; species Viscum album. The sequence goes on from OY728129.1 coordinate 682,209, forward strand.
CTAGTTTTATTTTATTATAAAATAAGATAGATGAAGTATAAGTCCATTTTTGGAACCATATATGATTAATCTCACCATAGATGGACTTATGTGTATAACTTTTTCTAACCTTATGTTTGAGATAGATGGAATGACTCATCATTCTATCACATGATCTACTAACACTTCATAAAAGACAAATTCAACTTTATTTCATTATGAGATGAATTGGAAATTGTTCAAGGCAGGAGCAATAGTTAGATTGTACAAAAATTAAGTAAGTATTTATTTTAACTAAAAAATTCTTCAACATTAGGGAAATGATATTGAAAACCAAAATTTTTTTCCTAGTGCCCTTTTATTTGATGAATCAGATGGTAATTTAGACCATCATAAATATATGGCTTTGTGATTAGTGTCTTTTTCATAGCCATGTCCTCTACCACTCTTCATCAGAATTTGTTGGTTATATTTATCATCAATATCCATATTTTCACCTATATTTTCCTACTTGGAAACCCAGTAGTGAGTTAATTTGGGTAAATATTACATTTCTTACTTCAATTTTTAAAATTAAGTTTTAGTATTCCTTTTTACTATGTGGGTTTCTTTAAAAAAACTTTCAAGTAGTAAATTATTTATAACCCTAACGAATTTTGAGAGAGAAATTCCTTTTAAGGGGGATATAATGTAACACACCAAGATTTTAAGAGATATTTTCTTTTTAATTTATTTGATTTCTTCTATTGTATGCTACACCAAGTTATATTGTACTATATGCAACACAATATTATCTTGTAGTATACGCAACACTATTCTTGGCTCTTGTTACACACAATTTCATGTTCATTTTATCAAAATTATTCTACACAACATGAAGTATATATTTTTTAATGTATAAATGAAATAATTTTTGATTATATTATACGCAATACCAAAGGGATCTTGCACTACATGCCACCCTGACTTGGATTACATTACACGAAATCACAACCTTCCCCGATAGCGTGTGCAGTACGCAATACCGGGTTTCACTACACAACAATATATTGTTATAATATAATTATGAACTAGATTTTATGAATATAATTTACTACATTTTGATTTTTATTACATTAATATTCATCATACAAATGTTCTAGAACCTGTTATGAGAATAAAATAAATATTTCGGGTAAAATAAGTATTTTTAAAAAAAATGCAGTTTTGCTGCCTTTTGATGGCGCACCCACCTTAAATCTAGATTTTGACAAGTATATAATTTCAATTTGAAAAAAATAAAATTCTTATTTGAAATCAGTATATAAAAACTTGCTTTGGATAAATTTTTTATATTATTCTGATAACATTCATATTTTAATGAATAGTAAAAACACGCTATATTTTAAATAAAATTAACTTTTTTCATCGTAATAAATTATATGGTTATATTATAATATTTAATGGTTTTAAAGTATAAATAGAATATATTTTTACCATTTAATTTAATGAATGTCATTACCATTTATTTTACTTTGAATTCATTTGTAAAACCTATTCAATCTTTTGCAATGTTTTAACTTTTAAAACTCATTTTTTTAACTACAAGATTAATTTTAAATTAATTTCTGCAACTTCTGTGATTTTAATTTGAAAAAATGGATTCCATATTTTGAATCAGTAGGTATAAATTATGTTAATAGTCTTCTTTTTATTTTTGGGCACTGTGAATAGTAACTACAGTAAATTTTATTTAACATAGTTAAAGGTAAATCAGGTAATTATGGGTAAATATAATATTATAAAATTACACTAACATTTGTATTAATATAATTTGATGATTATATTTCTTAATAAGGAAAATCTGGGTCTAAATGAAATCCATTGTAACCCACTTGGATGTGATTAAGACCATTAATTTATTTTATTTTAAAGAAAGTGAAATATGTCTCACTCAGACTTTAATAATTAAGTTTTTTTTACTATAACGTTATACAGAATATAAAGTCGATTATAAATACTCATTTGAAAGCTAAAATGATTTTGTTTATTATGGTAATTTATTTAAAATTTTTAAGAAATATTTAATTCCCTTAATAGCTTATACATTAATGATACAGAAATTATTTACTTAGTGAAAAATAAATAATATAGTTTTTATTAAAGTAATAATACCCATACAAAGGCTCAAACACTTGACCAAAACATATTGGTAGAATATATATATACCATAATCATCCAAGGGTAGAATTTGGGTTCATTGTGAGCCATATAAAATAGATTATGACATTTATATTATTTTATTTTAAATGATGCCAAAGTTGTCACCTTCATAATTTAATAAATATAAAAATTTATATATTGTTATTTTAAGATGATAAATTATAGTAAAAGTATTAATATGAGAGATAATATATTTATCTTCATCATATTATTTTAGTTTTAATTTTTATAGAAAATATAATTATATTAAATAATTATAAAAAATGTTGTATTAATTATTTCATTAAGAGAAATATCAAACAAATGGTTTCAAAAGTATTAAAACAAATATTATATGAACTAATTAATTTTATCCAAAAAATTTATAGAAGCATATGACATGTTATTAGGCTTTAAAATATTTTGGATCGAATATATCCTCTATGTGGAGTTTATTTAAATTCAAATAAATGAATAGTGTCAAAATTGACACTATTGTTATTTTATAAAAATAACATATTATTAAATTATTTAAAAATCACAAAAATATTTAATAATTACAAATTAAAACTTATATGGTAGAAAAGGTTATAAAGTATAAAATTATGAAAAAATACAACATATATGTATGTATTTATTAAAATTTAAAATTTAGAATATTATTTCCACAAATAAAATTAAATAGATTAAAATAGGATAAATCAAGTTGATAAGGTTTAAAATAATTTTACAAAATGTCTAAATTTTATTGGTTGATGATATTACAACCCTATATCATCTACTATTTGTATTTAAGTAATTTTTGGTTGTTTTTAAGTGGTTTTTTAATTTATTATAAATTAATATTTCTTATGTTTTCAAAGGTGCCAGTCTCCTCCCTTATAAAAAGGAACCTCCTCCCTCTCCTCCTCATACCATTTTGAGCCTTCGAGCTCACCCAAAACCTGAAAATATATCCTCTAAACTTCCCTAGAAACATAATAGAGGTCCTGGTATTCCTCAAATACCAACTTTAGTGCTTTAAGAGGATGTTTAGAAGAGGGTCGTCGAAGAAGAGGTAATATCCTTTACAGGTTCTTTCAAATTCATTTCTTTTTATAAATCCTATTATTTTATTGTATCATAATAAAGTAATATAATTAGTATCAATAATATACTGATATGTTATTATAAATATGATATAACCCTATTTCACCTTCTATCCATCCTACAGGAAATGAATTCACCGCATGTGCGTACGTATGGGATACTGTCTCCATGCCGTGGTGAAATCTGTTTTTCCACCTCCACCTTACTTGGATGGGTATAATGGTGTAATGAAGAAATATATTTTATTATTTTAACTTGATAATAATTCTGAGATATTCTATCATCCTCTACAATACCATTCAATAATTATGGTAACGATATCATCGCTCGTGCGTACGTACAGATTACCGTCTCCACGACGCGGTGAGATTTATTCTCCATGATTAACCATTAAAGTATGATTATAAAGTATATATAATAAATAATCATGAATGATATGATATATTAATGATAATGGATTTATTTATATGTTATTTACTTACATCCAGTCAATTTAATAAGGAAACAAAAACATCATTTATGCGTACATAGGACCTACCGTCTCCATGAATGGTGTATTTCTTTCCATTTGTCGATCTATTTCATATATGTATATTAAGAATATATATTATATATAAATCTTGATTTAAATTCTGTATGTAAGTAATCATGATCTAAGTAATCATATGAAAAATTACAAGTCAAAACATGGACGATAAATGAAATGATTTTACCCAAAACGCTGCTTTAACATTAAATTGACAAATGAATGGGTAATATAATGTCGTAAGTGAATAATATAAGATATAATAAACATTATTATGGTTATGTTACAAGTTAATAATATATTTAAACCCAATATACAAGAGTCTCAAACACATATGTATGAAATTGGACATAAGGTAATGGTAAATTATGTAAATCTCATTTTTATCCGAGATTGCTTTTATGTAAGTATTTACTGGGGTTATATTTTCCATCAATGTCAATAATTTTTTTTCATAAGGTGTTTAATATTCTACCATGTATGTTTAAAGTCATGTTTACCCATATTTTAATTTTACATTGTGTTATGGGAGGAATCATTCTTTTGTTTACCATATGAAGAACTTTTTGACTTTTTTGGCAAAAGTACGAAGAAACTGATTTTTTATCTTATACGGCATGAATAGATTTTTACGGTTTCATAACGCATAATTTTCATGAAGATTACTCTACAAGATTTATTTATTATTTTGAACAAAATCCTTTTCTTTTATAAGTGAATGTCATTTTGTGAAAAGAAAATGATTTTGATTAAGAAAGGATAATTTTCTCAAGAATTCATTTCAAGTGTTTTGTCAAAACTATTTTCCATATAAGATGAAATTATTTAGTCTAATTATATTTAAAGTATAATGTCTCTAATATTTACATGGGTTTATTCTAATTATGATGAAATGACATCCATTTGTTTTATATGGATTACGTTATGATGGGATGATGTTTATGAAACCCATTTTATTTTTAAGTTTATGAGGAATGATTTATGTTTATTTTACTACACAAGTAAGAATGATTTCATTATGAGATGGGTGGGACCTATATCTCCCTCCAATGCATTGGGTAACGATTTATATATCATGAGATAAACACGGATGGAACGGAAAGTGAATCCAGTTCAGTAATATAGGGCTGGAATGTCATGTAAACCCGATTCATTAATGGACTTTGTGTAATGACCCAAAGTTTCATTAATGGAAATCCATATTGATCTAATTGAACGTCTATTTATGTTAATATAAAATTTCATCTTATTTGGTTTTATGATAATAATTATGACTGTTGCTAATATAGCCATTGAATAGTGATCACATGATTAGTACAAATATAGGACATTAATTAATACAATTTACTCAGACAAAGGAAACGATGACCTCATCCAGTAGAATTGCCCCATACGAGGCCCATTTGTCAGAGCTCGGGAAATAGGTGGAATCCTTGGGCTTCGCTCTTGACCAATCCTAAGCTGAGCTTCATCATTTCAAACTCAAACGTGACTGTCTACTAGAAAAGTGGAAGTTGATTGAAATTACCACTCGAGCGATGTTATCTAAGCCACCCCAAGAGTCTGTCACCATCACACACCTAACCCTCAGGTATTATGCGGCTATTTTAAGGGGTTATGCAACAAATAAGTAGTACTATGTTTATGTACATTATTTTTGTATATAATAATGAATATAACTTCTTTTCATTTTTTGATACATTGTAAATTGTTTTTAAAGTACAAATGGTGTTTTTAGTTATGATTTAATTAAGAAATATATTTTATTAAATTAAGGGATTTTTGAATTAAATAATATTTTAATAAAATAATAATATTATTATTAAATAGATTTTTATTAAATATAAATGATCTTATAATTTTATGAATGCAGTTATAATTTTTATTAAGGTTTGAAATCCATTTCTCTCAAAACCCGTGAATTTTTGATAAATGTCAGTTTTTATATTAAAATTTAAAATTAACATATTTAGAAAATTATTTAGATAAAATAAATGTTATTTTTGGAATCATGATGTCTAAATTATCCAACGGTGAATTTTTCAAAATTTTCTGAGACAGTCAAATTTTTGGGTAAAAATTAAATACCGTTTAAATATATAATGTGTTTTATGACATCATAATGACCCTATAGTGATGTAATAAAATACTATAATCATTATGTTCGGCCAATATATGTTTTAACATTAAAATAATGTGATTTTGGGTTTTTTGACTTACTTTTCAAAGCATTAATGGACCCATCAAGACATATTCAACACCTTTCCCTTTTAAATTAATTTCCATAGGAGTGTGACTCACCTCCACATAAGCAACCCTAATATTTTAAGAAGTTCGGAATTTGGCCATATAATATATTTTTTCCTCTTCCCTTTTACAAAAGACCATGGGAATATACCATGGGATGGTTTGTGGTTTGAATTAATTTAATATAAGGGGTCCCAAACCTAAATAATAATGAATTCCCTCACCTTTCCTATATAAACCCACCCAAGCTCCCAATTCCTCCTCAGTAAAATCCCTTGGAGTTTGTCCAAACTCTGACCTACTCTCCCTATAATCCTCCCAAGGTTCCCCAAGATCCCAGGAATCCTTTAACAGGCATCTCTCTAGCCTTTATAAGCACACTTCCAAGTAAGGGTTTTTTCTTCCTTTATCATTTTTGTCCATTTTTCTTTAAGTTGTGTTTCCCTTTTAGTTTCAATTATGAATGTTGGGGTATGGTTTCTAACCTCCCTCATACTTCCCCCTTTATGATTTAATGATGGGATACCCCTTTCTCTCTCATTAAATTCCTCCCATGTACACCCGTTACTATGCCGAAATTCCGAAAGGAACTCCTCTCTCCTCTTTTACATTCAAGCAATAATTTTGTATCATGAATCTAAATTCCATTAAAATTGTTGGGACATGTATCTATATGACCTCCTTGCTGTCCATTACTTTTATATATGATGATTAACCCCTTTCTCTCTAAACAACCATTTTTATGAATACTTATGTCACACTGTTACGCTGCCAAAATCGCACCGATTTTCTAAGCCAATGTCATTGTGTAGTGAATACCATGCCCATTTCTCCATCAAGGGTATTCACCTTTATGCACATTTACTTATTGATTATATAGTTTCATGTATGAATTCCACATTCCTTTATCATGGAATAAATGATTATGTTTTATGAATACATGTTTTATTATCCATGTGGCACACTTTTGCATGAAATGAAATGTTTAAGAAGGGTGCGCCCTTATAGCACTCCAATGCATTGGGTAATGTATAGTATCATGATACATCATGTGCAATGAGTGTTGACTAATTATAATTCAATTACAATGAGGGTTTACTCGTGCTTTATGTGCAATGAGGATTTACTCATGCTCCATGTTCAATGAGCCTTGGCTCATGCTATTTCCATGTTACGTGTTGTTGCCACATTTCCATGTTATGATTATCATGCTTTATCATGCATTTATGTTCATGTTTATTTTATTCTCTATTGATATGCCTATTGCCTAACAGGTATTGTACTCCTCATTTTATTCCATGTTTACTCCCTTACTGGGCTTTATAACTCACCCTTTTCTTGTGCATGTCCTCAGGTTATCCCATGCAATGCTAAGTACGAAGGAATGTAGTGGTCATGTAAAAGAAGTTTTCAATAAAGATGTTGTATTTCATGTTTTATGTTTTTATGTAATGATACTAATCCCCAAAGACACTAAACCTCTCAATCTTATTGTTGTATCAAGTGATGTTTTATGTCATAAATCATGTTTAAGTTATAATAAAAAGCAGGGTTGTCATAGTTGGTATCAGAGGATAGGTTTAGTTATTTTTGGGATTAGGAAACCCTAGTAAATCCTTAGATACAAGACTAAGTATAATAATAACATCCCTATGTTTTGTTAAGTACTGATTAAGTGGTTTATCAAACAAATACATCCCTGTCTGGATACGAGCAGGTAGAGGCGGCTCTGGAACAGATGTATCCTAGTTGTAACACCCAAAAACACCACATTGAGCTAGACTCGAACGGGAACCGGTGCACAACAATGGTCCTTGCTTCACTCTTGGCTACGACAGTCCTGGGGGATATATTTTGGTAAATTAAAAATCTTAGTATGAACCCTTATTAAGGGAATTAAAAAAATTCCCATACGAATATATGTTAGAAATTAGATCATGAAAAGCCAAGATTGAAGCCTATAGACTCATGAGTAAGGAAATAAAAGTTTATTTGTAAGTCATCAACTTTTGTCTTTGGATTACCCTTTATGTGTTACCCCTAACATTACTTTTATTCAAGCCAATAGCCGATAATAGGAGGACTCGGGCTAACAACCGTTGTGAAGATCAGTGTGATGACTGTACTAATGAGATGCGCAATCCAATGGGAGCAGGAATCACAAACTTTTTCATGCTTCTCTCTCAGCTAACTCAAATTTTGAATAGAAACACAGGTCAAGAGGAACGTCCAAACCCCCCAAAGAAGGAACAAGTCGCTATTGAGAGCATTATGAGGCAAAGTCCTCCTACTTTTAGTGGATCATCCGATCCCACGATCGCTGAACAATGGATCAACTGCATTTGAAAAGATCTTCTCCATCCTTCAATATTCTGAACAGGAGAAGGTTCTCCAGGCTACTTATTGTATGGAGGGTGAAGCTGATCAATGGTTGAAGTTGATCAAAAATACAAAGCCTGAGGAGGATATCGAGGCGTTGTAATGGAAGGATTTCTGGAAGATTTTTTTCAATAAATATTTTCCATGCACCCTCCTTCATAATATGGAGAGGGACTTCCTTTCCCTCAAGAAAAATGATGAAAAATCTGTTGGAGCGTACGAGGAAAACTTCACAAGGCTTGCACGATATGTTTCCAGCTTTGTCGTTACCCCCGAATGCAAAGTTGACCACTTCTTTGGTGGGATAAAGCCTAGCCTATAGAAATCATTATTGATCGCTGACTTCGATAGCTATGAGGAGATTGCCCGATGTGCCCTCATGATAGAAATGGAGATTGAGGAATCATAAGGGTATCATGGGGACAATATTCTTACATTGGACTTCAATGCTGGTGGTCCGATGGATAAATCCAATGGTGCTAAGAAGATCCAGCACCCCACTTGCCAAAAGTGCGGAAAGAATCACCCTGGATATTGCCTTAAGGGGACGAGAAAATGCTTCAGGTGTGGAAGAGAAGGGCACCATGCTATTAACTGTCGGCAAGAAAGACCCACAGTTGCGACAGAGGAGAGGAACACTCCGTTCGAACCTCAACACGTTGTTAAATCTTACAAATGAAATGAACTGGGACATTTTTCAAATCAGTGCCCTACTCCAAGGGTTTTCGGAGACAACCAACAACCTCCAAGGCAGAAAGGAAGAGCTTTTTCCATCACTTCATCTGAAGTGAACCCCGACAAAAAATTGGTGACAGGTATGGTAGTTATTCTTTCAAGAATATAGAACATACTTTTTGATTCAGGTTCTACGCATTCTTTTATATCTTGAAAGTTTAGTAGAACAATCCCAGAACCACCATAAATCATGGAAGTAATGATGTCGGTGAGTACGAAAAATGGGTCAATCATTGCATCCCATTAATATAAGTCCTCCCCTGTTATAATCTGTGGATTTAATTTCCCGGAAAACCTCGTCATACTCCCTATGGTATAATTTTATGCAATTCTTGGCATGTATTTTCATTCCTTATATAGATCCAACATAAATTGTCGGGAGATGGAAATCACACTCCATATGGAGAATCGACCCCTGATTCTTTACAAGTGTCAGGAGGAAGTTGAATTTTTTTTTTAAAAGGGCAAAGCCCAGGATTATTATTAAGAGAAAAAGTTAAAAGAAGTACAAATAGGGGAATGTAAACAGACAAACTTATCTCTCTTTATCATGGATACCAAGTTTTTTCCTCAGCGTTTCCCCTATGATACGTTCTTTTTCTCTCATCTCGTTCCAAAGTTGGATGTTAATATGACCTCTTGTCCTGCCTCTGCCTCTTCCTCCACTATAAGCTTCTTGAATCTCATTGGCTTGTTGAAGAAGTGATCCTACATCTTCATCAGAACTGACTTCTTGAGCCTCTTCCTTCCTCTTCATTTGGTCTTTCTTTTCATTCTTCTTTTGACTTCGGGTTTTAGCATGTTGCCATTCATATTCCATTCCTTTCTTCTTCTGACCTTCATTACCTGAAACTTCCTGCACACAAACAGTTTCCTGTAAAAAAGGAACTCTTGCCTCCTTACTCACATCAGGGTTTTTCCTCAAAGTTTCTGGAGTTCCAGCCATGATAGGTGCCACTAGCTGAGTGTCCATAAAAGGAAGAACATTCTGTCCAGCCTCCCCATGGAGAGATTCAGAAGCAGCAGTGCAGTTCTTTGTGAAAACATTCAAAACAGGGGCAGCCACCGAAGAGGGTCTGTTCTGTATTGAGTCCAGAACAGTCTCCTTGGGAGACTGATCTGGTAAAAAAGAGGCCTGAACTTTTCCATCCAATTCTGAGATTCTTAAACCAGGATCAACACTCCTTGTATAAGTAGGTTCAGAAACAGGAGTATACATTATATCAGGATTGATTTTTTGTGGCTGTTCGACATTGCCAGGACAGGGAGGTTGCAAATCTGTGAGCACAGATTGCCCTTCTTCTACCATGGCAGCCAAAGATTTTTTGGGAGGTAACATTGTGGAACATCCTTGAATATTCAGATCAGAAGAATCAGCCCTTTTCTGATTATGAAGCATGTCATTCAGTTTGGGACATGATTTAATATCATGCCCCCTCATAGAACAATTTGAACAATAGAGATTCCTCCTACAGCAAGAGGAATCATGCCCTAATACTTTGCAATCAAAACAGAATCTAGGTAAGCTTTCATACTCAATTCTCAAACTAATTTCTTCCTCATCAGTAGATAAACAAATTTTGTCAATTAAAGTAGATGAAAGATCCACTTCAACTAGACATCTGGCAAAATGCCCATATCTGGCCAATTCAGTTTCTTTATCCATTCTAATGGGCACCCCTATAGCTAGCGAAATGTCGTAAAGAATCCTAGGGTGCCATAAGATCCAGTTTAAACCAAAGATTCTAATCCAAACTTGAACCACAGAGCTACCCATCTCCAAAGGGTTAAAAGATTTTTCCCACTCACGGATGTGCAAAGCCCCAGGCTTGAATGAAATGTAGCCAAACCCCCAGGCTCTCTGTTTATGATCTTTAGAAGGAAATAGCAAATGATAGAAACCCTTACCGAGTGAGACACAGTTCCAGGTATCAAATCCCCAGATATCAACTAAACGTGACTTGAGATATTCTAACCTCCAGGGTTGCGAGCCCTTCGACAAGATCAGCCTGGCTATGATAGAATGATCTCCCAATTTCAATCTCTCAGCCACCGCATCAGCATCAGCTTTGACGTGTGCCACCGAACCTTTCTTCCTAATCCCCGAATGAGAAACCCTGAAATTAGAAAAGGAAGGATTAGCATGACCAACCTCAAACGATTGTCGCATGCGAGGATCTTTCTCTGGTTCTTTAACCACTTCTGCAAAGGAGATTCTCTTTGAGCATGCGTATCTGGCTCAGATGATTGTGTCCAAAGAAGAAACCATCATTCATGAAATTCCTATTGTGAGGGAATTCGCTGAAGTGTTTCCCGAGGAACTACCTGGTCTTCCGCCTAGAAGAGATGTTGAGTTCTCAATTGAACTTATACCTGGGGAACTACCAAAATCCAAGACTCTATATGGAATGGATGTTGTAGAGCTTGAAGATATGAAAAACCAACTACAGGAGAATCTGGATAAAGGGTTTATACACCCATGTGCTTCACCATGGGGTGCACCAGTCCTCTTCGTCAAGAAGAAGGATGGGTCAATGCGGCTTTGCATAGATTATCGTGAACTTAACAAAATCACTATAAAGAACAAGTATTCTCCCCCAAGAATCGATGACTTATTTGATCAGATGAGAGGAGAACAATACTTCTCTAAGGTGGACTTACGGTCGGGATATTATCAAGTAAGGGTGAAGAAGGAAGATATCTCCAAGAATTCTTTTCGCACAAGATACATGCACTATGAATTCATAGTAATTCCTTTAAGACTCACCAATGATCCAACAATATTCATGGACATGATGAATAGAGTTTTTAGAGATTACCATTACAAATTTGTGGCAGTCTTTATAGATAATATTCTAATATACTACAAAACCAAGGAGGAACATGAGGAGGATTTAAAAACTGTACTAGAGACTTTGCGCAAGGAGAAGCTCTATGCTAAGTAAAGAAAATGTGATTTCTAGTAGAAGGAGGTCTCATTCTTGGGATATATCATCACAGGAAATGGGATATATGTGGACCTCTCTAAAACATATGCAATTGAGGGATGACTGAGGCCAACATCAGTAACGGATATCCGTAGCTTCTTGGGGTTAGCTGGATATTATCAATGATTTGTGGGAAATTTCTCACGATTGTCCAACCCTCTTACCAAGATAACTCGAAATGGATTAATGTTTTCATGGAGTGATGAATTTAAAGAAAGATTAAAGGGGTTGAAAAGGAGGCATATCACTGCACTCGTGCAAACTTTACCCATAAGTGGGGAACTTTTTGTGGTATTCAGTGATGCTTCGAAGAAGAGCTTAGGTTGTGTGCTGATTCAGAATGATAAAGTGATATCCTATGCCTCAAGGCAGTTGAAAATCCATGATTGAAACTATCCAACGCATGATCTGTAGTTAGCGGCAGTGATCTTTGCCTTGAGAATCTGGAGGCATTATCTCTATTGGGAGAAATGTGAGATATATACTAACCACAAGAGTCTTAAATATATATTCACACAGAAAGAGCTTAATATGCGCCAGAGAATATGGATAGATCTCATCATAGATTATGACTGTTCAATACATTACCACCCTGGGAAAATGAACAAGGTGGCATATGCCCTAACTAGAAAGGTTCCAGTGATTCTATCAATGATGAGAATTGAGAAGGATCCAATCTTCTTAGACTTGATGAAGATGGACATGGGAATCATAGAGAAGGGAACATCATCAATCCTTTCACAAATGATTGCTCAACCGTCTCTTTTGGAAAAGATAAAGGATTCTCAAAAGGATGATGTGGGAATTCAAGAAAAAGTGCAAGCTATCAAAAAGGGGAAATCCTCAGAATTTAATGTTAATAAAGAAGGTATTGTGCGGTTTGGGAAAAGACTATATGTTCCATCAAGTCCGGAGCTGAAGAAGGAACTTTTGGATGACGCACATAGTTCAAATTTCTCTATTCACCCAGGGAGCACAAAGATGTATCGAGATATCCGAGAAAACTTTTGGTGGGATAATATGAAGAAGGATATCGCTGAATATACATCAAAGTGATTGGTGTGTCAGCAAGTGAAGGCAGAGAGGCATAAGTCTAAGGGGATGATGCAACCATTGACAATACCAGAATGGAAATGGGAGAACATCAACATGTACTTTTTCACCGAACTTCCATGGATATCCAAAGGAAACAATGCAATCTGGGTTGTTGTGGATCGTCTTACAAAGACTGCACACTTCATTGCTATTCGGGAGGATTTATCTCTGGATCAACTGTCATGGATATATATCAGGGAAGTGGTAAGGTTTCATGGAGTACCACTATCTATTGTGTCTGACCGAGATCCATGATTCACCTCTATGTTTTGGAAGAGTCATCAACATGCTCTGAATACTGAACTGAACTTCAGTACGGCCTATCATCCTCAAACTGATTGCTAATCCGAGCGGACTATCCAAACACTTGAGGATATGTTGATAGCATGCTCAATGGACTTTAAAGGAGGATGGGATCAACATCTTCCCCTGGTTGAGTTCTTTTATAACTATAGTTTCCACTCGAGCATCCAAATGGCACCATATGAAGCCCTGTATGGGAAATGGTGCAGAACACTGGCATGTTGGGATGAGGTCAGTGAACGTAAGCTGCTTGGACCAGAAATGGTCGATGAAATGGTGGAAAAGGTGAATACCATTCAGCAGCATATCAAGGAAGCTCAGATTCGACAGAAGAGTTATGTAGATAACCATCGAAAAGACCTTGAGTTTAAAGTTGGAGACATGGTGTTTCTACACATATGTCCATGGAAGAAGGTCATGAGGTTTGGAAAGAAAGGGAAGTTATGTCCAAGGTACATCGGCCCCTTCGAGATTCTTGATCATGTAGGGGCTGTGGCCTATCGACTAGCACTTCCACCTACTATGGCCAAAGTACATGATGTTTTTCATGTATCCCTATTAAGGAAGTACATACCAGAACCTTCATATGTACTCTCTTCTGAGGTGGTACAATTGGAAGATGATCTTTCTTATGAGGAGCAACCAGTGAAGATCTTAGATCCTAGAAAAAAAACTTCTACGAAATAAGACAATTACCCTCATCAAGGTGTTGTGGAGAAACCACAAGTTTATAGAAGCAACTTGGGAATCAGAGGAATAGATGAAGCTGAGTTACCCACATCTGTTTTAGTGTGGGAAAAGAAAAATTTCTAGGTAGAAATTTCATAAGGGGGGAATATTGTAACAACCCAAAGATTCATTAATGGAAATCCCTCTTGATCTAATTAAATATCTCTTTATGTTTATATAAAATTTCAACTTCTTTGGTTTTATGTTAAGAATTTTGACCGTTGCTAATATAGTCATTGAACAGTGATCACATTATTAGTATAAATATAGGACTTCAAAAATCAAATTTACTCAGACAAAGGAAGCGATGGCCTCATCCAGTAGAATTACCCCATAAGAGGCCCATTTGTCGGAGCTTTGAAAAGAGGTGGCATCCTTGGGCTTCACCCTTGACCGATCCCAATCTGAGCTTCATCATGTCAAGATTGAATGTGCCCGTGTATGAGAAATGAGGAAGTTGATTGAAATTACCACTCGAGTGATGTTATCTGAGAAACCCCAAGAGTTTTTCACCATCGCACACCTTACCCTTAGGACTTATGCAACTATTTTAAGGGGTTATGTAACAAATAAGTAGTAATATGTTCATGTACATTATTTTTGTATATAATAATAAATATAACTTTTAGTCATTTTTGATACATTGTAAATAGTTTTTAAAGTATAAATGGTGTTTTTAGTTATTATTTAATTAAGAAATCTATTTTATTAAATTAAGAGATTTTTGAATTAAATAATATTTTAATAAAATAATAATATTATTGTTAAATTATTTTTATTAAATATAAATTATCTTATAATATTATGAATGCAGTTATAATTTTTATTATGGTTTGAAATACATTTCTGTCAAAACTCGTGAATTTTTTATAAATGTCCGTTTTTATTTTAAAAGTAAAAATTAATAGATTTAGATAATTATTAAGATAAAATAAATGTTATTTTTGGAATCAATACATCAAAATTATCCAACAGTGAATTTTTCATAATTTTCTGAGACAGTCAAATTTTTGGGTAAAAATTAAATATCGTTTAAATATATAATGTGTTTTATGACATCATAATGACCCAATAGTGATGTAATAATATACTATAATCTTCATGTTAGCCAAATATATGTTTTAACATTAATATAATGTGATTTTGGGTTTGTTTGACTTACTTTTCAAAGCATTAATGGACCCCTCAAGATATATTCAACACCTTGCCCTTTTAAATTAATTTCCATGGGAGTGTGACTCACCTCCACATAAGAAACCCTAATAATTTAAGATGTTCGGAATTTTTCAATATAAAATAATGTTTTCATCTTCCCTTTTCCAAAAAACCATGGGAAAAAACCATGGGATGGTTTGTGGTTTGGATTAATTTAATATAAGGGGTCCCAAACCAAAATAATAAAGAATTACCTCACCATTCCTATATAAACCCAACCAAGCTCCCACTTCCTCCTCACTGAAAGCCCTTGGATTTCGTCTAAACTCTGACCTGCTCTCTCTATAATCCTCTCAAGGTGCTCCAATATCCTATGAAGCCTCTCACAAGCCTCTCTCTAGCCATTGGAAGCACACTTCCAAGTAAGGGTTTTTTCTTCCATTATCATTTTAGTCCATTGTTCTTTAAGTTGTTTTTCCCTTTTAGTTTCAATTATGAATGTTGTGGTATAGTTTCACACCTCCCTCATAATTCCCTCTTTATGTTTGAATTATGTTAGACCCCTTTATCTGTCATTAAATGCCTCCCATGTACACTCGTTACTATGCTGAAATTCCGAACGGAACTTCTCTCTCCTCTTTTACATTCATGAAATACTTTTGTATCATGAATATAAATTCCATTACAATTGTTGGGAAATGTATCTATATGACCTCCTTACTGTCCATTACATGTAAATATGATGAGGAACCCCTTTCTCTCTCATCAACCATTTTTATGAATTCTTTTGTCATGCCGTTACGCTGCCGAAATCACACCGATTTTCTAAGCCAATGTCATTGTGTAGTGAATACAATGCCCATTTCTCCATCAAGGGCATTCAACATTATTCACATTTAATTATTGATTATAAAGTTTCATGTATGAATTCCACATTCCTTTATCATGGAATAAATGATTGTGTTTTATGAATCCATGTTTTATGATCCATGTGGCACACTTATGCATGAAATAAAATGTTTAAGAAGGGTGCCCCCTTATAGTGCTCCAATGCATTGGATAAAGTATAGTATAATGATTCCTCATGTGCAATGAGTGTTGAATCATGCTAATTCAAGTGCAATGAGGGTTTACTCGTTCTTTATGTGCAATGAGGATTTACTCATGCTCCATGTGCAATGAGCCTTGGCTCATGCTATTTCCATGTTAAGTGTTGTTTCTACATTTCCATGTTATGATTATCATGCTTTATCATGCCTTTATGTTCATGTTTATTTTATGATCTATTGATATTCCTATTGTCTAACGTGTATTTTACTCCTCATGTTATTCCATGTTTACTCCCTTACCGGGCTTTATAGCTCACCCTTTTCTTATGCATGTCCTCATGTTATCCCATGCAATGATAAGTACGAAGGAATGTAGTGGTCATGTAAAGGAATTTTTCAATAAAGATGTTGTATTTCATGTTTTAAGTTTTTATGTAATGATCATATTCCCCAAAGACACTAAAAATCTCAATCTTATTGTTGTATCAAGTGAAGTTTTATGTAATAAATCATGTTTAAGTTGTAATAAAAAACAGGGTTGTCATAATTTTTCCACTATGATGGTTTTGGCAGCAATTCCTTGGATACTATGGAAATCATATCATGTGATTAATGTTTTTCCACAATTACATGTTTTATTTCCATGCTATATTATCATGATTAATGTTTATTTATGATATATTCCTTATGTACTGTCCAGATTTATGTCATTACCCATGATTTTTATATTTTATGTTCATGTTCTTACGTTCAAATGTTTAGGGATTGTTTTATGTTATCCATGTTTACCCATACTGAGCATTTGAGCTCACCCTTTTTATTTTTTCTTTTCCCCAGGATATAAAGAATGGTTTTAGGTAAAAAAATCAAATGGGAAGACCTTTACAAGAGATGTTCAAGATCTTTCACCATGATTAGAAGATTATGTAAAGACAGTACATTATTACTGTCCTTTGTTGTATTTTTTTGTTATGTATTAAGTATTCCTCAATAGTATTGTAATTTCCATTTACGACAAGTTTGGGTCTCTATATAAGGCATCATTTTTTTGAATAACCCTTAGCATAATACTCTCAAAGGGCTTCACTTCCTAATAAGAAATACATATAGAGAGACTCTATAGGCATCCATCCTCATATATAAACTATATAGAAATTGTTTCCCATCCAAATGGGATTTTTAGGAAGCATTCAGGAGGTCCAAACCCCAACACCACAATTCAATAATATTCTATATGGACAACATTCCCTGTATGTTTTAATTCAACCATGGAATCCATATTCTTCTTAAGTTCACTAGGATTATTTAACAAAAGTCCCACAAAAAATTTTAATATTCACCATCAATCTAGATTTCCTTTCTATGTGAAGTTAAACTGTATGGTTGGGTCCTTATGACTTGACCATAAAAGGTATAATGCTCCCAATTAAGTGACACAAAACTACATGGGTTCTAATTTCTTTATCAAATTTCCCCACCGAGTAGCAAGGAAACTTCAATAATCATAATAACAATCAATAAATCCCTATATAGTATACAATAGGATACCATCGATGGAGAAAGATTTATACATATAGACATATCCATTGATGAAGAACCTAAAATACATAGAGTTGATTCTATATCCCGTACATGCTAATAATTTATTTTTAATTCAAGGGAAACCCACATAATAGTTGGGAATTAATAAATTATTAAGAAATATTTCTCAAATCTATAAATGTTCCCTATAGTGATAAATAATTCCCCCCAAAAGGGCATGATGAGCCCGACCTACCATCATCTAAAACAATGATACTTTTTAAGCATCATTAAGAAAACCTTTGAACATGCACCTTCCTTTGGAAAGCATGTATGTATGGATATAGAACCATTGGAGGTTTCCAGTTCCATGAAAAAATCCATTGGAAACCATTCAAAAATAATGATTCATAACCTAAAAATGTATTTGAAGGGGAAAAATTAAATAATGATCATTGGTTATATGATGTAATGTGGTTATGAAAATTGACATGGAAATTACTTAAGATATATTTTTTATTGAAAAAGTAATTTAAAGACTAAGGGAAATTGGTTGAATTAACCATTATGAATTATGATGTTATGATGTGTTATTGATGACTTTTTGACTAATTTTTTTGTTCTACAAAAAAATTATTATATAGAGGACTCGACCCGATTACGTTGAAATTATAATAGAGGGATTTTCCTAGATATACTAAAATATGTATATTGACGGCTTGGACTCGTGATACTAAAATGATTATATAGATGTATTGACCTGGTTATGTTGACATGATTACATCTATGGGTTTTCCTAGTTACTTAAATGATTATAAATATGTATTTTTTTTATTATGTGATTATATATTAGATTAATAGTTATGGATTAACGGTTATTCATCCTGATGAATTTTATTCATATTTTGTGTCAAAGAAGATTCCATTTTTTTGTAATATTATGTTGATTAAATAATACACCTATTTATATCATTATTTTATACACTTATCTATCATTCCTATTTTGTTCAGATATGATGGGGTTGAAATTATGAATTTTTCTCATACCGTATTCATGATACTTATTAGTAACAATGCAGATCACATGGATGCATTTTTAGAAAATGGAAAAAGAAATTGTTGAAGGTTATTTCTTATCATATGGGCTGGAGTATGGAGAGGGTACCATTAGGGGGTTTGGAATTGAGGTCATTGTGTTACTTCTATCATTATAGTATTTTATCTATATTTCATTGTTTTTTACATCAAGATACATTTTACCTAGACATTAAATTATATATTAATTTATTTACATAGTTCATCCATTAAATTCTAGTTTTATGTTATAATATTTCTTCTATTTCAGGTTACCTGATATTTATTATTTTTGTGTATATCCACCACATTGTAACTCTATAATATGGGTATAATATATCAAGTATATTCCTTACACCCCCATTATTTCGTTAACCTCTTATCGATGGGGATGAATGCTTTAGGTCCCATAACTAACTTGATTTTACCATGTGAGATATCTCCATGTCATTGGACATTACAATGTGGTATTAGAGATATATGGTATTCTTTTAGGTTTCTTTAATATTTGGAAAATTTAAATTGGAGACTAGGTTGTGTCGAGTCAGGGTATGGAACATGTGCATTAGAGAAGCTAAACCATGTATGGGATAAAATACATGTTTGCAAGGATTGGATTGTTATTCAGAATATTCATTCTTATGGTTGATGTTATTTCATCTTATGTGATTCAAATTTTATGTGTTGTTAATATTTAATGAGATTTATTCTCATAGACTGGTATGGAATGATATATTTTTGCATGAATCCAGATAGATAGATTGAGATATGTCATGAAATGAATTTTTCATGATATGGAAATATTTATTTCATGTGATATATTTTCTAGTATAAATTATGATATGAGATACATGTTATATCATATAAATGGAACTAATGAATTTTATGGTAATACTAATTCACTGGTAAGGGTTCACTAGAGATACCAAGACCAATGGTTCTTGGTTGATGTCATCTATTTAGGTTTACCTTATTTTTTTTGATGTTTAAGGGAGTGTGTTATTTATGTATAGAAAATTATATTCATCATCACTAAATTTAGTATTAGGGGAGAAGAAATAAATATGATCCTAACGAAATTTAAATAGAGCTTTATGTATCCCATACAAATCATATGGATGTTTAGTTTCATGAAAGGTACCTCAGGTTCATTTGATTTATGTAAATGGAGACTGTTCAAGTAGTGTATTAAATTTATGAGATTACAAGAGAGATTCAGTTATATAATCCACCTGTGTTCACTAGGT
Organism: Viscum album; assembly: GCA_963277665.1. Classification (NCBI taxonomy): domain Eukaryota; kingdom Viridiplantae; phylum Streptophyta; class Magnoliopsida; order Santalales; family Viscaceae; genus Viscum; species Viscum album. The sequence goes on from OY728129.1 coordinate 702,505, forward strand.
AAGGAGGCCCCTAAAAAGCGGAGTAATTTATTGAGTTATTCAAGATGTTATTAAAGCACCTTGATTCACCCAAGGAGAAAAGGGAAAATCTTCGTTTATACGTGATTCATGAAACTTCCAAGCAATGGTGGGATATTTTAGAGCAATATGGGAAGGAGGAGGAGTTATCATGGAAGAACTTTTATGAAATTTTTCTATTCCAATTCAATACATAGACATTGATATATGAGAAGGATCATGTGTTCGTACACCTGACACAAAAAGGCATGCCAGTGAAAGACTATGATGGATTCATGAATAACATGCAGTTCATTTCACCATATTTGGATACTAATGATATCCCCTGGTAGAGAACTTTTTAGGATGTGATTCTCTATGTGATCACATAACAAGTGTATGCCTATCTCTATAGTATCTTTTCAGATGTTATGGACAAAAAAAACTCATCAAGACCCCAAGTAATGGAGAAGTAATTTCAATATGGGGAAATGGGATATCTTCTTATGGTACAAAGAGTAACTTCTTTGACAATTATATCTAATGAAATAGTGGGAAGAGAATCCATGGTAATGGTCACCATCTCAAAACACATTCTTTTTCAGTTCTGTCATTGTGCTATGTGTGGGAAAAAATAGTACTCAATGTATATTCCCGGATTTGGAGTGACATGATTGTGGTATATTGGTCCACAAAATGTGCATTTGTAGGGGAATTCAAAATCAAAGAAGTGTCAGTGGATCATGAATGATACTAGTGTTTGGGTAAGACTAAGATACCCCTCAGTAGATATGTAGTTGGAGTAACACGATAGGTTTAAAATCAAGTTCGTTTTGGATGAATATTTAGTTTCTATCTTACCCTGTAGGATGAAACCATCAATGATTTGGAATATTAAATTCGATTATGATGTTATAAGTTTCATACATCCTAGTAAATATCCATTGGGTTCCCCAGTTATTCTCTCATATATATTTTATTGGTATGTAAGATTATTTTTGGATTATTGAATAATGAAACAGATGATAGTCACGAACTGGTATCCAATTCCATGCCTTGATGATCTATTCAATATTTTTAGAGGTGTTAAGATCTTCTCCAAGATGAATTTTAGATCAGCATATCGCCAGTTGAGCAAAATACCATCAGACATAACACACACATAATTTAGGAGAATTTATGTATTGTATGAGTTTGTACTAGTGCTATTTTTTATTAATAAACAAACAACATTCATGTAACTGATGATTCAGTTATTTCAACCATTTCTAGATATATTTTTTGTGGTTTCTATTGAAAAATTCATTTTTTTTCTATCAAACAATGATCATTCCCCATATCTTGATATCATCATTAGTATATTGAAAGAGAATCATCTTTAAACAAATCTAAATAGATTTTGTTTTATGAATAATCTAGTGAACTTGGGTCATGTAATATCATATTTTAGAGTATCAATGTACAAAAATAATTTTTCTGTTATGGTATCTTGGGATCAACCCAAAAAAATTCTTCCTGATTCATAACTTTTGAGTTTATTCTTTTATAAAAATATAAGTAGATTTGTATTCTCTAGTCTAGAATCACCGATGTTTGAACTAACCAAGGTAGGTACGGATTTGTCTTTATAAGATGATAGAAAGAGAGTTTTTCCAGATCCCATGAGAAGAAAAATCTCAACACCTATCCTCACATATCTTGTGTCAGGTTCATAGTATACAAATACTCTAACACATATGTAGTTTGACATAGAGATGTTATGATATAGTAGGACCGAATGATTTCCTAAATCTCTAGATAACTAGAAGAAAATTAGAGGATTTACCTTACTTATGATATCGAGTTAGTGGTAGTGGAACATGCTCTATGTTACTAGATAATTTATCATATGTGTGAGGGGTGTGTGGTGTATGGGGACCAGAAGACCCTCATGTATGTATTTTCTTAGTGATAATAAAAACTTCAACAACATTTGTCATTCGAGTATCTACAGTGAGTGGAATTCTAGCTTGTTTATACCATGGGACTGTGAAAGGTCATTACTGATGACTTAAGATGGAAGACATAGATAGAGTTAGTGAAGGATTTTTTCCATGAGTGGTTCATGATAGTTCACTTTTTCGAAATAAATAAATATGTTAAGGAGTCTTAGAGATGAGATTGAATGACTTTGACATTTGTCGTACCCTATATTTTTAACAGAATCAAGACATAAAAACTATCTATTTATGAGGTATTAGAACTAAGGGATAAATTATATAGTGGACAAAAAACTTCTTGTTGGTCTCTTGGAAATAGATACTCTCATCATGTATATTTCCTATTATAGTTTCATATTGGTTTCTATGAGGATATGATGAGAGTGTTTAATGCTTCTATAAGAGAAGTGCATCTTGGGATAAAAAAGATATAGTACGATCTCTTTAGAAAGTATGGATGGTCAGGAATGAAAAAAGAGGTAGTGTGATTTGTGATAATACTATTCACCATTATGTAGGTAGTTTTAGAGAATTAAAGTCATGCGGGGATGTTATAGACTTTTTCGATCCAAAAATTAAAATGGGATAATTTCACTTTGGATTTTGTTACAGGGTTACAGAGGAATCCCCATAATAATGAGGAATTATGGTTTTTCATTAATCCACTAATTAATGTATACAACATATTTATTATTATTAATACCATCTGTAATTCTTATATAGGTGTTGACGCAGAAAAAAGTCTGTAACTCTCAGAGGAAGTTTTGTAATGACGAAGCGAAGTCATATTCGGAATCAGAGGCCCGATCCAGAGCCCTGGGATGTGGTGCGCGAAATAAAGGAGGCTCCGTGAGAAAAATTGGTCTGCGCGTGTAGAATCACCGGGTTTCACAGAATTGAGCCGATGAGGCGCGCAATCTTTGTGCGCCCTAGTTCTGTGCGGCGAGTTTTTGCGCGCCGGCTGTGTGCGACAAGAAGAATTTCACACACTGCCTGGATTCCGCATCGGAGGTCGCCTATAAATAGAAGGTGACCCTGAATAGTTTGGGGGTTGTGGAATCTGAAGCGACTCTCGTGCGCGCAATTCGGCTCCCCCCGCATGAAGGATGACTTCCAGGTAAAACCCTTATTTCGCACAACCTTGCCTCGGAGTTCTCCTTTGCGTGCAACTCCACCAGCTTCATTGAATTTGCCCCCTCCCCAGTGTTCCAGCCTTGCGCGCAATCCGTGTCTCGTGCGAGCAGTACCCTGCCTTGCGCGCAAAACCTTGGGCATAATTCCCTCTTTGCATGCAATTCCATTACTCCAATTGCGTGTCGTCCCGGTGTTTTGCACTCAAACCTTCCCTTTTGCGCGCAAATCCCAGGACCTCTCACCTTGACGCCCCTTGGCTACCCCCCACACCGGCACCTGATGTCTCCTCTGCCGGGCATGCGCGCCATGTGTTGTTTTCCCGCACGGCCTTCCAGGCTCGTGCGAAGTAACCTCAAGGTCCCTTTGGCCATGTTTCCTATTGGGTTGCTTTGGCTTATGCTCCTCCACATAGGCACACTAATGGATATTGCTTCTTCGCAGAGCCACGCTAACGTGGACCCCCAAGTGGTTTTCCCTGCGGCCCCCTTCACCACGGCCTTGCCGATGCCTTTCCTTCCATAAGGGGTAGAGGGCATTGGGAATGTAAGCCCTAGGGGTGTGGAGCAAACCCACCCCATCCAAGCCGCAGGACGTTAAAGTACTAAGCACCTCGTCCTTAACACAAGACATTAAACTATGGTCCGACCCCATGCTTCGCACGCAGGGTCCCCCGAGCTCGGGCATTCTAAACACCACTCGTCTCCACGGGAATGGATTCTTCCTCACATGGAATGAGATCCTCCTTGTCGGTGCGGCGTTTTTCCGAGGGGGAAGGTATGCCTCAGAGCGTAAGCCCATAGCCTTTCTTGCGGATGACTACACCCGTGCATCTCCGTACTTCCCCCCTTGCCGAGGCAAGTGGAATCCTTTTCCCACGACGCTTTGTCGCACCACGGGCCACCACCCTGGAGTAAGCCCCGACACCAAGGGCCACTAACCACGCGTAAGCCCCTGTTTCTTCTTTGGGTCACTCAACGCGTAAGCCCCATTCCACTTCTCACGGACGCACCCTTCGTGACGTGATCGTCTGGTCCCTGCTGCCTCTTGTTTCACACACCGAGCATGACTCACATGGGCTTAGAGCGCGCATCGACCATGACTTCCTCTTATGGGCTACCCCAGAGCGTAAGCCCCATCCTAGGGAACTACGTGGAGTTTGATCCATGTTAAGGCATGGTACGTAGGAAGCCTCCCAGAGGTTCAAGCCCAACAATGATTGGCCCAAACCGTCTCCTTGTCGGTGTGCCAAGCCACCATTTTCCCCCGAACATCGAGGACTTTGATCCATGTCAAATCATAGTACGTAAGAAGCCTCCATGAGGTTCAAGCCCACCACCCGGTAATCTCGACCCCTCCATGTCGGTTCCCTGACCACCTTGAGCCGCCTTAGAGCGTAAGCCCCGAACCCCTCGTCCCGCATGACGTTAAACTGTATCTCGTCCCGAATGACGTTAAACTGTATCTCATCCCGCATGACGTTAAACTTTATTCCCCCTCTTGGGCCGTCTCAGATCGTAATCCCCATGTCTCACTCCACCATTCATCCTGATCCTTACCCGGGCCGCCACATCCCGATGAGATCGTGCCACCCCATCCCCCTCCATAGCATTCGGGAAGCCTCCAACGTGTTGGCCCCAACATCGGTGTTCCCCACTAGGGGCCCTACAACCCAATCCGTCCACGCAAGACGTTAAACTTGCAGCATACGCCATGTTAAACATGGGAAGCTGAGGAAACCTCAGATGGTACACATTCCCTGTGTTCGATGTGGGATGCCTCAGGCTTCCGCGCCCTCGAGAAGCCTTGTGATGAGGGACCAAATACAGACATGCCGAGACGCCCCAACGTGACCATTCTCCTCACCGAAGGTTGCTGCCCCGACAAGACCCCTTGGAGAATCTTGATGGAAGCAGCGTAATTAACTGGCATCCATGTAGATATGGAACCGGTAATGAGCTTCACGAACCCCTCTTAAATCTATAAGGGAGACCCGGACTAGGTGATGAGCTCCGAGGAGGAATCCACGGAAGGAAGAACCGACATCCCATCATCCCGGTTTCGATCAAGGAGCAGATGTCCCAAAACAAGGAAAGGATGTCTCCTACCTTTGGAAAGAGGGAATGCGGGGTAACAAGCAGTGCATCCTCCCCACAGACGGATGCGTGCGCCCCGGTGAAAGCATCAGAAATAGAAAATGGTTAACCCGACGTGAAGCTCTTCTCCTCAACACGTGGAATGATAGTCATCGGGGTGTCGGGTCACACGAAAATGGTGAACCCGATGTGAAGCTCTTCTCCTCAACATGTGGAATGATAGCCGTCGGGGCATCGGGTCACACAAAAGTGGTGAACCCGACGTGAATCTCTTCTCCTCAACACGGGAATGATAGTCGTCGGGGCGTCGGATCACACAGAAAATGGTGAACCCGACATGAATATCTTCTCCTCAACATGGGGAATGGTAGCCGTCGGGGCGTCGAAAGAATAGCATGTCACCGGGTCCGAGTAACCGTCACCGGGATGTGGACCCACCAAGGGTCGAGGCCGTCAGGACATTGACTACTCTGTTCTGCGACGTCATCAGCATGGATCCCTCTCGCCAACCATGGAAGACGTAATGACACCGGGCCTTCGTTGTTGATATCCTTTCCTGTTGATACTAATGGGTTTATCTCCCTATTTCCAGGAATCAGATCACTACTTTTGGATCTCGATCGCCACCTTCCCACCGGTGAAGGGGCAGGGGCAGTACCGACGCAGCTACCCCGCGCGGTCCCGCCCACTTCACGGCTGCTCCGACTTCGACCGCCATAGCCGCCGGGCGCTTACGCCCCCTCTCCCCATCAGAAATCATCCAGCGGAGGGTGATCAATGACTTGGTTCGTAGGTATGACGAGGAAGGGGTCATCCCCACCAGGGGCATGGCCCGTTTGGATCTAGAGGCGGCTGTGCCTCACCACCATCGCCGCCCTCGAGGGCCGCGCAGGGAGCCTCTGCTCCCCACGCCGACGTTCAACCGCTTCAGGAGCCTATCCCCAGAGCGCCTTGACACATCCCTCCCCTACGACCTTGAGGTGGGGGATGTCCAGGTCCACCCGATCGGCGATCAAACCCTGGGGTTAAAGGAAATAACCCTCGCCAGGCTGCGTCGACGCCGCCGCCTGACTCCCCGAGCCGAGGAGCAGGCAATCTTCATGCCTGCCCCGCCGGTTCCGGCCCATCTGACTCCTCTTACCAGATCCCCACACACGTTGCGCAGGGGCAGCCATGTGCCCGACTAGGATCGAAACCCCGACCGCCCTGCAGGAAATTTGGGTCAATTCTCCCAGCCGTGGACACTGGCCATGGCCACTGCAGACCAATCCGCGGTAGTGCCGCACAACATGAAGTCATGTTCTATGTCTCCAATCTAGAAAGCCGAATGCTTCTTCACGGCGGCTACGCTCCGGGTATGACTCCTTCCCGCGACCGCTACATGGGGTCTGAGGTCACTCCCCCTACTGTTGGCCACAAGCATGGATCCGTTGTGTTTCCAGTCGCCCACTCACATAGAGGTCCTCCCCATGTCCCTTTCGACATCTATCCCGGTGCTTCTCGCACCCCGGCCCTCGGTCCCCTCTTCCCCAGCTCTATTGTGGCTGGGGGACCCTATGACAGAAATATTACTTACCTTGAGGAGCTACCTAGGGGCAGGAAGGCCGGGCGTCATTACCGTAGGAGGAATGTTATGGGATTCTGGACGGAAATTAGACCAGTCTGTTTCTCGGATTCTGAGGTAGATTACGACTCGGCGATGGAACCTTCCCTCCGACCCTTCGAGTTGAGGGCAGGGATGGGGACACGGCACGTCAGTCTCGTACTCCCCGGATGCGAGATCCGCATGATTCCCTCCTGCCTTCGAATGTATATCTAGGAGGACGAGGACTTGGCGTACCGCCGAGGGTCAAGCCCGCAGTTTCCACTGGCCTCCTCGGAAGCACCTCCCTCCCCTATTAAGGAGGGTGATGAGCTTTTTTGGTGACCGATAGAAGAATTGTGAGTAGATACACCCTTGGTGAGCACTGACGCTGTGATAGGATGCCCATTCTCTGGCCCAACCTATCGCGACGTGGCAGCCGGGGCACTACAACCACTGGAGGATGACCCAGGGATCGGTGGCCAGTTGGCTTGTTCACTGTATTCCCCGCCTGCCATCCCACTACCCCGATGACCTGCCTCGGTGCCATTGCCAATTCCCCAACTTTATTTTGTGGACGAGCTGGGGCGGCAGGTTCCGGACCCCGAACCGGAGCCGTGGAGCTTCTGGACTGTTCTTGTAGTGGGCCACTGCCCTGAGAAGTTTTGGCCGGTTGCAGAATCAGATTTTGATGTGCCGTAGTCACTCACCCCAGGAGAGTTTGAATGCTTCCGTCAGATTCTTCAGGTAACTCACTACCTCCTCCGCCATCAGCCAGCGCCTTATCCTGGGAGCCAAGCGCATCTCGAGGAGATCGGTGAGCAGTGTCGTCGGGTCGACCTGGTAGCCCTCCTCGCGGTCCGGCACCCCGAGTCACTGGACCACCACGAGGACCTCCAAAAACAATGCGTCCGGAGTTTTCAAGTACTCCACAGAGTTATCAAGGAAGCCACCACCCACGCGCACATCCGCGGATGGGGGCATTACGCTGCTCTCCTCTTCTGTACGATCCGCCGACAGCCCGATCCACTGGGCGGCCCTAAGGGAACATCGTCAAGGGCAGTCGTGGTCAACATGGATAACCTTTCAGATGAGGTAAACATTGTGGAACCCCTCGACGGGGACTCACCCCCCGAGGACAGGCCACTACTGGACCCATTTGGGAGGATTACTCGCCAACAGAGGAGCCTCCTAGGTCTTCATGTACCCACGGAGGCACTGACACTAGGCCTAAATATCAGCAAGGGTGAAGAGCACATTGGGTCAGTAAAACTCGCCGACCCATCTACCTCAGTGAAGAAGGTATAGGAAGATCTCGAGAATTTCACGTTGTGCCAACAGCTAGCTGAGCAAAAGAGGCTGGTTGATGAGCTCTTGGCCGAACGTATTGTAGAGCAGCGTCCTGACTACGGTGCTCCTAGACTAGGAGAGCAGGGGCAGAACCATCTACCCCTTGCTGAGATCCCCCCGGGAGACCATGACTGTGTCGTGTTCGCCGACTGGGGAGATACTGGAACCCATGGCAAGAGGGCGTGATATGTTTCGCCGAACCCTCCCAAACGGCAAGACAACCTCGAGGACCCTGCTCGGTTTCCTCCCATCGCTCTGAGAGTCACTCCGCCAGCTGCCCTGCGAGCTGCTGAGCGCGACTACCGTATCGAAGAGCTTGGAAACGTGCTTGTGGTCAGATATCCCTGTCGGGACAGGAATCCGCATCTGGATGACCTGATGGAAGTACTCATCACTCGCTTGGAGGCCCTGGAAACTCGGCATGTGGCAATCCTGCTAGATGGAAAGCCGTACCCAGCATGGGTGGATGACATGCCAGATCCGCAGGATTCGGGAACCCCACTTTTACCCCCTTTAACAGGATTGGAGAACCTCCACAACACTTGGCCCACTTCAACTCGAGGTGCAGGCCTATGTTATGGACTCTGGCGCAGCAGGAGGCTGCCAAGCTCCGGTGTTTCGTTCAGACGCTGGAAGGACTAGCATTTGTCTGGTACAGCCAGCTCCCTGTTGGATCGGTGACTTGGTGGGAGGACCTTCGCTGGAAATTCCTCTACCAGTTCAGTTCCACAACCCGGAAGATGAACATTGTAGACCTCTTCAGGTGCAAGCAAAGGCCCGACGAGGGAGTCGCGGACTTCGTCGCCCGGTGGAAGGGGCTCACGTACTCCCTTGACATGCCGATGAATCAGGAGCAATTACTGACGATGTGTGTAGGGAACATCAAGACGTAGTTGGTTCCTTACTTGATCAAGCAAAATTACCCTGGAGGGTTACAGGACTTCTTGGACAAGGCTCATCTCCTTGAAGAAGCCCTACAACAGACCGGTCAGGCACGCCCGCTGCCTCTTGTAATCTCTGCAAGAAGAGACGCCAGAGCTGAGCCCGCTATTGTGGCCCAGATAGAGGCCCCCAGACAGCTAGAGTTGCTGCCAGTGAGGCCAGCTCAGCAGGCTCGTAGGGGTCCACCCCCACAAGCACAACCTCCGGCCCAGCAGGGTCTGCCTCAAAATCAGCAAGCGCCTCCGCGTAACGCACCTCCACCACCTAGGCGAGGTAATCTGGCTCCGCCTCCTCGGCCAACTCCTCTGGCCCCTGGCCATGGTCAGCCCCCAAGTGTCCCCTTTCCAGAAAGAAGGAATTAGGATTACTCGTTTGGTGAGGCCCAGATCCCCGGATATTTCCGTAGTGCCTTGGAGCAGAGGATCGTGTGGCTACCTGAGTGCTAGATTCCAGAAGAGGCGTGTCTCGCTGATCACCCTAACTACTGTCATTATCAACGGATCCTGGGGCACACCATCCAGCAATGCTATATGTTCAAGGACTGGCTCCAAGACAAGATTGACATCAATATAGTCAGGTTGGGACCATCCCCGGCACAGGTGGCAGGTGACTTCATAGGATCAGATGTCAGCAGTGATGACGGGGATGGGTGGAAACATGTTTCCGACTGGGGGTCCCAGAAGTATAATGACTGGATGGCCCCGAGGATAGTCTCCTGTTCCTATGACATCATCCGTTCCTTCCTGAGTCAGCCAGAGCCCTTGGAGTCCGCGAGCGCTGCTTTGTCTTCATCGTCCCAGCGTACTTCTTCCCAGGAGAGCAGGCAGCGACGCAAGAAGAAAGAACACACCCTTCCATTGTCGCCGTCTTCTCGCACGCTTGGCGATTTCATGCCCCCGGAGATGGGTATCCCTCTGATATCCCATCTGGTAGTGGATGATTCCTCGAGTGATAGCCCGGGGTACACTTCGGTTAACACCACAGAGTTGGTAAATCCCTTTTTGGCTCCCGACGATGAGGAACGCTACGTGGACCTCCCCGAGAGCCCGTGGTACACTTTGGTTAACACTGTAGAGTTGGTAAATCCCTTTTCGGCTCCCGACGATGAGGAGCGCCAGGTGGACCTCCCCAAGAGCCCGGGGTACGCTTCGGTTAAAACCATAGAGTTGGTAAATCCCTTTTGGGCTCCCAACGATGAGGAGCGCTAGGTGGACCTCCCCGAGAGCCTGGGGTACACTTCGGTTAACACCATAGAGTTGGTAAATCCCTTTTTGGCTCCCAATTATGAGGAGTGCCAGGTGGACCTCTCCGAGAGCCCGGGGTACGCTTCGGTTAACACCGTAGAGTTGTTAAATCTCTTTTTGGCTCCCGATGATGAGGAGTGCCAGGTGGACCTCCCCGAGAGCCGGGGGTACACTTCGGTTAACACCGTAGAGTTGGTAAGTCACTTTTTGGCTCCTGATGATGAGGAGTGCCAAGTGGATCTCCCCAATGTCCACAGCAGTGGCCAACGTCGACAGTGCTGTGGTTAAGAGGATCGTCGGGGGACAGCAGTCCTCACCTCCAGTCAGGCAGTGCACGCTACCGAGACCAGGCAGTAGGCCCGGTACAGAGAGTAGCACTCGCGGCTCCCTCACCCGGTGACAACAGGTTCCCATCCACCACCATTTGTGTTGTTGGATCAGGCGGAACCGCATTGCCCGCATCACAACCAGCCCAGCCCTGCCACTGGCCGACTATGGCCTTCCGGTCTGGGAATGACAGCCACCTCCCGGGCTTCAACTAGTGAACAGCAGGATGTGCCTAGTACTAGTCAGTCACCGGTCCCACCAGCAGGGCCCATCATGCCCCCAATTGCAGAGCGACCTCCCATAAGCAGAATCCCGCATTTGGTGCGAAATTATGATGTCCTGAAGCATCTGGATAGCATTCCAGAAAGGCATTCCATCCTTGAGGCCCTTTGCCTATCATATGAAATGCATGAGGCACTCGCCGAGGCTCTAAGGAGCCCCCTCCAGTTCGAAATGGAGGTAGCGGCCGTAGAAGCCTTCCACACCGAGTTGATTGAGGATGCCGAATGTCAGGTGGTTATCTCATTTTCCGGTGAGGATGAAGACCTTCCCATATAGGGGCACATTCTCCCGTTGTACATTACCGGCCAGTTCAATGACGTGGTAGTCCGTCGCTGTCTTGTCAACACGGGTTCTAGGATTAACTTGATCCCAACTCGGACACTGCAAAAACTGGGGTTGTCCGAGGATGATTTAACTCCCTCTGACCTCAGAATCCAGGGGTATGACAGGACCGAGCAAACTCCACTCGGCAAGATTCGTCTGAAGACCCAGTTCAGCGGCTTAATTGCCAATAATGAATTCATGGTTGTCCCTCAGGACACTGCCTCCAATGCATTGTGGGGAAGGTCGTGGCTCCATCTTCACACAACGGTTCCCTCATCATACCACCAGTGCCTCAAATACTCCCTTAAGGGTCGAGTGGGTGTGCTCTAAGGAGATGCGTCTCTGTTTGCCTCTTGTGAAGCCAGTTACCTACATGCTAACTATTACAAGAGCAAGGACAAGTAAATCCTGGCAGGTGAGGTTGATCCCTCCGCTGTCGTAATTGATCCTTGGGCAGGTCTGGATGACGCATATGTCTTCCCAATCCATCGGTTGGAGGCCACAACTGCCGATATGGGAGAGTGCTTTTTTGTCTCGGGTACCATAGGAAGGCACATTTCTGGGTCTAAGCAACAGCGGGAAATCATCTCGTACTCTTATACCAGCCAGGCTCAGGTGATCCCTGAGCCTCCTACCCCTGTACGATATCAGGATGTTTGGCTCATGGCAACGGCAGTACATCATACGTGTTTGTTTCGCCAAGCCGGAATTGACTGGCTCGAGCCAACGCGTCACCACTGCTTTGATGTCGTAATGCATGGCCCCTTTGGCTAAAGGCCAGATGGGATTGGATCGACCGCTTTCGTCACCATGATCTCTGCGGTGCATGAGTCTCCCGTCGTGACGACCTCCGCCGCCCAAGCCGGTTCCAGCTCCCCATCAGGGTCGAGCAGCCCAGAAATGACTCCCCCCATGGACGATCCTTCCTCAAGTAGAGAAGAAGACATGGAAGATGCTCCTCCCGCCTTTGTGTAGGGCGTCTCCACCACGGTCGACGAGCTAGTACATGTGAACCTTGGTAGTGAGGCGGACCCGAGACCCACATTGGTCTGCGCCGCTATGCCTCCTGAGGAATGATAACTGTACATAGACTTCCTCAGACAACACCATGATGTTTTTGTCTGGAGTTATGAAGAGATGCTGGGACTAGATCCCCAGGTATCCGTCCACCACCTTGGCCTCCCAGCAAACCATCGCGGGTTCAAGGATCCTCCCAGGACAATGCACCCTTTTCATGGTGCCATGGTTGAGGCTGAAGTTGATAAGATCATTAAAGCCAACATCGTCAAGGAAGTCTAGTACCCCAGGTGGCTATCCAACATTGTGCCCGTCCGGAAGAAGAACGGGCAGATCAGGGTCTGCATCGACTTCCGTGATCTTAATCGCCACTGTCCAAAGGATGACTTTCCCCTTCCCGTGACAGAGCTGTTGATCGATGTGACGACCGGGTTCCAAGCCCTCTCCTTCATGGATGGGTACTCCAGGTACAACCAAATCCGGATGGCCCCCGTGGATGAAGAGTTCACTACCTTCAGGGCCCCCAGGGTACTTTCTGCTACCGAGTTATGCCCTTCAGCCTGAAGAATGCGTGTGCCACCTATCAACGGGCTATACACCACATATTCATGCCGATCCTCGGGACACTGGTGGAGTGCTACGTAGATGACCTGGTGGTTAAATCTCGTCAGCAACGGGACCTTCTCAAAGACCTTGAGAAAGTGTTCGGTTTCCTCCGTTCTCGCCACTTGAAGATGAACCCGTTGAATTGTGCCTTTGGGGTCACCTCCGGAAAGTTTCATGGCTTCATTGTGAGATATCGAGGTATTGAGATCGACCTCGAGAAGATCAAGGCCACTAGTCAGATGCCTCCCCGAGTAATATTCGGGAGCTTCGCGGCCTCCAAGGCCACTTAGCCTACATACGCCGATTCATTGCGAATCTGGCCAGCAAGTGTAATCCCTTATCTTGGCTCATGAAGAAAGGAGCCACCTATGGGTGGGACGAAGAGTGTCAGACCGCTTTTGAGGAAATCAAGCAGTATTTGCTTCAACCTCTGGTCCTGATGCCACCCATTTCTGTAAGGCTGCTGGTCCTTTACGTGACTGCCCTGGAACGATCCCTCGGCGCCCTTCTCTCCCAGAAGAACAACGAGGGAACAAAGAATAGCCTCTACTACCTCAGCCGCAAGCTCCTCGACGTGGAGTTTAGATATTCTCCCATCGAGAAGAGCTGCCTGGCGCTCGTATTCGCCATACAGAAATTGCGGCACTACTTGCAGCACCATGAGGTACAACTGGTCTCTCGGGTAGACCCGTTGAAATACATCCTGAGCCGGCCTATGTTGACTGGCCGATTGGCATGTTGGGCGGTGATCCTCCAGTAATTCGACATTAGGTTCGTACCTCAGAAGGCCGTCAAAGGGCCGGCGTTGGCAGACTTCTTCACCGCCCACCCAACCTCTGCGAACCAGCCACTGGACTTGGGCTTTCCTGATGAGGCAATCCTCTCAGTCGATCATGCCACTCCATGCTGGTAGATTCACATTGACGGCGCCTCCTGAAGCCCTACCGGTAGAAGGATCAATGATCCTAGGCTTAACAGAGTGGGCCTGAGTATCATCTTCATCACCCCGGAGAAATCCGTTCTGCCATATTCTTTCTTATTTTTAGAAGGTTGCACCAACAATGAGGAAGAATATCATACCCTCATCACTGGCCTCGAGTTGGCTCTGGAGGTTAACGTGCCCCATCTCTGTGTGAAAGGGGACACTGAGCTAGTCATTAGGAAGGTTAACGGTGACTATGCTGTCAGGAAGCCGGAACTCATGACATTGCTGGAGTGCAACCTCCATCTAATGGTGATGTTCCCCTCCCGACCAGATGTCGTTCACGTTCCACAGTCGCATAATAGTCGAGAAGATGCTTTGGCCAGCCTGCCCGCATCACTCGCGGAGCCCGAACAGGATGACCTAATCATCCACGTGGCGCACCGGAGAGTCATTTCTCCTGTTATCCCTACTCCTGTTATCCCATAGGGCGATCGTGGTCCACGAGTTAACCATCTCACAGCTGTTTCCCCTGCGTCAGGACCCCTCGGGGTTTTAGGCGTGGTGATCGAGACAGCTCCTGAATGGAGAACACCTCTGGATGAATATCTTCAGTAAAACCATCTTCCAATGGACCGAGCAGAGCGGGAACGAATCCGGCGCCGCACGCCGCAGTTCACCCTTCAAAGTGGTCATAGCCGTGAGCAGCTCCTTTACAGGCATGGGTTTGATGGTTTTCTCCTCCATTGTCTTCAAGGAGTTGAGATCCCACAGGACATGCAGGAAGTGCACGCTAGTTCCTGTGGCGCCCACCAGGCTGGGTCGAAGTTGTCCCAACAGATTCGGAGGCTGGGATACTTCTACCCTTCCATGATCCACGATTGCATCATGTATGCCAAGAGGTGTCATGCATGCCAAGTTCATGCTAACTTTGGGCATCAGCCACCAGAGCCTCTCCATACTACTATGTATTCTTGGCCCTTTGCAGTCTGTGTGTTGGATGTCATAGGGCCTTACCTGCTGGCGATGGCCTGCTAGTGCCAGTTAATCTTGACCGCTACGAAATTCTTCTCAAAGTGGGCAGAGGCAGCCCCGCTCAGGGAAGTCAAGGGTGGTTCTATCACTGACTTCGTGAGCTCCAATATCATCCACCGATTTGGAATACCTCACGCTATCCTCACGGATAACAGAACCAACTTCCGAGCGGTCGAGCTGAAAAGATTGTACGCCAATTACAACATTCTCTCTAACCACACCTCCCGCTATCATGCGCAGGAAAATGGACATATTGAGATGTTTAACAAAACCCTCTCTAACATTTTGCAGAAAATGGTTGCTCAGAACAAGAAAAGTTGGCCGGACAAGCTCCCCAACACCCTCTGGGCTTATAGGACGATGACTCACAATTCCACCCAGGTGACTCCGTATTCCCTGGTATACAGAGCTGAGGCCGTCCTACCCATCGAGGTTCAGCTGCCGTCATTGCGCATGGCAGTCTATGACCAGCAAGTGCCGGATGGAGTTGCGGAAATCCATCTAGCTGAGTTGAAAGCGCTGGACGGAAGTAGGCTTCACGCTTTACATAACATGGAAAGGAACCAGAGCAGGAAGTCTCGAGATTTCGATAAGAAGGTTCGCCTCCGCTCCTTCCTACAAGGTGACTTGGTGCTGGCTCTTAGATCGCTGATGATTCCCGGTAAGAAGCCACCCAAGTTAGAACCCAAGTGGGAGGGGCCCTTTATTGTCTATAAGGTCTATCCCAATTAAGCGTACTCCCTAGTGACTATGGATGGTAAGCTTATCACTCCTCCCACCAACGCCAGGTTCCTTAATAAGTACTTTGCCTAAAACAGATGGTCCAGTACGACCTTAAACTACACTCTTCCCTACATCTGGGCTCCATGGTCCGAGCTCTAAGACCTAAAAAAATGATCCTCTTTTGGTTCTGCCCTTTCCACGATCCGAGCTCTATGACCGAAAATTAAGTTCCATATTTCATCCAACATGACGTTAAACTGTAGTGCCAGTACTAGGTCTCGCTTGATTACCATCGTAATGGGATACGTAGGAACGCCCAGACCTTCCGTCTTTGGGTCCAGCTTGAGCTCCGCCGTCATGTCTGTCTCGCCTCTGGGACATTAACCACAGGATCGCATGGCGTGGTGTCAAATCATGTCCTCATTCACGTCGGGTTTGCAATAGCTGCACCATGAGCACCCTGTCCTCAGGATTTAGTCCTCCTATATCCAATGGCATTAGAAGACACTTCCCAGAACAACGTATGGCTTGATTCCCATCCTTATGGGATACGTAGGACCGCCTGTGCACCTAGATGTCAGGTCCAGCCCCATCGCTTAGGAGAACCCACTATCTCTCGGTTCCCAGAGTTTTTGGAATTACGCCCCCTATTTTGCCCGGGGATCCGCCATCTTTTGGCCGCTCTCATACTGAGCCCTCTGACCCTTTCCAGTGGTCTGCCGATGTGCTCAGGGTACTCTGGTCTAGGACTTGGAGTTCCAGATTCAACTTAGGCAAGTTCCATCCACTTGGAAAGCTTCGTGTTCCCGTTCATTCGGGCACCCGTCATCCTTCACACCCGGAGGGACCCCCAAGAACGGCCTGGATACAACGCCCAAGGGCTCTCCTACCATAATGGGTCAACTCCCCCAAGGGTTTCAGACAAAAAATCGATACGAATCCCGTGTTGTGAACATGGCCAGTGGTTGATGCTCGTTTTTTTGTCCCCATGGCAAACATGACAGGATGCTGCGTTGCGAACATGGTCAGCAGTAATCCTCAGTCGTCACACCGGCTTCCACGGGCCCTGAATGTTGGTGGCATGGTTCATGTCATGTTCCACCACACTGTGTCAAGGTGTAATCTCGACACTCCTTGTACTAACCCTCAGTACACCCCCGCACATCGGACAAACCGAGCTGTGTAACAGTGTCTCTCGGGGCTCCTGCGATCTGAGCGTTGGAGTATGTTCTTGGGTCTCTTCTTTACGGGTTGCGTGCAGCTTGACCCTCATCCCCATGGGAAACGAGGAGTCGCCCGGACATTGCGTTTCGGGCCCAGCACAGCTGGGAGCTAGCATCTCATGCACCTCCCAGATTGTTGAACCCTCGTAGGCCCCTTTGGCCCGAGGCTCCTCTCTCGGTTGGTCCAAACCATACGACCTTAAACTGTGGGTTGGCCCAAACCATACGACCTTAAACTGTGTGTTGGTCCAAACCATACACCTTAAACTGTGTGTTGGTCCAAACCATATGGCCTTAAACTGTGTGTTGGTCCAAAGCATACGACCTTAAACTGTGTTGTTGGTCGAAACCATACGACCATAAACTGTGTTGTTGGTCCAAACCATACAACCTTAAACTGTATTGTTGGTCCAAACCATATGACCTTGAACTGTGTTGTTGGTCCAAACCATACGACCTTAAACTGTGTTGTTGGTCCTATCACATGACCCTAAACTGTGACAATATCGTCCTGGCCGCAAGACAAAAAAACAGCACTGCATTGTGGTGACATCGTTGTAGAGGACATCACGTTGGGTATTGGTCTACTACCATGCCATTTTTCAATGCCTATCACGACTTGATGCTTGTGGTGACACGACTGCCTACTGCTCTAGGTCTGTCGCTTCACAACAAAAAAATCATTCACCTTAAAGGACAAACATGATTTATCAAATTCCGCTTCTTTCAGTGCAAGGGCCACGCTCGCACTCCCCTTTTCCCTGGCACTAGTATCTTACCGTGTCATGTTTTAGAACTACGTATGGATTGATTCTCATCCTTATGAGATACGTAGGAGAGCTCAGGGCACTTCCCCGCGGGCCCAGCCAGCCTACCTTTGTGTTCGGTCCCTCGACTCAAGAATTTCCCCGGAGAGCACATGGTAAGTAGGGCTTAGGTCCTCATTCACGTCGGATTTTGTTAATTCCATGCCATGTGTCCGTTTCTCCCTTTTCCCACCTCATGGTCTGAGTTCTAAGACCTAAAACTAAGATCCTCATGGTCTGAGTTCTAAGACCTAAAACTAAGATCCTTACGGTCTGAGTTCTAAGACCGAAAACTAAGATCTATGTTTCATCCCGCATGATTTTAAACTGTATATTGCCCCGCATGACGTTAAACTGTATCTCGTCCCACATGATGTTAAACTATATCTTGCCCCGCATGATGTTAAACTGTATTCCGTTCCACATGATGTTAAACTGTATTTCGTCCAACATGACGTTAAACTGCGTTTCAAGAACTACGTGTGGCTTGATTCTCATCCTAATGAGATACGTAGGACCGCCTAGACATTTCATCCTGGGTCCATCCGCAGGGATTTCTGAACCCCGTCCTTCTTTATTGTCGCCCCCTCGGCCCGACTTCATGAGAAGTGGTGTAATCTGGACATTTACCCCGAGCAGGTTCGGGATGCCCCATGGTAATAATGGGAAGCGGCAGTTCTCGCACTAAAAAGATCCTTTCTGGAAATTGGGACCACCCGTGATCAGGCCGGTATGACCGCCTAATGCGCCTTCTCCATGGTGGCGCAATATTAAGAGTGTTGGACTCTATTCGAAGAAGACACCACATCACCTCCCATGCTTTGCGTTCCCCCTTATTCGGATCCTCATTTCCATTCATGTTTGACGGGATCCCCTAACAGTATGGATGCTCGACCTATGGTCCGCCTACTATCCTGGGCAAACATTCCGGGGGACTGGTTATGTTTGACGGGACCTCCTAAGAGTATGGATGCTCGACCTATGGTCCACCTACTGTCCTGGTCCAACATTCCGGAGGACTGGTTATGTTTGACAGGACCCCCTAACGGTATGGATGCTTGACCTATGGTCTGCCTACTATCCTGGGCCAATGTTCCGGAGGACTGGTTATGTTTGACGGGACCCCCTAACAGTATGGATGACAGACCTATGGTCCGCCTATTGTCTTAGGCCAATGTTACAGAATACTGGCCGACGATATTTGAGTTAGGCCCCATGTTGCGAACATGGTCAGCGGTCAGCCCTCATTTATTGTCCCCATTCCGGGCCATCATGATATGGATGTTGTGTTTCCGCCATAGTTGACAGTTATCCTCCATGGTTGCACCTCGTTGGGTTCTAAATTTGGGAAGCGTGATTCACCCTTTCTCTCCATCCCCATGTGTTTGGATGGATTTCAATGCCCCCAACATTGCCCCGCTCGTGTGTTAAAGAACATTGAGAAGTCGACACATCAATCAGCCCGGGGTCTCCTCAGAAGTCCAGGCCTGATTTTGGACACCTGAATCATGGTCAATGCCCCACAGTTGAACAGAATGGTGGTACAAGCATCTCTTTCTTCTTGCGTTGGGAACGTCCCACAGGACCTAAGGGTGAGTTGTTATTCGTTTCGAAACTATGGTTGAGCGCATTAAACCAAGGGTACAAATGAGTGGATTTGGCCATATATTGGATTGAGTTGATGATCAGTATAATCAAAAAGTTCATGAGATGGCAAAAACAAATCCCTTAGGGATCAGCATGTTTTAGTGATCTCTCCATCGCTGCTACCCTCTGGCTGGTAGCCTCCAGGACCACTTTTCGCTCTTTGAAGACTCTTTCCTCATCAGCCACCACAGAGTGGAGATCGCCAACCCTAGCTTCTGACTACGCCCGCTTGCTTTGAAGCACGGTCATCTGGTGACTCGCATCCACCAGTTGTTCTAGTTCATCAGCCTGCTGGGCCGCCCGTTTCTCCACGAGCTCAGATCATGTTGCGATGAAGGCCTCCTTATCTGCCACCTGCCCTTCGAGGTGCCGGACTTCCTGCTCCGCCCTCAGCAGCGCTTGAGAACTCGCTGATCCTTCCTGGCACTAGGAAATGTCAGTGTGCCGGCTGATCTCGCGTATCTTCTCAGCTATGTAATCAAGGACCGTCAGATGAAGATGCTGAGCTTCAGCCCCTCTGGTGCATAGGAAGCGCATCCAGGTCTGAAGTGATCCCATCCGCCTCAGCCAATCAGACTGGGGATGCCTGAGAAAGAGCTAGATACACTTCCACCCCTTACGCCGTGTCATCCGGCTCTCCTCGGCCGCCTCTGAGTCTGAGTCATCTATCACCTCAGGTCAGCAGGTCAGTATATAGGAAAGGCCGCCAACAGATCGGCAACAGGATCCGTCTCATAGATGTCTTCGTGAGGGATAGAATCCTCAACGTCTGGGCGACCTTCTTCTCTCGCCCCAACAGAAATAATGCCTCCACCAGCTTCCGAACTCGTCTCAGGAATAGCGTCGCTGATGTCTGTCGCCCCCTGTTCATCAATTTTCGGGGCCGACGCAGTGCAGAAATCATGTTCCGAACGAGGTGGTATGTCCGCCACTGGTCCACTCACGGATGACCCAGGCCCCGTAGCCTGATGTGCCTACAGTGTTGAGATCACTGCATAAGGCATACGCTGGTTAGATGGTTCTTTTGCGACCGAGCACCAGTAGTGAAGCGTGAGACTTACAGGAATCCAGAGCGTCGGTCCCCAGTGTTTAGGCCACCGCAGGAGCCACCATGATGGGAGACCCCTCTACGCTTGTTAGTTCAATGATGAGTGTCGAATCCCCATCATGTCTCACCGGTTCTTCCCCTCCATCCTCTATTGGGGACGCCCGTCTAACGCTCAAATCCTCCTGAGTAGGATGGGGAAGTGAGTCATAAGTTGAAAAGGAGAATGGATGAATAAGGGAAATGAATGAAGGCAGAGACAAACCTAGAGAATCTCGGTTAGGTCGGGATCAGAGTTGGAAATCTCGCCGCTCTCTCGGAGACTCCCTTGGTAGGTCACCCCTTGTGACCCCTCACCTTTGGGCTCTTCTTCTTCGTCTTCTCCCTCACCTTCGTCCTATCCGGTTTTCTCCTCCCCCTCCGGCTCCTCGTCACTGTCGCCTTCTCCCGGCAGAATTGCTTCTGGATCATGTTCCTGGACGAGCATCACATTCACTAGGAATTTTGGCTCTGTATGCCGCCCCCTCTGGCGTACTAATGCGTCCATGGCTGTCAGATAAGCATGCCACCGATAGAAATTTACTCGGTCGGTAATTTGAACGAGCCCAACCTCTGGCAGTTGGATCCTGTTTTACATTATCTTCTGCCAGATGGCTTCGATGCTCAACAATTACCACAGGGTCATCTAGGCTGACCAGAGTGCTGAGAAAATTGCATCTTGAGAAGGTTCGAGCATATATCTTATATTCTTCTTGGGCAGTTCCATGGTCGCCTCATGTGACCCCCCTGCAGGTAACGAGGACGTGGTGGCCCCATGTGATGTCCCCGCTGCCGAAGTCTCGGCCTGCACATGCCTCGCTGCCTGACACGCCCTTGGTTCTACCCTTCTGACGGCACCGTGCCTTCTTTCCCGTCACCCGGTTTCCACGCGAGTGACATCTAGTTGCCGGGCGTGCTTGCGTAATAGCCCCTTAGGGTACGCAATGGTCCAGTGTTCGGTGTATTCGTTTGCTAGGCCGGCATCGACCCCGGTGGGAGGAAGAGTGAAGAGTATACAAAGCCGAAGGTGGTAAACATCAACCACATCTGGCACAGGACAAAAGGATTCTTCTCCTGCCAGACAACTGTGAATACCTTCTTCGGCATTCGCTGGAGGCACCTGAACTTCCTGGCAAATCATAATGGCATGTACGGCTCGCAGATCACCTTCCCATCGATCCGAGCCATGAGCACCCCACCCCGAATACTCTTTGAGTATTACTGCTATTCCAGAGAGCCTCGATTGTTTTCCACCAGCAGGCCGACCGGGGTGGGGAACGGGCTGAAGTTGAAGTTGGCATGGTTTCCGATGCGGATCCTCACACTCTCCTCATTGAGCATCATCGGCGCCACCGCTGCGATATTTAGAAAGGACGGTCGCAGACCGTTGGCTGGAGGACAGACGATGTTTGGGAAAGTATACCCGCCAAGATG
The DNA here is from genome assembly GCA_963277665.1 of Viscum album. NCBI lineage: Eukaryota > Viridiplantae > Streptophyta > Magnoliopsida > Santalales > Viscaceae > Viscum > Viscum album. The sequence goes on from OY728129.1 coordinate 724,256, forward strand.
CGCCGCAACCCAGCCATGAAAGATTTGGAAGGGACCACATACTCTCCGAGGCGACCCCCCTCGTGAGATGTGCCCCAGAATGGTATACAGCTTGGCCAGTATGGGGACGCCCAAGTTGAACCGTTTTTTGGCGGCCATGGAGCCTGCCATCACCAAAGTCGCTGGACGGACACCCATCATCGCATCCCGCACCGGCAGGAGCCAACCTCTTAGGAAAGCGACAAGGAACCCGGCATGCCGGACGTTCGGGTCCCGGGCCTCAATGACGCGGTAGCCCCATGATTGGTATTGCCCGGCCTCCAGGGTCCTCCAGTATGACCCATCCCTTCTCCTCTGAGTCGCGGTTGGGAACCATTTGCCCAGTCCCAGCATCTTGACGGCCGAATCTTTCTCAAGGAACAGGCTGAACCAGCCCTTGAAGGCTACATCCTTCAGGAAGTCCTTGACCCCTAGCCTCTCTTTGGCCAACTCCAACAGGTGCCATGTCAGCATAGTCATCTGCGTCCTGTCTCCCCAGGTGTTCTTTGGAGGAACGAACTCATCGTATTGGTAACCCTCCTGTGGGATACCGCTGATGCAGTGAATGTCCCAGAGACTGATTCCGACTTCTCCATGATGAAGGTGGAATGTGTTGGTGTCAGGAGACCACCGGGTGAATAGCTCCGGTGTGAGTTCAGGCTGGCGGTGGAAGTGGAACTGCGATGTCCATACCGCGTCGAACAGGCCGATATACCATAGTTCGTCCCCGAACTGGTCACAGGTATGGCGGTCCCAGAACGCCCAGGTCCATTCGCTGGTGAAGTTGCCCCCAGACCGCAAGTCCCAATCCTTCAGCCATCCCTTCATGTCATCCGTGATGCTCTGACAAAACGTGCTCGCGTAGAGGGCCTGAGAATCCTCTTCCACAGGCTCATCCCCAGTAATGGTACTCATCCTCGGGTTCAGGACATATAAATCCATATGTCTAGTTTCCCTGGAAGGATGGCCGTTGTTGGTGATGTTGTAGCAAGGAAGTTCGTCCTCCCGAGTCTCCCAAGACCGCGGCGTGTCCACTTTGAAGCCCGGCAGTGGCACCTCCTCCATGATGCCAAAATTTCAGAGCGGAAGGTTGTCAGATAGGGGATACGTCTTCTGGGCTAGAGTCAGCAGATTGAACAGGGTCAGATTGTTGGAGACAATCACCTTGGCACCATAAACCTCCTAGTTCGCCACCATTTCTGTTCTACGGGCAACGGCTTCCCCCTCATCGACTCGGTTTGCAGCCATCTCGAATTTTTCGGGAGTTGTGCGGAATCAGGATGTAGTGCGCAGAATCGGGGAGTTTTGCACGAAATCTTAAGGAGTTGCGCGAAATCCTGGAGATGAGCGTGCAATCGGCACGCGAAGCGTTGAATATCCCGGTCTGGCGTGAAATCACGACCAAATTTCGTAAGGAATTCTGCGCTGCCAGTGCGTTATTACGTGTAGCCGCGGAGCGATTTCGTGCACGAGAGCGATAAGCCTATCGCACAGAAAAAGCGGATGTGCGGATTTGGGACCCAGTGCCCCTTTTTATAGGCGAGGCCATGGTTCTGTGCCGCTCGGATAGAGGAATCCGCGAGCGTCCGTAGTTTTGCGCGCCCTGTCGAATTTTTGCGCGCAACTTGGTCAGGAGACTTAGCATTTTGGCGTTTCAGCGTTTCCCTTGGTATCTGATCGTTGCGACCTCACGCCAATCCAATTTCAAGGGGGGGGGGAATTTTTTCATACCGAAAAAGTCTGTATCTCTTGGAGGAAGTTTCGGAATGACGAAGCGAAGTCATATTCAGAATCAGAGGCCTGATCCGGAGGCCCGGGATGTGGTGCGCGAAATAAAGGAGGCTCTGCGTGAAAAAATGTTACGCGTGCGTAGAATCACCGGGTTTCGCGGAATTGAGCCAATGAGGCGCGCAATCTTTGCGCGCCCCGTCTCTGCCCGGTGAGTTTTTGTGCACCGGCTGCGTGCGGCGCGAAGAATTTCGCGCGCCGCCTGGATTCTGTGCCGGAGGTCACCTATAAAAAGAAGGTGACCCCAAACGGTTTCGGTGTTGAAGAATCCGAAGAAACCCTCGTGCGCGCAATTCGGCTACCCCTGCGCGAAAGATGACTTCTAGGTAAAACCCTCATTTCGCGCAACCTTGCCCCGGAGATCACATTTTCATGTAACTCCACCAGCTTCAGTGAATTTTTCCCCTCCCCAGTGTTCCAGCCTTGCGCGCAATCCATGTCTCGTGCGCGCAATACCCTACCTTGCGTGCAAAACCTTGCACGTAATTCCCTCTTCGCGCGCAATTCCATTACTCCAATTGCGCGTCGTCCCTGTGTTTTGCGCGCAAACCTTCCCTTTTGCGCACAAAGCCCAGGACCTCTCACCTTGACGCCTCTTGGCTGCCCCTGCACCGGCACCTGATGTCTCCCATGTGCCATGCGTTGTTTTCCCACACGGCCTTCTAGGCTCATGCGAAGTAACCTCAAGGTCCCTTGGGTCGTGTTTCCCATTGCGTTGCTTTGCCTTATGCTTCTCCGCATAGGCACGCTAACAGATATTGCTTCTTCGCATAGCCAAGCTAACGTGGACCCCCCGATGGTTTGCCCTGCGGCCCCCCTTCACCACGGCCTTGCCGATGCCTTCCCTTCCACAAGGGGTAGAGGGCATTGGGCATGTAAGCCCTAGGGGTGTGGAGCAAACCCACCCCATCCAAGCTGCAGGACGTTAAACTTCTAAGCACCTCGTCCTTAACATAAGATGTTAAACTGTGGTCTGACCCCGTGCTTCGCACGCAGGGTCCCCCCAGCTCGGGCATTCTTAATGCCACTCGTCTCCACGGGAATGAACTCTTCCTCACATGGAATGAGATCCTCCTTGTCAGAGCGGCGTTTTTCTGCGGGGGAAGGGATGCCTTAGAGCATAAGCCCCTAGCCTTTCTTGCGGATGACTGCACCCGTGCATCTCCATACTTCCCCCCTACCAAGGCCAGTGAAGTCCTTTTCCCACTTCACTTTGTCGCACCACGGGCCTCCACCCTAGAGTAAGCCCCGACACCAAGGGCCGCTTACCACGCGTAAGCCCCTGTTTCCTCTTTGGGCTGCTCAACGCGTAAGCCCCATTCCACTTCTCACAGACGCACCCTTCATGACGTGATCGTTTGGTCCCTGTCGTCCCTTGTTTCCCACACCGAGCATGACTCACGTGGGCTTAGAGCGCGCATCGACCATGACATCCTCTTATGGGCCACCCCAGAGCGTAATCCCCATCCTAGAAAACTACATGGACTTTGATCCATGTTAAGGCATGGTATGTAGGAAGCCTTCTTGAGGTTCAAGCCCAACCGTCATTGGCCCAAACCGTCTCCTTGTCGGTGTGCCAAGCCCCCATTTTCCCCCAAACTACGAGGACTTTGATCCATGTCAAGGCATGGTACGTAGGAAGCCTCCACGAGGTTCAAGCCCACCACCCGGTCGTCCCGACCCCTCTATGTCGGTTCCCTGACCACCTTGGGCCGCCTTAGAGCATAAGCCCCAAACCCCTCATCCCGCATGACGTTAAACTGTATCTCGTCCTTCATGACGTTAAACTGTATCTCGTCTTGCATGACGTTAAACTTTATTCCCCCTCTTGGTCCGTCTCAGAATGTAATCCCCATGTCTCACTCCACTATCCATCCTGATCTTTACCTGGGCCGCCACATCCTGGTGAGATCGTGCCACCCCATCCCACTCCATAGCATCCAGGAAGCCGCCCACGTGCTGGCCCCAACATCGGTGTCCCCCCTAGGGGCACTTCAACCCAATCCGTCCACACAAGACGTTAAACTCGCGGCATACCCCATGTTAAACATGGGAAGCTGAGGAAAACCTCAGATGGTACACATTACCCGCGTTCGATGTGGGATGCCTCGGGATTCTGCGCCGTTGAGAAGCCCTGTGATGAGGGACCAAAGACAGACATGTCGACGACGCCCCAACGTGACCATTCTCCCCACCAAAGGTTGCTTCCCCGACAAGACCCCTTGGAGCGTCTTGACGGAAGTAGCGTAATTAACTGGCGTCCATGTAGATATGGCACTGGGAATGAGCTTCACAAACCTATCTTAAATCTACGAGGGAGACCCGGACTAGGTGATGAGATCCGAGGAGGAATCCACGAAAGGAAGAACCGACATCTCATCATCCTGGTTTCGATCAAGGAGCAGACGTCCCTGAACAAGGAACGGATGCCGCCCGCCTTTGGAAAGCGGTAATGCGGGGTAACAAGCAGCGCATCCTCCCCACAGACGGATGCACGCGCCCCAGTGAAAGCATCGGAAACAATAGGTTCTCATGGTGTATGGGAGATATTTTTTTTGCATAGGGATTTGAATAGCATCGTTTTTAACAGTGATCCTTGTTTCACATCTTGGTTATGGAAGGGTCATCAGAAGGCTATGGGATAGAAATTTCATTGCAGTACGTCCTATCATCCTCAACATTATGGTCAATATGAGTGGAATTTTTTAATTAAATAGGACATGTTATGAGATGACATATTGGAGTTTGGTGTCTCATTGGAGCACCATTTATCAATCATTATATTTTATTACAATAATATTATCTTGGAATCAATACAGATGGATCTGTTCATGGGTTTTGTTGAAGACCATTCTATTATAACTTTTGTTGGTTTGAGGAAGTTGATTCAATTCTTATTAGACCTTGTCTCACATAGATGATGTCTGAGTAGATTTAGTTTAACAAGAAGTTTTTGGTGACAATCAATAGAATGAATAATTCATATACTGACTATTGGAGATTATCTATGGATTTTGAGGCAGGTCATCATGTTTTTTCAGGTGTTTCTGAGTTTGATGCAATGACACAATGATAAAAAGGAAAATCTACCACCCATGGTTTTTGATTCATTCGTAATAGTCAAATTTTTTAGTCCAGTGGAATACCAATTAGTCTAAATATGGTGATATTGATCCACGCATGTTGAGTTTGATCTCTCTTACCATCAAAGATATCATACATACCCTTATCATATGGTATACATTGATAATTCCAATATTAGTGTTGATGAGACCTTTTGAGGAGAAACCTATAGGGATTATTGATGGTAGTGAGAAGTATCTTTGGGGAAAGACTATATCTCCAGATTTGGTGAAGTGGAATCATAGAATTGTTTAAGAGGTGACATGGGAGAGGGAATATGATATGTAAGCATAGTGGATAGACTTGTTCAATGAGGCCCCATTTTTATTATTAGATAATCTTATGGATGAGTTGATATATGGTTGTGAGGTTGTAAGATCTCAAATATTTCCTTGTTATCCCCGTTTTGAGTTTTTGGTTGAAACTATTTCTTTTGGGTTTCCATCATTAAACCATCATGGTCAGGTTTTTTTGAGTAAATATAGATATTTTTCAGAATAATTTAACCATATTTTGGGTATTTATTTCTTCTTAAAAATTAACAGAGTCTGGTTAAAAGAGTGTAAAGGGACAATGAGGGTTTTATTTTTGTTTGAAAGGCTTCAGAGGTGGTTTAGAATCTTTTTCAGAAACTAAATAGAGAGAAGTATTATAAGAGTTTACACAAAATTAATATATTACATGATGTGTAAATATTTCTTTGCAGACATCATGAACAATTTTAGGGCATGAAATGATTACACACTATGGAACTGGTTCATGTAATGACAAGTTTCATCAGAGATATTTTAACCCAAGGGGATACAATATTTCATTTAACTCATAAATTGAGAAATATAAGATGTCAAATTAGTACATGCCATTAATTTCTTGGAATCATTGATTTTTAATCTAGATCATACATAAGATTCATTATTCATCATGTACTACTCTTCTCTAACGAACTATAGGGTGACTCCATGTATTTTTAGAGTTCTTTATTTCCATCCAAACATCTCAACCAAGCATATGATTCATGATTATCTTAATGATCATCATCCCCTTCACCATTTTTTGGAATTACATGTCTGAATCACTAACATGATTCCAATATAATGCTAGGTTGCATAACACCAATCTTCATAGTCTATTTATATTAATTGTTTATGTGTATTCAGTATATTGTAATTATACTATCCTATCATGTTCATTTATTAATTGAATAATGGGCAATGAGAAATCATGTTCTAAATTAATCTTGGGATCAATTTGGGATTCATGGTGTTGATACCTGGCTTGTTGTTACCTATTGGACGAGAAAACCCTAACGAAATTATGATCTTTATAATCTCTTAATGTATGTTTTATCATGACATGATAGAATAGGTGATTACTTGTGATAGATTTACCTTTGAAAATGGATTAGTTGATTATAGAATAAATAGTGTTTATTTTATTTAAATTGGGTGTAAAAATTAGAAATGTAGTGGATTAAGACATATTTTAATGACGGAATGTGTACTTGAAATAAAATTATATGTTTTTTGAATTATCCATTTTGTCCTGTGATGTTATAAAGTGCATTTGTTTATGTATTGACTTGTGTTCTGTTTTATGTTGAAATGATTATATATTTGGATTTTCTTTATTAGGACGAACTAATTAAATAGATGTCTTGTCTTGATTATACTAAAATTATTATAATGTGGGGTTTTTCTTGTTATGATTAAATGATTATATAGAGGTTTTATCCTAGATGATGGAATTATTGTATAGAGGGACTTCCCAAGTTTTGTGATTATACCATGGTTTTGTGGTTATGGTTAGTATAGTTATGAAACAAGATAAGAGATATTCCACCTGATTCCAAGAAAGGATGATTTTTTTTATATTATTAATTTTTTTAAATTAAAAGTATATTTACTACTTTATTTCATGCACTTATTAGTTTTTATTTTTTATATAGAATTGGTGGTGTGGATCTACAAGGTTTTAATCACACCCTCTTAGGGTGATAATTTGGTACGAAAAAATATTAAAAAGATTTAGATTTGGGAAAGTGAAAAGAACCTTGTTCTTTATTACTTTTCACTACATGGTTTAGAGCATAGAGATGATACCGACACAGGGTTAGAGATCAGGGTATTTGATATGTATTTGTTATCATGGCCATTTAGATGTTTTACTTTCAAATTTAAATTTTTATATATTCCATCCTAACATTATACTATTTTTTATTTTATTAACATAGTTCTTCCTTTACATTCCAGTTTTATGTTTCACTATTTCAAATATTTCTCTTACTCTCATAATTATTTTTTAAGTTTATTTGTAATGTTGTATAACTCTATAAAAGGGTTATATTATCCCCAATATATTCATTACACACCAACTACATGTTGAAACCATCTGGCATATGGGGATGGGTTCTTGAAGTCCTATAACCAACCTGATTTAGCCACATGAGAGGGTTTCTGGTAGGGGGGAAATTATAAAATTTAATTCAAATAGAAACATTTAATTTAGAGAAGTTTTCACACCAATAATTTTCCCTATAATGATTCATCGAACTATTAATTTGGTATTAGAATTCAATATAAGAGGGATCACACATTATCAATGGATGTATACTATATAGTGGTATTTTATTCTTAATTTTCAAAGACTAAAATAATAAAATTATGAAAATATTTATATATGTAATTAATTATTATATTGTAAATTTCATAATTAGCCATCTATTCCATTTTATGTTTTTTAGAAAAATAATTACCAAAGATAATGTTTTTTACTAATGGATATCTGTGGGAAGAGTGCCTGACCATTTTTTCATAGTATTTAGACTATACTGAGACACAATTAAATTATTTTGGGCTTTTTGATAATTAAAATAGTCAAATTTGATCATTCAATAAATTTATAAGAATTCTAATTTTTTATCATCAATATGGTATAATATCATATCTTATATTGTTTCAATAAGATTTTATGCTATAAAAATAAAAATATTTATACCCAATTGTGTTATTTAGGATCCATTATTTAATGAAATAATGACACGCAAAACAAGATGACTTCCAATACCAGTAAGAAACTAGTAATATATAAAAAAATACATGAAAATAGAAATTATTAATTGTATTTCATGTCATAAAGGATCATAATAAATTTCATATTCATAAAATAATGATATAAATATTATTTTTGAAATAATAAATTTCTATATTAATTTATATAGATCATGAATGGTGAAAATCAGTTAGAGTGCAATATTATTTGAAATATTTTTATTGGTGAAATTTCATGAATTATATGAGATTTGATGCTTATAATAATAATGGATTTAGTTTTCCTTTACTTTTGTGTGAATATTTCCAGAACACATAGAATGGTTTCATATTCAAAAAATATTCCAACTTGTGATACTCTGTGACGTCTATTAACAGTATCAATTTAAATTATGATGGAATGTTTTGATTTTGGTTATTCAAATTCACGAGGGTCAATATTTATAGCAGTATAAGGAATGATATATTATAATTTACTTCTGCTATCTTTTTTCAATAAATTGATACTGATGGGAATGAAGAACATGATCCATAAAATTTTTCACCACAATTTAAAATTGTATTTTATGTCAATGAATACGTCAATTAAGGATGTAGTGTCATAGTACACATTAATCCAAAACACATGAATGATCTGAAAAATAATTTTAAAGAATTGCATTATAAAATTGAACCTCATAAAAAATATATTTATTAGTCTATCCATAATGATAGTCAAACCGTTTTTACCTAAGGGTGGGTAAAAGTGATTAAATCAAGCTAATGGTTTGTAATGACAATAATATGGTCAAAGATAAATTAATTTCTTGTATATTTAATTATTTAACATATAATTATTTATTTAAAATAAAATAATTTAATTAATCTTTGTAAAACAATATTAAATAATTATCTTGTTTTATATTTTACATCATGTTCAACTGTTTTTTATTTCCTTGATTCATGTAGTAATATCGAGAACCAAATGATTCAAATATACGATCTAATCATCCAAAACTCCTATGATGTCAAATGACTCATATGATTTTCTCCTTACTATATTAGTTATACTACATATTTTCAATTTTCTCACCTTTTCATCAATTTATGTGATCGTATGTTCTAACATTTATTTATGTATTCTCACTAAATCATTTCAATTTCATTTGTCTCAATTGGTATTAGATAGATCTTATAGAGTAACTAATTTTTACTCTTAAAAAATTTCTATAGTGCCACAATTACCTTTTCTAGTGTACTATATGGTCACTAGTAATAGTATGTAATTGTAAATTCAGAAAAATAATTAATTTCATCTGTAATTTAATTATCTAATATATTTATGTAGTATATTTATATAATAAAATTTTTGAAAATAATTTATTTCATCAGGTGTTCATAACACAATAAATTTTAAATTAGTTAATTTATTTCAAATGTATGTGGTTCCAAGAGATAATGTTGGAGGCCTATATGAGATTATCATGGGAAATTTATCAAGTGATTTGACATCATTTCCCCTATCTTATCCTAAATGGAGGAATAGTCCCACATATTAAAAAATAAAATAATTGATAAATGTAACTGAAAAAAAATTGAATGGTTTTTATCTTATATTCCTTTCAAATTAAAGTCTAGTTATTTTTTAATAATATATATATATATGGTCCTATATTTTTTATGTAGGATGTTTCTTTCTGATGATAGATGTCATACATTTTAGGGAATAAGTGGATGAAATTAAATTACAGATGCATTTTCAACTTGAGGAAACTAAAATGTGTCATATAAAGGTATCCTCGACGAAATATGGGATTATAGTTTTCTTTGGATCCATTTATATGTTATTTCTATTTTTTACTAGAAATTATATATTCTTATTTATATTATTTCATTATTCTCTTGTATATATTAATACCGTGTTAATTTATTTAAATGATTTATTTTATATATATCATTTCATTATTGCATTTGTTAAATTATTTATATTATATATATATATATATATCTTTTTATTGAATTGGTGGTTTCATATTTAAATCCTATAAAATAATCTTTTTCTTAAATAGATTTAGTTTATAATGTCCCTAACATTAAAATCCACCAATAAATTAATTTTGGTAGTTATAACTACCATTTTATATTGAGAACCCATTGTAATATTATACCACACCATTAATTTTTTTAGTAGTGGTTATAACAACCTCTAGACGAGGTATCATTTTTCAAAAAAAAAAACACCTTGTATATTATTATGAGTGGGTTAAACCATAACAAACTTGACTAAAATTTCCCAAAAAATAACTTTTTATTTTATTTAGCATTACTTTGAGAACAAAAAAGAAAATGGAATGTGATTGTTTTCAATAATCAATCACTAATATCAAAATTATAATTTATAATTATTTAATGTTTTTGGAAAATGTTTTTTTAAATTAATTTCCCCCAATTTATAGAATATAGTCAAAATCCCTACAATCTATATAAAAAATACAAATATTTTTTTTATTCTTTAGGGAGTTTTACCCATTTTATATTTAACATTTATCTAATGTTAATTCTTGAAAATTGTCGAAAGAAAAATATTCTCTAACAAAAATAAAATTTGTTGACTTCATATTGTGATAATATAAAACCAAAACTATTTTCTGGAATATTTAAATCAAAGAGAATTCTAAATCAAAATCCATGCTTATTTTTCCCAATTTCATACATGTATTGGTAATTATCTCAACAATACATTAGACTTCATAAATTCACCCTTATCTATAAAACATACCTAACATCAGGATATACAATCTAAATATTCTTTTTTATGTTGTAAACTTATAAATGTATTTTTATAAATCTAAATGATTTTATACTTCTTGTAAGGATTGATAATTGTGATCCATGTTATTTTTCCAAAAACTCATTCAATTTTAGTATTGGATGGAAACATATCATGTTCCTAAAACATATCACAACATTAAGGTCATGTTGAACTCAAGAAGAATATATAAATTTGTTTTTCAGTTATACACCCCCTTTTCACATCTTTAATATTAACATGGACGAATGCTTTAGCATTCATTTATTCAAGGATTGTTTTGTCCATGCCCATCATTATATTAAGGTATGTGCTCAAAAAATTCATTAGTATAAGTACTTATTCAATTATCATCAAGGGAAAAAGTATCTTGATCCTTCTGATTCAATGCGTTGATAAACTTATTATCCATCATAAAGTGGAAATGTATTAAGAATTCATAATAATTCTTCAACTCCATATATCTCATTTGCAACATATTCACATTATCCAACATGAATATATACTATAATATTTTATGATATGTATATATATATATTAAAATATACATTATAGAAATAATTTCCTAATATTTTCAAATAAATAAATTACTGATTTCATATTCGAATCATGAGTTGAGTTTTTTAAAACTAAAATATCAAATAACATGAATAATACAATACCAAAATTTCCTTTGTAATGGGAACACATCCCAATACAATCTTTGATTCTCCAATTTATATCACATTCCTTTTCCCCTCCATGGTAATATAATAATATATTCATAGAATATACTTCTTTATAGCGTAATAAAAAAACTTATAATAAATATATTTGATGAAAATTATCTCCCTTTGGAGTCAAAACACTTAGTAGATTTCATAACAGTGGGAAATATCTCACAATGAATCAATATGTTCGATCCCACCCCTGAAAGTTATTGTTATCATTGATTTTAATTATTATAGTTAATTATTAAAAGCATTAACCATATATTGATCCATATATATACCCAAATAGAGGATTATAAAAATAATGAATGGGACATTCTCTAGAACAAAATCACATTTCGAAATTTGGTATTCAATTTATTCATCAAGGTCTGTAACACAACCCATTGATAATAGTCATTCAATTCCATTCACTTATAATAAATGGAAATATTGGTACTAAATGCCAAAAAATAATAATTGAGGTAATATCTAATGATTTTTTTCATCATATCATTGGAGATAACACCAAAATTGTTACGTCCAAATGGAATCACTAAAATATCATTATTACCATAACTCATGCAAAAGAATGATTTGGGAATATCCTTATTTTTAATCATAAATTATTATACCCAAAAAATAGGAAAATGAATTATATTTATTTTTTATTCATAATTGATCAATCATGTAATCAACCTGGAATAAATGATACTTTTTCATGACAATTAACATGTTATGTTTCTAACAATAAATCAAAATACACATTAACCCTAATTTATTCTAAAAAATAGAATATGTGCACCCCATGATGAAAAATAATAGAATGTAAATACATTAACAAAATAATATAATATTTTATTCCTCATTTACCACAACTAATTTGGGAAATTTTATAAGGATTATTAAAAATTGCTACATCACCAGGTATGAGTTATTGTAACAAATCATCCTAATATGTTAGGGAATGACTATAATATTATTTATCAAATAAATATATATATTCTTAAAAAATTTGGGTATAATCAATATTGAGTTCTTCCCCAACTATTTATGTTAGGGAAAATCTTTAATATGTATTAATACCCATATATTGGTGTTAATTCATACTATATGTTCACAATCATCATTAAAAAGACATAAGTTCATTGGTTGATTTAGGATATCCAATACGACTTCCCTTCCCCAATAACTAACATGGGTTCTATATAGATTCATCCAATCCATTCCAAAATTCTCATTAAATACAATTTTATGGCTTAAATTTTTTTTGGATGTATGTTCCTATAAAAATCAAGTTGTGGGGACTAATAAACATGATATGGGTTCATCATACCACTAGATATTTTCACAAGAAATTCAATATGCAAATTTTTTATGTTGTGGGGTGACATACATAGAAAACTATTCATATATAATAAAGTGGATGTAATCTTATTAAAAAAGACTCATTTTTTATATAGTAAATGAGATCATTAACATTCTCTACATAACCCTCTGGGACAATATAAATTGTTTTGGTCTCATAATCATGTAAATAACCATTTTAATAGAAGGATGCCGATGAAAATTTTTCTCATTATCCCTTTGATTTTTATAATTCTAATTATAATTTCCATGTTACTTGAAATTGAAAAATTTGAGTATTGATTGTACATTTAAGTGAGTTTTATATTAACCCACATCTCTTCAAAATTATTCATATCCATGATGATTTCTTCTAATCCTAAACCAAATACATATCCATTGGAGAAAAAATCCCCAAGATTCATTCCATTGATATGGACTTATTGGTGATTAATTTTAATTGGTCCATGGGTATTAATATTATAATTCACTCAAAATCTATTTTTACATATTTTACACGAAATGAAATTGAATAATCAATGTCTCATATTTCTAATTCAATATTGAGAAAAAAATATTACTTCATTTTAACTTTTATATTACTTTTTACAGTAAATTCTATTCAGAGTCATTGTATCAAGACACTAATTAGATGATGATTATCTATTTTAGGGTTTATGATAATCCCTAAAGCATAAAATTTATGTTTGGAGAAATTTTCCTCATAGAAAAGATGGATTTTTCAACCTTTTTGTATAGTTCTATTAAATTATTAATTTTTTAGTTTATGGATATTGAGTAAATAATTACTGAAAAACACCCTATCGAACTCTTCATATTTCATAGAGTCAGTTTCCACCCCTTTCCTCATATTATTGGTAATATAATATCTATTATCAAGATATGCTTCGAAAAGATATATAACTAAACAAGCCATCTCATGTATAGATAAATAAATAATGAAAAATATATTATTTAATGAAATAATCCTTTTTATAGAAATATGATGATTATACGATCCACTGATTTAGTTTGGATGATGTCATAGAAGCTACTTGTTAGTATGTTGACCCTTCATTTTTGATTATATGAGATCAACATGGTTCTAATTATTATTCATTAATTGAGAAATTATGGAATGAATTTCCATGAGGATTTTCACAACAAATCTAATTCATATTGTTATTTATTGAGTAAATTATTTAATTATCCATAATATCCATTATTAGTTAGGTTCCTCCTAGTTCTATAAAATTATTAAAACAAAACATCAAGGAGTGGGTATCAAAAATAAATAATCCACGAGATAAGTAATATGATAATTAATATCATTCCTAATATGTCATTATTTTTAACACCTTCTTATCAGCCAATAAATTTACCTATTTTAATCTAAAATATATTCATATTATATAAAATGGTTTATAAAAATAATGTTACATAACCAATTAATATTCCCTGAGTGTATCAAAATTGGTATATAGCTAGGCCTTTTCTCACGCACCATGTGAGGATCGAGTAAATAACCAACTAGCCTTTTTAGTGTTATCACCCTAAAGTGAAAATGTACTAGATCATGGATACACTTGTTTATATCTATACATTAATTTCATTAATTTGAAACCAAAAAATATATATGTTACCATAATATTAGTATTTTTACAATAATTAAACATTCCAATAGGTTCTGAATAATATTATAAAATCCAAAGAAAAAAATTTCAAAACCATAAATAGATAAAAATTATGGAGACATGATATTATCATAAAATATTACATTGTTTTAGATTAATATTAGATAAATATCATCATAACCTATGCCCAATAAATTAAATATTGGTTTAATTGGAAACATGATACATATTAGACATATTCATGAACAATCATAAAAATATCACAAAAAAATTATTCATATATGTTACCCTTTTAGATACCTGATTTTTAATAACAATCAAAATAGCATGGGAGAATCATAAATAATAGATGGGGAGAGCTCAGATGCTCAGTAAGGGTAATATTGGGAGAAATCAATCAAATATCATATGTGAGTGCAAGATGATAAAAATTTAACTATAAAATATTCATGGTAAATAATTATTATAACCAAATACACAAATTTAAAATCATGTGTCCTGGCATAAATCATCCAAAGAACATAGGACATGAGTCATAAAAGTATAGATTGAAAAAAACGAAAAGGAATGAATAACATCAGAATAAAAATATGAAACATGATTGTGGAAAAGAATAATTACAAAATTAATATGTCAAGTATAACCACCATGACAGTCATCACATAGTTTAAATAGTTTAACCACCTATTTATTATGTTGGGCTTAGAATTACCAGTTTTGTACCGTTTGGATTAGTCATATCACTAATGTACCCTTGGGATTGAGATAATATTCTAATATACCCTTTTTATCTCACAATATTTATAAAATACCAATGTTTTTAATGGTTATAATAGAACCACATATCGAAAAATAATATTCAATTTATATATACACCAAAAGAAAAAAATTCTTATTTTGAAATTACATTAAATTCCCCCAACACTATTCTACCAAAATGTTGGGTGAGTTGTTATACTATAATAATAATACATGATATTACTTTCCCAAGATCAAGGATAAATACTCTTCAAAAGACATGATACAAACATATAACATTACATTATGAATAATTATAACTTTTGAGTATAAATCATCATTATTTATTATTTTCTATTGGGTTAATTGTACATTGTATTTTCCTTTATTACATGGTTAAAAGGGAATTAAATGTAACGCCCCGGCCCTAGATACCCAGAGTCGGTGCATTATTACATAACATTGGCATGATCACAAAGGATCAAGTCTTGAAAGACCGATTAGTTTAGTAGTCTTGGAAACACTAGATATATTCATAAGTCTTACATTACATCATAAGGTAAAAGAATACAACAACATCTTGTATTCATATCCTCTCATACTATCCCTACAGGTCACTCATAAATTACTTCTTCATAATCCTGGGAAAAATAAAACATTGAAAGGGGTGAGATCAGATGCTCAGTAAGGATAACATTATAGCAGAAGATTTCATAGATAAACATAAACACTTAAGGCAGTTTATAACTAAAATGAAAGCCTTTTAAACTTGAACTTCAGCATAAAATGGCAATGATAAAATAAAATAATGCCATTTACTTACTCACATGGATATTATACTAGTCGAATGATCACATGCAATATCAATAACCACTTTCATAATGATGGAATACATAATGCCAGACTATCATAACCACATAGCCAAGGCCTCGTGCCAAGACTACAAATAAGTTTTTGCCAAGGCCTTGTGCCAAGACACTAGTTTGTCTCATGAGAACTACCGATGCATCGAGGAGCTATAGCGGGCTCCACCCGTCACTTATTATGTCTAATGCATTCCTCATATGAACAGGTTTAAACATAACATAAACATTCGTATTAAAACTAACATACGAAATGTTAATACTTTAACCACAAACCATGAATGGTATAAAAATAGCACATCCACAGTCAAACACAAGTCATTCGATACAATATGGAAGATTGTATTGTATCACATTAACCTCAATCAAGAATAATGAAGGATGTTGACATAGATGAAAATAACCATCAAAACTATTTGAGAGAAATATCACCTTTTTCTTGAAATCATTTAAAAGTCACACTATTTGTCAAGAATCCATTTAAAAATAGATTTTTGAATAAAAGTGTCCCATACCACTTTGAAACTTTTTAAAAGGATTTTTAATTTTAAACCTTTAATTTCCATATAAATAAATCCTTAAAACCATTTTTAAAACATGGACATTAATTAGCAAGATTTATATGAATAAGTCTTTAAAACATTTAAAAATGGTATTTTAGTTTGAGATTCTAACCAAAAGAGAGACACTTGAATACAAATAATTGAGGTAATAAAAACTTTGTAGTATCATGAGAATAAAGGGATTCACGATATACTATGTCAAAGTACAATATATACACCATATAAAAGTGATTTGGTGTATAAAAACAAAAAATTATCAATGGAATGTAAATTGAGATGAATTCTCTTATAAAGACCATATCCTTAGGTTAAGGATAAATAAACGACATAATTATGTGTGAAAAATATAAAAACACTCAATATGATTGGATATTTAGTGTAAATCAATCATATGACATTCACACATATTCTTGTAAAAACAACACCAATGAATTGGATATTTAACTCAACAAATGGAGATTGAGTTAAAATTACTCTTATCAAGTTCATACCGATCACTTGAGAATTTATCAATGGAGTGATTATGTGTATCAAAACTATATCCATAGAAGGGGGAGTGGAAAATAAGACATATGAAAATGAATAGTAATTCCTCACATAATCTTGGAGTAAAATAATCAATGAAGTATGCGTAAAGATGAATGAGTGGAAATTGAAATATCAAATTCCCTTATCAATTTGGTAACTTACGAAACATACACCCATGAATGAAGGATCATACAATGATGATGTAAATATCAATAAATTAGTGTATATTGAACAATTAATACAATCATGGGCAGTACACACACCACATGCAATAAATAAGTGGTGAATAATGGAAATCTCACGAAATTAAAAGTGAGATTAGAAACCCCATACCTTGTACTTTTCCTTGGTTGGGGTAGGTTAACCTCCTGTATAATGATGAAATAATTGTTATTAAATTATTCATGAATCATATACATTAATATGATATCATATATGATATTTTAACATTTCTTTGTAAATAATATCTTAGAATTATCGTCGTTTCGGGTGTTAACTTACTCGTTTTCTTTTATATGTTTTGTTATGTAAGCTATGTTTGTCATGGATAGAATGTATCTTATTCATATCCAGAATGATATAATGTTCTTAAACATTATTTTTAAATCATAAAATGATAATTATAGTTGATTGGATATGATGGAGAATGAATCTCATCGCGTTCATGGAGACGGTAGTCCGTACGTACGCCCGAGCGACAATATCATTCTTTTGATATTAAAATAATATATAATTGGATGGTATATAATATATACAGAATCATTATCATGTTATATTTATTATTTAAATGAGTTACACATCATTATTATACCCACCCAAATAATAATATATTGAATAACAATTACACCATGACGTGGAGACGGTAAGCCGTATGTACACACGTATGGCGACATGCTATTCAAAGGGTGGATAGAATACTGAATATGGTTGTTCCATATTTATAATAACATCACAATATATATAATATAATAGAGTTATTATTTTATAATGGTAATAACAAAGAAAGAAGAAGTGGAAGAAGAATGGAACTTGAAAAGGGGTGGTGAAAACATTTATCTCTTCTTCGGGATCTTCCTTTTGATTTTATCAAAAGGGCTCCTTAGGTTGGATTTCTGATCAAACTAAGGCCTATAAGTTGTTGTGAGGGAAGTTTAGAGAGTATTTTGGCAGGGGTTGGCCGATCCTAAAGGCTTTTAAGGTGTGAAGAAATGAGAAGGAAGAGTGCCCTTTTATAAGAGGGGTGAGGGGCACCTTTGGAAAAGCTAGAAATATTAATTTATAATAAATTCTAATTCAATTTCAAATGGCTCCAAAATTGATTATTTAAAGTTTAAGGTGGGGATAGGTCTAAATCAATTCAACCAATAGAATTTATACAGGTTTGGGTAATTATATTAACCTTATATTTTAGTTTTAACTCTTAGTTATTTAGTTTGACAATTACCATGTCACTTTGTATTTTTATATTATATAGTTAATAAACATACTATATACATCCAAGAGACCCCAAAGTGGTCCATTAATGATATAGCTATCATTATATAAGTCTCATTGCCGAACCTTAGATTTTTATGAATTTAATATCAATTAATAATATAATATTATTTTTAAAAACTCTTTTATGTCAATTTTGACACTATTCAACAGTTGATTTTTGTGAAACTCATAAAAGAATTATTACTTCACAAAAAGTTAATTAAATCAATCATAATATGTCATATTATCCTAGAAAATTAGTTTATTTCAATAAATATCTCATGTTTTATTTATTTGGGTATTTATAATATCAATTATCTTAATTGTTCACTATTATGATAATTACTGCATCATCATTGTGTCATAAATAAATTTACTTATTTAATGTCTAAAAATTATAAATAAAATAGAATTATATAGGAAATATTTTTAGAGTTATAATGAATATTTATAGTCTAAAATCCAACATATATAACCCTATGAAACAATTGTTTTTCTAAAAGATATATGCTTGTATCATTTTTGTATTTATTTTAACTTAATTAAAATAAAGTGTCATTATCACTTAAAAGTGGATCCATTGGGTCCCAAAATCGACCAAAAGATGACCATGGTCGACCATGTATCAACCAATAGTGTTAAGACACGTTTTAGGGTAATTTATTATTATTATAATATTATCTTTTAACCCTTGTTTACCGGATTTACCCTTTATCCATGGTAAATGAAATATTTACCGAAGTAATTATCCAAAATGTCTAAAAATAAAAGTTACCTATTTACACAATTTAAACATCCTGATTTAAAATATGGATTACATTTTTCCAAATTCAAAATACAGAAGTGGCAGAAATTAATTTAAAATTAATTCCTTTTGTTAAAACAAAAAGCGTGTTTTTAAGAGATAATAACTATCAAAAGATTGTCACTTGTTTAAGTCTGGTTTAAATATGAAATTATGTTAAATGAACCACATTTTATTACATGGTAAAAATATATTCTAAATATACTTTAAAACCACTCAAATTCATAATTTATCACTATTAATTATTTTTATTAAAAAAGTTGTTTTTAATTAAAATTTAGTAATTTTCACTATTCATCAAAATATGAAAGTTATCCGAAAAGTACCAAAATTTCACCCTAGGCTAATTTCGATATTCCGAATCCAAAAATGAAGTCCATTTTGAGAGATAGAATTTATAAAATTTCAAAAATTAGGTACTACTATTCATAACGGCTAGTTTGATTGGGTGTGGTGTGTTAGAATCTCGAAGTTGCGTACAATGCACGCCATTGCATTATTCAAAGGGAAACGTACCATGGAAGCTTGGGGTGTTACATTCTCCCCTTCTTCAATAAATTGCGTCCTCGATTTTTTTTTAAAATTGGGCTTGATAATATAATGGAAAGTCCCACATCGGAAAAAGTGTCAATAAAACTATCACTTTAAAAGAAAGAAAGAGAGGTATAAAGGTTAACCAAGATAACCCATACTCGGATTCCATGTAAGAAAAAATGGATATGGATGATAAAATAAGTGTCAAGTTCTGATGGAGAGGGATAGAAATCATGATCAGGAGAAAGTTAATAATAGGAAAACCACAAACTTGTGTTGGGACAAACAGTCATTAGTCTCCTAGCAGGAAAGTAAACGGACAACATTTTTTGTTTTAAGTTACATTACATAAGGATGAGGAATTCATATATTATATTGACTAAGAATATAAAGATATATACTTACATTTTAAGTAGAGTTTCATTCTTTAATAAATTTCCACCACTAATTCATTTTTTTTAAACGATGAGTACTCAAGAAGACATGGTCCTACTGGAAGAGCTAGAATAAACTTCTATAGAATCACATGATCCATGCAGGATGAACTATATATTTACATTGTCCTTAGAGATTAATCAAAACCAAAATGGTTAGTACCAGATCTAATGATCCCCCAAAAGAAAATTCCTCGAGAGAAATAAACACTAATCTTAATTTCCAAAATTAAACCAACAATACCCCAAAGTTAAAAAAATACCATTCATTAATCAATTCTCCTTAAAATACTTCAATATAATCAAAACTAATATTTAAAACCAAAACTTATTAAGAATGTAGTCTTCCACGTTAAATTGTATCTACAAATGTCATTAATTACTCTTAATGTCTCATACTTAAAAGTAATCAAACTAACAACCCAAATCACAATAAATCCATAATAAAAACATAGATAAAAATCCACCATTACGCTTCAAATGAAATCCTATACTATTCTATTTACCTTGGGCATAGAGTCCTCAAAACAAAGCGAACAACTTCTAAAATAACATTTATCACATAATCACCAAATCATTTTCCTATACTAAGGGTATTCATTTGATAAAACATAAGATCCCAAATCAAATTATTATTGATCAAAAAAATCTTTTAACTAAAAATAATAGTCACACTAACCAGGGACTTCACATAGTCCAGTGGTAGGTGATAAATCCCAATCGCACTTTGGTTGTGGGTTTGGTTCCCATAGCTTTGTCCGACGCGACGAGTTGTCACACAGTCTACGTGTTGTCCTTTCTCAAAAACTATATTTTATAACATTACCAAAATGAGATAACATCCTCAAAATAACCATAACATAATTTAACCACAAATGTTATCTCATACCTTGCATTTTCATCCCAAATTATAATAATATGTAATTTCCTCAAACCCAATGATCATATAAAACCAAACGGTTATTTATAACTATATCCATAAGAGAAAAGATAATTCTTCCAAAAATATCATTCTCACATGGCAAATGTTAGGGTTATAAATACAAGAGAAAATTATTCCAAATTAAACCCTTCAACAAGGATCACTAATAATTTTTAAACATTTATCCAACCTTTTATTTCCACATAGCTTCTTCTCTGACTAAGAAAATATCCTATAGAATAGGACATTCACTCGGGTAATGGCCAGGTCCACTACATTTTTGGCAAGTGACTGTAAATGGATTCTTGGGACCATTTTTATCTTCTTCCATAGTACTCTTCATTTTTCTTCAGAAATTCTTCACTTTATGTCCTTCCTTCCCACACGTAAAACATTTCTTTGTCCCATTGAGACACTTTCCTGGGTGTCTCCTTCCACATTTCCTGCATGATGTAAATTGAGGATTTCTTTCTCCATGGTCTCCACTACTGGAGCTCTTATCATTCATCACCTTTCTCTTCTTTGTTGAGTCTGGTAATTGGTTAATATATATATTGTTGATCATATTTTTGGAAAATTGATTTGGAATAAAGAATATATCTTTTACACCTATCAACATTCCATTTTGTTGCTCATTTCCACCACCGTTCCCACCTTGTACATCATTTTCAAAGTCATTATGACTTCCTTGGAATCCAGCCATTGACTAAAACCAGAATGCATTGTGTGAGTAATAGTAGTCATACAATCATTTAGAGATTAACATGTCAACATATTCTCAATTGGAAACACATTAGGATTAACCAAGGTCATTTACTCTCATCTTATATATATAATACTTTAAATCAGTTTGAAAAGAAAATGTAAATTATCCAAAGCATATCCCCCAGGAGTGTCGTAACCAAGAGTGCAGCAAGGCCCGTTGTCGTGCACCAATTCCCGTTCGAGTCTAGCTCAAAGTGGTTTTTTCGGGTTTTACCCCTAGGTACATCTGTGCCAGAGCCGCCTCTACCTTCTCGTATCCAGACAGGGATGTATTTCTCGGAAAACTCACAAATTCTCCACAATAACAAAATTAGAGGAAGTTATTCTATACTAATCCTCAAATTATCTCTTAGGGATATATGATCTAATCAGAGTTTATCTAAATCTAGCTTCCAAGGTTTGTACTAAACTTTCTCTGATACCAACTGTAACGCCCTGACCCTAGATACACAGAGTCGATGCATTATTACATATCATTGTCATGATCACAAAGGATCATGTCTTGAAAGACCGATTAGTTTAGTAGTCTTGGAATCATTGGATATATTCATAAGTCTTAAATTACATCATAAGGTAAAAAAACAACAACAACATATTGTCTTCATATCCTCTCATACTATCCCTACAGGTCATTCATAAATTATTTCTTCATAGTCCTGGGAAAAATAAAACATTGAAAGGGGTGAGCTCAGATGCACAATAAGGATAACATTATAGCAGAAGCTTTCATAGATAAGCATAAACACTTAAGGCAGTTTATAACTAAAACGAAAGCCTTATAAACATGAACTTCAACATAAAATGGCAAAGATAAAATAAAATAATTCAATTTACTTACTCACATGGATATTCTACTAGTCTAATGATCACATGCAATATCAATAACCACTTTCATAATGATGGAATGAATAATTCTAGACTATCATAACCACATAGCCAAGGACTCGTGCCAAAACTACAAATAAGATTTTTACAAGGCCTTGTTCCAAGACAATAGTTTGTCTCATGAGACCTACTAAGGCATCGAGGAGCTATAGCGGGCTCCACCCGTCACTTATTAAGTCCAATGCATTCCTCATATGAACAGGTTTAAACATAAATAAACATTCGTATTAAAACTAGCATACGAAATGTCAATACTTTAACCACAAACCATGAATGGTATAAAAATAGCACATCCACAGTCAAACATAACTCATTCGATACAATATGGAATATTGTATTGTATCACATTAACCTCAATCAAGAATAATGTAGGATGTTGACATAGATGAAAATAATCATCAAAACTATTTGAGAGAAATATCCCCCTTTTTCTTGAAATCATTTAAAAGTCACACTATTTGTCAATAATCCATTTAAAAATAGATTTTTGAATCAAAGTGTCCCATACCACTTTGAATCTTTTAAAAAGAATTTTTAATTTTAAAAATTTAATGTCCATATAAATAAATCCTTAAAAATATTTTTAAAACATGGACATTAATGAGCAAGATTTATATGAATAAGTCTTTAAAACATTTAAAAACGGTATTTTAGTTAGAGATTCTAACCAAAAGAGAGACACTTGAATACAAATAATTGAGGTAATAAAAACATTGTAATATCATGAGAATAAAGGGATTCACAATATACTATGTCAAAGTACAATATATACACCTTATAAAAGTCATTTGGTGTATAACAACAAAGAAGTCTCAATGGAATAAAAATTGAGATGAATTCTCTTATAAAGACCATATCCTTATGTTAAGGATAAATCAACAACATAATTATGTGTGAAAAATATAAATAAACTCAAAATTATTGGATATTTAGTGTAAATCAATCATATGACATTCACACATATTCTTGTAAAAACAACACCAATGAATTGGATATTTAACTCAACAAATAGAGATTGAGTTAAAATTACTCTTATCAAGTTCATACCGATCACTTGAGAATTTATCAATGGAGTGATTATGTGTATCAAAAGTTTATCCACAGAAAGGGGAGTGGAAAATATGACATATGAAAATGAATAGTAATTCCACACATAATGTTGGAGTAAAATAATCAATGAAGTATGCCTAAAGCTGAATGAGTAGAAATTGAAATATCAAATTCCCTTATCAATTTGGTAACTTACGAAACATACAACCATGAAAGAAGGATCATAAAATTATGATGTACATATCCATAAATTAGAGTATATTACACAATGAAAAAAATCATGGGCAGTACACACACCACATGAAATAAATAAGTGGTGAATAATAGAAATCTCACGAAACTAAAAGTGATATTAGAAACCCCTTACCTTGTACTTTTCCTTGGTTGGGGAGTTTAACCTCCTGTATAATTTTGAAACAATTGTTATTAAATTATTCATGAATCATATACAATGATATGATATCATATATTATATTTTAACATTTCTTTGTTAATAATATCTTAGAATTATCATCGTTTCGGGTGTTAACTTACTCGTTTTCTTTTATATGTTTTGTTACGTAAGCTATGTTTGTCATGGACAGGTTGTATCTTATTCATATCCAGAATGATATAAAGTTCTTAAAAAATATTTTTAAATCATAAAATGATAATTATACTTGAATGGATAAGATGGAGAATGAATCTCATCGCGATCGTGGAGACGGTAGTCCGTACGTACGCATGAACGACAATACCATTCCTTTGCTATTAAAATAATATATAATTGGATGGTATGTCATATATAAATAATCATTATCATGTTATATTTATTATTTACATGAGTTACACATAATTATTATACCCACCCAAATAATAATATATTGAATAACAATTACACCACGACGTGGAGACGGTAAGCCGTACGTACACACATATGGTGACATGTAATTCAAAGGGTGGATAGAATACTGAATATGGTTGTACCATATTTATAATAACATCACAGTATATATAAGATTCTGGAGTTATTATTTTATAATGGTAATAACAAAGAAAGAAAAAGTGTAAGAAGAAAGGAATTTGAGAAGGGGTGGTGAAAACATTACCTCTTCTTCGGGTTCTTCCTTTTGATTTGATCAAAAGGGCTCCTTAGGATGGCTTTCTGATCAAAATAAGGCCTCTAGGTTGTATTGAGGGAAGTTGAGAGAGTATTTGCATAGGGGTTGTCCGAACAAAAATGGTTTGAAGGTGTGAAGAAATGAGAAGGAAGAGTGCCCTTTTATAAAACGGGTGAGGGGCACCTTTGGAAAAGTTAGAAATATGAATTTATAATAAATTCTTATTCAGTTTCCAATGTCTCAAAATTTTATTATTTAGAGGTTAAGGTGGGGATATGTATAAATCAATTCAACCAATATAATTTAGACAGGTTTGGGTCATTATATTAACCTTATCTTTTAGTTTTAACTCCTAGTTAATTAGTCTGACAATTACCATGTCACTTTGTATTTTTATATTATATAGTTAATAAACTTACTATATACATCCAAGCGACCCCCAAGTGGTCCATTAATAATATACCAATCATTATATAAGTCTCTTGGCCGATCCTTAGATTTTTAGAAATTTAATATCAATTAATAATATAATATTTGTTTTAAAAACTCTTTTATGTCAATTTTGACACTATTCAATAGTTGATTTTTGTGAAACTCATAAAAGAAGTATTACTTCAAAAAAGTTAATTAATCAATCCTAATATGTCATATTAACCTATAAAATTAGTGTAATCCAATAAATGTCTCATGTTATATTTATTTGGGTATTTATAATATCAATTATCTTAATTTCTCACTATTATGGTAATTACTGCATCATCGTTGTGTCATAAATAAATTTACTTATTTTGATGTCTAAAAATTATAAATAAAATATAATTATATATCAAATATTGTTATCTTTCTAATGGATTTTTATAGTCTAAAATCCAACATATATAACCCTACGAAAAAATTGTTTTGCTAAAAGATATATGCTTGTGTCATTTTTGTATTTATTTTAACTTAATTAAAATAAAGTGTCTTTATCACTTACAAGTGGATCCATTGGGTCCCAAAATCGACCCAAAGAATCCCATGGTCGACCATGTATCAAAAAATAGGGTTAAGATGCGTTTTAGGGTAATTTAGTAATATTATAATATTTTTTTAACCCTTGTTTACCGGATTTACCCTTTAACCATTGTAAATAAAATGTTTACCGAAGTAATTATCCAAAATGTATAAAAATAAAAGTTACCTATTTACACAATTTGAACATCCTGATTCCAAAAATGGAATCCATTTTTCCAAATTCAAAACACAGAAGTGGCAGAAATTAATTTAAAATTAATTTACTTTGTTAAAAAAAAAGTGTGTTCTTAAGAGATAATAACTATCGAAAGATTGTCACTTTTTTAGGTCTGGTTTAAATGTGAAATTATGTTCAATGACCCACATTGTATTACATGGTAAAAATATATTCTAAATATACTTTAAAACCAATAAAGTTCATAATTTATCACTATTAATTATTTTGATTAAAAAAGCTGTTTTTAATTAAAATTTAGTAATTTTCAGTATTCATCAAAATGTGAAAGTTATCCGAAATGTACCAAAATTTCACCCTAGGATAATTTCGATATTCCTAATCCAAAAATGAAGTCCATTTTGAGAGATAGAATTTATAAAATTTAAAAAAGTAGGTATTACTATTCATAACGGCTAGTTTGATTGGTTGTGGTGTGTTAGAATCTCGAAGTTGCGTACAATGACCGCCATTGCATTATTCAAAGGGAAACGTACCGTGGAATCTTGGGGTGTCACATTAAAAGTAAATTGTGTTCAAAAAATCACAATTAAGGGATCATATAATGGAATATAAAAGGGAATAAGCTATAAAATTGGAACATATAGTAAAAAATTCCATATATCTTAATCTAGGAATGGAAGGAGTAGTAAATGAGTAAATGATCATATAATTATAGAAATGTTTTGAAAAAATGGTTCATCATTTAAAAATTCAGTAGGTATTATTCAATTTCACCATATTTGAAGGGTAAAGATTCTCCAGTTATCCAACATTAGTTGTCTCATGATGCCTACAAGTGTACTGAGGATCTACATAATTAAATACACCACCCATGAAATAAAGTTTCAACGAATTCAATTATATTTAAAGGGATGTGAGATAATTTCAATGAATAAAAAACATAAGAATATATAGATTATATTTTTAATTACACTTATCATTAAAGATTATTTTTATTCAATAATTTTTTTTATGGTACAAAAAATTGTTTTCCCATTTCAATGAATTATGAAGAATTACTAGTCGATTAACCTTGTGATGACTAACTATGAACTCACAATGTTAAAATAAGTACACATTTCAAGTGAAGGATATTGATATATTTATTTATTAGGTAAATTATAAAAATTAGGATTTTTAATGAGGTAGGTACGTATTACGATTGTATTTGAAATAATGTGATATTAAATAAATTATATATAAACCACTATTGAAGAATAATCAAATCCTTCATTTTTTATTAAATGGAATTTGAAATATTTGGAGCACATCTCTCAACAGAATCTAGTTAGTGGTGCAGTCATAGACCAACTCACCCAGAATTGTCTGATGGTTGAGTTGATAATTGGACAACGTTTTTAGGTTTATTACACCAAAGTTATTCTATATCATAGCTGCATCCATGTTCCATTATCTTCATAGGGATTAAATTTTTAAGAAACCATACACTATATAACTCACTATTATTTTATTTAGTTTCACATATATGTGAATGGTTATTATTATAATATCTTATGAATATAGTTTAATGATTTTAAATGGTGATCACGAATTAATAATATAATAAAAAAATTATAGATATAGAGAATTATAAAAATTCACATTGAAGTGAAATGAAATTTGAAATAATAACCCAATTATTGAAAAACGAAGAGGTTAGGGAAAGATACCTTGAATGGAAAATTATTAATTCATTAGTTTATAACATTATATCCATGAAAACATTTTATAGAGGCTCATGAGAGTTAAAATGATGGTATACTCTAATTAAATTTATTTTGAGTGGAGAGGAATGGGATGGTGGATTGATACTTGTACCAAATGAGGGATGTTTATTTTTTTTGTATCAAAACATAAGACATGGAAATATAGGATGATCATAATTAATAACTTATGTATTACCCGTTGTTTTGGATTATGGTTTTTGATTTTTAGGTCATGGTTTTTAATGAAATGGATTTAAGAACATAAAATATTTATTTAAATATATTTATATAGGGGAATATAAATTTTCCCCAAAATATTTATTTTACTGTCATTATTTTCATTTTATACAATGTAATGTTATTTAGAGGTATGAAATATTCCATTATTTTATTAAAATAAATATTATTATTAAAATATGATTTTATTGGAATGTTATATATTTATTATCACATAATTTTAAATAATAATTTATTAATAATATCTATAATATTATCTTATTTTAGTTTAATATTTATAAAATATTTGACTACATAAAAATATTAAAAAATGATCACCGTTTGATAATATCAATACAGGTGTATTAAATTTAATTTTCTTTTATGGGAAATTTTTTTAAGAGGATTATTATTTAAAAATAAAATCATTTTTAATTAGATAATCATGTTATTGGTATCAAAAATTTAAAAGCAATTTATTATAGTAAAAATAATTTTTTTTATGATGTAAAAGGTTATTAATTATATTAATACACATTTTATAATACAAATTTAAGTTATTATTAATTATATTATTATCAAATGGTATTTATTAATTTCTATAGACACATGAGTAAATAAATGTTATATTACTATTAAATTTGAAATATTCCAATGTTTTATTCCTGATAATTAGATCCAAGCATACATATTGTAATAGTCATGTTAAAATGATCATATTATCATATATATAGATAATTTATTCTAACAACCTAATATTATGTATTTAATACCCTTGGTTACCATGTATATTTCCATATTTATTATTTTGTTCATAGTATCATTATTCCTCATATAATTTTAATTCTCCTTGAAGTATGATCCACTTTAGTAGAATATTATTATGAAATATATTATTAGTCGTTTTATGGTAAGATTGTTATATGATGTTATAATTTAATTTTATCATTGTCTATTATATTACTATCTTGTTAATGTAATAAAATATAATAAAAATGATTAAATACTTCTAAAGTTTAATTGGAAATAAATTCTATCCCATACAAAATTTTTATCTTAATAATACTAAATATATCCAAAAAAATATACATAATCCATTATAATGAAATCCTACGGTTCCAATGTTTCATCTTCCAAAATATGTATGAAAACCTTTTACATTATTACTCATTTATTTGAGATTTATTACATAGGAATAAACATAATAAAACTCATAATATTGATAATTAAAGTGTATATGGGTAGTAAGGTAAATTACAAAACCCCATAGAAATAGGTCGAACATTAGGATTATTGAAAATATCCTTTACATTCTAACAATGTTCAATTTTTTTTAAAGCTGCATGGGACAACCTAGGGACATACATAAGAATGGGGTGAGATATAAAGCTTGGTAAGGTAATAAAAAAGAAAAAAAATTAATAAAATATTCCATGTTAGAATGTTTTCAAATTCAATGAGATAATTAAGAGGTGAAAATTATAAAAATGATCAACGACACATGAGGTTTCATGGTAATATAAAGGAAACTTGGTAATTTAAATTAAACATTAAAGATAATATAATGAGTATAATACAAGGTTAAACCCAAACACATCATAAAAAAATGTTCTTAGGATAAACTATCATTAACCATACTTGATGTATCATAAGAATAAACATTACTCGATGAATTAGAGATCTATATAGGCACATCTATCATAATCATATCATGTTCATACAAAATTGTGCAACGTATATCATATAAAAAATTAAAATACATCATATAATCTAATCCCATGATTTAAGATGTTGGTTTACATACCTAGGAGTCCCCAATAAATTATTTATAGGTTCAGCTGTGTGAATACCCGTGACTAAAAATGTGAATTTTTATACTCCTCAAAAAATGGCCGGGATGGAAAATCACAGTGACATTTTAGCAGCGTAATAGAATTACATGACGATTTATAAAATGGGTCTTTGAGAGAGAAATAGGCATCATGTTAAATTCATGTAAAATAGAAAAATATTAGGGATATGTAAAAAGATAGTATAACCTCAAAACATTGGAATTATAATGCATATGTCAATGAGGGTGTTTGAATAAAAACATGGCATGGAAAAAATCATGTGATAATTTGGGCATCATAGTGGTGGTTCATAATTAATAATAGGTGGAATTTATGAGAGTAAAATTGGAAAAATAATAACTTGAAAATATTAATGGGTGTTATAGGGATGCGTTTGAGGATATAAAATCAATAGTAATTTGAATATATATATTGTTACATAAATCAGGTTCTTGAATAATGAAGGGAAAGAGATGATCTCTTACTAAATTTCAACAGAGTAATAGATTTGTGAAATTCTATAATGAGAGTATTTAAATGATATATAATTACTATTAAAATAATTTGAATATGTATGGATATATATATATATATTATTTAAAAAATAAAAAATTGAGATTGAATATGATATATAGCGAAAATGTGTTGTAATTGAAAAAAAGGAACAATTGGACCTTTCCTTAAGAGGGTGATTCCAATAGTTTTGTAGGAGATTCACAAGAGATTTAGGGAACCATGTTAGGTCTAAAGAGATGTAATGTCAATGTGAGGATGTTCACAATTATTTTCTAGTGAACAAAAATAGGTTTTAGGGAGGTTTTATGTATGAAAAGATAAGGGATTTCTTTAATATTTCCTAGACAAAGGTATTGGGCTCCATATAATAATTTAATCAAAACTTCCTTCCATGAACTTTTTATGACCTCATTTTCTTCAACAGAGGAGATTATTTCATATTTTTGTTTTTCTATTTACCAAACATGATAAAATATTACCTTTAATGATTTGGAAGTGAGTCATGATTATAATAAATTAATTTTAGAACCATAAAATATAATATATTTTTTGAAATATTAATAACATATTTATAAAATAAATAAAATAACCTCAAATATCATTAATTTAATATAAAAACATATATTTGGTATTTTGTTCCATTTGTATAATTTATTAGGAAACTTTTAGTACATTAATATTTCATAATACAGAACATATATTTATATAATATTTAATTTTTACTTGAATATATGTTTGTCTTAACAAATATATGTAAAATTGACTATTTAAAAACATCAACATGATGATTCCAATTATTTTTTTTATTAAAATAATTTTCAAAATATTTGAATTAGGATTTTTAAAAAAATATTTGACATTTATTGTGAAATTATGGGGTTTTCAACATTAAATGTTTTTGAACAATAAAAAATATTACATTTTACATCATAAATATTTTACCATAATTTATATTTAATACATAATATTTAATTTTATTATTTATTAATATATCATTTGTTTTTAAAATTCATTAATTCATCATTAAGAAGTATCTTGATTGAAATTTCATGTAACAAAAAAACGCAATTTATTTAATTTAATTTCAAAATCATAATCAATTACAAATAAATAAAAAATAAAAAAATTATTAATTTTAAAATAAAATATACATATTCATATTTTTATGGACTTCTTACATATACTCTTACTACCATAGAAAACACCATGAGGGTAAGGTTTACGATGGTGAGATTTCATGTGGTTGTTCGATATGCATGGTTTGGGACATGATCCCTAAGAGATTCAACTACTCTTGTAAATAGTTTAGGTCACACTTAAATTATGAATTTTTGATTGGTATTGGTCAATGAAAAATACAATTAATGTTATCACCCTCTAAGGCTTTGAGAAATGCGATTATTAGGGTATGGTCTAATTGGTTGAGGACATTGTTTATTTTTTTCTGATCCAATTAGATTTGTCTTAACTCTATCACTATACTATTGATATGATCACCGTTCATTGTATATTTTATCAATGGTCATGAAGCATAACATTTTATTAAATTTGATGGTATATAAAAAAACTATTTAGTTTATGTTTTTTCTATAACTATAATATTG
The DNA here is from genome assembly GCA_963277665.1 of Viscum album. Taxonomy (NCBI): domain Eukaryota; kingdom Viridiplantae; phylum Streptophyta; class Magnoliopsida; order Santalales; family Viscaceae; genus Viscum; species Viscum album. The sequence goes on from OY728129.1 coordinate 756,458, forward strand.
AATTAAATTCAATCACAAAGATGAGTGTATTTATAAAAGTACTGGTCATTAAAATATCCCCCTTCAAAAATATTTCCCATGATATTTTTATTTCACAAAATAAAATAGTTAAGGGATATTCTATTTCATCGCCCCTATCTTTCCCATATAACCTTTTTAAACTATTGGTTCCTCCATATTAGTTTTACCTCATGCATTGTATTATTTAAGAGAACATTGTATCTATGATCTGAGATATTCCTAGACTATTATTAATTTGGATTATAATTATAAAAAGGTTCCCCCTTTGGATTCAAAAACTTTAAGGGGATATTATGAACTTCTTCAATAGGGATACATGGTTCACAATAGGTAGTTGATATAAGTTACGTGGGATTTCTTATTGATAGTCCACTGATCTGATGTGGTCATGAAGATCAATGGGACCAATGTAACTTGGACAAAGCTTTCCCTAATAAAATATCATGAGTCTCTTCCATGGAGATATATGGCCGAAAATACTATCTCTATCATAAAACTATAAGTCTCATTGATTAATGAATCCATTTCTCTTTAATACACCCTAAGAATCCTCTATGTGCTTCTTAATGGTATTGATTATGTCTACCATCTCTTCAAATATTTCATGACCCAATAGTTTAATGTAACCAACATCGTCCGAATATGATGTTTTTCTTCTACGCATCCTGTTAAGGTCTTTATTGGGATCCACTAGGATACATGAGTGGAAACTATTAATGTATTATAAACCATCTAATGGAATATTTTTATCTTAACCTCCTTTGATATCCATCATGTATGTTATCAACATTTCCTCAAATATCAATATAATACATTTGGATTGGCTATCAGTTTTAGGGTGATATGATGTGTTTATAATCAACTCAGTATTTATAGCATATTGAGGACACTTTATGAACATAGAGGTAAACCATAGATCATGATAATATATAATTGATAATGGTATTCTATGCAGCCTCACCACTTCTCTAATTCATATCCTTGAATGTTTATTAAGAGAGTAGAACTATCAAATTAAAATTATGTCAATAATATTTTTATAAATATCAAACATTACTAATATAGTTGTATACCCTCTTGATTTTTTTGGTAGACCAGTGAAAAATTACATGATCATGGTTTCCCATTTCAAAACATTTATGGGAAATGGTTACACGGTTCGTTTGGTTTTTTCCTTTTATCCATCACTTTAAGACATTAAATACACCTTGGTGTATATCCTATGATTTCATCATTCCTATTTATGCACCTATAGTTTTTCAGAGATCCCAATACAAAGTCTTTCTCACCTGATGAATGGATATGGATGAGCGATGTGCTTCATCAAAAAACTCACCATTTAACTCAGGATTTTATGGTATATACAGATGTGACCCATACCATAGAATTACTTTATCACATTGGAACAATAAGGAATTATATTTTCCTATAGGTTCAACATTTTTCTAAATTTACACATCACTACGTTTAAAATCCTTTATCCCTGTATATGGGACTGTTTAGAAATAATTTTTTGAACGATTTATGCTTTTCCTTTTTTTAGGATTCCAATGTACATCATTTTCATGTGTAAGAAGATCAAATCCTTCTAAATTATCATTAGTGACAAAATTTTTAGATCCTTTCTACTTTGAGCATCTACCATTTATTTTCATTCGTAGGATAGTATTTGATTGAGATTTTATAGACTTTAATTAGATCAAACCATATTCTTTAGATTATATTCTTGTATTTCTATGTAAATATATACCCGAGGATCCTATGATAGTTATATATTTCACACTTATCCAGAAATATAATGTTCCTCTATATTTTAATTGTGAATACTACTACAACCAACTATATATCATTTGTTTGGTAGTTTTGTTCATGAACAATCAATTTACTTGAGCCTAGGCTATTACTTTATCATTCTAAATTAGTACACTTCCCAATTACTTCTTCAAAACCACAACGTATACCAATAAAAAATCCCCATCTGTGGTTATAATAATTATATGTTTAGGGATAATCAAATTTTGGAAATCTTGAATGCCCTCTTTCCAATAATTATACCATAATAAATTTAATAACATCCATGTTAGATTTTTTATAGGGTTTGAAAATGTCACGACCTGCCTTCACCGAGATTAGAAATGCGATAGAAAACTACCAGACCCTTCCTTCCTCAAGTTGAGGGAGAGATAATGACCCCCCAAGTCCCGCCTTCAATAGGCTCCGGATTGGTGACTAGAACAATGAGTATATAATCACACATATTATGGAAGAAATTTCCATTTTTATTTAGTAGGATAGGGATATATGATGGTAAAAACTCAAATAACTCCAAAAATGAAGGTAAAGGTAAAGTCAAAACCCATTCCCATATGCATGTTAAAAGATTAACCCATATAAGTACAAGAAAAAATCCACAGGTAAAGTACCAAAAGAAAGAAAACAACAAAAAAAATTATCCTAATGTCAGAGCTAGTACTGTCATGCATGGTCCCTAAAGTCCTCCTAGAATCCTGACCGTTGTTTTATATATGTAGGGTGAGTATACAGGTATACTCAGTAGGGAAAGTCAAAGCTCTCATGCGCAAGTGGGGAGACAATATAATGCCCTGTAAAAAAAGAGATAACCAAAACACCTTGTAAGGAAAACAATCCACCCATCCTCACCAAATAACATTACCCAAATAATGAAAGTCAGGTAAATTAATAGTAATATCACATCAACATTTGGGTACCCCGCACTGCTTTCCCACTGGTTATTTAGGAAATCCTATGTGTCAGACATCCCCCGCCATTTTCAATATTGTCCCACTACCGCCCGAACAATAACATATTGGCCACCAAAAACATGTATCCGGCACACAGATACCAGGGCTACCAAAACCAAACATAACCATGCCAGAAGGCACCTGGACAGAACAACTACCGCCATGCCCGAAGACACATATGCTTCATCCCGAAAACAATTGGGAAACAAACCTTCCCGCACACAGCTGGGCCGACCACCACAACAACATTGCACAAAGAATATTTGGAAATAATGAAACTCAAGCTATCACAGCCTTCCCGAAGAGTCTTGGGTGAATCGAGAGAGGGATAAGTAAAGGAGCTAATAACCAGCCACTCATAAGAGTATTGGGAAAAACACCCTCTCCCATGAAATGAAGGTGTTCAACCTGAAGTGCTCAACTTGGGTAGTGTGAGAATAAAAAACATAAGTCTAAATTTAAAAATATAGGTAAATAAGAACTCATCCCAACCTATGGGTCCTGGAAGCCGCACAAACACAGACACCCTTGTTACTATTAATTCATACAAAACTCAACAACCACAACCAAAGCACAACTCATCCCTAGAAAACAATTCACCATTGGACCCATTCTTGTTATCATGTTAAATTGATTCAGTTTAAAGAATTCCATACTACTAGGTAACTAATAGGAATATCCACAATCCATTGAAGGAAAAATATCCAAGATGTAATTTAGGCATTTACAACAAGTTCTATTGTAAAGGAACAAAATAAAAAGGGATCAATGAGATCCCTCTAACTACTGAAACCAAACAAATACCCATCGTGTGGCCCCACACAGCCTTAGGACCACATACAACAACTCAAAAATAGAGAATCACATCCCCATCCATGTCTCCCCATGCTACATCTATCAGAGCCACAACACATATCACCAGAATTGAGCAAGGATATTTTTTTCCATACTTAACCACACCATTCATTATGTTCCATTTTTTCTTTTGGTTTTCCATGGTGATCACACAAGGATTATTGTTCATTGTGAATCCATTTAATCAATCATGTTTTTGTGGTTTAACATTTTTCATGTTAAATCCATTCAATCACAGGATTGACCAGAAAAACAGAGGATCATTAGTGCACAATGAAGAACCACCAATGACCATGATTTTAGTGGATATAAGACCATAAAATTCATAATATAACAACAATGGTATAATGAAACATCATCATCAACATTCCAACCCCTTAATTCGATAAAGGATCATTTATTATCTTTGTTAAATTTGGTTTCATCTATGTTCTGAGAGAACATCATCATACCCACCCCTCACGATTCGTAGTAAAGGGAGAAAAAGGAATAATCCCTACTTGGATGATCAACTATTGAAGTTTTATTCCTTGTTCCAAGAACTGGGGATGCACAACTTACAGAGGAGAAACTCCAAGGACTCCAAGAGTGTGTAGAAAAGGCTCCAACACGAGCAAACAACTAGCCTCATGAATAGGGACTCCAAACGCACCAAGGAATGGAAAAGAGACCATCCAAAAAGAACAAAGAAGCTTAGTTTTATAAAAGTAGATATCCTAGAGTTACAGGATATAAAATCATGAATAGATTTAAATATTGATCGTGGTTTTACCACACTGTTGGATGGTTGCAAATGATGGAATAATTTTTTATTTAAAAATTCTCATTAAAGAGGTGGCCATAATAGCTGTGATATAAAGGATTTCATTTAAGAAAAGGAAAATGTGTAACAGCGATACACAATTTGGGACCGTCTAGGGTTTCTCAACTAAAGGGGATGAAAACATCATTTATGACCTTTAAAATTTCATCATACTACCTTAATGAGGTATTAAACAATAATGGAGTCGTTACAGGAAAAATGGGGAAATAAACCCCCAATAACCCACCACCTCATGGCACCGATCAGTGACACACATCTCACAGATCGGTGACTCGCTGATGGGTGACTCTATGGTGACACCCTTCCACTAACACTAATGCCCTCAAAACTAACTGATGGGGTTCAGGGCACCCCAAACACTAGAATTTGGAAAAGTAATGGACTATGAGGGTCCATGACATTACGTTAGATACATCCCATACCATTCTCATCATTGAGAATCAAAACTAAACACAAATAAAAGAGAGTGGTCGAAACAACCACCTCGAAAGATACTTCTCATGGCCAAACCTCCATAGAGTTGTTCGAAGGCTGGAACAAACCATGATCTCTAGGAATACCTCTCCCTCTTCTATATTCAGAACTACTATGGATACACTACCACTCCCCTCCCCTAGGTAACTACTCAAATATACAAAGCTCACATGATCTAGTCATATGATCCAAGAAGTCCCTTCCTCCATGTCAAGATACTATCCTATTTGGGTGTCACGGACTCCCACTCACGGGTTTAATCACATCAACATTACTATATCTTGATTTGGGATTGAGTCCTCCCCTCCACATAGTTGTAAGAACCCAGATCATCGTTTCAGGTATGTTTTTCCATTTTTGGTCGTTTTTGAGAAAAAGAAGAAAATCTGAAAATTTTCTAAGTACACAGCGTGTACTTTATGAGTAGATGCCGTGTACTTTTCTCCCACGCGAGGCCGTGTGCTGTCCATGTCTGGCCCACACACATGGTGTGTAGCGCTGATGTGGGGGCAGCTTAATGCAGTGTATAGAAAGGGTGAGTACACACCGTGTACTCATGAAGTACCCGCCATGTAATTTTTTTATTTCATTAATCGGACCGGGGTGGCATCTTAAAACTATTATCACCTTCTTCTCTACCAAATTACATCCATAGCATCTGAGAAGGCTGAATCTTTTTCGAGCCACCGATCTGTCACCGGTTAGCCGAATCGAACGTCGTCGGTTGCAATAGAATCGTAGTGGTGAGTTCTTCGTTCTTCCTTGGCCATGTTTCCGGATTCCTACTCTTGTGAGAGTTATCAGAGGTTGAACGTTTTAGATGTTTTTTAAGATATTCTCTATTCTAGGCTGATTCACAGGATGATGTTCAAGTATATCGATCTCCTAGGATCATGTTAGGGGGTTTGTTTCCCTACATTGAATATTTTTGGGTTTTTGGTGAAAAAGTACCGGATATCCAGGTATCAGGTATCTCGGTTTTGGGTTTTGATCTTTTTTTGTTATCTACATTATATTTCTTGTATTATTAAGGTTATTAGATGATTGATAATTGCATGTTAGCATGTTTAAGGATCACCCCATTGGTGTTCTACCTGTTTTGGTTGTTTATCGCTGTTTGGATTAGGTTTCCTGTGAGGCATACCTTGTTGCATTATTTTCCCTGCCATGATATAATTGATTGCATGTATTTTCTAATGTTTTTATGCCTTTTATGCATTGTATCTATTATCCAAGTAGTTATTTGAGCTTACTTTGGGCTTCTAACAGTCGATTACGCACGACTACACTACTCAGGGTTGTGGGAAGCTGGTGTAGTAGACTAAAGAAGGAATTGATGATTAAGGTCTTCCCTAGAGAGCCTGTTATAAATTAGTATCACTCGCAGGACCTACAAGAATGGTACTTTGTGCTTCCTTAGAGTTTCTTTAGTTACGTATTGAGAATATATGGGGAATTATATGTAAATGCTTCCTCAGAGAGTTTATAGATATCGTTGCATGACCGTAGGGGAATTGATGGTGAGAGCTTCTCAGAGTGTCTGTGCCTTTGTATGTTTACGTGAATAGAGGGGTCTGCCAGTGTGAGCCACCCAGAGAGTCACTATGATTATTGTTTAGTTGGTTGCGAAGAGTCCACCATGCCAAAGAACAAGCTAGAGTTTTGTACTTCTTTTTGTTTAGGGAGTCTGCTGAGATACCTATTGTGTTATTTGACTTGAATTGAGAATGTAGAGTTGTTTTATAGATTCCTTGGTTGATAATTCTACGAGTGAACTAAATTAATAAATAAATGTGAATGGATATTGGTAGGATTATTTACTTTAGAGTACTCCTTTTTCTCTAATGCATTTATTTCCTTTGCTTCTTCTATATTGCTCACTGACTGTAGGGCACAGATCTTGTGGTGATTGCCTGCTAGGATTAGTCTCACACCCTTTTCGGGTCCTTCTTTTTATCCCAAACAGGTCATATAGTTTCAGTTGTTGATTGGTATTGTGGCCCTTATACTTCAAGTACATGATTTCTGGTTGGAGATGGAGAGCATATGATCGAGATTGGGCTTGCGAAGTTGTTGGAGTTACTGTTTACTTTTAGTGATTTTTCCTCAGTTTTATTTCATCACATTGTTGTGTTTTATGATTTCCTTAGATACATATACCATGATGCATCATCCTTATATTATATATTTCTTCCACTTTTTAGTTTCAGTTTATGATGTTTACTTATTCCGCTATTGACTGTTATATCCTATAACATGTATACCTAACCAAATGAGGGCATTGTTTCCCCAATAATATGTCAAGGCTCTCATTTCTAGTAGGCAGCCTCTAGCATTTGGGAAATGTGATTGAGGTCATATGGAAAACAAGGGACGAGGCACCAATTTAGGGGCTCCAGATTCGGGTCATTACAAAGTGGTATCATAGGAGGTTCTTTCTTTTTCTATTGAAATAATGTTTAGTGACATTAGATAGGGATAAGACGTAATAGGTAAATGGTAAATAGATGTGCCCGGGAATTCTAGAACCCGTGTACAAGGAAAAATCCATATTACCTTGAAAATTGAAATATTCGAGTTTTTGAAAATGTTACAGTTTAATTGATTTCACTATTGGGTGGTGGAATTGTTTTGTGCTATTACTATTTGTATGATTTCAGTTTTATTTTGTTGAAACACGATGAGATGAGGGTATTTCATCTCATTCATCATATAGGATCTTGTTAGAAAATCACATGTAATACATTTTTTCATTCAATCAAGATTGCATTAGAATCTGCATGCTGTTGTGATAGAATTTGTGATAGAAAATTCATGCTGTTGTGATAGATGCTGTGACAGAATACCTGCTATGTTGATAGGGTATCGTTTGTTTAGATATTCTTTATCATGGATTCCAAACTTTGGACTTAGAGATGTTATGGGCCCTCGAGGATCCGAATTTGGTGGATCATGTGTTGTTATAATTTTTTACTTGTTATATCCATTGTTATGATACCAATATTTGATTTGCGGGGAGTATCGTCCCCCACAGATAGGAATATGGAACCTTATCACTTGTTTTCGGTGTTTACTAGGCTCCAGTGTAGTTCTAAGGATACTGTGTGGAATAACCTAGAATACACATCATTTACTTTATGCATACACGCCATGTAGTTTTTAGCTGTGTCCCTGACTTTGTTGGGTAGAGACATGGGGTTGTAATGTTTCCTGTAGGAACACGCCGTGTTCCAACATAGCACTCCGTGTAGTCTGGAATAGGTATCTGGACGTGTCACGAACAACACAGGTCGGGGTTTTCCATCATGTGCACGTTGTGTCCCTTAGGAACGTGTTGTGTATAATTGACCATGTAGCTGGCCGTATAGACAACATCACAAGTTGGTGTTATCCTTCCGTAAACATGCCGTGTCCATATGGAACACGCCATGTAGTGTCGACCGTGTGTCAGGATGTGTCACTAACAACACGGGCCAGGCAAGGCATGTCAAATACAATCCGTGTCTCCTTTGACACGCCGTGTAGTAGTGGTCCGTGTACCAGTTCGTCTGACTAACGACACAGACATATGAGAGATCTTAAGGACACGCCGTGTTGTGTACGAGCAAGTCGTGTAGTTTCCTGCTGGGATAGTTCTTGTTCCTAGCCGTTTAGGAGTGAACGGGCAGAGAGGATAAGGGTTAGTACACTCCGGCTAGTTTAAGAACACGCCGTGTAGCTGGGTGGTTTACACAACCATGTATGAACAAGGTACACATCCAGGGCAATATTTTAAGAATCACGTCGTGTAGTAGTACTACACGCCGCGTAGTCATGTTTTTCCAAATTTTTAATGTTTTCTCTACAGTTCCATTTTGATCTCTTAAGTTTCATCTATTTTCATCATTAATGAAGGTGTGTTTGTTACCTTTCAGAGCTATGGTACCAAGACATCCTTCCATTGCACGTCAGGAACCAGGCAGAGACCGTATGCCTGATACGACAGATCAGGGACTGCTAGTAGTTCCGCCTATCGTTCCAAACATGGCACTCGTAGTGATTCCATACACAAGTGCCGACAATCGGTTCAGAGAGGGTTTCAAGAGATTCATGTAGTTCTTTCAGGGAGCTCAGCATCCTACCCCTTCTATGGCAGAGTTGACACTGGTTTTTCATAAGCAGAACCCTCCCACGTTCAAAGGGGATGGAGGACCACAGGCTGTAGAGTCATGGATAGAAGCCATCCTGTCCATCTTCGAGCATTTGGAAACACTTCCAGAGAGGATATTGAAACATAGAACTTACATGTTGTAAGATTCTTCCAAGAGATGTTGGGATGAGGTTTCACAGACAGGGCGCCAACATGCTATGGCTTAGGATGAGTTTCAGCATACGTTCTACGATTACTTCTTCCCAGTGACGCTGAGGGACGACAGAGCTAGAGAGTTAATGAACCTGCAGTAGGGTACTCTCACATTTATGGATTATTCCTCCCGCTTTACAGAGTTACAACATTTTACTCCCATTCTGGGGTAATGAAAAGCTATTTTTAGCAATTCAGTTTATGGAAGGCCTCATACCAGACATCAGGTCACTGGTGAACGACTTTCAGTTGACTTCTATCACTTTGATAGTAGACCAAGCGCTAATTATGGAGAGAAACCTAAGGGAGGCTGGAGCTGTGGACCAGGGAGGTTCAACATCCATGGCTGATTCTCTTCAGACAGATAACATGAAGCACCATTGGGAGTCTACATGAGGTGACTGGAGGAAGCGAGGTTTTCCTTTTGGTACACAGGATCTTCCCTCTAGCAACCAAGTGGTGTGTTATCAGGGTGGAAGAAGTGGTCATAAGAATCCCAAGTGCTCGATGTACCTAGTAGAGATCCAATATAGAGCCAAGATGGGTCATCTGCAACGCTTCTTCAATGTTCTTCTCCCAATGACTAGTGAAGGAGGATCAGTTTTGACTCTACATACAAGAGAAGGATTACCAGTTCCACAGCAGACTGGGGGCTGGAGTTCTTCAGGTTGTTTAGGCCAGGGTGGAGGCCGTGGACGCAGTGGTCAGGCTCAAGGAGGAGCAGCACCGGGATCTCAGGTTACTACGCAGGGACGCGGTACGGGCCAGACTTTTTCTGTAGAGCATATTCATCAGGAGCAGGATCCTGGACCTTCTACAGTTTGAGGTAGGATTTTTGTAGCCTCAGTTTTATCATCTGCACTTTTCGATACATGAGCTTCTCATTGATTTATTTATGTGCATACTATTAAAATCCTTAGACTTACTGTTTATACTTCTGAGGATATGATGATGCTATACACTCCCTTTGCAATTAGAACTGCTAGCATGCATCAGTGCTTAGACTGCCCCCTCGAGGTTGGTGGGTGTTGTTATTCGTGGAGACTCTATGTTTTGGAGATGGCAGGCTATGATTTCATTCTCAGGATGGACTGGTTAGTTCCCTTCTTGGCCTTTGACTATTGCTATTGCCGTAGGGTAAGTTTCACAGCACCAGAGGGTGGATCTCTTCTTCACAAGGTAGAATGGAATGTCCAGACGAGAAGAGCTGGACCAGAGCATCATGGGTTGGGCAGTGTTATGGCCAATATTTCTAGCATATATCTGGATGACCACGAGAATTATCAGGAAAATTAGCATGCAGTGGTTTATCACTTTCTAGATGTCTTTTTAGATGACTTTTTAGGTTTGCCTCCAGAGCGAGAGGTGGACTTCTCTATTGAGATTGTTCTAGGAGTGGCACCGGTGTCCATTCCTCCTTATTGGATGGATACACCTGAGTTGTAGGAGCTGAAGAAGTAGTTGGAGGATTTGCAGACAAGGGGTTTCATCTGACCTAGTACATCTCGTTGGGGTTCGCCTATCCTTTTTGCGAAGAAGGCAGAGGACATCCCATTGGATTTGTTTGGATTATCAGAAGTTGAACCAGATGACAGTAAAGAAACGATATCCATTGAGTGGGATCGATGATCTCCTTGATCAACTTTGAGGAGCCAGAGTGTTCTTGAAGATCGACTTGAGATCCGGCTACCATCAGTTGCATGTCAAACCATTTGATATACCTCTTACAGCCATCCGGAGCAGGTATGGTCTGTATGAGTATTTGGTTATGCCGTTTGGTCTCACGAATGCACCAGAAGTTTTCATGCCACTGATGAACATAGTTTTCCATCCTCACTTGGATTCCTTCATGGTGGTTTTCGTGGAAGACATCTTGGTGTACTCTCAAACTCGACACGACCATTCTACCCATCTAGAGATAATTTTGAGTACACTGAGGGAGAATCAGTTATATGATATGATGTCAAAGTACCAGTTTTGGATGGATGAGGTTCACTTCCTGGGTCATGTAATCTTAGAAATTAGAGTATCAATAGACCAAGAGAAAATGAGAGCAGTAGTCACCTAGGTGAATCTGAAGAACGTCTTCGAGTTAAGGAGTTTCTTTGGGCTGGATGGTTACTACATGTGGATTATACAAGACTTCTCATGCCTTGAAGTGCTATTGAAGGGTTTGAATAAGAAATGGGTGAAGTATGTTTGGTCAAAAGCCTGTGATTCAGCCTTCCAGGAGATGAAAGGTAGATTGATTCAGCACCAATTCTATTTTTGTCAGAGCCAGGAAAGAGTTATACAGTTTTCTGTGATGCATTTGGCATCGATATTGGAGTAGTGCTTATGTAGGAGGATCTTGTTGTTGCATACAGATCTTGGCAGTTGATGACACATGAGAGGAACTATCCTATGAATGCCCTGGGGTTGGTTGAAGTTGTTCATGATTTTCATTGTTGGAGACATTATCTTCTGGGAGATCATTTTGTGGTGTATACTAACCACAAGAACCTCAATTACATATTCACGCCGCGTGACTTGAATAAGTGACAGTGGAGGTGGGTTGAGTACCTGCAATCATTCAATTTAGAGCTTTCCTATATGACTGGGAAAGGAAATGCAGTGGATGATGCACCGAGTAGGAGGACTAAGATACAGGTAGTTTAGGAGGCCAGCAGTGAGTGGAGGCTTATGGCTATGTTCTCTGAGATGAATTTGGAGGTGCACGACAGATAGGGGTAGACTTTCCTATCTTCTTTAGTTGTTACCTCTATGCTTCTCGAACAAGTTCAGATGAGGAAGTTATCAGATTCTGAAGGCGTAGTCCTAGTGGAAAGCATGTCCGGAGAGGACCCTCATCCCGGATGGACCATAGGCAAGGATGAGATCTTGCATTTCTAGGGACTCGTATGAGTGCCAACAGATATACGTGAGGAGCTAATGCGAGACTTTCATTCCTCAGTCACGGAAGTTCATCCTAGGATCACCAAGATGTATCGTGATCTACACCACCAGTATTGGTGGCTAGCTATGAAGAGAGATGTTGCTTGTTTTTTCCTGAGATGTTCCACCTATCAGAAGGTAAAGGCAGAGCACCAGCGACTGGTAGGGATTTTACAGTAGCTACCCATTCATGAGGGGATGTAGAATCATGTCGCGATGGAATTCGTGACAGGGTTACCCTGATCGCCTCGAGGGAATGACGTGGTATGGGTTGTCATTGACAGTCTCACAATGGTTGCTCACTTCTTTCTGATTAAGGAGAAATTTGGTGTTGATGAGATTTAACGGTTGTACATCCGTGAGATTGTATGTTTGCATGGGGTTCCGAGTACTATCATTTCAGATAGAGATTCCCACTTCACATCACATTTCTGGAAAGGGCTACAGAGGGCTTTGGGTACATAAGTACTTCTGAGTACAGCTTACCATCCCCAGATAGATGGCCAGTCAGAACACTTGATTCAGGTTTTAGAGGACATGCTACGAGAATGTTTCCTGGAATTTGGAGGTTCTATGTAGAGAAATATACCTCTTGTGGTATTTTCCTATAATAATAGTTTTCACACAACTATTCATATGGCACCTTACGAGACTTTTTACGGTAGGTCGTGACGATCACCCTTGTGTTGGATGGAGGCATGAGACGTAGCGATGTTGAGACCTCATCTTATTCAGGAGACCACAGAGCAGGTCGAGTTGATTAGAAAAAGTTTGGCTACTGCACAGTCTCGGCAGAAATCTTATGATGATCAGCGGAGACAACCTTTGGAGTATAAGGTCAGGGATTGTGTTTTCCTATGTGTTACCCCTAGGTTAGGAAACTAGAGGATCTGGATAAATGGTAAGCTTTCACCGAGATACGTCAGGCTGTTTGAGGTTTTGGAGAGAGTCGGGTTGGTTTCTTATAGGTTTTAGTTTCCTTAGTGGTACCAGGATATGCACGACGTCAACCAGGTTTCTCAGCTTCGCCACTATTTCTCAGACCCATCTAATTTTTTTCAACACAAGGAGGTTGAGCTGGAACAGGATCCATCATTCGAGGAGAATCTTATCGGGATTGTTGATCATACTGAAAAGATACTCTTTGGCTGGTCAGTTCCTCCGGTATGGGTGCTATGGCAGCAAGGCCATGTATAGGATGAGACTTGGGAGAGATATGACGATATGCGGTCACAGTGGCCAGAGTTGTTCGATTATTATTCTTCTCCACCATGTTAGGGAAATTTGGGGACTTATTTCATTAAGGGGGGTAGTTTGTAAGTTCCCGAATCTTCGTTTCAGGTATGTTTTCCCATTTCTGGTTGTTTTTGAGAAAAAGAAGAAAATCTGGAAATTTTCTATGTACACACTGTGTACTTTATTAGTACATGCCGTGTACTTTTCTCCCACGTGAGGCCATGTTCTGGCCGTGTCCGGGCCACACACATCGTGTGTAGTGGTGATTTGGAGGCCGCTTAATGCGGTGTACAGAAAGGGAGAGTATACGCCACGTACTCATGAAATACACGTCGTGTACTTTTCTTTTTATTTCATTAATCGGGCTGGGGTTGCTTCTTAAACCACTTTTCATCTTCTCCTCCTCCTAATTTCGTGCAGAGCATCCGAGGAGGCCTGGTATTCTCCGAGCCGCTGATCCGTCATTGGTTATCTGAATCGAACGTCATCGGTTGCAATAGAATCGCAGCGGCGAGTTCTTGGTTCTTCCTTGGCCACGTTTCATGATTCCTTCTCTTATGAGAGTTATCAGCGGTTGAACATTTTAGATGTTTTTGCAGATATTCTCTATTCTAGGATGATTCACAAGATGAGGTTCAAGTATATCGATCTCCTAGGATCGAGGTAGGTGTTTTTTCCCTACATTGAATTTCTTTGAGTTTTGGCTGCAAAAGTGCCGGATACATGAGTATTGGGTATCTCGAGTTAGGGTTTTGATTCTGTATTGTTATATACCATAGATTGCATATATGATTGAGGTTATTAGATGATTTATAATTTCTTGTTAGCATGTTTGAGGATCACCCCATGGGTGTTCCCCCTATTTAGGCTGTTTATCGTCGTTTGGCATAGGTTTCATATGAGTCATACCTTGTTGCATTGTTGGCTTGCCTTGATATAACTGATTGCATGTATTTACTACTATTTATATGCTTATGATGTATTGTATCTATTATCCAAGTAGTATGTTGAGCTTACTTTGGGCTGCTAATAGTCGATTACGCACGACTACACTACTCAGGGCTGTGGGAACCTGGTGTGGTAGACTAATGAAGGAATTAATGATTAAGGGCTTCCCTAGAGAGTCTGTTATAAATTAGTATCATTCGCAGGACCTATGTGAATGATACTTTGTGATTCCTTAGATTTTCCTTAGTTACATATCAAGACTATAGGAAGAATTAGATGTAAGTTTTTCCTCAGAGAGTCTATAGATATCATTGCAAGACCACATGGGAATTGACGGTGAGAGATTCCAAGAATGTCTATGAATTTGTATGTTTAGTTGACTAGAGGGGTCTTCTAGTTTGATCCATCTAGAGAGTCACTATGATTATTGTTTGGCTGGTTGTGATGAGTCCACCAAGACAAAGAATAAGCTTGATTTTTGTACTGCTATCTATTTTGGTAGTTTACTGAGATACCTTTTGTGTTAATTGCTTTGCCTTGAGAATGTAGAGATGTTTTCTAGATTCCTTAGTTGATAATTAAATGAATGAATTAAATTAATAAATAAATGTGAATGGTGATTGGTAGAATTGTTTACTTTATAGTACTCCTGTTTCTCTACTGCATTAATTTCCTTTACTTTTTCTATATTTCTAACTAATATTAGGGAAAAATATTGTGGTGATTGCCTACTGGGATTAGTCTCACACCTTTTTTGGGTACTGCTTTTCAGCCCAAACAGGTTATATGGATGTAGGCGTGGATTGGGATTGTGGCACTTCTACTTTAGGTACGTGATTGGTGGTTGGAGATGGAGAGCATTGGACCGAGCTTAGGCTTGCGATGCTACTGGAGTTGCTGTTTACTTTTAGTGATTTTTTCACATTTGTATTTCAGCATGTTGTTTGCTGCTTTCTTAAGATACATGTACCATAGTACATCATTATTATATTATACATTGCTTCCGCTGTTTAGTTTCAGTTGTTGTATGCTGTTTAATGCTTCCACTATTGACTGTTATTTCCTGTAACTTGTATACCTTACCAAATGAGGGAATAGTTTCCCTAATAACTTACAAATGCCCTCACTACTAGTTGGTAGCCTCTGGAATTTGGATCAATTCTCTTGAGGTCATGTGGAAAACAGGGCACAGGTAACCAGTTGAGGGGATCCGGATTTAGGACGTTACAACAGTGATGACTCTTTACACAAATTTAGAGATCATGGGAAACATCCCATCTCATAGCTAACAAGGTATATAACTACATCACAAATAAGTACAAAATAAGAAAAAATACTCAAAATATCTCTGGGTACTGGGCACACATATGTGCCTCTTGTTCCCATGTACTCTCCTCAAGGCCACCATGCCTCCACAACACATGGACCAAAGTGATAGTTTGTCCATGAAGCACTTTATCCTTTCGATCCTCAATCATCACTAGTTGCTCCCCGAGTGTAGCATCGTCCCCTATATCCAACTCTCCCCAGTCAATGACATCAGAGTCATCTTGTAAATATCTACAGATTTGGGAGATGTAGAAAATGTCATGGATCCATTCCATCTAATGTGGAAACTCCATCGGATATTCCACCTCACCAAATCTCCCCAACACATCGAAAGTCTCAATGAACCTAGGATAGAGCTTTCTCCTTTGTGAAACCTTCACGGCCCACGTCAATGGTAAACCTTCAAGAACACATGGTCTCCAACCCCAAACTCCAAGGGCCTCCTTCTACGATTGGTATATGACTTCTGCCGGTCCTGGGCTACCTTCATCCTCTCACACACAAGATGAACCTTCTCTATTGTGTTTTTCACTAGCTCTTGGCCAAGAAAACCTACCTCCCCAACCATAGTCTATCACAAAGGTGAACAACATGGCCTATCATACCAGGCTTCAAACGACGCCATACCTATAGTAGAATGATATCTGTTATTGTAGGAAACCTTTACTAAGGGAAAATGTCATTCCCATGATCCCCCAAAGTCCAAAACACATTCCCATAGCATATCCTCCAATGTATAGATGCTCTACTCTATCTACCCAACTGTATGGGGGTAGAAAGAAGTGCTAAGGAGTAGCTGGGTGCCAAAATCTTGCTATAATACCATCCAGACTCTTGAGGTATACCATGAATCCCAATCCGATACTATGGATCCTGGAACTCCGTGAAACTGCACCACCTTATCAACATATCTCTGTGCTAAGGTATTCCCTGCACTCGACTCATTGATCGCGATGAAGTGAGATGATTTCATGAGAAAGTCTCCCACTACCGAGATAACATTGTAGCCTCCATGAACCCTGGGTAAACCTATAAATAAATCCATCAATATTTCATCCCACTTCCTCTCTGGGACATCTAAAGGCTTCAAAAAACCACTTGGGACATGGTGTTCAGCCTTCACATGCTGACACACTAGGTGCCCTGTCCCAAAATCCTCCACTACCCATATCACCCTGGGCCACCAAAATTGACTCCCCAAGACTCATTACATTTTGGAAACACTTAGGGTGTACATCCATGGGTGAGTTGTAGAACTCACCATGAAATATCTCACTCATTTCCACTGGGAGGAAAAACATTCCATGAAACAGCTTCTGATTCTGTCCATCTTCCGACCATCCTTCCGGAGCATCGCCCTAGATAACACAATCACGATCACATAATTATCTATGTCTCCCCATTGAGAATCCTCCACCTGCCGCCACAGAGATGACTGAATTTTCATATGAAATAGACAACCTCTTCCACTATCCACCCTTGCATCCAAGTGTAAGTCTACCAACTCCTCCATTTCCTTCCAAGCATCCATAGATTCTTGATCAAATTCCCCCGGAGACTTCCTACTCAAGGAATCGATCAAAACGTTCCCTTTACCTTTAGTTTGAGAGATATCAAAGTTTAGTACTGAAGAAACTCCACCATCCTTCATTTGTCACAAGTTTAGGTCCTGCTGGGTGAAGATATGCCTCAAACTCTTGTGATCTGTGAAGACAACAAAGTCCTCCCGAATGAGGTAATGCTTCCACAACTTCAATGTGAACACTACTGATACAAGATCTAGGTCATGGGTGGAATCGTTACACTCATGAGGACGTTACTGCCTAGACCCATAAGATATCACTCACCCCTAATTCATCAGCACACACCCCATTTCAATTCCAGAAACAACATAAAACACCTCAAACAACACCCCTTTATATGGAAACCTGAAAACTAGAGCACTGTCCAACCATTGCTTCAAATAGATGAAAGCTGCTCGACACTGCTCACTCCACATGAAGGTATGGTCTTTTCTGGTCAATGCTATCAAAGGAGTTGCAACTCGAGAGAAGTCGGGTATGAAGCTGAGATAATAGCCTGCCAGACCTGAGAAACTTCAAACCTCCATCACATTCTTGGGATCTTCCAAAGAAAAAAATACTTTAACACTTGACAGATCAACCTCTACCCCATTCTGAGACCCCACATGTCCATGAAAGTGCACATCTAGTGTAAATAACATCCACTTGGATAACTTCCCATAGAGATAGTGATGTCGAATGATCTCTAAGATCATCCTGAGGTGCTTAGTATGTTTCTTCCTCTAGTAATGAGTAGATCGAAATGTCATCGATGAAAAAAATGACGAACCAGTCCATAAAGTCACAAAAAATAGTGTTCATGAGCACCAAGAACACAGTAGGTGCGTTCATAACAATAAACAACTTGACTAAGAACTCAATGCTCCCATAACTACACCTGAAAGCTATCTTTGGGATATCACTATCTTTCACCCATAACTGGTGATATCCAGACCGCTGATCAATCTTAGAGAACCAACCTGCTCCCTCAGTTGGTCAAAGAGATCGTGTACCCTTGGGAGAGGGTAACAGTTCATGACCGTTACCTGATTCAGTCTCCAATAGTCTATGCATAGCCTAAGACCACCATATGCCTTCTTCGCAAACAAGATCAGGGCACCCCATGGCCACATGTTGGGTCATACAAAACCCTTCTTCATCAGACCGTAAATCTGAATCCACAACTCCATCAACTCATAAAGATGCACTTGATATGGATCCATAAAAATTGTACAGGCACCAGGTTGTAAGTCCATCCCAAACTCAACGTCACATCGAGGGGGTAGAGTCAAAACCTCTTTGTAAAACACATCCTGGAACACTCTTACAACACCTATAACATCCATAATCCCAGCATACACTGATTCTGATAAATGCTTGACCTATATAGAAATAAGAGGCTCCAAAACCATTCTCCCCACATGAAATCTCCATTCGCCGACAAAAGCCACATGCTGACCATCCGCATCAGAGAACATGACTCTTCTCCAAAATGAGTTGATAATAGCGTGCACAAAAAATAGCCAGTTGATGCCTAGGATGAAATCATATGGCTTCATTTTTAGAAGAATTAGATCACCACTGGACTGATGTGGTCCCAACATCAGTCTACATCCCCAAAAAACATGAGACAAGTTGGTCTAACCTCTTACTAGCGTACTTGAAACTAGAGGAATAGAGAGTCTATCTACGTCTAGGCCCAAGTAATGGGCTAGAATAGGTGTAATAAAGGAGTGTGAAGATCTAGAATTAAAAAAGGCTCAAGAATGATTTCTAAACGATGTTATCATACCTTGAACGACTTATGGGCCTGTTGGAACTAATGCCTCTATAGTGTGAAACATCCCACGCCCAACCCCTCTTCCACTCGACTGTCGGTCGTCTCCCAGACCATGCCTAGGTCGAGGTCACTAAGAAGTTCCCTGAGGTTGCCTCCTCCTACAACATCTGATCTTGAAGGGGTGGGATCTCATTTTTCTTGTTGCTGCTGCTGAAAGGGCCTGTCTAGAAACTACTACTACTGAGGTGGGAGTTGAACCTGCCCACCCCCACTATAATGCACTCGGTCTAGGAATTGATTCTAAAGGTTCCCATGGATACCACAGATAAAGAAGCTCGGTCCTAGGCCCAAAAAGAAAGGTAGAGTATAGGGAGAACGAAACTAGAACTGCTGGGGCATGCTTCTCACAGGCCGAAACCTGGAAGGCCCTGATGTTGGAGGCCTTCTGCTGACAGACTTCCCCTTTGACGAGCCCAAATGGCACCCCACTTGCAGCAAAGCTCCCAGCGTGTGCATCCTCTCCAACACTTGAACCCTCTTATGGATATCCATGTATGTCATTAGAGTGAAGGGAGTAACAACATACTGAAGAGAAGGTCAGAGTGCCTCCACTAAACTTATCATCTGAGACACCTCATCCCAAAAGTCATCTGGATCAAAACAAATGAGATCCTTGAACTATATCCCCAGCCCCATCATCGATATACTCATCTACTGAAGGAAGATAAGCTTCTTCCTCTTTTCATACTTCATCATAGAATAATGGAATTCTTCCCTGAACAACTTCTCAAAGTCAGACAAAAAAATATCACACTTCATCCTCTCTCCGAGGTAGAGTGACCACCACAGATATGCTAATACAATCATTTGACTGACTTCTAATGGAATCCAGTACTCTGTTGGATCCCGGATCAAGCTTAAAGCTATCACCAGCTCCTCGAGCTAGCTCTCCATCTCCATGTTTGAGACGCTTTTCCCATACTTCCAGATGGTCATCTACTTAAAATAAAGAAGCGTATTATGCCACTGTTCATCCTCCTCCTCTTGATAAGTCCTTCGCTGATTATCCAGATTATCCTCCTGGGCCTCGATCGCCTGAACTAATAGTGGTCGTCATTTGAGTTACATAGTTTCAAGTTAAACAAGGAATTCCTAAGCACGAGTAGTGTAGATTTTTTTTTAAAATTCTGATTAAACTTGTTATTTATATAAATTCCCACAACATCCATGAAACACAAGAACACAAGTCATTATGATGCATGTACCGTTCCAAAGATCTCTACCATACAATCAGTATAGCCTCACATGGTTGTTCAGTAGGTCCATAGTCATTTCATAGGATCACAGGTGCCTCTACAATCTTGTTTCCATGAAGGTCTTCTATGTCCTATTTCATGGACCATGATTACCAAACATTTTTGCCATACAATCCCACATAATATTTATTGTGCCTAACCCCGAGCTCCATCTTATCTCTCAACCATTCCTCTCATATCATTCCTTCATGACCCGCCTTCACCGAGATTAGGGAAGGGATAACAAACTATCAGACCCTTCTTTCCTCATGTTGAAAAAGAGATAATGACCCCTCGAGTCCCCTCTTCAATAGGCCCCGAAGTGGTTACTAGCACCAATGGTATAGAATCACACATAATATGTATGGAATTATGCCTTTTCATTAGTAGGATCGAGTGATAGGATGGGAAAAACCCAAATAACACCAAAAATGATGGTAAAAATAAATAAAAAACCCATTCCCATATGCTTGATCAAAGACAAACCATACAAGTACAATATAAAATCAAAAGGGAATGCACTAAAAGAAAATAAACAGTAACTAAAATTATCCCAATTCCCTAGATAGTACAGTCTTGCACAGTCCCCAATGTCCTCCTAGAAACATGAAAGTATTTTTATATATTTAGAGTGAGTATACAGGTGTACTAAGAAAAGAAAGCCAAATTCTCTCGTGAAAAAGTGGGGAGGAAATCTAATTCCCTGTGGAAAGAAATATATAACCAAAAATCCTAGCAATGAAAACTATCCACCTAGTCTCACCAAGGCACACTCCCCAAATAACACCTGTAAGGTAATGTAATAGTAATTTAACATCTTCATTTGGGTTCCCCACACCACTTTCCCACAGGTTATTTAAGGCATCATACACGTCAGACCTCCCACACCATTTTCAATGCAGTCCCACTACCGCCCAAACAACAACTTTATAGGCCACCAAAACCATGTATCCTTCCCACAGACACTTGGGCCACCACAACCAAATGTAACCACGCCCAAAGACACATGAAAAAAAAAATACAGCTAGGCCCGACGACACATAGGTCTCATCCCGAAGACACTTAGGAAACTAACCTACCCACAAACACTTGGGCCATCCACCACAACAACACTACCTGAAGAATGTTGGGATATAATGGAACTTTGCTCGTAAGAGCCTTCCTACTAAGTCTTTGGATACTCGGGGGAGGGAGTAGAAAATGTTCTAATAAGCATCCACTTATAGATGTGTGGGAAAAAACACCCTCTCCCGTGAAATTGGTGTGTTCGACATGAGGATCTCAACTTGGATGGGGTGTGAATAATATATATAAGAACTAAATTTATACAAATTGGTAAAAAAGAACTCATCCCAACCTAACGGTCCCAAAACCAGATCATACACAAACACCCTCATTACTATTCATTCATATAAAACACAAAAACCACGACCAGAGCACAAATCATCCGTTGGGAAAAAAATTCCCCATAAAACCCATTATTTTTATCATGTTTATGTAATTTTGTTCAAATAATTCCTCACTATCAAGAAACTTACATTCATGGTCACAAGACAGGGAAGGAAAAATATTCAATTAGTAATTTAAGATTTCACACTCAGTTCTCTTGTAAAGTCAAAACATCGAAGGAGATCCATGTGATCCCTCGATGTACTAGAACCAAACCAATTCCCATTGTATGGCCCCACACGTTCTCAGTTTCACAACCTACAACTCAACTATAGGGGATCCCATACCAATACATGTCGCACCACACGACATCAAGTTGAGACACAACCCATCCCACCAAAACAAAGCATGGATGTTTTTTTCAAGATTTAACCCCACCATTCATGAAGTTTTTTATTTCTGTTTGGTTAACCATGGAGATCATACAAGGATTATTTTTCATTGGGAATCCATTTAATCAACCGAGTTTTAGTATTTATCCATTTTCCATGTTATATATATTTAATCATAGGATTAACCATAAAAACTATGGGTCATTAGTGAAAAATGAAGGACCACCAAAGACCATGAATTTGAGTGGAAAAAATCCAATAAAATTCATATTATAACAAAAAAGGTATAACATAACAACATCATCATCATTCCCACCCATTCATTCTTTAAAAGATCATTTATTATCTTTGTTAAATTTGGTTTCATCTACGTTTTGAGGGAAATCCATCATACCCACCCCACAAGATGAACAACAAAGAGATATGAAGGAAGATTCCCTACATGGATGATCAACGATCGATGTTTTCTTCCTCACGCCAAGAACTGGGGATGAATGACTTGCACGGGAGAAACTCCAAGAACTCCAAGATTGATTAGGAAAGGCTCCTGAATGTTCACACAACTAGCCTTAGGATGTGGGACTCTGAATTCAACAAGGGAAGGAAAAGAGACCAGTCAAGAAGAAGAAAGAAACTATATGGGATAAAAGGTGACATTCTAGAGTTACGAGATATAAAATCTTGAACGTCTTTAAGGGTGGATCACAGTACCACCATGCTGTTGGATGGTTGCATGTGGTGGAATAAATTTTTATTTAATAATTCTCATCAGAGCGGTGGCCATAACAGCTCTAAGTTAAAGGATTTCAGTCAACAAGAGGAAAACGTGTAACAATGACACATAGTTTGGGTCCATAAAGTTTTTCCCCACTCATGGGTATTAGAATATCATTTATAGTCTTTAAAACGACCTCAAACTACTTTAAATATGTATTAAACCATAAAGGAGTCGTTACGAGAAATCTATGGAAAGAACCCCCCGATCGGTGAATGACCTCTCACCGATGGGTGACACCATGGTGACACCCTACCAATGACGCCACCACCCTCACAACTCAGTGATGGATTCCAAGGTACCACAAACACAAGAATATAGAAAAGTAATGGACCAGGAGGGTCCAATCCATTATAAGAAATCATGATGAATTTCATAAAAATCTCAAATAGTAAACATAAAATCCATGTATAGTGTGGATTTTTTATCATAGTGGTTAGCCTTTCCTATCCTTCAATTGCCTCTAATTTTTCATCCTCCAATTATATAACATTTTTTATTTCTATAATTCCATAGGAATGTTACACGATCAAGGTATAGGTTAAATTATGAACTCAACAACTCAGTCAATAATGAGACTAGGAAATTATTCATTGAAATCATTACTTTATTTCGTCAATATTATTATGTCTTTGAGATTGATCCTTTCTTTAATCACTATCATTTCTTTTTTTGCAAAATAAAACACATTCTTTAGATGAATATACCAGATAATATTCATTATCCTCTTTTCAAATTTATAGAATCTAATAGTCATTAATTGTATCGATGGAAAATTCAATCTTCAAGAATTTTTTTATTTGTTTATAGAAGTAAAACCATTACATAACTAGAAAAAAAAACACTAATGAGAGACTATAAAAAGTTTTCATAAAAAGTAAATTTTAACACTTTTCAACACATGATACAAGAATGATCGATGTTTTCCAAAATTATATGAGATTATTTTAGGTGGTGAATTGAAGTTCTTTTAAAAATAGCAGGATATGATAATAGGGTGTGTATTGTAATACAACATTACAATAACTACTCTAAAGTATAGGATATATGTACATAATTTATCAAGATCTATATCGACATATGAATTTATGTGTTCCCTTATTATTTGGGATTAATGGATCTAATCATGATTTCCATCACTTGAAATAGAGAATTAGGTTGGATAATTCCAAAAGACTCCATATTGCTACATAAAATCATATAGGAATACATAGATTGAAATTTAATCCAATCCATAAATCTATTATTTTTTATGGAAATTGGATGATTTATGAAATATTTTACCACACATAAGACATCTCTCATTTCCATTGTACAACTTCATATGGTTCCTATTTCCACATTTTTTCAAATAATGAAAATTGTGTCACCATTCCCTTGTCACCATTATTATATGAACTTACTTGAGATGTTTTCCTCATCTTCTATGAAGAATTTTTTACATTCAAATGTATTCTTATTAGATATAATGATTTTTGATGGATATTTTTTCATAATAAAAAGATATATTACTTGAGCTCCCATCATGTTACTAATCCCATTTATATATTTATAAAATTTCCCTCCACATAGTTTGTTTACTAGGTTCATCCTATTTCTATCCATTCACTATAATAATGGTAAAAAAATATTATTAATTCATAACTATTAGACATTTAAATGGGATTAAAATATCATTAAATGTATAATTTATAAATTATACGTTTTTCGATATCATATGAATTTATAGGAATCAATATATATTATCAATGATCCATTTCCAAAGATAGTATCTTATGAGTAATTTTTTCTTTAATAATGGGTTGTGATGAGATTCTTAATTTACAGATGAATATCCCCTAAGAGTTTAATGATAATTTTGCATCAAGGATAGTTTTCTTGCACTAGGTGATAATTGAGTCAATCTCAATACACTATTTTGGGGATTATTATAAATATGATTCTCTATGCTAGAGCCACATAAACTTTTATTATTCAAACTAGTATATATATTCATGTAATTCATTTACTCTATAAATTACCAAAACATAGGTATTTGTTTAATATATTTATTGTTCTACCATTTTATTTTTCTGTATTATTCAACTTATACTAAAAATATAACTACATTTAAAATGTTTCAAACTATGAAGACCATGGTGTTTGTTACACATTAGTTTATAATTTATTTCATAGGAATATGTATATTACCTCCAATATGATAAAAAATTCTTTTATATTTAGGTTATTAATAACATTAAATAAGATCATTATAATAGGACGTACATCTACATTATTGAAAAAATCCCTACCATGTTCGTTATATTCCATCATTCGTAAAACTAAAGGGGATAACCTGGGGAAATATAAAATAAAGGGGTGAGATATAAAGTCATGTAAAAAGATAATAAAATAATAACATGAAAAAAATATCATATTTTTGAAAAAAGCAATTTCACTATTACTTAAAAGAGGTAATAATAATAAACATTAACCTTCTTTAGGATATAGTAAGATAACATAATGTTGATAACATAATGTGGTAGCAACAATAAACATGAAATCATAAGAATAAGTCAATGTTAATCACCATGAAACAATAACATATTGAGCTTAGGATAACCTATTATACACCATATTGAGAATCTAATGAGTCTAAAACATTACCCAATGAATTGGATCACTATCTAGATAACCCCATTATAATCATATCATGTATATTAATAAGTGTTCCACAAAGATAATATAATATAAGAATATATTTATAAAAATTTAATCCTGTAATTGAGAAATGTGGGTTAAATACAAGAAATTACCCAATTGATTGAGTATAATTACACCTAGATGAATTACATTGAGTAGAAATGGGTACAATAATTCTCCTCACAAGTGTCCCACCTGGAAAATTGTAATGTCATTTTGATAGTGTTATAATAGTACATGGAGATTTTAAAAATGGTTAAATGGTAGTAAAATGGGTGTTTAATAATTATGAAATAAAAAAGGATAGTAATAGAGATATTTACAAAAAAAATACAACAATAAAATTTGGGAATCAATTTTCATAATAAATATAGGGTCTTTCAATAAAAACATGGCATCGAATGAAATTCACAGACTAATAATGGCAGTGTAATATTTTAAATAATGAATCAAGGGAGGGATTTATGATGGTGAAAGTGGTCACTAATAACATTTATATCATAATTAACGTAGGAGGATTATATAAGATCATATCACATAAATAGGAATTGTATGGAGAATTTATTTACATAAACAAGGTGCTCTAGTAATGGGATGAAACAAATGACCCCTTACTAAATTCTTACATAGTAACGACTTATGCAAATTAAATACTGATAAGATATAAATGACCATTCATTATAAGGAACAAACTTTTATAGTATAGATATCTCTATAATATCTTGATAATTTATCAAATTTATATTAAATGTCCAAATATATAGAATATATTTGAATTGAAAAGGATATAGAGAGATCCTTACCATGATATGGTGATTCCAAAACCTTGGGTGGATCTTTGTGAGAGAATAGGGGAATTTTGTGAGATATATAGAATTTTTAGTGATAAGTAAAATCATAATATAGGTATTTTAATGAAGAGGAATTCAATCATGGTTAGAATTATAATTAAAATGAGAGAGAAGATTTTTTATTATTTCCCAAACATTGGTTTTAGACTATATATAATAATGTAATCTAAACGAAAAACCCTCCCCTGGATATTCCCATAATTTCATCAAAAAATTATTGTTTTTATTAATTTTATAAGGGGAATTGGTGAACCCACAAAAATATTACCCTTTCTGATATGGATGTTACTCATGTTTATAAAGAATTGATTAAAAAACCTTAAAATCAATTATAGGTTTCTAAATATTGATATTAGTTTTATAAAACAAATAAAATAATAGTGGAAACAAATTATTTTAATTATTACCCATTTATTTGGTCATTTATTTTATTTAAATAATTTATTAAATTAGTTTTTCATCATTATGATGTAATAACACACATGTTTATTTACACTATAGTTAAACTTTACCTGAAAACTCGATTATCTCATAAAATAATAATATTTCATACTATTTGATAATTTTGACATACTAATTCTGAATATAATATTTATTTTATGGATATTATTTCCAAATAAGTTAATTTTCACATTCAATACTAGAATAGACAATTATTTTGAAACACATGTTTTTTCAACAAGAATAGTTTACAGACCATTATAAAAATACATTTTACTTCATAATAACTATAGGAAAAATTATATTTAATAAATATTATTTAGTTTTATTATTTTAATAAAATATAATTTAATTTTTTAATTATTTAATTCATAAAAATGTATATTTTAATTGAAATTTCATGTTATATAAAAATACTATTTCTATTTTATTGTATCAAGATCAATATCAATTACAAATAAAAAACATATATAACCAATTTTTAAAAATGAAATTAAATATTCATATTATTATTGTATCAATACATTTCCCTTTATTACACTATAAAAGGTATTGTGGATCATGTGTGTGATGGTGATATTTTTATGCGGTGGTTCGATATACAAGTTTTTGTCTGTGATCTCTATGATATGAAGATTCTCCCATAAGACATTTCTCTCATTCTTTAGATGTTTGATCTCTGATTGTGTTGGTAAAATGAAACATTCATGTGATTCTATCACCTTTAGAAGCTATGATAAATTGGTTTCTTATTTTATAATCCTACTAGTTTAGAGCATTGTTTTCATTGATTAATCCAATTAGATTTATCATACCCCTATATTTATACTAATCATATAAGCACTGTTCGACAACTATATTATCAATAGTTATGATGATTAATGTTATTTTAAATAAGATAAGATATAACAAAATAAAATGAGTGAATGGGTTTTGTTTTAAAATATTAGGTAATTTTATTTGATTACATTGTTAATTTTGTTTACAAAAACCTCTAGTCAATACACGATGATTCCACTAAATAAGATTCACTGGATATGTTTTTTTGATTCCACATAACATCACATATCATATAAATAATATAATGAAATCCTCGTTATTTGATAGATTAGGTTCTAAATGACCATGGTCCACTATTGGATCATTTTATGGGTCTAGCATATACTCAAAGCATCTTCCAATTCCCTTGAAACATTCTCCTCGATGCGTCTTCCCACATGATTTACATAGGGGAAATTGAACTTTCTTTCCTCTATTATCATCATGAAACTCCATATTTCTCTTATTAGCCGAGTTAGGAAACTTAGCAAATTTTACTTTATTGATCATATTATGAGATTGCTGATTCGTCATAATAATGATTTTTGGACTTCCAAATCCCATTTCATTTGGTTGCTCGTGAAGAATATCATTCCATTGTCCATCATATCCTCCATTATCGTGAATCAACTTGTTTCCAGCCATTTTCTAAAACCCAAAAAGAATAGTGTGAGAGGCAAAAATCATGCCAGGGAAAACAACATAATAAAGGGGGAGTACCCTCAATATCTAACATCTTAGGATAAATTCTAAGATCGTTAGCACAATTCTAGGACTATAACCTATACGTATACTTAACCTTAGAGACATCCCTAGACATACCTTAGAAATATATCTAGGGATCTCACTAAAGTTATCGCATCCTAGTTTCCAAAGGTTGACTAAACCTTTCCTCTGATACCAACTGTAGAGACCCGAAGCTTAACGTACATGGACATTACATTAATTTTGCGGAATACTTAGTACATTACAAAAACACACACAAGGACAGTAATAGTTTGGTGTCTTTGGATACTCGGAATATAATCCTCTAATCGTGGTGAAAGATCCTCAACATCTCCCATAAAGATCTTCCCCTTTTTTTCTTACCTAAAACCTTTCTTTATATCCTGGGGAAAAAACATAAAAGGGTGATCTCAAATGCTCAGTAAGGGTAAACAAAATAAATATCAATCACATCATATTCATAAGAACATATCTGTTGGAAATATTTACCTGCAAAAGAGATCATAATTTCATAACATGGGATAAATCATAGCAGTGAAATGTAATCACAATAATCATAACTTAAAACATGAAACTTTGTGGAATTCACACATAATAATAGAGAATCATTTCTTTTTAGTCAAGACTCATTGCCAAGACTATCTTAGTGGAAAAAGTCCCTTTCTGAACCGAGTCACCCTCGTTTCAGTCCTGTTTCACTGAACCGGTATAACCTACCATTCCAGCCATGTCAATCTCATGAGATATAAAATCGTTACCCAATGCATTGGAGGGAGATATAGGTCCCACCCATCTCATAATGATACCATTCTTATGTGTGCCACAAAATCTAAAAACATACATCATTTCATAACCCATGTAATAAAAATGGGAATCTTAAACATCATGACATCATAAAACAATTCATATACAATAAAGGAATTCATAAAAATAATTCCATCACAACATAATAAAATCAATGTAATAATAGGGATAAAAGCAGAACCCTTTATCATCTTAGATGGAAAATAATTTTTATAAAACACTTGAACTTCATTCTTGAGGAAAATATCATTTCTTCTTCAAAAACACTTTTCCTTTCTTAATATGTCATACAATTTTAAACTTAAAGAAGTTGATTAAAAATAAACTTGAAAACTTTTAAAGGAATCTTCTTGGAAATAATGTTTTCAAAATCCATTCATGCCGTATAAGTTAAAAAAACATTCTTCGTACTTTTGTCGGAAAAGTCAAAAAGTACCTCGTACGAAAAACGTCAAAAGATTCCTTTCATATCCTTTACTAAAAACTCACCGAAGGGTAAAATTGGATTTAAAAAATTGTAGGTGGATGGAAATAATATTACATATTGAGAAAACATGGATTTGGATGATAAAATACACCCCAGTAAATACCAAATTATAAACAATCTCAGATAAAAATGAGATTGTGATATTTCCTTTACCTTAGGTCCGATTTTCTTCGTAGGTGTATGAACCTCCTATATAATGATTTAAATAATGTCATTGACTTATTCCAGAATCATACTCATTGTTATGATATCATATATGGTTCACTTATGACTTTATATTACCCTTTCTTTTGTAAATTCTATGATAAAGAGCATTTTGGGTAAAATTGTTTCATTTGTCGTCCGTGTTTTGACTTGTAATTATTCATATGATTGCATAGATCATAATTACTTAATTCCAAAATATAAAACATGATTTATATATAATATATATTCATAATATAAATATATATAATAAATTAGTAAATGGAAAGAAATACACCATTCTTGGAGACGGTAGGCCGTACGTACGCATGAACGCTGTTTTCGTTTCCTTATTGAGTTGAATGGATTTAAGTAGATGACATACATATATACATAAATCCAGTAGCTTTATAATTTCTTATATTTCATTATTATTTCTTATATATACTTTATAATCACTCTTAAATGGTTAACATGGAGAATGAATCTCATCGCGTCGTGGAGATGGTAGTCCGTACGTACGCACGAGCGATGATATCGTTTCCCTAATTATTGAATTGAATTGGAGTGGATGATACAATATAACAGAATAAATATGATGTTCTAATAACTATGTATAGTTATTATTTACACCATTATACCCATCCATGTAAGGTGGTGGTGGAAAATAGATTTCACTACGGCGTGGAGACGGTATTCCGTACGTACGCACGCGCGGTGATTTCGTTTTCCGTAGGATGGATAGATGGTGAAATAGGGTTGTTTCATAATTATAATAACATATCCGTATATGAGTGATACTGATGTTATTAATTCATAATGAAATAACCTACGAAGAAGGAGTGGAAGAAGAAATAAAGGTGAAAGAATCGGTAACGGAAATTACCTCTTCTTTGAAGCGCCTCTTTGAGACCTCCTCTTAGGGCACTAAAATTGGTCTTTGAGGAAGACCAGAACCTCTAGGATGTTTCTAGGGAAGTGGAGAAGAGAATTTCGCAGGGGTTGGCTGAGCTTGAAGGCTCAATGTTGTGTGAGGAAGAGTGGGAGGAGGTGCCCTTTTATAAGGGAGGAGAGGGGCACCTTTGGAATAACTAAAAATATTATTTTATTATAAAGTCAAGTTCGGTTTTAAATAGCTCCAAATTGATTTATTTTGATGCTAAGGTGGGGATGGGTCGCAATCCTCTCATCCAATTGAATTTAGACATGTTTAGGTTCCTATTTTAATCTTATCATTTAGATTTAACATTAAGTTAAATAATTTTACTTTTATCGTGTCTTCTTGTGTTCTTATACTATAAGGTTAATAAACTTAATATATCAAGAAAAACGAACCAAAAGTTATTTATTATTAATATATATAACCTTATCTAAGTCATTTGTCCGAACCATGGATTTTTAGGAATAAAATAACAATTAATAATATAATATTTGTTTTAAAAACTATTTTATGTCAATTTTGACATTATTTAGTAATTGATTTTTGTGAAAATCCAAACAGAATGATAAGTTCAAAAAAGGTTAATTAAATCAATACTAACATGTAATATTAACCTAGAAAATTAGTGTAATTCATAAAAAGTTTCAAATTATATTTATTTTAGTATTTATTACATCAATTATGTCAATATTTCATTAATAAGATAATTACTGCATCATCGTTGTGTCATAAATAAATTAAATTATTTAATGTCTAAAAATTAAAAATAAAATATCATTATGTAGGAAATCTTTTTATCTTTCTAATGAATATTTATAGTAGAATTTATATTATGTATAACCCTATATTAAAAATGTTTTATTAAATAAACTTTGATTTTAACTCTTTTAACTCTTCTTTGAATTAAATAATAATAAATGTCCTAATCTAATTCAAGTGGGCCTAAATGGTCATAGTTTATTCCTAAGTCTGTTTTTGGTCGAATTACACTTATCCAATAGAATTAGGACATTTTTTAGGGTAATAATAATATCATTTTTACCCTTAATTACCCTATTTACTTTTAACCGTGGTAAATAAAAGTAAAAAGTTACTATTCACCAAAAATTATTTTCATCTCATTGAACCACATTTTACATACTGACATAAACCGTGTCAATCGGAATTTTTGAAATTCCACTCACAGAAGCGGTAAAATTAAGTTTTATGAAAAATTCAGTTTTTTTAACTACCACTTAGTGGTTTCACTATTCATCAAAAATGAAAAGTTTTCAGAAAAATACCAAAAATTAGGCCTAAGCTATATTTGATACTATGAACTCAAAAATGATTTCTATTTTACCAAATTCAAAACATATCAGTTGCATTAATTAATTTAAAAATTAATTCCCATCGTCAAAACAAAAGGCGTGTTTTTAAGAGATAATAACTATCAAAAGATTGACACTTGTTTATAACTGGTTTAAATGTGAAATTACATCCAATGACCAACATTGTATTAAATTGTAAAAATATATTATAAAAATACTTAAAATCCACTCAAATTAATAATTTATCACTATTAATTATTTTTATTGAAAAAGTTGTTTTTAATTAAAATTTAGTAATTTTCACTATTCATCAAAATATGAAAGTTATCCGAAAATCACCAAAATTTCACCCTAAGCTAATTTCGATATTCCGAATCCAAAAATGAAGTCCATTTTGAAAAATAGAAGTTACAAAATTTCAAAAAGTGGTTATTACTATTCATAATGGATAGTTTTAATAATTTCTTAATAGCATATCGTTGTTTAGCGAAACTTGGTGTTGCGTACATCACACACTATCGTGGAAGGTCACGATTGCGTGTAATTCAAGCCAGGTCAGAGATGTGTGTTGTGAAAGATCCTTTTGGTGTAACGTATAACAGAAGACATTAATGAAATTAAAAAGAATATTTTTTATAAAATCTTGGGGTGTTACAGTTCAATTCTCACATATGATTTTACTTAAAAAATAATTTAGGAAAACAATAGATTAGATAAATGATTTTTAAGTAAAATAAATTATATTCATGAATTCCTATTCATAATGATGAGGAGGGGATGTGGTGTAGAATATCATTATAATTTAAAAACAATTATTAATTAAAAAGAAACCATTTATATCATAAATATTTCTCTAATCATAAGATCATCCATATAACATGAAACAAACATACATTATTAATTTATCCATCAATTACCCAAATTATTCATTAATTGTGATAAATATCCATGAGTGAATCATATCCCGAACTGGCCCATTAGGGACTTCCAGTAATGTGATAATCCTAGTGTAACACACCAAGAACACCTTTAATATTCTTGGGTATGGAAACCACCATCGAGTAGTCATATCACACAAATTGGAGGAATTGACATAACCCACCAATACACACACACACCTAAAATACTATCCATAAAAATATAAAAGGTAAATACAAATGATACTATAATTATTTCATAACATCATTACAACTTCGATTTATGACAATGTAATATAATCTAATAATGGTCCAAATAAAATCCCACCCCAAAGTGAAAATGTGTACAAGGATTAGTATCAATTGAAACACCTGGTACAAGAAATGTCTATCTGGATCATAGTGATCCACCTACTACCATTCGTCATAAGAAGTCATAAAATTATATATCATCATCAATTAACATGAGATGTTTAGGAAGAGACCATGTAGTTCTGAGCATAACAACAACCTATAGTAAAAACTGATTTCACCAAGAATAATTCATCGAGTAATATATATATAATAACTAAGGTATTATAATCATTATATGTGACCTGACATTAATATAAACCATGAAATAATAATAACATAACCCAAGTCTTAATGTGCCACAACCACATTCAAACATTGTACTATACTTGATGCATTAATATATCACTCGTTCAGATGGAATCAATCAACAAGCATTGTTAACACTGATGGAGCTCATATCATAGGTCATTCTCTTAAGGTCTTTCCAAATAATTTATTTCTAGAAATATTAATATCTTGACACATAGATAGGGTATCACAATTAGGTCCCCTAGGGAGAACCAAAAACCTTTTTGAATTATATTGTTAGAAAAGGGATTGATTCCCTAAACATGATGGATATGATGATACCATGAAATCTACCCAATATGAAGAAGGAATGATAGAGGATACCTATTCATTCACATATTTGGATACCATAAAATATATATGAGTGAAAACGCATTGAGGGGAAAATAATCCAATTCAAAGGATGTAATTACAATTTTTACAATCACAAGGATGGATAAAGGGATAAAACTCAATTGAACCCTATCCATACACATTAGAAGATGGATTCTATATAGCTTCAATGTAATTATATGTTTTGGAAACCCCTACCCAATAATCACGATGTCAATTATTAAAACTCGATGTGTAATTGCTTTTTATAAAATCATGATGATAAAATTACACATCACATTCCATCACAGAGAAGCTTCCAGGTTTAGTTCTGGAAAACAAGATACAACTGATACATTTCGTCAAAATATTGACAATGATATGATTCTTATTATTTCCATCACATAGAAGTATTGGGAGATTCATAAATATATTAACCGTTTACAAATAAATTGAAAATGTAGGGTGATCAAAAGAATTCTCGATATGTGGTTATAAAACCATGTATTGAAATTATTTTTTGAGATCATTTTTCAAATTATTTTAAAATATTTTCTGAAAAGGGAAAAAAATTTCCTGAAGAATTTCATAAATACTTATAAAAGGTTCCTTGAAATAAATATTAAGGAAAAATATTACACACTAATTTATATATTAATTTAAAAACTATTGATAAAATGAATGCATGTACAAAAAATGCAAGGAATGCTATATATTCCAGAAATTAATCAAACTAATCTTACAGTGACATACAAGGATACTAATACACATGAAATAATAATTACAAATAATTTCATAAGTAACAACATAATGATTCTCATAACACTTATAATTCACTTCATGAAATTATAGATGTAATATTAACATATGTAACAACATTCTGATAATAAATACTGCACTTCCTTTATAAAAACATTCTAGGTACATACATCATTATGCCATATAAATTTATTAACATTATCATAAATAAAATATACCTAACCAAGGGATATTACAATAGTTTAAAAGTCCCATGGATGTATAATATTAAACACATATTAATGAAATTCATAATTTCAGAAAATCATATCATTCTATTTAGGCCTCATGCCAAGACCATACATAATCATTATGTCAAGGCCTTGTTCCATGACCAGGATTATCCCCTGAGACCAGTCGATGCATCGATTTGCAATAGTGGACCTCACCCCTCACATAATCAGTACAATTAATTCCTCATATGTCTAAATGTCTTTAAACAAATATGTACCATACCAATTATATTTATTAAATTATTTATTTTATTCAATGTGTCCCGTACCATTTCGAATACTTTTTCATGTCTTTTATTCAAATTGTCCCATACCACTTAGAATAATTAAATTCTTAATCCATAAGATAATAAATGAGATTAATTAAATTTTAAAATTATTCTTATATTAATAAATGAATCGTTAAATAACAGTAAATGTTAAGCTAAAGACTACATAGACTCATAGACTTACATTTTTACAAGTTATATTAACTGGTTCCCATAAAATATTTTTTTTCGGGTTTTCACAAGAAATAATAACACTTAAATTCAAAATACCTATTTAATTGAAATGATAATTTTGTATACATAAGATTCATGTTCTCTATAGAAGTGTTAAATAGGTTAATCATAAACTAATATTATTTCTTTTGGTAGATTCATCATGGATTAAAACATAACACCCACTAATTTATAAAATTAATTTTAATTAAAAAAAAATTAAGCATACATTACTAAGGTGTATATGTATATATATGCATATGTATTATGTAACAACCCAACCCTAGTTACCTAGAGTCGGTGCATTATTACATAAAATTGGCATGATCACAAGTGATCATGACATAAAAGATCGATTAGTTTAGTATCTTTGGAAGTGTTAGATACATACATAAGTTTTACCTTACATAATGAATTAAAAAAATTGGGTATGAAGTCTCTTATATCCCATAGACTATTCCTACAAGTTAAGAGTAATATACTTATTTGCACACTTGGAATAATAAAAAAATAAAGGGTTGAGCTCAGATGCTCAGTACTGATTACAATATAGCAGACACAATCATAAATTAGCATAAACATTTATGGAAATGTATAAGTCTAAAATATGACCCTTTTAAAAATAAACATCAGCATAATATGGCCCAAAAAAATAAAATAATGCCAATTAAATATACACATAGACATTTTTTTAGTTGAATAATAACATTTAATATCAATATCTAATTTTATAATTATGGATCACATAATTTTGGACAACCTAACCACATAGTCAAGGCCTCATGCCAAGACTACAAATAAGATTTTGTCAATGCCTTGTTTCAAGACACTAGTTTGTCTCATGATACATATTGATTCATCGAGGAGCTATATAAGGCTCCACCCATCACATACTAAGTTCAATGCATTCCAAAAATTAGAAGGATGAAACATATCATAAATATTCGTATTAAAAATAGCATATGAAATGTCAATACTTTAACCACAAACCATGAATGGTATAAAAATAGAACATCCACAGTCAAACATAACTTATTTAATACAATATAAGAGATCTTATTATAATAAATCATCCTTAATAAAGAATAAAATAAAATGAAGGATATTGAAATAGATGTAAATAATTAGCAATACTATTTTGGAAAAATAACCTTTTTTTTCATGAAAACGTTTAGAATTTTCACTATTTATCAAGAAGCCGTTTAAAATATATTTTTGAATCAAAGTGTCCCAAACCACAATGAAACATAGAAAAAAAATTTAATTTTAAAAAATTCATGTCCATATAAATAAATCCTTAAAACCAATTTTAATATATGTTCATTGATGAGAAATATTTAAAAGAATAAATCATTAAACCATTTAGAATTATATTTTAGTTAGTCTTCCTTAAAAAATGAAAGACGCTTGAATTATAATAATTGTCTTAATAAATTCCTCATAATTTTATTGGAATAAATGGATTCATGATATATTATTTCAATGTACAATATATACATCATATAAAAGTAAATTGGTGCATGATAACAAAGAAGTCTCAATTGAATGAAAATTGAGATGAAATCCCATAAAAATACCATATCCCTAGGTTAAGGATAAATCAATGAGATAATTAAGTGTGAAATATATAAATACACTAAATATGATTGGATATTCAGTTTAAATCCGTTAGAGTACATTCACACATATTCTTGTAAAAACAAAACCAATGACTTGGATATTTAACTCAATGAATGTAAATTGAGTTAAGATTACTCTTATCAAGTTCAAATCGATGACTTGAAAATTTAACAATGGAGTGATTATGTTTATAAAAATTATATCAACACAATGGGGAGTGGAAATTACTAAATAAATAAATAAATTGTGATTGCACACATAATCTTGGAATAAAAGAATCAATGAAGTTTTTGTAAACCCAATGAGTGGAAATCAAAATAAGAAACCCCCTTACCGATTTGGTAACATACGAAACATTCACCCCATGAATGAAGGATCATACAATGAAGATGTAAATACCCAATAATTATAGTATATTACAGAAGTAATACAATGATGGGAAGTAAATGCACCATAGAAAAGGAAATAATAGCAATATAGCATGAATCTCACGAGAATTAGAAGTGAGATGAAAACCTGTTACCATGTACTTTTACTAGATATATGGAACATTGAACTCATGTATAATAGTTTAATCATTGTTATTAAATTATAAAATAACCACATACATAAATAAGAAATCATATATTATCTTCTAATGATTCTTTGTTATTAATATTTCAGTGGTATCATTATTTCGGGTGTTAGCTGATTCATTTTCCATTATATGCTTAGTTAAGTAATCAATTTTTTCATGGATAGGATGTATTTGATTCATATCATGAATTATATTAAGTTATTAAATTTTATTTTTAATAATTAAATGAAAATTATTATTGAATGGTTATGATTGGGAATTATTTTCACCGTGTTCTTAGAGATGGAAATCCATACGTACACACGGGAGACAATATCATTATATTGATGGTGAAATCATATGTAATTAAATAGTTAATAATATATAAATAATCATTAACATGATATATTTATTATTTACATCAGTTCTACTTATTATTATACCCATCAAAATAATGAAGAGTTTGAATAACAAACTGCACCACGACATGGAGATGGTAAGCCGTACGTACACACATATGGTGACTTGTCATTCATAGTATGGATAGAAAAATGAATCTTGTTGTAACATATATATATTACCATCACTGTATGTTTAAGGTATTAGAGTTATTAATTTGGGGTGGAGAAAACAAAGTAAGTGGAAATGGAAGAAGAAAAGAACTTTGAAAGAGGTAGTGAAAGTTTTACCTCTTTTTCTGGTGTTTCCTTTTGAGTTGATCAAAATGGCGCCATAGGTTGGATTTTTTTATCAATTTATGGTCTCTAGGAATAAGTGAGGGTATTTGGGAGGATATTAGAGTATGGTTCATCCAATAGAAAAAGATTTGGAGGTGTTATTTTAATAGAAGGGGATGTACCCTTTTATAAGAGAGGTGGGGTAACTTTAGTAAAACTTGAAATATTATTTTATTATACAATCATATTCTTTTTATAATGGATCAAAAAAATATATTTCAAGGATAAGGTGGGTATGGGTTCACAACCACTGAAAAAATAGGTTTTATACAGGTTTAGGTCACCATATTATCGTTATCTTTTAGATTTAACTCTTATATAAAGAGTTTATCTTTTACCATGTCTTATTGTATTATTATCATAAATGGTTAATAAAAATACTATAAAAATCCACGAGAACCCCAAGTGGTTAATTATTGATATAATTGAGATTATTTAAGTCCTTTTTCAAATCCTTAATTTTTTTTTGAATATTATATCAATGAATAATATAGTATTTGTTTTAAAAACTCATTTATGTCAATTTTGAAACTATTTGGTATTTTTTTTGTGAAAGTCATAAAAACATTATCACCTCAAAAAAAATTATTTAGTCAACACTAAATGTCATATTAACCTATAAAATTAGTTTAATTCCTCAGAAGTCTCAATTTATATTTATTTGGATATTTATAATATCTATTATTTTAATCTTTCATTAATAAGGTTATTAATGCATCATCATTGTGTCAAAAATAAATTTACTTATTTAATGTCTAAAAATTATAAATAAAATACTATTATGTAGGTAATATTTCAACATTTCTAATGAATATTCATATTCTAATTTATCATATGTATAAGCATATATTAAAAATGGTATAATTTTTAGACATTGAATTTAAAACTTTTAACTCTTCTTTAAATAAAATAATAATAAATGTCATAATCTAATCTAACTGGACCAAAAGGATAATATTTCAATCCTATGGTTGATTTTGGTCTAAATAAAATTATCCAATTGAATTAGGACATGGGTTAATGTAATTATAATATCATTTTTACATTTAATTACCCTATTTACTTTTAACCGTGGTAAATAAAAGTCAAAAGTT
Organism: Viscum album; assembly: GCA_963277665.1. Taxonomy (NCBI): domain Eukaryota; kingdom Viridiplantae; phylum Streptophyta; class Magnoliopsida; order Santalales; family Viscaceae; genus Viscum; species Viscum album. Next base: position 796,009 of record OY728129.1, read on the forward strand.
ACTATTACCCAAAAATTATTTTTATCTTATTAAACCAAATATTACTTTATGATATCAACCTAATCTCTCTGAATTTTGAAATTCAATTCGTAGAAGCGGTAAAATTTTGATTTATGAAAATTTGCAAATGCGCCTAGAAGGTGTGTAAAAGACAGTAAAAAGTTCAATAATGTTTTTATATATCTAACCATATTATAAAATGACATTAATTAATTAAATTGAACTAAAATAGGTATTATGTATATATTTTGAATCTAAAATAATTTAAAAAAAAACTATTTGAATAAATATCGGTTTTTAAACAATAACGTAGTCTTTTTCACTACTCATCAAAAATTGAATGTTTTCAGAAAATACCAAAAATTCACCCAAAGATAATTCTGATAATTCGAATAAAAAAATGGAGTCCATTTTGAAAAAAAAAAATTATAAAATTTCAAAAAGTGGGTATTACTATTCATAACCGCTTTTTTAAAAGGCTAGTTTGACAGGCCGTGGTGTGCTTGAACATGGTGTTTCCGACTTCTCACGCTATCGTATTATTTAAAGGGAAACGTACCATGGAATATTGGGGTGTTACATTCTTCCCTCCTTCAATAATTTTCTTTCTCGAAATTTGAAATTGTTCTTCAGAAAAAATGGCTAAAAAATAGATGGTCCCTTTGTGGAAAAACCGAATCGGAAATAGGGTTAATAAAATATAGTCTTAATAAGAGGGAAAGGGAAATGAAAAAGCCACCAGAAAATTATGATTTGGAATAGGATAACATTGGTGGAAATTATAATTAGAGGACAAATGTATATATTTATATGGATTGATTGAGGTCATCAATGAAAAACAAGTGAATTGAAAATTTAGGGTCTTAAAGCCGTAAATCTAGGATGATTTAAAATATCATCAGTTCAACAAAACATAAGGTCTTAGGATAACACATTATTGGTTTTATGATACTTTAGCTAATGATTAAGAATTATTTTATTCAGAGAATAAGGGAAATAATACTTGACAAGTATAGTTCTATCATTTAACTAATTTCTACTATAGACTCATCTTTCACTCCAAAAGATAAGTATTCAAGATGACTTGGTCACAACTAAAGCACGAGAATAAACATCTATAAAATCACATAATCCACAAAATATGAACTATATATTTCCCTTGTATTTATAAATTATCCAAAACCAAAATGGTTTGAACAAGATCAAATGATCCCTAAAAAGGATAATCCTTTATAGAAAGAAACAGTACTCTTAAACTACAAAATTAAACAAATAATTCCCAAAGTTCAAAAAAAGACCATATAAAAATACAAATGCCCTTAAATTTCTTCAAAATAAATCAAACTATATTTAAAACCCAAAATTCAAAAGGATTTGATCACGTATCCTTGCACGATAAACCATAACATTTATCTCCAAATAATATCGACTATCATTAAAGTCACATACTTAAGTGTAATTAATCTAATCACATATTCTCTATGATAGGTTAATCATTTTTAATTAACAACCCAAATCTATATAAGTCCACAAAAAACATACATTCTTCCAAAATAAAAATCCACCATTACTCCTAAAATGAAATCCCATAGTATTTTATTTTTGTTATAGATATAGTATTCCCAAAAAACTGAACGTTATCGAAAATATCATTTATCACAAAATAACCAAATCAATTTCTTTTAAAAAGGATAAAGATATATTCCCAATATAAACATATTCTGGATCCCTAAAATCATTTAACTAAAAATAATTATTCATATTAACCAGGGCTTCACGTAGTCTAGTGGTAGGCGATAAATCCCAGTTTCACTTTGGTTGTCGATTAGATTGCGACAGATTTTTCCTAAGCGACGTGTCTTTTAAAAACAGTATAATTTTTTAGCATTCCCAAAAATGAAATAAATTCCTCAAAAATAGCCATAACATATTTTAACAACAAATGTTATCTCATACCTTTCATTTTATTCCCAAAAAAGTATTAATCTATAATTGACTGAAATTCAAGGATCATATAAACCTAAATGATTCTTTATAACTATATCCACAAAATAATAGAAAATTATTCCTCAAATATAATTTTATCATAAAAAACTGTAGGATTTCACATACAAGAGAATAGTCATCCAAAGTAACCCCATCAAGAAAGAGAATTAATAATTTTAAACACTTCTCAATCCATTTATTTCTACATAGTTTCTTCCTTGACATAGAGGTTATCCTATAGAATAGAACTTTGACGCGGGTACTTCCCAGGTCCCCTACATTTACATCAAATGACTGTAAATGGATTCTTAGGGACTTTTTTATTTTTTTCCCTAGAACTCTTCATTTTCCTTGGAAATTATTTACTTTATGTCCTTCATTGCCTCACATAAAGCATTTCATTATTCCATTGAGAAAGTTTCCAGGGTGTCTCCTTCCACATTTCCTACATGATAGAAAATGATATCTCTTTTCTCTATGGTCTCCACTAATGGAGCTCTTATTATTCTCCTCCTTTCTGTTCTTTGTGTTGAGTCAATAATGTTTTCCTTATAACTTTTCCATTCCTTAATGTAAGAGGGAGATTGTTGAGTCATCAAGGTTTCCTTATGAATTGACCATTCCTCTTGTTTTGAAAATCACAAACACCTTATCTTAAGGAAAATTTCGTTTAACCCTATATTTTACCCCTATGGAAAATTTCCTTCCCCAAGGAAATTTATCCTTACCATGTTTTCATTTCTCAAATCTTTATGTTTCTAAGTATAAAAATCGGATTGGAATAAAAACCTCAGAATCATATAATCCTTAGATATGAGGCATTCTATTTAAGACTTAGAATTATGGTTATGAACTCTCATGTAGTTCAACTCCGAATTTTGGTTACGAAATCTCATGTAGATCAACTCCGAATTCTGGTTACAAACCCTCATGTAGTTCAACTCTGAATTCTAGATATGAAATCTCATGAAGTTCAAATCCAAATTTCTGGATAGGATGATTCATGACGTTCGACTTCAAATTCTGACTACGAAGTTATATAATGTTATAACTACGAATTATGATGTTTAATTCTTAGTACGAATTCTCATTTCGAATTCTGATGATGAATTCTGAATACGATTTCTCATTATTAATTCTTATGATGAATTCTGATTACGAATTCCCATTATGAATCCTGATGATGAATTATGATTACGAATTCTCAATATGAATTATGATGTGGAATTCGGATTATGAATTCACATTACAAATTATGATTATGAATTCTAATTATAGATTATAGATATGAACTTTTATGTAGTTTGACTCTGAATTCTTCTGATAAAAAGAATCTGAATATCCTTGTGTTGCAGACTCTGAATTTAGTTTTTAATTAGACTTCGAAGATTTATTTACCTTCATTCTGAATATCAGATTTTACTTACGCTTACCCTCATTTTGTTATAAAACGACGTCGTGCTTTCAGTTACTCACTTACCATTGTTTGAGTGACACCGTTACAGGTCCCTCTGAAATTCAAGGAAAAATAAGACCGTTGGAGGAGGGAGCCGACCATTGAAGCCACACCTTTAAATAAGAGCTCATTTGAAAAGAGAGAGACAACTTTTTTGAGACTTTAGAAAAAGTGACGTTGAAGTGATTTATAGAGAGAGAGAGGATCTTATAAACTCTCAAGCATCATGAAGAAAGTTTTGAACCACTCGTTCAAACATTTCTTCATTAATATTTCCTTAGTGAAGAGGTTCTATTTCCTTGAAATCAGAGACTTCGGGTTGTGAAGTCAGAGGTGCCAATTTCCTTACAAATCAAGGGCTTGTGGGGATAGCAAGACAGATACCAATCTTAGGATTGAGGTCTTACCTAGGTTTGGGTAAGAGTAAAATTCTTGAATGTATAAATCAAGGGACCTCTTATCCAGTGTTGTTGGATACCATCCTTTTTGGGTTAAAAGAGTTTATTCTTGTTACTTGTAGTTTTACTACATTGTTTTTGTACTGCAATTGTATTTTTAAGGAAATTATAACTTTCTTATACTTCCTTACACATGTACTCTGATTTAGTTAGATTCTATATGCTTTAAGTTAGAATCTTATTTGGTGTAAACATTTGTTATGTTTCATTTCTGGAATCACTTTTCTGGAATCAAGCATGTTATTAGAACTTAGAGGTGTTGTGAATTTTGGTTATCTGTAAAAGTTCCATAATAATTTTTAAAGCATACAATTCACCCCCACTTGTATTTGTATATCATTTTACATATTTGATCATAAATATGGTATTATATCATATATCATACAAAGATATACCATTCTAATAATTGGTATCAGAGGGTTGGCACAATCTGAATTAATCTCACGATTAGATTCCGAAGGGAATTCTCGGAATTGTATTTTTCAGATTCATATTTTTGAGATTCATATATTTGGACTCATATAGTTCAGATTCATATTTTTTTTACTTAGATATACTCTTGTTCAATAGTTTCCTTGCATAGGATATTTTCTCTTGTTTACAAACTCATACTACTAACAAGTTTTTGTGCCAAAGATTTTCTTAAGCATGACAGGTTTAAACGTTGGTTCTATAGATAATCTAAATCCTACCAGACCTCGTATTTTCTATGGAAATGATTATGAGTACTAGAGAGATAGGATGAAAACTTTTGTCATCAATACTGTAGTTGATAACTATCTAACTCTACCTGGAGATTATAAGATTCCCGACAAGGAATTGAGAACCTTTAAGAATCAATAGAAATCAGAATATCAATCAAACATCAGAGTTAAAAATACATTGTTATGTTCCATGACTAGGAACATCTATAGTCAAATATCATCATGTGAAGCTGCAAACAGTATCTGGAAGAAACATGAAGTTTCTCATTTTTGAACTTAAAGTCATCTAAACTAGAAAAGCTATGTTGAGATATGCATACCATGGTTTTAATTTTTCTTATAGAGAACCTATAAGTAAAGTACAACAAAGGTTTATGACTATCGTGAATATCTTAAAAATCTGGGAGAAAAAGGTTTGTATGATGAGACTCTTGTTGATAAGATCATTGATATTATTCCAAATGAATGGGAGTCCAAGAGGATAGCTATTGATGAGAACATGAAAGTCACTCATATTTCCATACATGTGTTGTTTGGAACTCTTTTTTAGCATGACACCAGAATGAAGAGAGATTCTGAAATTGTCAAGAAGAAGAATGGGAATGGAGGAGTTACTTTCACTACCAATTCTAAACATATGAAACCCAAGACCCCAGAATGAGTAACTAGATCATTGTCAAAGAAAGTCATTATTTGGTCAGAATCTAGTGAGAGAATAAAGTCTGAGAATGAATTTGAAAATCATTCAAGGAGAATGAACACGATTGTAGATTATAAAAACCATTAGAATAATTACATGATGAAAGACTATAGAGATAAGAAAGATGCAGAATTTACATGTTATGAATGTAGAAGAACAGGTCATATCAGACCTGATTTTCCTTTGTTGAAAAATAAGGAAAAGAAAAAAAGGAATTCATATTGGTACAAGAAGAAATTATGTCGATCAAAACACAAGAAAAGTCTCAAAGCTAATGATACTTGGAGTGCGAGCTATGTATACTCTTTAGAAAGTGATTCTTCTGAATATGATTCATCAACACAAAAGAATATGGGACTCATTGCTACTACTTCTTTCCCTAATTAATGTCTTATGGCCAAGGTACGCTCTACCGAGGCTTTAACAAATTTATCTCTTGATAACAATTACTATTCCAATCATAGTTCTTCTAATGAAGATACATCATCCTCATAAATTTAATAATGTTTATACGAAGAAGTGTCTAGATTTTCCATGTTACATGAAGCAAAAAATTGTAAAATTTCTTAAAAATTAGACAAGGTAATTACTAGGGAAGAAATTCTTACAAAAGAGATTTCAGATCATTCTAGAGATCTTGGAGATAAAGAAGAGCTTTTAGGATAACATTCTAAAGACCTTGAGAAATCAAATTCCGATAAAGAAAAACATTCTAAAGATCTTAATAATACTATTCTAGAGGTAAAAGTTTTTAAGGAAAAATCTATCTCTATGGATATGATTCCTGAGGATAGGAATTATTCATCAGACTAAAATACAAAATAGTTTCTCTTAAGAATCTTATTGAATAATTTACCTCTGGGAAGGAAATTTTTTCACAAAATGTATTCTCAAATTAAACCTCAAGGAAACACTACTGGAGTAGGTTATACTCACAAAAAACCATTTTTCAAAAATAACTATTTCGTTCCTTGTATAGACCTTTTATTTACTAAATGTCAAACTAGTGGGCATTGGATGAAAAATTTATCCTTAAATAGAGTTCAATCTCTTGGAATTCATAATACTTATTTTTCTAAAAAATGGGGATAATCAAAAATTTTTGTCTAAAAATTCTGGATCCAAGAATGTTTGGATCCCGAAAACTTAACATTTTATTATTTTCAAAAAAATAGGGAAAGTACCAACAAAAATATGTGGTACATGGATAGTGGATGTTCTTGGAATATGACTAGTAACAGAAACTGTTTTGAAAATATTTTCAAGGTGAAAGGAGGAAAAGTAACTTTTAGAGATAATGCTCAGGGAAAAATTATTTGTATAGGTATCATTGTTCTTCTTAGAAAAACTATGATTTCAAATGTTTTATTTGTCAAAGGTCTTAAGAACATCCTCATTATCATAAGAAAATTATTTGATGAAGGATACCTTGTGAATTTTAGGAATGACAAGTTCTTAGTACACAATTCCAAGGAAGAATTTATTCTTTCTACCCATAGGAAAGAGAATGTTTACACACTAAACATAGAATACATTGAAAGCCAAGACTTAACTTTCCTGAGTTCAATGGATGATCATTATTGGTTGTGGAATAGATGGTTAGGAAATTGTAGCCTTAGGAAACTATGAAAAATATTTAATAAAGGATTAGTTAATGATCTACTGGAGCTTAGATTTGATTCTCCAAAAGTTTGTGACCCTTGTAAATATGGAAAGCAACAAAAATCAAGTTTTAAATCAATCGGTGAAGTCACAACTACAAATGCATTACATCTAGTGCATATGGATCTTTTTGGTACAACACAAACAGTAAGAATTGGAGGAAATTACTATGTATTTGTCTTGGTTGATGATTACACTATATTTATGTGTGTCAATTTTCTAGCAAATAAATCTGATGTTTTTTTCATTTCAAAAGTTTTAGAACCCAAGATAAAAATGAGAAAATCCTTCCATTTGAAACTATCCAGAGTGATCATGGAGGAGAATTTCAAAATTCTTATTTTGAAACTTTTTATAGTAAAAAAGGAAATACTCATAACTTTTCAGCACCCATAACACCTCAACAGAATGGTATTGTTGAAAGAAAAAATATAAATCTTCAAGAGGTATCTAGAACCATGTTGAGTGATTATTTTGTAGCCAAATATTTTTGGGATAAAGCTGTAAGTACTGATTGTTATACTATAAATCGAGTTTTGATTAGAACATTTCTTAATAAAACCCATTATGAGTTATGGAATGGAAGAAAACCTAGACATTTTTACTGTAATGTTTTTGGTTTCAAGGTATTAATTCAGAATACTAAAGATAATCTTCATCAATCTGCACCAAAATCTGATGAAATAATTTTCTTAGGATACTCCACAACTTCTAAGTCATATACAGTTTTCAACAAAAATACTTGTACTGTTGGGGAGACAGTGCATGTGAAATTTGATGAAACTGATCCGTTTGTTTTTAAAAAACCCCATCCTACATCCTTGGATTTGTTTTCAAAAACTGATTATCAACCTTTGATAGAAGATCCATATGATAAGGAAAATGTTAAATAATATACTACTGAAACATTTATTCTAGAAGATTTCCTACCCTATGTTGTTGAACAGGTTTTACAAAACCCAAATCAGTTGTTTCTAAAGAATCATCCTAGTAATAGTATCATTGGTGTTGTCAATCATCTTTTAAGGACTAGAATTTCCTTATGTAATGAAGTAGAACATCTAGCATTCCTTTCCCAATTAGAACAAAAAAACACTGATGAAGCTTTAGGTGATGATGATTAGATAAAAGCCATGAAAGATGAAATAAATGAATTCAAAAGTAATAAAGTCTGACCTTGGTTGAAAGACCTAAGGAATCTTCTGTTATTGGAGTAAAATGGTTCATTAGAAATAAGTGTGATGAAAATGGAATCATTGTCAGAAATAAAGCAGGTTAGTTGCTAAAGGCTATAATCAACAAGAATGAATAGTATATGATTGAACCTATGCTACAGTAGATAGAATTGAATATATTCATATTTTACTAGCCTTTGTAGCTTATTCAATTTCAAACTTTTTCAAATGGATGTGGAATGTGCTTTCCATAATGGTTATGTTCAAGAGAAAGTTTTTGTTGAACAACCTCCTGGATTGGAAGATAAAAAACATCCTGATCATGTTTTTAGGATTACCAAAGCTTTGTATGGCCTTAAACAAGCCCCTAAAGCTTCGTATGATAGACTTATAGGATTCTTGCTTCAAAATAACTATGATAATGGAAATGTAGATCCAACCCTTTTTATAAAGAAAGATAAGAAAAAAAAAATGATTGTTCAAATTTATGTTGATGACATTATATTTGGTTCAACTCAGAAATCATTAACTGATTCCTTTGATGATCTAATGAAATCTGAGATTGAAATGAGTATGATGGGTGAGTTAACATTTTCCCTTGGTTTTGAAATTTCTAAAAACCAGAAGGAATCTATATATCTCAACATAAGTATATTAAAGATCTTATTAAAAAGTATGGATATGACAACACTAAAAGTATATGTACTCCCATTGGTACCTCAAACACACTTGATCTTGATGAAGCTGGAAGACTAGTAGATAAAACATCTTTTAGAGGTATGACAGGATGCCTACTTTACTTGACAGCTAGTCTTCCAGGCTTAATGTTTTCCGAATGTTTATGTGAAAGATATCAATCCAATCCTAAGGAATCTCATTTAAAGGTAGTGAAAAGAATTTTTCGGTACTTAAAGGGAACTATGGATTTAAGACTAGTTTATACTTTTGGAAATGATTTTGTTTTAAAATGTTTTTTTTTCAGATGCTGACATTGGTGGATGTAGAATGGATACAAAGAGCACATCTAGAGTATTTCATTTCATAGGAGATTCATTGGTTTCTTGGTCATGCATGAAGAAAAACTATGTAGCTCTTTCCACTTCTGAAGCTAAATATATAGCAGATGGAAGTTTTTGTGATCAAGTATTGTGGATGCAACACATACTCAGAGACTATGGCTTGAGTTTTACTAAGAATCAAATTTTTTGGGATAACACAAGTCCCATTTCCCTTAGTAAAAACCCTTTACATCACTCTCATTCAAAGCACATAGATATTAGGCATCACTCTCTTAGGGATCATAGAGATATAATTCTTCAATTCATCAGAACGCAAGATCAACTTGCTGAAAGTTTCACAAAAACATTACCTTTTGATAGATTTGAATACATTAAACAGAAGTTAATAATGATAACCGTAAGGTAATATTCCTCGATTAACATGCTGTGAAACTAATATTCTTATAGTAATAAACTCCTTTTCATAGGGGGAGTACATTTGCTGTGATGTTTTTCAAAATTTCTCATAATGAAAATTTTTCTTAGTTAGTTTTTCAAAATTTCCCATAATAAAAAATTTTGTAGTTGGGTTTTTAAAATTTTTTGTAATGAAAATTTTCGCTATAGATTTTTCAAAATTTTGGAAATGAATGTTTTTATAGTCTATTTTTCAAATATTTGTAATGGAAATATTCGGAACTGAAAATTTCGCAATGAAATTCTTCAGAATTGAAATTTTTGTAATGAAAATCATCAGACCAAAAATTTTTGTAATGGAAATTCTCGGATTTGAAAATATTTATAGTGATTTTTTTTATCATATTAAAGTTTTATTTGGAATACAATGTTCTTCAAGAAGAATATACCTCAGTACGAATAATCATCCTAGAAATATGAAAAGTATGATTCTTTCTTAAGTTTTCAAATTCATTTTTACTTGATGGTAGTTTTTTTTTTGTTTTTTAAAATATCTCAGATTTAAGATTCCATAAATCCAAATGTTTTCCTTTTAAAACATCAAAAGTTCGGATTCAACCTAATCTTATATCCTTGGGGCTATCATTTCAAACGTCAAATCAGATCTGATGAATTCTCAACCGTTATATTGGAATTGGAAGTTGAAAGGTCACCTCCATTGAATATATAATCGGGACCCCCGATGGTTGTCCCACATCAATTTCCATGATCTAGAATCTCGAATCTCTGCTCCTCTATAAAATCCCATTTCGAATTCCTTAGATGGGATCTAGTATGAAGTTCTGTAGAAGCTCTTTCTAAAGATATGTCTACATTTAAGATGATCTCAGAGTGGAAAATATATTTGGAAAGGTTGTAACACCCAAATTTTTTCATCATGTATTACTCCATTATTTCCAAGAACATAAATCTCAATGGGTGGAAAAGTGTATCTATTTCTAAGATACCAGCTCAAGATGTAGTCTATCCAGATCTTCTCATCAAATTCTATGTATCAGTTTGTTTCACTAAGGAAGAGGGCAGAGAAAAGTTCTCGTTCAAGAGTTATGGGAAGACTTATACACTTTCTTACACTAAGGCTGCAAGCTTGGTGGGGCAGGGATATGAAGGTGAAGTTGAATTCTGTTCACACAAACTGCCATAGGTTCAAGTTACTTTTGTTAAGGAAAAGTCTATGGAATGGCTTGGGCTCAAAGATGTCAAAACAACGAAGATTTCCTATCTTTCTACCAACAATCGGATCTTATAACTATCGGTTCAGGGACATATCATATCGAGGAAGGGTGATATGGACACCGTTAAGAAAAGTGACATGTATATTTTGGACTTTTTTGTAAACCAAGGAATGAGGACCTCATGAAACAAATCCTCATTACGATTCATAACATTAAGAATGGAAACCTCAGAGCTCAGATTATTATGTATCCGGCCTCACTCACAAAGCTGATAGTTCGGTGTCTCAAATCTGTCAAGATTACATGCAGCTCTATGTAGAGGAATTGAAAGGTGATGCTGATAAGTGATGACACTCTGAAAAGGATGAAAGTTGGTTTTTACAAGGAGTCAGGTGAGTTCTATGATCTGCCAGAGGATGAGGCACAAGCCAATCCTGAAAATGTTGAAAAAGATAAACCATCAAAGAAAGAAAGAAATAAAAGAATGCTGAAGGAAGTGGAGGATATAGAAAAAACCCCTAAGTCTAAGGAAGTCCATTCCACACCTCCTAAACCAAAGAAGCTAAAAAAGCCTACCCGGATGAGGTGGTAGCAAATTGGAGGGAGGATATGCAAAATAGAAAAGAAGGGGAGCCACAGTTTGGTTTGGATCCTACTGAGGCCAAGGCATTGAAGGAAAAAGCTACTGATGAGCTAGAGAAGTAGGACAAGGAGATGAAGCTCAAGAAGAAGATGTTAGAGGCCAAAATTTTTCAATCCCTTCTGAGGGATACTGAAATCGCTTCCGAGAAAATTCATGTTCCGAAGACTTTTATGGTGGAATAATTGCCTCAGACTCCGAGAAATAAATTTATGTCTCTGAAGAAAGTCATAGAGAAGGAAGTCGAGAAGGAATCTATGCAAGAAGTCTAGGAAGATCAACTTTTTGAAAGGACATCCAATTTGTTAAAGCAAGTAGAAGACTCTTAGGATAAGGAACATGATTTCGAGAAAATTTCACTCCAGAATTCTCAAGCCAGATCATCTAAACTAATTACACCTAAAGATGATGAGAAGGATGAAGAAGAAGTCAACAAGCCATCTGAGGAAGAAAGTCACAATCATAACTTAATTCTTCCCGAATATATTAATGTTGTAGCCGAGAAGGAAAAAGTTGATGAAGACAAGATTTTCCAATTATCTGAGAGTGAGAATGAGTCTCAAAATGAGGAAGTCATACTGAAAATCAGTAAGGGTAAAAAAGTGCTTGTTGACACTCCAGCGATAGAAATTATGAGGAAGAAAGATGTTGGAGGAACATCAAAAATGAAGTTTGTAGAGATAGAGGAAGAACCATCTTGAATTAAAATGTCTGATTCAGAGTCATCTACCTTGGGACATGATTTTGTTGTTCAGTCCCTGAAGAAGCTGGTGGAAACAATTCCTATTTTTCCAGTAGTTGAATCCAGATTCCAGATGCTTCAGCATAGTATGAATCAGAAAACAAACTTTGTGTCCATGGTTATGGATAGATGTGTTAAAATTGAAGCTGATCAAAAAACATTTCTGATCAACTTTGAATCCCATAGGAAATCTTGAAAGCATATGACCAAATGGCCTAAGAAAATCAATGAAGATATGGAAGACCTTGATCAGTTCCAAGAAGATGTTAAGGAAGCCTTTGATACTCATGATGTCAAAATCAAAAATCTATCAAAAATGTTTCTTGAAAAGATGAATCTAGAAAAAAAATACTCGGATTCAAGAAGTGAAAGACCTGAATTGAATGTTGAGCTATTTTGTTCATAGTTGGAAAAAATGAGAAGGATCTTCGGATCGAGATGGAAGAAAGTCTTGGGAAGCAAGACGATTTACTGAAAGCTTAAGAAGAAGCCATTAAGGCTTCGGGAGACAGGATCACAGCATTAGAAAATCAAGCTAAGAAAGATCACGAAGATCTGAAAAATATGAAGGCAATCGTGAAGAATCTCAATCCCATGGAAAAAGAAACAAAATGAATCTTACTCCGTTAATTTTTTTTTTGTATTTTTTCCTTGAACTAATTGTTTCAATCGTAATGGAATTATGGGTTCTTGCTTTGTTTGGATGTATATAATAATATTTCAGGTACCATATTATTATTTTTCCATTCCCTCAAAATATTTTTGAAAATGAAAAAGGGGGATAAGGAAAAATAATTCTAAAGAGGAGAAAGAAAAATATATATCCCTATGTAAGGGGGACTTTATTTAAGGGGAAGTTCTCAGTATGATGATTTCCACATTCAAATGAAATTTCTCATTCTAGAAATCTAGAATACGATCATTAGAGTTTCAAACCCTATGGGGGAGTTAGTTTTATTCACCATTGTCCAAAAAAATATAGAGATAAGATTTAATTTTAAAGTCTAGAAATGTATTTTAAGTCTTTATATTTTTTTTGTAAGGATGTTTTTGCTTTCCAAAAAGGGGGAGATTATTGAGTCAATAAGGTTTTCCTTATGACATTTCTATTCCTTCATGTAAGGGGGAGATTGTTTAGTCATCAAGGTTTCTATATGACTTGACAATTACTATTGTTTTGAAAATCACAAACACCTTATCTTAAGGAAAATTTCACTTTACCCTATATTTTACCCCTAAGGAAAAATTTTCATCCCCAAGGAAATTTATCCTTACAATGTTTTCATTTCTCAAATAATTATATTTATTAGTATAAAAATTGGATTGGAATAAAAACCATGGAATCATATAATACATAGTTATGATGCATTCTGTTTAACACTCTGAATTCTGGTTACAAACTATCATGTAATTCAACTCAGAATTCTGGTTACGAACTCTCATGTAGTTCAACTCCAAATTCTGGTAACGAACTGTAATGTAGTTCAACTTATAATTATGGATATGAACTCTCATGAAGTTGAACTCCAAATTTCTGGATATGAACATTCATGAATTCCGACTCCGAATTTTGATTACGAATTTATATAAAGTTCTAACTACGAATTCTGATATTGAATTTTGAGTACAAATTCTCATTATGAATTCTGATGATGAATTCGGATTACAAATTCCCATTACGAATTCTGCTGATGAATTCTGATTATGAATTCTAATTACAAATCCTGGTGATGAATTCTGATTACGAATTCTCATTACGAATTTTGATGATGAATTCTGATTATGAATTCTCATTACAAATTCTGATTGTGAATTCTGAATACAAATTATGGATATGAACTTTTATGAAGTTCGACTCCAAATTATTCTGATAAACAGAATCCGAATATCCCTGTGTTGTAGAATCTGAATTCAGTTTTTAATTAGACTCTGAACATTTATTTACCTTAATTCCGAATATCAGATTTTAGTTACGCTTACACTCATTTTGTTATAAAATGATGTCATGATTTCAGTTAGTCACTAACTATTGTTTCAGTGCAAAATATACAGTTCCCTCTGAAATTCAAAGAAAAATATGACCATTGGAGGAGGGAGCTGACCGTTGAAGCCACACCTATAAATAGGAGATAATTTGAAAAGAGTGAGACAACTGTTTCAAAACATTAGACAAAGTGCTGTTGAAGTGATTTCTAGAAAGAGGGGCTCTTATAAACTCTCAATCTTCGTGAAAAAAGTTTTGAACTACTCGTTCAAACTTTTCTTCATGCATATTTGCTTAGTAAAGAGGTATGATTTCCTTGAAATCAGAGACTTCGGGTTTTGAAGTCAGAGGTGTCGATTTCCTTACAAATCGAGGTCTTATGGGATAGCCAGATAGATACCAATTTTCAGATTGAGGTCTTACCTAGGTTGGGGTAAGACAAAATTTCTTGAATATATAAATAAAGGGCCCTCTTATCTAGGGTTTTTGGATACCCACTTCTTTGGGTTAAAAGAGGCATTCTTGTTACTTGTAGTTTTACTACTTTGTTTTTCTGCTATATTTGTATAGTTATGAAAGTATAAATTTATTATACTTCCTTACACTTGTACTCTAATTTAGTTAGATTATATGCACTTTAAGGTAGAATCTTAGTTGGTGTAAACTTTTGCGAAGTTTCTTTTCCAGAATCACTTTTCCGGAATAAAGAAAGTTATTAGAAAATAGAGGTGTTTTGAATTTTGGGTATCTATAAAAGTTCCATAAGAATTTTTAAAGTATAAAATTCACCCTCCCTCTTATAGTTGTATCTCATTTAACATATTCGATCCTAAATTTGGTATTATAGAGTCTATCATACTCAGAAATACCATTCTAACACTTTGTTGAGTTCGGATGTTGGTTAATGTATATGTTGTCGATCGTATTTTTTGGAAAATTGATTCGTGATGAACACGATAACTTTTACACATATCAACATTCCATTTCATTTCTCATTTACACCAATATTCCCTCCTTGTACATCATTTTCAATGTTACTATGACTTTATAGGAATACAACCAGTTACTAAAACCAAAAATCATCATGTGAGTAACAATAGTCGTAAAATCATTTAGAGAATATCATGACACCTTATTTTATATCTACAGCACCATAGGATTAATCAAGGTTATTTATTATGATATTATACTAAAATCCTTCATATTGGTTTGTAATGAAATTGTGAATTACCATAAGAATATCCCATGGGAGTGTCGTAACTAAGAGTGTAGCCATGCACGTTGTCGTATACCAGGATACCTCGGTCAAGCCTGAAACTCTTTTTTGGTGTTTTAACTCCACGATACATCTGTTCCAGAGATACCTTTGCCTACTCATATCCATACAAGGATGTATTTCCTGGAAAGTACACAAAATATCTACATTACCAAAATTATTGGAAGTTGTTTATTCTAATTCTCAAAGTCTATCTTAGAATAATGTTATCAAATCAATTTTTTTCTTAAATATAGCTTCTAGGTATTGTAATAATCTTTACTTGATACCATCTATATCTCCCCTACACTAGATACATAGATTTGGTGAATTATTACACAACATTGGAATGATCAAAAGAGATCGAGACATGAAAGTCCAATCAGTTTAGTTTCCTTTGAAGTACTAGATACATACATAAGTTTTAAATTACATCATGAAAAAAACAACATTGTGTCCACATTAAACATTATTATATACCTTAGACTACTCCTACTGGTTAATTTTAATATACTTATTCACATCCTGGGTAAAAAAATAATAAAGGGGTGAGCTCAGATGCTCAGTAAGGATAACAATATAGCAGAAACTAGCATAAATAAGCATAAACATTTAAGGAAATGTATAAGACTAAAAAACGATCCTTAAAAACATAATCATCAGTGTAATATAGAAAAGAGAAATCAAAAAATGACATTTACATATTCACAAGGATATTATAATAGTGTAATAATCACATGTAATATCAACAACTAATTTAATAATGATGGAATGCATAATGACGGACATCATAACCACATAACCAAGGTCTCGAGCCAAGAATACAAATAAGATTTTGTCATGGTATTACGCCAAGACAATAGTTTATCTCATAAGACCTACTGGTGCCTCAAGAAGTTATAGTGGGCTCCACCAGTCACTTACTAAGTCCAATGCATTCCACATATGAGAAGGTTGAAACATAACATAAACATTTATATTAGAACTAGTATACAAAATGTCAATACATTAACTACAAACCACGGAAGGAATAAAAAAACACATCCACTGTCAAAGACAACTCAATAAATACAATATAGCAGATATTATTATAATAAACCAACCTAAAAAAAGAATAAAATACTATAATGGTTATTTACATATGTGAAAATAATGAGGAAAACTATTTGAGAAAAGTACCATTCTTTCATGAAACAATTTAAAAGAATCAATATTTATCAAGAAGACATTTAAAAGATAATTATAAAGCAAAGTATCCCATAAAACATTGAAACTTTTGAAAGGAAATTTAATTTTTAAACTTTCATGTCTATATAAATAAGTCCTTATAAACATTCTTAAAATATGGACATTAATGAGAAATATTTAGATGAATAAATATTTAAAACATTTAGAATGACATTTTAGTTATAGTTCCTTGCCAAATGAGAGAAGATTAAATACAAATAATTGAGGTATTGAAAGCCTTATAGTATTATTAGAATAAAGGGATTCATGATATACTATGTCAAAGCATATTATATACACCATATAAAAGTGAATTGTCATATGACAACAATAAATCCTCAATAGAATGTAAATTGAGATGAAATCCCATATAAGGACTATATCCTTTGGTTAAGGATAAATCAACGTCATAATTATATGTGAAAAATATAAATACACTCAATATTATTGAATATTTAGTATAAATATATCAGAGTACATTAACACATATTCTTGTAAAAGCAACACCAATGACTTGATTGTTTATCTCAATGAATGGAAATTTAGATAAGATTACTGTCATCCAGTTCATATCGATGACATGAAAATTTATCAACGGAGTGATTATGTGTTTCAAAAGTATATAAACACAAAAGGGAGTGGAAATTACCCCATAAATATATAAATAGTTATTTCACACATAATATCAGTGTAAAATAATCAATGAATTTTGCGTAAACCGAATGAGTAGAAATCGAAATTTGAAATTCCCATAGGGATTTGGTAACTTACGAAACATAACCAAATGAAAGAAGGATCGTAAAATGAAGATGAAAATACCTATAAATTAATGTATATTACACAAGTAATATAATGATGGGAAGTACATGCACCACACAAAAGTTTATAGTTTCCATATAGCATGATTCTCACGGGAATAAGAAGGGAGATGAAAACACCTTACCATGTTCTTTTCCTTGATTGAGGGTACATCAAAATCCTATATAGTAGTCAAATAATTTTTATTAAAATATAAAATAACCACATACATAAATATTTTATCATATATGTTCATCTAATATTTCTTTGTTAATAATATTTCAGAAGTATCACTATTTCGGGTGTTAATCGATTAGTTTTCCATTTTATAATTGATTATGTAAGCCATGTTTGTTTTGTATAGGATTTATTTTATTCATATAAATAATTATATTAAATTCTTAAACATTAGTTTTAATCATAAAATGAAAATTATTCTTGAATGGTTATGATGGGGAATGAATTTCACCGAGTTTGTGGAGACGACAGTCCATCCTTACGCACGAGAGAAAATATAATTCTATTTCTGGTAAAATACTATGTAATATGAGGTATATCATACATAAAAAGTCATTAAAATTTATATGTATTATTTACATTAGTTATACTCATTATTTTACCCATCCAAATAAGGAAGTTTTTTAATAACAAATTATACCACGACGTGGAGATGGTAAGCTGTACGTCCACACGTAGAGTGGATTGCCATTCATAGGATGGAAATATTAATAAATATGGTTGTACAATATTTATAATAAAATTATAGTATATATAAGGTTCTGATGTTATTATTTTTGTATGGAAAAAACAAATAAAGGGAAAGTGGAAGTAGAAAATAACTGTCAATGAGGTCGTGAAATTATTACCTCTTTTTGGGGTGTTTTCTTTTGAGTTGATTGAAAGGGATCCTTAGGTTGGCTTTATGATCAAATGAAGGCCTATAAGTCTACTTGAGGGTAGTTGGTAGGATATTTGAATAGGTTTTGTCAAATCCAAATGGCTTTGGAGGTGCGATTTTGAGGGAAGGGGATGTACCCTTTTATGGGAGAGGTTAGGGTCACTTTAGGAAAAACTTAAAATATTATTTTATTATACAATCATATTGTGTTTATAATGGCTCCAAAAAAATTCATTTCAATGATAAGGTGGGTATGCATCTAAATTCTCTCAACCAATAGGATTAATATAGGTTTAGGTCTTCATATTAATGTTATCTTTTAGATTTAACTCTTAGATAAATAGTTTAACTTTTACCTTTTATTATTGTATTATTATAATAATTTGTTAATAAAACAACTATAAAAATCCAATTAATCCCCAAGTGGTTCATTATTGATATATATAACCTTATATAAGTCTATTGGCCAAAAAACAATTGGAATAATATATCAATTAATAATATATTATTTGTTTTCAAAACTCATTTATGTCAGTTTTGACACTATTTGTATTTTGTTATTGTCAAAGTCATAAAAAATTTATCAATTAAAAAAATTATATAATCAGACCTAACACATCATATTAACCAATATAATTATTATAATTCATCAAAATTCTCAATTTCAAATTATTATGATATTTATAATATCAATTATTTTAGTATTTCATTAATAATGTAATTACTGCATCATCATTGTGTCATAAATAAATTTAATTATTTAATGTCTACAAATAATAAATAAAATACCATTATTTTGGAATATTTTTATATTTTGAAGGAATATTTATATTCTAATTTATATTAAGAATAACCCTTTATTAAAAATGAATTAGTTATTAAATATTTAATTTAACAATTTTAACTCTTTTTTTAAATAAAATAATAATAAATTTCATAATCTAATCCAAGTGGAATAAAAGGATAGTATTTTATTCCCAAGGTTTATTTTTCTGGAAATACACTTATCTAATAGAATTAGGACATGTGTTAGGATAATTAAAATATCATTTTTACCTTTAATTGCTCTATTTACTTTTAACCATGGTTAATAAAAGTCAAAAGTTACAATTCATCAAAAATTATTTTTATCATATTGAAGAAAATTTCACTTACTAATGTCAACCGTGTATCACATAAATTTGAAATTCAATTCATAGAAGTGGTAAAATTATGTTTTCTGAAAATTTGCAAAATTTCCTAGAAGGTGGGTAAAAGACGGTAAAAAGATCAATAATATTTATATATATATAATCATATTATTAAATGACTCTATTGAATTACATCGAACTAATATAAGTATTATGTGTCTATTTTTAATTTGAATGAAATTTAAATAAAAATAAAAATTATTTAAATAATAGTCAGTTTCTAAACAATAATGTAGTGTTTTTCACTATTCATCAAAAATTAAAAGTTTTTAGAAAAATATAAAAAATCCCCACTAAGATAATGTTGATTTTGACAATCCAAAAATGATGTCGATTTTGAAAAATTAAATTTATAAAATTTCAAAAAATTGGGTATTACTACTCATAACTACTTTTAAACGGCTAGTTTGATAGGTCATGGTGCGCTTGAACTCGGTGTTGTGTACTTCTCATGCTATCGTATTATTCAAAGAGAAGTGTACAATGGAAGCTTGGGGTGTTACATATTAAACAATAGATTTTTATAACTACTTAACAAAAAATTAAAAATAAATATGTAAATAAAGTCAATTTAATAAAATGGTGATGACTTCTTTTAGATTTTTTAGGCACACAATAACAAAATACGGTTTTGTTATGGTTTGACCATAGGAAATTGTCTCTTTTTTATTGTGTAAAATCATCACCAGGATAATACCATCAAAACATATTAAATAATCCAGGAAATGGAAATGTTTAATTTTGGTTCTTATATATATACATGTGGGTTCTAAATTTATATAAAACCACATATACACCAAGTGTATTCATAGTATTTCCACAACCAAACCAATGTTTGATAAATCGATATACATATTGTATACATAAAAAACACAATTTAATAGCTAAAATTGGTTGAATGAAATACTAATTGAGATTATAAATAAAACCAATATTTATATATAAATATAATTGTTTAAAAACATAAATTATTATATGGTCTAATTAAACAAAATAAAATAGAATCCTTACACTACTTACATGCACTTAAGATACTCATTTAAAAAATAAATGATCTTCATTTGAAAATCATAAAAACCAAGAATTGTTTTGTTTTATAAAGAGAGGTATACACATATGAATATATATATATAGTTAAAACAAACACAAAATAAGATAATCCCTTAAAAATTTTATACACATCATAAAAATAAATTAATTTCTAGAAAACAACATTTATAAAACATGAAGTTGTTTGGGATTGAAAGTTACAGAAGAATATATATGCAAAAAGTACATATGGGGTGTGAATATTTAAACCAATATTTTATAAATCCATACAAGAATAAAAATCCTCAAAACATTAGTTACTCTCTAACTCCATTCCGATGAAAACATAAAATAGGTTGTGATTATAAACTGAATATATATATACATAATTGTATACAAAAAATGTTGTAAATAAGGGATTCAAAATAAAAAAAATGAAAAATAATCCCTTACATGTCTTCAAGAAGGATGTATAAATTAGAAGAGGTTTAAGGGAGGTGGATGAGAGAAAACCCAGTAGAGTTGTTTGTGGAAACGAAGTTTATATAAACTTCACATATATATATATATAAATAATATTTACCATAGTTATAAACATAAAGAGTACATAAGGACTTGAAATATGATGATTACATATTATAACTAACATCCTCATTAAGGAAAAACCTAATTTAACCGGTTGTTGATAATATACACACACACACACACACATATATATATATATATGGAAAACTCCCATACGATTCTACGGGGTTTGGTTCTAAAATAAAACAAGTGTCGGGTTTGTGGAAGAGGAGAAATAAGGGGGGATTTGTGGATGGAGAAAGGTGATGTAACGAGTTGAAGAAGAAATAGTAGAGGAGGTTGTGATGTAGACTGGTGTGACATGAGGAAGAAGAATAATATAGGGATAAGTGTTGTAAACGAACAGATGCTTCTAATCAATCGAGATTGCTTGAATAGCCGATGCGAGATCTATAGGTTCAAAAAGATATGGACAATCGAGATCAGTCACGAATTGATCGAACGACATATAGAGGATTTGGTGGTATTAAAAACAGATGGAAATTCAAGATCTCGCATGATGAGATTGAATGGACCATATTAGATCTACATTAAAACCAACATCCCACATCAAAATGTGTAGTGATTTGGGACCTCTATAAATACCTCGATTCCTCAGTGGCCTGGAAATGAACTCCCTTCTCCCTCCTTGGAACCTTCCTATAACAGATCTCTTGCAGGCATGCTCTGTACCCACCCTCTACTATTGTGATTCCCTCTATTGTGGCACTATCTTGAAATACCCATGCTCCCATGTGGGCACAAAAACCATCAAAATTGGCCTATGTTAGCTGGGGAGAAAAGGACAGCCTACCCCAAACCTAAGGGAGTGGTGTGAGCCTCCTCCCCTAGCTAGCTATATGGCTAGCTTTAAGGGTCATATTTGTTTTTATAACCCTTTAGAAAAAAAGTAAAAATGTACATAAGTACATCATTAATGGAAAATATTATTTTAGATCCTTTTATTCTTTAAAAAAATTCAAAATAAAAATATACAATATAACATTATTTAAAACCAAGTAAAGAAGAATATGAATTAGTCAATATGTATTTTCCATAAAGAAACAATATCCTTAATTTTATTAATCTAAAAAATAATTTTAACTTCTTTTTATAATCTGAAAAATTATAAATTTAACATATAAAGATATGTTAAATTAAAACTACATTCAAAGATACAACTTTAAATAATTTTTAAAAAATCCAAATTCTTAAAATAGGTAAATAATTAGAATATAAAATGATCATAATACATAAAATAATCAAAATACATATATATACCTAATGATTAATTTTTTAATTACTGTTACAAAAACCTATGTTCATATAAATTCCTCAAGGACCAACAATAGTCATATTTATCTTCAAGGCCTTATTAATACATGATTAAGGGTGTTAGAACATAAAAAACCAATTCAGTGAAGATGGTGCTCTACACCCCCTTGACGCTTAGTACGGTTTCCATTGTGAATTCTGTAATTCTTTTAATTGTGACATAACCAAAGTAAATTCACTATTATTTTGTTTTATTTTTTCTATTTGGTAGTCTCCCAGTGATAATGATAGGTCTCTTATTAGGTATTATAGATTAGTGAGGGTCTCTTGGACTCAGGGAAATGTAATATTTCAACATTTTTCTTATATAAAACAATTCTTTATTTCTATTCGATAAGTATTATATTTTATATGAAAAAATTATTAATAATAATAATAATAACAATAATACTTATAATTATCAGAATATTATTATTAAAAATTAAATATGTTTAGGGTGTTATATTATTCCCCCCTAAAATGATTTGTGTCCCTGAAATTCCGTCATACTCTTATGATTCCCTGCAATAACCCACATACATTACCTCATATGTCACTAAAAAATATTTTTTAGTCATTACTATCAAAAAGAAATTTGAATGAAAAACATTATTTTTTTTATACCTTCACCAATTCCACTAGGGTCAGAAAGTTTTCTTTTTTCCCTCGGTTAAACGAATTTCCAGATCGGTTTCAAACTTCTTGATTTCACTAGTCTATATGCAACATGAGGAATTCGGTTCAAACTAATGTACACAACTATAAAATCGTGAGATATTGGCATGAGTGTTTTAATGTTGGGATACATCGGTATGGACTTGAAGTTTTTAAAATGAATTAAAATGATCAACCTTAATAATTTCAAAATCACTATCTCAGTCATATTGGTTGTAGGACATGATTTTAAAAAGATAAGTTATGAAAAGGTCAACCTGTCTTGAAACTTAATGGAAATATCATAGGGACATAAAACTATCATCTAGGGTGAAACATATTATGATTCCCTCGAAGTACTTTCCTATAAGTGCATAGATTAGGAGTTGAGCATTCAACATGATGAAAAAATGGATGATCCTCGATGAAGGTGATGTATAGTAGGTTTTTTTGATATGTGGTAAATAAGTTTATAGGGTAAACTTAGGTTCCCAAAGAGCTCAGTTTCATCCATACATGAGATGAAAATTATGATTTCTAATGCCTAGGTACGGAGAGAGAAGAGGTTTGTTGGTAGACCCCCACATTCCTTTTAAAAAATTTAAGAAAATGTTCATCTCAGTGAAACATTGTAAATATTTTTTGTGTTATGTTCTAATTTTCTTTAATTGTCTGAACTGTTCCTATAATAACCAACTATGTTGACCCTAACCTGAGAAACCCATATTTGATGTTTAAAACAAGGTGTATACTTTTTTATTACAAAAAAATGCTGTTAAAATTACACATCACATTCAATTATAGAGAATATTCTCTGATTAGGTTTTCAAAAACTAGATACAACTGATACATTTCTTCAAAATCTTGACAAAGATAAGCTTCATATGGTTGTTATCACATAAGAGTATTAAATGTTGAGAAATCTACTAACACTTTAGAAAAAAATCGAAAATGTCGGGTGAGTAGAAAAATTATTAGCAAGAGGTTTTAAAAACCATGAAATGAAATTCCTTTTTAAAAAAATTATTTTAAATATCTACAAATGGTTTTCTGAAAAATAAAACAATATTTCATGAAGAAGGTCATCAACGGTTTTCAAAGGATACATGAAATTTTTTTATGGAAAACTCTTACACAAGAATTTATATATATATTTTAAAAGATATAGTTAAAAAACATATCAGAGTATGCATACATGTAAAAATATTTCATGGAATGCTTCATAATCGAGATTTTGATCGAACTAATCTTAGGGTGACATAAATGGATGCTTATACACATGCAATAATAATTGATTATAATTGTATAAGTAATAGCATCATGATTCACTTAACAGTTATAATTCACTTCATGAAATGATAGATGAAATATTAACTTCTGTATAAATGTTTGGATAATAAATGCTATACATCCTTTATAAAAACATTCTATACACATAATTCATTATTCCATATGAATTTATTTCCATTATCATATAAAACTTTTTCTAACCAAGTGATATTTTACTTGTAGAATATTCTAATGGTTGGGTAAATATTAAACACATATTGAGAAAATTCATAATCCTAGACAATCATAACATTTTTTCGAGGCCTTGTTCCAAGACCATACATAATAATTTTTTCAAGGAATCGTGCGATGACCTGGTTTGACTTATGAGACCTACTGATGCCTCAAGAGGCTATAGAGGGCCTCACCCATCACATTATCAGTCTAATTCATTCCTCATATATCTGAATGTCCTTAAATCAATGTGTCCCATAGAACTTTGATTTATTAAATTATGTATATCATTTAAATTGTCCCATACCACATCTAATAAATAATTCGTGTCTTCTATTCAAATTTTCCAACCCTACTTTTTATAATTATGTTCTTATTCCATATTAAATTATAAGGGATAAATTCCATTATGAACTTATGTACATATTTGTAAATGTCTCATGAATTAAATATAAATATTAAACTAAATAGTACATGGACACATAGAAATACATTTTTACAGGTGATAATAACTGGTGGACAAAAATAACAGTTTGTTTGGGTTTCTCACAATAAATAATAACACATAAATTCAAAACCCTTGTTTCATGGAAATAATAATTTTTTATACTTATGATTCATGTTCACCATATAAGTTTCAAATAGATTAATCATAAAATAATGGTATTTGTTTTGGTAGATTCGTCATTTATTAAAAAAACAACACCTACTAATATATAACATTCATATTGGTGCATAAACAATTAAACACATTTTACTACGATGCATGTGTATGTATATGAATATGTATTAAACAAAAGATACTTCCAACTATATAACCTAAAATTAAAAATCAAGATGTATGTAAAGTCAAATTTATTATCATGTTGATGATTTATTCTATTATTTCTAGGAATACAATAAAAAAAAGTTTTTCGTTATTGTATTCCCATATAAAATTGTATCATATATATTGTGTAAAATTGTCAGCAGGTTAATACCATAAAAAATTGTTACATAATATAGATCATGAATATGTGTAATTGTAGTTATTATATATATAGATGTGTGTTTGAAAATTATATAAAACCATATATAAATAATTTGTATACATGGGATTTTCACAACAAAAACAAGTTTTGATAGATCCTTATAAATATGGTACACCTCAAAAACATAATTTAATCAATAAAATAAATATTATGAAATCCAAATTCAAATTATAAATAAAAAAACATGAATATATACATATAACTATATATATACAAGTGTTTATATGGTCCAATTACACAAAACAAATGTAATCATCGCATGATTTACATGAATTTAAAAACATTATTTTAAAAACAAAATATCATCATTCAAAAATCATAAAAACTATAATTTATTTGTTTTATAAAGAACCGTATATACATATATAAGTACATATAAATATAATTAAAGAAAAAAACAACATAATCCGATAAAAATTATATATGCATCATAAACATAAATTAAATTATAGAAAAAATCATTTAGAAAATCATAAGTTGTTTGGTGTTGAAAGTTTCATAACACCGTATAAACACAAAGTGTACATATGGGGTGTGAATAGCTTAAAAAAATTTATTAAATCCATACAAGCATAAAATATCTCAAAAACATTCTTTACTCACTAATGACATTCCTATGAAAACATAAAAGATGTTGTGATTAAATACTCTATATATATATACATAACCGTATACACAGAAGTTGTAAATAAGGGTTTCGTATATATAAAAAATGAAAAACAATTTTTTACATGTCATCAAAATGGTTGTAGAGTTAAGAAGAGGTTGGAGGGAGTTTGAGGGGAGAAATCCCCATAGATTTTTTTTTGAAATGGGGTTTATATAAACTGCATATATATATTTTATATATACAATAGTTTTATACAAAAAAATACATAAGTACTTCCAATACGACGATTTCATTTGATAAAAAACTTTTTAATTTTGGAAAACCCTAATTAACCAGTCATTGATAATATATATATATATATATATATATATAAATGGAAAACTCACTTATGATTCCATGGGGTTTGGTTTTAAAATAAAAAAATTTCGGGTCTATGGAAGGGGAGAAAGAAGAGGGTTGTAGATTAGGAAAGTTGTAGTCACAGGTTGAGGAAGAAATAATGGAGGTGAAGGTGGTGATGTAGAATGGTGTAGAATGAGGAATATGAAGAAGATAGAGAGAAGTGTGATAAAATAATGGATGGTTCAGAACCATTGATGTCAGTCAAACAACCGAGGAGAGATCTGTGGGTATAAAAAGAGATGGACCGTTGAGATCCGTCATGGATTGATCGGACGATTATAGATACTTTGGAAGTTTTAAAAATGGTTGGATGGATGAGATCCTACACGAAAATGTTGAATAGACCGTATTAGATATCAATTAAAAAATAACATCCCACATAGAAATGTGGAGAGATATGAGACCTCTATAAATACATTTATGCCTCAGCGACAAGGTAATGAACTCCCTCCCCCCACCTTGGTACCGCCTAGTACCAGTTCTCTTATGGGCATGCTATGTTACCACCCACTTCCATTGTGATGCCCCGTATGGTGGCACTGCCTTGAAACACCCAAGAGCCCACGTGGGCATGCACACCCTCACATCCACCATGTGTTGGCTGGGGATCCAACGCTTGGCCTCCCAACTCCATAGGGTGTAGTGCAAGCGGCCTCCCCTGGCTGGATAGATGGCAAGAATTAGTGGTCACAATTATTTTGTATAACCCTTGATAAGAAATTTTAACAATGTACATAAGTAAATAATTATTAGAAAACATTTTTCAAGATCCTTTTTTTGTTTTAAGACATTAAAAATAAAAATATTCCATATAACATTATCTAAAACCCATAAGAGAAAAAAATGAATTATTCAATTTGTATTTTAATTTAGACAATCAATACCCTTAATTTTATTTAATCTAATACATTATTTCGACTTATTTTTATTCTTTTTGAGATTATAATTTCACAATATAAATATAAGTTCATTTAAAACCATTTTAATGATATAAATTTAATGAATTTTTAAAACATTTGAAATTATTAATATACTTAAATACATATAATATAAAATAATCAAAATACATAAAATAATAAAAATATATAAAAATACCTATTGGTTATAAATTTCTATGACTGTTTCAAAATCCAATGGTCATCTATTGATTTCAACATCCAACAACAATAATATTTTACTTAGAGGAATTTTAAATACTTGATTAAGGGTTTTCCAAATTCAAAAACCAATTCGGTGAAGATGGTGTTATACATCCCCTTGATTCTTAGTGTAGTTTCCATTGTTATTTTCATAATTTTTTTCATAGTGACAGAACCGAAGGACATTCACTATTTTATTGGTCATTTTGTTTTTTTGTGGTCTCCCAATGATTTTGAAAGGTCACATAGAAGGTATTCATGGTTAGTAATGGTATTTTGGTATCATGGCAATGTATGATTTCAACATTTCTAATCAATAAAACATGTCATTATTTTAATTATACAAGTATTTTATTTTAAATGTCACATTTATTAAACAAAACAATAATGATAATATTAATAATAATTATGAAAATATTATTATTACAAAGTAAATATGTTTAGGTAATTACATATGTCGTGTATACTGAGTGTTAGATGTGTACCTCTAAACTCAAACCTTGGTGTGTCTTTTCCTTTTTTCCTCTGCCCATGCCCATGTGTAATATTTATCACCAATTACCTAGAAATGTTCTATTATGTTGTGATGACTATGTACAATGTATGTTCCCATGTACCTGACCATGTCTGTCACCATGTACCACCAGTACATAAGATGATCCTCTAGTAATAGGTCACATGGAGTGTGACATTTATATTGGTATGTAAACTATATTACTGATGAATTTTGAACTATAATTTACACAATTGTTTTTATTTTTATGATCCAAATATGTAGACATACGCTTAAATACCACAGATATTGGTTTTTAATGATTCTACTATCTTAACCAGCCTACCCTAAGAAATCATTTCCTGAACTTGAAGCGATAAATTCCATCATGATCATTCATCCCATTCCATACTACCAATGTCTCAACAAACAAAACCAACCTTTCCATGACATCATTATCATTGGATTCAATTTCATCAAAGTATGCAATAAAAGGGAACAAATTATTAATGATCTCATGTCAAGAGACCAATATACATGTCTTAAAATAGAAACTATCAATGAAACCTAAAACATGAAATTTTCCTATTGGAGGGTATTTCCTCATGATCTCAAGTATTAGATATCACGAAGTGAGAAATTCATTTGTAGATGACTCGAATCTTATGAGAATCTATCACTAGATAGTCATAGATCAAATGGTTTTTTGTAATGGTGATGTATCTAGGACATATGACATATGAATACGATTAATTTCAGAGTCTTTTAAGGTATTAATTATATACTTGGAAGAAAATGACCCTTTCATATTCCAAAAAGTATATTTATATTTTAATTTAACTATTGGAAAAAAGAGAAGTATAAACTATAAT
Organism: Viscum album; assembly: GCA_963277665.1. NCBI lineage: Eukaryota > Viridiplantae > Streptophyta > Magnoliopsida > Santalales > Viscaceae > Viscum > Viscum album. The sequence continues at coordinate 825,145 of OY728129.1, forward strand.
TATTATTTTAAATCAAGCATAAATCATCTTACACATTTTATGGTTATCAATAGTGCTGATAATTATGTGTCTATGTCACCTAAATTTACCAAAATCATCAAGGAAAAGACTACCATTATGAGCTCTAGATCATGGATGATATAGTTCTTCTCATATAAAGCCAACTATGAAGGCCTAGAGGAAATCACCACCATTATATACATTATATACCAACCATGTAAATTACATAAAAAATGTTGAGAACAATATAAGACACTATTCTCTAGAATCCTCAATATGGTGTCTCTCATCATCCTCTTCCCAAAAGTCATGGAAATCATGTTAGAAACCATCCATTCTTATAAATGGATTCTAGTTTGGGTCTAAGATATAAGGATATCATATATCCTAAATAAATCAGGTATGAATCTATGGTAGTATCCAGCCAACCCAGAAAAATATCTACAACTATTTCATTCTATTGGGTGTCTTTAAAACTATCATTACCTCAAACATAAATGGGTTCAATACCCCACCATCCTATAATATAACATGTATTAAATAGTGTTCCTACTAATACATAATTAACACTTTGAGTGATTCCAACAATGATGTTACTCTTGATGTATGTCTAGAATCATTCAGTACCAATTCACGTGCTCCTCCTTGAATAATGAGTACTACAAGATGTCTTATATAAAGAAAAAATATTGGTATAATAAAGGATGATAGATTTGATTCATGTGTCCCATTAAAACATCCGTGGTATTCATTACTCCGAATGGATCTAGCATTTTCTGATAGTGACCTAGAGACCTCATAATTCCATTTCCAAAATATCCTCACCCCGTACATAATGGTAGTGATAACCAAAGAGTATTTTATTACTTGAAAACCATTTCCCCTATCAACATGTGAAATATGTTTTAAATCATATTTAGTGTATACATATTCATTATGAACACCAAGTTAACATAATAGTATTCCACACACAACCCATTTCTCTCTTTAACCATTTTGGTGTAGAAAACAATGGATGACCAATGGGAAATAATGGTTTAGAAAAACACATTCCTCTACAACTCATCAAAAATCACTATCAACTGATAAAAATTATTAGGATCCATCTGATATGGTAGAGAAAATATTGGGGTAGCCCATTTGACCAATTCTACAAAGAAATATATCTCTTTTAGGGGATATAATCTAATAACATTATCTTGAAAAACTTCATCATACCCCTCAACCATATTATGAAAATTAATTCATGTATAATTAGCTACTAAAATTTTAATATTATCCAATTTATGACTAATCTATTTAATCCTCCTACATATGATCAAATCCAGCTCTACCTAGGTTCGTATACCACACCAGAACAAAAACCATGTTCGGTCGCCATAGATACACTATAGCCTTCATCTGAAATAGTAAATATAGGAATGAATAGTGAATATAATGTTATTATATATGATGATGTCATAAAGCCTCATCAATTTTACAAAAAAAATCTATAGGAAACTATCTAATCACGAGTCAAGTCATGATATCACAAGTATTTTTTTGATATTTTTATCCCATTTGGAAGGAGTCTATAAGAACATGGTTTGAATAAAGGGATCAGTTAGAATACCAATGTCTCGTACATAAGATGTTTTATGAAAACAATATCTCACACACAGGATTATCATAAATATGGATTGTGTATATAAGACACAAATCATATCTTCAATGATCTCATGTGCCTCAGGTTTATAAGACTATACTACCTACTTATGTCTTCATCCTTATCAACCGGATCCCTGATCCAGGAATAGACTAATTGGGGGAGGTATTAGGAAATGTAAAACATCCTTCACCCTATTGTTACTCTTCCCACTCATATACAATGTTTTCCACCATGAGGACCTTCCCTCTCCTATAACTGTCTCTTTAGGGGGATCAATCAAATATCTCGTTATGAAATATATGACGGTTCTAGCATTCATGTGTGAAAAGTACAAGACCATGGTATTATAAAGAAAATAATCTGTATGATAACAAGAACCATCATAAAGGCCCTAAAATGTAGAACTTGTCTTTTAGGATCATCTCATGAATCTTCTAATATGACGATATCATAGTGCCTTCTATTACCTACCATCTTTAGAGGTCTCAAATAATATATGTTGACAACCAGCAACATTTGATTGTGAATTAATTACCAAATATATTTATACTATCTAGGCCTTCTAATGAAATACAAAATAAATTATGGATTCATAAATATACTACACCATCCCCTAAATATCGGCATAATCTGTTCTCAATGTTTTTTCCCTAGAAGAGTGGATCTTGAACTTTATTTTTATATTATTGGAAGAGGATAGATAACCTAAAAATAACAATTTTCTACAGTCAATCTACCGTACAATATCTATAAAATCTAATGGATGCACACAGATCTCAATATTTCTGGATTCAACCCATTCATATTAAGACACTCAATATCTGTCTAATAAATACCTTAATCATCATGATTTTTTGAAACTAGACATCATCATCACCCAATGAAGGCTTTAATATGAATTTAGTCTTGAAACAATACATGATCTTATGGTGTCATTGTAATGGTAAAAACATCGGTAACTACCCCTACTAATACCTTGTCATCCAATGTTTCTAGATCACCTATGACAGTGGGTCTTATTTGTTGTTGAAAGTCATCGAGTTTTATAAACCTATACATATTCTTGTTTAGTAATACCTACAGAACTAACTACATAATGGGTGGTGGGAAATTCAAAAACCACTAGAAGGCACAACTACCAATTTGAGACCCCACACTAAATCAACAAAATATGGCCTATCATCCTCATTATCACAGTGTGAAACCTTGGATGGATGTCATCACAAATACATCCTCATTTAATTAATATGCACATTGATAAATGAATAGAGATAGGAAGATGACTCTAGTAGGACATAGAATCACATCACATATATATATATAATTAATTCCATGATTGTTTCCCTATAACCAATTCCTATATGTACCAAGTCTACAAGAAGGTTTTAAATATCATAGTGTATTAATACATTGGGTTGGATATCAAAAATGGATTACATCACATGAAATCAGAACTCGAAGATAATTTAAAATAATTTCATTGTTCCTAAACCAATATCACTATTATAAATTTTGAAAAACCTGGACATAGAATGAAACACTGCTTTGATATAATTCTATCACAACCCATCCCACCAAGGGAAAACTAGATGGTGTAATGAATAGTTTCAAACCATAATCCCGCATATTATATACCAGGGGAATGCAAGTTTTTTTAGTGGTCTTATAAAAAACATGGGAGTTATTATCAAAATACACAATTATAAAAAAACTACAAATTAATTCATGAATAACATCCATACTATATCATATTATGATAATATAAATGAACATAATAATTTGGAAAATATACACCCACCCAAAAGTGAAAATGATTCCAACCTTCTAATAAGGTGTAGACTTCTATAAAATGATACACCTAACATAACAGTGTCCTTTTCAAGATCATGTGGCTCTTACCATTACATTTCAACCTAAAAGACCAATAAAAACATTGTAATATGGATTTAAAATGGACATTGAGGGAATATCTCAATCATGGATGATTATAACAATACCCAGTTAGACACTTTGAATTCACAAGGAATAAAGTATCAATAGTGTAGTCAACTCATGTTCACTATGGTATTTCAATCATGATATGGTATATTAAAATATTAAAAAAATATACACACTCATAACTAACCCAATGTCTTGAAGCGGTATTAACCATTCCTAACTAAGGGATTATTTTCAAGGTCTCAAGGTATTGATTTCATAGGATAAATCACTCCAAGAAACATGTTGTCACCAATGATACACATCAATGTGGTTTTTCCATCAAGTATCTCCAATAAAAATTATTCAAATCTAAATATCTCCAAAACTAGATAGGGGATCACATCCAAGGCCCAAAGGGGACACCACCCACCCTACTAGATCTACCTACATGATTAAGGATCCAAATCCTCTATTCAGTGGACATTATAATACTATGAACTATTAATTTCTGGATAAAGAAATTATAAAGGATCTCTACAAGATCACATGTAGGGATACCATGAAATCTGTCTCAGAAAAAACCCATTGTGTGGATCACAATCATATGATCATGTTGTAGTGCTACTGTATACCCTTATAGGAATTGGAAAAGGGATCACACTGAGCAAAAAATAATCTATAGTGAAAGGGTGATGGGATCCAAAATTCTATTGGTGATTTACGTGGAATATATAGAGAGTAAACAATATGTACCTCTAGACAAAGACCTTACTATTCTACTGCATGTGTTAATCTACTAATTTTTATAGAATCTGTGCATGACCATGTTCATGACTTTGTTCGTGCATGTGTACCCCCATGGTACATTTCTAGCCTCCAACAGTAGGTCACATTTCCTATGACATGTATCACATTCAATGAAAATTATCACTTTTCAAAAACTATTTCATCTCATATTTTGGACTAGGTGGACTATGTCCATTGAACTACCAAAACTGTAGTTTGGAATTTCATAGAAATTAAAAAATACTCTACATGTACCTATTCCTCTACCACTATGTTCTCCAACCCATATCAAACTAGGGAATTTCCAAAACAGGTGTGAATGAACTTTACACCGCTACTGTTCAGACAAAAACCACATCATTTTTGTTGGTACCGACACCCATCACTTCATGTCGCACAAAATATGCCAATCTATGATCAGGGATCCCAAGATCAGATCTTGATTAACCTCTAATTTTCCACAATTTACATCACACCAAAATCACTATATTAACACTAATCATGAACAAACTTATTGATCTATTATACTAAATAATGGATCTTCAATGTTTTATTATCAGGTGTTTGTTGAATAATTATTCAATGAAATACTAGCTATTAACATGAAATGAATGGGGGTTGTAATTCAAAAACACACACTAGTGGAATAAAAATTATAGAGTGTTCAGGTTATACAATACTTGTTTCCATTATAATAAAAAATGAAGGACCAAAATGAAGTAATTTCTATTAAAAAAATATTGGAATTTCATTGTAATCTCGCATGCACGAATGAACTACAGATCAATTTATTTGTGGATCTATTTTTTTTAACCTAGGATAACAAAATTGGGATAGAAAATAAGTTCAAAAAAGGACCAAAATGGGTTGTATAAATCACTAAGGAATATTGGACACACATTGATGTTGTTTGAAATATCCATAAGATGTATTTTTATCATTTATTTCCAATACTTGATCCACCACTGATCGTACCAGATTAGTCAATGAATTATCCTAAAAATGGATCCTATCAATCTATAGGGTTATCTGAGAAAATCGTTTGGCCAAACCATAGTAAATAATTTATAATGCTAAGGTTAGGTCTCTCTGATATAAAAATAAATTTATAAATAAATTTATATATTTTTTTATTTGTGATTCTAACTTAAATTTGAAAAATCAAAAAATATATTTATAGATATTTTTTCTCCTATGATGTGACCCACATTTTAGATCCAATGGTGGTCTCATATTTTTGATATGAGACACTACATCATAGATATTCCATTATTCAATAAAAAGTAACCATTATTGATATTATACGTATAATATATATATTTGGATCTTGGGGGGATAATTTGATCAAGAAATAAATACACATAGAACACACACATTGTTCAAAAAGGAAGACCATATGCACGTAAGGGATAACCCTCCCATTCATCCCTATTTGTTAATATAGTAATGGACTGTAGGACCATGATTGGAAGATACAAAGGCCCCTATATTTTTATTTCTCAATGTTCAATGTTTTATCAGCATGTACATGGGTATTCACCCCTTACAAGCATCATGCAACCGTAACCACTTTACCATTTCATTCCATCACCACTGCAACCTATGTTTTCATTGACGTTAGTTTCTATATAAAAATCCCTCAAATGGAATTACAAGACATGTTACATGGAATTTTGGACACATTATTATGACCTTTTCCACTCAAGAACCACCCCAACTACAACATAATATAATAAAATTTATATTTATAATATAATTTCATCATGGATCCCCCAACATCAGATTCTCATGTCATCATATATTCGTGATCCAAGAAAATTATTTAAAACATAAAAAATTATTATATTGATAAAAGGTTCATTAAAAAAATAAATTATATATATATTAATTCCATTCAATAATAAAAAACATCCATCATTCATAAGATTAAAAAAATAAAATTATTTTATTTTATTTCAAATTAATAGAGTACACAAGTGTACTTAGAAAAATATGACATTTACTTGTCCAAATTACTCAGCATTATCCTTGTTATTGTTAATTCCATTCACTTCAAATTGAAAATTCATGATATTTCATTATATACTATTTACTATAAAATAAATGACACAGGTAATTCACGTGAATATCACTTCATGTGGTGCTCTTTATGTTTTGGGAATACATATAATAAGGAAAAACAATTTTGTTTAGAATTTGACAAATAAATTAATTTAATATAAAATTAACTATATAGTTATATAGAATGTAATGCAAAATAAATGACACAATTAACATATATGAACATGTATAATCATATAATTAATTCTTATATTTGTGTAGAATGGGGAACACAGGACGTAGGAGAATACATATCATGTACTATGTCATGTGCCTTGCATTTTCTTATACCTGTGTCCATGACACATGGATAGTGATAGGGCATGCAACTTTTTACATACATGTATGAGTTATATGATGTTTATGCTTTCAAACGCAATTATTGGTATAATTTTTTTTGGTTTTCATGTCCCACGTTGTGTAGAAGTTATAAGGCATTGTTAAACCCCATGTGTTCTCCATCATGAGGATACGAGGACTACACACCATTTATCCATGTTACATGGAATGTGGTTATTCAAACTGTATGACATCCTATCAAGGTCTACCCATTGATCCACCTTATTAGATCATTGATCATATTTTAGGGTACTAATTAGACATTATCATGATATATAGTCGAGATACATGGGTACATTATGTGTAGTTTTATTTTAAAAATCATGTATTCTATTTTATCTGGAAAGAACCTTCATTATCCCCCAATAGTTTTTTTTGATGAGCTATCATGTTAAGTTAAATGCCTACTTGTTATATGAGTGACAATTATGAATGGGTATAGATTTTTTTTTATTTTTCAAGAATGAATAGATCTGATGTAAAATCAATTTCAATTGAATGAAAAAATGAATAATTAATAAATTATTATTTTTAATAAACCATGTGTCTTTTCTGATATATAATTTTGGATTTTGGTTTACAAAAAAACCTGTATGACATGTATAATTAGCTATTTTAGTCTAAGATGATGATTAATAGTTGTTTTAAATGATAGATGAAATGAGAGCCAAAACATTTAAATCAAATATTAGATATATTAAATGTTTAAATTTAAATAGGGGGTCATCATAGATAATTTATAATTAATTTATAAATAGATCTCCAATTATTTTGACTAGTAATTCTTTATCCATTGATTATCTATCTAACTCAATCTCATATTACTATCATTGTAGTGTTTGATATAGGTATAGAATCGTCGATTAGGGGTAAAAAATGCACCAAAATATCTAAATATCACTAATAATTCATTGGTTTCTATGAAAGATGATTATGACCACATGCTTTATTCATTATTGATCACATGAGAACTCTCTTTGAATATTTCATTAGACATCCATTGTAATCTTGAGGTATTAAGAAGAGTTGGAGGAAAATTCATTTTCTAGATTTCTAGAACTCTCTATACAATTTTAGAGACTTTATCCCATTATGATGGGCACAAAAATTGTTTTTTCTATAAATTGTATAACTAGATATTAATTATGGTAGGTTAAGGTTTGGAAATTTGAATAGAGGACCCTTCGCAAGGCTAAAATTTTTAATTGACCCCTTGAAAAATATTAATTTTTATTATAATATTAATAATATGAATTTTGTAACACTTTAATAATATATAAATTAATATCATATACATCACATAAAACGTAAGAATTAATATTTATCAACATATCCTTCTCAACATTTACCAAACCATTGATAATGTCTATTTATTTTAATTTATTAATATTACTTCATTATTCATTGATATATATGATTTTTTTATACTATCAAAAAGTTGATAATAAATATGTATTTTATTATTTAACTCACTTATTTTTTTAATGAACTTGTTAATAATTCGTTGTGGTCATCCAATCACAAATATTTATTATACATAAGAAGAGAAAATAATATTAATTATAACATTACAAATTAAACATTTAATTAAACTAAGGTTGTGAATACACATTGTTTAAACCCTTAGGCCTATTTTACATTGAGAATGTGAATAAATTCTTAAAGTCTAGGGTTAGTGTATTCCATCATGCAAAGGAATTTATAGAGTGATATGTTGTTATAACAATGAAATACAATGTCCCATAAACACATACTATGTAATATAATATCCTTATCTTGATATCTTTAATAAATCTTGTTTTACACTGGGGGAATCAACCTATGTGATTGATGTTTCCTTATTTTTAAATTTTATAAATGAACTTTTCTATAGAGAACCATTCCCATAGATATATCACGAAAGTTTGACTCCCATTAAATAGTTGAAAATATATTCTTCTATCAAGGTACATAAAGTATAAAACCTTTCACACTTTTACCATTAATGCAATATCAATAATTACACACCCACCACATCAAAAATAACCATAATCATATTTCATGATAGAATCCATCAATACATAAAATTAGGAGACTAATGATTTTTACAAAAGATACTTTTAAATTCAATGGGTAAATATAAATTTTACTTGATAAAAACAGACATGGGCACATATAATGTGGATTTCCAATGATCAATAACATTATCGTAACCTCCCTTATTTGAGATTATGAAGGTGTAACACTATGATAAATTACATTAATGACTTATGAGACTCATACCCATGATATCATATAATTACTCTTCCTTATAAGGGAATATCATATTGATATAAAATGTAAAATCAAGAATTTATTAGTGTAACCTCTAGATTCTATTCATAATTGAGAACTACTATGAAAATTAATTAAAACATATATTATTATGTAATTATCACAAACAATTTCAAAAAATAAAAATTCATGATAACCGTTTTTATAAGTGAAGTCCACATGTGGTAAATACTAGTCCCAACATCATTGGTGGTCATGAGGGATTGAAATTAGCATATCCTGCAATTTTTATGTTTCCCTTTTAGTCATACCATCAATATTTCAAAGATAATTTGTTTTTTGATTAATCTATGTATTTAATGACATTTAGATACTCCTCTAAAAATATGATGTAATACTTGTGTGGAAATCTAATTCTATAAATAAGGGTGTGTCCTAAAGTCTCATAAAGCCATTTAAATTTATCCTAAAAAATATAGCTAGAATACAAATATTATCATATTTCTACGATATGGGATGAATTTATATTGTAAATGAAAATGGGCCAGATTATATTATTCCCCTTGGTTATATTTGGAAACCTAGTGAAAACATTAATTGTAATATTATCCCCCACACACACTCATATACGTAAGTACTGTAAAACAAAATTTGGATGTTTAATTATTTCCATTATATGTTACAATTAAATATATCATTTATTATAGTTTAAAATCTTTCACATGATATTTTTCCCACCTAAAATTTTATCGTACATCTGTACAAATTTATATTCTTCTTAGATATATAGAAATTTGAAAAATGAAAATTTTCCAAAAATATAAATTTATATCTTTTTGTAATGGAACACTTAACATTTCAAAAAACCTATAAAACACCATCATCAATAGTTTTAAACATAGTAATTTCACATTATTCAAATCTATCATCTTCTTGTGTAAGTAATTATCTACATATTAATCTTTCCAAATTCATATAAATTTGGAATGTTGGAAAATTATTTAGAATAATAATGATGGTTCCACTAAACATTTAACACCCATGTCCATCGTTAGTAAATTCATGCAGATTGGATCATTCTATACCCTAATAATGGATAATACCATATTTTTCTTTCAACACAATTCATCTTCTACCTTATTTTCTTTCCTAAGGTTATATTGTAATGAAAATTCATAATTCATGACTATCTCCTACCATCAAATTTTCTGAATATATATTATGTTCATTATAATTAAATATGTAATTTAAAATCTTATGATTTATATATATATATAAAATCTCTCTCTAATGTGATAATGTATCTATAAATTTTTGGATAACCCCAATATCCCCATCTCTAAATAATTTTTCATATAATTCAGCTCATGTGGAACTAACTATTGAGATTAAAAATCCACCACTCTTTTTATAACAAAACATCCAAGACAAATCCTTAATGAACCACTATTAATAAAAATATATTATTTACTTTATGGATTAGTCATTAGTGGTCAATTTACTAATGTAATAATCAAGTCTGAAAATCACATTCAATTTTGTTGTTCCTTTTGAATTTGACTCCATTAAGTGTTATCTTGTTTAAGATATTTTATAATCAAGAAATCATTTGAAGAATATTTTTATTATACAGAGATATTCTCTAAAAACTATGTATTTCAATTATGGTTTTAGGTGTTGGAAATTCAGTAAAAATTTTATTTTGAAATGTTTGACTGGTTAACTATCATTATATACAATATATACATTGAAAAAAATTTAATGAAATAAATTAAAATTTATTGAATATTCAATATAAATTCAACTTCCAAATTTTTCTAAAAAATACAGAGAAATTGTGTTTTGTTGTAACAAAAAAATATTGAGTATCTAAGAATATATTCATTATCTATCATTCCAGATATACCATGATTTCTAGTTAATAGTATATTTATAATGTATATAAACACATAAGGTGAATTTTTTATCCTACACAGAATTAATATGAATTCATAATGACATTAACTGTTATGATATTATATATTTTTGATATAATTCTTATTAAACATTATCATAATATAAATAAAATGACGGTCAATATTTTATTAGTATTTTGTCATTTTATGATCATAAAATATTTCATCAATATAAAGAAATTATTTATTTTAATTTATTGAAATTCCATTGATTTTCTTATAATAAATTCATAATTTCATTTACCAATCCATTGTATTCATGAATAAAATTTGTGATTCTCATATAGAAACACAATAAAGAATGAAACCCTTATCACATAATTTGTGTAATTACTTCATTAACTAAACCAAATCAACTTGACCCATTCTATAGGGATATAGATATATTTGTTTTAGTTCAATGATAAGATCAATATAGAATTAAACATCACTCTCAAGGATAAATATAGATAATTAACTGATAAAAAACATCAATATATTCCAATAGAATAAAAAATCATCTATTCACAAAACATCATTACCCATTACAGATTAAATATTCTCTACATGTTATCAAATTTTTTCTATAAGCTGTGATACTAGGGGTGATTCTAGAAAAATTTTACATAATGAAAAATTTAGTATACAAAATATAACTCAATAAATACATATATATTTATATTTCTAAATTGACTCTAAATGAAATGTATTCATGCATTATTATTCCGAATCAAACCCATATGAAAAACTAAATCATAACCCACCATCAGTATAATGATTTTATTTATAATTAAACAATGTAAAAAAATTTTAAATTTTATTTATCATTATATATACCTTATAATATATGTACCATTCATTATTTTATTGAAAAATAATTTCTAAAATAACCATATGGTTATTATATATTATTGGTTAATAATTATGATATAAAAGAGTGATTTGATTTCAAATCAAATAATATATTGTCTAATATTGATTATATATTAAAAGTAACTACTATGACATAATTGGAAGAAGAAAATTTTCATATTTATAGTATAGAATTTCATCGCATATCAACATACTTTTTATAGGAAATATTATCTTTTTCATTATGGAATGGTTTAGAGTAACGACCCATATCCTTATAGCTGATGTATTACATATTGAATGAAACCCTAATTCATATTAACACATTATAATGATGACCCCTTCTCTCCCCGTTTAAATTATGAAATGTTTTAATATAATATTTGTATTATAAAACATGGCATAAAACCATCAATGTATTGATAAATCTAATATTCCTAATTTTAATTATAATCATAAATATACCAAAAAAAATTATAAAATTAACGTCATACTCGATAATAATGTTTTCTTCCCTTAGCCCAAAATTTATGAATTTTATAATCTATAAATAATCATATATTCAAAGGAATATAATTTTCTAGATAAATTAGATAAAATTTATTTTACACCATGTCTTCTATCTGACATTATTTATTATTATTTATAATCGAAGAAAACTATTAGTCAATCACTACCATAAAAAGATACACATAATAGAATTTTTTTTCTTCTATGTACATCCAAATTCATTAAACATCTTCTCATAGGATATAATATATTATGTTTAGATAGTAGGACCACTAGTCCCACTGAATGATGGATGCATTTTCACCATAAAATTATTTCAAAATGTTGATCCTTATTATTCGGATCATGTCTCTTTGTTCGGTAAATATTATTTTCCCTAACATAGACTATTTCCCAAGGATAGTAGTGATAATATTAGAATAAAAAACTAAATTTACCTTATTATCATAAAAACAACCATAATATCTATAATGCCACAACCTCAGAAGCTTGAGGCGAGTGAATTATTTTAATACATTTATACAATTATAGCGAATCAAATCCCAATAGTTCAATCAGCATAGAAGTATTGGAAGACCAATTTTCATTCTTGATCCTATAATACATTGGGAAAATATTAAAAAACATTTTTGAGTATAAAATAAAAAGGATCCTCAAAATCTTATTCAATATTTTCTCTTTCATAACCTGGGGAATGGAAACATATTAAAGATGTATGATCATATGTTTATTAAGGGTCTGTAATAAAATAGAGTTATTATAAACATAAACATTAGTCATTTTCAATAACTTAAAACAGATGCCTCTATAATTATAATTGAGCATAATATAAAGGTAATGAATGAAGAGTAAATAAATCCATATAAAAGATCACATTAATGTTTACAATGTATATTGAAAAATTCGAATAATAAAATGATTTATCAAATTTTAAAATAATAATGAGGGAATTCATATTTCAGACATCATAATCCTTTATTCGAAGTCATGGCCATGACTTCTGAAAATACTGGGGTAAGGCCTCAGCCAAAACCCAATTCTATTTTGTCTCATGACACCTACCGATGCATAGAGGGGCTATAATGGGACCAACCTATCACCTTATATATCCAAATATCTCTTCATGTAATTTGGTTTATGCATATTCATCATATACATATGATATGTAACTAACATTCACAACAATTAAACATAATTACAAACCTTTCTATGTAATATGTTCAATTGAATCATGATAGTACACCCATAGAAAAAATAATCCTGAAACCTTCAATAAAATATTTTTGATTATAAAATAAGATATAAACCTCAATAATAATATGATTTATCATTTAATGTTGACATATATTAATATACTTTTAAATGAGATGATTGAATGATTCATAATGTAATAATCCTTAAAACTTCCCAAGTGTCTCATAGCACTTTGAAACATTCAAATCACAATCACTCAATTACAATCATATGGTATGCATATAAATTGATTATAATTATGTGATGAGAGGGAATGGAATTATATTTACCTATAATTAATTTGTTAATTAATAATGTCTTATTATCTTAATGGGTATACATGAGGTTATCATGATCTTGAAAAAGGGTATAAAAGAGGGTATCCCAAGACCAAGAGTCATTATATTTCAGGTTATCCCAAGCCTAATAGATGGAAATAGGAGGTTATACCATGCCTGAAAGAGGGTACTTGATAGGTTATCCCTTGATAGAAACATTTATAAGGGTTATTATCTGAATATTAACTTGTAATGAATGTCTTATAGGTATCCTTGATATATTATTTATTGTATTATTGTTATGTCACATAAAATGCCACCCTATTATTGAATGGTCTTATGCAAATTTTATGATCTAATGTGTTGTATTATTTAATTTAATTATGATTTAATTCAGATTATCTATTTATATTTATAAAAGAATTAATATTTATTTTCTCTAAATTGGTTGTTATGGTTTTCAAAGGTTCTCCTCAAGTTCTCATACACTTATTCTCATGGTGCATTTAAATGATCATAGTTATCCTTGAAGATTACCATTACTGAGCATTTAAGCTGACAATTTATTATTTTATTTTTTCCTTAGTATATGTAAAAATGTATCATATATGATATGTATAAGAAGGGTTATATATGTAATGTTCTGTGTTGTAGATGACGAACATCATTTATGATCAGGTTGTTTATGTAACCATATTTCAAAATACATGAAACATTTACAAATATGGTTTCTATCATAATTTTATTAAATAAATACTCATATAATTTTATTTAATATTAGTCATTGAAAATTATGGGTAACTATATTTCATGGAAATTATGTAATTTTTTTTTTTGAAAATATTGAAAATTTAATTTTTCTAGATGATTTTATTTCATGGAATGAATTGATTTTATTAACAAATATAATCATATTTTTATCAATATTTAATATTTAAAAAAATTATATTCTTCATTATTAAATTAGGTTTCCTATACATAATGTTCCTTAATCATTCATGTGATAATATTTATAATAATATTCCTATACCTGGTAAAAGTAACCCAAAATGGAATGTGTTAGAATAAAATAACATGTTAGAATATATTATTATATAATGACAATGAAACCCATAATAAATATTAATTTTATTATACATATCCGATTTTTTCATTAAATTTGCACTTATTTTTATCTATATGAGGAGGTAATGAAAAACAAATCACATCTGTTCATAAAGTGTGTAGTTCACACATACGTACGAGTGATGTTGTCGTTTTCCTTGTATGGAAGGGAAAATCATTAAGTAGTTCCCAAAATTAATAGAATCATGATTATCAATAATAATATTATTATTTTTCATTAATTACATCTTTATATCCATTGGTATGAGTAGGTGGTGAAAAACGAAACACATCACTTCGTAGAATTTGTAGTCCACATGTATGCACGAGTTATGATTTCATTTCCCACAGTATATGAAATAGGATAAAAAGGGCTCTAACATACAAAAATAACATTTTAGTACATTTTAGAAATGGAATCCATTATACCCAAATGGTAATGATAGGTTTGGAGGAGGTAGAAGAATAAATAATAATCAATTAGCTTGGTGATGAGTTTTACCTCTCCATTGGAACCCCACATTTCACATTCATCGCATGCCATCTAGGTTTTTCATTTTTTGAGTTTAGAACCTATTGGAAAATGGAATGAAGTTTTGGGATGAATTTTTGTGGATATTGGTTATAATAACATGATCAAGTGTTATAGATATTTTAGGAGTGTATTTTCATATTAATATGTGGTGGGAGTGACACACTTCAAATTAGCCATAATATTTAAAAACTATAACTGTCTTATTTAATTTAATGTGGACCAAAAACCATCTAATTACAATTAAAATGTGATAAGGATAAAAATTACCTCATAAAGTAAGAAATATGATGAAATTTTTAAACTTTTAGAAAAGTTTTAACCGTAGTTAACTAGTTTTACACATTACCACTTTAATAATTATTTAGCATGGTTACCAATAATTAAGAAAAAAATGAAATTGAATTAATTTAAAAAAATATTAAAATACTTATTATAAATATTTATTCCAATTTTCATGATGAAAATTTTCAATGTGGCCCGCATAAAATTTTATTTAAGAGCATTAGACATAATTCTAATTGATTTTTATTAAAATGTTTCTGTATGTTTAACAATGATCTTATAGAAAAATAAAAACTAATACTGATTCCAATGTAATTAATCATATTAATTTCAACAAAAGGCCACTTTTATGACATTATATCCCAATCCAAAATATAATAAGTCATTTAAATTTATTAATTTAATGAAAAATTGAATATTTTTAAAAATATGCTTTTTCATCATTCATTAAAAATTATATCATTTTGGAAAAAAACCAAATGTTCAATATAGGATAATTTTAATCAGATTATTTGTATTATTATATCAATTTTATCAAATAATATTTCAAAATTTTGAAGAAAATAATTATAATATAAGCACACAAATTATAGTAAGAACTCTTTTCAAATAAAATGTATTTTTGAACAATAAAATGAATTTATACTCATTACATGTATTATAAATATAATTATATAAATTATATTTTATTAAATACAAGACTTCTAAATTTAATGAAAATAATTTATCAATATTTATTAACATTATTTACATTACTATCTTCAATTTTGGTCATTAAACCATTTTCATAGTTTAACCATACCATAATATATGTAGTATGTATCATTTATCTTTCTAGAATCCTTTTTTACACATGGTATTGAATTTTAAAACAGAACATGATCATTGTGGCCAAAACCCTCTAGCTAACCCAAAAGGTTATCACTAATGTTTTACATAATGATTAATGTTTACTTCATATAAAAAATGATCCTTACAACCATTTAATATTCTGGATGTTAAATAAAAAATATAACTTCAATTCTAAACAAACACCTTTATCCCGCAAGCTAACCTGAACATTAATATATGGGAACTGATCATTAAAACCAAAGAAGAAAACACTCCCAAAAAATAAAATCGAACCTCTTAACCCATAAAAAAGGTAACGAGTGAACATAAAAAGGGATCTAATTAATATTTTACATATAGAAGTGATTTTGTAGTTATTAATTAATGAAACTAATTTGATTATTCAGTTCATTAATTTTAGCACCCCATTCTTCCACGGTACGTTTCCCTTTGAATAATGTAATAACTTGAATTGTACTCAACTTTAACGTTTTAACACACCACCACCAATAAAACATGATGTTATGAATAGTAATACCCAATTTTTTAAAACTAATACATTTTATTTTAAAAAATAGACTTTATTTTTGATATCGGAATATCGAAATTATCTTAGGGTGAATTTTTGGTATTTGTTTTGAAAACATTCAATTTTTCATGAATAGTCAAAAACACTGCGTTATTGGTTAAAACCATCATTTTATTTAAATTGTATTTGGTCATAATAGGTAAATAATACCTATATAACATCAGTGTAATTCATTGGAGTCATATTATAATAAGTTTTTATATATAAAAATTTAATTGAACTTTTTACCATCATTAACCCACCTCATAGGAGCATTTGCAAATTTTCTTAAAACAAAATTTTACTACTTCTATGACATTAATTAAAAAAATATAAGAGACACAGTTAATATCAATAAGTAAAATGTGGTTCAATAATTTGAAAATAATTTTTGGGGAATGGTAAATTTTGACTTTTATTTACATCGGTTATTAGTAAATAGGGAAATTAAGGGTAAAAAGTTTATCATAATTACCATAACACATGTCCTAATTCTATTGTAGAAGTATAATTAGACTATAAACAAGCTTAATAATAATATAATACCCCTTTTGGTCCTCTTGAATTAGATTAGGACATTTATTATTATTTTATTTAAAGAAGAGTGAGAAGAGTTAAATTCATTGTTTAATAACTACAACATTTTTAATATAGGGCTACATGAAATATAAATTCGACAATAAACATTAATTAGAAAGATAAAATGATTTTATTCATAATAGATATATATAAAATTTAGACATTATATAATTTAAATTATTTATGACATAATGATGATTTAGTAATTACATTATTAATGAAATATTAAAATAATTAATATTAAAATAATCCAAATAAATGTAAATTGAGACTGTTGATGAATTAAACATATTTTATAGGTTAATATGACTTGTTAGGGTTGGTTAAATAAATTTTATTATAGTTTATAATGTTTTAATGGCTTTCAAAAAAATAAAATACTAAATAATGTAAAAATTGACATAATTGAGTTTTTAAAACAAATACTATATTATTAATTGATATATATTCATAAAAATTTAATTTTCAGCATAAATACATAGAAATATATATATATATATATTAATAATTAACTTCTTGGGGTTCTATTGGTAGTTTATAGTAAGTTTATTAACCATAAAATATAAAAATACAAAGAGACATGGTAAATGTCCAACTAGTTAACTAATAGTTAAATCTAAAAGATAATGTTAATATGGTGAACTAAAACTGTCTAAAACCTGTTTGTTGCGAGTTTTAGACCCATCACTAACATATCATTTAAATAAATCATTTTTGAGCCATTTTAAACCGAAAATTATTTTATTATGAAATTATATTTCAAGCGTTTCCTAAAGTGACCCTCACCCCTCTTGAAAAAGGGCAGTTCTCCTTCTCACAAAATAACACCTACAAATCCTTTTAACTCGGACAAAATCTACCCAAATATTCTCCCAACTTTCCTCCCTTAATTCTAGAGGCCTTCCTTTGGTCAGAAAGCCAACCTAAATAACCATTTTGATCCAATAAAAAGGAAGAACCCAAATAAGTGGTAAATATTTCAACACCTCTTTCATGATCTTTTCTTCTTCCACATCCTAGTTATTTGTTTTTTCTGTACCAAAATAATAAATCCTGAACCTTATACAAAATTATATGTTATTAAAAATATGGTACAACCATATTGGTTATTCTATCCATCATATAAATGACAAAGTCGCCATACATGTGTATGTACAACTTACCGTCTCCATGTCGTGGTGTTGTTTCTTATTCAAACACATCATTATATGGATTGGTATAATAATGAGTGTAACTAATGTAAATAATAAATATAACATGTTAATGATTCCGTATATATGATATACCACCCAATTTCATACAATTTCTTCATCAATGTGATGATATTGTCCCTCGTGCGTATGTACGTATTACTGTCTCCACAAACGCGATGAGATTCATTTCTCCATCGTAAACATTCAAGAATAATTTTCATTTTATGACTAAAAATAATGTTTATGAATATAATAATATTATATAAGAATAAAATACATCCTTTCCATAACAGACATGGATTACATATCCAAGCATATGAAGGAAAATGAATCAGTTAACACCTGAAATTATGATACTACTGAAATAATGTTAAGAAAGCAATATTAGAGGATAATATATGATATCATATTTATGTATATAGTTCATTTATAATTTAATAACAATTATTTAACTATTATATAGGAGGTTAACGTACACACGACCAAGGAAAAGTACAAGGTAAGGGTTAAATTTACAATCTTTTTATTATCTGAGGTTGTTTTTACATAAGTATCTACTAGGACCTCTTTATCATCCACATCCATGTTTTGTTAAAAATTTATTTCAAAAAAGTTTTAATATTTACTATTCTATGGGTTAAAGTCATTTTTTCCCTTATTTTACCTTATATGTTTTGAATGTAATCTTTCCGTTGTTTTCCAAACAAGGGACTTTATGACCTTTTCGACAAAATTAATATATGAGTTTTTTTAACTTATATGGCGGGTGAAGCTATTTTCAGCTATTATAACATCATCAAAGATTCCCTTACAAGACTATAAGAATAATATAAATGTAAATGTTTTCTTTTTTAATTATGTGACTCATTAATGGTTTAAAAATAGAAAGAGGCATTTCTTTCAAATTGGTTTCATTTCATCTATGTCAACATCCTTTGATGGAATTAAAACTTGTTTGTAGTTGATTTTTTATGATGCAAAGATTCCATATTGTATTGAAGTTTTTATGATATGTTTTATTTTGTATATGTTATTTTTATATCATTCATGGTTTGTAGTTAATTTATCGGCATTTGATATGGTAATTTAAATATTAATGTTTATGTTATGTTTCAACCTTTTCATATGAGGAATGTATTAGACAAAGAAAGTGATTGGTGGAGCCTGCTGTATCTCCTAGGTGCGTCGGTAGGTCTCACGAGACAATTAGATGTGGAATTAACAGAGTCCTTTCCAAATTTTATATATGGTTTTGGCCAAGGCCTAAATCATTTTCAGATGTCTTGGTCGAGGCCTCAACAAGATGTTTCAGAATATCCGACATTATACATTCCCTCATTATGAAAATAATAATGATGGTTCATATGGTTATTCAACTAGTAGAATACCCATGACTATGTTTTATTATGGAATTATGTGCTGAACTCATATTCTGCCATATAGTGTTCATGTTTTTTATTTGGAAAGGCATGTGTTTGTAATTATTCACTAATCCTAATGTGTATGTTATCTTCCGCTGTATTTCATACCCTTAATGATAATTTGAGGTCACCCATTTCTTATGTTTCATTTTCATAGGATATGAAGAGTTTAGTTATGAGTGACTTTTAGTCATAATCTTGGAATCTTGGATGTTCCAAGTGGAATAAATTAGCGTTTCATTTATTTTCAAGTTACAATATTGATCTTATTTGTGTGTCTTGTTTCCAATAATACTAAAATGTTTGGTCTTTCGAGACATGATTCCTTGTATCATGGAAATGTTATGTAATAGAGAACCGAATCTATGTAACTAGGGTCTGGGCGTTATAGTGGGTATCAG
Source organism: Viscum album (assembly GCA_963277665.1). NCBI lineage: Eukaryota > Viridiplantae > Streptophyta > Magnoliopsida > Santalales > Viscaceae > Viscum > Viscum album. Next base: position 845,912 of record OY728129.1, read on the forward strand.
TGATGTTTAGTACAAACCATGGAAACTAGATTTAGAAAAACTATGATTAGATAACATTACCCTAAGATAGAATTTGATGATTATTATAGAATAACTTCCTAGAATTTTTGTACTATAGTGATTTTGTGAGATTTACAATCAATACATCACTGTCTGGATACGAACAGGCAGAGGTGGATCTGGTACAGCTGTACCTAGGGGTAAAACCTGAAAACACTGCTTTGAGCTAGACTAGAATAGGAACTAGGCCACGACAACAGGAATTTCTGCACACTTGGTTATGACACTCTTCGGTGATATGATTAGGATAATTCTCATTTTTTATACAAACCATTATGAAGGATTTATGAGTATTTTCTTCCTCAAAGAAAATACTTGTATGATTATATCCATAAACTGTTCAATTTATGTTTAGGGTTTTACATGTTTATAATTATGTATTGTGATTCATAAACTAATATACTATATGCCACTATTTAGAAATGGATCCTAGTGGATGGAACAAGAAACCATATAAACGCACATAATCCATGTAGGGATTTCCCTCCTACTCAAGATAATTATAGTGGAGCTGGGGATGCAACTGGTCCTGATAAGCTTATCACCATTCTAGGACAACTCACTCAGGTTATGTAAAATAACTTTACCTGTATGGAGAACCCTAATCAACAATGTAGAGGACCAATGTTAGACCGCTTCATGAGGAACAACCACCAACATTCAATTGGATTATAAATCCATTTGTAGCTGAGAAATGGATAAGTTCCTTAGAGAAAATATTTCATGCTTTGGGGAGTAGCGAAAGGGAAAAAGTTGTCAGGGTAGTTTATCGCCTCATGGGAGATGGAGATCAATGGTGGTCATTGATTCAAAACACAAAGGAAAATGAAGAAGTATCAAACCTAGAATAGAGGGAGTTTAATGATATTTTCTAGGAAAAATACTTTCCTTGTGACCATCGAGCGGATATGGAAAGACTATTTCTGAGTCTGAGGCATAAGGAGGATAAGAATGTTGCAAATTATGAGGCTAAATTTACCAGGTTAGAGATGCATACTGGAGATTAGATACGTAAACCAAGAAGAAATATTGATAGTTTCTTTGATGTTTTAAATCAATTTCCCCATGAAGCATTAGTCTCACAATCCTTCCCATCATATGAAGATATTGTCTCATGTGCTATCAATAGAGAAAAGGAATTTTCTAAGCCTTACGACATTAAATAAAATCAAGATAAGAAGAGATATTCTGAACACTCTGGGAAAGGAAATAAGGAAACAGAGAAAAAGGGAAGAGTTAAATGTATACCATGTGATAATTGTGAATGGAATCCCCCAAGTGCCAGTCTAAAAGGAAAAGGTGTGTTATACAGATGTGGACAGAAAGGCCATCTTTCTAGTGATTGTAAGGGGAATATTGAAGATACCAATGTTCAATTATACAATTGCTGGGAGATGGGACATTAAGTAAATGAATGTCCTAAGAGTTAGGGAAACATACCTCAGAAAATTCCAAGTGATCAAGGCTAAGAATATGTAATCACTACTGCTGAGGCTGAATCTCTAAAAGATTTGTTGGAAAAAAATTTAATGGTTTCCTCAAGTTTAGCCTGTGATTTATTTGATTATGGATCATCGCATTGTTTCATATCTTCCAAGTTTACGAATAAAATTGGATATTTCTAATTTTATTTATCAAGGGAGTTGTCAGTAAAAAATCATAAGGGAAGTATCATTGCAAAAATGTTTTGTGAATCAATCCCAATTAAGGCATATACATGATATTTATCTTCCAATTTAATCATCACACCCACGAATAAATTTGATATAATCCTCTGTACGGATTGGATTTGAGTCCATGATGCAAAAATTTATTGTTAGCAGAAGGAGGTTACAATTTTATATTATGATAAGGAGTACCTTATCTTTATAGCAGAAACATGACCATCTTATTCTTATCTAGATCCACCCCCAATAGCTCTTCTAAATTCAATTATTGTGGAGGATGATAATGAATTAATTGTGGGTGAGGAAAAGAATGTTCGAATAGAGGACGTATCTATTGTGCAAGAATATATTGATGTGTTTCTAGAGGATTTACCTGGACATCCTCTAGAACTAGAAATTTAGTTTCCCATTTATTAAATTCCGATTCAAGGCCCATATTGAAGACCCCCTATAGAATAGCCATTGTGGAATTAGTGTAACTAAAGAATCAAATATAGGAATTTATTAATAATGGAATTTTTCACCCCAGTGTTTCTCCATGGAGATCCCCGGTCCTTTTTGTTAAGAAGAATGACAGATCTATGAAGTTTTGCACTAACTATAGGGAGATAAATTCTATAACAATAAAGAAAAAGTATCCCCTACCTAACAATGGTGATTTATTCGTCAAAATTCATGGAGATCAATATTTTTCCAAGATTGAACATCGATCTAGATATCATCAGTTGTGTGTTACGATGTAAGACATTCCGAAAACAGTATTTCGAACCAGGTATGTGCATTACGAATTTACAGTAATGGCTTTTGGATTGAATAATGCACTCTCTATCTTCATGGATCTAATTAATAGAGTTTTCAAGAAATATCTTGGTGAATTTTTAGTGGTATTAATTGATGATATTTTGTTATAATACAAAATATTCTATGATCATGAAAGTCAGTTGTGCATTATTCTAATGACACTTAGAAGAAATGAATTATATGGGATGTTTTGTACATATGAATTCTGGAATCATGATAATTATTTTCTAGGCCATATTGACTTTAAGGATGGAATTTATGTCGATACTTCAAAGACCAAGGAAATCCAAGAATGGCCAGCACTGATGAGTATAACTGAGGTATGTAGTTTTATTGGTTTAGCAGGTTAATATAAACATTTCATCCAGAAATTTTCCTGGTTGGCTAACCCATTGACTATGCTCACACGTAAAGCGGTTAAATTTGTTTGGAAAAAAGAGTGTGATGAATGTTATGAAGAACTAAAGAGAATATTATTTAATACTCCTATCTTGAATATACCATCGGGTAATGATGGGTTAGTTATTTATAGTGATGATTCAAATAAAGGACATGGTTGTTTCAATATGTAGAATGATAGAGTTATTGAATATTCTTCTTTAGAGCTAAAAAATCATCAGAAAAACTATCCTAGTAATGATCTTGAGTTAACAGCTATAATATTTGTTTTAAAAATATGGAGACAGTATCTCTATGGTGAAAATTGGGAGATTTATACTGATCACAAAAGTTTGAAGTATATTTTCTCACTGAAAGAACACAACATGAGGCAAAGATGATGGCTTGAAATTGTCAAGGATTATGATTGCACTATCCACTACCTCAGGAGGAAGGAAAATGAGGTGGAAGATGCTTTAAGTTGAAAGACCAAGGAGTTTTTAATAAGATAAGAGTTGCAAGGGATCCTATTTTCATGGATCCAATAAAGATGGATATGGGAATGACCATGAAAGGTGAAACAATAATTTTTTTCAAATGGTTGAATAACTATCTTTACTATAAAGGATAATGAGTTCTCAGAATGATGATGAAGAGTTTTAAAATAATATTAAAGCTGTAAATAATGGGATATTGAGTGACTTCATATATGAAAATGGAATTTTAATATTTGGGAAGAGACTTTCTGTTCCTGATATACCTGATCTAAAAAGGAAATTATTGCATGATTATAATAGATCCAATTTCTCTATACACCCGAGGAGCACTAGGATGTATAGAGATTTGAAGGGAAATTTTTGGTGGGACAACATGAAGAGGGAGGTTTCTGATTTTGTGTCATAATTTTTTGTTTGTAAATATGTGAAAGCTGGAAGGCAACAACTTGGAGGAGTCATGCAACCTCTTCCCATACTTGGGTTGAAATTTGTTGATATTACGATGGACTTTGTCAGGGGGCTTCCAAAGACTCCTTGAAGGAATGATGAAATATGTGTTATTGTTGATTTCCTTACCAAGTCAACACATTTTCTTGCTGTAAGAGATGATTTATCACTTGAACGTTTATCAAGACTGTATATTATTGATTTTTTATGACTTCATGGAGTACTCCTATCGATTGTTTCTAATCGTGATCCCCATTTTACATCAAGATTCATGAAAAGCCTTCAAAAGGTCCTAGATACTAAACTTTGTTTGAGAACTTCCTACCACCGTCAATATGATGGACAATTAGAATGGACGATTCAAACCTTAGAAGCCATGTTGAGATCTTTCTCACTTAACTTTCAAGGTATGTGGGATAATTATTTTCCTCTGGTAGAAATTTATTATAATAATAACTTCCATTCAAGTATTTAAATGGAAGGATAAGTCTCACACAAACTTGATGGGATGATATTGGTGAATGAAAACTTGTAGGCCAAGAACATGTTGATGAAACAATGGAAAAAGATTATCCAAACCCACATCAGAGCATCCCAAAGTAGGCAAAAGAGCAATGCCGCTAACTGAATGAAGGATTTGGAATTTCAAATTGAAGACCATGTTCTCTTGAAGGTGTCTCTAGGGAAGGGTGTCATATGATTCAGTAATAAGGGTAAATTGATTCCCAGATACATCAGACCATTTGAAATTCTAGAATGAATTGTCGTTGTAGCTTATCATTTGGCAATGCCTCCATGTCTTTCCATAGTTCATGATGTGTTTCACATATCACTGTTGAGAAAATACATGCCTGACCCAACGCATTTAATCACCTATGAGAAAATTGAACTATACCATGATCTATCTTATTGTTAAGAGCCTGTCAAAATTCAAAATAGTAGGGAACAAGTGCTGAGAATTCGGACAACTTGTATGGTAAAAGTTCTATACAGAAACCATAAGATGGAAGAGGCACCGTAGGAACTAGAGTAACTTATGATGAAGAACCACCCAAATATTTGTGTGTGGTAGTATTCTAGAAATTTTGAGCATAGAATTATGTAATGGAGGGATGAATGTATCACCACAATATTCCACATCACGTTTCCCTTTGAATATTGCAATAGATTACATTGTATGCAAGTTAGAGGTTCTTACACACCGTGACAAATCAAACTAGCCGTTATAAATAGTAATACACACTTTTTGAAATTTTATAAATGTTATTATTTAAAATGGACATCATTTTTGAATTCAGAATATTGAAATTATCTTAGGGTGAGTTTTTGGTATTTTTCCTAAAAACATTGCATTTTTTAATGAATAGGGAAAAACACTCTATTATTGGTTAAAACTGACTTTTTATTTAAATAGTTATTTATTATATTTAAATTTATTTTAGGTAAATATAGATACAAAATACCTATATAAGTTCAATGTAATTAATTGGAGTCATTTTATAATAAGAATAGATATATAAAAATTTTATTGATCTTTTTACCGTCTTTTACCCACCTCCTAGGAGAATTTGTAAATTTTCAAAAAACACAATTTTACTGCTTCTATGAGTTTAATTTCAAAAATATTAGAGAAACAGTTTATATCAATAAGTAAAATGTTGTTTAATAAGATTAAAATAATATTTGGGGAATAGTAAACTTTGACTTTTATTTACCATAGTTAAAAGTAAATAGGGTAATTGAGGGTACAAATAATATCATAATTATCCTAACACAAGTCCTAATTCTATTGGATTAGTATGATTCTAACAAAAACAGCCTTTGTAACAAAATATGACCCCCTTTGGTCCAATTGGATTAGATTAAGACATTTATTATTATTTTATTTAAATAAGAGTTAAAAGAGTTAAATTCAATGTTTAATAACTAAAAAAATTTTAATACAGGGTTACACAATATATAAATTCGACAATAAATAATAATTAGAAATCTAAAAATATTTCCTACATAATGGTATTTTGATTATAATTTTTAGAAATTAAATAATTTAATTTATTTATGGCACAATGATGATGCATTAATTACCTTTTAAAGAAATACTAATATAATTGATATTATAAATATCCAAATAAATGTCAATTGAGACATCTGATTAATTCCAATAAATTTATAGGATAATATGACATGTTAGGGTTGGTTAATTAAATTATATTAGAAGTGATAATGTTTTGATGGCTTTAAAAAAAATCAAATACTAAATAGTGTCAAAATTGACCTAGTTGAGTTTTTAAAACTAATTTTATATTATTAATTGATATAATATTCATAAAAATATATGGATCATCAAAAAGGCTTAGAAAAAGTTATATATATTAATAATTAACCACTTTGATTCACTTGTATGTTTATAGTATGTTTATTAACCGTATAATATAATAATACAAAGATACATGGTAAATGTAAAACTATTTAACTAACAGTTAAATTTAAAAGATAATGTTAATATAGTGACCTAATCCAATATAAAACCTATTGGTTGAGAGGTTTTCGACCAATCCCACCACATTCTCTAAATAAATCATTTTAGATCCATTTGAAACTAAATATTATTTTATTATAAAATTATATTTCAAGGTTTTCCTAATGTGACCCTCACCTCTCTTCTAAAAGGGAACTTCCCCTTCTCTCTAAATCACACCTCCTAAGCCATTTAGCTCGGTCAAAATCTGCCCAAATATCCTCCCAACTTTCCTACCTTCCCTGTAGAGTAATTCATTTGGTCATACAGCCATCCTAAAGAGCCCTTTTGATCAAATAAAAGGAAGAACCCGAAGAAGAGGTAAATATTTCATCATCTCATTCAAGTTCTCTTCTTCTTCTTCTTCCACTTCCTCTTTACTTTTTGATTCCATACCAAAATAATAAATCCAATACCTTATAAATACTGTGATGTTTTTATAAATATTGTACAAACATTTTCTTTATTCTTTCCATCCTATAAATGACAAAGTCACTATACATGTGTACATACAGCTTACCGTCTCCATGTTGTGGTTTTGTTTGTTATTCAGAAACATAATTGTTTGGATGGGTATAATAATGAGTATAACTAATTTAAATAAAAAATATAACAATCTAAATGATTCTGTATACATGATATTAAATCTAATTACATATGATTTCTCTATTAATATAATGATATTGTCGCTCATGCATAGATACAGATTACCGTCTCTATGAACACGATGAGATTCATTTTTCCTTCGTAACCATTCAATAATAATTATTGTTTTATGACAAAAAATATTGTTTATAAACATAAAATAATTCTATATATGAATCTTATACATCCTATCCATAACAAACTTGTCTTACATAACCATTCATATAAAGTAAAACGAATCAGTTAACACCCAAAAAAATGATACTAATGATATATTATTAACAAAACAATATTAGAGGATCATATATGATAGATTATTTATGTATATAGTTCTTTTATAATTTAATAACAATGATTTACCTATTATAAATAAGGTTAACGTACCCTTGATCGAGGAAAAGTATAAGGTAAGGGTTAATTTCACAATCTCTTTATTTTCTAGGGTTGTTTTTAAGTAAGTATCTACTGAGACCTCTTTATCATCCATATCAATGTTTTCTTATAAATGTATTTCAAAACATTTTTACTATTTAATAGAATATGGGTTAAAGTCATTTATACCCTTATTTGACCTTATATGTTTTGAAAGGAATCTTTCCATTGTTTTCCAAACAAGGTACTTTATATCCTTTTCGACAGCATTAAGGTAAGATTGTGTTTTTAACTTATCCTATTGGTGCACCTATTTTCCACCGTAATAACATCATTGAAGCATCCACTACAAGCTTATAAGAATATTTTCAAAATAAATGTTTTCATTTATAATTATGTGACTCTTAAATGGTTTCAATATAGAAAGAGTTATTTCTTTCAAATAGTTTTCACTTCATCTATGTCAACATCCTTTGATGAATTTTAAACTTGTTTGAAGGTGATTTATTATGATACAAATATTCCACATTGTATTGAAGGTTTCGCGATATGTTTGACTGTGGATGTGTTATTTTAATAACATTCATGGTTCATGGTTAAATCATTGACATTTTGTATGAATGTTTTAATACGAATGTTTATGTTATGTTTCAACCCTTTCATATGAGGAATGTATTTGACTTAGTAAGTGATAGGTGAAGCCCGCTATTGCTCCTCAGTGCATCAGTAGGTCTCAAGAGACAATTAGATGTGGAATTGGATGAGGCCATTCCCAATTCAGAATGTACAACATTATACATTCCCTCATTATAAAAATAATAATGATGGTTCATGTGGTTATTCAACTAGTTGAATAACCATGACTATGTTTTGTCATGAAATTATTTACTCATCTCATATTCCTGCCAAAAAGTGTTGATGTTTATTATTTGTAAAGGCATGTGTTTTTAATTATTCACCATGCTTAATGTCTATGTTATCATCTTCTGTATTACATAACATTAAATAACATTTGAACTCACCCCATTTTTATGTATCATTTTCCTAGGATATGAAGAAGTTAGTTATGAGTGAATTGCATGCATAATCTTGGAGGATTGGATGTTTCTAATGGAAAAATTAGTCATGTATTTATTTTAAAGTTATAAAGTTGAACTTATGTATATATCTTGTTTCTGATAATACTAATCTAATATGTTTTTCAGGACAGTATTACTTGTATCATTCCAATGTTAGGAAATAATGCACCGACTATGGGTAACTGGGGTCGGGGCGTTGCATTAATATCAAGTGGAGAACACCATCCGACTCAAGTAAGGGATCATCTCTATTTAACTTTTATTCAAAAATGTATTCTATGTTATACAACTTTTTATGTAATAATGAATGATGGAGTATGATTTAACTCCTCCTAATACATCCCTCATGATGTTTAAGGGATGAGAATCCCCTTTCTCTATTATTACTCTCTTTTACGTACACCTGATACCATGCTGATAACCCTTAAGGGATTCTACCTGAACCTCATATATTTTTTCGGGTTGTCTTATCATTCATTTATCAAAGTGAAGTTATATTATATTTTTATTTACATCTATTAAATTATGATTACATATAAAAAACTAATTTATAAAGACTTTTTCATCCATATAAATTGGGGAAATACATGTTTTTATCTGATTCCCTCATCAAGAAATCCTGATAAGCTAACCTATTTTGAGGGACCTTTCAGAACTCATACCAGATTTCAAGTGCACTCTATCTTCTTTTTTAATCCAAAATTGTCTTTATAAGAACAATATCCTTAATATGAAATACTTATTTGTTCACGTCTTATTTTATATAGAGGACCCTACACTTTTTTACTAAAAATCCTCTATAATATTTTCATTAAAACTGCAAAAAAAAAATTTAATGCTAAAATTTCGTAAATAATTTTCTTACATGTGGTCACTTCTACATGACATCACATAACAAGACAGAAGCCTATTTTCCATTATTAATTCCCATGTATATTTTACATCCATTCTTTTAGGGACACTATTTTGGTATGACCTTTTTTTATTATTTATGAAGTGATTTTGGTACCCAATTTATTCCATGGGTAACACATATGTTTATTTATTATGTTTAATTATTTTTGTGGAAAACATATTCAAGAATGTTAATATGGGTGCACACAGATAGATCTCCAATGAATTTGTTAATGTTGAGTCTCATGAGACATTATCTGCAATAGTCATGATGGTTTGTCTTGGATTTTTCTTCCATGTGCGACAGTCTTGGTTGTTATCCATGTCATGTGTTACCATGTGAAACGATCTTGACGATTAGCATTGACTCACGATAAATACATGTTTTATGTTGCTACCAAATTACTATGACTCCATGTATAATTTATTAAATGTTTATATATTATGATTCTATATGTTACATGACTTTTTATATCATCATTTCATGCCTTTTATTGCCAACGAGCATGTGCCCTAGTGGTACAAGCTCCTGCTTGGCATCCAAATGATGCAGGATCAATTCTAGGGAGGGGTGAATTTGTGGGCACTATAGTAGGGCATTGTAGCAGGGTACTGTAGAAGTACTGTAGTAGTGGTGGAACTGTAGCAGTAGAGACACTGTAGCGGTGATGACACTATAGTGGTGGAGGGATTGTTGCAGGTACTGTAGTGGTGTCGGTACTATAACAGGTATTGTAGTAGGGTGGGTGTTGTAGAATTACTGTTCATCGAGGGGTCCTTTGGGGAAAAAATGGGCTTTCAAGCCTTGTATTTAGGCCACTTGTCCTTGGGCCATTGGGATATTTAATGGGTCACCCTCTACCCAGTTTAAAGTGATCATTGATTTAAATCAAAAATTAAGGCTTTGGCTCCATCCTTTAAAAAAAATTCTTGCCTTATATTTTATGTGCAAATGCTTTGTTCTTATGTTTTTTCCCCTAATGGGATTTTAGCTCATCTCTAAGTTCATGCGATCCCAATGTCACCCTATGAATACGTAAGGGCTCAATGGAATTTAGGATATATTTCTAGAGATTAAATAAATAAGATTTTTTTTTTCATGTTTTCAGTTTTATGCACCTAGTTTTCCATGACATAAGACTTTACAATCCTTGGCTTGTACTCTGATGTATAATTATACTTTAAAACATGTAATGTTATATTTAAACGACCAGTGTTGTTATAGAATTAATCAATAATAATTTATCTAATTTTTCCCATTTAAATATTTAAGATTTTATATGGGAGAAATATTTAAAGATAGAAAAAATTAGAAAAAAAATTATTTCATTGTAACAACATTCCTTATTGTTTCACACATACTAAACCATTTTGAACATTAATTATTAATTTTTTTACTATTTATTATTATTTAGTACCAAAAATTAGGTTTAACTTATTAACCAACTAGTACATACCCGTGTGTTCGTACGAAAATACATTCCATGCTTATTTTTAAGAAGAAAAAACTATATTCCAAAGTTCATAAAGAACCTGAATATTGAATATATTGAGAAAAAGTGATAATTAATATTAAAATATAATTGGAAAAATATAGATAATTGAAAATATAGGAATATAAGTAACAGAAAATAACATAGGAGAATATGTAGGAGAATATTGAAAACATATTGGAGAATATATGAGAATATATAAGGAAAACAAATGTATACCATCACTGTAAAAAATAAACCATACAAATGCATGATTGAGAATATGAGGAAAAAATGTAGGAGAATATATAAGGAAAATAAAATTATTTGAAAACAAAGAAAACATATTAGAGAATATTAAAGGAAAACATACCATACATTAAAAATGACATTTGAATATTGAAGATAACATTTAATTGAAAATAAAAAGAACATATTTGAATAAAAAATGAAATGAACATGAATGAAAACATAATAGAATAATGAAAATAGAACAAGTCATGATGTAGAAAACAACATAAATATCCAACTTCAAATACATGAATAAAAAAATGGACAGTAATTGGAAAAGTACATTAAAAAACAAACATGAATTAAATAACATATGTATTAATGTCACAAAGATATTATGAAAAGAACATGAAAGAATTATTATACAACATTAGTATAAACAATGAAATATTACATTGGATATCAATGAAAATAAAATTCAAATAGACATTTAAATTTCAAAACATACATCATAAGTATTAATTTCACCATTCAATTATGTCACTATTCAAATATCCAAAATCAAATGGCTGGAGGATTTTTCTGTATAGAAAAAAATTTATTAAAATAAGAATACATGAATTTATAGAATAAAAAAAAGAATGTTCACATAAAATAATTAATTACAAACTAAAATAAAATAAGGGGGAAATGTTTATGTGCAACAACATCTTACCAAAGGAAAGAAAAAAAAACACATGAGGTTCATACAGTGAGGATCACCCCTTCCTATATCAACCCCAACCTTGAGATCCCCCTCCCCATGTTAGATGACACCCTCTTCTCCATTACATCATTTACACATGTGATGCTTTATTGGCCGAGACCTCTACAACTAATTCTTGATGGGGATCATGTATGGAAAGATCAACCTACACGACCATGCCCTCCCAAGAAGCCACCTCCTCCTGAACATCATGAACATCCTCATTTCAAGGTGAAGAACCATCATCATTCACATCATCCTGCAAAGGTGGATCCTGTGTGACAAGATCCTGCATAGCCATTACCTCATAAACAACCTCCTTCTGAATAGGGGGATCCGGTATAACATGACTGTCATGAATATCCTCTGTGGCCATTCCCTTTGATGGACAAAAAACATCTCCATACCTTGATCGATTCATTAGGGGAGAAGCCCTTTGATTGGTGCAACCTGTATTCTCAAGGCCTTCCATTAAAATAAAATCAAACTTTGGAGTGTTAATAGAATACAGCATAGAAAAAAAATTAGAATTAGCTTTAGAATTCCGCGGCATAGAGGGTGTATTTTTATAATCAGCATCATTGGGTGAAATATGTAGGCCAGGGATAGAACAGTGTGCCAGATGCTTATTAGCAGAATGCCCTTCATCAACCTGGACAACCCCTTCAGTAGCACGAGCCTCATCCCATATAAAGCTGTTCTGACCAGAATCACTGTCATCCAATTGTATACCATCAGCCTGCACAACACCATCCAGATAGCCAACTGGGGAGGCGACATACTCAACATGGACAATGGAGTTGACAACCCCATCTGCATTCATAAGAGTCACATATGGATGCCCAATTTGGACATCCTCTATAATTGAATGAACCTCACTAGATCGGTCAGCAAGGAAAACAAAGAGGCCCCTCGATTTTTTAATAATTACAACCTGAAATCCATCAGTTTCAATTAGATTCACATTCCCCTTATTTTTAATAAGAGACACTGCAACAAGGTCCAATTCCAAGTTCAATTCCTCTTGGATATTTGCCTCGCATTCAGACTGGTTCCCCTCATCATCATTAGCCACATCATGGTACGATTTCATTTTTCCATTCAAACAAAAAAAACACCAGTAGTAGCATCATTGGAGACACTAGTGATAGCAGAAACTGCATGTTGAGGCTAATTCATCATCATCAGCCACATCATCCCTGCTCTAATGCATGATCCACTACTCTTAAATACATGATTTGTTTCTCTAAAATACATGATCCACTCCTTTTAAAAAAGTACAATTGATCTAATTAAACACATGATCCACTAATATAATGAAACACATGGTTCACTACTCTAGTGAGTTACATGATCAACTTCCCAAAAAATTGTATGACCCACATGCTCAATAAAAACACTTGTTCCACTACCCTAAAAAATGGTTCATTACCGAAATATAATACATGATCCAATAATAAATGAAAATATAAGATCAGTTACTGATATAGTTGGCTCTCAAGTTGTTTATTTACTTTAATCAGAAGAAGGTAAATGCTTAAGACAAATAATAATCGGACTATTGAAATTGGATAAAGTATTATAAAAGTTTCATTATCTTGTGTGAACCTAAAAATAATATAAAGAAGAATAGAAGGGATATGTTTTTCAATCTAGTAGAATAAGTGCTATAATCAATTTTTGGAAAGTGTTGTGAAATAGATCCTTACCTTATTTATCCATACATGGAATTTTCATCTTTTCCGAATTCAATAAATTGATATCCCATGTTTTATATTGCATTTGGAAACAGAAAACTATTTAAAAAGTTTATAGGATGTGTCAACTTTATAGAAGTGTAATTTTACACAGTACTTGTGGATTTATGTACCACATAATCATAAGGTGCATGGGTAGTTTAATGTGACTGTATATTAAATGTATTCCAAATTGAAGGAATATTTATATGAAATCATTATTATATTTTCCCACATCATTGATGCACATTAAATTAATTTCTTAACCTAATATGCACTTCCACTCCACATTATGTAAACTGCTTGACATAATAGTATGTGGTTCTCTTGACATTACGAAGTCCTATAATGTATTTTCAAGATGGGGAAAGAATTGTAGGATTCAAAAATTCATTATTTATTTAACAGTGATCAGAACACATTGATTTGACAAGGAAAACCTCTCTGATAAGTCTATGAAATCAAACCAATATAGATGCTTGACCTATAATTTACAGAATCAAAAATTTTGTGAATGAAGAACTTAAATAATGGATAGCTGAAGTGATTTGTGATCCATCTGTGACTCTTCATTGTATGCATGATAAATACCACCTTAGCAATGAATGTATCTAGCATTTTATTATAGGCAAGCATAACTGGAAGATGCATGTACATGCCATAAAATATTAGTTTCATTGTACTATGTCATATGAATCATATTAATATATCATTAGTGCATAAAATCAATAAATGGTGGATTCAATATTGAAAAAAATCACCAACACTGAATAGAAACATGTATACAGTTAAAATTCACATACAGTTGGAAACACATATACAGTAGAAACACAATATATTAACAATGAACAAACTAACCGATTATGAGGCGTGCACCAATGATCCAAAAATACCTGAAAATACCACAAATAATATGTTATAAATTAAAACAGTAAAATAATGGAACGAGTAAAAAACACAAAATTTATAAAGTAAACTATTTTAATTAAAAATTTAATATAGAGAACAAAATGATAATCCACATAAAACATTAAACTGACTTATTTAATTATAGTTTACAGCATACCTGTACTATGCTGCGACATTGTTGATGGATGAAAGATGGTGTTAAGAGTTTGGTGATCTTACATGATAGATAGAAATATGAATCTGAATAATAATCGAATAAACATGGATTTATATGAAATTCAAATTGTTGGAAACACATATGTAGTAGAAACACAACTTATTAACAATAAACAATCTAACTGATTATGAGGCATGCAAAAAAGATCCAAAATTACCTCAAAATATAGTAAACAATATGTTACAAAATAGAATGTTAGGATTCAAAAAATGCATTCTTTATTTAACAATGATCGGAACACAATTATTTGACAAGGAATACATCTCCGATAAGGCAATGAAATCAATCCAATTTAGATGCTTGAACTATCATTTACAGAATAAAAAATTTTATGAATGAAGAACATAAATAATGGATAACTGATGTGATTTGAGATCCATAAGTGACTCTTCATTGTACGCATGATAAATACCACCTTAGAAATGAATGTATCTAGCATTTTCCTACAGGCAAGCATAACTGAAAGATTCATGTACTTACATTAAAATATTACATTTATTGTATTATGTCATATGAATCATATTAATATATCATTAGTGTATAAAATCAATAAATAGTGGATTCAATATTGAAAACAAATCACCAAAACTGAATGGAAACATGTATAGAGTTAAAATTCTCATACAGTTGGAAACACAAATGCAGTAGAAACACAACATATTAACAAAGAACAAACTAACCGATTATGAGGCGTGAACTAATGATCCAAAAATACCTGAAAATACAACAAACAATATGTTGTAAAATAAAAAAGGTAAAATAATTTAACAAATAAAAAACACTAAATTTACAAAGTAAACTATTTTAATTAAAAAATTAATATACATATCAAATTGTTAATCCAAAAAAAATATTAAACTAAATTAGTTAATTATATTTTATAACATTCCTATACTATGTTGTGACATTGGGGAAGGAAGAAAGATGGTGTTAAGAATTTGGATAGCTTACATAATAGATATACATTTGATTCAGAACAATAATTGAATAAACAATGATTTATATGAAATTCAAACAGATGGAAACACATATGAAGTAGAAACAGAACATGTTAAAAAGGGAAAAACTAACTGATTATGAGGCGTGCACCAATGATCCAAAAATAACATAAAATAGAATAAAAAATATGTTATAAAATGAAAATGGTAAAATAAAGGCATGAATAAAAAACACAAAATTTACAAGGTAAACTATGTTAATTAAAACTTTAATATACAGAAAAAATTGATAATCCACATAAAACATTAAACTGAATTTATTAATTATAGTTTACAACATACCTGTAAATGCTGCAACATTGGTGAAGGAAGAAAGATGGTGTTAAGAGTTGGGTGAGCTTACATAATAGGTTGATAAATGTTTCATAATAATGATCGAATAAACATAGATTAATATGAAATTCATGCAAGAAAATCGAATATGATGTAACTTATGTCATGAGAAATTACAATGAAACATCCAGGTCAGTAATTTTTAGTGGGAAAAAGTATAAGACTTTAGCTGAAACAAAACATTACTAACCTTCAAATGGTGGTAAATTTTACCAATTTTCATGGCCTCTCAAATCCTTCCATCATTAGTGTATGCAGCGTTTTATGCCCTCAGATTTCTCAAACAACATTCCAAATTGAGGAATAAAATTAGTCAAAGTGGGAAACCATACTAAAAAATAAATAAATTCAAGGCAGGAGGATACAACATTAAAGATTTAGTTGGCATCGTAGCATGTCCTTCCAAAAATCATGAATCAGAGGTGCCGGAGATGGACGAGTCGAAGGCGGAGGAGCCGAAGGTGGTGAAGCTGAAGGAGCTGGAGCTGTAGATGTAGGAGGTGAAAGCTGAGGAGGAAAATGCAAAGGAGGCGAAGGAGGTGGAGCCGTAGGCGGATCACGTGGAGGATGAGACACGATGTCGGAGTTGTCGAGTCGTAAATACTGGGCGGCGGAGTTGTGGAGTTGCGAAGACGCAACAGTGGAGTTGTGGAGACGCAATGGTGTTGTCGCGGAGGCGGAGTCACGGAGGCGGAGTCACAGAGGTGGAGTCACGGCTGCGGCAGGGATTCGAAGAGGAGAACGAGAGAGGGAATTCAGAGAGGGGGGAATCAGAGGGGGGGGGGGGGAACCCTAGAGAGGGTAGAGGAGAATCAGGGAGTGGTGGGAGAAGTGACAAGATATGAAAAATGGGGTGACGTGGCTTCATAAGAAGATGACAGGGGTCTGGAAAAACGCTTGATTTAGTATATATATAGATATTAATTTTCAAGATTAAAAATATATACTCCATTTTATCAACTTAAATTCACATATATGGAGAAATATATTTTAAAAGTAAACCATAAAAATTTATTAAAAACATCGTTACAAAAAAGAATTTTCTTAAGCATAAAAATGTTTTTCTTAAAAATTAATGTGAAAAATTCATTCTAAATACAAAAATTTATATTATAACTAATATAATTGAATTTATGCTACTTTGAAACTATATTAAATAAAACTATATGTTTTTTCATTCATTAAATGAAATGGACGTTTTGAATAAATATCAATATTCCCAATGATTCATTTAAAACTACCAATTTTAAAAAAAATCAAGAAATTCACCCTAAATAAAATTTGAAATAATTATTTTAACAATTAAATTACTTTTTTCTGAATAACATTATCTAATTTCAAAAAAATTATTTTATATAAAAAACATATAATTAAAGAAATACAATTTTGATGAAAACATAACTTTTCATTTGGAAACATTATTTATAAATTTTTTTAAAAAATTTAAATTTAAATAATTAATATTAAAAAGAAAAGAATATAATTTATTCTAACACTTCCAATGTTGTTACATTCCTCTATTCTATAAATAAAATTTACTAAAATTTTAATTAATATTACATTATATATAAATAAGGGTGTTTCTTCTTTATAACATATATGGTCCCCATGCTGATTCATTTGTTTTATGATTTCCCAAATGTACCAATACCATTATTGTAATCCTATTCCTAAAAACATTATATTTATTCTCAGGAATCTGAATAAGATCATCATTATAATATAGTTCTATTTCTAATTCTATTTCATTAGAGGTGAGTACGTGCATTGGTTCTAAAATATACATCCTTAATAGAGAGATATATAACATATCATATATGATAACATATCATATATGTTAACATATCATATATGTCCATTATGTTAACATATCATATCCTCCTTAATATACATCCTTAATAGAGAGAAATATGTATCCTTAGTAATATCATTATTTATGATTTAACTGAGGCACATTTTAACAATTTTATAAAAACATATACATAAAATCCAATGATATGGAGAACTCTCACATGGCCCAAAGTGGTTGTTTATGAGACCCCAAGTGTACCTCCCAGTATGAAAGATGTTGTTGACTAGAAATAGGTATATGATTAGTTTAGTGGAGCTACTATACCACCTGGTTATAGAGTTAAAACTTAAAAAATATTCATATAACAATAAATATCAAGATAGGAAAAATTGCAGAGACAATACAATATAATAGAAAAAAATATCCAATAAAATCCAACTTAATAATGCAATAAGAAATTAAAGAATTATGTAATAATTGGATGAAATGAAACTAAATTTCAGAAAAACATTTAAAAAATAAATGAATCAGAAGACACAAATAAATTCAAAATACTTTGATCAAGAACCCCATATAAGTCACAACTCTAAAATCCATCCAATCCAGTAAGAACTAATCAAATTAATGTTCTATTTCCCCTATCCAATATAGTATCTATGAAATATAATCGTGTAACTAATGGTTCCCCAATTATTGGTTGATTAAAAATTAATATGCTGACCCCATTTGGTCTAAATATTATCAGTCAGATAATAAGTGCATGAAATAAATCAGTGAAGAGGCGAATTAATTAATTAATTAATTTTGTTATTACCACATAAAAATAATTTATCACCATACCCGAATATCATTAAACATGTATCATGACAATTCCAACCCTAACTATAAAACCATGGTAACACATAACTTTCTTTCATGCTATGTCGGAATATATTAGAGAATGTCACAAAATAATGCCATTAATATCCAGATATATCGTATAAATCACAAAAATATAGGACACATCTCTTATATAATAATTTAAGTAAATAAATTGGGGTTGATCATGATGTATAAAAATTAAAACACTTATTATGGACCAAGAAATTTATATATTCATTTCAATATGTGTTACTGGGAACATCCTTATATTTAAGCATTTCATCATGTGTAAGGGTATAGTCTAGTTTTTTATAATTGCATCATATAATAATGAAATCCAAGTATATAAGTATTTCAACATGTGTCATTGAATTGTGTGATATGTATTCATTTCATCATGTATCTGTGAATATCCCTATATATTTCTATTTTAACATATCTCAATAAAATTCGTAATAATAAATATTTCTAAATGACACATCATAAGCCACAATGGTTAATTAAGAAAATTACCATTTCTTTTACTTATTAAACTTTTATTTATATCTCAATTTATCAAGAATATTCTCAATTTACAATCCATACCCAATGATTTTATATTAAAAAATTACCTAAGGTCTCATAAAATGTTAAACACACTATAAGCCATTATCCAATTGAATCATAATCCTGGGTTCACTCAGAAGAAAAACATCCAAAATCTAGTTCATTAACAATTCGATCCCAATAGAACCAAATTAATGATAAAATTCAGTATTTAATTAATTTAGGTGAAGGAAATATTTTCAAAATCTCAATATTTCACATACATTTAAAGTAATCAAACAATGGGGTTAAGGATTAATCCACATACATTTAACCACTGAGTAATGAATCCCTTCCATGTGTAAAACCAATGAGGGGGGAGGTGATAAATATCACATGGAGAAAGTAAATCATGACATATTATCATCACATCCAAATGTAGTCTGAATATTTCACTACCCTAACGTAGAACACTAGAAGATGGTAAACCAAAGTAAAATACATACTAGGTTTTGATAGCACAAATTGGATATCTTGAAAGGAGTAAAGGATTCCAAAATCACATAAAATAAATCCTAGGTTTATAAGGGGAAAATATGATGAAATAATGGGACAAATATCATTAAATAATCGATTTAATATCACTATTTGTGATATTATATTATGCATAACTCGTTTACATGATTTTTATATGTATTTATAGAGATACACTAAAAAACCTTTCACCTTAGATTATATTTTACCCGGATCAGATTTTCCATGGAATAAATTGTTGAAATGACATCTAACAACCTCAGATCTTGTACTAGATTATGATATGTGTATTGGATGATATAAATCTCGTTACATGTAAATGGTGTATAATATCATAGCATATATTTTTTAGTCTAGTTTCAACAAAATGGACATGAACCCCCACCAAATTCTTTTTAATCATGGAAAAGCTCATAAACCAATTTAAAATTGCTATATATAGACTGTATTATTTTAAAAATAGTAACATCCAAGAATATTAGGTTATTTCCCCTGTCAAAGTCTCTCCATCTCCAAATATGTCTCGCCAACTATGGCTTAAATAAAAAACTCAAAGATGAACATTCCTAGAAAATTATGGGATCATACATTATAACACCCTTACATAGAGATACCCTCATGAAACTATGATCTCCCTATTGAAATTCAAAATTATTACTTTGACTAACAAAATGCATCATTTTTGTACATTCTTTAGTAAGAGTCTGAATGGTTTGACCTTCACTGTTTCCTCCTAAAAGTAATCCAGTCCCACATGATTTCTTGATACACATTATTATAACCATGTTTTTCTATTACATATCATGATATATAATTATTCATATGTCCCCATTTCAATGTATGAATGGATCATATTATAGTAGAAACAATATACCAAAAATAAATATTGATCCTACACAATATGAATTTCATATGTGATTTGTATCAACATGCCTTTCAGTAATTGAATAGTTATTTTGGAATTGAAATAAATACATGTATGATAGGAATTCATTAGATCATGATTGATATAAACATCTCTATAGAGACATGCCAACAATTTTTATGTATATCGTTGATCATGATCGTGATCATTTTTAATTAGTTCACCATAAATTCATAAAACATCATTAAAACGTAGTTGCACAATGTTCCCAATAAGTAAATCATCTCTTTTAGGGAGGAAATTTGTATATTTGGTAAGACACTAAAAAATAAACCATTTTTCGTTATTCTTTCTAGGATTCCTTGGTAATATATTAGAAATATCTATAAAAATGGCATCTAATTTATATAGTGTAATAGGTAGAGGTTTCCGGAATCCCCAAGGATGTAGTATCTAATCATTCACCTATACACATAATAATCATCTATGTAAATTATCAATAATTTCAAAATTCATATTATATATAAAAAATTTTCTTTAGAATCCATATAATTTTTTTTCTGACAAGATATACTTAGATTTTTTTTCTATTAACATCATAAAAAATTTTCATTTTTAGTTTATGTATTTCTAGAACACATGAACTATTTACAAATTTATGAAATGTTTTCATATTGTAACTAATCCAATTTAACATCATTTATGGAATTAATTATGTATAGTGAATTTAATCCCTTATATTATATTGTTTTTATCTTTTCTAATTAATAGAGTATGAAAATAATTTGAAAAATGAGTGATTTCTCATTTTTCATAATAATTTCTAAATCTATATTTATGAAATCCATGAACATAGTATCCCTATTAATCAATATTGTTTTCATAATTCAACGAATTTTTTAACTCAATTTGTTTGCAACATTATTTTAATTCAATTAATGGTTCTACAATTAGAAATCATTATCCTTGAGTAGCTTCACCTTCAAATTTTTACCATGTTGAGAACTTTATTTGAAAATATTAATTTTATATTATTTTTATCTATGAATATATCTAATATTTAAACATAGAGATAATGACTCCATGAATTTAAATAATGTATTATGGATTCATAATCCTGATAACATGTTATACATTTCTATACATTAGGCATTAATTACCTTTATGCATAGGCAATAACATTATCACTCATCCAATGGACACAATAAACTCACTTCCACTATGCATCCATATATATCACAAATCCATAAATTTATAAATGTATTTTTAACATAAAATAATTGATTATTATCATAATTTATTATTTAAAAAATTATTCAAATTCATTTTCTATCATGAACTCAAAAATAAAAAAATTATTCTTTATTAACGGGTCAGATAATCATGGAATTTTTTGAACAAGTCACTAATACAAACCTTCCAAACCAATGAAACTACGTATCTTAGTACATCTTTTTGATGTAGGAAATTTTTTTAACCACATTTTTACTAGATCGACTATTTTTCCATTATTTTATTCAATATGGGAGTAAAAAATATATATTTTATTACCATAACACATTGTTGTAAAATTTCATATATAGCTCTTTTCATTACAGAAACTCAAGAAAGATCCACATATGATTCTCATGATCTACATAACATGTATAGTATTATAAGATATGATCAATAATTAAAAATTATAAATATATTCCATGTATAATATATTAATTATATCCAAAAAACATAGATTTCATTAGTCAATACAAATGGGATTACTATAAACATGTAATGTTAATATCTCATATTAAATGTTGTCTTCAGAAAAAAAACATTTATTTACTAATAATTAATTATTCCTAGAAATAAGGCCAATCATTGAAAATAATTATCTTAGTAAAATTGAAAAAATTAGTCATCAATATAAGGAATAATATTATTTTTCTAAATCAAAATATTATTTATTATTGTACACTCAATTCACATCCTTAGATATTAATATTTATTCATAATGAGAAAAATAAGTTCTATCTAATGTGAAATGGTAGGGAATAAAAAATTCATAAAATAAGGCTTTGAGGATATGATATGGTGTATGAATTTAAAATTTTAACATTTATGGGCACATTTTAACCTTATATGTTGAAATTAATACACTTGAATATTAAAAAATTTGTTACAATAGTTGAAATTAAAAGTTGATTTATAAGTGTTTATAAATATGATATTGTATATGAATACAACAAATAATGAAGGCATTATATTATTTTATGGGATTAAATCTCAATACAACCTTATATTTCAGTCTATTTAATTTTAGAGGAACTTTTTATAAAATGAATTTATTATATTTTGAATCTGTTAAGAAATTATGAACATACCACTCAACTCAATTACATAATGTCACCTACTCCTTAACTTATTTACATAACTATTATCCTTTTACGTTAATAAGACTCTAATAAATTATTATAGAACCATCATAATCCACAACATATAGTTTTTTGACTTCCCAAAAGGCAAGCCACATAGCCCTTTAGAGGTGATCTAAATAATTTGTTTCCAATAAGTGGTAATCTCTTTAACTAATAACATTCATTTTTACTATACATTTCCTTAAACAAACCAATGGAATTTATAATAAAACAATTAAATTAGTATCATTGATATTTGAATTTTTTTGTGATTATGAAAAAATCATTATAATACATATTTCAATTTATATGTTATGTGAATATATTTCTCATGTATATGTATGGATTTTCATCTCCACATAGCGGTAAGTTTCACATTAAGTAATTATTATTTATGGATTAATATTATAATGGAATTAACATTAAAATATGATAATTATATCAATTTTATATGTTTGTAATTTTAATATTGCATTTCCGAACATTAAATTAAATTCTTTTTTGAAGTAATAACATCATTAGTGCATATGTGTAAACAAACACCTCAATAAAAGGACATGAGTTTTTAATTTATTTTTAATTCAGTGGTAAAGTTGTAGTATTTGATGATTTTATATGATATATATAATATTTTAATGATCGTATAAATTTTATTAAATATTAAACTTTCATTTATTCCATCCATCGAAAAATGGAAAGAACATTCATGAAAACATATGACCTACCATATCCAAGAATTGTGCAATGAATTTTTATCCCTAACATTTATAAATGAATATAAATAAATATATAATAAATATATAATATATTTATATCATTTTTAATATTAATGAGATTATAAAATTAAAATAATTTTACATGGTTTGGAATAACATATCTAAAATACTCAGGATAAATGAAAGAGTTAACACTAAAAATAATGATTTTAATGAAGAATTGTTGATTAAAGGGGGTGTTGAAATTTAATTAATGGATTCAATGATATTATAATTATTTATAAGATGTTATAATATAAATATAATATATTTAAATTTATTTTATATGAGGTTAGAGTGACTTCTATGAACTAGGAATGGATTTATGTGATTTATATCACAAACTCATGGTTTATTTGGGTTGAATATAACTTTGGTTCAGATGATGAAATATTAAATCTCATGAAAAATATTAATGTTATTGCCCAAGGGTTATTTCTATAAAAAAATGTTTTATTTTTATTTCTCCATTCATTTTGAATAAAGAGGATAATGTTTTTATGTAAAATAAAATTCCATTGACACTTCAATCGAAAGAAAACTTTCTTCAATATAAAAGTGTTCTAATATGATTTAAAAAAAAGTATTTTATTATTCTGTAATGTTTATTAATTTCATTACTCAATTTTTAATATTAATTTTTTTAAAAGTATTTTTTTAAATTTTTTCCAATTGATGTACTTTGTGTGTTTTTTGATAACAATATATAAGAAATTTTTTTAAACATATACATCATGATATGTCCCCCCCACCATGAATAATTTATTATTTTAGGATTCCATTTTATGTTTTTGAGGTTATTTTCAATAAATTTTTAAACATTATAATTGTGTTATTTTGTTTCAATAAATGATTTCAATAAAAAATCAGTTTTCCCCAAGAATTTATTTAATGATTACTTTAATATATTTACATTCATCAGGGAGAAAATTTTTTTATGTTTCTTATTATTTACTATGGATATTATCCATACATTACAAACATATCCATTCTCCATATGTACTCCTAATACGATGACATGATGTTTATGAAACAAAACACCTTTACATGGTCTATGCTATGATGAATTTTCAATGAACACTATTTCTTTTCATGTGATATGATATGATTAATGTTTTACGATATTTTAGAAAACATATTTTCGATTTTCATTATGTGATGGTTGCGACCAATAACTCCCTCCAATTCATTGGTCAATGATCGATATATCATTATATAATCATGGATTGATTGTGAAGTGAACCTAGATTTGTAAGGGACCATATACAGTAGGATAATCATTGGAGTGAACCTTGTATACTATTAAGGTATGGGGAGGGAACCCATTTCACTATGATGGTTATGTAGATGGGGATTGACTACTATGGAAAATATTTTCTATGCTATTTTTTTGGAAATAATTAAATTTCATTTGTTAATGTTATTCTTTCATGGATCATAATAATTAATTCCATTATGATTCATGCCTTATAAACTAAAAATAAATTATACCTTGACTCAATATGATAAATTATGGTACGCATGATGTGGTTTTAAAATCAAATGCTCATGTTCTCATGAATGTTTTATCATGTTATGCCCAAATGTTCATTGATATATATCTTTTTTACCCTTACTAAGAGTTATATATCTTCCTTTTTGGGGATTAATTTACCCTAGTTATGAAGAAATATATAAATTATGATATATCTATTAAGTATTCATGTTATGTAGAAATAATTGGTTGAGGATGAAGATATTTTATGAAATATTTTTTTATGTTTCCAAGTTTCTTAATATACATGGCCTAAAAAACATTGGAATAGATCAAAAATATAATGTAATAAATATTAATATACATATTATTAATAAATATGTATTACTAGTATGGGTATGTTTAGTTGGTACTAGATAAATGAATGTGTTACCTTTTGAAACTAGGATGAGAAAACATTATTATGAACTGCATGGAGAAGTCTACGTATAGAATAAAATTATAATGTTTTGGAAATGAAAATTAATGACATATGTTAAAAATAAAATTTCATATAACAAGTTTTCATGAATTAGTCATAAAATAAATTATTTTTCCAAATTATGTTATTCCCACACATGATTAATATTTCTGAAATTATTTTATTTCAATAGATAGAACCAAAATGAATTATTTTATGGTTGATTGAGATGGAAAATTTAGTGGTTTTACACTTATGAAACTAAATATTATGGGAAGAAAAAAATATATTATTTCAATTCTCATAACATTCTCATGTTATGAATCGCAAAAAACATCAAAACAAAAAATGAGGAAATAATGATCTTGTCGAGTCTTGTATGATGCCACATCCACTTTCTTGCAGTGGTTCCACTGATCATACAATTTCTATGTAATGGATCTGTCACTTCAAGAGATATTTTAAATTAATCAGTTCTCAAAACATTACAATGTTATTATGGATATATATCATTTTGAAGGTGAAGTAGATCATGGGTGTACTCTTATCAAGAAGATTAGATAATAAGAACAAATTGAATCAATAGAGTGGAATGAATTTAAAAGATTATTTGTTGATAATTACATTTTTCATATTATATATACTAAAATAAAGAACAAAATACCATAGTTAATTTGGAAGTATAATTATTTTTTTACTTATGACAGAAATTTCACAAGGCTTGTGAGCTATGCTTTAGGTATTTTCATCCAAGATGAAAGCAATGAAGATAGATTTTTTAGTAGAATAAAACAAATTCAATTAAGGTATTTATCCAATGTAATTAAATAGAAATAAGGAAAAATTATATGTGCACTAAATTTATAGATGGAGATTAGAGTTACCCATTAATCTTGTGGTTTTATAAGAAAAAGATAATATGGAATCAAAATAAAATTTTGAAAAGAACATAGATAATAAGAAGATCATTCATATATGCATAGAGAGTGAAAGAAGACATGAAGAAATGGTTTTAAGGAAACATTAAAAAAGATAGATTTTGGAAAGGACCATCATTGAGAAAAAATACTCAATGTATAGTGATAATGTTATCTAATGATTAGAATATAGAGAAATGTAAAAATAATGCACCACCAACACTCCGATGTTTTAAATTATATAATTATTGTAATTGTGTTAATTAGTTCCAATTTTCAAAATATAATGATGATGATTTTCATCAACAATTTCTTATTGGCATTGAAAAAAGGATATCTTATGAAATACCTATTTCAGATGATGGGTATGATGAGAACATGGTGAAAGGTACACATAACATCCACAGAAGAATTTATAATGTTTTATTTGAATATAAACCCACCCACTCTATTATATATAATGAATTATATAAGGTTATCAAAATACTGCCTAAAAAAAATAGAGGTTTATATAGTAGTAGAAACCCATAACGTATGATGAAGACATCCCAAGTCTATCATTTTTCGATGGTTGATGTTTTTTGGGAACTATATTCATAAAACCCCTATAATATGCCAATATTTGTATTAGATAATATTTTTGGTATTGTTTGGAATTATTTACATAAATCCCACATTAACATATGTGATAGGAAAATTTTGTTAGATTTTTCAAACCAACATTTGATTTCGTATAAGTGTAATGAAAAAAATTAATAGCCTAAGGAAATTACCACCATCATAATGGGTATTATTTCAAATAGAAAGGTCAATTTATCATCATTGGACAGGGAGAAATGTAAAATAAAATATATGACTATTTTATAAGTGTTTATTAATGTAATTCTAGAGGTTTTTCATTTTCTTCCATAAAATTGAGATGCTATGATTTCAATATAACTCATTCATAGTGCTACACATATTTTCAATAATTCATATTTAATGGACACTATTCAATTTTTCTAATTTAAGAATCCACTCTATGATAATTCTAACAATGTATTAATTTTGACCAGTATGTGATCATGGGGTGAAAAGTATTTGTTTGTTACGAAGAAAGATTGATCAATTTGACACTGTGTTGATTATCAAAAAATAAACAAGATCACAATAAATAAAAAGATTAAAATACACAAATAATGATGACTGACTAGATAAAAAATGTTGAGAACAATATTGTTCAAATATTTTTTTCACATAGTAATATCATCAATTGATGGTTATAAAGAGGATATTCATGTGAAAACATTACATACCAGTTAGGGAAACTATTAATTTATAGTGATTCAATTTTTAATTATTGATACCCCCACTATCAAAATGAATTTAATTAATAGAGTCTTTAGAGGATACCTTGATATGTTTTTGGTACTCTATAAATATATTATTTTATTTTATATTCATATAGAATGTAGTACTATAAAGATTACTTTATTATTAAGATAAATTCTACATGATATGTTAATATTTTTGAAAAAAATTACAAATATGATTTTTAGCTTTAGAATGATTGATACCTGGGTAATATAATCTCATGTGATGGTATATCAGTAGACCCTTCATATAAAATTGTTATTGAGAGATGGAAAATACCTAACACTAATAAAAAAATCCATTGTTTATCATGGTTTGTTAAATATTATCAGTGCTTTTGGAGAATATTTCAATAATATCAAATACACTCAAAATGGTTACTTGGATGGAATCTATTTTCCGTTCTGTGGTTGAATGAATGGAATGTTTTCCAGAACTAATGAAGAACGATATTTAGCACACATGTTCCTAAAATACTCAATAGTTTATTAGAATTTTTAATCTATATTGATGAAATAAAGATGGGTCTAGGATGTTTTCACACGAATATTAGTATGGTTGTAGTATTTACCCCATGAAAACCGAATCAATATAAGAAAAAATAACTAAAACATGATTTGAAAGTAGTTGTAATAATTTTTCCATTAATGATATCGATGAATTATTTATATGGAGAATCATATAACAAATATACTGATCACAAAATTAAATAATATATTTTCCTCCAAAAGTGTCGAACATTAGACAATGTAGATGAATGGATCTAATTTATGATTATTATAGATCAATAAATTTCAACCATGATAATGTGTACAATGTGACAGATTCTATATGAACAAAGGATCATGATATATTACAATGTAATTGGATCTCATATATCCAATATTTAATAATATGAAAAAAATAAAATTATAAATATTAAACTAAGAGGGGAAATATTATCTATATAAAATGAAGGACCAATTGTCTATTTATGTATTGATTAGAGAGGCGTAGATGGAAGATGTTTAGATGAAATAGAAGGGGATAAATGTTCATGATTTAGAAATTCATTTTTATGGAATAATAATACATAAGAACCATTTATGGTTTCCATGTGTGCAGGATTTTATGAAGCATCTCATGAATGAAGCTAATACTTCTTCAATTTATATTCATACATGAAGTAAAAAGATATATAGAGATTTAAAAGAGTTTATCTTTTGTGATGGAATGAAATGATATGTTTCAAAATATGTTTCATGGTGAAATTTAGTTCATCAAGTTAATGATGGGGTTAGAAATTTGAATGGAATGTTACAACCATCTCTAATACAAAATAGAAATTGGAAAGCATCATCTCAATGTTTTTCATCAAACTACAAAAAAATAAAAAGGGAATAATCTTATTTGGCATGAATTAGACAACCTTTAAATGTTATCCAATATCATATATATTATAGAATATTTAAATCAATCAAATAAGTCATTTATGGCAGTGGTAAGATTTCATTTTGTACACTAATAAATTTTATTTGATCAGGATCTGAGTATTACCATAAATATTTAAAGATGAATTCATGATATTATAGATACATTATTTTTTTCACCACTCCCTATATTCTATATATTATGGTTACTCTAAGAGGTCTATTCATACTATAGATTACATTTGTAGATCTTGCACTATGGATTCCAAATGTGGTTTGGATCACCACCTTACAATGGTGTTATTTCATGATAAAAATAACTTTCCATGTAGAATTTAAATGGATCTCTGTGAACCCCACTATGGTATGATGTGAAAAACTCATACATGATGGGAATAACATGGTAATGGAAAGTTATTTGGAACTTATATAGATGAGGAAATGTCAGATAAGGTTGGATCCATTAAACAACACATACGATCTTCTTAGTGACCACAAAAAAGATCAATATAGTTAGATTATATAGAATTTAACAATAGTTATATGGTTTTCCATATATTATTTCCATAGAAATTGGTTGGGATATTTGTAAGGAAGGAAAAAAATGCACTAGGTATATTTTTCCTTTTGAAATCAATGATCATATCTTGATGGTAGTTTATTGATTGGTTATTCCACCGAATGTCTCTAAAGTTCATGATGTGTTATATGTGTTTCTCTAAAAGAAATACATAATTGATCCTTCATATGTACTAAACTAAATGTTCATGCCTGTTTTGAATGACCATTCATATGAGGAACAACTAATCAATATTATAGATTGTAGAGAGAAATTTTTTTGAAATAATATCACTCAGATGGTCAATGTTTAATTATTAAACCACATGTTTTAGGATGCTATGAGGGAATAAGAGGATCTAATAAGGAATATTAAAACATAGTTTTTTGTAAAAAATTGGTGATTTTCAATATAAAATATTTTTAACATGGGTAGAATGTAACACCTAAATATTTTTATGAAATATTTTTATTTAAAAAATATGATTTGACCGTTATCTTGTGTGATATGAAAAAAAAGTATATCCAAATTGGCAAACATTATTAAAATATTTTGTTTAGTTTTTCTCCTAACCATTGAATTAGTGGGAATGAATAATAATTTATTTATTATAATAAATATACCATCTAAAATTGATAAAATTAATTCATAAGTTTTTAGTGGATTATAATTAAAAAATTTATTATAAAATAAAATTCATGTATTTTCTCAAAAATGTTTTTTATGAAAGAATTGTATTTTTATATTAATAATTTATATTCATTACTATTGATTACTTATATTAATGAAATTTGTTTTTTTACATATACAATCAAATATTTTTAATATCTTCTAATATATTTTAAAAATAATATATCATGTTTTATGCATAAAATATATGTCTTCTAAAAATTATTTTTTATCCTATTTTGGAAAGTTATTTTTTCATTAATTTCTTTTATTTATAGATATTTAATTTGAAAAAATTTATTATATATATATATATATTATATTGATGTTTTAATTTGGTATGGAGAACCATTTTATGTATGTTCGCTAGGAATAGAAATTGTGGTAAAAATTAATCATCTCATTAATGGGTTAACTAGGTTAATCTATATTAAAAATAAATGATAAGGTTAGAATATTTCATCTTATTTCGTATTAGATAATATAAATTTAAACCTTAATATATTATTCTTAAATTTGGTTTTTTATATACATAGGTCTATAAATATAACATATATATTATTTAAAATAATGAAACTTAACAAATTTGGTTTTATTGATTTTAAAATCTCTCATGTGTTTCCAGAGGGGAATAATAAATTATGAATTAATATAATTATAAATTCTGACATTAATAAAATTATTTTACGAATATAAATATATTTTTAATTTTAATTAATTTAAAAATTGCTATATTTTTATTACATAACACCGATTCTCTATTTCCTCATTTAATAATATTAATAAAAGACTTAAAAAATACAAAAATAAATATAATTTTAATGATTTAATATAAACAATAAATTTTCTAGGTATATATGATATATTTTTTAGGATTACAATAATAATTTTAAATTAATAAATTTTTTTAGATGCAATTAAAATTTAATAATATATATAGTTTCAAAAATGACAGTAATGATATATTATAAAAATAATATTTTTTAATAATTAATTCAAATTCATAAAAGACATTAAATATGTCAATTTGGATATTATATGGTATGGAATTTCATAATGGGGTTATTTATGAAAAAATTGTCTCTTTATAAGTAGAAAAACTGCAACCATTTAAAATTGAAAATAATGTTATAGTAGTGAAAATTTAAATTGGATAACTAAGTGTTAATCAAAATGATAAACCATGTAATAAAAAAACAATCATAAATTATATTTCCTTATAATATTAAAAAACGATGCAAACTTATATTCTAATTCATTCTAATTTAAATGAATTAATATTGATAATAAATTTATTATAATATCATTCTTTTATGAAATACTTAATGTGACTATCACCTTAATTATATAAGGGGAGGTTCTCTGTCACCGTTATAAAAAAAATTGATCATTCAAACAGTACCAAAATCTTCTAATTTGTCTTCTTCAATTCCAGACACATTATAGATATTTTGCCTTCCAAAAAATCCACCGCTAGAGCCCAATATAGGTGATCTTAAATAGTCATTTGAAAGAAGTGATAGTCACCATAAAAGAATAATTTATATTATACTCTTATTTAACTGTTATAAATCTACTATAAATATCATATAATAATAAATTTAGTATTTTAAATATTCTGAAATATTTTTATCATTATGGAAAAATGATTATACACCATCTTTCCCTTCAAATGATACGTTGATGTATAACTCATTCATATGGATGGATTACTGTCTCAATGTATCGATTCCATTCATTTTTTATTAATAAATTTTATATATGGAGGTTATTCTGGGGTTAATGGTTATATATTATATTCATGAAATAATTAATCTTTTGAAATAATAATTTAACATGTACGTACATAGCATATAATCATTTAGTAAACAATAATTTTGTTCGTGTAAATGTTTGAACTACCACCTCTATGAAGAGATGTGAGGAATTTTTTATTTATATTTTACATGGATGGCAGTTATTAATAATTTTATGAAAATATAGGATATATATAATACAATAATTATCTTATAAATTGGAATTAATGTTTACCTTTCATTCATTCCATCTTTCAAAAAATGAAAATATTGTTCATGTGTATATACGACCTACGATCACGAGGAAATATGTAATTAATTTTTTCTATCGATAAAATTTCTGGCAGAATATAAATATGTACATATAGAATATTTCTTATATTAACTTCATGAATTATATTGTAGATATGGTGGAACTATGGTAAATTTTTAAATACTGTAACTACTAAAATGAAATAGTCCTGATAAATGAAATAGATAAAACATAGAAATAATTATATTTAAAAGTAATTATTTATAGATGTATGAATTAAAATTTTAGAAAGGAATAATATATGATATTATATATATCAAACCTTTCTTTTCATGAATAGATATTACATAAGTATTGTGAAATACATAATGCATTATAAAAACAGATGTTGAATGACTGTATTATTATTGTGCCTTCAGAACATGGAAACGTAATCGAGGGTACATAAAGGAGATGTATTATATGTTATAATGATATTATTGACTAGAAACATTCATATAAACATATAATATAATTCATATATTCATAACCTGGGGAAGGAAATATAAAAATTGGTGAGATCAAATGATCTGTAAGGGTAAATAAGGGAGATATGTAAGCATAATTATGATAACAAGGCTACGATATAATGATCATGAAAATAGAGGATCAAACTCTGCATATTAGTGATCATATAGATGAATCATGGAATAAATCATAGATGTTAATAAGAAATGAATCACAATGAAATAATGAAAATAATCAATGAAATCTTATCATTTGAATAAAATAAGGAATTATGGAAAACACATAAGTATATAAAAATAATTCCTTTGTATTCAAGGAATTGCTGCCAAGTCCATCTTAGTGGAAAACATCCTCTACTGGACCATTTTCACACCCCGTTCAGGCCATTTATTACTAAACCAAGTTCACTCATCTTTTTATCCAAGTATTACTGAACTGAGTAATGTTCTTCTAGTCTTGTACTACTCAATCGAGTTATTTTCTAATACAAACCTTTTAATATTTAACCATTTTCTTTTCAAATTCCATCCCCATAATACTGAAACAATCTCATTTCTTTTTCCATCCATTTTGATCTCATTATATATAATTATTTACCCAATTCATTGGAGGGAGATTTAAGTAGCAGAAATTTCATTATGAAATCATACATACATGTTCAAAAAGTTCATAAATTATCATATCAAAACCCATTAAATTAAACTACAATTATAATCATTCAATCATAACAAAACTTATAAAAATTTAGGATTCATAATCATTTCATCATAAATGTAACCAGTGAAAATAAGTATGTTTCATAAGAATATACCCCATGAAAGAGAATCTAGTTTCAGAATCCTCATGCCATCAAAACATTACCCATTAATAGAAATAATATGAGTGGAACCATTGAACGATTTCCCTAAAAAGGAAATAGGAAAACCAAAGGATGTTATCTTTGATGGGAAATAATTGTGAAAGAAATTTTAATAAAAATTGTTGGGGAAAATATTCTTTATGCATTAAAAATGAATTTAAAACATAAAACATCTTTGAAAACATTTTCATTTAAAAATTGAATTGAAAAAATAAAACAAAATATTTAAAAACAAATAAAAATCCTCTTTACATCATTTTTATCTTAATGGGTCATTTGAAAACATTTTTTAAAAACAAATTCCTTCACAACATATAAATGAAGCTTGATAACCTTATTGAAAATAATTTCCATAGAAAACATTTAAAAGAATCTTGATTTTTTTTTGAAAAAAATTCCTTAAAAAATATAAAATAAGATTCAAGAATATGAAAACCATTTCCTTGAAAATAAATATTTAATATAAAATTATTAAAAATTATCCTTTTGAACATTAAAATAAATAATCAAATAATCAACTGCGGGTTAATCCATACATGTCATACTAGTTAAAAAGAACATTCTTTTTTCATGGTAAAAAGGATAAAATTGAATCATATAGAATGAGACCATAATATTATATTAAAAACATAGGTAAAAGAAAAAATTATTTAAATTACTTTTAATGATCATAGGATATTAGTAGAGTATTGTTGGACAATGTTTTTAGAAAAAATGTGTTTTAAAGAACACTATTTTCTGACCGATGAGAGGGTAATGCCGATATTTCATAAAAATTTATTAACTATATTATATAACAAAAAATGTTAAAAACCAATTAATATATAATGAATAAATTATTGAGAAAAATTTCTTGATTTTACTTATTAGATGGATAAAAAGATTTTATTAATGGAAACGTAAACAAAAATATCCTCTAAATGTGATGAGATTGTTTCAATAATCATTTACAAGTTGGTAAATTTGAACCATACTACCTATTGAATAAAATGGAGTTACATATGGCTTAAAATATCATGAAAATAATAATATCAATGATATAAAATTTTAAATGAATTATATACACATTTTGGAAATATATAGGTGTATATCAGGACATGTGTCTCATAGAAGGCTTATTGAGAACAAGTTATATTACATATTGGTAACTTTTAGAACCTAAACCCCATGAAATTAATATAATAATATTTAAATTAAAATACCAACAAATTCATGTATATGAAACATTGAATACATCCATGAGAAGTATACACACAACACAAAAGGATTCGGTGGTGAATAAAGCATGCATCTGATGAAAATAGAAAGTTAGATGAAATCCCCTTACCTTTTTTCTTGAATCTCATCATACTCATACAAAAATATTGTATAATAAAAATAATCTTATTAAAACTACATTAAATTAAAATATTATTACTTCTAACAGTATATACATTTTTTATGTCTCTATATTACCATCTTATAATTAATAATATTTTAAAATTTCACTTCGGGTAATATCAATTTTGTTTTTCTCATTGCATAACTTGTTATATCTATTGTCCTTATACTTATATAATTACTTCCATAATATAAACCATGATTAAAATATTATTTAATTAATTAATATATTTATTATAATAATCCATATAATATATAATTAAGAATCAAAATACCCTATTTATAGAGACAGTATGTCACACGTATACATGAATGATATTTTCTTTCAATTATATTGTTGAAAATAGAAAGAAAAAGATATATATATATATATATATAATTCTAAAATTTTACTGATTATAATATATATATCATTTATATTCACTAAACCCATCCTTCAAATATTCCATGTAGTGTTAGAATGATTGACATCGCTTTGAGAGTGGTGGTAGTCCACAATTCCTCCAACGAATTATCTTATTTACACCATATAGAATTAATGTAAATAAGGTATTGTTTTAAATGTAATAAACATGATTAAATACATAATAAAGATAATATTTGAAATATATAATCAGATTTTCCATCCTAATGACCAACACAAGTAGTGGTAAAGGAACAATGGGCAATCATCGTTTACTTAGTCAGTAGTTCGCCAAACTCATAAACATTGTGTTTGTTACCCATTAGATGGAGGGGTGTGTAAGTTCATGTAAAACCATTAGAAGAAAATCATAGTATATTTATTATACTATAGTTTTTATACAATAATTTAATAAAGATAGTGGAGGTGTGGATAATGAAAATAATTGAAAGGAGCTTGAGATAAGTTGTAACCTCTTAATCGAGTAACTCCATTTAGTTTGTGCCAAAATTCTACATTGGATTGCATTCTTCCCTAGTCGATTATTCTATGAGTAAGGGAGGTATTTTTAATGCATACTGGTTAAAAAATTTTATAGACTATGTTATTTAGAGATTTTTTATAGAGGTAGATGTGGTGACCTTTTATATGGATTGGAAAGGACATAGTTGTCATATTTGAAAACAGGTTAAGTGTAACCATGTTTTTACCGAACAGAAGTCAAATAAAACAATCATAGATAATGGACTATTAATGTCCATAAAATGTGTCTTTTACAAGTTTATTGGGAGTTTTGTGTCTTAAATATAAGGTTTATTACTTTTATAACCAAATTTTTATCTTAACTTTAATAATTAATTTTAATCATTTTTAGTAATCTTTTTTGTCTTTTTTTTAAACTTATCAGAAATTATAAATAATGATAATTAAAATATTTAATCCATTTATCCAAATTCTAATCACATAACTGACATTAAATAATTTAAAATGAATACCGCTAAAGGGATGACATTGCAGGTTTTTAAAGTATAAAAGGTCCAAACTTTTGCTATGTTTTTATACCCAATTTCAATATGAAATTGATCAAAATGACATAAATTGGATTGAATAAGATAAATATTATCCATTTAAACTATGTACCCAATTTAACATATAATTTACCCTTATATATAAATTATATGAAAAATTGTTTTTGAATTAAAATCCAATTGTTTACTATTCACCCAGGAATGATGTTTCTGATAAAAATCAAAAAAATTCATCCAAAGCTAATTCAAAATTTTAAATTAAAAAAACATTTTTATTTTATAAAATTAAATTTATAAATGTTTCTAAAATTAATTTTTGTTTTTTTCACAAAAATACATTACAAGTATTTTTTTGAAATATTAGTAATTTTAGACACATAAGGGCTTTACCAAAAATTATATCGTTCATCAAAAATATGTTTTATTTATATAAAACAATTATAGAAAATATTTTTTATTTTTTGCCACAATTAATATTAATATTTTTAATGGATACATTATAATTATATTATTTAAATAATTATTAAATAAAAATATGTTTCCTAGAAACACAGTGTTTCATGTAACATAAGCCAACCCGGTGTTTCGTGTTGTGTACCCAAAGTCAGTGTTGCATGTAATGTATTAAAAGTTTCATGTTATTCTAGTTGTTCCATGTAGTCAAGCTGTAATTTATGTTGGGTGAAGTGCATGATTAACTTGGGGTTTCGTATAATTCAAGACAAACGAAATGGTTTTATATAAAAAACCATTTTTATTATTATATAAAATACAGAACATCATAATGGTTAAATTAATTAGAAAAAAATTCACAAAATCCATGGGTGTTACATTATACCCCCATTAAATTGATGTTCTCCCACAAAATTTATCATGGTTATCAATGGATTAATGCTTGATGTTTCAATCATAAAAACCCACATCGTACAAATGGATTCTAAAACATTCCTTAAAAATGGAATGTTAGAAGCATAATGGTTATACAAAGTAACATATAACCATGTTTACATATTAGAGAACAAAGGTTTGAATGAATATTTTACATGGAAGAAAAACATAAATATTTACAGGGAGTGATTAAGGTCATAAATCACAAACAAGTGAATCATAAAAGAAAATTTGATTGCCTCAAATTCATAAGTCATTTATGATTTATAAGGCCATCAGTTTAACAAAAATTACAGTATTAGTAAAATAGTTTTTGATCATTACCCTATCATTGATTGATACTTATATTGACCTATAAAATAAATAAATAGGCTTACATGATATATTTTTTTAAAAAAATTGTAGTATTTTGTTGGGATTTTATATACTTATAATTAAAACATTACATAATTAAATGGATTTCCAGAAATTAACTTTAATGATCAACACACATAAATACACCTTTAAAAATATAAAGGTCCCTAAAAGAATGATTATTATTACTATTAATGTACAACTATTTTTATAAATTAATATGGTTAATACATTAATTTCTAAATATAGAAATAAAAACTAATGTTTTGTTATAAATAACTATTCATAAAAAATAATTATACCCTAACCATGGCTTCAAATTGGCTATTGGTGGTTATAAAACCATTATCGAACTTAGGTCATGGGTTCAAGAACTGTGTAATTTTCGAACATCATCAGTTTTTACCCATCATACTTGATTTCCATTTCTGAAACATTATTAATATAATTTCCAGTATATATGGACATCCTTGAAACAAGGTTATTTGCTAAATTGTATTCTAACCAAGGTTTTATATACAATATCAATACTTAAATTCCTCATCCA
The DNA here is from genome assembly GCA_963277665.1 of Viscum album. NCBI lineage: Eukaryota > Viridiplantae > Streptophyta > Magnoliopsida > Santalales > Viscaceae > Viscum > Viscum album. The sequence continues at coordinate 884,492 of OY728129.1, forward strand.
AAAAATTTCATGAATGATTAAAATTATAAACACTATATAAAGATGAAAAGCAAAAAATATTTGAAGGAATGTTATGAAATCCGCTTAACACTAATCCCCCTTATACAAAAAAGCATCTCTTGGTTGTGACATTCCAAAAATGTGAATACAGACCTAGTAAATTATATTATAACATGGTAACAACCTTAATGATCATCAATAATTTAGGATAACATGTATTATTCTATATTCCACATATTTCTAGATATCTTCCTTAAATACAAGATTTTGTAAACTTCATCCATGATTGAATGAACTAGTGGTCAACAGTTATTAATTAGTTCTAGGGTAATCATTACCATCCAATTTACTTATTCATATTGCACATATCATTATCCAAACAACAATATCAAAACAAAAATAACATAGTACATGTTATATTTTCCTTAATCAGGTGTTTTCCTTGGACATCACCTTTCTTTTATATCACTTTTTTATTCTATCAGAACCATTCAATGTTTTCTTGTAAATCCATAAAAGGAAACAGAAATAGAAAAATTCTTATATATTTCACTAATAATATAACATATTTATGGAATCAAAATACATAAAATCATAGAATATTCTATACTTCATCCACTTACAAGGATACCTCATCCAATTACATAATAAATCATTCGTTACGCATTTCATTTGTACTCTATTTATCACTAGCAATATAACCATTACTTGTTACACCTGGATGATTCTCTTTAGAATAATTTTTATTGTGACATTGAGTTTCAAAATGATCATTTATTACACACTTAAAACACATAACCTCCAATGATTTCATAGGGAGGCCAATATAATCATCCATTTTGTTAACCAAACTATTTATTTTTACAATACAATCACTTGATTTTTGTCCTTAATTTCAATAGTCATGACATCTTCTTGCTCCAATAAGTCATTGAATTAGGGGATTCATTCCACATTATTGAAATAATGGAAACCCAATCTTGTTTCCTACATTGTCTCCATTAACAAAAATATCAGGAAACTCATTTTTCATCCTTGGGGAGTATGAGAGTTGGTTAAGGTATATGTTGTTAATCTTGTTATGTGAATATTGATTTAGGTTGATCACAAAATATATCACTCCAGTGATCATCCCACTTGACATATACTCATAAAATCACCCATCACCTTCAACATTAATCTAGTTCCTTATGGTTCCCATGATTAACAAAAACTATAAACATGGTGTGAGCATTACTTATCAAAGAGGAAAACCACATCATAATGAAAAGAATTATATATTGAATGTCTAAATCATGAAACCTTCATTAATACATGTCACACTAGCATTATACATGGTTATTCATATCCAATATATATTTAAATACTTCATAATGGTTTGTGAAGAGTTTTTTAATTCCCAAAAAAATCCCCCTGAAGTGTCAAACTATGTGTGCAAAAAGGTGTGTGGTCGTGTACCAGATTTCCCCTTGTGAGGCCCAAAACATATTGTCAAAGTTATTACACCTAGGTACATTTGTGCCATATCAACATCCACCCATAAAATCCAAACTAGTATGTATTTATAGTAAACCACTTAAAAATTTTATTACGATAATTCCTTTATATTTTTCTACACTTTTCTTTATCCTTAGGTTTATCATTAGACATGTCATTAGGGTTCTCACTAAGCTTTTCTTATCTTAGCTTTCAAAGTTTAATTTTACCTTTTCTCTAATACAAACTATAGTGACCCTATATTTTATACATAGATATTAAATAACTTTTATTGAGTATATAAAACATTATAATAATAGACTCCCAAAGAATGTAGTAGTATAGTGACATTGGAAACATAGAAACACAAACACTATTACATATAATGATGAATTATCTCTAAATATGTTTTTCTTGACTTGCACCATTCTTCTATACATAAAACTTAATATATATCTTAATAACATGGGAAAGGAAACAACTGATTTTATGAGATCAAATTCTCTGTATGGTTAAATAAGGTGACATGTTACTATAACAATGAGCATGAGTTTGTTAGAACAAGATCATGTAAAAAAGGATAATACCATGCATATCAAAGATCATATTCAATAATATGTTTATAAAGAAAGATAGATCATATGTCTTGAATAGTATAAAAAAAACATTGTCCATGAAAGAAAAAGAAAATAATAAAATAGGGAATTGTGGAAGACACATAAGAATATAATATAATTTACTTTGTAGTCTAGGAATTACTTAAAAATACATCTTAGTGGAAAATAACCTTTACTAAACCACATTCACAGCCCGTTCCAACCCTATATTACTAAACAGAGATCACTCCTCATACAAGCACCATATTACCAAACCGAGGTCGCTCCTCGTTCTAGGCTTGTATTACTGAACTGATATCATTTCTCGTTACATCCTTGTAATAATAAACTGAAGTAATTTCACACTACATGCCTAAATTATTTAAAAAATTTCATTTTTCATTGTAGCCATGTCTATATCATGAGATATAATTCTTCACCCAATGCATTAGAGAAATATAAAAGTGCCACCCATATAAAAAAGAAATTATACATACGTGAGCCACAAGATCATAAATAATTATATCATATCCCATGAAGTGAAGTCAGTATTATAAACATGTAATCATATACTAACATGTGTTAATGAAATGTTTCATAACAATTTCACTATAAATATTACTCATGAGAAGAAACATGTTTAAAAATCCTATAACCTACTAATGATAAACAATTTTTATAAACATAATTCAATCAAAACATAATCCATTCCGGGAAATAATATGAATGAAAAAAATGAATAATTTCCCAGAAGCCATGAGTAACCCTAATTTATTTTATCTTAGATTTGAAATAATTTTAAAATAAATTTAAAAAAAATTAAGTAAAACATTCATTCTTCATTAGAAAATTATTTGTAACACATAATAGTTTTTTTGGAAAATATTCCTCTAAAAATATCATTGAAAACATATAAATGAAGCGTTGAAAACATATAAGTATCCTTTTTTCCTTGAGAACTATATTCATGGATCGTATGAAATCATTTTTGAGAATAATTTTCTTTAAAAACATATTTATTATGGTTGAAAACATTTTGAAAACAATTTTCCAGTATAACTTATAAAATATTATTTAATACGCATTTGAAAAAAAATTTACATGAAAAATTAAAAAAATAAGATTTAAATTTTATTAAAACCATTTTATTAAAAATATATAGAATATATTTTCATTAAAAACCATTATAATAGGAAAATAAAACCTCAAAGAATTAATTACGGGTATATCTGTAGAGGTTATACGAGGTAAAAGGAACATTTCTTTTACACGATAACAGGAATAAAAAAAATCCATCTTTCATAAAGAAAAAATGTGAATCATTTGAAAAAATTGGTAAAATAAAATAATGGTAAAATTAATTTTAGTGATTAAATTATATTAGTAGAATAAGATTTTAAACCCTTTTTATAAAACCTGGTTTTCAAGAAAATGATGTTTTTGATCAAATAGTAGTTCAAGTAAAGATATATTAAAAAACATTATTAAATATCATATGTACCAAGAATTGAAAACATCACATGGATGTATCATGAATAATTAGGGTAGAATATAATTCATGATATTTATTAATAGTTGAATCATGAGATTTAATCAAAGAAATCACAAACAAAAATAATCCTGAATAGAGGATATTTTTTCAATAAACTATTACCACATGGAAAATTTGAACCATAATCACCATGTAATAAAATAAAATTATGTGCGGAATAAAATATCATCACAATAATGAGATAAATTATATAAAATTTCCAAGGTATTATATATACCTCATGAAAAAATATAGGTTCATAAGATGGCATGGTTCTCAATGAATGAAAATTGAGACAAATATTATTTTTTTGAATTGTTATATTTTTAAACTAAACCCCATGAAAGAAAGTTCATAAAATACATATGTAAAAAAATATAAATTTATGTATATAAATTATTGAGTTCATAAATGTAATCTATACACACCTCCAAGAAGAAATGGGTGGCTTATGAAACAAGTATCTCATAGAAATAAAAAGTGAGGTGAAATCCTCATACCATGTGTCTTGATTTTCATTGAAATAGTTAGAAAATAATATATAATAAATATAATTTTATTATAAATATAACCAAAAAACATATTATTAATTATAATTCCATATTTTTTTATTATGGATTTACATTAACCACTTTTAAATAATTCTATGTTGAGGTTTCACTTCGGGTAACATCTGTTATTTTTTTTCACATGTCTTAATTTGTTTTATATTTGGTTCTCATACTTATATAATGATTTCTAGAATTTAATCCATTTAATAAATATAATATATAATCAGTATATTTGTGTTATATTATTGCATATAATATATAATTTGGAAACATAATACACCATTCAATGCGTTGGTAAGCTGTTCAAATACATGAATGCTATTTAAATTTAATTTTTGTTTTGAATGAATGAATGTAAATAAAATCAATGTATATAAATTTTTATATATCATTATAAAATTAGAATTATTATATCATATATATTCACTGAAAAAAATGTTAATAAATTCCATTTAGTTTGTGAAAGAATCACATCACTTTGAGGGCCAATAGTCGACACTTCCTGAAATGAAATTATCGTATTTTCACCAAATGGAATGTAAACAATGTATTTGTTTTAAATTTAATACACAATAATAAATATATAACAAGTATAATATTTGACATATATAAATATAGTTTCAATCATAATATCCCCCATGACACTTGTTAAAATAAAAGTGAACAATTATCGTTTAGTGGGGTAGTTGTTCACCGTACACATAAACATAATGTTTATTTTCAATTAGATGAATGAGCCTCTTATTGTATCTCAAAAAATTATAAAAAAAATATTAATATATTTAAGATAATGGTGTTTTTATACCATAATGAAATAAATAGAGGGGATAGGGGTGGATAAAGAAAATATAAGAAAGTACATTGAGAGAAGTCGTTACATCTTAACGAGGTAACACCTTTTGGTTTGTGCCAAAAGGCTTACTTAGATTTATTTATTCCAAAGAAAATGAATATATGAGGAATGGACGGATTTGGGGAAGTTAATTGAGCATATGTATTCTGAACCTATGTGGTTTTAGAGGTGCGAGGTAGTTAGAGATTTTATTGCCTTTTATATGGAAGGAAATGGAAACACCTGGCATTTTTTAAAACAAGTGAGTTGTACAAACATTTTTACCTAACATAAGTAATAAAAACTAACTAAAATCATGAGGGAAGGTTATTTTATTAATACATTATGAACAATATGTGTTCGATTAGAATATAGGACGTCATGGGTCTTACATTTATAATTTAGTACGTTGTCATATTAATTTTTCTCATAATCGTTATAATTAATTTTAATCAAATTCAACAACATTTCTAGATAAAGAAAATTGAACTTATTAGACATTATAAATTATTATTATTATAAATATGGAATAAATTTTTTCAAATTATAGTATCATTTATAGATGAAATTAATTTAATATGAATCCTGCTGATGGGACGACACTACGTGTATTTAAAGTAGAAACATCAAAACATTTGAAATTTTTTTATAACCAATTTCAGACTGAAATTGATTTAAATGACCTAATTATATTAATTTATAAAAATAATATCAAATTAAACTATTAATATAACATAAAATAAAATTTTACATCATAGATAAATTATATGGATAAATAGTTTGGAATTAAAATCTGAAATTTTTCAGCCTTCATCTAAAAATGATGTTTCTCAGAAATATAAAAAAATTCACACTATGTTAATATCAACATTCGAAATAATAAAATGAATTTTATTTTATAACATTAAATTTCGAAATGTGACTACAATTAATTTCAATATTTTTAAACGAGGGAAATTATTACCAGTTTATTTAAAAAATTGTATTTTTCTACATATATATACTTTATATTTTGTTATAATTACCATGAACATGTTTGATTTATATGAAACCATAATAAAAAAATATTTGAAATGTAGTTATCAATATTCAAATTAATATGTTTAATGGATATATTATAATTATATATTTAAATAATTATAACAATAAAATTACGTTTCCTTGAAAATCTGTGTTGTGTATAACGTACGCCACGTCGGTTTTGCCTATTGCTTACACCAATTTGGTGTGTCTAAGAAACATACACCATTTTTACAGTTAACCTAATTGTTCCATCTAGTGATGATAGAATTTATGTTTTTATAGTGCATGATTAGCTTTGTGTTTCATATAATGTAACATAAACATAGTACTATAATATAAAATATACTATTTTTAGTGTTATGTAAAATATAAAATATCACTATGTTAAAATTAATTGAATAAAAAAACAATTAAAAAAATATTAGGGTGTTAAATAATAAGTTATAAAATATCTTTTTATATAATTATAGAAAATTTTTATTTACTATAAAAGAGTTTGTGTGTTTTATAAGTAAGTATTACTCGAAGATGGGGTTTTATGTTATAATGTCATTGCGTATTACTATTGAATATAACAATTCCACTGTTTATGAAATGATATGATTTACCTCAAAATAAATTTATTAATTTTCATATCCCATATTTTTTTCATTAAAATAATTTTTTTTATTAATTTTACATAAATTATGAAATCATGTCTCAGAATATATGTCTTGATTGAATTATTAAATAAATTTTATATTAAGTAAAAAAACATTTTTATCAATATCTAGTGTTTTTAAAACTATTTTTATGACTGTTTTTACTATTCTAATTTGATTTTTTAATGTCATGTTTTCCCATGATTGACTTTTAAGAAACTTTAATAAAAGGAGTTTTTTTAATTTCTTATGGAGGTACATTGTGATTTTTTTTCAATAGTATGAATGTAATGATTTCATACTATATATAAAAATAATGACTCTTCTTACAATAATAAATAAATTTTTTCTTTGAAGGTTCCTATAATAAATCAAAGGGTTATATTAAAATTTAATTTTTTTTCTTTGTAATTTTTTAAATTATCAATTATTGATTTTAAAAAATAGAAATTTTATTTTCATAGATAGTGTTTTAATTATATTTATATGAATTATCCATTCATCCATGTCAAAAACTTTGACTTTTATTATAATTTACTAGGGATATAATCCTATTATATAATCCTCATTATTTTTTTAGATGATTTAGGAATATTATAAGAAACTTTTTATGAAACCCATTTCTGTTTGTTGGGTTATAAAATTAGGAAATGATTATAAAATCCATTTACATTCATGGGTTCTGATATGAAGAATGTTTAATGACCTAGTGGCTGAATATGTATGATTTATATTATGTTATGGGTGGATAACATATTTCCATTCAATTTAGTGGATAAATATAGAATTATAATAATATAAACAGAATTACAATAGTGAGTGAGCCTAGTTAATTAAGGGACTCTATCCACTGTGTATGTATTTGGAGGCCAGCTTCAAAACAATAATGGATTAAGGAGTGAACCCATTACACTATGATTGTCCTTTATAATATCCTTTAATACTATGGAAATGAATTTTTATCCAATGTGTATGTAAAAACTCTGTGTTATAATATAATGTTATGATCTCATGTCTAATGTTATGTAATTCCATTATGATTCAATTATAATGAACATCAATTTACTATTTCATTACTCAATATTAATATATATGATATTTAGTTTATGGTTTTCAAATTTTCATATCATCTTCCCATTCTTTATTTCTCATGATATACTCATGTGAGCATTATATATACATTTTTCCATTAATAGGTTTTATATCTCAACATTTATTATATTTCCATTCTACATGTTACAAATAATGTATTAATCATGATATATCTTACAACAGTTCTGGTTATGAATCAATAATTGGGTGATGATGAAGAAATGTTCTCAACCATTTGTTTATGCTTCCATTTTTCCAATGATTCTATAACAAGATAATTATAATATATAGTGAATAACTATACAATGAATATTAATATAATCAGATATAATATTTATGGATGAGGAGTATATATTTTTATATCATCCATGATAGGGTACTCATCATAACCTGAGTAATCTCCCATGATATGGAAATGATCTTCTAAATTCCAATACCAGAAATATTGGCTTCATATATAGGGAAATCTATAAATAGTCTATGGGTTCTTGAATGTGTTTATTTAATTGTAGTCCATTAATATTTAATTTCACACACTACATTATCTCAAAATAAATATGAATATTGAGTTATGAAATAAAAGTCCACATAATGGTAAAATTTCTCAAATACTATAAATTATTATCATAATTATCATTCTATCTGTATTAAAAAACAATATTGTTCCAAAATATTCTAGTAATCATTATTTGATGGAAATTATATCCACTACAACTCTATTGACCTAGACATGTGTCTTCGTTTTTACATTAGAATATGTACACATAAAATAATCTTGAAGGAATAAACTATATGTTAAACTTTATGTAGCATATACATATATGATTCTCATATAACATTGGAATTATAAAATATATAGCATTAAATCATTGATTCATCTATAATATTATTTATATTATGAATCTATTTATCAGTGGGAAAATAATAAAAATAAATTATGTGCATAGATTCTTAGTAATTTTTTTCAATTTACCTATAATCAATTAATAATGAATAATCAATAAGGAAATGTGAATAACTGAAATCACAATCATTTAATCAATTAAATGAGTATGGAATGAATCCATTGATAATATCAACATAGTAATATCATGGTTGGAAAACCAAACTCTCAATAATAAAAATTATTAATATTGGACATCATGTTTTCAGACATCGTGATATTTACGATGTGAAATCCCACTTCAAAGAAATTTTTAATTATTGGATAGTATACACGTTAAATTATTTTAATTATAGAATACTAATTTTTATAATGATACATATTGATGCATCAATGGGAAATATATTATTTACCCCACCCAGCACTGCATGCCTATTGGATTCTTCATATATTTGATCATCAATTAAATTCATAATCGATTTTCCCTATCAAATAATATATATATTTGGTAATAAAGAAAAATTTATCTTGTTATCCCAAGATAATAAAAAAACAATCATATGTAAACAAAATATGGAATGATAATACATGGTCTAAGAAAAATTAATATCAATGATAAATTATATGGATATTTTATATAAATATAATGTAAAAATTTAAATAGGGAAGTTATTTTTTCAAGTGAATGTTAATGTCCATACATTAATAAAGAGACAAGAGATGAAGATCAGAAAAATAGATATTGAACAATTTAATTTTTTAACAGATTGTAAAAAAAATTTAAAAATGGAATTAATATATATATTATATTTCATGATCTTTGAAATATTATCAATTTAGAGAAATGGATGAAATTTTCATTGGTGGAGGGAAATTTCGTTAACAATGTATATGTTAAAATGAAAACATCTCATTTGACCAAATTACAAAAACAATTACCCTTTCTTTTAAAATTAAAATTATTCATTTTATTTAATTAAAAAATCATAGGTAACCTAAAAATCCCTTAATTAATCACCGGAGTAACAAAACATTCCTTTTCAAAATAATTTATGAAAATATGGTCATGGATGAAAAATATACCACATTAAAAAGGAGAATAAAATAATATTTTATTTTAAACATTACTCATGAGTTTTTAATATAAATTAATTTATAAATAATAATAAATAAATAAATATTCATTTTAAATACTTTAAAGTGGAATTATATACAAAAAAAATTTAATATGTTCATAATTCCAAATATATATTAACAGAGTAGATATTTCGATGAAATATCATAACTCTAGTATTAAACATAACATAAGTTATTCATCTTTCTGAATAAAAAATTACGTTAATGATTTACCTTATTAACATACATTGTAATTTTTATTTTTCATAAAATTTTATTTATAATAATTTTAGATTTATTTACTTAATCAATTATGTTAATTTTAGATGTTTTGAATTTTTTTTTAAAATTTCCAAAATGGAATCACTAAGACAAATATAGTGAAAGATGTCATTTTTCAATGATATAAATTATAATAATCTTGATATAATTATTGTTTACATATATCAAAATTATTTTGAACAATGTGGTAATCTTGGAGATTCTAGGCCATACATACACATGAGTAATGTTTTTCATTATTCAGTGATCATAATGGAAAGAAGATAGGTATTATATTATCCTTTCATGACCATAATTAAATCAAGAAAACAATATTATTTCTTTTAATGAACTTTTATATACTCTTCATGTGATGCGATGGGAAAAATAAATCACATCACTAATAGATGTAGTAGTCCACTTGTATGCATGAATTGAATTATCATTTTTCAATGAATCTAAAGGTAAGAAAATATATGATTTGATACTATTCTATAATGATAAATAATTCCTTACAATTATATATATATATAATCCATTATTATTAAAATACATGAAATGCAGTGATGGAAGAAAATTACATCGATTCATGAGTATATATTCTTTTATACACACTGACAGTTTCATTTCCCATTTTAGAGAAAAGTACCCTGATATATGGTAATAAATTAGAAATAAAAAAATTACTATTTTATATAAAATGATATTTTATTATTTTTTCGATGTTTAAAAACATTTTATATAGTCTGAATAAGATGTAGTATGAAAATGAATTGTTATGAACTATCTAAATTCTTCGGACAAAACCTTTACATTTATACATTAATCATTACTATGATGTGTTTCTAATCAAAAAAAGAAATATAGATCATGTCTAGATATTTATTAATGTTATTTTTTATATGATTTATGATCTAAAAATCCCTTTAATTATGGGGTAGCAATGATAGTGAGTGTCCATTTTCAACTGGGGGAGAGGATAAACATAAGATTTGTTTAAAATTTACAATAATTAATGTCTTATTGAATCTAAATAACTCAAAAATGTACCATTTTCAAATATCTTATGATATATTGTATAAATATGGAAATTAAAATATACATTTATAATGTTTTTATGTCTATTTTAACCATTATATCGTTAGTTTTGCACCACAGTATACTGATTCTAACATTAAATTTCGTAAAAATATTTTAATGTGTTACCATTTATTATGGAAAAATATTATGTTGAAAATATAACATAATATTCATTATGATTTTTTTTAATTTTGAATACATTTTATCATATTAATTTCATAAAATTTTAATTATTAAATTTAAAATTAAATATGAAAAATGTTGTGAAAATCACTTCTTTATAAAAATGACTTTTAAGTACAAACATGTTTCTATCACTAATTAATCTAAATACATAATTTGAAAATGAATTTTATAATTGGATTAATATTTAATTTAATAAATTTTAATGAAAATTTATCCTTCAATTTTTTTAAATGAAAAGACAATTTTCAATAAAAATTTGTATTCATTAATATTAATTAAAAAATTATCATTCTAAAAAAATCCAAAATAATCACCCAATGTAAAATTTTACATGATTAAATATAAAATGAATATTTATTTTTGAAATTAAAATTCATTAAATTTCAACTAATTATTTTTAATAAATCCATATAATGCATGAAAATAAAATTTGGTTAAAAATAATGAAACATTAATTATGATGAATTACCTAATATTATTATAACTATATAAAATATAATTATTTAATATTAATACGAAATGAAAATTAAATTTTTATCATTAAATTTATTTTTACAATAACCCATATTTATGGAGATGTCACTAGGAATACATGGTCTCCAACTAGAAATTCATGATCCTTTCTTCGTTTTTTTATCTTAAATAAACTGTTTACTTTTGGATCCATTGATGTGTTCATTGAATGATATAACCCTTTCTGGTACCTCTTCCACATGTTTTCTACCTAATAAGTTTATTTATCCAATTTTATTCCAAAATATTTCATTTCAAAATACACTTCCATTCAAGGAATTATAGGGTTCTATTTTAGTATCAGCCTAATTAATATTATTGTTCGAAAAATATAACATTTGATCAATAATAATCTAATGTTCCTTGGATGTCAATAGATCAAAATTTTTTTTATCACCCACTGTTTGTATAGTTTTTTTATAATTCTAATCCATTTTAGGATGTCATGTTGTTAAAATTTTAAGATATATATTTAAATATCTCTTGAAACTCCACTAACATTTTTAAATGAATGATGGTTCCCAATCAGATACTTTGGATAAGGTCATTCAATGAAGTCTCAAAACAACCTTTTAATTATACATAAAAAAAATTTAGATAGGTAAATATTATCATATTATAAATAAATGGGTAGAATATGTGAACAGATCTATAATGACTTATATTGAATTATTTCCCTTCGATGTCTTAATATTTACAATGACATAATCTATACTAATATATTCCCACATCAAGTCTGTTATATGTAATATTTACAAAACACCATGGGAAATTTTCTTTTCATCCTTCACCTATTGGAATTCTTGGTATCATACACTATAATATATAAATTCTCACATAATTTTCTCGAACCATTAATGTTCTCAAACATTCATTTACATGTTCATGATTCATATATCTCTATAGGAAAATTTATAATGTGATTCATATACAAATACATTATATATATCCAATTTTTATATAACATATAACAACTAACCAAACCATATTAATCTATCATCACCAATATTAATGTCTAGTAATTTAAAAGTCTTCACAAATATAATATAAATTTTTAAGTCCATATTATCATGTAAGGATATCATAATTATATCAAATAAAAAATTTTGAGTAATTACATGGAATAATAATAATGGTTCCATTTAATTTATAAACCAATTTTCATCCCAACTAAATCCATGAGGACTGTATCATTATTTTTACCCCATCCAATTTAAGAGACCACAATATTTTTTTAATCAATTCATCCACTTCCATGTTTTCATTTCCATGGTGATAGTGTATATCACAATCATAATTATTATGCACCTCTAACTATTTAATTTTTTCATACTATGATCATTTTATATAAATATGTATTTAAAATTTCTATGACTACTGTATATATCACATATCTCTACATATAAATAATTTCTCTTAATATATAAATTATGGATAAATACTAAGATATCTAAATAAAATTCATGATAATTCACCACATGGGGCATAAAAAATAACTATTAATAAAAAACCTCTATAATTTCTCAGTATAACACATCAACGAACATTCATTATGCATCCTATTAATTTTAATCCCCTTTATTAGGAAGCAAAAAATAATGTTAAATGTCACAATATAATCTTCATTTACTCAATTATATATTAAACATCATTTTTTCAAGTGGTTTTAACAACATTTTCTATTAACATATTTAAATAAATCAATAATTAGTAGAAGATTTCCAAAACCCAATGATGCTATCTTCATAGGTCAATAAAATATGTATTTGATTTATGTTGATAAGTCTATTCAATTCCATGAAAAAAAAATTAAGGGTCAAATGATTTAGCATCCATAGAAACAATATGTAAAGTGGAAAATTTTATTGAATCCAAAATACACATTTAATTATTTTCCAATGTACCTCATTTTTTATTTATAATATCAAACACAAAGCCCAATAGAGTTTCATTTCGCTCATAACTCAAATAATTTTGTTTCTGATTAATTTCTAGATACCAATGATTGATTCTGGGGGATTGAATTTTTCACAATCATTCTTGTTGGTTTCATCATTTTCAAATGTAATTCAATGATATTTATTTGTGGAGATGGAAACACAAATATGTTCTCATATCCATAATAAATCATGTAACTTCTTTTCAAATGCAGGTTCACATTGGGTAACATGTCCAATGATAATTATAAACTCATATTGTTTGATAGGATGAGAGGTTTGGATCATCAAACCCTTTCAGGGGAATTGTTTCATAACACGGGAATCTATTATAGATGTATGTTATGTTCATGAATACATACTTTAGTCCCATGTAACACATAGGTATCCCATGTATTAGTAGTAAATTTTTAGGATGCATAAAATTTAGAATCATTTATATGGATATGAGGTTCTTAGTTGATTAAGCTATTTGTGTGTATATGAGGCTCTCTATCAATGGTATTATTTTTATAAAAAAATATAGATTTATTTGTAAATTATTATTTCAAATATTCTTTTGAGCCACAAAGTTGGGTGCCCAAAACTATATCCTCATACAAGGAAATGTCGGTTTCTTTAATGATGGGATTAGACCAATGACATGATATTATTTTGTTTCATCATTAAAAAAATAGAAAACACATAGTAATTTTCCACTTAATGGGACACAACATTCTTGTTATATTAATCTAATAAGGAACAAACTCTGATGTTTAACATCATGCAGACAATAAGTTTAGGAGGTAGGTTCATAGTTAGAATTTTGTGTGGAAATTATGATAATGCATCCCAGGGGGCCTAGAAAGGATATGGGATCCCAGATCGGATAGGACCCTACTAGGAATGTTTCATAGAGGGGATTAATGTTGGATTTTTTCTGTTGGGTTTGGTCCTCATGAAGGTTTCATACGCATCCATTTCTCTTGATAATCAATTCACACAATTTTTGGTTATAAATTCTCATGCCTATAAATGACCTATAGAAGGTAGTGTCATAGAAGAATATGTCTCTATGGGGGTATTTAGAAATTATTTTTGGGGATTCAACAATATATGTGGATTCCATGATGGTTGGTTCAAAGAGGAATGTTTCGACTCATGGAAATTTGCAGGCTAGGTTGGGGATTAACCCCATAGAGGATTCCCTTAGGTAGCATGATGACAATGTTTGAGATTATACTTATTAGGGGGCACATTGTTTGGTTGGGGATTACACAGGGAAATGTGACACTATATTCTAGATCAACTGAATTTCATGATCTCTTCCAACCACTGAGCCCAAAGTTTCCCTACTCGGTCTGAGAAACAATATGAAGTGGTAGATCTCAGATGCCACAGAATCATTAGTATCCAATGGTGGAAAATTACATGACCAAAAGGGATATATTATTATACTAGGCTGTGGTTATCATCTCTTTCCATCATTATACCCTAGATTTGTCACGTCTTACATCCCATATGGTTAAATCCATGGTTATTGAGAAGTAGTAAAGAACAAAGCATGAAAAGGTTTTCATGAGTAATTTGGGTTGTACTCTATAATGGATTAACAATAGACTGGTTACTATGGAAGAGAGTATGATAAAACACTACACCATGAAGGGAAAGTAAAGTGTGGTCCTTCCTCTCCTCTCTAGTAATTGGATGTCCCTAGTCATGGAGACAACAAGGAATGTGTATTGTCATATAATATATATCTGAGACAAGTGAATATCTGATACAATACCAAGGGTGAGGGTTATCATATATGAGGGAATATATATCTGCATTTAGCCGAAGGACACAACCAATTAAGTAGGACAAGTGAGTGACACATCTTAAAGATGGAATGAATACCCGAATGAGGGACATTATAATGTTTATCATTCCATGTTTTTAACAGTCTGCTGGATTTAGTGGTGAATTTAGTTTCTTTCTCAAAATACAAGGAATTAATAGAGATAAGGGACCTACCATTGGTGTATTGAAATATTTCTTGATAGGTGGATCATGTGGGTGATTCTAGGCAAGTAAAGGATGGATTGGAATATGGTAGTGATGGAAAAACTGGCAGGCTTCACACATGAAATCCAATGAGAGATAATGGTGTTTCCTTATAGATTTAATTATTATGAACGACAATTAAAAATGGAATATTTCAATGCTCTATGGGTCATCTCAATTAGCCCCAAATAGATCTCACACAAGCACCCAATTTTGAAATGGATCATCATTCTAGTTCATGTACAATAGGGGTAATGGGTTCCATGCACATGTGTATTGTATTTAAGAAACTAGAAGGACATTTAATTCCACTATACCTTTAAATTCCCTTTTCTCTTAGATTTTAATGAGCTTCCAGAATGGTTTCTTATGGAACTGGGAGAAGGACAAGGACAAAAAGAGAATATTGTTTTCCTTCGAATTTTCAATTGTTCAAAATGACGAACCATAAGGTTATATATTGGTAGAAGTGAGACCATCCATTAAATTTGTGTCTTGGATTGGTTTGTCACATATGCTAATGTGAATGTTTGTCTCACATGATAATGTGTAGGTGTGTCCTATATAGTGCTTCTAGGTGACCCAGCTATTTTTTCCTATGCATCGCCATTCGAGGCATAGGTCAACATGGTGCACTGATGCTATTATTCTGTGACCTGTGTAGAGGGAATTTTTTGAACGGAACTACCCTTAGCGTTATTCACTTATCATCTATTCTTATACTCAATGTATTTTTAATTAATGTCATTTCATGTATGTGATAAAATTGATTATCAACAAAACATTCCCCTCAACACTAGATCCAATCAAATGAAGAGGGATTGATCCTGATGTGAAGGGATGAAAATTTCATGGGGATCACTCTAATTATCCGTGAAGGTTATCTGTATAGGTCATTCAAATAAGTAGGGCACATATGGAGACCATGCATGAGGAATCTATATCACTTCTATTATCATGTTATCCTCCGGTATAGACCTTCTACTGAAGCTTCTTTTTCTAAATATCCACTGTCATAGAGAATATATACACCAATCTGTGTGACACGTACTCCTAGTTGACTTACATTACTAATCTCACTTGTGAATTCTACTGGGGCGAACCCATTCTTTTTTCAAATAACCAATTTTATAAAGCTATGTGAACCCATTCATTTTTTTTTGAAAATATACGTGGCTACATATAGGTTTAATGGCCACTTAGAAGATTGATGTTTTAGAAGAATCCCTTGATGAATCATCATGAAGCTGCAAGACACAGTCCTAAAATATTAATATGATTTACATGATACAAATGTACAAAACGTGGAAAAGAATATAATGAAGTATTATAATGAGTATCTTGATAGAAACAATCTAACACTCTAAAGAATCAAACATAGGAAAGAGTTATTCATTCTAGAACCAATGAATTATATCCCCCTTTCCTAGTTTTAGTAATACTTAATAATTACTATAGTTAACATCTCAAGAACTTGAGCACATGTAAATTCATAGAAATCATCCATGAACCGTGTCAGACATCACAAAAAGTGTTCCCATGTTTTTAAGTCGCATACTCCTAAATCCTAGAAGTAATGTTACTCATGCTACTTCAATGATGAAAAATGGAAAAGTCATTGGTATGGTGGGAATACATTGTCCTCCTTCTAGGAGGTGGGGTAAAACATGAATAGATTTCAGAATAGTAGGTTCACCAAAACTATTCTAATATTGCAAATGAGCTAAATTTGGTGGGAATTTTTTATGCCATGTAGTTGGAAATAAAAATGTATACAGATATCCCATCATCATTCTAGAACTCATATATCGATGAAGCCCCAAAAATATACAAATTCCTCCTAATTCATAGATAATTTTTCATTATAATTTGGTATTTCTAAAAAATATGTGGAGTTCTAATCCTTAGAGAGATATATGAAAAATTCATTCCACCAAAGGCGATGTGGGACGATATTGAAAGAATGCATTTTTTGGCAACTGATCCTTTGAAAATATATCAAGAAATTAAGAGTGAAGACCTATACATGATGGGTTATATCCATCCTAATTAATGGATGAGTGATTTTATAGAGTCTAATGGGAGGTTCCCACAAGAAAACCTCCCATGAGATTTCATGCAATGGAGAATCTTGGCATTCCTGGTAAATTCATGCCTTTCATTGTATATAGTGATTACTACCAATGGGGAAACAAACCTAATTATAACATACCCCCAAAGAATCATCATTTATCATTATTATATAAGTAGATATTTATCTATAAGATACCTATATGTGACTCAAATTGTGGAGTGATGCATGCTAAATTTGTTATAGAGGCCATGTTAGAAGAGGTGGAGCATATAGGTATAGTAGCCCCTATCCTATAAAAAATTCACCAATGAATGCTAAATATTCACACCAAGAAGATCCAATTTAAAATATAAAGGCCATATTAGGTATATTGGTTATGGTTTACAGCCCACATTATCTCTTATGTTACTTAATGAGGAGTTAATGTTTCCAAGGGATGGTTTTAACAATTTGATCAGGTTGTTTTTAGTGTTTAGTCCATGTCCTTAAAACATAGTGAGACAATAAATAAATTGGAACTTTTAAAAAAGTTTAACTTCTTTATATATGTGGATATAAATACTAAGACATTCCAGGATGATGGAAAATATGGAGATGACAGGATATTGTACATGACTCCCCTTTGATATGGTGTGATAGCGACCCGAATTTATTACAAGGTTATATGTGAGGCCTATGATCAATATAGATAATCACTCAATTTCAAGTCAATTAAACGAATAAATGTATCTCCTCTAGTGAATTTTCAATCATAGAATCACAAAATTCATTCAAAAAATCTTTGGATGATCATTGTTGTGGATTTTTCATGGATTGTAATTACCCCACCTCTAGTGGCTGCATCCCCAAGGATGACATCCTGGTATTCTGTGGCACAGATTTCATCATATAGGTAGGGGTTATAAAAATACTTTTTTGTCATGTTAGGTATTTAACGACTTTTTGGTTGGGGAAGTGAGGTAGAAAGGCTCTTCCACCACCATAATGTTCTTTACATCCACTTGAAATTTCATATGATGTGGTCATGATCTCACTAAGTCAAACTTGTGCATGGTTCTATCCACTAGTGTGGATCAAAATGGATATGACTCATATGTTTGATCATTGTAATTACATCCATAATTGTATTGGGGTAAACTATTTTACATTTTTCATTCCTTCTAAAATGATAAAGAGAGTTGCGAATCATGTGAAAGAAAATATTTTCAGATCATCTTCACAACATGCCTGACCAGCCTCCAAATATTTGCTACTTGGAGAAATATAATATAAGAATTTCTTTTCTTTTGATTTTCAAGACATGTGTTGTCTTATTCATGTTAGGTTTTAGAATCTATAAATATTATATAATCATACCCTATCCAATATCTTCTTTGAAGACAATTTTATAACAGTGGGAAATATACCCAAGTGATGGGGATGCATATTTACAAAACCGACAACTAGATTCCTTCCATGAGGTGGGTGATTGTAATATTGAAATATAGGACCACAGAAGTGGTTGAATACAAAAACTATGAGGAATATAATGGCTATGTCATTAGTAAGGATGTATGATCACTTTATCTATTGGAATATTTTCTTCATCCATTACATTTTCTATAACATAAATTTATTATGGAGGTGAATTTCAAAATAATTTCTAGTGGTAATGGTTTAAATCATCCAACATCCAATAACCGATGTATGTCCTGAATGGAACCCACTTGAAAATGAAAAATAAACTCTTAAAACCAATGATTTGTCCCCTTGCAGTATGTGATGGAGAATGATATGATTTGATAATATCTACTAATTCCCTAAATACATTTCATTAAGGAGGATAGTGCTATCCACCATAAATCAAAAAAAATATGGAAATATGGAGAATGGAGACATTGGATAAATTCCATGCCCACAACCAGAAGACATCATAACATAATTAATTTATAATATTCGTAGAATTACTGTTTAATCGTATCTATTTTTTGGAATATCACCTATCTATTATATCAAGGAGTTTGGAGGTGATTGTCTAAGAACTGAGGAGGAATCTACGAACAAGATTCAGTTCACACTGGTGATTTGGATTATTTGGATGGAAAAGTTTCAAGGGATTATGCCACATTATCTTCTCCTTACACTAATGATATGGAAGAGGATTATAATAATTTCAACTGTAAATTATAATGTTTCATACACCAGATACTAAATTTTAATCTTTATAATATTGTAGATTTTTCGCATACACTGATGGACCATGTGAATACTTGTGGTGACCTTATGTCCATATCTATGAATAATTTGTTTAGTGTTTTATGTCACTAGATGAAGGTATTGTGGTATCTCCTATGTCTAGTGTTTCAATATTTCACAAGAGTGACCCCACTAAGGGTCATGGGGAATCAATACATTTCATGATAAATCATGATAAGAAATGTGAATAAATGTTTAACATATAAATAATATATCCACAAGAGAGTGTGAAAATTTTAATAAAGAATTTTGGGGATTTGAGTCATCATTTTCATGGAAACAGTTCTTATACATGATCTTTTAATTATGAATACTTCAAATCTGTAGCATTATCCATTGAGAACATTGTAGTGGTGATGTGTCAAGGGAATTAAAGTCCATCATGATCCCAAAACAGAAGGAGAAGTAAATTAAGGTGTTCTATAAGCATGAAATATTCCCAAGCCATCCTTATAGATCCCTGTGCCAACTCAACGGATTTACCCCCATTCAGAGATTCTAGATAAAACAATTGAGGTCCAGAATCTGGGGGAGGAGTATAACCAAGCCACTAATCCATAAATGGATGAGTTCTACCAACTATTTTATTATCATTTATCTTCTTTCATATTCTATACTTTTGTGGCTACCCATGAGCTTTATGCATTATCCAGTGCCATCATCTTTGGATTCCAATCTTGAGGGAGGAGCTTCTATGTCAATAATTACGACATTAGTGAGTGTATCCATTACTATCCCAAAGGGAGAAGGGGCTGGTTAATTATTTAATAAATCAATCCAAGAATACTGTTATACCATTGAGATTAGTTCCATGTAATATTTGGAGAAAAAAATTCCATTCACACCTCCCTTCATTTTGTCTCATGGGACATCTGGAATATAATTTCTCAGACACCTCTTAAAGACCTACCATCATGACTCAATCTACATCCATTCTTGGTCATCATCATATGATACATCATATTTTATTATTTTCTGTTTATTAACACTATTAAAGTTATCATTCACCTGAAAATTATATATAATATAAACTCTTCAATGAAAAGATGTATATTAAAATAGACAACCTCCAAGATGCATTATCCCATGTCGAGGTGAACCATTCCAATAATTTGGATGAATATCATAAAAATAATAATGATATGTTTTTCCAAATATAATGAATTAAATGAAAAATTAATTTCTCCCATGGGGATATTGTAATACAAAATCATTATATGGAATGGACTCAAATTGAGAAGTCAGCTGTCATTGAGATCATGGTGGAGGAACTCCTCCTTCCGACAAGACCGATGTTGGTTAATTGGAAGGACATCTACAGGCTGATGATGTGGCTCAAGAAAACTTCCAACAAATGAATAGTTATGTTTATGGTCTTATGTATAGTTAAAATGAGAGAATAAATCTTATGGAAGCTCCTCAGATTTATGATAGCCACATGAATGAAAATAACTTTGTTTCCAGTCATCAATGTAGTCACCCCTCTTATCATTTTTTGATTATAAAAAAACATATTCTCTAATTTTCATAGCAACATACCATATCACAAAATATTCATAACCACAGTGATATGGATGGGGAGACACTCTAATTGTTCCCTAGGACTTTGGAACTATTGAAAATAGTTCAACTATAAAGAATGTTTTAAAGAAAAAACATACGAACATTGTTCATCTTTTTTCATTAGAAGAATGTTTTTCATTTGTTTATTTTTATATGATATGTCATGAGAGGTTTTAAATTTTCTTAGGTCACACTTTCTCACCCTTTAACGAAAAAAAATTGTTTCTTTTAAATTATATTATTCTCTTTCTCCCTAAATAATTTATATCATTGGCCTTGCATACTGAGACTCAAATTTTACCCTTGGTTCCCTTTGATGGTTTTAAACTTGGTGAGTACTATGTCCCATCAAACCAACAATGGATTGGATAAGATGGGGACATACATAAAAATGGGTGAGATATAAAGCCCAGTGGGGGAATAAAAATGGAAACATATGAATAGAATAATACATTTTATAAAATAAGAATATAAATGGTACCTAAAATTAGTAAGAGTTATAAAAATGAACAATGATAAATGATACTAAAGGGCGATCAGAATAGAAATATGTTAATTGTGACAACAACCTAAAACAATTCATCTTAAACCTAGGTAAAGGATAACTATGAATACATAATTATGGATAATGTCCCATAAAATAAACTAGTTTACTCCGTTTCCAAACATAACATCTCATGAGACTAAACATCACCCAACACATTTGAGCACACTATAATTCTAGGTGGACTTTTCACATTTATTTTCATCTCATGCTAATGTGTGCCATAATGTTCCGAAAACACGGATTAATTTACCATTATATATTTGTCTCATATTAGGGAGTGCATAATACACATATTCTAGCCCTAAATAAAATAATTATATGTTCATAATGGGAAACACTATTGATAGAAAAACGGCAAGTGTATTCATGACACATTTTTTGGCATGGGAAATCATGGTAAAATTTTGCCTGTATAATAGAATAAAAATAAATACATAAAATTGGTTTATGAGAGAGAAATGGGTCTATCATTTTTTAAAAAAAATGTGTATTAATAGGGATATTAAAATAAATATACAAATAATATTAATTGGAAATATAAGGCATAGGATAACAAGGAAACTTGAATAAAGGAGAGAATGAATGTATCCATTACCTTATGTGTGGCACATAAAATTCTCGGGAAGGGATTATTAAGAGAACGGGGGAACCATGGGAGGACTATAGGGAGGAGGGTGAAGAGTAATGAACCGATCCAAGTGTTTCGAGGGAAAAGAAATTGGATCATGGGAGGTTTTATATAGTAAATGGGTGGGGAATTCATTATTATTTTTCAAACATATGTTTTGAAATCATTATAATAAAATATCCAAAATCACAAATTGTCCCATGATTTGTTCTGTGATATAATCCAAAGGGGAGTTATTATTATTATTTTATAACCAAAAGGGACTACATGAATAAAATAATACCCCTATCAATGTGGAAGTGAGTCATACACAAATTTTTTTTGTTTAAATGATTGAAACAAATTAATGGTTTTAAAGGATCACTAAATGATATATAAAATTATCCAAATTGACATAAAGTAATATTATTTAAATGGTGAAAACATATATTTGATAATGGATACGATTTAAAATATTTATTTCAAATCTATTGGGTCAGTATGAGGTCACAATACACCCCGTATATCTATATGGTGTTTAATTTTTATGTGAATATTTGAATGTCTAGAAAATTATGAATAATTCACCATTGTAACTTTTTGAAATTCTATTTCTATAAAGAACATTTATTTTCTAATGATATGTCTTAATTGAATTTTATTAATACCCAAAATTACACCTTTTTAATTTTTAATCAGAATCTTAATCAATTATATGGAAATAATAATATGAATTTAATATAACCACTATTCTATTTAAAATAATTTAGATACTCAAATGTATATGGTCCTGATAAATATACCTTTAATACATAATAAAACACCCTTAGAGTAATGTTTTTGATGGCTGGACTTTAATGGGGTTGTTCATTGTACATATTTAGGACCATTATCTCGTTGAGAAAAAACTTATTCTACAAATAGTTTACCTTGTTATTATGTTATTGGATCAGTTCCTGGGATTGGTCAAGTGAAAATCCCAGATATTCCATCTCCCTTGGATGCATCAATAAATGGGATTCATATGGTACTATCCTATTTGATGAGGCCATCACATACACTGTAAATGTCAATTGGATTTTTCAAAACCCAATATTTATAATAACCATGTAATCATTTATCAATAAATATATTATCATTATTAATTAAAATTAATGGGTTTTTAAATCCAATATTATAAAATATTACAAAATATGTTCATGTGTTTTCTATAACCCGATTAGATAATAACACAATTAATTAAAAAAGGGAAATTTTATTTATAACAATCTTGGTCATTGCATTGTTCCCCCACATAAACCATTTTACCTTCATAATTTTAATTTTAAATAGTAAAATAGAGTAGGGTTGTTTTGATTCATTGCTTCCTTCTGTTTATATATTCCTTATTCAATGTTTTTATCATTGACAACAGTTTGACCTAGCGCATTTTCTTATTCCATCGAACATTGTCTCTATGATATAATATATTCACTGGATGCTAATCATAGGAATTTTCATTATCTAATAGTAACAACTATGGATTATGTACATGTTTAGGATTTGGTATGTAATTTCTTAATAGGGATTCATGGAATACATCATGTACTTGAGATTTGATAGGTGTGAGTGCTAGTCGATAAACCACCGCTCTAATGAAATCAAGGATCTCAATGTAGATTATGTACCTTGGACTAAGCTTTCCCTTATTAAAAATATTAGGGCACTCTAACATTGAGGTATGAGATTGAATAACTTGTATGTAATGTCAAACTCTAGGTCTCTTTTATTATTCTCAATAAATATCTTCTGATGTCTATGATTAGTCTTGGTGTGTTGCTAAATGGTATTAACCTTTTAGACCACTTCCACTACAATGTAAGACCTTAGGGTTTTCGTTCCCCAACTTCATCCAATCCTGAATGTGTTCATCACCTATTCCAATTAAGAGATTAAAATGAGTATATATGGATTCTAGATTAGAAATTGTTATTGTATGAAAACTATATAAGACGAAGATGGGAATTCCATCCTTATGTGATGACAATTGAGCATTCTGTCCATAAGGCATTGAGTGACTGGATAGTCTGATCAGATTGGGCCTTGGTTTGATTATGATAAGCCTTGAGAAAATTTAACTATGTATTTAGGGAATATTGGATATTATTCTAGAATATTGAGGCAAATCATTTATATCTATGAGATACAATCTATTGTGGTCTTCAATGTTTCCTCAATAAATATCTAAAGGATATCCTTGGAAGTTGATTTTGTGAGAAGTCCCCTTATATTGCAATGAAGTGTGAGTTATTTGTATGATGATCCACCAGAACCCAAATTCCATTATTTCAACCCTATTTCTTCATAATAATAATGAAAAACTCCATGTTTATGTTTTCCCATTATCATATATGCATGGGTAATGGATTCATTATACACTTGGATTTTAGTTATTTCAACTTTCACGTGCCGACATTCAAGACATCATGATGTATATTCCATGATCTCCTTGTTCATATTTTCCCATCCATAGTGCTCTTGAAGATCTCAGTACATCTCTATGCATCCAGATTGGATGGAGATAGTCTAACTATAAGCATCATCCAAGAAGTCCTTAGTTAAACTAGGATTTGAAGGTACCAAAAGTCAGGACACAATTCTTAAGACTCATTATTCATTAACAATGAACTCTAAGGATTTAACTTTTCTTATAGATTCCACATTACTCTCAATTACCACATTAAGCCATTGAGTATTCTTTATCCTATATAGAAGGCATGGATGATAAATAATTTTTGAAAGGATTGATTACGTTATTTACTTTCTGATTCCAAAGTCAATAATTTTTAAATCTAAGATGATTAGATTATTTTCAATTTTCATCAATTATAAAATTGAAGAATACATTATGCATATAGTGTCTGAAAATTCATTCACCTTCCCATGATGATAGTGAATTTATTTTTCAAATTCATATATTATCTCTATCCATCATCATTGTTGCATATTGATCTCTTTTAGTATTAATATATACTTGACTATCTTTTGAGTTTTATATATCTCACACCTCTACCAAAATAGGTAATCCTCAAATATTTTCAAATATTATATAAATGAAACCAATCCTGGATCATGTATTGGGTTGTTCTATTTATAATATTTATACATTAATAAAGTATATGAACCCAATTTTTACATTTTTTGTTAACACACCAACTAATCCATTCATTGAAGCTCGCTGAAGACATCAATAAGTTATCCACATGTGGGTATTGTGGGTACATTTTAATTTAGAAGACTCATTTGAAAATCATTAGATCTCTCTTAACATTCATAATTCTAGGAAAATTTAAATCACTTCTATGTTATATTGGTTAGTGGGTTTTAAAATCTTGATAAATTTCACCCAAATCGACTATTGGACCCAACTAAACCATGTAATTAATTGATCTATTTCACATATGTTGGACTTGATCATCATTAAATTTCATTTAGTTTTGTTTTTTCTATAGATATCCCATTTTTAGGATAATATTCCTGAATAATGTGTCCTTATTCAATGAGAACTCATATTTGATGTAATTGGTGTAATGCTTCTCATTTTGTGAGGTTGTCAGAACAATTCTGAGTTGTTTCTCACGATCCTCCATTCTTTATCAGTATGTTAGAATATCATTTATATATTCTACCAAAATTTTATCAAGGATATATCTAAATAAAATGTTCATTTTTTGATGAATATTTATAGATAATTAGTGAGTCCAAATGGAATTACTATGAAATCATATTGCATAAACAATGTGCAAAAAGTAGTCTTCGACATATCCTCCTCCTTCACCATAGTATGGTAATACCACATCTGAAGGTCAACCATGGAGATGTATTATTATAAATTATTATAATATAAAAAGTCAAAAATCTATGTAAGTTGATAGTTGTTATTTATACAGAACTTCTTGAGCTCACGATAATCAATGCAATGGCACATTGAACCAACCTTCTTCTTGATAAAGAGGAAAAGTTCACCCCAAGGAGAAGAACATGGATGTATGAACACTTTATCCATTTTCTCATGAATATTTTTCTTATACTCCCCATGTTACACAACAAATATTCT
Source organism: Viscum album (assembly GCA_963277665.1). Lineage (NCBI taxonomy): Eukaryota > Viridiplantae > Streptophyta > Magnoliopsida > Santalales > Viscaceae > Viscum > Viscum album. The sequence goes on from OY728129.1 coordinate 911,357, forward strand.
ATAGGGTGTATTGGAAAATAGTAACAGCGTTGGTATAAGCTCAATTGAGAATTCAACGACTCGGTTAGGAAGAAGTTAATGGAATTCTTCTGTAAACACATTTGCATATTCCATCACAATGCACATGAAATAAATGCCAATTAATTCCACAGAATATAAAATTTTATCTATAAAAACCTTATTATCATTTGATAACATCCATTCTTGGGATTTTGGTGGTAGATAATACTCATCATTCACCATGCAGTTTCACAGAATCATGGGGTGATTCTCAATACGAAGAGTAATTTCATTCTAATAAGAATTTATGTTGGCACTATATTTGGAAAACCCATCCATATCTAAAAATTTATAAAATTCATCCAAAGAGATATTGATAAGGTTAACTAGGATGTTTATCCAAACAATGATTATAGGGGAGGACTAGTATACATGGGATGCACAAATCACCATAAACCCTACTTTAATTATTTTTGGTGGTGTGTGATTAGTTCTTCTAAAATTTTATGGTATTGAGGAATCCATTGAACCAAGATCAAAATTTAGATTCTATATTATTTTACTTATAACTTGTTTACCTGTCATCACTATATTTTTAGGATTCACATGAATGGTTATGATGGAAAATGATCTCCCTTGCCTACTTTGTGGTTTTTTACGTCACATAGAAACCTTGTCAAACATTATTGGTTTGAATAGTGACTAGATTCCATGTATTTGACGAATGAAAAATGAGTTAAGGGCATCCTAGATCAGTCCTCTCCTCTAAAACATTATTGGGGTTCCCATGTCATAAATCACTAGCTAGGAGTCCTTCCTTTGTAGACAAAAATCCTTTCATCGCCCCTTACAAAATTTCTAATGTGATTTATTTCATAAATTTTAAATGTGGGGTTTTGAAATATCATGACACCCTTTGATTTCTCTATTAGACTTATATAATTAAACTTTACATTACCCTTATTATACTTTAGATACAAATGAGATTTTCCAATCTCCATTTCATCATTTAAGGCGCATTGGACAATTTCCACATAGTAATCAATGTCTTGGATCATGATAGATTTTTGTAGTCTAGGTTTTAGCCTTCCAATTATGTTCTAAACCTTGTAGTGGGGGAGGGGGTAAATAAATATCCAGAGGAGTATTGTGAATTTCTCATTGATTTATTTACCATACGCCTAATATATTCATCGTCATTTTTCATGAGGGAAAGGAAACACCTTTCCATTTTAATTAGGTATGTGTGAGTTATATTTGTTTTTGAAAACTATTTTTAGGAATTCCTTGAAGCCCATAAATTTTATCAATCAATTATGATTCCTATTTTTGAAACATTTCCATCACTAATCAGCTTCTCCCTCCAAATGATAAACATCCTATTAAACCATCTATTGTATAGAACAATGAATTATGTATAACATCTTATAAGTGGAGTGGGTCTATTTTTCCGAAATTTAAGGATCATACGATCTATTGAATTTTGGATTCCATTGTCTCATAAAGGAAGCATTTAGAGATTTTTATTTCTTATTTATGTTTGGGTGCTCCTCATAATCAAGGATTCTATTCATAAGATGAGTATGTGGAGAGAGTATCAACATAATTTTTGTGATTTATGATCCCATCATATTGGGAATCCAATTGGGATAGTCATCAAAATTGATTTTGCATTGATTTATTATTGATTCCTTATGTTTATAGATATTCTCTAGAATAAAAGTTAAATTAAGGATGACGATTTTTAAACATGTAAACTCTTAAACTGGAATCCAAGGAAATTAAGGTGATAACATAAAAATTACATGTATTTAATTATTTATTGACTTTCAAGGAATCAGTCAATGTTATTGGTGAAATATTTCCAAATGAACATCCCCGAGTATTCTCAAACCAAGTGTGTAGTAAGGCCCATTTTCGTGCAACATATCCTTTTCGAGTCTAACTCAATGTTTTGTTTTCATGTTTTACCCCTATGTATATATGTGACAGAGCCTCATCAACTTATACTATAAATATGTGTGGATTATTTTTTCATATAAAAATTAATCTATATGTACTAAAATATTTGGATGTATTCATAGTCAAATTTTTATCCTGATGGATTTCACTATATTTTTAAATCCCAATCCAAAAAATATCTAACCTTTTACATTGAAACCACCTATAACAACCCTTAACTTTAATTCACATTAGCAAAATATTTATTACAGAAAATTTTACTTAATAAAACATGAATGATCAAGAATGATATGGTATTTGGTAATTAGGTACATTAAAGACCAACAGAAAATGAGTTACACATCTTCTTTTTTGGAAACATTGTTAACATGATAATAATGTTCCATTGTAATTAAAACATCATGGGATAACTTGGTGATATATATATATATATATATATATATATATATGAAAGGGTTTATCTATAAATCTCAATAAATAAATAAACATTGCATAATATAATGATAATAATACAGGTTATAAAATTATAATATTAATGGGGAATAAATGTTCTAAGAATCATAAACACGATCAATGATATGTGATATAGAGTGATAATTATAAAGGCCACATGGGAAATGTGGCATCGACATAAAACAAAGAATCACCACTATATGTTAAGGATAAATTCTATGACATAATGATGGAAAAAAAATTCAATAATCGGATAATTTTTAATATCTATCCCAAAATGAAGTTCAATAAGAATAATAATTACCCAATGGATTAGAGTAGAATATAATTTCAGGTGCACTTATCACATTTATTTCATTCACATTCTTAAGTGTTCCACATAGATCATATAACATGGAATAATTTATCATCACATCTTCATTCATGATCATGCAGTGTGATAAAAATTATTTATGTCCCAAATACAGTAATTAAAAGTCTATAAAGTTTATCATCTTTTCTAGTAAAGGGTGTGGGTATTCACCATACCATTGTTTGATTTGGAAAATCACTGTCAAATTTCAAAGTATGAGGACATTATAAAAATTTATTAAAATGTGTTTATGAGAGATAATGTGGTATATCATCATTTATATATTTAATGGGATGTAACATTAAAATTAAACGACACATCCCCACAATAGGATTTACAAATTTAAGGCATACTATGATAAATACGCATGAATAGAGGATAGAAGGAAGGATTCCCTTACCTTGAGAGTGTGAATCCAAATGCATCATAGGGTATTCATGATAGCTTGTGGAACTTTGGGGGAACAATATAGTTGGTAGAAATATGAAGGATGTGATCAATGGATTTTTGAGTGATAATAAATGGGAGATTTACTGTGTTTTTATAGGAAATGAGTTGGGGAAGTCTTTATTATTTCTCAAACATAGTTTTTGGACTCTTTATAATAAACTAACCAAAATATCCAACGGTCCAAAGTTTTTTATCATAGATTATTCCAAAGCGGGACTGATTTTCATTATTTTATAATCCCTAGGGAATATAATTAAAAAAATAACACCCTTGAGGGGGGGGGGATACGATTTATACTCTTATAGAAATGATTTGAAACCATAATATGGATTAATGGATTTGTAGGATTCATAATGGAATTGTAATATTAACAAAATAAAAATAAATCACATTATTTTCAAGGTAAAATGTATATTTGGTTGTGTATAACCTATATAGTATTTATTACATCTGTTTTGAGTCATTATGATATCATAATACACATCATATACTTATACGATATTTAATTTTTACCGAAAAATTCCACTGTATCTGAAATTTAAGAAAAAACAACCATTGGATAAATTAAAAATTAATATTTAAATAATATTATTTATATTAAAAAAATAATTTTAAAAATATGTGAATTCTCACTATTTAATATTAAATATAAATTTTTTATTAGTTATGGGGTTTTTTGACAATAACTTATTTCAAACCCTTATAACAATTTCATTTTACATTAAAAAACTACAAAATCACATACATTTAATATAAATTATTGAAAAATAATATTTTATTAAAACATTATTTATTTCAAAAATAATTTAATTAATAAATATAAATACATTAATTGAATTTGAATTTTAACCAAAATTACACTTTATGTTTTATTTAATCGAAAATATAAATAATTTATCACGTAATAATAATTAGAAGTAAATATTACCATTATTAAATTGAATATAATTTTCATAATCATGTTTTGTGGTCCTGATACATATCCATTTAATACAATGGAAAATTACCTAAGTGTGAGGTGCATGATAATGATACATTCATGGGGTGGTTAGACATACATGTTTTGGGTTGTGATCTCGATGATCATGAACTTCTCCCATAAAAAGTATCATTCATTCATAATTTGTTGTATCATAGATTTGGATCTATCGAGGGATAAATAAGATATGATATCTTTATTAGAAGCTCTGATAAATGAGCTTCATAGGGTACAATACAACTGGTTGAGGCCATCACTTCCTCTTTATGTTCAAATTGGATTTGTTAAAACATTATATTTTTACTAATCATGTTATTACTATTAAAATACTATATAATCAATTTTAATAATGCTTAAAATTATTTTAAATTTGATAGAATATAATAAAAAACACGTGCTTGGGTTTTCTATAACCATAATACATAATTATACATTAAATTAATGTAAAATGGTAATTTTATTTATAACAGTTTAGGTCGTTACATAGATACCTATAGAGAAATTTTGAGACATTATTTTTATTCTCTGATCAAAAACATTATACAAGAAAATTATGGGGTGATTTTCTACATACCAAGTCCATAATGTAGTTTCCAGTATGATATTTTTAGGTATTATGGTAATAGAGGATGTCTCTCTATATGATGAATATGCCACTTGATGACAAACACTATTTTGGAAGATTTTATGCATTTTTAACTAGTGAGTATCACTATATAGTCAAACAATTGAATCCTCTTGCTTACAGGATTTGAAATTCGATGAGTAACATTTGAAAATACAATAAGGGAATATTCCTGAATAGTAAAACAATGTTGTCCTCTAGAATTATATCATCCTATTAAAAGTGGTTGGGAAGATTATGAAGATTCATACTTCTTAGTAATAAGAAGGGTTGTTTTCTAAGGGAATATGTCTAATAATAAAGCGAGTATCTTTTCTGGGGTTGGATATGAATATAAAACTATGCATACAAGGATTTTGATTGTGTGAAGAGGGAAAAATCATATAAATGGACGATGTTAGGGGGAATGAACCTTTCTAATACAGGTTAAATAATCAGGCAGTTTAATGTCATGCGACTAGGACAAGGACTATGCAGTTTAACATCTTACTAAGAGGAAATTGTTTTAATAATTAATATATTACGGATCAGAAGTTTGTCAGTGCAATTTAATTTTATCTAGAAATGATCAAGGGATAATAATTTAAGGTCGTTTAATTCAAACTATGTGGTTAATGATTTTCCCTTTTAATAAAATCTTTCTTGTAATTTTTCATTTTTTTTATTATATGAAGTTGAAAGGTTTTAAGAGGAAATATAGGGGTATTTGGATCCAAAATGTGATATTGGGGTATGCGATTATGATAATAGAGTAGGTCCATATTTGTTATTAATGTATTGCTGGTTCACTAACTCATTTTGTGGGAGACATTATGTATTGTGAATAAGGTCATGTTACGCCATAATAAAATTGGGGAGTCCACCGCCTAACATTACCTTTGTGTGAAAAATATATGAAAATACTATTGGGGTGTGTTACATAAAAGAAAGACAAATGATTTCTCATGATTTGAAAAATTATATTTCTTAGGGATGATGAATTTTTATGGAGATTCTAAATTCCTTGGAAATATTGTTTAGTTTGTTGAATGAATGTGTGTGATTATGGGAGGACCATTTCAAGTCAATATTACACAAGAATGGGGGAAAATGATTTCTATTTAGGCCTAACTGAAATAATAGAAACATGGTGCCTATAGTTTTATGTTATACAACTTGGACCATAGTATTTTTGAAACGATGAGTAATATAAAGCCTACTAGGCCATGGTTGTTCCTTCATAATTTAGATATGAGGGAAGATATTGTAAAATAATGAAATGGTGTTTCTAAAATTAGGAAATGTGTCATGGGAAAAATATATAAGGGATTACTATGGATAATTATTGAATTGTGGGTTTTATCATGAATTCCTCGGGCTTATGAATATAATAGAGTCCCATATCGATTAAGAACATTTCACTGGTTGAAAACGCATTTTGTGGGTGATTTTTTTAAATGTAATTGATTGTGTGTTACTCCACAACAAAATAGAGTAACCTGAAATCTTATAGGCTCTTTTTGTGGGAATCATATGAAAATACAACTATAGTGTGTTACTTCATTTTTAAACAATGGAGTTCTATAGTATCTGACACACTGTTACTGGTATTTTCAGAATTCTTTTTATGATATTATAGTGTCCATGATTATGATTATGATATATTGATGGTATATTACTAAGCATAATGGATGAAATTGGGCTGATATATCCCACTATACTTATATTCCCTTTCAAAGATCTTACTCTAATGTTAGAGGGGACATTTTTTTACATAGTGGATCGTTGAATGGTGGTAGAAAAATTAGGATATCCTTCATTCATATTTGTTTGAATTCAAGAGGACCCATAAATTATGTATATTTATCACTAATTATGTCACTACAATTAATATAAAAACACACATAGTCCTATTTGAACAATGAAGTTTAAATTCACACTGTAAAGACGTCAACCATGCATTTCAACATCATACAGTATGGATGGAGGTGACTCAATGTTGAAAAGGAATATTGAGGCTTGACTAGGGTATAGTACCTAGGAACCACTATGTACCATGTTGAATAAAGAATAAAGTCACATGTAGTTTTAGAATAGATTCCCCATACAAATTGAGTTCATTTGTGGGGAATGGAATTTTTTTATATGGTCACATAAAACGGGTGATAACCAACATTTGGTCATGTCATTTAGTTCTAACTCATACATCAGAGAGTGGGGGTATTTCTCATATTGGAGATTCGTTGGGATGTAGAATCCATGAGTGAATATATATCCTTTCAGAAAAAGAATCCAGAAATAAATTATTCTTTTGGAACCATATAGTTTAAATTCATGAGGTTAGAGACATTTGATGAATCTTTTTATGTCCTTTAAACCAATAACATAGTTATTAGTATGTGATTTAATATTCCTTCATAATCCATATAACTTTTTATTAAAAATCATAATCCCATGTGAGCTATGTTCGATGAGATGAACAAGGAATAGAAAAGGACTATCCTAATAAAAAATTTTAATACAATTGAAGGATAGGGGAATTATATTTTTTGGTATCTGTACCAAGATGAAAGACCCATGCACCTCTACGCATCTCATTCGAATGAGAATCATGCAGTACATAGTTCATGAAAGGATCCATATGTTAGTCTAACCCATCAGTAAGGTGGTGTTATTTTTTTGGTTTCTATCCCCTGGATTAGAAAACAATGCATCATTACTTATATCAGTAGAATGAGAATCAATCCCCATTAACTTATTCAATAACGGTGTTGTTGGGTACCCACATTAATGAATGCGATCTTCTCAAATTAGGATCAATGTATTATGTAGTTTCACATCATCCTATAGGGATGTGTCCCATGTAGTTTCACATTCAACGGTATGGACTTTTTAATATTGTTTAATGTCATGTGACTATGATTTTGGAAAATATAGCTTGAATTCATATAGTTATGAATAAGATGTCATTTTGTTTTATGTCCTATGACTGGGAACATATGGTGTTACTTTTATGGTTGTGCAATAGGATTGTGATTCTATTTAACTTATTATCACACAGTAGAGATGTTGGTGCCTTTCATTTTAACATCTTGAAACATGTACGATATGTAATTACTTTAATTTTAATGCGACATTGATTGAGTGTGAATTCTATCATCATGCATATGTGATTTATGTATCTTTAGTAACATGGTATAATTTTTTAAGATAACTAAATTTTTAAGGTCCATAATGAGCTCCCCATCCTTGATATTAGGGAAAAAGTTATATTGTAGTGGTTCTTTTCATGAAATAAGGTCAATACCACATTAGATCATGTTTTAGAGGATTCTAGTATGGTATTATTGGATTCTAAGGGTATAAAATATATTCTATATGGAGGATTGAAATGGATGTGGGACTTCTTGTTAAAATAAAATTCTATCCTTTTTTATTGACCTTCATATAATGAAAAGTATGAAATCTCTTCACATCATGTGGTTCCAATTGATCAAAATATTTTTCAAATTTCAAATATGTGGATAAAAGCTATATGATGTAATTGCGGTGCAAGGGAAATCAGAAATCAATTAGGAGGACGCATTCCGTTCCTTATACAAGTGAATAACATGTATTATGTGTGTTTGAATGAGTTTCGGTTTGGTAGGCTCACAAGGAACTAAATTGATCACCATGTCATTTTTAATTTATTATATAATATCACATAGAGTATTATTCACATGCTATTGTAGAGGGACTCTATTCTTCCATTATAAATTATATAATAGAATTGTGAGTGGATTGATTTAATATTATCCTCATTGTAAATCTTCATCATCTCAGTAGAATAGAAATGGGTTACTTTTTCAACCATTATAGTATGAGATACACCAAATCTTGTAATCATGCTGGATTTAAAAAATATGATTATTCTTTTTTCCCCAAAATTATTGAGGGGTACATCATAAAACCATTTGGAGAAGATTCCTATATTTATTAGGATGTACATGAATTTCATAGTTGTGGATGGAGGATATGGCCCTATGATGTCCACTGCCCTTATAGAAATATTCCATGTGTAATTGGTAGTGTGTAAAAACATTTGTAATTGAATAATGATGGGAGCATGCACTTGAATATAATGAAACATTTTGCAAAAAAAAAATTGCAATCTAGTATAATAATGGTCCAATAATACACAATTCATTAGTTTTGATGATAAATTTTTATCCCTGAATAGTGAACACCCTATGCTCTAGAGTGAACATATTTCATTAGAGTAGTTCACTTCTCTACACGAATGTAACTAAGAAGGACCCCATCAAGGCCCCTCACATAGAGTACATTTGGATGGTTTATTCTATCAAATAAGACATAATTAATTTCTCATCTTCTTATTTTTTATTTATTATATTTTTCTAAAAGTATTACTCCATTTTTATTGTACACCATGATGGGTACCATCCAACCGAGCGGTTGGACCCTATGGTTCGGTTGAAGGGACTATTTCAATGATCTCTTATGTTCTTACATGTGAAAAATGAGAGATCATTCAGTGATGCACAATGATGATGACTGTTTATCATTATCTGAATCCACCAAAGCCATAACTGCATTGGAAAATTTATATATTTTGGAATTATATGACATTTTAATGTGAGTCACTATTATATCCAAGGAGAATTTTTCTATTACTCTGCAGACATAGTAAATATGGAGGATTATCTCTTCCATTCGGATGGAACAATCCCCATTGATCATCTTGATTGCCAACTCTGATACCCATTCATCCATAGGTGTCCCATTGGTATTTATAGTGATAGTGAAATTCATTCATTGAGGGCTTGATATTATTCCTTACTAATTTATCCCATGGATAACAGGATAGAGTTATGCATGGATTCCATAGATGGAGAAATAATCTGATCCCCAAACCTGAATTTATTGAAATTATGATCTTCCATTCTCTTCCATGATGGTATTTTAGATGCACTATCTAAATACATATCCCATATATAGGGGAAATCGTTAATAAAAAAATATAAATTCATTTATATATCCAATATTTAAAAATATTTTTTCATCTAATGGGTTATCTATAAGAAAATATACCATGTCAAATCCTTTCACAACTTTTTAAGGCCATAAATGTATGTCAACTTGCTGCAGGATAACCTCCCACCATGATAAACATATTTTTAACATAGGATAAATATGAAAATGATTTAACATATTATCAAATGATAATATATGAAACATATGTTGCTAAAATTATTGAGTATATTTTTGGCCAATAAAATTATTTCCATGAATCTCTTCTGGATATCAGTATAGCGGGTCTCATTGAAAAGCATGGAGAAACAATGATATGAAATTAATTTACCATTTCCAACAACATTTTTTTCATGAGGAATTCAGTTAGTAATTTATCAAGGGATGTAACATATAAAATGAGTGCCTTATTTTAAATTGGTAGCATTGGTACTAGTGGGATCAATTGATATTTCATATGGTTATGTAATTATTCATCAAAATCAATAAACCACTATTATGTAATACACTTCTTCATCAACATTGTGAATGGAATAAATTTAATTGAATTGTTTTTTATAAACCACCAAATTTAGTATATGATTCCTAGAATTCCTCTCATGTATTTGATGTTTTTTGTGGTTATTTTATAAGGATAGCCTTTGATTTGAAAGGTTCAACATTTATATTGCTACAAGATTTGATCAATATGTGAATCATTTTGTATGTTTACAATTAATCCACATTTCAAGGGGTTCATATTCGGGATTTTGGTCATTTTGTTTTGAAGATGGTCTCAAGATAATAAAACTTTTAAGGACACTATGCAGAATTAACCACCATATCATTAAATAACCATATGAAAAACTTCCCAATGAATTGTCTAAAGATGTGATTCCAAGAACAATGAGATATAACACCATCATTAATCAATATAAATGGAATTACATGAAATAAGATTACTCCATGGGTCCCCTGAAGGCAAGGGATTAATTATTTTGATAGGGAATCAAGATTTTCTTATGCCCCACAAAATAATCCATAAAAGATAGGTCCTTATAAATAGTTATTGCATCAAATATTAGGTTTTAAATTCAGAATAAGAAATACCATTTTTAATAGCGCAAGATGAGATATCGTATAACAATGAATATTCTAATTTTACCATTATTCATCTTCATTGGGATGACATGGATACCTATTTTAGATATTGAAAATCCCAAATTAATTCATCCTTGATAATATTGTCTACTTAAATCATAATTTTGGAAGCTTGAGTTATGTGTGTTCTTATGGAAACCTTTTGGTATCATCGGTTGACGTCTGGAAATACCATGTGTTTTGTGTCCCCCACAAGATCAAGAGGAATATATGAATAATTCTAGGATAACATTTCTAGATGTTGCTTTAGGAAGGATGTGTAATCATTATATTCTTTGGAATTCATGGTCACATTGATCAATGTGGGTCACAAATCATATCATATACCAAGATTTATTTCACCATGTTTATCAATAGTGGTCGAAACACATACCCAAAATGAAAGAGGGTAATCCCTACATTATTCCTCCTCTTCTTCATCCTCATTACTTTACTCTTCTTCCACCTCTTAGTATGTAGGTAGTGTTTTAAATTTATCAGATGAAGGGGTGGAGTCATGTTTACATTCAAATGTTGCTGATAAAACACCTGGCCCTACTAATGATGCAGGGGCCCCATATAGATTTAATAGGGATACATGGGGTAGGTAATAATCATATTTTTATTTCTTTATGGCATGAAATCCACTTTTGATCAAACTATTGAGGGTGGAATGTTTTTGAAATTAAGGGGAAAGAATTAGGGCATTATCAACCATGATTTCATCACTGTTTGGAGAGTCGATGTCATCTCCAACATGACTTGGTTTAGTCAATGTTAATGATATAATGGTTGTTTATAAATATAACCCTAAAATCATACCCACCAATTTGTTCTGATTGATGGGAAATACATATTTTTAAGTAATCTTTTTAAAGGGACGAGTTGGGGTCACTTACAGACTGTTAATGGAATTGAATAATGAAATATTGGTAAAAATGAGTTATTTTTGTTCCCTATAATAGAATCATTCATTGATATATTTTGATCCATAGTATTTGAATAGGTATTTTCATCATGAAATGTACAAATTTGAAAATTAATGAAATATTTGATGGAATGGTTGTATAATGAGTGAATGTGTTTATGTTTATAAAAACCCATGTCTATAATGGAAATCATTGAATTCAATATCATTCCAAACAATACGGAATTATAAACTAGAAACGAGGTCAACAAAATATGTCCTAATATATATTTAATTGCGAGGAACATTCTTTTCCTAGTCATAACCTTTTTATGTTAATGTATTGGGACACAAGAGGGGCTCATTGTAACCCAGATGAAGGAGGATTGAAACTGAAATGAGGTTAAATCCATATCCATTTTCAAGGAGTCCTTGTTATATTTCAAGGTCATTTATCCTGACTTAAATGTATATGGGTTTGATTTGTCCATATGTAAATGAATGATTATATAGATCTGTGAAATAGATGACTGTGTGTTATTTTTTAAGATCTTTCAATGCATGATATACTTTGTAAATAACAATTTCAACAAAAAAAAATTATGGGATTGATAATGACTCTATATGTGATTCCCATATGTATATTGAGTGAGTAAAGAAATCCATGATCAATAACATAGACGAATCCTTTTATGATTTTATTAAAATGTCATTATTTTGGTCTAATGGTATGATCTTCCTAGTATGTGGAATGTCTTTTCCAAAAAAAATTTCGAAGTAGAGTACTTGATATAGAATGATAGACCCATGGAACATGAGTATAAGGAACTTATATCCTTGGTGTATTATGTTGACAAGGTATTACTACATTTTCAGGATGAATTAGAGAGTCTTTCTCCTATAGTATATCTTATATAATAATCAAGTCAAATTAAACATTTTCTTCTATAGGGGAGCATTATTTTTATTTATGATCTCACAAATGGCTCCAACTTGAGTTTCAACCATATATAATGCTTGATCATGGACATGGATGGAGTATTGAATTCTTCCATGAGTGTGTCTACCACTGCGTTGTTAGCCTATGTGGCCTCCTCCACCAATTCCACAGTATCATGAAGATAACATAGGTTCAATTTATCCATCATCATATAGGAAGGGATCAATTAATTGAGTAGAATTATAATATATGAAAATAAACTCCTTGTTAGATGAGGTATCTATTATTGGGGGTTCGAATCTTACAAAACTATTTATAGGTGGTTCAATCATTATTTTGGGAATATAGGCATGCTTTGTAATGGAGTCAATGGAATCATTTTCTTTTCAATAGACATATCATCCATTATTTCTACATTACCTATCAGTTATTTATATTATTAGAATAATCACTTTCAGTAGGCTTCATAACAGACAATGTTTTGTGTGGCTTATCAGATGCATTTAAGGGACCAATTCACTACATCAATAATGATCAGAGGATACAATGAGTTTGTTTGTTAATATTTCTGACCATATAGTCATTGAACATATATATATCCATGTGGATAAATTCCAACCATTCATTATCACTCTCTGTATCAGTAAAATAAACACACGCTACTTTTTTTAGGTTTCCTTTCCAACATTACATTCCAATGGTTCACTATATTGAATAGGAGGTCTTTGAAAACAAATCATTGTTGGATAGTTTTTTCCCAATTTTCAATTGAAGGGGTAAAATTTCCTAAAAACATTTTCCACAACCTGGTTGGGATTTATTAAATTTGGAATCATAATCCACTTTTTTTGCAATGCAATTATAAAATATCTAAGGAAATAGCAATTCAGGAAAGAATAGAGTTTGTTCATTATATTCACAATATATTTTCACCACTTATCTCTTTTATCATCCTGATGAGGTAGGAATTATTGTTGAAACACAATATTTGGGACCACACAATATGATTCATTCATTTTAGATGATGCCGGTGTAGGTTCCAGTTGAAGTGTGACATTGACATCCACTGAATTTCCCATTATATTTACTTCGGTTGATGGAACTACAATTGACATAGCCCTGGTTTTTGAGATGTATTCTTCCATTATTTGGAAAATCATTAAATGACCTCAATACCCTCCTATATATATCATATGAATTAGAGTTTTTTATAAATCATCAAGATGATTTCATATACATATAGGCAAAAATGATCTTGATGAAGTTGTAGGATTACCATGTTTGTCAAACCATTCCACAAAGTAATAAAATCAGAATCCCTCTCAAAACCATTCTATTTTTAGTTTGGGATGTACAAGACGGTTTACATTTTCATCATCAATGTGAATTAGAAGTATAATTTTTATCTTAGATATCCACACACTTTAATTGATAATTCCATAAAGCTAGTGTACCACAAAATGGTTGGCTCGTGCAATATATTCCCAGAAAACTGGTGTTTCACTACATCCTATTCTGATGGGGTCCCCATAATGGGATCAATATGGAACACAAAATTCATCCAATGATACTCTGGATCCCCGATACAATTTAATATAGGGAATGTAAAATCCAAAAGTTTGGGGAGGAAAGAGTCTGATCATCCCATTTAAGGAAGGGACTCATTTTTAGTTTTACCTTTGTACTCAGTTTCTCTATAGAATCATGTAAATATAGTGGAGACTCAATAATATTAATGATCCCATGAAAATTTTATGTCAATTCCAAATCTTTACTAGGGTCAGTAGTAGTTAGGGACAACTATGGAAAACCTGTGAGTATCTGACATGGGTAACCAAGAGGGGATGGATTATAGGGATGCACCTTTCATTGTTCTAGTTATGTACCCAATTGAAGTAAATCATGAACTTATTTAATGGGAAATTTATATTTGTTATTATTAACCTGCATTGATAGTATTATATATCCCTATCTCAGTAGCTTTGAAGATCAATATTCATTGAGGTGATACACCTGGGGGTGGATGTTGAGTCTCTATTTGTAGAACATATATGCGAGGAATGGTTTTTCATATTAGTTCTTCATTGAGTCTTATAAATCCCTTAAAATATTTATCACAATGACAAAACATTTCCTCCTATTTAATGGGTTGAGACTCTTTATGGGGAGGGTGAAGAGAAACATTAATTTTCAATTTTTGTTTGTGGATCCACTCTAAGAGGTAATGATGAAAGGGATTAGTGAATAAAAAATTCCCAAGAAATCCTATAGTTCAAAATATGTAGACGACCTAATTGTTTTTTAGAGTATACCATATTATGAACTTATACTTCCTCTACCAACACCCCTATATTGGTCATGTGTTCCATAGAACATGGAGCTATTTTAATGAAATTCACTGATGCATAATGAATTATAAACTCTTCATTTGTATCTTTCTAAGACTTACTTTGACTACAAACAACATGGGTCCTTATCCACTACTTCTCTAGGTTTTCTTGTAAAAATTGAATGAATGTAATCTGATGGGAATCTATATAAAATATGGTCATTCTTGTTCCCAATGAGGCTACCAGATAACGATTGGGGATAAAAATATGAGATTCATTCATTAGTTTTGTCCTTATTAGGGATATGATTGCATTATGGCGAGGATGGTCTTTTTAGGAAAGAAAGAACCAACCCCTATAATGTGGGGATGTTTCAGTTTCACTTGCACAATTCATCTATCCTGGTTTAAAAATACCAATGTATTTTTTAGATATCCCCCAGCCATGTGGGTGGGGGTTTCTTCTAGATTATTATCTCTAGAACATCTACAGTTTCAATTTTGATTTTATGGAGTCATTTATAAAAATGATAAGTGTTCATCATTAGGTTTTCACTTGTTCCACCTTCACTTGAAGATAGTCATGCCAGAGGTGACATGGTCATTATCTAAATATTAACTTCTTATAAATTTTAGTTTTTCTTGATATTTTCATACTCCAAATGAAATTTATATTATTATATTTACCTTTGTAGTCCCCATATCAATGAGATTCGGTTAGGGTGTATTTTTTATTTATCATATCACTATTTTTGAACAAATTCCATTTCTCAATGTCATCGAAAATATATGAAATTTCATGACTTCGTATTTGGTGTAATTTTATCACTATGTTGCATGGTAAAATGGAATGCTCAAGATACAATTCATCATTTAATATGGAATCTAGATGGTGTATCTAAAATTATATGATATAATTAATTTAATTTTATGAGACATACATTCTTATGGGTTACTGAATCATTCATTAATATTAGATGTCATGAACCATGGAGACCACAAAGTTAATTGGGAATTGTATAACTTTTAAAAAAATTATGTTTCATTGATACTCGCCATAAGTAATTACTTTTGTATAAAGTGCCAATGATTTTTTCAAATACTGTGATAGATGTCATGAAAAAAATTATCTAAAAATTCATATGTAATATTTTATTAAGGAGTGTATAAAGGCCCAAAATTGACATGTATTTAATATTTATCCAGCTACTTCCTCACGTTAAACATGTATAATTCATCTTTTTCATCTGGTTCCTTGATCTAGTCTAACTAATTTGGATTAATATATACTATGTTAAAAAACTATGATTAATTGGGACTTCCTCTCTCATGTTTAATGGAAGGTGATCGAAGGTTGGTTTAGAGAATGAATCTCACCTCGAGCTACCATTAAAATGATAAAGTATTTTAACATTTTAATGATAAGGCATAAAAAATGAAAGGACTAAATTTCCCATGTTCCTTATTGTAAGATGTTTTTCTCATCATTCAATACCCATTAGGAGGACAATTTTGATAAAACAAAACACTATATCAGTGAGCAATATCCCTGTGAATACCATTATGGAGAGGAATTCCACTAAACCTTGATGTCTGAAAAAAATAGAATTCCTCCTAAATTTACATTGATGATTATCTCTAGGTTGGATGATTGAAAGTGGATGTCGTTCATCATGTTTTGTCTTCTGTCTATATGGAGGGTTTTCGTGACTCTCATTAGGAGATATGCTCTCATGATTGATTAGATTATCATTTTTTAGGAATCCTTCATGGTAAATTATTTAGGGAGGTCCCTAAGGATTATGGGTAATATTACCATAATTTTTTAAATAGAGATTAGTATCATGATGTATCTTAAATAATTATCCAAGGTCCCCATGAACTATGGAATTAAGAATAATTTGATCATAGTATAGCCCATTATTCTCTCATTGTCTGTGATGATGATTATTTTTGGATTCTTTATTATGAGTGAAAAAGAAGACTCGGTTCAAAAAGTGTATTTGATGTGTGAATTATTGTTTTACTATTTCTTGTATAGATTCCAAATATATAAGGGAATTCTTCTAGAATATTTGATGGGGATTAATCCATCTTCATAATGGACATAGGAGTAGACTAATTTCCTCTAGTCGTAATTGGGTTATGGAACCAACCAAATTGTCTTTATATTGTGGGGTATTTTTCTCCAAGACACTCTTGGATGGGGGATGGGTGTTTTCTTCTCTATGGTAACATGCTGATGATTTCTATAATTTATAGGGATAGAGTTATGTATTCATCTCCCTTCCACTTTTGTAACTATTATGATATTCGAGATGGTCTGTAGGATATGGGAATGAATTTTTGCATACCATTTAACCATATCCAAGATGTTATTAGAGACTTAAGTTGATGGAAAGTTAATATATTCCCATTGAATGGTTGGATCAGGGGTTTGTTAATTCTAATTTCCTCCATTTCCATCCAGTCAAAACATATTGCACTCTTGTGTGGGGGTATAGATTTGTGTCATCTCACTATTTTTTTCCGGAATTCTTGATGACTTCCCCTAATAGTGATAAATTAGAATATTAAAATGCTTAGTAAATGTGGGAATTTGTGTCTTCATGCTCACACCATGCTGCCAAAATTTAGAACCTGGGATCATATAATAATGTATACATTGGAAGTTTGTAAAAACATATAACATGACATAAACATGAGTAGAGCCTAACTTCTAAGGAAATATCACATGGTGGAATGAGTCCCACAATTGAATTATGTTTACTCCATGTCCCGAAATGACATCACATGAGACAAAAAATTATAAAATTAATTGAATCACAATCATGGTACACTCATAATAATATATTCATGAATATGTATTCTATATAAATAATCCAACATAAGAATTTAACATATGTGTTTCCATTTAAAGAAATTGTTGTGATAATCATGTCATATGGCATAACCAAATGGAATATCTTAATGTTTTCCATGAATAAATGCATTTAAAAAATATTAAGGTACAAAGAAAGGGAGTATATAATATATAATTATAAATTACGTACAACTGAATTGAAAACATGAAAAAAATACTATTTAAGAACCATTATAAATTAATGACATTAGTATGGTTTTTTGGGTGAATATCAAAGTGTTTATAAAATTGAAAAATGAATAATAAATTTTTTTATAAAACCAAAAATTTTCTAAGGTAGTTCTTCCCCATAAAATTTTTTATATTAGTAAAATACTTGTTTATTAAAATAGATTATGTACTGTGGTTGAACATTTGTACGAAATATGGGAGTTACCTTTAATTGGGTGTGCTTATTGGGATGAATCAAGATGGGAACATTATAATACATGTTTATACCCCATAGGGAATAATGATTGGATCTAGATACATAAATTTGTAACATTTAAATTTAATATATAAGACTTATAAAAAAAATTAATAATTACATTGGTGTAAAGAGTGAAAAACCTAACCCAAATGTAAATAGGAGGTTTAGAGAGTTCCCTTGGCATATGTCCGAAAGTGTTTGGCAATTACCCTTAATTTCATGAATAATAAAATTAGATCCAATAATTTATTAATATATAACCTATTATATATGATTTTAAATTATTATAATTTTATTATTTTCACTTTTTCCCATTCTAATGAGTTATAAGATTCAATTTCGTCATTTGAGGAGGGTTCATTTCATGATTTTATTATTGATTTCATTGATTATAATTATGGGAGTTCTTATAAAATTGGAATAAAAACTCCAAGAAGATGAGTGATATGGTATTACTATAATTACCTAATCTTAAATTTTCTATTAAATCAATTTTCCAAATATTAGAAGGACTCATTAGAAAAAAAATGTCAATGATGAATTCTAGTTTAATTTTGGTGAATTTTCAATCATCAGAAACTATATTTTTGTTGGAAATTATGAATAAATATCAATTACAAACCCTAAAAAAAGTTTTTATATAAATATTATAATTTTTTTAACAATAAAATTAGTTTTTTGACTATCTTTGACAATGGTAATGAAAAATGAAAAATCATCAACCATGAAGGTTGTTAATCGACACCTCATGGACATTGTTTTCTTTTATATAATAAAAGAAGAAGATAAGAGTTTTGATGATGGATATTACCATAAAATAATAATATTCTAGTATATATACAATAATTTATTTATAAATCAATATTTTATAGGGGTTAGAGGAGGATAAAAAAGAATAGAAATTAAATAGATTAATGGGTAGGTTTTTTCCTCTTGAGTGTCATCTCCTTTAGAACCTCCATAAGGTAGTTGTAAATGGTGTTTTATGGGACTGAATATACTAGAACACATGGAATATGTTTGGAAGAGGAATTGGGTAGAATATAAGAAATATACAAGTCTTAGAATGTGTGAGAAGAAGACGCGGGGATGGTTGGTATTTATAGTTGGCGAAGTGCTGTGTTCCTTATAATTTTGTTCATTTGTTTATTTTTTTTTCTTGAGACTATCAATAGTGTTTATTACTATAACTAAGTATAGTTAAAATTGAAACATAGTTCTAAATTATTGGTGCGTACATAATTAGTGAGGTAGAAAATCATGTATTTGGCATAAAATGCTAAATACCATAAAATTTTTATTTTACTATTCACTAAAAATTCAAATATATTAGAAAAATCCCATAAATTAATCCATACCATAATTGGGAATAATTGTTCCCAAAATGGAATAAATATAATGAAAATAATTTTATAAATACAATAAATTTACTTTTTAATTTATATAATCAATAATTTGAAAACTACTAATTTTAATATTATTACTGATTCATAAAACATTGAGAAATTAGTTATGGTCTCATAACATTTACATAGAATCACAAGGCAACCAAATTCTAACATTTTAATTTTTTTAAAAAAAGTAAAAGATATTTTATATGATTATTTTGATTACAAAATAGTAATTACACATTTATGTTTCATAGAAATATCAATAATTAATTTTTCATTTTTAAGACAATTATTAAATTTTTACATGATATAAATTTAAAATGACTTTATTAATAATATCCCTAAATTATATTAATACATTCTTATGTGAGGTAAATATTCTATTATCCATTTTTTGTTCCAAATGGTCCCATTACTATTCAAAAATCCGTATTACTATTCAATCGGTATATGTTTCATAATTTTTAAACATAAAACATATTTTATTCTTAATTTATGAGAATAATTTTTTAATTAGGTTCTTTATTAGATTAATGAGTTCAGTATCATATAAAAAAATATAATAAGTGAATTTTATTTAATTTTATTATGGTTATTTGCAGCATCCAACTTCTTGGATTGATGATTGTGTATCCTGGCAGCTTTTTTGAAACTTTTTCTAGGTTACCACCATAGAGATAGGTTGAATTCACAATTGAACCACTTCCAGGTATGAATAAAATTTTTTTTCCACAATTTTCTATGAGACCTATTGAGATAATAGATCATAATTTATAACTAGTGGGTCTCAAATTCCTAGGACTTATTTATCCATGTGTATCAAATTAGGCTTCACCATTACTCTTTTCTAAGAAAGAATATGACATCCTTTGGTATCAAAATGATAACAAAAAACAAAATCATTGGACCATTAACAACATGTATACCTTACCATAATTTTTTTAGCAACTCAGAATGGATTTTTAGTTTTAGGTAATTTACCTCCCATTAGGATTCCACCAGATGAGAGTCCGATAAGATTATTCAATCTATAAAACATTTTGTAGATTATATGGGAATGTAATGTTTATAGTTATAATATTCAGTCTCACTAACAATCCCATAGTACGTTATGGTGTTGATGAGTTTAATGTTTCATAATTTCATAGACTCCTTCATAGAAATGTTTATTAAGTATAATTTTTCATTCAATATGTTAGAGGATAAAGACATGAATCCATTTCATATCATTATTACAATAATTAATGAAAAATATATTTCTGTTAATATTTCCATGTTTTGATTTCTAACCTAGATGTGTTCTTTTCTTGTGAATTATATATCTATAAGGGGCTTTTGGTGAAACCTAAAATCTCTCATGTGGTAAATTTTTTTGGAGAATCCCATAAATGTGTCTAATATTTAAAGGTTCATGTCATTGGATATTTATTATACTTGGTTTGTTATGGACATCACCAAGATTTCATCTCCAATGAAAAATTAAATTTCTATGTTTTTTAATTTAGAGTGGAATGAAACATTTATATAATATTTTTGGGAATTAAAGAAGAAGGTGAAGGTGGCTCAATTTTGTATTCTTCTGGAACTATGTCTGGGTTTAGGTATTTACAATGAAACCAAATGTATATTTTTGGGTTGTGTATTGATCTTGGGAAAGAAGGTGGTGGCCAATGTTTATATAAAACTACACATTAATGATAATAAAAACCCTACCCATGATATAGATTTTGATAATATGAGGACTACACTCAAAAATTGAAACCACCATATCTTCGGTGAGAGGTTTCAGGTATTCTATGATAATAATATTCTGAAGTATATTTTAACTCAAATGTATCTGAACTTGTTATATATATATTGAGATATATATCTTTATAAATACTATTTTAATATTTATATTGCTATTATAATAGTGAATGTGGTTTTCAATTAATTGAGTAGGAAATTACTAGCTCAAGTCATAATGGAATCAGCTGAGAAGGGGTCTCTGATATGTTTGTTCACAAAGATAATCTTCTGAGTATAATATTAATGTGATATGGTATCATATTCCTTATTAAATTATAAACCGTCATTTAATAAGTGATTTTAGCATTATAAGGTGTCATAAAATAAAACTCATCACATTAGAAATTTACTAAATGTTGGGTGGAACCGATCTTAGTAGTCATGGTCTCCCATGAGATCTTTTCATTTCTTATATAGGTTGTTATTTTTTATATCTTGGGGTTATGAGTTGTTGTGTAGAAAAAAATAGTATTGTTTCGCTTTACACTTTAGAAATACCAAGATGTATCATGACTTGATGCTTTCTTATTTTTTGTGTGGGATGAGATAGTGGATTTTATACTTTTGGCTCATGCTTCCATATCTTCCATAGAACAATGTGGAGCACTAGAAACTTTTTCTTTGATATAAACATTCTCAATACAATGTGGAAGTGGGACATGACATCTATGTACTTATTCATGTTTTACGAAATAATTATACTTGAAAGGATGTGATAAGTGCGGTCCTTAATCAACTCATGAAACTAGCTGAATTCTTCCAAATAAAGAGGTGAAAAAGTGGATTGTGAGGGACACTTTTATTCTCGAGAGGTGATAAGACATCATGGAGTTCACTTTGGAATTATTTCTCGTAGGGAACCATTGTTTAGGTCATAGTTTTGGGAGATTCTTTAGGACATGATTTATTTCCAAATGATATGAACCATGATACATCATCCACATAATGATGGATGAACTGAAAAATCTATTCAAGTCTTTCAATAAATTCTTCAAGAATTTATAATTTATTTTGGCAGTTTAAATAAAATGAATCTTCCTCAGGTGTAATTTTCCAATAAAAATATTTAATAGGAAAAAATAAAAATTGAACCCACTGAGGAAATGTATGGGAATACATGTAAATAAACATTGGGTTGGGAATAATGGGAGAGTAATCCATGGTTGTATTAATCCTTTTTCATGAGAAGGTGAAAATATAATTATTGATCTATTTGAATTAAGTGACTAATTAGAGTCATGAGAAATCTTGTGAATGGGATCATAATATACCTTTTGAGAATGATGTATATGGTAAGGATTTTATGAGGGGTTCTTCTCAGATGGGATTTTTTCTGTTGGGTGTGTACGGTTAGATATAACATAGGTTTTTTTATAGAATATGTGATCACTAAATGAATTAGAAAGATGGAATATAAGTGGGTGTTACCATCCCATAGAAATTTTATTCAGACTGTGATTTATGAAACCCTTTTATAAAGATATAAACCAAACCATTTGCATGTGATTGAATAGTTAGATGTTGATATTTAGCACAAAACCATTAGGGTTGAGTTATAGGTTATGGTTACACATAAGCAAGAAATGTTATTACAGAGTTAAATAATTAACCTTGTCCATATTCTATTGAAATTTGGATGATGTATAAATGGGATATGGATTAAGAAAACAATAGAGAGGAAGTGGTGGAATTATTATTTTGAAATTTCAGATTCGTCAATACATAATAGGGATAAAACGATATTATTGTGGTGAGAAATAGAATTCCCACTAGGTCACGGTTATTCCTTAGTTTTATCATGATTAATCTTTTTGATTGTTGTCGAAATATCTAGGATTCATGGGATAAAACATGGATTTTTGGAAGAAACATGCCATGTGAATTATTTTTGAAACATTATTAGTAATAACCATGTTATAATAGTGTAGTTTTGTAATGTGAGGATTTAATTATATTTTTTCCAATTTTTGACAGTGGAACTCACCATGGGAACCATACACAAGTCATGGTTTTCATATAGATCGTTCTGAATGCTTGAGAAATGTTTAACCATATTGTATACCTCTTTCAATGTATCAATGTTCCCTTTTATTTCAATGGTATAATGAACACAAATTCTCATGTCATGGTCAATTTATCTATGCTTCTGACCTAAGGTTCCTGATCAAATCCTTTAAAAATTTATTATTTACATCTTTTACGTTTTTTCCATTTTATATGTAATAAATCTCATATAATCATTAGGATTAAACTAAAAATTAACCAAAATTGAATATTCCTATTCCATTTCATAATTTTTTATTTACCTTTATTATTGGAAGATGCCTTTTAGTTATATTATATTTTTTTATCTATTTTTTCCCTTTTAAGATACTCACTAGAACACTCAATCAATTATATTTTTTAACATAATTGTGTTGTGGTTTGCAGATCTAATTTTTTTAAACTGATTTGATTATATTTCATAGGTATGTGCTCTGTATGAGACATTACGTACTCATTATTAGACTCTTTTACGATAGGATATTAGATTTTTCCTTGTTCTTGGTATAATTTTCCTCATACAATGGATATAATACATTATTTTCATTATTTTCAACTAAATTCAATTATATTTTTATATGAAATTGTTTTATTAGAGCTAAAAATTGATCTAACTTAATATAGTCATTTATATAATGGTTTTTTATTGTAAAATAAACTGTTTTATGTTTTATGTTCATTGAAGTCCCGTAATGGAAGTTATGGTTATTAAATTGGTTCCTAATCATTGGATTGTTGAAGAAATGGTATGAAATTGTTTTAATTTTTCTTTCAAGGGTTTAAAATCATTTTTTTACAAATATAACCTCATGAATCATGGATTTATAATTAAATGGACATATGTAACTTTTCTATGTGTGATACTAATAAATCAGTTATATTAACATATTATGGTACGTCTGGATATTATTTATATTCACATTAAGTATGGATTAGTGATTAATGTTTCTTTATATGTATGAGTATGTATTACCATATCATAGAAACCATTATTTTAAATTTGCATATATAGATATATATATATATATGTATTTAATTTTACACATTTTTGTATGTTTTGTGATTGGTTTATCAGTCACATACCTTATGGTTAATTTAGGATTAACTTTTCACTCTCTTATATTATGACATATCCACTATTGATTTACTATGTTTATTATTTTGATTATATTCATGTAAAATAAATTTTTATTTTTTTGTAAATATGATTGTATTTTTTGTATATAAATGGATATATTAACAAATATCTCCCTACAAAACTATTTTATAAATTATTTTTTAATCTATAACTATCATTTTTATGGTATTATACATTGTACAGAATATTTGGTAATATTATAGGGGGATTTTTTATCATAAGATACTTATTAAATTACTAAATTTTAGATGATTAGTTTTAGGACTCATGTAAATGCAAAGGAACTGTATAGTCCATTAAAATCTCTTGGTTGCATCCACCTTCATAGTGGGTCTATTTGGTGGTGATGGATGGGGACATGGAGACTCGACTTATAGACTGTTTTGTAATACTTTTATGAAAACAGCTTTATATATGAGGTTGGATGTATCATGGATGCATAATATTTCTTCTATATTTTAATCTATTGGTTTTACACATTATCATAACTCATGATACTTTTTTTATTGTTTTGTATCTCTATACTTTATTGTGGGAATACTTTAAATCTATGTTAGGCCGACCAAGTAATGTTAGTTACATCCACATTTAGATACACTACCAAAGATAAATAACAGAACTAATTAACAACATTTTTACTCTAAATAAAAAATGGGGTTCTATGTAACAAAACCAAATTTTTCTTATCCTGAGTTAAATCATAACATAATATTAAATTATAATTTTATCTCTATACACTTAAACATAACTATCTACTAGTTAGGAATTCTCTACTCACTACACCAACAAAAAATGTATCTGAAACATAAAAAACAGATTCATTAAAAAAATTCATTATCGAGATAATAATATGAATATAAATCCTTCTGTATATATTTATATCTTATCCATAGTGAATCCCCATCATATAACTGCTGATTCAAAGCACGAAACCCCAAATTACAATTTCCAGCAATATATGTTATTTCAAAATCATATTATTAGATAAATTATATCCAAAAATATTATAATATAAATACTCTCTAAATATATATCTATGAATATAAGTCCCATGATGTTTATAAATGAACACCACAATGGACTAACTCATATTATGGGTTTTAGAATTATGTTCATTAGGATAAATATTAATATATCCATATACAAATAAGCCTCTATAATTCATTATGACACAACTAGAAATATTATTAAATGGATCAAAATACACCTCATAAGGATTATACTACATAGGTATCAAATAAATGGAATAATATTCATCATAACATTCAGAAATAATATTCACCTTCGAACCCTCCATCCATGAAAAATCATTCCCTTTATGGTTAGAGATTAAAATGGAGTCATAATCTAGTTAAACTCTGGTACTATATCTCTAAAATTACCATGAAATCATATTAAAATCTATACAATGGACAATATAATTTCGCTAATTTTTGTGAAAACCACTAAAATAAGTATTGGATACACTAAAAACCCATTATTTGAAATAACAAGAAAAAATTACACCTCACATATCAAAAAATAATAGAAAAACATCATTCAATAAAATTTATGCTCGATGTGAAACTCTAACGCCATACTGGGGTCCATAGAATGGTATCACTCTATATTTAGGAAAGCCAAGTTATTCTAATTCTGTAATACTATAAAATTATAATGATTTTTTATTACCTACAAAATTAATCATCTTCATAAACATATATGGTTCAAGATAAATCCAAATTGAATCAGAAAAAACATGAAATAATAATTTTAACATTAAAATATTTCTTGAAAAATTAATCATATTTAAACCCCATATATTGATATTTAAATCTGAAACCAATCCTAAAAAATCATGTCAACTCTTTTATAAAATAAAAAAAATCATATATCTTATACTGATGATAGTGATTCTTAACTACAACATAATTCAACCCCTATTAATATATTCAAAACCCCAATATTCAATATTTTTTTCTATAAATAATACCAATTTACCAAATTGAGTTACACTATACTCAATAAATCATACATTAACATCTCATAAATTTGAATCATTATAAAAAAATTCATTTGAATCATATGATAATTTATCATTTTAATATGATAAACACTTGGTAAAAGCATTACCATAACATCAATATTTCACCTTAGAGGTAAATTACCAACACTAGGAACAAATTAACTGAATCCCTAAATATTTTAAAAAAATATCTCATCTTCACATTGAATTCACAAAGCATCATGATTACTAATTATGTTTTCATATTTTTGGATTAATTCATCTCAGTCCCTATTTTTGGGGGACTTGTGTGTGGATGGGAAAAATGGCTGATGCGTATGGTAGATTAATTAATTAGTTATCACACAAGTTTCAGGTCATATTTTATAATTTTTCTGATGAAAAGTAATAATGGGACTCCATCGTGTCGTTTTGAGTCATCATAGTGATACTTTTTAAGGTTATGTGGTTGATAGGGATTTTCTAGCAACACCTTATAATTTACTTTAATACAAATGATTAAAGGTCAGTCTCATCAAGAATAATTGTTGGGGAATTATTTCCCAATCATGGAATCTCTCATATATTAAATTTTTATTTCATTAATATATACAAAATTATAGTGTGTAATTGGTTAACCTCATTCCAGAAATTGATTTAAAATGCACATCGATAAGAGTATCTATTTATACTATAGGATCTCAATAAATGTGAACAACTACATATATCAATGGTATTCAGTCAATGTTATAATATGAATTTTTTCGACTCTTCCAATAATTAAATTGTATATTAGATATTATTTATTTTTTATAGTTATATATGCAGTAACTTGAGATTTTATCATCATTCACGGATGTGGTATGTGTTTTTTGTGTTGAGATTGCGATAAAAGTATGAGCTTCTTACATATCACATTGACTGGAATTATATTAAATGTATTTCATTATCACATATGGAGGAAAATTCTACCTATAATCATTTTGTGACAAAAAAATAATTATAATGAATTTAAATTCATCAAGTTTGTACTATTTAAATAAATATACCTTTTAATGTCATGTGTAAACTTTTATTATAAAAAACCATTTATGGATAATATTACCGTCGATATCGAACATTGACGATAATTCATGTGGAATATAGATGAAATGTGATTGTTAATGATAAACATGGATGAAATATATTCCTCGTTATGGGTGTATGATTTCATTTTAAATGTGGGACGCTATATATATTGTTCTAGATATTATGTTCAGATGTTGGGTATGGTTTCATCTAGAATATTTCCCAATGATAAGGGTTCATGGGTAATATAGACATAATGATGGAATGCCTAGAGTCAAGGGCAATATTGCTTTGTGTGGAAGAGATTAAGCGGTTGTGGCATTAGTTTTGAAACCTATGGTGGTTTTATATGAATTGTGATTAATAGGATTCAAATACCAAGTAGTTTGAGTTGAAAAATTTAATGTAATATTGTTGATATATATCATATGATTTAATATCATGTAGTAAGGATGTTATCAGGTAGTTTTATATAATAAAAATAGGATGTACATATTGTGAATGGGGTGGGAAAGGATGATGAAATTGGAAATACATCATGGGGTATCCATAGAGTGGAATGGATTTGTGGGTCAGAGTTGATACTCAAGAGGGGTGGGGTGAATTAAGTTCCAATTAAAATTTTTGTTAATATATATTTCTAAAATGGTTTTCCCAAATGATTAAATACATCCTAGTTAATCAAGGTTATACTGTTATAAGAGTTTGACTGTTTAAATAACTTCTTAGAAGATTGATGAATTCTCAGTAATCTTAATTTGTTTTATTAATATTACATTTGATGTTATTCAACTAAGAATGTGTAGTTATAACTTCTTTACAAGATTTACTATCGAAGTGAAATTAGTGATTTTTGGATTATACATTAAAGTAATAAAATAGAGATAACTAATTTTAAGCAGCAAAATGGAAAAGAAACATATCGTTCAGTCTCAAGATGAGACCTAATCCACTCCACTGGGTGATCACCAACCACCATGTAGTTTAAATAATTTAACTTTGATACACCCCTTGGATTGGGATTTACAATAGTACCATGACTGCCCAGGTCCTCAGGCCTCTACCACTGTTCTACAGGGGAAAGCTGCAACAACAGCAGTACACATGCTATTCAGGTCCTCGAACCTCTACCATAGTTTTACATGGGATACACAAATGTATAAGAAGTTTGGTGTGAGGATTTTAGTATCCTCCAGTTCAGATTAGGAGTTAGTGTTTTTCCAAACAGATAGAAGAACACACTGCTCATAATGTAATGATTAATATGATCACAGTAGAGCAAGAATATATATATGAATTTAGAATGATCGTGTGTGATGTCACTGTAGCTCTTGACTCCTTTGGATTGAACCAGAAGAAGCTTTGAGTCCTTCTCTAGAAGTTGTGTACAAAACAGAGTGTCATGATTCAACATGTGTTCTTTGTGAGGTTCAATCGATTTAATATGTTATTTAAGTTTCAAGTATGCTTCGTGTGTTCAGCAGTGTCGAGTTTCATGCATTGTACATTTCTTTCTAAACGTCATCCATGTATCTTCTTCGTTATCATTCTCACGGCGTTTCTTTTCATTTTTGTATTGCATATTCTGATTCTTGGCCTCACTTGGCTTTTAACATGGAATGCTTGTGTTGGAGCCGAAAGGATCCATGTGTTCAACACCTCATACCTCATACTATCCATTGTTATTCCCACAAAGAATCATTAATTATGTTTGCGCATTAAAATCATCAAATATGACCATTAGACAATAAAAGGAAAGATGAAAAAATAGTTTAAGATACGGTGTCACAGTAAGTCATGAAAACAGTGTATCCTTCACACGGTGTCTAGATTGATCATGGTGTATGAGTGTCAGGGTGTATCATGGTCAAGGTGTCTCATGGTCATGGTGTGACATGGTCACGGTTTCTCGCAGTGACAATGTCTTGTTCACGGTGTCTTGTTCACAGTGTCTCGTGGTCACAGTGTCTTCTTCACGGTGTCTAGATTCATGGTGTCAGAAATACATAGTCAGTGACAGACTCATTGTGTCTAAGGCTGTTCAAAGTAACTATGTTCTGTCTTAAATAATGATGATAATAGAAAGGATTAGTCCTAATCATTTTCAAAGAAGGTATTATGTGAGTAGATCAAAGATTTTATAATGTAAGTAAACTGAATATAGATAAATTAAGATCCTATATGTCTCTTCGTTAAGCATGATAAAACAATAAACATAAATACACATGATTGGATATAATTTATAGGAGTTAACTAGGTTTAATAAGTTTTGTGATCATTAAAACATGATTAATACATGAGGAGTCCAACAATATATCCCTTTTTGATGATCACAAATCATGTACAGTTAAAGTGTATATTGAATTCAACTATAGAGAAAAAAGGAGATAAATGGCTAGCATACAGAAACATGGATAGCATATAGAAACTTCTCCCCCATTTGGGATTATAAAAAAGATTAAATAAGAGATATAAAAAAGGGCACATTCATTTAAGAGTAAAAAAGGTTTATTACAATAAAAAAGAGTAAAACAAAATCAATTTCATCCCTATCAAATAAATAGTAATCATTGTTCTTCTTCATCGGATGGACTTCTCTTTGCCTTTAGCAGAAGCATAAGAGGAAGCCATGGGGGCAGTGGTTGAGGTAGAATAAGTCCAAGAGGTGGTAGATTAGGGGGTAAAGGAAGGCCTTCAAAGACTGAGGGAGCCAAGGTAGGAGTAGTAGAATATCTAGGAAGTTTATGATCAAGAATCACAGGCCTGATCTGACTTAGTGCCTGTCCGACCAACATGGTGGTTGAGGCTAGGGAAGAGGAGAAGGTAGGCAGCCCAGTTCTGAGTGGTGAAACTACTAGAGAAACAATGTCTGTACTCTGGACATAAAGACAGGGTCTCAAGAATTTGATGAAATCTGTAATGATCTCTCCACTATATTGCATGGATTTCTCAAAATCGTCCTTGTTCTCCCTAAACAAGTCCAACAATCGGGTAAAATCTATGAGATTCTGGACATGGTTCTTGAAAGCACGATTCATAGGTGGAATCCGTAAAATTTATACAAGGTACTCAAAATGGTTTACCATATTTTCCTTGGAGAATATTGTGTTAAAGTCGAAATACACTTTCTTGGCAATCCCTTTCTGAGCGTCATTAACAATTTTGGAGTGGATACATACTAGGTCAAGAAATCTATCACTATTATTGCTCACATCAGATAAAGAAGCTATATTGAATCCACAGAGTACATTCTGAAGATATTCTTTGACTACAGTTCTGAGTAGATCACAGTCCAATGAGAGTTTAGAGGATTGAGCAGATGCTTTGACAGTTGTGGTCAGAGATTTTAGTTGATTTACCGCCTTTTGATGACACCCTATATACTCATCAGTGAATTTGTTAAGATTGGAAACAATCTATTTCATTTATTTCACAATTTGTTTCTTCCATTCAGAGATATTTTCATCGAAGGATGCTAGAGAAGGTTGAATCTGAGACACACCCACTTTTGGGATTTGAGGAGTAGTAGGTTCAGATTTCAAATGTGGATCTCTCTTCATGTCTTCAACCATACTTCTTAGGGTCTTCACATCATTACTGAGAAGCTTATTTTCAAATCTTACATATTGAATATCATGGAGCATCTTAGGATGTATTTTCTAAATAATTTTATCTAATACCAGTGAGGCATCTCTCTCACGTTAATTTTTCATAGGATGAGGTTGGGTATTAATGAGTTTCTGAACTCCTGATAATAGAGAAGCACCAAATTCCTTCAGATCATCCTTACTCACAAAGGATGGATGTCAAGATAAGGTTTCAGGAGTAGGGACTGGTACAGGCCCAGGTTCTTTCTCAGGTGCAATATTAGAGACTGATTTCAACTGAAATAGGGAGAAAATATCAAGTCTGATTGTTGTATCATACTGATAGACATCCACATCATAGAAACTATGAAATTTATACCGAGTGTCTATATGACTTGACTCAGTTGGATGTCAGGCATCAATAGAATCAATATTTGGGGTTTCTTCCCCCTCAATATGTGCCTCCTTCTCAGGATTGAGAGGCTTAGGATTTTTTTCTACTTCCACAGACTCATCTCTATGTTCCTCACTCATTTCTTATCTTAATATCTGAAGGTCTAGCTCTATATTGTGTTCGGTTGAATGGATGATTTCAAGAATAGATTGTTCCACAGGTATTTTTTAAAGATTTACGTCATGAAAAATTGGTAGCTCTTCCAATATAGGATCTTCTACTATAGGCTCTTCCATGGAATGATTTTCTGGTTCTTTGGAAACTGATTCTGTTACAGCTTTGGGTTGAGATTCCAAATTAATAGCTTCTTTAAGAGTAGGGATTTCATTTCAAGAAAATCGTGAGGAGGAGTTGTCCTATCTTCCTCAATAGTAACAAATTACCTAGGTGGCACTACAACCTCTTCTTAATCTACTTCAGGATACTCAACAATCTCATCTGGTTCCAAAGCAGGATAAGAAATGTCTTCCAATCTTAAGGGATAATCCAGAAGAATGAATTTCTCATAAACTCTATCACTGTCTTCCACTCATTCCTTTTTCCAAGGATTCCAATTTATCTTCATTATATTGATAGTTTCTTTTGAGATACAGTACTCATAGTCCTTAATTACATAGTGTTAGTTCTAACCATTCCTTTGGAATGAAGCATGGCTGAGATTAGCCAAGAGTAGAATAGAGAAGTAGACTTGGATATGTCTTTGATCAACTCACACATACGGTGTATGATATAATTGCACAGGTTGATCTTATTCCCATTTTTCATAAGGTGAATCAAAAACACCTCTTGATATTTTAAAACAGTAAAATCACCTTTTCGTGGACTAACCAAATTCTGTATAAACATGAACAGAAGCCTTGACTCCCTATCTAATTCAGCAACAAAGGCACTCCTCTGGGTGCCATTTACAGTTATGGTTTTTAGGGCATCTTCTAAATCCAAGAAATCGGTTGAAGGTGGAGGTCCTCGCTAATAATCCTCACTGATTCCTTCATGATGTATCTTACGGAATGCATCCCATAAGCTCGAAGATAATGAGCATCTCTAGCCATCGAACCAGCTTCTTACAACATAATTCTCACAATAATAAAAGGAGAATGGAACGTACTAGTTAAACTAAGACACTAAAGTAGGATATATGGGTCTATCCTCCTTCAAGAACAACTCTAACCAGCCTTGTTGTTCGAACACGTTCAATACCGGAGACTTACTAGACAGAACCCATTTGGGGAAAATTTCTTTCTCAGGTACAACAACACAGTTTACTAAATTCAGATTTAAAGGTCCTTCAGGTTTTATCTTAGGTTCAATCTCCTTCTTCTTCAAGGTGCACTTCTCATGTGTCAATGATGACGGATGCTTCATTCTTTGAATTCACTAATGTTTCGAGCGAGCGAAGGGTTGTAGGGATGAATAAGGGTTTAAAAAGAGTAGGTAGAAGAAAACTCGAATGAAGAATCGAGTGATACGTACTTTTTTTTATCATTTTGGAATACAAAACATTCCAAAAATAAAATTATGGTAAAATAAAAAAGTGAAAATGGTAATTAACACAATATGGGTTTAATAAAATATAAATAATTTTTACGTTGAGACTATGACTGGTCATTACGACGAGACAGTGAATGATCTTGATGGTGAGACCATGAATGAACTTCCCAGTGTGTGTTATGGTGAGATAGTAAATGTCAGACAGTAAGTACACAATACTTACTGTGAGACTGTAAATATAAAACATTATGGTGAGATAGTAAAAATGAGAGACAGTAACTGAAAAACCGTAATCATGAAACAGTAAACTATAACACAGAAATATATCGAATAGTTCTACCTGAACCAGTTACAAGTAAGGTATTTATTTGAGATTTATCATGCCTATTTCATGTATGATGTATTCTATTCTCTCATAATTTAATAGTTTAGTAAATATATCAGCAAGTTGATATTTAGTACCAATGAATTCTAAATTGATATCACTTTTGACAATGATATCTCAAAAAGATATGTCTTACATCAATGTGCTTTGTCCTAGAATGTGAAACAATATTCTTTGAGATGATAATAGCACTTGTGTTGTCACAGTTTATAGGTACATGTCTGAACTGATATCTGTAATCTAATAATGTGTGTTTCATCCACAAAATTTGAGCACAATAACTGCAAGCAGCTATGTATTCATCTTCTTCCG
The DNA here is from genome assembly GCA_963277665.1 of Viscum album. Lineage (NCBI taxonomy): Eukaryota > Viridiplantae > Streptophyta > Magnoliopsida > Santalales > Viscaceae > Viscum > Viscum album. Next base: position 945,459 of record OY728129.1, read on the forward strand.
TAGATAATGCAACATAATTTTGTTTCATACTACACCATGATACTAGTGACTTGCCTAAAAGGTGCCATTTTCCAGATGTGATTTTTCTATCTAACTTATAGCCACCGAAATCAACATTAGAATAACTAACTAATTTAAATGATTGTACTTTGAGATAAAATAGTCCTAGATTGGGTGTATGCTTGAGGTATTTGAAAAATCTCTTTACATTATTTAAATGAGATTCCTTAAGGTTTGATTGAAAATGAGATCATACACACACACAAAACATAATGTCTCGATAACTAGAATTTATGTAGAGTCAACTTCTAATAATTCTTCTATAATTGGATTGTTCAACATATTTTCCATTTTCATCGTGATCCAACTTACAAGTGGTACTCATTAGAGTGTCACTACTTTTAGTGCTATCCAATCCAAAACGTTTTAGAAGTCCATTTTTATATTTAATTTGATTTTAAATAATACCACTATAATTTTAAAAAACTTGAAATCTATGAAAATATTTGAGTTCCCCCATTTAACTCATTCCAAATTCCTTTTGGGTAATTTTAGAAAAATCAACACATAAATAATTTTTCGAAGATCCAAAAATAATGTCATCTATATAGATTTGAAAAAACTAATACATCATTAGAAATTTGTTTTATAAAAAGGGTAGGATCAGTTATTCCTTTTGTAAATCCTTTGGAAATAATAAAAGTATTAAATCTATCATACCAAGCTTGTGGAGCTTGCTTCAAACCATATTAGACATTTGATAGTGTAAAAATATGATTTAAAAAATGGGGGTTTTTAAATCCAGGGGGTTGTTCAACAAATACATCCTTAACTACATACCCATTTAACAATTCACTATTAACATCCATTTGATATAGTTTCAAATTCAAATGTGCAGCCTCAGAAAGCAGGATTCTGATGGCTTCATGTTTAGCTACAGGTGAAAAGGTCTCCTCATAGGCAATTATTTCTTCTTGACTATAGCCTTGTGCCACTAGTCTATAATTGTTTCTAAATATGTTACCAGCTTCATCAACATTATTCCTAAAAACCAATTTACTTCCTATGCTCAAAGTGTCCTTAGGTCATTCATCATGTTTCCAAATATTGTTCCTTTCATATTTATTCAATTCTTCGTGCATAGTCATCACCCAAAATTCACCATTGAATTCATCATTGATATTTCTAGGTTCAAGCTATGAAAAAAAAGCTTGATGATCAACCTGGTTTCTCAGAGAAGCTCTAGTTTGTGTCCCTCTATCTAAATCTCCAACTACAGTATCTAATGGATGGGATTTAAGGGTCCTAGTTGGTCTAGAAAAGGTAGGGAAAAAATTTTTAGTTTCATTTATAGGTTTGGGTTCCACAGAAATAGGTTCTGGAAAATTTCCAGAACTAGTTGTATTAACAACAGGTTGACGATTATTATAATTATGGTTTAGAATGTACATATCTTCTTCAAGATTTTCAATAGAGGTCTTAGGGTCATGTGGATCAGTTTCATCAAATTTTATGTGTACATATTTTTCTACACATTTGGTTCCCTTATTGAATACTCTATAGAAATTTCCTCGAGATTGAGTAACCTAGGAAACTTCCTTCTTCACATTTGGAAGCAAATTTTTAAAGATTATATTTAGTATTGAGGATAAAAACTTTTCAACCAAAAACTCTAAATAATAAAAATAGGCTTCCTATTGTTCCAATTCTGACAAGAGGTCTTTTTAAGAATTGATCTAATCAAGACTCTATTGATAATTTAACAAGCTATATTAACAGCTTTAGCCCAAAATTAAATTGGCAAACCACATTCATTGAGCATTGTCCTAGAAATATCTTAATGAGTCTTATTTATTCTTTATACTACACCATTATTTTGAGGTGTTCTAGGAGCTGAGAAGTTATGAATATAGCTTGTATGTGAGAATTAAGATTCAGACTATTGATTATAAAACTCACGTCCAAGATCACTTCTCAAGGTCTTGATCCTAAGTCCACTATGGTTTTCTACAAACGTGGAATATTTGATAATCAAAGAACATGATTCTCTTTTGTGAGCAAGAAAGTATACCCAATTGTACCTAGAAAAATAATCTACAAGAACATAAACATATTTCTTCCCATTTAGAATTGAAACTCTTGATGGTCCAAACAAATCCATGTGAACAAACTCGAGAGGTTGAGAAGTAGAAATTGTTTCATTTGATTTGAAAGATACTTTGTATTGTTTTCCTTTTTGACAAGGACTTCACACATTGTTAAGTGGGAATTCCAGTTTAGGTAAGTCTCTAACTAAACCTTACCTAGTCAGTTTGCTATGTGAGTTCACATTACAGGGTCCTAGTCTTCTGTTCCATACCCAGGATTCTTTATGAAAATCAATTAAACAAGTAACACTTTGTTTAGAAAAAGAAATAAAATCTACAACATTATCATTTTCATATCACAATGTAGTAAATACAAAAACACTTTTAGAATTAAAAACATTACATGAATAATTTTCAAAATTTACATTGAAACCATCATCACACAATTGTTAAATACTTACCAGGTTGTATTTTAATCCATCAACAAATTGTACTTTAGAAATTAAAATTGAATCAGTGTTACCAATCTGGCCTAATCCAATGATTTTTCCCTTTGAGTTATCCCCAAATCTGACATTACCTCCATCAAGCATGATTAAGCTCTTAAACAATGAGTAGTCTCCTATCATATGCCTTGAAAATCCACTATCCATTACCATATCTTCCTACATAAACTTTTCAAGCAAGTTTCCAACAAAAAAAATTTAGACAGAAGATAATAATGGTACCCATATTTTCTTGGGTCCAGAATGGTAAGCATGTAAAACTTTAGGCACCCATATTTGTCTAATGGGTTTCCTATAATTAATAGATTCAAATGATTTTGATAAGTAATCTTTTTTTGGTCTCTAAGAATTTTAATAGCTAGATAAATCATAATAGATGCTAAAACATGAACTAGAATAATACTTTCTTGGTTTTGGAATGAATTTATTCTGAAAAATATGTCTCTGTCCAGGTTGGTATCCTATATAAGTAGTATAATTTGGTGCAACTTGGTTTCCAAGAACTTGATTTATAGTATTCTTTTCATTTTTGAACTTCTATAAGTCTTTTCTAAGTTTCAAATTAGACAATTTGAGTTTATTATTCTCCTTTAACAATTGGGAATTCTTTTCCTTTTCTATACTAAGATATGATTTAACAGTACGAGTCAAGGAATACCATTTCTTTAATTATTTGTAGTTATCTTTTATCTCATTACATGTATCTTCTAATATATTACAGTATTTAAATAATTCAGCTTTAGACATATTATCATCTTTATTTGAATCACTTTCATTCCTAGTATAGAAATCATTCATCATATGGGAAACAGGTACCTCATATGTTTTAGTCATGAAACCCATGTTTTCATGATTATTTTCTTTAGAATCAGAAGATTAAAATCCACTTGAGCTGTATTCTGAAGCACTCCATGTTTCCTTCATATATTTCTTATATTTTTTTTACATGTAATCATATTTCTTCTTAAACATTAATTTTCTGTAGTTAGACTTAACATATCATTTACTTTCACATTAATAATAGACTATCTCATCATTTTTATGAGCATTCTTTCAATCTCTCTTCTAATTACCTTGTTGGTCATACTTACCCTTATAATTTGATTTTCTGAAAAATTTCTTCTTTCAATAGAATTTCTTGAATCATCTGGCTATATGAGATATCTCATCATCACTATCTAAGTGAAAATTTTCTCTTGTTGAGCTTTCTTCAATTATGTAAACCTTCTCCATATACATGTTTTTTGAATCAGTAGACTTAAATGTCATCGAATTCTTCTTAGGTTCATCATCTTCCTCTTTTTTCCTTTAGCTCCTCTTCATACATCATCAACTTACCAATTATCTCTTTGACATGTAGCTTTCCAATGTCACATGATTCTCTTATAGAGAAAGAGGTTCCTCTCCATCTGTCTTGTAAGCATCTTAGTATCCTCATGATTTTATCCTTTACTGAAACAAATTTTTACATTGAGTTCTTTTTATTGACTATCTCATTAAACCTGAGATACATATCAAAAATTGATTAATTAAATTTCATTTTAAAATTTTCATAATTAATAGTTTATGTATTTAGTCTCATTTCCTAAACATTGATTGTTCCCTCATGGTAAATAGCCATAGTATCCCATATTTCATAAGCAGTATTGTAAGAAGATATTCGATTAAATTATTCATCTCTTAAAGCACAATATAGAGCATTAATTTATTTACAATTATTATTGTAGGTAGCTTTCTTAGGTTAATCCTGAGTAGTTCTACCAGTTTCTAAAATGTTATACTGATTCTCTATAGCATTCCTAATGTCAAATCTCATACTTTCTAAATAGAATTTCATTTTTATTTTCCATTGGGAATAATTGATGCCATTAATGAATGGTGTCCTATTGGTAGATAATCTTTTTGATCTTTTATCCATAATATGATTTTAGAAAATTTATTTAAAGAGATAAAAATTTAGAAATAACAGAAATTTAAGTACAGAAATTTATGATCTTTAAAACACAACTAAAATCACAGTTGAATTTGATTACACAGAGTCCTAATGAAAATTCCCCGAATACCAAATGTTGGTTGCAGTGGATACTCAAGAGGGGGGTGGGGTGAATTGAGTTCCAATTAAAATTTCTGTTAAAAGATATTTCTAAGAAAGTTATACCTAATGATTAAATACAGCCCAGTTAACCAAGGTTATACATTTATAAGATTATGACTGTTTAAATTACTTCTTAAAAGATTGATTAATTATCAGTAATCGTAATTTGTGGTATTAATATTACTTTTGAAGTAATTATACTAAGACATTCCAGTTATACTTCTTTCAAAGATTAACTATCAAAGTGAAATTAGTGATTTTTTATTATATAGTAAAGTAATAAAATAGGGATAACTAATTTTATGCAGCACCGCTAAAAAGAAACAAGTTGTTCAGTCTCAAGCCGACACCTAATCCACTCCACTTGGTGATCACCTATCACCAAGAAGTTTAAATAAATAAATATTGATCCACACCTTATATTGGGGTTTACAATTGTACAAAGACTATCCAGGTCCTCAAACCTCTACCATAGTTCTATATGGGAAAGCAACAACAACAATAGTACACAGGATTTTTAGGTCCTCAGACCTATACCATAGTTCTAAATGGGATACTCATAGGAATATGATGTTTTTTGTGAGGATTTAAGTATCCTCCAATTCATCTTAAGAGTCATTGTGTGTACAAACAGACAGAAGCACACAAAAATCCTAATGTAATGAAAATGTTGATCAAAGCAGAGAATGAATATAGAGATGAGTTTATAATGCTCGTGTGTGATTTCACTGCATCCCCGGACTCTTTTGTATTAAAGAAGATGAAGCATTGAGTCCATCTCAGGAAGTTGTGTGAAAACAGACTGTCACAATTCAGCTTGTGATCTTTGTGAGGTATAATTGAGCGAATATGTTCTTTAAGATTCAAGTTTTCTTCGTGTGTTCTGCAGTGTCGAGTTTCATGCAGTGTTCCTTTCATTCGAAACTTCTTGCAAGTATCTTCTTAATTATTGTGCTCACAGCCTTGATTTTCATTTTTGTATTGCACGTACTGATTCTTGGCAACACTTGTCTTTTAACTTGGAATGCATGTTCTGGAGCAGACATGCTTCTTGTGTTCTGCACCATGTACTGCATACTGTCTAATGATATGTCTACAATGAAATAGTAATTATATCAGTGCACTAAATCATCAAATATGACAATTAGCAATTAAATTAAAAGGAGAAAAAATAGTTTAATAAATGGTGTCACAGAATGTCATGAAAATGGGGTCTCTTTCAAACGGTGTCTAGATTGATCACAGTTTTTGAGTATCACGGAGTCTCATGGTCACGGTGTCTCGCGCTAAAGGTCTCTTGATCACGGTGTCTTGTTCTTGATGGATCGCGGTCACGATGTCTACTTCACGGTTTCTGGCATCACTGTGTCTACTTCACGGTGTCTGGCTTCATGGTGTCTGCTTCACGGTGTCTGGCTTCACGAAGTCTCACTTCACGGTGTCTGTCTTCACGGTGTTTGTCCTCACAATGTCAGAAATAAATAGCCAGTGACAGACTCATGGTGTCTTAGAATTTTCAAAGTATCTTTGTTCTGACTTAAATAATGACAATAATAGAAAGGATAAGACATAATTATTTGTCAAAGAAGGTATTATGAGAGTTGATCAAAGAGAGTATAATGTAAGTAAACTGAATATAGAGCAATTAAGATCTTGCATGGATCATCTTAAAGCCCGAGAAAATTTTAAACATAAATACACATGATTGGATTTAATTTATAGAAGTTAACTATGTCGAATAAGATTTGTGATCATTAAAACATTATTAATACATGAGGAGTCCAACATGATCCTTGAGTCGACATGGGTTATTTCTCACAAGGACTCCATTATTGGGGATTTGATATATGTAGAGTACCATGATGGTTCATGGGAAATGGGAGAGAATAATTTGGTATTTTACATTGATATATTCTTCCAAGATAGGGTAATTAATCATTGAGTTTGAAATTCTGGTTTTCCCTTGTAACTCCATGATTGGGGTTTACACTAATGAGAAGGCCCATAAAACATGTTGGGAACATGGAGAAAATGTGTGGGGACTACTCATGAGTTTTTATAACGTAAATATGGTATTAATAAACTCTTTGGTTTCTATGGGTGATGATATCATCAATAAGAACCTGGTTGAGGTTAATATAAATAACAAATTACTATCTCTACATGGATAAATGGTTATAATAGGGAATTGGTATAAGAATATGAATTCATGATTTATCACTCTAATGAAATCTATATAGACACCCACGTCATTAATGGAATATATTTTTATGTTTCTCTTGAGGGTTATAATAATCCTAGTTAACAATTTCCAAACCTTATATTATCCACGAAATATAAGATCAAAAAGGAGAATTCATGTGTTCATTGCATGATCATGTTATTTGGGTGGTTTGATGGAATTAACCATTTTAGAATCTATATGGTACCTTAGTTGAAGTAGGCTATAAAGAAAATTTTAAAAGATTTTCCCCATAGAGAAATTATTAATGTATGGTATCAAAAGATATAGTTCCTTTACTTTCAAATTCCGAAGGGGATTCTCAAGTCATATATAGGAGATATCAAAACCATTCAAATGGGAATCAATGAGATGATTGTTTTTGGAACTCAAAGGAGAACAAACCATGAGTTACGCTCATAAGGTGTTTAATCTACATGGTAGGTTCAAAGAAGAGGCAATTATGTGTTATAGTTTACCAGTGTAGGCTTTTCAATGAGGTATAATTATAGTGGTGAGATCTATGCGAAAGATATTAAAATGGTGTTTTCACAGTTGTTGTGTGCATGATTTCAATTGGTTATATATGATCATATAGGGATATATATGGTAGTTAAAGAAAAAAACACTCATAATGCGAGTATAGGGTACAAATCAAATATTTTTTTCAGCTCAATAATCACCTCAATCGTGCTTCTAGAACTTGTAAAAATAATGTTTTGATTTAATTATACATTTATCTTATATATATGTGTGTGTTATTATCAAAATTTTAAACATGGTATTTATCAAAAATCTCTAGGTAAACTCCTTTTAGAAATGGGTTTCCATAGCAGAGAGGGCTCTTATTTATAGAGGGACTTTTCATGTTTTTATGCACAATGGTATAATACCTTGGATAATACATTCTCATGAATGGTTATATCATTTTATTATTCATGAAGGGACCTTTATATGGATAATGTACACTCACATAATGTTTCACCATTATCCCAAACACAATGATATCACATGATATATATGGGTGGTCCTCATAAATAAGATATATGAAGAGTGAATGAAACGTTACTGCATATGAGTTAAGTACCCCTAGTTAACCATTCATTATGTTACATACAATAGTATTTCTATATGGATGAAGTAATATTATGAAGGTACCATGTGTTCTAACGTCATTATTCCTTCATCCATTATATTCCATCATTGTATTGGGAAATAAATTGTTGTTCTAGGAGAATCTATTTTTCCCATATTTATGGGGTTTTAGAATATTGATACTTAGTTGGGATGTTTAAATATTTATACGAGTGGAAAAATTCCCCCACTAGAAATGATTCCTAATTATCATGATGATGGGTCAATTGAAATGATATAAGAGTAGAAGATAGTTTTATAATAAAACTTACAGGGAAGTACCATAACACAAAAATCGATGCACGCTATATATTTAAAGGATGAATTGGTAGGTGAAGGTTCATTGTCATCCCTATAAATTTTGACGGATTATCTCTTTACATTTTTATTTCTTCTTCTTTGTGAATATGAATATTGCATGTGGACAATGATGGAGTCTCATTCATGGGATCCAAAATAGTGAATTTGTGGTCCACATTCACATGTCAAATGTCAAATACAAATTTCCACATAATTCCTTACCTATTTATAGGAAGATCCGATGAGTTTGGTGAGATGATGACTTGTACATGTGTAGTATTCAAACTATAATAATGGTAACAACCTGAAATTTTCATAATTACTATATAGAAAATTATACATTTCAATGATTTCTTGATTTCATCTGTAGGTTATCAGAATCATCAATTTTATTTATATATATATAGGATGAATTCTTGATTGACTCACATATCCAATTCTATGAATATTGCTGGCTATAATGTCTTCATTAGTGGAAATTTCAAGGATGAATCTTGCTACCATATTGATCCTAAGAATGAAGCATTAAAGAATGTTATCACTATAAATGTTATACATTATACACTACCTGATATACTCTATATATATATATATATTAATTTCATCATAAAGATAAATCTCATTTGTTGAGCTTTGAAATAGTATACAATCATTGGGATTCAAATCTTTCGTGATCTATAAATAGTAATATATATTTTTTATGGTCAAATCATCCAAAAATATTAACAATAGTGAAAATTCATCCAGAATAGCTCTTTATAAACTCAAGATGATCAAAATCAGTGTATGAAACTAATTTATCACAATTATTCTCCTATATTCTTCTATTACATGAACACTCCCTATGGTCGATGATGTCCATAATGGTATTTATTACAAGGTGGTAGCTTCTAAAATGAATTGTCGTAGACATTCTATATACATCAATGTTTGGAATATTTCACTAAACTAATATGAGAAGTTGGTTTATAGAGGCCCAATATTTTCAAACATGGATATTACATATTTTTAGATTAATACTCAATACATCACACAAACACATTCTAGAGTACCATAATATTTTTGTTCCTATAGAAAATAGGTATATAATCATTTAATATTTTGAATTATATTCAATATCTTCGATAAATAACATCTCATTTAGTACTCTTAATAGTCATACTCATCAAAAAATATATCTTAATAACATATAGAGATGAAACATAATAAATAGTGAATGAGATTCTACAAAAGGGTAAACAAGGGATATTATATATATAATGAGTACTTATGTATGAGAACATTATAATAATATTTTAAGATTGCACCTTTAAAACCATAAATCATAAAAATGAGTCATGGAAGAAATATTTGTAGTTTATAGGACAAGAATCATAATTGGATTGACATGATCCATGAGAACAAAACACTAGCATAAGCCATTGAATTTTTACATAAACATCATCATATACCATTATGAACATTTATAACTACACATAGGTTTAGTCATTACTATAAAGAAATAAAATCTTTCCATCTCATAAAATTTGGGAAATCCATCAAAACCGACATGTTACATTGTGTTCATGAATTAAAGGTCCATTAAAAACACCGTGAACATTCAATGAGGTTCACACAGAACATTATGTACTTGTAACCTGGTTCCCCGGTATCATAGTGAACAAGTAATTGAGTAAAAACATATTACTATGAAATTGTAATCATGTTTACAAATAACATTTTCAACGTTTAATAACGTTAACATAACATATTTACCTGTGAGTTATACATATTAACCTGAAGAGTTTGAGAGAGATATAGTTCTCACTAGTCATTAAGGAAAACTAGTACTCCGCCCGTGCAAATTCACGAGACTAGAAATTTTTTCCAATCATCTAGTTCTACATCATTCAAAAAATATATAGTCAAAAAATATATATTATAAAATGATGATGATGGAGTGAGTGGACTTAATGAGAAAAATGGAAATGGAGTGAAGACTAATGCTGGAAGAGATGAAACATGATGGACTGAGAGAGGCAGGTATCAAAGGGAGGGATAAAATGAAAGATGAAAGTAAAGGATGAGATGGAGGCAAGAGGTGAGATAGAGATAAATTATGGAATTCAAGCTAGATATATTTTCATGGTTTATGGATTTTAATTGGATTCTATGGGCTTGAAATGATGCATTTGTGGGGATTAGTAGGAAACATGAAAGCATTTCATGCGGTGTCATTAAAAGATAATTAATATCTAAAGAGAAAAATGGATCGGACGATTCATCAATATGGAAGTAATTTTTCATCCCCTTTATAAAAATTGAGTTATTGATTACCAAAATAATGTTTATGGGAATAAAGGAGTCCACAATTCTACACTACTCATATTAAAAGACCTTAAAAAAATGTAAATGAAGCTACCTTGGAAATGCATCATTATCTATTAATTCAACCCATATATATATCCCATTTTTTCCAATCGCCTCTACATGAACCCACAAAGGTAGTTACATAGGATATTTAATGTTTACATACGAAAATAAATGACAAGAAACATAAATTGGAAATAGAGACCAATCAAGGGAATATCGAGCCTTCAACCACTTCAGAAGACCTGATAACATGAAAATGAATCAAAAAAATTGATGAAGACGGATTCAATATGGATATAACATGATAATTAATATCATTAATCTATATAAATTAAAATATTTATAATGAATAAGATCATATATAATATGTAAACACATAAGTGCATAAAAATTCAGGAAACCAAAATTTGTCTTCCAACATTTCCATAATCAATGCCATTGTCTAATGAGTGATCTATAATGCTGATACTAAGCATGTGAAGAACCCAATGAAAATGTTAGTCAATCATTGTTATGAAATGAGAGGAAACATTGCTTTGGAATTCAACAACAAAGCGAATTGAAGGTGGTTGATGACAATGGAGCCCTGGAAGCTGAGTATGAAGTACATTAAACCCTAGATTTCAAAGACCGAAGGGTGTATCTTACCAAGACATACATTTCATATATATTAATAAGTCATGAGGTAGTTCTAACAAGAAGTGAGGACCATAGATTTTGGATAATGATCTAGATGAAATATTCAGATGAAGAAGGAGGCGGAAGAGGGCTCGTCAGGGGAAGAAGGAGGTGGCGGAGGGGTTTCAACAGGTTGAGGTGCAGATGTAATTCACGATTCAGGTGTATGTAAATTAGGTCATGGGAATAAATTTTGGTAATTGGGTGAGGAGTAATGCTCTGAGAGAGTGACATGTGTCTAGAATAAAATCATTATTTAGTATAGATATAGAAGATAGTCAATTATGATATTAAAATAGATTTTTTTTAAAAAAATTTATTCCACAATACCGATTTCAATAATCAACTTGGACAGTAGCTTATAAGATATAATATTTATATAATTGATGTTATATAAAACATTCAACATCTTATATTAAAATAAACAGTATGTAGAGATATAAAAAATCTTCTTTGGTATAGTAATGGACACAAAGAGTACAACTTGGTTTGGTATCACCCCTTTTATTTCTAGTAGTGGTATAAGATTTTCCCATCATGATCGGTTTCATGAACTCTAGTTCTGAATCATTGAAATTTTCAAAAATTTGAGAAAAAAAGGTAGTATTGAAAAATTTCAAATGACTATGTATTATTATATGAAATGCTTGAATATTAAGTAAGATCTGTGGAAAATAATCTAATGTCAAAAAGAGAAACACCAACCTGGGAAGAAATATGACTCTATATACATTATAACTTCCAATATCATAAAAAAAAGTTAAAACTATTTATTCCAGGATTAATTATAATGAAAAAAAGTAATGTAGCAACTGATTTCTATATTACATTCATAAGATGATTGAATCATTCAGCTTCAAACCAATTTTGAATTTACATTCAAAAGGGTAAACTAAATATTTTTTAATGTTTCACAGTTTCCTATTTGAAGTTGTAACTGCTTCATCCTAGAAAAAATTCAATGTTATTTTTGCATCCACAAACATTTTTCATGATTTCATAACATTTTCCAAAACCATTTGGAGAAAAATTCTTCAAGTGATAGAAGAAAATCCCCAACTGTAGCATTCACAAGTAGATACATTTTTCCAAAATGTTTCACAGTTGATTCAATGTGTCCTAGCATCTTCTTAAATGATAAAATACCCATAAAAACATAAGACTTCAAATATCTCTTAAAAACATAAACCTATTACTGTTGTATGCATGTCCTTCAACCAACCAGGATGTATTAGTGTCAAGGTGAATGATAATATGTTATTAAAATTATCAGTCATCCAATCTTTGATGACTATTTAAATCATAGAACTATCAACTGGAAAGTAACTACGAAATAAATAATCTCCCTTTTACAACTGTGAATGGTATTCATTGCCAACCAATTGATATGATTTCCATATCTGATATGAAATCGTTATTTCTAGCATGAATATATAAAAATTTGATATGGAGTTTTAGAAGGAGGATATGAGAGCTCTCTCTTATTTAATTAGTTTACAGTTTCATATCATTTAGTAGTTGGTAATATGGTCTACTAAACTAAATAAAAATATAAAAATTATAATAAAATATGACTATATGAATAAATATCTTAAATTGACTTGTAATACAATCATTCTGAGTAAGAACTAATAATTAAAAGTATAAAACATATAACCAATAGTAACTGGTTCAACTTTTTCATGGCCCACAATAACCTGCCATAATAACCCGTAACAAGAACATGAATACTCACTAAATAATAGATTCATTCAAATCTAGATGACAGTAGATGAAAATTTCAGACATACCGACAATGAGGTGTGTAACAAAAATCCAAAAATACCTGAAAATACAATAAACTATATGTTATAAAATAAAAAATGAAAAATAATGGCAGGAATAAAAAACATGGAATTTACAAAGTAAACTATTTTAATTAAAAATTTAATGTACAAAACAAATTGATATTCTACATAAAACATTAAACTAAATCAGTTGATTATAGTTTACAACATACATGTACTATGTTGCGACAATGGTTAAAGAATAAATATGGTGTTAAGAGTTGGGCAACCATACATTATATATTGACATATGATTCAGAACAATAACCAAATAAACAAATAAATCAACAATTAACAACATGATGTAAAATCAAAATGAATAATGAAATGTAAATGGATAGGTAGCGGCTAATGTGTTGACCTTATTCTCAATCACATCTATCAATCTTCTTTCAAGACACATCTGTAGCTACATTAGGTGGAAACGATCAATCCCAAAAGATCCACCCCCTCATTTTTCTATGTTATGTACTTCCTGGGAATCACCATTCAAAAATCAAGTCATACCACAATTATATTTATAGATATAGTAATGGTTGGTATATATGATTTCCACTGTACTTATTTAATTAATGCTTACTATAATAGTGTGATATGACTCTAATATAAGTGAAGTGCACAAACCTTATTACATGGAACTCAAAAGTGGGTTGTTCCAGTTAGTCCAGGTTCTTTGATCATAAATCAAGACATTAAAGTATCTCTCTCATGCTTCATGGAATCCAAAATATAAATAATGGGACAAGGATACATAAAAAATAAGAATCACATATCACCATTTGTTATATTCCAACTCAAATAACACAACTGATGGACATATTCGAAAACAACGATAAAACTAATAAACTACTTCCAAAAACATAAATAATGGAAAATATCAGTTATAAACTTAAATTAGATATATGGTGGATGAAAAGAGATGTAGTTCGTAGTATATTTAAAAAATGATGCAAAAAATTCTCAAAACACTTTCTAATAAGGTTTTGAAAACAGAAATAATTCTTGATTACACCATCATCTATATCCTTCTAAAAGGAATCCATCAATGAAATGAAAAAAATAATGAATTATTGCCAATCAAACCTCCTCCATACCTTACAGAATTCATCAAACACTTTAGCCACCATAATTACTCATTATCTATGTCGCACCTCCTAAAATACATAATGATTGCACATCACATAACTGAGTAAGCAGCATAAGTGACAAAAATATAACATTGAATTAATAGGAAAAGATATCTGGAGAATTACTTTGAATCTTTATTATCATTGAATTCAAAAACTGAAGGTGGTAAAATATAAACCTAAATTAAAGAAGTCATGTAATCACAGTGGTCATCATTAAAATTATCATACAATGTAAAAACAATGTACAAATCATGGAAAACCTAAAATTTGATAGAACTTACATAGAAATTAAATGACCCACTACTCCAAAATATTATTTTCAATTAAGAACACACCATTACAATCATTCCTGGTTTGGAAAATCCCTTCAATCAAAATGTTGTAGCTATAAATTCAATGTGGGTATTCCATATATTTTCATTTAATAAAAAACTATAAAAACATGAGGTAGTTCATTTATGAGACCTAACATATATAACTACTTCAAAATATAGTTGTCTTTGAATGAAAGAATAAATTAATAGAGACATATAATAAATACTGTGGACATATGTATAAAGTAATAATGTTTAAATCATAGACATGTATCTAAGATCAAATTACTGTATGTGGAATGAACCGTCCCAATTTATTCCAAAAAAATAAAAGAATTAGATAGTTTATATGTGAGACGCATACCATAAATAAAAACATCAATATGTAGTTGTTGTTGAATGGATTAATAAATTACTAGAGACAGATAAAAAATAGTGCATACATGTGTATAAAATTCATAAAGTTTAACGTATAGAGACGTATATAAGAACAAATTATTTTATGTTGAACAACCCTTCCCAATTTCATCAAAAACAATAAACTCATTAGATAGTTCATCTCTGATACACATACCATAAATAAATACATCAAAATGTAGTTGCTATTGAATGGAAGAATAAATTATTAGAGGAAATCTATGTCAACAATGGAAGAAACATTAGATGAATAAATATTGACCAAGAAAAAGATGCACAAGAAGTATTTTGTGTAAAAGAGAGCTATAAAATCTGGTATTGAATGAATTTGTATAAAATGATCGATAGTTGTTCACCATTGTTTGCAGATTAACTGTACTTGAAATGTAGTATCTGATTTCTGGGATGTCAATAGATATAGTGAGTCAATAAAAAAAGATTAAAATGTTAATAATCTATGAATTCTCAATTAATATATAGACCACATCAATGTAGAAGGATTTACCATCTGATATCTTTTGGAAGGAATAGTGCGGTGTTATTCCAAAAAAAAATGTATGTTCCATAGAAGCATAGGATATTATATATTTTTACCTGACTTCAGGAGCTACCAGAATCTCGATTTTGTAGAGATAGATCTATATTGCACCTTCCAAAATAGTCGTGACTGAAATAGAATATGTTTATCTTTAATATCTTTTGTAAAATCATGGATTATACATTTGAAATTGGTATTATACCTAGAATTACATATTTCATTGTTGAGAGAGTGGGAACTCTAGGTGTAGTAGAGGAATTAGATGTGGAAGAGCTTTAGGAGGTGTCTCCGGTTGGGGAGAAGGCGTAGGAGGAGGATCCGAAGCTGGATTCTTTGGTTTGGGAGAAGGCGTAGGCATAGGAGAAAAAGGCAGAGGAGCTGAAGGTGGATTACTTGAAGGCGGACTCATGGTTGGATAGGGGATTGAGGGATGGGAGCTGGAGAGGGGAATCATAGGGGGTGTTGGAACCCTAGAGTTGGGAGAGAGGAATCAGTGATGGGATTCAAGGAGGGGAGCGAGAAGCTACCGTGGTAAAACCCGATTGGGGTCGGAATTTCTGGAGGTTTTTTTTGTGTTAGGAGGAAGGCCAGCAGAATTTGGGTGAGTTGGATCCATAGGTAGGTGACATGTTAGTAGAAGAAAGCCTTCTTCAGAATTTATATTCATAATACATATTAGTTCCAAAAGATATAACAAAATTCTTCAAATAGTAAATCATGAAATGAAATGGGTTTTATAATCATTTCATCATATCATAATATGTATAAAATAGATTGGTTTTAAAATCATTTAATAATTTTATTATATATTAACCCATGGAAAAAGAAGAAGGTTTCAAAATAATTTTATCACAGTATATCCTATGAGAGATAAACGTGTTTCATAAGGATTTTTAATCATAAAACATTTCGAGACTGTATGTGACTGATATCCTTAAAATATGTCCCTAGTAATTCAAAGGTAACATCAAATGATGAAATATTAGATGGAAAAAAATATTCATTGGTTATATAAAACATTCTTATTGTAAAATATCCTTTCCAAATTGAAAAACACATTGTTAAATAGAAAATATTATGAAAATATTTTTTCATAAAAAAACCATGAAAATATATAGATCCTTACTCAAATAAATTAATATTCATGTTCATTGGATTTTTTGTTCATTCTATACACATAACAACAAAATTTTGTTTCAAATTCTCAATAAATGATTATTTGAAATTATTTGGAAAACAACAAGAATATTCCTTCAAAATAAAATTTTAAAAATATATAACATGGTTAAAATATTATTTTATAAATTACAGTAAAATAATAAATATTTAAATCATTTCAAGAAAATTTGTTTCTAGAAAAAACTATTTTTTGACTAAAGTGTGGAATGATGTTTGATTTGGAAAAAAAATTCCTCAATTTTTGTACGTTCAAAACAGAGGATAATGGCAGTATTACATAATAATATCATGAATTACAATTGGATAATAAAATTCAAGGTTTTTAATTGATATTTATCATAATATTTAATCATTCAATATATAATAATAAACACTCTTGATAAACGATGTGATTGTAATGAAAAATCATTACCACATCAGTAACATTGAATTATAAACTGCATGAAGGAATACGATTAAATGGAACTTAAAATATCATCAATATAAATAACATAATGATATTATATTTCAATGGGTCTGTGTATACACATTGTGATAAAATAAATAACAATAATGTAATGTATAAATCATTGAATGAAACTTGACCAAAACTCACTTTCTATTTTGGTATCCATTTGAATGGAAATTTAAAATAAATAATAAAAAATGAAATATAAAATATCATTAAAATAATTTGATGGATTGGATAACATGTAAAGCTGTAGTGATTATACCACACAAAATATTTTATTAGTGAATATTTATATGTATTATAGAAACATAAGAGCATATGTCTGGACACCCTTCAAGCACATTCAATCCACAGTTTTAATAAATATATTTCTACCATAAAACTAAAAAATTATTAACAACATATATCATAATAAATATGATTTACTAATAGATTTTATTACTCATTTATAGAAAATTTGTTATTAAAATTATTTTTTGGGTAATAGCTACTTCAGTTTTAGTGTATGTTTTTGTATGGTATTTTCATTCTTTCTTCCTTGATCACAGTTCCATCACTTAAAGAATGTGAAACATGATATAAAATTAATATATATATATATATATATATATATTTAGTAATTTATTGATGTTAAAAATGTAAAATAAACTTACCTTTCATGGAGACGGTAGTATATACGTATGCTTGAATGATGCTTCCATTTTCTCAACAGATGGTAGGTAAGAAAGTTAAATAATATATCACCAACAAAGAAAAATTATAATGTAATATGTATCATATATATATATCATATATATATCATATATATTCATTAAAAATATCTTTATTATCCCCTATGAAAAAACATTTGTTAAAAATGAATCAAATACCTTCATGAGGTTTTAGTTTGATATACCCATGAAGAATTTTATTGTATCCCTTACAGAAAATAAAATAAAAATTTAAATATTATATAATGGATCCATATTTATAATTATGATATAATAATCACATATATAATTTATATCCATCATAATATCTAATCTTGAGAGGATGTCACGAAAAAATGAATGACATCAATTTGTCGGGTGGTTGACTTCAATACAAATGAGATATGACTATATAAACAATATTATTGAATTTGAAGGTGTTTAAGTAATTAACATCACATAAAAACCAATTATTATGGGGAATATTTTTTTGTTATTATATCATAATGGTTCAATAATAATTGAATTTGATGGAGAATGAAATTAAATTAAAGTGTTCACTAATGACCGTAACTTATTCTTTGGGTATCCTCATTTGGTATTTATTGGATAATTCATTCTGTTGATTTATTCCCAAAAATATTCTTCTTATATTAGATGATTTATTCTGGGATGTGATTTTGGATGGTTTGGGATAATATAAATATCTTGATATGTGTTAATAATTGATGGGATTGAGTGCCCTTTTTTCATTGAGGAGGGGGTGGATTTTTTAAAATATCCCAATGTATTCACTATTAAGAGGTCACTATTACCTAACGTGCCTCCAAAATATATCAATATTCGAGTATAAAAATTATTGTTTCTACAAAAACTGAAAATATAAATTAAACTCATTTTTTATCATGTTATTCCATAATGTTTATGATTACACAATATGTCCCTTTTATTTTTTTAACATAGTAACATGAATCATTATATTTACCTCGATAATATTTCTATTAAGGCTAAAAATTATATGAAATATTTAAGAAAATTTATAATGATATATTCTAATTATAAAATACATTTTATTAAATAAATTATCCTATGTGTATGGGAAACATAATTTAAACACTATCACAATTAACAAGAAAACCCCACTTCTTAACATAAGAGTAATACATTATTTTATCTATTTTGAATTACCATTATATTATAAAATTATGTTAAGCTTCATACATAATCTATATTTTTGAAATTAAAATTATGAAATCCATTTTCACAAATTCCACTCACATAATTGGGACAATGTAATTTCAAATTAATCCGACATACATAATGAGGAATAAAGTTTTTAAAAAGAAATAATTCAAAGGTTTACATAGTTTTGATATCCAATTTCAAGAAGAAAATTATTCCATTAACATAATTTTATTATAAATGTATTGTTTGGAAAACAATTTTGGTAATACAAATTTAAAATATTAGTAAACACTATAAAAAATTAAATTAATATGTAGTGTTCAATTAAAATTTATTATTTTTCACTCTTTATTAAAAAATGATACATTTTAGGAAAATACCAAAAAAAATTGCTAACATATTTCCCACATGATCATTCTAGAAATGTAATTTTTTTTTAAAAAATCATTAAAGTGTGAATACTGTTTATTATTTTTCATAAAAGATATAATGTTCATTTCTTCAAAAATAGTATTTTTTGAAACATATAATGAATTTAAAAAAAATTATATATTTTTTTTAGTATGTTTCTTTTATTTAAAACGATTATAATAAATATTTTCAAAGAATTTATTAGTATTCATATCATTATGTTTAATGGATATGTTATAATGATCATTTTTAAACAACTATATTAACAATATATGATTATTTCATTAAATATTAGTGTCATGTGTAATCCAATACAAACTTATTTTCTTCATATCACAAGATAAAAAATGTGTCACATATAATAAAATATATCAAACTAATATAATATATTTGGAAAAATATTCATAAAGAATCAGTTTGTTATATTTTAACCCCTAAAATAAATTTATCCTTGTAAACTTTTCCCTTTGATACTAATAAATAAGTAAATTATGCATCATCGTATCCTCAAGATACAATGTATCATTCTCAAACTGGTGGTTTCACAAAACAAATATTGTCCATTTGATATTTCTTCTTTCATTAATCATTCTCTGGTTAATCCAAAATATCTACAAGTTTTTCCTCATAAGAAATATATCTCTTCAATGGTACAACCTCTATGTGAAGTACATATTGTGGTTCAATTTTGTATATCCCCAAGAGAATAAGACAAATATACCTATGTATTTCATTCACTACATTCTTCCTAAAATAAATCCGTATAAATAATTCCTCGCAAACAGTAATTTTTTTGATTTCATCGATGATTTTCAATATATCATTTTTTAATTTCTGTATTAATTATGTGTTGCTAAATATAACTAACCTTATCTTCCATTTTAATGGTTTTTTATTCCCAAAATGCTTTCATTCTGCAGCTTAATTATTATAAATTTTATTTCTAAATTTATTTCCCTAAATGGATTCCTATGGAGCCATATGAACACTTGAGTGAATAAAATTTTTGTAGAGAAAAAAAATTATTCTGGTCTTGTTCTCAATGACCATTGAAATTCATAGTGATATATCAGACCATATTTATAAGATTTTAATTGTTCTTAATGACTGATAATATCTCTAAGGATGTTTTGAAATTCATAAAATTAGTATTGTATCCATATATTGTTGAAGACTCTAGGTAGGCATCATGTCCAGAAAAGATAATATTTAATGTGGTTCCCCATGAAACCTTACCAATTCCATAATTTATATTCTATTAAGAGGATGTAAAGAGAAATATTCTTTTTTGAAAAGATTTTTGTTGACATTTTATGGTGATAAAATGCAACTGATAAATACCTCAACATCAAATATATGAAAATATATAAATGTTAACATAACATTAATAATATATTAAT
Source organism: Viscum album (assembly GCA_963277665.1). Classification (NCBI taxonomy): domain Eukaryota; kingdom Viridiplantae; phylum Streptophyta; class Magnoliopsida; order Santalales; family Viscaceae; genus Viscum; species Viscum album. The sequence goes on from OY728129.1 coordinate 966,372, forward strand.
AAAAAAGAATTATCTCTTAAATAACATTATCATGAAAATACTGGTTTTTATAAAAATAATTTTCTTTTAAAATATACTTAACCTTGATAAAATGATATCATGTCAAACTGGAAAATGGAATACAAAGACATTGATCTTATAGAGAACCTTGAAATCATTAACCCGTGATGGTATACATTACTTTTATATTAATCTTTACAGTATATATACTCACATCCAAATGATAAATCATCATTTTATCTTTGAATACACACTAGTATTATTAACATATTTATTTAGATTCTTGGGATCATCCTTGTATTGAGAGTAGTACAAAATTTAATTCATTGGTGAAGAATATATTTAGGTGAAGATAATCAAATAAAATACCACTAATGGATGAACAATATTATTTTCATATGGATCATCAAAAAAATCAATCATCAAATTACCTATTAATGAGGGGAGGATAAGTGTTCCTAATTATCATTATGCACTTCATCCATTATGATTATAGATCCTCATACTTTATCTGTAGAGATCCAAGCTGGATGTACAAGGACATGACTTTAATTTTGCAGAATAATTAATACATAACAAGAACCAACACTCAAGGACCGTAATAGTATATTGTCTTTGGAAACTCAGAACATAATCTTCTAATCATGGTGAATGATCTTCAACATCTCCCATAAAGATCTTACCCTTTTGATTTCTTACCTAAAACCTTTCATTTTATCTTGGTTAAAAGAAAATATATAAAGGGTGATCTCAAACACTCGATAAGGGTAAGAACCAAGAAAATAAAACAAACCAAGTACATTTGAACTTCAAAACATGAACATATAGTTTAAGCATCAAAATCATGAGTTGTGAAATAAATCTCCGCAGTATGTAAGGAATAGATCACAATGGAACATCAATCAGGGGAATAAAACCTGAAATTTTGGAAAATTATTAATTACATGATCTGATTTCTATAGTAGACAAGGCATTGCTTCCAAGACTATCGTAGTGGACAAAGTCCCTTTTTGAATCGAGTTCACTCCTCGTTACAGTATTGTATCACTGAACCAGATTAACTTACCATTCCAACAATGTTTATCTCATGAGATATAAATCTTTACCCAATGCATTGGAGGGAGATATAGTTCCCACTGATCTCATAATGAAATCATTCTTGCGTGTGCGACAACATAAACATAAATCATTCATCATAACCCAAAGAATAAAATGGGTTTCATAAACATCATCCCATCATAACATAATCCATATAAAACAAATCGATATAATTTCATCATAATAAAAGTGATACCATTTAAATCATAGAGACATTATACTTGAAAGATAATCATACTAAATAATGTCATCTTTGATGGAAAAATAGTTTTGACAAAACACTTGAAATCAATTCATGAGGAAAATATTTTTTCTTCTTCAAAATCATTTTATTTTCTCAAAATTCCAGACAATTTTAAAAGAAAATGATTTTATTGACAATAATAAGGAAATCTTGTAGAGTAAGATTCTTGAAAATAAGGATTAATGAAAATGTACAAATCTCTTCATGCCGTATATGTTTTAAAAAACATTCTTCTCATACTTTTGTTGGAAAAGTCAAAAAGTAACTCGTATGATAAAAAAAAGAAAGAAACCATACACACCATGTAGTAAAAGTCAAAAATGGGTAAAAATGACTTTAAAGATACATGAAACCATTTTTATAAAATAGGGACATGGATGATAAATATAACCCAAGTAAATACTTACGAATAAACAATCTCAGATAAAAACGAGATTGGAAAATTTATCCCTTACCTTAGGTCTGATATGCTTCGTACGTATCTCAACCTCATTTATAATGATTTAAATTATGTAATTTACTTATTATAGAATCATATTAATTGTTATGATATCATATATGGTTCACTTATGACATTATATTTCCCATTCTTTTGTAAATTTCATGTTAATGCAGTGCTTTTGGTAAAATCATTTTATTTATCGTACGTGTTTAGACTTCTTGTTCTTCATATTATTATTACATATATCCTGATTTACTTGCAAAATTTAAATCATGACTTATATATCATATATATTCAATATATATATATAATAGATAGATGAATGAAATGAAATACACTGTTCTTGGAGACGGTAAGCCGTACACACGCATGAACGTTGTTTTCCATTCCTTATTGAATTGAATGGAAGTAGACGACATATATATATATATACATAAATCCAGTAGCTTCATTATGTCATATATTTAATTATTGTTCATTATATGTACTTTATAATCATTCTTGAGTCGTTAACATCGAGAATTAATCTCATCGCGTCGTGGAGATGGTAATCCGTACGTACACAGGAGCGATGATATCATTCCCATAATTATTGAATTGAATTGGAGGGGATTATATAATATCTCAGAATAATTATGATGTTATAATAACTATATATAGTTATTATTTTCACCATTATAACCATCCAAGTAATGTTATCGTGGAAAAATAGATTACACCACAACGTGGAGACAGTATTTCTTACGTACGCACGCACGGTGATTTCATTTTCCACAGGATGGATAGAAGGAGAAATGGGGTTGTTTTATATTTAATATTACATATCAGTATATTATTGATACTGATGTTATTACTTTACAATGAAACAACTAAATAAGAATAAGTTGAAGAAGAAAGAAACTTGAAATAATCGGTAGAAGAGATTGCCTCTTCTTCGATGAACCTCTTTTAAGCTTCCTCTTAAAGAACTAGAGTTAACCTTTTGAGGAGACTAGAAGCTCTGTAATTTTTATAGGGACGTTAATAAGGGAAAATGGGAGGGTTTGGATGAGCAAGAAGGATCAAAATTGTGTAAAGAGAAGAGAGAGGAGGTGCCCATATATAGGAGAGAAGAGGGGCGCCTTTCGAAACCTAAAAAATATTAATTTATAATAAATCAAACCCCACATAAAAACCTCCAAAAATGACTCATATTCAAATATTATATGAGATAAGGTTGTAATTTCATAAAAAAAATAAAATTTAGACATGTTGGAAATTTATTTTAAACCTTACCAACTTGATTTATACTTATTTAAACTATTTAATTTTAATTGTGGTAAAAAGATTTTAAATATCAAATTGAGATAAATAATTACTTATGTGTTGTAAATTGTCCATAATTGGATAATTTATGACATTTTTGACCATATTATGTTTCATTTATAATTTTTAAATATTTTTTTGATTTTAATCAATTTTATATTATGTTATTTTTATAAAATAACAATAGTGTCAATTTTGACACTATTTAAGTATTTTAATATAAATAAAATACACACAGAAGATATGTTCGAAATATAATATTTAATAGATTTCTAGCATGTCATATGCATCAAAAAAATCCATGTGGAACATTAATTCGTTCATATATTATTTATTTTATTATTGTTAAAACCATTTATTTTTTATATCTCTTAATAGAATAATTAGTACAACATTTTTGTATAATTATTTACTATACTTATTTGTTGCATAAAAAATAAAAGTTAAATAATATTATTAAGAAAAATAAAATAAATTTCTTAATAATATTTTTACTTGAATTTATCATCTCAAACATAGAACATTTAAATTGTTATATTTATTAAATTTTGATGGTGATATCATTGACCTCATTTAAAATAAAATAATATAAATGTCTTAATCGTCTTTATAATGCTCCAAATGGTCCATAAATCGACCCTTGGATGCTCAGGGTATATATATACTCGACCAATAATGTTTGGTCATGTTTCTGGTACTTTTGATTGGTATTTGTATTTTAATAAAAACTATATTATTGATTTTTCAATAAATAAATAATTTCTACATCATTAATGTATAAGCTATTAAGGTAATTAAATTTTTCTTATAAATTAAAAATAAATTACCAAGATAAAGAAAAACAATTTATCTTTTCAATGAGTTTTTATAATCAAATTTATATTCTGTATAACCTTATATTAAAAATAATCTAAATATTAAATTTTGAGTGAGTCATATTTCACTTTCCTTTCAATAAAATAAATAATAGGTTCTAATCAAATACAAGTGGGTTCCATTAGATTTCATTTCGACCCAAGCATGATTTAAGGAAAAATATAATCATCCAATTATATTAATATAAGTGTTAGGGTAATTTTATAATATAATATTTTCCTTTAATTACTCAATTTACCTTTTATTATGGTAAATAAAATTTAACGTAGTTACTATTCATAATGCCTAAAAATGAAATGTATCTTATTAACATAACTTGGAACTAATTATTCCATATATGGAATCATGTTTTATATATTAAAATAATATAAGTTGCATAAATTAATTTAAAATTAATCCCGTAGATAAGAAAACGAGTTTTAAAAGTTAAAACATTGCAAAAGATTGAAATGATTTTACCTATGAATTCAATGTAAAATCAATTATAATGACATAAATTGTATTAAATGGTAGAAATATATTCTATTTATACTTTAAAACCATTCAATATTATAATTTAACCATACAAATTATTATGATGAAAAAATTTGTTTTTAATTAAAATATTCTGTGTTTTTACTATTCATTAAAATATGAAAGTTATCAGAATAATATGAAAAATTTATCCAAAGTAAATATTTATATCCTGATCCCAAATAAGAATATTATTTTTTAAAATTTATCATGTAAAAATTTCAATACTATATTTAACGTGGGTGCACCATCAAATGGCGACAAAATTGCATTTCTTAAAAAATACATATTTTACCCAAAAAAAATATTTTGTTCTCATACCATGTCCTATAAAATGTGTAGGAATAATTATAATGTCATAAAATTCAAATTATAGTTAATAATATTCATAACGGCTAGTTTATAATAACATTATAACCATATATCGTTGTTTAGTGAAACCCAGTATTGCGTACTACACATGCTATCGAGGAAGGTCAAAATTGCGTGTAATGCATGCCAAGCCAGGGATGTGTGTAGTGAAAGATCCATTTGGTGTTGCGTATAAAATAATTCAAAACTTATTTCATTTATACATTAAAATAAATCTATACTTAATGTTGTGTAAAATAATTTCTACAAAATTTACATGAAATTGTGTATAACAAGAGACAAGAATATTGTTGCGTATACTACAAGATAACACTATATTGCGTATAGAACACACTAATTTTGGTGTAGTGCACGACAGAAGACATCAATGAAATTAAAAACAATAATTCTCATAAAATCTCAGGTTGTTACTTTTTACCCCCATTAAAATGAATTTCTCCCTCGAAATTCTTTGGGGTTATACATGGTTTACTACTTGAAAGTTGATTTTATAGAAACCCACATCATAAAAAGGAATATTAAAACATAATTTTAAAAAGTGAAGTATGAAATAAATCAGTTACCCAAATTAACTCATCATTGGGTTTCCATATAAGAGAACATAAGTGAAAATATGGATAATGAAGAGAAATTTAACCATCATTTTCTGATAGATAGTGGTAGAGAACATGGCTATGAAAAGGATAACTATAACAAAGCAATAAATTTGTGATGGTCTAAGGTACCATATGATTCATTGGATATGAGGACACTAGGGAAACATTTTTGTTTTTCAAGCTCATTTCCCTAAGGTTGAAGAATTTGAATTAGAAGAAATACATACTTTATTTTGGTACAGTCTCACCATTTTTCATGCCTTGAACAATTTCTACTTCATCACTTAAAAAAATGAAGTTGGATTTTTCATTATTGAAGTGTTAGAAGATCATGTGATAGAATGATGGGTCATTCCATCAGTCTCAAAAAAAAGCTTTTCAAAATTTATCAAATATACATAAGTCCATCTATGGTGAGGTTAATTGTATATGATTCCAAAAATGGACTTATACATAATCTATCATAATGCTTAATAAAATTAAAGTAGTTTATACTAACTAGGGACTTCCTGTAGCCCATTGGTAGGTGATAAATACTTGTCGCACTTCAGTTGTGAGTTCGATTCCCATAGCCATGTCGGACGTGAAGTGTTGTCGCCCATCCTATAGGTTGTCCTTTTTCTAAAACTACATTATTATAACATCACATCAATAATATCAAAAAATGTTCAATATTTAAACAATCCTAGAAAATTCCCAACATAATCCATTCTAATCTTTAGGCTTATCTAAAATAATTCTTTCCGAGCTCATAGTATAAAGAAAACAATTACTAGAAATGTCATCTACCGAGCATTTGAATACCATTTTTTATCCCACATATATCATACGATATCTCTTTTTGGCCACATTCAAAACATGTGAATATCTTAATCATGTATTCTTTTGAATCATGAATTACCATAGAATCTTTATGAAACATGAATGATATCAAAAGTCAAATCTTTCCACATACCAAAATCCCCAAATATATGTATACTCAAACCATGATATCACTTTTTCCTTATATGAGTTCATTAATACTATCAAACACTTCATTATCACTTTATCCGTTAATTATGCCCATATCATATGCTTTCCAAAAATATTTCAATCACTTTTCATGGTTACTAGTACCATTCAACGTATACATTCAGATACTTTAGAAAAAAAATCATGTGACAATCCTTAAATGTTTCATTATTCCATAGTACCATAAATTATTTTTGATAAACATGAAATCATTCCACTACCTTCATAAACCATTGTCCTAGCATCAAAACTCCTTTCATCTCATATATCATTTGTAGTCTCTTCATCATCATTAATATTAATATTACCCATACGACCATGATGATTCTCTTCATGAGACATTCTCATAGGGTATTGGTTTACATAATTCACATAAATTCCATATTTAAAACATTTAACCATTTTCGATGACTAAGGAATACCATTATCCTTGTCCATGTAGTTAACTAAACCTTTTAGTTTGCAATTTCAAGAATTGTGTCATTCTATTCCACACCCAAAGCATCTTCCTGTTCCATTGAATCATTCTCTCTGATGCCTCTTACTACATGATTTACATTATGTAAATTGAACATTCTTTCCTCTATGATCATCATGAAACTCCATCTTTCTCTTAATAGCTGAGTCAGGAAACATACCAAAGATAAGATTATTGATCATATTATGAGATTTCTAATTAGGCATAATAACGATGTTTAGACGTCCAAATCACATTTCAATTGGTTTCTGTTGAATAATATCATTCTATTGTCTATCCTGAATCTTCTTGTTTCCAAACATTTTCTAAAACCCAAAAATAAAAGTGTGAGAGGCAAAAATATATCAAGGAAAACAACATAATAAAGGGGGAGTACCTTCAATATATAACATATTAGGGATTTCACTAAAGTTTTCGCATCCAAGTTTCTAAAGCTTAACTAAACATTTCCTCTAATACCAATTGTAGAGAACCAAGATTGATGTACATGGAAATAACATTACTTTTTCGGAATAATTAATACATAACAGGAACCAACACTCAAGGATAGTAATAATTTTGTGTCTTTGGAAACTCGGAACATAATATTCTAATCATGGTGAAAGATCTTCAACATCTCCCATAAAGATCTTCCCCTTTTGTTTTATTACCTAAAACCTTTCTTTATATCCTGGGGAAAAGAAAACATATAAAGGGTGAGCTCAAATGCCCAATAAGTTTATGCTTGAAGAAAATAAGACAAACCATATACATTTGAACTTCAAAACATGAACATAATGTTTAAACATCAAAATCCTGAGTTGTGAAATAAATCTCGGCAGTACGTAAGTCATAGATCAAAAAGGAACAACAATAATGATAAAATAACATTGGAATAAAACATCTAATTGTGGAAAACCATTAAGCACGTGATATGATTTCCAAAGTAGCCAAGGCATTGCTGTCAAGACCATCTTAGTGGACAACATCCCTTTCTAAATCGAGTTCACTTCTCATTTTTGTCCCGTATCACTGAACCAGATTAACTTAATGTTCCAGTCATGTCTATCTCATGAGATATAAATCATTACCCAATGCATTGGAGGGATATATAGGTCCCACCCATCTCATAATGAAATCATTCTTACGTGTGCCACAACATAAACATAAATCATTCATCATAACCCAAATAATAAAATGGGTTTCATAAACATCACCCCATCATAACATAATCCATATAAAACAAATGGATATAATTTCATCATAATGAACGTGAAACCATGTAAATCATAGAGAAATTATACTTTAAACATAATCATACTAAATAATTTCATCTTAGATGGAAAATAGTTTTGACAAAACACTTGAAATCAATTATTGAGGAAAATATCCTTTCTTCTTCAAAATAATTTTCATTTCACAAAATGCCATGAAATTTTAAAAGAAATGGATTTTGTTGAAAATAGTCATGAAATTTTGTAGAGTAAGATTCTTTAAAATAAGGAGTTATGAAATGGTAAAAATTATTTCATGTTGTATAAGTTTAAAAAAAACATTCTTCTCGTACTTTTTCCAGAAAAGTCAAAAAGTACCTCATATGGTAAACAAAAGAATGATTCCTTACATACTATGTTGTAAAATTAAAAAATGGTTAAAAAGGAATTTAAAAATACATGAAACCATTTTTAGAGAATAGGGACATGGATGATAAATATAACCTCAGTAAATACTTACGAATAAACAATCTCGGATAAAAATGAGATTGGAAAAGCTATCCCTTACCTTAGGTCTGATATGCTTCGTACGTAATGGAACCTCCTGTATAATGATTTAAATAATGTCATTTAATTATTCCAGAATCATATTCATTGATCTGATATCATATACAGTTCACTTATTACTTTATATTACCTGTTATTTTGTAAATTCCAATTTAAAGTAGTGTTTTGGGTAAAATGTGTAACTTCCCAAGTAAATGAAGAATAAGACATATTTAATAATTAATTTGTGGATTAAATATTTATTTTACGTTAAAGGGGTTGCTATGTTCGATAGCGTACTCGATACGCAACAACGGGTTTCTTTGGAATCTTACGTTGCACACTAATAATATAATATTATTTTTTTTAAATTGCATTTAACTCCTAGCTGTTGTATTAGTGGGAATGAAAGAAAACTAACTACAATATGATTATACATGTTTGTTAAATTTATTTACATTTATCTAATAAAAGATAGATGCTTAAAATGTGAATGAATCTAATTTAAGCATAGTTTACACTAAAAGGTCAATTTATCACATTTTAATGGAGAACCCTCTTTAAATCTAGTTTTGGTCACTTTAATACATTATACATGACCTAATAAAATTCTTCTTTAGAAGTGGGACATCAAAATTTACTTTGTGCAATTTTTTTTTAATTTTTCTGATAAAGATCATTTTTTAATGAGTAGTGAGAAATATTATATTTTAATTCAAAAGTGCCATTTAATCTAATATATTTATATGGTGAGGTTATATTTTTAATTTTTTTAAAATGAAATTAAAATATATTTTTACCATTTAATCCAATGTTGGTCATTAGAATTAATTTCACTTTGAAATTGGACATAAACAAGTATCAATCTTTTGATAGTTATTGATTCTTAAAAGCACGTTATTTGTTTTGATAACAGGAATTAATTTTCAAATTAACTAATTACACTTATATGTTTTGAATTTGGAATAATGGACATCATTTTTGAATGCATAATGTCAAATATATCTTAAGATTAATTTTTTGTACTTTTATGAAAAACTACAATTTTTTATGAATAGTGAAACCACTTAGTGGTAGTTAAAAAAACTGACATTATCATTTAATTGAAATTTTACCACTTATGATTATTGAATTTCAAAGATCCGACATACATGGTTGTTATAACAAATTCAAATGTGGATCATTAAAATGAAAATAATTTTTGGTGAATAGTAACTTTTGACTTTTATTTACCGCGGTTAAAGGTAAATAAGGTAATTCATTGTTAAAAAGAATATTATAATAATTAAAAATTACCATAACACTTGTACTAACCATATTTTTGGAGTCTTGTCTGACCTTGGCATCTTTGGTTTGATTTTAAAACCCCATGGAGCAACTTCTAAAAGATAACGACACTTTAGACTAATTAATTTTATTTAAAGACAAAATTGACATTAACAAAAATCTTTTAGTAATTAATTATTATATGGAGTTATATAAGACCTATTTTCGACTATAAATATTCATTGGAATGCTAAAAATAATTCTTACATCATGGTATTTGTTTATAATTTTTAGACATCATATAAATTAAATTATTTATGACACAATAATGATGCCATATATACCTCATTAATAATTGATTTAAATAAATAAGATTATAATGATTAAATTATTATAAAAAACATGTCCAATTCTGATTGGATAATTTTATTTCGACCTTGAGTCATCTAATCTTCTACTATAATTATTTTTGGACCTTTAGAAACTGAATATCATTATATTATAAAATAATATTTTCACAATTTCCTAAAGAGCACCTCCTCCCCCTTATAAAAGGAGACCATTTTAACCAATTCCTCACCCCTATCAAGACATTTAGCTCTTCAAAACACTACCCAATTAATCTATCTACATCCCTCTCCTACTCCTAGAAGCCTTATCCTATACAGAAGGCTCTTCAAGAAGTCCTTTTAGTTCAAACCAAAGGGAGTTACCCAAATTAAAGGTAACAGTTTATCTTAATTTGTTTTCTTTTATTTTACATCTCCAACCCCTAAAATATTTTTATAAATTTCTTTTGAAACAACACCAGAATATGAAATATACTATGATGTTCTTATGAGAAGGATTCAAACTACAGTTACACACAACTCCATCTAATGGATGAAAAACATAATGTTTCTGTGGGTGGAAAACTAAGGCCTCACGAAATGATGATTGTTCAATTACATCTTACCGCCTCTCATGGTGGCCATTATGATGGAACTGTATTTATATATGATATATATTATGTTTATGATTTCCATATGCTTATGTACAACCCTTTTATATCACGCTTTTATGGTTTCCATAGTGGGTACATACGATAATCTCATTTGAGGAAGTGAAGACTACTACCCTCTCAAAGTGATGTGATTCGTTAATGTCTTGTGTAGGATGTATAAATGATAGAGTTAATGATATTGTATATGATATTATAATGGAATTTTAATATAACTATTTATCATTATGTTTTAATTCCATTAAAATCAGAAATAAAAATGAAAGTAGCGTTCATGCGTATGTACGACTTACCATCTCCATGAATGGTGCATTTCATTTCTTACCTCTAAATGCTATATACTATTATAAATACATGTATATGCTAGATATATATGATATATATGATACCCAAATCATTAATATCATTCTGGATATAATTATCCCTTTACACATGAACAACATGTAATTATAAGAAGTCCATTTTTGACTCAAGTACGGAATATCGACAAAACGGACGTTATTAACATAAATTATTGCATAATGTTTATAACATGGTGATAAGTGATATAAAAGGAATAATAAACTTGAAAAAGGTTCTTAAGAAAGTATAAATTAACTTTAGTTTATTATTCATGATATTAAAGAACGATCGAGTCAAGTCGGACTAGAGGTAAGGGACTTCATCTCATTATCCTTTCATTGAGGAATTTTAATTTTTTACACGATTTTATTTTATACAGTGTATAAACCCCTTTGAATTTTCATTTTATTCAAATGGAATCATTATATACGAATTGTTTTAATAAATGACAAAAGGAATTTTTGTTTATCATAAGCGGTGACAACGACCTTTCCGTCGCCGCAAGTATTATTTGATCATTGGCTTTCTTAACAAGCCGTAATGTTTTTAAAAGGAAAAATAAATACCATATACACTTTTTACATATTTTTTTATTGAAAATGATTTAGAGAATGGATTTATTATTTCAATATCTTGAAATGATATTTTTTTATTGCAATGTGGAAATGTTATCTTTCCTTTATGTTAATGTTATGTGTTATGATCATGTAATGGTTCTCGGTAATTATTTACATATATGGGTAGTTCTGTGATAAACCTAGTTCAGGTGAGCCAGAGATAGCTCTCTAATTCATTGGGTAACGTGATGGAGGTAAACGTGAATGTTTCTCCTAAGAGATTTTAGTGAATATATTATGATGGGTATTCTAATGTAACTCCCTATGTTAGATGTGATAGCTATAATATAAGTATTATATGGATTCCACAAGTTACATTTATGATTTATGATTTATGATTTCTATGTGTTTTTCATAAATCTTTTGATTTCATGAGGTAAGTAAAAGAGTTCATGTTTTTTATGTATTTATAAACATGTGTTTTCATTCTTTGTTTTATATCCCTTACTGAGATTTTTATGCTCATCCCATGTTTTTTAAAATGTTTTCACAGGACATAAAGATGAATAGGGTCAAGGATGTGATCAAGGAAAAGTCATGCTATCTAAAACATGGAATTGGACAAGACTCTTTTTTTGAAGAGTTTTTATTTTATGAAAAAAATTGAAACTGTGTAGAAGTGTCTACCTTGTAATCCCTTGAGAAGTATTAGTAATGTCCTAATTCTCTAAAACTCTAAACCTAAAAAGATCCTCAATGTGAATTATTTATTTAATTCAATATTATGTAAATGTTTATGGCTATGTCTTTATAGTTGGTATCAGAGGTCGGATTAGATAACTTTAGGAGTTAGGGAATTGTTAAATTAATATCCATTGAGTAATTTATGTTAATATTGACATTATATAGCATTTCCATATTACCATGTTTCATTGCCTAAGATATTTTTGTGTTCAGAATGGTTTTCCACTAAACAAATAGGGGAGCTGTGTTGGGATGACCACAGGAGGAAGAGAACCTTCCAAATCAGCAACCCGGGATGGTCGGAATTGGGATTGAATAGTATGTTACAACGATGGATCAGTTGAATAAGGCTATAAATGGTGGTTGTATTCATGTACATGATCCGCCAGATCAACCACAGAGGAATATGTCAGTAGTAGAGCGTTTCATGAGGGAAGATCCCCCATCATTCAGAGGATCATCTGACCCTATTCTAGCAGAAGGGTGGATTAAAGAACTGGAAAAGATTTTTGATGTCATGGGTTGTTAAGAACATTAAAAGGTTATTCTTTTTGTTTACCGTTTTGAAGGTGAAGCTGATCAGTGGTGGTTGATGGTGAAAAATATCAGGGATGCTCTTGATTGGGATGAATTTGAAGGTATGTTCCTTGAGAAATATTTTCCTAAGGTGGTTCATCTTAGAATGGGAAAATAATTCTTGGAATTGAGGAAGGATGATGACTCAGTGGCTGCTTATGAAGAAAAATGAACTCATCTAGAATGGTATGCACCAAATATTAAACGAGATCTTGATAGTAAAATAAACCGTTTTTACTTATGATTAAAGCCAAAGTATCTAAGTGCTTTAGCATCACGTGAGTTAAAAAGTTATGAAAAACTTGTTCATTGTGTGGAGAAGGTGGAGATGGAGTTTTATAATGATCGGGTATTCTTTGAAAAACAATAGAATAAGAGGTCAAGGTGGCAGTAGAAAGGGAAGAACTCTTCAAAAAATCTTGATGGTAAGAAACGTATGTTTACAGTTTCTAAAAATTGTGGTAAAAAGAATTCAGGGTAATGACTTTTGAATTCTGGTATGTGCTATCGATGTGGTAAAATGAGGTATAAGGCTCAAAATTGCACTGAAAATGATTAGGGTAATGGTAAGACAAAATCTGATTTACAGTCAGTAAAATGTTTTAGGTTTAATGAAATGGTTCATTATGCAAATGAGTGTCCAATGAAGAACTCAACCGAAGGAAAGCTGCTAGAATACAAGCAGAAATGGGTGGTAAAATCTTTTGAAACTACTTCAGTAGTTGTCGATCCATCAAATGAAGTTGTGTCAGGTACACTGTTTGTTTGATCAGATTATGCCAATGTGTTGTTTGATTTAGGGTCTACTCACTCTTTCAGTTCTGAGAAGTTTTCTAGTAAATTGGGAATTATATCTCATGATATGAATACAGAACATACGGTAAAAAAACCTGGAGGAAATGTTGAGACAAAAAAAATATAAGAACATTCATGTCCTTGTGTGCGAAAAGAATCTACCTGCAACCCTTATTGTTTGGCCTCAAGTAGTGTTTGATGTTATTTTGGGCATGGATTGGATTTCTGTTTATTAGGATACGATTGACTGCAGAGCTATATAGGATTATTTTTATAATGATTTTTTGTTTGTATATGAAAATAAACCCTTCCTATTGATAACATATCAGGATGCTGAGAAACTTGTAAAGGATGTAAATGAAAGTTACCTTGCAAATATTATTGAAAATAATGGAACTGTTCAAATTAATTATGTGCCAGGGGTAAATGAGTACCTTGTTGTTTTTTATGATGTGTTTCCTGGTATTATACCTGATCGGGAAGTGGAATTTACTATTGACATAGTTCCTAATGCTAAGCCAATTTCATAACCCCCTTATTGAATGGATCAAATTGAACTTTTAGAGTTAAATAACCAATTGAATGAGTTATTAGATAAAGGTTTTATTTGACCTAGCACATCACCATGGGGTGCCCTTGTCTTGTTTGTTAAAAAATAAGATGGTTCAATGAGACTTTGAATTGATTATAGAGTATTCAATAACATCACTGTTAAGAATATGTATCCTTTTCCTCATATTGATGAGTTGTTTGATCAGCTCTAGGGAGCTCAGTATTTTATAAAGATTGACTTGAGGTCGGGGTACCATAATTTGAAAGCAAAGGAAGTAGATGTTTGGAAGAATATATTTTTTTACTAGATATGCCCACTATGAATTTGTAGTTATTCCTTTTTTGTTAACCAATTCACCTTCTGTATTCATGGATCCTATGAATATAATTTTCCGTGAGTTATTGGATAAAATTGTGGTTGTGTTCATTGATTATATTTTGGATTATTCCAAAAGTAAAGAGGAACATGAAATTCAATTAAGGTTTTTCTTGAAAACCTTAAAAGAAAATAATTTTTTTGGGAAATTCAGCATGTGTGAGTTTCTGTTACAAAAACTTTCTGTCCTTGGTCACATTGTTTAACAAAATGTCATAACTGTTGATCTTCATAAAACAAAAGTTTTTGAAGAATGGCCAAAACCCACAGATTTAACTGGGATTCATTTTTTTCTTGGTTTGGTAAGTTATTAACAAAGGTTTGACGAAAATTATCATGGTTATCTAGTCCAATTACTAAGTTAACTTGAGAAGGTGTTAAGTTCATCTGGGCAAAAGAATGTGATAATTGTTTTCAGGAATTGAAAAAAAAGATTGGTGAATGCTCCAGTTTTGGAACTGCCTTCCAGAAATGGTGATTTTATTATCTACAGTGATGCTTCGTTGAAAAGAATGGGTTGTGTCCTAATGAAAAATGATCAGGTAATTGCGTATGCTTCACATTAGTTGAAACCTCAGGAGTTAAATTACCCTACACATGATTTGAAATTAGCTACTGTTGTTTTTGTTTTAACTATATGGAGGCATCATTTATATCAAGTGAAGTGTGAATTATATAATGATCACAAAATATTGAAGTATATATTCACTTAGAAATAATTGAACATGAGACAAAGGATATAGTTGGAATTAATCAAGGATTATGATTGCATGATCCTTTATCCTATGGGGAATGAAAATAAATTGTTTGATGCTTTGAGTTGAAAATGTAATACATCATTAACCATGATACATTTGGAACGAGATCCTTTGATTTTTGATTTGATGAACTTTGGAATAGAAATTGTTGTTGTAGGGAATTCATCAGATTTGTTTCTGGTGTTAGTGAAATCGGCTCTATCTAACAGAATTAAGCAAGCACAGAAGGAAGAATGTGAGTTGTAGAAAAAGGTTGTGTTGGTTCAGAAGGGTATGTTGCCTAATTTAAACGTTGATAATGATTGTGTTTTGATATTTGGAAAGAGATTATGTGTGCCTCATGATTCACAGTTGATGAATGAGTTGTTATGTGAAGGTCATAGTTCTCCGTTTTCATTTCATCCTGGCTGTACTAAGATGTATAGAGATCTTCGAGAGTATTAATGGTGGGATGGAATGAAAAGATATATTTCTGATTTTACTGTGAAGTGTTTGACTTGTCAACATGTTAAAGAAGAGCGGTATTTTCTGAAAGGTATGCTTCAGCCTCTACCAGTGCTAGAGTAGAAATGAGAAAATATATCAACGGACTTCATTGTGGGATTACCAAAGACATCTCGAGGTAATAATGCAATCTGGGTTATAGTTGAAGGATTGACTAAATCTATCCATTTTCGACCTATTAGAGATACATTGTCTCTAGATCAACTATCTCGGTTGTATGTTAAAGAGATATTGAAGTTACATGGAGTTACCCTCTCCATTGTATCTGATCGTGATCCCAGGTTCACTTATAACTTTTGGAAAGGCCTTCAGAAGTCATTGGGTACTGAATTAAATTTTAGTACAGCTTTTCATCCTCAATCAGATGGGCAATCAGAATGAAAAATTCAGACCTTGGAGGAAATGTTACGGGCTTGCTCGATGGATTACCAGGGAATTTGGGACCAACATCTTTCTTTGGTTGAATTTTTTTATAATAACAACTTTCATTTTAGTATACATATGGCTCCATTTGAAGAACTATATGGAAAGTTTTGTCGAACTCCATCGTTTTGGGTCGAATTAGGTGAAAGGAAGCTGATGGGACCATAATTGGTAGAAGAGATTGCAGATAAAGTTCAGTTGATTCAAAAGCACATGAGAATAGCTCAGAGCAGAAAGAAAAGTTATGAAGATAACCAGGGGAAGGATCTTTCTTTTGAGGTAGGTGATCATGTCTTTCTCAAAGTTTCACCATGGAAAAGTGTGATGCCTTTTGGGAAAAAGGCAATGTTGAGTCTGAGGTTCATTGGACCATATGAAATTCTAGAGAATGTTGGATCAGTTTCATAGATTTTGGCTTTACCACCATGTTTATCCCAGTTACATAATGTTTCTCATGTTTTGATGTTGAGAATGTATATTCCAAATCCATCTCATGTTTTGAGCCTAGTGGTAGTTCAGTTGGAAGAGAATCTCTCTTATGAAGAACAACCAGTCCAGATTCTTGACCGTAGAGAGCAAGTGTTGTTGAATAAGGTAATTCATCAGGTAATGGTTTTGTAGAAAAACCATATGGTTGAAGAGGCTACGTGGGAATCATCAAATTCTATAATGGATAAATACCCAACTTATTTTGATAAGTAAATAAAAATTGCGAGGACACATTTCCAGAAAGAGGGGAAGGATGTAAAATACCAGGTAAATGATGAATAAGACATATTTCATATTTAATTTTTGAATTTAATATTAATTTTACATTAAAGGGGTTTCTATGTTTGATAGCGTACCTGATACACAACAATGGGTTTCTTTGGAATCATACGTTGCACATTAATAATATAATTTTTTTATTTTAAATGGAAGTTAAATCCAAGCCATTTTATTTTCGGGAATGAACAAAAACTAACTAAAATATGATTATACATGTTTGTTAAATGTATTTACATTTATCCCATAAAAGTTAGAGGCTTTAAATGTGAATGAATCTAATTTCAAGCATATTTTACATTAAATGGTTGATTTATCACCTTTTAATGGAGAAACCTCTTTAACTCTAGTTTTGGTCACATTTAAACATTCTACATGTCCAAATAAAATCCTTCTTTAGAATAGAGATATCGAAATTTACTTTGTCCAGTTTTTTAGAATTTTTCGGATAAACGTCATTTTTTAAGGAATAGTGAGAAATATTGTATTTTAATTAAAAAGTACCTTTTAATCTATTTTATTTATATGGTTATATTATCTTTTTAATGGGTTTTAAAGTAGAATTAAAATATATTTTTACCATTTATTCCAATGTTGGTCATTGAAAATAATTTCACTTTGAAATAGGATATAAACAAGTATCAATCATTTGATAGTTATTGATTCTTAAAAACACGCTATTTGTTTGGATAACAGAAACTAATTTTAAAATTAATTAATTCCAATTCTATGTTTTGAAGTTGGAAAAAAATATATCATTTTCAAATTTGGAATATCAAATATAGATTAGTTTGAATGTTTTTTATCTTTCTGAAAACCTTCAATTTATGATGAATAGTTAAACCACATAGTGGTAGTTAAAAAATTGACCTTTTCATTTAAATGAAATTTTACCACTTCTGTGTATTGAATTTCAAAAATCCGACATACATGGTTGTTATCAAGAAGTAAAATGTGGTTCATTAAGATGAAAACAATTTTGGTGAATAGTAACTTTTGACTTTTATTTACCGTGATTAAAGGTAAATAGGGTAAATCATGGTTAAAAAGAATATTATAATAATTAAAAATTACCTTAACACTTGTCCGAACATTATTGGTTGAGTCATGAACGACCTTGGGAATCTTCGGGTAGATTTTGGGACCCCATGGAGCCACTTATAAAATAAAATGACACTTTAGATTAATTAATTTAATGTAAAGACAAAATTGACATTAACAAAAATCATTTCGTAATTAATTTTTATATGGTGTTATATTAGTCCAATTTTTGACAATAAATATTCATGGGAAATTTAAAAATATTTCCCACTTCATGGTATTTGTTTTATAATTTTTAGACATCAAATAAATTAAATTATTTATGACACTATAATGATGTAGTAATTACCTCGTTAATAAATGATCTAAATAAATAAGATAATAAAGATTAAAATATTATCCAAAACATGTGAAATTATGATTGGATAATTTTATTTTGACCATGAGTCATCTTATATTCGATTATAATGATATTTGGACCTTTAGATGCTGAATATCATTATATTATAAAATTATATTTTCATACTTTCTTAAAGATCCCCTCCTCCCCCTTATAAAAGGAGACCATTTCTATCAAATTCCTCACCCCTCTCATGCAATTTTGCTCGTCCAAACTTTGCCAAATTAAGCTCTATACATCCCTCTACTCCTCCTAGAAGCCTCACCTTAGGCAGAAGGCACTTCAAAATGTCCTTTTAGTTCAAACCAATGGGAGTTACCCTAATTAAAGGTATTAGTTTCTCTTAATTTGTTCTCTTTTATTTTATTTCTCCAACCCCAGAACACTTTTTATTACATTCTTTTCTAACACCACCAGTATCCTCAATATGCTAGTATTTTGTTATTGGAAAGATTCGAACAACACTTACACACACCTCCATCTAATGGATGAAGAACATAATGATTCAGTGGATGGAAAACTAAGGCCTCACGAAACGATGATTGTTCAATTACATCTTACCAGCTCTCATGGTGGCCATTATGATGGAACTATATTTATATATGACATATATTATGTTTCTGACTTCCTTATGCTTATGTACTTCCCTTTTATAGCACGCCTTTATGGTTTTCATAGTGAATAAATATGATAATCTCATTTGAGAAAGTGCGGAATACCACCCACTCAAAGTGATGTGATTCGTTAATGCCTTATGTGGGATGTATAAAGGATGGATTTAATGATATTTTATATGATATTATACAGGAATATTAATATAACTAGGTATAATTATGTTTTAATTCCATTAAAATAATAAATAGAAATGATAGTAGCGTTCATGCGTAGATACGGCTTATCGTCTCTATGAACAGTGCATTTGATTTCTTACCACTAAATAGTATGTAAAATTATAAATACATGTGTATGCTAGATATATATGCTATATATGATACCAAAATCATGAATATCATTCTGGATATAATGAAACCTTGACCATATGAACAACATGTAATTATAAGAAGTCCATTTTTGACTCAAGTACCAAATGTCGACAAAACTAACATTATTAACTTAAATGATCGAATAATGTTTATAACATGGTGATAAGTGATTTTAAAGGAATGATAAACTTTAAAAAGGTTATTAATCAAGTAGAAATTAACTTTAGTTTATTATTAAGGAGATTAAACAATGATCGAGTCAAGTCGGACACGAGGTAAGGGACTTCATCTCAATATCCATTCATTGAGGCATTTTTAGTTTTATACATGACTTTTTTTATACGGTGTATAAACCCCTTTGAATTTTCATTTTATTCAATGGGAATATTTTTATATGAAGAATTTTACTAAACGACAAAAAGGAATGTTTTTTAACGTAACCGGTGAAAATTTCCTTTTCGCCACCGCGAGTATTATTTGATCTTTGGCTTCCTTAATAAGCCGTAATGTTTTTAAAAGGAAAAATAAATACCATATACACTTTTTACGTATTTTGGTATTGAAAATGATTTTGAGAATGGATTTATTATTTCAATATCTTGAAATGTTATTTTGTTATTATAATGTTCAAATTTTATCTTTCCTTTAGGCTAATGTTATATGTTTTGATCATGTTATGGTTCTTTGGCATTATTTACATATATGGGTAGTTTTGTGATAAACCTAGGGCGGGTGAGCCCGAGATTGATCTCCAATGCATTGGGTATCATGACAGAGGTCAACGTGAATGTTTCTCCTATGATATTTTAGGGAATATACTATGATGGGTATTCCAATGTAACTCCAAAAGTTATCTATGATAGATACAATGTAAGTATGATATTGATTCCGCAAGTTACCTTTATGATTTATGATTTATGATTTCTATGTGTCTTTCATAAATCTTCTGATTTCAGGAGGTAAGTAAAAGAGTTCATGTTTTGGTTGTATTTATGAACAACTGTTTTCATTCTTTGTTTTATAACCCTTACTAAGATTTTAATGCTCATCCAATCTTTTGAAATGTTTTCACAGGACTTAAAAATGAATAGGGCCAAGGATGTGATCATGGAAAAGTCATGATGTCTAAAACATGGAACTAGACATGACTCTTTTTTTCATGATTTTTTATTTTATGAAAAAAATGGAAACTGTGTAGAAGATTCTACCTTGTAATATTTTGAGATGTAATAGATATGCCCTAATTATCTAAAACTCTAAAACTAAAAATATCCTCAATGTGAATTATTTTTTTAATTCAATATTATGTAAATGTTTAAGGATGAGGATTTATAAAATCGTTTTATTTATCGTACGTGTTTGGATTTGTTGTTCTTGATATTATTATTAGATATATCATGATTTAATTACTTTCAGAATGTAAATCATGATTTATATATCATATATATTCAGTATATATATATAAATTAGATAGATTATGAAATGAAATACACCGTTTTTGGAGATGGTAAGCCATACGTACGCATGAACGCTGTTTTTCTTTCCTAACTGACTTGAATGTAAGTAAGTAGATGACATATACATATACATACATAAATATAGTAGCTTAATTATGTCATATATTTAATTATTATTCATTATATATACTTTATAATCATTCTTGAGTGGTTATCATGGAGATTGAATCTCATCGCATCGTGGAGATAGTAATCCGTACGTACGCACGAGCGATGATATCGTTCACATAATTAATGAATTTAATTTGAATGGATTATATAATATCTCAGAATAATTATGATTTTATAATAACTATATATAGTTATTCCTTACACCATTATACCCTTCCATGTAAGGTGGTGGTGGGAAAATAGATTACACCACAACGTGGAGACGGTATTTCGTATGTACGCACGCGCGATGATTTCATTTTCCTTAGGATGGATAGAAGGTTAAATGGGTTTGTTTCATATTTATAATAACATATCATTATATTAGTGATACTTATGTTATTACATTATAATGAAACATATAAATAAGAATTAGTTGAAGAAGTAATAAACTTGAAAAAATCGGGAGAAGAGATTACCTCTACTTCGACGCACCTCTTTTAAGCTTCCGCTTATGGCACTAGAGTTGGCCTTTTGAGAAGACCAAAAACTCTATAATGTTTATAGGTAAGTTTATAAGGGAAATGGGAGGGGGTTTTGGTCGATATTGAAGGCTCAAACGGTTTTAAAGAGAAGATGGAGGATGTGCCCTTATAAAGGAGAGAAGAGGGGCACCATTGGAAACCTCAAAAATATTAATTTATAATAATTCAAAGCCCACTTAAAACCTTCAAAAATAACTCATATTAGAATATAAGATGGGATAGGGTTGTAATATCATGATACAATAAAATTTAGACATGTTGGAAATTTATTTTAAACCTCATCAACTTGAATTATCCTTATTTAATCTATTTAATTTTATTTGTTGTAATAAGATTCTAAATTTTTAATTGTTATAAATAATTAATTATGTGTTGTGAATTGTCCATAATTGAATAATTTATGAAATTGTAGCAAAAATAAATTTTAATTTCTAATTTTTAAATATTATCCTGATATTTAAACAATTTTATATTATGTTATTTTTATAAAATAACAATAGTGTCAATTTTGATACTATTCATTTATTTGAATTTAAATAAAATCCACACTGAAGATATGTTCGAACTAAAATATTTAATATATTCATAACATGTCATATAAATTAAAAAAATTCATGTGGCACATTAATTCATTCATATATTATTTATTTTAATATTGTTAAAACCATTTATTTGGAATAACTGTTAATATAATAATTAGTACAACATTTTTTTATAATTATTTAATATATTGGTTTTTTCATAAAAATTAAAAATAAAATCCTTTTAAGAAGATAAATATAATACCTTTAATATTAATATTTTTACTCGAAATTATCATCTTAAAATAAAAACATCTAAATTGTTATATTTATTAAATTTTGAAGGTGACATCATTGACATCATTTAAAATAAAAATAATATAAATTTCTTAATCGGTTTTATGAGGCTCCAAATGGTCCACAAATCGACACCTGGATGCTTGGGGTATATATATACTCGACCAATAATGTTTTTTCAAGTTTCTAGTCTTTTTTATTGGTATTGTTAATTTAATAAAAACTATATTATTGATTTTTCACTAAATAAATAATTTCTACATCATTAATGTATAAGATGTTAAGGTAATTATAATTTTCATAAAAATTATAAATAAATTACCACAATAAGGAAAAACATTTTATCTTTCAAATGAGTATTTATAATTGAATTTATATTCTATATAACCTTATATTAAAAATAATCTAATTATTAAAGTTTGAGTGAGACATATTTCACTTTCCTTAAAATAAAATAAATAAAGAAAACGATTTTGTTGAAAAAAATTATGAAATTTTGTAGAGTATTCTTCTCTAAAATAAGGAGTTATGAAACTGTAAAAATCCGCTCATGCCGTATAAGTTTATAAAAAAATTCTTCTCATACTTTTGCCAGAAAAATCAAAAAGTACCTCGTATGGTAAACAAAAGAATGATTCCTTACATACCATGTAGTAAAAGTCAAAATGGGTAAAAAGGACTTTAAAAATACCTGAATCCAATTTCATAAAATAGTGACATGGATGATAAATATAACCCCAGTAAATACTACAGAATAAACTATCTCAGATAAAAATGAGATTGGAAAAGTTATCCCTTACCTTAGGTCTGATATGATTCGTACGTATCCAAAACTCCAGTATAAAAATTTAAATAATGTCATTTACTTATTCAAGATTCATATTCATTGTTATGATATCATATATGGTTGACTTATGACTTTATATTACCCGTTCTTTTGTAAATTTCATTCTAAAGCAGCTTTTTTGGTAAAATCATTTTATTTATCGTACGTGTTTGGACTTGTTGTTATTGATATCATTATTAATTATATCATGATTTACTTACTTCCAGAATGTAAATAATTATTTATATATCATATATATTCATTATATATATATATATAATAGATAGATGAATTAAATTAAATACAGCATTCATGGAGACGGTAAGCCGTACGTACGCATGAACGCGGTTTTCCTTTCCTTATTGACTTGAACGGAAGTAATTAGATGAAATATATATATATATATATTTATGAAAATACAGTAGCTTAATTATGTCATATATTTCATTATTATTCATTATATATACTTTATAATCATTCTTGAGTGGTTAACATAGAGAATGAATCTCATCGCTTCGTGGAGATGGTAATTAGTACGTACACATGAGCGATGATATCGTTCCCATAATTATTTAATTTAATTTTAGTGAATTATATAATATATCAGAATAATTATGATGTTATAATAACTATATATAGTTATTATTTACACCATTATACTCATCCAAGAAAGGTGGTGGTGGAAAAACAGATTACACCACGACGTGGAGACGGTATTCCGTACGCATGCACACGCGGTGATTTCGTTTCCCATAGGATGGATAGAAGGTGAAATGGGGTTGTTTAATATATATAATTACATATAAGTATATTAGTGATACTGATGTTATTAATTTATAATTAAAAAACCAAAGAATAAGAAGATTAATAATAAAGAAACATAAAAGAATCGGTAGAAGAGATTACCTCTTTTTCGACGCACCTCTTTTAACCTTCCTCTTAAGGCAGTAGATTTGGCCTTTTTAGGAGACCAGAACCTCTATAATGTTTATAGGGAAGTTGATAAGGGAAATAGGATGAGGTTATCCGAGTTTTAAGGCTCAAATTTCTATGAATAGAAGATGGAGGAGGTTCCCTTATATAGGAGATAAGAGGGGCACCTTTGGAAACCTAAAAAATATTAATTTATAATAAATCGAAACCCACATAAAAACCTTTCAAAATGAGTCATGTTTTAATATTATATGATATAAGTTTCTAATATCATTAAAAAATAAAATTTAGATATGTTGGAAATTTATTTTAAACCTTATCAACTTGATTTATCCTTATTTAATCTATATAATTTTATTTGTGGCAATACGATTCTAAATTTGAAATTGTTAAAAAGAATAACTTATGTGTTGTGAATTGTCCATAATTGGATAATTTATGACATTGTAAACTGTAAAAATTTTAATTTATAATTTTTAAATTTTTTTGGGATTTTTAAAAAAATTTATATTATGATATTTTTATAAAATAACAATAGTGTCAATTTTTACACTATTCATTTATTTACATTTAAATAAAATCCACACAGAAGATATGTTCGAAATAAAATATTTAATATATTCCTAACATGTAATAACCATAAATAAAATTCATGTGTAACATTAAATCGTTCAGATATTATTTATTTTAATAATGTTAAAACCATTTTTTTGGTATATCTATTAATAGAATAATTAATACAACATTTTTGTATAATTATTTAATTTACATATATTTTTCATAAAATTTAAAAATAAAATCATATGATGAATATAAATATAATACCTTTAATAATAATATTTTTACACAAATTTATCATCTTAAAATCACAACATTTAAATTATTATATTTATTAAATTTTGAAGGTGCATCAATGAAATCATTTAAAAAATAATAATATAAATGTCTTAATCAGGTTTATAAGGCTCCAAATGGTCCCAAAAAAGTCCCTTGGGTGTTTAGGGTATAGATATACTCGACCAATAATGGTTGGTTTAGTTTCTGGTCCTTTGGATTGATATTTTTATTTTAATAAAAACTATATTATTTATTTTTCATTAAATAAAAAATTTCTACATCATTACCGTAGTTACTATTCATAATGCCTAAAAAAAGTAGCTTATTAACATAATTTGGACCTACAGATTCGAAATAGGGAATCCATTTTTCCAACTTCAAATCACAGAAGTGGCATAAATTAATTTAAAATTAATCTCGTAGTTAAGAAAACGAGTTTTAATAGTTAAAACATTGCAAAAGATTGAAATGATTTTACCTATGAATACAATCTAAAATCAATGATAATGACATACATTATATCAAATGGTAAAAATATATTCTATTTATACTTTAAAACCATTCAATATTATAATTTATACACTAATATTATGATGATGAAAAAAGTAGTTTTTAATTAAAATATAGCGTGTTTTTACTATTTATTAAAATATGAAAGTTCTCAGAATAACATGACAAATTTATCCAAACTAAAATTTTATATCCTGATCCCAAAAATTATTTTTATTTTGTCAAATTAAACATATAAACATGTCAAAAAACTATACTTAAAGTGGGTATTCCATCAAAAGGCGGCAAAACTGTATTTTTTTTAAAATACTTATTTTACCAAAAAATATATTTGGTTCTCATACCATGTTCTATAAAACGTGTAAGATTAATTATAATGTCATAAAATCCAAAATTTATTTAATACTATTCATAACGGCTAGTTTATAATAATATTGTAACAATATATCATTGTTTAGTGAAACCTGGTATTGCGTACTACACATGCTATCGAGGGAGGTCGCCATTATGTGTATTGCTAGCCATGCCAGGGATGCGTGTAGTGAAGGGTCCCTTTGGTATTGCGTATAAAATAATTCAAAACATATTTCATTTATACATTAAACAAAATCTATACTTAATGTTGCGTAGAATAATTTCTACAAAACGAAAATGAAATTGTGTGTAAATCGATCCAAGAATAGTGTTGCGTATATTGCAAGCTAATACGGTGTTGCGTATAGTACAAGCTAATTTTGGTGTAGTGTATGACAGAATACATCAATGAAATTAAAAAGAATAATTCTCATAAAATCTCGGATTGTTACATTATTCCCCCCTTAAAATGAATTCCGCCCTTGAACTTCGTCAGGTTTATAAATGATTTACTACTTGAATGTTTCTTTTATACAAACCCACATCATAAAAAGTAATATTAATACATAATTTTAAAATTGAAGTATGAAATATATCGGTTACCCAAATTAACTAAACAACAGGTTTCCACATCAGAGAACATAGGTGAAAATATGGATATGGAAGAGAAATCTAACAATCAAATTCTGATGGAGAGTGGAAGAAACATGGCTATGAAAAAGGAAACATTCACAAATCCATAAATTTGTGATGATCTAAGGTAACATCTGATTCATTCTATATGAGGAAACTAGGACAACTTTTTTTCAATATCATTTCCCTAAAGTTGAAGAATTGGAATTAGAATAATTACTAACTTTATTTCAATACAATCTCACTATTTTTCATGCCTTGAACAATTTATACTTCATCTCTTAAAGAAAAGAAGGTGAATTTGTCATTTTTGAAGTGTTAACATATCATGTCATAGAATGATGGGTCATTCCATTTGTCTCAAAAAAAGGTTAGCAAATGTTATCATATATACATAAGTCCATCTTTGCTGAGGTTAATCGTATATGATTCCAAAAATGGACTTATACTTCATCTATCATACCACTTAATAAAATAATACTAGTATCTACTAACCAGAAACTTCCTATAGGCTAGTGGTAGGCGATAAATGTATGTTGCACTTCGGTTGTGGGTTCGATTCCCATAGCCTTGTCCGACGTGACGGGTTTCCACCCGTCCTGCAGGTTGTCCTTCTTCTAAAACTAAATTATTATAACATCCCATCAATAATATCGAAAATAGTTATATCCTTAAACAATACTAACTTTTGTCCAACATAATTCATTCCAATCTTTAGGATTATCTAAAATACTTATGTCCTATCTCATAGTATAAAAAAACAATTACTAGAAATGTCATATACCAAGCATGTGAATACCATCATTTATCCCCTATATATCATATGATATATCTTGTTGGTCACATTCAAAACATGTGAATACCTTAATCATGTATTATTTTGAAACATGAATTACAATATAATCTTTCTGAAAACATGAATGCTATCAAATGTCAGCTCTTTCCACATACCAAAATCCCAAAATTTCTATATACTGAAACCATTATATCATTTTGTCCTTATATGTGCTCATTAATACTGTCAAACACTTTGTTATCTCTTTATCCCTTAATTATGCACATATCAACTACTTTCCAAAAATATTTTAATCACTTTTCATGGTTGGTGGTTCCATTCAACATATACATTCAAATTCTTTAGAAAAAACAATAGTGTAACAATCCTTAAATGTTTCATTATTCCATAGTACCATTCATTATTTTTGATAAACATGCAATCATTCCACTACCTTCATAAACCATTGACCAAGAATCAAAACTCTTTAATATCATATATCATTTGCAGTCTCTTCATCATCATCAACATAAATACTACCCATACGACCATGCTGATTCTCTTCATGAGACATTCGATTAGGGAATTGGATTGCATAATGCCCATAAACTCCACATTTAAAACATTTAACCATTTTCGATGTCTTAGAAATACCATTATCCTTGTCCATGGAGTTAACTAAACCATTACCATTGAAATTACTAGCTTTTTTTCCTTCTTTTACACACCCAAAGCATCTCCTAGTTCCTTTGAAAAATTCTCCCTGATGCCTCTAAACACATGATTTACATGATAGAAATTTAACTTTCTTTCCTCTATGATCATCCTGAAACTCCATCTTTCTCTTATTAGATGAGTCAGGAAACTTACCAAAGTTGAGATTATTGATCATATTATGATATTTCTGGATAGGAATAACAAAAATGTTTGTACTTCCAAATCCTGTTTCATTTGTTTTCTAATGAAGAATATCATTCCATTGTCCATCGTGAATCTTCTTGTTTCCATCCATTTTTTAAAACCCAAAAAGAATAGTGTGAGGCAAAAATCTTGATAGGAAATAACATAATTAGGGAGAGTACCTTCAATATAAAACATCTTTGGTTTAATTCTATGATATTTACCGTAATTCTAGGACTATAATCTATACTTATACATAACCTTAGGAATATCCATAGATTTACGTTAGAAATATCTCTAGGGATTTCACAAAATTTTTTGCATCCTAGTTTCCAAAGTTTAAATAAACCTTTCCTCTGATACCAACTTTAGATACCCAAGCTTGATGTACATAGACATAGCATTACTTTTGTGGAATAATTAATACATACCAGGATCGAACACTCATGGACCGTAATAGTTTAGAGTCTTTGGAAACTCGTAACATAATCTTCAAATCATGGTGAAAGATTATCAACATCTCCCATAAAGATCTTCCCCTTTTGTTTTCGTACCTAATAACTTTCTCTCTATCATGGGGAAAAGAAAACCTACAAAAGTCGAGCTCAAATTCTCAGTAAGGGTAATCACGGTGAAAATAAAACAAACTGTATACATTTGAACTTCAAAACATGAACATAAAGTTTAAACATCAAAATCCGGAGTTGTGAAATAAATCTCAGTAGTACGAAAGGTATAGATCACAAAGGAACATAAACCATGATAAAATAGCATGGAAATAAAACATGTAACTGTGGAAAACCATTAATCACATGATATGATTTCCATAGTTTCCAACGCATTGCTGCCAATACCATATTAGTGTACAAAGTCCGTTTTGGAATCGAGTTCACTCCTTGTTTCTATCCTGTATCACTAAACTGGATTGACATACCATTCCATCCATGTTTATATCATGAGATACAAATCATTACCCAATGAATTTGAGGGAGATATAGGTCCCACCCATCTCATAATGAAATCATTCTTACATGTGACACAACAAAAACATAAATCATTCATCATAACCCAAAGAATAAAATGGGTTTCATAAACATCATCCCATCATAAAATAATCCATATAAAACAAATAGATATCATTTCCTCATAAGAAAAGTGAAACCATGTAAATCATAGAGACATTATACTTGAAACTAAATCTTACTAAATAATGTCATCTTATATGGAAAATAGTTTTGACAAAATAGTTGAAATCAATTCTTGAGGAAAATATCCTTTATTCTTCAAAATAATTTTCTTTTCTAAAAATGCCATAAAATTTTAAACGAAAAGTATTTTGTTTAAAATATTCATGAAATATTTTAGAGTAATATTTTTTAAAATAAAGAATTATGGAACATTAAAAATACGTTCATGTCGTATAAGTTTAAAAAAACATTCTTCTTGTACTTTTACCAAAAAAGTCAAAAAGTACCTCGTATGGTAAAAAAGTAAGATTCCTTACATACCATGTAGTAAAAGAAAAAAATGGGTAAAAAGTCCTTTAAACCAACATGAAACAATTTTTAGAAAATAGGGACATGGATGTTATGTATAACACCAGTAAATACTTACGAATAAACAATCTCGGATAAAAACGAGATTGGAAAGGTTATCCCTTACCATAGGTCTGATATGCTTCGTATGTATCCAAAAATCCTGTATAATGATTTAAATAATGTAAATTTACCTATTCCATAATCATATTCATTGTTATGATATCATATATTGTTCACTTATGACTTTATACTACCAATTTATTTGTAAATTCCATGTTAAAGTAGTGTTTTGGGTCAAATCGTTTTATGTATCGTACGTGTTTGGACTTGTTGATCTTGTTATTATTATTAAATATATCATGATTTACTTACATAAATAATGTAAAAAATGATTTATATATCATAAATATTCAGTATATATATATAAAATATATATGAATAAAATAAAATACACCGTTCAGGGAGATGGTAAGACGTACGTACGCATGAACTCTGTTTTCCTTTCCTTATTGACTTGAATGGAAGTAAGTACATGAAATATATATATATATATACATAAATCCAATCGATTCATGATGTCATGTATTTCATTATTATTCATTATATATACTTTATAATCATTCTTGAGTGGTTAACATGGATAATGACTCTCATCGCGTCGTGGAGACAGTAATTCGTACGTAGGCACGAGCGATTATATCATTCCTATAATTATTTAATTGAATAGGAGTGGATTATATAACATCACAGAATCATTATTATGTTATAATAACAATATATAGTTATTATTTACACCAATATACCCATCCAAGTAAGGTGGTGGTGGAAAAACATATTACACCACGGCTTGGAGATGGTATTCCCTACGTACTCACATGCAGTGATTTCGTTTTCCGTAGGATGGATAGAAGGTGAAATGGGAATGTTTCATATATATAATAACATATCATTATATTATTGATACTAATGGTTTTACTTTATAACGAAACAACTAAATAAAAACATGTTGAAGAAGAAAAAAAACTTGAAAGAATCGGTAGAAGAGATTACCTATTCTTCGATGCACCTATTTAAAGCTTCCTCTTAAGGCACTAGAGTTGTCCTTTTGAGGAGACTAGATACTCTATAATGTTTATAGGTAAGTTGAGAAGGGAAATCGGCAGGGTTTGGTCGTGCTTGAAGTATCACAATTGTGTAAAGAGAAGAGGGAGGAGGTGCCCATATATAGAATAGAAGAGGGAAACCTTTGGAAACCTCAAAAATATTAATTTATAATAAATCATACCCCACTTTAAAACATCCAAAAATAACTCATATTGGATTATTAGATGATATAGGGTGGTAATATCATAAATCAATAAAATTTAGGCATGTTGGAAATTTATTTTAAACCTTATCAACAGGATTTATCCTTATTTAATCTATTTAATTTTATTTGAGGTAATAAAATTCTAAATTTTAAATTGTTATAAATAATTACATAGGCACTGTGAATTTTACATAATTGGATAATTTATGAAATTTTATACTATATAAATTTTATTTTATACTTTTTAAATTTTTTCGTGATTTTTAAACAATTTTATAATATGTTATTTTTATAAAATTACAATAGTGTCAATTTTCACAGTATTCATTTATTTGAATTTAAATAAAATCCAAACTGACGATATTTTCGAACTAAAATATTAAATAGATTCCTAACATGTCATATCCATAAAAAACATTCATATAGAACATTAATTCATTCATATAATATTTATTTTAATATTGTTAAGACAATTTATTTGGTATATCTCTTAATAAAATAATTATTACAGTATTTTTGTATAAATATTTAATATACTTATTTGTTGAATAGAAATTAAAAATAAAATCCTATGATGAATATAAATATAATAAATTTCAAAATTATATTTTTACTAGAATTTATCATCATAAAAAAACAAAATTTAAATTGTTATATTTATTAAATTTTGAAGGTGACATCTTAGACATCATTTAAAATAAAAGAATATAAATGTCTTAATTGGTTTTATAAGTCTCCAAATGGTCCACAAATCGACCCTTGGATTCTTAGGGTATATATATACTCGACCAATAATGTTTGGTCAAGTTTCTGGTCTTTTTATTGGTATTGTTTTTTTAATAGAAACTATACTATTGATTTTTCACTAAATAAATAATTTCTACATCATTAATGTATAAGATATTAAGGTAATTAAATTTTTCATAAAAATTACAAATAAATTACCTTATTAAATAAAATATTTTTATCTTTAAAATGAGTATTTATAATCGAATTTATATTATGTATAACCTTATATTAAAAATAATCTAATTATAATGTTTCAGTGAGAAATATTTCACTTTCCTTTGAATAAAATAAATAATGCAAATTATATTGTTAAAAATAGTCTTGAAATATTTTAGAGTATGATTCTTGAAAATATGGAGTTATGAAACCATAAAAATCCATTCATGCCGTATAAGTTAAAAAAACATTATTCTCGTACTTTTGCCAAAAAAGTCAAAAAGTTCCTCTTATGGTAAACAAAAGAAAGATTCCTTACATACCATGTAGTAAAAGTCAAAAATTGATACAAAGGACTTTAAAAATAAATGAAACCATTTTTATAAAACAGGGACATAGATGATAAATATAACCCCAGTAAATACTTACGAATAAACAATCTTAGATAAAAATGAGATTTGAAAAGTTATCCCTTACCTTAGGTCTGATATGCTCCGTACGTATCCGAACCTCCTGTATAATGATTTATATAATATCATTTTCTTATTATAGAATCATATGTATTGTTATGATATCATATATGGTTCACTTATAACTTTATATTACCCGTTCTTTTGTAAATTCCATGTCAAAGCAGCGTTTTGGGTAAAATCGTTTTATTTATCGTATGTTTTTGGACTTGTTGTTATTGATATTATTATTATTTATATCATGATATAATTTTCTCCAGATTGTAAATAATTATTTATATATCATATATATTTAGTATATACAAATATAATAGATAGATGAATGAAATGAAATGCACCATTCAAGGAGACGGTAAGCCGAATGTATGCATGGACGCTGTTTTCCGTTCCATATTTACTTGAATTGAAGTAAGTAGATGACATATATATATACATAAATAAAGTAGCTTAAGTATGTCATATATTTCATTATTATTCAGTATATATACATTTAAATCATTCTTGAGTGGTTGACATGGAGAATGAATCTCATCGCGTCGTGGGGACGGTGATCCGTACGTACGCACGAGCGATGATATCGTTCCCAGAAATATTGAATTGAATTGGAGTGGATTATTAAATATATAAAAATCATTATTATGTTATAATAACTATATATAGTTATTCGTTACACCATTATACTCATCCAAGTAAGGTGGTGGTGGAAAAACAGATTACACCATAGCATGGAGACGATATTACGTACGTATGCACATGCGGTGATTTCATTTTCTGTAGGATGGATAGAAAGTGAAATGGGGTTGTTTAATATTTATAATAACATATCAGTATAATATTTATACTTATGTTAATACTTTATAATAAAAAAACAAAAGTAGAATAAGTTGAATAAAAAAGAAACTTGAAAGAATCGGTAGAAGAGATTACATCTTCTTCGAAACACTTCATTTAGGCATCCTATTAAGGAACTAGAGTTGGCCTTTTGAGGATAAATGAACATCTATAATGTTAATAGGGAAGTTTAGAAGGTAAATGGAAAGGTTTTGGCCAAGCATTAATGCTCAAAATTTTGTAAAGAGAAGAGGGAGGAGGTTCCCTTATATAAGAGAGAAGAGGGGCACCTTTTGAAACCACATTTATATTAATTTATAATAAATCAAAACCTAATTAAAAACCTCCAAAATTTACTCCAATTCCAATATTAGGTTATATAGGGTTGTAATATCCTCAAACAATAAAATTTAGACATGTTGGAAATTTATTTCAAACCTTATCAACTTCATTTATCCTTATTTAGTCTATTTAATTTTATTTTTGATAATAATATTCTAAATTCCTAATTGTTATAAATAATTACATATGTGTTGTGAATTTTCCATAATTGGATAATTTATGACATTTTAGACCATATAAATTTTCATTTTTAATTTTTAAATACTTTTTTGATTTTTAAACAATTTTATATTATGTTATTTTTATAAAATATCAATAGTGTGAATTTTGGCACTATTCATTTATTTGAATTTAAAAAAAATCACCACAGAAGATATGTTCGAACTAAAATAAATAATATATTTCTAACGTGTCATATATTTCAGAAAATTCATGGGGCACATTCATTCATTCATATATTATTTATTTTAATATTGTTAAAACCATATATTTGGTATATCTCTTAAAAGAATAATTAGTACAACATTTTTGTATAATTAATTAATATACTTATTTTATGTATAAAAATTAAAAATAAAATCATATGATGAATATTTATATAATACCTTTTATAATAATATTTTTACTCGAATTTATTATCTTAAAATAATTTCATTTAAATTGAATTATTTATTACATCTTGAAGGTGACATCTTTGACATCATTTAAAATAAAATAATATAAATGTCTTAATCGGTTTTATAAGGTTCCAAATGGTCCACAAATCTACCATTGGATTCTTAGGGTATATATATACTCGACCAATAATTTTTGGTCAAGTTTCTGGTCCTTTTGATTGGTATTTCTATTTTAATAAAAACAATATTATTTTTTTTCACTAAATTAATATTTTCTACATCAATAATGTATAAGAGATTAAGGTAATTAAAATTTTCTTAAAAATTACAAAAAAATTTACCAAGATAAAGAAAAACATTTTATATTTCTAATGATTATTTATAATTGATTTATATTTTGTATAACCTTATATTATAAATAATATAATTAGTAATGTTTGACTGAGACAAATTTCACTTTCCTTTAAATAAAATAAATAAAAGGTCTTAATCAAATAAAAGTGGGTTCCATTAGATCCCATTTCTACCTAAGTATGATTTAGGGAAAAATATAATCATCCAATTATATTAATACAAGTGTTAGGGTAATTTTATAATTTTATATTTACCTTTAATTACCTGATTTACCTTTAACTATGGTAAATAAAATTTATCATAGTTACAATTCATAATGCCTAATTATAAAAAGTATCATATTAACATAATTTGGACCTACTGATTATAAATATTAAATCCCTTTTTCCAAATTCAAATCACATAAGTTGCATAAACTAATTTAATATTAATCCCGTAGTTATGAGAACGAGTTTTAAAAGTCAAAACATTGCAAAAGATTGAAATGATTTTAACTATGAATTCAATGTAAAATCAATGATAATGAAATAAATTATATTAAATGTTAAAAATATATTCTATTTATACTTTAAAACCATTAAATATTATAATTTAACCATATAAATTATTATGATGAAAAAAGTTTTTTTCAATTAAAATATAGCGTGTTTTTACTATTCATTAAAATATGAAAGTTATCTGAATAATATGACAAATTTATCCAAAGTAAATTTATATATATACTGATCCAAAATAAGTATTTTATTTTGTCAAATTGATCCTATAAACATGTCAAAAACTAGATTTAATGTGGGTGCACCATCAAAAGGCGACGAAACTGAATTTTTTTAAAAATACTTATTTTACCCAAAAAAATTTATTTTGTTCTCATACAATGTTCAATAAAATGTGTAAGATTAATTATAATGTCATAAATTCCAAATTTAGTTAATAAGATTCATAAAGTCTAGTTTATAATAATATTATAACCATATATTATTGTTTAGTGAGACCCGGTATTGCGTACTACACACGCTATCGAGGAAGGTCACAATTGCATGTAATGAAAGCCATGCCAGGGGTGCATGTAGTGAAATCTCCATTTGGTGTTGCATATAAAATAATTTAAATCCTATTTCATTTATACATTAAAAAAAATCTATAATAAATGTTGCGTAGAATAATTTCTACAAAAATAACTTGAAATTTTGTGTAACACGAGACAAGAATAGTGTTGTGTATACTGCAAGCTAATACGGTGTTGTGTCTTGCACAAGATAATTTTGGTGTAGTGTACGAGAGAATACATCAATGAAATTAAAAATAATAATTCTCATAAAATCTGTGGTTGTTACATAATCCCATTTCCTTAATGGTTTTTTGGTATATCCTCATCATTAGCCCATTGATTGGGGAGTGGATTCTCATAATGCACAAAATCCAATAACATGAATCACTAATGTATAGGTCATTCATTCTGTTGAAATCTATCTCTATTCATATTATTAACTTCCCTCTTCAAATAATTTTAACATTTGTTATCTCAATGTTTATGTTTCCCATAGTTGAAACACATACTTTCTCCATTCTCAAAGTCACCAATGTTTGAAAGGAATGTGTAAGAACCTGGTTCTTATTTTCGAGGTATGAGCTTCTTCTTTTTCCTTTTCCTTAGGTGTTTTTGTGAAAATATGGAAAATGGGGAAAATCCAAAATTTTTGAACTACACGCCGTGTACTTTTTCCACACGCTGTGTACTTCTGGCCGTGTGGGGATGAGTACACGGGGCGTGTATGCTGACGACAACGGGTGTAGGAACCGACTACACACTATGTAGTGGTACCTTACATGCC
Source organism: Viscum album (assembly GCA_963277665.1). Classification (NCBI taxonomy): domain Eukaryota; kingdom Viridiplantae; phylum Streptophyta; class Magnoliopsida; order Santalales; family Viscaceae; genus Viscum; species Viscum album. Next base: position 1,003,104 of record OY728129.1, read on the forward strand.
AAGTAGTCAGTCGGCAAGCCTAAACAGTATTGCAGTGGAGCAGCCGATAACTGGGCGACAGTACACGTAGTGTACTTTAGAGTACATTCCTTGTACTCATGTCGACGGTTGAACAGTGTGGTGGTGCCGCCAGAGGAACAATTAAATGAAAGAAGTACACGCCGTGTACTTTGTTTTTTTTCGGCTTAAAATAGGCATTAGCCTCCTCATTTGGAAGAGGAGGCATTTGAGCCGTTTTGGAGGTAAGGAGGACGACAAAACCTTTGAATATCTATCGGGTGTTCGTCTGGAATCTGATTCGGCTTCAGACGATCTCGTTAGAACCGCACGGGTAAGCTGTCTCCTCTCCTGGTACCGTTCTTACCAATTCTTTCCCCGAGGGAAAGTTATTTACGTTTGAATGGGTTTTGTTCTTCGTCATATCTACGCCTTTCTTTGGCGTTTCTAGAGTCGGCGTTCCGGTATAACGTTCGTTGGTGCATAAGGTAGGTGGTGTTGTGTTTATTTTCCAACTGTCGTGGAATTAGGTGCATTTTTTTGCCACAAACCCTTGTTGGGGTGTCGTGTGGATGACTCCATTTCTATATTTATTGCCTAGAATTGCATAGGTTATTAAATTGTGATAATAAAATGCTGGTTGGGATTGCTGCTTGGATCCGGAACCACCCCAGGGGTGTGTTTCACTATTTAGCCGTTCGGCCAGGATACCCGAGGGTATGCCATTAAAGTATTAATCATAGAATTTCCTTGAGTGGAATTGATTTTTTACTACATTTGACATTTGGACACGACCCAGTTACCTGTTTAGCATGAGGGTATTGTTGTGACTAGCCTGAGGGAGTGACTATTTTAGCCTGCAAGCGACATTCTAATTTACCTGAGAGAAACCATTCATGCCTGAGGGCTTGACTTCTATGCCTAAGGGCACCACTACCTACGCTTGAGGGCCATTTCTGTTACTCCTTGGGGCAATACCTATGGGTTGGATTTTGTATGGCCTAAGGGAAAGCCTGAGGGCATGGTTTACTATTTTAACCTGAGGGCATGGTTCTGGATGGCCTGGTGGCTTGGTGCTATTGAGCACAAGAATTTTAATAAATTAAATAAATTAAATGAATAATAAAATGGAAATTTAATTGTTAAGTAAGTTACTTTTTAGTATTGCTTACTTTATTACATTTTAATATTGTACATTGTGGTTGCATGATTACACACAGTTGGGCACAGGCCTTTGGTGGGTGCCTACTGGGATATATTTCTCACACCCTGTTTGGGCCATGCTTTTCGGCCCAAACAGATTACATTTATGCAGGTGTAGATAGGGGAAAGAGTCCATATATAGGTACTTGACAGTTACTGAGGAGTAGGAGGGCATGGGGCCGAGCCTAGGCTCGCGATGCCGCTGCCAGCAATTTTTCATGTTTTGTTGTGCTTTGTATTTTATTGTACTCTATTGATGTATAACATGTTCTGGCTATTTTCTTAGAACGTGAACATGTTGCATCATCATTTATATAGTGTTGGTTATATCCACTGCTGTAGTTTTTTTCCGTTTTGTATGGTTTACTGCTTCCACTTTCGTTGTAAGTTTATTTTTTATTCCGCTATGGTATACATTGAAAAATGAGGGAATTGTTTTCCCACTATCAGAACTGTGCCCTCGCTGGTACACCTCAGCCTCTAGCATTTTGGGAAATGCTCTTGAGGTCTTATGGCGAACGGGGCTCGGGGCACCCATTGCGTGGCACCCGGGTCCGGATGTTACAAAGTGGTATCAAAGGAGTTTCTTTTTGTTGAATTACTATTCGGAGCCGTAGTCAGGGATAGGAAAAAACGGTAGTTGTTAATAAGTTGTTCCCGGGCATAGATAACCCGTGTAAAGGTAAAATACAGTCTACCACATGTTTTTAATTCTTTTTATTTTTCAATTTTATGGTTGATATGTTTTCCCCGTTGGGTGACACACTTTGAGATTGTGCAGTTTATATTTTATCTATGGGTTCTATTTAGTTGCAACCCGATGAGATGAGGGTATTCCGTCTCATTTATCATATAAGCACATTCTAGAAATCACATTCTATGCATAGTTTCCATGCCATGTAGGTTCATTATAATTTTCATGTTGTTGTGATAGTTTTTGTTCTAATAAAGCATGTTGTTGTGAGAGCAGCTTGATAAATACCGACCTTGTGATATGGTATTTTTTGTTTGAGGTTGTTTATATGATGGATGCCAAACTTTGGTTTTTGGGGAGTATGGGCCCCCACTGACCGGAATTTGGTGGATCATTGACTGTTTGTTGGTTATAACACATATAAGATGTCAAACTTTGATTCGTGGGGTGTATGGGCCCCCATGAGTCAGAATTTGACACTTAGGTGTTGTTTTTTTGGGTTCCAGAGAAGTTTCAGAGGCATACTGTTTGAAAAACCAATATACATGCCATGTAGTATTTTTATACGGGCCGTGTATGATCTTCTGTTCAGAATGAAAAATGAACTTTTTGAGTACACACCGTGTACCCTGAGTACACACCGTGTAGTCTCTTCATGTGTCACAAACCGTGTGTGCGGTGACACGGGGTAGGGAAATGCTTGGATAAAACACACCGTGTACCTAATGAAAACACCGTGTAATGTGACCTGGGGACTCAGTCATGTAACTAACAACACATGATGGTGTCTCCTCTCCCTAAACACATCGTGTACCTATGGGACACGCCATGTAGTCTTGTCCGAGGATAGACGATGTGGAGTTAGTCGTGTGGATTGGAAAAAGGGTGGTATACACGCCGTGTGCCGGTGTAACACGCCGTGTAGTGTCAAGCCGAGTAGTCGTCCGTGTCATAGATGACACGGGAATTTGTAAAATCACAACGTACACTCCGTGTAGATATTATACACGTCATGTAGTTTTGTTCGACGGAAGACGTGTGGCTTAGCCGTGTGTAAGGACCCGGATAGGGGAAGAGAAGTCATGTACATGCCGTGTAGTCAGTGTACACGCCATGTAGTCTTGTTTTTAAAATTTTGAAATGCCTTCTTCCTCTTGTTCCTTTGATCTTCCTTTGATTCAGTCTTAATAATCTTGAATCTAAGGTGTGCTTTTGACCTTGTAGTGTCATGCCGCCTAAAAGACCGCAAGTTGTTCGCCATGAGAGTAGCGACGATTATACTCCAGAGATGGTGGGCCATGGGATACCAGTTGATCCACCAGCAGAGCCAGATGCGGTGCCAGCTGTTATACCATAGACAGGCACAGAGGCGTCATTCTATGAAGGCTTTATGTGGTTCATGTTGGCCTTTCGAGGAGCACCGCAGGCTGCCACATCTATGGCCGAGCTGACACGTACCATTCAGTAGAAGCATCCACCTATGTTTTCAGGGGATGGCGAACCACAAGGTGCGGAGTTTTCGCTAGGATAGATGAAGATTATTTTCGAGCATCTTGAGACGCCTCCAAGGTAGAGGGTCAAACTCGCGACTTATATGCTACGTGATTCCGCCAAGAGGAGGTAGGATGTTACCACCCAGTCAGAACATCATAGAGACATGGTGTGGGAAGATTTTCAGGCAATCTTCTATGACTTCTTCATTCCTGAGACACTGAGGGAAGATAGAGTTTGAGAGTTCATGAATCTGCACCAGGGCGCTATGTTGGTGATGGACTATTCTGCTCATTTTACAGAGCTTCAACATTTTGCACCTATGCTGGTTGGTGATGAGACGTTGAGAGCCATAAGTTTTGAGGATGGTATTTGGTATGACATCCAAGCGATGATGAATGTTTTCAGGTTTCCTTCAGTACACACTATTGTAAACCACGCGCTGATTTCTGAGAGGAACCTGCAGTAATTTAGTGGTGTGGGCCAGGGCGGTTCAGCACAAGTTACTGGTACTATTTCTACTGGCAAGAGGAAGAGACAGATGGAATTCTCTCAGGGTGGCAGAACCAGCCAGGCAGCTTCTTCAGGTGGCCCGATCCGGTGCTAGCAGTGTGGTAGAGAGTGGAACAAGAGGCCATAGTGTCCACGAGACCCAGTGGAGAGCCGAGATTCTGGAAAGATGGGTCATCTTTAGCGCTTTTGTAGGGAGTTTCTACCAGTGGCTAGTGATATGGGTTCTGTGTAGACTCTGTGTGTAGGAGCAGGACTAGTGGCTTCTTACTAGTCATGGAACTGGAATACTTCAGGGCATACATGCCGAGATGGTGGTCATGGTCGTGGTAGCAAGACACAAGGATCGCAGAGGCAGCATGGCGTGATAGCTCAGGTGTAGAGACCCGAAAAATAAATTTTGTTCTTATACCATGTTCTAGGAAATGTGTAAGATGAATAACAATGTTATAAAATTCAAAATTTAGTTAAAACTATTCATAACATCTAGTTCATGACAATAATATAATAATATATCATTGTTTATTAAAACCCGGTATTGCGTACAACACATGCTATCGAGGAAGGTCGTGATTGCGTGTAATGCAATCTAAGTCAGGGTTGCGTGTTGTGAAAGAATCCTTCGTTGTTTCGTATAATATAATCCAACCATATTTCATTTATACGTTGAATATATATATATATATATATATATACTCAATGTTTTGTAGAATAACTATTATCAAAATTGTGTGTAACACGATCCAAGAATAGTGTTGCATATACTGCAAGCTAATACGGTGTTGCGTATAGTGCAAGGTAATCTTGGTGTAGAATACAACACAAGAAATTAATGAAATTAAAAGAATATATTTCATAAAATCTTGGGGTGTTACATTCTACCCCCCTTAAAATTAATTTCTCCCTCGAAATTCGTTGGGGTTATAAATGGTTTACTACTCCAACGTTTGTTTAATAGAAACCCAAATCATAAAAAGGAATACCAAAATACGGCTTTATAAACTAAAGTATGAAATGTAACGGTTACCCAAATTAACTCATCACTGGGTTTCCATGTAGGAGAACATTGGTGAAAATAAGGATATGGAAGAAAAATATAACCATCAAGTTCTGATGGAGAGTGGTAGAGAACATCGCTATGAAAAATCCAACAATCGCTAAGCCATAAATTTGTGATGATCTAGGGTACCATATGATTCATCAGATATAAGATCACTAGGACAACATTTTTGGTTTTCAAGATCGTTTCCCTAAAGTTGATGAAATTGGAATTAGAAGAAATACTTTCGTGATTTTGGTATAGTCTCACCGTTTGTCATTCTTTGTACAATTTCCACTTCATCTCTTAATGAAATGAAGTTGAATTTGTCATTCGTGATGTGTTATCAGATCATGTGATAGAATGATGGGTCATTCCACCTGTCTCAAACAAAAGTTTATAAAAGTTATCAAAAAATAAATAAGTCCATATATAGTGAGATTAATCATATATGGTTCCTAAAATGAACTTATACTTCATATATCATACCTCTTAATAAAATAAAACTAGTTTCTACTAACCGGGGACTTTCTGTAGGCCAGTGGTAGGCGATAAAGGCCAGTCGCACTTCGGTTGTGGGTTTGATTGCCACGACCTTGTCCGATGCGATGGGCTGTCGCCCATCCTGTAGGATGCCCTTTTTCTAAAACAACATTACTATATCATCCAATCAATAATATCGAAAAAGGTTCTATCCTTAAACAATACTAACTTATATCCAACATAATCCATTCCAATCTTTAGGGTAATCTAAAATACTTCAGTCCAAGATCATTGTATAAAGAAAATGATTACTTGAAATGTCACATATCAATCACGTGAATGCCATCATTTATCCATAAGATATATGTGAATAACTTAATCATGTATTCTCTTAAAGAATGAATACCCATTAAATCTTAGTGAAAACATGAATACAGTTAAAAGTTAACACTTTCAACATACCAAAATCCTCAAAATTCTTTATACTCAAACCATGATATCACTTAGTCCTTATATCAATCATGAGCTCATGAATACTATCAAACATTTAATTTTATCCTTATCCCTTCATTATGCGCATATCATCTACATTCCAAAAATATCTGAATAACCTTTCATGGATACTTGTACCATTAATCATACACATTCAAAACTCACGGAAAGACAACAGTGTAACAATCCTTAGATATATCTTTATTCAATAGTACCATGAGATTACTTATACAACATTAGACATGATAAACATATAATCATTCCACTACATTCTTAAACCATTGACCGGGCTTCAACAATTATTTCAACTCACATACCATTTGTAGTCTCTTCATCATCATCAACATAAATACTACCCATACGACCATACTGATTCTCCTCATGAGACTTTCCCTTAGGGAATTGGTTTGCATAATGCCCGTACATTCCACATTTAAAACATTTAACCATTGTTGATATCGTAGCAATACCATTATCCTCATCCCTGGTGTTAACTGAACCTTTTCCATTGCACTTACTGGCTTTGTGTCCTTCTTTTCCACACCCAAAGCATCTTCCAGATCCTTTGAAAAATTCTCCTTGATGCCTCTTCCCACATGATTTACATAGGGGAAATTGAACATTCTTTCCTCTATGATCATCATCAAACTCCATCTTTCTCTTATTAGCCGAGTCAGGAAACCTTCCAAATTTTACTTTATTGATCATATTATGAGATTGCTGATTCAGCATAATAATGATGTTTGGACCTCAAAATCCCATTTCATTTGGTTTCTCATGAATAATATCATTCCATTGTCCATCATATCCTTTATTATCGTGAATCATCTTGTTTCCATCCATTTTCTAAAACCCAAAAAGAATAGTGTGAGAGGAAAAAATCATAATAAAGGGGAAGTAACATCAATATCTAACATCTTTGGTTTAATCTAATATTGTTACCATAGTTCTAGGACTATATAATATACGTATACTTATCCATAGGGACATCCCTAGTCATACCTTAGAAATATCACTAGGGATCTCACTAACGTTTTCACATCCTAGTTTCCAAAGGTTGACTAAACCTTTCCTCTGATACCAACTATAGAGACCCGAAAAATTTATTTTGTTCTTATACCATGTTCTAGAAAATGTGTAAGATGAATAATAATGTTATAAAATTCAAAATTTAGTTAATACTATTCATAACGGCTAGTTCATGACAATATTATAATAATATATCATTGTTTATTAAAACCCGGTATTGCGTACAACACATGCTATCGAGGAAGGTCGTGATTCTGTGTAATGCAAGCCAAGTCCGGGTTGCGTGTTGTTAAAGAATCCTTCGTTGTTTCGTATAACAGAATCCAACCATATTTCATTTATACATTGAATATATATATATATATATATACTCAATGTTGTGTAGAATAACTATTATCAAAATTGTGTGGAACACGATCCTATAATAGTGTTGCGTATACTGCAACCTAATACGGTGTTGCGTATAGCACAAGGTAATCTTGGTGTAGAATACAACACAAGACATTAATGAAATTAAAAGAATATTTTTCATAAAATCTAGGGGTGTTACATCAGGGTAGCCAGGCTGTGTCGCAGGGCCACAACACTGGGGAGGCATATGGAGTGCAATAGACCCAGCAGGAGCAGGATCTCGTACCTTCTACTATTAGAAGTACTATTGTAGTGTCTTCTGTTTTATCTTCAGTACATTTCGATACGGGTTCTACACATTGTTTCATATCTGTGCCTATTGTGGAGAGCTATGTGCTCTGTGTTTCTTCTTCTTCTGATATCATGACGCTAGACACTCCTTTGGGGACTAGGACAGTTGGTGTGCTTCAGTGCAAGGAGTGCACCATTCAGGTTGGAGGGTGTCACATCCTTTGGGACCTCTATTTCTTGGAGATGACGAGCTATGATTTCATTCTTGAGATGGACTGTTTGGTCCCCTTTTTAGCCTTTTTAGACTGATATCGTCATAGTGTAAGTTTTACGTCACCAGAGGGCGGAGAGTTTCTATACAAGGGAGAATGGGATGTTCTGGCGAGTCGAGCTGGACCAAAGCATCATGGGCGAGGTAGAGTCACAGCCCAGATAGCGAGCTTATATCTAGATGATCAGGGGACTTGAAAAATGGATTTCCCTCCAGTTTTTGATCATTTCAGGGATGTCTTCCCGGATGAATTTTCAGGTCTACCTCTGGTGCGTGAAGTGGATTTCTCTATTTAGCTCATTCTAGGCACATCACCGATGTCCATTCCTCCTTATTGGATGGCCACACCGAGTTGCATGAGCTCAAGAGGTAGTTATAGGAGTTACATGCAAAGGGCTTTATTGGACCCAGTAATTCTCCTTGGGGTTCTCCAGTCCTTTTTACCAAAAAGGTGGATTTTACCATCAGACTTTGCGTGTATTATCAGAAGTTGAACCAGTTGATGGTTAAGAACAGATATCCCTTACCGAGGATAGATGATCTATTTGATTAGCTTCGTGGAGAATGAGTATTCTCGAAGATTTACTTGAGATCCGGTTATCATAAGCTACATGTGAGACCATCAAATATACCTCTTATATCTTTTCAGAGCAGATATGTTCTATATGAGTACTTGGTTATTCCATTCGGACTCACGAACGCTCCAGCAGTTTTTATGGCTTTGATGAATCGTGTCTTCCATCCGTATCTTGATTCTTTTGTGGTGGTATTCGTGGATGAAATCTTGGTGTACTCTCACACTCAAAACGACTATTCCACCCATCAGGAGATCGTATTGAGTACACTGAGAGAGCATTGGCTATATGCTAAGCTCTCGAAGTGCCACTTTTGGATGGACCAAATTCACTTCCTGGGTCATATCATCTCAGAGGCATGAGTTGCAGTAGACCCAGAGAAGGTGGGAGCATTAGTTTCCTGGGAGTAGCCTAAGAACATGTTTGAGATACAGTGTTTCTTAGGGCTGGCTGGATACTACAGATGCTTCATACAGGACTTCTCTCGCTTAGCAGCACCGTTGACAGGTCTGACTAAGAAGGGTGTGATGTTCGTTTGGTCAGAAGCTTACGAGACAGCTTTTCAGGACCTGAAGGGAAGGTTGACATCCGCACCGATCCTAATACTCCCAGATCAGGGGAAGAGCTATACAGTTTACTGTGATACATTAGGGATTGGAATGGGGGGCCGTTTTGATGCAGAGCGACCGAGTTGTTGCGTACGGGTCTCGGTAGTTGAGGTCACATGATAGTAATTACCCGACACATGATCTCGAGTTGGCTGCAGTTGTGTTGTTGGATACATTATCTGTTGGGAGATAATTTTGTGGTTTTCACCAACCACAAGAGCCTTAGGTGTATCTTTACTCAGTGTGACCGGAATCTGAGGCAGATAAGGTGGGTTGAGTACCTATAGTCCTTCGATTTTGAGCTTGCCTACAAACCTGGTAATGGTAATGCAGTAGGTGATGCACTGAGCTGGAAGAATCAGATACAGGCAGTGTAGGAGGCCAGTGGTGAGTGGGAGCTTATGGATTTGTTCCCTGAGATGCATCTGGAGGTGCATGACAATTAGGGGAAGAATTATCTTTCCTCATTAGCTGTTACACCTACCCTCCTAGACAGTGTGAGGATGAGAAAACTATCAGATTCAGAAGGCCTAGTTCTACAGGATTCGGTGGCAAGTTAGTACCCTCCTCCCAGTTGGACGATAGGGGATGATGAGTTTTTGTGTTTCCATGAATGAGTATGGGTTCCAGTGGATATATGCGAGGAGCTGATGCGGGAGTTTCATGCTTCAGTTTGGGCAGTTCATTCCAGGGTTACCAAGATGTATTGTGACTTGAGGCGTCAGTACTAGAGGCCGGGATTGAAGAGAGAGATAGCTGGTTTTGTTACGAGGTGTACCACCAGTTAGAAGGTGAAGGCAGATCACTAGAGGCCAGCTGGGCTGTTACAGCAGTTTGCCATTCCAGAGTGGAAATGGGATGATGTCGTGATGGATTTTGTGACGGGATTGCCGATGTCACCTTGAGGAAATGATGCATTATGGGTTGTTGTGGATAGAATCATGAAGGTAGATCAATTTTTTCCGATCAAGGAGTCCTTTGGTGTTGACGAGATCGAAAGGCTGTATATTAAAGAGATCGTACATCTTCATGGGGTCCCTCGTTCTATCGTTTTTGATAGGGACGCCCGCTTTACGTCTCATCTCTGGCAGAGTTTTCAGAGGGAACTGGGTACTCAGGTGCTTCTGACAACAGCATACCACCCACAGACAGAAGGCCAGTCGAAGCGTACGATATAGGTGCTAGAGGACATGTTGCGCACATGCATCCTATACTTTGGGGGATCTTGGGAGAACCATATACCCTTAGTCGAGTTTGCAAATAACAATAGTTTTTAGGAAACTATTGAGATGGCACCATACGAGGCTTTATATGGTAGGCCATGCCGATCACCTTTGTGCTGGTTAGAGGCAGATGAGGCAGCTTTACTGGGGCCACAACTCATATAAGAGACATCTGAGTAGGTCTAGTTGATTAGGAAGTAGATGGATGCCATGAAGTCTCATCAGAAGTCTTATGCTGATCGCCGCAGATGACCTTTGGTGTTCGTGGTCGGGGATCAGGATTTCTTGTGTGTTTCACCGAGGATGGGACACAATGTGATCAGGAGTCTGGGTAAGCTTTCATTGAGGTATGTGGGACCATTTGAGATTATGGAGATAGTCGGGATGGTTTCCTATCGGTTGAAGTTACAACAGTGGTACCAATCCATGAATGACCTCTTCTACGTGTCTCAGTTGTGTCGCTACCATTCAGACCTATCTCACACCATTCAGCCAGAGGAGGTTGAGTTGTAGCATGATGCGACATTTGAGGAGCATCATATCCGTATCGTTGACAGGAGAACGAATGTTCTCCAAGGCTAGTCAGTTCCTCTCGTATGGGTGGTATGGTAGCATGGCCGAGTGCAGGACGAGACCTGGGAGCGGGAGGCCGATGTATGTGCTCAGTGGACAGAGTTTTTCTGAGATTTAACTTCGCTACCCTGGGAAGGGAAATTCGGGGATGAAATGCTATAAGGGGGGAAGTTTGTAAGAACCCGGTTCTTATTTTCGACATACGGGGTTCTTCTTTATCTTTTTCCTAAGGTTTTTTTGAGAAAATATGGAAAATGGGGAAAAATACTAAATTTTGGAACTACACGCCATGTACTTTTTCCACATGACATATACATCTGGCAATGTGGGGATGTGTACACGTGGAGTGTACCCATGCCGGTGATGAACGTTGTGGGAACTAATTACAGACCGTGTAGTGGTACCTTACACGCCGTGTAGTCAGTCGACATGCCTAAACAGAAAGGCGGTGGAGCATCCAACAGCTGGGTGACAGTACACACCGTGTACTTTAGAGTACATGTCGTGTACTCAAGTCTACGGTTGAACAGTGTGGCGGTGCCGCCGGAGGAATAGTTAAATGATATAAGTACACACCGTGTACTCATAAGTACACGCAGTGCACTTTTGTTTCTGCTTAAAACATGCAGTAGCCTCCTCATTTGGCAGAGGAGGCATTTGAGCTGTTTTGGTGCCAAGGAGGACGGCTGAACCTTTAAAGATCCACCGGGTGTTCGTATGGAATCTGATGCGTCTTCGGACGATCTCGTTGGAACTGCACTAGTTAGCCCTATCCTCTCCTGGTACCGTTATAACCAATTCTTTCCCGAGGGGAAGTTATTTATGTTTGAATGAGTTTTTTTCTTCGTCAGATCTACACCGTTCTTGGGCGTTTCTGGAGTCGGTGTTCAGGTATAACGTTCGTTGGCGCATAAGGTAGGTGGATTTGTATTTATTTTCCAACTGTTATGCATTTCTGTGCGTTTTTGTGCCATGACCCATGTTGGGGTGTCATGTGGCTGAGGCCGTTGCTATATTTAATTCTAAGAATTACATAGGTGATTAAATTGTGTTAATGAAATGCTGGTTGGGATCGTTGCTTGGATCTAGAACCACCCCATGGGTCTGTTTCACTGTTTAGCCGTTTGGGAAGGATACCAAAGGGTATGCCTTTAAAGTATTAATAATAGTATTTCCTTTAGTGGAATTGCTTGTTTACTGCTTTTTGACATGTTGGGAGTGGCCCAGTTACCTTTTTAGCCTGAGGGAGTTGTTGTGATTAGCCTGAGGGCGTGAGTGTTTTAGCCTGCGGGCGACGTTCTATTTCACCTGAGGGCAACCTTTTATGCCTGTGGGCTTGACTACTGTGCCTGAGGGAGACACTTCCTACGCCTGAGGGAAATTTCTGTTTCGCATGAGGTCAATACCTGCTGGTTGGATTCTGTATGGTCTGAGGGAAAGCCTGAGGGCATGGTTTTCTATTTTAGCCTGAGGGTATGGTTCTGGATGGCCTAAGGGATGGGTGTTGTTGAGCACAATAATTTTACTAAATTAAATAAATTTAATGAATTCTAAAATGGAAATTTAATTGTTAAGTTAGTTACTTTTTAGTAATGATTACATTATTGCAATTTACTATTGCACACTGTTGTTTCATGCTTAGACGTAGTTGGGCATGGGCCTTTGGTGGGTGCCTACTGGGATTTATTTCTCACACCCTGTTTGGGCCATTCTTTTCGGCCCAAACAGATTACGTTTCTGCTGGTGTAGATAGGGGTAAGAGTCCCTATATAGGTACTTGACTGTTGCTGAGGAGTAGGAAGGCATGGGATCGAGCCTAGGCTCGCGATGCCACTACCATCTATTTTGCTGGTTTTGATGTGATTTGTATTTTATTATACTGTATTGATGTATAACATGTTCTAACTATTTTCTTATAACTTGAACATGTTGCATAATAATTTATATATTTTTGGTTATATCCACTGCTGTAGTTTATTTCTGTTGTGTATGGTTTACTGTTTCCTCTGTCATTGTATGTTTATTTTGTATTCCACTGTGTTAGACTTTAGCAAATGAGGGCATAGTTTCCCCACTATTAGACCTGGGCCCTTGCTACTAGTCGGCAGCCTCTGGCGTTTAGGGAAATGCGCTTGAGGTCTTGTGGCGAACCGGGCTCGGGGCACCAGTTGCGTGGCACCTAGGTCCGGACATTACAGAACTTACCCAAGTATCCCTAAGTTGGTGCCTTATTTTATTAAATTATCCTGATTAAATGAAATTCATGTTCCAATGGTATAAATATTTTAGTAGTTTTGGAAAACAAGATACAAAAATAAGCTCAACATTGCAACTTGAAATTAAATACATAAAAGAAAATTCACATGACTCCTAGTCTATAATTGTAATTAATTCATAATATTTATTTTTACAACCAGGATAATATATAACCTTAAAATGGGTTCATATTAGATGATCAAAAAGGGTATGTAATTTCATAGAAGTTAACAGAAAAATAAACTGTAGACATGGTTAAAAACTAAAAACACGTGCCTTTAAAAATATTTATGACCATGATATGGAAAGAATAAAATCTGATTATGTATGGCCATATAAATAATCATAAGTGAATGAAAAAAACCATTGATATTCTTCTAGTTTAATGATCACATGTTTTATCAATTTACAATACCATAATTAAGAAATTCATATTTCCAAAAATCTGAAACATATTTTCAAGGCCTCAGCCAAGACGTCTGAAAACACTAGGGTAAGGCCTCAGCCAAAACCCAATTATTTTTTTGTCTCTTGAGACCTATCGATGAAATTAGAGTCTATTTAGTGACCCATATATCACATTCTATTTCCAATTAATTCCTCAAATTAAATGGTTCAATCATAAATAACATGAATATATGAAAACATTTCCACAATCTATAAACATAATCAGTAACCATTCTATGTAGTACATTGAATGGAATCAAGATAGCACATTAAAATTCTATATGATCATAAAACATTTAATAAAATTTATTATAAGATAAAAATAATATATTAACCATAATAAGATATAAAATTCAATATAGGTTTTGAAATAATAAATAATACTCTAATAAAATCCTCAAGTTATTTTTTAGAGAAATATTATTTTACTACGAAAATAAGAGTTCATTAGAAAAAATAATTTCATTATACTATAAATTAACTATGTTAGGTATTCCATGATGAAATTAGTGGTTTTATAAAAATAATTTTGTCTTAAAACATATAGTGTTGTGCCCTTGAAAATAGGTACAAATATGAGAAGTTCCCTTGAAATTAAGTAATTTTATCAAGATGAATTGAGAAGGATCACTATAAAACTTTTAAATACTCCTAAAATACAAAATATTATAATTGGTACACATATAAGGAAAATTAAAACTGAATTTTTTAGGATTACATGGGAATAATTAAGAATTTAATGTGGATTAAGAGAGAAAAATTGTAACTTGAAAGAAAATGGAGGTTTGTTTAGAAAAGCCTCACCTTGTGTCTGAATGTGTTTTACACTTGAGCTTAACGCCCCAAATAATCAAATAAAATACATTAATTATTTAAATCAGAACATTGTATACATTTATTTGATTCTTATTAATTTTATTTTGTTCATTTTATGTCATTTTCATGTGTTATAAATACAAATTTATTGCTAAAAACTGTTTGTTTCCTAGGATTTCATGATATGTATAATTTTATGTAATAATGGATGTTCATGTGAAATGGGTATAATTCTCTAGATATGATTTTATATGATACTGATGAAATTATATTATTTTATATTTTTAATCATATCACTTTTTTATAAAGTATGTGCATGAATCATTGGATAAAACATTTAGTGAGAATCTTTTAGATTTTAATGGAGGTTTCTCGATCACACTGAACTAGTTTTGTTCTATTATTTAATATAAGGTATAAGTGATTATTATATAATCACTAAATAAAATATAATACATATTTTATAATATGTTTCAATCATAAAAATGGTTTCTTGTCCATTATTGATGAATAAATTGAAGACCAAAACATCATCCTCTATGATGGTAGTAAATTGGCACCTCCCAAACAAAGATTTTGTCTATAATATGAAAGAGAGAGAGAGAGAGTAATGGTATTGATGATGGATATTTAATTATAAATATATAATTCTATTATATAGATGATATTGGATTTACCATGATAATTTTGATAGAGTAGGTGATGAGATAATATTAAAATAAGGAATAAAAAATAAATTGAAAAGAAAAATGGAATATGACTTTACTTCTTGAGTACACATCCTTGAGAACCACCTTAATGGAAGGGGGTTTGGTATATTGGAAATAAAATGATCTATTTGATGTTGGGAGATACTAGGGAAGATTATTTGGGATGAAAATTGGGAAAATTCATGGAATAGATGAGTGAAGAGAAGAGACAGTCATCAGTGGTTTTTATAATTGAGGCATGGGGTGATTTTAGAATATCTTATTAATTATTTTATTATTTTCCCAAAGGAAAGCAATTAGGATTGATAATTATGTAAAAATACTATAATATCTATATGTGGTCTCGATACAATTTCCATTTACATCATCCATGAATCATGAATGATGCAGAAACTCATTTATTTACCATATTTCATAAATTATTGAATTTCACTATTCACCAAGAGTACAAGTATTTCAGAAAAATAAAAAATATTCACCCTATCCAATTTTAAACATGTATAATTAACAAAAGAACTCCATTTTATATAAATAATTTTTCGAATAAGAAAAATTTCATTTCTAAATAAAATCAATATTTACTTGAAAAATATAAATATTAAATTTAAAACTAATTTTATAATACATTCCAAAATTAACTAAGGTCTCATAAAATTATCAAAAAATAAGAGGACCACAAAATATATATTTAAGAAAAAAATTTAGGAAAATTAATTTTTTTTTAAAATTTAATTAAATTAAATATTTAGTACTCACAAAAATATTGACACATAGTTTTTAATTTTGAAAATAATCACTATAATTTATATGGTTCATAAATTTCATTTATATTTAAATTGGTTTTTCTTCTATTCATAAGGGAAAGTTTCTATTCATTAGGTTATGTTATTATTCACCAATATTTTATGTTGATCCTATTAGGCTGTAAATATCATATAGATTGCAATCATGAAAGTCAGTTTTTCAAAATTCAAATCATAGAAGTGGGAAAATTATTTTTAGTAGCTAGGTTATAACTCTCATCTGTAACAATGTGTTTTTTTCAGGGCTAAGGTTTTCATGCATTCAATATTAAATTTAGTTATAAAACCTAGGAGATTTACATTCTTCCCACCTTAAAAAAAGTTCGTCCTCAGAATTACTAGAATGTTAGCTCATAAAAATATTTGTGTAGGTATTCATCAAAATCACCTTAGGATCCCATGTTTCCCATTAATTTTATTTATTTTTCCAAATCACCATTTTCAGCCAAGTGGTCTAATTCATTAACACTTATTCATTAGTGGCCATAATCTATATAAGCTATTCACAGTTAGATAGGTCACGTTCCAATTCTATACCTTTAGAAGTGAGTACATGTTTTGTGTTTGGAATGTGATTTCTCAACAATGAGACATGTACCACATTATGTAACATAGAATGGCTATGAGTCATTTCCAAACAATAAATCATTGTTATAATTCTATCAAAATTCTCAAAAGGACCACTGTACCTAGGAATCAGTTTACCTTCGTTCTCAAATCTTATAACACCCATCAATGGAGATATATTAAAAACATCGTGATATACTATATAGAAATTCCAAATCATTCCTATGATTATCAACATAGCTATTTTACCTATTTTGACTTGTATTTATATGGTTTTGAATAGTAATTTCCTTCACTATTGTTTCCTCCAAATTCTCTGCGACCAAAAGCTTCATTTCACCAACATTATCCCAAAATGTTTTTGTACGACATCCCTTTATATATAATGCTTTTTATGAAACCATTTGAATACTTTAGTGGAAACTATAGTTATGGAAAAATTTGAAAAATGGTAAATACGGATCCCATATACCTAGAAAATCAAGTTAGGATGATCTCAATGTGTATTGTAATGTTTGGATCATCCATTCTGATTTCCCATTAGTTTGAGGGTGATAAACATTACTCAATAAATGATCAGTATCCAATCATTATTATAGACATTTCCTGAATTTCAATGTGAATCATGGATCATGATTAGAAAAAATTACCAGAGGTGCTCCATACTCTTTCACAACATCATTGATATAGAGTCGTGTATGGTTATCCTATGGAAAATCCTCTCTTATATCGAGGAAATGTGTAGATTTCAAAAGTTGATCAACAATTAGGCATATTTCATCATTATTTCATGGTATTTTGATTATTCCAGTGAGAAAATATATGGCTATGTCATCCCATTTTTATATTGGAATAGGTATAAGTTTCATGATTCCCTAGGATGTTGTTGTTCATCATTCACTTATTGACAGACAATGAATCTTGATACATAATCATCCATTTTACTCTTCATGTTGTCCCACTAGAAAAGTTTCTTCAAATATATATACATTTTAGATCTACAATGGTGTATAGAGAAATTAATTTTATGGTAGTCATCCATTAACTCATAGTTTTGCTCGGGTATAGAGGGAAAGCATAAAATCTTACTAAATATTAAAATTCCATAATCACACAAGAAGTCAGCCTAGTTCCCGTCATTCACACCATTAATTTTCTTTTAGATAATCTCATCATCATACTGATATGTTTTAATTATTTCTAATAATTATGTGTGGGAAACCAATTGAGCATGTTTTAATTTTTCACCTTCTTTAATAATTCC
The DNA here is from genome assembly GCA_963277665.1 of Viscum album. Classification (NCBI taxonomy): domain Eukaryota; kingdom Viridiplantae; phylum Streptophyta; class Magnoliopsida; order Santalales; family Viscaceae; genus Viscum; species Viscum album. The sequence goes on from OY728129.1 coordinate 1,020,797, forward strand.
CATATACATATTTACTGGAATAATGAATACAATACCCCTTTCAAACATTATTTGGTCTAAAATTCAATTATCTTTCTTTCACAATTCATCAGTTACCTTATTTTAATTTCCAAGGTGGTAGTGTATGGAACAATCGTAATTCTTGGGTTTCATAATCCATCTAATTTGACTCATGATGACTTCATTCTGTGAGGGTATATATTTTAAACTCTTGTGATCCATATATGTCTCACACAATTCTCTATATATATTGTGTCTCCGTATCATGAAAGAAATGTTTATAGCTACTGGCTCAAGATAAAAATTTGGATTTTTTTGTTCAAAAAAATTTAATTACCTTGATTCCCAGGAAACAACTCAATCATTCTGTATGAGGAAACAACCAATCCCTTTCTTTTATGCATTACTGCAGATCACAAATCCTTTATTTCTTAATGGTAGATTCAGGAACATAGATTTCACTAATCTCAACATAAATTCTTCAAAACATTATTCAAATTCATTTTTATAGAAAAACATAAATCATTTATGAGTAATATTGGTCTACGGGTTGGATAAACATTCATATTTTTGAACGAATAACTGATAATAACCAGGTAAACTAATAAAACTATGCACCTTAGTTATGTTTTTTGGAGTATTCCATTCTAGGACAAACCTTGTCTTTATATGACCAAATAATATTCTATCCTTAGAGATAATGTTCCCATGAAAATAAACTGAATAAATCCAGAATTCACACTTGCTAAACTTCCCATATATTCATTTCTTCTATGAATTTTCTTAATAATGGGGAAGTGATTCTCATGATTTTTATAGCTTTTGGATTATACCAGGATATCATTAATACATACCACAAAAATTCATCAAGAAATTCTTTAAAACAAAATTTATTAGAACCATGAAAATAATGGGAGAATTAGTCAGTCCAAATGGCATTACTATAAACTCGTAATGCCTATACCTAATTTGAAATGAGGTCTTTTGAAATTATTTATTCTTAAAACACAATTGTTGATATCCAGATCAATGGTAAATCTTAGAAAAATACTGGGCTCTATGAATTTGAAAAAATAAATCATCAATCTGAGGTAAAGGATACTAGTTCTTTATTTTAATTGCATTAATTTCACTATAGTCAATGCACGACCTCATAGATCCAAAGTTCTTCATGACAAAGAGATAATAGGATCCCCATAGAGAAAAAAATAGTGGATAAATGCTTTATCACATATTTCCTCTAGTTTATTGTTAATTTATATTAATTACGTTATTTAAATCATATAAGATGTCCTTGATATTGGCATTTCATAGAGAATTATATCAATAGAAAACTAAATTTTCCACTCTAGAGGATTTTTAGGTAAATCCGGGGGAAATATGTCAATTTATTATTTCACGGTAGTTACAACATAAATTTGAATAATTATTTCCTCACTCATAGATATTGATTTCTCATAATCCCAAATAATTTCATTCAGTAGAGCTACTAGGGGAGGATCTATATAAGAATTATATGGTGATGTTTCTTCTATAAATATAGTGGATTATATACCTTCCTCACAAACATAATTTTTTTCTTCATACAATACATATCCACATTATATTTTTAAACCCAATTCATTTAATGGATTGTGTCAAAGTTGAACAAATTAATAAAGATAAAATCCATAGAGAAATCACATATATATGCCACAACAGGGGACACCTGACACATCTTTTTGCAATGAGAATCCCTTAAGGGGTTTTGACTGACAAGTCCCTTCTTAAAAATAATTTTAAATATCTAATTTTCAAACAAAATTGCGAATATATAAAATAATTCAATGATACAATATAAAAAATTGATTTGGCCAAGTTTGAGGAACCAATTATAGTATATACCAGTACATCATTAGGAAAATCAACTTTAATAGTTGTGATTGTATAAGATTAGCCTTTATCCCTTAGAGATCGATTGGGAATTATTATATGATACTTAGGAATTTTTTTTTCAAAAACCCCATCTTTTTACAATTGTAGCATGGATAATTGTTATCTAGTTAATTTTCTTTTGAATCTGGAGATTTTTGGCCTCTTTATCTTGATTTGTAATAGAATCTTTTTCCTTTTAAGCAAGCTCTGGGTTGTTTCATTCAAAAAGTATCAGATGTTGGAAAACTCCCCTTTTTTATTCTTCCCTTTTTTAATTCATTCAACTACAACCATATTCTTGTCTTTATTTCATTTATAGATGTAATACATAATGAATTAATTGTCTATATTGATTACACATGAGACTATATATTCGTATGATTAGAATTTTTGGAAAACCAACTCCCCTCAAAGGAACGGTTTTAAACCATAAAAAAATTGATTAATATTACTCCTTGGATTACTTATGTTGTCTTGGGCATACCATGCTACCCTTTTAAAATTGGATGAATTATTTAAATTATTTAAATTAATTTTTTATTTTAAACTCAATAATTTCCTCTCCATATCTGATCATTGTTATTGAGTAAAATATTTTTCTAATAATATTTATTTAAAGTCCCTCCATTTCATTTATTCTTCCACTTATGGGTTTTCAATTAACGACCACAACTTTTCCACATCTCCCGATAGACGATAAACAACCATGGCAACCTTCTCTCTTTCATTTTATCCCAAAGAAAGTAAATTATTCTTAATGTAACCAATCCAATTCTCGGTAATGATTTTTTTTGTAGTCACATTGAATTAAGGTAGTTGTTGTCGCATAAATCGGTCTAACATTGCTCTTCCACACTGTGGATTAGGATGTTCCATATGAGTAAGGTTATTGTTCATAACCTGATTCAACTATCCCAAAATAGTTATAAGCTACTCAACACCAGCCATATCTCTAGTACCAACATCATTATCTGGCATAGGAGGAAAATATCTACATGGGATATATGAATTCATGTATTTTCCATTCCATAAATTAAGTGTTATTCAAAAATGATGGCATACTCCAGATTAGGTTATGAATCATATTTCATAATCCTAACTAGAATAATAATTATTATAAATTTAAATCCTATGCACATATAATACCATAATCCTAAAAATAGATTCATTATGTAAAAAAATTTCTTTTAAATCATTCATAGCATTTTTTATTGAAGATATGAATAATCCTAATATTATCCCCTAGGAATTTCAAACCAAGTTAGAGGTATGTCCCATTGTTGTGTACCAGGTTACCCTTGGTCATGCCCAAAACACTATGTGAGAGTTGTTACTAATATGCACATCTGTTCCAAAACCATTTCCACTTGTAGTATCTAGAGAGAGATGTATTTTCTTTGAATATTCACATAATTATTTCCTTACCAAATTTATAGGATGTTCTTGTAGTTTATAGTCATAGTACCTCTTATGGTGTTGTTCCCTAATCTAAATTTTTAATCCAATTCCATGTTTTCTTTAAAACATCCTCTAATACAAACTGTATGGACCCAACCCCAGAATCCTAGAGCATATTCCATGTTTTATTTATTTTTCTAGAATTCAATTAAGTCTAATCCAAAATGAATTTATAGTTTAGTATTATTGGAAAAGATGATAAAAAAAAATCTCTACATAACAAAATTTAATGAAATACAAAATAGAAAATCCATATGAATCATATATTATCCATGAAGGTCATTCATAATAATAAACATTATATCCTAAGGAGTGTAGAAGATATTAAAGGGGTGATATCAGATTCTCAGTAAGGATATGTAATATAGAAGAAGTTATTATGAAAATAAACTCTAGGCATGGTGACCATCTAAACACAAATTCCTTTAATAATATATATGAGCAAAATATGACATGAATGAAATATAATTAAATATGGACATATAATGATCATAAGATAATGAAACATAACCCATGATATTTTACATGTCGAATGAAATCATGATTTATAAATTTCTAAAACAATAATGATGGAATAGATAATTCATGACATTTGAAACATATTATCAAGGACTCAACCAAGAGGTTTAAAAATTCTAGGGTAAATCCTCGTCCAAATACCAGTACTATTTTGTCTCATGAGTCCTACTGATGCATAAAAGGGATATAGAGGTCCCCACAAGTCACATTATATGTCTAATTAATACTTCATAAGAAAGGGGATAAACATAAATATCATTAACATATGTAATAAAATTCCCCAATCTGTACACATAAACACTAACCATTCTGAGTAGTATGGTGAATGGTATCAAGAAATCACATTCATAGTTAAACTAATCATAAAAAATTTATTACATTATTTTAGATGATAAACATACGATATTAACCTCAATAAGACATAAAATTCAATAGTGGTTTTAAAATATAAAAAAATACTGTAATAAAATCATCGAGGGATTTTTGAGAGAAATAAACTATTACTTTGGAAAGAAGAGTTATTTTGGAAACATATTTTTATAAAACCATAAAATAACTAAAGTAGTTTTTCCCTTAGGATTTGTGTTTTTTTAAATAATTGTGGCTTAAAATAGATAATATATTGACCTTTAAAATAGGTATGAATTTTGGAAGTTCCCTTGAGATCGGGTTTGTTTATCAGGACTTTATGAGAAATATATTTATAGAACATTTTAATAACAATATAATAAAAAAGGATTATAATTGGTAAAAATATATGGAAATTAAAAACATATTTTATGAATATTAAATGAGATTAAGTATTAATTTAATTGGGAGTAACAGCGGCAAAAATAAACCCAAAAGAAAATAGATGTTCGAGTTGAAAACCCTTAACTTATGTCTAAATGTGTTCTGCAGTTGAGATCGACATCCAAGATAATAAAATTAAAACCATTAAATATTTATGTAAGAACCATATTTTCATTTGATGATTATTAATTATTTTTTATTCTAATTTATGGCCTTTTATGAGTTATAAGATACAAATTAATTACCCATGAGTGTTTGTTTCCTTGATTTTTCTTATCGATAAAATTGTATATGATTATGGAATTTCATGTGAAATGGGTATAATTATCCAAAATTGAATTTATATTATATTACTGAAAATAATATATTTTATGTTTTTATTCATACCATTTTGTTTTATAGTATAATTATGAATCAGTAGATAATACAATTAGTGGTATTTATTTACATTTTTTTCGGCGGTTTCTCGAACACAATGAACTAGTTTTGTTCTATTATTTAATATAACTAAGAAATCATGTTTCTAGAATCATTAAATAAGATATAATAAATAATTTACAATCTGGTTCAACAATATAAAAGTTTTCATGGCCATTATTAATGAATAAGTTGATGAAAAAACATTTTCGTCCAGAAAGGTTGTAAATCGGCACCACCCAGACGATGATTTTGATTTTAGAATAAAAGAGAGAGTATGGATATTAAAGATAGATCTTCCATTAAAAATGATATGATTCTAATATACATATGATTCTATAATTACAATGATAATTTGTATAGTGTAAGTGAGGATATAATAATATAAGAAGGTAATGAAAAAATTGAATGAAAAATGGAAGAGGATTTTTCCTCTTGAGTAAACCTCTTTGAGAACCTCTACAGGGGAAGGGGTTATGGCGTTTTTACAAGGATAAAATCTCGATGACATGGGGAGATACATGGTAATAGTATTTGGCTAGAACATGTAGAATATTCAACGCTTAGAGGAGTGAAGTAAAGATGGAGTGAGGGTTAGATTTTAGAGTGGAGGAGAGGAGTGAATTTAAAATATCTTATTCATTATTTTATTATTTTGCTAAAGATAAAAAATTGTTTTTGATTCTCATAACCAAAAATAATAATGGGTTAATTTATTTTTGATACGATGGGCATTTACATTATCCATGTCTCAATCATGATGCAAAAATTCATTTATTTAGTATATTTCATAAATTATCTAATTTCACTATTCACAAAGCATTCAAGTATTTCTGAAAAATCACAAAAATTCACTATAATGGGTTTTTGAAATGAATAGTTAAAAAATGAACTATGTTTTATCAATATAATTTTCAAAATATAATAAATTTTACTTTATGTAAAATTATTATTTATACGAAAAATACTTATTTTAAATTTAAAATTGATTTTATAATGCATTAAAAAAATTGACTATGGTTTCATAAATTTATCCTAAAATCATTTGAAAAAATATATTTATTGATTAGTACATTTTATAAAAATTAACATTATTTTAAATAAATTTATAAATTTAAAATTGTAATGAAATATTTATTACTCATAAAAATATAAATGCTTAATTATGTGTTTTTAAAATATTCGCTCTTTTATATGGTGCCAAAATTTTATTTATAAATACATTGGTGAGGTTTCTATTCATAAGGTTACATTACTATTTACAAGGGAACATTGATATTTATAAGGATATGTTAGGATTAACAAAAATTAAACGTTGAACCTATCAGACTCAAAATATCATACTTATTGCCACCATGTACGTCTATTTTTTGAAAATAATATCATAGAAGTAGCAAAATTATTATTAGTGGCTAGGTTATAACTACCCCTATAACAAATTTTTTATTTCATAGGTGCTCGGAGTTGCATTCATTGTTTATTAAATTTATTTATAAAAACTTTAGTTGTTACATTATTCCCCCTTACAAAAAATTATCCTCAAAATAACCAAAATGTTACATCATAAAATGATTTGGGTTTTTTTCATCATATGTTCCCCGTGATCCCACATTACCCCATCAATTTTATGATTTTTTCAAATCACACTTATCCCCCATATCATTCAATTCTTCAATACCTATTCTTTAGTGTCCAAAATCTGGATAGGCTCTTCACAGTAAGATAAATCAGGTTCCAATACTATACCATTATATGTGAGTACATGTGTTGGGTTTGGCATGTGACTTATTAATAATGAGACATGGAACATGTTGTGTACCTTAAAATGTCTAGGATTTATTGCCAAATTATACACCACAACTCCATTTCTCTCTATAACTTCAAAAGGACCAATATACATGGGGATTAATTTACCTTTCTACCCAAATATTATAACACTCTTCCCTAGAGATAATTTTAAGAAAACATGATCTCCCATGTGAAATTCCAGGTATATCCTTCGATTACCAACATAGATCATTTTCCTTATTTGAAAATGTTCAATATGGGTTTGAATAGACTTTATATTCACTATTGTTTACTCCAGAATCTCAAGTCCCACAAGTTTCAATTCACCAACTTCATCCCAACATGTTTGTGTACAACATATCATTCCATGCCATGATTCATATGTTTCCATTTTAATACAAGAATGGTAACTCTTATTCTAGTAAACATACATCATAGGAAAATACTAATCCTACATATCTTGAAAATTATCTGAGAAAGATATCTACATGTCTTCTAATGTTTGGATCTTCCTATCAGTTTGCTCGTCAATTTGAGGGTGATAAGCAAAACTCAATCAGATCTCAGTATCCAAAACATTTTAATGACATTTCGAGAAATATAATGTGAATTTTGGATCAATATAAGACAAAATTGAGAGTGTTTTCCATGAAGTATCACAAGATCAATTATATAGAGTTGTGTAATGCGCTTTAGCAGAAAATCCACTCTTATTGGGAGGAAATGTGCAGATTTCATATGTCGATCTACAATTTCCCATATTGCATCGTCATTTATTTGAGTTTTGGATAATCTAGTGACAAAATCCCTGGTGATGTCATCTGATTTTGATGTACGAATAGGTAGAGGTTGAATGAATCCTCTCGGATGTTTTCATTTAGCCTCCACTTGATGAAAATCAAAATATTAGGATACATAATATACAATTTCCTTCTTCATGTTGTCACACCAGAAAATTATCGTCAAGTCTCTATACATTTTAGTTTTACTAGGGTGTATAAAGAAATTAAAGCAGTGGGAATCGTCCATTATCTACCATTTCAACTCATTTATAGAGTGAACACATAGCCTTTCCCCAATTTTCAAAATTCAATCTTCACACATGAAGCTATCCAATTTCCAATCATTCAAACCATTTATTTTATTTTGAATATTTTCTTCCTTAAATAGAGAATTTCAAAAAAATCGATAATGATTATTGAGAATGAAATTGAAAAATTAATTATGTTTCATATTCTTTGATAAATTCGATATCAGGTTGTATTAGTTATATTAATATAGGATTCCCTTTAATCCCCGTTTAACATAAAAAAATGTGATCCTTCCCGTTCGATGCATCAACTACATTATTTTTCTTTTTGGGAGGTATTTATAGAACAATAATAATCCTTGTGTAGATCATGACATCGCCTTTGCCTCCTGATGAGTTCTTTATGTGGGAATATATATTATAAAATCTTATGAATAATACATATCTCACACCTTTCTCTATATAGAGAGTGTCTCCATATCATCAAATAAATAATACAGATGATAACTCAATATCATTTGTTGGGTTGTTGTATTCATGAATTATTAACTTCCTTGATGCATAGGAAATAATTCTATCATAATGTATAAGGACATAGCCAAGTCCTTTCATTGAAACATCATTTTATATCACAAGTACGCAATTTCCCTATGGAAGATTCCGTATTAAATAATTCAATAATATCATCTTCAATTCATCAAAACATTCCTCGTATTATTTTTTCCAAATGAACGTAACCCCGTCACGAGTATGAATAGTCAAAGGATTGTAAGAACAAGTGTTTTTATGAACAAAATGCTAATAATAACATGTTAATCCAATAAATATACAAACCTATGTTATGTTTTTAGGAGTATTCCATTCTTGTAAAACATTTTTCTTTCTACGATTAACTATCATTCTAGCCTTAGAGAAAATATTCCCCTAAAAATTAACTTCCAGAAACAAAAATTCATGAACTATAAACATCCCATATAATTAATTTTTTCTAAGATTCATTAGAATAAATTGTAGGTGATTCTCATGATCTTCATATGTTTGGGAGTAAAATCAGATAAGATCAATAAATTTCACAACATATTCATAAATATATTCCTTGAAAAATCGATTCATTAGAACCTTGAAAATAGATGGTGTACTAGTTAGTTCAAAAGGCATTAATGTAAATTTTAAATGCCCATACCCGGTATGAAATGTTTTTGTTGGAATATCATCTTTCCTCATACACAACTGATGATATCCAGATCAAATTTCAATTGTAGAAAAATATTGGTATCCATGACGTCGATCATGTAAATCATCAATTTGAGGCAACAAATACATGTTCTTTATTTGAATATCATTGATTTATCTATAGTAAATGCATATCTGGATGGGTATATCTTTATTTTTTTAAAAGAAAATTGGTGATACCCATGGAGAAATGGTAGGTTTGATAAATTCATTATCACTAAAATCCTCTAGTGGTTTCTACAGTTCTACTATCTTCATAATGGCCATTAACTTCAAGAAATCTCAGATAAATAAAGGGTTTGGAACTAAGTCTATAAGCCCAAAAACTATGGCTATAGGTGACAGAGACAGTTTAATGAACCATGGATATAGGTTATAGCCATGATTTAATGCACCATGGCTAGTATTTTCAAGGCTATAGGGACAGGATTATAGACACAATTTGAAATCATGGCTAAATCCCTATAACAAAGGTCCCAACCGGGGTTGAAGACATATATCCATGGTTCCAACCATGGCTAAAGCCTATAACTATGGTTTGAATCCATGGAAGAAGCTTAAGCCACATGGGGTTTATATCCCTAGTTTGAAACCATGGTTATTGGACTTCCAATTAAAAAAACAACCCATTGAACATCCCCCTCTAGTCCATTTATAGTATCCCCCTACAAAGCCCCCCTCTCCAACACCCACCTACATCCCCTCCTTCTTGCAAGGCCCCCCCCCCCCCTCACACACTCCCCATAGGGAATCCCCTGCAAAGCCCCCCCCCCCCCCCCCCCCGCTCCCCCTACAGGCTTCTACCCCCTGAAAATACCCCCTTCACTCACCCTAAATATCCCCCCTCTTGGATAGACCACACCCCTAGATATAGGCCTTACCATTTCATAAAATATACCCCCCTAAACACCCCCACTCCCCATTTATCCCTTTATTTCCCTAAAAATCCCTCACTCCCCTTGACAGGCCCCAAAAAAGACCCCCACCCCACTGCCTAGATGAACCCCCCCCCCATACATACCCCCCTTCCTGGATAGACCCCCCCACCCCACAGGACAGACACCACCCCCTTCCTTGGATAGACCCCCCTTGACACCCACCATCCTGCACACCCCCTCCCCCCTACAGACCCCCTTGCAGTACCCTATATCTCCTGCCAACATGAAGACACATATAATATCATTATGTAATGTTAAACTATTTTCATGGAGGATATCAAATGTCATGTGAGAATTATTATTTCAATGATCAATGAGAACCAACCCATACTTAGTGCATAGTAGAGATAAAGAATCCTTGAATAGGAATGTGTGAAAAAAGTGTTATCCATATATTATTAGTTAGTAAAATAGATTACTAAGAGAGTGTTACTATGGTTGAGGAGTGATGTGACCGTATATAATTGATATGGGAGTGTCCATATGGGTGACGAGTGATAAGGTCCTATATATTAGTCACCCTCATTGACACCCCTCTCCCCTGGACATCCCCCTCCTCGACACCGCTCTTATACACCTATCCCCCTCCTGGTCACCCCCTCCCCCTTCGACACCCCTCCATCCTGGACACCCCCTCCTAGACACCCCCCTTCTATACTCCCCCTCTCGGACACCCCCTCCATGATAACCCCTCCTAGACCCCCCCCACCAATAATCAATCATGACATCTACTAACACCCAGGCATTGGTCTGGTTAGTTTAGGATATGTGAAAGAAATTTATAGGTTCATCTAATGGAATGATTCTAGGAAGTGTAGGGTATTATCTCAGTATATATAAAGGGATACATAGTATGGTGTGATGGACTTGGTGTCCAACGTAAGGCCATGGGAGTTTGGTAATTTGAGGTTATGTTAAAAAAATGGGGGCATGGGAACACTTTTAGGAATGAGTAAACTAAGATTTAGTAAAAAAATATTTCCCACATCAAATAATATTAAATTTTTACATATATGTTAATTTTGAATCTTTTTCTTGTTGAATTAGATATTATGAAATTGAATTTCTAAATTTTCTTTTTGAGGTTTTTATATTTATCTCATTACTAGAAAAATATTTTCTCTATAAATGGATGAAATTAATATAATAATCATAGTGGGATGTTCTTTCCACCATTTCACTATATTGGGAAAAAAATTTAAAAGGCTTCCACCCATTGATTTATGAGATATATTATAGCACATGGAGATCCCAATTTTTTCTTATCCATTTAGTTTGAAACACCATAGAATTCAACTCATTTCTTATCAACTATAGAAGGCACGTATTTAATTTATGTAGAGCAATTAGGTCACATAAAATAGACTGCACTATGTACTTTGTGTCCTTGTAGAATATTGTATTGAATTGGAAAATATGGTTAAGAAACAAGTACCAAATAACCAATGACAGTTTTCTTGGTGGAAATTCTCAAACCTAGATTTTTTGTTTCCAAAATAAATATCGTAGCTTATGGAATTTTGGATTCCAAGATGAATATCTTAGATTTATGCATTTTGGGCTTAAAATAAGTATACCATGACCTAATGAATTTTAGGATTCCAACAAGAGTATCATGAATCTAGGATTTCTGAGTTTCCAAGGGGAATATCCCAACAATTTTCATTTTGGTCATTTAGAGTATTATCTCGACTCATTATATTTTTTTATTTTTATAATAATTCTCACTCCAGGATTTCTGAAAATGAATATATTGTCATATATAAATTGAAGGAAAGTTAATTTCCTACTTTCATGTTTCCTAAAATTTACTACTAACCACATGAAAGTAGATACTTGTTTATTATTAAGATAGAGAAGGATGAGTTAATTATTCCATTGGATGATGTATTCAATCAATTTTAATCCCATACAACATTAAAGACTATTACAATAGAACTAGAACTAGAATAGAAGGTCCTTGTTATCTGAATTTTGGAAGGGATTTCAGAAGGGGTAGTGGATTTTAAAAATGTATTATTTCATGATATGTATTTTCATTATTTTCTCATAAAATAGGAAAAAGTAACTTGAAGAAGATATATGTTGAGATACATGAATCATTTCCCACATAGATTAGTAAAAACCAATTTTTAACCTTATGGTCGGGGGATAATCCTTTGGTTTTAAAAGGTATATATATATATTCAAATTATCTAATAAAATGTCATCATTGTTTAATTTCATATGATAGAAAACAATGAATCTTTATATTCTTCTTAAAATTTACCTTGAAAATATAGTGGTTATTACAAAACTATTTTCTGAACAATTTAGAAATTATGGAAACATGTTTTTAAAAATACAAGTAATTATAGAATTCATATTAAAAGGGTTCGACATAGGTGACCTACCTCAACATCAAGGCACACTTATTTTTACGACAACAACTCAAATATTCCTTTTTTTCAAATTTCATGAATAAGTAACATAAAATATATATAACAACACCCATCCCCGGGGCACATATTTTCTTGGCCAAATATGCACAAGGGGGTCCTTATATATATATATATTTATACTTTCATATAACCCATTATACTTACACATTTATGCATTATTCATATATATATATAAGAACACCTATCCTAAAAATATATATTCATACTACCATTAGTGAATATATATAATGGGGAAAATTATATATTTATATGCCTATATATGAATACACATGTATTCCTCCACCAACAGCGGGTCGAATACACCAAAATGAGATTCAAAACGCACTATAAAATATAAGGGACCTAAAAATAAAAAAGTTCTAATTAAAATTAATCCAAAGAATAAAAAAATAATAAACCATAAACAAATATGATGTTAAACACAATTTATTTAATGTTGGTGTATGAAATTTCCCTCATCAAAAGAACACACCTTTTGGAAATAGACGAAAAAGAATTGGGATATAATGACTTCTTATATATATATGATATGTGTTTAATTTGTACAAGATAAATGATACATTAATCCATATCCATAAAAGAAAAAATAATTCACCTATTAATATGTGCATCACAATACTTAATAACATGATCATTAATAAAAGGAAAAATTTTAAAAGCACCCGTTCGTCAAAGAAAAACAGAAGCCAAATCATTGACATTGCAAAATAAAATATTCTTATTAATAAACTATATTAAATAAGGAAAAAATTAATTTTTTTGAAATGATTTTTTTTAAAACCTAGCATGGTGAACAAAACTTCTCCCCCTGTACACCCTATGCACACCCTAGACAACCCCTGCACAACCCTCCCCCTCCACTGGACACATAATGCTCCCTGAACACACTCTATCCACCACCTTGCGCACTCTCCCACACACCCCCTTCCCTTGTACCATGCACAACCCTTGAAAACACTCTGCACACATGCCCTACACACCCCAACACAACCCATGAACACCTCATCCCCCTCCACTACACACCCCCTTCCCTCTTCACACACTCACTCGACCCCCTGAATCATTCACCTTACTCACCCCTTGAACACACTCCCTCCACTCCCTGCACACCCCCTACCTATGTACCCTTCACAGACATCCTGAACACCCCAAAAGAAGCCCAATATACCCACTCAACCCCTTCCACTCTACAAACCCTCTACCCTGCACACAATCTCTCCACCGCTACCCATGACCGCTGCGCCCTGCACTCCCCCTGCACCAACCCCTACACACACCATTCACCCATACCCCATGCACCAACACCACATCACTTCCCCCTTCACCACCCCACCCACAATTCACCGCCACTTCTCCCGGAACACCCCACTACCCTTTCACACCCCCACATGCACCCCTAATGCCCCATCCCCAACCCCAACCTACACCCCCCTGCCCCTAACCTGCACCTCTACTTCCCCTCCCCCTTCCCCAATATATGAGCCCCTCCCCCTACCCTACACTAGACACTCCCCCTCCCCCTCCTCCTACCCCACCTATCCCCTCCCCCTCACCCTGATGCAGCACCCCCCCCAACGACCCCTACTTCTTCTATATATACATGAGTTGTTTTGGGGAGGGTATTACTAATTAAAATTCTAAACTCACTCATATTGTGTTTGTGTATGTGGGTTTACATAAATCCTTATGGGATGGAGTCCATAGGTGGGCTAGGATTTGTAAATACATAGATTTTAAAATAGAATGTAGCTAGATCAAGGAGAAAAGATAAATACATTAAGAGGACATATATGTTGAGAATTTTTTGATGGAAATAAGAGAACTGGACTAGAGATAACCTGGTCTGACCATGATCAAGGAGATGATTCAATTCATGTGGGACTAGAATGAAATAATGAACTTCTATTACTATCAGTAGAAAAATATCAACATTAATGGGAAGTTACAACATTATTTTGGGCTATGTGGGATAGAATAGGAAATGATATTTTGTTAATATTCATTATAATAAAAAAGAATGCTTGAACCTATTTGGATTAGTCTAGTGATAGATTCATTATATTCTTGGGTTGCTACTAAATTACTCAACAAACATCAAGAACAGATTAAATTAATATTATATGGCTTTAATGTATCCATGAAAGCACCAAACCAATGTGAAATGATACATTGATTATTGAAAAGGCCTTCTAAATAGGGATTAGTTTTTCAATTTAAGGAAAATGGAATGTAGGATGTATTTTAGTTACGTCATATGGTACGTGGGAAAGGGGTTTGGCTGGATCAAGCTTATGATTGCACAAGACAGTTCCTAGATCAGATATTATTGCTCCTACAACTGGTGTCGTGGTTGAAGTACACTCTGAATCTACCCTAACCAATGTCATTCTGTTCTTCTGGGAGATTATTATTAAGGAATCATTTGGAAACAAAGAGCCATATACTGAACATTCTTCCCACATTCACCCCTCCTTCACAAATGCCTGCATCCACCCTCCCCCATGCACCCCTCCATCACCCCCAATGACCCTCACCCCTATTTTCCCCACCTCACTTCACCCCAACCTCACTGCACCCACACTATCTCCTACCGCCTCCTTCAACCCCACATCCCCTACTACTTCCCCCCCACTAATATGAATAGAACCGATATAAAATAACTGATGGGTCCCTAATTAAACTAACTAAACCTATAAAAAAAATATTTAATTTCATTTGAATGATATCACTAACTCTATTTTATTTTTTATTTTTTATAAAATGCCTATTTTGGGTTAAGTGTGAACAATCATAAAAGATTACCAAAATACCCACAAATCAATTATAATATGCACAAAAACTCAATTTCTAAAATTTATCATACAATGTAGTTCCACCGTGCACTGTAGGATGTTTTAGGTTATAGGACACGTCTAGATATCTATGTGAGAGCTGGAATCATGTGAAAAAAAATATTTGTGCCATCAGTGACCATCACCACTATTATCAAACCATTTATATCAATCAACTCATAGTTTCCATTCTGTATCACCACATAAAAAATTGTATTCAAGTGATACTGAACACCACAGCTGGTAAACTAGTTCCACATGAAACTCCATTTTCATCATTAAATCAAGAAAACCGAAAAACATTAATAGAAAAACCACCATCAAATTCCACATGACTATAACACCCAAAATGGCCATGACCAATGATAACATCTACTAAGTATCCAATCAATGATTATCATAATACTATAACTTAATAAAATTAATCAAATCAAATTGATTCACTAACCTAAGAAGAATGGAATGATATATATATAAAATAACCAAAATAGATGTGGCCATATCGAAATCCAATAGAGCATATAACTAATACTAATATAATTGAGAAACCCAGCCTAGTCTAAATCCAACTTAATAAAATATAAAAGTTTCTAACTAAATTAATGTAATCCAACAATGTTGATTTATTAAAATAAGAACCAATTGTTATATTCATAAAATAAATGAAATATATTTGGCCTAATCCAAATTAAATGTAACTAAACTAAGAATACTAGAATTTACACAACTGAACTCAAACAAACCCAATGAAAATAATAATGAAATGATGTTACCTAAAATAAATATTTATGCTATCCAAAAAAATTCTCAAAACCATGAATAATGCATCTAGATTACATGATCCATTGAATCCAAAACCAAACAAGTAAAACGTATTTCATAATAAAAAATATATTTTTTAATAATGATAATAAAAAATATTAAAATTTGTTCACTAATATATATATATATATATATAATTCTTAAAACAATGATTTTACCCCTACATCCCCCCTACACCCTGACCCTATTCCACCCACATCCCCCACTGTAACCCCCACCCCACATCCCCATATATAACTCGGTATCCCCACCCCACTACAACCCCTTCCCCCACACCGTTCACCCCCACTACAATCCCCCCCCCCCTCATCCCCACATCCTAATACATCCACCTTCCCCCACCATTCATTAGTTTCTATTAAGTTTTTCTTGTTTTAAATTATTCCATCACCTCATCAAATCTAAATAAAATCACATCTTTGGTTTTCATCTACAGGTAGAGAGAACTCTTTTATATTGAGTCATAAATTTAAGAATCATTTAGAATTTAGATAGTGTTTGTTACAATTTTATTAAATATTCACAAACCTCATATACATTGATATTTTTTCTAAATAGTGATAATATAGAAGAGAATATAGCTCCATTAAATAAACAAATTAGATATTTATGTGCACATACTTCTATCAATTGGAATACCTACTAGGTGTTTCCAAATAATCATGTATACATTCAGGTAAATCATGATCATATCCAAATGATTCATATTTTTCATTATTTTTTTGGGGAGGACCCCAGTAAGAACATGAAGGAATTTTACACCATGTGCATTACCTTAAAATTGAGAGAAATTTCATAATATCAAATAAAATGGAAGCAATTACCATTCTACTTAGATGTGTCCACAATGGAATGGATGAAGAAAATATAACTTGGAGATGTCACAAGCTAGTATGTTCTGTAGGGATCCATTATTTAAAATTTCTTCTATGATTCAAGGAGCACATTATATAAAATTATACCATTAAGGAATAATGAAAGATAGTTGATAAGCTCATTATGGGTATTATAACAAGTTCTATATGTTTACTACTAGTCATCCACATCAAAAAAACATATGTGATCATAATTTCTTATTCATATTATATGGATGTTTTCGGAATAGTGATGGAACCCTATTGGATTCATCATCATGTAGAGTCTCATGATATAATATTTAAATGATTCCTTGGATTTTATATGGATATTCTCTTTGAAATCTAAAACTTTTCTTGCATTGACAACTACTAAATGTGTAAATGAGGTAAAAAAATTTAACACACATTTAGTAGTGTCTTTAATTAGAGAACTAAAATATATCATGAGATTATTAGTGCTAAGGAATGTGAAATAAGCACCAACAATCCCCACCCCCAAATTGGTCTCTCAATTGTGTATTTTTATGAGTTTTTATAGAATTTTTCCTTCAAATGTATAACACGTAACGATGTGACACTATAAAATGAAGATAATTCTAACAACCAATGAATAAAAATGGTTTCAAGTAGTATTCAATAGTCTGATATGGATATAGAATGAAATATCAATCCATGTCACCTTCCTAAAATAATTTATTATATATTTATCACCCCACACTTCTAGTAGGTATGTAAAAACTAGAAACCTTCAACAGGTTACCAAACATAAAGAAAAATTCAAGATCCATCCACTAAGGACCTGTAGAGATAGATGGAATACTGAGGTAATAAAAAATCCACTTTCACAACCCATGGTTCTAAGCATAATGAGTTAAAATTACAATATAAAAAATCATTATTATCTTATTTACATTAATAAATAAAGGTTTGGGCATTGAATTATCATAACCAATTAATGACACGAACTATTATTTTATTAATAATTGTTATGGTTGTATAGGGTCATGGGGACTAAACACCCGAAGAAAAACCAAGGACTAAACACACAATGGGAAATGAATAAGACCATGTTTGATAATAATCTTTTATGCGTCTATCACATCATGGATTTAAAACATACATGTTCTATGTCAGTCATCATCATCTTATAGGATTTTTTATGTGGTATAATTATTTTATAAAAAAATTTGATAACTCAACATTCAATTTAGTTAACACTCCAAAAATTACATCTTATAAAAAAACTACAATAATATCATGATATTTCATATATAAATCACTAGGAAACAAATGTTTACATTAACAAAAGTAATAATAATCAAAAAATATTATATATTTGTGAAATTGTATTTTATAAATCACCATATATCATTCATCCATCTTAAAATCATGTCACCATAACTTATAATTTCTATCATTTGAAGATTTAAAATCAATAATACAATCAAACCCAATCAAAATCAAACAAAAAATCAAAGAAATAAAACTTTATTCAATAAGTGAAAACAAATAAACCCTATAAAAGGAAAATGTGACAATTAAGAAGAAATAAAATCAAAACATATAAATTGTACGTAATGAAAATTGAAGAGGTTGTGGATCTAAAATCAATGAAACACTTATCTGTAGAGGATATCAGAGGGCACATGGAGAATTTGAACCATCCTGGTTCATATTTATGTGACTGTTTATTGCAGAAAATCAGAGTTAATTGAAACCCTAATAGCATAAATTGAATAGGTATTTGAGGAAATAGAAATCAATACCTAACACATCCTACCACATGCCACTCAGAAGCTTTAAATCATGGACTTCCCACCAGTTATATGTAGAGGGGCTCGTGGAATATGTGAAGAAAAAAGAACATATTAAAGTAGTGAGTCATGGAAGAGGGTCACCCAATGGTGCAAGTTGAGGTGGAGTCGTGGCAGATGTAGAGGATCACAGTGAGGTTGGGTGATTATGTCGTCAAAGGAGGATCGTCTCGGGGTTGGGTGGTTGTGTCATCATAGAATGGTCAACCCAAGGTTGGGTGGCCACAAAATTATCATATGATAATGGATGTTTTTCTGGACGCATTGGGATAAATTTTTTTCGGACTTATGAGGAGGAGATATTGAAACCATGGAAAAATAAATGGTATAATCACAATATGGGTGGGGATGGGTGCGTAGCGCCACGAGTATATTATGACCCGTGGTGGTATCTTATGTTGTATGGGAAGTTTTTTTCTAACTATGGGCATATAAGTGTGGCTACATCCATAAATTTTAAGAGTTATTCTATAAGGATTCGTTTATATATGCCTTGCACTATGAATTAAATAAATAGAAAACTCAATTTTTCCACCCTGGAGAATATCTAGGTAAATCATATGGAAATATGTCAATGTATTATTTGACAATTGGTACATCCTAAATTTTAATCTTTCATTACCCACTCATTGATATTGAGTTCTCATCCTCCCCAATAATTGAATTCAATAGAGATACTAGGGTTGGATATATATAAGAATCATATGGTCATTCTTATTCTCTAATGATAATTGCATTTACACCTTCACCAAAATCATAATTTCTTTCTTATTCAAATATATTTTCTCAAAATAATATGAATGATAGTCCATGATAGGTATTATGTCAAATTCAAAAAAAAATTAAGATGATAAAATCAGACGATAAAGTTTATTTATATGCCATAATGTTGAACGACTGACACATCATTGATGTAATGTGACTTCACTTTGGGAATTGGACTGAAAAATTTCTTGTTTAGAAGAATTGAAAATATCTACTTTTCAATGAAATATATGAAGATATAAAGGAATGTGATGGTCCAAAATCAAATAAGTTATTTTCAGAGTTTGATGAAATGATTATAGTATATGCCACCACCTTTTTTGGAACATCAACTTCAGTTGTTGTGATTGCATAAGCATTCCATTCTCACAAGGCCTTTTTAGGTAATTTTTCCATGAAAATGAGGAAAATCATTAGAATATTGTTGCATCTCATTACATTAGATTCATTGAACATTCATATCTTATTTATTTTCCTTGAAATGCCATGATTGTGGTTTATTTCTCTATATTTGTGACATACTCTTTTTCCATTTATGCATTCTCCAGGTTGTTTACTTCCAAAAGTATCACATGATGAAAAAATACCCTTTTAATTCATCCCATTATCCATTCTTTCATCTAACACCCTCTTCATCTTCGGAATTCATTTAATGTTTTAAGAAATAGAGAATTCATTCTTTGTATTGATTGCATGATAGACAATATATTCGTATAATTAGAATGTTTTGTAAACAAGTTCCCTTATAAGGGACAATAATAAACAATAAAAAATGAATCAATCCTTCTCCTCAGATTATGTTTGTAGTCTACGACATGCCTTTCTATCCTTGTAAAATTGGCATCATCCTTTTCATGATTTTCATCATTTTTTTTCGAACTCACGAATTTCCTCTCTATATCAAGTCTCTTCCCTAGAGGAAAATATATTATTTAAAATATTTCCTTAGTTTCCCTCTGTTACATTTATTCTATGTATTCTTCCTCATTCATGTTTTGAATTAATGAACACCATTGATCTACATCTCCATATACTATATAAATTTTCATGACAGAGTTTTCACATTTATTTAAAACCATAGAATGAAATATCATCTCTAATGAACACATCCCATACACCACTATGAATGGGATTGTAGTCCCATTGAATAATGGGGGTTTTTGTCACATAAATCACTCTAACATTGATCTTCAAAATTGTTCACTAGGATACTCTTTAGTTGTAAGGATATTATTGATAACTTTAGTCAGCTATCACCATATAGTTCAAACTACTAAACACCAATCACAGATCAAGTAACAATATCATTATCTTTCATAGAAAGACAATCCCTACGAAGATATGTTTGTTCAAGTGGTTTCAATTCCTTCCACCATGGTCCATTTATAAATTAGGGCATACACTAGATTAGGTTATGAATTATATTTCATAATCTCAACTAGATGGATACTAATCAGAAATTGTAATTCTATTCATAGTTAATCGCATTATAATAAACATAGTGTCTCGAAAGATAATTTTACATTTAAATCCATAATAATGACATATAAATAAGATTTGAATTATCCTAATCATATACCATGGTAGTGTCAAACTAGTTGTGCTGTAAGGTCTATTGTCATGTACTTGGTTACCCTGCGTCAGGATTGAAATTCCTTGTTAGAGTGTTTACACCTAGATGCATCTGTGCTAGAACCACATACACTTGTATTATCCAGACTTGGATCTATTTTCTATGAATATTTACATAATCTCTTAATTACCAAAATTCTAGGAAGTTCTTGTATATTTATTCTCAAAGTTTATCTTAGGGTTTTGTTCCTCAGTCTTCGTTTTCAAAATCTATATTCCCTGTTTTCTAATAAACTTCCTCCAATACCAACTGTCAGGACCCAACCCTCGTATCCCAGAGCTCCTGGCTTATTTCATTACATAATCGGGATTACAGGAAAGAAATATCCTTATGGAAGGAATAGTTTAATATATTTTGAAATAAAGATAAAATATAAGCACGACATTACAACATGAAATGAAATACATAATATAAAATAAATATGAATCAATGATTATCCCTGAAAGTAATTAATAATATTCATCTTCAAAACTAGGTGAAAATAAATCATAATAATGTTGTGATCTTAGATTATGAGTAATGAAATGTAATACAGTTGATGTTATCATAAAAATAAACCCCAAGCGTGGTGAACTGGTAAAAATACATGACTTGGAAAATATATCTGAGAATAATATGGAAGGAATGAAAGGTGAGTAAATATGGTCATATAAATTATCAAAATAGAAAAAAACATAAACATTTATATTCTACTAGTCAAACGATCACATGTTTTGTGAATTTTTAATACCATAATATGCGAATTTGGAGTGCTAGTCATCTAAAACATATTGTCAAGGTCTTGGTCAAGATGTCTGAAAGAATTAGGGTAAAACCTCAGCCAAAACCCAATTTTTTTTTGTCTCATGATACATACAGATAAATATAGGGGATATAGCAGGCCCCAACTACCACTTTTTATGTCTAATTAATTCTTCTGTTAATGGTTATAACCATAAACACAATGATCATATGATATAACTTTCCCCAATTTGTACACATAAACACTAACCATTCTGAGTAGTATGGTGAATTGCATCATGATATCACATTCATAGTCAAACTAATTATAAACAATTTAATTAAATATTTAAGATGAAAAATATTATGATATTAACATCAACAAGTCATATAATTCAACAATGGTGTTGAAATTGAAAATAATTCTCCAATAAAATCATCGATGACTGTTTTATGGAAATTCAATTTTTCTTTTAAAATCCGAGTTGATTTGGAGAAATCATTGCATAAAACTATAAATTAACAAAGGTAGTTTTTGTACTATTAAATTAGTGGTTCTATTAAAATAAATTATGCCTAAAATATATTATATTTTCTTTATGAACATATGTATATATTTAAGAAGTTACCATGAATTCATGCGTCTTTATCAGGAGGAATTGGGAAAGATCCTTATATAAAATTCAAACCCTCATACAATAAACAAGAATATGATTGGTATAGATATATAGAAAATTAAAATATAATTTATGAATATTATATTATAATTATTAAGAATATAATTTGGATTAAGAGAGAGAAATATTTTCCAGAAAGAAAATGGATGATTGTGTAGAAAACCATTACATTTTGTCCGAATGTTTTTTGAACTCGAGATTGACATACTATATAATCAAATAAAATTATTTAATTATATATTTCATAATCTTAATTAATTTTTTTTCATTCTAAACTATTTTTTTATTTTATTTATGGCCATTTGGTGTGTAATAATATTCATATTTATCGCTCGGGAGCGTTCGTTTCTTTGGATTTCATTATATGTATAGTTGAATATGGTAATGGAAGTTCATATGGAATGTGTATTATTATCCAGAATTGAATTTATATATTATTTAAAAAAATACATTAGTCTAAATTTTTATTCATTTAATGTTCTTATAAAGTATGAATATGAATCATCGTATAAAATATTTAGTGATAATCATTTATATTTGTATAACGGTTTCTTGATCACAACTATCTAATTTTGTTCTATTATATAATATCATGTATAAATTATAGTTCTTGAAAAAATACATAATATAAGATAAATATTTTATATTATATTACAACTATAAAAATGGTTACATGACAATACATTAAGAAGAAATTGAAGAACAGAACTTCAACGACCACGATGGTTGTAAATCGACATATCCCGGACAAAGATTTTGTTTTTAAAATAAGTGAGAGAGGAGGGAGAGAGAATTTATATTGATGAAGGATATTTCATTAACAAGATATAATTGCTTTATATATATGATACTAGAGTTACCATGATCACTTGGGCATTGGAATTTATAAGATAATAATAAATTAAGTAAGTTAAAATGAAATTTAAAAGAGAAAAGTAAAGGGATTTTACCTCTTGAGTAAACATCCTTGAATACCTCCTTAAATTAAGGGGTTTTGGACTTTTGAAAATACCAGGAGATATTGGACGTGGGGAGATACTATGAAAGAGTATTTGGATAGAGAATTGACAAATCTTAATTGCTTAGAGGAGTGAAGAGAATAGGGAGTGATGGGTGGTTTTTATAGTGTTATAGATTAGTGATATTGAATATCTTAATCAATATTTTATTATTTTTCTTAATACAAGGAATATTGATTAATTATTTTGACCATAAATAGTAATAGGTTCTTGTGAGTTCAAAATAATGGCCATTTAAATCATCCATGACTCAATCATAATGGACAAATTTATGTATTTAGAGTATTTTGTAAATTATCAAATTTCATTATTCTCTAAACGTTCAAGTATTTCTGAAAAATCTCAAATATTGACCCTAGCCATTTTTGAATGTGTAGAATTTAAAATTTAACTCCATTATATCAAAATAATTTTCTAAATAAGGTAAATTTAATTTGATAATATAATCAATATTTTCTTGAAAAATACATATTTAAAATTTATAAATGAATTTATAGTACATTCAAAAATTAACTAAGTTCCCAAAAAATTATCATAAAATCATAGGAAGAAAAAACATTTATTAAGGAAAAAATTCTATGAAAATTAATTTTAAATTATATAAATTTATTAATTTATTATTTTAATTAGAAATTTATTACTCATTGAAATATCAAAACCATTTTATTAATTTTCAAAATAATCACTATCTTTTATGTGGTGCCAAAAATATTATCTATACATACATGGTTTAGGATTCTATTAATTCAGGTAAATTACTATTCATAAGGGTAAATTTGTATTCATAAAGATATGTTACTACTCACCTAATGTGTATGTTTGTTCTATCCAACTATAAATATCTTTCTGATCGTAATCGTGTATGTCAGTTTTTCAAAATTAAAATAACGGAAGAGACAAAATTATGTTTAGTGGGTAGGTTAAAACTATCTAATATAATATTGTTTTTTATTCTTAGGGGCATTGTGTGATATATATTCAATATTAAATATATTTTTAAAACCATGGGGTGTTATAATGTCCTCCATCCAATAATTTTTACAAGTAGGTGTTTGAGAAATTTTCATTACTACATTTGAAATATCGTTGCATCCTCTATGAAATACAATATTCCTTTACCTAATCACTATAAAAAAAGAGGGTTTACAACATCAATTTTAAATTTTAGGGTATAAGTAACTATTTATTCATAGAACATACTGTCTCTTATGGCTAATGAACATTATAGATTTGGTTTCAAGACACTACGTAATTGATCAAATTTTGAGGCTAAATTATAATACCCGAATACTACCTTGCATATCTCATAATATTTTCATCATATCTACTGATATATTTATCATCATAATGAATATGCTTAAATAATTCCTTCCTTATTTTTTTATTAAAAATACAAGGAAGTTACTTATTGATAAATAGTCCACGAAACATATCCTGATATATTGAGTCAATTTCATCTACTTTTAAAATATTCATAGTTAGATTAAACAATTTATCTTAATTTCAATCAAAAATGTATACATACAAAATGATAATATCATATTATGATTATTGGATAATGTAAAATATCATTTCAATCATACAGATCCATTATTTTGAATCTATTGGATCAAAACCCCACCAAATAATGATGTTTATTTCTCAATGAAGGACTCATTAAAATTTTGTTCCTTCCATTTCTAAATTTGTTATCCAACATGAATCATACCTTCAAAAAGATATGTTTGCTTATAAATTTTGTTAAAATTTTAGCTCATATATTTTGTTTATCTGGTTGATAATGATTGAGCTTTTCATTACATTCAAAATTAACACAGTTTCTTTTGGTTCCAGCAATTGTCTAATCCAAAAAAAATTGTGTGATAAAAAATAATCATAGTAGGGAACTACATATTCATGAAAAATCACTTATATGATGTCTAACCAATGAATATTTCTTTTAAATATATTAAAAAATAATATTTAAATTGGTCATTATTGATCATCATAAATTTAATTCAATAATGATGAATCATATTGAGTTTGTTAATTTCAAAAGAATATACCATAGGAGAGTTAAACAAGGTGTGAAACAAGGTCTGTTTTCATGCACCTTGTGATGATCAGTTCCACCTCAGTATTCTCTTTTCTAAGATATTACCCCTTGGTACCTCTGTTCTAAATCCTAATAATATACTAGTATATATACTGGTATTTAATTTCATGGAAACAAAATTATAATTTTTTTCCAAAATTTTACAATACAATGAATCATCTATATACCTATACTTATAGACATACCTATGCATATATTTAGAAATTACTCTAGGTATATAAATAAATGTTTCTTTATATTAATTTTTAAATGTTATCAAAACATAACATTTATAATAGCTATAGATACACATTCATTACAGAAATAGGTATTACATGTTCTTAGAATAATATTCAAGACATTACAAAAATAGAAGGCTAAGGACCCTAACGTTTAGTTCCATTGGAGACTCCATACAAAATCATATAATTTGCAAAAATATCTTCAATGTATCCAAAAATTATTTCCCATTTAATACTAAACATATTAACAGTAAACTTATATCCATTCTCCGTAACCTAGGGAAAGGAAGCATATAAAGGATTAGATATGAAGCAATATAAGGATAAGAAATGGATATAACCACACCACATGTGTATATGGGTTGGAGAAAATAAGAATAACATTTGGAGACCATAACATATATACCATATATACCATATATCATAAACATGAGTCATGAAACAAATATTAATAGTTTATAAGACATGAATCATTATGGAATCAAAGAACAATATCCATTTGAACATAAAAAAGTAATATATTTATGGAATAAAAATCATTTTATAACATTTTTAACATGTATAAATAGATACAGGTTTTCTCATTAAGGTAAAGAAATAAAATATTTCATATGTATAAACATATGGATATGAAAGTAGATCCATTCATAGCATTGTGTTATGATAGAAATGTTAAAACATAACACATAGAATTTTTAGTTAGGTTCATGCATAATATTGTGGACATGTAGTAATGTTCATTAATAAAATTGTGAACATGTAATCTAGTTCACTCATAACATCGTGAATATGTAATCATATTTTTGCATAATAATGTGATAATTTAATCAGGTTCATGCATAAAATATTATTTCATT
Source organism: Viscum album (assembly GCA_963277665.1). Classification (NCBI taxonomy): domain Eukaryota; kingdom Viridiplantae; phylum Streptophyta; class Magnoliopsida; order Santalales; family Viscaceae; genus Viscum; species Viscum album. The sequence goes on from OY728129.1 coordinate 1,047,638, forward strand.
GGTTATCCAAAATTATAAATTGCTATAAAGAGAGATATCGGTCCAACCCATTATATAATTTTAATCAAATGTATGTTTTCTACAAAATCATAAACCATATATCATATCATAACTCATGAAATTTAATGAGTTTCCCAAATAATTCATCGCACTATATTATATTATAAATAGATAGCTTTCATAATAATATAATCATTTCATAATATCATAATCGAGGGAAAAAGAAGTGGGTTTCATAAGAATATTATCATGGAAAAACCTATGGATGATAAATTGGTTTCATATAAATATTATCATCATAATCCATTTAGAGAATGGATAATAATAGTAAAAATGAATCTTATCCCCATTAATTCATAGGTACCATCAATGGAATCATCGTAGATGTAAAATGACTTTGTAAATCCATTTAAAATACATCCTGAATAAAATATCCATTCCAATATAAAAAACACATTTTAAAACATTGAACTTTTTGAAAATAATATTCATTGAAATTAACCTTGAAAATATATAAATAATTCCTTAATTGTTATACTAGTAATTAATATTAGCTGTTTTTTTCGTATCGTATTCATACAAACAATTAATCATTTCACATTTTTTGGTAAAATCCAAACAGGCATAGTTTGGAAAAAGACTTCAATATTTCATTCAGAAAGTATTTTAAAAAATAAAATCAAGGGTAGAATATTATTTTTAAAATCATAGGATAATAATTAATCATTTATAAAAACAATTTTAGAAATAATGGTCTTGAATGAAAATGAACTTGTGAAAGAAGAGATAAATTTTCGACATTTAAAAAAACTATCATTTATTTTATGTGCCAATGAATTGAATAAATTTTTTATTAAATTATAATTTCATGAATAAGAATAATATATGAGTTTCATGAGAGATATAACATACAATTTTATCATCAAAAAAATAATCATTAACAATCTAGATAAATTATAAGATTATAACATAAAATCATTACTTATTTGTTAAAATCCAATGGTAATCCCCACAAAGGTATATGATAAAATGTAAAATTATTTATCATGAGGATAAATAAATTTATTATATTAGATTTTATATGGTATTTATATATATCTCTTTCAATGATATAGGTGCATAATGAAATATTCATCTGAAAAAATAGATTTTGATAAAATTACTTTATTTCATTTGTAATATTTTTTATTGGAATCCAAAATAAAGCATAAAATACACTAAAATTTGAAATATATTGAATTGAATGGGATTTATAATATAACTTATCCAATGGGATGTATATATACTACCTAAAATAAATTTTTGTTCAATTTTTATATGTCTCCCAAAAATAATTTAGATGCGAGAAATCCCTTACCTAATGTATATAATTACCTCATAAAAATTCCATCCTCAGGTATATTAAATATAATTTTATTATACTTATTTTATATAATTATAATAATATTTCTCTTAAAAATATGATTTATGTTTTGAAATTTTATTAAACATTTTATAGTAATTAATTTTAAAAATCATGTTCTGGTAATAACTGTGTCATTTTTCAAATATGTTTTGGTTCGATGTTTTTATATTTTTACATTGATCATGGTTTTATAAGTTACATATTTTTTGTAATGATATAATAATAACATATATTCATCAATTATTTCTTTAAATAAATCCATTAGACTTAGTGATATAAAATGAATTTCACTCGTTATGGAGATGTAAAGTCATTCATTAGCTTGAACGTTGCTTCCAATTTCCCAAATGATGGAAGGTAAGATAGGTTAATAATATATCCCCCATATAGAGTGATTATAATATAATATATATATATATATATATATATATATATCACATATCTTCTATATATATATATCATTTATATATTCCTTAACTACATCATTATAACTTTAATTGTAAATCGTTAGTAAAAAATCAATCGCATCTCCACACGAGGTGTTAGTCCTCAATAAAAATGAAATATCTTAACATATCTCATACAGAATACAAAATAATAAGGGTAAATATTATACCAAAACTATAAATGTTTAATTATATTTTAAAATCATATAATTTTTTAATCCATTACTATATCCAACCATGAGTGGTAGTAATATAAAAACAATTTAAATCATTTTGTGAGGAGGTAGTTCAATACGCATATAAGTGATAATTTAACAACCAATTTAATGAAATAGGATATTGATATTAGTCACAAACCTAAAATAAAAATATTTCATCATATGTATGATACTGAGGTTATTATATCATCATGTTTTAATAAAAATTTATTATGTTGGCGGAATAAAATAAAAATACTTTTTAAATAATTTTATCTCTTCTTCAGGAATCCTATTTGTGTTTTAAATGAATTCTTATAATTTTTTATTTCATGAAAATATAATGCCTATATAATGATATTATAGAATTTTTATGTGATTTTGAAAATAGGTTGGTCAATATAAATGGCTCTATAAGTCTGATGAAGTGAGTGCGGTGAGTTCATTTTTATAACTGATGAGGGGTGGAATTTTTTGTAATTACACAAATGTATGCACTATTATGTTGTATCAAGTACCTCATGTGCCTAAAATATAGTTAATAAATGGAATATAGGAATAATTTTTTTTAGAAACACCTCTATCATACAAAATGAAAAACATTTATAATGTAATTTACTAATCATTATTTATACTCAATTTATCCATTTTAGATTTTTTTCCAGGTAAATGAGTATATTTTTATTTACATTGGTAAAATATCTGTTAATATTGAAATGAAAATTATATTTTTTAGATTTTTTATACATACTGATTGAAAATATAAAATAAAATTTGATTAAATAAAAAATCCTTAGTGTGTGGAATCATTAATTTTAGCATAATTGCATATGACTTGAAAAATATTGTTAATCCTTAATAATGAAAATATATTATAACTATTGTCCAAAATAATTATGTATAACAATTAATTGGAACAAATTATATATTAAAAATTATTCAGTTTATAAATATTAAATCCATTTTTAAAAATTATATCCATTGAAGTGGAAAATATAAATTCCAAATTAATCCCATAGAAGCATTGAAAAATTAAGTTTTCAAAAAAGAAAAATTGAAAAATTAAAATGTTTTCCTATCCAAATTCAATAACTAAATTTATCAAAATGAAATTTTTTAGATTAATTTATGTATTATTAATCTAATATTAAATTAAAAATGATATTAAATATAAATAAACATTATAAAAAAATAAATCAAAAAGTAAAATTATAAATATAATTAATATTTTCCACCCTTTATCAAAAAACAAATCATTCTAGGAAATTACCAAAACAAATCACCCAAATCTAATTTATACATTGTTATTTCTTAAATGAATTATATATTATCATATTAATTTTCCAAAAATATGAAAAATTATATTAATTATTTATCAAAAAATATATAAAATCGATTTTTTATAATAGTACCTTGGAAAAATATTATGACTTTACAAAAAATTATGTTTTTTAACACTATGATTACTCTATATAAAATGATTATTTTAAAATTTTAAATATATAATATTACTCTAAATAACACTATGTTTAATTTATATGTTATAACATTCAGTTTTTAATAATTACATTGTTGTTGCCAAAATTTGGGATGCACAAGAACAAATGGAAAGCATTAGGGGCGGTCTCACGAAGCCTGTTCGCAGAGCCCCCTAGGCCCTAAACTATTGCAAAACTCCTCCTTCAGGATGCCACAATGGATCAAGGAGGAAGGATGCTCCGTGAACTGATTTAATGTTCGCTAACTCGCCGCGGATCAGGGAGGCGGGATGCTCCACGAACATATTTGACATTCGCGAACCCACTACAGAGCGAGGAGGTGGGATGCTCCATGATGACCTTTGATGTTTGCAAACCCTCTGGAGGAAAATCTCTATCTTCACGCCGAGTAGTTTCTGCTTCACAGTTCCTCTTGCCAATAAATACTAGGCTCCCCTCAAGCCCAAAGGACAGATCCTCCGACCTTTCGCCTTCTGAGCTCCCACATCACAAAGAAATGTTTTCTCTATGAACCATGATCATTTCAAAGTACTTTTTGATCATGCAGTTCCTTCTCCTTTGCAGGAATTCCACCCCCTTCAAGAAGGGATCCCCTTCACGGATCCCACAGGCATCAGCGAATGAAGAGATCCGCAAATGGACTAGGGTCTTCGCAGAGCACTTGTGCTTCGCATTATACCATTCATGAACATGTGTCCTGCAGGCTATGACAGGGTCACTGTGCATCACGAGGAACATTTCATTGCAATATTACGCTTCACGGGGAACCCTTGCTTCACAAGGCATTTCTCAATGAATTCATTTCCCCTTTGTGAAGCACCTTCCATCTCCGCATATCCCTATGCCTAGTCTAGGCCACTTCACCTCACGATGCACACCCCTTTGCGATCCCCCTTCACATCATGGAGTAATAGAGATTCACAATGCTTCTACCTATGTACTCCTTTGCTCTGAAACTCATTTTCTTGTGCAACCCTTCAGGTTTTTGTAAAGCAATTTCAATGTCCATTGGGAAGTACCTTACATTACGTTTCTTCGCCTCATGCTTCTTCGCATATGCACGCTAATAACTATTTCTTCTTCACATAGCCATGCCAGTGTGGACCCCTCAATGGATCACTCCATAACACCTCATAACCACATAATTTTTGATTCCATCCCTTTCCCATGGGGAGGGAGGTATGAGTTATGTATGTCCTACGGGGTGTGGAGTGAACCTACCTCATCCGAGATGCAAGATGTTAAACTGCCAAGCCCCATCTTACTCACCACATGACGTTGAACAATGACCTACCCTTGTTCATCGTAGGCTGGGCTTCTCTACCTTGGACATTCTGCATGCCCATAGGTCTCCACAGGAGTGAAGTCATTACTCACATGGAATGAGATCTTATTTATTGGAGTGGCGTCTGGCCGCAGTGAAAAGGAAACCACCTTGGTGTAAGCCCCATGATTTTCTTGTAACAGGTAGCATTCCTATTCTTACTCTCTTCCTTGGTGGAAATTTCTCTCCTTCTAATCTTTGTCTCTACCTCAGCCTCCACCCTGGAGTATGCACCAATATCCATTAACTTGGATGGAGGACAATGCGTAAGCCACTGTTACCTCTTTCTACGGCGGACCATGCATAAGCCACTATTTCCTTTATGGTACACTATCCACCTGTAATCCCTCATTCCACTACCCACGGACACACCATCTGTGACGTGATCATCATGCCTTTGTTGCCTCTTGTTTCTCACACCAAGAATGTCCCACGTGGGCATAGAAAATCATCTACCATGACATCCTCTCTAGGAATCCTAGAGTGTAAGACCCAAACATCCTTCTCTCGAACTATGTGGAAATTGATCCTTGCCAAGGCACTGTACGTAAGAAGCCTCCCCGAGGATCAATCCCAAAACTTATCAGTCCCGACCATCTTCTTGTCGGTTCACCAATCATCCCCCTCTCGAACTACGTGGACTTTGATCTTTTCAAAATAATGGTATGTATAAATCCTCCCCAAGGTTCAAGTGAAACACCTATTGGTCATGACCATCTTCAAGTCGGTTCAGCAAGCATCCCCCTCCCGAACAAAGTGGACTTTGATCCTTGCTACGGAATGGTACATAGGAAGCCTCCATGAGGTTGAAGCCCAACACCTATCGGTCCCAACCATCTTCAGGTCGGTTGAACAAAAACTCCTCCCAAACTATGTGGGATTTGATCATTTCCTGGTCATGGTACGTAGGAATCCTCCCTGAGGTTCAATCACAACAACCACTAGTTCCAACCCCCTTCACATTGGACCACCTTCGTCATTTATGACGTTAAACTACATTCACACATTACATCATGCATGACATTAAACTAGATCCAACATCAAAAAATACATTAGCTTTGATCATTGTCTTCGAGACATGGTACGTTGGAATCCGTTCTGAGGTTCAACCCATCTAGTGGTAAGCCATTGTGACCCCATCCAGGTGTAAGCTATTCTGATCCCATCTAGTAGCATGTTGTTGTGACCCAATCCAACGTTAAGCCATTGTGACCCCATCCAGTGGTAATCCAATGAGCCCCCCATCTAGTGGTAAGACATTTTCCACCATCCAGCAGTATGACATTGTGCCCTCATCCAACATTAAATCATTGTGAACCCCATTTGGCGGTAAGCCATTGTAAACATAAACACAGTGTTAAGCCATTGTCATCCCTTCTACTGAGACCCACACCGATGGTCTATCCCAATGGCGTAAGACCAACCTCAAACTGCAAACCATTCATAAGCCCTATTATATCATTGGGTCGATGTACTATGCACCAACCTCATTTCTATACCTCCATCTTGAACTACGTGGACTTTGATTCCCTACCATGAGGATACGTATGAGGTCTCTTTGAGGCTAAAGCCCAACATCACCTTCACCCACATCGGTTCCATTTAATTCTTCATCAACTCTCAACCCTATTTCATTCATGCTGCTTCTTATCAGGTCCGCCACTACCCAGTGAGATCATTCCAATTCACCTCTTCACTTCTATTAGTGGTAACTGGGTAACTAACCACACATTAGCCCCAATATCAGTGTTTCCTCAAGGATTTCATTCATCAAATCCACTCTAGTCAGTGTTCCGATCTATCTGATCCATATCTTCTAGATGTTAAACCTACGAAATACCATGTGTTAAACACATGAAGGTGATGAAAACCTCATATACATTCACATGGCATATAATTCCCTGCATTCGATGTGGGATGCCTCGGGCTTCTGCACCCTTGAGAGTCCCTATAATAATGGGAAGAAACCGAGACATGCTAGTGTTCCAGCATCCAGACATGCCAGTGATGGCCTACATGACTACTCCCCTGACCGGTGGATGCTGCCTTGAAGGGACCCCTTGGAATATCCCAAAAAAATCAGTGTAATTAACCAGCGTCCATGAAGACATGGCACATGGAAGAGTTTCACGAACAAAGTCTTAGCATATAAGGGAGACCCAGACTAGTTGACGAGTTCTAATGAGGAATCCACGAAAGGAATAACCAATATCCCATCATCCTGTTTTGATTAATGAGAAAACGTCCCAGAATAAGTGACAGATGTCACCTGCCTTTGGAAAGCGGGAATGCGGGGCAAGAGATATGCGTCCTCTATAAGAAGATGTGTGTGCCCCAAAAAAGAGTTGAAAATAGAAATGTTGAACCTGACATAATGTTCTTCTCCTCAATGTGGATATTAGTTGGATTTAATACATCAATGAATTAGCATGTCACCGGAACAAGTTATCCAGCACCGGGTCCCGCTATGAAAATTGCGGGCCTGGCGTGAAACTCACAGGAAGTTGGGTCAGTCAAAACGTTGGACATACTGGTCTGCGACATTGTCTATGTGAATCTTTCTTACCAGACATGGGAGATAGAATGGCACTGGGGCACTGGACGTCAATATTTTTTTCAGCACTAATGCTTTAATATTCCTACTTGTGAGAAACCAAGTTGTTATACTAGGAACCCGATTTCCACATTCCCACCGACATAGGTGTAGTGACAATGCCAACGTAAAAATCCCATGTGGATCAACCACTTTTGTGATGGATTCCACACCCACAGCCACTGGGCACCCACACCCTATCTCCCCTTCTGAAATCATGCAACAAAGGGTGATAAGAGAGATCGTACACTGATACGAGGAGGATGGGATTTCATGGACTTAGGATATGGAAAATCATGATTTAGAGGATTTTGTGCCTCGTCTCCACCGCCACTCCTAAGGGCCGTGCAGGGAGCCACTGCTCCCCACCATAATGTACAATCGTTTCGAGAGCCTCTCCCTAAAACGTCTTGACGACTCCCTCCTCTACGCCGATGTGGTAGTGGATGTATGGGCCCGCCCTGCTGGTATCCCGTTCTAGGGGACCATAAGAAGGGCCCACAATAGGCCATACCAAGGCCACCACCCAGTCCCATGGGCGGATGACCAGGGAAGCAACGTACCTACCCCACTAGCCTTGGCCCGACTGACATGATGCTAGCGTTGAGCACATTCCAAAGTGGACACTCGCTAAGGGGCGCCGACGTCAGCGACTATTGTGGCCTGGGGAAATGCCGACCTATATCATTATATTCTTATACACATTGAGCGGGGGAACATATATGCATTATCCTGATCGAGGCCCCAACTACCCCACAAGCAATGTAGGGCGACTCTCTTGGCCGCTGGCGTAGAGAGCACCGTCCGCGGGCTGACCCGCAGCAGCGACACCAAGTACGGAAGTCCTCCACGTACCGTCACCATGGAGAATGTGGGTCCTCCCCCATCTAAACTCGACATGTAGGTCCACACCATGATACCTTGAATCCGAAAAAGGGTCCTCCTCATGATAGAGACACTCAGTACAGAAGCCTCTCCCAAAATCATTACATTAGGCATGGGGTCATTCCTCCTACCACGGACCACTGATATAGAGATATTATGCATCTGGTCAATCTATATTATAGGGGGCTTCACCATGTCCTTGCAGTAGGTGGCGACAATTCTCATCGCCTCGACAATCATAGGAGTGAAGGACAGCTTCACATCACCATCACTCAGCACGGAGGTCCTTCCCATGTTTGGAATGACCAGTATGAGGACCCTCCTCGAACTAATGCTACCCAGGGAAGCAAGCATGGAGGTCCTACCCATGCTTCTATCAGCTCTAGTGGAGGTCCTACCTACTCCATCTTTGCTCGCGGAGATTCCCTCTAGACGTCAATTGGTGGGCATGCCTGTCCTCCCCATGATCCTTTTGATATTTTTCTGGATTCTCCTCTCACCCCACCTCACTCAGGTGGATGTCCTCCCTGCCCCAAAACTAGTACGGCTGAAGGACCTCAACATTCCTAAAATCTACCCTGTCCCGAATTTCCATCCAATGGCAGGATGGCATGTCATCACCACCACAAAAAGAATGATTAGTTTAAGACTGAGATCACACCATTGTGCTTCTAGGATTCTAAGGAGGAATATGATTCGGTGATGGAACCCTCTCCAAGAGCCTCCCTGACAAAGGACGGGGAATGAAAAATTTATTTCAGCCTCATAATTCCATAATGTGAGTTCTATTGGATTCTCGCCTCCTTCCGCATGTATATCCAAGAGGATTAAAATGTTGAAACCCCATGGGTTACATCCATGAAATGACCACGATCATCACTAGAAGCACTATATACATTTATTATAGATCACAAAAAGCTATTCTTGGAATCAATGGTGGACAAGAAGCAATGTAACTCATCGCCAGAGGACATACTCCCTACACCAGAAGCTGCGGTCATCAGCCTGTCTTACTATGATGTGGTGGCCATGTCACTACACTCTTCAGAGGATAACTGAAGACGCAGTGTCTATTCAGGTCACTCATCATATTCTCCACTGGACAGCCTTCCATATCAGTGGTACACATCAGAACCACTACCTATTCCCCAGCCACCTCCAGTAGATGAGTGGGGAAATGAAGGGAAAAACTGTGAATCTGGATCAAGGATCTTGTGGAGTATCCTTGTAGCGGACCATTTCCTTGAGATGTTTGGGCCAGTTGCAGTTCCATATTTTAGGGAACCAGAAGCGCTCACCAAATAGGAGGTTTGATGCTTCCTCCAGACCCTCTAGGAGACTCATTTCCAACTTCGGCATCGACGGGTGACCTACCCCAAGTGTTAGGCACACTTCTATGATATCGTTCAACAATATTGTTTGGTCTATTTAGATGCAATCCGTATAGCCTAGAAACCTAAGTCACTAGGATTCCATAAGACCCTACAACAATGATGTGTATTGAGATTTAATGTGATCTGCTGGATATTCAAGGAGGCTTCTCCCCATGTTCAAATTCGTGGTTGGGGCAGTACGCGACCCTCCATTTTAGTTCCATCTGACGCCAACCAAATTTTCCAAGCGACATAGGGGATATGCCTCCAGGAAGAGTCACAGTATACATGGATGACCTATCAGAGGGAGAGAATGTGCTGGATATCGTTGATGGGTAATTATCCCTTAAAGGAGTGACACAACTATTGGATCCTTTGGAAAGTATCACTCACCAGTTGAAATATCTACTGGGTCTTCATGATCCCTCCAAGGAACTAGTCCTCAACCAAAACCCAAACAAGGGAAAGAAATTACCTTATGTTGTCAAACCCTATAACCCATCTATCATAGTGTATAAGGTGGAATATGAACCCGAAAAATAAGCATTGCGTTTGTAACTTGCTGAAAAGAAGAAGGAGGTCGACGAGATCCTTGCTGAATGCACTGTGGAGCGACGGAAAGATGACGGTGATCCATGGCTAGGGCAGCAGGGGCAGACACAATATCCCTTTGGAAAACTGCCCCCAGGTGACCCTGACCATCCAGCCCATGCAGACAGGGTTCAGGCTAGGACTCACCACAAGAGGACACGATATACGTAACCAAATCCTCTCAAACACCTTGACAATCCTTGGGCCCTAGATTGGATTCCCCAAGCCGCTCCATAGTTCATACCACTTTTCGATCCGCAAGTTTCTAGGACTGTTTATCATGTGGAAGAACATTTCAATGCACTTGTGTTCAGATAACCCCATCATGACTAGAATCCTTGCCCGGATGATCCAATGGCAGCGCTCATCTCCCACCTCAAAGCCTTAGAAACTAGACGAGTGGAAATATCTTCTGATGGAAAACCATACCCAACATGGTTTGATGATATTCCAACACCCTTGGGTTTCTAGAATCCCACATATTCCCCATTCAATGAGATAGCAGACCCACTACAACACCTTGCCAATTTTATCTCAAGGTGTGGCCCTATGTTGGGAACTCTGTCATAGAAGGAAGCCGCCAAGCTTCAGTGTTTCATACAAACATTGTAAGGGATGGTGTTTGTCTACTACATCCATATTCCCATCGGGTCAGTGGCCTGCTCGGAGGAACTCTGTTGCCAATTTCTCTACCAGTTCAGTTCCACCACTTGGAAGATGTGTATCACAAACATCTTCAAGTACAACCAAATGCTCAATTAGCGTGTTTCTGACTTTGTCACTCGATAGAAAGGACTCAAAAACTCCATTGACATATCGATGACCTAAGAAGAATTTCTAACGATGTGCCTATGAAATTTCAAGACGAAATGGTTCTCCTCTATGATCACCAAAAACTACCCTGATGGATTCTGAGTCTTATCTGATAAGGTCCAGTGCCTAGAGGATGTGTTACATTTATCTAAGAAGGCACGTCTTTTTCCACCTGCAATCATCACAAGAAGGGTTGTTAGGGTCGATCCCACCACATTGTCTCAAATAGAGGCCCCCATGAAACAAGAGTTATTACTAGTGAAGCCGCCTCCACAACCTTGCAGAGGCCCTCCACATCAGGAGTAGCCGACGGTCCAGCAGTTCCCATCTTATAATCGGAAGGTTCCACTACGTAATGCACCGGCACCGCCTAGGAGGGATAACCAAGCTCTACCTCCTTGGTAGGTTCCTCCATACCCTCATTATGGTTATGCTCTGAGGTCCCACTTCCCAGACAGAAGGAAACAGAACTACTCGTTTAAGGAGGCACAAGTCCCTAGTTATTTTTGAAGTTACCAAGATTATGGGATTGTACGTTTTCCTTTGTGCTTGAGGCCAGAGGAGGTGAACCTCACTGATCGACCTAATTACTACTCCTATCACCATATCATGGGGTGAATCCTCAAACATTATAATGTGTTCAAAGACTGGCTTCAAGGCCAATTCGAAAACAACATAGTCTTGTTGGACCCAGCTCCAGCACGTGTGGCATGCGTCTTCGTGAGGCCAGACATCAGAAGAAATAGTGAAGGTGGGTGGCATCAGGTTTCTAATCACGAGTCCCAATGTATGACTACTGGATGGATCATAAAATAGTCACCCACACCCATAGTGTTATTCGTGCACGCCTGAATCAGCCAGCGACTTCAAAAGATGCAACTACTACTTATTCATTATCGTTTTAGCTGTCCTCTTCCTAGAAGATAATTAAATGGTTGTTTGAGGGAATCCAAAGTCCCCCACCAATGTTTTCAACATCCCATAATCTCAGAAACGTCATGCCACCAGAGATGGATATACCCCCCATGATCCGTCCAGTAGTGGATGACTATCCAACATATAGTCAAGGGTACGACTCGGTTAATACTGTGGAGCTAGTAAATCCCTACATGATTTCAGGCAATAAAGAGTGCCAGGCAGATCCCCCCAATATACCCAGCCATCACCAGTGTCGACGGAGCCGTAGATATATTGGCCATCGGATGGCTTCGGTCAGCACATCCTTCTAGGTTGTGCAAGCTATAGAAACCAAGCAGCAGGCCCAGCATAGATCTCGGCATGCACATCCTTCTCACCTGGTGACATCAGGCCCATCTTTGCTGCCATTCGTGTTGTTTTATCAGGAAAATACACCTCGACCACACCATGAATCAACTCTCCATTCTACAGGCCAGTCTCATTCATTTGGACGTCATCCGATAGTCACTCCACATGCTTCGAATAGTGAGAAATGGAATATTCCCAGTACCGGTCTGCCGACGATCCAGTCGACAGGACCCACCATACCTCTTATCATAGAGCGACATTCTATAAGAAGAATTTCATGCCTGTCACAGAAGTATGATGTTTTCAAACAACTTTACAGCATTCCAGAAAATCTATTCATCATTGAGGCCCTTTGGATGTCGTCAGATATGTCTGAGGCCCTCGCTGAGGCTTTAAGAAGCCCACTCAAGTTTGAGACGGTGGTAGTATCCATAGAAGCCTTTAATGGTAAGTCGGTTGAAAATGATGAATGTTATACCATAATCTCATTATTTAGAGATGATTCAGTCTCTCCCATATAGGGGCATATTCACCCATTGTACATCACTAGCTAGTTCAATGGCTTGGAGGTTCAGTGTTGTCTTGTCGGTAGAAGCTCTAGAATCAACCTAATCCTGACTCAGACAATATGAAAATTGGGATAGTTTGAGGATGATCTAAGAACCTCTAACACAAGAATACATGGTTATGATAGGACAATGAAAAAACCGGTTGACAAGATCCTTCTGAAGACCTAGTTTGGTGGCCTAATTACCAGTAATAAGTTTATGGTTGTCTCCCAGGACACTGCCTATAATGCGATGATGGGTAGGTCGTGGCTCCACCTGCATGCAGCGGTTCCTTCATCATATCACCATTTTCTTATACACTTTCTTAATGGTAAAGTGTGTGTTCTTCAAGGTGAAACATGCCCCTTTTCATCCTGTGAAGCCCACTATCTGGATGTCGAATACTACAAGAGGAAGGACAAGCAGATTCAGACTAATGAGGTTGAGCATGCTATGGCTGCGACCGACCCGTGGGCAGATCTGGATGATGAAACCGTCTTTCCAGTCAATTGATTGGAGGCATCACATCCAGACATGGGTCAATTATTAATTGTTTCTGGAATGAGGGGTGAAGAAATTACCAAGTCTAAGAGAAGTTGGAATTTTACCTCATAGTCCTACACAAAACTAGGATCCGGTGATCCATGAACCTCCTAATCCCATAAGGTATCGGTATGTACACCCCATGGCAACGAAAATATGTCATACATGCTTGTTTCTCTGGGCCAAAATTAACCATCTCAAGCCAACGTGCCACTATTACCTCGATATCATCTTGTGTGTCCCCTTGGGCTGGAGACCAGATGGGATTATATCAACATCCTTCATCAATATGGTTGTGGTAGCATAAGAATTCCCTCATGTAGTGTCAATTAATGCTCAGGCCGGTACTAGCCTCCAATCAAGAGATTCTGTCTTAGTGGAAGATCCTCCAAACAGGGATCCCCCCTCCATAAGTGAATAATAGGATTTAAGGGATGCTCCCCCAACATTAAAGAGGTCATCTCCACTATGATTTGACGTGTTGGTAATGGTGAACCTCAGTAGTGAGGTAGACCTGAAACCCACATTGATTAGTGTTTCCATTCCCCTCAAGGAGCAATAGAAGTACCTATGCTTTATTAAAAAAACATCATGATGTATTATACTAATGTTATGATGATATTTCAGTTATAGATCCTCTGGTGGTCATCCACCATCTCAGTCTCCCGGAAAATCATCGTAGGATCAAGCAGCCTCCTAGAAAGATGCACCCTTCTCACAGTGCCCTAGTTGAGGAAAAAGTTGATAAGATCATCATATTAAATTTCATTAAGGAGGTCCAGTACCCCAAGTGGTTGGCCAAAATTGTTCCAGTAGTGAAGAAGAACAAACAGATCATGGTCTGCATTGACTTCTGCAATCTCTGATGTCACTTTCTGAATTATGAATTTCCCCTTCTTGTGACAGAATTATTGATTGATGCTATACCTGGGTTCCAAGCCCTCTCCTTCATGGATGGGTAATCCAGGTATAACTGGATCTGAATGGCCCCCCTAAGGCTGAGGATTCTACAGCCTTTAGGGAACCACATGGTACTTTATGCTATTGAGACATGCCCTTCTGTTTAAAGAATGCAGCTGCCACCTATCAGCGGGCTATGTATCGCATATTTATGCAGATCTTCAGAATGTGATTGGAATGTTATGTGGATGACATGGTCATCATATCCCACCATCATCAGGACCATCTCAAATACCATGAACAAGTGTTTGTCCCTCAGAAGTCTATTAAGGGGAAAGCATTGGCAGACACCCTTGCTTCCCATCCATCTCTTACGGACCAATCCCTGGACCACGATTTTCCCCGATGAATCAATTCTCTCATTGGACCAAGCCATGTTGTTCTGGAAAATTCATTTTGATTGCGCTTATCGGAGCCCCAGTAGTAGGAGGCTCAAAAACCCCATACACAACAAAGTAGTCCCGGGTGTCATCTTCATTACCACGACATAAGTAATTATTCCATATTCATTATTTTTTTCAGAATGTTGTACCAACAATAAGGAAGAGTATCAGGCTCTCATTACTGGTCTTGAGCTGGCCCTCGAGATAGACACTCCCCATTTTCATATGAAAGGGGACACCGAACTGGTCATAAAATAGATCAATGGTGATTATGTTGTAAGAAAGTTGGAGCTCGTGCCATTTTTGGAACACACCCTCCAGCTAATGGCCCAATTCCCATATCGGGTAGAAGTTACTAATGTACCTTGATCTCAGAACAGTCAAGATGATGTGCTGGCCAGCCTAGATGTCTCATGTGTAGAGTCTGAATATGATGATCTGATTATCCATGTGTCCCAATAAAGAGCCAATTCCCCCCATCACTCCAGATGACGATGACAGCCTATAGGTAAGCAACCATACCATCGGCGCCTCCACGTCAGGACCCCTAGGTCCCCGGGATGCAGTGATTGAAGTGACTCCCAGATAGAGAATCTCATTTTTTGAGTATCTATGTAATGGTAATCTCCTAGTAGATCAGGCTGAGCTTGATTTAATTTCACACAACGTGATATAGTTTACCCTCCAAGATGACCCTTTTCGTGAGCATATCCTCTACATGTGCGGGATTGATGTGGTCCTCCTCCATTGCATTCAAAGAGTTGAGATTTCCCATTTCATGGAGGAAGTTCAGGTTGTTTCCTACAGAGATCATCAGATAGGGCCAAAGCTGTCTCACTAGATCTAGAGACTGGTGTATTTTTGGCCCTCCATGATCCACGACTACATCGGGTTCACTAGATGGTTCCATGAATGCATGATTCATGCTGACATCATGCATCGGCCGCTAGAGCCTCTCCACTCCACCAAGTACTCCTGACTATTTGAGGTATGAGGACTCGATGTCGTGGGACCATATCCACAGCTAAAAGCTCTCTAATGTATATTCTTCCAAACTACTAATGATTTCTTATATAAACAGGCTGGTGCAGTTTCACTCCAATAGGTCAAGGCTCATTCCATTGTTGACTTTGTGGGATCCAACATCATCTACTGATTTTTATTCCCTCACACTGTCCTCACCAATAATGGTACAAAAATCCGAGAACATGAGATAAACTAATTGTACACTAAATAAAACATATGTTCTCACCGTACCTCCCGCTATCATGCACAAGAAAATGGACAAATCGAGCCACTCAAAAAAACCCTCTCTAACATATTACAAGAAATTGTTCGTCAGAATAGGAAGAGTTGGATGGAAAAGATATCTAGTGCCCTCTTGGATTATTGGAATATGACTCATAATTCCACCCAGGTGATCTCATATTCCCTGGTGTACCAAATGAAGGTTGTCCTACCCATCGAGATTCATTTACCCTTTTGCACATAGCCATCTATGATCAGAAATCAGTAGAACAATTAGCTGAAATATGTCTGGCTGAGTTGGAAGTTCTCAACGAGAATAGGTTTTTTTCCCTACACAATATGGAAAGGCGTCAGAACAAGAAATCAAGAGCTTCCATAAAAAAGTTCACCTCTTATCCTTTTTTCAATGTAACATGGTATTTGACCTGAGGGAAGTAATGATACCTAGCAGGAAACAACCCAGGTTGGAAACCAAATGGGAATTTTCTTACACTACTCACATGTTTTACTCCAATGTTACATACTCACTGGTTACCATGGATGGTGAGCATATAACTCCTCCCCAAAATTCCATTTTCCTCAAACAGTACATTGCTTGAGTATCCATGGTCCTGCATGAACTTAAACTATATGGTCCTGCACAACCCCAAACTATGTGATGGTCCTGCATAACCATAAACTACATTAGGGTCCTACATGGCCTGAAATTGTCTGGTCTTACATGATCTTAAACTGTAAAATGTCCTGTATGACATTAAAATGTGTGTCATCCTCATAACGTTAAACTGTACTCTCATGAAATATGTATGGCTTGACTCCTATCTTCGTGGGATATGTTGGAACACTCAGATGATTCATCTTTAGTTCATCCCCAGTTTCCTCATTGACTATCAAATCATGGGAATAATTCTTTTGGATTATCCCACATGGTATCGTATAGGCTTCTTTTGCACTACTCATGTTAGCGTTACGATGACTGCACCATGTTCCCTCCCTCATTCTTCAAATCCTTCAACCTCCTTACCGCATGACATTAAACTGGAAATCCCTTTGAGAACTATGTATGGTATGATTCCCATCCTCATGGGATATGAATGAAGGGAATGACATTTCATCTGTAGGCCCAGACACAAACATTGGGACCTACCATTGGGGATTAACACATGGTGGGGTGGAGGATTATGATCACATTCATGGCAAGTTCATAATGACTTTACTATGTTACACGATGTGGATGTTATCTTCTAAACCTGATCAATAGTAATCCTTTGTTGTTTTCCCCACCCCTGTATGTTCCAAATCCAAGGTTTAGTGGTTCATTCTACCCCTCCATCTCTCCAAACCTCATTATTCTTCAAGAAGGAGTGTAATTCCTACAATAGGAACCTTATGTGATGAGGAGAGAGCATAGTCCTACTCTTTGTTTGACACACCGAGCATTGATCATGTGGGCTTAGGAGATGTGATGATCCACTTCCTGAATGCGAGGACATATTGCTATTATTGGTCGGGGCAATCAACATCAAGTCATTTGACCCATTTGGCCCCCTAACTCGAGTTCTCATTTGGAGTTGTATGACGTTGTATGGACTCACATCCTAATTCATGTACGGATATTGTGCCATCCCACACAGATCCCTTTGAGACATCCCTCCCTTCGTTTATTGTCCGTCCCACAAGCATTGTCCCTGCCATGATTCACGAGCCCATAATTTGGGTTTCCTATCACCTTCTATATCCAAAATGACCTCTAGATGGAATGGATTCTTGGCCCAAGGGCTCTCCTACCATTACGGAGTGCTCTCCTACTATTACGGGCTGACACCCACAAGGATTGTGAGTGAAAATTTGATACATGTCCCGTGTTGTGAATATGGTCAACGGTCAATGCTCAATAGTTCACCCCGAACTACGATCAGACAAAGGAAGATACTATGTTGTTAACCTGTTCAACGGTTTCCCACAATCATCTCTGCATCTATGTGGTGTTCCACAGGCCTGATGGTTCTCCCTCTCAATTCAGTTGTCCCACACATATGACATTAAATTAACTATCTATGGTCCGATCTCTATGACTTTAGACTAAGATCACCATCTTCCTCACTATAAGACATTAAACTAATAGTTGTCTATGACATACAATCCATGGACCATCCTCAGGCCCCTAGCCCAAGTTCTCACTTAGGATTGCATAGTGTGGTATTGGATTATTTCCTCAATCATGTTGGGTTAGTCGTCATGTCATACACATCCCTTGTTGGGATATCTTTCCCCTATTTGTGTAATTGATGTAAGATGTTAAACTACCCAACATCCTAACAGAAATACGTATGACTTGATTCTCATCCTCATGGGATATGTAGGACTGCCTGAACATCATGTATTCATATCTAGACACATCTCTTAGAGACCTCCCTATAATCTTGTCTCCTTGACCTACATTCTTCTATGAGTGGGGAATATGGTGTGGTATGGGTTTATGTCCCCATCCATGTTGGGTTTGTGACAACCATGCCACATAACTCTCTCTCCACAGTGCCACTCGCTCTTTTTCCCTACAATCATCTCTTCAAGTCGGATATTCTTAAATTGGGTCCCTCGACTAACTTTGGTGATTCACCAATGTGCCCAAGAGTACTCGAGTTCAGAACCTGGAGTGTCAAATTCCACCTGGACATTCTTTTACCAATTTTTGGGATTCATGTTCCCCTTAATTTGGGTTTCAATTATCTTTTACATCCGAAGGAACCCCCAAATTGCATGGATACATAGCCCAGGAGCCCTCCTACCATTATAGGCCAATGTCCTCTTGGGTTTCAAACAACATATTGATACAAGTCCCACGTTGTGAATACAGTCAGCGGTCAACGCTTATTTTTTGTTACCATTTCAGGTCACATGATATGGATGCTATGTTTTGAACCCGCTGATCAATTATCCTCCATCGTCACTCCAACACCTTAAATCCTATAATATTGGTTACATGATTCACATTATTTTCCACCCCATCGTGTCCAAGTGGAATCTAGATAGTCTTGGGACTATCCCTCAATGCGCATTTGCACGATAGGAGGACAATTCCGCGGGAAGTTTCCATTCGGGGATCCACACAAAATTTCTTTTGGTGTGTCTTCCATGTATTGAAAAAACCACTTCTACCCTTGATTCCCACACCATGTTTGACTCATGTGGGCTTAGTAATTGGATTGAGGTCTGTGCCTACTTGGAAGAGTTCTGCTTCCCCATGGTCTGAGATGTTAGACCTTAAACTAATATGTCTTTATATTTCACTCTCTTGAGAACTATGTATGGATTGATTACCATCCTCATGGGATACGTTGCAACACTCAGACATCTCGTCTTTGGATCCACCTTGATATCCAATAACTTATCTATTCGGTTATGTATTTTAGCCCCGTCCCTTATAGGACCATGTGATGTAGAGTATGTTGGATTATGCCTTCATTCACATTGGGTTTACAATTTCTACATCACATACTTCAATTAAAGGAGCAGGTCCATCCTATCTCTTTCCCCATATTATCAACCCCCCCCCCCTTATCCTGAGGATTATTTCTTGGAATCACACGAGGTGTGATGTGGACCTCTTCCTCATTCACGTTGGGTATGCTTTATCACACAGTGCATATTATTTTTTGAACCTTATCTTTCATGTATATATATAATTTATGTGAATCTAAACTATGGATCATAGTCCCATAAGACATTAAAATGATCCGTCTATAATACATGACTATAAATTTCATGGTTGGTCCCATTACATGACCCTAAGCTATGACATTATCGTCCGGGCCGCACGATGAAAACACCACTGCACCGTGATATCCTCACAGGAGGGGACATCATGTTTGGTATTGGTCACACATGGTACCATTTGTCAAAACTTGTATATATCTTGATTCCTGTGGAGATACGTGGAATTTATATCCTACATCCATCGCTTCTCAAAAAACACTAATTCATCCTAAAGGACCAACAAGATTGATCAAATGCTGCTTCTATTGGGGAAAGGGCCAGACCTACACAACATTATTATCTCTGGAATTGGTATATTTCAATGCCATCCCTAGAACTATATGTGGATCGATTCTCATTCTCACGGGATACGTAAGAATGCCTGTGTACTTTTCCTCGGGCCAAACCTAACATTCGTTTTTAGTTCCTCATCCTAAAATCTCCCTAAGGAACACATTGTGATCTGGGCTCCATGTCCTCATTGAATCCCTCTTTCATATTTACCTCAACATGTGTCTCCTTCATTCCCTAACATCATTGGTCCATGTTTTACAACCAAAAACAAAGATAACTCCATGACCTAGCCACAAGACATTAAACAACACGACAACTTCCAGAACTACGTACGCCTTGATTCCCATACACATGGGATATGTAGGAATGCCCAGACATGCATTCCTCGGGTCCATCCCTGAGAATATGAAATCCTTCCCTCTCTCTTTCATCCCCCATGACCAAACTATTTTAAGAGCATGTGGTGGGGTGAGTAACTCTTAGGTCCTCATCCACGTCGGTTTTTACAACAGCTGCACCATGTGCCTCCCCTATCGTTTCCCAACCTAGTTCAAGTTCTATTACCCAAAACTAAGATCTCTCTATGGGAACTACATGTTACATTTGGCAACTTCGATGCCCTGGGAATAGTCCATTAAATCAGTCCCACCTTAATGCACCATCATTCAACCATTAATTTGGAAGTGTGAAACACCATGGCCCATTTCCATGGAGGGGGCTTAACTCCCTCTATCTGATACGTATTGATGTTGTACTCAGATGAATTGTGGAAGTTCCTAAGTGAGGAATTTTCATTGGGACATTCCCACATTCCAGGTCGAAGCTTCTTGAGGCCGTCATTTGGATCCTCATCCTCTTCCATGTCTGAACGAACCCCATTTACAGCCTTGTATCATGACACACTGGCTTACCTACTATCTTGGTCCAACATCCCTAAGGACCATAGATGATATTTGCGATTGGAACTGTGTTTCAAGCATGGTAATCAGTCGACCCTCATTTGTCTTTCTATATTCTAGGCTAACCCTAAATGGATACTATGTTTTGAACATGGTAAAAAATTATCCCCTATCATCACACCACCATCATTGTGGTCCAGATCTCGAGCATCATGATTCATATATTTCCACTTCCTTATGTTCAAGTGGAATTTCAACATTCTCTTCTTTACTCCTTTGCGCATCTAGGTGCATTATGTAGGCAGGTCAGCACCATTGTGATGTCAATAACCTAGAATCCCATAGCCTCTAACATGTTCTTTCTTGTTCTAGTAATGTCCCATCACTAATACTTTTTCCCACATCGAGCACGTCTCACGAGGGCTTAGTAGTTCTGGTAGGACACGTACTAGCACAACCATGCCACACATGCCTTTCATTGTCCTAGATGACGTTAAACATTGATATCAGAACTACGTGCGACATAATTTCCATCCTTGTGGGATACATAGGAATGCTCGACCACTTTTATTCAGGCTGAGCCTAACTGTCGCTTTTGGACCCTTGACCTAATGAACTTCCTCGGGGGATACGTGGTGTGATCTGGACTCCAAGTTCCCATTCATGTTAGTTTTATAGCTACCGCACCACGTACTCCCTTCCTATGATCTTCCCTTACAATCTCCATCCTATAGTATGATGTTAAACTACATGAGCCCACATGTACTCAATGTATGACATTAAACATCATTTATACCCATAACAAGTTCAGGATGCCCTATGTTAATCATGGGATGCATCAGTTTCCTCTCAATAGAGGATCCACCCTACCAGCATCTGTCTCTGACCATGTCATGCTTCAATAACTATTTATTTCTTGATTCTCATCCTTATGGGATATGTAGAGACACAAAGGCATTTTGACAAAATCCGAGCCCTAGGGTCATTAAACCTTAGGGCTCCTTAGCCACGATCATGGTCTAGGATGTATGACCATTAAACTATGTGCATTGTCCTCACTGTATGATGTAAAACTACATGACATTATAGGTCCTTACCAGAGAGGTCCTATTCAAGAGTAGATATGATCCCTGATCATACTGATGTTCCAACCAAATGTTCCTTCACAACGGTGGCATAATTTCCAGAGTGTTGGAATCCATTCGAATAAGACATCACGCCACACTCCACGCTTTGTGTGCCCTTTATTAGGACCCTCGTCCTATTTCACATATGAAGGATCCCCCTAATAGTGTGGATGATCGGCCTATGGCTCACCTACTATCCTAGGAAAATGTTCTAGAAGTCTAATGGATGACATTTCATGTCAATATCCATGATTCAAACATGGTCAGCAGTCGGCCCTCATTTTTTATCTCCAATTCAGGCTAACACAATAAGGATACTGTGTTTCGAACATGGTAAATAGTTATTCATCATTATCATTCCATCCCCACCATGTTCCAAATTTTGGGTATATTGATTCACACATTCCACTCACCTATGTTTGGATTAATTAAATCACCCCTAGAATTACCCCTTCTGTGCACTAGTGCACACTGGGAAAGTGATTATTCAACTGTTCTAAGAGCTTCATCCTCCAGTCAGGCCTCTCCAAATTTTTTTTTAGAAATATGGATTGGTTGTTCAAAACCTGGAAGCATGGATCTCGGTTTGAAATCTTATATTCGGGTGGAATGATATGGTGTCCATACCTTGTTTCTCACATCGTGTCCAACCAACATGTGCTTAGGGACTGATCACTAGATGTCCCACAAAATATAACGAAAATGAAATAATCCAAAAGAATAAAAAAACTCATACATTCATCTATCATAAATATTAAAGGCAGGAAACCTTTTTCAAAAGATTTAGGCATAATAGTAACTGAGGATTGACCACTCTCATTGATGGTTTTCCCTCGTCAAAAGAACATTGCAGCTCTGCCACCATCTGGCTCATGGCATCCAGGTTCTGCTGCATCATGTTCAGTTCCTGATCCTCCTTGGAAGAAATGGTGCACAGTTGTTTAGCCGCAACCCGACCCTACTCCTCATCGCTTCAGAGAATATCCATCTCTATGGAGGCTTGTTTCTTCTAGTCTTCGCCCTATTCCATCTTGGCCTTCAGTCAGAAATTAATCTTTGACTGTGCATTGAGCAGAGTAGAGTGTTCTTCTTCCCAGACCTGCAGCTCCCGAATCTCGTGTTCTGCCTCTGGGAGCCTCTTGATGTTCACCTCTTTTATCTGTTGCCAAACAACACCAAGGTAGAGGTCATACTCTTGAATCTTCTCCGCCATGTGGTCTCAGACGAGCATGTGGGGACGCTGGGCATCTACTCCCCCACTACATAGTTCACACATTCATGAATGAAGTCTCTCCATCTGGCTACCCATTATGCATGAGGGGTGTCATAGATAAATCTCTTGATCATGTTCGGTGACCGATGATAGATTATCCTGATATCCTCTTCACCAGAGGTCTTTTAATTCCAGTCCATGAGGTTGGTAGGCTTGTACGCATGGAACGCCCCCAAGAACTCATCATAGGGGTCGACATCTGGTTTCTGATCAAGTATGGTAGGACCTGGGATTTCTGAACGATCTTCATCGTCAGATCCGACTTCAATAATCTCATTCACAACACTTCCAATGGTCCCAATAGTGATATATAGTGTTGTATCTTGGTTGTTTTGGATATCCACCTCCACGACCACCGGTATTTCCCTGGGAAAAGTGTTTCCAGGAATACCAACCAACCTCACCATGGAAGCCCACACCATTTGAAGAACTGAAAATACAAAAAAGGAACGAATGTTAGTGAGCCTGGTCAATGGGTGGATGTCATGAGTTCATTAAAGGATACTCATAGAGATTGAATTCCCAGTCTTGTTCCTGGGTTGTTGTAGTGGGGACCCCAAGGCATGGATCTTTGTATATTATCGGATGGTCTGAAATATCCGGAGGAGCCACCTCAGGTATCTTGGCCTCGATCAACGTGGTAATCACCGTAGCCACGGGCATGGATTCTGAAGGCCTTGCATCTACATCAACTATGTGATGGAAATGGTCTTTGTGAATGAGGCTCGCCCATATAGTTTTAACATTGGTGAAGGATCCAAAATAGCCTGGATATAGATCATAGGGATGGGGCTCATGATTTTACCTCAAGGGCCTCTACAAATTCTTCAAAATTTGAGTCTTGATCGCTGACTTCACCCTCTTCCTATGGGATCCCTATACTCAAATCCTTCCCCTAGGAGTATTCATCCCATTATTCTGACAAATAGAATAAATCCCTCAAATCAGACACCTACAACTGAGGGGGAGTCTTTTGATCCAACAACAGTATCACCCGATTTTTCATTGGACATAGAACACCCTGGGAGTGCACGAAGTCCTCAAAATCATATAGATATTGCTATGCCTCCACCTAGGACACTGTAAATCCATTCTTTATAAGAAATATCCTTGGAAAATCCATCCGTATATGGTTTAGGTGATGCCACATCTCAGGCGGGCTGAGAAATTGCTTGTCGACTTCTCGGATGTCACAGGCCTCCACGAAGACATCATTCTCCGGTATGTCTATGTGGTGAAACCGCTTCCCTAGAGCCTGAGTGGATATTCTACAGAATCCACTCAGTGGACACCCCTCTAAAAAACACTATTACTATGGGACCACCAACTCTGCTATCATTGCTGGATACATGTCCACAACCTCCCCCTCAACTGGTGGAGGCCTCGCCTCCACGGAATCCCTGCAACCATGGGATGTCCTTGATGCCTTCTGACCGTGACCTTGTGGATCAAGAGGCACATCATCACTATCCCAAATAGTTGGATACTTTAGCATCTCCCCCAAGTAGGCCACCTCCCATCTTTTGGCGTATTCTGTTATCAACCCGAAGAAAGTAGTGGGTGAAGACATCTCAGTCTGTATCTTCTCATCTGCTTGTGTGAACATGAGTGACATATGAATCATAAAACATGGATGATCCTCATGGTACAATCCTAAATAGACCTGTGGAGTCAGTCACTACATACAAAAAAATTTCCTGGAAAATTAGTACGGGGTGTATGACTCCCAGAGAGGCTCACAGTCCACTCTTGAAACCAGGGTTCCACCTCGAAAGGCCAGGAGATTGGTCTAGTGCTCTTACCTTCCTTGGACATAATAAGTGAAAGCACCCATTGGAAATGAGGACAGATGAAAGGTGAAATACTCTACCTTCGAGACTATGTTCAGTACCAATGGCACAGTCAGCTTGGCTGGAAAGCTCCCTGAGGTGTGTAGGATGGATGGGCAGAAGTTCAATCTCAAAGGGGAGATGGGGTTCAGATATTCATATACCCCCTAACATGTGCTTCTATCCACCCATAAAAGATGTTAAAATACAAACATATCTTCTATAGACTCTTCCTCTTGCTGATAAGCCACATCATCTTATACAATTTGGAAAGCATCGGGATTCCGAGGATAACCCACCCTCCATTCACCAACATGGATTCCATGATAAATGTGCTTGGTCGTACGCCCATGTTCATATCCCTCACTGGAAGGATTAAACAACAGATAAGAGATGCGATGAATCCCACTAGCCTGACTATTAGTTGCTGCTAGGTGATGACATTGAATCCCTAGGTTTTCCACTGGTTGTCCTCCAAGAGCTACCAATATGAGTGCTCTGGGACTGGTTGATCCCCCTTCAGGCATGTTCGAGGCCTCATCGGATACTGTCTGTCTATCGGGGTGTTCAAGAACTGCTTGAACCACCATATGAAGTGGGCGTCTCTCACTTCTTCCTTGTCCTCTCCCGACACTAGCTCCATTAACGCCATCACCAGTTGCGGAATTTTCTCCGGAATCTCCCACGCACACATAAAAGTGAGGAATTGATCATACATCACCCAAAGTATTGGGACGCCCAATATGTGATACACATCCCATAAAATGATATCAGCCTCTACATGGTGTAAGTGGAAGGTATTTGTCCTCGATGACCAACTGCTCAACAACTCCAACATAAGCTTCTTCAGTTGATAGATATGGAGTTGAGAGGCCCAAGTCGCCTCATACAGGACTACTCTCCTCATCTCTGCAAACAATTCTTCACACGAGGAACCTACCCAATAGGCCTATGCCCAATCATTTGTGAAGGAGGCTTGCAATGTGAAGATAGAGAATTTTCTGTGGTGTGTTCTTGAATCCCTTTCGTGGGGCTCATTATTGGAGACTATTAACTAAGCTCAATCCCAAAAATGAAATCGTGAAGACTTACACCAACCATTGGATACAAGTCGTAGAGTGCACCGTCTTGGAGTCAAAGACTCAATATGCACTACAAAGTAGACGGATCGATTTGCAAGCAGAAATCGTGGTGTACGTAGAGCTTCATGAATCGATGGCACTAGATACAAAAAATGTAGATAAGATATTGGAAAAAAGGGAGGTTATCTCCACTCTTTATAGGAGAGGACCCCTGATGATTTGGAGCGTCTAACCGTGGCGAGCATCGCGGTGTGTTCGGCCTCCCCGTCGCGTCATTGCTTCGCGAGCCTCCTTCGTGAGTCAGCTTCATGATTCCCCGAGAGATTTTGTTAATTGACCCTTATACATTGGACCTCATGTTCTCCTTAGCGCTAAGTCTAGGGGGGGGGGTTTCTTGGTGCCAAAATTTGTAATGCTCAAGAAAAAATGTAAATCATTAGGGGATGTCTCACGAAGCCTGTTCGTGGAGCCCTCGAGCCCCTGCACCAGCGCAATACTCCTCCTTCACAAAGATTTCCCAGATCAAGGACGCAATATGCTCTGTGAACCGATTTTACATTAATGAACAAGCCACAGAGCAAGGGGAAGGATGATACGTGAACTGAAATTGACTTTTAAGAACCCTCTGCGGAGCGAGGAAGCGGGATGCTCCGTGAACCCATTTTACATTCAAAAACCCGACGTACAACATGATTTGTTTTTGTTCCAAGTAGGATATACTTCATGGAACCTCTTGAATATAAATATCAGGCTCTTCTCAAGCCCAAAGGGAGGATCCTACATCCATTCACCTTCCGAGCTTCCATATTGAGAAGCAATATTTGCTCTGTGAACCATGATGTATTTACTGTACTTTTTCATTGCGTACTGGATTTACCATTTCAATAATTCTTCCCCTCATCAAAGAGGGATGTCCTTCACGGACCCCACGGGACTCTGCGAAGAAAGGAGATCCGAAAAGGGACTCGAGTCTTCGCGGAGCATTTTTACTTCACGAAGTACCCATCATGGACATGTGACCAGATGCTAAGGTAGGGTCACTATGCTTCACGAGGCACACTGCTTTGAAATATTACGCTTCACAAGGAACCATTGCTTCTCAAGGCACTGCTATGAAAATGCCTTTCCACTATGCGAATCAACTTCCAAATGCACCTATGCCATATTCCTAGGCTATGCTACTTCACATCATGAAGCACACCCCTTAACAGTGCCCCTCCACTTTATGGAGGACCAGAGATTCACAAGGCTTTACAAATGAATCCATTTGCACTACAACTCATTTATCCATGTTCCCCTACTATTGTGGATGAAGTAGATTCAAATTCCCTTTTGGTGGTGCGTCAAATTGCGTTTCTTTTCTTCAAGTTATTTACATAGGAATGCTAATAACTATTGCGTTTTCTCATTTCCACGCTAACGTGGACCCCTTACTGGATCACTCCATAACACTTCCACACCAAGGCATTGCTGATGCCTTCCCTTACCCAAGGGGTAGGAGGTATCAGTTATGTATGTCCCAATGTGTGTGCAGTGAACCAATCTAGTTTGATTTGTAGGACGTTAAAAATCCAACCGCCATTGTCGTCATCACATGACGTTAAACATTGACCTCACCCCATGCATCATACATCAAGCTCCCCCACCTTGGACATTCTGCATGCCAACTAGTCTCCATGGGAGTGAAATAATTTCTGACATGGAATGATATTCTTTTTATTAGAGTGACATTTTCCATGAGGACAGGGATACCACCTTGGTGTAAGCCCCTAGCTTCTCTTGTCAGAGGTAGAATCCCCACTCCTCCTCTCTTCCTCAGTTCCAAATCCTTATCTTGATCGGCTTTGTTTCCACATGGGCCTCCACCCTAGAGTAAGTCCCAATCTCCATCACCTTGGGCTGTAGACCACATGTAAGCCCATGTTTCCTCATTGGGATGCATATCAGGTGTAGGCCCTTGTTTCCAATTTGGGATGCAGACCGCATGTAAGCCCCTATTTTTTTGGGCTTCCAACCTCATGTAATCCCCCATTCCACTTCCCATGGTCACACCTTCACTGATGTGATCATTAGGCCTTTACTACCACATGTTTCTCACATCGAACATGACTCATGTGGGATTAGAGTAAGCATTGACCATGACATCCTCTCTGGGAAGCCTAGAGTGTAAGACCCAAACATCCCCCTCCCAAACTACGTGGAATTAGATCAATGTGAAGGCAAGGTTCGTAGGAAGCCTCCCTGAAGATCAATGCCAACCCCTATTGTTCTGGACCTTCTTCACGTCGGTTCACCAAACATCCCCCTCTCGAACTATGTGGAATTTGATCATTTCGAAGAAATGGTACATTGAAAGACTCTCTGAGGTTCAATCCCAAAACATATTGGTCCAGATCATATTCATGCCAGTTCACCAAAAATCTCCCATTTGAACTACATGGACTTTGATCATTGCTATGGCAGGGTACATAGGACACCTACCTGAGGTTCAAGCCCAACACCTATCAGTCCCGACCATCTTCTCGTCGGTCCACCAAACACTTCTCCAAACTACATTTACATTGATCCTTGCCAAGGCAAGGAAGGTAAGAAGCATCCATGATGTCCAAGCCCAACAACCACTGGTTCTGACCCCCTTCATGTCGGACCACCTTCTTCCTTCATGACGTTAAAATGCATGCCCCTTTTCATCCCACATGACGTTAAACTGCATCCACCATCTCAAACTACATGGGATTTGATCATTGTCTCCTAGAAATGGTACATAGGAAGCCTGCATGAGGTTCAACACCATCCTGTGGTAAGCCTTTGTGACCCCATCCATCAGTAAGCTATTGTGACCCCATCCAGCAGTAAGCTATTGTGACCCCATCCAGTGGTAAGCCGTTGTTACCCCATCCAATAGTATGCCATTATGACCCCATCCAGCGGTAATACATTTTACCATCATATATCGGCAATCTACTGTGCCTCCATCTAGTGGTAATCCGTTACACCCTAATCCAATGGTAAGCCGTTGTGAACCCCATTCAGTGGTAAGCTGTTGTCAACTTAAACCCCGTAGTAAGTCGGTGTCATCCCTTCTGTTGGGACCCATACCACTGGTCCTTCCAAGTGGTGTAAGATCATCCTAGGTCTTCCAACCACTCGTAAGACTTAGTATATCATCGGGTCGTTGTCCCTTGCGCACACCTTGATTTTATAGACCCCATATTGCACTACATGGACATTGATTCCCTGCCATTGGGATACGTAGGAGGTGCCTTCGAGGATCAATCCGAACATCACCTTTTCCCACATCTGTTCTATTTAATTCTTCATCAAATCTCATCCCTTTTTCATTCATCCCGATTCTTATCCAAGTCGCCACATCCTTGTGAGATCATGCCAATTAAGTTCTTAACTACTCCTAGTGGTAACTAGGTAAATAACCATGTGTTAGCCCCAATATCATTGTTTCTTCCAGGGTCGCACCCATTTGATCAACTCTAGTCAGTTTTCTGATCAGTCTAATCCATCTCCGCTAGACGTTAAACATGTCGTATACCCTGTGTTAAACATAGGAAGCTGAGGAAAACCTCATATACATGCCCATTGCATATAATTTCTAGCATAGGATGTGGGATGCCTCAGGCTTCTATTCCCTCTAAAATCCCTATAATAATGGTAAGAAACCTATATACACTAGTGTTCCAGATTCCCGAAATGCCATTGATGTCCAATGTGAGTACTTCCCTGATGGAAGGTTGCTGCCCTGACCAGACCCCATGTAATGTCCCGAAAGGCGTAGTGTAATTAAACAGTGTCAATAAAGACATGGATCTTGGATGAGTTTCATGAACAACTTCTTAGTCTATATTGGAGACCCGAACTAGGTGACGAGTTCCGAGGAGTAATCCACAGAAAGAAGAACAAAAATCCCATCGTCCTGTTTCAATCAAGGAGAAAAAGTCCCTAAATAAGTGATGGATTTCACCCACCTTTACAAATGGGGAATGCGGGGATACAGCTGCACGTCCATCTTAGGTAGATACACATGCCCTAGAAAAATCATCAGAAATAGATATAAATATTATATTGTGGTTTATTAAAACTCAGTGTCCTGTGTAACTCAGAAAAACCCAGCATTATTTGTAGTACAAAATTAAAATGGTGTTTTATGTAATGAAATTTATTAAATAAATATAATTTATAAGAAGAAAGATCATAAAAACATAGGGTGTTACATGTTACATACTTGTATGTATAGATTTCTGAGTTCATAATGTGTCTTTTAGCAGATATTATACAAAAACAATATAGTTATTTTTGTTAATGAACCAACACATTCCATCACCTACATTGATATGGGTGACTCCATTTATATTATAAAAAATATAATATGGATCTCAATACTCCATAATATGTGTGATAATTTTCATTGAGTGACTATGTTATTGGATGATTTAATAAAAAAATCAACATTCAGTGATTTATCTACTATCCAAAGTGGAAATAATTTTACAAGGGATTTTCTAATTTATATCAATTGTCCTATCATGATACTAGGTGGAAATCTTCATTCATCCCACAATATCATGACTATGATAGAGGCACTCAAGGAGATTACATAATCAACAATATTGTAATGTTGATCATTCATATTGAGAAACCCCTTAAGTAGGAAAATAAACATCATAGGGATGTGAATTTATACTAATCATGTCACATATCCTTTGTTTAGTTGGATTTATAAAACTATCTTTGAGTGGATATATATTTTGTACTTGGAATTCCCACTCTAGAAATTGGGTTAAAACATAGTGATATAATTATCACAATAATATGTTCAGCTAATTAGAATAGAAATATAGGTCCTTCTATTTATATAAATTATTTTGGGACACATAGAGATGGGAGGACAATATATTAGACTTGTTGTCCATTCAAATTCATGTATGACTGTATAGAGGAGAATTTCCAATTCGATGAGAATCATCATAGAACAAATATATCTCATTTCAAATCGTATACCACAATAAAAAATATTACCATATTTTGGCCGATTAAATTTAGTACCAATGAGTTTGCTGAAATAATAATGAATTATTTTCATTTCACCGCTATTAATTACTTAAATATAACTTATGTAATTGTTTTTATAAAAAACGACTTTTGAGAATTCCATTTAGTGGTGATTTATTTTTGGAATGGGTTTCTAGTGTCCGTTGAGGAATATTTATTGAACTATAATCCTTATTGCACTTCATAATATTCTATCTGGTTAATATATTTTTATAGGTTATCTCATATTCTATTCCCATGGGTCATGAGTGAAAAATATAATGTTATCAAACTCCATATTTGGATAATGCTAACAAAGGTGGATACAAATTATTATATTTTATTACTTCATAATATTTTCCTCATAAATATAATATAGGATTATTTTATGTCATTGTTAGTGTGTAACCTAAAAGGGGTATTGAGATGGATTTTCCAATGGTAGAAAAAAATTACTATCTATATAGAGTATACTACATGAAAAACTGTTGGAGGCTATTTTTACACATGGAGATCATGAACTATGAAACTAATAATTTTCTGTATTTACCATATTCACATTATATTTATATCGGGGGAGTGTAAGGATTAATTAAAATGACAACATATTTATGTTGTGTCAATGGTATTCAACCAATTGTTACTACGAGAGGCAATCCACTAGTGGAGACTACCTCTACTGAATCGGTCTATGGAACTAACTAGAGGGTAGATATTGAAGATTTATCTATAAAAATATGACATGATAGATGTATTTAATCTATTATTTTAATTATTAATTATTATATACCCATGTAAATAAGAAAAAAGTAAATATTCTACATTTTTATCCAAATATATGATACCGAGGAAGTGGGATTGATGTCATGTTTATACTATTGTTATATATAATCAAATAGAGGAAATTAATAATAAAGAAGAGTGGCTTCACCATCTATTCCATGGATTGGGTATGGGTGGATATTACTCAGAAACCTATATGCTCTCATCCATAAAATGTCAGTCACCTTAGATAACTTTTTCCAATATTTATAATGAGTCAATTTTAATAATTACAACATTGAAATCAATGATTTGTAGAGACTCACAACGAAGCTAAGTCACATTAATTTTTATGAATAATGGATTCCTGGAAAGATGGATATATCGACTTCAAATCCCTACAAATACATGTTTAAAATATAAATAATAAGAGAAAATATTCTAAAAACTACTATAGATCTAAAGAAAATTGTGAAAGGAAATCATGAATTATCTTCTCATAATGAGAAAAATCATGTATTAGCCAAATTTAAAGTTTCCATATATATGAATTTATTATAATCAACCATCAATTGCATAAATAATTAGATTTATTTATGTGTACATAACATCAGAAACTTCCATAACCATTTTCCATAATTTTATCTCAAAATTAATGTATATGAGAGATTTAAAAATAATTAATGAACCTCATTTTTTTATAATAAATGGAAGGGAGTGTTTTCATAAAAAAAATATTTTAATTAGTTAATTTGTATTTTAATATGATTATTGATAAATAATAATATCTGAATCTCTGGAATGGAATATCAAGATAACCTGTAACTATTTGAGGAATTAATGTGACCAACACAAGTCATTCACTATCCCTAAAAAACTATATTATAAATAATTCATTTGGGGCGTGTCTCACATGCATATATATGCATCACAAATTTACAAGTACAATTTTGTTGGACCATTTAGATATAAATGGGTTTCACATTAACATGGCCCACGTATGGGGATGGGAACATGTTCCGTAACCATACACTAGAGCTGGTCTATTTGGACAGGGATTGTTTCCTCATGGTAATGTCTCATAGATTAGTATAGGTATAGGTCCCATAAATGTAAAATAGATTTAATCCTTTTTAATATGGATGGTTTGAACCTCAAAATAGTTCATATATGCATATAAGAATTCATTTCATCTCCATAATCCAGATTTTAACTATTTTTATAGGAACGGTTACCCTTACACATGGCCAACAGACATGTATATGAATAGGTGTCATCACTATACATGAGATTTTGTCAATTGGGATATCATTTTTTCATTATGTGGATTTATCATGCATGATTATAGGCATAGGTACCATCACTATGCATTATAGTTGGTCTATTGGGATACATATTATTTCATCAAAGTCATAGATCACACATGTTTATATATATAGGCTCCACCATAGTACGCTAGTGTTTGTGCACTTTCATTTGGGAAGAGAAGAATAATTTGAAGAGGGTTACAAAATAAGATACATTGAATAAAGAATCTAGTTTTTATGGGTTATGTTTTACCCAGAGGTCACACTTTTATGAATTTACCATCAATTTAGAGATCATTTCATGAGGAATCTTGGACTGCTCTAATTATTTTCCTAGGTTGAGAAACCTAGTGGCCAGGGAATAAATATTAATATTCACATATGATTAAACCCAAAATCTATATATCTCTTCATTCTCTTACAAAAATTTTACTGTGCATAAATTTTTCTTGACCTAGTAGGCTATGTCCTATAAATTTTTTTGGCATTCCATTTTTCAGTTTTCAATTTGAAATTTATTATGTCAATTATTTTTCAAAATATCAATTTTTCATAGATCATATAATATATGTGTCTAGTGATCAAGGACTCAACATCTACCTATGACTCACATTATAGGTTTTCATCCTAGAATGTTATAATACTCTTCTGGAAGTTTTATGTTATACAAGTTATTCTAAGGGGATATAACGATTAATATCAGATAAATATGATCAATAGTTGATAAAATTTATCTACTATCTGAAATCTAAGATTCAATGTGAATAGTGTGTCATTTAGAGGTATAATATATCACACAAATAATAGGTGCATGATTTTTATTGTAATTTTTTATGGCCATTGTGGTGAATGATTATGGTTGGGAATCATTGAAAAATTGTGAGGTAGAATGAATTTAAAGAAAAGTAAACGATAAATGAGATGAATGAATATCCCATTATAAAAACATTAGAAACCATAAGGGAGTAGTGCACATAATTCAAGGTCATAGTGCTCAATTTAATGTCACATGGGGTCTATGGTCACATGATAGGTACTTGTACAATGTTAAAGACTAAAATGTCATATCTATAATTTGAAAATGATCCTGATAGCTAAAGGTGTAACATAGAGGGTATTTAATCAATATAAATATAAATATTCTATATTCTATCAATCATGAACTACTATGATCTCTTAGGGATTATTATATGGGATACATATGTTGAGAATAACTAGTGACCATATTCGAATAATGGTTATACGAAAATGTGATTATAGGATAAATGAAATAAAGAACATTTTTGATATGATAATATGATTTATATAATTGAAATTATATATTGGGGGAGCATATTCAATATCATAATAGGGATATGTATATATATCTAAAGAGATGTGTCCTAGAGAGATTAATAAACTTATTATCGATTCTCATGAATGTTTTATGAGGGTTGTAAAACTTCTGAAATGATGTTGGATGATGGAAAATAGTATATTCAAGGATTTTTTTGATACCCTAAATGTTACACAAACTAATATTTAAAAAATTATAGTGTTTAAGGGATTTTATTTTTTTTCAATAACTTTTTATAGAACCACTAGGTATAGAGAGCATGGATTTTATTTTATTGGGGGTATATGGTGTGCGCACAACCTTTACACCATTTCTATTAGTTCTCACGTTTTATAAAAATTCTATGTAGTGGAATATATAGAATGTAGAGACATGAAAGTATCTTTGGTACCCTGATATATATTTTCATGCAGACATAATATATATATAATTTACTATCCATTTATAGTATTTCCATTTTGACAACTGAGGTATATAGATTAACTTCATTTGAATTTGATTAATTGTTTTTTTGTTCATGTTCCTGTATCTTTGACTATAGTGAATATAGTTTGAGGATATGGTTGTTGGACCATATTGATAGAAATTACACCTATCATGGGAATTTTAAACACCTCTGTGAAAAAAGTGACTAATTTTATCCTTGAATATCTTGGATTTGGTAATAATTTTAACTTCATGATTATTATACCAAAGTGATAGGTGATTAGTGTCAAACTACATTAACAGAAAATGAATGTTAGTCTAGCCAACATTTGTCATGAATTACTCATTAGGAGTGGAACGTCATTTTCTAGTACTAGGGTATTAAGGGAGGGATCACATAGATTATTTTTTTGATTCTTAAATGAACATGGTCAGTGAAATGTAAAAAAATATCTCAATTGGCAATCAAGGTTCAAGAACATTGTGAATGAATTTTGAACATTAAAAATGGTACTTTAATTCATAAACCAAGGTTTATTATTCATGAGTTTTGATATGGGACATATACTCAAGTGATAACTATTACCACAATCAGATGATGGATTCTCTTGTGATATTTTTATGGGATTAGAAGATATGATAACCTTTTACTTGTGGGAAAAAGATTTTTTTATTTATCCTTCAATATATGGAGTTGTATATGTAGATCCATATAAAGATCATGTATGCATTAAAAAGAGAAATTTTCATTACCTATTTTATAGAAAATTGATTTTGATATAAATCAATAAATAATTTTTTATTTATAGAGAAGAGATTTTCAAAAAAGGTTATTGGGGTACATTTAGGCGTGATTATACTATGCTTGGTATATTATCTACATTTGTAATTGAGTGGACGGAATTAATTATTGGGGGCTGAGTCCATAACATATAGTACAAATATAAAAATGTATCCATATTGAATAAGAATATTTCCAAATGTAATTATTATTGTTTTAATGACACAAGTAATAATATTACTCAAATTTAGGGGAGGGGAAACATTGTTCATTGATATAAGATTGGAAACTTATGGAACCAAAACATTTGATCGACAACGATTCATAAAACCATGGTAATAAATAAATTAAGTGGAAAATTGAAAACGTAGTGAAATGGTATTTTATCTTGATATAGTGTCCCATTTTCCATATACATCTTCCAAAATCTGCTAGTCATGTATGATATTCAAGTCAAAAGGAATGTGCTATCATGAGTTTCTAATTTTCATAAATAATGGACCAAATGTTTTTATGTTTAATTTCATGTGATATGGATTTGGATATTGTACTGGTTAATCCCATAAATTAGTGACCATAATGTCTTGTATATTAACATCATGTGACAAAGACATATGATATAATTTAGATTAACATCATGGGACAAGGAATACTATTTTTTGTAGTTTAATATCATGTGACGAGGAATTTGGTGACCTCTATATCCATGTAAGGTAAAGAGGCATTAGGTTCCCTAAATTTTATGTTCATATAATGAAATCATGTACAAATTTGTTAAATATAATGTGACAGATATAGAGATATATTTAAATGTATATAGATTTAACTCATATATAAAAAACCTTGTCTCCGTATTTCATACATAAGGTCTTGGAGATAATACGAAACATTAAATTGTGTGGGAAATTTTTTAATATAATTATATTTTAATAAAATAATATTCATGAACCCATTAATTTAATTATATTATTAACAATATATAACAACATTAGAAATTCATAAAATATGGATTGAAAACCATGAAGAAAGGAGGAGGAACTGTTGACGTTGTATTAAAACATTTTTCTAGGTTTAAGATTAAGGATATTCATATCAATATATAACCTAAAACAATATATATCATGCCACCCATTATTATTATGAATCCTATATATATATTTTTCATTTTAAAATTAAATGGATTCTTTAGTCTTACTCATGTATCATGTTATTATAGGATACATAAAATGAATGAGATGACTCTAGATTATCTTGATAAAAACTGATGACGATTGTGGATTTGCTTAAGAAAATACATCTATGTGTCACCATTTATCCAATTATTACATGAATCAAGCCTCATGTAATTATTATTTAGGGAAATATTATAATAATATTTTCCATGAGTAATTTTATACATGAGAGTCCTTCATAAATTGGTCCATTCAAAGAATAGAATGATATTGGATTATATAATTAATAGATCATCATAGGATTGGAGATATATGTGTCATAATATATCATATAATTACTTTAATTTTTCACATAAAGTTTTTTGTATGTAGAATTTCATCCATGTGTTGAGTATAATGCAATATAACACATTAAAATAAAACATACCGGTATTATAAGGCCCCGTCCTTAAACATTACTTAATATTGTATTAAATGAATAATTAACATTGAGGATATTTTCAAGTTTAGAATTTTATAGAATTAGATCATAAATCATGAATTACATTCCAAATTTAAACAAAGTGGTTACATAAAAGACAATATTCTTTTTTTCCATCAAGAGAATCATATTTAAAATATAACATGGATTCTTTCTTGACACTTCCTTGACACTGTCATCATATCATGCACCTTTCCCTTGACCTATGAAAAACATTTCAAAAACTTGGGATGAGCATAAAAAGATCAGTAAGGGATATAAAAGTACGAAAATAAAACATTAGTCTATGTATGAAAACATAATTTACTCTTAAAACATAAGCATTTTAAAATACCTCATCAAATCCTTAATAATTCATAGAAATCATAAGACATAAAGGTAACTTGAGGCATTAATAACATTCTTACGTAGGGAGTAACCCTCTTGGTTACATTTGGAATACCGATCACAATATATTCCCTAAATCTCTTTCTAGAAACCTCAACGTTTAACCCCTTCGCATTACCCAATGCATTGGAGAGCAATATCTGGCTCACCCGCCCTTAGTTTATCACATAACCACCCATGTTAATAATAATGCCCAAGAACCATAACATAATTGTATCACATAAAACATGCATAAATGAAACATTACATTTCCACTTCTCAATCACAAGATATAAATACATCACATTGATATAAAAACATTTTGAAAACCATTTTCAATTCCAAAATAAAATAAAAGTAAAACATGGTATTTATTTTTCAATTAAAAAAATGTATATCTTGTAGAGGAAGCTGAAACTCAAATAATGGTCATGGCGGCGAAGATGTCATTGTCACCGCATACGTACGAAAAAAACATTCTCTTTTGTCATTTAGTAAAACTATTCGTATAAAAAGATTCATTTTTGATAAACATAAAAGTCAAAGGGGTTTATACACCGTATAAAAGTAGGTTGTGAATAAAACAAAATAGGCCTCAATTAAGGGAGATTGATACAGAGTTCCATAAAAAGACGGTATCCTTGGATTAAGGATAAGTCAATTACATAATTATGTTTGACAAACGAATACACCAAATATAAGTGGATATTAAGTGTCAAACAATCAGAGCACATTCACACATATTCATAGAACAACATATTCAAGGAGTAAAAGTTTATCCCAAAGAATCAAAATTGGGTTATGAAGTTCCCGTGCAAAAATTCGACAGCCTAACAACGTCACTTCAAAATTAAGAAAAAGATTTGATGAGAGATAAAAAGGGTATCTCATCACTTGGACATAAAATTTAAATCAATAAGGATATATAAGAACATATCCCAACATAATATTATGTGAATTAGAATACATAAGAAAAGAATTCTTATAAAAAGAGGAGGGGGAATGGTTCCCTTACAGACTTGGGTAACATTCGAAACGTACACCCCATTGAAGAAGGGTCATACAATGAATAGGTAAATACCCATAAATAAAATTATATTACACAATGTTTATAATAATGGGAAGTACATACACCACTCAATGTAAATGGTGGAAAATGTAGCATAATTCTCACGGGGCTAAAAGTGAGATGAAAAATCCCTTATGGAAACTCGGTAGCCTAACGACGCCCCTTAAAACTTCCAAAAATGGATTGATGATATCAAATAGGGTCTCTCATAATATTACAATAAAATTTACTGAAATAGTAATATAAAATAACAGCCCCCATCATAACAAATAGGAGCTTTAATGAAGTGACATAAAGGAGGGTACTTAAAAAGAAAGAGAGAGGTTAGATCTTTTACGAAAATTCGGCAGCCAAACGGCGCCACTCAAAATTCTAAAATGGGTTTATGAGAGAAAATAGGGTCTCTAATCATATGACCATAAAACTTACAGTAGTTGTAATATAAAATAACATCCCAATCATAAGAAATATGAGCTTAAAAGGAATGACATAAAAGAATGTACTTAAAAAGAAAGAGAGGAGTAGGATCCCTTACCTCATGTCCGACACGACACGATCGTTATTTAATATCCTGAATAATAAAATTTGGTCAATTTATAATTTCTTAAGGACCTAATTTAAAGATTATTATTCATTTAATATCACATATTATAATGTTATAATAATTGTTTAATAAAGTGAGTTCATATCAGACTTTTTTGTCGATGTTCGGTACATGAGTAAAAATCAAACATGTTGGAAAATCATTTTCCATTCAGTTATTGGTACATAATATACAGAATTCTATTGATGTTTTAAATATAATATATATCCATTATATATTCATTTTATACTATTCCATAGCATTTGGAGATAAAAAATTAAAAGCACCGTTCATGGAGACGGTAGGCCGTATGTACGCATGAACGCTACTTTCATTTTTTGTCATATTAATGTGATTAAAAAAATGAGAGAGATATACATTATAATTCTAGAATGATATAAATCATTTTGATGTAATATATTACATATATATCCATTATATATATGTACTTTTAATAGTACAAAACATTTGGAGATAAGAAATGAAATGTACCGTTCTTGGAGACTATAAGCCGTACGTACGCATGAATGCTACTTTCATTTCTTTTTTTTATTGTATTCAATGGAATTAAATAATAATTATATAAAGTTATATTATAATTCCAGTTGGATATCATATGTAATACCATTAATTCCATCCTTTATACGTCCCACATATGGCATTAATGAATCAAATCACTTTGAGGGGGCGGTAGTCCACACTTCCTAAAATGAAGATATCGTGTTTACCCATAATGGAAAACATAAAGGTATGACATTAATGAAAAATAAATAAGCTTAAGGAAAACATAAACATATTATATATCATATTTAAGCATAGTGACAACTTAATTTCCACCTTTGAAGGTGTTAAAATAATATTGAACAATAATCGTTTCGTGAGGCAGTAATTCTCCATCCACAGAAACAGTATGTTTTTTAACCATTAGACGGAGGTGTGTGAATGTGTAGCTCAAACCCTTATTATAAAAAAAATACTACTATATTTAAGATACTGGTTTTTTAAAAAAAAAGTAATAATAAGAGTTTAGGGGTTTGGATAAAAAGATAAATCAAAAGAACACAAGGGAAGATATTACCTTTAAATCAGGTAACTCTCTTTGATTTGAGCTCAAAGGCTCTCTTGGAAAGTATTATGCCCAATGTGAGGCTTAAATGATGAATAGAGGGATGTGGAGAGATGAAATGGGCAGGGGTTGGCCGATCCAAAGGCTTTATAGGTGTGTGTAAGGTGGTAGAGGTGGGGGCCTTTTATAAGAGGAGAGGAGGGGCACTGTTGGAATGTTATAAAATATTACTTTATTATAAAATGATTTTCGGATTTAAAAGGTCCCAAAAGGATATATTTTGAGTCTATGTTAATAAGGTTTCTAAATCCACACATACAATAGGTTTTTGACAAGTGTAAGACATATATTACACCCTATCGTCTCATTATATTTAAATCGTTCATTTATGAGGTAATCACTGCATCATCACGGTGTCATAAATAAAATAATTTATTTAATATCTAAAAAATATAATAAAAATATCATGATGTAGGAAATATTTTGATATTTCTAAGGAATATTTATAGTCAAAAATATGACTTGTATTACCCAATCTAAAAATTATTTTAGTAAAACAACCCATGTTTGTGACATTTTAATTTTAACTTTAAATAAAAAGGTATTAATGTCATTTTCCAAACGAAGTGGCTCCATGGGGTCCCCAAGTTGACCCATGGATTTTCGTGGTCGGACATGACTCATACAATGGGGGTAGGATATGTGTCTATGTCATTTCATATTATTAAAACATTTTTTTTACCTTAACCTACACCAATTACCTCTAATTGCGATTAAAACTTAAAAGTTACTATTCACCAAAAAAATTATTTTAATCCCATTGAACCACATTTTACATCTTAATGACAAACATGTATGTCGGATTTTTGAAATTCAAAACATAGAAGTGGTAAAATTTCATTTAAAAGAAAAATCAGTTTTTTAAGTACCACTTATTGGTTTCACTATTCATCAAAAATTGATGTTTTCCAGAAAAATAACAAAAAATCACCCTAAGCTATATTTAATATTCAGAATTCAAAAATGATGTCTATTTTACAAAATTCAAAACATATAAGTTACATTAAATAATTTAACAATTAATTCCCACTATCAGAAAAAATAGGGTGTTTTTTTGAAAATAATTGATATATATTCCCATCATCAAATATTTCTCATGCCTTTTCTGACCACTTTGTCGTGGTGAATACACAAACGAGTGATGTCCCATAAAATTAAATGAGAATAATCATAATAATTTGTTCCCACATAATGGTTTCTCAATTCTCACACTAGGAATATGATATTGTACTTGAAACTGGTTTTTATGTATTATCTTACAACAAATTTACATTAAAAATTCACAAATAGTTTCTTTGCCTCCAAAATGTGAAATAACCTTTTGTATGATCATCTAGGAAGATCTCATATTTTTAAACAAACTATTTACAGCAAAACATTTTATAATATAATGTTAAAATAACATGGTGAAATGATCCCTAAAATCCATTTCATTTCGTGTCCCAATGTTCTTGAGCAATGATGGGATCTATTCTTCAATCATACAAGACATGAGGATAATATTAAATCAAATGATTTAATTTTACACCAAATTAATGAATAAAATAATCCCATTTATAAGTCACGACAATTTAAATTTTTTTCTTGAGTATATGATTATTTGATGGCCACGTTTTCCTAAATATCATCAAATATTATTTCAATTTGGTCATAAACACATCACAATCTCCAAAAAGTATCATCATACAATGAAATAATAATACTCCCAACAATCTAATTGCTAAAGGATAATTATGCACATATTCCATCTATGTATACAAAAATTATATCTCAAAATCAACCTACCAACACTCAATCTCATGATATATGAATATCCATTGGATTTTATTTTATAATATATATATTGTTCTTAATATTTATATGTGAAATTTATTTACATTTTTTAAACTTTTACTTATTCATAATACATTGGTAATTGATGTTTTAAAAGTTCACAATGTAATAATATTTTTGGAGTAGATTAACATCCATGAAATATTTATTCTACATGGGTAATTATTAGAGGATTAGATAAATGAGATTTATAAATAAAAAAAGGGTAACATTATTCCACTTACTATGTGGGGAAATTTGATGTGTAAATGTAAGAATAAATATTTATAGTCGATGTTAAATCCATGAAATAACCACTAGTTGACCATTGAAAGGAGTGGGTTCTCAAATAAAGAACAAACCATGTAAACATATATCTTGTTTTTGTTTTCTATGTTTTATTACACAAATTTAAGGTAGAGTTATTATTTAGGAAATTAGGAATTTAAATAGTCACACATGTTTTATTCTAATAGATTGTTTTATGAAAAAGGAAATCAACATGTACTATTGATTCATACCCATATACTCTGTATTACCCTTATAAAAAATTGTCTCTAAAACTAGTATGAGAGAGGGGTTAAATAGATATTCTACTCATCCAATTTCTATTATTGAGAATAATAATTATGGGAATAAAATAGGAATTCCCATTTTTTAATTGGAATAATTTTCATCTATGGATGAACCAATTTATATCATATTAGTTGTCACAATTCATGAAAGTAAATGATTTTTTATCTATTGTCTATTAATCTTTTATAATACAGCATTCCATGAAATTTAATGATAAGAAAAATATTTATGTTGATGTATATGAAAGAATATCTATAATATAATTATTAAATTAATATGTTTATAAAAATTCGATGGGGATGCATAT
This sequence comes from Viscum album, assembly GCA_963277665.1. Classification (NCBI taxonomy): domain Eukaryota; kingdom Viridiplantae; phylum Streptophyta; class Magnoliopsida; order Santalales; family Viscaceae; genus Viscum; species Viscum album. The sequence continues at coordinate 1,091,119 of OY728129.1, forward strand.
GTCTATGAAAATATGGGGAAACCATGAGAATATGTATAATTGAGAAATCAAAATCATGGGAAAAAATAAAAAATATGAAATTTAACATTTCTGTTATACGAATGGATATAGATAATAATTTCTTATGAATATTTAAAAATTTTAAAATGATATTATTAACCATATCAAAGTATATAGTGAAATACATAATGATTTAGCTCTATAATAAATTATTATAAACCTACTGAGATATTTGATGAAAAAATTTCATCCATTGTTGAAATCAATTATATTATCATGATGAACATCAAAATAATATAATGAATAAAGAGATTTGAAATGGATTAACATTCCAGAAAATGGGATTGAAGAAATGTATATCAAAACATTGAATAGGGAAAATATCAAGGAGGAAGATTGATTTGACTAATAGTGTGATTTCGAATAATATAATGAAAATGTAGTGAATCAAGAAAAAATCATGGCTCTAAAATCTAAAAATATCAAAAATGTTAATCAATGATGTAGATAATGAAAATAAAATAATGCTTTAGTTTTTGAGGCATTTGAAATTATAATATAGATTGTCCAAGGAATAAGAAATATTGGAATCCAATAAAGTATAAGAATGTTAATAATAAATTCAATACTATAATTCCAAATGATAATATAAAATAATATAATATAAATTTAATGAGAAAAAAGAAGACATTTTTAAAGGAATAATAGATGAATACTAAGGAAAAATGGGGATCAATGTTCATCCACAAGAGATGATATAAATAATTAATATAACATAAAACAAATTATCATTATCATACATGTATAAATAAATGATGAAAATTCATATAATGAATAATAATATTGATATGAATATTATATGATTCACATGATTAATACATAAGTTTTTGTATTTCTAGAATGATATACCATGAAGATAGAAGAAGTTAACGAATCTAATAAAGATTTTTAAATACAAATGAAAGAAGAATATGATTTTTGAAACATGGAAGTCCAGTAAATTGGGGAGATAAAACTTTTAAATGGAAAAGTGGATGAGAAATAAACAATTATAGTATCATCATAAATGAAGATGAAGACTCATAAGGAAGAACATATCTAATATGATTCAAGGTGCCTCATATTTGAGAATTGTATTGGATAAATTATTATTGATTATGTTTATTCTCTTTAAATACTGATTAATCATCTCATAGGACACAAAAATATGTTTCAATTATTAGGAAAAATAGGTATTATTATATTTAAAAATGTTAAATTTATATTACCTAATAATGAAGGTTACAAGAGTAATTTAATAAAACAGTGTTGATAAAACCCACGGTGGGTGTTAACATCTGTTAGGGTAGAATAATGTGACAATATTAAGAATAATTATTCATGGGTATACTATTATAGAAACTAATACACTCACTCTCCTAAATTTTGTATATAAATAAATAATAAGAAATTGTATGCACTTTTTTTCATCTCTCCCATCAGATGAGGGCATAACATCTACTTGGGATCTTCTTATATCCATCTATTTTTCATGTATAAATTTTTTTATAAAGTGTGCATTTTTTATTCATTTTAATTCTACAATAATATTGGACATATTTTTTCTTTTTTTTGAGAACTTCCTCACCATAGGGATATTCTTCTTATGCTAGCTTCGTACTTTTGATCACTAGACATGCTTCTCTTTCTACCAAAAATGAATATTGTTTGTTTCTCATGAGTTTATTTAGCCCCAGCATTGGTGGAATCACGATCATGTCAAATAAATTAAATAATAGTTATCACTAATGTCTCTATACCATTATAGATCATTCCTTTTTTCTCTCTCATTATTAATTTTATCATCTTTCATGTATATTTCTTCATCTATTTTCATCAATGTAACACTGTTCTATTCAACTTGTGACCCTATATTATTAGATAATTCTTAAATAATTTTAATGGAATTTCAATATTTATATTATTTTTTATGTTTAGTTACGTTCATATCACAAACCACACCTGCGCCTTCACTATTGAGAAAATAGAATCCCCTCAATAGACTTGAAATATATCTTTCACAATTTAATGGAATGGGTGACCATGACTGATTAAGAACTCTCCCACTTATTCAATTTATATGATTCTAAAGGTAGTGGTGATGTTTTATTTAAAAAGATTTATAAAAACATATTTTAATATCCTAATTATGTATTTCAGGAATCATTCAAATTATTACATAGATACTTGTGTTGGTTCCATATACTTAGGTCAAATTTCATGAATACATTTAAAAGAACCACAATGTAGCTGACCCCTACAACACATAGGGATTTTAGAATATTACACGAACCACTACTATGTGGTATATAGAAACTACATGGATCATAGGGATTCATTGGTAGTTACCATTGCACACCCATTAACCATTATTCACTTATAGTAGTCACACTAATCTCTTCGAATTTATTCTATTTTAAGAAGATTCTATAGAGAAACATGGTATATAATAACAATAGTTTAATTGTGTCAATATATAGAATAATATTTTGATTCTATTTAAGGATGTTCATCAATATTTTTATTATTCCAATATATTCATTGGATATATTCCCTCTATTAAGGAATATGGTGGCTGGTATGGATTAAATTTAAGCATCTTCGATATCAATTTCATAATTGTTCTTATTTCATCAACAAATTTGTCTATAATTTCTTCCCTGATGGGATTATTAATTGGATATTTGATGAAAAAAGTATCCATAATGTATAATTCTTACTATATCATCTCATAATTAGATTCATTTTCTGTGTAAATTTTCATTTACCTTATTATTTGTTTACTTCTAATCATCACAACCTTATATACTTATTTTATATCCTCCATGTAAACCATCAATGTAATAATAATTATCTCAATAATTTCATAGAAAGTTCAAAAATCTAATGGTTAATTATTTATATTAAGGATTGATGATATTATAAATTGTTTTCATTCCTTAAATGATGGTTTTTCTCGATTCGTGTTGTAGTAGAGTAAATAAAATGATCTGATGGATAACTACTAATTTATTTCTATTATAGTGTTTCATGTAGTCTTTACCATTTCATTTTGACCTGATTCAAATCATTTCCCTTTTTGGTGGGTGAGATGGTGACACCGGACGGGGCAGTGTGTCCTTTTTATATTTGCAGACAGGTTCCACATTTGAATGGTATTGGTGGGTGATTAAAGGGGTTTTGAGAATGTGTGAAATTAATCCGCGTCGGGTATGATTTCATCATTTGGTCTAAAATGGTTTTATTAGAGGATCTAGATATACCCAAGGACCATTTTACCCTTGATTCATTGGTCTAAATTCAAAAGGAATGTGCTCCTTAAATGATTTGTCCTACGACACTTAAGGAATCCAATATTCAGGAGGATGGGAGGTTGGGCTCATCACATCTTTTCGGGGGGAAACATTACCTACTCTATGACTCTCTTATATATTTATGCATTGTTCAAATGTTGTTGAATCTTTGGTCCTTTTTCAAGCATGTGTCCACATAATTAACCTAGGTCACATGATCAATAAAAAATAGTCCTGGGTTGGAAATATTCTATATGTATCCAACGTTCTCCATTGACAGAGATATACATATGTATAAGAGGTTATTTACAAATGATATCATTTTGTGGAAAGATTAATGATTCTATAGTCTATTATTAAGATGATGACAAGTTTATCCAAATGATGAAGTGATATGATGTTTATAATCATCCACGAAGGATGGATGTTTATTTGATATCTAGATCATTCCCAATAGATGGGGTTCCAATGTATCCTTGTTAGAGGAAAAAACCCACGCAGTCCGGTGCACATAACAAGACATATCACCTTTTATGTTCTTCTAATGGGGACCCTTCTATTATGTTTAGTTCCAATTTGAGTATATGTATATGTAGAGGATTCATAGTCAATATTTATTGTGGGATATACACCGAAGTGGCCTAGGATTATTATTAAAGGCATGGTATCATGGGTGGATATAGTCCTATTATGAATATGGACTAGTGAACACTAGGATGATTTTTGTGCTAGATTTGGTCATCAGGGAGGCTTCCTACAAATCCCAGTTATATGGGAATCAAATCTATCATATTTTACATTAACATGGGGCTTGTACCATAAATGAAGAACATCTATAAGAGTCATATCAGGGCTTATACCTAAATAATATTGCCTTATGATATAAGGGAAATTTATTGAGACTTAATTTTAAGAAGAATGTCCATTGAGCTTGGGAAATAGGAAAGACTCCAATGTATCCTGATCAAAGTAGTAATTGGAGTTCTCATAGCTCATTAGGGTTGGGCTTACACGTGGAATATGTCGGTTTTCTAGTAGTATGAGGAGGATACCGAGCCATTATGGTTTGATGGTTTGTTTGGTGATTACCCCTATGAGGATTTCCATGTTCTGCATCTATGTAGATGTTATGAATACCAACAATATTTATATCTATGTTAGTAATTGACGGTGTAAGAAACAAGAGAAGGTGGTGGATCTTAATATCACATGTCCTACATCATATATTTATAGATGGTAATAGATCCCAATTTGATTGAGTGAGAGGGGATAGGAATTTTACAATTTTCTTTCATGTGTTGATATACATGATATTCACATTTGGAATTATATCCAGACATTTATTGAGCTAATCCTAAGAGGATAGAGGGATCCACCTCCTATGAAAATTATAGGGACTTACCTCGTGGGAGTGGACTTTTTAGAATCATATGTGGTATACTAAATTTTAAATTCATGTAGAATGGTTGATGACTAATAGGAGGATAATAATTTTGGGATGTTCTGACATGACTCAAACATAAGAGTTAAGGAACCTGGAATTCATGATTCTGGATGATCTCGAATCGAGAGAAGTTAAATTTGGGGTGGAATCTATTATGGAATATGGAGTTAGGAGAGACCTCTCCCAATGATGAATTTTTCTAGGGTTGACATGCCATTGTTGTGGGAAACATATGAAAAGATGTTGGGTAATTGTGTGTATAGTCACGAATAAGTGTGATTAGGAAAATGGCCATCCATTTAAAATGGTTGTAAATGTTTTCGGTGATATGAAATTTCCGATTATACAATTTTGTAATGTGACATAGATTATATGATGGAATCACAGATTAATGTCATGTTTTTAGGACTAAAACAATACCTTTTAACATCTTGTGGCCCAGATGATTACTTATATTTTATGTTCATAGAGTTTGGATGAATTATAATATTAACCCCAATTACTTGAAGGATAATTGGGCCAGGATGTTCTGACATGCCCTTAATATGATAAGGATGGAATGTGTAAACCATCATTTTATGAGGATATAGGATTAGGAGAAATTATACCAGGTATGGAATCAATTGAGCATAAAAAGGTATGAAAAGCATATTCTAAGGATGTATATGTCTATTGTAAACATGAAAATGTTAGGGAGACATATACAGAGCCACTGAGTCATTGTGTGCATAGTCATGAAGAAGTGTCCATAGGACATTGACCATCCATTTTTGATATATGAGGAGATTTCTGATGATATGAAATTTCCTAAGACATATAGTTTGATGGATGGAGAAGGGGGTGTACCAGAATTTAGGAAATTTTAATACTGAGAATTTCCACCATGTTTTGGATCAACATAGAAAAGGAGGCAGGTGATGGGGTTTTAAGAGTCTCATGAGGATTAAGTCGACTCATGGTATTTAAATGAAATATGTCGGGGCGGTACAAGGGTGAAATAGAAAAATTCATTGACCTGGTCTGAGTTTTTCAAATTGTGAGTGGGGGAATATCCCTTACAATATAGACAGATTGGCATGAAAAAAATTGAGTATAAGGATATCTATGTAGGATCTAGACATATTTGTATTTCTGTAAACTTTCGGCCACATACTGTATTCCATGTAGCAGTATTCCATGAACTGTAGTCTGTTTAGGTGTGTCTACATAGGGGTGTTTTCATAGGATCTAGCCACCTTGGAGAATATATATAAGAGTTTCCCCATAATGTCAACTTTATATTATCATCCTCAAACCATTATCCAAAAACGAGATCCCGTATAGTGTTTTTTAAAAAAGTTTTTATTCAAATGAATTCCTGTGTAAGAGTGTATAATCACTGTGTTTTATTGTTTAATATGGTTCATAAATAACACCTCATATTAACAAACAATACATCATTTACATGTTATCTTATTTATATAGTATTCATTGTACCATTCAATGGATGGGGTCCAAGATTGGCTACCCACGTATGGCTCACAGAATGGATTTCCTGCAGTGCTTAGGGTTTGGGAGATATTTCTCCAAAACCATTTATGTTTTCATTTGTGCTTCATATGTTTTTTACCCATCTCGGTATCTCTTTTATACTCCCAAGAGAGAGTCCTTTATCGACCCCCATTAGAGTTTATTTATAGAAGAGCAAAGTGATAGATCGAAGGGTTGTGTAGCTCTTTTTCTGGAAGCCCATGGAGAAGTCCTTGATCCATGGATTACTTTTTAAGCAGGAAGCTTTATTTTTGGGATCTTGGATGCCGCCTCATCACACAAACTACATTGTTAGCGGGGGATATGGTAAAAGGGGGACATCGTATGAGGGGGAGGAATTCAACACCTCCACTTAACCAATGAAATGATTTATGGGAACTAATGGTTTCATCTATGTTTTGTTAAATTCTAGGATCATTGATTGATTTTCATAGCTACAGACTTCCATGTGGAGTGGTCGTCTACAAAATTCTTTTATAGTTCATTGCGGCTCTCATCCCCTTTTCTGAATTTTTTTCTTCTACATTATTATTTGAATTTTCTTCATCATTTTATTTTTATCCCTTATTTATTTGGAGGGAATTTTTTCATCATTAATGTGGGTTTTTTTTGAACCAACAGACCAATATTATATAGTTGAGATAGATATTAGTCAATTTTATTTTTATATTTAATCCTCAATTCTTCAAGATATGATATATATTTTTGGATTGTGGATGAAATTTTAGTTTCAGATACATCATATATTACTATGTTTTGGCATGAAATTATTTAAAGTGGGTCTTGGTGAATTCCTTCCTTGGGGATACATGATATCTTTGGAAATGAATTATTTTTTCTGATGATCTTGACCAGACCCATAGTTTTTTGTCACAATAGTCACTTGTATCCCCTAATTTTGGACATAAATCTTACTAACAGTTGTATCTAACAAATTGAACCTCACACATCATGTTTCATTATATTGTTTCATAAAAAACATTTAATAGGAATGGGTCTCCATACATATCTTGTGAGTTAACATATAGCATATTTTCTGGTTGCCATTGAAATTGATTAGAATGAAATGAATTTATTTTCTGAAATCAAAATAATTCTATTACCCAACATGGTGATCTTATCCACATTATGTATTTCTCATATGGGTGTACCTATATTTCTTTTTTATATGATATGTTATCTATAAGATCACTAGATATAAACTATATTTGGTGGTTGTCTTCCCCTTGAGTCTTCATAGAGCTATAGAATCTACCAGGAGGTGATAATTATTTTTAACAACTAATGATAATAGTCTACAACAATATCTAGAGTGATACATCATCATGATTGAATTTGTGTAACATATATTTGAATCCATCCCAATATTTCTTTTTAGAATCACCATAATGCAGATAAAAATTATAAATATCACTTCTGAACATTATAATATTATCATAGGGAAGTACATCCCTTGGAATATTTATTTATGAAAATTCTAGATGGTGATGGTACATAGTCTTTATGAATTCCACCATTTATCAAAAAGACATGTTAATGAAAATTTAAACTACAATGTCAAATAAAATCATCGAAAATCCTCTTACTCTTGAATATATCAAATATTTATATATATTTTTGATGTGATTATGAATGTGAGCATTTTTCATTCCCCTAAACAAACCCATGTTTTGGATCATCTATATAAATCTTGGATTTACATGCACTATTTTTTTTGTATTAGTTTCCTCTTTATTTTTAAATATTATCATATAATGGATGGATGGATATAATTTGTTTGATAAATTTTATGTGGTTCTCATTGATAATTATCAATGTTTTTAGTAGGTCCTGGTGAGAAAGAATATATACTTGTGTTCTATTCAAAACCCTAGAGACTGAATGATGACGATGCTCTATCATAGGGTTAAAATAAAATGATTCTATATGATTCAATCTCATAATCATGTGTTTGAGGTGTTTTTTTGGACCTTAAATCCATGAGAAAAATCAACATATAAATTCATATATGTGAAAGAAGAAATAAAATAAAAATACTACAAATTAAGAGAATATCAAACTAATTAACAATTAAATGAATTTTAAAAATGTTTTTTGGTTTTTTATATATAAATAAATACAAAAAATACAAATCTCTCAGAATTCATCACTACTTTTCGGTGTGTGGTAAAATTTTATAATTTATAATCACGACACAATAATTAATAAAACTATTAATGATAATTATAATAAGGGAAACTACCAAGGACCCACCACTAGGAATAATGTATTAATATAGGATTAGTGGGTTTTATTTTTATAATTATCATTTTTTAATAAAAATAATTAATTAATCATTTCAAAAATTGTAAAATGCTCCACTTTCTTCACAATGAAATCCTTTTGTTAAAAATAGTGATTTTAGATCAAGCTCATTGGAGGTTTTTTTCGAATAATTATAATTTAATTTTCATATATAATAACATGGTTGATTATTTGTGTGATTTAATAAGATTAATTAATTTTAACAAAGTGAATATTAATTTATACTACATTAATGCATTCATCTCGATATGATCATAAACCCTAAATAATGTAAGATGTGTTATGATTCATTATCACAAAAAAAGACCACTAAATATGTCTCTATCAACTACTAAATTACATTCCATATTAGGAATCTGATTTTAATTTCCTCTTCCATTGAAGAATAATTATATAATGAAATAATAGTTAAGTATCAACATGGAAAAAACTCATCACATAAAAATATATAAGAAATTTTAATCATTTAAATTTTAGAACCCTCGTTGTTTTATTTCATACCTTAAAAACTAAATGACCATGGGGAATTTTTATCCATATGGAAGGAACAAATGTTTTAAATGATGTAAGAATCCAAAAAATAAAAAAAAAGAGTAAAAATAAATATAACCATTATTAAAAGATTTTTAATATTCATGCTCCAATTGAAAATTAATAGTATGAATCAACCTTCTATGGTTGTTTCAAAACAAAATTATATGTTCAAATAAAAGGTCCCTCTATTTCACTATTTATGATTATATTTATTGAAATTGTAAACTACCAAGAAAATAGATGATCTTGTCAATGTTAAGATGAAATTTATAGGATGTTACATGAAACATTAATGTCACTATATTGTTTCATGAATTTCCATTGGGTTGGAATCCAATATCTATACCTTTCCATTAATCCATATGTAATTGTAAAAAGATCATGATACATATTACACATATATGTAAAAATATAATCATACACAAAAATATTATAGAAAGTGGAATCTCATTTTAACATTGTATCTTTATTATCTTCAGGAATAATAATCTTACATTTGTATTCTCTTTTTGTAATGATATATGGTCTTGGAACTATGGTATTTCCTTTAATTTCTCAAGTTATTCATTCATGTCATCTTTCTCGCTTCATAAAATAAAATATTATAGTTTGATATGGAACACAACATATCCCATATTAGAAATGATCCTTGAATCAGTTATGTGTTATTATGTGAGATTTAAGGGCCCTTATTATGATGTATAGTGTAGAGAATACGTTCTTATTTTGGGAGTATCTCCCATTATAACCCAACAAGTTTATTTCAAGGAATCAGTCTTAGAAGTTACATATTCTATTGTCTTTTAGATGTACATACATTTACCAAAATTTGAATGATTGTTTTTTGTTTATAGTTTTGGATAATTTTGATAAATAATTACATTGTAAACACATAAATTACATGTTTATGTTTCAATAATGTATACATTAATTCCATAAATCAAACTATTTTCAAATAAAATATGTTTCATATTCATGATAAACACGAAGAATTTAATCATTCCATTATCATTTTTCTTACCACCCCATAATCCATATGAAAATACATTTTAAAAAAAGGGAAAACAAAAAAAACATCAAAAAGGGAACTAAATAAAGAAAAATTTCCTTCAAATGAAAACATAAAAAAACCCTTTTTAAAGATTACATATTTCTCTTAAAAATGATTAATTTTTCGTTAAAAAAATTCCACTATCATAGTTTCTTAATCAGGTGATTTACATGAAAACGAATTTAAAATATTATAATGTTGATGAAGTATCATTGGGAAATAATAATCATACAATCCATATTGAACCCTTATAGAATGAACAACCATATGATCTACTTCCATTGTTAGAGTAACCAATTATTTTGAGATTTTTAATGGGGATCATCCATCATATAGTGAGCTGTAATGGGGATCCAACCATCAAATCATGAGCTATAGTGGTTATAAAATTATCATATATTTATATATTATGGGGCCCAAACAATAAATAATAATTAACACCCCAATATTCTAAAAGGAAAAAACTATTCTCAATATCATAAAATATATGCCCCATAAAGCTAAAAAATTGGGGAAATTTAATTATTTAAATGTGATAGTTATCACCAAGCAATTAGAAGGGGTAATGGATGAGATTAAAAATATTATGAAAATAAATTTATAAAACTTTAATAATATTAATTAATAGGTTATGAATTAATTAGAAATTAAAATAAGAACCAATTGAATATAAGGTAAGTTTTTTTAAAAGAAAACAATTTGATGCACCAATGGAATATTATCATAATTAAATAAATTAACCAGTATTGATGAAATATATGAAAAAAATTATATTTCTTATATCAAATATTTTTTTTAAATTCATCCATTCTGTTTGAGAGACATAAGAAAATAAATAAATAGAATTTTATCCAAATAAATATATATTTTTTTCCAAATGAAAAATATTATGTCATTTAATGGTGGATTATTATAAAAATTTAAAAATATAAATTTATAATTTTTTACAAAGTAAATATAACTTTACATATAATAATATCAATACTATCTTATTGTGAAATTTTTAAATTTTTTGAATATGATTCATTTGTGATTAATAGTTAAAAATATAGAAATTTAATTGAAAACTATTTTTAGTTCAATTTATTTATATAGTTAAATTTTAGTTTAAATTCATTTTAAATTGATTTTAAATTTTCATTAGTTAAATTATACATAAATAAATTCAATTTATGTCATCATAGTAAATTTAAAATTAAAATTTAATATAAAATCATGTCAAACATTTTTCCTTCTTTAATTACGAAAAACAATTTCTCTTTCTCTATGTGGGATTAAAATCAATCCCGATTTCTTCTAAATATCTATATAGAATTTGAACAAATGGATTCTATATTTCAAAAAATAATTTCCAAATTATTTAGAAATCTAATTTTCATATTTATGCATAAAAATCAATTGTGGTAAAAATTATTATTTTCAACAAAATAGGTAAAATAATGAAATGTGATAAAGTCAAAAGGTAAATGCTTAAAATACATAAAAATCACAAAAAAATTATTGATTTTTTATGTGTTTATAGAAAATAAATTTCTTCTAAAACATTAATAATCCAAAAAATTAATGGAAATTAAAACCGCCTCAATGTGTTTTTCATTAATTATATAATAATTATTGTTTAATAACATAAAACTAACCGTACTCAAGTATAAATACCACCTCTCACAACCACATTTCCCCTAAACATACATGAGTCTCATAAAAACACTTAAAAACAAACTCCTCCCTCACAATCCCTACATACATGTATAATTTTTATCACAAAATATCAATTTTGATGTCCTAACGTGTCCCTCAAGGAGGTCATATTCAATTGACAATTTTCTAAAAACACATCCCTTGTTTTAATTTCTTGTTCTATTTTATCATCACCTACATAACCCATAATGTCATGAGAAATAATGAATCATAAATATAATTATTTTTTATGTTTGAAATGAAATTTATTATAACCATTTAATGTCTCGTCTCATAAATTTCAATGAAATGAAACCATTTTTCAAATTATCGGAGTTAACCGTCACTATGGATATTAAATTAACAATTTACAATACCACCTTCTTGACTGTTAATAACAGCATGATTTTTGGATAAATCCTATTTTAACAGTTGTATTATAACATTTTTCACGATTTATAAATAACATACATTAATAATATTAAATAATACAAAACTAGTTTTTGGTGTTAAAAAACCGCCAAAAAAGCAAAACATTTACTTATTTCATTTTATTAAATGAATAATAATCATATAAGAAAAAATGATATATTGGTACATTAATAAATCTAAATGTTCATAAATAATATTTCATTATACATGTGATTTTTTAATCCCATATTACAGGAATGTCCATAATTTCACCATAATGTTCCAATCAGGAAACTATGAAACGAACACACCCGAAATCATGAAAATAATGAAATATTTTTAATGAATGGGTCATTATATGTTATAAAACTCTTAAAAAGATATTAGAAATATTAATATAGTAATATAATGAGAAAATAGGAATCACTAACCCATTATACAGGAGGTTAATGTACATATAACTAAAAGGGATAAAGAATTTAGGGTTTCTCATCTAACTTTTATTTATATGATATGTATGAATTATTTTAAAATTTTTACCTAGGTGTGGTGTATACAATTCCGTATAAGATACCATATAAAAATCTCATTTTCTTCAGGGTATTAATTTTTTTATTTCATAATTATTTATTTTATGACTTATACTATTTTCTTGATTAAAAAATTTATGTGTTTTACTAACTCAGTTTTAATTATTTATGTTAAACATCGACAGGATTACATTGTTTTAGGATCCTTTTTAAATAAAACTTTTTATATCTTTTACTTTATTTCCACATTTTGTGTGTGTTTACATATGATACACATAATTGATTAATTTTATTTATTTTAACATCAATGATACATTATTTTTAATAGACTTTCTTTTGAGAAATATTTTTTGAATGATTATTATTACAAAATTTTAAAAAATATTTTTTATTATACTATATGAGAATAATTTATTACTATCCCAACTTCTTCATGATATGGTGCTTCCTCGATTTGATTTAATAATTATTTTCAATGATTTTTTTTCTTTATTATGTTTATAATATTTTGATTTTAAATGTTATTAAAAAAAGTGTATTTTAAAAAAATGACATTATTTTGAGATTTAAAGTATTAATTAAATAATGTATGATAATAAAATTTAAAACATAAAAATAATTTATTAATTATATGGTACATGACCATTAAAAATTTGGTGTATTTTATAGTTTTGGAAAATCCAATTACCGCTAAACAGGGGATTTCTCATATAGAACCATGATATCCCATTATTTTTTAAAAATGTGTGTCCCAGATACCACCAAAAAATATCATTACAGCTTTAAAGGGGGGTGTCATAGATATCACCTAGAGAAATTTTTTATTTTTACACAAGTTGTCCCTAATATTGTTGTGAAACCAATTACGTCATGTCATGGGGTGGCCCATATATAACATAGTTTGAAATTAATAGATGTATAAGTTAATGAATTTGATTATATATTGCCATGTGTTAATTATAAAAACAAGGATACTAAGAGTGGGTATATGAATATTATTCACTGCATAACCAAGAGATGTATTATTTTCTTGATTTGTGTATTATTGATTTAATTTTAGGAAAACATATGTGTGTTTATCAACTATAAATGTTTCAGTTCATATCCTTGAAGAATATTGTAGATAATGTTAAATGTCATATGAGTTTTCATTTCATTATTGGACTAATGATTCATATTCTCTAATATCCCTTACTGATAATTTTGTGATCATTCCATTAATTTATAAAATTTACAAAGGATTTTTAGTTGAATGTATGGAGTCACTGTGAGATTCATATGAGTATTTATGAAAAAATAATTTTTTAATAGGTTTAAATGTTGGAAAAAATAGCGACTAAGTATATATGTCCACTAGTAATGTATTGGTCTAATTTGTAATAGTTTTTTCAAAATCTATTGTAATTTAAAATAAAAACCAATTTTAATTTCAATTGATCTTCAAAAAAACTTGAATATATAATTTTTATTGTCAGGTCCTTACAGTTGGTGTTAGAGGATGACATAAAAAAATGTGGTGGTTCAGATGGTTTTAACAATATTATTTGAAGGGTATTTCATTATGGTTTTGTTAAAATTATATATCATTAAAATACCACTATTTTTTATCATAAAAAATATTTCTATTCATAATTTTATTTAGTATATAAAAAAGTAGTCTATAGTTGGAAGGATCTATGATAAAAATATCCATCCAAATTATCATCCAAATATTGTGATGATTGGAATAGAAAAAGTTTAATTCAATAATGGATTAGTTGACATAGGATAAATTTTTTTGTGGTATCCATTTAGGATATGAACATGAAATACTCGGAAGAATAATTTATATTGTGGATAATTTCAATATGAAACATATCCAATATTTCAATGCATCATGTGACTAAGTGGTAGCTGAAGGATGGATTTTTCCCTTCGAGAATACATTTGATATAATGAGATGTTCGAAGTGACAAAAGGTAACTCTATCCATTATTAATTCTTAAGGTGAATCCTAATGATAGTGGTCTTTGAATAATAATACTATAGATGATGGTGAAATTTATTCTATAGAATGGGAAATATTCCAGAATCTATTACATGTAAAATACTCCCCTAGATTTTTTCGACCTAGGATGATGAAACAATTATTAGAATTTAACAAAAAGGATAGTGATTCAGTGGCCCAGTATAAATAAAAATTAATATTATTGGAATGATATATTAAAAATTAAATTCATTACATTGATATTAAAATTAATAGAATATAATCATGATAGAATCCTATTATACAAATATTATTGGAATCATAATAATTTTAATGTTATAATAAAGTGGTCTGTTGTTTAAAAAAATTCGTGGAGTTTTTTAACAAATATTTTCCTCAAGATGTCAAAAGTAATAAATGTAAATTGTGTAATGTAATGGAGAATGACCTAACTATGAAATTTGGATATAATCCCCCAAAATGTTCTTAGTACGACATAATAAATTTCATGGAATATTTTATATTATCAGGGATGGTTTTTCGGTATGGTCTATATGGTCACCTCAAATGTGGCTCTAAATAAAATATTAATAAATATCCACTGAATAGAGAATTTGATATCCTTACAATGTTGTTTGGTTCATTATTATACTTTGTGTCTGAATTTAGTTATATGGGTCTAAAATAATTATGATCGTAAACATGAAATCATAAAAAAGTCATTTATTACTACTATAGTTGATTTTGGGATATTTGGAGAACCGATGAAACCTTCATGGGGACCGATATATCTCGAAGTATGGTCGTATGTTTAAATCCATATGCACCAAATTATTTATGTTTTGTGTAATGGTTAAAATTTTGGATACGTATAGTATATTTTAATAAATTATTGAGCTATATGAAACCCTTATTTCTATGATATAGAAATGTTTATTTGAGGACCATTGCCTTTAATTTTCTACTACATAATTTTAAAACCTATGGTTAACCATAGTGGTTTAAATATTCATAGATTTTGATGTAAATTTGTGAAATTTATTTTTTGTAATGGAAATGAAACGTTTCAGATAACCTATGAGGTTAAAAAAATTACTTATTGTTTAATATAATAATTTAATTTTAAAGATTTTATCATTTATTTAATTTAATAATAATTATATAGTTATTGAAAATAGAAAATCTATATACCTTGTGATAACCCATCACGTCTATGAATTCTGTAGGATTTGATCCCAAAACTAAATAAAGATAGGGGTGGATCACTTACCATAGGACAATGTGAATTCCCGATTAGTATTATTTTTTAGTTAAGCAATTTTTTTGGATGAACATTATGTTAATTTTAGATACATATGATTTATCGAAAAGAAAACATGATTTTGGAAAGGGATTGGTCAACATGTGATTAATATTATATGATAATATATTCCATATTTTGGGAATACTAAGCGATTTTTTTGGAATAAAGGTTTATTTATATTTGGAAAGAATATATAATTTTTATATGGATTATTGGTGACTAAAGAATAATTAAAATCTCATATTGATTAAGTGATTTTGGAAATTACATTTTCCTTTTTGTCTTTAATAAAAATTGTTATTACATGGAGATAAATATTAAAATATTCTTGGAATACTATGTGAAACATTACTTATATCTTTTTGGTTTTAAATTTTATTCCATAACATTTTTATGAATTTTATGGATAGTTGTTTTTTGAATGTTCTATGTTGTTCTTTGGCTTTTAGTATCAACTTTTGGATATTATAGTAGTTTTGAGTCATATAAATGTTTTTTATATTTAGAAAATAAGATTATCTTATACTAAAAATTTATATTTTATTTGAGGGAAAAATAAATGGTTATGAAGTAGTTTTAATGTTTTTTCATGTTTTGATACACATTGTTTTGATTCTTTAATAATAAAAAATCATCTTGAATAATATTAATTTGTATAAAAGATAAATTTTTGGTGGAATTTATTAAAGGGAAAAATTATAATTTTATTCTTTTTTGATTAATTATGTTAATAAAAAAATTATTAAATAAATTCCTTATTTTTATAAAAATTTTATTACAATACAAATACTACCTCTTTAAATTTCATACAGATAAAGTAATGACCTTTCAACCCATCGAAAATTTAGGTTTTTTTGGTGGCTACCATTCTCAGGGAAATTTTCCCTATACATCCCCATCAGAACATGATATTTATTTTTTATCTTTAATATATATATTTTATTATACGTTATACTAGTATTTGTTATCTTAGGTGACCGTCGCACATTCCTTTTTCTATTCTAAAATTGATTTTTTATTTACCCTTGTTCTGATGTGGTATTTCAAAAAAAGTATCTTCAAAGGTAAAAACCATTTCCATTAAAAACAGAGATAAAAATTTGATAATGTAATTTATTAATTGGTGGATAATATAACACTCAAATATTTTAAAAGGAAACACTATGCTTAATGTCATACATGATATGAAACAGAATTCTTAAAAATGACTAAACATTATAATTTAAATGTTTCAATTATCACCTTGACACTATAATATAAGAATAAATTAAATTAACAAAATTATAAAAATGTTGTATACACAATTTTATAAGAATAACTAATCTGTTATCAATTAATTTTAAATTTAAATAACATCCAATTGAATATTGAGTAAATGTTTTTCCAAAAAACAATTTTTATTCACTAATAAAATTTTATCTGAATAAATTAAATTAATAACTATTATTGAATGATAAAAATTATATTGTTATTATTTTATTTCAAAATAAATGTTTTTGAAATTATCCAATATGTTTTCAAATATTGTCACAGTAAATAAATGAAGTATTAAACAAAAAGTGCTATATTATTATAAAAGGCAATTTCTCCATCTTTTAACGGAGTACATGTCTTAAAACAAAATTGTTATGATCTTATAATTTTTATATGAAAAATTAAACATAATTATTGAAATAAATATATCACAATTATCTTAGTATATAATTTTGTTATTTTTCAAAGAAGAGTCATATTTTTATGAATAGTATAATATAAATAATTTCAATTAAAAATTGATTTTCTTTTAATTGTTTACATATTTAATTTAACTTTTAGACATAATTTTTTTTATAATTAATTCAATTATACATATATAAATTGAATTTTTTTCATTGAAATAAATTTCACATTAATATTTGATATAAATATATTACAACCTTTTGAACTTTTTCTCTTTAAAACCCTGTTTTATTATTGCATCAGAAATAATATTTTTAAATCCAAATTTCCAAATTCTAGGAACATAATTTCATAATATTGATTATATATTTCGAATAACACATTTCAAATTAGGTATAATGGACATTTTCATGTTTAGGGGTAAAATGTCTACGGTGGAAAAAAGTATGATTAACAACAGCATAGGAAAAATAATGAAACAAGTTAAAGTTAAAAGGTAAATGATTAAAATAAAAAATAATAACAACATTAAATAGTTCTATTATGTACTTATTAAATTTAGACAACCATTATAACCTTAATTATCATAAATACTATTATAAAATAATCTCACCTTAAAAAGGATGTAATTAATTATAAAATAATCATTATTTAATCACATATACCCACACATCCTCAAGTATAAACACCGACCTTCATCAACAAATTTATTTTAAAAGTCATTGAGGCACCTAAAATATCTGAAAAAACCCTATCCTACATAATCTCACCATATTAATGTGTTCTTGGTCTCACCGAAACATCAAATCCAATGTCTTAAAGGGTCCCTCAAAGAGGCAATATTTAAAGGGAAATTTTATCAAAATAATACTCTTATTTTCTTTGCATCATCTATTTTATCCTCACCTCCTTCAATAATAAAGGAATGTTATGTCTAGATTAATTTCTATAGTGGATTCTTATTTTGATAACTAAATATCTAACATGAGATTCATTTTTAATCTCAAATTATTCAATTAAATGAAATTAATATACATATTAAGGAGGATAACCATCTTTGTGGATACATATTTGTCGTTATCCATTACCACAATAATGGATGTTCATAAAAGAATAATTTTGGTAAAATAATATTTAAATATGTGTATAATTTTATATTTCATGATATGGAACTAGTATACACTGATAATAAAAAATAATATGAAACTAGTTTATAGTGTTCAGAAAAATATCCCAAATAAACTAGACATTTATAATTATCCTTTTATCCAAATAATTATCTCGTAAATGAAATAAAAGTGATCTTAGGTAACATTATTACTTTTTTATTTAATTTCATAATATTTAAATTCCTTAATGAAGTTATAATAACATTTTACCAGAACATCATTAATTATATAAAAATTAACCAATCGTCAATTCATGAAACCAACACTCCTAATTCCACGAAAATAATCAGATATAATTGATTAATAGGATGTTAGATATTATAGAATACTATAATAAGGTATAATCTAGAATGATTTAATAAAATTCAGTAAAATATTATATAAATGATTAAATTAAAATAATGCATGGAATCATTAGGAAATAATTTCTCATCTCACTTTTACTTTAGGTAGATTTATTATTTATTCAACAATTATTTATTCTGTGCGGTGAATTTATATTATCAATTGATATAAAATATCTTTAATTTCATTATATTAATTTAATTAGTAGTTTTACTTGATAATTATTACATTAATGGTGTATTTGATTTTACTTATTATAATTTCTAAGGGATTTTTTAACTCAATTTTCGTTCATTGAGATAAACTTGTAATTCAATACTCTTTCATGATGAGATTGTGTGTGAAATTAATTTTCAATATATTATGTTTTATTTAAAATTGTTTTACATTTTTCTAAAATGTATATAATTAATCTATTCAGTTTACTAATACTCACATAATTGATATGATATTTTAATGGGTGATTATTTTTATAAATTTTCATTAAAATATTCTGTTTAGAAATTTCAAAAAGAAATTTTTTAACGTATAAATACTGATTAACATATACTACCATAACTATTATTTAATGTTATGATGCATCAATTATAATTTTTCATTGTAATTAAATTTTTTTTAAATAATGATGTGCGTAATGTTTATATTTTAATTGTTTTTAAAAGGGGTATTCTAAAATTAAAAAGTTATTTTTTATAATTTTAATGGAGTCTTTTAAATTAATTATAATAAAAATATTTTTCATTCATAAATATGTTTTTTCCTTAAATGTTACCTAAGCATTAAACATGGCTTGCCACAAATTGAATTGGAAAATATCAT
Source organism: Viscum album (assembly GCA_963277665.1). Taxonomy (NCBI): domain Eukaryota; kingdom Viridiplantae; phylum Streptophyta; class Magnoliopsida; order Santalales; family Viscaceae; genus Viscum; species Viscum album. The sequence continues at coordinate 1,111,193 of OY728129.1, forward strand.
TATAGAATAATATTTGGTGGCCTCGATAGCACTGGTAATGTTTATTTCAGATTAACATGTGGAGACCCAGATAACATTGGTAATTCTTATAACAACTAAAAATTACTTGACCAAGATAGTGTCATGAAATACCATTACATATTAACATTATGTGGACACGAAGGAGATAGTAAATCCAATTATTGATAAAAATTGGGTGGCCTAGATGGTGTTGGGGAAGCGTGTAATAGTTTAATTTGGTAATTAAAATATTTTTAGTCAACAATATGGTTATTTTAATTAAATGTTTTTATATGGGTTTTATGAATATCATTCTCAATGTCAACAAAAGATTTTTGATTACTCTTAATGTTGTTTAATCATTTTATACAAGAAAAAAATATATGTATGTTTTTCAACAGAATATGTTTTATTTAATATTCTCAAAGAACATAGAATATAATGGTAAATGTTATAAGAATTTTCATTTTTAATTCAACTAAAAATTTACATTATTGCATATCCCATATATAGATTTTTTATCATCCAACATTTTTAAATGTTTTCATATGATTTTCTAGGGAAATGTATAATTATATCTAAATATAACGAATATATTTTTGACTGAAATAATGTTTCCTTTGAATTTTTTTTTTGGAAAAAAGGGTATTGAGTATATGTGTAAACTTATAATGTATGGGTTTACTTTTTTTGTGTTTCTCATAGTTATATAAAACCGTTTACTAATGTTACTATGATATCTGAATTCTTGTCCAAAAATAATTTAATTTGTAATTTTTTAGGACATGCTCTTCAAAAAAATATTCAATTACCATATATTAAATGAAACCCTTGAAACAAAATTTTAAACCCATGTGAAAAACACTTCCAGAAATCAAAATTCATGTTTTTGTAAAAAAAAATTAAAATATAAAAATTGTAAACCTATTAATGAATCCATTTTTTTTATAATGAACTATAAAAATATAATAAGAAAACATTAATACAATAAATCGTCATGAATATAAAAAAATTTGTTAATTCCATGGAAGATAATTTTTTATTTCAATGTATTTAAAAAATGATAGGTGTACATTAAAATTTGGTGTTTTAAATAAAATTCCCTAATAAATTTCATATAACCTATGTGAGAATTAATTAATGGAATTAATTATGTTGATCCACTATAAACCCAAAAAATACATGTTAAAAAACATGAGTTAACCAATTTTCTTTTCGCACATAATAATAGATTAACATAATCGATGATGTTTAGGTTTTAACAAGTGAATGAATATTGAGTTAAGAAATACCCTACCTTATGTATGCATGTCACGTATGTTGATTAAGATATGAAATAATAATGAAATTTAAATAATTTATTTGATTATGAATATTTTCATTTATATCATTTCTTTTATGTCTCCAACCAAATTGTCATAACAAATATTTAATTATTTATTTTCATGTTAGATATTTTGAGGATATCTGGTTCACATATCTGAAATGAAATTGGCTAGTTTACTAAAGTCAAAGCGGTTATTACTATGTAATCTATAAAAAATTAATTATACATATATATATCATATTATAATAATCAATATATATATCATACCTTTTTTGGTGAGGGAAAAAAGTCACATCACATTGTGGTGGTGGTGGTCTACATTTATGCATGAATGATGTTATCATTTGTCATTGAGTGGAATGGTAAAGAATGATATATTTTATAATAAGTGTTATTAAAATGTCATTAATAGAAGAGATATTTAATTTATATCACATATATTCAATAATTTTTACTTAATTATTTATATTTGATGTGTTGGTGAAAAATGAATCACATCTCTTCAAGAGGTGATAGTCTGTCATACACACGTGTGACATTATTTTTTCAATCACAAAACAGAATGAATGAAATTAAATGTTATATAATAATTCAAAAACTAAAATTTGTTAAAAATATCATATATATATATATATAGTTTAAATCCATCATTTTCTCATTCCATGAGAGATGATATTGAGAAAATGAAAGACATAGGTTCCCAAGGTGGTAGTCCACTATATATACAAACAATCGTTTTATATTCAATTTCATGGAATAGAGCATGATTTAAGTTTATTAAATTATAATAATAACTTCTCAAAATATATTTTAATCTATATTTATTATTTTATCATGTATGAAATATTTTTTATGGATGTGGAAGAATAAAGAAAAATAATAGATGCTGATAAAATCTAAACCACTTCTTTCTGAAATCCTCATTTATTCAACACCTTAAGACTACCCACATCAGTACTATACCTAATAAGAGACCACAATACTATATGGAGGGTCTCCATGGATTTATATGGGTGGTTATTGGCTAATTAAAATGGGATTTCATGTTTTTTGGTTTGATAATAAGTGGTTCCCTTTTATAAGATAGGGGAGTTAAACTCTTGGAATTTCTCGAAACATTAAAATATAATGACTGTACTATATATCCAAATATATCCAAATTTTATATAAATTAATAATAGATGAAATATTAGATGAAATATTATCATCAATATTATAAATTAATATATTTATTTTTTAAATAATTTAATTAAATATTTATTCTGTAAAATATTTTTATTGTTCATTTTGATATTATTAATTACATTGACATAGAAAACATCAATCTATCAACCTAGACCTGGATGCCACCCAATGGTTCCCCAAGCCCTGTTTACCTCATGACCTCAAACGCATCTCCCCATTCACCAGAGTTTGCCGACTAGTAGTGAGGGACTAGGTGAGTCATTCTGGAGACTATGCCTTCATTACTAGAGGATCACAATGGAAGTCAAACATATATAAAGAGCGGAGGTGAATAAATAAGCAGTCAACTGAATATAAGGAATGAACGGAATACATATCAATAAAAAATTAGTTTCTCATATACAAAATGATGGAGATGGTAGAAGTATATAGATGCAGTTAAAATAGGTACATGGAAATGTAATACAGTACAAGTCCAAAAAATAACAAAATACAAAAAATTTATTCCATCATCATGAGCATCAGCTTGGTCTTATTCCCCCCTTCTCCAAATCCGAATTCAATAATCTGTACTTGAGAGCTTCCACCAATCATCAAGTTCTTCTATATAATCTGTTTGGTTACCCATGATGGCCCAAACATAGTGTGAGATAATCATCCCATTAGGCAACAACCTAGGTCTCTACAATTCTAACTGTAATTATAAAAAATATCTTGCAGGTGTAAACGATGTGTATTTAAGTGTGTATGATAATGAAATAAGTATACTGTAGTACGTAAAACAAAACATCCCCCAACCCTACAAAAAAAGAGGGTCATCTCTGAACAATGAAGTTACAACAAAGTAAACAATCCACAAAGCCACAATGTACATCTGTCTGTACCTTGCAACCACAACCACCTTGTATAAAGAAAGAAGGTTTTCGACAACCACGATGTATATTGTATTTAAATAAACCATAAAGACAATGTATAGGGAAGTAAAATATACCACGACTATAAGATATTTTGAAGTGTATAACAAAAGGTCCGGATCGAAGGTGTCAGCAGACCAGGGCATCCATGTAGAATATCTAGACCATAGAGGGTTGGATCCAAGGAGCATGTCCAAGTTATCCAATTGAGTCCCATGAGAATCCCTATTTGAAACACGGTTAGGCACTGGATGGGGTCCTAGGATCGTGGAAATAGAATGAGCTATGTGATCCCTAGAAATCTAGATCTAAAGGGTAGTAAGGCATTGGGCATCCCACATAATTAAGGCCCATGGGGCAGATTCAACCCTTGGATTCCACTACCACATTCCAATATATGTCATTCAATATAAATAATTTAATCAATTGAAACAATTCAATAACATGTTAGTATTCCCTCTCACATAATGAAGCACATCCCATTAGTATATCCAATCATACATTCCATTTACCATTCATAAAAAATATGTTCCTACCTCCCATTTTATCCATTTAACATTCCATTAACATTTTTATATAGATATCCCCACCTATATCAACAAATTTATTTTAATCCAATATATCAAAATAAGTATGGTGTAACAATATATCAATAGTCAATGAGGAATTACATCTCATAAGTAAGATATTGAGGCATTACCAAGCTTCCTTTAACTAGTAAATCACACGCCTATTCCCCTTGGGTGGTTTAAACAAGAAAAAACTGGTTAAATCCAAAAGGAACACCCCAGGGGTGACCTTGAAATGAGAAATTGGTGCCAATAAAAATAAATGGATCTTATGGGAAGACTCACTAGGTCCAACTATAGCTAAAGAAGTAACTTGATCAAAAAATGACACCTTTTCGGAATGTCAGATGGATGGAATAGTGGAAGAATTCTCAAAAACACCATGAAAAGCCGAAAGAAGGTATAATACCTCTACCTCACCTCTGTAATAGATAGCTCATTCAGTATCAAGTCTTGTTTCATCCGGGTTTGGAAGAAATCTGATGAACATATGAGGAATGGGATATTACGACATATGCACCTAAATCAAAATATCACTATCATTGTTCCAAAGAATCAATAATGAATAAAAATTAATAGAGGACTTATTTTGGCTAATCCAATGAGACAATCATTGATCAAAATAGTTGTTGGAATGTGGAATTATCTCAAAACCTATGTTAGGTGCCAATAGAGAAGCTCCATAGAGGGATGATGTATGATATAAGAGGAAACCCTAATGGGTTTAAAAATATTTTTTATTTTTATTTTAAAATTTAAAAAAAACCAACCCACCAGGGTCGCATGGTTTACTCGCACGGTTTCCAAAAAAATGGAAATGGTGCCCACCTCTCTATCTAGAAAGGGTCCCTTCGCACATTTACCCTACATGTATTACTAACCGTGTACTAACCTCGTGAAACCATTTGTTAAGAACCATCAAATTTTAAGACATCTTGCAAGGTTTAGACTAACTATGAACAATCCATGCACAAACTGCGTGCCAAGTCATTTTCATCCCAAAACATGGTTTCGGCCAAAAAAACACACCCCACACACCTCCAGAACACTTTTAAAAATGTTAATAACATAAATAAGTATATAATAAAGAATTTAAACCAAATATAATAGGATCTTTTCCACTTAAAAAATTCCATGTTCTTACAATATTCCCCCTTATAGAAATTTTTCCTTGAATTTCTCTCTGAAGTGTGGTCCAGATTTATCTAAAAAATTACTGTCCATTGAGAAGATATATCAGCCTACCTCTCAGAACCCTCATCCTATAAATGGATATGTTTCCACAACTCCTGTACTAGAGAAAGTATCTATCCTCAATGAATTTTCATGCTCATGTCATCAATAAAAATAATATGATTCTCAAATGATTCCTCAACCAAAATCTCATCCTCCATAGGCTGAAAAACATGTGATGGGTTTGAGTGATAGTGGCCCAAATGAAATACAAGGAATACATCATGCATGTATAAATTCCTTTGAGGTAACTAAAACTAATAGTCAATCGACAAAATTTCTCCAGAATCACAACAAACCTACATATATCGGGGAATGTTTACCCTATCTCCTGATACAAATTTGTCCCATCCTCTATGAAAAACATAATAAAACCTGATCCCAACCATGAGATATATATTTTATCTAAAGTGATTGGCATATGATTTATGACAAGGAATTAATGTATCCATCCAATTCTGAATCAATTATACATACTAAGAAGTATCCTACATGAGACACGGTCCCAATAAACTTTCCTCTCATACCTCTACAAAGCATAGTGGAGAATAACATGGCCCACCATATAAGGACTCATAAGGTTCCATCTATATCATCTTATGATAATTATTATTGTAGGAGAACTCAACTAGGGGAATGTTCCTCTCCCTAGAGCCCTAATAATCTTGGACGCGTGCTTGTAGTATAACCACTTTCACCTGTATCATATGCTCTGAACTGCCATTAGTTTGAGGGTGGTATATTGTTCTCAGAAAAACTTATATAACTAGATCCCTCTAAAAAATATACTAAATAAGATATATAAAGCAGGAATACCTATCTGAAATGATAGTGCCCAATAAAACATTAGGTCGTACCACCTCTCATATGTACAACATTCCAATATCATTATCTCTAAAGATCTACATGGTCAGAAAGAAATGAGTGACCTTCGTAAGCCTAATATAGAAAAATCACAAAACATCATTACCTTGAGGTGACCTCAGAAACACCTCCATGAAATCCATCATGATATCATCCCATTTCCACTCCAGAATACTTAATTTTTGTAAAATCCCAGCTGGTCGCTAAGGTTATGCCTTCACCTATTGATAGGTGAAACACCTCATAAAAAATCCAATTACATAGTACTAACATCACAAGTCATGGTACATCTTGGTGAATCTGAGGTGAACTTCCCAAAAAGAATAATTAAACCCCCACAACATCTCCTCATGTATATTCATTGGTACCCATACACGTCCATGGATACACAAGATCTCATCATCGCATATCATCCAACCCAGAATAGGGTTTTCATCTTCCACACCATCATGTAAAACTAGGCCTTCTAAACTTGATATCTTCCTCATCTAAACTCTATCCAGTATTGTTGAGGTAACAAATAATAAATAAAGAAAAGTATACCCCTAAAAATCGTGAATCTCTAAATGTATCTCTTAAAAAAATTACATAATAATCCACTAGCTACTAGACTATTACAATGCATGTATCTGAGTCCTTTGGATTAGTGAATCGGCCACTACATTGCTATTTCAATGCATATAGGAAAGATTGTGGTCAAAGGACTATAGGTAATGCACTAACATTAACTTAATAAAATTCAGATCACAATGTGAAAAGATATACTTGTGTATTTTTTGGTCCATGTAAACCAAAAAACTCCTTCATAGTTAATAGTTCCTCCAATATCGCAACGTGTGAAAAAACTACAGCTAACTTGAGATTGTAAGTAGGTTAATCAAACTCATGAGGCCTCAATTTCCAAGACCCATATCCCATGACTCAATATACCTAAATCTGCACTTACCCCATCCCAATACCTAAAGCATTGTAGTACACTATGTAACTCTTTCCCAACTCTAGTAGTATTTGGACTGCTGGTGATGTCAACCTTCATTTCAGCTCCGGAAAAGATATCTTATAAGATTATGAACACACATACTTCACACCCTTCTTAGTCAATACCAACAATGGTACCTCTAAGAATGAGAATTTTTGTATAATATTCCTACAATAGTCACCTATCCCCAAGAATCCTTGTATGTAAATAACATTCAAGGGTTGTTCCTAGGAAACAATAGATATGACCTACTATGGGTCCACTGACACTCCTATCTGAAAGATTATGTCACCTATGAAGTGAATCTGATCCATCTAAAAGTGACACTTTATGAGCATAGAATATAACTATTGCTCTCTTGGTGTATTCGAAATTATCTCAAGAGGGTTGGAATGTTCGTGTTGATTGGGAGAATACCCCAAAATATCATCCACGAAAACCAATACAATATTATCAATGTTAGGATAGAAAAGTTGGTTCATTATCTCCATGAAAATTATTGTCATATTCCTGAGACCAAACGACATAATAAGATACTCATATAACCCATACCTGCTATGAATTGATATAAAAGGTATGTCTGCAATTTGAAATCGAACCATGTGATATCATAACCTCAAGTCGATCTTCAAGAACACTCAATATTCCCAAAGCTAATAAAACATCTAATCTATCCATGGAAAAGGATACAAGTTTTTAACTGTTAACTAGTTCAGTTTTCGATAATCCATTTATTGCCTACGGGTTCCGTCCGCCATTTTCACAAACAGGGTTGGATAACCCCACAGAGAAGTACTGGGTTTAATAAAACCCTATTCATACAAATGATCTAGCTTCCTCTTGAGCTATTGAAAATCTCTCATATCCAACCTCTAAGGAGGAATATATACTGGTGTAGATCCAGACACTAGTTAGATGTGAAAATCCACCTCTCTATTATGAGGAAAACTAGAAAATTTGTCAGTAAATTCATCCCTGAAGCGCTCAACCACTATCGGAAAGTCTTCTTGACCCGCTCCCTAATCACGAAGAATCAAACCAACAATCTGGACTACCATCCTGCCAATTCCATGATGCTTGGGTCCATCTCTGCTCACCTTGAAATCCCATTCACCCATGTGAATAAGCACAACACCCTTTAGTGATGTGAAATTCCCCCTGCGATTATATCAGTCAACGTATACTTAATAATCCATGATCCAGTCCATTTCAAGAATGAATTCAAACCCTATAATCTTGAGAACATAAAGATCCCAGATAATGTAACACCCTATGACATCAAGGGACACTCTACACACTAGTGCACATCTTCTGTTTTAACTCTATATGGTGTGTCTAGCATCTATACACTCTCAGAAAGCAAAACAAAAAGCCTACTAATTTCAAAAACTCTTGTAAATATAAAACTATGGGAGGAACCTGTATTGAAAAAGAGAAGGTGTGATAGTAGAAGCTAAAAAGATCATACCTCTCACTGTATATGGTCTGGGAACCTGGTCTTATTGGATCAGTTGCATTGTATAAGTCTTGCATGCACTATGGCCTTGTTACCCTATTGGGCTACCAAGAGCTAATTCACCCTGCTACCTCGGAGAACTCATTGTCTAGCTACTAGTACCACCACCACGTCTCCACTATCCTAACCAGCCTATGCTAATGTAGCTCCCAATTAGACGTGGAGCTGATGAACCTGCCCTTGAACGTGATGTTAGATCTGACACCCAAGCACTCGCATTTGGAGGGATGGTTTTGCAAAACGGGTTCATGATTCCCATCCTACCGTAAGCTTGTAACACAACTGGGTCATAGTCACATTTATTTTCCATGTGGCCATTCCTACCACACTGATGGAAATACAACAAGATTCATGCACCCACAGCCTAACTAGAACTCATGTAGTGGGAATCCTAGAAATGAATCTTCCTTCCAGAAGACGTAGATCCACTTGTGTGAGAAACATCACACCCCTATTCTATACCACAACCTCCCCTCATTTTACACTCTGTAATCAGTGCCTGATTCACTATCTCAGTGATATAAGGCAACCTAAACACGTTGACCTAAGATCTGATAGCATGTCTGAGACATTCCTCAAATCTCTATACCTGTGAAATATCATCATTAAGATACACTATCAGAAAACATTGTATCTCTATAAAGCATTTAGAGTATTCTATAGCCATCAGTTATCTCTGCTATAGATGCATGAACTCTGTAACTCACACTACTCACTAATGTGGTGGTGTTAAAATTAGATGTAGAAGTGGGTTTTGAATATTTTCAAACCCATATTCAACATCACATCCTCCTGGTTAAATACGTCACACCAGAGCTTCTCCCCTCCACAGAGAGTATAAGTTGCAAGCTTGACCCTATGCTAGGGAGGCAACTCCAGATGCCCAAAAATTTCTAAGGTGATCTTTATCCACATATATGTATCCTCTAGTCCTACATCCTATAAAAACATAGGAATATGATTCCCCTATAACACCCATGTCTGTTCATCCATTGGAAAGTATGGATACGGTGCTCCATGCATATTTTTCATATAGCAGAAGAAACCCCACTCGGAACTATGCATTTTCACTTGTGTCTGGAACAACCTCAGGTCTCATAGCTAGAACTATAAGAGGATCAAGTGGTATCTCAGGGCCCACCATCTCTGAAGTATGTTCATTGCATCAATCAGGACATACCACTAGTGGACTTCGTGGTGGCATGTCTCTAAACTCGGGAAAGAACAACATCAATTCACATAAAACAAAGCCTATGATCGATCAAAAACTTCCTAGAAACCATGATGAAACCAAATCCTACTCCTAAAGTCAGAACAATATAAGGAAGAACCAACAAACTACTAGAAACTAAGCATAACACCCACTCAAAAGTTGGTTATATTTCAAGTCCCTATCAACCATTCAAGTTTCATTTCTACTTCACATTCATCTATTTGTGAAAATTACATCAAGGGTTTAACAATTCTGAATCCATGAGATCCCATAAAACATCAGGAACCCAAATCATGGTTTCTATTCAAACCATACATGTAGAAAATTCATATAACATTTCAATTCAATTATTACATCATTTCCCAATTCATAAGGGATCATACTCCATATGGATTGAATAATGATGTCAGCCCTTTATCAGCTACACAAAACTAACAAAACAATAGTCATAGTTATGACATCGACTATCAAAAAAACATAAAATATTTAATGCATCATAGATGGAATGAAATAATGCATGACATGTGATTCTAATAAGTTTCTATATGATGCATGAGATAAAACACCTTCATCTCATTGTGTATAAACAGAAATATAACCCACAATTCCATCAATAGTATAGGTGGAAATCAATTGCATCACCCAATGGTGAAATCAAATCAACTGTAATACTAAAAATCCAGAAAATCCAAAATCATTTTTGGTAAATTTCTATTTTCCCTATATGTTGGGTAGCTACTCTTGAGCTCAATTTATTACAGAAATCTATTTCCTTTTTATCCATGTGTAATGTCCCGAAACAATAAGAAAAACCACAAGAAAATCCCTTCTCATATCACTTTGAAACATCCCAAACCTCGATGCCGACCTATGGTGCCCCAAGCCCAGTAGGAAACATTTCCCCATGAAAATCTACCCCAATGACAGAGTTTGTGGACTAGCAGTGAGGGCCTATGTGATTCAGTGGGGATTCTGTTCCATCATTACTAAAGTACCACAGTGGAAGTCAAACATATAAAAATAGTTGAAGAGAATAAATAAGAAATCAACTGACGATAAGAAAATACATGAATTCATATCCATCACATGAAGTGTCTCATGTACAAAATTATGCAGATGATACATGAATCGAGATGTAGTCAAAATAGGTACATGGAAATGTAATAGAGTGCAATTTCCAAATAAAACAACAAACCAAAAATGAAACCCAACATCGCATTCCTCAACTTGGTCCTGTGATCCCCTACTCCAAAGCCACAATCAATAAAATGTACTCAAGAGACTTACCATATAATAAACTACAACCATATAACATGTTTGGATCCCCAAGAATTCCCAAAAAGGATGTGAGATAAACATCATAGTACGAAACCACCCAAGTTTATAAAGTTCTATCATCAATTCTAGAGAAGTGAAAGAAATAATAAACAAAGAGTAGGTAAGTTTGTATTCCAAAGGCATAAGTATACTATTGTAATCAAAACCAAATAGACCTTAAGGCTAGCAGAAAAAGAGATTTATCTCATAACAAGGCAGCTATAACCAATTAAACAAGTCTGATGACCACACTGTACATCAGTCTGTATCATGCAACCAATAACAGGATATATAATGAAAACAAGTGTCCCATAGACACTATGTATACTGAAGGTAAATATCCCATGACCACAACCAAATGTGAATTCAAATATCCCATGACCATGCTGTATGGTGAAGTGTATACCGCAAGGTCTAGATCTAAGGGGTCTGCATACCATGGAATCCATCTAAAATTTCTAGACCATGGAGGGCCAGATCCATGTAGCACTACCAAGGCAATCCCATTGAGTGCCATGGCAATCCATAGTGGATACATAGATAGGCACTGGTTGGGGTCCTATGATCCTAGAAATAGGAAGTCATATGTGACCCCAAGCATGTCGTATCCAAGGGGTTTCAAGGCCTGAGGCATCCTACATAATCAAGACCCATGGGGAAGAGTAAACCAAAGGAATCCACTATCGCGTTCGAAAATAATTCATTCAATTCATTCAATTTAACCAATTTTAACAACTCAAAACTGTTTGAGTATACCCACTCACATAAACAAGCACAACCAATGAGTATACCCAATAATATATTCAATTTACCATTCACCATTTCTATGGGCCTACCCTCCCATATTATCCATTTAATATGCCATTAATCATTATATATATATACACACCCATATCAGCACGTTTGATTTAAGTAAATCTATCAAAATAGGTATGGTTTCAAAAGATATCAATATTTAAAGAGGTCGGACATTTTCTAAGAAAAATATCAAGGCATTAACAAGACTCCTCTATCTAGGAAAGCATATGCATAGACCCCTTGGGTTGTTTAAATTGGCATAAAAATGTTATATCTGAATGGATAACCCAATGGGTGACCCTGAAATGAGCAACGAGTTCCAACTCACCTAAATAAAAAATAAATTCACCCTCAGTAGGTACAAATATAGCCACTAAAAGAAACCGAGAACTCTTCGTACTGTATGACAGAATATATAATTTGAAAACACATGAAAAACACCCAGAAAAGTTGAGGACTTATCATTGTCGATCTAATGAGACAATTAGCGATCAAAATGGAGGTCGGATGAAGGAACTAGCTTCACGACAAAGTTTGTATCCAATGGTGAATCTCTACAGAGGGCGAATATGTGATGGAGGTCGAAACCCTAACGGGTTTAAAAATAAATTGGTTTTTTATTTTAATTTTTTTTAAACCAACACAGTAGAGTCACACGGTTTCTCAAATAGTGCATGAAATAGTGTGAACCTCACTGTCTAGAAGGAGGCCCTTCAGAAGGAAAACACACAAGATTAACTAACCATGCAGTAACCGCATGAAACTGTCAATTATTAAGCTACAACTATTCAGACATCTCGCACGGTTAAGACTAACCTTGCGCAAACCGTGTGCCAGATCATTTTCATCCCAAAACATGGTTTTGGATTCCGAACAAGCACCATATAGTTCCAAAACACATTTCATCAAGTTAAACACACACAGAAGGCCATACCAAGGCATTTAAGAAAAAAAATAAAAGGATCCATACATTTTATGAAATCTCTGGTTCTTACAATCAATAAAACACGTAAAATTTGAACCCTCATTACAATGAAAAATTATGAAGATCATGGTCATAAATAACATTTTTTGGATCATATTAATTATAAATAATAATATTAATGTTACAAAATTTAATATCATTTATTTAATATTTAGAATAATTAAATAATTTTTTCATTAGCGTAGTTAGAGAATTTATTGTAATTATATATGATGTAAAAATTTATATTAAATTACCATGATGATAAAAATATTTTATATTTGAAAATACTCTTTTTAGTTAGACATATCCTCTCGACATGTTAACATTAACAATATAAAACGTATTAAAAACTAGAGTCTGACATCGATTAAATTTTTTTAATAAAATATTACAAACATTATTATCAAATCCAATTGGAATAAAATTATTACATAACCAAAATATGTATGATTATGAACAAAACATACTTATCAAATTAAATTGGAGCATATTTCAAGACTATTCCTTCATCCAAATCCTTATCAATTATTAAAAATTAATTGATTTACCCCTTACCATGGTAATAAAATGTACAAAATATACTATTCATATTGACCAAAAAAAATACATGGGACATATATATAAAGAATTAGTACCGACATATTCAAAATATGTAATGTATTTTTCAAAATTACAGACATACACGTTTCGGAATTTTATTCAATATAGATTTCACAAAATTCATTGAAAATAGTTTTTCAGAAAAATTGATTTTCAAATATAAATTGATTTTAATACTAAATGAATCTGTAAATATATTTCAAAAATCATAATTAGATTATTTTTTTAAAAAATATAAAAATTTATAATTAAAATTATTCCAATACATATATTTACATTTTTTATTCAATAAATTAAAACACATCTTTTAGTAAAAATTCTTATTTTTTAATATTTCAGGAAAATGATTATTTTAAGAAAAGTTTCAAAAATCCATTGATTTTTTATTAAAATGATGAATTAATAAATTTAAATAAATTTTTTAAATAAATTTTCATAAATTTATATAAATTGTTTATAAAATTAAAGCATAAAGATAAATGAAAATTATTTTTTAAAATAAGTTATTCTATTGAATTTAATTAATTTTAATAAAAATCAAGTAATTATTTATATAAAATAATTAGTTTATTAAAAATGAGTAGTTCTATTATATATACAATAATATTGATAACACTATTAATTAAAAAAAATTAATAGCAACGTTATATTGGTCACATTTCAATAATAATATTTTGTTGCCTTCCAGCTCAGTGTTTTGGATCATTTATGCTATCAAACATATTGTTTATATAAAAAAATATGACATTACATTATCCCCCCAATTAATAAATATAATAATCAAAATTTGAACACCATTTTTTTATTAGATGTTCATATTTAAATAAATTCATTATTGAAAAAACACATCATAAAACTATTAACAAATCCTACACTATATAATAGAGAAAGGGGTGTTTGAAGGTCACCTGAGTTAAACCATACTAGGTTTACATGTAGCAAACCATGGACATGGAATAGAAAACTAAATCCAAATGATAGAAATATTGTTATTGAGTGATTTATCATGATAAAATTAACAATATGAAAATTGAAAATATTTTATTGGTTGAAAGGACATTCGATAGTCAAAAATAAATGTAAACAAAGGATGTTTTTGTTTTTAATAATAATTTTTCTAATGTATAGAAATTATTTTAATACCTAAATTAAAACCATTTGAAAATATACTTACAGTAAAAGTTAATATTCTTCCTTTAATAAATTTCCATCATAAATTATTGTTTTTCTAAAAAATGATTTTCTTTTTAATTTTCTTACTCCTAAATAACTATATTAATCCTCCATAGATCAAAAAAATTGACTAAAATGGTTTACTCCATTATTTTGAAATTAATAGTCACAAAAATACTTGGAATAAGATAAGTTAATTCCCCCAAAAGATTAATCTGTTATTTAAGGAAAACCCTCCTTAATGTTTAATATTTATTAATAATACCCAATTTTCATCATATATCATTCAATAAGTAAATATCCATAAAATTATTGAATAATAATTCATACTATGATTGAATGAAAAAAATATAATGGATTTGAACATATATTATTCCAAAATAAATTTTAAAATTTATCTCTAAGGTCATTAATGAAATGTAATGTATCATAATAAATAATAATTACACTAATCATAGAGTCTATGAAATATGATAATAATGTCCAAAATTATCCAAATCATGAAATATAATTATTATGATTATTTATTTTTCCAATAATGAATTGATCATTGATTTGGCTAATAAAATCCTAATGTATTCGGTTAACCTTAATCAAATATTGTAGCCAAAATAGTTAAGGACTTATGAAATAATATTGATAACATAATACCCATATCATTTTCTAATACTACGGTTATAAATTCCTTAAAAAATATTTTCCCATAATAAAAAACCTATATCATTCATATTGTTCCAATAAAAAATTAATTCCATATAATCCAGGACATCATGTCTGCCAGCCATTGTTGATAAACCCATGTATCCCGTAGGTTGTCCGTTCAATCCCAACAGTCTTTCTGGAAATGAAATGTTTTCAACTATCCTACGGGTTTCCATTTTTCATAAAAATGGTAATATTATCAAAATAACATTCTAGAGATATGGGTAAAACATTAGAAAACCATATTATAATCAACATTAATAAATTATTTTATCCTAAAAGGATATCTCATAGTTTTTTTTCAACCCAAAATTTAATAACCCATAATTACTAAAAAATAAATGTGTCCAAATATATCATTATACAAAAAAAATATTCTTTACATAAATCCTAAAATGATATTTTTATAAAATTTAATTTATGATCAAATATAAATTAAACCCCTGATGGTATCCATGACTCTTAATATAACATCACCCAAAAACATACTAATATCCATTGATATCTAAATCCACCTCTGATAATAATGTAACTACTAAAACAACAAATATTTTAGACACCCCCACCTTAATAATCTTTTTGGTTCATGGGCCACCATGTTCCACCATTTTTTCCATTTACATGTGGCCCCTTACTAGGCCCACCCTTATGACCAAACCGAGTTATCAGACTTACGATATTCCTCCCATGCTAACACATGTTATTTGTAGTGTGTTTTTCCATCAATCGTACAACCCCTGCCAAACATCCTAGAAGGTTACACATCCTTATAATGGATTCGATCCAATCTGTCGTAACAATGGAGTTATAATCAGGTAGTGTCCCCAAAATAAAGATGAACCATGTTATAATGAGTGATATCATTTAGTAATTTGACCCTATATAATTTTCAATATCTTATTTAGTTTAGAATTTAGCGATTTAAGATAAAATATTACAATGTATAATGATACATTATAAGTGGATATTTCTAAACAGTACAAATTTATTAATAAATGAGAAGTTAATAAAATAAAATTATATCTATTTTCTTAGAAATCATCACAATTTTAGCCTTGCAATCATCTTTCTCCTTAATCTCCCTTTAACCCTATGAAAACCATATTATAAAATGGATGAGAAAAAAAATCAGTAATGGAAGCAAAATATGAAAATCATTACAACCCATTATAACACTTTTCATATCAATATTACATTTAATATCAGAAGATATTTAGTTTTCTATAAAAAATATCATTATCATCACTTTTGAAATCAAGTAATTAATATGATAAATAATAATAAATCATAGAAAATTAATGTCGGTTCTTTATGAAACCATTATTATAAAACCCTTATAGAATACATAATAATGTAATAACTTTGCAAACAACCTCTATCTCAAATGTAAACAATGAATAAAAAGGATATAATGGGGCATTCTTATCTTACCATGAGTAATAATGGGGACCAACCCATTATATGTTTAGATAAAATGAGAACCAAACAATCATATCCTTATAAATAATCATCCTCAACCAATCGAGAACATTTTCTTCAAAAAAACATGAATTTGACCCTTAAAAACACTTTTAATCCTATGTAAAAAACACTTTTAGATATCAACAATCATTTTTCCTAAAAAATCAATATTAAAATACAGTAATTTCACACCTAATAATAAAACAAATTTCTTGGAAAACAAAAGTAAAAAATATATAAATGTATTACTAAATAATTCAAGCATTGTGGTGGTGGTAAAAGTCACTAATTCTTTATTAGTTAAAATAATATTTCCTTTTATAATTTGGTAAAAAAAATTAATAAGAAAAATTATAGGAGGTGTTTTAAAATAAAGTCACTTTAAAATATAATACCATTGAAGTGGTCATTTATCAAATTAAATAATTATGCATGTTATCTAGAAATAAATTTAAAAATTATAAATAAAACATATGAAAATTAAAAAAATAACACATAATCCTATCTGAATATAATCAATGATGTAGATGTTTAATTTAGGAAATTCAAAATTAATTAATAATTCCCTTACCAGGACTATGATATCTGACATAATTGTTTATCATCGTGAATAATAAATTGTGGTTAATTATTATATTTGGTAAAAAAATGTTCAATTTTATCAATCTTTTTATATCCCTTATAACCATGTTGTATCTAGTACTAAATTATTTATGTTTCTATTAAACGTGTTGACAATATTCAGTTCATATGTCAAAAATTACAACATTTAGTTACTATAGTTAATATTATTATTATATCATCAAATAAAAAATAATATTCATGAAATATAGTATAAATAAAACACATATAATTATCAACCTTTTTTTAGTGGCGGAAAAATATTCATATCACTTCGTAGTGGTGGTTTCCAAAACATACCCACGAACATTCTTCTAAATATTTAGTGAGTGGAAAGTTAATAAGTGAAATGAAATATTTTATTTTCAGTACGATAAATCCATCCATATAAACATAAAATATTCATTTATTTAAAAATTATTAATAAAATTTATCCATAGTACCTACCATTTAAATAATTTAGGAAAAAAAACATATTTTTTTGCAAGGTGGTAAACTTCCATACCTAGAAGAGACATTTTTATATCCCCCATCGAAATTAATTTTAGAATTTATATTTGATATAATAACTTAGGTTGTATAAACATTCTAAAAATATAACATCTATATGTTATATAAATTTTTATATCATTCCATGGGATGAATTAATGGAAAATGAATGAAATTAGTTCATGAATTGGTAGCCTGTCATATATAGGAATGACAATTACGTATTCCATTTGATGGAAGGTGAGATGAATTTAAGTTATTATATTAAAAAAATAACATCATAGTATATGGTGGATATTATTTATGTTATTTTTTCACATTAAAATAATGTTTAAGGGATTTGGACTAATGACAATAATAATACTTATAGATAAAAACATTTAATATTCTTTGGAATTTATTCTTTTCATAACACATTAAGACTACTAATGCTAGAATTGTGTATAAAAATAGATCTATAATGTGGTTAGGGAATATAATAATCGATTTATACATCTAATTTTTTAACCCAATGGGTTTTGTGTGTGTTATATTTATAATAAGAGGCCCCCTTTTATATGAGAGGGGATCAGAACTCTTCAAATATATCAGAATACTAAAATATAAAAAGACTATTTAATATGAAAATGTCTCTAAATGGACTATAAATGAATAGTTGTTTATATCATAGACAATATAATACCTAAATTGGGATTAATTAATTTTTAATTATCATTAAATAATTCAATGAAATATTATTTTCATAAAATATAATTATTATAAAATTTGATACTATACAATACTTTGACATTAAAAACAGAAAGATGTAGTTGGGGTTCAGATTAGTGGTAAAAACCCCATAATCCTACATTAAAATGGGGGTTCCAAATACATTAGGCACAGGTATTATAGAAGTACATTAGTGGTACTATAGAAACAGTGGTATTATTGATAATAGGAATTGTAATGACAGTCAGGCACTGTAGCAGTAGTGGTACTGTAGTAGTAAGGATACTATTCACAGAATGGGCCTTAGGCTAAAAATTTGGGTCTACATGCTATGTATTGGGATAAATTACCACTGGGCCATCAGGCTATGTAATCGGTCTCCCTCTACCCAGTTAAAAGAGGAATTCACATTTCTTTAATAATTAAATGGGGCTTCAACCCTATCCTTTAAAAAAATTAAAACAGAAAGACCATAATTGCAATTAAATGTTAATTTTTTCTCGTATCCTAATCATGTCATGGGTATATATACAATTAATCTATCACATTAACTATAAAAAATTATAATTTCTTTTTAATACATTTAATAAAATTTATTTTATTTTTAATTAAATTAAAAATATTGGTGTCACCTTATCAAAGCATTTTGGGTAATTAATTATTCACTAAAAGTTAAAAATAAAATATATTAATAAAGATAAGATTATTTTAATTTATAATATTGTCTATTAATGAAAATATACTATTGGAAACAAATTTTTTGATAGATGAAAATTATATTCTATAACATAAGGGACACAGAACAATGAGTTTATCTTTCATAACCTGCAACACTTTGATTAGCTTTTTTTATATTCAACCACACGTTTTTATGTTCTATTTTGAATGAAAAACGCATAACCGAAAATAAAAAACCACATGTATATATATATTATTATTATTATAACATTTACATTTGACTAATTGGTATGAAAAATATTAACTAAAATATGAAAATTAATTTTTTTCATTGGTGTATATAATGAATTCTTTGATGACAAATGAATATGATAACCAATTTAAAATAAATGAAAAGTTTTTATAAAAAACTATTTATATGAGAAACATGTGTTTTATCCAAATAAATTAATTTAAAATATATTATTTAATATAATTAATTAGTTTAATATATTATATCATATATTTTCACTTTCATTTAATTTATTTTGTAGGAAAAATATATGAAAAAATGCTATTATATGCAAAAAAGTTGTATTTTTTGTAAAGGGAGTTTTTCCATATTTTAATAGAGAACAAATTTTAAAACTCAATTTTAACACATTGTTATATTTTATTTCAGAAAATAAAAATCAATTTTCAAATACTAGTGTTAATTTTATCTTGGGGATAATATTCATAATTTTTCGGAGATGTTTCAATTTTTATGAATACTGAAAAATAATGCATTTTAATTGAAATTTAATTTTCATTCAAATAAAAAATAATGATAAATATTATATCAGATTGTTTTAAAAGTATAATTAGATCAATTATAGACGTATTAGTACAATTTAAGAGAGATTAATTATTTTCATATTGATTATCCATATAAAACATTTCAAACATTTGATCATTTTACCTTCAAAAAAAGGTTTTCACATAACATATGTAGTGCTAATATTAATGTAAATTCTACTATTAAGGATAGTTTAGTTTTGAAAAATGGATACTATATTTGGAATACTAATAATTTATAATGTATAATGAGTGAAAATTAATTTATTCCTAAAGTGATTATTTAAAAACATAAAAATTAAATAAAAAAATTAATGTAATAACAATTATAATTGTTGGTGAGACATAGAATTTATGTTTACAAAATGAACTAAAATGGGTCCAAAAACCATTTTAATAACATACTTAGACCATTATGACCTTTATATGTTAATATATTAGTATTTGGGATAGTGTTCCACGAATCTTACTCATATAATATGTTAATTAGATAAAAAGACCAAAATTATAAATTTCTTCAATTTAATTTCAATAATACTTTGGGGATAGATATAAAAACAACATAGAATTAGTTATATATAATTTTTTTAAATAAATTTTATTTTTTATTTCATAATAATTCATAATTATTTTTTATATATCAATTTGTGACATAATGTTCTTATGAAATTTCAATGCAAAAATTATTTAGTTAATAATTATATAAAATAAATTATACTAATAATAATAAAAGATGAGTAAATTTAAATGTTATTTTTTCGTAAAATAATTTTTCATTTCACTATATCTTTATAAAAAAAATTAAATTTATTTATTTCTATTCAAATTAATTCTTGAAATTTTTTAAATTCAAATTAAATGGATAATGCCCAAATTGAAAATAATTATATTTTATATAGTATTATATTTTATTAAATGAATTAAAACTAAAATTAATATTATCTTCCCAGTGATTAATAATTGATAATAAATATTACATATGGACCATTAATGGACTCAAATTACTTTTATAATGAATATACTAACTACAAAATAGCAGAACCTCACTTAGTGTAGTTAATGATAATATATTGTTATTACATGTTTCTAGCGCTTATGTTAAAATTAATTTTCAGAAAATGTATTATTTATATTTTATAATTTTGAAATAATTTTCATAATATTTGGTTACATCATTTCTGAAAAGTTGTAGATCCGTTTATTCCTAAAGTATAATTTACATGGCGGATAAAATTAGTAACCCTAATGAATAAAAAAATTATAAAAATTGGGAAACATATATGTTAAGGATGTAAATGATTAAAACATAAGATATAATGTGAATAAGAGGTATATATCAACTAAATAATCCCTAAAACCCATTTAATATAAATAATGGATAAACATGTGGTAATATTGACTTGAAAATAGTAAATACATATGAATATTTACAAGAATTCCACAACTCGTTATCTATAAAAAGACACTCCCTCTCCACACGTCATAATACCTATCATGTAATTTGGATTATCCACAATATTAATCAATCACATCCCAACATGAATACTCTAATACTCAAATCCTCACTTTTGGAATGATGAAAATATTTTACAATTTTACTGTATAGCCAAGGAGGATACACGAATAATATATATTGTACATCTAAAAGAGTTTTTAGCTTCTCCATCTACTTCAATTATTAAAATATAATACATATTTAATCACCATATTGTCTTAAATATAATTTTATTGTCTTACTATTATCAATTAAATCCACACATAAATTCAACATGTGTGTTATGAAATCAACATTCGTGTCTATGACGAACAACCACCTCACGAAATGATGTTGTTTGTTTTTCCATTATCACCTATCATCGATAGGAATTATGAATTGAATAATATTTATGAATAGTATTTATGAAATTTATAAAATTATAATACATTTTTATTAGTTATATAATATAAAAATATTTTATATTCTATTTTTTAATGGATATGATAACATCACTCATGTGTAAAACACACTAATTTCTCACGAAGCAATGTGTGGCGTTTTTCACTGATGTGTTTCATTGAAGGTAATTAGGGTAACTGTAATTCATATATCTTATACAAAAGAAATATATTTTATATTACATAAATAATTATCATTACGTAAATATAATATGTCATTTTATTTATTCCATTTCACATAATGAAAAATAGATAATGTCATCCATGGATGTGTTGACTACATCCTCCTCCAAGCGATGTGATTCTTATTCTTTCATCACCATGCCTTATTAGTGATATATATATATATATGTGTATATATATGTATATAAAACTAAATAATATATTATTTATGATAGAATTATAATTATTTAAACATAAATTTCACATACTTCTATACAAAATGATCATTGAAGAATGGAAACATGCTCGTGCATACGTACAACCTGTTGTCTCCGTGATCAATATTTTGATTCATTTTGGATAACCATATATTATATATTATTTTAATAGTATAATAGATTTATAGTATGGATAATTATTTTATTATTATTATTATGGGTTTTTTAAATGAATAACTCATTGGTCATGGTAGACCAACAAAACAATGCTTTGACACTTAAGATTGATATGGTCAAACATCTGATATAAACTTACTTGGCTATGAAATTTTATTTAACATGTCTATAAGGGTTGTAAAATTAATAATTAAAATTGAAATTGTTACAAAATTAATTAAATAATATAAAAACTTTTTTTATTCAAGAATATAAAGAACATGTGTGACGTATCAGACTCAAGGTATGTGTGTCCTTTGTCTCACTTTTATTTCTCTGAGATACAAACCATATTCACCAATTATTTTTATAAGGTGGTGTATATACTTCCCGTGATTATATTTTATGAATTTTATATATTTATTTAATTGGATTTACTTATATATTTTAGGACAAATCTTACACAAATTTTATAAATTCAATGTTACCGAAGCATTGTGGATTTTTTTTTTCAATTTTACTTCTTTGAAGCTTTTTTTCAGTTATACAAAATTAATCATTTATTTAATGTATACTAATACCATTTTATATTTTATATAATTAGTATATTATTTTAATTTTCCTATTTATTTATTTTAATTATATTCTTTATATGTATTTTGATTCAATGATTCCAATGTGGTAAGTGTCAGATGTTTCTATATATTCATATATCTTTAATTTTTTTTATTATGATTATGGAAATAATGTATTAGGATCCACATATCAAAAACTAATTTATTTTAATAACCTCTTATAGTTAATTTTCTTTTTGAGTTAATAATTTTTTTCCAACTCATTGGATGTTTAATTATTTTATATTTTTTAAATTAAATACCAATTCATTTTTCTCTCTGGTGGGAAAACATTTTACTTCCAAAATAATGTTTTCTAATATGTTATAAAAAAAAATTAACCACATAAATATGATTTATTAGAATAATTTTTAATTTATTTTCACAATAATATTTATTTATTTTTCAATATAAATTATTATTTTATTTTTATCCAAATATGAACGGAACATTCTAGACATATTCTAAACAAGGTAGTTTCTATTCATTTTATAGTACCAATTGAATTTTAAATTTAAACATTAATTGATGTATATTTTTCTATATATTTTTACTTTTGGATTTATTTTTGAACATATAATGTTTTTTTGAGGAAAATGAATTCAAAATATGGTATTCAAAGATAAGGATTTTCAATTTATTTTATATTTTAAGATGTTTTATTCAAAATGAAAGGTATATATTCCTCATATGTGTTTTTCTAAAAAATGTAAATTTTATTCATCAGTAAAGAATATAATTTAATATGTATCTTATGGGTAATTTTTTATAACATCCTTATTCTTTCTCTAGATTGATGAACATTTTTTCAAAGATATTGTTATGCAACATGTTTCTTTTCCACAGGTTAATCAGGTTCCATATATATTGAAACGAAACCCATTTCACTTCCATGGGTTTTTTAGGATATGACTTAATAATTCTTTTCAATGAGTTTTATTATTTAGGTAAATATTTGTGTGTTTTATTCCTAATATTGTACATGATCATTATACTTTGGGGTAGCATAGATAAATCTACAAGAATCCGTTACAACACATATGATGGGGAAACCTATATAGTCTCAGGTGAGATAGTTAGAACCTAAGTTATGGGGCATCCCCGGTAGCACTTAGTGATCCCATTATATCATTCCAATGCATTGGGTAATGATTATGTTGGAATTAATCTATATGGTTATTCCATGAAAATTGTGTTTGAAATAGTTTAATGAATGTGATGATCCAAGTTACAAAAAGGGGTTTTATAGCATGTTATGGGTTTATAATTATTATCATGATCAGTATAGATATCACATGAGTCATGAATATTAATTATGTCATATATATTATTTTTTGTGTTTTAATATTTAATGATCCATGTATTGATAGGTATGAATTATTTAATGACTCTATCATACCAAATTATAATATATTCATTCCCTTATACACATATTATAATCCTTGATGACATTAAATTGAAAATTATTTTGTTTATCCTTATTAATAATTTGACCCCTCTATCCTTATTTTTCATTTCCACTCGGATTTATATAATTAGGTAGAAATGTTTATGTCTATAATTTATTTCAAAAGGATATTGTTGATGACCAAAAGTGAAATAATAACGGTTTGATTTAGTTATATAAGATATCAGTTAATTTCATGTTAATTGTTTATGTATGAGTTTTCATAAACTCTATAAAACTATAAACCAAAAATTACCTCGATGATTTTATGATTCAATTTTGTTTAATTTTTTTTCTAGACAGAAAAATTTTGGTCATAATTATCATCATTGAATCCATAAATCTAAAGTTTTCATTTCCAACCCACGATCATGGGGTGTGTTTCCTGTTCTTTTATAGTTTGTATTAGATATTAGTAGAGATTACATTGGAGATTAATATTTTACAATGTTAGGTAATATTCAATGTTATGGATTCTATAATAGTTATAAAAGATTATGGTTGATCATATAAACATTATAAAAGACACAAAATTGAGGATTTAAGATATGAAATCATAACATGATTAGTAAATTTTTCTAGAGATGTTTTATTGAGTTGAGATACATATAAACCCTATGATACAAAAGATGAATTTATTAGGATGGAATTGTTCAATCATGATTAAAAGAAAAAAGAAACAACCTGACCACCGATTAATAACCCATCAAAACAAATATGGTTGTGTGGATTGGACACACAACTAAATGATTACAAGGGTGTAACACCTACAACTTATCTATGAGTTTTCCTAGTTTGTATTCCATATTTATAGTTAATAATTATGATTATTTCAGAATTATCTGTTATTTTATTTGAGGAATTACGGTTTATTCATCTAGGAAGAATATATGATCATATCCTTCTAATCATTTAATTTCAGACATAATCCAAAAGTGATTGAAAATATTAATTGATAATAATTTTTCAATTTCATAATTTTCAACATTGGGTATTACTGATGGCTTTCTATAGATTAATATATCATAGGAAGGTTTATCCATTATGGGGATTAACTTCCAATTTTTTAACCATATCATTTTTGGTTAATGTAAAAAGATAAGAGGAATAGATTATAATCTCTTATAAGTTTATGTTGTACTAAATATATGATTTTATTTCTTCATGGACGATTAATATATCATGACTAGCCATGTTTTGGAAATAAGATGATATTTTGTTTTAAAATTGTGAAAAGATGAAATTTTACTTTATATTTAACTAAATTTGAATATGTTATCATTATTGATAGTGAAATTGGTCATTTATTCATAGAAAAAGATCTACAAATTATTATCCATGTACATTAATTTCTTATGAACCTATGGTCATCTAAATCATATCAAATTTATAAATTTTATTCCATTAGCATTATATTGATCGTTGACTTGTTTGTGATTAAGGAGCTTAATGACTCTCTATAATTATTTATTTTTCCCTCCAGTCCCACTTATGTTTTCATATTTTCAATACTAGTTATGTTTTATCACATATGAAAATTTTAATTCCCTTAATATATTTTTAATTGTATTTTCTATTAATACTTTTTACTATGTTGGTTTACATCAAAAGTACTTTCAAATATCCTTCCATCGAATATTGAGTTAATTTTCAAAAATTGGGTTCAAAATTTTTTATATTGTGTAGGGTGTTACAATCATATACTATAGAATAATACTATTATATTTTATATAGTAAAGGACACTCAATAGTGATTTTATCTTGAGTTACATGCAACACTCTGTTTATCATTCATTACATGCTACCACAATATTTTTATGTTCGATGGGGTATTCAATATGGAACAAAAAAATAAATGACCTAATATATATATATATATAATATTTATAACCTATTCATTGAAATGGTGTCTAGGAATATGAATAAATGAATCATATAAATTTTTTTACACATTTTTATATAATGTATTTTTTTATTAACAATAATTATTAAAATTAATAAAATATAATGAGAATGTATTTATAAAATACAATATTTATGAAATAATGATTTTTTTATTAATAATTTATTTCATAAATACTAGATAATGATATTAATGAAATTTATACTTTATATAATTTTTTTTGACATTCATCGGTATGATTTTATAGAAATTATAAAAAAACAAATCCATTTTTACGAATAAAAATCTTCATTTTTTGAATGGTTGATTTCATCCTTTTAATGGTATGTTCTTTTTAAAGAAAATTTTAAAAAATATATAAACATAATTTGAAAAAATAATTATTCATTTTTAAATGTATAATATAAATTTTCTTATCTGTTAATTTTTTTAATTTTAAATGAAGGCTTATTATTTGATTAACACTAAAACATAATGGATTTAAATTTTATACAAAAATTTCACCTAAATAATTTTTAAAAATAAATAATATTCTAAATTGGTTATAGTATAATATATGATCAATAATACATCAATTAGTCCTATTTTGTCAATTTTCATATTTTTGTTTGCGGAAAAAACATTTAAATTTTTTGATCATTTTAAATTACAAAACTCACTTTGTATCACATATGTGGGGATAAGTTTAAACTATTCCCTTCCATTTTGGGGTGTTTAATTTGAAAAAAATGGATTCCATATTTTGAATAAGTAATTTTTTTAATGTATAATAACTATAGATAATTTTTTCCACAGTTATTAGTGTGAAAAATTAAATTTAAATATAACAATAAAGGTAAAACTGAGTCTACTTGGTGGTGAAACATATAATATATATTTTATAAATGACCCAAAACATGTACAAAACCACTTTTATAAACATATCTAGAGCATTGTGACAATAGGATAAAAATATATGAGTTTTGGGGAATCAATTCGTTGAATGTGACATTTATAATAAGTTATGTAATGGATAAAACAAAAAATATGCCTTTCTAAATTTTAATTTATTTTATTGTTTATGCATATAAAAAACATCATTGGATTAGTAATAAATCCCACTTTGAATTAAAAATGTGTTTTTAATATCCTAATAATAATTATTTATTTATTATTGATTCATTTTTTACTTAGTTTCCTTAACAAAATCAAATGAAATAACTCTATTGTAAACAATAAAATAAAATAAATTATAATCAAAATATGTAAAGTGTTGTATGTAGAATGAATTTTTCTCTTCCCTTCATTTTTTATGAATATATAATGGTACACTATTTTGATCTTAATTTATTTCAATTCATATTTTTTATTGAAATATATTATATTTAAATTATTTGGATTATTTCAATGTTGACATTAATGTTATTTTTATAATAAATGTTATTTTATTAAAGGATATGAAACTAATAATAAAAATATAATTTTCAAAGTGATTAAAAAATTATAATAAATAAAAAAGTATAGTTGATTCATGGATCAATTATTTTTTTATAATGAATATATTGACTCGTGGATATTAATAACTTTTTAGTAAAATTATGGTTAAATTGGTATATTTCGGTATTGTTTGTGGTTATATTATGATTAATTTTAAATAAACATAGGATTTTTATTTAACAATATTGAAATAATTTTTTGAATCAGTGGGTAATTTTTTTTGATATTTCTCAATTTAAATTAGTCATAATGGATATGTTACATAGGTGATAAAAAAGTTTCCTTAAAAAAATGATAAATATTGGAAAACATATATTTTAAAGAAGAAAATGTTTAAAAAATAATTTGTAATGTTTTTCAGATATTTATCAACCAAATAATTGATAAACCCAATTATTTATCATTATTCGATCCAGTTTGGAGGTTATTGTCATACTAATATTAAATACCATTGAGATTATTCAATAATACCACTCTTCAACTATAAAACCCACTCACTCTCCCCACTTATTCACACCTGTAAATTCATTTTTCTAACCAAAATCATCCCAAATATGTTAAAAACATACCTCATCTCATATTGACATAGATTCTACTAAAAGGGTTCTCTAAGTTGGTTCTGTAAGAGGCCTCAAATGCACCTCCTCATATGCCAAATGATTCCAAATAGCATCAACAGACTTCGATGTGATAGTTGGGAAACAACTACCTCATGCTAGTGTACGAAAATAGGATAAATATGTATGTATATTACATAAAATTAAAAACATATAGTGAGAAATTATAAATAAACCAAAATAGAACAGGCTGTTAATGTAAGTGAAAAAATCAATGACATCCAAAATCATATACCATACATAAAAAAGTGTCTCCCACTAGGCCATCTATATGTATAGATGATTATAAAATAAACTAAAATTAACGTACATTAGTATACTTCAATCATTGATCCATATTACATTTAGGATCTCCATAAATTTTTTAAATTCACCATCTTAATTAAAAGGACCCACATGAGTAGCTATTCCCTATTATTCAAATATGGGCCTCAACCGTATCCACTATAAAAATGTGCTCAACTAGAAAATAAAACATAATGTATATTTGTATATCAAAGAGCCTATAAAAAGGTGATTAATAATATAAGTAGGCCACCCATTGTGAAAATTTAAATATTCTAATAGAATTGCATGAAAATGCAATATGATCACACAATATGAGACATAACTGAAGATATAAGTAAATCCAACAACCCACAAAAAAATTGAAGATCACAGGGTATGAAATCATAGTAAACTAGGAATGTGGAACCATGTATTTGAATATTTATTTTTTTCACATGTATATTCCCTTTGTTATATATATATATATATTGATAATTATATATACTATGAATGACATGTCATACAAACAATTAGTAGTCAATTCGTGGGTTAGGAATCCTGATCGCCTAGACATCCTCTCCAAGGGAATCGATATGGATGTCGTACCACTCCATCCATGTATCATTATATCGATTGATGGTTCCATAATCCCAATCAACATATATACACTTGGAACAATTCAATAAATGATTCTAAGAATGCTACATCACCACGAAGGGATGCTCTTCCTAACACTCTATTCACCTGTACTCACCTCCAGTCATTGTGAAAATTATTCAATGTAATTACAGCTAGACATACTATAAAAGTAAAATACATATAGTACATGCTTCTCATTACAAGTAAATCTAGTTCAATGAATGAGCCCTAAGTTCTAAGAATTCGTGACATTTTACACTTAGATGAAACAAAAGGGTATTACCATAAGCTATCTGTATGGAGAGATCACCGATGAGATTCCATGCCCAGCCATGGAGGGGTCTAATAATAGATGTAATAATCATCCCTTCTATATAGAAGAGTGTAATAATTTAGTTTATCTTCTGAGGTGAAACACTATTTCCTACATAATGGTTATCTAACTGATCACAGATAATGTAATCATCCCTATCAATTAGGAAAGAATAATCATCATTCCTGTCACATAGAAGATAATAATCATACAATAATATAATCCGATCAAGGAGAGCATAGTCATCCATATCAAATATAAAATAGAGGAGTGTGGAATCATTTTCATCACTTAGGAGAGATAAATAATCCATGAGTATCATTACTAGGGTTGCTACGCCTGTTTATTATATTATTACAATAAACAGCCTGATACCAAGATGCACCTCTTGAAATCTAAATAATATAATAATCTAATATACACGATCAACTTCCATATCCCATGTATTACATTTTTATTGAAATAAATTATGAAAATAACATGTCTTTGAAGCTACATACCTGAATTAAAAATTTTCATCCCAAATATAAATTAATACACATCGTTTTATGCTCTACAACCAGCAATAAAGAATAAACCCATGTAAACATTTTTCTATATGATGTAATAATGTGAATGTATAAAAAAATAGTGAGGGTGGCCAACTTAATAAACCCAATACTTATTTTATATCCCCATGGGATTACATGTCACGCAAAATTTCTAATGTGATACTCACTACCATCACTACCCAAATATGATGTACCAACTCAATGTAGTTCAATTATTGTGGCACCAGCTGGGTCCTTCAAGTCATTCCAAAGAGTGGAATCCTACTTGGGATTTTCAGAATAAAAATTTATTGGTGTAATCCTACATGGGATAATCAATTTCCATTCTTAATATAATTTATCATACAAGTGATCCTTATCCAATGATAAATGAAGAATTCAGCAAGGGATCCTCAAGAGGAAAGTCCAGAGAAGTATCCAACAAGATATCATTATATCATAAAAAAGGTATAGAAATACTATAATTTATTCCCTAGGTCATATTTTATGAAAATTCATTCCATAAGGAATCCATTGTATATGAATAAGATAGAGGTATCCAACATGGGATCCCCTTGGTCAAAAAATATGTACATGATTTGTACGATGGATCCTCTGAATCAAATGGTCTCATAACCTTTTAGGATAAAATGGGAAATATCATAAAGGATACATCCTCAATAAAATAATTCACTGAAATATTAACTAAATATTGATCATGGAAAATCTAAGATCAAGGTCTCAAACTAGGATGGTACAAACACCTATCCTATCATTCTAACTTCATGTTTATCTTAGGAGATGAATGAATTATATTATTTGTGGAAGATCTAGTCAACTTATATAGATTCTTTAAAATAGTCCCATGAGTCCTCAATAAACCTCATGGGTCTTTCCATCATTATCTACAAGAAATGATACAATGAATGGACTACAATTAGGTCCAATTCAGATTCATGGGTGGAAAGAAATTAAAACCCTTAAAAGGGTATTGGTGGTAGAGTACAGGGCATGTGTACCCTAGTACGTGGAATGTACCCTTGAAACCCCACATGGATATGAAAATCTTCTGATGTCTGGGACTAAAAAATATCATACACATAGTGTGTTCTCCATATACATGGTGTGTAAACTAAACATGGTACCTTTTATAATAACTCAAATGGAATATCCATGTATTCTACTTGGCATGATAAATCTACATGGCAGGCGACCAACATGGTGTATGATTATGTACTTTAAATGGTATGTTCTCAATACACGAGTATCCTATTTGGGTACTCAACTATATGGTCAAGTCCTAGTATATAAATTTTAATGACCATAAATGGAAGATTTATTGAAATATTCATCTTCCCCAAATAGAAAAAAATGGTGTATGTTCCCTGAATCACACGATTTGTAATTGGGTTTTCCTAAACAAGAATCCCCCAAATCAACCTGATCTCTATGGTTTCAGCTTGAATGATGTATATCAACCCTCAAGGTTTCCAAAATAGCATAATAACTCATTTAATTGTAAAAATAATAAATATAGGTGGATCTCGAGAAAATCTAAAAACAACTTCCTACCTTTTTTTGGAATTCACCAAACCATCTCCTTTTTCCATGCTCTATGGATACCGAATGCCGATCTGATACATCCGGATCACCACAGTAGTAAAATTCTTCCCATGTACCTCTTCCTCTCTCAACCTATCCAATTTTATCTCTCAAAATCATGAAAAAGGTTAACCACATGGTAGTTCATGGTATACCAAGGATGAAATGAAGAAAAGAAAATTAAACAAATTAAAAGGATGAAACATAAAAAACAATATTGAAAGTGGACTGACCATCCCCAAAACCCACTTTAGTTTATATAATTCTATGAAAAACACCTCATTCCAGACTCAACGGTGGTGGGAGATCTCATTTTGAAACTATATTAAATATAAATTTAAAAAAGAAACTACGAAAATAAATTATTATATATTTTATTAAATATTATGTATTAGTAATTATTCCAAAACAAAAATTCCATAGATTCCCCTAAAAAAAATTTTGGTGGGTAAAAACACATGACCATACACTTCAAGGATTTAGTGAAATCTTATAGGGGATACATGAAAAGAGGTAATGTTATTCTAATATAATTTTAATTTCCTTATCGATCCCCATGAATTATGCGTATAAAAATATTTCATAATAAAATAATTTTCCTAAAGATAAATTACGTTTTTATGTTTATTGTATGACCTAAAACTACAAAAACATAAATCAAATGGGTTATGAAATCAATATTCTTGTGTAAGGAGGACTACCACCTAATGAAACAAAGTCGTTTATTTTTCCATTAAATCCTCCAATGGTTGGGAATAATGTTGTAAATACATTATATATATTTTATATTTTATATTTACTGAATACTAATAAATTTGGAGTCATCATTTCATATTTACACTTTTTATATTGTATTCGGTAATGATATGATAGAATCACTCTTCTGTATGGAAGACTGCCACCTCGAAGAGTGATGTGAAGCATTTTCCACTAACATGTTACATGGAATGTAATAAGGGTAACTATAATGAATAAATACGATATAAATGGAATGATTAATATATTATTAAAATGATCATATTTCATTAAATATAATATATCATTTTATTCCTTCAATTTAAGACACAAAAAATGTGATGACATCTTTTGTGGATGTGTGGAATACCACACCCTCCAAGTGATATGATTCTTTTTATTTTTCTTCTCACATAAAAATAATGACATATAAAAATAATAAAACAATAAAAAATATTTTATAAATGATATAATTATGATTCTTTAATGATAATTTTTACTTACCTATTATCAATAATGAATATTGAAAAATATGAACATTACTCAATGGTTTGTATGACCTACTATGTCCATGATTGTAATAATGATTCATTTCTATAGCCATCATTAATGATTGATTTGAATAATATAATATATGTATAATTTTTTATTATTATTTCATGTCTGTTATTTTTGGAAGGGTTTTAATACTGACCTCATTATCATCATTTGTCCATTCAAAGACATCTTTTACACATAAGATGAATATGGTCAGAACATCTGACATCAACATAATGGATTAAGTAAACATATATATATATTAAAAGGGAAATAAATTAATTAATAAAAACATAAAATTTTATTTACTATTTAAAAAATTTGAAAATAAAATTATTATTCATGAAGACAATGAACAATTATGATGAATCAAACTTTAGGTAAAACTATTTCTAATAATACTTTTATTTTGTTTGAGATACATTCTATATTCACCATTTTTATGTGGTTTATATACTATACATTAATGTATTTTATGATAATTATACTTTAATTAATTTTAATTTACATATATGTTCATGGATCTCTCTTTCATAGGCATTAAAATGTAATTATTTACAACGCATTAAGGTATTATTGTCTCACTTTTTCTTCATTGATACATAAAATATAATTTACATGTATATTTTTGTAAGTGAAATATAATATTGATATTTAACAGTTAATATAATATATCTATTTTTTGATACTTTATGTTTCATATAATGATATTCTTCATGGGTATCGCAATTCAATGTTACTTATGTATTAAGAGTATAATGTTAGGATCTCAAAATTTATTAGGATTTTTTTCTCATTATATTTAATATGTTAAATTCTCATGATCAACAACCCATGAAACTCATGAATATTATTCTATTATTTTTATTCATTTTCTTTTTCATGAATGTATTCTTTTTACTGATTTTTAATTTATATGTTTTAGAAAATGTTTTTGTGATAATTTATCGACATTTCACTCTTTAGTCAGATATCTATTTTCATCCCAAATAATGTTTTCTATATAAATTATAAAAAATTATTTTATCCTCTTAAAAATGATTTATTTGAAGGAATTATTATAAAAAATTTCAATGAAAATTTTATACAATTTTCAAAATAATTCCATGATTATTTTTACTAAAAATATTAATGGTACCTTCTTATCATCATATAAAAATTGCACTCTATATCATTTTATAGAAAAAAATGAATATTATTTTAAAATTTAAATGAATATGTGGATTTAACACCATTTTTTATTGATGATTCCATTTAAATGATTAAAGGTTAATTCTTGAGATATTTTTAAAAAATAATTTTCATTGATAAGAATTATCACGATGCTATAAATTTGCGTATTATTTTTTATCAAAATGTATAGGATATTTTATTACAGTGAATTTTTAATGATGATTTTTTTAATTTATATTCATAAATGAATAAAATAATTAATTCTTACTCTAATGGAAGAATTTTTTTTATTTATACAATTCTTATTATTTATTTGGATTTATTATGATAGTTTCAAAAATATTTTTTATAGAACAAATTCATTTTCTATCAGTTAATATTGTTCTAAATATATTCACACAAAACTATTTAAATTTCCATGGATTAATCTGGTTATGAAAAATAATGATTTTTTAAAATGATTATTATGAAAATGAGAAATATCTATGTGTTTTATTCATGATTTGGTACTTGATAATTATACAATGGGGTAGCTCAGATAGTGATTAGTTATATTTTAATGTTATGGAATGTGTTGGGAAGGGATTATATTGGATGTTAGTAGAATAATTATTCCATGTATATTGGTTTTTAAATAGTTTAATGAATGTGATGACCTAGGTTACGAAATAGTTTTTAATATTTTTTTGTTTTATAATGTCCCTAAATATCAGTATTGATATCACATGGCTCATGATTATATATTTTAATGACTATTTCTATCTCCATGTTTTCATATTTTATAATCCTTTTATTGATGGGTATGAGATATTTTGTGATTCAATTATATACCATAAGTATGTTATCAAACCATTATTCACTTATAAATATCATTTATGATGTTAAATTTTTATTGCTTACTTTTACCCTTACTCTGTATTTGAGATCAGATTTCTTATGTTCACGTTTCCCTATATTTTAATGAATGTGGAAGAATGATTTATGTCTATAATTTATATAATGATATTAATGAGACAATGAGAAATAAGAAAAGATCATTTAAAGAGGATAAATTATCATTTTATATCTTGTTAACATTGTATGTATGAGTTTCTCCTAATTTTTTAAAGCATTGCAACTAAAAGGTGTTTGATTTTGCAAGAGTTCTTAGATTAATTTTGATATTGGATGGTTTTAATGAAAAATATTGGGTTAGAATTATTTTCATTAATGCTGAGAATATAAATTTTATGTTTTCAAAAAATCATACCGGAGTATGTATCCAAGGACTTTATTTTTCCTCTAGATAATAGAATATTAAAAATTTAACACTTATTTATAACATGTGTGAGACATAATTGACTTTTGATAAATATAATACAATAAATCTACAATTACATATATATATAGAATAGAATTTTCATATCATAGAATGATGAATGATTATGGAAAAAAATTACTCATCCATTTAATTTTGCAAATGTGTTAGGATCATTTTCTAGTCTTTATCATTTTATTTTTAACCTGAACTATCTGATTTAATCATTGTGGTTGGAATTGTTTTTAAAAAATTTACTATTCAAATTGAATAATAAAATTAAAGTGGCATGATTACTAAATGTGCAACCACTAATTCCAAATATAGAATCCATTTTAAAAAATTAACAACAACACTACTGTAAAAACTAAATTTAAATATACACAAACAAAATGGAATGAATAACATTTTTCAATAAAACTCTATAGTAAATGAAAAATGATTTTATAATAAATCCAACTATTAAATGCATCTAAAAACAATAATTGGATAATTTTATATTAATAATAACTTATTAAACCATTATATTTTTCAAAAACATATTTTTAACTTGTAAGTAAATTTTTGGAAAATACTAATTTTTTTTAAAATAATTTTTTCCAAAAATTCCATGAAAATCAATATTTTTAAAAAATATCAAAAATTCATCCAAAAATAATCTTTTACCTTAATAAATAAAAAAATGTAATTTATATTTGAAAATGAATTTTATAATATTAACATAATTCAACATTATTAATCACCCATAAAAATATAAAAAAATATTTTTTAAGAAAACTATATTTTTTGATGTAAATATTGACTTTTAATAAATTCTAGTATATATTTAAAAATAATTAATTAACTCCTTCTAAATATATATGACCAATATATATTTATAAATTTTGTTAATAATATTGAACCCTCTAATTTAACAGTGATGTTATAATCATCACATTTAAATAATAAGTGTATATTGTTCCTTTAATATAATTATTGTATATCTTAGACATTATCGAACATAGTGTTCCATTTTAATGAATAGAAATATTATAGTTATTATATTAATTTTCATACTTTTATATTATCATGATTTTTAACATTACATTTAATATATTTTTTCTCTATATTTTGTAGGCTCATCTCTATGTTATGTGACATTCTACACCCTAATATATATAGTATGGGTTGTAATTTGTTAGGTATGGCCCCATTTTAATTTTCATGAATTCTATTTCATTATGTATAATTGAGTGTAGCATGATTAGAAATTATTCAAATTCTTCAGTGACAAAATTATTCATATGTTTCTCTTTTTATACTCAAATACATCAAATTTGTGGTGGATTGTGGGTCAATATTCTATGATGTATTAGGTTTCCTCATTTTGTTACTCATTTTAGTATACTCACTCGAAAATGGAAGAGGTAGTGGTATAGATTAATTAAAATTATACAATTTTATAGTTTTTTATGTGTTATATTATTAATATATTTTATACCAAATAAAATTAATAAATTAATGTAAAATATTATTATGGAAAACAATAAAATAATTTCTTAATAGAATCCAAAATATTAGTTTATTAGTATAATTTTATTTTGAAGATGAGTTTTTATATAAATTGGAGTTCTTCATATTAAAATTAAATTTTTCTAAAATGAAAATGGCTTCAGTGTATTTCTTAATATTTTATGGGCAACAAATTATTTCTTTATATCATTTTCATATATATGTTTTGTTATTAATTTATTCTAATTCTATATTGTGGTGGGACTAGTGAAAAGTTACAAGTGTTTTTATAAATATTCACATTATGAGTTATAATCGTACCAGGTTTATTGCCTCCTTTATTAATTGTAGATGTTGAATAAAAGGAATCATGGAATTACATAGATTGAGGATATGACATATGAATTGCGTAATATATAATATTTTAATGTCATATTGATTATATTGGGATTTCATGTAGTTTAGGATCTTATGGTAGGGTGAATTTCAAAAATTAGATGTCCATTTAATCAAAATGTGATATAATTGAATTGTTGAAATGAAAAAATATTTAATCCAAAACATGTGTAAATGATAAATTGTGATAGTGAAAATACATAATGCAGTCTCAATATGTAATATCGGGATACATGAAATCACATTATCACATGTATCTAATATAGAGATATATAAACATAGAATAATTGGGTCTATAATGTGAAATTTAACAATTAAAATGTATGAAAAAGGATAGGAAAATCATACCGCTGGATTTTTTAGAAAGGATCATTTAAAGGAATATACTCAAATGAGTATATAGAAAACATGAGTTATTAATGCTGACCATGAAAACATATAAAATATAGCATGAATGAAGAAAAAGAAAAAATGTACAAAGTGGAATGTGGGATAAAATGAAAGAGGACATTGAACCATTTGTCGGGGTAAAAGTTAATGGTTTCAGACAATATCCTATAGGAATAATAATCAAGCCACACATTTTTTCAAAATATATGGGTTACTATATTGTAATGGGGGTAAATTATTCTCAATGTAAAATGGATAGAGAGTTATGAACTAGGCTAAATTAGATGGATACACATTTTTAGAAAAACAAAACAAAAATGAAAACAATTATGAATACCAAAATTTCATTGGAGAAATTGGTGGCGGTCCATGAACATGGATGTACATTAGAAAAAATGACAAACATAGATGTGTTAATATTATTAATTTTATCAATGATGATTATATTCATACAAAAAAAGTGTATGGTCTTATAATATAACTATATGTACCAAGGAAAGTTCTTTATATCTTTTATGATCGTATAAAATGTTCCTCATATCAAGAGGTTTACACACATGTGAGAAGTACTTAAAAATATAAGAGTTTAATGTCATCCGTTAGGGACTAATCATTTAAATTTATCATCGATTGGAAAAAACCATGGATCATTTAATTTATGACTCGGATTTTAGGGTGATCTAATATATAATTTAGGGTTATTTGGAATAGAAATGTGAATCCATATAGATCGTTATAAAAATTATTTCTTAAAAAACCTCAAATGAAATGGATGAGAAAAAATTTTCTGTTAATTGTGATTTGGGAATATACAATTTTGATTTAACCCACATTAATGATAAATGTAAAAAAATTTAGGATTAATAAATTTCTAATTATTCATAATTATCATTGGCGTCAATAATTCGAACACTAGTTCTCTCTAGATAAATAATCAGATTTATGATTTTCTATTAAATTCTCATTTAACATGATTTTTTGAAACCAGAAAGTTTTGTGGGAAGTATATGATTTTCAAATAATGGATAATAATTTCATCTATCAAAAATTATTAAAATTCATCTTCGATAATGTTATCATAAATTGATATCCATATTGAATATAACTAGATCAATTAAATAAATATTACCATAGTTTTCTAAAATATGGAACATGAAGTTAGTTGAGTATGGGTCTGTATAGTAGTGTGAAAATACATAAATTCATTAAATATATTTGTAATACATTATTTTGAATCCTTATCCACCCTATATTGTAAAATGTTTGATATTTTGTTACTGAATTCTTCTTTTGATCCATGAATTGTTGTGTGACAATTGGAAGAGTGGTCATATTTGATATTATATATTCAATATAACTTCATAATATATACATATATAGCTATATGAAATTATTTATGATGATAACGTAAGTAACTAAAAATATTTTAATGATATTTTTTTCATTAATGTGAATGAAAATTCCATTTGGACCTCATTTTTTGGAAACTACTATACCTAGTTTTGAAAATAAGATATATGAAATAACAATGAACATAGATTATCAAGTAGTAATTATCGAATGTCATTTCGTAATGTAAATTAAACTTGTGTAAAATATCATGTAGCCCTTTTTTGTATGTAGAAATCACGTTTTTCCCAAAATAATCTAGTTTACGCATCAATTTTTTTAAAAATTTATTACTAAAGTAATGTATTTATACACCATGGTTGTTTAAATTCCCTATAGTTTCTTAGTTTGGTGTGTCATCTTTGTTCTTATTTTGTTTTAGTTTAATTCACTAAAATTGATATCCTTAAAAAAATAAATGCCCCCATCCATTAAGATAAGTATTACCCATCAATAACATAATTGTAATGTGTTTTCATTGAACTGGGTTCACTATAATGAATTAAGATATCTATTCATCTTTATGTTGTCTCATTTTCAACTAGGTATTTTATCCAAGTATTGTTCTAGAGATATAAAAATAATTGAAATATCCATATGAATATTAAGGAAACTCTTGTATATATGTTCTATTCATTTCATAATATATGGTTTCTAATACCCTTAATTTTTAACATTATTTAAATGAATGTTGTAGTTTCCATTTGGTTCATTGCATGGATGATTATTTACTATGAATATATGAAAAAGAATGTAGGTTATAGGGTATTTTTTTAAAAAAATAATAATTTTTTACTCATGGGAAATAAAAGGGGAATATTAATGGGAATTCATTTCACAAACTATCAAATATGTTCAATCCTAGTAAATGAATCCTCATTCTTAATGGTAAATTCACATATGTTATTTGATAAAAAACTATTTGTTTCTATTGAGGTTAAATTGTGTAATTTGTATTTAAAATGTTAACTATAGACTTATGATGAATTTATAATATTCTCCTTCATTATTGTTATATCCAACTATGTGTAGGAGTACGTACAATAAGAGAACTATAATGGGGGAGTTAATGAAGAATCCTAATTTTACCCCATAAAACTGATGTTCCTCTATTATGATCATAGGTATGATCTATAATATTCCATTATATTATATAACAATATTTTTAAGTGTTCCCTAAGAGAAAATACTTATTTAACAAAATTTTCTATGTTTGAGTTAATTAAATTAGAGTATGGTGGTCTTTCATAAATTATTATATTTTCTACCAATTGATCCCCTTATATGAAATGAACCATGGGATGAATACTTAAAATTTCAAAACCCATCTCACCAATAACCCATTCTACAAGGTATACATAAAAATATATATTTATAGATTACTTATGGATACCAAGGTAACACCATGATTTTTCAAATAATTCAATAAATTTTAAGCTAAAATGATTAATATGAGGGTATTCTTATGGAGTAGTTTATATTATAGTTTAACCTTATCCGTTATTGTACTGATATAATATAGACCAATTTCCCTATATTCAACAATAATATGTATAAGGATAGCTTCGAGGTATATATTTAAGGAATGTATATATTGAATAATAATTCATCTATATATTAAATGCATAAATCCCAATGGTCATGTGCGGTATTTCATGAATGTATAAAATTTATTACTAAATTCATTATTTCTCAAATGGTTCATAACCATAATAATTTACCTTTGTAATGTAGTACTTTTCTAATATGGTTGAAAATAGAATTTTTAATTTAGTTAAGGAATCTGTTGGGGTCATGAAATTCACATATGTTTAGCGGAGGGAGAATGTCATGGATTACCTTGGTATTCTTATTGATAGACATGATTCATTAATAGTGCAATAAAAATACTCATAATTTTGTGGATGTGGCTCTCAATGAATATTTCAAATAATTTTTTTCAAGGTATTTTTTATTATCATAAAACATTTATCTTGAACAAACATCTCTTTATCTTGAACCTAATTACTGGGACCCATGGGTCTAATCTAATACCATGGAATAATTTCCATCGCACCACATGATATTTCCCACTATGGTGACTTATTAATCTAATTAATTTACCACATAACAATATTTTTTCTTTCTGTGTGACTTTTACCTAACTCAAAAACACACTAGGAAAATTCCTAAGTGGTCAGCCATTATGGAACAATATAAATAAAGAGACACTTCAGTATATACTTCTTAAATTGTAGTCTCCATAAAATAATGGTTCACATTGATGACATGGGTTATAATATCCCAAAACCTACTCTCTTATAACTAGTGGATAAAACATAATAAAAAAATTTTGTATTGATATTTAAAATCATAACTATATTTTACACATCTATTAAATATAACATAAAAATAAAATATTAGACAAAATCTATTACCATGTACTATTTATGTACAGTGTTTTGGAGAATTAGGACAAACTTTTACATATTAATCCCCAAGTTTCTATGTTATAATTATCCCAAATATATCCATATTTTCATATTTCATAATATTTTTTCAACATCTCCCATAAAATTACACTACAAACATTGATGTCTAGACTCAAATCATTTAAAATATTTCCTCATAATATTAGGCAATGGAAACATATTATCAGTCATATGAAACATAATTTAGGAGTAAATCTAATTATTAATAATTGGATTTAATAAGTGTGTATTTTATGTGAAAAAGAATATGAGTACATAATAATAGATCAATAACATATCTTAAGAAGGTTCATACCCATTAATTCCAAGTTCATCACTGAGTAAATATGTAATAATTCATTATAAATAGTAAGAGTCATAGGAATCAATAATCATGATTCATGCGATGTTAATCATGATCAACTGAAATATTAAAAAACCAAATAAATAAAAATGTTCCTCTTGGTTTGATATCTTCATATATCTCTGAAATAAACCATTGTATATGAGATATTATTAACATGATAATACCCATAATCTCCAAAGACTATCCTATTAATAAATTAACATTATCATCTCTAATGGGGTAGTTATATTTTGTCAAAAAAAATTTCATTACCCAATTCATTTGATAGTTATATTGTGTAATAAAATCATATATTTTTTATTGGTATTATCCCTCATGATTAACAATGTTCGGGTACCTCTAATGAATAGAACACATTGTTGATTTCTTTTTCACTGTCAATCATTTAACAACAACTTGTGTTTTTATATATCATAATTTAATCATGGAAAACAAATGTTTTTCTTGAAAATCAATTTGATAAAAAAATTATCCATTAGAAGAAATTAAAAGTATTGCCTCATTACAAAATATACATGTTTAATCATACGTAAAATATAGTTTTTTTGAATAAAATACCATAAAAATATCATCAATTACACTCTTTGTGAAGATAATCATTTTAATTTGGAAATATTATTTGAAAAAAAAATCATGAGTATTAGGAAAAACATCCATTGTAATGAAAAATAGATCTTATAAATGAACCAATTAATTATTGTGAAGTCATGATGGATGTAATTTTATTTCATTTCAAAGTAGTTAAAATAATTTTTTTTCACAACTCTTAGGTGAGTAAAATCTTAGAAAATTATTATAATATTGGTTCTTACAGTTTATAAAATGGGTAAAAATAACATTAAACAATCAATGATGAATAGTAAAATAAATTTTTAAAACCCTGTAAGGAAATATGCATATGGAAGAAAAATATTCTTCTGTTCGAAATATGATAAAAATGATCATATTTTTTAAAAAATAATTTATAACCCATTAAGTGTATCCAATAAAAATTTTATATACGAATAAAAAAATAAATATATATTAGAAATAAAAATTATGTGGGATTATCATATTAGTATAATATAATTTCCAATTAAAATT
This sequence comes from Viscum album, assembly GCA_963277665.1. Lineage (NCBI taxonomy): Eukaryota > Viridiplantae > Streptophyta > Magnoliopsida > Santalales > Viscaceae > Viscum > Viscum album. The sequence continues at coordinate 1,154,510 of OY728129.1, forward strand.
CAATCATAAATAACACTAATAAAAATTTCTATAAAACATAAACCCCTTAACACTTTGGTACAAATTGACTTATATGAATTATGAAAGAATAATATAAAAGGAGAAATTAAATATCCTGATAATAAGGAAATATGGGATATAACATATCAAAGTTGTAGTATATACACCTCACATAAGAAGATAGATGCATAACAGAAACATATTTTCGAAAGAAAGAAAATTTGCGATGAATAACCCTTATTAAAACCATATAATTTTATTAAAAATTAATAAATGGAATGATTATGTGTATTAAATTTTATTACACACTATACAAGTTGAAATTAAATAGAAATAAATCGAAATTTATATCAAACATAATCTTGGAATAATATAATCTATAGAGAAATTATATAACATAATAAAAATAAATTTAGTAAACAAATATCGTTCCACAAGATTACATTCAATTCATATTCCATTTAATGAAATAATTTTAATTTAAATATAAAATATCATCAATTTCTATGGACTAATGATAAAACATGTAAATGTTCATTATCTACACCACATAAAAGAAATTATTCGTACACTATTAAACCATTCCTCAATGAAGAATAATTGTGACAAAATACTTTTCCCTGAGTCTAGATATGATATGTATGTACATTAAATGATGTATGTTTAATTTAAATAAAATTTTTACATTTTTTAGAACATTTTATGTTCTTATTAATATTCCATTAACATATTTTGGTCATTTATTTTAGTGAAATATTTAATTAATTTATCAATTATCTCCATATCGAATTTTTTGGGGAAATTAAGATTATAATTAAAAAATGACATGTAAATGTTGAACATGGACAAACATGGTAATTTTTTTTCATATCTAGAATTGTAATTTTGAATTAGTTATAATTTTTATTCCTCAAATTTTGTTTAAAAAACATGAAGCATCATTACGAAAAATGAACTATGATTCAATTATATACACAGTTGGTCATACGAACACAGAAGTAACCCTTCCATTTCTCATCAAGCTTGATGGAAAGAAGGTATGTGTTATTTTAAATTTCTATGTTTACTATTTTTCTAGTAATATATATTTTTTAAATTTAAATACACTTATATGTAATGTCATTGATATATAAAAATGAAAAATGAACCATATCACTTCATTGAAGGGGTATTCCTAACGTAAAAATGATGTTTCCAATTTTCAACACATGGAATGGTTAAAAATAAAAGAAATACTATAATAAATTAATGATTATTATGTAATTAATATCATATAAATTTGTTTTAAATCTAAAATTACTTCCAACTGTGGTAGGTTGTGGTGGAAAACAATGTATATCTACTTTCAAGGTCACAGTTTATCGTACACACAAACAATGGATTCATTTCCGATGGAAAATGATGATATATATTGGTTATTAAATTAACAGAAAGAATATCAGTATATGAGAGAAATTATTCTATTATTTAATTATGTTTTAATATTTTTATAATTTTGTAATAGATTAAATAATAGTAATACATTTGGTTAACATTTGTACATATTTTTCAGACAAACTTGTTTTCTTTACAAATTAATACCTCTATGATTTGTATTATTTCTAAAATAAGACATATATAACATGGGTAGTAATGATAGACTATAATTCGGGTATATATTATTCTAAACCAAAATTATTTTGAAATGTGATGGGGATAGAATATGGGTTCCCTTTTATATGTGATGGAAGGTGAAATCATCAAATTTCATTATATACTAAATTAATATAAATTAATTTTCATGGAAAATTTATAAAATTTGTATAATTATAATATATGATAATTATAGGATGAATTAATGTATTATAATAACATTTTAACAAGTTTTTATTATGTATTTCTTCTTGTCTTTTTTTAACCCTTGTTCACCCTTATGACCATTACGGTGACTTAAATATAAATTAATATTTTAGGTCATTATAATTATATTAAAATGAAATTAAAAAATAAATAGACTATGGTTGATAATTTAAACCATACCCCATTACATTTGAAAACTTAAAAATTTCTAATCATAAATCATTTAATTAAAAAAAATTATTAAAAATATCATTTCTTCCATTTTTGGAGAAATTGAAACTTTATAATATAATATGTGTCCCTCTCTTTTTAAATTTTTGAAACATGAAATTTTGTCTGTGATAAAAATTATATTGTATTAACATAATGAAAAAATAAAAATAAAATTGATTTTGATATTATTTTAAACCTTATATTTTTATTTCCCCCTTTGTTATCTAATTTTATCCTTAATCGTGATAATTCCCTTTTCAATACCAAATAATTATAATCACAAATATATGATAAAAATTTAATAATGATTGATAAATGGGTGATATTTTATACTATTTATCATCCAAATTTTCCTCATGAAATATTTTTATGATTTAAAATTAATTTAAAAAATTATTATATAAGATAAATTGTCAATAATTTCATTTTTGATGTTATTAATTTAGTGTCAAATTAAAGAAAATATGATTGTAATGGATTTTAGATATAAACATCGAAAAAGAAGTTTAAATTTCATATTCGTATATAATTTTTAGGGTCAATTTTAAATCTCCCAAAATATATTACATTTAGGGCTTCTAAAATCAAATACCTGGTTTTTAAACTACATTAAAATACACTATATCGAAGTTACATAAGAATTTATGCTAATTATTTCACCACTAGAAATTATAAATAAATCACCATTACAAAAAATCAATATTTTTAAATTCGTCATTTATAACTAAATGTATTTTTTTTCTTTATACAAATAATATTATTGTTATTAAATTTAATGAAATTCAAATTTATTCCTTTACACTTACATAATATAATATAAATCTAAGAGCCAAAGGAATTTGGCCACTAGATATCCGATTTTAGAAAATTATATTATTATGGATTAAATATAATCCTCAAATAAAATTTAGGAATGTGTTGTTTTAATAATCACGCCATATCATATTGTTTTAAACTATAATTATCTGATTTACATTTATAGTGGTAAAAAAATTTATACTGTTACTATTTAGAATAAAAAAAATAAGGTTATTTATTAAAATGTTTCATCATCCCAATTTTAAATATCGAATACAATTTTCAGTATTTTATTCCTAAAAGCGACAGAAATTATTTCATTATTAAAACATAAAAACCCAATGAAAACTAGTCTTTAGAAATAATGTATTTTATGAGAAAAGAAAACTTATAAATAACAGTATAATGTTAATTAAACTTTGAATAATTAAATTATATATAATTAATTAACACAAATGATAATTTCTGATATAATTAAATTCATAATTGGACTATTCATTGAAAATTAATTGGAGTTAAAAAAATCTTCATTTTCCACGATTCACCGGAAAATAAATATTTTCAAAAAAAATATCATATTTTTACCCTATGATACTTTTTATATTGTAAAATAAAAAATTATATAGTTATATAAAATTAATTTTGTAAAATTCCTAAAATAATGTATAATATTCTATCATAAAAATTAATTAACCCTTTTTTTGAAGAAATAAAATTTATAAATTATTGAATGTTATTATAAAAACCTATGTGATTATTTACTAATAATTTATCAGTACTTTTTTATAATGTAATAGAATTAAATTTAAATATATTTTATTTTTTTTATTCGTATTGATACCGCCAAATTCAATACCATGTTTATAATTTTCAGTTTTAAATAATAATATTTTATTGTTTGTTTACGCATGATGTTGAGTATTGTTTACTCTATGAAACATAATTTTATTTTACAATATCAGGATAATATGATAACCCCCACTAAAAATAAAGAAATACATCCTCAAAAATTTAAATTATCTTAAAAATAATTTTTACCAAATTTTAATTTTTTTTTTGAAAACTCACGTCGTAAATATTTTAATAATACATTGTCTTGAAATGTTGGAAATGGAATTATGAAGTTCATTTGGAATGAAAAATTATTATGTTTCAAAATACGATACATTTTGTGGGAAATGAAAACATCAGTATAAAAGAATATGTAATTTCATTATATCGATGGAAAGTAATAAAGAATATGCTCAAACGAAGGTGAATGATCATGATAATGTAAATTAAAAACCATAAATCAATGATGTGTGAAAAGAAACATATATTCATCATAAATTAAGGTAATTGGAATTTTTTTTAAGATCATTTTCCTAGATTGGACTAATTCTTTTACCGTCTATATTAAGAACCTATGATAATATACATACTTGATAAGTTGAATTTTATACATTAATAAATTACCACCATAATATGATCTTTTTCTCCAATTGATGAGTATTAAAGATAAATATTTCATTCCAAAATCACTAAAATCAGTTTATAATATATAATATATTCTGTAAACTATAAAAATATTTTCCACACGCCTTTAGGCACTAACCAAAATTGAAATAGTTATCAAATTATTATATGACATCTAATGTTCCTAAAACATCATATGAGGAAATGTTACATTAATAAAAAAATTAGATACTAACACCATTTTCTTGAATATATTATTCAATAAATGAACATCCCTATATCCCAATTAACCCTTACATTAAATAATATTTTAAACTCATGTGTTGACTCATACCATTCATAATAATTTTTTTGAATGTATAATTGAATTATTCTAAAATAACCTTCTGGTCAAATCGCTTCTTAAACTAAAGGGTAACATATATCAAACAAACAAAACATCTACTGAAATATCATTTATTATATTAAAATATCATCAATGGGAACCTCAATATGTTATTTATTTCATTGAAATTATTATCAGACATTGCCATACAACTCAAAGATAGATATTATAATTTTTAATATAATATCATATGAAATGTCAGTCTCTGACTCTTAATGTAATTATAATTTATTATTTTATCTAGATTGGAATATTATTGTCAAGGTAAGAGTTGGGTATCTATTTTATTTACATGTTTTTGTTGATAAATTAATTTCCTAGGATTTATAGTGTTCGATGCATGGGAAAATCACGGTTGAAGTCGTACTACTTCGCCCAAGTCATCTTGCAGACTGCCTGATGTTCATAAAAATTTAATTAATTATAATGAAGATGAATTGAAATCCAAAATAACTATGATAAATAAAATTAATAAAGATTTTTTAATAATAATAATAACAATATTATTATTATTATGAATATTTAAATTCAGAATATTATTATTATTATTATTAGGATTTATTTGTCATTTATTTTTTACATTTATCCTATTATTATTTTTTGTTATTTTCTCTTATCTCTTCCACTCTTCTCTTTCATTGCACACCAACCCTACCAAGTGCATGTTACCCCCTTCCTTTTGTCGCTCCCTCATCCAGCACCCCATATCCCTTCCAGAAAACTACCTACTGATGCCCTACATCCCTACTCTAGTTACTTCTCTTAAACCACACTTCTCCTCTCATGCCACCCCTCATCTTGGACATACCCCATCCGTTGAGACCCCCTCTAGAGAAATCTTATCTAATATGACCATCCGCTATCGGCGCAACCTCTCGTGGACCTTCCCCTAATGAAGTATACTCTAGTAAGCTTTTTCCCTATTTTCTAAATATATGTTTCAGATTTTAGGGTTATATTTTGATATCTATGGTTCTATCTATTGATAAATGGATCATTTGGATTCTTTGACGTGTGAATAACGTACGAGAGGATTTTTATAAATTTTTCCTAATCCTTCCCCACCTGAGGTAGGATATTCAATGATTAAGCATTTTATGATGAATTTCATAGCCTTTAATTTTTGATTTTGTGTTCACTATGTCTCATTTGAGTGGTGATAATGTGTGTTTTCTAAAATTTTAGTTCTTTATTTGGCTTTAAATTAGGCCTTTGCTATGAAATTGGGTGTAGTTTTGGTGAAAACCACAATTGTGCATCCTGAAAGTGTTTTATATATTATGTAATGGTTTTATTAAATTTTTTATTTCATTTTCATCATATTTTAGAAATTTGGGGGAGTGTGTATGGTTTTGATATGTGTTGGGATGTGTAAATGGTGAGTTTGTCTCGTATAGAGTTTTTTTGGATTTCTATTATTCTAATGCATGTTTTATGAGATATTAATGTGGTATCAAATTAGTTTTTGAAAATATTTGATATGTAATTATTTTAAAAATGGATTTTTACATGTGAAATTAGCGTTTCGCTGACATAATCCGTTTTGTTACACTTTTGGAATGATTTTTTAATTGAGTAAATAATTTCATAAAATTTGTTTGTTATAAAAAGAAATGCTGGAAATCATTTTGGTTCATGTATGGGTTTAAAACGAGTTTTGGGTATACAAATGGTAAACCTAGTGTGTGTGTGTGTGTGTGTGTTAGTAGTTCCTTATTTTTAATGTGCATTGTGTAAGTGATGTCATATGTTACATGTGAACATTTTGATAAATAATGAAAGCCCATGTTTCTTGGAGGGAAGAATAAAAATTCTATCATAGTGATTTGAATGATTCATCTAATAGGATTCACATATAATGATTGATGAATTCTGAAATAATTTTTTTATAATGATCTAAGACCACTATAACTTTTAATGTTTCTCCTCTCTAGTGGCTCTTGCACAAGAACATAGTTATTTGTGGATCCTATACCACCATTCACTATGATGAAATGTTCCAGGGTCCCATTTCTAGCTACTTCCCATACGAATTTTCTCATGATTAGTTCTCATTGACTATGTTGCACTCATATTCATCATGCATTGTGGAATTGGCAGGTTACTTCAAAGGTAATGGTAATTTCATTTATATTTTAAATCCTGTAAAAACCTATTCATTTAAAACTATTATCCTTTTATTTTTTTCGAGCATCTCATTTCAATAATAAACATGACATTTTATTTTTCATTTAATATTTAGAGTGTGGAATCATTTTGGTTGGCATCATATAAGGAAATAACTCAGAGCCTAGATACACCATTGGGTGTAAGTAGACGTGTTTATGTTTAGAATAGGTAATGGTAAATGCTTTGGTGACAATTTTATGGGTTTCTAGAGATCTTATTTTGTGTCTTTGTGGATATGTCTAGTTTGAGATACACCCCATGCCTAGGTGATTTTTTTGGGATTTGGTTTTTTGTTTCTTTTTTGTAGTACCCCTTTTTGGATTTTGTATTAAACTTGTAAACCTGAATATAAAAAGAATGTAATGATTTGTTTTTTTTTTGTGATACATCTAGAGTTTATTTTATGTAAATGGTTGTTTTACGCTTATAAAATTTGTTTAAATCGTTCCCATTCACTATTTTTTATACCTGGGAACATATTCTTACCCATTGGGATTGATAATACCATCTGGTACTTTCCACGAACTGGGTTGGGTACCATTTTAGATGAATACCTGACATGGTTTGCGAAAAATGGTATCAATGGACGGTTAATCCGTTTATGTTGTTTTCATAGGGATGATTCTAATTTGACATGATTTAAGACTATCAAGGCTTGAATTTCTGGTTTCAAGTAGGGTGCATGTCGACAAAACCTTGTGACATACCTCAAGTCACTATGGGATGTTTGGATACTTTTTTAAATTCTCCTCCACGTGGGATGCTCAGGCAATAGACTTTACATGGACATTAGGTGGGGGTGAATTTATTTGGTGTTTCTGTTGTATTGACATGTTTGGTTTATTTGTTTTGTGTTTATTACTAAATTAGTTATCCAAACATGATGTATTACTGAATATCTTATGTTAATGTTGATTTTGTGGAAACATGATTCCTTGGGTAATTCCCCTACAATTTAAGTAAGAATCCATAGAAAGTTTTCCCTCACCACTTGATCTGAGAAAGGTAGAATCCATTTTTTGGGATGTTTAGGATCTGGTAGGCAGGGAAGGTCTTGCTCTGTCTCCAGTCATGAATTCTAAGGTCATATATCTGAATGATAAAGACAATGAGTTCTTCGAGAATTAAACTGCCTTCATTTCTAGGCAGATCAAAGCCTTGGGATGTGGCTGAGTGGATTGATATGATCGAGCACATGTTTGAGTTTCTTAGTACTATTGGGGTAGTCATAGTAATGTGCGCATTGTTTCTTGTATAGTACCATAGCTAAATGTGGTGGGACTCAATGATTCAATATTGGAAGCATGCGTAGATGCATTTTAATGACTACAATGATGCATTCAATGAGTAGTATTTCCCCGAGGTCGTGTCATATAATAGATTTTAGGAGTTCCTGATACTTTGGTCAAGGGGACCAGTCACTGATGGAATATGCCAACCACTTTACTAAGATAATATGATATTCCCCTAAGATATACTCTAATCAAAAGCTAACATCTCATCGTTTCAAATAGGGTTTTCATCCATAGACCTATTGTTGGGTCTTCTTGTTGAAGTTAAATACGTATGATGAAGTGGTTGATCAGGGGCTTATAATGGAGATCGACAGTAAACATCGGTAAGGTTCCTATGGATTTATTTCAATGATGGGTAGTAATAGTTATTCAATGAAAAGAGTATAAATGATGAGAAAGGGAAGAAGGGTGGGTGAAAATCCGGCCATCCTTCCAGGCAGTCATACTTGGTGGCTTCTAATATAGGTTTTCTGGTATGCCATCAATGTGGGAAGGCATGATATTTCGGACATGATTTTCCAACTCCTCAAAATCCTTATCATTGATGTTTATTTATGGGTAAACTGCACCATTGTTCAATGACATCACACAAAACCTAGACTGGAAAATGATCGGTAGTTTCTTAGGGAATGGTATCCTCTGTCATGCCATGAATGACCTACAATATCAGAGTTATGAAATCTTATCATTCAGTTATCATCTCTTTCACTAGAGGATGATAGTGGTAATCCTGATGGAGGACTACCACGATTATGGGGTGAGTTTCCTAATTAATTTCAAAATTAATTATTTGGATTACCCCTAGAGTGGGGCATGGAGTTTTCGATAGAATTTGAGCCAAAAGAAAAATAGATAATCTCCTCACATATCACATGTCCTCAACTATGTTGAGGGAATTAATGATATAGATAGATGATTTGTAATCCAAAGGGTTCATTCTCATGAGCGTCTCTCCTTAGGTCTCTCATATTTTATTCGCAAAGAATGATGAAAGATCCCTCCTGTTGAGAATTGATTACCAAAATTTGAATAAGGTTACTATTATAAACAAGTATGCCATTCCCAAAATTGACGAATCATTTGACAAGGTGAAGTGAGAAAGGTTTTTTTCTAGAATAGGATTGTGTATGGGTTACCATCATGTAATGGAGAGAGAATCAGAAATTCCAATGATGGATCTCTGAGAAAGGTAAAACAATATTGAGTATTTGGTCATGCCTTTCGAATTAACAAATTCAACAACAGTTTTTATAGGGATCATAAATAGGTTGTTTCTCCTGTATCATAACACCTTTGTTGTGGTATTCATGGATGAAATCCTAGTGTACTATGGATATGAGGAAGATCATGAGAATCATTTCCACATCGTGTTGGGAACTATACAATATCATTGCCAATATGTGAAGCTTTTAAAGAAAGAATTCTAGATTAGGGAAGTGAAGTTTCATGGCCTCATGATTTTGGAGCAAGGGGTTTTAGAGGACCCTGGGAAGTTTAGTGATATTATATCATGGGAATATCTGAAAAAATATGTTTGATATTAGGATTTTTATTGACCAGGAAGGATATTATAGGTTATTTTTTGGTATTTCTCATAGCTTGCTTCTTCTATGACCGCACTTACCCAGAAAAGGGTGAAGGTTTAATGTAGCCCAAAATTTAAGGAATCCTTTAAGGTGTTGAAGGGTAAGATGACTACCGCATTGATGATTATCTTTCCAAAGACTGGAACGGTCTACCTGGTTTTTTTATTCCTCAGGTATGTTCATCACGGGTGTTCTCATGTTAGACAATCATGTAGTGTCTTTTGGTTCCCGCCAACTCTGACCACATGATATGAATTACCTAAACCACTAGTCAGATTTAAAATCAGTGATGCATAACCTAATGACATGTAATAACTACCTTTTTATATGTGAAATTTGTGGTCTACACTAATCTTAATAGATTAGCCTACATATTATTATAGAAGGATCTTAATCTGAGGCTTCACTATTGGATTGAGTATTTGTAGGGTTTGACTTTGATATCATCTATACCCCATGAAAGAATAATTTGGTGGATCGCGCATTCAGAAAAAATGTTTCAATGTAGTATTTGATGATATTCAGTGGTGAATGGACCTTGATGGGTCTCTTTACCTGGATACACATAGAGACCCAGGTGCACAACATAGATACATTATTTGAAAGTGTTTAGTTTTCTACCTCTTTTTTGAGTTGATTTAGAGTCTGCATCCTAGTGATTTGAAATTATACCAATCTCTGTAGTTATTTTATTATGAGGATATATATCTTGATTTCCCTTTGTTAACCAAGGGAATTTTGTGCTTTTAGGGCAGTTTATTGGTGTCATTGCCTCTAAATAAGTTAGTGATGTAGGATATCCCCCAATCCCAGTGGGTCGTTCATCTTGGAGAGACCAAAATTTATTATGTTGTCTATTAATATTTTTGGTGGCCATGTATGAGATAATACATACCTTAATTTGTATCAAGATTATATACATGTTAGTCTGTAAAATTAGAGTATTAGATGGACTCTATTTTTTATCGCCCATTACCCTTTCCTATATGTAAGTGGGATGAGGAATCCTTGGACATTATTTTTGAATTTCCATGTACACCTAGAGGATGTAACTCATTTTTATGCTGATTTATAATCAATCCAAATCAGATTAATTTATCACAATTTGATATTCAGTGATGGAGGATTAGTGGGGCCTACTATACATTTAGTAAGTGGTCAAACATCACAGTGTGCCATCAGTGAATATTTTAGATAGAGACCCTTGATTTACCAATCAGTTCTGGGCGGGCCATCCAATGTAATTGGGGTCTCAATGAAAAATGAGTACGACATACAGTCATCAAATAGATTGTCAATTAGAGTAGGGAAATCAAATTATATAATAAATTCTTCATGTATTTATTTTATATTTATAAGGATGGTGGGATATACCTTTAGGATTTGTGGAGTTTTATTATAATAATAGTTACCAATCCCTTATTCAAATGGCTCATTTTGAGGTGGTATATGCTTAGCTTTATCAGGCTCCTTTTTTAGGGTAGTGGTAGGTGATACCTCAATTTTGGGACTGAGTCTTGTGTAAGAGAATTTGAAGAAAGTCAATTTGATTAGGAAATGTTTATTGGAATCTCAAATTCACTAGAAACATATCCTGATCAAAGGTGACGAGATCATGAGTTTTACATTATTGATCAGGTATTCTTGAATGAGGACTATCTCTAAGGTCATCATAATATGGGAAAGAAAGGAAACCTAACAGAATTTTTTGTTAGACCTTTCGAGATCACTGAGCAGATTAGAAACGTGTAATACACTTTTTCATTATCTCCTCAATGGATTTCAATTCACAACCTAATTCATGTCTCCCAATTGATGTTGTTTCATCTAGATCTGTCTCATGAATTGAATTTGGAATAGTTCATGATGGAACCTGATTTATCAGTTTTTTGAAGGCCATTACGAATAGTGGATTCCCAAGAGAAGGTGCTTCATGGGAAGCCTATTCTATTAGTCTGCATCGTTTGGAAAAATGGGAATGATGTACATGAGACCTAGGATCAGATATCATGGGTTTTTCATGAGTATGTGTTTTTATTCTTCGATAAGGCTTTGAGATGACTTTCTGAGGGTGAAATGTTTTCATGCTGCGAATAATTGTTACACCCTCACTCATGAAGTAATTCTATTTTATTATTTTATCTGGATTTGAATATTTTTTTCAACATATGGGCCAATTCTCAGTTGGAATTTTTTTTCTAATAAATTAATGGTTTAGTCTTGACATCATCTCACGCTAAGGTAGAGCACAATCAAAGCCATGCATCATCGCCTGGGTCACCGTGTGGCCTACCAAGTGTTTAAAAAACTAATTAATTAATTTATAAAATAAATGGAAAAGTGAAAACAAAATAAAATAAGAAAAATAAAATAAAATAATAATTGTTTCAATAATAATAATAATAATTTTATTATTATTTTATATGATTATTATTATTATTATTGTCAATATTTAAAATAATAATAACAATATAATTATTATTATTGTTGTATTTTGTGTTTTTAGTTATTTTTTATATTTTATTTCTTCTCTTTCTCCTTTTATATTAATTTTGTCCAAACATCACATACCTCTTACCATCCTCTCTTATGTCACACCCCAACCCTACATGGTACACGCTTCTCCTCCTTCCCTTGGTTGCTTTCTTAGCAAGTGACCCAGATCCCTTTTGAAAAACCACCTACCTACTCCATGCTTACCTACCTTGTTGTCCTCCATCAAACTGACATAATAATCTCACATACGTCTCGTATTGATCCTCCTCTCAACTTGAGCCTTACCGTTAAGAATCCCTCCTAGTAAATCTTCTCTTGCACGACCATCCCCTATCTGCGTGACATCAGGTGGCCTTCCCCTCACGCGGTCAACTCATTTTTGCTTCCTCCAACATCTCGATCCCTTGGGATCAGATATTAGTGTTATATTTAGATATTTTGGTTTGATCCCCTTATATGGTTCTATATTTGGTTTCACTATGGTGAGAATAAGGTTTTATTTGAGTTTCACACTGTTTTCTGAAACATTCCCCACCTGAGGTAGGTGATTTCATGCCTAATCATTACATGATAAATTATATAGTCTTGAATGTGTGTTTTTGTGCACACTATGAATTATTTGAGTGGTGAAAAAGTGGTTTTACAAATGTTTGGTTCTGTATTGGACTTCAAATTGCGGTTTTCATTTGAAATTTGTGGTATTCTTGGTGAAAACCCCTAATGTGCATCGTGAAAGTGATTTATAAATTGTGTAAATGTTTTATTAAATTTTTTATGCAGTGTAGATAATATTGTAGAAATGTGTTGGATTATGTATGTTTTTGATATATGATTTGGGTGTGTAAATGGTGATATTGGAATGTGTATAATTTTGCTAGATAGCATGTGTGCTTAAAAATGTTTTATGATTTATTAATGTAGTCTGAATGTGTTTTTTAAAAGATTTGATATGTAATTGATTTAAAAATGGATTATTTCAACTAAAATTAGTGTGTTTTTACATAATCCTTTGGGCGACCCTTTGGGAATGTTTTATTAATTGATTAAATGATTTGCTAAATTATTTTTTTATGCGAAACATGGTTGGGAAAAGAATTGGTTTGAGTTTGGGATTAAAACATGTTTTGGGTACACAAATGGTTACCTTTGTGTGTGTCTATAGTAGCTTGTTTGGCTTGTTCAGTCTATAAGTGATGGAATATGTGAAATGTATACTTTTTTAGCAATAAGGGAAACCCAAATATATATGAGTAAAGACAATAACTAGTTTAAAATTGATTTAGATCTTTCTTTGGTGCAGTTTCACTTATTAGGATTGATAGAGAAGACACTATCCTAATGGTGATGATTATCAGTGTCCACAATAACATTAGATGTTTCTCCTTCCAAGTGGATCGTGTAGGAGAAAGCATTTGGTTCTAGTAAATTTGCCACATTTCCTTGAGACATGAGGTTATAAGGTCCCATTACAATCCATTACCAATAGGGGAATCTCCCTTGTTTTGTTCTATTTGTCAATGTTTCGCTCACCATAATAATATATTGTGGCATTGGAGGGTTACTTCAATGGTAAATGGGTTTTCATTTTAAATTTCATTCCATTTAAAACCATTCATTATAATTATTTTTATTTACATTGTTCTAGAATTTCCATTCAATATTTCACTTTCCATATTATTAGTTATATAATTTTTAGATCATGGAATCCTATTTGGTGGAATCCTATTGGAAAATAGCTGACACCCTACTTACACTGTTGTGTGTCGGTAGACGTGTTTATGTTTGGTACAAGTAAAGGTGATGTTTTTTTGTGATGGTGTTATGTTTTTCTAATGATCTTAATGGGTGGTGTTGTGGAGATTGATTATGGAAGATATATCCCTTTATTAGTATTGGTTTTGGGATTTGATATTTGGTTCACTTTTGTAGTGTCTGTTTTTTGATTTTGTAACAAACTTATAAACCTGAATATGAGAAACATTTAAATGTTTGTTTGGTGATGACTTCCAACATTAGTTTATTTTTTGTTGTTGGTTGTTTTATTATTATAAAATTCAGTAAAATCATTCCAATTCTTTATTTATGATACTTGTGCACTTGTTCCGTCCAATGGGGATGTGGAAGACCCTTCAGGACATTCTACCAACTTAGTCAGGAACAAGTTTAGATGATGAACAGATTGTGTTCGTCAAATGAAAACATATTAATTACATATTTTTTCTAGTACCTGAGCTAATACATAATATTACTACCATATTCCTGCTTTCCCAGATCTTGTGCTGAAAAAATAATCTTTCGGTTTGTTTTAATACCGATAAAGGCCACCTAACATTATCCATCCAACATGTAAAAAAATCTGAAGCATATATTTGATTTCTACATTCCCAAGTACCTTTTAGGTATATATTTTTATAGAATATAGAATAAACATCACATAATGATATACATTCCCTCAAATGATAATTTTTTCAAATATACCTTGATTTTCTAATATCACAATATATCTTTAATATCTACTGTAAAATTATATACTCATGTTCAATTTTGAGGCATAAATCATTTATTTTCATTCATTACGATATGAAAAAACATAAAAATGGTAAGGGTGTGCCAAAATTTTCAATCACAATCAACATAGGAATTAATAGTTGAATATCATCACTGTAAATAAGATGAGTATAATGGTATGGGGATATAATCAATGATCATAGGCATAACATGAGAGAATGTATACCCACTATTACTAGGGTTATAAATCATCAAACATGAATTAATTATCTAAGTAATTCAATAGCTTTTGGAATCAAAAATCATGAGCCATGTGATGACAATATAAAAAATGGGAATATAAAAACCGAATAGAAACATATTTTTTTGTATCTGGGAATATTATATTCATAGAGATCTTCAAAAAACCATTAAAATGGGATAACCATACTTGTTTAATACCTATGATATATAAACTGTAACCTTTTAACCAGATAACTTTTTCACCTCTTATAATATCTTATATTATATCAACTATTTCAATATTACACATCACATTGTAGAGGTATATCAGGCTCACTCAATTATATAATAGGTATTGTCCTAAACTATTCTTATAATAGATATTCACAACACCTATTCATATAATATTTATTGGAATCACTTATAATAATACATTATTTAAATTTACCATTCTTGAATATATCACATGGAATAATCCATTTTCATCATAAATATTTTTAAAATATCATATGTTCAATTACAACATGATTTTTTCGTGGAATACAAATTAGTCTAAAAAAACCTATGAATCAATAATAATCCATCAAGAAAAATAATAAGGATGGTATCATTACATCATTTCCTAAGTAATGGTTAGGTAAAATAAAGGTTTTTTTACATTGGAGAATCGATATACCATACAAATATCCTTAAACAACTTGTCGTGGAAAACAAATTTTCAAATTTAAAAACAAATTTAAAACAAAAATTATATATAATGCAAATAAAATCATTTTATTTTGATGGAACCCTCGAAACATGTAAATAATACTATAAAATATTGTGGTTGTGATGGTTGTAAAGAGATTTAAGAAAACTATTTTTTAACCACCTTCTATAATATTATGTTTTTTTTTTCAAAAATGATAGGAATATTTTTTTTAAACCACCATTTAAAAAGTAAAAATACCAATAATTTACTATAAAAATAATTTCTAAATATTTTTTATGATGCTTTCGTCAGGGTGTGCACATCTGTCTATGGAGGATGTGCAACTATTTCCCCACATTCCTGCTTTCCAAAGGTGGGAAACATCCCTCACTTATTTATGGTCATTTTCTCTTTGATCGAAATGGAATTATGGGATGTCATTTATTCCTTCCGTTGATTCCTCCTCAGAACTCGTCACCTAGTCCGAATCTACCTCAATTATTAAATCAGGGATCATGAATCTTGTTCCCAGTGTCCTATCATTGGTGATTCCGGTTAATTACACTACTTCTATTAGGACATTCCATGGGGTCTTGACATGATAGCAACCATTGGTCAGAGTAGACGGTAACATCAGGCATGTCTGGGCATATCTAGATGTGTGGACATTGGGTAACTTGTATTATTCTTTATAAAAGGGAATCACAAGGGGGCAGAACCCAAGGAATTATACGTCATACATGGGGTATCGTAAGCTGGAGGCATGTCTCTGAGATTTTCCTCAGCTTCCCATGTTTAACATAGGGTATGCCACAAATTTTACGACTTGTGTAGATGGTTAAGCCAAAGGCATGTCTTCTGAGGTTTTTCTCAGGTATCACATGTTTAAGACGAGGTAGGCTGCGAGTTTAACATCTTACAGAATCATAATGAGGGTGATCAGAAAGTCCCATTAAGACAGATCAGATTGGTACATCCCTAGGAGGGTGTTCCAGGAGTGTGTACCAGGTGGATAGATTACAACACTCAATAAGAGCAGACCCAGGATGTTGTATCCCATAAATGGAAGATGTCAAATTGTGAAGGCTGATCTGGACACCACTGAAGGCGGAACATGGAGTGTGCACCCAAGAATGGGGGAACACAATGGTTTACCATTGACTAGGATTGAACATCGTGGAGGTTCCCTACGTACCCTATGTAGACAACATAGATAAAAAACCTCTTAGTTCGAAGGGGTGACGAATCAAGGTGTATAGAAATAACAATAACATAGATACATGTTGGGTCTTACGCATTGAAAGAATCCCATGTACTACTAGGAGAAGCAAGTAGGTGGATGACATGATCCCACCGGGATGTGGCAGCCCAGGTAAGAGTCAATATGGATGATGGAGAGTTGAATGATGTAGAGAAAGTATTAGATGGAACTGATTTGAGGATGATGGTGATGTTGGTCTTGAGCCTTAAAGAGACTTCCTACATATCCCCATGGTAGTGAATCAAAGTCCATGTAGTTTGGTGAGATGATGGGACACTAGAGGAGGAAACATGTGAAAATGGTCATATGGATGGGATCTGAAATAAATAGATCCTCTAGGTTGGGTGATTACCTTCCCTAAACACATATGGTTGAGGGATAGATTAGGAAGAGACATGGGTGATGGGCTTGAACCTCAAGTAGGTTTCCTACGTATAATTGTGGTAGGGAATAAAAGTCCATGTAGTTCATCTGAAGAAGACTTATCGTCGATTGAGACTTCAATGTCTTACAGTCCAATGAGAATGGAAATGGATTACCGCCGGATGGGGTCACAATGGCTTTCAACAGGATGGGGTTGACAACGGATCAACACTGTATGGGGTTACAATGACTTACCGATGGATGGGGAGACAACGTCTTACTGCTGGATGGGGTCACAATGGCTTACTTCTAGATAGCGTATTAAAAACGACAAACCACTGGATAGGGGATAGATTAGTGTCATGTGGGGCAAAGGTGGTTTGATGTGAAGGGTGGTCAGAAAAAATAGTTGTTGATCATGAAACCAGTGAGTCTTTTTATGTACCTCACCTTGTAAAGAATCAAAGACATTGTAGTTTTGGTGGTGGGAACCTACGTGAAGAGGGGTTGGAACCAATGGGCTGTTGGGCTTGATCCATTTGGAAGGTTTTTACGTACCTTTCCCTAGTGAGGATTAAAGACCTCGTAGTTCAGAATGGTTTGGGTGTACCGACATGAAGGGGGTCGGAGCGATCATGTGTTGGGCTTGAACCTCAGGGAGGCTTCCTACGTTCCTTGCCTTGGAAAGAATCAAAGGCCATGTAGTTCAGGTGGTGGGAACTAACATGAAGTGGGGTCGGAACCAATGGGTTGTTGGGCTTGAACCTCAGGGAGGCTTCATACGTACCGTGACATGGAAAGGATCAAATACCTCGTAGTTCAGAATGGTTTGTGCAAAATTACTTGAAGGGGTTCATAGTGATCAGGTGTTGGGTATGAACCTCAGGGGGGCTTCCTCCATACCCTGCTTTGGCAAGGATCTAAGACCTTATAGTTCAGAAGGGTTTGGGGATTACACTCTAGGATTCCCAGAGAGGATTTCATGGTTGAAGATTTCTATCATCCCACGTGATTCATTCATGGTGTATGAAACTAGTGGCGGAAAGGACCTGATCATCACGGCACAAAGCTACATCCTTAAAGGGTGGTGACTGGGGCTTATGCAAGGATGTTTCATGGGTGCCTCTATGGAGAGGAAATGGTGTAGGGGTATTACACAAGGGACCCGCCCTGGGTGTTGCTGTGGAGCGACAACGGTGCATTGGGCTTACGCATGGAAGTTTCAGGGGTACTGCTTTGAAGAAGAAATTGTTGATGGGGCTTATGAAAGGAAGCATCATGAGTGCTGCTATGGAGTGGCAATGTTGAATGGGGCTTATGAAAGGAAGTTGTCGAGGTTCCTCTATAGAGCGGTAATGGTTCCTGGATCTTAAGCAAGGAAGCTTCCTGTGATATCTTCCTCATGTATGACCATGAAGGCATCCCAATCCACTTGTGGGTTGAGGCCTTCACCTATGCACTAGTGTACTAGATGGATAATGCCAAGGGCGTAAGAATCAGTCCAAAAAAGGGGATATGAACAGTGTGAATCACATGCATGACATTCGGAATGCAATGAGGGTGGCCTGGCGATGGAGGATAACAGTTGACCATGTTCATAACATATCACTTATATCGTGTTAGCCTGATGTGGGGACAAACAAATGAGGGTCGACTACTGACCATGTTCGAAACACAAGACCTAACTCAAAGTGTTGTACAATGTCTTATGTGGAAATGACCCAAGATAGTAGGTGAGCCAATGTGGCATGGGACCAGGCCATTAGGGGGTCCCTTCAGACATGGATGTGGATAATGATCTGAATTAAGGACACAAAAAGAATGCGGTGGAGTGATGGAATGTTTGAAAGGATTCCAATGATCTTGAAATTACACCATTGTAATCATGGAATTATGCATCTTATTATTGGATCATAAGGCATCTTTTTTCTGGAGCAAGAGGCATCCTATGATTGACACATACGGGGTACTATTGATTATAATCATGTAAATAGGACTGTTGGCATTTCATGCGTTGGGCATAAGACATCTCTTCTTTGGAACAAGAGGAATCCTATGTTTGGAACATAGGGAGTACTACAAATTAGTGACATGTAGAATGGACTATTAGGAATAATGTCCTTAGAAACAGATGGTGTTTGGACTTAATCAAGATCGGTCCTCTCGGATTCAACCTGGTATATGATCCATGTGATGGGGTATGGATGAATTACATGAGGAATGGTTCGACTCATGGAAATCGGGGAATTGATCATAAGAATCTCAACTCATGACATGGGAACCAAACAAAAAATAATATGTCGACCCAAGGTGTTTAATGGTGCATGGAGGAGTATCTCAAATCACGGTATTCCATAGGTGGAAGGTGGGTGTGTAGAAGGGAACAATGGAAAATGCCAACATCTTGGCCCAAAAATTTTGAGAAGCAGTTTCGCGAAGGAATGCTACATGTGGAACATGGAATCACGGTGCAACATCACGAATGAAGCTACTCATAGAGCATGGAATTCCGTATTAGCGTCACGAAGGAAGCTACTCACAGAGCATGGACTCAAGGATCAGCTACGCGATGGAAGCTACTCACGGAGCATGGAATCATGGAGTATCATCCCGATGGAAGCTACTAGAAGAGCATGGAATTTTGGAGCAGCTTCGTAAAAGAAAGTGGAGCTCCTAGAAAAAGGGAGATTGGCCACCCATGGGGCAGAGTCACAGTCCGTTTGAAGTGGGGATATCCTGGTTTTTAGAGGGAAGATACATCACGAAGCAGATCCCATTCGGCATGAATCCAAAGCTCGCTCCACGGAGGATCATGAATGTCAAAGGGGTTCACTGAGCATCCTGCCTCCTTACTCCATGTAGGGTACGGGAACATCATAGGGGTTCGCAAGGAATCCTGCCTCCTTTCTCCACGGAGGCACTCCTCAATCATGGATGGAGCTTCACGAATGGGTTTCGTGAACCAGTTTTCTAGCCCCACTTCAAATTTCCATAACTCTTAATCTGTTAGTTTGTTCAGGCTCTACGAACTATCAAATCAAATCATACAAAACGGGATACGATCGTGGATCATTTATGGGAAAATTTGAAAAATTTGGGGGAAGCGTTTTCCAGTGTCAACAAATATTATGAAACATTTCAAAAAACACCTTAGTAAACATGGATATTGATGAAAATAGATTTCCAAATGAAAGATGTGAAATTTTATTAGTTTCACTTAAAAATGTGTTCAAAACCATTTAAATTTTAGAATTTATTGAAATGTTAAATAATCATCCAATTTATAAATAATTATATAGACTAAAAAAATTAAATGGTTTTATCAAATAGTGATCTAATATTTTTCTCAATGTGAAATCATTCGTAATGGATCCCTATTAAAATCAGATTCTATGATAATCTAATATATATACTTTTGTAACCTTTAAATCACAATCCCCAGGAAATAATAACATCAATGTAAAAATAAAATTTGATGAACATAAGGATATTCATATTATATCATGTCACATCGGTAGTATATACATCTCATAAAAGATGATAGGCACATAGAAAAGAAATATGTCCCAATGAAATAAAACATAAAATGGATAACCCTTACAATGAATATATCATTTAATTTAGATGTAATAAATAAATAAATTATATGTTACCAAAGTAAATACACAATTATAAAATACAAAAAATATCAGAAAAAATTACCCATGATCATGATATACTATAATCAATGAAGATGTGATATAACACAATGAATTGAAAATTGAGTCATGAAATAACTTATCATTTGTTAAAATTTATGTCAAATAACATTGGATGAAATAATTTGAATGAAAAATCTAATTGTTAAGGATTAATGATATAAAATTTATATATGTATTATAAACACCATATAAAATTAATTATGTGTATAACATAAATATATGTTTCAATGAATGAAAACTGATACAAAATCTCTTAAAACGATTCCATACATGCCTTTTATGTCCATTAACTCTTGTATACTATACTTATATCAACTATTAAATTTATTAAGAAACTTTTACTAGATTAATAATGTTTTGTTATTATTCTTATTTCATTAGAATTTTTAATTACATAATCAGTTACATCTACGTCGTGTATTATGGGGACTTTCATTTAAGAATTTTAAGATGTCATCAACATATAAGACCGTGGTCGAGGAGATATTATTACATCATATATAGAATAACAATCATGAAATAATTACCATTTTTATTTATCAATTTTTATTTTAAATCCATCAATGAGATAATGTTATGAAGAAATAACTATTTTATAATCATGTAGATATTAGGTTGTATATATGTATTAGTAAAATCACAATTTTACAATGAACATGATGTAAAGAAGGTATGTTATATTTAATATTTAAAGAATTATTATTCTATCATAAATATAATTTTTTTTACCTTAATGAACTAATATATTAATTCATGTAATGTAATGATGAAAAATGAATCACATCGGTCAGTGGAGGTGGTAATCCACACATACATATGAATGAAGTTATAATTTCTGAAAATATTTAATGGTATGAAAATAGATGAAATAATATATTTATTGAAATATAATTATTCATTTTTAATCCTATATAAAAACTATATCCATAATTTTAACAAGTCGTGGTAGGTAGTGAAGGAAAATGAATTACGATGTTTTGGAAGTGGTGGTCTATCGTACACAAAAACGACAGATTCATTTCCCATTTAATGGAACAAAGGAATGTGTATAGGTTATTCCAATACATAACTAAATCTAATTATATTTTATAGAATTATTAATTATTTAATAATTTTATTATTAATAATTTGTGTATGTAATAGATGAACTAAAACTAATGCATTTGGTTAAAAGGTATACTTATCCATTGAAAAACCTGTTTTGTTTTACCCCTCAATCCCTCTAAGGCTAGTATTCTAACAAAAATATGACCTCTTAAAAATGGGTTTGGATTTCATGTCAGTATTTGGGTAAGTATTTGCTGAAAAAATGGGCTATTTTAGTTTGGAGAAGATAGTAGAGGGAACCCCTTTATATTTGAGGGGAGGGGCATTCAGGGAATCTCTTAATGTATTAAATATTAAAAAAACACTTTTGATGAAAATTGATCAAAATTGGAATATTTTAATTATAAGAAGATATTTTCCAAAATAACATCACATGAATAAATTTTTTCATTTTAATATTATTTTTTACCCTTATCTCTCAGTTTCAACCCATGTTAACTCTTTTAAAATGTAATATTAAATCAATGTTTTTTACCATTTGGGCATCATGAAAATAATATAAAAGGCAAGATAACCCATAAATGAAAAATGAATGATATGTTAATCCAAATAATTTAAACTTCTACTGCTATAGTATTTTTATATGTTTTAAATCAATAGATGATTTATTATATATTAAAAAAGCTCATAATTCCATTTTCTGATATACAAGATATATTATAATATTAGAATTTTATAATTCCTATAATATTATTCCAAAATAAATTTAATTAAAATATAACTATAATATGGTATTAATTTAATCATCCATGAATATTTATTCAAGTTTTTTAGTTATTTTAATTATTAACATTTGGTTGAACACCAAAATTTACCAGTTTTACCCGTAATTTTTATAATGACTTCTCAAATTTTAAATGGTTAAAATTGTATGTATATTTTGAAAAAATGTTCATAAATTTCCAATTTATGATATTATTTCCCATATATTGTTTATATTTTCATATTTTAGTTTTTTATTATTTTTAATTTAATTAATAAAATATTATTTCACATAAAAAATATTAATATCATTTTTGTAACTACTCATGTATTTTGACATATTGTATTATATGATAGTAATGGATTTATAATAATGATAAGTAAAATATAAAAAATGATTTATTTGGTTCAATATATTTCATGTTATTCTATAAATTATTCAAAAAATATTTCAATTAATGCATTTAAAATCATTTACCTGAATGTTAAAATTTTTGCACATGCACGTTGTTTTTATTACATATGAAATTATGGTAATTATTTCCTCAGTAAAAAATTATGAAATCATTAAATATAATACATCATATTTAAAATATCATTTTATGACTAAAAATTTGTTATGTTTATCCATGTGATGAACAATTATAGATATTATAAAAAGATAACGTCATTTTTGACATTATATTTTCATGAAATAATATAAAATTAATAACGAAAGAATGTGTGAAAAAATTAAACAATTGAATAGTTTTTTATTATTAACGATTCAATAGACTCGTAATATAAAATTTTGACTAGTCTCTTGTTAATTATGAGACATTATAATATTATTTAGGACACTAATTACTTAATTTACATATATCAGGGTTTTTTAAAATTAGAATAGTTACTTTTATTAAGGGAAAAAATAAATATGACTTAGATAAAATAATATTAATATAAAATTTTCATACATTGGATATGGTTTTCATGATTCATTTCATAGAATTAAAATAAATTAATTTTTTATATAAAACCCCAAACAGAATGAATTTTGTTTATAGAAAAAATATATTTTTATTACCACAAATTAACTTATAAAAACTCATCTATAATGTTTTTTAAATGTAAATTAATTAAATAACTTCATTAAAAAATAGTTATTTTTTACTATTTAAAAAAATCATCATTTTCAAATAAAAATTAAAATTTTAGCATAAATATTACAGATATGATGATTCAAAAAATGATATAATTTCAGTAAATACATTTTCTAAATGATTTATTAATTACATATATAATTATCTAACAAATGTTAATATATTAAAAAAAAGTTTTTGAAAAATAAAATTGAATTTCAAAAAAATTAATGATAATTTACAAATAATTTATCAGTAAATTTTTACAAATTTATTTCCTTATATATATATATTCATTAATTTTTTTCCTATTCATAACATAAAATTAAACATACATTTTAAAACAATCATATTGATATAATTACTTTTTTTTGAATTTTTAAACTATATGTTTTTTTTGTATAATCAATATAATATAATTTTATTTCAAAATATTATTATATTAAATAGTTAGTAACATTTAGCCCTATATGCCTCACATTACCATGGGTGTTACACACTTCATTACTTTTGATCATAATAACCACATTGATGACCCCACACCACAAACATAAGAAATTCCACAAACCCGAAAATAATCATTATTAGTGATTTTAATTAATTATTAATTATTTTTAAATGTACGTTTCTTTTTGGGTCAAATTTACACTATTTAATTGAAAAATAAGGGTTTATTTCTTATTGTAAATATTTTATATTGTTTTTTATTCCATGTGTTGAAACCGGGTGGTGACTGTTTTGTCTTAGAGTCGTACACACTATTTGTACATGGTTCAAAATAAAATATTTCTAGACCATTATGAATTCCCTTAGTGTTGTTATAATAGTATGTATAGATAGTTAGTCAGGATGAAGACAAATATAGTGTTATCCTAAATTTCATAAAAAAATTTAAAACTATCAAAATTTACACTCATGTTTTAAATCTCTTCCCCCCTTATCTCCCACTATTCTACTCCTACTCAAAATGAAAACCTATCCATTTTATATCAATTACCTGGGTTCGTTTACTCGGTCAAAATTTGTAATCATGTCTAGATCCTTATTAATTGGAAAATCTAAAATGTATCTTAAACTAATAATCAATTATATTTTCAAAAGGACAAAGATGTATTATGAACTTGTTCTTCATTCATGATTTCCTTGGTACAAGGAACCCATTATTCTTTCACATGTGGGAGTTGTGTGATCGAAATGAAATCCTTGGATCATGTTCCCTTAGATTTTTCTTACACAATGTGCACCCCCTATTTTTGGAAAAACCATAAAGTGTTGATCCGCATTCGATATATATTATGTTCCACCTATTTTATTTTTAGTTTCTCAATATATTTTCTATTTTTTTATAATTTCCATATGATGGAATTTTATCTCTATGGGTCTATGTAAGTATTCATTTTTTAGGGTTGATGTGTTTGTGTCGTGGCTTCTTCTAGTGGATGTAATCATTGCAGGAGTGGTGATCATGATCTGTTGTGCCAACCCATTCTCATGTAAATAACATCATAAAAATTTTATTGTAGGTAATTCATGGATTATCTGTTTTATAAACATAGTGTCGTAGAGTAATAAAGATTTATCCACTAGATCACAATTATATAGACATAACAAATATTTGCACCGGATTTAATAATTGGTATAAATTGCTTAGTGATGTTATTGCCTCTTGATTTTATAGATTGTGTGACATCTATACATTTCTTTTTTATCTTGTCATTCATGATGAAAATTGGTAAAGAACACAAACACTAGTTTAATAATAAATTGATTGGATAATGAATTAAATAGGCATATTAATCAATCAGATTATCTTTGTTGTGATATTATGATAATCAAGTAGATGTAGTTATGCAGGTTTAATTGAATGAGAAAATTCAATATGGAATATGTAACTTGTTATGTGTTAAAAGGTAATTTCTTTTTAGGGTTAGGAGTTACCCACTTTCTTGGAATGGAAAATATCATCATGCTTTGGATTTTTTATTGCTTGTTGTGTGTGAAGGATGAATGAATTTTTATGGAAAAGAGCCGATTTTCAATGTTATTTGTTTAATACTACATGTGTTATGGTGTGATCCTGGGTATTCTAATCCTGGATGGCTATTGTGGTATGTGGGGTATGGGAGGCCTAGTGTTTTTGGAAATAGTTGATGCCTATAGTGGTGAGATGCATTAGTTTATTCATGTGGGTCTTGAGGAGTACATCGGGATGATGGAACATGTTGAAGTTGAGCTTACTCATTTTTGTGAAAGTCATTGTGGTTTAATCTTCTATTTATTTATCTACCTTACATTCCCAACTTCTGGATGAAAATGGTCTCTCTTACCCTCCTTATAAAAGATGTGAATCCATATGGGGTATTCAATATGTTCCTCAGGTTTAGCTTATCGAGGTTGGATGGTTCGGTATTCTTGTTATAGGTGGCAAACACTCTACGAGAATTTCAAAAAATCACTATGTTGAGCCACTATATTTAGTTTCATAGAATGCATTCATAGAATACCTGGAATTGTGGAAAAATGTAACATTGTTAAAAAATGAATAAGTGATGTTTATCTCATGTGGTTGGAGATTTCTGGTATGCAATGTTGATGTTGGGACTTTGAGAATATTTATACATGGGCTGGTTATTCGTAGATGGAATGGAACTTGGTTGGAAGGATAATTAAATTTAATTTGGAATTGATAATGGTTATTTATTGTATAAATAATTATTTAATTTAAGGTGAAACATATTAAAAGGGATAATGTAACTTAATATTGATCTTTAAATGGTTGTGTTCTTATAAGATATCCAGTCATAACAGTGGTAGTCAGGTGTCTATGAGTTTTTAGTTGAATTTGAGTCTAATACAATTTCTTTTACATAGTTTGGTTTTGATCATTATTATATCATGTAATTCTTATGTTTCAATATGCTATTACACCCTATCAGGTAGGGATTCTGACACCCCTGGGATTATGAGATGGAAGGTGGTGGTGGTGGTGGTGGTGGCTTACCCAATATCCCGATGGGAGGATGGATGACTGACTACCCCCTTTGGTCCCACTCTATTCCCTTGGTAGTTACTTGTTTTAGTATACACGACTATTTTGTTTCTCAATATATGTGTATAGAGGGTTGTAATGGATTCTATTAAGTTAACACAAATATATTATTGAAATGTTTTCTTATAGAATAAAAATATTTAATGTGTATAGGTTCTGATGACTTGAGGATCTTTAGATGATGTATAGGATTAATTGGATGGAGTTATAATACCCAATGTATGATAGAAGATGTACGAGTAGTGGGGGAACTTAGAAAAAACCTGGTTACATTTGTTTATGTGGTTGTTGGGGTAGGATTCACAAGGTTCTTGTGGTGGTGTTACGCCTAGGTTTCGTTATTCAAGATTTTTTGAGTTACATGATCATGATGTGTGTCATTTGGGAAAAGTTTCAAACTAGTGGGGAAGTGGTAGTGTTCCCCTTGAAATTATTTATTTTATGATATAATACTGTATGCAATACATGGTGAGAGTATTGGTGGTGAGGTTCTGAAAATTGTATACATATATAGGTGATCAGTTAGTTTCACTTATTATTAACCATGCTTTAGCATGCATTACATACATTATCATTGGAGGATTCAATGAGTATCCTAATGAGAACATTTCTATAGTCAATATATGTATATATAAGCTTTTTTTAAGTTCACTTTGAGTAGATTTGGGGTCTGGATAATTAATACTTGATTGGGGTTGGAGTAGCTGTCTGGGCTTCGTGGTTTCAACCATTTTACTTTCTTCTTGTACATGTACTTTTATCTATCTAGTTTTAGTAGTTATTTGATGACATTACATAAGTGAACCAGGGATGGTTTTAATATGTGGCTTTGAAATGAGTTATTTTGTGTCAATCTTATTTATCTCTTTTGAATGTGTTCTCTTAGAGGGTAATGCCTCCCATCGTTGTGTTTATTATAACCTCAGTGTCAATCGCCAACTCCGAGACTACTTGAGGTAGGTCTTAGGGGTCACTATCTCTTTATTCTAATTTCTATCCTAGGAAGGCTACACCTTGTGGATATAGGGTTGTGAAAGTGGGGTATTAGAGTTCTGGTGGAGGGATTGGATGGAGTGTGGAGTCAGGAAAAGGTGATGTTGCATGGGGTTGTAGGGAAACAATGTCAGTTTTGATTATAATGAACTATTATCATGGGAGATGAGCTAAGCCATATGTATTTGGGGCCCCTAAAAACTGATTCATGGACCATTAAGTTTACATTCTCTAAAAAAATGGGGATACTATTTATAGGGAAGAGACATAGGAAAGGATCATTGAACATTATTTTATGTTCCTATGAATGAATGGGTAGAAATCATGATATTTTACCCCAAATGTAATAAACCAAGACAATTAATTAATAATTACATCTTCCATATTCAAGGGTTTAGGAGCCCTAAATATTTTACATTTTGTAGGTATGGATCTCGGTCGACGTCCTCATTATGTTTGCACATAAGATGTGAAGCAGGTTGTGCTAGTAGATCATTGCATAGAAGTGGTTGATGATGATGAAACATGGAGGTGGAAACTCTATGAATTTTTACTCTAGAGTCTGAAGATGTGCAAAGGATCCATTTCATAAGTATTCCTATAATACTAGTTTGTGGAGGTTGAGATAACTTTTAGTTCTGTCCATTCTTAGATGGGAAATGGGTGTCATTGGTTGGGATGATATTGTGTGTGGATGTGAGGCAATGGTGATTCTTATCCCCTGGGTATTGTAAGGAGTAGAATGTCTCTTGTGAGATGTTTTTAGACAAATTCATAACCTAGTTTCATTCTTAAACCACGAAGACATCCAGTCACTAGGATCTTCTTACCCTTCGATAGGGGAGAATCATTATGTGAGAGTTAGGGATTCATTTCTGTAACCTTATTCAGTATTCTTTAGACATTTCTCTATATGTAGAGGCTAGGGGGAGGCATTTCATTTAGGATTTTTATCCATAGATCATGTTCCAGCCCACTCCATTAATGGTGGAGACATATCTCGAGGTGCTAGTGAGGGTATATGTCATCAAGAGGATGTTATCTAGAACATGATCATCAAAAGAGTGGAGTCTTCGAGATTTCTCATGACGAGGTGCTACTGTTTCGGGTCCCCGGTTTTCAGGGTAGAAGAGTGTCTGTTTGTTAGGGGGTATGTACCAACCCTCAATATCTCATTTCTATAGGGGTAGTGGATCTTAGGCCTATGATAGAGGATCATGTGCTTTTTTTCTTGTGGATACCAATGTCGTCAACATCAAGAGTGCCTGACCATTATGAAAATTTTGCGTGCATCAGGTGTTCCACTTTAGGTTCATCCATTGAGGTAGTTCAAGATGAGGAAGCCATAATAGGTTTCACCAGTTTTGGAATAGCATAGATTGGATGAGGTAGGTAGAGGAGAACAATATGATGCCTCTCATACTCAGAGAGACAAGAACGACCATGGAGGTGGGCTCTGTTATGGTTAGAGAGGTTGTGGAGCATGTCATGGTCCGGTTCATGAATTAGCATTACCAGTTCTATTAGATCCACATATTGTTCGATGTACCCTTTTCTTGTTTTCTAATTGGGTGCTTTCCTTGTTTAATCCAGGACTGTAGCAATCCTTCATATCAGTTTCCCTTTCCCATGCATTGGGACATGAGTTAGAGAGGCTTCTAGTTCTGTTGGGTTGACAACAAAATTTGGAGGTGGATATCACTTGTTTTTAGTATGTTGAGACTATGGGATACTGTTGGGGATACCCCGCTCTTGGAAAGATATTCTATTTTTATGGATACAACCATAACATTTCATCCATAGAATGGATTACTTCTAGTAGGTGTTGGATATTATTGATTAATTTTGGTGGCAATTGGTGTTCTTCGATAATGATGGAGAGCCAGTGGTGTTTTATGGTTACCAAGACACCCAGATGGGTTAGATGCATGTTCTGTCTATGTCATCCATCATGGTTGAGATGATGTTGAGTTTTTTATATTTTTAGTTGTCAGTGTTTCCCAGGGTCATAGAAGATTACCCCGGTGTATTTCTAGAAGTGGTTGTAGCATTAACTCCTCAATGGGAGATCAAATTTGGGATCGAGATACAACTAAGCGTTTCTCTTAACTTGATGCCTCAGTATAGGATCGTTCCTTCTGTGTTGTAGAAGCTATGTATATATCTCTATGGTCTATTTTAGTGCATTTTTTTGGATGAGCGTGTCACCGTGTAGTGCACCCATTTAGTTTGTAAAGAATGGTGAAGAAATTTTTTGGACATGTTTCTATTTTCAGCACTTGAACCTAAGGAATGTGAAGAACCATTATCATATTCTATAGATTGATGATTCAATCGATCAACTAAATTTTCTCATGTTGGCGCTCGATGATCGATTTGATGTCAGGATGTCATCATATGCATGTTAAGTATGAGGATATCCCAAAGACTACATCATGTTGTCATCATGAGCATTGAGTGTTCATTGGGATGCCATTCAATTTGACATATTCTATGGCTATCTTCATCAGGTTGATGAACGTTGCATTCCATGAGTTCTTGGATATGATTGTGGCATTCTTCATCAATGAAATCCTTGTGTACTCCATGTTTGAAGATAAGAGAACAGAGCATCTTTTGGCCATTTTGGGAATTCTTCTCCATCAGTAATTATCTTAGAAGTTTTCGTAGAGTGTGTTTTGGGCTCAAGAAGCCCATTTCATTGGGAATGTTGTATCAAAGTGGGGAGAAGTGATGGATTTTTCAAAGATAGAAGAATTTGTGTCTTGGAAAGCCCCCAATATAGTGGAAGAGGGGGATATTATACTTGGTCTTCTAGGATATTACATGAGGTTCGTAGAAAATTTATCTCAGGTTACCAATCCTCTGACAGCATTAAACAGAATAGATCATGTGGTTCTACGAAATGATCATGTATAAACAGATTTTTAGTATATGAATGAGAATGTGTTCACTGGTCTAGTTCATATTCACCAATAGAAGGTGTTAATTTCTTCATTTTCAGTGATTCATTGCATCTAGTGTTAGGATTTGTTCTATTTCATCAATGATTAGTCGATCATTATGGGTCACGGAAGTTATATACCCATGAACGTAGCTATACCACCCTTAATCTCAAGATGGCAGCAGTGACATTTTCGTTGATGTTTTGGATTCATTCCCACCTTGGTAATAATTTCATAGTCATCACCAACCATAAGAGCCTTAGGTATGATTCCTCCGAATAAGACATGAACTTGAGACAACTTTAGTGGATGGATTTATTATAGGATTACAACATTAAAAATTCGATGACCACTTGAAAGGGGATTTTTCTAGACCATTCACTGAGAATGAAGTCATGTATTGAATCATTGTGTGAATCAGGGGATTCTAAGAGGGTGAGGGAAGATCTTTCAGAATTAAATCTCAATATGGGAGAACTTATGAGAATGATGTTGCTTTCATAGATGAAGGTTTTTTCATCTTTGGTGTAGTATAAGGAAGTGTCCTAATTGTGGTATCTTGAGGTGGTGGTGTGTAGAGACACGTTTATTATTTGCGAATCCCCATATGATTAGTCTAAGGATGAGTTACACGGGGAGTTAATTCAGAGAATATTTTTGTTCCTTTGGTGATATGTGAATAGTTCTTAGATAGTTCTATAATTTTCCATTAGCGGTACATCCTAGTGGGACAAAGGTGTTCAGATATTTGAGAATTTTGTTTTGGTGGCCTGGGATGAATCATGTAGTTGGTGGGTTTATGTCTCAATGATTGGTCTTCTATAAGGTGAAGACAGAGAATCGTGTTCCCAATGTTATTGGACATCTATTATATGCTCCTTAGTGGAAGTGGGATGAAATCTCTTGGGGCATTGATACTGGATTACATCAAGGTTATGGAGGCCATAACACAATATGTAGGGTAGTGGATGATTGGATGATATCATCCTACATCAAAGAAATCATAGAGTTCAGCTAAGTATAGGCTAGGTCTAGAAAATATCTATTGGAGGCGGAGAGACTCCATGGAGTCCTAAGGATGATCATTTCAGCTAAAGATCCTCATTTTACCTTCAAGGAGTAGTGAGGTCACCAACAGGCTTTTTTTACTACTTTTCACATTTTTTCATCCACAGATGGATGGTTAGACAAAAATGACAATCCAAACTCTTGAATACATGTATAAGTCTTGTGTATTAGATTTTGGAAGTTCATGGATGAGTCAGTTTCCCTTGGTATAGTTATCTTATACCAATAATTTCCACTCCACCATAAGCATGACACTATTTTAAGACTTATATGGTCAACATTTGCATTCTACATTGTGTTGTACTAGGGTCAGAGTGTCAATTGTTCTTAGAACAGAATTGGTATAGATTCCAATAGATATTGTTCATGGGATTCATTAGTGAATGAAGGCAGTGCAAGATAATCATAATTCCTATGCTGATCATAGGAGGGGAACTATGAAGTTTGGAATATGGGATCACATGTTTCAGAATGTTACACCCCATCATGTGAAGAAAATGATTGGTCATGGGAGTAAGCTTTCTCCCCATTTTTTTGGGCCTTTAGAGTTGTTAGATCATGTTTGAGTCTTGGAATATTGGTTTGCACGTCCATCATAGATGATCCTGAAAAACATTGTTTTCCATGTTTCAAAAATATGTCATTATATTCATGAGTACTCTCACATCATCGATTGTGGGGAGATTGATGTTGATGATGATGTGACCTTCATGGAGCAACCTATAGAGATCCAAAACCACAAAGAGAATAAGTTGTACTAGAATTCTATTCCCTTAGTTTTTGTCGTGTGGAAGAATGATGGTGTGGAGAAGACTACTTGGGAATTTGAGTCACATATACTTTCTTATTACCCCTAGTTGTATGATGTTTAGCTCTTCTCTTGTAACGGTGTTCCTTTGGTGTTTGTAGACCCTTATCATTTATGATATTTCATTCTCTTGTTGCTTATGGTGGAAAGATCATTTTTTAGATTTATCTCCGTATGAATTGTGGTTTCCTGTTCATTTTTGTTTTCCCACGGATTCAAATTGTTCCTTTGATGATGAAGTTGATCTCCTTTGATGGAAAGAACCTTCAAGGGAATCTCAAAGGTTCGTTGTTCAGTTCCATTTCTCAATTTTTTATATGTGTTGGTTTTGGATTATTAAGGGATAAAATAGTTAGATATTTATAAAATATAATGTACCGAACCGCTCCAATCCATTATTTTAGAAACCTATGTTGTCAAGGTGTTATAGGAGAAGAAGGTCACCTATTTATAACACTTTTCCAAATTTCCAGTTTTATGAAGAGTGTTCCCAGAATGGTGGGACATCCAATAGTAGGTGTACAATGTTTCTAGATTGGTGAGACATCCAACGATAGGTGTACAGTGCCTAAAAAATGGTGATACATCCAATGATAGGTGTAATGTGTTTCCAAAATGGCGAGACATACAATATTTGGGGTATAGTGTTTCCAAAATGGTGAGACATCCAATGATAGATGGACATTGTTTCAATATTCCATTTTTTCCATCCATTTGACATAATCATTGATATAAGACACATTAAAAACCTTGTTTTAAGGTAATTAAGGTAGATTCATAGACCATAACTCCTATTTAAATTCACCTAAGGTTCTGGGTTATTTTAATCAGTCAAAAAGAGGAATCCTGAACAGATGTGCCATTAATAGAAAATATAAATTGTATCTTAAACCAATGCTCTATTATATTTTTAAAATGATGGAGATATATTCCACCTATATTCTTCCATCTTATTTTCCTCAGTACAGGGTTCCAATTTTTATTCCTCTAATAGGGGTCCTACGATCAAACATCAATCATAGGATTATGTTCCCTTACTGTTTTGATGCTACAAAAACACCCCTATTTTGGTGAAACTAGGATGTGTTGAGATGTATTTGATATAAGGTTTGTTTTAAATCTTTTATACTATGTTCCTAGATTTTTTTCCTCCCATTTTACCTTTCCATGTGATGACATCTGATCTCAATGTTTGTAATTGGTCATTCATGGGTGTTGATTGATGTGATTGTTCCCAACATCCCCGGGTGGATGCAGTCATTGTAGTAGAGGGGACCATGAACAGTTATGTAGGCCCACTCTCATGAGAAGAATGTTGGAATCCTTTTGAGGTAGGGTATTCATGAATTCTGTATTTTATTTACATATCATTGTAGAGTTTTCAGGATTTAGCCACTAGAACACAATAGAATTGGTAAATTAAATATTTGAACTGGATTAATAAATTTGTTTTAATATCTCAGTGAAGCTATTACCTCTTAAATTTTTAGTTACTGTGATATCTATGATTTTACTTTATATAATGTAATTTAAATGGAGAATAGTAATGAATTTCATGCTGATATTAATTTTATATTGATTGGATATATGAATATATAGAAGGAAATGGAATCCTATTTTTGTTGTTGTTGTGTTTTGATGATAATGAAATAGAATAATTTTTGTAAGTTTAATTGAATTGACTAATTCAATATGGATTAAAGAACATGTTGTGTGTTTTACGATAATTCCTTGAAGGGATACGAGTTATGCACTTTCTTCTAAAGGAGTTGTGCCTTATTCTTTGGAGCTGTGAGTGCCTGTTGTATGTGAAAGAGGAATTTCTTGTTTATGGAACGACCCCATATTCCATGTTCTTTGTTCACTACTTGTTAGGATGTGATGTGAGACTATGATAACTAATCCTGTAGGGATATTGTGGAATGTTGGTGTTGGTAGGCCTAGTGGTTGTTGAAGTAGTTGAAAACTAGAGTGGTGAGATGCATCAATTTATGCATGTGAGTGTTGTGGAGGACAACAAGGATGACAGAATGGGTTGAATATGGGCTTACCTATTGATGTGAATGTGGTTATTGTTGAATATGTTTTTTATCAGGTTTTATTTCCCCATGAATTAGGGATATGGTATTACCTACTCTCTTTCCAAAAGAGGTGATGATACGAGGGGAATTCCATGTGCTTTCCATGTCCCTCATCTCAATGGTCGATGTGTCTATATTCCTAATATAGCTTGAAATTACATGACAAGTAGTTCAACTACTCACTATGTTGAGCACTATCATTTGATTGTTAGAAATATTTCATCGAATTCTTTAAAATATGTAAAATCTAATTTTTGATAAATAAATGAATAAATTATGAATAACCAATGGGTTTGGACCTTGATGGAATGCAATTCTGAGGTTGGGACATTGAGAAGACTTGTACTTTATTTGGTTTTCCCTAGAGGGAATGGATCATGGTTGGAATGAAAATTAAATGAAATATGAATTGAAAATGGTTAATTAATATTTGAAGAATTAGTGAACATATTTTCGACTGATAAAATTCTATAACCTAACATAATATTGATATTTAAATGGTAGTGTTGTTATAGTATATCTTGTCTTAGTTGTGGCAGTCCGGAGTCCGATGGACTCTAGATGAATTTTAGTCTAGGACTATGTTTTTTATATAGTGTGGTTATGAGTTATATTATGTCATGTAATTTTCAATTTCTATACTCTACTCCACCATATTGGTTAGTTAGACTAACACCATTGTAATTCAGAACCCTTGGGGTGTTTTCCCTAACATCTTGGGGAGAGGAAGGAAGGCTAACCACCCCCTTTGGCCCCGCTCTCTCATCTATGTAGTTACTTCTTATGGTATGCAGAACAATTAGATTTCACCATAAATGTGTGTAGATTATTGTAATATCATTGTGGCTATTTACACACATATATTTGGGATATATTTTCCAACGGAAAACTATATATGTAATGTGAACATGTTGTTATGGATTGAGGAACATTACTCAGAGTATGGGTTGTAATGGTTTGACGTATAATACCAGATTTATGATACATGCTATGAGAGCTATGGTGGGTCCTAGAATCTACCTGGTTGCTTTTGGTCATGTTATTGTGGTGGTGATTTGTACATGTTTCATGTTGTGATGCTACGCTTAGGTGACTTTGGGATTTTCGTTTTTGTAGAGATATACTGAGGACGTCCGATGTTGGGAGACGAGGAAAACTACTAAGGTAGTGGTAAAGGGTTACCATTAACATTATTTTTTTTATAATATATGATCTTGTGTGTAATACATGGTGAGAGTATCCATGGTGAGTTTGGGAACATATTATAACTATTTTTGGGATGATTTAGTTTCACTTATTGTTCACTGTGCTTTAGCATGATTCTATACTTTCTCATGACAATATCTGGGGAGTATCCTACTAAGTGTACTATTAAACTCAACATATATATATAAACGATTTTTTAGGTCACTAGGAGTAGGTTAGAGGTTTGTATTATTACTACTAGATTGGGGTTTGAGAAGTAATTTTGGCTTCATGGCCGACTTCATTTTACATTTTTTTGGTACTTGCATTTTTTTCCTTTCAGTTGTAATAGTTATTACATGACATTACATATGTGGACTTTGGTTTCTTTTAATTTTTTCCGATCAGTAGTTCTATGGTGTCTATATTATCTCTCACATTATCACGTTTTCTATGGGAGTGTAATTAAATCTATATGTGTGTTTAATAAACACTCATTGGTAGTCCCCAACCCTAGGCCTACTAGAGGCAATAGGTGGGGGTTACTAATCTCTCCTCCCATTACTGGCCTAGGAGGGGTACCCATTATTGGGAGGATCATGAAATGTTTTTGACATATTTAGTTTTTTATATATTTAATTTATATTTCATTTTTTATATTCATTATTTTTAAATATTATTTTTCACTTTTTCATGATGTTCGGATTTGTGGATTGGTTATGTCAAAATTATTGTTCTATGTTGATTATTTATTATTGTTTATTATAAATGAAATTCATATTGGTTATAATATTATGAATTATCTATTTTTTTATTCAATTAATATATTGAATGTGCCTCATGCCATTCCATAATCTATCTAAGGAACCTGGACGAAGGGTTTTATGGGTTTCTTCATGACAAAACAGTATCAAATCCCAATTTTTATTTAAGGATTTATGGTATGAAATATATAATATGTTTGTAACACAATAGGTTGTTCATGAGTTGGTGCATGATCACGATAATTAATATAGAAACATGAGAAAACAAAATTTTTCGTGATGAGTATGTCTTCAATTTCATATTTTTTCTTGGTTACATTGGCTAATTCTCTTACTAATTCATGTATTCAAATTTTTCATTGATTAATTGGTAATTTTTTGAGACTCAATGATTTTGATTGATATTTAATAAAAAAATGAAACATGGGTACTATGTATAATTTATAAAACCATTAATAGTTTGTGAAACTAGGTTTGTAAGTATTCTAGTGGGACTCAAATGGTTGACACATTGTTTTCTAGAACAATTGTAAAATCCATTCATATTCTCATTTGTTTTATTTTTTTGGGTTATAATTAATTGTGGTTATAAATTTCTTTAGCATGTATTCAATTTTAATTTAATATTTATAATATTTTTTGATTTATTATATTATTATTATCGATGCTTATTTATGTTTGAATAATAATTCCAAAACATAGCTGATGTTTTATATAGAATGATGAGGTTTTTTGATTTCGAAATGAGATAATCATATGGTTTAAATTAACAAATGTATTTGGCTATTTAAAAGGAATGAAAAATATAATAGGTAATTTCTTATATATGCTAATAAAATTCCATTTGAATTATTATAAAAAATATTATTAGGATATTTTCACTGGTTTATTTAGATTTTTATCGCAAAAGTATATACGTGTTCTATAATAGAGTGATTTAATTTTTTCTAAAATAATTATAAAATTTTGGTTTTTAGGGAAATATATTAATTAAATTGGATTAGGAATAATTATATTCATGTTTTTTCCATTAAAATTGATTTTTTTAAATTTATCAAATTTTAAAACTAGAATTGGATGGTTCTTGGAAAATAGATATATTCATATCCTAAGGTGTTTTATATAATGATTTGTTTTAAAAAAGGATTTTTGAATACATTTTTTAATGGAAATAAATTTTTATATATACATTTGAATAACCCTCACATAGAGATTGATAATTTTTACTTTTCACAGAATTGGAAATGTAAATTTTTGTTTTCAATGATAGGTGAAATGATTATTTAAGTTAAAATTTATTTAAAAATAGTCTTTACTATTAAATTTTATTTTAGATAATTTAATAATGAATCAGTTTTTTAGTATATTAGTTTTAGTAGGATTTGTATATTTGGTGTTTTCTAATTGTCTATGTATTTACCACCTTATTTGAATATGGGAATATGAAGAGATCGATTCATGAATTATTATTTAAAGTATTCCCTATAAAATTCAAAGTGAGAGGAAGAATGTTGGTATATATGATGTGTTGTTGTATTTTTTTGTGGGAGTATTTTTTATAATTTTTTCTTTTTGTATTGGGATTTATTCATATCGAGTTTGGAACATTCAGACCCATTAAGGAAACCTAGATTTTTTTGTTTCATAAAAATATCCTTAAATATTTAAAATAGGATGATGATTATATTGGAGATTAATATGCCTTAATTTTTATTGGGTATATCAGTTTTAAGGTAATTATTACCTTGTGACATAGTTCTTATTTCCAGAATTTGTACATGGGATTTCTTGGTTGTGTGTGTGGGGTCAAACAAACAAGTGATATGTTATTTTTGTTATTTGGGTTCACCAAGAGTCATTGTTATGAGGGTATGGTTCCATGGTTTCCAATGCATCACACATTACCCATGTATATGGAACATATTATACTTGTATTACTATGCCTCTACTCTATGTATCTTGTATTTTCCTCCGGTATATTTCAATTTTATCGACTTTGGTATTTTCATTGGGGTTTTAAACTATATGAGATTATCACTATGATGATTTTATTATATTTATATGTTATTAGTGCCTTATTTATATATATTTGTGTCTTTTGTGGTTATATTAATTGATTTTCATATTGTTGTTTTCATTCATTATAATGATTTAATCGTTTTTTGACTGATATTATTCGAGAAATTTTTGTCTTTTACAGTTCTTTTGATTATCATGTAGCATTGTAGAATCATTTCATTCGTTTAATTTTAAAATATTACGGATAAAACATTGAATATAATCTCATTTCAAAATTATTTTTTATAAAATTGGGGTATGAATTCTAGGTTGGGTTTAATGTTTTACCAAGATCTCCCTGGCCTATGATTGAATATAGTCTCATTATCCATTAGTCTGATTAGTAATCGAATATAAATTCTTTTATAATACCTAATTTATTATTAATTTATGCTGCATTCGGCACACATGATATTTATTTCGATGCTCATGTATATGGAATTTGTGCAAGTTCTTTATTATTCATCATGAGATTTATCTATCTTTGGGTTTTCCATTCTTGATGGGTCATTTGGTAAATTGCTCTCCCATGGTTCTGTGGTGATAGTTGGTTTTGGGATTTGATTTTTGAATGAGGAAGTGAATAATAATCAATAATTTCATCTACCAACTCAGCTATTTCTTTTTAGGGTAAAAAGTCTAATATTAGGCCATGTTATCAAAATTAAAATTCAATTTTGCTTATGATTTTCTTTATTAACGTATTTTTATCAATATGATTGAATTTTTGGTTCCATTATTTTAATTTTTCTATGAAAATCTAATTTTAGAGTATATTCCAGGATTTTCATATGGTTTGAAAAACTGTTTCACCAAAAAACAAGACAACATTTTTTTCTCTAAAGTTTTATATAGTTAGAATAATGTTTCTCAAAATGTATGTCCATTAAAGAAACATCATCTCTGAGTAGTGAGTTATACATCATTGATTAGTTCACTATTTAAAAAATAGTGCATCCCATCTATGAAGTCATCCAAGGTTCATTAAAATATTAAAATTTCTAAATCCCCCTAGGTTTTATCCATTTACACTCTTTATATTTGAATACCACACACAGGGAATGCTTCTATATTTTTTTTCCAATCCACCATGGTGATTAAAATGACTTTACGTCTAATTTTAAGGTTTTTTCATAACATTAATATATTTTAAACACATTCCTATTTTATTCATTTTTTTCATCCTCCTTTATGACTATAAAATTTTTTCAGTTCCCTAGTATTGTGTTGGATAAATTTTTATTTTGTTTATTCCATATTTTATAGTTCCTTAGGATCCTCAATTGATATATAATTCCTTATTCGATTCATATAGATTTGTTACATGTGGAAGAGGGATTTTGATATAGTTTCTTATATTATCAAACCAGTAAATTTATTTTCAACGATTCATTCATGTTTAAAACAATTCTTACAATTGTTAAATTTATAATAACTATTTTTAACCCCTTTTTATGAAATATTGTATCTTTATATTTCAATATCGAAAGTCTATTTTCATATAAAATATGGACATTTAGTGCTTCAATTAAACATTTAATAGGTTCTTCGAAAATATTTATGATTATTAAGGGAGTATATTTGTTTTTTAAACATAAATATTTTTTATTATTTGAGTGATACAATGAATAACATTACTCACATTGATGTTAGATGGTATTAAAATTTTATTTTTCAATTAAATTCCATAATATTGTCTGAAAGGATATGTAGGAACTATAAAAAATGGTTTTATCTTGATTATTAAACCCCTAATGTTTGTTCTATTTTTTTTTTAAAAATATAAAGAATTTTTATGTAATTTTATATTTTTTATAGAATGATAAGATGAAATTGGATCACTTCATGAGGTGTTTTTAGAGGTGAGAATCTTTTTTTGGTTTTAATTTACAACTATCACTAAATTTCATTATTTTAATGATCCCAAAAATTTTATATATCATATAAAAAGTTTCATTTCTATTTTGGATACTCAAGAATACAGCATAAACTTATTTATGGTTACACTAGGTATAATGGTTCATAGTATAGAGTTAACTATCTTTTAGTATTTACCATTGATTATTATTGGTAAGAAAATGTTATGTGTTAACAAGATTCAACCACACTAGAAATATTGATTTAAATAGATTTTATTTTATGATATTCTTATATATTCCAATTTCTCCTAGTTTTTATCAATATTCTTAGTTCCTAATTATATAATATTTGTTGTTATTATAATTTTTTTACAATGGTAGGATTATGAATTTTTTTGATTATCTATCAATAATTCTATTGTTATGATTCTCATTAAATTGGATAAATTGTTTCTGTTTAATTGAAATTTAATTCTATGAAAAAGATTCTAATTTTACAATTGGATATGTGTATTTTTAATGTTATGGATGTTAAAAAGGGTGTTCTCAAGGACAATTTATCAATTTCTCTAATAGTTGAAAAATATTTTTAAAATTTTATAAATGATTTAATGATTTTTATTAATTTTACTAGTTTTGAATGATGATATCGTGTTTTTTAGATCAAAGGAAAAATATATATTTATATTTGAATTTAGAAACAAACATGAAAATGAATAAATTTAAAGGATTTGTCCAAGTGTAAAGGGGACACCAACAAGTATTTTTGTTCTCAAATCTGAAATATTTAAGATTTATTATTTCCATCTAATATATTTGATAATAATTTTACATCATTATTGTTATGTTTTTACACCATGTAAGGGTGATTTACATGTCATTTGGAGACGAGTTCTGGTGCACACAATTTTATATTATTAAATATTATCCATTGTATTTTTTTATTTCAACACAAATGTTCAATCCTTTTTTATTATATTGACTTTTACTATTGATTTAGTTTGAGTCATATTTTGTATCATTTCTATCACCTTGTTCATTATTAATGATATATATTTGTTAATTCTTATTTCTTTCACTTTATTAATTTATAAAGCTAATTTTAATTTGTACAAAATATCATCACATATAGAATGGTTATGTTGGAATTCTTAGTATATTTTTTTTCTTTATTTTTATTGTCTATAGAAATAATTAACAATCACTATTATTTGAATCCTTTACACTTTATGTATCCAAAATTTATTTAGTATTTTCATAAATCCTTAATATTGATGTGATTTAGGATTATATTTGGGGTATCCTCGGATTATTTGTGAAAAATGGAATCTAGAATTAATTTTTCTTTTTGGAGATATAGTATAAAGGTGATTGGATTATTTGGACTAAAGAGACAGTTCATGTGTCGTTTCTTTAATAGCCCATATCATGATGAATCAAGAATCTTGAGTGTTGTATGATAAGTGGTCTTATTTTATTTTAAATTTTTATTGACCACTTATGTGATATTTTTCTTCTACTTCATTATTGAATTTTTCATTTAGAGTTTATCAATATTTTTTAGAATCTCAATTTGATTAAGTGGGATTAAGAATAATCTAGAGGAAGAATGGTTACTAATAATGGATTTCAAAAACTAGGAATAATCCATGAAGTTAGGTTTAGATGTATTTTTGGGGGACTCACATGTTTTTCTAGACCCTGTAACTAATCCATACATAGTTGAATTTTATGTTTATCTATTGTTTTAAATTGAATTAATTTTCTTCATTTTTTTATTTTGGAATAATTATAGTTTTTACAAAACATCTTTGATCTTTTAGAGTTTATTTTAGTCTAAACATTAAAACTATATCATAAATATTATTATAAAAAGGATTGCGAGAGTTTTTTAGTTTTTAAATTATGGTAATCATATTATTTAAATTCGAAAAATATTTCAGTTTTAACAAATTAATCAATAAAATAATATCAATTAATGTAGATTTTCATAAAATCTATTTTTATTTATTAAAACAAATAATTTAATTATGTTTTCTAAGGTAAAATTTTATTTTTTTAAATTATAACGGTGGATTATACAATAATTTTTGTTAATTTTTGATAATTTAATTCATTTAAATAAAACATGGGTTTTATTCAAGAATTATTTTCAAAAAATTAAGATTCGTAAAAAGATTTTTTTTCTTTTGTGTAAAAAATAATGTTTTTAAAAATATTTCCCTTTTAATACATATTTTAGACGGTTCTCAGAAAATATAATATTGGATTTTGTGAGAACATTTATAAATAGTTTTATTCTTATAATGTATTAGGGATGATTTTTTTAATAAAAATGGTTTTTTTATAAATTATTGAAGTAACATAGTGTATTGAGTAACAGATTTATCTTCTCTAATGATTATGAAATGAAATTTGTAGTATTCCAAGTGATGGTGATTATTTCACTAAAAAAATTTTTATTTAAATGCATTATTTTTATAATGTAGTATAATATCCAATACTATATAGATTTTCATTAATTATGTTGTTGAATAAAATAAATATTTTTGGAAAAATAAAATAAAATGTGTAAAATGGATAGAAGATTGATTTTGGCTTGTGGCAAAAAAATGAAATTGTAAAGGAAGTATCTATACTAAGAAATTATGCATCATTCAAGATTGAACGACATGATATAATGAAAATTATATTTTCGATGAAACATAACAATTGCGTTGAGGAAGAGAATGAGTTGATGTTTCACCCTGGACCAAGATTCCCGAAGTCGATTCATTATTTTAATACAATGACGTGATTACATGGAATCAAATCCTAAAGGACTGATTAGTTTAGAGGTCTTAGAAAATTTATTACATACATGAACCGTACATGAAAATTTAAAATAGAAAATTCAATATAGATAATCCTTTGTGAACATCATTAAACTACTAGCTTAACCCTTCATATTAGTTAATATACAATTCCTTGTGTCCTATAAATATAAAAAAAAATTAGAGGGGTGAGATCAGATTCTCAGTAAGGGTGAGAATGTAGTAGTAGATAATATGACTAAAAAATCATAAACATTTAGGAAAGTTGAATAACTTAAACACAATGCAATTTAATATAATCTTGATCATATTATAGAAATAATAAATAATTCCATATAATATGATCATAACCATATATATTCAACTAGTTGAATAATCATAGAGAATATCGATAATTAATATCACGATGTATAAATTCATATTGTATAACATCAACACTATCATGATATATACTCAAGAGATATGTTTTCAAGATATATCTATGTAAATATTTATGTCTATGGTTGGAAACTTATATTATTTCCGTCAAAATATATCCTATTAACGATGTTAAACTTCATTGAAAACAGTCAGGAATGGTTTATAACGAAGTAATTTCATCTCAGGAGACCGTTTGTTGCATTACAGGATTATAGTGGTCCCAACCCTTCACTTACTCAGTCTAATTTATTCCTCATATGAAAACATAAACAACATAAATATTCACATTGAAAAACTACTATAATAAATATTAATATTTTAACCAAACACCGTAAATGGTGTTAAAATAGTACATCTCTTGTCAATCATCTCATAAAAACATAAATAAAATAAGGTGTAATGTATCATAAGATATAAACCTCAATAAAATATAGAATTCAACAAATGATGTTGACATATATGAAAATACTATAATAAAATCATTCAATATTTCATGAGAAAAAAAACCATTTTTCTATTTATCCATTTATTTAGATGGTTCTCATTTATAAAATAGTTCATTTAAAAAAATTACTTTGTATCAAAGTGTCTCATACCACATTGAAAATTTTGGGGAAAAATTGAAAATTAACATTTTAAAATATTCATTACATTACAAATAAATCCATAATTCCAATTTTAAAAAATGGACATGAATTAGAAGGATTTAGATGATGAAATCAAGGAAACTATTAAAAAAAATTAGTTAAATATTACCTTACAGAAAACTGAAAAAATAATCTATTAGATATCAGTTATATTAATCATAGACATGGATTACAAAAATGTCCCAGTAAAAAGAACCATATAAACAATCTCAGATAATAATGAGATTGTGAAATTACCACTTAACATAGGAATGATTCCTTCT
Organism: Viscum album; assembly: GCA_963277665.1. Taxonomy (NCBI): domain Eukaryota; kingdom Viridiplantae; phylum Streptophyta; class Magnoliopsida; order Santalales; family Viscaceae; genus Viscum; species Viscum album. Next base: position 1,199,372 of record OY728129.1, read on the forward strand.
ATACATGTCCAAAACTCATATATAATGGTTTTAACCATGTTACTATCTTGTACCAGAAGGATTATAAAATTTATAACATCATATATGATTCATTTGTGACTTTATATTTTCTGTTTATTAATAATTCCTTGTTAAAACAACGTTTAGGATAATAACTGGTTTGTCTATCATATTTTTTGAACTTATTATTCCTGATTGTAAAACCTAGATCAGTATTTACATGCTTCTATAATATATGAAATTATTTATATATCATATATATTATGTATTTTAGTATATATATATATTATATGGAATGTAATACACCATTCGTGGAGGTGGTAAGCCATATGTACACATGAATGATGTTTCCGTTTTTTATCATATTTAAATGAAGTTGGTAAATAATATATATGTATATTATTCCATTTAAATTATTTGTAACCTATTTATTACTTAGTCATTATATATATTTTTACAATGATTCATGAATTTTTGACATGGAAGATGAATCTCATTGCCTCGTGGAGACGATATATCGTATATACGCATAAGAGACGATATCATTTACTTAATAGTAAAGGGGAAAGGAAATTGGTAGTACTGTAATTATAAATTATATATATCCCATCATATAAATTATATATATTCATTTTATTTATCATTAATCCCATTGAAATAATGTATAAATGAAAAACTGTATACACCATGTCATGGAGATGGTAAACCATACATATGTACACATGGTGATATTATTTTTCATACGATTGGAAATATGAATAATATGGTTGTCTTGTAATAATTAAAACATATCCAAAAATATTTTATGAATGTTTTATTACATTTATATGGAAACAAGATAGGATAAGTAAGTATAAGGTGAAATTAAATATAGAAGATTTCGTAAAACAATTACCTATTCATTGAGTGAATCTTTTTGATTTCAAAAAAAAATCCTTATGTTGGATTTATACCCAAATTATATCATCTAAGATTATTTATAGAAAATTTTGTAGATAAATGGGAATGGTTTGTCCGAAATAATGGGTTTTACAGGAGTAAATTAAATAAAAGGTGAAATTTTCTTTTTTAAGAGGGGGAGTGGCACTTTTTAAAAGTCCAAAACTATTAAATTATTTTAAAAGGATTTTGTATTGAAAATAACTCAAAAGTGAGTTATATTTAGTATTATAAGATAATGGGTCTATATCATCTCAACCAATTAATTTTATATATGTTTAAGTAAAAAATTTAATCTAAACATTTGGATTTAACCATTTGTTAAACAATTAATCTTTTACTATGATAACTTGACTTTTTATACTCTATGGTTAATATATTTACTATAAGATGCTAAAAGAAACCCAATTGGATCATTTATGAGATATTAAACTTTATATTAGTTATTTTCATGCATTATATATTTTGAAAAAATTAACATCATTTAATAAAATATTTTTTATTTTAAAAGTACAATTTATGTCAATGTTTTAATTATTTATTATTTGGTTTTTTTAAAAATCATAAGAACGTCATTATTTATAAAAATATATATTAAATCATAGATAATATGTCCCAGTCATCCAAAAAATCATTTATGAAGTGAAATATTTAAAATCATATTTTATTTTATATTATTAATTTCATTGATTGTATTCTTCCTATAGTAAATCAATTATTGTGTCATCATTGTGTCACAATTAACATTTATTATCTAATATCTAAAACTTAAATAGAAATCTTAATGATATAGATAAACATTTTATCTTTATAAATTATATTTATAGTATAATTTATATAATTTGAATCATAATATTAAAAATGATTTAGTTATCAAAATTATGAGTATGATCAAATTTATCTAATCTTTAAATAATATTTAATAAAAGTATCATTATTACCCAAGTATATTAAAAAGATCATAATTTATTCCTAAGTTTGATTTTGGCCGAAACCCACATATCTAATGAAATTAAGACAACAGTTAGTATAAATTTCAAATATTATAATATTATTTTTACTTTTAATTTATTGATTTACCCTTAACCATAGTAAATAAATAGAATTTTACTAAAGTTACTACTACCAAAAAAAATTATGTTGTTCCTATTAGATAAAAAAATTATCACTAATTAAAACCATTTATGTCCATTTTTTTAAATTCCTTTCACATAGATAGTACAATTATGTTTAACGGTAATCCAACAAATATTTGATGAATGTGGATAAAAGATACGATCAAAAGTTCTATATATTTATATATGTAATTACATTATAATAATGATTCAAATGACCAACATCAGTGTAATATAATTATTAACTATCATTTATGAATATAAAATAAATTTAATGAAAAATAATTATATAAATGTGGATTACAATATTTAACTATAATGTAGTATTTTTCACTATCATCAAAAATTAAAACATTTCTGAAAAAATACCAAAAACATCACACTAAACAAATACTTATATTAAAAATTAAAAAATTAGGACTATTGTGAATAATAAAATATATAAATTTTATAATATTAATAATACTATTCGTAATATTTATTAAATGGCTAATTTAGTATGTCATGGTACTCTCGAACTCAGTGTTGCGTGAATAGAATTCTATTGAATTTATTTAAAAAGTAATGTACCTTGAAATCATTAGGTGTTACATTCTTCATACCTTAAAAATATTGTGTCCTATAAATTTTGAAATTCAGGATTGGTTAGTATGTTTTAATTTTTCAAAATTTCCATTATTGAAATTCCTCATCAGAATAGGGGTCGATAAATGTTATAATTTAAAATAACGAATAGGATGTGTGAATGTTATTTGAGATAACACAAACGGTGGTTTTATGTAGGAAAACATGTACATGAATGAAAAATCTATCCACCAAGTTTTGATGGAGATTGATAGAGAATATAGATAGAATAATGTAAAAAATCACAAATTTATAAATCTATGATGATCAATGGGAGAATTTCATTCATCTAGAAAAAATACAAGGATAGATTTTTTGGTTTCAATATCCTTTCCCTAGAGTTGAAGAATTATTTTACTATTTAGATAAGAAATTAATTGATTTCATTCCATGTTGTGAGCATAATCTCAGCCTTCAATTCTTCATTGATCTACTTTTATATCACCCCTTATACCTAGAAATTAAGGATCAAAATGATTTTTTCGCCAACAAAATGATTGATAAATCATATATCCCACAAGAATTATATTAAACCTAAAAATTATTTCCAAACCAAAAAAATGGATATCAAAACGTGTCTAATAAATCAACCATTAACCTCAAAAAATAATATCTAATTTTAATCTTACTCTATTCTAACCATATGAATTTTCCAAAATACATCCTTCCATATTTAGAGCCTAACAATTTTCAAAATTTACAATATCAATATTAACATCATGTTTTCATCAAACATAATGTTTCTATAATTATCAAATACCAAAAATTTGAATACCTTGATCACATTAAAGCCATAATTAAAACATTCATGATTCAAAATTCATAATGAATTTCTTCATTAATATAATTATATATTTAATAATTCTTATAACCAGTACATTTATATTATAATATTTAAATTACATAATTTATGAATCGGAGAAACATAAATAAATTAATTTTTCGATTTCTAATATAGTAACATCATAAACATTATCATTATCCCTTATATTTTTATTAGTTATATTTCATGACATATTGACATTTATTTGCATAGTGCCCTATTTCACTATGTTTTAAACATTAAAATTTTACTTTTATATTATCCTTTATCATTATTTTTCATGAGACCGTTTTCTACACACATATAAAAAATACCAAATCCTTTAAATCAATTCTGAAGGGGATTCTTTCCACAATTATCACATTTGAGAAAATATTTCCTTCCCTTATTCTCTATATTCTTCTCTTTATCTTCCATCTATTTCTTCTATTGCATTACCTTAATGTCACGTCACTTATAAATTTATTTATCATTCTTGATAGCACATTAGACTATTTCTTAGTATGATGAGTGTTTTTTATTTAACAATTCCATTCATATAAATGATTGTAACCCATAAAAGAAATGATCAATTTTAATCCTTCTGTTACATATATACTTTGTAGAATAGCTTTCTATCATTGAAAAGAAAGACCCATATTTTGAAACATTTTCATCATCCTTTTTTCTATAATATCAAAAACTAATTCTCCATGTTATCTCTATATTTGACAGGGAAAAAATTTCAATGAAACATTCCATAAAATACTTCTATTATATATTTTTTATTTCTTCTTCCTCCATCGTGTTTTGAATTAATTACCACAATTGGTCTTTATCGATAGAGAGATGATAAACTGACAAGAAAACCATATCTCAATCATTGGTTCTAGACCATGTAATATCTTCTCTAAAGAAAATATCCATTTTACCACTACAAATATTTTTATAGTACCATGTAATGATGGAGTTTATTATATAATGAAATGGTATACCATTGTTCCCCCACATTGTTAATGATGATTCTCTACATGAGTAAGGTTATTGTTCATAACCTATGTCAATTTTCCCAATATAGATAAATGATTCTTGGAACTAGTTTATGATCCATATACAACATCATTATCTTTCATAGGATGGAAATCCATACATGGATTATATATCATGATACAGTTTCAATTAATACTACTAGAAGATTTTTGTAAACAATGGTATACAATATATTATGTTATGAATCATTATTCATAATTAAAAACTATTAAAATACATAACATAAATTAAATTTTTGAAACATGTATAATCTCATAATAATAAGAATGGTTTCTTTGTGGGACAGATTTACTTTTAAATCCATCTTAATGATTTAGAATAAAAATATGACTTTTTATATGAATTTCCCCTAGGACTATCAAAATTAGTGTGTATTAAGGCATGTGGTCGTGTACCAGGTTACCCCGATTTAGCCTCGAATAAACATGTATGAGTTAATACACTTATGTAAGTTTTTTATAGAACCATATCGACTTTTATTATCCAAAAATGGATTTATTTTAAAGGAATACCCACATAATAACTTCATTACCAATGTTGTAGGATTTTTATCAATACATATCCTCAATTTATATATTTGAGTATTTTACCACCTCTTTGTTTTAAAAATCTAGTTTCAAAGGTTGTTGATAAATTCCATCTGATAACCACTATAATTCCCCAACCCCAAAATCATGGAGATGACGAATTATTTCAATACATTGGCATTATTATAATAAATATAATCCTGATGGACCGATCATATAATCATTCTTGGAAAATAGATTATATACATGATAATTACATTATAATTTAAAACATAAAATGAAGCATTGGTAATCCTTTGATAACTCCAATTAGTTTAGTTATACATATAAAAAATAATACACTTCTTATAATCATGGGAAAATAATACATAATATAGGGGTGAGATCATATACTCAGTAAGGGTAACCGTATAAAAAATGATAATAGGAATAAATAATCATAATCCATAATGTATGTTTTATAACTAAAACACAACCCCTTTATACATTATCTTGAGTATAATATGGAAATAATTAATAATACCATATAAAATAATAATAACCATCAATATTATAGTATTTGAATAATCAAATGTAATATCCATAACTAATATCATAATGATGATATTCATAATTTCAGATGTCTTTACAGTCAAGATATATCATCAAGATAACTGTTTTCAACATCTATCAATGTGATAGTTTAATTAAATGTGTAGAAACCAATGTGATTTGTTATAAGAAATTTCCACCTGTCAATGTTTAACTACTTCAAAAACAAATGTGAAGGGTTTTTATTAATATAAATTCATATCCGGATACCTACCAATGCATTGAGAGGTTATAATAGCCACATTATATCACTTACTAATTCCAATGAATTTATCATAAGAAAACATAAACAACATAAACATTCATATTGAAAACCTAGAATATGAAATGTGAATACATTAACCATAAACCTTGAATGGTACTAAAATAACACATCCAAATTAAAATTTTATCATACATACTTCAATAAAATAAGGTATATTGTATCATAAGTGATCAACCTCAATAAAAAATGAAATTAAAAAATGGATATTTACATTGATAAAAATACTCTAATAAAATCATTTGAAATATTTTGAGAGGAAAATATTTTTTCTCTGTTACCATTTATTTAAAAAATACTCGTTTATAAAATATATCATTTACAAAAAATATTTTCTTAATAAATATGTCCCACACCATGATGAAATATTTGACATGAATTTGACAATTATCATTTTATAATATTTATGACCTTATAAATAAATACATAAAACTAATTTTGAAAACAATGACATGAATGAGAAGGATTTAAAAGATTAAATATAGGATGTTTTTTAAATGGTTTTTTAGTTAACGATTCCTATAAAAACCATATAATGTCTCCTTTTGAATAAATTTTAATAAATCATGAACATGGATGATAAATATATGCCAGTAAATACGTACATATAAGTAATATATGATAATGATGTGGTGGTGAAATTAACCCTTACCATAGGTCTGATTCCCTCCATGAACATCCAAAACTCATGTATAGTGGTTTTTGTAACACCCCATGATTTCATAGTGTGTTATTTCTTCGAAATAATTCAATAACTTGGACTACACGCAACACTGAGTTGATTCACACCATGACTTACCAAAGAAGCCATTAAAAAGTGGTTATGAATAGTATTAACTAAATTTTAAACTTTATATAATCCTTATAATTTTAGAATCCATATTATGAGTTTCTTAGACATAATGTAAGAACAAATTCATTTTCAGTATTGCACTTTTACCAACTTTTAATAGTGAAACCTTTTTAAATAAAATATTATAAACTTTTTGACTAAATTATGATATCAAAACATTAAAATGAAACAACCCAAGATTCCACGGTACACTTTCCTTTGAATAATACAGTAGCGTGTGTTGTACGCAACTTCGAGTTCTATCACACACCACAACCAATCAAACTAGACGTTATGAATAGTAATACCTATTTTTTGAAGTTATCTATATTTTATATTTAAAAATGGACTTCATTTTTGGATTCGGAATATCGAATTTATCCTAGGGTGAAATTTGGGATCTTTTCGGATAACACATATATTTTGATAAATAGTCAAAATTACTAAATTTTAATTAAAAACAACTTTTTTATTCGAAATAATTTATATTGATAAATTAGGAATTTGAGTGGTTTTAAAGTATAATTAGAATATATTTTTACCATTTAATACAATGTTGTTCATTGGACATAATTTCACAATTAAACTGAACATAAACAAATATCAATCTTTTGACAGTTATTATATCTTAAAAACACGCTTTTTGTTTTGACAACAGGAATTAATTTTAAATTAATTTCCGCCACTTCTGTGTTTTGAATTTGGAAAAATAGATTCCATATTTTGAATCAGGATGTTGAAATTTTTTAAATAGGTAACTTTTATTTTTAGACATTTTGAATAATTACATCGGTAAATATTTTATTTACCATGGTTAAAGGGTAAATCCGTTAAATAAGGGTTAAAAATAATATTATAATAATAAAAAATTACCCTAAAACGTGTCCTAACCTTATTGGTTGATACATGTTCGACCATAGGCATCTTTGGGTCGATTCTGGGAACCCATGATGCCACATGTATGTGATAGGGACACTTTATTTTAATTAAGTTAAAATGAATACAAAAATGACACAAGCATATATCTTTTACAAAAACACCTTTTTACATAGGGTTATATATGATGGATTTTAGACTATAAATATTCATTAGAAAGAGAAAAATATTTCCTACATAATGATAATTTATTAATAATTTTTAGACATTATATAATATAATTTATTTATGACACAATGGTGATGCAGTAATTACCATAATAGTGAAAGATTAAAATAATTGATATTATAAATACCCAAATAAATATAATTTGAGACTTTTAATGATTTAAAAAAATTTATAGGATAATATGACATATTAGGATTGATTTAATTTACTTTTTTCGAAGCAATCATTCTGTTATGATTTTTACAAAAATAAACTATTGAATTGTCTCAAAATTGACATAAAATAGTTTTTAAAACAAATATTATATTATTATTTGATATTCAATTCCTAAAAATATAATGTTCGGCCAAGAGACTTATATAATGGTAGGTGTATCATTAAATGACCATCTGGGGGTCTCTTGGATGTATATAGTATGTCTATTAACAAAATAATATAAAATACAAAGAGACATTGTAAAAGTGAAACTAATTAACTAAGAGTTAATACTTAAAGATAAGGTTAATATAGTGACCCAAACCAGTATAAATTCTATTGTATGAGTGGTTTTCGACAAATCCCCAACTTAACCTTTAAATAATACACTTTTAGCCATTAGAAACCGAATATTAATTTATTATAAAATAATATTTCTATCTTTTCCAAAGGTGCCCCTCACCCCTCTTATAAAAGGGAACTCCCCCTTCTCATTAAATCACAACCTCAATGCCTTTTGGATCGGCCAAGCCCTACCCAATTACTCTCTAAACATTCCTCAATTCATCCTATAGGCAATACATTAGTCATAAAGCCAATCTAAGGAGCCCTTTTGATCAAATCAAAAGGAAGAACCCGAAGAAGTGGTAATGATTTCACCACCCTTTTTCAAGTTCCTTTCTTCTTCCACTTCTTATTTATTTGTTATTACCATTATAAAATAATAACTCCAGTATCTTATCTATACTGTGATGTTATTATAAATATGGTACAACAATATTCATTATTCTATCCACCCTTCGAATAACATGTCACCATATGTGCGTACGTACGGCTTACCGTCTCCACGTCGTGGTGTAATTGTTATTCAATATATTATTATTTGGATGGTTATAATAATGATTTATAATTCATGTAAATAATAAATATAACATGATAATGATTCTTTATATATTATATAACATCCAATTATATATTATTTTAATATCAAAAGAATGATATTGTCGCTTGTGCGTACGTACGGACTACCGTCTCCACGAACACGATAAGATTCATTCTCCATCATATCCATTCAAGTGTAATTATCATTTGATGATGTAAAAATAATGTGTAAGGGCTTGATATCATTATATATATGAATAATATACAACCTATCCATGACAACCACGGCTTACTTAACAAAACATATAAAAGAAAACGAGTAAGTTAACACACGAAATGACGATTATATTAAGATATTATTAACAAAGAAATGTTAAAAGATCATATATGATATCATATTAATGTATATGATTCTTGTATAATTTAATAACAATTATTTCACCATTATACAGGACATTATCATACCCCCAACCAAGTAAACGTACAAGGTAAGGGGTTTTCATCTCACTCCTTATTCTCGTGAGATTCATGCCATATTGCCACTATTACCTTTTGTGTGGTGTATGTACTGCCCATAATTGTATTCTTTGTATAATACACTTTAATTTATGTGTATCTACATATTCATTTTATGATACATCTTTCATGGGTTTTATGTTTTGTAAGTTATCAAATTGGTAAGGGTTATTTCACAATCTCTTTATTATCCGAGTTTGTTTATACGTAATAATCTACTGGGATCTCTTTATCATCCATATCCATGGTTCTTAAAAATGTATTTCAAAACATTTTTACTATTTAAAAGAATATGCGTTAAAGACATTTATACCATTTTTTGACATTTTATAAGAGTTTTATAAAAGAATATTTCCGTCGTTTTCCAAACAAGGTGAGTTTTTACCTTTTCGACAAAATTAAGGTAAGAATGTACTTTTTAACTTATACGGCGGGTGCGGTTATTTTCCGCCATTATAAAATCATCGAAGCTTCCCTTACAAGATTATAAGAATATTTTCAAATAAAATGTTTAATTTTATAAATAGATGACACTTAAATGATTTCAAAATAGAAAGAGATATTTCTCTAAAAAGAATTTTGATTTCATCTATGTCAACATCCTTTGATAGATTTTACGCTTATTTGAAGTTGATTTATTTTGAGACAAAACATCTATATTGTATTGATTGTTTTTTGATATGTTTCACTATGGATTTGCTATTTTTATACCATTCATAGTTTATGGTGAAATTATTTAAAGTTCGTATGGTAGTTTTAATACGGATGTTTATGTTATGTTTAAACCTTTTCATATGGGAATGCATTGGAATTAATATGTGACGGGTGGAGGCCGCTATAGCTCCTTGATGCATCAGTAGGTCTGATGAGACAAACTAGTTTCTTGGCACAAGTACTTGACAAAATATTATTTGTACTCTTGGCACGAGGCCTTGGCTATGTGGTTATGATATCCTGGCATTATGCATTCCATCATTATGAACGTGGTAATTGATATTGCATGTGATTATTCAATTAGTAGAATATCAATGTGAATATGTAAATGGTATTATTTAATTTTATTTTTGCCATACTATGTTGATGTTCATTTTTAAAAGGCTTTTGTTTTAATTTATACATTTCCTTAAAAGTTTATTCTTATTTATGAAAGTTTCTGCTATATTGTTATCCTTAATGTGCATTTGAGCTCACCTCTTTTCAATGTTTTATTTTTCCAAGGATGTGAAGAAGTAATTTATGAATGACCAGCAGGGATAGTATGTGGGGATATGAGTGTGGGATATGGAGGCTATGTTGCTGTAGTAGTGTTTTACTTTATGATGTAATGTAAAACATTATGAATATATCTAGTGTTTCCATGGCTACTAAACCAATAGGTCTTTAGAGATTTGATATTTCTTTTGATCATTCCAATGTTATGTAATAATGCACCGACTCTAGGTAAATGGGGTCGGGGCGTTACAGTCGGTATTAGAGGAAGTTTAGTACAAACCTTGGAAGCTACATTTAGATAAACTCTGATTAGAGCACGTAGACCTAAGATGAACTTTGAGGATTAATATAGTAGAACATCCTAGAATTTTGGTATTGTAGAGATTTTGTGAGTGTTCCGAGCAATACATCCCTGTCTCGATACGAGCAGGTAGAGGCGGCTCTGGCATAGATGTACCTAGGGGTAAAACCCAAAAACACCACTTTGAGCTAGACTCGAACGGGAACTAGTGCACTACAATGGGCCTTGATGCACTCTTGGTTACGACAATCCCGGGGGATATGCTTAGGATAATTCTTATTTTCTTTACAAATCATAATGAGGGGTTTATGAGTATATACTTCCTCAAAGGAGAAATTTTATGATTATGGATAATATCCATAAACTATTTAATTTATGTTATGTGTCTTAAATGTTTGGGATTAGGTATTGTTATTCATAAACTAATCTACTGTATGACATTGTTTAGAAATGGTGCCCAATAGAAGGAATGAGAAATCCAATAATATGCATGATACAAAGAGTAAAGAGGATCAAATATTTCATGGTCAAATGCTAGAATTTAGAAGGGAAATAGTCTCCCACGTATTATCATCATATGAAGAAATAGTATCATGTGTGGACAAGATAACTAAAAATATTACTGAGTCCTATGGCTTTGAAGGGAAGCAAGAGAAGAAAAGGATGTAAGAGAGAAATATGGATGAAGGGAACAGGGAAAAGAAGAATTTCCATATAGGTGATAACTGTGGGAAGAAACACCATGGAACTTGCCTGAAAGAAATGGGAGTTTGTTATATTTGTGTAGGAAAAGGGCACCAAGTACATGACTGCAAGGGTAAGAAAATAGGTTTCAAATGTATAATGCTTCATTTTCAAGGAGTTTGGACACTACACGAACCTATCATCAAACTATGCCACAAATTATACTATTGGATAACAATCAAGTTATGATACTACCACAGATGAAGATGAATTATTAGACTTCCTTTGTTTATTATGTCATTTGAGTGTTGTATCGGAAATGTACTTGTTATAATAATTGTGGAGTATATTAGTATTGTACTGTAGTACTATTTCATTGAGGATTTGAGATTTTATGGTACTAAGTGACTCTACAGCAAGTTAATCATTTTGGAAATTACATGGTTAAAGGAAATATAAACCTTAATATGGTCCTAATATTGAGGTACTTATTCTGGAATAAGATATGGTTGATTTGGGTAAATTATATTGGATATTCTTGACTACTTTGAAACCGATTAAATATTTGTATAATCCATAATTGTTGGAGTTTACAACATTTTTGGATGGATGAAGTATATCCATCATTCTATACGGAATAAGGGAGCATGAATGTAATCAATAAGGATTATGGTAATTCAGGATGTTTTAGTGTTTTAAAAGAATACATGATAAAGGTATTCATATTCTATTACGTGGAAAAAAGGATCTTCATTGTGTTTACATTCCTTATAAATTTTGGACTGAATTATTTTGGATGGTTCTAGTTTGGATTATTTTGGATTGCCATAAAAGAAAAACCTGGAGGTCGAGTGGCAACCCGTCGCACCCGGCAAGGCCACGAGACATGAACCCGCTACCGAAGGGCGATAAGGGTGTATCACCTACCACTGGCCCACGAGATGTCCTGGATTAAATAATGTAGTTCATTTTGAAGAAGGTCTATTAGGTGAATTATAAATTCATTTTTTAAACCCCAAATGAATATGATAAATAGAATATATTTTTTAAGTTCTTTTATCTTTTAGAGTAAAATATGAGTTTGTGGTAGAAATTAGTTAAAAGATGGAACTCTACTTTTCAAGTGTATATTTTTCTTCTCCACTTATTCTATTAAGAAATTAATTCTTATACTTTATTTAAGGAATCCTAAAACAAAAAATGTGTTATCCTAATACCCTATGTTTTATTGAACCGATGGTATTTCAAGTCATCATAGATTGATGAATTTAAGGAACTCAATTTTACAGTTTTTTGTGATTTATGACCTCAATAACTACCTATAAATATTTACGTTTTTTTCCTCCAATTATATGTCTCTAATTGCCACCAATTTTATACTAATCGAGATCATAATTTGGTGGTGACCCTTTCATTTCTCTTTTCCTCATATTAATACTAAATTTTAGAAACCCAATTTTTCATATGGGTTTTCCCACAAATATATTTTCTATTTTAAACCTTTTATTATCGATGAACAATTTCAAATTGCGAGGACGCAATTTTTTGAAGAAGGGTAGAATGTAACACCCCAAGATTTCATAGTGTGTTATTTCTTCAATATAATTCAATAACATGCACTACATGCAACACTGAGTTCAAGGGCACCTTGACTTACCAAACAAGACGTTCAAAAGAATTTATTAATAGTATTAACTAAATTTTAAACTTTATATAATCCTTATAATTTTATAATCCATATTATGAGTTTCTTAGACATAATGTAAGAAAAAATTCATTTTCAGTATTGAACTTTTACCAACTTTTAATAGTGGACCATTTTTAAATAAAATATTTTAAACTTTTTGACTAAATTCAGAAATCAAAAATTTGAAATGAAACATCCCAAGATTCCACGGTACACTTTACATTGAATAATACAGTATCGTGTGTTGTACGCAACTTCGAGTTCTATCACACACCACAACCAATCAAACTAGCCGTTATGAATAGTAATAACTAATTTTTGAAATTATATATTTTTTATATTTCAAAATGGACTTCATTTTTGGATTCGGAATATCGAATTTATCCTAGGGTGAAATTTTGGATCTTTTCGGATAACAGTTATATTTTGATGAATAGTGAAAATTATAAAATTTTAATTAAAAACAACTTTTTTAATCAAAATAATTTATATTGATAAATTATGAATTTGAGTGGTTTTAAAGTATATTTAGATTATATTTTTACCATTTAATACAATGTTGGTCATAGGACATAATTTCACAATTAAACCAAACATAAACAAGTATCAATCTTTTGACAGTTATTATATCTTAATAACACGCTTTTTGTTTTGACAGCGGGAATTGATTTTAAATTAATTTCTTCCACTTATGTGTTTTGAATTTGGAAAAATGGATTCCATATTTGGAATCAGGATGTTCAAATTTTGTAAATAGGTTACTTTTATTTTTATACATTTTGAATAATTTCTTCGGTAAATATATTATTTTCCATGGTTAAAGGGTAAATCCGGTAAATAAGGGTTAAAACATAATATTATAATAATACCAAATTACCCTAAAACGTGTCCTAACCTTATTGGTTGATATATGTTAGACCATAGTCACCTTTGGGTCGATTTTGGGACCCCATGGTGCCACTTTTATGTGATAGGGACACTTTATTTTAATTAAGTTAAAATGAACACAAAAATGACACAAGCATATATCTTTTAGAAAAACACTTTTTACATAGGGTTATATATGTTAGATTTTCGACTATAAATATTATTTAGAAAGATAAAAATATTTCCAACATAATTATAGTTTATTTAAAATTTTTAGACATTAAATTATTTAATTTATTTATGACACAATAATGATGCAGTAATTACCATAATAGTGAATGATTAAAAATATTTGATATTATAAATACCAAAATAAATATAATTTTCGACTTTTAATGAATTAAAATAATTTTATAGGATAATATTAAATATTAGGATTCATTTAATTGACTTTTTTAGAAGCAATCATTCTGTTATAAATTTTACAAAAATCAACTATTGAATAGTCTCAAAATTGACATAAAAGAGTTTTAAAACAAATATTATATTATTATTTGATATTCAATTCATAAAAATATAATTTTTGGCCCAGAGACATATATAATGATAGGTGTATCATTAATGGACCACTTGGGGGTCTCTTGGATGTATTTAGTATGTTTATTAACCATATAATATAAAAATACAAAGAGACATTGTAAAAGTGAAATTAATTAACTAAGAGTTAATACTTAAAGATAAGGTTAATATAGAGACCCAAACCTGTCTAAATTCTATTGGTTGAGTTTTATTTTGACCTATGACCACATTAACCTTTAAATAATACACTTTGGATCCATTATAAACCGACTATTAATTTATTATAAAAAAATATTTCTAGCTTTTCCGAAAGTGCCCCTCACCCCTCTTATAAAAGGGAACTCCCCCTTCTCATTAATTCACAAATTCAAAGCCTTTTGGTTCATCCAAACCCTTCCCAATTACTCTATCAACTTCCATCAATTCATCCTATATTCCTTACTTTAGTCATAAAGCCAACCTAAGGAGCCCTTTTGATCAAATCCATTGGAAGAACCCGAAGAAGAGGTAACGATTTCACCACCCTTTTTCAAGTACCTTTCTTCTTCCACTTCTTCGTTATTTGTTATTACCATTATAAAATAATAACTCCATTATCTTATATATACTGTTATGTTATTATAAATATGGTACAACCATATTCAGTATTCTATCCACCCTTTGAATATGATGTCACCATACGTGCGTACGTACGGCTTACCATCTCCACATCGTGGTGTAATTGTTATTCAATATATTATTATTTGGATGTGTATAATAATGATTTATAATTCATTTAAATAATAAATATAAAACGATAATGATTCTTTATATATGATATAACATCCAATTATATATTATTTTAATATCAAAAGAATGATATTGTCACTTGTGTGTACGTACGGACTACCGTCTCCACGAACGCGATAAGATTCATTATCCATCGTATCCATTCAAGTATAATTATCATTTGAAAATTTAAAAATAATGTTTAAGGACTTGATATAGTTATATATATGAATAATATACAACCTATAAATTAAAACCACGGATTACGTAACAAAACATATAAAAGAAAACGAGTAAGTTAACACCTGAAATGACGATAATACTACGATATTATTAACAAATAAATGATAAAAGATCATATATGATATCATATTAATGTATATTATTATTGTATAATTTAATAAAAATTATTTCAACATTATACAGGAGGTTAACCTTCCCCCAACCAAGGAAAAGTACAAGGTAAGGGGTTTTCATCTCACTCTTTATTCCCTGTGAGATTCATGCCATATTGTTACTACTACTTTTTGTGTGGTGTATGTACTGCCCATAATTGTATTAATTGTGTAATAACATTTAATTTATGTGTATCTACATATTCATTTTATGATACCTCTTTCATGGGTTGTATGTTTTGTATGTTACCAAACTGGTACGGGTTATTTCACAATCTCTTCATTATCCAAGGTTGTTTATACGTAATAATCTACTCAGATCTCTTTATCATCCACATCCATGTTTCTTAAAAAGGTATTTCAAAACATTTTTACTATTTAATATAATAGGGGTTAAAGTCATTTATACCCTTGTTTGACTTTTTATAAGAGTTTTATAAATGAATCATTCCGTCGTTTTCCAAAAAAGGTGTTTTTTAACCTTTTCGACAGAATTAATGTAAGAATGTTTTTTTAACGTATACGGCGGGTGCGGTTATTTTCCGCCGTTATAAAATCTTTGGAGCTTCCCTTACAAGATTATAAGAATATTTTCAAAGAAAATGTTTTATTTTATAAATATATGACTCTTAAATGACTTCAAAATAGAAATAGATATTTCTCTAAAAATAGTTTTGATTTCATCTATGTCAACATCCTTTGATGGATTTTACGCTTATTTGAAGTTGATTTATTATGATACAAAACTTCTATATTGTATTGAAGGTTTTGTGATATGTTTGACTGTGGATGTGATATTTTTATAACATTATTATTTTATGGTGAATGTATTAACATTTCATATGCTAGTTTTAATACGGATGTTTATGTTATGTTTAAAACTTTTAATATGGGAATTCATTGGACTTAATATGTGACAGGTGGAGCCCTCTATAGCTCCTAGATGCATTGGTAGGTCTCATGAGACAAACTAGTGTCTTTGCACAAGGCCTTGAAAAAATCTTATTTTTAGTCTTTGAACGAGTCCTTGGCTATGTGGTTATGATAGTCTGGCATTATGCATTCCATCATTATAAAAGAGGTAATTGATATTGCATGTGATTATTCTATTTGTAGAATATCCATGTGTATAAGTAAATGGAATTATTTCATTTTATTTTTGCCATACTATGTTGAATTTCAGGTTTAAAAGGATTTTGTTTTATGTTATACATTGCCTTAAATGTTTATTATTATTTATGAAAGCTTCCACTATATTGTTATCTTTACTGGACATTTGAGCTCACCCCTTTTATATGTTTTATTTTTCCCAGGATGTGGAGAAGTAATTAATGAATGAATTGTAGGGATAGTATGTGGGGATATGAGTGTGGGATATGGAGACTATGTTGTTGTAGTTGTTTTTCACTTTATGATGCAATGTAAAACTTTAGAAATATATATAGTGTTTCCAAGGCTAATAAACCAATTGGTCTTTCGAGATTTGATATATCTTGTGATCATACCAATGTTATGTAAAATGAACTGACTCTTGGTAACTAGGGTTAGGGCATTACAGTTGGTATCAGAGGAAGGTTAGTACAAACCTTGGAAGCTAGATTTAGATAAACTCTGATTAGAGCACGTAGACCTGAGATGAAATTTGAGGATTAGTATAGAAGAACTTCCTATAATTATTGTATTGTAGAAATTTTGTGAGATTTTTCGAGCAATACATCCCTGTCTGGATATGAGCAGGTTGAGTGTAGAGACCCGAAGCCTGACGTACATTGACATTACATTAAATTTGCGGAATACTTAGTACATAACAAAAACACACACTCAAGGACCGTAATAGTTTAGTTTCTTTGGAAACTCGGAACGTAATCTTCTAAACGTGGTGAAAGATCTTCAACATCTCCCATAAAGATCATCATTTTTTTATACCTAAAACCTTTCTTTATATCCTAGGGAAAAGAAAACATAAAAGGTTGAGCTAAAATTCTCAGTAAGGGTAAACAAAAGAAATATCAATCACATCATATACATAAGCACATAACTTTTGGAAATCTTAACCGGTAAAAGAGATCATAATTTCATAACATGGGATAACTCATGGTAGTGAAATGTAATCACAATAATCATAACATAAAACATTAAACTTTGCGGCATACACACATAATCATAGAGAATAATTTCTTGTTAGTCAAGACTCATTGCCAAGACTATCTTAGTGGACAAAGTCCCTTTCTGAACCGAGTCACCCTCTTTTCAGTCCTGTTTCACTGAACCGGTATAACCTACCATTCCAGCCATGTCTATCTCATGAGATATAAAATCTTTACCCAATGCATTGGAGGGAGATATAGGTCCCACCCATCTCTTAATGATACCATTCTTATGTGTGCCACAAAATCATAAATCATACATCATTGCATAACCCATGTAATAAAAATGGGAATCTTAAACATCGTGACATCATAAAACAATTCATATAAGATAAAGGAATTTATAAAAATAATTCCATCACAACATTATAAAATCAATGTAATAATTGAGATAAAAACAGAACCCTTTATTATCATAGATGGAAAATAATTTTGATAAAACACTTGAACTCCATTCTTGAGGAAAATATCCTTTCTTCTTCAAAAACATTTTTCCTTTCTTAACATGTCATACAACTTTAAACTTAAAGAAGTTTATTACAAATAAACTTGAAAACTTTTAAAGGATGCTTCTTGTAAATAATGTTTTAAAAATCTGTTCATGCCGTATAAGATAAAAAAACATTCTTCGTACTTTTGTCAGAAAAGTCAAAAAGTACCTCGTACAAAAAACGACAAAAGATTCCTTTCATATTCTTTAATAAAAACTCAACGAAGGGTAAAATTGGATTTAAACTATTGTAAGTGGATGGAAATAATATTACATATTTAGGAAACGTGGATGTGGATGATAAAATACACCCCAGTAAATACTAAAGTATAAACAATCTTGGATAAAAATGAGATTGTGATATTTCCCATACCTTAGGTCCGACTTGCTTTGTACGTGTCCAAACCTCCTGTATAATGATTTAAATCATGTTATTGACTTATACCAGAATCATATTCATTTATATTATATCATAAATGGTCCACTTATGACTTTATATTACCCATTCTTTTGTAAATTCATGTTAAAGAAGCGTTTTGGGTAAAATTGTTTCATTTATCGTAGGTGTTTGGACTTGTTGTTCTTGACATTATTATTACTTATATCATGATTTAATTACTTCCAGAATATAAAGTATGATTTATATATCATATATATTCACTATATATATATATATTTATAATAGATAGATAAATGAAATGAAACACACCGTTCATGGAGACGGTAGTCCGTACGTACGCATGAACGCTGCTTTCCTTTCCTTATTGTCTTGAATGGAAGTAAGTAGATGACATATATATATATATACATAAATCTTGTAGATTTACCATGTCATATATTCCATTATTATTCATTATATATACTTTATAATCATTCTGGAATGGTTAACATGGACAATGAATCTCATCGCATCGTGGAGACGGTAGTCCGTACGTACGCACGAGCGATGATATCATTCCCATGGTCGTGGAATTGTGTTGAAGTGTATGTATACTATTTCAGTATCAATATCACTTTATAATAATCATATATAGTTACTCATTACACCATTATAAACATCCAATTAAGGTGGTGGCAGAAAATAGATTACACCACGACGTGGAGATGGTATTCCGTACGTACGCACGCGCGGTGATTTCATTTTTCCGTATGATGGATAGAAGGTGAATTAGGGTTGTTTCATATTTATAATAACATATCAGTATGTAATTAATACTGATGTTATTACTTTATTATGAAACAACTAATGAAGAAGAAGTTGAAGAAGAAAGAAATTGAAAAGATCGGTAATGGATATTACCTCTTCTTTGGAACGCCTCTTTGAATACTCCACTTAGGGAACTAAGATTGGTCTTTGAAGAAGACCAGGACCTCTAGGATTATTATAGGGAATTGTATAAGGGATTTAGGCAGGGTTTGTCCGATATTGAGTGCTCAAATTGGTGTGAGGAGGAGGGAGAGGAGGTGCCCTTTTATAAGGGAGGAGAGGGGCACCTTAGGAATATCTCAAAATATTATTTTATATTAAAGTCAAAATCGGTTTATAATGGTTCCAAAGGGTCTTATTTCGAAGATAAAGTGGGTATGGGTCGCAATTATATCAAACAATAGTATTTAGACAAGTTTAGGTTATTATTGTAACCTTATCAATTAGATTTAACTCTAAGTTAAATAGTTTAACTTTTACCA
The DNA here is from genome assembly GCA_963277665.1 of Viscum album. NCBI lineage: Eukaryota > Viridiplantae > Streptophyta > Magnoliopsida > Santalales > Viscaceae > Viscum > Viscum album. Next base: position 1,219,630 of record OY728129.1, read on the forward strand.
TGTGTTTTTGTTTTCTTACACTATATGGTTAATACACTTACAATAACATGCCAAACTAACCCCAAATTGTTTAGTATTAATATATATGTCCTTATCTAAGTCATTTGGCCTAACCATAGATTTTTAGGAATAAAATAACAATTAATAATATAATATTTTATTTAAAACTATTTTGTGTCAATTTTGACACTATTTGATATATGATTTTTGTGAAAGTCATAACAAGAATTATATGTTCAAAACAAGTTAATTAAATCAACACTAATATATCATAGTAACCTATAAATTTAGTGGGATTCATAAAAAGTCTCAAATTACATTTATTTTGGTGTTTATAACATCAATTATGTCAATATTTCATTAATAAGAAAATTACTGCATCATCATTGTGTCATAAATAAATTAAAGTATTTAATGTGTAAAAATTATAAATAAAATACCATTATGTAGGAAATCATTTTATCTTTTTAATGAATATTTATAGTCGAATTTATCTTATGTATAACCCTATATTAAAAATGTTTTAGAAAATAAACATTGATTTTAACTCTTTTAACTCTTCTTTGAATTAAATAATAATAAATGTCCTAATCTAATCCAAGTGGGCCTAAATGAAAATATTTTATACTTCAGGTTGTTTTTGGTCGAGATACACTTTTCCAATAGGATTAGGACATGTGTTAGGGTAATATTAATATCATTTTTACCCTTAATTACTCTATTTACTTTTAACCGTGGTAAAAAAAAGTAAAAAGTTACTATTCACCGAAAATTATTTTCATCTCATTGAACCACATTATACTTACTGACATCCACCGTGTCTCTCGGATTTTTGAAAATTCATTCACAGAAGCGGTAAATTTATGATTTATGAAAAAAATAATTTTTTTAACTTCCACTTAGTAGTTTCACTATTCATCAAAAATTGAAATTTTTCAAAAAAATGCCAAAATTTCACCCTAAGCTATAATTGATATTCTGAATTAAAAAATGATTTCTATTTTACAAAATTCCCAAAATATATGTTCCATTAATAAATTTTATAATTAATTTCCGCTGTCACAACAAATAGCATGTTTTTAAGAGATAATAACTATCAAAATATTAACACTTGTTTTTGTCTGGTGTAAATGTGAAATTACATCCAAGGACCAACATTTTATTAAATTGTAAAAATATATTCTAAATATACTTTAAAACCACTCAAATTAAAAATTTATCACTATTATTTATTTCGATTAAAAAAGTTGTTTTTAATTAAAATTAAGTAATTCTCACTATTCATCAGAATATGAAAGTTATCCGAAAAGTACCAAAATTTCACCTTATGCTAAATTCGATACTACGAATCCAAAAATGAAGTCCATTTTGAGAGCTAAAATTTCTAAAATTTTAAAACGTGGTTATTACTATTCATAACGGCTAGTTATAATAATATTTTAATAGCATATCGTTGTTTAGTGAAACTCGGTATTTGGTACTACACAAGCTATCGAGGAAGGTCGTGATTGCATGCAAGGCAAGTCAAGGATGTGTGTTGTGAATGCTCCTTTTGGTGTAGCATACAAAACAAGGCATTAATAAAATTAAAAAGAATATTTTTCATAAAATCTCGGGCTATTACATTCTACCCCCCTTAAAATGAATTTCTCCCTCGAAATTCATCCGGGTTATAAATGGTTTACTATTCGAAAGTTTCTTTAATAGAAACCCGCAAAGTAAAAAGGAATTCCAAAACTTGGCTTTAAAAACTAAAGTATAAAATGTAACGATTACCCAAATAAACTAATCACTGGGTTTCCACATATGTGAAAATATGGATATGGAAGAGAAATCTAACCATCATGTTCTAATGGAGAGTGGTAGAGAACATGGATATGAAAAAGCCAATAATCACAAATCCATAAATTTGTGACAATCTAAGGTACCATCTGATTCATCAGGTATAAGATCACTAGGACAACATTTTTGGTTTTCAAGATCATTTCCCTAAAGTTGAAAATTTGAATTAGAATAAATACTTACTTTATTTTGGTACAATCTCACTGTTGTTCATGCCTTGAACAATTTCCACATCATCTCTTAAATAAATGAAGTTGAATTTGTTATTCGTGAAGTGTTAGAAGATCATGTTATAGAATGACGGGTCATTCCATCTGTCTCAAACAAAATTTTAGAAAAATTTATATACATAAGTCGATCTATAGTGAGATTAATCATATATGGTTCCTAAAATGGACTGATACATAATATATCATAGTGATTAATATAATAAAACTAGTTTCTACTAAACAGGGACTTCCTGTAGGCCAGTGGTAAGCAATAAAGTCCAGTCGCACTTCGGTTGTGGGTTCGATTTCCATAGCCTTGTCCGACGCGATGGGTTGTCGCCCGTCCTACAGGTTTTCCTTTTTCTAAAACTATATTACTATAACATCCCATAAATAATATCGAATAAACTTCTATCCTTAAACAATACTAACTTATGTCCAACATAATCCATTCCAATATTTAGGCTTATCCATAATACTGCAGTCCACTCTCATAACATAGTGAAAATGATTACCAGAGATTTAACACCATCGTCGATCCCCATATATCATAAGATATGTTTTGTAGGTCACATTCCAAACATTCAATGTCCATAATCATGTATTCTCTTGAATACCTTAGTGAAAACATGAATGCAGTTAAAATTTAACACTTTCCACATACCAAAATCCTTAAAATTCTATATACTCAATCCATGATATCACTTAGTCCTTATATCAATCATGAGCTCATGAATACTGTTAAACATTTCATTTTCTCATTTTCCCTTCATTATGCGCATATCATCTTATTCCCAAAAATATCTCAATCACTTTGAATACCACATTAGACCAATACATTAATATTCCAATACTCCATGATACAATATTATTTTGGAATCCCATTACATAAACACTTAATCATTCCACCACATTGTTGTCATATTCAACATCGCCAATAGTGATCGCATGTGACTTCCCTTTGTCCTTTGCCTTCAGTGGTTTCTCATGTTGATCATCACTAACCCTTGGATTAGGGCATTTATTAGCATAATTCCCCATTTCCTTGCACTTGAAGCATTGAAGAGTTGGTTGTGCGTTCTCTGTAGTGTTTGCTTTATTCACATCATTATGAAACCCTTTTTCCATTACATCGACACTCAGCTGCTTGATGACCTTCTTTTCCACACATAAATCATTTTCTAGTCCCTTTAAGACAATCTCCACCATGCTTCTTTCCACACTTTGTGCATAAGGAAACATTCATCTTCTTTTCACCATTATTCTGAGATTTCTCCTTGAACTCCATCTTTCATTTCTTGTCAAAACCATGAGATGGATATGTAACACCAACTTCCATTTCTACCTTGATAGTAAAACACACAATTTCTTCATAGCTACTGAAGTCTCTTATAGCTAATTCCCTTCAAAGACTTGGTTTTAAGCCACTGAAAAATCGATCAACTTTACTTTCAGGTTGGATGATAATGCCAGATGCATGCCTTGCAAGTCTTGTAAAATTCGCTTTGTATATACCAACAGATTCATCATCCTTTTGCATTTATCCCATGTTATGAAATTATGATCTCTTTTGCAGGTTAAGATTTCCAAAAGTTATGTTCTTATGTATATGATGTGATTGATATTTCTTTTGTTTACCCTTACTGAGCATTTGAGCTCACCCTTTTGTATGTTTGGTTTCCCCAGGTCAGGAAGAAGGTTATTACGTAGAATATTCCAAAAGGGACTCTAGATATGATGAAATAATTGGGAGGCAAAGTAGATGCTTTATGAACCAGTTGTTTATGTTTTCTTAGTTTCTAAAGACACTATACCTATACTGTCCTTTCTTGGTTTGGTTATATGTTGTAATAAGTGTGCTTTAATTCTGAAGTAATAACAATGTATGTAAAGTATGGGTCGTTATAGATAAAATATTATAAAAGTTATGGGAAATTCATCATGATATATTGTGAGTAATATTATATAATTAAATAGTAGTTCAATGGTGTATTGAGCATCTATTATTATAGAATAAAGTCTATGTTGGGAGTTATTTCTAATGGTCTATTCATGGCACCATGGGTCTTTTATTCTTTTCACCATCTCATGGATAGATTCAGAGGGTGATTTTTTTATTTCAAATAATTTAATTTAGGGTAAATTTTTCAAATGTTTTATTTTCATATGGCTAAAAAAATTTCATTTTTTCAGTCTTCAAATTATTTATTAACTCTACCTCAATCCTTAGTGAATCCCATTGTATAATGATGAGTAGGTGGTTTCTAATTTATTAAATGGGTACCTCTTCTCATGCATGGTAGTTAGTGGGTTATATTATTTATCATTATATATGGTTATGATTAACCTATTATATTAATCTATTAATGTACTTTACCATAATGAAAGGGTCATTAGAAGGGTAGATACTAATGAAAAATACTAAAAATATACCTATATATAATTACTATAACATGAATTAGTCATTATCCTCTTACCTCACACATGAATTATGCAGTATTTAATAATTCATAGTAAATTGTAATCGATTATCTATCCTTATGTAATACATAATTCTATTTTCTCATTCATCAAAACACTCTATTGGTATTCAAAATTATTGTATAATAAACCATGAACATATCAAATGTTAAAGATGCATAATTAATTATTAGTCAGTTAGAGTTACAAATTTTAAAACTTAGTTAAAAATGGGAATTAACACCTCCACATATATTCCCACCATGTGAGGATAAATTATTTTTTATATATTATGATTTTAGAATGTATGTGTTAAATTTTTCTAAATAAAAATAGTTCAAAAATAAATAATTTTTATAGCCTATTTATTTTGGGTAAGAATGTGTATTTGGTGTTTTCATATTTTTTATATTAGAACCAAATTATTTGTACTGGGAAACAATATTGTATGGATTCTTGTTTTATATTTTTTTTAATTATTATTTTTCGAAATCTAGATGAAATGTATTATTTTTTCTCTCTAGTATTTGTACTTCTATATCCTGGTAGTGATTCAATTTTGGGATAGTGTTGGAAATTTTTTTACAATTTACGCTTATTTAGGCTAGGGAAATTGAAACCCATGAAGAATTTTCTTTAATAAACGTATTTTCATGTTAATATTCTTGAATACACTCTGGGTTATATTGATTCTTTTAATGAGGATTGTTCCTTAGTATCAATTGATTATTTGAGTTTTTTGGAGATAATAACTATATTATGGAATTATTGGTTTGAATATTTGTACATGAGAAGTATTGGATGTGTATATGTTGTGAATGGGATGAGTTTTATGTTCTGTATTTTTTATTGGGTTCAGTAGAATATGGTATTCCAAGAGTGAGGTCCCCATGTATCCTTTTAATTCACCCCTTACCTAGGGCTAGATCCCATTATTTTTATATAGAGTATATATTCCACTTTAGTAATTTTAAATTTTATCTTACCTTTTTCAATATATTTTACCTTCATTAATCTTGATTGTGGTATCCTATATAATAATTTGAATATGATGAAATATTTGAGATTTAATTTTCTGTACATTCGTATTTATATAACATATATTATTTGGGGATTTGAAAAATGGATTGTTCAGTGTTGGAGACTTCCCTTATAAACATTCCAAATTTTATTGATTAATATTTTTTAGTGATCCATGTTTCCTTTCATGGTTCTTTTGAGTATCAAATTTTCAAATATAATAAGTTCCTTAGTGGAATTATAAATTGTTATGGAGTCCACCATTGATGATATTATTATTTATATGTTTATTATGAAGGAAGTGGTGTATGAAATTTGGGTGGGTGTCTCATTTTCCAATACAACCCATTATATGTGGTATATTTTAGAGACATTGACCATAATTCATTTTGGTAATCTAAATTTGAATATTTTAATGTTTCCCATTTATTAATAATTTGATCCGCATTTTGAATAAATGAACCTCATTTCAATGAATGGATATTTGGTAATTTTGAATGGTAATTCATGTTGTTATACAGATGTCCTTGTCTGCAGTGGTGTAACTCATGATGGTTTGTCCAAGGAATTTTTTTGTAAAAATCATTGTGTTCCTTGGTTTTGGCACAATGTTCTGAATGAGTAAGTTAAACCACATCAATCCATTAATCAACTAAAACTATTATGGAATTCTGGGAACATAATTGATTATATTGGGGAATATTGGCACAATGTAGACATATTTTTCCCTTTAATTGTAATTATATATTTATTTTCATTAATTTCATTGATTTTTTGTGTAATATTTTATAACCATTTAATAATATATGGGTTCATTTAATATTTCGAAGATTACCCATGATTAAGAAAATAATGTTGACAAAAAATGTGAAACCTATTTTTTTTAAATTTGTTGTACACAATTGGGGAATATATTATCAATCCATGAAGCTAAAATGTGTGTCATTCACATGGTGTAGCAAGTTTTAGCTTCAAGATTACATCATGGTTTATTAAACTGTGTGATCTACCTAGATTCATTAAATTATTATAATTACCTAAATTCACCCTCATGTTATATCTATATACCCCCCCCCTCAATAAATTACATTTGACTCATGAAACCAAGGAATTTATATTCACTTTCTCTTCTATAAAAAAAGTAGATTCCCATGGGTTTTCCATATGTTTTTGGGAATATGTTTCATGGAAAACTCTTTTATTCACATTCCATTATTTTATTTTTCATTATATCACTTCATTTATATCACCAAAATGGTCAACATGACTTAGGGTTTTATTTCCTCAATATTTAATTTGGGATCTCCTTGTATTAAGGTTCTATTGGGTCCTCTAAAGCACTATTGTGACATTTTAGGGTGAATTATATAATTTCAAGATAATATGAAGACATAGGATGAGTTAAATCACGTCCTTTTAAATTTATTAATAAAAAAATTTGTGCATCATTCTATTCTTTAATGTACTAGATTTTATTTTAATTAAAATTACTATATAATGAAATGATAATGAATATCACTCTTTAATATAATTTTTGTTTTAGGAAAAAAGATCCCATATTTCACCCTACCAATACTCTCTATTTTAACAAAATATTTCTTCTTATCTGGAGACCTATACAGTTGATTTCAAGAATTTCAATCTTTACAAAACGTTTGGTTATATTATACAGAAACAAAACAACCACATCATAGTATGAGAATATGGCACATCACCATGAATGAGTATATGAAGAATACAAATCATGAAAAAAACATAATATTAGAATTGTTTGAAAATGATTTTTCACCCAAGTGATGTAGTGACCTACCAATTGGGATTTCTTCAGTTGTAAATACAAGATCATAAATTTTATTTTCATCATAATAATCTCTTAACTTTATAATTGATAAAATAATATGAAACATAAAATATTAAAAAGTATAACATTTTTAGATCAAACTTGAGAATACTCATCAAATGATAAATATTTATATCTCAAAAGAGTAACTATGATAAATTATTCAATGAAATATGCTACATTTGTAGGCCATAAAGAGGGAATTACTAATATGACCAACTAGTTTTAGATATAAGTATATATGTTTTAAAAGTGTTTCCACTCGATGAAGAAGAGAAAATTATATCAATGCGATGTTTCTCTTTTTATTTAACAAGAATCTAGACTTATTTATTGTAAATTTAATCCATAAATATCACTTGATAAAATAATATAATTCAATATGCATAGTGTGTTTGAAATTTTATTTTAATTGAAAATATAATTGTGTGACTTTGTATGTAAAGATAATTAATTTAATCTATTAAATAATGGAATTTGATTACATAATTAAAATTGTTTAATGAGATATTTACTGTTCTAATTTTTTTTTTGAAATTGTAGAATATAATTTTAGTACTGTGTATAACCGAGTCAGTTGAAGGGTTCACTATGTCGGAATAATCTGCAAAAAAATACATTTTACAATTGATGGTCTACTTATAATGATAGTTAGATGAAAAATACATTGAGTATAGAAATGTTGGGTTATTAAAAACGTATCATTCTGAAACCTAATGTTTAAACTAAACATACGATTATAAATATCCTGATCTTTAAAAATGTTTTGTTCTTGATCCCAACATTTACCTCAATCATAGGGTTATGAATAGTGATTCTAAAACTCTTCAATATTCACAGAATAGTTATGTTAGTGAAAATTCATCTAAAATTATATTAAATTGATTCTAGAATAAAATAATTTTCTAATACTTATTTACCATAAATATAATTATATAAATATCATTGGTAAAAGAAAATATTGTGTTTGTAATCTTAAAAATCAATTAGAAATTACCGAAATTTCTATGTAAACATATTCCCAACAATATCCCCCCTTTTTGATGATCATAAAACACATTAAAATATTAAATGAAATTTAATGATAGAAAATGTTATAATTATTAATTAAATAAAAATAGATAAATATGTTTTCAAAATTTATTCTTTATGGCCATATACATTAAAAATAATTGAAATTATATGATTTTTAAACAATATAATATAGAATATCATAGAAATAAATTTTTTTTGTTTATATAATATTTCTCCCATTTTTTGATATCAAAAAAAATTATTTAAATTGAATTGAGCACAGCTAACGTTGCACAAAACTATTAGTAAATATTATATTAATAGAAAAAAAATTATTTTTTAAATGTTAATAAGATTAAAAAAGACATGTCAATAAAAATTAAAATATAATAAAATAATATATATATATATATATATATATCAATAATGGTCTCTATTTATGTTTAAAAAAATTTGATTAATAATTCAATGTAGTAGTAAAAAAATACAGGATAAGGGGTAGGATTGGAAGGAGGGTTAGGTTCCAATCTTAGGAAGAAGACTATGAAGATAGAAAATAATTGATATTATATTGAAAATATTTTATCACTACCATCAATAGATCATAATATTGATTAAATGACCTTCCTAATCCCTCCTCATCATTTTTGACTGTGGACTCGTAATTAGGTCTTCAACCATGTTTACATTTATAAAATAATGAACATAGTTAGCTAACTGGATCTACTTGAACATCATTCCTCTAAAATGATTGACTATACATCAATCACTAGGACCCATAGCTAATATCCATGAAAAAAGCGTGATCTAATTATCTAGAATAGTGTGATGTTTAATGTTATCACCCAAAAATATCTTAATTAAGTCACTTATACAATATAGTCTATATGTAAGTGATTCAATTATCCTTATAAAATCTATAGAAGTTGTTTCACTAGAAGTAGATGGTATTTATTGTCTTGTACTAGCTCTGAAAAAGTAAAACAGTATTCCTAGAAGCATCTTAAAACCTACAGAATCAATCATATAAATATATTTTTCAATGACCATTAAAATATAACATGATGTTCACCTTTTAAACTAATCCAATCATCTTTTATAGATTGATATTTCTTTTACATGTACTTGCTGATCCTATAGTTATTATATATCTTTTCTGTAAATTGATGAGCTCCATGGTTATTTAAATAAAAATATAAATATTTATATAACTCATTGAAATTAATCATTAAATTCACCATTTTGAATGAATTTAGAAGTTATATCCTATTTATTAGAATCAATAGTATTATTTGATCCTTTTTTGGTCTTCTTAGGGATTCACTCAATGCAATGGATCTCAATTATATTATTCTTATAGATAGAGAGGATAAATTGTCACGGAATTCAGTATTCTCTTTATCCTCACTAACACTCTTTCCTAAGGACTCTTAAACAATACATACTATATGACCTCTAATCATCTCAGTTGATTCATATGAATGGTTGTAAAAAATATCATAATCTTCAGCTTCTTATTAACAAACATATCTTAGTTATATACTTCCTCATCTATGTGATCTACATTCTCATCTTGAACTTCATCTATTTTTTCAATAGAAACTGAAATATATACTTCTTCAATTATTTATTTTACGAACTTTTTTCCATCTATTATTTCTACATGGGTTCTTCCTGATACCAAGGATGTTATTATTTTCAATCATTGAAGAAGACTTTTATTTATTTTCTTATGAAAGGGTTCTTCAAAATGAAATTACATGCAAAGGAATCCACCTATAGTAGATAGGTCACCCACATCCACTAGCAATATTCTCACTATTTTGACTTGAATATTATATGGAAAAACATGCATACTTCCAAACATGTGTCATAATCCTTATAATCATAATTTTAAATCATCATTGACACAATCATACTATAAAATAATTATTTTCTAGACTATATTTCCCCTTATAATGATAACAATTTTCTAATTCATCTTTAGATCACATTGGAATCAGCATTCCATTTATTTTTCTAGGGAAACAAATTCCTTAGTGTTCTGAAAGATAGAAGAATTATATGGTGAAATATATTATCAGTTTGGTTTTCATGAATTATATTTTCTTTACATAAAAATTGAAAAATAAACCTTCTAAATAGACAGAAATTCATCCACGAATCTTTCTTTCATTTTTTTGATGCATTTATCGAAACAAATATCTCTTGAATTGATCTTAAATTATCATAACATAGAAAAATGAAGTTCATATCATGGAAGATAATCTCATCATGTTCCGTTATCATTAGATCATAGGTATTCAAAATAAATGTGAAAAAGGATGAGTCAATAAGGTTTTCCTTATGAATTTTCCATTCCTTCGTACAAGGGGGAGATTATTGAGTCATTAAGGTTTCCTTATTTTTTTACAAATCCTTCTTGTTTCGAAAATCACAAATACATTATCTGAAGGAAAATCTCTTTTTAACCTATGTTATACTTCTATCAGGAAAAATTTCCATTCACAAGGAAATTTATCATTAACATGTTTCGTTGTACATATAATAATTTTTCTAAAGTTTAAAATTCTTTTTGAAACCAAATCCTCATAATCTTATAAATACATCGATATGAAGAATTCTATTTTAGAATCTGAATTCTCAGAATTCTGGTTATGAACTCCTCTGAGTTCTGAATCCAAATTCTAATTATGAATTCTGGATAAGAACTCTTCTCTGAGTTTTGATTCCGAATTCTGAATACGAATTTTGATTACAAATTCATCTGAGTTCTGACTCGGAATTCTGATTAAGAATTCTATACATGAACTCTTCCAAGTAATGAATCTGAATTCTGAATATGAATTCTAATTAAGAATTCTAGTTATGAACATTTATAAGTCCGGACTCCGAGTTCTCTGAGTTCAGACTCTGAACTCTTATGAGTTCTGACTCTGAATTTTCATGAACTATGACTCTGAACTTTGTAAGTTCTAGTTCCGAATTCCTAAGAATCCAGATGCCAAATTTCCTTGAAATTCAAACACTGGAATTCTATAGAATTAATGTTCTAAATTCCTACAAAACAGAATCCGAATATCCTTGTATTATAGACTCTGAATTTAATTTTTTCTTAGATTCTGAATTTATTTGTTGTTTAGACCTCGAACTTTCACTTACTTACATTTTGAATATTGGATTTTAGTTACATAACCATATTTTTCTATCACATGTTTTGTTATAAAATTATGTCACGCATTCAATTATGAAAAAACCATTGTTTGAGTGACACGTGAACAGGTCCCTCTGAAATTCAAGTAAAATATGACAGTTGGAGGAGGGAGCCGACTGTTGTTGTCGTGCCTATAAATAGGGGCTCATTTGAAATAGCTCAATATTGTTTGATGACTCTAGAGATAACATCCCACTGAAGTGATTTCTAGAGAGAGACTCTCATTCCTAGTTCGTGATGAACTTCATGATTAGTTTTTCTTCATATGATTCTGATAATTGTAGTTTCCAATCAAGGGATTCTGGGGATATGAAGACAAATGTTCTGAATACCTTGAAGTTGACGACTTCCTTACTGAGGAAGATAGATGTACCAACTACTATGAAGTTGAGGTCTTACGGGGATATCAAGACAAACTCCGATCTTCATATCAAGGGCTTACCCTGGTTTGGGTAAGACAAACATTCATGAAAGTATAAATCAAGGGTCCTTTGTTAAAGGTTGTTGGATACCATTATCTTTGTGTTAAAAGATTTACCTTATTACTTGTTTTGTTACAGGTTTTTCTATGCATTTGTATTATTGAGGAAAGTGTAACTATCTTATACATCCTTATAATTATACTCTGATTTAGTTAGATTATATACGCTTTAAGGTATAATGTTCATATTTTTATACATTCATTAACATTCATTTCCGGAATCACTTTTCTGGAATTCCATTCTTGGAATCATATTTCCTAATTCAAGAATGTTTATAGAACTAGAGGTTTTGTTGATTGCCTTATTTCACATTATTAAACATAATCATCTTTAAAAGATCCAAAGGAATTTCTAAAAGTATAAAATTCACCCCCCCTATTTTATTTTGAGCATCTTTAGATACTACATACTGTATCTCTATTATTTCGATCCGATATTTGGGATTATAGAGTATATCATACTCAGACATACCATCTCAACAAACAAAACCCTCTGGTTAAATTCAAGATCCTTCAAAACCATCTTCCTATTATCATCATTTCCAAAAAATCATTATATTTTTTAAATTATAAACATCACATCCAACTATTCATTGAATAATTATAAAGACTCCTATATGGGGAGAATTCAAAATCCTTATAAATTTCGACAATATAAATTGAAAATTCATTATTATTCTCCAATGAAGTAATGGAATCCTTATAATCCCCATAACTAAGTTGATAATATTCTCAAATTTACACCACATCTGTCATAAAAAATACATAGTATTTTTTCAATTAAAAAAAGACCATGAAAATAAAAATATTTACATTCTAGAAGATTCATAAGAAAGATTCTTGTGAAATAGATAATGTTTCCATAAAGAAGACTTCATTAATAACAAGATGTTTGTTCATTCTTCAATCCACTAAATCCTCATACAATTGTTCTCTTGGCCATATCCATTTTTGAAATTCAAAAGGACTGGTGTTTAAATATTATGGCTCTATGTGATATCAAGATATCATAAAGAATAAAGGATTAAATATTAGCCATGGGAGAGAGTGGTAGATATTATATATGATTTTTTGTCATTTTTTTAAGAGAATCATATAGTGTAATAATCCTATTTATTTTAATGTTTGAATATTAAATATAGAAAAATCTAAATAAGCAATTATTACTAAGAATATCAAATGAAATAATATACCAAATTAAATATAGATTGAAATTTAAAAAAATATATTATCCAATAAGGATTAAAAATATGAGATAGGAGAAAAATTAAATTAAATTATATAAGCCTAAATCCTCCATTTAAATTTTTACACAAGTTTTTTGAATTGGTTTCGTAAAAATATCAAGATTGTGACATTTAGTATCAATAAAATCTAAATATATATCTCTTTTTTGGACATTATGTATTTGAGAATGACTACCTATATCAAAATTGTTAATCCTAGTGTGAATAACTAGAATATTATAACTATTTATCAGACAAGTTTTATTAAATAAAATAGGAATGTGATTAGAATATGATCGAAATTTGAAAAGATTTTGTTTCAAAAACAACACATGTTTATAGTAACTTCCATACATTATATATTTTACATCCACTGTTGAAAATGAAACTGAATGTTTCTTCTTACTTGTCTACGAATTTTGATACTTTCTTTGGATGTTAGATGTTCTAAAGGAACATATTTTATCCAACCCACACCCTCAAAATTCAGAATCTAAATAAGAAAATAAATTTAAAATATGTATTTTTTGATAGGGTGGATAAATAAAATTTTTGTTACTTAAAAATATGTGAAATATATTTTAATAGTCCTTAGATTTATTTTTATTTGTTTCTTGAATCCTTGAACTAAAAAAAACAGAAAACATAATGGTTTTTCTTTTAGAAGATCGGCATAGAAAACTACATATCATACCTCTATATGAATTATTTTCAACTATATTTCCAACTTCATATAAATTAATTTTTATATTGGTATCCATATGGGTGTAACATAATTCATTCTCATTTCATGTAAAAAATTCAATTAATAAATAATGTATTTACTCTGAATAAAAAAATATAACATATATTTAGGAAATTTCATAATCAATAATGAAATTTAATTATCCCATCATAATCATTTCAAATTCAATTTTCATATGTTTTGATAATCATTATAAGTATTGTTATAGTTTGAACAAAAAATATTATCATCAATAGATATTTATACTAATAAAATATAAGAACAAGTATATTTCATAAAAAGTGTATGATATTCTAATAAAACTAAAAAATAACCTGTCAAATTCAATCAAATTATTTATCTATACCATGACTTTGGTTCTTATTTATGTTCTTTAATGAGATTAATTAATTTTAGAAAGTAAATATGGTATATTTCGATTATCAATACCCAAATGTTAATCAAAATTGCCACTCCCCACTAAATAACCATTAAAAAAATATTGTATTACATCCATTTGAAATAATTTTAAATTAATAAATGAACTACATAAAAAAATTATTATATTGAATTAAAATATAGAAACTAGAGATGTGGTTTTCCTAGAATTTATTAATTCTTATATGATATATTTTTCAACTTTAAGACTAGTGATATTCCATGTTATTACAAATTGATAGTATTTCTAATTTATATAGATCCATTTAGTTCTTATAATATAAATTTTTTGATTTCTTATCAACAAATTCCCAAACACGATTTCTTGTAAACTGGTTTAGATCTCACTGTATATATATATCCTCAAATTTTCATCATCATAGCCCTATTCTATAGTCAAACATTTCATTTAGGATTAAATTTTTTATAATTCATCTTGGAATCCTAAATTACTAATAGAAATAACATCTATATTTTGGGTTATTATAACATTAAATAAACTAATTATCATCAAGAACTGATGTGGTAAAGTTAATATACATTCAAATTCATTAGTTAGATATTCTTCCTAGCATTATTATGTTCGGTCATATTATATCATGAATTCAAGAAAATATTTAGAATAGTCAAATATCATGTTGTTTGAATAATTATAAACTTTTTTTATTGGAAATATTTTCATAAAAAATCATCATGTTTCTTAATCTCCACATTAACAGATTCTTCAACTGTTGATGTGTTTTAATTAATCACTCTAAAATATTTAGAAATAGAAGAGTATGTTAAAAATACTCCTCCTTTCTCCATTAGATCAAACAATCCTCGTTTTCTAATGGTATTCAAGATATACACTTTATATTCAAATATATTATAGTATCCAATGTTATGATTTTAATTATTCGATAGTTCATAAGGATTAATTTCATGACATGGACTAATTAAATATCTATTTCTAATATGACAAGCTATAAAAAGATAATATTATAAAAAATAGTAGTGAAGACTATGAATTTATGATATAGTTCATTCAATTTATTAAATATTACTATTTATTATTTTTATCATTATATTTTTAGATGTGTTCTTATAGAATATAATGTATGATTAATACACAAGATTTAAAGAAAATTAAATTCTATGTTCTCCAAATCTCCTCTATAATAACTTATTAATGTAATGATTTTGTAATCAAATCATTATTTTTTTCAATGAACATAAAGAAATAGAAAATACATTTCATTCAAAATTTTAAAGATTAACAATAGTAATTATTGAAAATTAATCAACTAAAACTATAATAATGAATATACCATTCAGGATTCAAAATCATGATGCTGTAGAAAAATACATGTTTATGAGTAATGAATATTTAGGTTTAGTCACTTCTTTAATTGATTTATAAGATGAATTTTTTGACTTCCCAATTTGGAATACACCAAAAAGATTTATCAGATCAAATTTATGACTGGGATATTTAGAGACTAAATGTTTTATAGATAATTTTTACAGATAAAATATATTACAATGTCCATGTTTTATATATCATATCTAGAATTCAATTATTTAAGTGGTTATGAAATTCACTTTTAATTCATAGAATTAATTAATTTGAAAAGTAAACAAATTTTCAATTCCTAGTAATTTAAATATATATATATATATATTCAATAAATATAGTTCATCAATTATTATAAAAATAAATATAGAAACTATCATTATGGTGTTGAGAAATATATTGCATATTTCTCTCCAACCCTTGATCATTTAAAACATATTTTCTCATGGTCAACTATGGTTCACTAATTGATCAAACTAAAATGATATTTCTTTTATTATTAGCACTTATGGAACCTCATACTCTCTGTACTATTGAAAAGTATTAAAATTAGAATAATATGCACTCATTTTTTTATGAATCCACAATCTGTATACCATACTGAATTTTTTTCCTTTTTAATTTCATAACACCCCATCTCTATAATCCCCAAAAGGGTCAATTACATTATTAAATTGGCATGGTTACAAAAAATAAAATCCTGAAGGGTATTTTAGTTTAGCAATTTTGGAAAACCAGATTACAAATATGGAACCAATTTTACATTGGGGATAAAAAACATTTTATAGGAATTGTAAAATCATAGAATCAATAAAGCTCATTCAAAGGGTTTATCTTCAAAATTTGTAGAAAGGAAACATAATAATAGTGATCTCAAATTCTCAGAAATGGAAATTTTACAAGATTTAATCATGAATCAATAATAATAACTAATGATGAATGTTATATAACCGAACACATATTCCATTGGAACAACTTTATAAAGATTTGTCAACAAGGAAATGAAGATAATTGAAATACTTGTCATTTTATCAATAAACTGATAATGGAATTCATCAAAAAGAAAATTTAAATTAAATAATATCATTGATAAAAAATAATTAAATATTAATGAAATAATATTTTATTGGATTCCATGATTCCTTGGTATATGGTACCTTTACCATCATTGTCGTTCAGAATAAGGTTTATCATATCGAGTAGAAACCTATAAAAAAATTCCAAAATATTCATCTCATGAGACTACCGATTCATCGGGGGGAATACATTAACTCGCTCCCAAACTATATCAGGCTAGTATATTATTCCTGGAATAAAAATAAGTGTTTTCTTCTCCAACTAATTTTATAATGAGACTAATTATGTAATTATGTTTTATCTATTACCTTCTCCCACTTGTGTTGTGGATATCTAGATAATTCCTCATATATCGAAAAACTGATTTACATATTAACTAGTTTTCCTCATTATCAAACATTTGTATTGAATAAATAAGAATGATTTAAATATAATTCTTTAGTAGAGGATAAGTAAGAATAAGCTTTGTTGATGTTGTTTAATGTAAATACCATTGAAATACCCCTAAATCATTCTTGAAGAAAATATTATTTAAATATTCCAATGTTTCTCATACCACACTGAAAATAATGAATCATAAAAATAATGATGTAATAATATTAAATGAAACATTAAATATATTGATATCATGTATAATCTTGATATAACATGTAAAAGGGATGTATATATACTATATAAAAGTTAATTAGTCCATAAAAACAAATAAGTATCAATGGAATATAAATATGAACTAAATCCCTTACATTGCGTCTGACCTATCACGTGGGTCCTTATATTCCTAAATAATAAACTAATGTTAAATATTCACAGTATTCAGAATATTTTACATTTTCATTTTTACAATCATGTCACTTGTTACATTGTTATATACAATTACTTAAACAATTAAATTTAAGTCAGGTGTTTTGACCAAATTCGGTCCATGTGTCGAGAAAAAAGCTATTAGGTCAATACTGGTGAAAGGGGTTATTATATTGATACATATGGAATACTAATATTGTCATAATTATAATATTTATATAAAAATTATATTTTTAAAACCAATCATGAAGTAAGAGTATGAAAAATGAACTAAAGTTACAATCGTGAAGCTGGTAGTCCAAATATACGAATGAGTAACATTCCCATTTTTGAATGAGCATCATATAAATAATGTTAGTAAAATTTACTATTTATTTAGTTATCATTATATCATAAATACTTTTTTATTTAACTTACTGACTCGTATCTTCCCGATTCAATGTTTAGATTTTTTTATAATTATGAGACTAGACACTTAGACGGTGTGCACATCCGAGGCTCGATTTATCAGGAAAAATTCGTTGTAAATGTTATGTATATATATCGCACGTATGAGTGATTTATCTAAAAAAGTGGAATAAATTATAAATGGTTTCCCAGATCAGAAATCTGAGGGAATCGTTGAGCATAGTTAAATGGATTTACCCTAGGCGCGACTTAACTATAGTCAGTGCATGAATTCTATGGAAGAACCAGAAAAGTATGTTCAATAAATAAAATAACTAAATAAATTTATTTTAATTTAAATTACTAAAAACTAAGAAAATATAACTCATATTCGAAATCTGAGAACATCGTTTAGTTTGTAATGATTGGTTTTCTTGTAGGTTCTTCTTAACATCGATCGGTGCAAGTTAACTACTTGAGTTAATTTTTGGATGTTTTAGGAATAAAATAATTTGAAATTATTATTTCATTTTTAACATTTCAACGTAATACAACAGTGCTGCATTGCCGCAACTTAGTGATGATGCTGCTTAGTGATACGAGAATGCTGAAATTTGATTAACACCAAAACTTTTTTAAACACTGAAATGTGTTTTCCTTCTCCAACCATTAGAAGAGGCACATGATTAGGGGAATGATCCTAGAAAAGATCCCTTAGATCTCTCGAGAAGAGAATTGGTGAAATAATCATGTTCTTGAATGACAAATGACGATGGGACAATAGATTTAGGACCAAGGATTTATGAACGACGATGACATAATCATTCTTTTTTAACAATAAAACTGAATCAAGGTAGGGTGTTTATATCATTGGGATTCATTTCCTTGTTCTTATTTCCAATGAAGAACACATACCAAACCATGAACTGGTTGATTTTTGGTTTAATCATTCATGTTGGATAATAAAAATTTGGGTTTAAAAGGGGTGAATATCATTAATTATTCTCTTATTTATTCTTCATAATATAGCTGACATGAATAGACCATGGAAGACACGAATAAGGAAAAGGTCTATTCTAAGGGTGTTCCTTTTCCCTCATCTCTCACTATTCATATATTATTCGTCAGCAGACCCTCATGGTTGTGACATGTTTTTCCTGGTGGATCAGAATGTTGCTGGACCCCCGAGGTTATGGAAAGAAATATTGGTACCCATGACAGGGAATCCATAAACTGAAGGTCTGTGAAGTTACTCCTGGTTTAGAAAATATCCCATCATGGCGATAGTGGAATCCCACATAATGTGAGCCACCAGTGGTGGTGCCTGGCGGCGTGACCACCCGATAGCTGGTGGCCGCTGTTAGCAGAGGGGCTTGGGACAGTGTAGCCATGTGCAGTGATGGAAATTACTGACCATGAAGGGATAAAATAGTGTATAATGGTGATGCAAAATAGTGCTACCTAAGATTGGATGGCACGCGGTCAACAAACTATGTCTGCGGGGAGTGACCGACTCGATGTCTGACCACATTTAGCTTATAGGGACATGAAATTCTCCCCTTCCCAGTGGACCATACTGTCTTAAATTTTATCTAGATATAATAGATCTTACGGGTCATGTTGGATGTGGGATGGGCCTAGCAGGTCAGGTTCGAACCGGTGTGTCCAATCGGCAGACCCCGAGTCAGGTTGGGTCTGTCTGATCGAGCCAATCATATCTTGGACCCAAACAATCCCTTTTTCTCTAAAAAGACACATAAATTTCAAACTATAAGTATGTTTGATGAGATTTTTGCTTGTTTGGTACACTTGTAAAGTGGCAGTCCTTTTGAGATGGATTTATAGTTTTTTTAGTGAGGACAAGCATTGGTGTGAAGCATCCCCATCATTCTTTCCATGAGGCTTCGATATGGCATTGTGTCCACATCATTGGGAAGAAACCTCCATTTGATGATTGAGTATTGGATTGATATGTGGCATCCTCCTTGGTATTGGAGTGTTTCTCTATAACCCGTTATAGTGTTTTATGATTATTGAAATGACCTTTGAGTTTCAGGCGTTAATCCTCCATGTAGTGGCCAGTATCGGTAGTGTTCTCTATATTCTATGAGGGACATCCCATATGTTTAGTTACACATCACTAGGGTTCTTTGAAGTATATTAGAATAATCCCCACCACTGTGGATTAATACATATTGGGTTCATGGTATTCTCTTGGGAGAATCCCCAATCTGTAAATCACGATCTTTGACCAGAATTTTTTTCTTTGAATGAGGAAAAACATAGCATGGCTACTTGTAAGAGTCCCTAATAAGATCAAGGCTCTTGGAGTGTTCTCTTGTAATGATAATGCATCGAGTAGAATACTTTGACCATGGATTGGCTATGATATCGAGACTCATTGAATTAACATGACCAGATTTATTAGGGACCTTCATGACCTATTGAGACTAGATGTTCTCTCCAATACTTTTCGTAGACTTTTTCACCATGCATACAATCAGATATATTGAGGAGGTAGATCTCTAGAAATCTGTCATGTTACGAGTGGAAACATATAGGTATAAGTGGATGGGACCTTGAGTTTTGGAATCCTTTATTAGTATATATGGATTTTAATTTTATATGTGTTCTTGACATATATCATTATTGGGATGATTTTTTCTTCTTAGTGGAGTTTGCTTTTGGGTCTTTTACTTTTTTGTTTGGAAGTTCCCTACTAATTATTATTTTAAACACCCTTGAATTATCTTTTCTATCGAGTGTTGTCTTTTGGGTAGATGTTCGACTCATGGATGGTGATATAAGAAGACTATAAATAGGTGTGGCCTTGTGTGATTAGAAGAATTGAGGTGTGTTCTGGTGGCATACAGACATCAGTCCTATTCCATACATTACAGTTCAATCAGGTGGGGTTTTTTGTAGATTAGAATTAGTAAATGTGTAAGATAACCATTCTTTTTTATGTAATTTTATTCTTTCTTGTTAGTACTTTAATACTATTTTATGTCATACTCTGTTTTTGGGTTGCAATGATAGGAATGCATTTTCTTTACTTAGTTTTTTTACTTTCTGGATGATTTGTCATAGATTTGTGTGACTATGTACACGTTCTTATGAAAATGCCTCCCATTTGTGGGATATGACTACTCATCACTTGTTTCCTACCACAGGCCCATCGAAGGCTGGTTTGGGATAGTAAAGACATGGGCCATGGGGGATGGGCCATCACAGAGTGGTACTAGAGGAGGTAGGTTCTACCTTAATAACCCAGATGTTTGATTTTGGTTTGGAAAAATTTTGTTGAGTGCTTCAAGCATGACTTTCGGACTATGGAATCTAGTGTTGCTGTGGTGGCTGATGTATCAATACACCAAGACCTTAAATTATGGTTTTTTACTAGGTAAAAGAAAACTCTAGTTGAAGGGAAAATGATGGTACATGCATTGTATATGAACATGTTCTGTTTTCCATGTCCTTGTTGAGTCTTCTCACCCGATATACTCTATTGATCATGGTACATCCTATTTTTCTTCAAGGTGTTTCTACTCAGACAATTAGCAGTGATTCCACCACATGATCACAAGAATGATATACGGGGTGATGAGATAGGGGTACATGGATTTATACCCGATACTGAACCTCTGGGTGGGGCACCAGCTATACCACTGCATTCATAGTATCACATGGTACTCAGAGTACCAAATGATGAGATGTCCGGGATGAGCTCAAATCACATTTTTTAGCAATAGAGACCCAATAGGTTTCAAGTTGAGTCTATCTAAAAGGCAGTTAAATGCTAACATGAGGTGCTGACGGTGTTTTTCGTCTCCCCAGGACACCATTAGAAATGATGGTGGTCCTTATGGTGAGACTTCTATGCAGCATAGTAGAGTTATGGAGGGTGGAGTGATTAATTGATCATATGATGAGGTTACTCTCCTATAGATATATTTTGAGAACCGTTCTCTAACAAGGGGTTATCACTATAAAAACAATGGGTTTTGTGTGTCTAAGAGATTCTATAGCTTTGAGAGGATGACATGTCAGTAGGTTAGTATTCCTCAAGGAATACCAACCATTCTAGGTACTCGATGAATATGATATGACCAGTGATTCAGGGATCAGACCTTTATGAAATGTGTACATAGGTACATATGATCCAACATTAATACTATGTGAATTATTGTTTATTCTAGTGTTTTAGAGTAATCTATTGTTGTTGAATGTCCTTTGGCTGAATGTATATAGCTAGTGGTGGTCATAAGCGGGAATGTTGGAGCAGATACATCAAGGGAAAGAAGAAAATGTTAGCCTTCAAGACATGGACATGTGAGATTTTCTAAAAAGAGGTCCCAGGAATGTGGATCTATAGCTCAGGGCTTATATGGTGGGTCTAGTTGGCCTAAATATAGGCTATGATTTTCATGTGAATCCATGGGACATCTCGCTAGATATTTTCCATCTTGTTGTGCTCCTGATAGGGAAACGATGGATGGTCCACTAAGGTGGAGACAATGAAAAAATGGATCTATAGGGAGTTATATTTTGTAGAGGAGATAGGAGAGAAACATGAGGTGGTATATATTTCAACATGATACCACTGGCACCCCCATGTGGTCGACACTAGGCTCAGAGAGCTTGAGGACATGGGAAGGGAAAACATTATGCAATCAATACATATGACCTAAGGGCTATATGAATTATTTGAGTAATGTTATGTATCAACTCTTATCTATCGCTTTAGTAGACACATGTGATAATTGTTCATCCTTGTCACGAATCTTGTTGGAGACATGGAGTTTGCGGTGCAATCATTGACATGACCCTTACATCTAGATATGCCTACGAATGGAGATTTGATAATCACAGTAATTTTGAATGTGTGATCTGAACCTTTAGAAAAGAGTTTCAGTTGGATCCAATTAGTGGTAGAGTTGAGGCATTACAACGTCATTATTGTTATGGGTTGGTTATCAATATTCCATGATATGATTTACTATTTAAAAAAAGGGTGAGGTTTTTCCAAAGTTATGGAATGGGAAATTCCTTGTTCTGTGAATAAGGATACTCGTGTGGCACAGGATAGACTCATGCATAAGAGTGTGCAGCTAATCACTCTTGAGTGGGATAACCTTACCCTTATGGTAGTGGATGATTTGATTTTTATGTTCCCAGTAGTAGTATCATAGTACGAGGATGTATTTCCAGGAGATGTTTCTTGGTTTACATCACTATAGGGAAATATAATTATAAATTATTCTATACCCCAAAAATGCACTGATATCAGCATGAGTATATCGAATGGGTTTCACAGAACATTTCGAGCTGAGGGTGCAGGGGGTGGACTTGTAGAGGAAGGTCTTAGTAAGACCCAGTGTTCAAGGTAATGTGTGGATTACATGAACATTAACCACGAGACTGTGGAGAACAAGTGTCCTATACAAAAGGGTTTATGAAAACATCAATTAGTTAAATGGGGAATCCCTTTTCCTATATAGAATGGTGTTTGTGGGATTTTCAGCAGTTAAGGAAATGTTTGACGAGTGCCCTAATCGTTAGTTCTCTAAAGGAGGGATTTGAGTATGTAGTGTTCTACGATGAATCAAAGACCGAACGTGATTTTTTCATAATGAATATGAAATTTTTGATTTATTATGGTTAAAAAAGTTATAAACATATAAGTAGAACCATTTGAATGATGATCTTGAGTTTCCAATAATAGTTTTATAATTCGAGATGTGGTGACACTACCTAATGGGGGTGGTCTATTGTCTACTCGGAACATAAGAGTTCCAAGAATATCTTCTATCAGAAGGTTCTAAACATTAGACATAATAATTATCTAGTGTTCATCTAGGTATATGACATCGATAGAGTCTATACTCCTGGTAATGGAAATATTGTATCATATTCTCACAACAGGAGATCCAGTTCATCAATGCTGAATGAGGAGACATAGTATTTGGCCTTGTTATAATTATCCTTCATGGATAGTGATGACGCATCTCAAATACAATAGGTGGTTGTTACCCCTCCACTAATAAATTGAGTCAGGGAGGCATAACCAAATGATACAGACAGTGATACTTTTAGTGGTTAGTTGTCCATAGATAATACCCTTGATGGATTCTTGAATGGTGTGGAGCATGTCGTTATTTCTATAGGATGCATAGTTGTAGTAGTGGATGAAGAGTGTGGAGAGATGCATAGGGATATTCATGTGGGTGTAAAGTGGTCACTACATAGGATGAAATAGGTCAAATCTAGGATTTCCTATTTAGATAAGATCTAAATTCTTATGTGAACCAGTTTTGTGGGTTTTCATCTAATTGTGTCAAGCCCCCTATGTCTGTCAAGGGATTCTCTTTATCATTCCTGGGATACTAAGATAAAAGTCGCAAGGATTATCCATGGAATTTATGAACATTTTACAAAATACGTCTAGAAGACATGATACCATCTGGGTTTTTGTTAGCTGACTCACTATGTCGGCTCACTTCCAAACCACCTAAGAGTATAGTTTATTAGAGAGCGTGTGATGCATCAACGTGAAGTAAATATTTTGACTCCATGAAGTTTCATTTTTGATTGAAACAAATTGTGATGATAACATTACATCCAAGTTTTAAAAGGTATTTTAGGAGGCTATTGTAGATAATATGTGCCTCATCTAGGAGAAGATGAAGAATGCAATGACCCATTTCATGATTATGCAGACAGACGGAAGAGACCTTTGGACATCAATGGAAGAGACAACGACATCCATTATGTCTCAACTCGACAATGGTTATGAATATTTTTTTCATGGAAAAATGATATCTCTGGGGTTAATAATCCTTCTTTTCATTACTGCATAGAGTAGGCTATGTAGATTATGGCTTGGCTCTACCCCATAATGGGACTGGGTACACAACATCTTCAAAATTTCATAGTTGAGGATATTTATGGATAAACCATTGCATTTGATAATATTGGGTGATATTGACATTGATTTTTATGTGAACTATGTTGTGTACCCAATTAACATTGAGGATACTTTATTGAAAATCATTTCCCTCAGTGTGTGTTCGCTGGCAGCACGATGATCTATAGAAGAGAACATGGGAACAGAAGGCTCAGATTCATTCTCTGTACTCTAAAAATTTGTTATAGTAGAACTTGTTTGGAATTTCAAAAAAAATTATTTATTAATGTGTGTATAATATAATGACTCAAATTTTCAAGATTATATTTTTAGATCATTCATGGGAAAATATTAAAACTATGTGCTACAACCGTGAGAGATTCCGAGACCCGTTGTGTCTAGAATGATCCTTTAAAATTGTTATGTTCATAAATATAGTACGTTATTGGTTTTCTTAAAATATTGGAATGACTTATAATCACTATATGGATTTGAAACTTGAGGGAAACTATGGGTTTATAGCAGTGTCTTTACATGAGGTGCGACATGACTTTAATCTTCACAGTTCTTATGTGGATAAATCTGAAAAGGTTGTAACTGTAAATAGAATAATTAAATAATATAATTATATTTTAAAATAATAATAACTCATAAAAAGTTACTCTGATGGGATATTGGTTAACATCATTAGGTTAAAAATGGGGTATTTTTCTTGAGAAAATCCTAACATCAATAGACGTGGGACTACTGTGAATGTTAATATTTGGTCATTTTAAGAATAAAATAATTCAAAATAATTATTCTATTTTGAACATTTAAACATAATAAAAAAGAATTACAACAGAGTGAATCAACGACAATATAACTTTGTGATGTGCCAATGATGAAACATATTTATCACTAAAAAGTGTCTTCTATCTCTAACCATTGGTAGGGAAACATTATTTAGGGAATGATCCTAAATTATTTCCATGGGAGAGATGGTGAAGAGTCTTGGCGTAATCCTCTCATTGGTGAATAAAGGGAAATGAAATGATGATGGATCCTTGATCCAGGATCAGTGGATGATGATGGTGCAATCACGCTTTACAAATGGTACAACCAAATCGAGGCCGGGGGTTCATTTCTTCATGATTCCATTCACCATTCATTTTCAAAAAGACCGACAAGGACCAACCCATGACCAGGAAGATCTGTGGTTCGATCATCCTTGTAAGATGGTTAAAACAAGGGATTAAAGGTGGTGAATCTGATTAAATATTCCTTTTTTTTCTTCTTTATAATATTTATGACATTAACCAACTATGGTCGACATGAATATTGCTAAGGTCTGATCTAAGGATGTTCTTGTGCTCTCATCTCTCATTTTTCTTACATTCTTCTTCGAAGAACCTTCATGGCTGTGACATGTATTTTTGGGTGGGTTCGAATGTGGTCAGACCCCTTCAGTGATAACAAGATGGTTTTTCCCACAATCGTAATGATAGTGACCAAGGTATAGAGAAGATAATCTTGATTCGAATGATGGGAATCCACGATGACGATGGAGACCCATATATGGCAAGCCTCTAGCGGTGGACCAAACACCTGATAGAAGGAGACCACAGACTTGATGGCCGGTGGAGGAGGGGGCCGCAGTGGCCTAGTTAAACATGTTGATGGGAAGCCTCTTCTATGGAAGAATAGATTTTTGAATAGCCAACCATGATGAGCTGGCAGGGACGTTTTAGCCACCGCCTCCGAGTGGACCGAATCATCCCACACTTGAACAAGCTAGGATGAAGCTAGTGGATTATGATGAAGGAAGTCCAGGCCAAGCTGGGGAAGGCTGGATTAGACCTAGAATTTCTAATCAGCATACCCCGTGTCAAGTCAGGTTGGTTTTATTGGTTTAGGTAGGCCCGATTGTGTTTAACCAAACCAAGGACGAAATGACCCCTTTTCAGTAAAAGACCCATAACATTAAAATTGTAAGTCTATTTTATGATTTAGTTTTGGTTTTCGAGATCATCGTGATGAGGGGGTCCTTTTGATATGGCTCTGTGTGTTTTTGTGAGGACCAGCATAGGTTCAAAGCTTCCCTTTGGTACATTTGTCGATGGTCCGGTATGACATTGCATCTACATCACTAGGAAACAATACCCTCAATAAGATTGAGTCCCAAATATTATTTTTATAATCATCCTTGGTAATGGAGTGATACTCTATCACCCTTGATGGGGTATCGTGGGTATTTATGTGACCATAGAGTGCATTGTATTAATCCACCCACTAGTGGGAAGAATCAGTATGGTTCATGGTATTCTCTAAGGAGAATCCCCTACATTACGAGCCATGTTGGTAGGGTTCTTGGTCTTATCTAAGAATAATCCCATTCATTGTAGGGTAATAATGATTGGGGTGATGGTATTCCCTAAAGAGATTCCCCTACTTCTAATTATTCATTATTGACCTTGTTTTTCTCTTCGTGTAGGGACCAAATTAATGGTACCTCTTGTAAGATTCCTCATAGACATCAAGGCTCTAGGAGTGAGTTCTCATGAAAGGAGTGTGCCTCAAATGGAATATTATAACCCTAGATTAGATATGATATCGAGACTCCCTATCATAGTAAGACTAGATGTCATAAGGATCTTTATGATGTATCGAGACCAGATTCTCACTCAAATACATTTGAAACACCTTTTTATCCATTTTTAATGTCATATAGATATAGAAGTGATATCTCCTAGAATATAGCATTCTATGAGTGGAACCATATGGATGATGGGAACTTGAGTCAAGTAATTGATTACGAGTAAAACTATATGTTCTTGTTACATGTTTTGTTGACATATATCTATTTTGAGATGATTGTTTCTTCATATTTTTGTTTGCCTTGGGGAATTTTACATTCTGTGTCTGGGTGACCTAATGATTATTATTTTACACACCCATGTATGGGATTTTCCCACATGTGTTGTTTATTGTGAAGATGGTCAATTATTTGTCTGTATTCCAAATAGACCAAGACCAGGTGGGGATTAGTGTGATCAGATAGACTGAGGGGTGTTCCATTGGCTACCAGACAGTAATCCATTGTTATACCTTGCAGTTGTATCAGGTGGGGTTTTATAAGGATGAGCTTCAATACTATTGTTACATAATATTTTTTTAGTGGGATTGTATTATATACTTATAGTACTTTACAACTTTTAATGGTATATTACTTTTTTATCTGGTTGAACTGGAATACATGAATTTTCATTAAAATTGATTTTACATTACAACATCATTGGATTGTAATTGTGTGTGTATGCACAGTTTATTAGGAAAATGCCTCCCATTTTTTAGATATGACTAAGTAATACTAGTTTTCATCCCCTGACCAATTCTAGGTTGGCCTGGGGTAGTCACATCATGGTCCATGTGGGACAGGTGATGACATTTAATCATATAATCATAAATATATAATTTTTATTATGTAATATAATTTGGATCGCATTGAGAAGTCAGTGTTCCACACATCCATGAATGAAATTATCAGTTTTCTAGTGTGTAAAAATTGTCAAAATGAAATTGAGATGTTATGTTTATTTAAATTCAATTATTTAATTAATATTATTAATATTTAATTTGTGGAAGTTATGTTTTATTAAAACAATTTTTAGAACATTCTATGTAATTTGTGAACATAACGCATCACTTTGATGAGGCGATAGTCCACACATCCACAAAAAATGTTATCATATTCGCACAAAATGGTGTACATTATGATATGTGTAACAGAATAATAAATACATTATTAATATCATAAATATAAAATAAAAATATTGTGTCCATCATAATTCTAAAAATGAGATGTCATTTAAGATGAAAAAACCGTCATCATTTTGTAAGGAGACAGTCTACTATACACATGAATGGTACGTTCATGTCCTATTATATTGAGGTGTATGTAATTTTAGGTAAATCCTATAAAATAAAAAAACTCATCAAATTTAGGATAATGTGGTAATTATATAATAATTGAATAAGAATTGTTTATGGGGTGGAGAAGAAAAAAAACAAAAATGATCTTGGAAACGAATGTTACCTCGGAACTGGGTAACTCATTTGTTAGGTTTCTGTCATATCTTATGATTTGATATTTGTGGTAGGTGTTTTTGGATACTAATTGAAATGATTGTGTATGATACAATGTGGCTTGAGAGATGTGCGTAATGAGAACTATGAATGCCTTTTTATTGTGGAGGAGGAGTGGTATTCTTGTAAATTCCCAAAGGTATACACTATTAAGAGGTATCCCTTACCTTATGTTCCATAAAATAGATATAATATTTATAAACAGATATTTATTATCTATAAAATCACCCATAACACAAAACTATGTGCTTATTCACAATTTTGTTCCTTAACTTCTAAATACCACCCAATTTTATAAATTTCGATTCTATTTGAGTAACTAGACTTATGTCTTGTATAATTTAACCAATAAGATTAAATTAAATAGATATTTATAATAAAATATACATCCATTGAATTATAAATATGATAATTAGTTTAAATAAAACCCCATGTGTGTTAAAAATTAATTTTAATCATTGTGCATGTAATACTTGAAACAGTGCAATTAATCCATACAATGATAACAATGTTTTTCTTATCTAGGTTCATTATGTTAAATATAAAAGATATGTTGGTCCCTTAATAGAACATATATGGAATTTATTAACATGTACATATCACTTTTAAGAATATATGTTTTTTTTACTTTTAAATCAATTAATAAAATAACATTTCTTTTAAAATAACATTAATTCCAATTTTAAAATTATTTATTTAATTCACAGATGGACTGTAGTGGTGAGGTGCACATGTGACTTTGTAATTCCCCCTTGTTCTGACTTACTTTGTACTATTCACTTATTATAATAATTTTTTAAGAGTAGGCCTGCTTGCTTTTTGATCCTTCTGGCTATTTAATTTTATTTTTACAGTTAAAAAATAAATATTGGAATTAAAATATTTTAATTTTATAGATGTGTAGCATGATATATTAATAAAAAATATGTATAATAATAATATATTAAATTTAATTTTCTGATAATTTTTTAGAAATCATTTATCTAAGTTAAATATTAAATAAATAATCTATGAATTATAATTTGTTATCTATTAAATGTAATTATATCATCTCTGAAAATTAAATATATATTACCATGATAAAAAACATATTAAACATTCAATATAATTTTTATTACTGAAACATTGTAGCTTACATCATACTATAAATAATTATAAATTTTATAGGTAAGGATGGTTTCATTCTTCATTTTTTATTAGTTTGTATATTATATAGGTCAATCTCAGGAAATAATATTCCATTAACTCAGAAACTTAGATCCAATAGAGAACATTTTCTATCTGTTGGTATCAAATTTCTTTTGTAAAATTGTATATCCCACTTGTCCATTATGTTTAAGGTTTATTCCCTTGTTACACTTAATCATTCCTTAATCCATGTAATTAATTTTAATTACATCAAGTAATATTTTTGGTCAAAATATAAGTTTATATTATTTGAAAATAAATATTATACTGATTTAAACTTTGTAATTTCACTTTTATAAAGTCTATTCAAATAATATGGGAAATAATTTTTAAATCTAGTCATTCAGATATAGTGAGAACAATGGTTTTTTATATAAAATAATCCAAAGTTATATAATTTTTTACATCTAAATTCTATAAAAATATTCTTCCAATTACCGAAACTGGATTAATATTTGTATAATTGATATATTTTTACTTTAAAAATAAAGATAAAATATAATTTATCATTTATATTTTTTTAAATGGAAAGGATTTTTTTAACTAAAATGCAGTGTATTTCATTATTCCTAAAAACAATGAAAGTTATCATTAAAATACAAAAAAAAAACAATCTTAAGATAATTTCAATAATAAGAATTTAATATTGATGTTCTTTTTACAATAAATTTTTTTATATTTTCTGTAATTTAGTTTTAAATTAATTATGCCATTAAAAGGCTATAATTTGTGGTTTTACGTGTAATACATGCTAACAAAATGGTGTGTTCATTTTAAGATTATATTTGTATATAAACCATGCAAAAAATTATATTTTTTATAAAGGGAAAATATAGTAATGTATTGGGGTGTTACAATATCCCTACATTAATTAAATTTCATCCTCACAATTTTAACTTGATATAGGCAATATAGGGATATTTATTTCAAAATACAATTATTTGAAAACCCCACATCCAAATTTATGATAATAAAACATTATTTTACAAGTGATAAATTAAAATCTAAATTTTTAAACAAAATTTATGACATAAAATAAGAGAAGGTTAGTGAAAACATAGACATGGACAAAACTAAAAATATAATGTTCTGATAGAGAGTGATAGAGAACATGTTTAGGTGAATGTTCATTTCCAAAAAAACCATAAACAAGAGGTGTGAAAAGATCCTTAATATCATCCAAAATGATGATAATTTGAAAAAAAATTCAAGAAACGTCTCCTACAGTTGATAAACTCTTTCTATATCAAATTAAATGAGTAAATATGTGTTTATATCTACATAATTATTTCCCTAGACTTTGACGTGAGGTATTTATAATTCATCTCTTAGAATAAGATGCTTCATATAATGGAGTAAAATATCTATCTTCAAAACTGCATCAAAAGTTCTACATAAAACATAACATTAATGGAAATCTTTTCTAAAATATTATGATAAAATAATTTGAAAAAAAAATTACTGAATATTCAAAATGAATTATTATTAGCCTTTAATCAACATGAATCATTTCTAAATTATCTCATTCCCGAAATATGAATAACATGTTTTGTATTCTATTAATATATGGCAATAAATTAAATTAGCATAATTCCATACTGAAAAAATTTATTCTTTCTTATTACATAAGAGAAACACATTTTATTGAATATATTTATTCAATCCAAAATTGTTTATACCACATAATTGATATCATAATCCTCATTGCCAAAAAGTTTTTATTGAGTTCTAGGGTTGTCTATAATATACAATATAATTTACCTATATTAGTCATCTATTTATTCCAAAAAAATTATATTAGTATTAGTAATAAACCAATGATTATTCTTCACTCAACCATGAGTTTTCCCAAAAAAAAATATCTTTAAAATGAATCAATTTTCCTTGTTGTCATTACAACTCAACACGTTCTTTTAAATCCATTATAAAAAATCACTATAATATAATCATTATATATTTTTTAATTATCAAGACTAGTACCTTGTAGTTAAAACTCTAAATTGAAATAATTTTTGAATCCAAGCATAATAACATTAATCATTACACATAATATTTTATAGTGGCATAATCAGGACCATGACCCATTTTCCCCTTTTAGTATATATTTCATTGACACATGATATATAGATTTGTGTATTTCCCACCTATATTCAGTTGAATAATTATACAATAAGAACCATTTTATTATTCAGGAATTCAAAATCATGATGTCCTTTCTCTCAAAACATGTAGCAATAACACATTCATTTTATGAAATGAACATATAGATGATATAATCAATTAATACATGAGGTAAAATAAATCATTACATTATTACCTTTATCCAAAAAAAATTATGTTCTTTTTTTCATGTGCTTCCATAAAATTCGATAATACACAGAGAATTTATTCAATGTATCATTAGCACATGATACTATTTCCTTACATGATGAGAATAATTGGGAGAAAAATTCCTTTATAATGATTAGATTAAGACTATAAAATATATTATCCTTATTACTATTTGTATCATTTCCTTCAATGAGGCTTAAATTCCATCTTCTAGGTGTCATTTCTAAATGATGATAGGCACTAGGTTGGATCATATCATTACGAAACATAATATATAATATAACAAACCTTATCATTATTATAAATTCATTATTAATTTATTACATTATAGTACACATAATACAACCTCAATAATGGTTATTTATAGTGTTTTTGTGAATTAATTATATATAATACCATCACGAACATGGGATACAATTACACTATTGAAATCATCCTTAATAGGCTTCTAAAATTCTTTGGCATTTAAAACTAGACTGGATAACCTGGGGACATACATTAGAAATGGGTGAGCAATGATGTCTTTTAATAGAAAAAACATGTAGTAACATGAACATAATAATGCATGTTAGAATATAGTCATGTAAATGTGGATTTAATGGTGTCTGAATCATGAACATGAACAATGCGACAAGATATATCTTGATAATCATAAACTCAACATGGGAAATATGGAAAAAACTATAAATACTTCATCACAAATATGTGTCATGGACAACTGAAAATAAATTATGATGGAAAAATTACCATAAATTAAATATGTTCACTCTTTGTCACAACATGAAATATTATGAAACTAATCTTTACCAAATTCATTGGAGAACATTATAATTTTGGACACACCCATCACATTAATTCCATTCCCATTCTGATGTTTTTAATATAGATCATATGACATGGAATCATTCATCATCAAAATTTATTCCATGATCATGTTGTGTTGAATAAATAAAGGTAATTTCTATATAAAATATTAATAAATATATAATGGTGAACACCCTTCATAATAAATGGTTATTTTATTTTCTACACAATTATTTTTTGCATGGAAAATCATGATAAAATTTCGGAAGCATAACATTGTCACGTAAAAATTTCATAAAAATGGATTGATGTGAAAAAATGGCGTCTCTAATAATTTTTTCATCAACTAGGAATGAATATGTATATTTGAATAAATATCCAACCATTATGAATTGGTAATATATAGAAATAGATAATAAATAAACATGAATAATGAATAGAAGGTGAGGATACATTACTAACTTTTGGCATGGTAACATTTGTACATAAGAGTTTGGGGGAGCGAATAATGAGAGTTTAAGGGTTATTTAATTATTAATAAATAATATTTACAGTAATGGGGATATGTAATAACATATCCCAACATGACAAAAAAAATTAAATTTAGTAGAAATAACATAAAATCTATTTTTTAAAACTATTACAGTATATGATCCCTTATAAAATCTTGGCACGATAATGGGTGTACAAAAAGGGTAAGGGGTTCGATTGATGAGATATAATGCGGAATCCCATCAAATGGAAAATATTTTTTATATAAAATAACATATCAGAGCAAGGAAAATTGAAATTAAAAAGCCTAATATAAATTAGGTTCTTGAATTGAAATGAGAAAAGAGAAATCCCATAATAATTTGCGGCATAGTAATGTCTATGGTAATGGAGAAATGAGAGTGGATAAATGGACTATTATTCAAAAAAACAAAAATGGACTATAAGGTAATGATTATAAATTAATTAAAATATAACCATCTAAAATTAAAAAGACTAATTACAAATATGGATCCTGTTTCGAAAGGAGGTGAGGAATGTATTTTATTAAGGTGTGTTACTCCATATGTTTGGGGGGAGAATGTTGGGATCTTGGGGGAACCTTGGGAGGAATCCAGAGATTATAGTCAAGAGTAAGGACATTGTATATGTATTTTTAGCGATGATAAGAGTTATATTGTCTCAATTTATAAATAAAATGAGTAGTTAATACATTAATATTTCACAAACATAGGTTTTGAACTCTATAAAATAAAATATTCAAAACCACAAAACATCTCATGTTTTTTACATATGTTTTAATCCATATAAGATTTATCTTCATTATTTTAAATTTAGAGGTCATCAATAACAAAATAACATATTTTCTTATGCGGATGGACTTCATACTTTCAAATAAATGATTCTACACCATATTATATTTTTTTGGAGAGTTCATAATGGATATATAAATTTATAAAATTATACATTAAATAACATTATATTAATGTAAAAACAAATATTTGGTCATTTACACCATCAATAGTATTTATTAATTATTTTTTGTGTCCTTATGATGTCATAATACAAAACATATATTTAAACTATATTTAATTTTTACCAGAAAATCTGACAATCTTGTAAAATTATGAAAACATAATTATTTGAATATTTCAAAAATTTTATTCCAAAAATAGTAGTTTTTTCATTATATAATTTTATATATATTTATATTTTCACTATTAAAATAATAACTGGCATTTTTTAGAAATGAATGTTATTTTGACAACAATTTTTTTATTACCTTTAAAAAGAACTGTTGTCAGACGTTGAGACAACGTGAAATTCTGAGGCCTACTATTCATTTGAAAAAATGATTGAAATATATTTAATATATTTAATATCTTTTTTGCATTGATTTCCAGAAAAAATTGAATAAATATTAATTTTTTTCCCATATCAAAAATCTCAGGGCACTATTCAGTTCAGAATCATGTTTTTACCCTATATGTGGCTTGAAATTAGTCAGCGTGGGCTATTTGTGAAAAGTTCAAATGGGAATAAAAATTAATAAATTAATTTAATAAAAATATTTCATATATGTTTAGTAGACATAGTGATTAGTGGATCATTAATTGATCATTATTCATGTATTTTTGGGTTAGACGCATTACCCTGTAAACTTTAGAGGTTCATTGGATGAAGCTCAATAGAATACTCTCAAGCGATCGATGACAGATAATGATTGTATCACTGATCATTTCACCAAAGAAATCTATGGACCTCTTCAATGTGGGAAAAAAATCGTTCTTCATCGATGATCAATCTTGATCAATTTAGTTTAATAGGTTGTGGATAATTTTCCTCGTTCATCAATTCTATGATGAATAAAAATCAATTGATGAATGGATTTATTTGGGGATTGATCTCCTAGAAGGATGGGATTTATTTTGGGTGTATTTAATGTGATAATTTATTTTTATTAAATTTTAAACAGATTTTATTATTGTCAAAAATGAAATAATCCAATATTGACATGAACATCAATCAAGTTTGGTTCCTCTTGATTGGTTGTGATATTCTATCCCAATTTCATGATTCACTTAAGGAGTTTTATTTTGGCATAGGGTTAAAATATTCCTTTTGAAACAATTTTTGTGAAAAAATTTCATGGCGCATCGATCCAATATCATTGATCTAGGATCGACATGGCACGAAAGATATGCGATGATGGATATGGAGCTAATCGAATGAAGGATGTTTCTTGATTTATCATTCTTCATCATTCTTCTATATGATACTTTGAAAAGTGTATGATCTAAATTTACAAAAGATATGGTGATGGAAAAAATATTTTTTATGATTTAGATGCATGGAAACCCTTATTTCTAAATTTTTTGGGCAAATATATAGTCATATGGATGGAAGAGAAATGTGTGGGATGGGCGGAGGAAGAACGAGCAGCTCTAGAAAATAACAATCCACACAACATGTAATCTTAGTTAACACGGTTTCTGGGCTACCTATCTATGGCACCAATGTTTGGATGAAGTTAAGGATTATATGGAATGTCACGTTATTATATGGAATGTGACCTCTCCTAGTTGAATTGGTGTGTACTCTGAAGAGTACATGTACATGTCATGGCATACACAGACCAGTATATTGACATGACTTTGGCACATGGACAGGGCTAGGTGACATAGGTATGATACTCTTTCTTTCTACACACCATGAATTTCCTCCAACATGTTGTGTATATGATGACTATATGCCATTTGAGTATTTTTTTCATGGGAATAACAAGTAATAACTGGACAGGTCATGGACCCTATGGCACATGCCATGTACCATGTTCAATAGTGCTAGAGGGTTATTATAATCTTAGATTAGATCAATGTTGGTTGAGTGTGTTCCATTTGTCTTATCCCTCATGGTTGAAGTGTGACAGTAGATCCACATCCCTGGATTTTGATCCCCTATAGAGGCCATGTCTCAAAAAGATTTTTGGTTTCCCTCCATGAGACTAGAGTGTGATCCTCTTGTATCCCTAGTTAGAGTTTATGGAATCAATGTGACCGCCCTAAGTAGGTATTTGATTATCGATCTAGCATGTTTTATTATTAGTGTTTGTGTAATCATTGACATATGATCCCCTACATTGCGGGTTAATCTAAATTGTGTTTCTGGTGTCACCCAGTGGTTTTGGAAATGACCCACTATCTGTGTATAATAGTCCCCTTTGATCACAGAGCATCCTTGGATAGGGATCAATGAGATATCCATATTTTTCATGTTTTTTCGAGGGTATCACCACTTGTGTAATATGATCTCTTGGAACAATATATTATTCAAGTAGAATCAGGTGGCTCGTAGTTGTATATGCTAGTCATATGGTGTGGAATCTCTCTTTAGTATATCTTGATTCTTATTTTCTTCATTCATATATTGATTGATTTATCTTTTATTGAGTAGACAATATAGGGTTCCTTGTGTTTCATGTTTTTTGGGTTCCCTATATAGTGTTGTTATATGAACCCTTGCAAGTACTTTTCCGACACATGTTGTGCCTTATACAGATGACTACCCTTTTGATGGATTCCTAGGGGTATGAGGAGCGGATGTTTCATAGATAAATCCTGATACATTGATGTGTTTTCTAGAATCAGAATTTTGATTTAGTCCTCACCCTTGGAAGAGGTTTGACTCTTTACAGTTTTTTGATTGGCTTGTATTTATCCCCCTTTCCCCCCATTCAAAACATTAATCTCATACACTATTGTGGGATATTATATGTATGAATTCATTCTATCATCTCTTTACTTTTCATCATTGTGTGGGATTAGTGATTTATTCATGTGTACATTTACATTAGGAAAATTCCTACCATTTATGGAATATTCCTACAATACAGTAGTCGTTGTCCCATAGGCTATTGTAGTAAGGATTGGTATAGTTTCGGAATGTTCCCCTCCAGGATGGTGCATGATCGAGGGGTATCACATCATTAATTTCTACTATAGGACCTGAGTCATTAATATTTTTTTGGGAAAAAACGTGTTATGTGATTTGAATTAGGTATTTAGGTTAGGGAATCAAGGGTTTGTTCAGCTGTTGACATTTCCATACACCAAGACTTTGAAAATCTTCCTTTCTAATTGGTATATGAAAAAAATATTTTTGGGAAAATAATGGAAAATTCATCGTATTGGAATGGTTGTGTTTTCAATGTCTATCAAGAATTATCTCCCTAGATATACTATTTTTACCCTGGAACATCATATTTTTTTCAGTATGTCCCTATATAGATAACCATAAATGATTCTACCATGTAAACATAATAATGGTCTACCTATAACACCCCAAGATTCCGTGGTACATTTCCCTTTGAATAATGCAATAACTACCATTGTACACAACATCGAGGATCTAACACACCACAACCAATCAAACTAGCTGTTATGAATAGTAATACCCAATTTTTGAAACTTTATAAATTTTATTTATCAAAATTGATTTCATTTCTGAATTTGGAATGTCGAATTCAGATTGGGGTGAATTGTTGGTATTTTTCTAAAAACATTCAATTTTTAATGAATAGTGAAAACAGTACGTTATTGGTTAAAACCAAAATTTTATTTAAAATTATTTTAGACAAAAATAGATACATAATATCTATATATGTTTAATGTAATTCATTGGACTGATTTTATAATAAATTTAGATATATGACATACTTGTTGAACATTTTACCGTCTTTTACCCACCTCTATGGAGCTTTGAAAATTTGGATAAGACATAATTTTACAGCCTCTATGAGTTTAATTTCAAAAATAAGAGAAACACTATTAAAATCGGTACGTAAAATGTTGTTCAATAAGATTAAAATAATTTTTGGTGAATAGTAACTTTTGACTTTTATTTACCAAGAATAAAAGTAAATAGTGTAATTAAAGGTAAAAGTGATATCATAATTATCCTAAAACATGTCCTAATTCTAATGGACAAATATAATTCGACCAAAAATAAACATTGGAATAAAATATGACCCTCTTTCATCTGCGTAGAATAGATTAGGACAATTATTATTAATTTATTTAAAGAAGAGTTAAAATAGTTAAATTCAATGTTTAATAAATAAACCCTTTTTAATATAGAGTTACAGACAATATAAATTCGACTATAAATATTCATTAGAAAGATGAAAATATTTCGTACATAATGGTATCTTATTTAATATTTTTATACATTAAATAATTTATTTTATTTACGACACAATGATGATGCAGTAATTACCTTATTAATAAAATATTTAAATAATTGATATTATAAATATCCAAATAAATGTCAATTGAGAATTCAGATTAATTCCTCTAATTTTATAGGTTATTAATACATGTTAGGTTTGGGTAAAAAAAATTATAAAATGTGATAAAGTTGTAATGGCTTTCAAAAAAATCAAATACTAAATAGTGTCAAAATTGACATAATTGAGTTTTTAAAACAAATACTATATTATTTATTGATATAATATTCATAAAAATATTAGGATCATCCAAAAGACTTATATAAGGATATATATATTAATTACTAACCACTTTGGATTTGCGTGGTAGTTTATAGTATGTTTATTAACCATATGATTTAAAAATACAAAGAGACGTGATAAATGTCAAACTATTTAACTAAGAGTTAAATCTAAAAGATAATGTTAATATAGTGACCTAAACCTGTCTAAAACCTATTGGATGAGATTTTTTATACTCATACACAACATAGAATCTAAATAAATGATATTGGACCCATTATAAACAGAAAATTAATTAATTATAAAATTACATTTCATGCTTTTCCTAATGTGACTGTCACAACTCTTATAAAAAGGAACTTCCCCATATCTCAAAATAGCAACACAAAATCCATTTTCCAAAGCCAAAATATGCCCAAATATCCTCCCCACATTCCTCCCTTCATCCTATATTCCTCATTTTGGTCATAAATCCAGTTTAAGAATCCCTTTTGATCAAATCAAAAGGAAGAACCCGAAGAAGTGTTAAATATTTCATCACCACTTTCAAGTTATTTTCTTTTCCACTTACTCTTTCTTCGTAGTTTCAAAACAAAAATAATAATACATTACCTTATACATACTGTGATATTATTATAAATATCGTACAACCGTATTCGTTATTCTATCCATCCAATAAATTACAAAGTCACCATACCTGCGTACGTATGGCTTACCGGCGCCACGTCCTGGTGTGGTTTGTTATTCAAACACATTATTATTTGGATGGGTATAATAATGATTATAATTAATGTAAATAATAATTATAAGATGTTAATGAATCTGTATATATGATATATAATCCAATTACATACGATTACTCCTTCAATATAATGATATTGTGGCTCGTGCGTACCTACGGATTACCGTCTCCATGAACGTGATGAGATTCATTTCCCCATCCTAACCATTCAAGAATAATTTTCATTTGATGACTAAAAATAATGTTTATGAATATAATATCATTCTGTATATGAATGAAATACATATTATCCATAAAAATCATGTCTTACATAGCCAAGAATATAATGGAAAAAGAATCAGTTAAAACCCGAAACGATGATACTATTGAAATATTATTAACAAAGAAATAATAGATGATCATATATGATATCATATTTATGTATATAGTAATTTTATAAATGGGTAAAAATGAATTTACTATTATACAATAGGTTAGTGTACCCTTGACCAAGGAAAGTACAATGTAAGGGTTAATTTCATGATTTCTTCATTATATGAGGCTGTTTTTAGGTAAGTATCTACAAGGACCTCTTTATCGTCCACATCAATTTTTCCATGTTCCAAACAAGGTACTTTATAACCTTTTCAACAAAATTAAGTTAAGAATGTTTATTTAACTTATACAATGGGTGCAGCTATTTTCCGCTGTAATATCATCATCGAAGCATCCATTCAAAAATTATAAGAGTATTTTCAAAATAAAAGTTCTCTTTTATAATTATGTGACTCTTAAATGGTATCAAAATAAAAGGATTCATTTCTTTTAAATAGTTTTCTTTTCATTTATTTCAATAAACTTTGATGGATTTTATTCTTTTTTTATGTTGATTTATTATCATACACATCTTTCATATTGTATTGAAGGATTTGTTATATGTTTGACGATGGATGTGTTATTTTTATAGCATTAATGGTTTATGGTTAATGTACT
The DNA here is from genome assembly GCA_963277665.1 of Viscum album. NCBI lineage: Eukaryota > Viridiplantae > Streptophyta > Magnoliopsida > Santalales > Viscaceae > Viscum > Viscum album. Next base: position 1,260,766 of record OY728129.1, read on the forward strand.
GACATTTCGTATTCTAGTATTAATACGAATTTTTATGTAATGTTTCAGCCTTTTCATACGAGGCATATATTTTCCATAGTAAGTGGCGGGTGGAGATCGATATAACAACTCGTTGAATCAATAGGTATCATGAGACAATTAGACATGGAATTGGTCGAGGCCATTCCCAATTTGATATAGGATTTTGGCCGAGGCCTAAATCATTTTTAATAATCTTGGATGAGTCCTTGACAATATGTTTTAGAATTTCTGGCATTATACATTCCATCATTATGAAAATAATAATGATCCTTTGTATGGTTATTCGACTAGTAGAATATCAGTGAGTATGTTTTGTTATGGAATTATTTACCAAACTCACATTCTTGTCATAAAGTGTTCATTTTTATTAGTTGTAAAGGAATATGTTTTTAATTATTCACTCTACCTAATGTTTATGTTATTTTTTGTTGTATTACTTACCAATACTGAGCATTTGAGCTCACCCCTTTCTTATTTTTCTTTTTCCTAGGATATAATGAAGTTAGTTATTAGTGACTTTTAGGCATAATCTAGTAGGCTTGGATGTTTTTAATGAAATAAATTAGTTTTGTATTTCTTTTCTAGTGGTAATATTGATCTTATGTATGTATCATGTTTCCAATAATACTTAACGGATTGGTCTTTAGATACATGATTCATTGTATCATGAAAGTATTATGTAATAAAGCACAAACTCTAGGTAATTGGGTTTGGGTCATTACAGTTTGTATCAGAGGAAGTTTAGTAAAAATTGTAGAAACTAGATCTAGAAAAACTCTAATTTGAGAACATTACCCTATAATAGAGTTAGAGTATTAATATAGAAGATCTTCCAAGTATTTTTGTACTATAGTTATTTTTTGAATTTTCCATGAAATAATTCCCTCTCTAGATTCCAGCAGGTTCAGGAAGCTCTGGCATAGATGTACCTTGGGGTAAAACCCAAAAACACCAATTTGATCTAGACTCGAATGAGAAATAGTGCCCGACAACTGGACTTGCCACACTATTGGTTACGACACTCACTGTGGATATGCTTAGGATAATTCTCATTTTCCATAAAAACAATTATGAAGTATTTATGAGTATATACCTTCTCAAAGAAAACATCTTTATGATTATGGATTATATCCACAATCTATTCAATTTATGTTAACTATTTTGCATGTTCGGAATTATGTATTGTGATACATAAACTAATCAACTGTATGCCATTGTTTTGAAATGGCTCCTAGGGTAAGAAATGGAAATCATATCAATACATGTAATCCATGCAAGGATTGACCTCCTACTCAATATAATTATAGTGGAGCTGGTGATGCAACTAGTGAAGATCAGGTTATCACTATGCTGCGACAATACACTTAGGATTTGAATAATAACCCTACCCATACGAGGCACCCTAATCCACAATTTGGAGGATCAATGTTAGACCGCTTCATGAGGAAACAACCATAAACATTAAATTGGAGTACAAATCCATTAGTAGTTGAGAAATAGATAAGTTCCTTAGAGAAAATATTTCATGTTTTTGGGAGTAACAAAAGGGAAAATGTTGTCATTGCAGTTTATCACCTCACGGGATATGCAGATCAATGGTGTCCATTGAGTCAAAACACAAAAATGAATATGAATAAGTATCAAACATGGAATATACAGATTTTAATGATATTTTAATAGAAAAATACATTCCTCATGACCATCGAGCGTATATGGAATGACAATTTCTGAGACTAAGTAAAAAAGAGGATGTGAATGTCCCAATTTATGAGGCTATATTTTCAAGGTTATCAAGGAATGCTGTAGATTATACACGTAACCCATGAAGTAAGATTGATCATTTTATTGATGGGTTAAAACCATTTCTCCATCGAGCATTAGTCTCGTAATCCTTCTCATTGTATGAAAATATTGTCTCATGTGTTATCAAGACAGAAAAGGAATTCTCTATGTCTTATGACTTTAAAGCAAAGAAAGAGAAGAAGATATTTTCTAAACACACTGGGAAAAGAAATAAGGAAACATGGAAGAAGGTAAGGGTTGAATTTCTACCCTATGTTAATTATTTAAGGAAGCACCATTGTGCCTATTTAAAAGGAATAAGAATATGCAACAAGTGTGGATAGAAAATACATCTTTCTACTGATTGAAAGGAGGAGAAAGAATATACCAATGCTTAATTCTATAATTTAACGGACATGGGACATTATACAAATGAATGTACTAATCATCATGGAAACATTCCTCTGAAAATGCCAAGGTATCAAGGCCAAGATTATGCGATCACTACTGCAGATGTTGAAGCTCTGAATGACATGGTGGCAGATAATTTAATGGTTTCTTCATGTTTATCCAATGCATTATTTGATTCTGGATCATCACATTGTAATATATCTTCCATGTTTTCTATGAAAATTAGATATTTCCAATTTGATTTAACAAGGGAGTTTTTAGTCAAAACTCCTAAGAAAATTATCATTGCAATAATTTTTGGTGAATCAGTCCCTATTAAGGTATATAAATGATATTTATCTGCTGATATAATCATGATAAAAACTATTGAACTTGATATAATCCTCAGTATGGATTGGCTTTTGGATCATGATGTGAAAATTTATTATAAGAAGGAGGTTACAATTCTCGTTGATGATAAGAAGTACCTAATCATTAGAGCAGACACGTCACCATATGATACTTATCTATATCCAATAACATTATCTCTACTATATTCAATTACTGGGGAGGATGATAATGAAATAATTATGGGTGAGGAAAAGAATGGTCGAATATATTACGTACCTATTGTACAAGAAAATATTGACGTGTTTCGAGGGGATTTACCTGGATATCCTCCAGAATGGGAAATTATGTTTTCCATTGCTTTAATTCCTGGTTTAAGGCCCATATAGAAGCCCCCTTATAGAATGGACACTGTGGAATTAGTGTAACAAATGAAAAAACTAGATTAATTGAGTAATATGGTATTTTTTTCCCTGGTGTTTCTCAATGGGGAGCCCCAGTCCTTCTTGTTAAGAAGAAAGACAGTCCTATGAGGTTGTGCACTGACTACAGGGAGATCATTGCTGTAATAATAAATAACAAGTATCCCCTACCTTTCATTGATGATTTATATGACAAACTTCATAAAGCCCAATATTTTTCAAAGATTGACCTTCAATCTGGATATCATCAGTTGTGTGTGAAGTAGGAAGACATTCCGAAAACAACATTTCGAACCAGGTATGGGCATTACGAGTTTACAGTAATTCCTTTTGGATTGACTAATTCAACCTCGGTCATCATGGATCTAATGAACATATTTTTTAATGAATATCATGATGACTTTGTAGTGTTGTTTATTGATGATATCTTGGTATAATTCAAAAGCTACAAAGATAATGAAAATCACTTGCACGCATTATTCTATAGACACCTAGAAGAAATGTATTATATGGGATGTTTAGTAAGTGTGATTTCTAGAATTATGAGATTTATTTTCTTGGACATATTGCATCTAAAGATGGAATCTTTTTTGATAATTCAATGACCAATGAAATTCTACAATGGCCAGCACCGACGATTATAACTAAGGTACACGGTTTTATTGCTTTAGAAGGTTTTTATCGACATATTGTCCAAAATGTTCCCCAATAGGCTAACCCATTAACCAAGATCACATGTAAAGGGGTTAAATTTGTTTTAAATAAAGGGTGTGAAGAATGTTTTTATGAATTGAATAGAATATTAGTTAGTGATCTCCTATTGAATCTTCTATCAGGGAATGATGGGTTTGTTATTTATAGTGATTCTTCAATGAAAGGACATGGTTGTGTCCTTATACAGAATGACAGTGTTATTTCCTATACATCATTATAACAAAAAACTCATCATAAAAAATATCATACTCATGATCTTGAGTTATCAGCTGTAATAATTTCCCTGAAAATATGGAGACACTTTCTTTATGGTGAAAAATGTGAAATTTATACTAATCACAATTGTTTAAAGTATATTTTCTCAAATAAATAACTCCACATGAGGCAAAGATGCTGGTTTGAACTACTCAAGTATTATTATTTCACAATGAACCACCACCCAGAGAAGGAAAATAAGGTTGAAAATGCTTTATGTATAAAGGACCATGGTGTTTTGAACAAGATGAGAGTTGAAAGAGATCCTATTTTTATGGATCTAGTAAATATGGATATAGGAATAACCATGTAAGGTGAAACATCAATACATTTTCAAATTGTTTCCAAACCATCATTACTATAAAGGATAATGAGTACTCAAACTGATGATCAAGAGTTTCAAAAGAAGATTAATGCTGCAAACTATGGTAGATTGAGTGACTTCGTATATGAAGATGGAATTTTGAAATTTGGCATGAGACTTTTTGTTCCAAATATTCCTGATCTAAAATGGGAATTGTTGGATGATTTTCATAGATCCAATTTCTCTATACACCTGAGGAGCACCAAGATATGTTGATATTTGATAGAACATTTTTGGTTGGTCAACATGAATAGGGAGATTGATGATTTTGTGGCAAGATGTATGGTATTTCAACAATTGAATGCAGGAAGGAAACATCCTGGAAGAGTCTTGAAACCTCTTACCATACATATGTGGAAATGGGATGATATTATGATGAGCTATTTCATGGGGCTACCAAAGACTCCATGAAGGAATGATGCAATATGGGTTTTTGTTGATTACCTTACCTATTCGGTACATTTTCTTACTCTATGATAAGACATACCACTTGAATGTTTAGCAAGACTATATATTAATGATGTTTTAAGACTTCTTGGACTACCCCTATCGATTATTTCTGATCGCGATCCCAATTTTACATCCATATTCTAGAAAAGTCTTTAGAAATTTCTGGATACTGAACTTCGTTTGAGCACTTCCTACCACCCTCAAACTGATGGAAAATTAGAACGGACCATTGAAACCTTAGAAGACATATTGAGTTCTTTCTCACATGACTTTCAAGATATGTGGGATCAATATTTACCTCTGGTAGAATTTTCCTATAACAATATCTTCCATTCAAGTATTCAGATGGCACCATATGAAGTGTTATATACAAAGAGATGTCACACACCAACTTGTTGGGATGATGTTGGTGAAAGAAAACTCATAGGCCTAGAACTTGTTGGGGAAACAATGGAGAATGTGATAATTATCCATCCCCACGTCAAAACATCCCATAGTAGGTAAAAGATCTATTACGATATCCGAATTATGGATTTGGAATTTCAAGTAGGAGACCATGTTTTCTTGAAGGTATCTATAGGGAAGGGTGTTATAGATATCGTTAAGTAGGGTAAATTGAGTCCCAGGAACATCAGAGCATTCCAAATTCTAGAACAAATTGGATTAGTATCTTATGATTTGGAAATATCTCCATTTGTCTCCAAAGTTCATGATGTGTTCCACATATCACTATTGAGAAAATACATGCCAGTCCAAACACATGTACTCAACTATGAGGAAATTGAACTGGAACATGATCTGTCTTATTGTGAAGAGCCTGTAAAAATTTTTGATAATAGGAAAAAAGTGTTGAGAAATCAGATGACTCATCTGGTAAACGTTCTTTGGAGAAACAATAAGATGGAAGAAGCAACGTGGGAACTAGAGGAACTTATGATGAAGAACCGACCAAATCGTTTTGGGTGGTAGTATTCTAGAAAAATTGAGGACAAAACTATTTTAAGGATGGAATAATGTAACACCCCAATCTTCCATGGTACATTTCCCTTTGTATAATGAAATAACATGCATTGTACGTAATTTCGAGTTTCTAACACACCGCGACCAATCAAACTAGCTATTATGAGTAGTCATAACCACTTTTTAAAAATATATAAAAATTATTTTTCAAAATTCACTTCATATTTGAATTCGAAATATCAGAATTAGCTTAGGGTGAATTTCTGGTATTTTTCTAAAAGCATTAAATGTTGGATGAATAGTAATAAACACTACTTTGTTGGTTAAAACTGACTTTTTGTTAAAATAATAATTTATTTTTTATAAATTTATTTTAAGTCAAAATATATACATAATACCTATATAAGATCAAAGTATTTCATTGGATATGTTTTATAATAATTTTAGATATGTAAATATTTTATTGCACTTTTTTCCGTCTTTTACCCACACCCTAGAAGAATTTCCACATATTCTTAAAACATAATTTTACTGCTTTAATGAGTTGAATTTAAAAAATATGAGAGACATGATTTATATTAATAAGTAAAATGTTGTTCAATATGATAAAAATATTTTTTTTAATAGTAACATTTGACTTTTATTTAACACGATTAAAAATAAAAGGGGTAATTAAGGTTAAAATGATATCATAATTATGCTAAAACTTGTCCTAATTCTATTGGATAAGTACAATTCGTCTAGAAACATCCTTATGAATAAAATATGACCCCCTTTTGTCCACATGGATTAGATTACGACATTTACTATAATTTTACTTAAACAAAAGTTAAAAGAGTTAAATTCAATGTTTAATAACTAAACCATTTTTAATATAGGGTTACACACAATATAAATTCAACTATAAATATTAATTAGAAAGATAATAATATATCATATGTAATTGTATTTTATTAATAAATTTTAGACATTAAATAATTTAATTTATTTATGTTATAGAGATAATGAAGTAATTTCATTATTAATTAAATATTAAAATTATTTATATTATCAATATCCAAATAAATGTAAATTGAGACTTCTGATTAAATAGAATAATTTTCTAGGATAATATGACATGTTAGGGTTGGTTAAATAAATTTTATTAGATGTCATAAATTTTTAATGGCTTTCAAAAAATCAAATACTTAATAGTGTCAAAATTGACATTATTGTGTTTTTAAAACAAATACTATATTATTAATTGATATAATATTCATAAAAATATAGGGTTCTATTAAAATACATAGATATGGTTATATATATTAATATTTAACCACTTGGGGTTCTCTAGGTAGTTTATATTATTTTTATTAACTATATAATATAAATATACAAAGAGACATGGTAAATGTCAAACTATTTATCTATGAGTTAAATCTATGAGATATTGTTAATATGGTGACCGAATCCTATCCAAAACCTATTGGTTGAGAGGTTATTGAATTATCCCCTCCTTATCCTAAAAATAAATCATTTTGGATCCATTATAAACCGTAATTGATTTTATTATAAAATTATATTTCATGATTTTCCTAAACTGACCCTCAACTATCTTATAAAATGTCACTTCCCCTTAATTCAAAATCACACATCCAAAGCCATGTGGGTCAGACATCCTTTGCCAAAATATCCTCCAAACATTCCACCCATCATCATAGAGGCCATCATTTGGTCATAAATCCATCCTAATGAGCACTTTTGATCAAATAAAAATAAAGAACCTGAAGATAGGTAAATATTTAATCACCTCTTTCATGTTCGTTTCTTCTTCAACTTCCTCTTTTATTGTTGTTTCCATTCCAAAATAATAAATCCAGTAAATTTTACATACGATGATGTTATTATATATATGGTACAAGAATATTTGATATATCATCCATCCTATAAATGACAAAGTCACCATATGTGTGTACGTACGGCTTGCCGTCTCCACGTCGTGATGTAGTTTGTTATTCATACACTTCATTATTTGGATGGGTGTAATAATTAGTATAAATAATGTATAAACAAAAAATTTATATTGAAAATTAAGGTAAAAATGTTATTTTAACTTCTACAGTGGGTTTGGCTATTTTCTGCCATTATAACATCATCGATGATTCCCATAAAATATTATAAAAATATTTTCAAAATAAATTTTTTCTTTTATATTTATGTTAATAATATATCATTTTAAAATAGAAAGTGGTATTTATTTAAAATAGTTTCATTTTAGTAATTTCAACATCCTTTGATGGATTTTAAACTTGTTTGATGTTGATTTATTATGACACAAATCTTCAATATTGTATTGAAGGTTTTTCGATATGTCTGACTTTGGATTTATTATTTTTATATCATTCATGGTTTATGGTTAATTTATTGACATTTAATATGCTAGTTTTCATATGAATGTTTAGGTTATGATCCAAAATTTTCATATGAGGAATGTATTGGACTTTTTAATTGATGGGTGGAGCCCACAATAGCTCCTCAGTGCATCGGTAAGTGTAATGAGACAATTAGATGTGGAATTTTGTGAGGCCTTTCCAAATTTGATATATGGTTTTGGAAAAGGCCTAAATCATTTTTAGACATCCTGGTCGAGGCCTTGAAAATATGTTTTAGAATGTCCAAAATTATAAATTCCCTCACTATGAAAAAAAAATGATGGTTAATGTGGTTATTTGACTAGTAGACAACTCATTTCTATGTTTTATTATGGAATTATTTACTCTGCTGATATTCCTACCATAAAGGGTCCATGTTTATTTTTTTTAAAGTAATTTATTTTTAATTATTCTCCATTCCAAATTTTTATGTTATCTTCTATTGTATTGGTTACCATTACTGATCATTTGATCTTGTAACACCCCAAGCTTCCACGATACGCTTCTCATTCAATAATGCAATAGCTTGCATTGTACGCAACTTTGAGTTCTAGAACACCGTGACTAATCAAAGTAGCTGTTATGAATAGTAATAACCACTTTTTACAATTATAGAAATTTTATATTTCAAAATGGACTTCATTTTTGGATTCGGAATATCGAAATTAGCCTATGTTGAATTTTTGGTATTTTTCTGAGAACTTCCATTTTTTATGAATACTGAAAAATACTTAAAAACAACTTTTTTAATCAAAATAAGTTATAGTGATAAATTATACTCTTTAGTGGTTTTAGAGTATAATTAGAATATATTTTTGCCATTTTATCCAATGGTGGTCATTATAATTAACTTAACACTGAAATTGGGCATGGACAATTGTCAATCTTTTGATATAAATTGTTTCTTAAAAACACGGTATTTTTTGTGACAGCGGGAATTAATTATAAAATTAATTAATGCAACTTATATGTTTGGAATTTTGTAAAATAGACATCATTTTTGAATTCATAATATCAATTATAGCTTAGGGTGAAATTTTGGCATTGTTCTGAAAAACTTTAATTTTTGATAAATAGTGAAACCACTAAGTGGTAGTTAAATAACTGATTTTCATTTAAATGAAATATTACCACTTCTGTGATCTGATTTTCAAATATCCGATATACATGGTTGTCATTAAGAAGTAAAATGTGGTTCAATGAGATTAAAATATTTTTTGGTGAATAGTAACTTTTAAGTTCTTAATCGCGATTAGAGGTAATTAGTGTAGTTTAAGGTAAAAATAATGTTTTAATAATATGAGATGAGCTTGACACATGTCCTAACCTCATTATATGTGTCATGGCCGACCAAGAAAATCCATGGGTAAACTTGGGGACCCCATGGAGCCACTTTAGATGGAAAATGACATAAATACCTTTTATTTAATGTTAAAGTAAAAAATGACACAAACATGAAATGTTTTACTAAAACCATTTGTACAGGGGTTATACAAGTCATATTTTTGACTATAAATATTAATTGGAAAGCTAAAACGATTTCCTACATCATAGTATTTTTTTATAATTTTTAGACATTAAATAAATTAAATTATTTATGACATCATGATGATGCTGCGATGACCTCATTATTTAACGATTTAAATAAAATGGAATGATAATGTAATATCTAAGACCTACACATGTCCAAAACCTATTGGATGAGTAGATTTATAACCCTTATTACCTTATCCTAGAAATATATAAGTGTGGGACCTCTAAAATCCGAAACACATTTTATAATAAAGTGACTTTTCTTTACTTTCCAAGAGTGCCCCTCCTCTCCACTTATAAAAGGCCCCCACCACTCCCACCTTATTCACACTTTCAAGCCATTTGGCTCGGCCAACCTCTACCCATGTACTCTCCCAACGTCCCCCTCTTACTCCTAGAAGCCTCAATTTTGGCAGAACTCTTCCCAAGGAAGCCTTTGGGTCAAATCAAAAAGAGTTACCAGATTTTTAGGTAATGTCTTCCCTAATGTTGTTTTGTTTTATTTTGTTTCCCCAACCCCATAAACTCTTTTTATTAATTTCTTTTGTACCAAAAACAGTATCCTAAATATACTAGGATTTTGTTATTAGAAGGATTCGATCTACACTTACACACACCTACATATAATGGTTAAAGAACATAGGGTTTCGGTGGATGGCGAATTTCTGCCTCATGAAACAATGATTGTTCAACACTCATAAAACACCTTCAACGGTGGCCATTAAGATGTCACTATATTTATATATGATATATAATATGTTTATGTTTTCCTTATGCTTCTGTATTTCAAATTTATGGCATACTTTATGATTTCCATTATGGGTAAACGCGATAATTTCATTTTACGAAGTGCGGACTACCGCCCCCTCAAAGTGATGTGAATCGTTAATGCCATATGTGAGATGTATAAAGGATAGAGTAAATGATATTATATATGATATTATACTAGAACTATATTATACCTTTATATAATTATGATTTCATTCCATTAAATATGAAATAGAAATGAAAGTAGCGTTCATGCGTACGTACGGCTTACCGTCTCCATGAACGGTGCATTTCATTTCTTACCTCTAAATGTTACGTAATATTATGAATGAATGTATATAATGGATATATATGATATATATGACATATAAATCATGAATATAATTTTGGAGATAATGGATATTCTACCACATAAACAACTTGTAATTATAAGAAGTTTATTGTTGACTCAAGTACCAAAAATCGACAAAACGACCGTTATTAAATTAAAAAATTACATAATGTTCATAACATTGTAATAAGTGATATAAAAAGGATAATGAAATTGAAAATGGTAGATATTAACTCTAGTTTATTATTCAGGAGGTTAAATAATGGTTGAATCAAGTCGGACACAAAGTAAGGGAACTTCTTAACCCAATTTCCATTCTTTGGGTTAATCTTATATTTTAAAATTATGTCATGATATTATTATGTCCTATCTTGTATTTGTACTTTATTTATGTGTACTTATAGTGAATACACATAATAGATCTATTTTATTTTAAAAATGATCTTTTTAAAGACTTCGTCTCAATCTCCTTTCATTGTGGCATATTTGGTTTTATACATAACTTTCTTTTATGCGGTGTATAAACCCCTTTGACTTTTACGTTTATTCAAAAGGAATATTTTTTATACGAAGCGTTTTACTAAATGACAAAAAGGTAATGTTTTTATTTCCGTACATAGGCGGCAACAAAGACTTCTCCGCCGTCGTGACCATTATTTGAGTTTCGGCTTCCTCTACAAGCCATCATTTATTTAATGAAAAATAAATACAAAGTTTTAACTTTCTTTTATTTTGGAATTGAAAATGGTTTTGAAAGAATTTTTATTATATCAATGTGTTGTATTGATATCTTGTGATTGAAATGTGGAAATTTTATGTTTCCATTATGCATGTTTTAAGTGATACGATTATGTTATGGTTTATGATATGTTTAAACCTATTAATATGAGGAATACATTGGACTTAATAAGTGACGGGTGGAGCCCGCTCTACCTCCTCGATGCAACTGCAGGTCTCATGAGACAAACTAGTGTCTTGGCATGAGGCCTTGACAAAATCTTATTTGTGGTCTTGGCACGAGGCCTTGGCTACGTGGTTATGATCGTCTGGCATTATGCATTCCATCATTATGAAAGTGGTTATTGATATTGCATGTGATTATTCGACCAGTAGAATGTCCATGTGAAGAAGTGAATGGCATTAATCATTTTAATTTTTCCATATTATGTTGAAGTTCAAGTTTAAAAGGCTTTTGTTTTTGTTAGACATTGCCTTAAATGTTTATGTTTATTGATGAAAACTTCTGCTATATTGTTATCCTTACTGAGCATCTGACCTCACCCCTTTCAATGTTTTAATATTTTCCAGGATGTGAAGAAGTATTTTATGAATGACCTGAAGGGATAGTCAGAAGAGGATATGAGTGTGGACTATGATGGATTTGTTATTATTTCATCACTTTATGATGTAATTTAAGACTTATGAATGTATCTAGTGTTTACAGGGCTACAAAACTAATCGGTCTTTCAAGACTTGATCTATTGTGATCATGCCAATGTTACAAAGTAATGCACCGACTCTGGGTTGTTGGGGTCGGGGCGTTATATTTGGTATCAGAGGCAGTTATTACTAACCTTGGAAGCTAGATTTAGATAAACTCTGATTAGAGCACATAGCCCAAAGATAGACTTTGAGGATTAGTATAGAAGAACATCCTAAATTTTGTTATTGTAGAGATTTTGTGAGTTTTCTGAGCAATACATCCCTGTCTGGATAGGAGAAGGTAGAGGAGGCTCTGGCATAGATGTACCTAGGGTTAAAACCCGAAAACACCGCTTTGAGCTAGACTCGAACAGGAACTGGTGCACGACAACAGGCCTTGCTGCACTCTTGGTTACGACACTCCTGGGGGATATTCTTTGGATAATTATAATTTTCTTTATAAACCATTATGAAGGGTTATGAGTATATTCTTCCTCAAAGAAAACATTTTTATGGATTATATCCATAAATATATCAATTTATGTTAAGTATCTCACAAGTATGGAATTATGGATTTTGATTCATAAACTAATATAGTTTATGGCATTGTTTAGAAATGGCGCCTAGTGGAGGAATGGAAACCGTATCAATGAACGCACTCCGTGTAGGGATTGCCCTCCTGCTCAAGATAATTATTGTGGATCTGGAGATACAACTGGTGCTGATCAACTTATTACCATACTGGGAAAACTCACTCAGGTTATGAATAATAACCTTACTCGTATGGATCACCTTGATCGACAATGTGGAGGATCAATGTTAGACTGCTTCATGAGGGAACAACCACCAACATTTAATGAGGGTACAAATCCATTAGTAGCTGAGCAATGGATAAATACCTTAGAGAAAATATTCCACGCCTTGGGGAGTAGTGAAAGGGAGAAGGTTATCATGGCAGTTTACCGCCTCACTGAAGATGCCGATCAATGGTGGTCATTGATTCAAAATAAAAAATAAGATGATAACGTATCGAATATGGAATGGAGGAAGTTCAAAGAGCTTTTCTTAGAAAAATACTTTCCTCATGACCATCGAGCAGATATGGAAAGGGAATTTCTGAGTCTGAGACAAAAGGAGAATGAGAATGTCGCAAAGTATGAGGCCAAATTTACAAGGTTGGCGAGGTATGCTACAGATTATATATGTAACCCAAGAGGTAAGATTGATCGTTTATTTGATGGGTTAAAACCATTTGTTCGTAGAGCTTTCGTATCACAATCTTTCTAAACATATGAAGATATTGTCTCATGTGCTATCAAGACAGAAAAGGAATTCTCTAAGTCTTATGACAACAAAGTAATGCAAGAGAAGAAGAGAATGGTGGGACAAGAGATAGATAAAGGGAAAAAGGGAAAGAAGGATTTTCCATTATGTGATAATTGTGGGAACAATCACCCTGGTACTTGCCTAAAAGGAATGGGAGTTTTTTATAAATGTGGAGAAAAAGGTCACCAGGCACGTGATTGTAAGGGAAAGAAAGTGGCTATCAATGTTGAATGCTACAATTGTAGGGAAATGGGGAATTATGCAAATGAATGTCCTAAGCGTCAGGGAAACTTAACTCAGAAAAGGCCAAAGGATCAAGGACAATCTTATGCTGTTACTACAGTTGAAGCGGAATAATTAATGTATTGATGCTTTTGGACTCATGGATTATATTCTGGTTATTAGAATAATGTGATATATATATAAGGATTGTACTGCAGTACTTGTTGATTTCACTATAGTTTTAATATGATTAGTATGTGACAATAAGAGAAACTTTACTTTGTTTGGGGAATCTGATAAATTGATTTTGGAATTAAGAGACCTTTTAGAGAAAGTCTGGACAGAGGTATTTTGGATAACTGTAAAGGTTGGAGTGGATTAAGTTGATCTTTTTATAGTATTGTTTAAGGTTAAAAAATTTATGATGATTATTTTTGGAATATCATAATACTATAGTTTTAGGAAAAGGACAACTTGCAGGGTGGGGCATAACCCGTCGCGTCGGACAAAGCTGCAGGAATCGAACCCACAACCATAGTGCGACCGGCCTTTATTTCCTACCACTAGCCTACAGTAAGTCCCTGGTTATTACAAAATAATTTTACTAATCAAAATGGTATGTGTTAACATTTGGAACCTTATACAATTTAGGATAAGTATAATATTTTTGAGTTCTATTATCTTTTTTAGTGAAAGATGAGTTGAAGGTTGAAACTCTAATTGTCAAGCATAAATATATATATACCTATATATTATTCAATGAGTAAATTAATTCTTAAATTTTAGTAAAGGGACATTAAAACAAAAAAATGTGTTATCTTAATACCTTATGTCTTATTGAACAGATGATATTTTAAATCAACATAGATTGAAGACTTTGAGGCCCTTAATTTGACTGTTGATTGTGATTGATGACCTCAATCACTCCCTATGAATATTTACATTTTTCCTCCAATTATATGTCTCTAATTTCCACCAATGTTCTCCTAATCGAGATCATAATTGGGTGGTGACCTTTTCATTTCCCTTTCCCTCTTATTAAGGCTAAATTTTATTAATCTTATTTCCGATGTGGGTTTTCCAGAAAGGTATTTTCTCTTTTCAACCTTTTATTTTTAATGAAAAAATTTCAAATTGCGATGACGCAATTTATTGAAGGAGGGGAGAATGTAACACCCCGAGCTTCCACAATACGCTTGTCATTCAATAACGCAATAGCTTGCATTGTACGCAACTTCGAGTTTTAAAACACCATGACTAATCAAAGTAGCCATTATGAATAGTAATAACAACTTTTTAAAATTATAGAAATTTTAGATTTCAAAATGGACTTCATTTTTGGATTTGGAATATCGAAATTAGCCTATGTTGAATTTTTGGTATTTTTCTGAGAACTTCCATTTTTTATGAATAGTGAAAAATACATAAAAACAACTTTTTTAATAAAAATAATTTATAGTGATAAATTATACTATTTAGTGGTTTTATATTATAATTAGAATATATTTTTACCATTTTATCTAATGGTGGTCATTAGAATTAACTTAACATTGAAATTGGGCATGAACAATTTTCAATATTTTGATATAAATTGTTTCTAAAAAACACCCTATTTGTTGTGACAGTGGGAATTAATTATAAAATTAATTAATGCAACTTATATGTTTTGAATTTTGTAAAATATACATCATTTTTGAATTCTGAATATCAATTATAGCTTAGGGTGAAATTTTGGCATTGTTCTGAAAAACATCAATTTTTGATGAATAGTGAAACCACTAAGTGGTAGTTAAATAAATGATTTTTCATTTAAATGAAATATTACCACTTGTAGGATCTTATTTTCAAAAATCCGACATACATGGTTGTCATTAAGAAGTAAAATGTGGTTCAATGAGATTAAAATGATTTTGGGTGAATAGTAACTTTTAAGTTCTTAATCGCGATTAGAGGTAATTAGTGTAGTTTAAGATAAAAATAATGTTTTAATAATATGAGATGAGCTTGAAACATGTCCTAACCTCCTTTGATGTGTCATGGACGACCAAGAAAATCCATGGGTCAACATGGGGACCCCATGGAGCCACTTTAGTTGGAAAATAACATAAATACCTTTTATTTAATGTTAAAGTAAAAAATGACAAAAACATGAAATGTTTTACTAATAAAAATTTTACATGGGGTTATAAAAGTCATATTTTTGACTATAAATAGTCATTGGAAATCTAAAAATATTTCCTACATCATATTATTTTTTTTTATAATTTTTAGACATTAAATAAATTAAATTATTTATGACATCATGATTATGCAGCGATGACCACATTATTTTACGATTTAAATAAAATGGAAATATAATGTTATATCTAAGACCTAAATATGTCCAAAACCTATTTTATGAGTATATTTAGAACCCTTATCACCTTATCCAATAATTATATAAGTGTGGGACCTCTAAAATCCGTAACTCATTTTATAATAAAGTGACTTTTCTTTACTTTCCAAGAGTGCCCCTCCTCTCCACTTATAAAAGTCCCCCACCACTCCCACCTTATTCACACTTTCAAGCCATTTGGATCGGCCAAAATATGGAAAAAATACTCTCCCAACTTCCCCCTCTTACTCCTAGAAGCCTCACTTTGAGCAGAACTCTTCCCAAGGAAGCCTTTGGCTCAAATCAAAAAGAGTTACCCGATTTTTAGGTAATGACTTATCTAATGTTGTTTTGTTTTATTTTTCTTCTCCAACCCCATAATCTCTTTTTATTCATTTCTTTTGTAACAAAACCAGTATCCTAAATATACTAAGATGTTTTTATAAGAAGGATTCGAGCTACAATTACACACACCTACATCTAATGGTTAAAGAACATACGGTTTCTGCGGATGGAGAATTTCTGCCTCACGAAACGATGATTGTTAAACACTCATAAAACAACTTCAAAGGTGGCCATTAAGATGTCACTATATTTATATATGATATATAATATGTTTATGTTTTCCTTAGGCTTCTGTATTTCGCATTTATGGCATACTTTATGATTTCCATTATGGGTAAACGCGATAATTTCATTTTAGGAAGTGCGGACTACCGCCCCCTCAAAGTGATGTGAATCGTTAATGCCATATGTGGGATTTATAAAGGATGGAGTAAATGATATTATATATGATATTATACTAGAACTATATTATACCTTTATATAATTATGATTTCATTCCATTAAATATGAAATATAAATGAAAGTAGCATTCATGCGTACGTACGGCTTACCGTCTCCATGAACGATGCATTTAATTTCTTACCTCTAAATGTTACGTAATATTATGAATGAATGTATATAATGTATATATATGATATATATGACATCTAAATCATGAATATAATTTTGTAGATAATGGATATTCTACCACATAAACAACTTGTAATTATAAGAAGTTTATTGTTGACTCAAGTACCAAAAATCGACAAAACGACCGTTATTAACTTATAAAATTACATAATGTTCATAACATTGTAATAAGTGATATAAAAAGGATAATGAAATTGAAAATGGTAGATATTAACTCTATTTTATTATTCAGGAGGGTAAAGAACGGTCGTATCAAGTCGGACACAAGGTAAGGGAACTTCTTAACCAAATTTCCATTCTTTGGGTTAATCTCCTATTTTAAAATTATGTCATGATATTATTATGTCATATCATGTATTTTTACTTTCTTTATGTGTACTTATTGTGAATACACATAATAGATATATTTTATTTTAAAATTGATATTTTTAAGGACATCGTCTCAATCTCCTTTCATTGAGGCATATTTGGTTTTATACATAACTTTCTTTTATGCGATGTATAAACCCCTTTGACTTTTACGTTTATTCAAAAGGAATCTATTTTATATGAAGCGTTTTACTAAATTAAAAAAAGGGAATGTTTTTATTTCCGTACATATGTGGCGACAACGAATTCTCCGCCGCCGTGACCATTATTTGAGTTTCGGTTTCCTCTACAAGCCATCATTTTTTTTAATGAAAAATAAATGCAAAGTTTTAACATTATTTTATTTTGGTATTGAAAATCGTTTTGAAAGCGTTTTTATTATATCAATGTGTTGTATTGATATCTTGTGATTGAACTGTGGAAATGTTATATTTCCTTTATGCATGTTTTATGTGATACGATTATGTTATGGTTTATGATATGTTTAAACCTATTCATATGAGGAATGAATTGGACTTAATAAGTGATGGGTGGTGCCCAATATATCTCCTCGATGCATCGGCAGGTCTCATGAGACAAACTAGTGTATTGGCACGAGGCCCTGACAAAATCTTATTTGTGGTCTTGGCACGAGGCCTTGGCTACGTGGTTATGATAGACTGGCATTATGCATTCCATCATTATGAAAGTGGTTATTGATATTGCATGTGATTATTCGACCAGTAGAATATCCATGTGAAGAAGTGAATGGCATTATCTCATTTTACTTTTGCCCTATTATGTTGAAGTTCAAGTTTAAAAGGCTTTTGTTTTTGTTAGACATTGCCTTAAATGTTTATGTTTATTGATGAAAACTTCCGCTATATTGTTATCCTTGCTGAGCATCTGAGCTCACCCCTTTCAATGTTTTAATATTTTCCAGGATGAGAAGAAGTATTTTATGAATGACCTGCAGGGATAGTCAGAAGAGGATATGAGTGTGGACTATGAAGACTTTTTTATTAGTTTTTCACTTTATGGGGTAATGTAAGACTTATGAATGTTTCTAGTGTTTCCAAGGCTACTAAACTAATTGGTCTATTGAGACTTGATCTTTTGTGATCATGCCAATGTTATGAAGTAATTCACCGACTCTTGGTAGCTGGGGTCGGGGCATTACAGAGCTCAAACCTTTCTTATGATTCAATTTCCCAGGATATGAAAAAATTAGTTATGAGTGACATGAAGGCATAATCTATGAGGCCTGGATGTCTCTAATAGAATAATTTTGTTTTTTATTTCTTTTCATGTTCTAATTTTGATCTTATGTATGTACCATGGTTTATATTATACTAAACTAATTGGTCTTTCAAGACATGATTACTTGTATCATGCCAACGTTATGTAATAAAGCACCAAATCTGGGTAATTATGGTCGAGGTGTTACCCTACCTAATGTGGAGTTATAGGTGCATGGGATTATTGCAATGATTAAACCTATGTATGGTTAACTAGATATACCACCTCATGTTGATATGCAGTTAAGTCCAAATCTACTAGTTGAGGATACATAAAGGATGAGTGTATTTAATGTGTTCCCAAGGTAGATACCTCTTAGGGTTTCAGGTGAGATATACCTTGAGGTGGCTGAGTGATGGATAGAGGTAGTCACTCATATTTTATGAATTTTGAGAAAACATTATGATCATATTTCAGTCCTTTCCACGAGCCATAGTTGGGGGGTCAACCGGGTGATGTTGGATTTTGGTCACTCAATCACACGATGTGATATCTCTATCATAGATAGCCTTTTAGAGTCTATTATAAAAGGTTTTATATGTGTCCATGAAGTGATTTATATATAGACAAGATCTTCTACAAATACAATAGGGAAACATTATCATGGGTGAGTACTCAAAGTGATTAACAGATCCCTTCCACTACTCATTGGATCTGGTATTGGACCAATTCAACAGGGCATATTAATTTGAGAAGTATTTTCACCTATACATTAATTATTTAATATTATATCCTAATATTTCCACATATAATGGATATATTTAGTGGAACATGATATTGGAGAGCTTTTTAGAAGTGAAAACAACATTAGTGGGAGATAGAAGGGGAACCCAGTAGACGAGAACTCAGTAGAGGGTAATCGATGACAGTCAAATGGATCATAGTGGGTTAGACACTGTTGGATCCAATACCATTACATATGGTCAGCGGTGTAAGGATCCCAGTGTAGATAAAATCAAATCATGATAATGGAGGTGTCACTAAAGTTGTGATCATGGACATCTGGTGTGAGTTTTCTTGACATGACGTTCAACTAATCGGTAGACAGTCGGGGGACCATACAGACAGAGTCAGAGGATGGAGGATGATGTTTCATAGGGGGGGATGTGGAATAGGGGTTGACATAGAATAATTAGGTGGTTGAAAGATAAAACTACTAACACCCCAACCACCTGGTGGTCTATGATAGGATGAGGGGGCTAGTGTGTTGGGATGAGGACAATTCCAAGCAATGGAGTCCTATGACCCCAAGTCACCAAGAATGATATGTGGTATGATCTGTGTATTTTTATAGTTTAGAAAAAATATTAATAGACACATGTTCTATCCATTCATTCAATTCCACTACTCGAGTTTGAGACAAATAGATTCTGATAGATATTTTTGCTCCACCCTTTTGGGTGAAACACCGATTAGTGGTGACTTAGAAATTTTGAAATTTTTCTAATAGTGTGACCTGACACTTGGATGGAAGAGTTCTGTATATCATATTTTTTTGCATTAATGAGTCCTTACGAATTCATGATAGTTATGGACTACCTATGTACAACTGATTCCCATATTTACTATTTTAGGTGGAGTATTTTTTGTGTCCCTAATGATGGATCAAGGTTTTCCATTGTGGTGGAAAAGGAAACCTAGGTAGTGGTAGATAAAATCATCTATTGTAGGGAGAATCTTTTTACTCATCAGTTAGTTAGATTGACCCTTCATGTAGTTGTTTTTGTGAGATTCTAGTTTCCTATAGTGTTGGTTTAGTACAATGACGTATTTTATGAGAAATTACATGGTTTACCTTCCCAATTAGTGGTAGATTTAAACATCATCATGCATATTTAGATGACACTAATATCTGCACCCACATGTCGGATATCTCTCATATAGATTCATGATTCAAGGAGGTGGTTGGTGGATTTACAGTATAAGGGCTCTTTGAGATGTTGTGATTCCCAATGGGAACCCATAGTTTCATTTTCTAAGAAGAAGTATTAAAGCATGAGGTTCTTAGTGTATTATCAGCCATTGAATCTAGTTCCTATGAAGAACAATTATCTACTAACAAGGATAGATGTACTCTTTGATCAGATGATGTGGGTGTTATGGTTATTGAAGATTAACCTCACATTAAGTTATACCAAGATATGAGTACGACATGAATATATAATGAAGATATCATTCAGATGTCACTAAGGTAACTATGAGTACATGGTGATACTTTTTGAAATGAAGAGCACCCCATCAGTGTTCTTGGGTCTCAAAATAAGATCTTTTAAACATTCATAGACCAGTTCATGTTAGTGATCTTGTAGGACTTCCTTGTGGATTCGACGTCCATGGATAACCATGTGAGATAGTTTAATCGTTTCTTGGAAACACTCTGTGAGAACCAATATTATGAGAAGATCATGAAGTGTTGGTTTTGGATTCAAGGGGTCCACTATCTATCACACTTCATCAAAGAGGTTGGAGTTTCAGTGGATCCAAAAAATGTTGAGGCAATAGTTTCTTTGTACCTATTCAAGAGTGTTACTCAGTTGTAGGGTTTATGTGGTTTGGATGTGTACTATCTTAGGTTAGTACCCAACATCTCCAGGGTGGAAGCACTCCTGATTTACCTGATCAAGAAATAATATCCATTTATAAGGATGGAAAAGTGCTAGTAGTGATTTCATGTGGTAAGATAGTGGTTGAAGAGAACTCCCATATTGAGGTTAACGGAGGAGGATTTTAAGTATATAGTGGTTTGTGATTTATTAAGGATGACACTGGGTTGTGTTCTGATGTAGTGGAGAGTATTTATTTCTTATTTTCTATGATTGTTGATACCATATGAGTAAAACTATGGGTCCCACGATCTTTAGTTATCTGATGTATTTTTCACATTATAGATATGAAAACACTACCAGATGGCTGAGTGGTTTATTAGGTACTCTGTCAATAGGTGTATAAATTATATATTCTCTTAGATGGATCTTTACATGAGACTGAGGCGATTGCTATAGTTCATTTATGACTATGAATTTGAGATTTTCAATACTCCTGATAAGGTGAACATTGCATGATACACGATTTGTAAGAAATATTGTTCATAGTTATTGATCAAGGCATCAGAGAAGTTATCCTCATTGCATTTATCATTTATGGATGGAGATGAAGAAGCATACCTCTATTCACTGGTTTCTCCCATACACACATAAATAATGTCAGGAATGCATAGATGGGGGATACCAACTGTAAGACCCTAGATGCTCAGATATCTATAGGAAAAGATCCTATGGGATTCCATTAATGTGGGGAGCATGTAATTCTTTCTGAGGACCACAATGGTACCATTGGTGTTATTAGAGTAGTCTATTAAAGGGTTTCATGAATCTCACTTGGAGGTATATACAGGTGTGTAAAAGATATACCAGAACATTCAAGGATAGTTTTGGTTTCATAGAATAATGAATGGTATTTGAGACTTTGTCTCTTGATTCCTAATTTTATAGGAAGTGAAGGATGTGCACCATGTTCTATTGGGTTTAGTTTCACCTCGTGAAGTACCAGATCATATGTTGTATGGGATATCCATGGAATTCATGATAGTTTTACCATTTAATTCTAGTGGCCATAATTCCATCTAGGTGATTTTTGACCAACTCGCCAAGATGGCCGACTGGATATAAATTCAAGGAATAATTTGAGTAGAGAACTTGGGACTCCACTAAGTGGAATATGTTGTTCGACCCAAAATATTTACATTGATGATCATCTATGATTTTGTTGGTAACATTACATCTTTTTTATGGAATAGATTGCAGGAGGTTTTTGGGACCCATTTATGCTTGAGCACATCATTCCACCCCAAACTAAAAGACCAATAGAGAATACCATCTATTTCATGGAAGAAATGTTTCTGGAGTTCATGTTAGACTTTTCCAATGGTTGGGAGGGTCACCAACCCTTCTTAGAGTTTTCAATCAATATTATCTACCATTCCACCATTGGTATGGAACAATTCAAGGATTTTTAGGCGAAACCCTTTTGGTCAAAAGTTTGATGGACTAATCTAGCTATGTCAACAATCATGATCCCAAAGATGGTGAGAGCTACAATAGAGAAAGTGTAGATCATCCAAGATAGGAAAAAGACTACAAAAAATCATCAGAAGTCTTATATGAAGAAATTAATGAGATCTATGGAGTTAAAGGAGGGATACCATGTGTTCCTAAAGGTCCCACCTCAATAAGGATTAAGGATATATGGAAGTGGAAGAAAGAAATATTATATATTTATTGGTTATTTGAAAATACTGTATAGTGTTGGTGAGGTGGAATACCACATATATCTTCCACCACAGTTGGACCTGGTACACAAAATCATCTACATGTCGTAGCTGAGGATGTACATTCATGACTTATCAAACATTATTGATAGAAGGGGGCTAGAAATAAAAGATGTAGAAAACATTTAAATGTTCCTAGTATATATTGTGGATCAGCAGGAGCAGATCGTTCATGAGAATTTGATTCCCTTTTTTCTTTTTCAGTGATAGTACGAGAATCGTTTATAGATCACATGGGATCCATAGGCTGATATTCATGCATTGTACTCGCATTACTTTGTGTAGAATTTGTTTTGGATTTTTAGGACACAAATATCTAAAGAGGATAGAATTTAATGTCTCATATATTACATGTATTATTTTTATATATTATATTTATATTTTTGGAGACCAGGCACTGAGACAATGTGTGATTTCAGTTCTTAGTGTGTCCAGAAGAAATGTTTGAAATATATAAAATATATTTAATAGAATGTTCTTGTAGTTTTCATGGAAAAGTGGAATAAATCCTAAATATTTTCCTAGATAAGAAATATGAGGGCAGATTTGAGTTCATAATAATTTTTTTACCCTTGGAGAGACATGAAATTAGTCACCATAGACTGTGCTTTAAATGGTGTCTCAGGTGTTAAAAAGAATAAAATTATTTTTTACAATTATTTTTTAAATTTTTCGGTGACATGGAGATTAGTAAATTTTTAATTAATTCCGTATATAATAACTTCAATGTTAGATTCATAACCCTAGAACCTCTGAATGATCATTGAAGAGATCTTTATAGAACTCTCTCATGAAAATGAAGATGGATCAAGATCGGATCGCATATCATTGTGCCGAGAGAATATGGGGACCTCTTTAATGATGAAAACATAATATTCCTTTATATTTGATTGATCCAACTCATGTTATCTTGTTTTTTATGTGGAATGTTCCCCATTCTTCAATATTATGATGATCTAAAATTGATCGATGAATGGATTGATTTTTAGATCAATCGCCTTGTGGGAGTAGTTTTAATTTTAGGTGATTTAATGGGATAATTTATGTTGAGTAAATTATTGATGGATTAAATTTTCAATTTAATGGTAATGAATCAATATTTATATAATCATCGATCATGATTAGTTTCACTTTATTGAGTGCATTTTCCCCTGATTCAACGATTTAACACTAGTGTTCTTAATTGGACCATGTTACAATAATTCACAATCAATAGATTGATGTGAAACTATTTCATGACACAACAATCTGATATCTCAATCTGGGATCAGTACGACCCAAAAGAGGTATGATCATGACATTTGATTGAATGTGATGTTGTATGGTTCTTAATATCTAATTCTTCAGTGTTCCTTAGTGAGATACAATGAATGATGATTTCATCTGAAATCTAACAAGATATATTAATGTAACATGTTGTTTGATGACGTTGTGGTATAGACAACCTTTTATCATTTATTTCATAGAGAATTATATCACTAGTTTGAAGGAGGATCATTGAATAGTACTCATGGGGGAGGAATGAGTGATTCTGGAAAATGGTGATCCATACGACATGTAATCTAGGATTACATGACATGTGGGGTCCCTAGATATGACATCATGGTTTTTCTAAAGTTAAGGATCACAAGGCTTGTGTTCTCTCCTGATTTAATTGGTGTATACCTTAGAGAGTACAATAGACATGGATTCGCACACAACGACTTGTACATGAACACGGCTTTGGCACCTAGACAGAACTAGGAAACATGGAAAGGATACATTGTGTTTCTACATTTCATGTATATCCTTCTTTAATGCATGTTTATGGAGACTACATGAACTGTGAGGAGCTTCCACATGGACAAAACATGGGATAACTAGTCACAACTTATACCCCTTGACACATTCCATTTACCCCCTCAATGATAGATTGTGGCTCTTCATATTATTATTTTCAACTAGTATATGTTGAGTGCTTACCCTTAGTTGATCCCCTTGAGGGTTAAATATCACATTACAAGAAAATAATTGGACGGTGATCCCCTCTAGAGGGTGAGCCTTAGATATAATTGTGTTATACCTATGTGAGATCGGAGTGTGATCCTCTATTGTCCCTAGTTGGTGTTTACAGATTTGGAATGACCTCAATGAGAAAGGTGTTGATCCTCAATTTAGAAGGACATATCCATAGGTTTTGTAGAATCCTCACCATATGAACCCCTATATAGCAGGATGATCCATATTGGGTTAATGGTGTCACCCAATAGTGCATTGCATGACCCCATTACTGTGTATCATGGTCCCCTTAGATCAATGACCTTCCTGGGGCAGGGCCCAAAATGAATGACCTCTTTGTTGAGTGCATCCAATGGTTGTAAGGATCAAGGAGTGAGTTCTCCCGAAATGAGTGTTTATTAGAGAATATCCTATGGATGAATTTTGTTTATAACTAATTTATAGTGTGGTTTCTCTCTTTAGTATATCAGGGTTCTTCTATTCTTATACCGTACATTGATTTCTATAACATGTATTGAGCTGACTATACTTCGTACTTTTGTTTAGTGTTTTTGGGGTATCTTACATTGTATTGTTATAATCTCACATTCATTAGATTCTACCACTTATCTCATGTCTAGTAAAGTCAACAGAAATTTTAACTATATTTTGGGAGGATATTGATTGGTTTGAAGATAGATGGATTTTGATAGACCATGTTGTTTTCAAGGATCATACATTTGATTCAGTTCACAACCTTAGACAAATTTTTAATATTTATAGTCAGTTGGATGGGATTTTATTTGACCCCATTTTCAAATATCATCGCATTACTATCTTACATAATTTTAGGATATTATTTGGATGTCTTCATTCCTTTATTTGTTTACATTTCAAGATAGTGGGCTTGGATATGTGTTCCTGTGTACAATTAATTTTGGATAAGTGATCCCATTTTCATGATATTCTTACAGGGCGCTGGTCTCCATCCCCTAGAGAATTAGATGTGGGATTTTTGTAGTCATAGATGAGAAACATCTAAGAAAATTCATTAAAAATAAATATATTATTTCATTAAATGGAATGTCATAGTTAATATTTCATCTTATATAGAAACATGATTTCTGTTTTACTGTATCAAAATATAATTCTTATCAAAATTATAACATAATCATTCATAAAGTAAAATCAATCCGAAATTACAATAGTAATAAATTTAATAATAATAATATTTAAATATGATTATTATGTCGTTTCTATTCATTGTTAAATCATTTTACCCTTAATTGATGTATATTCCATTTATCGTGATGATTATTATATACTAAATTTACTATTCAAATAAAAAAAATTATGGTAAACATATTACATGATATTAATTATAATTCTTCTAAATTTAGAATAAATTTTATCATATTCATTTCATTGAGGTGGATGTATTTAATTTTATATAAAACGTGAGAACATGATGGACAATGGTTTTCTGAGAAAAAAATCCAGGAAATATTTATTTTACATTAACTCTGTAAAAATTAATCTTACTTATATAAATTTAAATTAATAAAGATAAATATATATGGTAAAATTTTCCTTTAGATAAAATTTCATTATGGGTTATTTTATTTATTTATAATGGAGAACAATATGGATTTGAAATAGTTTTCAAAAAAAAACATTCTTCTTAATCCTCAAAATAAACATATACTAAAATCTGATATAAATAATATTTAAATGTAATTATTTGAATCATATATATATATATATATATATATATAAATTATACTTCTTTCATCTGGAAATAAAATTAAAATAATATAGGTACTCTTATGTAACATAATTTATAAGAAGAAGATATAATTTACCGAAAAAACTGTAGTTGTCACTATTCACCAAAAATTATTCCCTTTTAAAAAATCCCAAAAATTTACCATATTTTCATTTTGATATCATGATATAAAAAATGGATTTATTTTTATGAAATAAAATTTCATATTATTCTAAAAATTAATTATAATAAATTTTTACAAAAAGAAATAAAAAATCACTTTTTGATAAAATTGTATTTTGAAGTTAAAATTGACATTATAAAAAAATATTTATATAATAATAAGAATTTATAAATTAGTTTTGGATATATATATATATATATATATCATAGAGTAGATTATTGTACATATATCATAATGTTTAATGGAATGGTTAAAATGTTAATATATAATTAATCATTTTTTAGTTTTGTTTGGCATTGCATATCTTATAAGCTATTGAATATTATTTATATTTTAAAAAGTCAAGGTGTTACATTATTCCCCCTTAAATAAATTGTGTCCTAGGAATTTAATCAATAACTTGGTTCTTTCTATTTCTATCCAATTACTAGAATAAGGGAAAAATTTGGGATGTTTATTTTATAATATTAAAAACAAAATAGGGAATTAAATGAAATTTAAGCTATAACATATAAACTTCATCTATTTATTTTGTTACAAATATATAGGATTCAATATTTTTTTATAAATGATCTATTTCTCAGTCATAAAATATTTTCTAGATTTTTTTTCCATCAATAATGGTTTGTAATGATATTATGATGTTAGAAAATGATATCCCCAAGGGGTGTTAAACCATGGCTGCATTATTGCCTACTATTGTGCAGTAGTCCCCATTTGAGTCTATCGTAATGTGGACGTTTTTGTGTCAAGTTATACGTACATATATTCTAGAGCCACATCTACATGTATTATCTAAGAATGGATATATTTTATTAATAAACCACCCACTCTATACATACCAAAATTTATTGATGCTTTGTTATACTTATACTTATCCCTGAGGATTTATCTATAGTTTTGTAATGAAAATACTAAAAAACTAAACTTTTCCTTTGATAAAATAAATACTATCCCTGCTCTTTACTACACATTAATTGTTGATTTATATCCAAAAAGTAAAAAATAATACACCCCAAAAGATCTATAATACTAGTGTCCTTGGAAATTAGGTATATAGAATTACATCTTGAACATGAGATACACAATGTTTCTAAAAAAATACATACCTAACATGTAATAAAATTCAATGGATTTTAAATCATCATGGGATAACTTGTGAATATACAAAAGAAATGGGTCAACAATAAAACAATGTAACCAAATAAACATGGAATAATATGAAGGGAATAATACATGTTATAAAATATTGATATCAGTAGAAATTAAATTGGGTAAGAATCATAAACATGAAAAATTAGACATGTTGTAGCATGATAATCCAAATGAAAACATGGGAAATGTAGAAACAACATAGACAAATACACCATAAACATAGTTCAAGAGTAACATCTATGACATTATAAAAGAAAAAGTCCTATAATAAATTTTTATTACTCCATATGCCAACATGAATTCTCATGGAACTCAACATTACCTATTGTATTGGAGAAATATATAATTCGTGGATCACTTTCCATATTCATCTCATTTTCATGGTTAAACTGGACACATATATCACACAACATGGATTCATTCATATTAATAATTTCATCCATGATCTTGTACTGTGGAATAAATTAATGTATGCGCAAAGTAAAATAATTATAACTATATAATGGTAATAACCATTGTTATTAAATGGTTATGGTATTCTATATTAAATTGTTTGGGCATGTAATATCGTAGAGAAAATTCCACAACATAATAGTGTAACATAAAAAATAATAATAATGATTTAATGCTAGAAGAAGGGGTATCTCATAATATGGAAATAAAATGGACTATAATAGGTAAATAGAAATATATATCCAAAGATTATGAATTATAAATAGAACGTATAAAATTATAATGAAAAATTAATAATGAAGAGAATGTGAGGACCTCGTACTAAATTTTGTCATGGTAGTGACAGTACATAAGGTTAAATGGGAGAGAATAATTAGAGTGAAAGAGTTATCTAATTATTTATAAATAAAAATTAAATTATGTGGGATATGAAAGATATTATCCCAACATGTAATTTTTTTAAGAGACATAACATAAAATCGATTCTTAAAAAAGATGATTGTATGATCCAATACTAGATTTTGTCATGGTAATAGGTTAGAATGAAGGTTTGTGGGTGCTATTAATGATAACTAAAGGGGTCTCTAATCAAATTGACATTAATTAGAATGTAAAATAACACATCCCAATATAAATATGGGTAATTATGATGCATAACATAAAATAAATGGTTGATTTGATGTGAGAAGAGAGAAATCACTTTTTAATTTTTATCATTGTAATAACATAGGTATGTATAAAATAAGACTGAATAAATGGTCTCTCATTAAAACAAAATCAATTATATAGTAATGATATGTTTATAAATTCGTAAAAATATTACAATTCATATTAAAAATACTAATTTCAAAGAAGAATATTGAATTAAAAGGAGGGGAAGGTCCCTTTATATATTGTGTGAAAAAAAATTATTTTGGAGGATAATCTTGGGAGATTGGCTCACCTTGGGATATCTCAAAATATGGTAGGTATGATTAAGGATGTGATACAATAATTATTAGTAAAGGGATTTGGGAGTTTGGGTGGGTTTATATATTAACGTAGTGTGGAATTATTTAGTATTTCTCACACATATGATTTTTAGTCTATATAATAGAATAATAACATCCACAAATCATACTATGGTTTATCCCATGGTTTCTTTCAAATTTGAGTGTTTTTCATAATTTTATTGGGCAAAGGGTCGAATATAATAAAAAAATTCCCTTTCTTTTGTATAGGTGAGTAATATACATAAAGAAATGATTTTAAAACCTTAATATATATTAATGGTTTTTAAGGATTAATAATGGATTTATAAAATTTAAAAAATAATCCTAAAATCTCATTATTTTCATAGTAAAACATATATTGGGACTTGGAAACCCATTATAGTATTTATTACATCTAATTATTGGTCATTTTGATGTCATAATACATTATATATATATTTAATCCCTTACAAAAATTAATTATGACATCATAAATATTATAATATCAATTAAAATTATCAATAATATGTTAATAATAATAAATTATGAAATGATAATTTATTTAAAAAATATATTAATTCCTCAAAAAGAATGTCTTAATTAAAAATTTATATTAAATTGAAATAAATTTATTGTTTTATCATACCAGAATATAATTATTATCAAACCAATTGCAAAATCATTTATAAAATTAGAATAAAAAGATATTAATATAATCATAATTTTAATGTTAAGGGAATAAAAAAAATTAGTGTGAATTTTTTTAGTAATAATTTAAATTCTTTTTATCATTAATTAACATATTTTTCTTTAACCATTGTAATTATTTTTTATTAGATTTAGTATTAATTTTGTAGAAAATTTATTGAGAACATATATCATAATATTAATTATGATGAATAAAAAAACAGAATCCATTTTATTAATATTCATTTCATATAGGGGTTGGAATTTAATTTAATATGAAACCTTAAAAATAACAGAAAGTGTTTTTTGAAAAATATATTTTTTATAGGAAAATATGATTTCACTTTAACTCTATAATTACTTATCATCATCATATGAATTTCAATTAAAAAATAATAATTATTTCATCTAAACATTCAATTTATATCTATTCTTATTAGTTTCTACATGAATTAATTATAATGGAGAACATTTGAATTTTAATACAGTTTAAAAAAAAAACAATTTTCA
Organism: Viscum album; assembly: GCA_963277665.1. Classification (NCBI taxonomy): domain Eukaryota; kingdom Viridiplantae; phylum Streptophyta; class Magnoliopsida; order Santalales; family Viscaceae; genus Viscum; species Viscum album. The sequence continues at coordinate 1,291,510 of OY728129.1, forward strand.
ATCTTAAAAATAAATATATAATAAAATTTTATATAATGAATATTTAAATATAAATAATTTAATTAAATAAAACTAAATAATATATATGTTACCAGGAAATCAAATTAAAATAATATTGGTTCAATGTTGTTAGTCAATTTTTGAAAAGAAAAAACAATTTTACATAAAAAAATAGTTTTTACTATTCATTTGAAATCTGTTTTTTCAAAAAATTAAGAAAACATTCCGTAGGTTAATCTTGATATAGTGATATCAAAAAATATATTAAATTTTCTAAAATTAATTTCCTAAACATTTTAAAAAATTAATTATTATATTTTTTCACAAAAATAAATAATAAATGTTTTTCGATGAAAATGAATTTTTGAAGAGTAAGTGGACAATACTAAAATTTATTTATTTATAATAATAATGTATGATTATAGTTAGGATATATATATATATTTCTTAAATTACTTAATTAAACATATATCATAAAATTTAATGGAAATGGTAAAATTTCCCAACATAAATAACAATCATTTTGGGGTTTAGTGTTTCATATCACAAACGCTATCAAACATCGTTTCTAATTTAAAATTTATGGGTGATACAAATGATCAAAAAAAATTAAAAATAACTAATATAAATTGAAAATATTTTGTGTATTTAATCTCATTACCATATATATGGGTTATTTGGGATTTAATTATAAACATATCATCAATGTCTATATTATAGTTATGTTCTAAAGTTATTATTTTCTCAATCTACATTACATAATTATTGTAATTTTTTTTGATACAACCTGTAATGCCCCACCACTGAATGTTAGATCCATGCATGGTTGCAACGAATGAAATCATGATGAACTGATCTATTTAGTTGTTTTGGGAAACTATATTACATACATGAAATTGATTTTACATTGGGGATAGAAAACATTTCATAACAAAAGTAAAATCTCAACATCTATAAATCTCATTCAAAGGATTCATATTCATAAACTGGGGAATGGAAAAATAATAAGGGTGTTATAAATAAACAATAAGGTTTTGTACAACTAAAATATTCATGATTTAATAAAAAAATCCAAATGGTATGGTAAATAATAGAACAAAATTTCTATTTAAATAGATGGATAAGGCATAATTATTATGGAAAGGTAGATAAATCAAACAGATTCCATTTAGTCACCAAACTGAAAATGAAATTAATCCATATATAATGTCTATGAATATTTTTCATGTAACACCCCAAGATTTCATATTGTGTTAGTTCTTCAAAATAATTCAATAACTTTCACTACATGCAACACAAAGTTAAAGCACACCATGACTTACCAAACAAGCCGTTCAAAAGAGGTTATGAATAGTATTAGATAAATTTTAATGTTTATATAATCCTTATAATTTTAGAATCCATATTATGAGTTTCTTAGATATAATGCAAGAACAAATTCATTTTCAGTATTGCACTTTTATCAACTTTAATAGTGAACCCTTTTTAAATACTATATTTTAAACTTTTTGACTAAATGGGGACATCAAAAATTTAAAATGAAACATCCCAAGCTTCTACGGTACGCTTCTCTTTGAATAATGCGATACCGTGTGTTGTACGCAACCTCGAGTTCTAACACACACCACAACTAATTAAAATAGCCGTTGTGAATAGTAATACCTACTTTTTGAAATCATATATATTTTATATTTCAAAATGGACTTCATTTTTGGATTCGGAATATTGAAATTAGCCTAGGGTGAAATTTTGGTACTTTTCGGATAACTTTAATATTTTGATGAATAGTGAAAATTACTAAATTTTAATTAAAAACAACTTTTTTAATCAAAATAATTAATAGTGATAAATTGTGAATTTGAGTGGTTATAAAGTATATTTAGAATATATTTTTACCATTTAATATAATGTTGGTCATTGGACATAATTTTACAATTAAACCGAACATAAACAAGTGTCAATCTTTTGATAGTTATTACCTCTTAAAAACACGCTTTTTGTTTTGACAGCGGGAATTAATTTTAAAATAATTTCTGCCACTTCTGTGTTTTGAATTTAGAAAAATGAATTCCATATTTGGAATCAGGATGTCCAAATTGTGTAAATAGGTAACTTTTATTTTTAGACATTTTGAATAATTACTGTGGTAAATATTTTATTTACCATGGTTAAGGGTAAATCCGGTAAATAAGGGTTACAAAATAATATTATAATAATACAAAATTACCCTAAAACGTGTCCTAACCTTATTGGTGGACACATACCCGACCATGAGCATCCTTGTGTCAATTTGGGGACCCCTTGGAGCCACTTGTATGTGGTAGGGACACTTTATATTAATAAAGTTAAAATAAAAATAAAAATGGCATAAGCTTACATCTTTTAGAAGAACAATTTTTACACAGGGTTATACATGTCGGATTTTCGATTATAAATATTCATTATAAAGATAAAAAGATTTCCTACATAATGATATTTTATTTATAATTTTTATACATTAAATAAGTTATTTTATTTATGACACAATGATGATGCGGTAATTACTATAATAGTGAAAAATTAAAATAATTGATATTATAAATACAAAAATAAATATAATATGAAACTTTTAATGAATTAAACTAATTTTATAGGATAATATGATATATTAGGATTGATTGGATTGACTTTGTTCGAAGTAATCAATCTGTTATGAGTTTCACAAAAATCAACTATTGAATAGTGTAAAAATTGACATAAAAGAGTTCTTAAAACAAATATTATATTATTAATTGATATTAAATTCCTAAAAATCTAAGGTTCGGCCAAGAGACTTATATCATGATAGGTTCATCATTAATGTACCACTTGGGGGTCTTTTTGATGTATATAGTAAGTTTATTAACCATAGAATATAAAAATACAAAGAGACATTGTAAAAGTGAAACTAATTAACTTAGAGTTAATGCTTAAAGATAAGGTTAATATAAGTACCCAAACCTGTCTAAATTCTATTGGTTGAGAGGTTTTCGACCTATCCCCACCTTAACCTTTGAATAATAAGCTTTGGAGCCATTAGAAACCGAATATGAATTTATTATAAATTAATATTTCTAGCTTTTCCAAAGGTGCCCCTCACCCCTCTTATAAAAGGGCACTCCTCCTTCTCATTTCTTCACACCTTCAAAGCCTTTTGGTTCGGCCAAACTCTGCCCAAATACTCTCCCAACATCCCTCACTACAACCTAGAGGCCTTAGTTTGATCAGAAAGCCAACCTAAGGAGCCCTTTTAATCAAATCAAAAGGAAGAACCCGAAGAAGAGGTAATGATTTCACCACCCTTCTCCAAGTTCATTTCTTCTTCCACTTCCTCTTTATTTGTTCTTACCATTATAAAATAATAACTCCAGTATCTTACATATATTGTGATGTTATTATAAATATGGTACAACCATATTCAGTATTCTATCCACCCTTTGAATAACATGTCACCATACGTGCGTACGTACGGACTACCGTCTCCACGTCGTGGTGTAATTGTTATTCAATATAATATTATTTTGGATGGGTATAATAATGATGTGTAACTCATGTAAATAATAAAAATAACATGTTAATGATTCTGTATATATGATATACCATCCATTTATATATTATTGTAATATCAAAAGAATGATATTGTCGCTCGTGCGTACGTACGGACTACCGTCTCCACGAACGCGATGAGATTCATTCTCCATCGTATCCATTCAAGTATAATTATCATTTGATGATTTAAAAATGATGTTTAAGGACTAGATATCATTATGGATATGAATAAGATACAACAACCATGGATTATTTAACAAAACATATAAAAGAAAATGAGTAAGTTAACTCCCGAAACGACGATAATTCTAAGATATTATTAACAAATCAATGTTAAAAGATCATATATGATATCATATTATTATATATGATTCTTGTATAATTTAATAACAACTATTTCACCATTATACAGGAGGTTAACCTACCCTAACCAAGGAAAATTACAAGGTAAGGGTTATTTCACAATCTCTTCATTATCCGAGGTTGTTTATACATAATAATCTACTGGGATCTCTTTATCATCCACATCCATGTTTTCTTAAAAATGTATTTCAAAACATTTTTACTATTTACAAGAATATGGGTTAAAGTCATTTATACCCTTGTTTGACTTTTTATAAGAGGTTTATAAAGGAATCTTTCCGTCGTTTTCAAAACAAGGTCCTTTTTAACCTTTTCGACAGAATTGAGGTAAGAATGTTGTTTTTTTTAACTTATACGGCGGGTGTGGTTATTTTCCGCCGTTATAAAATCGTCAAAGCTTTACTTACAATCTTACAAGAATATTTTCAAGAAAATGTTTTATTTTATATGGCTCTTAAATGATTTCAAAAATAGAAAGAGATATTTCTCTAAAAAGTGTTTTGATTTCATCTATGTCAACATCCTTTAATGGATTTTACGCTTATTTGAAGTTGATTTATTATAATACAAAACTTCTATATTGTATTGAAGGTTTTGTGATATGTTTGACTGTGGATGTGCTATTTTATACCATTCATAGTTTATGGTGAAACTATTGACATTTCGTATGCTAGTTTTAAACCGAATGTTTATGTTATATTTCAAACTTTTCTTCAGATGAATGTGCTAAACAAGTATGTTCCGGATTGGGGACCGGTAAAAGTAAGCCCTCCAGGTTGGGGAATGGTAAAAGTAAGCCCTCCAGGTTGGGGACTGGTTAAAGTAAGCCCTCCAGGTTAGGGACTGGTAAAAGTATGCCCTCTGGGTTGGTGTCCGGTTATTAGAGGCACTCCGGGTTGGTGTCCGGTTATTAGAGGCACTCCGGGTTGGTGTCCGGTTATTAGAGGCACTCCGGGTTGGGTTCCGGTTAGAAGTAACCCCTAGGTCTTGGGATGAGGCCTAGAAAAAGAAATTAACGTTTAGCATTATGCATTCCAACATTATGAAAGTGGTTATTGATTTTTGCATGTGATTATTCGATTAGTAGAATATCCATGTGAATAAGTAAATGGCATTATTTCATTTCATTTATGCCATACCATGTTGAAAGTTCATGTTTGAAAGGCTTTTGTTTTAGTTATACATTGCCTTAAATGTTTATTCTTATTTATGAAAGTTTCCGCTATTTTGTTATCCTTACTGGGCATTCGAGCTCACCTCTTTTATATGTTTTATTATTCCCAGGAAGTGAAGAAGTAAATTATGAATGACCTGCAGGGATATTATGTGGGGATATGAGTGTGGATTATGGAGACATTATGTTGTTGTAGTAGTTTTTCATTTTATGATGTAATGTAAAACCTATGAATATATCTAGTGTTTCCAAGGCTACTAAACCAATCGGTCTTTCGAGATTTGATCTTTCTTGTGATCATGCCAATGTTATGTAATAATGCACCGACTCTGGGTAACTGGGGTCGGGGCGTTACAGTTGGTATCAGAGGAAGTTTAGTACAAACCTTGGAAGCTAGATTTAGATAAACTCTGATTAGAGCACGTAGACCTAAGATGAACTTTGAGGATTAGTATAGAAGAACTTCCTAGAATTTTGGTATTGTAGAGATTTTGTTAGTTTTCCGAGCAATACATCCCTGTCTGGATACGAGTAGGTAGAGGCGGCTCTGGCACAGATGTACCTAGGGGTAAAACCCGAAAACACCGCTTTGAGCTAGACTCGAACGGGAACTGGTGCACGACAACGGGCCTTGCTGCACTCTTGGTTACGACACTCCCGGGGGATATGCTTAGGATAACTCTCACTATCTTTACCAATCATTATGAAGGGTTTATGAGTATATACTTCCTCAAAGAAAACATTTTTATGATTATGGATTATATCCATAAATAGTTCAATTTATGTTAAGTGTATTATAAGTATGGGATTATGTATTTTGATTCATAAACTGATCTAGTGTATTCCATTGTTTAGAAATGGCGCCCAGTAGAAGGAATGAGAACTCCAGAAATGCACATGATCCAAAGAGAAGGAAGGATCATATCTTTCATGGTCTTAAGCTAGAATTTATAAGAGAAATAGTCTCCCATGTATTATCATCATATGAAGAAATAATATCATGTGTTGATAAGATAAGTAAAGAGTTTACTGAGTCCTATGGCTTTGAAGGGAAGCAAGAGAAGAAAAGGATAGAAGAGAGAAAGATAGATAAAGGGAAGAGGGAAAAGAAGAATTTTCCCATATGTGGTAACTGTGGAAAGAAACACCCTGGAACTTGCCTGAAAGGAATGGGAGTTTGTTATAAGTGTGGAGGAAAAGGGCACAAAGTACATGACTGCAAGGGTAAGAAAATGGTTTCAAATGTACAATGCTTCATTTGCAAGGAGTTTGGACACTACGCGAACCTATGTCCCAGTCATCAGACTATGCCGCAAATGATGCTATTGGATAATAATCAAGTTATGATACTACCACAGATTAAGAGGAATGATTAGAGTTATTATGTTGATTATATCAATTGAGTGTTGTATCAACAATGTACTTGTTATAATAATAATAGAGTATATAAGGATTTTACTGCAGTACTGTTTCATTAAGGACTTGAGATGGTGTGGAACAAAGAAAATTGACTCAGTAGCAGGTTAAATGTTAGGAAAATATATGGTTGAGAGAAAGATAAACCATAATATGGTTCAGATACCGAGGTGGTGATTTTAGAATAATACATTATTGATTTGGATAAATTATATTGGATATTATTGACTACCTTGAAGCTGATTAATGATTTGTATATTCCATCATTGTTGGGTTTTAAAACATTTTTGGATTAATGAAGTATATCCAGCATTCTATATGGAATAAGGGAACATGAATGTAATCAATAAGGAATATGGTAATACATGATAAAGGTATTCATATGCTATTACGGGGTAAAAAGGATCTATATTATGTTTAACTTCCTTATAAATGTTGGACTGTGAGTTTGGATAGAAGTATTTTGGATAGTTCTAGTTTGGATTATTTTGGATTTCCATAAAAGGACAACCCGGAGGTCGGGCGGCAACCCGTCGCGTCCGGCAAGGCTGCGAGACTTGAACCCGCAACCGAAGGGCGACAAGGGTGTATCACCTACCACTGGCCCACGAGATGTCCTGGATTAAATAATGTAGTTTTTATTAAAAGATTTTTTAGATGAATTATAAATTCGTTTATTTTGGAACCCTATACGAATAGTGTAAATAGAATTTTTTTACATTCTATTATCTTTTAGAGTGAAAGATGAGTATGTGGTAGAAATTTATTAATGGATAAAACTCTAATTATAAAGTAAGTATATCTCTATTTGATCATATCCAATCTCATAAAAAATTCCTCAATATTAAGAAAAGCAAATTAGAACAAAAATGTTTTCCTAGATGGTACCTTAAATCATCACTAATTTATGGCTTTGGGATTGTTGGCCTTTTCATAGCCATGTTCTCTACCACTCTCCATCAGGTAATTGATGGTTAGATTTTTCTTCCATATCCATATTTTACTACATGGAACCCTAGTATGTGTTATTTTCGGTAATCTTCATACTTTCGACTCTTTATTTTAAATAGAGGCCTCATTAATTCATTTTTCGGTGTGGGATTTCAACTAAGATATTTTGAAACGTCAAAAATGTGTTATCCTAATACCCGATGTTTTGTTGAACCGATGGTATTTCAAATCATCATAGATTGATGAATTTAAGGACCTCAATTTTATACTTGTTTGTAATTGATGACCTCATTCACTACCTATAAATATTTACGTTTTTCCTCCAATTATATGTCTCAAATTGCCACCAATGTTCTCCTAATCGAGATCATAATTTGGTGGTGACCCTTTCATTTCTCTTTTCCTCATATTAAGACTAAATTTTAGTAACCCAATTTCCGATGTGGGGTTTCCCACAAATATATTATATATTTTCAACATTTTATTTTTGAAGAACAATTTCAAATTGCGAGGACGCAATTTATTGAAGGAGGGGAGAATGTAACACCCCAAGATTTCATAGTGTGTTAGTTCTTCAAAATAATTCAATAACTTTCACTACATGCAACACAAAGTTAAAGCACACCATGACTTACTAAACAAGCCGTTCAAAAGAGGTTATGAATAGTATTAGATAAATTTTAATTTTTATATAATCCTTATAATTTTAGAATCCATATTATGAGTTTCTTAGATATAATGCAAGAACAAATTCATTTTCAGTATTGCACTTTTATCAACTTTAATAGTGAACCCTTTTTAAATACTATATTTTAAACTTTTTGACTAAATGGGGACATCAAAAATTTAAAATGAAACATCCCAAGCTTCCACGGTACGCTTCTCTTTGAATAATGCGATAGCGTGTGTTGTACGCAACCTCGAGTTCTAACACACACCACAACTAATTAAAATAGCCGTTGTGAATAGTAATACCTACTTTTTGAAATCATATATATTTTATATTTCAAAATGGACTTCATTTTTGGATTCGTAATATTGAAATTAGCCTAGGGTGAAATTTTGGTACTTTTCGGATAACTTTAATATTTTGATGAATAGTGAAAATTACTAAATTTTAATTAAAAACAACTTTTTTAATCAAAATAATTAATAGTGATAAATTGTGAATTTGAGTGGTTCTAAAGTATATTTAGAATATATTTTTACCATTTAATATAATGTTGGTCATTGGACATAATTTTACAATTAAACCGAACATAAACAAGTGTCAATCTTTTGATAGTTATTACCTCTTAAAAACACGCTTTTTGTTTTGACAGCGGGAATTAATTTTAAATTAATTTCTGCCACTTCTGTGTTTTGAATTTAGAAAAATGAATTCCATATTTGGAATCAGGATGTCCAAATTGTGTAAATAGGTAACTTTTATTTTTAGACATTTTGAATAATTACTGTGGTAAATATTTTATTTACCATGGTTAAGGGTAAATCCGGTAAATAAGGGTTAAAAAATAATATTATAATAATACAAAATTACCCTAAAACGTGTCCTAACCTTATTGGTGGACACATACCCGACCATGAGCATCCTTGGGTCAATTTGGGGACCCCTTGGAGCCACTTGTATGTGGTAGGGACACTTTATATTAATAAAGTTAAAATAAAAATAAAAATGGCATAAGCTTACATCTTTTAGAAGAACAATTTTTACACAGGGTTATACATGTTGGATTTTCGATTATAAATATTCATTAGAAAGATCAAAAGATTTCTTACATAATGATATTTTATTTATAATTTTTGTACATTAAATAAGTTATTTTATTTATGACACAATGATGATGCGGTAATTACTATAATAATGAAAAATTAAAATAATTGATATTATAAATACCAAAATAAATATAATATGAAACTTTTAATGAATTAAACTAATTTTATAGGATAATATGATATATTAGGATTGATTGGATTGACTTTGTTCGAAGTAATCAATCTGTTATGAGTTTCACAAAAATCAACTATTGAATAGTGTCAAAATTGACATAAAAGAGTTCTTAAAACAAATATTATATTATTAATTGATATTAAATTCCTAAAAATCTAAGGTTCGGCCAAGAGACTTATATCATGATAGGTTCATCATTAATGTACCACTTGGGGGTCTTTTGGATGTATATAGTAAGTTTATTAACCATAGTATATAAAAATACAAAGAGACATTGTAAAAGTGAAACTAATTAACTTAGAGTTAATACTTAAAGATAAGGTTAATATAAGTACCCAAACCTGTCTAAATTCTATTGGTTGAGTGGTTTTCGACCTATCCCCACCTTAACCTTTGAATAATAAGCTTTGGATCCATTATAAACCGAATATGAATTTATTATAAATTAATATTTCTAGCTTTTCCAAAGGTGCCCCTCACCCCTCTTATAAAAGGGCACTCCTCCTTCTCATTTCTTCACACCTTCAAAGCCTTTTGGTTCGGCCAAACTCTGCCCAAATACTCTCCCAACATACCTCACTACAACCTAGAGGCCTTAGTTTGATCATAAAGCCAACCTAAGGAGCCCTTTTGATCAAATCAAAAGGAAGAACCCGAAGAAGAGGTAATGATTTCACCACCCTTCTCCAAGTTCATTTCTTCTTCCACTTCCTCTTTCTTTGTTCTTACCATTATAAAATAATAACTCCAGTATCTTACATATACTGTGATGTTATTATAAATATGGTACAACCATATTCAGTATTCTATCCACCCTTTGAATAACATGTCACCATACGTGCGTACGTACGGACTACCGTCTCCACGTCGTGGTGTAATTGTTATTCAATATAATATTATTTTGGATGGGTATAATAATGATGTGTAACTCATGTAAATAATAAAAATAACATGTTAATGATTCTGTATATATGATATACCATCCATTTATATATTATTGTAATATCAAAAGAATGATATTGTCGCTCGTGCGTACGTACGGACTACCGTCTCCACGAACGCAATGAGATTCATTCTCCATCGTATCCATTCAAGTATAATTATCATTTGATGATTTAAAAATGATGTTTAAGGACTAGATATCATTCTGGATATGAATAAGATACAACAACCATGGATTATGTAACAAAACATATAAAAGAAAATGAGTAAGTTAACTCCCGAAACGACGATAATTCTAAGATATTATTAACAAATCAATGTTAAAAGATCATATATGATATCATATTATTATATATGATTCTTGTATAATTTAATAACAACTATTTCACCATTATACAGGAGGTTAACCTACCCCAACCAAGGAAAAGTACAAGGTAAGGGTTATTTCACAATCTCTTCATTATCCGAGGTTGTTTATACAAAATAATCTACTGGGATATCTTTGTCATCCACATCCATGTTTTCTTAAAAATGTATTTCAAAACATTTTTACTATTTACAAGAATATGGGTTAAAGTCATTTATACCCTTGTTTGACTTTTTATAAGAGGTTTATAAAGGAATCATTCCGTCGTTTTCAAAACAAGGTCCTTTTTAACCTTTTCGACAGAATTGAGGTAAGAATGTTGTTTTTTTTAACTTATACGGCGGGTGTGGTTATTTTCCGCCGTTATAAAATCGTCAAAGCTTTCCTTACAAGATTACAAGAATATTTTCAAGAAAATGTTTTATTTTATATGGCTCTTAAATGATTTCAAAAATAGAAAGAGATATTTCTCTAAAAAGTGTTTTGATTTCATCTATGTCAACATCCTTTAATGGATTTTACGCTTATTTGAAGTTGATTTATTATAATACAAAACTTCTATATTGTATTGAAGGTTTTGTGATATGTTTGACTGTGGATGTGCTATTTTATACCATTCATAGTTTATGGTGAAACTATTGACATTTCGTATGCTAGTTTTAATCTGAATGTTTATGTTATATTTCAAACTTTTCTTCAGATGAATGTGCTAAACAAGTATGTTCCGGGTTGGGGACCGGTAAAAGTAAGCCCTCCAGGTTGGGGACTGGTAAAAGTAAGCCCTCCAGGTTGGGGACTGGTTAAAGTAAGCCCTCCAGGTTAGGGACTGGTAAAAGTATGCCCTCCGGGTTGGTGTCCGGTTATTAGAGGCACTCCAGGTTGGTGTCCGGTTATTAGAGGCACTCCGGGTTGGTGTCCGGTTATTAGAGGCACTCCGGGTTGGGTTCCGGTTAGAAGTAACCCTTAGGTCTTGGGATGAGGCCTAGAAAAAGAAATTAACGTTTAGCATTATGCATTCCAACATTATGAAAGTGGTTATTGATTTTTGCATGTGATTATTCGATTAGTAGAATATCCATGTTAATAAGTAAATGGCATTATTTCATTTCATTTATGCCATACCATGTTGAAAGTTCATGTTTGAATGGCTTTTGTTTTAGTTATACATTGCCTTAAAAGTTTATTCTTATTTATGAAAGTTTCCGCTATTTTGTTATCCTTACTGGGAATTCGAGCTCACCCCTTTTATATGTTTTATTTTTCCCAGGAAGTGAAGAAGTAAATTATGAATGACCTGCAGGGATATTATGTGGGGATATGAGTGTGGATTATGGAGACATTATGTTGTTGTAGTAGTTTTTCATTTTATGATGTAATGTAAAACCTATGAATATATCTAGTGTTTCCAAGGCTACTAAACCAATCGGTCTTTCGAGATTTGATCTTTCTTGTGATCATGCCAATGTTATGTAATAATGCACCGACTCTGGGTAACTGGGGTCGGGGCGTTACATTTCATTCATAAATAATAAATTAATATGACGAATGGAAATTATTTTTTATTAGACGCTATGTTTCATATGAACATGGTTCCATTAACTTCTTGTCCTTTCACAGTACGGTTCAACATATTCAGTAGAAACCCATCAAATTTGGCCACATGAATTGTCTAATGAGATAATTGATGCATCTAGGGGAATACTTTAACTGGTCCTCAAACTGTATCATACTAGTATATTATACTTAGAAACAATTTTTAAGGGTTTGCCATAAACTAATATCATCTAATGAAACTACCAACACATCTATGGGTAATCTATAACTAGGCAAAACCCGTATTGTACCTGTCCAAATCATTATTCTTATATAAAATAATATATTAAAATAATAAATAATGTGGCTCATCATAAAATACTCATATTGAATACATAATACGGATATAACAATAATTACTCAAGGTATAATAAGTAACATATAGATTGTTTTATAATTATTAATATAAATACCATGGAAATATTATTAAAACATTCTTGAGGAATTTATTATTTAAACAATCCAATGTGTCCTATACCACATTGATTCATTTTTATCATTATCCTATTGATTTAATAGAATTAAATGAAACATATAATATCATGATAACAATAATATTCATGATACAACATGTTAATGGTGTGTATATACACCATATGAAACTGATTTGGGGAATAATAACAAATCAGTCTCAATGAAATATAAATTTTGATCAAATCCCTTATATTGAATATGAATTTAAACATCTATCATTATATTCCATAATAATAAACATATGTTATTCATCAGAAAATTTTCCTTGTGTATTATTATGTTTACCTCATATATAAAAATGTTGTATACAATTACATAAACAATTAGGTTTATGTCATGTGTTTTGACCAAATTCGATTCATGTGTCAAAAATGAATTTGGTAGGTTGAATATGGTCAAAGGGAATATTATATAAACGTATATAGAATAATTATTATGAAATAACTATCATATTTAAAAAACAATTAATATTTTTAAATGAATCATGGAATAAGGTTTTGAAAAATGAACCATAGTTATGATCGTAGAGATAGTAGGATGTATGGGGGAATTAAAAATGTTATCAATTTTCAATGATCATTATGGAAATGAGGTATATAACATTATAAAATTATAAAATTATTGTTATATCATATTGGCCAATATATTTTATTTTATACTCTTATCTGAATAATTTTTTTTAGTTAACATAATTATCACCGCGTCAAGGAGGCAATAATTCTGACAACTATGAATGACATTATCACATTTCTAGTGTGTGAAAAGGGTAATACAGAAAATGATATATCATATTTCCTGAAAGATAATTATGTAATTTATATGATATATATTTCACTTCTATCACATATGATTAATTAAAACCAACCTTAATACATTCAATGAAATGTGTTAATGTATCACATCGTTTTGAGGAGGCAGTAGTTTAGATTTCCACAAACGATTATATAATATTCCCACAAAATGGGGAGAAAAAAGGCATGTGAAACAAAAGTGTTAAATATGGATAAATATTTAAAATATTTCTTATATATCATATAATAACTATTTTTCCATCAAAATTTCATCCAAGAGAGGAATTAAAGGAAGAATGATCAATCATCATTTCGCAAGGTGGTAGTCTGTCATACAGAAGAACAATATTTGTGACACCCATTGAATAAAAGTGTTTATATGTGTAGCTATAAAACATAAAATGAGAAATAATATTATATTCAGAATTATTTTTTTTATATATTCTTGTAATAACTAAAGATGTAATGGCAGAGAAAGAAAAAAACAAAACAGGCTATGGATGGATGTTTTCTCTTTTCCATGTAACTCATTTTAGTTTTCACCAAAGGGCCTCATTTGTTTTAATTATAACATATCCGGGGATTATATTTTTAGAATATGGGTTTTTTTTTAAATAAATTCAAAGGATAGATAAACTAATGTCGCTTTAGAGCTGTAAGTAAGGGGAAGAGTGAATGCTGTTTTATATAAGAGGAGGAATGGTGTTTTGTATATACCACAAAGTATACACTATTTGGTGGTATAACATTACTCATGTTCCTAAAAATGGAATGATAATAGATTTATGTTAATTTATGGTTGATTAAATTCTCTACCAGAAAAAATACATTCCTTTTTATAATTTTTCCCTTTATATCTATGTTTCCCCAAATTTTATCATTTTTGTGATAATTAAAGTCCGTAGATTTCTAACCTAAATAATTTAACCATTAAGAATAAATTAAGGGTATATTTATTATAAAATATAAATGAAATTAATTATAGATAATGTAACTAATATTAAAAATAAGAAACCTTTATTTTTTAAATTTACTTAAAAACAAATGCATGTAACCTGTAGAAACACAAATTTTAAATAGGACCATTATAATATTGTTTTTACTATATAGGCATCATTATGTTAAGAATAAAATATAATTGTTCCATAAATATACCATATTATTTATTTTAGAAATTTTAAAAATAACTTGGCCAAAGATATATTTTGTTTAAAATTTAAATCATTTAAAAAAATATCATCTAATGTAAAATAACATTAATGTAAATTTATATATTATTTATTTAATTTAAAATTAATAAATTATCAAAAATAATTTATAAATAATATTTATTAATTTAAATATATCTAAAATTATTTATCCATAAAGAAAATATTAAATCATGATAATTCATTAAATATAATTTACTTTTACTTTTTTATCATCATTTATCTTATTTCATTATTAACTAAATAATCCATGCAGTTTCTTTAGATATGAGTTTTATTTAATTATATAATATCTAAAAATTAATTTTAAATTAACCTGATAAATAAAAAAATTTATATTTCAAAATAATAGTTATAACTGAAACTATATAGCTTCCTCCATACTCTAAATCTTAAAAAAATAAATGGAAATGAAGGTTTCTTTTTTTTCCTTAAATAGATTATTATAATTTTTACGCTTAGGAAATAATATGCCAATAACTCATAAAATGTAATCCAATATGTGATGTGGTCAATATATTGGCCGCCAATGGCTATTGGAAAATTTTCTAGGTTATTTTGGCCCTTATTTTTAAGGATTATTAACTTGTTAAGCTTAACCATACCTTAATCAATATAATTAATACTAATTAATTTTACTAATATTTTCATTCAAAAAAAGATTATCATAATACACTAAATATATTATACTATATACAACCTTTAATTTCATTTTTTCTAAATTCCATTAACATAAGTTGCATGATTAAGTTTACTACTAATCCTATAATCATGGAAACAAAGTGGGGTTTTAATGTGAAAACGTTCAAAAGTTCAATACATTTTTATATGTAAATTAAATATAAAAATTATCACAATTGCATAAAATTCATTAATATATTTATAATTTATCTATTTTGATTTTAAAACCCAAATTAATATATAACTCATGATTAATGATTATGGGAAAACTGATGTTTTTACTAATAGGTAGTATTTTTAATATTATTCAGAAAATGAAATATCTCATAAAAATTAATTAATATAATCCAAATATAATTTATAATATTAAAAAAATAAAAATAATATTTATTTTTACTAATAAAATATATATGACTCATAAAATGTAGTTTAAAAATATATATGCCATTAAAAGGGAGTAAAACCCAGTTTTGGATGTAACACACGAAAACAAAAAGTTTCGTGTAGAGATAGCATGAAATTATGTATAATTAATGATAAAATAAAAAATTAAGTTAATTTAAAATTAACATATTATAATTTCTTATTGTGTTAGAAATTTTACATTTAAATCATGAAATAATATATTATTTATGTACACAAAATAACATAGTGTTGGTTGTCACTGTTTGTGGGGATCTGGGTAACCATATATAAAAAAATATTACAAAAATATAAAGAACCCAATTCAATCATTCTTTTATAAATAATGGATTTCCTTGTAAATATATTCTCGAAATTTTTTTTCGGAAAATAGATTTTAGTATATTATATTTTAGTTCCCAAATAAAACTATATTGTTATAGGCATGATGTAATTCAAATAATTGGGAACAAAATAATTTCACAATAATTTAGATTTTTCTCTATTTCCCATTATTCCATATTTTTCTATTATTTGAATATTTATGGCAATAATATGATTTAAATATTATTCTCCATTATTGGTATTGTAGTAGAACATTTAAAAAATATACTATATTATATAACTCATTAATTTTAATTTCATTTACATTTTAGCTTTACGATAATATGATATCATTTTATTTAAATTAATTTTATTATATCATCATATATTTTTTCACTTAAGAAAAAATATTTTATATTCTTTAGGGAATAATTTTTTGTTTAAATAATCATTTTTATCTCAAATAATCATTTTTATCATAAATAATTGAACAATATTTAGTAATTTTATTAATTAATCTTCTTTTAGAATCCGATGAAAAAGAAAAATAGAATTGTACTTATTGAAATATTATTTCATAACATGGTTGAAAATGTAACAAAAGGAAATTCTATACATAAAGGAAGAGAAGGAATATGAATAATACCGAATAATCACAAATCATAAGAAAATGGTTAACCCAAGGTAGCCTCAATCTTTATCGATGTGCATGAACTTGCACACAACACATCTTCCATGACAATAAACACTCAACTATGGTCTCGTATTTTTCTATAAATAGACCAATGAGGGTATTAATTTGTCTAGATGAATTTCCCTAAAAGATGATTACTATTATGGT
The DNA here is from genome assembly GCA_963277665.1 of Viscum album. Taxonomy (NCBI): domain Eukaryota; kingdom Viridiplantae; phylum Streptophyta; class Magnoliopsida; order Santalales; family Viscaceae; genus Viscum; species Viscum album. The sequence goes on from OY728129.1 coordinate 1,308,555, forward strand.
AACCATATATATTCTCTCAATTCCAGTATACTCTCTATGGTAGTTTCATAACACCTAATAAGATACATTAAATGTGGGATATTGATGCTTATGTCTCTCTCGGTGTAAATGTAAATAAAAATTACTTGATTAATTCTCCCAACCCCTTGATTTAAGGGGACTACCAAGATCTCCATTCTTCAAATAACAATTATAGTTCTCCCTTCATGGAATAATTTTGGAGGATCGTAAAGGATTGAGATAATCCTAATCCAGGTTGTTCATTACCTAATGTATCTCCATGTTTCCCAAGACCACTTGCACATTACACCCCATGCATGATCATTTATGGTTCTTCCCCCCTTCCAGTCTATGCGAGCCCTCCATTAAGACTTCTTAAAAGCCACTCATGGTATAGAATATTCATTATTACCTACCTTTTCTAAATGGAACCTTTTTAAAACCTTTACCAAGACCTCATAATTTTCAGAGCCATGGAAAAAATAACATCTATGTTTCTTTCTTTTGGATTTGGATTTTTTATGATCAAAGGATTACCATAATTGTCTAATCAAAGGGTAAGGATAATCAAGGAATCCTTATATTTGGATATCTACGGACACATGAACCCTTTTATAGGGGATAGTGTTGAGGAGTTCTTGATTTTTAATTCTTGGGATATGTCTCTTTTTTTCATTCACATCTCTGATATTCGGATCGTCATGCCTACAATAAGAATATGCAGAAAACATGAATTTCCTATTGACATAGAATGGGATGATCCTCCATAGCTACAAACCCAATTTTAGGGAAACAATACTTCTTCAATACCATATCCATTCATGTAAGAGGTTTCAGTCATGATAGTATCTATATCATTGACCTTTATTCATTCCTTACCTCGGAATCTCATTTAATTTAATGAGAATAATGGGATGTGTTGTATCCTATGCCTCTTTTTTTTGTATCATAAACCTCTATCACGGTCACCTTGGATTCTTATGAAGTCATCCACATCCACTTCCATCAACAATGGATGGAACATGAGGGGTTTGTCGAATATTTCACATCATGTATTTTATCACATGGATCATGACTCACGTGATCATAGAGGCTTGTAAAGACCATAACATCCACACATTCCACTAGAATTTCTAAACTATGATAACCCTTATACCTCCAAACTAGAATAAATATAAATACCACTCAGTTCTTGAGATTAAAGGGAGTCCTCCTTATGAATAATTCCCAATTATAATTCCCTTAATTCGTGTATCCTCCTCAGGAGTAAACCCCAGGTTGTTCCCCCAAACCACCACAAGTGATAACATCCCTCTTGGTACCTTCACATGAGAAATCTTTATTTGGATTAATCCTCATCCTATTATTTTAATGGGACATATTCCACTATGATACATACCCTTGAAGGCTCCCATAGATGTTGGTTTTCACCAATGAAATATGTGGGCTCTGATTCAAATACAAATGGGATACGTAGGAATCCTTAATATTGATCAAACTCAACACCGCAAACTAATGATGTTTTTCAAGGACATATGTCTAGTAGGTTATAATTTAATTTGGAAACTCATATACCTTACATTTTCATTAATATGTTTTAAGATAATTCACATACTAAACATTGACTTGGAATATTCCACCTAGATATTCATTCCACATGGCATTAAACTGTACAGTTTGGTCCCATAAAATGACCTTAAAAGGTATGATGTGTCATATTAAGAGGTACAAAACTACATTGGTTCTGATTCCATTCAAAAGGATTTGTAGGAAGCCCATGTATGGGTGTAATCCCATCATTAAAACAACTTCTTTCTCCCTAGAAAATGATAAACTCCCTAGTAAACTTATGTATCCTTAGATAATGATAAAATTTATAGTATCCTTCTGTATCCTTGGATGATGATAAATTTCCCATTGAACTTTATCTACCTAGATGATAATAAATTCAAGAGTGCCCCATTGTGTGTCTTGAAAACAATCATCATTGTAATAATGAACAAATAATCTATATGTAATGTATAAAATGATACCATTGATGTAGATCCTCAGATATATATAGTCATCTCCATTGATTAAGAACCTCGAATACATATAGATGATTCTAAATTACACATATGATAAAAAATGATTTCCAATTTCGGAAAACCCACATCCTATATGGGAATTAGTGAAATATTCATGACTATATATTAAATACATAAGAGATTCTTAAAGGAGGAAAAAATTCCCCTAAAAAGGGTGTGATGATCCCACCCTTCCATCTAGTAGACCAATTTGAGTTCTTAATCATAGTGTGTCAAAATGCCTAAACGAGTGCATGACCCTATGGATATTGAACCATTAGGTGTTTATGGTTCCTTGAATTAAACCATTTGAAACCATTTAAAAATAGAAAACCATTATGGGGTGAAATATCTAAGGGAAAAAAATGGTGAACCCAAAATTAATCCTTAACCAGGATGATAGTGTCACCTACTTGTTTGTCCACTTAAATTTTTGGAAGAAATTTGGGACAGATTGGGAAACCAATCACCCATGTGTTCATCCAAAAATATTCTACATTTATTGGGGTTTCTAGGTTATTTATGTTATATATCCTCAAGAACTCCCTTCTAATAACTCCCCTCGATTCAATGGATTCTATCATGTTTTCTCCCATGAACTCCTTAACTACTACTAAAGATGTATAATATTCCACATAAAGGATGTCATCACCAAACTAGTGTCATCAACACTGGGTCTGTAATGTAATGGATTGATAGTATCATAAAAATGGTATGATCCTAACCTTGGAGGCTTCTTGGCATGCCCTTTATCTCAACTTGCACCAAAAAGAGTCGAGTCAATGATGAATGTTGGTCCTAATGTAGACGACATCATCCACTATTTTCAACCATTTCATGATTTTATCCATGGAATATAACATCATTTCCCTCCCATATTTTAGGGAGGTGGATCAAGGGGCCACCTAAAACCTTGTATTATAATCATGGTGTTACTTCTCAAAGTCTCTATTCCACAGTAACAATAAAAAATTCCATTCGGCATTTATCATTCAATATATTGAGAGTTTCACATACGAATATCCTTCCCTGGTACATCAGACATTGGAATTTTGGATGGACCACTGGGGTTGAAAATCATCCAATAGGGGGAAGGTTCACCATTTCCCCATGCAGGGAATCCCAATAACCTAGTTTAGTAGAAAACAGTGAGAAAACACATACACACATACACCTTAACACATCTATCCAGTAGACTAAACTAGATAAATTCAATTAATCATTCCAACCAAATACTATGGAAACCAAAAAAGAAGGAACACACACGTACCTGCACACACCAAGACTGCTAGCAGAATCATCTGTTAGAACTCAAATAATTCTATTGAACAAGTTTGGAGGCATACAGTGAGCCAGCACACACACATACTGACATTTATTAGGCCTTCTAGGAACCTCTTCTAGTAGCTCACTGAGAATTCAGATGGAATGTTCTGATGACAATAATAGGTAAGACTCAACCCTATTCAAATTCATACTATCAATATTTAATGAAGAATAAATATAACAGGATAAGTCACATACAACTACACTAAATATGGAATGAATATATATCCTCAATCTTGTTGCTGAAGTTACCAAAAATATATTTAAAATGATAATCATTTAAAATAAAATCATTTCCCACATCTTATATACATTACATGATATTATAATGATGATTAAAATATTTCCTGAGGGACTGAAACATAACAATATCCCTAGAAATTGGTTGGCTAAATAGCGTAAGGCCCTAGTGAAGATACATACCGTTGCTTTCGTCTAAGAGGGTCATGGGAAAAAATCCCCACAAATATGTGGATTGTAGGATCAGGAACATACACCTATTCCAATTAGAGGTAACTGGCCTATTCCAGTGTCCACTCCATGTAATGAATAGACACCTTCCCATAATGAAAAATTCTATGAGCAGGTTGCCCCAACTTCTTTTAGAAGGTGTCAAAGATGCAATATCATCCAGAATAATTTATGGATAATGATTTAATCAATTATCTGGATCCATTTAATGGTGGAGTTAATAAATTTATCAGATATTTATCTAATTTATGTCAAGATCCTACCCTCTTGTTACAAAATTACTGAGTCATAATAGTAATTCTGAATGTCCTCATCTAACACATCAAAATGAAATATTGATTCCTAACAACAATTCTGTTGATCTCGAAAGACTATCTCCTTATGAGAGAAACAACAACCCTTCACATGGACTTGACACCAAGGAGAAAGAGGGCCTTCCCATTTTTATAATCCACCATGATGTTCCTCCCATTTATGGTGATCAATATTAATGTTCTATCCACAGTAGTGATTGAAATTGACCAAAAAAATTCTCCAATTGAAAATATAGTAAAAATAAATCCCTCATATCATGAGTCCTATACAAAAATGTGGTTGGTAAAGTATAATGAATAGTCACTAATAAGTAAAATCCATTCTCAACTACAAGACAACCAAAGGCTACACTCATTCTCTGAACCTCCCTTAGGCCATTTTCCTTCCAACATAGTAATGTAAACCCCAACTGATCCCATTTCATGTGGTAAAACAATCAGTAAGCGTCTATTCTAGTTGTACCACGTACAGAAACCTCTAGTGAATGATGAATAAGATATACTAAACATGTGGAAATTATTTCCTAAATATGACATACCAGTCATGTTATGGAGTTTTCCAAACTCTAAATAAAACAATACATATATTTTTGTGGAAGATTTTATGTATGGAGTAAGACTCAACAAATTGAAAACTATTTGTCAACTAAAAGTAAATGTATTACCATATGGCTAGTTTCAATCATGTATCAAGGTAATATAAGGGATAAATTGAATAATTGACTTTATATCTCTAATGGATTCTAGAAATCAAAAAATAATAAGCTAGAGGGATCCCTTCAACGTGCATGCATTGATTCATTAATGAGGGTGTGAATAATGATCCTAGATAATGCATTAGGTGTTCACATCATCGCATGGGGTTTACATGGATAAATTCATTTCACTATACCCAAATTCAGAAATTCCTGCCAATGGTGGAATAATGCAATGTCATTTCCCTTTTTCAGCAATAACATATAGAATTTATTCACGAATGGAGTTATGTTCAGCAAGAATAGGTGTAGACTGAATCTCACTAAAATTAGGATAGAATTGAGTAAGATATTTGTGACACTATTTCATCATGTGACTATGATCTTTGAGTAGTCCCCCAATTTAAATGGTGATATCCATTAGATTTAATAAATTTTTGAATTAACACAAACGTCTTTGAAAAATATGAAATTTGACTTCATGTCAGATAATGAACCAATCCCACATTTGGAAAATAGTCCATGAAATAAGAACATAAAATTAAGTCCTATCAGTAATAAATGTTTAGAAACAAACCCAGACCTCAGGTCTATGGGTTTTTTACACCCGTAATCCCCTCCATAATGGGAATATTTCTTCTATTTAATAGGGAAGATATTTTCCAGTGAATCCTCTCCATTTTTCATGATTCATGATCCAGTGAAATATATTTTAAACTGCATGAATAAACTCCTTTTGAATTCCCTTTGGGATATTGGTCATCAAAAACCAATAGGGAACTAAAAAAGAAAAGTAAAAGGTCTCGTGGAGGGAACTGAATAAGGGAATCTCACAGGAATTCAAGCAGAGAGACAAAGAGGCACTACTCAAATCTGAATTTTATCAATCCAGTCATATAATACACTCCACATCATAAGACCAATTAATATAAATCTAAATAAAAATTTCCAATAAATGAGACAGTACTCACTGAAACGAATGTAGACGGTGTGCATACTAGATAATGGATTCTCACCCAATATTTGGGTAGCCTCTAAAATAATACAACACTAACACATTGGAATGAACCTAAGAGGAGAGTGTTAAGGTCCATACCATGTATCACATTCCCCTAGATAAGGTATATCTATTTGAATTGAGTACCTGTTTTCTCTACAAGAAGAGTTGATGTGATATTCTGGAATAATCAATGAAGACTAACTTCATGGATGTTTTCTATCCAGATATGATTTTCAAGTAGACCCTCAACATGAACTTGTAGTTGTGGATCCTAAAAAAAGATGGGTTGCTACAACAGTTTAATAAGGCATGCATTATCTTCTCAACAAGGGACATCAACCGCCAACTTATTTTTATTCCAAAATAGCAGATCAATAATTTTTTCAATTTGGTAGGCAGGAAGATCATTGTTAGACACATTCTTATATTATTTCTCCTATTGGTTACCCACAATAGATACCGTTGGGGCCACCACAAGTTATCATGCCAGTTACTACATTAATTTAGGCTCCATCCACCACATATATTTATATTTGTCTCACCTGGACATTCCTGTAATTATTTTGAACACCATTGAGTCATTAAAAACTCAATTAGAAACCTGGAAATGATTGTGTTTGATAGTATAGCTAGATACTGTGGATTATAACAAATGGGTGGATCCTACCCCTCCCGCTCAAAAAATTGGGAATCCAATATTTATGATTTATAATGGCCTAAGAGATTCAAAACAATTGTTGATGCAATTCATCTCTCATTGTGATCCCATGATGGGGACCCTGATTAGTAGGAAGAAGTTAAACATTAATGCTTCATGAAATCGCTAAAGGGTCCATCCTTTGTATGTTGCATGATTTTTCCGGTTGATCTCTAGAAGGAAGGATCGCTAGCATAAGTTCTACTTATAGTTCAGCTCAATGTTGCAGAACATAATAGTATTTGATCTCACAAAATGCAAGGAAAGGGAGAATTAATAAATCTCAAGCATCATTTATCAGTGGAATGTATTGACTTAGTCCTTGAACCTACCTCCCCCTCATGAATAACTATTTCATGTCTGTGTATAAAATATCCATGATGAGTTGCACACACTGTTGATCCCTATGAAATGCATAGTTGGGTATCAGGATCTAGCCACAATCTCTAAATAGTTTGAAAACTCTATCATAGAGGCCAAATTCAAGACCTGTGTAATCATATCAACTTAGTGAATGAGATCATGAAATGAAAATCACACTACAGTTATACTTATGAAGGCATATGTAACTGCTCCTACCTAAAATACTACATCATAACATAGGGCTAGAACTTCTGATTGTTAATAAAAATTTACCACCTCTAAAGGATGATCAAATAGATTAGAAATAGGAGAATAATAATGAGTTTAAAAAAAGATCTATTCCTTTCAAGATTACCAATTCCCTGAGTTCTTCATCTCAAAAATGGAATACAACGTAGTCCAGTTTCAAAATACCATTAGTCCAAACAAAGAGGGTGATGAGGATCTCCCAAACAATTTCTGTTTTTATTAAATATAAGAGCATCCAATCCAGGAGTGTTTTGTTTTCATGTTCCTCTTACAAATTATTGTGGATTATGGCTAAGTGAATCTAAAAACATCAGTAGACCTGGAATAATTCATTTCTGTTGCCGATCTAGATAAGGAAAAAAAGTGGAAATATGTTAATGGTAAGAATGTACAAATGTTTAGTGATTTTATGCTCTATAAAACAATCAATCAGACCCATGGAACTTTATGAACATATTTGAAATAGATAATTGTTCCTCCTTCTTATAATTCTATATAAAATCCAACTTCATCAATGTGGTTTTATATGAGAGAAAATCTTCAAAGAACTATCATGATTATAAGGATAAGGAACAAAGAGAATAATATGAGCTCTTATGATGGCCAAATATTTCCTTGACCTTAGAAGATCTCATACCCACCATCTCAAAAGCATCAGCACCACCCCACCATATTATAAATCATGTGTCGACCACCCAAGAATAATATTCATCGAATGGGGATTTGATATTTGTTTCTGTTAATGTTATAAAATTGATGAATCCTTAATCAAATAATGATTGAAATTATGAACATGAATTCCTTGCACATGACTGGGGAACTAGGGGAAGAAGTTTTCAAGGATGAGATTACAAGAGAATACATGTCCATTATAGTAGTAACTAATTCAACTATACCCCTTCTTAGACCATCTACATTGTTGAAGCTCATGGTAATGCTCTCTCATGAAGTTAATAATAATAATGGATTTCTTACTTCACACATGACATGGTTTACCCTACCATAATTATCTTGGAATATGTATTACTGGCTATGTTATCACTTTCTTGATAGATAGGCAGATATAGTCGGCTTAATCCACAATGAATTGGAGCACTTGTTGTCTCATCCCCAATATATGGTCCATCCACATTAGAAACCTAAGCTCTAAAGGTTCCATCAAAAGAGAATATTCATTATCAAATGAACATACCACGGAAAAACAATTATGATGTCTTGAAGAAACTATCCCAAGTACTAGCTAACTTATCAATCCTTAATTCTCTGAGACTATCAAAATACCTCCCTATAGCACTCAGTGATGCACTATAAGGCCATGAAGAATTTTATGTTGAGGTTTCTACTACTGAATTATATATTTCATATAATTATCATGAAGAATTCCATGTGGACATTTCCTTCACCAACCAAGATGACGATTCATTCATATAATTACATGAATGAACATTGTATATAACCAAAATGTTAAATGAAAATGATATCCGATGAGCCTTAATTGATAATGGATCATGAGTCCACCTCATCATAGTATGGAAACATGGCCAGTTGGGTCTCACTAAATCCCACTTTTCTCCCTCCAATATAATTTTATAGGGTTACGAATGAAATGAGTAAGAACCTCTCACTGAGATCACTCTCAAGAATTGGTTTAGAGGTCTTGTATCCAACTCAGGGTTCATCATGGTCTGGCTGGACAAAACATTCAATGTTCATATTGGAAGACCTTGGCTTCATCTACGTGCATCCATTCATTTTTCATACCACAAAAGTCTCAAAATATTTTATCAATGGTCAAATTGAAACATTATATAGTGAAAATTTTCCATTCAAAGCATGTGAAAAAATACATCAATGTGGCGTTCTATCACAATGAAATGATAAAAACAATGGTTAATGATGCCACCCGAATCAATGCTCTAAATGGCTTTGAGATGAACCTAGATAAACCCTTCATAAATATAATTGATGATTAGAGGATATGTATTTTTCAAGTTGAAATAGTGAGCCAGAATTCACGAATTGATTTGGAAGCTTTAGTAATGTGATTCACGACTATTGAGGACAAAAATAATGAAGAATTAATCCTCCCTCCTAACTATAATAAAATCTTGAATTAAAATATATCCATTTTTTTGAGCATCCAAAAATCTTGATTCTTTGAGCTGAATTAGATGAAGTCATCCTGAATATAAAAGAATGTGAAGAGACTCTCTCTCAATCCACGATCACCACTTCAGGTCACCAAGAATATTGTATGTTTTTCATTGCGCCTAAAATGATTTCCTCGAGCTCTTGATGAAAAATGGTGACTCCCCTATTTCAACTGAGGAACATTTTTTATCATCTCCTCCCTAGTAAGATGCACAAACAGTGGAGCATGAGGAAAAGGAGCGGGATGTAAAAGAAGATTTCAAGTACTCTCATCCATTATTTGAGTAAGGCATCTCCACCACCATGGTTTAACTCAGAAAATAAAATGGTTATAAAATAAGTCCCACACCCCACTCTAATTACAGTAGCCTTGACTCAAAAATAAAAGGAGGAATACTATTACTTCTTAAAGAGTCATCATGATGTGTTTTCCAAGAACTACACTAAGATTATATTCCTTATCCCTGAGGTGTCCACTCATCATTTGGGTTTACCAGATGATCATTAGGGATACATAAAGGTAGCCTGGAGGACTCACCCATCTCAGGGCTCTATGATTTAAGTCAATGTACACAAACTCATCAAGGAGGATGTTATCTTAGAGTTTTGAAACACAAAATGGCTTTCTAACATTGTCCTTGTTATAAATAAAAATAATTAAATCATAGTTTTATCTAACTTCATATATCTCATAAAGAATTTTCGCAAAGATGACTTCTTATTTTCCATTACAGAATACATGATTTATTCTATGAAAAATTATTATGACCTCCATTTAATAAATGGATTAAATGGTTATAATCAAATATAGATGTCCATATAAGATGAATAATCTGTGTCCCTATGAGAACCTCAAGATGTAATTTTCTACCAGTTAATTCCATTTATCTTGATGAATGTCGGTTCTATATACCATTGTGCTGTGAATCATATCATTAATATACTCTTGGGATTTTCATTGAATTATAAATTATTTATTTAGTGGTCAAATCCTGAAAGTGGTCTGATCACATGCCTCACCTATAATCCATCTTTAACAATCTTGGACAACATAATATGAAGATGAACCTCATAAAATGTTCTTTTGGGTTAAACTTTTGATAATGTTTTTGGAACCTCAACTATTCTGGTATGGAAATACTATATGGTTTGTGTTTGTTTTTAGTTCTCGTTGGGAGGTCATAATGGTTTCTAGGAATGGGATCATACTGTTCAGAAAGAAAACACTATTAAATGTGGAGTCATTTCCCATTGTTTTCTAAATATTTGGGTCAAAATATTTGTATATTGGGAAAAGTTATTTGGGAAAAGGGATTTTCACGCATGATTGAAGGGTTTTTAGAATCTTGAATGCAAGGAGTGATTTTCGATAAGTGTATTAAAATATGGAAAAGGAATAACGTTTTTAGAAGATAAAAATGAGAACAAATTATGAGTTTTTGTGGAATAATATTACACGCTCAATGTGTTGTCAAATGGGGTTTTCTATTATTAGAAAAAATCACATGCACACCAAAAAATATGAATCATAAACATCCACATAAGGTAATCGAGGTTTATAAATAGGTGGACACCTCCATGGAAGACATAACAATTTTCCAATGAAAATCAGGTTGTTATGTCATGTGATTTATTCTCACATGAAATAATTGAATACAATTAATCAAGCGTGCAATGTGTTCCTTTTGTCTGAAAGGAAAAACTAAACCCTTTGGTGTAGTTTCATTAATGATAATGGTTGTCTATAAAATAGGGGTTGTAATAAAATTCATATTGTGTTACAAATACCAAATCTTGCATTCATGTTCAGGTAGTGTGTGCCACTGTATTTTTAAGCTTAGGACATGGGTTTGAATACCCAGTTTGTGTGATCAGTGGTTATAATTTCATCAATTCAGGACATCAATGCATGAAGGGTATCATGTTAGAAAGATAAAAAAGACTTAAATAAAAATCATTTAATTAAAATATAATTTTAATAAACTGATTAAGACTTAACCCATGACAGTGAGCAAGTGGGAGTCGATGTACATTTTATGAGGGACACATTGATCTATCCATGAATTATTATAAAGGCAGTGTGCCTTGGATAGGGTGACTTTGTCAAAAATATTTTATTATATAACTAATGAAGTTTAGTGGATTTTGGTATGAATAAAACACTGATGTTGTATGCTCTGTGGATATTTCCCTCTGGAAAAATGAAGTAAATGGCTTATGTGGAATCCTTAAATGTTATTTTTTAATTTTTGTTCATATCCATTATACAGGTTTAACGAATTCCTAACCATGTGGGAACAAGATCCATCACATTAATATAAATATTCGGAACCTTGATTTACCCCTCCCCGCACAGGGCATCCTGGGGTACTATAAGTGGTATCATAGTATGGTTTCTAATTTTAGATCTATCATTTTCCATCATTGATAATTTAGTACATGTCAATGTAACCCTCCTCTTCAATGTTAGTAATTTTCATATTTGTAAAAACATAATGAAATCTCATCTAAGATATCATGGAATATAATTCATCTTTACTACTATACAAGGAATACAATTCTCTGATCCATCGAGGATGGTTATAACTGATGCATATAGGAAAATTCATGATGCAGATGCTAAAGAAAAAAAATTCTCTCACGATAGTCATGTATGATATGGTCTATCTAAGGTTGGTGAGTTTCACCACAATAAATCCAATGTGAGATAAGCATGAAAATATTTATTAATGAGATAGAAAATGAAACAAATGAAAACTACCTGGACTACACAATATCTTTTAAATTTGAAGATGAATCCTGGATAGAATACAGATTCCATATTCAATAAAATTAATTTATTGGTAGGAGAAATTTGAGTTCTGAGTGAAGAAATCATGGACATTGAAATTGTAAAGAAAATGTTTCGAAGACTTCCATGTATTTACTATGAAAAGGTGTCATACCATGAGGAAAGAGATCTCTTTAAACATTCTCTGTATGATCTTCTGAGAACCTTGGTGGAATTTGAAATAAGAGTCATCCTAGAAGATTCGTTATCTCATGTGAGGAAGGAAATTGAGTTCAGAGACATGGAAAACTGAATATTTGAGGAGATAGTTATGGTGGATAAGATGATTAAAAGAAAATAAATTCTCTCATTTCCAAGATGTTCAAGAAGGGAAAAGGGAAATTTAAAGGTAAGTTACCTCTTGCATGCTTTCATTGTGGAAAAGTTGGGAACATAGCCTCTCAATGCTCAAGAATGTTCGATGATGATGAGAGTTTACCTAAAAACATCGAGCAGCCACAGATCAGGATTTTCAAAAAGGGAGGCTTCATATCAAGAATGAAAATTAGATAAGGAGTGTTTTTTATGTGAAGAGAATGATGATGATAATGAATTATATGAAGAATAGGAACATGAATTTAATACTAGAAACCATGCCTCAATGATGGATACTATTAAAAAGTCAGAACCATCAATATATAATGTTAGAGATAACCTATTGAAAACTAATGTAGATCCCAACATTCAACATAAGTATTCTATTATTAATAATGAGAATTAGTATATGATAAGTTATAATTGTAAAGTAATGGTGGAAGAATCATAATAATATGTTGAAATAATTGAGGAAAAATTTTAAATATAGGATGAAGTGGTGAAAATAATGTCATCAATCGTGAATTTATTGATTTTGTAGTGGAACTAAATCATAGAATCGAAGAAGAATAAAAGGTCATAAATGATCAAATGTATATAATATATGGTAATTCTAAAAATCATGAGGGTCTAAAATAATGATATATTACTATTATAAGTATACTCAAATGTGAATCAAATTCAAAAGAAAAAAGAAGAAAATATAATTTTGCAGGTTCTCAGATGTTGAGTTGATGGAGAGAAGATACCATGGTTTATATGGAGTTGAAATGATTTTGACTATCAAATACCCACATTCATGGGAAAATGTGGAATTGATGTGATTCCAAAACAAAAAATGATGCAAATAAAGAGAACTAGAATAAATGTGTGTAGAAAGTTGATCAAGTTTAGTAATCACCAGAAGTGCTAAGAAAGAGACCCTTGAATCAGCCTTAAAGAATAATTGATGATTATCCTCGAGCTTCCTAAAATTATTGGAAGTCAAACTATTTTCCCATGGAAGAAGTAATAAGGAGAAATATAAATAAGATGACATTTCCTTTCATGAAAAGTCTATTCTGTGTATATCTGGGTCACCACATGTCATTTTTAATAGAGGAAAAGAGATATATGAATGGGGAAGATCTAGGAATACAATGAATGATAAAATATTAATATCACACATATAATAGAAGAAATAATTTCTATGGATATTGTTTTCATTTTTCTAGTGTCTTCCATAATGATGTACATTTTAGGAAAAATGATGACAAGAAATTTTCAAACAACACTAAGAGACAATTGAAAACTACCCGACCAAATGGTGTTTCTATCTAAAATAGTTTTTCATATATAGAAGAAGAGTATAATATGAAGATTCCATATACAAAAAATAGGTATTTTAATGGCCATAAATGTTTTACACTCAATCCAATATCTCATAGAAAGAAAAAATATTATAAAATCCAATCTTGTAGAAGTTTCACTAAAAGCTATAAATAACAACATCACCTGGATTCTTGGTAGCGCATTTTCATTCCACATGATGAATAATGAAAGCCTACTTACAATTTTCAAAAAAAAATGGTCGATGGAATAGTGAGGAATAGTAATTATGGTGTGATGAAGATCAAAGGCAGCATAAGTACTGATCTAGATAATAAAGAAATGTAGAAAACTGAAGTCTTTTATATAGACTGATTTCATCACCATCACTTGAGTGTGAGTCAACTCTGTGACCGAGGATGTATAGTAAAGTTCAATTAAAAGGGTTGAACTATAAAGAGAAGAATAGGGAATTCTCTAATGAAATGTTATAGAATTTATGGAAACCTATAACAATTTTATTGTGATGATAACATTTTCTATGTAACGGTTGAATATGAAAAAAAACTTGTGCTACCAAATATTGGGGTACCAAAATCAAAAATACATGAAAAACATATCAAAACTAAATATTATCATGGATATCCCCAACCTGAAGTATGAACATAAAAGGCTGTATGAATCTTGCATTTGGGGGAAGATGGTCTATTATTCATATCAACCCATGAAAAAAATGGCATAAATTTTTTTGACCCTAGCCAAAGCAATGTGTGATTCCAAATAAATGTTATCATAACTAAAAGAGAATGTTACATCATCTTTTTAATATATTATTATAGTATAATTTAATGTGTGATAGTTATAAACCAAAAATGACATGTTCTTAATTGCATTAAAATGTATCCCCAATTTTCCCAAAATGACAATGGGTGTACAAATAAAGTTAGGTGATCTGATAAAGGAGGGGAATACACTTCCATTGTGATTTAGAATTACCTAGAGATTCATGGAATGCAAAATGAGGTGGAAACTATGAGAACCCCACAAAAAAATTGAGCTTTGGAGCACAACAATCACCAATTTAAAAATATGGTTAGAACAATATATATTGAGAGCCATATACCTCGTCATTATTAGAAAGAGGTTATTTAAGAAGTGATATATATTCAAAACAGAATAGAAATCTTTATGTGTGTGAAAAAAACACCATATGAGTTGTGGAATTGGAAGGAAGACCACATTGAACTATTTCTGTGTTTCTGAAATTAAATTCATTATATGAAACAAAGCATAAAATAAAGGCATGTATGGTGATGTGACAGATGAAGGAATATTTATTGCGTACTCATTGAATTGAAAGTACTATAAATTCTTTAATAAGTTATTAGAAAAAATTGTTGATGGAAAATAGGTAAATACCATTGAATAAAAAAATGCATCAAATAATTCTTATGCTAATGTGATTAATGGTTATGATGATTTATGACATGGTATAGAGAAAACTGATGAAGTGGAAGAAAGAGTGAAAAATATTCAAGGGATTAAAAATTGTTATGATTCCAAATATCAATCAAAAGAAAAAATGATGTCTAGTGAATACTCATGTAAAACTCATAGGCCAAATAGAAGAGCAAAAATAGAACAATACAATATCATTGGGGATAGAAATGCACAAATCCCGACAAGATGAATGATATGTAATGAAAAATATTCATTCCATTAAATTTTGGAACCTTCCCCATTTGGAAAATATGTAAATGATGAACCATGGGTTAAATTCGTGAATGAGGAGTTGGATAAAATTCACAACAACCATACATGGGACCAAGTTAAGAGACCTAATGGTGAAAATGATATTGGTACATTGTGGATTTTCAAGGACAGATTTGATGAGCATGGAAGTGTAATTAGAAATAAGGAATGATTAGTATGTAAATGATATTGAAATATTAATGGTGCCGATGTTGAAGAAATATTTACTATTGAGGCTAGACTACTGTCGATCATGAATTTTCATCCCATGGAAATCCATGGAGTCTATAAATTATATCAAATAGATGTCAAGAAATTATTCTTCAATGGTTTTCCCTAAGAATAATTAAACATTCAATTAAATTTATGTTTTTTATTAGTAATGATGAAAAGATGGTTTGAAAACTAAAGAAATACCTCTATGGTCTAATGCATGAACCATGAGCATGGTATTCCCTGTTGGAATCTTATCTCTGGAAGGTGGATTTATAAAAAGGAGTAGAACACTATCTCTATGTGAAGACTTATCATAAATATTATTTCATGGTGGTAGATTATGTCAATGATATATTCATTGGTGGTGGAAGGAAGGTATTAGTTTAAGAATTTTAAAATCAAAATAATGAATAATTTAAAATTTCATTGATTGGTGGAAAAACATACTTCTTAGGGCCGCATGTGACAAAGAATAATGATTAAACATTAATTTCTCAGGAACATTATAACGAGTAATTGTTGAATAAATTTAATATCCACGATTCCAAACCAATGGAGACTCTGATTGTGGTGGGAAAAAACTCAAAAAGTATGAGGATGAGATGTCTGTGGATCCCATAATGTATATGAGAATCACTGGAGGCTTACTGTACCTGACAGGGACACAACCAGATATTATCATTTCAATATTTTTAGTGGCCCATGTTCAAATTAAACTCAATGAAGAACATATGATGACAGTTGGACAAATAATGTTGTACATTAAAGGCTCTCATAATAATTCCTTATTAATTGTTTCAAGATAATATAATGAATTATCTGCATTTTTGGATGCTGACTAGGCTGGAGATGTGGTGGATAGAGAATCCACGAGTGGTGGAGCATAATTTATTTGTAATAATTGTATTTTATTTTTGATAAGGAAATAAGAAATTTCATCACATAGCACTCTTGAAGTTGAATATGTTCCAACTATCATGGTTTTCACTCAGTAATATTGAATTAAGAAATAACTAATTGATATAGGCGATGAGTTTAAATAACCAATGGTGATTTACAGTGATAAAAATATGACAATTGATTATTCGAGGAATAATGTTCAGAATTATCATACAAAACATATTGAAATTATGTATCACTTCATAAAGGAAAATAATTTACAAGACATGATCACAATGGACCATGTGTAAACTAATGAGAATGTGGAGGAAAATATGACCATGCCACATTAAGTGGGGTTTTCCTAGAAACATCAGTTGAACCTTGGTGTTTAGACACCTCCAACTGCATGAGGAGGATACAAATTTTCCAATCACCCCAATTTTTTAACAATGTTAATATATTTGAGGAATTGATGAAGGTTTGTAAGGATTATACGATCTGGGAGGTGTATATTCTGAGCTCCACAATGATCAATTACCAGTCATTGGTTTTATTTCAAATGGGGGAGAAATGAATAAAATCAATTGTTCAAAGTAGCTAGTGGAATGTTTTTCTAGTTTTCAGAGAATAGAGAGTAGAGAATGATGAGTTGCATTGATTATGTGTCATGATGATAATTTGGTTTTAGAATGAATCAATTCAAGGAATTTAATTTTTTTGTGACACTTTTTTATTATGGCTACTGCTTTATTTAATTTATTTGGAGGATATGCACAAAAAATCCAAAGGGGGAGATTGTTAAAACAATAAATATTTTATGCTAGAAATAGAGTGTGTTTTAGTTTGTTCTAAATACCCTTTAGAAGCTCAGGAAGTATTACAGGAATGTTATCCTACTATTCAAGAAAGAAATAGTATGAAAGGTTCCACCATTTCCAAGTGTTTTCTAAATTTTTGGATCAAACAATTAGAATATGGATAAAATTTTGTTTCTGGTAGCGGGAGTTTCACTTAATAATAAATTAAGTTTAGAAACATACGTGAAAGGTTTGATTTAGGATCAATGCATCAAAATATGGAAAACGAATAAACATTGTGAAAGACATAAATGTGTGCAAAATCTTAAGTTGCACAGAAGATTCTTAAACACCCAATGTGATGTCAAAATAAGTTTTAAACACTCAAGAAGAACCTTACGCGCACCAACAAAGATCTGACGGAAACGTGCATATATATTCATTGAATCATATAAACAGGCCGCTACCCCCATGTAAACATAATAATTTTCCAAAAAATAATCAGTATCACTGTCACATGAAATATTTTTGTGCAAATGATTTTCTGAGATTTAATCTTGCACAATAGGTGTTCCTGTAGTCTGAAAAAAACCATGCAAACTCTTTGGGGTAGTTTTGAAAAAGATAGGATTTGGGCGAAAATTAGGGGTTGTGTGAAATAAATCATGTATAAAAATACCAAATCATTCATGACTGTTTTTGTATTCAATTAAAGTGTAGTGTTATGATTCTAATAGGATTTTGAATATCTAGTTTGGGTGGTCAGTGCCTACAAGTGCATCGACTCAAAACATCTATGCAAGCAATGCCATATGATAGATAGAGGTAAAGACTTCAATAAAAATACATTGAAGAGACCCTCATTTCAATAAAAAGAGTAGTATTTCACCCATATTAGTGAGAAACGGAGAGTTTAAGGAAGTGTTCCATTGGACAAAATGAGATATTAAGAAATTATATTATAGGAAGTGTTCCTAGAATATAGTGACTGTGTATGAAATCATTTACTCCGCAACTATAAATGATTAGTTGATTTTGGTTTGACCAACACATTGTCTGCGTATGATCCTTGGATGTATCCCTTTGTGGTGAACCAAGTAATATTTTTGTGTGGATTCATTTCATGTGATTGTTTAATTTGTTTTAATATCCATCATATAGGTTTAACATGTTCTTACCAATGCGGGAACAAGATATATTACATTAAATGAAAAAGACGACACCTTAATTTACCCCTCCACTTTTAAGGTGTCCCGGGGTCAAACAAATTCCACATATTCTTTCTATTCCATAGTGGTATCAAATTTGATCTTGAGAATACTAAAACTATATGTGGAATTTCACCTCTTTGAATCTTGTAAGAGTTTATAGGACTTCAAGGACACAATTCCTACATTTGGTGAATCATAGGAAACCTCACAAGAAAGTGTTTACCCCTTATAAAATTGATCAATAATGGGGTCTCTTATCAAGTGACCAATGATTGTCCAAAAGCATTTGATTCCTCATGAAATAAATCTTGTTCAATCCTGTATTAATTTCACATGTTGATGCAAATCCATTCATTATTTATTTGATAGCCATACAGTGATCATTAGGTTCCTTCCATTCAAAAAATATTAATGTCATGAATGAAAACAACTTTTAAAATATCAGTCAAACAATGCATGATGCATAGACTCTCTATTTAGATGTAGATAAGGTATTTCTTTCATTAATCATTGTAGACCAAAAGATGAGGAAATATCTAAAACATAATGATATCCACTTGTCTCACAAAATAACCTACAATTTTTTTTCCTCAGTTGTCCTATGCTAAAATAATGTCTAGAATGGAGGGAAGTTACAATATAGTAGTTTTAAATAAATATTCTGACTTAGAAATTTGTGTATAGACAATACTTTTTATAATTCCATGTAGAGCACCCATCAACAGAAGAGACGTCATTAAATTCTGAACTACTTGATGAAGAAATATTCTCAATTAATGACAACCCTCAATGATTGGAAATATATTTTGACATTATTTCCCATAATTATAATATGGGAGAGAATGTAAAACCCAAATCTCATCGAATTTGTGTTCTAAATTGTTTTTATCTCCCTAGAAAATTTAGTTTTACCATACCTCATCATGTTATTAGAAAGTGGTACCAACAATTAGGTAGAATATGAAGCTCTAATTTCATGCCTCATATTGGTACACCATGTACTAGTGAAACCCATAGAGGTAAAGGGTGATTTATAATTGATAATAATGTATACCAACATGTATTATTCCATTATAAAATAGGATCTAATTCCCCTGTGTGATTATGTATAAGGTTAATGGTATAATTCTCGTGAGATCCAACATTGAATCACGTCCCTAAATCACAAAATTCTGAGATAGATGAATTCTATAATGTGGCTATTGATTTGGATGATTTGATTTGGGATGAAAAAAATCCCCAGTCATTCCCATCACCAAATGGATCACCTATTTTCTGGATTAGAGAAGAAGAGATCAATGAAATAAGTCTCACCAATATTCCATATGGTCCTACCACATAATAGATGACACCCATCATGGACTATCTCTAATATAGAGTACTTCTACTAGTTTGATATTGATGTTTGAAGATATAATGGTGTGTGGCTAATTTCACTCTTTATGATGGCCAAAATCATCAAAAATACCTCTATAAGCATGGATTTGATGGATTCCTTCTCATATTTTTTGAGGGAGAAGAGACTAGGAATTTGAAGGAATGTGTACTTGTATGATCTTGTGTTTCCCACCAATATTGGTATAGGATTTATGATCAAATCTAAAGGCTTGTATAATTATGGCCTTCGAGGACATAGGATAACATAGAAATCACTAAGAAGTGTTGTACCTACTATGTGAATTCTGGTTTGATTCGTCAACCTCGAAAGTTTATAAATAAAACAAAATAATATTGGACATTTTCTATATGGGGAATGGATATTGTTGGAACATATCCTCCTACTACAACTAAGGAGTTCATGTACATCCATATTTCTTCTGATTTCTTCTCAAAATGTGTTGAGGAAATACCCCTCAATGAATTATGATCTAAAATAATCATTATATTTTTTTATAGTTAACTTCGTTACCTATTTTATTTTCACTCAAACCATTTCTATAGACAATGGAACCAGTTTCTTATCTACATAAGTGGAGATAATATATATCAAGAATAAAATATCAAATCCAACCATTCCTCATGCTATCATGCAGTGTAAAATGTAAAGATAGAGCCTTTTACCATGTCCATAGCAAGAATACACTATAAAATTGAGGAAAAAGAAAATAAATCATTGAATTATAAGCTCTTGTACGCCATATGGGATTATTGAAATTCTTCTTGTACTAAAACATGGGAACCCCTATACTCGTTGTTGTATGGAATGGAAGTAGTCCTTCTAATTAAGGTAACATTTCCAATACTCTGTATTTAGATTTTTGACCCTCTATCCATATAGTATGTATATAAAAAATGAATTTATGAGATAAAGTGACTGTACAGAATGCTATTTCACACCATGCATCACTTATAGGTATATCAAAATCAAATATCACGAGCTTTAATAAAGAAATGTTGTCTCAATTCATTCATCTAAAGAGAATTGTTATTGGTGCTCAGGATTCCGCTGATACCTAGAAAAAAGCCAATTATGCTTGATCCCAAGTGGGAGGGACCGTACTCCGCACAAAAAGAAAACTCTAAAAGAGTATTATCATTAATATAAATGGATTTAGTAATCACTAAAACTCCAACCAATGCATAGTTCCAGAAGAAGTAAATTATGTAATCACAAAAATTTCATTTAGATGAAGGATTTTATAGAGTAAAGAGCAATTTACATCCATTTTCATAATGTTAAACTACATATTATTATCATCCATGATGCATGATAATAGGTTGCATGACGGGAGTTCCTAGCTACAGGATGTAAAACTGCATAGCACCATTTGACCTCATCCCATGACATTAAAATATTTAGTTAACATCACTATTATTTTATGTTAATAAATTTACAAGATTCCATGAGTTTATATTATTTATAGTCCCATAAATTATGAGTAGACTATATGAGTAAACCACACTCACCTCATCGATACTCCCCAGTGGAACTTGATCCCCATCACTCTGTATGTTTGGATCAGACTTCCATGGAGAATAACTATTAAGAACTACATGTTGTTAGATTCTCATTCTATTATGACACATAGTGATACTTGGGTATTATCCACTAGTCTATACATAATGTTTCTTTTATGTCAGGGGACCTTATATCCTTGATGCATGATGATAAACTGCATTGTTCATCAAAACCTAAGTGTGGCTTTATTCTGTTTTCAATGATAGAGGTATTGACACTCAGATCTCCAGTCATAGGTTCATCCATGACCATATTTAAATTTTTTTTCTTTTCATTGTTTATGAATCAATTCAATACCAGGAACGCCTCCTGAGTATATGGATTAATTCTCATACCATTTTTGCTTTTGAGCCAATCCATTATTCTGTAAAATATCAGAAATTTTTTTTAAACCCCATTCCTCATATAAAACTTCACTTGGTGTGGAGATCCTTGTCAAGAACAATGTGTTTATTGATTAATTTCCCGAAATGATATGTAGTGTCACCCAGATCACTCATCTGAAGTCAATCCTCAATGTTGAAAAAAAAATCTCTTCACCCCATGTGTGAATAAATCAAACCCGCACATGGATCATTTCCAAGAACTATTTGTGGATTGATTCTTTCAAAAACAAGATACATAGAGAAAAAAGGATCTCCAATCTTGGATATAGATATCATTTTGGAAAATAAAATTCCCCTTCATATTCATTGTCCATGAACCTAGTCTATATAGTGAACATTTCAAATACATCATTCTTTAGGTCCATCCATAATTGTGGAAGTTACTATAAGTCCTCTTTCTCTCATCATAGTCTGATTAGCATGGGAAAAACTAAATAACTATCTATGGATTTCTAATTATCCTATTGATATTTTGTGTGACCCCTAAATTTAGAATCCTAGCCCCACCATTATTAAATCATAAATCTCATTTACTTCTTTTGAATGAATCAAATGTACACAGGAATCCCATTAATAACTATGTGAGGATTGATCCTCAGTAATATGATATTCGTTTTGATGCCCATACATTCATTCTTTGGCCCAAATTGAATATTTCAATAACTTCTTGTAAGATCACCTTTATCCTTACCGCATGACTATAAAATACAAGTAATTAAATGAACAAATGGGTAGTTTTATTATTATTCTATTGATATATGTAGTTACACCTAGTTCATATTCACTAGCCCAGTTACAGTTTAAAATCCAGAACTCTCTATGAATAGATGAGACCTGCAGGGTGATCTTTTTTCAGACCTATGTGTGGAATGACTGTCACTCACATGAGATATGTAGTGATGCCTAGACATTCAATAATGGTCCCATTCATAACATTATGAATGTAATGCATGTTTTCTCGTATATAGAAGATATATCTATGTGAGGAGATTCAATATAAGTTCAAATCTTTTGTATGAACTAGTATTTAAAGAAACCACCATTTTCTTCTACATATAAATTAAGTCATGGAGAGAAAACATTATTTAATAATTACATATTGTTGGATTCTCATTCCATTCAGATACATAGTGACATAATGATTGTTAATACTAGGCCTAAAAACACCTCCATCCTGGAAGATCCCCATACTCTCCTGTGTACAAGTCATATTTACATGGGGATATCGTATATGAGTTTTCTCTTTACACATGATCATGTATATGATCGAACTATGTATGTATTAATTCTTTTCCATACAAGATAAGTAGTGTCACCTTTGTCTTACACCCTACTCTAGCCACAATGTTCCTCTTCATGTCAGAATCACCCACATCCATTTCGAAAAATGTTAAACTGCGCAACCAACATCTTCACTGTATGAAATCAAACTACACGGTACCTCTTGAACAATGTATAGATTTATTCTCATCTCGTTGAGTTACATAGTGATGACTAGGTCTTAAATCCTAGTCATATACATGGGGTAAAATAAAAATTTCATCTGTCCCACAAACAACTAAAAATCGATGCAGGAATTTTTATTTTGGGTCTAGTCCATATAGAAATTACCAAAGAAAATAATACATGTCCCCATTCTACATACGAATTAGATCTATTTAGGGGTCTCCAAATTCATAACCAATATTTTCCAAATGATTTTCTTATGTATTGAACATTCCCATTTCACATGTTATACTACAAATCTTGAATAATTTAGGATCCTCATAATCTATCAATTGCTTCTAGTGGAAGAATTTATGATACCAGAGTGACCGTTTATAAGACTATTCAGGAAGTTCCATAGATGTCCTTGCATTAAATTATCCCGTAATAGGAATTTTTATCCAAATGATGCCACAGTTTGACTATAAAGTTCATTCCCCATTAATACATGCATAAAACACCCCTGATAACAGGGTTTTAAACTATTGGGGACTTCGATCATGTTAGAAGCCTCTTATTTACCTTTATGATTTGATGACGCATTACTGGAACCCATATATTAGTTCTTATCCCTTTTATCTTTGCCCTATATGATTTCTACCATCATGAAATTCTCCTTGACTATGGTTTACAATTTTCCCCTGTTCATTTTTTCATTGAATACCGGAATAAAATTTTCCCATATAACCATAAATAATCCACTGTATCAATGATATTATGGTAATAGTCATATGGAATAATACTATAGGGACTATACATCCTACTCTTAGTTCAGACATACATTGAGCATCCATTTCCTTGATTCATTGGAAATTATGACTTGGAACACCCCTTCAATATTCATGTATGTTCTCCACAAAACAAACTATGTTCCTTGGGAAATCCAAATCTCCATAAAATGTCTTTCTATTTTAGTGATATAATGTTAGAATTCCTGGTAGATCAATTACCTAACAATGATGTACAATCCCAAGTTGGGCATGCATGTGTTTCCCCCATAACGTATTTCTCAGCCTAAGGATGCCACTACATTACCATTGCATATGTTCCCATGATGGATTTTCATAAAACAGCCCCTGTAACATGGTTTTCAATTAGCTGCATCATTTTTCTAGGGATAGATATACACTAAAATCATAATCCATTTTCCCATAACACATATTGGATGTTGAAATTCCGATGTCCTAGATTACAACTTCCTCCTTCAATAACAGAATATCGTAGAACATTTACTGATAGATTACTATGAATTGGGGAATAACCAAACCATTAGTCAAAGATAATGTCCTTAAATTTTATCCCATAATGTCATTTATATATGACTTTAAACTATACATCCCACAAATGTAATTATTTTGTGACTTTTAACTCAAAATCCCCCTAATGTCAAAGGTGAATGACATTAAACTACACAAACCCCTAATGACCTTGTTGTATGAATTTAAAATACAACTCCCCCTAATGTCCATGTTTTATGATGTTAAACTACATATTGTCATAATGACCTTTCTTTATGACTTTAAATTACACATGATATATTGTATTTGCTACATGACTTGAAACTGCACAACTCTCATATTTTCCTAAAAGCCTGACTTTAAACTACACAGTATAATTTATTTAAAACATGACATGAAACTACACAACATAATATTATAAAGGTCCTTTTTGGAAAAATATACCCACCTTCCCACATCAAATTCATGTATGAGTGGATTCCTCTATATCCACTAAGTTATAATGGATTATTACTTTGTACTCAGACATATTTCGTAGAAAAATCCACCCACTGTTTTCCTGAGACATTCAAATATCAATCTTTATATGTTATTTATTAAATGAGTGACAGAAATATTGAAAACTCTATTTCCTGACTATGCAGTATGTGCCCCAGTTAGCCTTAAATTATTCACCCACATATTGGTTCTGTTAGTATAAGGATACCAATATATGACTATGTTGTATGAGACTAAGTTTCCATTTTCATGAAATATCCCTCATAACGGGGTTTTCAACTATTATGAACTTCATTCTATAGAGATACGTTATTTATTATCAAATACCATATTTTAGATTTGGGGACCATAAAATCAACTCAATATTCCCCTTGTATGTATGTAAATAATAACAGAACATCCCTTGACTTCAATCCATGTTTGGGGTTATAATTTCAAAAATAATTTTCAATGATGTTGAACCTAAAACACTAATAGTTTTAGTAATACATGCAAGAAAATTAAACTAAATGCTAAAAGATAAATTATACTCATCATGAGGAAAAACCATAAAGGAAACTCTTGACAAATTTTGAGTAACTTCTCACTGGACAAACACTCTCTATGGTTTTGGAATCATCGAGCAATGTAAATTTAATGAAATAATGTTCATAAGGTTGTCCATATGACAATAATAATACTAAAACAATGCTCCCTTGGACCATTTGAATGGGTAATATTTTAGAGAACCTCTCATCCCTCTCTTTTTAATTATTATTAGATGTTATGAAAATGTAAATCTATGAAAATAATTTTTGACATTATGATTACAGGGCGAATGTTTGGATGAATATAAATATGATTTCAAACAATATTCTTTTCATTTATGGTAAGAAACAGAAGACTATCCCCAAAATCCTGTCTTTATAACATATAATTAAATTATTTATAAATATCTCTTCATCAGTTAGACATACTCATGATCCTTATTAGCAACTTTTTGCAGTTCAGTCAGCTGAGCATCTTTAGTTTCCATGGCCTCACAAAGTCCGTGGAATTAACAGTAGTAGTTTTCCATTCATCTTGGGATTCTCCTAGTGACCATTGAAGTTTTTCAAGTTCTTCTTGAGTGAATGTTAATTCTTGATGAATGGGTGAAATTTTATCTATGTTCTACTTGATATGATGCATTATTTTTAAATGTTTCATGTTATGATTGGCCTCCAATTGAGATAATGCATCTCGAAAAGCATCAAAAATGGTTTCAATTTTTTTCTTAGTAACATAACGTTGAAGATAATGCTCTTGTTCCTATCGATGAATTATCTCTTACAACACATCATATACTAAATGGTAATAGAATCCACTAAATCCCGACATGTTAAACAGAGTTGAATGTTGTGATAATCGAAAAGGCAGATCCCCATGGGGAACTATAGAGATTATCTTCCATATATCTCACCAAGACATGTGAGATGAAGTGCGGAGAGAATTATACAACTCATGATCTGACTTAGAGAAACTATCATATAAAGGAATATTCTCTAGGATTAATTTATTCAATGATGTGTCTTGTTCTTATTCCCTATGGATATTGGATGTCTTCCTTCTGATGTTGGTCAAGTTGATACAGAAGCATCACCCTTTAACAAATACATAGAAACTAAAAATCCTATTGGATCAACTAAAATCACTGTTAACATAAAATTTATAGAATTAATTTGAAAAAATCACAAGATTTGGTTATATTTACACAAAACTAGGTCATCATCTTGAGAAGATTCTTCTACAGCATTCCCATCCTCAGTAGTTTCGGTTGGAACCTCTTGTTAAGGGACCCACCCCTAAGACTACACAGGATCCTGCAGATGAACCTCAAGTAGGCATCCCATTTCATGTTATTCCTAGGCTAGTTCCCTCCCAATAGTGGTATTGAGAGTTATTCCAACATCATCTCTCTACACCGTTAGTGTAGCAGTTTTTGTGTATGAAGCTACACATTCCATCTAAATCATTATTAGATAATTATTCATAGGAAGATTCATAAGATTGAAAACAAATGCACAGATCCATTTGGATCTATATATATTTCCCCAAATTATTCTAAAGATGTAGGAATATTAGTATGTTGAAGTATTTATTTAAAATAAAATCCAAGAGTCATCATGGATTCTATTGATCTCCCAAGACTTATGTTAATATCTTTCACACGAATAGTGGGAGCATTTTGTTCATGACCCACCTCCAACGACATGGGACCCTGAAAAACCTCCTCGGTGATAGCCTCCCGGTCATCATTAGTCATCATTGGATTATCTGTTGTGGTAGATGACTCTAAAACATTATAAAAATAGATGTCAGTTGCGGATATATATCCTCCCATAAAGCACTTCTGGTATACCAACTACCTCCTCTCTTTTAATTGTACTGATAAGAGTAATTCCAGGAGTAGACAATCTATCCTATAGCCTATACACATATTCATTAAAAAGAATCATTTAATTTCATGGAATGTGTGACTGGTTGGAATAACCCTATTTGATTCTCAAGGAATAATTCTTAACATTCTTAAAGAAGGGTAAAAATGAGTTCCTATGATTCCAAGAATAATATAGTCTTTCTACTGATAAATCCAAAATTAATGATGTCTGGATGACTGACTATAGTTTAAAAAGAAAATCAAGATGGATTTAAACCTTTGGTGATCATTATTATGATTCATCTACATATTTATAAGAGGGATAGAATCGACCTCCCCATAAATAGGAATCAAATGTCGTAACTATTCCTCAATTTCATCATCCATGACATGTCTCCAAAGAGATATTTATATTGATTCATGTGGTGACACAATAACACTGATTGCATTACCACAAGGTCTATACAGTGGTGATAGTTCCTCAGTTTATTTTTATTTATCTAGATTCAAATTATATTTTTATTTCTGCTGATTAATAATTTTTTGGATGAAATATAAATGAGTAACGTAATAGAGTTTTACAATAAAGGAAATATGTATTTAGTTTTAAAAATTTCATGCCATTCTACAAAAGACAAATGATCTATCCCCCAGCAACAACACAATATATGATACCCTTCACCGAACATATGGTAGGAAACCGATCATTGGTATTATAGATAAGAATATCAAGCTCCTAAATATGGATTCCCACTTCAATAGTATTATCCTAATAAAAAATACCAAACGGTGCTAATAGATCTTTGATCACTAAAATATGAAACCCATCACATTGGAGATCCCAAAAGGTCTTAGCCTCATTGAAAATGTAAATCCATGTTTGGACCACCCTTGTCCCTACGTATTCAGAATACATCTTGACCTGATGAGAGGATGATTCTACAACATTAGATTTAATGGGAATCCTAATTTATTCAGTCACATATGGGGGATGAGAAAATGAAAATTGATTCTCTTATTGGTGATGGAGACCTGACTTCCAAGGTACATCCTCAGTTGGTGATAATGGTGTAGGCCTATTAATTCTAGTTAGGGGATTATATCATGAATGAGGTCATTTTGATGAACCGATATCCTTATCATCCTCACTCTTTAGATTTGATGACCCAACATCCGAATGAGATGAAGTAACATCCAATTGAGAATGTTATTTTCGGATCCACATAATTAGTCCAACCTGAGGAACAAAATTATGTAGTATACATTCATGTTTTAATGTAATCCAAGTGTTAAAATATCAGGCCATCAATCTTCTTTCTACAGCAGCTTCAATTGGATTATCCACTACCCCTATTAGTACCATAGTTGTAAGACACCATAACTGTCAATAATGAATCAAATTTTGTTCTAATATAATGTGAACTGCAGGGTTTATTGTAATTATTTTCCTGTATCATAATTGTCCTGAAGTTTTATAAGGTTCATAAGCCTCACATATTATTTCGTCGTCAATGCTGGTTACCAGCACACCATCCATTAAGGCTTGCATGTATGTCCTTTTCTCTATATTGGCTATCCTATAATAAAAAAACATTCCTAAGGACAGATTCTAACAAGGAAGGAAGTTTAAATTCTTAAATAAACATAGTCTTGTTCAAATTTCAAAATGCTTTCATGGTAGGGGTGAAATACCATATAATTTCTAAATGAATATTTTTAATGAGATCGCGCTAACCTGGAAAATACTCTACAGAACATAAGTCCAAAAATGAGTCGAGCTCTATCCCCACAAAACATGTAATGTTTCTACAATACTGAATGTATCCTTCCCTCTATTAATGTGCAACAAACTCCTCTGAAGTTTTTTCCAAAAAAGGGGTGGCGAACCCCGTAATTTTTCACATTCTAGCTTTGCTGCTACTACAAAGGTTCCATGCCTTATAATCTCATTGGAATCCTAGAATGGAAGCCAAAAAATAATGAGCACCATATCCATTATACACATGAGATGCGTTGTGATAGGAATTTTGTGGTGGATTTCATATCCCCACTAGTCCAACACTCATTTGACGGCAGGTTCATTTATAAATTTTTCATTAATAATAAAAAATTTGAAAATGCCATATGAAAAATATGTATCTGTGGCACACAAGTGTCTTTCATAGGTCCTGGCATGTAATTATCTTGGTCAAATACATATAGCCTCTATAGAAAGAAGATTATCATCATAAATGGTCCCTACTTTGATGAATTTCATCAAAAAATCATGAATTTTAAATTCGAGAGAGTTTTCATGCAATTTGAAGGATTTATTTATATATGAAGAAGACCACCTTCATAAATGCCTCTCATGGAAGACCTACATGATCGTCTAATGGAAAATTAATGTATAGATCATCAATCATTTGTCATCCCTTTTCCATTAAGATTAGGTGCTATTTATTTTATTGAATCTAGTCCTTGTGGGGTTATTTTTAGACAATCTATTTCATCACATGGATGACAAATTAACAATAGTAAATTCATTAGAAAAAAGAAGAGAAGGTTGATGATGAATGCCAAATAATTTCCAATGCCTCAAAAAGTGGGATCCAACGTTATCCCCAATCACAATTAGTAAAAAACACTTGAATGGCGCCCAAATTTCATGACTAAACATCTTCTCCAAGGTGCCCATATTTTCCTATAAATATTCCCTTGGGGTCTTCCTTTTTTAGATAGAAATTCCCCGATGATTGATTGTTGATATGATCACCATAGTGATTTTCTCAAGTACTCAAAAATCTCCAAGGTAGTTTACTAGCACCTACAAGGAATGATTAAAAGGGGGATAGTGAAGACTGCATCCCACAGTGTATCAATTTAAATAAAACTGGCATGATCATTCATCCAACCCCCTTATTGAAGAGGTCTTCTACAACTACCCTTTTGAAAACATGATTTTTGCGGGGAATAACTTTGGAGCTTCTTGGAGGATTAAGCTAATACTTTCTCAAGTCTAGTCATTTAGGTTGTTCATTTCCTAAGGTACGACTAGTTTTCCTAATCATAGTAGAATTGTTCACCCCTTATGTGGTTCTTCCTGGTTCGCCTCCCCTTACATCCTCTATGATCCATCCATTAATCCCTCTGCAAGGAGACTAAAGTTAGTTCCGACTCTTATTTAACTACATTGTCTAAAAGGGAACTTTTTGAAAACTGCACCAAGACCACCTTGTTTATAAATCCTTGGGAAAATGTACATCTACATGTATCCCATTTCTATTTGGATTTATATGGTATGAGGATTCCCACATATGTTCTATAAATGGTAAGATTCCATTGTGTATCCATATATGTGAATATATGTTGTCATGTAGAACCTTATCCTAAGGACAATTTTGAGGGTTTCATGGTCTCGTAAATTAAGGATATGATTTGTCTGTCCCTTCTCATCTATATGATTCAGATCCTCTAGTCCATAGAATGTAATATGAGGATTACACTTGCATTTTCATTTGACATTGAATGACATCATCTTCCCTCTATATGAAAACTAGTTTTAGGAAAACCATCATATTATTATCCCATAATCATTCATGAAAATAGTTTATAGTCTTGCTATTCTATACATACTTGAACTTCATTCCCTTCTTACCTTGAATTGTTTTCCAATGTAATGTGAAGAGAGGGATGATTCGTAGCCTCGACCTCTTCCATCATATCTTAAGACTATCCCATGGTCTCCTTAGCCTGTTTTCCTATCCTCTTCCTCCTCTTCCATAATTTAAGGAAAAAATTTGTGTGCTTTATTTAATCTTTCACATCCTACTGTTTCTAAAAACAATGAAAACTCACACGATCTTAGATGCTTGAAATGATCAAAACATCCACATAATCCACCTGATGGACTGACCTAGAAGAACTCGGATTCATGTTATCCGTAAAACAAATGATTCACACTCAGGGCTTGATCTCAATCATAATCAATGTTAGGAATAACCTCTAATTATAATTCACATATTCTTGTTTTCCTTCTCCTGATTAAACCCTGAATTAATCCCCTAAACCACCATGAGCAAAAATTTACATCATGGTCCCATTATAAGGGATATCCTTATTAGGATTAATCGCCAACTTATTATCTCATAGGGCTATAATCCCCTTAAAAATATACCCTTTAGGTCTTCTATAGGTATCGGTACTCAACAACAAACTATGTAGTCTTCAATTTACAATGAAATGGGATACATCTGAAGCCCCCATGAGGTTCAAACCCAATTCCCGAATCCAACAATGTTCTTCCTAGCAATATCCTATGCATGGTCTAATTAAACCTGGAAAATCATATCTCTTCAATGTTGCTTAGCCTATTTTGACATAATTCCCACAATAAACCATGACCTAGAATCTTCCTCTTAGACATCCATGCTATATGACATTAAATTGTATTGTTGGGTCCTGATCACATTACCATAAAAGTTGTGACGTACCCCATTAATAATCATTGAACTACAGGGTTTTTGATTCACTTCACATCGATATTTAAGAATCCCATTTATGGGTTTGATCCAAACATAAAAAAAACATTTCTCCCTAAATGATGATAAAATCTAGAGTGACCATCCTTCTACCTGGATTACAAAAAACTCCAAATTACCCTTCTGCCACCCAAGATGAAGATAAATTCTAGAGTAACCATCGTCAATATAGATGAAAATAAATTCCACAGTGCCCCACTCTGTGGATAAAAAAATATCATTTTCATAATAATGACAAAATAATCTCTATGTAATGTATAAAAGGATACCATTGGTGGATAACCACATATACATAGAAATGCCTCCATTGATAATGAACCACTAATAGATATGAATGATTCTGAATTCAACATAAGATAATATTTTTATCTAAATTGGGATGAACCATGTTATATATGGGAATTTATGAAGGATTAATGAACATATTCTTTAATATATACAGGAGTCAAAAAGTAGGAAACAATTCCCCTAAATTGTTTGTGATGACCCTAACCTCCCATCCTCTCGACTAATGTGAATTATTAAGAATCATGGATCAAATTCTCGAATGAGCACCTGCCTTTGGAATGTATGTCTGTATGGATATTGAACCATTGTGTGTTTTTTATTCCACTTATTGACCAGATGGAAACCGTTAAGAAATAGAAAACCATTATGGGGACATAAATCCATGGAAATAGTACTAATTCCTCTTTAGAAAGAAAGACAATGTTTTCTTTTATATTTTATTTTTATTTTTGTAAGGCATAAGATCAATTAGAGTCTTCAAAAATTATCTAAGATTCCTTCATATTAATTTAAATTTTTTATCATAACAAAATTTCATTTCAAAATCACATTCTTTGTTTTCATATTTTTTTTATCATCATTTAGAAATGCCTAAGAATTTATGATATTCCAATCTATTTAATTAATAACATATATTCTTTTAGAGTACATAACTTTTTTTCATTAAATCATAGAATAAATTTTGGATTCTATTATATTCATGTACTTATTACTGAATATTTCTATATATAGGAATGATCTATTCCATAATTTTAGTATTCTAAATATTTTTTTGATACATAATCATGTACTGATTTACTTTCATTTTTTTGGAGAACCACCAATGAGAGAAATATTTATAGTTTTTTATCATGATATGATATTATAATTCGTATTTAATTTTAACTTCATGAAACATTATGGTTCTAATTAATTACATCATTTGAATATTTTTTAAAGGATTTTATTTTTTTTATTTATAGTATAAATTGTATTATTAATTAAGGATCGCAATTTAAGAACATATATTGATCGATCTTGTTCATTAATTTCAACTTCCATCTTGGCAGCACCATTGAATATTTTAGTCAATCATCCATTAATTTTATTGATTCAACCACCATAATACAATTTTAAAGTATCACTATTTAATTTTCCTTATCATGCTTCAACTATCTAACATTATTTCTTCCTTCATAAGAAACGCAATTATATTCCACAACTAAAATGCATCAACACATTTTGAAACTCGGTTGTATTCATCTTGACCAAAACTATAAATGATTTTATTAATTTATCTTCATTTGACGTCATATTTAAATTTATTTTCATCAATCCACATCCCTATTTCTTAATTGATCTCATATGAATTGAAAATATTCCTATAAACTATAAAATAATGATTCAATAATGACATATCCATTCATTATTTCCAGTAACCATAGTATTATCCATTGAAATATATCACTCTGATTATTAAAATTACTAATTCTATTTCTCCATATACAACATTATTTATATATTTAATTTAATAAATAATGATGGATAATAATATAACTATTAAAAGATTATTCCTACGAAACCAATGTTTAGATAAAATAATATATTGACTCAGGTGGGGATAATTTATGTCATTTTAAAATTCATGGTAATGATCTTAGTACAAATTTGTGATTTTTATTGTATAAAAATGTTCATTCATGGAATAAAATATGAAAAAATAATAAGGAATCGAACTCAGTTTTTTTTATTATGGTTTATTCAGCAAAGATCTCCTTGTCCATCCCAGGAATTCCCTATAAGTGAGCCTGAAGATTGTCAATAAACAGGTTAATTATCAAGAGAACTCTTAAATTGAATGAAGTATTATGAAATGTTATAACATGTTTTATTATTTTTTAAGGAACATTGAAAAAAACTCTTACCAATGAATTTGAAAGTACTCTATCATTGTGAACAATAAGCCGACACTTCAAGAAAATTAGAAAAAATGTAATTTTATTAAATGTTTTGGACCATAGTTAGAAATGAATCTAAAAATTAACAGATTTTAGTGGATAACATATGATATTTAAAATTATTTTCATAATAAAAATATCTAATAATTAATGTTAAAAAATATCTAATATCACAAATTTACAGTAAGAGAATCCTTTTAAGATCATATGAGTGAAAAATCAGTAGATTTTAAATATTTATGGGTCCACAGTATAACTATGATAAATTATACGATGAACTATAGAAAATAGATTGAAAACATAAAAATAAATAGTAATATGATAAAAAAATTATTATATCAAAATATTTATATCATTAAAGTTTATACAATCATATAAAAAGATAATATTACTTCAAAAATATGAAACTCTTGGTATTTAATAAGAATATAGATTTACATCAGGTTATATTGATTTTGAAATAAATCATGGTCATACAATATTATTTAAAACACATATTGTTTTTTGAATTTTAATTTAAATTCCAAATAAAAATTTTGAATCCCATTGGATATAGGAATTATTCATACCATTTCATAAGGTCCTTTAATTATGTCATTAAAAATCATTAAATTGACATTAAATATGAATCATGCATTTCATAAATAGTGTAATAGAATCTCTAATATATTTAGTAATGAAGATAGAGTCAAAAGTAGGGTTTCACTACGTAGGGGTATTCATCATAATTAAATTATTTAACATATCATTGATTTCAAATGTAGTTTTTAGGAACTATAAATTATGTATGTAAATAAATTTTCGATCAGAAATATATTTTTCATAATCCATGAATTTTGACCAAATTTTGGTTTCCAAATGTTCCAATA
Organism: Viscum album; assembly: GCA_963277665.1. Taxonomy (NCBI): domain Eukaryota; kingdom Viridiplantae; phylum Streptophyta; class Magnoliopsida; order Santalales; family Viscaceae; genus Viscum; species Viscum album. Next base: position 1,343,776 of record OY728129.1, read on the forward strand.
CATACTAATATAGGGGTTGTGATCCTAAAACATTCTTCAAACATTGGTTGATTATCAACGATTCTTGACATCCTAAAAAATCATATAATACATACAAAAATTAATCATCATATGAATTAAAAATAATTTATTATAGAGTAAAATAATTATTCTAGTATATTTTTTCCCAAATCCAGTAAAATAAATATGAATTGTGACACAAATATACTTATTTGTGAGCATAAAATTGAATGATAAATTACAAAACAAATGTCATATAAATATATTCCAATACAATTATCATTTTTTCCTGTATAAAAAATCATTTTTGAGGAAGGTATTTTATGGAATATAAATTTAGATTTAAATTCATTTATGGATTTCTTGTATGAAAACTCATAATAAAAAACATTAAATTTATAATATGTTTTTATGGAGAAATTTTTTTATACATGTTTGTTTCCCATGTATTTATGATAAAATTCAATTTTTATAAAAATGATCTAGACACTGTTCATATTTTAAATGACGATTACCTAATTTATAATACATTTATTATTAAATGATTGTGCATGGATTTTATTAATATGTTGTGTTGTGTTGATTTAATTTTTTATTGATTCAATTTTATGACTTTTGTGTTATTTTTTTTCAAAATATATTTTAGAACTATATTTTTTAATGATATCTAAAAGGATTAATGACACTTTCTAAAAATTATGTCAACAAATGAAAAAACCCTTTAAATGTTAAAAAAATTGTTTTTATAATATAGAATTAATTATCATTATTATAAGGAATAATTTATTAATGATATAATTGGTGAAAAGGGGGGAAATTAAATATTGGGTTTCTGTATGTGAGAATGTGTATTGGTTTTTATTTAGTACTACTAATACTTTTTATTTTTTAACATATCACATTAATTTTATGTCTGCCGAAACAAATCATATCTAAACAAGATTTTTCAGATCCAAGGATATACTTGGTTTTGATTATTTTGTTTTCTATGGCCTTTAGTATGGTGTTTTCCCTATATTTAGTATTTTCATCTTCATTATTACTTATAATAATATATAACATTCTAGGGTGATTAAATCACATAATATGTGATTACTAAGGTATATTTTGGTTGTTTAATTTCCAATAAATTCATACATATATTAGGTTTTCCCATGATTCCACGTCCTTATTCATAACATGCTTGATGCTATTCTTCCATTCCATGGTGGTTAGACTATGATTTTGATGTGATTAATTATATTTTAGTGTTTTAATGATTATTATTCTATAAAAACATGATAAATAGAATTTCATTATTTTAATTTAACATTTATTTTAGACATGTTCATTTAACCTTTAATGGGAGTCTTTTTTTTGTAATGGGTTTTAAAATGATTATTTTAATGAAATGAAAATTTTAACTACTTAACATTCTATAGGACTGATTTAGTTTTCATATGTATTAGTTTCTTATTTTTGTATGAATTTTTCGAAATATTGTTCTCCCATAATTCATTTTTGGATGAATGTACAAGTATTTCATTTTTTTTGAAACTACCATAAAAATGAGTTCTTTTTTAAATGTTGATGTTCCCATATATATATTTAATCGTAATTATTTATTCCTTTCAATAATGATATAATATGTATTGTTAATTATTGTTGTATAGTCAATGTTTTTGAAAAATTGGTCGATTCTATGAGAATTCTTCAAATAATAAGAAGATTGTATTAAACATGTAATGGAAGAAAATAACTCATGTTGGAAAATGATGTTGAAGAGTCAATTTTTTTAATAGCAGTCTGCATAAAATATGATTCTATATCCAGACCATGAATACAATAACTACTAATCTATGTTAATGGGTATTATATATTAGTGTTAATGCTGTTGAAGTGTTGGAATTTTGTATGTTTTTAAGAAGCTTTTATTAACAATCTTAAACTATAAGTTAAATGGGAAAATTAAATAACTATGTTTATGAGAAAGCATTATAATGATTATGTGTTCGAATTATTTGATATATTCTTATGATGAACACAAACATAAAGGATGAAATTAAATTATTTGTATTATGGAAGAGTAAATGTATTGAGATTATGGAAACATTCTAATTAGAATATTTAATACAGTAAAATCGTAAATTATTCCAATATGAGTTTGAGATTAATTTAAATTTTTTTATAATAATTTAATGATCAAACAAGAGGATTCTAATTTAATTATGATTGACATAAATAATTATTAAGTGGATATGAATTTATTCTAACAATTCAATAATTTTTATTTTTTTATGTAAAATTAAAAAATCTTTGACACATGTATGATTCATTTGATATGCGACGTAATATGTATATGAGAAATTATTTAATCTATAAAGAAGTTAACTTATAGTTAAAGAGATATTTTACTAGCAGAATATGAGTAGGATTTGATCGTTCTGATATTCTATTTAGGAGTCGTTTACTATTTGGAAGGGATACTCGACAAAGGCATGACCTCTATAAGATTCATTCAAAATAGTGACCAGGTCATTAAAAATGTGTCTAATTCAGTGAAAATGTAACATGATTCATTCAAATTATGGGTTGGATAAATCTAGTCATGTGTATCTATCAATGTTATTTTGGTATGATTCATTCCAAACATAAGGAAATATAATATTTTTTATTTAAAATTGATTTTCCAAGAATTTATTTTTATGAGAAAAAGATTTTGGATAATTCATATGATTTCCATCATGGAATGAAACCATACAAACATTGAAATGGTGTGCAATTATGTTTTAAACTTTTTCAACAACTAAAAATCATTATTTAAGTAAAAATGTCATTTGAAAATAAATTTGAAACCAAATTCATTAAAGAATTAATTGAGATTATTAAATTTATAATTTTTATAAACATTAGATTTTATAATATATGTGTTTTGATTATATTTTTAAATATCATAGTTTAATTTGATTAATAAATAATGGTGTTTAGGAAGAGTTTACTTACATGATATCAAGAATTTATGTATTATAGACTGTAATTTTTGTTGTTTTAATTCTTGCTATCAATAAATAAAGTCGAATCTATACCGAAAATATAAGATCATGTGTGATTTTATTAATACAAGGGAACTATTAATGTTTTTTGGATTTTTATGAAATATGAGAGTTGATTTAGAGTGTCTCTTCCAATATAAAATATATGTGAAATTATTTAAAAAAAAAATGAGAAAATGAGAAGTAAATAAAATGGTACACCAATCATTTTAAATGGAATTCCTGTTTATAGAATCAAGAATATATTAAGTTATGTGTGACAGAAAAGAATATTTTTTTAGGAAAAAGATAAATGAGTATCTTGGAATAATCATATTCAAAAAATATTTTATATAAAATATTTAATGAAATTTATTTTATGAACTATGTATAAAAGTGAAAATGAATGTGAAAGAAATATTATAGTAGCAGAAAAAGACTGTGACATGAAGTTATAATATATAATTGTAAATAATATTGAGAATAACAATTAGATGCTTCCAATACCATATTGAAGAATAATCCCCATCTGGGTATCAATAAAAATCAATAATAAGAACTTATGACATCAATTGTTGTATAAGAGTATGATGAATTATAATGATGAAAATGATGAGAGGCTGAAATTATTATTCTTCTATATAATTTATGTGTTTATATTTTTTATATTGAGGAGATTATAGATTCATGAATATCATATGATATTGATATTTCATTCTTAAATCAATGTGAGAATAATCTATGTAAGAACTATATAGTTATTTTGATTCAGATAACATGATTCCTGATAATTTTCAAATACGAAGATCCATGGGGCTGATTCTAATATTTCAGTTTTTGTTTTTAAATATATTTGGTTTTAAAATTATTATTTTTTAAATCAGTTGAAATATGTGATTCTAAATTATTGTAATATTTTTTTCTAAAAACATAATAATAATAATAACAATGATGGTAAAATCTATTTTAAAATTTTGGGCATCAAACGAACAAGATTGGTCATAGTTCATTAGAAAGTGTTTTTTTATGAAATTCAAAAGTTAGTGAAAATTAGATCGGATAATTGGATACATAGATGATTCCAGATGTTATGAATGTTTTTGATTTTATGTTGTGTAACATCCTAAAATAATTTATAGGATACTTTCTTGGATATATATTTCTTCAAATAATAAATAATTTCCGAATAAAAGTTTATGAATAAATGGAGAAGATTTTTTTCATTGATAAAAAGTTAATTAGAATAATAATTTAATTGGATTGAGTAATTGATATAAATTAATATATCAACAGAATTATAAATTAAATGGAATTGGAATTTCACTAGAACGAGATGATCATCAGAAGAAGAGTTTTATCGAAATGAGAAATTCCTCAGAATGAAAATATCTTCATAATGAGAAATTAATCAGAATTTGTTTATCATCTAAATGAGAAACTCATCAGACTGAAAAAAAACCTTTGGAATGAAAACTCTATCAAAATTAAAAAAAATCAGAATGATAAATATATAAAAATTATAAATCCATTAGAATGATAAATCTATCTTAGTAAAAAATTTAACTGAATGGGAAATCCTTAAGAATGAGAAATCTATCTAAATGAGAATTCCATCAGAATGATAAATACATTGAATTGAAAAATCAATTAGAATGAAAAATCTATCAGAATGACGAATCCATCATAATGTAATACCCCGACCCCAATTACCCAATGTCGGTTCATTATTACATAACATTAGCATGATTTTGAGATATCTTGTCCCTAAGGACCGATCATTTTAGTAGTCCTGGAAAATATATTTCATATAAGAACGTTACATTACAATTTCTAAAATAAAACACACCAAAAATAATATTTTGAGAGTGCCATTATTCCACTTTCTTGACCCAACATATCAATCATAATACACTTTTTCACATCTTGGGAAAAAATAAAACATAAGAAATGGGTGAGCATATATGCTCAGTAAGGATAAAAATATAGAGAAAACTATCACAAATAATCATAAAAATTAACAAAATGTATAAGAATAAAAAAGACTTTTAAACATAAAATTCAGAATAATATAGCAACGATAAATCAAATAAATCTATTTACTTATTCAAATGTATATTCTACTAGTAGAATAATCACATGTAATATCAATTCAGAATTTCAAAATGACGGAATGCAGAATGTTGAAAATCATAACCACATTGTCAAGGCTACATGCCGAGACTACAAAAATGTTTTAGTCAAGTCCTTGTGCCAAGACACTAGTATATCTCATGAGACCTACCAATTAATCGAAGAGCTATAGATGACTCCACTCATCACATACTAAGTCCAATTCATTCGTCATATGAAAATTTTGAAACATAAAATAATCATTCGTATTTAAACAAACATTCGAAATTTTAATACTTTTAATATAAACCATGAACTATATAAAAAACACATCCACAGTCCAAAATATCTGAAAACCTTCTACATAGTATGGATGATGGTATTGTAACAAATAAACTTCAAACAACTGTAAAATTCATCAATGTATGTTGACATGGATGAAATCAAATCTATTTGAGAGAAATATCTCTTTATATATTGAAATAATTTAGAAGTAAGATAATTATATAAGAATAATTTTTTTTGAAAATATTCTTATGGTCTTGTAAGGGAATCTTCTAAGGTGTTATAACTATAGAAAATAGTCACAACTGTCATATAAGTTCACAAACATTCTTACCTTATTTGGTCGAAATTGTGATAAAGTATCTTGTTTGGAAAATGAAATCAAGATTTGTATCAAAACATTAAATAAAATGTAAAAAAAGGGTATAATTTAATTTAACCCATAATTTAGGAAATATTAAAAAAAATTGATGTACATTTTTAAGAAACAAAAATGTGGATTTTAAAGAAGTTCTAGTAGATACTTACGTATAAAGAACCCCATATATGTAAAGAGATTGTAAAATTTACCCTTACCTTGTAATTTTATTTAACTAAAGGTACATTAACCTCGTTTATAATAGTAAAATCATTTTTATTAAATTATACAAGTTCCATATACATAAATATGTTATCATTTATGATCTTCTTTATTTCATTGTTAATAGTATTTCAGTAGTATAATTGTTTCAAGTGTTAACTAATTCATTTTCAATTATATGATTTTTTACATAAGCATTGTTTTTTATTGATAGGATGTATTTGATTCATATCCCGAATGATATTATATTCTTAAAAAAAACTAATCATAAAATGAAAATTATTCTTGAATAGTTATGATGGAGAATGAATCTCATTGCATTCGTGGAGACTGTAATCTGTACATACGCACGAGAAACAATATAAATATATTGATGGTAAAATCATATTTAATGGTTTGGTATATCATATATATAGAATTATTAACATGTTATATTTATTATATACAACATTTATACTCATTATTATCCCCATGGAAATAATGATGTCTTGAGTAAAAAAACTACACAACGATGTGGAGACGGTAAGTTGTATGCACACATGTATGGTGACTTGTCCTTAATAGAATTGATAGAAAAATAAATATGGGTTTTCCATATTTATAATAACATCATAGTATGTATAAGTTATTGGATTTATTATTTTAGTATTGAAACAACAAAGAAATATGAACTTGAAAAAGAAAATAATTTTGGAAGAGGTGGTGAAATTATTACCTCTTCATCATGTGCTTCCTTTTAATTTGAGCAAAATGGACCCTTAGTTTGGATTATGATCAATGTAAGGCCCCTAGATTGAATTTAGGGGTTTTCAGAGGATATTTTTGAAGGTTGTTTCTGAGCCAAATGGCATTTTAAGAGTGATTTAAAGAGATGGTAAGTACCCTTTTATAATAGAGGTGAGGGTCACATTAGAAAAAACATGAAATATTATTTTATGATACAGTCATATTCAATTTATAATGTCTCAAAAAAGTTTTATATAGAGGATAAGGTGGGTGTGGGTGGAAAAACTCTCAACCAAAAGGTTTTATATAGGTTTAGGTCACCATATTATCATTATATTTTTTATTTAACTCTTAGTTAAATTTTATCTTTTACAATATCATCATTTATTTTTAAATTACATTTTTAATAGACATACTATAAAATTCCAAGATGACCCCAAGTTGTCCATTAATGACATATATGTTATTATATTAATCCTTTGGATGAAAATTATATTTTTAGGAATAATATACAAATTAATAATACATTATTTGTTTTAAAAACACATAATATCAATTTTGACACTATTTAATATCTCGTTTTCGTGAAAGTCATAACAAATTATCACTTCAAAAAAATTATTTAATCAACCTAAACATTTCTTATTAACCTTTTAAATTAATAAAACAAAACAAAAGTCCCAATTTAAAATTATATTAACATTTATAATATCAATTATTTTAATCATTCAATAATAATTATATTACAACATCATCATTGTATCATAAATAAATTTAGTTATTTAATGTATAAAAAATATAAGTAAAATACCATTATATAGGAAATATTTTTAGCTTTCTAATGAATATTTATAATCGAATTTATCTGATGTATAATCCTATATTAAAATTTTTTTAGTTATTAAACATTGAATCTAACAATTTTAACTCTTCTTTAAATAAAATAATAATAAATGTCCTAATCTAATACAAGTATACAAAAAGAATTATATTTTATTCGTGAGATTTTTTTTTCTCAAAAAAATCCAATTTAATTAGGATAGGTTTTATGGTTATTATAATATCATTTTGAACTTAAATTACCCTATTTAATTTTAACTATGGTAAATAAAATTCAAAAGCTATTATTCCCCAATAATTATTTTCATCCTATTAAACAAAATTTTACTTACTGATATCAACTATGTCTTAATATTTTTTTAAATTCAATTCACATAAGTTGTAACATTAAATTTTATGCAAATATTCAAATGTGCCTAAGAGGTGGGTAAATATCGTTAAAAGTTTAATAAAATTTTATATATCTAATCTTATTATAAAATGACTCCGATTAATTATATTTAATGTATATAGGTATTATGTATCTATTTAGACCCAAAATAAATCTAAATAAAATAAATAATTATTTAAATAAAAAGCGGGTTTCTAAATAATTACGTAGTGTTTTTCAAAATTAATCAAAAATTGATAGTTATTAGAAAAATACCAGATATTATCCCTAAGATAACATTGATATTCCAAATCCATAAATGTAGTCCATTTTTAAAAATATAATTTATAAAATTTCAAAAAGAAGGTATTACTAAACATAAAGGCTAGTTTGATTGGTTGTGGTGTACTAGAACTCTAAGTTGTGTAAAACGCATGCTATTTTATTATTCAAATGGAAATGTGTTGTGGAAGCCTGGGGTGTTTCATTCTTCCCTCATTCAAATAATTTCATTCTCGAAATTTCTAGAATAATAATTCATAAATAGATTCTATTGGGTTTTCATCATAAGTCCCTTGGGTTGTAACTTTGCCTCTTCCATCTTATGGTTTCACTATAGAACATTTACCAGACGAGTCATTCAGTTTCTCAACACTTGTTCTCTGGTGTCAAGATTCATTAAATGATCTACACAATAAGACAGATCAGGTTCCAGTTCTATTTCTTCATAGGTGAGTACATGCATTGGGTCAGTCATTTATTTTCTCAACAATGATACATGGAACACATCAGGAATTTTGAAGAGACATGGAGGCAATTCCATATGGTAAGCTACAACACCAATTAATTCTAGAATTTTGAAATGTCTGATGTTCTAGGAACTTAATTACCCTAATTACCAAATTGTACAACACCATTACATGAAGATACCTTCAAAAAATAATATCTCCTGCTTGAAATTACATATCATTCCATTGGTTATTGGGATAGCTCCTTTTCCTTCTTTGAGCTTCTTTGATGTGGGTTTGGATAATCCTAACATAATCAATTGTTTCCTCACCATGTTCTGGGCCTACGAGTTTTCTTTACCAACATCATCCCAACAATTTGGTGTGCGACATCTCGTTCCATATAATGCTTCATACGGTGCCATCAGAATACTTGAATGCAAGATATTGTTATATGAAAATTCTATACGAGGTAAATATTGATCCCATATTCCTTGAATGTAATGTGAGAATGATCTCAACATTTCTTCTAAGGTATCAATATTATTTTCTAATTGTTCATCATTTTGAGGGTGGTAGGTAGTGCTCAAACAAAATATAGTATCTATGGCCTTCTAATGACTTTTCTAGAATCATAATGTAAAACGCGGATCCCTATCAGAAACAATCGATAGGGGTACTCCATAAAGTATTAAAACACTATTAATATATATTATTGCTAAACATTCAACATGTAAATCTTCTCTTATAGGATGAAAATGTGCTGACATGGTAAGACAATCAACATCAACCCATATTGTGCCATTACTTCTAGGAGCCTTTTGTAGCCGCATGAAAAAGTAAATCGTAATATCATCCCATTTATTCTCAAGTATGGGAAGAGGTTATAAGACTCCTCTAAGATGTTGTCTTATATCCTTAAGCTATTGAATGACAATACATACTGACATATAATCATCAATCTCCCTCATCATGTTGTCCATCAAAAAATATTCCTTCAAATCTCCATACATATTATTGATACCATGTTGTATATTGAAATTAGAGCAATGATAATAATCCAACAATTCCCTTTTTAGATCAGTTATGCAAGGAATACAATGTATATTCCAAAATTTCATAATCCCATATTTTTATATGAAGTCGACTAATATCCCATCATTCACATCATTAATTTTTTTTAACTCCTCATCATCAGGCTGAATTGTTTTTAACATTTCTTGTAAATATGGGTTGGAAACCATTTGAAAAAGTATTGATGTTTATCATTCCATGATTATTACCATATCCATCTTTACTATATCCATGGAAATAGGATCCCTTTTAACTCTCATCTTGTTCAAAACTCCATGATCCTTTTTGCTCAACACATCTGCCACCTTATTTGACTTCCCCTGCTGGTAGTGCATAGTGAAAAAAATAATCCTTGAGTATTTCAAGACATCGTCTTTTCCTCATGTTGAGTTATTTCTGTGAGAAAATATACTTCAAACACTTATGATCAGTATATATCTCATATTTTTTACAATAGAGATATTGTCTCTATATCATCAAGGAAAATATTATAGCTGCTAACTCAAGATCATGAGTGGGATAGTATTGTTCTTGAATTTTTTATTATCATAAAGGATAGGAAATAACTCTATCATTATCCATAAGGACACAAAACAGTCTTTTATTTGAAGCATCTCTATAAATAACAAACCCATTATTACTCGATGATAGAGTAAATATAAGATAATTAACATATCTTCTCTTTAGTTCTTCAAAACATTTTCCAAAGCATTTTTCCAGACAAATATAACCCCTTTACTTGTGAGATTGGTTAATGTGTTATCCAATCAGGAGAATCTTGGACGAAATGCCGATAATAACTCAGTAAACCAATAAAACATTGTAACTATGTTATAATCGTCGGTGATTTCCATTATTTTATTGCTCATCTCTTAGTATGATAAATAGATATTCCAACATTAGAGACTATAAGTTAAGGAAAATAAATCTCTTGAAGCTAGAATTCACTCTTGACAAACTTCCAATATAATTCATTTCTTCTAAGAGTCTTTAGAATAGAGTGCATGTGATTTTCATGACCTTCATAGATTTTTGAGTATACCAATATATAATCAATAAATAAAACTAAAAAGTCATATGGATATTACTTGAAAAATATATTCATTAGATACATGAATACAGAGGGTGCATTAGTCAGCCCAAAAGGAATTACTGTAAACTCGTACTGCCCATACCTAGTTCAGAGGGTTATTTTCAGAATGACTTACTTCTTTACACACAACTTCTGATATCTAGATAGAAGGTCAATATTTGAAAATATTGAGCTCCATGATTTTGATTGAATAAATCATCAATGTGTGGTAGAGGATACTTATTCTTTATTATTGTAGCATTGATCTCCCTATAGTTAATTCACAACATCATAGATCCATCATTATTCGTAACAAAAAGGAATATGGGCTCCCCATGGAGAAAACCTGGGGAGAATAAATCTTTTATTAATCAATTTATCTAGTTGTTTCATTAGTTTAACTAATTCCATAGTTTCCATTCTATAAGGGGTCTTCGATATCAGCTTCGATCCATGAATTTAATCAATGGAAGACTCAATTTATCATTCTGGAGGATGTCCGGGTAAATCTTCTGGAAACACATCAACATATTCTTTAAAAATAGTTACATCCTCTATTTAAACATTACTTTCCTAAAAAAAATTATTTCATTCTCCTCCTCCCCAATAATCGAATTTAGTAGAGCTATTAGGTGTAGATCTCGATAAGAATTAGATGATGGAATTTCTCCAAAACTATAAGGTACTCCTTATCATCATCAACAATTTTAACCTCATTCTTCATAATTTTTTTTAATCGTGGTCTTAAATCCAACCCACACTGAGGTTTATATTAAATTCAATCGTGGGTATAAAGACAAGATCAGTTGATAAAGCACATTTTTATGATCTAATGGGACCTTATTCCCAAAACATTATTGCAATGATACTTATCTTAGGAGTTTTGACTAACAAATCTATTGCAAATAAAATTGAAAATATATAATTTCCATTTCAAACTAGGATGATATGAAACAATGTGATGATCCTGAATCAAATAAAGCATTTCCTAACATTGAGGAAACCATTAAATTGCCTTCCACCATGTCATTCGGAGCATCAACCTTAGATGTAGTGATCACATAAGCTGGGCCTTTCTCCCTTGTCCTTTTTTTAGGTATATTTCCTTGAATATTAGGACATTAATTTGTATAATTATTCATTTTTCTACAATTGTAGAATTAATCTTTGGAAACCTATTTCTTTCTAGTGAAATCACAATCATGGTGGCCTTTTCACCACACTTTTAACATGCTGAAATTACCTTCAGGAACGTATCAGGGTGTTTCTTCCCACATTTACTACAATATGGAAATCCAAATTTTCCCTTATTCACCTTATTTCCATATTTCTCTCTATCATCCTATTCTTATATTGATTCCAATAAAGTCCATGTGAATCAGGGAATCATTTACCTATCTTATTAACACATTATACTATTTCGTCATATGATTAGAATACATGGGAGACTATTTCCCATCTAAATGGTGGCTTAATACCATGAAACATTTGATCCTTCTAACTCATTGGATCATGCATATTACTGGATTTCTTATTTCATCAACATGGATCCATTTCTAAATGATGAAATACACTAGGTTAGATCATATCATAATGTATAATCTAAAAACTAGAAAAATTCTAAACAGTAATTGAATATTTTCACACATCTAGTCTTATGATCATAAAAATGGTTGCCTTACTAGAATATCAATTCATAAATCCTTCCTAATGGTTTGTAAATAAAATTTTAATTATCCTAATAATATCCCCAAGGAGTGTTTCAACCAAGAGTGTAGCAAGTCCCGTTGTCGTGCACCAGTTCCAATTCAAGTCTAACTCAAAGAGCTGTTTTCAGGTTTTACACCTAGATACTTTTGTGCCAGAGTCACCACTTCCCAGTTGCATCAAGAGAAGAATGTATTGCATGAAAATTCAACAAATATATACATTAAAAAATTTAGTAAGTTCTTCAATACTAATCCTCACTATTTGTCTTAGGGTAATTTTTCAAAATCAGACATTATCTAAATCTATTTACAATGTTTATGATAAACTTCCTGTAATACCAACTGTATCGCCCCGACCCCAGTTACCCAATGTAGGTTCATTATAATATAACAATGACATGATTACAAGAAACCATGTCCTAAATACCAATAATTTTAGCTGTTTTGGAAAATATAGTATATATAAGAACGTTACATTACAATTTCTAAAATAAAACACAACATAAATAATCCTTTGAGAATTCCATTATTCCCCTAGAATAACCCTAAAAATCAATCATAATACACTTCTTCACATCCTGGGAAAACAAACATAAGAAATGGGTTATCTTAAATGCTTAGTAAGGATATCAATATAGTGGAAACTATCATAAATAAGCCTAAACATTAAAGGCATTGTATAAGTCTAAAACAAAAAACTTTTAAACATAAAATTCTGAAAAATATAGCAATGATAATTCAAATAAATCCATTTACTTATTCACATGGCTATTATAATACTAAAATAATTACATGTAATAAAAATAGATAATTTCCTAATGATCGAATGCCTAATTTCGGACATCATGACCACATAGTCAAGGCCTCATGCCAAGACTACAAATACGATTTTGTCAAGGCCTTATTCCAAAACACTAGTTTGGTTTATTATACATACCAATGCATCAAGGGGAAATAGAAGGCTCCCCCCATCACTTACTAATTCTAATACATTCCTCAAATAAAAAGGATGAAACATAACATAAAAATTTCTATTAAAACTAGCATACGAAATGTTAATACTTTAACCATAAACCATGAATGGTATAAAAATAACACATAAACTGTCAATCATATCACAAAACATTCAATAAAATATTGAATATTTTATCATAACAAATCAACTTCAAACATGTGCAAAATACATAAAATGATAATGACATAAATGAAATAAAAGCTATTTGAGAGAAATATCTCTTTCTATTTTGAAATCATTTTAAATTAACGTATTTATAAAAGAAAAAATTTATTAGGAAAATTTTCTTATATGAATCTGAGGGTATCTTTTATGGTTTTATTACAAAAGAAACTATCTACACCCGCCGTATAAGTTTTGAACACATTCTGAGCATAATTTGTTGAAAATGTCATAAAGAGCTTTGTTTGGAAAACGACAGAATGATTTCTTTCAAATAATATTATAAAAATTAAAATAAGGGTATAAATGAAATTAACCCATATTTTAATAAATTGTGAAAATATTTTTAAATAAATTTATAAAAACATTGGTGTGGATGAAAATAAAGTCCCAGTTGATACTTACATATAAATAACCTCTTATGTATAATGAGATTGTAAATTTAACCTTTACCATGTACTTTTACTTGATTAAGGGTATGTTAAAATCATGCATAACAGCTAAATAATTGAAATTATATGATACAAGAACCACATACATAAATATTTTATCATATATAATCTTCTAATATTTTGTAGTTAATAATATTTTAGTAGTATCATTGTTTCAGGTGTTAACAAATTTTTTTCCCTTTATTTGATTTGTTACGTAAGCCATGCTTGTTAAGGATATGATGTATTTGATTCATATCAAAAATGATAATAGGTACTTAAAAATTATTTTTAATCATAAAATGAAAATTGATCTTTAATGTTTATGATGGGGAATAATTCTCATCACGTTCATGGGGACAGTAATCCATATGTATGCACGATAGAAAATATCATTCTATTGATGGTGAAATCATATGTAATTGGATGAAATATCATATATAATAAATAAATAAAATGTTATATTTTTTACTTAAATCATCTATACTCATTATTATACCAATCCAAAAAATTAAGTGTTGAACAACAAACTACACCACAACGTGGAAATGGTATGTTATAAGTTTGCACGTATGGTGACTTTTCATTCTTAAGATGGATAGAATAATGAATATGGATATAAAAAATTTATAATAACATCACAATATATTTAAGGTACTTGGTTTATTATTTTTGTTTGGAAACAACAATGAATGGTGAAGTGGAAGAAAAAAAGAATTCTGAACGAGGTGGTGAAAGCATTACCTATTCTTCGGGTGCTTCCTTTTGACATGATCAAAAGGGCCCCTTTGGTTTGATTATGATTAATGTATGGACATTAGAATGATGTGAGTGATGTTTGTAGAATATATTATAAAGGGATGGCTGAGCCAAATGGCTTTGGATATTTTATTTTGAGAAAAGAAAATGTACCATTTTATTAGAGATGTGATGGTCAATTTAGAAAAATCTTGAAATATTTTTTTTTATTCAACCATATTAGGTTTATAATGGATCTAAAAAGAATTTCTTTCGATTCTAAGGTGGTTATGGGTCGAATAAATTGCAACAAATAGTGGCTTATTTTTTAAAAGCAAGTTGGAAGAGTATGCTACATAGTGACCAACCCATGCATCAAATGATTATTGTAATGGAAACCAAATCAAACATTGGTATGGATGTATGAGTTAATATTCTCTACAAGAGTGTTAATGGTGTATATTTTTTGGCTGGGTTAGTAGAATGAATAATTTATTTATAACATAATTAGAATCTTAATTAAATTCCGATATTTAATTGTTAGTATGTTGATTAATCATCACTAATTTTATAATATTTAATTTTATTGTATTTAGTGTTAATGAGTACATGTATGAAATATTATGATTAATGAGAAGGATGATGGGTTTGTAAAGGAATATTTATTTACGGAAATATTTTAAATAGAACAATTAATGTTAGGAAGGAATATTATATATTATTAATGGTTTTTTTATTTATTTTAATAACACCCATAGTTTATTAATGCATACAAAAGATAATTTATAATTAAATATTTTGGCATAAAAAGATTTTTAATTGGATTAAAATAAATTTGAACTACTATTTACTTATTCAGTACTAAATAAAAAATAACAAATACCGAGAATAATATACAATTTATTTCAAAAGAAAAGGAATTTGTACATATTGATTTTAAATTATATGTATGAGTCATCTCAGTGGTGAAAATATTTTATATGTTTCAATATGAAAAGTGTATGAGTAATTTGAAATTTTAAAAATGATTCATTTCATATTTAGTATAGACATGGTTATAAATGCATGACCTTGGAAGGAGTAAAATAGTCTAGTGGGTGATTCACTAGTAATGCATACGATTTATTTCAGTATTTGTATGAGTAATTTAGTGCTTTTATTCGAGTCGTACAAGTAATTTTTTGAGTCCTAGGGAGTTTTGTATGCGTGATTATAGGATTAAGGAGAATTAGAAATTATGTTGAATAAATATTGATGTCTACATAACATAAATCTGGATAAAAATTATTTATAATTATTATTAAGTTTATCTTCATGAAATTAAAAACCAAAATCATTATAAATATGGTTTATCAAATAAATAAATAATAGTTTAATAAAACATCATTAAATGGATATAAAGATCAATGTCACTATAATTTATGATAAAATTAATGAAAACGTATATAGGGTTTCCGGAATTGTAAATATTGATAAAACGAAATTTGATGATCCACATGTAGTGATCCATGTTATATATATAATAGTGATATTGATATAATATAAATAGAAATTAAGAGTTTGTTGAGATTCTATGTGGTATTTTCGTATTTAAGAGTAATCTATCGATATATTTTATTAATTTTTTTTTGTATTGAATATTATTCCCTAATATAAATTGGAAATTTTATATAGATTTTATAAAAATATTAAAGGAATGCTAATCGGTGAATTTCTATGAAATTTGATATTTATATAAGACTCTCAATTCATGTAGAAAATAACTAAAATATTTGTTGGATGATTTAGATGATGTTAATGGTAACATAAGAAAAGGGAACTCCTATCATTTTACATGGGACAATCGTATAATTCAAATGTACTATGTATGATTGCTGGAATCACTCAGAAAAAGTAAAATTGATAAAAATATAAACTAGGATTAGGTTATAGAAAAAGTAAAAATACATGTTATATATTAAATTGATATAAAACTTATGGTTTCACCTATTTGTTAAATTGATAACAAAGAAAGCGAAATTCATTTTATTATGTAAATTTCAAGGGCACAATAATTTTGATGATAAAATAATACCAAAATTACTATTCATAATAAGAGGAAGATATTGATCTTATGTTGATGAATATTATCCTTATAGGTATCAATGAAAATTAAACAGGAAGGCTATGTTCAGAAAACTAATTAATACGAATTATAATATATAGAAAAAAAAGATAAGTAGTAACCAATGCTAATATGATTATTTATGAAATACATGTCAATGATTTCTAAGATAAAGGAGATACTAGATAAATTATTAAAAAAAATAACTCAATTTATGTTTATAAATCAATGTTAAATTATTATTTATAATAACAATGATGTTTTTCTATTGGAGATATTGAGTTGTAGGACATTTATTTATAATCATTATGTTTTCAATGAATCTATTAAGAAGAAATAGATCAAATAATATTGATGGAGTGAAATCCTAAAATAACTTGAGGTATAATTTAGTATGAAACAAAAAAACCACATTTATATATTTTGTGATAAGAAGTAGAACCAATTATGACTCTGGGCATGAATGGAGATCACTATGTGACTCTGTGACACCTATGAGGGGATATAAACATTGTAATCATTACGATTAGTAGATTCGGATTTTCAAGAAATTTTTGATTTTCAGAATAACTGTATTACATGTGTTCATTACGGATAAGACAATCCATGATTAGTGAAAACCCAATCATCACAAGGAGTAAGCATTAGATGATATCGAAGAACCTTGTAAAAATATTATATGATTGTTTTTGAATTATGTTCTTCCCTTCATGGGGTTAATTCGAGTTGTGTAAGAGTTAAAATAGATTGGTTGATAACATAACAAGTAATAGAGGTCTATATTTAAAAAAGGATAATTAAAATGGGTGAGAATATTTAAATTTTATGAATCTTATGGCACATAGGGGCCTTGATTCACTCCAAGGTGTTTACACATGATATATCAGGAATTTAATATATTATTCATGGGTTATAGGGAGTATTCATACCTTCCTTAAATTCTAAAAAATAAAATATTAAATAATTAGTAGGTTCCACCTGGACTTAGCACCTGATACATGGGTTTTAGTTGTTTATACTATTGGTGAAAAATATTTTGATTATCATAGTTTATTAAACATGACCCCATTATCCTAGAGTAGGTTTATGATTTATTAGATTATCATAAGACACAATAAATTACATACTAAAGGGCCAAAAAATATAACAGTTTAGGTAAACTAGATTCAAACAATAGTAATAAATTACATTTTAAAATACAAATTTCAACAATTTTTTTTGAAAAGGTGATTCCCTCTAGAATATATATGGACACCAATCATATTATAGTTTATGGAAACATGGGGTAAGGTAAAAATATAATCTTGATATCAAATAATTAGTAAGGGTTTAAAATTGTGGAAGCTGTCCTGATTAAATAATCATAATAAAATCTAATGATAAATAACTAAAGACTCATTCCATTTAAATAACAATACTATATAAATATAAATGGAATGATCTATATTGTGGGGTAAGTAACTGAACACACATTCCATTTAATAGGTAGTCTGCTAACAAAAGTAACCTTGAGATAATTTCATTGTGAAAATATCATGTTCAATTATAAATTAATTATTAATGAAGGAAATGATTAATTATAAGATAGTCTGATCTTAGGAATCATTATACCATTTATGTCATGACAATCCATAAGAGAGCTTAAAAATACTGGGTGTAAACATATAGGGGTTGGCCCATTAATTTTTTCTCATGCGATATTTTGATGAATCAATTGGATTTCTATAAATTTTCCCCACCCATTACTATGGGTCCAAAGCATTATTAATATATAAAATAATTGACTTAATTCATGAGCAATGTTCATTATCAAAAAAAGATTCTTATTTAATAAATGATATAAAGTTAACAAACTTTCATCCATTAATTCAATTAATCTCAAAGTAAATAACTATAAGTATAAATTAAATATGATTTAATAAATATGAATATATAAGATAAATAGTGTCATTATATATAAAAACTTAATGTTCATAGGAAAATTAATAATTCAAAAAAAATTAATGACTACAAAAATGAATCAATGAGGTTAATTTCAATACTTTACTTGGTAAAAATGATCATAAAACATCTAATGAATGAATTAGGATGGTATCAATACAATATATACCATTACAGTAGGAATAAATGGGGTTTGTCATTAATGAATATAAATACATTAAAAATATCATTTATAATTTTTTCCCTGAATATATCCTATTAATTATGAAAATAATTTTCATTGAACATAAAACCTTACTGAAAATCCATTTATCTGATAATAACATAAAAAAATATTTTTTAAGATACTAGGAAAACATTTAGCTCAAAAAGATACTTATAAACATGAAAATATAGCATTAATGAAATGAAAATCACGATGAAGGGTAATTCCATACATTCATTACAAGGTAAAAAGAACATTACATTAGGACCGTAAAAATGTTAAAAAATGACATATTCAAAAATTGATTTGATGATTCCTTTTACTTTTTGGTAAAAGATATATTTGAATTGTTTGAAAAATAAAATGATGATTCAATTCAATATATTTAATAAAAATAAAAAATGTGTAAAATTTTAATTTTATATAATTTTTTAAAGGATAATTTTTTTATTAAAACATTGTTTTATGAAATCATATCTTTTAAATAATATAGAAATAATGTTAAATTTTCTTAAAAAACATTCAAAAAAATATTAACTTCCATTTTCTGTAAAAATACTAATATTACAAGAAGAAAATATGTTGAATAAATAGAAAAGGAGAAGATATAAAGAGTTTACATGATAATGATAAAATATTTTCCTATATATGAAATAAAAAAATAAACTGTCTTAATTATAATGAGATCATGAAATAAATCCATCCAATAAACATAAAATTTAACTGAGAATTTTTAAATATATATATATATATATATATTATTTATATAAAATTTAAATTCACATAAAACCAATGTAAATAAAACCGAAGATAATTAAAATTATTTATTTATGTAATATTATAATATCATAACCAATGAAGTATAAATTAACCAAATTATTGGAAAATGAGGTAATGAATCTCTTACCGTGCATTTTTTTATTAAATGTTATTTAACCTCCAATATAGTTTGTTCTAAATATGTTATTCACCAAAAAGATAACCATATAAGTATTTATAACATTATATATGAATAATATATAACATATTATCATGCATCAATTAATAATAATTTTTTATTTAAATTATTATTGTTAGGTAATTTATATTTTCATCATACATGCTTAATCACAAAAGATACCATTCTATCACATATTATAAAATAATATCATCTTTTCAATTGTAATCATTAATGAATTTTCATATTTCTATATTAATTATTCATATAATACATGTCGTGAAGGATTTATAATAAAAAAAATTACATTATGATCGTGGAGTTGGTAATCGATACATTCACATGAGTAATGTTTTCATTTTTCATTGATCATTTTGGAAATAAGGTATCTAATATATTATATTTATTTAATGATAATAAAATTATCTTAAATATTTAATTTATTTATATATTATTATATATATCATCCACATGGTGTGTAGATGAAAAATGTCAAATCACTTCATGATGGTGGTAGTCTTCTCTTACATGAATGATGTTATAATCTTTAAGTGAGTTAAAAGGTAAGAATGAATATTATCTTTTCAGAATCCAAAATAAGTATGAATATCAAAATTGTTTAATCTATATCACATATATTTATTAACTATATCCTTATTAAATTCCCTATAAATCATTATTTCAAGACGAAGCACGTCACATTGTGAGGCCGTAGTCCGCTGTATAGACGAAAGATGTTATCATATCCTTAACTGATTGGAAAGTAAAAAGGTTTTATATGATATAATTAATATATGGTTATTAATATGTCATAAATTATATATATATATATATAATTTTTATCCATCATAAAACCCAACCTTGAAATGTGTAAATGGAAGAACAAAGGACACCATTTCAAGAGATGGTGGTCTACGATAGAGGCGAATAATGATTTTGTAACCCATTTGATAGTACATGAGATGGTTTTATGTTATGAAATTATTAATAATCATTATATTAAATATATATACGTTATTATATCATCCTAGTTTAATAATAATATAATGTGGTGGGTAATGAAAAAAAAAATATTATATTGAAGAACATTACATCTTCTTCAGATTTCCCCGAAATGTATAAACCAAACCCTTCCAATGTCAGTATTCTGATATAAATAATTCTCATATTATAAGATATTAAACTTGTAAAATTATTTTTGTATTTATTGTCTTACACAAATTAGTTTGACCATGTAAATAATAGAGGAGTGTTGGTGGCTTTTATAAGTATGGTGATTGGAGCACTTGTAATTATTTAAAAACATTCAATAATTACCAATTTTTTATCATTAAAGAAGCGAAAAAATTGGTCCAATATAGAAAATAAAAGTGATATAGTGGGAAAGTGTCTATAAAATGGGTCATTAAAATTTTTTATGGCCGTATTTATTTATTTTATTCTAATATTACACCATAATAAATCCATTTTTACCTTTAAATGGATAATTAATATTGTCAGTTTCAAGACTCATTTTGTGAAAAAATTGATTTTAACATATCAATAAAGATGAATTATTTTTATTCTAATTATGAAATCCATTATTTCATTTCCAATTCCTATACAGGTAAAAACTTAATTCATAATTATTCTGCGGATGTAATGAATGATTGGGGATTTAAAGTGAAAATGGGTAAACAAATTCATTTTTTTCATGTACAAATTTAATATAAAAGTGATTAACATTAGATGAATTGTATGTTGCTTTAAAACCAATTATAAAGATAATTTTACATTATAAATAATTTAAATGAAAACACATATTTCAAAAAAAATCATTATTTTCTACCATTAATCAAAACATTATTCTTTTAATAATGATCCTAAAATAACACCAAAATATAATTGTGGTATTTTGAATTAAAATCTAAGACTATTTTATAAAAAAACTATTTATCCATGGAATAAAGATTTTCATTCTATGTGTAATGCATAATTCAACCATCCTTTAGAAAATTTCAGTGTTTTAAATGACATTTATTTTCCCTTGAAATGATTTCTATTTTATTTCTAATATAAAAAATAAAAAATTAACACATGTTTAATATATATTTTAATAATATATTTATTACTATTAACACCCACCATTAAAATGACTATTTGAAAACTATCACATTAAAAAATAATGTTTTAATAATATTTTATTTTTCATTTTATCTCGACAGCATGAGTAATAAGAGCTAAACTATATTTTGTGTGTTGTGAAAGATTAAATTAATATTTCCTATAGGGTATAATAAAATTTGTTTTACATGTAATGAAATATATTTAATTTAGTGAATTTTTTTAGATATGTAAATATCATAACATCTCTGGGTGTTATATTTTATTCTTTATTTGGTGTTATGTGTCGCATACCTTGTGAATATATTGTTCATATTTTGTAATATTAAGGTGTTACATTCTCCAGAACATAAATTAATTGCTTCATTTAATTGAATACTGATAATTGAAATTAAAGTTCTAGTATTTATAAATCATTTTGGTGAAAACTCACATCATAAATAGAGTTAATAATATATCCCCTTAATATTAACGAATGTTAAGTATGGAGATCATCTAGAATAATAGATTATTGGTATATTGAGTACGATAAAATTGTTGGATAATGGAAACAAGCACCAAAAAAAATCGTAAATTGTTTTAGAGAGTTATTAGGGTCATTGATCAGAAGTAGGTGAATGTTTAATGGAATGTTAATTACATAAAACCCCAAAATTTATGGTAATTAAAAACCCTATTTTATTCTCTTGATATAGGAAAATGGAATTTTATTTTCTCATTTAATGTTATTTTCCTATAGTTAAGGAATTATTTAAAATTTAAAAAAATAAGCCCATATAATTACTTGATATATTTCTATTCCATAATAATAGTCTCAGCCTTTAATTGTCCTTCAATAAATTTCTAATTAATCTCTTAATTCATGTAGTAAACAACAAAAAATGAATTTTTTAGTCTTGAAGTAGTGAAATATTCTTCTATGGTGTCACAATATACATTAAAGAGTTCCATGTATTTCCTTCTGTCATAACCTATTTTACATTAACAATATTTTTAGAATATATTTACTAGTATGTTTAAATCTATATATTTTGATGTTAAAAAATAATTTTAAAACTAAATTCAATGATAAAACA
Source organism: Viscum album (assembly GCA_963277665.1). NCBI lineage: Eukaryota > Viridiplantae > Streptophyta > Magnoliopsida > Santalales > Viscaceae > Viscum > Viscum album. Next base: position 1,366,992 of record OY728129.1, read on the forward strand.
TAATCCATTTATTAAATGGTTAAAATTATTTCCCTTATAAACATATTATGATCCATATTTTTAGAAATACGTTCAATTAAATTTCAAAATTAATATATCATTAGTCCCCAAAACAACATTAATATCCCTTAATAATCACAAAAAATCACGTGAATACCTTCATAAAAGATTTTAATGAATCAATATAATACCATGAATTACCATAAAAACATGAAAACAAAATCATACATCCTTATTCCACATGTAAAATATACAGGATAAAAAACATAAATCAAGTAAAATTGTAATCTAAATCTATCATAAAAAACTATTCCACAAATCATTAATCAATTAAAATGTTGTTAATACTATCCCATTTAATTTTCCTATAACAATAATCTCTTAATAATTATCCTAGCATTAGGAATATATTAATGGTTTCCTTTTTCAAAACCATGTGTTTTCATAGAAGTTCTACTGTCCATTGAATATTTTTCACAGTCATCTGTCTTTTTATAACAAATAATAAAATCCCTAATAAGAATTTACAATATTAAAATCCATATATGTTTAATAATTAATATAAACAATACGTCAATGATATGTAAAAAATGATACAACTATTGAATCGAAACAGAATAACATTAATCATTCATCACCATCGTTTGTAATATCATAATCCTGTCCATGAACCATTAGATTCTTTTGTGGTATATTCCATTGATGCTTGACACATTGATTGGTATAGGTCCCCATCTCCTAACAGTTGATGTGTTGAACATTGAAAAAAAAATTCATTCCCTTATAATCACAAGAATGACAGCCATTATCTCCACACATTTTTCAAACAATCATTATTTTTATGAAATCACCGTGGTGTTTCATTCCATAATAATAACATTTGTGAAGATAAATTTGTCTCTTCATCCAATTATCTATCATTTTTTACATTTTCTTCTTATTTCCACCCATCCATTTAATGAAATAATACTTAAATAATTATTTCTCTCTCTTTTTACCCTACGATATTGTTTCACCATATAATGAAATTATACTAGATAATACATATCATTGTAATATTATCATGATATTATATACGTAAATTACCATTCGTACTCTTTGGATTGCATGTATTAATTTGGTCTCCAATAATTCTTCTCAGCTCCATTTTAAATGATTCCATAATTTAAATTAGATAATATCATTTTAATATAAATGAGTAATACAAAAAAAGTGAAATATTTATATTAATTTTCAAAAAAATTATTCCCACATAATCTCATAATCAGAAAAAAAATCTGGGGATATCTATTTTTTCAAATACTTCATAGTGATTTTTAATGAAAATTTGAATTATCCTTAGAATATACCTCAAGGGCTTCAATATAGGTGTTCATGAAGGCCCCTTTTCATAAACTAGGTAATTATTGGGTCCAAACCAATGGTACCTTTTTTGAGTAATTAACACAAGGTATCATTGTTCCAGAACCATGTCAACTTGTAGTATCTAAATAGTGATTTATTTCTTATAAAAACATCACAATCAATTCATTACCAAAACATGAGCATGATTTTCTATACATATCATCAATTTCAATCAAAATTTTATATTCCACTATCATATTTTTCGTAAATGTATTTTCAATGATTATTTTAAACTTCCTCATATACCATACGATGATAACCCAAACCCCATATCATTGTGATATTTTTTTTATTAAAATTGTATAAGATACAATGAATCACAACACAATGAACCAATGTATAGATACCTAGACCCTAGTATCCTAGATACTATCCATTACATTAATACAATGGAATATATAATGTCTCCAAAACCCAAGGATAGATTATTTCAGTATTTTTCTATCAAGATTTCATAAATTAACGTTACAATAAAACTTAAAAAGAAATAAATCATATAAATTCCATTAGAAATAATCCAAAAACATGTACATTATCCCTATATGTCATTCATAATATATATCGTTGAATACTAGAGGAAAATAAAACATCAGAAATGGGCGAGCTCAGATTCTTAGTTAGGGTAAGAAATATAGAAGATTGTAATTACATAAACCATAGGCATTGTGAATAACTAAAAACACTATCCATTAAATCATAATATTGACAATAATATGTCTGGAATAAAAGTAGATAAAACAATGCAATATAAAATAATAACATGAGAATGAAAGATGACCACTGATATTCAACTTCAAGAATAAAGACATGGGCTTTCATTTAAAAATATAATAAACATACTATCAAGGCTTTAACCAAGACACCATATATAATGATTAAAAACCCGGTCTACCATATGTCATTATACATAATAATGTATCAATGTGATATATAGGGCCCCAAAAAACACCTACTAAGTCAAATAAATTCCTCATATAAATGTGGTGAATCATAATCAATATCTAAAATTATATTAAATCTATAAAATGAAATATTAATACCTTCTCCAAACAATAAAAATAATCAAAAACCATCCATAGTAAAATAGAGAGTAGTATTAAGATAATACATCCCTAGTAAAAATAATCATAATCCCTTCAATAAAATATAATTGATGATTTCGTAAAATATTAATCCCAATTAATCATAATATTCAACTAACTATGTGGAAATAGATTAAAATACTCTAAAATCATTGAAGAATTCTTAAGAGAAATGCATTTTTTACTTTACAAAGAAGAGTTCTTTTCAAATAAATAATTACATTAATGAATTAATGAACTAAAATATTATTCCATGATAAAAATAATTATTTTTGGGAAAAATATTTGTGTGTTAAAAAAAATTATGTAGTGTACATGAAAATGGGTAGGAAATTTGGAAGTTCCCATTAATCGTGCTTGTTTAATGAGATGAATTGAGAAAGGATCCTTCTGAAAAAAATTAAATCCCTTTCAAATAAATATTTTATTGGATAAATAAATATATATGGATCATTCACATATTTGGTCAGTGGATTAAATTTAATTGATTTATTATAATTTTTCTAAGTTCATTTTTGGCATTTCGATGAGTTATAAGATTCAATTTCATCATTCATATTTGTTTGTTTCCATGATTTTCATGATTGGTTCACTTGTATACATGTATGAATGATCATGTGAAATAGAAATATATATCCAGAACTGATGTTATATGTCAATATTAAACATCCAAATCATTAAATTTTTAAAGAAGATATTTTTTTCTTTTGGTTGTGGATGAATTATTTGATAAGGGGTTAGTTATCATCGTTTATATAATTTTGGCAGTTTAATGATCATCACAAAATTATTTTTCTACATTAATAAGTACTATGTACATATACTTGTTATAGAAAATTATACAAATATTTAATAAATATATTAATATTTTTATAACTATAAAAGTGATTCCACACCAAGACATGAAGGTGAAATTGAAAAACCAAAACATGCAATCCATGATAGTGGTAAATCAATGCCTCAAGGGAGATGTTTTCATCATTAAAATAAAATAAAAAGCAGAAGAGACATGATGTTTGATTTTACAATGAAATAATAAAATTAAATTATGTGAATAATACTATATTTATAACATCACATTCGGCTGGGGGTGGGGGATGTATAAGAAAAATATATATGGAAATGGAAATAAATGAAAACAAAGAGGATTTTTACTTGATGAAGTATCCACCTTGAGAACATCATCAAGGGGATTGATTTTAGTCATTTATTGAGACAAAATGATCATAGATTTTGGGTGTGTATTGGGAAGAGGATTTGGAAAAAATAGGTCATGTATTAACATATTTATGGTGTAAGGAGAAGAGGTGGTCAGGGGTGGTATTTATATTGAAGGAGAGGGGTCTTCTTTTAATATTTTATTATTTTGAATATTATATTGGTTAAGAGTATGAATAGTTTGAGAAATATAAATATATTATAATTATGAATTAGAGTTTGATATTATGAGATTAAATCATCCTTTACTCATATATACCTCAATAATTCATATATTAAGTTCATATCGAAAATTACCAGTTTTCACTATTGACAAAAAAAATCAACTATTTTAGAAAAAATTAAAAACATAAGCCTATTAATTTTTCAATATGTTATATTCAAAAAAATAATGTCAATTGATGAAATATATTTTTTATATATGATAAATTTATATTTTATGTAACATCATAATTAATTAAAAAACTGTTTTAAAATTATAACCAACATTATAACACTTTGAAAAATTAATTATGATCTCATAAAATTATCATAAAATAAAAATAAATCAAAATATTAATTTATGTTTCTATTTTATTAAAATAATATTAATTATAAATAATTATATTAATAATGAATTTTTAAATAAATATTTATGACTTAGAAAAATAACACTACTTAATTTATAATTTCTGAAAAATTTATATACAAATTCCAAGATATGGATATATCGTATTATTATTTATATTATAACCAAAATTTTATTTATACATTCATAGGTGATAATACTACTCTATTGGCCTATTTACTATTCCTAATGGTCACATTACTTCAACAAAGGTCATATTACTATTCCACCAGTATAGGTTTCTTAGAGTTGAGAAATTCCTTTTATTTCAATCATTAGTCGTATATAATGTTTTTATTCTATTATGTAACTGATTTTATGTGATTTTTAATATATGAAATATTTATATGATGATATATTTCATCAATATAATCATTGTTCATTGCATTCTCCCCACCTACAAAACATTCATCCTCAAATTTTCAACAATGTTACCACATAAAACTAATTGGATAGTTATTCATCATAACATCCTCTAGTTCCCACATCACCTCTTAATTTTTATGTTTTTTATTATGTACCACTCCTAATTTAGTCGACTAATTCCTTAACACCTATTATCTAGTGTCTTTAATTCGGATATCCTCTCCATAGTTAAATAAATCAGGTTGTAATTATTTTTCATCAAAAGTGCTAAAATGAATTGGGTATGGCATTTACATACTAATAAAAGAGATATGGACCACATCATGAACTTTGGAAATTATTTGTGTAATTTTTAAATTATAAACCAAAACACAAATTCACTCGATAATTTCAAGATTTCAGATGTACCTTGGTCATAGTTTCAATTTCTTACTGATGCCTATGATATGCTTCCATGGAGACCCTTTTAGAAATACATAATCTGAAAATTGAAAATCCAAATGTTTCCACTTCATACTAGTATATCTCTTTTTCCTACTACACACTACTTTGATCTGTGTTTGAATAGTTATTTTATTTTCTATTGTTTTCTCCACATGATCTAGTCCTAAAAGATTCTTTCCACCTACTTCATCCCAAGAATATTGTTTATGACATATATTTCCATACATTGGTTCATATGGTTCCCTCTGAATAAATTAATAGAAAATAATGTTTTAGGAAATGTCTAGAAAATGTAAATATTGAATACACATATATTAAATATCCAATGACAAAGATATCTACATGTATTCTAATGTTTGAATGGTCATTTCTGAGGACCGGAATCGTATCCAGTTAACTAGAATATCCAGTACAGCCTTCGGATGAGAACACGTGTCCGGTTATGTTTTGAGCCATCAGATCACCCTTCATGGTGATTCATTTGAATCATTTGGCCTATTGGATTTTCCCTTACCTCTTGTGATTTAGGGTCGAATTCACCTCGGTTGCGACGATGGTGACGAAACCCTGAGAGGCCGCCCTAAAAATCGGTGGTACGGTGACCACAACGACTCGAGCGACTACAGGAACACCAATACTTGAATACTACATCAGTTCGGGTGTGGTGACGGTGACTAAAGCATGAAATACTTCCCTAAAATCCAGCGCCATGATGACCACAAAGGAGTGGTTTTTTTAAAAGATACTTCTTCACTCCGGCATGGTTTCATCTCACTATCCAATATAGATTTTTGTACACATTAACAACAATTTCTAACAAAGGTGGCATAACATAATTACAGTGGCCTAAATATGTTTCTGTAATTCATTTTTGTTACAATTTATTATTTAGAACCTTTGTGTTATGAGCTATTTTCTGTAAATCTTCTTTGCCTTAAAAAATTTAGAATTCCATTCATTGATGGTGTATTGTTCCTCATTGGAGGTTCCAATGAAATTTCCCCTGGAGGTTTTTGTAGGATCCACTTTATCATGTATTATGTTTTCAATGAAGGTTCCACATGAAATCATTTTTTAGTGTGAAACTTCCAGTTTTACTTCAAATATAACTCCCAGTGAACTCCCAATGGAAGTCCTATTGGAAGTGAACCACTCAAAGTCCCACTGGGACTTCAACTAGATGTTCTAGTTGGACTTCCAGTGGGACTTCTGTTGTAATTTTCAAAGATACATTCAATCATTTTTATAATAAATATGTATCACAATTGCAATGACTATTTATTTTACTTTTCCACTGGAAGTGGCACTGCAACTTCCACTAGAACTTCATGTTGGACTTCCAGTGGTAGTTCTAGTGGCAGTTCCAGTGGGAATTCTAGTGGAAGTTCCAGTGGCACTTGTGGTTTTACTTCTAGTGGGACTTTGAGAGGAAATTTCAAATAATAAATTCAATCATTTTAACAATAATTATGTTTCACAAATTCAATGTATATTTATTTTCAATTTCCACAGGTAGTGCCATAGGAAGTCCCATTGGAAGTGCCATTGTAAATCCCAATAGAACTTCCAGTGGCACTTCTAGAGGGACTAGTAGAACTTCCAGTGGCTGTGGGACATCTAGTGGGACTTCCAGTGCGACTTCCAGTGGGACTTTCAGTGGAATTATCAAATAATAAATTCAATAAATTTTTCAATAAATATGTGTCACAAATGCAATGAATATTTCTTCTAAATTTCCACAGGTAGTCCACAAGAAGTCCCACAGGATGTGACACTGGAAGTCCCACTGGAACATCCATTGGATGTGGGTTTTCCAGTGGGACTTGTAGTACGACTTCGTGTGGGAAATTCAGTGTAATTTTAAAATAATAAATTGAATCACCTTTACAATTAATAAGTTTCACAAATGAAATGCGTATTTCATTTAAATTTCCACAGGAAGTTCTATTGGAAGTACCACTAGAATTTTCAGTGGCACTTCCAGTGGGACTATTAGAACTTTGAGTGGCTATGGGACTTCAAGTGGGACCTCTAGTGGATGTTCCAGAGGAAGTACCTGGACGTTTGAGGGGCACTTCCTCTGGGGCTACTGGAACATTCGAGGGCTGTGGGAATTCTAGTGGCACTTATAGTGAGACTTCCAGTAGAATAACCAGTGGGATCTGGTGGGAACTCTAGTGGTACTTCCAGTGGCCCTCCTAGTGGGAGTTCAAGTGGTACTTCCAGTGGAAGTTCCAGTGAGACTTCCAGTGGATGTTCCAGTGAGACTTCTAGTGGCAGTCCCTATTGGACTTCTAGTGGGACTTCCAGTGGCAGTACCTATGGGACTGCCAGTGCCACTCCTTATGGGACATTTAGGGGGACTTCTAGTGGGACTAGTATAACTTCCAAGGGGAATCCCTCTTGAAGTTCTAGTGGATCATCCACTAATGTACCAATAGAACATAGAATTTTTCTACCTTCTATACTGTAATTTTGTGGATAACCCCAACAATTCCTTAATTTCTATTTTCAGGTGTGCATTTTAGGTCAAATTTGACCTCCTTACAATGGATTTTACAAGAAATAAAATATCAACTGAAAGATGGTCATAGAAATGCATTGCACACTACTCTATTTTGGAATATGTTTGAAGCATTCATATCCAATACAGTAAAAGCATAAGATTGAACAAATCTGATATTTCAGTTTTGTTTGTATTGGATAATTACAATCCTTCAACAACTGCTTTCATATTTGGTGGAGGGAAAAGACATTTCTCTAAAGCTGATATCCAAAGGATCTTTGCAATAACCGAGGATGAAATAGAACTGTAGGACTCCTACTCGTTCAAAACAACAAAGTCATCATTATATATAAGGATATTTAAAACTAGTGTCCTGTTTTTGACACTAAAGGAAATAAAATCGGCTCTTTTGGAAGCAATAAACGGAGATGAAGAACCCGATCATCTTGACCCAGCAGCACTTCTCTGTTTATACACATGTGCAACTATTTTGTTTTCAACTACAGGTTCTTACCTAAGTTGGGTTTTTATCAATTTTTTGAATACTTCAAGTGACATGAGAACACTAAAGTGGTCTCGTGCAATACACCAACAATTTATGGGATCAATTAAAGAATTTCACATGCACTGTGCAAGGATTACTAGGGAAATTATCGCTTTACTAGTAAGGATTTTTTTTCAATTCAATGTATAATATACTAGTCATATGCTTCATGTTATTATAGTATTGGTATTGTGAAGAAAGTGTAATAGTGAAAGGGAATGAACAAGCAGCCAATCCACCTTTCACAAAGTGGAGTATATCTTATTTTGATGCTACTTTAATGAAATTTAAGATTTTTCATCTTTAAACTACAGAAGAGCCAACAATGGTTATGGAAGCTTCTGTTGGACGACATAAAAAGGATAATCCAGAGAAGGACAGAATAAAAGTAAAAATAAATGATCCAATAACGGTTATAGAAGATTATGTTGGACACTGGGGAAAGGGAGAACCAAAGGATGATAGAATTATGGTTCATGCAAAAGAAAATTCGTCCCTAAAAAGATAACTTCATAAAATGGAAGCTATTGTAAAAATTCAGGCTGAAAAATTTAAATGACTGAAGCAGTTAGTAAGAGAAAGTAGTGATGAAAAGAGTCAGGCAATCAAGGTGGAATCCCGGACAGAGAGTAAAACTGAACCCTAAATGAAGCTAGATCCTTTAGAAAAACCTGCATCTCCCCCCAAAGTATAAAAGCAGAAGGAAATCCAGCAAGTGGGAGCCAGGATTGAGGAGCCTGTAGAACAACTACAAGAAGATACTGAACAAAAAAACTTGTACATCAAAGCAGCCAACAGACAGAAATTGAGAGTCTCTAAACAAGATCAATGATTAGAAATGTCATTTCCAGAGTGAGGAAGCAGAAGAAATTAGATTCCTCTTTTCAGTATCAAATCTGATACCCAAGAAGAAGAACAACAGCAGGCCAAAAAAGTCAGAAGAAGAACCAACTCAGCTGGAAAAACCAATTGACATAGGCAGTGTCTCAATGAAAATAGAACCAAAAAAGGCATTCAAAGGTTTGTCAGGAATACCTAAATGGGTAAGTAAGAGTAAATATATGTTGAAAAAATACTATGACCAGTTGGAACAAGATGGAACTAGGCTAGTATGTATGCCCTTAATTTCAAGGATTTCAATTCAATTCCCCTGAAATTTATTTGTTTTATTATACATTATTGTGTTTATAATGTAGTCAATATGTTTGGGAATCTGAAAACGACTTGTATTCAGTTGGAATAGATTACATTTTCCAACTTTTGACAAAAAGAATGTAAGGTAGCCAGGTGATACTAATTTAAACAAGCTTACTGTGAAGTATAATTCAATTAGTCTGACACATGCCATTATTTTTTATTGATATCAGGTTATATATGCCTATACTCGGATTATCATTAACAACTGTCAAATAGAGAAGATGGCTGGAATTTTTGATAATAATTCAACAATGATTACTAGTATCACATTGTTATGTCTATTATTATCTACGTTCTTGATTGTTTAAAGATATTAGTTGATATTTTGCCTCACTATACTCATTTTTTCCGAGCATTATATCCAGACAGAACAACAATTTTAAAGAATGTTCAGTTGAGAGTCCCATAAAAGAAGAAATGAAGTTCAATAGAAAATTATTCATCCCCATCAATACATATAATCTTCCTTGGAAATTGCTTGTCTTTGATATTGATAAAAAAATTCAGCTACTATAACTCCATGCAGCCTCGCATGGGTCCTACTGGAATTGATTGTTACCAACAAGATGCTCTCCAAATGGTAAATTATATCCTCTTCAACATCTAATACATTTTCATATACACCAACATACTCAATACAATTTATACAACACTTGTAGAAAATATTTGTTGAATTTGTCATGAGAAAATAGAATCCCAAATACAAAGAGATGACTGGTGCAACGCTTCCATTTGTAGTGGAAGTTAGTCCCCAATAGGGGAATGCGACATTAGATTGCGGGGTAATTGTTTTTTATCTAATTGAGAAGTTGGTGATGGATCATGGGTATAACAAGAACAGATCACATGAAGAAGTTTATGAAATGTGCCTGTTAATGGTGCATTGTTTCCTAACAGACCCTGCATACAATTGGAATGAAACATCGTATAGAAGTATGAGTTTTCTTGTTGAAATAGTACAACCAGAATGAAGAACAACAAAACCAGTTGGGGACAATGGATGAATAGTTCTGTTAACATTTTCACTGCGTTGGGAATATTATGTCCTTCCTTATGAGGAGAACGATTTTCTTTTCAGGAATTTAATTTGGTTTTGTTTATAGTTTTAGTGATCGTAATTGCTACAGGTCAGTGGAAGATTCAAAAACTTAAGGTTATTTTCTTTATTATTTGTATGTGTTATGTTTGGCCAACATCTAGAATTCATCAGAAGATGGAGAGTCTATATATGGGCTGACATCCCCCAAAGATCCAATAACTCTTAGTCAAGTATTTTGGATTTCTTCATCGAAATTCATGATCCTAGATTTATCACATTCTCAAATAACAAATGCATACAGAATTGTATAACCTGGATTTATCTCATCTTTATATTTCCAAATAGAACACATACATACAGCACATTTACAATTGTGTAAAGTATCCCAATCCCACTTCAAATCGATTACATCCAAAAGTGTGACTACCACATCCTCAAGGAACAAATGCATGCAGAATTGTAGAAACTAGATTTATGAAATCTTTATAGTTCCATATAGAACACATGAAAATAGTACATTTGTAATTTCATGAAGTATTCCAATCCCAATACATTACAACCAAAAGTGGGATATCAAATAATACCACATCCTCACAGTAGAAATTCTTATAGAATTGTAGAACTTGGATTTATCACCTATTTATAGTTCCATATAGAACAAATGTATATAACACATTTACAATTTTGTGAAGTATCTCAATCCCACTACCAATCTATTACAACTGAAACATGATACAAGCTATAGAGTTTTCAACTAAGACATTAAAATTTAGAAAACTAATCCCATCCAATGTTGTCTACACTGCTCGGCCTCTTCCAATGTTATCCTAGAAATATACCTCCCAAGTTGAAGTTCCAAATTGGTCGACAATTCGTCCAACAATAGAAAAAGTACAGAATTGAAAATAGTTATGGAAAAGAATACTCATAAAAAATTACATATGAAACTGGTTTTCTTGCTCGAACACAAAAATCTTATCTTCCTTGCTCCTTGACTCCCTACATTCAAAAAATAATGATATCAAATAACATATTAACAATAAATTACTTCAATTATAAATGAAATTCATCATACAAAGAAATAATACAGTCATCATAGCAGTGGGATTATTTTTTTTATTCAATTTTTTCCCCTTTCGGCAACAATTTTATAAAAATATTTTCAATATATCTCCCACATTCCTATTTGGTATATTTTTAAAAGAATCATTTCTAAAAAAATTTTATGAACTAGAACAACCATTAACATTATCCGATGATGTATTTATGATAGAAAACTCTTTTGAAAAATTACTGAAATTTGAGAAGGAGATTCCATAACCCGTATCTGTCTCACAAGCTACGGTAATTAACTTCATTCCCATTGGTGGTAAATCTATGAAATGTTTTTCAACAACTTATTTTCTATCATCATGTACCTCAACATGAAGATCCTTTGAGCATCACAATATTTCTAGCCAATCAGGTACATCTCCCCAAAATAGATTTTTCCGGTATTTCTCTCACATCAAGCTGATCAAAAAAATTTCAAACATGAAAAAAAAGATACCCAACATGCACGAACTTTCGACAAGAACATTCAACACCTTCATTTGAAGCTTAATATGATACATGGAATATATCTTCACAATGAACCATTCCAATATCATAACTAAATTGAACTCCACTTTCAATACAGGATAAGAAAAAAAAGCACCAACCAATTAATATTCATGCTGAAATAAATCAAATAATTTAGGTGTATATATAGTAGAAACCTGGCACATCAATGCATGGTAAGGGTAAAGATTATGTGGAAACATATCACGTATCGCAAATTCTACCTTTATTTCTCGATACAGATTTTTTTCCAACAAGTGCTCAAATTTCTTAAAGAAATCAACAACACATAACTTTCGATGAACATAATATTTAAGAAATCCATTAAAACATTCACTTAATTGATTGCTGCGAATACCCAATGTTAAAAAATATTTGAAAAAGCAATGCACCCACTTTTCTCGCAATACAAAAAACATCATCTAGCCATTGCGATTTCCCAACCCCATATTCTGATCTAAGGGAATACCACTCCTAATCAAACCGAATTGCATCATGGTATTCGAACATACACTTCTTAAATATAGTTAAAAAACTAGATCCATCATTCATCTAATTTCCTAAATGCTTAATGACATTTTTCATCATATGCCATGAACAAAGGAAATTTAGCGTTCCCACTAAAACTACAAAATATTTTCCCATTGCCGCATCATGATGAGGAAAAATAGTTTGACGACTCTTCATGTGATGCACATGAAAAAATTTCTGAAACAACCAAGAAAAAAGTCACTGTTTCATCATATAAAATATCTTCCCCAAAAACAATAATCTCCCGATGATGATTGAACCCCCAAAAAAACACCTAATGGCCTATACTATTTAGTAGTGCTAAAAGTGGTTTCAAACACAACAACATCTCCAAAAAACTCATAATCTGTTCTCGTTTTTGTATAAGCCTTGAAAATATTACAAATTTTACCATTCATGTCAAACTCCATAGTCTATACAAATGATGGATTGTCTTGACTTTGTCTTTACAAGTATATTATCATGAAACATGCATCTCCATGAATCAAATCTCTTTCCTGTTTATACATTAAAAAATTTAACTAATCAACACACGTGTACCCAATAACATATCACCCCCCAAAAATAGTTGTCGCTAACAATAAAGAATCATTTTGTATAATACCCGCATAAGCATTCACATCTACCTCAATTGCTTGTTCTTATGTTATTTTTATTTGGGACCTCATCATATGAATTGATTCAGGCCTGTGAAATGGATGATTATACTCTTCAACAAATATAGTACATGCATATTTCCCAAAATACAATAAACTAACCCCCATTCTAGCAAGTCAACATGTAGGTGTCTCATCCCTAGGAAATTTCACCATGATATCACATTTGTCATTATTCCTATGACCTTCTTTGCTACATGCATAAAGGCCTGATGTGACAACTGATTTATCCTTTCTCCTTTTATTAGATTATTGTCGGTGTATACTGAAGCCATTTAATCCACCATATGTGACATAAAAAAATTGTTCTTTATCAAGTGACATGAATGTCATCCCTATAACTAGTTTAGTACAAGCTTCTACAACATCCACATCAACATCAAAAACATTTCAACACCCTGAAACAAAAACCAATACTTCATTAAAAGTACATTAACTTTACCAAAATATTTAATCCATTGTAAAAATTTACAAACAATATGAACAAAACTATAACTAAATGAAATTTATTACAAATATATATAATAAAAATTATATTTCTGAAATTATAAATAAAAAATATAAAAAAAATATTTCCCACCTGATATTCTATGGGATGTTCCACCTAGAAGTTCCATATAGAATTCCCACCGAAAGATCCACTGGAAGTTCTAATAGAAGTTCCACTGGATCTTCCACTGGAAGTTCCACTGGATCTTCCACTAGAAGATCCATTGGAAGTCCACTAGATGTGCCCGTGAAACTGCCAGTGGAACTTCTAGTGGACCTTCCGGTGGGACTTCTAGGTGGAACATTCCATGGAACTCCAGGTTGAAATTCTAGTGGAACTTCAGGTGGAAGTTCCACTAAAAGTTAAAGATATATATAAAACAACAATGTAACTGAATAAAAATTATCATATAATTATTTTTCAGAAATTTTAAATTAAAAATCTTATAAAATATATTATCTAGTATAATTTCAAGTGGATGTTCTGGTGGCACTTCCAGTGGGACTTCTAGTGGGACTTTAAGTGGATGTTTGGGTGGAACAAACCATGGAACTTGCCAGTGGACTTCCAGTGGAACTTCCCTTGGAGCTCCCGATGGGAATTCAAAGTGGAACTTCACGTGGATCTTCCAGTGGAACTTCAGGTTGAACTTATAGTGGAACATCCAATGGGACTTCTAGTGGGACATCCTGTTGAACTTCTAGTGGAACTTCCATTGGGACATCTTGTGGAAATTCCAGAGAAACTTCTAGTGGGACTTCCAGTGGACGTGGATACGAACATGAACATCAAGTGGAATTTTCACTGCCAAAACAACTGAAAGTGCCGCAATGCAACAAAAATATATAGCACGACAACATGTAGTGGAACGTGGAGTAGAATATCTAGTGGAACATACAGTGGAACATCCAGTGGAACTTCTAGTGGAATGTCCAGTGGAACGTCTAGAGGAACCTCCCGTAGACATCGAGATGACCTTGGACATCAAGTGGAAGTTTCACTGCAAAAAACCCGAGAAAAAACCACAATTGTAAGCACCATAATTAAATAGAACTCGATATTAATAGAAGTAAAAATACCACCTCAAACATCCGAAAAAATCACTCGAACGATTTACAACAAAACCAACCAAAAATGACATCAAATAAACTCACCCACAATACCTTCATTACTATCCATTATAAGGGGAACTTTGAAATGTCAAACTAGTTTCTCACCCTGCCCAATACTCGAACAAAAATGCACCAGAGCGCCGCAATGCCGACCTACTCCACAACTCTCGCCATGCCTGAACCTAAAATGAGTCTCCCCCTGCCCAAATGTTCAAAAAAAATGCACCAGAGTGCCGCAACGCCGCCCTACTCTGGGACTGCACCTACTCCGTAATGCCGCAAAGCCAAATCCCTGGGGCGCTGCTCATGCAATTTCGCACGTGCTGAAATTCAGCCTTGAGAAAAAATTTTCCTCCATTGCCTCAAGCAGACCGGATGATGCCACTTGTAAAAAGAACACGTGTCAAGATCCCCCCATATCACCTAACCATCCTGTAAAAGCAGGTACTGGAGATTAGAAAAAGCACCATTCTAATAGCCTGTCAGTTTTTGGGTGATATGCAGTGCTCAAATGAAGATAAATATCCAAATACGTCTGGTGACTCGTCAAGAAATTATATATAAATAGTGGATCATAATCAAACATTATTGAAGTTTTTTCACCTTGAAGACTTAATACATCATTAATATAGAGTAATTCAAGGAACTCAAGTGGAAAATGATCCTTTATTGTTAGGAAATTTTCATATTTGGTTGGTCGATCAACAATTACCCATACCGCATCATTGAATTATTGGGAAATTTGTAATCCAATGTCAAAAAGCATCATAATGTATTCCCATTTCGATTTACGAATATATAGAGGTTGCAAGAATCCTCATGGATGTTTTATTCCATCCATCACATGTTGACATGCTAAATACCTTGATACATAATTAGATATCTCAATATCTATATTATCGCACAAAAAATATTCCATCAAATATCTACACAACTGGCTTCTATGATGGTGTATATAGAAATTTTATGTTTGGGCATCATCTAAAAACTCTTTTTTAGCCCTATTATAGAGGGAAAACTATTTATCTTCCCAAATTTTACAACTCCATCTTCATACACGAAGTATGCCAACTTCCATTCATTCACATATTTAATTTTCGTCTAAAAGTTCTCTTCATCATAAATAGAACATTTTCATTCATCCAATAATGATGGTTGCAAATACAATTGAAAATTTAATTATGTTTCCCAATCATTGATAAACCCCATATCCATATTTTCACAATCCATGCAAACATGATGCTTTTAAATCCTTGTTTTCATCAAAAAACCATGAACCTTCTTACTCAATGCATCTTCTAAAATATTTTCCTTCCCTGGGAGGTAATGTATTGAATAATCATAATATATGAGTAGTTTGAGCCATCACATTTTCATCATGTTTAGTTATTTCTTTGAGAAGATATATTAAAATCAATTTTGATCAATATATATCTCAAATATTTCACCACATATATTTTCTCTCTATATATTCATTGAAAATTTTATTACTGCTAATCGGTGATCTTATGATCGACAGTTCAGTTCATGTGTTCTAGTTTCCTTGATGCATAGGAAATAACTCTATCATTCTACATAAAGAAAAAATATTTTCCTTTATTTTATCAAACAAAATAAATTAGAAAAACTCAATTTACTAATTGTATATTAATGATCTGATCATTCACTAATATCCACTTCAATTAATCAAAACATTCTTCATGTTATTTTTTCATATGAATTTATCCAATTTATGAGTGAGCTTGGTTAATAGGTTAACTTATCAGTAAATATTATGACTTGACCACCGATAGTAACATAATAAACTAATGAAACTATGTACATAGGTTGTGTTAATTGGTGTAGGTCATTCTGGTTATTCCTTTTTTTGTATGATTAAATGTGATTCCATTCATAGAGACAATATATCTAAGAAAAGTAACTATTTGAAGCCAGAATTGACACATGCTCTACATTCCATATAACTATTTTTTTTCTAAGAGTATTGAAAATAATATGGAACTAGTTATCATAGACTTCATATATTTTTGTGTATATTGTGATATCATAAATAAATACAACAAAAAATAATCATGATATTCCTTGAACATTATGTTAAAATGTTTTATAATAACAAAGGGTGAATTACTTAGTCCAAATGGAATTATTGTATACTTGAAATGTTCATAGCTGGCTCGAAATATTGTCTCTAGAATATATTACTTCTAAAATATAATGGATAGTATCCAGAATTATTTTTAATATTTGAATTTTTTTATCAATATATATTTAATCAAAAAATCATCAATAAGAGGCAGAGTATAATAAATCTTTTGTTAATAGAAGTGATTTTTTTATAGTGTACAGACGAACTCATTGATCAATCTTTCTTCTTGAAAATGATAATATTCTACCCAATGGAAAAGAAATGAATGAATAAATATCTTATTTCAAAAATCCTATTGTTTTTTCTTTAGTTCCACTAATTCCATGGTGGACATTCTGTAATGATTCTTTGATGTTGGCCTTACGTCAGTGATTAAATCAATATAAAACTCCATTTCCCACTCTAGAGGATGTTTAAGAAAATACTCTAGAAATACATAAATTTATTCGTGTACAATATGTACATACTCAATTTGAATATTTCTTTCATCATCCATTGTTTATTTTCTCTTAATCCAAATGAATTTCATTGGGAAGAGCTACTGATGATGGATACAGATATGGCTTGAATGATGAGGTTTCTACTCTAAAGTGAAGGGATTCTACATCATCCCCACCAATCATCATTTAATTCTTTATTCAATACACTCACTCATTATTCTGAAAACTATTCCACAGCAAAGATTATATAAAATTAAATCATAGGTATAATGATAATATCAGTAACTAAATGACATTTAGGAGTCATAAATAGGATTGACCAACACATATTTGTTGTTACGAGACTTCATTTATGACTTTTTACTGACAGCTGCTTTATTAAATCAAAAGGGATATGAAAAAACATTTGGAAAACATGGAAGATATAAAATAATTTGAATATACCAAATAAAATAAAGTATTGGATACATTTTAGGAAATGATTAAATCCTATGAAATAACATCATTATGAACTTAAACATCAGAATATGTAATTGTATAATATTGTCCTTCCACAATAAGGGTTTTCTAAGGAAATATTTATTAATGGTGAGGAAACACATTTTCATAAAAACTAATATCATTAAAATTGTATAACTGAACATTGGTTGCTTCTTTATTTTCCAAAAAATAGATTCTTGGTGGCCTTTTTTCAACACTTTGAGTAGATAACCATTCCCTTCAAATAATAAATGGGGTGATTCATACCACAATTATCATAGGATAGAAATGCAACTCTACCCTTATTTACCTTTTTCTTATTTCGTTTGACACAATTTTCAACAACATTATTTCCCTCTATCATTATATTAATTTTATATGACTTATAGAATTCATTTTTTATTGTGATTTCATAAGAGACTACATCCTCACATGAATGGAAATTTTTGTGGAATAGTAAACTTTAGTGGAATATTTTTTACCCATTAAATAATTGTTTAAAATTTATGTTTGGATTTAATACTTAATCTCCATCATGGATTTATTACCATGTTTAGTTGGTTTCATAATTTTCCTCATTCTCATCTTTTTCATACCTCAGATTCAAGAATTGTATATCCATATCCACTCATTATTGGTGAGGAAAATATTTATCTTTGAAAATGTCATTTAAATCCTTGTATTACATGTTTGAAATTTATTCATCCTCCTTTATGTTATGAATCAATAACCACCATTGATCTTCATATCCCAAGGAAAGATAAATATATATGACAATTTTCTCCCTTTTGTTACTTCATAGTGTAATAAATATATTCTCTAAGTAAAAAAATACATTTCTTACCTAAAAATGGGTTTATAGTCCAATTGAATGTTTTTATATAGTTGTATCAGAAATTGGTCAAACAGTATTACAATGTATTTTGGATTACGATTATCTATACATGTAAGGTTATTATTCATAACCTGATTTAGTTATCATAGCATAGTTATAAGTTTCTTAGATATTGTTGTAGATCTAACTCCAACATCATGATCATGCATAATAGCGAAATACCTACCTAGAATATGTGTGTTGCTGTGGTTTTAATTCCACCCACTAGTCTCCATTTCTAAACAATATAATACAATAAATTTGGTTATTGATCATAATACATAATTTTGAACTTATAAAAACTTAACATAAATTGGAAATTTATGCATAACTAAAATCATAATAAAAATAATGGTTTATTTATGGATGGATTGACTCTTAATTCGTTAATAATGTTTAGTAAAGATGTTTTGAACTATCAAAAGAATATCCCCCAAGAGTTTCAATCTAGATGCACAAAAACGTTTTTTTAGTAGTAGGTTACTACCAAGGAAGACCCTAGACACCTAGTCCGAGTTTATAAACCAATGTATAAATGTTCCAGACCCACATTAACTTGTAACACCCAGAACGAGATATATTTCTACGAATACCCACGTAATTTTAGCCATAAAAAAATTCTATTATATTATTCTATTCATATCCACAAATTATACAATAGTGTTATGTTCCCTAATTCATGTTTTCAAAATATATTTTCCAAGGTTTCTAACAAACATTATCGAATATGAACAATAGAGTCTCTGACCCCAATAGCCCAATTCCAATGACTTAAATTAATAAATGAGTTTACATAAAAGTCTCAAATCCCCATAGAATGATCAGTTTAGTAGCTTTTACGCAATATTATATACATGAATATTATATTACAATTTTAAAGGAAATACATCATTTTAATTCAATTGGAATCACCCATAGAATCCATGATTTTCATTGCAAGTCATTCACAACATATAACTTCACAACTAGCGAAAAAATAAAACATAATAAAGGGCTGAGATAATATGATTAGTAAGGGTAAAAAATACTATGCAATCTATAAACATAAATAATTTGGAATGGTGAATAACTATGTTCCATTAAAACAGAATCTTCAGAATATTATGGTGGGACTAAAAGCATATAATGTGTAAAAACCCAATTTATATTGTCTCATGAGACTGACTATTGCATCTATTGATTATAAAAGTACACTAAACTTCACATAATAAATACAGTGAATTACGCACAATAAAGGGGTGAAGAATAATCAATATATACATGAATATTGATGATATCATATCAAATGTAAATAACATCCACAAAATAATTTAAATATTATAATAATTACAGATTAATATGGAGAATGGTATCAAGATATCACATCCATAGTAAACATAATCATAAATAATTCAATAAGAGAAGTAGTATTATATAAAAAAATTAATCCCTTTTAATAATAAGATTCAACATAGGGTTCTAAATAGATGGAAATACTCTAAAATCTTTGAGAAATCTTTGAGAGAAATAATTGTTTTTACTTTACAATGGAAATTTCTTTGGGAGATAATATTTTCACAAAAACATAAATGAATTAATATATATTTTTATGATAAAATATTTGTTTTCTGGAAAAATATTGGTGTCTAAAAAACTATTATGAGGTGTAAATTAAATGGGTAAGAAATTTGGATGTTCCATTTAATCTGGTTTTTTTACATTGAATATTATTAAATGAACCTTATAAAAAATGTTACTCCCAAAATAGTAAAGAAGTATTAAAACAAATAAAATTATATGAAACATAAAAATATTATTTATGTGGTGAAAATAATTATTATTATGAATTACATTGGGGTAAATATAGAGAAAGCGTAACCAGAATGAAAATAGTTGTTCGGGGTGAACCCCTTTCATTATTTCCAAATTGTTTTATACTTGAACTTAATGTACTGATCAACCAAATTAGATACATTAACTAAATTATTAATAACTAGTAAACAAATTTTTTATTTTTTATTTATTTTAATAAGTTTATTATTTACATTTTTATGACGTATAACATTCAATTCGGTAGTTTAGAAGTGTTTGTTCTTGGTTTTCATGATTGGTTGATTTGTATATATGTATGAAAGATCATGTGAAATGTTAATAAATGTACTTAATTTATTTTATGTTAGAATAATAAACATAAAAATTATTAAATTTTTATATAATTTATTTGGTTATTTGGGGTTATTACTAATCATTATATAAGATGCTATTGATAATTGTATATAATATTTTTATGGTTTTCTGATCATCAAAACTAGTTTTGTCTCATTAATGATAACTATGTATATATATTTATTCCAAAAAATTAAATAAGATTTAATAGAAATATAATAATCTTGTATAACCATATAAATGGTCTTATGAATACCCTTGAAGGATGAATTTAAAAACTAAAACACTTTGTCTTTGAAAGTTGTAAATAAGAACCACACAGACGATGTTTTTGTCTTTAAAATAAAAGGAAAAGGAGAATTGACACTATGGTGGAATTAACAATGAAATAATAAAATTCAAGTATATTATAGATACTAGAGTTATCATGTCACTTTATAAATGAGAGGTGATGGAATGATAATAAAAGAAATGAAATTCAAATGAAAATAGAGAAAAATAAAGACGGTTGTTACCTCTTGAGGTCTACTCCATGAGAAACTCATTAAGGGGATTCATTAAGGTATTTTAATGAAAAAACAATCTCTAGGACATGGTGTAGGGTATTGGGAAGAGTATCAGGATGAAATTGGATAAGGCTCAATGCTTGGATGTTGTGAGGATATGTGGTGATGAGGGGTGTTATTTATAGTAGAATAGAGGGGTGTTTGTTGAATATTAAATTGATTTGATTATTATTTTGTCCCAATACTATGACGAGTTTTAGAATTATCAATAAATATAATAATATAATGAAAGATATTTTTTCACAAACCAGGTCAGGACTCTTTCTGAACCGGTGTCCAACCCGGTTCGCACCATGGCCCGAAGGGTATTCCCTATCCCCACGAGCTGGAACAAGTGCTCGAGTATCACAAAATATAAAACATGGGAACAAATTACCAAAATAAGTTAACATAAAACAAGTAGAAAGTTGAATAAATTATCACTAAAATATGAAAACCAAATAGGCCATTAAACTATGTTTGTTCTTAAAGGTTGCAACTTGATCTAAAAACCCAAAAAAGACAACAATAAAGGGAAACCAAAACTCCAACTCAAACCTCCGTGGGACAGAAGGAGTCACATCCCTAGGACACCTCCCATACCATCAATGCAATGCATGATGCCTCAACCTAGAATAAATAAAGAGAAAGATCTACAAACACCAAAAGGCGTGTGCAAGCTCTGTTCCAAATACCTAGTATGATGCCACCGAAAGAAAAATATTCCATATATAATGATTAAATGACCAATAAACTTCTTAGGTTTAATAAATGAAGGTACACATAATGTTGACTACTTTAATAAAACAGTATTAATATATACATCTTTAATAAAAAACATAAATTAGGAGTACACCCTTACCATTAAGAAAACCCAAACCATTATGAAAAACCAGAACCTATAAAAAAACCCAATGTTACACTGTATGTCGATGGTTAGTGTAATGAAGTCTGTGATCTCAACAATTCGGGGAGGGACTATAGGTATTGGCTACCAGTGGGACCCTAGAACATCGTGTCTTAGTGAAATGTGGTTTTGAGACGACGACCCTCAGAAAACAAGTCTTAGAAACCATGACCCTCAGCGATTCATATGTTTATTTATTGTTGCAATCAGCATTCCTAATAGTGAAACCAGATCGATTCACCTCCATATCACTATCCCAGTAGTCCTAGTTTCCCCCACCAAATATCCCATGTTTCCCTCTTTGTGCTCATTTAAATTCCAAGTTCACATGATATGAAACATATCACATTCAGATAAAAATTCAAATGAGGTGTTTTCTATACCCAATAACACACATGCACAAACATAGATTCATTTTGAAACTCAATATGTAAAATTTAAAAAATCATATAAACCAACTTCATAACTAAAAATAACCATTTAAAGATTAAGTAAACCATTAAAAAGTTTTTCAAAAAACTCATTTTTATTTTTCTAATTCATTATGAATCTAATCATTCACATTACACATAAGGAATAAAGAAAACATAACCATTTCTACTTTCAAAAATTCACTTCATCATATATGTATGTTAGACACATCTAAAATAAAATTTTTCACCACCAAATCAAACCATAAGACATGATTACGCGCATAAGTAATCCAATCCAAACCAACACATGAAAAAATCACCATTCACACACCCAAAATGTATTTTAACACCACTGACACTCAAAATGAATTTAAAAAGTGTGAAATTCCCCATATAATCAATTTGAAAAAACATTACACCATTTATAGAACACATTTTCAATGACCGTGGAACTCAATAAATCATAAATAAAAATTTTATAATATAGTTTAAAAATAAATCAATTAGATTTACCTACTCAACACAGACAACGCCTTCACATTTTACCAAAAAAACACTACACAAGGTCAAACACTCAGTTCACATCACTTGGACAGATTAAAAACCAACTTAATAATTTATATAAATGTAATAAATTGACTAAATAAAAATTTCTTAGAAACCGCCCACATACAATTTGAAAAGAAACTAATCAAATCTGACGCATGCCAAACATCAACAAAACAACATTTTTACCAATGAATTAAATTAAAGAAGATATAAAATTAATCAAACAAAATTGTTAATTCATTAAATATTAGTTAAATGAGGAATCACCCACCTCGGTGTAGAAACCCTCAAAATTTGTGTGAAATCATCAAATTCAAGTGTGAAACTTCATTCATGTGTCATTTTCACCACAAGGGTCCTGGAGTGAACCCAAAAAAAGTGTCAGAAACATAAAATTTATATTAGAACTTTAAAAACAAACCTCTAAATAAGAGGAATAACCATATGAGAAGGAAACAGACTTACCAGGGCTGGTTGCGCGAGGGAGGCAACACGTCGAGGTTGGTCACACGATGGAGGTGGAAAATCATGGATGGTCACATGAAGAAGGTCAGTACCAGATAGGGGAGGTGTTTTTTATAGTGGATATAGAAAGCGATGCAGAGGATCTTGGGGGAGTGGCACGATGGGGGTAGCAAGGGAGGGTGCTGGTGGTCCGGCTGCTGGATTTCAGGGAAGACAGTGAAAGTGGGGCTGGGGAGCCAGAGGGAGAGGGGAGGGTCGAGGGGAACTAGTGTGAACTAGGGAGGCCGAGTGGCGTCTTATATGGGTGAAGGCCATGCAAAATGAGGGGGCCAGAGTGGTGTTGGTCAGCTGGGGAAGCCCAGCAAAGGCTCTCAGAGAGCATAAGAGGGTTGTATGTGACCATATCTAGGAAGGGGGAAGTGGTTTCCTAAGAGTTCATTAGCCAAGAGGTTGGGTGGATAGCCAAGGGGGAAGCATCACATGATGCGATGTAGGGGTGGTCGCTGGATATAGATCATCCAAGCAGTAGGGAAGGCTCCGTGTAGGGTTGTGAGGGGGGGGTGAGGTCGCGCCAGGTAAAGGCTTTTCCCTTCTTTATTTTTTTCTTGTTAAATCATACTAATATTATAGAATAAATGATAACAACAATAAAAAACTATATTAAAAGGTTAATATTTATAGTAATAATATTAATATTACTAGTACAACTAATAATATTTACATCCTTAACACTAATAAAAAGAAGATTAATAATAATAATAATATATTTATTATTATTATTATCATCGTCATTAAAATAAGATTCGTTATATTTTTATCACACTTCTATTGTTTTATTTTATTTTAATTTTGTTACTCATCATTATTTAATTATTCCTTTATGTTTAAATTTATATTGAAAATCGGGAAGGTCGCACGATCTCAGAACTATTCCCTACCCGTGAGCCTAATGATGTTAAATGCAAAACATATATTTTTCACAATGAGACTAAATTTTTTTAAACATTGGATCACCCCACTCAAATAGAAAATTTTTGGACTCTAAAATAATGAAATAAAATATATTGAAAAATTCCGGCTGTGACAATTTTCCCAATAATAATGCTTTCCATCCCCAAAAGGCCACAAATATGTCTAAGACTCAAAGTAGAAACCAATCCCTAGTTAAGGTTCAAAGGGGATCCATACAAAAAACAAATAGAAAGTGGAAAACTCCCCTTTATTAGAGAATGTGTCTTAAATAAATACCCCCAACAAACATGTAAAAATACATTCTGAAATGTGTTACTGACCGCAAAGATCTAGAACACCTACAATAGATTGATTTAGGAATGGAACATTCACACCCAGTCAAACCAACTTCACAAGAAGAAACAACTCAAGCACCATTGACTAAAAAATACATGATTTGTATTGAAGGAACATACAAGACCAAGTCATATCCAAATAACACCCTTATTCCATACCGCTATTCCATTATTAGGAATTAAACAAAAAGGACAACATGGGGAAAGCATGATGGGGCTCTCCACTCTTAGAAACCTACCAATGACAGAGAAGTGACTAGAAAACCGACCCGGGGAGGCCTAGGTGGATTTCCCACCATTAGAACTAACAGAATATACTGGAACATCAAAAATTTTCCAATACTGGCCAAATACCCCAACATATAGGGTGGGGAGGGCTAGATCAGAATACCCGGGCGTCAAAACCATGGATGTAGATAGACCAAAATCTCCATATCATTGGATGAGCACTGTCAAACATTGAGATTGATTTACCCAACAAAAGACATAATTAACACTAAAAGTAACTACATCCGGTGGGATGGAACCCCTAGGACAATAAGGTAACAAGAAGAACACTCCTCCTCATAGACACGAGAAACTGCACGCTCCCAGATGGGTCATTCGAAATAGAACAACTATAGGAAATGATTTAAACTCCTTTGACATTCAACATCGATGATATAAATAATGTATAGGTCCCATAAAACCCCAGGGTTTAGGACCATGCGCCACCTTCACTCCATGGTTTACGAATAGAGTGCTAATGTTTGAAGCATCTTCTACCTCATAGTTATGCTGTAGAAAACATCGAAAGGGACTTCTTTTATTGGTTCCACTAGATACCACACCACAATTGAGACAACACCAACAACCACAAAACACCTCACTGTACTACTATTATCTAAAGGAAAATTTACCGAAATAGGGGTTTATATAATCAATATTCATCACATATTAACATTTACTAAGAATCATAATAAGGAAAGACATAAAAAAACACTTCCATTTGAAAAAAAAATTTGACCTCCCTAAGAGGCAAAAAAATGTCTATAAAAATAGGTATTCTCGGAGGGTTTCTTGAAATCCTCCAATGTACTTAAAAGAGAACTCACATTGAAAGACGTCACCAAACATGACCCTTGAAGCTGATGAAATCACCACACACATTTCAAAAAATCGGTCAACAGTGTTAACGTAGAACCACCTTCACCCTTTCTTGACTAGAATTCCTTTCACCGTTTCTAGGCGAAACTTCTGAGGCAACAGTGTCAAAAATCATACCCGATGACTCAGCCAATTCAAAGAGACAAAAACTCCCTTCAACACTTGTTTCATATATCATCCGACCGTGATATGATACAGTTAACCGAAAAAGTAAAAAAATAAGAGACTTATCACTATCACTAAAAAGGAAGAGTTCTTACTTTTATCAACTGGTTGGTCGGCCAACGGAAAATTACCCATGGCCGCACTTCAATCGAATGTTAACAGCTTTTCGGGGGCATACACTAGTCAACAAAAAGAACCATGGACCCAATAAAACTAGTCGAATGGCCAACACATGCCAAAAAAAATACTATACATGCTGGGGGGACCACTGCAAGGGCCTCTCGAAGTACTTTTCAAAATAAACCACTAACTACATGGTTTTAGAGTAACCTGCAAATACGAATTAAAACTGAAGAAACAAATCATTGTAAGGTGACTCATAGAAAAATAATTACCAGACATTAAAACAAAAAAATTTCCATTAACAAAAAATTCTAAAAATAAACAATGTTGGTGGGCTGCACAAACACCAATGGTGTTCCATGGGCCTCACACATGCATGTTCCCATGACACAATGACTCCCACCACATGTCCATCCATGCTCTCACCTGATCGTTCCATTAACAATTTCTCTTTCTCTATATACTCATGCATGTTGTTTTATATTTGATCAAAACAGATCAAAACTCAACCATTCTGTTTTTTAAAACCAAATTATTCAACCTACAAATTTTAAACCTCATACATCATTTTCTTTCAAAGCACTTAATTATAAAAAAAATTCCAAGAAATTTTTTTTTACATAAAAAACCTGATTTCTATGAATCCAAAATAAAGAGACATGGGACAATGCAAGAAGAAACTACTATTTCAGCTGAGTATGACATATTATTGGTAGCCATAATCCAATCATCCCATTGCTACTGAGAGTATTCTATGACAACCTCCTCGGCCCCTCATGGATTTCCAGAATTGGTGAGCTTACTAGGACCACTGACCCGAATCCCTTTCTAATTACCCAAGACAAGATTAGCCACAAGGACCAATGATTCATAAAAAACTAAACTAACCCTTGTAACTCGAGTTCCACCACCAGGTGTGATATCCATGCACCTTGCTCATAGCTAGAATGTCAAGTTCGGACACCCTTAACATTAGTCTACCTAGACTCTATCCCAAAATTACATGGCCTAAGAGAGAAAAAACTACGGTAATAATTTTTTTCAGGAACCAGGCTGGGTCTCCATCCCAACTAGAACCCGACCGAGTATGTGACATGTCACAAAGGGCATTACCGATCCACACAGTCTGGAACAAGTTCTCGGGTATCAAAAAAATAAATCATGAGAACAATTTATTAAAATAATAAATAAAAAAAAGTAGAAATATGAACAAATTTGAAAGAAAATTAGGCAACCAAAATGGCCTATAATCTAGTATTGGACATAATGTTTGCAACATGAACTAAAATCCCAAATTAGACTTCAAAAAATGGAAACCAAAACTATAACTCAATCCTCCTTGTGACATATGGAGTCACATCCCCAAGACACCACCCAGACCATCAATAATATTCATGATGGCTCAACCAAGAATACACAAAGAGAATGATCTAAATACACAGAAAGGTGTATGAATAGTGTGAGACAAAGGCTCAGTAGCAGGTAACTAAAAGAAAAACCTTACACTCATAAATATTAAATGAAAAATACACTTGTAGGTTTTATAAATGAATGGACACGAAAGATTGAACATTTTAAACAAATGTATCAATAAGAACAGGTTCAAGAAAATATAAATTAGGAGTACACCTTTACCTTTACGAAAATCGAAAACATTATGAAAAACTCAAGGTTACACCTTATGCTGATAGTGAGTGTAATGCAGACTAGGAGCACAAAATGTGGGGGAAGCCCAATAGGTACTAAAAACCAGTGGGACCCTAGATCATCGTTTCTCGGTGAAACGTGGCTTAGAAATGACATCTCTTAGAAAGCGTGGCATAAAATCCATGAACCTCAGTCATTCATATCTTCAGTTATTGTTTCAATCATCAGTCCTGCCAGTAAAACCGGGTCGAGTCCCCTCTGGAACACTAGACAACTTTTAATAGTTTCCCCCACATAATACTAGAGGCTTCCCTCTTTGTGCTCAATTAAATTCATA
Organism: Viscum album; assembly: GCA_963277665.1. Lineage (NCBI taxonomy): Eukaryota > Viridiplantae > Streptophyta > Magnoliopsida > Santalales > Viscaceae > Viscum > Viscum album. Next base: position 1,395,476 of record OY728129.1, read on the forward strand.
GTTCACATGACATGTCACATATCACATTAAGATAAACAAAACAAACGATTTGTTGTCTATACCCAATATCGCACTTCTACACAGAAATATTCCTTTTGATAAAGAATCTTCAACATTTAGCAAATCAAATAATACAACATTCTAATTAATAGAAACTATTTCAAGAGTAAGTAAACCATTAGAAAATTTATCAAACAACTAATTTTGATTTTCAAATCCCTTTGAAATATCATCTTACACATTCCACATAAGGCCTAAACATAACCTAACTATTTTTTCTTTCGAAAATTCACCTCGTAATATATATATGTCAAACACTTATGAAATATACTTTCTAACAACACAATCAAAGCATATGACATGTTTAAGAACACATGTAGTCTAAAAAACACTAGACATGTCAAAAACTTTATTTACACATTCAAAACGTTTTTCAACAAGACACAAACTAAAAAAAATTAAAAGTGTTACATACACCAATCAAAAAAATTTCCAAAACAGTACTCCATTTACAGAACACTTTTTCAACATTCACAAAGCTCAATTAATCACAAATAAAAATTTATATGATAGTTTAAAAATAAATCACACAGCTTTACCTAATCAACCAACACAACAACTTCACATATAACGAAACACAGACAATGCCATGTAAAAAACATAATTTAGAACACTTGCAATGATTAACAACCAACTGCATAATTTATTTTAATAAAAATAATTGAATACATATAAATTTCTTGGAAAACACACCAATACCATATGTGAAAGCTACTAATCAAATCCGACGCATGCTAAGATTCAACAAAACAAAATTTTCACCAAATATATAAATTAATGAACATGGAAAAATAATTGAACAAGAATGATAATTTATTAAAAAAAATATTTAGAAGCATAATCACCTACCTCGGTGTAGAATGCCTCTAAATTGGTGTGAAAGCTTAAAATTCTAGCCCAATACATCATTCACGCACTGTTTCCACCACAACGAACCTAGAGAAAACCCCAAAAACAAGAGTTCAAACCGTAAAAATTGTACTAAAATAATAAATTTTGAACTCTAAATAGGAGGGAAACCCCTATGAGAAGGAAATAGACTTAACATGGCCTGTTGTGTGATAGAGGTGCCTTATCGAGGCTGGTCGCATGAATGAGGCAGCACGCCGAGGCTGGTCTCATGAAGATGGTCCTTAAAAGAATGTGGGAGGTGTTCACCGGAGTGGAGAGGGAGAGGTAATGCGGAGTGTATAGGGGCATGGTGTGACGGGGCTGGCCGAGGATGGTTCAGGTGGTCCGACAATTGGTTTCCGGGGAAGACAGTGAGAGTGGTTCTAGGGAGCCGGAGGGAGAGGCGAGGGTTGAGGCGGCCTGGTGAGAACCTGGGAGGCCATGTTGTGGCATGGAGGTTAGAGGGCCATGTGGTGTGAGGTGGCCAGAGCAGTGCTGGTTAAATGGGGAAGGACAATGAAGGCTCTCGGAGAACATAGGGGGGTCGCGCACGGGCTGATATGAGAAGGGGGAGGGGTGTCTGGATAATTCGTTGTAAAGGAGGCATTGAGGCTATCTATATGGGAAGCAAGGTGTGACGCGGAGTGGGGGCGGTCACCAGATGTAGGTTGGCCAAGGACTCAGGGGCAGTGCCACATTGGGTTGTGAGGGGAGGGTGTGGTCATGCCTAGAAAAGGATTTTCCATTCTTCATTCTTTTTTCTTATTATATCATAATAATAATAGAAAATAAATGATAAAATCAATAATAAAATTATTAACATTTAATAGTTGTAGTAATACTAATAATATTATTAGAACCAATAATAATATTTACTTCATTAACACTAATAATAAATATTATTATAATACCATTAAAACAAAATTCATTAAATTTTTATCACACTTTTCTTATTTTATTTTATTTTAATTCCCTTACTCATCATTATTTCATTATTCCTTTATGTTTTAATTTATTTGAAAACTGGACAGGTTGTGTAGTCTCATAACCATTACCTACCAACATGGCCAATGATGTTAAACCCAAAACGTGCATTTTTTTCAACATGACTCAAAATTTTTAAACATTGGCTAACACAAAACCCATTAAAAATCATTGGAGTAGAAAATAATGAAATTAAATAAATATAAAAGGATAGGGTGTGAAATAGTTACATATTATTATCTTACAGCATACATACAACATCTTTGACTCAATTATTCAGATATTAAGATTATTCTATAAATTAATGTATTTCACTTTTCACCAAAAATTAAACTATTTTAAAAATATCACTAATAAACTTCTTGAATATCTTTAAAAGTGTAGAATTCAAAAATGAACTCCTTTTTATGAAAATAAATTTCTAAATATTTGACATCATTTTTTTTTAATAAATTCATCATTTATTTTAAAAATAATTATTTTTAAATAATTACGGATTTTATAACACTTTGAAAAAATAATTATGGTCTCATAATATCCTCTTATAATATAAATAAAAAAATAAATTTCTAAGACAATTTTATGAAAATATATTATCTTTTATGTCATTATATTTATTATGAGATAATGAATAAATATTTACGACATAGAAAAAAATTTATTTATATATGATTATTGAAATTTTAATTTTACTTATTCCCATTTTGAGATATATTATATTATTATTTATAAGATACCAAATTTTTTTATACATTCATAGGAAATTTTAGTGTCTTATTTGACAGTTTTCTATTCCTAAGGGTCACATTACTTTTTCTATGTCTATGAAACTATTCTATTGTTTTAGGTTCCTTACTTATACAAATACTTCTTATTTCATCCATTCCACATTTATAAATATTTTATTGTGTTATCTAAGTTATTCTATATGATTTATACTCTATTAAATATTTAAAACAAAGGGAAATTTCATTAATATAACTCTATGTTGATACATGAACTGTTTAGTAGACTTCGAAATATAGATAAATAAATTTATCTTACTTTGCATTTTAAATAGAAAATTTCACCATTATTATTTTGTTGAAATAATAGTATTCCATCGATATTATTCATTAATATCAATCGAAGTACGAATCATGGAATCCTAATAAAGGTGAAAAAATAATAGTGATAAAAAATTCATAGAAAGGGATACATCTAGTGGAATTTATGACAAATCAATAAGTATACTAAATAAAGAATATTAAAGAAAAAACACAAATTAAATTTGAATGACTGTGATCTATTAATAGAAAAGAAATAATCCATATGGAATGGAAAAATATTGAACCAAAAATCCATTAATCTAGTAATCATTGAATGAAAATATTCCAAATATAATATAGTTTTGAAAAACTCGTGGATAATAATAACTTAATTCTTAATGAAGGAAATGAATAATTAATGGATTCCATGATCTTAAGTATTATGATACCACTATAGTAAAAAAAAACTTCACAACACAGTTTAAAACTATTAGGTACAAACTGATCTGGGATGTCCAACAATTTTTCAAATGTCATGACCTTTCATAAGAATATTTAGAACTATTAGGTATAAAATATTAGGGGATGCAAAAATAAATTTTTAAGGATATTAATCAATTCATTCATGGGATTTATATTAATCATCCCCACCCATTATTGTATGTCTGAATGAATTCACATATATCTAATAGAGAACATAATAAATGAGAAACGTTCCATATCAAAAATATATCCTGATTGACTAACAGATATTGATTTATCAATATTTCCACTGTAAATCAAATAAAACTCAATGTAAAACACAATATATAGAAATGATATATGATTTATGAAATAAACATATCAATGATTAATAATACAGATATTTACGGAAATTTAATGTTCATCAGAATGTAAATAATTCAATGTGATGTTAAATTCAACAAAACAATTAATTATCTAAATGAATGTCAATAATTTCATCAAAATTAAATGATCATAAACCATGTAGATAATGAATAATTACAGAATCAATTAAATATATACCTATTATAGTATGATTTTTTTTAAATTTATGAATAATAATATAATAAAAATAATTTTAAATTTATTTATTTAGGAGAATATTATTTACATTATGATAATAATATTTAAAAACATTTTTTTAAAAAATCATTCAAATTTACTTTTAAACTCTATTAATTTCCACAATATTAGGATAAACTATTCAATTAAAATATCATTTTAAACTTGAAAATGATTATTCAAATATATGATAATCATAATAAAATTTTATTTTGTGTATGATATATAAGTTAAAAATGGTATTCCTTTTGAACTCAAAAAAGATTAGAAAATTTCACTGTATAAAAAACAACAAGAATATTCCATTCACATTTTTTTGTAAAATCTAAATTTGTGTTATTTTGAAAACAAACTAAATATTTCTTTAAAATTTTTAAATAGTAAAATTGTGTAATCTATTCATTAAAAAATCATATTTTTAATGTGTAATAATATTTGTTAAAATATTTTGACAAAACATTGTTTTTATAGGAAAAATAATTCTGACAGATAAGAGAATTGATATTAGGATTTCTTTAAAATATTTTATAAACCATTTTAGTTATAGAAATGATTAAATATTGAACAAATACATGAATATATTATTACTAAAAAGAGGAAAATATAATGTAATGGGTTTATTATAGAATGATTTAAAATATCCCTTCAAATTAAATTGAAAAATAAAAAAATTATATTGGGATTGTGAAATAAAACCATCCAATGACTAGTACATTGAAGTAAGAATTTATAAATGTACATATTATTTTTATCAATTATAAATACATATATAAATATTTAAGATAAAACACAATATAATTAAAATTAATATAACATATAATCATACAATATCATATTCGATTAAGTAGAAGATTATTCAAACAAATGAAAATTTTATTGAGAAGTTTCTTACTTCACGATTCATTTTTATTGATCATTATATGAACTCTTAAATAGTGGTTTAAATAATTTCATTAGAAAAACTATAACCTAATTAATATTTATAATATCATATTTCCATATTTTATAACATCTTATCACCCTTTCGTTAATATTATTTCATTATTTTAATTTTTTAGCTGTTGATTATGTTGTTCTTTCATGTGTGTTTCATCGTAAAAGATCTTGTTCATCAACATATTACAGTGTAATATAATCCCCATAATAATAATAATAATTCCATAATTATAAATTTTTTACATCAATTATAAATTTAAAACCAATCATGATATATGGATATGAAAAATGGTGTATGTGTCAATCATTGAGATGATAGGTCGTATGTATGGATGAGTAACATTTCTATTTTTCAATAACTAATATTTAAAGAAGTTAATTAGTATATAACCTTAATATAATGGTCGTAATGTTATATATACCATGTTATGTTATTATATATATCTATATGTCATCCATGTGGTATGGTGACAAAAAGTGGGGCATAGAGCTTCGTGTGTGCGATATTCCACACATATATAAACATTGTCGTCATATTGAAGTGAATGAAAAGGTAATAAAGAATATTATTATAAAATAATGATAAATATATCATTAATGTCATAAATATGTAATTTACATCACACACACACACGCAGATATATATATATATATATTATCATTTAACCAATTGCATTCCATATATTCCGTTAGTGGAAGAATAATTGTGTCAATTCAGGATGTGGTAGTTCACCATACACAAAAGCGATGTGATCATATAACCAACTGAAAGGAAATTAATAATATATATTTGATATAATGACACTATATGTATATAAATTTTATAAATAAACCATATATACATTATATCCATCATCATAATAAAATAAGATAATTGTAATGGATGATAGAATCATATCGGTTTTCCAGGAGGTAGTTTACAACACACATGAATAGTAATTTGTAACCTATTTGATTGAAGTGGATATTGTTGTAGACCATTAAATTATTATAAAAAAATCATTTTATAATTAATATAATTATATTATTATATATTAATGATATAATTATAATTTATAGAGGTGTATAATGAAATAAAATAAAGAAGTTAATAGATGTACATTGCCTTTTCTATGGGCATGCCCCTAACATTAGCACCAAATACATCATTGTTTGGATGAATTACCAAAAAATAATTTTTGTTTGATACGTGGTTTTTTTTATTGTTATGTGGGTATTTATACGACAAAAATATCTTTTTTTGTGAAATAATTAGTGCTTCTTATGTCATTTGATAAGTGATGTGAGTGGCACACCTATAATTTTTAAAAGAAGATTCAATCATACCCATGTTTTATCATGGAAAAAGAATCGTGATTAGTCAATTATATAATATAGATCTAATATGGTGGAACTATGTATAAAAATCAGTGTTGTAAATGTTTTTGGGTCAATTTAATCCATTTTCGTTTCCCCTAGATAAATTGATTTTTCATAACCCATGTAATTAATTTTTACTATTTTCACTATTAGTTTTAGTACAAAATATAATTTCCCATGTAAAATATTTTGAATTATTTAGATTAAAAATATGTAATAATGTTATTCAAATTTTATTAACATGATTTGAAAATTTTAATTTAAAATTAATCTTACATATGTGACGTGAAAAAAGGTTTTAAATGGAAAATGTTCAAAAATAGAAAAAAATGTTTTATAAAAAATAAATTTGAATGTGATTAAAATGAACTAAATTTGATTAATTTATATATAATTAAAATAACTTCATTTTAAAATCCCTTCAAAATATAAATCTCTATTACAAATAATATAAAAGAAAATGTTGTTTTCAAATAAAATTTATATATTTTTTCTATTTATAATAAAATGAAAATTTTAAAAAATCCCAAAAATTACACTTAAAACAATTATGGTTTCTTATTTAAAAAAGTATTATATTATTTTAAATTAATTTCTTAAAATTCCTGATACTTAATTATAAATTATGTATACTCACAATTAAAGTGACTTTAATATGAATATGGTTTTCAGAATAATATTCTATTTTATTTCAAATGAATATTAGTTAATTTATAATAAAAAATAATAAATGAATGTTTACAAAAAATAGTTTTTTATAATCTATTTAATCACATTCATACACACAATTCTAATATATAGGTGATAAATTTCACATTAAATAATAATATTTTATCACAATTTTAATTTAAAGTCTCTGTTTCTTGTAATACAATCTATATTATGTGGTTCATGTAATTTATCATAAACACAGTGTATTTTGTAGATAAACTCAGAATTTTGATTAATTCTATCTATTTAAGAAGTTTGATTTTTTTAAGAATAAAAATATCATAATTTTATAGGGTGTAATATTTTCTATTGTGTTTTATGTTGCATGTCACATACACTATATAATACATTGTTTCTATATAAGGATTTATGGGCGTCAAAAAAGTCATTTGGAAATGGTTCTAGTTGTCATTATTTTACTTTTGTATGTTCATCTTTTATTACATTATTCCATTTTATCACGATGGTTATATTGATTATTTTGGATTTTATAGATGTTGTAATATCCTATTTGTTTTATTTTTACTAAATTGTATCTATTTTTTCATTCATTAATTGTTATTCTGTATATATATTTATTTCTTATGATATATTTCATTTTGTAAAATTTCAAATATGTTTCATTTGTACACAATATCCCGAAATAAAAAATGGCCAGATAATACTTCCATGTGATGGTATATTTTTTTAATGAGTGGAATATTTCCTATTAGTCATTATTTTATGCATCTTAAATTCTCACCATCCCAAGGTGATCAAGAGTGCAACATGAGCCATTTAAAGGAATATATTAGTGAACACGATTATCAGTAAACTATGATTTTTAACAAAAACACCACCTGATATTTGGTGATGTGGTTAAGAACATGGTGTTATTTGACTACCAATCATCCACTAAACCTTCTTCTATTATTCCTAGTATTGGAATAAATATATGGTTTATTACTGTTTTCTACCTGAGTGCTAATGTTTTCAATCTTAACTGAATTTCCCTATACTAATATAGTCCAAGAGTTTCACTAAGGGGTAGAAAACTCATCTTAATAAGGCATAAATATTTAATTTTATCTCGAAAAATAAATTCTAAAAATTTAGGTTTGAAGGAAAACTATAAATTTTATTAGAAATTCTCAATTTAATATAGGAAAATATTCTTTTCCGAAGTTTTAGTTTATGCCCAAAAATAAAATACCTCAAAAATGAATATGTTTTTATATTTAATAGGAATCAGTTTTACAGACAAATTTGGTACTAGATAATCAGGATTATATAGTCCATTTTTATTGATTTCACTTCATCCATCAACATAGTACTATATAATGGATCTGTCATTCATGAAACTATTAATAACTTTGGTAATTTTCTGGTAGTCAATGAATGTTAATGTATATCGGGGTCATCATGTCATGGAATATCAAGGTAATTTTATTTTAATAAGACTTAGTAATATATGAGGATTAATGAGTACTATATATTATTGTCTAAATGAATATTTAGACTATTGAAAAAATTCATTTATCTTTTTTATGATATGAATCACATATCTAGGCTCATCGATTGATGTTGAATTTCATTCATCAAATAAAGATTTTTTATCTCATTGTTCCTCTTTGTATAAAATGTTGTACATATAGGATAATCACTATTACAGATTAGAAGTGAATCCAGATTTATTATTTCATAAAAATTTTTGTTAAATCTATGTTGTAATATGAAATCCAAAAATCTTATCACTGTATTTCTTAAATAGATCATGTGGAAAAAATTTACTGTTCAAATAAAATAAACATGATTGTACCTCACATCAGTTGTGTGATCATTACACAATATTTAGGTTTCAAATGGATCATAAAATGATTTATCAAAGAGAAGATACCACTACATCATCTAAACATATTTCATGATGATCTTGGGTTTTCAATCATTAATACTTGTACGATATAATGTAATATATAAGTTCTTTATGATGAATGTATGATAGTAAAGGCGGGTATAAAATTGGAAGAGTAGCTTATGATCCAGTAACGAGGTTTCTCCCCCTTTGGTGATGGTGGTGGCTTCCGATCCTGTCCAACCACCCCCGCTGGGGGAGGGACCTTCGACATCCATCATGGGAGTGCTTTCATCCTATTCACCTTTCTCGTACTTTATCTTCTTTCCACCATTACACTAGATTCTACTTTTCAAAAAAGTATCAGATTTTCATGGTGTCTTTCCAAACCTTTCAGTTTCGACCTCTGAGTTCACAGTGTCTTAGAGACTTCTGAATCATTCCATGACCATGCATTCCAACAAGATTCTTCCATCTATGGATACATTATATAGATACATCATTAGGTCATTGGGATTATAGGATAGGGCAATGATTGTTTTCCTTGATTCCAGACACATTCTAATTCGATTCTCATCAGAGGATGATCTAGTGAAGGATTAGTCTATTTATCTGTTTAGCTACAGTGTTTTTTGTTTCTACCTCTTATGGTGGTCATAAAATTAACACATGAATTGTGACACCTCTACAACTGTGATTTGGGTTTTTTTATCATAACATATCTTACCCTTTCAAAATCACTCATTTTTTAGAATGTTAGGAAACTATGTTGGTAGATTTCTGTGTGTTGATTCTAGAACAAAATCTTAATATTATCTAGTTTATCACCAGATATGTTTGTAAATCGATGGCTCCAAAATTCTTACATTTTTTTCAGGATTACAGTGGATGAAGATATCTTTCACAAGAAACTAGTTTTTTATTTGTCATGGTTCGACTTCTTCTCCTTCTGTAAAAAATTAGAACATCCTATGGTAGCCTACATCCATGGTAGGATGGAAATTTCTCCTCAACCGGATGAAAATTAAAGGGACAATGACAAGGGTTTGGTTTATTTTGAGGGTGTATCTGGAAAGAGATAATTAGTTGTTCTAATTAATGTTAAGAAGGTGTAAAGTGGGTTAGAGGGGGGAAACCCATTGATGGCTGGGGTTTTCCAACACTTGTGAAGGGACCTGATTTCTAAGGTTCTTGTGTATGATACAACAAACTAGGAGGGAACTAATGTGATGCTCTCTTGGAGGTAAGGATGGTTTTCCCTATGTGATAGTGGGAATTTTATGGATTTGAGACAGTGATGGCAGCCGATGTTGTCTCTAGGACTCCCTTCACATCATCTTATGTAGAGTAAGTGCACGCAAGAAGTGTTTCTCATGAAAAAGGTAGATCTAAACAGATTATGAGGGAGGGATATTTATTAGGAGTCCTTGTATAGGATCAGGACACAATAGTAGTATAACGATTCATTCTAGTCCATGGAGGGAGGTTCGGACTATTATGATGGTTAACCACTTTGAAGGGATAATGAATGGAGATCCGGTTCAGGACATTGATTCTACCCTGACTAATGATATTGGGGTGTCAATTGATGAGTTTTCTATGTTCTCACCTGGTGATACTGCTAATGGCCTAAATTATAGAGAGCCTCCCTAATCGAGGATGATGAAAACCATGAAGGGGAAGGGGTGAAAGGACTATTTTTATGTACCTCTTTCAATGGATACAAGGTCGGCCAAAAATTCGATGGACACAATGATCATAGGTGATTCCAATGACTCTTGTGGCCATGCCAAGAACATGGATCATGGTGTTTCATCCCTTTAATAGAGGGAGTCATGTTCCTCCCATGATAAATCCTTAGAGCTTCTTTTAAATTTGGATGAAGTAATTGTGGAATGTATTTTGGTGATTAATTACTGTAATGAACAAGCAAACAAGATGACTGGAATGATGCTGAATGTAGTAACCAATGATGTGCAGAGTGCATGGATTGAAAATAAATACCTTATACTGATAAAGGGATAAAATAAAGGGAATATAAATCAAGAGGAGTACATACAAACATGGGAAAAGTTGGCATTTATTTTTTAATAACAATGAGAGGATATTCAAAACACATTGGTATACACTATATCTTTGAATCTATTTTGGGATAATTCTTCTAGTATGCTCAAATTTATATTCAATGGTTTGGTAAATTCTTATGATGCCTGAACTGGGTGGTTTTTCACTTTTACTTTAAATGTAATTTTGAAAATAAAAAGTTCTTTTCGAGGATGCATGTATGATCATGAGACAAATGTGTAATTATCTTTGTATGAAAAGTAAATACAATCTTATTCTTCATTTTTTTCTCACTATAATAATTAAGAGTGAAAATATTATAGGAGAAAATTAATTTATGAGTTTTCCACCAATATTGTTTATTCTTAAATATGTTTAAATACCAATGATAAAAATTACATGTTTTAAAAAGGCCTTTAAAAAATTAGACATATTAAAAAACTAATGATGTCAGGAATTTCAAAATCATCCATTAATTATTGTCTTGAATGTTTTACCATATTATTTTAGTACCCTCATATGTCATTTAATGTAATAAATGAAATTACAGTTTCTCATTCCAGTAACATATGTTTAAAAATCCTTTAATAATTAATTTTTATTCCAGAATCTAATATTTCATAATAACTTCTTTAAATGTAAATAACATGTTAATATTTAAAATTTATATTTACTTCCTACTATTTTAATCAATAAATAATATTATTGAATTTATATATGTATTTTATTTTTATTATTCCTACTCATATATCCACAATCAACATATGTGGATCACACATCATTCTAAAATATGATTCATCTGAATTGATGAAACATTAGAATATACCTTGTTTGTGACCCTAAAGGTTGTAATCTAAGAATAAGATAATTTACCATGAAGTATAATATTGGTATCTAGAAAAAATTTTAGCACATAATTATATAACTTTATGTCATTAAAATAAACACTTTTTAATTGATCAGGAATTTTCCAAGTGATATCATATGAAGATAGAAGCATTCCTTATGCCTTTATGCATATATGATTTTTTATTTCTTTTTTTGACTATATTGAATTAAATTTCCTTCCTATTTCATGGGCAGGTATTTATTCATGGATCTTACATCATATTTATTGATTCATAGATGTCCTCTTAATAAATTTAGAATTGAAAAATTTATGTCCACATCATTCAATCAAATTAATAACACTAAATAAGCTACCAATACAATATTCAATCCCAAAAATAAAAATAAATATGGATTTAAACAATCATAAATGTGTATGATTCATGGTGTGAATTAAAAATAATCCCATTTCAAGATACTAATAGACATACCCATAGATATGAATAGTCAATGAGTGATAAACATATGTTGTTGTTATGTTAGTTGAATATTTCACATGTTATTCTACACAAGTGATCAAAAAATTTGATCTTAATTGGAATAATAATTAATGATAAAAATCCCCTAATACATAATTCCTAGAAAAAAACATTATAATAATAGGTTGATGTAATTGTACCCTAGGATATATAATTATGATTAGTTTCATAGTATCATGAGGCTATTTTTATATTTAGCAACTCATATTATATTTTGATATGACATAGAACCATAGAAGATTTCCATATATTATATATTTAAAATTAATAATTATATCATGGCATGAAAAATAAGTGAAAATATAAAAAATTATACATTATGTGGTATCAAATAGTTACATTTCTTATTTGGGTCCTAGTTACCCCCCCCCCCCTTATAATAACACTCCAACATACAGGTCTAACTAGTAACCACTCTGAATATATTAAGCCCCGTGTGATAATTATTTACACTAAGATATGGATTCAATGAGTGGGTTAGCCAGATTATCCACTTTAATTGAACTAATAATCATTACAACACCATATTATGTAAAATACGTCATGATATAAAATTATTTATATATATACCTTGTACCATGGTCTCACTGATGCTTCTTACCATGGACCAAAACTATAGTATTATAATCATATACTATAAAATGGTCAACATGGCTCAGAATAAACCAATGACCTTAAACAAATATAAATATCATGTAAAAATAATTTTTTATATTAAAACATAATATATTCTTAAATTATGTTATAAAATAATATATGAAATATTTCATTCAACTTATCCAAATAACTAAAACAATTTTTATAGAAAACATGTATCATGAATATGACTTATAAACATAATGATAATTCTATTATCCTTCATTAGTGTATATCCTCACGAAAAAACTCCCAAACTTATCTATACACCGTGAATATATCCTTTATTTTCTTAAAGTACATTAGGATGATATTCACCACTACATAATGAAATTATATAATATTTTTATGACATATTACAACCATGATCAATATATAACTAACATGAAACTATTATATTTCATGCAATATATGATATAACCCAGTATAAATGAATAGGTAATTGAACTAATTATATTTATCTTATAATATGATTACGGTAACATTTTATTCGAGTGATTTATTGTATATGATGTTGGAAAATATCCTCTATTGTATAGTTACATTTTTATCCTTTTTATTACCATGTCAATATATATAAATTATCTTACAACATTATTACCTTGATATCTATCTTCATAATTCATAATCCCTTTAATGTTTTATTATTCACCTATATCTTTCAAACATAATCATTTATTTGATTTTTTGTTAAATATATTTTAAAATTTCACTTCATTTCACATAATAATTATATCCTCTACATATAATTCATGAAATTCAAATCACACCAACTAAACTTCTTGTAGAAATATGGATAACTGAAAATTCTAGTGAAAAAAAATTCTCTTATAACCTATTCAAAATGACAATCAATCATTATAATTCAAGTATTAATTCTTAAATGTGTATTTATTGATTTAAATTGTTATTATACATCATGGGTGTCCAAAAACCTTCTTATTTTTTATTATTAATTTCATTAACCAATTTACCATCTTGGAATGTAATTTAGATATCTATTTTCTAAATTCCTTAATTATCATGGGGTTTTAATTCGTGTAAAATAATAATTGAATTTATAATTTATTTTAGTGGAATAGTTATCAAACTAAATTCCAAAAATTTTCTTCAATCCTGACATGTATAACCATGCTATATATAAATTTTCTATTTAATATATTTTATGTTAACATCTAAAATATTCTTCATTGGCTAGTTCATTTAATATACTCCAAATATTATATTGGTGTATATAATGTATTTTTAAATTTCTAGACTCTTGACTCTAAGCATCATCATTTATATAAATTACATCATTATAGGAAATGGGTGTTCTAAATTCATAAATTATTGTCTCAAATAACTCTAAAAAATGAATTCCATATATCATTGGGTCATAAACCTCACTTGGTGACCTATGTAGTATAAATGTCTCATGAAATTCTTCACCTCGTATGTATTCTGTTGCTTTTTCTTGTTCTAATAATTGTGTATCTATGTAATTATCATCATAAAAGAAAATATTTATCCCACTATATCAAATGGAAATATACTATTTGACAAGAAATATGTAATTAAATTCTATAATTAATCATATTTATAATGAGTTATATTTGAAATATCCATTATTTTCCTTTAGATATCTGATAAATATACACATTGTGTCTTAGGATAAAATTTTCTTAATTTTTATTGTCTTGAATTCATTGAAGCCCCTTACACCAATATTTAATGGTGAAAATTAATTTCTATAAAATAAATCATATATAATATCATCACATTCTATTGTATAAATATAGTTTAATGTATATAATATTGTTTAAATTTTATATCATTACTGTGTTTATAGAAGAGTTTCATCAAACTGAATGAATAATAACATGCCAATAAAGAACGATTTTTTTAATTCACTAATACTATTTCACTATGGTGTGTAAGGAAGGGTTAGTTGGGTGACTATCCCAAATGTATTCAATAATAAAATCCTAGATAAGACATCATATCTCATGATATTAGTGGAAATTACTTAAATTGTTTCCAAGGTAGTTCCCTACACAATTTTGATATTCCATTAGCATAGTATTAGAACTGATCTTATTCCACATTTTAAAGATATATCAAATTTCAAAAAATCTTTTGTAAAAGAAATTAAGGAATAATACACACATATTTCTTATACTATAAAGGTAATTCATACAATGGAATGAATTAATTCTATATATATGTATGGTTTCAACTTTTGATTTTATTTATTTAAGTGAGTCTCGTTTAAATAACCAATCTTGATGTTCTATGTATGGGTAAGGTGTGACTATTATTAATTATATTTTCTAGTGATGATTAATAGTCTATTTTTAGGTACATATATATAAAAAAATTAGATATTTCATACCATAACATATAAGATTTTTATAAAAGAATAAACTATTAATTCAAAATATGAAATAAACTATTATTTCAAAATACTAAATTAACCGACTTTTGACTAAACATGACATAATGATAATATATTTTGTAACTAATGATAATTAATAAAATAATTATATTATTTTATCTAGTATATTTGTTAAAATGAGTGGAAATTCTACTATTTCAATTTTTGGTAGTCTTCCCCAAATTTTTGTTTATAGATCCACTACTCCTTTATACATACAAGTCAATTTATTAGGAAATTGTAATTAATTACATATTTGTGACCTATATTTTTATATAACACCATAATTTATGAAATTGAAATATAAATTTCAATGAAAACTATACCAATAGATGATGCCTCTACATTCTTATTCTTCCCATTATTGAGATTTGGATTTTAGTGAACCTTTTATGACACATGGAAACCATAAAATCTCTTAATTATTTCATTTTAACAGATTTTAATACATGTAATAGAATGACATAATACCTTAGACATTTATTTAGTTACAAAAATATCATCAATTCTCTCACACATATTGTTAACAATAGAGACTGGATGTCTAGTTTTTATCATATCCTAATTATATAGTAAACAATGGATAAAAGATCTATTATTTACTTTTGTATATTAATTACCATATTATTAACAATGAATATATACAATTATTGTGGTAATGAATATAGTATGTGATTTTAGAACACATATTTATAAAAAAAATAAGCGTACTGAGTCTAATCACTCAACATACCCAATCATTTTGTGTAAATTAGTACTAGGTCAATTTCAATTTAAAATCCTACATGTGAAGTGATCATTATTTATCTCATACCACTCCATCATTAATCTATCATTATAAAAGTCTTTTATATTATAAATTATTTTGTATGTGTTAGTATTTCCATGCACTATTATTTATTCAAAATACATTTATGATAACATTTTGTATTTTATATCAAATATTTCATTAGTGTGCCTCATGTAGGATTCATTATCAAAATTGATATTATCATAAAGAGGATGAAAAAGAAGATATGAATCTGATATATATTATTTATTATCCTGGAATTGAACCCTTTGAATTTAATTATAATGATCAATGAAATTATTGTTAGTTATGAAATTACATTTTCTAGGATGGATCATAGTGAAATTGAGTTAATGGTATTTAATTCTATGTGATCTAATTTAAATAAATTTGGGGATTTAAACATCATTATTTAATGTTAATAATTTGAGAATTATAAATTTATTACATTTAATGACTACCAGTATTTTAATCCATTACCCACATCCATTAAATATTGGATATAAAATATTCGGCCTCTTAATTATTCTAGTTGGAATGGATTTAAAAAACACATTTGACATTTCAAACTATATATTTTCAAATAATAATAGATATTTTGGTTTGAATTTTTCTGGTAAGAGTTATTATCTAAAAGATCCACAATCTAATTAGTGTATTATTAATTCCTGTAAATACCTTCCTTATATATAATAAACAATTTAAAATTAAAATTATACTAAACTACTTATTGATACTTCATTGATTATTATTTTATTTATGTAATCCCAAAATAAATTTTTTGAACCGCTTTACTAATATGATTCCAAAACTATGGTTATTAACCACCCTTAAATATTATTTTTGTGAAAGTATACTAATGAAAGGAAATAATGAATTAATTCTACATTTAGTGATTTTAATGTATTCTATTAAAATTTTGAATTATATCTAATTATATTACTAATTAATTCCAATTAAACTATGTTACATATATAAAAAAGTTAACTATAGATAAATAGAAATAACTCATCTTGTATTTAGTTTTTATAGCTTTTTATGTACATCAACTTCCTTGTGTTATCAAATTTCATTCACACATCCAAATAATAAAATACAAAATCATGAAAAAAATTATAAATAAATAATTACATGATCAAGTGATGTATTTTTCTGGTTAATCCATTAAGAAGATGATGGATCAATAAATAACACAATTGATCTCTTTAATTCATGTGAATAAACATGTTTAATAACCCACATTTTTCTGAATCATTATATCATATTTAGATCCAATATACTTTTCACCTTGAACTACATAAAAATAGGACATTACTTATTTAGACATATATACTCTCAAATATTTTGGGGGGAACTGAGACACGGAGTGAAATATTTTAAACTAATAACGACTCAGAGACCATTATACAATAAAAATATAGAGACACTATAAAAATACATCCAAATGCAATTATTTAATAATTTATTTTTACTAATAATTATCTATAAAAATAATTAATGTTTAATAAATAAAAAACCAGTCAAAAGTGAATCTGTCAAATCTATAGACCTGTCTAAATAAATAGAAATTTTGTAAAATATTTAAATAATAAAATAATCAATTCGATATAATAAATGATTAATTAATATAATAATAATATAATTTTAAATAATTAAAAATATTAATCATTTCTCTTAATATCATTTTATTTTATTTTTACTATTTTAAAATATTTATTTTTATTTTTTAAAATTATATGGTTATTTTTTGTGCCTAAAATATCATTGAACGAATACCGATCCTAAAAAATGAAACTTACAAAATTGTCAATTTAGGAAAGCCACATAATGGACACATTTAACAAAAAGAAATCCTTCTAAAATATTTCATTGTAAGTTAGTGATTCCAAACCTAGTAATTCGTTTAGGTGGACTGGATGAGTGGATCTGCCACCATACATAACTTTTTTTTCTATTAATACCGTACCAGTCCCACCATAGAAGTTAATAAAAATTGGATTACTATAACATGATGATATTTAAATACATTAACATTATATAATTTTTTGGAATACATAATACATTATACAAATAGACGCCCAAATAGTGTATTGATTTATTACATCTGTAAATAATGTTGCATAATAAATAGAATATAGTGAGATAAACTATATTCCAAGAAGATCATCATCACTATACCCATTCATAGACACATCATACATAATATAAATCATAATGACTTGGGGAAATATAACATTAAAATGGATGAACTCATATGATCATTAACAGAAAACAATGGATATATGTAATCATAATCATGAGAATATGGTTATGAAAATATGATCATAACTTTAGAAGATCATACGCTACAGAACATAGAGAATTAAAATGAATCATGGAATAATGGTTTGTTGTTAATAATATATTAATCTTATCATAATCATGATCATGATACATTAATTAATATCACATAAATAATACATGAAATTATGTAAGTCCCATAAGAATATAAAATTATTGCCATATTATTCATGTAATTGGTTCCAATGACATATTATTAGTTTGGGTTCAATCCCCATACAATCTTGGTTCTCATGGATCACTCCCATATCCCTATTAGTATACAAGGTTTACTCCCAATACTATATTTGCAGACAAAGTCCTTAAATAAACTGAGCTAACTCTTTATTATATCAATTTTTATATCCTGATAGATAAATATTTACTCAATGAATTATAGTTATATATATTTACGAATGATTTCATAATTAAATCATTCTTACATGTTCCAAAATATCATAAACATTCATCATATCATAACCCATGAAAAGAAATTGGTGTTATAAACATGTAATCATATATTAACCTATGATAAGGAGATAAGTTTCATTGCCATTACATCATTGCATAACCAATAAATCAATCAGGTTTATTAATCATATAACCCAATAATGTTAAATGTGATTCATAAAAACATAACCTATTAAATATAAATGTTTTTCATTAACATATTACCCATGAAATATAAATAGGTTTCATTAAAATCAAGCCAACAAAAACATAATTCATTAAAAGAATAGATGTAAATAGGACCATTAAATCATATCCCTTTAAATTCATTAGGAACACCTATGTATTTTGTCGTATATGAAAAAACATTATATTAAATAATTTAAAATCATTTCATTTCGAAAATACCCTTTTATATTAAAAAAAACTATTTAAAAATTACAATATTTATAAAATAGATTTATTTTAAAATAACACTGATATCATATAAATTATTCTATAAATATTTTTCAATATCATTTAACATGAAAACATTTAAATTAAGCATGAAAAAATTTTGAAAAAAATTTATTTGATAATGAATTTTGAAATAAATTAGAAAACCATTTCTTTGAAAAAGGAACCTTGAATTTTTTTGAAAACCATTTCTTTAATAGAGGAGATTGAAAACATTTTTCGAAACCATATCATCAAAAATGAATATTTAAAACATATATTAAATAATTTTTCAACAAAAATAATTTTAAAACATATAACAAAACCATTTAAACCATTGAAATTATTTTCATTGAATATATCATTTTGAAAACATATAATGGATTCTTTTAAAATATTATTAAAAACATTTTAGACATAAAAAATTTGGTTTAGTACCCTTATCATTAAAACTCACATTAGAAATAATATATTTTCTAAATGCATGGATAATTTTTTACTCAATTGGAGCTGTTAAAAAATTTATTTTTCTATTCAATGTAATTATTTGTATGACCATGGATAAATCATTGCATGTTGAACATTCCTTTTTATCCATAAAATTAATTATGAAGTGCCTCAGAAAAAAAGAAAAAGAAGATTAATTTTTAATATAAAATTTGATTAAAACATGATATATGAGAATCTATTTCTATTTAATATTATAATATAATAATATATAATTATATATAACATTGTTTTTAAAATCATTCTTTTGAAATAACATATATTTCTATCCGAAAAGAAAAAAAATTTATATTTTCTCGAAATCACTTTCATAGAAATCATAATTAATAATTTGGGTATTAATTTTTTTTAATAATTGAATGAACATTTAAAAAACATATAGGAATAAAATTAATTAGTTTCATGAAATATGGATCGTATGGTTTCATCAATGAAAGACTAATCATAATCAATCATGATAAATGACAAAACATTTCTCAGAACTTTTTACCACTTCGTAACATTGATTCATAGTAATGATGGAATAAAATTACAATACATGAAGCTTAAAAAATCATATAGTGAAGTAGATACATTATATAACATTTAAAATGACCATTTATACCCCTCGTAAGAATATATAGCTACATAACATGGATTGTGTCTGAAGGAAGGAATATTGAGTGAAAAATTACTTTACTAGTTTGGTATATTTTTAATCGTAAATTTAATGAATGAAAGATAATCAAATTAATATTTAAATACCAAAACAATGTTTATATTTGAATCATATAAAACATACATGGGAATTATAAACATCAAATATAAGAAACAACAGGTGAATAAAGCTTGTGACTCACAGAAAATAAAAGGTAGCTGAAAAACCCATACCTTAGGTCTTGTACTCATTGTACTCATAAAATAATCTTTTATAATAAAAATAAGTTTATTATAAATATTTTAAAGAACCATATTACTATATATAAAAACTTATAATATATGATTATGGAATTTTGTTACTTTTTTATTAACTACTCCATGTTACTCTCATGTTTCGGGTAGTATCTGTTTTGTTTTTTATATGTGTTTTGACATGTTATTATTGATCTTCTTACATAGATAATGATTTACATATTTAAATAATTTTACACATTATATAAGTATTTGATATATTCATTATATATATATTTATAATAATATATAAAATATTGAAATATTAAATGTAATACACCGTTCATGGAGACAATAGGTTGTACATACGCATAAATGATGTATCTGTTGTATTGTCATATTTAATGATAGAATGTAAATTAAATAAATATATATATATAATAATTATATAATAATTAACATTAAATTTTCATTAAATATGTTTTCTTAACTCATCCTAAATACATTCCATGTAATGTGTGAATTATTCACATCACATTGAGGAGGTAGTAGTCCACACATCCACAAATGAAGTTATTATATTTACATAAAACATAAATCATAAACTCATACATGATATATAAAAACATATATTACACCATTATTCCCATCCATGATAGGTGGTAAATGAAAAACGAATGACATCTTTTTGTGGGGTGATACTTAGTTGTACACAAAAATTGTAAGTTCCTTACCCATTAGATGGAAGTGTGAGTAAGTGTTGGTATACCACATTGAAAACAACATATTATAAAATTGATGATAATGAGGTTATTATATAATATATAAAATTATTAATTTAGAGTTGGGGAATTAAAATAAAACAATTGATCTTGAGGAAGGATTTTCCCTCTTCCTTGGGTAACTCCTCTTAGTTTGCACCAAAGGCAAACATTTGTTGTATTGTGTTCTATTGGGAGGAATTTATGAAGAAGTATGGGATTTTTAGAGGGTATATGGGTTTTTTTTGGTATAGACAATCTGTAATGAGATGTTTATGGAATTGAGGGATGTGAATTCCCTTTTATAGAGGAGGAGGAGTGACATTCGAGAAAATATTAAATGGTAAACACTATTGATAGGTATCCCTTATATAATGTACATCCATTAATTGTTAATATTATATCCATGAGGCTAGTTGGTCTATCTATGTCCATAAAAGAACCATTCTACATGTTTTTCTATCATTTTTTTCATTACATTTATGGTATAGTCTCTTGTCAAACTTAATTTTACCTTAATCATTATAATTAATTTTAATTAAATTGACTAATACTTTTGATAGAATATAATAACCTAATTATTAGTTAAAAATTATTATGATTCTAAATTTAGAATCCATTTTTCCAAATTCTAAGGAATAATGTGTCAAAATTTAATTTAATTTTATTCATGTAGATGTCTTGAAATAATCAATTTCAGAAAATGTTTAGATTAATAGTTTTCTATGTTTTTATACCATAATTTAATATGAAATTGGTTCCAATGAACTAAATTGTTTTGGATAATATAAAATTGATATAATTAAAAATAAAAACATAATAAAAATATTATTCAAACATATAAATAAATTTTAGGAAAATTCTTTTTTGAACTAAAATTTAGTATCATTCACTATTCATCCAAATAAGAAATTTCTCAGAAAAATTTCCAATAAACAACCCAAAGTAAATTTTGATACTAATATTTCAGAATTTTAATTTTTTAGTCAAATTAGAATTATAAATTACCCAAAATTTATTTTTAAATCAGTTCTCCATTAAACGGCGTTATAATTACATTTTTAAAAATACATATTTTTTCATATATTTGGATTTTTTCTAATCTTATACATATAAAATCTATTACATTGGTATCAAAAATACTGATTGAGTATAATATATTTAAATTTTTTCTACATTTTTTTCTTAAGTTGTTTGTTTGATTTGTAGAAAAATATTTTTCTTATAAATGATATTTATTTATTTTAAAATAGTTATTTTATTCACTTTTACTAATTTATAATAAAGGAATCATTTTATATAAATTTGTATGTCATATTTTTATAATTTAATTTTTTCATTTATATAATCCATTAAAAAATATTGGTTGTAGCTATAATATTTTTTTAATACTAATATTAATAGTTTATTATAGTTCGGTAATAACTCAGCATTGCGTGTAACTAAAGCTACCGAAGGGACTCAAAATTGTGTGTAATACCAGAATCTCATAGTATAGTTTGTGCCATAAAAAATCTATAAGTTTTGGGTCATGTAATATTATCATGGTGTTTCATATGAAGAATGCAATCTTAGTGATTTAATCTGAGAAACTATATTCAGTTTTACATGAGAAAAAAATATCAAAATGATTAAAATACATTGAAAAAAAATCAAAATATCTCAGCATGTTATATTCTACCCCCCCCCCCCATGGAATTTATGCCTAGAATTTTATCAAGTTTATCAATGTTATAGTAAATTGAATTTTCTTTCATAAAACAGTCATCATTGACATGAATACTAATGATTACATTATTAATTGATTTTTTAAATTGTAATGGTTACCCAATGTTACTCGTAAATGTTTTCTCATATCGGATAACATATCTGTCAAGTTAAAACAAAGAAGTGGAGAAAAATTATAAATAATTATCGTTACTAATAAAGACCATTGAACACAAGGAAATGAGTTATCTAGATAATGTTAACAATAATAATATAATAATTGAATACAACCATGAAATAAGTAATTTATATAATAAAAAATGATGATAATAGGCCAATAATATTTTTAAGATAATTTTCAAAAAGAACGATATAGTTACATGATTTCATTAAATTCCTTATCCACAATCTCAAACATTAGTAATTCCTTGTTCAATTCCCACTTCACCACTTGCTCCAGGAAATGCTGTTGAATGTTTCATTCATGAAGAACTAAAAGATCAAAGGATCCATAAATTGAATGATAATTCATTCAATATTTATTTAGTTAATATCACAAAAAAAATATTTATCACAAGTTATCCAATATACCAAAATCCTCATATTTGTAAGATAATACATTAATATATAAAATATCATTTGATGTTTAACATATACAATTCCATAAATGGATAACCTTATAACCCTTCATAAATATGGGAGTACAAAAATTTAGAAAAAATGTTACTAAATTTATCAAAACTAGCTTACCATTGATCTCCCAATTTATAATAATGTATCTCTTATTTATCGCATACATAAAATGTGAATACCTCCATCATTAATTCACATGAACTTGGTAATAAACTAAATTACTGTAAATCATAATTTAAAACACTCATGTTTCCTAATTCATAATTATATTAAACACACTCCTTAAATCTAAAAAATGTTGTAAACTCCGTCTATTATATCATAAAACACCTATAAAAATCATTCATTAGATCAAACATAATATATACCATCTAATTTTATTATTAATTTTCTACATTTAATTATTCAATCCTCATTATTTAAACATAAGAAATATACTATGTGTTATCTTTCCCTTATTCATTTTTCCCACATAAACTTATCCTTGACATTAAATAAATTTCCCACTCTATTAAAACTATTAAACATATTCTATTAAATCCTTAGTGAAAAACATAAAGTAAAAAAAATATCTATAACATAATTCATTAATCCAAAGACATAAAAAGATGAATTATTCAACACCATCCTTAAGACATAAAATATATACCATATTCTATTAATTAACACATATTTCCATTTACATTTCACTTATAGACTTATCATCAGTAAACATATAACCATTACATAAAACACCTTGATGATTTTCTTCTTAATATTCTAATTACTGAAATCAACTTTCAAAATAAAAATTCATTACAAACATAATTAATTCAACATTAGATGATGTCTTAGGAAATCTAATATTCC
Source organism: Viscum album (assembly GCA_963277665.1). Lineage (NCBI taxonomy): Eukaryota > Viridiplantae > Streptophyta > Magnoliopsida > Santalales > Viscaceae > Viscum > Viscum album. Next base: position 1,420,145 of record OY728129.1, read on the forward strand.
AATACATTGTGTAAATTGAGACCTTAATTTTTACTTTGTAGTAACTTTCTTTTTTTCCTACGTTTCCACTGTAAAAACATCATCTTGTTCCTCTAAGGCATTCACTTGGGTGATCCTTTTATCATGCTTGACATAAGGGAAACTAAATATTTTTTTATCTATTGTCTCCATTACAAAAACTCTCAGTTAACACCTTCATAATATTGATTGGAGAGTTTGAGATTTGGTTCTTTTACATGTTGGTAATCATATTTTGTGAAAATTGATTAGGTATGGTGGAAACATTATTCACTATAATTATCATCCCTTTTGACTTATCATTAGAATTTTTTGTCACATTATGTATTAACACAGTTCCTTCTAGTGACCACTATTGAAAAAAACTAGAATGGAATGGGTGATCATCAATTATCATAGCTGAAATCCTAATTATTATGAAAAATCATTTTTATGATGTCAAACTTATGACCCCATCATTTGTATTATACAGCCTTGGATCATTTTTAGAGACATCCTTAGACATATATATCGAAATATTCCTACGGATATCACCATCATTTTATCATATTATTATCCGAATGTTAACTAAACCTTTGATATGATACCAACTATAACAAACCATACTTTAAATATATTAAAATAAAACCCTCTTTTAAAAATACATTAAATATTACAAAAATAGATGTCAGAAGTACATATTAGATTAGTTTATATGAAAATAAGGAACCATAAACACTCATATATATGTATGCTACAATATCTCCCACAAAATCCTTCATGAGTACAAACCTTATTTGACGCATCATACACAATACATATCTTTATAAACCTGGGAATTGAAACATAAAAACAGTAAACACATATTCTCGGTATGGTAATTAAGGGCTATATATAATCACACTCACTAGAATGAGGGTATAATAATGTAATCATAACATTATAACATCATTCCATAAATAAAAGGATAATATACCTAAATCATGGAAAAAATATTTGGAGTTAAGAATCCATGCATCATAATGTAGTCAAGATCATTATACATAGTATAATAATATAGGAATAAGACATGGAATTTTTTATGAAAATAATCATATGAAATTATTCCCATTATAGTCATGGAATATTTTCCAAGGTCATCTTAGTAGTTTGTGTTCAGTCCACATACCATCTTTCTAGTATTGGTTCACTCCCATGTTCATCAATATTTTTAGGGTTCACTCCCAAGCCTATTGTAACACCTGAGACTTTTATGTTATATAAATAATCAAAGGAATCTTTTTCTACACACAATACTTTCTTGGCCTGCTTTACAAGAAATCGCAACCTTCCTCGATAGCTTGCGTCGTAAGCAATATCGAGTTTCACTAAACAATGATATACTCATAAAATACTATTAAAACTAGACGTTATGAATAGTAATAACCACTTTTTGAAATTTTATAAATTTTATTTTTCAAAATGGACTTCATTTTTGGATTCGGAATATTGAAATTATCCTAGGCTGAAATTTTGGTATTTTTCTGAAAACATTCAATTTTTGATGAATAGTGAAACCACTAAGTGGTAGTTAAAAAACTGAATTTTTCATAAAACATAATTTTACCGCTTCTGTGAGTGGAATTTCAAAAATCCAAGAGACACGATTGATGTTAGTAAGTAAAATGTGGTTCAATGAGATTAAAATAATTTTTTGGTGAATAGTAACATTTTACCTTTTTTACCACGGTTAAAAGTAAATAGGGTAATTAAGCGTATAAATGATATTTTTATTACCCTAACACATGTCCTAATTCTATTTTACAAGTGTAATTCGACCAAAAACAACCTTAGGAATAAAATATCACCATTTAGGCCCACTTGGATTAGATTAGGACATTTATTATTAATTTATTTAAAGAAGGGTTAAAATAGTTAAAATCAAAGTTTAATAAGTAAATTATTTTTAATATGGGGTTATACATAAGATAAATTCGACTATAAATATTCATTATAAAGACAAAAAGCTTTCCTACATAATTTTATTTTATTTGTAATTTTTAGACATTAAATAATTTAATTTATTTATGACACAACAATGATGTAGTAATTATCTTATTAATGAAATATTGACATAATTGATGTTATAAACACCAAAATAAATGTAATTTTACACTTTTTATGAATTCCACTAATTTTATAGATTAATATGAAATTTTAGTATTGATTTAATTAACTTTCTTCGAACTAATAATTCTGTTATGATTTTCACAAAAATTATTTACTAAATAGTGTCAAATTGAAATAAAATAGTTTTTAAAACAAATATTATATTAGTAATTGTTATTTTATTCCTAAAACTCTAAGGTTCGGAAAAATGAATTAGATAAGGTTATATATATATATAATAAACAACTTGGGGTTCGTTTGGCTGGTAATAGTAAGTTTATTAACCTTATTGTATAAGAACACAAGAAGACACGGTAAAAGTAAAATTATTTAACTTAATGTTAAATCTAAATGATAAGGTTAAAATAGGAACCTAAACTTGTCTAAATTCTATTGGATGAGAGGATTTCGACCCCTACCCACCTTTATTTCTAAATATATCAATTTGGAGCTATTAAAAACCGAATTTGACTTTATAATAAAATAATATTTTTAGTTATTCCAAAGGTGACCCTCTCCTCCCTTATAAAAGGGCACCTCTTCCCTCTCTTCCTCACACCACTTTGAGCCTTCAAGCTCGGCCAAACCCTGAAAATTTCTTCTCTCCAGTTCCCTAGAAACATCCTAGAGGATCTGTTATTCTTCAAAGACCTATTTTAGTTCCCTAAAAGGAGGTCTCAAAGAAGCACTTCAAAGAAGAGGTAATGTCCATTACCGATTCTTTCATCTTTATTTCTTCTTCCACTTCTTCTTCATTAATTGTTTCATTATGAAGTAATAACATCAGTATCACTCATATGCTGATATGTTAATATAAGTATTAAACAACCCTATTTCACCATCTATTTATCCTATGGAAAAAGAAATCACCACACGTGTGTACGTACGGAATACCGTCTCCACGCCGTGGTGTAATCTATTTTCCACCACAACCTTACTTGGATGGGTATAATGGTGTAAATAATGACTATATATGACTATTATAAAGTGATACTGAATCTGAAATTGTATAGATACACTCCAATACAATTCCATGATCATAGGAACAATATCATCACTCGTGCGTACGTACGGAATACTGCCTCCACGACGCGATGCGACTCGTTCAACATGATCTTCATTTCATAATGATTATATAAATGAATTGAATTAATGAATATGATATATATTATACTAATACCATTCTAGAAATGAGGTATCTATAACCTAAAGAGAAGAATAAGAATTTATTCGACAACACCCGCATAAGAACAAAAAGTTATAAACACCCGAATAACAAGTAGCAATGAAATATTACAACTAAGAAGCTATGAATATGGACATATATGATATCATAAAAATAAGTATGATTCTGTAATAAGTCAATAACATTATTTAAAACATTATATAGGAGTTTCGGACACGTACAAGTCATATCAGACCTAAGGTAAGGGAAAATATCACAATCTCATTTTTATCTGAGATTATTTATACTTTGGTATTTACTGTGGTGTATTTTATCATCCACATCCATGTTTCCTCAATATGTAATATTAATTCCATCCACCAAAAATTGTTTAAATCCAATTTTACCCATCTGTGAGTTTTTAGTAAAAGATATGAAAGGAATCTTTTTTCGTTTTTCGTACGAGGTACTTTTTGAGTTTTCCGACAAAAGTACGAAGAATGTTTTTTTAACTTATACGGCATAAATGGATTTTTAAAACTTTCTTTCAAAGAATATTCCTTTATAAGTTTTCAAGTTTATTTTTAATCAACTTATTTTAGTTTAAAATTGTATGGCATTTTACGAATGGAAAATGTTTTTGAAGTAGAAAGGATATTTTCCTCAATAATGGAGTTCAAGTGTTTTATCAAAATTATTTTCCATCTAAGATAATATAGGGTTCTGATTCTATCCCTATCATTACATTAATTTTATTATGTTGTGATGGAATTATTTTTATGAATTCATTTATCTTTTATGAATTGTTTTATGATGTCACGATGTTTAAGAATTCCATTTTTATTACATGGGTTATGCAATGATGTATGATTTATGATTTTTGTGGAACACATAAGAATGGTTTCATTATTAGATGGGTGGGACCTATATATCCCTCCAATGCATTGGGTAAAGATTTTATATCTCATGAGATAGAAATGGATGGAAAGGTAGGTTATACCGGTTCAGTGAAACAGGACTGAAACGAGGGTGACTCGGTTTAGAAAGGGACTTTGTACACTAAGATAGTCTTGGCAATGAGCCTTGACTAATAAGAAATGATTCTCTATGATTATGTGTGTATGCCACAAAGTTTAATGTTTTAAGTTATAATAATTGGGATTTCATTTCACTACTACGATTTATCCCATGTAATGAAATTATGATCTCTTTTCCATGTTAAGATTTCCAAAAGTTATGTGCTTATGTATATGATGTGATTGATATTTCTTTTGTTTAACCTTACTGAGCATTTGTGCTCACCCGTTTGTATGTTTTGTTTCCCCAGGTCAGGAAGAAGTTTATTAAGTAGAATATGCCAAAAGGGACTCTAGATATGATGAAATAAATGGGAGGCAAAGTAGATGCTTTATGAACCATTTGTTTATGTTTCCCAGTTTCTAATGAAACAATACATATACAGTTCATTCTTGGTTTGGTTATATGTTGTAATAAGTGTGCTTCAATTCTTAAGTAATAACAATTTAAGTAAAGTATGGGTCGTTATAGTTGGTATCAGAGGAAAGTTATAGTCAACCTTTGGAAACTAGGATGTGAAATCCTTAGTAAGAACCCTAAGGATAATTCTAAGCATAGATCACAATCTTAGTGTTTTAGAAATGTCCATGAATAACCTAGGATAAGACCATAAGTGTGAAATTTTATTCTTGATTATGTGGTTTTCCTATTATAATTAGTGTTGCCCACACTATTCTTCTTGGTTTTAGTCAATGGATGGAACCCGAAGGAACCGTGTTAATGCGGAATGCGATGGGAAATGCAATGATTGTCCCCCTGAGAAACCAAACGTTATGGGAGCTGGAATGCAAAATCTTGTAGACATGCTCACACAACTTTCTCAAGCTATGAATCATGCAGGACTTCCAAACGAGAAAATAAAGGAGCAAAATTCTGTTCAATCCTTCATGAGACAGCATCCACCTTCATTCAGCGGGTCTACGAAAACATTAGTTGCTGAACAATGGATTAGTACTACTGAAAAGATATTTTCAGTTCTTCAATGTTCTGAGCATGATAAAGTCATCTTAGCAGTGTATATTTTGGAAGGTGATGCTGATCAATGGTGGAATCTTATTAAGAATACGAGGCAAAGGGATGAAATTGTGTACATGGAATGGGACGAGTTCAAGAACTTATTTTTCAATAAGTACTTCCCTCGTATTCTCCGAACAAAGATGGAGAAAGAGTTTCTTGAACTGAAGAAAAAGGATGATGAATCTGATGGTACCTATGAAGAAAATTTTACAAGCCTTGCAAGGTACACTTCTGGTATTATTATCCAACCTGAGAGTATGATCAATCGATTCTTTAGTGTCTTAAAACCTAGTCTTCGAAGGGCCTTAGCCATAAGGGACTTCAATAGCTACGAGGAAATCGTTCGATGTGCTCTCAATGTTGATATGGAGATTGGAGTAACCCATCAGTCATATGGGTTTGATAAGAAGATGAAAATGGAATTCAAAGGAAAATCTAAAGAGCACACTAAAAAGAAGATGAACTTTCCCTTATGCTCAAAGTGTGGAATGAAACATGGATGGAGTTGTCTTAATGGGAAAAGTAAATGTTTAAAATGTGGAAAGGAAGGTCATCGGGCATTTGAATGCCGCGATGATGGGAATAAGATGTCTAATGATGCAAACAAAGGAAGGGATACGCAGAATGAACCTACTACACTACAATGTTTCAAGTGAAAGGAGATGGGACATTATTCCAATAAATTCCCTAATCCAAGGGTTGATGATGATGGTCGACATCAACAAACTCTTAAGGCTAAAGACAAAGGAATGTCACATGCAATTTCTATCAGCGATGTGGAGTACGATAATGATGTGGTGAAAGGTACACTTACCATCCACTCTAAAGTAGCAAATGTTTTATTTGATTCTGGATCCACCCACTCCTTTATTTCTGAAGAATTTTCTAAGGGAATCACCATACTACCTCAACAATTAGATTTTGAGTTAGTTGTGACAACACATAATGGCACAACAGTCGCATCAAAAGTTTATAATTCTTCTCCGATTGAAGTTTGTGGGAAAGTGATTCCTGTAAATCTTGTGATCCATCCTATAGTGGAATTTGATGTGATTCTTGGCATGGATTGGCTTTCTCTACATGGATCTTGTATCAATATCCAAAGAAGGGAAGTCACATTTCATATTCCAGATCAATCTATGATCTTCTATCGATGCAAGGACGTACATAACCTTCCAGTGGAAATTTCTTCTATTTTATGGGTATTGATTCCACTAAATGAAGGTTATTTATCTCAAATGGTTGGTGAGAAACTCATGATTAAGAATATTCCCATTGTACGGGAGTTTGATGATTTCTTTCTGGAGTAATTACCGGGTCTTCCACCAAATCTTGAAGTTGAGTTTTCAATAGAACTCATACTGGGTGCTTTGCCTATTTCAATGACACCTTATAGAATGGCCCCAATTGAGTTGTAGGAATTGAAGAAGCAACTCCAAGAGAATCTTGATAAGGGATTCATACGCCCTAGTGCATCACCTTGGGGAGCACATATTCTATTTGTTATGAAGAAAGATGGATCAATGAGACTCTCCATTGATTATCGAGAACATAACAAGATAACTATCAAGAACAAATATCCTCTCCCACGCATTGATGACTTATTTGACCAACTACACGGAGCTCAATACTTTTCCAAGATTGATCTTAGTTCAGGGTATCATCAATTAAGGGTCAAAAGGGAGGATATAAAAAAGACGGCTTTCCGTACAAGGTATGGACACTATGAATTTATAGTGATGCCATTTGGTCTTACTAGTGCCCCTGTTATCTTCATGGATCTGATGAATATAGTCATTAGAGACTATCTTGATCAATTTTTGGTAGTCTTTATAGATGATATTCTTGTCTATTCAAATAGCAAGGAAGAACATGAAGAACACTTGAGAATTATATTGAAACCCTGAGAAAGGAGAAGGTTTATGTCAAATTTACCAAGTGTGAATTTTGGCTTCAAAAAGTTGAATTTTTGGGTCACATAATATTAAAAGATGGGATATCTGTGGATCCAACAAAAACAGAGGTTATCGAAAGATGGTCGAGACCAACAAAAGTAACCGAGATCCGATGTTTTCTTGGTTTGGCTGGATATTATCGACGTTTTGTGAAGGATTTTTCAGGATTATCTAATCCACTCACCAATTTGACTCGGAAAGGAGTTACGTTTGTTTGGACGGAGGAATGTGAAGAGAATTTCAAGGAGTTGAAAAGAAAGTTATCCAGTGCACCTGTGCTCACACTGCATTGTAGTGGAGAAAGGTTTGTGATCTACAGTGATGCATCCAAGAAGGGATTGGGCTGTGTTTTTATTCAAAATGATATGGTGATAGCTTATGCCACACGACAGTTGAAAATACATGAGCAAAATTACCCAACTCATGATTTGGAGTCAGCTGCAGTTATCTTTGCATTAAAGATTTGGAGGAATTGCCTTTATGGTGAATGGTGTGATATTTATACTGATCATAAAAGTTTAAAGTATATTTTCACACAAAATGAGCTGAATATGCTCCAAAGAAGATGGTTGGAGCTGAGTAAGGATTATGACTGCTCAATTCATTACCACCCTGGGAAAGCAAACAAGGTGGAAGATGCATTAAGTCGACAAGACCATGTTAGTTTATCCATGATGAGGATCAAAAAAGATCCAATATTTATGGATTTACAAAGGATGGATCGTGGAATTATAAAGAAAGGAGAAAATCGTATCTTTCTCAAATGAATGTTCAACCATCTATACATGTGAAGATTAAAGAGGCACAAAAAGAAGATGTCGAGTTACAAAAGATGGTGAGAAATGTTCCTGAATTCAACCTTGATTGAGATGGGATAATCAATTATAGGAATCGGATTTGTGTTCCTCCCATCCCTGAATTAAAGAAGGAGCTGCTGGATGAGGCTCATAGTTCTTCATTCTCTATTCATCCTGGAAGCACAAAGATGTATAGGGACCTGAAAGAGTACTTCTGGTGGGATGACATGAAAAAAGATGTTGCTGAATATGTCTCTCGATGCTTGGTTTGTCAACAGGTTAAAGCAGAGAGATAGAAGTCTAAGGGGATGTTAAAACCATTACCCATACCCGAATGGAAATGGGAAAACATCACTATGGACTTTGTCACAGGACTTCCTAAAACATCCAAAGGCAATAATGCTATCTGGTTCATAGTTTATCGTCTTTCAAAGTCTGCACACTTCATTGCTATTAGAGAGGATTTCTCTCTGGATTAGCTTGCCAGGATATATGTAAAGGAAGTGGTAAGATTCCATGGAGTACCAATTTCTATTATATCTGATCGGGATCTGAGATTTACCTCAAAGTTCTGGAGAAGTCTTCAGCATACTCTGGATACAGAGTTGAGTTTCAGAACTGCTTATCATCCTCAGACAGACGATCATTTTGAGAGAACAATTCAAACTCTAGAAGAAATGTTGAGAGCTTGCTCTATGGATTTCAAAGGTGGTTGGGATCAACACCTACCTTTGGTGGAATTTTCTTATAATAATAGCTTTCAGTCCAGTATTCAGATGACTACTTATGAAGCTCTCTATGGAAAGAAATGAAGGACTCCATCATGTTGGGATGAAGTTGGGGGAAGAAAGCTATTAGGACCCGATCTCATTGATGAAATGGTAGAGAAGGTCAGATATATTCAACAACACATAAGAGCAGCTCAGAGTCAACAGAAAATTTATGCCGACAACCGAAGAAAATACCTAGATTTTGAAGTGGGTGATAAAGTGTTCTTACGAATATCTCCCTAGAAGAGGGTTATGAGATTTTGAAAGAAGGGGATGTTGAGCCCTAGATATATCTGTCCTTTCGAAATACTGGATCGTGTTGGGAAGGTAGCTTACTGATTTGCGCTTCCACCGAATCTCTCTCAGGTTCACGATGTGTTCCATTTATCTCTCCTGAGAAAGTACATACTTGATCCTTCACATGTACTCAGCTCAGAAGTTATACTGCTGGAGCAAGATCTTTCTTATGAAGAACAACTGATAGAGATTCTGGATCATAGTGAAAAAGTACTGCGAAACAGGACCACTCGATTGGTGAATGTTTTATGGAGGAACCACCAATTAGAAGAAGCTACATGGGAGCTTGGGGATATGATGAGGGAAATGTATCCCCATCTGTTTGTTACAAAGTGACGAATTTCGAGGGCGAAATTCATTTTAAGGGGGGTAGAATGTAACACCCAAGACTTTTATGTAATATAAATCATCAAAGGAATATTTTTCTACACACAAAACTTTATTGGCTTGCTTTACACGAAATCACAACCTTCCTCGATAGCTTGCGTCATACGCAATACCGAGTTTCACTAAACAATGATATACTAATAAAATATTATTAAAACTTGCCGTTATGAATAGTAATAACCACTTTTTGAAATTTTATAAATTTTATTTTTTAAAATTTACTTCATTTTTGGTTTTAGAATATCGAAATTATCCTAGGGTGAAATTTTGGTATTTTTCTGAAAACATTCAATTTTTTTTGAATAGTGAAACCACTAAGTGGTAGTTAAAAATTGAATTTTTCATAAAACATAATTTTACCACTTCTGTGAGTGAAATTTCGGAAATCTGAGAGACACGGTTGATGTTATTAAGTAAAATGTGGTTCAATGAGATGAAAATAATTTTTTGGTGAATAGTAACTTTTTACTTTTTTTACCACAGTTAATAGAAAATAGGGTAATTAAGGGTAAAAATGTTATTATTATTACCCTAACACATGTCCTAATTCTATTGGACAAGTGTAATTCGACCAAAAAAAACTTAGGAATAAAATATGACCATTTAGGCCCAGTTGGATTAGATTTGGACATTTTTTATTAATTTATTTAAAGAAGGGTTAAAATAGTTAAAAACAATGTTTAATAAGTAAATCATTTTTAATATGGGGTTATAATAAGATAAACTCGACTGTAAATATTAATTAGAAAGCTAAAACGATTTCATACATAATGGTATTTTATTTGTAATTTTTAGACATTAAATAATTTACTTTATTTATGACACAAAGATGATGTAGTAATTATCTTATTAATGAAATATTGACATAATTGATGTTATAGGCACCAAAATAAATGTAATTTTACACTTTTTATGAATTCCACTAATTTTATAGATTAATATGACATGTTAGTATTGATTAAATTATCTTTTTTCGAACTCTCCATTCTGTTATGATTTTCACGAAAATTAATTACTAAATAGTGTCAAAATTGACATAAAATAGTTTTTAAAACAAATATTATATTAGTAATTGTTGTTTTATTCCTAAAAATCTAAGGTTCGGCCAAATGACTTATATAAGGTTCTATATATATACTAAACAACTTGGGGTTCGTTTTTCTGTTTATAGTATGTTTATTAACCTTATTGTATAAGAACACAAGAAGACATGGTAAAAGTAAAATTATTTAACTTAATGTTAAATATAAATTATAAGGTTAAAATAGGAACCTAAAATTTTCTAAATTCTATTGGATGAGAGTATTTCGACCCCTACCCACCTTATCTTCGAAATATATCAATTTGGAGCTATTAAAAACCGAATTTTACTTTATAATAAAATAATATTTTTCGTTATTCTAAAGGTACCCCTCTCCTCCCTTATAAAAGGGCACCTCCTCCCCCTCTTCCCCACACCACTTTGAGCCTTCAAGATCGGCCAACCCCTGAAAATTTAATCTCTACACTTCCCTAGAAACATCCTAGAGGTTCTGGTCTTCTTCAAAGACATATTTTAGTGCCCTAAAAGGAGGTCTCAAAGAAGCACTTTAAAGAAGAGGTAATGTCTGTTACCGTTTGTTTCATCATTATTTATTCTTCCAATTCTTCTTCTTTAATTGTTTCATTATGAAGTAATAACATCAGTATCACTCATATACTGATATGTTATTATTAGTATGAAAAAACCCTATTTCACCATCTATCCATCCTACAGAAAAAGAAATCACCGCGCGTGCGTACGTACGGAATACCATCTCCACGCCATGGTGTAATCTATTTTCCACCACAACCTTACTTGGATGGGTATAATCGTGTAAATAATGACTATATATGAATATTATAAAGTGATACTGATTCTGAAATAGTATACATACACTCCAATACAATTCCATAATCATAGAAACGATTTCATCACTTGTGCGTACGTACGGAATACCGTCTCCACGACATGATGTTACTCGTTCTACATGATCTTCATTTCATAATGATTATATAAATGAATTTAATGAATTAATATGATATATATTACACTAATACCATTCTGGAAATGAGGTATCTATAACCTAATGAGAAGAATAATAATTTATTGGACAACACACGCAAAAGAACCAAAAGTTATAAACACCCGAATAACAGGTAGCAATGAAATATTACTACTAAGAAGCTAAGAAAATGACCATATATGATATCATAAAAATAATAATGATTCTATAATAAGTCAATAACATTATTTAAATCATTATACAGAAGGTTCGGACACGTACAAGGCATATCGGACTTAAGGTAAGGGAAAATATCACAATCTCATTTTTATCCGAGATTGTTTATACTTTGGTATTTACTGGGGTGTATTTTATCGTCCACATCCATGTTTCCTCAATATGTAATATTATTTACATCCACCTAAAATTGTTTAAATCCAATTTTACCCTTCGGTGAGTTTTTAGTAAAAGATATGAAAGGAATCTTTTGTCGTTTTTTATACGAGGTACTTTTTGACTTTTTCGACAAAAGTACGAAGAATATTTTTTTTAACTTATACAGAATAAATGGATTTTTAAAACATTATTTCCAAGAAGATTCCTTTACAAGTTTTCATGTTTATTTTTAATCAACTTCTTTTAGTTTAAAATTGTATGACATGTTATGAAAGGAAAATGTTTTTGAAGTAGAAAGGATATTTTCCTCAAAAATGGAGTTCAAGTGTTTTATCAAAATTATTTTCCATCTATGATAATATAGGGTTCTGATTCTATCCCTATCATTACATTGATTTGATTATGTTGTGATGGATTTATTTTTATGAATTCATTTATCTTATATGAATTTTTTTATGATGTCACGATGTTTAAGAATTCCATTTTTATTACATGGGTTATGCAATGATGTATGATTTATGATTTTTTGGCACACTTAAGAATGGTTTCATTATGAGATGGGTGGGACCTTTATATCCCTCCAATGCATTGGGTATAGATTTTATATCTCATGAGATAGACATGGCTGGAATGGTAGGTTATACCGGTTCAGTGAAATAGGACTGAAATGAGGGTGACTCGGTTCAGAAAGGGACTTCGTCCACTAAGATAGTTTTGGAAATGAGTCATGACTAATAAGAAATGATTATCTATGATTATGTGTGTATGCCACAATGTTTCATGTTTTAAGTTATGATTACTGGGATTTCATTTCACTACTATGATTTATCCCATGTTATGAAATTATGATCTCTTTTGCAGGTTAGGATTTCCAAAAGTTATGTGCTTATGTATATGATGTGATTGATATTTCTTTTGTTTACCCTTACTGAGCATTTCAGCTCACCCTTTTGTATGTTTTGTTTCCCCAGGTCAGGAAGAAGGTTATTAAGTAGAATATGCCAAAAGGGACTCTAGATATGATGAAATAAAGGGGAGGCAAAGTAGATGCTTTATGAACCAGTTGATTATGTTTCCTAGTTTCTAAAGACACTATACCTATAAGGTCCTTTCTTGGTTTGGTTATATGTTGTAATAAGTGTGCTTCAATTCTGAAGTAATAACAATGTATGTAAAGTATGGGTCATTATACCTATCTTAGCCGAAAAAAGTTCTTTACTAATCATAGTTCACTCCACATTCCATCCCTATCAATATCATGAGATATAAAGCATTACCCAACTAATTGGAGGGATATATAGTTCCCAAAAAACTCATAATCAAAATAATACATACATTTTCTACTTGATCATAAAAATTCATCATATCATAACCCATTTACTGAAATGGGTGTCATAAACATATAATCATATCATAACATGGAAAAAGAGACCGGTGTCAAAATAATTTCATCAAAGAATTAAATATTAAATTAAGTGGGGTTCATAATTATATAACCTAGGAATGTGAAAATAGTTTCATAAGAACATATATCTTGAAAGGTAAATTTTTTTGAAAAATTTATAACACATGAAACATAAACGAGTTTCATAAACATAATTCAATAAAAAATAACCATTTAATGAATGATTACGAATAGAGTCTTTGAATAATTTTCCTAGAATATAATCATTAAAAAATACAGATTTCATCATTTATGGAACAAAAATTTTACGAATTATGTTCAAATCATTTCTTTAGGAAAATAACCTTTCCAATTTTATGAAATTATTTTTAAATTACAAAACATTTTGAAAATTGATTTCATTAAAAATAACCATAAAAACATTTAATGGATGATCAAAAACATTTTGAAACCCATTTTAATTAAAAAATTATAAAATAATATTTATTAAATTTTCAAAAATATTTCATTGGAATGAAATCATGAAATAACATTAAAACTATTTATTTCAAAATAAATCTTGAATCATTTTTTAATCGATTTCTTATTAAAGAATCCTCGAAAACACATTTCAAAACTATTCCATTGAATAAAAAAATTGAAAAAAATTGAGAAAATATTCATTTTAAAATAATTTGGAAACCTACAATTGAATAATTGGAATGATTTAAATACATTTATTTATCATAACTTTTTTATAACAGATAAATGATGCATTGAAAATAATTTAAAGACATTTTTAATAATAAAAAATTTTAAACACCTTTATAATTGTAAATCACATTATGAAAAATGAATTCCTAATATATTAAGAAAAAAAATCCATTGGAAAATAATCTTATAGAGTTGAAATATAATCTTAAAAGGAAGTATGGTCATGATGGAATCAAAATCCATGCATTCCGACCATTCTATTTGCACTGTAAAATGCTTAGAAAAGTTCCTCGATCTGAAAATGTCAAGAGGAATCATTTTCAAAAAAAAATTAAAAGGTAAAACATGGTTGAAATTTTATTTTTATTATCATTGTTAAAAATTAATCATTTTTAAAAAAAGTATATTGAAAAATTGTTTTGATGGAAGACATATTTCTAACAGAAAAGAGAGATAATGTAAGAGTTTCCCCAAATAACATTCATAAATTTCTTAAGTATCAAAGAGTTGAAATTCATAATGATACTTTAATATATAATGAATAAAAATTGTTGAAAAATATTCATGATTTTTATTGAAATATGAATCATGATGATTCTTCAAAGAAAAAATAATCATAATCAATACTCATAAATGATGACATTATTATAATGAACTCTTTCCACATGGTAATATTGAATCGTAAACAAAATTTATGAATATAAAAATACACAAAAATTAAAATATCATGGGAATAAAAATATACATTTGAATGAATTTAAAATGTTAGTTTATACTTATTATAATATAATATATGTTTCTAACATGGAATGTATCACAAAGAAGGAAAATTGAGACATAATTTGTTTACTGATTTGGTATCTATTCAAACATTAAATATTTTGAAATAAATATTATAAAATGGATATGAAAGTAATTATAAATATATTAATAAAAATACTATAATAAATCAATTGTCATATACCCACCACATATAATAAATTCGATTTGAACATGGTTTTTGTCTCATTGAAAATTAAAGTGAGAAGGAACCCATTACCTTTTGTTTGGACTCTCATCCCAGTCATAATAAATTATGTATAATAAATATATTTTTTATAAATATAGTCTTAAACCATATTAATATATAAAATAAAATATATTATATCATTATGACTTTATATTACCTATTTATTAACCAAAATATGTTAATGTTATCTTTGAGGTAATGTCAATGTCATTTTTCATACTTGTTTTGATTTGTTATTATGGATCCAAAAACATAGATCTTGATTTACATTTTTAAATAATTTAAAATTATATATAAAAACTATATTAATTTATTATATATTAAATTATAGTAATCTATTTCATAAATAATTATGAAATGGAATACATATTTCATGTAGATGGTAGTTTGTACGTACTAAATTATGTTGTTTCCATTATATTGTCGTACTAAAATAAAATAAGTATATTACATATGTATATATAATAATAATTATATTAGAATTATTATTACATATATATAATAGAATTTCACTAAACCCATCCTTTATATATTCCATGTAAATTATGACCGAATCACATTGCTTTGAGGAGGCGGTTGTCCACATGCAACAATATAATTTATCATATTTACAAAAAATTGTAAGCATGGTGGTATGTTTTATATAATAATTATCGATGTATAAATAAATCATCAATATCATATATTTCATATAGAAACAAATTTTCAATCATTGTTATAAACCAATATATGCGGTAAAAAAACATGAACAACATAATTTTGTGAGGAGGTACCTCTGCATACCCAAAAACATAATGTTTGTTACCTATTAGATGAAAGTGTGTATAAATGCATTTAAAACCCATGGAATTAATAAAAATCGTTATATTAATTATTCAATGTTTATTGTATATGAATTTAATTAATGTACGTGATTGGAGGAGAATGAAAATAAAATAAACGAGCATGAAGAAGGATGCCACCTCTTCTTTGGGTAACTCCTCAGGGTTTTCAAAAAAAGGTTTTCTAGGATGTATTTCTTCCTAGATGGTGGATTATATATTAATGTATGGATTTTTTTAGGATATTTAGTGAGTTTTCTGACAAGAAAATAGGTCTTTATAGGTGTAGGAAAGTGAGGTAGTCATTTCCCTTTTATTGGGAATGATCAGTGGCATTCTAGTAAATATAAAGTGTCATTCACTGTTGAGAGGTATCTCTAACATCATGTGCCTCAAATAATTTTTTTATTTGATAAATCAGGTTAGTTGGTATAAATATTTATATCCAATGTATTTTTTACATTTTTCTAGTTCACTTTGGCTTTTATTTTTATGGTTTAGTCTGTTGTTAAGATTGATTTTATTGAAATCTATATAATTAATTTTAATCACTTTCACTAATATTTTTGGTAAAAAACTATGATAAACATATTATATTTTATAAATTTTTCTTTTCAAATTATGTAATAAATTTTTACAAAATTTAATCATATAATTTTTAAAAATTCTTTTATAGTAATACTCATAGAAGGGATGCTAAAGCGGGTATTAAAGTTAAAAAATCAAGAGATTGATATATTTTTATATCTAAATTTAATGTCAATTTCATTGAAGTGACCAAAATTTGTTTAAATTATATAAAATGGATATAATTTAATATAAAAACCAATTGACATATTTATTTAATTATATAAATAATTAGTTTAAAATTTTTGTTTTGAACAAATACAAAGTATTTGTAACTGTTCATCAAAATATAAATGTTCTCATAAAATAACCAAATGTTCCCCAAAAATAAATAATTATATTTATATACCAAAATCTATGTCTAAGTTTTTAAATAAAGATTACAAAAGTGTCTAAAATTATATTTAAAATTGGGTTTCTATTAATGAGTAGTAAAATTACCTTTTTAGAAAAATACATCTTTTTATCAATAAAATTCCATTTAGTTTCAAAGTATACCTATAACATCAATTGGACTGAAATAAAAAATATTTTTTTAATATATTTAATATATTTTATATCAAATTATTATTATGAATTTTTTTTAATAAAAAATATTTTTCATAGAAATGTAATATCATTGTTTTTAAATAGTTCTTTCTTTGACTTCTATTAATTGATAACCAATATGTTAAATTAATATGAATGTTTCAATAATACTTTCAAAATTTATTTAATATAATTCATAATTTATATTCCAATTGATATGTGGTATCTATAGTAGTGTTTTAATGATAATTTAATTTTTATATTGTAGTTCGGTTAAAACATGAGCTTTCATGTAATGCAAGGTATCAAAGGGACTTGTCATTGAGTGTAAAACAAGAAAATCATAGTGTTGTTTGTATGGAATGATAATATATTTGTTTCACATAGTGTATTGTAAACCTAGTGTAGCATATAACATATTCCAAACATAATAATTTATATAAGAAATATATATTCAGTGTTTCAGGAAATGAAAAACATCAAAACGATTAAATTAATTCAAAAAAAATACATCAAAAAAATTTACAATGTTAAACATAAACTCTCATCTAACTCCCAATCACATATAAAAAATATAATAATGATGAACCACCCATAATGAATCTCATTGATGAATATTTTTATCTAATATTATTTTACTGACTCCCTCCACTTGAATCATATGTATTTTATTTATAATTCATGAAATAAATTTTATTAGATTACACTAATTCTATATATGGTATTGTAGGAATGGTATAAGAACATTTTTCATGTATTATTTATTTATTATTATTATTAATTTTCATAACATGGATAAAAAATACTAATGACTGAATTATGTGAGTCATAAGCTCTTGAAGCTCTATTAGAGTCATTTTATAATGTGGAATAGAAACTGATTTAGCGCATTTGATGAGCTCGATTTAGAAGTGAATATCTATATAAGGTGGCATTCCAATGGAGTTAGATGGAAAATCAACATCGAATATTTTCACAATGGGTGAAAAGGTATCATTATTTACACACCTATCATCTAGAAATAGACATTCATCCTAGGTACGGGGCTCTTCTAATTAATGATGAACTAGGTGTGGGTGGACTACTTGGATATCCCACTATCCTTGATGAATATAACTGTTACCCTTTGGATACGTAGAGGTCACTCTCCTACGGTATCAATCCACATGGTATCATAAATATACCAGTCATTTCATACCCAAAATCAAGTAAAATAATAGTAATTATAGTATAAAAATATGGCAACTAAAATTATAGTCACCATACTTAGAGGAACACCCATTTCATAAAGAGATGTTCCTCAAACTCCCTCCCAGTGATGCTTCAATAATCATAACCCCACTCACTAAATCCATATCTAGACTCAAATAATTCATATGTTGTGAATATAGACATGAAAAAGAGTCTCATCTGTCATATAAGGCGCTAGAAATAATAGAATGTACATGAATAGTATATATGATAGTCGATGGCCCAACAAATCTATGTATAAGTTCATGTTGAACAACATGAAACTTTCTTGGAACCCTTCCTTGTAAAATTGTCTAATTCCCCTAAACTGCACCACTCTCATCATATGGGTGTCCTATTTCTAATATACCTCATCAACCTCCACAATTTACATAGCCAGAAGAACCCCAACTACATAAATAATATAGGGTGGATGACCCCCTTTTAGTACTATTACAATTCATGGATCCTCAGTTACCACCCATGAATCAACTATTTCCCCAATACCTTTTTAATTGACCCATTATACCACATTATCAACACCCCACTATAGGTTTTGGAAATAGACTATGAATGTTACCCTACCTACCACAACAGTATAACCTTGTCTATTTAACTGATCATTCTCTCTAGAATTTCTATTTTCCATCTCCAAAATTTACTTCCTTAAATTGATTCTTTATACTCTTTGAATACATAACTCCTGGGGGTCCATATAAAACCATATTATTTCCACTAGATTCCTCTTTTAGGATCCCATAAATATTTTGATCTTGATTCACCACATCAGAAAATGTATTCATCTTAATGAAGCTAACATGGGATCTTGTCTACCATTTAATCAAGACCTAAAAACATTTCTCCACGGTTTCCTCATTTAATTAAAATTTTGGTACAAATAACAAAAAACCAGTGAAGCAAATAATATAATCCATCATCGAAAAGCTCCCCCATTTCAACCTCATAATCTCTACTATCCTATATTAGAAGAGAATATCAGTGTAAAAGTATTCTAGAAATTTACTTTGGAATTCATTCCATACCATATTAACTATCATCCAATTCAAATTATTAATCTAACACAAATTCATTAATTTTCCATTATCATGACCTTATTCTCAACTGGAGTATCCAAATGGTCAAAGATCTTCTAGAATGACTCAATCCTAAACTCATCTACCTCAGGTCCACTCTCTCCCATGAATGTCACGGGGTGTGTAAATTTGGAATCTCATGTTAGATTATAAATATTACATAAAACATTACCTTTTACCCTTTCCATAAATTTTTTTAATTCATAAAATTTCTAGTGGAACTTCTCTATGGCAGCATAATGTAGAACTATAGGGAATCTTGCTCCACTACTAGATAATCATTTTCATCCTTTTCCTCCAGTAGTTATAAAATAAATTTTCATCTTGTAGAAATATCTCAATAATTACAAACATGTATATTATTAAATTGAACATACCTATAAAAAATATTACTGAAAAGGATACATATCAATTCATAACAATTGATCCCCCATACAATATTACATGGTCAAAACCATGGATCTGTCACTAGCATCAAATAATCTGGCATAATATAGTATAAAACAAAAATATATTTTACATTTTCTCTATAGACACCCATTAACACATTTTAATTAACCAAATTTATCATCATTATGAATTTTCATTTCTTATTAGGAACCATTTTATCATAAATTATTCAGAAAAAGTAAAATTATTACATCTTATCAACTCAACAGAAATTATATTTTTTTGTGTTCCTAATTGATGCATGTCACAATAAATGTTGACTACATAGAGTGATGTATGTACACTCATCTCATGTTCCTTACTAGTTCATGAGTTTAATACCATACAACAATAATATTAGAAAACAAGTGAATCACCCAATGAAAAATAACATCGAATTGCAACAAAAAGCGTCAATAACAACAATACAACCCTAGGAAGTTGGGTTTTGCCTCATAAATAGACCCTCTACTTCTCTGAATAAGATTATAACTAATTAATTATACATCCTAGTCTCATTTTTACAATTCCCAAATTATCATAGATACTAAATATAAAATAAAACCTCCTCTAATACAAATTTGTAACATCCTATCATGGGTAACCCATGTTGGTTCCTAGATCTGGTTGGTTACATGACATTTGGCATGCCTCCCCATATGATAGTGGATGCTAACTAGAAGAGAGGATCTATTATTAAATGAGAGGATACAATACACTCTTTATCAAAGAATCACTAAAATAAAAATAAATAAACAATAACCAAATCATAACAATTATCAGCCAAGATAATACCATAATCTTAAAGTCCAACATCACTTGAATTTCCAAAAACATAGTTAAATTACCAAAACATAAATTAGTAGATTGGTCAATACATAAATGATTTAGGTGTAAAATAAAAACTAAATCTAAAGAAACACTAAAAAAATCTCCAAGCTGGTCTTGACATCCTGTCTCATTCTATTATCGATGGTTTATAATAACTCATTCATATATCATAGGGAACATTCCCTTTTATAATCATAAAAACATGATGCTTGGGTATTGATCAGGTATCCCCAAGTAGGGTGTCAGTGAAACTCAGTAGACCACTGTCAATGGTGTCTAAAAATAATTTCCATTATTTAACAATGAAT
This sequence comes from Viscum album, assembly GCA_963277665.1. Lineage (NCBI taxonomy): Eukaryota > Viridiplantae > Streptophyta > Magnoliopsida > Santalales > Viscaceae > Viscum > Viscum album. The sequence continues at coordinate 1,441,150 of OY728129.1, forward strand.
GATGTTGTATAATTAATAAAATAAAAATGATAAATTAATTATCTTGTAATTTTAAATTATTCTTTAATTTAATCACATAATCCAGATGTTAATTATAACAAATGAACTAAAATTAAATGCTTCAAACACTTTATATTCTAAACAATTTAGAATAGGATATTATATTTTATTCCACCAAGGGTTATCATTAATCTTTTAACAGATAATTTCCCAAACATACTATGGGGTAGTAAAGTAGTAGTATGAAACCCAATGGGTATTTTTAGAAGAAGTACATGTCCCGCACATAATCTATCACATAAAATACCCACAGATATATATATATATTTAAAATAATTGTGTCCTAGAGTGAATTCTAGAACCTCATGGGTATTTGGAGAATCAATCACAATCCCTAATTTCATTTAGAATATCATATCTTGGGATTCCTTATTCTCAACCCACATATCAACCATTTCTATAATTAAATAATCAACCACATGATAAGTAAAATTTTAAAACAAGAAAAAATTATTAATAATAATTTCAGTAATATGTCCCACCCCATGGGTCACCTTTTATATCCGAACCTATTATTCAATCAATTTCTAATCTCATTAATCTATCAATTTCATAACAACATGTTGAACCAATTGATTAATTAAAATTACAATACAGTTTCCGCATAGGGAAATTGAAAATTTTTCAGTTACATACTAGTAATTATACACAATTATCTAGGAATGAAAACATTTACCACCATTATCATGATTGTCGATGAATTTTCTCTATACAAAAATCTCAAATTGGTTGACATAATACTGAAAGAAATAATGATGAAAAAATATTTCATCCAAAAATTGGACATGATCCAATGAAACTAAACCATTAAAAAAGATAACTATCCCCAATTCGAATAGAGTAAACAATCAATACACAATATGAAATAAATACGGGGGAGATATATCGAACCAATCTAGTAGATATAATATATTAGAAGAGGAGGTGATCCTTCCAATGAATTGTTGATTCTCCAAAAAAGTGTTCATGGAGAATTGAAATCCTTTCAAAAACATCCAAAATTGATGTAATTCATATTCAGTAGACATAATGAATTTAGGGTAAATAATCTTGGGCTTTACATATTTTAAATAATATTTATATGGATAAAAAAATCGTTCAAGGTTTCATGGGATAAGGCACACAGTTTCCTGAATTGTGCACCTTAACTATGTGCCTCTACGTAGGGGGTGTATAGTATCTCTTATGTAGTACATGGTTTGAAAAAATGTGAATCAACCGTAAAAATACCTTCTTATAGTTGGTGAAAAGTTTTAGAGGGAGGATATAGGGTTTGGGAAAACCATCAACCAATAGTGCACCACCTACTACCTTTCCAAAATATGGCGCACATTTTCATCAGGTAACCTCGTAGAATTCAGTTAATTTTACAAGAACTGTTTATCTCGTAATTTATTTCCCTTTTCTGTTAACTAAATATTTCTTAATATAATTAAAAAATTCTAAACAAATACCATCATCTAATTTAGAATATAATTTTCTAATGAAAATTTTTTAATAAGAATATCGATTTTATAACAAAAAACTATAATATATCTATTTTTTGGACTCGATCCCTTCTATATTTCATAAGGTTTATCATTATCATTGGTATAAGAACAGATATATTAGACATAAGAAATGTTGTACTAATACATTAGTCTTATAATTATTCAAAAAAAGATACTCATTTATCATTTCCTTATCCATTTCATATAATTTTTTTATACTATGTACCAAACAATATTTTTTGGTGTCCAAGAAGGTGAGAATTATGATTATATCCATTTTCTAATTACAAATTCTAAAATAATATATATGAAAAATCTACACATCTTTCACTTTTAGAAGATATAATTATGTGTGATTTTTTATTTTGAACTAACATACAAAATATATTTAATGTATAATATGTTAAATATTAATGTGTTAGAAATTAAGTCCATTTAAATAATATATATTCTTCTATAGTAACAAAAAATACCTTCTAACTCATAGAATGGCATGTTTTCATGGAACTAAATTCAACCAAATGTATATTCTGATGAGGTCTAGATGTTTATACCCTATATACACATTAAAAATTATATCTATGGAACATTTCTTTTGAAGATTGAATCACATACATAGCTTCAATATAGATTTATCCCAGGTAGACCTAGTACCATATTATTTTTTTTGAAAATGTTTCGTAATCTAAAATTTCCATCCCAATTATTTATTATAGAAATATTTCAGAATAGATTAAAATTTACTAAATTTAATTTTTTATCCTTCAATTCAATAAAATTGGTTGAATAATGGATATATTTTAAATTTTCATATAATAATAGAGTATTATCATTTAATAAATCACAATTATCATTTAAAAAATTTACATTCATAATATCACTAAAATGTAAGGATATATTAATAAAATTATGATTTAATACTTTAATATATAAATCCTATAAAATTATTATAGAATTTGAAATTCCATTTATTTAAAACCTTTAGAAATTTCCAATTATGTTATAACCAAATTTAATAATTTTATAAATAAACATATTAAATGATATTATATAGATATATAACTAACCGCATGTCAACAACATCGATTTTCCTTGTATCATGTATCCTTTTAGATAGTCCCAAGACATACTTTATAGAAAAAATTTATGAAAATTTTCATACTCATTATATCATAGGTCAAATTGGATTATAAAAAATTTTAATTAGAGCTCTATATTATTTCAATAATTTGTCCATATGAAATATAGAAAAAATAATTTATATGTATGTATAATTGTGTATCTATGAGTTTATATACAACATAGGAAACTAAATTTTCATAATTTCCCCTAATTTAAAATCTAAATAATTTACCACATTGAACAATTTCACTTATCTACTAATATATATGTGTAATACCAATTCAATTTTTGTAAATTATTTTGAAAATTATCATTTTTCATAACATTGTATAACATGAAAAAATGGATATTTCATTCAATTTAATTTTTATTACTTATATTTCCTTAAAAATATAACTAAACACAATATATTGTAATAAATTTCATTCAGGATATTAATCTATGGCCTATTATTTTCATGTAAAACATTCCCCTTATTAAAAAATAATTTATCATTAGCCCTCAAAGGATTAAATCTTTATTTTTCCTATTATTTAATAATATTCTTGTATTTAGTGTTAATATTATTGTATAATACACTAATTCTACTAATCATATGATTGAATATATTAATCTATTCATTATACTCATATTTAGGGGGATCAGAATCTGATTGATAAGAGGAAGAATAATATGATTCAATAATAATTTCTAATGATTTCATTAAACATGTGGTATTAAATTATAGTTTGGAACCAGATTCATAATAGGAACATGATAATTAAATTTAACTCCAACTATATTCCATTTTATTCATTCCATTTTTGTATTATTTCCCCTTGGAATTTTTAAATTTTTTTGTCAATCATTTTTGATTGATATGTCCAATGTTTATAACACTGATAAAAAATAACCTCATAATAATGATTTTAAATAATAATAACTTCTAACATCTCTTTTTAATTATTTTTAGGATTATCCATCAAGATATATTTTAGATTAACATTTATTCTTTGTATATCATCCTTTTACTACTCATGTAATGCCATCTCTTTTACAATATTGTAGTATAGACTCAAAAGAGTAAGAAATAACGTTTGGTGTAAATGTAATTCCATTATTTTTCAAAATAACATTTGGAGACATATTTCGATGTTCTAACTCACATCATAACAAGTATTCAATAACTTAATCTAAATTATTTATCATGAAATGTTTTCCATCATTAATTTAATGTTTTTGAGAATTTAATTTAGTTTTTAATGATTTTAAATACTAAAAAAACATAATTATCTAAATCTTCTATCAAATCACTCATGAAATTTACATTACCCCAAAATCAGTGAGACATTTTGTACAGTCTATCTCACTCACCCATCATAGAATAATGATATTCTCCCCTTGGTATGATATGTTTTCTAATTATCTATTAATCTGAACCAAAAAGTGTTTTTTTTAATTATAAATATTTCATACTCGGAATTATATATAGATACATGGATATAAAATTTCATAATAATTAATATATATATAATTTTCAATATTTTTTTTAAAATGTACGTACCCATACCACTACCAGTTAATATATAAGGATCATTTTTAGGTAAATAATATGGATTAATTGTAATGGACCAGTAGTTAGCACTCATATTTGTTAGATAAGAGCACATACATGACATCCAATATCCATAGAATATTTCATCAATTAATTGTGTCCTTTGCGGTGTCCATGAATAATTTTCACTTGTTCCTACTATCCAAAAAATATTATTTCTCCTTGAATGTTATATTCGAATTTGAATAAAAAATTAATATAAATATTCCTAATATAAGTTCTAATCACTAGAACCAATTATTACGTTCATGAGAGATTTATTAATGGTCAATATGGGTGACTGTTATTTTTTTACTTAATTATAAATGTTCAAAAATATAGAAGTAGCAATAAAAATGATATATGTGAAGTAACTTTTTTAGTCATATGGATATAACTGATATGAGGAATACTTTTCACTTCATTCAAATATAGTGATAAATTGAAGGAAATATAATGTAATCTCTATATTTTAATGAGGATTTTAAACCCTTTACACGTAATGTTTTAACATTATATAAAAAAAGCATGAAAACATTTTTTACCCATAGATTCAAAACCAAACAAGATTCGTTTTGAGGTGGTAAAATAATCCAAACCAGCCATATTGCATACTAATGCACACCAAAATTCCCTATGTAATTTACTATTTATTCTCAACCAAAAAATACATTTTTTTTGTTTTTCTATAACTATATGGTCATAAATTTTATGGGTAGTAATAGCTTATACAATTACTCCCACAAAAAAATGAAGAGAATTAATTTTAAAAAAATGCCTCAAAAGAATAATTAAATTTCATATTGTTGAGGTTATAATGAACTATATAGTATAAATGAATCAAATGGACTTATTACAACCAAGAGTATTACAGTACTATAGTGTATCCATATGTAAAGAATGAAAATATCTCCATCCTTGATCTCAAACATATTCTGTCAAACGTGATATGTTGAGCTCAATTATGTAATGTATATTTAAAATATGAATCTTATTGTATTTCATATTTCCTGAAGAAGAATGGTAATTTAAAATTAGATGTTCATGAATAATATTCCCTTGCATATTAACTTTGAAAATATAATAAATTAAAATATCTTATTATAGTGTATTAGGATACAATTTTTAGTACATCTCATCCAATTCATAATAAACTGTAAAGTCCCGGTTTCGGGTGCTAACCAAAGGTTCCCCATACTTAGTTGGTCACATGGCCTCAAGGTAATTTACATGAAAACCGAAGGCTGCTGACTCGAAGTGAGGTACTTTGGTATGATTTTGTAGAAAATATTCCCTAATTGGTAGAGCAACATAGTCGAAAAACAATAATAAACAATAGTGGAAAATGATAATATCATAAAACATGATAAACATCCGAAGACTGATAGTAATAAAAACTACCGGATATATATATATATATATATATATATATATTCGTGATACAAGTATCTTGGAATGCGTCCAAACAAGTCACAATACTGAAAATTCAACACTAAGGCCAAATAACTGAAAATAGTACATAACACAAACAACATCACCAGCCTCATCATAGTCCCATTCTCTACAGCTCCAATAGCAATCAAGTACCTAATATAGATAGTTTATTTCATTCTCTATAACTACAACCATATAATCTATTTGTGTCGATAATGAGTTACCCAAATTGTGTGTGAGATGAATCCTAGTACGCTACAACCAAAAGGCATGTGCGTAACTATCAGTGAATATATATATAAGGCAATATTAAAAATGAATAAATAAATAATAATGTTATCAAAAGTAAACCATTCTATATTTTCAAATTATATTAATTTAAATTTATTAATTATTTAAACTATTGATTAATGAAATCCCAGGATATAGTCTAAGCTCTGTATCCCTTGTTTAAAAGCAAAATAGATGTCTCAGAAGATCATCTGACAATCACGTAAGACCGAGTCCAAACTTCGTTTGTGGCTTCACAGGCTCATCACAATCAATAAATCATTCACATGCAACACTGTGTGAATTTTCACACTGTCTAAGCCCTATGGTACAACATATCATCAATTCAGTAACGATATAAAAACCCTCTAGGAAATCTCACACAATATAACCCCATTGGTTTCACAAAAACAATGACTCTTTGAGGAAGAACTAACCATTAATTCCCCATGTGGTATTTTAATGACAAACTACAGAATCTATGAGGAAGAACACAATGTGAATTCCCTAGGTGGTCTCATAACAGTATACTATAGACACTCTAAGAGAGAACTCACCCTCAATCACCCATATGGTCTTGTAATGTTAATATAAAAGACACAATGTGGAATTCATCAACATCAATTCCCCATATAGTCTAACTACACTAGGTTTTCACAGAAATGATTAATACAATCATGCACAAACGATAACCAAAATCCCAAAGTAATATCAACTACTACAAGGCTAAGATGCTACAATGCATAACACAGGTGTTTGACACGTAATAAGAAGCAATCAATTCCAACCTAATGACCAAGGTAATGAAACAAGGTCTACCTCATTGGAAATTTATAGACCTGAAGCTTGACGTTCATAGAAATTACATTACATTTGTGGAGTACTTAATACATAACAAAAACAAACACCAAAGGACCGTAATTGTTTAGTGTCTATGGAAATTTGGAACATAATCTTCTAATCTTGGTGAAAGATCTTTAACATCTCCCAAAAAATTCTTCCTGTTTTTTTTCTTACCTAAAACCTTTATTTATATCCTGGTGAAAAGAAAACATAAAAAGGGTGAGCTCAAATGCTCAGTATGAGTAAAAAAAGAAAAAAAAACAATCCATAAACATTTGAATTCCAAAACATGAACATAATATTTAAACATCAAAATCATGAGAAAAGACATAAATATTGGAAGTACATGAGCCATATATCATAATGGAACATCAATCATGATAAAATAGAATGGGAATAAATCATGTAATTATGGAAAACCATTAATCCCAAGATATTATTTCCATAGTAGATGAGACATTGCTTCCAAGACCATCTTAGTGGAAAACGACCCTTTATAAATCGAGTTCACTCCTCATTCTAGTCCTGTATCACCGAATTGGATTAACATGCCGTTCCAGCCATATTTATCTCATGAGATATAAATATTTACCCAATGAATTGGAGGGAGATATAGGTCCCACCCATATCATACTGAAATCATTATTACTTGTTTCATAAAATAAACATAAATCATTCATCATAACCCAACGAATAAAATAGGTTTCATAAACATCATCCCATCATAACGTAATCCATAAAAAACAAGTGGATATACTATCATCATAAGAAGAATAAAACCTTGTAAATAATAGAGAAATTATACTAGAAACAAAATCATACTAAATATTTTCATCTTAGATGGAAAACAGTTTTGAAAAAAAACATGAAATGAATTATTAAGGAAAATATTATTTCTTTTTAAAATCATTTTTTTTAAAAAAAAATTCATTCAATTTTAAAAGAAAATGAAATTTTTTTTAAATTAATCATGAAATATTGTGGCGTAAGATTCATTAAAATAAGGATTTATGAAACTGTAAAAATCCATTCATGTCGTATAAGATAAAAAACATTCTCCTCATACTTTTTCCAGAAAAGTCAAAAGAGTACCTCATAACGTAATAAAATGAAAGATTATTTAAATACCTTGTAGCAAAAGTAAAAAATGGGTAAAAAGGACATTAAATATAAAGAAACCCATTTTTATAAAATAGGGACATGGATGATAAATATAACCCCCAAAAATACTTACGAATAAACAATGTCGGATAAAAAATGAGATTGGAAATGTTATCCCATACCTTTTGTCCAATTTCTTCTGTATGTGTCCAAGAATCCTGTATAATGGGTTTAAAAATATTATTAACTTGTACATAACCATAAAAATATTTATTATTTCATATATTATTCACTTGTGACTTTATATTATCAGTTCATTTTTCAATTCCATGTTAAAGCAGCGTTTTGGGTAAAATCGTTTCATTTATCGTCCGTGTTTTGACTATTTATTATTAATATGATTACTTAGATCATGATTACTTAATTCTAGAATATAAAACATGATTTATATATAATATATATTCATAATATACATATATATAATAGATCGATCAAGGAAATGAAATACACCGTTCATGGAGACGGTAGGGCATACGAATGCATGAACGTTGTTTTTGTTTCCTTATTGAATTGAAAGGAATTATGTAGATGAAATACATATATATTTATATATACATAAATATAGTAGAATAATTATGTCATATATTTCATGATTACTTATTGTATATACATTATAATCATTTTTGAATTGTTAACATGGAAAATGAATCTCATTGCGTCATGGAGACGGTAATCCGTACGTACACACGAGCGATGATATCATTACCATATTTATAGAATGGAATTTTATTGGATGATATAATATCATAGAATAATTATGTCATATATTTCATGATTACTTATTATATATACATTATAATCATTTTTGAATTGTTAACATGGAAAATGAATCTCATCGCGTTATGGAGACGGTAATCCGTACGTACACACGAGCGATGATATCCTTACCATATTTATAGAATGGAATTGGATTGGATGATATAATATCTTAGAATAATTATGATTTTATAATAATCAAATATAGTAATTATTTAAAACATTATACTGTGACAACTGGGTCCCAGTGATAGCATAACCACCCCGCCTTAACATGGTCATTGGGTCCTGCCCACCAAGTACCACCAGTTACCCCCACAGACACGTGGGGCCCACCCCAGGGTCCAACCACATGCCTGAACGGGTCATCTGACTAATGATAGTCCCCACAGGCCAACACATGTCCTTTCCAGTGTGCTTTGTCCTCACTCACACACACCCTGAGAAACATCCCAGGAGGTCACCCATCCTCATCACTACTTCAGACCAAGCACACTTAACATTGAAGTTCTAATCAGACAGGATCCCGAAAAGGAAGGTTCACCTTGTTGACATGAGTCTTATCATTAATCCATTTAACCCTTTATCGTTTTGGGGTGTTACAATCACCCCCCCCTTTGGAGCACAACACCCTCGTTGTGGGCCCTACATCTCAACCCAAGCAGTGCACCACACTTATGGTTGGGTACCACACTCTAATACCAAATGTGGCAACCAGGTCCTAGTGACAGCACATCCACCCTGCCTTAACATGGCCGTCGGGTCCTGACCCACTAGGTAACACCAATTGCCCCGCAGACACGTGGGGCCCACCCCAGGGTCCACCCACGTGTCTGAACGGGTCATCTGACTAATGATAGTCCCCACAGGCCAACACATGTCCTTTCTAGTATGCTTTGTCCTCACTCGCACACACCCTGAGAAACTTCCCAGGAGGTCACCCATCTTCATCACTACTTCAGGCCAAGCACGCTTAACTGTAGAGTTCTAATCAGAAAGGCTCCTGAAAAGGAAGGTGCACCATGTTGACAAGAGTTTTATCATTAGTACATTTAACCCTTTAACATTTTGGGGTGTTACATATACCCATCCATGTATGGTGGTGGTGGAGAAACAGATTACACCACAGCGTGGAGACGGTATTCTGTACATACGCACGCGCGGTGATTTCCTTTTCCATAGGATGGATAGAGTGTTAATTAGAGTTATTTACTATTTATAATAACTTATCTGTATATTATTGATACTGATGTTATTACTTTATAATGAAAAAATTAAATAAGAACAATTTTAAGAGGAATGAAACTTCAAAGAATCGGTTGAAGAGATTAGCTCTTCTTCGACAGACCTCTTTTAAGCTTCCAATTAAAGAACTAGAGTTGGTCTTTTGAAAAGACCAGAACCACTAGAATGTTTCTATGGTAGTGGAGAAGATAAATGGGCCGATTTTCGCTGATCTTGATGTCTAAATGTGTTGTAAGAGGAGAGGGAGGAGGTTCCCTTTTATAAGGGAGGAGAGGGGCACATTTGGAAATTGTGAAAATATTATTTTATAATAAACTTATCTTTGTTTTTCAAAGGTCCGAAAATCATTAAATATGAATATAAGATGACTCATGGTCGAAATAAAATCATCCAATCAGAATTGGACATGTTTTGGATAATATTTTAATCATTTTAATCTTATTTATTTAAATCATTTATTAATGAAGCAAATACTGCATCGTTATTGTGTCATAAATAATTTAACTTATTTGATGTCTAAAATTTTAAAAAAACACCAAAATTTACGAAATATATTTATATTTCGAATGAATATTTATAGTCAAAAAGTTAATTTATATAACCCCATATAAAAATTAGTCACTAAAATATTTTTGTTAATGTCAATTTTGTATTTGCATTAAATTAATTAATCCAAATTGACATTATCACTACCAAGTGGCTCAATGGGGTCACAAAATCTACCCAATGATTCCAATGGTCTACCAATACTCATCTAATAAGGTTATGACAAATGTTAAGGTAACTTAGAATTATTATAATATTCTTTTAACCTTGAATTACCCTATTTTACCTATAACCGCTGTAAATAAAAGTAAAAAGTTACTATTCACCAAAAATTATTTTCATTTTATTGAACCACATGTTACTTCTTGATAACTACCATGTATGTCGTATTTTTGAAATTCAACTCATAGAAGTGGTAAAATTTCATTTTAATGAAAGAGTCTTTTTTTTACTACCATTATGTGGTTTCACTATACATCAAAAATTGATGTTTTTCAGAAAAATACCAAAAATTCAGCCTAAGATATATATGATATTCAGAATTCAAAAATTATGTCTATTTATTCAAATTCAAAACATTGAAGTGGCATTAATTAATTTTAAAATTTATTACTGTTATCAAAACAAATAGTGTGTTTTTATGAAACAATAACTATCAAATGATCGACAATTGTTTATGTCCAAATTCAAAGTGAAATAAATTACAATGACCAAAATTGGATTAAATGGTAAAAATATATTCTAATTAGACTTTAAAACCAATTATATAGATAATATGACCATATAAATTATTTTGATGAAAAAAGTTGTTTTTAATAACAATGTAGCGTGTTTTTACTATTCATTAAAATATGAAAGTTATTAGATTAATATGAAAAATTTATCCAAAGTAAATATTTATATCCTAATTCCTAAGATGAATTTTATTTTCTCAAATCGAACATATATACATTGAAAAAACTATATTTAATGTGGTTGCGCCATCAAAAGGCGGCAAAACTGAATTTTTTTTAAATACTTATTTTACCCGAAAAATTTATTTTATTATCATACCATGTAAGATGAATAATAATGTTATAAAATTCAAAATGTAGTTAATAATATTCGTAACAGCTAGTCCATAATAAAATTATAACAATATATCTTTGTTTAGTGAAACCTGTTATTGCATACTACACACGCTATCGAGGAAGGTCATGATTGCGTGTAATGCAAACCAAATCAGGGATGCATGTAGTGCAAGCTCCCTTTGTTGTAGCGTACAACACAAGACATCGATAAAATTAAAAAATATAATTCTCATAAAATCTTGGGTGGTAACACTCTACCCTCCTTGAAATGATTTTTTCCCTCGAAATTTGTTGGGGTTATAAATGGTATAATACTTGAATGTCTCTTTCATAGAAACCCGCATCGTAAAAAGTAATACGAAAACTTAATTTTAAAAAGTGGAGTATGAAACTTATCATTTACTCAAATTGAATCATCACTGGGTTTCCACATAGGAGAACATAGGCGAAATTATGGATATGGAAGGGAAACCTAACCATCAAATTCTGATGGAGAGTGTTAGAGAACCTGGATATGAAAAAGCCAATAATCAATAAGATATAAATTTTTGATGATCTAAGGTACCATCTGATTCATTGGATATAAGGGAACCAGGAAAAATATTTTGGTTTTCATGATCATTTCGCAAATATTGAAGAATTTTTTAATTAAAAGAAATACTGACATGATTTTTGTACAATCTCAACGTTGCTGGTGCCTCAAACAATTTCCACTTCATCTCTTAAAGAAATGAAGTTGAATTTGTCTTTCATGAAGTTTTGGAAGATCATGCGATAGAATGATAGGTCATTTCATCTGTCTCAAACGTAAGTTGGAAAAAGTTATATACATATGTCCATCTATGGTGAGATTGATCAGATATGGTTCCAAAAATGGACTTATACGTCAACTATCATACTGCTTAATATAATAAAATTGAGTTCTCCTAACCAGGCACTTCTTATAGGCAACTGGTAGGCGATAAAGGCCTATCCCACTTCGGTTGTGGGTTTGATTCTCGCATCCTTGTACGACGCGACGGGTTGTCTCCCGTCCTGCAGGCTGTCCTTTTTCTAAAACTACACTATTATAATATTCAAAAAATAATATCAAAAAAAGGTTCAATCCTTAAATGATACTATCTGATATCTATCTTATTCTATTCCAATATTTAGGCTTACCCAAACTCACAGTATTATGAAAAATATTTATAGTGAAGTCATCTACCAAACATGTAAATACTTCCATTTATCCTCATATAAGATATGTCTAGCTGGTCACATTACAAACATTCGAATGCCTTAATCATGTATTCTCTTGAAAAATTAATACACATTAAACCTTAGTAAAAACATGAAGGATTTAAAAAGGTAACTCTTTCCCCATGCCAAAATACCAAAATTTATATATACTCAAATCATGATATCAATTTTTCCTTATATCAGTCATGAGCTCATTAATATTATTTTCTCCTTATCCCTTCATTATGCGCATATCATCTGCTTTCAAAAATATTTGAATTACTTTTCATGGTTACCAGTACCATATAATTATTGAAAACCATAATAAACCAGTACATAGATATTAAAATATTCCATATTACTATAAATTATATTCCACAACATTATTTTGGAATCCTATTACATAAACACATAATTATTCCACTACATCATTGTCATACTCAACATCACCAATAGTGATCGCATGTGACTTCCCTTTTTCCTTTTCCTTAAGCGGTTGATCACGTCAATCATCATTAACCCTTGTATTAGGGTATTGATTATCATAATTCCCCATTTCCTTTCACTTGAAGCATTGAATTGATGGTGGAGTGTTCTCTGTAGTCATTTCTCTATCCATGTCATCAGAAACATTTTTCCCATTACTTCGGCACTAAGCTGCACGATGAACTTCTTTTTCACACATGAAACATTATCTAGTACCTTTTAGACAATCTCCACCATGCGTATTTCCACACTTTGAGAATAAAGAAACATTCATATTCTTTTCAACATTGTTCTGGGATTTCTCCTTGAACTCCATATGTTGTTTCTTGTCAAAACCATGAAATCGATATGTAACACCAACATCCATTTCTACCTTGATATCACAACACACAATTTCTTCATAGCTACTGAAGTCTGTTATTTCTAATGCCCTTAAAAGACTTGGTTTTATGCCATTGAAAAATCAATCAACTTTACTTTCAGGTTGGATGATAAATCCAGAGGCATACCTTGAAAGCCTTGTAAAATTCGCTTCATATATACCAATAGATTCATCATCCTTTTGCTTAAGCTCAAGGAACTCCTTTTCCATCATTGTTTGAAGAATACAATTGAAGTACTTATTGAAAAACATGTTCTTGAACTCGTCCCATTCTATGGATTTAAATTCATCTAGGGGCCTTGTATTCTTAATTAGAGTCTACCACTAGTCTGCTTCACCTTCTAAACGGTAAACAGCTAAAATAATTTTTTCATGTTCTGAACAACGAAGTATGGAAAATAACTTTTCAATGGTACTGATCCATTGTTCTGCAAAAAGTGGATCAAGAAGACCCATTGAAAGATGGTGGAAGTTGCCTCATGAAGGAATCAGTAGAATATTGTTCCCTTATCTGCTCATTCAGAATTCCAAAATGATTCATAGATTGTGTAATTATAGCAATAAGATATTTCACTCCATCTCCCATAACATTGGTTTTTTCATGAGGACTATCATTTCATTGCCCATTACATTGATCAAAACGGTTCCTTTAGGTTCTAGACATCGTCTAAAACCCAAAAAGAATCATGTAAGAGGCAAAAATCTGTAGGATTGAAATAATGATATAGATGCTCAATATACAAGAGGGGGGTGAATTGTATACTTTAAGAATTTCCTTAAACAAGGAAAGATATAAGTTTAACGAAGTTAAACTATGAAATTTTACAACACCATTAATCACAAATGAATGATTGTGACAAAGTATGAATTTACAAACTTCTAGTTCTATGAACTTGCTTAAATCTAGAAAGTGATTCATAAAAATAGATTCTGGAAATATGGATCCGGAAATTGAAACTTATCCAAAGTTTACAATATGAGATTCTACCATAATGTGTAGAGAATATAAATGAATCAGAGTACAAGTGTAAGGAAATATAATAATTTTATACTTTCCTTGCAATACAAAATGGAGTGGAGAAACAAGTATTAAAAATACAAGTAACAAGATATAAATCTTTTAACCCAAAGAGAAGGGTATCCAACAACCTTAGATAAATGTCCCTTGATTTATACTTTCATGCAAGTCTGTCTTACCAACACTAGGGTAATCCCTCGATATGAAGATTTAATTCTCTACCTTTCTATTCACACAATGCCTAAACTTCAATGTAGTTGGAACCTCTCTCTTTCTCAACAAGGAATCCCTTGAACTTCAAGGTAGTCGTCACCTATGTCTTCATATCCCCGGAATCCCTCGAATGTAATCACCAACATTCGGAGTCACACGATGCAATATACACAAGGAAAATTATGAACAAGTAGTTCAAACTTTCTACACGATGCTTGATAGTTGATAATAGCCTCTCTCTCCAGAAATCACTTCAACAGCATGTAAGCACAAGCATCAAAGATCAGTATCGAGATCTTTCAAATGAGCTCCTATTTATAGGAAAATTTACATCGGTCAGCTCCCTCCTCCAATGGTCATATTATGCTTAGATTTCGGAGGGACCTGTACACTTGTAACTAAACCAAAAGTTAGTTAGAAACAAAATGGACGACATCGTTTTATAACAAAACATATGTAACTGAACTCACAAAATCGTTTTATAAGGAAATGAATGTAAGAATAAGCAACACTAAAGTTCAGAATGTAAGAAAATGAATGTTCGGAGTCTAAAACAAATGGAATTCGAAGTCTTTAATAAATGGATTTTCGGATTCTGTTTTATAGGAATTCGGCACCTAAATTCTGTTGAAATATAGAGTCTGAATTTCTAAGGAAATTCAGAGTATGGTTTCATTAGAGTTCAGAATCTGAACTTACTGAATTAGGATTCAAGCTTGTAGAAGATCAGAGTCGAACTAGTAAAAGTTAGCAGTCAAACTCATATAATATAAGAGTATAGCTGTTAAATGTTTTGTGTCTAACTCGTAAATGTTTAGATTCAAACTCATAAAAGATCGGAGTCTTACTCATAAATGTTCGGAGTTGAACTTATAAAATTTTGGAGTAGAACTCATAAAAGATCAGAGTCAAACTCATACAATATTTGATTCGAATTCATAAATGTTCGGAGTCAAACTGATAAAAGTTTGGAGTTGAACTCATCAAAGTTCGGAGTCGAACTTATAAATGTTTGGAGTCGAACTTATAAAAGTTCAGAGTCGAACTCTTAGAATTTCAGAGTCCAAAATTTGTAGTTGAACCATGTTAATGTTCGTATCCAGAATTCGGAATGAAACTTTGTCAGAGTTCATATAAAGAATTTGGAATGATACTTCATTACAGTCCACATCCAGAATTCAGAGTTGAACTTCATTACTGTTCACATCCAGAATTCGGAGTGGAACATCATTACAGTTCAGATTCAGAATTCGGAGTGGAATTTCTTTATAGTTCACATCCAGAATTCGCAGTGGAACTTCATTACAGTTCACATATAGAATTTGGATCCTGAAACAGAATACATCATGTCTTAGGATAATATGATTCCAAGGTTTTGAGTATGAATCTGATTTTTACACTTAAAAAAATATTGATATGTATATGAAAATCTAGCTTAGGGTAAATTACTTTAAGTAAGGAAATATTTATTATAGAAGTAAAATATATATTTTCTTAAATATAGGGTGTTTGTGATTTTGAAAACAATAAGGAATATAAAAGTCATAAGGAAAACCTCATTGACTCAACAATCTCCCCCTTTTTGGAAAGCACAAACATCCTCACAAAAAGGAAAATAAGGACTTTGAAAATTTTCCTTAGACATTGAAATTAAAACTTATCTCCCTTTATTCATGGATGATAGTGAATAAAACTAACTCCCCCTTAGTCATTGAAACACATAGGATTGTATTCTGATTTTCCGGAGTGGAGTTTTTATTATCATGAGAATGAAAAACTTCATAATGAGAAAATCCCCCTTACTTTAAGGATATCTTCACTTATACATTTTAATTCTCCATTTTAAATTTCTCCTTCTCGTCTTTTTAGTAGTTCTTTTTCCTTCTCCCACTTTGTGATTTTCAAAAAGAATTTAATGTAATGGAAATGAAATAGAGTACCTGAAACATTAGTATAAAACAACACAAGATAAAACCACCCAAAATTTCATTAGAGTTGAAAAATGTTTTACAAGGAAACACAAATGAAACAAAATATCAGAGTGAGTTTATTAATCTTACTTTTCCTACAGAATTAGATTCTTCATCAAGGTTTTCAGTTTATTCAAATCTCTTTGATCCTCCTCAGCTTGCCTCTCCAAGGATTTAATCCTTTCATCTTGAGATTTCAAAACATCTACATGAGCCTTCACGGCCTTTTCCTGCATCTTTACTAACTCATCATTCTTTAAAATCCTTTTCTCAAGCTCAATCCAGAGATCTATATCCCTTAATAAAATTTTAGCAAGAGAGTTAGCCTTATCATTCAGTTCCATCACACGTTGACTCTGAGAACTTTGCTTAATGATCAGCTCATCCTAAAGAATCTTAATCTTGTTATCCTCGGTTTCAAAGGCATATTTTACCTCATTCTGAAAATTATCATACTCATCCATGTCTTCTTCACCTTTCTTAGACGACAAAGTGTTTTTGCTGCATGATTTCCTGTGTACATAATAATTAATAAGAAAACATCTATGGCCAGCTTCAATCTTCACACACTTATCCATCACCATGGATAAGGATTCTTACTTCTGATTCAAACAATGATGCATCATCTGGCATCTGGAGTCTATAGTGGGAAATATCGGAATGGTTTCCACCATCATTTTCAAAGATTCAAAAACAAAGTCATGACCATGTGCTGATGACTCTGAATCCGATAACTTTCTTGGAGATTTTACTTCTTCAATTTTCACCATCATCCTTTTAGAAGAACCACCAACCTATTTCTTCCTGAATATATCTTTTGTTGGTGTATCCATGGGAACTTGCTTACCTTTATCAGTTTTCAGAATAGGTTGATCATCTGGAGATTCTTCCTAACTCTCTGATAGTTAAACAAGCTGGTCTTCATCTATTTTCTCCATTTCTTCTCCTTTCTCAAGAAACTTTTTCTCATAGGATTCTTCCACATAATAAAAAAACATTTAACTTATCTTCCTCTTTCATATCATTATCCTTCGTGCTTTATTTCTCAACTCCCTTTCCAGGAGTGTCTAATTTTGTGGGTTCAACCTTTTCTTGATAATATTCTACTTTCTTGATCATGTCATCTAGATTAGCACTTCATTCTTCTTATTCTTCTTCTTATACACTCTCAACAACTTCTTCTTATGTTATTTCAACAACTTCTTTCCCTTTGGACGTTTCCGGAGTGGGGTATTTCTTTCTAGGGGTTTCTGGTAAAGATTGGACATCAAAGGTTTCTAGAATGGGAATCTTCTCAGAGGCTATCTCTCTTGCTTTCAAAAGTGATTGAACAATATCTTCTTATGAAATATTTTTCTCCAACTTCTTTTCTTTTGCTTATTTCTCTAGCTCATATGCAGCTCTTCCTCTTAAGGCATTAGCATCAGTAGGGTCCAATCCGAACTGTGGATCCCTTTTTTTCTCTTTTCATTTTCTTCCCTCCACATAGCATCCACTTCATCTAGGTAGGCTTTTTGTTTCTCTAGCGTGGGTGGTATAGATTCAGTTTCCTTAACTTTGGGGTTTTTTCTTCAGTAACCAATTCCTTAAGATTTCTCTTATTAGTAACTTTATTTATTGGTTTAGAATTCTCCACATTTTCCAGAATGGCCTCAGCCTCTTCCTCTGGTAAAGGGTAGAATTCTCCGGATTCATCAGAAAAAACCCATTTCATCCACTTTAATGTATCATCATTTACTAGCATTGCCTTGCAATTTATTTTCTTTGAAGTTCAATCAAATTTGAATGAATCAAGACATTTGATGATATGTTTATAAATCAGACCCGGATACATTATGATCCGAGCTTTTAGATTCCCTTCTTTGATATTCATAACTGTAATCAAAATATGCCTCATCATATTTATCTTCCATAGATTTACCAAGAAATATAATGTGTAAATGTCACTCTTCTTGAGATTTTCCTTATCTCCTCTTCTTAGTATGAGAAAGCCTTGTAGCCATAGTTGTAGAATCCGATTAATTGGTGTGAGATGAGAAATCTTAGTAGTCTTGGTATCTTTAATTCCAAGACATTTCAATGCCTTGAATTTTTTGAAACATCCTTGCTCATTCAGAAGCTTATGTGAACAAAACTCAGCTTTCACTTCATACAATAAACCAACCAAGCTTTCATAATTGGTGTAAGATAATTTTTTTGTCTTTCCATAAGACTTAAAAGAACAGAAATCTCTGCCATCTTCCTCAATGAAGGAAACATACTTGTAGAACTCAATAAGCAACTCTGTATAAATAGGATCCTGTTTCTCTAGCTTTGATAAGGAAACATCCTCCTAGCCATTCAATTTGATATTATTATATATAAGAGAATCATACTTGAAGAAACTAGTATGTACTAACCTCTCCCTGTAAACTAACCATTTTGAGATTGGCTTTGAGGTAGACATGTCTTGGGAAGTAGCTTCAAAAAACATTCGGAATGGAGAGTTCCGGATGATTCATAAAGGGCATAAGAAATATTGGAATGGTCCTTATGAGGAGAGTCAGGTCTTCAAGATGCCAAATCTTTGAAAAAACCGATGTGTGACGACCCTCAGGGGTCCCCTTTATATAGGAGTTGAGATGACGGTTCAGTTTCTATGGTTGATCGAATGGTTGAGAAACATTGAGATTTGATCTGACAATTAATATACAAAGCGCAATGAAAACTTGACTCTGGTATTTTGAGGTTTTATGAAAAACATTCAGATTTATGAAAACTAGAATTTGAAAAAATTTAAAAATAATTAGAAAACACCGACAAGTAAAATATGATTACAAAGAATTAAGTAAGGAATTCATACCATTCGGATTTACTAGAAAGATTGTTCATAATTGGTAATATAATTCTTTAGTAAAATTTAACTAAGAAAAACTCACTACGAAAAACTATATTATAAAAATTCTCATTACGAAAATTTTATTTCCAGAAAATTTCCTTACGAAAATTTCAGTTCTGGAAATTTTCCTTACGAAAATTTCAGTTCCGGAAAATTTCATTACAAAAAATTCAGTTCTGAAAATTTCCATTCTAAAAATTTCATTTTTGAAAATTTTTAAAAACTCATTACGAAAATTTTAGTTACAAGTGTATGAAAGGCTGACTACGAAAATTTTGATTACAAAATCTTGGAAAAAATACTGACTACGAAACTTTTGATTATGCTAACATGAAAATGTACTCCCCCATATGAAAATGAGTTTATTACTGTAAGGATAATATCTCAAAAAGAAGTTGATAAAGAAAGATTACCTTACAGTTATCATTCTTAACATCTGTTTAATGTATTCAAATCTATCGGAAGGTAAAGATTTTTTAAAAATAATAGCAAGTTGATCTTGCATTCCAATAAAATGAAGAATAATATATCCTTTTAGTATGTGATCCCTAAAAAAGTGATTTATAATATCTATGTGTTTTTCACGAGAGGGATGTGCATTGTTTTTAATAAGGGAATTGAAACTTGTGTTATCATACAAAATTTTATTCTTAGTGAATCTCAAGCCATAGTCTGTGATTGTATGTTATATCCACAACACTTGAGCACAACAACTTCCAGCTTCTACATATTCAGCTTCAGTAGTGGAGAGTGCTACAGAATGTGGCTTTATGGAGGGCCAAGAAACTAATGAATCTCTTAATAAATAACAAGTTTTGAATGTACATTTTATATCCATTCTACATCTACCAATGTCAGAATCCGAAAATAATTTTAAGATAAACTCATTTCCATAAGTATAAAATAATCCTAGATCCATGGGACCCTTTAAGTAGCGAAAAATTATTTCCACTTCCTTTAAATGATATTCCATAGGATTGGATTGATATCTTACACATAAGAATACTCTAAACATCATGTCTGGACGACTGGCTATCAAGTATTGTTGGTTTACTATCATACCTATAAAATATGTTTGATCTTCTGGTTTCCCAGCTTCATCAAGAGCAAGTGTGTTTGAGGTACCTGTGGGAGTACTAATACTTTTAGTGTAGTAAAATACATACTTTTTATGAATATCAATAATATACTTATATTGGGATATGTAGATTCCTTCTGGTTTTCGAGAAATTTGAAAACCAATGAAATATATTAACTCACCCATCATACTCATTTCAAACTCATATTTTATTAGACTGGCAAAAGAATCAGTTAAAGATTGCTTAGTTGAACCAAATATAATTTCATCAATAGAAATTTGAAAAATCAAAACATTTTTCTTATCTTTCTTTATAAAAAAGGTTGGATCTGTATTTCCCTTAAAATAATTATTTTGAATCAAAAATCATGTAAGTCTATCATACCAGGTGTGTGGGGCTCGTTTAAGGCCATACAAAGCTTTAGTAAGTCTAAAAACAAGATCAAGATGTTTTGTATCTTCCATTCCAGGAGGTTGTTCAACAAAAACATCCTCTTGAACAAAATCATTAAGAAAAGTACATTTCACATCCATTGGAAAAGTTTAAAATTGACGAATGCTGCAAAGGCAAGTAAAATATGAATAGATTCAAGTCTAGCTACTGGATCATAGGTTTCTTCATAGTCTATTCCCTCTTGCTGATTATAGCCTTTAGCAACTAGTCTAGATTTATTTCTAACTATGACTCCATTTTCATCACATTTATTTTTGATGACCCACTATACTCCAATAACAGAAGATTACTTAGGTCTTTCAACCAAGGTCCATACTTTATTCCTTTCAAATTCATTTAGTTCATCTTGCATTGCTTTGATCCCATCATCATCACCTAAAGCTTCGTCAGTGCTTTTTTGTTCTAATTGGGAAAGAAACTCTAGATGTTCTACTTCATTACTTAAGGAACTTCTAGTCCATATAGGTTGATTGAGATCACCAATGATACTATCACTAGGATGATTCTTAAAAAACACCTCACTTGGGTTTTGTAGGACCTGTTCATCAACATAGGGTAGAATGTCTTCTGAGGTAAATTTTTTAGAAGTATCTTCTTGAACATTTTCTTTAGCAGAAGCATCTTCTAACAAATGATGATAATCAGTTTTTTAAAACACATATGATGATGTATATTGGGATGGTTTAAAAACAAAAGGATCAGATTCATTAAATTTTACATGCACTATTTCTTCAACAATACAAGTTTTTTTTGTTGAAAACTCTTTAAGCCTTAGAAGTTGTGGAGTAGCCTAAGAATATTCCTTCATCAGTTTTTGGTGCAAATTTGTGTCAGTTATCTTTAGTATTTAGGATGAATACATTGCATCCAAAAAACATGAAGTAGGAAAGTCTAGGTTTTCTACCATTCTGTTTCTCATAAGGAGTTTTATTATGAAAAGGTCTAATCAAAACTCAATTGATAGTATAACAAGAAGTACGTACAATTTCATCCCCAAAATGTCTAGCTATAGAATATTAACTCAACATAGTTCTAGTTATCTCTTGAAGAATTATATTTCTTCTTTCAACTACACCATTTTGATCCATAGTTCTCGGTGCTAAGAAGTTGTGAGTAATAAATTTTCTACTACAAAAAGTTTCAAAATCAGAATTTTGAAATTCTCCTCCATGATCACTATGTATAGTTTTTAGTGGATGGTTTTTCTCATTTTTAACTTGGGCTCTAAAAATTTTGAAATATGATAAAGCTTCAGACTTCTTTGCTAGAAAATAGACCCATATAAATCTAGTGTAATCATCAACTAGAAAAAACACATAGTATTTGACTCCAATGCTTTCAGTTTGTGTTGGACCAAAAAGATCCATGTGCACTAACTGTAATGCACCAGTTGTTGAGACTTCACGGATTGATTTAAAACTATATTTATGTTTCATGCCATATTGACAAGGATCACAAACTTTAGAATAATCAAATCTAATCTCTGATAAATCCTTAAATAGTTACTTCATAGATAGTTTACATAAGTTTCTAAGGTTACAGTAACATAGTCTTCTATTCCATAACCATGCATTATCTTCCATTGCACTTAGGAAAGGTAAATCTTGGCTCCTAAGGTCATCTATGTTGATTGTGTAAACATTCTATTGCCTGTTGGCAGATAGAATAGATTCTTCTTTGGAATAGTGTACTGATCATTTATCATTCCTAAAATTCACAAGGTATACTTCATCCCATAATTGAATTATGCTAATGAGGTTGTCCTTAATACCCTTAACAAATAAAACGTTTGAATTCAATGTTTTACCAAGAAGAACAATATTACTTATACCAACAATTTCCCCATAAGAATTATCTCCGAAAGTTACTTTTCCTCCATTCGTCTTGATAATATTTTTGAAATATCTTTTGTTACCAGTCATGTGCCAGGAACATCCACTATCCATGTACCATGTCTTGTTGTTGGCACACTCCCTATTTTCCTAAAAACGATAAAATAATTAGACTTTCGGAATCCAAACTTGTTTGGATCTGAGATTTTCAGATAATTTTTTTTTGGTATCCACATTTTTTGGAGAAATAATCATTATGAAACCCATGATTTTGAACTTTATTCAAAGAAAAGTTTTTCTTCCAATGCCCACCACTTTGATACTTAGTGCAAAAATAGGATTTAGAAGGAACAAAATAGTTGTTTGTGAAAACTGGTTTTGGTGATTATAACGTACTCCAGTAGTGTTTCCTTCTGGTTTAATTTGAGAATACATCTTGAAAAAATTTTCCTTCCCAGAGGTATATTTTGGAAGGATCTTATTTTGAGAAAAAATATCATATTTTAGTCTAATGAAAAAATTCCAATCTTCAGGAATCATTTCCTTAAAGTTATATTTTTCCTCAAAAATTTTTATGTTTGAAATTTCGTTATTAAGATCATTAGAAAGTTCTTCATTATGAGAATTTGGTTTCTCAAGGTCTTTAGAAATATTTTCTAAAAGAACTTCTTCATATTTAAGATCTGAAGAATGATCTGAAATATCTTTTGTAAGAATTTCATCCCAAGTATTTTACTAGTCTAATTTCATTGAAATTTTACAATTTCATGCTTTAAGTAGCTTGGTAAATCTGGATACTTCTTCGAATGAAGGTTCTTCATTTTTTGAAGATGATGTATCTTCATTAGAAGTACTATTTTCAGAATATTAATTCTTATCAAGAGATAAATTTGTTAATGCCTCAGCAGAGCATACCTTGGCCATAATGCTTGTATGTGGAAAAGAAGTATTATCAATGAATCCCATATTCTTCTGAGCTGATTAATCATATTATGAAGATTCACTTTCTAAAGAGTCTCCACAGGTAGCACTCTACGTAGTATTAGCCTTCGGACTTTTCTTATCTTTAGATTTGTAGAACTTCTTCATGTTCCTTTCAGAATGTGTCTTTTTTTCTTTTTTTTCTTTTTAGGCATATGGAAATCAGGTTGTATGTGTCCACTTCTCTTAAATTCATATCATGTGACCTATGAATCTTTCTTATATTTCCTTTCCTTCTTCTTATACTTGTATTGGAAATTTCATTGACCTTCTATCTTGTTCATACTTCGAGAAAGATTTGCTAACTCATTCTCTGAGACTTCACTCTCACTAGATTCAGATAGGATAGTTAACTTCTTCGATTTATATCTAGTTACTCTCTCAAGAGACATATCTTTCATGTGATTTGAAGTTGTAGTAAAATCAAAATAGTACCATACCCATTCTTTTTTTTTTGATGTTGTCAGAATCTCTCTTCATCCTTGTTTCATGTTGCAGAAGAATTCCAAATAGCTCATCTAAGGAAATTTTAGTAACCTTCCTGTTTTCATCAATAGCTATTCTCTTTGATTGCCACTTACTAGGCATAATATAAATAATCTTATCTAAAAGAGCTTAATCATCTTGACATTTCTCTCCAATAGATTGTAAACTATTCATGATAGTCATAAAACTTTGTTTCACCTTACAAATAGGTTCTCCATAAGGAAAGTTAAAACCATGGTATTCTGCTCTCAACATTCCTCTTCTTGTCTCAATAACTATAGATGTACCAAAATGAGTAACTTAAAGTTTCTTTCATATACAATTAGCTATTTCAAAATAAGAAATTTGGATATATATGTTCCCAGTCATTGAACATAGTAAAGTATTGTGTAACTTATTGTTTAATTGATAATCATGCTTCTCTTGGTTTGTGAAAGCACTAAATTCCTTATCAGGAATTTTATATCCTACAGTACGCATAACAATGTTATGTACCCCAGTATTGATAACAAAAGTATGCATTCGATCTCTCCAGTATTCATAATTGTTTCCATCAAAATTTGGTGGTCTTATAGGATTTATGTTTTCGATGGAACCAACATTCATTCATGTCATCATAAAATCATTCTACATAATACTTGTTAAAAACAAAAGTTCGGATTCAAGGAATGTATTCCTAAGAAATAAAAATGTTCCTAAGAAAGGAAAATATAGAAAAATGTAAAATTGATCAAGAAAAACTTATATCTGATTATAAGTATTACAGAGACCTCCTCTAATACCAATTTTGAGATCGAAATAATGATGTAGATGCTCATTATACAAGAGGGGGGTGAATTGTATACATTAAAATTTTCCTTAAATAAGAAAAGATCTAAGTTTAAAGAAGTTAAACTATGTAAATTCACAACACCTCTAATCACCAATAAAAGATTAAGACAAAGTATGACATTAAAATATTCTAGTTCTATGCACTTGCTTAAATCTGGAAAGTGATTCTGATAAATAGGTTCCGAAAATATGGATCCGGAAAATGAAACATAAACAATGTTTACAATATGAGATTCTACCTTAAACCGTATAGAATCTAAATGAATCAGAGTACAATTTTAAGGAAATATAAGAAGTTTATACTTTCCATACAATACAAAATGAAGCCGAAAAACAAGTAGTAAAACTACCAGTAACAAGATATAAAACATTGAACCCAAAGAGAAGGGTATCCAATAACCTTGGATAATGGTCTATTCATTTATACTTCCAAGCAAGTCTCTCTTACCCACACCAAGGTAAGACCTCGATACGAAGATCGAAGTCTCTGTCTTGCTATCCCCGCAAGCCCCCAACTTCAAGGTAGTTGCAACCTTTATCTTCCCCAACAAGGAAGCCCTCAAACATCAAGGTAGTCAACACCTCTGTCTTCCTATCCCCAGAATCCCTTGAATGTAATCACAAACATTCAGAGTCGCACGAAGCGATCTGAATAGGGAAAAGTTTGAACAAGTAGTTCAAACTTAATGGACGAATCTTGAGAGTTGATAAGAGCCTCTCTCTCTCTCTCTATAAATCACTTCAATAGCATGTAAGCATAAGTGTCAAAGATAATTATTGAGATCTTTCAAATGAGATCCTATTTATAAGAAAAATTTCCAACGGTCAGCTCCCTCCTCCAATGGTCGTATTTTTCTTATATTTTGGAAATACCAGTACATGTGTCACTAAACCAACGGTTAGTTAGAAATAGAATGGATGAAATCGTTTTATAACAAAACATGTGTAACTGAAAGCACAAAATTATTTTTGTATGTAGCGAGTGTATGCATAAGAAACACTAAAGTTCAGAATGTAAGAAAATGAATTTTCAAAGTCTTATCAAAATGGAATTCGATGTCTATAATAAAAAGATATTCGGATTCTGTTTTATAGGAATTCGGAACCTGAATTCTGTAGAAATATGGAGTCTGAATTTTAAGGAAATTCAGAGTGTATTTTCATCAGAGTTCAGAATATGAACTTACAGAATTCGGAGTAGATCATGTAGAAGTTAGGAGTCAAACTATTAAAAGTTTAGTGTCGAACTCAAAAATGATCAGCTTCAAACTGTTAAAAGTTCGGAGTCGAACTCATAAAAGTTCTAAGTTGAACTCAAAAACATTCAGAGTCGAACTCATAAAAGTTCGGAGTCGAACTCATAAATGTTCGGAGTCAAACTCATAAAATTTTGGAGTTGAACTCATAAAAGTTACAAGTCGAACATATAAAAATCAAGAGTTTAACTTATAAAATTTCAGAGTCTATCTCATAAAAGTTCAGATTCAAACTTATAAAAGTTCAGAGTCGAACTCTTAAATGTTCGGAGTCGAACTATTAAAAGTTTGAAGTCCAACTTATAAAAGTTTGGAGTTAAAATCATAGAAGTTTGGAGTCCAGAATTTGGAGTTGAACTTTGATAAAGTTCGTATACAAAATTCAGAATGGAACTTTGTCAGAGATCGTATCCTGAATTCTGAATGGAGCTCCATTATAGTTCATATCCAAAATTCGGAGTGGAACTTCATGACATTTCACATCCAGAATTCGGAGTAGAACTTCATTTAAGTTCATATTCAGAATACAGAGAGGATCTTCATTACAGTTCACAACCAAAATTCGGAGTAGAACTTCATTAAAGTTCACATCTAGAATTTGGATGCTGAAATATAATTGTTCATATCTTAACATTATATGATTCCGAGGTTTTGGGTATGAATCCTGTTTTTACACTTAAGAAAAATATTAATATGTATAAGGAAATATAGTTTAGGGTAAATTTACTTAAGTAAGAAAATTTTCCATATAAATGTAAAATATAGATTTGCATATGTATAAGGTGTTTGTGATTTTCAAAAAAAAAGAAGGAATGGAAAATTCATAAGGATGACCTTATTGACTCAAAAAAATAATACTAAGAAAACAACATAATAAAGGGGGAGTACCTTCAATATCTAACATCCTAGTTTTAATTCTAATATCCTCACCATAATTCTACCAATATAACCTATACTTATACTTAACCTTTGGGACATCCCTATACATACCTCAGAAATATCTCTAGGGATTTCACTAATGTTTTCGCATCCTAGTTTCCAATGGTTGACTAAACCATTCCTCTGATTCCAAATATAGTGTCCTGGAATTACTTTGAGTGCACTATAATTGATACCTATCAGGGCACTCCATGGGTGGCTAAACCCCCTGGGCGGGACACACCATCATCCCCAGTGGCAGCCACTTCCTCAGTAAGCCCTTGGGCGGAGATCCATGCTTCATCCAATTCTCACATGTGAGATTTCCCAAGGATCGGATTCAATCCTACCTCATTTTCCTCTGATACCAACTATAGAGACCCTAATATTGACATGCATAGACATTATATTACTTTTTCAGAATACTTAATACATAACAAAAACATACACCAAAGAACCATAATAGTTTAGTGTCTTTGGAAACATGGAACATAGTTTTCTAATCTGGGTGAAAGATCTTCAAAATCTCCCACAATGATCTTCCATTTTTGTATTCTTATGTAAAACCATTCATTATATCCTGAGTAAAGGAAAACATATAAAGGGTGAGCTCAAATTCTCAGTGTAGGTAAACATATAGAACATAAACAAATCCCTTAACATTTGAATGCTAAACCATGAAAATAAAATCTAAACATCAAAATCTTGAGCAAAGACATAAATCTTGGAAGTACGTAATGCATATATCATAATAGAACATCAATCCTGATAAAATAGCATGTGAATAAAACATGTAATTGTGGAAAATAATTAATCACATGATATGATTTCCACATTAGCCAAGGAATTGCTTCCAAGACCATCTTAGTAGACAAAGTCCCTTTCTGAATCGAGTCCACTCCCCGTCCCAGTCCTATATCACTGAACCAGATTAACTTTACATTCCATCCATGTCTATCTCATGAGATATAAATCATTACCCAATTCATTGTAGGAAGATATAGGTCCCACCCATCTCATATAGAAATCATTCTTACTTGTGCCACAAAATAAATATAATTCAATCATCATAACCGAAAGAAAAAAATGGGCTTCATAAACATCAATCCATCATAACGTAATCCATATAAAATAAATGGATATCATTTCATCATAATAAGAATAAAACCTTGAAAATAATAGAGGCATTATACTTGAAACAAAATCATACTAAATATTTTCATCTTACATGGAAAATAGTTTTGACAAAACACTTGAAATGAATTCTTGAGGAAAATATCCGTTCTTTTTCAAAATCCTTTTGCATTCACAAAATTCCATTCAATTGTAAAAGGAAATGATTTTTTTGAAAATAATCATGAAATATTGTAGATTATGGTTCATGAAAATAAGGATTTATGAAACCATAAAAATCCATTCATGCCATATAAGTTAAAAAAATTATCCACGTACTTTTTCCAGAAAAGTCAAAAAAGTTTTTCGTAACGTAATAAAAAGAATGATTCTTTATATAAAATGTAGTAAAAGTAAAAAATGGGTAAAAAAGACTTTAAAAAATAGGAAACCATTTTTAGAAAATAGGGACATGGATGATAAATATAACCCTAGTAAATACTTACGAATAAAAAATATAGGATAAAAATGAGTTTGGAAAAGTTATCCCTTACCTTTTGTCCAATTTCTTCTGTATGTGCCTGATACTCCTGTATAGTGGGTTTAAACATATTATTTACTTGAAACAGAACCATAATAATATTTATGATGTCATATATGATTCACTTATGACTTTATATTATCCTTTAATTTGTCAATTCCATGTTAAAGCAACGTTTTGGGTAAAATCGTTTCATTTATCATCCGTGTTTTGACTTGTAATTATTAATATGATTACTTAAGTCATGATTAATTAATTCCAGAATATAAAAAATTATATTCATAATATACATATATATAATAGATCGATAAAGGGAATGAAATACACCATTCATGGAGACGGTAGGCCGTACATACGCATGAACGTTGTTTTCGTTTCTTATTGAATTGAATGGAATTAAGTAGATGACATACTTTTATATATACATAAATCCAGTAGAATAATTATGTCATATATTTCATGATTACTTATTATATATACATTATAATCATTTTTGAATTTTTAACATGGAAAATGAATCTCATCGCGTCGTGGAGACTGTAATCCGTACGTACGCACGAGCGATGTTATCATTCCCATATTTATTGAATGGAATTTGAGTGGATGATATAATATCATAGAATCATTATGATTTTATAATAATCATATATATTTATTCATTACACCATTATACCCATCCAGGTAAGGTGGTGGTGGAGAAAAAGATTCCACCACGGTGTGGAGACGGTATTCTGTATGTACGCACGCGCGATGATTTCGTTTTCCATGGGATGGATAGAGGGTAAAATCGGGTTGAATCATATTTATAATTACACATCAGCATATTATTGATGCTGATGTCATTTCATTATAATGAAAAAACTAAATAATAATATTTTGATGAAGAAAGAATGTTGAAAGAATTGGTAGAAGAGATTAGCTCTTCATCAATGCAGCTCTTTTAAGCTTCCTCTTATGGAACTAGAGTTGGTATTTTGAAACGAACAGAACCAACAGAATGTTTCTAGGGTAGTGTAGAAGTGAAATGGGTAGGGTTTGGACGTGCATTAATGATCAAAGTGTTGTTTTAGGGAGAGGGAGGAGGTTCCCTTTTATAATGGAGGAGAGGGGCACATTTGGAAATTGTGAATATATTATTTTATTATAAACGTAAATTCTTTTTGAAAAGGTCCAAAAATCATTTAATATAAAGATAAGATGACTTTTGGTCGAAATAAAATCATCCAATCAGAATTGGACATGTTTTGGATAATATTTTAATCATTCTAATCTTATTTATTTAAAGCATTTATCAATGAGGTAAATACTGCATCATTATTGTTTTATAAATAATTTAATTTATTTGATGTCTAAAAATGATAATATGAACACCACCATGTAGGAAATCCTTTTAGATTTCAAATGAATATTTATAGTTGAAAAGATAATTTATATAATCCCTTATAAAAATTAATTACTAAAAGATTTTTGTTAATGTCAATTTTGTCTTTAAATTAAATTAATTAATCTGAAATGTCATTATCCCTAAAAAGTGTCTCAATGGGTTCCCAAAATTGACCCAAGGATGCCAATGGTGGGACACTACTTATACAATAATGTTAGTACAAGTGTTAAGGTAATTTTGAATTATTATAATATTCTTTTAACCTTAAAATACCCTATATACTTTTAACCGCAGTAAATAAAAGTCAGAATTTACTATTTACTGAAAATTATTTTCATCTTATTGAACCACATTTTACATCTTGATAACTACCATGTATGTCAGATTTATTAAAATCAACTCACAGAAGTGCTCAGATAGCATATAAATGATAGAGTCAGTTTTTTTAAATTCCACTAAGTGGTTTCACTATTAATAAAAAATTGATGGTTTTTTAGAAAAATACAAATAATTCAGCCTAAGCAATATTTCCTATTCAGAATTCAAATATGATTTGTATATTTTCAAATTCAAAACATAGAAGTGGAATTAATTAATTTTAAAATTAATTACCGTTATTAATATAAAAAGCATGTTTTTAAGAAACAATAACTATCAAAAGATCGACTCTTGTTTATGTCCAAATTTAAAGTGAAATTAATTCCAATGACAAACATTGGATTAACTGGTATAAATATATTCTAATTACACTTTAAAACAAATTAAAAAGATAATCTATCTCAATAAATTATTGCGATGAAAAAAATTATTTTTATTTAAAATATAGCATGTTTTTACTATTCATTAAAATATGAAAGTTATCAGAATAATATGAAAAATTTATCCAAAGTAAATATTTATATACTGATTCCAAAGAAGAGTTTTATTTTCACAAGTTGACTATATAAAACTGGAAAAAGATGGATTTAAAGTGGGTGCAGCATCAAAAGGTAGCAAAATTGAATTTTTTTAAAATTACTTATTTTACCCGAAAATTTTATTTTGTTCTCCAACAATGTAAGATGAATAATAATATTATAAAATTTAAAATTTAGTTAATACTATTCATAAAGGCGAGTCCATAATAATATTATAACAATATATCATTGTTTAGTGAATCCCGGTATTGCGTACTACACACACTATCGAGGAAGGTCGTGATTTCGTGTAATGCAAGCCAAATCAACGATGCGTGTAGTGAAAGCTCCATTTGTTGTAGCGTACAACACAAGACATCAATGAAATTAAAAAGAATAATTCTAATAACATCTCGGGTTGTTACAGGAATCCTAGACCAAATGTCCCTAATCATTCAAACAAGGAAACAAACCCATTGTGTGTCCCATAAACATGAAATCTATCATAATGTATCAAAAAACCCTTTAATTTATCAATCAATCTAAGACAACTAATAATAAGGTTCAATTATTTACCCCAAAATACACAAATCATAGGTAATCAAGACTTAGGAATATATAAATCAATGCAAAACTGCTAAAGTAAAAAAAACTACCTTACTTGATGTTGTACAATTGATATAGTTGTATATCAGCCTTTGAATCGGTCTATAATGTCTTAGATGTACAAAACGGTCAAAAAAACTCAACCTTGGATAACTCATGAGAGAGGAGAAATCAAGAAGATATATTCAATAAGAACCAAGAACCAAATGTGGTGACTCTAACTTATCTGATAGTGTTTTATTCGGAGAAGGGATGAATGATCAGTGGCCCAAAGAAGATTTGGTGATTCTATACGCTCCTTCGCGAGGAACAACCAGAAGAAGGTGAAAACGAGGGTTAAACGTAACATCATCCTTGTATCTCAGTTAACCAAAAAATTACATTTCTTGTTTATTTAATATACACGTCATGTACTAGCCTCAACCAGACCCCTCTTTAGGTGGTCCACATGGACTTGTACTAATACATTATAATTATAGTACATGGATACCCAATGTAAATGGGTACAATGTGTTTACTTATAAGTACACAACGTGTACTAAAAAAATTCTAAAATCAACCTTTTTACTTAAAAATACCTGAAATCAAGATCCATAGGTAAAATGAATATTTGGGTTTATAAAAACATCCCCCCCAGAGAAATTCATCCTATAATTTCCCTTCCAATGTTGGGGAAGAAGAAACACCAAAAAAACTATGTCCACTTTGATCGAATTTCGGCCTCTCTATCACCCATGTTTCGTCATGTACTCACCCGTGCTTCCATGGTACCCATACTAGAGAAACAAGATGACCATAGAAAACCATCGTGTTATGATCAACAATCTGAATACGGTGGTTCTCAAAGGATGCATCAACCTCCAACTCAACCTCCTTGGGTTGAAAAATGTGAGATGGGACCGAAATGTAACATCATAACTGAGAAACATGGAAGATGTCAGGCATAGCCCGGTACCTCTTAGGTAACTGCAACTGATTGGCAGTCAGTCTGAATTTTTCCAAAACCTCAAATGGCCCAACATATCTTGGTGAAATATTTCCCAATCTTCGATTCCTCTTGTGTCCCAACATTGGTGTGACACATAAGAAAACCAAATCTATGACCTCAAACTATAGAGTTCATCTTCGTAGATCAAAATATGATTTTTTGGTGATAATATGAATTATTCATCCTCTTCCAAATTAACTCCACCTTCTCTGTGGTCTCCTAGACAAGATGAGGTCCCATCATAGTAGTATCTATAATCTCCATCCAATATAGGGGTGATCGACATGGTCTATCATACATAGCCTCATAATGTGCCATTTAAATCATCGCCTGAAAATGATTAGTGTAGGAAAACTCCACAAGGGGTTTGTGTCTCTCCCAATTACCACCAAAATCCAAGATGAATTCCCATTGCAAGTCCTCCAAGACCTAAATCATACGGTTGGAATGGCCATCTGTCTAGGGATGGTAAGCTGTACTCAGAAGTACCTATGAACCCAAATCCCTCTATAGTCCCTTCCAGACACAAGAAGTAAAATGGGCATCCTTGTCGGAAAAAATAGAGTGGGGAATCCCATAAAACTGTACTATCTACTGGATGTACAAATATCCAAGCTCATCGAAATTGAGGGTTTCCATGATTGGAATGAAATGTAGAACCGTTGTGAGTCTGTAAAAAACAAACCAAACTACATCATTCCCTCATGGTGACCGTGAAAAACATACCACGATATACTTCATGACATCATTCCACTTCCACTCAAGAATGTGTAACTATTATGAAATCCATGTTGGTCACTAATGCTCTGGATTCACCTACTGATAGGTGAAACATCTCATCACACAACAAGAAACATCTCTATTCATTCTTGGACACCAATACTAATGGTGTAGATCAAAATACATCTTGGAGATTCTAGGATGAACTTCCTAATCTAAGGAATGAAAATACCACATTAACTTCTCACGTATGTCCTCTCACACCCATATGAGTCCATGAAAAAGAAAGACCTCATCATTGCCTAAAATCTACCAAGGAGTAGGGTCCTATCCTAACACACTCTCTTGTAGGTCTAGGACATCATTATATGATAGATGCCTTATTCGTACTCAATCCATAAGTGTATAGGTAACATCTATATAAGAATTAAACGTCTTCCCCTATCTGTAGTGCACCACCTAAAGAATCTCAGAGAATAAATCCATAAGCTACAACACATTTAAATCCTCCTGAACCACTTGTAGAGGAGTTCTACTACTCAACATATCATCCACTACATTCCATTACTCATGCATGTAGGTATGATCAAAGTCAAAAGACTGAAGGTGCTCAACCCACCTTCTCTGCCTCAAATTCTGATCACGCAAAGTAAAGATATACTTGAGACATCTATCTTCAGTGAAGACCATATAATTCTCTTCCAACAGATAATTTCTACAATAGTGTAATGAATTAAAAATTACATCTAACTCAAGATCATGTGTTAGGTAGTTCTTCTCATGTGGCCTCAGCTACCAAGACCTATACGCAATGACTCCCTCTGCCTGCATAAGCATTACTCCCAGCCTGATACATGAAGCATCACAGTAAATTGTGTAACTCTTTCCAATATCTAGAAATACTACTATCAGTGTTGATTTAAATCACTATTTTATCTCTTGAAAGGGAGAATCATTGGAATCTTTCCACAAGTACATCACACACTTTTTAGTTATGCCTATCAGTGGTGCTTCTAAGTGTGGAAAGTCCTGTTTTTAGCATATGTAATATCTAGATAGCCCCAGAAAACTACTTACATAAAAGAAGTTATTTGGATACTCATAGAAAAACTACTACTC
Organism: Viscum album; assembly: GCA_963277665.1. Lineage (NCBI taxonomy): Eukaryota > Viridiplantae > Streptophyta > Magnoliopsida > Santalales > Viscaceae > Viscum > Viscum album. The sequence continues at coordinate 1,476,091 of OY728129.1, forward strand.
TCACTTTATCTAGGTATACTGATACTTTTGTATCTAAGATAACATTACCCACAAAGGTAATCGGGTCTATCAAAAAGTGTAATTTTGAGAGCTATGTATATACCTGATGATCACTCAGTCTACTCAATACAATTTGAAGATTGGTGGAATGGTTGTTTTGGGTGTGATAGTGTACCAATATATCATCCACTACAACAACCACATAAGAGTCCATGTAAGGATGGAACACATGGTTCATCAGGTCCATGAAAATTGCCAGTGTGTTCGTGAGACCGAACGAAATAACCATATACTCGTATAGACCACACCTTCTCCAAAAGGCTGTAAGAGATATATCTGATGGTCTAACATGCAACTGATGATAAAAAAATATTAAATAAATATTTGAGAACAACCTAGATCCTTATATAAAATAAAATAGATCATAAATCATTATCAATGGATATTGGTTCTTGACCATTAATTGGTTAAGCTTCTGATAATTCACACAATGTATGAGTCTACCATATGATTTCTTTGAAAATAGGATTGGAGAACCCCAAGGTAAATTATTGGTTTGGATGAAACCCTTTTCCTATGTCTATGCTAACAACTTCTTGAGCTCCTGTATCTATTGTGTATCCATCCTATAAGGAAGAATGGCCGCCGGTGTGGCTCCTAGCACCTGCTCAATTGAGAAATATACCAATTTCTCTAGAGTTAAACCAGTAAAGTCTTCTAGAGAGAAAACGTTGAAATAATCCACTACTAGAAGAAATTAAATATATTAAGTCGCATGTTCATACATATAAAAACTAGAAATCGAGAATATAATTCCCCCCAAACCATGATGTTTGGGTCTTGCTCTTATCTCCTTGACATCTGATTCACCCTTGCATAGAAAATACTCTCTCTTTGGTGATGTAAAACTCACTCTACGGTGACAGAAGACATTAAAGGCATTGAAGGAGACCAACCAGTCCATTCTGAGAATGACATCAAAGAATGTCATCTCTAAGACACATAGGTCCCACAAGATATGACACCTACCAACCTCAAGAGTGAAGTCCATGCCCTAATCTATAATAGAATTTTTAAATCCCAATGATGTTTCCAGCATCATAACATCCTTAGAAGTAATGAAACATAGTCTAAGGCTCTCCATAATCACAATAGATTAGAAAATATGGGAATACCTTGAATAAAAAAGAGTAGAAGCAAAAACTGAGACAAGAAGAATCATACCTCTAACTGAAGAGGTTCTGAGATCCAACTATGGCTGAGTCTACTCCACTACAACCATTTTTACTTTACTGCATCCCAATGCCCCTACCTCACTACCCTGAGCTAATCCACCCTTATGTCATTGGAAACCTTCCAAATGGCTACCACAGAAATGACCTCCTCCTATGACTGAATTTCTTGATGAAATATAGATCCCAAATTGATGAGAAACTGATTTTCATTATCATGATTTTGGAGTCAAAGAAGAACCCCTACCACTATCTCTCTTTGAGAAAAACAAGAAAAAATGATGAATATGGCCCAACATGCCTCATGATCGACACTCGAATGGGTCTCCTGATCACTATGCTCCACAATTCCCACTCTTACAACACTGGTAGCATACCACCAGGCTACCTGAATTAATATCTTTCTACTCGGATCTCCATGCATAGACTTGCTGTGATGCTTCCTACTATTAGTTGGAGAAGTACCAACTTCGGATGTCAAACTGCCCTAGGTCAGAGCTCCAGAATCCCTTAGATTACGCTCAGTGATCATCACATGTTTGAATATATAATATATGAAATTCCACCTGAAGATGTTCACCTAGGATCATATTTCTTGTATGATACCATCCTCAAACATCCTGGCTAGAAAAAACTAATCACCCCCAAAATGGGTGTGAAGCGCTGCATATTTGTGATGCAAGAAGAAAACGCCATGACTAAAAGAGTACCTTGACCTATACCCATGAACTCTTGGGATCGGTCTTCCCTCAAGGTGTTTGGGAATAAATATCCATATACGGTCTACCAGAACACATCCCAAGCCATAACTCATAGGAATCCCACCTGTGATATCACATGTCACTATTTCATGGTGGAATCTCGAATAATATAGGTTTCAAGATTCACTATCCTATCAGGAGGTTTATTGAGATGCTTAAAGATAGATACCATGGCTCCTAACCATGAATATGTTGACTAAGGTCCACCATCCCTTAAGAAGGTGAGAGGATGCTGCTACTGAAAAACATGCATCAACTCTACCATAAACTGCACAGGATGTGGTTCTCCCTAGAATGTTCCCATAAACCTCATTACGCCTTCTCAAAACTGTGCATAAACACATTGGTAAAGTATAATAGCTAGTTCCATTTAGGGAATTACAGGAGGATCAGCTGGTAGTCCTTGGTGTACCATTTTTGGTGTTTGATAATTACCCTATATCTGGCATATGATTGGAGGATGTCTTGGTGGCTTGAATCTACATGGTCAAGTGTAAACCTCAGTTAAATATTAACAAATACTGATACTTAAAAGTAAAATAAAGGAACATGTGGAGAAAATATTCATGTTTTTCAAAAAAGGGATACACAGTGTGTATACCCTCTACACGATGTGTTTCCTTACGTTTCAACCTATGTGTGTACATTTACCAAACCTGGTCATGTAACACACCTCAACATTGTGTTTTCCTCCTATAACATGGTGTGTACTTGATTTTTTACTCCTAATCGAGTACATATACAAATCAAAACCACACGGTTTTCTTCGAGGTGACACTACAAGGTGTGTTCACCAAAAACAATACAAGTACCACTTATGTTCCAACCACCTGTTTCGTTAGTCACATGGATGGATACATGTCATCTTCGAGTGTTCCACCATAGTTCCCCAACCCCGTGTCTCTTATGACATAGTTAGTCACATAGATAAAGACTAAATGGTGTGTTCATATAGTACACAACATGTATATAACGAATGATTATTATTCCAGAACACAAGAACACATGGCATGTGTTCACAACACCACATGCCATATTGTCTGGTTTTCCACATAGTAGTTGTCAGAAACTTATCTGGAACCCTTAAAATATAAAATTGTGTTCAAATAATGAAAAAAATATGACCCTTGAGAGACCATACTCCCACAAATCAAATTTTGGAATCCTATTCCAAATAATAACATGAATGATTTCAATTAATGTTCAAATATGGTCCATCAAATTCTAATCCAAGAGATACCATAATACCTCAGGGACCAATTTTTGTCATCAATCCAAATAAAATATTACAATTAAAAATATCCTATCAAAATATCAGGTATCTTATCAAAACATCAATCATAACTACATTCATATCTAGCACAACATCTATCACAGCCACATGAAATCAGTACTGCACCCTAAATGACATGAGATAATGCATGGCATGTTATATCTAGAAAATACTAATATGATGCATGAGAGGCCATACCCTCATCTCATAGTGATAAAATAGAAATAGAACCAAAATAATATCAATGATAACATAAAAAAACCAGTGATTCACCTTGAGGTGAAATCATATAAACTATAATAATTTCAAAACTAGAAAAATTTCAATATCTGTGGTAACGTGGATTTTACATGTACACAGGTCATCTACTCTAAATCAAAACTTATTACCAACAACATATTCCATATTTACCTTTTCTATGTGCATAAAATACTATGAAAAATTAGAAATTAAACTCCTTTGATACCACTTCGTAACGTCCCGGTTCTAGGTGCCACGCAATGTTTCCCCGTACCATATTGGTCACATGGTTTCGAGCGCATTTTCTCGAATGCTAGAGGATGTCGACTAGTAGAAAGGGAATTGTGTGTGATAGTTGGGAAACTATGCACTCATTAGCAAAGAAACATAGTGTAACAACAATAATAAAACACAGTGGATGCAACAATACCATACAACAATGTAAACAGTGAAAGACTGATATTAATAACAACTACAACATATATATTTAAATAATGATGCATTTCACATGTATATTGAAAGTCATCCAAAAAATTAAAAATGATGGAAATATAATTATAAACATGACATACTAAATATACTAAATAAAACTAATAAAATCACAAGAACGATCTTGGTCCCATGATATGTAGCTCCAACAGCAATCATGTACCAAATGTAGAAGGGAGTTTTCCCTTATCTATACCTATAACTATATAATTTGTTTTGGTCAAAAAGCATGACCCAAATTGGGCGTGAGAAAAATCCTAGTAGGAAACCACCAAAGGATCTATCCCTAATAGTCAGTGAATATATATAGCAGACATTATTCAAAATGATGCAAAAAATAAGGAAGTACTAAAAAGGAAACAATCCTATAGTTTCCATTTACATTCATTTACATTTATTATTTATTCAAACCATTTAATAATTAAATCTCATGATCTATGCTAAGCTATGTATCCCTTATGTAAAAGTAAAACAGATGTCTCAAAAGACCATCTGACAATTAGGTAACACTCATTCCATGCGTGTACTTTGGCATGCCGAGCTCATCACAATCAATCATTCATTAAAAGGCAACCCTCAGGGAATATTCTCAGAGTATAACCCCTCTGGATCAACATATAATCAATTTTATAATGATATAATGATTTTATGGGAATTCTGACACACTATGACCCATTTTCTCTCACAAAACAAAGTCTATTTGATGAAACACTCACTGTCAATTCTCACTGTGTTCTTTTAATGATAAACTACAGACTCTATGATGATTTAATCAATATAAATTCTATAAGGACCCAACCATAAATATTACATAATATTTAATTATGGCAATGAATAAAAATTTATGATATTTTCAGGTTTAGAGTTTTTTAAATTAGTCCATAACTGTTATATAACAACATGAATTTACATGTACACACTACTACCCAGTATCCAATTTTCATAAAATAAAAACACTTGAAAAAATAGACATGTCTAGTTCCATGTTTTTTACAGCATGATTTTTCCTTGATCGTATCCTTGACCCAATTCATTTTATGTCTTGTGAAAATCATTTAAAAACATAGGATGACCATAAAAAGCACAGTAAGGGTTATAAAATATTGAAAAGAAACATTATCCCATTAATAAATACAAATCAATGAATCCATACTTTTCAATCCTAACATACCTCATGAAATCATAAGATTTATGAATAAAATACAGAAATGATAAATAATGAAGGTTACTTATTTTATTCCTAACATACTTACATTGTAGTTATCCCAGCTACATAGAGGGTCACATTTGGAATACCCATCATAGTATATTCCCCAAATATCTTAAGTTAAACATTCAAATTTACCTCTGTCACATTACCCAAGGTATTGGAGAGCTATCTAGGGCTCACCCACCGTAGGTTTATTGAAAAACCACATGTCACGACCCGAACCTATCGGTCTCAAAACAGAACAACCCCAGGGATACCACCATAGGCCAGGGGCTGGTGACATGCGTCGAAGGTGTAATGATCTCGGGGAGGCCCTCGCCTAAGCACCTGTACACACACACAACCAACTCAATGTAGAAGTGTAGAGTAAAAAAAGAAAACCAAAGGACCAAAAACTATAACCCAACCATAGTCACGCATGAACTTCTAAATAGATCAAGTAAACTAAACAGTAAATGGAAAAACACTCACCCAACTAAGAAGGTTCCACAACCCGGAAACAGGTAATCGAAAGTAAATAGTTGGTTAGTATCACATCTGAATATCCAAATATGTCTACTAAACGTAGCCCAAGATCATTTGTCCTCTATTCTCCTCTGTAGTCTTGATCGACTTGTCTGTTGTCTACTAGGGCCCTCCAAGTGCGGGAAACTCCCAAGAAGGATTAAGTATAATGAATCTTCGTAGGATGCCCTGAATGATCGAAGGTGTAATAAAATAGATACTAAAACATTGAGTAGTATATCGAAGAATAACAGTGGAAGAGTACAATAGAGAGAGTGAAACTCAACCAAACGAAAGAAAGGATGTAGAGTTGTCCAATCCAAGAGGAGATAGACACAGAAAGCACGTGGAATACCCCACACGTCTTCATCCCTCAAAGAAGGAGAGTAACCGAACCCAAGAAGTGGGAACAAATGTAGGGTGTATATATATATATATTCTCAACAAGAAACTGGAACGAGTGTGTAAGGAAATCTCTTCCTACAAGATCAGCCCATGAAATGTCATCAATAGTTCGAAGGATATCCTTCACTGATGCCCAACAGTCCTGTACGAAAAAGTTTTATCGTCGCTAGACCATACAACCAAGGGGCCTGCTTCTATAATCACGGAGAGAAGTCACCAACTAGCCTCAACAGAAATGGATAAGTCTGAAAAAAGTCATCAGATAACCCACTGACCAGCCCTGCTGGAGGGTAAACCCCAAGAGGTCGTCAGCTAACCCACTGCCCAGCCTCGCTGGAGGGTAAACCCTAAAGTCAACGGGTAACCCACTGCCCAACACCGCTGAAGTGTAAACCCTAATGTCAATGAGTAACCCACTTCCCAGCCCCGCTAGAGGGTAAACCTGAATAACAAAGAGTAACCCACTACATAGCCTCGCTGTAGGGTAAACCTTAAGGTCAACGGGTAACCAACTACCCAACCCCACTGGAGGGTAATCCTTAATGTCAACGGGTAACCCACTACCCAACCCTACTGAAGGGTAAACGCAGAACTGGTCTGATAACTCTACACTGCTTATGCCATCACTGGGAGTCACTAACACCGCTACCGTGTGTAAGTTCGGAGTGCATCAAAGGAACCTCAATCCAATTCCCTTTCATGTTTACACATATAATTAGTCTCAAATGAGTCTCTTCATGCCCAAAGAGAATACACTGTTTTAATCCTTATGGAAAAACATGAGAGATAGACTATTTAATCTTTATAAATGGGCTCCCAATGGAATGGTTATTCAACATCACATTATGCCTATACGATGTCTTGTGTGGCCCGCACCTCGGACACAAAAAAGGTCAGGTGAAATACACCATCATGATTCTCTCAGAAAAACATGCCAACATGAATATTCATATGCCCCAAATGGACGTCTAATGAAAAAGTCACAGTACGTTGCACACATCTTAAAAGAGGACATGTGAGGCCCACGCCTCAACTCTGACTTCAATGCCTAAAACCACCCAAGACAACTTCGTCTCAATGCCAGGGTCACAACGCCACTGACGATGCCTAAAATGGATTTCAGATGCAGAAGCTACAACTCCCCGTGTTATATGAAAACGGGGCCCTATGGGGCCCACACCTCAAACCCGAAACATGTCTCGCAGATCGTACCATTGCGTTCCTTGCAGATAACCATGAGGCGTAGGCTATTCATTTCACTTAAATGGACTTATGAAGCATAAGTCATAAAAACGCAGCATACGTCTGAAAGCTGCCTTGTGGGGATGATGCCTCGGGCCCAAATTTAGGCGTGGGAATTGGGTCGTCGCAATCCCCTCGAAAAAACACTCAAAAACGAGTACTAAAACACCCCAAACTGATGTTTGTTGATAAAGTGGTGTTTCCCTGTAAAACGTGTGAACCAGGCCCTATGGGGACCACCACTTTTCTACAACCTGAACGCTTTAGAAAGCATCACAAAAAGTCCGTACGAGGATTGGGTTTATGCTGCCGCTGATGGCACGTCAATTAGACATCCCAAATAGGAGTTATGTCCGAAACAATAATAATTACTTAATCTAATAATTAATTAAATATTCGAATTAAGTGTTTTGCACCACCGAGCAGCGAAAAAACCCGCAAAGGTTCCGAACCAACATTGGAAGAACTGTCTGAACTCCAGGGCCACATTGCCTTTGACGGTGTGTCAAACGGACCTCCATCTCGTGAATACGTCTGTTATAAACTTTAATAATAATTTAATATTGTTTAATTAATGCATTTCGGGTCACCCATCTTTGAGTGGAGAACCCAAAACCCCAAGTAACAAACATGAAATGTCTGTCTTAAAGAGATGAACACATAGCAGCAGACATCGCGTCAAACGAATTCCCTGTTTAGGAGTTACGGTACATTGAACATAATGGGCACAACCGGGCCGGTTCACACTGGCCGGACTGGCCCTACCCCGAGTCTGGTCCCACTCTCCACGACCCGCTTGCCGCGGCCCATTCGAACACCTCCGGGCCCCTCGGGTCTGGCTCTTTCAAACCTACCAGCCAGTTGGCCGGTCTTTGTTCTACACCGCACAGCAGGGCCCGCGTACCACAAGTCCTTGTTCGCTGCAACCCTCAAGGCTCTAGCCACGAGGGTTTCCTCCCTACCGCGACATGCCACCTGCGTCGTGGCTGCGTGACCTCCCCACTGGCGAAGCACACCGCCACAGGCTACCCGGCTCCCAACTCCACTTCCTGGGATTACCGCTCCTCCAGTCGAGCGCACCGCCCGACACCACGATCACCTGGTCCCCCGCTCCTGGCTCGACTGTGGCCAGCTCGGCCCGGCCGTCGACCAACTCAGTACCTCTGTCGGACGCTACATCCCCCTTTTCCCAACATCTCCCAAGCCCACAGCTACAGCCACACCCGCCGCCGCCGCACACCGGCCCTCCATCGTCGGGTCTCGAGCTTCCTTCGTGCTCCGAAACGAGGCCGTCGCGCTCCACTCTGCTTCTAGCTCAACCTCCGGCCGTCACCCCATGCCAGAGTCAGGCCTTCATCTGGTCCCCACAACCACTCTGGTGGTCATAAAACTTATCCAAAATCGGTTTCGGAATCTTCAGGGCCAGATCTTCACATCGCCGCCTCTCGCTCGTCGATCCGTCACGGTTTTGGAACGTCTGAAATTTTGGTCGTAGAATGCCCAAGAAATAGATTTAGAACGGGGCTCGGATGATGGCCGTGTTCATTTTTCCATCGTTATAATTCTAAAATAGTATTATTTAAACAGTAGAATTGAAGAAAACTCAATAAATCAAAGAAGGTGCAAAAATTAACCAAAAACCCAACATCGAATCGGTCATGCGTCATTGGCGGCATGTCAACGATGCTCCTTCTTCGTTCCTCCAAAGTTCCTGTGGAGGTCACTCCTTGATTCAGTGATAAATTTTGAAGAACACCGAAGAACATTTGAGAGATATAGTAGGAGAGAGTTAGAGGGGAAGAGAGAGGGAGAGAAGAGATAGAAGGGAGAACCCTAACTCCAAATTCCTATTTTCTATTTATAGAAAAATCCTCTTTGCATGGAATCTGAAACAGCTGTGCCCTCACATTTTATATCACACCGAGAAAAGACACCCATTTCACATTCAACAGAAGTATTGAGTTTCCATTAAAAGACTAATTCTGAATGTTATTTGAAAAGAACTTCAGAGATTAAAATCACTAAGTCATTATTTCAAAATGTTGATTTTCCCCTGGGTGACATCTCTCACAGCATGACCGCGCCCATAACTTTTACACCTCACCTATGGTAAATGGCATGCTCTGGACGCAACTATGCCCTTGAATTTCCGATATGAGCTATTGTTTTGGAGGAAAAACAACCCTCCCACGTGCATAGTATAAAATAAATTAATATATTTATAAAATGTATTCTGGGAACACCGGTAACATGAATCGCACGGCGTATTAGCACCTAGCTCTGGAAATATATGTATAAATATTCCGAAGTCTTATAGGGAAAAAACCGTGTCTCTACATCATTCCCTCTTTCAATCATTTCATCCGAGAAAAGAAAAACTAGGAAAAACAATGCGGACTACAGAGCTCACACCTAGGTCTCCCACTCCCAAGAAAACATTCACAACACCATGCTGGCAAGACACGCAAACCATGGTATGGTTCGTACTCATAAGTTCTACTACTTTTGATGATATTCAAAGGAACACGCACGCACCTCATCAGCTGAGACACGTGGGACGTCGTCTGCCCACTCCTACTATTTGGAGGGTAGGGCAAGATGATAGGCAACCTCTTAATCCCTTACACGATTCCCAAATGGCCCAAAGAAACTTGGGGGACTTCTCTGTCTGAACCTCTACTTTCCACGTTGCTACCGAAATCTCGGTTTCTTCATGGAACATGGTCTCATGACTCCCTCCTTCAGAATAACCTTCTAGTGAATCACTAAAGGATATCCGGTAACAAAATTATTCACAGTCGGTGCATCACTACTGGTACTCACTTACAGGCTCAAAAAGTGGATGAGTTAACCCCATCGTCTGATGAAAAGTTTCACCCTCCTGGTCTAACAGGGTCAACTACAGGGAAGATAACTACCTCGAAACGTCCCGCACCTGACGAGTCTGGGACATCCTGCTAAGGGAACCTGCTACAACACTACCATTTTTCAGAACAAAGAATACCTCGACATCATAGTCCTGCAACAATTTCAACCAACACTGTCATCTTAGGTTCACGTCTCTCTGGGTGAGGGTGCACCTGAGATACTGGTGGCCTGAGAAAACCACAAAACGATCTCCCAGAAGATAGCATCATCACATTCTTAGCACAAGGACCACCACCAGCAGCACAACCTAGTGAAACATGTAGTTCTGTTTATGGGTTTTACATCACCTCACCATGTACTTGATAATGGTATCAAGATTGATGTTGAACACGCAAGGTACCGATGAACAGGGCAGATGAGAAAACTCATCCAACTGCCAGAGGCTAGAAATGGGAATCATGTGGCATACCCCATGTGTATTTTCCCCTCATGGAAGGAGAGTAATCCCCAAAACAGGGACTCTATCAAACCCACTAGTGGAACCTCAAGAAAGTGGGGGGGGGGGGGGGTCAAGTAGAAAATCCCTTCTAGAAAATCCAAAACCTGCTCTGACACTCCACTGCACAACCCCTCCATGAATGCACATATCAGAGGGAAGCATTCATCGCACCTCAATAATATCTTCTTTGGGTGGTACTGACTCTCCCTCACAGTTTGGATCACATCACAAAAACACATCTTAGTGGGGGAAGAACCCATATTTCTCGTTCATTGAAATCTACATCCGACAACACCAACATAGGGTACACTGACACCCTACGTCACCCTCAGTAACACCTCAAACAAGGAGTTAGATGAAAAGAGTACCTCACGCAGTGTCTAACAAGTTCTACTGAGAAAAGTAGAAAAAAACACAAAGGGTACCACTTATCTTCTCATGCGTTGCAGGATTGTAGATATCCATAGCACACATCCACCCGCGGCCCCGCTGTCAGCTCCCTGATCCTGACATGGGCAGCCTACTGGTGGTGGAAGGACCTCAAAACATCATCTTCGAAAAAACATTTCTTACTGCATTTCTTCCAACACTGCCTCCATGGGGACCACCCTATCCTCACATGGTATTTCTCTAATCATGAAACTGCCTTTGTAGTGTGGTGCATCTACCATCTATCTGGAAAATGCAGGAAATTTGGTCATGTAATCTCAAGCCATGTGACCTCACACATCAAAATCATAGCACTAGTCCTCCCTGGGCAATCTCGGTGCTCTATGTTGTCCCCAAATGTGTGCCTGAGTTTCATCAAGGGGAGACCTCCGGTGCCGAGGCCCAGCCAATTGATGTCCCACTGACCAAAATTTCTCTGTCACCACTGCATTCTCCAGCACCTCGAGATGGGAGAGGATGCACAAGGACACTATGCTAGCACAAATCTCCTCTACAAAGACCACTCTCAATCTTTAGTGTTTGGTAGTTCCCATCATGGACCATGTCCAATGAGTACCGAGTATGGACTGTGAACCTAGTCGCATACTCAGCCACTTCCATCACTCCCCACTGATGCCCCAGCAGCTCTTGAAATCGTAAAAAGAATAAGTAGGAGGGGTAGTACTCCTCACAAAACAGCAGCAAAAAGTCACCCCATGAGGGTACTAACTCATCGTGCATCCGAGTAACCCAGGATCTACTAACGCTAAACTGCTTGGTGGAAATATTGGCTATCAAAGCCACCATTTATCCGATCAGTGTCCAAATAAACCTGAAGAGAGGAACAACCGACTCTATCCATCCCTTCACTGTCTGAGGTTATGGCACACTGCGGGACCTCAATGTTCTATGATGTTGTAACTCATGTAGTGTGCCCAGTCTCCACTCATCATCCGCCATTTCTGCCATTACTAACTTCTACTCCACAGGTGGAGGTGTTGCTGCATGCCCTCCTAGAGAAAGGGTAATCATATGATGGATCTTGAACTGAGGAATTATCGCTCACAGAATTGTGGTCACGAACTGCAGCTAGTATCCTGGTTGGATATCATGGAAGATACATCATAAATATGATCAATTAGTACTGCGGTCAAATGAATATATATTTACCAATAACGATGGGGAGATAACTCAAGAAGGACAATCAAAGACTCAATCCTATATGATGCTTGAACTAAATTACCTGAAACAAGTGTCTCAGTGTGGCGAGTTGATAAGTGGGTTATTAGGATCCTGGTGAATGGATATGTCAATCATCGCACCATCACTAGACTCTCTGGCTTGAGAGCCGCTCTCAAGACAATTTTACACTATTTCCCCAAAACTCAACCAATTCCTTTTAGGGACGTCCGAACGACGCCCCAAGGAACGAACCACCTCTGATAACGCTTTGTCACGACCTGAACTTACCAGTCTCGTATCGCAACTACCCCAGGCCCGCCTCCATAGGCCAGGGGCTGGCGAAAAGTGCCAAAGGCATAAATATCTCAGAGAGGCCTTCACCTATCCACCGGTACACAGACACACACAACCCACTCAATGCAGAAGTGCAGAGTAAAAAAAGAAAACTGAAGGACACACATCTATTACCAAACATCAATCATGCATCAACTTCTAAATAGAACAAATATACTCAACAGTAAAGGGAAAAACACGTGCCCAACTAAAATGGTGCCACAAACTAGTAGTATGTAAATGAAAGAAAACTCCTGGTGAGTCTCACATTTGAAAATACTACTACGCCCACTTAACACAACTCAAGATCCTGTGTCCTCTACGCTCCTCCGTAGTCTCAATCGACCTGTCTGTCATCTGCAAGGGAACACCAAGTGTGGCAAAAGTCCAAGAAGGGGTGATTGTAATGATACTCAGTAGGATTCCCCAAAAGCGCATGGGAGAAACAAATGATATACTAAAACATAGAGAAATATACAGAACAAGAATAGTGTAAGAGTATAATAGAGAGAGTGCACATCAACCCAATGAAATAAAAGAATTAGACTCATCAAATCCAAGAGGAGATGGACATGGAAAGCACGTGGTATACCCCACGTGTGTTCACCCCTCCTAAAAGGAGAGTAATAGATCCCAAGGAGTGGGAACAAAAGTAGGGTGTATATATAAATATATATTATCAACAAGAAACCTGAAGAGTGTGTAAGGGGATCTCCATCGCCCAGCTCTGCCAAAGAAATGTTGCCAACAATTTTAAGGATATCCATCATTGATGCCCAATAGTCCCATATGAAAAAGTATTCTTATCGCTAGATCGTACAAACATGGGTCTCGCTCCGGTAATCACATAGAGAAGTCGCCGACTAGCCTCATAAAAAGGGCTGAGTTTGAAAGAAGTTGTCAGATAACCCACTGCCCAGCCCAGCTGAAGGGTAAACCCCAAGAGGTTATCGGGTAACCCACTTCCTAGCCCCACTAGAGGGTAAACTCTAATGTCCATGGGTAACCCACTACCCAGCCCCGCTGGAGGGTAAACACTAAAGTCCATGGGTAACCCACTGCCCAGCCCCACTGGGGGATAATCCCTAATGTCAAAAGGTAACCCACTACCTAGACATGATGCAGGGTAAAACCCTAAGCTCCATGGTTAACCCACTACCCAGCCCTGCTGGAGAGTAAACCCTATGGTCAACAGGTAACCCACTACCCAGCCTCACTGGTGGGTAAACCCAGAACATGTCCGATAACTTCGCACTGCTAGTGCCATCACTGAGTGTCACTAACACCGCTACAGTGCATAGGTTTGTAGTGCGTCAAAGGAACCTTCCACCAACTCCCTTTCATGTTTCAACATTTAATGATATCTTGAAAGAGGCTCTACACACCCAAAAACATTACATAGTTGTAATCCTTGTGAAAAAACACAAGAGGTAGAATATTTACTCGCTAGAAACGGGTTACTTATGGAAAAGTTATTCAACACCGCTTTATGCCCATACGAGGTCTCATGAGTCCCACAAATCAGTCTTGAAAAAGGTTAGGTGAACTGCTCCATCGCAATGATCTTGGAAAAACACACTGAAATGACTATTCATACGCCCCAAACGGACGTTTGATGAAAATTTCGCAGTACGCTGCACACAGCTTAAGAGACAGCTCATGGGGCTCATGCCAAAACTATGGCTTCATCCCCTAAAACCACCCAGGTCCACTAAATCTTGGTGCCAGGGTCACAATGCCGCTGATGTTTCCCAAAATGGACTTCGGATGCAGAAGTTGCAACTCCCCACGTTATATGAAAACGGGGACATGTGGGGCCCACACCTCGAACCCGAAACATGTCTCGCAGATCGTACCATTTCATTCCTTATAGATAACCATGAGGTGTAATCTATTCATTTTCCCTAAATGGATTAATGAATCATAACTCTAAAAAACACAGGATACGTCTGAAAGCCACCTCGTGGGGCCCATGCCTCAGGCCCGATTTAAGGCTAGCGGATTGCGCCATCGCAATCGCCTCAACAGAAAACTCAGAAAAGAGTACTCAGACACCCCAAATAGATGTCATGTGAAAAAGTAATGTTTCACCATAAAACGTGGGAACCAGGCCCTGTGGGGCTTGCCCCTATTCTTTCACCCGAACACTAAGGAAAGAATCTCAAAAATTCCATAAGAAGACTGGGGTCACGCTGCCACCGACTGCTTGTTAATCAGACATCCCAAACAAGAGTTAGATCCGATGTAAAAATAAAAAAATTAAAAATTAATTAATTAATTATTCTCATTAATTTTTTCATTCCACCGGGCAAAAAAACCAAACCTCAAGGGTTCTGAACCAACATTAGAAGAACCGTCTCAATACCATGGCCACAACTCCTTTTTCGGTGCATCAAACGAACCTTCGAATCGTGAATATTTCCATTCTAAACTTTAATAATAATTTAATATTAATGAATTAAAGCATTTCAGGTCACCAATCATTGGGTGCAGAACCCAAAAACCCCGAAATCCAACATAAAATTTCCGTCTTGACGAGATGAACCCACAACCGTAGATGGTGTGTCAAACAGACAATATATTTAAGAGCTAATGTCCCTTGAACACAAGGGGACCAACCTGGCCGATTCACACTAGCCGGCCCGATCTAGACCACCGGCTCGTGGCCTAGCCATGGGTCTAGTCCAGCTCACAGTGGCCCACTAGATACGGCCTATTGGAAATCTTCTGGATCCCTCAGGTCTGGCTCCTTCAAACTGATCGGCTAGTTGGCCAGTCTTTGTTATGTGCCGCACAGCAGGACCCGCGTACCACGGGTCCTTGTCCGCAGCACCCCCCAAGGCTCTAACCTCGGGGTTTCCTCCTGACCGAGATATTCCACCAGCACCGTGTTTTCCTGACCTCCCCGATGGCTTTGCACACCACCGTAAGCCGCCTGAATCCCTGCTCCGACGCAAGCTGCACGACTCCCTGCTCCACTGCTTGGGCTCACCGCTCTGCCGGTCGGGTGCACCGCCCGGCACCGCGATCGCCTGGTCCACCGCTCCCCGCTCTGATGTGGCCGCCTCTGCCTGGCCGCTGACCAGCTCGACTCCTCCACCGACCGCCACAACTACCTCCGCTCGGCCACTCCCAATCCCATAGCTTCATCCCCACCCCTTGCCTCCGCACACCAGCCCTCCTCTATCATGTCCTGAGCTTCCTCCGTGCTACGAAATGGGGTTGCGCGCTCCGCCACGCCTCCGACTAATCCTCTGATTGCCACCCCTTTCCAGAGCTGGAACTTCAGCCAGTCCCCCCGACCACTCCAGTTGTCGGAAAAATTATCTGAAACTGGTTTCAGATTCCTCGGGGCCGGTTCTTCGTAGCGCCGCCTCTCTCTCGTCGATCGGTCATAGTTTTTGTCCGTCTGAAATTTTGGACATAGAACACTCAAGAACGGGATTTAGGTTGGGGCACAGACGATGGAAGTGTTCGATTGTCCATCGTCCTAATTCATAAATTGTAGAATTTAATTAATGGAATTGATGAAAACCCAATAAATCGATCAAGGTGCAAAAATTAACCAAAAAACATACCTCAAATCGGTCATGTGTCATTGGCGGCATGTCTAATACGCTCTTGCTTCAATCCGCCAAGGTTTCTGCGGAGGTCGCTCCTCGATTCGGTGAAGAATGGTGATGAACGCCGAAGAATAGTTGAGAGAGGGTTGGGGGAGATAGTGAGAGGAATGAGAAGGGAGAACCCTAACTCCAAACTCCTATTTTCTATTCATAGAAAAATCTTCTTAGTGTGGAATCTGAAACTGTCGTGCCCTCTCATTTTATATCATGGATAGGAAAAACGCCCCATTTCGAATTCAATGGATGTCTTAGATTTCCATTCCGAGCCTTCATATAAATTTTATTTTCAAATAGTTTCAGTGATTAAACTCTCTAAGTCATTATTTCAAAATGACGTTTTTCCCCTGATTGACATCTCTCACAGCAGGCTTGTGCCGGCAACTTTTACACCCTTCCTAGGGTAAACGACATGCTCCAGACACAAGTGTTCCCTCTGATTTATAATATGAGCTACTTTTTAGGATAAAACCCAACCCTTCCACGTGCATATTATAAAAACACTTAATATTTTTATAACATTTATTCTAAGGACAACGAGCCCCAGAATCGCACGTCGTCTTAGATCCAATCTCTAGAAATATATGTAGAAATATTCTAAAGCCTTACAGAGAAAAAACTAGGTCTCTACACTACCCTTATACATAAAAAATTACCATTATACATAAAATATTCATTAGACATAACACAAGAATAATGGAAAGAAAAAATTACCAAATTCCAATCATAATATATAAAATCAAGATATTGAAATAAAAAATTATTTATCAAATCATTTTCAAAACCATTTAAAACATTAAATAAAGATATTATTGAATCCAAGATTCCCATAATACATTTAAGCTTCTAAATTAATTATCATTTTATAAAATTAATATCCATATAAATAAATCCTAAAAACCATTTTGAAAACATTGAAATTAATGAGAAATATTTAGAAGAATAAATCATTAAAACATTTAAAATGATATTTTAGTTAAATAGTTTTTAACAAAATGAGAGGAGCTTGAATACGAATAATTTAGGAAAAACATTTAATCAGAACATTATAATATCATGAGAATAAAGGGATTCATGATATAATATGCCAATGGATAGTATATACACCACATAAGAGTGAATTGGTGTATAACAACAATGAAGTCTCAATGGAATGTAAATTGAGGCAAAATCCCTTCTAAAAACTGTATCATTTGATTAAGGATAAATCAATTACATAATAATGTTTGAAAAATAAAAATAAACTAAATATAAGTTTATATTATGTGGGAATAAATCATATTAAATTCCCACATATTCATAGCACTTCACAATCAAGAAGTAGAAATTTAACCCAATGAATTGAAATTGGGTTAAGCAGTTCTCTTATAGAAATCTGACTGCCTAACGATGTCACTTTAAAAATCAAAATATGAGTAAAGAAGAGAGAAAATGATATCTCATAACTTGGAAATAAAATTGACATCAATAAAGATATAGAATAAAATATCCTAACATAAGAAGATAAAAATTAAAAGACACAATAAAAAAGAAGTCTTTCAAAATGAAGAGGGTGAAAGGTTCCTTTACCGATTTGGTAACTTATGAAACATACACCCCATGAAATAAGGATCATACAATAAAGATGATAATACCCATAAATTGATTTATATGACTCAATGTATGCAATAATGGGCAGTACATAAACCACAAAAATGAAATAGTGACAATATAGAATGAATCTCACAAAAATAAAAATTGAGATGAAAACTCCTTATCACGTCGTAATCCATCGAGTCATATGACCAAAAGTTAATAACCACAAAATTAATCACATAATACAATGAATATATAATTAATAATGATAATATATACAAAATAGCAGTAAAAAATACACCATATGAAATAAATAAGTGGCGAACAATGGAAATCTCACAGAATTAAAAGTGGGATTAGAAACCCCTTACCTCCTGTCTGACTTGACTCTTATGTTACGAGTTCATCCAGACTAATAAACTTAGGTTAATTTATACTTAATTTAGAAAATTATTAATGTTTATTATTCCTTTTATATCACTTATTACCTTTCTTAACAATTTTTTAATTATTCGAGTTCATATCAGACATTTTATCGATGTTTGGAATTTGATTTAAAAATGAATTTGTTATAATTACAATTTTTCCATGTGGTGGAAAGAACATTATTTCCAGAATTATATCGATGATTTATATATAATATATATCTTATATATCCAGTATATATATGTATTTATAACAATACATAACATTTGGAGATAATAAATGAAATGCATCGTTCTTGGAAACGTTAAGCTGTACGTACGCGAGAACGCTACATTGATTTCTATTTTGTAATTTAATAAAATTAAAAAATAATTATACATAGGTATATTATAATTACATTATAATTTAATATATAATATCATTAACTATATTCATTATATGTCCCACATTTGGCATTAACGAGTCATATCACTTGAGGGAAATGTAGTCCACACTTCCTCAAATGAAATTACAATGTTTACCCACTATGTAAACCAAACAAGTATGCTATAATTGAAAAAATACAGAATAATAAATAAGAAAATAAAAATATATCATATTTAAATAGAGTTCCATCTTAATGGCCACCATGAGTGGCGGTAAGAGATAATTGAACATTAATTGCTTCGTGAGGTGTTAGTTTTCCATCCACAAAAACAACATGTTCTTTAACAATTAGAAGGAGTTGTGTGTAAGTGTAGTTATGATTCTTCTCATAAAAACGTCCTAGTATATTTAGGACACTTTTTTTGTTATAAAATAAATAAATAAAAATATTTTAGTTTTTGGAGATGTAAAATAAAATAAAAGATATTAAGAGTAACCATTACATTTAATTTGGGTAACTCACTTTGGATTGAACCAAAAGGACTTCTTGAAGTGACATCAACTTAAGGTATGGATTCTAAGTGGAAGAGAGGGATCTTGAGAGATTATTTGGGTAGAGTTTAGACGATTCAAGGGGCTTTAGAGGTGTGAGGAATGAGTTAGAAGTGACACATTTTTAAGGCGGGAGGGTCTCTCTAGGAATGTGTGAAACTATTATTTTATTATATAATGATTTTCAATTTATAAAGTTCAAAAAATTATTAAAGTAAAATATAATATGAATCATGGTCAAAATAAATTCAGAAAATATTAATTGGAAAGATTTGGATGTTATTTTAATATTTATAATCTTATTTATTTAAATCATTCATTAATGGGGTAAATACTGTATCATTTTTGTGTCATAAATAATTTAATATATTTGATGTATAAAAATTAATAAACAACTACCAAGATTTAATAAATCTTTTTAGATACCACTGAATATTTATATTCGAAAACATAATTTATATAACCTTATTTAAATATTAATTTACTAAAATTTATTTTTTTGTCATTTTGCACTTAAAATTAAATTAATTATATTATATTGTCATTATTACTCTTAAATGGCTCCTTGGGGTCCCAAAATCGACCCAAAGATGGCCATGGTCGGCCATGACTCTTCCAATAAGGTTTGGCCATGTTTTAAGGTAATTTTGTATGATTATGATATTCATTTTACCTTGAATTGAATTATTTACCTTTAACCGTGGTAAATAAAAGTCAACAGTTACTATTCACCAAAAACTATTTTCATCTTATAGAACCACATTTTACTTACTAGTAAAAACCATGTTTGTCAGATTTTTGAAATTCAGATCCAATAAGATGTAAAATTTCAATCAAATGAAGAATTTGGGTTTTTAACTACAACTACGTTTTTTCACTATTCATCAAAATTGATGTTTTTCAGAAAAAAGAACAAAATTTCAGCTTGGGTAATATTGGATATTCTGAATTCAAACATGATGTCTATTTTACCAAATTAAAAACAAAGAATTTTCATTTATTAAATTATAATTAATTCTCATTTCCATAACAAATAGAGTGTTTTTATGAAAGAATATATATCAAAAGATTGACACTAGTTTATGTCCTATTTCAATGTGAAATTAATTCCAATGTCCACAATTAGATTAAATAGAAAAAATATAATCTAATTACACATTAAAACCAATTAAAAAGAAAATATATCCATTAATATAAATTATATTAAAAATCATATTTGAATTAAAATACAGTATTTTTCACTATTGATTAAAAAATTAATTTAACAACAAAAAACCCAAAATTTTACCGAAGGTAAATTTTATTGTTCCAATTCTAACAAAGAATTTTATTTTGTCAAATAAAACATATAAAAGTGACCAAAACTAGATTTAAAGAGGATTCACTAATAAAAGGTGGTAAATAAAAAATTTAAATAATATTAAAGTATTTATGGTTAAAATCAGATTCATTCACATTTAAAGCCACTTAAATTTATTTGATAAATTTAAAAACATAAAACAAACCTGTATATTCACATTGTTGTTACTTATTTTCATTCCTTCTAATACAATATCCTGATGTTAACTATATTTAAAAGTAATAATATTATATTATTTGTGTGCAACGCATGATTTCAAAGAAACTAATTGTTGCTTATCGGGTATGCCATCGAATATAACATCCCTATTAGGTTAAAATTAATACATAATCCACTAAAATTAATAAATATTAAATTTTCATGTTTTTTATTTACCTGTGATGTAACATCCTTCCCCCCTTTGAAAATTGCATCCTCGCAAATTTAAAATTTTGCTTGGAAAGGTCATTTAATGTCCCACATCTGAAAAAGTGTCAATAAAGAAATAACTTCAAAAGAACAAAAAAATAAACGCAAAAGTAACCCATGAAAACCTATACTAGGATTCCATATAGAAAAACCTATATATGGAAATGAAAACAAACCATCCTGTTCTGATAGAGAGTGATAGAAAACATGATTAGGAGAAAGTTAACCATAAGAAAATCACAAACTTGTAAACTATTACACAGTCTTTGAATACCCAGTAAGAAAAGTAAATGGAAAACATTTTTATTTTAAGTTCATTTTCATTATGTCGAGGAATTCTTTTAATACATAAAGTAACAACGTATGGATGTTTTCTGACTTTTTCAAGTGGAGATTCATCCTTTAATAAGTTTATACCAAAAACACATATTTTTTCGAAACGATGAGTATTCAAGATTACATGGTCACACCTAAAACTCTAGAATCAACGTCTATAGAATCACATGATCAAAAAAAGATAAACCATATATTTCACATGTATTTATTCATTAACCAAAACCAAAAAGGTTAGTACAAGATTATATAATCCCCAAAAAGGATAATCATTTATAAAAAGAAATACTATTACTAATCTCCAAAATTCACCAAACAATACCTGATGTTCTACATATACCATTAAATATACAATTGTCCTTAATATTCATCAAAATAACCCAAACTAAGATTGTAACCCAAAACACAGAAGGATTTAATCACACAGTCTTCCACAGTAAATATTATCATTTATCTCCAAATAAAATTGACTACTCGTAATGTCTCACACTGAAGTGTAATTAACTGTATCACATATTCTTTGACAGATTAATCATTTCCATAAAAAACCCATATCACCATATGTCCAAAATAAAAACATAGATTCTCCCAAAATAAAATTCCACCATTACTCTTCCATAGAAAATATAATTATTCATTGAATTATAATTTTCATAAATCAATCATCAGGGTTACACATACTATAAAAATTATTCCAATGTAATCCCATAATCAAAACTGACTTAATACTTTTAATCATTTTATCGTCTTAAAATCTACCATAACTCTTGAATCCCTTATATGTTGAATTCTTACTCATTCAACGTTCTTTATGATCCTTAACCATTATTTACCAAATTATTCTGAAATAATTCATTCATACATACAAAATCATGAATCATATCCTAAGATTCAATAATTTGAAAACATATGATAAGAAATAATCCATACCTTTTATTGGTCATTTTCAGTTTCTTAATCCTCAATTGGAATGGAATTAGGTATTACAAATGAAGAATTTTTAGGATCTTGGTGATCCCATTCTTGAAACTTCTCTATTGGACACCTATTTGTATAATTTCCATGCACACCACATTTAAAACACTAAATTGATCCCTCAGAAATAACATATTTCCCTTTTCTACAGTCATCATGATGATTTCTTTTTCCATGAACAGACCTGGCCTTATGACCATCATTCCCACATCTATAGATTATTCCCATCCCATTGAAGCATTTTCCTAGGTGTTTCTTTCCACATCCTTGACACATTGGTTTTTGATCATACATACCTTTATGATTATTACCCGAACATCTGTATGGATTTTTTTTCTCACAAATATGATGCCTTATAAAAATCATCGAGGTTTATGTTGTCAATAATGACTCCAGATAGTTGGTTGAGAATAACTGAAAGAGTTATCATTGCATCTCGCATTTCATTAAGTTTCTCATTCTAAAAACCATAACAGTTTTCTTCACATCCACTGTTAGTTTGGTGCATGCTAGATCTATCCATTTACTAAAACCAAAAAAGAGATTGTGAGTATATCATCATATAATATCTTATGAAGAGGGTAAATAATAACATAGATATATTCATGTTAAAAAAACTATAACTCATTCCAATATACTAACAACTATGGTTATGTCCCTTATTTTTAAATAACTCCCTAACCTCTATAGTTATCTAAACCAAACTCTAATAAAATCTTTAAGGACCCACCCTTAAACATTACATAATCTTGAATTATGTGAAGAATTCACATTGAGGATCTTTTCATGTTTAGTGTTTTTGATAATTATTCCATAACTATTAGATAAAAACTTAAATATTACATGTTGAAACTACTACCCAGTATCCAATTTTAATAAATTAATAACTCTTGAAAAAAAGAGACATGTCTAGTTCCATGTTTTAGACAGAATTACTTTTCCTTGAGCTCATCCTCGGCCTTGTTCATCTTTTTGTCATCAGAAAAACATTTCAAAACATTCGATGAGAATAAAAAGCTCAGTAAGGGTTATAAAATAATGAAAAGAAACATTATCCCATTAATAAATAAAAATCAATGAAACCATACATTTCAATCCTAACATACCTCAGGAAATAATATGTTTTATGAAAAACATATAGAAATAAAAAATCATAAAGGTAACTTATGGCATTCATAACATACATACATTGTAGTTATCACAGCTACATAGGGTGTCAAATTTGGAATACCTATCATTGTTTATTCCATAAATCTATTAGGAGAAACATTCACGTTTACCTCTTTTAAATTACCCAATGCATTGGAGAGCTATATAGGGCTCACCCACCCTAGGATTATCATAGAACCACCCGTATTCGTAATCAATGCACAATAACCATAAAATATTCATAAAAAACAATACAAGAATAAAGGAAAGATTATATTTCCACATTCCTATCATAATATATCAAATCCAGATATTTAAATAAACCATGCTTTAACAAATCATTTTCAAAACCATTTAAAAACATCTAATAAAGATATTTTTTAATCAAAGAGTACCATACTACATTTATGTTTTTAAATGAAATATCATTATGAAACATTATTGTCTATATAAATAAATCATAAAAACCTTTTTTAAAGCATTGAAATTAATGAGAAATATTTATTAGAATAAATATTTAATACATTTAAAATAATATTTTAGTTAAAGAGTTTTTAACAAAATGAGAGAAGCATGAATAAAAATAATTGAGGAATAACTTTTAATCAGAATTTATAATATCATGATAATAAATGTATTAATGATATAATATCCCAAATGATTGTATATACACCACAAAAGAGTGAATTGGTGCATAACAACAATGAAGTCTCAATGGAATGTAATTGAGACCAAATCCAATATAAAAACTATATCCTTAGATTAAGGATAAATCAATTACATAATAATGTGTGAAAAATAATAATACTCAATATAAGTGGAATTTAATTTTTAATCAATCATATGTTATTCACACACATTTGTAGAACGAAATAATCAAGAAGTAGAAGTTTAACCCAAATAATTGAAATTTACTTAAGAAGATCTCTTATATAGAAATTCGACAGCCTATCAGTGTCACATTAAAAATCAGAAAATGATTTGATGGGAGAGAAAAAGATATCTCATCTATTGGAAATAAAATTTTGAGCAATAATGATATAGAAGAATATATCCCAACATAAGAAGATGAAAATTAACGGACACAACAAAAAAAGTCTTTCAAAAAGAGGGGGGGTGAAAGCTTCCCTTACCGATTTGGAAACTTACGAAACATACACCCCATTAAATAAGGATCATACAATGAAGATGTAAATACAAATAAATTTAATTATATAACACACTGAATGAAATCCTGGTCAGTACATAAACCACACAAAAGGAAATAGTGGCAATATAGCATGAATCTCCTGGAAATAAAAGGTGAGATGAAAACACCTTACCACATTGTAATCAATCGAATCATATGACTAAATGTTAATAACCAAAAAAATAATCACATAATACTATGAATATAAAATTAATCAGGATAATATATAAAAAATGGAAGTACCCAATACACCATATGCAATAAATAAGTGGCAAACAATTGAAATCTCACAGAATTAAAAGTGAGATAAGACACCCCTTACCTCGTATCTGACTTGACTCATATGTTTCATGTTCTTTGTGAAAAATAAACTTATGTTAATTTCTAATTCATAAGATCATTTTTCAAATATAATATTTCTTTATATCACTTATTAATCTTCTAAAGCAATTACTTATTTATTTGAGTTCATATCAGAAATTTTCTCGATGTTTGGAATTGGAGTTCAAAATGAACTTGTTATAATTTCAATTTGTCTATGTGGTCAAAATTAAATTTTTTATAGAATGATATTAATGATATAGATAACATATATATCATATATATCTAGAATATATTTTTATATATAACAGAATATAAAATTTTGAGATAAGAAAGGAAATGCACCGTTCATGGAGATGGTAAGTCGTACGTATGCATGAACGCTACATTCATTTATATTTTTTACTTTAATGGAATTAAAAAATAATGATACATAGGTATATTATAATTCCAGTATAATATCAAATATAATATCATTAAATCTATCAGTTATATTTCCCACATATGGAATTAACGAGTAATATAATTTTGAGGTGGTAGTCCGCACTTCCTCAAATGAATGTATCGCGTTTACACACTATGGAAACCATAATGGTATGATTTAAATTAAAAAGTACTAAATAATAAAGAAAAAATAAATATAATATATATCATATAGAAATATATTTCCATATTAATGGCTACCATGAGAGGTGGTAGGAGATTATTGAACAATCATGTCTTCGTGAGGCGTTAGTTTTCCATCCAAAGAAACAATATGTTCTTTACCCAATAGATGGAGCTCTATGTTAGTGTAGTTAAAATAAGTCTCATAAAAATATCATAGTATATTGAGGATATTGTTTTTGTAATAAAAATAATAATAAAAAGAGTTTAGGTGTTGGAGATTCAAAATAAATGAAAAGAAGTAAAAAATGTCATTTCCTATAATTTGGGTAACTCCTTTTGGTCTGACGCAAAAGAACTTCTTGAAGTGACTTCATCCTAAGGTAAGGAATCTAGGTTCAAGATACGGATATTGACAGATTATTTGGTCAGGGTTTGGATGAGCCAAAGATCTTTACAGGTGTGAGAAATGAGTTATAAGTGAGAGCTTCTCATAAGGGGGAGGAGGGGCTCTTTAGGAAATTGTGGAACTATTATTTTATTATATAATGATATTCGGTATCTAAAGGTCCAAAAATTATTAAAGATGAAGATAATAATTCTCATCATCGAAATAAATTCATTCAATAATAACTGGAGCGGTTGTGGGTGTTATTTTAATATTTATAATATTAGGTATTTATATCATTTTTTAATGAGGTAAATACTACATCATTTTTGTGTCATAAATAATTTAATTTATTTGATGTATATAAATTATAAAACAATTACCATGATATAGAAAATATTTTTAGATTTACCGTGAATAATTACAGTTGTAAAGGTAACTTATATAACCCTATGTAAAAATTAATATACTAAAAGATATTTGTTTATGTCATTTTGATCTTTACATTAAATTAATTAAAATAAAGTGTCATTATCACTCTTAAGTGGCTCCATGGTGTCCCAAAATTGACCCAAAGATTTCCATGGTTGGTAATGACAAATACAATAATGTTATAACAAGTTTTATGGGAATTTTTTATTATTATTATATTCTTTTTAGCTTAAAGTTCCCTATTTACCTATAATCGCGGTAAATAAAAGTCAAAAGTAAGTATTCGCCCAAAAAACATTCATCTTATTGAATGAAATTTTACATATTAATAACAACCATGTATGTCAAATTGTTGAAATTCAATTCATCGAAGTAGTAAAATCTCATTTAAATGAAAAAATCAGTTTTTTAACTACTAATAAGTGGTTTCACTATTCATCAAAAATTATAGTTATACAGAAAAATACAAAAAATTCATCCTTAACTGTATTTGATATTCTAATATAAAAAATGATGACTATTTTACCAAATTAAAAACATAGAAGTTTCATTAATTAATTTCCAATAAATACCCCTTGTCAAAACAAATAGCGTGTTTTTAAGAAAACAATATCTATCAAAAGATTGACACTTGTTTATGCCCAATTTCAATGTAAAATAAATTCAAATGAAAACCATTAGATTAAATGGTAAAAATATAATATTATTTTTATTTAAACCCAATTAAAAAGATAATATAACCAAATAAATAAATTATATTAAAATGTATATTTAAATTAAAATACAGTATTTTCACTATTCACTAAGAAATCAATTTTATCAGAAAAATACCAAAATTTTAACCAAGGTAAATATTAATTTCCCGATTCTAAAAAAGAATTTTATTTTCTCAAATAAAAAATATAAAACTGACCAAAACTAGATTTAAATAGGTTTCTCCATCAAAAGGCGGTAAATCGACCTTTTAAAGAATATTAGAGTATTTAGGCTTCAAATCAAATTCATTCACATTTTATGCCTATAAATTTTTTTGGATAACTATAAAAACTTTTAAAAAACATGTATATTCATATTGTTTTTAGTTATGTTTATTCCCACCAATACAATGGCTAGGCATTAACTATCATTTAAAATAATAATATTATATTATTAGTGTGCAACATAAGATTTCAAAGAAACTCATTATTGTGTATCGGGTATGCCATCGAACATAGCATCCCCTTTAGAGTAATATTAATACTTAATCCACAAATATTTATAAATATTAAAATTTCATGTTTTTTATTTTCCGGTGATGTTATAAACTCCTCATGTTGTCTCGGAACAGAATACTATAGAGACTTTGATGGAGCACTCACTGTCAATCCCCCCTATGGTCTCGCAATGTAAATATTAGACACTCTAGAGAATCCCTTAACATCAATTAAAAATATTTTATAACTACAACAGGTTTTCACAGCCTTGTGTAATACTATCGTACCTAAACGATATCCACCACCCTAAAGTAATCTCACCTACTACAAGGCTAAGTATCTACAAAGAATAACACATACATTTAACAAGCTACAACAAGAAATCAATTCCATAATAATATTGAAGGAAAGGAAACAATGTTTTCCTCTTAGGAAACCTGGAACAAAAAACCATAAAATTTCAAAAAAGGAAACACACCCACAGTGTGTCCCCTAAACATGCCATTTAGTATAATGTATTAATGAAAACTCTTAATATATCGATCAATCTAAGAAAGATGATAACATGGTTCAATTACATAACACGAAATACATGAATCGTGGGTATTCATCACTTAGGTATATATTACTCAATGACTAACTCTTAATGGAAGCAAACCACCTTCCCCAACATTGTAAAATTAATATAGTTGAGCCTTATCCTTTGAATCAATATAGAACATCATATATCCAAAAAAGGTCAAAACATTTCAACCATGACAAACTTGACAGAGAGGAGAAATCAATAGGAGAGATTCATGAAGAACCAAGAACTCACTGAGGTGATTAAAATTCATCTAACAGTTTTTTATTCATAGAATGGATGGTAGATATGTGGCATACATATGATTCTCTGATTTTGTATGCTCATTCGCGAGGCATGACAAGAAGAAGCTCAAAAAGAGGGTTAGACGCGACCCCAACCTGATATCTCAATTAAAAAAAGGACATGGAATGTTCCTTTAATTTACAAAATGTGTACTAGCCTCAACTGGCCCTATCTTTAGGTGGTACAAACAACCATGTACCCGGTTGTTGCATGTCTAGTACACAGATACGCACGACAACCAGTTGCACGACGTGTACTCAGGTGTACACGACGTATAATCATATAATTTAAAAAAATATTCATTTTTCTTAAAAAAAATACATGAAATCAATATTCATACCTAAAATTATGATCCAGGTTCTTACACAAACCAAATTAATGTTACTTGGAATGATTTCATATTGTATTCCAGAAAACATTTAATATTCCAATCATTATAAATTTGAAACTTGCATTTCATAAGGAAAGAACCATCAATATTTAACACATGTTATCAAAAATTAATCCTCTAGGATGTAATTCTAAAATATTTAACTTCAATGAAAAAAATTCATTATTATATAAAATATAATTGAATCACAAATAAAACATAAAAAACATACACTATAAAAAAAATAATGATATTATAAAGGAAGATAAAGAATACTAAGAATAAATCTCTTAATTTAATAGATTTGAGGTATTTAAGGAATTTGAATCATCATGGCATAATAGTGTATGGAAAATTGTCTTTAATGTGTGCTTGATCCATTTTTTATATGTTTTGTCTTTTAATCATTCTATCAATCATTATAATTTCAATAAAAAATATATAATCAATTGTTTGATATAGTATGATGAAAATTGTTTTGTGGATAATCCAATACATACACAAATTTATATTCTTTCTGACAATGTTTATCTTTTCATATTACGATCTATTGAAGATATATTTTTGATTGATTTTATTCATTCTGATAATGAATTTCATGAATCATGGATGATAAAAAAACATTTTCACTTGATTTTCATGGTCGATCTAACGCATTGGAAAATTTTACTAAATATATTAATAATATAATTACAATATATCATATACCAACTGATATTGTGATCCATTTTAATCCAAAAACAGTTCATAAAAATATTAAAAAACATTCATATTAAAATTATAAGCATTATGAAAAAATATTTTTCTTATGTAAATAATGAATGAATAACTCATGTAAGAAAGAATAAAGAATTCAATTTGTAATTATCAAAGCTTAATAAACAAATTTTCCTAAGGAAACACTTAATAGATCTTCACATGAAATTCCATTATATTATTTTTTAATGTATTAAAATTTCATAAATAATTTTTTCAACTAAAACATCAACCATGTATACGTCATGAATCCAATGTAATCTTTTATAAACACTCCATACATGATAACATATTGAGTAAAAAAACCATATGTGAGCTCTATGAAATCATATATATTTAACTGAATCTTTTAATAAAATCATATATATGAAAATACATCATTGGAAACAATATTTTTATCTCTATATAAATAGTATTCATTGTCTATGGGACTTCTAGGTATCACATTTTCATACCAATTAAAATTGAAATTTTATTACATAATAGTGAATCAAAGAAGAAATAATTGTAAATGATATATTTTATCCCTGTGGATGAGGGGTTCTACATATATATTATTTGGGCTATAATTTACTCTTAAAAATAACATCTTTAATACATAAGTATCCACTTAATATCATCCATTTAAAAGTATAATACCTTATCGGACAATGTTGGGAACTCTAATGTCATAAGTGGTAACATTTAAATTTTTTTATGGTAACCATTATACATACAACTCCATATCATAATAACTCTTATGCATCCCTTTTATGTATTCAAAAATCATCTAGACTTTACCATGCATTCAAAAATCATATTCTAGACAACTTTTCTTCTAGACACCTTCTAGGTACTATAATGCACATTTTGGTAACTATTATTCATGTGATGCAATCTATTAAATTTTAATATATCCTTTACATATTATCCATTATTTAAGGGTTCCCGCATTTGAAATTAATTCCTTAGGATCCTTTCGATGGGACTCTGTCTCATCAAGAATGGGGAATTTATGTGTACTAGTTGAGAAGACATACATAAGCTCGTATTTTTCCAATTCAACACCTTTTAGCAACATCATCCAACATTTTTTAAAATAAATATTCAATTAATTTCCAATAGATATATATTCATTTAATTTATAAAATTTAATATATTAATTAAAATCATAATTTTGTACATTTTAAGTAATATTTTTTGAATCCAATTAAATAGGACATTAATTTTATAAATAATTAAAACTCAATTAAATGATAATTGTTTCGGAAGAAAACGAACTATAAATCATAAAAAATATAATCAATTTATTGCCTCTTCTACTAGTCATAGGGTCAGGAGTTTCCATACATTTTTAATCAATTCCCAATGCTTAATAATTATCACACTATATTACATTCCATTAAAAAAATTATTAAATTACATAATATTGGTATTAATGTATGAAACCTACTATGTATAAAAATTATTTATCAATATTATATTAATGTATATATATATAAAATTTCATTATATGTATCACTAGTGAAAAAGATATGAAAATCCATGTGTTGTTATTTAATTGATTTATTCTAAATATTCACAAATATATATCCCACGAGTAATCATTTGTTTCCCTAAATAATTTATCAAATTCAAACTAATATTGATAAATCATGACAACCAAATGTGATGATTATAAATCAATAAAAACTAGTTAATATAAATTACATGGAATGTTTTCCAATAATATATTTTGTTTTATGGATCAAAAATAAATGAGTGAAAAAATATTTGAAATTTATATACATAAAATTTTAAAATATTTCCCCAATACACAAAAACATGATTATCATTTTCCGTAAACAATGAAGTTGTTTTCCTAAATAATCTATGATAATTTTGAAGTTGTGAGGTCATGGGGGAAACCATGGTGGTTACGATACATCATTGGTAAATCATATATGGGACCATGCATATATGTGATAACCTTATCTACACCGACATAGTAAATAAAGATGGTGGTCTTTAACTATAGATAATTTATTAAAAAAATTCATACATAATTATTGCATTCAAAAACTCATTACTAGTCTTATAATGTTGCTTCAGCTTCTATGAATTCATCTTATTAATTTTTTCCCATTCCCTAGTGCATGTTTCGATCAAATCTTACAAAACATAATCTCAAACAAGTGCATTAACTATATTATAAAAGAGATGATGATTTGTGGAAATTTGTTGTTGGAATCGTTGAGCTGAGGCTATTTTATAGCATTATCAACATACAAATATTTAATTAAGAAGATCGATATACATATGTGGACTATCAATGATCGGGTTTTGGGTTATGGAGAAACTATAGAAAAGTAGGTTGTTGTTTTCAGTTAGTGTCCAATGGAAATATGGGAGTGAATTTCCATTTTAAAAACATATTAGTAAATAATGTTAAAAAATTATGAAAATATATGATTATTAATAGTAAAATAATTAATTGAAATATATTTGAATATTAAGTATAATAAAAGTTTACATTTATAATTAAAGGCAACCCAATTTTATATTGTGATTTTCTGATAACTCTGGATGAGTTGATGTATCTCCTCCCCTCACTAGTTTTAGAGGTTTTAGATTAAGACACTTGATAGTAGAAATATTTATGTTAAAATAGAATAAAGTACATTGGATTTATAAATATAAGAGACACACATGAATGAGTTCACATAGACAAAAAAAATCGATTCATTTTTTTTTTGTAATGCCTTAGAAAAAAACAAATCCCATTCTAATATGTTTGTGTGCACCAAATGAAATATTCATGCATTACTAAATTAATGTAAGTACATTGAGAGAACCATTACTATGGCACCTTAATAAAACCAAAAAAAAATCAAGAGAAAGAGGATTTATGATTTTATAAATTTATTTATTGATTTTGATAATAAAATATAATAATATATACTTTTTTAATGTAATATATAAAAAACTAGTACCTAAGGATAATGTGCATGGTGTGTGAGTGTTGAATGGGATTTTGAGATATAATAATGGTTGTAATTTTTACAAAAATAATAAGAACGTGATCATAATTAATTACATACATAATGAGAGTGAGTTACATCAATTAATTTGGGCACAACATCTCCCTACATCTATATTTTGTTATTGTTCATTGAAGGTGAGAAAATGTTATTCTTATAACATCTCCATGATACAATGAATTTTCTAGGTATCTGATAACTCTCCTGAATACTTTTTCTATCTAATTGAGATTCTATAAAATCATCATTAGAAAAATATTTATTTTAAATGGAATTATATATTTTATAAAATAATATTAAATTTTCAAAACATATTAAATATATAAAAATAATTTTAATATATATTAAATGTGATTCTTTTGTATTGTATTATAAATGAACTCAATGAAAACCAAATAAAAAATATTTGCTAGTCATTTTTAAATAAATAAAGATCCTAATTATACCACTATAATGCTTTTTTCAACTAGATTACTGACTTCATCCAATTTTTACTTAGAACATGTACACATATGTGTACATCAGTCATTTACTTCATCCTCACAAAAAACATTAAATGTTCACTTATAAATCTAATTTTGTTTACACAAATCCCATGCTTGTTATGATAAATTGGAACAATAAGAAATACTATTTAAATATCCATAATGCTAATTTTAGAACCAAATCCCTTTAAATATGAAAAGTCATTAATAATATATTTTTCTGTATAACAAAAAAAACAAAATTAACAAATATTTTGGAAAAAAATAAATAAATTGAAATTTATATTAAAAATAAAATTTAATCTGATTTCCCCATTTAAAAATCAATTTATTTAATATATTTTGAAATTTATTTTTATCATGTATGTGAGGATTATTTAAAAACAAAAACACCATTGTTTCCCTTAAATAATTATTGGGAAATTTTTAATCACTAAAACTATGTAGTTGTTTGAAAAAAATAAAAACTTTTAAAAAAGAACATTTATCATACAGTTGAAGAAGTGTAAAATTTAAATGTGATGAAATTTAAAAATATATTATAATTGATTCATTCCCAGTGACCGATGAAATGGACTCACCATAATCAATTAATACTTTTTGATTATATAGACTAGAAACATTTATATATTTTTTTGTGGGTGATTTTACCACTCCAATATAAATAATTTCTAAAAACCAAATTATTTATAACAATGGGATGATAATTTCATCTTTCAATGAGAGTCCAAACATTATGCCTTTTAAATAGGTTCAATTAATATTTCATTGCATGTACCCAATTTTCATCAATAATGGAATCATCAATATTTCAGAGTTTTATGTGTTAATTTGAATCATGATGTCCACCCACAAAAAAACTTATATTCTAGTATGTATATTATCATTGAAATGGCCAGAAAAATTTTATAAATAATGGTATTTAGATTTAAACCAAGCCTTTAGTAATGGTATAGATTTTGGTTCTTTATCAACATAAATTTGTTTTGAAGTTGCTAGAATATTTATGGAAAAATAATATTTGTCAACATGAATGTACATAATTTTTGGAAAAGAATATGAAAATTATCATCATATTATATATGAATATAATATTTTATAATTCTTTTCATTTTTTAAAATTCGTTTTATGCTTTATAAGAGTTATATTAACATTAAAAAACCTTCATCAAATTTGGGGTAAAACATTCATATATTGTATTTGGTTTTATGAATATGTAATTTACATAAAAACAAGTAAAATTAAAAGATTTATAATTTTTTCATTCTAATGATCATATGAGATATTTTTAATTTAGAAACTTATAAGAACATGGGTCAGGGTATAACAAGTGATTTTGACATCCAAATCCCCAAAATTATTAGGGATTTTATATTATTTTAAGGTTGTTATTAATATAATTTGAGAGTTTAATTCCATATATCAAAAATCCCATTTTGTTATGGAGTTATCAGATTCTAAAAATAAGAGTTGTAACCTTATAAAGTAATAATATCATAAAAATATCCCATGTGATCACCCCAACTATATATAATCTTATATCATTTATCTTATTGACCTTTTTTATATTTAATAAATAATTCACATGGATCATTTTCTATTCAAGAAATAAACACATGTAAATATTATATAATCATTCATCTTAACAAAACTGTAAGATTTATAACCTATACTTTTCACAATTATTGTTACCAAAAGATATGGATGAATGTGGTCAATCAAAATATATTTTAATTCCTTATTTTTAAATTTATGTAATTTTTTGTTGTATCTTACTATGTAGGAATAATTCATATACAATAATATTTTGTAAATTCAATGTAGGTAAATAAAAAAATGGATGATTTTGGTTGAGTTTCAAACGTGTGTGTTTACCTCAAGGAATATGGTTTTTATGAGAAATACCAGGAAGGTGTAGCCAGAGGTAGAGCCCCTGGCCATATATTAAAATAAAGTTTTTTATGAGAAATATATCACTCTTTATCTTGTGTACTCAAAAAAATTACATTTTTATTTGAATGATATTTAAAATAAATAATATAAACATTTTGAAAATTTGAAAAAAAAAATAGTGGATTCCCATTTGATTCTAACACATTGATAGAATCATTTTCAAAACAGTTTATGAACCCATTTCTCAAAATTAAATAATTTTTGGGAAATTTTATTAAATAATTAATAAAAAAAATATATTATTTAATGGTATAATATGAAAACCCAATAGTACCTATATTAATGATCTCAATACTTGAGTTTTACAGAATTTGACATGCTACCCATCATGATTTTAATGATGGTTGAACAAAGAGTAGTCAACACACACTTTTCTAGATCACCTACTATCAATGTACAATATGGATCACTAGTATTTATAGTTTAGATATTTTTTTATGAAAATAGTCTTGAAAATAAAGGCATCAGTACCAAAATTTTTGTCACATATATGTTAGATAAAAGATATTTTGTAACAAAAATTAATTTTGAATAATATCTTCTTAAAAAAATTGAAGATAGATGAACAATTTGGGTCTTCTAGAATAAGAATGTTTTAAATCAAAATCATGTATAGGAATATTTCTTTATTAAAATAATTATAAAAATTCTTCATAGAATCCTCTTAAAAATGTGTTATTTTAAGAGGGTTGAGATAGATATGAAAAGGAAAAATCAAAATGATTTTTTACATGATGTTGTGATAATAAAATATTTTTTTTAAATTTTTTAAGACTTTTTTAACATAAAAAGAGATATATTAATATCAATTATGGTATATTTGGATAATCCAACATTCATTTTCTCATTTAATTTAACGAATACCCCCTCCATCTATTTTGAGAGATAATACCATTAAAAAAACTAAATGTTTAAACTTATTTTTATGTTCCATAAATTTTGAGGTGAGTCAACATATTTATTATAAAAAATGATATATATCAAATTGTTGATCATCATAATATAATAAATTATAATATAATGAAGAATATGAGGAAGTAACCGAATTTACCTCAAAATTTTCATCGGTTTTGGCCATCAGGCATTTTTTACCAATGTCAATTGATTCAATTGAGGAAAGTGAATCATCACATGGACTCCAAATAGTATTCTTAAAGGATTTATTTCTATCCATTTTATCATTAATCCTCTTTTTAAATTTTTGGAGCCATGTTTCAATATGTCCAATCATATTTTCACTTGAAGAAAGTTAACTCAATTACCTCTCATTTATTTTTCATTTCTCTAATAGGAAGAAATTTCTCCATTCTAATTTTTTTAATCTTCAGGACATAATTTTTACTATAATCATATAAATCATAAGAATATTCATTGTTTATTATAAATTATTTAGGAAAATTTTCTCGACATTCTTGGATTACATTTGTTATTATTTTTCATGAAAATCTCATAGGCCATCAGTGATATAATATGTTCTTACTCCTATATGATTTTAGTTTTATTTACATCATAAATCTATGCTACCTTGGGATCTTGATAACATGTAAAACCCAAAGTACCACCTTTCACAAAATTTATATTGAATAAAATTCACTATGATAATTTCTATAATTGGAAATTTTAAACATGTTAGTAACTGCCTCATAGAATTATTCAGTAAAATGCATGATACGACTAAACAAATATCAATGATAAACATCTTCTCTAGTATCGTTGACATTATTGGTTCCTTAATGAGTAACATAATGTAACTTCCATGATTAATGAGTATTTTTAGATGATAAACCATAGGTAAATTCAATACAATCTAATCCGAAATTAGGATTTTTCTGGCATTTTCCATCGAGTTCAATGGTTGCAATATCATCGGGATTCCATTTTTCCACCAACTATAACAAGGTTGTGTTACCATGGATAAAAATTATAAAAATTAGATAAAATATAATCTTAATAAATTTTGGCTTGTAACTATTCTAATTACTTTACTCTATTACATCATTTAATGGTACACGACTAATTGAATGTCATCCACAAAAACCATTGGTGTTAGAGGTAGAGTACATATATTAATGAATGTTTCTTAAATCTGATTAATATTATTTAAGAATAACATTAAAAACATGGTCTCAATTGGTAGATTTTTTTAATATAATATTTTTAGAGGGAGGTGAATTGTCGTTATAAATAATTAAAAATAAATAATTTTATTGAATAATTTAATTAAGCAGTTAATTGAAATAAAAAAAGTATGAACAATATTTTATAATTGAGAATTTGAAATAAAAATTAAAAAATTAATGGATACACAAGTAGATATCCAAATTTTTAAATAACTTACAGTGAGTCCCTATATCTTCTCTCCATATTAGTTTAAAAAGTTTTTTATAAAAAACTCTAGAATTTACAGGCTACATAGATTACCAAATGGAATGATCCTATGTGTTAGTGTTATACAATACATCTGAAAATAAAAAACGTTTTTTAATGTTTGTACCATGAACCGTAATAAAAACAAGAGCCACTTACATTTTCGGTAGTTTTATAAGGAAACACAAATCTCTCATATTAATGGTTGAAAAAATAGAAGAGAAAAAGAAGAGGAAGAAGTTTGAATTAAATAAAATCCATTAAAAATTAATATCTATAATATCACAGTATTGGGAGATTACTAATGGGAAAAATAGAGATAATGATATGATTTATAATTTGATTATAACAAAGAATATAAATGGTATTATCAACAGAATGTAAAAGATGTTTTATTCACATATGATTAACGTTTGGTTTGTATACATTGATTTTAAAGGCTAACTAGATTTATATTTATATCAATAGAATTCCCCTCATTTAATCTAGAGGATTAGAGGATCAAAGATATCATTAATCTATGAGTCAAAGTAGAAGAGTCTAATAAAATTGGATAATTTGACTGGGCTCACCGTCTAGCCCGAAGATCCCAACCGGTAGACTACATGATAAAAAACAAATCATTTGGTGTCCACTGGTTGGCCACCATATTCAAGAAGAAGTAGTTTAATCTTCCAGACCTACCGGCTAATTGGAAAGGGCTCACTGGCGGGCTGATGGGCTCATTAGAAGAAACTGATTCAAAATTGATCCCCAAATGGTCTGCTTCAATTTAT
Organism: Viscum album; assembly: GCA_963277665.1. Taxonomy (NCBI): domain Eukaryota; kingdom Viridiplantae; phylum Streptophyta; class Magnoliopsida; order Santalales; family Viscaceae; genus Viscum; species Viscum album. The sequence goes on from OY728129.1 coordinate 1,514,226, forward strand.
AGGCGAGGTTCCTCATTTTATCTCAATAAAATTGTTACAATACATTTATTTGAAGTATATGAAATTTCAATTCACCCTCAATTATAAAAAATTAACTGTTAATAAATGAAATAATACTATTAATAATTGGTATTTTTGATCATTAAAACTACGCTAGGTTCATGAAATTTGACATTGGTATTGATTTTAGTGTATTATCATCCATTAAAAATAGACATTATATATATTTTATGGTATACTAAAAAAATAAATTTTCTATAAATAAAGATTCAATTTTTATCATTTTATTTATCCTTAGTTTCCTTGGTAGTGTATCACAAGCCTGGAAGAGAACCCATATATACACCAAAGACTTATTCAAAATGTGGGGGCCTAAATCATACATTGGGGATAATATTACTTATAAATAAAAATCATTAATAGACATTAAAAACGAGAAATCATAATCCAAAATGAATAATTATGGTACAAAAAATAATAAATATATCAGTTATTTAATAGAAAATTTTGAAATCATACCACCATACACCAATTAATCACCCATTATTATGATCATATATAAAAAATAATGAATAAAAATACATAAGACGGATATGAAAAAAATCATAGAGCCTTACCTAAATGAAATCACTAAAGCATGTGAATATACTACATACGGATGTACTACGTACCATTTTCTCAAAAGTAAAAAAACAAAACTATGGTCTATATATGGCCTATGGTTCCCATTTAGTGTGTAATAAATACATCTTATTTTGGCCTCAAAGTGTTCTCATGATATATTTTATTATATAAGTGTATTCATGGGAAAAATATATAACAAATAAATTAACATGTATGTATTTTGGGTTCTTAGGGGCCAACAAGGCTTTAATGAAACCTGTCCATACCTTCTATACCATATCTAATGTAGAATCTATCTCTTATCACCCCTTCTTGTATACCAGCTCATTTTTAAATAATATGGGTTCTGTTTATTAATAAATATCAATTAATACCCTCAATACTAATGTGTAGTTCACCTCATGTCCTTTATCATCTTCATATTAGGATCACACATATAATATGTTCCCATTCAGAACCCTCTCAGGGGATTTTTTATTTAGAAGTGTTCTTTCCAAATCCATCATCAATGATGAATGTAATTAACAATTTCCAATCCAATTTCCAATAATTAATGCTAAATAACATTTAACCAAAATTATTCTATCTTAAATATTGATGAAATAAATCATTAAATCAATGTACCTGTAGGATAGGGTAATCTAGATTGATTTTAACCAAGTACCTCTTAGGTAATTCTGTAATAAATGTACCCAATCCAACTCCTCACAAGAGAGGATTCACTAAATCTCACACCAATCCCTTATTTTGGTATGTCACACATAAAATTTTTTGGGATCATATTAAACCAATGTGGATATATCAACATCAAACCTCATCATATAATATAAATTCATAGGTCACATGCATGAAATATAAAGTTTATCCTAACAACCCTTATCTCTTTCGAAAAAACACATAATTGGGAAAACATTCACACATGTAATTGCCTAGTGTATCAAATTGAATCCCTCTTCCATCTATCCTCAAATTAATACAAATAAAATACACTCTATATTGTAAATAATAATATATTAAATTGATCTAGATTCTCACCTCATTCATGTGTATGTTCACTAGGATCCTCTTATCCATTTTATTCATTACTCATACCCATAAACCAGTATCCAATACCCCCAACATGTTATCATGTACTATATGATCTATATAACCAAGTCCCCATGAGGATTATTCATATTCAATTATTTTTATCTTATTATAACACTGTCCCACAATCCAAGGACCCCCAAAAACAAACATTGACTAAGCATCAGGGAAACCTCATTCCATATAATCAAGACAATTTCAGTGACCCATAGTTAGGTACCATCTCACATCTACATTAGATATATCCAAATAAAATTTTCTAGTGACAACTATCTATAATACACATTCTCAATCATTATAGGGAATTTCATTATACATCGAACACACTAAGACTCCCCTCCACTATCAGGAGGATGTTCCTCAATGCATTATGAGATATATGAAAACCCCACCCTAAAATAATAGTCCTAATCCCCTCATGTATACCCAAATAGAACTATAATAATGACCAATGATACCTAAATATAATCTTTATTCTCATGACCTACCGAGGGAATATTGAAAAATCAATTGTAATCTCCCCACATGAGAAACTTTTTCTTCAATAATCTCTAATATCCACAAGAAAACTATTGAACCTACTCCAATACTTGGATTCATTCCACTCAATCTATTTCTCCAGGGATCTATTTGTCCAAATCCTTTCATCTGGTCCTCTATTTTCATATATTTGGGTACACACATCCATAAACATGTATATGGATTAAAATTATAGTGACCACCGTCCTCAAACCTAGAGATAAAATCCTCAAAATTCTCAATTCTTCATCATTAAACCCCAACTTTATATCATCCAAACACTTAGAAACTCCTAGGTTCCACTCTAAAGCCATAAATTACAAAATAATAAATTATAAAATTTTAAATTTATTTTTGAAATTTTATTTAATGAGTATTAATCACAAAATTCATTCTATTAGTATTTTTAAACATCACTTAACCCTATTAATTAATCCTCTATGTATCCCCTCTATCTAAGCCTCATAAAGTCATAAAAAATCCTAAATATATTGATCCACTATATGTTATAGTCGACATTGAAACTCTCACATAAGGACATTAAATTCAATGGTGAATGAAAGGTAAAGGTAACCTGAATACATAAAGAGAGTAAATCAAATAAATACTCAATGAGAAGTTCAATAAATACACCCTTATTAAGGGGATATAAAGGAGGGATGAAAGAGGTGGGATGTAATAAAAAATGACCCCTCCCAATTCCCCACCCTTCTAATATAAGAGGGTAACCCAGAAAATATAGTTCACCATATATTTAAAATAAATTAAAACTATCACATTGTGTTGTGATCCTAATGTATTGGTCCATTAAACACCCATAATTGAGTTAGGTCTTGACATCACATAAGGTATAATGTTGTGATTCCTCATCCAGGGGAACTTCCTTATGTTGTGACTATAACCATATAGTATCTCCCTTCCCATTAAGAACCAAAAAATTCAGCCCCAATTACAATATATTGTAGCCCCCTATCTCAATGTGACCTCTCATTCCCATTGAAAACATATTAATATATGTTGAAATTTCACTAAATAATTACATCAATAATGTCTGGATGACACATCCTGGCATGTCCCACATACAACAATCAATTATGAATCCCATTCTATATGGATTCATGGAATGTCATTCCATTTTCCAAAAAAAAATATTAGTGGAAAATTTATTAGTTTAAAGGCCAAATACATGGAGGATTTTATAATGGAGTTACCTTGTAGTCATAGTACCAGTAGATTCACAAAAAAATCCAAAGTATTTTATAAGGATCGTTATTAGTGAGACATATGGGTCGGGACATGGTCTATTTTTTTAATAGAAATTCTCATCAAGGATTCCCCAACCATTAAATAATATTCACATCTTTTTCCTTAACGTCTCTTAATCCTCCAAAAACATTCAAAAAAATATCCAAGAAATATTATAATCAATATAATTCCAAATTCACATCCCAATTCTCCTAGGATTATCCAATCCAACACAATAAATTCCAAATTCCTATAAATTTCACAACTCATAATGAGACTGGTAATTATATACACCATACCATAATACTTCTCAACCTCATGATGTTGTAATGGTTACACAACCATAACCATTAACCTGCCTCAATCATCAATTCACTACTAACCCACATTTACCGACACTAAAATTTCATATATATTTCTACTAGGAATCATTAAACACCGCGAAATAGTGCATAATAAAAACCAAGCTACCCATTGATCACCAATACTAATTCAATGATCGTTTTCATCCCTAATTCCTAATCCAAATACTATTCAACAATGATTTCATCCCTATTATTATAGTGACTCCAACAATAAGGATACACCAAAAAATGTTTATTCCTAGTCATGGTTCTTCATTGAATAGTAATCACATACCATATACTCACTTCACCCTTTACACTGATATGATCAATGTAGTATCCACCAGAAAATAAACGATTATATTCATAACCAATAGTCAATAATTCACAAAATTAAAATTCCAAAAAAATTCATGGGTTCCCCAAAATATGTGTCGCAACCATTATTCAGTAATAATTTTTTAATTTCTAGAGTAATCACAAGATCATTGAATGACCAAAAAATTGTATAAACCCAACAGTCTATGTAATTCCATAGTTGGATCCCCGACCGACCAAATCTACTAGAATACTCTCCCCAATGATGAATGAATCATGTCTTGTATGTCTTTCACTAAAATCACATCAAATTCTATCTCAATCCATTGACAGAAACCCAAACATAATAAAAAAATTGTATTTGAATCATTCTATTGTGTTTATCAAGGTACTAGATAAATTTGAATCATCTAACCCATTTATTATCCTACATTCATTTTGACCATCTAGAAACTATTGTCACTACACCCATGTCACATCCAAAATAATAGTTATTTACCAATTATTGATATGCTTATGCACGACATAATAATAAATATATTATCACCCATGTAATCAAAAATGACTAATATCCATTTTCTATATCCAAATAATTATTTAACATATTTCATAGACAAAACCACCTCACATAAACCCGAGAACCAACAAAAAAATCACTACACATTCCCAGAATTCTATGATTGAAATCTCTCTAGTTCAATATAATTCATTTGAAATGATGAACACCCTATACAGTAGATAATACTATGATCCCTATCAAATAACTTCCGTTACAGTGATCCTTTATTTCAATTTTTTTAGGTTATGTCATCACATGAACATTTATCCTCTTGATCCATGATCCCCCATACTAATAAAATTAATCAAAAAACTATGATAGGATAAATAATATTACAACAATTCAAATCTAATGATAACTTTTTTCATAGAGGTAAAATTTCATTGTCACGACCCCCTCCCACCAAAGATGCCCCTCCTGAGTTGGCAATGGTGAAAGGGAGATAATGACCCCCGAGTCCCGCCTCCAGTAGACTCTGGGGTGGCGACTAGGACCAAGGGTTTGAGTTTTCACAAATATGGGAGGCATTACCCTTTTTATTATTTAGGATCGGGAAATAGGAAAAGTCAACCACCAAAAGGAAAAAGAACAAGTGTATAGAAATAAACCCAAACCAAGCCCACATGCATGTTTAACCAAATTTATAACAAGGTACAAGTACAAGAAAGCTCAAAGTACGATACCAAAAGAAAAAAAAGGTACAGAAAAAACTCCAACCGTCCAACTAGTAGGGTCCCGCAAGGCCCTGGTAGTCCTCCTGGAAACCTGAAAGTAAACGTAAGGTGAGTATACAAGTATACTCAGAAGGGAAAACTAAAGCTCTCGTACAGAAGTGAGGAGACATCCTAATGTCCTGTGAGAACAACAGAAGAACTCTAGCAAGGAATTCTATCCACCCAACCTCACCAGCCACACTCACCAAAAACACAAGCACAACAGGTAGTAGTATATAAGAATAAGAGTATTGGGTACTCCACACCATTTCCCTTCAGTTAGCTGCTATTCCTAACGATGTACGTCCTGACGCTGCCACACTCTCCCCGCTCGCACACACCTGGGCCTCACAACCACGTATCCGGCCCGCACACACCGGGTCCTCACAACCACGTATCCGGCCCGCACACACCTGGGCCTCACAACCACGTATCCCACCCTCACACAGCTGGGCCTCATCCCGAAGATTCTTGGGAAACAGTAGAACCTTCATGAAGAGTCTTGGCTTAAAACCACCCCAATTGAAACCTACCTGAAGAGTCTTAGGTGTATGGTCGTCTCAATCCATCATAACCTATGGGAGAAGGAACATGAAGGAGCTAGTAACTAAAGAAAAAAACACCCTCTCCCATGAAATGGGAGGGTTCGGCACTAAGTGCTCAACATAGGTGGGGTGCGATAAAACACAAAAGATACAGATATGTGTATATATACCAACCACACAACCTAACCTATGGCTTCTAAAAAGAGAACTGAGAATGTGCCTCAGCACTGCTACTATGAAGCATGCATACACCAAACAACCCAACCCCCTTTAGGTTTTCACATTTCAGTAGAAAAAAATAGTTATTTAGTTCCTTAACTACTGGGAAACTATCCACAACTAACCACACCAAACGTTCGTAAAACATATCCCTGTCATCCACAAAACAAGTTAGGAAAAGCACAACAAAGTCCCTCTTATATACCAACAAACCCCATTGATTATTATTTCTGTTTCATTTACCATGCCCCACCGTCCATTAATTCTTCCACTTTTATTTATTAATCACAACCCATAACCCGTTCACATTAAAACCCAACCCTGCAGCCCCGCTGCCAACCACAATAACTACAACTGCACCGAAACCGCACTTCATCATCCCTTTAATACCATTTATCGCAGCCCCGCTGCCCATCACCATCACAACATTCACACCAACCCACAACCAAGTCAACCGCAGCCCCGCTGCTCACCCTAACCACAAAAACCCACAAAACACCCCGAACACATGCCACGTAACCAAGCCAACACCCACATGTTCATTATTCCATTTTGTTAAACCGGGGTGATCACACAAGGGTTCAAGATTTTCATTTAATCATCCAACAATAGGTGATTATCCAATTTCCACATTCCACAAAGTTCTTTCCATAATAAAATCCAGAAGGAGAGCGAAACATTTAATTGTGTAAGAAAAGGCCCCCAATGACCGTGATTTTTCGTAGGCAGAAGATCATTAAATTCCCAAATATAATATCACAGGATATAAAAAGTAAAGTAACAACAATCACTAAATTCCCAACCCCATTATTTAACCAGTTATTATCTTCATTTAATGGTTCAACTGTTTCTCATGAAAACAAAAAGGATACCCACCCCTCATGAAACAAAAATTAAAGTGAAAAAGGTGGGATCCCTACCTCCATAGGTTTTGATCACAGCGCTCCCCATGAACAACTTTATAAGAAGTCCGTCGGCATCCGTCACCTCTTTCAGGTGGAATTTGAACAGGAAAAAACCGAATGAAAGACAACGGATCCAAGCTCGGAAGTTCCACCTCGTCGTTACGATCCCGCGACCGCTGAAGGATCGTAAATCGGAGCTTATATGAAAAAGTTGTGGAAGCAAGAGCCTTCGAGTCTCTTGAGATTGATCTGCTCATAAGAGAGGGGAGGAGATGTGTGAGTTGAAAGGAGGAGGGGACCCCTCCTTTTATAGGCGTGAAAAGAAAAAGTACACGGCGTGTACTTATGGTACACGGTGTGTACTCGACCGTTTTCGCACGGTCTCCACGCGGCCTCCAACACGGTTCCACGGCTGTTGACTGGTCAACACATGGTTTGAGGGTAACTTATACGCGGGGAAGGAATACACGGCATGTAGTTTAGACACACGACGCGTACTCATTTATTGCACATGGCAAGGGCACGGATCCCACACGGTATGCGACTGTTGACTGGTAATGCGTACGCGGAGAAGATCTACACGACGTGTATAACTGGACACAAACCGTGCACCCATTACTCCACACAGAAAGGACATGGCTCCAACACGGGGTGTACCCGGAAAGGGAGTACATGACGTGTACACAAACTACATGGCGTGTAGTTTCAAAATTCTATAATGTGTGGGAAAAGTCAATTTTACGCTCCAAAAGACTTCTTGACCTTCTTTTTGACAATGGAAAGGGCCGGAGAGGTCCAGGCCATTACATCAGATACCTCTTAAAACATTATCATCCCCGAGAATTCAAAAACTAACCCAGAGGAACCCACCAAGTTACCTCTTATGGTTCTCGTTATAACAGGGACCCAACCAACAACCCTAATCATATGTGTTAGGAATTCCTTCTCCTTTGTCGAGATATTATCCGCTTTAGGTGGAACTGACTCACCTACACGGGTTTAATCGCATCCTCATTAATGCGTCTCGATTATAAATTGGGTCTTCCCACTTTCATACATTGGTATTTTTCAACTCGCACTAACCCCAACACCACACAACCAACACACTGCCCGAACACATGGGTTTGGGAAATTTCTTCACCTATGCTGAGATATTATCCAATTTAGGCAGCACTGACTCACCCGCACAGGTTCAATCGCATACTCATTAATGCGTCTCGATTAAGGGTCAGGTTTTTTTCCCTTTCCCACACATCTGAACATGTTACACATTAACAGGGAACAAGGAACAAAAGGTCTCACAACCGACAAGCCAAGCATTCAATATAACAATGGTAAAAAGTACAATTTAAACACAAAGCTAAGAAGAATAAGGTAAAAACACAAGTAAAAAAAACTCCGTGTATTGAGTGTGCATCTGGGTCTCCCACTCCCAAGTGCTCTCCTTGAGGCTTCCATGCCTTTGCAACACACGAACCAAGGGAATGGTTCGTCCATGGAGCACCTTCTCTTTATGATCTTCGATTCTGACTGGTCGTTCCTCGAAGGTCACTTCGCCTCTCATATCTAACTCTCCCCAGTCGATAATCTGGGAGTCGTCATGTATGTACCGAAGAACCTGGGAGACGTGGAAGACATCATGAACCTTCTCCAACAGAAGTGGCAGGGCCAGCTAATATGCCACCTCACCGACTCACCTCAGCACCTCAAAATGTCCGATGAACCTAGGTGAGAGCATTCTTCCTTTCCCAAACCTCCGCTGCCCCCGTCAAGGGGAAACCTTCAAGAACACCTGATCTCCCACCTTGAACTCCAAGGGCCTCCTCCGACGATCAGCATAAGACTTCTGTCGGTCCTGAGCCGCTTTCATCCTCTCACGTACAAGATGGAAATTCTATGTGCTGCTCTGCACTACCTCTGGACCAAGTGCACCTGTCTCACCAACCTCTGCCAAGCAAATGGGTGAACGACATTGCCTTCCATACAAAGCCTCAAATGGTTCCATGCATATAGTAGAGTGGAAGCTTTTTTTGTAGGCAAACTCTACTAAAGGAAAGTGTCGTACCCATGATCCTCCAAAATCCAGAACGCATGCCCGCAGCATGTCCTCCAACGTTTGGATAGTCCGCTCCGTCTGCCCATCGGTCTGGGATGGAAAGCAGTGCTAAGTCATAGCTGGGTACCAAAAGAATGTTTTAGCCCTCTCCAGACTCGTGAGGTAAACCGAGTATCCCGATCTGAGACGATAGTCCTCGGAACTCCATGAAAACACACCACCTCGTATACGTACCTCTGTGCTATGGTACTCACTGGGCCCGACCCCTTGATTGCTAAGAATTGAGCTGATTTTGTCAGACGATACACCACTCCCCAGATAGCATCATAACCTCCCTGAGCTATGGGTAGTCCTATGATGAAGTCCATCGAGATGTCTTCCCACTTCCACTCGGGGACATCTAAAGGATGCAACAAACCACTGGGAACACGGTGTTCAGCCTTCATTTGCTGACACACTAGGCATTTAGCCACAAACTCTGCCACTGTCCGTTTCACCCCGGGCCACCAAAAATGATCTCTCAGGCCTCGGTACATTTTTGAAACTCATGGATGTACCGCTAAGGCTGAGCTATGGAACTCATGGAGAACTCCCTCACGCATTGCCTCTGGAACAAACAACCTTCCATAGAAAAGCATCTGATGTCGGCTGTCCTCAGACCATCCTTCTGGAGCGTTCCCCTGATTGACTCAATCCCGTATCACATCTGCCTCGGAGTCCACCCACTGAGACTCTTCCACCTACTGCAACAAGGAGGACTGCATCGTCATCTGAAACAAACAGCCTCTAACACATTCTACCCTTGCATCCAAGTGCAAGGAAGCCAACTCTCCCATAGCCTTCCAAGCATTAGTGGATTCTCGAACCACTTCCTTATGTGACTTCCTGCTCAGGGAATCAGCCACAACGTTTCCCTTACCTTCAGTGTAAGAGATCTCAAAGTCATAGTCTTGGAGAAACTCGACCCATCTATGTTGCCGTAAGTTCAGGTCACACTGGGAGAAGATATAACATAGGATCTTGTGATTTGAGAAGACCACAAAGCGCTCCCCAAAGTGGTAATGTCACCACAACATCAGTGTGAACACTACTACTGAAAGATCCAGGTCATGGGTGGCATAGTTACAATCGTGAGGGCGCAACTTCCTAGACCCATAACAAATCACACCCTTCTTCTGCATCAGCATGCACCCCATACCAAGGCCAAAAGCATCACAAAACACCTCGTACAACAACCCTTCATCTAGAAACCTGATTACAGGAGAACTGACCCACTTCTCCTTCAGGTAGTCAAAATCTTTCTGGCACTGCTCGCTCCACAGGAAGACCTGGTTCTTCCTCGTCAAAGTTGTCAAAGGAGCAGCAACTCGAGTGGAATCTGAAACGAACCTCCGATAGTAACCTGCTAACCCCGGGAAACTACGAACATCTGCCATGTTCTTGGGTGCTTCCCATGAAACAACTGCCACCACCTTCAATGTGTCCACTGACACTCCATGCTGAGACACTATGTGCCCAAGGAAGTGTACTTCTTATGTCAAGAACATACACTTCGACAATTTCCCATAAAGATGGTGGTGTCGAAGGACTCCCAAGACTACCCTGAGATGCTCAACGTGATCCTCCTATGATCTTGAGTAGATTAGGATGTCATCGATAAACACAATGACGAACTAGTCCAGAAACTCTAGGAAGACAAAGTTCATAAGTCCCATGAACACAACCGGTGCATTCGTAACTCGAAACAGCATTACTACAAACTCGATGTGCCCATATCTGCACCTGAAAGCCGTTTTCGAGATGTCACTGTCCTTCACCCTCAGCTGATGATATCCAGATCATAGATAAATCATGGAAAACCAACCTACTCCCCTCAGCTGGTCGAAGAGATCATCTATCCTTGAAAGGGGGTAGCGGTTCTTGACTGTTACCTGGTTCAACCTTCGGTAGTCTATTCATTGTCTGAGACCACCATCTGCCTTCTTCATGAACAAAACTGGAGCACCCCATGGCGACACACTGGGTCGAACAAAACCCTTCTCTATCAGATCTTCAATCTGAATCCGCAACTCCTGCAACTCCGAAGGTTCCATCCGATAAGGGGCCATAGAAATCGGATGGGCGCCAGGATGTAAGTATATCCCGAACTCAACGTCACTTCGGGGGGGGGGGGGGGTAGAGTTACAACCTCCTCAGAAAAAGCATCGAGAAACTCCACAACAATCTCTGGGACATCCATCATCTCAGTATCAGTTGGAACCACTGATATCCCACCTAACAAGAAAAGGAGAGGCTCCACACACTGGCTTCTCACCAGATAACTCCTCTCGCCAACAAAAGATACGCGCTTCCCATCTACGTCGGAGAACACGACTCTTCTCCTGAAGCAGTCGATAATGGAACTAATAGAAAACAACCAGTCGATGCCTAGGATGACATCGTATGGCTGCATCTGTAATAGAAGAAGGTCTCCACTAGATCGATGTGGTCCCAACATCAGCCCACATCCCCGGCAAACACAAGATACGCTGGTCTGGCCCCCAACTGGTGAACTCAGTACCAGTGGTATGGAAAGTCTCTCTACATCTAGTCCTAAGGCATGGGCTAGAATAGGTGCAAAAAATATTGTGAGGCTCCCGAATCGAACAAAACAGAAACAAGAGTGCTGAACAAACAAATCGTACCTCGTACCACCTCTAGTCCCGCTGGAGCTGCCAACTCTGCTGCGTGGAACTGTCCATGCCCATCTCCTCTACCTCTCTGATGTCGTCCACTTCCCCGACCACTCCCTGGTCGAGGTCCCTGAGGAGAAACTTGAGGTCGACCTCCATACGCAAAGTCATCCCTTGGAGGAGCATGGTCCTGCTGCTACTGGAAGGGCCTCACCGACAACTGGTGCTGCTGAGGTGGGCGTTGAACCTACCCACCTCCACCGTACTGAGCTTGGGTCGATTACCAACTCTTAACGTGCTCAAAACCTCTACAAGAAAAACCCCTTGGTCCTGGGCTCATGAAAAAGGGGCGAGGACCCGAAGAACTGAACTAGAACTGCTGGGTCCTGCTCCCCACTAGCCTGAACCTGGAAGGTCCCGTCGCAGGAGCCCTACTACTAACTACCTTCCCCTTCGACGAGGCTAGATGGATCCCCACTTAGGGTGCACCTCCCAACGAGTTCATCCTCTCTACAACCTATGCATTCTTCTATACCGCCAAGTACGTCGTAAGGGTGAAGGGGGTGACAACATACTGGAGCGAAGGACAAACACCTCCTCCAAACATCTCGCTCGATACTCCTCATCCGGAAAGTGATCCGGAGCAAAGCACAGGAGATCCTTGAACTTGATCCCCAGCTCTCGTACAGAAATACTTCCCTGCTGTAGGGAGAGTAACTCCTACCGATTCTCCGCCTTGATCATGGAAGAAAGGAAATCCTCTCGGAATTCCTTCTCAAAGTCAGCCCAAGGAACCTCTGCCTCTATCCTCTCTCCGAGGTAGAGTGTCCACCACTATCACGTCGTGCCTCTTAGTTGACTGACTGCTAGGGGAACCCAGTACTCCCTCAGAGCACAGATCAATGTAAAAGTGATCCCTAGCTCCTCTGGCCACCCATCTGTCTCCGTATCTGATGTACTACCCTCGTACTTCTTGAGGGTCTGCCGCTGGAAACAACGGAGAGTCTTCTTCCACTGGCTATCTTCCTCCACTAGGTCAATCCTCAGCTGATCGACCACCTGAATCTGCTGGGCCTCGGCTGTCTGAGCCACCCGGGGATGACGTCCAGGTGCCATAGCTGAATGGTAAACAAGGATCTCCTAAGCCCAAGTAGTAAGAAAAACTCAAGGTTCATTTTATCATTTTATTTCAATTTCTTTCCCAGAACAACCAAATCAAGTAAAACACGATCATGATGATGCATTTACCTTCCCTAGGGTCTCTACCCTGCAATCAATGTAGTCTCACTTGGTCGTTTGGTAGGCTCAGAGTCCTTGCATCACATCATGGGGGGCCTTAAAATCCTGTGTCCTAGCCGGTCTTCCCTGGCCTATGTCACACACCAAGATAAACTAACATTGTTCCCCTATCATCCCATTCAATCCTCACTGTGCCTAACTCCAGACTCCATCCTATATCTCAACCATCACTGCTGATACCATTCTATCACGACCCCCTCCCACCAAAGATGCCCCTCCTGAGCTGGCAATAGTGAAAGGGAGATAATGACCCCCCAAGTCCCACCTACAGTAGGCCCCGGGGTGGCGACTAGCACTAAGGGTATGAGTTTTCACAAATATGTGAGGCATTACCCTTTTTATTATTTAGGATCAGGAAATAAGGGAAGTCAACAACCAAAAGGAAAAAGAACAAGTGTATAGAAATAAACCCAAACCAAGCCCACATGCATGTTTAAACAAATTTATAACAAGGTAAAAGTAAAAGAAAACTCAAAGTAAAATACCAAAATAAAACAAAGGTACATCAACAACTCCGACCGTCCAACTAGTAGGGTCCCGCACGGCCCTGGTAGTCCTCCTGGAAACCTGAAAGTAAACGTAGGGTGAGCATACAAGTATACTCAGTAGGGAAACCTAAAGCTCTCGTGCACAAGTGAGGAGACATCCTAATGTCCTATGAGAACAATAGAAGAAACATAGCAAGGAATTCTATCCACCCAACCTCACCATCCACACTCACCGAAAACACAAGCACAACAGGTAGTAGTATATAAGAACAAGAGTATTGGGTAACCCGCACCATTTCCCTTTAGTTAGCTACTCTTCCAAACGATGAACGTCCTAACACTGCCACACTCTCCCCGCCCACACACACCTGGGCCTCACAACCACGTATCCCACCCGCACACACATGGGACTCACAACCACGTATCCCGCCCACACACACCTGGGCCTCATCCCAAAGATTATTAGGAAATAGTAGAACCTGTCCGAAGAGTCTTGGGCTAAAACCACCCCAATCGAAACCTACTCGAAGAGTCTTAGGTGTAAGTTCGCCTCAATCCATCACATCCTAGGGGAGAAGGAGCAGGATGGAGCTAGTAACTAAGTAAAAAAAACACCCTCTCCCATGAAATGGGAGGGTTCAGCACTAAGTGCTCAACACGGTTGGGGTGCGATAAAATCAAAAATATATAGATATGTATATATATACCAACCACACAGCCCAACCTATGGCTTCTAAAAATAGAATTGAGCATGTGCCTTGGCACTGCTACTACGAAGCATGCATACAACAAACAAACCAACCCCCTTTAGGTTTTCACATTTCAGTAGAAAAAAATAGTTATTTAGTTCCTTAACTTCTGGGAAACTATCCACAAATAACCACACCAAACGTTTGTAAAAAATATCCCTGTCATCCACAAAACAAGTTAGGAAAAGCACAACAATGTCCCTCTCATCAACCAACCAACCCCATTGATTATTATTTCCTTTTCATTTACCATTCCCCACCACCAATTAATTCTTCCACTTTTATTTATTAATCACAACACATAACCCGTTCACATTAAAACCCAACCCTGCATCCCCACGGCCAACCGCCATCACCACAACCGCACCGAAACCACACATCATCATCACTTTAATCCCATTTATCGCAGCCCTGCTGCCCATCACCATCACAACATTCACACCAACCCACAACCAAGTCAACCGAAGCCCCGCTGCTCACCCTAACCACGACAACCCACAAAACACCCCCAACACATGCGACGTAACCAAGACAACACCCACATGTTCATTATTCCATTTTGTTTAACCGGGGTGATCACACAAGGGTTCCATATTTTCATTTAATCAGCCAACTTTACGTGATTATCCAATTTACACATTCTAGAAAGTTCCATCCATAAGAAAATATAGAAGTAGAGGGCAACATTTAATTGCGTAAGAAAAGGACCCAAACAACCGTGATTTTCCGTAGGCAGAAGCTCTTTCAATTCGCAAATATAATATCACTGGATATAAATAGTAAAGTAAAAGCAATCACTAACTTCCCAACCCCATTATTTAACCAGTTATTATCTTTATTTAATGGTTCAATCGTTTCATATGAAAACAAAAAGGATACCCACCCCGCATGATACACAAATTAGAGAGACAAAGCTGGGATCCCTACCTCAACAGGTTCTGATCACAGCGCTCCCCCTGATCAACATTAGAAGATGTTCGTCGGCATCCATCACCTCTGTCGGGTGGAAGTTGGAAAGAAAAAAAACCGAAGGAAAGACAACAGATCCAAGCTCGGAAGTTCCACCTCGTCGTTACGATCCCGTGGCTACTGAAGGATCGTAAATCGGAGCTCAGACAAAAATGTTATGGAAGCAAAAGCCTTCGATTATCTTGAGAGAGATCTGCTCAGAGGAGAGGGGAGGAGAGGTGTGAGTTGAAAGGAGGAGGGGACCCCTCCTTTTATAGGTGTGAAAAGAAAAAGTACACGGTGTGTAATTAAGGTACATGGCGTGTACTCATCCGTTTTTACATGGTCTCCACGCGGCCTCCAGTAAGGTTCCGCAGCTGTTGACTGGTCAACACACCTTTTGAGGGTAACGCATACACAGGGAAGGACTACACAGCGTGTAGTTTAAACACACGGTGTGTACTCGTTTATTTCACACGGAAAGGACACGACTCTAACACGGTACACAGCCGTTGACTTGTAAGGCATACGCGGGGTAGGACTACACAACATGTAGAACTGGACACACCGCGTGAACCCATTACTCCACACAGCAAGGATACTGCTCCATCACGGGGTGTACCCGGAAAGGGAGTACACGACGTGTACCCAAACTACACGGTGTGTAGTTTCAAAATTCTAGAAAGTGTGGGAAAAGTCCATTTTACCCTCCAGAACACTTCTTGACCTTCTTTTTGTCAAATGAAAGGGCCGGAGAGGTCCGGGCCATTACATTCAAATACAACTCAAAATTTATGGTCACCATGTTCGCAATTGTCACATTAAACTTGAATTACATTACTAGAACATACTCCATATAATATCCACAACATGATGGGGACATTTTCATCTATCATTCGAATTCACTCACACATTAATTATTTTTGAAGAAATAGGTACTAAAACATGTTATCTTCATCCTAGGAAGAGTGATTGTCCATGAACCACCTCATACATTCTTACTCAATATCTTACTCGATCAAATCTATACTCACTTGGTGTTTTTACCCACACAACCTAATAATGAATCCAAATAGATGATCTAATGATCTACATAATATAAAACCTAGGCCCATACAATTGAACAACTGATTATACACGTCATGTAATTCAATATTAAACAAAAAATGATATATATGGGATTACATTCCAATAGGACATTGGAATTTAACTCATCAAAAGGATTGAAGAGAGATAATCCACAAATTTGGGGAATTTTGTAGCCATATAATGATTCACTCACAATTTTACCATCCAAAATATAACATTCTAGAAGATCCACGTAATTTTTGAAGCCTCAATATCATCATTCACTCTAGAAACCAACCATGATATCAAAAAAGAATTAAATTATTCACATCACAAAAAACCCAAGTCATTCAACATGCCTTTATTTCATCCTCTCAATTTTATCCAAATCCTTAGGGTAACCCTTTCCCATCCTTGGATCATTTCATTATTATTGAATTCTTGTTTCATCGGAATAAGGGTCACTATATATATCTATCATATTGAAAATGTATACCCATCAATGGATAACATCTCACCATAGGATACATATGATATATCATTAGACAATGATATTTTATATCATTTAATATGAATTCCACCAGCATGTTATATATGTAATCATCATATACAATGTTAGTGACTCATTAAATTATTGATAATATTCAACAATTAATTCAATCATATATAATAAAATGTATGACATATAGAAATATCATTCCCAATATGATTCATGGTGTCAAATCTTTACACTATGATTCTATAGTCAGACAATATAAATTAAAACAATCAATAAACTCATAACATTTTAATAAACACCTCAACCATTATATTGAAGACCAAGAAGAGTAATATCATACCCCTAGTAAAATAGATTTCCCATAAGAAGTTGTTCATGATTCATGTTATTGATTTCCATAATAATCATAGAAACATACCAATTTAACTATATTTCATATTTCAAATTAGAATAATAATTTCAAAATACACTCTCAATACTTTTTTAATGACACTACCCGTGAACACTCATCAATGTCTCGAATGATGCATCACATGACCTCAGGCATAATCACCTACAAGTATGACAAAACTGACTTGTGGTGAAGGAAAAAATCATACATTCTAGAGACACTTTCAATGTTATCAAAATCATAAAAAAATTATAACCAAGAGTCATCTGTAGTGAATAATAAGAGAAAAAATAAACAATATCATATCAATTCCGTAGAATATGAATATATATTCATTCAAGCATGCATAAAATCATCACCAACCATTATTATCACACATCAAAAGTGAAAAAATTATTAAAAATAAAAGAGGGCATTAGGACCATTACTATACCTCACCTCAGTTATTTATAAAATCCCTATCAATATTCTCCAACATAACCCATTTTTTAGCCTGTTGTCTAACATAAAATTATATATATAGTGTGAATATACACCATGGATTCCATAAAAGTGTGATGAATAAATATTAATATGGTATCACAATTTTACCATCCTATACACTATGATATATGTTTACACAAAATAAAAATAAATAAACAAAATAAATCATGTCAGTATAAACATTGATTTGTTATCTATTAACATGGCCACTACGAAACCCAACTCTACAAACTAAGACTTCATTAAGGAAGAAGGATCCTAATGTCACCAAACTTATATACTAGACCACACACAATGGATCCTGGTGGGTAACATAAATATATTATATACACTAGCCTCTCTCTCATTATAGGGTGAACAACTTGTCACTATCCAACCACCACTCATTTGAGGGTGAAAAATATATACCAAGAATAACCCTTATAAGGGTGTGTGCATTGAATAATTCCAATGGAACATCCCTCATGAGGTTTGTCTAAAATAAATAGTTGAAAAACTCATTATACTTTTTTAAAAGTGAACTGATTTGATCCAAACCCATTTTTTCTCAGAGAAGGGAACAAAAATCTTACGCATCTGAAATTATCATGGGATTTCGGTCACTAAACAAGTCTAACTTCATTGTTTTGAAGGGAAGGAAACATTAAATGTTAAGAAAAATTACATAGTATATCTGGAAGAAATGAATATCAGACCAAAAAATATGAGGGTTGGTGATAGATAAAATATTATGGGTATGACCTTATCCCTCAGGGATTCCTTATTGTTAAACATAATCATTATGATTTAACCCACTTGGAACACAAATAAACATCAAACAATGAATCACAACTTCTCTATATAGCTCACAATATCGTCACCAGGTTTCTTGTATCATATGCCCTAGACATATATATAAAATAAAAATACGTATTTTTATTACCTCATGTGAGAATATTATTAATAACCACTCAGTCATTCCAAAAAAAAAGGTCAAACTATTTGACATTTCCACATAATCCATATATATATATATCCAATAGTCTCTTTATTCCACTTTTGTCCATTACTCACATGTAATAAAGAAATATCTATTTCCCCATGGATTTCTAAATTATATAAGTTTCTACTAAATCTCAGACATCGTATTTTATTCTATAAACTCTAATAGTTTTCTTTAAAAAACATAGTACTACTAACTGGGTTACATCGTAGGATAACATGCACAAAGCCTCATATAAACCATTATGCATATTTTAAAAAAACAATTCCCATGACCCATTAGTTTTTTTTAAATAACATCACAATTGTTAATATTCCAATCACATCAACTTGTAAAAACCATTTATTTAACAATTCCATATATAAAATATGCTTAATTATAATAATTAATCACACATAGACTCTCCTATACCATTAATATGGTTTTCTCAATCATTTTTGTGGTGTAGAGTAGTCTCACCTATCACCATCATCCCTATGACCCTTATGCCTTCCCAAAAGCTTTGAGAAGTCAAAAAATGATACCAAAGTCTCATATAAAATCTATATAACATCCTTTAAAATATTTATAATTTACGTACCATCTCATTTACATTGATATATAGTCTCTATGAATCTCTATCACCCAAAAAACATCACTATATCTCATTCTATAATTCTGACAACAAGAGATTTTATAATATATTTATTTATCTTTAATTTGATGTTGATAATAGAATTATTTACACAGAAAAAAATATCATAGATTAACCAAGACATAAACTTTAAAAATTTATAACATATATAACAAATCCAATTATAATCTATACGTGGATTATTAAATGTTTAAAGATGATGATAAAATGATCTGAAGGAAAATGTGGATATTTTTTATAAAACTATTTTTATACTGTGACATGAATTTTAAACTAATAAATTTTTTAAATAAATACTGATTGATTATTTGAATGAAATTTTTAGATCATATGATCATTTAAATATTATAAAATTTAATGTATAGTTTTTACAATGCATGTATTTAGAATGAAATAATGTTTTGCTGAAAAACATTTTCTGTAAAAAAGGGGGTTTCACCATTATTGTGTTGATATAATAATTAATTTATTAAAATATTAGGTATTTAATATTATAAATTATATTCAATATTTTAATTCTTAATAATAAATATTATATGATATATTTAACTTAATTTATCAACATAATTAATATTTACTATTGAAAATATCATGTCACCAAGGTAAGCGTTCAATGGCTTTAAAAGTGGTTAAATTAGGAGTAAAAGTTAATTTCAATAACACTTAAAAAATTTAAATGATGAATTATTTATTATATTTCACCTTATTAACATAAAAATTATGACAACTTGGATCTACTATACATAAGTAAAACGAATATAATATAATAATATTATAAGTATTTACTTGTTTTCCACCCACTGCACTAATAGATGAGATCCTCTTCTTATAACATATACACACAAACTAAGAACTACAGTTTACCAATAAGATAATAAATCCATTTTAAAATTCCATTAAAATATCCAAGAGGTTTTTATGTCCCCAAAATACCATATACTGGAGTCTCAATATACATGCTAACGGAAGACACCTTAAGAATAGATATCTATATTTACTAATCTATTTCAAATATAGATTTCACATAAACACCTAAAAATATATTATATAGACATATTTACATGATCAAATAATTATTTTACTAAAAAATTAATGTAAATTGAAAACCATTTTTTATCCACATTATATCTAATGTAAAATAAAACATCTTCACTTGCATATCTATGGGATATCATCTCTATTAAGCAATGCATTTTATTTTTTATCCACATATATCATAGATGGTTATAAAGAAATATTTTATGAATATATTTTTTTATAATTCATTGATTAAACATTATGTATATAATATTTTATTACTTTTTAATATCATATATTATGGAAAATGGTAATTTCATTAATTAATGTGTGTGGGATTCCACCACCAAAAATAGTTGCGATTAGTATTTTGTTTAAAATTAATATATGTGGTCATAAGGAATGAAATAGATATAATATATTTTATTTATAATATTATATTTATTCTATTAATATATATATTATTCACCTTTAATAATTATTATTCGCTGTAAAATTAAATCATCACTCGATGGTACCTAATGACTTCAATCCCCATGATGTTATATAATTAATTTTTCATCACCACAATATATTAATGGTAATAATATTGTATATAATTAAGAAATAAGATGATTATTAAATTATTATCAATCTTTATAGGTTGAATACTTGACCATTTTTTCAAATACTAAAGACGTTTATCTAAAACATCTATCAGGAAATTGAAAAGATAACAAAAAAATGATGATTTTAAGGATGAATTATTACGAAATATGTAATTTAAAATTAAAATTGAATAATATATTATTATATAATTATTATTATGAATCTCATATAGTAGTAAAATAAATATTAATTTATTATAAAATATTATATTAAAATATATGATGGAATTTAGGTCCAGATGTAAGGATTTGTGTTATAATCTCATTTATTTTTAGGTTGTATGTCATTAATATCCTATTAGAAAAATTATAAGGTCAATTTTTTAAACACATATTTTCTCCCGCAGTCATTTAAATTTCGGTTTTTTAATTTTTTTCTATTCTTTATATTCTCATTGATCATTTCAATGATCAATAAATTTTATTTAGTTAAAGGGAATGTTATTTCTTCTTTTTGGAAAAAAATATATCTCTTATATACCAATGTTCACCAAATTGTTTTATGTAGGTGTTTACTTATACATATGTTTTTTAAAACTTTAATTTTTTTCTTCCTATTTGTTTCCATTATTTTTTATGAAAGGAATATTTTTTAATGGTTTTCATATGACTCAATTTTGAAATTTTTATAGTGTAAAAATAATATTATCTTTTATTATATACTGCATTAATGGTTTTTACAACTATTATGTCATTAAAAAATCACAATGAATCATTTAAATGTTTAAAAGGTTTTACAAAAAACAATATTATAACTTATTTTTGAAATTTAATTTTTTTTGACCCCAAAATAAATGTGATATTATATCATTATTTTTAAAATCATATTTTAAGATATTTCATAAAAAATATTTTTCATCTATGTTAATATCCATTTTGGATTATTATGATTAATTTGTTATATAAACTTATGATACCATTTACATAATTTCATGGTATAGTTTATTAGTTTTTGGTTTTAATGAAAATTTTATGAAACCCATTTCATATTCATGGGTTATTTACTCAATGAAGACATGATGAATGATATTATGTTATTATGGAATTTATATTAATGGATTATTATTATGTGATAGGTGGGTCAATTATATTCCTACAATTCTTGGGGTAATGAGTTATATCTTATGATCTCAATAGGTTCTCTAGTTTTTAGCGTAATACTAATATGGTGTACATGTTTTTGTCCCATGTAGAGTAATATAGATGGGTAGTTATCTGAATTCATCTTTATGATGAATATATTGTTTGATAACCTTTAAATAAAATGAAATGATTTTCCTAATGGGTACCAATGACATATGATATTTTTGTTTATGTTTATGATATATTCTTATTACTTTTTAGAATATACAAATTTTTATTTAAAGGACAATGTTTTTTATTATTCTTCAATCTTGTGAAATCTATTTTTTGTTATGAGAAAGCATTATTACATGACTTGTTATTTTATATTTATGTATTTGGGTATAAATGTTATGTACCATTATTTTTTAATCATACCTTTTCAAAAATTGTATGATCACATATGACCCCTAATTTGATAAATCCCTTGTTTACCCTTCTATATAATTTCAGATCAACCCTTCTTATGTTACTATTTATCCATGTTATGATAATGGTTATTATATAAGGTGATTTTAAAAGGATTCAAAATAATTTTTTTTTTGTTTATTCTGTTGATCATTAATAAAATATGTTGAATTTTTATGTTGTCTTCAATATAATAAAACCATTATTTTTATATAATTCATATTTTAATGATATGTAATGATTATTCCTCTAAAATAATGTTCCATTTAGGTATTAATGATTGGGTTTCCCCATTTAGTATGAGAGTCTGGTCTGTTAATGTTTTCAAATAATGAATGTGGTTAAAAAATATTAGGCAACCTATTATGAATTTAAAATAATTTAGAATAAACATAGAGTGACATAGGTTGATAATATGGTTGCATAATTTATGTAATCTTATGACTTAATATCATTATATTATGATTTATCAATATGGTTATTGAATGTTGATGCTCAGTATAAGATTGTTTATTTTAGTTGCTAGATTTAACCTGAATGAATTTAGAGGACAAACAATATGAAGGACAAAAAACAATTATCCCTATTAGAAACCAAATTAAATCAGAGATGGGATGTGAAATCTTTTGGATATGATCACCCAAATCTCTTAAGATACGAATAGTAACATGAATCATACTGAATTTAGAAATATATATGGATATTGACTAATCATCAATGAGTATTTTATAAGAAAACATAAATCTTTTACTATTGTATCAAATGATACACTTGTTATTGAGAATTTTATTAATGATATAGGAATTATATTAATATATTGATAGAGATTTATGAATGAGAATTTTTTTTGTTAAGAATTATTTAGAAGGGGAAAATGATATGTGGGGAAAATGTTTCAAGAATATTAACTAAGAGGGAGAGATTAAAATTATTACATGTTAATTGATAAAGATGTTATTTTATAATAAGTCGTGCTTTAGAAATATTCAAATGAGAATAGAAAGGAAATTCTTGGAATTAAAATAGAACGATAATAAAATAATTAATATCCATATGTCAAAATTCACACTACATGAATTTTATGATTCTAATTTTATAATAAACCATTAATGAATAATTTATTTATTCATTAATATTCTTAAAAAAATCACTATAATGAATTTTATTTAGGAAACAATGATAGATATAATTAAATAGTTTTATGTTCTCTCATTGTATAAATTGAGTGTGCACACTCACAATATTTTCATGGTTTTCAAGATAATGGGTGAAAGATGGTGTTTTATGAACATGCAAGAACAAATCGCATAGGAGACTGAAAATTAATCTACTTTAATAAAAAATTATTAAAGAATAATTGGGGAAACTACACCAATATAAATTTAAATTTATCAATTGTTAAAGTGAATGTTATTCAGAATGTGAATGTTAATGCAATATGAATACTTAATCTAAACATATAAATAGTGATAATGTTAAACTTAATTGACTAACCAAACTACAATTCATATATTTCAATGATTTATACTTTATAGAAACATGTCAAAGATACCAAGTCTAAATAATGGTAATAGAGTTGAAACCCTGTTGATATAATGGATAAATTAATGGATTATGTAATCAATAAATCTAAAGTGGGAGGCAAGGAATACTGGGAGAATGATACACTTTTCATTCACTCTATAAATGAAAATCTCTTTTTTGATTCACGTTTTTATCAAACTATTATACATGAATAATATTATAATGTAATTACACCACCACATTAATTTTTTTCTATTTAAATAATGGTTAATATTTAAAATGGAATTATATTTCCATCCTAAGTCTATATCTAATCTATGATATTTTTTAGGCATGTTTTTCTTGTAAACCTTGTGAATCTAACTATAGTTATATTTTATGTGATTTTGGGATTGCATTTTATATCCCCACATAGAGTCGGTATCAATTAATAATGAAGGAATGTTACATTTTGTATTATGAATCGAATTATGATTATCTATAAGCACAAGTTATAAAATTATTATACAATAGAAATTACATCCACTATATGGTTATCACTACCTTGAATGACCCATACCCAATTTTTATTAGGATTGTGGTTAAACTATTTCATTTGTAGTAAATACAATATATCACATCCTAAAAGACTAAATTGTTTATATGTCTTGGTAAAACAGATATATGTGGGAATGTCATATACATCTAAAAATATAAAATAAAAAAATTTATTTTCATTGAGAACATGATTATTTCATTCCACCATATATTTTTATATCATTAATGTTATGATTATTTACATCATGGGGATGGGAAAACAATTAAATGGTTACTATATATTCATGGTAAGGGGTAAATGTATTGAAAGATACTATTAGTATGTAAGGCTTATCAAATATGTAATGGTAAATAAATTTTAAAAAAATACATTGCAAAATTATTTTTAACGAAAATATTAATAATGCAGTAATAAATGATGATCAAATAAATCTATATAAAAAATAAAATGATCTTGAAACGTATCCATGGATACCATAACTAATCGAATAATAACACATACATTAATTACTGAATTCATAGTCATGGAATTAAAAATACTTGAAATATAAAAAATTTCATTTAGGCCTCCTTCAAATACATCTAAAACATATCATCAATGCATTTATTCAAGACATCATACATTCACGGGTAAGGCCTCGGCTAAACTCCAAATTGGATTTGTCTCATTAGACCTTCAAATGGATCACAAAAGTATATGATTTTGGGCTACATCTATCACCTAAATAGTCAAATCCATTCATCATATGAGTAAGTAAGATTAAATAATCAAAATTTCATATTACAAAAAATCACAAATATTAAAAACTAGAAAATAGAATGTCAATACATTCCCCAGTAAAATAAATAATAATACATAATGTGAAATAATAATGAATTTACCATTACAAAATATGTAAATATATATGATTAAAATGGTTTTTTTCATTGATATTTATAAATATCATATATATATATCATTAAATTTTTTTTTGAAAATTCTTTTTTCACATTCCAATTCACATTAAAAAACAAGAAATTTCCCAATATTTAGAAAAACATTTTCATTGAATATACTCATGGAAAATTATAAATGATTCATTAAACAATTTAGCGATCAATAATGATTGAAGTTTCATTCAGTATAGGTAAGATAAAATAATGATTCCTTTCATATTTTCTTTAATAATAAATAAGTACCTCATTTTGAAAACAAAAAGAACTTCCCTTTTATACCATATTTTAAAAAAATTATACATGTGTAAAAATTTATTTATTAAATCACTATATAATATTAATTTTTTTAAAATTATATAATGAATATATAGTGATTTAAGTAAATTAATCTTGACCTAGTAAAAAAGAAGTTTTTATTCTATAAAACATTATTTCTATTTTTTGAGTACATAAATAGAGGAAAATAAAAGGATTTTTTAATTATAAAAAAATATATTATAATATTATATAGTGGTTTTGGGATATAATGATCTTATAATTCACAATATGGAGGCTGAAGAACAGATAATACCAAATATTCGTGAAATTTCTGAAATAAGCCATTAATATAGGTCTGAAATTCTTCTTATGTAATAGGAATATAATATACGGGTTTTTTGGGAAAATATTTAATCATTTTAATATTTTATGTTACACATAACACTATCTTTCATTACATTACATGCATAACTGGGTTAAAATAAAACCATGGTATATTATTAATTTAATTGTTTACACATAAGCATTATAACATAAAAATTAAAAAAAGTGATATTATTAGTAGTAAAAACATTTATATGCTTATTGTAAGGGGCTTTTATATAAATTTTTTAATAAAATCCATAATTTTATTTGTAATTTCTTTATATGTTCCAAAAATATTATTTTCTCAAGAAAAATATTTTTCTCTATTATTGTGAAATATAATAAAATTAATATTAAAAATAATTTTAAAATAAATAAGATAAAATGAATTGAATTTATAAATTTTTAATTTTAATATTTTCAAAATATAAATTATTTTTATTTTACAGAAAATATTCTATACTTAATGAAAAAAGTAATTAATGAATTATAATTGAAAACATAATTTTCCTTAAAATTATTAGTAAAGATAGATTATATTTTAATGATTTTTAAAGAAAAATTGGTTCCATTATAAATCTATTAATAAAATATATATTATTTCAATCAAACTAATATTGAAATAAGATATAAAACCAAACTAAATTTTTGATAATTTTTTTGTCAAAACCCTCCCTTCACATCACGTCTGCATGATTAATTTTAAATTAATTTGTTTTCCGCATTGAGGAATGGAATTTTTTAAAATATATTCCATATTTTTAATTATATTAATTTATAATTTATATTTAGGAATAAATTATTTTTTACCAAAATTTATAGTTAAGGCTGAAAATATTAACAAACATGTTTAAGGTGAAACTGGATTTACCTGTGGTTAAACTAAAAAGATAATCGTAAAAATAACATATAAATTTATATAAAGACTATTTTAGGGATATATTTATACCATATCACATATTCATTTCCTTAATATTCAAATTTTCATCCTTTTGACAAATGAATATCGTGGGAGAACTATTTAAAAAAAATACAAATTTTGTCCTCTTCACCAAATATAAATGGTCATCCCCTCTACCATCATATTTAACGTGTAACACCCTTTAGGATTTATATACCTAAATACTAATAACTTCTAAAATTATCTCATAAAAAACTATAAGCCTGATTTTATACAAAAATACAACATAGGATGTATTTTAGTGAAAACAGAAGGAGGTTACTCGAAGAAGAGGACACATTCGTTAATGATCAATTTTTTTTTTCATCCACCACCACCCTAAATTTTTATTATACCATGAAAATATAATAAATCCATTATATAACTTACAAAATTATTATTTTATGATAATATATTTTACTAAAACCATATCCACACCTATTAATCTGATTTTAAAATAATCTTTCGTGTATAGGGATGACTACCGCCATGGGAATTGATCTTTTTTGTTTCTCCATTAACACATTTCAAGGCTACAAATAATAATGGATTTATATTTTTATATAATATCATTAAAATCTATGGTTTTAATGTCTTCTATATATTTTTTACAAAAATATTAGTATTTTATATTTTGTGGGAATATCACAACATTATGTGTTTGTACGACATACTATAGCCTCGCGAGGAAAATTGAATCCTTCTTGGTATACATGGAATTTATTAGGAATGAATTTACAAAAATTATTTCATTTGTATGATATAATAATTTTTCTATTATTAAAATATATATTACTTACATTTTATTCTTTCAATCTGAAAATAAAAAGGAAATAACATTCATGTGTACGTACGACCTACTCTCTCCAGGAAACGTATATTTTGTTTCATATCATTAAATTTTATGGATTAATATAAATAAATATATAGTGAATATAAATAATATTTACATAATTTATTACATTATCAATATTATTAAAACATGATCTATGTAATAGTACCTTGAAATAACATGTTAAAACTTACATGAATAACAATGTAGCTATTGCTTGAAACGTGACATGAACATTAAATTTTTATTAAAAGGATAATAAAAAAGAATAAGTAAATAATTTAGGATATTATATATAATAATATGTAAATTTATTAGATTTATAATTAACTTATAATTATTATAGATGAGGTTTTATTGTGTGAAAAAATTCAATACATATGGTTAGTTATTTTGGTATCACTTTTTACATCTCTAAGATACATAGCATATCAACAAAAAATTTATTCTATAATGGGTACATAATATTTATGAATTTATTTTATGAATATTATAAATATATTTATTAGGATTTACATATAAATTTCATTATTTATATTTCATGAGGTTCCTTATTCAATATTTACCAAAACGGTAAAGGATTTTCGCCTCACATTTAATTTCTGTTTGACAAATTCTATATTCACCACATGTACGTTTTATATTGAGTATATAGTTTCCCTGAATTTATTATAGTATTATTATAAATTAGTGTATTGGTATTTGAATATTCATTTTTGAATCTCTCTTTCATGGATTTAAGTATCAATATTTACAAAATCGGAAAATGATTTTTTCACTATTTTTTTTCTTTGAGACATGAAATTTTGATATACACATATCATCTTGTATTAAATGTATATACAACCACTTTTACAAGTTATATAAATAGTTTTATTTCACTCATGATATTATATGTTTAATTTACATATATTTTGTCATGGATATTTCATTCTAATATTTCCAAAGTAGTAAAGATTTTATGTCAGGATATCCCCCTTCATCTAGATTGTTTATGGTCTATTATTTGCTGAATAATTACTATAATACATCTCTGAAGAAACTCCCTAATTTTATTATCCTCTAGTTATGTCATTAGATAATATTTTATCTTTTCATTTTCATGTATTTTTGTACACAAGAGTTCGATTAGAATGATTTTATATTAAAACAACTTGTCAGTTGACAACCTTTTTTGTAAAAAAACAAGTGTTATAAAAAAATTAAATGTTTCCTGATTACCAATTGAAAATTAAAATTAATTTTCCCCATGTCAGAAATTTTATAGAAAGGTTATTACTGTAATCATCTTGACGCTTTTCAAAAAAAAAATTATTTTTCTAAAAATTTGATAAGAATCATTTTTTAACATGTAAGGCATGTAAAAACCCTCCCTTCATCATGAATTATTTTTTTGAAGATTCCATTATATTTTATCAATCCTTATTTCAATGATAATAATTTTCAAAATTATTTATATTTTAAAAAGTGTATTTCAAATTAATATTCATATTTTCATTATTAAATTTATTAATTTTTTTAAAGATTTTATCCTAAAGTTTCATGTTTATTTTCAATTAAAATAATTACAATAATTTTCTATATTTTTTTAAAAAAATTCATAGAATTTAAATTTTCATGATTAATCATTTAAAGTGATCAATTAAAATTAATTTTTATCTTGGATGTCATATATTGAGATTAACTATTATTTACTATATATTTTAACTAAAAATAACATTATTACTCTATCAATAAATGATTTATAATGAAAAAATATTTATGGAACCCATATCTCATCCACATGTTATATGATGATTGGTTTTTTATGAAAACATCTTCTTTTTCATGAGTTATATTATAATAAAAACATTACGAAACTCAATTCATTTGTTATTTTACAATAGGATTAATGAAAAATTATTATCTCAAACACTTTTTTATGATTTTTATTATTTGATGTGTGGGGCCTATATCTATCACCAATGCATTGGGTGATGATTTTTTTTTCATCATATATGCTGGAATATAATGAGTTCTGAACTTGGTTCCTTAATACATGACAATAATGGGAAGTGAACCGGATTTAGTATGATAGTACCTGAATTAGGGTTAGACATGAATTTGTAAGAAAGAGTTGTAGTAGGTTGTGATATTAGTTCATTAATGGTATTTTCCCCCTGATATAGTCTTGGGAGAAACAATTGACTTCTATGATTGTTTTGAGAGTGATCTCAATCCACTGTGAGGAAAGG
Source organism: Viscum album (assembly GCA_963277665.1). Taxonomy (NCBI): domain Eukaryota; kingdom Viridiplantae; phylum Streptophyta; class Magnoliopsida; order Santalales; family Viscaceae; genus Viscum; species Viscum album. The sequence continues at coordinate 1,544,393 of OY728129.1, forward strand.
GATACCAGTAGGGAGAGAGTTTTTTCCTTACCAAGATGTGTATCTCCCCATAGATTTCCCATATAAGTTTTTAAAATGAACACTAAATAATATGTATATGAATTTATATGATTATTTGTATGTTATAAATTTCATGTCTTATACCAACATTATGTTTTCGAGGCTCATGATTATTGATTTCGTTGTGAATCATGTTTTATAAACTACCAAAATTTATTCTATAAATAAACATTAAATTATTTGGTATGCTGGGTATGGTTTTATAAACTTATCTTCAATTTCTCATTCACTTATGTTCATTTTATGCATATGTCTCACCCTTCCTTACCCTTATTGATAATTAGGAAAAAAAATATCTTATGTTTCCTTTTACCTAGTTATGAAGATATGTATTATGTGTGATATTCCTATGAAGATTGGTAGTTTTGAATAATATATTTGGAGAAGATGGAATCACTTCTAGATAGGAGTTTATTCTTCCTTGTTTCCAAATAAACCATTATATAATCTTCTTCATGGTTTTGTGTTTGTAATGTAATTAATATACATAAAAAATGTTGTATTTTATATGTTTGAAAATCATAGTTCACTATATTTTATATCGAAGGATTTTTTTAATGTCTTAGAAATTCTGTGTATTTTTTAAAATTGTATGGAATTTTTCGGAGACCCACTCTTTAGGGGCACATGATTTTGAGGCCCGGTGAGCCTCGAAAAAGATTCTGAACATTTATTTATGTACATCTAGTAATCGTAAAAGTGGGATTTTCTATCAATTTAACGAGTGATTATATGAATAATTCGAAGGAACAATTGAACTCAGAATGCCGAGATTCTTCTAGAAATGACTTATCATCACTCGTCAAAGGACGAGGGGAAATAATAAAATAACATTAATGATCATTAATGGAAAATAATAAAATAACATTGAAAAAATATTATCCATAATAATATCATTTTATCCATAATTTTCGAAAAATAATAAAATAACATTGAAAAAATATTATTATTTATTTTTTACACCATTATGTGGGAGAAGATGACGCGACGGTGAAATTAAAATGATCATTAATGGAGGATGATTTATGGATCATTTGTAATAGTGACACTATTATCTTAATGTTTTTAATGGATCATGAAATGTGGCTCATCAAAGAGAATCACTAATTAGTGAAACATTTCTACACATATTTCTTTTAATATTCCAATGTGTTAGAGTTTTGGGATTTACAAGCGCAATGAAACTGTGAAGGACTACTGCGGAAACCCATTGTATTGAAGAACGAAGAATGAAGTGATGAATGTTAGAGGATCAGAACTGAAGGATGATAGGACACGATGAATGCCAAAGATGATGGATTGATGATGGTGCAAATTTCATCCTTTTTTATCAATGGATCCAACAAATCCAAGAAGGGTATTGATTTGGGTGAGAAATTTCCCATTCTTATTCTATAAATGATGATCAAGGATTAACTCACAAATATGTTGATCTTTGAATGGTGTGTTTTTGTGGGGTGTAACATTACTTTGGGATTTTTCTTATTCAGGAATTGAAACTATCATTTTTGGTTATTTAATATAAATCCCCAAACATCCCTTGTTTATAAACCTCTAATGCAATGTGTGTGGGCTGACATGAACAAAGAAGGACACTCCACTGTAGTTGTTCTTTGAGAGTTCATCAAGGATTGATGATTAACTTGTCAGCAATGTATTTCCACGGTCATAGTTGTGAAGGCGGTATCCAACAGAGCCTATAGATGCAAGAGATTCCGGAAACCGACCACTGGAGTCACTCCAAAGGCCCATTAAAGGTGCCGCTGGATATCTTGTCGACGCGCCTCAGTATAAAGAGACTGTAGGGTGATGCGATAGTAGGCGGGCACCACGGGGTGGGACAGCCCATGTCCAAGCCCTTTTACTGCATTAGTGATCCACGGTTGCTCAATCGCAGCAGGAGGCCCCCCGCCCATCCACGAGGCCAATGAGGGCCAGACGCTGCAGCCGACGATGACCCAGTCAGGCGGTGCAATGCCGACACACACCGTATAGTCTAGTCTTCGGGCTGGCGGGTCACTCCCCTTGCCGGCTGGCCAGACCCCCGCTGGTGGGCCAAAACCACACCCAATGGGCCTAACCGGGGATAGTAGGCAGGACAGCCACCTGTTGGGCTAGGCCATACTAGACCGGGATGCCATGTGGCCAGCGGGCTAGACCCTCTGCCAACTTGAGCAGGGTTCAGGGAGGCCCATTGGGCCTGGCCCACTGGCTAGGTTATACCAGACCGACCCAGACCAAAATCGGGTCAGGTCGAGTCGGTCGATTTTAACCAAGGGTATGTGGGACCCCCAGGTTGGGTTGGTCGGTTCGGTCCGACTGGGTCGGTCTGATCCCCGACGCAACCAACACCTAGTTACTAAAACCCTCATATAATTTATACCATAGATCTTATTGATGATCCATTTATAGTTTTGGTACACCTCATGATAGGACAAATCTTTTGGCATTCCCTAAGAAGGCTTTCATGGATGTTTAGATGCAACGAATGGGTTGAGGAGAGGTTCTCCCAAGCTCTCTATGTAAAGAAGCCTACAGTTTGCTGATACCTGAGGAGTGATGACTTTAGACTATGTGAGACTCAACCATGGCCCAGTGGGAATCACTTCTATGTATCATTGTAGGCCCAGGGTGGGATGCACTTCTGTATGACTTTGTAGGCCCACTATACATGATGATAAGAAGTACCTCAGTTGGCCATGAATAGTGGGAATCTCATTTGTCTTACATTACATTCCCATTATACACAATGAGGAGGTGAAAAAAACTAGTCCAATGTTAATTGGAATCACTTATGTGTGACTTCATAGGCCCACCAGACTCGACAGAGGAGGATTTTTCAGGTAGCTAAGGTGTGCAATGACATGACATATGATTATTATATCACTACCCAATCTATATACCTATTGTGAGATTTCTTGTGAATCATGATTTAAATTGAGGATTATTGTGTTCTTTTTCCTTTTATTTTGGGGTCCCTACCGAGTACTTTTGTTACTCACCCCTACACAAACTATGCCCTCACATGTTGTTTCCAGTGCAGATGATCGACATTTCAATAGAATCATTGTTGGACAAGGACCCAGAGGTGATTAGGTATATGGGACCAAAAAATTATTTGAAGGTGGAAATGGTGTCCTAGGAAAATGTGTGGCCCAATAGGATCAGGTGTAAAGGGAGTTCTACTTCTTCTTCAAATAGCTACACTACTATCAAAATCAGGCGGTGTTTTCTGTGGATTTCCATCAGAGTTTCCTTTTTTTACTTTTATGATTTCTGTAAATTATTTGGGATTTTATTATGGGCCACTTATATTATATGTACTTGAAATTAGTTTTATGTTAGTGCTACTTGTTTCCTTTTCAGTGTGTGGGACTTTGTTTGGCATGTGTGTGCATATCGATACTCTGGGAAATGCCTCCCTCTTGTAGGTTGACTGCTTCGGTTCTAGTCGCCAGCCCTTGCCTTCGGGAGGTTGGATTGGTGTATTCATCGCATGGGACCAAGGGTATGGGTCATGAGAAAGTGGTATTATAGGGCCATCAATCCCACCATAAAGACGAGGAGATTGTGTTTTCTTTTGGGGAAATAGTGTATAGGGTTTCGTGTCTGAATTCATGATTCAGGGAGTCCAGTGTTCGTGCAGTGGCCGATGTATCCATACACCAAGACCATGAATTTTTTATTTAGTTTCTATACATGAAAACACTGGTTTGATAAGTTTCTCCTTATGTTATTCTGAATAAAATTCTTCTAACTAGGTATGACCTTATAATTGTGGAACATATTTATCTATCTCAGGATGCCTCCACGTTGACGACCAGTTAGGATCTCGATATGTGGTCATCAGGATAGCCCACCTAGCAATGAGGTGTCTGTTCATGGATAGGTTCTAGATATTTCCCCACTTAGTGGTGCACCAGTTCTACCAACACATGTCGGTTAGCATATACTACAAGCAGTTCCGACAGAGGACGTGCACAAACATAGTTCCCTTGTACAATTTTTAGAGATAATGACCTCCCATGTTTCAGGGAGATACAGATCCTCATGTCACTAAGGACTTTCTTGGGGAAATTAAATGAGTCTTCCACGTAGTGAGGACATGCCCTGGAAAGATGGTTTTCATTTCTTAGAGCCTTAGGCAGGGCTCAGCTAGGATATGGTGAAACATGAACAACCAAATGCACGATGAGTCGACCATCTCGTAGGCAGATTTCAATCAAACTTTCTAAGAGTAGTTTTCCTTCGACACCTTATGCTCTATATGAATTCATGATTTTCTTCACCTAAAGTAGGTCAGCATGATGTTTGATGAGTACTCATCATGGTTTACATAGAATTATCGCTACTCGATATATATGGTGTAAGACCCATTCTTCACTGCTCAAGCCTTTTAGTAGGGACTCAGGTGGGAGATCAGGGTGTCAGTGTTTTCTCTCATCATGCCTACTCAGCAAGGGGTTCTAGATAGAGCCCTTCTGGTAGAGATATTCTTAGAGAAATAGGATCCCACAACTAGAGTGACTAGAATACCCTATAAAGTATAGTAATCAGCTGAAATCACATAGTATATGTGAGGGCGCAAGCGGGCTAGGTCTTTTTGAGGATGACCCTAGGACTCATGGTCGGTTCTGCGGGGATCCGAGGCCAGAGGGAGTATGTCCGGAACAAGGATTTTCTTCTCGTGCAGTGGGTAGGGAAACATGGAATGTGACATCCCAAAACACCATACAGATCACCAGAATATGGTCGAGGGGATACAAAGGTAGAGGCAGTGATTTGATCGAGGAGGACTACAGGCAGCATGCGTAGAAGCGGAGCATGTCGAGTAATAGGCGATGGGAGATTGTTTGCGGTGTTATCACCACCACCCCCAGTGTTCCACTCTGACCACTAGAAGTAGGTGGAAATGGGAGAGCAAATCTTCAGGAAGTGGAAGCTTATGACCCCGATACTGCATAGATGATCCATATAACTATCTATGTCTTCTCCACCCCAGTTGCAGTTCTTATAGACACAGGTCCTAGGAACTCCTTCCTTGACCTGGCTCTCATTCGGAGATCAGAGAATCCATTGGATCTATTGGATCAATCCTTATGGAGGAAGACTCTTACAAGACGTGATTTGAGGATTAAAAACTAGTGTCATCATTTTGATCTTACTCTAGGATGTGAGAGCTTTGAATAGGATCACCTTGTATAGGCGTTGAGGCCTTATGACGTCATTTTGGGTATGTACTAGTTAACCACATTCCTAGATCTGATATATAGTTTTAGGCCTATACTGCAGTGTGTCCATGAGGATGGGAATAGGTTTTCCATCAAAGGCGAGAGGGAAACCCTTACAGTGAAGGACTGACTTTCTTGGAGAATCCTACACCCGATCACTCAGAAGTTGGATAGCCACATCATCAGTGTTGTGGAAGATATGAGTCCACGTATTCATATAGTGGTGGATGAGTATAGGGATGTTTTTACTAACTATGTTTCAGGACTACCTCTTCATAGGGAGGTAGAGTTATGTATCTACCTGTACCCCAAGATGACACTGATATCCACACCAACATATTGGTTGGATCCCACAGAGCTTCGTGAGGTGAGGGTATATATGGAGGAGAAGAAGAAGAAGATATTCATAACGCCCATCATTCACTAGGGGTAACCTCAGTGCCTTTTTCCATGATGTCATATGGGAGTTTGAGGTTGTGCATGGACTTCTGGCACATGAACTAGGTGACTGTGAATAACAATTATCCTCTGCTAATAACCGATGACCTCTTTGACTAGCTGGAGGGAGCTAGGCAGTTCTCAAATATATACCCCAGATCAAGCTACCACCCACATTGGGTATAAGATGACAATGTACTGAAGATTTCATTCTGGTACTGATACAGCCACTATGAGTTCCTGGTGATTCCTTTTAGTGTGACCAACACCCCAACAGAGTTTTTGGGACTCATGAATAGAATCATATAGCCTTACCATGACCAGTTTTTTGTGGTCTTCATTGATTACATCTTTGTTCAGCCAACATCGGAGAAGGAGCACAAAACACACCTGCAGATAGTCCAGAATACAATCAGAGAGAAACATCATTATGGAAAGCTCTCGAAGTGTCAGTTTTGGAATCGGGATGTCCACTTACTTGAAAAACTCATATTAGAGGTTGTGGTTACATTAGATCTGGTAAAGATAGGGGTCGTGATTTCTTAGGAGCAACCATGGAGCGTGATTGAGGTGAAGATATTCTTGGGGTTATCTTGTTACTATCATATGTTCATGCCCAAATTTCTTAGAGTAGTATCACCCTTAGTAGCTTTTACAAAAAAGGGACAAAACTTCATGTGGATGGAGAATTTCAGTAGAGTTTCCAAGAGTAAATGAAGAGACAGACTAGTTCCCCAATAATGAGACTACCAGAGTAGGGCATTGGGTATGTAGATTATTGCGAAACATCGTGGACAAGACTGAGCTGTGTCCTGATGTTGGAGCAAGCGAGGATTGCCTACGGCTCACGACAATTGAGATAGAATGAGTATAACTATGCGACCCACAAACTCAAGTTAGGAGGAGGCATCCTTTCCTTGAATATGTGGAAGCATGACTTGTTGGGTGAATGGTTTACTGTTTACACCGACCACAATAGTCTTTGTTATATCTCATCCCAGAATGACCTAAACCTGAGATAGCGGCGATGTCTAGTGTTCCTCCATGCCTATGACTTTGAGATAGTCTACACACCTTGAAAGGGGAACGTGGCAGATGAAGTGCTCAGCTGGAGGACCGGTTAACAGCTTCTGAGGGAGGAAACATAGCTATTGTTCACGAGGCACATATCCTTTGTGGATGATGGTGATACTACTTACCTTAAGTCGACGAATATTACTCCCTCACACTTATAGTAATCTAGGGAGGCATAACTATTGGATGATGACTCTGAGCCCAACATGCTTAGTTATCCTCAAAATGGGCTCCTGATGTATTTTTGATAGGTAGAGAGGAAATCATGCATTTTAGAGGGTGCTCTGTAGTTCTAGAGAATTTGCGGGAGGAGTTATTGAGTTATTTCCATACATAACCTTTTGTTGTACATCCTAGTGTGGAGAAATTTTTCTTGACCTCTGACATTAGTACTGGTGGCTGGGGATGAAGAAAGTGGGGGTCGAGTTCGTTTAAGGATGCCTAACATGTGAGCAAGTGAATGTTGAGCATCAGGTTCCAACAGGATTGGCCCAGCCACTCGAGGTACAAAAATGGAAATGGGACGGTATCTCAGTCAAATTTTTGATTGGATTACCACGTACATCCAGGGGACATGAATCTATCTAGGTGATCATTGACTGACTCACCATGTCAACTTATTTCCTACCAACATGGGAGTACAGATCTGTATTGGGATTAAAATTCCTATACATATAGGATACATTGAGACTTTATGAGTTTTCTTCAATGATCTTCTCAGATCATGAATCTCACTTTACATCCTTGCTATGGAATAGATTACAAGAGGAATTTAGGATGTAGATACAATTAAGCATTTTTTTCATCCCTATATGGATGGTCAGATGGAGCAAACAATACAAGCCTTGGAGTACATGCTACGTGATTTCATCCCGGATTTTGGTCATAGTTGGGAGGACCACCTACCACTGGTGGTGTTTCATACAAAAACAAATATCACTCCACCATTAGCATGATACTGTTTGGGGCCCTGTAAAGTCAGCTTTGCAGATCACCTATATACTGGATTGACCCAGGGGAGCCAGTGTTCATGGTTATGGAGTTATTATAGGCTACTAGAGAGAAGGTGTTGATTATCTTGGAGCGAATAAAGACTGCACAGAGAAATGAAAAATCATATATCAATCAGAGAGAGTGTCCCTTTGAGTCTGAAGAGGGAGATAATGTATTCTTTTGGGTCTGACCCCGAAGAGTATTGCATAGATTTGTCCAGGGAAACAAGCTATCACCAATGTGAATCATTCCTTTTCAGATCCTGATCAGAGTTGGTGAGGTTGCATACTGCATAGCTCTTCCCCCACAGATGAAACAGGTGCATCATTTTTTCCAAATGTCAATGTTGAGGAGGTATGTCCCTGATCCATCACACTCCATCGACTGGAGAGATCTGTACATTGAAAATGGGGAGACGTTTGTGGTTTTCCCATTAAAGATTGAGGATCGACATGAGAAGGTCTTACAGGGGCGTTCGATTCAACTAGTGCGAGTTTGATGGCCGCACATGAATCTCCAAGGGAACAATTGGGAGTGGAAGGCTCAGATTCTTGATCACCACCGCCATCTGTTTGAATAGTTTTTCTATCTTTTGAGGAGATAAATCCCTAAGGTTGGGAGAATGAAATGTCTCAGAAATTCCTTGTAATTTTTTATACTTTATAGAATTATTCTGAGACGACAAATTTTGACAGAATGTGATTATGAGGCCCAGTTAGCTTAGAATGGGATATTGAGAAATTTCATAGTACTTTTAGTAAATGTGCGAGCATAATTTTTTCACTTTTAAATGGGCAATCCAATAAAAAATCTAAAATCACCATTGATATTATAATGATGGGATTTTCCTAGAAATGACATAACTTTTGGCGGGATCGGATGACTTGAAAATTTATTTTGGAGAAGTATATAAAAATAATAAAATAACATGAAAATTTTATTTTTATTAATTTTTCACACCATTGATTAGCGGTTGGTGACAAAGCGGTGCAATGACAAGGATCATTCATGGAGGATCATTTATGGACCGTTTTTAATTAAGACACTGTTATCATAATGGTTTTTAAATGGCTCATTAAATGTTTCTCATCAATGAGCATCATTAATGAGAATAATGTCAAAACACATATTTATTTTAATATTCCAATATGTTGGAGTCTTGGGATTTACAAATGTGGTGAAACAACATAAAATTGTTGGCGTAATTCCTCTCCAACAAAGAATGAAGAAAGAAGTGAAGACGGTTGGAGGATCAGATCTAGAGGTTGAAAAGAAGCATTGAATGACAGTGGCCTTGGATCGACGATGATGTAAATCACATCCTTCATCATCGTTGAATTAGATTAGTCTAGGTAGGGGTTTAATTTTTTTCCAGTTCTTCCCCATTTTTATTTTATAAATGACGAACTCGGATCAACCCACGAATATGTTGATCTGAGAATCCAGCATTTATCTGTGAGCATAACTTTCAGTTGTGATTTTCATTATTCAGGAATCAAAACTATCATTTGTTGATATAATTGGAATCTTCGGAACTGACATGTCTATAACCCTCTAATGTGGATAGCGCAGGTGAGCACAAATAAAGATTTATCCATTTTATGTAGTTGTTTATTTTTCTATCAACGAGGTTGGATGATCAACATGTCAGAAATGCCTTTCCTAGAGATTCACATTGAAGGACGCATCCTACTGATCCCTTATATGCAATCAATTAGAGATATAGACCACCTGAGCAACTCTGGTGGCCCATCGAAGGTATCTCCGGCGAGCCGATGGCGGCAGAGGCTGCAATCAGAGGATGATCACACACATTTCGGCACACCGCAGTAGTCACGGGGTGTGATGGACCGCTTCCTGGCTATCTGGTTTCTTCATAAAGCTACGGTCTCTTGGCCGTTATAGGAGGGTCCCCACATATTCGTGGGGCCAATGAGGGCCAGATGAAGTAGCCGCCCGCGTCCTGGCCAGGTGTCACACCACCCGTCTGCACCGCACGGACCGTTCATCAGGCTAGTGGGCCGCACCCCCAACTGATAGGTTGGACCCATGCCAGTGGGTCGGACTCGCACCCACCTGGCTAGGCCAGACTAGACTAGGATACTGGGAAAACCAGCGGTTTGGACCCTCGTCCAACCCAAGATGAGTTTCACATGGACGATTGGGCCTGGCACACTATCTAGGTCAGACCTGAGTGACCCAGACCCAAACCGAGTAAGGTCGAGTCGGTTGTTTTTAAACCATGGTATGTTAGACCCCCCGGGCCGGGTTCGTCATGTCGGTCTGACCAGGTCAGTCCGGGAGGAGTCTCAACCAGCCCCTATTTACTAAAATGCATATATCATGCAAACCATGTATCTGAATGAAAATTCGTTTGTGGTGATGGGACCCTCTCTAAGAGGTGGATATTTTGGAATTCCCTTAAGAAGATTCCATTGATGCTTAATTGTGATGAATTTATTGAGGATAGGTTCACCAAGGATCACTACATCAAAACCCTGTGATTGGCTGAGACTTGAGATCTATTGACTTTTGACTCTTTGAGACTTGACTATAGCCCATCGGGAAGCACTTATGTGTGACATCGCTGGCCCACGGTGGAAAAAACTTCTATGTGAAAATGAAGGCCTGCGGTACGTGATGATGAGGAGTTCCACAATTGGACAAAATTAGTGGGAATCACTTAAATGTGACTTTTTAGGACCACAGTACATGATTAGGATGTCCACCTATGAAGATAAAGGTTAGTGGGAATAACTTCTTTGTGACATGGTAGCCGCCTTGTACTTGATATAGGATGAGTTTTCCAACAGGTGAGTTATTCGATGATGTGACTAATTATTCTTCTATCACTACCCTCTATGTGTACATGGTGTGAGTTGTCTTGTGCATCAAGCATTACATTGGGAAATTTTGGCAATCTTTACATTTGTGTTGGGTCCCTATTGTGTACATTTTTACACACCCCTACACCAGATTTTCCTTCATGCATTGTGTCTCGTGTAGATGATAAACATTTCGACAGAGACTTCCAAGGACCAGGACACATATATGCTTAGGGAGATGAGAATGAAAGACACTACGATGGTGGACTAGGTGGCCTAGGACTAGGTGGGGCCCAGTATGATTGGGTGGATAGGACGTTGTACTTTTTCTTCCAGTACCTACACTACTCTCACAATTAGGTAGGGTTTTCTGTGGATGTACTCCAAAGTTTCTTTTTTGTACATTACTATTTTCAGTTCTTTTATTGGTTTTTTTATTCTAACCCACTTATAATAGGTTTACATTCACTCAGCATTGTTTTAGTGATTATTATTCCCTTTTGAGTTTTTGGTACTTGTTTCAGTGTGTTTGGGTGTACAGGTACTCAAGAAAATGCTTCCCTTTTATATGTTTATGCCTTCAGCACTAGTCGCTAGCCCCTGGCCATCGAGTGGCGGGTTGGGGGTAGTCACATCATGGGCCCTGGGGGATGGGTCCTGAAAAAAGTTCTATTTAACCTTTGAAAATTTGTATGAGAATTATTTTGTGAGATCCCTATGTATATTTATTATAATATTTTTGGGGAAGTCACTATTTACATGTATATGGATGAGTTAGTTTGTAGGAAATTTTGAACTAAATTTAATTAAGGGTAGATGAAGTAGTTTATATGAATTTTCATCCCAATCTAGATACTACAAGTGGATGTGGATTTCGAAAAAAGGTACCTAGGAGTAATTACTATAAAAGGGTGAATTTATATGGTCTTGGACTTCAAATAGTGCACAACAATAGGTCTTTCTTCAAACCTGGTTTCAATCTACGAGGGGATATTATTCATAAATTGACAAAATCTTTATGTACCATCTTTATGGATTTAAATATAATAATATTATATATTAAATAGGATAAACTGAATGTGCCATAGATTTAAAATAATGTGACTTTATTTAGAAATACAAACTAAATTTTCAGACTATGTTGTTTTCCACTATGATTGGTGTTTCTTACACTATGCTTTCCTGTTTATGTTGATGGCATGAACCTGAAGGAACCCTATTAATGTGGATTATGATGAACAATGAAATGATTTACTCTATATAAATCAAACATTATGGTAGATGGAAAAAAATCTTCTAATATTCTCACACAACAATCTCATGATATGAATCACACATGATATCCAAATGAGCACAGGAGGGAACAACATTTTGTTGATACCTTCAGGTGGAAATTCCACCTTAATTTAGTGGGTCTTATGATCCACTAATTTCTGATCAATAGATTAGGACCATATAAAAGATATATTTCATCCTATAGTGTTAATTACATGAGAATTTTGTTTTGGATTTCTACCATTTTGAAGGTGAAGAAGATCAATGGTGAAACCTTATCAATAATACGAGGTGATATGCTGAATACGACAACATGGATTGGGATGCTATCAAGAACATATTTTTCATTAATATTTTCCCTTTTATTCTTTATAAAATTATGAATAAGGATTTACCTGAGCTAAATAATATTTATTGTGGATCTTTTGTTACCTATGATTAAAAAGTTTCAAGACATGCAAGGTATGATTCATGTATTATCATCCAACATGAAAGTATGTTTGATCAATTCAACAGTGGCATAAAACCATTTCATTGAAGGGAATTATCCTTAAGAGTTGTAATTATCTATGAGGTTATTTTTTGATGTTCTATCAAGGTTTAAATGAAATTTGGAGATACATATCAATATTATTGTTTTGATAAGAAATGTAATACGGAGTTCAAATGAAAATATTAAAATGACGGGGAGAAGAATATAAACTTTTTTATGGATTGTGTGTTGTAAGAGACATATATGAAAATTGTGTAGGGGATCTAGTTAATCATTTAGGCATTGAATGGAAGGTCGTAAGATAATTGATTTTTGAAGTGCTTGGAAGAAGTTATACAAGGTTTTTAAAATAAAGAAGGATTCACAGAATCCACCACCCACAATATAGTGTTTAAAATTATTTATGTATGAGAATTATAAAAATTAATTCCTTAATATAAGGGATAATGTAGATGATGCGACAAAAAATAATAATGGGAAATCATATACAATAAAAATAAATGAATGTAGTCGTATAATTAACAGAAAACATATTCTCCCACCTTAGTTGGAAATTTCTTGTTTTCATTGTATGAATGGGCCCAATGAAAATATTTTTGTGAAATTTCATGTGATTATCTCCATCTACATATATTCAAGAATAATGATATCACATTTTATATTATATTAGCACATGTATAAACCAATGAATAATATGAAAATGTTTTTGTATATGTTAAGAGATTATATAAGGCTGAATAGGTGAATTGTCAGTTGAAAGTGTATATGTCTCCTTTTAATATTAGTAGAAGAGTTATGTATAACATCATGGTTTTATGAGTATAAGGAATATCATAAGTTCAATGTGAGGGGATATTATCGATATTAATGATATTTTTAGAGGAATTTTTTGAAATTAACCCCTTTAGATTCATATAGAGTGAAAACTTTGTTTGAAATGAAATTAAATTACACCTTGTGGAAATATGATTAATTTTATTAGAAACCTTTTCGTTTTTTTATATCTATGTTGTAGAGATAATTATGGTTTTTATTTAGTCAAATTATGATGTCAACACACTTAATTTTCATTATGGAGTATTTCTCTTTGTATATTCATTACTAAATATATATTATGATAGTTTTAATGATACATGGATTACCATATTCAACTATATTTTATCAAAATTTTGATAATGCCTAAATGTTTGGAAAATGTATTCTATAATCTCTTGAAATATAGTCGAGTTTCTTCCCTATATATCATCCTTATAAATAATTTCAACATGAGAGAATAATTAAAACCCAAAATGACATTCTAAGACCGTGTTATACTTTTTTAAAAGGTTTTTTAACTGAACAGCTTCCTCATGTTGGGTTTTCTAAAATTAATAGATATATCTCTATGATCAATATGGATCCTTATAAATCCTTTTATGGAATTAATTTTGAAACTCCATTTTAATTGTATTATGTTGTAGAAAGAAAGTGATTGGGCCCTTAGATTTTTTTTAAAATTGTAGAGAAAGTTCAATCAATTTATCTAGACATATGGTTTGCTAAAATTTTAATGATTCATATTATGATTATATATTATTAAATATAGAATTTTATATTTCTGAGAATGTGTTTCTATTAATTTATACACCAGAGAGAAGGAGGAATGAATATTTCAATGTATAAAAATCCCATTAAAGTATATGATCACAACAAAATAGTTGCATATTATTTTTAGATTCCACCAATCTGATCATTGGTTATTGACATGATCCACCTATCCCTCTAAAGTTATTACTTACTTGATCCATCAAATTTACTAAACTCAAAGCTCGTACCATTGGATAATGATTCTTCTAACGAATAATGGCCGTAAGAGATTCTAGATTGAATAGATAAGGTTTTACAAATCTAGACCACTCACCTTGTAACTTTTATTTAAATAAATTAGTAGCTTGAGGAAGTTATGCGGGATCCTAAGGATGTAATGGGGATGATGTATCCTTAATTTTTTATACAAATATGATGAAAATTATGGGTAAAATTCAATTTAAGTGGCGGTATAATTTAAAAAGCCCATATTTTCTGAATTTTCTACAAATATAACTAATATTTATGATATTTTATATTCCCAACAATTCTAGATTATTATACATTACATGAAACACTAAGTTTTAACAAAACCATTATATATTATAAAATTAGTTACATAAACAAAACATTTATAACCTATAAATTATACATAGTGAAATGAACACTAATAACCACATTTAAATGTTATATAAAATGGTTTTATATAAATAAAAGATTTTGATAATAAATCACTTAATTATCATTTAATTACTTAATTGTTTCAATAATAAAATCTTCTCATAATGACATTGTTTAGGTAATTTTTTAAAAAATTAATAAATATAATGTTTAAAACTTTTAGAAAGCAAAATTGATAAAATAAAATTATTTTCCATATTCATAATGTAAATTTTATCTCAGGGATAATTTTCAGAATTTTTCTAATATGCTTTATTTTTATAATGATTAGTGAAAATAGTAATTTTAATTTGAAGACTTTTTTTAATTTTAATTATTTTTAACAATGCATTATATTATAAATTATTTATGATGTTAAATTAGTTAAAGTATACATAGATTACTCCAATTTACTTCATAATACACAATTTCATGTTGAATGTTTTTATAAAAATTATTAATCATTTAACCATTTTTCCTTTAAAATACTCATTTCTCGCCAGGTTTGCGGGATACATTTAAATTAAATTTTACGACATATTTAATTGGAAGTTGAAAAAAATGGAATCCATATTTATAATAAGAAAATTTTGTAATTTTTAATAACCCCCTCTTAATATTTTTAATAAATTTAGAAGTGAATAGACTAAAAATAAATTACTTTGGATAAGGTAAAAATTGTTTTACAAGTTGTTAAACTTCAAAATTAATGGTAAAATTAAACTAAAAAAATGTATCAAACCAATTATATGGAAATATATTAACCATTATAAATATAGGGTTTGATAATTGTCCAATGTGTGACCCTTGTATCATATAATAAATGTGTGGGAACTCAACTATTTTCAGAAGTTATATGTGTATCATGTCCCCAACTTATTAAAGGCTACCTAATATCTTACATTTCCAAAAACATATATTTTTAATATTTCTCATCAAAACATCAATTTAAATGACTCATTAAATATGTTTATAATAATATTAATTTCAATTTATTTGTACCCACATGTATAGATAGAAATATTCAATTACATATATAAATGAACATTTCCTTCAACCATTATTTCATTCTTAAAATTTACTATAGTGAAAATTACAACAACTGTACACCATGAGAAGATGCCTCAATGTAATATGAGTATCTACCCCAGATATCCAATATTGTTCACCACCTAAAATTATTTCATCTAGATATATAACATATATCAATAAATATTTTCATGGAATTTATGGGTTCTTATCATAATGGGGAACCTATAGGAAATTTTAGTATGATAGATACTCTTATGACATTATCACATTAAATGTTATGTAGAGGAAATATCATGATTTGATTATGAGTATTAATATTAAAAACAATCAATATATGTTACCATAAATTAGAAAAAAGATTGTTCTAGGGAACTGACTTTAACACTCCCACTCTATAGGAATACCACAACACCACTAATGGCCCATGATTCTCTGAAAACATTTGAGAAAAAAAACAGTTAGCCACCACCAAGAATATATGTAATTAAAATATTTTTATTAAAATATATTTCTATATTAAATGAAAATTAACATGTAAATAAAACTGGAATAATCACAATTCAATTCTAGGTACTCATGAGGAAGCCCTAATGGAAAAATCATATGTGGTTTATTTAGTTTTAGAATGGGATGATGTGCTCATAGTCTAAAAACAATGCGAGTATGAATGATATATCCCTACTCATGACATCAATCAATAAAATTGATATATCTTTATATCATAACATTATTATGAATTAATAATCTCCCATTCATCATCCAATGTGACAGATATGTCATTAACAGATATATAAGTTGGATTATATATTATTATTATTATATTCATTGGTGGAAGAAACAAAACTAAAACTAAATATCAAAATTGAAGTATTTTGGTGAATAATACATCACCTCACAATAAGTAGAGTGAATGATGTATTTCCATGTTAATAATACTACACTATATAATAACATTTATGGAAAATTATGTATCATCCAAAAAAATTACATATCCCAAATTTAACCACTGTTAATGAGAAAATGATTTATCAAAAAATGAATGTAATATCAACATTCTCATATCACTAGTGTTAATGATGTATTTTTTGTGTAATAATGTATTAACATACATTAATACAGTAAAATAACATATCATCGTATGAATAAGGAATCACATATCTATAAGGATGGGGAATGAGACATTGTTGGATGAATGGGGTATCACCCATAAAGAATTATTTTGAACAAGGCATTATTGGGATAATGATATATCAATCATCAATAGTCTATAATGTAAATCATATATCACCATGAATCTCTAAAAAAAATGATACATATACAATTCAAAAGAATTGATTATATATGATATACCATTAATATTATTCACCCGTTGAATGATTCATCACCGTAATCTATTCAATTCAATTGGACGACATATCAAAATAATCACAAGCCTATCAAAACATTAATAACAATATAAAATGATTTATCGACATATGAATCACATCCACTAAATAGAATTCTAATAGGGAAGCATGCTCCCATTTTTACCGTGGTTAGAACACAAAATCATATCCTAAAATCTAATAACTAGGATTTTAATCCCATATAATTACCCTTACCAATATTTTTATTCCATAATGACCCATATCATGTTGCGTTTTTATAACAATGTTTGTCTCACCAGTTATCCGAACTAAAAAATTAGAGTACATCCCCAAAGAATACTTAAGAATACAGAATTTGGCTACAAAAATAAACTATAGACTAGGAAACCCCACATGCTTCCATTATCTAATTATCTCACCACTTCATAATGTATTATATCCATTAGATTCCAACTTTTCAACACATAATATTTGACAGTCCGACCACAATCGTGGAATAAAAATCAATACGCAGAGGACAATGGAACCACATTTGGTTCCATCCCACTCTATTATCCATTACCCTCTCTATCCCGTATCTCATATGGAAGAATTTCTACAATCAAATAGCCATATATTTATCAACCTATTTAGGTGAGAACCACATACCACAACTCATTCCTTTTAGTTCATGAGAGCTATTTCTTAATAAAAATAGGCTACTCATTATTTCAACATTATTTAACCATTAATCTCAAAAGGGATAAGTATCCATTATAATATAAATATTGAATTCACTATAACAACCCATGATTTTATGATACGTCCCATATAAAATAAAATCAATCTATTTTATATCATACATTTCACATAAAATATTACATTAGAAATGATTCAATAATATTTTTTAAATATTATTTTATTAATAGAACCATTGTAATGGTGAGAAAAAATGAGATTAAATAAATTATTAAAATTTAATATAAACATATTTATAAAATGAATTCTTTTCACCAATTAATTAGAAATATAATTGAAAACTAATGGAACATAACTGATGTGTTTTTATAAAAAACAATTTTATCCACATAATGACAATATATCATAATAAAATAAATTATTAAATATTATTAAAATATATAAATAAAATTTATATATTTAATATTTAATATTTTTTAAAAAAATTAATTCATTGGGTTTTATTGGCTTCATACAATAGTAAATCTATTTATAATCATAAAAACATAAATTGTTCCTGAAAATTGTTTTGTTTCCTTTTGATGGTTAATCCATTTTATATATAAATTGTTTCACTTTTATAAGTTTTATTAGAAAAAATATTGTTCCTTATTTAAATATTAATAAACGAATAATATTAGGAATTTTTTAGAGAAGCTTCATTTTTTGATGAATAGTCAAAAAAAATACTAAATTCTAATTAAAAACATATTTTTTATCTAAATTATTTATATAGTAAGTAGTTAGGGGATTTCATGAGTGGTAAAAGATCCTTATAATCAGTCATCAGACCCAGGGTTAATTACTAATTGATGGAAATTTC
This sequence comes from Viscum album, assembly GCA_963277665.1. NCBI lineage: Eukaryota > Viridiplantae > Streptophyta > Magnoliopsida > Santalales > Viscaceae > Viscum > Viscum album. The sequence goes on from OY728129.1 coordinate 1,562,947, forward strand.
CCCAAGCATGTGGTGACGAAGGCAAGACACAAGTAATGGCACTGGCGGTGCTTCAAGCATGACACATGCAAATGGGGACACATGCATGATGCATGCATATCGTTTCCTGAGGACGTGAGGCCAATTTTTGGACCATTGGGATATGTAATGGGAATCATGTCTACTAGGATTTCATTTAATTTATTAAAGTAATATGGCTTGATGAGTTGTCTATAACAAAGGTGGGGGACTATGGCCTACTTTTTTCGACCAGTGTGTTTGTTGTGTGTGTGTTTAATGTAATTTACACCCACGAACATAATATATATATTTATATAGTGAAATTATATTTTTAATGGGTTTTAATAAAAAAAATTGTTAAATTAAACATAAAAAACAAATTTAGGTCATTTGAATCAATTACACATTGACATTGTATATAAAAACATTTCAATCATGTGAACTTTTCTCTTTAAAATATCACTCTTTCATTGGTTCTGCATAATTAATTTTAAATGTAAAATTTTAAATTATTTGAATTTAATTTGTTAAAATGGTATTCATATTTGGAATCAGATGGCACCAATTATGTTTTATGGTTATTTTAATTTTTATGCACAAAAATTTTTCATGATAAAGAAATTATTTGTCGTGGTATAGGAAAACAATTAATCTCGTAAAAGTTCGATTGGTATATGATTAAAATACCAAAAAACTAAAACCATTAATGATTTGTTGACATATTTATATACCAAAATAATCATAAAAAATATTAATTACCTAGATATGTCCTATAAACAGTTCATCGTCAATTTGGTTGGGTTTAAATTTTAAATAATCATTATTTTAATCACATAATCCCACTTCTCGTGATGTATATATATAACCCCTCTCCACCATATTTCAACCCAAAAGATTTGTTGCACCAAAAATATCTATCGAAACCACTCCTAATCACTCTCCCTAGGTCAAATTTCTTTTTTTCTCATTAATAGAATCCAATATTCTCAAGGGTCTCTTATTGAGATGAAATTAAAGACATAATTTTCTCAAAACACCTCTCTAATTATATTTTTTTCCACTACATTATCCAATTATATTTCTCCGATAAAGATAAAATAAATCTAGAATCAAGTAAATAATGTAATTTTATATTTTTATCCATATAAATTATATACATACCTTTTATTACATCCTCGTAATCAATGAAATGAAACAATTACCCATGTTATAATGGATAATAACATCCGTGAATTATGTTTTTGTTCATATTCCAATACTACCTCTATGGCTGACCGTAAAACTATTTTTCTACCTAAATAATATTTTAACATGTATATTATAACATATTATGAGTTGTTAAAATATATAAATTTGTAATATTAATTAAAAAACTAGTTCTTGGTATTTAGAATAACCACCCTGATAAATTATACCATTATCACAACATTTTATCTAATGAGTCATATTCTTGTACGAAATAAAAATGAAATATATACCGATTAATAAATGGATATGTTCATTAATAAGAATAAATTCAACTTATATATTAGTAATCCAATTTACATGATCATGTAGAATTTTTCAAAATTGAACTAATCATTAAACCATGAAATGATCATACCATAAACAATGAAAACAATGAAATGTTTTTATGAATGGGTTTAAAAATGATATAAAACGAAAATTTAATAAATTAAATATATTAATATAGTTATTTAATGATTAAATACCATAATTTAATCCATTATATTTTATGATAATTAACTCCAATCTAAAGGCAATCATGATGTAATTGTTTTTCTCATTTTACTTTCAATTTTGTGAGATATATGAATTATTCACCACCTATTCCTTGTGTTTGGTGTATTTATACAACCCTTTGAAATATAAGATCATCATATTAATAATAATAATGGTATTATTTGTTTAATTTGATAATTATTACTTTTATGGGGCATTCTATTCAATTGATTACATGTGGTATGATATTTCTTACATCAAATTTCATTCATTTCATTAAACATTTATTACACTGATTATAACATGATAAGGTTATGTGTGAATATAATATTGATAATATTATTTTTTATTTAAGATTTTTATTTTTATTTACATATAATAAAAAAATCGATCAATTTTATTATTGAAATGATATTTTTGTATGTGACTTATTCACAAGTTTATCTTATTAGGGAATATTTTCATGTCATTTAGCCACCTTCCTTTATGATGTGTATATTTAGAACCACTCACATATCATATCATAAATATATTTATTATCATGTAATTTAATGTTTTGTTAAATTATATTAATTCATGGGTATTATGACTCAATTTCCTCAAAGTGGTATGTGCCACTTTGATTAGTTCATTTTTTTCAAAATATTCTGAATTCATTGGATATGAAGACAAATGTGGGGCCATTATATAGATAGTCCCATGATTAATCAGTAGTATCATGGTATTAAACAATTAAAATAGTTTTAAATTGGTTTTACCAATATATTAAACTGTGTTATGAATGGCATTGACTATATTGCTTTGTGTGCCAGATACATGATGTCAAATAATTCATCATTCCCTTATTTTGGAAATTTTTATCATTATCCATAAAATTTTGATTATGATAAACGATCAATAGATTCATTTCAAAATCATTTTAATAAATAAATGGATTGTTTTTTCTCATTAATTTACCATTCTATGTTTATTAGTCATATTGATTCAAATTATCTTCTGTTGACTTTAACCCTTTGTAGGCATTTGAGGTCATCCCTTTCTTAGGTTTTATTTTCCTCATGTTCCCTATAAGTATTTTATGTTTGATATACAGGGTTATGGAAAAGGGAATAATTGTCTTCTCAATATAATATAATTTTTATATTTTATGTCCAAAATGAAATTTGAATTTCAAATATGTATCTTGTTTTCCAATGGTAATAATCTATTTGGTCCATTGAGAATCTTTTTAATGTATCTAATGAAAATGTTATAATGTAAGGCACAAACTACCAAATTATTAGGTCAGTTTCATTACATTTGATATTAGGTAATGTTTAGTAGGAACCTTGGGCCAAGAATTAAAAAAATATACATTATGGAATGTTATCATATGGCTAACTATGATGATAAGTATAAATTTATAAAATAACCTATAGATTTGATAATGATAGAGAATTTCATAGATTAATCCTAAATATTAATTTATTAAGAAAAATTGCCTTTATTTATATATACATTTCATAATATTAGATCAATATTTTTAGTGTAGTCTGATTCATAAACATTACTTATTTGTAATCAGTGTTGGGACCTATAATGAGCTAGGTAAACAATGAATGTTATATACAATTTATGGTGGAGGAATAATATGTTATAATGACTTTAATGAATAATATTTTTATTATTCTAGACCAGTTGTCATGATATATGGTTAACAATAAGAATCATAATCAAATATCTGACACCCCAATGAATAGAAAGATAAATTTTACTTTGATATCGGGTGGGAGAAATAATATAGGAAAGATGATTTAGTTTCCCATTTTTTGATAATGTGAGAAAAAAAAATCCATTTGTATTTGTTAGAAGAAAAGGAATATTTTTTGGGTGTGGAAATTGAAAAAACATAAAAAGTGGTTTCTAATAAATAAAATGAAAATTGTAAAATAACATTCTCCTTATGTTATTATCAATGAGTTAATGTTTCAAATGTGGAATTTATAAGAATTATGAAAATCTATTACTATGAGAAAATAATGAAGATAAATAAAAATATTATACATGAAATGGCTAAACTGATGAAAATTATGTGACTAAAAATGGAAAATTAAAGCAATGAGTTATTAAATAATAAGTTAATGATGTTTAGATAATGGTTTAAGAATTAATTACAATGATTAAAGGTATTTTGTATTTAGATTCATGAATTATTTAATCAATGAGTCTATGATTATAAAAATCATGAGATATGTTTTGATTTTTCTACTATAATTCTTCTGTACGTATTTTAGACTGCATTTTAAATGGTACCAATAACTAGGAATGTTATTCATAGAAATGCTTATCTATTTAAAATATTGTTATTAAGGTAAAAACCCCTTAATATAATCTTGATTTTAAATATAATAATGAGACTGTTGTATTTATTGGATAATATTGGTTACCATGAAATTGGTTGATGATTTGATTTTTTTTTGTTGGATTTTCAAAATTTTTGTATCTATGGAATATATTCCACAAATAGTGTTCCTATTTTTAGAAGAATTTTTGGTTTCATTAATTCTTAATGGAAATATAGGTATTCATATATTATTATGTGAAAATAAGATTTATAATATGTTGAAATTATAATTATTATATCAATTTTGTGAGCTTCCTTGAAATAATTATTGATTCATTTTTGGAAGACTTATCCTAAATGGGTATTACGTTTATCTTCTTATAGAATGGATTATATTGAACAACATAAATCAATATTTGGGATTATAGTGTGATTTTTTATATTTTATATAATTTTCTAGAAAATTTTTTATGAACAAACATTTCATAAATGAAGGGATGACTTCAGGATCTTATGATCCATTAATGTACTTTAGTAAAAAAAATCATGACCATTCCTTTCCTAATGCAAGGGTTAAAGTGAATTTAGGTTGACATAAAACAAATGGATGAGATTATTCTTATAAAAGTTAAATTAATATGTTTGATTATTTTCGTAGGTTTATATTTTGATAATAAGATAATTCCTCAACTATATGAAAAGGGAATTTTGAAAAAAAAGGTATCACAATTTGTTTCATACTATCAAATAAATAGAATTTTACGTGGTAAACATATTTATGGTTTTTTAATGGTTAAAATGATAATGACTTCATCCTCTATCATGATACATAAAAAATAGGGTTACATTTTAATTCAGTGTCACTGTATTTATATTTCACTATATTTATCGTATTCTAAATATTAATTTGGTGGTAACCTTCACAACTCCCATTTCCAATTATTAAGGGGACATTTTGTTAAACCAATTATGAAATGGGATTCCAAAATATGTATTCTAAAGTATTAATATAAATTATTTAATTTGAAATTCCAAATTTTGATGATTTTATTTATTTATTGAGGGTATAATGTAACAGAAAAACATTTTATGTTATGTCCCTTCTTAAATAAACTCAATCTCTTTGATACCTTACATTACAAAAAACATTGATCTTAATATGAAAATAAATATTATTATTTAATTATGATAGTAATCTCATATCCATTAGAATGGATGAAATTAATAAGATTACCTAATTATTAAAATTTATTTTACACATGTTTATAAGATGAATTATTTATTTACCAATTAATTAGAAATAAAAATGAAAACCAGGGGAACATAATAGATGTATTTTTATAAAAAGACATTTATTATGACCATAATGCCATTTTATCATAACAAATTAAATTAATAACTATTATTTAAATTTTTAAATTCAATTTTAATGTTATATATTCAATAAAATTTTCTTAAATTCTTTAAACATATTTTATTGGATTAAAATAATAATAAATCCAATATTAAAAATAAAAAACAATAGTTTCCCCCGTAAATGTAGTTTTGTTACCTTTTTATGGTTCACCTATTTTAGATCTAAATTTTGGAATATTTTTATGTTTTTTCTAAAAAAATAATGTTCATTTTTTAGAGTGTAATATCAAAAATATATGAAATTAATGTTTTGGTATTTTTTGGAGATGTTTCATTTTTTGACGAACAATGAACAATATGAAATTTATTTAAAAAAATTTCATCTAATGTTTTAATGCAGTAAAATAAAATTTATAACTGGTTTTATTGTATAATTAGTTTAATAATATATTCATTGAATATTTTATGTTATTGGAATCAATTTTACAATGATATTGGAAATAAAAAAATCATTTTTTTGAACCTTTCCCTTTAAAACCCCACTATTTTGTGTTGTATTTGTAATTAATTATAAATATAATTTTTAAATTCTATGAGTTTAATTGTGTAACATGGATACCATATTGGTAATTGGAATTTCAAAATTATATTTTATCATAATTTAAATTTCTATACATTGAAAATTTACTAGGGTAATAATATTTTTTACCACGGTATTGGTAAAAAATTAAACTGGTTATAGTTAAAAGGATAACGACCTAAAATACCTAAACACTACCACATTAATTGGATGCTTGATGCCTTTATCCACCAAAATAGTGTCCAAAATATTAATTTCCATTCAAGTTAGGTAAATTATTTCAAAATAAATGTGGTTTTATTTAATCATATAATTATCATTATTTAAATCACTTACAACCACCACTACTATAGTAAAAATTCCACCCTCACCACCGAATTTTAAATAAAAAATCTTGTATCTCTTACAATATATACACAATTATAGCTTCATAAATTTTCACACATCCTAGATTGTATGGTCTCAATAAAATTCCAATTCCAATTACTTGAAGGGTCTCTCAAGGAGGTGATATTCATGAGGTAATTTTCTCAAAAGACTTCTCTTATTTTATTTTCATCTTCTACATTCTCCCAATATCATTCATCCATCAAAGAATAATAATTCTACAATAATTTAAATAATTTAATCTTAATACTGTAATGGGAAATCCTATATACATACATACTGTAACGTCATCCTAATCATATAAATGACACTATTTTCTATTTTATGCCAGTTAATATGACTAGTGAACAATGATTTTGTTTAATTTCTATTACCGTAGTCAAGGAAGGTCACATAACTATTGTTCTGGTTAAATAAGATATTAATAGGTATATTAATTTTATAAAATGTTATAGAACTTATAAATAATAATAATAATAATTAAAAATAAACTAGTTCATTATATTAAGAATAACCACCAAAATAAATAACACACTTATCATTAACATTTTATCTAACGAACCATCATCATGTATGAAATAAATATGATATATGGATCATTAATAAATATACATTTTCATTTATACAATCCCATTATATCTCTAGGGTTACATTCCAATTTTATATGAAAATCCATAATTTTACTAAAATGAAACGACTATTAAATTGTGGGATGAAGACACCTGAAACAATGCAATTACTGAAATATTGTTATTTAATTGGTTTGTAATATGTTATAAAAGGGTCATATAAGTAATTATAAATATGAATATTGATATTTTATATTTTTATAAAATTATTTAAACCATTATACAATTGTTTAAATAAATCTACACGAAATTGAATAATGAGGGTAGGGTTTTCCTCATCTCACTTTTTCATCTATGAGATGTATGACTTACTCACCACTTATTTATTATGTGTGGTGTATTTATAATGTAGTAACCTATATTTCTTGTATGAAAACATTAAATAATTATTTTTATGGTTACAATGTTTATGGGTGATGGATGAGAGATTTGGCAGAACTTTAGAAGTGTTTTTGGTGAAAATGTAAGTTGCACAGGCGATGCACAGTTTTCATAAACGTGAAGCCAAACCGTGTTTAATGGTCTTGTTGAGGAATAATATCCATAATGGTTGGACCAAAGTTAGGGAGACCATGGGAGGAATCCATTCAGGGGAATTTTTAGGTAGTAACAAACACATGGTTAGTGCACAATTTGCTTAATCGTGAGAACTAACTATACTGATTGTTTATGTGAAATCCTAAAAAAAGTGAATCACATGTATTTTTTCCACAATGTGGATTGTTTTGGATTTTAAGCAGCCATAACTCGTGATTTTTCTTCATTGAAGATATAAAAACCTCTCCCAAGTGGTTTGGAGTCAATCTGGAGGCTTCCCTTGGTGATTTGAAGCCAGATTCCTAAGGTATGTGATTGTTCTTCATCGTTCATGATCAATTTCATAGATCTACATAGATATATGTCTCTTATTCCTTTTATTTCATATATTTATTCCTTTTATGGGTAGATATAGGTGTTTGGATGCAAAATATTATGATATATGATCTTGATAATTCTAGGAGAAGAGATCTAAGGCAGGTTCTCAGAGAATCAACCCAGTTTTCTTTTGTGTTCATTTTTCGTTGGGAATTTCATCAAAAACATCAAGGTAGGAGGCCTCTTTCACAACTCCACTTAATATATCTGATTTTAATCCTTTTAAAATTTAATATTGTTTATAGAATTTATTGTGATTTTATTTTTGAACACTTGTTGGGATCCTTATTGAGTGATGGCTGTGAAATCACGAAAATTGGGGATTTGGAATGAGTGCATTGGATTTTGGTTTCAAAATATTGATATTAAAAGGGAGATTTTACTAGATTTTTGTAACATGACTGGGATGTGATTTTTTTCAATAAAAGGGAAGGTTTATTGAAATTAAATGTTTTAATTGAAATTTTTTGTTCTTTGGATTTCGGTAAAAGTTCAGTTTTATTGATGTGGATTATTTTGGAAATAGAAGGATTTGTCATAAATGGTGTTGGTGTGAGTTCATGCTTAATAGGCCACTAAAAAGATAATGGTACCACTGGGGTACATGATACATAATCTTGGATCAGGTGTGTGTGTCATTGGGACACAAGGTAAATGGATGAGTGACCACCCATGAGTATGGAACTATTAAACGAAGCATGCATGTGTGGGTGTTTTGTCAACTATGGAATGGTTATGAAAATTGATTAGAAGAATTGGTTTTAAAGATTATTTTATTTATTTATTTTGAAAAAGTTACTTTCTAGTAATTTTTTTCATTTATTTTTTATTACACTTAGTTGTAAATGGTTTTTGAAACTTATATATATTTGGTTACAAAATATTTTGGTAATTAGTTTTATATAAATAGTTTTATATAAATGTGGAAAACCATTATATTCTAGTTCCATGATTAGGAAATTTATTGGTGAAAACCTACTATGTTTTATACTCACCCCTACTTTGCAACTTTTTTTCTTTTTCAAATGCTATCTTCTAGGTCATGGGAAAAGGTAACATTTCCCACGTTTTATCACAACCTTGTGATATTCAGAAAGTTTGGTGATTGTGGAGTCTATAACTTATGGATAATGAAGTATTTTTGTCCCATGGGAGCCTTTATTTGTTCAGATGTAGTGTAATTTGATACTTGTTTGGTCTTCAATTGTTGAACACATTGATTTGGTTTTGAGATACATGATGTTGTTTAGTTGTATTTCTTCTATTCATGCATCATTTACTCAATGGTTCGGTTATAGGTTTCTGATTTATCGGTTTATTTATTAAAGAGAAAATTGTCCCCCACATGTACTTGAAACCCTTTGGCATTTATTTCCAGCCTTTGGCATCATGGGGATATCGCTTAATTCCAAGTAATGACTCATTGTGCTCTCTAGCCAATGGGAATTTTTGGATCTTTAAATTTGGTATGAGGCTGGTCTTTTCTTTGACATATAAATGTTTTTACCTTGTTCGATCTCTATATAACTAGTGGTTACAACTTTTTTTGTCTGAGAGTTTAAATTCCTCCTTGTATTTTCTGTTGTTGAAATCATATATAAGATTAGGATTATAGGAACATGAAATGTATAGCATAAAAGGACATTGCAAACTCATTTATGATGACCACCATGTTACCATGGAGTTTCCTACATAAGTGTTTCAGAGACACTTCTAGAATGAAAAAAATGTCATTTTCATGGGGTTTTTCAATGAGACGGTCTTGAAATGCATTATAGAGGAATGAATTCCCAATAAGATAAAATATTTCATTTAGAATAATTATTTAATATTTGTGAATAAGGTGTAAATTTTGGAAAAATGATGAATTTGTTTTCAAATGAATGATTTTTAAAAAGCATATATTTGGTGTATTTTGAAAATGGTTTGGTTTTCAAAAGCATGAATGACTGTTTCAAAAATGGTAGAACATGGTACATGTTCTTTTTGGAAAAAATTATTGTGATTGCTGATGAGATAGAATTTTAAATGCTAAGCAATCAGTTTTAAGAAAGTGAGAATGAGGGAGTTGTTGTTGGATTATTAATTGGGACCCAGTAGGAATCGTCAAAACCATACCGAAGAAGCTACGGATAATGTGGTTTCACCTAAACCATGGTTGAACCAAGTGTTGGTTCAGAGTATTTTTCATGATTTTTAATCTATTGATAAGAGGAATCAGAGGAATGATCCAAGGTAAGTGGATCATACAATCCAGTTCATGAAGTGGAATCCACCTATCTTTTAGGGTGATTTTGATCCCGAGAAGGATGAAATTTGGCTGAGTAGGATGAATTGTATTTTCGATTTCATCAGCACACCTATAGAGCTAAAGGTCATGTTATAGGATTATATGCTTTAAGACCCTGCAAGATAGTGGTGGGATTTACTAGTACATGTTAAATTGGATAAAGGCCTTACATGGATGGATCATTGGGAATTGGTCGATAAACAATTCTATCCTCACACGTTATGATCTAGAAAATGATGGACTTCATCAGCCTAAAAAATAGAGTCTCTCTCTCAAATATTACATAGTTAAATTCATGAATTTAGTGAATTTTTTACTTGATGTTTCGACAACAACATGATTGAATGAACCATCATCAAATCAGGGCAAAGACAAGAGACTTGATCGAAGAATGAAGTGCTTTGTATTACATATTATAAAGAGATAGTAACCATAGTGATTGTGTTTGAACATGATTTCTTGAGATCTATGTATGGAGGTACGATGATACCCACTTGAAATGGTAGGAACTCAAACGCAGGAAGAAACTACAAAAGTGACACCTATTTCTATGGTGGAAGTAAAAATTCGAACCAGATAGCTGGAGTAGTGACCCTTCCTCCATGACCTGAGTGCAAAGAAGTTTTATATTAATGTTGATCCCATGGTCACATAATGAAAGATTTTTTTACACTACAAAGATAATGAAACAACTAAAAATGATAGGGAATCTCCAGTTATATTTTTGTAGTTCTGCATGGACAGGATCAGGAGACACTTCCCAGGAGTCGCAAGAATCATGTGATTAGATATGGTGAGGATAATAGAAGCAGTATTGTCAGCATAACAGAGCAAGCCATGGTGATTCATGAAATACCAGGACTAATAAACCCTGTAAATATCAAGAAGAAAAAATGATAACATTGCAGTAAGGAAGAAATTGTTTGGAGATGAATATATGACTTTCGATGATCAAACAGGACCATCTATGGTAAGAGGTGAAATTATTTTTAATTCGACCACTGTGCTAGTGATCTTAGATACAGTTGCATCACATTGTTTCATTTATTCTCATAGTGTTGATTTTTATTTTTAATGTTAGAAATGATTCCTTCTGTTCTAAAACTCCAAACTCTTCTTAGTGAAAGAGAACGTCATATCTTTATGTGTAGAGAATACACTATAACTATTGATGGAGTTGAGATGAAATGGGACTTATTGATGTTGAAAATCTTCGACTGCATGTTTATTATCATATGATTTTCATGTTAAGATAAATAAATGATATCAACTTCCATTCATTAATTATCAATTCAATCAATTAAGAAGAGATCAATGGTTCTCCAAGATATACAAGCAATCAGGATATCACCAATTGAGAATTCAAAATGAAGATATTCCAAAGAAAACATTCAGAAGAATATATTTCCACTTTGACGATGTAGTCATTCATTTCAGTCTGAGTAATTATCTATCATTATTTATTCCCTTAATAAATAATATATTTCAAAAATATCATTATTCCTTTGTTGTGGTGTTTTTTGATGATATATTGGGTTATTCAAAGGCAATGAATGACTTCAAGGAGCCCATGGAAAAAATTATACAAATATTGATTGATCACTGTCTTTATGACAAATTATCAAAGTGTGATTTTTGGCTATAATAAGTACGTTTTCTTTGTCATGTAATTTTTGAAAACGGTCTTTTTTATCTTGAAAACATAGAAGTTGTTATCTTGTAGAAACCACCAAAAATGTCATTGAGATACGATGTTTTCATGGACTATCTAGTTACTAATTACACATTTTCTATGATTTATCACAACTAGCTTCACCAATGACAGCTCTGACAATGAAGAATGATCCATTCCAATGGACAGAGTAATTCTATAATTCTTTCTAGGAGTGGGAATTTCAACTTAAATTGAGACTTGTACTAATTTTTCCAAAATGAGGACAGGGGTATGTTGTGTACTTCGATTCATTGGGATCAGGGTTGGGATTTGTTCTCTTTCAAGGAAAATATGTGGTTTCTAATAGTTCATATAAATTGAGGGTGCATGGAATTAATTACACAACACATGATTTATAGTTATCTTAATTTGATTGTGCTTTGAAAACATGGATACACTATCTCTTTGGTGAGAATGTCACTATGTTAGTGGACAATAAAATCTTGAAACATAGTTCCTCACAGTGAGATTTGAATCCAAGTCAAAGGAGATGTTTGGAGAATCTCCAAATGTTTGTCTTTGACATGACCTATACACCAGGAAAAGTGAATTCTGTGGATGATACATTGATTAGATAGTCATATAACCAGTCGGCGAAAGAAGCTTTACATGAATGGTCGTTGATGTCGGTCCTAGCCGACATGCATATATAATGTGAAGACCAAGGTGATTTTGAAGTTTTCTATTCTGCTATTCTTGTTATTGAGTTGATACACATGGTCAAAGAGGCACAAACATATACTACAGAGTTTCTAGTTATGAGTTTAAAACCCAGTAGTGGGGAGACCATTGAATGTTGGAAACATGATGGGAGTTCAGTTTTGTGTTTTAGAGATGGGATAGTTGTACCTATGGACTTTTAGGAACAAATCCTTAATTCTGACCACCATTTGAGATGGGTTGTACGTCCAGGCACACATTATATGTATAGGGAATTCATGTCACAGTTTTGGTGGAGTGGCATAATAAATAAGGTTGTTGAGTTCATCTTTCGGTGTATAACTTGTCATCTAGTTAAAGAAGAGCATCTGATACTTGTAGTATTGTTACAACTTTTACTATTCCGAGTGTGTAAATTGGATCAGAGAGTGAGGGGTTTTGTTAAAGGTCTTACACGAATGGTTCAAAATCATGATTCCATATGGGTGATAGCAGATCAACTTACAAAATAGACGTCCAGTTCAGATTTGTTGTGCTCATAGACGTCCCGTCTTAGATGATGATACAAAAATTGTAAAATATGTTATAGGCTTATTTAATGGATTTTTTTGGATCATGGGAGGAGCATATACCATTAGTGGAGTTCTTATACAATTATATCTAACCATCCTAGATATACATGGCTCTATTTGAATCAAAATATATAGCTAACCATCCTAGATATACATGGCTCTATTTGAATCAAAATATGGGCTTCCATGTTATTATCCACTATTTTGGGTGGAAATGTGTGATAATTCACTAATTCCGATGATCCTTGTCCAAGAAATAATATATATGATCATGTTGATTACATAGAAGATGTAGATGTATCAGAGTCATCAGAAACCTTATACATATCACTATAAAAGACCATTTTTGTTCGTAGTGGGTGATCATGTCTTCTTGAGGATACCTCTTTTTATTATACATCATCGTTTATGGATTCTAATAATGTTATCTTTTCATTAAATTAGACCTTTTGAGGTACTGTAGTAGGTTGGAGAGGTGGCATATCAATTGGAATTATCATCATGGTTCATTTCGGTGCATAATTTGTTCCACATATCTCAGTTGAGAAATTATCAACATTATCCTAACCATGTGATCAGATTAAGACACATTGACCTAGTGTTGGATGCTTCATTGATACATATACCTGTGAGGATTGTGGATATGCAAGAAAATGTATTTCCTGTAAAAAGTATCGGTCTATTATGGGTTTTATGGAAGCATGGTCAAATTAAATAACAGTCTTGGGAAAGTGAGAAGGAGATGAAAGAGCAATGGCCTGAACTCATTTATATCGGTGAGGGATTTCTACTTTCTAAAGATGGAATGTAAAATGGTGAGGAGAATCTATCAACCTTGGTTTCTATTATGTAACCCTTACTTTATTATTTTTATATTTACATTGTTTAAGGGTGATGGATGGGAGAGTTGGAGAACTTTGGAAGTGGTATTGGGGGAAAATGAAAGTCACACGGGCAGGGGATGGTTTGCCTAACCATATGACCAAACTGTGCACAATGGTCCTCTTGAGGAAGAATATCTAGCATGGTTGGAGTACAGTTAGGGATACCATGAGAGGAAGTTCTTTGAGGGTCTTCTAAGGTATTCGCTAACACGCATTTAGTGCACTCTTTGTCTAACTGTTCGTACTAACCATGCCGATGGTGTAAGTGAGATCCTAAAAAAGAGGATCTCATATTTTTTTTCTTTAAGTGGCTCGTTTTTTCTCCAAAGCGGTCATAACTCGTTATTTCTCTTCCTTGATGGTAGAGTAACCTCTTCCAAGTGATTAGGAGTCAATATGGAGGCTTCCCTTGGTGAATCGAAACCAGATTCAAGAGTTATGTGATCGTTTTTCACCGTTCTTGATCAGTTTCATAGATCTACAGAGACCTACTTCTCCTCTTCTCATGATTTATTAGATTTATCACCAATATGCATGTATCTAGTTTTTTGGATTTTAATTATGAAAATATTTTACTTTGATCTTACTGGTAGAATAGATCTATGGTGGGTTCTTGGACAATCGACCCAGTTTTCTTGTGTGTTCGTTGTTCATGGGGGTTCTCGTCAAAACAGTCGAGGTAGGAGGATTATTTCTTCACTTAACCTAATAGAACTGATTGTAATGATTTCAAATTGAATTTTTTTAATTGATTGTGATTTTATTATTGAACTCTTTTTCTAAACCATTATGAGTGACGCTTGTGAAATCTGGAAATATGGGGATTTGGAATGACTACAATGGTTCTTGGTTTTAAAGAGTGGATTTTAAAAAAGAACCTTTCCACGATTGCTTACACTTTATTTGGATTAGATGTTTTCAATAAAAGGTAATGTTTTATTGAAATTAAAAGTTTCTATGAAATGGGTGGTGCTTTGGCTTTTAGTAAAATTTTAGTTTTATTGAATTGGATTATTTTTGTAATGTAATGACATGACATAAATATTTATGGGGTGAGTTCCTAATTAACTAGCCCTTTTCAAGGAATGAGTACTATTGGGTATATGGTATGTTACCTTGGATCTGGGGCATGTATCATTGGGACCCAAGGTAATTGGACGAGAGATTGCTCAAGAGTATGGAACTTCCAAACGAATCATGCTTGTGTGGGTGTGCTTTAAACTATAGAATGGTAATGAAAATTGATAATATGAATTGTTTTTAATGCTTTGATTTGTTATTTATATGGAAAAATAAATTTCTGGAAATTGGCTTTATTTAGTTTTTTTCACTTGGTTGAAAATGGTTTTCAGAACTTGTTTATATTTGGTTGTAAACTATTTTCAAAAATTGTTTTATATAAACTTTTTGATATAAATGTATCTAAACATTTTATACTAGTGTTGTTATTAGATGTGTCATTGGGGAAAACCTACTGAGTTCTATACTCCCCTTGTCTTTGGCACTGTTTTTCCTTTGTAGATGCTATCATCCTGAATATGGGAAAATGTATCATTTACCATGCTTTTAACACTACCTTTTGATATTCGGACTGTTTAGTAATTATGGAGCTTGGATCTTGTAGAGCATAGAGTCTTGCAGTCTATTGAGAGTCTTTGATTGATTATATTCTATGTAATTTGGTACTTTTTTGGTCTTCTGATTTTTCACATTTTGATGTGGTTTTGAGATACAATAAGTTGTTTAGTTGCCTTTATTTTTTTCATGCATCATTTAGTAAATGGTTTGGTTATGGGTTGTTGGTTTATCAGTTTATTTCTTAAATTTTCAATCAACCCCCACATGTAATTGAAATAGTTCAATATTTATTTCCCAAATTTGGCATCATGGGGATGTCACTTAAGGCCTAGTAATTACTCATTTTTCTCTGAAAACAATTAGAATTAGTGGGTCATTTCATATACTGATATTTGTTATATAATATCATAAATTTAATCATATTCATTGTATTAAATGTTTCATTTTATAATTATGAAATTTATGTGTCTTATGTTTCGACCTATTATATGTGGTAATTGATTTCTTAAGTTAATTGTTTTCATTGGGTTAATCTAATATTTCATTAATTATATCATGATAAGATAATTTGGAAATGAAATCTGCATTATATTATGTTTATTTTAATTTTTTTATGTTTATTTACATATTATTGACATTAAAATTTCATTTGACTAATTAGATTATCATTGTATGGTAATTCATCTCAATTTTAATTAATTGGAAATATTTTAATTTTATGTACCAAACTTCTTTTATGAAATTTTTATATGGCCCCATTTACATATAATATCCTGAATTTATTTATTATATTATTATTTCAGCATTATTAAATGATATTACTCCATGGTTCTTATGATTCAAAAGTTATGATGTGGTATGAGAAACATTGATTAAATTTGTTATTCAATATATAATTAATTCTTTGGAATGACAAAAATGGTTGGGGCCCAGAAATAAATAGCCACTTTATTCATCGGTAGTCTAACGGGATGGATAAGATAAGTTGTAACTAAATGGTTTTTCAATGATTGATTAAAATAATTATTGAATGTTCCTCATAGTAGTGGTTCATGTGCTAGATGCTTATAGTCAAATAATTAATAATATACATTTTCAATGTCAAAAAATAAATTGATTCATTTAACTCTCATTTTTTTGATAACATGGAATTGTTTCTCTTGGTTATATACCATTCCATGTTGATAGTTTTTATTCAATAAAATTGGCTTCTATTGTACACAACCCTTACTGAACATTTGAGCGACCCCTTTATTGTTTTTAATTTTACCCAGGTTTCCAAAATGTTTATTATGATTTATATGTCGCATTATGCTAAGGGTAATAATGGGGTTCTCAAAATATAATAATTTTTTAATATTATTTTCAAATTTTAATATTAATTTAAAATATTTATCTAGTTTACTAAGAATAAAAAAAATATTCGGTATTTATGGATGTGATTTCATGTATCTTATTTCTATGAAATCATGTAAGGCACCAGATCCATTCTTATAGGGTTGGGGTCATTACATTCACAACACCAATGATCTAACTAATATAATATCCCAATCCCAATCCCATACTCTCTGAGGAAAACTCACTCACAGTTAAATATTGGTTCAATAACACAATCCTACTT
This sequence comes from Viscum album, assembly GCA_963277665.1. Taxonomy (NCBI): domain Eukaryota; kingdom Viridiplantae; phylum Streptophyta; class Magnoliopsida; order Santalales; family Viscaceae; genus Viscum; species Viscum album. The sequence goes on from OY728129.1 coordinate 1,580,178, forward strand.
GTATATATAATTTATAAAATATAGACAGGGACATACAATGGAATAATATTGGTCACCCTAGATTCATGTATGGATTTATTTATTAATAATTACATAGACTCCACCATCCAATATATTATTTTCTAATATCATCTATCAACAATATATAAGATTCCCTAAGTCCATCAAACATGAAATTAAATAATTATCAACCACTATAATTTATTAACACACTTGTTTAATAATTATTTTTCAAGAAAAAATCATGGAAGATATCATTTGTTCTAGTTTCATCACCGATACCTCTTTTAATTAAGAGTGGTTAACCGCCATCATATACAAAGAAACACTACTAGAAAATCCCTAACATTTCATATCAATTCATCAACCTGTTCTTTCAAATATAAATGTACAATAAAAAATAAATATATGAGTGTTGTATCGATAATGAAATAGAATGACTCATCATTTATTAATCATCATTGATCTCCCTATATCAAAGACATATAAAATCCCCATAATTAAAGAATAACTACCCTATGATCTTGAAAAAGTAGCATAAAATCCCTAATTCCAATCCATTAAAATTTGAGAAAATTAATAATCAAAACAACCAGAGGTAGATGGGAGTGTAAAATAATAAAAATAATAAAAAAAACTCTAATTATTCATAACATTATGGGATAAAATTAAGATATACGGATAGAGTGAGTAGTGGGATCTCCTACTCAGTTGGAAAAAATTTATGACTAGTGAAAGAAGGGTTGTTTTTATAAGAAAAAGCACCTATATTACCACATTACATAATTTATTTGCCTCTATAGGGTACATGGTGCAACTATTATAGCCTCTAAGTAACCTTAGATTTTGGTATTCCCCCCTCAAATCATTCTATGTACTTCAACTACCTCAGTAACCATTGAACTACCCCATTCAGTCTCCACAACACCAAAAACTAAATTCAAGTACATCCAACCCAATATACCATCTACATAACATTAATTATAAAATCTCAAATGATTATGAAATTCAAATCTCAATTAGAATAAAAATGTTCAAATAATACCCAGCTCCACATCCATTGAATCATGGCATTCCTCTATCTCACCAAATATGAACTCGTGTGAATCTTTATAATGATATCCCCAATCCCACACACTTATAATCTGGTTTTAAAAAAACACATTATTTACCAATATTCAATGATATAAACCAATGTGAACCATTTTTAACGACCAATATTATAAATTTATAATGAATATCACGTCACATATATTTGAAAGGCCATTTAGATTTCTTTTATTAAGATAATAAAAACAATTTAGATTAAAATCCAATTTTATTCACTTCATATGGGTATATTTTAACTATATATGATGTTATTCAATATCTAATAAGTTATCAATATATCTATAAAAATTCACCACACACTCTATTCTATTAAGAACTTCATGTATAATAAATTTTTTCATAACATGGAAAATGGATATAGAAGATGATGTGAGATTGAACAGTCAGTAAGGATAATATTAACCGATAATAATCAAGGATAATAACTGATAACCATAAATAATACAGTAGGAATAGATAAAAAATATTGTATAATCAATGAAATTATGATAATCACATTTTCACTGTTGACATATCTATAAATAAATTCCTATATAACAATAATTGGCTATGTAACAACTAAATTAATAATTCTATATGTTTAATTATATTTCCTAATCCAACATATCATGATCATAGAAAAAATGTTCTAAAATTCAAGGCTCTATCTGTAAGAAATGCATGTTCCTTGGCTGTAAAAAAATACTGATTATTGTTTGTCTTATGAGACATATTGATGCACCTACAGTCTATCTATATAAGGGACCACTAATTGATACCTAATTCAAAGAATTAATTATATAATGGAATTAATATCAATTAAAAACGTAATCTAATTATGTAACATAATGAAAATTTTCAGAGATATTTTGATCTCATGTACATGTACTATTTTTTCTTTATTTTGAGGTTTTATTGTTTAGGTATTCCCTTTGTGAAAATATTTGTAAAAATGGATAATTTTTTGAAGGACGTGGGGTAGTGAATAGATGGGGAGTGCTTTCTCAAAATATGTTCTCATCCCAACAGACTATGTGAACTAAGGAAGATATGATTGGCCAGAATGGTGAATTTGTTTTTCAAAATGTTCCCCCTCCTATTAGTATTTGGGTGACACACTTTGGTGAGGCACATCGTTAGGCATATGGTTAAGGAAAATCAGTTACCCCATATAGGATATTATGTGAAATGATGTTTAACACCATAAACATTTGATTAAAATTTCATAAACCCCTAGGTCATCACCCTAACATGACTCAATTCATCAATTAACATTTTCTACCATTTTTTGATGGTCCTATATAGATTTTATGATCTTCCATACTTTCATCTAAATGATTTAATTTCAGGATAAATGATTTATACTTATCCCTATAAGATATTATCATCCATAATATTTTTCTATCTTTATCCCATATATCTCTCAACATAGGAAGGTATGTTTTCCTCCATCAGTAGTGGATATTTGTCTTGGTTGGGATAAATCTATTATGTTGGATCATGGATCTAGGTTTTCGTCCTATATCTCATTATTTTCCACGATCATTGTTGATCCTATTCAAGTAGGGGATTTGAATTTACAATCATTCATCATCAATCTTGAGGATGGTAGTCTTGATTATGAATCCCATAGATAGTATTTAATTACATGTTTGCAATTTATAAGCTATACATTTCCTTGATATTTCAATTATATTTTTGATTAAATTGATTAAATTAAATTTCCACATGATAATAACTTGACATAATTTGGGGAAATTGGAAGTTGTATAATTTGATTAATTAATCGGTCAATTAATAAATGGAATATTGTGATTATAAACTAAATTGGAAATTGGGATTTTGTAATTGCTTCCTTAATGTGAGGTTAATTAATTAAAAGTGGGTATTATGATTTTATTGACTCATTCTTAATTAGATAAAGGGTTTTATGAATTGAATTTTCCAACACGGTTAATTGTGAATGGAATATATTATTTCTTATGATAATATTTAAGAACCATGATTGTTGTTATAAACTATGATCGTACCATGATATGAACTGTTGGTAATATGATTAATATTGATTAATCCTAATTGATTTGATGTACTTATTTTGATTGATTGATTGATAAATATGTGTGGGACATGAATAGATACTTGAAAACCATGTAGTGATAAATTGATAAATGTGTGTGGGAAATGAAATAGTGCTTCAAAAGACAACAGTGATAATGTTATATAATGAGTGTGGGACATAGACAACTACATGAATATCCCACTTGTGTTATTGTTTCATAAATGAATTATGGGAACTATAATAATGCCTCAAATACCCACAGGGTGCTGAACATGGCCTTCTAGATCCCAAATGTTGGAATTAGACCATGGTTTCAACTCCTAGTAATTTGAATTAATATGAAATTAAAATTTATAACCATTTTATTATGATATGTGATATCCATCATGTGTAGTTTAGTGTTTTTAATGGGTCAAAGTAGATATTGAGGGTTCGTGGGTCTTTATAAAATCAAGTGTTTATGTTGTTAAGATATTAATAATTGAATATAAGTATAAAATTTACATTATAGGTTCTATTATATTCTATATAAAATTTTATACACTATTATTGACTAGATATTGTATTGGACATATTTTTTGGTGGCCTATCTATTTTTACCCACACTATACATATGATGACTAGTTAGTATCAGAATATAATTCATGGTTGATGGACTACATAAGGGAAAGTGTCTTGTGTTTGATGGCTTCATTGGGATGATGAATGAATAAAGGAACCATATGTGATTCAAGGACCACTTGGGGTTTTTTAGTACCATTATTTAGTATGGGGTTTTTTATTGACATTTGAAATGTATTTTTTTCAGGACATCTATACTATTTAGTTTTCTACATTTTAATCCATTATTTGGTCATCACAGGATACTGGTTAGCTCCGATTATTGGTTGTATCATTGGGTTATAATTATTTATATAAATTGTTTTGGTACTTTTATGAAGAGGTTTTAGCCAACCCATTATTGATATTAGACCCCTACTGCATGTCTATGGGCTCTAGAAAACAAGGAGGATTGCCCAAGGTTATATGACTGACCTGCCCAAGGAACATGTGTTTTTTTAGTAGTTCGGGATGTTACAAAGTTGAATCAGAGGCATTCCCCTTCCATTACATTTAACTCACTATTTGGGTTTTTTATAAAATAGACTGGGAATATTAATTTAGTGGTTAAGTGATCAATAATGAGAGTATCTAAACCATGTATAATGATAAAAAGTATGTATATTGGTTGTGATTGTTGTTATTGATGTGTGTTGTTATTGTTCTATTATATTTCACCTCGAGTGATGAACATGTTATGTGTTATTTTAGTTCTTTCTAATATATTATATAATTTGGATCATGGATTTTCATTACATTAGAGTTGAGTATTCATGAATCATTCGTGGAAATTGGGATTTATTGTGACATACATCATTTTTAGGATTGTACAGGAAAAATCGGATTTGGGATAAGTTTTGTATATGAATGTTCATTCTTTTATTATGTGAATTTTAATGAAAATGGTGCCTAACATGAAATTAGAAATGGTAATATGATCTCTGATGGGGTTAAATGGATTCTTAATGAGAAACATTAATAATTATAATTATTTCACACTTTTTTACTATTACATATATGTAGGATGGTTAATGGTAGTGTTAGTGCCACGGTTTTGATAGTCTGTGGGTTATGGGGGGAATAACTTGTTATGGATTATTGTTGTAAGGACCATACATTGGACATTACTTAATCTTGTAATATTTCAATAACATTAAATTAATTCACATCAAGGATGTTTTCATTTTTATAGCTTTAGAGAATTAATTCATAACTTATACAGAAAAAAATGAATATAACAATTCGACACGTTTACTCACAATCCATTTTTTTATAATAAAAACTGTTTAAAAAGAAACATGTTTCGTTTCACGTTTTAATTAGCATGTATTTTCTTGGATCTTATCCTTGAATCTATTCTAATTAATGTCCTTTGAAAAATTTTTCAAACCATGGAATGAGTTTAAAAGCCTCAGTAAATGATACACGAAGAATGAAAACTGTTAGTCTTGGGACTATATGAAAACCTCAAATCCATTATCAAAAAGTATTAATTTTCAACTTTAAGAAGTAGTAAATTTACTTCATTGAATATAAGACCATTTCATGCCCTTTTATAACAAAAAAATTTCCATATATCTCATATAAAGTTACATATAACATATAAAGGTAATTTTGGACATAAACATTCTTGATTGAAATAACCATACGGTCGACTTCCACCCATATCAATAAATGAAATAGCCAAAATGTCGACTTACATTCCCAATGAATTAGAGATTATAATGTAACCACATGTCCATGGTTTATCATAGAACCACACATTAGTTGTTTTATCAAGTTACCACATGTCATCTTGTATATCATGTAACCACCAATCAAATGTTCAAGTACAATTATATAGTCATAAAACATTGAATATTTCAAATATCAACACTTCAATAAAAAAATTTCCATAATAAAATTTCAATTTTAGTCACAATAAATTATTTAATGATATTGAAATATTAAATCCATTTTAAAACCATTTTTAAAAATAAAACACCCAAAAAGTGCACAAGGGATTTATTTTTCTTTTAAAATCATTATGACTTATAGGGGGAATCCAATATCAAATAATGGTTATGGCGGCAGAGAGGTCGTTGTCACTGCATATTTTAATAACATTCCATTTTTTGTTTAGTAAAACACAACATTTGAAATGATTCCCTTTTAATTAAATTAAAATTCAATGGGGTTTGTTATACACCATATTAAAGATGAAGGTTTAAATTATAAAAATATGCCTCAATGAAAGAAGATTGAGACGAAGTCCCTTACTTTGAGTCTGACTCGTCACGTACAATCATTATGATCCTGAATAATAAACATAGGTTAATTTATAATTTATTGTGAACTTTTCTCATGTTTATTATTCCTTTTATATCACTTATTAACTCGTCTTAAAGATTACATAATTATTTATGTTAATATTGGTCATTTTATCAATATTGGGCACTTGAGTCAAAAATGAACTTGTTTTTATATAAATTGTCGATGTAGTCAAAATTACATAATCTCTTGAATGATATTAAGGATATAAATTGAGTATATATCTATTATATATGTATTTATTATAGTCCATAACATTTGGATATAATAAATGAAATGCACTGTTCAGAGAGACAGTAGGTCGTACGTACACATGAACGCTGCATTAATTTAATTTTCATATTAAAATAATAATAATAAAATGATATAAATGTATATTTTTATACCAGTATTATTTTTCTATAATTTATGACTCATATGTTTAAAAACATAATCCATTATATGTTCCATTTATAGCATGAATGAGTCGTAATACTTTTTTGGGGCGGCATTCCGCACATCCTCAAATGAAATTATCATATTTACACAGCATAGAAAGCATAAATGAATTACGTAGATAAAAATTAAAAAATCATAGAAACAATATAAATATCATATATATCATATATAAATATAGTTCCATCATAATGGCTACCATGACAGGTGGTTTGGGAAAATTGAACAATCATCATTTCATGAGGCAATAGTTCGTCGTACATAGAAACAACATGTTTGTATCCATTAGATGGAGGTGAGTGTAAGTGTAGTTGAAAGAAATTTCATAAAAATATCCAAGTATATTTAGGATATTTTCTTCTATGTAATCAATTCGTAATAAGATCATAGGGAGTGGAGAATTAAAATAAAGGAAAAGAACATGAGAGAAGGCATTTCCTCTAATTCGGGTATTTTTTATTTATTTGCACCATGAGTATTTCTAAAATTTCCTTCTTCCGATGTTAAGGCTTATAGTAGGAATTGAGCGATGTTTGGTGCTTATTTGATCAGATGATGGATGATGTAAGGGGCCTGAGAGGTGTGAGTAAGTTAGTAGAGGTGGTTGACTTTTATAATAGGTAGGAGGGGACATTAGGAATGTCTTGAAATAATATTTCATTATAAATTGATTATCAATTTATAATGGTTAAATACTAATTTATTTCATATACAATATGATTTATTTGGTAATATATCAATCATACAACTATAGTTAGTCAATTTTTTTATATTTTTTAGCACTTATATTTTTTTTTAACCATTATTTTACCCTTTTTAATCAGGACATGATGTTTTAATATTTACACATTGGGTGTTAATTTAATTTTCATAACATGTAAAAAATAACCATTATAGTTCCATTTATAAAATATTTGGTCTTTTCATAACCATTTTCAACAATCACAGATTTTTTGGAATTTTAAAACATTCAATAATCTATTTTATATTTGATGTTATGAATTATGTCAATTCGAACACTATTGATACATGACTTCTTCAGAAAGTCATAAAAACATTATTTTTTCAAAAAAGGATTTAAATAATATATCAAATTTATATTTACTCAAAGAAATAATTAAATAAATAAAAACATTACAAATTAAATTTATTTTAATATTTACAATATCATTTATTTGAATCTTTTTTAATAAAGTAATCACTGCATCATAATTGTTTCAAAATAAATTTATCTCTTTAATGTATTAAAATTGTAAATAAAATACCATGATTAAATAAATATTTCTATAATTATAATTAATATTTATAGTCTTGGATATAAATTATATAACCCCACCTTAAAATTTTGTTAGTATAAAGATACTTGTTTATGTTATATTTATCCTTACATTAAATTAAATATTATAAAATTTCATTTTCACACCCAAGTGGATCCATGTGGCATTCAAAATGACCAAAGTATTTCCATGGTTGTAAATATTTCATAAAACAATAATATTACACAATTAGGGTAGATTAAATTTATTATAATATTATTTTTACCCTTATTTACTAGATTTACCCTTTAACCATTGTAAATAAAATAATTACAATGATACTATTCAAAATGTTCCAAAACAATAGGTACCCATTTACACAATCTGAAACATCTAATTCAAAATAAGGAATCCATTTTTACAAATTCAAATCACATAATTGTCTGAAATTAATTTAAAATTAATTTTTATTCTCAAAAGCAGAAATTGGTTTTTTAAGAAGTAATAACTATCAAAAAATTGACAACTCTTTTTGTCAATTTTCAAATGGAAATTACATACAAAGACTAAAATTGGATAAAATTATAAAAAACACAATAAAATTAAACATTATAATAGAATAAAAGAAAAATATTACTATATAAATAAATTAGACAAAAGGACAGTTTTGAATTAAAATACAGTATTTTTCAGTATTAATTAAAATATGAATGTCATTTGAAAAAAAACCATAATTAAAACCAAAGAAAATTTTGATATTCCACTACTAAATAAGTGGCTTGTTTTTAAAATATAACATATAAAACTGACAAAAACTATGTTTAAAAAGGGCTATAACTCAAATGATAGTAAAATGTAATTTTAAAAATACATGAGTATTTTATGCATAAAAGTATATTAATTCTAATTTGAAGACTCTAAATTTTATTGGATAAATGTAAAAAAAATTAACACACTGTATTTATCCCTCATATATTTTTCAGATTCCAATGTTTCCTCTTCAACTATATGGTTTTTTTACAAATCCTATACAAAATAATCACCTTATTCTGCAACACTTTCTCTCTACTATCATGATTTTGTATAGGTTTTTCCTCAAATTAAATATTATCTTCCAACTAATCTACCTCTGGATTCAAAAAATGAGAGGGATATTGAATATACATTCTCAGCATTAAAACATGAAAAATATTGCGTACCTATGATAAACATTGTTGTAATGACACCTTATAAGAAACTGATCCAACTTTCCCATGGATTTCATATGGTAAAATGAACAATGTACTCCTATTTCCCTTTTTACCAAAATGAATCACATATTTCCATGGAGAATCATTGATAAAGACATGATCACCTACCTCAAAAAAAAATCCTTCCTTCTGTTGACACATTAATTTTCTTACTACTCAGTGATGTCCTCATGTACTTCTGAATCAACTGAACTTTTATTACTATATCTTCTACCAATGTTTCTCCCATAAACATACATTCACCAACTTCATCCCAAAAAGGTGGAGTTCGACACTGATTTCCATATAATGCATCCAATAGTGACATCTGTATACTGAAATAAATACCATTATTACATGATAACTCAACCAAAAATTGATGTTGACCCAAACATCCATAGTAACTTATTGAACAAGAACAATGAATATATTCCAATGTCTGAATTGTTCATTCTGACTATCCGTTTGATTGGTGATGAAAAGGTATACTGAAATATAATTCAGTTTCCAATTAATTATAAATACATTTAAAAAAGATTGTAGTGAACCTTGAATCACAATCAGATATAATGAAGTTGGAAACTCCATGTAACATGACCATCCCATTAATATACAATTGAGAAAGATGATTTAGAGACATACTATCTCAAATAAGAGAAAAATGTTCATATTTAGTCAATCGATCAAAAATATCCCAAATTTTTTTTTACGTAGAGATGTTTTTGGTAATCCCACTGTGAAATACATGGAAAAAATTTCTTATTGCCACTCTAGAAATGGAAACCACTGAAACATCTATTTTGGTAACTATCATTCTTCATTAAACTATTTCAAATTCAAATATTTTAGAGTAATGTCCACAATATTACATTTCATTTCATCCCACCAGAAATTCTCTTCGAGATCTTGCAACATCTTAGTACTGTAAGGGTGAACTGAACATAGAGAATTATGTTCATCACATAACAAATCTTTCTTAAATTGTGAATCACAATGCACAGATAATCTCTTTCCAAACCACAGTACAAAATCAGTATTAATGTTATATTTAGGTAACATTCCATTCTGAACCAATTCTACACTTTTTTGCAACTTGCTATCATAGTTCTACGCTTCCTTAATTATTTATGATATAGATGATCTTATTGCAACCTGAAACAAAATAATGTCATTACATGTACCAACAACTTCCAATCCAAAATTCATCAAATTTGAAACCAAAGGATCTCTTTTCAAACGTATCATGGTTAACGTAGAATTACTCTTTCAACTCAATGCATCAACAACTTTATTTTACATTCCTAGAAGGAAAATAATTGTGAAATCATAATAATTAAATAATTACCTCCATCTCTTTTGTCTAATGTTTAATTTTTTATTGATTATATACTTTAAAATGTTGTTATATGTGTGTATTTCACACATTATGCTACACAAATGAAGCCTAAAAAATTTTTAATGAAAAAACTACAGAAGATAATTCCAAATCATGTGTACGGTAATTTAACTCATGATGTTTCAAATGATTTAAATCATAATCAATTACCTAATAATGCTTCATTAGAGCACAACCAATACCTTTCAATGACGCATTAATGTACAAAAAAACCAATTAAAAATTCTTGGGTGAAAGGGAAAAAATTAATCACATAACAATCTTCATTTCAGTTCATGAAAACATTCATCACATTCATTTTTCCAAATTATCATAACTCCCTTACGTATTATCTTAGTTAGTGGGATAGATAACCAAGATTTTTTTTAACAAACCACTATTAATGGCCGACTAATCCAGGAAAAATACAAATCATTGTGATATTGGAATGTCTTGGAAAGTCTTCAATAACTTTGGTATTAGAATGGTCAATAGTTATTCCATCTTAAGAAACAATATGTACAATGAAAGAAACTTGTTTCAACATAATGTGACTCTAACTAATCATTCTATATAGTTTCTTTTCTATTAAGGTTTTAAAAATAAAACTTATGTGAATTTCTTGTTATTCTCATATTTTAGCTTCAATTCTGAGTAAAACAAATTTATCTTATGATAAATATACCATAGAAAATTTGGGACATATCTAGAAAAATGGGTGAAATATTCTTCATATATATCCATAGAATCAACATCATGTTGACTCAATTCGATGAATTATTTTTCCATCCTATGTTGAATAGAAATAGAAAAATATTTTTTGAGGGAGATATTATATAATTCATCACATTCATGGAATCAATATCTTCACTACCTCTAATATTTTTAACCCTTGAAAACCATTGATCGACTTCACCATCAAAATAATTAACCAGACGAATAACTTTTTGATTTTCTAAACACCCCATTACATCAAAAATAATTTCTAGCGATTTAAAACACCTTTCATCATGCATAGGGTTAGATGATACTCTAAATTATGGGGGAATATTCCTCATAAATTTCTGTACAATCAACATATACCTTTATGGTTGGTCTATTCCATATCGTGCATAGAAACCACCACCATTTATCGCCTGAGTCTCATGAGCCATCACTACAACAAACTATTTAGTTCAAATTATGAACATTATAAGATGTTTATTTGGATGGTTAATATCTCATGTATTCCCTCCCATCACAGCTACCCTATATCCTATGGAAGAACCCATTCCAAAGAAACATATCATCGATGAAGCAGTGTGGAGATATTAAAATGTTATATCATTTAAATTTTTCAATAATTTTAAAAAATATTTTCTGGATATTCTATTTAATATATTATTAATCTTATAGTTATCTAAACCAACATTGGATACTAAATATAAGGCCCCATCCTTAAACTTTACTTAATCTTGAGATAAGTCCAAAATTTGAATTTAATTCACATCAAGGATATTTTCATAATTAGATATATGTATATTTAGGTCATAACATATACATATAGACATGAATAACACAAGTATACATATATACTCACTATCCATTTTTTTCATAAAACAAAAACTCATTAAAAATAAACATGTTTCGTTTCATATTTTAAACAGCATGAAATTTCCATGATCTCATCCTTGACTATATTCTTAATTGTTTCATATGAAAAAAATTTCAAAACATGGTATGAACATAAAAATCATAGTAAGGGATTCCCAAATAAGGAAAACTATTTGTCTTGGGATAACATGAAACCCATGAACACATTGCCATAATGTATTAATTTCAACCCTTAAGAAGTAGTAAGTACAATTCACTGAATATAAGTTCATTACATACCCTTTTTTAACCAAATGATTACAATAAATACCATTGATATCAATATATAAAATATAAATGTTACTTGGAAAATAAACAAACTTGAAGGAAAAAACCATATGGTCGACCTCCACACATATCACTAAATTGAATAACCACACGAGCGACACCCATACCTAATTAATTAGAGGTTATAATGTTACCACCAGTCCATGGTTTATTATAGAACAACCCATCACTTTCATTATTATGTAACCCCTTGTTATTTGGTTTATCACATCACCACCTATCAAATTTCCTAGTACCATTATATAATCACAACACATAAAATATTGAAAATATCAGGATTTCACTAATAAAATATTATTTGAAATCACATGAAATCATTACATGATAATGAAACATCAAAAAAATTTCATAAACCATTTTAAATAACAAAACACCCCAAAAGGGAATACATGATTTCTTTTCCTTTTAAAAAACAAGGATTATAGAGAAATCCAATGTCATGTAATAGTTATGGTGGTAAAGAGGTTGTTGGCGCATCATATTATAATAAAGTTCTTGTGGGCATTTAGTAAAATGATTCATAGAAAAAAAATATTCCAATTTAATGAAATAAAAATTAAAAGGGTTTTATTATACACTATATTATATAAGAATGTGTATATTATCAAAATATGCATCAATGAGAGGAGATTGAGATGATGTCCCTACTGTGAGTCCAACTCACAACGTATAATCATAATATTACTGAATAATAAACATAGGTTAATATATACATTATTTTGAACCATTCTAAATTTTATTATATCTTTTATATCATTTATTACCATGTTATAAAAATTACAAAATTATTTATGTAAATATTGGTTGTTTTGTTGATATTCTGTACTTGAGTCAATAATGAAATTGTTTTGATATAAATTATCCATGTAGTCAAAAGTACAAAATTTATAGAATGATATTAAATATTTAAATATAATTTATATAGAGTATATATTTATTTATAATATTCCATAATATTATGAGATATGAAATGAAATGCACCATTCATGGAGATTGTAGGTCGTATATACGCATGAAGGAAACATTCATTTCTATCTCATATTAAAAGAATAATAATCAAATAATGTCAATATATTTTATAATACCAGTATTATATTTATGTCATTTATGTCTTATAGGATTAAAAACCCATATTTTATATGTTCCATGTATAGAATTAATGAGCCATATCACCTTGAGGGGGTAATAGTCCACACTCCCTCAAATGAAATTATCGTGTTTACACATCCTGGAAAACATAATAGTATATTTTAAATATAAATTAAAATATTATATAGAAAATATAAAAAAAATATATATCATATGTGAGTATAGTTCCATCATAATTTCCACCATTAGAGGTTGTAAGGGAAAATTGAACAATCAATGTTTCATAAGGTAATAGTGTGCTAGACATAGAAATAGTGTGATTGTATCCATTAAATGGAGGTACATGTTAGTGTAGTTTGAATCATTTTCATAATAATATCCTAGTATATTATAGATATATGTTTTGTTATATAATAAAGGAATAATAAAATTATAGGTAGTGGAAAAGGAAAATAATTTAAAGGACCTTGAGAGAAGATGTTACCTCTAAATTGGGTAACTTCTATTGATTTGAGGAAAAAGGCTTTCACAAATTTCCTTCTCCCATGGTAAGACTTCTAAGACCAAAGGAAGAATTTTGGGATTTTATTTAACCATATTTTGGATGATAAATGTGGCTTGGTTGGTGTTAGTAAGTGGGTAAAGGTGGTGGCGTTTTATAAGTGGGAGGAACGACACATTAGAAAAGTATTGAAATATTATTTTATTATAAAATTATTTTATATTTATCATGGTCCAAAACATTTTTATTTGAAATATAATATGATTTTGGGTTATATCAAAATCATCCAATTAAAATAACCCAAGTTTTGAATATTTTTTAACCCTTATAATTTTGGTTTAACATTTATTTGACACATTCTAATATTACCATGATATTTTAACATTTACACTTTGTGGGTTAATTAAATTACCATAACATGTAAAAAAACCCATAAAATTTCTATTGAGGACATATTTGGACTTATAATAACCATTTTCATGAATCTAATATTTTTTAGAATTTTAAATAATTCAGCAAACTATATTATATTTCATGTTATGAATAATGTCAAATTTGACACTATTTATACTTGATTTCATAAAAAAATTCATAACAACATCATTAATTTAAAAAATGCATTAAATCTTCCCAAACAAGTAAATTTCCTAAAAAATATATATTTATGGCCTAAAAAGGATCTAATTACCTTAATTTTAATATTTATAATATCGTTTATTTCAATCTTTCGTTAATAAGGTACTCATTGCACCATCATTTTTTTAATAAAAATATTTATTTATGTCTAGAAATCCTAAGTAAAATACCACGATGTAGGAAATATTTTTATATATCTAGTGACTATTTATAGTCATAGATATTAGTTATATAACTCCACCATAAAATTGTTTTAATAAAAATATACATTTTAATGTTATATTTATTTTTAGATTAAATTAAATATTATAAAATGTCATTTTCACACCAATATAGATCAATATAGTCCTAAAATAGACCCATGGATTCCCATTATTAGATATATCTCATCCAATAGGATTATTACAACAGTTATGACAATTTAATATTATTATAATATTATTTTTTACTCATATTTACGAAATTTACCATTTATCCATGGTGAAGAAAATATTTACTGATGTTACTATTCATAACTTTAAAAAATTGTATCTATTAACACAATTTTGACCTTATAATTACAAACATGGAGTCATTTTTCTAAATTCAAAACATTGAGTTGGTGGAAATTAATTTAAATTTAATTTCTGTTTTCAAAACAGGTAAGTAATTTTTTAAGAAATAATAACTATTAAAAAATTGACATGTGTTTATGTCCAATTTCGATGGAAAATTACTTAAAATTACAAAGTTGGATTAAATTGTAAACACATATTCCAATTTAACATTAAAATTAATTAAAAAGACAATCCAACTATATATATAAATTAGACGAAAATGTTGTTTTGAATTAAATTGCAGTATGTTTTTCTATGAATTAAAATATGAATTTCATCAGGAAAATTCTAAAATCCCATCCAATGAAAATTTTGAAATAATTATTATAAAGAATAAGTTTATATTTTCAAATATTACATATAAAAGTGAAAAAAAATATTTAAAAAGGGCCATCTAAAAAAAGGCGGTAAAACAGACTTTTAAAAATATTAAAGTATTTTGTGATTAAAATTTGATAAATTCACATTTTAGGCATCAAAATTTTATTAGATATTTTTAAAAATATTTTAAAAAATTGAATAACCATGTTATAATTAATTATGTTCATTCACAAAATTTTAACATCTTGGTGTTAACTACCATTTAAAATAATAATAATAATATAGTATTATTTATTGATATAACTCGATGTTGTGTGCAACGTAACATTTCAGAGAAATATCTAGGTGTGTGTTGAGTATGTTGTCATAAAATTTTTCTATTTAATGTAAAATTAATATATTCTTTATAAATATTAATAGATAAGAAAAATTACTATTCTATAATTACTTGGGATGTTATAATTGTGACTCCATCATACATAAATTTTTTAAGGTTCTTTATGTGTCCTAAGATTTATGTATTGAATTATAGAGGTATTAATAAATAATTATTATTATTGAGAGGATTACATGAGAATATGGTTGGAGGTGATCCATGAGTAGTGGAACATGAGGCACTTATAGTTCCAGGATATGAAGTCAGAGTGTAATTCTAAAAGAACATTTATCAGTTCATGTAGTTTATTGAAAAAGATACATGGCATGTTGTAAAAATTACAGCAGATGAGAAACTAGTTTTTTAGTTGTAGAACCATCTGAATATCACCATAGATGATATACACTAGGAAAATGAGTTTTATATTGAGTCAATCTAGATGATTCTTGACCACTTAGAGAATCATTTTGAAAAGAGAGTCAAATTGGATTCTTATATGTTTCTTGGTCAAGTAAATCATTATAAGGACATCAAGAGTGTCGATTGAAAAATAGATCAAATGTAGTAGAAGGAAATTTAGGAGATTATTTTGAAGCACTTGTACCCAGACACACTCAAGACGGATAGGGAGGTTGAGTTGATGAGGTTGACACATGGTGGTATGTTTTTTATGCAGTATGCTGACTAATTTAAAAAATTTATATGATATTTCAAGCATGGGAATGATATGTGGTGAACATGGATAATTAGTATTGTGATAAGATTATATGTGAATTTATGTCCAAGGTTAACATTTTCTTGCAGAATATGTTTTCAGAAGTGGCAATGTAGGATCTCATTTTTTAAGGGATCCGGAAGGAGTCTCTAGAGGAGGATAAGTAGTTTCTGCTGGAAGGTCAGTAGGTACACCTTCTAAGAGAAAGAAGAATTTATTTGAGAAAATACACTAAGTTAATGGAATGTATAGTGTACAAGGGAATGATATGTGATACAATACTTTACTCAGGTGACCTGTCATTGGTGGGTATTGTCTGGTCACATTCATAGATAGTACCCCCGAACACAGGTAGAGTGTCGATCATTAGGTAGGATGAAAAATATAATGATTATATATATGAACCCATGGAATATGGGTAATGATGGATTAGATAGGAATAATTAGTGTTTCGTAAAGGGATCTTCTACATTGTATTAGTTTTGCAGTAGGTGTTCTCCTAGCAATGCCAGTTGAGGGAGTGTATGAGGTTATTCATGGATAGAGAACTCGTATTATTATAGTGGAGTAGCTCATTGGTGTTAGACTGAATCATAATGAATAGGGGTAATACAATTTCATGTTATTCACTCTACACCTTTGTATAGAGAGGTTGGATCCTATACAGTTAGATATACTATTCTTTTGTATTCTACACTATGTAGTGCCTTATTTTACACGGGCGCCTCTCATTTTTTTAATCTACACCAATTTTGAATCGTTTGAGCCTAAAGGTGGAGTATATGAGTGGGGTTATGATGATAGATACAAATTTTGGTGTATGGCCTAAGGAAATCTGCTTGTACAAACAGAATTATCTTAAAGATTCATAGTATCAATTCAGTTGGGATCTTTACATCCTTATCTAGTCAATATTTAACCAAATTATAGATATGGAATCATTATTAGCATACGAAGCTCAGATTTATTTTTATTGTAGGCGACATTGTCTATGACTCCTGAGGCATACATATATATTAACTGTGGAGATTGTGTTATCTAGATGGGCCATTCTGGGACATTTCACCAGCAACTGGGGGAGATCACTACCCTTTTTTCTAGTTTCCTTTTAGACTAAAGAGGAGAAAGGAGAAATGAATTTCTACCTATATTCTAAAGGATACAATATGGATTTATATAATTTATCTGAAGGATTCCACCTATGAGATGTGTGGAATCCCAAATTGATCACAGGTCGGGGATGAGGTAATTTATATTCCACCATATAGAATGGAGCCAATAGAGAATAACAATATTAAGACTCAATTAGGTGTTTTCATTGATAAGGGGTCTATCCATTCGATTATGTCACCTTTGGGTTCTTAGGTTTTGTTTTCTAATAAGTATGATGGGGCTCTACAATAATGTGATGATTATAATATGTTAAACTCAATGACTCTACGAACTGATATCATTTTATCAGTTTCGATGATCTATTTGACCATTTGTGTGGATCATGTGCTTTCTACAAGATCAAATTATAATTGGGGTATCATCATTTGAGTGTTATACCTTTGAACATACATCAAAATACATTCATATGAATTTATAACCCTTATGAATTTATATTGATGTTTTTTTGGATAAAAAATACTCTTATATTATTCATGGCCTTCGTGATGAGAATCTTACCCCAATATCTAGATCAGTTTTTTGTAGTGTTTGCAGATGACATATTGTTGTACTGCAAAACATAGGAAAATGTGACCAACTTATTATTAGTGTCTGGGGTACCTTGATATGGAATTTTCTATATGCTAATCTTTTTATGATTTAATTATGGATTGACCAAGTACACTATTGGGTCACATCATTTTAGTGTAAGGTGTCTTAGTGGACCCAATACCATTCTATCTTGGTTGGCCACTAGGATGGTAATTGGACCGGTGGGTCACATGGAATCAATAGTGCCTCACCATATGATAGAGGATTCTAACATGTAGTGAGGGTTTTAGAAAAATATAGTTGGGATACAATACCCTCATATTTGAGTAACACTACTGTTTATCAGATAAAAATAACTAAAAATTGAATTAGTGGTTATAAATTATGATAATGAAAATTGATTGATAACATCAACTGAATGTTAATAATGTAAAACGACAATATACAAACAACCATGCATATCCATATAATGAAGCATATATAATATTGAACACATTCAACAGTCAATAATGTATTATACCATATCAAAAAAGGAAGGGAAATCCCAATGGATGATCTCTATGAGTAACTTGAGCTCTAGATCAATCATATTCTCCTAAAATCCCATGTACAAGAAAATATAAAAATAAATAATCAATGGTCATGCATGCATTAGTTCTACTCGGATACCCCATTTTAAAGGTGGTCTAAGCATGGTGGGAGATTTAAATACCAGTAGGTTACCACCGACAGTTTTAGAAAATTAATATTATCCCAAAAATATATATATAAACATTTGTGGATAATATGAATAATCAATAAAACTAAATAAATAAAATAACATCCCACTCAGGTTCCTAAAGGACACATGTAGGCTCTACTTGTTTCAGCTCATGGATTGAAAGATATGTCTAGTCAGTATATATATATATATAATTATTTTTATATAGTTTAGTAATACATTGCATCCAACTATATGAAACATTTATGTATGGACGTAATTGTCCATATACTAAGAATACTATGTGCTGATAGGATTGTGGTGTAACTCAATCATCCATCAGTAGTCTGAATGGTCCAATAATTTCAATCCAAGTGGTATATTCCAAATATATAATAATAAGTGGAAGGCGTCATTCTTGTCACTCGAGACGGTGACTATGCTATCGTTTTATCACTTAAAAGTTAGTGAGTGTGATGTCATGCCAATACTCAACAATAGACATGGTGCATCAGTCCCTACAACCCATCAATTTTAGTAGTATGAGGAGACATGACTCAATAACTTATTTAAGGGAGCATGATACCACCATCACAATATAACCCTTACCATCATTCCATATCCTATAACAAGGCATAAAAATATTTATAATAAAATATCTATGATGTAGTACATCTCATTATTTACATTTACTACGAAATTATAATTAGGTCATAACATTTTAATTATAATAAGTATATAATCATTCAACTATTAGTGTTTCCTTTCCACCCTATAAATATTATTTCATTCAATTATTTAAATTCAATTATCATAATCAATTATTATTTAACTAACACACGAGGTGTGGTCATACCACAAAAATATATTCCATTTCAATTAAAAAATTAGATTCATTCAAGTCGTGAAAACCATCATGAACCATTCTACTCAATATTATCAAGTCAATATATGACTACCATTTAAATCATTAATGAATGAAAATATATCATGTATAATCCAATACAAAAAAATAATTTCATTTATTTACCTAAATAAAGAAAACATAATTTATAAAACTCAATGAACCACTTTATATGTGTGAATGGAAAATGGGAAATTAACTACATGGGAAGTTCTAATTAATTGTTGGGCCAAGCACATTGGAGGTGTCGTGGTTCATATAAACATCTATATCAATAGATGGTACCTTCATTTAGCAATAACCAGGAAAGGTATGTATGAAACTAGACATATGACTAACATTAACAAAATCAAAGGAAAACCATCAATGAAATAATTCCAACAATGATTTTTTTCATTAATTACAACATTGTAATTTAGAATATATCGCACCTCATTTGAGTGGTTTTATTATAAAACCATGAAATTGTTTATGAAAAATTCATTTCAATATAATTAAACATCACATTCAAGAATAAAATCTCAATTCTCTAATGGAAAATAATTTTTATAAATCTTCCAATAATGGATATATAATTAAAGTTCAACACAACACTTAGGAGGTTTCATTTCCAATTTATCAGTTGATTAAAATTGGAAATTCCTTTTATTCCCCAAAATGAATTATTAGAAGGTATTCAAATAATTTAATTCATTTAATTAACAAAGTAATAGTTTAGCTAGCTCACACATGGGGTCTTCATGATTGAGGTTGACATCCTATAGATACTAAAAATCATTCAACGAGATTAATACTATATGTGTATACCAATTTATATTAAATAAAACATTTTCACTAAATGAGTAGAAATGCCTATCATGCTCCACAACAATTCTATTTATAAAATTATTAAAATTTAATAAAAAATACATATACCACCTAATTACTGCTTAGGAAATATCAATCAGGCCATATAGAGGTCTGATTCATTATGTTTTTGATGAAATATAACAAACATATAACTTCCTTGATAATAGGGAAACTGATTTGGAAGAACAATAATTAAATCAAGAGGTAATTAAATAATTAAATTTTCAATAAGAATCCACAAAATAATGATGCAAATACATATAAATTAACGGAAGTCAATTTGAAATTTAGATGGAGGAGATGGTTGAAAACCTAGGTTAGTCTATAGAGGGACACAAAAAACGCAAGGATGAGGCTCACACATGAGTAGAAGGAAAAATAAAAATAAGATAATTAAGGAAAATATTGAATTGGCTTTCAAAACTAGGTCGAATGGTATGACCAAATCATGTGCCAACCGTATGGAAAACACTACACAGGAAACCCACCACAAACTGTTTGACTTGAATGGTTTCTATAATCATGCACCAAGAATGTAATGAATTGTGTGAGGATACTACCTATGTGGTACTAACCATTTGGGCTTGGTTGATGTATTTGGAAAACATTGTGTTGCCCATGCGAGGAACACAAGAACCTCTACAATAGGATGCAAGGTTTTCTATGGGTCCACAGAATTTCAGACAAATTTTGAAACCAATTCAAACAAACCAAACATGGGATTTTAGGGATCAACACACCAAAACTCAATGAGTCACCCAAGAAACCTCTAAGTCCACCTCCCATGTATATAAATAATTTTTAAATAATAAAACTATCATACATACATTTTGAATGTTGGTTTAATGAAATTCCCATCAACATAATTTCAAAATTCAAATTCCCATGTAATTACACCGTGGCTCAAAACATGGGTTCTTACAAACTCTCTGACATAGTACATCACTTCTTTGAGAAAAATTTTGGAAAAATATATAAGATCACATGACCTACAAGGATCATCTTGTTATGTTCCAATAGTCATGCCACATTTTCAAACTCCCAATGAACCTCCAGGAATTCTCATAAGAATACTACAATTAAGATGATGAGAAGAGAGTTAATTCTCAATTTACATATGAAATTATAATAAAATCCTATGCGAAATAATTCATCTGGATACATCATCACATATTCATCTCATTAATCATTTTGCCAAAGGTTCTCAACACTTTAGGATTTATCTTCATAAAGGGATAATTATGAACCACATCACCTCCACCATCGAAATTTCCTTTATTTCATTCCACTAATCATTCTAGAGATTTTAGTGGAATGATTTATTTAACATGGAGTACCTAATCACACCCATGATCATATCATAGAATTATCTTGAAATAAATCATTGAATCCCAATCGATCAAATTAATTATGGTCGTGTAAGATTTCTCAAGAGAAAAATCCATTCATTACAGTACACCTGAAATAACACAATGACATGAATTAAAATGGATTCTTTTTAATATAATCAATTAAGGAGAAGGAAAATAGTTGATTCACTGAAAATGAAATTTGTTGAAAATTCCGAACATAGATTTCCAGCAAGTTTAGAATCTAAAATAATACACCATCCACCAAAGCATCACATGTTCTCCATAATCACGTTCACCTAATCCCATATCTAACTACTGGTGGGGTTCATTGATCAAACAATCAAATATTAATTTAAACTATCATAAATCATTACCAACAAGTAGTAACCTTGATCTAGCATACTGGAATCTTCTCCATTTAAATATCAAATTTGAGCCTGAAAACATGTGTAGGATAACCTTGGTTTCATAAAACTGAAGTCTAAGAAACAAGCCCTAAGAACTATAACACCATGATTATAAGTGATATGTTGGTAAAAATCCATGATGTCCACATCAGAGAATTGAAAAAGAATAGAGTGAATTCCTCTTGTTGTTCTTGCCAATGAAGGAAGTTGGTGTCCAAGAGTCCATCCAAGATGTTCCTACACGGGAACCCAGATATCACTCATGACAAACTCTCCAAAAAGAAAACATGGAATATAGCATGAAATGTTGATAGTGATAACTAATCAAGACCAAAACAAATTGAAACATTATTATAAATTAAGACTGACTACTTCTTAGTGCATCATGTACAAGGTCAAGATAGGGGAAATTTTAGTCCTTTTCATAACAGTACACTAAGAAGAAACTAAGAAAACCAAAAGAAGAATAATCAAACCACTTCTATTTAACGTATTTAAATGATTTATGCATCAGCATATGACACATCACCATTTACTGATCACAATTCCATTACAACTATAGGAATTCCATGAATTTTTATCATAACCATTTAAGACAATTTGAGACCAATTGTGTTTTAAGAGGTTCATAAATAGCCACCCATATACATTTATTACTTCCAAGAAAGCATTGATATGTTTCAAAAAATTCAATCCTCCATGGAATTGAACAAATACTGACCATTTCTATATGGTCCCCAATGGGTGTCTTCCATGTAATTGGAATGTGGCATATTCAATAGAAATGACATGATTCTCCCAACCGTAGAAGATTCATAGTTGTCAAATTATGAATTAGATCAGCCATTCATAAGAGTGTTAGACCAAAAACACCATAAACATATGTGTGACACTCCTTTGAATGATGCTAGTGTATGCTAATTAATTTGGATTAAGGGGAAAACCCAACCTAATCAATGTTTCCAAATACTCATTCCTTCTTTCAAATTCATCTTAAATATTGGAAAATACATGATTTTTTACACTGAGGTCTCTCTACTCTCAAAGGACTAGAGAATTCACTAAAAACTCAAGTATCATTGATTTCACTTAAATCAATTGTATCCTTATATCAATTTGAAAATAAATTATACCATACATATATATATCATACCACCCTAGGATCTTGAAAGATATATGACACATCCTTTATATTTTCCACAGGTGGTCTACCTTATACATTTTGAGTATTAGGTGGATCATAAAAAAATTGTCTCACATCACATTATCTCATACAACAATTAATCATATTGATGACGTCCTGAGTTTCCTAGGATAAAGAATAGGGATACAAGACTTACTAAGTATTGAACATTACAAATGAATGGCTAACAAGCTGAAACAAACCATTATAAGATTCTCAAACCAATAACAAGGGTCTGGGGTACTATGACCACCCAACTGAAGGAGTGTGATATTTAGAAACTAAATGTATAACTAGGGATAATTGAACCCAATCATTTATATTTAAAAGAAATTATCATAGCATTTAGAGAGTCATAGAATCTGAAAGGGTGAAACCAACCACGAGCTACCCCCTTACAAAAACACATGTGTTGACCCTATCATGAGGTCATGCCAAAGAGATGTCAGTATTCCATACACCTAAATTTTAATTCATTGTAAAAAAAGTGAAGGTGTACACAAAAATATCATGTTTCTGTTCGATGAAGACGCATAGAATGTTTGTCCTACCTTTAAATTATGGATAAAAATAATTTTACCACATCATGTACAATTATAAGCCATTATAATTATTTATTTATACCCATTACACATTAAAAAATGTAAAAAAACACCAGGGAATAATTTTAATGTCTTATCAAACACCCATTTAAATCGTTATCCATTTTTTCATCCTACCATCATTACACAATTTTTCATATAAATACATTTTTAGGTTGTAACAAATAACACAACCTATGAGTTTTCAGATAATCTAACTTAGGTTCTTCAAAATTCCACCCAATAAAATTTGTGAATTATAATTTATTTGAAACAACCATATAAAGTTATAAAAAAAGGAACATTCCACAACTAATCTTTATAGGTCCAGTTGTGCAATTTAGAATGTTATCTACATGATCTACATGCCAGTGGGTTTACATCCAAAATCATTATAAAAGAAATCCAATTATTTTTTGAACAAATTTTCTTTAATATTTTTGGAATTTATAATCCTCTATAATGATTTCATGGTTGTGCATAATGGTTATGTTATATGGGTGGTCACCTACAAATCTATAATGATCCCATACACATTACTGCTTGGAATATGGAACCTATTATCCAAACATAGTCCATTTAAAAATATGAACCTTAGTATCTTGTATATTTTTACAATGGTCTTTGTTTCCGACGCTTTCGCCGGGGCGCTCGCCCGTCCGTCCGTGGGGGAGGACATGCGGTGCTTCTGTTTCCCCGCATTCCCGCTTTCTAAAGGCGGGCGGCATTCGCTCCTTATTCAGGGACGTCTGCTCCTTGATCGAAACAGGATAATGGGATGTCGGTTCTTCCTCCTGCGGATTCCTCCTCAGAACTCATCACCTAGTCCAGATCTCCCTTATAGATTTAATACGTAGTTCGTGAAACTCTTCCCAGTGCCATGTTTCCGTGGACGCCGGTTAATTACACTGCTTCTGTCGGGACATTCCAAAGGGTCCAGTTAGGGCAGCAACCTTCAGTTAGGGGAGTAGTCGCGTTGAGGCATCAGTAGCGTGTCTCGATGCTGGGGTACCTGGCATGTCTGTCTGTTATCCTTGACCACAAGGCTTCTCGAGGGTGTGGAAGCCCGAGTAATCCTACATCGAGTGCGGGGAATTATATGTCGTAGGCACATATCTGAGGTTTTCCTCAGCTTCCCGTGCTCAACACAGGGTATGCCGCAAGTTTAACATCCAGCGGAGACAGATCAACCCAACCAGAGCATTAGCTAGGGTAGATCGGATTGAGAGATCCTCCTTGAAGGGATATCGATACCGGGGCCAGCCCATGGGCAACTGTGAAGAAGAACGTACCGACATGGTCTCACCAGGATAAGAGGGTCCGGGCGAGAATCGGAACGGGTGGTGGGTTGATGAATTGAGTGGAAGGAAATTGAAATGGGACCATCGCAGGGGCGACAGTGAAGTTGGGCTTGAGCCTTGACGAGGCTTCCTACATATCCCTGTGGCAGGGAATCAAAGTCCGCATAGTTCGGGATGACCTCGATGAACTGACATGAATTTGGACCTTGGCTCGATGAGCATCGTCAGAGTACCGACGTGAGAGTGGACCCGTGGGTCCACTAGTGGTGGGATTTAACCTTGGGAAGGTTTCCTACATACCATGCCTTGACATGGATCAATGTCATCATAGTTCAGATGGGGCTTTGTCGGTGAATCGACGTGAATGTGGAACTTGGTCCGATGGGTGGTGGGCTTGAACCTTGGGAAGGCTTCCTACGTACCATGCCTTGACATGGATCAAAGACCTCGTAGTTCGGGTTAGTCACAACGGCATGCCGTCAGACTAGAATTGGGTGTACAGTTTAATGTCATGTGGGACAAAAGGAGGCATGCAGTTTAACGTCATGCTGGACGAGGGCGAATCTCATCGTGAATGAACGACCGAGCAGTGTGTCTTGAACATCATGGAGTCTTCCTACGTACCATGCCTTGACATGGATCAAAGACCTCGTAGTTTAGGCGGGAAAGGGTCGCAAGAGATTACCATTGGACCAGAATGCAGTTTAACGTCATGTTGGACCGGGGTGAGACCCGACGTGAAATGACCGGTGGGTTTGAACCTCATAGAGGCTTCCTACGTACCATGCCTTGACATGGATCAAAGACCTCGTAGTTCAAATGGAATGGGTCGCAATGGCTTACCACTGGACCAGAATGGGACCCGATGTGAATGGATGATGGGTGGGCTTGAACCTCATGGAGGCTTCCTACGTACCATGCCTTGACTTGGATCAAAGACCTCGTAGTTCAAATGGGATGGGTCGCAATGGCTTACCACTGGACCAGAATGGGACCCGAAGTGAATGGATGATGGGTGGGCTTGAACCTCGTGGAGGCTTCCTACGTACCATGCCTTGACATGGATCAAAGACCTCATAGTTCAAATGATGGGTTTTTCGGTGAACCGATGTGAAAGTAGACCCGGGGGTCCACTATTGGTGGGCTTGAACCTCGTGAAGGCTTCCTACGTACCATGCCTTGACATGGATCAAAGTCCTCATAGTTCGGAGGATTGATGGAATACAGTTTAACGTCATGCGGGACGGTAGTGAACCCTGACGTGAATAAACGACGGGTGGGCTTGAACCACATGGAGGCTTCCTACGTACCATGCCTTGTCATGGATCAAAGACCTCGTAGTTCATAAGGATATTCGGGGTCAGGTTCGGTGCTCACTCTAAGCCCACGTGAGTCATGCTCGTTGTGAGAAACAAGAGGTTGCAAGGACCTGAGGATCACGTCGCGAAGGGTGCGTCCGTGAGAAGCGAAAAGGGACTTACGCATTGAGCGGCCTATGGTGTTGGGACTTACTCCAGGATGGAGGCCCATGGCTCTACAGAGCGCGGGAAAGATGGACCTTGGTCCAACGATGGGAGGTGCCTCGTTCCCTATCACACCCTCCACTGACCTTGGTAGTGGGGAAGTACGGAGATGCAGAGGTGCAGCCATCCGTTGAGGGGGCTAGGGTCGCCCTTCTCTTACGAACATAGGCCACTCCGACAAAGAGGATCTCATTCCATGTAAGGAAGAGTTCCATTCCTGTGGAGACGAGTGGTGTAAAAAATTTTCGAGCTGGGGGGACC
The DNA here is from genome assembly GCA_963277665.1 of Viscum album. Taxonomy (NCBI): domain Eukaryota; kingdom Viridiplantae; phylum Streptophyta; class Magnoliopsida; order Santalales; family Viscaceae; genus Viscum; species Viscum album. The sequence continues at coordinate 1,607,451 of OY728129.1, forward strand.
CTTCGCGAGGGGCACGAGGTCGGATCACAGTTTAACGTAATGTGTTGAGGACGTGGTGCTTGGCAGTTTAAAGTCCTGCAGCTTGGATGATGTGGGTTCACTCCACACCCCTAGGACTTACATAACCGGTACCCTCTGGTCCTTGGGGAAGGGAAGGTACCGGTAAGGCCATGGTTAAGTGGGGTCGTGGAACGAACCATCGAGGGGTCCACGTTAGCGTGGCTATGTGAAGAAGAAATAGCCGTTAGCGTGCCTATGTGAAGAATCATTAGGCGAAGCAACGCTACGGGTGGCATTGTCCATGGGACTTTGAAATCACATCGTGCAAACCTGGTGGGTCGCACGGGAATAAGAATTTCTAAGTAGATGGGTGTGCTTTGCGAAGTGGAGTGCCTTGGCCTTAGCATGGGGCATAGGTGTGAGTGGAAGGTGCTTCGCGAAGTGGAACAGTGTTCGCGGAGCACTACCTCGTGATGAAGGGGTGCCTCGCGAAGCAGGGTCCTGCGAAGCAGTGTGCTTCGCGATGTATAGTGATCCTACCTTGGCATAGGGATCACTAGCATGGGTTGGGTGTTTCGCGAAGCATAAATGCTCCACGGCTGCCCGGGTTCCCTTGGGAATCCCCTTCCTTCGCGAACGCCCTTGAGCTTCGCGAAGGGAATCCCTCTCGGAAGAGGGGCTCAAAACGAGACAAAGCAGAGTCATCTCGCGAAGTAGAAATACCTCGCGGAGCTCATGATTCCCAGGGTAAAGAGTGTTTCGCGATTCGGGAGAGGAGAAGCCGAAAAGTCAGATTATGCCACCCGGGACTCAGGGGGAGTCCAGTATTTATAGGGAAGGGGCGCCGTGAATCAGGGCTCGTGTGCCGCCTCCGGTGCTTCGTGGCGTGCACGCGAACATCAACGTCATCCGCGGAGCATTACCGCCTCCGTAGCTTCGGGGCGGCTCGCGAATGTCAAATGTGTTCGTGGAGCATTACCGCCTCTGGGGCTTCGTGGCGGCTCGCGAACGTCAAATGGGTTCGCAGAGCATTACCGCCTCAGGAGCTTCGCGGCGGCTCGCGAACGTCAAATGGGTTCGCAGAGCATTACCGCCTCCGGAGCTTCGCGAGGCCGCGAGGGTCGGGGCGCTTCACGTGGGTGCTTCACGGCGGGGCTTCGCGGCTGTGCTTCGCGAGGCAGCGCGCCGGCTGTCTTTTTCCTTTCTTTTGGGCCGTATTTTTGGCGCCAACAAATGCCCCCCTCAGACATGGAACCGCAGAGGGCGAAGGGTCGAAGTCTGAGGGAAAATCTCCAAAATTGTCGGTGGTTCGCGATGCAGCATTGCGAAGGGGTCCCGCGATGCTCGCCGGGGCCGCGGATCCGGACGTGCCACGATGCTTCGCGCGAGTGAGGTGCGCCGCGATGCTCCGGGGTCGCCGCCTATAAATAGGGTGTCCACCCTCTTTTGTCTTCACGTTCCTTCCTTGTCTTTTTGTGCTCTCAACTTCGCGAAGCTCTGCGTACTCCGCGACAGCCCTCCGCGAATCGAGCTTCGCGGTGAACCGTGGGTCTCCGACTCTGCGTCCGTGCCAAGAGAACCTCTGCTTGTCTGCCTTGGCCAGACTTCGCGGCTTGGTCTCGTGACCGATCTTCACGATCCGGCTTCGCGGTCGAGCTTCGCGGTTGAGCTTCGCTATCCATCCGATAGAATCCTTTTCTGAGGGCCAGAGTTAAAATGGCCCATCAAGAAGCTGTCTTGGGGGTCCTTGAAGATGCTGCTCGTCGAGATCAGATTACCAACCGTCCAGGCTTGGGGGAGAAGATCCGGAGCCACTCGGACCACACTTCTTTGACAGATCTGCTCTCGGAGGGCCAGAAAGATTATCCGTAGTGAAAGAAACTGCCGTTGTACGGCTTCAGGCTGAGGGATGAAGTCTTCATCCCTGAGGCGAGTAGGGATGAACCAGCTTGCTGGTTCAGGAGCACACCGTGACAGCACCAATGGTTCAGGTCGAATGATGGACATGCGTGGGAGGACTTCACACCCGTTACTGCTGACTGTATCTACAACCATGTGAACGACATCGATGAGAGGCCATTACAATGGGAGACGTCCCCTCCTCTCTACCATACCATGCTAAAGGCAGCCTTGCAGGATTCGAAGAAGGGATGGTCCGATGAGTGGGACGTGTGCCAGAGCGGCAACTTTACTGATTACTGGGCCTGGGCCTACTGGGTAGGCGCCTCATGCGAGGAGTTTGGGGCCGAGCTGAGGAGAGTGGGGTTGTATGAGGCGGCATGGGCCTCCCAATTCCATATTTACCAACCGAAGTAGCTAATGCCGGAGTTGGTGAGTAGATGGGCATCAGCCTGTGGGATGTCCACCAAATTTCTGGGGTCCCAATCTTGGGGGCCATGTATGATGAGTTCCTCCCCGTTGCTAGCGCGTGTGGGGATGCGGAGCAAATGCCGCGACTGGCATCGGCGCTGATGGCGCTTGTCCCTGCAGAGGACAAGGAGGCAGTGAGGGACGTCCACTTCAGGAGGTGGTTCAAATGATTCCTGAATTTCCCAGAGAATCGAGAGTTCCCTCCGCGGCCTCGAACTTGTCCAAGGGCGGCCCAACGGGGAAAAGGGCACACGTATTGGCGGGTCTTGGAGGACAGCCAATGGAAAACTTTGGGTTTCAGTGTCAGCACTGAACAACAGCTGATAGTCAGGCTGGCGGCGTTCATCGCGGCTCTCATCTGTGGTTGGATTCTACCGGTAAGAGATACAAGAATGGGGGTACGGCCCAACTCGTTTATCATGGCGTCGATGTTGGACATGGGGAAGCGGATTAACCTGGGGATCCCGATGCTCACCAAACTGTACAGAATGTTGCGGAATATTAGCGAGGGAAAGAAGCCTCCAAGGATTTGCTAGCCCTTCCACCTCCTATATGGGTGGATCACAGCGCATATCAGGAGGATTTATGAATATCCAAACCCCATTTCGCCATCGGGATAAAACTTTCGCCCCTCCATCCAGAACGCGGTCGGGAGCTTCCCATTCAAACTGGTCATTCTGATGGTGCTGAATAGGGTGTGGAGGGCGGACGAGTTCAACTTTCATCCCTTCCCATTGCCGACGGGGATGCTTACTGATGACGGACGGGGAATGGAAGAACATCGGGCTTACCTCCTGGCCTTCCGAGGTGGAGTTTTGGTGGCCCGAATAGATCGTGAGCCGCTCTGTGAACCGTACACTCCGTATCGGTTTGCGAGGCAGTTTCGGTGCCTCCAGCGGCTGACCCCGTAGGTCTACTGGGAGGTGCGTCACGAGGAGCACCCGTGTGTGATGAGGCAGTTGTGGCTCATGTTCACACGTGAAGATAGAAAGATGCGGATCGCATTGCCTCCATCCACCGCCGCCTTCGGATTAGTGAAGGAGTACGCCATCAGTTGGGAGGTTGCTTACCCAGGGGAGATGCTGAAGCAGCCAACGATCCGGGTTGGTGACGGTGGTCCTCCTCTATCTTGAGGTCAGGGTAGGAGGGCAGCTAGGGCCGCTCGCGGTAGCGGGGCTTCCATGGCGGCGAGACCCGCACCGGCCGAGGGTATGGCAGCAGCGGTGGATCCGGTGATTCCGGGAGAGCAGGGTCATCTGGAGGGGCGGCCACCGAGGGGATTCCGTAGGATATCCACTCAGGCTCCGGGGAAGCGCCTGCGTCACATTGACATGACAGAGGATGCCATCTACCTGGAGGCTTGGGACATTTGGGATGATAACCGGCAATTCCTCAGCCCATCCGAGATATGGGCCCACCTGAATCTCCTCGGGATGGAACTACCGGGTATAGGCCCAGTTTGGGCTGGATTCATGGCATCTCCGGCGGAGGCAGAAAAGTACCTGAAAGAGCTGGAGGATTACATCCACTCCAGTGGTGTCCCTCGCCCAATGATAGATCGGTTGAGGGTACGGTAGAATCAGACGGTCCCCCCATAGTTATCAGTTGCCGATCTGAGGGAGCCCTGCTCCTTGCTGGAGGAATCAGAGGACTCCTCTCGGGAGGATGAGGCTGGAGGAGGGAGCCTGCTGGAGGAGGGCAAGGTCGGAGACTGAGGCTCAGAATCCGACGATTTCGCGGAGGCTCACGAGGTAGCATTCCGAACTTCTCTCCTTACGATCTGTTCTTGGATCCCTATGGACTTCTCACCAATGTTTGAGCCATGCAGGAGGAACTTGTTCGCAGGCCTCGTTCTCGCTCCTTGGCGGATGATGATGTGGGACCTTCAGAACCCGCACCTATGGCTACGTCCAGTTCTGCGTCTGGTGGGACCAGGGCATCCGAGGTGGCTCCTCTAGAATCTCCAGACCTTCCAACAGTATACGGGGGGCCTCGTCTCGGGGTCCCATCAGTACCGGCTCAAGAGCAGCTCTCGGAGGTCGATCTTCGTAAGTCTCCTCCACTGGTCTCCTCGTTGTCACATATTGGCCATGCCAACTAACGTTTATGTCCCTCTTTGTCGTGCAGTTCTTCTACTGGCGTGGGCTACTGCGGAAAGGCTAGTCGGGATGTCGGGTGGCGTCCCTCCTAGGGGCATGCCAGTGATGGTGGAAATAGTCCCTCCATCTCCTCAAGCTGCGACGCACATCATCACTGGCGGGTCTGCCAGCAAGGCCGTACCTGAAATCATTGAGGTGGACTCCGAGGAAGAGGATCAACCGGTCGGTCCCAGCTCTGTCACGCCTGCTTCGGCGCTAGGTGTCGCACTGGATTCGACACCGGATGTTGATCCTGCCGAGGATTTCCTGTGGGCGTATCCCGCGTATGAGCCTACCAATTGCGCAGACTGGGATGAAACGGCCACCAACGAGGAAGACAGCAGCATAGTTCGCCGCCGATCGTGGAAGCTTATCGCACGCTTTATCAAGGACACTCCCCAAGCACAATGGCTGGCCGAAATGGATAGGCTTCGCTCGAGGTTGCACGAACTGTGCGCTGGGGGAGTGGATGCCCAACGTCCTCATGCACTCATCCGAGATCTTATGGCTGAGAAGATCCGGGAGCATGATCGTGGGCTCAGCGTGGGCTGGCAGTGGAGGAAGGCAACCAGCATTAAGAAGCTTTAGGAGGCTGAAGGCGAGGTTCAACGGATGCAGGCCCGAGCAGATGAGCTTTCAGCCTCTCTTGATGCACAAACTGAGCTGGTCTCATGGTTGAAGGCCCATCTGGCGGAGGCAAAAGAGCACATGAGGTAGACCTCTAAAAAGAAGGTTGCCGTTCAAGCTGAGGTGGAGAGGGCCAACGCCAGGACTGACGAACTGTGTCCCGCCGCTGCGGAGGAGGAGCGGGAGCTAGTTCAGCGGCATCAAGCCTTGGATGCATCAAGTCAATGGGTGGCGGAGCTGCAACGCTCTGTTGACGGGGTCAACCCGTCCATGGGGGAAGTCAAACCCCGAGTATTGTAACAAACCCAAAACCCTTTTATTGTTACTTTCGTGCTTCCGAATTTTACCTTTGTTTTGAATGCCATAGCACGCATGATTTCCACTGTTGAATTACCTTGTTACATCCCTACAATGTTTGCGGGACGTTTGACGACAATTCCCCAAGCCAGTCCAGATTCCCGAAAGATGGGGGAAGGATTGATCGGAGGAGGAACTTCCAGGATACGCGAATTACCGTTTCTTCAATGTGCTCTTATGCACGAACGGGGCAACGCCAGGGGGGTTGAAATCGGTCCAAACAGATGAAAATGTGAAATGTGAATCATGATACCCATGATTCGGAACACTGTGGGGATGGCGTGATAATAAGGGACAACCGTTAACCTTAGAGGAGAAACTGTACCCTTATTGCGTTAGCCCGAAATGGTGACAAAAAATGAGCATCGACTGCTGACCATATTCGCAACGTGGGATTTTATCAATTTGTTGTCGATCAATCCTTCGGGACATTGGCCCGTAACAGTAGGAGAGCCCTTGGGCATTGTATCCAGGCCATTCTTGGGGGTCCCTCCAAACATGACCAGTCTTCCGGAATGGTGGCCCAGGACGGTAGGTGAGCCGATGCGGCAGGAGACCAGGCCGTTAGGGGGTTCCTTTAGACACGAAAGAGGATGAGGGTCCGAATAAGGGGCACGCAAAGCATGGAATATGGGGTGGTGTTCTGTCCGAACAGAATCCAACACTCAGGTGGTTACACCATCGTGGTGGGAGTACGTGCGATAGGCGCATCGGTTTGATCATGGATCATTCCTTCTTTTAGACGGGGCCTCTCTGGAAAGGGGATCCGTCACTTCCCAGTGGGATCTTGGGGCATCCTGAACTTGTTCAGGGCAGAACCGCAGTTTATTGTCATGCGTTGAGGACACATAGACTCATGTAGTTTAACGTCATACGATAGGACATGGAGTAAGAGGGAAGGAAGCGTGTGGCGTGGTATATATGAAACTGAAGCGAATGAGGACTCGAAGTCCAAATCACACCACATACCCCCGGAGGACACTCTTCAGGTCGAGGGACCAAGAGTGAGGAATGGGTTGAGCCCGATGTAAGGAGGCCGTGCATTCCTACGTACCCCATGAGGATGGGAATCAAGCCATACGTAGTTCTGAAAGCACATTTTAATGTCATGCAGGACGATGAGCAGCCCGACCATGTTGGTACACATCCTGCCAAAACTATTAAGCCCACGTGAGCCGTGCTCGGTGCGGGAAACAAGCAGTAGTGGTGGGAATTTCCTGACACAGAGAGGGGCTAGTTAGGGCAAAGGGACGCTCGGTGAATCCCGACCCAGTGACACTAACACGATCTTGTGGCGCACCTAGATGCGCGAAGAGAAAGAGCCGAGTATGATGTAATTCCACTTGAACATGGGGATGTGGAAATGTGTGAATCATTGTGCTCGAGATTCAGATCATAATGATGGCAGCATGACGACAGAGGGTAACTGCTGACTGTATTTTCAACGCAGTACCCTTTCGTGTTAGCCTAGAATGGGGACAGACAAATGAGCATCGACCGCTGACCATATTCGCAATGCGGGATTTTATCGATTTGTTGTCCAATATCTGTGGGGGCGTCGGCCCGAAACGATTGAAGGGCCCTTATGTCCAGCATTCATGGAGAGCCCTTATGCTTAGTATCCACGTCGTCCGAGGGTCCTTTTGGATGTGGAAGAGGATGAGAATCCAAATAGCGAGTTCACGAATCTTGGTCGTGGGACGAGGGGAATGTCCCTGTGAAAATCCCACCCTTCGGGCTCTTTGTCAAAACACATCTGAATACAGTAACGAAACATATTAGAGAGAGGGAGAAGATTCCTTTCCCTTGGGGAGATCTTAGTTTAGGGTCGTAGAATTCAGACCATGAAAGTTAGACTGGGCCCGCGAGGAAGTGCCCAGGCGCTCCTACGTATCTCATAGGGATGAGAATCAAGCCTTACGTAGTTCTTGATGGACCATAGACCATAAACGGGTAAAGGGAGAAGGGGACACTTGGCATCAAAACCCGACGTGAAGGAGGACCTAATCCCTACTTACCATGCATTCTCTGGGGAAATGCTCGAGTCGAGGGACCGAACACAAAGGTTAGGTTGGACCTGTAGGGATGTTCCAGGGCGCTCCTACGTATCTCATAAGGATGAGAATCATGCCATACGTAGTTCTGGTAATGACATGGTAGGATACTAGTGTCAGGGGAAAAGAGAAGTGCGGGCATGGCCCTTGCACTAAAAGAAGAGGAATTTGATGTATCTTGTTTTTTCTTTAAGGTGAATGGTTTTTTTTGTGAAGCGACAAGCCTAGAATAGTAGGCTGTGATGTCACCACAAGGATCAAGCCGTGACGGGCGTTGAAAAATGGCATGTCACGTGACCAATACCCAACCTGATGTCCTCTACAACGAGGTCACCACAATTCGGTGCCGTTTTTCGTCGTGTGGCCAGGACGATAATGTCACAGTTTAGGGTCGTATGGTAGGACCAAGCATGCATTTTATCGTCATGTAGCGCAGACGTAGCAGAGAAGATGCTAGGCGGGAAATGTGTGCAGTGTTATAAAACACAATTGACAGAGACATGATCCCACATCAAATTGTACGCCATCTGGAGAGGGAAACCTTAGGCCGAGGGTCCTACACAGAGGTGAAACAGGGAGAGAGACTGGCTTCCTGAATGGGTTGTACCCGGAGACAGGGCGTCTGGGTGGTCCTACGTATCCCATGAGGATGGGAATCAATTTGAACGTAGTCCCGAATGGATCTTAGTTTATGGCCATAGAGCTCGGACCATGGGATCCCCAAAGGATGCCAGATTGCAGCTTTGTCCCCCAAGCATGCAAAGGTGCACCGAGGGATAGCGCCAAAAGTGTCGAGATTCCACCTGGGCATGATGGGGTGGAAAATGATGTGAATCATGCAACCAAAATTCAAGGACTGAAGGGGCTGGCGTGATGACAGAGGATTACTACTTACCATGTTCGCAACACAACATCTTGTCGCGTTAGCCTGAAATGAGGACTAACAAACGAGCATCGACCGCTGACCATATTCGCAATGTGGGATTTTATCGATTTGTTGTCCAAAACCCTCGGGGGCGTTGGCCCGTATCGGTAGAAGAGCCCTTGGGCATTGTATCCAGGCCGTTCTTGGGGGTCCCACTGGGTGTGAAAGGTGATGGATGTCCGAATAGAGGGGAACACGAAGCTTGGCAAGTGGAAGGAACTTGATCAAGTTGAATCTGACACTCTTGGTCCTAGACTAGAGTGCTCTTAATACAGGGGTGAACCACTGCAAGGAGTCAAGGGACTCAACATTGAGGGTAATCGAGAGATGGCAGGTTCCCGGGGGAAGGGGGCATGGTGCCCAAAACCTTGTATCATACCTACACATCCCCCTTCTGGAGAGGGATAGATCAAGTGGTCTAGGTGACCAGGAGATCAGTAGATCACTAAGACGTGGGGCTGGACCCGAATCTTAGACATTCAGGTGGTCCTACGTATCCCATGAGGATGGGAATCAAGCTACACATAGTTCTAAAGGGTGCCTTTTAATGTCATGCTGGACAAGGAATAGGAGGGCCAACACTCAGAACGGGGTGCGTGTGGTGTAGCTATTGCAAACCTGACGTGAATGAGGACGTAATCCTACAATACGCCACACGGTCTGGTGGTCGAGGTCCCAATGGTAGGACCCGAGAGAGGTGAACTTGCTGAACTCATGCTGGACCCAAAGACAGGGGGTCTTGAATGTAGTTCCAGATGAGAGTCTTAGTTTATGGTCTTAGAGCTCGGACCGTGGATGGTGACAACTCCCGAGTAAGCACAGATGTCAACCCAATCCCTAAGCCCACGTGAGATAAACTCGGTGTGGGAAACAAGGGGGGAAGATCCTTATCGCAATACTTGGGGCGTCCATCAAAGGGGAGTTGGCGGAGAGTTTCGAAGGACCCCTTTGATGCAGCTTGTTCTCCCAATGCGTAGACGTGCACGGAGGAAAAGTACCAAGAGTTCTGACACTCTACTTGGACACGATGAAGTGATGAAGGGTGTGAATCGTGTACCCAGCATTTGGGCTTAATGGGTTGGTGTGGAAATAGAGGAAAACTATTAACCATGGTGGAAACACAGCGTCCATATCGTGTTAGCCTGAGGTGGGAACAACAAATGAGCATCGACCGCTGACCAAATTCGCAATGGGGGATTTTATCGATTTGTTGTCTGAAATCCTCAGGGGCTTTGGCCCGTAACGGTAGGATAGCCCTTGGGCGTTGTATCCAGGCCGTTATTGGGGGTCCCTCCGGGTGTGAAAGATGATGAAAGCCCTGATGCAGGGATACGCAAAGCCTGGAAAGCGGGTGCGGACATGTCCGAGTAAAGCTTGGCATTCCAGGTAATAAACCAGAGTACTCTTAAGAACATTGGTGAACCGCCGAAAAAGGGATCGACGAAACAGCTCAGTAGGGGGGGGGATCATGGGGTGGTCATTACGGGACTGTCTTGAATGAGGACATAATCCCACATCACACCATATGATCCTCTCATGGAGGAAGGATAGGCCAAGGGGCCAGGATGGGATAAGGATTCCCGAGAGATGGGGATGGACCTGAATTTTGGACATTCAGGTGGTCCTACGTATCCCATGAGAATGGGAATCAAGCCACACATAGTTCTATATATGTAGTTTAACGTCATACTGGACGAGTAGGGGAGAAATATACCCCGAAACAAGGGAGGTGTGCGGTATGGAGAAGAAGATGACGTGAATGAGGACATAGTCCCACATCACACCATACACCCTGGGTAAGAGGGGACCTAGGCCGTGGCCCGGAAAGGCCAAGGGACCTAAGGTCAGGCCTCAGTTAGGAAGGCCTGACTGGTTTGCAGTTTAACGTCTTACATGAGGACGAGGGTCGGGGGCCCAAGAAGGCCGAGGGGCCTGAGGCTGGGCCTCGTAAAGGAAGGGCGTACGACATGGTACATGATCCCGACGTGAATGAGGACATAGTCCCACATCACACCGTACACCCTTATGAGGAATCCTGGGTCGTGGCCCAGAGAAAAGGGAAAGTTATCAGTCAGAAAGACCTGACTGGTCTACAGTTTAACATCTTACATAAGGAAGAGGGTCGGGGACCCGAGAAGGCCAAGGGGCCTGAGACCGGGCCTCGTAAAGGGAGGATGTACGGCATGGCACATGATCCCGACGTGAATGTGGACATAGTCCCACATCACACCGTACACCCTTATGAGGAATCCTGGGCCGTGGCCCAGAGAAAAGGGAAAGTTATCACTCAGAAAGGCCTGACTGCTCTGCAGTTTAACGACTTACACAAGGACGAGGGTCGGGGACCCGAGAAGGCCAAGGGGCCTGAGGCCGGGCCTCGTAAAGGGAGGGCGTACGGCATGGTACATGATCCCGACGTGAATGAGGACATAATCCCACATCACACCGTACACCCTTATAAGGAATCCTGGGCCGTGGCCCGGAGAAAAGGGAAAGTTGTCAGTCAGAAAGGCCTGACTGGTCTGCAGTTTAACGTCTTACATAAGGACGAGGGTCGGGGACCTGAGAAGGCCAAGGGGCCTGAGGATGGGCCTCGTAATGGGAGGGCGTACAACATGATACATGATCCCGACGTATATGAGGACATAGTCCCACATCACACCGTACACCCTTATGAGGTATCCTGGGCCGTGGCCTGGATCGCTAGCACCACCTGGGGGATATTTGTCACCTCGGGATGGGGCAGAATGAATCACTGTTCTTGATGCCTGGGACATATCGAGGTGGACCCGAAAATACAGGACACTGTTGACCATGTTCGAAACACAGCGTTACTATGGTGACCCATATGGGGGCAACAAATGAGCGTCGACCGCTGACCAAATTCACAACGCGGGACTTGTATCGGCTTGTTGCCTGAAAACCCTCGGAGGCGTTGGCCCGTATCGGTAGGAGAGCCCTTGGGCATTGTATCCAGGCCGTTCTTGGGGGTCCCTCTGGGTGTGGATAATGACAGAATCCCAGTCAAGGAGTGGGTGATGCATAGTTGTATCCATCCACTAAAGGGGCAAACACCTCCAGGGGGGAATGTGCAGCCGGGTCGAGGCTTGCTCGATGTGGGTCGGGGAAAAAGTGTGCACCTTTCCATGTCTTGACCCGAGGGGAAGATCTTGGATTTTGGGCTGGGCCAACGGACGAAGTGTCTAGGCATTCCTGCGTATCTCATAAGGATGAGAATCAAGCCATACGTAGTTCACGAAGGCCATGCAGTTTAGCATCATGCGGTGAGGACGTGGGAGGATAGAAGAACGAGAGTGGGCGCATGGTGCGAACCTTACAATCTTTGTGCGTGCGGGGTTGCATAAGCGGGGCCAAGAAAGCCTACTCCCTGCTACACAAAGATCCTCCAAGAAAACTATTCCTAGGGGGGATAGTGGAAGGGAAAAGCTTGGGGCTGGGCTCACGACGAGGTGTCTGAGCGTTCCTACGTATCTCATAAGGATGAGAATCAAGCCACACGTAGTTCTAGAAGTGCAGTTTAACGTCACGCGGGACGATGAGAAGCACCTCAATTGGGGATATGTACGGTACAACAAGTAATCCGACGTGAATGAGGATGTAGTCCTACACCATACCGTAAAATCCCGTAAGAGGGTATGTCTAGGAAAAAACAAGGGGGCCTGGGGCCAAACCGCGGTGGAGACAGGGCCAGGGGCCCAAGGAGGCCAAGGGGCCTGAGGCTGAGCCTCGGTCAGGAAGGCCTGACTGGCTTGCAGTTTAACATCCCGCGGGACAAAGACGCAGTTTATGGTCGTGTAGAACTTTACGGTTTAGAGTCATGATGGACTATAGTTTCCAGTTTAAGGTCATGCGGGACCGTTTCACAGTTTATCGTCTTGAAGGACGAAGATGCAGTTTAAGGTCGTGCGGGACCATTTTGCAGTTTAAGGTCGTATAGGACCTTCACGCAGTTTAGGTTCGTGCTGGACCTTTTTTTCCCTTGGAAAAGTACCGCTTGAGGAACTTGGAATTGGTGGGAGGGGTTATACGCTCTCCATCTGTGGTCACCATGGAGTATGCTCCATTGGGGTAAACCTTATGGATGATATAAGGCCTTTCCCATTTGGGTTCTAACTTGGGCGGTTTCCTACCGGGAATCATTGGCGCTCGAAGGGCCAGTACCAGGTCACCCTGTAGAAAAGATCGGAGACGAACCTTCTTGTCAAAGGCTCTCGCTATCTTGTCCTGATGCCTTTCCAGATTGTGCAGGGCAAGAAGCCGGTTCTCGTCCAGTGCCTCTAATTCAGCTAAACGGATCTCGGCTACCTCATCTGATGTCTGGTGATCATAAACTGCAGTGCGTAGCGACGGAAGCTGGATCTCAATGGGTAGGACGGCCTCAGCTCCATACACCGGGGAATATGGGGTCACCTGGGTAGAGTTGCGAGTCGTCGTCCGGTAATCCCAGAGGGCGTTGGGGAGATTGTCCGGCCAACTCTTCTTGTTCTAACCAACCATCTTATGCAGAATGTTAGAGAGGGTCTTGTTGAACGCCTCGATCTGTCAATTCGCCTGCGCGTGGTAGCAAGAGGTATGGTTCGATCGGATGTCGTACTTAGCGTAAAATTTATTCAATTCAGCTGCTCGGAAGTTGGTGCTGTTATCGGTGAAGACAGCGTGAGGGACTCCAAACCGGTGGATAATGTTGGATCTCACAAAGTCAACGATGGAACGGGCCTTGACCTCTTTGAGCGGAATTGCTTCTGCCCACTTGGAGAAGAAATCTGTAGCAGTCAGGGTGAACCTACACTGGCGGGCTGTTGCCGGTGGATACGATCCCACTACATCTAGTCCCCATACCGAAAATGGCCATGAGTACTTGGTGGGGTGGAGGGGCTCCGGCGGCCAATGCAAGAAGATGGCGTGTACTTGGAACACGTGGCATCTCTTGGAATATCCAATACAATCGTGGATCATTGAGGGCCAAAAGTACCCCAACCTCCGGATTTGATGGGACAATTTCGGCCCAGCTTGATGGGCGCCAAAGGAACCGGCGTGAACCTCTTGCATAACTTAAGGTATCTCCCTCCTTGGAGGCAACGAAAAAGGACACCATCGAAACTCCGCTTATAAAGGATCTGTTCCAGACTGGGGCCGCTCCAGAGGGTAAATTGCAGCGCGCGGCGTCGGATTCGCTCGCGTTCGGCCCGGTCATCCGGGAGCTGACCATTTTGGAGATACTCGAAAAAAGGTGCTCTCCAGTCGGGGGTGGTTTCAACCACTGCGTCTGACGAACCCGAGACTCCCGATATGGAGGGTCCGGCAGTGAGATGACTTACCCATAGGCTATCACTGTCCTCTTGGGTGACGGGGGCAATGACTCTCTGGTGGGCCACGTGTATGACCAAATCATCTTGCTCGGGTTCTGCGAGCGATGCGGCTAAGCTATCCAGGGCATCCTCTTGGACGTTCTGCGACCGTGGGACATGGGAAACCTCTGGTCGATAAGAGAACTGGTCCATTAGGAGGAGGGTGTACTCCAGCAATGGTGCAAGCTCTGGCTTCCTGACGACGTAGTCTCCATTAACCTTTTTGATTACCAGCTCGGAATCTCCCTTCAAATGTAGATGGGGAACATGGATCTCAAGGTCCATCTCGAGGTCGGTGATGAGAGCCCGGTACTCTGCCTCGTTGTTCGTAAAACCTTCTGACAACAGGAATGAGTATGGCAGGACGGCTTGCGCCGGGGTAATGAAGACAACACCCATGCCCACTCTGTTGAGCTTGTGATCATTGAGCCTCCTACCGGTGGGGCTCCGGTAGGCGCCGTCGAAATGCATTTTCCAACACGGGGAAACATGATCAACTGAGAGGATCGTCTCATCAGGGAAATCCAGGTCTAGGGATTGATCCGTAGGGGTTGGATGGGCAGCTAAAAATTCTGCCAATGCCTGTCCCTTAATGGCCTTCTGAGGTACAAACCTGATATCAAACTGCTGGAGAATCACCGCCCACCGTGCTAGTCGGCCAGTCAGCATGTGACGGCTCAGGATGTACATCAGGGGGTCTACCCGGGAGACCAATTGCACTTCGTGGTGCTTCAGGTAATGTCGTAACTTCTGCACGGTGAAGATGAGCGCAAGGCAGATCTTTTCGATAGGGGAGTATCTGACCTCCGTATCGAGAAGCATGCGGTTGAGATAGTATAGACTATTCTCAGTACCCTCGTTGTTCTTCTGGGCGAGCAGCGCACCGAGGGACCTCTCCAGGGCGGTCACGTAAAGGACCGGCGGCTTTCCGGAGATGGGGGGCATCAAGACCGGAGGTTGGAGCAGATACTTCTTGATTTCCTCGAAGGCGGTCCGACACTCCTCATCCCATTCATAGGTGGCGCCCTTCATCATGAGCCGGGAAAAGGGATTACACTTTCCAGCCAGATTCGCAATGAATCAGCGTATATAGGCAATGTGGCCTTAAAGGCCTCGAAGCTTCCGAATGTTGCTCGGGGGAGGCATTTGGCTGATGGCCTTGATCTTCTCCGGGTCGATCTCGATACCTCGGTATCTGACAACAAAGCCCAGAAACTTCCCGGAGGTGACCCCAAAAGCACACTTTAGCGGGTTCATCTTCAGGTGACGAGAATGGAGGAAGCCGAACACTTTCTCAAGGTCTCTGAGATGGTCCTGGCGCTGGCATGATTTGACTACAAGTTCATCCATGTAGCATTCCACCAATGTCTCGAGGATCGGTTTGAATATGCGATGAATGGCCCTCTGATAAATGGCACCTGCATTTTTCAAACCGAATGGCATTACCTGGTAGCAAAAGGTACCCTGGGGAGCCCTGAAGGCAGTGCACTCCTCGTCTTCGGGGGCCATCCGGATCTGGTTATACCCGGAATACCCATCCATGAAAGAGAGGGCTTGGAACCCTGCCGTGGCGTCAATCAACAGCTCCGTCACTGGGAGTGGGAAGTCATCCTTTGGGCAGTGGCGATTATGATCGCGAAAGTCGATACAGACTCTAATCTACCCATTCTTCTTCCTGACTAGCACAATGTTGGCAAGCCACTTGGGGTACTGGACCTCCTTAACGAAGTTGGATTTGATTATCTTATCAACTTCGGCCTCAACCATGGCACCATGGGAAGGGTGCATCTTTCTGGGAGGCTGCTTAAACCCACGATGTTTTGCCGGGAGGCCCAGACGGTGGACGGCCACTTGGGGATCCAGCTCTGGCATCACATCGTAACTTCAGGCAAACACATCACAGTGCTGTTTGAGGAAGTCTACGTACTACTGCCGCTCCTCGAGGGACATGGCTGCACTAATCAATGTGGGTCTCGGATCTGCCTCGCTACCAAGTTTCACCTGTTCCAGTTCATCAACCGTGGTAGAGACGCCTTCTTCAAAGGCTGGGGGAGCATCCTCCAAGTCTTCCCCCCCACCCGTGGGGGGACTTCCCGTGATGGGGGGGGGGGGCTTCTGGGCTATCAAAATCCGAGGGGCAGCTAGTGCCGGCTTGGGCAGCAGCGGTCATCACATCAGGAGACTCGCTTTCCATTGAGACCATAGAAATGATGGCAGTCGACCCTATCCCATCTGGCCTTCGGCCTAAACGGCCACGTTTGATGATACCAAAGCAGTGGTGACGTGTCGACCTGAGTCGGTTAATTCCAGCCCGGCGGAAGAGACACGTATGGCGCACCACCATTGTCATGAGCATGACGTCCCAGTACCGTATAGGGGTAGGGGGTTCCGGGATGACTTGAGCCTGGTTGATGTATGAGTACGAGGTGATTTTCCGTTGTCGCTTGGACATGGGAACATGCCTTCCTTGCTTACCCGAAACAACGAAACATTGTCCCATGTCAGGGGTCGTGGCCTCCAACCGGTGGATCGGGAGGATGTAGGCGTCACCCATGCTTGCCCAGGGATCACTTGTGATCAGGGCGGGATCATCCTCGCTTACCAGGATTTTCTTGTCCTTACTTTTGTAATAACCCGCATCCAGATAGCGGGCCTCACAAGAAGCGAAAGGGGACGCGTCTCCTTGGAGCACGCCTACTCGACCGTTGAGCGAGTACTTGAGGCACTGGTGATACGATGAGGGGACCGCTGCATGCAGATGGAGCCATGGCCTACCCATCAATGCGTTGTAGGCGGTGTCCTGAGAAACAACCATGAACTCGGTGCTGGCAATTAAGCCACCGAACTGAGTCTTCAGGCGGATCTTGCCGACCGGGGTTTGCTCTGTTCTGTCATACCCTTGGATCCTGAGGTCAGATTGAATTAAATCTCCTTCAGACAGACCCATCTTTCGCAGCGTCTGGGTCGGAATTAGATTGATTCCAGAACCTGTGTCAACGAGGCAGCGGCGGACTTCCACACCGTTGAAGTGGCCAGTGATATACAGTGGCCGAATTTTCCCCTGCATAGGAGGGTCCTCATATTCACCGGAGAACGAGATAACCACCTGACATTCGGCATTTTCAATCGTCTCGGTATGGAAGGCTTCCGCAGCTGCTACTTCCGTCTCGAACTGGAGGGGGCTCCTTAGGGCCTCGGCAAGTGCCTCGCGCATTTCAGATGACAGGCGAAGGGCGTCAACGATGGAGAGCCATGCCCGAATCCCGGCCAGGTGCTTCAGAACATCATACTTTCGTGCCAAACGCGAACCTCTGCTTACAGGAGGTCGTTCGGCATTTGGATGCACAGCGGGTCCGGCTGGCTAAACTGGCGAGTGAATAGTACTGGGTACATCTTGCTGCCTACCAGTAGAAGCCTGAAGAGTAGTCGCCGGGCTAAGATCGGACAGCAGAGGCTGGCCTGTAGCCGGGCAAGACTGGCTGTGATACGAACGAGGTGGCTCCCCCCGATCCAGTAGCACGAACGACGGTGGAGGTAGAGCCGAGGGTGTTGGATGGGTTTGCGCGTGCTGAGATCTGCGCTGAGCCTGCTGCCTGGTCTCGGTAGCATGCACGTCTTGGCCACAGGTGCCTGTTGACGTGCCTCGATGACCGGCGCGATTGCGATTCCACTGACGTTGACGTCGGCTGGAAATGTTGGGGAGGTCTACCAAGCATTCCCCCTCGTCGGGGGTCATATAGGGCTTTACCAGCTCCACGGTGTTAACCAAAGCGTACCCTTGGCTGTCGCTCGAGGAGTCATCCACCGCTGGGCGGATTCTGGGAGGGATCCCCATTTCGGGGGGCATAAAGTTGCCGAGAGTGCGGGATGACGACAGCACTGGCGGTGCACGTTGCTTCTTCTTGCATCGCCGCTGCTTGCCCTTTTGGGCAGAGGTTGACTGTGAAGACGATGCAGAGGCACCTGCTACTTCTTCTGTAGGTTCCGACTGCTTCAGGCGTGCCCAGATGATACCCTGGGCACGGAAGACGGTTTTTCGAGCCATCCAGTCCTCATATTTCTGGGATCCGCGGCTAGGGACCTACTGCCACTCACCTTCACTGTCGCTGCCGATCTCTGATCCTGCAAAGACACCTGCCACTTGCGCTGGTGCTAAGCCCAACTTGACTATGTTGTTGTTGACCTTGTCCTGAATCCAGTCTTTAAACACATATCATCGCTTGAGGGTGTGCCCCAGGATCTGATGATAAGGGCAGTAGTTGGGGTGATTGGTGAGATGCGCCTCTGCCGGCCTTCTGAACTCAGGCAGAATCACAATCCCTTGCTCTAGAGCACTTCGGAAGTAGCCAGGGACCTGATTTTCGTTGAACGAATAGGTCTGGTACCTTCCTTCATGGATAGGGGGCCCTGGGGGCCTGTTCCTGATGAGGGGCCGGAGGGGCCTGCCGAGGAGGCGGCGCCTGATTGTCCCGCCTAGGTGGCGGTGGCGCGTTGCGCGGGGGAACCTGTCGGTTCTGAGGCGGACGGTGCTGGGCGGGAGCCTGTGCTTGAGGTGGAGGACCTCTATGGGGTTGCGGGGGTGGTGCCGCCGGTAGCAATTCCAGCTGCCTCAGGGCTTCTATTTGAGCAACCACGGCGGGTTCAGCCCTGGAGGTCCTCCTGGTTGGGATCATAGGGGGCAACAAACGTGCCTGACTGGCCTGTTGCAGGGCTTCCTCGAGGCGTTGTGCCTTGTCCGAGAAATCTCTGAACCCTCCATGGTAGTTCTGGGTAATCAAGGAGGGTACCAGCTCTGTCTTGACGTTCCCCACACACATCGTCAGTAATTGTTCCTGAGTCAGTGGCATATCGAGGGAGTATGTAAGTCCCTTCTACCGGGCGATGAAGTATGCGACTCGCTCATCAGGCTTTTGCTTGCACTTGAAGATGTCTGCAATGCTGGTCTTTCACGTGGTGGAGCTGAACTGGTATAAGAACTGCCGGAGAAGATCATCCCAACCGGTCACCGATCCGATAAGGAGCTGGTTTTACCAGACGAATGTCGGACCTTCCAATGTCTGTACGAAACATCGGAGCTTGGCGGCTTCTTGCTGAGCCGGGGTCCCCAGCATGGGGCCACACCTGGAAGAAAAATGATCCAAGTGCTGGGGCGGGTCCCCTGCCCCGTTAAAGGGTGAGAAAGTGGGGTTCCCAAAACCCGGAGGCGCGGGCATATCATCCACCCACGCAGGATAAGGCTTGCCATCCAGTGGGACTGCCACCTGCCGCGTTTCCAACGCCTCAAGGCGGGTTGTGAGTGCCGCAATAAGGTCCTCCGGGTGGGGGTCCCTATCTTGACGGGGATCCCTAACCACAAGTGCATTTCCAGGTTCTTCAACACGGTAGATGGCATCGGCCGCTCGTGGGTCAACTGGCTGGACGACCTGCGGGGCGACTGGGGGAAACCGGGTTGGATTCTTCAGATTGTCCCGTCGCTCGGGGGGGTTTGGCGAGATGTATCGCGCCCTCATGCCGTATGTTCCAGCTTCCGCCCTTTCTGTGGCAGTGGCATGATCAGGGTGGCCCAGAGGCATCTCACTGGGGGGAAATTGTTCCTGCCCCTGCTGCCCCGGCCTGGGATTACCATAGTCGGGTCGTCGCTCTGCGGCGCGTTCAGCAAAGAGTTCGTCAACCAGCCTTTTCTGCTCAGCAAGCTGCTGGCGTAACGTGGACTTCTCGGTATCTTCGTCTGTTTTCTGCACAGAGGCGGACGGGTCAGAGTGCTTGACTGTTCAGACGTGCTCCTTACCCTTGCCAGTGCTTCGACCGAGTACCAGCGACTCGATGGGTACGGGGAGACCTACCAGGTTCCTCTGATGACGGGTAACTATCCCTGACGGGTCGAGCAGCGGTGGTACGCCCTCGGATGGTAAGTATCCATCAAGGAACTCAAGATCATCTTCCTTATCCACAACGTCGGCCATGTGGACTGCGACCCCTCTTGAGGGCATATCCTCGATGTCGCATAGCGAATCGGGCTGCCGTCGGATAGGGTCGAAGAGGAGAGCGGCATAGTGTCCCCAACCACGGACTTGCACATGGGGGGTGGCTTCCCTGACAATTATGCGGAGTGCTTTAAGACTCTGAATGCATTTTCGTTGAAGGGCGCTCTGGTGTCCTTGCGACTCAGGGTGCTGGGCCACAAGAAGTGTGGCTGCATCGATCAGGCGGCACTGCTCGCCGATTTCTTCAAAGTGCTCACAACTTCTGGGGTACACCACCCGTTCATAACGGAGGCGGAAGTGTGTCGCCCATAGGGTTCGACAAAAGCACCCCACGTCTTCAGGGGTAAGAGACTCTGGTATGTGGAAATTCAGTGCCGTCGTCGGCCAGAACTTCTCCGGGAAGTAATCCGCTGCAAGGATACTCCAGATGCTCGTAGGCTCGGACTCAGGGTCTGGCCCTGTGTTTCCCCACTCGTCAACTGGGGGCGGCTGAGGGACCGGTAGCGGTACCGAGGCATACCTCTGGGATAATAAGCTTGGCGGTGGGGAATACGGCAAACGGGCTGACTGGCCGCCGAATTCCGGGCCATCCTCTGAAGAGTGAGGTGACCTGGCCACAATGTCACG
Organism: Viscum album; assembly: GCA_963277665.1. Classification (NCBI taxonomy): domain Eukaryota; kingdom Viridiplantae; phylum Streptophyta; class Magnoliopsida; order Santalales; family Viscaceae; genus Viscum; species Viscum album. The sequence continues at coordinate 1,627,902 of OY728129.1, forward strand.
ATACGACGGGATGATCATCGCATCTTCCGGTACATGAGCCGCGGCTACCGGTGACAGGTCGTGTCGTCTCTCTACCGTCGTTGGCCCCCAAAATAACTCTACATGATCACTGGTAGTGGTAGAGGGCTCTTCTGGTGACAGAGGCGGTGATTGCGTGGTCGAGACCTGCGGAATTCCCAGGATTTCTTCCTCCTGGATGTACCTGCGGAGAGAGACGGGAATCCTGTGGACCTCAAATTCTGGGAGAATGAGGCTAACGCGTCTGGTTCCTACCCCATTCCTTGATACGGAGGAACGGGGAGAAGGTTCCATCGCTGAATCGCATTCCGCTTTTGAGTCGGAGAAGCGGGCAGGTTTGATCTCCACCTGGGCCTTCCCAGAATTCTTCTTGTGGCGGCGACGACCCGCTCTTCTGCCCCGGGGTGGCTCTTCGGGACATGGTTGACCCCTATCAGGAAGCCTTGGGGCGGCGCTGGTGTCGTGGAGGAGAGGGCCCCCACTCGAGATAGCCGGGGTGCGAGGGTCACCGGGGAAAATGTCGAAGGGTACATGGGGAGGACCTCCATGAATAGTACCCATGTGGGCGGGGCCTCTGTTGGAATTGGCAGGAGCATGGGGAGGACCTCCATGGTCACTGCGTGTGGAGCGAGGCTGCCCTTCCCTCCTCGAGTTGTTGGGGCGAGGAGGACCTTCTCTGGTTGCAGAGAGGACGTAGGGAGGGCCCCCACATTGGAGAGGGACCGGATGGACGGTGCCTTCAGGTTGGTGGTCAGGGGCAGGAGGATGGACTCCATACCCTGTAGAGTTGGTGCGGGAAATGTTTCCGCGCTGAGCGTCATTGTCGCGGGGTAGGTCTTTCTGCAGGATGGGGGTAGCACGAGGCATGCCTCCATGACGAACCTCGGAGCGGGGAAGGCCCATGCTCTGTGGAGTAATGGTACGGGGAGGACCTCCGTACGGGGTGACATTACAGCGGGTAAGCTCGCGGCGATCACCACTTGGGCCTGCAACCCAGAGAGTCAACCAAGCCAGCCCGTGGGGCGGTTGGAGTCTCAATCCTGGTTGGGTGAAGGAGTGCCCCTGCTCAGTGTATGCGGGGGCTTCACGATACACGTCGGCAGTGGCTCGGGCCACTGTAGCTGTCGATGTTGACGCGCCTATGTGAGCGTCCTCAGCCCGGGCCCGGCACTGACGTCAGGTCAGGCGGGCTGGAGCAGGTGGTGCAGGGACGTAGCCTGCCTGCTCTTCATGCGGGGCCGGACGGCGGCGCTGACGCGGCCGGGCGGGAGCTCTCGCCTGGAGCCCTCGGGTCAGGACCCTGAGCGGGCTAAGCCGGACGACACTAGCCTCTTCAGCGTAAGGCGAGGAGTCATCAAGGCGTTCCGAAGACAAGCTCACGAAACGGTTGAATGTTGGGGTGGGGAGCAGAGGCTCCCTGCGCGGCCTGTTAGGGCGGCGTTGACGGCGGGGCCTGGAGGCCTCCAGGTCCAGGCGGGCCATATCCCGGGTTTGGATGACCCCTTCTTCCTTGTACCTGCGCACGAGGTTGTTGATCACCCTTCGCTGGATGACCTCTGATGGGGAAAGGGGACGTGGGCGCCCCGTATTCCGCGATGCGGCGGCCGTCTTGGTAGTAGCGGTGTTACGTGGGGTGGCCATGGCGGTGTTGCCCCTGCCCCTGCGTGGGCGTGGAGAAGACGGTGATCGCGTCTCTATAACAGCAACCTGGTTCCTGAGAAACGAAGGGATCAACTCTTCAGTACTGAGAGGAAAAGGATTGACCGTCGGTGCCCCGGCGTTCTTCCATTCTCCATGTCTGTGAGAAGGATCCACGCCAACACGCTGCAGAACGGAGTGCCCCAAGTTCTACTTCCCCGACTTCCGGTGAGTTTCACGACAGGCCCGCTATTTGCTTGGCAGGACCAGGCACCAGATATCTAGATCCGGTGACACGTCAATATACTGGTGTCTCGAACACTACTAATCTCTATATTGAGGAGAATAATTTCACGTCGGGTTCACCATTTCTGTTTCTGACGCTTTCGCTGGGGCGCACGCCCGTCCGTCCGTGGGGGAGGACGCGCGACACTTCTGTTGCCCTGCATTCCCGCTTTCCAAAGGTGGGCGGCATTCACTCCTTATTCAGTGACGTCTGCTCCTTGATCGAAAGGGGATGATGGGATGTCGGTTCTTCCTCCTACGGATTCCTCCTCAGAACTCATCACCTAGTCCGGGTCTCCCTTATAAAATTAATACGTAGTTCATCAAACTCTTCCCAGTGCCTTGTTTCCATGGATGCCGGTTAATTACACTTCTTCTATCGGGACATTCCAAAGCATCCAGTCAGGGTAGCAACCTTCAGTCAGGAGAGTAGTCACGTTGAGGCATCAGTAGCGTGTCTGGATGCTGGGGTACCTGGCATGTCTCTCGGTTATCCTTGACCACAAGGCTTCTCGAGGGCGTGGAAGCCCGAGGCATCCCACATCAAGTGCGGGGAATTATATGTCGTAGACACATATCTGAGGTTTTCCTCAGCTTCCCGTGCTCAACACAGGGTATGCCGCAAGTTTAACGTCCAGCAGAGACGGATCAACCCAACCAGAGCATTAGCTAGGATAGATCGGATTGAGGGATCCTCATTTAAGGGATATCGATACCGGGGTCAGCCCATGGGAAACTATGAAGAAGAATGTACCGACATGGTCTCACTAGTATAAGAAGGTTCGGGCGAGAATCGGAACGGGTGGTGGGTTGATGAATGGAGTGGAAGGAAAGTGAAATGGGACCATCGCAGGGGCGACAGTGAAGTTGGGCTTGATCCTTGACGAGGCTTGCTATGTATCCCTGTGGCAGGGAATCAAATTCCGCATAGTTCGGGATGACGTCGATGAACTGACGTGAAGGTGGACCTTGGCCCGATGGGCATCGTCAGAGTACCGACGTGAGAGTAGACCCGTGGGTCCACTAGTGGTGGGCTTGAACCTTGAGAAGGTTTCCTACGTACCATGCCTTGACATGGATCAAAGTCATCTTAGTTCAGATGGGGCTTTGTCGGTGAATCGATGTGAAAGTGGACCTTGGTCCGATGGGCGCTGGGCTTGAACCTTGGGAAGGCATCCTACGTACCATGCCTTGACATGGATCAAAGACCTCGTAGTTCGGGTTAGTCACAACAGCTTTCCATCAGACTAGAATTGGGTGTACAGTTTAATGTCATGCGGGACAAAAGGAGGCATGCAGTTTAACGTCATGGTGGACAAGGGAGAAACTCGTCGTGAATGAACGACCGAGCAATGTGGCTTGAACCTCATGGAGTCTTCCTACGTACCATGCCTTGACATGGATCAAAGACCTCGTAGTTCAGGTGGGAAAGGGTCGCAACAGCTTACCATTGGACCAGAATTAAGTTTAACGTCATGCTGGACCTGGGTGAGACCCGACGTGAAATGACGGGTGGGCTTGAACCTCATAGAGGCTTCCTACGTACCATGCCTTGACATGGATCAAAGACCTCGTAGTTCAAATGGGATGGGTCGGAATGGCTTACCACTGGACTAGAATGGGACCCGACGTGAATGGATGATGGGTGGGCTTGAACCTCGTGGAGGCTTCCTATGTACCATGCCTTGACATGGATCAAAGACCTCGTAGTTCAAATGGGATGGGTCGCACTGGCTTAGCACTGGACCAGGATGGGACCCGACGTGAATGGATGATGGGTGGGCTTGAACCTTGTGGAGGCTTCCTACGTACCATGCCTTGACATGGATCAAAGACCTCGTAGTTCAAATGATGGGTTTGTCGGTGAACCGACGTGAAAGTAGACCCGGGGGTCCACTATTGGTGGGCTTGAACCTCGTGAAGGCTTCCTACGTACCATGCCTTGACATGGATCAAAGTCCTCGTAGTTCGGAGGATTGATGGAATACAGTTTAACGTCATGCGGGACGGTAGTGAACCCTAACGTGAATAAACAACGGGTGGGCTTGAACCTCATGGAGGCTTCCTACGTACCATGCCTTGTCATGGATCAAAGACCTTGTAGTTCATAAGGATATTCGGGGTCAGGGTCGGTGCTTGCTCTAAGCCCACGTGAGTCATGCTCGGTGTGAGAAACAAGAGGTTGCAAGGACCTGACGATCACGTCGCGAAGGGTGCGTCCGTGAGAAGCAAAGGGGGGATTACGCGTTGAGCGGCCCATGGTTTTGAGACTTACTCCAGGATGGAGGCCCATGGCGCGACAGAGCGCGGGAAAGATAGACCATGGTCCGACGATGGGAGGTGCCTCATTCCCTATCACGCCCTCCACTGACCTTGGTAGTGGGTAAGTACGGAGATGCAGAGGTGCAGCCATCCGTTGAGGGGGCTAGGGTCGCCCTTCTCTTACGAACATAGGCCACTCCGACAAAGAGGATCTCATTCCATGTGAGGAAGAGTTCCATTCCCGTGGAGGCGAGTGGTGTAAAAAATGTTCGAGCTAAGGGGACCCTTCGCGAGGGGCACGAGGTCAGATCACAGTTTAACGTCATGTGTTGAGGACGTGGTGCTTGGCAGTTTAACGTCCTGTAGCTCGGACGAGGTGGGTTCACTCCACACCCCTAGGACTTACATAACCGGTACCCTCTGGTCCTTGGGGAAGGAAAGGTACCGGTAAGGCCATGGTTAAGGGGGGTCGTGGAACGAACCATCGAGGGGTCCACGTTATCATGGGTATGCGACGAAGCAATAGCCGTTAGTGTGCCTATGCGAAGAAGCATTAGGCGAAGCACCGCTACGGGTGGCATTGTCCATGGGACTTTGAAATCACATCGTGCAAACCAGGAGGGTCGCACGGGAAGAAGAATTGCTAAGCAGAGGAGTGTTCTTTGCGAAATGGAGTGCCTTGGCCTTACCATGGGGCATAGGTGTGAGTGGAAGGTGCCTCGCGAAGTGGAACAGTGTTCGCGGAGCACTGCCTCGCGAGGAAGGGGTGCCTCGCGAAGCAGGGTCCCGCGAAGCAGTGTGCTTCGCAATGTATAGTGATCCTGCCTTGGAATAGGGATCACTAGAATGGGTTGGGTGTTTCGCAAAGCATAAACGCTTCGCGGCTGCCCGGGTTCCCTTGGGAATCCCCTTCCTTTGCGAACGCCCTTGAGCTTCGCGAAGGGCATCCCTCTCGGAAGAGGGGCTCAAAACGAGACAAAGCAGAGTCATCTCGTGAAGTAGAAATACCTCTCGGAGCTCATGATTCTCGGGACAAAGAGTGCTTCACGATTCGGGAGAGGAGAAGCCGAAAGGATGGATTGTCCCCCCCAGGACTCAGGGGGAGTCCAGTATTTATAAGGAAGGGGTGCCGTGAAGCAGGGCTCACGCGCTGCCTTTGGTGCTTCGCGGCGCGCTCGCAAACGTCAACGTCGTCCGCAGAGCATTACCGCCTCCGGAGCTTCGCGGCGGCTCACGAACGTTAAATGTGTTCGTGGAGCATTACTGCCTCTGGGGCTTCGCGGTGGCTCGCGAACGTCAAATGGGTTCGCAGAGCATTACCTTCTCAAGAGCTTCACGGTGGCTCGCGAACGTCAAATGGGTTCGCGGAGCATTACCGCCTCCGGATCTTCACGACGCCGCGAGGGTCGGGGCGCTTCGTGTGGGCGCTTCACGGTGGGGCTTCGCGGCTATGCTTCGCGAGGCAGCGCGCCGGCTGTCTTTTTCCTTTCTTTCGGGTCGTATTTTTGTCACCAACAGTCTTGATGTATTTAAAATCTCAAGATAGTTAGAGTATTGTATTTTACCTTTTATCAATTATAATGTTCCCATAAACCATAAAAATAAACACTAGTTCTTTTTTAGTTTCATCCACTATATTTAGCCCCTGGAACCATTTACATATCAAAAAACACTATCATGCAATCACAAGTAGTAACCATAGAGAAACATTTTATAAAAACTGAAGAATGATACAATGATATAACATGATAAATAAGCATGAAGTGTGTAATTTAATCATCAAATCATGTTATGTAAGTTGTGTATATATATGAAATAAAATAATAGCACAAAAATCAGGGCACAAAATCCAAAAGAGTAGGAAACCCATAACTAAAACTGCATGTCATAGAATATGAATGAAATGTAAATTTATAAGTTCCTGTAATGAGGAATTTAATGATTCATCCACCCCATACCAACACAAGGGTAAAATATCTAATATTCTATAAATAACTAAGTAGAAGATAGTACACCAATCACTCAAAGTGAAATCACAATAATCTATTATAATGAATATTTATGAAAAACAGTCTAATCCATGGCCAATTGGACTTTTCCCCATAAATTGGTTTATCTCTCCTAGGAATTACTATTTAATAATTCCCAACACATTCATAGTATCATAAAATCCATAAAAATAGTTATACAATGTAAAAAACCAATTGATAACACTTTGTAACATCTAAAACTGATTGAACACTAATATGGTAGCCGGAATGATGGGTCTCATGGTCTCATGCACACCTCCCCATACAACAGAGGATGCCAAATAATGGTGAGGGTCTTAGTAGTTGATTGTGGGTAGATTATAAAATGATATTAGTGTGCATAATAGTTTAATAGAAAAAAATATACCAAAATGAATGTAGTACAAATGAAGATAGAGTAGCTTAAGAATAATATAAAGTTAATTTAGAAAATGGACAACACTAATATTCAACCATCCATGAATTTTAAACTGGTGATACGTAAATAAGACAATAGATATAGAGAATGAAAAAATATAATAAAATTAAAAAATGCATTTTAAATCCCCATGTGTGATCTTCATGAGTATCCTGAGCACTAACTCTATCACAACCCATCCCATGGGGCCTGTGCGGTGACTTCCGCATGCCGACCATCCATAGGCCAGGGACTAGTGACTAGCACCAAATGAGCAATTTCCTAAAAATGGGAAGGAATTTCCTATATAACCTGTAAACACACAAACAAGCAAGCACACAGCTGGACGAAACACCAAGGAAACTGTATAACAAATGAGTACTAAAATTAAAAGGGGCCAGAATACAAGCCCAACTGGAAAGTACAAGTATAATTGTGATACAATATAGATGAAGAAAAGGGAAAGTAAACTACTGAATCATCCTCCAGGGTTCCTACCTAAAGGGTAGATACAGATTTCCCCCTCAGCACTCCACGTCCGTCTGTCTCCTTTGTGTACCAACACATCATATGGTCCACCTCCAGGTATTGGCTAGTCCTGGTACTCTCAGCCTCAGTCAATGATGTCCATCATCTCCATCCAACACAATAAGGTGTGGGCATAGCCCGTGCCAGGTTGAGTATAATGATACTGAGTAGGGACCCCGACACCCTCAATCTCTCACAAAATCCACCTAGGATAATCCACCAAGAATGAAATCAATAGATAACCATACATAGATATATTCCCATACATATACCTAAGTTATCAAGAGATCCATCTCAATCATGTGGAAAACATAAAAAAATTGACTTAGCTCAAACCAGGATTTTATTCTAGGGGTAGTTCAAGTAAAATCCACAGTCACATTGTCCAAACTTTGGCTGCTAGAGAACTCCCCCTCTATCGAGTACAGTAGGCATGGCACAACACCATGCACGCTTCCCACTAACCTTGGATTTTTGAGGTACTCCTCCTATCGAGAACCGTGGATCTACAACATCACCAAGCGCAATCCCCACCATGGGTCTACCATGTCATAAAGCATGCTCCCCCACATAGCCTGCTGAAGTACTCTTCCTGTAAAGTACTGTGGGTCTGTCGCCACACCAAGGAGGTCCTCATTGTGGGTCTTCTGCGACACCAAGGCGCTCCCCATTCGACCTGTCAAGTCACTCTGAGTCGAAACGGTCAAGAGTCGTCAGGTCTTAGCCAGCTACTAGGTCTCCGCACTACCCTCAATCGTCTCTAGGAGGATCCTCTCCATGAGCTATTGGTCCATACACAAACTGTCAGGAAGTCCCATGAAGAAGTATTTCAAAGGTCTTCCAGGTCATTGGGGTCTCAACACAACAGACGGTGCGTCAAACGGTCGCCCGGTTTGTTAGTTATTAGCCTTTTATTCTCAGGGGCCCTGTTGGATTTGTTATCGATCCAACCTAATCATTTCCCTTCTAAAACCAAAATTCTATTGGAGAAAACTCAAAGGGACCGTCTTGCTCCATGATTTCCAGAACTGCTGATGGTTCATCAAACAGACGTCCGGTGCCAATGTTTTGGTCAAAAGAGCGTAAAGGGTCATAGTTTGCCCGACTCCAGTCCGACCTGGCCTGACCTGGCATGGGTTGACCCAGTTCATGTAGACCCGACCCAACCTGATGAGTGAGGCATGGTCCGTTATGTGGCCTAGTCTGTTGGCAGGTCTGGCAGCCTATGAGGACCTTGAGGGGCCGTAGAGCCTGCGTGGGCCACGGGGCGGCTCGATAGCAGGGGTGCTGTGAGGGCGCCGGGACAGTTGGCTGGGGCGCTGTGAGGGGCATGGGCTGGTTCAGCCGGGGTTCCAGGAGGGGCCCATGCAAGTTCAAGCAGGGTGCCTTGAGGGGCGTAGGCCGGTTCGTCTGGGGCACCGAGAGGGGCGCGTGGTTTTTCGAATGGGGCACCGTGAGGGTCGTAGTCCAGTTTGGTCGGGGCACTGTGAGGGGCGTGGCCGGTCTATCTAGGGCACAGTGAGGGGCACATGCCCCTTCGGTCGGGGCGCGGGCTGGTTCGACCGGGTTGTAGGGAGGGGCGTGGGCTAGTTTGGTTGGGAAGGTGGAGTGTCCCTGGGGCAGCGCGTGTCCTGGCTGCCGCGGGGGGCGGAGCCGCCGCCTTTTTCACCTTCTTCGTCTTTGTCGTCTTCCTCCATTTCGAAGAGTAAACCAAAGAAGAACATCAGATGGGTCGGGCCATTTTGGTTTGGCTGCACCCTCCACGTTTAGTGTTGTAGCATTAGGATCAACAAGAAAAAAGAACGATGAACATATAATTTTACAACCTCATCAATGATTCTTTCCCAAAATGAAAAAGAAAAAAAGGAAAGTATTATGACACAAAATATCCCCCTACCCCGGGTTGATATATTGATGGAGCCACAGGGAAGAATAAAAATCGTTGAGAAAATATGGACTTTGCTTCTTCATAGTCAAAGACATCCTATATTGGAGGAAGTCTCTAGGAAGAAGGTCGAAGTCGGGGTCATCATTCTTCATTGGAATTCTTCATTGGAAGAACGCGTTATTGATTTGGAGAATTAGTTCTTTGTTGGAGATATTTTCTCCCAAGGCTCCACCAATATGAAAAGTGTGCAAAAACTAATAGATTATGCGATATATTATTTTTTTTTGGAAAAATTCAAAAAGTTTCTTAAATTATGGAGGGTGCCATAATTAAAGCACGAGGTTAGGTACAATTAAATATTTTTTCAATGGCCAAATTAATGTCGAGGAAGTCAGGAGGCTCCTACACATTAATGATGGGGGTTGGGGGTTTCTCTCAATTAAAAGTGGGGTTAGTCTGGGGTGGTCCCCACAACCATAACCTCTCATGAGAGGTCAAGGTATAGTCGTCAACACACCTCAACTTTCACGTGGAGGTTTAGTTCCGGTGGACCCCACCTCACAACAACCATATGGGCATTGGAAATAAAAATAAAAATGAAATACAATTTTATTTGTATTCTATTATTAAATGAAAATCCCAAAAACTATCTTTCACCCTCGACCAACTGTCGTCGAGGTGAAAGTATTTTTAAGTGAATATCGATGTTGTGAGTTCAATGGTTCCATCATATTTCAATTATGAACACCGATTAATAAGTAAGAAAAAACCGCTTTCATATTTACTGAACGTACCCGAAATAAAGTTTTGAAATTCATTCTGGGAACTCCAGGCCTCAGAATCAGGATCCATTAATTTTCGTGGAGTCCTAAAATTCCCATATATTTAAATAAAAGTACATGGAAATTCCTGGTCTTTACATTCTCTCAACCTTAGGAATTACATCCCCATAAGCCACAACTCAAACTAATGGAACAAGTGGGTTTACTGAGCATGTATCTAATCCTCCCACTCCCATGTGCTCTCTTGGAGGATCTCCTGCTACCATCGAACATGCAACAAAGGAATCGACCATCCACTAAGGAATCAATATTATCAATCCTAAATATCTACTAAAACCTCCGTATAAGTCACCCCATCATCGATGTCCACCTCCCCATGGTCGATGATGTGAGAAGGATCATCCACATATCTTCTCAGCTGGGATACGTAGAAGACGTCGTGCACCCGGTGAAACTATGGTGGAAGAAATATGTGGTATGCCACATCACCAACTCTACTAAGGACCTGAAAAGGTCCGATTAACCTCGTACATAACATGCCGCCTCAGCCAAATATTCGCAAACCTCATCGAGGTGAGACTCGTAGAAATATGTGGTTGACATCCTCAAACTCTAGAGGTCTCCATCTCTTGTCGGCATACGACTTCTTCTTACATTGTGCAGTCTTCAACTGCACCTGGATGACCAGAACCTTCTCTATGGTAGCCAGTACCATCTCTGGTCCAACTAGTGCTGACTCCCCTTGGTCAGTCTAACACAAGGGTGATCTTCAAGGTCGCCCGTATAATTCCTCAAAAGGTTCCATACCAATGGTTGAGTGATAGATGTTGTTGTGAGAAAAATCCACCAAAGGAAATATATCCTCCCATATGCAACCGAATTCGAGGACACAACCACACAACATGTCCTCGAGGGTCTGAATGGTACACTCAGTCTAACCATCCTTTTAAGGAAGGAAGGCAGTTCCCAAATGAAGTTGCATCCAAAAATCCTCCTACAACTCCTTCTACAGCCGACAAGTAAAATGTGTATCACCATTAGAGGCAATCGTCATTGGTACTCCATTTATCAGCAAAATCTCATGCACATATACGCATCACAAGCTCTCTACTGAACACTACTCTCTGATCGGTGGGATGTGTGCAGACTTGGTGAGTCGGTCAATGATTACCCAAATCGAGTCATGTCCCCTAGATGTATGTGGAAGACTCGTCATGAAGTCCTTGGATATCCCATCCAACATCCACTCTGTGACCTCTAAATGTTGAACCAAGCATACTGGTACATGATGCTCTGCCTGCACTTGGTGGGAAGTGTGGCATCAAGAGACAAACTCTCTGAATGCTTTCTTCATTCCTGACCACTAGTGCGGTCATTGGAGGTCCTGGTACATCTTCACCATTCATGGATGTACCACTAGAGGAGACGTATGGAACCCCCTCAACACTTCCTTCTGAAGTGACAATGGTACTGGGGTACATTCTCTAAAGTGGATGTCGTGATCCCCACCTTCAAAAAACCCTTCAGGTGCATGTCTTGTGGATATCTGAGAACCATGTGTCTCACAATCAGCGTCTGCATGCTGTGCCTCCTTGAATCGCTGAGGAAGTGGTGGAGTTATTGTAAGAGAATATAGAATAGATGTGTCATCTCTATCCCCAAAGGATATCTGCAAAGCAGCCAACTACTCTATCACCTCACCTAGAATGTGTATACTAGATCTCCTACTTAGTGCATCTACAGCATCATTCCCCTTCCCAAGAGTATAGACTATCTCGATGTCGTAGTCCTAGAGGAACTCAAGCCAATGCCGTTGTCCCAGGTTCAGGTTCTTCTGGGAGAATATATACTTAAGAAACTTGTGATCACAGTACACAGTAAAATGCTCATCCATCAGATAGTGTCGCCTCATCGTCAAGGCGAAGACCACTACTGCTAACTCCAGGTCATGAGTAGCATAGTTCTTCTTGAGTTGTCTCAGCTATCGAGAACCATATGTGATCAATTCTCGCTCCTGCATCAGGACATATCCACATCTGGTCCCTGAAGTGTCACAGTAGACTATGTACCCTAAGCCTTCCTTTGGAAGCCTCAAGATGGGGGCCCTAGTCAGCCTCTTCCTCTGCTTCTGAAAGCACTGCTGGCATCTCTCCAACCACAGAAAGGGTTTCCCGTTCTTCATCAATGCTGATAGTGGTGTGGAAACTCTAGATAAATCTGTCACAAATCTCCAGTAGTATCAAGCCAAACCCAAGAAACTATGTTCATTCGTCACACTATTTGGTTGATCCCAAGCATGTACCGCCGCAATCTTTTCTGGCTCCACTGCAACTCCAACCTTCGAGATGACATGTCCTCGAAAGTGAACCTCTCGAATATAGAACTGGCACTTTGAGAGATTACCATAAAGGTGGTGCTCTCGGAGTGTGCCCAGTACAACCCACAAATGGTAGGCATGCTCCTTCTCAATAGTCGAGTAGATCATAATTTCGTCGATAAAGTCTACGACAAATCTATCAACGTATGGATGAACGATCCTGTTCATGAGTCCTATGAGAACTTATGGAGTGTTGGATACACAAAATGGCATAACCATGAACTCAATGTGGCCATACCGACACTTCAAGTTTGTCTTCTCCACATCCTTGTCTCGAACATTGAGCTAGTGATAGCCTGATCTGAGGTCTATCTTTGAGAACCGTTGTGATCCCTTCAGCAGATCAAATAGGTCATCAATCCTCGAGAGTGGTATTTGTTTGTCACGGTCAACTGGTTCAGGCACCAATATTCATCAAAATGCATCAAGATCCCATCCACCTTCTTGGAGAATAGAATCGGGGCTGCCCAGGAGGAAACACTGGGCCGAATGAATCCTTTCCTCTATAAGTCCTCGAGCTATACTCGTATCTCATGATGCTCTGTGAGAGCCATCTGATATGATTGAGTAGATATCTGTGCCATCCCGGGGTACAAGTCAATGTAAATGTCCACCTCTCTGTGAGGAGGTAGACAAGGGACATCATCAGAGAAAACATCCATGTATTGGTCACCCACAATATGATAACTTCGAATCTCCACATCAACAGGTCTGAGGGTAAGGCTAGCCAACTGGTGAGTGATCGGCTTCACTCTCCTCTGAGCAACTACATCCTGTCCTGCAATGGATCCCTTCTCACTGGTGAATGTAAAACTGGTCCCATCAATATGGACACACCGCAATTTTCACCTAATATAGTCAATCTGAGCATGGACTGTAGATAACCAGTCTATACACAAGATGACATTGTAAGGCCTAAACACCACTGCTAGGAGATCCCAGCCAAATATCTCACCTCCTAGAGTAAGCTCACACTACCAGTACCAGTGCGTAATCATCAAATCTGCTCTTGTAGGAGTCTCTAGCTGTAAGGATCGAGCCAATGGCTCCATTCGAATCTATGAGCTCTGAATGAGGGAATTGGAAATAAAACAATGTCTAAAACCTATGTCTATAATTACTACAACTAAATTGGAGTAGAAACAGATTGTACCACATATCATCTTTGTAGCGCGGTGGTCATATGCCTTAGTGTCCTAGAGCTGAGTTCTCCCATGTTCACCAGCTCCCATGTGGTCGGGGTGGACCTCCTTGTGGTTGTGGCGGTAATATCTCAAATCGTCACCCACTGACAACTACCCAACCAACTCCTCTTCCACGTCTACCAGCACCCCGCAGACCACCTCAATCGAATATATGCCTCTGCATAAGCGGTCCTTCGACCATATGTTGATCATTCGAATGGTGGGTCAGACAGTCATGAACCATGTGACCCTGCCCACCGCTTGTGAAACACTACCCGCTCCTAGTATCTCTGTCTCCACTTCGGGTGCCCCGCACAACTGATCCCGAGTAATGCGATCATCCCCATGTAGTTCTAGCCCTCTTGGACCACTCTGACTTCTATATGCTGAAAGCTATAGAAGATTCTGCTACATGATGACTGAAAGTGGGTCTTGATACTTGTGTCTGATCTGTAGGAAAACTCTCCTCAAATAGAGCGCTCTCTAACACCCCTGCCTGCGTCAGGAATCTAAGTGAAATCACTGAATCCCTACTCTCCCACCTAAGTCCCTGATCGAAGGTCTGTGCCCTAATGAATGTGCCTCCTGCCAAATTTGTCGAGTAGTATGAGAGGTCAGTGAACCTCACTATGTACTAAGCTATAGTCACGCTGCTCTTCTATAGATGAAGTAGCTCTTGTATGTGCACTGCACAAAGATTTTCTGGGACAAACTCTCCCAGAAACAAGCTCTTGATGTCTTCCCAGATAAGCGTCACCTTTTCGGGGACATGGAGCATCATGCTCTACCGTATGCCTCCTGTTTCCTATTGATTCCTGGAAACAAGAATCAGCATGATGTTAACTGGTGTCCCTACCGGTAGAAAAACTCTCACCGCAGCATCCAGTCAATCCTCAGCCGCCTATGGATCCATATCTCCCCTGATACTGGGTGGCCTCTAGCACTGTAACTTATGCCACATGATCTTGCGCCATGCACCATCTGCTGTTGGGGCCGGTGGCATCGGTGGCCTAATGGGGAATGGTACCGCTGGTGCCTCGGTAGATTCCTCTACTAGAATAGGGCCCTAGACCAAGGCCTCCTCCCTTAGTGGGCTATCAGTGCATAAAAATCACATAACTCTAGATAAATATCTATGTGGAGGCATCCAAAAAAGAAACAGGTGCGCTGTTGTTAAAAGTTCTACCTGGTGAGATGACATGGTGAGCTTACCTAAAGAAAACTATTGAAAACATACACACTATCAGTTTTTTCGAGTACCAAGTCAGAAATCAGATGTCAAGGTCATGTTGTATGGATACATCAGTGGTCACACCAAAATTAGACTTCATGAACTGAAATCCAAACACACTACAATTAACACTATTGCTTCATATAAATGATCAGAGTCATATGTTCTATAGTATAACCAACTCCTATGATACCAATTTGTCAAGACCCGTCCCCTGGGTCCCATGTCGTGACTACCCCAAGACTGCCTTCTATAGGACAGGGGCTTGAAACTAGCACAAAAGGCTTAATTCAGTAAAACCAAGAAGGAATTGTCTTTATAACCTATAAACACACACAAAAGAAAGAACATAGTTGGATGAAAGACCAAGTAAACTGTATAACAAAAGAGTAATGAATATAAAAGGGGACAGAATAAAAGCCCAACAGGAAAGTACAAGTACAACTGTGATACAATACAGCTGAAGAATAGGGAAAGACAGCTACTGGACCATCCTCTGGGGTTCCTACCTGAAGGGTAGGTACAGATCACCTCCTCAACACTCTACATCCATCCGCCTCCTCCATGTACGGACACATCATATGATCTACATCTAGGTACCATCCAGTCCTTGTACTCTCAGCCTTAGTCAGCATTTTCTATGGTCTGAATCCCACACAACAAGGTGAAGGCATAGCCTATGCAGGGGTGACTAAAATGATACACAAAAGGTACCCTGAGACCCTTAAGGACTCACAAAATCTACCAAGGGTAAAAAAAGAACGAAATCAATAGATAACACTATTTTTTATATTCCCATACATATACCAAAGTTATCAATAGAACCATATCAATCATGAGGAAAACACATAAAAATGAATTAGATCAAACAAAGATTTTATTCTAGGGGTTGTATCATGTTACATCCCTTGTCACATTGTCGAAATCATGAGTGCAGGAGAACCTCTCATCTATAGAGTATAATGGGCCTACCACGACACCAAGAACGCTTCCCACCAACCATGGATTGGTTAGGTACTCCGCCTGTCGATTAGAGTTAATCGGACACATCACCAAACGTTCTCCCCACCGTGGGTCTCCCGCGTCACCAAGTGGGATCCCCCTCGCATCCTACTGAGGTACTCCTCCTGTCAAGCACCGTGGGTCTGCCGCGACACCAAGGTGCTCCACACTGTGGTTCCTTCACGACACCAAGGCACTCTGCACTATACTAGTCGAGTCACTCCGAGACAAAGCGGTTAGTAGTCGTTAGGTCTCACCTAGATACTTGGTCTCCTCACTATGATCACTCGTCTCTAGGAGGATCCGTTCCATGAGCTTCTAGTCAATAATACAACTGTAACAATGTCAATGAAGAAGTATCTCTAATATATTCCACATCATAGGTGTCTAAACACTACATATGGAACATCAAACAGATACAAGTTCTGTGAGTTATTAGCCTTTTAATCCTATGGCCTTATGGGATTCGCGATTTATCCAACTTGACTATTTCACATCTCAAACCAAAACTCCAGAGGAGTAGAGTCAAAGGGACCCTCTCACTCCATGATTTCCAGCATCGCTGAAGGTTCTTCAAAAGGACGTCCGGTGGAAAAGTTATGGCCTATTGAGCGTAAAGTGTCGTAGTGGTACCAGGACTGGTCTGACTTGGCATGGGTTGACCCGGCCCATCCCGTGATGTGGCCAGATCCAATGGGAGGTCCGTCAAGCCACCAGGGCCGTGAGGGGCTGCGGAGCCCGCTGGGGCCACGAGGCGGCTCGGCTAAGGGGGTGTCGTGAGGGCATGGGGCCGGTTTGGCCAGGGTGCCACGAGGAGTGCGAGAAGGATCAGCCGGGGCACCAATAGGGGAACGGGCCGGTTCGGTCGGGGCACCAGGAGGGCACGGGCCAGTTTGGCTGGGGCGCCACAAGGGCGCGGGCTGGGTCGGCTGGGGCACCGCGAGGGCGCGGGCTGGTTCGGCCGGGGTGCAGTGAGGGGCACAAGTTGGTTTGGCCGGGGCACTGCGAAGGATGTGGGCCGGTTCAGTCGGGGCCCTGCGAGGGGCATGGGCCGGTCTGGCCGGGATTCCATGAGGCGTGCAAGCCAGTTAGACCATGAAGGAGGAGCGCCTCAAGGGCGATGCGGGTCGCCGTGGCCGTGAGTGGTGTTGAAGTCGCCTTCTTTGTCTTCATCACCTTCCTCCATTTCGATGAGTACACCAAATAAGTATAGCGAAGGGGTCAGGCCATGATTGTTTGTCCCAGACCTTCCATGTTTAGGGTGGTAGCATTTGTCTCAACAAGAAAAAAGAACGATGAACATCAAATTTACAACCTCCGTAATGATTCTTTCCCAAACCGCAAAAGAAACCAAGGAAAGTATTATCACGTAAAAACCCCCTACCTCAGGATTATAAGTCGACGAAGTCACGGGGAAGAAGGCAAACCATTGGGAAATGACGGACATCATTTTTTCATGTTCAATGACATCCTACGTTGGAGGAAGTCTCGAGGAAGATGGTTGAAGTTGAGGTCATTGTTCTTCGTTGGCGTTCTTCATTGGAAGATGTGTTCTTCATTCGAATAAGTAGTTCTTCGTTGGAGAGCTTTTCTCACTAGGATCCACCAAAATGAAAAGTGTTCCAAAATAATATATTATGCAATATATTATTTTGTTGTAAGAATTAAAAAAGTTTCATTAATTATAGTGGGTGGCATAATTAAAGCATGAGGGTTGGCACAATTAAAGGTATGTGTGTTGGCATTTTTAATATGGAGGAAGTCAAGAGACTCATCCACATTAATGAGGGGGGTTGAGAGTTTAACTCATGTAAAGGGGGGTTTAGTCCCAGGTGGTACCCACTACCATAACCTCTCATGGGAGGTTATGGTTCGGGTCATCCCCACCACCATAACCTTTCATGAGAGGTTAAGGTCTGGTCATTCCCACACCTCAACTTCCACATGGAGGTTTAGTTCTGGTGGACCCTACTTCCCAACATTTACATGGGTGTTGAAAATAAAAATGAAAATGTCAGACACTGTTATTTTTATTTCATTCCTACATGAAAAACCCAAAAACTAACATTATCCCTCAACCAACTTCTATTGATGTGAATGTCTTCTTAAGAAAATATCAGCATTGCGTGTTCAACGGTGCCCTCAGACTTCAATTCTGAGCACCATTTCAAAATATTTAAAAACCCACTCGCACGTTTACTGAATGTACATGAAATAAAGTTCAAAAATTCATTCCAGTCACTCCGGTCCGTGGAATCACGCACTGTATTTTTTCACGGACTCGTAAAATTCTCATACATTTAAAAAAAATTACATGGAAATTCTTGGTATTTACAAACTCAGTCATTTGCTCCTAATTCCCATGTATATGAAAAACATCCCAATAAATAATATATTTTCCTATGAACATAATATATACTCAGGTACTCCAGTGCAACGGTGGCCCCCACAAATTGTGAGATATAAATCCCATTTTGGTACAACCCATGGTATCTATAACTCAATCTAGAACATGAAAAATATGTCTACCAATGTACAGGTAATTTAATTAATAAATAAAAAGGATAAAAATATATCCTAATCATGTCCTTAAAGGACAGATGGGGGCTCTACCCACTTCGGTTGCTGGCCAGATAGAGATTCTTGACATGTAACAATATATATTAATAATTACCTAAATAGTTTAATTATATATTCCATCCACCTATATAAACCAAGTATATAAAGACATTAGTAGTTCTATACATGGAATAATAGGTTCTAGCTAGAGTGGGGCATATCTTAGTCATCGATAACTAGTCTAAATAATCCTTTAAAATCAGGACAATGGGTGAATCGCTACATCTCATAACGAGTGATAAACAGTAGGCTCTTCATTCGAGATGATGAGTGTTCCTACTTATCAAAAGTTGTATGTTAGTGACTTTTCCACCATTTTATCACTCAACAAGGGACATGGTGTGTCATTCCCACCATCCCAATAATGTCAATGGTGTTTTCTACATGATTAACCATAATATGTAAGGGATTGTGATACTGTCATAATAAATATAACCCTTACCACTATTCCACATCCTATATCAAGGATTAGTCATATTTTTAATTAAATACCCATGAGTCAGTAACTATAATTACATATATATTTTAATACCTTATAAAAAAGGCAATAAATATTAATTATAGCATGGAAATAATAATGTAATTATGAGGGTTGACATGCACCATTTACAAATTATTTCATTAAAATCTATTAATTTGACTCTTATTAGTTGTGCTAATTTAAATATGCCAAGAGGCATGGTATTACAAAACAAGTCAATTACAATTCCATTAAATAATTAAATTCATTCAAGGCATGAAATCCACCAAAAATCATGCCTCTCATTATAATGAATTCATTTTAAAGTTACAATTTAACCCAATCATGAATGTAAATAAATCATTTATAATCCATTAGACAAAACTAAATCCATTTAATTGACTAATGTTATACTAATCAGTTTATAACAATCAGTGAATAACATAAGTGGTTTCATTAGAAATATGGAAATTAACTACACTGGTAATTCTAATTAAATATTATGACAAGCATATAGAAGGTGCCATAATTTAGATAACAATTTATATCAATGCAGGGTTAATCAATTTAAAAATAAATATGGAGTCCATTTATAAAACATTCCATATTTCTAACATTAAAAAGTGCATAGGAAAACCATTTGTTTGATAAATCATAGAAATAAGGAATTCACTAATTACGACTTTGTAATATCGAAGAAAACACACCTCATCCAAGTGGTTGTATTATAAAAATTTGAAATAGTTTATCAATATTTAATTTCATCATAATTAAACATAAAATTTAATAATCACATTTCAAATCACCAAATGAAATCATATTTAGGAATTTACCTAACATGTAAATTCAATTATAAAGATCAACACAACACATAAGATGTGTAATTTCTAATTGAACAATTTATTTCAAACGGGAAATTCCTTTCATACTTCAATTCAAATACATAGAAATAATTTTCAATGAACATTTCATTTAATTATAAAAAATTAATTTAATCCATAAAAGGCAATGGATGTCCGTGATCAAATATGAAATTTTCTGGATACTGAACATCATTAAATGATTGTAATATTATGGTTGTATTCCATTTTATATGGAATAAAATATTTTTAATTCACCACATAAAAATTTACAATGTGCATTGCAATGACCTTATATCTATGATAATGAAAATTTTAGGGAAACCCATTGTACAACCTACCGTGTTAATAGGATTTTCAACTCGTCCATTATTTGGGTATCAATTAATCTATTTTTTATGAAATCTAAGAAATGTAAATCCACCTAGAAAATACATAAAATGTTCCTCAAACCAGGAAACTTGATCAAGATTGTATTAAATAATGAATTATTAAAATGGAATCTAGAGAATACTAATGTATATCCATGGAGATAGACATTATTCGAATCAGGCATTGGATGGTGGATATCCATGAATTTCAATGTTTTACTTTTGAGAGACACACTGTGTTCATGGAGGAGGATCACACGATAGAAGGATGGTTAAAAAAACATAAAATCTATCAACAAAAATAGTAATGTCACCCAATAAATTTTCCACAAGATTTCACCAAATGTTTTGTCCAAAGCATACACTAACCATTTGGAACCATCTAAATTGTAAACCCCATTATATGGTTTTTCCCATAGGGTTCCCCAAATTGTATACCATAAATTTGATGTATATTGTGTTTGTAATACCTATGTGGCGCTATCCAAGTGGTCTAGCTAAACCTTTTTGGTAAATAGTACACATCTCATCTAGGAAACTCATACACCACTAAAATAGGCTGTATGTTTTCTACTGGGGGAGAACTTTCAGACAAACTGTGTGCCCGGTTCGGACCCCCAAAACATGTTATTTTGGGTCATATCACACTCAAATATTTTTGAGACACTCGGTGGACTTCTCGATCCTTACACCAATTCTAAAAAACATCTTTAAGCATTCCAAATCACAAAAACTCATTCTGATGAATAGTTTAAAGAATGACCCATCGCCTAAATTCTAAAATTCAAATTCCCATTGAAATAAACCATGACTCAAAATAACAGTTTGTTACAGAACAATTGAAAGATCTGGTAGTGGTGTCTTGAGAAAATCATAAAACATTATAAATATCTGTATATTTATAGAGTTATAAAGAAATTATCAGAGGTACATCCAATAAATTTTTTGTTTGGAAGAATATATCTTAGGCTTAACCAATATGGGGTAATTCGTGAATGGTCTGGAGCATGTGATAATGCATTTCCAAAACTAATGAATCATTTGAATATGGAATTTATTTTCTACCAAACCAATACAATTGAGGAGTATATTTTGTTTTTGAAACTTTTGGTATCGGTTTTGGAGTGGTGTAGATGTAGGGTGATCATGTTGTGGCATTTGGGTCTCTAATGTTTAGGCCACATGAGGAAAACTACCCAATGCACAAACTCAAATTTGATGTAGTTTATTTTTCATTTCTGTGTTGGGGGAATTATCGAAAATTATACTATATATATGGACCACAAGATAATAATGTATAACATTTCAGAGAAAGAATTGAATATATGGTAGTGATGATGGGTTTAGTATATGTAGTCATTGGAACATGATTTAGAATATACTTTTATGATGGGAAACAGTTTTTCAAATGATTTAAGATACAAAAAAAGCTTACTCATCTAGTTAAGGATTAATGTGTCGAGTAGAATATGATATCTTTACTGGATGAGATGCATCTGGTTGTTTAGAAGAGCATAGAGTATATGTGTCACATATTACTTTTAGTCGAGTCTACATATTTGAACTATATTGAAGATAGGTAGTATAAGGATTCAGAATCTTTTCCCCTATGGGAATGCCTCAAAAATGGGGAGTCACATTCTGATTGGATCATAGATGGGGATGAAACCATCTATGTCAGTAATTGTGTCATTGGGACAATAAGTAATTTAGAGGAGATAGTGACTTTATTTCTGTCTTTAAGTCAGAGGTGCATCCTAGTATGACGAAAATGTAGCGTGACCTACGACGGAAGCATTGGATTCCTATAATAGAAAAGGATACAACATGGTTCAACACATGATGATACACCTATCAACATGTGATTATTGAGTATCAATGACCCATTGGTTTAGAACATCCATTTCACATTTTATAATTGATGTGGAAAATGATATTATGGACATAGTGGTGGGTCTCCAAAGGCTGTACATTTAGAATGAACCTATTTTTGTTATTATAGACCAGTTGACTAAGGTAGCACATTTCATGCATGTATGATTTACATTATTCATGGATTGGACGGGATACATTTAAAATCAATAAATAGTATTTTTGCATGGAATGCTTATAATATTGTTTCAGATTGTGACTTTTGATTTATCCTACACATCACTAAGGGTTTGGAGTAGGCGCTTGGTACACACTGTTTATTTATTATAACATTACAACAATAGAAAAATTTAAGGGTGTATTGTACTAAACAGGTTCGTGAGGACATAGAGCAGGTATGTTTTAAAGTCTTTGGTGGTTCTGGGTAAAACCCCTTTGCCTTGGTAGTGTTATCCTATAACAATAGTTATCATGAAACAATACATATGAACCCATATGTTCAACTTTAATGTAGTCTATACAGATCACCTCTATAATGTATGGAAGTTGGTGAGTGATAGTAGTGTCAACTGTGTCTCATATATGAAATGTCAGAAGAAATTTAGTTGACTCTAAAACATATGGATACAACTTGGAGTATAAATAAATAATATGTTTATAGATATATATGACACCCTAGATTTTATTACGGGTGATCATTTTTTCCTTCGGGTGTCACCTATATTGACTCATTACATGATCATGAGACATGCCAAGCTGGAACCCAGGTTTTTTAGACCATTTGATGTTTTAGAGATAATTTGGTGGGTTGTGTAATGATTGGAACATCCACAAAGGATTAGTATTATGCATGATGTTTTTCATATTTCAAAATAGTAGTGGTATCTCGACAACACTTCTAAGGTGATTGATACAGATAATGTTGAGCTTGATAACAATGTTTCATTAATGAAGCATGTGAGATGTGTCTTGGAACTTAGTGAGAAGTACATGTCCTTGAATAATACAAATGAATAGAAGGACATGTCCTTGATAATTTCTTTATAGTGGGGAGACTTTTTGATATTTTCATTTTTTTGGAGATGTCTCAAAATCATTTATATGTACTCTTTTCCATAATTTTTAGGTTATCTTGTTATAGTTATTCTGTGGGGATTTTTTGGGTAAAATTTGTGATGTTATAGTGGAAATGTAGTGATAGAACATAATATTCCCAAACCGTGCGACCATACTAGAAAACCAAACAAGTATGGAAGAGTAGATTCACATGGATGGTACATGGTATGTCAAACTATGATTTCTCTTAGTAGTAACTATGTTAGAACCCTGGGTGAGGAGCAAAATCCAATACATGATTTGAGAAAACCATGAAAACCCATATATAAAACCATGTGTGCAGAATTATAAACCCCCAAAAATATATTAGAAACTCCAAAACCCCACATACATCATTATAACATGAGACAATTTGACTGCAAAAATTTACTCACATTTTTGTTGTTCTCGTGTAGATTTCATGGCCTTTTGTCCTCTCATCATGATAATTCAAATCCAAGAATAAATATATGAACCTATCATTGTAAGAAATTCTCATACCAAATAGTGTTATCTATCTCTCCTATATTTTTATCATTCATTGAAGGGATCAATTCCTTATTTTATAGTGGATCTAGTTCTAGGTTTTGATGGATCTTATTTATTTGATCATGGACCTATGTTTCAAATCTAGACCTCATTATTCGTTGTGATTTGTGTTATTACACATTAAATTGGGGACTTCAATTATTGAGGGGTCATAATCAGTCATTAGGTAGTTGGCCTAAATTAAAAACCCCAAAGCCTTTATTTAATTACATTTATTTAATGTGAAATTTTAAACTTCATGAATTATTAAATTGTATTGATCATTGAATTATTTAAATTAATATTTCAATGGGATAATGATTTGGGTTATTTTGGGTAATTGTAGTTGGTGTAGTTGGATTAATAAATTTGTCAATGAATTAATTTAATTTGGTGATGGTGAAATTGAATGGATATTAGGATTATGCAATTGGTAAAATTATGTGAAATGAATTTTGTGGAAATTTTGATTATTAAATTGTTTACATGACTAAAATGGGTTAATGGGTTATGTGAATTGAATTTTGAAAAATGTTTAATAGTGAATTAAACATATTATTTCATGTGATTAAATCAAAGAACTAAGCTTTTTGTTATAAATTGTGGGTTTAACCAAAATGAATGTTTTTTAAATGATTAATCATGATTAATCGTGACTAATGGGATCTAATTTTTTTTAAAAGTGTATAAGGGACATGGGATACGAATTCAAAATTTGATAGTGATAAGTTGATAAATATTTGATGGAAATGGACTTATAATTTAAAATACATAATGATAAATTTGTAAAATGAGTGTGGGACACAAACTATTGCTTTAATATACCACTCCTATGATTGTTTGATAAAAAAGTTTTCGGACACATGAAACTTGTTCAAATATCCATTGGGTGTTATACATGTTGTTCAAGATCCAAAATTTCAGTATAATAATATGGTTCTAATATTCAATAATAATATTTCAAATGAATTGATAATAGAAAAATATTTTATTGTCATAGGTAATATCTCATGAAGATAGACCAGACTCCGACATCAGATGGAAAAGGTATTGCGGGTTTAGGGGTCTTCTAGAAACCAAGGGTTTGTGTAGTTATATAAATAATAATTGAATATATCAAAGAACATTACATTATTTGATAAATTTTATTCTTTATACAACTGAATACACTATTATTGGTTGGAATTTGTTTTAGATTCCATCATTTATGGCCAAATGAGTAAACTCACATCCTACTCAGGCTTCTTGATCAGTACTATAATGAACATCATGTTTGTATGATATGATAAGCGATGAAGTCTTATGATTGATGGATATGATGGGATAAAACATGGATGAGCGAACTAGATGTGATTCATGGACCCCTTGAGATTTTTTAATGTGTTTATTTATTTTTGTATTTTTCATATTGACACCTAACACATATTCTGGCATTAAATATCTATTGTTTAGTATGTAATATTGTATATAAGTTTTTTAATCATGTGTTACTTGTTTGGTTTTATTATAATTTATATAATTTTTTTATCCTTAGTCATATCTGTGGTTTTTATACATTGATAAAGAGGGTATAGTTCTGCATGATTGATAATATACCCCATTAATTTTTGGCAGCCTCTCAAGTACAAGGTGGTGCACCTAAGGTAATATAACTGTCCTCTTTGAGGAACCATTGAGTGGTACCTGGTTTGGTATGTTAAATAGTGTCTTATGAATCAATAAAAATCAATATTGAAGTATAAATATATTAGAAATTGTTTTCCTATTCATTAAATGTGATAACTTGGAAATAAAACATCCAATTTATAATTATGGATGGAATCATATAAAAATTCACATCAATCATTTATAATATATGTTAACTGTAAAAAATATGAAAAAAATTCATTTTAATTATTTTCGAAAAAATAAATTCGGAAAATAAAAAATATCTTTTTTAAATTTAAAACATTTATTTTAAAAAACATGGAGGGTCGAATTTTATATATAACCCCATTAAATTTAAGATAGTAGTTTTTTATAGATATTATAATGATTGTGGAATGATGTGTTCAAATTTAATAAAAACATAAAAATAAAATTCAGATAAATAGTTTTTATTTAAAAAAATAAGTTATGAGACACTTTAAAAATATATTTTAATAAATTTGAAATTAAAAAATTGAAATCAATTAATTTTGAAAATTAATATTCAATAATATATATACAAAAACAAATAAAGTATGTCCATATAAATTTGGGGAAGAGGATAAAAAAGTTTACATTGAAAGTATCAAAAAAACATTTTATTATTTTGAAATATATTATTTTAAAAAATTCATTGTAAATAGAGTAAAATCCCATATTTTAAAAATGGTAAGAAAAATATGAAGGACATGAGATAAAACATAATTATTATTCTAATTATTAATGATAACATTAGTGAGAAGGAAATATTTCTCATGGATGAAAATATCCCTTAGAAATGATGGGAGTTATTATTTTCAATGTCAAACTTCTAGATAGGAAGATATTTCTCCAATGAATATGTTGTAACCGAAATGAATTATATTACCTAGAAAAGAAAAGAAAAACAAATTTAGAAATTGAAATGGATTGAAAAATAAAATAATAATATCATAATCAGTTAGATAATTTGTTACATAAAGAGAAATAATTTGAACCAAGAATGTTTCATACCGACCGAGTAAGATATATATTGAAACCCGTTTAAGGATATTGTTTTAAATGAAACAATAAAAACCATTAATTATAAAACAAGCATGATATAATTTATTCATGGGGTAGTGGATAAACCATTACAAATAATAATGGTTTTAAAATAGTATACATGTCATATAGGAAGAATGTTTAATTCCAAAAACACATAAATTTAAACTAATTATTGAGTTAAGAATCAATATATTCTAAAGTAATAAATAAGAATCCTAGAACCCAATAAAATAAGTAGTAAATTAAAAATAAAGAATTATTTTCATGTATTAAACCAAACATGTGTCAATGGATTTTAATATAAATTTATGTTACTCAAAAGAAGTAAATTGAGTTATCATAAAACCTTATGAAATTAGTATATTTGGAATCAATGGAAATGTATAGAAATAACATGATATGGATCTTCAAACCCGAAAAATTTCATGAATATGTAAAAAAACATTTTTTAATCTATAATTACACCACATAAAATAAATTATGGCAACTATTATCAAACATGTATTATGAACATAAATAATTAAAAAACACATTCCTTAAGTAATAATATCTACTACATATAATAAATATCTAGTAAAAAGAAAACTATATAAATCACATATATTAGGAACATTTTCAAATTTATAAAATTTTATAAAAATAATTTATAATTTTCCCCTTCATGTATATTAGTTATTTTTATCTAAAATCAATATTAGGTGTGGGTAATATTGATTATCTTGAACTACTTTTCTAATAGTTGTGTTGTTATTCATTTTCCCCCCTAATTTCATCATTACCATATCATCGAATGTGGTATAATTAAATTTGTATAATTTTTTTATAATATTATAAATTAATTGTATGGTATTTTTTGTTGTCATCCCTAAAGATGAAATTTTTATGATCATGTTTTAGTGATTTTACAAGAACATGCATTGGTATCTTAACTAATGAATATATTATTATTTTTACAATTATAGAATTAAAACATATTATATTAATTATTTATATAATATATTTCCTAAAATTAAATTCCCATCTTCATTTGTTATTTTATTTAATCAAATAGTTTGTTTATATTTTTAAACTCACCCTAACAAGAACTGGCAATAATTAGTCGAATAATGTAAAGTTATTTCAATGTAAAATCTATGTAAGAAAAAAAGTGAACTTATTCAATTATTATTAGTCTATAAAAATTTAATTTTAATGAATTAGAATAATATAACGAGCAATATGATGTCACTAAATTTTGTTAATAATTAATTATTTCCAACTATTATAATACTCTATTGGATGGTTGAAGTTACCATGATTATTTATAACATATTTCTAATAGGTTGAGAAATTTTAATTTATAGAAACATAATAATTTCATACAAATTTTATTTTTACACTAAAAAAATTCTCATTACATGTTATGAAATGTAATAATGACAATATTAATGGAAATAAATCGTTCCATGAAGGTGGAACTCCACACATATGTGTCATTTATTGATTCATTTTACATTAGAGGAGATAAATTTATAATATGTATTATTATTTTAGAATATAAAATATTTCATAAATATCAAAAATATTTTTTAAATTAATCTTTATAACTACACCTTTAAGATGGTTATGGAAAACAAAACATGAAGTTTTATGGTGGTGGTGGTTTGCACACACACATGAATGTGGTTTTTGTTTTACATATGGGAAAATGGGGAAAGGACGTAGAGAGTATTTTTAATAGAATCAGGAAATTTATAATTAACATATTAATTATTTTAGGTTATATTAATGAAAAAATATATTTGGAAATGTAATATAGAGAATAAATGATGATACATAAAATTAGTACTCATGTTTTTAACATGGGAATTCCCATAGAGGACTTCTATGAAAGGGGTGGGGTAGAATAATAACAAGAGACTACAATCATAATAGGAGAAAATCCAATTTTTTTGAAAGGAATAAGTTACGAGTATCCAGGATAAACCGAATGTTTTGAGTGGTATTGATGAGGTTGAGATATGTCTCTTTTATAAGTGGTGAGAATAGAAAAATTTAAAAATTTCAACAGTATATAATGAGAGAAAATATTCAACATTTAATTTTGTGGAAAAAATGTAAATAATGGATTTTCGGTGAGATATGGTCACTCGGTTCCCTATAACTCATTTTTACAGAAATTAAGAACTTGTATCTAATTCCATTGGTCAATTAATTATAAAATTTACCATTATTTTATTTATTATGGTAACTAATTTTTACCTATTCAATTTAATTTTAATTTATAAACATAAATGGGAAATTATTAAATAATTAGAACTAAGTGGATAAAAATAAAATTTCAATTATAATAATTATTATTTTTTTCAATGTGAAGGAAATCGATTTCAAATATTAGTTCAATTAATGCATAAAAACCCATTCTAAGAAAATTTTTATTTCTAAGTATCATATTTATTTGAAGGATTAAATGATCATATTAAATTATTTTATTTATATAAATTTATTAATTATAAATTAGATAAAATTCATGTGACTTTCATAGAAATAAAAAACATATTTCTATAAAAACTAATTAAAAAAGAACAGATTTTTTCTCACACATTGGAAAATATTACATATGATAATAATATATTAAGGATACAACATCTAAAATCATACATGTTATTTGAAATATATATTTTTATAAATTAAACAATTAATTTACAGATTAAAAATATATTATAAACATTTAAGACATTATTTTTTTTAATAATGTCATACAATTTACATTTTGGTAAAAACTATATATTTCTCTGATAACCTAAAAATAATGTATTTATGTAAAATTAAAAAATATATAGTCAGACAAAATATACAAGGAAAATTTCAAAAAGTTTTTTTTTCAATTAAAATTATAAATTTTGGTAATTTTACAATTAATTAAAACAAATAAAAATATCATAAAAACAATTTTCAAAGGAATATTACATCTTAAAAAATTATTAACTACTCATATTCTTATATCCTATAAATTTAAAAAACAAATTGGTGAAATATATTATTCATATAAATAATATATTTTATCAATATTATATATATTTTGAAAAGACACATAATTAACAAATTATATGAACGATTACATTTTAAAGAATAAATATATCCTATGATATCTTTAAATTCATTAATTTAATTTATCAATGAATTAACAATGATAATAACCTTTATTTTCTTCAATATATGTTCTATTATTAATTTATATATATTTTACAAGATAATTATATGGAAGCATTTTAATGGTTATATACTATTTTATGGTTCATTATGGTTTGGTGTTGTGTGTTCCACATAATATCAAATATGTTAGGTCTTAAAGGAAATTCCAATTAAAAATGGTGAGGTTTTATCATAACACATTACGATTTGATTTTGATAATATGTTAGGATTCATTAAATTTTTTTAAAAAATGTTGAAGGAATGTCAACCCATTTAGTAGAAAGATATTATAAGAGGAAACATTTAATACATATACGACTACCACACATCACATTAATGTTTTCAAAAATATGTAGAAGAATCACCTATAATTAAAAATTTCAAGAGAATCTAAAATTTTATGATAAGTTCACTGACCTTAGTTATTACATATCATCATTTGTGGTATTGTAAACATTATAAAACCTGAAACTAATTCATAAAAATCAATTTTTGGTAAGTAATTTTCATCCAAGGAGAGATTAATGAAAAGTAATATAAATATCATGATAATTCTAGAAAATATATCAATATTTTAGGGAGTCGAAGATTGTTAATGAATATGATCCAAATAAATCATATACTATATAAAAGGTCTTATACCTCCCAATAAAAACGTTTTTTTGAGAAGAATCTACAAGAATAGGTGTTGATCATCCATGTTCATCACACATATGCCTATCTCAGAATTAGTTAAAATTATTTTTTCTTAAATGAAATAGTTTACCAAATATTATTGAAGATTTAATGATCTTTTAGAGGATCTTAAAGAAGAAAATATATCATTAAATTGTGGAATGATTATATTCAACCCAATAAGGACCCAAAATATTATTTATTAAAAAATAATCTACTGTAAAATATTTTCCAATATTCTCTAATATAATTTTTGAATTAAAAATGTAGTTAGATTTATTTTCCATGATTTGTTTACATCATAATTTTTTTTGTGTTTCAATCCCCATAATATTATCATCTCTTACTCAACCAATATATAATGTTGGGTTTTTATCATATTTATGGGATCCATTATTTTGACTTTGTTTTTTGGAATATCATATCATTTATATTTTACTTTTGTTTTAAGAAATATTGTGTGGTTTGAATGAGAAGTAGATCATAGTTCTTCTCCTCCATAGTCATCTTTATATTTTCTATATCTTCAAATAAATTCTCCAAATATACACCTGAAATTATATTCATTTATTTAAGTTGAGTGAGTGAATTTATTATTCATGTTTGAATTTAGATATGATGATGATAAATACATTTCACATTATTGATGATTCCTTTATTAATTATACATGGTTAAATAAGTGTTTAGAGTTATGTTATGGGGTTTTATAATATTTATTATTTTACCATTAAAAAATATGTTTATATTTGTGATGATATTAATTTTTTCAACATAATGGAAATAACGTGGGATTTATATTCTTAATTACAATAAGGGTAAAACTTAGGGATCTAACTCCGGATCAGTTAAAATTCTCAATTATATTTATGATTTACCTATTTAATTTTAGCTATATACTATAAATTGTTTTCTATTATATTAAAAAAAATTAAAACACATATTTATTTACCTAAAATGGTCTGTGATTACAGAATCATTATTTCTATGATCAGGAAAACACCATAATTTTATTTTAATGGTCAATAAAAAATATTCAATGGCAGTTCCCTTAAATAACCCACTCATCCTTCATGTTTTTCACCCGTATGAGGGAGGTTCATTGACATTCTATAATTATAATAGTTTATTTCTTTAAAGTTTTATTTAAATTCGAATTGTTTTATTCCATATAATCATTATTATTTTAAAATTACATGTTAATTTTGATGTACTTACTGGATTTTTAGTGAAATATTAGTGAATGAAAATTCTAATAAAAATTTTCTTATAAATGCATTATAAAAATATTTATGATGATTAAAATAAATGGGATTAGTGGAAAAAACTAGTGAGAATAAAATTTTATATTAGAGAACTGTTATATATTTTTTTCACATAATAAACAACACACAAACTCAATAAACAATTATTAACCATTGAAGATGATTTAAGAATGCAGAGTTAGGATGCAACAGAATGTGGCATGAAGGAGTTTTAGGAAAAACCATTTCAATATAATTATTACATCCATGAGTTAAAAAAGAGGAAATAATAACAGAGAATTATGGAAGAATTATAATTACCTCTAGTTTGAGATGATTATATCGAGGATATTAATAAAAAATTTCAGAATCATCCACTACCCATTAGAGTTGATTTTATATAAGAATTAAATAAATATTTTATTCCTTTTGGGATAAATATTGGACATATATTTCAGTATCAATATTGGTTATATTATGAACATGAAATATTTAATTATAATCCTTTAATATTAAACAAATATAATCCATCACAATTACATTCAATTTTTGAATATTAAATGTTGAAATAGTCAATGTTTTGTATTTTTATGAAATATTGGAAAAACCACTACATAATTCTATAAGAATTGACTTATGAAATAGATATTCTAGATAAAATATTGAGGGATATAATCTGATAATGAAATAATTTATTTTCATTTTAATTAAACTTATTTGAATAATAATTTTTTTATATAATTATATATTTGAATATAACTTTGTAGTCCCTGAATAAAGATAAATAATAATTGTAGGAACCCATTTAAGATGTCATAATTTTTGAATATGTTAAATTAAATTAGGATGGATACATTGAAATATCCTATTTTTATTCAATTTAAACTATATTAACTAATAACATGAACATTATTTTAAAGATCCATATCTCCATATATTTTCATCCATAATAAATAAATTTCGCATGGAATTATATAATGTGGTGATAATAGTTTATTTGATTGTAACGATAGATCATTAATTTGATTTTGTAAAGTTTATTTGATGAATAATATGATTTACAACCATAGAGAATTAAATAAAAGGTTGTTCAAATCACAAAAACCACACTATCCATTTGACTAGGTATAACCGAATAATTTTCAATATTTATATGCAAATAATATGGAACATGTTGGAGGGTTTATCCAAAAAAATTTATTCCCTTGTAATTTTATAAAAATATTTAATTTTTTATAGGTAGTTATGAAGTGGGAAGTGGTTGAACAACCTATATGGAATACAAGAATATTTAAATCTATATAATAATAAAACCCTTAAAGTAATATATCCCATTCACAATCCATTAATTATATTCCCTTGTAATATCATTTAATTGAGAAATAATTATTGAACTCACGTATATAAAATAATTAATTTAATTATAGAATATTTTAACTAATTTTATAGTGTTGAATTTCATTCCCTTTTTTACATTTTTTGGAGTATTGAGCTTAAATAATCACCATTTAGTTATGTATCATTTGATAGATGTTCAGATTTAGGATATTTTAATATAAATATTAAATTTATTTATAATGTGACTCCTTCCTTGATAATTAATGTATTGACATGAATAAATTTAATCAAATGTAAACCATATATATGTTAACACTTAACAAAATCATCTCCATATCGTGAGAGGATTCTAATATTTTATTTTATTATATTATATTTCTCTTATTTTATGTGGTTGTTTTGATTATATATATCAATATATAACACTTGGTATTTTTCATTCCAACTATCTAATAGGATGAAAATTGGTAATATTATGAATTATGTTGTTTTATTGATTAATCCCTTTACATACCATTTTATATACCTTATATTTACCAATCTAGTTATCCTTACATACTATTAAGGTACCTATTAGAATACAAAATCCAAATGGAATATCATCTCTCCTTAATGTGGGTTATAATTCCTATAGAAATTGTTGGGATGGTGTGGTTGGGTGAAATAATTTTGTATGCATTCCCTAGAAATATTTCATTATTAATTGGATTTTTTTTGAATTAAATATCTTATGGGTAGGGAAGTTCGTATTAATTTATAGAAATACATGGTTCTAATATTATATTAATTAAAATTATATAATTAATGATGAAATTATGTAAAATTAGGTATATGAGGATAAATATTTATTGTTGTAAATTTATTAGTGTTTGAACTACCCAAATAAGATAAGGTGTCTGGTGATGATTATATAAGTGGTGTATTAGATTATAATTCATCCTAAACCAAATATTTCAAATCTTTTATTTTAATTTAAAATTAAAATACTTCCTTTTAAATATATTGGTGTCTAAATTTAAATTTCCAACACATAGAACCACGAAATTATTTCTTAATGTCATTTTAATCAACATATATATTTTCCCTTGTTAGTTGAGGAATGATAATTTTAAGAAAGTCTATATAATGTATAAAATTATTTCAATATGAGATTAAATTTTTTAAACAAATGTCAATGTACTCACTTATAGAAGAATATCTCTACAAATAAAATATAAAATGATTTGACATGGCCATCTGGTTAACATATGATATGGAATACTATAACCCAACATTCACAAACACACATGGTACCACATATTTAATTATAGGGAAAAATTAATTAATAAACAAATTCATACCATGGTTGAATTGAGAGACTATATTGTGCTTCACTAATCTTGAGATAACTATATCTTAAAGAAATCAATTGAGGAAACCTATAAATCCTCCATACACATAAAACACATTTCTAGTTAGTTGATCATAAATATATGTGTTCAATTATTTGATAAATGTGTTCTTTATGATGACATTTTGTTAAATAAAAATTTAAAAATTGATCAGAGAATGAAGTATTGATCTTGTCATGGTATTCACTCTTATTTATCTCATTAACATTAAGAGAGAGTATTAAATAACTCATTTTAAAAAAAATCAATATAATTCCCAAGTCAAAAATGTATTTAAATAATTAAAATAAGGTGTATAAAATATCCATTACGTATTTGGAGAAACATAATCCCAATGATTAATCACTCAATTAATATAAAACTTAATTAAATATTGTAAATTTTAGTAACATTTCATCACACCCTAATAATATGTAACACGATAAAATAATAATGATTATCTTTGTTCATTCCCCTTAATATATATAATGAACCATTTACAATAAACATAATTTGGAAAAAAAACTTATTCATATAATCAGTTATCAATACTTTAATAAAATTTAAATTTCTTTTGAAATAAATTAAATTCTAATAATTAAATTTTTAATAACATTTAACTAAATGTTCTAATATAATTTCTTATGATAAATCACAATAACATGTTCACATAACAAATTGATATGTACTCCAATTTTCCATAACTCTAACAAATATGAATATGTGGATATTTTTTATTTATATCTTTTGTGAGCCTCTATCAATTATATCAATACTAGTTTTCCATGCTCACATTGTTGTAGTTTTATACAGAAATACATAATATCAACTACACATGTAATTATTACTGTTATCTGTAAAAAATACTTATAAAAACTTACTAAATAATATAATATATTTCTCTCATCATATCATATAAACTAGATTTAATAATTTATGAAATCATATTTTTATTCCTTATTTATCATTATTTTAAAGTATTTAATGGATTCGGATTTACCTTCCATGAACATATCTTTAGTCATGTAACATCCATCCCTATAAAATTTACTAGGACAACATTTTATACTATTCAAAAGTGAAAAATCCAATCATGAATTTTTTTTAATGAATACGACTAATGACACACCCGATTTAAATGACCTCATAAAAAACAATAATGTTTATTAACATTCATAAAAAAATGATAATACAGTTTTAAAATTAATAATTAAATATAAAATAGAGATCAAAAAAATTATCAAAAATATGGACAATATATGACACCCAAAATATGTGGTGTTCCTATTGGCATGTTAGAACTCATAATATCTTATTATAGGGCTCCAAAAGTGAGAGACTTTTTGTGAGAAGTCTCAAAAATTATAATCCTACGATACCAGATAGGCAATCTTCATATTTCTCATATCTCTATGATATAACTAACTCATAGGAAATGTATTATCATATGTATTCTGGTGATACAATTTTGATCATGCATTGGCCTAGTAATATGGAATTTGGAATAATTGAGTAATAGAGGAGTGTGGTGATGAACTGAGTTGTCGAATTGATATTTTGAATGTATCTCATAATTATATTTTTATATTGGAAAAGGATCATTCAATATTGAATTTATTTTTTGTGTTTTGTGCGTTTCATTATAAAAAACAAAATTAGCATAATATTAAAATTGGGAGGCATGGAGTGGATACCACCTAAACATCTGATGGTGTCACTTTGAATCTTTATATGAGTTAAAATATTATGTCTTAATGAGCGGGTTCATGCCAAAGAATATATTTGGGAGGTGGAGTTAGGTTTCTACGTTTACATTAATGGATATGTGTTGATCCAAAACCTATAAATCGATGAAATAATATTGCCTTAGAAGATGTAATATTTCAGTTTTACATTGAGGTATGGATCATTTCAAACTATGGAAGCCCACCTTTTTCCTCACATCTAATTTAATAATAGATTATTGGGTATTTTATGAGTTTTTTATGATTTTGGTTTATTGTAATTATTATTTTTTTGATAAATTAAATGGCATTCACTGTTAGTACATTTTTTTCTAAAACATGCACCCGAATTATGCGGCTCAAGAATGGAGTATCATTGTTATTTTAACCTTAAAAATTGACCTATTAACCTAAAAATGTTTTTAATTTAATACATTTTCATCTCTCATAGTTTTTAATACCTTTAACACTATGTGAGTTGTAGTGATCTTTTAAATTTGGTGGGCATGGTTGGTACACTGTTTGGATAATAGTGTGGAAAAACTGTGCACCAAGTTAAAAGTATAAAAAAAATTGAATGAGGTAATTTACAATAAATAAAAATTAATCCAATTCCATCTCCTCATACTAACATATAAGACATATAAATCCCACTGTCTTCTTACTATGGAGTAATGATGGCTCTCCCTTATCCTTAATTTCATATCATAATCAGTGGTTGCATAAGATTTCCCTTCATAGTTCTAACACCCTAGTATCATATTTTATATGTTTTATTATCCATCAATGGTTTTATATCAATGTAACTATATATATGATACTTTTAATCAATTATTCTAGATTTCAAATTTATCTCGTTCTATCCCAAATATAGGGTCATTAATCGATGAGGATTCCCCCACAGGGCCAAGGTAGGTGGCCCATTACATTCCACTAAAATTAACCATGTCTATAATTTTTTTTGTGATACACACAAAAATTTATGTGTCATTCCCATAAAATTATAAACCCCATTAAATAAATCATATTGATGGTGGTCTTTATAACTCATGTGACACTTGACACCATTGGAGGTAGATGTCCTCAATACGAACAACCCATTAGGGTGGGTTAATTAAGAGGTCTTGATAACCATTCATTTTTTCTAAACAAAATATCCCTAAGGTGTTTTTATTTTATTTATATAAAATAAATGACTATAAGAAGATACATAAAATAGTAATTTTATTGGATACTTATTTTGACAATTGATCACTTATTATAATATTCTTGATTATTGTTATAGACCTAAAACACAATAAACGTGTAACAAGCCTTGGGTAAGACTTATATTCATAATATTAAATTCCATGTGAGAACTTATAAGATTATTGTTAATTCATTAATGTGTCCTGGAAATAATAAAATAATCATTATATCATTTTATATCATTTATACATTAATGCATTATCTAACCATTAATTATAATATTTCATACAATCAAAAATTTGGTTGCATGTGATGAGTTCATGGGATTTATCTTGATATCCTTGGAAAATGTTCACTTGAATTCCTAGGATTAATTCATTATATTACACTAATACTCTATTTCCTAACATCCTGATTGATCAATATGATCATGATAGACCGTAAAACATCTTGAATTCCATGGGACTCTCAGAAATTCATTTTTATTTTAATATTTTGATTTTTTAGATGTGTTCTTTGGGACGTTGGAAAACTTACATCCATATTCATAGATGTATCATGGTTAGTTCAGTGATGGCCATGATAGATAAGCATACCATGAGGAAAAATATCTTGACATGGGTTATAATAAATTTATTTCATTAAAACTACTATACATGTACACTGTAAATTTTATATTCACAAAGTATATTTCAATTAGACATCATTTTTATGGAATACTATGTTTTATTGTCACCCTATTTTGGTTATTATTTGGTACCTAGATATAATTTATGGATTTCATAAGGGATTAAGGGAAGCACCCTTCTATGGATGATTTACCACCACATAGGATGTTGTCATGGTAAGAGATAACTGACCTAGTGATGGAAATTATCCCGGATATTTTTTCTAATTTATTTCTTTTTTACATAATTGTACTATATATTTATTTTTCCAGGACTACCTCCTAATATTTTTTATTTGTTAATATAAATCATCACCTATATATGATTCAACTGTTGTTTATGTCTATTTTTTGTTATATGGATTATTTATATCTGATTCATTACTATTTAAAACACTCTATATACTATTTTTTAATCCATTATTTAACATAGTACATCACTCTGATAATGAATGTATAGTCTCCCCACCGTATCACCATACATTATTTCTACAAGTCAGTAGACATAGGAAAATAGGGTGGCACACTTGATTTCTTGTGGCCAACTGGGTTTTTTTACTTATGACTGAACCGGGATATAGATATCACATAATGGTAATAAATATAAAATTTTATGTTAACTTTATGTTTTTTTCTTAAATAGAGTACTATTATTTTTCATAACATAATTGTATATTGTGACTGGGAGTTTCTAACCCAAGCTTGGGGAAAAGCCATGTTTCTTGGTAAGGGATACATTTTTCTAATTTTCTCCATTATAGTTATACTAATTTCATAATTGGGAGATTCACATGATTTTTTATGTTTTGTTTCATGGATTTCTACACATGGATCGTATGAAAATAAAGCATTAATTCGTTCATCATCATTGGCCCATAGGTATTTATATGTCATGCACATGCCCTCATTTGGATGTTTCATTGCATGAATGCGTGTTTCTTATTGAATGACCATTGATTTATATGTTATTAATTTATAATGATTCCTAATATAATATAATAATTAGTTAAGTAATGTTTTCTCATCATCCTAAATTGTTTTTCCCACATATCATGAAGAAAAAAACCATAAAAAATTATTTTTTACTTGTATAATCATTGTATTTGTAGTACGGAAGATGATAATTTTTATTGTTGTCTCTAAATTGATAACCAATTTCTATTCATACTTTTATGGATTTTTAAATTGGGAATATAAATTCATATATTAAATATTTTTATTGAATTTTTTGTATTCTAATTCCAAATGTAAAAGTTTGGTTATAGTTAAATTGAATACAAATTATGACTTATTAATTTTAAATCTTTATAACATGGTAATGGAAAATTTATTTAATTTCTTCATTATATACACATGTTAATATTTATATTTATAATTTTAATAAGAAATGGATACCATTAAATTGTGATTTCAATTAAAAATTAAAGGGTTTTTGTCTATATCTTGTAATCGACAACCCATTTAACAGATCCTGTCGGATGAGGTTTGAAATCTTACCCATTAAACCTAACCGTAGTAGAATCTATTAGATTTATGTTCACCTTTTAGTATGGAATTATATTTGACTATATTTATTATCTATAATCTCAACTACATTATATCATTTTTTATATCTTGTCCATAACATTTTAGATGTATCCCCCCATGATAGCCATGGGCTATGGACTGGTAAGTTGGTGACTACCATGCTCATATGGTGGTGGGACCTAAACCACCTACATTCCCACATATGGAACCACCCATAGTTCCACCTATTATTTTAATTCTAGGAATTTATGATCATCTTATAGAAAATTTATTATTTCAAGTGAATTCCATAAAGGTAGATAATAATGTGGATCATCTTTGTCAAATTTTACATGAGAATTCCAACAATATCACCCACCTACCATTTAAGGGAACTAAGTCCCATTATATGAAATCATTAATATGGGATATGATGATTATCATTTAAAATCCATAAATTCACTCAAAAATAATTTTAAATCATAAAAAATATGCTTCATTGATATGAAATTTGTTGATGGGATTTTCTAATTCAAGTAGATCGGCATTGGGGCATCATATGGAAGGAAATCTAAGCATCCTTTTAAGTCTACTATTTCATGTTTATGTTGAGATCTTAGAAAACATTTTCATTTATTCATATAGAGTTGGTAACTATTATTTTCTTGGATTATTCAGTATTTTCAGGATGCTCAAGCTCTTTCTGAACAATTTTTATGGTAATGAGTTACCCTGATGAGACTCTTGAATGATGGGCTCTATTATTCTGTCCAGTCATAAGTGAATGTCTCTCCCTTGGTAATTGTCTATGATATGGTGAAAAAGTACCATATATTTAAGAATAATCTATTCGGATATGATAGTATGGTTCATGTTAGTTCATCACATTAATAGTGAAGTGGTTCATAAAGTAGAAGGATGTTTCACATTGAAATTCATATGAGTGATGTGGTATTAAATGTTTATACACTATAAGTTATTTGATATTCAATCATTTTAGATGGGTGGGTCAAAACTAAGACTAATGTAAAAAATAAATTGAATACTGTTAATTTTTTAGAAAAATGATCCATCAAAAGTTATTTATTTTGGAAAAATCCTCTTATAAATATTGATTAAAGATCTTCACTAACATTGAATTTCAGAATGATATTTAGGACACCAGGAAAGGATGGATGAAGGGGTTCCACTTGAAATTTTAAAAAACTAACTAGTAATGGTTTAGAGAGAAATATAAATCTTATGATGTTCCACTAATGTGTAAATTATTAAGGAGAATAGTTTTTGGATTAGGGTTATGGATGGGCCAATTATATATATTGTAGCCAACACCAATGGATCAGAGTGTGATACCATATACAATAGGAGGTACGATCATAGTGGCCTTGACAATAGTATCATTTATTTTTGACACATGCTATTCCAATCATTAACATCAATGAGGTTAATGAGTGTTCATGGTCTAAATATTTAGTTCATACATATGGTGGTGTATATTGGTGCATTGTTTGGAATATGGTAAGAGATAATCCTTCAATTAGTGCAATTTTAACTTAAAATTACATGTTAATGTCTCTTTTGAATCATTTTCATCATTGATAAAACAGGATTTAACAATGTAATTGGTAGATTAGAAAGTAATTTTGCATTCCTGTATTTATTTTTATCATTATAGGGTGTATTAATCATTAAATAATGGTGGTAGTAGTATTTAGATTGTCTAACTGGTTGTCCAAGAAACACAAGATGGAACTAAAAATCAGGGTTTGGGTAGAATGTTGTCATACATTTCTAGCCTTCATCTTGATGATATGAGGGTATGATATAAATTAATTCATACAATGGTGGAAAAATTCAATTATTAAATCCATTACATGCTTTTATAGATACCTCCTATGAGAGTGGTAGAGTTCACCATAGATATTGTTCACTCTAAGAAATGTTATCTTTTCCTCTGTCACATTATTCCCCAAATGAGGATCATGAACACAATATTATGTTAGAGGACAAACAATAAAATGTTCTTCTATTACCTAACACTTCTCATTAGGATTAAATTGTGTTTATGTATATGAATTAAAATGGTATGTATAAGCTATGTGTGGATTAATGGTAATTAAATCAGCATAATGTCATGTACCTATAAACATTTACATATATAGAGAATATCATTGACCAGCCCCACAAATATATGTTCGTCTTGAAGTATTATTGGAGACCGGTCTATCATTAGGTGTGATTTATGCCTCCAAATATACCTTGATCAACATTATAGAGTAGGAATTTCTTGTATGAGTATCTAGTAATGTAGTATAGTCTTGCTAATTTACATTCTATTTTTGTGTCCTTCATGAATTGGGTTTCACACCACAATTAGTTTTAAATCATGGATGTTTTTGTGATCAACATATTATATTACTCTTAGAATCAACATGATCGTTCGAGATATCGTAATATTTTTTTATGTACTCTATGAGAGCACTGACTATAAGAAAAATATCACAGGGTGAAAATTATGGATGCCCAATCCTCTCTTAATTGGACATGTAATATTAATAAAACTGCATTTTTGGATCAATTGAAGGTGAGAGACATTTCTTCTTACAAGTAACTGAAGAATGTTTTTGATATTCAATTCTTCGTGTGGTTGTTCAGTTAACATAAATTTTGTATCCATAAAATTTCATTCATTTTTAGTAAATTTTTTTTGATTGACAAATAATGTTGCCCATTTAACATTGTCTAAAGTTTGTGATAATATCTTTGAAGAGTTGAAATGGCGTATAACCTTAGTACGAATCCTAATGATTCCTAATCCACAAATTGGTTATTTATTTTACTAAGACACATTAGGTGATGTATCGTGAGATGTTTTTATATTAGGGGAATGATTCATGTACTATTCATCTAATTAGTATAGGAATTACAAGAATAATTATCTAATACATGATCTCATTTTAGCTGGTGTTGTAATGACCCAAAAACATAATTAAGGGAAATTCCTCTTGATATAATTAAATATATTATTATATAAAATTGTTATATAAAACATATTCAGTTCCTTGGTTTTATGTATTTTAATTTATAAATACCATTATGAATTGTAACGGTTGCGAATATAGTCATTGAACAATGATGAAATGATAAGAATAAATATACGGATTTAATAAATCCCATTTACTCTGACAAAGGATGGGATGGCCTCATCCAATAGAATTTATCCATACGAAGCCCATTTTTGGGAACTCAGGAAAGAGTTAGCATCACTGGGCTTCACTCTGGACCAAGACCAAGTGGAGCATCGACACTTCAATACTCAATTAAATTGTATATGGGAGAAGCGTATGTTAATAAATATTACCACAAGATCGA
This sequence comes from Viscum album, assembly GCA_963277665.1. Lineage (NCBI taxonomy): Eukaryota > Viridiplantae > Streptophyta > Magnoliopsida > Santalales > Viscaceae > Viscum > Viscum album. The sequence goes on from OY728129.1 coordinate 1,670,298, forward strand.
TGCTATATGAGCCACCCAGAGAGTCTGTCACAATCGTACACCTTACCCATAGGTCATATGAAGGTGTAATAAGGGTATTTATAACAATACTCTTGAACTTTTATTATTTGAATTTGTTTTTTATATATATTATATATTAAATTTATCCTTGTTACTTTGAAAATGGGTTTCAAAGAAAAAATATTTTTCTAGTTAATATTTAAATTCAATTAAGAAAAATGTTTTGATGAACTAATTTATTTTTTAAGTATATAATATTTTTAAAAAAAATTAGTACATAATTATTTTTTATTAATATAAATGATAGTATAATTATTTATGAATACAATTGTAATTTTTATTAATGTTTGAAAGTGGTTTTTGTCAAAACCCGCAACTTTTCGATTGAAGGTGGTTTTTATTTTAAAATAAAAAATTCACATATTTAAAAATTTATTTAGATAAAATTAATATAATACTTTCATTCTGGATGTAGAAATTATTTAACAGTGAATGTTTCAAAATTTTCAGAGATAATTGATTTTTGGGTAAAAAATAAATACTGTTTAAATATTAAATGTAATTTACGACATCATAATGACCCAATATTGATGTAATAAAATACTATAAAATGGATACTCGGACAATATATGTTTCACCTTTAAAATTATGAGATTTTATATTTTTCTTATTAATTTTATGTTTCCATAGTGGACCCTACAAAACATATAAAATATTTTACCATTTTAAAATGTTTTCCTCGAGAGTGTGACTCACCTCCACCTAAGAAAGCCAAATATTTTAATAAGTTCAGCCATTGGGCTTGTAAAAAATATTTTCCACTAAAATATGGATAAAATCATGGACAAAACCCATGGAATGGTTTGTGGTGTTGATTAGTTTAATTTGTAGCATCCAAAACCTACAAAATAATGAATTCCTTCTCATTTCCTATATAAACCAAGTCAATCTCCCAGTCCTCTTCACTCTGGGCATTTGGGGATCAACCAAACTCTTCCCTCCTCTCCAATGAATCCTTCCTAGTCTCCCCAATCACTCATTAAGCCTCTCTCAAGCCACTATCAAGCCTTTGGCATCACACTTCCAAGTAAGGGATCCTCTAATTTTTTCCTTCCATATCTAAGTCCAAGTTTCCTTATATTGTTATTCCCTTTTATTTTCAATTAAAAGTGTTGGGGTATGAATCATCACTGCCTCCATAATTACCTATATATATTTTAATGATTATATACTTATTTATCTATCATTAAATTCTCTCATGTACATCCCTCACTATGCCGAAATTTTGTAAGGAATTTTTATCTCCTCATTTACATTCTAGAAATTATTTCATTTTATATATCTATATTCTAATAAATATGTTGGGATATTTTATTCCCTGACCCCATTACTGTGAATTTCATTTATAAATGATTAGATACCCCTTTCCCTCTCGTCATCCCAATTTACAATTTCTCTTTTTTCTTCATTTTTCTGCCAATGTTACACTAAAATTTACCATGACAAATTCATCGTGTAAGTGAATACCATACCAATGTTTCTATGAAGGGTATTCCCCTTTATGAACATGTACATGATTAATGAAGACATAAATTTATGTATTTCACATTTCTTATGTTTTTTTAAAAAATTAGGACATTTAATGAATCCATGTTGTATGATCTATGTGGAAAACTTATGCGTGAAATAAAATGATTAAAAAGGGTGTGCCCTGATAGCGCTCCAATTCATTGGGTAAAAAATTGTATCATGATAGGCCATGTCAAATGAGGGTTTAGTCAGGCTAATTCAAGTTCAAGGAGGGTTTAATCATGCTAATTCAAGTGCAGTGAGTGTTTACTCATGCTCTATGTGTAAAGAGCATTGCCTCAAGCTAATATGATATAAATTTTTGTTTACATATATCCATGTTATATCATTCATTTATATTTATATTTATCTTATGATATATTAATATGCCAATTTTCAAACATGTATTGCATACTTCATGTTATTCCTTGTATACTCCCTTACTAAGCTTTATAGATCACTATTTTCTTACGTCTTTCCATGGGTTATCCCATAAAATTCTATGTACAAAATAATGTTGTGGTCATGTAAAATAATTTTTCAATAAATATTTTGTATTTAATGACATTAGATGTCATGTGTTGTCTCAAATTTTACCAGTAACTAGACATATCAATCCTCAATGATTCCTTAAGTGAATGTTTATATAATGAATCATTTTTATTTGAGTACTAAAGAGTAGGGTTATTATAGTTGGTATTAGAGGATAAGTTTATTCATTTTTGGATTAGGATTAAAAACCCTAGTGAAATCCTTACGAATAATACAATGTAAAATAAAAACATGCCTAATTTTTTGTGAGTATAGAGTAAGTGGTTTATAAAGAAAATACATCCATGTCTGTATATGAACTTGTAGAGGTGGCCCTGGAACATATGTATCTAGTGGTAAAACTAGAAAACCCTGCTATTAGGTAGACACAAATGGGAACAGGGTGCATGACAAATTGGACTTGTTGCAATTTTGGTTCGACATTACCAAGAGATATGCATTGGTAAATTAATAAGCATAGTATGAACCATTATTAATAGAATAAAAAAATACCCTAAGAATATATGTTGTGATGTAGATCATGGATAACCTATATTAATCCCTATAAATTCATAAGTTAAGGAAATAAATTTAAATTATATGTTATACATTTTTTTCAATGGATTTCCATATTATGTTTTACCCATAACATTCTTTTTCTTCCATGCATTGGATTGTTATTGAAGGGCTCAAGCTAAACACCAATGTGAAGATCAATGTGAAAATTACTATAATGATATTCTCAATCCGATGGGAGTTGGAATTGAAAATGATTTCACAATTCTTTCTCACTTAACTCATGGTTTAAAAATAAACATGGGTCAAGGGAGATGTCCACCCCCCAAAGTATGAACAACACACAATCGAGAGCTTCATGAGACAAATCCCTCCTAGTTTTAATGGATCATTTGATGCCTCAATCGTCGAACAATGGATAAACTCCATTGAGAATATATTCTTCATCCTTCAATATTCTGAATAAGATAAAGGTTATTTTGGGTGATTATCGTATGGAGTGTGAAGCTGATCAATGGCAGAAATTGATAAAAAATATGAATGCTAAGAAAGAGATAGTGTCATTGGAAGTGAAGGATTTTTGGAAAATGTTTTTCGATAAATATTTTTTGCACATGCACCAACATGAGATGAAAATGGGCATCCTTGAAGAAAAGAAGAATGATGAAAAATCCATTGGAGTGTTAGATACAAAATTTAAATGTCTTGCATGATATGCCTCTAGCTTTAGTGTTACCCCCGAATTCAAATTTTATCAATTCTTTGGACCGATAAAAAATAGCCTATAGAAAGACCAAGCAATTCATGACATTGATCACTATGAGGAAATTGTCTGATGTTCCCTCAAATTTGAAATAGAGATGAGATAATCTCAAGGTTATTATGGGGATATGAATCAGAAAGTGGACTTTAATTCTGGCGGTCCAATTGAGAAATACAATTGTGCTATAAAATTCCAGCACTTCACTTTCTAATGGTATTGGAATATGCCCCTCTGAAATTTCCTAAAGGCGATGAGGAAATACCTTGTGTGTGAAAGAGAAGGGAACTAGGCCATTAACCTTTGGAAAGAAAGATGTGTTCCTACGATAGAAGAGAGGAATGCTCCATTATCCCCTCAACAAATTATTCATTGATTCAAATGAAATGATTTAGAGAACGTTTCAAACTAGTTCCATATGTTGAGGTTTTTTGGAGGCAACCAACATCCTCCAAGGTAGAAAGGGAGAGAGTTTTCCATCACTAACACTAGTGAAATCCCTGATAATGAAGTGGTAAGTGGTAAGCTAGTCATTAATTCAATAATTGTGGAAGTACATTTCGATTGAAATTATATGATTTATTTTTTATCCCAAAAGATTAGTAGAATAGTGAAAACACCACCAAAAATCAAATATGTATAGATTTCAGTGAGAACGAAAAAAGAGGAAATTATTGCATCCCATGAATAGAACTCGTCCCCTGCCATAATTACTGGATTGAAATTGCCGGGGAACCTGATCATTCTCCCTTTGGTGGAATTTGAGTCAATTTATGGCATGAATTGGCTCCCCCTATATAGAGACAACAAAAATTTCCCTGAGGGGGAATCACTCTCTATATGTAGAATCAACCCCCCATTATATACATGTGAAAAGAGGTGGATGAATCTTCTATAACACCATCAACTCAAGTGTGGCTATTTCTACCATATAACCATGTGTATCATACTCTAGTGATTGAGTCTATGTAAGAAACCATCCTTGAATATGTTTCTATTGTTTTGGAATTCACTAAATTGTTTCCTGAGGAACTGCTTGGTCTTCCTCCTATAATAGATTTTTAATTATCGATTGATATTATACTTGGGGCATTGAAAATATCCAAGACTCCTTATAGAATGGATGTTGTAAAGTATATGTAGATAAAGAAAAAACTACTGGAGAATCTGGAAAAGGGGATTATACACCCATGTGCTTCACCAGGGGGTGCACACGTCCTCTTCATCAAGATTATGTATGGGTCAATGTGCCTTTCCATTGATTATGACAAGCTCAACAAAGTCACGATAAAGAACAAGTATCCTATTCCATGAAATAATGAATTTTTTGATCAGCTATGTGGAGAAAAATAATTCTCCTAGGCGGATCTAAGGTTATAATATTAACTTGTAATAGTGAATAAGGAGGATATCCCCAACACTTATCTTTATACAAGGTACGAGCACTATGAATTAATAGTAATTCCCTTCAGACTCACTAATTCTCTAAAAATATTAATGGACTTGATGAATGGAGTCTTTAAATATTACCTCGACAAATTTGTGGTAGTCATTATAGATGATATTCTAATATACACCAAAATAAGGAGGAGTTTGATGAGAATTTAATCAACATACTAGAGACCATATGAAAGGATGAGCTCTATTAAAAGTACAATATGTGTGAGTTCCGGTAGAATGAAGTCTCATTCTTAGGACATATTATCGCATTTAATGAGATAACTATGGATCTATCCTAGAAAAATGAAATAAAGTAATGGCCATGGTCAACATTTGTGACGGATATCAGTAGATATATTGGGTTAGCTAGATATTATCACGGATTTGTTAGAAATTTATCATGATTATCAAATCTGCTAACTATTCTTACTCAGAAGGGAGTCATGTTTTATTTGGAGTGATTAATGCTAAGATAGCTTCAAGGAGTTGAATAAGAGGCTTATCACTGTGCACATGATCACATTACCCATAAGTAGAGAAATTTCTGTTGTATTTACTGATGCTTTAAATAAGAGAATGGGATTTGTGTTGATGAAAAATGAAAAATTCACAGACTATGATTCAAGGAAATTTATGGTTCATGATTAAAAATATCCAACATATAATCTGGAGTTGGCTGTAGTAATCTTCACATTAAAAATTTGTCAAAATTACTACTTTGTAGAGAAGTTTGAAATATATAAATCATAAAAATCATCATTTTTTTCACATAGAAAGATCTTAATATTCACCAATGGAGATGGATAGAGCTGATCAAAGAATATGACGGTTCAATTCACTACCATCTGAGAAAAGCAAACAAGGTGGCTAAATCTCTGAGTAGAAAGGATCCAGAAACTCTTTTATTTATAAGAATGGAATAGATTCCAATATTCTAATATATTATGAAGATGGAAATGGTAATTAATAAAAAGGGAGCATCTCAATCCTTTCCAAAATTATTTCCCAACTATATCTTTTTATAAGGTTAATTGATGGTCAAAAAGATGATGTGGGAATTTAGAAGAATATGGAAACTATTAGAAAAGGGAAATCGTAGATGATTAATATTAATGAAGAAGGAATTGTGAGATATGTGTCATGAATATGTGTTCCATCAAATCCAGATTTATAGAATGTTCTTTTGGATGATGTGAAAAGTTTGAATTTATCCATTTACCCAAGAAACACAAAGATATATCGAGATCTCCAGGAGCTTTATTGGATGGATAACACGAGGAAAGAGATGGCTGAGTAGACATCAAAAGTCCTGGGGTGTCATCAAGTGAAGGATTAGAGGCATAGTTCAAAGGGGATTTTGGAACCATTACCCATACCAATGTTGAAATGGGATAACATCACCAGAGACATTGTCATAGGAAATTCGAAGACATCTAATGGGAACAATATATCTGGGTTGTTGTGGATCATCTTACAAAGACTGCACACATCAATGAAATCAGGGTGGATTTATCAGTGGATAACTGGAATGAATATAAATTAGATAAGTCGGTAAAGCTTCATGGAGTACCATTATCAATTGTATTGGATCATGCCCCATGATTCACCTCCAAGTTCTAGAAGAGTCTCCATCATTCTCTATATACTGAGATGAACTTCAAACAACTTATCATCGTCAAACTGATGGTCAATCTATGTGGACTATCCAAACACATTAGGACATATTGAGAGCATGCTCAAAGGACATCAATGGAGGACGGGATCAACATCTTCCTCCGGTTGAGTTCTCTTACAATAATTGTTACCACTAAAGCATCCAAATGGATACTTTTGAAGCCATTTTTGGGAAGACGTGCAGAACGCCGGCATGTTTGGATGATGTTGGGGAGAGAAAACTATGAGGTGTAGAAATTATCGATGAAATAGTGGATATGGTTAAGACCATCCAACAACATATTATATATTCTCAGAGTCGGAAAATGATACATGATGATAATCATCGATGAGACCTATAGGCTTATGTTAGAGACATGGTATTCCTCTGCATGTCACTGTGGAAGAGATTTATGAGATTTTGGAAGAAGTGAACACTTATTCCAAGCTACATCAGCTCTTTTGAGATCCTTGGATGCATTGGAGCAGTGGCCCATCAACTAACACTCCCACCGAACTTGTCTCAAGTAGAGCATGTGTTCCATGTATCACCCATGAGGAAGTACATACCTAACACATCACAGGTACTCAATCCTTAGGTAGTACCACTAGATAATGACCTCCTCGATAAATAGAAATAGCTTAAGATCATATATTTTAGAGAAAAAATTTCTACAAAATAAGACAATTCCCCTCATCAAGGTGTGGAAGTGAAACCAAAAGTTTGAATAAGTAATGTGGGAATCATATTAAGAGATGAAGAAGAGTTACCCTCCTCACTTTTATTGTGGGAACATGAAATTTTGAGGTTGGAATTTCTTAAGGGTTTAAGATTGTAATGAACCATAATTTTATTAATGAAAATTCCTCTTGATCTAATTAAATGTATTATTATGTAAAATGGTTATATAAAACATATGCACTTAGTTGGTATTTTGTTTTTGGATTTTAAAATACCATTAATACTTTTTACCATTTATAATATAAATGTAGAACAATGATAACATGATTTTATAAATATTGGGATTTAACAAATCCATTTTAGATAGACAATGGAAGCGATGGCCTCATCCAGTAGAATTTCTCCATATGAAGTCAATTTCGTGGATCTCAGGAAGGAGGTATCATTACTGGACTTGGCTCTGGACCAATCACAAGATGAGATTCAACATGTTATTTAATCAACTATAATAGATGTGGATGTTAATAATGATTACCACATGAGAAATGTTATTCGAGTTCCACAAGAGTTTATCACCATCGCACACCTTACCCTTATGTCTTTTGTGGGTGTTATAAGGGTTTATGTAAGAAGACCCTAGCACTGTGATTATCTGAAATGTTTTTTTAATAAAGAATTTACATTTATTTTATCATTGTTACTCTGTAAATCGGTTTTAAAGCACAAATAGTATTATTTGTTAATATTTAAATTCAATTAAAAAATATATTTTGATGAATTAATGGATTTTTGAATTAAATATTATTTTAATAATATATTACTACTAAATTACTTTTTATTAAATTTAAATGCAGTTTGATTTTTTATGTATAAAATTATAATTCTTATTAATTTTTGAAATATCTTTTTATCATAACCTAGGAATTTTGGATAAATGTTAGTTTTTATATTAGAATAAAAAATTCACATATTAAAAAATTATTTAGATAAAATGAATATCATTTTTGGAATCTGGACATCAAAATTATCTAACGGTAATATTTTCATAATTTACCAAGATATTCAAATTTTATGGTTAAAAATTAAATATTGTTTAAATATATATTGTGTTTTATAAAATCATAATTGTCATATAGTGGTGTAATGGAATATTATAAATAGGTTATATAGAAACTATTAATTTTTTACCTTTAAAATAATGTGAAATTATATTTTTTGATTAATTTTATGATTCCCGAGTGGACCCTACAAGACTTATACAATATTTTTACATTTTAATAATGATTTCTGTAAAAGTGTGACTCACCTCCACATAAGAAAGACTATTATTATAACAAGTTCGGCCATTGGCCCAATAATATGATTTCTTCCACACCACATTAAAAAAAAGTTCAAAAACCATGGGATGGTTTGTTGTTTTTAATAGTTTAATATGTAGTGTCCAAAAATTAAATTAACAAAATTCCGGCTCCTTTCCTATATAAACCCTCTCAATATCCCATTCATCTACACCAAAAATTTTTGAAGAACACTGACATCTTCCATCCTTTCACTAGAATCCCCTCAAGGCACCCCAAGCTCCCAATAATCCTCTCTCAAGCCTCTTCAATGCCTTTGGGATCACACTGACAAGTAAGGGATCCTCACTTTCTTTCTTTCCTTATTTAGATCCATGATTCCTTATATTTTTATGCCATTTTATTTTCAATTAAAAAAAATTTGGGTATGATTTGAAACCTCCCATAAAGTACACTCCTTTTGTTTTATTGATGATATAACCCTTTCCCTATCATTAATTCCTCCCATGTACAGTTGTTACCTTACCAAAATTATATAAGTGATTTCTATCTCCTCATTTATATACATGATGTTCTATTAAATTATGCATGTAAATATTATTACATATGTTGGCATATTATTTTACATGAATCCATCACTGTACATTAATTGTATTAATTATTAGAGACCTATTTTTCTCCCATCAACCCATTTTACAATTTCTATTTAACGTCATTATGCAGCTGCAGTTGCACCAAAATTTCCAATGCCAAAATCATCATGTATGTGAATACCATACACATTTATCTGTAAAAGGTATTCAACTTTATGAACATGTACATGTTTATTGGGGACTAAAATTTATTTATTACACATCTATTACTATTGTAATAAATCATTATATTTAATGAATCCATGTTTTATGATCTATGTGTCACACTTATGAAGGAAATGAAATGATTAAGAAGAGTGTTCCCTAATAGCCCTTCAATGAATCGGGTAAATAATAGCATCATGATAATTCGTGTTCAAATGAGGGTTGACCCATGATAAATCAAGGGAAATGAGGGTTTACTCATGCTACATCAAGTTCAATTAGGTCTTACTCATTCTCCATGTGCAATAAGCATTGGCTCATGCTAATTTCTTGTAATGATAATCATGCTATATTATTCATTTAGCTCCATGTTTATCCTATGCTCCATTTATATTCCTATTTCTTAAAATGTATTTTATTCTTCATTTTATTCCTTGTTTTCTCTCTTACCGGGCTTTATAGCTCACCCTTTTTTGTATGTCCTAAGGGCACCACTGATATTGCTAAGTACAATAGAATGTTGTTGTCATGTAAAAGAACTTTTAAGTAAATAAGATGTATTTTATGTCACAAGTTGTCATGTAATTTTCCTAATTTCCTAGGACACTAGACATCATTATCCTCAGAGTTCATTAAGTGCATTTTAATGTGATGAATCATGTTTTTGTGTGTAATAAAGAAAAAGGTTGTTATAGGTGTTCTACAAGTCTTGTGTTATTGGAAACATTATCTACTACAGGAATGGTTTTTTGAATACACAAAACGAAATTACTAAAATATTTTTTTTAGTCCTACCCGAACCTCAGTCAGTTGAGATGGGTAAGATATCATAAGTCGTTCAACTTTTATCTTGAAATCACCCCTGGGTAATTTCAATGAAGTTATTGATTCTCTAAGTCGATGGACATAGATTGATGTTGATTAGGAATCTTCTACTGATTTTATAAGTACCAAGCCCTAAAAATTTACATAATATTGATTTAAATGAATAATTCACATTGAGGATTCATTCATGTTTTTTGTTTTAGTGAATTAGTCCATAATTATTACATTACAGCTCAAAAAATTACCATGTAGATGCTTCTACTCAGTTTCCATTTCTTATAAAATAAAAACTCTTAAAAAAAGAAACATTCTGTGTTCCATGTTTTAGTTCGAAATAATTTTTCTTAATCCCATCGTTGACCCTATACATCATTAATTCATGTGATAAAACATTTCAAAACATGGGAAGAGTATAAAACGTTCAGTAAGGGTGATAAAAAAAAGAGAGAAAACACTAAAACATTAATACATACAAATCAAAGGAATTATACTTTTCTATATTTAACATACCACACAAAATCATAAGTTTTATGAATAACAGATGGAAATCATAAATCATAATGTTAACTTAGGTTATACAAAACATATATACATTGTAGCTTTCACAAATACATAGGGAGTTAAGTTTGGAATACCGATCATAATATATTACTTATATATCTTAGGAAAAACACATAAATTTACCACCGTCATGTTTGCAATGCATTGGAGAGCTCTCTCGGGCTCACCTTCCCTATGTTTATCACAGAGCTACCTATATATGAAAAAAATGCCTAATAACCATAACTTAATCATAACACATAAAACAATAATATAGTAATGATAAAATTTCTACATTTCAATCAAAAAATATCATTTCAATATATTGACATAATAAATTCTTTCTCAAACTATTATCAATACCATTTAAAACATTTAAAAGAGATATTTTTTAATCAAAGTGTCCAATCTACATTAAATATTTTAAAGGAAATTTTAATTTTAAAACATGAATGTACATATAAATAAATCCTTAAAACTATTTTTATACATTTACTTTAATGAAAAAAATTTAGAAGAATAAAACATTAAAACATTAAAAACGGAATTTTAGTTAAAGAGTTCCTAACCAACTGAGAGACTCTTGAATACACATAATTGAGTAATAAAATTAATCACATCATATAATATCATGAGAATAAAAAGATACATGATATAATATGTAAAAGGTAAGTATATAAACACCATAAATGTGAATTAGTGTATAACAAAAAATAAGTATCAATGGAATGATAATTCAGAGAAAGTCCCTTGCAAAGATCATATCCATTGATTAAGGGAAAATCAATGACATAATTATGTGTGAAAAATAAAAATACACAAAATATTATTGAATATTAAGTGTAAAAAATTCATATGAAATTAACATATATTCATAAGAATACATAATCAAGAATTATAAGTTTATCCCAATGAATTGAAATTGGGTTAAGAAGATCTATTAGAGAAATTCGACAGCATAACAGTGTGTCTTTATAATTAAGAAAATGAGTTGATGAAAGAGAAAGAGAGCTCTCACCAGATGGACAAAACATTTACCACAATAAGTATATATAATAACATATCCCAACAAAATAAAGTGTAAATTTAAATGACATAACATAAAATATGTCCTTAACTAAGAGATGAGGGTGTAAGGTTCATTTACCGAATTGGTAACTTATGAAACATACACCACATGAATAAAGGATCCTAAAATGGAGAAGTAAATAACCATAAATTAATGTATATTACATACGTCATAAAATCATGTGCATTACATACAATACACCAAAAGAAAATAGTTTCAAATATAGAATGAATATCACTGGAATAGAAAGTGACAAGAAAACCCCTTACCTAGTGTCCGACTTGACTCGTTCATTATTTAATATCTTGAATAATAAACTAAAGAGTATTTATAATTTATTAATAAACATTTAAGGTTTATTAATCCTTTTATATAACTTATTACCATGTTATAAACATAATATAATCATTTAAGTTATTAACGGTCGTTCAATCGATATTTGGTACTTGAGTCCAAAATGAACTTCTTATAATTACAAGTTATCCATGTGGTCAAAATTACATTTTCTCTATAATGATATTAATGATATAGATATAATATATATAATATATATCAGTTAAATATATGTATTTATAACATTATATGACATTTGAAGATATAAAATGGAATGCACTGTTCATGGAGACGATAAGCCATACGTACACAAGAACACTAATTTCATTTACATTTCACCTTTTTATAGAATTAAAAAATTATAGTACATAGATATATTATAATTATAGTATAATATCATATATAATTTCACTAAATCCTTTTTTTATACATCCCACATATGGAATGAACGAGTCATATCACTTGGAGGGGGCGGTAGTCCGCCCTTCCTTAAATGAAATTATTGTATTTAACCATTATGGAAACCATAAGTGTATGATATAAATGAAAAATACCGAAGAAAAGAAAGAAAAATATAAATAATATATATCATATATAAATATATAGATATAGTTCCATCATAATGGCCACCATGAAAGGAAATTGGAGATATTTGAACAATCATCGTTTTGTGAGGCAATAGTTCGTCGTCTATAGAAATAATATGTTCGTATTCATTAGATGGAGGTGTGTTGATGTGTAGGTGGAAAACACCTCATAAAACAACTTATTATATTTATGATACATGTTTTGTGATAAAATAATGGAATAATGATATTTTTGGGTGTTGGAGAAGTAAAATAAAAGAAAAGTACTTAAGAGAAGACGTTCCCTTTAAATCGGGTATCTCCCATTGGTATGAATCAAATGGTTTACTTGATTTTCCTTATGCATTATGGAAGGAATATAAGAATAATATAGGTATGTATATATATTAATTGGGTAGATTTTGGATGAGCCAAGGGTCTTGAGAGGTGTGAGTAAAGTGTTAGAGGTGATATATTTTTATAATGGGGAAATGGTCTTTTTAGGAATGTTTTAATGTATTTTTTATTATAAATGTATTTTCCATTTAAAAAGGACAAAATCACATTAAATTTAAATATAAGATGACTCTTGTTATAAATAAAATCATCCAATAATAATTTTATAGGTTTTGGATCTTTTTGTTAATTTTTATAGTCTCATTTATTTAAATCATTCATTAATAAGGTTATAACAGCATCATCATTGTGTCATAAATCATTTAATTTATTTTATGTCTAAAATTTATATATAAAATACCATGATTTAGGTAATAGTTTTTTATTTTAAATTAATATTTATATTTGAATATATAACTTAAATAAACCACTGTAAAAATGATTTATTAATTATACGTTTATGACATTTTTGTCTTTACATTAAATTTGTTATTATAAAGTGTCATTATCACTACCACGTTGCTCCATGGGGTCCCAAAAGCAACCCAAGAATGCTCATGGAAGGAAAAGTATCATCCAATACTATTAGGACACATTTTATGGTAATTTTATATAATAATAAAAATATTTGATTACCTTTATTTACCAGATTTACCATTTAACCATGGTAAATAAAATATTTACTGATGTTAATATTCCTAATCTCTAAAAATAAATGTTACCGATTTACACAGTTTGGACCTCATGATTTTGAATATGAAATCAATTTTCCCATATTAAAAGCTCAAAATTAGAATAAATTAATTTAATATTAATTTCTATAGTCAAACCAAAAAGTGGGTTTTTAAGAAATAATAACTCTCAAAATATTGAAACTTGCTTTTGTACAATTTCAAAGTGAAATTACATCCAATGAACAAAAATGATTTAAATGGTAAAAATATTATACAATCACACTTTAAAACTAATTAAAAAGATAATATATCTATATAAATATATTATATTAAAAGTTAGTTTTGAATTAAAATGCAGTATTTTTCACTTTTCATAAAAAAATGAACATTGTCATAAAATACCACAACATCATCGAAAGTGAATTTTGATGTCCCAATCATAAAGGAGAATATTATTTTGTCAAATAGAACTTATAAAAGTGATAAAACTATATTTAAAAATGGTTCACCATTAAAATGTGATAAATCAGCCTTTTAACGAATATTAGTGTATTTATACTTAAAACAGGATTCATTCACATTTTATGCCTCTAATATTCATTTTATAAATTTAAAATCATTTGAAAAACATGAGAAATAATATTATAGTTAGTTATGTTCATTGTCACTAATATAACGTCTATGCAAAAGCAACCATGTAAAATAATAATATTATTATATTTTTTTCTGTATAACTCAATGTTGTGAGGAACATAACATTTCAGAGAAACAAATAGTTTCATGTTGAGTATGCTATTGAACATAAAATACCCTTTTAATGTAAAATAAATATTTATTTCAAAAAAAATAATAAATATGAAAATTTTATATTCTTTATTTTCCTGGGATGTTACATCCTTCCCCCCGTTTGGTAATTGCATCGTCAAAATTTTAAAATTGGGTGTCGAAATTTCATTAAATGTCCCAAATCAGAAAAAGAGTCAATAAAACTATCACTTTAAAAGAAATAATAAAAAGTAAAAAGGTCACTCAAGATAATCCATAATATGATTACATGTAGTAAAAGATTGATATAGAAAATAAACTAACCGTAATTATCTGATAGAGAGTGATATAAAACATGATTAATAGAATGTTAACCACTAGAATATCATAAACATGTGATGAGTTAAACAGTCTTTGATTCCCCAGTAGGAAAATTAACCATGCAATGTTTTTGTTTTAAGTTATATTTTATAATGTATGAAAATTTATTTATGATATTGACTAAGGACTAAAGGTAATATATTATCTTTTTTATATAGAGTTTCATCCTTTTGAAAGTTTCTACAAAAAAATCATTTTCTCAACAAATGATGACTGTTCAAGATGAATTGGTCACACCAGAAGCGCTAGAATGAACTTATAGAGAATCACAAAATCCAAAAAAGTTGAACCATATATTTCCCCTATGTTTTGACATTTACCAACACCAAAATGGTAAGTAGGGGATCAGATAATCCCCAAGAAAGATAATTTTTCTATAAAAAAAGAAAAAAAAATTGTAATCCACAAAATTGAATAAAAAATACCATAATATCAACAAATACTATTCAATAAACCATTTCCCTTTAAATACATTAATATAATCCAAACATAGATTGAAACCCTAAACTCAGAAGAATTTAATCACATAGAATTCCACAGTATATCGTAACATTTATCTCCAAATAACACCAGCTATTATTAAAGTTTCATACTAAAAAGTAATTTACCTAATAAAATATTTTATATGATAGTTTAATCATTTCCATAAATATCCCAAATCTCTATATGTCTATGATAAAAACATTGAATCTTCCAAAATAATTGTTCAACCATTACACCAAAATTTAGATCTCATAATGTTCTATTATTATTAATCATATAGTATTCCAAAATGAGAGAACGTCTTACAAAATAACCTTTATCATTTAATCACCAAATCATTTTCTTCTATTAAGGAAATCCCATTTATAAAATATAAGTTCCCAAAATCAACTTATTTTTGATCCATAAAAATATATAACTAAAAAGAATAAGTCATACTAACAAGGGACTTCACGTAGGCCAGTGGTAGTCCATGCGCCCTTGTCACCCATCGGTTGTGGGTTCGATTTCTATAGCCTTTCCGAATGCAACGGGTTGTCCATTTTATAAAACTCAAAAATAACCCTAATATATTTTATCCTCATTGTTTTTCTTTTACATTTCATTTCTATCCCTAAAAATTAAGTCTTCAAAATCATAATTCATGATGTCTTATATATATTTTCATTTTTTTCACCGGAATATGATAAAATAAAATATTCCTAATAGAAAGAACATCATACCTTCATAATGGTGTCCATAAGGTTTCATCATCATCTTGTTCACATAGATAGAAGATCCATTCATTGAAATAATGATTTATAGATACTTCAAAATCATTTTATTCCTTTATCTAAATACACCTTGTACAACATGGGTCATATAGGTGTTCACAAAAACATAGTTTTGGAAAATAATCATATATGACATATAATTTCAACACATCTGAGAAAAAATGATTTTTTATAAAATAGTCTAAACGAGTTTGAGTTGAAACAATCAATCAATGTTCCTTTTAAATTTCCATAAGTATGTGTTGAACAACTATATTGTAAAACCAAAAATAAATAGGTTGCGCAAGGGTTTCTTTCTTCAACACCTTTTTCAAAATCATAATAGGCATCTAAATCTTGAGATAAGGTAAATATTTGAAAATGCCTTGATAATATTTAACATAGTTGAATATATGATAATATTGTAAAAATAATATTTGAGTAAATAAAACCAATCATCCAATAAAATTTCTTGGTATTGTGGAGGTGTTTTATATCTCAAAAAACTACTTGCAAGTGAGTTGTATGCTATAAAATGTTTCACAATCATCTGAACATCACATTTCAATTATTATTGCAAGCACATAATCAGGGAGAGATAGGAATGATGTTTTAGATCCTCCTACTTCCATTTGTATATGTCTTTCCTTGATTTGAAAATGTTATAATACATGATTTTAACAGAAATAATAGACATAGGGACTAACCGTGTGTTTAATGAAAACTCTGAATCCCTAAAGTGGTCTAAAAAACCTATGATACCAACTATAAGGACCTATCATTAAAACATTATATAATCATGAGTTAGATGAATAATTCACATTGAGGATCTTTTTTGGTTGATAGTTTTAGATAATTATGCAATATCTACTACATTACATCTCAAAAAATACAAAGTAGACACTTCTACTTCGTTTCCATTTTTTTAATAAAATAATAACTCTTATAAAAGAAACATGTCTAATTACGTGTTTTAGATATCATGAAATTTCCTTGATCCCATCCTTGACCCTATTCTTATTTATGTCCTGTGAAAAACATTTCAAAACATGGGATGAGTATAAAAAACTCAGTATGGTTGATAAAAAAACGAATAGAAACATTACTCCATCAATACATAAAAATCAATGAAATCATCCATTTCAATATTTAATATACCACACAAAATTATACGTTTTATTAATTACATATGGAAATAATAAATCCTAAAGGTAACTTATGGAATGCATAACATTCTTACATTTTAGATTTTGCAGCTACATAGGCTGTTTTGTTTAGAATACCCAACAATGTATATTACCCAAATCTATTATGAGAAACATTAATGTTTACCTCTATCATGTTACCCAATGCATTGGAGAGCTATCCTGGGCTCACCTGCCCTAGGTTTATCACAGAACCACCCATATAGGTAAATAATTCCCAGAAACCATAACATAACAACAACACATATAACAAGAATTAAAGAAATATAAAATTTCCACATTACAATAACAATATATCATTGCAAGATATTTACATAATCAATTCCTTATCAAAGCACTTCCAAAACAATTTAAAACATTTAATAGTAATATTTTTGAATAAAAGTGTCCCATATGACATTGAAGATTTTGAATGAAATTATAATTTCAATACATTCATGTCCATATATATAAATCCTTAAAACAATTATTAAAACATGAAAATTATAGAGAATTCTTTAGAATAATAAATCTTTAAAAAATTTAAAATGATATTCTAGTTCAAGAGTTCCCAACCAAATGAGAGACATTTGAATACGCATAATTGAACAATAACATTAATAAAATCTTATAATATCATGAGAATAAGGTTATTCATGATAAAATATATCATCGGAATGTATATTTAACATATAAAAGAGAATTGGTGTATGACAACAAATAAGTCTCAATGTAATGTAAATTGAGACAATGTCCCTTGCAAAGATCATATATTTAGATTAAGGACAAATCATTGACTTAATTATGTGGGACATATTATAATACACAAAATATAATTGAATATTATGGTTACAAAAATCATAGTTTATTGACACATATTCATATCCGAACATAATTAATAAATAAATTAAAACCCATAGAATTGAAATTTGGTTGTCATGTTCTCTTATAGAAATTCGACACCCTAATGTCATTACACTAAAATTAAGAAAATGAGTTGATGAAAGAGAAAATGGTATCTTATTAAATTTTCATAAAATTTACACAATAATGATATAAAATACCATGTGCCAACATAATATAATGTAACATTAAAAGACATGATATAAAAGGCTTCTTTAACTAAAAGAGGAGGGTGAAAGACTCTCTTATCAATTTGTTTTCTTATGAATCCTACACCACATGAAAGAAGGATCATACAATGAAGATGTAAATACTAATAAATTCAAGAATATTACGTAAATAATAAAATCATGGGCACCACATAAACCAGACCAAAGGAAATAGTTGCAAATATAGAAAGAATCTCATGGGGAAAAAAGTGAGATGAAAACCCCTTACTTTGTGTCCAACTTGACTCATTCATTCATTAATATCATGAATAATAAAATAAAGTTAATTTCTACCTGATTAAGAACCTTATTCATCTTTATTGCTTTTATATCACTTATTACCATTTTATTAAAAATATATAATAATTTAAGTTAATAACGGTTGTTTTGTTGATATTTGGTACTTGGGTAATAAATTGAACTTCTTATAATTACAAGTTGTCCATGCGGTCATAATTCCATCACGTTGAGAATGATATTAATGATTTGGATATCATATATATCATATATATCCAGTGTATATTTGTATTTATAATAGTACATAACATTTGGAGATATAAAATGAAATTCCCCATTCATGGAAACGGTAAGTCGTACGTATGATTGAACACTTTTTTAATTTATATATCATATTTTAATGGAATACAAACATAACAATAAATTGGTATTTTATAATTTATGTATAATATCATATAAAATTTATTTAACCCTATCTTTTATAAATCCCACATATGGAATGAGCAAGTCATATCTCTTTGATGGGCGGTAGTCCACACTTCCTTAAATGAAATTATCATATATACCCATTATGGAAAAAATAATGGTATGATATAAATAAAAAATAAAATAGGAAATAGAAAAATTAAACAAAATATATAGCATATATATATACAGTTCCATCGTAATGGCCACCGAGAGAGGGAGTTGTTGATATTTGAACAATCACTATTTCATGACGCAGTAGTTTGCCGTCCACAGAAACAATATGTTTGTATCCATTAGATGGAGGTCTGTAATAGAGTAGTTCAAATCATTCTCATAATAAAAAATAATATATTAAGGATAATGGTTTTTTCATAAATTAATGGACTAAATATATTTTGGGGGGTTGTAGAAGTAAAATAAATGAAAAGAACATAAAAGAAGATGGTACCTTTAAATCAGGTATCTCTCATTGGTTTGTACCAAACCTTTTACTTGAGTTTTCTTATGTCTAGGGTAAGGATTCTAAGAGGAATAAAGTAATATATGGAGATTAATTGGGTAGATTTTGGATAATCCATGGGTCTTGAGAGGTGTGAATAATGGTTTACAGATGATGTATCTTAAAAAGTGGGCGGAGGGGCTCTTTAGGAATGTTGGAAAGTATTTTGTTATTATATACAAATTATCTATTTCAAAAGGTCCAAAAGTCATTAAAATCAAATATAAGATGACTATTGTTCGAAATAAAATCACCCAATAATAATTGGATAGGTTTGGATATTTTTGTTTATTTTTATAATCACATTTATTTAAATCATTCATTAATAAGGAAATAATTGCATCATCATTTTGTCATAAATAATTTTATTTATATGATGTTTAAAAACTATAAATAAAATACCATGATGTTGGAAATATTATTATTTCTAAAATGAATATTTATAGTCAAATATATAACTTATATATCCCCATGTAAAAATTTATTTACCAAAAGATATAAGTTTATGTCATTTTTGTCTTTACTTTAAATGGATTAATATAAAGTGTCATTATCTCTACCATTTGGCTCCATGGGGTCCCAAAATCGAACCAAGGATTACAATGGTAGAAAATGCGTAAACCAGTAGGATAATGACACATTTTAGTGTAATTTAATATTATAATAATAATATTTGTTTACCCTTATTTAATATATTTACCTTTTAACCATGGTAAATAAAACATTTACTGAATAAAATACATATAATGTGAAAAAAAATTACCTATTTAAACAATTTAGACCTCCAGATCCCAAATATGGATTCCATATTTTCCAATTAAAAACACCGAAGTGGAAGAAATTATTTTAAAATTAATTCTCATTGTAAAAACATAATGACTGTTTTTACGAAATAATAGCATTCAAAAGATTGACACCTTTAAATGTCCAATTTTAAAGTGAAATTTCGTCCAATTACCATAATTAGATTAAATGGAAAAAACAAAATCTAATTTAACTTCAAAAACAATTAAAAAGATAATATTACCATATAAATTAATTATATTAAAATGTAGTTTTGAATAAAAATGATGTATTTTTCACTATTCATAAAAAATGAACATTATCATAAAAATAAAAAAAATTATCCAAAGTAAATTTTGATGTCCCATTTGTAAAATATGATATTATTTTTTCAAATAGAATATATAAAAGTGACAGAAAATATATTTAAAAAGTTTTTTTCATCAAAATCCAATAAATCGACATTTTAATGAATATTAAAGTATTTATACTTAAAATTGGATGCATTAACATTTTAAGACTCTAACATTACAAGGATAAGTGTAAAAACATTTTAAAAACATGTGGAATCATATTTTAGTTAGTTATATTCATTCTCTCCAACACAACAAATATACATTAACTACCATGTAAAATAATAATATTAGTATATATTTTTTTGGTATAAATCAATGTTGTGCACAACAAAAGATTAAAAAGAAACCCATTGTAGCGTGTTGTGTATGCTATAAGACATATAATACCCTTTTAATGTAAAATTATTATTTAATTCACAAATATTAATAAATACGAAAATTTCATATTCTTTATTTACCTCGGATGTTAAAGAATGTATGTTTATGTCTCCTATTTTAGAAATCATATATAACTTAATGGAATTATTGATCTATAACAACCTAGGATATTTTATACATAAATATTATATTTATTTTTGTTAATTTTCAATAATATGATAAATACAAGGTAGAAAAATTTATATGATTCCTGTATTTGGAGTCTATATACTCAATCCTCTTATATCAGGAATGATTCTCAATTTATCCAACAAGGATCTCACAGTCTTGTACACTTCATATAAATAACTTAAATAGAATGATTATTCATAACTGAGGTTGAGGGGAAATAAAAAATGACGAGCTCAAAGGAGTAGTAAGGGTAAAAGTGGGGGATATTAATAGATGATTTAATTCATGAATAAGATATTAATAATGGAATTATATCATTAATATATCATAAAATTTTTATAAAAAACTCTCTCAAAGATCATAAACATGATTCATGGAATAAATTTGTATAGTTTGTAAGACATGAATCAAAAAGGAATCAAAGTACTTAATTCATGAGGGAATGACATTATCATGAGACAAATATTTGTAGCATAAAAACAATCATAGAAAATTAGTTCCATAATATTACAACTCATTTCCAATTCTACCATAGTATATTGTGTTTTCTCACAAAACCATTTTTGAAGTCATGGTTCATGCCCAATACTATTATATGGATATAGTATCATACTAAACTAGGTTCTCTGCCCATTAATTTACTATTTTTCTCATGAAAAGTCCATAAATAACTTTTTCATTGGAGAGAGATAGAGTTCCAACCTATATCATTTTACAATATCACCACTCATCCATGGTTAAAAAATAACTATATTCCATAGATATAGCATAAAAACCATCCTTAGGTACAACATGACTACCATATATTATTATTACTGGACAACTATCATTGGTTATATTGTAAACATCATCCATTATTTATAAAAAACCAACCAATGAAATAATTAAAATAATATTAATGTGTTATAAAATGTCATAAAACATTTATGATATCAAACCCCAAAAAAAAAATTTCCCATAATTATTTAACCAGAGAATAAATCATGGAAATGAAACAGGTTTTATAAACATTTCATTATTTCATCAAAGCTTAACCCATATAAAATAAATATAATTATTAAATACATCATCACGTTATCCTAGAAAAATCATTGGGAGAGGAAAGGGTTTCATAAATATATTACAATAATAATAATTAACCATCAAGTGAAAAGATAATTTTGGTATCATTTAATCATATCCCTATTAAATATACTGTAACCTTAATGAATGAAATGTTAGATGTAAATTGATTTTGAAAGATCGCTTTGAATAGTTCATGTGGAAAATTTACTTCTTATAGTTATATAAACTATTTAAGATATAAAAATATGCAATATTTTATTGAAAACATCTTCATTTAAAAATTACCATAGAAATGAATAAATGTATATTTAAATAATTTATTTTTATGAGGGTGGTAAATATATTTCTAGTTGTACATGTTAAAAAAATATTCATTTCACATTCTTGTATGAAAAGTAAAATTAAATTTTTTTAAAAAATAAAAAGAATAATCATTTAGTTTTTTTAAGAAAATTAGATCATGGGTGGAAATGACTTAAAACAATATTAGTAAAATATTATAGAATTGTTTTTATTAAACATAAATTTGGAAGTAATTTTATCATTGAATATAGAGATAAATAATGTTCATTTCAGTAAAAATATTTTTGTGATCCATGAGGACATAAAGAGAAAAAAAAGAAAGGAAAAAATTTATTTTCATTAAATAAAAAGATGATAATAAAGTTCAATAGATTCTTTCATATGTAGATCATAAAATTCTATCATCGAAAGAATAAACATAAAAAATTTCGATAAAAATTGAGATTGTAAAATCAAAACCATACTCGTTTTGTAACTTTTAAATTATAATCCCCATGAAACAAAACCATATAATTATATTATAACATAAAATTTAAATTTTTCATGTATTTAATGAATCTTGGTTTTATTCCCTTTTTATGGGATCATATTGGGCCTTTCGATGATGAATATATTTTTTTCATGGAAAAAAAACCAAATGTTTGGGGAAAATTGTTTTTTTAATTAATGAGGTGTGGTAATAAATGTGTTTATGGAATTAAATATATCTCCCTTTGATTTTAAAATATATTATAATTCTATATAAAATCAGCCTCATCAATATATTATGTTGTACATGACACCTAGTTTAAGAAATCATGAAACTATTAAACTATTATTATCTAAACATAGCATTTATAACATATCCCTTGTATTAAGAGTGTGAATTTTAATAACTGAATTATGAAAATTATATGTTTTATTGATGAATAAAAATAAATTAATTTGTTAAATATTATGTAGAAAAAAATAAAACCGATTATAATTATATGAAATTATTTCTAAAGATTTTTATTTTTTTAAAAGGGGGGATTAGTCAAGATTTTCACAAATAATATAAAATTATCTATTTTCAGTATTATAATATTTATACTAAAAATATACATAATTTTTTAAATCGTCCCATTGGTAATAACATACTATGAAATTAATGGATTAGAGGGAAAAATTTAATTGTTCTTTGTATAGTGAAAAACACTTGTTTTAATAAAATTGATTTTTTTAAATTATGTGACGTTATTATTTAAATATGATTTATAATTAACATATATATTGATTAGATATTTTTAGTCATATTAATTACATTTAAATCATCTTCATACAATATTTTAGAATAAGGGTATTTGTAGTATTCAATACACATTTTTTCTAAAAACCCTTTTAATGTGAATAATGCTTCCCTATTTTAAATAATTAAAATAACCCCTAATAAGGAATTATTTTTAAAAAATTTATAATATATATATATATATATAATTAAATTCAAATAATTATGAATAGGTTTATTATAGATAATATGAGATCATATTTTCATTATAAATTATTTTCTTGAAAACCTATTTTTTCGAAACGTTTCTGGTTATAATTCAAAATTAAATTATTCCACTACTATGAGTTGAATTTGGGAAAAAATGATTGAATTTTGTGAATCAAGAATCATTTGTGTAATCTAACATGATCATATTTATATTTTACAGTAATTCACAGTTACAAATTTTCAAAATTATTTATTTTAGTTAAGGTAAAAATAGATTTACATTAAAATTTGACATATTTTGGTAAATATTTTTTTCTGGTGAACAGTGAATAATATAATTGTCTTTAAAATTATCATTCTTTTCTTATAAATTATATCCCGTTGTTAGTTTTTATTCCTTTTTTCAACCCATTCAGCATCATTATCCTTTAAAGAAGGTTGAATTAACCTAGCGGGGAACTATTGGTACCAATAGGTGATTGCGTGGGGGTCAGGTGCTCATGTAATTGGTCCTTCTCAGTTAATATAATTGGATGGTCTCCAATGGGTTTATTCGTGGAGCCAAGAATTCCCAATGGCCCTAGAATCCATGATTCATGCTCTTAATTTCCAATGTCAGGAACTTGTTGTCTAATTATTTGGCCAACGACACTTTAGCACTGCATTGGTCCAAAGGATGGAGGTCAGGATCACTACACCCTTTCGAGGGAGGACTATTTCCCGTTCTAGGACTCTCTTATATATTTAATATGTGTTCATTTTACCGTGAATCCTTGCTTCATTACTAAAGTGTCTTTCAATGGGATACCATTTGTTTGAATGATCATTATCAGCATGCATATGTTTGATGCCACGAATGTGATGCTCACATAGCCTTATTTTAAGGCCCTCTTGAGTTTCTCTTCATCCAGGGGGAGAGAAGGTGACTGTATGTTGGGATCGAGCCCACAAGGTGGTATTCCTACGTATCCTCAGTAAAGGAATCCAAACGCCCGTACTTTAGATTTTTTGTGTTTACAAATGGAAGATTCCCATTTGATGGGACTTGATTAGGTGAACCTTTTTGGAATGGGAACCCTTTTGAGCTTGGTCCTTCTGGAAGGCATCCTATATATTATTATTTTATAAAGAATCAGTGTTCTCATAGTTCATATAGTTTAAGGATTACAAATGGAAGCTTCCCATTTGCGGAACATGATTGGTTCAACTGTTTAAGAATGTACACCCTTTTAAGCTTGGGCCTTCTCGTAGGCAACATACATATCCTCATTTTGCCAGGAATCAGAGTTCTTATAGTTTAGATTGTGTAGAGCATATGCATGGAAGCTGGCCATTTGAGTAACATGATTGGGTGGACCCATTATATATGTGAACCCTTTTGATATTCGTCCATCTAGAAGGTGTCCTATATATCCTAATTTAATCAGAAATCGGAGTTCTTGTAGTTCAGATTGTTTGGGGATTATGCATGGAATCATCCCATTTGTGGAACTTGATTGGGTTTTCCCTTTACAGATGGCAACTCTATTGAGCCCAGACCTTATGGTAGGTGTCCTACATATTTTACTTTGGTCAGAAATCAGAGTTCTCATAGTTCATATTGGGTGTTGACGTTGTAATACTCACAAAACCTGTAATACCACGTAATTCATTCTCAGTGTGAGAACCTAGATGATTTGAAAAATTCAATAATGCACATGCCTCCTCCCCTACTAGTGGGGGAGGGAGAGCCTATGATAGAAGATGTTGGGGAGACCATGGGAGAGGGAACAAAGTAATGAACCATTCAATGTGAAATGACATTGAAGGTTACGCGACACTAACTTAGAAGAATGGGGACATACCTCAGTGGGAGAGCCCAAAAATTTCATGTGAGGTATACTACAGTTTAATGTCATATATCTTGGATGATGATTAACAAGAGGATAATAGTGTTGGGATGTTTCATCATTCCTCAAGCAAGAGATTGAAGGAATGCATAAACCATGATTCCAGAGGATCCTGGATCACGAGGAATGATATGAGGTATAGAATCCATTAAGGCATACAGATTTAGGAAATTAATCTCAAGAGGATGAATTAGCATTTGAATGACAAATGCCTTATAGGCTTCATATGTAGAGACACAGGGGTGTGATATGAATTTTCAAGAAAAGGTGTTCTCATGGTACTGGCCTTACATCACTGATGGCCGGGGATGTTTATGATTCTAGAGGATCTAGGATCAAGATAAATGACATGAGGTGTGGAATCCATTGAGGCATACATAGGTAGGAAAGGACTCTCATTAGGACGAATTTGCCTTTGGATAATGACCTTCTTGTAGGAAACATATGCAGAGCCACCCAGGCATGATGTGCATTGTCAAACAAAGGTGTCTGCAGGACACTGCCTTCCGCTTTTGATGGCCATGAATGTTTATGAGGATCTAAAATATCCTGGTATACTATAGTTTAATGTCACATTGCTTGTATGAATACTGTATTGTTTAATATGATGTGTTCAGGATGATGACTCCTACTTTAAGGTCACAGAATTTGGACCATGGAGGAATGGATGAATTATTAACATTAGGATAATCTGGCATGGATATTCTAACATTCTTCAAACATGAGATGGAAGGAATGTGTAAAGTGTATCATTAGGTATTATAGGGTCAGGAGAAATGATATGGGGAATGGAATCCATTAGGGCCTATAGAGGTAGAAAGGGACACTCATGGGGATGAATTTGACTTTTAATGATGAAAATCTAGTATGCTTTATGTGTAGAGCCACCAGGGCATGATGTGAATAGTCAAAAAAAGGTTTCCTTAGGACACTGGCCATCCACTTCAGATGGCCCTCAAGGTTTATGCAGATCTGGAATCACTAGAGACATAGAGTTGGATATTTGGAAAGGATGTGTTCAATTATTTAAGAAACCCTTGGGCTGTGAATTTCCACGGTGTTATGGGTAAATCTGGCATTGGAGGCAACTGAAAAGTCATTTTTGGAGGTTCATGTGAAATTTCTCTTGTCATGGTAGTTATGGGAAGGATGTTTGGGTAGTAGAAGAGAAAAATGGAAAAAGTCCTCGATAAGGGCCAAAACGTTTTTGGTGTGACTCTCTATTTTTGAAAGGGGTAAATAATCGTAGTGAAGGGACCGACCCGAAGGGACTAGACCAAAGCCCTGAAGTGATCTCGAGTGGGGGTGTGGGGGCGTAGCCCCCACTGTGTGGACCAGTGGGCTTGAACAATTTTCCCCAGAGACCGGGCCACATAAGAGATGGAATCTTAGCATGGAACGTAGAGGTGTTGTCCATGTATTATGGAATGTAGAGATGTTGATCATGTATGATCGAAAGAAAAGGAGCATGTCACGTACTATCTTCACCATATGGGAATCTGAAAAACATCTTCTGCATATGGGAATTCGTGAACTATTTTATTATATATATTTTTATTATTTCACTAATTCTCTGTGGAGGGTCTTCTGAATATAGTTCTTAGGGAGTACCTTATCGAAAATTATTATACATATGGTTCGTAGGATGGGTTCCATGAACTACTTATGGTTCAACAGATGGAATCCACGAACTATTGCAGATGTGGGATGTAGTCCCATGAACTGCATTGGGGGTGGGATACATTTCAATTATACCCTATACATTCTTCATACCCTTTTAAATTATCCCTGAGATCTCTCCATTTCATTGATCCTTTATTTTTCGCCATCTGTGATTACTATAGTAGTCCTTTTATAAATTAAAAGCGAATATTTATCTACAGTTCATGCGACGCCTTCTCTGAAATCTCATGGTGATATTATGGCCAGCAGATGACTCAGATAAACATGATTTTTGGAGGTGAATGATATCGCATGATTATCTTCAACTACGGACCACATTTTTAGTGGGGATGGTACACATGGCACACTTCCACTAATTCGTTTCCAGACACAATGGTTGGTGCTAGCTTCGGATCACATGTGGAAATTCACCGCGAACTATCTCATTGACTAGCCACAGCCTCACAGTTCAGATCACCATAGGCCATCTGTGTAATGGTGGTTCAGGTTTTATGCGTTTCGTGAACCTTTCCCAGTGATGGTTCGCAACCGGGTTAGATTCCTGTGCAAAATTTTATTTCTTTACTTTTCATCTCAATTTTTCAATCAAACATGCATCCTTCTTCGTTACCAATCTTTTGGGAGTATTTTAATACACTTTTCTGAATTTTCAGGACCCTATAATATCATAAATACTATTTATTAATATTAAATCTATGTAATTATATTTAATTCATCTTTATACTAGTTTTTATTATAAGATTATTTTTATGATTTAAAACTATATTTTCTCAAACATGTTTTATTGTAAATAATGTTTCTCCATTTTATATAATTAATGTTATCTTATTGATTATTTATTTAAATAAAACGTATATGTTATTTTTTTAAATATTATCAATAATTAATATAATAAGGATTACTTTACATATAGATAATATGTTATCATCATTTCCTTGATTTTTTTTTCTTGAAAACATGTTTTTGACACATCTTGGAGTTAATTTTACATTAATTTGTCTCCATTGATGTGTCTTGAATTTAGATAAATTGATTCATTTTTTTTAATTATAATAATTTATATTTCCTTATAAAAACAACTTAATTTATTTTTATAATGAAATTTCAATACAAAAAAATTATTTACCATCTTTAACAAATGAATGGAAGTACCAAGGGATTAAAATAAAAATTTAAGAGTAATAAATAAACCAAAAAATGTCTAATTCTTAATGTATGGTCACATTTTGACCTTAAATATTATAAGATAAAAAATGGTATACTTTGGATCCATGTTTCATATGAAAAACATGACTATAAATCTATCTCATAAAAAAAATCAAACTCTGGGCTCTCCCCCAATTATAAAAGGCCAACAACTCTCTTATCCATTACACACTTCCCAAACACATTTATTATACAAAACCATGAAATTATAACTTCCCATATTCCCTCCACTTGTCCTATAATATTTTTTATGATCATAAATACTTCATAATATTTCCATTGGTTCAAACAAAATCATGTTTCTAGATAAGATGTAATTCCTTAGGCAATTTTTTTTATTTAATTTCATTCACCGAGACATTAAAAATCATATTAAAAAATGACTTTATAAAAAAATAACAATCTAAAATTAATTTTAACATTTTTTTGTTATTTTCATGACCTACATCCAACTACGTTTTTCTAAAATTGTACCCCAAACTATTATTCATGTGTATAGTGGGAAACTGCCTCACGAGCCAACATAATTTATTTTCCATCACTGCTTCTCAAAGATGGAAATAATTTTGTTTTAAATATTTATATATAATAATTTTGATATAATTATGTATATGGAGTTGTAATATAACATATACCATCTTAATTTCCATATCATAGTTAATATGATAATATTTCTCGTGTGTAAATTGGAAAACCTCCGCACGGAGATATGTGTATAATTCATAACTTGTTTTTTATAGGGATGGTAATAAATATTAATCTAATATTTATATGTTATAGGAAGAAAAAAATTAAAAATTAAATAAAATTAATATACCACATAAAATCATACCTTACCAATGGTTGAAATTGATAACATCATTTGGGTGCATTGGGGATTATCACCTCATAAAGTGATGCAATTTTTTATTGGAAAAACATATTATTAACATTTCAATAGTATGTTAAATTTTATAATATTAAAATAAATAATAAGATAATTATGATATAATGAAAATCATTTTAGTATAAAATAACACATGCCATCCTTCCATCATGATCATCACAAATGTGAATATAACAAATGCATATGTATGACCTACTATATCTTGTATTTTATCAATTTTATAGTTCATAACCATAATTTGGGGTTAAACTAAAAATTAAAAATTATATATAAGATTAAAATTATGTTTTAGTTACCATTTAATATATTGTGATTTAATGATCTATTTGACCTCAGTCATATTACCAAATTCATTTTAGACATATCAATTTTTTATCATTAAAAATGATGTCATGGAATTCATTAGTAAAGTGATTTAAAATGAAATGATAAATGTTAAAATAAAAGGAATAATATACATGATAAATTTTCATGCTATGATAAATAATTAACTTACTGTTATTATTTAGGTAGATAAATAATTATTGTGACATTCATGATCAATGAGTGGCATCTCTCTTCCCCACCCTTTTCTTTAGATTATTATATTTATATATATTTCTCGATTTATCTATCAATTTGTGCTATATAATGATTATAAATTATGTTAATATTTCTCTCCAATGTATACTTATCTTATTTTACCTTTCTTTTATAGGGTATTAGAATCCGTAGGATTATTTCTCAAATGACATCATTTTGAAATTTTCACTATTTATTATATGAAGATTTATTATGAAACCCATTTTCATTCCTTGTGGATTTATTATGTTATGTATAATGAATGATTACATTATATTAAATAAAAAAGAAAAGAAAATGTTGTGATGGTTTCACCTAGATGTCTCTAATATTCATTGTTTAAATATTAAGACTCGTTAGAAATCATGTATTGTAATAAGGTGTAAACCTACTCCATTATTAGACTTTTTCCACCTTTTAATAATGTCCAGATCGTATGCCATGACTAATTTTTTTGCTCTTTTTATATGTTGGTTCTAGATATCCCATGAATATATGACCATATGATACCATTTTCATTATGATATTATTCATGTAAATTACTCCTCATCCTTCTCTTTTATGATATCATGTTATCCATTTTACTCACATTTTATGTCTCTTTATCATGACTATTATTTTACATAGAATTTTAGCTCACCCATTAATTTATGTACTTCCTATGTTATTCCATTTAGTTTTAGTGGCTCAAATGGATTTTCTGGACACACAATGGAGAGTAAAATCATGATTCTATGTTTATGTTTCTGTTTATGCAATATGAACCTATGCATCTGAAGACACTAGTAAATTATGAGAAAATTCTTCTATTAATGGGAAATTATTTTTGGGATTCATGTAATAATATGTGTAGAATTAATGGGTCACCATATTTTTTATTTGAGAAATGTTTTAGTTTACCATTGAAACTATCACAAGTATAAATAGTGGCTTCAATGTTGAAGCTACGACATCAGTTTTTTATAAATCAATGAAAAATGTCTCTACATGTACTTTTTGGAATCATTGTTAACAAAAATAGGCACAAAAAAAGTTAATGTTGACTTTTGTCAATGGATTTCTTAAAATAAATTCCATAAATAACATTATAATTATTTAAGATATTTGTTAGATAGAAAAACTGATACCAGAAACAAAAAATATTTGATATCATTTTCCACAAAACCTGATTATGTAAATGTAAAAAAATGGTGTTGGTTTTATTGAAAATTGATGTGGAATTTTTTTTAAACATGGAATCATAAAAACCATCATATTTTTTGATCTGTGAAACACTATATCAACTCGCATAGATACTAATGGTAACAAAATGATCTAAATAACCATTTTGTTTACATTCATCCCTTTTTGTCCTTAGTTTACAATCTACAACATTGATTCTTTATTCCATGTCATTATTTAATCATCTATGTAAGTATTTATCTTTGGAAACAGTTTATCGGAAGACCATCATCCATAGTTTGATATTATTTCATTGTTTTTGTTTATTATTCATGTCTAAAAAATTATTTTTAGATATTTCTGTGTTTTTACATCCAATAAATTTTAGGGAGCAAGTAAAAATTTAAGGAACTTTTTTCCTTGATAAATCCAAAAATTTCAATGTTTTTTTATATTATTGAAGATTAATTTTATATTATTTAGTTTCAATGTTGAGTTATTATCTCATTTATTTGTATGTAGTAGATTATTATTTATAAATTTTGTTCTTAATGTTTTTTTTAATTAGTTAAATTTTTTATAAGATGAAATTATTAAATAGTCTTGATGATATTATGAAACAGGCAATGATATATTGTTTCATTGTTCTTCAAAATAATTAACATCACATTTAATGACTCCATATGTTTCACCTGTTAAATTAATATAATAATTAAATGATTAAACAATATTTCGATATTTGAACAAATATATATTATAATTAATTCATTATCATATTATTTTGAACTAATATTATAAAACCATAAATGTTTAAGCGGTCATATTTCATGAAAAAATATTTTTCGTTATATATAATGCTTCATTTAAAAAATATAATAGTATAAACTTAATTTTATTAAATGAACATCAATTATTTATTTAGAATTTCAACATTATTAATGTATATTTTTTTGACATGTACTTCTAAAATGTATTTTTTGATATAATAATTAATACTATTTTTACAAACTATTGTGTTTTGATATAAGGTAGGGTATAAGGAGTTAACATTGGGTGATTATACCCCATATATTATATTTTAAATTAGTCACATAAGTAACCATTTATCATATACAACCAAAATAATAGAGTTACAAATTATATAAACATCCTAACATATATGTTGTGGAAAAAACATATAGTAAAAACCCATGATTTTCTACTAGTTTATTATTTTTTATATTATTCCTAATAATCATAAATATTTTTTTGAAGACATATCATTTTAATTTAATATGTTTATGTTTAAATTTTTTTTGTTTATATATATATTTTTAAATGTGTATATGTTTTATCATATTCATCGAATATATTGTGATATTAGGTAATTAATGGATCGATATTGGATAAATTTACAAAGAACTGCTAATAAATTTGAAAATATAGTTGATAAATTAAGGGAATTTATAAAAATTTAACAAACCATTTTTTTATTTTCTTTCCACGTGTGAAGTGTTTTAATATGAGAATGATAAACTCCATAGAAATCATGGATCATATCAATTATTAGGGTTTTATCCTTAATTTTACATATTAGATTTGGCATGGTGAATGAATTGAAATTTCAATGTCTAATATTTATGAAAATATTCATAATGTGGATGGGGATCCTATTGAAGAATTAATACATGATTTGGATGTTGAAACCATGAAAACAACAATATCTTTTGAATGATTGTATGGAGATTATGAGAAATCATTATTCGAAGGTTGTAGTAAATATATAGTGTTATGAGTAGTTTTGATATATGTTAACATGGTTTCTAGAAACAGATGGAGTGAAAAAACTCTCACCAATATAATTGAGACTTTAAAATAGCTAATTTTATAGGTAAAAATCTACCAGATTCCCATTATTGGGAAAAGGAATTATTAAATCCAAAGAGACTGGGGTATAATAATTTTCATACATTCCCAAAAAAAATTGTATTGGAAAAAATATGAATATCTATCTAGTTGTCTTATATGTTTAACATTTCCCTATAAGATGGGTGGAGAAGTCAACTCAGAATCATTTTTATGTACTGACATTTAACCTCATAGAAATCAATCTTTTAATTTCTAATTATATCATAAAATAATTCCTATATAAAATTTTGATAATTCAACTATGATTCATTATTTGGTACCATAATCATATCTCTCATTGATGAAATTTGGTACCATCCAAAAATTCCTCATTTGAAGAATCTATTTTCAAAATAAATTGATGCAATATGGTTATGAATTCATTTAGATGAATTAATTTCCGATGGTTTTTTAAGCCAGACTATTGATTCACCATAATGGATGACTTCTGATAATAAAATATTGTGAATTTGGAAGTGATGTTAGTAATCTAAGAATGGGATTATGTACTGATGGAATGAATCCATATCGAAGCCTAAGTAGCCAATATTGTTGAAGACTTATTTTGTTTGTATTTTACAACTTTTTACCACACATATGTATGCTGATAAAATATTTTTTGATGAGATTCATAATTTCTAGAAAAAAATAGTTTAGAAATTATATTTAGGTGTATCTTTCACCATTTAGTTATAAGTTGCAACTCTTATGGGATACATGTTTAAAAAAAATTATTCAAACAACAAATAGTTTTTTCATTTATGTTCTATGATAATGATCACTACAAAATAAATTTATGTATATGGAATCCTATCTGGATATAGTGTTAAGGGACTTAAAGCATGTCCAAATCGTGAAGAAGATACTTCATATTAAAATTTTTAGAATTCAAGAATGATAGTGTATATGGGACATCAAATATTTCTGTGAATGGATCATCCTTATCATAGATTGAAAAAGTACTTAATGATTTATTGGAATACAATCGTCCCCCATGACCATTATCAGTTTTTTAATATTATGATAGGTTAAAAAATATCGATTCAACATTTTGAATGTAAATAATTTATAGTCTTCAAATAAATATCTGGAAGAAACAATATATCTTTTTTGAGATACCTTATTGGATATTTTTAGAGATCAAAAAAAGCATTAATGTTATGCTTGTTTTGAAAATCATACGTTATATTTTTATTGCATATTTTTTAGACAAAAATGGAAATATGAAATATATATTGAATGATATATTAGAATTGATATAAGTGGGACTTTGTTCGGAGTATGCTCAAACTATGAAAGGAAAAATAACATATTTACCTCCAGCTTGTTAGAAGTTTAGAAATATTGATAAGATGAATTTTTATATGTCTTAAAAGTAGTAAAGTAACCATAGGTAATTAATCAAATGTGAAGAATTTAGTTTCATGGAAGGATTTAAAATTAATAGGTATAAAATATCATGTTTGTCATGTGTTGACACAATAACTTCTACCAATCACACTATGTGGTATTTTGTTGATACCTATCATAAATACTATTATCAGGTTATATAATTTTCTAAAATCTATTGGTAGGAAAATCATCAACCCAAATTTTAGAGATGTGATTGAGAATGTTGTTTTCCTTATTCATTTTCAACTTGAAATGTTTTTACCACATATGTTTTTTTGATATAATGACTCATCTAGTGATTCATGTGGTTCATGGGAGAAAATTATGTGTGCCTATTTATTTAATAGGGATTTATCCATTTGAATGATATATGAAAATTTTTAAGGGATGTGTTAAAAATAATTATTGACCAGAGGCCTTTATTATTCAAAATTATGTATCAAAAGAGGTGATTGAGTTATTTAATAATTATTTTATTAATTGGAGAGTATTGGTCACATTATATCATGACATATCATCGTTGATAGTGAAGGTAGAGGGATTAACGGTATAAAGGTGAAGTTTATTCTACGTGTTGAAGTGATGTATTAACATTAATACATTTTTAACAAAAAATGAGGTTTAACCACATTTATATAATCTCATATTGCAAAATTAAAATTTTAATGTCGAAAAACAAATGAAAATTAGATAATTATTGAGAATAAAAATAAAATTGTTTCATGGTTAAAAGATAAAGTCATCAAAGATATATCTGTATAAGAAACGTTAAATGGTTAGTATGGTGATCGTCTCTTAATTTATTCACATGGTAAAGTTTTTATATAAATGTGTACACAGTTTAAAAACATAATTTGGATGAAAAGAGCACCATTCGAAATAGAGTTCTAATGGTCATCACTAAATCATTTAATTTTTTATTATAAAATATTAAAACCCAATTTCTACAACAATGTAATATTTTGGAGTTTTTGAAGTCAAAAAAGATATTGATTATATTAATTTTTTTTCACCGTGTTTATGTGTAGTTGAGTTTCATGTAATAATTGAATGAAACATGAGGAATACTGATTGAAATAGGATTATTGAAAATGATTTATTTGTAATGAGGAACCATGTATCATGGAAACACATGAGAAGCAAATATTTTATGTCATTGATCAATCAAATGACTAGTATTACATCATTGTTCAAGGGAAAAGAATACATTTGGATAATGAACATGGGGATGATGATCTTATTGATTTATATGAGTCTTATTCATCTATTACATAATTTAAGTATAACAATGACAATTATGTAAACATTGTACATGAAAAACGAAGTGATCATGCTAATGATATATTATAAATCCCTACATTTATCCACTAATTAATATGGGAATTATATACATTATATTTATTTTTTAAAATTTACATGTGTAAAACACTGTTATTCAATTATTAATGGAAATTTAATTTTATATATTTTATTAGTTATTTTCTTTCTTATGTTAAAATTTGATATTCCACTATAATGGATAAACATTTTTTATTTGAAATACCTAATGTAAATTATTATATTTTGGTTTATTTTACACCTATGAGAACAACTTTTCAAACATTGATAATTTAATTTTTAAATGTTTATATATTTTTAGAAGTAATTTTATAATTTAATAGTTAACCATTCATTTTTTTGATAAGAATAATATCATGATTACTATTTTAAAATCTACACATGAGTGCCACTTTTATTACTTTAAAATTTTTGTTTTCCTATTTTCAAATTTCAAAATTTTCTAATAATAACCTGTTACATATATAATTCATTTCATTATCCTATTGAAATGTTATATAATGATATAGAGATATATGAACCTCTAATGAGGTATTTTTCTTTTTACATATTATTAATTATCTAGTAATATAATTATTTATGAATGAAAACATTTAAATTACAAAAAAAATTAAAGTATACTACTATGACATTAACATGGGAGTGTTCTGTTTATAGTATTCCAAAATCAAATTCATGTGTTGGTAAATTTGGAATTACATGTTTACTGAAGTAGTCACTTTTTCATTGAGGAGAGCGATTACATATTAGTTTTGATGAAAATAATAATTCTATTGTCCCTATTGAAATATAGATTATCATCAATATTTTCCCGAGGAGCCATTCCAAGATTATCATTTTATATCTTGATTATAAGTCTATCGATTAAATAACAACCGATCAACTTTGGGAGGTAATAAAGGTAAATTATCTCAATTATATTTTTATCACATTTTTTTAATATGATATATTTTTAATGACTGGTATATATTTTATACAAATATAGATGAAATTTAATTTTAAATAAAAAATTAGCTTAGAAAAAATTTCTTAATTTATGATCGGTTAAATTGATGGATTTCAAAACAATGTTGAAAAAAATATGGACTTTAGAAAGAAAAAATGAAATCCCTTGTCTCAAGTATCCATTTTTAGATGAATATGCATGGAAAAAAATTCTACCTCAACTGATGAACCATTTGACATTGGATAATTATATTTTATTATATTGAAAACTTTCTTATATATGTACCTCATTACTTATTCATTTTCATTTTATATTATAGTGCTATAGGAAATCCCATTAAGACATACAATTGCTAAAAGAATACCATAATACATTATCACGTGGTGGGGATCATTTATTGAATAAAAAATGATTGGGGAAATGTTTGAAACACTATAATCCCACTCTACTAGTGGTTTTGATGATTTCAAATTCGGTCTTCCATCTCCATCCACCCACCATACGAAATGGAAAACAGTTACAAAAAGAAAAAATTAAAATTATCATATTAAGAAATCTAGTTAGGTAGTTTAATGAATTCTATGTAATTAGTTACTAATTTCATTGTTTTTGTACATTATAAAATAATGAAACTAATATACCATTTTCATTTTTCATTATTGGATGATTTTCAGGAGAAATTTACACATGTCACTCTTATCCATGAGGGTAGGATAGAAATCCTAGAAATTGATTAATAAAATCAAAAACACCTGGTTTCCATAAAAGGATATGTGGTCATTGTTAGTATACATAATGTTTTTGGTCATCAATTTAAGCAATAATGAGACTGAAAAATTGAATCCTCAAAATAATGAATTTTATGAAACATTCCATGGGTGACAAAATTCAAGCAGCTATGCATAATGCTATGTTAGAACAAATGAAAATATAGTCACAGTCCTTACAACCTTCCCAACCTGCATAGAAAGCCTACCCTACCTACTGATATTCCTCCACCTCCACACTCAAACTTAACCTTATACACTGCATTTTATATGGGAGATCCTAATGTACATATTGTAGTATTCAGAGTCTTGAAATTTTTGGGGGATTCTCTACATCACCAACCTTTTCATATTGTTTTGGTTAGAGGTTTAGTACATTATATAATTGATCATACTTCTCAATTACCAATATCTACCACAGAGGATACCATAGTTGGTGTTTTTATGGGTCATTATTTACTTTTTCTATATTGAAATATTCATCATATTACATTTGAGGTATGCATTCTTGTAAATATTAATTATATATGATTGGAAACTACATATATATATATATATTAGAATAACTTTATATAAAAATTTTAAAATCTAGAGAAATGAATCAAATGAAGAAAAATGACTAGGAACAAACAGCTATAGATACTTCAGATTTTTCTGATGGGATAGAAAACATATCTTTTGTTTCTTCTTCATTACATAATATATATGATTTTTGGATGTCGAACGATATAAGTGGGAGATATTATACACTGATAATATTTTAAAAAATATCATAGATCTAATTAATTTTAAAAACCAAAGTTATCATGTAGTGTATTTGTTTACTATGTATATGAATTAAATATTTAGTCTTTTATTTTTATACATAAATTTTGTGTAAAATTACAATAATATGTTAATTTTTTTAATTAGTATCTACACACGTTTCTTGTTTAAAATAACACCCCAATCATTTATGTATTTATAGATCCATAATAAATTTGAATTACATTAAAATTTTTGTCGACAAAAATGGGTCAAATATATATGTGAGAGCTTATCAAAGACAGAAATTAGGTGTCAGTTTTTCCTTTTCTTTATGGGAATGAACACAAAAATAATTATGAACTAGTGTTCATTATAATTTCATTAAACGTGGAAATTTTTGAATTATAGGGGACATTTGATTTTAGGAATATTCTTCCAGAGTGAATGAACATTATATAGGTTTTTGTTATTATTAGGTAGTATTCATAAAAAATTTCCACCTTATTAAAGAATTATTTTTATTTTTTATTTTTTTAATCTTGTTATGTTTAATACCCATTTTGACTAAATGTTTTATTGGTTGATATATATATATATATGTTGTTCATATGAAATAATTATCCAAAATAATTTGTCAATAATGAATCTAAATGATATCAATTTTTTTTTAAAGGAAATGTAATTATTTTTATTAAAGATATTATATTGATATTTTTAAATAGATATATTTTTTCTTATATTATCAATTTAATGTCTCATTATCGTTAATTTATTCATAATCAATGAAATTTCAAATGATTCTATTATGTTATATAATCCATGTATGAGATAATTAGAACGATGGTAACGAATGAATATGATAAGATTAGTCACGTTAATTATTTTAAATTTCTTCTCATAATGTTATTTTTTCATCTTAAATCTTTCAACGTTATTGTATATGTTTAATGATGTTGATTCTTTCCCAAAACATGAATATAACCATCCTTGATCTTTTTTGAGATATTTTTGTTAAGTTTGATTATGATTTAAGGTATATATATTCTAATGTTTCTGATTAGTATATCATTTACCATATACCATGTGTTCCAAAATTAATTTGTTTGTCATAAAAGGTGTTTGATCATAATGATATCAAAAAAATGATACAAAAATAACAAAAAAATATGTAGTTTTAAATTTCTGGTATGTGTTTTTAATTCTACCTTATGATTAAATTCATATATAATTTTTTGATTAACATTGTTAAATGTATATAAATAATTAATAGATTATTATTCAATGAAAGATGTTGTATATAATTTTTTATTATAGGGATTATTATTTTTATAGGGGTGTAATATTTAAAATTTTCTATTTTTTAAAAAATTTCTGCGTTAGTTTTTATAAATAACCACACCGAATAATTAAATAAAATCACCTATTTTTTCATTGGATTTTTAAAAGAGGATGCCGAAAATATTATTTTTTAATCCACCTTTATTGATATTGGTTAAAAATAGATGTTAAAAGTGAAAAAGGTGACATTAAATTGTGATTTTCTAGTAGTGTATGATGATAAAAAATTAGTGATATCCCTATGGATAAGTATACATATAAGAATAAGTGATGAAAAATATAATGGAAACTTACAGAAGTATAATATGATTTGATTCAAGGAAATATCATCCCTATATTGTAAATAAAATTTGATATTGTTTTCATAGATTTACCTAGGGATAATAACCTAAATATTGGTACATAGGTGTTTATATGACTGTTATGGTGTACATGAAGATTGGGATTACCACAAACCTGATTTTTCACTCCTGATGGATATGTTTTACATATTGAAAAACACTTTATGAACCTATATGAATGGAATGAAATGATTATTAATTTAAAAATCCTAATAGGGAAATTATTATAGACAATATATGATCAAAACCAGTGACTAATAACTTATGATGTACTTATCGTTAATATCTAATGCCACCATGATTAGAATTTTACCTTGTGTAAATTTATTAGTTAATGAATTCTTGTTTTGTTTTTCTTCTAATTAATGGTTGAAAATATTATAAATAGTACTGAAATAAAACATGATAGGATATTTCATAATTTCCTTAGTAATGTTCTTAATCTCACTGGTGTGAGATTTGATAAATTCGTGGTTGTAGTATCTCCACTACCTCATGTTCAGAATAAAAAATTAATCATATGGAATAACATACTCATCTTAATATGGATCATGTTATAGTTGAATATTTTTTTCTGAAAAGGCCCCCAACCATTATTTTAACATCTATTCCCCTCATTCATAAAAATTGGATTAACTATACTGATAATATTTTTGTTATCCAATAATGTAATGATTAAAAAAACTTGTTCTAGCAGTTTTTCACATAGAGTGAGAAGATGGCCTTTTGTGGACACTAATAAAGAACACACTGTCTGGTGAGGATACTGATTCCATGGAATGGGTCGACATCATGAAAATTTTTTTCAAATTTTTTTCCATAAAATATCCATCTTCAAATTGAGACGGAGTTACCAAGTCTAAATAAAAACGTAAAAGAGTCTATAAGGAAGTACGAGGAAAACTTTTCAAGGTATTCATAGTATACATCCATCAATATTATTATCATTAAAATTATGGTGGAAAATTTACATAGAGGGTTAAATACAACTCTATGGTGAAATTTAGTGATTATATACAATGATATTAATTAATAGATTTTATGTTCTCTAATAAATGGTGAGATAACGATTGGTGTATCTTAGTGGTATCATGGTACTAGACACAAAAAATAAAAAAGGGAGTTTTCATCAACTGTATCAATTAGATAAATCACCTAGATAAAATAATCTATAACACCCCCTGTAAATATTACTAGAATTAGAATCATAGAAATAACCTACGGGGAACAAGAAGATGTTTAATGTGTATAAAATATGATAATCAAGGTAATCAGTGCCATAGAAAAAAAAAATGAAGTAAATGAGGAAGTTTAAATGATGGTAAAATTCAACATTATTCATTCCATACAATGTTTTAACTATAAGAAACATATTCATTATATAAGAATACATTAAAAATAAATATTTGTTTAATAAAATATTCAACAATAACCTCCAAAGTTCTACGTATGGTTCTATTTATCACTAAGGATAAGGTGGATTCTAAAATTGATGTAGTAATAAGTGTTCCATTAATTTATTCATGAATAATGACCGTACATTGTTATTCTAGTTTTATGCATTATTTATATCATTTATGTCTAGTAGATCTTTTCTGACAGTAGCTCACAACATTGGGGTTGAGAAAAATCCAATAATAGAAGATGATCAATAGTTGCATCCCAAGTATATATCTAATCTATAGAAAATATTTATGGACTTAATCTATAAAAAATTTACTCTTACTTTATTGACAGGAGTTTTATGCTATTTTCGATATGGATTGGATATCATTATCTTAATACAACATCAAATGTAGAAAAAGGATGATCATTGTTTACATCCCATGTTATCCTTGTGAAAGTGTAATGTGGTGGATTAATCTCCCCTGGAATATCCTATTTATGAATGGATTTTTCCGAAATGATATTTTATATATAGCGAAAATTATTGAACCAAATATGAGATTCATGCATGAATTCAAGCCCATTTATATGGAATATACTTTTTATTCAAAAAATATTTTTTGGTATTCCTTCTATCTGGTAGGTTTATTTCTCTATCAAAATCATACATAGATATGTACGCATACCCTTGAGTGCATGTATATTGTCCATTATTTAGTTGTAATGACAGAATATGTTGTTACAATGTAGCATGAAAATGGTTTTAAAGTCATATGAGTTCCATCATGGGGTGATTCAATATTCTTCTTCAGTAAGATGTGCATGTCAATATTCATTTGTAATGATTATTGTGATATAAAAAATATCATGATAAAGAACAAGTATTCTTTTACGACGGATAAAAAAATTGTTACATAAACATTGTTTGATAAATATTTCTCAATGGTGGAACATCAATCATTATATCAACAATTAA
The DNA here is from genome assembly GCA_963277665.1 of Viscum album. Lineage (NCBI taxonomy): Eukaryota > Viridiplantae > Streptophyta > Magnoliopsida > Santalales > Viscaceae > Viscum > Viscum album. The sequence goes on from OY728129.1 coordinate 1,712,844, forward strand.
GATTGAAAATTTTTGATATTACAGAAACATTATTTATATCATAACATGGACACTATGATTTTGTAGTGATTCTTTTTAGACTCACAAAATATCTACAAATCTTTATTGACATGAGTAATTTTTATTTTGAGATTACCTGAACTATGTTTTTGAATTCGATATAGATGATATTCTTATTTACACCAACAAAGGAAGATCATAACAAGAATTTAAATACTCTTCTATAAGATTTTAGAAAGGAGAATCTATATTAAAATTATAGTAAATGTGAGTTATAGATAATGGATGGATAATTTTTGTTTTATATGATGACCATTAAAAGGATATATATTTATTCCTTTTTAGGTTAATGTCATTTGATGAGTTTTATATATCAACATCTATAATAGGGATATGTAGTTTCTTTTTTTATTTATTTACTACTAAAAAAATTAGAAATATTTCATCATTTTCAATCTCACTAACTAAGTTAATATAGAAGGAAATAAACTTTTTTTGAATTTGAAGATAGATTTTATGAGTTGAAAAGAGTCTTATCAATGAATAAATACTTTCACATCCCTTATGCACTAAACCTTTTATGTTTATAATGATTATTTAAATAAGGTTTTGGGATATGTACTAATATAAAATGATAAATGGATACAATATTCCTCAATAAATTTGAGTTTTAATGATCAGAATGACCAATAGATGATCTATAGTGAGTTGAATAGATCATTGTGTTAAAAATCCCAATACATTACCTCTATGGGGAAAAGTGTGAAATATATACAGGTCAAAAGGGCCTCCAATATATAGTCACAAAGAAGGATATTATTATTTAGCATTGATGATGGTTAGATTTTATAGAGGAATGTGACTTCAAAATCCATTATCATCCCTATAATGTAAACCAAGTAGATGATGTTATAAGAAGAAATGATTTTAACCTTTTTTAAATGATGAAAATTTAGAGGGATCCAATATTATTAGATATAGAAAGGATAGATTTGGGAACATTAAATCTGTATTCATCATAACCTATTAATAGAACCACTCAACCATACATTCATTAGAGGATCAAGAAGTCAAAATAGAGTTTGAGGTGCTACAAAAAATGGTACTGGATATTCTAGAGTTCAATTTTAATGAAAATGGGGTTATAAGACATTGAACACATATATGTTTCCTTACAAAACTGAGGCTGCAGAGGGATATTCAAAATAATCTAAATATCACATCTTTCAATATTTATCAGGGATGTAATAAGAATTATAGAGATCAAAAAAATCTACTGGGATAACATGTATTGTGAAAATTCAGAATTTGTATCTCGATTCATTATATGGAAAAAAATAAAGGCTGAAGGATATAACTCAAAGGGTATTATGAAACCATTTCCCACATTAGTATGGAAAGGTGAAAAAACAATTCCCATAGATATCATCATAGGAATCCCTACTATACCAGATGGAAATAACACCCTCTAGGTGCTAATAGATTATCTTATAAAGTTAGAAAAATTCATTTATATCAAAAATAATTTGTATCTAGGCCAACATGCTATGATATTTATAATGGAAGTGGTAATATTTCATGTAGTTTTAATCTATGTTGTTACTTATCGAGAACTGATGTTTACCTCATGTTTTTTTAGTATCCTTAAAATTGGACACATAACTAGTTTTGGGTACTAAATATGACCCAAAAGTGAATTCTGATTATCATAGAGAAATACACACTCTAGATGATATTTTAATGTCGTATTCAATGGATTTCAACTGATTTTTTTACGATTAACTTCCCCAAGTATTATTTTGATTGCACATTATGAATCTTTGTATGGTAAATAGTGTTAGAATCCAACACGCTGAGATGATGTGATAGGGAAGTGGATTTTAGGAAATTATATTTCCCAATAAATAATAGATAAATTCAAAACCATTTACAATCACGTGAAATACTTGTAATTTTAATAGGAAATCCTTACATAAAATAGTTGACATGGCCTTGAGTTTGATTTCAAAGATAAGGTTTTCCCCATTATTTCACTCTGGTTGAATGTAATGGGGATTGAGAAAAAGTGAAATATTTTTCCAAGATACATCACCCCCTTTAGTATCCTTCATCACCATTGAGTGAAGTAATATTTACTATCACTCTTTACTAACATATCTAATGTACATTATTTGTTTCATGTATCCCTCTTGAGGTAGATTATAATATGCCCCACATGTACTAAGTCCCGTAGTGGTAATGTTAGTGAAAGACCATTCATAGAAGGTCAATATGGATAATATCATTGATCATAGAGAATATTATCTATTAAACAAGTCCTCTCACCTGGTCAAAGTGCTATAGAGAAATCAGAAGTATAAAGACGAAACATTGATTCTAGAATAGATAAAGAAGATGAACTACCCTAAAATATTTTCACCTAGTTATGTAATATGATCTTTATTGAGATAAATTGTATAATGTAGAAGTATGTTATCACCTTGAAACATTTATATATATATATATATATAAATATATATTTCTTTTCAAATAAATGCAATCCCTTTGTTAGCTTGTGATGCACAGAACACCAGGTTTTAAAGAAACATGATAATTCATTTAAATATAAATATCTAAACATGGACTTTAATACATAACCATTATGTTGGAGAGTATGAATATGACTAATTAAATATTGAAAACAATATGTTTTAAACATTTATAAAATAAATTCTATTGTTATCTAATGATGAAGATGTATTTGAAGGAAGAAGAAATTTTTTCTGAAAAACAAATTGTTTCTAAAAGGCATTTTAATCACGAATTGCACATAAAAGATAAAAAAAATATTTAAAATTTTTAAGAAATATATTTTTCAAAATTATTTTATTTTAAAAATATTTATATGAATATTAAATTATGATGAAATGTATTAAAATTTTTAAAAGATTAATTTTTCAGTGAATAGTTAAAATATCATTTTTTATAAAATTATCTCTAAATTTTTATAAATTAAGATCAATTAATTTGATAACGTTATTTTGAAATAAAATATTTATTTTGTACTTATATTCATTCAAATTAATAAAATTAAATTTAGATTAATAACATAGTTTTTTATAAATTTTATTATTATGATTTTTTTTCTAAAAGTTGTTTTATATTTAATATTGTTTCTCAATTTTAAAAAATTATAGTTACCCCTAATTATGAATTTTTTTAATTTAAATGTGAATATTATATGTATATAAATATTAATTTAAAATTTGATAAATTATTATTACTTGTTATATAGTTAATATGAGATTATCTTTTAATTAAAAACGACTATCTTGAAAATAGTTTTTTGACATGTTTACACATTTAATTTTGAACTGAATTCTTACACTTTTTGAATTGAATTTTAAAAAATTATGTTATTATTTTTAATTATAATATATTAAATATCATTAAAATCTCAAACTATTTTTTTACATAATTACTTGTTAATACTGTAAATAATTATTTACCGAAGTTAATGTAAAAACGGGGTTTCTATGGTGTTAAACTAAAATGATATGGTATTAAATGGAAAAAATAAATATCTAGTTCTAATTTTATTGTAATATATAGACCATATATCTAATATGGTTATAAAATGGTTCATTTTGGATCAATATATTATGTGAAAATCATGGGTTGAATTCTTTCTTAACAAATATTTCATGTGTGTCATGTTCCCTATATTAAAAAGGAAACCCCTACCTCTTCCATTCCACAGATCATAATCCATTGGTTCAGAAAATAAACTTCCAAATAAATTCTGAAATTATGTACCCTAATTTTATAATCATTTCTCTAACCATAAATCCATAATAGAAATTCTTTTGGTGTAATAAAAAATATGTTTTCCGAGAAAAGTGGAATCCTTATGCATTAGTTTAATTTAATTTCCCCTTACACCCTCATAAAATATTATTAAAACATTATTATATTAGAACCTCAATATGATAAAATTTATAATTTTTTATGTTATGGTCAGGTTCTACAACAGCATCTTCTTCCCTCAATTGGAAAAGGAAACATTGTAACATCTATAACGTTGACTACCTTATTGTAAACTAATGTAATACATTTTATATCACCTATTCTCACAAATGGATATAATAATGTAATTATTTTTTAAATATAATGTTTTTATATAATTTTCTAGATGAAATTATAATATGTTATATACTTTTTAAATTTCAATTTCATAGAGAATCTGATTACATCGCCCGTCTGTTTAGTGGACAACAGCCTCCAGAAGCAATGTGATTCTTTATTCAAAAAAGAAATTCTTCAAATAAAATACAAATTAAATTAATATTTATATAATATAATAATAAAATATTAATAATTATGTAAAATAAATATATCATACACATTAATACATTACTATCTATAAAAAATGGTAACCTCATTCATCTATATGGGAAACTACCGCATAAAGAAGCGATGCGATTCATATTTGATATTATTATCACAAAATAAAATTGATGGTAAGTGTATGTGTATATAAAAAATAGTACGATATATATAATATAATAGTAGTTCTATAAATATAACATAACACTTACCATTATTATATAATTATATTCATAAATGGGAGCAATAATCTTTCTAACGTATTTCCTACTCTTACATTTATTTTATCATTTTTCATATTCCATAACCATATTTCATGAATTAAATGGAAATTAAATTTTATTTATGAAAATTTTAATTTGTTCTTGTTAACAAATATGGATATGAATAATTAATAATATTTCTATACAAATTCATCATACCAAAATGATTTTAAACATTTGAACCATTTATCATTAAAACGTATGATGTGGAATTAATTGGTTATGAAATTAAAAATGACATGGTGATAATTAAAAAAAATTAAATAATATAAATTAAAAGGGTTCATAATAACGTAAATAATAAACATATATATAATATTCTTGGAGATAAAAATGCACGTGGATAATCAGGCTTGAGATAACTGATCTTTCTAAACGACTGTTGCCATCAAGTTATGGAATTTCTCTATCTTAGTCTTTTAATGTATCCCTTTATGTTATATAATTATAATATATATATATATATATATCACATATGTAACTAGATAATTGTCCATTAATTATATGGTTTATTATAAGGAATATGGTAATTCATTGAATTCATTCATTATGAGTTTTTCTTTTTTTTGTTAAATGTTGTCTGATTATGCAACCGCACAAGAGCCTCAGCCTAATTGGCGAGGTATCCTTAAGTGAATCCGCAAGACCCAGGTTTAAAACCAAATATATTAATATATCTGAGTACTGTAGTAGGTACTGTAGTAGACGGTACATTGTGTGGTACGGTAGCAGAACTGTACACTGTACAGGTACTGTAGTAGAACTATACACTTAGAGGTTACCATAGCAGTCACTATAGCACATACTGTAGCAAATATGGTTCAGTAATGTAGTGGCCAGAACAATTCACCTTGGGCCACTGTTATGGGCATGGAGTCCTTTTGGATTTCGAGCCACCCAGGCCTTTGGGTCAGTCGGGATTTCGGGCCACCATTAAGGCATTCGGGCCACCTCAAGGCCTTCGGGACACATACAGTTTCCCCAAACTCACTAAAAAAAGGAGAAGACCTAGAAGTGGATTCAGAGCAGCTGCACTCACCAGAGTAGAGCCAAATGGATTTTTCAGAATGAGAGGGTGTGACTATGCCATCAGGACTAGCCTGTTATTTCACGGGAAGCCTAGCTAGATGGCCATGCGAAGGTAGAGAGCTACTATCATGATGCAGATACGGGGGAGGGGCAGTTCCTTGTAGATAGTCTCGTTTAATTCCCTATGACCATTGGGTCATGTAATCTCCTATGCCTACATGTCATGTAATCTCTAAGCCTATGGGCCTTATAAGGGTTCCCCCATAACACTTGAAAGAGGGGTTATCAAAAATAAATAAAAATGATGTCCTTCGGGATATTTGGAGTTATACAACCCATTTTCATTACATGGGTAATTCAAATGTAAGAATTTATGATTGATTCATTTATGTGGAAAAGATATATAATTAATATATTATTATTGGTTGATCTAGATATCATTCCATTTCATTGGATAATTTATTAGTATCGGCATGCATCATGTATGATATTATAGAGTAAACATAATCCATTATGGTACATTGTCCACCATGTTATATTGCCTAAGAATTTAGCCTTCACTCGTGTTATGTCATGTCATATTTTTTTACCACATTTTATATAGTTTCGTGATCTTATGATACCATGTTATTTAGTATATTCATCATTTCAAAAACTCATGATCCATCTCTTTTATGATGTCATGTTATCCCTTTAGCTAACAGGTTATGTTTCTTTACCATAATTATTCCATTACTAGGATTTTAGGTCACCCCTTTCAATATGTATTTCCTAGTATATCGCATATTGTTTTATGAGCGTAATGGATTTTAGAAAATCACTATAGGGAATAAAATAATTATTCCATGTTTATGTTTTCATTTACATAATATAAACATAGTATTCCAAATAGAGTAGGACTTTACACTATTTATGTTTAAGAATCATTTTAAAATATTTGTAATATGAATGGGTAACCTCATTAAAGTTTGTTTTTCCATGGGTTTGGAATTCATTTATGATTTTTTTGGTAATTTCTTTTAGGTTCTCATTATGTACTTTCTTCTGGAAATATTCATGTTGTGAGAGCAATTCACTATATGAATTTGTTTCTTAGAAAAATCCAAGAAATAGTTTAGGACATAGAAAATTTATAATACATGAAATATTTTTATTATATTAAATGGTCTAGATTATGATTTTTAATGCATGATGATGTGTTATGGGAATATCCACCACTCAATATATTGAAATCATATATCGTAGATTCCTAACATATATTCACCATGCCTAGTGGATTTTAGCGTGCTTCATCCTAATAACTATTTAATATAATTTAAATTCTTTTCGATTGGTCCCCTAGGACTTCATTGGGTTATTTATTTGTGATTTGATAAATTCTTTACATATCATTTTTGTATTTCAACTTAGGTAATTTTCTTCACATTGGTTTTCATCCACTATCTACTATCCTACTTTTTCGGCGATATGATCTTATGAAGGATAATTGAATAATTGTAAAATATTGATATTTTTTACCTATGACTTCTTTTATGGTATCCTTATTCATCATTATTTTTTCCCAATTGTGGTTTTGATTGGATCTTGGATTGATGTTTTTTATACTGTTTGAAATTGTCTATAAAATTTAATCTAATTAATTCTTGAATCGATTGACATTAGTTTTTAAATAATTTAAAAATAGGAATTAATATTATGAATATATTATTTTGGAAAATGTTTTTTGATTTTTAAAAGACCGTAGTATCAGTGGAATTGAAATTGTTGGGTCATGCTGGAAAAAAAAATTATTGGCTTAATTTGTAAATTGATTATATTGATATTGATATTTGAGATAAATGATTTAAATTGAACAGTTGTTTAGAACATAATGAATTGTTGAAAACAAATCATTTGGTTTTGTAATGATAAAGGCATGTTGTAAATTGACACATGGGAAATTTCATTTTTAACAAATTTGAAGTGATAGATTTTCCCAATATTGATTGATTGATTGACTGAATCACATGTTATCATTGAAAGGAAGTGGGTAATTTGGACAACTAGACTAAGATATATCACTTTAGAGATGTATTTGTGGTTAAAATAGTGACAAAATCATACTTTTCAATAGTTATACATGGATTAGAATATACTCTTCATAGCCCTATCTAGGGGATATGTCCACACACTGAGCTGAGAACACTGATGATTAATGTGAGGATCTGATTACTTAAAACATATGCTCCACATGTGTTATTAAATAAGGATTTGAAATGTATAATTTAATCCTTATTTTTCCTTTAATATTGTTCTTCTTTATTCATTAAAATTTTATTATATTAATTTTTTAAATAGAATTTTTATTTAATCATATTTTATATATCAAATATATTTCTAAAATCATATAATGTTTTTGAATGTAAAATTAATTAGATTATTTATTTTATATAAATTGAAATCATATTTGGTTTAATTGTTATGTAATTTATTATGGTGCACTTGGGGAGAACCTAATGGGATATTCAGTTAATATTGAATTGTTTTCTTCAAGGAATTATATATTATCATTTCCAATGTCTAAGAAAACAAAAATATACACTTAGAGGTGGCGTATTTTTTTAATCATTGGTTCTAAGAGTTATGGATATGGATAGTGGAGACGTCATCCACTTATTTGATGGGATGTGTCTGAGCTTTTACATTTTAATAATTTATATCTTTGGATGATGTACAATTTGGTTATTTTTTACCTATTTTATTACATCACTTTCTCCTTAGGGATTGTTGACATACCATCATTTATCGTTATATTATACTTTTTATTGAAAAATAATTCCCTCCATATTCATTTATGTTGTTAGGTATAAGTATCCCATCAATTAGGATCATTAAAACCCTTTGGTGTATGTCATAACTCAATGGGGAATTGTGGTTCCACGGTATCTATGTTGGATCATAATAACGGGGTATCAAAGAAAATACCCAACCTGAATTACCTTGTAGTTTCTTATGTTTGATTTATGGGTTCCATAATATGGATTTTTTGGTCGATATGGGTGGAGAGTGTAATATCCCTACAAATGTGAGGCTTAAAATAATAAATGATACTTCCTATTTCGACAAGGTACTCCTTTTCATAGGAACCTACCTAATTAGAAGTCCACAATTAAGAATGATTTTCTTGGAGTAGTGGTAAGGATGGATTAACTCCAAGGAAATCTTTCAAGATTCATGTGACTATAGAAAACACCAACAAAACGAAAATGAGTATGATGGTGGGGGGGGGTAATTGGATTATAAGAGATTCTCATTAGTAAATGCTAATGCTGTGTTGGGATGGAATCCAAGGTATTACTTGAGACATGTGATTCAGATAATGAGGATCATGTCCTATTAATGGTTAGTTAATTACAAAGTGGTACTAGGGCATAGGTTGGTTTTCCCATCATAACTTCATGTAGGTATCTATTTTTGGTATTTATTCCCAATAAATGATAGTACTGATAGGAAATAGGATCATGTTATGTATGGAATTATAGCCACATTCCATTGTAATGATCCATAAGTCACCTTTTTTTCCCGGAAAAGTATCAATGAATAATGTTGTTGATTTGTTTTATATACTATTTCTTACATTATACGTAACTATATAGAAATCCCTATCATGAATTCTTCTTGATGGAATTGATAGTACTCTAACACTTGATATGTTTTTAATATTCACATCCTTGATAATTCTATCAATGTTCTCTTTTTATGTTATGTATCATTACACCGTCATGAATATTTTTGAATTATAAATAAGAGTAATATGCTGGTGAATCAAAAAAGGAAAATCCTCCAACAAACCAAAATATTATTGAGATTGTGGTGTGCATTGTCTAAATAGGAGGATAGGTACATTCACTCATTCTTATTTTGGATCTTATATTAAAATCATTGAGGGATTATCTAGATATTGAACTAAAGATTTTCTTTATCCAAGCACACTATTATTCGATATCTCTAATGATGCTCAAGAGTCTAATGATAGGTTGTAAAATATTTAACTACTTTTAATATTATTTTAAACTCATGATACAAATAAAGTGAAATGTGATGCCTTCAATCTCTTGGGTCATGGGAGAAGAAGTTGGGATTCAATGGTGATGATGAGGTAGCATGGGTGGATTTGAGTGGTAATACAAAATGGTTAATTTCACTGATCACTTCTATCAAGATTCTATATTCATAGAGATGAACATATTTTTTCTCAATCTGAGACTTTGTGTTATGATCCTAACACAATATAAAAACTATTTTGCTAATATTGTTTAGTTTTTTTAGTGTTTATATCCAATGATAATATGATGGATCGATAGTTGATGATGTGTATTCAACCTGATATTTGATCATAGGTTATCTTGGTAATGTTCACTTATCATTTTGATGTTCTATATAAATAATTAATTGTTGAGCTAGACTTGTATGTCATGTTAGGAGTAACTGGAGTTCCTTTTTCTTCCAGTGGTAGTTTAATATGTTCCATTAAATATATGAAGAATAATTATTAGTTTCATGGTGGTTATAGAAATATTATTTATCCATACCTCCCAAAATAACTAACAATTTCCATTTAACCTACTTTTTTAGGTAAATGATGGGTATTGAATATGAGTTTGTACTATGTTAACAATGTTTTGATGTTCTTGTAGTAACATGGGACACCTATAGAATTTTTACCATATCATTTCTGTAACACCCCAAGTAAATAAAGAATATGACATTTTTATATTTATCCCTATTTGTGGAAAAATATTAATATTACTTTAAAGGTAACGCTGTGCTCGATGGCGTACCCAATACACGACAACAAGTTCCTTTGAAATCTTACGTTGCACTCTAATAATAAAATAATATTATTTTAAATGGTAGTTAACCCCTATCCATTGTATTGGCGGGACAGAACGGAACCAGCTGAATAATGATTATGTATGCTTTTCAAATATTTTTACTTTTTACAATAAATGTTAGAGGATTAAAAATGCGAATGAATCTAATTTTTAAGCATAATCATTCTAATATTCTTTAAAAGGTCGATTAACCGCCTTTTGATTGTGAACCTCTTTTAAATCCACTTTTTAACAATTATATGTGATATATTTGAAAAAAATAAAATTCTTCTTTAGAATCGGGGCATCAAAATTTACTTTGTGTAAATTTTTGGTATTTTTCGATAATGTTCATTTTTTAATGAATAGTGAAAAATGTTGAATTTTAATTCAAAACCACTATTTAATCTAATTTATTTATATGATTAGATTATATTTTTAATTGGTTTTAAAGTTCAATTAGAATATATTTTTACCATTTAATCCAATTGTGGTCATTGGAATTAATTTCACTTTGAAATCAGACTTAAACTAGTGTCAATCTTTTGATACTTATTGTTTCATAAAAACACGCTTTTTGCTCAGACATCAGGAATTAATTATTAAGTTAATTAATTCAACTTATATGTCTTGAATTTTGTAAAATATACTTCATTTTTTAATTTGTAATATCAAATATAGCTTAGGGAGACGTTTTTGTTGTTTTCTGAAGAACGTCAATTTTTGATGAATAGTGAAACCACTAAGTGGTACTTGTAAAAACTAATTTTCTGTTTAAATGAAATTTTACCACCTATGTGTTTTTAATTTAAAAAATACTACATACATGGTTGTAATTAAGAAGTACAATGTGGTTCAATGGAATTAAAATAATTTTTTGGTGAATAGTAACTATTATGTTATTAATCGCGATTAGAAGTAATTAATGTAGTTTAAGGTAAAAATAAAGTTTTAATAATATGAGATGAGCTTGACACATGTCCTATCCTTATGGGATGTGTCATGGCCGACGAAGACAATTCATGGGTCATCTTGGGGACCCCATGGAGCCACTTTGGAAGGAAAATGACATTATTATTTAATGTAAAAGTAAAAATGACACGAACATGAGTTGATTTATTAAAACTATTTTTAAATGGGGTTATACAAGTCAGATTTGTGGCTATAAATAGTCATTGAAAAGATAAAAATGATTTCCTGCATCATAGTATTTTTTTAATAATTTTTAGACATTAAATAAATTAAATTATTTATGACATCATGATGATGCAGTGATTACCTCATTATTTAACGATTTAAATAAAATGAAAAGATAATGTAAAAAATAAAACCAACACTTGTCAAAAACCTATTGGATGGGTATATTTCTAACCCTTATCATCTTATCCTCGAATTATATCAATGTGGGACCTTTTAAATCCGAAACGCATTTAAAATAAAGTATCATTTCTTTACTTTCAAAGAGTGCCCCTCCTCTCCTCTTATAAAAGGCCCCCACCACTACCACCTTACCCACACCGATCAAGCCTTTGGTTCGTCCAAAATCTACCAATTTTGTCTCTCAACATCCCTCTCTTACTCCTAGAAGCATCACATTGGGCATAAGTCTTCCCAAGGAAGCCTTTGAGCTCAAATCAAAAAGAGTACCCGATTTTAAGGCATTGTCTTCACTTCTGTTCTTTTGTTTATTTTGCTTCTCCAACCCCCTAAACTCTTTTTATTCATTTTTTAACAACTCCAGTATATTAAATATACTAGGATATTTTTATAAGAATAATTCGAGCTACACTTACACACACCTTCATAAAATGGTTAAAGAACATACTGTTTCTGTGGATGGAGAATTTTTGCCTCACGGAACGATGATTGTTCAACACTCATATAACACCTTCAAAGGTGGACATTAAGATGTCACTATATTTATATATGATATATGATATGTTTATGTTTTACTTAAGCTTCTGTATTTTCCTTTTGTGACATACCTTTATGGTTTCCATTGTGGGTAAACACGATAATTTCATTTTAGGAAGTGCAGACTACCGCCCCCTCAAAGTGATTTGATTCCTTAATTCCATATGTGGGATGTATTATGGATGGATTTAAAGATATTATATATTATGTATGTTACATATAAATTATGAATAAAATTATGGAATTAAAATATAAATACCTCTCATTTGGTTTTAATTCCATTAATATGACATAGAAATGAAAGTAGCGTTCTTGCGTACGTACGGTTTACCGTCTCCATGAACGGTGCATTTCATTTCGTACCTCTAAATGATTATGTAATATTATAAATACATGTATATTCGGGATATATATGATATATATGATATCAAAATCATGAATATCATTTTGGATATAATGAACCTTTGACCACATGAACAACATGTAATTGTAATAAGTCCACTTTCGACTTAAGAAACAAATATCGACAAAACAATCATTATTATCTTAAATGATTACATAATGTTTATAACATGTCAATAAGTGATATAAAAGGAATAATGAACTTGAAAATGGTTATTAATAAATTGTAAATTAAATCATTTTTATTATTCAGGATGTTAAAGAACGATCGAGTCAAGTTGGACCCCAGGTAAATTATCCTACTCCTCTCTTTCTTTTTAAGTACACTCTTTTATGTCATTCATTTTAAGCTCATCGTTCCTATGATTGGGAAGTTCTTTTATATTACTAATACTATACTTTTTATCTTTATATGATGAGAGACCCTATTTTATCACATCAATCCATTTTGGATGTTTTGGGTGGCGCCGTTAGGCTGCCGAATTTTCATAAAAGATCTAACCTCTCTCTATCTTTTTAAGTACTCTCCTTTATGTCACTTATTTTAAGCTACTATTTATTATGATAGGGGATGTTCTATTATATTTCTCTTTCTTTACATTTTATTGTAATATGATATGAGACCCTATTTGATCTCGTCAATCCATTTTTGGAAGTTTTAAGTGGCGTCGTTAGGCTGGCGAGTTTTCGTGAGGGATTTTTCATCTCACTTTTATTCCCGTGAGATTTATGCTACATTTTCCATAATTACCTTTGAGTGGTGTATGTACTTCCCATTATTTTAATCATTGTGTAATATACTTTCAATTATGAGTATTTAAATTAATTTTTAATTTTCCTTCTTTCACGGGGCGTATGTTTCGAAAGATACCCATGTCGGTAAGGGAACATTTCACCCTCCTTCTTTTTTAAATGACTTCCTTTGTTATGTCTTTTAATTCACATAATATTATTTTGGGATATGTTCTTATATATCCTTATTGATTTAAATTTTATGTCCATGTAATGAGATTCCCTTTTTATCTCTCATCAACTCATTTTCTGAATTTTGTAGTGATGCCGTTAGGCTGTCAAATTTTTGCAAGGGAACTTCTTAACCCAATTTTGATTATTTAGGATAAGATTGTACTCCTTGAATATGTTGTCCTATTAATATGTGTGAATAAACTCTGATTGTTTTACACTTAATATCCACTTATATTTTGTGCATTAGTTTGTCACACATAATTATTTAATTTATTTATCCTTAATCCAAGGATATCGTTATTGTAATGGACTTCGTCTCAATCTCCCTTCATTGAGGCATATTTTATTTTATACACAACCTTATTTTATATGGTGTATAAACCCCATTGAATTTTACGTTTATCTAAAAGGAATCATTTTTATACAAAGCGTTTTACTAAACGACAAAAGGGACTGCTTTTGTCGTAAGTATGCGGCGACAATGACTTCTCCGCCGCAGTGACCATTATTTGAGTTTTGGCTTCCTCTACCAGGCATACCTTATTTTTAAAAGAAAAATAAATATAATGTTTTACATTTCTTTTATTTTGGTATTGAAAATGGTTTTCATAATGTTTTTATATCAATGTGTTCTATTGATATCTTGTGATTGATAGGTGGAAATGTTATGTTTCCTTTATGCATGTTTTATGTGATACGATTATGTTGTGATTCTTGGGCATTATTATGAAGATGGTGGTTCTGTGTTAAACTAATGGCGGGTGAGCCTGATATAGCTCTCCAATGCATTGGGCAATGCGAAGGAGTTAAACATTAAGGTTTCTCTGAAGAGATTTAACGAATATACTGTGATGGGTATTCCAAATGTAACCAAGAGGGTTACTCCCTATGTAAGAATGTTATGAATGCCTCAAGTTACCTTTATGTCTTATGATTTCTATGATTTATTCATGATTTGATGTGGTATGTTAAAGTGATTATGTTTTATGGGTAAAGTATGATTTAATTCATTTGTATACATGTACTCATGTTTCCTTTCCATATTTTTATATCCCTTACTGAGCTTTTTATGCTCATCCAATGTTTTTGAAATATTTTTCACAGGTCAAGGGAAAGGCACACGATATGATGATAGTGTCAAGGAAGTGTCAAGGAAAAATCAATGTTTTATATTAAATATGTTTTCTTTGATGGGGAAAATGAATATTATCTTTTATGTAACCACATTGTTTAAATGTGGAATATAATTCATTATTTATGATCTAATTCTCTAAAACTCTAAACCTGAAAAGATCCTTAATGTGAATTATTCATTTAATTCAATATTAAGTAAGGTTTAAGGCTGGGTCCTTATAGTTGGTATCAGAGGTCGGTTTAGACAACTTTAGGGATGAGGAGTTTTTGTTAGACACATGGTTAGTCCCTATATCTATTATTTCAGTTAAATCCTTATTTTATAATTTTTTTTCAGGACAAGTAAAGTCAGTTACGAATGGAAGGAGATGGTTCTCAAACGATATTCCTATCTCTTCCTGATGATATGCTTGCAATATTTATTGCAAAGTCATGTTAGGATGATTGTGAAACTTTTTCTAGCATACAACTCACTTGCAAGCAGTTGTTTGATATATCAAACACCTCCACTATACCTCGTTATCATCGTAGATCCTGGGTTGTTTTTAGACAAATACTATTTTCACAATATTCTCATGTTTTCAAGAAAGGTAAATATTATCAAGGTATTTTCAAATATTTTACCTTATCACAAGAATTTTAAGAATATTATGATTTTAAAAATGGGGCTGAGGAAGGATACCCTTGTGCAACCTATTTATATTTGATTTTAAAATATAGTCTCTCTGTACATACTTATGGTATTTTAATGGGACCAATAATATAATGTTTCAACTCAAATTCTGTCTGAACATTTTATTGAAATCACGTATTATCAGATGTTTTGGAATTATATGTCATACATGATTATTTTCCAAAACTGTTTTTCTGGGAACACCCATATGACCCATGTTGTACAAGGTGTATTTGGATGGAGGAAGAAAATTATTTTGATGGATCTCTAAATCATTGTTGTAATGCATGAGACATCTACCTACGTGAACAAGATGACAATGAAGCCAAGTGGAATCCATGATCAAGGTATGTTGTTATTCATTTTGGGAATCATTTTATTTCACCTTATGGTGGTGAAATAAGACTTCAAGAATTAAGATGTTGAGGTCATAATGAATTTGGATGAAAATGAGAGGTATAAGGAAACTATTGATGCTAAAACATGTTAGGGTCATTTTTGGAGTTTTATAAAAAGGACAACATGCAGACTGTGTGACAACCCATCGTGTCGTACAAAGATGCAGGAATTGAACGCACAACCAAAGTGAGACTGGTATTTATCACCTACTACTGGACTACGTGAATTCCCTGGTTAGTTTGACTGATTCTTTTTAGTTAGATGATTTTATTAATTAATAGTAAGTTTATTTTGGGTTATCTATGGAAATTTATTAACCTATCATGGTGGATATGTGATTAGGTTAATTACTTTTCAAAACAAGAATTTAAGAGCAACTGATGTTGTTTGGAGATAAATGTTACGATTTAACATGGAAGACTCTGACTAAATCCTTAAAATATTTGGGATTCAATCTTTGTTTTTAGAATTTTATGGACAAATTTTTTATTGAATGGTCCTCGTTGAACTTTGGGTTTTGTTGGACTAATTTTGGAGATTAAGAATATATTTCCTTTTTATAAAGGGTTATTCTTTTCTGGATTTTCTAATCTAGAACTAACCTTTTTAGTTTTGGTTTTGGTTAAAGTCTAAAGACATGGGAAGTATATAGTTATCTTATTTGTATTAGGTGATTTTATTTAATTTGATTATAGTACTCTTAATGTGAACAAGTCTTCCTAAATACTCATCTTTTGGAGAAAATATGAGTTTGTGTAAGAAATCTAATAAAAGTTGAAAGTAAACATGATAAGTGATTATGTTTCTTTATGAATAAAATTCCCAATAAAAATAATCTTAAAACAAAAATGTTGTCTATTAACTTTTCATACTGGGGAATCGAATACCGTTTAACCCATCACCAATTTTTGATTTTCTTGTGGTTAACTTTCTCCTAAACATGTTTTCTATCACTCTTCATCTGAAAATGAACCTATGTTTTCTCCTTCATGTCCATGGTTTCCTACATGGAATCCTATTATGGGTAACCTCGGGTGACCTCTGTTCTTATCTTTCTTTATTTTTACGTGACTGGTTTACCGACTCTTTTTCCGATGTGGGACTTTCAATGGAGTTTCCAAGCCCAATTTTGCAATTGCGAGGATGCAATTCCCAAAAGTGGGGAAGGGTGTAACACACGAGGAAAATAAATAATATGACAATTTTATATTTATCCCTATTTGAGGAAAAAATATTAATATTACTTTAAAGGGAATTCTATGCTCGATGGCGTACCCAATATGCGGCAACGGTTTCCTTTGAAATCTTACGTTGCACTCTAATAATAAAATAATATTATTTTAAATGGTAGTTAATGCCTAGCCATTGTAATGGTGGAAAAGAACAGAACTAACTAAAAAATGTTTATGTATGCTTGTCAAATAATTTTACTTTTTACAATAAATATTAAAGGATTAAAAATGTGAATGAATCCAATTTTTAAGCATAAACATTCTAATATTTTTTAAAAGGTTGATTAACCGCCTTTTGATGGAGAACCTCTTTTAAATCCAATTTTTAACAATTCTATGTGTTATATTTGAAAAAATAAAATTCTTCCTTAAAATCGGCACATCAAAATTTACTTTGTGTAAATTTTTGGTATTTTTCCGATAAAGTACATTTTTAATGAATAGTGAAAAATGTTGTATTTTAATTCAAAACCACTATTTAATCTAATTTATTTATATTATTATATTATATTTTTAATTGGTTTTAAAGTTCAATTAGTATATTTTTTTACCATTTAATCCAATTGTGGTCATTGGAATTAATATCACTTTGAAATCGGACTTAAACTAGTGTCAATCTTTTGATACTTATTGTTTCATAAAAACACGCTATTTACTCTGACAGTGGGAATTAATTATTAAATTAATTAATGCAACTTATATGTTTTGAATTTTGTGAAATAGACTTCATTTTCGAAATCGGAATATAAAATATATCTTAGGGTAATGTTTTGGTTTTTTCTGAAGAACTTCAATTTTTGATGAATAGTGAAACCACTGAGTGGTACTTATAAAAACTGATTTTCTGTTTAAATGAAATTTTACCTCCTCTGTGTTTTTAATTTGAAAAATCCAACATACATGGTTGTCATTAATAAGTAAAATGTGGTTCAATAGAATTAAAATAATTTTTTGGTAAATAGTATCTTTTATGTTTTTAATCGCGATTAGAGGTAATTAGTGTAGTTTAAGGTAAAAATAAAAGTTTTAATAATATTAGATGAGCTTGAAACATGTCCTACCCTTATTGGATGTGTCATGGCCGACCAATAAAATCCATGGGTCAACTTGGGGACCCCATGGAGCCACTTTGGAAGGAAAATGACATTATTATTTAATGTAAAAGTAAAAATGACACAAACATGAGTTGTTTTATTAAAACAATTTTTAAATGTGGTTATACAAGTTTTATTTTTGACTATAAATATTAATTGAAAATATAAAACGATTTCCTACATCATAGTATTTTTTTTTATAATTTTTAGACATTAAATAAATTAAATTATTTATGACATCATGATGATGCAGTGATTACCTAATTATTTAACGATTTAAATAAAATGAAAAGATATTGTAAAACTAAAATCTACACCTGTCAAAACCCTTTTGGATGGGTATATTGCGAACCCTTATCACCTTATCCTCGAATTATATCAATGTAGGACCTTTTAAATCTGAAACTCATTTTAAAATAAAGTATCATTTCTTTACTTTCCAAGAGTGCCTTTCCTCTCCTCTTATAAAAGGCCCCCACCACTATCACCTTACCCACACCTCTCAAGCCTTTGATTCGGCCACTCTCTTCCCATTTTGTCTCTCCACATCACTCTATTACTCATTGAAGCCTCACTTTTTGCAGATGTCTTCCCAAGGAAGCCTTTGAGTTCAAATCAAAAAGAGTTACCCGATTTTAAGGTAATGTATTCACTTGTGTTCTTTTGTTTTATTTTGCTTCTCCAACCCCCTAAACTCTTTTTATTCATTTATTTCGTAACAAATACAGTATCATAAATATACTAGTATGTAGTTATAAGAATCATTCGAGCTACACTTACACACACCTACATCAAATGGTTAAAGAACATACTGTTTCTGTGGATGGCGAATTTTTGTCTCACGAAACGATGATTCTTCAACACTCATATAACACCTTCAATGGTGGCAATTAAGATGTCACTATATTTATATATGATATATAAGATGTTTATGTTTTACTTAAGCTTCTGTATTTTCCTTTTGTGGCATACCTTTATGGTTTCCATTGTGGGTAAACAAGATAATTTCATTTTAGGAAGTGCGGACTACCGCCCCCTCAAAGTGATTTGATTATTTAATTCCATATGTGGGATGTATAAAGGATGGATTTAAAGTTATTATATATGATTTATTTTACATATAAATGATGAATATAATTATGTAATTAAAATATACATACCTATCATTTGGTTTTAATTCCATTAATATGACATAGAAATGAAAGTAGCGTTCATGCGTACGTACGACTTACCGTCTCCATGAACGGTGCATTTCATTTCTTACCTATAAATGATTATGTAATATTATAAATACATGAATATTCTGGATATATATGATATATATGATATCCAAATCATGAATATCATTCTGTATATAATTAACCTTTGACCACACGAACAACATGTAATTATAAGAAGTCCACTTTCAACTTAAGAACCAAATATCGACAAAACAAACATTATTAACATAAATGATTACATAATGTTTCTAACATGGAAATAACTGATATAAAAGGAATAATTAACTTGAAAAGGTTCTTAAGAAAGTGTAAATTAACTCAAGTTTATTATTCAGGATGTTAAAGAACGATCGAGTCAAGTCGGACCCGTGGTAAGGGATCCTACTCCTATCTTTCTTTTTAAGTACACTCTTTTGTATCCTTCCTTTTACGCTCATATTTATTATTATTGGGATGTTATTTTATATTACACCTACTTTAAATTTTATTTTCATATGATTAGAGACCCTATACTCTCTCATCAATCCATTTTGGAAGTTTTGAGTAGCACTGTTAGGCGGCCGAATTTTCATAAGAGATCTAACCTCTTTCTATCTTTTTAAGTACTCTCCTTTATGTAACTTATTTTAAGCTCCTATTTGTTGTGATAAGGGATGTTATTTTATATTACTCATTCTGTACATTTTATTTTAATATGATGAGAGACCTTATTTGATCTCGTAAATCCATTTTTGGATGTTTTATGTGGCGCGGTTAGGCTGCCAAGTTTTTGTAAGGGATTTTTCATCTCACTTTTATTCCCGAGAAATTTATGCTACATTTGCCACAATTTCCTTTTATTGTTGTATGTACTGCCCTTTATTTTACTCATTGTGTAATATAATTTCATTTATGAGTATTTACATCAATGTTGTATTGTCCTTATTTCACGGGATGTATGTTTCGAAAGATACCCATATCGGTAAGGGAACCTTTCAACCTACTTTTTTTAAAAGACTACTTTTGTTATGTACTTTAATTCCCATAATATTATGTTTGGATATGTTATTATATATCCTTATTGGCTTAAATTTTATGTCCAAGTTATGTGATACCCATTTTATCTCTCATCAACTCATTTTGTGAATTTTGTAGTGATGTCATTAGGCTGTCAATTTTTGCAAGGGAACTTCTTAACCCAATTTTGATTCTTTGGGATAAGATTGTACTCCTTGAATATGTCGTTCTATGAATATGTGTGAATAACCTCGGATTTTTATACACTTAATATCCACTTATATTTAGTGTATTATTTTTTCACACATAATAATGTAATTGATTTATCCTTAATCCAAGGATACGGTCTTTGTAAGGGACTTCGTCTCAATCTCCCTTCATTGAGGCATATTTTATTTTATACACAACCTTCTTTTATACGGTGTATAAACCCCTTTTACTTTTACATGTATCAAAAAGGAATATTTTTTATACGAACTGTTTTACTAAACGACAAAAGGGAATGTTTTTGTCATATATATGCGGCGACAACTACTTCTCCGCCGCTGTGACCATTATTTGAGTTTCAGCTTCCTCTACAAGCCATACCTTCTTTTTTTTTTTTAAAATAAATGCCATGTTTTACTTTTCTTTTATTTTGGTATTGAAAATGGTTTTCATAATGTTTTTAAATAAATGTGTTGTATTGATATCTTGTGATTGAAAGATGGAAATTTTATGTTTCCTTTATGCATGTTTTATGTGATACGATTATGTTGTGGTTCATGGGCATTATTATGAAGATGGGTGGTTCCGTGATAAACTAAGGGCGTATGAGCCCGATATAGCTCTCCAATGCATTGGGTAATGAGAAGGAGTTAAACGTTATGTTTCTCCGAAGAGATTTAGGGAATATACTGTGATGGGTATTCCAAACGTAACTAAGAGAGTTACTCCCTACGTTAGAATGTTAAGAATTCCTCAAGTTACCTTTTTGTCTTATGATTTCTATGATTTATTCATGATTTGATGAGGTATGTTAAAGTGCTTATGTTTTATGGGTAAAGTACGATTTCATTCTTATGTATTCATGTACTCATGTTTCCTTTCCATATTTTTATATCCCTTACTAAGCTTTTTATGCCCATCACATGTTTTTTAAATGTTTTTCACAGGTCAAGGGAAAGGTACATGATATGATGACAGTTTTAAGGAAGTGTCAAGAAAGAATACATGTTTTATTTTAAATATGTTTCCGTTGATGGAAAAAAACAAGTACTATCTTTTATGTAACCACTTTGTTTAAATGTGGAATGTAATTCATGATTTATGATATAATTCTCTAAAACTCAAAACCTGAAAAGATCCTCAATGTGAATTATTCATTTAATTCAATATTAAGTAAGGTTTAAGGCTAGGTCCTTATAATCTCAACTCTGTGTAGTGGAACATGACTATCATCAAGAAGATGTATTACTATGAAATTTTATTCTTTAAAGTAAAAATGGGTTTAAACAATAAGAATATTTAATGAAGCTTCTTCATTCTATACAAGTGTGTCAGGAGGTAGTTGATGTGGGTCAATATACTGTGATAGGTACTATCACCATAGATTCCACATTTATGGCTATTTTATTTGATAATGGTTTATCTCACTCACTTATGATTACACGTCTAATGAATTTGGTGAATCATCGTTTTGAGATTTTGTATTAGGTGAGTGATATTATTATTCCCATATTAAAGAAGAGAGAGAAGGGTCTTCGATGTCATTCATTTGTATTGACAAAAATCAGGATTGGACTAAACTATAGTTTTCTATTTTTTAACTTGAATCCATTTGAAGACATTTTCTAGATGGATTCTCTAATTTTTCATTTTTAACGGATTTACTGTTACATTCAAGAGGTCTCTTATACTTCACCTAATGGGGTGCTCTGGGTATCTCAGGTATAATATGATCTGAGGTTGAGTATATCCATATCTCCTTTTTATAATTTTGGGTACAGTAATATTGATCTTCAATTTCATCATGATGTGATATTTTTTGAGTGATAATCTCTCTATGGTTCTTGTTGAGTTTCTAGATAATTTTCCTTGGGCATTCCATAGATATCCAATGGTAAGATAAGTATATGTTTATTGATTTTTATTTGGTACTCATCCAATTTATATTCCTTTTTCCCAAATGTCACTATAGT
This sequence comes from Viscum album, assembly GCA_963277665.1. Classification (NCBI taxonomy): domain Eukaryota; kingdom Viridiplantae; phylum Streptophyta; class Magnoliopsida; order Santalales; family Viscaceae; genus Viscum; species Viscum album. The sequence goes on from OY728129.1 coordinate 1,735,564, forward strand.
AGTTGAAAGAGTTGAATAATAAATTTGATGGTCTATTAATGTGAGGTTCGGTACACCAGAATGTTTCATAGTAGGTTCCACCTATTATATTTTCAATAAAAACTATGGAACACTTCACCATTATATTGATTACCAAAAAATAAATCTATTCATCTTAAAGAAGAAATATAAATTTCCACATATTAACAATTTTATTGAATAATTTTAATGGGTGGATTGGTTTTTGAATATTGGTATTTGATTTGGATTCCACAAATTTATAATTAAAAAATATGACATTCAGAATACTTCTATTATGAGTAGGTATGACCATTATGTGGATATTTTTATATTTTCTTCCTAACCAATGCTTTTGGAGATGCTATGGAATTGATGAACATAGTATTTCGATATTAAATTGACCTTTTCAAGGTTGTATTTGTCAGAAATATTTTTGTAGACTCTAAATCTTCAGAGGGCCATAAGAATCTTTCAAGTGAATTTTTAAATATGTTGATATATCACCGAATCTATACTACATTATTGAAATCTAATTTATGTATTCATTTTGTGAATTTATTTGGACATGTGGTCTCATAACATAGTCCTTCAGTTGATCATGGGATGGTGAATGATGTTATGACAATTGAGAAAACACATAATACTTTCAAGAATATGATATTTGTGGGTTTAAAGGGATATTAAAATATATTCATCATATATTTATCAATGGTGTATTCTATGATTAACACACCCACTTGGAAAGAAATGATGATCATTTGGGATGATAATTATCAATGTAAATATTTTGATATGAAACATCTTTTGACTTTTTCACCAGTGTCGAATCTTATCTAGTTCAGGAAAGGCTATGTGGTCTTTTCTGACACATCAGGTTTGGTATTGGGTTCCAACAATATGGATGTCTATCATGTTGTAGCCTATGTTTTGAGATAGATTATCCCACATTAGAATAATTTTATGACCCATGATATTGACCATGCCGTAGTGATGCATGATATTAAGAGTTTGAGGCATTAAATTTTCATGGAATGGTTTTCTATTTATTCCAATCACAAAATTTAGACATATATATTCTCTAAAAGATACGAATCATTGTCATAGAAACTAGGCTTAGTACGATAAGTTTTTCGAATTTTACATTGCATATACCTCTTCAATGGGTAATTTTATTGTTATTTATTTCATCTAGAAACTTCAAACACATGCTAGGAATGAATCATTATAAGGGTGCGATGTGAGGCCTCTCTTTACACAGTTTCATTTGGGTGTATAAAAATATGAGTTTTATATCTTCATTGAGAGCATGTAGTTGACCTCATATCTTCTCAATATGATTAATTCAGATAATTATTCTTATAATGAATTGTATGCAATAAGGGAAACTCTTTATGGTGGGGATACCATTAGTGAGTTTAGATTATCCTTAAAGGGTATCATATGATTCATATGACATTTTTTATCATTTATTATTAGAAAGGATGTGGTGGGGTTTTCCATAACTCCAAATGGGTATTTTACCCTAGGACCAAATAAGATGTTCTAGGAAATGAAACAATTATTCTAGTTCCCAATTTAGAGACACGATGTTTTTGGATTTGTATCTAATTATTATAACTAATATAAATCCAGTGATAAGAATAAGAGACCATTTTGTTTACATTAGAAACAACCACTTCCAAATTGGATGTAGAAAAATATTTCCATGGATTTCATGTATGGGATACCACATACACTTTTTAAAAATAAATATACATGGGATGTGATTAATAGGTCGAAAAACGAAGTAGCATTATACAAACATGAGATACATCCAAATTTGAGGACTTTAAAAATATCTACGTGGTGGATATTTTCATATTTGATGTAGTTACATATGTTATATTTTATTATTAGGATCCTCATTTAACATACTACTTATAGAGAATATTCCTGGATGCAATGGCATCCTAGGTTTAATAGAACATGGCACATCATCCCTAGATGGATGTCCAGAAAGAATGAGATATAATATTTCTTGATAACATGATATGTTCTTTTTTTAATTACTTTAGTGGAGATTATGATGACCATTTAAGAGTTATTTAGTTTTCCTAAAAAATAAATTACTTGAATACTATCAGAATGGATGATTTTGAGGCCCTATATAGTCAGCCTTCTATATCCCATTTCTGGTGATCATATATTGGTGATAGTACATTAGTTGTATAACGTCTGGTTCATGTGATTATGGTTCAGATTCATTAGATCCATAAAATATTTTTTACGGAAAAAATCTAAAAAAATATTTTATTAATCATAATTAGTTCTTATTTTTGTATTGATAGGTTAAGAAGTGTATTTTTTGGAAGTTGAATTTTATTGGGTAAATGATATTTTATAAAATAGGGAAATATTATGATGAGGTTTTTGGGTCCTTAAGATATTTTTAAGCTAGTGGAGAAAGTGGATTGTCATTTGGCACATCCAACGTAGTTGGATTTGATCCAAAATAAGATTCATGTATCATACCATATAATATATCAATTTGACAGATATCATGTTCTAATCTAGGATGATCATAATGTTGAGCCAGATTTATTTTTGATTGAATATCCATTCTAGACTATTTATTCTAAGATAATTCTTATTAAAGGGAAGAAGACACCATTATTTTTTATTGTATGGAAACATGGTTAAAATTCTCATGAGACCCATGTGAATGATGGAATAATGAGATATTAGTGGCCTAATATCATTTATATGTAATCCTACTTATATTCATTATTGAGATACAATGTTTTTATGGTGGAGAGGTGGTTTCACCAGTTTACCTTCTTTCAGTTATTTGCTCTCTTTTTCTTTTATTCCTTTTTCGGTTATATTTCATTACTCTTAATGATGTATATCTATTTTCTAGGATAATGACCGGAATTTATAGTTTTTATATTAGATTCTAATTAATGGAGAGCTTGTAAAAATTTTCCTAAAAGTTAATGTTCTTTATCTTTGGTTTCTGAGGTCATTATAGTCTTTTGGGATCTTTCTTCTATGTTCTAGATGTGTACTTTATGTAGAATAAATTCATATCAGGAAAAAAAATACCTGAAATGAATTGATCTCTCTCAAGAATAAATTTAATAGTATCATGGACTAAATTATATAAAATTCCAGACCAATTATCATGATGTGAGATGTTTTATATAGGGATTTTAAACTATTGTTACACCTTTTTCAGTTTGTAGACCACTCGAGAGATTCAAATCATGAATCATATATTCAAATTCTGAATTCAATGTTCCAAAAACATTCAGCACTATAGGCTGAAAAAAATCCAATCCATTTTCAACCTCATCTCCTAACCTCTAGGGATACAACAAGTGATTTTTTGTGGATTTATTCCCTTTCAAACATCTATGTTTTTTTGATCTCAGGTGAGTTTCCTATTGATTATTCTCCCACTCCTTACTACCCTTATTTTGAAATTTTATGATATTGTGATGGATCATTATATCCAATTTTTATCTTTATTTTTTTGATATATGATTTCCTCACTGGTCTCATTTGTATTCATTAATAATACGTCATTCTGCATTGCAATAATGGATTTGATCATTGATTAAATGTATGTGGTTCCATTTTATTTTTCCCTACAATTAAATACTGAAATTTATTTATTTATTTAATTTTTTTATTGATTTGAAACCCATAATTTGGGATGACTAATGGTTGATTTTGAAAAATAAATAGAGATTGTGAAAAAATTCTACATTCAATGGAATTGTAATTTATGGATTAATTATAGAAAAATTTACAGATTTTTATAGTAATTGATTTTATTGATGATGAACGATAAGATAAATGTATTAAATTGAAATATTATTTTAAATTGAATGAATTGATGAATACCTATGATATGGCCTTGAAATGATAATTTCATATTTAAAATGTTGATATGGGAAATTCTATTCTTATCCAATTTTAAATAATTTATTTTAAAATATTTAATTGATTGTTTAACTATAAAAAATGTTATCATGGTTATTTATAGGTTAATTAGGATAATAATTATAAGATATTACCCCTAGAAATGGATTGATGTTGAAAACAATGAAAAAAACTACATTGGTGTGATTTTTTCAAATAGAGTGTTTACTCCACATGGCATAAGCTGAGGGATGTATTTACACATTGATATAAGATCCTTCATTACTAGTGTGAGGATATTGTTACTAAAATATAACATAGTCATGTCTTATAAAAACATTCTATGGTTGTTTTATTTGATGATTACATGCCATTGATTACTAATCTTTTTATCCTCACTAATATTTTTATATATATTTTTTTTTAAAAACATTATTTTAAAATATTATGATATATCTCCCATGTTTGTGAATTAAAGTATTTTTTTAAATTATGAAATTTAAAAGACTTGAATTATATTGTTTTTATTAAATAGATATTTTTTAAAATGTTGTGGAATTTATTATCGAACACTTGGTGATACCCTTCTAGGTTGTTAAGCTAAAACCCTTATTTATTCCTTTTGGGTTTTGTATATAATCATTGTCCTAATAAATAACAAGGGAGAGTTATTCTTAAAGGGGTTGAATATTACTTTTACATGGAAACATGAGATATTGAGTTGACTAGTGGAGATGTTATCAACCAGTTTCATGGGATATGTCTGAGTTTTTATCAGGATTGATGTTGTGTCTTTTTATGATGTACTATTTGGGTATTTTTATACCACTTTTATTATGATATCTTCTCTTTAAAGAGTGTTAAAATACAAACATATAAATTTTCCATAAGCTACATTCTGTAAAATTCATCCCCACTATATTATTGTATAATACCATTTGTAAGAAACCATCATGTTGGGATAGGTAATTCCCTTAATGCTATGTCAAAACTAGCTCAGGTATTAGAGTTCCAAATTATCTAATAAAATTCATTATTGATACATAAATAACCATATAATCCACAATAATACTCAGAAAATACATTCATGGCTATTATTTAAACTGAATAAAGGAATCATTTAGTGAATATGGCACGTGTGTTACATAAATACATGTGAGATGAAAATCCATCACCACATTGATAACATATTCATCACAATTATCATTAAATAATTAATTCAAATAAATCATTGAATATAATTAAAATAATGATATTCATTAAATAAAATTTCAATGGGATACCATATACAGAGCACAAAATAAATGAGTAGTGAATATGGCATAAGTCTCCCAAAAATAAAAGTGGGAGTATAAATCCCGAAACATATGTCATAATTCCTATATATATGTTTGAACAACATAATAATAAATATATATTTATTATAAGTTTATTACAGAACCAAAATCATATATATCATATCATATATTATATATGTACTCCCTTTTTATCATTTTATTAATAATTATTTAATAAAATCATTATTTTGGGTGATAGTTACGTCATTTTCCATGAAGATTTTTGTTTGGTTATTTTAGTCTTTAAAAATTAATCATTGATATAAATAATAAGCTTAATTATGAACATGATATAAATATAGTATAAAATTATTATATATATATACATATATTAATAAATAAATGTCAGAAAAGTACAATAAATTACATTTATCATGGAGGCGGTAAGTCATATATACAAAAAAACAATGTTACTATTTTATTAAATAATTGAATAAAAAATGTTAAATATTAAATAAAAATTAAAAAATAATTTTTATATCTTGGATATCTAATATATTCCATAAATATATCCTTATAACCATCCAAATAGAATAAAATGTAAAACATATCACACAGGTACGCACAATTGAAGTTATCATATTGAAAAGGATTGAATGGTAGCTTGGTAGATGTGATATTATAATTATAGAAGTTTACTTAAGGATTAAATTTAAAATAAATATGTTATTTTCCACAATATATATATCTTTGATTGGTGGTGGTGGGAAAAATGACATCAGTTCATGATGTGCTCATCCGTCATATACATGATCGATGGTTTTGTTCCCCATCTAAAGGAATAGATGATATATTAATGTTATTGGATTAATATAATAACATATTATGATATGGTACATATATATCATTATATATGAATATTTTAAGAGTATTATAAGGATTTATAAGAATAAATAAAATGAAAACACATGGTTAGGGACTATAACTCCAATTTGGATAACCCCTTTAGGTTTACACCTGGAGACTTCTTATGAGTGGTTCCTAAAAAACTATAGCTTCAATAAAATGGATATTTAATTAAGGAATTATAATGGTTAGGTATTCGGTGGACCAAAATGATCATTTAGTGTGGGAGATACAGGATGGGATATGTCCATTTTTATGTGGGGTAATGAACCTAGCTCGAAATTACACGCAAAATTTCTCAAATGTATCCACAATGATAATGTCATTCCCATGTATACTCCTTTGAAATGAAATTAGATTTAAAATCCAAAAATTATAAGAATTAGAATTTTAATGAAAATTATATATTGAAATGTTTTATGGGAGAAATTTTACTTATCAATTTTCTAACCAATTGTAATCCAACTTTGACATCAATTCTGGTAATTAATTTAAATTTTTTAAATTTAATTTTGAAGAAAAATTACGTTAACTACGTATAAATTTTCAATTATTCAAAATATATATATTAAATCTATTTATACACTTTCTATTCATGTAAGTAGATAATTTTTTTTAAAATGAAACAAATAGATAGGATAAAACGTGGGTTTCCAAAGATAATTTTTTTTAATTAAAGAGTGTTTTAATATAAAAAAATCAACATGAATTTGAATCCAAAGACCTAAATTAGATTAATAATGGAAAAATTAAAATAATTTATGTTTCAAAAAAATTTATAGAAGGTGTATATTTTTAAATTCAACAAATGAAAATCAATTTTTTTAAAAATTCATTGTTTTTATCTATTCATAGAAAAATTGATGCTTCTAAGAAATTCTCAATACATCATTGTAAGATTATTTTGAAATATTTATTAAAAAATTAAGTTCATTATTTAAAATTAATTTTCATAAAATTTTGGAAGAACAAATTAATTAAATAATAAGAAAAATTAATTAAAATATTTTTTATAAGAATTTATTTTTTGAATTATATAAATACATTACTAAAAATTAGGAAATTTTTCATAAATAATTCTTTATTATATAAAAAATGTAAATAATTTTAATAATAAATTTATTTGTATACATTAAACCATTTTTAATTGATAGTTATTAAAATTAATGAAATAATAAAAACATTTAAATTATTTTCTGGTTTATTAAAACTCTGTGTTATTTGTAACGTAAGATGTAGACAAAATTAAATTTACATGAAAAAAATATTACATAAAATATCAATTTGAAACATTATACCCCATTAAATAAATATCATCCATAAAATATGAAATTTATCACAATAATAAAGGGTTAAACATTTAAAAATCACATTTTGGAAACCCCATATCCTAAAAAGTGTTATTAAAACCTCCTCATTAAAATTTGTAAATAGACAATAAAAAATTATTATGGAATGAAACACAACTATGATTAAAAATATGATTACGTTAATGAAAAGATAAAATATGGATATGAAAGAAAACTAATTTTTGTATATCATTGATCCCAGGAATGTGAATAATCATGAGAATGTTAACAACCACCAACCCATAAACATATAAGGGAAAAAATACAAACAGTTCATTGGAAATGAAGGTAATATTAAAATATTTTTGTTTCAATATCCCTTTACTAAAGTCAATATTTGTTATTATAAAATATAATTTACTTTTGTCCTCCCATTTCATAAGGACAATCTCATCCTTTGGATATTCTTAAACCAATTTCCCCTTTATCTCCAGCTCAATGAAATGTATATCTAAGAAGAATTTTTTATTCATAATCCACTAAAATAAACTTTTAATGATTCATGTGATCAATAAAAAGATATAATTTTATTCGTACAATCCATAGATATTTATTGAAACCAAAACTTTAACCCAGGTTATCTAGTATAGATATGTACAAATATTATCTTTTAAAACATTCAACAATAACATCCATTTTTTAATTGAACACATCCATCAAATAGTTAACTATTTTTCTCCACTAAAATATGTGGAAAAAATTGAATCCTATGGATTGGAATTAAATGATCTCACATCCTACCATGATCAATATAACAATTATCCTGAAATAATTTTAATCAACAATAAATTATCATACCAATATGTATATACTCTCATCAATTCCAAAATAATGTAACAGTAATATCATATATGCTTCCAAATGATAATTCACCAATTATTTATTATTTAATGTCACATATAATCTATAAAATATAAAATTAGGATTTAAATTTCATCAATGAAATGATATATTATCATTGGTTGATTCATAATATCATATATGACTTAATTATTCAATAATATATATAGAGAGATAAAAAATGTTCAGAATCACAAATTTTTCCCAAAAAGATGAATAATAAGATTTTAAAATCGATCATTCATATAATATCAAAAAAAATTACAATCATTGTTGTAGAGGATAAATATTACCTGAAAATTGTGATTCACCTCAACTGTTGTGACTATATAAAATTCATCATTATCCTTTTTCTTCATAGCATGATGTGTCCTTTTATCCTACATATCCCATGGATTGGAGATTTTATTTTCCCATTTCATAATCTCATTGAATAAATATTACTAGATTGTGTGTGGTTTATTCTTTTGAATGTGTTATCCTTTCCATTAATTTAATAAATTCTTCACCATAATTCAATAGTCTTTTTTTCAGTGACCAAGTTTCCCACACATGAAACATCAATATTTTTCATCATAAATTCAGATTTTATTTCCATTAAAAAATATTAGAAATTAGTTGGTTAAAATATTTTCTTACCTCTAGGATATATTACACTCGATCATCCATTAAAATTTGTCTTCCTTAATTATCACCAGAACCGTATGATTTTCTTGAATCTATTACATATTTTATTGCAAATACATTGGATACATTAGAGCTTCCATAATCCCTCATAAATATAGACTTTCTAATACATGGTTTAAAACCACTAAATTATTGATCATTTTTTCTTTAATTAAATCGATTAATATAGAAGCATTCCATTAATGTACCAAGAAATACTATTTATACGTACCAATGGTTTCATTATTGATATACTTATGTTTAAGAAATTCATTATATGTTTTAGTATAGATTGATAGTTGAGTAGTGTCTGAAAATTATATCCATAAAATAATCACATTTCATGGATTTAATTTTATCTTCCGACCTCACATTATTAATAAGTTTCCACAATTTATTTACTTTTCATTTATAATGATTAGTAGCTAATAAATCAATTTCATGGTCTAAGAACTAAATAATGAAAAATATCATTTCGATCATAATTATCTATTTCTCACAACTAGTAGATAAAATATCCAATAGAAAGAGAATATATGTTATCATATAAAAGATTAAATTGAATATTTATCCTTAATTTGTTAATTCATCAGTGGTACATGAACCATGTTACCACTAAATCCTTGAGAGAGTTTAGTTGTAATAGTCACAAACTATTTCAACTCATCTTCTATGCCATTTTTTCAATAAGTACATTAATTAAAATTAGTGTTACCATCATTGTCCACATTATTTCTCTGGGTTCCATCTATTGCATAAAACCAAACAATTTATTGTGACCAATGATATTCATAGTGGAAAATCACATAATCATGAAAAATAACTTATTTGATATCTAAATAATGAAACCTTTCTCTCAATATATGAAACCATAGGCTTGTCCTAGGTTATTCATGATCAATATTTAAATTTTTCATGATGATTCAAAATGTTTTTTGGGGAATTTCAACGGAAGATACCCCATGAATATCAAACAAGGTGTGTTGTAAAGACCATTATCTTTCACTACATGACGGTCGATTCTAGTTCACTATTAAATTTAAGAGTTATTAAAAATTTGTACAACTATGACTGAGGCACATCGAATTTTAGCATTCATATAAGTACATAATTTCTCTAAACCACACCCTCTATCCATTACACATATTACATGATATTTTAAAATACATAAAATTATCATTACATATATCCTTCAATATGACCATATGGATCTCACTAAATATTAATCATCCTAGATTACAATGGTTTATTAAACCATTTATCTAATACAAACTATAACAACCTTTGATTTACCATAATTAGATATTACTTCTTCATAAAAGAATATAGAATATATATAACAAATATAATCCCGAGGATCATATAAGTTTAGATTATTTATGGTCACATTTCCATAATTTGGTGGATGGTATTAGATTCCTTTCACAAATATATCCAATTATTCTACACTTTGTAGACATCCCAACACTAAACCAATACTCATAACCTCAGTTTTCTAAAAAAAAGAATTTGTGAGATCAAATTATCTTTAATAGTAATCATGGGGGATATCACTAAGTGATCATATTAATGAATAATATGTGCGTATAGATTTGTGATCATGAATTTAACTTACATTGTTCATAAATAATTCTATCAGAGCTCATATACATGATCGTTGAAGTAAATATTAGAAATTCATAAGACAAGAATCAAAAAGGAATCAAACTACTTAATTCATGAGATCATTAAATTGGCATAATAAAACGATATGTGGAATAAATATATGAATATAAAATCATTTACATTGCATTCAAGGAACATTTCCAAGCCCATTATATTGGATTGGGTTTACTACTGAAACCATTATAGTTTTCGTGGTTCACTCATAAGATTTTTATAACTGATAACGTGACATAATGAATTGGGTTTACTCCCCATTTCTGTGCTACTTATCTCATTATATATCCATCATTTCTAAATACATTGGAGCATTATATAGGCCCCCATGTTTTTTATAATGTAAACATGTATCCCTAGGTATAACATAACCACCATACATAGTAATATTTTTACAATCCCGTTGATTCTAGAATAACCACTATACATGGTTATAACATAACCATTGTTTTTACTTATAACACAACCATAATCCTTGTTTATAATTCTACCACCATGACAGGTCTTTAACATAACCACTGATCAGATAATTAATATCAAATATATGTCTACTAAAAAATAATCAATCATTTATCATATATTAAACCAAAAAAATAAATTGGTTTCATAAGAATATCAACATAGTATTAACCATGGATAATAATTATGTTTCATATATTATTCATCATTTCATCATATCATAACTCATTAAAATGAAATAGTTATCATAATAATTTCATCATTTTATCATTGAATAACACATGAGAATGTAACTAGTTTCATACACATCTTTTCATAATAATAATAAAGAAGCAAAATAATTGACATGGATGGTATAGTGGCATTATATACATAATATAGCTTTTGTGAAATCAAACAATATCATCCTAGATGGAAAATGTTTTTAGTTGATCACATGAAACACTTTTTGAGGAAACTACAATTTCTATATTAGAAAACCTATTTAAAATCTAGTGGTTTTGAAAATTTAAATTTAAACATTTTCTTTTAAAATTATAATTGTATATTTATAAAGTAATAATTATATAATTGAAGGATTATTTATGTAGGGAAATAATTTTCCAATCGTACAAGTTAAAAAATGATTCAAACCACATTTTCTGTAAGAAAATTATTAAATTACCATTTTTGGGAAATTAATGTAAAATTAATATTTAAAAAATTAAAAAAATTGAATATAATGAATATAAACAATCAAAATAAATTAATGATTACAAAGATTGAAAATTTATATTTTAAAGAAAAAGTATTTATGGTCGATGAGTGAAAAAAGTTGATTCACTTTAAAAAAATTGAACCATTGAGTAAAGATGGAGAGTATATTTAAAGAATTTTATTTATTTTAATGAAATAAATAGAGGTGCAGAAAATAATTTATATTATTGAGAGTTATATAAAAATATTTCTTCATCAGAATCATAATAATAAAAAATACCAATAATTAATGATAATTTAACATAAACCCCTTATAACTTTGGTATCTTTTGTATCATAATCTCCATGAAATAAAGAAAATTGGATAGATATAAAAATCCCCGTATAATTGATAATATTAATCATAATATATATTCCATGGTATTATATTCAACCCATTAATGACAAGTGGTGAACATGGAATGTGTCTCATAGAATTAAAATTGAGATGAAAATATGTTTCCACTTTTGTATCTATCAGATCATAAGACCCATTAAAAATAAAATCAAATGAATGTTTACATATCATTAAAATTTTAAAATTAATTTTATAGAATATAAATAAGGAATTATATACAGTACACTAAATAAACTAGTGGTAAATATGGCACATGCCTCCTAGAAAGAAAAATTACAATTAAAATCCCTTACCATTTGTTTGACTTACATCATACAAGTTCACACCACCTGTATAATAAATATATATTTGAAATACATTTATTACATAACCTTAATCATATATATCATATCATATATTGTTTACTTATACACTTTTATCCTCTATTTAGTGATAATTTATTATTTAAATAACTAATCATGGTGATTAATGCATTATCTTCCATGTATGTTTTGGTTTTCTAAATGTAGTCCTTTTACTGTTATCATAGATCAAATGCCCAAAAAAATTAATCATGTTATTGATATTATATTCATTATAGAAATTATTATAGTAATCCATTAATTATAAAAATATAAAATGAATTACACCACTCATAGAGAAGGTTGGTCGTAAGTATGCATGAAATTTGTTTCCTTTTTCTTAGTGGAAATAAAAAAAGTCAAAAAATTATTAAATATTATAAAATAATTTATATTAAATTTATATTATAAATATTAATTAAATATTTGATTATTACTATACATTTCAAATTAAAATTGAAATCAAAATTCATTGATTCCGAGAGGAGGTAGTTGACATGTATGCAAGATCGGTGTTATTGTATTCCTATATATTAGATGCTAAAAAGGTAGATGATATGTTTTTATTAAATAAATGGAATTATTTTATAAATATAATATATAGATATATATATATATATATTTAAAATCTTACTTTATCTCTAACTATGAGAAGTGGTAATGGAAAATGAACTGCATTGGCTCCCAAGGCAGTAGTTCCCCAGACACCCAATCAACAGATTCATTTCCCATTTTATGGAAGAGGATATAGATGTAGATAATTAAATTAATATAATAACATATTATTATTTGTTTTATATTTATTTTATTAAATAAATAATATTTAAGAATATTTTTAGGATTTCGAAATAAGAATAAAATGAAAACACATTGTTAATGACTATACCTCTTCTTTAATGAAACCCTTTAGATTTACACATTTGGCCTTCTTATTTGGATTTCATAATAAAAATGATGAATATATGTGGTTAATAGGCATGTAAATAATGGGTTTTGGAATATATTATCTTAAATAAAATGATATTCTAGTGTTGATAGGAGAGAGGATATATCATTTTATAAATGCGGAAAGCTACCCACATGTATATTACTTTAAAATTCCCCTAAAGAATGTAAAATTATAATGTAATTCAAAATAGAAATGATTCCAATTGAAATTATATTATAAAATGGTTTCTTATAAGTTTTAAATAATGAAATCGAATAGTATTTTTATAATTTATATTTGAAAAATACCCTTCTCTTTTATTCACTGCCAAACCCATTTTAACCTTAACTGCTATAATTATTTTTTAATGTTTTTAATATTCATTTAGAATGAAATTAATTTGAAATTATTTTATAATATTAATTATTCTTTTTCAAAATATGTAATCCATTTATCCAAATTTTATTCACTTATTTGAAAAATATTAATTTTAAATTAGACCCATGTACATGACAACAATTATTTTTCTAATGAATTTTTTTTCCTAACTATAGAATTTTTTAATATCATAAATGAATATGATTTTGATTAGAATATACTAAATTAGTTTTATAATAATGTAATTTTGAAAATTTCACATTTATAACATTTTTATACCAGATGGGAAATTGTAAATTCATTGAATTGAATGGTATTTTTTAATAAATATAATTATTTTCATATATTAATCACATAATTAACCAATTCCTAAAATTCAAAAAAACACCATAATATAATTTTTATATTTTTTTCTAGAAATTAATTACATTTAATCAAACTAGTTTTTGAAAATTTGGATAAAATATAAATTATTATTTTTCAAATAAAATAATAAAATACATTTTTTTGAGGAGAAATTAATTTTCTATGTATATAACTAATTTAATAAAAAAACAAGTATTTTTTATTTATATTTTTATTTATATAAACCCATAATATATAAATTTAAAAATTCGGATATTACAATTCATATCACTAAGTTTAATAGTTGGGATATAAAGGTCAGTTTTAAGTAATAATATTAAAATTATTGTGTGGTATGTTAGAAATCAATGTTCTGTATAATAAAAACTTGAGAGGGAATAATTTTTTTGAAATAAAATATATTTAATAAAACCTTAGGGTTTTACATGAACATCATTTATTAAAACATTTATTAGTGGTTTAATAACTTCTAGATCATTTAAGGAGGGGTAATGTTCTGATAAAAAAGGATTCATTCTATGGGAGAGTGTTATTGGTGAAGAATTTCTACCTATCTTGGTTACTAATAATAATGTGATCATGAATTTCAATAGATTTTTTTTTTCATTCTATAAGAATACTAGAGGACCTGGTGTGGTAATCTAATTATTCACAATGGGATATATATCTCAGTCGTACAAGGATGTGACATGAAATCTACCTCCAGTGACGGTGTCCTTTGATGAAAAAAGAGATTGAAGGTTTTTTTAGTCGTTGTTCCACATGTTAGAAAGTTAAATAGGAACACTAGTGGAATATTGTCCTTTTGTATACTCTATGATTCCAAAAATTTAAATGGGATGACATCACTATTCTATTAGTGATGGTTTAATCAAGATCACCTCAGAGTTGTTATACTTTATTAGTAATCATAGATATACTAATGAACATCTCCACCTTCTTGCCTATCTAATAGAAACATTACGTGGATGAGCTTGGTGGTATATGTTAAATAGGTCACAAACTACCATTATATTACATGTATTATATTATCAAATAGGGATATTTTGTCCACTTCTTTGTTCGGGAAAGGGCTATTGAAGACTCTTCATTCACATGTTCTTTTGAATACATCATACAACCCTTAGAATGACATTGACTCCATGAACACTGTAATGGTACTAAATAACCACATTCATGATTGTTTAATTTTTATGGATTTTCTTAGTAATTTAACATTCCTCTAAAACATTTCAATTATAATAATAGTTTCAAAGTGGCTATCTAGATTTCTCTATAATATAATCGATATATTAATTCCTTCAATTCACCCCTCTACTAGTGATATATAGGGGAATTTGTACTAATTGGATCGTGTCTCGTTTATGTGACATTCACGATGTTAAATGTTATAATGAAATGTATGGTTATGGATTAGTCATGGAAAAATTCATAAGTCATTCATCGTAACCTAACATTAGTTTTTGATGTAGGGGATATGGGCATCTGGGGAGTCTCTCCAATATTGGGTCATCAATGGATTAGGTGGAATATGAAGTTTTAAGATAGATTCTATGGGCCTTTTGTGATCAAAGATAGATTTATTCTAGTGTCATTATAGGTATATCTTCCTCAACAGAATAGTTATACACATGATTTTTTCTATGTTTCATAGTTCATATGTATCTTTTTGGTCCCATATCATGTATTTGATTCTGAGATAATTGGTTTTTAGGATGATGCTTTGTTTGAGGAGTATCCTTTTATAATAATTGATCATACCATGATAAATCTACATGGAATGATATTTTATTCGTTTAATATTCTATGTAACAATAGAAAAATATAGGAGGAGAAGTGGAAAATGGAGTCCAGTATACATGATCATTGGGGAATAATACGTGGATGCAGTTCAACCTCCCATGAATGGGAAACACAAGGTTGTTTTTACCTTATTAATTTCATTATTTGACAATGATTTTCAACAAAGGTATGGATCCTTTTATATTTTATTGTACCTCTTATTTGTTATCTAAATGGAAGTTACAAAGGGATTATTGGAGGTTTAAGGAGTATTTATAGTGGTATGCGAGATCATTGTTATAGTTTTTAGTGAAATTTTATAAATATAACTGTAAGTGAATGATTTATCTAACTACGATCCTTAACTATGGTTCCAAAATAAATAATTTCTTTGTTTTTTAACATTTTTAAAATGCATGGTAAGAAAATAAATTATTTCATTTTATTTTAATTTAATATTTTATAACACTCACATAGATTTTCAAACTATGTAACTTAACCATGTGAGGTGTAGTAAACATGGATATTTATTGTGCATAGTTGGAATATAATATATAAAACATTGCATGTCAATACAACATGGATACCATGGTAACTCGATAACTGAGCTAGATCAGACAAAGACCATAGCAGAATTTATAATCTCCACAGGTCGAAAACTAGCACCTGGCCTCACAGAAGAACGAATTTGAAACATATTTTCCATTGAAATAGTTGAAGATAAATATTCATATCTATATTCTCAAAACTCCCAATGGATATTATACTATAAAAGTACATGAATATAAAAAACCCAAAAAATAAATCATCAACGTACTCAGTGAATAACAAGATAGAAATAAAAAATAATGAATATATCAACACTCCAAACCCAAAGTTTCAAGAACATCCACATCCTCTAAGATGAAAATTCTATTTTCTAAAACCTTGAATAATGAAACAGAAAAATTATTGAAGGGAATTGTTGGCTGAGATATATAAATCCCAATAGGTTGTATAAAGGTTCTCCATAATAATATTCCAAAATAATTAACCATATCACGATTTTAATTTTTTAAAAATCCTGGTTTGGAATTATAATACCATATTTTAAAGAAATTATTACATATTAATTTAATTGAAACAAATTTCCATATTACATAAATAATAATTTTATATAAAATAATTTTTTATAAATAATTAAACACGAGTAATTATTTTTAATAATAAATGTAATATATATCAGAACAAACACAATAATAAAAACATAAATCTTCCTAATAGTATAATTGTTTTCAGTTATAGGATCTTCAAATTCTCATATTAGTGGTCATGGAATTTGTGTAAACATGTTTCTCATGATTAGGAGGAATAAGACTCATCAGCATCCCATCAAAGATTAGATCTTCCTAACTATGTTTATCTAGATTTCTGACCATCAAATACTCAAATTTAATTTTCATCCTAGTATGATTCTCTATATTAACCCACTAACTACCCAATCTTTCACGAGCTCAATCAATCAAGTGAAAATAAGAAAAAAACTTCCATTCATATTCATATATTTGTATCCCAATCTGATTTCCCAATTTTTCTTTTCAAATCCCTATTCTTGTTCTTAATAAATAAATGGGGTTTTAATCAATTCAAACATCTTATGAAAAGACAGTCAAATGTTATAATAAAATAAATTTAAACCATTTTCTAAAATTAATTCTAAATAAAATTTTGAAATCAATATAAAAATTCCTTCAATTTCCAAATACGCTGCAAATTATAATTTTATTAGAATTGGGAGTTTTTCCCTAAATCAAAACCAATTCATTCTATGATTCCAAATTAATTCTTATTGGGTTTAGATAATTTAAATGAAATAAAAATTTATAAAATCATGAAAATAAATATGTAATTATATGGTCAAACTCAAATTGAACCACATTGCTTTATCACAAAGATCATATATCTGTAACACACGCAACATGATTTTCCAATGAAGAACAATGACATTAGAGATACAAAAATAAAACCTATAATAAGGATTAAAATCAATATTTATTAGATACATCAATAATGTGATGATCTAACAGACGTAATGGATGATGGAAATGGAGGTAAAGACAGATAGATAGAGGGATAGAATATAAGAAAAATTAATTAATGGAGACAGATCAAATGAAATCCTCCATGATTCTATCTTCCTATGAAAAGGGTTGGATGATCGAAAAAGGGATCTTTAGATCTATAAAGACTAAATAATTTGAATTTAGTTGATTTAGGTTTGAGAGGGTGATAAATAGTCTATCTAAAAAAATTTATTCAATTTTTGGAATAAAAAACTAACATCCACTAGGTAAGAAAAACGTTACACCCTAACCCAAATCAATAGAGGTGCCAATTTTCTTATTTGTGAGACTATATTTTGTTAAATAATTCACCAACCATGAAAAGCCTCACAGTCCAATGCTTCCTGGTTTTCCCTGGGAGGTTTCGTGGTTTGGAAAAAACAAACGGCAATAGTGAATAACCTAGATACTTTAAAAAATGTAAAATTTAGTCTAGAAACATCCCAAAAACCCCCAACCCAATAATGATGATAAATAAGGGTTGAGATCTACCATAAAACTGTAAATTGATGTTAAAACCACATCACCATTGAAATTTTATTTCCCCAATATCTATAATGATGATTCTATATAAAAAATATGAGGCTACTTCTTCATCATCATTAACTCTTTATCACATGCTTCACAAGAATCAAAACTGTGATACCATTCCCCATGGACCAAATGGATCATCCTCCAATGATGTTTCTTGTAATTAGAATCCAAAATCCTAAATGGATGCTCATTCCTGGGTAAATTAGGCCCAAAATCAAGTTATTTCATCTCAAAAAATGAGGTGTATTTGAATGATACTATCATTTAATTAATATATGTAACACAACATGTATTGATATCCACATGGGTGGAAGTCCAAAATTTCAAGACACATTCCCCACATTCTCATCAACCTAAAAAGGGCCCTAAAAGGAGGAGTAAAATTACATTTAATCCCATGTTTTTGGTGATCCAAATAATGTGAAACATTTTGGAACATATAGTCACAAATTTTATATTCCAATTATTTATAAAGATGACCAACATAAGATTTATAACTTCTATATAACAACAACTTCAAATGAAGAATCATTTAAATTATTAATATTGTCTCTAAGAAGATGATCGGTCCAACAAACTATCTTTCACTAATCTCTGACCAACATAATTGATATTTACAATCTCTTCCATTAGAGGACTTGAAATAAGAAATTATGATAGGATAATAGTAACTATTTTTACGAGGGAACATAATTTTTCTCAAATTATAATAACCAGATCTTCGATAGATAAGGATGTGGTCACAAATCATATCCCCAAAAATATTTGTATCCCAATCTATTTGGAAATATATCTTTGGATGGTATGTCATATTAAAATGAACCTAACATCCTAGTTCCTCCTAAAAACCTCTACAAAAAAGATAAATAAAATTGTGGAAATATAAGAGATATTGGTAGTTGGAACTATAGAAAGAGTCTCCCCACCATATAGTGATTATATAATATTAGAAGACATCATAAAAACATTGATCCTAGAGAATCATCTCAATGAGATTGATGGTTAATATAAAAATATCTAAAATTTTTATGCCATGTTTCTTTAACTCCTCTATGAAACTATGTAAAAATTTCCATCAATTTCCAACTTTCTAATGATTTTTTTATGGAATGGGTAATAATTTTCCAACTCAATTAATCTGAAATGACATTCCCTTTCATTGAGACATAAATGATTGAAAAATAAATAGATTTCAGGTACTCCACCCAACACCTCTGACAGAGATTCAAATATATTTTATAGAACACATAACTCGTGATCTTGTGGTCAGAATACATAGTTAAACATTCTCTACAAATATAATCCCACCAAATCATAAGAGAATTCATCTTTCGAATGAGTTCAATTTCATGTTTTAGGTATTGATTCTCATGTATCCTATACATCAATGATCTATCATCTACCGTGTGATCGGCTTTTATAATAACACATCTTGAACCCTATCATGATGTGTCATAAAAGACAACATACCCCTTCATAAACTTTTTAATAGTGAATACATTCATATTAGTCAAATATTGATTTGTCTTAGTAATACAACTCTAAAATTTTTCATCATAATAAAAAATTACTCAATTTATAGTGATATCTATAATTGAATAAGAAAACATGGATAAATATTTTATAAACTAGTGATAATATCCTATTAAACCCAAGAATCTCCTAATATTAAAGAATTTATATGGTTTCTCCCAATTCATAACATATATATCCTTTTTTAGGTTCAACTAAGATGCATTGTTCTAAGACAACGTAGCCCAAGAAAACCACATCCTGAATCAATATTTATCATCTTCATATATTGGAATAATGTTGATGATTTAATATAAATTCAAAAACTACTCTCAGAAAAAACACATTATCTTCATCATAGATAGAGTAATCTAGGATGTCATCCACACATACCCCAAAAATGTATCAATATACTCATGGAAAATCCATCTTAGCAAAACCATAAATACTAAAAGAATAATATTATAAACTAAATTCATTAAAAAGGTACCCATAATGGTTATACCTACTTGGAATGGTAATTTTTTGAATGTCATGGTCTTTTATTATCAGCTGGTGATTACCAGATTGAAGAAAAATCTTTTAAACCAACTTCCCCCTTTCAACCGTTCAATCATAACATTAAACCACGGAAACAAAAACCTGATATTTATGAAACCATTATTTAGTTTAATGTAATCAACACATTGGTTATGTGTTCCCTCATAATTATTATAAAATATAATAAGAATCACCCATGGTCACACACATGGTAATATTTTTTATTTATCTAAAATCTCATCCAATGGATTATTCAACACTTTGATATCTATAATTTCCATGTGGTGTGATGGTATAGATAGCAGTTGAGTCATAGGAATTATATAAATTGAAAAATCAACCTACCTTATTGAGGAAAAAGCATAGAAGTTAGAAGAAAAAATGTATAGAATCATTATCACCACTATATAGATATTATCACTCAAATATTCAAACTTCATATCAAAAGGAAACACTTATATTACCTTCACAAACTCTAGATATTATGGTATGGTTCTACTCAAACTCAGGTCCCGTTCTCCCTAAATGATATGGTACACCCAGTCGATCATAGTAATGGAGTCCCATCAATGATAATAATAAATTCAGGTTGTATTAATAATGACCTAATTCATCGAAGAAATGAAATGAAATGGTATCATGTTTGGAACCAAATAATCCAATGATAGACTAGTTATAGACATATATATATATATATCATTTCCATGAAAACATGGAAAATATTATCTCTTTGTTTTAAGATACGTAGTGATATCCCTAAAATATGATAAGGGACCAATAGTATGATTTAGTAGGTTCACAATACAATTCAAAACATGGGAATGAGATGCACTGATATCAAATAATATTTTCACTAAATATTAAGCAACAGTAATGGTTCCCCTCTCCAATGTCATAAATGTAGAATATTCTTCTTGAGACTCTTCCACTTCGTGATGAATCTTACTTCTGGATTCTTATGGTAGAAAATTTTGAGATCTTGAAGCATCATATAGAACCATTGTACAATTTTGTTCTGATGATATCATGCCAATATGTGAGGAAGAGAAAATATTTCCAACCTTATGAATGTTTCCTAAATTACCAATGGAACGGAATATATTTGGTGCCTCAATGGAAACACATTTTGAATGGTGAATTCTACTACATTCAATTGACTTCAAAAGTCCTCTTTTAAGAACTAAAAGATTAATAAAATAATCTTACGATCAAGATACACCCCCAAACTCATCACCCGTGTTCTTCCCCTTATGGGAACACATATAACTTACATATGGATAAATATTTACTCTTGACAACCATACCATACTATAGAGGTCATGCATAACCACTAATGACCTATATAGAATGTCAGCATTAGAGGAAATCTTCATCAAGAATAATTAAGAATGAAAATCATATTACATTTCTATCTCTAATTATTGATTCTTCATATTCACATTTCGTAAAATATCAGGAGATAACTAAAGAAACATAGCAAGTGTAGTTTAATATTGAATCTTTTTTCTATCATCCTAATCGAGTTTGAAATACTCCATAGCCTTATCCAAACACATGGAAACAAGATAGAATAGATCAATGAAAGGATATTAAAATTCCTTACACTATAAAACCACATTTTTCTCTCTAACAAAATCGAGTCCCACTATATAATTGTTGGTCCTTCTACCATGAAGGTGTAACATTTCATGTTGATCGAGTCAAGAATCATCATGATCTCACCTATATTATAAATTATGATTGATGTATCCTATACCTTTTGAGTATCATTCAATCCATATAATACTAGTGGATTATGATGAAGAAACTTATTGGAATGATTCTGATACTCATCCTTATGTGGTTTGACAACTAGTGATAGAATGAGAATGGGTGTAGGAACATGCCCCATTGCCTGGACAGCACATAGGATAATTTGAATGATATTATCGTACACCAGATTATTTTTTGATTGTTGTTAATCAACAACATTATATTCGTTCATATTCAGAAGTCTTCTTTGATGCATGATCGTATAAATATTAGATACAAAAATTTATGAAATCAAAATATTAATATGATTGAAAACACTAACTAGAACAACTGGTAAGATGATCCCTTTTGATAATAAAAAATGATTTCAATTTCAAAATTTCTAAATCATGATATTGTAAAAGTCTCAAATTATTCACCAAATTTATTTTTCAAAAACATTATTGGTGATTAAAGAATCATTATTATGAGATTCAGCTAGGTTCTCACTCATAACTACCTCTTACGTCTAGAAATAATACCCCAAAATACATTCTGGAATCTTGACAAGATTCATACACATCATAATTGAAACAAAATTTTCATAAACAATAATAGATACCTTGCTACCCTGATAAATGATAATGAACTAAAATTTCCAGAAGTGTATGCACAATACCTAGGGGTTAGTGACTAGAACATGGTATCATGAAATACATAAGTGGGAATAAAATTTTCAATTAAAAAGATAAATATAAAGATACATATTTGTAACCTCAAAACAAAAAAGGGTAATAATACAAAAAACAAAAAAGTTATATCAAAATCCAGAAACAATATGTCAAAAAATGTACATAAGATCTCAAATGATAAAACTAAAACTTCCCAAAGTTATCAATAATAAAATCCCAATGGTTCAATATCTTCCACCTACTCTAAGAGGTTGTTTACATTTTATTGGACCTATTAGAATGAAATATAAAAAATATTTATGGAAAATGAAGGGGGTGAGATATAAATCAGGGTAATATCTCACCAAGTGCTCCAAAATCAATCTCAATAATGATAAACCAAATCCTTCAATCAATGTTCCATAAAATACTAAATGGTGATATAATTAAATATTTTTTTAAAATATTATTCTATTTCATTTTTATTAAAAAACATTTCAACAAAGATTAAATATAAAATTTATATAAGAATGTTTTTATAAAACCTATAGAAAGAATATATATATTTCAAAATCGATGTCTTATATATCCTAATAATTACAACAACGATCACTGTAATTTTACCAATGGTTTGATAGAAAAAACGTTATAGGATCCTCCCACTCTCTTATCATTGATCATGGAATATGTATTCACACATCTACTAGGATTATACCAAATAGAACTCATCAAAATCCCATACAAGATAATATATTCCTAACACTGATTTGGTTAATGTAATAATCATCATTATGTTTCAGGGGAATTACCATCTTACAATGTTTTTCCAAAATACACCACAAACTAACAATAACATTGTATTCCCAATTGGTCAGTTGAAAAAGGTAAAATTGTGTAACGCCCCGACCCCAGTTACCTAGAGTCGGTGCATTATTACATAACATTGGCATGATCAAAAGAAAGATCAAATCTCGAAAGACCGATTTGTTTAGTAACCTTGGAAACACTAGATATATTCATAAAGTTTTACATTACATCATAAAGTGAAAAACTACTACAACAACATATTGTCTCCATAGTCCACACTATTATACCCTCATAATATCCCTACAGGTCATTCATAATTTACTTCTTCACATCCTGGGAAAATAAAACATAGAAAAGGGGTGAGCTCAAATGCCCAGTAAGGATAAAAATATAGAGAAAACTTTCATAAATAAGAATAAACATTTAAGGCAGTGTATAACTAAAAAAAGATTTTTAAACATGAACTTCAACATAGTATGGCAAAAATAAAATGAAATAATGCCATTTACATATTCACATGGATATTATAATAATCAAATAATAACATTCAATATGAATAACCACTTTCATAATGATGGAATGTATAATGCCAGACTATCATAACCACATAGCCAAGGCCTCGTGCCAAGACTACAAATAAGATTTTTTCAAATCCTTGTTCCAAGACACTAGTTTGTCTCATTAGACCTACTGATGCATTGAGGAGCTATAGCGGGCTCCACTAGTCACATATTAAGTCCAATGCATTCCCATATGAAAAGGTTTAAACAGAAAATAAACATTCATATTAAAACTGGCATACTAAATTTCAATACTTTCACCATAAACCATGAATGGTATAAAAATAGCACATCCACAGTCAAACATATAACAAAACGTTAAATACAATATAGAAGTTTTGTATCATAATAAATCAACATCAAATAAACTTAAAATCCATCAAAGGATGGTGACATATATGAAATCAAAACTATTTGGGAGAAATATCTCTTTTCTCGAAATCATTGAAAAGTCACAAATTTATAAAGGAAGTAATTTAAAAGATATTTTTAAATCAAAGTGTCCCATACCACTTTACAACATTTGAAAATAATTATATTTTCAAATCCTTCATGTCCATATAAATAATTCCTTAAAATCATTTTGAAAACATGGACATTAATTAAAAATATTTGGAAAGATAAATCATTAAAATATTTAAAATTAAGATCTTGATAAAGAGTACCTTTTGAAAAATTCTTAAAATATTCATTTTGAAATCATTTAAAAGTAACATAATTATAAAATAAATAATTTACTTTGAAAATATTCTTATAAGCTTGTAATGGAAGCTTTTATGATTTTATAACGGCGGTAAATAGCCGCACCCGCCGTATAAGTTAAAAAAACATTCGTACCATAAATTTGTCGAAACGTAAAAAGTTCCTAGTTTAGAAAACAATGGAAAGATTCCTTTAAAAACACATAAGGGTATAAATTACTTTAACTCATATTATGTGTAAATAGTAAAAATGTTTTGAAATACATTTCGAAGAAACATGGATGTGGATGATAAAGGAATCCCAGTAGATTATTACGTATAAACAACCTCAGATAATGAAAAGATTGCGAAATAAACCCTTACCTTGTACTTTTACTTGGTTGGGGTAGGTTAAAATCCTGTATAATGGTGAAATAATTGTTATTAAATTATACAAGAATCATATATATTAATATGATATCATATATGTTCTTTTAACATTGCTTTGTTAATAATATCTCAGTATTATCGTCGTTTCGGGTGTTAACTTACTCGTTTTCTTTTATATGTTTTGTTATGTAAGCCATGTCTGTCATGGATAGGATGTATTTTATTCATATACATAATAATATCAAGTCCTTAAACATTATTTTTAAATAATCAAATGATAATTATACTTGAATGGATACGATGGAGAATGAATCTCATCGCGTTCGTGGAGACGGTAGTCCGTACGTACGCACGAGCGACAATATCATTCTTTTGATATTAAAATAATATATAATTGGATATTATATCATATATACAGAATCATTATCATGTTATATTTATTATTTACATGAGATACACATCATTATTATACCCATCCAAATAATAATATATTGAATAACAATTACACCACGAAGTGGAGAAGGTAAGCCGTACGTACACACGTATGGTGACATGTTATTCAAAGGGTGGATAGAATACTGAATATGGTTGTACCATATATATAATAACATCACATTATATATAAGTTACTGGAGTTATTATTTTAGAATGTTAATAACAAATAATTACGAAGTGGAAGAAGAAATGAATTTGAAAAAGGGTGGTGAAAACATTACCTCTTCTTCGGGTTCTTCCTTTTGATTTGATCAAAAGGGATTTATAGGATGGATTTATGAACAAACAAAGGCCTGTAGGTTGTAGTGAGGGAAGTTGAGAAAGTAGTTGGGCAGAGTTTGGCCGAACCAAAAGGCTTTGATGGTGTGAAGTAATGAGAAGGGGGAGTGCCCTTTTATAAGAGGGGTGAGGGGCACCTTTGGAAAACCTTGAAATATTAGTTTATAATAAATTCAGATTCGGTTTATAATGGCTCCTAAGATGATAATTGAAATGTAATGGTGAGGATATGTCGAAAAGCATTCAACCAATAGAATCTAGTAAGGTTTGGGTTACTATATTAACCTTATCTTTTGGTTTTAACTCTTAGTTAATTAGTTTGACATTTACCATGTCACTTTTTATTTTTATATTATATAGTTAATAAACGTTCTATATACATCCAATAGACCCCCAAGTGGACCATTAATGATACACCTATCATTATATAAGTCTCTTGGCCGAGCCTTAGATTTTTATGAATTTAATATCAATTAATAATATAATATTTGTTTTAAAAACTCTTTTATGTCAATTTTGACACTATTCAATAGTTGATTTTTTTGAAACTTATAATAGAATGATTACTTCGAAAAACGTCCATTAAACCAATCATAATATGTCATATTATCCTAGAAAATCAGTTTAATTCATTAAAATTTCAAATTATATTTATTTGGGTATTTATAATATCAATTATTTTAATTTTTCACTATTATGGTAATAACTGTATCATCATTGTGTCATAAATAAATTAAATTATGTATTATCTGAAAATTATAAATAAAATATCTTTATGTTGGAAATTGTTTTATATTTCTAATGAGTATTTATAGTGGATAATCCAACATATATAACCCTATGTAAAAAATGTTTTCTAAAAGATATATGCTTGTGTCATTTATGTATTCATTTTATCTTAATTAAAATAAAGTGTCCCTATCACTTACAAGTGGCACCATGGATTCCCAAAATTGACCCAAAGATACCCATGGTCGAACATGTATCAACCAATAAGGTTATCACAAGTTTTAGGATATTGTTTAATTATTATAATATATTTGTTTAACCCTTATTTACCGGAATTACCCTTTAACCATGGTAAATAAAATATTTACCGAAGTAATTATTCAAAATGTCTAACAAAGTAACCTATTTACACAATTTTAACATCCTTATTCCAAATATGGAATCAATTTTTCCAAATTCAAAACACATAAGTGGCCGAAATTTATTTAAAATTAATTCTCGCTGTCAAAACAAAAAGCGTGTTTTTAAGATATAATAACTATCAAAAGATTGATACTTGTTTATGTTCGGTTTAATTGTGAAATTATGTCCAATGACCAAAATTTTATTAAATGGAAAAAATATATTCTAAATGTACATTAAAACCACTCAAATTCATAATTTATCAATTTTAATTATTTTGATTAAAAAAGTTGTTTTTAATTAAAATTTATTAATTTTCACTATTCATCAAAATATGAAAGTTATCCGAAAAGTACCAAAATTTCACCTTAGGCTAAATTCGATACTCCAAATCCATAAATGAAGTCCATTTTGAGAGTTAAAATTTCTAAAATGTTAAAAGTTAGGTATTACTATTCATAACAGCTAGTTTGATTGGTTGTGGTGTGTTAGAATCTCGAAGTTGCATACAATGCACGCCATTGCATTATTCAAAGGGAAACGTACCGTGGAAGCTTGGGATGTTTAATTGTAAAATTGTTTTTGATGTCCCCATTCTAAAAAGTAAATTTATTTAGTCAAATTGAATATATAAAAGATTAAAATATTGGATTTAAAAAGGTTTTCACTATTAAAAGTTGGTAAAAGTGCTATACTGAAAATGAATTTTTCTTACATTATATATAAGAAAATCATAATATGGATTCTAAAATAATAAGGATTAAATAATGTTTAAAAATTTAGTTAATACTATTCCTAACCTCCTTTTAACGGCTTGTTTGATAAGTCATGGTGCGCTTGAACTCGGTGTGGCGTGTAGTGCAAGTTATTGAATTATTTAGAAGAAATAACACACTATGAAATCTTGGGGTGTTACATTCTCCGCTCCTTCAATAAATTGCATCCTCGCAATTTGAAATTGTTCTTTGAAAATAAAAGCATGAAAATAAAAACATTCATTGTGGGAAAACCCATATCGAAAGTTGGGATACAAAAATTTAGTCTTAATATGAGGAGAAGAGAAATGAAAGGGTCACCACCAAATTATGATCTCGATTAGAAGAACCATGGTGGAAATTAGAGACATATAATTGGAGGAAAAACGTAAATATTTATAGGTAATGATTGAGGTCATCAATCACAAACAAGTGTAAAATTGAGGTCCTTAAATTCATCAATCTATGATGATTTGAAATACCATCGGTTCAACAAAACATAGGGTATTAGGATAACATTTTTTTTGTTTTAAGATCCCTTCACTAAAGAATAAGAATTAATTTTTTCATTGAATAAGAGAAAAAGAAAAATATATACTTGACGAGTAGAGTCTGAAACATTAACTAAGTTCTACCACAAACTCATCTTTCACTCTAAAAGATAATAGAACTTAAAAATAATATTCTATTTATCCTATTCGTATAGGGTTAAAAAATGAATTTATAATTAATCTAGAAGAACCATAAAAAACGACATTAGTAAAACCTGGACTTCATGTGGGTCAGTGGTAGGTGATACACCCTTTTCACCCATCAGTTGTGGGTTCATATCTCGCGACCTTGCCGGACATGATGGGTTGCCTCCCGACCTTCGGGTTGTCCTTTTATGGTAATCAAAATAATCCAAACTAAAACTATACAAAATACTTCAGTCCAAAATTTATAAGGAAGGTAAACACATTGAAGATCCCTTTTTTTCGCGTAATAACATTTGATCACCTTCATCGTGTATTCTTTTAAAACACTGTAACATCCTAAATTACCATAAAACCTTATTGGTTACATTAATGATCCCTTATTCCTTATAGAATAACAGATATACTATTTCAATCTAAAAATTTTGTAAACCCAACAATGATGGAATATACAAATCAATAATCATTTTCAATGTAGTCAAGAATATCCAATATAAATTATCAAAATCAATCATCTATTATTCTAAAATCACTACCTTGTTATCAGAACCAAATTATGGTTTATCTTTCTCTCAACCATATATTTTCCAAAAATTTAACCTGCTATTGAGTCACTTTTCTTTGTTCCACACAATCTCAAGTCCTTATTTAAATAGTACTGCAGTACATTCCTTATATACTCCATAATTATTATAACAAGTATATTTTTGATACAATCACTCAAATTACATAATCAACATAAGAACTCTAATCATTCCTCTTCATCTGTGGTAGAATCATAACTTGATTATTATCCAACATCATCATTTGTGGCATAGTGTAATGAAAAGGACATAGGTTCGCGTAATGTCCAAACTCCTTGCAAATGAAGCATTGTACATTTGAAACCATTTTCTTACCCTTGCAGTCACGTAATTTGTGCCCTTTTCCTCCACAATTATAACAAACTCTCATTCCTTTCGGGAAACTTCCAGGGTGTTTCTTCCCATAGTTATGACAAATGGGAAAATTCTTCTTTTTCCCTCTTCCCTTTATCCATCTTTCTCTCTTCCATCCTTTCCTTCTCTTGCTTCCCTTCAAAGCCATAGGACCCAGTAAACTCTTTACTTATCTTATCAACACATGATATTATTTCTTCATATGATGATAATACATGGGAGACTATTTCTCTTATAAATTATGGCTTAATACCATGAATGATATGATCCTTCTTTCTCTTTGGATCATGTGCATTGCTGGAGTTATCATTCATTCTACTTGGCGCCATTTATAAACAATGGCATACACTAGATTAGTTTATGAATAACAATACCTAATCCCAAAATTGTAAAACACATAACATAAATTAAATAGTTTATGGATATAATCCCTATTCATAAAAATTTCCCCTTTGAGGAAGTATATACTCATAAACCCATAATAATGGTTTGTAAAGAAATTGAGAATTATCCTAAGCATATCTCCCGGAGTGTCGTAACCAAGAGTGCAGCAAGGCCCGTTGTTGTGCACCAGTTCTCGTTCGAGTCTAGCTCAAAGCAGTGTTTTCGGGTTTTACCCCTATGTACATATGTGCCAGAGCCGCCTCTACCTTCTTGTATCCATACATGGATGTATTGCTCGGAAAACTCACAAAATCTCTACAATACCAAAATTCTAGGAAGTTCTTATATACTAATCCTCATATTCCATCTTAAATCTATGTACTCTAATCTGAGTTTATCTAAATCTAGCTTCCAAGGTTTGTACTAAACTTCCTCTAATACCAACTGTAACACCCCGACCCCAGTTACCCCGAGTCGGTGCATTATTACATAACATTGGCATGATCACAAGAAAGATCAAATCTCGAAATATCGATTGGTTTAGTAGCCTTGGAAACACTAGATATATTCATAAAGTTTTACATTACATCATAATGTTAAAAACTACTACAAAAACATATTGTATCCATAGTCCACACTATTATCCCCTCATAATATCCCTACAAGTCATTCATAATTTACTGCTTCACATCCTGGGAAAATAAAACATAGAAAAGGGGTGAGCTCAAATGCCCAATAAGGATAACAATATAGAGGAAACATTCATAAATAAGAACTAACATTTAAGGCAGTGTATAATTAAAACAAAAGCCTTTTAAACTTGAACTTCAACATAGTATGGAAAAAATAAAATGAAATAATCCCATTTACGTATTCACATGGATATTCTACAAATCGAATAATCACATGAAATATGAATAACCACTTTCATAATGACGGAATTCATAATACTAGACTATCATAACCACATAGCCAAGGCCTCGTGCCAAGACTGCAAATAAGATTTTGTCAAGGCCTTGTTCCAAGACACTAGTTTGTCTCAAGAGACCTATCGATGCATCGAGGAGCTATAGTGGGCTCCACCCGTAACATATTAAGTCCAATGTATTCGCATATGAAAAGGTTTAAACATAACATAAACATTCATATTAAAACTAGCATACGAAATGTCAATACTTTCACCATAAACCATGAATGGTATAAAAATAGCACATCCACAGTCAAACATAACAAAAAACCTTCAATACAATACAGAACTTTTGTATCATAATAAATCAACATCAAATAATCTTAAAATCCATCAAAGGATGTTGACATAGATGAAATCAAAACTATTTGAGAAAAATATCTCTTTTCTCGAAATCATTGAAAAGTCACACATTTATAAAGGAAGTAATTTAAAAGAGATTTTTGAATCAAAGTGTCCCATACCACTTTGAAAATTTTAAAATGAAATATCATTTCAAAACCTTCATGACCATATAAATAAATCCTTAAAATAATTTTGAAAACATTGACATTATTTAAAAATATTTAGGAAGATAAATCATTAAAACATTTAAAATTATGATCTTGATAAAGAGTACCTTTCAAAAATTCTTAAAATATAAATTTTGAAATCATTTAAAAGTCACATAATAATAAAATAAAACATTTACTTCGAAAATATTCTTATAAGTTTGTAAGGGAAGCTTTGACCATTTTATAATGGCGGTAAATAGCCGCACCCGCCGTATAAGTTAAAAAAACATTCTTACCTTAAATTTGTCGAAAGGTAAAAAGTGCCTTGTTTGGAAAATGATAGAAATATTCCTTTAAAAACACATATGAGTATATATGACTTTAACCCATATTCTTTGAAAATAGTGAAAATGTTTTGAAATACATTTCGAAGAAACATGTTTGTGGATGATAAAGAAATCTTAGTAGATTATTACATATAAACAACCTCGGATAATGAAGAGATTGCGGAATAAACCCTTACCTTGTACTTTTCCTTGGTTGGGGTAGGTTAAAATCATGTATAATGGTGAAATAATTGTTATTAAATTATACAAGAATCATATATATTAATATGATATCAAATATGATCTTTTAACATTTCTTTGTTAATAATATCTTAGTATTATCGTCGTTTCGGGTGTTAACTTACTCATTTTCTTTTATATGTTTTGTTATGTAAGCCATGTTTTTCATGGATAGGTTTTATCTTATTCATATCCAGAATGATATAAAGTCCTTAAACATTATTTTTAAATCATGAAATGATAATTATACTTGAATGGATACGATGGAGAATGAATCTTATCGCGTTCGTGGAGACGATAGTCCATACGTACGCACGAGCGACAATATCATTATTTTGAAATTAAAATAATATAAAATTGTATAGTATATCATATATACAGAATAATTATCATGGTATATTTATTATTTACATGAGTTAAAAATCATTATTATACATATCGAAATAATAATATATTGAATAACAATTACACCACGACGTGGAGACGGTAAGTTGTACGTACGCACGTATGGTGACATGTTATTCAAAGGGTGGATAGAATACTGAATATTTTTGCAACATATTTATAATAAAATCACAGTATATATAAGATACTAGAGTTATTATTTTACAATGGTAATAACAAATAATGAAGAAGTGGCAGAAGAAATGAATTTGAAAAAGGGTGGTGAAAACATTACCTCTTCTTCGGGTTCATCCTTTTGATTTGATCAAAATGGATTCTTTGGTTGGATTTATTGTAACATACCAAGTAAGTAATGAATAATAGATATTTTTATCTATGTCTATTAATGATTAATATAGTGTTATAGAGGCTTAAAATGAAAATAAATACAATCTTATGCATGGAATACACTAATATTCTTAAAAGATTGTTTTACTACCTTTTGATGACAAACCATTTTTGAATCTATATTTTGACAATTTTATAAACTATGTTTGTCAAAATAAACTTATCCTTTATGATTGGGACATCAAAATTTACCTTGTGTAAATTTTTGGTATTTTTCTGACAATGTTCATTTTTTAATGAATAGTGAAAAATACTGCATTTTACATCAAAACTGATTTTTAATCTAATTTATTTATATGATTATATTATGTTTTGAATTGGTTTTGAAGTGAAATTAGAATATATTTTTACCATTTTATCCAATGGTGGTCATTGGAATCAATTTTACTTTGAAATTAGACTTAAACTGGTGTCAATCTTTTGATACTTATTGTTTTGTAAAAACACGCTATTTGCTCTGGCAGCGGGAATTAATTATTAAATTAATTAATGTGACTTATATGATTTGAATTTTGTAAAATAGACTTCATTTTTGAATTCGTAATATCAAATATAGCTTAGGGTTAATTTTTGGTAATTTTCCGAAAAACTTCAATTTTTGATGAATAGTGAAACCACTAAGTGGTAATCAAGCAAACTGATTTTTCAGTTAAATGAAAGTTTACCACTGATGTGTACTGAATTTTGAAAATCTGACATACATGGTTGTCATTAAGAAGTAAAATGTGGTTCAATGAGATTAGAATAATTTTTTGGTGAATAGTAACTTATTAAGTTCTTAATCGCGATTAGTGGTAATTAGGGTAGTTTAAGGTATAAATAATGCTTTAATAAAATGAAACGACCTAGACACATGTCCCAACCTCATTGGTTGTGTCATGGCCGACCATGGAATGCCATGGGTCAACTTGGGGACCCCATGGATCCACTTTTGTTGGGAAATGACATAAATTACTTTTTATTTAATGTTAAAGTGAAAATGACACAAACATAATATGTTTTACAAAAACAATTTTTAAGTGGGGTTATACAAGTCCACATTTTGACTATAAATAGTAATTGGAAAGATAAAAAGATTTCCTATATCATAGTATTTTTTTTATAATTTTTAGACATTAAATAAATTAAATTATTTATGACATAATAATGATGCAGTGATGACATCATTATTTGACGATTTAAATAAAATGGAAAGATAATGTATAATCTATGAACTACACATGGCCAAAACCAATTGGGTGAGTGGATTTCAAAGCCTTATCACCTTATCCACGAAATCTATCAATGTAGGACCTTTTAAAACCGAAACACATTTTCAAATAAAGTAATATTTATTTACTTTCCAAAAGTGCCCCTCCTCTCCTCTTATAAAAGGCCCCCACCTCTACCTCATTTCACACAATCCTCAAGCCTTTGGCTCCGCCAACCCCTGCCCATTTACTCTCTCCACATCCCTATCCTCATCCTAGAGGATTCCCATGGGGCATAATCCTTTCAAAGGAAGCCTTTAGGATCAAATCAAAAGGGGTTACACTTTTAAAGGTAATTCATTCTCTCATGTTCATTTGTTTTATTTTGCTTCTCCAACCCCCTAAACTCTTTTTATTTACTTCTTTTGTAACAACACCAGTATCTTCAATATACTAGGATGTTGTTATATGATTTACACTCTCACACAACTACATCAAATGGTTAAAGAACATACGGTTTCCGTGGATGGTGAAATTCTGCCTCCCGAAACGATGATTGTTCAATACTCATTTAACACCTTCAAAGGTGGCCATTATGATGTCACTATTTTTATATATGATGTATAATATGTTTATGTTTTCCTTAAGCTTCTGTTTTATTCATTTTGGGCATACCTTTATGGTTTCCATTATGGGTAAACACGATATCTTCATTTTAGGAAGTGCGGACTACCGCCCCCTCAAAGTGATTTGATTCGTTAAATACAATATATGGGACATATAAAGGATGGAACTATGATATTATATGTGATATAATACTAGAATTATAATATACCTTTATATCATTATGATTCCATTCTATAAAATACGAAATAGAAATGAAAGTAGCGTTTATGCGTACGTACGGCTTACCGTCTCCATGAACGGTGCATTTCATTTCTTACCTCTAAATGATTATGTAATATTATAAATGCATGTATGTACTGGATATATATTACATATATGATATATACATCATGAATACCATTCTGGATATAATGAACCTTTGACCAAATTAACAACATGTAAGTGTAAGAAGTCTATTTTTGACTTAAGAATCAAATACCGACAAAAATGAACATTATTAACTTAAATGATGACATGATGTCCATAACATGGTATAAAAGGAATAATGAACTTGAAAATGGTTCTTAAGCAAGTAGACATTAACTCAAGTTTATTATTCAGGAGATTAAAGAACGGTCGGGTCAAGTCGGATATGAGGTATGGGACTTCGTCTCAATCTCCTTTCATTGAGGCATATTTTATTTAATACACAACTTTCTTTTATACGGTGTATAAACCCCTTTGACTTTTACGTTTATTCAAAAGGAATCTTTTTTATAAAAAGCGTTTACTAAACGACAAAGGGGAATGTTTTTGTCGTACGTATGCGGCGACAACGACTTCTCCGCCGTCGTGACCGTTATTTAAGTTTCAGCTTCCTCTACAAGCCATACCTTCTTTTTAAAAGAAAAATAAATACCATGTTTTACTTTTCTTTTATTTTGGTATTGAAAATGGTTTTCATAATGTTTTTATATCAATGTGTTGTATCGATATCTCGTGATTGAAATGTGGAAATTTTATGTTTCCTTTATGCGTGTTTTATGTGATATGATTATGTTATGGTTCTTGGGAATTATTATGAAGACGGGTGGTTCCGTGATAAACTAAGGGTAGGTGAGCCCATTATAGCTCTCCAATTCATTGGGTAATGCGAAGGAGTGAAACGTTAAGGTTTCTCCGAAGAGATTTTAGGGAATATACTGTGATGGGTATTCCAAACGTAACTAAGAGGGTTACTCCCTACGTACGAATGTTATGAATGCCTCAAGTTACCTTTATGTCTTATGATTTCTATGATTTATTCATGATTTTATGAGGTATGTTAAAGTGCCTATGTTTTATGGGTAATGTATGATTTCATTCTTATGTATATATGAACTCATGTTTCCTTTCCATGTATTTTTTTATAACCCATACTGAGTTTTTATGCTCATCCCATGTTTTTGAAATGTTTTTCACAGGTCAAGGGAAAGGTACATGATAAGATGATAGAGTCAAGGATGTGTCAAGAAATAATCCATGTTTTATTTTAAATGTGTTTCCACTGATGGGAATGAAGAATACTATCTTTATGTAACCACTTTTTTTTATATGTGGAATGTAATGCAAGTTTTATGATCTAATTCTCTAAAACTCTAAACCCGAAAAGATCCTCAACATGTAATCTTGTAATAACACAAGATTAAGTATGGTTTAAGGCTGGGGCCTTATAGTTGGTATCAAAGGTCGGTTTAGATAACTTTAGGAGTTAGAATTCTATTAAATGATTATCCAAAAATATTTTTTTTTCGAAATGATATAGCATTTAAAGATTACCATGTTGCTTCATCTAAGACATGTTTGTTCAGAATGGTTTTCTGCAGGGGAAACAGGGAAGCAGTGCTAGGAAGGCATACAGAAGGAAATAACCTTCCGAATCAGCATCGAGAAATGGTCGGAATTGGAACTGAACAGTTTGTTGCAGTAATGGCGCAGTTGACTCAAGCAATAAATGGCAGTGGTATCCATGCACGAGATCAGCCAGATCAACCGCAGAGGAACATGTCAGTGGTGGAACATTTCATGAGGCAACATCCCCCATCATTCAGAGGATCATCTGACCCTGTGCTAGCTGAAGGGTGGATTAAATCACTGGAGAATATTTTTGATGTCATGGGGTGTTCAGATAATCAAA
This sequence comes from Viscum album, assembly GCA_963277665.1. NCBI lineage: Eukaryota > Viridiplantae > Streptophyta > Magnoliopsida > Santalales > Viscaceae > Viscum > Viscum album. Next base: position 1,772,509 of record OY728129.1, read on the forward strand.
AGGTTAGTCTTGCTATTTACCGTTTGGAGGGTGAAGCAAATCAGTGGTGGTCTATGGTTAAAAATATCAGGGACGCCGATGAGATTGATGCTCTTGACTGGGATGAATTCAAAGGTATGTTTCTTGAGAAGTATTTTCCTAAGGCTGTTTGACATAGGATGGAAAAGAAATTCTTGGAATTGAGGCAAGAGGAAGACTCAGTGGCTGCCTATGAAGAAAGGTTCACTCGATTGGCAAGGAATGCTCCAAATTTTATCCGGGACCTTGATAGTAAAATCAATCGTTTTTACTCAGGATTAAAGCCAAAATATCGAAGGGCATTAGCATCTCGTGAGTTTAAAAGTTATGAAAAACTTGTTCGGTGTGCTGAGAAGGTGGAAATGGAGTTTGCCGATGACCAAGTGTTCTATAACAACCAGCAGAAGAAGAGACCAAGGTGGCAGGAGAAAGGTATGAATTCTTCAAAAAAGTCTGATGGTAAGAGAACTAAGTTTCTAGTTTGTGATAAATGTGGCAAAAGGCATGCTGGGGAATGTCTTCTGAATTATGGGAAGTGCTACCAATGTGGTAAGATGGGACACAAGGCTCGTGATTGCACTGAAAAGGATCAAGGTGAAGGTAAGAACATATTTGATTTACAGTTAGTGAAATGTTATAAGTGCAATGAGATGGGTCACTATGCAAACGAGTGTCCGACAAGGAGGTTGAGTGATGGGAAGTAGTTAGACTACAAACAGAAAGGGGTGGTGAAATCCTTTGCAACTACTTCAGCAGATGTCGGGCCATCAAATGAAGTTGTATCAGGTACTTTGTTTGTTTTTTTCAGATTATGCCAGTGTGTTGTTTGATTCGGGGTCTACACATTCTTTCATCTCTGAAACTTTTTCTAGTAAAATGGGAATACCATCTCAAGAAATGACTCCTGAACTTTTGGTAAAAACACCTGGGGGAAGTGTCGAGGAAAAAAGAATTTATAAGAATCTTCCTATCCTTATCTGTGGAAAGAACCTACTTGCAAACCTTATTGTACTACCTCTAGTAGAGTATGATGTTATCCTGGGTATGGATTGGCTCTCTATTTACCATGTTAATATTGACTGTAGAGCTAAAGAAGTTTCTTTTCAGAAATACTTTCAGTTTGTTTACAAGAATGAACCCTTACTTTTGATAACATATCAAGAGGCCGAGAAACTTGTAAAAGATGGAAATGAATGTTACCTTGCACACGTCGTTGAAAATAAAGGAACTGTTCAGATTAATGATGTGCCAGTGGTAAATGAGTATCCTGATGTTTTTCCTGATGAGTTGCCTGGAATAATACCAGATCGGGAAGTTGAGTTTACTGTTGACTTAGTTCCTGATGCTAAGCCAATTTCAAAACCCCCTTATCGAATGGCACAAATTGAACTTTTAGAGTTGAAGGAGCAATTGCATGATTTATTAGAGAAAGGTTTCATTAGACCTAGCACATCACCATGGGGTGCTCCTGTTTTATTTGTTAAAAATAAAGATGGTTCTATGAGACTTTGCATTGATTATAGAGCCTTGAATAATATCACTGTTAAGAACAAATATCCTTTGCCTCATATCGATGACTTGTTTGATCAGCTCCAGGGAGCTCAGTTTTTTTCAAAGATTGACTTGAGATCGGGGTACCATCAGCTGAAGGTAAAGGAGGCAGATATTCCGAAGACCGTGTTCCGTACAAGACATGGCCATTATGAATTTGTAGTAATGCCTTTTGGGCTAACCAATGCACCTGCTGTATTCATGGACTTAATGAATAGAATTTTCCATGAGTTCTTGGATAAGTTTGTGGTGGTTTTCATTGAAGATATTTTGGTGTTTTCTAAAAGTAAAGAGGAGCATGAAAAACATTTAAGGGTTATCTTGAAAACCTTAAAAGAAAAGAAACTGTATGGGAAATTCAGCAAGTGTGAGTTTTGGTTGCAACAAATTTCTTTCCTTGGTCACATTGTTTCTAAAGATGGAATAACTGTTGATCCTGCAAAAACAAAAGTTGTGGAAGAATGGCCAAGACCCACAAATGTAACCGAGATTCGTAGCTTCCTTGGTTTGGCAGGATATTACCGAAGGTTTGTTAGAAATTTTTCACGGTTATCTAGTCCAATGACTAAGCTAACTCGGAAGGGTGTTAAGTTTATCTGGACAAAAGAATGTGATGATTGTTTTCAGGAATTGAAAATAAGATTGGTGAATGCTCCAGTTTTGGCACTACCTTCCAGGAATGGTGAGTTTGTTATATACAATGACGCTTCATTGAAAGGACTTGGCTGCATCCTAATGCAGAATGATCAGGTAATTGCTTATGCTTCACGACAGTTGAAAACTCATGAGGTAAATTACCGTACACATGATTTGGAATTAGCTACTGTTGTTTTTGCTTTAAAAATTTGGAGGCATCATTTGTATGGAGTAAAGTGTGAAATATATACCGATCACAAAAGTTTAAAGTATATATTCACTCAGAAAGAGTTAATCATGGGACAAAGGAGATGGCTGGAATTAATCAAGGATTATGATTGTACAATTCATTACCATCCGGGAAAAGCAAATAAAGTGGCTGATGCTTTGAGATGAAAAAGTAATGCTTCATTAACAATGTTGCGTTTGGAACGTGATCCTTTGGTTAAGGATTTTATGAACTTTGGCATAGAAGTTGTTGGTGCAGGAAGTCCTTCTGTTTTGTTTCAGGTATCAGTGAGATCTTCTCTATCAGATAGAATCAAACAAGCACAGAAGCAAGACAGTGAGTTGCAGAAAAAGGTAGAGCTGGTTCAAAAAGGTAAGTTGCCTGAATTCAACATTGATAACGATTGTGTTTGGAGATTTGGGAATAGATTGTGTGTGCTTTGTGATTCACAGTTGAAGAGAGATAGTTGTTATGTGAAGCTCATAGTTCTCCGTTTTCAGTTCATAAGGGCAGTACTAAGATGTATAGAGATCTGCGGGAGTATTACTGGTGGGATCGAATGAAAAGAGATATTGCTGATTTTACTGTGAAGTGTTTGACTTGTCAGCAGGTTAAAGCAGAGCGACAGTTACCGAAAGGGATGCTTCAGCCTTTACCAGTGCCAAAGTGGAAATGGGAGAATATATCCATGGACTTTGTTGTTGGATTACCAAAGACATCTCAAGGTAATAATGCAATCTGGGTTATTGTTGATCGCTTGACCAAATCTGCTCCTTTCCTTGCTATACGAGATACTTTCTCTCTTGATCAACTTTCCCGTTTGTATCTTAAAGAGATAGTCAGGTTACATGGAGTTCCTCTCTCTATTGTATCGGATCGTGATCCCAGGTTTACTTCTAACTTTTGGAAAGGCCTTCAGAAGTCGTTGGGTACTGAATTAAATTTTAGTACAGCTTTTCATCCTCAATCGGATGAGCAGTCAGAACGAACAATTCAGACATTGGAGGATATGCTACGAGCTTGTTCTATGGATTATCAGGGAAGTTGGGACCAACATCATTCTTTGGTTGAGTTTTCATATAATAACAGTTTTCATTCCAGTATACAGATGGCACCATTTCAGGCATTATATGGGAAGCGGTGTCGAACTCCAGCTTTCTGGGATGAAGTGGGTGAAAGAAAGTTGATGGGACCAGAATTGGTAGAAGAGATGGCAGAAAAAGTTCAGCTGATTCAGAAACACATGAGAACAGCTCAGAGCAGGCAGAAGAGTTATGCAGATAACCGGAGGAAGGATATATCTTTCGAGGTAGGTGATCATGTTTTTCTCAAGGTTTCTCCTTGGAAAAGCGTGATGAGATTTGGTAAGAAAGGAAAGTTGAGTCCAAGGTTTATTGGACCATACGAAATTCTGGATAGAGTTGGATCAGTTGCATACCAAGTGGCTTTACCTCTGGGTTTATCTCAGGTACACAATGTTTTTCACGTTTCGATGTTGAGAAAGTATATGTCAGATCCATCTCATGTTTTGAGTCCAGAGGTAGTTCAGCTGGAAGAGTACCTATCTTATGAGGAACAACCGGTCCGGATTCGTGACCACAGGGAGCAAGTGTTACAAAATAAGGTGATTAAGCAGGTAAAGGTTTTGTGGAAAAACCACATGATTGAAGAGGCAACATGGGAATCTGAAAATGCAATGAGGGATAAGTACCCCTATTTATTCGATATGTAAATAAATTGCGGGGACGCAATTTTCTAAAGGGGGGAAGGATGTAACATACCAAGTAAGTAATGAATAATAGATATTTTTATCTATGTATATTAATGATTAAGATAGAGTTATAGAGGCTTAAAATGAAAATAAATACAATCTTATGCATGGAATACACTAATATTCTTAAAATAATGTTTTACTACCTTTTGATGAAAAACCATTTTTGAATCTATATTTTGACAATTTTATAAACTATGTTTGTCAAAATAAACTTATCCTTTATGATTGGGACATCAAAATTTACCTTGTGTAAATTTTTGGTATTTTTCTGACAAAGTTCATTTTTTAATGAATAGTGAAAAATACTGCATTTTACATCAAAGCTACTTTTTAATCTAATTTATTTATATGATTAGATTATGTTTTGAATTGGTTTTGAAGTGAAATTAGAATATATTTTTACCATTTTATCCAATTTTGGTCATTGGAATCAATTTCACTTTGAAATTAGACTTAAACTGGTGTCAATCTTTTGATACTTATTGTTTTGTAAAAACACGCTATTTTCTCTGGCAGCGGGAATTAATTATTAAATTAATTAATGTGACTTATATGATTTGAATTTTGTAAAATAGACTTCATTTTTGAATTCGTAATATCAAATATAGCTTAGGGTGAATTTTTGGTAATTTTCTGAAAAACTTCAATTTTTGATGAATAGTGAAACCACTAAGTGGTAATCAAGCAAACTGATTTTTCAGTTAAATGAAAGATTACCAATGATGTGTACTGAATTTTAAAAATCCTACATACATGGTTGTCATTAAGAAGTAAAATGTGGTTCAATGAGATTAGAATAATTTTTTTGGTGAATAGTAACTGATTAAGTTCTTAATCGCGATTAGTGGTAATTAGGGTAGTTTAAGGTATAAATAATGCTTTAATAAAATGAAAAGACCTAGACATATGCCCCAACCTCATTGGTTGTGTCATGGCCGACCATGAAATGCCATGGGTCAACATGGGGACCCCATGGATCCACTTTTGTTGGGAAATGACATAAATTACTTTTTATTTAATGTTAAAGTTAAAATGACACAAACATAATATGTTTTACAAAAACAATTTTTAAGTGGGGTTATACAAGTCCAAATTTTGACTATAAATAGTCATTGGAAAGCTAAAAAGATTTAATATATCATAGTATTTGTTTTATAATTTTTAGACATTAAATAAATTATATTATTTAAGACATAATAATGATGCAGCGATGACATCATTATTTGACGATTTAAATAAAATGGAAAGATAATCTAAAATCTATGAACTACACATGGACAAAACCAATTGGGTGAGTGGATTTCGAAGACTTATCACCTTATCCACGAATTCTATCAATGTGGGACCTTTTAAAACCGAAACACATTTTCAAATAAAGTAATATTTATTTACTTTCCAAAATTGCCCCTCCTCTCCTCTTATAAAAGGCCCCCACCTCTACCTCATTTCACACAATCCTCAAGCCTTTGGCTCGGCCAAACCCTGCCCATTTACTCTCTCCACATCCCTCTCCTCATCCTAGAGGCTTCCCATTGGGCAGAATCCTTTCAAAGGAAGCCTTTAGTCTCAAATCAAAAGGGGTTACACTTTTAAAGGTAATTCATTCTCTCATGTTCATTTGTTTTATTTTGCTTCTCCAACCCCCTAAACTCTTTTTATTTACTTATTTTGTAACAACACAAGTATCTTCAATATAATAGGATGTTGTTATATGATTTACACTCTCACACAACTACATAAAATGGTTAAAGAACATACGGTTTCCGTGGATGGCGAAATTCTGCCTCCCGAAACGATGATTGTTCAATACTCATTTAACACCTTCAAAGGTGGCCATTATGATGTCACTATTTTTATATATGATATATAATATGTTTATGTTTTCCTTAAGCTTCTGTTTTATTAATTTTGGGCATACCTTTATGGTTTCCATTATGGGTAAACACGATATCTTCATTTTAGGAAGTGCGGACTACCGCCCCCTCAAAGTGATTTGATTCGTTAAATACCATATGTGGGACATATAAAGGATGGAACTATGATATTATATGTGATATCATACTGGAATTATAATATACCTTTATATCATTATGATTCCATTCTATAAAATACGAAATAGAATTGAAAGTAGCGTTCATGCGTACGTACGGCTTACCGTCTCCATGAACGATGCATTTCATTTGTTACCTCTAAATGATTATGTAATATTATAAATGCATGTATGTACTGGATACATATTACATATATGATATATACATCATGAATACCATTCTGGATATAATGAACCTTTGACCAAATTAACAACATGTAAGTGTAAGAAGTCTATTTTTGACATAAGAACCAAATACCGACAAAAATGAACATTATTAACTTAAATGATGACATGATGTCCATAACATGGTATAAAAGGAATAATGAACTTGAAAAAGGTTCTTAAGCAAGTAGAGATTAACTCATGTTTATTATTCAGGATATTAAAGAACGGTCGGGTCATGTCGGATACGAGGTATGGGGCTTCGTCTCAATCTCCTTTCATTGTGGCATATTTTATTTTATACAGAACTTTCTTTTATACGGTGTATAAACCCCTTTGACTTATACTTTTATTCAAAAGGAATCTTTTTTATACAAATCGTTTAATAAACGACAAAGGGGAATGTTTTTTCCATACATATGCGGCGACAACGACTTCTCCGCCGTCGTGACCGTTATTTAAGTTTCGACTTCCTCTACAAGCCATACCTTCCTTTTAAAAGAAAAATAAATACCATGTTTTACTTTTCTTTTCTTTTGGTATTGCAAATGGTTTTCATAATGTTTTTATATCAATGTGTTGTATCGATATCTCGTGATTGAAATGTGGAAATTTTATGTTTCCTTTATGCATGTTTTATGTGATATGATTATGTTATGGTTCTTGGGCATTATTATGAAGACGGGTGGTTCCGTGATAAACTAAGGGTGGGTGAGCCCGTTATAGCTCTCCAATGCATTGGTTAACGCGAAAGAGTGAAACGTTAAGGTTTCTCCGAAGAGATTTTAGGGAATATACTGTGATGGTTATTCCAAACGTAGCCAAGAGGGTTACTCCCTACGTAAGAATGTTATGAATGCCTCAAGTTACCTTTATGTCTTATGATTTCTATGATTTATTCATGATTTTATGAGGTATGTTAAAGTGCCTATGTTTTATGGGTAATGTATGATTTAATTCTTATGTATATATGAACTCATGTTTCCTTTCCATGTTTTTTTTATAACCTATACTGAGTTTTTATGCTCATCCCATGTTTTTGAAATGTTTTTCACAGGTCAAGTGAAAGGTACATGATAAGATGATAGAGTCAAGGATGTGTCAAGAAATAATCCATGTTTTATTTTAAATGTGTTTCAATTGATGGGAATTAAGAATACTATCTTTATGTAACCACTTTTTTTATATGTGGAATGTAATGCAAGTTTTATGATCTAATTCTCTAAAACTCCAAACACGAAAGGATCCTCAACGTGTAATCTTGTAATAACTCAAGATTAAGTATGGTTTAAGGCTGGGGCCTTATATTTATGATTCAAATAAGGCCTCTCAGTTGTATTGATGGAAGTTTAGAGAGTATTTGGGTAGAGTTTGGCTGATCTAAAAGGCTTTGAAGATGTGAAGTAATTGAGAAGGGGGAGTTCCGTTTTATAAGAGGTGTGAGGGGCACCTTTGGAAAAGTTAGAAATATTAATTTATTATAAATTCATATTTTGTTTCTAATGACTCCAAAGTTTATTATTCAATGGTTAAGGAGAAGATAGGTCGAAAAAAATTAAACCAATAGAATTTAGACAGGTTTGGGTTACTGTATTAACCATATCGTTTAGTTTTAACTCTTAGTTAATTAGTTTGACATTTACCATGTCACTTTGTATTTTTATATTATATAGTTAATAAGCTTACTATATACATCCAAGATACCCCCAAGTGGTTTATAAATGATACAAATATCATGATATAAGTCTCATGACCGAACCGTAGATTTTTAGGAATTTAATATCAATTAATAATACAATATTTGTTTTAAAAACTCTTTTATGTCAATTTTGACACTATTCAATAGTTGATTTTTGTGAAACTTATAACAAAATGGTTACTTCGAAAAAATTCAATTAAATCAATCCTAATATGTCATATTATCCTATAAAATTAGTTTAATTATTTAAAAGTCTCATATTATATTTATTTGTCCATTTATAAAATCAATTATGTTAATTTTTCACTATTATGGTAATTACTGCATCATCATTGTGTCATAAATAATTTAAATTATTTAATATCTAAAAATTATAAATAAAATATCATTATGTATGATTTTTTTTATTTTTCTAATGAATATTTATAGTCGAAAATCCAAAATATATAACCCTAGGTAAAAATTGTTTTTCTAAATGATATATGCTTGTGTCATTTTTGTATACATTTTAACTTAATTAAAATAAAGTGTCCTTATCACTTACAAGTGGCACCTTGGGGTCCCCAAATTGACCCAAATATGCCCATGGTCGAACATGTCCCAACCAATAAGGTTAGCACACGTTTTATGGTAATTGTTTATTATTATAATATATTTATTTAACTCTTATTTACCGGATTTACTCTTTAACCATGGTAAATAAAATATTTACCGAAGTAATTATTCAAAATGTATAAAAATAAAAGTTACCTATTTACACAATTTTAATATCCTGATACCAAATATGGAATCCATTTTTCCAAATTCAAATCACAGAAGTGGCAGAAATTAATTTAAAATTAATTCCCGCAGTCAAAACAAAAAGCGTGTTTTTAAGATATAGTAACTATCAAAAGATTGATACTTGTTTATGTTCGGTTTAATTGTAAAATTATGTCCAATGACCCACATTATATTAAATGGTAAAAATATATTCTAAATATTCATTAAAACCACTCAAATTCATAATTTATCACTATTAATTATTTTGATTAAAAAAGATGTTTTTAATTAAAATTTTTGTAATTTTCACTATTCATCAAAATATGAATGTTATCCGAAAAGTACCAAAATTCCGCCTTAGGCTAAATTCGATACTCAGAATCCAAAAATGAAGTCCATTTTGAGAGATAAAATTTCTAAAATTTTAAAAGGTAGGTATTACTATTCATAACGGCTAGTTTGATTGGTTGTGGTGTGTTAGAATTCCGAAGTTGCGTATAATGCACGCCATTGCATTATTCAAAGGGAAACATACCGTGGAAGATTGTGATGTTTAAATTTTTTTTTTTTTTGATGCCCCTATTCTAAAAATTAAATTTATTTAGTCAAATTGAATATATAGAAGATTAAAATATTGGATTTAAAAATGTTTTCACTGTTAAAAGTTGGTAAAAGTGCAATACTGAAAATGAATTTGTTCTTACATTATGTCTAAGAAACTCATAATATGGATTCTAAAATTATAAGGATTATATAATGTTTAAAAATTTAGTTAATACTATTCCTAACCTTTTTTGAACGGCTTGTTTGGTAAGTCATGGTGCGCTTAAACTCGGTGTTGCGTGTAGTGGAAGTTATTGAATTATTTTGAAGAAATAACACACTATGAAATCATGGGTTGTTAAAAATTGTATCATTACAAATTAACAAACATTATTCACAATTATATTTTTCAAATTTTATTTTCAATTACCAATTCACTTTCCAAACCAAATCATTAGTTTTCATGAATTGATTCAATTTCATATCAATACCAATAACAGTTTTCTATAAATTAAAATTTGATCTTATTTTATAATAAAATCTATGATCTATTAAAAAATTAAATCAATTACAAAAATAAACAAAAAAATTATTTTTTTTCATAAGAGGTTTTCCCCAACATTTGTACCAATTAGAATTACAATTACAATTCACATTCAATTAGGGGATAATAATTTATTTAAAACCATTTTTATAAAACATAGAAAATAAAATATAAATTATATGGAAAATCTAAAACTGAACCACCTCCATTTATCATGGAGGTCATGTATCAACAACAACCACAACAGGCTTTGTCAAAGAAAAAAATGGAAACAACTATATAGAAATCAAACATATAACAATTATTCAAATATATAGAGTTTAGATCCATCAAACACATTATGATAAAACAATATCAATAAAGAAAAGTAAAATAGAGAGGGAAAGAATATTCAAGCTGAAAATCACATACTAGAGAGTGATAAATTGAGATCCTCCATGAATTAATTCTTCAAGGATATGATTTGTAGGATTCAAAAAAAATTCTTGAGAGCCTCTAGGACATAATAATTATACATTGGTTGATTTATAGATGACTGGGGTATCAAAATTGGTTTCATGAAATTTTAAATGAATTTTATAAATAAAAAATTATCCCCCTCATAGTTACCAAGGTAGGACCCCAAGGTTAGAAAAAATGGTATCCCTTACTGTACTCCCCTCTAACAGGGTGTAAGGTTTCCACTATATGGGCCCACAGTTTTATAAATCTCGTTCCAAATATGAAAAACCCCACTTTCTCTAGATGATCTCCATGTACTCAATGTTTGAACGGTTTAGGAAAACCATGGTCCAACCATGTACATCCCATAAACATAATAATATTCCATCTTCTATCATGAAACAAACATGATCCAAAGCAGGAAAAAAACCAATGATCAAGGTGCACATGAAATCCATTAATAGGTTTTTACACATTGAGATAGAACCATTATCCCTATTAAAAATCATAAAATTAATTATTTAAAAACAATACCATTAAATATTTTTTCCTCTATATTTTATCCTTAGTTAAATAAATGGTTGTAGGAACCTCTTTTTCTTCCCTATTTAGAGTTTTGGTAAATCTCTCTCATTCATCATCAAATTACTTCATCATCGATTATGTTGGATCTCAAGTAGTAAATCTATTACTCCATTATAACCACCTGAGATTTTATGAGAAGTATTTTTTTAATTTATTTAATGTATTGTGTTGTATTCTACACAAATATTATCTTGCACTATACGCAACACCATATTAGCTTACAGTATACGCAACACAATTCTTGGATCATGTTATACACAATTTCATGTTAATTTGATAGAAGTTATTCTACGCAACATTGAGTCTATATATATATATATATATATATTCAATGTATAAATAAAATATGGCTGGATTCTGTTATACTCAACAACAAAGGAGTCTTTCACTACACATAACCCTATCTTTTCTTTCATTACATGCAATCGCGACCTTCCTCGATAGCGTGTGTTGTACGCAGTACCGGGTTTCACTAAACAATGATATATGGTTATAATATTGTCACGAACTAGCCATTATGAATTGTATTAACAACATTTTTAATTTTATAACATTATTATTCATCTTATAAACATTCTAAAACATTTTATGTGAACAAAATTAATATTTCGTGTAAAATAAGTAATTTTCAAAAAATGATGTTTTGCCACCTTTTGATGGCGCACCCACATTAAATCGAGTTTTTGAAATGTTTATATGTTCAATTTGACAAAATAAAATTCTTCTTTGGAATCAGGAAATAAAAATTTACTTTGGATTAATTTTTTATATTATTCTGATAACTTTTATATTTTAATGAATAGTAAAAACAAGATATATTTTAATTGAAAACAATTTTTTTCATCGTAATAATCTATGTGGTTAAATTTTAATATTGAATGTTTTTAATGTATAAATAGTATATATTTTTACCATTTAATATAATTTATGTAATTAGAATTGAGTTTACCTTGAGTTCGTAGGTCAAATCAATTCAATCTTTTGCAATGTTTTAAACAAAAACTCGTTTTTTTTCGACCACGAGATTAATTTTAATTTAATTTCTGAAACTTTTTTGTATTGAATTTGGAAAAATGGATTCTATATTTATAATAAGTGGGTCCAAATTATGTTAATAAGTTAATTTTTATTTTTGGGCATTATGAATAGTAACTTTGGTAAATTTTATTTACCATAATTAAAGGTTAAACGGGTAATTAACAGTAAATATAAGAGAATAAAATTACCCTAACACCTGCCAAAATCGTATTGGATGACTAAAAGTAGTCCCATATCACCTAATGGTCGGATTAGATTCATTTAATTAACTTTTGTCCATGAAAATAATTTAATTATTATTAAAACCAATGAAAGTGACAACATGTCACTTTCTTAAATCTTATAAGTATAATAATTTTAATATAGTGATAATGTTAATGAAACTTCAAACATGAATAGTCTCTAAAAATTATTTTGTTGATTGAAATATCAAATAAATGATCATAAAAATATTAAAATAAATATTATATGAATTATTTAATGTGATCAACTAATTTTTTAGATACATTTGACATTTTATGAATCTATTAAATCTTTTAGTTCGAACATATTTTCTGTATATAATTTATTTAAATTCAAATAAATTAATAGTGTCAAAATTGACACTATTGTTATTTTATAAAAATAACATGTTATAAAATTGTTTAAAAATTACAAAAATATTTTAGAATTATATATTAAAATTTATATGGTCGACAATTTCATAAAGTGTCAAATTATGGGAAATTCACAACACATATGTCATTATTTATAATAATTTAAAATTTAGAATATTATTACCATAAATAAAATTAAATTGATAAATAAGGTTAAATCAAGTTGATTATCTTTAAAATAAATTTCTAACACGTCTGAATTTTATTGTTTGATGAGATTACAACCCTATATCTTCTAATATTTTGATATGGGTCATTTTGGAAGTTTTTAAGTGGGGTTGGGATTTAATATAAACTAATATTTTTTATATTTCCAAAGGTGCCCCTCTCATCCCTTATAAAATGGAACCTCCTCCCTCTCCTCCTCACAACAATTTCAGCCTTCAATCTCGTCCAAACCCTACCCATTTCACTTCCCCACTTCCATAGAAACCTACTAGAGGTACTGTTCTTCTCAAAAGACCAACTCTAGTTCCCTTAGAGAATGTTTAAAGGAGGCACTTTGAGAAAGACGTAATACCTTCTACCGTTTTATTCAAGTTCCATTCTTCTTCTACTCCATCTTATTTAGTTGTTTCATTATTAAGTAATAACATCAGTATCCCTCATATACTAATATGTTATTACAAATACTAAACAACCATATTCCACCTTCTATTCATCCTACGCAAAACAAAATCACCACGCGTGTGTACGTACGGAATACCGTCTCCATGCCGTGTTGTAATCTATTTTTCTACCAACGCCTTACATGGATGGTTATAATGGTGTAAAGAATAACTATATATGGTTATTATAACATCATACTAATTATGATGTATTATACCATCCAGTTCAATTCTATTCAATAATTATGAGAATGATATAATCGCTCGTCCGTACATACAGACTACCGTCTCCACGATGTGATGAGATTAATTATAAGGCCCCAGCCTTAAACCTTACTTAATCTTGAGTTATTTCAAGATTACACATTGAGGATCTTTTCAGGTTTCGATTTTTATAGAATTAGATCATAAAACTTGAATTACATTCCACATATAAACAAAGTGGTTACATAAAGATAGTATTATTTCTTCCCATCAACGGAAACATATTTAAAATATTACATGGATTCATTCTTGACACATCCTTGACACTATCATCACATCATGTACCCTTCCGTTGACCTATGAAAAACATTTCAAAAAAACTTGGGATGAGCATAAAAAGCTCAGTAAGGGATATAAAAATATGGAAAGGAAACATGAGTACATGTATACATAAGAATGAAATCATACTTTACCCATAAAACATATGCACTTTAACATACCTCATAAAATCATAGAAATCATATGACATAAAGGTAACTTGAGACATTCATAACATCCTTACGTAGGGAGTAACCCTCTTGGTTACGTTTGGAATACCGATCACAGTATATTCCCTAAATCTCTTCGGATAAACCTTAACATTTCACTCCTTCGTGTTACCCAATGCATTGGAGAGATATATCGGGCTCAACCGCCCTTAGTTTATCACAGAACCACCCGTTCTTCATAACGATGCACAAGAACCATAACATAATTGTATCACATAAAACATGAATAAAAGAAACATAACATTTCCACATTTCAATCACAATAACATTTTAGAATATTGAAATAATGAATCCATTTAAAAACCATTTTCAAAACCATTTAAATCATTTAATAAAGAGATTTTTGAATCAAAGTGTCCCATACCACCTTGAAGCTTTTAACATTTTAAAACATTAATATCTATATAAATAAATCCTTAAAACCATTTTGAAAACATGGATATTAATAAGAACAAACAATTAAAACATTTAAAGCGATATTTTGGTTAAAGGGGTTTTACCAAAATTAGAGACACCTGAATACAATAATTGAGGAATAACATTTAATCAGAACTTTATAATATCATGAGAATAAATGGATTCATGATATAATAATCCAAAGGACAGTATATACACCATATATGATTGAATTGGTGCATAACAACAATGAAGTCTCAATAGAGATGTAAAATGTGATGAAATCCCTTATAAAGAAGGTATCCTTAAATTAAGGATAAATCAATCTCAAAATTATGTGTGACAAATATAAATACACCCAATATAATTGGATATTAAGTGTAAAACAATAATAGGTCATTCACACATATTCAATGGATGGCATATTCAATAACTACATGTTGAACCCAAAGAAATCGAAATTGGGTTAAGAAGCTCATTTGACAGCCTAACGGCGTCACATCACAATGAGTTGATGAGAGATAAGAAAAATGGTATCTCATCACTTGGAAATAAAATTTACATCAATAAGGATATATGAGAACATATCCCAACATAACAATATGTAAATTAAAAGACCCAAAAAAAGAAGTCTTTTAAAAATTGGAGGGTGAAAGGTTCCCTTACCGATATGGGTATCTTTCGAAACATACACCTCGTGAAAGAAGGACAATACAACATCGATGTAAATACTCATAAAAGAAATTATATTACACAATGAGTAAAATAATGGGCAGTACATGCACCACTCAATGGAAATTGTGTCAAATGTAGCATAAATCTCACGGGAATAAAAGTGTGATGAAAAATCCCTTACGAAAACTCAGCAGCCTAACGGCGCCACATAAAACTTACAAAAATGGATTGATGAGATAAAATAGGGTATCTCATCATATTAACATAAAATTTATAGAAATATTAATATAAAAGAACATCCCCACACATAACAAAGAGGAGCTTAAAAGAAGTGACATAAAAGAGAGTACTTAAAAAGAAAGAGAGAGGTTGGATCTCTTATGAAAAATTCGGCAGCCTAACTGTGCCACTCAAAACTTCCAAAATGGATTGATGAGAGAGAATAGGGTATCTAATCACTTGAACATAAAAATTACAGTAAGATTAATATAAAAGAACATCCCAATAACAAGAATGATGAGCTTTAAAAGGAATGACATAAAAGAGTGTACTTAAAAAGAAAGAGTGGAGTAGGATCCCTTATCTCGGGTCCGACTTGACTCGATCGTTCTTTAATATCCTGAATAATAAACTTGATTTAATTTATACTTGATTAAGAACATTTTTAAAGCTTATTATTCCTTTTATATCATGTTATAAACATCATGTAATAATTTAAGTTAATAATGTTCATTTTGTCGATATTTGGTTCTTAACTCAAAAATAGACTTCTTACACTTACATGTTGTTAATTTGGTCAAAGGTCCGTTATATCCAGAATGATATTAATTATTTGGATAACATATATATCATATATATTCATCATATACAGGTATTTATAATATTACATCACATTTAGAGGTACGAAATGAAATGCACCGTTCATGGAGACGGTAAGCCGTACGTATGCATGAACGCTACTTCCATTTCTATTTCGTATTTTCTAGAATGGAATCATAATGATATAAAAGTATATTATAATTCCAGTATAATAACATATATAATATCATTAACTTTATCCTTTACACATCCCACATATGGTATTAACGAATCAAATCACTTTCCGGGGGCGGTAGTCCGCACTTCCTAAAATGAAGATATCGTGTTTACCCATAATGGAAACAATAATGGTATGCCATAAATGAAAAATACAGAAGCTTAAAGAAATAATAAACATATTATATATCATATATAAAAATAGTGACATCATAATGGACACCTTTGAATGTGTTAAATGAGTATTGAACAATCATCGTTTCGGGAGGCAGAATTTCGCCTTCCACGGAAACCGTATGTTCTTTAACCATTTGATGTAGTTTTGTGAGAGTGTTGCTCGAATAAATCTTATAACAACATCCTAGTATATTTAAGATACTGGTGTTGTTACAAAATAAGTAAATAAAAAGTGTTTAGGGGGTTGGAGAAGCAAAATAAAACAAATGAACATGAGAGAATGAATTACCTTTAAAAGTGTAACTCCTTTTGATTTGAGCCTAAAGGATTCCTTTGAAATGATTATTCCCAAATAGAATCCTCTAGGATGAGGAGAGGGATGTGTAGAGAGTAAATGGGCATGGGATGGCCGATCCAAAGGCCTGAGGAGTGTGTGAAATGAGGTAGAGGTGGGGGCGTTTTATAAGAGGAGAGGAGGGGCACTTTTGGAAATCATGATACTATTATTTTATTTTCAAAAGTGTTTCGAATTTATAAGGTCCCACATTGATATATGTAGAATATAAGATGATAAGGCTTCGAAATATACCCATAAAATAGTTTTTGTACAAGTTTATGTCTTAGATTTTAAATTATCATTTCATTTTATTTAAACTGTTCATTAATGAGGTCATCGTTGCATCATCATGATGTCATAATTAAATTAATTTATTTAATGTCTAAAAATTATAAAAAAAAATCCTGATGTAGGAAATATTTTTATATTTCCAAAATTATGATTAGTATAACCCCTTCTAATTTTTTTTTAGTAAAACAATTTATGTTAGTGTCATTTTCACCTTTATTTTAAAAAAAGGCATTAAAGTCATTATCTCACCCAAGAGGCTCCATAGGGTCCCCTAAATCGACCCAGGGGTTGTCTTGGTCGGCCATGACTCATCCAATAGGGGTAGGACAACTTTCATGGTGTTTTCACATTTTTATAATATCATTCTTACCGTAAATTACCCTAATTACCTCTAATCGCGATTAATGAAAAAAAGTTACTATTCACCAAAAAATTATTTTCATCCCATTGAACCAAATTTTACATACCAATGACTACCATGTATGTCGGATTTTCAAAATTCAATACACATTAGTGGTATACATTCATTTATCTGAAAAATCATTTTGCTTGATTACCACTTAGTGGTTTCACTATTCATAAAAAATTGGAGTTTTTCAGAAAATTACCAAAAATTCACCCTAAGCTATATTTGATATTCCGAATTCAAAAATGAAGTCTATTTTACAAAATTCAAAACATATAAGTCACATTAATTAATTTAATATTTAATTACCGCTGTCAGAGCAAATAGCGTGTTTTTATAAAACAATAAGTATCAAAAGATTGGCATCAGTTTAAGTCTAATTTCAATGTGAAACTAATTCCAATGACCACCATTGGATTAAATGGTAAACATATATTCAGATTACACATTAAGACAAATTCAAAATATAATATAATCATATAAATAAATTAGATTAAAAAGAGGTTTTGAATTTAAAAGACAACATTTTACACTATTTTTTAAAAAAATGAACATTATCAGAAAGATACCAAAAATTTACACAAAGTAAATTTTGATGTCCCAATTCTTAAGAAGAGTTTTATTTGGTCCAATAGAATGTATAAGAGTGAACAAAACTATATTTAATTACGGTTCACCATCAAAAGGTGATAAGTGAACCTTTAGTGAAAACTATGTCATATACGCCTAAAATTGAATTCTTTCCGTATTTTAAGCCTTTATCTTTTATTGGATAAATGTAAAAACATTTAAAAACATATATAATCTTATTTTAGTTATTTCTATCCATTCCTGCCAATACAACGGCTACATGTTAACTACCGTTTAAAATAATATTATTTTATTATTAGAGTGCAACGTAAGATTCCCAAGAAACTCGTTGTTGCGTGTTGGGTACGCCATCGAGCATAACATCCCCTTTAAAGACATATTAATATTTTATTCACAAATACGGATAAATATGAAATATCATATTACTTATTTACATGGGGTGTTACATCCTTCCCCCCTTTTGGGAATTGCGTCCTCGCAAATTTTAAAATTGAGCTTGGAAACATCCTTGAAAGTCCCACATCAGAACAAGAGTCGGTAAAACAATCGCTTTAAAAAAAAGAAAGATAAGTACAAAGGTCACCCGAGTTAACCCATAATAGGATTCCATGTAGAAAAATATGGACATGGAGGAGAAAACATAGGGTCATGTTATGATGGAGAGTGATAGAAAACATGTTTAGGAGAATGTTAACAATAAGAAAATCACAAACTAGTGATGGGTTAAACGGTATTCGATTCCCCAGCAGGAAAAGTTAATAGAAAACATTTTCGTTTTTAGTTACTTTTTATTGAGGAATTTATTCATAAGGAAACATAATCACTTATCATGATGACTTTCAACTTTTACTAGATTCCTTAATCAAACTCATATTTTTTTCCAAAAGACGAGTATTTAGGAAGACTTGTTCACATTAAGAGTACTATAATAAACTTCTAGAGAATCACCTAATCCACCAAATAGAACTATATACATCCCATATCTTTAGACCTTAACCAAAAATAAAAATGTTAGTACAAGGTCAGATAATCCAGAAAAGGATTACCCTTTAAAAAGAAAATCTATGCTTAATCTCCAAAATTTGTCCAACAAAACCCAAAGTTAAACGAGGACCATCTGATAAAAAAATTTTCCATAAAATTCTTCAATGTAAACCAATATATGATTGAAACCCAAATATTTGAAGGATTTAGTCACATAGTATTCCAAGTTAAATCGTAACATTTATCTCCAAACAACATTAGTTTCTCCTAAAGTCTCATATTGAAAATTATTTAACCTAATCACATATACTCTATGATAAGTTAATCATTTTCATAAATAACCCAAAATCAACTTACTCTTAATTCATAAAATCATATAACTAAAAATAATCATTCAAACTAACCAGGGACTTCACGTAGTCCAGTGGTAGGCGATAAATACCAGTCGAACTTCGGTTGTGGGTTCGATTCCAGCAGCTTTGTCCGACGTGACGAGTAGTCAAACAGTCTGTGTGTTTTCCTTTTTCCAAAACTATATAATTCTCAAATCATTCCCCAAAAAGGGATAAAATCATCAAAAATAACCATAACATAATTTAACCTCAATTTTATCTCATGCCTTTCACTTCAATCATAACATATAGTAACCCATAATTACCTCAAAATTAAGGAACATATAAACCCAAATAGTTCTTTATAACTATGTCCACAAAAGAAAAGATAACTATTCCTTGAATAAAATTTTCATATATTAAACATTAGGGTTACACATAATATAAAAAGACTTCTAATGTAACCCCATCATCAAAAGAGGCTTAATACTCTTAAGAATTTCACCATAACTCTTGAAGCCCTTATATGTTGACA
Source organism: Viscum album (assembly GCA_963277665.1). Taxonomy (NCBI): domain Eukaryota; kingdom Viridiplantae; phylum Streptophyta; class Magnoliopsida; order Santalales; family Viscaceae; genus Viscum; species Viscum album. Next base: position 1,792,358 of record OY728129.1, read on the forward strand.
TCTTACTCATTCAACATTCTTCATGATCCATTAACCATTCATTTCCAACTTATTCTGAAATACCTCTTTCCTACAAACAAAATCATGAATCATATCCTAAGATTCCAAAATAGGAAAACAATAGTCATGAAATAATACAGACCTTTGATTGGTCATTGTCAGTTTCTTCATCCTCAATCGGAATGGCATTAGGTTTTGGTAAACGACCATTTGTACGCTCTTGGTGAACCCATTCACGATACATCTTTATAGGACATGTGTTTGTATAATGACCATGCACACCACATTTAAAACATTCAATTGATCCCTCAGAAAGAACTTCTTTCCCTTTCCTTGAGTCAACTGGATGCTTCCTTTTTCCATGGAATGTTCTTGCTTTATGACCTTCATTTCCACATCTATAGCATATTTCTGTCCCTTTGAAACATTTTCCTAGGTGTTTCTTTCCACATCATTGACAAATATGTTTTTGAACACACTTACCTTTATGATTATTACCTGTACTTCCATAGGGATTTGTTTCTCGCATATATGATGCTTTAGAGAAATCACCAAGGTTTAGGTGGTCAATCATGACTCCAGATAGTTGGTTGAGGATAATCACATGAGTTCTCATTGAAACTCCCATATCATTCAGTTGCTTTCTCAAAAAACTGTCACAATTTCCTTCACATCCACTGTTACTTTGGTGCCTGCTAGATCCAACCATTTACTAAAACCAAAAAGGTCAGTGTGAGTATATTAACAAAACCATAATGTACTAATGAGGAAGGTAAACACAAATATATACTTACTCATTCACTTTATCTAAAACTAGTCCTCTTTATGAAATCCTATCCATTATGGTACTGCCACTTATGCTTAAGAATACTCTAACCTCTAAAGTTATCTAAACTGACCTCTGATACCAACTATAAGGCCCCAACCTTAAACCTTACTTAATCTTGAGTTATTACATGATTACACGTTGATGATCTTCTCAGGTTTAGAGTTTTAGAGAATTATATCATAAAACATGCATTACATTCCACATATAAACAAAGTGGTTACATAAAGATAGTATTCTTTCTTCCCATCAATGGAAACATATTTAAAATATAACATGGATTCTTTCTTGACACATACTTGACACTATCATCACATCATGTACCCTTCCATTGACCTGTGAAAAACATTTCAAAAAAACTTGGGATGAGCATAAAAAGCTCAGTAAAGGATATAAAAATATGGAAAGGAAACATGAGTACATGTATACATAAGAATGAAATCATACATTACCCATAAAACATAAGCACTTTAACATACCTCATAAAATCATAGAAATAATATGACATAAAGGTAACTTGAGGCATTCATAACATCCTTACATAGGGAGTAACCCTCTTGGTTACGTTTGGAATACCCATCACCGTATATTCCCTAAATCTCTTCGGAGAAACCTTAACGTTTCACTCCTTCACGTTACCCAATGCATTGCAGAGCTATATCGGGCTCACCCGCCCTTAGTTTATCACGAAACCACCCGTTCTTTATAACAATGCCCAAGAACCATAACATAATTGTATCACATAAAACATGAATAAAAGAAACATAACATTTCCACATTTCAATCACAATAACATTTTAGGATATTGAAATAATGAATCCATTTAAAAACCTTTTTCAAAACAATTTAAAACATTTAATAAAGAGATTTTTGAATCAATGTATCTCATACCACCTTGAAGCTTTTAAAATTTTAAACCATTAATATCCATATAAATAAATCCTTAAAACCATTTTGAAAAAATTGATATTAATAAGAACAAACAATTAAAACATTTAAAGTGATATTTTGGTTAAAGGGGTTTTACCAAAATTAGAGACACTTGAATGCAATAATTGAGAAATAACATTTAATCAAAACATTATAATATCATGAGAATAAATGGATTCATGATATAATATTCCAAAGGACAGTATATACACCATATATGAGTGAATTGGTGCATAACAACAATGAAGTCTCAATAGAGATGTAAAATGTGATGAAATCCCTTATAAAGAAGGTATCCTTAAATTAAGGATAAATCAATCTCAAAATTATGTGTGACAAATATAAATACACCCAATATAATTGGATATTACGTTTAAAAAAATAATAGGTCATTCACACATATTCAAAGGTTGACATATTCAATAACTACATGTTGAACCCAAAGAAATCGAAATTGGGTTAAGAAGTTCCCTTGACAGCCTAACGGCGTCACATCAAAATGAGTTGATGAGAGATAAAAAAATGGTATCTCATCACTTGGACATAAAATTTACATCAATAAGGTTATATGAGAACATATCCCAACATAACAATATGTAAATTAAAAGACCCAACAAAATAAGTCTTTTAAAAAGAGGAGGGTGAAAGGTTCCCTTACTGACATGGGTATCTTTCGAAACATACACCTTGTGAAAGAAGGACAATACAACATCGATGTAAATACTCATAAAAGAAAGAATATTACACAATGAGTAAAATAATGGGCAGTACATACACCACTCAAAGGAAATTGTGGCCAATGTAGCATAAATCTCACGGGAATAAAAGTGAGATGAAAATCCCATACGAAAACTCGGCAGCCTAACAGCGCCACATAAAACTTACAAAAATGGATTGATGAGATCAAATAGGGTAACTCATAATATTATCTTAAACTTTATAGAAATAGTAATATAAAAGAACACCCCCCAACATAACAAATAGGAGCTTAAAAGAAGTGACATAAAAGAGAGTACTTAAAAAGAAAGAGAGAGTTTGGATCTCTTACGAAAAATTCGGCAGCCTAACGGTGCCACTCAAAACATCCAAAATGGATTGATGAGAGAGAATAGAGTATCTCATCACTTGAAAATAAAAATTACAGTAAGATTAATATAAAATAACATCCCAATAACAAGAAAGATGAGCTTTAAAAGGAATGACATAAAAGAGTGTACTTAAAAAGAAAGAGTGGAGTAGGATCCCTTACCTCGGGTTCGACTTGACTCGATCGTTCTTTAATCTCCTGAATAATAAACTTGAGTTAATTTATACTTGATTAAGAACCTTTTTCATGCTTATTATTCCTTTCATATCATGTTATAAACATCATGTAATCATTTAAGTTAATAATGTTCATTTTGTCGGTATTTGGTTCTTAAGTCAAAAATAGACTTCTTACACTTACATGTGGTTAATTTGGTCAAAGTTTTGTTATATCCAGAATGATATTTATTATTTGGATAACATATATATCATATATATTCATCGTATACATGTATTTATAATATTACATCACATTTATAGGTAAGAAATGAAATGCACCGTTCATGGAGACGGTAAGTCGTACGTACGCATGAACGCTACTTCCATTTCTATTTTGTATTTTCTGGAATGGAATCATAATGATATAAGAGTATATTATAATTCCAGTATAATAACATATATAATATCATTAACTTTATCCTTTACACATCCCACATATGGTATTAACGAATCAAATCACTTTCAGGGGCGGTAGTCCGCACTTCCTAAAATGAAGATATCGTGTTTACCCATAATGGAAACAATAATGGTATGCCATAAATGAAAAATACAGAAGAATAAGGAAATAATAAACATATTATATATCATATATAAAAATATTGACATCATAATGGCCACCTTTGAAGGTGTTAAATGATTATTGAACAATCATCGTTTCGGGAGGCAGAATTTCGCCATCCACGGAAACTGTATGTTATTTAACCATTTGATGTAGTTGTGTGAGAGTTTAGCTCGAATAAATCTTATAAAAACATCCTAGTATATTTAATATACTGGTGTTTTTACAAAAGAATTAAATAAAAAGAGTTTAGGGGGTTGGAGAAGCAAAGTAAAACAAATGAACATGAGAGAATGAATTACCTTTAAAAGTGTAACTCCTATTGATTTGAGCCTAAAGGATTCCTTTGAAAGGATTATACCCAAAGGGAATCCTATAGGATGAGGAGAGGGATGTGGAGAGAGAAAATGGGCAGGGGACGGCCGAGCCAAATGCCTGAGGAGTGTGTGAAATGAGGTAGAGGTGGGGGCCTTTTATAAGAGGAGAGGAGGGCACTTTTGGAAATCATGAAACTATTATTTTATTTTCAAAAGTGTTTCGAATTTATAAGGTCCCACATTGATATATTTAGAATATAAGATGATAAGGCTTCTAAATAATCCAATATAATAGTTTTTGGACAACTGTAGGTCATAGAGTTTATATTATCATTTCATTTTATTTAAATTGTTCATTAATGAGGTCATCATTGTATCATCATGATGTCATAATTAAATTAATTTATTTAATGTATAAAAATTCTAAAAACAATCCTGATGTAGGAAATCTTATTCTCTTTCCAAAGAGTATTTATAGACAAAATTATGATTAGTATAACCCCTTCTAAAAATTGTTTTAGTAAAACAATTTATGTTAGTGTCATTTTCACCTTTATTTTAAAAAAATGCATTAAAGTCATTATCTCACCCAAGAGGCTACATATGGTCCCATAAATCGACCCATGTGTTGTCTTGGTCGGCCATGAATCATCAAATAGGGGTAGGACAAGTCTCATGGTGTTTTCACATTTTTATAATATCATTTTTACCTTAAATTACACTAATTACCTCTAATCGCGATTAATGAAAAAAAGTTTCTATTCACCAAAAAATTATTTTCATCCCATTGAACCACATTTTACATAACAATGACAACCATGTTTGTCAGATTTTCAAAATTCAATACACATTAGTGGTATACTTTCATTTAACTGAAAAATCAGTTTGCTTGATTACCACTTAGTGGTTTCACTATTCATCAAAAATTGGATTTTTTCAGAAAATTACCAAAAAATCACCCTATGCTATATTTGATATTCCGAATTCAAAAATGAAGTCTATTTTACAAAATTCAAAACATATATGTCACATTAATTAATTTAATAACTAATTCCCGTTGTCAATGTAAATAGCGTGTTTTTATAAAACAATAAGTATCAAAAGATTGGCACCAGTTTAAGTCTAATTTCAAATTGAAATTGATTCCAATGACCACCATTGGATTAAATGGTAAAAATATATTCAGATTACACATTAAGACCAATTAAAAAGATAATATAATCATATAAATAAATTATATTAAAAAGTAGTTTTCAATTTAAAAGACAACATTTTATACTATTTTTTAAAAAAATGAACTTTATCAGAAAGACACCAAAAATTTACACAAAGTAAATTTTGATGTCCCAATTCTTAAGAAGAGTTTTATTTGTTCCAATATAATGTATAAGAGTTAACAAAACTATATTTAATGACGGTTCGCCATCAAAAGGCGACCAGTGAACCTTTAGTGAAAACTAGGTCATATACACCTAATATTGAATTCTTTCCGTATTTTAAGTGTTTATCTTTTATTGGATAAATGTAAAAACATTTAAAAACATATATAATTTTATTTTAGTTATTTCTATCCATTCCGGCCAATACAACGTCTACATGTTAACTACCATTAAAATATTATTATTTTATTATTAGAGTGCAATGTAAGATTCCCAAGAAACTCGTTGTTGCGTGTTGGGTATGCCATCAAGCATAGCGTCCCCTTTAAAGACATATTAATATTTTATTCACAAATACGGATAAATATGAAAATGTCATATTATTTATTTACCTAGGGTGTTACATTCATTCTCCATATAAACCATACATGAATGATCACAATGTTTATATAATGAATAATAATGAAATATATGAAATAATAATGCTAATGGATTAATGTATATATATATATATATGTCATCTATTTAGTTTTATTCAATTCAATAAGGAAACAAAAACAACCTTCATGTGTTCGTACATCCTACAGTCTCCATGAACTATGTATTTCATTCCTTTTATCAATCTATAATATATATGTACATGATGAATATATATTATATATAAATCATGTTTTCCATTCTGGAATTATGTAAATCTGGATATAAGTAATAATATCAAGAACGACAAGTCTAAACACATATGATAAATGAAATGATTTTACCCAAAACGCTGCTTTAACATGAAATTTACAAAAGAACGGGTAATATAAAGTCATAAGTGAAACATATATGATATCATAACAATTAATATTATTATTTAATAATTCAATGACATTATTTAAATCATTATACTGGAGGTTCTGATCCATACGAAGCATATTAGACCTAAGGTAAGGGATAACTTTTCCAATCTCGTTTTTTTTCAAGATTGTTTATTCGTAAGTATTTACTGGGGTTATATATATCATCCATTTACTTGTTTTCTAAAAATGTTTTTCATGTATTTTTAATGTCCTTTTTACCCATTTTTGACTTTTACTACATGGTATGTATGGAATTTTTATTTTATGAGGCACTTTTTGACTTTTCTGGCAAAAGTACGAGAAGAATGTTTTTTTTAACTTATACGGCGTGAACAGATTTTTACTGTTTTATAAAGCCTTATTTTAATGAAGATTCCTCCAAAAGAATTTGTGACTATTTTCAACAAAATACTTTTCGTTTAAAATTGCATTGAATTTTGTGAAATGAAAATAAATTTGAAGAATAAAGTATATTTTCCTTAAGAATTCATTTCAAGTGTTTTATCAAAACCATTTTCTATCTAAGATGACATTATTTCATATGTGTATGTTTCATGTATAATGTCTCTATGATTTACATGGTTTCACTTTTCTTATGATGAAATATTCATTTGTTTTATATGGATTATATGATGATGGGATGATGTTTATGAAAACCATTTTATTCTTTGGGTTATGATGAATGTTTTATGTTTATTTTGTGGCACAAGTAAGAATGATTTCATTATGAGATGGGTGGAACCTATATCTCCCTCCAATGATTTGGGTAAAGATTTATATCTCATGAGATAGACATGGCTGGAACGGTAAGTTAATCCGGTTCAGTGTTACAAGATTCGAACGAGGAGTGAACTCGATTCAGAAAGGGACTTTGTCCACTAAGATGGACTTGGAAGAAATGGCTTGGATACTATGGAAATCATAACATGTGATGAATGATTTCCACATTTACATGTTTTATTCCCATTATATTTTATCATGTTTGATGTTCCATTATGATATTTTTCTTACGTACTTCCACGATTTATGTCTTTTCTCAAGATTTTGATGCTGAAATTTCATGGTCATTTTTTGCTTGCAAATGTTTATTGATTGTTTTATGTTATATATGTTTTCCCTTAATGAGAATTTGAGCTCACCCTTTTTATCTTTTATTTTCCCTGGGAAATATATAAAGGTTTTAGGTAAGGAAACAAAAAGGGTAAGATCGTTACGGGAGTTGTTGAAGATATTTCAACATGATTAGAAGTTTATATTCTGAGTTTCCAAAGACACTAAACTATTACAGTCCTTGTGTGTCTATTTTTGTTATGTATTAAGTATTCCGAAAAAGTAATGTAATGTCCATGTACATCAAGCTTTGGGTCTCTACAGTTGGTATCAGTGGAAAGGTTTAGTCCGCTTTTGGAAACTAGGATGCGAAAACCTTAGTGAGATCTCTAGGGAAATTTCGAAGGTATGTCTAGGGATATCCCTATGGATAAGTATACATATAGGATATAGTCCTAGAACTACAGTAACGATCATAGAAATTAACCTATGATGTTATATATTGAGGGTACTCCCCCTTTACTATGCTGTTTTCCATAGTATGCTTTTTGCCTCTCACACTATTCTTTTTGGGTTTTATAAAATGACTGGAAACAGGAAGATTCACAATAATGGACTATATGATGGACAATGGAATGATATTTTTAATGAGCAACCAAATGAAACGGGATTCGGAATTCCAAACACCATTATTATTCCCAATCAGAAATCTTGTAATATGATCAATAATCTCAACTTTGGTAAGTTTCCTCACTCAGATAATAAGAGAAAGATGGAGTTTCATGATGATCATAGAGGAAAGAAACATCAATTTCCCACATGTAAATCCTATGGGAAGAGGCATCATGGAGATTTTTTCAAAGGAACTGGAAGATGCTTTGGGTGTGGAAAAGAAGGACACAAAGCCAGTAAGTGCAAAGGAAAAGGTTTAGTTACTACCATGGACAAGGATAATGGTATTTCTACGACATCAACAATGATTAGATGTTTTAAATGTGGAATGTATGGGCATTATGCAAACCAATTCCCTAAGGGAAAATCACATGAAGAGAATCATCATGGTCATATGAGTAGTATTTATGTGGATTATGATGAAGACACTACAAATGAAATATGAGATGAAAGAATGATGATGTTAAGTCAGTGGTTTAAGAAGTTAGTGGAATGATTGTATGTTTGTAAAGAATAAAGTATGGTACTATGGAATAAAGAATCATCTATGGATTGTTATACTATTATTTTTTCATAAAGTATTTGAAAGTATATGTATAATAGTACCGGTAACCATGGAAAGTTATTCATTTATTTTTGGAAAGTATATGATATGTGCATAATAAAGGGATAAAAATATAATGAGATGTTTGATTATATTCATGTGATCATGACTGATATAAGGACTAAGTGATATTATGGTTTCATTATATAGATTTTTTGGGATTTTGGTATGTGGAAAGAGTTACCTTTTGACAGTATTCATGTTTTCAATAAGTTTCTATGGTAATTTATGTTTCAAGAGAATATATGACAAAGGTATTCATGTGTTTGGAATGCAACCAACAAGATATATCTTATGATATATGTGGGATAAATGCTTGTATTCACATTCTTGGTAGATAACCATTCTAGTAATTTTTTTCTTTATACTATGAGATTGGACCAAAGTATTTTAGATAAGCTTAAATATTGGAATGGATTATGTTAGTCATAAGTTAGTATTTTTTAAGGATATAACTTTTTTCTATATTATTGATGGGATGTTATAGTAATGTAGTTTTAGAAAAAGGACAACCTGCAAGACGGGAGACAACCCATCACGTCAGACAAGGCTGTGGGAATCGAACCCACAACCGAAGTGCCACTGGCCTTTATCGCCTACCACTGGCCTACATGATGTCCCTGGTTAGTAGAAACTAGTTATATTTTATTAAGCGGTTTGATATATGAAGTATAAGTTCAATTTTAAAACTCTATACGATTAATCTCACAATATGATGGACTTATAACTTTTGTTATCCTTATATTTGAAACAGATGAAATGACCCATCATTCTATCACATGATATGCTAACGCTTCATGAATAACAAATTCGACTTCATTTCTTTAAGAGATGAAGTAAAAAAATTTCAATTCATGATAAATAGTTAGATTGTACCAAAATCATGTATGTATTTCCATTAATTCATCAACATTAGGGAAATGATCTTGGACACCAAAAATGTTGTCCTAGTGCCCTTATATCCGATGAATCGGATGGTACCCTTGATCATCACAAATTTATGGCTTTGTGATTGTTGGATTTTTCATAGCCATGTTCTCTACCACTATCCATCAGAACATGATGGTTAGATTTCCCTTCCATATCCATATTTTCACATATGTTCACCTATGTGGAAATCTAGTGATTAGTTAATTTGGGTAACCATTACGTTTCATACATCAGTTTTTAAATTCATGATTTGGTATTATTTTTTATGAAGTGGGTTTCCATTAAAAAAACCATCTAGTAGAAAACCATTTATAATCCCGACAAATTTTGAGGGCGAAATTAATTTTAAGGGGGGTAGAATGTAACATCCTGAGATTTTATGAGAAGTATTATTTTTAATTTATTTAATGTCTTGGGTTTTATGTTACACAAAGATTATCTTGTGTTATACGCAACACCGTATTAGCATGCAGTATACGCAACACAATTCTTGGATCGTGTTATACACAATTTCACATTCATTTGATAGAAGTTATTCTACGCAACATTGAGTGTGTGTATATATATATATATTCAATGTATAAGTGAAATATGGTTGGATTCAGTTATATGCAAAAAGAAAAAGGAGTCTTGCTCTACACACAACCTTAACATGGATTTCATTACACGCAATCGCGACCTTCCTCGATAGAGTGTGTTGTACGCAATACCAGGTTTCACTAAACAATGATATATGGTTATAATATTATCACGATCTAGCTTTTATGCATAGTATTAACTAAAATTTTAATTTTATAACATTATTATTCATCTTATAAACATTATAAAACATTTTATTTGAACATAATAATTTTTCGGGTAAAATATTTATTTTTAAAAAAATGCAGTTTTGCCGCCTTTTAATGGCGCTCCCACTTTAAATCTAGTTTTTTACGTTTTTTTAAGTTCAATTTGACAAAATAAAATTATTCTTTGGAATCATGAAATAAAAATTTACTTTGGATAAATTTTTTATATTATTCTGATAACTTTCATATTTTAATGAATAGTAAAAACACGGTATATTTTAATTAAAAACAACATTTTTCATCGTAATAATTTATGTGGTTAAATTTTAATAATGGATGGTTTTAAAGTATAAATAGAATATATTTTTACCATTTAATATAATTTATGTAATTATCATTAATTTTACCTTGAATTCATAGGTTAAATCAATTCAATCATTTGCAATGTTTTAATCAAAAACTCGTTTTCTTTCGACAACGGGATTGATTTTAATTAATTTTCAGCAAATTTTGTCTGTTGAATTTTAAAAATGGATTCCATATTTGGAATCGGTGGGTCTAAATTATGTTAATATTCTACTTTTTTATTTTTTGGCATTATGAATAGTAACTACGATAAATTTTATTTACCATAATTAAAGGTAAATCGGGTACTAAAGGGTAAATATAAGATAATAAAATTACCCTAACACCTGAGAAAATCCTATTGGATGGCTAAAAGTCGACCCATATAACCTAAGGGTCGGATTAGATTCATTTAATGGACTTTTGTCTATGAAAATTATTAAATTATTATTAAAACCAAAGAAAGAGGACAAAATGTATGTTTCTTAAATATTATAAGTATAATAATTTTAATTTAGTGTTAAACTTAATTAAAATTAGAAAATGAATAGTATACAGAAAGATAATACAATTATCTACATCATATGAATTTATTTATAATTTTAGGTATTAAATAAGTATCATTAATTATGACACAATAGTGATGTTGAAATTATTTTATTGATTGAAATATCAAATAAATGATTTTAAAAATTTTAAAATAAATATTATATGAACTATTTCATTTTATCCACTATTTTTATAGATACATATAACATTTTATAAATCTATTAAATCTTTTTGTTTGAACATATATTATGTATATATTTTATTTAAATTCAAATAAATGAATAGTGTCAAAATTGACACTATTGTATTTTATAAAAATAACATATTTCAAAATTGTTTAAAAATCACAAAAATATTTAAAAATTATAAATTAAAATTTATATGGTCTAAAATTTCATAAAGTGTTAAATTTTGGAAAATTCACAGCACATATGTAATTATTTATAATAATTTAAAATTTAGAATAATATTACCACAAATAAAATTAAATTGATAATTAAAGATAAATCAAGTTTATAATCATTAAAATAAATTCCTAACATGTCTAAATTTTATTGGATGATGATATTACAACCCTATATCATCTAATATTCATATATGAGTCATTTTGGAATTTTTTATGTGTGTTTGGGATTTAATATAAACTAATATTGTTTATATTTCCAAAGGTGCCCCTCTCCTCCATTATAAAAGGGAACCTCCTCCCTCTCCTCCTCACACCAATTTGAGCCATCAAGCTTGGCCAAACCCTATCCATTTCAGTTCCCCACTTCCATAGAAACCTACTATAGGTACTGGTCTTCTCAAAAGACCAACTCTAGTGGCCTAAGAGAAAGTTTAAAGGAGGCACTTCGAGAAAGAGGTAATACCTTATACCGTTTTCATCAAGTTCCATTCATCTTGTACTCTATCTTCTTTAGTTGTTTAATTATTAAGTAATAACATCAGTATCTCTGATATAATTATATGTTATTATAAATATTAAACAACCCTATTTCACCTTCTATCCATCCTACGGAAAACAAAACCACCACTCGTGCATACGTACGGAATACCGTCTCCACACCGTGGTTTAATCTGTTTCTTCGACCAACACCTTACATGGATGGGTATAATGGTGTAATGAATAACTATATATGGTTATTACAACATCATAATGATTCTTATATATTATACCATCCACTCCAATTATATTCAATAATTATGGGAATGATATCATCGCTCGTGCGTACGTACGGACTATCGTCTCCAGGATGTGATGAGATTCATTCTCCATGTTAACCATACATGAATGATACTAAAGTTTATATAATGAATAATAATGAAATATATGAAATAATAATTCTACTGGATTTTTGTATATATATGTATGTCATCTATTTAGTTTCATTCAATTCAATAAGGAAACGAAAACAGCGTTCATGCATACGTACAGCCTACCGTCTCCATGAACGGTGTATTTCATTCCTTTTATCAATCTATAATATATATGTATATAATGAATATATATTATATATAAATCATGTTTTAGATTCTGGAATTATGTAAATCAGGATATAAGTAATAATATCAAGAATGACAAGTCGACATACATACAATAAATGAAATTATTTTACCCAAAACGCTGCTTTAACATTGAATTTACAAAAGAACGAGTAATATAAAGTAATAAGTGAAACATATATGATATTATAAAAATTAATATTATTATGTAATATGTCAATGAAAATATTTAAATAATTATATAGGAGGTTCAGATCCATACGAAGCATATCGGACCTAAGGTAAGGGATAAATTTTACAATTTCGTTTTTGTATCTGAGTTTGTTTATTAGTAATTATTTACTGGGGTTATATTTATCATACATATCCTTGTTTTCTAAAAATATTTTCATGTAAGTTTAATGACCTTTTTATCCATTTTTGTCTTTTACTACATGGTATGTATGGAATATTTCTTTTACAAGGTACTTTTTGACTTTTCCTGCAAAAGTACGAGAATAATGTTTTTTTAACTTATACGGCGTGAATGGATTTTTACGGTTTTATAAAGCCTTATTTTTATGAAGAATACTACAAAATATTTCATGACTACTTTAAACAAAATACTTTTCATTTAAAATTGCATGGAATTTTGTGAAATGAAAATGTTTTTGAAGAATAAAGGTTATTTTCCTCAAGAATTCATTTCAAGTGTTCTATCAAAACCATTTTCTATCTAAGATGACATTATTTCATATGTGTATGTTTCATGTATAATGTCTCTATTATTTACACGGTTTCACTTTTCTTATAATCAAATATTCATTTATTTTATATGGATTTTGTGATGATGGGATGATGTTTATGGAAACCATTTTATTATTTGGGTAATGATGAATGTTTTATGTTTATTTTGTGTCACAAGTAAGAATGATTTCATTATGAGATGGCTGGGACATATATCTCAATCAAATGCATTGAGTAAAGATTTATATATCATGAGATATACATGGCTGGAATGTTAATTTAATATGGTTCAGTTTTACAAGACTGAAACGAGGAGTGAACTCGATTCATAATAGGACTTTGTCCACTAAGATGGTCTTGGCAGAAATCCCTTGGCTACAATGGAAATCATTACATGTGCTGAATGGTTTCCACAATTACATGATTTATTCCAATTATATTTTATCATGGCTAATGTTCCATTATGATATATGCCTTACGTACTTCTACGATTTATGTATTTTCTCATGATTTTGATGTTTAAATTTTATGTTCATGTTTTTACTTCCAAATGTTTATGGATTGTTTTATGTTATCTATGTTTTCCCTTACTGAGCATTTGAGCTCACCATTTTTTGTTTTATTTTCACCAGGATATAACGAAAGGTTTTAGGTATGGAAAAAAGGGGAAGATTGTTATGGGAGTTGTTGAAGATATTTCATCATGATTAGAAGTTTATATTCCGAGTTTCTAAAGACACTAGACTATTACGGTCCTTGTGTGTCTATTTTTGTTATATATTAAGTATTCAACAAAAGTAATGCAATTTACATGTACGTCAAGCTTCGGGTCACTACATCCATGGTCCCATTTAATGAATTTTCATGAACATATTGGTTTTCATCTCTTTATAGATTTATATATCCCAATTTCATTGATTTTTCCTAGTTTTTTTATATACACTCCTTCCAGAACAAATATGATATTTATAAAGGATGATGAATATTCCCCCATAATATAGTAGGTAGTATTTATTTTTCCCATGGTTATAATTTCTTGTTGCTATGATAAAATCCATCATTTATCCAGAAAAAACCAAATTTGGAATCCCCATTTTAAAAGTAATATATACTGAGACATTGATGTCCTATAAGATTCTTGACACCATTGAAGGTTAAAGGCCTCAACCTAAACTACTGCTTAGGATTTGTTCAATTAAATGAACTTCATAAGCTTTCCTTTTAGATAATCAAAACACCATTAAAGTTATTTTTTGGTTTAACTCTTATGAAATGAATAATATGAATTAAATAATTATATTCCTGTTTAGAATGGATGATTATTTTTTCCTTTGATATCATATTATATTATGTTTGATTACTTTTATGGACCTAGATAACTAATAAGGTGTATCCAGCCCTGATTAAGACATGGATTCCCGGCCAAGAATAAACTGAGAAAACTCATAGCATTCCATTTAATTAATTGATTCAACCTCCATGGGAGACAAAAATAATGGGATCAGTCAATGTATTATATTCATGAATTCCCTGGATAAACACTGATGATTCACATTCTTTCTCTGAAAATTTTAATTCCCAGGGTGAGATCATTGGTTTCATGTTAATGTCCAAAAGAATGTACCACATTGGTTGAGCTAATTAGACTCCAATTAAACATATCCTAAAATTACCCTAGAAATTACAATAGATTCACTTAGAATCATTAAGTGTGAAATTCTAATGGATAATACATTGGATTATACTCATACCCAATAGCCTATTATTTTTTCTAATCGCCAAGACTTCGAATAGCCATTTAATGTTAATGAATTCAAGGGTATCTCATGGATACCTGTAGATTCTCATAATATTATTTCTTTCGTATATTTGTTTCTTAGATAACTAATTCTTCTGTGACTAGTGACATTTAACTTTGGCTAAAATAGGTAGGTTCGGCCAGCTATCCCAATAGGATACTGAGATAAACAAATTTTATATTTATAGTACTATTTTACATATATTATACCCACACATGTTAATTATTACATTCCTAAAAAGGATTTCAATTATGAATGATTTGTTGATTCATACTTAGTTATTATCAAAAACAATTTGGGCTATAGTTTGGATCTTGGAAGGATTTCATGTATACATGTTGGGATAAAATAAAGTATTTTGCTATGGATTATTGGTTTCATTCTTGGATAGGGGATTTGGAGGAAATTAATAACCATGTATTACGATGATCATAGAATTTTCTTTCATGTTTTTTGCTTTTTGTACATACTATAATATTTTATTATTGATTCCATGCTCACCTACTGATATTTTTTATAATCTCTGAACATCATCACATGTATATGATTCAATTTTAATGTATGTTTTTTATTTTCAAGAAGATTTAATTCCATTAAATTATTATATCCACAATTTTTAATACTAATTGTGTTTCGTTTATTTACTTATGTTCTGATCTTTGATAGAGTGGGTATAGTCTCCCCATTGTATGACCATACACAATCGCTTCTGTTTGGAATCCATTGGCATATAGGGAGGAACATATGAATACATGTATCCTAACTTGTTAGGTTACATATGAGTGAAATTTCCTAGAAAAATCGGAGTATAGGAATTTCACTATGAACAATAAGGTAAAACATTAATTGGTCCTTTAATGTTTATTTGTTTGTAATCAAATCATATTGTTTATTTAACTGTGGGAATGAACTCATTTTTAAGAAAGATATAATTGAAATCACCCTAAATAATCCCATAATTCCCCTATCTACATAATTCATATTATTTTCATTTGAAGATGATTATTCTATTAGTTTATCATAGGTGTAATTTTAGGTATGATACTTCATCCGTGATTATATTATTCACTTTTTCTCCCAATTGTATAGATTTTTAAATAAAATATAAATTTATGTATTTTTATTTTTATTATTGTTTTCTTCATTTCAACATCAAATAGTTTTATAATATTCTATATGAAGACTTTTTAAATTAATAGGATGGTGATTCGATGATATTTTAATAGTTATATCTGTATTTATACATCATGTGATATTGAGGCGGGGATAGGGTCATGTGTGTGATTTTGAAAATATATTAATATAATTTTTTTTGTTATAATGTGATAGATAGGGTCAGTCATATCTAGGTAATGAAAGAAAATGTAATGGTCTTTATGATTTCATATAAGGTATCAAAATATTAATAATATGTTGATCTTGCAGTAAGATCCTTTGTATGGTTTTTTAGAAACATTACGGTTATTGTAACAGTCTAATAATTTAATATGAAATTATATTTAAATATATATTTTCTAAAATAGTTCTTCAACCTGTGGACACAAACTAAAATGAATCAATAAAGTTATTATAATAATACATTATAAGAACATAATGTAAAATATCATTATGAGATTTATAAGTTGTGTAACAAATCTATGTAAAAAATTCATAATTCGTTTATTTATGAAATATATATTTATTAATTTTCAATATTTATTTTATAAAATTAAATAAATGAAATTTAATGACTAAATATTTACATTTTATTATAATAAAAAGAAAAGGGTGGAACCCTTAAAAATCACAAATCATAGAGCATGAATTTGATGATGTCCAAGGCATCACCCCATGCAATTAACATTCTATCATTAGGAAGAGACCCTATTAAAAAATATTACATGATATTTTCATTTGGAATCTCTTTTCATGCCAAAGAATCATCAACATATTTTCCTTCACTCTAGGTGTGACAGAACTCAACACCATGATCAATGATTGTTATACACTTCTTAATATGTTATGACTAGTTCAATGGAAGACTGTACTTTCCTCGGAGAATCCCAACCAACACAAATATTATTTTATGTTAAATAATTAATGTGATGTGTTTAAAATTATTCTATTATTAATAGATATATTATTCAAATAATATTTTTAAATGTTTTATGTATTATAATATTATAAATTTAATTTATCAGAAGTAAATTTTTTTATTATAATATATAATGTTTAAATATTCATTCATTTAATTATTAATTTATTGGAACTGAAATTATTAACACATAAAATTTTAAAAGTAAGGTTCTATATAATATTTTTTTTATTTTTTAAATTCATCTTTAAAAAAATTGTTGAATTTTAAAATAGGTAATTTTTATTTTAACATGAATTATCATGTCATCATTTCAAAATTATCATAGGATTCATTTTTGCGAATTTTGTAAAGAAATATTAATTTTTATGTGAAGAGTGAAAAAAAATAATTTAAAAAATTACTTTAATGAATTTATCATTAATTATAAATGACTTAAATTTATATTAAACACTTTTACTATACAAAATTTTCATTAACTATTACAATATTTCCTTTAGAAATGTTGTTTTGAATCTGGAAACCATTAATTGTCATTTCAAAACCCGGGTAATGATTTATTCTAATAGAAGAACTATTTATCATTCTTATATTTAATTAATTATGTGGGGAGAAACATTAGTTTTGGATAGTTTTACTGATACAAAAAATTTCATTTTCTATTTCAAAAAAAAATTAATATCATGGGGATTGATTCAATGTATACTTTTGGTATAAATATTTTTGATACATAAAAATATTTTGTTGTGTTTCTTTCATTATTTTTTCATACATATAATAATATTAAATTCTCCACCAATAAAAATTTAATCCATTAAATTTATATTAATATTTTAAATCAAAATTCTAAAAAAATTTAATATGATCTCTTCTATTTTTTTCCATTAAATTTTATTACCCTTGTAAACATTATTCACTATAGTAATGGTTAAATTAATTATGGATGGGGTTAAGCTAGTGTAAAGTTCATTAAATACATCTAAAGGTATCTAAATGAGATCATATTTGTTAAAATAACTCCAATGTTGTCCCATATTTTAATATTTTTCACATGGTCCCACTATACCATGAGAATTGCATTTATAATATTTTAGTGTATATATTATTTATAAGAGTTTCACTCTTTTAACCTATAAATGCACATTTCCTTCCCTCGCTTCTATAAACACGTTAAGAACCCTAGATTTTAATATATTATATATTCCCAAATTAAATATAAAAACCCCTTTTCAATTAAATATAGGTTCCACTATCTTAAAAAAATAGAAATCCTTAGAGAAGTTTTCAATGTAGGTTTTCTAAGGATGAGGTTTTATGGTCACCAAATTATATCAAGTTTATTTCATGAAAAAACATCTAAAAATTTATATAAATATTAACATAATAGAATGATTATCATTATTATTCATTGATGTTATTATACTAATGGAAAAAAATTCCCTCTCTTTTTCAACTAATAGAAAATCGAAAATGTCTGATATTCCTATGTGCAGATTACTTCCTCCTAGAAATGGAATTTTTCGTTTTTTATTTTTGTCTCATATTGAGGTCAATAAAACATGTATTTTAGTAATAATTATGCTTTTTATAACATAATTATTTATATATAAATATACTCTATTATCTTCCATCCATCTTTTAAATCCATTGGAAAATGAAGGTGTCTCTCTTGTGTACGTGCGAGCTATTGACTCTATGAATAACATATTTAATTTTTCATTTCCACCAAACATGGTTGGTTTCATGAATTTACTCAATAAATAAATATTAAATTTATCATATTATAATTATTATTTGAATATAATTTTTAAATAATATTAATATAATTAATATTCATTGGTCATCATAAAATTCAACAGCATAAAATGGGTATCTCGAGACACATTGTTTTTAATAAATAATTATCCTTTTTTTCATTTTTTCCCTCATCTACATATTCATTAATATGAGTTTTAAATTTTAAAAAAATTTAATATAATAAATATTTTTTCAAATAGATAATAGAAGTATAAAATATTATAATCTTACTTGCTTGGTTGTTATAATTAGTTCTTTATTAGGTGTGTTATACCACCTACTTGGACAATGTAATAATTTCAATGTCACGTGTGAATAAAAAAACATAAATTCTTCGAATATTAATTAATAATTAAGAATATATGATATTTTAAAATAAAATATATATTTAAACAACCATTATAAAAACGTAAATTAATATAATAATAAGTAGTTATTATAAATTGTAAAAAATTAGCATATCGAGGAAAAATAATAACATAGTTGTTATATATTAAAAAATAATTATATTTTGTTTCGGTAATGATATAGAACCTCTAACATGAATCAATAAGATATTATGGGTTTATTTGGAAAAGGAAACATCCCCCATTGAAATATATGAATGATGTTTCACATGTAATGAACCTAACAATTCAAAAATGACCAACGTGAACAATGGAAATTTAGTACCAATAGAAACATGATAAAAAATGAAATATGGTGAATGGTAAGAAGGGAATTATCTTCATAAATGATATATCAAAAGTAAATATTTGATATAATTTTATTATTCAGTAGGGTAGAATTCATACCCCTGTATTTAGGACTCAGTGTAAGAGAATTTGTTTTAGAATGTTAATTTAAATGTAATAAACACTTTCCCTTTATCATCCATGTTCTTTTAAATGTTTCATGAATATTATTATATACACAAAAAATATATTTTTATGTCATTTAAAATTGTCTCTAATATTCATTATAATTGTTTTAAAAGGTATATTTTTTATATTTTCAACTTTGTACACTTTTTTCTCTCTTTACAAAAGTGTGAAAATAGTTACTTTTTTATTGTTTAACACATCATCATAATTTCATGCCATTTTATATATTATTAATTATAATGTTTAATAATAATTATTTCATGTTTTCAACTATAAATTCAATTCCCAATGTTGTTTTTTTTGAATTCAAATAATAATCATAGAAAAAGTCATTTCCTTTAATTTTAATGAGATAGGAGAATTTTATTTTTATTAAAGGATAAATGCCAATTATTATGAGTTTTATGATTTAAATACAATCCTATATATTTTTTATTCATGTAACTGTTCTTAGATATTATATATGATGATTCATGGGTCTGATATAACCCCAACCCCCTATGAATTTTCATCATATAAAGTTTTCAAATGTTTTTAAGAAGAAAGAAGAATGTTTAGAATATATATCAGGGACAATCATTCTATTACAATAAATTTTATTGAATCAATAGAAACTGTAGTTAATGAAATAATTGTTTTTATATGAGAACCTTTATTTCTGCAGAAATATACATGATAAAGAGGTGTTTACATTGTTCTTTAATGGTTTTCATAAATATATAAAACAATAAACGTGAGAGATTGAGAGAATATATTAAATATCAATAATTATTACTTCAAATCCTATTTATGGTTAGTGGAGTATGGTTTGTTATAGTTCAAATAAAATCCAGTAAATAAGGAATATTATTTATCCTAATATCTTATATTGTCTATCGTGGGTTTTATAGTTTGTATCAAATCATGTATATTCATAACAGTATATGTTAGAATATTATTAGATGAGTATAATTTAAAATATTTAAAAACTCGAGAGGTTATTAATTTGGTTTGGGATCATTAGTTAGATATATTTAATGAAACTAATTTTTAGTATGATAAGGAAATTAGGGATACATTTTTATAAACCAAAGGATATAATTTGAAGGATACAATGTTATATATATCATACTATAAATTCTATTTATAATATTCTTTATTATAATTTTATTTTATATTCTCAAGCTAACCATTTTTATTAAGAACAATAATATATATAAATTTCTTAATAAACCAAATCCAAAATAATTGACTTTTAATGATTTTATTTGTGATAGAGAACACAAAGTATAATAAGATCTGAATTAATTTTTATCATTAATTATAGAGTAATAAATTTACATTATGTCTCAGAGGAATTGGATGATTTTTATTATCTGGAATAAGTGGGAATTGATCAATAAATAATTATAAAAATTAATACCTCTGTTAACATAAAAAGGATAAAAATGTGTTTTAAAAGGTACCAATTCAATGATTTAAATATGGGTAGTGTATTAATAATTAATTTTTATGACTTATGTTGAAATATATTTAAGGGGAATAAAAATATAATACAAATAATGGTATGATAAAATCATATATCATACATCTAGAGGTGGTGAAACTATGAAAAATATATAAAAGATATGATTTATTTTAATATTATTACATTTTTTTAATAAAGGTATTATGATTATATTGGGATTGGTAGATATTATTACATGATTCATGTTTTTGATTATAGGAAGGATTTATTAATGAATAATATAGAAAATAATCACTAAATGTATATGAATTTAGATGAAATAATTAAGTGTACACATATAGATATTTGATATTTTGGATATTTTTTTAATAATTGATATGTTTTATGATGATCATAAGTTCAATGGTATAGATACCCTTTATAGGTCTTATGTGATTTTATTATACGGTCATCAACGGTACTATAGAATAATATTTTTAATTTTTATAATGCATAGAATATTTAGGGCTATATAATCTTTATGTTTGTTTTGGAGGTTGATGTTATTATAATGTTAATTTTGGAATAAGGGTATCATATTTTTAGGAAAATATGTTTAACAATATAGATAAAATTTTTAATTTAAAAATTAATTCGTTATCAGATGAGTGATGTTATTTTAAAATATGTTATATTTATTTTTTGTGTCATTATATAATTATCATGAAGGGACGATTATAGAAGTGTGTGTAATTTTATTTCAAATAGGATAATATTATTTAAGGAATAAATATTTAGTTAAAATTTGGAAGAATATATTAATATTTGGTGGTTTTATTTGTTGGGGATTCAAGTTGTTCTGAAACCGATTATTAAATTTTATAGAATAAATCATTATGGTGTACACTTATTTCGTTTTATTTCTATTCAAGTGATTTGATAAAAAAAATTGGTTGATCTCAAATGAAAATGGGACAAATTGTTTTAATTTTTTGGTTAAGAATTTGTTCTGGTAGTATTTTGATGATTTTTAGATATTTATTAAATTAATTATGATTAACATTTATTTTTATTGTTTATATTGTGGTATTGGAGGAAAAGATATTTCTTATTAATATAATTTTTTTCCAAAAATATTCAAACCATTTGGAATTTATTAATAAGATATAAATATAAGAAATATCTTAGGATCTATTCATGGATAACATTATCCTCCAATTTTGATTTTTCCTTATTCAAGCATGAGAAATTTATTTTAATCATCATTATTTGAATGAGAAATTAGTCTGAGATAAAAACTGATCAAACATAATGTTAGAGGATGAAATTTTGATTATATAAATGTAATAAAATCATGTAATTATAACATCTCATTTTAAACCTCAATGTTAACAAGATTAATCACACTCATACAAGTGGAAAATAAAACATTCGAGTCTTATTTGAAAGCTATCACATAGATATAAAGTATGTTTTTGGAAGCTCGTTTAGAACAACGAGTCTAATCATATTAAATAAATTATTTTAGATATTTTTAATTAATATTTATAAATATTCTTATTATGATCACAGAAATTAATGATAATGATAAAATCAATGTCAGATTATTATCATATGGTACAATAATTTTGGTACAAACAAATTAAAAAAACAAGTATGTAGTTTCTTTAGTGGGGAAAATTTAACAGCCAGATATTTCAAAAAAAATTCTTTATATATATATTTCTCCAAATAGCTCATTTTAATTCATGAATCAAACTAACACGATTCAATATATATAATGTTATAATAAATTTTATGAAATATAATGTGAAACATCATTGATAAATTCAAAAAAGTTGTAAACATAAAAGTAAAAAAAATATGTGATGATTAGTATTCCTCATATATATTATAATATGTAATTTTTATGTAATGGTTTGATAATAATAAATTTAATATATTTAAGGATTACATGATAAATAATTAAATTGATATGATTAAAATTATTCAGTATTTAAATGTTCTATTTTTTGGAGGACTATTTTCAAATTTTTTTCATTACATCTTCATAAATTGTATTGACTACATTAAAAATATAATTATGATAAAATGTAATTTTTTAATTAACATTAATTTAATTTGTAAGTAATATTAAATAACATTAATAATACTTATAGTTTAAAAGAATTTTTCCTATAATATGGTTTATTTTTATATTTTTTATTCTCGTTAATAAGATAAGAGTAAGAATATTTTAAACATAATATTATGAATTGAAACAATTTTTTGATTCAAATTTTTAAAATTTTTTCATGATGAATATTTTTTATTTTTAAAAAAGGTTGATTTTTTTATGAATATTGAAAAAATGTTTATTTTCCACAAACTATAACATTTATGAGATTATTATCACATGATTATTTCTTGAATGGTTATGAATCTTTTTTTTCTATAAAAAGTAAATATTTAAGAATTAAAAAACACATAAAAATATTATATTGAATATAAAAACCTATATTTTGTATTTTAATTCCAAACCAAATAATTATTCTAATAAAAATAATTTCCAAACATTTTTAGTAATTAAGTATTTATACGGTTACATTTGGTTTTTGAATATTTTTTATAGAACATAACGTTTCATTTTCTATTAATAAACAAATAAGTTTCAAGTTGGTCAATTCTATACATGATTATAGTGTAAATTCCATTAAGTTTCTTTATTTTCAAAACTCATCCTAGTAATATATAAGTATCCTAATATAATGAAACAATTATATTTAATATAAATTAATGTGGTTATATTTATGGTACAACCATTTTCTTTCCATTTTTCATCAAAATGGAAATATGAAAACACCACCTGACGTATGTGCAGACTATCATCTCTATGAAGCAACATATTTCATTTTCTATCACTTACAGAATGGATGGTTTGAAAACTAAATTTGGAAAATAAATATGATATTTATAATATAATTATTATTTGATAAATTTAAACAATTATCAGCCATTTTTTCTTTCCATCTATTTGGAAAATAAATACGTCCCTCTTGTGTACATATAGGCTATAACTTCCACGAACAAATTATTTTATTTTTTATTATTTCCTAAAATGATAACATTTACTAATTATTTCAAAAAATAAATAGTAAATTTATAAAATTATTATGTTTTTTTAAAATAAAATTTGATTATACTTTTAATAGTATTAATAATGAACATTCACATAATATATAGCTGCAAAAAAATATAATTAATCCAAATTGTATGTAATAACCTCTAACATTTATTTATCATTTTTCTTATTTGTATACTTCTTTATGAACCACATTTATTTATATTATATCACGTTTTTAATTAATTAATCTTATATAAAATTCATAATATCAATATATAATACAGTATTCTAACTCATTCCATCAATATTACATTTTAAGATTTTAGTTGGTTTTACCACCTACATGAATGATATATTCCTGATTAGGTTATGAAATATTAAATAAAAATAATATATGGTAATATTATTTGATAATATCTAATTTAATTTTTTCTATAATTCTTTAATTATTAAAAATTCACTAATTTCAATGGGATTAAAGGTAAATAAGATTTTTTAACTTTAAATAATCAAAAAATCATATAAAAAGTTCCAAATAAAACTAACAATTTTAAAACTTGTAAAATTATTTTATTAATGTAATTATATAGACCTTATAAAATGACAAATTATGACCTTATTGAACTATTTGGATGGAAAATATCCCATTGAGATTAAAAAGATGTTTTTAAGAGATTAAGAACTGAACTATCCCAAAATACAATTGTTAATTATTCTAATTGAGTAACAAAGTAAAACAAAATAGTGTTTGAATAGGGGGATTGATGATAAGGGAATGAAAATTATATATTTTGTGAATCATGTAATTAAATAATATAATAATATTATTTAGGAGGGTATAAATCCTATGAATTGGGTTGGAAGTTGATTAAATTTATGTTTCAATAAATCATTTTTTAATTGCTTCAAACTAATTTTCATTTATATTCTTGTTGGTCTAAATAATTCAAGAATATTTTTATATATTATTTCATGGTTATTTTAGGTTAATTTAAAAAAAACAATATATAAAAATATCTTAAAGATTATTTACATTTTCATCACAGGTCGTATTTGAATCTCTTTATAATAGTTTGAAAACATGTTTTCTAAACATTTAACACGTGATATTATCTTCCCAATATCAAGTTAGTTCTTCAATTAGAATATTTATATCAATTTTTGAAGGGTATTAAAAATTGAATTCAATCCCAATTTTTAATTAATTATTATTTTAAAACCTATATAGAAAAAATGCTAGGTCATTTAATTTTTACAAGATAGTTTAAGTCATTTTTGGCTTTTGGGATCAATATGTTTATGAGTTCTGTTACAAAAACTAATGAAATTATGAATTTTATTAATTTTATAGTTCTTTGAAATTATATATGATAATGGTTTTCCCTGATATAAACCACAAATTAACTTGGGTAATGTTATGTTCTTCAGAGTAGGTATTTTAGAATTAACCATGTATGTTACCCCATTACAATGATCCGTACACAACTGATTGTATGGAGAATTCCCCAAGATACCTCCATGGTGTTTCTATTAAATATCTGGGATTTGATGAAAAGAATTTTATTTCATGAAGTAATATAATTTTATTATGATTAAAATAATTATAATGTCTTTTAAAGGTGAAAGTCTTTTTTTGGAGGAAAATAATTCATAAGTTATTATATTTTCAAAGAAAAAATCATGACTATGATTTTACCTTAATAAATTATTATGAAATTGTTTATAAAAACCTTTGGTTAATAAAATATATTTATTATATATATAAATTATTATTTGATCTCAATTTTTATTATCTAAAAAGGAAAATATTATTATTGGTTTATATTATTTGTCAATACACTAATGTGTATCCATTATTTTTATATCCATTAATAATATTTCCTTATCATGTGTTTTCTTTAAATATTTTTCATCAGAATGGAGGATGTGTAGTATCTATATGAATTTCATTCATTCAATTGTGGTGACTCCTTTTGAAGGAAGAACAGTTTTCATGAATAAAATCTAAGATTAAAAATATGAACATATTGTATTAGAAAAATGTGAATTTTCTTAATGTTTAAACATTATTATGTAATTATTTTGATTATAATATAAAACTGTAATACTGAAATACTATTTAAATATGTGAATGATAATCCATTCTATTATAAATTTAAATTGTTTGTTGGTTATGTATTGGTTCTTATAGTTGTTATCAATGCTAGAATGTAAAAATATTATTTTTATCAGAAAAAATAGGGTTGTGTCCACTCAATAAAGGCCCCATGTTTTGGTTTTTAAAACAGGATGTTTAGATATATCTGTAAATGATGAGTGGATTAGTGTGATGATACGGATTATCAATTTGGAGGAGGTATATATCATAAGATTAAATGTTTAGTAAGGGGCAGATGATATTGTTGAGTGGGACCACGAATCTCTCAATGTGGGTGAGGATTCGGGGATTTTGAGCCTAGTTATAAATTGATAATTAGTTGAATCTAGATCTTCTAGTATGTTATGTGAATATATTATAGGGTTTATTTACTAATTTCTAAAAAATATTTGTTTTTTACAATTGGGAATATAGATCCATGTGTTATAGATTTTGTAATAAGGCAAATGTTTTAAATGGTGTGATAGACCGTTGTTGAATCATCCAACTATAGAACTACATAAATCCTAAAATTTGTGAATATATTTATCATCAAGAATATATTTATGACATAAGAAAATATTTTTTGGTGGATTTATATTACAGTTTAAAAATAAAATAATCAGTATGGATATTATCAAAGTACATTATTAATGGTGACCTTTTAAGTTCATACTCACACCAAGAATGGACCCTTCAGGATATTTATAGACTATATAATTCAATTTATTGAAATGGGTATGTTTTATTTATTGATTTGTATCTTTAAATATGTCAAGTATATTTATGAGTTGTGTGTTATTAGGTTTTGGAGATAGACTAGTGCATAATCTATACCTTGTTAGGTTGTATTTTTTTTATTTTTGATGTGTCATTATATGATCTATATAGGCGATATACAGTTCATGACCTTATAAATCTTAAAAAAATAATTTTATTTTTTTATAAATTTATTATGTTCTTGTTTTATATATTCTATTTATTGTTTTTATTGTTAATTTTTTTAATAATAATATAGTATTCTTACAATCACCTCTTAAACCCTCTTTACCCTTTGGAAGCCTCTCGTGTATATAAAGGACTTCATGAGGTTAGTACCAATCCATGATGGGATATATTTAGTAGAAATATTTCATGAATGATAGAAACTTGTGTATGCCCTTATTTTGGGTTTTTATTTGAATTTTGGTTGACTGATGTTTAATGACTATGAGTGGACATGGGATGGATGTTTTGCCATGTTCATAACCAACACAAGTGTGTGATAATGTTCATATTTCTAATGGAACTATGACTATTTACTTATTTTCATGGATATAGTTTATTAGTTTGACATAAATGAATATGGTA
Organism: Viscum album; assembly: GCA_963277665.1. Classification (NCBI taxonomy): domain Eukaryota; kingdom Viridiplantae; phylum Streptophyta; class Magnoliopsida; order Santalales; family Viscaceae; genus Viscum; species Viscum album. The sequence continues at coordinate 1,820,232 of OY728129.1, forward strand.
TTTCATTTTATTTGAATTATTACATGACCCTAGGCCTGAAATGTTAAAAGGTTGTACCCATGCATTCTTGTAGGCATGTTGTACTCATATGACATAAATTTTCCTTCTGATTATTATTGTCCTCATTCAATAAATGTTTTATCTATTTGATGGTACATCAATATCCAAAATATTGTTTTACCATATATATTATTGATATAGTTTTACTCACCTAGACTAGGTTCATGATTCCATTGGTTTAAAGTAGGTTGATCCTACTTTTGGGGGGTGTGTGTGGTACCAAAACATATATTTAGTAGGTAAGGCTAAGATGATAAATAGTGAATGAATTGTGTATATATAAGGAATTGTATGGCGTTTTGAGATGTGATTATTGTTATACATTTCCTTATTTTATATATTTATACTGTTATATATATATATATTGGCTAAGCATTTAGTTTCTAGAAGTATAAAACATTGAAAAAAAATGTCAAATCAATAAGTGGGGGAAGAGGTGGTTCCATTGAGAAATAAACTAGTAGAGGTTAGTAAGGAAAAATATGATCATTAGTTACCTATAGTTATTCCGAGGTAGGTAGGTCATCTAAATAGCTATATGAGCTACAATAGTGGGTTAATGATTATATTTTGGTGTGTTTTTTATGATCTATATAGAGACCTATTTCTTTATCTCAAAAGATGATTCATCCATGGAATATAATATAAGTGCATTCTATTTTCAGCATCCTCCCTTGTTCGAGGGAGTTGGAAGACCCCATGTTGCTTAATTTTGGATCAAATCACTATGGGATATTTTTTATCAAACTAAAACAAAACTATAGTGGAAGGTAAAACAGTTAGGGCATATTCTTTTGGGGCTTGAGGAAACATAGGGGACGTGATGTTTTGGGTTATAAACTATGATGGAATAACCTAGTATTATTTTTATGATAAATGTTTAATGAAATTTTCCACAAAGACACTATGTCCACTCCAATCCCATGATTTGATGTAGATAATTTAGGGAGGGGAATATATCATAGTTTATTCACCTTAGTTCACATATTTGATTTTCTCTTAATCATGTTGGTGAAAGATTGAATTGTTATGGTAAATAGATTATTTGATGAGCTTCATAATGATATTACTATTTATGTAAATATTCTTATATTGACCTCATTCACTAGGGGAGTTCACCATGAAATTATCATTGACTATAACATGACTAGTTTTGTTAAACATAAAAATATCATGGTATTAGTAGAGATTGGTAGTTTGTAATCATTTTTTTGAAAATTTTGGGACATTAGGTGTCCTATAATGGAAATTTTTATATGACATATCAAGAATTAGTGTTATTTACCACCCATAGAGTGTCATTTACGTGTCCGGATAGAGTACCTAGATATTTTTATTCAAAATATATAATATTCAAATAAAGGTTATATATTTTTCAAGACACGTAAATATTAGTTTAGACTGAGAAAATTTCTACGAGGTAGAAGTTAGAATTCTATTGTACATGTGGTTTATTGTAGAGGATATGATGAGAAGTAGTGGGGGAAGGTATTCATATTGTGTGTAAATCAATATGGATGTTTGGAATCAAGAAGTCATGTATAATAGTAGATGCATGTGGTTGAGTTGTCATATATTGATCATTATAGGGATCCATTAACAGTTATAGGTAGATCGTATGCTTTTTGATATTAAATTTTCATCATGGGTACTAGTTCATAGTGTTCATTATGTTTTAATAGATCTTCTATTTCTTGGTTTAGATATGAGTATCATGTAATATTCTTGATAATGAGTACAAGTATGGTTGATGATTAGTCAAAATTGTTGAAGGATTGTACATGTTGAATTAGGGATAATATATAGTATGATACCAATGATGGGTTGGGTAGTTAACTTATGATGAGAATAGGTAGTTGATTTCTATGGCGAAGAGCAAACATGGATACGATTAATCAGTGTGAATATATTGTTCATGGTTATTAGTCAAATGTTTTCAAAATCATCTAGATGTTTTGAGAGTGTGGGTTGTGGAATGTTTGATATTTTAATCATGATTTTAAATTTAATGGGAATATAAATATTTAATGTGATTTATTATATTGTAGTGAGGATTTAACAGCCAAGGTAATTGGGTGATATGAATTGGGTATAAAATCAACTTGTTTTAGTATAATAGAAAATATTATACTTATATAAGTAGATCTGTAAATGCTTGAGATGTAGTGTTGAGGTTTTGATTTATCCTAATGCTGAGAAATTTTTGTATGTCATTATTAATGAAACATTAAATATAATTCGGGAGTTTTAAATGTATATAGATGTAAGATTAAATTTTATTATTTGTTTTTTTAGAACATAAGAACAATTGAATATTTTTCCATTAATCCTAATCCAAGGGGAAATGATTCACTTTGATGAGGCGGTGTATTCTATAGCATGGCCTCAATAGATGGGGTTCAAGTTTATATGTTGGATTGAAGGAAGATTTATTAAATGTGACATCAAAATTCACGAATTTTTTTAGAGGTGTTTCATAGTGACCTGAAGAGACACCCCATAATGGGTTTTCTATATAATTATTTTTATTTATACATTAATTATTAAAAATAATAATAATATAAGAACATATTCCCATTATTTAGAAAACAATTACGGATCTATGCCTATCATCTTGGATCATTATAATATATTTACAAGGTGGATATTCATTTTTTATAGACAATTAATTGGGTCACCTATTGTAGGGTATCACTGCATGTGTGACTTTTATTCTATGTTTACTAGTTTTATGTGTGTCACAACTATAATGAGTTTTAACTAAAATATATATTATGGTATTTTTCATTAGTTTCATGATTTTTTAGTCAATATTGAATTGGTTAATGGTATTCTGCATGCGGTATACTTGTTGTAATAGGAATTTGGTGCTAGTATATTTTATTTGTTAGAAATAAAATCATGTGTCATGTGATATACAGTTTGGTTAGGGTTGAGTGTCCAATCAGTAATGGAACCACATGGGGTTAACTTTTTTATTAGAATTCATGGGGTAGTTGTTCCTTCGTAATTATAAACAATTATGTTGATGTGTTATGATTTCAATGGTAATGGTGTCATGTAATTCATGGAAGTTTTTTATGTGTTGGCAAAAATATTGGTTTTAAAATGATTTATAGATATGATTCCTTGTGGAAATGATTGTAGTGGATTATGGACCCATGATGAATCTTAATTATGTCACAATATCATAGTTGTGCATGAAAACTATCATGGGGTTATTGAGGGTAACTGTATGAGTTATGGCTGTAAGAAGTTGATTATGGACAAAAAATCACGAGTATGAGACCATTGGGGTCTTTTAAACATTATGAAGTTACCATGAAGTTTTTTTATCCATCCAATGTTTAGAGATATCCCATGTATATGAGAAAATAAAATTTGTGTTATTGACCATTGATTTAGAAAAGTGAAAAATTAATCGTAAACAATTTAATTGAGGTGTGATTGATATGACTACCTATGATAAGGATTAAATCCATGTGTATAAATATTTGGTTTAATTGAGTATGTAGTTAAAATGGTATTTTTTCAACCATGGAACATGTAGTACAACATGAGGAATTAACATGTGGAATAATTTCAAATTTCCTCGAACAACTTTGTAGGTCCAATGACTATGTGTATCACAATGTGATGTGGTAATGGTTGGATATCCAATTGAACATCCTATCTGATAGGTCCTCAGTACATCCTTCCACATCATAATTGGCAAATTCATGTAAATTGGCCATCCATTTACCATTGAGTGGAGATGGATATAAATTTTGACAATTATTTAAATTTTAACTTATTTTAATTTTCATATACTCATTAACATTACAATATTAACTAAAGATATTTTGTATTGTGGATCACTGAGTCAATACTGTAACCTTGCACAGGCCCATTAAGAATCTTGAAAATATGAGGCTTTTTGATTTTTTCAAGTATATGGGCCCCACGATTTGTGTGTACCTAGTTAATGTTGTACTAGATACAAGACTTGGATGTTGTTTAATATTGGAGATGAATCAAATAGGTCTTTATTACTTCTTTATTTTTTTTCATTTAGATGTATACATATATGAATGGCCTCTCAGAAATCCATTTTATTTTCTCATGACCTATAATAAATTTTTGGTATTTATTTAATATACCATATTTTATGAGGTGGTTTTATATATTTGTTTTTTTATATTTCTAATATCATTTAAATATTTTTTATACAAGGTATATAATACAAACATAAACATATCATGCCCTCATAAATAATGGGTAGCCTTAGTCAACACACAAGCATGACAATTGTTCATGGATATCTGTCTCTAGTATTGTTTGTGTGATCCAGTTTAAGGATGCTAAATTATTTTTGTTTAATATTAGTTTAAAATTATCAATAGGATCTTATAATAGATTATAAATGCATAAATATTTGAATATAAAAATAATATATGAGAATTACCATGTATATAAATTATGAAATTGTAACAAAATAATATCCTTAGAACAAGTCAAGAGTAGAAAATATACATGACATAATAAAAAAAAAACTACTCAATATCACTCAAGGGAACCCACTCTCCTAAAAAATATCTTGTAATGATATAAATTAAATTGGTTAGTATAGGGAATAATATCTATGGGTGTAATAGTTTATTAAAATCAATTTAAATTCCAAAAAATATAAAAAATTGAAATTTATCATATTTGGTAAATTGCACCTTATAAAATTAATAATACATTAAATTCCACCCTTGATTTATGACGATTGAATTTTTTGTTGAATATTTATTCTACCAATGAAAAACATATGTTTGATGGGGTAATAAAACCCTATGTTTCCATATTTTTATATTATAATTCATTAAAAATATCCCCACAATTTTCACAATGTCCATATAAATATAAAAATTAATTATTTTTGTTAATATTTTTTTAATTGTAAAGGTACCCAATAATATTTATTCAAATTTTTTAAAATATAATTACTAATTAAAATTACATATAATAACATTGATTAATATGTTTTAATATTTATTAATAATTTAAATACATAATGTACTGATGAAGGAATTAGAAATATAACAAGAATTTGATGTTTGTAGTAGGAAATATTTTATGAAAATGGAAAGTCATCGCTAACAATAAACAAAATTCCTAAAGAAACCAAGAAAACATATATATTAATATTAGAAATTAACAATTACAAAAACTAAAATAGAATTTTATAAATTTACGAAACTGAAAATGATAGATACCGCATATTATAATAATAATGATTCATAATCCTCAAAAAGGAAAAACCAAAAGTAGTCTGACTGATCATACATTTTGAATAGATCTTTCTACTACAATGATGAAGTTATTTTATACAACATACCCAAATAATTTTCCAGTCATGATGCATTATCTTGGTGTGTGAGATACATTTCTCATGAAGTATAGTATCTATTTAAGATATAATTTTCAGAAATACAACTCTATAAACATATTATTGGAAATTGAATGAGAAATCCTCAAACCCAATGTATTGGTGATATAAGAGGAGGAAGCTATATTGAAATATATGGATTAAAATTATTATTTATTATTATTATAAAATATTATAAATAAACTACATATCATGGCTTATAGATATAGAATATCATAGAGTATGATAGGTTTAATGAATTGAGTTATGACATATGAGAATTTATGTATTCTGATATATTTTTAAATGTGGAACTGATTCGGAAACATCATTATGTAATAAATTATTATCATATACTAGGATATCCTTAAAACCATCATACATATAATAATAATTCAATAATGTGGAAAATTATTTTATGTAGTATGTGTTATGTTATTAAGATGATAAGATCATAAATGGATCAAGCGGATGGGAATATACATATCCATACAAACATATTAATATAGTGTAGTATCTATAATAATATGTGGTTGTAATTTTATCTTATCACACATATATCATACTTTTATTTGATTAGTGGAATATGTGATAGATATAGATAGCTACACAACTATGCTGGAATATGCTACATATTGTTAGAGGATTTAGAATAAATGAGGTTTTGATTACCATGAGGAATATTAATGTAATATTATATGATGATTCTAATGTTTATATATAGATAAAGAGGAAATTTGGAATTTTATTAATAAATTATGGAGCCCCATTAAAAAAAATTGAACCTGGATATAATTATATTTTGAAATATTTTTGATTTATTGTGTTTAGTTGTTTCTTAACCAGTAGTAATTTTAACACTTATTCTATACAGTTCAATAATAAATATTTTATCCAATTTTATAAAATCATCATTATGTTAATGAGTTCTAATACTAATTTATTTTCCATTTCAACTTCATTCTTAGTATTTTATGGTTTATGTTTCTGGTAACTGATTTTTATTCTCCTTTCTACTGATCACTTGTTTTTTCTTATTTTACTATAAATAAAATTTATCCCTCTATTAACAAGACTCACAATACATATAATGGATTTTAGTAATTTGGGTGAATAATCTTGTTTTATTATATCCATGATTTGTAATATTAGAATTCCCTTTGTCCAGGAGTGATTATATTAATCCTCAATGGAGGAGTAAGTGATTAGTCTGCCTCTAAGGGATTCATATGCCAAATTATTACATAAAAATTTATATATGAAGAATTTTAAAGATGTAATGATATTTACTTTCTAATAATAGTGTAAATGAATGGAAAATTTAATTTAAAAGAATAGTTGATGGTCAATCCTGGGGATTCAACATAGGGTTAGTCAAATTTCTCACTAAAATTTGTTATTTCTCTACTCAATTTTTTCCATTCAGTCATATATGATATTTATTTAATATTTATATTATATTATATTTATAAAAAAGTAAATATAATAATATTAGCTTAATATAATGTGTGACTTGAACCTACATAAAGATAAAAATTGGTCACCACATTTTATGTAATCATATGGTTTTAAAAAATTACTATTTTTAGTAATTAACCATTTATAATGTCCCCCTCTATTTGTCGTAGACAATGATCATTGACTTCATTGGACTAGAGAGGTTACTTATAGGGAAACATTATTTTACATGTAGAATTAAGATCTAGGATTGAATCTAGTTGGAGTGATCTTTTAATGTATAGTAATTTGGTTCACAGGATGGAGTAATCTAAAGAATTGGGTTTTTTAATTAGAAGATGTATGTTGATTTCTATTGTATTCAATATAGATATTATACTAAGGATGATTGATTTGGTTAAACACCTAGTGACTGGCTCTGTGACACCCCATGAAATTTAAATAGTAATTTATTTTTAATTAATTAATTATTTAAATTGATTATATATATTAAAAAAAGTTTTACTAAAAAAATTTTAAAAAATAATCTTTTTAAAAAATATTATTTTATTTTAATTTATTTTTAATAAGATAAAATATATTTTTTAATTAATTTTTTCAATAAATTATAATTATACACAATATATTATTTTTTTGTGTAGTAATAATTTATATATATATACTTGGTTAATTTTGAAGAAATATAAGTTTAATATTTAAATTTGATTGAAACATAAAATTTTTATATTTTAAAATGTATATAATGAAATGTGTGTGTGTATATGTATCCAATTACTATTTATGATATTAATTATAATCGTACCATTACTTTCAAATAAATAATTTTTTCAATATTTAAATGATAATAAGAATAATAGTAATAATAATTATGGCTTGAAATTTTGTTTAAGATAGTAATTATTATTCTTCTTAAAATAACATATTTTAAATATATCAAAATATATATATTTTTTATATTAGAAATATAAATATTTTTATAATTACATAAAAATGAATTATATAAATATAAATATATTAAAATGTTTTATATATATATATATATAGTTTATTAAAATAGTTATGTTTCTCAAAGAAATTATAATTATAGAAAAAGGAATGACTTTTTAAAAATGATATTAAATAAATATAAAATGTGAATTTCATTTTCATTTTGTTTATAAAAACTAGTTTTTTAAATATGTTAATCAAGAAAAAATGACATCAACTATTTTGTAAGAAAAAAATACTTTAAAAATTCATTAAAAAACAAATAATGATTTCATATTGGCATGTCAAATAGATGAATTGTTAGACAAAATAAAAATGAAAATTTTTAATTTTAAACATATTTTTGTTTAAAACGAGACGATTGAAAAACATGAAAAAAAGTGACAAAAAATTAAATGATTGAAAAAATAAATAATAATAATAACATATAAATAAATGTTCACTGAGATTTTATTTTTCATTAATTATTTTAATTTAAAATTAAATTGTATTACTGGGGTTATCAGGGAAGGTTTAGGCACCTCTAATTTATTTCATTTATAAATTTGGGGGAATCCACCATAATGGTTAGAAGACCCAACCCTCTTCCTACCAAAACATCATTTTATTTCGGCTCAAGAAATTCAACTGCTCGGTCCATCATTTGATCTAAACTAATGTAAGGAATTTATTATTTTTTCCACATTTTTTTTGAAATGAAACATAATTTTTTGTTCATATTTTTTATTGAATTAATTTCGGATTTTAATTTATTTTTGTGTGTGGTGAATTTTTATCCTGATTTTATGAATGAAAATTATAGTATATATATATACATATTTAATAAATTCAAGCCTATTTATTTATATAAATATTATTTCAATTTCGAGTTCAATTCTTAAAAAATTCCAGTTTCATGTTTATGTAAGGGTGGATTTTAAATTAATTACCTAATTTTTATTTTAGTACGTTCAATATTATTTTGAGAAATTATTCATATAAAATCATGTTTTAGTATGAGATAGTGTAATAGAATTATTTATTTTCTTATGGAGATTATTATATGTATATTAAAACTATGATTTAATTCATGTTAAATACAAATATATTTATTTAAAAAATCATCTTTGCATAATGAATTAATTCAGTTTTAATATTACATAATTCATGCTAAGTACATACATGTATAGATATACAATTTATTCAAAGACATAACATATATGTATATGTAAGTAATTCATTTGGATATTTATAAGTACTAATTTTAGAACATAAATAATCATAAATAAATTATTGATGATTATTAATAATAATGTGGATATGTATTTCATAAAATAAAATCATTGAATTATTCTTGTTACTATTATAATTATACTACCTTGATTAAAAAAATACTTATAACAACTCATCAAGTTATATTAACATTAAGGATGTCTCACATGATTATAAACATTTCTACGTGTTATACATATCATTGATATATTTTTCATTCAAAATAAGTTCATGATTTCAATTTAAATTTCACTACAGAATTTATTGAGAATAAGGATTTCTTCACGCTTGTAAATGTTTTATTCAGAATGATTCGTTTATGTGTGAATCATAACATATTTACACTAATAAGAATAGTTTTTCGTTAAAAAAAGTTTGAATACATTGGTAATTAATGAAAATGGTTACCATCTGAGTTTTAGTTGTATCTAAGCTCGCAAGTGTGATGAAATGAAAGTTCTTAAACAAATATATATATATACATATATATAATAAAAAGTGGGGGTGGGTATTTAATTATAGTTAAATGTATTTAAAATTAAAAATGATAGTTAATATATATATATATATAGAAAGATAAAAATATAATTCGAAAATATGATACTTGATTGTTGTAAATATGGAAATTTATTGGGGAGTGAACCCTTCCTTTGAAATATATGTAGGCCCGGAAAACCTTCAATCATTCAAGTGGCCTCAAAATAATGTTTTATGTTTATAAGATTGTGCATTATTTCATAAAAAAACTAGAGTATGTTTAAAGAAATTTTTAATGCATGTATTTTCTAAAATGATGTAGTATCTTTAAGGCGTATTTAGTTTCAAAAAATATTTTAAAATCTATATTTTTTATAAAATTTAAAATACTATTTTTAATTGATTATTTTATCAGGATTTATTGGAGGTTGTTAAACCCCCTATTAGGCATATTTAATTATCTCCCCTTGTTTAAAATTTTCTTCACAATCCACATTGAAGCCCTAAGTTCGACGTCCTCGTTTTTTTTTTGTGTTAGAACACGTGGAAATGTAAAATGCTTATTGTTTTATTATAGGTTTTTTGCAAATCTGATAAATGTAATAAGTATGTAACTAATACTACAGATCCATGACCAGTGAAATGTCATATGATCTGTAATTTTTGCGGAGGGGTCCATATAATTGGTATCATAATAAATTTTTAGACCACTATGGGGATTAGATGTCTTCAGTTTAGAATATAAGTATATGAGTCATAATTTTCAAATTCAAAAGATAAAAACTCATAATTTTTCGATAGTACGAAAAATGATTTATGAGGACACAACTATTATTTTTATGTTGGAATAATGTGACACCACAGAAAATATGAATAGTAGTTTTTTAATTAACTATTTTTTTAATTTTTTTATGTATATCAAAATGGTTTTAATGAATGTTTCTATAAAACCAAAATATTCCATTAAATAAATTTATTATAATTTAAATTCTTTTAATTATTTCAAATATATTTTATATTTATTTTTATGAATATATTATAATTATAAACAATAAATTATTTTATTATTATTTTATTAATTTATTTATATTTACATATTTATTTTTTTGTAAAAATATTTGTTTCAAATAAATAAATTTGACTGATATATAAAATGATTACATTTTAACAAATAAATAATGAAAACTATACATATATGTATCTAATTACTATTTATGATACTAATTATTATCATACCATTATTTTGAAATAATTATAATTTATTTTAATATTTAAATGTTATGAATAATAATAGTAATAATTATTATGGGTAGAACATTTTTTAAGAAAATTATTATAATATTTTTAAGTAAATATAATTTAAATCTATCTATTATTTTTAATTATAAATATTTATAATAATATTATTTCTAAAAAAATAATTATATATATATATATATTAAAACATTTCAAAAAACATTATATATATGTATAGTTTTTCAAAAATGTGATGGCTGTTAAAAAAGAATTTATACATATATATAAATTTCATATATTGTTTTATAAAATGGATTGAATTAAATATAAAAAATTGAATTTCATTTTAATTTTTGTAAAAATAAAATCATGTTTTTTAATATGTTAAAAAAATGCCACCTCAACTATTAAGAAAGAAACACTATTGAATTTAAAAAATGATTATAAACAAGGATTGAATTGTTGTGTGTCAAACTAAAAAGATGAAATGTTAGAAAAAATATATAAGATAAAATATATTTTAAACATTAATGAATTATAAATACTAGAAGACTGAACAACTTGACAAAAAATGAAAAAAACAATATTATTAAAAAAAAATAGTAAAAAAAATATAAAAAATGTTTACCGATATTGTATTATTGATTCATAGTTATAATTTAAAATAAAATTGTATTACTCAACTTCTCTTGGAAGATTAAGGGACCAATGATAAATTTTCTTTTATAAATTTGAAGAACTCACCCACAATGGTTAGACGACCCAAAACTCTACCTCCCAAAACAATAATTTATTTCTTCTCAAAAAATCCAACCACTCGGTCCATCATTTGATCCAAACCAAGGTAAAGTATCTATTATCTTTTCAAATATATTGTGTAAGGTAAATATATGGTAGTGATCGCATTTTATAAGGAATTATTTTTATATTTTAATTCATTTTTGTGTAAGTTGAATTTTTCTCCTGAATTTGTGAATGCAAATTATATTTTATATATATTTATATATGTGAAATAATTTCAATCCCATTTTTTCATATTTAAATATTATTGAACTTTTCATTTCAATACATAAAACATTCTAGTTTCATGGATATTTAAGGGTGTATTTTAAATTACATCCATAATTATTATTTTAGTATATTGAAAGTTATTTTAGGAAATTATTCATTTCAAATCATGTTTTAGTATAAGATAGTGTTATAAAATTATTTATGTACATGCAAAGATTATTATATGTATATTAAAACAATTTTTTCTTCTTAGTAAATACAGATTTATTTATTTAACAATTTTTTTTCATAATTAATTCATTATTTTTATTGTTACATAATTTAATTTGATTACAAACATATATTAATATACAATTTATTCAGACACATATCATATATGTATATGTAAATAACTCAATCGGACATTTACATGTATTTATTTAAGAACATAGCGAATCATAAAAAAATTATTGAAAATTATTTATTTTAAAGTGAATATGTATTTCATAAAATCAAATCATGGAATCATTCTTACTATTCTTATAATTTTTATTCATAAAATTCTATCGCCATGTTTCAAAAAAACTGGGCATAACATGTAATAATGTTAAATTAAAATTACAGTCATCACATATACATATAAACATAGATATGTGTTATTCATATCATCAACATATATTTCATTCATAATATGATAATGAGATCAATTTAAATTTTTTGGTATTCCCATTAATATATTGTGTGTAAGGATTTCATCAGTCTTTTAAATGATTTATTCAAAATGATTATTTTGTGTACGAATGATAAAATATTATCAAGAATGAGAAATGTATTTCCAGAAATTTGGATTGAATACATTGAATGTTTTTTCAAAGGATTGTGATATGGGTTTTGGTTGTATCCAAACTCGCAAGTGTGATGAAATGAAATTTCATAAATATATATATATATATATATATATAATTCTATAATTATATATAATTATTAGTGGGAATGTGTATTTTATTACAATGAAATGTATTCAAAATTAAAAACTCCAGTTAGAACATATATTTATGTAATGAATGCTTAAAATATATTTAGAAAATATGATGCCTGATCAATGTAAATGTAGAAGGTTAAAGGGGATTGAATGCATCATTCAAAAAGTGGGTTGGGATGGATATCCTTTAATGATTCAAGTGGCCTCAGAATAGTGTTTTGTTTTTAGAATATTATGTATAATTTCAAAAAAAACATTGTATTATGATTAAACAGATTTAAAAAATTTATATTTTTAAAATAGATATATCATCCTTAAGATGTATGTAATTTCAAATAATATTTTGAAAAGTGTATTGTTGAATGTATTTTGAAAATTATTTTCCTAGGAATACTGTATTGGGACATATCAAATTTTTTAAACACCTTATTTTGAATATTTAATTCAAACCCGTTGTTTAAAATTTTCTCCACCGGTCATGTAACACCCGAGACATTTATGTTATATAAATCATCAAAGGAATCTTTTTCTACACACAACACTTGCTTGTCTTTATTTACACGAAATCGCAACCTTCCTCGATAGCTTGCGTCGTACGCAATACCGAGTTAGACTAAACAATGATATGCTAATAAAATATTATTAAAACTAGCCGTTATGAATAGTAATAACCACTTTTTGAAATTTTATAAATTTTATTTTTCAAAATGGACTTCTTTTTTGGATTCATAATATCGAAATTATCCTAGGGTGAATTTTTTGTTTTTTTCTGAAAACTTTCAATTTTTGATTAATAGTGAAACCACTAATTGGTAGTTAAAAAACTGAATTTTCCATAAAACATAATTTTACCGCTTTTGTGAGTGGAATTTCGAAAATCCAATAGACACGGTTGATGTCAGAAAGTAAAATATGGTTCAATGAGATGAAAATAATTGTTTGGTGAATAGTAACTTTTTACTTTTTTTACCACGGTTAAAAGTAAATAGGGTAATTAAGGGTAAAAATGATATTATTATTACCCTAACACTTTTCCTAATTCTATTGGACAAGTTTAATTCGACCAAAAACAACTTTAGGAATAAAATATGACAATTTAGGCCCACTTGGATTAGATTAGGACATTTATTATTAATTTATTTAAAGAAGGGTTAAAATAGTTAAAATGAAAGTTTAATAAGTAAATCATTTTTAATATGGGGTTATACATGAGATAAATTCGACTATAAATATTCATTAGAAGGATAAAAAGTTTTCCTACATAATGGTATTTTATTTGTAATTTTTAGACATTATATAATTTAATTTATTTATGACACAAAATGATGGAGTAATTATCTTATTAATGAAATATTGACATAATTGATGTTATAAACACAAAAATAAGTGTAATTTGAAACTTTTTATGAATTAAACTAATTTTATAGATTACTATGACATGTTATTATTTATTTAATTAACTTTTTTTGAACTAATAATTCTGTTATGATTTTCAAAAAAATTAATTACTTAATAGTGTCAAAATTTACATAAAATAGTTTTTAAAACAAATATTATATTAGTAATTGTTATTTTATTCCTAAAAATCTAAGGTTCGGAAAAATGACTTAGATATGGTTATATATATTAATGATAAACCACTTGGGGTTCGTTTGGCTTCTTATAGTAAGTTTATTAACCATATAATATAAGAACACAAGAAGACACGGTAAAAGTAAAATTATTTAACTTAATGTTAAATCGAAATGATAAGGTTAAAATAGGAACCTAAACTTGTCTAAATTCTATTGGATGAGAGGAGTCCGACCCCTACCCACCTTTTCTTCGAAATATATCAATTCGGAGCTATTAAAAACCAAATTTGACTTTATAATAAAATAATACTTGTAGTTATTCCAAAGGTGCCCCTCTCCTTCCTTATAAAAGGGAACCTCCTCCCCCTCTTCCTCACACCACTTTGAGCCTTAAATCTCGTCCAACCCCTGCCAATTTCTTTTATCCACTTCCCTAGAAACATCCTAGAGGTTCTGGTCTTCTTCAAAGACCTATTTTAGTGCCCTAAAAGGAGGTCTCAAAGAAGCACTTCAAAGAAGAGGTAATGTACATTACCGATTCTTTCATCTTTATTTCTTCCTCCACTTATTATTCTTTAGTTGTTTCATTATGAAGTAATAACATATGTATCACTCATATACGGATATGTTATTATAAGTATTAAACAACCCTATTTCACCATCTATTCATCCTACAGAAAAAGAAATCACCGCGCGTGCGTACGTACGGAATACCATCTCCACGCCGTGGTGTAATCTATTTTCCACCACAACCTTACATGGATGGGTATAATGGTGTTAATAATGACTATATATGAATATTATAAAGTGATACGGATTCTGAAATAATATACATACAATCCAATAAAATTCCATGATCATAGGAATGATATCATCACTCGTGCGTACGTACGGAATACCGTCTCCAGGTCGTGATGTGACTAGTTCTACATGATCTTCATTTCATAATGATTATATAAATGAATTTAATGAATGAATATGATATATATTACACTAA
Organism: Viscum album; assembly: GCA_963277665.1. Classification (NCBI taxonomy): domain Eukaryota; kingdom Viridiplantae; phylum Streptophyta; class Magnoliopsida; order Santalales; family Viscaceae; genus Viscum; species Viscum album. Next base: position 1,835,636 of record OY728129.1, read on the forward strand.
TAAAATTATGGAAATGAGGTATCTATAACCTAAATATAAGAATAAGAATTTATTCGACAACACACGCATAAGAACAAAAAGTTAAAAACACCCGAATAACAAGTAGAAGTGAAATATTACTACTAAGAAGCTAATAATATGACCATATATGATATCATATAAATACGTATGATTCTTTAATAAGTCAATAACATTATTTAAATCATTATACAGGAGGTTCGGACATGTACAAGGCATATCGGACCTAAGGTAAGGGAAATATCACAATCTCATTTTTATCCGAGATTGTTTATACTTTGGAATTTACTAAGGTGTATTTTATCATCCACATCCATGTTTCGTCAATATGTAATATTTACATCATTCTACAATAGTTTATATCAAATTTTACCCTTCGGTGAGTTTTTAGTAAAGGATATGAAAGGATTCTTTTGTCATTTTTCGTACGAGGTACTTTTTGACTTTTCTGACAAAAGTACGAGAAGACTGTTTTCTTTTAACTTATACGACATGAATAGATTTTTAAAATATTATTACCAAGAATATTACTTTACAATTTTTCATGTTTTTTTAATCAACTTCTTTTAGTTTAAAATTGTTTTACATGTTAAGAAAGGAAAATGTTTTTGAAGTAGAAAGTATATTTTCGTCAAGAATAGAGTTCAACTGTTTTATCAAAATTATTTCCCATCTATGATAATATAGGGTTCTGTTTCTATCCCTATTATTACATTTACTTGATTATGTTGTGATGGACATATTTTTATGAATTCCTTTATCTTATATTAATTGTTTTATGATGTCATGATGTTTAAAATTCCCATTTTTATTACATGGGTTATGCAATGATGTATGATTTATGATTTTGTGGCACAATTAGAATGGTATCATTATGAGATGGTTGGGACCTATATCTCCCTAAAATGCATTGGATGAAGATTTTATATCTCATGAGATCGACATGGCTGTAATGGTAGGTTATACCGGTTCAGTGAAACAGGACTGAAACGAGGGTGTCTCGGTTAAGAAATGGACTTTGTCCACTAAGATAGTCTTGGCAATGAGTCTTGACTAATAATAAATGATTCTCTATGATTATGTGTGTATGAAAAAAAGTTTCATGTTTTAATTTATGATTATTGGGATTACATTTCACTTCTATGATTTATCCCAAATTATGATATTATGATCTCCTTTGCAGGTTAAGATTTCCAAAAGTTATGTTCTTATGATGTGATTGATATTTATTTTGTTTACCCTTACTGAGAATTTGAGCTCACCCATTTGTATTTTTATTTCCCTAGGTCAGGAAGAAGGTTATTAAGTAGAATATGCCAAAAAAGGTACTCTAGATATGATGAAATAAATGGGAGGCAAAGTAGATGCTTTATGAACCAGTTGTTTATGTTTCCCAGTTTCTAAAGACACTATACCTATACGGTCCTTTATTGGTTTTGTTATATGTTGTAATAAGTGTGCTTCAATTCTGAAGTAATAACAATGTATGTAAAGTATGGGTCGTTATAGTTGGTACCAGAGGAAAGGTATTGTCAACCTTTGGAAACTAGTATGTGAAAGCCTTAGTAAGAACCCTAAGCATAAGTCTAAGCATAGAACACAGTCTTAGTGTTTTAGAAATGGCCATGAATAACCTACGATAAGACCTTAAGTGTGAAATTTTATTCTTGATTATGTGGTTTTCCTATTATAATTCATGTTTCTCATACTATTCTTCTTGGTTTTAGTCAATGGATGGAACCCAAAGGAACCGTGTTAATGCGGAATGCGATGGGTAATGCAATGATTGTCCCCCTAAGCAACCAAACGTTATGGGAGCTGGAATGCAAAATCTTGTAGCCATGCTCACACAACTTTCTCAAGCTATGAATCATGCAGGACTTTAAAAGAGCAAAGGAAGAAGCAACATTCTGTTGAATCCTTCATGAGACAACGTCCACCTTCATTCAGCGGGTCTACTGATCCATTAGTTGCTGAATAATGGATTAGTACTACTGAAAATATATTTTCAGTTCTTCAAAGTTCTGAGCATGATAAAGTCATCTTAGCAGTGTATCATTTGGAAGGTGATGCTGATCAATGGTGGAATCTTATTAAGAATACGAGGCAAAGGGATGGAATTGAGTCCATGGAATGGTAAGAGTTCATGAACGTATTTTTCAATAAGTACTTCCCTCGTATTCTCCGAACAAAGATGGAGAAATAGTTTCTTGAACTGAAGAAAAAGGATGATGAATCTGTTGGTACCTATGAAGAAAATTTTAAATTACTTGCAAGGTACGATTCTGGTATTATTATCCAACCTGAGAGTAAGATCGATCGATTCATTAGTGGCTTAAAACCAAGTCTTCGAAGGGCCTTAGCCATAAGGGACTTCAATAGCTAGGAGGAAATCATTCGATGTGATCTCAAAGTTGAGATGGAGATTGGAGTAACCCATCAGTCATATGGGTTTGATAAGAAGAGGACAATGGAATTCATAGGAAAATATAAAGAGCACACTGAAAAGAAGATGAACATTCCCTTATGCTCAAAGTGTGGAATGAAACATGGAGGGAGTTGTCTTAAAGGGACAAGTAAATGTTTCAAATGTGGATAGGAAGGTCATCATGCATTTGAATTCCACAATGATGGGAAGAATATGTCTAATGATGCAAACAAAGGAAGGGATACACAGAATGAACCTACTACACTTCAATGTTTCAAGTGCAAGGAGATGGGACATTATTCCAATAAATTTCCTAATCCAAGGGTTGATGATGATGGTCGACGTCAACAAACTCTTAAGGCTAAAGACAAAGGAAAGTCACATTCAATTTCTATCAGCGATGTGGAGTACGATAACGATGTTGTGAAAGGTACACTTACCATCCACTCTAATGTAGAAAATGTTTTATTTGATTATGGATCCACACACTCCTTTATTTCTGAAGAATTTTCTAAGGGTATCACCATATTACCTCAACAATTAGATGTTTAGTTAGCTGTGACAACACCTAATGGCACAACAATCGCATCAAAAGTTTATAATTCTTCTCTGATTGCAGTTTGTGGGAAAGTGATTCCTGCAAATCTGGTGATCTTTCCTATAATGTAATTTGATGTGATTATTGGCATGGATTGGCTTCCTCTACATGGATATCATATCAATTTCCAAAGAAGGGAAGTCACATTTCATATTCCAGATCAATCTATGATCGTCTATCGATGCAAGGATGAACATAACCTTCCAGTGGAAATTTCTTCCATTTAATGTGTATTGATTCCACTAAATGAAGGTTATTTATATCAAATGGTTGGTGAGAAACTCACGATTAAGATTATGCCCATTGTATGGGAGTTTGATGATATCTTTCTGGAGTAATTACCGGGTCTTCCACCAAATCGTGAAGTTGAGTTTTCAATAGAACTCGTACCGGGTGCTTTGCCTATTTCAAAGACACCTTATAGAATGGCCCCAATTGAGTTGCAGGAATTGATGAAGCAACTCCAAGAGAATCTTGATAAGGGATTCATACACCCTAGTGGGTCACCTTGGGGAGCACCTGTTGTATTTTTTAAGAATAAAGATGGATCAATGAGACTCTGCATTGATTATCGAGAACTTAACAAGATCACTATCAAGAAGAAATATCCTCTCCCATGCATTGATGACTTATTTGACCAACTAGGCGGAGCTTAATACTTTTCCAAGTTTGAACTTAGTTCAGGGTATCATCAATTAAGGGTCAAAATTGAGGATATACCAAAGACGGCTTTCCGTACAAGGTATGGACACTATGAATTTATAGTGATGCCATTTGGTCTTATTAATGCCCCTACTATCTTCATGGATCTGATGAATAAAGTCCTTAGAGACTATCATGATCAATTTTTGGTAGTCTTTATAGACGATATTCTTGTCTATTCAAATAGCAAGGAAGAACATGAAGACCACTTGATAATTATATTGAAGACCCTGAGAAAGGAGAGGCTTTATGCCAAATTTACCAAGGGTGAATTTTGGCATTAAAAAGTTTCATTTTTGGGTCACATAATCTCAAAAGAGGGGATGTCTGTGGATCCAGCAAAAAAAGAGGTTATCGAAAGATGGTCGAGACCAACAATAGTAATCATGATCCGAAGTTTTCCTAGTTTGGCTGGATATTATTGACGTTTTGTGAAATATTTTTCACGATTTTCTAATCCACTCACCATGTTGACTCGGAAATGAGTTAAGTTTGTTTGGACGAAGGAATGTGAAGAGAATTTCAAGGAGTTGAAAATAAGGTTATCCAGTGAACCTGTGCTCACACTACCTTGTAGTGGAGAAAGGTTTGTGATCTACAGTGATGCATCCAAGAAGGGATCGGGGTGTGTTTTTATGCAAAATGATATGGTGATAGATTATTCCTCACAACAGTTGAAAATACATGAGCAAAATTACCCTACACATGATTTGGAGTTAGTTGTGGCAATCTTTGTATTAAAGATTTGGAGGCATTACCTTTATGGTGAAAGGTGTGATATTTATACTGATCATAAATGTTTAAAGTATATTTTCACACAAAAGGAGCTGAATATGCGCCAAAGAAGATGGTTGGAGCTAATTAAGGATTATGACTGCTCAATTCATTACCACCCTGGGAAAGCAAACAAGGTGGCAGATGAATTAAGTCGACAAGACCATGCTAGTTTATCCATGATGAGGATCAAAAAAGATCCAATATTTATGGATTTACAAAGGATGGATCTTGGAATTATAATGAAAGAGAAAAATTGTATATTTCTCAAATGAATGTTCAACCATCTATACATGTGAAGATTAAAGAGGAATAGAAATAATATGTCGAGTTACAAAAGAAGGTGAGAAATGTTCCTGAATTCAACATTGATTTTGATGGGATAATAAAGTTCCGAAATCAGGTTTGTGTTCCTCCCATCCCAGAATTAAAGGAGCTGCTGGATGAGGCTCATAGTTCTTCATTCTCTACTCATCCTGGATGCACGAAGATGTATAGGGACCTGAAAGAGTACTTCTGGTGGGATGGCATGAAAAGAGATGTTGCTGAATATGTCTCTCGATGCTTGGTTTGTCACCAAGTTAAAGCTTGGAGACAGAAGTATAAGGGGTTGTTACAACCATTACCCATACCCAAATGGAAATGGGAAAACATCACTATGGACTTTGTCACAGGACATCCTAAAACATCCAAAGGCAATAATGCTATCTGGGTCATAGTTGATCGTCTTACAAAGTCTTCACACTTCATTGCTATTAGAGAGGATTTCTCTCTGGATCAGCTTTCCATGATATATGTAAAGGAAGTGGTAAGATTGCATGGAGTAACACTCTCTATTATATCTTATCGGGATCCGAGATTTACCTCGAAGTTCTGGTGAAGTCTTCAGCATACTCTGGATACAGAGATGAGTTTCAGCACTGCTTATCATCCTCAAACAGACGGTCAGTCTGAGAGAACAATTCAATCTCTAGAAGATATTTTAAGAGCATACTCTATGGATTTCAAATGTGGTTGGGATCAACACATACCTTTGGAGGAATTTTCTTATAATAATATCTTTCAGTCCAGTATTCAGATGGCTCCTTATGAAGCTCTCTATGGAAAGAAATGCAGGACTCCAACTTCCTGGGATGAAGTTGGGGAAAGAAAGCTATTAGGACCCGATCTCATTGATGAAATGGCAGAAAAGGTCAGATCTGTTCAATAACAAATAAGATCAGCTCAGAGTCGACAGAAAAGTTATGCCGACAACCGAAGAAAAGGCCGTGAGTTTGAAGTGGGTGGTAATGTGTTCTTACGAATATCTCCCTGGAAGAGGGTTATGAGATTTTGAAAGAAGGGGATGTTGAACCCTAGATATATCGGTCCTTTCGAAATACTGGATCGTGTTGGGAAGGTAACTTATCGATTGGCACTTCCACCGAATCTCTCCCAGGTTCACGATGTGTTCCATTTATCTCTACTGAGAAAGTACATACCTGATCCTTCGCATGTACTTAGCTCAGAAGTTATACTGTTGGAGAAAGATCTTTCTTATGAAGAACAACCGATAGAGATTCTGGATCGTAACGAAAAACTCATGCGAAACAAGACCACTCGATTGGTGAAAGTTTTATGGAGGAACCACCAATTAGAAGAAGCTACATGGGAGCTTGAGGATATGATGAGGGAAAGGTATCCTCATCTATTTGTTACAAAGTGATGAATTTCGAGGGCGAAATTCATTTTAAGGGCGGTAGAATGTAACACCCGAGACTTTTATGTTATATAAATCATCAAAGGAATCTTTTTCTACACACAACACTTTCTTGGCTTAATTTACATGAAATTGCAACCTTCCTCGATAGCTTGCGTCGTACGCAATACCGAGTTTCACTAAACAATGATATGCTAATATAATATTATTAAAACTAGCCATTATGAATAGTAATAATCACTTTTTGAAATTTTATAAATTTTATTTTTCAAAATGGACTTCATTTTTGGATTCGGAATATCGAAATTATCCTAGGGTGAAATTTTGTTATTTTTCTGAAAACATTCAATTTTTGATGAATAGTGAAACCACTAAGTGGTAGTTAAAAAACTGAATTTTTCATAAAAATTAATTTTACCACTTATGTGAGTGGAATTTCGAAAATCCAAGAGACACGGTTGATGTCAGTAATTAAAATGTGGTTCAATGGGATGAAAATAATTTTTTGGTGAATATTAACTTTTTACTTTTTTTACCACGGTTAAAAGTAATAGGGTAATTAAGGGTAAAAATGATATTATTATTACACTAACACATTTCATAATTCTATTTGACAACTGTAATTCGACCAAAAACAACCTTAGGAATAAAATATGACCATTTAGGCCCACTTGGATTAGATTAGGACATTTATTATTAATTTCTTTAAAGAAGGGTTAAAATAGTTAAAATAAATGTTTAATAAGTAAATCATTTTTAATATGAGGTTATAAATAAGATAAATTCGACTATAAATATTCCTTCGAACGCTAAAATGATTTCCTACATAATTGTAGTTTATTTTTAATTTTTAGACATTAAATAAAATAATTTATTTATGACACAAAGATGATGCAGTAATTATCTTATTAATGAAATATTGACATAATTGATGTTATAAACACCAAAATAAATGTAATTTACACTTTTTATGAATTCCACTAATTTTACAGATTAATATGACATGTTTGTATTGATTTAATTAACATTGTTTGAACTAATAGTTCTGTTATGATTTTCACAAAAAATAATTACTAAATAGTGTCAAAATTGACATAAAATAGTTTTCAAAACAAATATTATATTAGTAATTGTTTTTTATTCCTAAAAATCTAAGGTTCTTCCAAATGACTTATATAAGGTTATATATATTAATAATAAACAACTTGGGGTTCGTTTGGCTGCATATAGTAAGTTTATTAACCTTATAATATAAGAACACAAGAAGACACAGTAAAAGAAAAATTATTTAACTTAATGATAGATCTAAATTATATGGTTAAAATAGGAACCTAAAATTTTCTAAATTCTATTGGGTGAGAGTCTTTCTACCCCTACCGACCATATCTTCTAAATATATCAAATTGGAGCTATTAAAAACCGATTTTGAATTTATAATAAAATAATATTTTTTGTTATTCCAAAGGTGCCCCTCTCCTCCCTTATAAAAGAGATCCTCCTCCCCCCTTCCTCACACCACTTTGAGCCTTCAAGCTCGGCCAAAACCTACCAATTTCTTCTCTCCACTTCCCTAGAAACATCCTAGATGTTCTGGTATTCTTCAAAGACCTATTTTAGTGCCCCAAAAGGAGGTCTCAAAGAAGCACTTCAAAGAAGAGGTAATGTCCGTAACCGATTCTTTCATCTTTATTTCTTCTTCCACTTCTTCTTCTTTAGTTGTTTCATTAAGAATTAATAACATCAGTATCACTAATATACTGATATGTTATTATAAGTATGAAACAACCCTATTTCACCATCTATCCATCCTACAGAAAAAGAAATCACCGCGTGTGCGTACGTATAGAATACCGTCTCCACGCCGTGGTGTAATCTATTTTCCACCACCACCATACTTGGATGGGTATAATGGTGTAAATAATGACTATATATGACTATTATAAAGTGATACTGATTCTCAAATAGTATACATACACTCCAATACAATTCCATGATCACAGGAACGATATCATCACTCGTGCATACGTACGGAATACCGTCTCCACGACGTGATGTGACTCGTTCTACATGATCTTCATTTCATAATGATTATATAAATTAATTGAATGAATGAATATGATATATATTACACTAATACCATTCTGGAAATGAGGTATCTATAACCTAAAGATAAGAATAAGAATTTATTCGACAACACACGCATAAGAACAAAAAGTTATAAACACCCGAATAACAAGAAGCAATGAAATATTACTACTAAGAAGCTAAGAATATGACCATATATGATATCCTAAAAATAAGTATAATTCTGTAATAAATCAATAACATTATTTAAATCAATATACAGGATGTTCAGACACGTAAAAGGCATATCAGACATAAGGTAAGGGAAATATAACAATCTCATTTTTATTCGAGATTGTTTATACTTTGGAATTTACTGGGGTGTATTTTATCATCCACATCCATGTTTCCTCAATATGTAATATTTACATAATTATACAATATTTTATATCCAATTTTACCCTTCGGTGAGTTTTTAGTGAAGTATATGAATGGAATATTTTGTCGTTTTTCGTACGAGGTACTTTTTGACTTTTCTGAAAAAAGTATGAGAAGAATGTTTTATTTTAACTTATACGACATGAATGGATTTTTAAAACATTATTACCAAGAATCTTCCTTTACAAGTTTTCAAGTTTATTTTTAATCAACTTCTTTTAGTTTAAAATTGTATGACATGTTATGAAAGGAAAATGTTTTTGAAGTAGAAAGGATATTTTCCTCAAGAATGGAGTTCAAGTGTTTTATCAAAATTATTTTCCATCTAAGATAATATAGGGTTTGATTTATATCCCTATTATTACATTTACTTGATTATGTTGTGATGGAAATATTTTTATGAATTACATTATCTTATATTAATTGTTTTATGATGTCATCATGTTTAAGATTCCCATTTTTATTACATGGGTTATGCAATGATGTATGGTTTATGATTTTGTGGCACACATAAAAATGGTATCATTATGAGATGGGTGAGACCTATATCTCCCTCCAATGCATTGGGTAATGATTTTTTATCTCATGATATAGACATGGCTGGAATGGTAGGTTATACCGGTACAGTGAAATAGGACTGAAACGAGGGTGACTCGGTTCAGAAATGGACTTTGTCCACTAAGATAGACTTGGAAATGAGTCTTGACTAATAAGAAATGATTCTCTATGATTATTTGTGTATGCCACAAATTTTCATGTTTTACGTTGTGATTATTGTTATTACATTTCACTTCTATGATTTATCCCATGTTATGATATTATGATCTATTTTGCATGTTAAGATTTCCAAAATTTATGTTCTTATGATGTGATTGATATTTCTTTTGTTTACCTTTACTGAGCATTTGATCTCACCCTCTTGTATGTTTTATTTTCCCAGGCCAGGAAGAAGGTTATTTAGTAGAATATGCAAAAAAGGGACTCTAGATATGATGAAATAAATGGGAGGCAAAGCAGATGCTTTATGAACCAGTTTTTTATGTTTCCCAGTTTCTAAAGACACTATACCTATACGGTCGTTTCTTGGTTTTGTTATATGTTGTAAAAAGTGTGCTTCAATTCTGAAGTAATAACAATGTATGTAAAGTATGGGTCATTATAGGTCACATAGAATTCCTATGTTTGATATCATTTTTTTGGTGTTAGGACGTGCGGAAGCATAAAGGGCTCATTGATTTTTTTTATACTTGTTGAAACACTGATAAATGTAATATGTACGTATCTAATCTTTTAGACCCTAAATTGGTGAAATGTAATCTACTATGTATTGTTTATGTCTTGGTACTTATCGGTTCACCATGGGGCTTTATGTGTGATAGTAGTCAATGTTAAGACTTAAAAGAAGAGTTGTTGGTTGTGGGGAGACTCATGAAGTTAATGTGATTCTAATTTTTTTACTATAGGTTGTATCATAATTTTATGAGTGAATATTTAATTAGAGTAACCTTCCATACAAATTAGTACCTATTAATTTTAACACAGGACAATGGATATTAGAATAATGGGACATTACTTCAAGGACCATGTCACCAAATAGATGATTATTCAGAGTCAGGGGATGAAATTAAGATTTTGAAAATGTTTGTTAAGAATGGCGTGTGGAATGAATCATTAAATGATAAAATTTGGATTATTCAGGGGAAATAGAGGAGAAAACATGATATGTGATGTCAGTGGCCCGATGTGTTATTAGTCAAGGGATATGGTTTGAATAGTGTTTTCCATATCATTATGAATAATATCGTGACACTTTTTTCTTGATGTTATATAATAATTGATTAAGTAATAGAAGGCTATTCTAATAAAAATAACTATTGAACAACTAGGGATCGTTGAAACACTACCAACCAGGGTAATTATGGTGTATATGAAGGTGGGATACACTACCCCTTGTGACATTTGAATATACCCAACTGGCATGCATTTCGACCTATATATGTCTGAGTATTTCTATGTAAGGTTCACTTCCACCCTTGGTATTATTAAGTTAAATCATAATGGGACACAAACTTCATAATGAGATAGTATATTAAAGTGGGATGAACTTCCCTTATGATCATGTTAGTATTTCTGGGTCGGACATACAACCAACTAGATATTCACATAGAATTTTCGGGTGGGATGCACTTACCCTAATGAACAAGTGTATATTTGTAGGATGGATTCACTTCCAATTTTTGAATAAATATGGTATATAATGGTGGGATACACTTCCAATATAGTGATAAAGAGTATTAATGTTAACACACCTCATCAACCTACTATCAAGGAAGAGTTATTAATATTATTGGCATTCTAGGACCAATAAAATTCTCCATCACCCTTAGATAATACCATCAAAACTTTTATATAGGAATTAAAATCCCATCATAATTATTTAAAATTTAAAAAATATAGATTTAATTATAATTTTAATATAAAACCATAATAAATACAATATTATTTTAATAAAAACATATATTTGAAAAGATAATATTTCAAACAATATAAGATATTACTTTTGTTATTAAAACATAACATTGATGACAAATATTTACTATATTTTTAATAGGATTTTAATATAAAATAATAAAAAAATTAAATAAAATAATATATTTTTATGAATTTTTAATTAATAAATTAATTTTATAAATGAATAAATTAAAAAGAAAAAAAATTCACCTACACTGTAATTTTTTGGCGTACATGATACTTTCAGTACTAACTTGGTGTTGATAAATCATTTATTCTAATTGAGATAGAGTTGTATCATTTTTTTGATATAATTCATTGTTAAAATCATTTATACGCCACAAAAAAATTGATATTATATGGTACTATATCATATGACATATTATATGAATAAATAATAATGAAATAATTACAATTATACCACTGATTATGACATTTCATGTCATACAGAGAAATTTTATAATAGATTATAATATTATATATCATAACATGGATTTTATAGATTAATGTAAATTTATCATCACATATCATGAAATGGCAATTTTTTATTATGATTTATTATATCATCCATTACAATATATATAGTCTTTATTAAAAATTCAAATTTAAAATTAAATTTCAATGGATCTACCCTGACACAATAGATAGATTTTTAATGGATGGATAACATATATCCATGGAAGTAAAACCATGTTGAAAACATTAACTACCAAGACTATCCATGTGTTTTATAGAAAATTAAAAAAAATTAAATAATAAAAATAAATATTGTGACAAAATAGAGCTCTTCCCACTGTGTTATTATATTTTTTTAATGAAAATAATTATTGGTTCACAATTATCATTGAGAAAAATAAAAAATATCAATATATTTATTAGTTAATTTTCGTAGGTAAAATGAAAATTTGATACCCTGACCTCTCATACTGCTCCCATTCACGTACACAAACATTTTTCACAATCCCAATCACACTATATTCTTTAATGTTCCACGTTTAAAACCTAAAATTTGGGTAAACAATCATGTGATATATACACTAGTAACCTACATCCCACTCTGTTCAAGGTAATTTGGCGTCTGATATAGTTATCATTGATTTTATAAGAACTTATCTCTCTTTCCTATTAAAATTTCAAAAGGACACATATTTTAAAATAGGATAAATTTCAATAGTATTTGTGCTCATGAAACATCAGAAATGCATTTCTATTCTTTCGAAGAATATCCTATGGGATTTCTAGACCAATATATAGAATGATTTAATAAATATAAAGTTTATTTTAATCCATTGATTATTGGGATCATCATAATTAGTCACTTCAATGACATTTATATTGAGATCTAATTAAAGAAAATTTCCTAAGAGAATCCCCCCCATATAACCCGCTAATAACCAAATGACCACTGATTTCATCTTTCTGGAAACCATTCATCTCAGTCTTATGGTCTCTAAAGTGTTCTTGTTCCCATAATCATCCCATATCATGTTTGGCCAAGTCAATAGGGGCCACTTATCATGATTCATATGTCTACCCTCCTCATGTTCACCACTATATATTTGATAGCCTTTATACCTTAGATCCCATTCACCCAGGTATCCAACCATGGGTCACACTCATCTCCATGGTCCATAATATATTGTTCTATGATCATCAATGATAATTTCAGCCAATCTCCCCAATGAAATCAATGGGTTCCCAATCCCTCATGTCTTCTACAAAAAGTAATTTCCATATTATAGTGTCCATTAGAAATGGTTCATAGGTATGTTAATTCAAGATGATCACAACTATAAATCATACAACAAATATAGAAACCATATTACCTAGATTACTCTGATTAGTATGAATTATCTTCTCAACATATCATTCTAACACTCCACTTCCATTTTCATTCATACAAGAAACATCACTTATCCATTCCTCCTTCACAACCTCCAAATATAAATTAATAGGATATTATGCAAACCACATTTATGTCTTTCAACCTTGTATTCCTTTGATAACTAAAAGGACCTCATCATGTGATAGATCACCCCATTTATTGTCCTTGCTAACTACTAGAATTTTCTATGTTCAACTAATAATATATTCCCTTTATATCATTCATCCACCATGTTAGGAAACCAATGGGATTTTTATAGCACAAGGCACTCATACTATATTTTTAAAACTCGTTTCCATAGATTTTATGAACCTATATATATTACTTTGACACAACATATGCTATACAAACATATCTTCTAGGTCACACTAAAAAGTAACATGTTTGGATAACTCTTAGAAAACAATTGTAGGGAACCTTTCACCTATAAATCATTTATTAATGAATTTTAAATGAATATAATCCACAAAAAATTAATATATTTATAAAATGAAAAATGGATTTCCTGATCCAGGAGGCCTATAATGTGTAAATAAAGAGTATCTTCCTTGACTAAACCCGCAAACTTTTGTCTAGAGAGACGATTCCATAGAAATATTTATATGAAAAGAACTGAGAGGGATGATATACTGGAAATTCAATGAATTTCTTACACTTATTTAACAAGTACACAATAAATACATGATTGATGATGTTCTCTTATATATTTACATGTGATAAGTGATAAAGCCATGGATTTTTGTATTCTCCTAATGAAAATTTGATGAAAATGAACAACATGTTTCTACTAAGGAAATCCAAATACATTGGAAGTGGATTATATGAAGCCTCATTATGATAAAAACATGATTCTCCTATTAATGAGTCCCCTTGACCATGTAATCAAATTATTGTGGATAAATAATAACAATATGGTCAAAACCCCCCCAACCATCATAGATATAATGGTTTATAATCATCCATAGTGAGATTGATTCCACTGATGGGGGGGGGGGATTCTAGTGGACCGATATCCATTGTGAAATAGGGTTTTAGTAAAGAATTTTTTTGAAAAATTCATCCCTGAACATTATCATGTATTGGGATAGCTCTAAATGATTATAATTTAGGGTCATATAAATCACAGTGATTCTAGACCATACAACCAATTCCACTTTTGTGTTGTGTGTGCCTTCTAGAATTTCCTTGTCCATGTATTATAGATGCACCAACAGCCAACCTCCCATTACATTATTTGTTCCTTCTAGTCCTAATTATTACTACATGTTGTGTTAAACAATGTATGAAATATATCTTCAATGGTGGAACCTATAAAATCATGCCTAAATAAATAACTCAATCCTATCTATATAGAGTCTTTTGAACCTTATTAAAAAAGGTGGGGTTCCATTTATTACATGGATTCTTGATAGAATATGATTTCTAATGTAAGAAAAATCCACTCATGCTAAAACACCTCAACAGTGGTAATGGAATTATATTTAATATTTAAAAGTATGATGTTGAACTTCATTGGTATTTTTTTCACTACATGGAACCTCCCCATTCATCTGAAACATAATTTTCATGGATAACATGGTGACAGGATTTTATGGAGATGTCCCATGATGTAGTTTCCAAGGTAAATTGTTTTTCCTAGTACAAGGTCAAATGGAACTATTGAAGATATTATATTTTAGGGGGATAAGTATGGACTAGATGAAGGTGTTTTGTATGCTATCCAAAAAGAAGGACAAATCTAGGTTCAAACAATTTTCAAACCCAAGAGTAATTCCCTCTTTGTTGGGATACAATAATTTAATCTTCAAATTTTATATAATTCATTGCATGTGGAATTGATTCTTGGGAATGTGAATAAGGCATAACAACCATAAAAAAAAGATCTTCCCCCCATATTCTTTTTGACGAGGCATGTATTTGTTTAGATGTAATTGGAACAAAGATTTCAATATCTTTTAAATTCCTAATATAGTTTTTCTTGGTTTCCCAACATTGCCTTTGATAAAATATTTTGGTTGATACAACCATCCCTTTTTACCTTCTCCATATTATACCATGAGGCCCATTGAAACATACCTCTAGCAAGATTACCAAAGATTAAGTCCAGTATGGTGGTGTCGATGAAAAATAAATCTATATACAATATCTTGGGGATGGATAGGATGTTCATGGGGATGGATGTGAGAGCGTAGTTTAAGAGGGTGATTCTTCCCCCAAATAAGAGAAAATGATTATTCTTGTTAATGATACACTTATAGAATTCACCTATCATGATATAAAAATCATGAATGTGAATTAATTCATGTGAGAGTGGTGATATTTTTTATAATAAATCCTAGTTTCCTGACATAAAATACAATCCATGTCAATCTTAGAGGCATAAAATTATAAATCACTTCATTGGTCAGACTTTCACAATAATAAAGAGAACCACTATGGTCCTCCTAACAAAATACTTCAACCAATTATTTTCTCATTAAATAGAATTAAAAACCATGTGTTTTGTCTCTTTCATAGTGATGATTATGAATCTATCTTATTCTCTCAATAAAAACTCTTCAATACCGACCACCTCACATTAGAATGAAAATTAATTCTATAAGTAGTTTTTTTAAATTGGTTGGTGGTTTAAACATCCATATGTTCATTAATGTAGTATTAATAAACTAGGTTGGTTGACTGAGATGGATATTATTTATTGTTATTTATTTATTAATGGGGTTATTATGGAACTATTCTAAATGATTAATTATTTATAAACAACTAAAATAACTAATTATGCAGTTTACAACACGGAATTATTATATTATATAGAATTTGTTATACATTCAATGAAAATATTTACCTTATATTTGATCGTTTATATATTTTCTATAAATTTATAGTTCTTATAATCATCACAAATTAATTAATGTTGGGTTTTGAAAACAATCCAATACTTAGAAGTTTTTTGATCAAAGTTATTTTTTATTTAAACCATTTCATAAAAATTAATGTAAAATATTTAAATTAGTGGAAATGTAAACCAAAATAAAACACCAAGATATACCAGAAACAGGGGTCTCTAAATATGTTAATACTTATTATTTGAAATAGTAATTTATCTACAACAAAAAGAACATAGAAATTTCAATAGTCAAAAAATATAATTTTTATTACAAAGATCATAAACCTTACATCATAAAAAAATTCTAATAAAAATTACATTTTTTCCAAAAGTTACATTAATTGAAGAATATACACATTCTATAACAAATATATTAAAAATCAATATAGGGACCCAATATCAAATTTACCTCAATTTGTTAGGTTGGTTTCCCTAGATGATCCACTCTCATGATGTTCATGTCTACTAATATCCTCATGTGCATCTATTTCATTTGTTAAATATAAATTTTTAATATAAATTAGTTTTAACAATATATTTTTCATGTAATGAATATATATAAAAATTACCCAAAAAATATAATCAAATAAATGTAAGTGGAATAGATTGAATACCACTCATATAAATTATGAAATGACTATAAGAATCCTCCTAGTTATGCATGAAAATACTAAACCCACTGTAGTTACCAACTCTAAAAACATTTCATCATTAGGTATCTATTGTGACTCATGCTCCTTTATTTTCTTATTAAGTTTCATAATGTCATTTTTGATTCAATTATTGATTATGACATGTAATATTACACAGTCATTCTGGATTAAACTTCATTGCAAATAAATATGTGATCCTTTAAAAGACTCATGATAGGGAAGATCTAGTACCCAAACATTACAAATGGATGATATAGTCCATTCCCATTCAGGGGAATAAATATAATTATTATAGACTAATGATTACATTATGGTAATTTTAACCCATTAATGATTTTTTTTGTAAATATAAGAAGAATATAATTACAAATATAAGAAAAATAAAAATAGACAACAAATCTAATCATTTTAAAATAATTGTTTTTATAAATAATAATTTTCATAATAATAGAGTCAATTTAATGGTTACAATAACTCATTAATGTGACTCATTATATTTCAATATAAATTTAATGGATTTTATTACCCTAACCCTTTTTCTTTACTCTCTAGGTAAATTATAAATGTGAATATAAAATGAAATAATTTATAATAAGTACTAACAAAGTGAAACAAATAGGTGTCATCAATATCAAGGTCATATAATAGTGAGAGTAAAAATATATAAATTTACAAAAAATATCATTTAAATGATTAATAATTATATAAAATAATAACACATTTATTGTTAAATTTTATAGTATCAATTCCTTGAAAATTTCACACCAATACTAACATAAATTCTTATTTTAGTTAGGTCTTGAATATACTCAAAAAAAAATTTAACATAGAAAACATAAGATAATTAATATCATATAAATCGTAATCTTTTAAATCAACTGATCATATTAAAATCAACCACAATAATATATATTATAATATGACTATATAGACTAATTATTTATAGTGATTTCTTTAATTCAAACATTCCCATTTAACAGAATTTAATTTTAATATAGATTTTTTACCTTAGTGTTTTATCTATGTTAATATATGTAATTTCCATCATCATTCATGTTCACAGAGAACCATAACTCAGTTCAATCGATCTCATGAATATCATATTTCACATACATCAATAAAAAGAAAAAAAATATTTAATATAAAATTTAATTAATTTAGATGAATAAATATTATATTTAATTATATCCCGAATATTACATATTTATATCTTCTCTTTGAAAAAATATAATCAGCTATATGAGGTATGGATTGATTCCCTCTGGTTGATGAGTTTTTTAAGATTAATTTTAAAAAATAAATGTTATTATTAAAAAAATATGGTTTTAAAAGAATTAATATAAATTTATTAAGACAATATTAAATACCTTATGTGTATAAAAATGGTTCAAATCGAAATATCACTTCCAAGAATTCCCTTGTGTCAAATCAGGTACCTTTTTATACATCTGAAAAATATGAACGGATATTTCTTTGAACTCACACCATGGCCTACACATAAATTCCTTCCACTTTTTCCTAAACTATTCATTGTACATTGACATAAAACTACACTATTCATATCAATATGAAAAATAATCCAAATATTATATATGAAAAAATAATTAGATTTTAAATTGATATGAATATCCAATAATCTTAAATAGATATATTTATGTTGAGTTATTTTTAATTTGTTGTTAAAAAAGACATTCTTCAAAAAATGGAAGGTAATACCAATCATTATATTTGGGGGGAAGGGAGGTCATGTAACTTGTAAAAATCCCCAAGATTTATAGTATTATCATAAAATATCATTTGTATGAACCCCATACATGTTAAATGGACCCAAATATTAAAAAAAATCAATACACACAAGATATATTAATGTTAATTTTTTATATTATTATCAAAATTTGATTAATTAATGTTTTAAAAAATTATTACACAAATATAATAAATTATTTTTAATCATTAATAGTTACATTATAATCAAGTACAATATCAAATACCCTTGTGATGATTACTATGAACCCATATACTATGTTTATGACCACTCCAAGGCTTCTCCATCTAATCCACTAGACATTTCTAACGTAGAACATGATGCACTAGATATAATGAGTGTTCTTAATGAATATGGGAGTATAATAGATGGAATAAAATGGTATGGGGGGGGGATTACCAAATGTAATGAGTTTAACTAATGATGGTGGGAATTTATCAGATTGGATCAATGAGAAATGAGTTATAGATTAATTTCTTGAATCACTAATTTTTTTTTCATTTTACCATACCTATATACAAAATGGTAACATAAAACATTATTATGTGAAATTTTCAAAATAATTATCTAAAAATTTATAGGGAAAATAAAAAAACAGTCAATATATATATATATATATGTATATTATTTATGGAAAAAATCAATTTCATATTATAATAGAATAATCTTTTTATGCATTTATTTTAAAAAATCTAAAAATAAATTTATATTATAAAATTAATAAATTTATTAAAGGCCATATAATTATTAGATGAAAAATAACGGAATTACTTATTGGTACACATAAAAAAATGATCTATTAATTTTAAAATTTTCTATCTTGAATAACTCACTAAAATTATATTACTAAATAGATTATAATATATAGGAATAGTTATCATATCACATTATAATAAATATGTTCTTTCATATTGACCATTCTATTTTTAGTATTATTTTAGGGATACAAAATTGAGAATGATCTAATGATACATTTTATATATGTTTTATATTTATAAAATAATTGAGAGATGGGATTGTGGATGAAAATGAACACAATACTATTATTTAGAACTTTATTGATGGATTTTTTCATGTGTATTATTGTTTCCAAGGATTGACCTGAGATATTAGTGATTATTTCCCATAAATAAGTATTATTTTGAGTATTTTATGTTACATTAAATAAATAAGAAAATAAAAATACATTAAACACTACTAAAATTAATTATTTACAAATAGTGTAATAGTTTTTAAACGAGCAGGAATAGAAAGTTTAAACAATGTATTCAATGTCTATATTCATAATACATTTAAAATAAAAATTTTAAAAATTTATCTTTGTTTTTTGATGTCGTATATCCATATTATCTTTCGACTAATTTTTTGGGTTTTTCTAAAATAATTCATTGTTAGGATAATACTAAAAAATACAGATTATTCACAATATTATGACTATTAAAATACAATAATAATTTAAAATCATAAGAATACCTTTTTATATACCAATTATATATTTTATAAGTTATATAATTTTTTAAAAAATATATAGTAGTTTTTATAAGACCCGTGATGAGCATTTTTGAAGACTATGTAATATTTCACACTAAAAATTATTTTTATATTATTTTAACAATTATTAAAAATTATTCCTTATATAAATTATTTAGAAAATAATGATGTCCCATTTAAGTTAAAAATTAATATTTAATATATAATTTTTTTTTGTTTTTTAGGAATCAAGATAATATTTTTGAGATTAATTTTAATTACAATGGTAACTGTGAGACATTTAATTTAACTTGTTTATTAATAATCAGAAATATATTTTGAATTAATTAAACATAAAAATAATTAAGATAAAGAATCTAAAATGATTAATATATATAAATATATATATATTAACAATAATATTATTAATAATATGTAAAATATAATAAAGATAATCCATAGTAGTAAAAATGTCATTTCTCTAGTAAGATAGTTTTTTGTCAAATTATATATGTCAATTTAAACGATATTTTCCTATTTTTTAGAAGATGAAATTGATAAAATAGATTTTAAATTTGGTTTCATAAGACCCAGATTTAGTTATATGGATTCTTTTATACTTTTAATAAAAAGTTCAATCACTTAGTTTAAAAATTGTTACCTATTATAAAACTATAAGAGGTAAATATAAAAACAAAATAATTAAAATTGTATAACATGTTTAAAACAAGTGTAAAAATCCTCGAATTAGACTTTTTTGACCCATAGGTACCCCACATTCCAATGTTTCAAAAAAAAATGGAGCTATTGACCAGGTAATATTGGTTTGATATGATATATGTGTAAAGGATATTCCCAAAATATCCCCTTTCATAAATTATTATGGGGTATCAGTTCCAGAACATTCTAGATACATAGTATATTAAAATATTAATTGAAAATCAACCCAATGTACATCTCCTAGAATTAATTTTCCTTTCTTTATGACCATGGTCTCTATAAGATATATTATGTCCTTCAATTTTTTGTAAATATCTAAAATTTTATTTAGTCTCCAATGAAGTTATATGCATAGGAAAAATGAATCTAATACTAGATGTAAGGGGTCTTTTGAACCTTATTTCAGAATGGATATTTAAAAATAATTTTTATTTAATTAATTTATTGAAATATGATTCCGATGAAATTATTCCATTTTTATTATATATGCCCCTTATATATACATAGATTAATATCCTTTTCATTTCTGTGATTACATATCTTTTTAGTTCCCTTATCAATTCCAATATTTATATAAAATTGGTAAAGGGAACATTCCAATTTATATTGTCACATTGACCATCACCAATGTAAAATGTTTTCATACCACGTGTATCTTATAAAATAATTCATTAGGATATGAATAATATTATTGGTTCAATTTTGGTTTTATATAAAATAATAAGGTCATTCATTCTTTAATAATTTCTTTTACCACTTTTTAGAAGCTTCACCGAAGTGACATTTTTTTATTCATTTTTTATCCAAAATTCTTCTAATGATATATCTATATTATAACTCCATAATAAATAACTATAATTGTTTATTATATATAAACATACAACTGATTAAATTACTTAATCTCTTGTGAATCATATTCCTATGATTTTGAATGGAATGAAAATTAAGATTCCCACATCCTTCTCATGGTTTTTTTCATGCTTATGATTTATGTAGGGATCATTTTCTTCATGTAAAAATTTTGTGTATGATTTTAATTTATATAATGGGTTTTCAAGGAATTATTTTTCACTCTAATTAATTGTTTAATTATTAATATATCATTATTTTTTATGTAATGTATTAGAAAGTTAATGTAATTCTACCATGGGACCTTTTTTACTTTATGATGTCGGTCTTTGGAGTGACTATTGACCTATGTTAATGATATAATGTTTTATGTTGTTTCACTTGTTTATGATATTAAAAAGTAAATTCATTATACAATGACTTCATTCCATTTTTTTATCATCAATGATAGTATGTTATTCCACATGAATATTATCTTTTAATTTATTTAGATGTTTATTCAATTTTAGGGATTTCTAGATAAATAAATTACTTAATTATTTTCTGAGAATATCCAATGTAGTTTTTGATGATTTATGGTAGTTAGGAGATCTATATTGAGTTTTAAAATAAATAAAATATTTTCCTATCTAATATGGTATATTGTTATGTCTATTTTTCCAATTACACGTGACCTCTAAATCCTTAGTGTTTATTTATTGTAAAAGTGTGTTAAGGTTTATGAAATAATATATTTTTACTGCATGGGTATCTTCAGTTGTTATCAAAGGAAGATCTAGTTATATAAATGAGATAATTATTATAGATTAATAGTGAATTCCCATTTTGGATGTATAATTGAAAATATTAATTATATTATTACACCTAAAAATTTTCGGTAATGTAGAGATTGTGTGGTTTTCTATGAAAATAAATCCCCATCAGGATACTAAAGAGAGCATGTTGATTTGGAATAGTTGTACCTGTGGGTAATAACACAAAATATGGTGTGTCGGGTATTTACTAAATCATGACCTGGTGCATGACAGTGAGGTCTAATTGTATACCTGGATAGACACTCCCATTGGATATGATTTTGTTAATTTGAATTATAATTATAAAACATAATGAAGGATATGAATTTTTTGTTGAACATAATTTCGATAGAGAACAAAATTAGAAAATGGAAATTAATAATGTAGATTTCAAACTTTAGATTCATAATTTTGGATCATCATATCATGTATAAGTTACTTCATCTAATATTGTGGGTTTGTATTTATATATTTATTAATAAAAAGTCTCTTATTTAAAACATTAAATTATTTTTAGAAATTGTTTTACATATGGGGATTCATGTTTATGATATGGAAAATGTGAAATGATATGAATACACTAGTAATATTCATAACATGATAAGATAAGTTTCTGAGAACCTCATCATAGTACCAAAAAATAGATCTATGTCATAAATAATATCTCTAATAGCATAGAACACCCTTAATGATTTAGTGGTGTAGTTGTGAATTTTATGTGTTTGTTTTCAACAAATATTAGTCGATATTTTGATCCCATAGTCATTTTTCATTTGATTATATCAATTGAAACGATACTCCTTATCCTTTAATTATCTTAGAAAGAGATTATTGTACAAGTTTTTTACCTTTATAGAGAATCAGATCTGTCACACCCCCCCCCTCAGGGCCCGGGCTGTGACTACCCGAAGCCCTCCTTCTATAGGCTAGGGGCTGGCGACAATCACCTAAACGCGTATTCCCTATAGCCAAGAATTCATTTACCTTATAACCCATAAACACACATAGCCAATCACACAACATACGAACAAAAGTCAATTGTATAGAAAAACGATTGATGAATGTAAAAAGGGGCCGGAATACAAGACCAACAGTAATTGTGCAACTTCAATTGAAATACAATAAAACTGAAGAAAAATAAAGGCACCTTATGGGTCATCCTTTGAGTTTCGTACATAAAGAGTAGGTACAGATCTCCTCCCTAACACTCCATGTCTACCTATCTCTTCGGCGTACCGTTACTTCGTGTGGTCCACATTCGGGCACCGTCTAGCCATGGTACCCTCATCCTAGATCAGCGTTGTCTGTCATCTGAAATAAAAAAAACAAGGTGTGGGCATAGCCCATGCATGGCTGACTATAACATTACTTAGTAGGGCCCCCAATACCCTCATGGTCTCACAAAATCCACAATGGATAAACTACAAATTATTTAAACAAGTGAAAACCCTACTTAGGTATATTCCCATTCTTATACCTAAGTTAAAAAGTATAGCCATATCAATAATTAGGAAACACAGAGTCCAACTCAAAAGACCAAAGCTCAACTGATACACAAATAAATGAATACCATGAAGGTATGTACCACATAGGTATGCCACACAGATGAATATGAAAAAGGTACTGACTCATCTCTCATGATGTATTTTTAGGTACAGTAGTAGAGATTATTAGATATAACTACTGAATCATCTTACTCTATTAAGAGGGAGACCCACAAAGGATCTTGAATCATCATCAGTCCCACGTAGGATCGTTGTACATTGTCAGACCCAATCTTGATCCTACTACCTTGTAAGTACGTCGTCAGGCGGACACAGGATCCTAGTATATCTCCAGTACATTGTCATACCCACATAGGATCCCTAGGTGATAACCCACACTGGATCGCTCATTGCGGACACGCATAGAATTGCTCGGTGATGACCCACACAAGATCGCTAAGTTCTGATCCACATAATATTGCTCGGTGCTGACCCACATAGGATTGCTATGTGCTGACCCACACTGGATCGCACGATGTTGACCCACACAGGATCGATATTCATTCTTTATGTCACAACCAGCTTCTGGGTTCCCACACAATGATTTCTCCTCTCTATGGGGGTCCGCTCCTCAAGCAATCGGTCGATAATCCAACTACTGCAATGTCCTATGAAGAAGTTACCTAATTTACCTCCACATCATAGGTGTATCAATGAAACATATGGTGCATCAATTGGATGCCCAGTCTGTAAGTTATTATCCTTCTTAGTTCTGAAGGCCCGGTTGGATTCGTGATCGTTCCAACCCAACTGTACCCCATCTTTATCCAAAACACAAATGGGGTATACCAAAGGGACCGTTTCTCTCCAAGTTTTCCATCGTCGCTGACGGTTCATCAAACAAATGCTTGATACCAATGTTATGGCCAAAAGAGCATATAGGTTCAAAGTTGACTCGGGTCTCGTCTGACCCGGCCCGAACTAGTCTTGTCTGACACCACCCGGTTCAGGTGGACCTGGCCTGCTGGGTCTGGTCCAACACACTAGGTAAGGCCTGACCCGCACTGTGCGGCCCGGCACCCGCTGGGCAGCCCGACCCGTGCTGGGCGGCCTGGCCTGGGTGGTCATGGTGCGGCGCGGAGTGGCGTGGGGGGCGCGGGTGTCGCGAAGGCCACGAGATCCATGGGGACCATGGGGTGGTAGAGACTGTGGGCAGTGCAATTCCATGGGTTGTGTCGTGGTGCTATTGCCTTTGACGGGAATAGCAATGGTGCCATCTATAGTTCTCGTGGCCCACCGAGGATGGTTTTTGTCCTCCTCCATCGCGAAGAACACAACAGTCAAACACAAGATTTTTGGAGATGTCATTCCATGTTTGTTTAGCCCAGACTCTCCGCATTAGAGAGGCTGCTAGTGGATATAGTCTCTTCCTGATTTTATGATGAATTATAAAAAATGGGTAAGGGGAAAAATTCAAAGAACAATCCTACATCAAAGGTTCTTTGACATTCGCACGAGAAATAATTCGAAGATGTCGATATTCATCGAACCCGCCACACACCACCGATCCTGAACTCGTTCATCGGTTCATCGTATTTGATTACATTCATCGTGGGTGAGAGCATTCTTTGTTAGAGGGTGAGTTTGTCCACGATTCTCCATTGATTCCCCCATTGCAAATAGTTTCCCCAATTCCACCAAAATGCGTAATATACAACTTATTAATTTCAATTAAGTATATTAATATTGTTGGCACAATTAAAAATGCAAATAAATTAATTAATTATTTGTTAGATCTAAAAATTAAATGGTGTGTTGTCATATTTAATTGCATCAATTTAATTGGCTCAAATTAATGGTGGAAAAAAATTAATCGGGAGTGGAGTGGTTTCTCCTCGATTTAGAGGGTTCGAGTGGTCCCTGCAATTAATTTCAAATT
The DNA here is from genome assembly GCA_963277665.1 of Viscum album. Classification (NCBI taxonomy): domain Eukaryota; kingdom Viridiplantae; phylum Streptophyta; class Magnoliopsida; order Santalales; family Viscaceae; genus Viscum; species Viscum album. The sequence goes on from OY728129.1 coordinate 1,861,314, forward strand.
GGGAGGTTTTAAAACTGGAGGTCCCCACCTTTATAACATTCATGTGGGAGTTTTAGTCTCAGGTGGTCCCCACCACCATAAACCATGTTGAGGGGTTTCATAAATAAAAATATTAGAGATTTTTTTTATTTCAGTATTTCACGAAAAACTCAAAAATTTTCTTTCACTCTCGACCCACTATGATCAAGGTGAAGGTGTCCTTATACGAATAACGACATTGTGAGTTCAACGGTGCCCTCAAATTTCAATTCAGATTACTAGTTCAAAATATACAAAAACATGATCGCACATTTACTGAACGTACCCGAAAATAAGTTTAGAAATTCATTCTAGGCACACCTAGCCTCAGAATAATGCGAATTCAATTTTTGAAAACTCATAGAATTTCTATATAATAAAATAAAATTGCGTGAAATTTCCATGTCTTTACATTCTCCCCACCTCGGGGCTTTACATCCCGGTAATCCATATCAAAAAACTAGGAAACCAAGTGGGGGTACTGAGCATATACCTGAGCCTCCCACTCTCATGTGCTCTCCAAGAGGTTCCCGTGCAGCCAATGAACGCAGACCAAACCTATCAACCACCCATGAGGGAATCTCTCTTGTCGATCCTCAATCTGTACTGGGACCTCCATAAAAGATGCCTCATCATCAACGTTCAGCTCACCATGGTAGATGATATGAGAAGGTTCAGGCACGTATCTCCTCGGCTGGGATACGTGGAATAAGTCGTGCACCATGTTCAACTGAGGTGGAAGAGATAAGAGGTAAGCCACCTCACCCACTCTGATGAGGACCTGGAAGGGTCTAATGAACCTCAAAGATAACATGCCACCTTGGCTAAAGCTCTGCAAACCTCATCAGGGTGAGACCTCTAGAAAGATGTGGGCACCATACTCAAACTCTAGAGGTCTCCATCTCATGTCGGCATAAGACATCTGCCTACTTTATGTAGTCTTCATCCACTCCTGGATGATCTCCACTTTCTCTATAGTAGCTAGTACCATCTCTGGTCCCACTAGTTATGACTCCCCTAGGTCATTCATGCAAAAAAGTTATTTGCAAGGTATCCCGTACAATGCCTCAAAAGGTGTCATTCCAATGGTGGAGTGATAGCTGTTGTTGTATTCAAACTCTACCAATGGAAAGTGATCCTCCTAGCTACGATCTAAGTAGAAGATGCAAGCACATAGCTTTTCTTCGAGGGTCTGAAAGGTCTACTCAGTCTGGACATCTGTATGAGGATGGAAGCCGGTGCTCAGACAAAGTTGGGTCCCCAAATCCTCTGGAAACCCCTTTCTTTTCCGTGATATAAAACGTGCATCACGATCAGAGATAATATTCGAGTTTACTCCTTGTAACCGCACAATATATTTCACATAAAGGTGTCCCACTCTCTCTACTGAAGCCTACTCTCTAATCGGTAGGAAGTGGGACGACTTGGTGAGTCGGTTGACGATCACCAAAATCATGTAGTGATCCCTATATTTACGTGGATGTCATGTCACGAAGTCCATCGATATCCCATCCCACTTCTACTCTGTGACATCTAAAGGAAGAACCAAGCCTACTGGTACCTGATGCTCTCCCTTCACTTTCTAACTAGTGAGGCACCGAGAGACAACATCTACTACTACTTTCTTCATTCTCGGCCACTAGTGATGTCGTTGGAGATCCTGGTACATATTCACCACTCCATGATAGCACTCTTCCGGATTTGGCTATGTATCTAAAGAAAGAACATCGTGACTTCCCCCAATGCATTTATTTTCCTTTTTATGGCTACGGTCATATACGAGAAGTTACGATTCTAGAATCAAAGAACTATCTCCCATTTTCGTGGTTTCAGAATTATACCAACTTTTCTTTAGCAAATATCTCATGTGGAGGAGTATTTATAAATGCTGGAATAGTGGAGAAGGCCCACATTATGCATCATAGCCCTTGTACGCCAGATCTGAAACCTCATAAGCCTGAGCTGCAATAACATTGTTATCCTTCAATCTTCCCAAATGCTCTGATGGGTCAATCCAAAGGCTGGAAGAAAAGTTGGGATTTCTGTCCTGGGGGAGGTGTGAAGCCAACGTGAATGTGGGCATACTGGGTGGAACAAACCTGTGTAGAGTTTGTCAAGGATCTGAAATGAGTTGCGATATACGAAGATGTTTTGGTTGGGAAAACATATGATTGCAGACATGATAACTTCGTGCCGGAGATACTCAGCCACTGGAACCCAAAAACTAATTCTTTCCATCTGACTCATGGATAAGTAGGAATTAGTCTGTGGGATGTCAACAAGATCTCAGTGGATACAATTTTGGGTGACATGTATATTGAATTCATTCCACCCAAGGTGACTTGTAAGGATTTAGAGAAGACTCCTGGTTTAGAAAGGGAATTATTTAAAATCTTCCAGATGCTCAAGAGTTCAGAGACCTCGTTATCTAATTCTAGATAGGATATTCATTCAGAGGAGTGGATGAATATATTTCTTATTTAGAAGAAGGAGAATGAACGAAAGGAGAATTAGCCCAAGGAGAAAGGATCCAAGAAAAAGAAATCCAAGGATAAGAGGCCCAAACTTCCTACCACCTATCCAACACCTGAGAAGAGGGGTTCTCCTGGAAAATTCTGGACAACTCTAGAAGAAGGAGATTTTGAGAAATAGGGATATGAGGTCAATCAATGGATCCCAAAGAAGACTCATCTGGCGAGCTTCTTGTCTTTATGGCTCATCGTTTATCTCTTGCCAGTCATGGATTCGAAGGGAGGCGTCAAGCCAGGGACCTTCGTCATTGCGGAAAAGTTGGATGAGGGAAAATGGTTGGGTTGGCTACCCCCATTTTAGAAAAGATTCATAGGAGTTTACTTCATGTCTTCAGGGGTAAATCTCCTTTACGAATAGAGGGACCATTACATGTTTTATGGGGATGGATTTCCACTCACATCAGGACTTACAATGTACAGAATGGATTTCAAATTCCTGAAAGTTATTTCAGGCCGTCAGTGCAAGCATTATCTAGAGTTTCTCCATTATATATTAATGCCTATGATATGAAAGTGAGGCTGATCATGTTTAAGGAATTCAACTTCTTTCCCTATGGAAATCCACCAACCGGGCTATTCGTTGATGATGGAATAGCCCATTTGGATTTGAGGGAATACGTGCTAGCTTGTAGAGATGGTGTGCTAGTTTCTAGGATTGACGGAAAATTATATGTGAGGCATATGTTTCATATAGATTTGCACATAAATTCCTGTGTCTACGACAGATTGTTGTATCTCCCCCAGTACATGTCAGGTTAGAGACACTCTCGATGGTTTCTCGGCAATTGTGGCTGCTGACATCAAGGGAGAAGACTGGGGTGGTATTTGATCTACCAGTTGAAAAACCGGCACATAACCTGACTACATGGTATGTCGAGAAGTGGATAGAATCATACCCTAAATTGGTGCTAAATAAACCAGGTTATCAGGTGTGGAATAGGAAGAGTTCTGTAGAGAAAAAAAACCCTTCTTCATGAAGGTAATGATTCCCCACCTGAAGCTGACTCTCCAGATTCCTCCTCTTTGGCTGATTCACCGGATTCCCATGATGGGGATAATGAGGCACAACAAGTGGAAAAATAACCTCATTCCTGATATAATCCTCCGGTTAGAATAAAGATACATACTCCATCAACTCCTGTTGTTTTACTTCATTGTAGTAATTTAATCAGTACTACTTTGTAAAGCAATAAGTCTAAATTTTTTTATCTCTATCTGTAGTTCCAGGAGCTGGGAAGAAATTGATGTCAAAGATTGTAGGACCTTCCTCGCAACCTTCATCTCTAAGACCAGAGGTTGTCCATACAAGGAAGAGTTTGTACTATGGTACTGAGACCACCGTGATGGATTTGTGTGAGGGCCTACAACTTCCTAGAATAGGGAATATTATGGATTCTACAGATATGCAATACGAGGATAACCCCAATGATGTGCGGGCGTAAATCAGAGAGCTGCAAATGCTGATATATGCCACTGATGAGTCTGTTCCTGTCACCAGGCGGGTGAAGGAATTGATTGATCGTGGTGTCGTTGAGGGGATTGATGAGGAGTGGCATGATTATGTGGCTCCTGAGGATGTTAGTTTTCTTTCCTTATTTTCTTTGAAACATGATTTAATTAGAAACATTGTTACATAAGGGAGTTATTTTCTTCATCTTGCAGCTTGCAAATAATGGAACTACTGAGGTTCCTTCGCCACAGTATAGCCCTGGTGGTACTACCATCAGGGCTAGTGATGAATCTCCTTTCGAACTGGGTGAGATATCTCCAGGCCATTAGTCCATGAATGAGGAGTTGGACATGGCCTTCCATTCGCCAATTCAAGAGCCAATAAGGGAGACTGCTGACACTCCAAAAAAGACAAAAGGACAAAAGCGAAAAAGGGGGAAGTCCACCACTAAATTCATTATTAGTAGTGGTATTTCCTTTAGATAATCAAGAATTTTAAATCATGAAAAATATTGCTTACTTTCTATGGGATTGCAGGGTCTTCTTCAATTTACCCTATGCGGGAAGAGACTGATCCTCCTTTAAGGACCACGGAGGGTGCTGTGGAACAAATGAAAATTCAGGATGACTTGGCTGTGTCTGAAAAAGAGCCAACATCTATTCCCAGTACTGCTCATGCTGCTTCTACGAGTAGAGAAGAACTTGCACCTGAATCATTGGCAGCCGCAACAACTGAATCAGCCATCATTCATAAAGAAGCTATTCATGATCAGGGGCCGCAGAATGAGGGTCTCCAAGAGGACACATCAAATGTTCCCACTGGTGAGACTAACCAGGATTCTGAAATATCATTGTATGAAATGATGAATCGTTGAATGTCTTTCAATGAATTTTATGATCATGCTAAGTTATCATGTGATTTAGAAGTCCTTTGGCGTGAGTGTTATCCTTCTTCCAGTACATTTTCTTATAATTTACCCTTCTAATCATGACTAAAAATAATTTGTAGTTCCATCCAAAGAAGTTGTTGAACTACCAATGCATGAAGAGGGTGTGGACATTGATGTCAACCTTACCATTGTAGAAACATTATCTCAAGTGGAGCTAAACCCAGTAAACCCTCCTGAGACCCATCTTGACGATCTTATAGAAGCTGGGAAAGATAAAGAGGAGTCTTCTCCAGCTAAAGATCTATTGTTAGGTAATGATTGTTCTGAGTTTTCAAGATAGAAAACAATCATCCATTATTCTATTAAAATAACAATAATTTTAATTGATCAAACAGGGATATCAACTTCAATGGATAGAACTGGAGGTGAAGTCTCAACCTTCACCCAAACAGTAGTAGAAGATGAAGCAACCAGGGTCACGGGGGAAGAAGCAGGACATGGAACTTCCTTAAGTGCATTATTCCCAGATTACATGCCCCACTGTGATGATGATGTCGAATCAGACCCAGAGGTGCTTAAGGTGCTCAGCTTTTCACGACACCAGGCATGGAACAACATATGGAAATTCATATCTCGGGTGCCTTTAGAAGAGATATCATAGAAAATCCCTCGATTGTCGTCCCATTTTGTCATGCTAGGACTTGGTGATTTTGGATATGAAAAGATACATGCCGCTGTGAAACAAGTCATTTTCAGGAGGGAGAAAGAGCAAAAGTGTTGCGAAGATCTGACTAGGGTGAAGCTGTCAGTCAACATCAGCATATTTGAGGCTGCATTATCCCGATATGAGGCTGATTATGCTGCCAAGATGAAAGAGTTGAAGAATAAGATCAATGAAAAAGTTTTCCACCAGGTGCAGCTCCAGTAATAGTTTGATGCTGTTACTAGAGAACATGACCAGCTCAATAATTCATTGGAGGGAGCTCAAACAAATTGTATGAAAGCCATTGCAGATTCCAAGAAAGAACTCCATCAAGAAGTGAAGGGTGAAACTAGTCGAGTGAATGAGATTCAAGTACCTACTGATGAAGCTTGGGATGCGGTTCATCAAGTGAAGACATATGTCGAAAACATTTTTTAATTTTCTGAAAAAGAGAAGAGACTCCAATCTTTGGATGTCCTTATAATTCTTGTGCATCTAATGGAATGAATGGTTTCATCTTCAATCACTTGTGTGCAAATTTTACTGCTACATTCTTTAAATTTTACCTAAGCTAATGGGCCTAGTAAGCATAGTTTGATTTTTACTATGATTATTATAAATAACCCTACAAACGTTGAATATTTGAATTGCTCAATATTACCTATATCATACAAAATGTATGATTAGTGAGCTGGAATATGACTTTAATTCATAGTTCCCTTGTCTTTTTTGGGCAGTTTAAAGTCATGAAAGTCGATCATAAAGCAGCTAATGTTTAAGGTCAAAATAGCTTTGACCGAAATGGATTAAAATTGACTCAATTCCTTGACAATTTATCTGGAAACATATTACCATACTCATGTATGAGGGAAAATATGTAAACTATGACTTAAGAATATTTGAATCTGAGGAATCATATGAAAAAGAGATTAAAGGCATTAAAAAAAGTAGTTCCCAAGAATGAAGTTAGCATTATTTATTAGACCTATTAGGGGGTTGAATTATGCAGGGCCACGTAAGGGCATTAGCTGCATAGTCAAATAAATAGCATCTTTTGGCTGACATGTCCGTTATGTAAACTAATTATGCATGGCCACCTAAGGGAACGTGCTACATAGTCAGGAAAAAGAACTCTTAGAAATTTACTTTCCTAGTGCTAAAAACCCAGTGAAAGTTTATAGAGATTCAAATTTTCCAAAGTATAGAGTTTGTTGTATGGAATGTGGTACTTGAATAAGGAGAAGATGTTTCCAAACAAGATTATCGAAGAACTGGATGGATATCACTCCTACGATGGTCTGACCCAAATGTAGGGAAGGACAATATAAACCATAGATTTGAATGCTTTCATATCATGAAAAAGGATATGGGACAAGTATGTAAAGGATGTCTATTTTTGTGGATCCCTACATATTGTTATTAAGAAAAATAAGGACAAAAGATGCATTCTTACCAAGAATGAAGTTACCAGTATTTAAAAAACCCATTAGGGGGTTGAATTATGCTTGGCCACCTAAGGTAATTGGCTGCATAGTCAAATAATAGCATCTTTTGGCTGACAGGTCCATTATGTAGACTGTTTATGAAAGGCCACCTAAGGGCACGTGCAGCATGGTCAGGCAATAAAACTCTTAGAATATCAGGTATTTTGTGATTAGATGTTGAGAAAAGGGTTATGAAGATCTGTAAATATTTATGGTTATGATTATGACACATAAATATTGGTATTGTCTAATGTATGCAGAGATACACAGATGAATGCTAACCATAATCATGTTGTGGCTGGGTCCTGAATTGGAATGTTGGACTTCACTACGTATCCCATAAAGATGGGAATCAAGCCATACGTAGTTCTTAAACTAGAGTTTAACATCATGCAGGACAAAAGGATTGGATATCTTAGTTTAGTGTCATAGATCTCAGACCATTATAAGAAATACATAGTGTGTGCTTTCATGGGGACATTTTAGCCAAGGGATTGAATGTGGAATTTGGGGGTTAGGCCCAAAGACTTGGGGATGGATTCAAGGGACACTCAAACCTTCCTACATATCCCATAAGGAAGGTAATGAATCCCATGTAGTTCTAGAAATACCCTTTGTACAGATTTGGTTCGTACATGTGATGGGTGAAAGGGGGATTTAATGCAATGATGGTTTAACCCAAGATAAAAGGTTCGGGCATTGCCATGTATGTATGTAGTCATTGAAATGAAACATGACTTAAAATAAATGTAAATAATGATTCCCTCTCAGGAGAGGGTATCAAAGAATATTATAGTTCATTGTCATACTGGACAGAAGTTTTTTATAGTTTAATGTCGTATAGAAAGGAGGAAAGTGATCAAATGTAAAGATATTGATTCTAGGGGCGGTTTCACGAATCAATATCGTATGATATGGAGGTGAACTGATGTGAAGATATTGGTTTTGGGCTTGATCCTTGAGAGGTTTCCTATATACCCATCCTGGAAGGCAAGGATCAAAGTCTGCGTAGTTCAATTAAAGAATGAATTAGTGATCAAGTTTTCTTTGGGGACAACGACCTAATTTTTTTTTTGGGACTTACACATGGTTAGTAGCCCAGAGAGAGTGTAATGGTTGAAGTTTGTTCTAAGCTCACGTGAGTCATACTAGGTGTGAGAAACAATAGGTAACAACAACCCTAACGATTCACAATTTAATGTCATGTAGGACATATAAAGGGACTATGCAGTTTAAAGTCTTGTAGTTAGGACTATTGGTGCTGCACTGTTTAGTGTCATGTAGCAGGGAAAAAGTATAGTTTAATGTCATGTAGGATGTATTAAAGGACTTATGTATAATTTAGCGTCATTTATTTAGGACGATGGGGACAATACAGTTTAATGTCATGCTGGAAAAAAAGAGTATTGTGATGTTTAATGTCATGATGTAAGGACAAAAGAGGACTTATTTTAACGTCATGTTGGATAAATTAGGGAATTTTTCACAGTTTAGCGTCATGTTGGAGGAAAGTGTCAATAGTTTAAGTTCATATTCAAGGACCATTGGTTATGCAGTTTAATGTCTTGCTGGATCATAAGGGACTGTTATATAGTTTAACTTCATATAGAAAGGACGATGAAGGGGGACACAGTTTAACGTCATGTTGGAAAAAAGTGCGAATATTTTAAGGTCAGATGCATTGACCCTAGATGGTGCAGTTTAACATCATGCTGGACATAAGGGACGTGAAAATAGTTTAAGGTTGTATGCATAGACCGTTACTGTATTTTGTGTTCATACAAAATATTTCTTCAGAAATCTATCATTGGTTGGAGTAGTGATGAGTTCTCCATCCATTGAGATTAAAGAATAATCTCCATTGGAGTATACCTTATGTATTGAGTAAGGTCCTTCCCATTTTGGCTCAAGCTTGGGAGATTTCTTTCCTTATATCATTGGAGTTCTGTGAATTAATACCAATTCTCCATGAGTGAATGAATGATGATGAACTTTTTTGTTTAAAGCTTGTGCTATTCGATTATGATATACTTCCAAGTGGTGCAATGTTCACAATCTTTTCTCATATAACCGTTCCAATTCATTCAATCCCTTTTCATATTGTATATCTATAGATGACTGATCAGATATGGCTACTCTGAGCAAGGGTAGTGGAACTTCAATGGGAAAGACGGCTTCCGTTCCATATACCAGTGAATATGGAGTTGACCGTGTTGTAGAGTGGGTGGTGGTCCGATAATGCCATAAAGCATGAAAGAGTTTATTAGGAAAAGATTTCTTATCATTATCCACCATCTTTTTCAATATATTTAACAGAGTATTGTTGAAGGCTTCTATCTGGCCATTGGACACTGCATGATACCAAGATGAATGATTGGACTTGATGTTGTATTCTTGATACAACTTCTTCACCTCGGATGAACAGAAGATGGTTCCATTGTCTGTCAATATGGTATGAGGGACACCAAATCTGGTAATGATGTTAGACTTGATGAAGCTAAAAATGCATTTAGAACTGACTTCCTTAAGAGGTATTGCATCTTCCCATTTGGAAAAGATATCAGTAGTAGTAAGAATATACTTAAACTGCTTGGCTGTAGCTGAAGGGTAAGGTCCCACCACATCCATTCCCCATGTGGAAAATGGCCATGAGTATTTATTTGTATGAACCAAATGTGGAGTTTTATGAATGAAGTTGGCATGTACTTGGAATGAATGACACTACTTTGTGAAATCAATACAATCTTGTATCATTGAAGGCCACAAGTATCCAAGTCTTCGAATTTGATCAGACATTCTATGTCCAGACTGGTGGGCACCACAGACTCCTGCATGCACTTCTTTCATGACAACCATTGTCTCTTCACCATCAATGCATTTGAAGAGAACCCCATCAAAACCATGTTTGTAGATAATTTTCTCTAGGTGATCTAGGATATCATAAAGAGTAAAATTGACCACACATCGCTAGATCTGTTCTTTCTCGACTCTATCAGGTGGAAGTGTTCCATTTTGAAGGTATTCCCTGATAGGTGACATCCTTCCCATAGTATGACCATATAGTTCAGGAATGTGACTACTTTCATTAATATCCTCTGTTATGATTTGCACATAAGGTGAAATTTCATGATGGTGGGAAATATTGATGGTTGTCTCATCCCGATTTGGATCTTCTAGAGCTGTGGCTATATTAGCCAGTGCATCAGCTTGAGCATTTTGTGATCTTGGGATATAAGAAAATGTCGTTTCCGAAGGAAATTCCTCCATTAACTCTCTGATGTAATTGTACAAACAGATTAGTTCATCTTTTCTAATGGCATAATCACCATTGACTTGATTGATTACTAGGTCTAAATCACCTTTCACCTTTAAGTGATTCACTTGTGCTTGAAGCGCCAATCCAAGCCTGCGATTAGAGCTTGGTATTATGCTTCATTATTGGTACCACCTTCCCACAATAAGAAGTAATAGGGTAACACTGCCTTTTCTGGAGAAATGAGGACAATTCCTAAGCCAACATTGTTTAATTTAGGATTTTCCATTTTCCTCCCTGTTGGACTTCTGGAAGCACCATCAAAATACATTTCCCATTCCTGAGGACTTTCATGAAGAGAAAATGCTTCCTCATCAGGGAGTTAAATATCTGAAGATGTGTCTTCCAATGCAGGGTGTTTTTCTAGGAAATCAGCCAGAGCGTGGCCCATTATTTCCTTTTGAGACACATACTGAATTTCGAATTTCTGCAAAATAACTGCCCACCATTCCAAATGATCTGTATGCATTGGACGACTAAGGATGAATTTGAGCGGGTTATTGCGAGATACCAATTGGACCTTATGATGTTGCAGGTAGTGTCTCAACTTCTGAACTGCAAAGATTAATGCCAGGAAGCACTTCTCAATAGCTGAATATCGGGTTTCTGCTTCAAGCATAGTCTGACTGAGGTAGTAGAGGCTATTTTCATTCCCAGCATCATTATTTTGAGCAATAATGGCACCCAGTGATCACTCTATATCTATCACATAGAGGATAAGTGTTATTCCTTCAACATGTTTCATAAGTACCATTGGATTCAAGAGGCCTTTCTTGAAAATATCGAATGCCTCTTGACATTCTTCAGTCCACTGGTAAGTGACTCCCTTCTTCATCAATTTGGTAAAGGGTAATGTTTTTCCTGCCAAATTGGTGATGCAACGCCGAATATTGGCTAAGTGTCTTTGAAATCCTCTAAATTCATTAAAATTTCAAGGAGGTGACATAACAAGGATTGACTTTGTATTCTCAGGATCGACTTCAATACTACGATGGCGTTCAACAAAGCTGAGAAATTTTCCCGAGGTTACCTCAAAAGCACATTTTAAGGGGTTCATCTTCAAATTATGTTGTCAAAGCTTGAGAAATATGACTTCCAAATCAGCCAAGTGATTATAAATTTTTTTTGGATTTGACCACCAAATCATCCACATAACATTAAACAAACTTCCCTAAAAAGGGTTTGAAGATACGATGCATGGAACACTGATATGCTGCACCTGCATTATTTAAGCCAAAATGCATTACCCGATAGCAAAACACACCCTAAGGGGATCTGAAAGCATTCAATTCCTCATCTTATGGAGCCATTCAGATTTAATTATATCTGGAATATCCATCCATGATGGAAAGTTCTTCATAGCCAGCCGTTTCATCAATCTAGAGTTCTGTAATCGGAACTGGAAAATCATCCTTATGACAATCCCGATTAAGATGTCTAAAAATGATGAAAACTCTAATTTGTCCATTATTTTTCTTCCCAGGGACAATATTAGCCAACCACTTTTGATACTGAGCTTCTCTGATGATGTTAGGTTTGATAAGATTATCCACTTCAGCTTCAATTTTGGAAGCATAAGTCAGGTGTGTTCTTCTCGTAGCTTGCTTAAATCCTTTATGTTCTTATGGTAAACCCTATTGATGAGTAGAAACATCAAGATCAAGCCCGAGAATTTATGTTTAGTTCCAAGAAAATATGTCTTGATTTTGCTTTAAAATGGAAATATACATCTCTTGTTTTTCAAGTGTCATGGCCGCACAGATTAAAGTTGGGTGTGGATCATCTTTTGTACAAGATTTATTTCTATGAGTTCATCCACGGTGGTAGAGATACCATCTTCAAATTCTGGAGGAGAATCTCTGAGATATTCTTCTTCTTCTTCAACATGTGTTATTCCTTCTGTTTCTACATGAATTATAGACGATGAAACAAAATTTTCAAAATCCGAAGAGATGTTAAAATTTGAAAATCTTGAAGAAGACGCTTCCATTTCTGACCCAGTTGATGATGAAGGGTCTTCCTTGGGTAATAAACTGGAGATGATGGATTGAGGATCGACATAATTGTTCACCTCTGACATTTCTATCACTCCTTCTGGGCTGGTTGGCGAAGTATAGACTTGTTGGATTTTAGCAGATGAAATGAAGACATCTCCATTTCAGCTTTCATCATTACCTGGAGGATCACCAATTTCTCCCATGTTTTCTTGAACGATTGACGTAATTGATATTATGGATTTTTCTATAAGAGTATTTTGATTTGGGTATATCCTGTCAATTTGACTGATAGTCAATACATAATCTATACTCACATGCACAAATGGATTTACTGGAATCTTTTCCAAACCATATAGAGCATTAACTTTGGTAATCTCCTAGGTTGTGGATTTATCCTTTCCATTCATGTGATAGAATTCTGCCTCAATGTATTCAGACTCACATGTCTTCAACATGGCCTTATCACCATACAATGTACCAAATTGACCATCGTAATAGTATTTGAGACATAGATGGTATGATGAAGGGATAACCGCATGTTGATGTAGCCAGGGTCTTCCAAGCAAGATGTTGAAGGTTGAGTCATGATCAACAACCATGAAATTTGAATTGGATTCAAGATATACAAACTGAGTTCTGAGTGTAACTTCTCCTAGTGGTTTTTTTTCATTTTTATTATATCCTTGTATCATCATGGTAGAAAGAGATAAATCAGATTTTGTGATCCCCAATCGATGAAGTGTACAAATGGGTATGAGGTTGACTCCTAAACCATTATCAATCAAAGCTCTTCGGACATCTACGCCATTGACCTTTCCAGATAAGTACAAGGGTCTAATATGTCCATGCATTACTTAATCTTAATCTTCATCAGAAAAAGATATTAATGCATGGCACTCTGCATGATTATTCTCTATGTGATAGACTTCAGCTGCAGCAATTTCAGTTTCAAACTCTTGAGGACTTGACAAAGCCTCGATGAGTGCCTCCCGAAGAACTTTTGACAAATTTAATGCATCCACAATTGATAACTTGCCCGGTACGTGGGCCAAGTGTTTCAATACATCATAATTTTGATCCAGAGGTCTGAGTTTCCCAACAGGAACATGTGGTTTAGCAGGTTCCTTGGATGCAGATGCTTTGGAAGTTGATGCATCTTGTATCGGGATAGGAGTTGTTAATATTCCTAGTTTTGGAAGATTATGCTGATTAGATCCATTTTCTTGTTGAGAGGATGAAGGTGGAACCCCCAACCAATCCTCCAAAATAACTGTGCCAGGACTGAATTTTCTATTGGTGGAAGAACATGCTTGTTCTTACTGAGCTTGTTGAAGGGCATTGCCACGAGTTTCTGCTGTATACACAGTTCTAGTAGGGGTAGAATTAGAATAATGGCTTCTGGGATATCCATGTCTTCATTTTTATCCCAGAACCATGGAACTTCCTCTTATTCCTCTATTTGATATTGGGAATTCTGGCTCATCAAAATTGAAACTACAACTGACATATGGATTTGTTAATTGAATCATATTAACAGAACCAAAAATTAACTTTTCATCCGATGAAGACTCTGCATGATTAGCCTGTTTAGGCTGTGCCATTTTGTGGGACGGTGCCCATGTCTTAGAATTATATGGAATGAAATCTTCCAGAGTCAATGACAGCTTAGGCTTTGACACATACTCATCTTCTTCTGATTGTTCCTCTTTCTTGGAACTGTTCCATTTCTTTGAGGATTTTCTCTCCGATGAAGAGGGTTTTGCTGCAGCATTCATGGTAGAAGTTACAATTGGTTTCTTCAATTGTGTTCGTAAAATAGCATGATTTTGGCTGATTGTATTAATGACCATCCAATCATCATATTTCGATGCATTTTTTTTTGACTTCTTGCCACTCACCTTCTTCCTCTGGAACTGTAGCAGTAACACATGCTACCTAAGCTGAAGAACATTTTAGTTTGAATTGTCCCAAGTAGACCATCTATTGCAGGAGGACTTTAAGATAAAACATTCCTAGATGGGATGCCCCAACATTTGACGAAACATGCAATAGTTGGGACGGTCTTCATCTCCTTCCTTGTTTGGCCTCTTGGGCATTGGCAATTGAACCAAATTATTTTCCATTTCCGAAATGAAATAACCAGGAACTTGTTCACTTTGGAAAAAATAAACATTACTTTTCAAATCCTCAAATTGTTTGCATCATTGATCTATTTTATTATCTTGACGAAACAGCCTCTGTTGTTGGCACTCAGGATGGGGAGCCCTTCGAGATGAAGAATTTTTTTAGGTAGAAGAAAGTACAGTTGCTTGTTTAAGCATATATGTAGCAGTTTCTGCCTTACCCATTCTCATTCCTAGAGCTGATGTAATTACATGAGATTTAGCCTTAGTCTGTATTAGAGAATCTTCAATCTGTTGAGTGATTGAAGTAAGGTCTCGAAACCCTCCTGTGTATTTCACCGGAATCAGCGGTGTGCGTAATTCGTCACGCATATTTTCCACACAGATTGGCAAATGTTCCTCTTGAGGGAGTGCTAAGCTTAGGGAATATGTTAATCCCTTCCAGTGAGCAATGAAATATGAGACCCTTTAATTATCCCATTTCTTACAGTTTGTAAGATCAAAAACTATTTTCATTGGCAACGTTGAGCTAAATTGGAGAAGGAATCTTTGGCGAAGATCCTCCTATCCGGTAATTAACCGGGATTGCATGCTTGTCTATCAGAAAAGGGTGGTCCTTGCAAGGTTCGCATGAAGCATCCAAGTTTCACTACTTCTTTCTACTCCAGAGTCCCGTAATAGGATCGCGAAAAGACATGTAATGCGTCAAATGCTGTTCAGGATCGCCTGATCCATTGAAAACAGGGAATACATGGTTTCCAAAACATGATGGGGGATAGACTGAATCTACCCATTCAGGGTAATCTCTCTTTTTTAGTTGAACCAGCCCACGCTTAACTTCTATATTATCTAACCATAATTTTAATCACTAAATGGAAGTTATTAACTTTTGAGAAACATCCAGTTGAACTTGGAGCTGGGCAGGTGCAATGACTGGAGCGTGGAATGGTATTGCAGCAGGTACTGCAACTGATGGCAGTGCTGCCAATTGTTGTCACACTTGACCCGTAGGATTAGACCTCTGAGGGTGTACTGATAGAGTAGGATATTCTTGATCCATATCATTAGCGGCAAAAAACTCCCATAGTTGACTGACTCTAGAACGTTAAGGACGAAGACTAGCCTCAAGTAGTTCTGCATTCATCTTCCTCAATTCCTTCATTTCTTCCTCATGTTGCGCAAATCTTTTCTCTAGTGAGAGCGATTGGCCTTCTCTAGAGGATAGATATGTATCCTAATTCTTTCCCTTCCTCTGGTTTGATCCCTTTCGGAGAGGGGGAAGTGGGTTATTTGAAGGAACACCCAGATTTTGGGTAAACCATTAATTTCGTGTACGCACACCTTCTTCATTTGTGACTGTGCATACAACTTCTTGAACATGAACCTATTCATCTGACCCCTCTGAGTGAGCCTCATCTAGTTGATTAGCATCAATGGAATTGATTACATTAATTGATGCATAATGCATTGCATCCCTTCTATTAGCATATCTATGATATTGTCTTTTTCTGTGCCTCTGATGAGACATTTCCTTTTGTTGGTTCATCCCTCAGGAACATCTTGGCGAACCGTAATTTGGAGAGAATCTCCTAATAGTGTGGCTCCTCGTTCCCCTTGAGGCTTCTTCCCCAATCGAGAAAAGGCCAACCTTCTCTGATGAGGGGATTGATGATTTGAAAAAGTACCCAGTCCAGTGGACTGCGGCTATTCCTACTGTTCCCGCTCAACTCCTTGAATCCTATTTGTTGATTCCGAGGGTTGGCTTAAAAGAGTCCTCATTATGGAAAGCCGGGGTGGCTCTTGACATGCTCTGTCTAAGGCTTTTATAAAATCTCTTCGGATCATGCGGACCTTATTCTAGAAATTAGCTGGATGCAACAATCGACATCGACTTTTAACACCCTGCTTGAAAGACCGTTGGATGATTTAAGACACTTCTGTCACTTGATGATGTGCCCTCTCCATACGATAGGCATGTTCAATATTATCGTTTTATTGATTCAGGAGTAATTCAACAACTTGTTCTCTGTTTTCTTGATTTTGGGAAGAACTAGTTGAGGCATGTTCTTGGGAATTATTTTGATTACAAACAAAACCCATTAACTATGGCCAAGCATGGGCAATAACATTGCATGAGATCATTTTTGGCGGGTTTAGATGACTGGAGAGCACAGTGATATGTAGTGCTCCATGAACACCCCATCCTCTGACATGAATACTAGATGGGGCACTAGCAATTAACTGGTGCAATATTCTTAGTGCGCCAAGGCATGAACACTGAAGGGATCTCTACTGCTTTTCTGCCTTCGGATATCAAGAGACTGAGAGAGATTTCAAATAAATTTAGTGTTTCAACCCTTCTATTATCTTAACATGATTTTCATATTCATCATAATATAATACTTTCATTTTAAACTAAAAAAGATTTTTCCATATGTTGAGACGAATATCTTGAATTCCATCTCCCGCCAACATCTCTGGAATGTCATACTGAGAGTCAGCCAGAGGCAAAAACATGACTAGCACTTCATCTTTCGCCAGTTTTTTTCTCATGTTCAGCATTTCCTCTTTACCATTCAATGAAGATTCTTCTACCCGATTTTACTAGAGCTGGTGCTTCGTTGTTGCTTCATCGGATTAAACAAGATTGGTAGAGAAATCACTGATGAAACTATAAGATGCATGACTAAGTAGTGGTTCAGAGAATGACCTACACCCTGGGTTATCTTTCGATTGAGAATGTACTTTACCTTCTAGTGATGAAGCAGCAGACATGACTGGTTTCACATTTGAAAATACCGAAAAATAAGAGTGCTTTATCGGCACTACATTGTCCACTTGAGCATTTTCTGGGAAATTTTCATCACTACTACGGAGAGGACTTTTTTAGAGAAATTCATCATCATGGGAAGGACCACCATGGTGGGTTACAACAAAAGATGATATCTCTTGCTCCTTGGTCTTCTGACCACACAGAGGGTTCTTGTGGCTCTCATATAATGATTAAACTTCAAGATCGACCGAACATTCATGAAGCAAGACTTCATGAGGAAGTTTCTGTTGAAGACCTTCAGAATTAACGTTCCCACTATTGGGAAATGAGGTAGTAGAATCTTGAATTCCAATAGATAACTATCTGAGGGCTTCAAGAACTCCATCATTGGGAAAGGCCTTGTTACAGATTGGCTCTTGATTTCTTGACTGTGTTGGGTGGGTTTTCTTCTTAGACGCCTTCTTACTCGCCTTGGAAACCACTTGTTGATGAAAGTGGCATCTCTAAGCAGGTGTATGTGCCTGATCAGGATAGATGGTCAGGTTAAGCTAAAGATCTCCACTCAAATCAGGTGTATGTTCCTGACTTGGTTTTCCATATGATATGGGGGAGTATGCCCCACAACCCTATTGGACTAAAACATATGTTTGTGTCTGTTCCAGAGTGAACTATTGATGTGTCACTCCACTATTAGGGATAGATTTATGTGTATTTCCTTGAGATACCACTGAAGCTTTTATAATATCCTAGAAAGCATCTAGAATATGAGTAGGGATTTTCTTCTACTCTTTCACCATTGATAGAATATGCATGGTGACTTCACCAGCCAGAACAAGTATATACATCCATTCCGTGCATGGAGTAGGCGTATGTGCCTACTCTGGTCCTCCTTTTCCTGTTTGTGAATCATGATAGTACTCACGTGTAGGGGTAGATAGTTGAGTCCGCCTCTTGTTTGTCATCGGAGCTTTCCAACTGACTTCTCCAAATGCTACTAAGAGATACTGTTGGATGGCTTGATCAGTACTAGTAGTTTTATGTGCCTGCTGATTGTAGTTCACCGAACGTGGTTGACATGTTCCATCATATGTATTCTGACAAGCCTCCTGACTAGATGATGACGTATAAATAGGTGTATGTTCCTGCCTATAGTACTCCGCCGGAATTTCCTGGCAGGATTGGCATGATGTTGTCAGACATGTCTACTGGACAACAGAATTAAAACAGACATGTGTATGTGCCCGTTCGTTGATTGCAACCAAGTTAGGTTGGTGGACTTCTCCAGAGATGGTAGAGATGAGAACCTTCTCATTGTTAACTGGATTTAACCTCTGGATATTCATCCTGCATTCTTGGGTTCGAGGAACCTGAGTCGAACACCTGGAGTCGGTACCCTCATCATGTTGAGGGTGCACTGCCACACGTGTCTGGCGGTGATTGTTGGTGAGATCCCTCAGGAAGGACTCCTGTCTCCTTGAATTAAGGCCCTGAGGGGCCTACTCATTCACCTCCCCAGAATATGGGAGTGAATATTGAATTTTTTCTGGGGATAATGACCCAAAACGATTGGAGACGGTGGTTAGAACCTCCTACTTTTGATCACTGGTCGTCGCTATCCGGACGATATGGGTGAATTGTTCACTTGGAGGGCTTGTTGGGTAGCCTCCAGTGTTATAATAGTACCATTTTGATAGTACTCCTAAACCAGCGCATTTGATACCTATCCTTGAAGATGCTGAGTAGGTGATGTCATCTTCATAGCGGACGACAATCTAGTAGGAGTAGCAGTAGTGGCATTCGTAGTAGTTGTATTCACAGGTGTGAACATGAGATCAGCCATTTCATAGAATTCAGAAAATATTGGAAAAGATTGCATGTTTTATATAAAAGATGTAATCAATAAAAATTCATCCACTACATCTTCTGGATGATCACATATGTCATTGATTGATTTTTTTGGCCCTCTCATTGAGTTTTAAATAGGGGCCTATCAAATAAGTATATCATCATTTTAACTTTGTTAAGGATTCATGTCGGGTTCACCATCTTTTGTTTCCCTCTGGAATTGGGGATTCCCTCGTTGATTTATGATTCAATCATTCCAAGAGGTTTCTAAAGGGTTTGTTCGTAGAACCAGAATCGTCCAATGATTCCATATCCATTTGAACCTACTTTCCAAAGGTAGGCAGTCATTAGTTGTGGACTGATGAGGCATAGGAATTTTAATTGATCGAGAGGATGGGATGTCGGACTCATCACACATTTTTAGGGGAATTATTGTCTATTCTATGACTCTCTTTATATATTTAGGTTATGTTCATGAATCCTTATTACATTACCAAGTATAAAATGATCCTTCCTTTAGATCTGACAATAAATGATTGATATGTAGGAAATTTAGAGAATCTTTTATATGTATTCGAGGTTCTTCTTCGATAGAGAATCATCTGTATTTGTTAGATAATCTTAGTCAATGATATCCTTTGATACATAAATTACTCTTGGTCATTATGATGACCATACTAGTTTTAAAGACACTTATTGGGGAACATGATTTTAATTTTCATTCTGAAGGACATTTATTATTTCAGAGTTGGGATCGTACCCACAGATGGGCTACCTACATATCCTTTACTTTTGGAAAAGGAATCAAAACCCACGTAGTTCGAGTAAGGGATTATGATGTTTATGCATGACTAATGGCTCAAAATAAGATGTCATGATTACTTTTACACTCTAATCTCACGTGAGTCATGCTCGGTGTGAGAAACAAGAGGTATTGGTGAAACCAGACAATTATTCCATTAATGATGCAATGATGTGGGGCTTATGTGTGTATAATTTCCCAAATAGATGACGATTAAGATTTACATAAGGGAATAAATCAAAGAAAAGGGTCCATAATGGTATATGTGCTTCATGAAGATTTGGATACTCTAATCTTGGGGATTACTCCTAAGGAAGATGCCCAAGTTAGAAGGGGACTTATGATTGGGTTTTACTCCTGAGAAGGAATCCCAGATCAAAAGGAAATTAAGACTGTTGAAGAGAAATTAAAAACCGGGGCATTCTCTTGAGAAGAAGGCCTAGGTTAAGGGTTTTGAAAAATTAAGGGACTTTGTGCTTACTCCTAAGGAGGAAAACCATATTTCGGAACATTAAGACTGGGGTTTACTCTTAAAAAGGGATCCCAGGTTAAATGAATTATGATTGGGGCATACTCTTGAGGAGGATGCCCAAAATAGGGGACTGGGGCTTACTCTTGAAAAGGATGACAAGATTTGTGAACATTATGACTGGGACTTGCTCTTGAAAAGGAGTCCCAGATAAATGAGGATTTGGGGATTACTCTTAAGGAGGATGCCCATATTTTAGAATTATGACTGGGGGTTATTCTTGAATAGGAGGCACAGGTTAAGAGTTCTCTCATCTTAAAGTATGAGGTTTAATGAATGAAATCTCTATCATTAGTGACATAAAGATGTGTAAATCACTAGGTTTTGAGAGATGTTCCACGGAGTTCCTTTTAGATAAAGATGTAAAATCAAGAAATCATGCCATAAATGGATTTGAAGAGTGTCTTGAAGACTGAATCTTGAATAGGAGTGGTGGAATGGCATAAGAGTGGTTAAATGGGAAAGAAGGGCACCCAAAAAGATAGGGGCGCACAAGTCCTGGCAGACGCGCAGCTATTTCATGGGCGTGCAAGTCCCTGGTCATACAGGTATACCTGCGTGGCACATGGGTACATGCACAATTTTCATCCCTTAGGGTAATACTTGGGTGATCATTGACCAAAGCCTTTAGAATTATCCTGAGTTACTTCCAGAATAGGGGCGCGTAATTTTTAATGAGTAGGTAAGGAGGTTCGCAAGTATGTTCATTTCCATAAAGGGTAAAACACCTTAGGCACGCAAGTGTTATTGAATTAAAACACTTATACCTTACCCCTCTGGTTTAGAACTTCCATTCTAGGTAATGAATTACCTTATAAGTGTTCTGAAGACTTGAAGAAGAGACTTGGGAGTTCAGAGCTCTGTATCTGAATTTTGGAAAAAAAATTCTTAAATGGGGGGCCCACAGAGTCTATTTATAGGCTGGAAAAGACCTCGAGAAGTTATCACATAGGGCGTGCAAGTCACTTATGTGACCATCAGGCGGCGCACAAGTATACTTGTGCGACAGTAAGAGAACTTTCGCGGCGCATGTGAATTTGAATCCATGTTCATGCCTTTATCGATTTTTGATGTTTTCTTCAAAGGCTGAATAAATTTGTGCTACGTCATTTCCCTTTCCATTATTTTAGACAATGTGATGAAAAGGAGTTTCAACAACCGTGAATAAAATATATAATCATCCATATGGATAACAGTAAGAAATAATTATTTTTACTGAAATGTTTTATTGTTTCATAATTTAATGTGATATTTAGGTATTTGATGTCTTCGTAACTTATGAACCTTGTTCATGATATCGTAATATAACATATTTTGATTATCATGTAATAAATAACCCAATGACGCAAGGTGATTATCATTGGGGGGTGTTACATTTAGTATTATAGAATGTTTTTTGTAAAAAAAATAAGAAATATATAATGAATAACGTATGAAGAGAACATGGATTCTACATTTTGAAAATTGTATTGATTATTCTTTAATGATTTCTATTTCTATTCTTTTAATATGACCGTATTTTATGAAAACCTGATATATATGACATGGATTATATATTATTATTATATAATGTTAATAACTAACCCATGATATTTTGTTGATAATGCCACCAGCAAGAAGAAATTGAAATAATTCCAATAATCAAGGATAATTTTAATATTTTATAGAGAATACAGACAATGAAGTTACTGCTGATTTTTAAAAAATAATTACTATTTTAGTGAAATTGTTTCATATTATGGAAAATAATATGGACTTTATAAAGTAACATGTTACCCCTCAACAAGGATTAATTTATTTAGAACTTTTTATAAGGAATCAACCTTCATTGTTTAGGGGATCAAGTAATCACATGGTGGAAGACCAATAGATTGTGTCCCTTATTGTGATCATTATTTAATTATGATTTATTTAGAAGGAAATAGAAGGTGTTGTTCTATATCATTTATAGGGTGGCACTAATCAATGATGGTCCTTCATTCATAAAAATAAGAAGTCATAAGAGATATAATATGTGGATTTGAATATACATATATAATTTTTCTTGGAAAACATATCCCTCTAGATAAACATGATGAGATATAAAGGATATTCTTAAATTTATGAAAAATGGATAGAGAAATTATGATTGAGTATGAGTCTATATTCAAATGATTAAAATGGTATTTATTTTATTATCTATAAAATAAAAAATATAATATGTATCATTTATTAATTTGATCTAATAAATTTCTATGAAGATATAGGGTCTTTTAAACCACTTCGCTATATTAAAAAAATTTAATATATTTTATCAAAACTATGAGATTTTTCCAAAATAATTATTTTAACATGAAAAAAATTAGAAGAATAGTATGGATGATCATAAAAAGAAAATAATATCTAGAAATGAAAATAATGAAAGAATAGAGTTCCCTATATATAAAAATTGTACAATAAAACACCTAGAGAACTTCTTTAAGGGGTTTAGTGTATACATTAAATTTAGAGAGAAAAGATAATATAACTATGTGTGTATTGGTAAGAGATAAGAATTCATTGTGAAAAGATTTAACTATATGGAGATAGGGAATTACATTAAAAGATTCCTTCTTCACAAAGGTAATATTTCAAATAATAATCCCATATAACAGGCCCAATAGTTTTTAATAACATTAGTCAATGTTAAATATATAAATGGTGTGATAATCGGTACATTTATTATAAACTCAATGTTATCTAATACATTATTTGATTCAAGATCCACACAATCATATATATTTCAATTTTTAATAGTTTTTTTCTAGTTTGGGATATAATGATCATATCGATTGTGTGTTCAAATGATATTGTAATTATATATTAGAACTCAAATTACAAATCAATAATTTATTATAGGAATAGGAATGTTAGAATTAGATAATATTTTTTGGTATTAATTATTTTTAATTGCTTTGTTTTTTTACCTATAATTTATCAAGAACCACTCACAGTAGACCAGCTTAAGGAAATACTTTGGGATGATATGGAGTAAATTAAATATATAATTGGTAAAGGTGTTTTTAGAATAGAATGTGTGCTCATGGTTATGGATTATATTGATGTATTTACTAATGAATTACCAATATTTGTTCTTAATATAGATATTTTATTCTATATTGAGATTTACCTAATACAAAACCAATATATAATCCTCCCTGTTGAATTTTTAATGTGAAGTTTTTTGGCGTTGATTTAGTTGTTACAAGACATTTTTGATATGGTATTCTTTCATACAAGTATTTAAACATGGTGAGGACCCATTTTATTCATAAATAATATGGATGTATCACTTATTTTAATCATTTATTATAAAGAAAGGAAAACAATTACTACAAGTTACAATTATAAATTTTCTTGTATTGTTGTCATCTTTGATGACATATAATGGGATAAATACTTATAACAGATTTTTCATTGTTATATTTATGATTAGTTAATGGTTTTGTAACCAAATATACCAAATATGATGGTTCATACAAGGTATGGTTATTATGAGTTCATAGTAGCGCATTTTGAGATAACCAATACACCTCTTATGTTTTTGGAGTTGATGAATATAGTATTAAAAGACTATATTTTTATCTTTTTAGTTGTATATTTTTGACGATATTGTTATATAATTTAAGTGTTATGAGTATCATGAGACTCATTTATACATTCTTCTTATGGTTTTGCAGAACAATTAGTTATAATATTATTTCACTAAATGGTAATTTTAACTTCAACAAGTTTCTTTTCATCGAAGTATTGTATCATTTGATGGTATATATATTGATCCTTCAGACAAATGCTACCATGAAATGGTTATTATCTACAATTATAACTCGAATATATAGTTCTCTTAACATATAAGCATACTTTCAGTGGACTATTAAAAAAATATTTATTTTCTAATATGTTAAACATGTTAATATGTAATGGGTAAAAAAGCACATGGATGAAAGGAATGTGAAGGATGATTTGTGAAATTAGATAGGACAGTGGTAAATAAATCAAAATAGACTCATTAATCATGTAAATAACGTTTTTCCATTTACAGTGATTCGTCAAGGAGGGAATCAAAGGTATTAGTATAAAAAATTATAGGTTATAAACATATAAATCTATATATATGAATCCCCAATGGATTAATTATCCAACACTTGGTTCAGATTTTGTAGCATTGATATTTTCTCTAAAGATATAAATTTATTTTTTTGGAGATATATGTATTATATTAACTAATAATAAGAGTTTTAAACAAATATTTACTCATAAAAATTTTAATATAAGGACAATGATATAGTTAGAGCTACTAAAGGCTTATGATTTTCACACTCATGATTTCATTTTGAGGTATTTTTATATTTATATTTTTTCTATATATTTTTTGGGTTTCCATTTATTTTTCAGAGAAAAATTGTAATATATGGTTAAACATCAAGTGGTGCACAATTGGCATAGAGTTCAAAAAAACTGCACGCCCTTTCCCATGCCACACTATGGCCACATTTTGTTTTTGGATATGTGAAATTCACATAGTTATAGTATGTTATCTAATCCATGGGGTCTAACCATGTTGTATGTCATTGGACAATAAGGGGTACATGGTTGCTAAAATGTTTGGTAAATAGTGATACATTTCCAAATCGTTAATTTTTTTAAAATACATGATATTTCCTCTCTCAATTTACCCATAAAACACCCATTTTATTCTCCACTCAGGATTTCCTACCCTATGTGCCTCAATATCTCTCTCTTCCTCTCTTTGAGCTTCATTTGGTTGGGGGATTTGGAGTGATTTCTCCTAGAAATCATCTTATAACTAGTTCTTCTATTCAATTTCCCCTCTTTTTTATATTTTATCTCTTTCTTCTTTTGAGGTTTTATTCATTATCAGGTTATATTACAATCTTTGGTTTGTATCATTCTCTTACGATTCAATTTTTTTTGTTTTTCATTTTATTTCATTTATAGGGTTCGCTTATGGTGTTTTTTGTTGTTCTCCAATATTTTCTAAAAGTTTATTCGTTAGAGGATTGTGGTTCCATGATTAAACATTATTTGATGATTTTAATATGCTATATTTTCTCTTTGGTTATTTTTTATATATTGTGTATAAGGTGAAAAATATGTTTTTGAATGGTTATGAGATGAATATGGAATTGAATTGGTTTTTCTAAGATAAATAAGTTTTATTTAATGTGTGACCCCTTGTAGTGACCTTTGAGTTTGTTTTATTATTTGTTCATGATGTTTAATATATTTTGAAAATGTTGTGAATATTGTTTTAAAGTAATTTTGGTGTGAATTTTGTTTTGAATGTGGTTTTTGGTATTAGAAAGAGTGGTTTATCATGTGTTTCATAATGATTGAATTATTATTAGGTGAAACTGATTTTGCGTGAGACATGTGTAGTAGAAATTGATAACAAAGGGAATCCAAGGTATCATAGTGGGTGGACTATCAAATGTTTACTGGATGAATTGCATGTGGCTTGGCCTAGATTCATCTTTATTTATTGAAGATTATAACACTAACTAAACACTTGATGATAATTTGAGACAACTAGAATTTTGAATGTTACTCCTCTCTATTGGGTTGTTAAATAGAACAATTTTTGTGTAGTTATTATACCACGTTTCACCAAGATATGATGTATCTAGTGTCCCAGTGGATCTAGTGCCTATAGTTATTTACAAAACTTAGTGCTCTCTAGTTATGTGGTCCCATATGTTAGAATAAGGTTGAACATTATTATACTTCCTTTTTAAAAGAAATCTTATGTCATAAAAATGGTTTTCATGAAATCTATTTTCATTTAAAAATAATTATCGTTAAAATTTTTTCTTATAAATTTGTCAAATTTAATTGAGATTAAATGTTATTTATAATTATCTTTTTAATGTTTTATCTTGGAATCTCTTTTTTTGGGTGGCATCTTACTAGGCATTGGATCACACCCTACTTACACCTTTGGGTTTAAGTAGAGTTAGTAATTTGTTACATTGGTAATTTCAATATGTTTGGATTTGATTTATTGGGATATTAGTGGTCTTTACTTTTAGAAGATGTGGTGGTGGATTGGGGACAATGCTAGTCTTACTACATATTGGTTTTGGGATAGTTTCATATTCTCTTTTTATTTTATTTCCTTTGGGTTTTGTATAAATTTTTTTAGCATTTAATTTGAAAATTATTATTCAATGTTTAGTTATGATTCATCTAATTTGATTGATTTATTATATTTCTGATTTTAGGATTATATTAATGGGTAAAACTACTCACATGTCATTCTGTAAATACCTGGTAAAATTTTCCCGTTACATGAGGATCGAGAATGAACTTTGGGATATGCCAGGAAATAATTCGGGTGTCAGATTGGATGGAACACCATCTTGGTTTGTGAAAAAAAATTACCATAGAAGGTTATGATATTTTGGGTCATATTAAATTTAGATGAGTATGGATAGATATGAGCAAGGATTGTTGGGATGTGATGCACATGTTTTAGGTAGGGTTCATTCCAAATACACCTCTTGACATAACTCGAGTTTACATTAGATGTTGGGATTTTTATTTGACCTCTCATATAGGTGAGGTATACATGATTCATACTAAATAAGAACACTGGATAGAGGTGGAGTGGTTTGGTTATCATGTAAATGTGATGTATTTTATTTTTTTGTATTTATGGAAAATTTGTATTAAATGATATTTTTCTAAACCATTCACAATGATTGTATTGATTGTTTTTCTTATAGTTATTCCTTCATGTATAAATATCTATCCACAATGACTTCATGTTTTTCTGTGGGAAGAATCTAGAGAGAGTTCCCCCTCACCAATTTATCAGAGATCCATGGAAGCAATGCTAAGGCAGTCCAATATTTGTGGTAGGGATCAGGTTCTAGTCCTTCTCTAGTTATAGAAGATTAAGCAATAACTATAAAAGAAAAATATCAATATTTTTATAAGGAGAAGCCCTCATTTATCCAAGTAAGAATAGAACCTATTGAATTAGAGGAGTGTATTGACTACCTAGAAATGATGTTCAAGTTCCTCGTTACAACTAAAGATGTCAAGGATATATGTTCCACATTTAGGTTGGAAGGTCCCAGTTGGAAGTGGTTGGACTCTGTAGTGTAAGCTGAAAAGTATGAGAAGATGGGTTGGAAAGGCTTAATGCTTGTTTTAAATGAGAAGTAAAATCCAAAGGTCTTGTGCTATGCCAGATCTCGATATATTATGGATATTTATTACGGAAAAAAATACTATGATAGAGTATTCAAACTACTTCATTGATTTGGTTTGGTATGAACTCAATCTCCTTTCCAATTAGGAAATTAAATCATAATGGTTTGATAAGGGTTAATAGTCAAAAATATATTATTAAAACTACCAATTCAGACTAAATACTCATGATTAGGTGATCGATCTGGCCATTATGGTGGTTATTGATTTCAGCATCTATCCATGTTTCTAGTTAACTGTGTCATCACATGATAGTGGTAGCTCGTCAGAAATGAAGAGGATATGGGACATGTAGGGGAATACGGGAGGTGATGGTTTATGCCATCCTTGATGACATCCTCAATTCATAGATTTTGATGTAGGGTATGCTATTTCCCACTAGTGTAGGAAGTAAAATAACAGACGACCCACATTACATCTCCCCAAAAACCATGCTAACGATATGGAGGGATGGGTAACATGAAGTGATTCTATAGAGCCACATATTCTTATTAGAGTGGAGAAGGATATGTGGATTATAAGGGTATGTAATCCCTATCATAGCCATCTAGGAGAGTGAGATAACATTTTGGTGGTCTTGTAAGTTGGAATACATCATTTTCATGGAAGAGTCATTTCATTTAAGAGATGCATGATAGTGGTCATTATTAGGCTCATCCCGAGATGAAGCATCGTCACGCTGTGGACGAGGCACCATCTGGGTGAGAGGCATGACCTACGATAGTCCACTATACTATTTCTTTTGAATCATCCATGAAAATTTCTTTCATTTATAATGATTCGTCTATTTCATTTACCTCTTCCTATCTTTTATATTCTTATATTTTACAATATAATATTATGTTGTATGTGTTGGAGTTAGTAACCCCATTGGGTAAGAATAATGACTAGGGTTTCAGGTGTCTATTCTATGCTGTCATCGAGTTGGCGGTTTTTCTAGAATGGAATTTCCATGTTATTAAGTAGACCTCAATGATGTAATCCTCGGTATGTATTAGAGGGTTCACCTCCAAGAACAAATAAATTGTTATAATAAGAGAGTGAGTTTTGTAGATCCCAATGTGAGTGTCCATGTTTTTCATAGTGAATGGGATCACCAGTCAGGTCATGTTAGACTACCGCTTAAGGAGTTTGGAAGAATCATTTTTCAGTTATGATCATTCACATTGGAGGATAAAGGTGGTGTTCATAATAGTGGATTACCTTCGATGGTGTATGATTTACCAAAGGTGTTTCTAGATGATTTTTGTTAATGACTATCATTGGGGATTTTCAGTTATATAGACATGCAACTAGGAACAAAACTAGTATCTCTTCCATCATATCATATGGACCCCACTGAGTTAAGGGGTTTAATGGTATAACTAGACATTTATGAATCCAATGGATTCATTCAATTGAGAATCTCTCCTTGTCCCACAAAAATCTTTTTCATCATGAAGGTCGATGGACCTCTTGGGTTGTGTATTGGTTACCAAAACTAAATAAGGTAATCACAAGAAAAAAATACTATTTCCCTTATATTAATGACTTTTTTGATCAACATAGAGGGGAAAGGTGGTTCTATAATATTTATTCACTTTCTGGTAATCACCATGTCATATTGAGATATGATGACATCTCAAAAACACTATTTCAAAGATGATATGTCCATTTTTGAGTGTTTCGACATTTTGTAGTGCTGAAGAGCACACCAGTGGTCTTTATGGTTCTTATAAATAGGGTGTTCCCCAGTATGTCAAATAATTAATTTTTTTCGTTGTAGATGGAATCATGGTTTATTCTAGATTTGAGGAGATGCATGAAATTCATTTGAAATTTTTTTTGGCACTCTTTGGGATCATAGTCTATATTTCTGTTCATCTAAATTCTTATTATGAAGTGTATAAGTGAAGCTTCAAGGCCTTGTGATCTCAGAATGAGGAGTTTTAGTGGACCCTATGATGATTAGTGAAGTAATTTAATAGAATCCACTAAATAATTCTATCTATATCAGAAGATTTACATGAGTCACAGAATATTATTGGTGATTCATTCAGGTCATCTCATGACTTTATTCATCCATGATGGTGCACAACAGAATGGGGTGAAGTTTGAATGGATCCCAGAGTTCCAAGAATCCTTTTAGAATCTAATGTTGTGATTTACTACCTCACTTATGTTGATACTATGAGAATATGGGAAGGATTATATGGTTTATTGAAATGTCTAAGGTATGGATATCATTTGTCTTCTTATGTAGAATTACCATGTTGGGGTGTATCGCTCTCCCCAACTTCGACCTCATGAAATGAATTACTCGAATAATGATATTTAGTTTTCATTAGTGATGCATTCCTTAAAATAGTGTCACCATTATCATTTTGGTGATATTTTTTTTCTTCTTTTCTGATAATATGATGATGGACAACATTTTCTACTTAGAGGTCTGAATCTATGGTAGGGTCATTTGGTTGGGTACCTTCTGAGGTTTGATTTTTGTAACACCCCGAGATTTTATAAAAAATATTGTTTTTAATTTCATTAATGTCTTATGTTATACATTACACCAAAAGGAGCTTTCACAACACACATCTCTGACCCGGCTTGAATTACATGCAGTCGCGACCTTCCACGATAGCGTGTGATGTACGCAACACCATGTTTCTCTAAACAACGATATGCTATTAAGATATTATTAAAACTAGCCGTTATGAATAGTAATAAAGACTTTTTGAAATTTTAAAAATTCTATTTTTCAAAATGGACTTCATTTTTGGATTCGGAATATCGAAATTAGATTAGGGAGAAATTTTGGTGATTTTCGGATAACTTTCATATTTTGATGAATAGTGAAAATTACTAAATTTTAATTAAAAACAACTTTTTCAATTGAAATAATTAATAGTGATAAATTATTAATTTGAGTGGTTTTAAATTATATTTAGAATATATTTTTACAATTTAATACAATGTTGGTCATTGGATGTAATTTCACATTTAAACCAGTTATAAACAAGTGTCAATCTTTTGATAGTTATTATCTCTTATTAACAAGCCTTTTGTTTTGACGACGGGAATTAATTTTTAAATTAATTAATGCAACTGATATGTTTTGAATTTGGTAAAATTGAAATCATTTTTGAGTTCATAATATCAAATATAGCTTAGGCCTAATTTTTGGTATTTTTCTGAAAACATTCAATTTTTGATGAATAGTGAAACCACTAAGTGGTAGTTAAAAAAATTGAATTTTCCATAAAACTTAATTTTACCGCTTCTGTGAGTGGAATTTAAAAATTCCAAGAGACACAGTTGATGTCAGTAAGTAAAATGTGGTTCAATGAGGTGAAAATAATTTTTTGTGAATAGTAACTTTTTACTTTTATTTGCCACGGTTAAAAGTAAATAGGGTAATTAAGTATAAAAATGATATTATTATTACCCTAACACATATCCTAATTCTATTGGATAAGTTTAATTCAACCAAAAACAGACATAGGAATAAAATATGACCATTTAGGCCCACTTGAATTAGATTAGGACATTTATTATTATTTAATTCAAAGAAGAGTTAAAAGAGTTAAAATCAAAGTTTATTTAATAAAACATTTTTAATATTGGGTTATACGTAAGATAAATTCTACTATAAATATTTATTAGAAATACAAAAAGATTTCCTACATAATGGTATTTTATTTTTAATTTTTAGACATTAAATAATTTAATTTATTTATGACACAACGATGATGGAGTAATTATCTTATTAATGAAATATTGACATAATTGATGTTATAAATACTCAAATAAATATAATTTGAGACTTTTTATGAATTCCACGAATTTTATAGGTTAATATGACTTGTTATTATTGATTTAATTAACTTTTTTCGAACTTATAATTCTGTTAGGATTTTCAAAAAAATCAATTACTAAATAGTGTCAAAATTGACATAAAATAGTTTTTAAAAAAAATATTATATTATTAATTGTTATTTTATTCTTGAAAATCAATGGTTCGGACAAATGACTTAGATAAGGTTATATATATTAATAATAAACAACTTGGGGTTCGTTTCTCTTGATATAGTAAGTTTATTAACCTTATAGTATAAGAACACAAGAAAACACTGTAAAAGTTAAATTATTTAACTTAATGTTAAATCTAAATGATAAGGTTAAAATAAGAACCTAAACATGTCTAAATTCTATTGGATGAGAGGATATCTACCCATCCCCACCTTAGCCTAGAAATAAATCAATTTTTAGCTATTTAAAACCGAACATGACTTTATAATAAAATAATATTTGTAGTTATTCCAAAGGTGCCCCTCTCCTCCCTTATAAAAGGGCACCTCCTCCCTCTCTTCCTCACACAACTTTCAGCCATCAAGCTCGTCAAAACCCTGAAATATTGTCTTCTCCACTTCCCTAGAAACATCCTAGAGGTTCTGGTCTTCCTCAAAGACCATTTTTAGTGCCCTAATAGGAGGTCTCAAATAGGCGCTTCAAAGAAGAGGTAATTTCTGTTACCGATTATTTCACCTTTATTTCTTCTTCCACTCCTTATTCATAGGCTGTTTCATTATGAAGTAATAACATCAGTATCACTCATATACTGATATGTTATTATAATTATGAAACAACCCTATTTCACCATCTATCCATCCTACGGAAAATGAAAACACCGCACGTGCGTACGTACGGAATACCGTCTCCACTCCGTGGTGAAATCTATTTTCCACCACCACCTTACATGGATTGGTATAATGGTGTAAAGAATAACTATACATAGTTATTAGAACATCATATTTATTCTTATATATTGTATCATCCACTCCAATTCAATTCAATAATTATGGAAACGATATCATCGCTCGTGCGTACGTACGGACTACCGTCTCCACGACGCGATGAGATTCATTCTCCATGTTAACCATTTAAGAGTGATTATAAAGTATATATAAGAAATAATAATGAAATATATGAAATTATAAAGCTACTATATTTATGTATATATGTATGTAATCTACTTAATTCCATTCAACTCAATAAGGAAACGAAAACAGCGTTCATGCGTACGTACGGCCTACCGTCTCCATGAACGGTGTATTTCTTTCCATTTACTAAGTTATTATATATATGTATATTCTGAATATATATTATATATAAATCATGTTTTATATTCTGTAATTATGTAATTAGGATCTATGAAATCATATGAATAATTACAAGTCAAAACACGGAAGACAAATAAAACAATTTTACCCAAAATACTATTTAACATAGAATTTACAAAAGAAAGGGTAATATAAAGTCATAAGTGAACCATATATGATATCATAACAATGATTATGATTCTGGAATAATTCAATGACATTATTTAAATCATTATATAGTAGGTTCGGACACCTACGAAGAAAATCGGACCTAAGGTAAGGGAAATATCACAATCTCATTTTTATCCGAGATTGTTTATACGTTGGTATTTACTGGGGTGTATTTTATCATCCACATCTATGTTTCCTCAATATGTAATGTTATTTCCATGCACATACAATTGTTTAAATCCAAGTTTACCCTTTTGTGAGTTTTTAGTGAAAGATATGAAAGGAATCTTTTGTTGTTTTTCGGACGAGGTACTTTTTTACTTTTCCGACAAAAGTACGAAAAATGTTTTTTTAACTTATACGACATGAATGGATTTTTAAAACATTATTTCCAAAAATCTTCCTTTACAATTTTTCACATTTATTTTTAATCAACTTCTTTAAGTTTAAAATTGTATGACATGTTAAGAATGGAAAAGTGTTTTTGAAGTAGAAATTATATTTTCCTCAAGAATGAAGTTCAAGTGTTTTATCAAAATTATTTTCCATCTAAGATGATAAAGGGTTCTGTTTTTATCCCTATTATTACATTGATTTGATTATGTTGTGATGAAATTATTTTTATGAATTCCTTTATCGTATATGAATTGTTTTATGATGTCATGATGTTTAAGATTCCCATTTTTATTACTTGGGTTATGCAATGATGTGTGTTTTAAGATTTTGTGGCACACATAAGAATGGTATCATTATGAGATGGGTGGGACCTATATCTCCCAACAATGCATTGGGTAAAGATTTTATATCTCATGAGATAGACATGGCTGGAATGGTAGGTTATACTGGTTCAGTGAAACAGGACTGAAACGAGGGTGACTAGGTTCAGAAAGAGACTTTGTCCACTAAGATAGTCTTGGCAATGAGTCTCAACTAACAATAAATGAATCTCTATGATTATTTTTGAATGCCAAAAAGTTTCATGTTTTAAGTTATGATTATTGTGATTACATTTCATTGCTATGATTTATCCCATGATATGAAATTATGATCTCTTTTGCAGGTTAAGACTTCCAAAAGATATGTTCTTATGAATATTATGTGATTGAGATTTATTTTATTTACCCTTACTGAGCATTTGAGCTCACCCTTTTATGTTTTTTCCCCAGGATATAAAGAAATGTTTTAGGTAAGAAAAAAAAGGGGAAGATCTTTATGGGAGATGTTGAAGATCTTTCACCACGATTAGAAGATTATATTCCGAGTTTCCAAAGACACTAAACTATTACGGTCCTTGTGTGTGTGTTTTTGTAATGTACTAAGTATTCCGCAAAAGTAATGTAATGTCCATGTACGTTAAGCTTCGGGTCTCTACAGTTGGTATCAGAGTAAATGTTTAGTCAACCTTTGGAAACTAGGATGCGAGAACTTTAGTGAGATCCCTAGAGATATTTCTAAGGTATTTCTAGGGATGTCTCTATGGTTAAGTATACGTATAGGTTA
The DNA here is from genome assembly GCA_963277665.1 of Viscum album. NCBI lineage: Eukaryota > Viridiplantae > Streptophyta > Magnoliopsida > Santalales > Viscaceae > Viscum > Viscum album. The sequence goes on from OY728129.1 coordinate 1,895,834, forward strand.
TAGTCCTAGAATTGCGCTAACGATCTTAGAATTTAACCTAAGATGTTAGATATTGAGGGTACTCCCCCTTTGTTATGTTTTTTTCCCTAGCATGATTTTTGCCTCTCACACTATTCTTTTTGGGTTTTAGAAAATGGCTGGAAACAAGATGATCCACGATAATGGAGGATATGATAGACAATGGAATCATATTCTTCATGAGAAACCAAATGAAATGGGATTTGGAAGTCCAAATATCATTATTATGCCGAATCAGAAATCTCATAATATGATCAATAAAATAAAATTTGGTATGTTTCCTGACTCGGCTAATAAGAGAAAGATGGAGTTTCGTGATGATCATAGAGGAATGAAAGTTCAATTTCCCATATGTAAATTAAGTTGGAAGAGTCATCGAGGAGAATGTTTCAAGGGAACTGGAAGATGCTTTGGGTGTGGAAAAGAAGGACACCAAGCCAGTAAGTGCAAAGGAAATGGTTTAATTAACACCATGGATGAGGATAATGGTATTGCTACGACATCAACAATGGTTAAATGTTTTAAATGTGGAATGTATGGGCATTATACAAACCAATGCCCTAAGGGAAAGTCTCATGAAGAGAATCAGTATGGCCGTATGAGTAGTATTTATGTTGATGATGATGAAGAGACTACAAATGATATGTGAGATTAAACAATTGTTGAAGCTCGGTAAATGGTTTAAGAATGTAGTGGAATGATTACATGTTTATCATGTGTAATGATGTATAAGTAATCTCATGGTACTATGGAATAAAGAGACATCTAAGGATTGTTACACTGTTGTCTTTCCTTGAGTTTTGAAATTGTATGATTAACGGTACCAGTATCCATGAAAGGTTATTCAAATATTTTTGAAATGTAGATGACAAGCGCATAATGAAGGGATAAGGAGAAAATTAAATGTTTGATAGTATTCATGAGCTCATGACTGATATAAGGAAATAATTATATCATGGTTTGAGTATATAGAATTTTGAGGATTTTGGTATGTGGAATGTGTTAACTTTTAACTGCATTCATGTTTTCACTAAGGTTCAATGGGTATTCAAGAGAATACCTGATTAAGGCCTTTGAATGTTTGGAATGTGACCAACAAGACATATCTTATGATATATGGGGATCAACGATGCTATTAAATCTCCGGTAATCTTTTTCACTATATTATGAGAGTAGACTACAGTATTATAGACAAGCCTAAATATTGGAATGGATTATGTTGGACATAAGTTAGTATTTTTTAAGTATAGAATTTTTTTTTTGATATTATTGATGGGATTTTATAGTAATATAGTTTTAGAAAAAGGACAACTTGCAGGACGGGCGACAACCCATCGCTTCAGACAAGGCTGTGGGAATCGAACCCACAACCGAAGTGCGACTGGCCTTTATCACCTACCACTGGCCTACAGGAAGTCCCTGGTAAGTAGAAACTAATTTTATTTTATTAAGCGGTATGATATATGAAGTATAAGTTCATTTTTGGAACCATATACGATTAACCATGAGATGGACTTATATCTTTTGCTAACCTTTTGTTTGAAAGAGATGGAATGACCCATCATTCTACCACATGATCTGCTAACACATCACGAATGACAAATTCAACTTCATTTCTTTAAGAGATGAAGTGGAAATTGTCCAAAGAACGACAAACGGTGAGACTATACCAAAATCACGAAAGTATTTCTTCTAATTCCAATTTCATCGACTTTAGGGAAATGATCTTGAAAACCAAAAATGTTGTCCCAGTGCTCTTATATCTGATCAATCAGATGGTACCTTAGATCGTCACTAATTTATGGCTTTTTGATTGCTGGATTTTCCATAGCCATGTTCTCTACCACTCTCCATCAGAACATGATGGTTAGATTTTTCTTCCATATCCATATTTTCACCTATGTGGAAACCCACTGATTAGTTTATTTGGGTAACTGTTACATTTCATACTTTTGTTTTTAAAGATTGTTTTTGGTATTCCTTTTTACGATGTGGGTTTCTATTAAAGGATATTTTGAGTAGTAAACCATTTATAACCCCGATGAATTTCGAGGGCGAAATTCATTTTAAGGGGGGTAGAATGTAACACCCCGAGATTTTATAAAAAATATTCTTTTTAATTTCATTAATGTCTTGTGATATAAGTTACACCAAAAGGAGCATTCACAACACACATCTCTGACCTGGCTTAAATTACACGCAATAGCGACCTTCCACGATAGCGTTTGATGTATACAACACCAAGTTTCTCTAAACAACGATATGCTATTAAGATATTATTAAAACTATCCGTTATGAATAGTAATAACCACTTTTTGAAATTTTGTAAATTCTATTTTTCAAAATGGACTTCATTTTTGGATTCGGAATATCGAAATTAGATTAGGGTGAAATTTTGGTGATTTTCGGATAACTTTCATATTTTGATGAATAGTGAAAATTAATAAATTTTAATTAAAAACAACTTTTTCAATCGAAATAATTAATAGTGATAATTTATTAATTTTAGTGGTTTTAAAGTATATTTAGAATATATTTTTACAATTTAATACAATGTTGGTCATTGGATGTAATTTCACATTTAAACCAGTTATAAACAAGTGTCAATCTTTTGATAGTTATTATCTCTTAAAAACACGCCTTTTGTTTTGACGACGGGAATTAATTTTTAAATTAATTAATGAAACTAATATGTTTTGAATTTGGTAAAATAGAAATCATTTTTGAGTTCATAATATCAAATATAGCTTAGGCCTAATTTTTGGTATTTTTCTGAAAACTTTCAATTTTTGATGAATAGTGAAACCACTAAGTGGTAGTTAAAAAAACTAATTTTTTCATAAAACTTAATTTTACCACTTTTGTGAGTGGAATTTCAAAATTTCAAGTGACACGGTTGATGTCAGTAAGTAAAATGTGGTTCAATGAGATGAAAATAATTTTTGGTGAATATTAACTTTTTACATTTATTTACCACGGTTAAAAGTAAATAGGTTAATTAAGGGTAAAAATGATATTATTATTACCCTCTAACATGTACTAATTCTATTGGATAAGTGTAATTCGACCAAAAACAGACTTAGGAATAAAATATGACCATTTAGGCCCACTTGAATTAGATTGGGACATTTATTATTATTTAATTCAAAGAAGAGTTAAAAGAGTTAAAGAAAATGTTTATTTAATAAAACATTTTTAATATAGGGTTATACATGCGATAAATTCGACTACAAATATTCATTAGAAATATAAAAAGATTTCCTACATAATGGTATTTTATTTTTAATTTTTAGACATTAAATAATTTTATTTATTTATGACACAACGATAATGCAGTAATTATCTTATTAATGAAATATTGACATAATTGATATTATAAATACTCAAATAAATATAATTTGAGACTTTTTATGAATTCCACTAATTTTCTAGGTTAATAAGAAATGTTAGTATTGATTTAATTAACTTTGTTCGAACTTATCATTCTGTTAGGTGTTTCACAAAAATCAATTACTAAATAATGTCAAAATTGACATAAAATAGTTTTTAAAACAAATATTATTTTATTAATTGTTATTTTATTCCTAAAAATCTATGGTTAGGCCAAATGACTTAGATAAGGTTATATATATTAATAATAAACAACATGGGGTTCGTTTGGCTTGATATAGTAAGTTTATTAACCTTATAGTATAAGAACACAAGAAGACACAGTAAAAGTTAAATTATTTAACTTAATGTTAAATCTAAATGATAAGGTTAAAATAGGAACCTAAAATTGTCTAAATACTATTTGATTAGAGGATTTCGACCCATCCCCACCTTATCCTCGAAATAAATCAATTTGGAGCTATTTAAAACCGAACTTGACTTTATAATAAAATAATATTTTTAGTTATTCCAAAGGTGCCCCTCTCCTCCCTTATAAAAGGGAACCTCCTCCCTCTCTTCCTCACACAACTTTGAGCCTTCAAGCTCTGCCAACCCCTGCCAAATTCTCTTCTACACTTCCCTAGAAACATACTATAGGTTCTGGTCTTCCTCAAATACCAAATTTAGTTCCCTAAGAGAAGGTCTCAAAGAGGCGCTTCAAAGAAGAGTTAATTTCTGTTACCGATTCTTTCACCTTTATTTCTTCTTCCAATCCTTCTCCTTAGGTTGTTTCATTATGAAGTAATAACATCAGTATCACTCATATGCTGATATGTTATTATAATTATGAAACAACCCTATTTAACCATCTATCCATCCTACAGAAAACGAAAACACCGCGCGTGCGTACGTACGGAATACCGTCTCCACGCCGTGGTGAAATCTATTTTCCACCACCACCTTACATGGATTGGTATAATGGTGTAAAGAATAACTATACATAGTTATTAGAACATCATATTTATTCTGATATATTGTATCATCCACTCCAATTCAATTCAATAATTATGGAAATGATATCATCGCTCGTGCGTACGTACGGACTACCGTCTCCACGACGCGATGAGATTCATTCTCCATGTTAACCATTTAAGAGTGATTATAAAGTATATATAAGAAATAATAATGAAATATATGAAATTATAAAGCTACTGGATTTAGGTATATATGTATGTCATCTATTTAATTCCATTCAACTCAATAAGGAAACGAAAACAGTTTTCATGCGTACATACGGCCTACCGTCTCCATGAACTGTGTATTTCTTTCCATTTACTAATTTATAATATATATGTATATTCTGAATATATATTATATATAAATCATGTTTTATATTCTGGAATTATTTAATTATGATCTATGAAATCATATGAATAATTACAAGTCAAAACACGGACGACAAATGAAACAATTTTACCCAAAATGCTCTTTAACATAGAATTTACAGAAGAAAGGGTAATATAAAGTCATAAGTGAACCATATATGATATCATAAAAATGAGTATGATTATGGAATAAGTCAATGACATTATTTAAATCATTATACAGGAGGTTCGGACACCTACGATGAAAATCGGACCTAAGGTATGGGAAATATCACAATCTCATTTTTATCCGAGATTGTTTATACGTTGGTATTTACAAGGGTGTATTTTATCATCCACATCTATGGTTCCTCAATATGTAATTTTATTTCCATCCACCTACAATTGTTTAAATCCAATTTTACCCTTTGGTGAGTTTTTAGTAAAATATATGAAAGGAATCTTTTGTCGTTTTTCGTACGAGGTACTTTTTGACTTTTCCGACAAAAGTACGAAGAATGTTTTTTTAACTTATACGGCATGAATGGATTTTTAAAACATTATTTCCAAGAAGCTTCCTTTACATGTTTTCAAGTTTATTTTTAATCAACTTCTTTAATTTTAAAATTGTATGACATGTTAAGAATGGAAAAGTTTTTTTGAAGTAGAAATGATATTTTACTCAAGAATGAAGTTCAAGTGTTTTATCAAAATTATTTTCCATCTAAGATGATAAAGGGTTCTATTTTTATCCCTATTATTAAATTTATTTGATTATGTTGTGATGGAATTATTTTTATGAATTTCTTTATCGTATATGAATTTTTTTATGATGTCATGATGTTTAAGATTCCCAATTTTATTACATGGGTTATGCAATGATGTATGTTTTAAGATTTTGTGGCACACATAAGAATGGTATCATTATGAGATTGGTGGGACCTATATCTCCCTCCAATGCATTGGTTAAAGATTTTATATCTCATGAGATACACATGGCTGGAACGGTAGATTATACCGGTTCAGTGAAACAGGACTGAAACGAGGGTGACTTGGTTCAGAAAGGGACTTTGTCCACTAAGATAGTCTTGGCAATGATTCTTGACTAACAAGAAATGATTCTCTATGATTATGTGTGAATGCTACAAAGTTTCATGGTTTACGTTATGATTATTGTGTTTACATTTCATTGCTATGATTTATCCCATGTTATGAAATTATGATCTCTTTTGCAGGTTAGGATTTCCAAAAGATATGTTCTTATGAATATGATGTGATTGATATTTATTTTCTTACCCTTACTGAGCATTTGAGCTCACCCTTTTATGTTTTTTTCCCCAGGATATAAAGAATGGTTTTAGGTAAGAAAAAAAGGGGAAGATCTTTATGGGAGATGTTGAAGACCTTTCACCACGATTAGAAGATTATATTCCGAGTTTCCAAAGACACTAAACTATTACGGTCCTTGTGTGTGTGTTTTTGTAATGTACTAAGTATTCCGCAAAAGTAATTTAATGTCCATGTACGTTAAGCTTTGGGTCTCTACAATTTTGATATCATGTATACCCTAGGAAAATGTAATGGTGTGGCATACTCCATGAGTATAATATGTTTAATTGAAGGATGTCATGGATTTTAGTGATAATTGGGTTTTTAAGAGTATTTTGTCTCATTGTACTTAGAAACCAAGGATCATAGTGGAGGAATGTTCCTGACTAGTGTCCAATTTATTATTTCCTTTCTAGAGTTGATTTAGAGAGAGTATCTTAGTGATGATTTGTGTATGCACTATATGTGGCTTCATCGTAGTTTGTATCTGACTCATGATTAGTCGTTATCTCTCATGGTAATATTGTTCTTTATAGACCCCTTTGTGGTTCATTTGTCTCCGAGAAATGAAGTTATGTATGATAGCCACCATTCTCATCAGGTCATTCATCCTTGCGCTACTAATACATACTATGATGGGTGTTGACAGTTCATGTGGCCAGGTAAGAGGTGGGAGATAGATGACATCATATAGAGGGGTTATAAAGGTAATAATATTAATGAATATCACCAATGAACCTTATTTTTTCTTTAGCCTGTACCCATTCCTACCTAGATATTGGATGAGATCATCATGTGATTCATTTTCATCTTTCCTTCTATACACCATGGGTGGAATGTAATTTGGATAGTGATTGATGGTATTACAAAATCAGACCATTCCAGACTAATAAGTGATTTAGAAAAGGTTGATGTGATAATATGGATATATGTTTAGGTGTTTTTAAGGATTTATACTATATTGTCTGTAATTGGCTCTAATATGCACCATCATTTTACCTTGTGGTTTTGGGAAGGCCTTCAGAAGTTACTAGGAACATTGGTCAAATTGAGCACCACATACCATTATCAAAAAAATAGTCATACAGAGCCGGTGAATCATAATTTTAAAGGAAAGCTCTAAACATGTGTCTTGTTTTTTGAATGCTCATATAATAGGCATTTGGGATTAGATGTGATTTCATGTAACCGTAGTTACAAATCATTAGTTTGAATGGATCATTTTGAGGTTCTCAATGGTTAGTCGTGTTAGTCTCCTTTGTGTTGTGATGAGGTAGTTGAGACATCATTTGTAAGGCCATTATGAGTGAAAGAGACATCTAAGAAGATCAAACTGATCAAGAAATGTTTGCTGATAGCTCAGAGTCACCAAAATTTATATGTTGATGAGAGATGTAGATAACTTAATTTTTTTATCCCTGACCGAGTGTTCTTGAATGTGGAGCCTCGTTTGGTTCATCACCATTTGGTAAAGAAAATGAATATAATGTTAAAGCAGGTTTGACATTTTTAGATAACAGAGTATGATAGTATAGTGGAATATAAGGTAGCCTAGAATTTATAGATGGAATCAATTTATGATGCGTTTCATGTCTACTAGTTGAAAAATTATTTCCTAAATCCATCTCAGGTGTTAAATTGTGAAGGTTTGGAGTTGGAGCCTTATTTGTCCGTGTTTGAGCATCCAGTGCGGAATGTGGATTCCCAATAAAAGGTACATTGTGAGAATTAACTTATACTATCCTGATTCATTTGGAAACTATGTATTGATATGAATGAGATTTGGGAGTAGAAATCATTGATTGAATAATAGAATCCATTAATATTCTCTGGCCATGATTCCAGAGGGACCTTTTGGGAGGAAATTTTTCATGGTTGGGAGTATTTTCACAAATATGATTTAATTTTGAGGTATGTTTTGATTAATTTTTAGTGTATCTTTTCCTTTTTGGGTTTCCTTTGTGTTTTTATAGAAAAATGAGAAAATTTGGTAAAATAGCAGGTGGAACATGGTTGGCACATGACGTGAAAAATTGTCTTCCCTTTCCCAGGTAACCATACGTCCAAGTGGTTTTTTTGGATTGTTGTTAATCACACAGTTAGTGTATGGTTTATAAACCATGTTGGATATGTTTATCGTATGTTCATCTTAGACAGTATTTGGCACATAGCTTCTACATTTTTTGGAAAACCATGTAGGTAAACTGAGCAACTTGTTGCAGTAATTTTTAATTTCCAAATACTGGAAATTTCCTCTCCAAATTTAAAACAAAAACACCTATTTTTCCCCAATCATTATTTCCTATTCTATGAGCCTCATTATCTCTCTCTTCCTCCTTTGGAGATTCATTTTTATTGTGTATTTGAAGTCATTTCTACAAGAAATATTCATGTAAGTGGTTATCCTATTTCATTAATTCTATAGGGGTTACATCTTTTTTATTTGATGTATTTGATCCATAGACAGTTGGATGACATATGTATGGTTAGATCATGTTATTTAGGCTTCATTATTGATTTTATCTATAAGATAATAAATTTATTGGGTTACCATGAGGTTCGGTTTTGGTTTTGTTACATTTTTTGGACGTTTCATCACATGAGCTAAGTGGTTTTGTTCTTAAACATTATTTAGTGATTTTAATATGGTATAATTGCTCCTTGTTTATGTTCTATATATTTTTAATAACCAGTTAAATATATTTTTAAATTTTTTGAGATGCATATGGTATGAAAATCGTTTTTATAAAAATTTAGTTTCTTTTCAAATGTTTTCCCATGTTGATGCCTTTGAATATGTTTTAAAAATTGTAAAAGATCATTAATAAATTATGAAAATGGTGAATAATTGTTTTAATTTGATTTTATCATGAATTTTGATTAGAAGGAGGTTGTTGGTTATGGAAAGAGATATTTATCATGTGTGGCACAATGATTGAAATATGATTATGTGAATGTGAGGTATTATGTGACAAGTGAAATCACAATTCAGAACGAATGGAATCCATTGTATCTAGGTGGGTATACTAAGACAAAAATTATTGATGTCTCTGAAGTGGAATATACCCGATTTATCTAGCGGGGTTGCGGATTGTAACACAATCTAAACACTTTATGATAATTGGGTACCACTATAATTTTGGATATTTCTCCCCCTAGTAGCTCTTTTATGAGAAAATTGTTAGTATGGTTACTATACCACATTTCTTCAAGATATAATGTACCTATAGTACCATTGCAACTAGATCCTATTGGAATTTACACGAATTAGTGATCTCTTTTGATGTGGTTATATCCATTAGAATACAATGGCCTTGAGTATACATCCATTTCCAGAATAATTTTATTTGAGGAAAAAAAATGTTTTATTTTATAAGTTTTTCTTTGAAAAATTCATTAAAATGTATTGTTAGAATTTTATCATAAGTTTTTAGATAAAATTTTAATATTAATTTTTATTAAAATGGTTTTCCATGAAATCTGTTTTGTTGGGCGGAATCCTACTCGTATTTGGCTCACACCCTACTTACGCCGTTAGGTGTAGGTTGAATTGGTTATGTTTTACATTTGTAATGGAATGTTGTTTAGAGATGGAGGTTCAGGATGCTAGTGGTCTTCCCTTGTAGGTGTTATGGTGTTGGCTTAAGGATAATGCTCCACTTGTTGCATGGTGGTTTTTGGGATATATTCTTATTCCATTTTTGTTATATCCCAATTGGGTTTTGGTTAAATGTTTAAACTTTGAAACTATTAATTGATATGACATGTTTGGTTATGATTGTTAAGTTTTCGATTATTTATTGTATTTTATTGGTTATGATTATTTACATTGGTGAAACCATTACCATGTTGAGTTTTTGATAATCATGAACATATTTCAAGACTGTTGGGATTGAGAGAACCCTTCGGGACATTCCACGAATCGGTTCAAGTGTTCGGTTGGATGGAACTCTATCATGGTTCATGATAAAGATTATGATACAAACTGTCTACAGGGAAAAAGGTATTGTATGTAATGAGTAGAAATTGGTATGGTATCTTATCCATGCTGAGGGTGTAAAATGAACCAAACCTCAAATATTTAGTAAGTATGGATATCATTGTTATAATGTAATGTGAAACAATATTCTTATTCAATGTAACTTTTAAATCATCCATATTGGATGGGATTAAATATTTCTAGAAAGATGATATTTTATTTTAAAAAGGATGAAAAATTTGATGAATTGAAAATTACAAGACATTAATATATGTAATGATGGATTTTGTTGGTTTGTAAGAGGATATGTGTTCTACAAATAACAAACATAGTGAAATATTTGTTTGATGAATCTCACAGTTCAAATTCCTCGATATATCCAAGAATCATGAAGTTATATATTTATTCCATAGAACATTTATTGTGGGAAAATATTAAGTGAATGATATTATATTATACCATAATATACTTAGTATTCAAAAAGGTAGTGGATAAAGGGAAACGTCCCAATGGTGTTTCTAGAGTTGAAGTGGGATAATGAAACAACGGATTTTGTCAAGGGAAATTCTATAAAACCCATGGAAATTAATTCAATATGGGTCCTTATGGATCACATTACAATGTATTCTCATTTTCTTGAAATTTATGAATATTTACCTCTTTACCGTCTTTCTAGAATATATATAAATGATGTTTTGATAATTGATGGAACACCGTTATATAAAGTATCTATCCATTTCCCATGGATTATATAATGAAATATTTGTAGTATCTATAAGAATTTAAATACATGTCTTAATATTTCCACATCCTATCACCAAAAAATGGATGGTCAGCCTTAGAAAACTATCCATTCATTAGAGTATAGAAAAAAATCATTATCAATTTATTTCCACGAAAATTTTGATCAGTACTTATCAGTTATAGAATTTTATTATAATAACAGTAGCCACTCTATTAATAAAATGGAACAATATAAATCATTTTATGGAAAGAGATGTTGGAATCCAACATGATGGGATGATGTTAGATAAAGGAGTAAATTGATGAATTTTTTTTGGAAGAGACATCAAAAAGTTTTGAACTATCCAGGAGTACATGATGTATTACCAAAGTAGACAAACATATTATATTTAAACTCAAATAAAGGAACATTAATTTCATTTTAGAGGCTATTCATTCTTATGAATATATCTATTGAAAGGGGTCATGATTTTTGGAAAGAATAGGAAGTTACGACCAAGGTAAATTGGTTAAATTGAAATATTTGAGAGTGATGGAATCGTGGAATATTATTTTTCAATTTCATAAATCCTATATCAAGTGAATGATATCTTCAATATATCTATTATAAGGATGTATATCTCATGCCCTTTTCCTATTCTAATGGTTGATAATTTTTTAGGGAACTTTTCTTGGGATATGATGAAGATCCAATTTTGATTTAGGAAACTAGAAAGATGGTGTTACATAATCGAACAACTTTAATAGTAAACAGTTTTTTGGGGAATCATCATCTAGAATATGAAAGATGGGGCCATATGATGCAATGATATATTCGGTCTTGTATTTTCTATGGACATATTTTCAATTATAAATATATATTTTTATAGGGGAACCATAATTCATGTCAAATTACACAAATAAATAAAAAAGTTTTTTTAATATTTAATAAATTATAATAAATATTTACGTAATGAAAAGATAGGAAATTTTATTTATAACTATATCTGAAAAATGTAAAATAAAATATTTAACAATATGTTGTAACATTGTAATATTATAATTCATAGGGTCTTAATAGAAAATGAAAAATTACTATAAGAGGATAATTTCTATTATGATAAAAAAAAATTAAATGGTAGGTAAAGGGATGTAATGAATGATCTTAGTATGTAATATTGAATTTTCTATATATAAGGGGAATTATAAAAATTGGAATCTGGTTGTTGGAATCTAATAGTTGGGTTTTGAACATTGGAATATGATCGTTGGAAATATAACTATTGTAAAGTAATAAAACAAAAATTCATGCATATGTATTGTAAAATAAATAAAAATACTTCATAATAATATAATGTATAATTATTTATTTATATATTAATCAATGAATATTAATACAATTACTCATATATGACGTAAAAATGAATAATATTTACTAGAAGGAAATTTTTTTAAATTTTGGGTTCCAAAATCAATATTTTAAAATTAAATAGGATTTTATTAAAAAAATTAAAATTCACATATAAATAATAATAGTTTCATAAATTGGAAATTAAATTTGAAACCATAGTAATGAAATTATCCACTAGTTAATTTTTTATAATTTTTTAGGAAATAAAATATTTCATTGTATAGTTTAATACAATAATCATATACAGTATGTATTATGACATAATTATGATGAATAAATTATTTTATAATTAATATTATATAATATGAAACCAAAAATAAATTATTTTATTAATATTATGTATTTTTGATAATTATAATGATTTTATTATCCATTAAGTATCATTTAAATGTCCAAAAGAATAATTAAGGATTCAAAAATAATATTTTGTAGAAAATATACGTTCAAATGGGAGAAATAATAAACAAATAATGTAATTTTCTTATAAAACTCAAAAAATTTAAAAACAGTAGTAAAAAACCATGGGTTTCAATGGTTTTTCGTTTTTTACAACCCATATTTCAATTACTTTTTCTTAAAAAATAATAAACGATCAATCAAAATTTTATATAGTTACCCATCCACCCACCCATTCCTCACCACAATAAATATATTAAGTATTACATTCCCCTCAAATTGTCTCTCAAGGGTCTCTCAAAGGATTTTTTGAGCTTTTATAGTGATAATACAAACCATTAAGAAGTTATCATTAAAGGTATAATTTACAAAAATATTATTTTTCCTTAATTGTGTTATTATACCCAATTAATTTTCATTTCATTGTCAAATTTTATTATTTCTCATTTCTGTAAATTTTTTATTATATTACCAATAATCTATTTTATATAGAAAACCATGTTTTCTCCCATAAAAGAGAGACCCCTTTATTAGAAAAATGAAATCTTACACAAGTCTTAAAGTAGATTATTTATGAAGATTCATCCTATAAAGAGGAACAATTTCATTTGGCACCTAATTCACCGAATGATAACCATTACCGTTTACAGCTTTATTAGCATGATTGATTGCCAAAGAATTTTCATCTAAATAAACATGAGTTAATTAGTGATACATTGAGTTATGATAGTCAAGTAATCAAATCAAATGCTCGGTGAGCTTCCATGAATGATGAAAAGACCCTTTTCGGATGACAAAAACCACAGTCATAGAGTTACATTCGAGCCAAATCTTATTCCAACCATGTTGTTCCACTTGTTTAACTGTCACAATAACACCAAGCAGATCCTCTTCAAGCGAAGAGTTATTCCAACAGGAACCATAAATACGACTAAGAACGTAACCTTGATAATCCCTAAAAACCAAACCAATACTAAAGGGACTCGAGTTAGACCATAAATACCCATCGGAATTCACTTTAATCCACCCATGCAAAGGGGACTTCCAAAAGATTTGAGTCTTTCCAAGAGGTGGCTGATTGATTCCTTTCAACCCTATATATTTGAGAAAAAATAAATCATGAACATAGTAAACTAATAACACACCTGTGGGTATTTTTGATTCATAAACAGCAGCTAAAATAGATAATTATACATCGCCACATGAATGATCTGAAGCTCATGTCTGACCTTGTTTTGCTGATGTTCGGTTCAAATAAATGACTTCTTCCCCAGCAATATGAAATATTTTCTAGATTTGTTGAGATGGATTTTGAGCATCCCAACTCTTCATAAATTCACATATTGAGTAGAGATGAGACAGAATAATGTCAATAATGTTTGAGACTGCCCTCCACATTGCCTTGGCCGATGAACAATTGAGAAATAAGTGATTTTGGTCTTCCATATGTTAATAACACAAAACACATATAGAGAAAAGGGAGATTGCACATATTTCCATGAAATATTTTTTTGGGACTTTTTTGGGAGACATCCTCTTTGTAAGAATGGATCTGGATGGTTCAAAAAACATTTAGTAAAGGTTTCCCATCCATTTAAATTCAAATGAACTTCTAGAATACTGATAGTAAAACCCTTTATAGGTGATAATCCCATTTATAGTATTCTACCAATCCTAGAAGTCACCCCATGAGGACCATAAATAATTTTCCATGATTGAAGTAATGTGATCTGGGAGATTATCCATACAATCAAGTTGGTCTTTGATTAATAAATAAAAATTAATATTTTATTCTCCCACTAAAACCAAATAAATAAGATGATTCATAGACCAGTTACATTTACAAAATTGATGAGAGGAATCCCAATAAAGAATCCACTAAGAATCAATATCTCTTTTATAGGAAATGTTTTTGAAGGTAGGCCACACCAAAGAATTGAAATAATTGTTGTTCCCTTAAATGACCCTATGAATGAACCTAGGTCCCAGAAAACAATGATCCTCAGAGTTCATGTTCATAAGTCTCCCAATAAATCCATCCTTATGAGAATACATGAATCCCTTGAGATTTTTATACCCAAACCATCTCCATCAAATGGCTTACAAATAGAATTCTCTAAGACCATTGCCAACCATCTTTCCAAAATGCTACACTCCTTATGAAAATCACGATAGATGTATTAATGCTCCTTATTAAAGCGATTTTCCATTTATACACCATAATAGAATACACAAATTTGGAGGTGATAATAGACTTCATAAGACAAACCATACTATCCATTGATAATGATTTTCCCTTCCAAGTAGAAAGATGCCTTCTAATCATGAAAATAATGCTAGAGAAATTGCATACCTTTAGTCTTATCTAGAACATTGGCACCGCTGGATAAGTGAAGGGAAGACATCCTTCTCGAATTCCCATTTCTTTGATGATGTCATTTTTCTTGTTCGGAGAGAAATTACTACTAAAGTAAACAATGTATTTACTACAAATAACCTCATGTCTAGAGACCATTTCATAGTGCAAAAGGAATATATTTATATTCCTGATAATTTTCTTGTCAAATTTAGTGAATAGAAAAATATCTTCGTTATATAATAGATTATAAGGACTAACCATCCCTGTTACAACATGGATGAACATCATATTTCCATTTCCATCGATGATACCAAGAATCCTGCTATGGTAATCCTCAGTGGTGGAGAAATGGGTTACTAATAAAGGATCACCCTTTCTGACACACCGTGAACAATCAAAATAGCCTTCCAGGGATCCATTGATAAAAATAGAAATGTTTGTAGAGCTCATAATGATTTTAACCCAATTGATAAAAGCTTCTATAAAACCAAACATTGTGAGGATTTGGTAGATGAAACTCATATCCATTGTGTCAAAAGATTTTTTACATCCAGTTTACGTGTGATATAAACACCTCTAGTGGAAACTTTAAGGAGATTCACACACTATGAATCAATGATTAGGCAATTCTAAATTGATCTAGCTTTGATGAGTCAAAATTTATTGAAGAAACATTATTGGAAGAAATATAAGATTGACTATTGGAAATAATTTTTCAAATGATTTTAAAAATGGTGTTAACCAAAGATATGGGACTCAATTGTTTAATTTCATTAGCACTATCCAATTTTTGTATTAGGGAAAGAAGTTTGGAATTTAAACCCTTAGTTGGGATTTACCCCTGAATAAATGTATTACAATCCTACAGACAACCGAATCAATGATATCCCAAAAAGATTGAAAGAATAAATTACCAAAACCATAAAGAAAAGTCAAGATTTCAGATTTTAGACTAAAGATATCCTCGTTAATTATAGGCTCAAGGGGGGGAAAATAAGAATGGAATTGTCATCTTGATTCACCTGCCTCGTAATAACTCCATCTATTGGATAAATGGTGTAATTAGGTCCATTGAAGATGTTCTTAATGTACGGTATGACTTTCTCTAAGAGTTCCACCCAATTATTAATGAGGAAACCCCCATTATTAATAAAGGATAGGGGATTTGAGTCTTTTATAATAATCTTATGAGAATTAAAAAAATTTATTTCATGTCTCCATAATTCAACCATTTTTACTTAAAGGATTCTCTTTTCAAGTCATCTTTTATGATAAGAAGATTGTTAAGTTTAAGGGCCTAATCAGATCCAACTAAAATCCCATCACAGATGTCACTGTGGGTTCCAACCTCTTGATCATTTTGAAGAGAAGCCTCCAGAGTAGATATATCTGTGTCAAGGGAGCTAAAGTGATCCTTGCTCCACATTTTCCGGTTCCTCTTGAGAATATTGGGTTTGGTCATAGAGGAAAAAGAATCATCCCTACAATTTACAGAAACCCATGAACTTTGTACAATGACATTGCATTATGAATGAGAACACAATCCTTGTTGAACCTGAAGGGGAATGGGGGCTTTGATTCCTTCTCAGTAAGATCAACTATGATAGGATGGTTCCCAGAGTTAAACATGTCAAGGGTTGAGCATGATATGGAACTACATATGTCTATAGAAGCTCCAATGAAAAAAATACCTATCAATCCTCCTAGCAAGAAAACTATTCAAGCATTTCCTATACCATGTATATTTTTAACCAACCAAGTTGATCTCAATCAAGTCATTCGGATCAATACTTACTTTGAACTCCCAGGAGGAGATGTGATTGTTGGTGGCTCCCATTTTCTCTTCTGAATTCAAAATTGAGTTGATGTCCCCCAAGATAATCTAAGGACTATTGATGATAGAGTTTAAGGATTCAATGCCCATCAACCAATTTCTATGATCCTGATACCTATTATGAGAATAGATATATGGGAATGCCAAATGAGATCCAAGGTAGCTTATAGAACATGTGACATGTTGATCACTTAACATAACCCTAGTGTTGCTAGTCACAGAGTGATGCGATAGCACCCATAGGCTCGTAACATTCATTGGGAACCTATTGGTGTCAATTAAATGATACCCCAACCCTTCCATGTTAGAAATATAATAAAATAATAATTTTTCAACTCAAAAATTCCTATAATAACTAGTTTATGCTCCTGGATAAATAATTGGATGGATCTACAGTTTTCCAGATTCACTATACCCTTAAAATTCCAAAATAGAATCGTCATTTAAAATTGATGTCGGGGTTTGGACCCCTCAACTTTTTACCTATAGTTTTTTATGTCCTTCCATCATTTTATGGGAATTGTAGATCTATGAAATAAGTATTTTATATCAGAATTGATTGAAAAAAACCCTTCCATTTACTTGGAAAATCAGGACTAACCATATCTGCCTAGTTTTCTTTTTTTAATGTGCTGCTGGAGTCAATGGAATTATTCTTGCAGTCATCATGCTCTGATCTACCAACATGAATTTTTATTGAATCACGAGGTCCTATTTTTCTATAGTATCCAATCCCATGGTTCATCCATTTGGATTCCTGACCAACCAATGTAACATCTAGTATATCTGGACAAATCATGTGCTTCATCATTGTGGTATCGAGGTCAATTTTAATAGATCTGTCAGGACCATGGGTCTTCCCATTGGGATTCATCCCATCCTATATAGAAATAAGAGTATTAGGACTCCCATGATCATGTTCCACTAATTAGTTTGAAGATTTTTCAGATGCCAATCCCTTTGGAGACATCACAACTAACACATTCACCCTTTGAGGAATCTGATTAGCCGGAACCGACGTACTATTTTGAGAAAGGGATCCATCCAAGTGAGAAATATTTTTATGAGGATCCCCATATTAGTTTGATACATCTCTCACTAACCACACCAAATCATTGATGTCATTAGATTGATCCATGAAAATAGTTTCTTCTTTAATTTCATTCTAATGTTCAAGAAACTGATTATAAAATACCATCAAAATATAATAATACATGGATTCATCTTACATGATCATCGGGTCATATATTGGATTCATTATAGGCCCCATTATGGGTGGAATACAAACTGAAGTTCCATTTTGAGCCTCCTCATCCTCAACCATGTATACCCATTTTTTATTCAAATATTTGGATGAACCATTTCTAATATTCTCAATAGCCTGAACATAATTCAAATGAGTCTGTGGTGGGGAATCTGATGGCCCAGATGAATCTTTGATTGAATCCTAATTCTCAACAAACACATTTTTTTATTGTTCTTATTTTCATCCAACCATTCTGTGGCCTTGGGAACATTAACCTTCCTTTGTAACATCCTATAATTGGAAACAGAATGACCCACCATATTGAACACCTCACAAGAGGGGGTATATTCTCATATTCCATCTTTACTCCAGACCTATTACCTCTGGAATGGAAATAGATACTAGCGGGGAGATTCACTTCTATATTATCATCTGCCAATATCAGGGAAAAAACACATTTCACCATCAATGGTCTTTTGGTCTATTCTGATTGGAGTCCCAAGACAAGATGCGAGGTAATTCAGGATCCTTGTGTGCAAATATACTTAATTTAGACAATTCAACTTTTACCAAATCTCAGAATTAGATTTCTTGAGATTGTATGCATTAAAATTGACATCCCATTCTGAAAGTATAACAACCCCATGATTCAGTTACACATTTCCCACATTCCAGGAAATGGTCAACACATCCTTATATTGAAGAATGGTATGGAAATAACCTCTCCCAATGGGGATTATCCTCCAATCATGATTTCCACAGTAATGATATATCATGTTCTTGATATCATTATATGACTAGAGCATATCCCACTTTGAGTAGATAATGCGTCCGGGGATCGAGAATGTTCATAAACTGATATGTTTCTGAAAGGATTCTGGATCTTCCACTATAGAAAAATCCATATTCTCAAGTTGTGTTACATTGGAGGATCATGATGAATCATCCCTAATTGGATCTGTGGAACCAGAGAGAGCCTCCACAAAAGTTAGACCCTTCTTCCTGAAATCTGGGGGCTCTAGAGAATCTGAATCATTGATCGTGTTCTACAAGGGGCCTTAGTCCTATTGGAAGGACCATTACCATTCAGGGTTGAAAAAATCCATTGAATAGATTAGAGGGAAGACTTGAAGCGCAAGGATTCACCATCAACATCGCCAGGAGAGGAAGGACTCTCCATCTTCTAGATCACTCAGCTTTCATGGATGTTCTTTTTTGAAAAAATCTAATCATGGATTCTATTTATCAATAATATATCATCTTTCCCTTCCAATATAATACATTATAAATCGCTTATAATTATCAAAAAATCCCATATTTGTAAAACCATCAAAAAATGAAGTGATTCATAGAATTTATGATTCTATAGAAATTAAATCCCTCTATTGTAACAGCCCAAGATTTTATGAAAAATATTCTTTTTAATTTCACTAATGTCTTGTGTTGTACGCAACACAAAAAAGAGCTTGCACAACACGCATCCTTGACTTTCCTTGCATTACACGCAATCGCAACCTTCCTCGATAGCATGTGTAGTACGTAATACTAAGTTTCACGAAACAACGATATGCTATATTATTAAAACTAGCCGTTATGAATAGTAATAGCCACTTTTTAAATTTTAGAAATTTTAGCTCTCAAAATGGACTTCATTTTTGAATTCGGAGTATCGAATTTAGCCTAAGGTGAAATTTTGGTACTTTTCGGATAACTTTCATATTCTGATGAATAGTGAAAATTACTAAATTATAATTAAAAACAACTCTTTTTAATCGAAATAATTAATAGTGATAAATCATTAATTTGAGTGGTTTTAAAGTATATTTGGAATATATTTTTACAATTTAATACAATGTTGGTCATTGGATGTAATTTCACATTTAAACCAGACATAATCAAGTCTCAATCTTTTGATAGATATTGTTTCTTAAAAACACGCTATTTGTTTTAACTGCGGGATTTAATTATAAAATTAATTAATGCAACTTTTATGTTATGAATTTGGTAAAATAGACTTCATTTTTGAATTCGGAATATGAAATATATCTTAGGATGAAATTTTGGCATTGTTCTGAAAAACATCAATTTTTGATGAATAGTGAAACTACTAAGTGGTAGTTAAAAAACTGAATTTTTCATAAAACATAATTTTACCGCTTCTGTGAATGGAATTTCAAAAATCCGAGAGCCACGGTTGATGTCAGTAAGTAAAATGTGGTTCAATGAGATAAAAATAATTTTTTGGTGAATAGTAACTTTTTACTTTTTTTACCGCGGTTAATAGTAAATAGGGCAGCTAAGGGTAAATATGATATTACTATTACCCTAACACATGTCCTAATTCTATTGGATAAGTGTAATTCGACCAAAAACAACCTTATGAATAAAATATGACCATTTAGGCCCACTTGGGTTAGATTAGGACATTTATTATTATTTAATTTAAAGAAGAGTTAAAAGAGTTAAAATCAAAGTTTATTTACTAAAACATTTTTAATATAGAGTTATACGTAAGATAAATTATATTGTAAATATTTATTAGAAATCTAAAAATATTTCCTACATGATGGTAATTTATTTGTAATTTTTAGACATCATATAAGTTAATTTATTTATGACACAAAGATGATGCAGTAATTATCTTATTAATGAAATATTGATATAATTAATATTATAAATACCAAAATAAATGTAATTTAAGACTTTTTATGAATTACACTAATTTTCTAGGTTACTATGATATATTAGTGTTGATTTAATCAACTTGGTTCGAACATATAATTCTGTTATGACTTTCACAAAAATCATATATCAAATAGTGTCAAAATTGACACAAAATACTTTTTAAATAAAATAAAATATTATTAATTGTTATTCTATTCCTAAAAATCTATGGTTCGGCCAAATGACTTAGATAAGGATATATATATTAGTAATAAACAATTTGGGGTTCGTTTGGCATGTTATAGTAAGTTTATTAACCATATAGTGAAAGAAAACAAAAAGACACGGTAAAAGTTAAATTATTTAACTTAGAGTTAAATCTAATTGATAAAGTTAAAATAATACCCTAAACTTGTCTAAATCCTATTGGTTTATAGGATTTCGACCCATCCCCACTTTAGCTTCGAAATAAGACCCTTTGGAACCATTATAAACTGATTTTGACATTAATATAAAATAATATTTTGAGGTATTCCTAAGGTGCCCCTCTCCTCCCTTATAAAAGGACACCTCCTCCCCCTCCTCCTCACACCAATTTGAGCACTCAAGCTCGTCCAAACCCTGCCAAAATCTCTTCTCCACTTCCCTAGAAACATCCTAGAGGTTCTGGTCTTCCTCAAAGACCAATTTTAGTGCCCTAAGAGGAGGTCTCAAAGAGGCGCTTCAAAGAAGAGGTAATTACCGTTACCAATTCTTTCATCTTGATTTCTTATTCCACTTCTTCTTCTTAGGTTGTTTCATTATGAAGTAATAACATCAGTATCACTCATATACTGATATGTTATTATAAGTATGAAACAATCCTATTTCACCATCTATCCATACTACGGAAAAAGAAATCACTACGCGTGCGTACGTACGGAATACCGTCTCCACGCCGTGGTGTAATCTATTTTCAACCACCACCTTACATGGATGGGTATAATGGTGTAAAGAATAACTATACATAGTTATTACAACATCATATTGATTATGATATATTGTATAATCCACTCCAATTCAATTCAATATCTATGGAAATGATATCATCGCTCGTGCGTACGTACGGACTACTGTCTCCACGACGCGATGAGATTCATTCTCAATGTTAACCATTTAAGAATGATTATAAAGTATATATAAGAAATAATAATGAAATATATGACATTATAAAGCTAATGGATTTATATATATATATATATATATATGTATGTCATCTACTTACTTCCATTCAAGACAATAAGGAAAGGGAAACAGTGTTCATGCGTACGTACGGACTACCGTCTCCATGAATGGTGTTTTTCATTTCATTTATCTATCTATTATATATATATATATATAATGAATATATATGATATATAAATCATATTTTATATTCTGGAAGTACGTAAATCATGATATAAGTAATAATAATGTCAAGAACAACAAGTCAAAACACCTACGATAAATGAAACGATTTTACCCAAAATGCTTCTTTAACATGGAATTTACAAAAGAACGGGTAATATAATGTCATAAGTGAACCATATATGATATCATAACAATGGATATGATTCTGTAATAAGTCAATGACATTATTTAAATCATTATACAGGAGTTTTAGACAAATACGAAGCAAATCAGACCTAAGGTAAGGGAAATATCACAATCTCATTTTTATCCGAGATTGTTTATACTTTGGTATTTACTGGGGTGTATTTTATCATCCACATACATGTTTCATAAATATGTGATATTATTTCAATCCACCTACAATTTTTTTAAATCCATTTTTACCCTTCGGTGAGTTTTTAGTAAAAGATATGAAAGGAATCTTTTGTCGTTTTTCGTACGAGGTACTTTTTGACATTTCCGACAAAAGTACAAAGAATGTTTTTTTTAACTTATAAGACATGAATGGATTTTTAAAACATTATTTCCAAGGAGCTTCCTTTACAAGTTTTCAAGTTTATTTTTAATCAACTTCTTTTATTTTAATGTCGTATGACATGTTATGAAAGGAAAAATGTTTTTGAAGAAGAAAGGATATTTTCCTCAAGAATGGAGTTCAAGTGTTTTATCAAAATTATTTTCCATCTAAGATAATAAAGGGTTCTGTTTTTATCCCTATTATTACATTGATTTGATCATGTTGTGATGGAATTATGTTTATGAATTCCTTTATCTTATATGAATTGTTTTATTATGTCATGATGTTTAAGATTCCCATTTTTATTACATGGGTTATGCCATGATGTATGGTTTATGATTTTGTGGCACACATAAGAATGGTTTCATTATGAGATGGGTGGGACCTATATCTCCCTCCAATGCATTGGGTAAAGATTTTATATCTCATGAGATAGACAGGGCTGGAACAGTAGGTTATACCGGTTCAGTGAAACAGGACTGAAACGAGGGTTACTCGATTCAGAAAGGGACTTTGTCCACTAAGATAGTCTTGGCAATGAGTCTTGACTAACAAGAAATGATTCTCTATGATTATGTGTGAATGACACAAAGTTTCATGTTTTAAGTTATGATTATTGTGATTACATTTCACTGCCATGATTTACCCCATGTTATGAAATTATGATCTCTTTTGCAGGTTAAGATTTCCAAAAGTTATGTGCTTATGTATATGATGTGATTGATATTTCTTTTGTTTACCCTTACTGAGCATTTGAGCTCACCCTTTTATTTTTTCTTTTCCCCAGGATATAACAAAAGGTTTTAGGTAAAAACAAAGAAGATCTTTATGGGAGATTTTGAAGATCTTTCACCACGATTAGAAGATTATATTCCGAGTTTCCAAAGACACTAAACTATTACGATCCTTGTGTGTGTGTTTTTTTATTATGTACTAAGTATTCCGCAAATGTAATGTAATGTCCATGTACGTCAGGCTTCAGGTCTCTATAGTTGGTATCAGAGGAAAGGTTTAGTCAACCTTTGGAAACTAGGATGTGAAAACGTTAGTGAGATCCCTAGAGATATTTCTACGGTATGTCTAGGGATGTCTCTAAGGTTAAGTATACGTATAGGTTATAGTCCTAGAATTGCGCTAACGATCTTAGAATTAAACCTAAGTTGTTAGATATTGAATGTACTCCACCTTTATTATGTTGTTTTCCCTAGCATGATTTTTTTCTCTCACACTATTCTTTTTGGGTTTTAGACGATGGCTGGAACCCGAAGGAACCGTGTTAATCAATGCAATGGACAATGCAATGATTGTCCTCCTGAACAAACAAATGTTATGGGAGATGGAGTGCAAAATCTTATTGCTATACTTACACAAGCTATGAATCATTCTGGACTTCCAAATGAGCAGAGAAGGGAACAATATTCTATTGAGTCCTTCATGAGGCAACGTCCACCTTCTTTCAGTGGGTCTTCTGATCCACTTGTTGCTGAACAATGGATCAGTCCCACTGAAAAGATATTTTCAGTTCTTCAATGTTCTGAACATGATAAAGTCATCTTAGCAGTATATAGTTTGGAAGGTGAAGCTGATCAATGGTGGAATCTTATCAAGAATACGAGGCCAAGAGATGAAATTGAGTCCATGGAATGGGACGAGTTGAAGAACTTATTTTTCAGTAAGTACTTCCACCGTATTCTTAGAACAAAGATGGAGAAGGAGTTTCTTGAACTAAAGCAAAAGGATGATGAATCTGTTGGTATATACGAAGCGAAATTTACAAGACTTTCAAGGTATGCATCTCGCATTATCATCCAACCTGAAAGTAAAGTTGATCAATTTTTCAGTGGCTTAAAACCAAGTCTTCGAAGGGCATTAGCTATAAGAGACTTCAGTAGCTATGAAGAAATTGTGCGTTGTGCTATCAAGGTAGAAATGGAAGTTGGTGTTACATATCCATCTCATGGTTTTGACAAGAAACGAAAGATGGAGTTCAAGGAGAAATCTCAGAATAATGGTGAAAAGAAGATCAATGTTTCCTTATGCACAAAGTGTGGAAAGAAGCATGGTGGAGATTATCTTAAAGGGACTAGAAAATGTTTTAAGTGTGGAAGAGAAGGTCATAGAGCAGCTGAGTGTCGAAGTAATGGAAAAAGGGTTTCTAATGATGTGAATAAAGAAAACACTGCAAAGAACGCACCACCAACACTTCAATGCTTCAAGTGCAAGGAAATGGGGCATTATGCTAATAAATGCCCTAATCCAAGGGTTAGTGTTGATCAACATGAGCAACCACTGAAGGAAAAGGACAAAGGGAAGTCGCATGCGATCACTATTGGTGATATTGAATATGACAATGATGTGGTGGAATGATTAAGTGTTTATGTAATGGGATTCCAAAATAATGTGGTATCATAAAGTATTGGAATATTTATGTGTTGGTCTAATGTGGTATTCAAAGTGATTGAGATATTTTTGGAAATAAGATGATATGCGCATAATGAAGGGAAAACGAGAAAACGAAATGTTTAACAGTATTCATGAGCTCATGATTGATATAAGGCCTAAGTGATATCATGGTTTCAGTATATAAAATTTTGAGGATTTTGGTATGTGGAAGGTGTTAACTTTTAACTGCATTCATGTTTTCACTAAGGTATTCAAGAGAATACATGATTAAGGACTTTGAATGTTTGGAATGTGACCAACAAAACATATCTTATGATATATGGGGATCGACGATGGTGTTAAATCTCTGGTAATCGTTTTCACTATGTTATAAGAGTGGACTGCAGTATTATGGATAAGCCTAAAGATTGGAATGGATTATGTTGGACATAAGTTAGTATTGTTTAAGGATAGAAGTTTTCTCGAAATTATTGATGGGATGTTATAGTAATATAGTTTTAGAAAAAGGACAACCTGCAGGACGGGCGACAGCCCATCGCTTCGGACAAGGCTGTGGGAATCGAACCCACAACCGAAGTGCGACTGGCCTTTATCACCTACCACTGACCTACATGAAGTCCCTGTTTAGTAGAAACTAGTTTTATTATATTAATCAGTATGATATATGAAGTATAAAGCCCATTTTAGGAACCATATGTGATTAATCTCACTATAGATCGACTTATGTATATAATTTTTGCTAACCTTTTGTTTGAGACAGATGGAATGACGCGTCATTCTATCACATGATCTGCTAACACTTCATGAATAACAATTTCAAATTCATTTATTTAAGAGATGAAGTGGAAATTGTTCAAGGCATGAACAACAGTGAGATTGTACCAAAATAAAGAAATTATTTATTCTAATTCAAATTTTCAACTTTAGGGAAATGATCTTGAAAACCAAAAATGTTGTCCTAGTGATCTTATACCTGATGAATCGGATGGTACCTTAGATCGTCACAAATTTATGGATTTGTGATTGTTGTCTTTTCCATAGCCATGTTCTCTACCACTCTCCATTAGAACATGATGGTTAGATTTTTCTTCCATATCCATATTTTCACCTATGCGGAAACCTAGTGATTAGTTTATTTGGGTAACCGTTAAGTTTCATACTTTTGTTTTAAAATATTGGTTTTGGTATTCCTTTTTATGATGTGGGTTTCTATTAGAGAAACTTTCTAATAGTAAACCATTTATAACCCCGACGAATTTCAGGGGCGAAATTCATTTTAAGGGGGGTAGAATGTAACAACCCAAGATTTTATGAAAAATATTCCTTTTAATTTCACTAATGTCTTGTGTTGTACGCAACACAAAAAAGAGCTTGCACAACACGCATCCTTGACTTGCCTTGCATTACACGCAATCACAACCTTCCTCGATAGCGTGTGTAGTACGTAATACTGAGTTTCACGAAACAACAATATGCTATATTATTAAAACTAGCCGTTATGAATAGTAATAACCACTTTTTAAATTTTAGAAATTTTAGCTCTCAAAATGGACTTCATTTTTGGATTCGGACTATCGAATTTAGCCTAAGGTGAAATTTTGGTACTTTTCGGATAACTTTCATATTCTGATGAATAGTGAAAATTACTAAATTATAATTAAAAACAACTTTTTTAATCGATATAATTAATAGTGATAGATCATTAATTTGAGTGGTTTTAAAGTATATTAAGAATATATTTTTACAATTTAATACAATGTTGGTCATTGGATGTAATTTCACATTTAAACCAGACATAATCAAGTGTCAATCTTTTGATAGATATTGTTTCTTAAAAACACGCTATTTGTTTTAACAGCGGGATTTAATTATAAAATTAATTAATGCAACTTTTATGTTATGAATTTGGTAAAATAGACTTCATTTTTGAATTCGGAATATGAAATATAGCTTAGGATGAAATTTTGGCATTGTTCTGAAAAACATCAATTTTTGATGAATAGTGAAACTACTAAGTGGTAGTTAAAAAACTGAATTTTTCATAAAACATAATTTTACCGCTTCTGCGAATGGAATTTCAAAAATCCGAGAGCCACGGTTGATGTCAGTAAGTAAAATGTGGTTCAATGAGATAAAAATAATTTTTTGGTGAATAGTAACTTTTTACTTTTTTTACCGCGGTTAATAGTAAATAGGGTAACTAAGGGTAAATATGATATTACTATTACCCTAAAACATGTCCTAATTCTATTGGATAAGTGTAATTCGACCAAAAACAACCTTATGAATAAAATATGACCATTTAGGCCCACTTGGGTTAGATTAGGACATTTATTATTATTTAATTCAAAGAAGAGTTAAAAGAGTTAAAATCAAAGTTTATTTACTAAAACATTTTTAATATAGGGTTATACATAAGATAAATTCGATTGTAAATATTCATTAGAAAGATAAACAGATTTCCTACATGATGGTAATTTAGTTGTAATTTTTAGACATCATATAAGGTAATTTATTTATGACACAAAGATGATACAGTAATTATCTTATTAATGAAATATTGACATAATTAATATTATAAATACCAAAATAAATGTAATTTAAGACATTTTATGAATTCCACTAATTTTATAGGTTACTATGATATATTAGTGTTGATGTAATCAACTTGTTTTGAAAATATAATTCTGTTATGACTTTCACAAAAATCATATATCAAATAGTGTCAAAATTGACACAAAATAGTTTTTAAATAAAATATTATATTATTAATTGTTATTATATTCCTAAAAATCTAAGGTTCGGCAAAATGACTTAGATAAGGATATATATATTATTAATAAACAATTTGGGGTTCTTTTGGCATGTTATAGTAAGCGTATTAACCATATAGTGAAAGAAAACAAAAAGACACGGTAAAAGTTAAATTATTTTACTTAGAGTTAAATCTAATTAGTAAGGTTAAAATAATACCTTAAACTTGTCTAAATCCTATTGGTTGATAGGATTTAGACCCATCCCCACTTTAGCTTCGAAATAAGACCCTTTGGAACCATTATAAACCGATTTTGACATTAATATAAAATAATATTTTGAGGTATTCCTAAGGTGCCCCTCTCCTCCCTTATAAAAGGACACCTCCTCCCCCTCCTCCTCACACCAATTTGAGCACTCAAGCTCGGCCAACCCATGCCAAAATCTCTTCTCCACTTCCCTAGAAACATCCTAGAGGTTTTGGTCTTCCTAAAAGACCAATTGTAGTGCCCTAAGAGGAGGTCTCAAAGAGGCGCTTCAAAGAAGAGGTAATTACCGTTACCAATTCATTCATCTTTATTTCTTCTTCCACTTCTTCTTCTTAGGTTGTTTCATTATGAAGTAATAACATCAGTATCACTCATATACTGATATGTTATTATATGAATGAAACAACCCTATTTCACCATCTATCCATACTACGGAAAAAGAAATCACCGCGCGTGCGTACGTACGGAATACCGTCTCCACACCGTGGTGTAATCTATTTTCCACCACCACCTTACATGGATGGGTATAATGGTGTAAAGAATAACTATACATAGTTATTACAACATCATATTTATTCTGATATATTGTATAATCCACTCCAATTCAATTCAATATTTATGGAAATGATATCATCGCTCGTGCGTACGTACGGACTACCGTCTCCACGACGCAATGAGATTCATTCTCCATGTTAACCATTTAAGAATGATTATAAAGTTTATATAAGAAATAATAATGAAATTTTAGACATTATAAAGCTACTGGATTTATATATATATATATATGTATGTCATCTACTTACTTCCATTCAAGACAATAAGGAAAGGGAAACAACGTTCATGCGTACGTACGGACTACCGTCTCCATGAACGGTGTTTTTAATTTCATTTATCTATCTATTATATATATATATACTGAATATATATGATATATAAATCATATTTTATATTCTGGAAGTAAGTAAATCATGATATAAGTAATAATAATGTCAAGAACAACAAGTCAAAACACCTACGATAAATGAAACGATTTTACCCAAAATGCTTCTTTAACATGGAATTTACAAAAGAACGGGTAATATAATGTCATAAGTAAACCATATATGATATCATAACAATGAATATGATTCTTTAATAAGTCAATGAAATTATTTAAATCATTATACAGGAGGTTCGGACACATACGAAGCAAATCAGACCTAAGGTAAGGAAAATATCACAATCTCATTTTTATTCGAGATTGTTTATACTTTGGTATTTACTGGGGTGTATTTTATCATCCAAATCCATGTTTCATAAATATGTGATATTATTTCAATCCACCTATAAATTTTTTAAATCCATTTTTACCCTTCGGTGCGTTTTTAGTAAAAGATATGAAAGTAATCTTTTGTCGTTTTTCGTACGAGGTACTTTTTGACTTTTTCGACAAAAGTACGAAGAATGTTTTTTTCACTTATACGACATGAATGGATTTTTAAAACATTATTTCCAAGAAGCTTCCTTTACTAGTTTTCAAGTTTATTTTTAATCAACTTCTTTTATTTTAAAGTCGTATGACATGTTATGAAAGGAAAAATGTTTTTGAAGAAGAAAGGATATTCTCCTCCAGAATGGAGTTCAAGTGTTTTATCAAAATTATTTTCCATCTAAGATAATAAAGGGTTCTGTTTTTATCCCTATTATTACATTGATTTGATCATGTTGTGATGGAATTATGTTTATGAATTCCTTTATCTTATATGAATTGTTTTATTATGTCATGATGTTTAAGATTCCCATTTTTATTACATGGGTTATGCCATGATATATGGTTTATGATTTTGTGGCACACATAAGAATGGTTTCATTATGAGATGGGTGGGACCTATATCTCCCTCCAATTCATTGGGTAAAGATTTTATATCTCATGAGATAGACAGGGCTGGAACGGTAGGTTATACCGGTTCAGTGAAACAGGAGTGAAACGAGGGTTACTCGATTCCGAAAGGGACTTTGTCCACTAAGATAGTCTTGTAAATGAGTCTTGACTAACAAGAAATGATTCTCTATGATTATGTGTGAATGCCACAAAGTTTCATGTTTTAAGTTATGATTATTGTGATTACATTTCACTGCCATGATTTACCCCATGTTATGAAATTATGATCTCTTTTGCAGGTTAAGATTTCCAAAAGTTATGTGCTTATGTATATGATGTGATTGATATTTCTTTTGTTTACCCTTACTGAGCATTTGAGCTCACCCTTTTATGTTTTCTTTTCCCCCAGATATAAAAAAAGGTTTTAGGTAAAAAAAAAGATCTTTATGGGAGATTTTGAAGATCTTTCACCACGATTAGAAGATTATATTCCGAGTTTCCAAAGACACTAAACTATTACGATCCTTGTGTGTGTGTTTTTTTTTGTTATGTACTAAGTATTCCGCAAATGTAATGTAATGTCTTTGTACGTCAAGCTTCGGGTCTCTACATCTATGGATATTGTAATGTTGTTTTGGTTGTCGAGTATATTCACCAAGGGTAAATAACTCCCAAAATTCATGTCAATTATGAACTTTATTGTCACTCTCAATATGATGAGTTAGAATATAAATGCACCCATGGATAGAAAATTCTTTGGGATATGATTCATATAATTCATATTATCTTTACAAATATAATGAAGCATTTTATTACATTCCTAAAAGAATTTATCCAAAATTTCATTGGTCAAAAACCATTTGAAATTATTTCTTTCTACTTGTGAAACTCATTAAAAATCTCTCTTTTGGTAATGTTTCAGATAACTACGAATCCATATTCCTCCCATGATATTGTTACTAATTTGACCATTATATATTATACATACTCCTTACATGTGTATTGCCATAGTTATCATAATTAATTCTTTTATTGAAGAATTTTTTTTCATAACTCTATAATCAATTATTCTATATGGAAATATATTTTAAGATAACCATCATTGTAGATTTTTTATAATTATTCAAATCTTGTTCTTCTTGAATTTTATAACATATTACATTATAATGTGATAGAAAACAAAGAAATTTTATGTCATGGGTGGGACCTAAAATTATACATCCCCTAGTGCATTGGTAAGTCTCATCATACAGGTAAGATACAGTAATGGGAGTGTCCTCACCATTTATGTATTTTTTTCATAGCACAGGGCCATGATGTTATGTTCATGATATCTTGAATTATTTTTCATAAAATTTAAATAATTATTTTATCATTTAATAATTCATTTCCATTTCCATACAACAATTTTGTTATGTGGAAGTGATTGTATATATGTTACCATTTTATTTCTTATTTCATAATAACATCTACTATATTTAATCTTTTGTTGATAATTTAAGCACATATTTTACTATTTTAACCATTTACCCATGTAATCATGTGGATATAAATAAATTTTTGACCCTCTGGGTATCACTAATGAATAATGATTTCTACTCAAATGAGGTAATTTTTCGGAATGCAATATAATATTTCTATATCTAGTCACTTAGAAATCACTAAACCTTAATCATTGGAATACAATATCATGTATTGGGATACACATGTGATAAATTACCCACCTGATTTGTGTGACTAAGGATAGATTCCTAACTATTAATAACAAAAAATTTATTTGGGTTGTAATATAATATTTATCATAGTGAAAATTAATCCCCTAGATAAGGGTTAAATTGGTTAATTGGGAGGTTGAACTAAAATATATTCCCATAACTTGTCTAAAAAATATCTAAATGATATTGAATGAGATTTTTGTGACCAAAACATATCTGATAATTGAATTTTTTTCCATTTGGACCCTCTTTCCAATGAATTTTAAATTATATTATTTTAAAAAAATTTATATTTACAAGGGTTCTATTGCCCTAAATTATTAAAGGGAAACATATCTCCTCATATATTGACAAGAAATTATCTAACTAACTCAGATAATGATTTCTCATATCACATAAAAACATTCTGACCCATGTATTAATAGGTTAGGGATCCCAATACTCTCATTCATAGAATCCTTATGTGTTAGGATGGTATGGATCTGAGTATGATATACTCTGTAATACAAAACATAGGATCGAAATAAGAATGATATTATCAAATACAAGGGGGGGGGATTGAATCTTTTAAAAATTCCCTTTGGAAATTTTAGGATGGTTATGTTTAACAAGGTTAAACAAGATAATTAACAAGACCTCTATGAGTACTAAAGTCTTTCTAGATTCTATAATAGTGATTCCGAAAATGGAATTATCAAAACATGCAATGATAAAGATTCTACCTTACAGCATATAGAATCTAACTATATCAGAGTACAAGTAATGAAAAATAAGAAAGTTATACTTTCCTTAACAATATAAAATGATGCGGAAAAACATGTATTAAAAACTACATGTAACAAAAAAATAACTCTTTAAACCCAAAGAGAAGGGTATCCAACAACCTTAGATAAGGGTCCCTTGATTTATACATTCAAGAAAGTCTGTCTTAGCCACACTAGGTTAAGCCTTTGATACGAAGATCGGAGTTTGTCTTGCAATCCTCACAAGCCGTCAACTATCAGGTAGTCAGCACCTCTATCTTTCTCAGCAAGGAAGCCCTCAACTTCAAGGTGTTTTAACCTCTATCTTCATATCCCCGAATGCCCTTGATTGTAATCATCAACAATCGGAGTCGCACGAAGCACGTCTGCACAAGGAAATGTTTGAACAAGTTGTTCAAACATTCTACACGAAGCTTGAGAGTTGATAGGAGCCTCTTTCTCTCTCTAGAAATCACTACAACAACATTTAATCACATATCTCATAGATGTGTCAAAGTTGTTGTCGACTTTCAAATGAGCACCTATTTATAGTCTAAGCTCCAACGGTCGGCTCCCTCCTCCAATGGTCATATTTCTCTTTGAATTTTGGAGGGACCTGTACATGTGTCACTCAACCAGCGGCTAGTCAATAACTAGAAGCACGACATCGTTTTGTAATAAAACAAGTGTAAGCATAAGAAAAACTGATGTTTGGAATGTTAGTAAATCAAAGATCAGAGTCTAACCCAAATGAAATTCGAAGTATATAATAAAGAGATATTCAGATTCTATTTT
Organism: Viscum album; assembly: GCA_963277665.1. Lineage (NCBI taxonomy): Eukaryota > Viridiplantae > Streptophyta > Magnoliopsida > Santalales > Viscaceae > Viscum > Viscum album. The sequence goes on from OY728129.1 coordinate 1,929,017, forward strand.
CTAGGAATTTGGAACCGGAATTCTTTAGAAATTCAGAGTTTGGTTTGACTAGAATTCATAACCTAAAATTACGAAGATTAGAGTTGAACATATAGATGTTCGGAGTCGATCTAGTAGAGGTTTGGAGTCAAACTAGTAGAAGATTGGAGTCGAACTCATAGAAGTTCGGAGTCGAACTAGTAGATGTTTGGAGTCAAACTCCTAGATGTTCGGAGTAGAACTAATAGATGTTCGGAGTTGATCTAGTAGAAGTTCGGAGTCGAACTAATAGAAGTTTGGATCCCAAAATTCCGAGTGGAACTTTATTAGAGATTGTATCCAAAATTCGGAGTGTAACTTATTCAGAGTTCGTATCCAAAATTCGAAGCCTGAAACAGAATGCTTCATATCTAAGTATTATATGATTCTGAGGTTTTAGGTATGAACTTGATTTTTATTCATAAGAAAAATATTTATATGTGTAATGAATATATGGTATGGGTAAATTCCTTTGGGAGGGAAATTTTCCTTATAGAATTGAAATATAGATTTTCTTAAGTATTATGTGTTTGTGATTTTCAAAAACAAGATGTAATGAAAAAGTCATAAGGAAAACCTTTTTGACTCAACAATCTCCCCTTTTTTGGAAAGCACATACAACCCTTCGAAAAATAATATAAGGACTTTGAAAAATTTCATTAGACATTGAAATTAAAACATATCTCCCATTTTTCATGGATGATGGTGTATACAAATAACCCCCCTTAGGCTTAGGAACTCTAAGGATTGTATTATGTATTTCCGGAATGGAGATTTCATTATCATAGGAATGAAAAACATCGTAATGAAAAACTCCGACTTAAGGATAATTGTTAACTTAGAAATTTTTCTTCTCCCTTTTATATTTTTCCTTCTCCCCCTTTTGAGTAGTTATTTCTTCTTCTCCCCTTTGTGATTTTCAAAAAAAAAATTATGTTAAATGAAAAGAAATATGGTACCTTAAATATAATAAAGACATGCAAGGAAAACAAGCAACCATATTTCTTTTATAATTTGAAAATTTTTTATGAGGAATATCAAATGAAAAAAAAAGATCAGATTAAGTCTATTTGTCTTCCTTATCCATTACGATTAGATTCTTTAAGAGGGTTTTCATCTTCTTTAAATCTTTCTGATCCTCCTCATCTTGCTTCTCCAAAACTATGATCCTTTCTGGTTGAGCTTTCACGACCTATGTCTGAGCCTTCATAGCTTCTTCCTGCATCTTTAGTAAGTCATCTTACTTTTTTAGCTTCTCTTCATACTCAATCCGGAAATCTCTTTCCCCTTTCCAGTTGTGATCAACCGAGATATGCTTTCCATTCAAATACATCAACTGTTGATTCCAAGAATTTTGATCAAGGGTCGGATTTTGCTAAAGATTATTTATCTTGGAATCCTCAGTATCAAAAGCATCATTTACATCTTTATGAAAACGATCAAACTCAACCCAGTCATCATAATTTTTTTTTACCATAGAGTTATTTTGCTGCATGATTTCCTGTGGACCTCATAATTGATGAGAAAATTTCTATGATCAGCCTCAATATTCATGCATTTATCCACCACCATGGATAAGGATTCTGATTTTTGATTTAGGCTATGTTAAAGCATCTGTAACCTGGATTCAATGGTGGGAAGATCGGAATTGTATCCACCAACTTCTTCAGAGACTCAACTACAAAGTTGTGAACCAGTACTGATGATTCCAAATCAAACACCTTACTCAAGGATTGTTCTTATTCAATCTCCACCAGCTTTCTTCTTGAAGAACCACCAACATCATTATTACTTATAATATATTTTGTTGGGGTGTCCATAAGCACTTTCTTAACCTTATAAACATTCGGAACTGACTCATCAAGAGATTCTTCTTTTCTTTCAGATACTTGATCAATCTTATCTTCATCTGGTTTCTCCTTCTCTGGTCCTTTTTCCAGAAAATGATTCTCAAATAATTTTTCCTCAGATAAAACATTTTTTTCTTATTCTTCTTTGTTTTTACCTTTCTAACATTCTTCTTCACCTACCTTCCCCAGAGTGACATACTTTGAGGTCTCGGCCTCAAAAGCTAGGAGTGGTGGATTTTCTGATAGGTTTGCCTTTTCTTGAAAATCATCCACTTGTTTAATAAAGTCATCTAGATCACCACTTACTTCTTCTACTTCTTCTTCTTCTTATTCTACTTCATATTCTTCTTCTATATCTTTAACAACTTCATATTTTACTTCTTCACGAGCTCCTTCCTATACTCCTTCAATACCCTCTTTCACTTTGGACTTTTCTTGGAGTGAAGTAATTCTTCCCAGGGGTATCTGGTAATGGGTCAACACCAAATGTTTCCGGAACAGTAATATTCTCAGATGATATTTATATGTCTCTCAACAAGGATTAAATAACTTCAAATTCAGACATCTTCTTCTTTATCTTATTCTCTTTGGCATGTTTCCCTAACTCATCTGCAGCTTTTTCTCTTAAGGCCTTAGCCTCAGCTGGGTCCAATCTGAACTGTGGATACCCCTCTCTCATCTTTTCCATATATTCTCTCCATTTAGTAGCCACCTCATCTAGATATGATTTCTGTTTCTTCGGCTTGGGAGGTGCAGATTGGGTTTCCTTAGCTTTCGAAATCTTGTCTTCAATCACAACATGCTTCAACATCCTCTTCTTACCTGCCTTCTTAGATGGTTCTACTTTCTCCATGTTTTCCTGAATGGATTCCGTCTCCTCCTCTAGAAGATCATAAAACTCACCTGACACTTTTGAAAAACCATCTTTCATTCTCTTTATAGTGTCATCACTTAGCAGCATTACCTTATAGATTCTTTCCTTGGAGGTGCAATAAACTTTAAAAGAATCAAGACATAGAATAATAAGCTTGGATAGAATAGTAGGGTACATAATGATTTGATCATTCAAATTTCCATTCTTGATGTTATGAATTGTAATAAGAATATTCTTCATCATATCGAGCTTTCTTAGATTTACCAAGAAATCCATGATGTAAATATCACACATTTTTAGGTTATCATTATCACCTCTTCTCGTACATAAAAACCATTGTACCCATAATTACTGAATCTGGTTGTTGGTGGAGAGATGATCTATCTTAGAAGTTTTGTTATCTTTCATCCAAAGGCATTTCATTGCCTTTACTTTGCTGATACTACCTTGCACATCTGGTAGCTTATGTGAACAAAATTCTACTTCACCATTGTATGATAAGCCAACCAAGATTACAGTCTTGATGTAGGAATGATTTTATGTCTTACCATAGCTCTTAAAGAAAAAATTTCTCTTCAATCTTATTCATAGAAGGAAATAGTCTCATAAAATTCTACAAGAAAATCCAGATAAACAACATGTTGATCCCCTAGTTTCTATATGCAAAAATCATCCCAACCATTGAGTTCGATATTCTTGGTAATTAACGAATCATACTCAAAAAAGTCTAGATGGACTAACCTTTCCCTGTAGACTAACCATTTTGAGATTGGATTTGTAGAATACATATCTTGGAAAGTTTCTTCTACAGACATTCGAAATGGAGGATCTCTGAGAGATTCGGAATGATATTTAAGAACTGAGTCATAGCTTCAAGATGCGAGATCTTGGAGATCGATGTGGGACCCAAATGGGGGTGCCCTTTATATAGGTGATAGAGCTGACCATTAAACATTAAAAACCAATCTCATGGTTAAAAATTTCTCTGATATGATCTGACAGTTGAAATCATACACACATGGAAATCATGAATCTGGCCTTTTGAGGTTTTAACAAAAACATTCAGATTTAAAAAGAAACGAATATGAGAAATTTTAAAAAACAAAGGAAACTACCAGCAACTACAAATGACTACAAAAACATAGGTAAGGAAATTATACCTTTCGGATTACCTGGGAAGTTTATTCATAATATGTAATATTCATCTTTAATAAAATGTAACAACGAAAAACTCACTACGAAATACTCACAATGAAAAACTTACTATGAAAAACTATGAGTATGAAAATTCCCATTACGAAAATTCTCATTACGAAGATTCTCATTACAAAAATTATCATTACAAAAATTTTCAATATGAAAATATCCAGTACAAAAACTTCATTAAGAAACTTTCTAGTACAAAAAATTCATTACGAAAATTTCTAGTATGAAAACTTCATTACAAAAATTCTCAGAACGAAAACATCCTTTTGAAAATTCGCAGTACGAAAACTTCGTTACGAAAAATCTCAGTACAACAACTTCATTATGAAAATTCTCTGTACGAAAACATTTGAAAGACTCATAATGATTTTTTTGAAAGACTTGTTATGAAATTTTTTGAAACACTAATTACAAAAAAATTTGAAATACTAAAAAACAAATGAACCCCCCCTATGAAAATGAGTTTATTAATGTATGTAGAATGGTTCAACAAGAAGTTAATGAAGGAATATTACCTCACGATTATCATTCATAACTTCTATCTAATGTATTCAAATCTATCGGAGGTAATGATTTCGTGAAAATGTAAGAATGTTGATCTTGCGTTCCGATAAATTGAAGAATTATATCTCCTTTTAGTCTGTGATACCTAAAAAAGTGATGACTAATATCGATATGCATTGCACGAGATTTATGTGAATGGTTTTTACTAAGGGAAATGGAACATGTGTTATCACAAAAAATTTGAGTCTTAGTAAAACTCAAGACATTATCTGTGAGTGTGTGTTGCATCCACAATACTTGAGCACAATAATATCCAGCTACTACATATTCAGCTTCAGCAGTGGAGTGTTCTGCAGAATGTTGCTTCTTGCATGACCAATAAACTAATGAATCACCTAAGAAATTACAAGTTCCGGATGTAATATTTCTATCCATTCTACATCCACAAAAGTTAGTATCCGGGAAAAAAAATTTAAAACAAAATCATTTCCAGAAGTAAAAAATAGTCCTAGATCCATGGTTCCCTTTAAGTAGTGAAAAAATCTTTTGACTTCCTTTAAATAAGATTCCTTAGGATAGGATTGAAAAGTTGTGAGTAATGCATTTTCTACTACAAAACGTTTCAAAATCAGAATTTTGAAATTCTCCTCCAAGATCACTATGAATTGTTCTCAATGTAAGGTTTTTCTCATTTTTAACATGGGATCTAAAACAGTTGAAATATAAAAAATCTTCAGACTTCATTTCTAGAAAATAGACCCACGTAAATATAGTGTAATCATAAACTTAGACAAATACATAATACATGCCCCCAATGCTTCCAGTTTTTGTTGGACCAAAAAGATCCATGTGCACCAACTTTAGTGCACCAGTGGGTGAGACTTCACCGATTGATTTAAATCTTGATTTGTGTTGCTTCCCATATTGACAAGGTTCACAGACATTTCAAGAATTAAATCTAAGATCTAGTAGATCCTTAACTAAACATTTCATAGAAAGTTTGCATAAGCTCCAAAGGTTACAGTGTCCTAACCATCTATGCCACAACCAGAAATGATCTTCCATTTCACTATGACAGGGTATGTCTTGGCTCCTACGGTATTCTGAGATTAGTGTGTAAATATTCTCTTTCCTATGGGAAGAAAGAATAAATTCTTCCTTGGAATCGTGTACTAAGCACTTATCCTTCCTAAAATTCACAAGGTATCCTTCATAAAATAATTGAAATATGCTGATGAGGTTATTCTTATGACCCTCAACAAACAAAATATTTGAAATCAATGTTTTTCCAAGAAGAACAATGTCACCTATCCTAATATTTTCTCCCTGAGCATTATCTCCGAAAGTTACTTTTCCACCTTCCATCTTGATAATATTATTGGAATAGCTTTTGTTACCAGTCATATGCCGGGAACATCCACTATCCATGTAACATGTATTGTTGTTGGCACATTCCATATTTTCTTGAAAATAATAAAAATGTTAGGTTTTCGGAATCCACACATGCTTGGATCCAGAATCTTCAGAAAGCAAAATTTTGGGTACCCACATCTTCCTAGAAAAATAAGCCTTAATAATTCCTAATGTTTGGGTTTTGTTTAAGGAAAAATTCTTTCCCCAGCGACCACCACATTGACACTTTGTAAAAAATTGGGCACTTTGAGGAACAATGTAGTTGTTACTAAAAATCAGTTTTGAACTACTGTAACCAAAACCAGAAGTATTCCTTTGAGATCGAATTTGTGAATACATTTCATCAAATGTTTTTCTTACAATTGGTAATGTTTGACATACACTTCCTTAATGAAAATATTTCATGTTTGAGTTTCATAACTAAGTTCTTATCTTAAAAAACATTTGGACTAGAGCTAGGCACAAAAACATCTTTCTTAGAAATTATATTTTCTAGGTCATTTGAATATTTATCCTTCTCAGAACATACATCCTCAAGATTTTTTGAAATATTTTCAAAATCAGCATTTTTATTATCATGATATTTAGAAAGATCTGATATTTCTTTGGTAAGAATATTATTTCTAGATTTTTCCTTATCATGCTTTTTCATGAGTTTTGAGTTCTCAATCTCATGAAGTTCAGAAAACCTAGAAACTTATTCATATGTAGGTAAAGTATTTTCTTCATCATAAGAAGATTATTCATCCAAAGAGTTTTAATATTTACTATCATTTGAATTTAAAGAAACATTGGTCAAGGAATCATCAATGTGTACCTTATCCATAAAGCAATGATTATCAATAGGTGGTCTGGCTATAAGTCCATGATTCTTCTATCTGTAAGATTCATAATCAGAAGATTCATCTGAAGAGTCATCACCACTGGAACTCCAGGTGTCATTAGCAATAAAAATGTTCTTAGCTTTGGACTTGTAATACTTCATTCCTTCCTTTCAGAATTCCTCTCTTTTCTTTATTTTCTTTTGATCATATGGAAATCATGTCTTATGTGTCCAACTCTCTTGCATTCATAGAATGTGACCTCTGAATGTTTCTTATCTTTCCTTTCCTTCTACATATACTTGGATTGGAAATTTTTTTATCTAGCTATAGTGTTCATTCTTCGAGCAAGATTAGCTAACTCATTTTCTGAGACTTCAGTCTCACTAGATTTGGAATGCATAATAACCTTATTAAATTTGGATCTAGTAACTCTTTCAGGAGTCATAGCTTTCATGTGATTTGAAGATGTAGTAAAATCAACACTACCATTCCTATTTATATTCTTTATGTTGTTAGCATCTCTCTTAATTCTAGTTACATGTTGAAGAAGAGTTCCAAACGGTTCATAAAGAGAAATTTGAGTAACCTTTCTATTTTCATCGATAACAGTTCTCTTTGATTCCCACTCATTCGACATGATATCAATGATCTTGTCAACAAGATATTCATCATCTAGACCATTCTCTCCCATAGATTATAAGTTATTCACAAAAGTCATGAATCTCTGTTTCACCTTAAAAATTGGTTCTCCATAAGGAATATTAAAACCATTATACTCTGCTCTGAGCATGGCTCTTCTATTCTCAATCACATAAGACGTTCCAAAATGTATAACCTCATGTTTCGTCCATATACAGTTAGCTATTTCACGAGAAGAGATTTGGCTATATATATTCCTAGTCATTGAACAAAGTAATGTATTGGGTAAATTATAATTGAGTTGGTATTCATGCTTTTCTTAGTCAGTAAAAGACCTTACTTCCTTGTCAGGAATTTTATATCCCCCAGTAATCATGACAAATTTTTCTACCCAAGTATTTATAAATAAAGTCTTCATATTATCCCACTAATACTCATAATCATTACCATAAAGGATTGGTGGTCTAGTAAGATTTAGGTTGTCAATAGAACCAACATTTAAACCTTCCATCCTTAAGAAAAACATTGGATCACAAACTTGTTAGAAGTAAAAATTTGTAAAAAAGAAAAATATTCTAAGCAAGAAAAATTATACCTCTAAGAAAAAGTAAATCCGAACTATATGAGTCTGAATAACAGATTCTGAAAAAAAATATGAATCTGGAAGTATGAATCCGAAAATGTGGATCCAAAAATGATATTCCGAGAATTCTATTCTGAATCTAATCATGAGATTAATTCAGATTGAACCAAGTACTCTAATACCAATGTTTAGGATGGTATGACTCTGAGTATGATATACTCTGTAATACCAAACGTAAGATCGAAATAAGAATGACATTCACATATACAAGAGGGGTGGTGGGTGAATTGTACCTTTTAAAATTTCCCTTATGAAATATTTAGGATGGTTATGTTTAACACAGTTAAAAAAGATAATTCACTAAACCTATATGAGTACTAAAGACTTTCTAGATTCCGAAATAGTGATCCCGAAAATGGAACTTAACAAAAGTTAAAATATTAATATTATACCTTAAACCATATCGAATCTAACTATATCAGAGTACAAGTAAGGAAGTATAAGAAAGTTATAAATTCCTTAACAATACAAAATGAACCGGAGAAACAAGTTGTAAAAACTACAAGTAACAAACAATAACTATTTTAACACAAATAGAAGGGCATCCCAAAACCTTGGAAAATGGTCACTTAATTTATACTTTCAAGAATGTTTGTCTTACCCACATCAGGGTAGGCCCTCAATATGAATATCAGAGTCTGTCTTACAATCCCTGCAAGCTCTCAACTATCAGGTAGTCAGAAACTCTATCTTCCTGAACAAGGAATCCCTCAACTCCAAGGTGTTGGAACCACTGAATTCCTATCCTCGGAGACCTCGATTGTAATCAGCAATAATCAGAGTCACACGAACCATGTCTAATCAAGGAAATGTTTGAACAAGCTTTTCAAACTTTTTGCACGATGCTTGAGAGTTGATAAGATCCTCTCTCTCAAGAAATCACATTAACAGCATGTAAGTACATATATCATAAATATGAAAAATCCATTTTCAACTTTCAAATGAGCTCCTATTTATAGGCGAATCTCTAACCGTCGTCTCCCTCCTCCAACGGTCGTATATCTCCTTGAATTTTAGAGGTACTAGTACACGTTTCACTCAACCAACAGTTAGTCATTAACTGAAAGCATGACATCATTTAGTAATGAAACAAGTGTAAACATAAGAAAAACTGAAGTTCAGAATGTAAGTAAATAAAAGTTCGAAGTCTAACCAAAATGGAATTTGGAGTCAATAATAATGAGATATTCGGATTCTATTTTGTAGGAATTCGGAACCCGAATTCTGTAGAAATACGGAGTCTGAATTTCTAAGGAAATTCTGAGTCTGGTTTGACTAGATTTCATAACCTGAACTTACAATGTTCAGAGTTGAACTTATAAATGTTTGGAGTCGAAATAGTAGAAGTTTGGAGTCGAACTCATAGAAGTTTGGAGTCGAACTAGTAGAAGATCACAGTCGAACTATTAGAAGTTCGGGGTCGAACTAGTAGAATTTCAGAGTCCATAATTCGGAGTGTTACTTTATGAGAGTTCGTATCGAGAATTCAGAGTGGATATTCATTAGAGTTCGTATCCAGAATTCGGAGTGGAACTTCATTAGAGTTCTTATCCAGAATTCGGAGCCTAAACAGAATGCTTCATATCGAAGTATTATATGATTCTGAGGTTTTAGGTATGAATATAATTTTTATACTTAAAAAAATATTGATATGAGTAATGAAAAGATGGTAGGGGTAAATTCCGTTCCGAATGAAATTTTCCATACAGAAGTGAAATATAGATTTTCTTAAGTATAAGGTGTTTTTGATTTTCAAAAACAAGAAGGAATGTAAAATTCATAAGGAAAACCTTATTGAATCAATATTATTGTGTAAGAAAATATATGCTACTCAATGAAGAGGCAATTGTCTTAATTGGGTTATTTCATGTTTTTTTCATCATCCACCTCATTCGAATATATTATATAAATCCTCATATAATGAAATAAGTATCATAAATATGAAGTAATTATATTATTTTTATGGAAGGAAAATTATATAATTCTCATCCATCTAATATAAATTGAATATTCTGCTCATGAGTATGTACAGACTACCATATTCATAAATTGACAAGTGTCATTATTCATCTCTGACTCACATGAATAGTTATAATGATGGATTTAATGAATTAATATATAATAGTAATTATATAATTAAAATAAATTGATGATAAATTATTATTTACATTTATTTCTATCTATTTATTGAAAAATTAAAGTATTATCCATGTGTGAATACAGGCCACAACCTACACAAAGTAATGCAATTCATTTTTCATCCCTCTTTTATATTGAATTTTTAATATTATATATGATAAATATATATGGTATTTATAAATCATTAATTTTATTTACATGATGAAACAATTTCACCATTTAATGTATCTTAATTGGAAATACATTACATGATTGAAAAATTAGACATTTAATACCCATAATATAAATTTTAGTTGAGAATTATTAATAAATTGAGTTGTGGAAAATAAAAATGAATAATATATAGTAAGAGAAGAAATAATATGTTCTAATATATGTCTATAAGAAATTTTTTTTTGATAGAGGAAGCTATAACAAGAATGAATAATGTTTGATCTTAGTGTAGGAGACTATATTGAAATCAAATTTTTAATCATGATTTTTCATGATTAAATATCCATTAAGAAAATTATATAATTAGTCTCCCACTAAAGACCAATATATTTTATTCTCCCTAAATTATATCAGGTTTTTCATGTATTTTATAAATTTTACCACTCTTTAGTACTCCTAAATATAAGTGATTTATTTTAATTTAAATGAAACATATTAATAATTTTTTTCTCTGGAATAATTGTATTTCATATCCATGTTCATTAAAATGATTCAATAATATTATTTTCTATAATAGAATGATTTTTTCAAGTAATCTTCATGTGTGTTTTAAATTTTTTGAGGTTTTTTAGAAATAAATATTTTTATATGATTTTATGTATGACTCACTTTTCAGTAGTCTTACAAAATTGATAAAATGATAATATTATAAAATTTATACAGGATGAATGGACTTTCCTTCCCTGTTATCATTCCTTATTCAATTATATTACATTAATATTTTCAATGGATTTCCAATAAATCCCCAATCCCACTATTATATATATTTTTCATTTTTAATATCTATAATGAAAAAGGGTATTTCATTCTATTTCTCAATGTATATTTGAAGTGATTTTATAAAAGTATTTTTCATTCATGTAAATATCCATTTATGATTTTTATGCCTCATTATTTATATTATATTATAATACCAATCACATTATTTTATAGGATGGATTATAATGATGATGTTTGAAAGACATTTTAATGAAACGCATTTCTTTACCACATGTTAGTTTTTCAATGATGAAATGATAATTTTTTATATATGGTGGAATAAATATGTATAGTTTTCATTATGGGATAAATAGTACCAAAATTAAATTTCCCACAAATAAATTTGGGAAATATTTTCATTCCATTAGATAATATTAAAATAAATAATGAGTGAACCCAATCCAATTTGGGATTCTACCCACTATGAATGAAAACAGAATGTGGATTAAACCCCATCCTCTTTGAGAATATATCCACTATGTTATAATGATCTTGGTAGTGATCTTTAACTAATGAAATGAGTTTATATACATACAATTGTATCAAAATTCTATGTAATGTTATTATTATTTTTATATAATTTCATGGATCAAGATTGATTATTGATGATTATGAAGTAATATAAATCATCTCTTATTACATAAAATTTTAATTTCATGACATGTGATTTATGATCTTAGACTTTATGGGTATGAATTTACAAAAAATAATACCATTCTCCCTTTGACACCCCGAAATTCTAGTGTTTGAATATCATATTCAATAATGTGTATGACACACAACACCAATCCTGAAAGGAAATATAATATAGAGAGACCATATAATAAATCTAATTTTATAAATAGATTCAATAGATTATATATACTAAAATTAATGTAACACTGAGTTAGGGTGTGTAACATGAAAGACTGTCTTTCATTAGTAGATTGCATTACAAAAAAGAAAGTTTAATAATATAATAATAATATATTAATAATTAATATAATAAGAATCATCCTAGATATTATATTATAGTTTATGAATAATATTATCTATGATATAAAATTATTTAATATAAACAGATATAAAATGACTTCATTGGAAACCAATTAATTATAAATTAATATAGGAACCAACATAATATAAAGGCAATATTTTTATAGAAACGGGATTTTATACTAGAAAATATGTTTTACACTAAAAAATCATAATAATATAATTTAGTGAGTGATATTAATGTGATATATATATATATATATTATTAAATAAAATAATTTTTATATTCATCCAATAGATTTTATAGGCTTAAAATATAAAACAAACTCGATATTATGCATAAAATACTATATTAAGGCATTTTTTCCGCCTTTTAACGGTGAAACTTTTTTAATCCAATTTCAACCCTTTAAAAAATTTAATATTTCAAAAAAATCCATATTTTTAAGATAAATATAATAATTATGTTAGGGTAAATTATTGGTACTTTTTGTGATGTTTTATTTTATAATGAATTGGGAAAAATATTGAAATTTATTTCAAAACTGATTTTTCATATAATTTATTTATTCATATAGATTATATTAATAATTTATTTATTTTTTAATTATATTTAATTTTTTTAAATTAATCACATGGTCATCATTATATTCAATTTCACATTGAAATTGGGTATAAAAACATTTTATTTCTCACAGACGTTTTTATATTAACAATAAGCATTTTGTCCCTTCTAAAAGAGTGTTTATAAATTAATTTATTACACTCCTATGATTCGAATTTATAAAAATGGTTACTATATTTGGAATCAGAATAATTTATAATTTCTAATATCTAATGTCATCAAATTAGTTTTTTTACAACAAAATATTAGTTACGGTAATTAAAATTAATTACAATGATTATGGTAAAATTAAGTTAATATGGGAGACAAACTTACTCTTAAGGGCCCAAATGAAATAATGACATGTCAAATATATATTTTGAAGACATATTTCTATCATATAATATATTTTATCTTATTTGGTCAATTTTGGGTTCCAATATCAATTGAAAAAATGTGGGTTGAATTCCCTTTCCCTAAAATTTGGAAGTGTGTTACTCCTCCTCCACTCTAAAATGGAATTCTCCCATCCCACTTCCTCACACAAATCAAGCCTCATTGGAAAAAAAATCACTGATAAATTAGATCATACACATCCTTCCAAAAATACTGGAATCCTACACTTGGTGAGTAAGAAATAAGAGGAGTCATTTTGGTACAAACAAAAAGATGTTACCTGAATAAGAGGTAGCAACCTTCCTCAAGTTTTGAAAATTTATTTCTACTCTCCAATCCCTCATCCCTCCTTATTACACACTTATATACCAACCCTAGTATCCTAAATATAAAATGATTTTTTTATGAATAGTTTTATTCCTACACTTAAATACTCTCCCATCTAATGGGTAACGAACATATTGTTTATTTGAATGAAGAACAAACACCGCATGAAACGATGACTGTGAGTTATTCCTTTACCACCTCTCATAGTGGTCATTACAGACACTATATTTATATATCAAATATATTATATTTATAATGACTTTATGATTATCAAATTATTTTATAACACACGGAAAAATATATATATATATATATATATATATTTCATTTTGTGTATATATGAGAACATCGTTTGTGGAATTGTGGACTACCTCCTTTTTAAAGAGATGTGATTCATTCATCCTAGACATGGAAAATATTAATGATGATTTTAATAAAAAATAATAAAAAATAATTACATAAATATGATAATTTAAATAGAATATACATTTAATCATTTACTTTAATTTAAATTAATACAACAATGAAATGAAAGTAGTGTTCATGCCTGCGTACAACCTACCATCTCTATGAACAGTGCACTTAATTTCTTATCTCCAAATATTATGGACAAAGAAAAATAAATATGTACAGAATATATATGATAATTATATCACGGATTAAATTATATATATTATTAAATCATGATTTATGTAATTTTTACAACAAATGATAACTAAAAACAAACTTTAGAAATTAAGACAATTATCACATATAATAGCTAAAATAATTAATGAATTTTAAAAAATGAGTCATAAAATATTATAAGATGTTAATATATGATATTAAAAACATGATTATAATTATTTTATAAGTTAGTAACATATTTCAAACCATTATAAATTATTGAAATGACCACCCAAAAAAATTAATGTTAATGAAAGTGATTTTGCCTCAATTAACATTCCATTGAGACATAATTGTTGTTATGCCCCAATTCAATTTCATATATTGTATATAATTACATTAGAAATGTTATATCATTAATATCCAAATTATCATGATATTATAGGTTTCAATTAATATAATTCATTCATCTATATTATGATTCAATTGTTTCAAAGTAGTGTGGGACAATTTTGAATGATTAAAGATTATTCTCCACATGAATTTTTTTAAGGATTAACATTACAATCATAATGTATTTGTGATTGTTAGCCATATCATGAAATATTAATATGTTTTTAAATATCCATATTCATGAGTTATGTATATTATTATTTTCTATTCTATATACATTTTTTTACATACAATGTTTACTTTCTCACTTATTTTATTAGTAGGAAAATTATTGATAAATCTATATAGTTTATTCAATAAAGATATTTGGTAAGGAATATTGCTTATTTAATAAATCCATTGTTATATATGAGGAATAATATGTATATGTAAGACATGGGTGGTGATATATATAGATATCCCCTTGATGCTTCGGTATTCTTATGAGATGAACTATATTACAAAATTAGATGGGTTTTTCCCGATATGCAGAAAATTCTTGTGAATGGTCTTGATTGAAATGGTTACATGTACCAAGGAAACATGGTTTCTAATAATTATTCAATACACACCATTATTTTTATTTATTATTTATCAATGAATTATTTTTATATATCTATTGATGCATATCATGTTCGGTTCATTGTTTAAATTGCATATATTTATGATTTTTTACAATGCCATATTAATATCTCCTTATCAATTTATTTAAATGGATTGTGTTATCAATTATTTTACTTTCTTTGTTGATTTATTCTCATTGATTCATTATTTCGTCCACGTTACTTTCCCTTATTGCTCATTTGAGATCACCCTTATTATGTTTCCTTACACGATGTTATGATGAAGAAATATTTTAATAAGATATCAAGGATGTTATTTATTTAATTTTATTATGTATCATGTTTTATTTCATATTTACCAGTATATTATATATATCATTTACATATCCATTATTTCCTTGAATTGTAAATGGATTGGTCATTTATGATTGGGTTATTTATAATCATTCTAATGTGACAAAATAAAGCTCCAACATTGAGCTTCTAATGTCAGGGCATTACAGATTGTACAAAAAAAGCATTGGAGAAACCTAGGAAACTAGATTTTGAAAACCTAGATTAAGGAACATAATTATGATATATAAGTTGAGGATAAGTATATAATAACATCCTATATTTTTTTTAATGTATAGAGTATGTGGTTATTCCTATAAATACATGCATATGTAGATAATACATTTGGGCATGGTTCTAGCACAAATGTACCTAAGGGTAACAACTATGATAAGGTGTGTCGAGCCTGAATTTTTGTAACCTGCTACCTGGAAACATGCCTTACTGTGAACCTAGTTTGAAAATCCAAGAGGATATTCTTAGGATAGTTCACATTTCCTTTACCTACCTTTCTAAAGTATTTTAACGTAAAAATATCCCCTAAAAAATATGTATATGATTAGGATATTTGTTATGGAAAACATTTTCAATTTATTATTAGTGTTTTAGTAATTTTGTTATTATAAATTAAGTGACATAATGTTATTATCAAATACATTATATGTCATTGTTTATAAAAGAAATTAATAAGGAATAATTGTATTAGTACCCATGGTAAATGTAATTATTTCCTTGATGAAAAAACTAATATAGTTGGTATTCGAATTGATAATGATATGGATGTGTTAGAGACAATTAGTTTGGTTATGAAAAATAATATCCTTGAGTAGATCAATCTATTCCATGGTGATAACATCCTATAGTGGATCATTTTATGTGATTGATCCCCCCATTATTTAGTGAGACTATTGATCAAATGGTAGGTGATAAATGGACTACTTATTTAGAGAAGATATATATAGAATTAGGATGTGATGAAAAGAAAAAGGTTACAGTTGTGGTATGTAGTCTCCAAGGTGATATTGATTAGTGGTGGCCTCTGATACTAAATACTAAGGAGGAAGAAGATATAAAACTCAAGTAATTGAGTAATTTCAAAGAGTTACTATTTAGTAAATTAATCCCTCGTGATAAAAAACTGATATTAAGATAATTTTTCTTAGTTTAATGAAAAATGAGGAAGTAATTGAAGTGGAGTATAAATCTTCCTTTACTATGTTATATTGGTATTTTATGGATTTCACAAGCAACATGGAAATGAATGATTGATCATTTCATTAAAGGATTTAATATATTTCACTGAAGGGATCTTGTCTCTCAAATATTTTCTTCATATGATTAAATATTTTTATTTTCTATCAAGATAGAAATTGAAATATCTATGTCATATGGCTTCAAGGGAATCTGAGAGAAAAATAAGTTATCTAAAAACTTTGAAAAAGGGAATGAGTCAATGAAGTTAAATGGAAACACGGATTTTATAACATGTGATAATTTTTGAAATAATCACCATAAAAAATTATTGATAGGATTCGGAGATTGATATATGTGTGGAAGAAATGATCCTTTGGAAAAAGAATTAAAGTGAAAGAAGGAAAACACTATTATTCAATGTTACAATAGAAAGGAGATCGGGCAATCTAAAAATGAGTACCCAAAGAAAAAAAGGGAATATACATTCAATAAATCTATCAGATCAAGGTCAAGAATATTTTATTGACATGAATGAATTGGAATGATTAATTCACTTATGTATTTGGATCTATAAAATATGTTGGAAATTTATTTCATTGGTGATTTTCTCATCATTTGAATTATGAAATATATAAGTATTGTACTACATCAATTATTCAATAATTTTTTGAGATCATATTTTTCATGGTACAATGAAAATTAATTCATCATAATGTTAATAATTTTATAAAATACATGATTAATGGAGACACAACCCTTAAAATGTTCATGATTTTGAGATAATGATGAATAAAATACTGATTTGGACAAGTGATAACTTCCTTGAAACTAATTATTTAATTTTTTTCAAGTGGTCTATTTTATCATTTATAGAGTATAAAACCAATTCTGATTAAATTATAATTTCCAATAACATGATTCATAAATAGGTAATGAGGAATAATTCAAGTTCTAGTAACTATTTATGGTTATTTGAGTTATTATCATATTTTGAGTGGATACATGATGATGTTATTAACATGTCTCGAATACAAAAATTTATAACTTACCCATGTTAATTAAACACTAATGATAAGTTCATTTTTTAAATTCTATGATCTTACAATTGTGGTGATGTATCATAATCTTGTAAAAATGTTAATAGTTTTTGATATGGTTGACAATTGGATAAGATTTTAGATGTTAATGTATTAAAACTCAATAAGATGCATCATGTTCTAAGAGATGAACTAGAAATTGTTAAATGCATAATTAAAGGAAAATAATATGTTTTTAGAAACATTTATTTATTTATATTCTTATATATTGAAATAATTCGTTAACTATATAAAAAATGGGTTTGCAATAAAAAAATATGTCCTAGTGTTTTTGTTTCGATGAATCAAATGACCCCTTAGATCATTAATGATTTGTGGGCTAGTTATTTTTAAATTTCTCTTAACCATGTTCTCTATCATTCTTCATTTGATCATGATTGAAATATTTTTCATCCATATTTGTTATTCCATTTCCCACCTATGTTCTACTACTACATAACCATGTTACATGACCATTGTACATCCCTTTCCATCTTGTTAAAAAGATGTGTTATTAACCCTGTTCAACATTTGGTATTTCAGTAATATCTTATTATCAAATTCAAATCCCATGATTACTGAGTTTGATTTTGAATTTCCATGGTAAAATTTAATTAAGGTGGGCAGAATGTGACACCCTCCAATTCTAAAGTAAAAATATTATATTTGATAGCGTGTATGATGCACAACAACAAGAACGTATGGTAATATAATATAGATATAATTCATAATATAATTACTATTTTAAATAGATGAAATATATTCTATACATTTTAATTCATGCACTACGACAAAAAAGGAATTTAGCGGCGGTTTTTTTCCTTTTCACGGCGGTTTAAACCGCCGCGAAATCGTGCGTCGGGAAACTATTTGTAGCAGTTTTCAAAACCGTCGCAGAACGTTTTGCGACGGTTTTTTAGTGGCGGTTTAAACAGCCTCTAAATGTTTTAGCGGCGGTTTTTCATTTTTTATATTTTTTATTTTTTATTTCTATTTTTATATATTTATTTATATATTAATTAATTAATTAATTAATTAATTTATTTAGTTATTTATTTATTTGTTTGTTTGTTTGTTTGTTTGTTTGTTTGTTTGTTTGTTTGTTTTTCATATTTATTTATTTATTTCGAATTTATATTATTTATTTCTTTTTCTTATTTACTTATTTATTTATTTTATTTCTTTTATTTATTATATTTATTTATTTTTCCTATTTATTTATTTATTTTCGTATTTATTTATTTATTTTTCGTATTTATTTATTTTATTTATTTTATTTATTTTATTTATTTTATTTCATTTATTTCGTATTTATTTTATTTATTTATTTTATTTCGTATTTATTTTATTTATTTATTTTATTTTGAACCCCTAACCTCTTGCATATTTTCCAAAGACTTTACCACTCCAGCAAGCTCGCCATGTGGTTAATAAACAGAATTTAGTATACTTGTATATATTTATTGAAAAAACAAATAATAAATAAATAATAGATATAAATTAAATAATAATAAATAATTATTAATTAATAATAAATAATAAATAATATATAAGGAATAATAAATAATAAATAATAAATAATAAATAATAAATAAATATAAATAACAAATAATAATTAAATATAAATAACAAATAAATAATAAATAATAAATAATAAATAATAAATAATAAATAAATACAAATCATAAATAATAAATAAATATAAATAATAAATAAATATAAATAATAAATAAATATAAATAATAAATAATAAATAATAAATAATAAATAATAAAAAAACATAAAAAATTAATAAATATAAATAATAAATATTAAATAATAAATAATAAATAATAAATAATAAATAATAAATAATAAATAATAAATAATAAATAATAAATAATAAATAATAAATAATAAATAATAAAAAAATAAATAATAAATAATAATTAATAAATACACAATAGATATAAATATTAAATATTAAATATTAAATATTAAATATTAAATATTAAATAATAAGTAATAAGTAATAAATAAATAAATATAAATAATAAATAATAAATAATAAATAATAAATAATAAATAAATATAAATACCAAATAATAAATAACAAATAATAAATATTAAATAAATATAAATAATAAATAATAAATAAATATAAATAATAAATAATAAATAATAAATATATATAAATAATAAATAATAAATAATAAATAATAAATAATAACTAATAACTAATAAATAATAAATAATAAATAATAAATAAACATAAATAATTAATAAATATAAATAATAAATAATAAATATTAAATAAACCTAAATAAATAATAAATACAAATAATAAATAATAAATAATAAATAAATAATAGATATAAATAATAATTAATAAATAATAAAAAATAAAAAATAAAAAATAAAAAATAAAAAATAAATAAATAATAGATATAAATAATAAATAATAAATAATAAATAATAAATAATAAATAGTAAATAATGAATAATAAATATAAAATAATAAATAATACATAATACATAATTAATAAATATATAATAAATAATAAATAATAAATAATAAATAAACATAAATAATAAATAATAAATAATAAATAATAAATAATAAATAATAACTAATAAATATAATTAATAAATAAATATAAATAATAAATAAATTTAAATAATAAATAATAAATAAATATAAATAATAAATAATAAATAATTAGAAATAATAAATAATAAGTAAATATAAATAATAAATACTAAGTAAATAATAAATAATAAATAATAAATAATAAATAATAAATAATAAATGTTAAATATTAAATAATAAATATTAAATATTGAATATTAAATAATAAATATTAAATACTAAATAATAAATATAAATAATAAATATAAATAATAAATATAAATAATAAATATAAATAATAAATATAAATAATAAATACTAAATAATAAATAATAAATAATTATAAATTATAAATTATAAATAAATATAAATAATAAATAAATATAAATAATAAATGTAAATAATAAATATAAATAATAAGTAAATATAAATAATATTTAAATATAAATAATAAATAATAAATAATAAATAAATTATAAATTATAAATAATAAATATAAATAATAAATTATAAATTATAAATTATAAATTATAAATAATAAATAAGCAGTAAAAAATATTATTATTATTATTAATATTTTATTATTAGTAATAATAAATAATAAATAATAAATAATAAATAATAAATAATAAATAATAAATATTAATTAATAATTAATAATTAAATATAAATAATAAATAAATAATAAATAATAAGTAATAAGTAAATATAAATAATAAATAATAAATAAATATAAAAAAAAATAATAAATAAATATAAATAAAAAATAAATATAAAAAATAAAAAATAAAAAATAAAAAATAATAATAAATATTAATAATAAATATTAATAACAAATAATAAATAATAAATAATAAATACTATATAATAAATAATAAATAACAAGTAACAAATATTAATAATAATAATAATATTTTTTTATTAGTAATAATAAATAATAAATAATAAATAATAAATAACCATTAAAAAATATAGTTATTAATAATAATATTTTTTTATTAGTAATAATAAATAATAAATAATAAATAATAAGTAAATATAAATAATATATAATATATAAATATAAATAATAAATAATAAATAATAATTACTAAATAATAAATAACCAGTAACAAATAATAGATAATAAATAAATTAAAGTATATTATAAATAATAAATAATAAATAATAAATCAAATAGATGAAAAAGTATGAAAAGACGTGATAAGGGATGAAAAATCATGAAAACGCATGAAAAATGATGGAGAAGCATATGCAGAATGAGACATTAGAAAGAATGAGAATGCATGAAAACTTGTGACAACTCTGGAAAACTCCTTAATAATTCATCAAAATCATCATAATAACCCACAAAAACTCATTGATAAAGATAACAAGTCATGGAAACCCAAATAAACAGTAATAAATGGAGCAACCGTTAAAACCCGTCAAAACGGTCATAAAGAGACAAAAAAATAGGACTCACATTAACGGAGATAACATATGATCTGAGAGACCATTTTAGATCCGCGACCTGTCAAATCAATGATCTTGAAATGATCTTCGACCTCAAAGGTGATAGAGTCTGAATGGACAGGCAGATCGAAAGTAACGACCATTTAAAAAAAAGCTGACGGGGAACGGGTGCTAGAAACGAGGCATTGAAAAACATAACAAACCAGATACCCACTAGAAAGGCCATAACATATGATTGAAGAGTGCATGTGGGCATCGCCACCAGTCAAACTGAAGCTCATGGACAAGCTATGATCTGGCAGGTGGAGGAGTCCGAACTGACATGCGGATCGAATGTTAGGTCCGTTTGAAGACAAGTTCGACGGGACACCAGTGACAGAAAATAGTGTTTTGGAGGCCTTTGGGGGGGTTTTGGGGGACAAAAAACATGACAGAAGCATGCTTGTGTCGAACTAGTGCGTATCTCTCTTTGCTGGCTTCGATTTGATATGTGGTAGAGCCCAAATGGACACCCGGAGCGAAAGTTATGGCTGTTTGATGTTAGAGAACTTTTTTCAACTTTTTTATAACTCTAATACCGTCCACACCATAGACCTTATCATGGTTTGGATTATATGTGCCTCCAGATCTCTTCATGAGCTTCGATTTTACTGGTCGTGGCGCTTCAACGGACACCCGGATCAAAAGTTATGGTCGTTTTAGTGATTTCGGGGTTTCTCGTGTTTTTTTATTTTTTCATTTCATTTCACGGCAGTTTTACCGAAACCGCCGCTATTTCGCGGCGGTTTTTAAAAAAACTACCACTAATCCTCGAATAAAATAAAAAAAACTAACTAAAAAATAAAAATAAATTTTTTGGCAATTTGCGACGGTTTTTAAACCACCACGAAATGGCGCCCCGAAACGCGTTTAGCAGCAATATTGAAAACCGCCGCTAAACGGCAGTTTTCATGTAGTGATGAAACACTGAATTATTTTGCATTACACGCAAGATATGCTTTCTTTGACAACTTTTATTATACATAAATCCATGTTTTAACTAAACAATAATATATTTTTTTCATATTAGAAGACCTAAACTAGATGTTAAATTATAGCTTATGAATAATATTAAAAATAATATTAATAACTACAGTTTAAAAAAATATAAAATTAATTTATTGGTTATAAATTTATTAAAAATTAATATATAGGCCAAACATATATAAATGGAATGTTTGTTTGGAAAAAAATTATTTTTCCCAAAAACTGTTTTACCCTTATAATTTAAAATAATTACAATTACTGAGTGATAATAATTTTAGATAAATATTATATATTCAATGAAATAAATTTTATATTCATCCAATAGATTTTATAATCTTAATATAAAAAATCCCAATTTTATGCATAAAATACAATATTAAGAAATTTATACCACCATTTAATAGATATCCCATTTTAAATTATTTTTGTGACCATTTAATTAATTACATTTGTAAATAAATAAACTTCATATTAGTAGTAGAATACTAAAAATTAGGTCAGGGAAATTTTTTGGTATTTTTCTTGTGACGTTTCATATTTTAATGAATTGTGAAAAATACTTCAATTTAATTCAAAACAAGTTTTTAATGTAATTTATTTATAAGAATGTATTTCATTTTAAATGGGCTTTAAAGATTAATTTTAATAAAATTTTTATCAATTATTCTATATATGGTCCTTGGAATTAGTTTAACTTTGAAATTGGGTATAACAACTATGAAAAAAGTCAGATGTTTTTACTTTAAAAACTGTCATTGACTCCCCATCTATGGGATTCAATTTAAAAAAAATTTATACCATGCTTATTTGGAATTTTGTAAAATTGAATCCATATTTAGAATAAGAATATTTTATACTCTTTACTATTTTCAAATTAGTGTTTTAGAAAACAAATTAGATAATTTAATTAAAATTAATTACAATTATTGGGATAAAATTATGCTTAAAATGGGACTAAACCTTAATCATATGGGCCAAAATGACCAAAAACTTATACAAGATCCATTGTCAGGCCATATTCATATCTTATCATATCTTTTATTGATACTTTTACATTATTATATCACCTTTTAATGTAGAAAATTTTGGTGGAAGTCTTTTTCCCAAAAATTATTACAGTGCCACTCCACCTCCACTATAAAAAGGCATCCTCTCCTCCGACTTCCTCACAACTCTGAAGCTGCATTGAATGTAAAAATACGTTTCAAAATATATTTTCAAAATAAATATTCGAATCCTATAATACACCCCCTGTTAAGTATGTAATCCAAGGAAGTCGTTTGGTACCAACCAATATAAGTTACCTGAATAAGACGTACCAAACTTCCCCAAACATTTTTTATTTCCATTCTCCCCTAACACAACTATAATTATTATATTATTATATTATAACTATAGTATCATAAATATTCTTCTACAATTTTATTCTATGGTTTTGATCTAAACTTACTCACACTCCCATCTAATGGTAGCGAACATACTGTTTGTGTGAATAGAGAACCACCACCTCATGAAATGATGACTGTTCATTCTTCCTTGATGGCCTCTCATGGTGGTCATTATAATGGAAACTCTATTTATATTATATATATATATATATGATATTTATAATTTATTTATTCTTCTATAATTATTTTATCACACATACCTCTACACATTCCATTCTTTGAAAATATGATAACATCATTTGTGTAAGTGTGGACTACCACCTCCTTAAAAATGTGTGATTCATTCATGTTATACATGTAATGTATTAATGATAATTTTAATAAAAATATTTAACATATATAACATAAATATTATAATGGAGTTATAATATACATATTTTCCATCTATTTCTCATTCAATTAACAAAATAGTGAAATGAATGTAGCGTTCGTCTGTACATAAGTCCTACATTCTCCATGAATGGTGGAATTAATTTCCTAAATCCAAATATTAGGGAAAATATAAATATATATGTATTGAATATATATATGATAATTAAATAATGTTTTACAAATTGTAAATTATTAAATCATAGTTTATTTAATAGTAACAACATATGATATGTGAAAACATAATTAAAAAAATAAGGATATTAACACCATAAATCGTTAAAATAATAAACGAATGTTATCAAATGAGTAATAAAATGTTATAATAAGTTAATATATGATATTATAAATAAATGTATGATTATTTTAAAAGATATTACCATATTTTTAAAAACTATATATGAGGAGGAATATCACAAATCAAAAAGGAAGGTTAAAGAAAGGGATTCCATCTCCTTTTACATTCAATATAGACTTATTTTTTATTATGAACCAATTAAGTTTTATATAGTTTATATACTACACTTTGGAATTTTATATCATTAATATCATTATTATCGTGATATAATACGTTTAATTTATTGTCACACGTTCGTGGAGATTTTTAATTAAATGTTTTAAAGAGTAATATGACATAATAAAAATTTGATATCTTATTCCCCACAAGAACATTATTAATAATATCATTAAAATCTCATTATATTTGTGATTATTAACCTTAAATTGAAAGAAATTAATTGAATAAAAATATCCCTATTTTTGTGTGATGTATATTATTTTTTTCTAAATCATTATTTCTAACGATTTCACTAGAGAATGCATACGTCCGTGGAATATGCACTGCCAGTTTCCTTGCAGTCCCACTTTCCTAAGTCGAGCATCATCTTTCAATTATTAAGGAATTTTTTCTCCTAGATCAAAACAGGATTATGGGATGTTGTCCTCTCTTTCCTTGGATTCCTCCTTGTTATTCTTCACCTAGTCTGGGTCTCCCTCAGAGATTTGAGACATTGTTTGTGAATCTCATTCCTTGTGCCATATCTTTGTGGATGCCGAATAATTACGTTGCTTCCGTCAGGACATTCCAAGGGATCTAGATATGGAAGAAACCTTCAGTCGGGTATATGTTTACATCATGCATGTTATGGTATCTCAGGATGTGTGGACATTGGTCAACTATATCTTTAATCCTAGGAGGGAATCTCAAGGGTGTAGAACCAGATGTGTCCCATGTCGATCATGAGGTATCATATTTTAGGGGAATGTCTCTTAGTTTTTCTACACCTTCCCTTTCTTATCACATGGTATTCCACCAGTTTAACATCATTCATATACTGTTATGCTAACGAAATGTCTTTCAAGGTTTTCCCCTATCATATAATGTTTTACACGAGGTAGTCAGCGAGTTTAACGTCTTGAGAAGATGGAATGAGAGTGATCGGAACATCCAACAGAGACAGATCAGATTGGTACATCCCTAAGAGGGAGAACCTAAATGGTTTACCATATGGATTGATCAGAATTCCCCATAAGGATATATCCAAGGTTTTGTGTCCCATATAGGGATGACATCACACTGTTAAGGATGATCTGGACACCACTAAAGGCAGTTCAAGGAAGGTGCACCTCTAAAAGTGAGACACCAAGGTTTACTAATGGCTGTGATTGATCCTTTGGGAGGTTTTTATGTACCCTTCATAGAATATAGGGAGAAAAACTACATAGTATGAATGGGGAATGAATTAGGGTTTCTACAAAGGACAAGAACCATGAAACATGTTGGGTCTTTCGATTGGATAACAGCCCATCACATGAGGAACACTCATTATTGGAGGGTTATAGATTGTGTTGGGCTTATGCATTGTTAACATCACAATGAAATTGCTTGATCCTGCTAGGATGTTGTGCCCAGAGAAAGAATTGGGGTGAATAGTTGTTAACTTAATGATATGGATGATGGATGAGATTGTACCATCGTAAAGGTGATGGTAGTGTTGGGATTGAATCTCATAGAGGCTTCTTACATATCCCTATGGTGGGGAATCAATGACCCTGTATTTTTGTAGGGTGATAGGAAGCCAGAGGAGGTGGCCCCTAAGAATGGATTCATGTATGGGATCCAAAGGATGTAGATCGTCCGAGTGGGTGCATGACATTCCCAAAACACACAGGCTCGAGGGAGAGACTAGGATGGGACATGAGTGTGGGACTTGATCCTCGTGGTGGATTCCAACGTATCTCTATAGTAGGTAATCAAATTTTACATAGTATAGGATTGGTGAATGGAATTGGGGTGTACAAAAATTTCATGAACACAAAAACATGATGTGGATTACATGTGGTTAGTGGCCCAAGAGTTGGTATGATTCTACTATGGGGCAGACCAAGGATGTGGATGCTAGTAAAGGGGACACCAAAGATTACCAGTGTTTTAGTTTCAACTTCAGGTAGGATACATATGTACCCTATCTAGGAGAAATGGATCATAACCCATATTGTTTGTAAGCATACATTTTATAATATTTTAGGACAAAAATGGGTATTCAGTTTAACATCAAGCGGCATGAGGATGAGCCGACATAAAGTTGTCAGGATTGATGGATAATGGGCTTGGACCTGAAGTAGGCATCACATATACCATGCTCGGAAATAGAAAAGATCTATGTCCACATATTTTTGTGGTGATGGATAGGTATTACACAATAAGGCATACCATAGATGATTTCGTGATCGATGCTTACTCTAAACTCACATGAGTCATGTTCGATGTGAGAAATTAGTGGTGATGACAAACTTGATAATCATGGCACAAAAGGTGAGGCCATAAAGGACAGTGAATAAGGATTTCATATATAATAATCATAGGATCTACTAATAAGTGGAAATGATGGATGGGGATAACTCATGGGAGCTACCTTAGGGCTGCTATGGAGTGGAAACAGTGGATGGAGCTTCCGGATGGATGTTTCCGGAGTTCTACTATGGTGTTGCAATATTGGATGGGGCATACACATGGAAGCTTCCCATAATGTTTTCCTTATATTCGGACATGATGGAATCACAACTCATTGGTAGGTCGAATAATATAATTGGGGCCAACACCGATGTGCTAGTATAGAAGCAGGATTGTGCCAAGGGCAATCAAAATAGTCCGAACAAATGGGATGTATAGT
This sequence comes from Viscum album, assembly GCA_963277665.1. Classification (NCBI taxonomy): domain Eukaryota; kingdom Viridiplantae; phylum Streptophyta; class Magnoliopsida; order Santalales; family Viscaceae; genus Viscum; species Viscum album. The sequence goes on from OY728129.1 coordinate 1,956,684, forward strand.
GTGTATCACATGCCCAATATTTGGAACACAATGGGGGTTCCATGTTGAAGGGAGATAGAATCTAACAATATTTGAAACATAGAATCTGCATCACATTAACCCGAGATAGAAACAAATAGAAGAGGGTCAATTGTGGACTATATTCAAAACACGAGCCCAAACTCACAGTGTTTTCCAAAGTATTCTAGGGTGTTAGTCCAAAATGGTAGGTGAGCCGAAGTGGCATGGGACCATGCTATTAGGGGGAACATTTAGACATGAGGGAGGATAAGGACAATAATTAAGGACACAAGATGCAATATATGGAGTTATGGAATGCTTGAAATGATTCCAACACTCTTGAAATTACGCCACTGTAATTGAGGAATGAGGCATCTTGTGATTTCACAAAAGGAATCTCTTATTTAGAACTAGTGGAATCATATATTTAAATTATAGGTAATGCTATATTACAAATTCATTTAGTGATGACTATTAACACATTTTTCTTGGAACATAAGGCATATCTTTTTGGGATCAAGAGGCATCTAATAATTTTAATATGGGGTTTACTATAGTTTATAGTCATGTAGAACGGACTGTTGGTTTCTTATTAATAGATCATAAGGCATATATTATTTAGTGAAAGGGGAAACATATGTTTTTATATAGGGTTTATTACAGTTTAAATTCATATAGATTGGACTATTGGCATAAGGCGCCTCGAAATAGATGCTGTTGGGACTTATTTAAGAGTGGCCCTTTTTTGGTTCGACCCAACATTAAAAGTAGGTGATGGGGTTTGGAGGAGTTCCTTGAAAAATCATTCGACTCAAGGTGCATAGGGAATTTATGATGTGAATTCCCACTGCAGACATGTATAGGGGAAAAATAGGAATACATTGAGTCATGGTATATTCATGGAGTGTTTTGGATTATCCCAAATCATGGCATTCCATTGCTAGATGGTTGGTGCACATAATAGTGTAATGGAAAATGTGAATGTATCAGATGGAAAATTCAACGGTGTGATAATAAATATATCATGGGGGTCGGTGACGGTAATGAATGGACCAGGTGAGACGGACGAGATGAAAATCTAGACTCGACCCCAAGTAGGGATGCGGGGGTGCAACCTCTACTGTATGGACCTATGGGCACAAAGGTTGCAGCTTCACAACGGATATGGATTCATGATGGAAAGGGGTTTGCGAAGCCTAGGGTCTCACGATGGATGGATATTCATAGAGATCCGGGTCTTGCAGTGCATGGGGATTCACAGAGCATAGGGTCTCGCAAGCATGAGGCTTCGTGGAGTGCATGATCTCATGGAGAATGGGGTTTCACAGAGCATGGGACTTCATGGAGCTCACGATCTCAAAGAGCATGGGGATTCATAGAGATTAGGGTATCATGGGGCATAAAATTTTCTTTGAATAAGGCTCATTATTAAGAGAGTTATCTATCAAGGATAAATGTTTCACAGATCCCTGAGCAACCAAAATGGGAACCCTTTTTCACAAAGGGTGGAGGCCTTTGAAAAGGGAATCACATTGTGGTTCTTGAGAGCACTACAAAATGGGAGATCAACCACTAAAAGGGGTGGCATTATTGTCTTTATGAAGGGGGTGAAGTGGATATTTATAAGAGATGGATGTCGTTAGAGATCACCATAGAAAATAGATGGGCACTATGAAGAAAAAATGATGATACGATGGAAATCATGCTCTACAACAAGATGTAGTTCCCTCAAGTTTCTCGGAGTCTCTGAGGCTACCTTCATTACATTTACGGTGCTCGTAGAGGCTTTGGTCATGTTCCCCTGACTCGCAGAGGCTTCTGTCATAGCCTTCATGGTACTCACAGATGGTCTTTTCATGTTTATCTACTCTACGGTCATGAAGGTTTCCCCATGAATAGGTTTTGTGAACCAGTTTCCGCGCCCAACTTCAAATGTTCCTAAATTTCAATCTGTAACTACATTCAGGCACTACAATAATTCAAATAAAATCTTTATAAACATCATACACTCTCATATCACGTGTGGAAGAATTTTTAATATCTTGTGGATGTGTGTTTCGGTGAAAAAAATCCCTCATAATAATGGGAACCAAAGAGAATGAGGATGGTGAGGCAGACTACACTCTAAGGAAACAACTAAGTAAAATTCTTACCTTAGGGTAAAATTTATCTCAGTCCCAATGAGGAAAACATGGACTAATTGTCTATTCCAATGTTAACCATTCCCAGTGAGGGAAGCAAGATATAATAAAAGTTAATTCACATATACGATAGTGTTGAACAATATAAGCTGTGATGGAATATGAACTTGACATTGCTCACCATTGGAAGTGTCTTGCATAATAGGGGCCATAGCTGGAGAACGTGGGACTCCGGATAGCTGACCCACTTTTACCAATATTCTCTAGCACATGATTGGGATAATTCTATAGGCATTAGAATCAATTCGAATAATGGGTGAATAAGAAGTGTGAATCATGATACCCAAAATTCAGAACACAATGATAGGTGGAATGAAAATGTAGGACAACTTTGGACCATGTTCGAAACACAATATCCATATCATGTTATCCTGAAATAGAGACAAAAAATGAGGGCCAACCGCTGACCATATTTGAAACATGGGACCTAGCTCGAAATTTCATTAATAGTCTTCCAGAACATTGTCCTAGGATAGTATGTCTATCATAGGCCGAGCATCTATACTATTAGGGGGATCCTTTAGCGTGAATAAGGATGAGAATCCCAGTGAAGGGCACAAAAAACATGGAGGGTGAAGTGATGGGTTGTTCTAATGGATTCCTACACTCCTAAAATTATTCCACTGTGATGAAAAAACATTAGGTGATCACATTGATTTGATCAAGGATCATAATCATTCCCTGAAATGATATCTCCTGCAGTAACCTAATGTGGCCCATAGTTTTACGTCATGCCAATGTGGATGATAGAGACATGGTTTAACGTTTTATGGTGAGGATTGAGAAACATAATGTCCCCAAAAGGCGGGAGAGTCTAAGAAGGATGTATTATATTGTTTAAAATCACATGGATGGATCTAGGAACAAGAAATATATACATCACTATGTATCCTGGTAGGACATGAATCAAGAAATTTGTATTTCATGAATGCAGTGTGGTTAGAGACCCAAATTGGTAGGAGCAATCCTCTCTAGTTTGGAAGAAGACGCATCCCATAATTATCATGGGGCATCATAAACCTTTTTATGGTATGACTAAAAGTTAATGTCATGGATCTAGGAAAAGGATAAATAGAAGGTAAATGTATGGTGTAGTACATACCCCGACTTGAATAAGGATGGTTAGAGTCTACACCACACCATGCATTCTCTGTGGGATTCTTTTGAAAAAATACATAAGGTGGAATACATTAGGTCAAGATCTGAGGGAACGTCCTTGGATATTCCTATGTATCCCTTGAGGATGGGAATCCAGGCATACTTTTTTCATGAAGACCCATGTATTTTAAAGTATTAAAATAGGATGGAGAGTGAAAGTGGAGATCCGAAAGTGGGGAGTATGTGGTGTGGCCGCTATAGACCCAACATGAATGAGGACCAAATAATCCCATACCAAACCACCTAGTCCAAAGGGAAATCCTAGGTGGAGAGACAGAATATAGGGAAATTTGGGATGGTCCTAAAAAAGATGGGGCATTGCTACATACCTTATTATGATTGAAATCACTCAACATGTAGTTCTAAGAGTGTAGTTTTACGTCATGTTGGACAAGAGGCATGTGAGGTTCAACTACACTGGTACACATCAAACCAAAAACACTAATCCCATCTAATTCATGCTCAATATGGTAAATAAATAGTAGTGATGGGATTTTCCTATTATAGGGATGCATATATTAGTGTAAATGGAAGGCTATGTGAATGATGTCACAACAATACTGACCAGACTAATTAAAGCATACAGATACATGAATGGGTAATGCTCAGTGTGTGGTAATTCCACTTAAACATAATGAAGTGTAATGGAGATAATCATGCTTCTCGAGATCAGGATCGCAATGATGGAGGACAACTGTTGGCCATTCTAGAAACATAACATTCATTTTGCGATAGCCTGGATTTGGGACAGACAAATGAGGGTTGATTGCTAACCATGTTCGAAACATGTGACATGTCGCAAAATATTGTCTAAAGTCTTCCAGGGCGTTGGACCAAGATGGTAGGTGAGACAATATGGCCTGAGACCACACTGTAAAGGGGGACCCATTAGACATATAATATGATGGAGATTCAAATAAATGGATCATGAATCATGGACACAAAATGAGGAACTAGGTAATGTCCACAGGGAATATAACACTTTCGGTTCCATTCCATGGAACATTAGAGTACCCTAATGAAATGTGTTAGATAGAGGGACTCAAATCAATTTCTATGAAAAACGTTATTCGGGATGAGAAATCATTGTTTAAGGTCACATTGTGGTCCATTAATATGATACATGGTTTAAAGGAATGTGAGTAGGGTGCTGATGTAGGAAAACCTGACATGGATGAAGGCCAAATAGTCCTTCCATCTTATGGAACATTCCTGATGAAAACCCACACACAATTTAATGACTTGATGCTTTGACTAGGGTATACAGTTCAATGTCATTTTAGTGGATTAATCAAGGATTTTTAGTAGTTGGGGATGGACCTAATAACACAATGTTTTGGTTGTCCTATGTATCCCATGAATATGGGAATCATGCCATACAGAGTTCTCTTAGAATGATCTTAGTTTATGCTCATAGAACTTGTACCATGCTAGGAAGGGACAAGGGAGACACATGGTTCGGTTGTTGCAAAACTCAACATGAATAAGGACTGTAGAAGTCAATGTTATACCACTTTCCCATTTGGGAAACCTTATGTCGGTGGTCTAGAGGTCGAATTTGGGCTAGGCTCGAGACGAATGTTTTGGATGTTCCAACATATCCCATGAGTATGGGAATCAATCCATATGTTGTTCGTGGAATATTCTTCTATTTTATCATCGTGCATCAAGGATGTAGAAGAATGGAAAGAAGATCCCTGAAGGTAAATACTTGGAATGGCTATCATAATCCCAATGTGAATGGGGACATAGGAGGTCCTCACCACACCACATGATTCCAAAAATTCTTGGGATAAGGGGTTGGAAAGAGAGCTTGATTTAAGGTACCTAGAGCTGGACTCGAATAAAATATGTCCAAGATTTCCAATGTCTCCATAGAGGATGAGAATAAATACACACACATTTTTGGAGATGGAGTGGAAGGACACCAAGTCCGAGGGAAATACTATCATCCAGGTCTAGCCCGTGCACTAAAACAAGTTACATTTGACAGATCTTGTTTTTTTTAGGGTGGGTGTGAATTTTTTTGTGAAGAAACAAACCTAGGATTGATATTATGATCATTGTTGCAGAAATCAGGCCATATGTAGGCCTTGACATGTGTCATAGAGGATGATTGAAACCAAACATTATGTCCCCTCAATCGAGGACACAACAATGCAGTGTTGTTCATCATAATGCTTCCAAGATGATTGTGTCACATTTTAGGGTCATATGGTAGGACCAACCCATGAATTTTAACATCATTTTGGAATGACATAATAGTTTAATGTCATGTGGGACCATGTATTATAGATTAACTTCATATGGCTTTGACGCCAAATGATGAACAAGGTTTTAAAGGGAATGCCAATGGTGTGATAAAACATACTAGACACCAATGAGGTCATCATTCCACACCACATGGCGCACAACCCTAGAAGGAGGGGACCATAGGCAAAGGGGAAAGAAAATATCAGAGGACATGGGGCTAGACCTGAAGAAAAAATGTACAAGTTCTCCTATGTATCCTATAAGGATGTGAATCAAGCCACACGTAGTTATGAAATTTCTTGAAGTTTAATAACATGCGACAAGAACGGATATAGGAGGGACTAGATCCTAAGGGTATTACATGGTGAGGTTGTTATAGACACTATGTGAATGAGGAAATACGCCTAAATACACCACACCACACAATCCTATAGATTTAGGGACAATAGGCTATATATGGGAGATAATTCGTGGATCCTGAGTTAGACCTGAAGATTAATATTTTCGGAGTTCCTATTTATCCCATAAGGAAGGGAATCAATCGATATGTAGTTCTCAAAATGTCATGCAGTTTAATGTCATGTGACAAGGAAGAGGGGTGTCTGAGTTTAAGGTCATAGTGATAAGAACAGATGAAGTGATATTCTTCAAAGAGGGAAAAACCATTACCAACTCTCTAAGACCACGTAAGCCGCACTTGATGTGGGAAAAAATAGTATACAAGATCTTCAAAACATGTTGAACATAGTGAAATGAGAAACAACCTGGTGCATCTATTGACACCACATCATTGATTTTCCCTCTTAAACTGTAAACAAACATTGAGGGATTACACTATGAGTGTCAAAATTTCATGTAAACATGATGGATTGTAAAGGTATGTGAATCGGGCAACAAATTCTTAATTATTAACAGGAGTGGTGTAATGATTGAGTATAATAGTTCAACATTTTCAAAATGAAACATCCATATCGTCTGACCTAAAATGGGACCAAAAAATGACCATCAACCGCAGACCATATTCACAATGAGGAACTTGTGTCAAAGTTTTGTTCACAATCCTCATCTACGTTGGAATAAGATGGTAGGAGATCACTAGGGACTACAATCCATGTCATTTGGGTTAATTTTAGATTTGAATGATGTTGAATACCCAAATAAAGAGAAATATGAGGCATTGAAACATATGAAAAAAAATTTCCATGTAGGACCCAACAATCTAGTTTCAAGGACACAGTGTATCTCAGAACATTTGTGAATTTACAAAGAGGGTCAAGAGAGGAAGAGATCTGAAGAGAGAGGTATGTTACATGGTTGTTGAAAACCCGACATGAATGAGGACATATGTCCACACCAAACCACATAACCTCCTCAGAAAACTTATTCCATATGGTGAGATGAAAGAGAAGGTTTCTAAACAACCAGGATGGAATCAAAGATGAGATGTTTTTCCATTCCTATGTATCCCATGAAGATTGTAATCAATCCATACGTAGTTCTAAAATGGAATTAAGTTTATCATCTTGTGATTAGGGTGAGGGGAAGGGGTATCTCAAATAGTAATGTGTATGGCATGGTGAATAACCTTTTCTGAATGGGGTCATAAGCCAACATACGCCAGACCATTCATAATTCTAGGAGATAACATAGGTGAAGTGGGTGAGAGAAATGATAAATGAATCTAGGTTGACCCAAAAACAAAATATTAGGGCTTTCATATGTATCCCATGAGAATGGATATCATGAATTATGTAGATCTCTAGATGGTGGGTAGTTTAATGTCATGTGAAAAGGTCATGGTAGATCATAGTTTCTGGTAAAAATTATCACATTGTAGATGACCAATTTAATGTCTTGTGTGTGGGACAGAAGATAAGAAAATGCGAATAATCATTCTTATCATTTGGGAGACCATGGAATGAAAATATTTATTGATTATAACTACTAACCATGGTCGAAACAGAGTATCCTTTTCATGTAACCTTGAATAGAAACAAACAAATGAGCTTCGATCAATGACCTTATCTACAACATGTGACTTATGTCAAATTATCATTTGAGATCCTCTGGGATGTTGGCCCCAAATAGTATGTAAGCTAGGGATAAATGAAACTAATCTTCTAAGGTGTCCTTTCAGATGTGAAAGATAGAGTAAACCCAAATGGCAGGACACATGATGCATGGTGGTACCTGTGCAGTTTAACGATTTCTGGTAAGGATGATGGATAAAGGAGAGGTGCCCCACGGAAATGCGCGTGGGGTGTAGAAAATAGCCTGATGTGAATGAGTACATAGAGCTCATACCGTATTGCAAAATACTAAGTGGGGACTTTGTCCAAGAGGCCAAAAAGGTCAAGGGACCTGAGGATGGGCCATGGATGACATGTCTTGGAATTTTTATGTATCCCACAAGGATGTGATTTAATCCAAACTTAGTTGTGAAATATAATGTTGTTTAACGTCAAATGAAAAAGATGTAGGAGGTATTATTTTAATGTTATAGATATTAGACTATTTTGGAATTTATCACCATGTAGGACAATGGAAGGGGTTTAACATCCTATATGATGAGTGTAGGTTTTTTAACATCTTGCATAAAGATAATATAGTTTAACATCATGCAAAATGAGTGTTGGTATTTTTAAATCCTTTAGTCGGGACAAACTACGTAGTTTAATGTTTTGCGATAAAGATGATATAGTTTAAAGTCATGTGGGACTATTGCTGGGTAATTTTATGTCCTTCCTCCCAGACAAACCACACATTTTAACATCATGCAGTAATGATGGAATTTTTAAAAGTCATGTGCAACTATATGGCAGTTTAACACCATGCATGACAAAGATGAGTAGTTTAATGTCATGCAGGATGATAATAAGTGGTTTATCTTCATGACAGACAATAATGATGTTTTACATAATGCGGTATGAATTTGAAAATTTTAATGTCATGAAGTATGATAATGAATTTTAACATCATGCGGGATGAAGATGAGCAGTTTAATTTATTGTAAGATGATAATTTAGATTAATGTCATGAAGGATGAAGATTGTAGTTTAAATTCACTCAGGATGATAATGCATTTTAGCATCATGTAGGATGAAGATGATTAGTTTAATGTCCTGCATGACAATATTATAGTTTATTGTCAGGCAAGACGAAGATGAATAACTTAGTATGGGGCAGGAAGATAATGCAGTTTAACATCATGCAGGGAGAAGTGGAGCAGTATGAAGTCATGTCAGAGAGTAATGATGTTTAACATCGTGAGGGGTGAATATGAGTATTTTACTGTGACTCAGGATGATAATGAGTAGTTTAACATCAGAAAGTATTAAGATGATCATTTTAAAGTGATGTAGGATGATAATGGCCAGTTTAACTTCCTAACAGATGAATATGACATGTTTAATGTCATGCAGGATGATAATGCAGTTAATCATTATACCGGATAAAGATGAGTTTTTTAATGTCATGTAGGAAGATAATGAGAAGCTATACATCATGATGGGTGAATATGAGTCATTTACAGTAATTCATGTTGATAATAAAAAGTTTAACGTCGTGATGGATGATGATAAATAGTTTAATTCCATGTAGAATGATATTGTAGTTTAATGTCATACGAGACAAAGATGGTTGTGTTAATTAACCATATCAGTAAAAATACTATCAGAACTGTTATACCCATGTTAGTAATGCTCGGTGTGGTAATCAAGGGGAAATAATGTTATTTTCTTGAAAAATGGAAGCACACAAAAAATGGAATAGAGTTTTCAGACCGGGTATATTCCAACGGTACTGGCCCACTAAATTTGACACCAAGGGGGTTGGAGTTCCAGCTAAACATAATGCGGTGGAATGATATGAATAATGAAATATAATATCTAGATCACAATGATGGTAGTGTAACAATGGAGGAAAACTGCTAACCTTGTTTGAAACACAACATCAATATATTGTTAACTTGAATGAGTACATATAAGTGAGGGTTGAACGATGACCATGTTCCAAAAAAAAGCGAAATATAGAAATGTATTCTAATGTCTTTTGAGGCATTGGAACATGATGGTTATGGACCCAATGTGGCGTGAGACCATTCTATCAAGGGATCCCTTCATACTTGAAATTTATGGGGATCCAAATAGATGAATGACTCAAAGAATGGACATGGATTGAATGTATGTCTGTTTGGAGCCCAACAGTCAATGTTATATGCCATAGTTCATTTGAGAATACTAGCGGTAATATGTGGATGGACTCAGAGTAACATAGATTAGTGTTTCTAATAGTTTATTGAATAATTTCATAGACCCAATTTTCATAGTTTTTGGGAATAGAGTTCAGACCTGGTTCCTAGTTTAACTTCGTGTAGCTAGGATGAGCGACAGTCGTCGTTTATGGTCTCAGAGCTTTGACCATGGTTGTTGTGGTTTTAGGTTTCATTGCATTGTCCAAAATTTTCAACAGTTTAACATCATGTGAACAAGTCGTTTTACCACAATTTAATGTCATGAGACCAAGAATATGGTTTCTTTTTAGTTTCATGTCATGCCACTAGGACGTGGTTGTTAAGAAGTTTAATGTCATGAAATTGGGATGTGAAACCAAAAAGACTATATCAGTATAGGGATGGTCACCTCTAAAACATTCTGATGGTCTGGGATCCTTGAGGATGAGGGGGAATCTATATTATGGGACTACACTAAAATGCCCCCATAGCATACGCATGGATGTTCTCCATGCCTGAGCTGTGAAATCCCATGGTGAACATTCTTAAAGCTGGTGTTGGGGACACAGGGAGGAGATCTGTGATCGATGCAATGCAGCAGTTGGGATGACACATAGTGTCACAAGGGTCACATGGATGATAGAACTCCCTTAGTCTTGTGGTGCGATAGATCCTAGAAGGCGTACAATCCTAGAGCATCGGTACGACGGGCCAAAGGAGACCAGAAGGAGTGGAATCCTAGAAAGTCAGTATGACGAGGTGATGGAACCCAGATGTCCTAGAATCTTGGAACATCTGTATGATGGGGAGATGGAGCCCATAAGTCTAGAAGGCTGATTACATTGGTACGATGGGGCGATGGAGCCTGAATGGCGTGAATTCCTGGAAATTCTGTACGATGTGGAGATGGAGCCCAGAATGTGTGGAAGCATGGATTGTCAATATGACGGAGTGATAACGATTAATAAGCCTAGAAGAATTGTTTTTTCATAAGATGGGGCAATGGAGCCTAGGTGGTATAGAATCCTAGAGCATCAGTAACACATGGTGATGGATCACGGAATGTTCGAAAGCCTAGATCGTTAGTACGAAGGGGCGGTGGATCCCAGAAGACGTCGAAGCCTTGAAATCCATACCACAATGTAGAAAAACTATATAATGGATAGGATCCAACTATACCCAGTGTTGGTTCTTCATAAAAATTAACGTATTTGACATGGGGAGGGACTCTGTTGCAGTTTTTGAAGAATCATGGGGAGGACCTCCATGCTCATTGATATAAGGAATAAAGACGACCTTCATTCCAATTGGTAGCAGTGCGGGGAGGACCTTAGTAGTGGATGATGATGGAAATGGGGAGTAATAATGTTCCTAATAAAAGTAGTATGGGGAGTACATCTATAGTGGATGATGATGGATATAGGGAGGACCCTCATGCCAAATGATAGTGGTGCTGGTTGGATAGTCGATGGTGTTTGGGGAGGATGACCCCAGCGTGGCCTATGATGGCGGTTGAGTCAACAAGGAGATGATGGAAAAAGGTGGTGGAGTCGGCGAGGAGCCGATTAAGACATGGGTGGATGCCCCTGGTGCGGCCTATTAAAGAAGTGGAGTCGGTGAGGAGCCGATGGATTCGGGGGGGGGGGGGGCAGAACCTCCCCAGAACAGCCTATAAAGGAGGTAGCGTTAGAGAGGAGTTGATGGAGTTGAGGGGGGGTGGGGGGTCGATTCCCTCAGTGTAGCCTATGAAGGTAGAAAAGTCAGAGAAAAACTAATGGATTCATGGGAAGGATACCCTCGATGTAGCCTATGAAGTTGGGGTGTAGGGGAACCGTTGATGAAGTAGAGTGGCAGATTCCCCTGACACAGCCTTTGAAGGCAGTGGAGTTGGAAAGAATTTAATGTAGTTGAGTGGAGGATTCCCCCAATTTGGATTATGAATGTTGGGGAGACGGTGAGGAGTTTATGGAGTCTTAAGTTGGATTTCGATAGCGTAGACTATAAAGGTGGAGGAGTTAGTGAGGAGCTGATGTAGTTGGGGGGAGGTTTCCCCCACCACGGATTATGAAGGCCATAGGGTTGGCCAGGACCCAATGGAGTCGGGGATAATTCCCCCCAAGTGTGGCCTGTGAAGGCTATAGGGTCAGTGAGGAGCTGATGGAGTCTAGTGGCAGATTTTACCGACACAGCCTATGACGGTTGTGTGGTCGGACGGGAGATGATGGAGTTAGAGGGATGCCCCCAGAATTTCATATGAAGTCTTAGAGTCGATGAAGAGATGATGGAGTCACACAATAGATTCCCCTGGTGCATCCTATTAAGGTGGAGGAGTCGGTGTGAAGCTGATGTAGTTGGGGGTCGGATGCCCCCAGTTTGGTATATAAAGTTCGCGGAGTCAGTATGTTGTCGATCTATTTTGGATAATATTCCCTCTACACAGCCAATGAAGGTGCCGAAGTCAGTGAGGAGTCGATGGTGTTGGGGGTGGATTCCCCCTATGCAGCTAATGAAGGTATGGGTGTTGGAGAGGATCCAATTGTATCGGGGGTGGATGCCCCTATCCCCACCTATGAAGGAGGCAGAGTCAGTGAGGAGGTGATTGAGTCGGGGGCGGATGCCCCAGCATTGCCTATGAAGGTGGAAGAATCATCATTGAGCTGATGGTGTCGGGGGAAGATGCCCATATCATGGGATATGATGGTGGAAGAATCAGAGAGGAGGTGATGGAGTCAGAGGCATATGCCCCATGCATGACCTATGAATGTGGCCGAGTCAGTGAAGAGGTGATGGAGTCAGGTAAAATTCCCACAATGTGACCAATAATGGTGGTGGAGTCATCGAGGATCCGATGGAGATGGGTGGAGGATGACCCCAACAAAGCTTATGAATCTGGAAGAGTCAGTGAAGAGTTGATGGAGTCGGGGGAGGATTCCCCGAGCATGGCCTATGAAGGACACAATGTTGATGAGGAGCTAATGGATTTGGTGGGTGTATGCCATCTGTGCGGCCTATGAAGGACACATGGTCAGGGAGGAGATGATGGAGTTGGGGGTGGATTCCCCCTGTGTGGCCTATGAAGGGCACGGGGTTGGAGAGGTGCCAATGAAGTCAAGGGGAGGATTCCCACGCTTCTTCCAATAAAGGTTACAGGGTGGGAATTGAGCCAATAGAGTCATGTGCGGACACACCCAACACATCCTATGACGGAGATAGAGTTAGAGAGGAGGTGATTGAGTCGGGGGAGGATTCCCCCAGTGTGGAATATGAAGGTCGCAGGGTCGGAGAAGAGGCGATGGAGTGGGGGAGGATGCCCTTAACAAAACCTATTAAAGACATGTTCTCAATGAGGATCCAATGGAGTCAAGGGGCCTATGCCCATGGGAAATCATATGAAGGGTGTAGAATCGGGGAGGAGCTGATGGAGTCGTTGGCGAATGTCCCCAGTGTGGCCTATGAAGGCAACAGATTCGGTGAGGATCCGATGGAGTCTGGGGTGGATTCCCCCATCACAACTTATAAAGGTCATAGGGTCATTGAGGATCCAATGGATTCGAAGTGAGGACTCCCCCAACACGGCCTACGAAGGAAGTGGGGTCGGCGAGGATCTAATGGAGTCCAGGGAGGATCCCACTGATGCAGACTATGATGGTGGTGGGTTTGGAAAGAAGCCAACTAACTCTGAGGCCTAATGCCCCTGGCATGGCCTATAAAGGATATGGGGTCAACATGGAGCCGATGGTGTTAGGGAGGATGCACCCAGCGTGAGCTATTAGGTCGTGGGTTCGGTGAGGATCCGATAGAGTCTAGGAGTGGATGCTTCCCACACGACTTATGTAGGAGATGGGGTCAGAGATGGGCTTATAGAGTCGGGGGTGGATACCCCCAGCGTAGACTATGAATGGGGTAGAGTCAATGAGCAGGTGATGGAGTCAATTTCAGATACCCCAGCATGACCTATTAATGCCACGGGGTCAGTAAGTAGATGATGTAGTCAAGGGGAGGATTCCCCTTCCACGTCTTATGAAGGCGGTGGGGTCAGCGGGGAGCTTATAGATTCGGGGGAGGATTCCCTTGGTGCATCCTATGAAGGACACGTGATTAGAGATGAGCTGATGGAGTCGCAGGGTGGTTCTCTCTGGTGTGGCCTATAAAGACAGCGAGGTCTATGAGGAGATGATGGAGTCATTGGGTGTATTCCCCTAGAATGGACAATAAAGGTGATGTCATTAGAGAGGAGCAGATAGAGTTGAGGGGTGGATCCCCCCGACAAGGCCAATGAAGGAGAAATAGTCCTCAAGGAGCTGATGACCACTTGTCTTCATGTACCCATTACTACTCGTCCTTTCACACATGAGCAGGAGGGGATTTGCATGGGTGAATCCTCAATTTGTTAATGAATAAAATTTTTCTTATTTCCACAATATATGGGGAAGAGATTCAAGTTGATATCACCATTTTTGATTCTGACATATTCACCAGGGCATGCATCCATCTGTGCGGGATACACTAGTTGTTTCCCCACAGTCCCTATTTCCAAAGGTGTGTGGAATATATCAAATATTTAGGGACATTTTGTCGTTGATAGAAATGGGATGATGGGTGGTCATTATATCCATATGTGGATTCCTCCTCATAATTCAACGCCATGTTGGGGCCTCCCTTATAGATTTGATTCATTGTTCATGAATCTCATTCCTAGTGTCATAACCTTGTTGATGAAGATTAACTATACTGCTTCCATAAAGACATTCCAAGGGGTCTTGATAGGGAAAAAACCTTCAATTGGATTATATGGTAACATCAAGCTTGTGGGTGAATCTCTTGATGCCTGGACAATGGTCAATAGTATCCTTTCTCATAATAGTGAATGACAAGGGCACAGAACCTGAGGCATCCCATGTCGATCGTGGGGTACCATATACCAGAGGCATTTATATGAGGATTTCCTTATATTCTTAGGTTTAACACAGGGTATGCTATATCATTAACATCTTGCAGAGACGGTTATTCCAAAGGCATGTCTTCTGAGGTTTTACTCAGAAAACTCATGTTTTACATGAGGTAGGCCAGATGTTTAATGTATTTTGGAGATGGAATGAGATTGATCAGAACATCTCACAAAGGAGGATTAGATAGATACAACCCTAGGAGGTAGCACCTAGAATTTATATCTGATGGATGGATCATAATGACCCATGATGATGGATCCAAGGTGGTGTGTCCCCTATTGGGGAGATATCAAATCTTGACGGCTAATCATGACACCACAGAGGGTAGATCAAGGTATGTGAACCCAATAAAGGGGGACACCAAGGTTTACCATTCGTTGGGATTGAACCTCAAGGATGATTCCTACATACCATGTGTAGAGGATAGAGATCTAAACCTACATAGTTTGAAGGGGTGATGAATCAGGGTGTACACAAAGACAACGAACCGAAGACGTATTGGGGATTATACATGGATAGCAGCCCATAGAAATAGGGACACTCTTGGTAGGCCAGTTATGGATTTTGTGGGGATTATGCATGGTTAGATACCCAAGGACATGGCACGATCCTTCCAGGACATGGTGGTCTGGGAAGAAATTAGGATGAATAGTTTATGACTTAATGAAGTGGATGATGTATGTGATGGTATAGTTGTGAATCTGACAATATTGATGGTATTTCTCCTCAAGGAGGATTCTGACATATCCTCATGGTGGGGAATCAATGTCTACATAGTTCGGTGAGGTGATGAGACACCTAAGGAGGCATCCCATGAGACTGGGAACATATATGGGACCCCAATGAAGTATATCCTTTGGGTTTCATCATGACCTTCCTGAAACACAAAGGCTTGAGGGAGAGAGAATGATGGGATATGAGTGGTGTTTTTAAACCATATAGAATCTTCCTATGTATCCCTATTGTAGGGAATCAAAGTCCATGTTTTTCAGGATGGGGGAATGGAATCGAGGTGTACACAATGGACAACATCCATACATCATTCCTGGGTTTATGGATGGTTAGCATCTAGAGAGTTGTCCTGACACCCTAAGAATCATACCAAGGATATGGCTTACATCTAAGGGGACACTGAGGATTACAAATATTTGTGTTTGAAACTCATGGAGACTCCCTACAAACGCATCCTATAAGAGAGGGATCAAATCTCATTTAGTTCATTATAATAATGTTTAGAGTCATGCGAGATTAATTGGGGTATACAGTTTAATACCATGAAAGATGAGGGTGAACCAATGTGAAGTGGTCAGGAACAAAGAATGATGGGCTTAAAAGTCAGGAAGGCATCCAATACACCTTTCTCAAAAAGCTAATGGATCAAAGTCCACATAGTTGAGTGGTGATTGATGGGGCTTACACACTAATGTGGACCATATAGGATTCCATGGTCAATGATAACTCTAGGATCATGTGAGTAACACTTGGTGCGAGAAACAAGAGGCAAGAATAGAACTAATAGTCATAGCGCAATGGTGCAGCAAAGAAGGATGGTGAATGGGGCGTACATATGGAAGCATCCCAAGTGACACTAATAAGTGTCCATGATGGATGTGGCCTACACATGAAAGAATCCCTGAGTGTCTCTATAGAGTGGAAATAATGAATGGGGTTTACTTATAGAAGTTTCATGTTTGTTGATATAGAGTGGCAATAGTGGATGGGGGTTACACATGGCAGCTTCTTGTAATTTCTTCTTTATGTCTGTCCATGAGGGAATCATAACTCACTGGTTGGTTGAGGAATATAATTGGGGAAAACACCTATGTTCTAGTGCAGAATCAGGATAATTCCAAGGGTGTTGGAATAAATATGAACATAAGGAGAAAAAATATGTGAATCACATGACCAAAATTCAGGACACAATAGAGGCCGCGTGATGATGGTATATTACTACGGACCATATTTGAATCACAACATCCACATCATGTTTTCATGATATGAAAACAAATATATGGGTCCAACTATAAGGCCCCAGTCTTAAACCTTACTTAATATTGAGTTATTACAAGATTACACATTGAGGATCTTTTCAGGTTTAGAGTTTAAGAGAATTAGATCATAAAACATTCATTACATTCCACATATAAACAAAGTGGTTACATAAAAGATAGTATTCATTTTCCCATCAACAGAAATATATTTAAAATAAAACATGGATTCTTTCTTGACACATTGTTGACACTATCATCATATCATGTACACTTACCTTGACCTGTGAAAAACATTTCAAAAACAAGGGATGAGCATAAAAAGCTCAGTAAGGGATATAAAAATATAGAAATGAAACATGAGTACATGTATACACAAGAATAAATGAAATCATACTCTACTCATAAAACCTAATAATTTTAACATACCTCATCAAATCATGAATAAATCATATAAATATTAAGACATAAGGGTAACTTGAGGAATTCATAACATTATTACGTAGGGAGTAACCCTCTTGGTTACGTTTGGAATACCCATCACAGTATATTCCCTAAATATCTTCATAGAAACCTTAATGTTTCACTCCTTCATGTTACCCAATGCATTGGAGAGATATATCGGGCTCACCCGCCCTTAGTTTATCACAGAACCACCCATCTTCATAACAATTCCCAAGAACCATAACATAATCGTATCATATAAAACATGCATAAAGGAAACAAAACATTTCCACATTTCAATCACAAGATTTCAATAACACAGTGATATAATAAAAACATTATCAAAACCGTTTTAAATACCAAAATAAAAGAAAAGTAAAACATGGTATTTATTTTTCATTAAAAAAAGGTATGGCTTGTAGAGGAAGCCGAAACTCAAATAATAGCCACGGCAGCAGAGAAGCCGTTGTCGCCGCATACGTACGACAAAAACAATTCCTTTTTTCGTTTAGTAAAATGCTTCGTATAAAAACGATTCCTTTTGGATAAACATAAAAGTAAAATGGGTTTATACATAGTATAAAATAAGGTTGTGTATAAATCAAAATATTCCTCAATGAAAGGAGATTGAGACGAAGTCCCATACCTCAGGTCCGACTTGACTCGATCGTTCTTTAACCTCCTGAATAATTAACTTGAGTTAATTTATACTTTCTTAAGAACCTTTTTCAAGTTCATTATTACTTTTATATCACTTATTACCATGTCATGAACACTATGTAATTATTTAAGTTAATAACGGTTGTTTTGTCGTTATTTGGTACTTGAGTCAAAAGTGAACTTCTTATATTTACAAGTTGTTCGCGTAGTCAAATATCCATTATCTAAAGAATGATATTCATGGTGTATATGAAATATATTTAATATATATCCAGTATATACATGCCTTTATAATTTTACATAATCATTTAGAGGTAAGAAATGAAATGAACTGTTCATGGAGACGGTAAGCCGTACGTACGCATAAACGCTGCTTCCATTTATATTTCATATTTAATGGAATTAAAACATAATGATACATAATAGTAATTTAATTCCAGTATTGTATCATATATAATAATATTAAATATATCCTTTATATGTACCACATATGGTATTATCGAATCAAGTCACTTTGAGGGGGCGGTAGTCCGCACTTCCTTAAATGAAGATATCGCGTTTACCTATAATGGAAACCATAAAGGTATTCCCAAAATAAAAAATACCAAAGCCTAAGGAAAAAATAAAAATATTTTATATCATATATAAATATAGTGTCATGTTAATGGACACCTTTGAAGGTGTTAAAATAATGTTGAACAATCATCGTTTCGGGAGGCACAAATTCACCATCCACAGAAAGAGTATGTTCTTTAACCATTAGATGTAGGTGTGTTTAAGTGTATCTCGAATAATTCTTATAAAAACCTCCTATTATATTTATGATATTTGATTTGTTACAAAATAAATGAATAAAAAGAGTTTAGGGGGTTGGAGAAGCAAAATAAAACAAAAGGACTCAAGTAAAGACATTACCTTAAAATCGGGTAACTCCCTTTGGATTGAGCTCAAAGGCATCCTTGGGAAGACTTATTTCCAAAGTGAGGCTTCAAGGAGTAAGAGAGGGATGTGGAGAGACAAAATGGTCAGGGTTTCTCCATGCCAAAGGTTTTCGAAGTGTGGGTAAAGAGGTAGAGGTTGGGGCCTTTTATAAGAGGAGAGGAGGGGCACTCTAGGAAAGTAAAGAAATGTTACTTTATTTTAAACTGAGTTTCGGATTTAAAAGGTCCCACATTGATATAATTAGAGTATAAGGTGATAAGGGTTCTAAATATACCAAACCAATATATTTTTTACAAGTTTAGGTCTTAGATTGTTCATTATCGTTTCATTTTATTTAAATCGTTAAATAATGAGGTAATTGATATATCATCATGACGTCATAAATAATTTTATTAATTTAATGTATAAAAATTATAATAAAATACTATTATATAGGAAATCTTTTTATATTTCCAATGACTATTTATAGTCAAAAATCTTACTTGTATAACCCCATGTAAAAATTGTTTTATTAATATAACTCATGCTTGTGACATTTTTTACTTTAACATTGAATTAAAAGATATTAATGTAATTTTCCTCCCCAAGTGGCTCAATTGGGTCCCCAAGTAGACCCATGAAATTTATTGGTCAGCCATGACACATACAATAAGGGTAGGACATGTGTCAGGCTCATCTCTTATTATTAAAACATTATTTTTACCTTAAACTACACTAATTACCTCTAATCGCGATTAAGATCTGAAAAGTTACTATTCACCAAAAAATTATTTTAATCCCATTGAACCAAATTTTTCTTCTTAATGACAACCATGTATGTTGTATTTTTTAAATTCAAAACACAGAGGTGGGTTCATTTAAACAAAAAATCAGTTTCTTTAACTGCAACTTGGTGGATTCACTATTCATCAAAAATTGAAGTTTTTCAGAAAAATACCAAAACTTCAGCCTAAGCTATATTTGATATTCTGATTTCAAAAATGATGTCTATTTTAAAAAAATTCAAATAATATAAGTTAAATTAATTATTTTAATAATTAATTCCCACTGTCATGACAAATAGCGTGTTTTTATGAAACAATAAGTATCAAAAGAATGACACTAGTTTTAGTCCAATTTCAAAGTGAAATTTATTCCAATAACCACCATTGGATTAAATGGTAAACATATATTCTAATTTCACTTTAAAACCAATTAAACAGGTAATCTAATCATATAAATAAATTATATTAAAAAGAGGTTTTGAATTAAAATATAACATTTTTCACTATTCATTGAGACAATGAACTTTATCGGAAAAAATACCAAAATTTAACACAAATTAAATTTTGATATCAAAATCATAAAGAATAAGTTTATTTTGATAAACATAGCTTATAATATTTTCAAAAGATATATTTAAAAATGGTTTTCCATTAAAACACAGTAAAAAAATCTTTTAAAAATATTAGTGTATTTCATGCTTAAGATTGGATTTATTTTCATTTTAATCCTCTAAAACACTATCTAAATCATTAATAGACATAGATAAAAATACATATTATTCATTAATTAATTGGGATGTTATATTCTTCCCCCCTTTATAAAATTGCGTCCCCGCAATTTATTTACTTATCGAATTAGTAGGGGTACTTACCCCTCATTGCATTTTCAGATTCCCATGTTGCCTCTTCAATCATGTGGTTTTTCCACAAAACCTTTACCTGATGAATCAACATATTCCTTAACACCTGTTCCCTGTGGTCAAGAATCTAGACCGGTTGTTCCTCATAAGATAGGTTCTCTTCCAGCTGAACTACCTCTGGACTCAAAACATGAGATGGATCTGGCATGTACTTTCTCAGCATCGAAACATGAAAAACATTGTGTACCTGAGATAAAATCGGAGGTAAAGACACTCGGTAAGAAACTGATCCAACTCTCTCTAGAATTTAATATGGTCCAATGAACCTTGGACTCAGCTTTCCTTCCTTACCAAATCGCATCACATTTTTCCATGGTTAGACTTTGAGAAAAACATGATCACCTACCACAAAAGAGAGATCCTTCTCCTGTTGTCTGCATAACTCTTCTGCCTGCTCTGAGCAGTTCTCATGTGTTTCTGTATAAGATGAACTTTTTATTCCAACTATTCTACAAATTCTGGTCCCATTAGCTTCCTTTCACCCACATCATCCAAAATAGTTGGAGTTCGACACCGCTTCCCATATAATGCCTCAAATGGAGGCATCTGTATACTAGAATGAAAACTATTATTATAAGAAAACTGAACCAAAGAAAGATGTTGGTCCCAACTTCCCTGATAATCCATCGAACAAGAACGTAGCATATCTTCCAAAGTTTGGATTGTTCATTCTGAATGCCCATCTGATTGAGGATGAAAAGCTGTACTAAAATTTAATTCAGTACCCAACGACTTCTGAAGGACTTTCCAAAAGATAGAAGTAAACCTAGGATCACGATCAGATATAATGGAGAGAGGAACTCCATGCAACATGACTATCTCTTTAAGGTACAAACAAGAAAGTTGATCTAGGGAAAAAGTATCCCGTATAGCAAGGAAATGAGCAGATTTAGTAAAGCGATCAACAATAATCCAGATTGCATTATTTCCTAGAGATGTCTTCACCAATCCCACAATGAAGTCCATGGATATATTTTCCGATTTCCACTCTGGCACTGGTAAAGGATGAAGCATCCCTTTCGGTAACTGCCGCTCTGCTATAACCTTTTGACATGTCAAACACTTCACAGTAAAATTAGCAATATCTCTTTTCATTCCATCCCACTAGTAATACTCCCGTAGATCTCTGTACATCTTAGTACTACCAGGATTAATTGATAATAGAGAACTATGAGATTCACATAACAACTCTCCCTTAAACTGTGAATCACAAGGTACACACAATCTCTTCCCAAATCTCAAAACACAATCATTATCAATTTTGAATTCAGGCAACTTACCCTTCTGAACTACCTCTACCTTTTTCTGCAACTCACTATCTTTCTTTTGTGGTTGCTTGATTTTGTTTGAAAGAGAAGATTTCACTGATACCTAATACAAAACAGAAGGACATCCTGCACCAAAAACATATATTCCAAATTTCATCAAATCCTTAACCAAAGGATCACGTTCCAAAAGCAACATTGTTAATGATGCATTACTTTTTCAAATCAAAGCATCAGCCACTTTATTTTCTTTTCCCAGATGGCAATGAATTGTACAATCATAATCCTTGTTTAATTCTAGCCATCTCCTCTGTCTCATGTTCAATTATTTTTGAGTGAATATATACTTTAAAATTTTGTGATCGGTATATATTTCACACATTACTCCATACAAATGATGCCTCCCAATTTTTTAATCATAAACTATAGCAGCTATTTCCAAATCATGTGTAGGGTAATTTATCTCATTAGTTTTCAACTGTCATGAAGCATAATCAATTACCTTATCATTCTACATTAGGACACAACCAAGTCCTTTCAATAAAGCATCATTGTAAATAACAAACTCCCAATTCCAAGAAGGTAGTTCCAAAACTAGAGCATTCACCAATCTTCTTTTCAGTTCCTGAAAAAAATCATCACATTCTTTTGTCCAGATAATCATAACACCCTTCTGAGTTATCTTATTCATTGGACTAGATAACCGTGAAAAATTTCTAACAGACCTTCTATAATAGCCTGACAAACCAAGGAAGCTACGAATCTCAGTAACATTTGTGGGTATTGGCCATTCTTCAAAAACCGTTGTTTTTGCAGGATCAACAGTTATCCCATATTTAGAAACAATATGACCAAGGAAAGAAATTTGTTGCAACCAAAACTCACACTTGCTGAATTTCCCATACAATTTCTTTTCATTCAAGGTTTTCAAAATAACCCTTAAATGTCTTTCATTCTCTTATTTACTTTTAGAAAACACCAAAATATCATCAATAAACACAACCACCATTTATCACCTAATTCAACTGAGCCATTAGTGCAGTAAACTGCTCAATTCTGATTCCGACCATCTCTGGTTGCTGATTTGAAAGGTCATTTCCCTCTGTATGCCTTCCCAGAAAAGTTGTTCTATTTCCCCTATGAAAAACCATTCTTAACACCGAAATATCTTAGGCGAAGCAACATGGTAATATTCAAATACTATATCATTCCAGTTTGACCATAAACAAATATTTTTGGATAATCATTTAATAGAATTCAAACTCCTAAAGTTATCTAAACCGACCATTGATACCATTTATAAGGCCCCAGCCTTAATCCTTACTTAATCTAGAGTTATTACAAGATTACACATTGATGATCTGTTCAGGTTTATAGTTTTAGAGAGTTAGATCATAAAACTTTCATTACATTCCACATTTAAACGAAGTGGTTACATAAAAGATAGTATTCATTTTTCCCATCAACGGAAACATATTTAAAATAAAACATGTATTCTTTCTCAACACATCCTTGACACTATCATAATATCATGTACCCTTCCCATGACCTGTGAAAAACATTTCAAAATCTTGGGATGAGCATAAATATCTCAGTAAAGGATATAAAAATATGGAAAGGAAACATGAGTACATGTATACATAGGAATCAATTAAATCATACTCTACTCATAAAACATAAGAACTTTAACATACCTCATAAAATCATTAATAAATCATATAAATCATAAGACATATGGGTAACAGGAGGCATTCATAAAATTTTTACGTAGGGAGTAACCCTCTTGGTTATGTTTGGAATACCCATCTCAGTATATTCCCTAAATCTCTTGGGAGAAACCTTAATGTTTCACTCCTTCGCATTACCCAATGCATTGGAAAGCTATTTCGAGCTCACCCACCCTTATTTTTTCATGGAACCACCTGTCTTCATAACAATTCCCAAGAACCATAACATAATCGTATCACATAAAACATGCATAAAGGAAACATAAAATTTCCACATTTCAATCACAAGATATCAATTACACAGTGATATAAGAAAAACATTATCAAAACCATTTTAAATACCAAAATAAAACAAAAGTAAAACATGGTATTTATTTTTCTTTAAAAAAAGGTATGGCTTATAGAGGCAGCCGAAACTCAAATAATAGCCACGACGGCGGAGAAGTCATTGTCGCCGCATACGTACCACAAAAACATTCCCTTTTGTCATTTAGTAAAACGATTCATATAAAAAAGATTCCCTTTGGATAAACTTAAAAGTCAAAGGGGTTTATACACCATAGAAAATTAGGTTGTGTATAAAACAAAATATGCCTCAATGAATGGAGATTGAGACGAAGTCCCATACCTTGGGTCCAACTTGACTCTATCGTTATTTAACCTCCTAAATAATAAACATTATTTAATTTCTACTTTCTTAAGAACCTTTTTCAAGTTCATTATTCCTTTTATATCACTTATTACCATGTAATGGACACTATGTAATTAGTTAGGTTAATAACGGTTGTTTTGTCGTTATTTTGTACTTGAGTCAAAAGTGAACTTCTTATATTTATAAGTTGTTCACGTAGTCAAATATCCATTATCTCAAAAATAATATTCATGATGTATATTCCATATATTTAATATATATCCAGTATATACATGCATTTATAATTTTACATAATCATATAGAGGTAAGAAATGAAATGCACCGTTCATGGAGACGGTAAGCCGTACGTACGCATAAACGCTACTTCCATTTCTATTTTATATTTAATGGAATTAAAACATAATGATACATAATAGTATTTTAATTCTAGTATGGTATAATATATAATATCATTAATTATATCCTTTATATGTACCACATATGGTATTATCGAATCAAATCACTTTGAGGGGGCGGTAGTCTTCACTTCCTTAAATAAAGATATCGCATTTTCCCATAATGGAACTCATAAATGTATGCCCAAAATGAAAAATAAAGTAGCTTAAGAAAAACATAAACATATTATATATCATATATAAATATAGTGTCATATTAATGGACACCTTTTATGGTGTTAAAAGAATGTTGAAAAATCATCGTTTCGGGAGGAAGAAATTCACCATTCACAGAAACAGTATGTTCTTTAAACATTAGATGTAGGTGTGTGTAAGTGTAGCTCGAATCCTTTTTATAACCACATCCTATTATATTTAAGATACTGTATTTGTTACAAATGAAATGAATAAAAAGAGTTTATGGGGTTGGAGAATCAAAATAAAACAAAAGGACTCAAGTGAAGACATTACCTTAAAATCAGGTAACTCCCTTTGGATTGAGCTCAAATGCTTCCTTGGGAGGACTTCTTCCCAAAGTGAGGCTTCAAGGAGTAATATAGGGATGTGGAGAGACAAAATTTTTAGGGGATGTCCGAGCCAAAGGCTTTGGAAGTGTGGGTAAAGAGGTAGAGGTGGGGCCTTTTATAAGAGCAAAGGAAGGGCACTCTTGGAAAGTAAAGAAATGATACTTTATTTTAAAATGAGTTTCGGATTTAAAAGGTCCCACATTGATATAATTTGATGATAAGGTGATAAGGGTTCTAAATATAGCCAAAAAATAGGTTTTTGAAAAGTTTAGGTCTTATATTTTACATTATATTTTCATTTTATTTAAATCGTTAAATAATGAGTTAATCGATGCATCATCATGATGTCATAAATAATTTAATTTATTTAATGTCTAAAAATTTTAAAAAAATACTACGATGTAGGAAATGTTTTTATATCTCTAATGACTATCTATAGTAAAAAATCTGACTTGTATAACCCCATGTAAAAATTGTTTTACTAAAATTACTTAGGTTTTTGACATTTTTTATTTAACATTGAATTAAATGATATTAATGTAATTTTCCTTCCAATGTGCCTCCATGATGTCCCCAAGTTGAACCATGGATTTTCTTAGTCGGCCATGACACATACAATAAGGGTAGGACATGTTTCAAGCTCATCTCATATAATTAAATCATTATTTTTACCTTAAACTACACTAATTACCTCTAATCGCGATTAAGAACTTAAAAGTTACTATTCACAAAAAAATTATTTTAATCCCATTGAACCACATTTTTCTTCTTAATGAAAACCATGTATGTCGGATTTTGGAAATTCAAAACACAGAGGTGTCAAAGTTTCATTTAAATGAAAAATCAGTTTCTTTAACTACCACTTAGTGGTTTCACTAATCATCAAAAATTGATGTTGTTTAGAAAAATACCAAAACTTAACCCTAAGCTATATTTGATATTATGAATTCAAAAATGATGTCTATTTTACAAAATTCAAATCATATAAGTTACATTAATTAATTTAATAATTAAATCCTGCTGTCATGACAAATAGCGTGTTTTTATGAAACAATAAGTATCAAAAGATTGACACTAGTTTAAGTATAATCTCAAAGAGAAATTAATTAAATTGACCACCATTGGATTAAATGGTAAAAATAATTCTAATTTAACTTTAAAACCAATTTAATAGATAATACATTCATATAAATATATTAGATTTAAAAGAGGTTTTGAATTAAAATACAACATTTTTCACTATTCATTAAAAAAATGAACTTTATCAGAAAAATACCTAAAATTCACACAAAGTAAAATTTGATGTCCCAATATTAAAGAATAAGTTTATTTTGAAAAAAAAAACTTATAAAATTGTCAAAATATTGATTTAAAAATGGTTTTTCATTAAAAGGTAGTAAAATAATCTTTTAAAAATATTAGTGTATTCCATGCTTAGGATTGGATTTATTTTCATTTTATGCCACTAAAACACTATCTAATTAATTAATATACATAGATAAAAATATATATTATTCATTAAATACTTAGGATGTTACACCAAATGTTAACGGTATTCAAATCATGGGGCCAAACTCAACGTGTCGTCCAATGTATTCCGATGCGTTGGCATAGTACAGTTGGTGAGATGTCGTGGAATAGGACCAGGACATAAGGGTTCCCTTCAGACATGAGAGATGATTAAGATCTAAATAAAGGACACAAGAATCATTATATGGAGTGATGGAATGATCTAAAGGATTCCAACACTCTTTAAATTATGTCATTTTAATTGTTTCATGAGGAATATTATACTATTCACATAATGAATCTCTTATTTGGAACATGAGATATCCTATTGAATAATAGGAAATGTTACAGTTTAGAGTCATATAGTGAGGACTATTGGAATCTTATTATTTTCACAAAAGGAAATACTTTTTTAGAGAAATATGTATCCAATATATTTCATATAGGGTGTACTAGAGTTTATAGTAATGTAGAGAAGACTGTTGGTATCTTATGCATGGTGCATAAAGAATATATATTTTGGATAAAGAGGAATCCTATGATTCCAATATATGTTCTACAATAGTTTAAATTTATTTAGATAGGACTGTTGGAATATGGTTCCTAGAAATGTATGGTGTTGAAACTTATGCTCGAGAGAATGATTTTGGTTCAACCCAACACTAGAACTAGGTGATGGGGTTTGGTGAAGTTCCTCGTGGAATCATTCTCCTTAAGGTGCTTAGGGAAATTATGATGAGAATCTCAACTCACAACATGTGAAAGGGACCAAGAGGAATATTTTGACTAAAGGTATTTCATAGAGTGTGGAGGATTATCTTGAATCGTGGAATTATATAGTTGGAAGGTGGGTGTGTATAATGGCGCAATGGAAAAAGTCAACATGTCGGCCTGAGAAGTATTTGGTGCGATAGTAGATTTTTCAGGGGGATAATGATGGTAGTGAAGGGACCAACCCAGGGTTGAATCCCTCCACTGATTCTGAGTGGGGGTGCAGGGGCGTACCCCCCACAGTAAGGACTAGTGGATGCGATGGTAAGCGCATTGTAAAAGATAGGGCTTCACAAAGGAAAGGGGTTCACGGAGCATAGGGCCTTGTAAATAATGGAGCATTGAAGAGATTAGGTTCTCATAGATCTTGGGGAATCACATACATCGGGGTATCATAGATTATAGGGTTTAATGGAGCTTAGGATCTCTTGGATCATGAGGCTTCACAGAGCTCTGGGTATCGCGTAACATGGGTCGTCGCGTAGCTCATGATCTCATAGAGCACAGGGCTTCATGGAGCTCAGGGGATCACAAACCATGGCCTTTACATACCATAAGGCACATTATTAAGAGAGTTCTTCATGAAGTCATAATGCTTGTCAGTTCTTCAAGAAACCTGAATGGTTCTCTCTCCTTCGTAAATGATGGAGGGATTCACAAAGGACATCACTTCAAGGTGCTCGGGATCACCTAGAAATGGGACATTGGCCATCTACTAGTTAGAATTACCATCCTTATGAAGGGGGAGAGATTTCTATTTATATGCACTGGAGGTCAAATGAGATTTCTATGGATAAAAAATGGGCATTGTGATGAAAATGTGATGCCATGAAGGAAATCGTGCCCCACAACTAGAGGTAGTGATCTCATGTTTCTCGGAGTCATGGGGGCTAACGTCACGACCATTGTAGCACTCGAGGAGGCTCTGGTCAAGTTTTGTAGACTCACAGAGGCTTCAGTCTCAAAATACACGACACTTTCAGAGGCTCCAATCAAGTTCCTCTACATTGTGTTCGTGGAGGGAGCTTTGTGAATGGGCCACGTGAACTAGTTTTCCATCCTAACATCGATTGTCCACAACTCCTAATATGGAGCTCCATTTTCTCTCTACAATAAGTAAAATAAAATCTTGTGAAATGGTCTATGTTTAGGTATCATCTATGAAATCATTTTGAATATCTTGTGGATGTGTTTTTCAATGCCAGAAACCATATAACATTTTAACTTATTGTGTTCACCATGATAGTTATCTGATTAATTTTTGAATTATTTTTAAATCAATATCTTTTCCCCAATATGGATATTTGAAAAGTCATATTTTTATTGATTAAATCTATTTTTAAAATTCATGAATAACTTGTATAGTTACAACACGGGTGAGCACATTTAAATATAACCCCTCAATGCATCGGTAGTATCGTGAGACGATCTAGTAGGCCAAATTTGATGGATTTTTACTAGATATGCTAAATCATGTTGTGAATGGATGTGACGTTAATGATTCCATATACCTAGGGAACATGAAATACAATAACTAATAATGTACATAATTTATTTTCAGCTTTTATTTATCCATGATATTTTTCATCGACATATCTCTCGATGCATATCACTTTCATTTCATTGATTAAATTCCATTTGATTAGATTCTTACCTTTAAATATTAATATTTCATTATCTAGTTAATTGTAAGGAAATTGTTATAAGTTTTTTATCATTCCATGTGGATTCATTCTCATTTATTTTTTCTTTCTTTCTCTTTACAATCCCTTACCAATCATTTGATCCCATCGTCATTTTTTCCTATTCTATAGATTAGGAAAAGCAATTCTTTGAATAAGCGTGAAAGGGTGATATTAAATTATTATTATTAGGGATAATTTTTTTATTTCCTATTTACCAATATAATATGGGTATAATTTATATAATCTTTCTTTCCAAGACTAATAAACTAGTTATCTATTATGTATTTGATTCCTTGTAATCATGACAATTTTATAAAAAATGCACTGACTTCGGGATTCTAGGTACGGGGAGTTACACTCTCATACCATTATTAATATATTATACTCACTTATGTTATTAAATTTATGTAACATATTTTTTCCATTACTAACAATATAATCCCACCTTTTCTTATGTTTCCATTTTTTAGAGGTGATAATGAAATGTATAATGTATTATATGTCACTACGAGGTACCAAAAACAAAGAAATTTATCGGACATATTGAATATTTTAAGAAATAACTAAAAAATATATCTATAATTCAACAAAACTAAATATTTAATATTATATGGTGTATCTTTCTTAATAATATATTAGTTTTCATCTAAAAGTACAAAATAAGTAAGTATGTTGAGCGAGGGTGTTTGTATATGGGATCAGAGATAGGAGTGTTTATTTTTGGAGACTAAGTTATAAATAATATAATGAAATAACATAATAAAAGAGATGATGAATTGAAAGTGATCACGGATGACTATAAAGTGTTATAGGTTGATAAAATTAATAATTTAGGATATCTTATGAGGGATTTTATAAATGATAGGACTTCAAATTCTAGTTATTACCACCCGATACTCTTGAAAACAATTTTTATCTTAATACGGGATGGGTTATATAAAGAGAAAAGTTTGTTAGAGGAAATAATGCTCAATATTGATAATATGTTATTTTATCTTTATTATAGAAATTCATGAAATTTTGGAATGGTGTTTTATACCACTAATTCATAATCACAATGATTACATGCTGAATTGATAGTGAAAACATCTAATGGTATCATGATTTGATTTAAATTCTATATATCCTCTCAAAGAGAATACTAGGGGAATTTTATTTTGTTAAATCCTATTAGTATAACTCTATTTTAATTATATGTGATTCAAAAAATTGATAGGTTATCTCTATATATTGGCTATATCTATTTTCATGTATGGTAAATCATATTTGATCTTACGAATCAACCAATGATCATCTATCAGTGAAATGATTAATATAAGCATCCATGGGGATTATACCAATTATATGGGTCTTATTACCTATTAGTATATGATAATTAACTCATATACTTAATGACAAGATCAATATTGAGAATTTGACCTTTATGCGAGAGTATACTGATGTATTTTCTAATGAGTTTAGAAGTGTTCCCCCAAATAATGATGTTGTTTTATCAATAAATCTTATACTAAGTGCTCCATCTATTTAAAATACTCCTTATAAAATGGATGTGATTGAGTAAAAAAATTGAAAAGGAATATTTAAGACAAAATAGAAACCAAATTTAGTTATCCATGTGATTCACCATGGTATGAACTTGTTCTTTTTATTAAAATGAAAGATGGTTCAATGTGTCTATATTTTTATTATAATTTCATCAATAAGATCATGATTATGAATAATAATCATATACTAGGTATTCATGATATTTTTTATCATATTTCCTGAGATTAATACTTTTCTAGGAATGATAATTAGTTTAGATATCACTAGTTACAGTTCAAAAGAGATAAAATGCAGAAGAATGCCTTTTGTAGAAGGTATGGACTCTATGAATTTATATTTATTATATTTAGACATACCAAATCCCCCAGTATATATCAATGATATAATTAATGGCGTATTATTATATCGCTAAATTCATTTTATTATAGTATTAATTAATGATATGGCCATATATTCTAAAAGAAATTTAGATCATGAAGATTTTTTAATGATTGTTTTGAAAACCATATGATAGGATATGTTTTGAAGAAAAATTTAGCAGGTGTAAATTCTTGTTTTATAAAGTATCTTTTATTGGATATCTAATTCCATGTTAGTGGATATTGGTGGACTCTTAAATGATAAAGGATACTAAACATTTTCCTAGACCATCCATGGTGGCTAAAATCCATACTTTCCATATATTAACTAGAAACTAATGAATCTTATTGATAAATTAATCATAGGTATCAAATAACTAACAATGTTCAAATTAAAGGAATTAATTCTCATTTAGAAAAATTAATGTGAATATAATTTTTCACATAGTAATATAAGGTTGTTTGGTGAGCCTGTGCTCATAGTCCCCTAGAGTGGAGTATGTTTTTTTGATAAAAAATGATTTATCCAAGAAGTGAATGAGATTTATTTTTTGTATAATTAAATAGTGGTAGCGCATAGTTCAATGGAATTTAAGGATTAATATAAAAACAATCTCAATTATTATTTGGAGGTATTATTAATTATTTTTTAATTTAAAATTTACATAATTTTTGTTTATGTTGAATGGGGTGATATATATACTAACCATAATGTCTAGATGTAAATATTCAAATAGAGGTAGTTAAATATTTTCCAAAGTATATGGTTTGAGTATATTGAATTTTACGATTACTAAACACATTAAAATTTTATGATGTAGAATAAGGTGGATTATTAATTAAGATATAATAACTACGTTATCATTTCTATGATGAGGATTAAAATAGATCTAATGGTAATGGATTTTTAAATGATAGATTAGTAATTAATTATGGAATGGGATAAATCCTAATTTTCATTCTTGAATATTCAAACATAAATTTATGTGTATATTAAAGGGGAACATAAGGGGGTTGAAGAGTTATAAAAAAAGTTAATTGATGTTACAAAGTTATACTATAGTAGTTATTAAATAATCACATTTAACAACCGAGAATGTTTCTCATCCCTTGAAATATTTATGAATAAAGTGTTGGATGATGTAAATAACCTAATATACCCTATCTATATAGGGAATGAAATGATATATAATGATATAAAAGATCATTTTTGTTGGAAAATATTAAGATATATATATTGGAGTTTCATTCCCTTTTCATGGTACATTAAAAAGCTAAGGCACCATTTTAGAAGTTTAAGGCTGTGAAGTAACTATTAGAAAACATCTCCCTGAAATTTATTGTAGTACACCCCAAAAACTCTAAATATCACAAATACATATGGGTTATATTTGGAATTCTGATGAAATATATGACAAAAATTTATATAATTTATGATTTCACTCCTGACTAAATTTTCCAAATATATATCAGGGACGTGATAATGTTGAATGGAGTACCACACTCAATTGTGTCACATCGTCATCTGTTGTTTACCTTAATGTTATGGGTAAATAGTTATCAACAATTGAATATATAATTGAACATTATAATTTTCTATCATTATAGTATTTATAGTTAGTTTAACATAACTATTAATTCCCTATAAGATATTATAAGATCATACATTATGGATTTTCGAGGTGGTTTGGTTTAACACCTTTATATGGTTAATTTTTTTTTAAAAAATAGAGTTCACTCAAAAATTTATACATATCCTTATGAATCCCTCAATTGAAATAAGTAAAAAATATATTATATAATTCTAAGAACTTTTAGAACCTAAACCATTAGGAAAAGCTATATGTAAGGAAATTGAATACAATGATAGTTACATTCAACAAAATATTTTGGAAGCTCAGAGTCGACAAAAGTGAAATATCTATAACAGTCAATGAGATATTAAATTAGAAGTTTTAGTTAGTATTATATTTTATATTTCTCCCTGAAAAATTATTATATGTTTATAAAAATGTGTAATCTATGACCCATAAACATTTATCCCTTTTAGATTATCGATTGAGTAGGGATGGTAAGTTATTGCTTGGTTATTTCATCGAACTTCACCCAAATTTTTGATATGTTCCATGTATCACTTTTGAAGATTTATATACCTCACCATCAGATATACATATCATAGAGGTCACATATAATAACAGAGAACTCATTCTTATAGATCCTTGAATAAAATACATAATTTACATTCCAAAATATGTTGCAGATACTCCTGACCAAATTTTTCTCCATAAAAAAATACAATATCAAAATAAAAACATTGATATCACACATTATAGAGGACCTTTTAGGATTAGAAATTTATAAAATTATAAAAAAAAACTATACATTAAAAGTTAACCTGATTTTTAATGATATTTTCTTCTTCTAAACCTATATTTTTTAATTTTCACATTGACACATCATTAGAATCCAAATAAAATCACTTATAGACATAACTTCTTCAACATGAATCCTTATTATATGAAGAAATATATAAATAATAAGGGAAATCTTAGATTATCATTATGTTTAAATATAAAAATTGATAATTTAATTTCATCCATGAGCATAAGTGTGTGTAAGAGTGTGATGAAATAATCATAGTGCCTGAATGAGTCTTAAAAGAACTCATACCCATCAATACCTGGATCATCATATATGAAAACAAGAAATAGAAATTAACAATAAATAATCCATCTTATTTCACTCTAAATCATTATAAACAATATAAATTCATTGCTTGAAATTAAAAAACATTTTGGTATCTAGGAGAATTAGTTGCTTAAGACCCTTTCAAAACCCTTTTAATTGTAATAACTCTACAGATGACTTCCAACATTATCATTACCCAATACACTAGTGATCTATAATGTGGTCACACTTTTATGATATATATTATGATAACCCATTTTCTATAAGAAATATTGGGGATAAACACTTCTTATATACTATATGGAGAAATATTATGATCTTCAATGGGGTTCAACCAATCATATATTCTATATCAGGATCACCTATTTCTTGTAATGCCCATTTACCATAAATAAGAAATATTCATAATAAAACTCATATTATTAATAATTATTCATTTATAATATAATAACCATAGAAACCTAATGGTTTTAGGTTCAATATCACTCAAACATGATTAACCCATAGAAAAAATGGGTTATATAATAATCTCATTAAAACTTTATTAACACAAGGAAAATAAATGGGATCCAATACAGTATATCCAAAACAATAATAATTCATATATAAAAGAATGAATATTTTATCAATATAATTTATCCCAAATAGAGGATAATCAATAACAAGGGTTATTAATGTTGATGAATTGTAATACGATTAAAATTACAGTACAATATTCTTGAAGAAAATAACCTTTAAAATTTTCCAAAGAATATCATATATTATTGAAAAATTTTAATTAATAAAACCACAAAAGTAATATCATTAAATGAAATATTAAATATCATTATGACTATGATATTCAAGATATAACATGTTAATGGATAGGTATATGCACAATAAAAAAATATAATTGTATAACATAACAAATATCAAAAATAAGGGAAATTAAGATAAAAATCCATTTCCACATTGGTAACATTGATACTATAATCCCCATTAAAGATAGATCATAAAAGGGATACATAAAACACCATAGTGGTATAGATAAGAATCATTAAATACATTCATGGAATGTATATAAACTACACATTAGAAATAAAATTTAAATATGAAATGTATCATACAAAAATAGACATGAGATGAGAAAAACCCGTATGAAGATCATATCATTAAAGTAAGAATAAAACAATGATATAATTATTTGTTAAAAAATTAATTCTACATAATAATATATTACGTATGAATAATATATTAATAATTTATTTCATAACTATTATAAGTATAACAAAACCAATGTCATAGATGTTTAACAAAATGAATGGAAATTTAGTTAAGAATTCCCTTACCTTGAGTTGGAATTTTAATTATTGTTCTCTATATCCATAAATAATAAACATATGTTAATTATTTATTTTATTAATAAACTTTTCCTTGTTTGTTATTACCTTTATTTCACAAATAAACATGTCAAATAAAACTTCTTAATCAATAATTTTTATGTCGGATGTTTTGGAAATGTTCGTGTTTTTTGTCAATGATATCTTTTATAGGTTGACTATGGTAAATGAGTTCAATATTTAAAGTAATGAAAATAAAAACCTTGAAATAATTATAATATTTTCATAAAAATTATAATTTTAATCCCATAAAATATATATGGTATTGGAAAATGAATCGATGTTACGATCATTGAGATGGTAGGTCGTATGTACACATGGGTAATGATCATATATTTAATGATAATTAGCAAAAGAAGGTAAGTAAAATATATATTTTACAAATAAAAATAATTTCTAAAATAACCTATTATTTAATAATATATACTTTTATATATCATTTTTGTGTTGGGGTGATGGGAAATTAAAAATAAAAAATCTTCGAGGAGGTGGTAGTCCATAACTACACGAATGACGTTATCAATTTTTCAATTTGTTAATTTAATGAATCGAATGATATTTTATGTTTATAGATATATAATTATATAATTAATATCATAAATATTCCATTTATATCATGAATTATTATTAACACCATCAACTAAACATTCTATGTATATGGGGAATGTATCGCATCACTTTTAGGAGGTGGTAGTCTCTATGTCCAGTAATGATGTTGATGTTTTCCAGAAAATGGAAATCATGATGTTATGTGTTATATAAAAATTAAATATGTATTGATAAATTATAAATATCCTATAAATAATATAAAAATAATTTTTACCTCATAATTCCAAAGCATATGTTTTGGTAAATGTTAAACAAATGACTTCATTTCCGGAGGTAATAGCTTGTCATAGACATGGGTGGTTATGTCATTACCCATTTGATGGAATTATGTGCCATTGTTCATAAAACCCAAAATATTACATTATAATTGTTTATTTATTACACTATGGTAATTTTATAGTTATCGAATAATAATAATTTATTATATGGATGTCTTAAAAACAAAAGTGATCATTGAATAATGATATCTGTTCTTCGGGTAACACCTTATGGTTTAAACAAAATAACTTCATTGGGTTTGTTTCTTCCCAAATTATGAGTTATGAGATTGGATTATGGATGTTTCAATAATATTTGGGATTGTTATGTATAATATTAATGGCTTGTTAGGTTTTAATAAGTGGGGAGGGGGAGTGACTTTTTATTGTAGAGGGGGAGTGGCATTTTGTAAATATAAAAATATAAACATTATTTGGATGTCTCCCTAACAAAATGTGATTCCAATAATGAACGAAATTAATTGAAAATGAGTATATAGAGGAATAATTCACTAAAATTTGTTTTCTACTTGTTTATATGTTATTTGTGTAGTTAATAGTAATGTTTGTCCACTGAGTAAACTCATTTTTTACATTAATAAGTATAAATAATTTTTTTTGAATTGACTAATATTTTTGGAAAAAAATCTATTTCAGACCAACTAAACATTATAAACTAATATTATTCCAAATATTTAATTCATTTTTTTTAAATTCCATTCATAGAAGTGGCTGAGTTTATTTTGTAATTAATCACGTAGATGAGACGAGACATTTGGTTTTTCAAGAGAAAGGTTTAAAATTTTGAAATGTATTAATTTATAATCCAAATGAACTAAATTGGAAAAATGATATAAAATGATATAATATTAATTTTAATCCAAATTAAAATATAATTTAATATAATGATTTCTTATGAAAAAAATCAATTATAATTCAGTGTCATTTAATTCTCACCAAAATATTAAAGTTCTCGAAAAAATACAAACAATTCACCCTAATTAAATTATAATATTATATTCCCAAAAATTAAGGTTTTTAATCTAATATAGTTTATATAAGTTTAAAATTTTATTTTAAAATCAAATCTATCCTTAAATGGTCGCAAAACATCCTATTAAAAAAATACACACTTTTAATAACATTGTATTAAATATATAAAATAAAAATTTATTTAATATATATCACTATTATTGATTAATATAATATGTTAATAAAAAATGTTATACTTGTCATAAAAATTGTATTAATCAAACCACAACATTTATATTCAATCTGTGATTATTTTAATTTCTAATTAATTGGTTACCAATGAATTCATTAAATAAGAAATTTTAAACCACATATTCCAAATATAGTTAATAAAATTCTTTATTTTCATTCCAATGACGAGGTGATAAATATTAGGTTAAATATATAACAATAATAGTATATTGTTGTCCAGCAAAACTCTACCTTGAGAGTAATACATGTTATTGAAGAAACTCAGTGTTACATGAAATAAAGGGTAAATATTATATTTCATTAAATGGACATTAAATTGAATATTTATATTAACATAATATATTTGTGAATTTAAATAAATTTTAAATATGTTATTTAATAAAATTTTATGATTTTACATATTATCCCCATAAAAATGAATATTTCTCTCAAAATTAATCTTTGATATCAAAATATTTATATTTTATAATTCCTTTATTGAAAACAAAATTATAAAAATGTTTAATAAAACAACAACTAAAATGGGAAATGTGTGAAACATAAAGTTCGCATGAAGTTACATGAAACGAGGATTCCACATAGGGGGAACATAGGTTGTAATGATGATAAAACATGAATAAACAGAGAGATTGATTTAGATCATAGATCCCAAAAAAATAATGATAAATGGAATGTTAAAGGACTAAAAAATAAATATTTTATGACCAAAATGATCATTAGTTATTAATAAATGATATTACTGGAATAATAAT
Source organism: Viscum album (assembly GCA_963277665.1). Taxonomy (NCBI): domain Eukaryota; kingdom Viridiplantae; phylum Streptophyta; class Magnoliopsida; order Santalales; family Viscaceae; genus Viscum; species Viscum album. The sequence goes on from OY728129.1 coordinate 1,994,577, forward strand.
TTTGTTTAATGATAATATTTCTATATTAATTTACTTATATTACAATCTATACCAACAGAAGATGAAATATGATATATAGTTACTTAATGAGTATAATTACATCATTTAATCAATTTCCTCTAAAATATCTTCTTTTTCTCAAAATGATGAGTATTCAAGATGAATTATTAATTCTTAATGAACTAAAATCAAAGTTTAAATACAATATTACTATAAAAGAGAAAGTAAAAATATTCCAGTTTTCATTAGACAATAACCAAAACCAAAATGGTTAGCACATGGTAATATAATTACTAAAATAAGAAAAGCTTTATACGATACACTATTAATTATAATTAAATAGTAACCCCTATTATTGAACCAAAAATATTCCATAAATAATTATTCTTAATATTCATTATACATTTCCTAACTATATTTCAAACTCAAAGAATAGAATGATTTTATTTCATATTTTTACAAGATAAATCCAACCATATTCATTAAATATAATCACATATGCATCTATATTAAAATTAATTATAACAGGTTATGATTTTCAAACTAACCAAGAAATAACTTAGCCCAGTTGTATGCATTGCAACCTTGGTTGTCTTCGGTAATAGCTTCTATACTCGAAGCTATTCCAGATGTTATTGGTTCTCACCTAGCCGTTAGGTTGTTCTTTTTTAAATTAATCCATACAAAATAATTCCTCCCTAAAAAGACATGCTGTTGATCCAATGGGTTATAAATTCTTGATCCCAAATAAATTTCTCCATAAGAATCATTTATAACATAAAAAAATTTACTAATTAAAAAATATTAATTGGTGTTCATTAAGAATATTATATTTTTATAAACCATAAGTATATAGTCCTATGAATTTATTCGTAACTCTTAACATAATCTCATATGAAAAAATTAATATACCTAAAACTATATCAACAGACTATTGATGTAACTCCCTAACCCCTCTCAAATGGAGTCGGTGCATTACTAAAAAATGGAATCTTTATATGGATTGAAAACTCCGAAGAAATGATTGGATTAGTATTTTTTAAGAAACTAGATATAGAGATGTAACTCCAATTACATTTGAAAAGGTTACAAAATAAAATACATAACAAAAACTAAAAACTGCATCCAAAAGAACTCAATAAACGATCTCCTCTTCATCACCTGTTGAAAGTAAAAAATGAAAGGGTTGAGATCAAATGCTCAGTAAGGGTAAAAAATAGTAGAATCATGACTCAATATTATCCAAATTGTAAACTATTTGACATAATCAATATGGCATGGTGAATAAATGAAAAACTCACAACATTAATAAACTGAGAATGAAACTTCTTCCATAGATTTATTCATAGTGAAAACCTCATTGATAGTAATAATTGATAGGGAATAAAGAGAATTATTATTAATTTTAATTCTTTTATCTAGCACATGATACTATAATATAGTAAAAACGATTTAGTTATGTGGACGAAACTCGTCTGATTATTGGAAACAAACTCGAAGGGTTTGTCGCCACTGATTTGTCTCATGGAACATATCGATTCATCGAGGGGTTATAGTGGGCCGCACCAACCACTGCATGTCCAAATCATTATTTATACATATATTCAACCCAAGATCAATATTCATTTACATTAACACTATAGAATAGTGTATACAGATTCATCAATATTTCCGCACTTAAAACAATATTCAAAATAAATACTATATGTAAAATGGAATATGTGATAGAAAATAATCATATCCTTGATATGATAATATGGAAATTTAAATGGAATATAATTTCAATGTAAAAGTGATATAAATTGGGAAGTAGGTACTACACATAAGATGGAGTAGGTGCACAATACTATGCAAGTCACAACGAAATGAAAATCGAGACACAGCTCATTACCACGTTGTAATGAGTTGAGTCGTATAAAAATAAGTAATAACCACCAAAATAATCATAGAATAGAATGAATATAAAGATAATAATGATAAAATATATCAAATTTAAGTACACATATACCTCATATATGAAATAAGATTCATACAATGGAAATCCCACAGAATTGAATGTTAGATGAGAACACATCTTATAAACATTTTCCATGGTAATGAGTGTTCTTCTGAGGACTTAATGAGTAGTAAAGGGGTATCCCAATATTTATATATCATAAGGAATGTTTTGGGAAGTTTCTAAAACATACCCTATCTTTTGGTATTAAAAATAAAAGAGTAAAACATAGAGAATATTCTTGAAACAAAAGTGAGAGAGAGGATCCCTTATCTTATGCTCAAAGGTGCTCCTAATTTTTCTAATGACCTAAATAATCAAATTTAGCCTCATTAATTTATAATTATAGAACCAAATAAAAATTTAATTGATTTGGTATAAACGTATTATGTTCATTAATGTCTTTTTTATGGGTTTAAGATATTTAATTATATTGTTTTTGAAGCATTTTTTACATGCTTTCCATGATTCGTTTACTTGTATTAAAGAATAAAAGTTCATTTAATATGTGGTTAAACATCCAGAATCATTAATATATCTTATTAGTAACATTATATATTTATATATAAATGATCTTATAATTATTCTGGTTATATACCATGAGGAGGACCCATTTGATGAGATAATAATAAACGATTGGATTTGGCTTGGCGGTTTTGTGCACAACAAAACTAATTTTGTATTATTATTCAATTTTATGAGTTTGTAGGGATTCTAGAACATTAAAAATGATAAAATAAATATATCAGGATCTCGTTCAACAACTGAAATATTTTCATGACCAGTATTGAATATTTTAATTCAAATTGAAAACTTGTATTCCTTGAGTGTGATAAATAAACACATCTTGAATGGTTTTTGCATTTATTGTATAAAAGGGGGGAAAATAGATATAATGATGAAATATTTAATTAAAAAAATTTAAATATTGATCATGTATGGTAGTGGAATTATCATGGAATTTGGATTAGGTGAGGTTAGAAGAGGGCATCAAAATAATAAAACATGTAAAAGAATTTGAAAGAAAAAAGAAGAGAGTTTCACCTCTTGAGTACTCCTCCTTGAGAAACTCATTAAGTCCTTTTTTTTGGACTATTGGTGATACTAGAAGGTATTTAACGTTGGGAGAGGGCTTGGGAAGAGTGTTTGGTAGAATTTAGGCAACACATGAATCTTGAGTGGTGTGAGAGGAAGAGTGGGTGAGGGTGGTTTATATAGTGGAGGGGAGGAGAGTTTTCTTAATATTACAATCATTAATTTTTTATTTCTTCTCAAGACAATAAATAGTGAGTATTAATTTAATTTTAATAGTAGTTATATCATATGACTTCATGATTTTTGTGCTTACATCACCCATGATTTTAGGAATTGTTAATTTAATTTATAATGAATTTATACGGTAAATTAATGTATTTTATTATTCACAAAAAGAATCCAATTATTTCAGAAAAATACCTATAAAATCACCCTAACAATTTTTAAACATTTATAATCCAAATATGAAGTCCATTTTTCAAAAATAATTTTCCAAATATTATTAATTAAATATTTTTTTTAAATTATTATTCAATCAAAAGAATATAAACACTTAAAATATTCATCTTTCTTTTTTATGTTGCCTAAATTTATTTATGTATTCATGGATATGGATACAATTCATAAAAGGAATATTACAATTCATAAGGGTATGTTACTATTCATATGGGCTGGTTACTATTCATAAGGGTAGGTTACTATTCACAAAAAATTACGTTAATTCTATCAGCCTCTAAATATCATCATTAACACAACCATGTATGTCATAGATTTGAAAAATCAAATTGCGGAGCTGGATAATTTAAGTTTAATGGCTAGGTCGTGAATATCTCGTATAAATAACCTAGTTTTTCTCCATAGTGTCTTACTGATTCTTGAAATATAGGCTATAACTGGAATTTATTTAAGAGAACCATCCAATAATGTATGGGGGTGTTACATTATTCCCCCCTTCAAAAATTTTGTCATCATAATTTTTTTAATGACCTCCAAAAAGATGTGGGTGGTTCTTCTTCAAAACAACCTCTAGTTTCCACATTATTTCATTCATATTATGGTTTCTAAATATATCCTTTACTAGGCGATTTGTCTAATTTCTCAATAGCTTCTCCCTTTTTTCAAGAATCCCGATAGTCTTTTCACAGTATAACAAATCAGGTTCCAGTTCAATTTCTTCATAGATGAGTACTTATGTTGGGTCTAGCATGTATTTCCTTAACAATGACAGATGGAACACCTCATGAATATTGGAGATACATGGAAGCATTGCTAAACGATAATCTACAACCTTGATTCTTTCACGAATTTCCAATGGTCCGAGGTACCTTGGTCATAGTTTCCTTTTCTTACCAAACATTAAGACACCCTTCCATGGAGATAATTTCAAAAACACGTGTTCTCCCATTAATAATCCCAAGAATTTTATATGGTTGCCACCATAACTCTTATTCCTACTTTGGGCTGCTTTAATATGGGCTAAAATTGTATTTACCTTTGTCTTGGTCTCTTCAATAAATTCTAGTCTTATAAGTTTCCTCTCACCAACTTCATCCCAACTAGATGTATTTCGACATCTCTTTCCTTATAATGATTCATATAGAGCCATTTGAATAATGGAATGAGAACTACTATTGTAGGAAAAATACACCAAAAAAATCTATTAATACCACATTACTTGTAAGTAAAGAGAGAATGATCTCATCATGTCGTCTAGAGTTTGAATAGTTATTTCAGACTGTCTATCAGTTTAGGGGTGAAAAACAGTACTCATATGATGCTCAGTATTCAAAGACTTCTGGAGACTGTTCCATAATTTTGATGTAAAATGTGGATCTCAATCAGACAGAATTGATAGAGGTTTACTAATAAGTCTTACAACCTCATTAATATAGATTCATTCCAGGCACTGAAGTTGTAAATACTCCCTTATTGAAAGGAAATGTGATGATTTTGGGAGACAATAAAAAATTAACCATATTTAATCATTCCTTATAGGAGTCCTCAGTAGTCCGGTGAAAAAATACATTTTAATGTTATCCCACTTCAATATAGTAATAGGTATGGGTTTCATTAATCCTCTAAGAGTTTGTCTCTCTGCCTTCACTTGATGAAAAACTAGACACCTTGACATGTAGTCAGCAATTTCCAGCTTCATATAATCCCACTAAAAATATTCCTTCAGTTCACTATGCATCATTGTTGTACCCAGGTGTATAGTGAAATTTGAGCTATGAACATCATCTAAAAGTTCCCTTTTAGCTCAGGTACTAACGGAACACATAACCTATTCCAAAATTTCATAACTCCTTCACACACGAAGTCTTCCAATCTCCCATCCTTGAAAACATTAATTTTATTGTGCAGGTTCTCATCATTAGATTGCGATATTTTTATCATCCATAATAATGATGGTTTAGAAAAAAATTTAAAGAGGTATGATGTTTCAATTCTTAAACAATTCCCATATCCATCCTCAGTATATCCATGAATAGATAATCTATTTTACTCCTCATTTGGGTCAAGAGTCTGTGATCTTCCCTGATTAATGCATTTGTCACCTTATTTACATTTCCTATGTGGCAGTGTGTTGAACAATCATAATCATTGACTAACTCAAGTCATTTCATTTTCCTCATGTTGAGTTCTTTTTATGCGAAAATGAATTTCAAAGTATTATGGTGTGTATAAATCTCACCTCGTTCTTCATAGAGATAATGTCTACATATTTTCAAAACAACGATTACGGATACTAACTCAAGATCATTAGTGGGATATCTTTTCTTATTAGTCTTCAACTTTCTTAATGCATAAGAAATATCTTTATCATTTTTCATAAGGGCAAAACCCATCCATTCATTGATGCATTGATGTATATCAGAAATCCCTCATTTCTAGATAGAAGATTCAAAATTGGATCATTGACCAATATTATTTTCAAGTCTTCCAAATATTCATTATATTCTGTCATCCATACTAACCTAACACCTTTACATGTGGTCTTGGATAGTTGGTTAGCCAGTCAGGTGAAATTCTGAAGGAAACACTGACAGTAACTCGCTAATCCAATAAAACTGTGTACCTCGGTTATGTTTGTTGGCATGGGAAATTTGTGGGATTCCTTTGTCTTCATAGGATCAACTAATATTCCATCCTTAGGGACAGTATGGCCTTGAAATGAAACTGATTAAATCTAGAATTATCACATGCAAAACTTCCCATATAATTCATTTCATATATGAGTTTTCATAATAATATACATGTGATTCTCATGGTCTTCATAGCTGTTTGAGTGTACATTGATATCATTGATGAATACCACAAAACATTTATCACAATATTACTTGAAAAATCAATTCATTAGATCCATGAAAATAAAGGGTGAATTAGTCATTCCAAAAGGCATCACTGTAAACTTGTAATGCCTATACCTGGTTCGAAATGTTGTCTTAAGAATATCTTCTTTCCTCACACGTAGAAGATGATATCTAGATCAAAGTTCAATCTTCCCAAATTATTGAGCTCCACGAAGATGATAAAATAAATAATCACTCCGGGGTAGAGGATACTTCTTCTTAATTGTAATAGAAATGATTTCCCTATAATTTATGCATATCCTTCTGGACCCATCATTCTTCTTGAAAAAAAGGATAGGGGCTCCCCCTTAGAGAAACACTAGGTAAAATAAATCATTTTTCATTCAATTACTCTTGATGTTTTCTATTCTCCACTAATTTAGCAGTGGACATTCTATAGGGTGTCTTTGATATATGTATGGCCCCATGAATTAAATCGATAGAGAACTCAAATTCCCACATCGTAGGATGTCCATGTAAATCCTCTTGTAAAACATCAATTTATTATTTCACTTTATGAACATCATAAATTTTAATATTTCTTTCCTCGCCCATAGATATTGTTTTAACTTCCTCACCAAGTATTGATTTCAGTAGAGCTAAAGTGGTGGATCTAGATAATAATTAGGTTGTGATGTTTCTTCTATAATGATAAGGGATATATTGCAACTTCCTTCTTATAATAAATCTTTACATCATAATTTTCCAGCCAATTCATACTGAGAATTATATAAAAGTCAGTCATTGATAAAATGTTAATGTTAGAAAATAATTCTTGTTTTTGTATCTTGAGGGGGACTAATTGACATGCCTTTGTTGTAATGATTAATTCCCTAGGAGTTTTTGACTGAAAATCCTTTATTAAATAAAATTGGACGTGTCTAATTTTCATGGAAAACTAGGATGATATAAATTAATGGGATGATCTAGAATCAAATAAAGTGTTGGCTATATTTGAGGAAACAATTAACGTACCTTCCACCACATCATTAGGAATTTTAACATTTGTGGTTGTAATCACATAAGCTCTCCCTTTCTCTATTGTCCTTTTCCAAGGCATGTTTCATTGGCGCTTAGGAGACTCATTTTCATAATGTCCCATCTCTGTAAAATTTTATCTTTGAACATCATCAAATTGATTCTTCCCCTTCCGTTCATTATATAGATGACCCCTTTCACCACACTTATAGTAGACTCCCATCATTTTCAAGAATTTCTCGAGATGATTCATCCTGCAGTTCTCGCATAATGAAAATTTATTTATTCCCTTTTTAATCATTGTAACTTCACCATTCTCATGGTTATTAGAGTACCTCTTTTTATCATGGTTTCCCTTGAACAAATATGATCTAGAAAATTTCTTCTCTGTTTTGATAGCACTTGATACAATTTTATCATATGATGAAAATGTTTGAGAAGTCAGTTAAATTCAATTACATGTCTTGTTACCTTCAAAGAAATGATCAATCATATATGCTGAATCACATTCCTAATCTATGGAATACCTAGCTAGACTTGTGTTGGTGTCCTCATACATAGTAACACTGTATTATTTTCTTTGCATTAAGCCAAGAGATTTCCTCTTCATTTTGGTTCATTGCTAACAAGGGAAATATTTTTCAAATAATATTTCCTTAAAAGTATTCCATTCGATATCATCTATTCCTTCTTCCCCATTGGTGTTCTGAATCAAGGACCACAATTGATCAGCATCTCCCTTGAGATATTATACTGCCAGTACTACCATTTTATTTTCATTGAATCTTAATTCCATGGATATCTTTTCAATGGATTTGATCCATTGCTGAGAAACCACTAGATTAGTATTCCCATTGAAAGTTGGGGTTTAAACCGCATGAAACGATCCAACCCATGTGTGGAATGGATATTTGTTACATCCCGAGTATGTTGTCCCAATAAGGTCATTATCTGATCTTCTCTGAAATTGAATATGTTTACTTGATCGGTGGTGCAATCCCTCCATTATATACATGTATTGATTCCCCTTCTTCCATAAGGCTCCATTTCTAAATAATGGTATAAACTATTTTAGGTTATGAATATAAAAAATAATATCACTTAACATGGATTTAAATTCTATGCATAACTAATATTATAATAATGGATGTTCTGAGGAAAAAATTACATTAAAATCCTTCATAATGGATTTTAAATAAAATGTGAATAATGCTAAGCATATCCACAAGGAGTCTCATAACAAAGAGTTTAGCATGGAACATTGTCAGGCATCGGGATACCTTGGGTCAAGCCCAAAAATCATTGTTGGAGCTTTCACTCCAAGGTACATCTGTGCCAGAGCCAACTCTACCTACTCATATCCTAACAGTGATATATTTTTTAGAATGATTCACATAATCTATTCCTTATCAAAATACCAGGGCATTTTTTTAAATTTATCGTTAAATAAAACCTTAGGGATTTCTTCCCTAATATATATATTTTATTCTAGTTTCCAAGGTTCTTACTAAACTTCCTCCAATACCAACTATAACGAATCGACCCCTAATCCAAAAGGAATGGTTAGTTTAGTAGTCTTTATGAATCTAGATACATATTTGTAACTCAAGTTACATTGGAAAAGGTTAAAAAATTCAATACATAAAAAAACTAAATACTTTATCCACAAGAAATCAACAAATGATATCATATTTGTTATCTTTTGAAAGTAAAAAAAGATTGGGGTGAGCTAAAATGATCATTAAGGGTCAAAAATAGTGGATGTATGAATCGATAATAACTGAATTGTATACAATTTGACCTAATCCACATGGCATGGTGAATAAATGAAAAACTCACACTAATAATATACTGGGAATTAAAATACATCCATATATTTTTTCATATTTAAAATCTCATAGATATTGATAACTGATAATAATAAATAGAATTCATACTAGTTGGATGTCATGTATCTAGAACATGATACCATAATACCATAAAAACGATTTAGTTTTGTGGGTAGAAACCCATCTTGTTTTTTAAAAAAACACGAAGGGTTTTTCACCAAATTATTTTTCTCATGAGACCTACCGATGCATCGAGGGGATGTATCATCCCCCACCATCCACTTCTTGTCCAAATCATTCTTTATACACAAATTCAACATAAGGGAAATATTAATTTACATTATCCATATATAATTGTCGACACAGATTCAACAATATTTCCACATTCAAAACAGTATTCAAAATAAATATCATATGTAAATTGGTATACTAATTAGACAATAATCATATCCATGATATGAGAATATGTAAATTTAAATGGTATATAATTTCGATTGAATATTGATCTCAAATTGGTATTAGATAAACCACATAAGAAAGAGTAGGTTCACAATACTAAGCATGTCACAACGAAGTGAAAATTGAGATCAAGATCATTACCACGTTGTAATCAATTGAGTCATATGAACAAAAGATAATAACAACAAAAATAATCACAAAATATTAGGAATATAAAGATAATACAGGTAATATATATCAAATGGAAGTACACCTACACCACATATAATAAATTAGAGGTGAATAATGGAAATCCAACAGTATTGAATGTGATATTTGAAAAGCCCTTACAAAATTTTGGCATGATAACAAGTGTTCTTGAGAGGGCTTAATGAGAGATAAAGGGGTATAACATTATTTATATATCATAAGGGATGTATGAAGAAGGTGTAAAAATATACCACATCATTAGGTATTAAAAATAAATGCTCCAAATATAGTGGATATTTCTGAACAAAAGTGTGAGAGAGGATCCCTTAGCTTATGCTTGAAGGTGTTTTTAATTGTTCTTGACGACCTAAATAATAAAATTTATCATCATTAATTAGTAAGTCCATAACATCATAAACAAGTAATTGATATATTATAACCTTAATAATTTCATTAATGGCCTTTTTGATGGGTTTAGGAGAATCAATTTTATGGTTTTTGAATCATTTTCTTACTTGGGTTTCATGATTCGTTTACTTGTATTAATGAATGGAAGTTCATTTGAAATGTGGTTAAACATCCAGAATCATTAATATATCTTATTACAGAAATTATATAGATATAAATGATCTTATAATTATTCTGGTTATATACCATGAGGAGGACTCATTCAATGAGTAAATAATAAACGCTTGGATTTGACTTGGCTGTTTTGTGCACAATAAACTTATATTGTATTATTGTTCTATATTATTAGTGTGTAAGGATTTCATAACAATAAAAATTATAAAAATTATATATTATGATCTGATTCAACCATTTAAATGGTTTCATGACCAGTATTGAATATTGTAATGCAAATTGAAAACTCGTCTTCCTTGAGTGTGATAAATTAACACATCTCGGACAATGTTTGCATTTATTTTACAAAAGGTGTGGAAAAGGGAGTTTATGAAGAAATTTACCATTAGCATAATGAAAATATAGTACATTTAAGTTACTGTAATTATCATGGAATATTTATGAGGTGATATGATAAGATAGAAACAAAATAATAAAACTTGTAATAAAATTTAAAAGAAAAGAGAAGAGAGGTTCACCTCTTTAGTACCCCACCTTGAGAAAATCCATAAGACCTTTGTTTTTGGCCGTTTGGTGAGACCTAAAGGTCTTGGGTGTAGGGAGATGGCCTGGTAAGTGTATTTGGATGAATTTAGGTAAGTATTGAAGCTTGAATGGTGTGGGAGGAAGACAATGTGAGGGGTGGTTTTTATAGTGCAGGGGAGGATAGTTTTTATTCATATTATAATCATTAATTTATTATTTCGTCTCAAGACAAGCATTAGTGAGAATTCATTGACCTATTATAGTAATAAGAGCATGTGATTTCTATATTTGGGTGCTTACATCACTCATGTTGCTATGAATATTTAATTTAATTTATAATGTATTTATACAATAAATTAATGTATTTTACTATTCACAAAATATCTAGAATTTCAGAAAAATACAAAAAAATTACCCTAACCATTTTTTTGATGTTTAGAATCCAAAAATGAAGTCCCTTATTCAAAAATAATTTTCTATATATTATTAATTAAATATTTAATTAAAATCATTATTTAATCGAAATATATAATCACTTAAAATATTCATCTTCATTTTTAAGCTGCCTAAATTAATTTATACATTCATTGGAAGGGATATAATTTATAAATGGTGTATTACTATTCATAAGGGTAAGTTACTATTCGTAAGGGTGTGTTACTATTTATAAGGGTATGTTACTATTCATTTATAATTAAGTTAATTCTATCAGGCTCTAAATATCATCCTCAACACAACCTTGTGTCTTGGATTTTCAAAACTCAAAATGCAGAGCTGGGAAATTTATGTTTAATGTCCAGGTTATGATGATCTCCTATAAATTCCCATGTTTTTTCCATTGATCCTTAGTGATTCATGAAATATATGCTATAACAAGAATGTATTTAGAGAAACAAACCATAAATTTTTTGAGGTGTTACAATTGATACAAAAAATACTACCAAGAACACATACTTTCGAATCCTTTTCCAAAATCCGAAACATTATATCCTTGATTATGATGTTGATAATTGTGACCTATTTCCCTTAAAACCATACAATATCAAAAGTAAATCATTTATAACCCAAATTATAGAGGGAATTTTAGATTTTATTTTGATAGAATTAAGGATATTTTGTATAAAAACAATTACCAATAAATTAAATGAGCATTTCTCATATATAACCCCACATTTATATTTCACATTAATACATCATTATCATCCATATAAAATCCCTTCTTGGAGAACCTTGTTCAACATCAGTATTTAAAACAATTTGAAAAGAAAACATAATAATGGTGAGATCAAATTATCAGTATGGATAAACATAAACATAAACAGTTGAAGGTCATCTATGCATTTATGAGAACCTAATGGTATAATGACATTAGCAATGTTCAAGATCGTTTCATGAGAGAACTCATACCTATCAATATATGGATCATAAAATATGAAAACATAGAAATGAAAAGAGTAATTAAAATAAATAATCAAAATCCATTTGATATCAATTGAAATCATTATAAATATTATAAACTCATAAAATTCAACTAAAACTCTTTTACATAACATGGATCACCACTTCCATAAAACCCTTTCATAACACCTTAAATTTGAGTAACCATACGGCCAACTTATAAACTTATCATTAATCAATCCATTATATGTCTATAATGGGGATCAACCTTTGTATAATATATGATGGACTCATGTATTTTCTATGCACTATAATTTGGCTCAACCATTCAAATAAGCTATGTTGGGACCACCTACAATTATAATGGGGATCAACTCTTCTTATATGTTATATTGGAAACAACAATTTCTTATAATGCTCAAGTATATTAAATAAATGATTTTCTTCATAAAACACATAAAAACAATAATTGTTCTTTTATAACCCTATAAACCCATGGAAAATAAATGGGTTTAATGTAAATATCTTTTAAACATGTTTAACTTATGGAAAAGAAACATGTTCTATAATAATCTCATTGAAACATGATTAACACATGGAAATGAAATGGATTCTAAAACAGTCTCATTGAAAAAATCATAATCCATCTAGGAAATATTTATTATGATATCAATAAAAAATATCTCAATTAGATGATAAATAAATAATAGGATTTTTTATTTCCAAGAATAGAAATACACATACAATATCATTAAAATCTTATTGAGAAAAATAATCGTTAATCATTTCAAATAATCTCATATCAATTATAAATGATTTTAATCATTTACCCAGTAGATACAATAATATTAATTGAAATGTGTAAAATCAATAGAATAAGAATAATCATAATATATAATTTACAAGGATAAGTTAATATACCTTATAAAAGAATAATGGTTTATAACCTAACAAACGTCTCATAGGAGGAAATTTGTGAAAACAAATCCATTACCGCTTTGGTTATTCTGAAATTTTATAACCTATAAAATAGACAAATAGGAATAGATATTTCATAACCAATAAATTTAAGGATAATAATCAAAAAATAAATTCAATTTTAATATATACACCACACAATAGAAAAGAGGAGAATATGGAATATATCTCACATAAATAATTATTAGGCAAGAAAACCCCTAATAAAGATCATATAACTGAAGTGAGCATAAATCAATGATAAAATTATGTGTAAAAAATATAAATATAAAAAATAAAATTTTAATTACAGCATAATAAATCATAGGCCATTTCACATATATTCTTAGTAGAACATATACAATGACATAGATGTTTAACCAAATGAATGTAAATTCATTTTATAATTCTATAACATATAGTTTTATGCTTTTCTTATTTCTTCAAAAATGGTAATCTTATTTTAATTAAATACATGATTCATATCATTTTCAATTATTCTTTTTAATTTTTTTCACATATAAATATTTTATAAAAAAATACTTAATATCAAATATTTATGTCAATTTTTTTTACAGTTTTTATCATATGAGTCAAAACTATCAATGATAGGTCTGCTGTGGTCAGTGTGGTCATTATTTAAAAATATACAGAATAATTTCCATGAAACAATTATCACATATTTACATAAGTTAATATTTTAAAATAATTAATGAAATATTTTTATGAAAAATGAAACAGTATTACGATTACAAAAATAGTAGGTCATACGTACGTATCAGTAATGTTCCAATTCTTCAATGATCCTTACGTAAAGAAGTTATTTAATGTTTATCCTTCCAAAATTAAAATCATATAATAAATACCATACTATTTAATTATAGGTTCTTATATATATCATTATTATTACGTGGTTATTAAAATTGAAAAATCACAACCCTTTGAGGGGGTGGTAATTCACACCTCCACGAGTGATGTTATCACTTTGTTATCTTGTTTCATGGAATGAAAAAAATGATATGTTATAATTGCATATAGATAATTATGTCACTAATAACATAAATATATAATTTTTATCATATATTTTTATTAAAACTATCTTTATTTCATTCTAGGTAAAGGGTGAATTTTTCCCATTACATTGTGGGGGTAGTAGTCTACACCTCCAAAAATGAAGTTATAATATTCCAAAAAATAGAAAACATGACGGTACAATTTATATAATAATTTCAGAAGTATTAAGACATTATAAATGTAATATAAATCCTTTAAAAAAATTATTTTTTCATAATTTTAATCCATAATATGTGGTAATGTAAAACAAGAATGAAATTTGTTCACGAGGGAGTAGTTCACCATACACACAAACGATTATTTCGCTATCCATTAAATGGATGTTTCCATTATTGTAGGTAAAAAACAATAAAAATAATTATTATATATATTATAGTAATTTTATTATAAAATAATTTAAAAATTAATAATTTGATGGTTTGGATAATGAAATTAAAAACAATGACTATAGAATAATGTTACATATTTTTCATGTGACTCCTTTTTCATTTACACCAAATGGAACCACTAGATTAATTTATGAAAAAATACCAAATTATACGATTAGAGGAGAGATATAGAGATATTTTTTTCCTATGTATTGTATGAGTAAAATGGTAAGATATTTCTGAATTAATGGGAAGGATGATTACTTATTTATAGTGGATGGAGAGTGGCATTATTATAAATATAAAAAGATAAACAAAACTTGGAGGTCTCTATTAAATCATATTTCACCAATAATGAACCCAATTTGATACAAATTGGTTTATAATATAATAATATCCCTAAAATAGGTTTTGGACACATTTCTAGATCATTTGGACACATAACATTAATGTTCAACTACTAAGAAAAGACATTTTTATCCTAAAACACTGTATTAATTTTTAGATAAATTCAATAATATTTATTGTAATAATTAATTTTAACATAAAATAAATTATAAAATATGATTATTTAAAATATTAAATCCATTTTTCTAAATTCAAATCACATAATTGGATGATAATTATATAAAATTAATCTTGTAAAATGAACGAGACAACGCATTGTTCAAGAGAAATTTTCAAATGATTGAAATGATTTAATATCTGATTTAAATTCTATGATAATTCCAATTACCAATAATTTATTCATTGATATAAAATTGATCTTTTTATACATTAGAACCTATTAATAATATAATTTATCACTATAAATTTTTTATAGGAATATTCAATTTTCAATTAAACACCGATGTCATTTAATATTCATCAACATATAAAAGTTCACGAAAAAATACTGAAAACTTCTCCAAAATTTAATTTTAAGATTACGATTTAGAAAAAGTAGTTTTTTTAAATAAAATTTTTAAAAGTTCCAAAATTCCATTTTAGTCGCCATTAAAAGTTAGAAAAAGTGCCTTATATAATAGTACACACTTTTAATGAGTAAAATTGGATTTGATCATAATTTATTCCTATAAAACATATAAAATTAATTTTAAAACATTTTATTAATTATATAACATATAAACATAATTAATTCCATTCATCAATAGTGATTTATTTTATTTATTCTTATGAACTTTCATTCTGGAAATGAAAATATATTGTCACAATAATAGATCCTTTATATTCAATTGGTACTTATTTTAATTTATAACTAGTTGGTAACCAATGAATTAATTATATAGACATGTGTAAACCATATATTTATAATATAGTTAATAATATTCATTCCTAACATTTTGGAAACCGTTTGATAATTATTCTGTTAAATAAATAATATTAGTACTAAATTATTTCCTAATAAGATATGGCATTTTGTGTAACAAAATTAATCGTAGAAACTCAATGTTGTGTACAATGAAATATAAACATGGTGTTGTGTAAAATAAAATATAAAATAATAATTTCGTGTAACATAAGATTTCAAATCATTTTAATTAATTTTAATGAAAATGTTTGATAAAATTTTCATATGTTAAATCATACCACTAGATAATGATCATTCATATTAGTAAAAAACTGAATAAATAATGAATCATATAGATAAAGTGTTATGAAAAAATACCAACCACCATGTCAATACTCTCTAAAAGAATGATAATTTCGATTATAGTACATTTGAATCCAATAAGGAAATGAAGTAGAGTTATGATAATTTTTAGTCATCAATTTATTGGAATATTAATTGTGAAATTATTATAAGTGTGGTATAATATAACTCTTTGAGGTTTTGGAATATATTTATATTCAATAAATTTATTAATACCGATAGATTTAAATGATAAAAAATATAAAAATTAAATTAATAATTACTTATAAAAAATTATAATGAGAAAAATTGTCACATGGTTAAATGAAATTGATAAAACATACATTTTTTTAAAAGGGTCAAAGTCACCTATGAAAATTACTTTCATCCTAGAAAAAAGTGAACTATTTCTTCAAAAAGAGTATTTTTCTTACCATTAATACTTTAAAAGAATTGGACCATTAAGAATTATTGATAAAATTCAATTACAAAATCAGATAATTGAATTCATGAGATGGTTATGAAATTATATAGAATGTTAGTCCAACAATTCATATCTAAGTGAAAATGTTTATGGGACATATACTGTTTTATCATTTAAAATTCACCAAAAATGTAAATTATTTAATTTATGTATTAATTTTATTTAAATTATTTTTTTAAATATGAATAATGTTGAGTTATTATTCATATATTTTTTATCTATTTTTTCAAATAAATATTAAATAATATTAAGGTGAAAAGACATATTTTTTAGAAAACAGTTTTTATGTGCATAATTTTTTTTCTATAATTATAAATATTCTTGATTGCAGTTTTTTAATTATTTTAATAATTTTTTTCGATAATATATACAATCATATATTTTAACATTCATCTATTGTTTATAACTAAGAAAAAAATGATAATAAATATATTCATATGATTTAAAAAAATTATAAAAAACTTTTTATATTAACTTTTTAGGATTATATTAATATTATTTTTTCCAGTCCCATATAATAAATTTGAAAAAATTATTTCCAAATTTCAAATGTAGTTTTTTTTATTTAGTTATTGGGATAACTTTATTTTTTTCATCACAATCAGTTTCCTTGGTAAAAAATAATCATCATAGTAAGGCATAAAAGGGTTAACGATATGATAAAAATGAAATGTAAGGATTATAATATCTATAAATTGAGTGTATGTTTTATTGTATGAATATATTTTTAACATAATTTTTCTTCTATTAAAAAATTACCCATTTGGTTTACCTTTTTAATGAGAGTACCATTGTATAATTTTAAAATAGTTATTACTTATGCTTGAGACGCTTCCCTATATTATAAATGGGATCCTCAAATCCTTACTTATTAAAAAAATTGGAGAACTATAGAACAAGAAATAAATGGTAAAATATCTTCAAAACTTTCCTCACCATGTCATAAAATTCTTTATATCAATAAAATACCACCATAAGAATTTCAATGTTCGAATCTATAGGAATATACTCAATGAAGAGGTAATCGTCTTAACCGAATACATTAAAGATTATTTATTAAAACACATAAATAAAATATATTTTATAAATCCTAATGTAAATACAATATAATACTAAATATAATAGAATATTTCAATGAAAATTTAATATCCATTATCGATTTTTCATCCTACCATTGGAAAATGAAGGTGATGCTCAAGTGTATATAAAGTATATAATCTTCTTCAAGCGATATTCATTATTTATAATCCCGAAACCACAAGGATGGTAATATTGATGGATTTAATAATTATATATTATATTTAGGTTGTAATTTTTCTTTTTAATGATTATTTTTTATGTTCTTCCATTTCTTTCCATTCATTATAAAATGGAAGCATCGCTATTGCATATGTACGGACTATCGCCTCGGAAGAGATATAAATAATTTTTCATCACCGACTTGAAAGGATAATTTTAATGTTTTATATTATAAATATATATTTTATGTATTAAATTGTTAATATTATTGATATTTTGATACCATGAATCGGGTTTAGGGATCAGAATCACTAAACAGAACCATTATAGAAAAACGAAAAAGTTAACAACCAAAAATTTAAATTTTTCTATAGTATTATTTTTTAATGGGTGATTTGGAAGAATAAATGAAATATAAATGGTCCATAATTATGAATATTATTTTGAAACTAATTATTAAAAAAATTATTATTAAAAATTGTAGGGCATGTATGATTTAATTACAGACATGAGGTAAGGGTTTATTTCACAATATCTTTCTTAATTAGGATTACTCATTTTTAAATACATATTGGAAAAATTGTATAAATACTCTATTATAAAGGTATATATTTCTTATAATATGTATATTTCTATGGTTATCAACTATTTATAGAATTTTATTTTCTTTATTACGTAAAAATAAAAAACTAATTTTGAAAAGAAAATCTAACCTTATTTATCCATTTTAGTTAGAAATATTTTCCTTCCGTGTCCATGATTTGTAAAATGTTTTAATAATATTATTAATTTTAATATAATTATGTTTTGAAGACATTATAATATTTATTTTAATTTTTTATGAAACATTTAAAAACAAAATATTTTCATGTATTTTCAGTATGACTCACATTTGAAATATTTTTTAAAAGTATTAAAAGAATAATATTATTAATCATATAAAATAGAAATGGTGTTTATAAATATCATTTATTTTATCCATTATTTATATTCTATTACATATTTCAATTTTTTAAATAAAATATAATAATTGTTATTCTATAATTTTTTATTTTTCATCAATTTGAAAGCAGAAAACTGCATTTCTTCTTTTTTTCAATATATTTTTATAATTATTTTATAAATGTATTTATCATAAATGTTAATACATTATGGATTGCTATGATTAGATGGGGATATAATATATTGATAAAATCCACTTTATTTGTACATATGGATTATTATTTTCCTTTTTAAAATGATACATTCCTAAAAATGTTAATTTCACAATGGTTAGATAAGTAACATTGAAATAATGAATGATTTTAGGATCTTGTGGCACACACTTGTGTGGTTTTGGATATGAAATGTTTGAGTATGGGATTATATATATCTTCAATACATTGGTTAAATATTGATATCTAATGAGATAATATGTAATGAAATGAGGGGTGAACTCAATATAATAGTGGCACTATTCACCATCTATGAAATGTGAATGGGTTTTGAACCCAATACACTATGGGACTATGTTAACAATGTTATAATTTTATTAAAAATGATCCTTCAATAATGAAATAATTTTCTGTTATTATTGTATTGTAATTCCCCAATTAATAGTGATTATTCTGATGATTTATTTCCATAGTTCATGATTGATTTTGTATTATTTTTATACATTTAGGACTAATATATATTGTTATGAAGATATTTTATTTGATGAATCACGATTTATGTTCTATGAAAGATTTTGTATGATTTTTATATTTTTTGGTCTGGATATTGTACCCTTTTTATTATCGAATTCTATCATATGAAATATTATTTATGTCTACTATGTTTACTCTTATAGGGAACTTGATTTCAACATTTCTTACATTTCAATTTTGCCCATGTTGTGAAGAAATATATTATGTTTGAAAAAAATGGATGTGGTAATATGTGTGAATAACATTATGAGATATTTTGAAGATATTTCAGGAAGTAAAATGATCATGTATCTATTATTCAAAGGCACAAACCCTTATAGTTTTTATTCAAAAAATATTTTTTAATATATCATGTTTTTATTTAAAATGATGTGAAATGTGTTTAAAGAGTTCTCAGGTTTCCACATTGAATGGAATAACACTACATGACAAGATTGTGTGAAGCACATTAGCCATAAATTGTATGTTGTTTTTTGCATCCTGTAAAAACCTAAGACTAATCAGCGCTATCTATATTATTTACCCTAATACCCCTATGTAAGGCCTTGATCTAAGTTTGAGACACTAGTTACATTTTTTATTCCTAATTATCCCATCACCTGTAAATAATAAAATGTACCATATTTTCTTTGATCAATGTATACTATTTTCCTTATTTCATTGGATACATTGTGATTCCCAACCTATATATCTTGCCCCTAGTTGTGATATTTTAATTTCACACCGCCCATTATCTCACCCTAATGTTGAGACATCCACTAATTCATGAAGATTTTTATATATTATATGTAATTTTAGAGACATCACTATAATGAACTACAAATGGTTTACTTCCACTTGTTTTTGGATATGTATTGTCATATGTTTTAAAAATATCAAACCCTACCATAAATTAATCATTAATTCCATTACGAACCATCCTAAGATTTAGGGTCATAAATTCACATCAAGATATCTTTTATTAACCCTATTCTAGGATGAATTATTAATCACATAATACTGAATTAAAAGTGTCTTGATTCTTGATCACATAGGATACATAGTGATCCCAATATCACCTATCATGGGACCACCTTTAATTTCTATTCATTCCAATTAACCAATACATCTTGGTGTTTGAGAAATCATTAATTCATGTAATATCCCCTCTAATAGACATATATTAGGATAGAAATACATCATTTAAACCTAGTTGTGGAAAAATTTAATAATTCATGTAAGGTTTAATTATTTATTCTCTCAAGAGGGCCCTCATACATTTCATCCTAACTCTCCCGCAATTGAACAAGATTTATATAAACACATCTATTCAAGAACTAAATTTCTCTTCATTATTTTTATCATAAGATTTATTATTATTATTTAATCCTCGTTCCAAGAAATATTAAAAAAAATTTATAGATTAGAATACATGTTTTGATTGAACTTTTTCTTTGTACAACTATGTAAATCATGATAACAATAATTTTTGGATACATAGGGACATTATTAACCCCTATACTGAACGCTTTGAAATATATTCAATTACTTACATTATCCAAAAATATCCAATCACAACCAAAATTTTATCAGTTCCACATTAGAGGATTCTAATTACCTTTTTAAAATTATCTTCTTATATCAAATAATGTGTATAATAAGTATTTGAATAAACATAGTAGTTTCATGGCCACAAAAAAATAAAAATTCCTTCTATAAAGTACCCAATTATTTAATGATGGTATATATGATGCATAAAAGACCCACAAAAAACTGATTAAAGGAATGTATTTGACTTAGAGAGAGGGTCATATAGCTTTTCACACCACCAACATCACTGTAGTGGAACCATTCATCTAGTTATGTTCAATATTATTCCTCGATATGGTTATTCAATGATATAGAAATGGATACATCATTTCAATTTTATCAATGGTTTTCATATATTATTCATTTTTATTTATTCATTACCTAATATAAAATAATCAATATATAAGTGTACACCATCCAAATCCTTTGATTAATGGTTTTTAAATATTTATGACTATTATATTACACATTTGAATAGATATATTACACCTCGATTGTTCAATAAATTTGTTTATAAATTGTTTGGTATATTTCACTATGGAAATATATACTAGTATTGTGTTTCCCTTTAATTTAGATTAGTCTTCCAATCAACGTTGTATACAAAAATTCACATTTTTTCAATGTATTATTACTATAAACATTATTATAACTTTGGTCAAAGGCATATACCCATTAACGTCATCAGATTCAAATATTAAAATGTCAATGAAAAGAATCATGGTACTCATTGGTTTTATAACCCTCAATGCATGACATAAGAAAAAATTGGGGTCTCCACTTAGTCATCCTTTCAACCCATGGTATAAAAAATAATTATTGAATAACAAAAATTAAATAGGCTTAAATAAAACAATGTTCAAAACCCAAAAATTTATTCTAAGAAAAACATGGGTTTATACTCCTAATCCACTCATTCATGGATGAAGCAACATTTATAGACTTAATAAGAAAATACAAAAAAATTGCAACCACCACCACTAAACCCTGGAAAAATTCAATCATTTCAAATTGGATATATTAATACAGGTAAAATTTAGAGTATCATAATATCTTCATAGAGGTAGTTTTAGAATATTTTTTTCACCCTCCATAGTGATATAAATTGTATTTGGGTATTTTAAATCATCTTGGTAATTAACTTACACAAAAAAATGGCTTCCATTATATTTATTTTTCTTATTTACAGACATTCATATATCCAAAAAAAACTAACCATGAATTATAGTGGTGTAACGTGCATTAAATATCCATATCCCTTATATTCATCTAGGAGTACTGGTCCAAGAGGATATCAAACAACTTCTATATTATACCTAAAAGGTTATCCTTAGCATAATGTTATTACATGTATATTTCATATTAATATCATTAATTCTAATCAAATAGAACATTCTTAAGAGATAATAGATTGATCTAATCTCCTCACCATTGAATTTTGTAGTTTAGAATGATAATTTACAAAAATGTATTTTCATTTTATACTCATATATATTTTATTACTCAGATACTTATTCATCATTGTTTTTCACAAGTCAGGATACAATATTTTAAGTGATGAATATTTTAAGAAGTTGATATTTATTTGAAAAACATATATTTTATTATTAATATATTAAAAGAATGAGTAAGTCCATAAGATATATCATTATTATGAAAGAGTAAAAATTGATGAATATAAATTTACCAATAATAATATGAAAATATTTTAATTTTATAATGCACCTAGTCATTCATGCATGATAGGAAGCATCAATTAATAACTTTAGACCTAACTGATCGGATTTTTTTTCATTAGTTTCATTACTTTTCATCTAATTATTGTCATATATTTTTTTATTTTTAATTTTAGCTTACCTAACCATATTTGTTTTTCATGTCTACTATACATATTTCTGTTTGCATTATAATAACTACTGTGTCCATCCATTTATAAATTCAGTAATCAACAAATTGATTCAATTTAGCTTTTGAACGGTTCACTATACTAAAACCAAAATAGAAAGTATATTTTCTATGCATATGTGAATCTCTATAATGGACAATATTAATTCCCATATTACTATACTTTGGTTCATAGCATCATTCAATATTCTATAGTCAGATTCAATTTATCATATAATAATAAAGAGATGGTAGAAAAGATCTTTCATATACCTTATCTGAACCAATGGTTTTCAACTGATAAAGGCAAGTAGATTTTTCCATGCCATTTAATGTATTACTAGGTTACATATATAAGATTCTACCCCATGACTTTATTTTACTTTAATAATGGGGATATTTTTTAGAATAAGTCTAGTCACTAAATATATTTTTAATGATATATGTTAGGAATTGATCAGATCTAATTCAAATGGTCCCATATTGAGAAAAGCATTCCCCTAAAGAGAAAAATTACTATGGGTGATGTGGATCCCTTGAGTGGAATGAATTTTAAATGGTGTTATAAACCTATTCCTCTAAAGTGAATTAAGGAAGTAATTATTTTGTTATCTGATGATAGAATAGATGAATTTTATCTTTCACTATGTGCATGATCTTTAAGTTGTTGAATATAATAAATAGTTGTAAAATAAACACGCATGATTGAAGAGCTTAACTAATAAATTTAATAATAAATATTGAATCCTTTACATAATAAACCATAAGATTTATTTTTTGGGCTTGGATGGTGGCCTTGAGTTTGCAGAATAACACCTCTCAATACCATGTCCTTATAAAACTCATTCTAAGACTGACCATACTCTAGGGATAACTAAATTAGAATTTAATTTGTAATTATTTGAATTTTAACAATGGTTCCCTAAAAAATCTTCATTAACCAAAACTCCCTCATCAGCATGGGTTTTCTTCTATTCCGAAACTCTATAATAAATATATGTGTCGGCATCCTACACATGTCATAATTTCCTTCAAGATATATATATATCATACAATTCATAAATCAATGTATTTTAAAATCATTTTATAATTACGCATTTCTAGAGTCTTATTTATTAAATATGATCACATATGATACTAGAATCATTATCTTACATCCACATTGTGGGAGATTCATATAGAGAGTATTTTAATTTGGTGCGATGATCATGTACATCAACTATATCTTGAATGTTTATAGTCACTATGTATACACCTATAATGTTCAATAACATTGTAATATATAAAAATGGATATCCAGAACAATATTCATTATAAGATATCCACCAATGTGTGTCATTATCTAACATTTGAATAATTATATTTAGGAATTGATCATATTGAGAGGACCAGTTTGGGATATACCTAACACTGAGAGGGGAGGGGGTGAAACAGTGTTGGAAACTTTTGAAACCAATTCCAACTTTTTTATCCTTGTACCTCTTGACCTGTTATTATCTATATTCTCTTATTATTTTTTCACTATCACATGCAATAATATAAAAAATAAACATAACCACATTATATTTTTACAATGTTCACCAGCCAATAAAAGAATCTACATCCTTTCCATGAATGGATATGACAAGAGCATGGATCCTCCACTATGATGTGATATTCTGTTACAGTGGAGTGACCATGAAAACAATCCTCTAGCCAATTTAAGTCCTTACACTTTAGAGGGTGTGGGAAACACTCATCTTCCCTCTACTGGTGATATCCCAACCCAGCATTCAACCTCGAGATGGTTCATTATACTGCCTATAGAGACAATATTATTATTTCTGGATAAGGTAGGTTCTTCTCTTGGTCATCTTTAGTGATCTTCACTTGACTACATGAAAAGAATTAGGCAATAAATTCTTCCATATTTCATTCTCTTCTTCTATAGTGCAACACTAACTGCACTAGACTTATTTTTTCTACTTTTTAGTGCAACAACCAACTACACTAAAAGATATTCTATCTTCATGTATAGAATCAAAAACACCAATGTGATTAATTAGGTAATTATCATCGGTTCACTTGGCATCATCTATATCAATTATTTTCTTCGTTTTCATGTATGGGTGTGATCATACATATGGAATTTAGGTTGAACCTTTATTCCCTTCATTTCTTCTTCTTCTATACACATGTGCACACACTTGTTTGATTCTTTTATTTTAGTGTCTTCACATATGTATATGCGTGCATGCATTCAATTTTTCTTCTTTTTGTGTGATAACCCTTAATTGATATGGTTATTTAAGCACACACACTCGGCCTCTTCCTCCCCTTTATTTTTATTCTTCCTCTAGCACTAATATTCGGTGTTTGTGTGTGTTTCTTCAAACCGAAATGGGTAAAACCCTATATTTTTGTGAGATTATTTTTCAAACACTCAATGTATGGCACTATGATTCTCTAACCAATACACATGAATGTATGAATGTGTGTTGGCTTTCTCTCCTCTTACAATAAATAATAAACGATTGCAAACAATAGAGTGTAAAAATGAGTACCTCAAAGAGTTCTTCTTAAACGTAAGAAACCAAGGTGGCCTCGGGTTATATTATTTACACAAGGATGCATAGTTCTTCTTCATACATGAGGTGCATATTTTTTCCACTTCCCAATGAACAATTATAGAATATATCAAGCAATAGCCCGTGATGGCACAGATTTTTCAAAGCATAAAGAGAGTTTTTACAAAACCTATCACTTGTTACGGTGTCAGTTTTTTCTGAAGAAATTCGAGAGTCCGTAGCATCCATCGAAGTCATTGTAGAACTATTCTTCACATAGAAGAAGGATTGAAGGACTCTTGGTTGCACTTCGAGACATGGTGCATAAAGAGATGCGCTATTTTTATAAATAGGAGATATCAGGTATAAGTGTGAAACAACTCTTCACATCTTAGGCACCTCCTTTTATGGGGGGGGGGGATACTTCTTCTTCCTTCTTCAAAATCCAAGGATATAACATTAATATCAGGGCTTTAAATGCCCAAGATCTTCAAAATTAAGATTTTTAAGTCGTGGATCAAGAATATTCCGCATGACTTGGGAATTTCCTTTTTCAAACATAGGGTCCTATCTTCTTGTATGGAGTCAGGATCGCATGCACAATTCTAGTGCATGAATATCCCTCAAAACCATGTGGCCTAGACAACTCATTTTGCATCAGTTGAACCTTAAACCTTGAGATAATTCATGCATGGATGAATTAGATTGCATTCATAGTCTCGGTTCGATCTGATGATCACCCTGCATGAGTTTTCATCATCAACATTGGGTGGGAGCATGATCGTGGACGATCAATAGTGGTGTTGGTGAGGAGTGGCGTCGGGTTACTCTTCATGCATTCGGAGGTTGAATACAATGGAACGTCTATTGGATCATCTTAGATTGATCTCAGATAGCCACTATTATAATTCAGGATGCGGGATGGAGCGTGCAATTGAGATCTCACATGAGATCAGATTTGCATCCAGGATTACCTCTGTTTTTTTAACTCATCCAACATCGAAATAGAGATGAACGGGAGGAGAAGTTTATCAATAAACTCCCCTCATCATTGGATTTTAATTATCCTCTCCCCCATCCGGTGCCACCCTGCACTGGTTCTCTATGGGTGTGCTTCTACACCCGCCCTTTCCTCCTGCGGGCACGCTCCTAGCACCTACTATGCGTCCAAGGGCATAGGTTGATCACAGTGCATGCACTCCTGTGGGCTTATACATGCCCGAACATGAGTCTTGTGGGATGGATCAGCCTTGGCTTTACCATGAGTGTTGCCAACCCATGTGGTCAAGCATTTGCCTCGGGTTGAGGCAGGGGTGCTAACTCATGGGTTGGCCCGAATTTTCTAGTAAGCCACATAATAAATAGTTGGTAGAAAATGGAGTATGAATAAAATTTAATGGATATCATTAAACATAAACTGACCTCATGCATGGACACATTTATACCTAAGGCACATGCATGGCTACAACTTTCAAGTGCCAATTTCATTCCACTCCCTTATTCTCTCTTTTTACCTTTTCTTTTGGGATTATGATATAAAAATGCTACATCAATGCTGTAAAAATTATATCGCACATGATAAAAGTTCATTGAACTTCTCAAGATCAGTACATCAATCCTATTATTTTCATTATCCATTTCAAATAAGAGAGTGTATTTATCCATCAATTACATTCAATGACCACGATAACAATAAATAAAACTCAATTACTAATGTGGTCCCAACAATATCCCCCTTTTTATTTTTCAAAAATCCCTAATGTTTTTCTACTAAATGAATGTGTCAATGTGAGTATTCAATTCATTCTCTCTCAAAAATTCATTTAACTTCTCTGCCTGTTATTGAAAATAAAAACCATGTTTTTTGTGGATGGGGTATTATTTCATACCTAAGTAACATGCAATCAATCATTTCACTCTTTGACTACTTGATCAATTATTAGTGTAAAAATAAGAGGATTTGATTTAAACAAAAAAAGTTATCCAATACCCACTAAATATGACACCTCATGTGATGAGAAATTATGATCATTACTTCAAGGGGTTTCGAATTTCATTCTATACATAGGATAATATGTGTGAATGAAATAATCAACCTAAAACTCATGCACTCACTTTATCAAATAGATTAAAAACATTCAAGTGAAATAAATAGGAGAATTGAACATGGAAAACATCCATTATTATTTTGTTAGTGAGTAATTTAGTTACTCCCCCTTTGAGATTTAATATTTACTTTTATTAACCAATGATGAGATACTGGAAAATGACATACATTTTCTAGTGACCTGATCTTTAAACAATATTCAGAGTAATTTCATTTTGATATCAACTGAAGTTGAAAATGATTAGAATAATAATTATGTCATCTTCATTTGTCTCCCCCTCAAGGGAAAAATTCTTATCACTCACTCTCAGGTTTTCTCCCTGAGAGCATGTTTCACCTTAAATTCCCTGTAAAATAAGAACAAACACAATTCAAAAATATTTAATGGAATAAGGTGGGTAATTTATTCTCTATAAATGTGAACAAAAAGGTTGAGATTATTTTCTCAACCCATATGCTCCATTACTCACGCATTCAAAACTGATCTACAATACTGATTGTTACTATGTTAACCTTAATATTTCTTCCATATCTTTTTGTGTGAATTTTATTACTCTAATGGATTTCGAAGAACTACAGTATCCTGGTGCAACCTTCATCTTTTTGAGTGATTCTTGTTTGGATGGAGTAAATTCATTGAATTTTCTAATAGTATGACCAGCCTTGTTGCACCTCCCACAAAGAACATATTTTTCCTCTTGTAGAATCTTTTTTTTTCTTTTAGCATAATTCACATCATGTTCATCTTACATCGTTCTCATTCTTTCCAGATCTCTTGGAAAAACCATTTATATATAATTAAGGAATAAGTCCACATGATTGGATCTTCTAAATGGATTCTTCTAAGTGACATCCTTCTTAGTAGTTCTTTTTGATGCACCACCCTTTATCTTCTTGGATTTAGAATCCCAGGACATCTCAAATTTCCTCCTCAGAGTCTTATGGAGAGTGTTTTCTCTTCCAAAATTCTTCTGATAGCTTCCCAATAATAATTTTTTTCTTAACCAGCTTTTATGATATTCTTTTATTGATGGCTTTGGGTACCTTTCTAAAGGAACTATCAAAATTCCGGTGACCACTCCTATCGCATACATCAAAAATGATATCTATCATTCCAAATATATTTTCATTATACAGATGCTTCTGGATCTATGGATATATCTTCTTATTCTCTGGATTTCTCACCCTTGAGATGGGATTTCTTTGTGCTTTTAGTTTTATGGGATTGTACCTATAATCCTCTACATATTTCCCAAATCTATTATAGCACCAGTATTGACCAACAAATCTTTACTTCATCCCATATTCTTTATAAGGTTTCTTAATCTTCTTCTTGAATTGGCATTACTTCTGTGGGGATCTATCTTACACATTCTTTCACCTATCTACCATATCCATGGAGTTAGGTTTATTTTCATTCTTCTTTATCTAAACATGCTTAGAATTTTTCTTCAAACCTTCAATTTTTGTGGAAACAATTTTAGAAACATGAGTACAAGATGGTATGGATGGTACATCTACATTCTCAACTTATTCAGATAGATAAATGAGTAAATCCCTGATCATCTAGTCACATGTTGGAGGTCTTTTGAGATTTGAATTATCTAGTGATCATTGAGTACTAGCAGAAACAGTTTCTTTCTTTTGGGGAGACTCAATATGTGTCTTTTAATGATTGGTAAAATGAGCTTCCAATTATAGACATATCATATTGAGGTTGAATTTTTGGTATTATATCATCAACATCTTCTCTTCACAAGCCTTCTTTAATCATTCTACTTCATCTTCACACATCTTTACTTTTTTTGTAACAAAGAGTCATGTTCTTTGATCTTCTTGGAGCCTTCTTTCAAATATACCTCCTTGAATTCTTTTCTCTTTCTCATCTCATCTTCATGTACAAGGATATTCTTTTTTATAGTCTGGTTGACTCTATACTATTCATCAATATCATTTATCCACTTTGATGAACTCACATCAAATCCTCTCTTTGTTGCTTCAAAGGCTCCAACCTATATAGAGAGCATTAAAAATTAAAAAAAAAATCTTGTAAACCTTTCTCAAAAACATCAGTTTCTTCTTCCAGTGGAGTGATATTTTCCTTCATGCAATGAAATAATCCACAAACCATAGTTGTAATTTCTTCAGGAATACCTTGTTAAATCAATCATAATATATAAACTGTTATTTCATGAGATGTTGTATATTTATTATCACCACTTGTGCCTGTATTTTCATCATGAATATAATATCCAAATGTACTAACAAATAACTCTTGATCCGTTGAGGTAAGATGGTTTTCCGTATTCTTGGTGGAATCTTAGGCCACCTTCTCAATAATTTATATGTCTAGTGTGTCTTCAATGTTAGCTAGATATGGATAACCAAATGATTCCTCTTCCATAGATAAGGGGTACTTTTTCTTCAATTTTTCCTTCTCCCTCATTTTATTATTCAACATAGTTTTGGTAGATATAGCCTTTTGTTCATAGATAACAAAATATTCACTGAAATTTAAATTCATTGATAACTAAGGAAAGAAAATCATGTCTTAAAAATATAATAACATCACTTTAGAAAATCCAACAGTGGTGAACATGGATCAGATAATAATTGGGAGGTCCAGTTTGGGATATAACAAGCACTAAGAGGGTGTGAAACAGTTTTGGGAACTTTGGAAATCAATTCCAACATTTTATCCATGTACCTCCTGACCTGTTAGGATCTTGATTCTGTTATTCTATTTTCCCATTCAAATGAAATAATAAGAAGCAGTAAATAATATGCACATGATATTTTTACAAGGTTCAGCACTCAATAAGAGTCGCTACGTCCTTTCCATGCATGGATATGAGCAGTGCCTGGATTCTACACTATTAAGTGATGTTATGTTATAGTGGAGTGACTAGGAAAACAATCCTCTAGCTAGTGTGAGTCCCTAATCATTAGATTGGGGTGGGAAATGATCCTCTAACCTATACTGGTGATAGCCTTGTCCAACTTGCAGCCTTTAACTAGTTATTTATACAGCATATAGAGACAATCTTCTTCTTTATTGATAATGTTGGATTTTATCATGGTCTTGTTTAGTGATGTTCACTTGTATACCTGAAAATTAGTAGGCAAGAATTTTTTCCTTCATTCTTTCCCTTGTTATATAGTGCAACACCAACTGCACTAGACTTCTTCTTTCTTCTTCTTAGTGGAACTACCAACTGCACTAAAACTTCTTCTATCTTCATGGCTAGAATCACATAAATGAATGTGATTATTCAGGAAATGAAGTTCAATTAACATGGAATCATCTCAATCAATTCTTTTCTTCTTGTTCATGTATGCATGTGATCATGCATGTCAAATATAGGTTGAACCATTCATCCATTAATTTCTTCTTCTTCTTTACACATGTGCACACACTTGTTTAATTCATTGATTTAAGTGTATTTACATATTCATGTGAATGAATGCACTCACCTTTTGTTGTTTTTGTGTGATAACCCTTAATATGTATGGTTCTTTAATCACACACACACACTTGGCCTCTTCCTCCTCTTTTTTTCTTTCTTTCCACTTACACTATGTTATGGTGTTTGTGTGTGTTTCTTCTAACCCAAATGGGTAAAACCCATTATTTTTTTGAGATTCTTTTTTAATCACTCAAATTATGTTTTCAATCTTCTTTAAAAAATACACATCCACTTATGAATGTGTGTTGTGTTTCTCTCCTTATCCACCAGATAATAAAACCCCATCAAATAGTAGAGTGTAAAAATGAGTACCTCAAAGAGTTCTTCTTCACCTTCTAAAAATGAGGTTCCTTGGGTTGTATTATTTACGTGAGGATGTACGGTTATTCATTGTGCATGAGGTGAATGGTTTTTCCACTTCGGAAAGCATAGTGAGAGAATATCTCAGGCTCTAGCTCATGATGGTATGACTTTCGCGAAGCTTGGAGAGGGCTTTTACAAAACCTATCACATTTTCGGGTGCCGATTCCTTGTAAATCAATCCAAGGGTGCATATCACTTGTTAAAGGATTGAAAGAACTCTTTTTTTTCATAGATGATGTCTCGTGGGACTCTAGGATTCTCTTATCAATGTATTGCAAAGGGAGATTCTCAGTTTTTTCGAACTATGTGCTCTCGTGTACAATATAGCATCAACACTTCTCTTCTCTAGAACCTCCTTTTATAGTCAAGGGATACTTCCCCTTCCACATTCAAAATCAACGTATTTAAGCTTATGATCATGGATTTTAATGGTCGAAATATTTGGAATCATTTTTTTGAAGCCACGGGTCAAGGATAAGTCGCAATTATTGGGTATTTCCTTTTTTAAACGTAGGGTCCTATCTTCATGTATGGATTTAAGATCTCATACACAATTCTTGTGGATGAATCTTGCTCAATCCCAAGTGGACTCAGAAATTCTATTTCCATCAGCCAAACATTTACCCTCGAGATACCGCATGCATGCAAGATGTATATTGCATGTGTATTCTTGGTTCGATCCGACCAACCGCTATGCAGGAGTTTTCATCATCAACAGTCACTGGGATCAGGATCATGGTGGATCGATAGTGGCAATGACGAGCAGCACTGTCAGGGTACTATTCATGTAGTTGGAGGTTTATGATGATTCCAAAACCATTGGATCAGTTCAGATTTATCTCTTACAACCTGGATTATAATGCAGGATGTGGGTTGGAGCGTGCCGTTGAGATCTCACATGAGATTAAAAGAGCAGCCAGGTTTACCTTGCTATTTTTTAAATCCACCCCACATCAAAATAGATATTTGGGAGAGGTATGGTTTATTAATCAACTCCCCTCAGCATTAGCTCAGAATTCTTCTTTCCCCCCTCCAGTGTTTCCCCGTACCGATTCTTTGCGGGCGATTCTACGCCCACCCATGCCTCTTACAAGCTATCTCCTAGCACCCACAATGCATCCATGAACATGAGTTGATCATCATGCATGCACTCTTGCAGGATTATACATGGCCCACACACGCCTCTTATAGGCTGGCATTTTATTGGCTTCCCCATGGGCCCTGTCGACCCCCTATGGTCCTGCATGTGCCTTGGGTTGAGGCCGGGAAGCTATCTAATGGGATTTTCTCCATTTTTCAGTAAGCCACGTAATAAATTCTTGTTAGAAACCTGAGTATGCAAAAAAATTAATTTTCAACATTAACCACAAACCAACCTCATGCATAGAAACTTTAAAACATAATGCACATGCAAGGCTACCTTCTTTATATTCTAAGATCATGCCACTCCTTTCTTTTCTCCTTAAACCCTTGCTTTATGGGTTATCAAATAAAAATTCTACTTTAATGTTGTAATCATTGTATCACATATTTTACAAGTTATTTGAACTTATCAAGTTCAGCAATTCAATCATTTTATTTCCAATTTCCAATTCACTTATGTGAGTGTATTTAAACATCATTGACATTCATTGACCAAATTAACAAAAAGTACAACTACATTACTAAAGTGTTCCGAAGACATATATAGTTTTCCCCCAAATGGCTATTTCCATGAACCCAATAAAGACTCCTCATAACATTCATGACTGGATTATGTGTTTCCACAAGGATATGTATGCGGCCAATATAAAGATCGTGGCCCTTAACATAGTGTGAAAATATGAGGAAAATAATAATCACTCACTCTGGAACAACTACAAATTTCTAATCGAATAAAGATATACCCTTATGTCTGATATAATATTTTAACCCAATATTGTATATTGGAAATTATCTAAAATTTAACATTATTAATTTTCATTTCCACTATCATGCTGTGTCGGTAAAGTCATCACACTTTTTAAAATTTTATTTGACCCATGAAACCATAATACAATTTTGATCTAGATACTTAAAGGGATAGTAATAATGAGATTAATACTTCTATTTTGTTAACATTTATGTATTTTTTATTGGTTTATCACCAAAGTGGGAGACTGATAAACGTTATTCCAAGAATTTATTATGGTGAATAATTGATTATTAATTTCAAAAATAATATGTATTCCCCAAAATTAATACATTACTATGAGATTTATTATAACTTATTCATTTTGAATATGAAATAAGTTATTTCTTGAAAACATATAACTATTTTTTTGTAGAAAAAGTTTAGGTTTGATGTAAATATAGGAATGTGAAGTCCAAATGGACTCATGCATCTCAAAATCCCCCATCTTGTCTTCAAACTCAACACAAATTTTATTCACCTAGAATTTCAATAAACAATAATTAATATAATTTCCTCGATGGTGAATATATCATTAAAGGATCAACCCTTTTAATCATTCTTCATATAATGATATTTTGGTAGTTAATTATTATTGAATTATTTATTATACTTATATTTAGATCTTATTGTATATTTCAATTGTATAGTGTGATAAGAAGTATAATTCCAGATTTATCCTTCAATAGATGATCTTCTCATCAAACGTGATGTCAATTTGGGTGACAGTTCAAGAAGATGAAATTTGTATAGGTGGGATATTAGAATCTGAATTAAGAATTTGATCATTGGTTGGAAGATAAAATATATTAAGTCTTCTATAATAAAAAAGGGTAATTAAAAATATTTAACCCCAAAATACTTTAATTTACAAGGCGGAATGACAAGTTAGGGTATCTTAAATTAGGTGTAATATCACCAATAACATGGTCATTTTAAATAGATGTATCTTTATTTGAAATAATGATCATATGTCAATCTATTTTTTTAAACACTTATGTTTTAAAAAAATTCAATATATTATAATATATTTAAAGTATTAAATGATTCATGTATTAAAACGATCATAGATATACGCATTAACCCACGTGGATGACTAATTACACTATGTATGAAATTATGCCTAGATTATCACAGTCATGCCATGACACCGAGGCAACAACAAAAAAGTTGGCCACAATTATACAATTGCATATAAGTTTTGTGCTTGGTTCATCAATTCCTAGTCACTAATTCCAGAGTTCATGAAAACAGGGGAGGAAATTATGCTCGATCTATACTGTTACTGATATAAATCTTTCTAGAGTCACAGTCATCAGTTCTAGAAAAAATATGCTTGTAGAAAACTGAGTGAGTTCATATCAGCTTCAATATCCATTGTACTAATACCCCATCAGAATGTTTAGATATCGATATCGATATAGGGGTCACCACCTATGACTCCCAAGGAAGATAGAAGGACATAATGGAAAAATCCTCCTTGATAGGGGATTACATCTGGTGTATGTGTTTTACATAACAAATCTACAAAACCAATAAAGGGAAGTAATGATGTATATGAGATTCAAACTAGTCATATCAAAGGGATACATGATCAAATATGCTAAGGGGACTATAGTCAATGAATGGTGATATAACACACTCTATAATAAGGGAACTCTCATAGAATACACTAATCAATAAGATATTATAGAGGGGTCTTCCTATACAATGAGAATGGTGTTCTATACAAACCCCTCAAATTAATGAGCCCAAGGAAACTAATAAAATGATACAATTACATGTATGATAACACAAGCTCGTAATGTCAGTGAATTGAGGTGTAATATGACACCAACATATCCTAAAAAAGGTATAGGGTGTTTACCTAGAGGTAAACAGTGTGTCTAACAATGCTTGTAAATTTCTGTGTCTCGCGCTCACATGGAATACATTTTTCCACGATACACTGTGTTTTCCAAAGGTACATGGTGTATATATATCACTTTGTAACTCTGTGTTTATTTCTTCTAGTGCACATGTGCATTGGTCCATGCCCATATACTTGCCTATGTCAGAGTATAAGGCTCTTATTATGTATATCGACCTCCCCAAGAATGTCCCAAGTACATGGTATGTGGAACCACATAGACATAAATCCTTGTAATACTTATAAAAACAAAGTAATCCACCATGTGATACATGAAATATGATTTGGAACAAATTGTGTGTAACAATAACTAAATTCCTTGGTGTCTAGTGCTGTAAATGTGGAGTTTTTCGACAAATTTTCACATGGTCTGTGATACAGATCTCTCCATGAAAACCTTATAATCCCCAAGAGGGAACCACATATCGTGTATTCATTGGAAAAATATTATATAGTCATGAATTTCAAAAATAATTTAAATATTTCATGATTCTTTTCCCAACCATACACTTCCACAAATATCACTGAAAATCATACTATATGTTGTTGATTTGGGGTTCACTAAACCCTCTCATCATAAATGGATAGATTGAAACCATATCATCTACTCATGAAACCACTTGATGTTTCATCTCATCAATATCTTTTTCCAATACTGCAAAAACACACTCCTAATCCATCAGACTCTCAAGAACATTCATCATAAACAACAATCATAATGTCATATATCCATCCCATGCCTAGAATAATCCAAATAGCTGGAACTCACCAACCCTCTCTAATATCTAATCTGAGAATTTGTATCAAATTTATTCCACTTAACAATAAAAAAATATGTCCATGACATTAATATATTTAATATCATTAAAAAATAAACTCATGTATCACTATTCCTTAGAGATTAGCACCGTATTAATTCTTGGATCCATAACCAATCGTTGATTTATTTTAATTCCTCAAAAGATAAAAATGATACATTTCATTTTGCCTATATTCAAGGATTATCATACCCAAAATGAAAAATCTAAAAACAGTCGGGATAATAATCTATCAACTGGGTCTCTAACTCCCACAAGATTCATTGATCGTTTTTTTAGTTCCAAAAAAATGAATCTAAGGAAAACTATTGATCATGAAGTGTCTTTATCCTACTATTACTCAATGCCATTATCTCATTGAAAAAGTAATTTCCACTCTCATAGTGCAACATTACTATGATGATATTATTAAAGTAGTTATTCACATACATCCTCAGCCACAACATATTGGGAACACAAATTAACCTAAATAAACATATTTGTTAGGTAAATCCACAAACCACATGTGAGAACACTTCTCTTTATTATGCATAATTTCATAATAAATTAAATAAGTATAAATATTTTAAATATAAATTGATAAATATTTCTACTATCTTTGGAAATTAGTTACATTACATAAAAAAAATATTAATTAATACATCATCTATATTTACAACATCCATAACATGATCATATTATTCCATCATTTTTAACACTACATTTGATAACATGGGAACATACATATAAAATGGTTGAGCAATAAATTCACATAAGGTAATAAACCTGGAATTAAATGAAGAAGAAAAACATATCATAAAATATGAATATCAATGGGACATAAAATTGGTGAGAATTATAAACATTAATAATGTGGCCTAATATATTATGATAATATAATGGAAACATGTATAATGTGAAAAAAACACTTCAATAGAAACATATTTCAAAGATAACTTCTAATAAGTAATTATTTACAATGTCTAATGATAGATTGGGAACACTCCCTAGTCCTATTCATTATTTTAAGTGACACTAAAATATTACACAATGTGTTGGAGAAATATACAATTCTGAGATCACCCATCTCCTTTATTTCATTCTCAATCATATGTGTGCCACATAAATCATTCAAAATGGATTCATTAATCAAGAAATATTATTCAATAATCAATTACTATGGAATAAATAAATGTAATTGTATAATCATATAAGTATATGTTCATAATGGTGGACACCCTTGATAAGAAATGGGTATGAATATTTTCTACACAATGTTTTTGTCATGGAAACTTATGGTGGAATTTCGGTATGAAAAATGTGGGTTTATAAATATATATTGAATGGATTGATTAGAGTGAAAGGTATATATGATAATTTATTCATCATAGGGAATTTAAGGGGATATGGGATATCATATCCAAAAATTTATGAAAATGTGTGTAAGATAATGAGGATACATGAATAAACCAGAGAAAGAAAAAACCCCTTACCTTTAGAGTGTGATCCAAAATGATTGGGTAGATCTTCTTAAGTTATTTTGGAAACCTTGGGAAGACCCATAATAGTTGAGGGAAGAGTATCGATGTTTTCAATGTATTTTAGTGAAGATAAATGGGTTATTGGGAGCATTAATATTGGAAATTAGTTGCTAACTGTTGTATAATCCCCTTGGATTTGTTCCTTATATATCATCACTTACTAACCTACAAGAAATCTTGATGTATATTCCACTATATAATTAATCATATTATACAAAAAATATTGCTCTCAGAGATATTGATACTTCATTATGATTCTGGATGGATGTATAAATTCAAACATTGTGTATCAACCAATATCTCGTTCTCTAACTCATGATTTGATGGTACACATATTTGTAATCCAAATCTTCAAACTTATTCATATAAATTGAACATCGATGATTTCAATTTTTTTATATATTCAACTATTTATTGAATTCCCACATAATCCAATTGGGAATACTCTATCCTCTCCATAATGGATGGTTGATAAATCATTAGTGAAAGGATTGACGATGTTCCTTTTTTCAGAATTCCCATATCTCTCAATTTCAAATCGAAAAATACTGGACCCCATTAACTTCTCATAAATGAAAAAATTGATGTATCCTTTCTATGTAGTGGATCTTTTACATTATTCTATTTCCATGGATAGTAGATAATAGATAATTTACAGCCCTTGATCATCTTTTACCATATCTGTTGAAGAATATTCGTCTCTTTCTTTGTGAATATATACGTGATACTATAGAGATCTATATATATTTAAATATTCTCCCCAAAGATTTAATGTATCCATATTTTAAATGTTAATATAGATACAACCAACTCCAGATCATGCATTTGGTAGTTCTGTTTATTAATATTCAACTACCATGAATCATAGGCTATAAATTTTTCATTTTTCATTATCATTAAACCTAATCCAGTATTTGAAGACTCATATAACACAAAAAAAGTGGTCCACATATAGATAGTGTGAGTACCTGTTTTGTGTTAATCCTAATTTTCAAAACCATTAAACACTCTTCACATTCATCATTGAAAAAAACCATTTACTCTCTACAATGTTAGGTTGGATCGATTATTTAGCAATCAAAATTAATATACTAGAACTTTATTATAGTGTTTGGATAACATAATGCAACTATAGATATCTATCACAGATATTGGCCTTGAAAATCCTTCAATTGCATCTATTTTTAAAGGGTCTAAATATATCCAATTTATTGTGACAATATTCCATAATAATGAGACATAATTCAACCATAACACACATTTTTAAAATTTTCTCTTTTACTAAGTTCTTTATCACAATTATTAGATGCTCATAATTCTCCTCCTAACTTTTAGAAAATATAAAAATATATTAAATAAATACTAAAATTTTTTTTGATGTAATCCCAGAGGATATTATTCATAAATTCCATGAATATTAATGGATAATTATTTAGTTTGCAGTTCTGCAATATGAACTCATAGTTACCATACCATGTACAAAACAAATTCTCGAAAATATCCTAATTTATTACCCTAATATAGTAATATATCGAGAAAAGTTCCACATTGGATAAGTATTTTACACAATGTATATGATCGAAAAAGTCATCAATATGTTGTATAGGATACTTTTTCATGATAATTCTTATCTCATGTTAATCAATCCAATGGGGCATTGACACATCGTTCTTCTTAACAAAGTGGAATGATAAACCCCAATGTGAAGCAGCTTGTTGTATGATCCCTTTATCAAGATTCTTCATCATTTATTTCATCATCTCCTCAAGTTCCACATTAGATACTCTATATATAGTCATGGATAATAGTAATTCCAGAGGTATATGTTCAATTGATATTCCAAACTCTCATAGGGAAATAATACCAATTAATTCATTGATAAAAAGTTCTAATTATTAAATGAGAATGGCCATATCTTCTAGGATGATCCTTTTCATAAAATCAATCATTTTATCTAGATATGCTTGCGTATAGGGAAATAATACCCATTCTAAAGATATTGTGATAAAAAATATTCCTCATAATCATTTTACTTGTATCGAATCAAAGAATTATTTTCAATACAAATAGTTATATATTTATCAATGATGATTTTGTTGTCTCTATTTAGATATAGAAAATCAGTTACAAGAATTCCATCAGATTCCACCAAAATGCGAATGAAAAGTTTTTTAACGATAATTTAACTCCAACAATTTTGATAGGGGAGGATTTATAAACATGCAATGAAACAGTTTATATATTTTCTTTTCTTATAAACATATCTACTTACATGCTTTGTGGTGGTGTTTGATAGTTCTAATAAACTCTCATGATACGAAGGAATACATTTAACAATTATTAAAAAGTATGTACACTATTCATGAATGAATAACTTTTGTACATGTCACCCCACCATTTTATTGATCAATTTCAATGGTTGTGATTAAAATATTTCACCCTTGTTATCTTGGAGGATATTGGATATCAGAAAAAAAAACCCTTGGATTAGTGCATTGGATTATATAGTGCCTTGGATCCTTCCATTCAAAGAAATAAAAAATGCACTAAGAGTTGACAATATAATTCATTTTCTCAATAACATTTGTGGAATTATTTCATTGGAAATTGATAACTAGGTTTCCTTCATTTCTACAAGAAAAAAATGTGTCCCACTTATAAATTTTTTAGGGTTCTTCTTTCCATACATTTTACAAGTGGGTTGTTTAAATTTCATAGAACTGTTAGAATTATCATCCGGACATCTGATATTTAGATCCACTTTCAGTATATTATCCAAATGACACACATGAGATTTGATGATCTCTATTTCGACATTGAGTCTACATCGAATGATTTCATGATATCTTTCAAATCCTTATATTGTTTTGGAATTTTATAGAATAGGTTTCATCCAAAAATGGAACGGTTGAACCTTGAATTTGGGGGGACTGAAAATGATAGAAGTTTGTAATGCTATCTAGTTTTCTTCATACACAGTGATATATTCATTTAATTTTTCCTAAAGGGAATGGAAATAAAAATCAATGTTTTGTTAGAGTGTATGAGAAAAATATTTATCAGAAAACGGTTTTTATAATTCCTTCCACCCTATAGCGTATATAACTTCCACATGCTTTGT
Organism: Viscum album; assembly: GCA_963277665.1. Taxonomy (NCBI): domain Eukaryota; kingdom Viridiplantae; phylum Streptophyta; class Magnoliopsida; order Santalales; family Viscaceae; genus Viscum; species Viscum album. The sequence goes on from OY728129.1 coordinate 2,035,598, forward strand.
ATTCTTGATCAATGTCAAGCAATGATTAGCTTATCCCTCCAAAACAAAAAAATCTATAAGAAAAATCTCTTTCATAGAACATTTAATGATGGAGAATATCTTCTCAATAAAGTTGGTCCATTGTTTGGTGATTAATGGATTTGATGATCCATTGAAATTTAGTGGCCTTTGTCACATAATTTTCACAATAAGAACCTGCTCATTCTTTGGTGGATTTGGATTCTACTGGTGATATATGTTTTAATTCAAAACCAGAGTCATTTGGGATATTATCATCAAAAGGTCAATGATTCCGACTCCCATCGGATTGCAAATCTCAATTTGGTAGTCATCACATTTCCCATCACATTGGTTATCTCCCTGATTACTCCTATTTTTGGCTATTCTCTAGAGTGAATGGAAAATTATGGAAAATTATTTTAAAATTATTAGACAAAGAAACATGAATACAGTTACAATAATGAGATAACAAATAAATTTCATGGATTTCCATAACATATGAATTTAAAGGCTTTAATCTATGTTTTCCAAGATCTATTTCTAGACATATAATATTTTGGGGTTTTTATGTTTTACCCCTTTGTACATCATTTCTAGAACCACATCCATGATTAGTATCTAGATAAAGATTTTTTTATTAATAAACCAATAACACTATAAATACCATAATTTAGAGTTCTTTTCTTATACATATTTTTATCCCTAAATCTTTCCCTAGAGTTTTATAATCTTAATCCAAAAAATTATACAATTTCATTTCATAACATTTATGACAAAACATTTATTTGTTACATATTATTTCATGATATAATATATAATATTACACATAATAAAACCAAAAATATCAATAAATATAGATTATTTGGGAGTTAGATATATTAAAAAAAATCAAAATAGGGAACGCATCATCATTATTTAAAACATCCTTGACATGATCGATTTGTTCATTCTTACTTACCACTGAATGAGATAACCTAGGGGCATACAAAAGGAAGGGGTGATCTATAAATCCATTTAAAGGAATAAACATGGAATTACATGAAGATTGTAATATGTGTTAGACAGTAGGAATATAAATGTACATAAAAGGTGTGATAATAATAAACACGAATAATGAGGCACGATAAAGAATGATAACACAAAGAAAACATGTGAAATGTGGAAAAAACATAAAAAACTACATCATAAACATAGTTAATGGAAATATTTAAGGAAATAATTTCAGAAAATTTCATATTATTGATTATGTTCACTCCATAATCCCTTGGATGATGCCTCGTTATACTAATGCATTGCCCAATGCATTAGAGTGCTATAAAATTCATCGAGCACCCATCACGTACATTTCAATCTCATGAATAAGTGTACCATATAGAGCATAGAACATAGAATTATTTGACATAATATTTTACTCCATGATAAAATAGTTTTAAATAAATACATGAATGTCCAAAATAAAATATTTATAAGAGAATAATGGTGAACAATATTGATAGAAAATGGGTATGGTTATTCCCTACAAAATTGAATAGAGGGGAAAATTGTGGTGTAATTTTAGAAGCATAACACATAAGTATATATGTTCATGGAGGGTCTTGATGAGAGTGAAAAGGGGTATCTCATAATTTATTAATCATAGGATTTGTAATGGGGATATTTTAGAGCAAAACCCAACGTTATGAATTAGTGAAAAAAACATAAATATAATAGAATCTGGAATAAAAAGGGAATTGAAAAGAACACTTACAATGATAGTGGGACTATACATATATAGGATGAGCTTAATGAGATCTTATAGAAACCTTGGAAGAACTATTGAAAGGGGTGGAAAATGTAAGGATGTGATCCAAGGATTTTTCGGTCAGATAAATTGGAGCTTGGGTGTGTTTATCTATGGAATTAGTGTGGAATTATTTACCTTTTTGAAAACACTGGTTTTGGACTCTATGTAATTAAATAAACAAAACCACAAATATTCCTACTATTTTTCCCCATACTTCTTACAAAATTGGTTTTTTTTTAATAATTTATATAGAACTTTTCCGTACATAAAAAAATAATACCCCTGATGTGGAAGTGAGTCATACTCTTAGTGAAATTATTTTAAAACATAAAAATATATTAATGGTTTTGGAGGATTCATTAAGGATTTGTAATATTAATAAAATAAATATAAAATTTAATTATTTTAAATTGAAAACATAAGTTTTGGTTGTGTATAAAATTTATAGTTTTTATAATATAACATTCAAGTCCTTATGATTTGATAATAAAAACTAAATATTTATAGTGTATTTAATTTTTACCTGAAAATTTGACTATCTTAGAAGATTATAAAAAATATAAATTCGATAATTTCAAAGTTCTGATTCCAAAAATAATAATTATTTTATTTATATAAAATTTTCAATGTTTTCGCTAATGAAATATTAATTTAGATTTTTTGATAAATACTAGGTTTTTTTGAAAATTACTATTTTCGAACATTTATTAAAAAATACATTGGAATTTATAAAAATTATTTCATCAGTTATAGTTAATGAAAATTATATAAATATTATATTTTTATTAAAATATTTTATATTTTAAAAATTTATTTATTCATCAACATAAAATACAAAATAAAATTTAATAATAATTAAAAATCAAATTTGTGTTTTTATTATATAAGAATAAAAAATTATTTATAAAATAACGATAAGAAGAAAATATGATCATTATTCAGTAGACAATAAAATATACACATTCATATAAATTTGGTCATGATATATATCCCCTTAATAGACCTGAAAACACCCTGATGGTAAGGTGACAGATGGTGAGTCTTTTATAAGAAGGTTTGGCATGCATGGATTTGGTTGTGAACCCAATGAGCTTTAACTTATACCAAAAATGTTTTTGATCAGGATTTTGTTATTGGATATCAAATTGGGTTCGGTCTATTAGAAACCTATTAATATTATCTCCATAAAAATATCCAATAAATAGACTTCATAAGATATGATCCTACCGGTTGAGGCCATCATATCATTTTTTACTTAGATTGGATATCTAAAATTCCTATATTTATACTAACAACGATATCATTTTCCAATGACTATATTATCAACTGTAATGATGATTAACATTATTTTAAATCTAATAGGTTATAATAAAATTGAGGAAGTGTATGTGATTTATTTTACCGTGATCCATAATAAGACATTTACCTTAAATCAAAAGGGTATTTTTATTTATAAATGTTTGGTTTATAAACCACCTCACTAACCTCAAATAGTCATAGGATAAAATAAAGGAACTATGAACCCAAGAGATAAACTACCTCCCTGGAAAAAAAATGTAAACAATAGAACTCTAGGGCCATTACCATCGGTATATAAAAAACTAGTAACAATTTATAGAAACTCTTAATCTAATTCTGGAGGAACTATGTAAAATCCCAGCCAAGCTCACCATCAAACCGGTGGCCAGACCGGTAACCACATTGCCTCAAACTCGTCTCCCCGTATGCCAGAGGTTGCCGACTAGCCGCGAGGGTCTTGGGAGGTGATAGTGGTGAGACTATACCATCTAATCAGAGTTGAACAGTGGTATCTCAGAGTAAATAACATTCAATAGAAGAAGCAGTAATAGATAAATAATGAACAAACAGTAGTGGCAGACAAATAGTGATCATTTTTATAAAAGGTGGCGAAAGCCAGTATACACGATACAGGGATGATGAATGATACAATGTGAAAATAGGAAAAAATATAGCATGAATAAAATAAAATGTAAAATAATAAATAAAAGACTGCAAGGCCCAATGGGCATTCTCTTGGGAATTCTAAGATCCTACTCGGTCCTTTGCTCTTATCCCCGGGTACAAGCAACACATCAACCAACCTAGGTCCTGCAAACAAGAAAGGTCTACTCGGGTACCCCAGTGAAATGGCGGCCCGAGTAGGGTGTGAGATATAAATCATAGTAGGCCAGCACCACTGGTGTCTAACCCAATCCAGACAGTGTAATATAAAAAAATAGTGAGCAGGTATGGAGAAATAAATAATCAAAATCACATAAGTAAAAACACCCGTCCAGGTTCCCAGGGGACACCTGATGGTTATACCAGCTACAGCTCATTGCCTGTAAAGTAACCTGATCATGTCACCATATACATATATAAAAACATTTATATCATAGACAGTGTGGGGTAAGAATTCCTCCCACCCATTAAACGTGATTAATGGGCATGAGGTAAGAATGCATGTCATCCCTATGAGTCAACTGGAAAGGGTTAAGAATTCCTCCCTTTTGTCATTCGAGATTAGCAGGCACAAGGTAACAATGCATCTCGTCCATATAATTAAATTGGAAAGGTGTTAGAATACCTCCCTTCCATACACGTATCAAGATTAGCATGCACGAGGTAAGAATTCCTCTCTTCCCAATAGGTCAACTGGAAAGGGGTATGAATGCCTCCCTTCCATACACGTATATAGACCACATATGGCATGGGGTAGACATGCCTCCCAACAATACTCAAAATAAGCTAGAAATGGGTATGCATCCCTCCCATCCATAATCGTCCAAAGTAGATGGAATGGGATATGAATGCCTCACATCCATAATCACTCATAAACATTATCACAATTACATTAGAATGCATAAGGCAGTACATCTCATGCATTTCAACTAGGACACCGACATAGGCTTGGTCACTCCCAATACATCCCATGAGGTAGCGGCTTATCATGTAAGTCATTAACCATATACCAACACATTTCAAGTAGTTATTCATTATATGAAAATTTTCACACACATGTCATCTCACTCAATTTTCCTACGCATGGCAAATTGATTCACGAATCAATTGTCTTAGCCATTTCAGTTAAAGGTTGTCATTATCTATTCCAAGCCATACCAACTATTCCATTTATCTTAACTAAACCATTTAAATTAATATGACATAGAAACTATGTTCAAGGGTCCAAAAAGAATAAGGGGTGTTATGACAGCAAAGCCTTTTCCCACTTGGGAAAATGCAACAACAAAAGAACAAGCAGCTAAACATGCAATTTAATAACTATAGCAAAGTAGCACAAGTAGGAAAGCATAAATGTCAACTTCGTACATTTTTATCATGAAGATAGAACACCTCTGATCGAGGTGTTTTATTATTAAATCATTAGTTTAGTGACCAAGAAACCATTTTAAACATGTCCCTGAAATTCACAGTCTTTGTAAAAAATCATTAAATTGGAATAAACATGCATAATTAACTTTCTAAAGTAATGCAGTATTAAACTCTTTAAAGGATTAACATTAAATTAATGGGAAAGAAGAGGGACCCTACCTCATGGTGGATCCATCTGTCCACTTTGGCTCTTGGAACTTTCTAACTAAAGCTGTCGCTACTGCTCCCCCTCTAGGTATATGTGACTTCACATAGTTATAGGAACACCTAGCCCCTAAGCACCCACCCGCATGGCCATGGTGTGTGCCAGAGGATCATTACACCTATCCTCATACACATATACCTATCTCCACTCACCTGAACATGCACAATTATATATGAAATGGTGAAAACTAGCCACGTACGTGTATATTTTCTACCATTCATGAATATATGCATACCGAGGGAACCAACATACATATAAATATGTACCTATGCCTGCGCAGGCAAGTCACCTAAGATCTAGAAACCCGAAACATGACCAAAACCACCAACGCACTATCCAGAACACACTGGGAACCCTTAGAACAACTAAAGAATATAATTGGAAGCTACGAAAACCAACAATGGGTAAACCCCTTTACTCGGAACCAAACAAGTGGATCGAAGCCAGCACAATCTGCCACACATTTGGCGGTGGACCCCAAATATCACCCAATTAAGTCCCAACAGACCCTTCGCATCAACCTAGAACAAGAGAAACAAAAAAGAACATGAAATAAAAAACAAATCCTAACCCTAGGGTTCGGCCGAATGAAAAAAAGGGTAAGGGGAAAACATATAATCGGCCTAGTAGGGAGGATGAAGGAGGGAGGAGGCTTACCGTAGAGATTCGAAGAAGGAATTTCCAAGAACGGCGGAGGAAGGAGGTACGACTGAGGGAGGGCTCATGTGAGGCTGAGGCGCCATGGGGGGGGGGGGGGTCGTGCGAGTCTGGCCGAGAGGAGAGGGAATAATATTTATTAGATTTTTGTTTTCATTTTTCATTTAATTTTAAAACCATTTAAAATATCCCAAAAACCCAAACATTGTACAGCGCACGGTTTATCCCTCACAGATTGTCAAATAGTGCGCAAACTGTTCAGCACCCCACTAGAAACCCAGGGCACCATGTACGGGCTGGCTGCATGGTTTGGGAAACCCGTGCGCAGACTATGCAGACTCCTCTGCCTCTTTATTTTAAGCCCTTCAATTTGGGCCGCACGGTTTCGGAAACTGTGCGCCAACAATGCGCCTTCTATTGTCGCTTAAAAACCAGCCACCTTTGAGTCCGAAACTCCCAGAACCCCTCATAAAGCCCGGGAAACTTAACGGGCAATTTCCCATGTCCAAAAACATTAAAAAGAAAGGATTCAACCTTTGGAATTCGGTTCCAAAGCCCGATCTTAAACTCAACAGGTTCAGTAATTGAAAAAGTTAAAATTTCTCCACTTTTTAACCCTGTTCAATACACGGGTCATTACAAACTACATCCATATAACCATAAATAGAACCAAAACTAATAACCAATTACTATTACATAGTGGATCCGACTAGTATAGTAGTTACTAGTGTGGTCCCATATTTTACTCCTAAAAATATGTTAATATAGTAGTGGAGTTATAATCATTATGAAATGAAAACTCCACTAAAGCTATATAATCCTTCCAAATATATGCCAAAAATGACATGTGAACCGAAATAATGTTTAACTGAAGTTAAATGGTCTACATTTTATGGCCAGATGACTAGGGTAAAACATTTTTTTCAACTAAAAATGATTCCCTAAATACACAATAAAAACTTTCTATAATCATTTCATGAAATAATAATTAAATAATACAATAATAATTGAGGTAATTCAATTAATCTAGAATTCCTATTTCATTTATATGTGTCCCAAAATCTCCAAAAAGATCTATTATTCATCACCCATAAATAGGTGAAAAAATAACAATTTATCTTGAAAACCGATTGCAACTATATTGTACCACCAACCAATACCAATAGATCATGATACATCCTCAACTCTACCATGTTTACCTCTAAGGAATAATAACCACCAAAACACCTCCTTTCATATAATTAATGATGTCACCATACATTCACAAATAGTTTTGAGAAATTCCCACCATTGGAATATCTATTCAGTGTATATATAGTTGATAATGAGTCATAAAAAATATCGCAATCGTTGTCCTAATGATGTACCTCTTTGGATCTCTAAAGAAGTGGAATAGAAACAATTCTCAACTAAAGGTAAACCACACCATCGTCAGGTCTCCTAAGTTCTCTAACATAGACACTGAGCGCACATGGATTTCATAGAATAATGTTATCAAGAACTAATCCAAGATGGTTTAATGATCTAGTCTATACATCTCATAATTTTATTCTGTCATACAATAAGATGACTGCTTTCACCAATAACAGAAAACATCCATAGTGGATTTTTATATCCACATCTGTTATATCATTATCTAAAAATAGATCAAGTGGTAAAAATTCTCACGATCAAACTCTAAGAAAATCTTTTCTCAAAACAATTATTCAAAGAATTCAATTATTCTCATGAGTCAATACTCTTCCTCATGCCACATAGTTCAGTTGATACCAGTTCAAAGCTAACAATATGTACACATTCTCTAATGAGGATAAAAATCACAACTTTCCCAAGTGAAAACATTTTTTCTACCCAAACCACATCCTCTAAAAACATCTGACTACACCATCATCATATTTAGATAAATAGGTTCCATATGATCGGTTTTAAAAAAAATAATGTTTATCCCTGGATCTATTACTCAAAAAATTCTTTCTTTTGGAGTAAAGATATGTATGAAACATCCATAAGAAAAAAAATATTCATACTCCAACAATACTGGATGAAAATAAATTATCTTAGAATCCCCTACTCTGATGGTATCACTATTTTCCTGATAATAATTCGGTTATACACTCTTGCACATTAGATCAACCTACTCTGCAGGGGATAACACATATTAAGGGAGGAAAAATCCATTCCAAAAAGCCAAAACCACCACCACACACACTAGTATAAATAAACTAAGGATTGATGGTAGAAAATCAATCCATACTAAGGAATCATCAAAAGCCATCACTTTCACTAAAAATATATTCCATGTGAGGAACTCTCTTATCCTAGATTCTAGTAACCATATTAGTAGAACTGTGAGATAATTGATCCTCTTTGAAGGATCATCAAACATAATTGTTAGGAACAATGATTTACCTATATCACTAGGTATCAAATAGTGGATATTCTTAGTGATAAGTGGGTCTTCACTACATGTCAAATATAAAACTTGGGAATTGAAGACAAGCCTCGTACCTCAAATTGTACAAGAAGCCTATGTGAGATTCTACAACCAAGAACATATCCTTTCTCTTTCCCACCTTTTCTCTATAGTTAATGATTACTATGAAACCTTATCATAAGAAAAAAACATCCATCTTGCAAGTTATAGGAAGTCATCCACCGCAGCTCAACACAATCTACTATGGGTGGAAATGACACCCCATCATGGTTTTTAGGATCACATAACAATAAGGAATCATGATGGGCGAATTGTAACTCTTCTATTCATGTAAAAAATCAACATAAAATACTAAAAACCCAGAGCTATACCAATTAACTACATGCCCCTTGAAATGAATAAAAGATGTTTTTTAATATTATGGCTCAAAAATATCTCTAATAGTATTAAAAAAGAAGATAAAATTATGATCACACCTCAAAACACACGTAGATATGATTTTTATAAATTCTACATCTCCTTATGTTATACAGGATTCTGAATAATTTCTCCACAATAATAGATTGGTAGACTTTGTTTTGGTGGTCATGTAATTAACCTAAATATCCCACCAACTCCTAGTTCTCCCCTAGCTCCTCCATCACCTCTGCTTCCCCAAAGACCTCCTTTCCCCAGTTTCTACCTATGATGTGGTATTCCGTCGAGAGTATATCTAACTACATAATGATGGGTGGGAAAATACTAGATGATATGTTTTATCCCATAAATAGAATAGAAACATCTCATCCTTGAATAACATATCTATCCCTAATATCTTTGATGAAACATCAGGTTTCATGAATTTTTTTGAATGTTTTCTATCTGTGGGTCTTGATAGTGATGTCATCTAGGATATCCACTCCTCAGAAGATCATTGTACAAAATGTAAACCTATAAATCATCACCCCACACCAAAATATCTAGAAATTACACATTTTGATATGATTCATATAGATTATCCCCTTGAGGATGGTGTACGAACTAATCAATGGGTAAAATAGCCACTTTTTGACCATCCTGAGGAATACCACCCGATTACCAATCCCCTTCATAGAGGCCTTATTGATCATCTGGTCATAATCTATATTCTACTATAAATTCCTCATTGGATTTTATCATTAATACATCCATATATAACAAAATTTCCACCCCAGTAAATGAGTATAACTTGTGATCTAACTCTAGGAGGACATGGAAACCACAACACATTAATATATCATGCATATACCAATGTTCTCCCTAAATTGCATATCTATGGGTATTGAACAAACAAGTATGTTTTTAGGGACATGATGAATAGATAGATTCTATATAACCCAAGTAATATAGTCACTTGACATAAAGATAAACTCAAAATATTTCAAAATTGTTTCACTAGTGTCCAATCCAAACCTCCCATATAGGAGAAAGATACTCCAAACTCTGGTAATTTGATGTAAACCACATCTGATGCCACTCTTTCAAGACCAGAATCAATGAGGCTCAAGTTATAACTATCCCATTCCCTACTCCAATAGGCCCATCGATGGAGACCAGCACTCAATATTCATATCAAACCAATTAGAGACATTATCATATTGTACCTATAAACATTAACAAATCTCAATCCCCATGAAATGTTTAAAATTAAAAAAAATTATTAAAATTAATGCATACAACTATAATCCCACAATCATTGAAATAAATAATTTACTAAATATCATAAAAAGGGACCAAATATAAGCCCTACGAAAAATGGAAAAATAATGTCTAAACATCTGAGAAGGAGGGGACTATTGTCAATGAAACAGTGTAATACACCATGCACTTTTTATGACAAACTAAGAACCATATTATCCTAATCATACATGGGCGCCTTTAAATGTTTCATCTTATTAATTGGGCATGACATGTGCGGGAAAACCCATTCATGGCTGAGTATAAAAATTCCCAATATGACACCATGAAGTCACCAAAAAAATCATAAAGAGTAACCATCTCATCAAACATAGTTATTTCATTAAAAAAATATGAGACATAATGATAATTAATAATATCCCATATATACTCATAAAAGACATTGAGAAAAAATGTGTTTCAATGACAACCATCCATAGATCCACTTGAGGTTTCAAGGTAATGTTTTTAATGGGGGGAAAATCTCCCCAAGCAATAACATTATTGAAAAAACCCATACCAATTTCCAATCCTATCCTTTAGGAACCACTCATGGAGTTAAACTTCCTCTAATTACACATATTCCTATGGTCATGATCATTAGTTCTGAACATGAATAATAATATAGGATTATGAGAGAGTTAATTTTATATAAACACTCATCCATAATGATACCCCATTAGAAATATCATATGTCAATACACTGATTGGGGGATCAATTCTTAGGGTTCACTAGTGGGACACCATAACCTATTGGAAACAACATCCTAAATAGAGGATCAACTTCCAGGTAAGTGTTGATCATAAAATTTCAACATAACCTACCTCTAGAAATCAAAAATTATATGAAGATGCTATGAGGATCTCATAGAGATATATTCTCCATGCCACTAAGGGGTTTGTAAATGAATCAGATGATATAACTCAATTCATAATAAGTGAACTCACCCACAAATCATGGATTGACATGATACAAAGAGAGGGGGACCCTATATACATAGATTGGGATGCTACATGGAACCCTCAAGGGTATCGACCAAGGTAACACAGTCAACAAGAATATTCTATGTTAGCTCACAAAATCTCACAACAAAGTAGAACTAAGGGGAAATTAGACTCCAACCTATACTCAAAGGTGTACATGGTGTCTCACTAGGGGTACATGATTTTCCTAAAAAATTATTGAACTAATTTGGACTCATTTTCTCATAGAATAAACATTTCCACAATACAAAGTGTGCCACATGGGTATATGGAATTTAAATGTCACCCTATCACTTGGTGTGTAATTATTCCAATAACTATGCACACTGAGTCTTGACCTTTTACTTATCCAAATCCTCGTACATGAATTTAACCATATATTCTGGCCTTCTATGGTACTTCCCAAGACCATGGTGTATGAGGTCACATAGTCACATGATAATTCAGTAAATGATCATGCAAATTCATCCACTATGTTCTACACAATGTGTGACTTGGAATACATGTTGTGTAACTCTATATTCCATCCTGGTAATATTTACCATGGCCACATCGAGATAGTTGGAAAAGTATTTTATGTATTGTTACACATGTTAGAAGGCATGTAAGACTTATCATTACAAGAAAATAATATGACCACACAAAGGGGTTGACATGAAATTTCTACATAGTTATACACTCTATATAGTAAATAATTTCATAGAAATTAATGACTATCCATTCATCTTCACACAATACTCTACCACCATGTATTTTTTTTAGGAATAATACCATATATTCGGGATATGGCTTCAACCAAACCCACTACCCATATTTGGTTAGATTCTATCTATATCTGCTACTTGGGAAACATCCACCTTGGTGTCTCATCAAATTCTGAAACCAAGATAGAAATAACAGACCCTTGAACCATCTGTTGATTTATTTCCTTCATCATACATCGTAATTGAATTGTTGTATATCTATACCTCACAAATGGTAATGATACATTTTACAAAATAATTACTATAAAACAATCATTCACTGAGTATTAATTCAATCGTAGATAAAAAATTCCAACAATGAATTCACATAGAATAGGGAGTGAAAATTCACAAAAGAAAAACACTAGTGAGGAACCAAAATCAATGTTCTTGTCATCCTTAATTAATTTTCTTTGTGAGATGAACATTGAGAAGTAAATAAAAATTATCAATTCTTATACTTCTAGAAGATATAAAAATTATAAAAATTAAACAATTGATACCAGAATTAATTATTAGTTGATTAATTTTCATTCATCATGGAAAAAATATGAAAATTTAAAAATACATATCGAAAATCAATTTAGACAAATAAATAAATAATAATGATCTCATATCATTGTAAATGATGATATCCAAAAGTTTTATGATCATTAGATTCCCTTACGGTACCTAGATCATTAATCCACAATCCCAATTCCTTCCAAAATTCCTCCACGATATCTTATTAATTATCATGGTTATGAGGATAACATGATTTTTTTATAACATCATATGTATATGGGAAAATCATGGCCACCACATCAGTGTAATAGTTAATTTAATCTATTTAATTTCCTTATTATTTGTTTTTTGATGTATTTTAACCAAATTCATAACCCCTAAAAATTTTAAATCATTCATCGGGTAAAACGCACATTATAAACTCAATTGTGGAATAAAATTTATGATTCGAGACATAGAATATGAGTTGTTACATATTTTAGAAAACAATTATTCACATTTTATTAATATATTTAATTTCATTAGAAATAAATTTTATGCTCAGAGGGCCTTATAATATCTCATCATCTTAACAGATGGCTCTAGAAATATTCCATGAAATTCTCCAAAGTCATAAATGGAAGAAACCAAGACATTGAATTTACAGTGGTTTTTACTATGTTGAGACTTCTCCATTTAATACATAGGAAATAGTTAATAATTACTTGTGTCCCTCATTGATACATAATAATGAATAGGCCATGAAATCACATTTCAATCTATGTTTATAGCCATAATCTAACATGAGTGAACACTATTCTCATTATCTTAATTGTATATCTGAAAAGAAATTGATGTATTTTTTTATTTTATCCCCTTCATCACAATGAAATCTTAGAATAGGGGGAAATTGTTTACCCGCATTTGATAAAATAATAACTCCTTGAATATAAGAAATAATTTGAGATGTTTCTAAGGATTTAAAGTATATGTGTTCCATAAACTATCAGTTTTCCCTCATACTCCCACCTCTCACTATGGTTTAAGGAGTTATTGGTTGTATTTCACTCATTTATCCATCTTTCACGAACCCAATCACACACATATTTTACCATTTCCCTTCTTCCGGCTCCACTTGAGGAACATGGGTTACCAAGAAAATTACCAATGGTTACGTGGGCTCCAAAATCCCCTTTTCTATAAAATCAACCAAATATTCTAATTTTGAGAGAGGATAAATTCTTCTATCATTCTATATTATGAATCATTAATATTTTATGCTCAATCATTCCCAACATCCCATATTGTGAATTTTTTCAAGAAACCATAGGGGAAAATAGAGGGGACAAAGGGATTTAATGAGAATTAACAATTGTGATGAACTTAAGAAAACACTTGAGCTAGGCTCTTGTAGAGACCAATGTGAAGGAACCTTCCCAATTAATTTTCCCCAGTAGCCAATGTTCATCCCCATGGTTCCCATTATTTTTATTAGGGTTCCACATCCAGCCTTCAAGTGGGATCAAAATAATGCTTATTGACCTTGGAATCCCACCTTACATTTATATAGTATCTGAAACCCACTAATCATAGAGAAAATTGTGCCCTAATTTATGTCACAAACAACTCTTTAAATGAATTAAAACATATCATCCATTTTCTTGTGTATCCTATGAATATCTATGCTCATCCCCAGGGGCTCGTCAAATATAGTACATAGATCTTCATAGTTACATTGATACTTATTTCGCTAGTGATATAATTTGGAATAACATCACCCAGGTACATTATCACAAGTCACACCCATATTATGGGGTCCACTATCTAGGATTCCAATGTACCCGTTCAATAGGATCATGGAAAACATGAATAAAACATACCCTGCCACTAAATTTATCAATGTCATATACATTGGAAAAATTAGTTTCCTAAAGACCATTATTAATATTTTTTATGCATGTTGAAATTATTGAACACCATATTTACTTTATCATCCTATTCAGCATACTGATATATATGACTGAGTTATTATTCACACTATTATGGTCTCATCAAATAATTTATTCCATTGATAACTAAATTATCACATTCCATTAGAGACCTTGTTATTGTTTTCTCCCCAAACAGATATGGTCATCATAGTACAACCTATCATTTATTCTATTAAAGAAAGGACCCCCTATTAGGTATTCGAATAGACTTTTTATATCCCAAGACACTCATTATGACTATTTAAATATATTGTCTATATATACAGTGAATTATATAATTATCTCAATCGCATTAAATGAACCATTTATATCAGTTAGACCACCTATGGGGTGTATGTCCTAATCATATATTAACCCACTTAATAGTTATGTTACAGTAAAAATGGTTAAAAAATAAGTCAAACACTAAACCATTTATTCAAACATTTTTTCTAGTATCCAATTTTTCATGACTCTAAAATACAAGTAATTTTTCTTAGTCTTATGACTATATACTACAAGATACATCAATCGAAGATGCATGACCTTAAAAGGATGTTTAGTTTTCATGGTTTCTTGAACATAAAAGGGACACCTATTTTCCATGTAACATAGTCCTAATTATTTAAAAATTTTAGGATTAGTGGAATGAAAATAAATGGGATCATATTTTCCCTATATAAATATAAATTAATTCCTTATCAATAGTGGAAATTACAATTATACAACACCTTCAACCTCCGGTGATGGATATAAATTCATTTGTGACCAAATGGTTGTCCTTCAATTATGGAATAACCAATAAATAGATGAGGGGAATGATATAGATCATCTCATATTTACAGGACTCTTAAAATTTCATGTTTGAAATTATTCACTTCAACAAGAAGGGTAATCATTATTCTTACGATGAATATTTTTTTGAACATATATTAAATCTATAAAATATTCGTAAACTTGAAAAAAAATCATTACTAGATGAGTCAACCTCTATTCCTATTGGTATAAATGTCAAATTTTAATTTCTCTTATCTAATTCTAATGGTCACATTCCTTTGAAAATACTATCCAAAATATAAAAGCGGACACAAATGTCTAAAAAACAATCACTAAAAGGGACCAAAAGACTCATTTGTCTTAGGGGTTGAACAATTATCATATGGTTTAAAAAGAATTTACATCAAACCATGATATAATAAGATCCTGATTAATTGAAATAGGTAAATAGAGATTTACTTTGTTAGTTTCTGAAAAAATACTAATCTCACACTTTGACCAATTTTTTTCAATAAACATAGACTCCTTACATAATCATTGAGGATGATCCAAAATGAAATAAATTTACTATTAAAATTTTATAAAGTGGTTTGTTACAAACACATTGTAACATTATAGTAATGTATCTTTGAATCTTTTAGAAATTATAATTTTTTTTGAATACTACTTTTAAAATATTTTAATATTACTAATATTATAATGATTAATTAAATCAAAACAATACATTATAATTCCATAATCTTCACTAAAATACTTAAAATATAGTTCATTGATTACCAACTATCATACCATAAATTATTTCAAAGATGGATTGTATAATATGAAATATATCATACTATATTATTAAAATGAAACCAATATCATAATTCATGGTAGTAGTGTATGTCTCTATCACATTGTTTATAATGAATGAATTATCCCCTCATATCATATCTTATCAATATCTTATAATGATTTATCCAATTATAATCATTCAAATTTGACATATCATTAACTATTATAATTGCAATATCAAATCAACCTAAGTAGAAAAAAGTATCTATAAATTTTTTTGGAATACTAAATCCAATAAACACTTCAAAATGCATCTTGTTTTGTAGTCTATAAAACAACATCCAGACCATATTCTCTCATGACCTTCATCCACATCCAATTAACTATGATCAAACAAAATACATGTAATTTATAGAAAAAAAGTCAATAAAACACCCCATTTAATCACAAACCCATTAATCTGAACTATATAATCATATTATATATCCACTTATAAGTACTATATAATGGTAAATTAATAAAAAATCGTAAATAAAATTGACGTTTTTATTCTTCATCATCATAAAATTATATTTTATTTATTTAACTTTTGTAATCTTCTTCATTGAATCCTTAAGTAATTTTTTTTTAAAAATCATCTAACTATACATGTATTCTCAAGTTAAATTTCAAGATAAATTGATGTTACCTAAAGGATAAAATATCCACCATATGAAACAGCTCAACAATATTACTTAATATGAAGTAATTCTTCTTTTCACTCTCACCCATAGATAAATACTTAAATATATATTAAAGAACATTAATATTTCCCCAGTTCTCTAAAATGTGTTTGTTAATGATAATGATATTTTAATAGGGAAAATAGTGAATTTTTTTGGTTTTCAATATATTTATTCTAAACTATTAAAGACCTTGTCATGTTATATATAACACATCATGTTTTTTGAATGAACAACTAATTTTATATTTATTTCTTTTTTATTTCCTTTCTCAAAATATTTAACCACTTCCTTATTAAATTCAAAACTATCTAATATTTACTATGGTATACTATTAAACATGATGTTTTTAGTATTTTTAAAAACCATGAATTATCATTGTTCATTAATTCCCTAATCTATACCATAATATTTTATCATAAGAAATCGGGATTTTTTTTAAAAACCATGTAATATATTTCCTTTTTAAAATATTAGTTGTTATAGTAAATCTCTTGTTAGATCATGATGATAAACTATGATTTATCCATAAAAATGAGGAAATAATCAAACTAACAATGATGAGTTTCCTAATACATGTTAACTTGTCACTATATTAGTCTCTTTGTCCAATAAATCATAAATACATTATTATAACCATCCTATTCATAAACTAACCACTACATATTTTAAATCCCACGCAAATTTTTTTATATTATGACAAATTTCACTATAAACTCACTATTTCATCTTAACCTTTGACATGTAACTACTAAAAAAATAATTTAATAATTGAAATTTATTTTTTATAACATCCTTCCAAATAAAAACTATTCCACTGAGGAAAATACCCCATTAACATAGGTTTTTACCATTATCACTAGAGGGATTGGAGTAGCACTATAAGAATATATATCACTTGGGTGTGTGATTTTACCATTAATGTATCATGTTGATAAAATATACATAAAGTAAATTAATAAATATACTATCGTTGAAAATGTTCCATTAATAAATATTTAATTAAAAAATTAATTCCCATGTATACCTGATATTCATTATAATTCGAACTGATGAGAAATAATATATCAGTATATATATAAAAATATAATACAAAAAAATCAGGATAAAAAGAATATAACGAATCTACATTACATAAACATTATACTCTGAGTAACCATTTTTTAATTTATTTTTGATGCTTTTCCATTCCTAAAGAATACTATAATATAACTATATTTTCACAAAATTTAACTTTAAATTGTGTGAGTAATAAATCACAAAAAATCACTCTAATTCAAAAAAAATTATTTTATTTTTAATTGATTTTTTTGATGATATGAAATTAACAGTGATTATTTAGTGAAGAATAATAAAATAATGAAATTATACATAATTTACTTTTTGATGCCTATAAAATTACACAGATAACTTCATTTTATTATTATGTCCTATTAAGGTTATTTTCATATATAACTTTTGACCAGATACATCAAAACTATTGATCATATCACATATCATAGAAATAAACCATGGTGAGATTATATATTTCAAAAGAAAAATCTGATAGCACACCTCTATGATTCTCTTGACCCACACTCTATGATTGAGTGAGAATAAACATATTCATTACATATCTTATTCAAAAACAACTAATGATACTCCAATATATATATATATATTGAATAATAAATATTAATAAACTGATAAACCGATGAAGTTTTTTTAAATATATAGGAAAATTATTTCACTAACAAATTTCATGTACTTCCCATCCATTATGAAATTTCCCTCTAAACCAATAATTACATATTTTCAATAATTATTAAAATTATACAAAAATAATCACTAAATATCATACCCATATAGATATATCCTAAATAATACTCTTATTAATTACATAGCTAAATAGAACACATAAGAATGGTGTGCTTAAATCCTCTGTAAGAGTAATTTTACAATAGAAAAATCATGGAATAACAATGAATGAATAATATTGAAGGATTAAGTAAAAATAACATAATTTCATTTAACCAATAGCATGTGATCGTAAAATATTAATTTTATATCATAATGTTAAATAAAAACAATGACAATAATAAAAATTTTCATACTGATGAAACTCATAATATTGGACATTTCATTCATAACATTGATGCATTGTGCCATTTGATATTACATAAATGGAATGGTTTACACTATATACCAAATACTGTTTATATAATGGTTAATTATGATTCATCGTGATGATATACAATTAAAGGCATAAACCATCACAAAATAGTCCCAATTAAGTCATCAAATTAATGGAATTAAGAGGCAATTCCCATTTTTATGTCTTCATAATCAATAATTATTCATTTTGAGATAAATTGAATAAAGACTGATAATAATACCCTATTCAATAAATGGAATAATTTTATTGGTAAAACCATAAATTTATTATTATTTTTTATTATATACAGCAATATATTTATCATTACATCCAAACAAAAATTAATATACAATACGCCGATGTGATTAAATATCATGTACAAAAAATACAATAATAATATTATGAATGGTATTAATAGTTCTAGATAAAATAATACTTATAAAAAAATTATGTTTGAACTATTAATTCATAAAAATAGATTATATGGGAAGAAATTAAAAATAACTCTAATACAGATATATATTTTAGAGTAAAATAAAAGAATTTATGTAAAACATATAAAAAATTCAGAAAATATTTATTAAATTTGTAATAAAATAATGAGGCCAAGAGTAAAATTTAATAGATTATTTTGAGAGGTATACAATATTTTTTTTCAATAATGTTTTATAAAATAATCCTACCAATAGTTCCTTAAAAATAAATAATTTTTATCTACAGGAAATGAGGAGTGGCATATAAATTATACAATCAAGAAAAAAAATACATTTTAATACTTTCATATGACGTCCTTGAAACCCCCTTAGATTAAATGAGTAATAAAGAATCCTTTTTAACATATAGTAATCTAAATATTAATATCATAAATTATAATATATATTTTAACTTTAAAATAATAAATGAAATATTTTTTGGAAATTGATTATATGTGCATCGAGGAAAAAAGTCATTAATGATGATAAGAATAATTAATAACAATATAATACTACTATTAGTAATTAATTCATCCAGGAATATGATTTCATTTATAAATATAATTTTATATTAAGGGGTAAAAGTTAATATCATTTCAAATTGGATGTAGCATAATATAGGGAAATTTGAGGAATTTAGTGTGAGAAAAAAATTTACCACTAAAAGAAACAATGTTGAGTTACCAAAATCTCTTACAACCTGGGTAGTGTATGAATTAAAATCACACGAAATATATATTATCATAAATAAATTAAATCATAAATAATAAAGGATATTTATTATAAAAAAATTTCAATATACTTGTAATTACACCATCTAAAAAAATATCAGGTAGAAAATATGAAATCATGCATCAAAGAAGAAAAATTGAGATGAAGACCCATTCTTTTCCTTATAAATTCTAAGGGAAAAATATTAAACTCAAATATAATAAACATAACCATATTAATATATTATTTTATGAACATATTAGAATATGTAACCATTTATATTCATTAATTATAGTCTTTTATTATACATTTATTTGTTACATATTATTTATTTTCATCATGGAATGTGAGTAATATTGAATGTTTTGTACCAAATTTGAATTATCTATGTCAATCCCCATACATTGATTAAAATTTACAAATTAACATAATAATTAAGGTATTATAATTTAAGTCACATAATTATTTATAAATTATTAATTCTATTCCACGAGAGTATTATTTGTGATTTGTGAAATGACATTGATGGTGTGTTTTTATCTATAAATTTTAAGGAAAAAATATAGTATATTACTAATGGGTTGGATATAAATAAAATATATAATTTAAAATTATATTATATTAACAATTTTTTAAATATTGGTTTTATTAATTAAATAAATTGTTAAAACCATACATATAAGTTGATATTGAAAAATTAAATAATCAGTACATGGTGGTGGTAATCTATACCTAACACGAGCGACATTTTCCTTTCCATTGGATGAGAGAAAGGAAACTAACAATTGTTACATCAAAATAATAATATTTAGGTATAATAATAATACTTATTTAATTAAATATATACATTTATAATAGTATTGAAATACAAATATTGAGTAGAAAGGGTTTGGGAGTGGATTGTACTCAGGTTAATGACTCGATTCTTCCCTTATAGGGCATCTCGAAAATAGTGGACGGGGGATAATTTCTTCTAAACAGGGGCATAAAAAGTTGAGGAATATTCTATTAGGTGTAAAATTGTTTAGAGTTTAATTGAAAATAAAAGGAAATGTTTTTTTATGTTGGTATAAGTGATCACCTTTTATTGGTAAAAAAGGTACATTTCCAAAGATACTAATATTTTGCGAGGGGTAAACAAATAATAAAATTGGATATATGTTATTTGGGTGAGTAATTGTTCTAGAGACATGTAAGATTGAATTTCACATATAAATTACTTTTCCAAAATATCAATGAGTCATGAAATGTCGACAGAAATTTTAGACATGTTTGATTATATATGTTTACCATTTAACATTGATTAAATATCAATTACGGTAATTAAATTCTTAACTAAAATATAAAATGAACACTCTTACAAAATTACAATGTGATAAATCAATAACTACATTTCAACATATTAAATTAATAAATATTAGAATATAAAATAAAACAGAAAAAATCTATAATTTTTAAAAATCTATATTTGTAGAAAAATGTCTTCCAAATATTAACTATTCTTTTTATTACTTCATATGAATGAATAATTAAATTTATGGTCATATATTACTAGTACAAAATATATATTTTATTAACATTATAATTAATTAAGAATAATTTTTTTATTATTTATTTAAATAAAATAATATATATTTACCAATAAATATTATTTAATATTAATAATTTTATCTATAATATAAAATATGAATTATATTAAAATAATCATGATATATAATTTATTAAATTAATAATAAAATATTTTAATCATTCTAATTTATACTTAAATAACCCCTCCATATTTCTGCATAGGACATAAGGATATGGTAAGTAGCACGAGCTTTCAAGGGTGTTGATTTACATTGTATGGATCTCTTAGGGATTTCAAAAACATTAACTATTATAGAAAATGATTTTTCTTAATAATCAATTATTGGATATCAACATAGTCATTGTGTAAGGAAAGACCTACTAAAGATACTTCCCTTCCAGGATTGGACAAATAACCCTCATAAAAAAATTTCTACTACATGAGGACATTTCACTTATGTTAAATATTTATTTTTTAATATTTTTACGTCAATTTATTCCCTATAATTCACTAAATATATAAAAAGGTTCTATTATAATGTAGTTTTTTCATTTATTTTTTCATGTAAAACTATCAAAGATAACTTTATAACATTATAATTATTTGGTTGTTACTACATATACATAGATATGACATATTGTTTTTTCCAGACACCCTATACCCTCATTATCTTATTATATTATTGATTTTACTCTGAGAATCTCATAGTAAACCTCAATATAGAAGGAAAATAAAAGTATGCAAAGACACCCCCATCCACTACCTATGATCTTATCATCCTAAGATAAGGATAATTCATCATATAAACCTAATTTGTGGTCCAAAATATCCTAGTGTTATAATCATATAAATATTATAGTAATTCCTTAAAAATAAACTTGAATATTTGATCAAGATAAAAGAACCATTTATTTATCACTGATCTCTCATGTATTGTTTCTCATAAACTATTTTCTCAATCAATATTCACAATAACTAATAATTTTAAATGTAATTCTAGCATATCGTCAATTATCTCATGTATAAATAAGAAATTCGTTTCACCAATAAATTTAATTAATTGAAACAAATATGGTATTGTTTAGACAAAATGTTAGTACATCAATTAATACAAATAATTTTTAAAATATAAACCCATGTGAGCCTCAAAATTCATTTATAATGAAAAATATTTCAAATATTTTGTCTAATAGTATAATAAATATATTATTCAATTACCATTTTACATTTTCCATTAACATAATTTCTCAATATAAAAATATTATGAATAATGTAAATAACATTTTTATAATCCCATTTTTGGATACAAATCCACATTAACATAATTATATATCATCATCAATCAAAAATTATTTTATTTAAACAATTTTTATTGTCTATATGTTAATTCCCAAAACTTTAATGGTAATCTCATTATGAAAAAACACACATACTACTCCCATTTTTTCAAATTTAATTTTATATGTCACATGTCATTAGTCTTGGACATGCATTAACCAAACACCACATATTCAAAAAAGATAAATAATCTTAACAAATAGTATCACCAATAACCATTATTTCAAATAATGATAACATGAAATAATAATTGAATAAAATTTATTTTCTAATATCATAGAAATTATCACCAAAACATATCATTTAATGAAATTTATCACACATATAATTTCAAATGAAATCATTTAAATAAATTGAATGCTTCATTATTAAATAAAACACCATTCAAACATTATCTTTTACTCACAAAAACGAAATAACAATTTTCACATCCATTTCACAGATAGAATGATTAAAAAAATAGAAGAAAAATATTAATGTATATTACCGTAAACATGATTAATAGCTTTTCTATGATTAAATATGTAATAATATGAAAAACATGGAATAATAGAGAAAATCAATAATTAACCAAAAAAAGTTACATTTAATTCAAAACATTAACCTACCATTGACAGACTCATAAATAAATTGATATATTACCTTATACTATTTAATATGGTTCCAATACAAATGATGGATATAAAATCTAACATGAAATGACAAATAAAGGATGAGAGCAGATGAAAATTTCCTAGCGATCTGGGGTTTTTATTATATTTCTCTACTCTCCATCACATTTTAAACCAAAAAATCCATCTAATTCTATAAAAAATAAAAATTGTTTTATTTTTATTATTTCTAAAAAAAATTGAATAACAATGATCTTCTTTACTAACACAAATAGTTGGAAGATGTGTAAATCCCCCACAAATCAAATCATATATATTATTATAATTATATTAAATAGATTAATGAATTTTCCACTACTCCCAACTATGAAAACATTGGGTGAAGGATAAATTTCCACAAAATATTCTTAAATTATATATATATATATATATATAAATTAACATACATTTATAAAAACTAAAACCAGAATAATTTATATATATATATATATGTTCTATTTTCATTAAACCTAACAAAATAACATAAAAATTAAGACACAACATATAGTTTTAGATTTAATAAAATATTCTATAATTAGAATAATAATAATAATATATATAATGTAATTATAGTGGTTAAAAAAGAGTCTCTCAATAAAAACACACATCTAAAATTTATTATTTTTAAATAACTAATGAATAATTAATGGGAATATTTAATAATTAAAAACATGCCTTATGATAATAATTAATTTCATTTTCCCATTTTATTAAAAATTAAAATTATATATTAAATGTTACATGGTGTATTAAAAATCCCACCACAATGATTGTTGTCCTCCGAAATATCACAAACAATGCCACCACTTTTCCACTCACACAAAAAATTAATTTTAAAATACATGATTTTTTGTCTTTAATTCGTGCATTAAAGAAAAATAATGGTACTCCATGCTATAGGAGTTCCCAAACATTTATTAATTCACATTAATAAATAATTTAAAAAATAAATTTCAAATAACACATATTTTATTCACATTTATTTCACTTCTAATATCCACTATCTAATCATTAATTTCAGAATACCAATAATCACTAACAGAGTATATTAGTTAAAAGTAGAGTATGAATCATTTTTATTTAAAATATTATAATTATTAAAATCATTTTTTTCATTTAAAATTAATTGAAAAATTCCAAAACAAAAAAACTAATTATTTTTCATATAATTGTATATTATTTAGTTCAAACACATTAATATAGAAAAAAATATTTTCAAATGATTCATGATTCATAAAACTAGTGATCAAAATTGATTATGAAATCCCAAAATTTAATATAACAAGAAACGAAATATAATTTGATTCCAAATAATTTAAATGATATCTAAACTCAACTAAACAAATTTTTATTCTTTTAAAAATAGAATAAAAGTAATCTCTATATCAATAGAAAATTATAAAATTTTTATAAAACTTACTTAACATCATTTTAAAAAATAATTTCCAAAGAAGGGAAAATACCATGATTCCTAGGTCACCCAAATTTATTAAAGAAAAAACTGAAAAGTACGTAGAATAAAAGAGAGAGGAAAATCACACCCATTAACCAACTACATATCAAAAAGTGTTACTTTCCTCACAATAGTAAAAATTAGTCACTGTATCAAGATCAACTGACTCCCATTCAGATTGTGAGTAATATTGATTGATTACACTAATGTATCTTTCTCTTAGATTTATCTACTCTTATGTAAGATTCTCTCTGGAAGATTTCTTAATGATCCATCTGGAGTGTAATCATCATTTATCCACATTGAATCCCGGGGAGAAGGTGTAACAGCCCGAGATTTTATGAAAAATATTCTTTTTTATTTCACTAATGTCTTGTGTTGTACGCTACACCAAAAGGAGATTGCACAACACGCATACTTGACTTGCCTTGCATTACACGCAATCGCGACCTTCCTCGATACCTTGCGTCGTACACAATACCGAGTTTCACTAAACAACGATATGCCATTAAAATATTATTAAAACTAGCCGTTATGAATAATAATAACCACTTTTTGAAATTTTATAAATTTTATTTTTCAAAATGGACTTCATTTTTGGATTCGGAATACCGAAATTAGCCTAGGGTGAAATTTTGGTATTTTTCTGAAAACTTTCAATTTTTGATGAATAGTGAAACCACTAAGTGGTAGGTTAAAAACTGAATTTTGCATAAAACTTAATTTTACCGCTTATGTGAATGGAATTTCGAAAATCCGACAGACACGGTTGATATCAGTAAGTAAAATGTGGTTCAATGAGATAAAAATAATTTTTTGGTGAATAGTAACTTTTTACTTTTTTTACCGCGGTTAATAGTAAATAGGGTAACTAAGGGTAAAAATGATATTACTATTACCCTAAAACATGTCCTAATTCTATTGGATAAGTTTAATTCGACCAAAAACAACCTTATGAATAAAATATGACCATTTAGTCCCACTTGGATTAGATTAGGACATTTATTATTAATTTATTTAAAGAAGGGTTAAAATAGTTAAAATCAAAGTTTAATAAGTAAATCATTTTTAATATGGGGTTATACATAAGATAAATTCTATTGTAAATATTCCTTAGAAATATAAAAAGATTTCCTACCTGATGGTATTTTATTTGTAATTTTTAGACATCAAATAATATAATTTATTTATGACACAAAGATGATGCAGTAATTATCTTATTAATGAAATATTGACATAAGTGATAATATAAATACCAAAATAAATGTAATTTAAGACTTTTTATGAATTACACTAATTTTCTAGGTTACTATGATATATTAGTGTTGATTTAATAAACTTTTTTCGAACATATAATTCTGTTATGACTTTCACAAAAATCATGTATCAAATAGTGTCAAAATTGACACAAAATAGTTTTTAAATCAAATATTATATAATTAATTGTTATTTTATTCCTAAAAATCTAAGGTTCGTCCAAATGACTTAGATAAGGATATATATATTAATAATAAACAATTTGGGGTTCGTTTGGCATGTTATTGTAAGTGTATTAACCATATAGTGAAAGAAAACAAAAAGACACGGTAAAAGTTAAATTATTTAACTTAGAGTTAAATCTAATTGATAAGGTTAAAATAATACCCTAAACTTGTTTAAATCCTATTGGTTGATAGTATTTCGACCCATCCCCACTTTATCTTCGAAGTAAGACCCTTTGGAACCATTATAAACCGATTTTGACATTAATATAAAATAATATTTTGAGGTATTCCTAAGGTGCCCCTCTCCTCCCTTATAAAAGGACACCTCCTCCCCCTCCTCCTCACACCAATTTGAGCACTCAAGCTCGGCCAAAACCTTCCAAAATCTCTTCTCCACTTCCCTAGAAACATCCTAGAGGTTCTGTTCTTCCTCAAAGACCAATTTTAGTTCCCTAAGAGGAGGTCTCCAAAAGGCGCTTCAAAGAAGTGGTAATTATCGTTACCAATTCTTTCATCTTTATTTCTTCTTCCACTTCTTCTTCTTTAGTTGTTTCATGATAAAGTAATAACATAAGTATTTCTTATATACTGATATGTTATTATAAATATGAAACAACTCTAATTCACCTTCTATCCATCCTACGGAAAAATGAAATCACCGCGCGTGCGTACGTACGGAATACCGTCTCCACGCCGTGGTGTAATCTATTTTCCACCACCACCCTAATAGGATGGGTATAATGGTGTAATGAGTAACTATATATGATTATTATAAAGTGATATTGATACTGAAATAGTCTACATACACTTCAACACAATTCCACGACCATGGGAACGATATCATCGCTCGTGCGTACGTACGGACTACCGTCTCCACGACGCGATGAGATTCATTCTCAATGATTAACCATTAATGAATGATTATAATGTATATATAATATGTACTAATGAAATATATGACATAATAATGATACTGGATTTATGTAAATTTATATGTATGTCATCTACTTAATTCCATTCACTTCAATAAGGAAATGAAAACAGCGTTCATGCGTACGTACGGACTACCGTCTCCATGAACGGTGTTTTTCATTTGATTTATCTATCTATTATATATATATATATATATACTGAATATATATGATATATAAATCATATTTTATATTCTGGAAGTAAGTAAATCATGATATAAGTAATAATAATGTCACGAACAACAAGTCAAAACACCTACGATAAATGAAACGATTTTACCCAAAACGCTTCTTTAACATGGAATTTACAAAAGAACGGGTAATATAATGTCATAAGTGAACCATATATGATATCATAACAATTAATATGATTCTGGAATAAGTCAATAACATGATTTAAATCATTATACAGGAGGTTCGGACACTTACAAATCAAGTCAGACCTAAGGTAAGGGAAATATCACAATCTCATTTTTATCCGAGATTGTTTATTCGTAAGTATTTATTGGGGTGTATTTTATCATCCACATCCATGTTCCCTCAATATTTAATATTATTTCCATCCACCTAAAATTTTTTAAATCCATTTTTACCCTTCGGTGAGTTTTTAGTAAAAGAAATGAAAGTAATCTTTTGTTGTTTTTCGTACGAGGTACTTTTTGACTTTTCTGAAAAAAGTACGAACAATGTTTTTTTAACTTATACGGCATGAATGGATTTTTAAACATTATTTCCAAGAAGCTTCCTTTACAAGTTTTCAAGTTTATTTTTAATCAACTTCTTTTATTTTAAAGTTTTATGACATGTTATGAAAGGAAAAAATGTTTTTGAAGAAGAAAGGATATTTTCCTCAAGAATGGAGTTCAAATGTTTTATCAAAATTATTTTCCATCTAAGATAATATAGGGTTCTGTTTTTATCCCTATTATTACATTGATTTGATTATGTTTTGAGGGAATTATTTTTATGAAGTCATTTACCTTATATGATTTGTTTTATGATGTCATGATGTTTCAAGAATCCCATTTTTATTACATGGGTTATGAAATGATGTATGATTTATGATTTTGTGGCACACATAAGAAAGGATTCATTATAAGATGGGTGGGACCTATATCTCCCTCCAATGCATTGGGTAAATATTTTATATCTCATGAGATAGACAGGGCTGGAATGGTAGGTTATACCGGTTCAGTGAAACAGGACTGAAACAAGAGTTACTCGATTCAGAAAGGGACTTTGTCCACTAAGATAGTCTTGGCAATGAGTCTTGACTAACAAGAAATGATTCTCTTTGATTATGTGTGAATGCCACAAAGTTTCATGTTTTAGGTTATGATTATTGTGATTACATTTCACTGCCATGATTTATCCCATGTTATGAAATTATGTTCTCTCTTTTTCAGGTTATGATTTCCAAAATGTTATGTTCTTATGAATATGATGTACCCTTACTGAGCATTTAAGCTCACCCTTTTATGTTTTCTTTTCCCCAGGATATAAAGAAAGGTTTTAGGTAAAAAAAAGGAAGATCTTTATGGGAGATGTTGAAGATCTTTCACCACGATTAGAAGATTTTATTTCGAGTTTCCAAAGACACTAAACTATTACGATCCTTGTGTGAGTGTGTTTTTGTTATGTACTAAGTATTCCACAAAAGTAATGTAATGTACATGTACGATAAGCTTCGGGTCTCTACAGTTGGTATCAGAGGAATGGTTTAGTCAACCTTTGGAAACTAGGATGCGATAACGTTAGTGAGATCCCTAGAGATATTTCTACGGTATGTCTTGGGATGTCCCTAAGGTTAAGTAGACGTATAAGTTATAGTACTAGAACTACGCTAACGATCATAGAATTAAACCTAAGATGTTAGATATTGAATGTACTCCCCCTTTATTATGTTTTTTTTCCCTAGCATGATTTTTGCCTCTCACACTATTCTTTTTGGGTTTTAGACGATGGATGGAACCTGAAGGAACCGTGTTGATCAATGCAATGGACAATGCAATGATTGTCCTCTTGAACAAACAAATGTTATGGGAGATGGAGTGCAAAATCTTATTGCTATACTTACACAAGCTATGAATCATTCTGGACTTCCAAATGAGCAGAGAAGGGAACAATATTCTATTGAGTCCTTCATGAGGCAACGTCCACCTTCTTTCAGTGGGTCTTCTGATCCACTTGTTGCTGAACAATGGATCAGTACCACTGAAAAGTTATTTTCAGTTCTTCAATGTTCTGAACATGATAAAGTCATCTTAGCAGTATATCGTTTGGAAGGTGAAGCTGATCAATGGTGGAATATTATCAAGAATACGAGGCCAAGAGATGAAATTGAGTCCATGGAATGGGACGAGTTCAAGAACTTATTTTTCAATAAGTATTTCCCTCGTATTCTTCAAACAAAGATGGAGAAGGAGTTTCTTGAACTAAAGCAAAAGGATGATGAATCTATTGGTATATACGAAGCGAATTTTACAAGACTTGCAAGGTATGCATTTGGCATTATCATCCAACCTGAAAGTAAAGTTGATCGATTTTTCAGTGGCTTAAAACCAAGTCTTCGAAGGGCATTAGCTATAAGAGACTTCAGTAGCTATGAAGAAATTGTGCGTTGTTCTATCAAGGTAGAAATGGAAGTTGGTGTTACATATCCATCTCATGGTTTTGACAAAAAACGAAAGATGGAGTTCAAGGAGAAATCTCAGAATAATGGTGAAAAGAAGATGAATGTTTCCTTATGCACAAAGTGTGGAAAGAAGCATGGTGGAGATTGTCTTAAAGGGACTAGAAAATGTTTTAAGTGTGGAAAAGAAGGTCATCGAGCAGCTGAGTGTTGAAGTAATGGAAAAAGGGTTTCTAATGATGTGAATAAATCATACACTGCAGAGAACGCACCACCAACACTTCAATGCTTCAAGTACAAGGAAATGGGGAATTATGCTAATAAATTCCCTAATCCAAGGGTTAGTGATGATCAACATGAGCAACCACTGAAGGCAAAGGAAAAAGGGAAGTCACATGTGATCACTATTGGCAATGTTGAATATGACAACGATGTGGTGGAATGATTAAGTGTTCATGTAATGGGATTTCGAAATAATGTTGTATCATTGAGTATTGCAATATTTATTGATGTGGTATTCAAAGTGATTGATATATTTTGGAAATAAGATGATATGCGCATAATGAAGGGAAAACGAGAAAATGAAATGTTTAATAGTATTCATGAGCTCATGATTGATATAAGGACAAAGTGATATCATGGTTTGATTGTAAAGAATTTTGAGGATTTTGGTATGTGGAATGTGTTAACTTTTAACAGCATTCATGTTTTCACTAAGGTATTCAAGAGAATACACGATTAAGGACTTTGAATGTTTGGAATGTGACCAACAAAACATATCTTATGATATATGGGGATCGACGATGGTGTTAAATCTCTGGTAATCGTTTTCACTATATTATGAGAGTCGACTGTAGTATTATGGATAAGCCTACAGATTGGAATGGATTATGTTGGACATAAGTTAGTATTGTTTGTTTTTCCGATATTATTGATGGGATGTTATAGTAATATAGTTTTGGAAAAAGGACAACCTGCAGGACGGGCGACAGCCCATCGCTTCGGACAAGGCTGTGGGAATCGAACCCACAACCGATGTGCGACTGGCCTTTATCGCCTACCACTGGCCTACAGGAAGTCCCTGTTTAGTAGAAACTAGTTTTATTATATTAAGTAGTATGATATATGAAGTATAAGTCCATTTTAGGAACCATATGTGATTAATCTCACTATAGATCAACTTATGTATATAATTTTTGCTAACCTTTTGTTTGAGACAGATGGAATGACCCGTCATTCTATCACATGATCTACTAACACTTCACGAATAACAAATTCAACTTCATTTATTTAAGAGATGAAGTGTAAATTGTTCAAGGCATGAACAACAGTGAGATTGTACCAAAATAAAGAATGTATTTATTCTAATTCAAATTATCAACTTTAGGGAAATGATCTTGAAAACCAAAAATGTTGTCCTAGTGATCTTATACCTGATGAATCGGATGGTACCTTAGATCGTCACAAATTTATGGATTTGTGATTGTTGGCTTTTCCATAGCCATGTTCTCTACCACTCTCCATCAGAACATAATAGTTAGATTTTTCTTCCATATCCATATTTTCACCTATGTGGAAACCCAGTGATTAGTTTATTTGGGTAATCGTTACATTTCATACTTTAGTTTTTAAATCCAAGTTTTGGTATTCCTTTTTACGATGTGGGTTTCTATTAAAGAAACTTTCGAATAGTAAACCATTTATAACCCCGATGAATTTCGAGGGCAAAATTCATTTTAAGGGGGGTAGAATGTAACAGCCCGAGATTTTATGAAAAATATTCTTTTTTATTTCACTAATGTCTTGTGTTGTACGCTACACCAAAAGGAGATTGCACAACACGCATACTTGACTTGCCTTGCATTACACACAATCGCGACCTTCCTCGATAGCTTGCGTCGTACACAATACCGAGTTTCACTAAACAACGATATGCTATTAAAATATTATTAAAACTAGCCGTTATGAATAATAATAACCACTTTTTGAAATTTTATAAATTTTATTTTTCAAAATGGACTTCATTTTTGGATTCGGAATACCGAAATTAGCCTAGGGTGAAATTTTGGTATTTTTCTGAAAACTTTCAATTTTTGATGAATAGTGAAACCACTAAGTGGTAGGTTAAAAACCGAATTTTGCATAAAACTTAATTTTACCGCTTATGTGAATGGAATTTCGAAAATCCGACAGACACGGTTGATATCAGTAAGTAAAATGTGGTTCAATGAGATAAAAATAATTTTTTGGTGAATAGTAACTTTTTACTTTTTTTACCGCGGTTAATAGTAAATAGAGTAACTAAGGGTAAAAATGATATTACTATTACCCTAAAACATGTCCTAATTCTATTGGATAAGTTTAATTCGACCAAAAACAACCTTATGAATAAAATATGACCATTTAGGCCCACCTGGATTAGATTAGGACATTTATTATTAATTTATTTAAAGAAGGGTTAAAATAGTTAAAATCAAAGTTTAATAAGTAAATAATTTTTAATATGGGGTTATACATAAAATAAATTCTATTGTAAATATTCATTAGAAATATAAAAAGATTTCCTACATGATGGTATTTTATTTGTAATTTTTAGACATCAAATAATATAATTTATTTATGACACAAAGATGATGCAGTAATTATCTTATTAATGAAATATTGACATAAGTGATAATATAAATACCAAAATAAATGTAATTTAAGACTTTTTATGAATTCCACTAATTTTATAGGTTACTATGATATATTATTGTTGATTTAATAAACTGTTTTCGAACATATAATTCTGTTACGACTTTCACAAAAATCATGTATCAGATAGTGTCAAAATTGACACAAAATAGTTTTTAAATCAAATATTATATAATTAACTGTTATTTTATTCCTAAAAATCTAAGGTTCGGCCAAATAACTTAGATAAGGATATATATATTAATAATAAACAATTTGGGGTTCGTTTGGCATGTTATAGTAAGTGTATTAACCATATAGTGAAAGAAAACAAAAAGACACGGTAAAAGTTAAATTATTTAACTTAGAGTTAAATCTAATTGATAAGGTTAACATAATACCCTAAACTTGTCTAAATCCTATTGGTTGATAGGATTTCGACCCATACCCACTTTAGCTTCGAAGTAAGACCCTTTGGAATCATTATAAACCGATTTTGACATTAATATAAAATAATATTTTGAGGTATTCCTAAGGTGCCCCTCTCCTCCCTTATAAAAGGACACCTCCTCCCCCTCCTCCTCACACCAATTTGAGCACTCAAGCTCGGCCAAAACCTTCCAAACTCTCTTCTCCACTTCCCTAGAAACATCCTAGAGGTTCTGGTCTTCCTCAAAGACCAATGTTAGTTCCCTAAGAGGAGGTCTCCAAAAGGCGCTTCAAAGAAGAGGTAATTATCGTTACCAATTCTTTCATCTTTATTTCTTCTTCCACTTCTTCTTCTTTAGTTGTTTCATGATAAAGTAATAACATCAGTATTTATTATATACTGATATGTTATTATAAATATGAAACAACTCTAATTCACCTTCTATCCATCCTACGGAAAAATGAAATCACCGCGCGTGCGTACGTACGGAATACCGTCTCCACGCCGTGGTGTAATCTATTTTCCACCACCACCTTAATAGGATGGGTATAATGGTGTAATGAGTAACTATATATGATTATTATAAAGTGATATTGATACTGAAATAGTCTACATACACTTCAACACAATTCCACGACCATGGGAACGATATCATCGCTCGTGCGTACGTACGGACTACCGTCTCCACGACGCGATGAGATTCATTCTCAATGATTAACCATTAATGAATGATTATAAAGTATATATAAGATGTACTATGAAATATATGACATAATAATGATACTGGATTTATGTAAAT
Source organism: Viscum album (assembly GCA_963277665.1). Classification (NCBI taxonomy): domain Eukaryota; kingdom Viridiplantae; phylum Streptophyta; class Magnoliopsida; order Santalales; family Viscaceae; genus Viscum; species Viscum album. The sequence goes on from OY728129.1 coordinate 2,069,536, forward strand.
TTATATGTATGTCATCTACTTAATTCCATTCACTTCAATAAGGAAATGAAAACAACGTTCATGCGTACGTACGGACTACCGTCTCCATGAACGGTGTTTTTCATTTCATTTATCTATCTATTATATATATATATATACTGAATATATATGATATATAAATCATATTTTATATTCTGGAAGTAAGTAAATCATGATATAAGTAATAATAATGTCAAGAAAAACAAGTCAAAACACCTACGATAAATGAAACGATTTTACCCAAAACGCTTCTTTAACATGGAATTTACAAAAGAACGGGTAATATAATGTCATAAGTGAACCATATATGATATCATAACAATTAATATGATTCTGGAATAAGTCAATAACATGATTTAAATCATTATACAGGAGGTTCGGACACTTACAAATCAAGTCGGACCTAAGGTAAGGGAAATATCACAATCTCATTTTTATCCGAGATTGTTTATTCGTAAGTATTTACTGGGGTGTATTTTATCATCCACATCCATGTTCCCTCAATATGTAATATTATTTCCATCCACCTAAAATTTTTTAAATCCATTTTTACCCTTCGGTGAGTTTTTAGTAAAAGAAATGAAAGGAATCTTTTGTTGTTTTTCGTACGAGGTACTTTTTGACTTTTCCAAAAAAAGTACAAACAATGTTTTTTTAACTTATACGGCATGAATGGATTTTTAAACATTATTTCCAAGAAGCTTCCTTTACAAGTTTTAAAGTTTATTTTTAATCAACTTCTTTTATTTTAAAGTTTTATGACATGTTATGAAAGGAAAAAATGTTTTTGAAGAAGAAAGGATATTTTCTTCAAGAATGGAGTTCAAATGTTTTATCAAAATTATTTTCCATCTAAGATAATATAGGGTTCTGTTTTTATCCCTATTATTACATTGATTTGATTATGTTTTGAGGGAATTATTTTTATGAAGTCATTGACCTTATATGATTTTTTTTATGATGTCATGATGTTTCATGAATCCGATTTTTATTACATGGGTTATGAAATGATGTATGATTTATGATTTTGTGGCACACATAAGAAAGGATTCATTATAAGATGGGTGGGACCTATATCTCCCTCCAATGCATTGGGTAAATATTTTATATCTCATGAGATAGACAGGGCTGGAATGGTAGGTTATACCGGTTCAGTGAAACAGAACTGAAACAAGAGTTACTCGATTCAGAAAGGGACTTTTTCCACTAAGATAGTCTTGGCAATGAGTCTTGACTAGCAAGAAATGATTCTCTTTGATTATGTGTGAATGCCACAAAGTTTCATGTTTTAGGTTATGATTATTGTGATTACATTTCACTGCCATGATTTATCCCATGTTATGAAATTATGTTCTCTCTTTTTCAGGTTATGATTTCCAAAATGTTATGTTCTTATGAATATGATGTACCCTTACTGAGCATTTGAGCTCACCCTTTTATGTTTTCTTTTCCCCAGGATATAAAGAAAGGTTTTAGGTAAAAAAAGGAAGATCTTTATGGGAGATGTTGAAGATCTTTCACCATGATTAGAAGATTTTATTCCGAGTTTCCAAAGACACTAAACTATTACGATCCTTGTGTGAGTGTGTTTTTGTTATGTACTAAGTATTCCTCAAAAGTAATGTAATGTACATGTACGATAAGCTTCGGGTCTCTACAGAAGGCACAGTAGACATGGTCTTTGGCATGTTGGAGAAGTCCTTTTTCCACATTCTCGTTGGTGGATCATCAGAAACTCCCAATAATTTAATACCCTTTTTCCCCATTCATTAGTATATCAAAAAAATATGACTTAATACGACTCATAAGCATGTGAATTTGATTATATTTATCCTCATTAGACAAATTCCACCAATTTTTATTGATATTCAATGAAAAATACATCTTATCATACTCCTCTTGCACAAATCCACATCCCACAAAATGAGTTTATCTATTGTTGTCAACTAAGGATGTGAATTTAAGATACTCCCAAATGAACTATTCATCACAGCTAGCCTCACTAGTATTAAATTACATGGATGGTTTAGAAGAACCCTATTTCATGCCAATTTCAAGAATCTGGCCATGTCAAAAGATGCATTCTTCTGATAAATATGACATGTTGTTACATTGCATTCCTATTGCATCCCTTACTACTGAAACTCAATGCCTTAGACTATAATCCTCCAATACAATTTTAAAGAGGGATTGTAATGCATTGTTTTATTAGAGTATTGGAATCATCAGAACCAAACAAGGATGATTCATTTCCTTCATGTGAATTTTTCATAGAGTGATTTATTCCATTAAGATAACTAGATAATCTCTTGAAGACATCTTGGACCTCAAGATTAGGAGGCAGAGGAATGATTTTATTGACTCTTAAAAAATAGTCCATCTGTGAATCCACACACCCATTATCATCCTGGGTATCTCCAAGCAGTATGAAAACATCAATTATACCCCCCTGCAATCACATTACCACATAAAGATCCATGAAGTGAAGCATCTTATCCTCTAGGGTGTGCACTGGTATTACCTTATACGTGTAGATGTTAACCATCGGCAATAATACTCATCAGTTCTCTACCAGTTATAACATCATCATGCTTATGTATTCTATATCAACACCTATTTTCACCAATGAATGCCACAACCAGTGGAAAACAATTCTTAAATCATTCCATGAATCATAAATCACCTACTGCCTATAGCGTAATTTTTGACTACTTTAATTTAGATGAAATACAGAGGAAATATAGAAGCATCAAATTCCAAACAGATATGAGGATTAACATGATGACTCACAGCTCTAGTTCTGTTATCAAATCATAGATCTTGGTGTCTTCAATTCCTTAACATCGTAAAAATTTTGGATTTTGAAATGGTATGGAAAGGCTAGGAAAGGTTACCCAAGTCACCACCAAAGGGGAGTCCTGAATCATATGGAAGTCATAGGACCACCTAGAGAGAAGGAACCAGGATCCATTGCATTAACAAGGAGCGTTGGACTAAGATCGGATCAAATCTCCCACCGACAAGAATCAAATAATGATGTTATTACTATAAGAAATCCTTATAATTTCCATATCCTAAAGATCATAGGTACCAAATACAAATCCATTAAATAAACCCTATTTTATATAAAATACATGTATTCCCATATTGAGGAATATTTTATGCACAACCAGATAATGAATTATTATTCCATTTTCATTTCCAAAAAAATATATAAATTAAGTAGAGGAAAGTATTAATATAATAATAAAATGATAGGAGTGATTAATATAAGAATAATGATCCAAATGATCAAATTTATCAACCAAACATAACCTTATAATACAAAAAAATTACTACTTGAAGATATCTATTTATTTAATTATACTAACATTAAATCTCTATGGAAAAACAAATAAAATTTTTCTTACCAAATTATCAATTTAATTACAACCAAACACAATATAATTCACAAATTCAATAAAAAACAATTTCCTCAGAATATCATACATTGTAAAAAATATAATCTTTTCAATAAATTAATTACAAAAAAAACATCCCTAAAAATTTCAAATAACACAAAATGAGATTAACGAACAAAATGACATATTTAAATTTTCCATTTAAAACAAAATCATAATTTACTATAAAAAAATATATTCAATATTTTATTTTAATACAAAAGTAGAATTAATTTAATTTCACTAACTTTTTTAACATTAATCATCTTTAAACTATTTAATTGTAAAGACCGCACCTTAATAAAAAATCATGATATAAAAAAATAAAAAATCTAAACAATATTTTAAATACATTAACAAAATTTAATTTCATTAAATGTTTCCAAAAAATTGAAATTTTCACATTATAAAAAAACCTATTTCAATAAATTTCAAAACAAATGAAATACTCATACAATAATTTTCAACGCAACATCCAATTCAAATAAAAAATGATCAAAATGTTTATTACAAAATCCAAAAAATATTTATAATAATTATTTAAAACCAAAAATATAATTTAGATATTAATATATTTAACTTCATTCAATATGAGAAAATCTAAAAATACCCCCTATATAATCAATGAAACCATTTCTTAAGAAATAATTTTCACACATATCACATCAAACTCAAAATATAAAAATCGTACATGATAAAAATGTCATTAGTACAACCAAAAAATTATTATGTATAATAAAAACATTATATTGTATTGAAAATAGTACATCTACCTTATTATTATTATTTTTTACTTTCATATCATATTTACACATTGATCATATTTAAACATTTTTAAATCATGATTCAATAATGATATACATATACATTCTTTTAAAATGATAACCACATGAAATATAACACTCAATATGCTCTTAAATGATAACACAACATGACCCCATGACATTATTATTTTATTTAAATCCAAATCCTTAAATTGGTAAACATATTCAAGAACCTTTTTGGTTTATTATCAGTAATTTAACAATATTAAATAGTTATTTTTTTACATGAATTAATTTGAAATTGAAAATTAAATAACTCAAGAAGGGTTTCTATTATGCTCTTGAAAAAAGAAAATGATATAAAAATATAGAAAATAACATTATTTTTTAATCAGTCAATTAAATATAGAAATATTGATCAAATAATATGTTACATCATAATTTTAAAATCATGCTCTTTTCAGTTTAACAGTACAACATGGTAAGTTTTCAGGTATCATTATCATTCTAAAAATATATAACATTATCTCAATATAATAATATATTGTTCCCTCATATGTAATCAATTATAAATATCTAGTAAATCACAACACATAAATAGAAATATCACATTATATTTACTTAACTGATTTATTAATAATAATTTATTCATGAAATAAATATTAGATTACTAATAATGAAATAATGAAATTAATTTTAGTTTTCTTAATCAAATCTTAACCAAAAAAATTATGTTTATTAATACAAAATTTGTTAACTAATTTTTTAAATATGAAGTTTGAATACCTCACTGATCAACCCAAATATCAAAAACTCAATAACTCAAAAAATAATCATTTCATTAAGAAATACCAAATCAGTAGTCATTAAATATGATCAACTCAATCCCACACTCTCTAATGACTTTGACTTCCTTATGTTTATGTTACCAAAAACACACACATTATATTAATGATATGTCTTAAACAATAATCTCCTCCAAAAACATTATCCAAATTAAATTTTAATATAAGTTAAATTAATTATATTAAAAAATTTAATATCCCATCCTATCACAACCATATTACCAAGGCAATACAACACATGATAATAGTTATTCTAAATGATCACCAGACACTACTGACAAAACACCAAGCACCTAAATGGTATATTGGGTAGCGATTTTCCGTCCAATGAATCATTTTGATAACATAAACATAAGTGAAATAAATAAATAAACTATATGTAAATTTTTTGTTAAAATTATTATTTAATTCTTGATGTAACTCTCAAGTAAACTCATAATTCTATATATGTATAATAGTTTTAATTTAAATATTTATTACAATTATAAATAAAACACTATATAAATATATATAAAAAAGATAACCCCGTCATAGAAAAAAATAATCTTAGATAACATCTCTCATCTATATTTGGAAATTTCATTTTTATATAGATTGTTATAATACATTTTCACATTCACAAGTCATCAATATATAGAGATTCAAAAATATATCATCGTAGAAAACTATATTGATTCAAAAGTTTCCATATTATTTATTATGATTTTTAATATTTATATATAGTTCAATGTATTTATTTAATCATATATAATGAAAAAATAGTATAATAGAATTTATTATGCTTACCAAACTACCCCAAAACACTAATTTACCAAATTCAAACAATGAAAATTTTTATTTGGTATCACTATAGATTATATATATCCAAATAATTGATCACATAACAAATACCTTTAAATAATCTTAACAGGGATATTAATTTAACCAAGGTTATTCCATATCATAACTCCATATTATAGGGATGTCAGTGTCCAATTGGAAACCTTATCCCCTACCAACCCCAATATTATATTGATGCCACCGTGATAATTCCGTAACATTATTTTATCTATTACATAGATCCATGACTTTATATCCACCACATCCTCTACATATCATATTTGTTTAATTAATAATATGTATTCTGCACCTCAACCAATCAGATGGTTCATCATTTCACAATGTTATAATGACAAAATGATTTCAATATTACACTAAGAAAAATCATTTTTTATATGTATATCTAAGGAAATATTAGTTTAATTTGGAAACCTATATATTAATGGAAATATAATTTTAAAAAAAGTAGGAAAAAATTAAAAAATCAAAATACAATAAAAATTTACCTCTAAATGATTCCTTTTATAAGGTAGAAAAAAAATCTATATTTAAAATTAAATCACCCACCATTGCGATGGGCCAAAAATTGTGATTTTTTTATGCCACAAGCTCGGATGTCTATCTCCTTGATCCTGTTATCCATAAATTATCACAATTTTTACTAGAGAGGCTAAGAACTCATTTTAATCCTTGAGTCATGGGGAAAAAATCAATGAAGCAGTTCAAAGAAGTTATTAAAAATAAAACTACCAATATCACTATCAATTCTATGTTAAGAAGTATGAATTAATATAGAGGTATAAACAATCCAAACATTTGAAAATATGAATGTGTCTAATATTTATCTCAACTACCATCATGAAGCAACACCGACCAAAATTGAAGAGTGGGAGAATAAAACAATTATCCGAATGAGATCCAAAACCATTTTGTTTTTCACTGAAACCATTAATTACTCTAAAGGATACAGTACAATAATGTCGAACCACCACAACCTACTACATAACATCCCATGTACAAATGAAAAAATATTACCAGAAGCCCTAAAACCCACTCTCCAATCTATAAAGAGACAATCATAAAATAAAATTTTATCACTATTGATGTAAGGATATGTAACCATTAAAACTATGGGATATATTAGTCAACATAAATAACTATGGTCAAACAAAAACAAATCTTTGAAAGATAAATAATAGATACTTTCACTATGTAATATTTATAGATCTGGAAATGGATTAGATTGATGAATTAAATTAATAAATATTTGTCGAATCACATATTCAGGATGTAATAGGGGAAAAAACAACAAATGGGTACTCATAAAAAATATAAAGGTGATAAAATACATTGAGGAAAAGGACCCATAATGAAATAGAAAAAGTAATGAAGAAATAATAAAATGGTTATACATAAACTAGTAAATCACCATGAATAATAAAAAACTAGAGTATCTAATTTTAAGAATGATAGGATAAACCATATAGAAGGGAGAAATATAAGAGCACATAGAGAGAACAAATACATATTATAGATGTTTCACCACTCACATGAAGAAGTAGTTTTTTCTATTGGTATGTAATCAAGGAATCTCAAAGAAAATACTCTTTTGAATAGGGGTCAAATAAAAAATTAACCATTATGTAAAATGGAATCTAAAATGGTTTATTTGTGATGATTCAATGCTAAAATTATTTTATCATGATTTATGGATATATAAATATCTAGTAATCATTTGCGATGTAATTTGAATCTATCACAATAATTAATGAAGAATGTTTTTATCATGTTTTTATCTATTATATATTAATATATTTCTGCAATGGAAATACTAATAAATGTTAAAATTGTCAAAAAAAAATTTCTATCTAAACAAGAATCTATTTAAACTCTTATTTTTCAATTGATGGGTATTTTTTCACAAAAAAAACATAAAAAATTTGTATAAATATATAAAATACATAATACATATATATAACCTTTCATAAAAAATATTACAACCATTTAAGACATAATATAATAATAAATAAATATCAAATTCACTATTTGAATGGTGGATATAGTAAAGGGTCATAAAAATAGAACTTCTTCCCTAAACCAAGCACAATTTATCTCTTGTACTCTATAATATTTTCTTATTTCTAATGAATCTACTCTTTCTAAATATTATTCCATTTCTTATTTGTTCGCACTCTTTTTATGATATCATCATGAGCATTCAACAAATCCTCACACACTACAGATGATGATAAATCTATATCAGCACCCTTTCTTCTGGTCAATGACTTTGTAATATTAGTATAATTACTTATAGGTGATTATAATTAAAAAATACAGATCACCCATCCTTTTTATAAATATTTCATGTTCGCCCACATACAATATTCCCCATAAAAACAATACTTATACGAGTCCTCATGCGTATCATGGATAGAATATCTCATGTGTTAGAATTCGTTATTGAATATGACTCTTTTCAATCGAATTACTAATTAAAATAATAAAAAATTGATTTATGTTAAATTTAAATACCAAAAACAAATACAAACCATAATTTGATATTAATAGTCACCATTAATTGGATTGGTGTATATACAGTTATAAACATTATACTCTATAACATAGGGATTATTAATTACATATATTAATATAACATAAATATTATACATAAATATTACATATAAACTAGTAAAATAATTACATACCATATGTCATTGAGGAATATTAATATATGGACCATCTCTATATATGTGACCTCCTTCAACCCCATGATTTTTTCCTAAGTAATGAAATCTACAATTCTATCATAACGATTAGGTTCAAAATCCATGACAATAGACGATAACAGAGTATTTAGGTTGATGAACGAAGAAAGACTGGTCAAAATTATATATAGGATGATCTATTCATAGATTTAATTATATGATTTTGATAAAATTAATTAAAAACTCACACATACTAATATATCGTGAATCTATAATTGAGGATATCATGTTACCATAAACATGGGTCTATAAACCCTGAATATAATTAAGAATAGCATGTTAATAAGTAAATAAATTTTAAAGGAATATTTATTATTTATGTACTCTCTTATGATCAAATGTTTGTTGTCATGCATTGATGAGAACCAGATCCCATAACACCCATGGACCAAAAAAATAATTTCAATGAATAATACCCACTTTATGAATAGCTATTTGGTAAAAAATATGTAAAAAAACACATAAAAATTAATTAGTAAAAAATTAATGAAAATTCATTAAAATTCAGAATTGAACATATCTCCACATTCATGGATAGAAAAAAATAGATGTATTTAACATTTGAATAGAGTATAAAATCAATATTGTGTAAAGGTAATTAAACCTCACAACTATGATTGTAGTGTACCATCCTATGGTTTGGATGATGAGTCATAGATATGATCATCTAGAAGAAAAACATCATCAAGGGAATGAAATAGGTCATAGATATCTTTTCCATCCATTTGAAACATTAAAATTATATTTCCTACAAATAATTATTAATTAAGATATCAAATATGGAGAGCCATATATTTTTTTTTGGAAAAAATAATATATAATGATTATGATTTTAATTAGAATGTAATAGTTCACTCACTATCTTCATATCCATACTCATTAGTGTTACTATATTCATTTTCCTCCTCAGTATCATCAGTTCCAATCATCCATTTTTATTAAATATTTATTGGTTACATCATCCATATTATAAACATCACCATCCATTAAATACGGGTCATAATTATCAATATCTATATATCTTCAAGTCAGAGATATATTTGGGTATGTCTGTTGAAAAACATTAATCTCTTTCACTAAATAAGAAACAAATTAATTTCTCATAAACTGATTTTATTATATTTATTATTTATAAAACACCACAAATAAGTGACATATATCAATGAATCACAATACATGAGATAATAAAATTGATATTCATAAGGTTTTATTGTTAATTATTAAATTTATATAAGAAGACAATTATATTTAATGTTAATTATTCAATGTTGTGTATGGATGAAGAACCCACATTCTGTATCAAACTAGTAAAATTTTAAAAAAAAATTGTAATTATATCATTCAAATCATATATTTTTTAAATCCTCAAAAATTGAATAAAATATTACTTCAAATTCTATTTATTGTGTCCCTTTAAACAAGAACCATGGTTTATTTACATTTTTACTCACTATATATTCATGTATGGAATAATGATCCATTATACACATACACATTATATGATTTAAAAAATTAGATAGTTGGTTACTCTGTGAACAAGGTATACTATAATTATTCTTTTCATGTTGCGATACTAGGAATAATAAAAATATTTTATAGTAGATAAAATAACAAATTGATTATAAATGTTTTACTATAATCAATTATAATTTAAAATCATTGAAAACAGTAAGAAAAATTATACTATCTGTGTTCTTCAAAAGCATACAATGTAATTTTTTAGATATTTTATACATACTCATCATATACTCTATAAAATAATCAATATTATCTCAGTTTAAAAATTATGTAAATGTAGTAGACACTCTGTGAATCCTATCACTACATCGCAATTGAGTAGAAAATAGGTATGTTCTATATGTCATTGATTATCTAAAATACACCATTCAAAAACACCAAAAATCTAATATTTAACTAATTAACATTGGTAAATGATTTATGTGGAATCATAATTATTTCCCTCCATCTAACCCATTCGATTATGTTTTAAAGAATTTTTATATTGAAAATAATAAGAGATTTTTTTTAAAAATTCCCTCCAACAAATACACTTCTTCAATTAACCCTTCAATTTATGATACGTTAAAAATATTCATGTATAATTTTTTCATCTATCACTCATATTGGTACATCTATTTGAACATTAAAAAAAATAATTTTTCTGCAAAAAATTTAATATTATATTTTTAATTAAATAAATTAAATCGAACGATTTTTTTTCAACTATAAAAAATATTAAAAAAACAACTTCAGAAATTTAATCAAAATATTTTATTCTTTTTCCACCAAACAAATGTCTTGTAAAAAATATCATATTCTCATTATCATATCCCAAATCAAGGAATTCCACATCCATCTATGGCCAAACAGACACAATCTTTCAATTATGACATGATAATTAAGAGTTTTTAAACTAATAATATGAAATTTTTTGAAACTTTAAGAAAAATTAATGCAATAAATATCTCCAAACCAAAAATATACAATACACTAATAGAATAATAAATAAATTTCAATTTAATTTTTATATGTTTAATTTAGATTCATCAAATTTTTTGTTCTACAAATTAAAAAGAACTCATGTTTATGATGCCTGCAAATTTGTTCAATATCAAATTATTCCTTTACAATACCATTAATCATACACGTGTGTCAAGCATTTTATAAAATATATTATAGAAATAGTTGTTCTGGAGATGCATGAAATCTTACATGTGATGTACCAATAAAACATATCAACATGGCTATTTTCATTATATATATTCTTTATTAAAAAATGATCTCTCCAAAAGATACACATCTTTATTGGTTTATAATTTTTCCAAAGGTAATATGTGTTAATGAAGAAACAATAGAAATTACCAGGATTACATATAACATTTCTTGTGGTCAAAATCTTTCAATTATTCATTTCATAAAATTATATTGATTTCTATAGAAAGAAAGTTTTGTAAGAAGAAATCATTGTTGAAAACTTTATAATATACGTTCAACTATTAAAAATCAAAAGTTATTTATGCACATTTGTAGAATGGAAATGATTTCAGAAAATGTGTACCCCTTTTGAATAAAATATTATAATATAGAAAGTCATTGATTTTCCACATTAATTCAACTTTCATTATAAAATTTTAATAACTACATTATATGTACTTAAACCATCACTCCATAATAAATTGAACTCATCACCCTCATTGGATGTCTTCGAATTAATAGGACCAAAGAGATATATGGTTTCTTTTGAAATATCCATGGGTGTATGTTATAAAGAGTTATGAAAATATTTTAATTTTTTTCTATTATAATAACAAAATGGATATAAATAATAAGTAGAACAAACTAACTATAAGTTAGTAAGCTCTGAAGAGAAAGATACATGAACATGATTGATGTGTTTCTAGGTACCACCTTCACATGGATGGATTAAGATATTAAATGAATAAACATTAAATCTATTTTATTTATTCATTTTGGTTGTGTTTTAATCATAAATAGATACTTTTATCTAGGTTAAATCAATAAATACCTCAACTATTTAATAGAATAAAATGTTTATATTCCTTGTTTCCCCTCATTGAACATAGATTTTATAAATGTTTGAAAATTATAAAACAAATCATATTCATCATAACATAAAATTAAATCATTTTAATATTAATGAACCATCCAATTAATGTGACACAAATTACATTCCAACTTCTTTCTCTCATTGAAATTTATAATCCATGTATTTACTCTAACACCCTAATATTTTATGAGATATATTATTTTTAATTTCATTGATGTCTTATATTGTACACAACACCATGATTATCTTATAATATAGGAAACACAGTATTATCTTGTTGTATACACAACACTATTCTTGGATCATGTTACACACAATTTCATGTTCCTTTTGTAGAAATTATTATACCCAACATTAAGTATAGTTTTTTTAATGTATAAATTAAATAAGTTACTATTATGTTATATGAAACACCAATGGGAGCTTGCAGTACATGTAGCCCTAACATGGCTTGCATTACACACAATCACGATATTCCTCGATAGCATGTGTATTACGCAATACTATGTTTCCATAAACAATGATATATTGTTATAATATTATTACGAACAAGCCATTATGAATAGTATTAACTACATTTTGAATTTCATAAAATTATTATTCATTTAACACATTTTCTAGACCATGGTATGAGAACAAAATAAATGTTTTGGGTAAAATAAGTATTTTTAAAAAAAATGCAGTTTTGCCGCCTTTTGATGGTGCACCCACATTAAATCTAGTATTGATTAAAAACAACTTTTTTCATCATAATAATTTATATGGTAAAATTATAATATTTAATGGTTTTAAAGTATAAATAGAATATTTTTTTAACATTTAATACAATGTATTTCATTAGCATTTATTTTAAATTGAATTCATAGGTAAAATCATTTCAATCTTTTGCAACGTTTCATCTTTTAAAATTCATTTTCTTAACAATGACATTTGTTTTAAATTAATTTATTCAACTTCTGTGATTTTAATTTGGAAAATTGGATTCAATATTTGGAATCAGTAGTTCCAAATTATGTAAATAGGCTACTTTTTATTTTTGGGCACTATGAATAGTAACTACGGTAAATTTTATTTACTATAGTTAAAGGTAAATCAGGTAATTAAGGTTAATTATATTATTATATAATTTCCCTAAAACTTTTATTCATATAATTGAATGATTACATTTCGTCCTTAGGAGTATTTGGGTCGAAATTGAATCCATTGAAACCCAATTGGATGTGATTAAGACCTTTAATTTATTTTATTTTAAGGAAAGTTAAAAATGTCTCACTCAAACATTAATAATTAAAGTATTCTTAATATTATTTTATACCGAATATAAATTTGATTATAAATACTAATTTTAATTATAAATTTTGTTTCTTTGTTAACTTAATTTATTTGAAATTTTTAAGAAATATTTAATTACCTTAATAGATTATACATTAATGATGCAGAAATTATTTACTTAGTGAAAAATCAATAATATAGTTTTTATTACAGAAATAATACCTATAAAATACCCAAAAACATGAACAAAACGTAATACTCGAGTATATATATACCATAAGAATCGAAGGGTAGAAATGGGGAACATTTGGATTTGTATAAAAGGTATTAGGAAATTTCTATTATTTTATTTTTAATGATGTCAAAGATGTCTCTTTCATAATTTAATAAATATAAAAATTTATATGTTGTTATTTTAAGATGATAAATTCGAGTAAATATATTATAATGAGATATATTATATTTATCTTTATCATATTATTTAATTTTTAATTTTTATGCAACAAATATTTATATTAAATAATTATACAAAAATGATTTAGTAATTCTTTCATTAAGAGAAATATCAAACAAATGGTTTGAAAAATATAAAAATAAATATTATAAGAACCAATTACTGTTTTAAAAAAATTTTATAGATTATTAAGACAAGTTAGGATTCTATTAATTTTTTTTCGAATATATCCTCTTTGTGGATTTTATTTATATTCAAATAAATCAGTAGTGTCAAAATTGACACTACAATTATTTTATAAAAATAACATATTATTAAATTATTTTAAAATCACAAAAAATTTTAAAATTTTCAAATTAAAAAGTATATCGTCTAAAATAATATTAACTATATTATTATTTAATATTTACAACATATAAGTATGTATTTATTATAATTTAAAATTTAGAATACTATTACCACAAATAAAATTAAATTGATTAAATAATGATAATCAAAGTTGATAAGGTTAAAAATAATTTCCCAACATCTCTAAATTTCATTGGTTGATGATATTAAAACCATATATCATCATAAATTAGTATTTCAGTCATTTTTTAATGTTTTTATTTGGCGTTTTATTTTATTATAAATTAATATTTCTTATGTTTCCAAAGGATCCCCTCTCATCCCTTATAAAAGGGCACCTCCTCCCTCTCCTCCTCACACAATTTGGATTCTTCAAGATCAGCCAAACCCTACCAATAACTCTGCTAAAATTTCCTAGGAACATACTAGAGGTCCTTTTGATCTTCAAATACCTACTTTTGTGCCTTAAGAGGAGGTTTAGAAGAGGCTCGTCGAAGAATAGGTAAAATCCTTTACTGATTCTTTCAAATTCATTTCTTCATCTACTTCAGCTAATTTTGTGTTTCATAATAACGTAATAGCATTAGTATCACTAATATAATTATATGTTATAATAAATATGAAACAACCCTATTTCACCTTCTATCCATCCTACAATAAATGAAATTACTGCATGTGCGTACGTACAAAATACCGTCTCCACGCCGTGGTGAAATCTGTTTTTCCACAAAAACCTTACATGGATGGGTATAATGCTGTAAATAATAGATATATATGATTATTATAAAATGATAATAATTCTGAGATATTCTATTATCCCCTCTAATACCATTAAATAATTATGGGAACGATATCATCGCTCGTGCGTACGTATAGATTACGGTCTCCACGACGCGATGAGATTCATTCTCCATGATTAAACATTCAAGTATGATTATAAAGTATATGTAATAGATAATAATGAATTATATAAAATATTAATGATACTCGATTTATGTATATGTTATTTACTTACTTCCGTTAAATTTAACATGGAAACAAAAATAGCGTTCATGTGTACGTATGGCCTACTGTCTCCAGGGACAGTTGTATTTTTTTCCATTTATCAACCAATTTTATATATGTATATTAGGAATATATTATATATATATATATCAGGTTTTACATTTTGGATGTAATAAATCATGATATTTTTAATCATATGAATAATTAAAAGTCAAAACACATATGATAAATGAAACGATTTTACCCAAAACACTACTTTAACATGGAATTGAAAAATAAACAGTTAATATAATGTCGTAAGTGAATCATATATGATATCATAAATATTATTATGGTTTTGTTACAAGTTAATAATATGTTTAAACCCACTATACATGAGTCTCAGATACATACAAAAGAAATTGTACATAAGGTAAGGGAAAAATTTTCAAATCGCATTTTTATCCGAGATTTCATATACGTATGTATTTACTGGGGTTATATTTTTTGATCCATGTACATAAAAATGTTTTTCATAATGTGTTTAATATTATTCCACATATGTTTAAATTCATGTTTAACCATCTTTTACTTTTACATTTTTTTATGTAAGGAATCTTTATTTTTTTACCATTCGAGGATCTTTTTGACTTTTCCGAAAAAGTACGAAGAGAATGTTTTTTTAACTTATACCGCAGGAATGGATTTTTACGGTTTCATAATGCCTAATTTTCATGAAGAATCCTCTACCTGATATCATGATTATTTTAATAAAACCCTTTTCTTTTAAAATTGAATGGAATTTTGTGAAATGAAAATGATTTTGAAGAAGAAATGATATTTTCCTCAAGAATTCATTTCAAATGTTTTGTCAAAACTCTTTTCCATCCAAGATGAAATTATTTAGTATGATAATGTTTCAAGTATAATTTCTCTATTATTTACATGGTTTTATTCTTTTTACGATGAAATGATATCCATTTGTTTTATATAGATTATGTTATGATGGGATGATGTTTATGAAACCCATTTTTCACTTTGGGTTATGATGTATGATTTATGTTTATTTTGTGGAACAAGTAAAAA
The DNA here is from genome assembly GCA_963277665.1 of Viscum album. Lineage (NCBI taxonomy): Eukaryota > Viridiplantae > Streptophyta > Magnoliopsida > Santalales > Viscaceae > Viscum > Viscum album. The sequence continues at coordinate 2,085,899 of OY728129.1, forward strand.
TTGTTTCATTATGAGATGGGTGGGACAAATATCCCCTTCAAATGCATTGGGTAATTATTTATATCTCATGAGATAAACATGGATGGAATGGAAAGTGAATCCAGTTCAGTAATACAGGGCTAGAACGGCATGTAAACCTGATTCAGTAATGGACTTTGTCCACTATAAAGGTCTTGGCATCAATGCATTGTCCACTATGGAAATTATATCATTTAATTAATGTTTTTTTCACAATGACATGTTTTATTCCCATGATATTTTATCATGATACATGTTCCTTTATGATATATTCCTTATTTACTCTGATGATTTATGTCATTACCCCTGATTTTGATGTTTTATGTTCATGTTCTTACGTTCAAATGTTTATGGATTGTTTCATGTTCTCCATGACTACCCTTACTGTGCATTTCAGCTTACCCTTTTTATGTTTTCTTTTCCTCAGTATATAATGAAAAGTTTTATGTAAGAAAATGAAAGAGGATGATTTTAATGGGAGAAGCTGAAGATCTTTCACAATGATTAGAAGATTATGTTCCGAGTTTTGAAAGATACTAAACTATTATTGTCCTTGGGGTTCTGTTTTTGTTATGTATTACGTATTCTGAAAAACAAATGTATTGTCCATGTACATCAAGTTTGGGTCTCTACAGTTGGTATCATAGGAAATATTTAGTTAACATTTGGAATCTTTGATGTGAAAAAATTAGTGATATCCCTAGAGAGATTTCTAAGGTATGTATAGGGATGACCTTAAGGTTAAGTATAAGTATAGGTTATAATCATAGAATAATGGTGATGATCCTAGAATTAAACCTAAGATCATAGATATTTAAGGTACACCCCCTTTATTATGTTGCTTTCCTAGCATGATTTTTTCCTCTTACAGTATTCTGTTTGGGTTTTAGAAAATAGCTGGAAACAGGAAGATGCATGTTAATGAAAAATATGATGGACAATGGAATGATAATCTTCATGAGCTATCAGATGAAATGGTATTTGGAGGGTGAAACATCATTATTATTCCTAATTAGAAAACTTATAATATGATCAATAATCTCAACATTGGTAATATTCCTGACTCAGCTAATAAGATAAAGATGAAGTTTCATGATTATCATAGAGGAAAGAAAGTTCAATTTCCCTCATGTAATTCATGTGGGAAGAGGCATCAAAGAGAATGTTTCAATGGAAATGGAAGATGCTTTGGGTGTGGAAAAGAAGGACACAAAGCCATTAATTGAAAAAGAAGTGGTTCAGTTAACACAATGTACAAGTATAATGGTATTGCAAAGACATCAACAATGGTTAAATGTTTTAAATGTGGAATGTATGGGAATTATAATAACCAATGCCCTAAGGGAAAATCTCATGAATATAATCTTCACGGTCATAGCAGTAGTATTTATACTAATGATGATAAAGACACTACAAATGATATATGAGATGAAAGAACTGTTGAGAAATAAAATAATGAATCTCGTTCAATGGTTTGAGAAGGTAGTGGAATGATTTCATGTTTATCAAGAATACTATATGGTATTATGGAATAAAGAAAAATCTAAGGATTGTTACACTGTTGTCTTTATTTGAGTATTTGAATGCATATGATGAATCGTACCGGTAACCATGAAAAGTTATTGAAATATTTTTAGAAAGCAGATGATATGTGAATAATGAAGGGATAAGGAGAAAATAATATGTTTGATAGTATTAATGATCTCAGGACTGATAAAAGGACAACGTGATATCATGGTTTGAGTATATAGAAATTTTGTGATTTTGGTATGTGGAAAGAGTTACATTTTGCAGCATCATTGTTTCACAAAGGATCTATGGTAATTTATGTTTCAAGAGAATACACAATTAATATATTCACATGTTTGGAATGAAATCAACAAAATATGTCAACTGATATATGGGGATAAATGATGGTTTTCACATGCTTGTTATGTGACCTTTCTAGTAATTTTTATCTTTATACTCTGAGTTTGGACAGAAATATTTTGGATAAGTCTAAAGACTGGAATGGATTATGTTGGAAATCATATTGTATTGTTTAAGGATAAGACTTTTTTTTGATATTATTTCTTTAATGTTATAATATTGTAGTTTTAGAAAAACGAAAACCTGCAGGACGGGTGAAAACTCGTCTCGTCAGACAAGGTTGTGGTAATTGAACCAACAACTGATGTGAGAATGACCTTTATCACCTACCATTGACCTAAAAGAAGTCATTGATTAGTAGAAAGTAATTTTATTTTGTTAATCAGATTGATAGATGAAGTATAAGTCCATTTTCGGACCCATATATGATTAATCTCAGCATATATAGACTTATGTATATAACTTTTACTAACCATTTGTTTGAGACAGATGGAATGACCTATCATTATATTTCATGATATACTAACACGTTACGAAAGGCAAATTCAACTTCATTTCTTTATGAGATGAAGTGGAAATTGTTGAAGGCACGATCAAAGTTGAGATTGTACCGAAATCAAGTAAGTATTTATTTTAATTGAAAAATTATTCAACATTTGGGAAATGCTCTTGAAAAAAAAATTATCCTAGTGCCCTTATATCTGATGAATTAGATGGTACTGTAGATCATTAAAAATTTATGGCTTTATGATTGTTGGATTTTTTATAGCCATTTCCTCTACCACTCTTCATTAGAAGTTTATTGTTATATTTCTCTTCCATATCCATATTTTCACCTATGTTCTACTACGTGGATACATAGTAATTAGTTAATATGGGTAAACATTATGTTTCTTACATCAATTATTAAAATTATGTTTTAGTATTCCTTTTTTCGATGTGGGTTTTTATGAAAGAAAATTTCAAGTACTAAATGATTTATAACCCCGAAAAATTTCGGGGGCAAAATTCATTTTAAGGGGGGTAGAATGTAATACCCTGAGATTTTATGAGATATATTATTTTAAATTTCGTTGATTTTTTCTATTGTACACCACAAAAAGATTATCTTGTACTATACACAACACCGTATTAGATTGCAGTATACACAACACTATTCTTGGCTCTTGTTACACACAATTTCAAATTCATTTTGTAGAGTTTATTCTTCACAAAATTAAGTATATATTTTGTTTAATATATAAATGAAATAAGTTTCGATTATGTAATACGCAAGACTGAAGGGAGCTTTCACTACACACAGCCCTAACATGGCTTGCATTACACGCAATCACGGCCTTCCTCGATAGCGTTTTTAGTACGCAATAACGAGTTTCAAAAAACAATGATACATTTTTATAATATTCTTATGAACTAGTCGGTATGAATAGTATTAACTAAATTTTGATTTTTATAACATTATTATTCATATTACACATTTTCTAGAACATGGTATGTGAACAAAATACCTTTTTTGTATAAAATAAGTATTTTTAAAAAAATGCAGTTTTGCCGCCTTTTGATGGAGCACCCTCTTTAAATTTAGTTTTTGACATGTTTATAAGTTAAATATGAAAAAATAAAATTCTTGTTTGGAATCAGGAAATAAAAATTTACTTTTGATAATTTTTTCATATTATTATGATAACTTTCATATTTTAATGAATATTAAAAACACGCTATATTTTAATTGAAAACAACTCTTTTCATCGTAATAATTTATATGGTTACGTGAAAATATTTAATTTTTTTAAAGTAAAAATTGCATATATTTTTACCATTTAATATAATTTATGTCCTTATAATTTATTTTACATTGAATTTATAAGTAAAATCTTTTCAATCTTTAGCAATGTTTTATCTTTTAAAACTCGTTTACTTAATAGTGGGATTAATATTTAATTAATTTCTACAACTTCTGTGATTTGAATTTGGAAAAATTTGTTTCATATTTGGAATCATTGGGTCTAAATTATGTTAATTGGATACTTTTTATTTTTGGGCACAATGAATAGTAACTACAGTAAATTTTATTTACTATAGTTAAAGGTAAATCGTGTAATTATGGGTAAATATAATATTATAAAATTACCCTAACTCTTGTATTAATATAATTAGATTATTATATTTCATCTTAAGTAATATTTGGGTCGAAATGGAATCCATTGGAACCCACTTGGATGGGATTAAGTCCATTAATTTATTTTATTTTAAATAAAGTCAATTATGTCTCACTCAAATTTTAATAATTAAAGTATATTTAATATAAGGTTATAAAGAATATAAATTCACTAATAAATACTCATTTGAATGCTAAAATGTTTTTATTTGTTATGGTAATTTATTTTTAAATTTTAAGAAATATTATATTACTTTAATATCTTATACATAAATGATGCAGAAACTATTTACTTAGTGAAAAATCAATTATATAATTATTATTAAAGTAAAAATACCCATCTAAAAGCTCAAACACTTGAACAAAACTTATGGGTAGAGTATATATATTCCATAATCATCCAAGGGTATAATTGGGGACCATTTGGAGCTATATAAAAATTATTTGGACATTTATATTATTTTATTATAATGATGTCAAAGTTGTCACCTTCATAATTTAATAAATATAAAAATTTAAATGTTTTTATTTTAAGATGATAAAATCCAGTAAAAGTATTATTATGAAAGATATTATAAATATATATTAATCATAGTATTTTATTTTTAATTTTTATGCTACAAATAATTATATTAAATAATTATAAAAAATGTTGCAGTGATTATTTCATTAAGAGAAATATCAAACAAATGGTTTCAAAAATATGAAAATAAATATTATCTGATCTAATTAATGTTCTAAAAAAATTATAAATAAATATGAAATTTTAGGAGTTTATGAAATATTTTTTTTGAATATATCATCTTTTTGAATTTTATGTAAATTCAAATAAATGAATACTGTCAAAATTGACATTATTGTTATTTTATAAAAATAACATATTATTAAATAATTTAAAAAGCACAAAAATATTTCGAAATTAAAAATTAAAAATTATATGGCTGAAAAGGTTATAAGGTATCCAATTATGCGATATTGACAACATATAAGTATGTATTTATTACAATTTAAAATTTAGATTATTATTACCACAAATAAAATTAAATAGATTAAATAAGGATAAATCATATTCATAAGGTTTAAAATAATTTCAGAACATGTATAAATTTTACTGGTTGATGATTTTAAAAACCTATCTCATCTAGAATTTGTATTTTATTTATTTTTGGATGTTTTTAAGTGGGGTTTGAATTTATTATAAATTAATATTTCTTATGTTTCCAAAGGTACCCTTCTACTCCCTTATAAAAGGGCTCCTCCTCCCTCTCCTCCTCACACCATTTTGAGCCTTAAAGCTTGGAAAAACCCAGACAATATATCTTCTACACTTCTATAGAAACATACTAGTGGTCCTGGTCTTCTTTAAAGACCAACTATAATGCCCTATGTGGAGGTTTAGAAGAGGCTTTTCGAATAAGAGGTAATATCATTTACCGATTCTTTCAAATTCATTTCTTCTTCTACTTACTCTTATTTTATTGTTCCATAATAAAGATATAGCATCAGTATCACTAATTACTGATATGTTTTTATTAAAATGAAACAACTCTATTTCACCTTCTATCCATCATACAGAAAATGAAATCACTGCGCGTGCGTACGTACGTCATATCGTCTCCACGTCGTGGTGAAATCAGTTTTTCCACCACCACCTTAAATGGATGGGTATAATGGTGTAAAGAATAAATATATAGGATTATTATAACATGATACTAATTATGATATATTCTATCATCCTCTCCAAAACCATTAAATAATTATGGGAATGATATCATCGCTCGTGCATACGTATGGATTACCATCTCCACGACGCGAGGAGATTCATTCTCCATGATTAACCATTAAAGTATGATTATAATGTATATATTATAAAAACTCATGAAAGTTATAACTTATTAATTATACTTGATTTATGTATATGTTATTTACTTACTTCCATTCAATTTGATAAGGAAACGAAAATAGCGTTCTTGCGTACGTACAACCTACCGTCTCCATGAACGGTGTATTTCTTTCCATTTATGTTTCTATTTTATATATGTATATTATGAATAAATATTATATATAAATAATGATTTAAATTTTGTAAGTAAGTAATCGTGATATATGTAATCATATTAATAATTAAATTTCAAAAGAAGGATGATAAATGAAATGATTTTACCCAAAATGCTGCTTTAACATGGAATTGACAAATGAGCGGATAATATAAAGACGTAAGTGAATCATATATGATATCATAAATATTATTATGATTTTATTACCAGTTAATAATATTTTTAAAACCACTGTACAATATTATTGGAAACATATGGATGAAATTGGACATTAGATAAGGGAAAATTTTGAAAATCTCATTTTTATCTGAGATTTCTTATACATAAGTATTGATAGGGTTATATTTTTCATCCATGTCCATAAATATGTTTTCATAATGTGTTTAATATTCTTCCAAGTACGTTTAAAGTCATGTTTACCCATATTTTACTGTTACATTGTGTTGTTGAAGGAATCATTCTTTTGATTACCATACGAAGAACTTTTTGACTTTTCCAGCAAAAGTACGAAGAGATTTTTTTTACCTTATATGGAATGAACATATTTTTATAGTTTCATAACACCATGTTTTCAGGAAGCATCTTCTACAATATTTCATGATTATTTTCAACAAAATACTTTTCTTTTAATAGCTAATGGAATTTTGTTAAAAATTTGATTTTGAAGAAGAAAGGATATTTTCCTAAAGAATTCAATTCAAGTGTTTTGTCAAAAATATTTTACATCTAAGATGACATTATTTAGTAAGACAATGTTTCAATTATAATGTCTCTATTATTTACACGGTTTTATTATTATTATCATGTAATGATAGCCATTTGTTTTAAATGGATTACGTTACGACGGGATGATGTTTATGAAACCCATTTTATTCATTGGTTTATGATGAATGATTTATGTTTATTTTGTGGAAAAAGTTAGAATGATTTAATTATGAGATGGGTGGGACCTATATCTCCTTCCAATGAATTGGGTAAATATTTAATGTCATGAGATAAACATGGATGGAATTGAAAGTGAATTTAGTTCAGTAATACAGGGATGGAACGAAAAGTAACCCCAATTCAGTAATGGACTTTGTCCACTATGATGGTCTTGGAAGCAATTCCTTTGCTACTATGGAAATAATATCATGTGCAGAAATTTTTTCAAAAATTACATGTTTTATTCCCATGCTATTTTATCATGATTAATGTTTCTTTATGATCTACGCCTTATGTATTATCATGATTTATGTCATTACCTGTGATTTTGATGTTTTATGTTCATGTTCTTATGTTCAAATGTTTAGGGATTGTTTTATGTTCTCCATGTTTACCCTTACTGAGAATTTGAGATCACCATTTTTATATTTTATTTTCCCCAGGATATAAAGAATTGTTTTAGGTATGAAAATAAAAGGGTATGATCTTTATGGGAGATGATGAGGATCTTTCACCATTATTAGAAGATTATGTCTAGAGTTTCCAAAGACACAAAACTATTACAGTCTCTGGGTGTCTGTTTTTGTTATGTATTAAGTATTTCACAAAAGTAATATAATGTCCATGTACATCAAGTTTGGGTCTCTACATTTACCTCATGTGAATGTGATTTATCTAAATATATTATTTGATGAAAAAATCTATTTTACATTCCAAAATTTTACTTAAAATTATAAAGCTTGTAAGCACATAATTTTATTGTGTCATTTATCTGGGATGTAAGGAATCATCCATAAATTTAAACAAATAATAAATTTTTTACATGTTTAATTAAGAATTTAAATTATCATTTTGAGTCTTCATTCCTTGAGAATACATCCCAACTACCACATGTTCTAAATTTTGAAAGTATATAGGTTCTAGAAGTAATGAATTTATATATTATTTTGAATAACATTCAAAATGATGATAATAAAAAAATAATCTTTCTAAAAACAAAAATGCAATAATTGAACTTCAACATTATGAATAATTTCAAATCTCTTATTGTCTAATTTCATATTTAGTTATTTAATTTTGCATTAAAAAATAAATTTTCTATTTAACAATTTAAATGATATAAATTCACTGACACTATCAGTTTATACATGATTTATACAATATTCATTTGTATTTTTGCGTTTATTTATTCAATCATGATATCATAATAAAAACCGGTATCTATATTCTAGCACTATAGTTTTTAAAAACCAAAATTAATTTGTTTTGTATATAAAATATTAAAAACTTGTAACATAATGTATTCATTGTAAATCCAGTTAATTATTTTTTTAATATTTTCTTATAAAATATTGTTACATAATTATTATTATACATTTATAGATTTTAGATGTTTTTTGGGGTATGATTTTTAACTCATGTTAGTGTGGAAGGTTGACATCACATATGAGGGGGAACATATTTATCATGTGGAGGCATTGTGATGTGGGTGTAAGTATACGATTGAATGTAGTAAAAATGACTATCCACTAGGTGTGATGCATTTAATATATATATTAAATTAATTTATAATAATTTATATAAAGTTATATAAATTTATACTAATTTATATGGAATTATTATAATGTATTATAATTTATAATAATTTATACTAATGTATAGAAATTACTAATAATTTTTATTAATTTAGATTATTTTATATTAATTTATATAGTTATAGTTTAACAAATATTATATATTTTATTTAAATACTAGGATTAATATTATTAATTATAATAATTAATATTTTACGAATTTTAAATGATCAATAATAATTTATATAAAATTACAAAAAAAATTAATAATTGATAATGATTTTTAATAATATTTGAATATTTAAAAATACGTAAACATGATTATAATAATTTATTCAAATAAATTCATTATTTTCAAATAATTTATCGTAATCTATAGGATTTTTTATTCATTTATAAGAATTTATATTAACATGAAGACTTATTTTTATATTTGGTATCCTAAAATTTACTAGAATTTTATTAATTGGGATGTTATATATAATATATTTTGTTTTAAAATTTTATAATAATTAATATTTATTTATATTATTTCATTATAATTTATAACAATGTACACTGATATATATATATTTTTACTGATTTATGGTACATTATACAAAATTATAATATTTTATAAAAATGTATTCATTTTTTTATTGTAATTTGAAGATATCAATAATAAATATTATTTTTTTGTTTAATTAATATATATATATATATACTAACATGTAATAAGTTTTAGACTAATCTATTTTTTTAACATTTATTAAAATCATATTATTTTTTACCATTTAAAAAACTATTTTTACAAATTTATAATAGTTTATAACAATTTATTCCAATTTAGTCTAATTTAAAAAACTTTAGAGTGATTTCTAATAATTAATAATAATGTATACAAATTTTGACAAATTTATAGTGATTTATAATAATATATTCCTTATTTTATTTGTATTTATAATTTTTTTGGATTTTATTAACTTATATCAATTTATATTAATTTATACTACTTTATAATTACATTTATAGTAATATAAAATTTATCTTTTATAAAAAAATAGAATTTATTTTATTAAATATAGAATTTTTTTCATTTATAATAATTTTTAATAACTTAGACCAATATATTATAATTTAAACTAATTTAAATTGATATTCCCAATATAATTCCTTATAGGGGTTGTGAATTGAGATTCAAAATTAAATAGTTTCTGTTTCAAATTTAATTTAAAAACCGACAATTTAAAAATGACAAATTCACAAATATAGTATGTATATATAAATTGAGGCCTTAAAATAATTTTTCAATTTTGATGATCAATACGCAATTATAATACATAAAATTGCAATAAATTTTTAAATTATTCTACTCAGAAGAGACAATATATATATATATATATCACTAATAAATGATAACTATCTTTTTTTGATAATGAAAATTATATTTGTAAAAACGTTGGTGAAAAATAAATCATGGAAATAAAAGAATAAAATCATACAAATGAATATAAAATAAATGTGGTTATATTCCTAGTAGTAACTTATTCCTCACCAAATAAACTTAGTCCACTTCCAAAAAGTTTATTTATAAATTAAATGATACATAATCTGGATCAAGTAAACTAATCCATCACCTAGATTTGGTCATAAGAAAGAAACATCACAAAGGAGGACTGGGCTTATCCGCATGCCTATTACAAAATTATTCACGGTGGAACATATGCAATGATATAGAAGGAAATAGTTACTTTGTAACATTATTTATAGTATATAAGATTTTGATTAATAAATATATAGGTAATTATAAGCAGAACCCAATTGTAATCATAAACACTAACACACACACAAAGAGAGAGTGATGTGTAATTATTAGTGTGATATAATTATTCACTGGTCTTATTTGAATGGTTAGGAGGATCCCTTTTCCTTATATGATCATCCAACAAGTTCTACACTAACCAGATTGGCCAATCAACCATTCTCATCATTTGATGAAATTTCATGTTGGATGTAATGTGTATTACAGTGAAAAAAGTTAAGTGGATTACAACATAGATATTCTGTGTAATGTTATCAATCATAAACATGTTTAATAATTCCTTAAATTTTTAAAAAATTTATCTCTGAGTTTTTATTTGAAAATAAACATCAACACTATCCTTATATTGAATGTTCTAAACTACTCTGAAGCCTTCCTTAAATGCTTCAAAATAGGTTCGTTTGAACATAGAAATGGAAGGTTTACACTCATAGTTAATCCTAAGGTGATACACATGCATTTTGTAGCATTATCTAGTATTGTAATTAGTCATTATTATTTTAGGTAATTTATATTTCAATCTATAAATAACTTCATCATGTTAAAGTTTCATCATGTGATTTATTGGAGTTATCGTGTGGTGCCTTCGAATCAACATGTTGTTGATCCTTGAATTATTAATATTTTATATTGATCTCGACAGACATGCATTGTTGATTGGTTGTGTTTATGCACTCAATTGTTTTTCTTCACTCATTATATTCAAGACCACAATTTTTTAATACATTTATGAAGCGTAAATTGCTATACCATGTGTTCGATCACACTTTACAATGGTGGATTGAGTAATTTTTATATTTATTTCCAGGGTCAATCATTAGATTTTGTGGTCGATGCAATACACATTCATTCAATAGAACACATAATGATTTTCCATAAAAAAGTCTATATGAATTAAATATTGTTATTTTATAATAATATTAAATATTATTTTGGGATCATAAAAAAATAATTTATATTCTACACTAAAAATATCCCCATTTTGATGATTAAAAATACTAGTAGAAAAAAATTAAATTAGAAAATAAATTAATTAAATGAAAAACTATTATGATTTGAAATGTTTTGTCCTTAATAGTATGTGATATTATTCTTCAGATCATTATAACCTTTTAGTATTATTCAAAAGACACTAAATGATTAGAGATAATAAATATAATATATTAATGATTTAGTATTACAAGAATAATTAATATATACTATATTGTTAAATAATATTTGGTTATTTAAAACTATATTGGGATGGATATTAATCATTAAAAAATTATTACAGGTAAAAAATATTAAGTGGACCTATGAGACACTCAAATTTGAATCATAATGATCATCTCTCAGAAATTTGGTATCTATGGTTTTTTATTTTCCTTTCAAATTCTCAATAGATTATTTTTGAATAACTGAACAAGGATCTCCTATGAAATATAATTTGATAATGGGGACTGAGATGTTTTACATATTTAGAAACGAAAAATACTAATGGTGAAGAAGTTGGTGTAGGAATAACAGAAGATGTATGTTATTTATGAGTTCTAAAAGGAATAGACGAAGGTTGTACCACTATAATATTTTAATCATATAGATAACGTTCTATCAGCTTCATGATCTATGTCAATCCATCTAACCAATTCAAAATTATCTCTAGGGAGTTCTTCGTTTCCATCAGGAATATCATCACCATAAGATAAAGATCCATCAATATATAAACATATGTTATAAATTTTCACAATAATATATGAATTTTTAGATTTCTCAATAATGAATGAAATAAGTACATCAATTTTTACAGTGTGAAAATATTTATTAGACAATACTTAATGGATTTTGTTATCATTTCCCTATCTTTTTTATTCTGTTTAGAATCATTCATCACTAAATGTATAATCCTTTCTGCATGATTTTTATACGCTGATTGAATATTCTCATTAGTCTCTGTAAAGTTATTAAAAATATATTAAAACTCATTTTTTATAACATTCATTTCAAAAAACCACCAGGAGTTGTAGTGGTAGGAGGTGCGGAGGTGATAGAGTCCTATTCAAATAGAATAAGGCCTGTATAAGCTTTAATCCCCCACATATATTGAAAATACATTTGAATAAATCCCATTTGTTAATTAAACCTTGGAATTGATTTATGAGAGTAATTTTAGAAAACATCTTTGTATTGATGTGATTAATAATAGATGACAAAGCCAAGGACATTCTTCAATATGTAGTTTTTTCAAAAGTATTTCCAAATACAAAAATTAATACTTTAATATATTCACTAGGTCCAAAATAAACTCATTTAAATCATCCGTGGTAAAATTAAGTTTATTTAGGGTATGTGAAGGTGTATCTTTTCAGGAGGAAATTTACAACCATCAACTTCAACTTCATCAAATAAAGGTGTTGTTTCTGCTTTCATGTATGGATAAAACTCTAGTAAACATGTTATAATTATGATTTAACAATATTTACATGAGTTAGTAAAAATATTTCAACTATAAATTGTATAAAATTTATATCTAATGTATCCTATACTTTATGAATTATAGTTCATGGAGAAGGTATCTCAATCCTTTGCTCTATATTAGTTCAATATGATAAATGTCCTTAAATTACATATGGTGAAATTATAATGGAGTGTTCTTTTTTCTCTGTTGGATTTCCTATATTATCATAATAATAATCATCTTCTTTATTACAGTATTGAATGAAAAATGATAAATATCCTTGGTAATTATCCCATGTGGATGATCGAGTAATAAAAAATTAAAACCCACCTTCCCTATGAAGTTGTGTAATCATTTTCTCTGCATTATCTTCATTTTATTAAATTGAAGGAATAGACACCTCATAAGATTCTTTTCATCTAATTTTGTAAAAAATTATCCATCAAGAGTAGTAATATACTATACACATTCTTCAAAATCATAATCATATTCTCTTACTCTTTATCGCCAATATTGATGGGTCTTAATAAATTTAACAAACTCTGCACTATGTAAATAATCATTCACAGGATTATAAGAAATTATTATTTCATCCTTTCATTTTCATACTTACTCTACACTATAAATATTAATATAAATATATGATAATATTAAAGTACCCCATACTATTCAACAATAATGTTATATTTGTCATTGGTCTGAAGGTATTATATAAAGGATTTAATTTTTCATACAACATCTCATTTTTTACTAACTACATAGTTATCTAGGGGATCGTTTCCACTTTTATTATTTAATTTCTTTGTTCAGACAAATCCAATTTGAAGTCATTTTAATTTCCTCCCAATTAGTTATAAAATCATTTGATTCAATAAAAAATATATCAATGCTAGGTACAGATAACTGTTTCACTATGAATAGGTCCCATATAATTTATCCATATGTTTCATCATGAATCCAATAAAACTAAAGTTTTATCCATTATTCAAAGGATATATAAAACAATATTGTTGCCTTAATATAATAAAATATGATTTTCTATGTCATAACTATGGTTGAATAAACATAATTAATGGCCTGAATTCTCCATCTACCTCCATATCACTCAATATATTGTTGTTTCTATTCTCAGTGATCTCCAAAAAAACTACTCAATTTCAAATATGTAATGGAAAATTGTATAAAAAAAGTTTCAATCCTCAAATTCTCCTTCACAAGGATCTTTAAAACATTTTTCATAATGTTTGGAATCAAATACCAACTCCTCCCCATCAATATTTATATAAATATAATCCTTAATTTCATTGAACATACACTAAACATTCAAATAAAATTATTATACAAAACTCATATAGAATGTTCATCCATTTTTTTAAAAACAATCAATCAATTCATATTATTGAATGATTTTATAGCCTAGATATTGTCTCAACATATACCAAAATATATCTAATTATTTTCAAGTAATCACTATTTAGTGTAAAAGGTTGGATTTTTGTGGTTTTACATGTTTACATGATCTTGTTTTTCTTTTATTTTTATGAATTTGTGAATCAAGAGATGTGAAATACAATTCTAGTTTCTTGTACGACATCATTGAGATGATATAAAGGATTAATATTTAATAATCAAGCCCAATATATCTTAACATTTGACCCATGTCAGTCTACCATAAAGCATGAGGTGCATTCCTTATTTCCTTGGGATGATAGGGAGAACCGGGGGATCATAAGAGAAGAAAATAAGAATCATTTCATCCCCATTAAATAAGGATAATAAATAGAAAAATATGGAATCCTTTATGTGGTGATGTTTAAATTATATGACCTTTCCAGATGTTATAGGTGGAATTAAAAAATAAACGCCAACCTAACAAGGAATAGTGATGAAAATGAAAAAAATAAATAAAAACATTTCTTCAAATTAATAAATTTTATTAAATTATTTCACATTTTAATCTCAAGGAAATAAAACAAAATTGAAATAAAATTAGGCGGCCTAAGAGGAATATACACTCAATGAACTGAAACATGAAAAATAAAACCATTTTAAATGTATGATAAACTGTATTAACTCTCAGGTCAACACCAAAACTCTAAGAACACCATCTTTTCAAAATATATTGACAATAAGGTGAACTTAATGTAATAACCTCTGAAATTATAGAATTATTTTAATACTACACACTCAATGATGGGAGTATAATGCGTGTGATACAAATTATTGATGTATAAATACATGATTATATTACATTTATTTTCAGTAAAGAAACCATATATGATATTTTAAAACTAATAAAAAAATTTGGGTCAAATTTCAATTATAAACAATGGAAATAATCATGTAAAACCATATATCATTTATTGAAAAATATTCTTTATAAATAATTTCTAAATGAAGAATTTAGAATTTGAGTTAGTATACAAAAAACCTAGAAAATTATATTATATAAAAACACAATTTCATTTAAAAAGGAAACATGTTAAAACTTTTCATTACACATAAAAGTGATTTCTTTGAAGAAACCACCACATTGTTTAAAGAACATTATAAAACAAAAAATAATTAAAAATACTTCATATTAAATAAACACATGTTTTATTTTATAAAAATTCATTCCTCACACATAGTCAATAGGAGTATGGATAAGGGAAAAAATAACGAAAATCAAATCTATTAATAGTCATAAAAAATTACAATAAAAAATAAATAAAATCATTAAAAAAAGTATGATCAAGAACTAATAACCATCCGATAGAAATAATATCAATAAAAAAATAATAATCTCACTTGAAATTATAAAAAAAATGTAATATATGAAACATAGGATAAGGAATCATCCTAGAATCTAATTGTATGAGTAGTGGACGTACATATTTGTAACCAAATGTTATCTTTTTAATAGTCACATTTCCCATTTCCCAAATCACTCTCTAGTATACTCAATTTTGAAAATCCACTTATCCATGTTGTATATTCGACTAGGGCCTAACAGTTTGTTATTAACTCTCAAAAATCATATCCCACACCCCTTACTCCCCATAAATAATCCTTGTGTACATTTTTTATATATAATGAAGGTGGGATACAATAAATCCAATTGAAATTTCATGAAAATCCTAAATCCTAATTGAAATAAATAACATATTCATTCCACCTACGACTCAAAAACTTCTATAAATATCCCCTATCCAATCCACATAACCACGAATCATAAATCACATAACTATAACATAGTTTACATAAGCATAAAAATTTATAATAATGGGTACCAACAATAATGTAAATTTTTATGTATAAGACCACATTAACTCAAGTTGGAAATGTTCCTTCTCTTTATACATGTAAAATAAAATATTTGGATGAATATTTAAAAAAACCAAATAATCCCAAAATGAAATTCTAAGAGGTGGCAGCCAACGACATCAAGATACAATAAGCTCGATAAAATAAAGACTTAAACCCAAGATGAAAAACATAACATGACAAACACACCTCATATCATAATGTTTAAACTATATAAATGAAAAAAAAACTTTTATTAGAATAGTTTTTTTTAATATGGAAAACAATTTATACAAAAATTGTACCCCATTAATAAACAAGTAGGATTATTTTTAAAAGAAGGAAACCTATTAAAATATGGAAACCCATTTTATAAAAAATAACACTTCAATATATAAAACTATGTTTGTTCAAAGCACCATCAAATGCCCACTTATATTATATAAAACAACAATTTAAGTTTATCAAACACCTTGAATGCATAAAATACCATTTAAAAGAAAAAATATATCAATCTAAACAATTTACCCATTTTTTCAAAGGTAACCCTAAAATAGATATAATTTGATCACATAAATCTGGTTTTTATATAAATAACTAAACCTGATAAGAATACATTTATAAAATCATGTATGTAAGAGTTTATAAAATTAATAATAATAGAATCACCTACCTCAAGTGGTGAAATAATATATTCTTCAATAAAATCTATCAAAATAAGAAACCTAGGATGGATCACAACCATTACAAACAAAAAACTATAATTTATAAAATCTTGGACTAGTAAAATCATCCATCCATGGACACTATGGTTAGAGGAAATTTTATAAAATATGAGAATACAAGAGAAGAATATTATATAACCCTTACGTCTTGATCAATGAAATTAAACACCAACAAAACACTCCACTCCTGCCTTAGAGGATATTATAGGGAAAAAAATAAATGTAAAGGTTTCATGGATGAATTGGTTTGAATGGGATAAGTAATATAAGGTCCCCCATTTAGATACCAAAATAAAAAAAATACCCCAACTCGTCTAGGTCACATGGTTGTTTTACACGGTTTACCAAACCATGCACACACAATGTGATCACCTATGTCTATAATTATATATGGAAAATGGTTTATACTAAACATTTTCCAAACCTATGTCTGTAATTATGAAACCCAAAAAAATACATAAAAATCATAATACATCACCATTTGGACAATGTGAAAATAAGGGAGAATAAAACCTCATGAACAACAGAAGGTATGTGACATTTTAGGGTGTCATAATTATCCCCATTATACCAATTTATCCAACTATAATATCAACATAAAGAATAATTTTGAAAAATTACGTCAAATGAAGATTTTAAGACCAACATAGAAATTATAGGACCTATCCAAATGTATAACACTCAATCATGGACCAAAATACATAGGACCCGAACAGCCTACTCCATTTGAAATGTGACAAATTGTACTTATGAATAAATGATGTTTCCTACTTTTGTGTGTTATTGTATTTTATACTCAACAAAAATATCTCCTTAAATTAATGAAGTGAGTAAAATAAAGATGATATAGTAGGGTATTGACTGTTATATGATTTTTGGTCAATATTACTATTGGAAAATAAACTATTAATGTTATGATTATTGTTTATAAAGACAAGTGATCTTGGATAATTAAAATAGAATGAAGAGTCAGTGGCCTCATCCAGAAGAATTCGGTTGTACGACGCCCAGTTTTCAGAGCTTGGGATGGAGGAGGCTTCATTGGGTTTTTCTCTGGACCAAGCCTAAGACGAACTCCAACATGTGAAGCACGAATAGAATCCCCTGCGGGATAAGTTTAAGCTGATAGAAATCACCACTCGGGAAATGTTGTCTGAGCTGCCCCAAGATTCAATCACCACACCACACCTTACACTTAGTTCCTATGCAGGTGTTATAAGGGGCTATGTAATGAGGCCTTAGATACTTTTTGTAATATCGTTCTATAAATAAATTATTAATTTTTTATTATGGTAAAATTTTAGGTTTTCAAATGTTATGATAAATATACGATGAATATTATTGATACATTTTAGAAAAAGGGTAGTTTTAAAATAGTTATGTAAACTTTAAATAATTAATAATGTGAAATGAATTTCAAATATGGTCTTCTGTAGTTATTATCAGTAAGAAATTTAGTGTCGAATATGATCAACATGTTTTTTAGTGAATAGTAAAGTACGAATACTAACATACCCTTATGAATAGTTGTGAATAGTAATTAATATTAAACCACAAAAAAAATATAAACATCACCCATGAATGTATAAATAAAATTTATACATCTTAAAAGTGAAAAAAATGGTCATAATATAAGTTTTGTTATTTTTTTATGTCATAAAAACATTATTTAAAATTTTATAATTAATTTAATAATTTAAAATTTATTATTATATTCATAAAATGTAATCATAAATTTTCACTTTATTGTCTTATGTTTATATGATACTGTAATAGGACGTTGATTACTTTTTCCATGTGTTACAAAACTTGTTATAGTTTTAGAGTTGTTTTTTTAATAAATAATAATTTCATTCAAAAATTAAATTAAAATTATTTAGAAAATTATTTTTATAAAATGGAGTTCATTTTTGACTTCCTAGCATCGAAATTGGGTTTTGGTAAATTTTTGGGATTTTTCTAAAATAGTAGAATTTTCTGTGAATAGTAAAAATATAGTTTTGAGTTTCAGCTATTTCAAGATATCATTTATGATGGAATCATGATGTAATAAATATGGTTGACTTGTAAATAGTATGATATGTTATGAGGTGTCCCAAGTGGCCAATACCAAGGGAAAATACCATGTTCAAGGCCATGGTTTTTTAAATACCACTGATGATGTGTCTCTTGGAAATTAATTAAATATTCCCTATCTTTCCTTATAAATACAAAGTCATTCCCTCATTGATTTCATTAAAAAATGCTTCTCATTGAAGATCTAGACTTTTTACCACTCAATTTGTCCTCCAATAGTTCTCTCAATCACCCATGGTCCCAAACTTTATGCTTTAGAAGTTACTCTTCTAGGTAAGGGATTCATTCACCCTCCTCCTTTACGTCATGACTTCATTTATGTTATGGAGTCTAGTTTCCATATTATTATATATTTTTATGCTATTATATATATTTATTACTATCCATTTAATTTCAAAATGATGAGAGACCCTTTCCACTCCCATCAACTGATTTTCGGATCTTTTAAGTGAGACTGTTGGGCTGCAGAATTTTCGTAAAAGAAATCACATCTTCTCATTTACCTCAAATTTCAATTTTATATGGTATTTCCTTCAAAAAATCATACCATGGTCTTATTTATTTTTATTATGTACCCATACTATATTATTAGTTATTTATGAGTGGGTGAATCTTCTCCCCACCCTTTTAAATGTTTTCTAAAACTATGTTATATAGCCGTTATACTGCCCAAATTTCGCCTCACAATTTCTCTCTCTTTCTCTCTTGAGATTATCTAGTTTATTTATGTGAATAAACAAAAATATTTTGTTTCTATGGGTTTTTATAAATAAAAAAATTATATATTTCGTTCTGAAATTGACATACATACCCACTCCCATTCCATGGGTTATAACTGACATAATGATCTTTTTGAAGCACTTTTAAAACACCATGCTTATGAAATAAAACCTATTTCCTTTATTCTCATTGGGTTATTTATGAAATGTTTGATTATTATCTATGTGGGTCACATGAATGTAAAGAAATATTAAGGTGAGCCCTTAAAATTCTCTAATTAATTGGGTAAAAAATTTAATCTCTAGAGATTACGAACTTAATGATATCTTGGTGAATAACCCTGGTAATTTTTATAACACCTTTGGGATGAACCATGGTGATATGTTCATGAATTTATAAATTAAATGTTTTATACCCATATTCATGGTTTGTTTCATGTTCTTTTCATTGTGATATTCCTATAATTCCTTTGCACATGTCTTTATGTTTTTCATCATGTTCTTATTGACTTCACAAGTAAACTGATTCCCCTGCATTCCTTACTAGTCCTTATGCTCACCCATTCCATTGATGTATGTCTCCAGGTTATGAGATGATATAATTGTACTTATGAAGCTTTTATGATGAATTCCTACAAGTGGATTATAATAATACTATATGTTTTCATGTTTTATGTTCGTGATTTCAAAGACACTAGACACTAAAGATCCACAGTTTGTAAAATGGAAACAAATGTTATGTAATAAAAGGCGGGCAGCTTGATTCTCTAAGTCCACGACAAGGTGACGCTTCACTTTGAAGACATCGGGATCCTGTTTCAGGTAGAGTTTTCTCCAACAACTCTTCACGTAGTGCGCATACAAGAGCTACTTCATATGCAGCAGGGCCGCATGACTGTATCTCAGTACACAATGATGTTCACTGACCTCTCACGCTACTCCACAAGTATGGTGCGAGACCCATTCTTCAGGGCCCAGAACTTTGAGCAGGGACTCTGGCAAGAGATCAGGGCTTCGGTGATCTCACATAGCATTCTGATGTAGGTTGGGTGTTAGAGAGAGACCTCTTGGTGTAGAGTTTCCTTGCAGAGAAAACATGAGCAGCGAGACCCACCACCAGTCATCACGAGGTGGAGTCTTCTACAGCTGGTAGTAGACAGATGTCACAGAGGTCCAAGAGGACCAGACCTATGGGTGGACGATTGCATGACTCTGGATCGGTTGTGTGGGGAACCCAAAGTGGAGACAAACATGCCAGGAGCAGGTAGTGTTTTAGATGCGGCGGTCAGGGTCACATGGCTCGTGACTGTCTGACCTACCATTCAGATGATCAGAAGATGGTCGAAGGACTTCCTAGGTAGAGACAAAGATACAATCGAGTTGGTCCATAGGGAGTAGTCGAACATGGAAGAGGAGATATTCATGTAGCTGGAAGTGGGCGATGATTCGAGATATTACCGACACCACCACTAGAGGTCCACCCTGACCTTAGGGAGCAGGTGGACATGGGAGAGCTTAACTCCTGGCCGTTGAGGCCTATGACCACGTCGCTCTAGATATGATACGAGGTATGGTATGGGTCTATTCCACAATATTGGAGGTACATTTTCCACAACATCCAATCATTCTTTCATTTCCAATTCCCTTATTCGGAGCTCGGTGATTCCGACGGAGCTGTTGGATCGATCCATACGGCTATAGACACTTACTTGAGGAGATTTATTGATTACACTCTGGTTAAGGCAGTGTGAGGTTACTCTTGGAGGAGAGCGCTTCAGCTGGGATCTCCTAGTAGCGGTGTCGAGGCCTTAGGACGCCATCTTGGGAATGGACTGGTTATCTACAGTGCATGCTCAGATAGACTATATTAGGCCCAAATTGCAGTATGTCCTCTTGGATTGTACCAAGACTACATTCACCGATTGAAGGAGATCCCTTTCATCACATGATGGACTTTCTTATAGGAGAGTGCAGTTGATCACTCATCAGTTGGCAAGCCTTACCATCGGAGCTGTTAATGAGGAGAGTCTATGTTATCCTGTAGTTGTAGAACAGTACGCAGATGTCTTCCCTGATAATGTACCAGGTATACCTTCTCGTAGAGAGGTGGAATTTTACATTAAATTTTACCCTGGTACAACACTGGTATCTACACCAGCATATTAGATGTCTCTCGCGGAGCTTTGTGAGCTACATGTACAGCTATAGGACTTGCAGGGTAAGGGAATCATTCGGCCCAGTGTTTCTCCCTGGGCAGCCCCGGTTCTGTTCACCAAAAAGGTGGATGGGATCTTGAGGATTTGTGTTGACTATCAGCGCATGAACCAAGTGATAGTGAATAAAAAATACCCACTACTGAGGATTAACGACCTCTTTGATCAGCTGAAGAGAGCATTTTGGTTCTCGAATATAGACCTCAGATCATGTTATCACCAGCTCTGAGTTCAAGATGAGTATGTGCATATGATGGATCTTAGATGTCGGTATGACCACTACTCGTTCTTGGTTAAGCCTTTAGGCATAACCAATGCTTTAGTAGTGTTCATGGAACTCATGAACAGGATCATTCAACCATACCTTGACCTCTTTGTCTTAGTCTTTATTGAAGACATTCTGATTTACTCGACTACCAAGGAGTATAATGCCTACCATTTGTAGGTAATATTGGACACACTCCAAGAGCCCTAGCTTTATGGTAATCTCTCAATGTTCCAGTTCTAGATCTGAGAGTTTCACTTTTTAGGAAATGTCATCTCAGAGGCTAGAGTTGCAGTGGATCCAGCAATGATTGAGGTAATAATTCTCTGTGAGCAACACATGAGTGTGGTGGAAGGAGGAAGTTTATTGGGTTTGGATGGATACTACCAAAGACTTTTTCTAGATTTCCCCAGAGTTACAGAATCACTACAAGCTTTGACGAAGAAGGGGAACCCTTTTATTGGTCAGAGGGATGCCAGGAGATCTTTCAAGAGCTGAGGCATAGCCTGACTAGTGCCCCCATCTCAAGGCTTCCAGAGGAAGGTGCATGGTACAAAGTCTACTACGACACATCAGGGATCATACTCGGATGTTTCCTGATGCAAGATCAAGAAGTGATCGCATATAGTTCTCAATAAGTGAGAAAACATGAGCAGAACTACACTACCCATGACCTGGATTTATAAGTAGTGGTCTTCGCCTTGATGATGTGGTGACACAATCTGATGGGAAATAATTTTAACGTGTACTCTGATCACAAGTGTCTCATTTATATCTTCTCTCAGAAGGACCTGAACCTGAGACAATGAAGTTGCCTTGAGTTCTTCCTGGACTATGACTTCGAGATAGTCTATACTCATGGGAAGGGGAACATTGTTGCAGATGCACTCAGTAGGAGATCTGGTATACAGCTACTAGGTGAGGTGATAGAGCAGCTGGCCGCATTGCAACGATTCATTGTAGATAGAGATGAATCTGCTTTTATACAGTCTCTTATAGTCACTCCCCCACTTCTTCACCGAGTCAGGGAGGCGCAACATGGGGACGCTGACTGTGAGACATGACGTGTTCAGATATCCACGAGTCATGAACCCGATGGATTTTTTGAAGGTGGGGTGAAAATAATCGTATTCAGAGGATGTGGCATGGTACCAGTGTTACTTCAATAGGAAGTGATGAGGGAGTTCCACATATCACCTCTAGCGGTACATCAAAGAATGGCGAAGATGTACCAGGATCTCCGACGACAGTATTGGTGGCTGAGAATGAAGAAAGCAGTTGTACGGTTTGTCTCTTGATACCTCACTTGTCAGAAAGTGAATGTAGAGCATCTGGTACCAGAAGGCTTGGTTCATCCTTTATATGTCTGGAGTGGAAGTGGTATAGGATATCCATGGACTTCATGACAGGTCATCCACGTATATCCAAGAGACTTGAATTGATTTGGGTGATCATCAACCGACCACCCCAAGTCATCCCACTTCCTATCGATCGGAGAGAAGGGTTCAATAGAGAGCAAGGGATTCCTCTATGTGCAGGAGATTGTGCGGCTACATGGAGTACCAACGACAATTGTCTCCCATAGTGAAACACATTTTACTTCCCGGAAATGGAAGGGGTTGAAGGAGGCTTTCGGGACGCAACTTCATTTCAGGACCACCTTCCATCTTATGACGGATGATCAGACTAAGAGAACCATTCATACCCTCCAGGACATGCTGCGAGCTTGTGTTCTCAACGTCGGTCTCATCTGGGAGGATCATTTTCTTTTGGTGTATTTTTTGTGCAACAATAGTTATCACGCCACCATTGAGATGGCACCTTTTGAGGCATTGTTCGAGCGACCATACAGATCACCCTTGTGTTGGACTGACCCAAGAGAGTCAACACTAGTGGGACCAGATATGTTACAGGCTTCCACAGAGAAGGTGTAGGTCATCTAGGAGTAGATGAAGACTTCCCAAAGTATGCATAAGTTGTATGTCGATAGAAGATAGATACCTCTAGAGTTTGAGGATGGCAAGAAAGTCTTTCTATGAGTCTCACCTCGTTGAGTTTTACGGATATTTGGCTGAGGCAGAAATTTATCACTGAGGTTCATCAGACCTTTTCATGTCCTCAGCAGAGTTTGTGAGGTGGCATACCTCTTATCTCTTCCACCTCTGTTGCACTGGGTGCATGACGACTTCCATGTATCCCACCTGAGGAGATACGTGCATGACCATTATCACATAATCTACCATGGTGAGTTGGATGTCGATGATGGGGTGACTTTTATGGAGGTTCTAGTAGAGATTGAGGATCGATAAGAGTGGGTCCTTAATGGATGGTTGATACCTTTGGTGCATATTTTCTGGCAGCATGGAAACATCCAGGAGAGCACATGGGAGTGGGAGGCTCATATGCATACTCAGTGCCCCAAATTGTTCCTTTAGTTTGAGTTATGGCTTATGGGGACATGAAGCCTGAGGTGGGGAGAATGAAAACAACTATAATTTCCATGTAATTTTTTTTAAAATATATGGAAATTTTACATGTCTACGAAAATTGACGGCATCTGATTTCAAGGCCTGAAGTTCCCGGAATAAATTTATGAACATTAATTTGGATACGTTCAATAAACTTGTGAGCGGGTTTTTCTATCTTTTGAACCGGTGCTTAGAATTCAAATCTGAGGGACCCGTTGAACACACAGCCCGGGGATTCGCTTAAGAAGACTTTTACATTGACGAAAATTGGTTGAGGATGAATGTTAGTTTTTTGTTTATTCATCTAAGAATAAATTAAAAATAAAAGTTTATTCCATTTTAATTTTTATTTGTAACACCCTTGTGGGTGGTGGGATGTGGGGTCCATCGGATCTAAACCAATATGAGGAAGTTGAGGTGTGGGGACCAACAAACCTTAACCTCTCATGATAGGTTATGGTGGTGGGGACCACCCAAACCATAACCTCCCATGAGAGGTTATGGTGGTGGGGACCACCCGAGACTAAATACCCCATTAATTGAGAGAAACTCTCAACCCCCCTCACTAATGTGGAGGAGCCTCTTGACTTCCTTTACATTAATTGTCCCAATGCACATACCTTTAATTGTGCCAACCCTCATGCTTTATTTTTTTCACCCACCATAATTAATGAAACATTTTGAATTCTTCCAACAAAATAATAGATTGAATAATCTTTTATTTTGGTGCACTTTTCATTTTTTTTATGGAGCCTTGGGAGAAAAACTCTCCAATGAAGAACTAATTCTCCGAACGAAGAATGTGTTCTTCGAAAAATGAATTCCAATGAAGAACGCTGACACCGACATCAACCATCTTTCTTGAGACTTCCTTCGATGTAGGATGTCTTCGACTACGATGAACCCAAATCCACCTTTTCCCAACGATTCGCATTCTTCCCTATGACTCTGTCGACGTATCAACCTGAGGTAGGGGGTTTTTTGCGTGATAATGCTTCCCTTGTTTTCTACTACGGTTTGGGAAAGAATTGTTGTAGATGTTGTAAAATTTGATGTTTATCATTAGTCTTTCTTGTTTAGTCAAATGATGCCACCCTAAATGCAGAGGGTGTGGGCCAAAGCAACATGTCCAAACCCCTTCGATGTTCATATTCGGTGTACTCTTCTAAATGGAGGATTGCGACAAAGACTATGAAAGAAGATAGGGAAACGGTGCCTCCACCAGCGGCCACCATGACCCGCAACGCCCCCACCGCACTCTGCCTTCTCGGATGAACCATCCCATGCCCTTTGCGGCACACCGGCCGCACCGGCCTGTGCCCCTCGTAGTGAACTGGCCGAACCGTCCCACCCCACTAACTGCACCCCGGTCGAACCGGCCCGATCCCCTGCAGCGCCCCCGCCGAACCGGCCCGCAGCCCTCGCCCCACCCTGCCCAAACTGGTCCCTGCCCCTCTTGGAACCCCAGCCAAAATGGCATGTAACCACCGCGGTGTGATGCCTGAACCGGCCCCACGCCCTCACGACGCCCCTGCGGCCGAGGTGTCTTGTGGACCCCACGGGCTTCACGCCCCTCGCGGCCCTCACAGCCTTCTGGACCTCCCAGCGGACCGGGCCACATCACAGGTTGTGCCTGACCCTTCAGGTCCAGCCGGGTTGACATGAACCGGTTCGACCCATTCCAGGTTGGGTCGAGTCGGTCCTACCAGGTGGGACAGGTCCCGGGCCCTCTACGATCCTTTATGCTTTTTTTCCATAACATTAGCAGTAGACGTCTGTTTGACGAACCATCAACGGCATTGGAAATAATGGAATGAGACGGTCCCTTTGATTATACTCCACTGAAGTTTTGGATTGATATGGGAAATGGTCCGGTTGGGACAAGCACGAATCGAACCCGTCCCTCGAAACTAAAAGGCTAATAATACCCAGACCGGACATCCGTTTTATGCACCGTCTATTGAATTGAGACCCTATGACGTTGAGGACCTTTGAGATACTTCATCTTGGGACTTCATGATAGATGGTGTATCGACCATTAGCCTGTGGAGTGGATCCTCCTGGAGACAAGCGAGCGTAGTGCAGTGACCTAGTAGCTGGCTTAGACCTGACAAATGCAGACCATTTTGACTCGGAGTGACTCGACTAGTCCAGTGGGGAGAGCCTTGGTGTCATGACAGGCCCACAATGGGGAGCACATTGGTGTTGTGGAAGAACCACGGTACAAGATAGGAGGAGTACCTCAGCAAGATACAAGGGGGATCCCACTTGTTGATGAAGCAGACCCATAGTTGGGAGCGCACTTTGTGACGTGGCAGATCCATGGTACTCAACAGGAGGATTACCTCATCTAGAAAAGGTTAGTGGGAAGCCTGCATGTTGTCTCGTAAGGCCCACTGTACTCAATAGAGGAGGAATTCTCTATCAGCTCAGGTTTCGACAATGTGACTAGGGATGTTACTTGATAATACCCCCTAGAATAAAATCATGGTTTGAGCTGAGTCAGTTTTTCTATGTTTTTCTCATTATTTAGATAAATCACATGACAAATTAGGTATATGTATGGGAATATACCTATATATGGTTATCTGTTGATTTAGTTCTTTGTGGTTTATCCGTGGCAGATTTTGTGAGACCTTGAGCGTCTTGGGGTCTCTACTGAGTATCGTTATACTCACCACTGCATAAGATATGCCCAGACCTTATTGTGTTGGATGCAGATGACATATAGTGATGACTGAGGCTGAGTGTACTAAGAGTAGATGGTACATGGAGGTAGACCATATGGCGAGTCGGTACACAGAGGAGACTGTCATATTTGGAGTGATGAGGAGGCTATTTGTACCTACCATTCAGGAAAGAACCCCAGAGGATGATCCAATAGTTGTCTTACCTTATCATTAAGTTGTATTGTTTCACTTTTGTACTTGTACATTCCAGTTGGGCTTGTATTCTGGCCCCTTTTACATTTAACACTCTTTCGTTATACATTTTACATGGTTTTTTGTCCAGCTGTGTGCTAGCATGTGTGTGCGTTTATAGGTTGTAAAGGCAATGCCTACCCAGTTTTAGGGAATTACAACATTGGTGATAGTTTATAGCCCCTGGCCTATATAAGGTGGTCTTGGGGTATTCATGAATGGGCCTCGGGGGACAAGTCATGATTGGTGGTATAATTGGAACATGCCCTCTCTTATGAGGAGTAGCTGATGGAGATCCTTGATCACGGCGACAATGTTCCACGCATCATGACTACCCACCTTGTTAAGGTGTTGTGGAGGAACCACAAATTTAAAGAAGCCATGTGGGAAACAGAGGAGTCTAATAGACAGAATTACCAACGCCTTTTCTTTTCTGAGGGTATGAGATAAAATTTTTGGGATAAAATTTCATAAGGGGTAATAATGTAACAACCTGAAATTTTGAATAAATATTGTTTCCTACCGTTGTGTGTTATTTTATTTTATACTCATGAAAACTATATCCTTAATGTAATGAAGTTAGTATAATTAAAATGATACCGTTGGGTGTTGACAATTAAATGATTGTTAATCAATATGATCATTGGAAACAAAAATCATAATGTTATGATTATTTTTTATAAATAAAATTGATATTGGTAAATTAAAATTGAAATAAGAGTTGAAGGCCTCATCCAGTATACTCGAGTCATACAAAGCCCTTCTGTCAGAGCTTGAGAAGTTGGTGTCTTTACTGGGCTTTTCTCTGCACCATGCCAAACCCGAACTCAAAAATGTGAAGCTTGAATGGAAACACCTACGGGATAAGTTCGAGCTTATAGAAATCACTACATGGGAAATGTTGTCTGAGCCACCCCTAGATTCTATCATCATATCATACTTTACACTTAGGTCCTATGCAGGTGTTATAAGGGGCTACATAACAACGCCTTAGATACTTTTTGTAATCTCTTGATTTAAATTAAATTATTATTTATTATTATGGTAAAATTTGAGATTTTAAAATGTTCAGATAAATACAAGATGAGTATTATTGATGAATTTTGGAAAAAGAGTATTTTAAAATATTCATGTAAACATTAAATAATTAATAATGTGAAATTATTTTTTAAAAATGGTCTTCAACAGTTGTGATCAGTAAGAAATTTTGAGTCCAATGACATCAACTTATTATTTAGTGAATAGTAAAGTATGTATTGTGACATACCCTTATGAATATTAATGAATATTAAATCATTCAAATGATAGAAACATCACCCATGAACGTAAAAATACAATTTAGACATCTTAAAAGTGAAAAAACAATCATTGTATAAGTTTTGTTATTTTTTTATTTCATAAATACATTATTTACAATTTTATAATTAATTAAATAATTTTAAATGGAAATTTATTTTCATAAAATGTAACAATAAATTTTTTACTTTATTATCTTATGGTTATACGATAATATTATGGGACCTTGATTACATTTTCAATGTGTTACAAAATATGTTATAATTTTAGAGTTTTTTCGAATAAATAAATATTTTATTTAAGATTTTTATAAAATTATTTAGGAAATTATTTTCATAAATTGGAGTTTGTTTTTGAATTCAGAGCATCGATTTTAGGTTATGGTAAATATTTGGGATTTTTCTAATGTAGTTAAATTTTCGATGAATAGTAAAAATAATGTTTTCAGTATTTGGTGTTTAATGACATCATTGATAATGTAATCATGATGTAATAAATCTTTTCATCTTGTGAATAGTAATATATGTTATGAGGTGTACCATGTTTCTAATACCACTTGAAAATACAGTGGGAAAGCCCATAGTTTTGCAAATACCACCGATGAGGTGTCTCTTGGAAATTAATTAAATATTCTCTCTTTTTTCCTATCAATACCAAGCAGTTGTATGAATAATTTCATTCCAAAATCCTCCTAATTGAGGATCTGGTATCTATACCTCCCAAAGAGTCTACCCAATATTCCTTCAAGCCCCCATGGTCCCAACATTTAAAATTTGAAGTTACTCTTCATGGTAAGGGATTATTTCACCCTCCACCTTTAAGTCATCACTACCTTTATGTTATGGATTATATTTTCCATATTATTTCGTTAGGGTATGTTATTATATATCATTATTACTTTCCATTTCATTTAAAAATTATAAGAGACCCTTTCCACTCTCATAAACTAATTTTATTAATTATTAAGTGACTTCGTTTGGCTGCCGAATTTTTGTTAAAGAAATCACATATTCTCCTTTCCTTCAAGTTTCATTTTCATATTGTATTTCATTTAAATATCGATAACATTATCTTATTTATTTTTATTTTTTACCCATACATTATCATGATATATTTATGAGTGGTTGAATCTTGTCCCCTCTATTTTCAATGTATTCTAAAACCATGTTATATAGCTGTTATGGTGCAGATATTTCATCTTAAAAATTCTCTCTCTTTCTCTCATGAAATTATCTTGTTTTTTTATTAGAATATCGAAACCTATTTAGTTTATATGGGTGCTCATAAATACAAAAAAAATTATATATTTGATTCTAAAATTGACTTAATTATTACCCTCACCTCATTTCTATGGGTTATAATTGTCATAATGATCGTATTTTTAAGCACTTTTAAAACATCACGATTATGAAATAAAACCAAATTCATTTATTCTCTTTGGGTTAATTAGGATATTTTTGATTATTATCTATGTGGCTCATAAAAAAGTAAATACATATTAATGGTGAACCCTGATATCACTCTAATGCATTGGGTAAATAAATTAATCTCTAGAGATGACAAGTTTCACGATACCATAGTAAATAACCTTGTTAATTTTTATGACACCTTGGGGATGACCATTGGGGATATGTTCATGAATTTATAAATTAAATATTTCATCCATATATTTATGTCATGTTTCATGTTTGTTTAATTATGATATTCTTATACTTTTTTTTCACGTGTCATTATGTTTTTAATCAAGTTCTTATTGATTTCACAAGTAACGGATTCCCTTCCTTTCCTTACATGGCCTTCTTCTCACCCATTCCCTTGATGTATGTCTCCAGGTTATGAGATAAAATAATTGAACATAAAAAGAACTTATGATGAATCCCCAAAAGTTTATTTGAATAATATTTTATGTTTTCATGTTTTATGTTCTTGATTTCCATGACACTAGACTTTAAAAATCCTCTGTTTGTACAATGTAATAAAATATTATGTAATAAAAGGCGGGATTCCATACAAAACACCATATTGAAATAAAAACCAACAAACTACTAATCCATTGAATTTATTTATAAAAATTATGTATAGGGACATGCTCTCATATAGTCTACCAAGAATTTATGAACTCCTCTAAACACTAATACCAAACTGATAAGTGCTTTTTCAGTTCCAATCTAGACTAAGAGGTAAAATAATAGAAACTCCCATAAAAAAATTATAAAATGAAAATCTATAATGAGAAACATAAAAGTAAATAATAATTCAGGGAAATAATTAGTACAGTTGTAACATCATAAGTATTTTATTTTTCTTTTATGAAAATTGTTCTTCAAATCACAAATCCCATTATACTCAATTATAAAGTAAATGATTGACTTGGAATATGACTTTCATTTTATTGTACCCCCACTATATATTATGTGTATTCTGAATATTATTCCCACAATTACATCGAAATAACTATTTCATCAAACTCGTTATTTTATCAGACTCATTGTTTCATCATATTCATATCACTTAGTTGAGATATCATACCTAGACTGCCCAACATTCCCACTCTATTTATCATACTAACTTTGACCATTATTCTCCCAATGTGAATTGTACCTAGTTTTCATTGTATTACTTGATTTCATTATATACATAATGGAAATCTTCATCATACTTATCATTAATGCAGTGATATCAATCGTACTCATGTTATTATTTTATCAAATGTAGGTTTTCAATCATTTACCAAAACACACGTTTTAAAAAAATCATACTCATGTTATCATTTATAAATATCTATTGTTTTAACCTAAATGTTTTTGTGGAGTTATTTATAAACTAATAAAAATGATGTCATGTTTTCTACAATAATATGACTGTTACAATGCTAGGTGTCAAAGTCCCTCATGTTTTTATAGATAAATAAGACTTTTGGAGACAATGCGACAATTGGAACCCCAGGCCTATAAATAGGATGTCCTTTTAACTAGAGAGATAAACTTTTTCATCTACCATGATTTAATGAGAGATTATGTAACATCTCTCCTACTTCATGCGAAAGCCTTGAAATTTTAAAATCTGAATAGATGGTTCGTAGTTTTTTTATTTCAATATGTTTATTGTTTTTCATTGTGCACATGAACAAGTGATGACGATCGATTGATTCCAAGGATAGGCAGATGGTGTGATCGATCTTCGTATTCAGGGATTTCATGTTTGTGAATGGCAATGGGGATGATTACCTGTAAAATTTGGGGCTTTTTGGGATTAAAAAAATCTTGTGTCAATCCTCATATCATGTACATGATGGTGTTGGTAAGATAGGCCTATTATCCTAGGTGAAAGGATACCATACTCATTGGGATAAAATAATTGCAATACCATTTACTTTTTTGATACTTATTGTAATAGAAATCGAACCATTTTATTTCTTCTTTATATTACTATTATATTATATTCTAATTATTTTAGTTAAAATTGATGCTTTTTAGTATTGATTATATAAACTATATATATAATAATTTACACTATATATACTATAATTTTTATATTCAATAGAAATACGATTGTTTCATAACCTGTGGTATCATAACAATATCATCAGACAAAGAGTCAGTCTAATTATTTGATTTATTTTATAAGAGTCATTTTGAATTTATTTTGTTTATATATTATTAATCAAAGATCCTTCCCAAAAGGTCAGAATTGAAAACATTAAACATACAATTCACACCCTCATGTATTTGTGTCATCTCATATCCATTTCGATCCTGCAATAATAATGATAAAGAAATAGTAATTATCACATAAAAATATGATTAAGAAAAAAATTAACAAACTAAGATTTCTATATAAGAAATATAATAACCTAATATACATATTATGATAAGATAACCTGGGGACTAATGGAATGAGTAAAATATGTCAAAAAGTGGAACCAACTACTTCTGGGTTAGTGGTCACATATCTATTCCCCTCAAATAACTCAAAAATAGTATAATCTATGAAAACCCACTTGGAAGTTATTACATTTCACTAGGGGATTCTAACTTGTGCATAACTCTTATATAGAATATCTGTCATACCATAATCCCTAATTAGTATCCTATTATTCCGCATTTTATTGGTTAAAGTGTTGGAAAATAACAAAACAAATGTCAATCATACGATAAAACTAAAAAATAAATGTAGTAAATAACATCAATAATATTTTTCGACCTCCAATGCACCACTTTCAATTAAGAGACCCTATCCAAACTAGATAACCATGATTAAAAATTCATATTACATAAAAAGTGAGCACAAAATTAAATAAAGAATAATAATTGGAATCATTAAACAAGTATTTATTAAAGAACATTACCTCGTGGTTTTAAGATGACCTTCACTTTAAACTCGAAAAAAATGATGATTTAGAAATCTTGTCTTAAAATTAGTTTGAACCCAAAATTCAATTAATTACTAAATCATTCAAAAAATCATGTAATCCTATAATAAATCAAATAAAGGATTAAACCAAAAATTAATAACTTAACAAGACACACACGCA
Source organism: Viscum album (assembly GCA_963277665.1). Classification (NCBI taxonomy): domain Eukaryota; kingdom Viridiplantae; phylum Streptophyta; class Magnoliopsida; order Santalales; family Viscaceae; genus Viscum; species Viscum album. Next base: position 2,119,236 of record OY728129.1, read on the forward strand.
CCTATTGATAAAATTATAAAGACTTTAAATTTATACAAATAATTTTGTAAAATAAGGTGGTTTCTTTAAAAGAAGTTATCCAATTAAAAAAACATAAAAATCTATTTATATAAAAGTATACTTATTTTTAAAACTATTAAATATATAATAAAATAAAACAACTTTTAAAAAAAGAACACCTCATATTATTAAACCATATTTGTTCAATTAACTATTAAGAATCAATTTTTATTATAGAAAACAGGCAATGTAATTTTATCAGATCCCTTGAATGCACAAAATACCAAATAAAATAAAATTAGTATTGAAATAAACACTTTACACATTTTTAATAATGTGATCCCAAATAAAACATGGAATAAATGATGATAACACCTATTTAGGTTTAATGTATATCATAGTGTTAATTTAAGAACACTTTTAAAACATCATGAAATCAAGGAACTATTTGATAAATGGAATCATAATGATAACACGTACCTCATTTGATGAAACCAGAATGAAATCAACGGAAACCACAATTATTGAACACTAAGTATTTCTCACAACCCTTAGAAACAAAAATTCCAAATATTGAACAACAATAACAACTAATATCCACCCACCATAGCCACTATAGATAGAAAAACCTGAAAAATAAGGTTGAAACAAAGAGAAAGAGATATAATAAACCCTTAAATCGAGAAACATATTGATAAACTATAAAAAAATTTCTTTCCACATTGATGTATAATAGATGAGAAATAGAGGGATATGAGAGGTTCATTGACAAAAGTGGTTTTTAAGGTATAAATAACTTAATGATCCACATTTAAAAAATCCCAAAATGAAAAAAATTACATCAAATAATTTAGGTTTCATGGTTGTGTCCCAAAATTAACCATAAAATGATCATATATTATGATTTAAATTTTACCAAACCTCATTGGTTACATATTTTTCAAATATAGTTTACTAAACTGTGCAAAAACTATTTGATTACATCTATCCTAAACTAGTGATGTCACATATTATCTACTACATAATTTACCAAACCATACACCTAATCATGCATCCCTAGAAAACCCTAATAAAAAATTTATTCCTCAAGGAACCTAGAGCCCATGAAAAAACAACTAAATATATAAGAATATTGAAATTTGGGGGGTCACATACGATAAGATGTCAAGATTTTGGAAGACATGAGTTTTTAGGGTAAATATGGTTATTGATTTTGAGAGGAGAAAATTATAAAATGGAATCAAGATGATTTAAGTAATTTAGGACATGTAAATGTAAATAAAAATTTATAAAAATTATATTAAAAAACCTTTGAATTTAAAATAGACAGTCACAATAACTTTACTAACTATATGAATTGTCTCACAATTACTCAATAGAGTCATAGTAGGTTTAAATACCACATGTCCAACTGATAAGATCTTGGATCATCACTATATATTGACATATCCTATGACTAATCCCATAGTAACTTGAGCCTAATTATCACTTGTGACCTTTTTGATTAAATAACATCCAAATTAATTCTTTAAAAAATCTCTTTCATTTATAGTTTATTTTATTAAATATTTTCTAATATAACTTTTTATCTAGGCATTCAATTTATTTTTGAAGCTGTCATAATGTTGATGTTCAATACCTATGAATTAAATTTTTATATCATTTTTATGAAAATTATCTCCAAATAAGTGATGTGTTATATTAATATATATTTTCATGGAATGTGAAGAAATATTATTTTAAATTTTAAAAGGACTTTTATTATAAACATTTATAGGTATGTGTCTAAATTGATAAACATATTATTGGAGATTGAATTTTATCTGAATAATTTCTACATAGTGGTTGGTTCTATGTATATAAATTTATTTTAGTAATAGTAAATTAAACTAAAATATAATTTTTTCAACACCACAACACTAGATACATGAAAAAAACATGAAATGTTCTAGATGTAATTTTCTATCTATGTTTCATCCAATGAAATACTTATAAAAATAACTTACTGATTAAAATGAATGTCATATCTAGTAAAAACAATTATACAATTTATTTATTTAAAATTACATTTAATATAATTAAAATGATATTCTGAAGGGTTTTCTAGAAAAAGATAACATGAATTTACACTAGAAATTATATCTATTTTACTTGGGGTTAGGTAAATTAACCACCCAACAATACCTCTATAAATTGTCCAATAAAATGAGATTTGGTTTTCATTGATGTACAATATGCAGGTAGTACTCAAAAGAGTTCACAGTATTTAGTTTTATCTCAACAATAATGCTCTAAAATATATATTGTGTGTTTACTTTTGTTTTAAATATTTCATTGTTTGTATTGAAAAATCCTAAAAATGTAAAGTTCATTAAATATTCCATTAAATTCATTTCATTTTCATTTTGGATAAGTTCAAATATTTCAATACAAAATTAGTTTTTAGATAAATCAAATATAATATAATAAATATGGGTTGAAAAAACCTATATTAAATTTGAAATTATTTTTATAATTACGGTTGGATAAAATATATCCATATATTACCCATTTTAAATACATAATTATTTGATCCTATCATAAAAATCTCTGGAATATTATTTTAAACCATAAAGAGACTTGATACGATCATAAAAATGTTTTGGAAAATTGTTGTATGTGGAATTAGGTAGTTTCATGACCAAAATATCCTCAAAAATATTTCTATTAAAGAATACACATTTCAAATCCATTTAATATAGTTTGAAATTAATATGAGCTGCATATTCTATTATTATTCTATTATATTGATTTCTAGATACATGTGAATAGGTTTCATAATAATTAATTACTTCTTCATTACTATAACCTTGTGCATCTAATCTATTTTTATTTCTAACTACAATACCAGATTCATTATCCAGGTTTCTAAGCACCCATTTAGTGTCAAAATGAAATTAGAATTTGTTTCTCTCAACCAATTAACATTATTTATTATTTTAAATCTCTAAATTTTTTTTCATAAAACATCTCTTGTGTTTATCATTAATATATTTTTATTGTTATTTGGTTCTGGATATGGGAAATAGGCTGCGTTTTCAACCATGTATCTATGTGATTATCTAGATTGAGTACCATTATCATGATCACCAACAATAACATTAAGAGGATAATGCTTTGGAGTCTAAATAGTTTTTCCAGTTGAAGTTTTTGGTTCTTCCAAGCCAGCTTCATGGCCAAGGTAGTTTATTTCGTTTTTTAGAAGATTTATCATGTTAATCAATAGCAAGTACATAGGTCTAAGAGTTATTATTAACATTAAAAGTTTATATATCATAATTAACGTCTTTTAGAAATCATTATGATCATGTGGATCTATTTCATCAAAACATACATAAATAGATTCATAAAAAAAATCATTCTTTATTAAATACTAAATACTATTTTGTAAAGGATGAATAACATAAAAAACCATTCATCACCCTATGGTTCTATTTATTATATATTTTATTTTGTATTAAGAATATAGATTTTATATACAAAAATTTTAAAATAATTTACATTTTTTCACTATTCCATTATTCACAAGGATACATTTCTAAAGGAGGTCTTATTATAACCACAATATTTATATAAAACAGGTATTCGTATTTTTATGAAAAACTAATAGGTAAATTCTTCTCAATAAGCATATTTTATGTAGTTTTAGGGAGATTTTGGTTTCTCCTTTTAATATTCCATTTTTTCTTTGGTGACTGAGGAGCATAAAAAATTATATTTAGTCATGTTGTGAACAATGATTCTAAAAATAATGATTCTCAAATTGAGATCCATGATCAATTGTCATGGACTTAAGGGTATGGAAAATATTTTTTTATATTCATTTAACATATTTTGATTTTTTTAACAATATTAACTATAGTTGGATAATAAAAAACCCATGTGAATCATGGAAAATCCTCAACAATAACCAAATCATAATAATTTCCACGTAGAATGGAAAATCTTAGAGATAAAAATAAATCCATGTGAACCGATTCTTGTGGTTGAGAGTTAGACACCTATTTCTTTTGTATGAAATTTTCTTTCTTTATTTGATGGTAAGGATTTCAATCTTTCTTTTTTGGGTATTAAATTTTGAGTAGATTATGGACTAATAATTTATTAGTAATATTCTTCTATGAGTTTTAATTAAATTTATCTAGTATCATATGTGAAAATAAGATATATTTTTTAAATTATCTTAAGAATGAAAAAACATGAGAAGAAATATTATATCTATATAATAAAAATAATTATCCCTCAAAGTAGTAAAATAAAATTACATCATAAAATAGTTATACCTAAAATAATTTTTATCATATTTAACGTGATAACAATCATCATAACAAGGAAATTATAATCATATTATACTAAAACCCATCCACATATAGAAAATTATAAATTAAATGGGATTAGTGATTTCAATTGTATAAAACCATATATTTTCCAATTTATATTGTCAATAAAATTGTAATGTACACTATAAAATTATATAATACTTTTGAATGTGGTGTAATATACATTCATATGTATGTAGTGTCAACTATAAGGATACCATAAGATTTTATTAGTGATCATCAAGAATGTTTCCTAAAAATTAAACAAATAAATAATTTTGGTACCAAATAATTATTAGGTCTAGAAAAGTTACCAAATAAATATTCAGGTATCCTTATATTCATTTATGAGTAGAAATAATATTATGTCAAAACAGATAAAAATTATTTGAGTATGCATATTTTAATTTATCCTTGAACTGGAGAGACATATTTTTTGAATTATGAAAAAAATAATGATTTTAATTGTTGGTCGGAGTAGTTAACATAAGAGGGGAGTGGGGAATTGAGTTACTATATAAAAATTTCTGTTTAAAAGATATTAGCTTTACAAATAATGATTTCCCAAAAAAAATAGATATAGCCCAGTTAATCAAGGTTATGTTGTTATAAGAGTCTGGATATTTAAACAACTTCTTAGAAGATTGATTATTTCTCAGTAATCATAATTAATTAGTATTACTAAAATTACTTTTGAAGATATCCTATCAAGACAAATTAGATATTACTTATTTCCAAGAGTAACTATCAAAGTGAATTTAGTGTTTTTCTATATTATGCAGTAAAGTAGTAAAATAGAGTAGACTAAATTTAAATAGCACTGCGGATATAAAACAAGGGGTTCTGTCTCAAGCTGAGACCTAATCCACTTCACTTGGTGATCACTTTCCACCAAGTCGTTTATATAAATAAACTCTGATCCACACCCTGGATCAATGTTAACTACAGTACATGGACTGTCCAGGCCACACAGGGACCTCTTGAACTATTTTTGTGGGTAAAGAAAATAATGTCCATGCCACACAGGGTCCTCTTCCATAGTTTTCATGGGTAAATATGGGTAAAGAATTTGGTGTGATGATTTTGAAATCCAACGGTTCATCGCAAGAGTCATTGTGTGTATAAAATATAAAAAGTGCACACACTGCTGAAAAGTAAAATAAATAAATCACTAAGAGAGAGAGAGAGTAGATATGAGTCCAAAATTCGTAGTGATTAGAAGTGATGCTGTAGAATCCTTGTATAAGACATAAATGCTTATGGGTCCTTCTCTGGTTTTTGTTTTGAAAAATATAATGTTGCAATTTAGGTTTTGTTCTTCACGAGTAAAGTTGTTCCCTGAATTCCAGTGTACTTCGTGTGTTCTTCAGTAGAGTCAGATTGCATTCATAAGACAATGAATTGTTTTTAATATCTTGCAATGTGTTCTCCACGCTTATTCTCAGGCTTTCTTTTCTGTTGAGTATGGTGCTCTCCCGTTTCTTGCGTTGTTGTGTATGTCCTTTATCTTGGACACTCTGCATTATTTATCATGGAATGCATGAGGGTTAACTAATAGGTTCCATATGTGTCGTACCTCGTACCTCGTACTATGTCTACAAAAAAAATTAATTATGTCCGTGCATTAAAGACGTCAAACATGACTGTTAAAAAGTTAAATTGAAAGATACCAAAATAGGTTAAGAAACGGTGTCACAGTATGTTATAAAAACAGTGTCTTCTTCACATAATCTCCTTGTCACAGTGTATCCTTCACTGTGTCTCCTTCATGGTGTCTCCTTGTCATGGTTTCTCCTTCACATTTCCTCTCTTTCACATTGTCTTTCTTACAGATTCTGGCTTCCAGTTCCATGCTCATAGTTTCTAGATTCACGGTGCCTTGATGACTTTGTCTTGCTAACTGTGTCTAGCACTTAGGCAAATAGAGTGTCTGGATTACGGTGTCTATTCTTTATGGCTTGATTCACTGTGTCAAGCTTACTGTGTCATGGTGTCTCGTTGTCACGATGTATCATTTGTCACGGTGTCTGAGACTTAGGCTTCATGGTTTCTACTTCATCACAATGTTCTTATTCGCAGTGTCTATGACTTGCTCACAGTGTCTGACTTACTGTGTCAAGCTTCAGGGTGTCTTGTACTTAGGAAAATAATTGTATTCATACATAAACAGTAATATGCATAAAATAAATTGAGCTTAGACATTATAAATTATGAGATAACTTGAAACATAAATACACATTATTGAAAATATTTGTGAGATTTGTGATCATTAGTAATATTTGTAATTATTATTTAGATTTGTGATTATTAAAACATGATTAATACATGAGGAGTCCAACAATATCCCCCTTTTTTATGATCACAAATCATGTACAGTTAAAGGGTAAATTTAATGAAGCTACGTTGAAAATAACATATAGAATAACAGATAACTTCTCACTTTATTCCCCCTTTTGGGATTATTAAAAAGTAGAAAGAATAGAGGGAAAACAGGGAATATGGAATTAATAGTTTACAGAAGACAACATACATTATAAATAAAAAAATCAATGACATCCCCATCAAAAATTAGCAGTCGCTGTTCTTCTTCAGGGATTAGAATTCTCTTTGACATTTTCAGTAGCTAGAGAGGAAGCCATATGTGTAGTTTCTGATGTAGAAGAAGGCATAGAAGTGGTAAATAGAGAAGGTAAAGGGAGACCTTCGAAGACTGAGAGAGTGAATGTATGAGAAGTAGAAGAAAAAGGTAGTTGATGGTCAAGAATGACAGACCTGATCTGACTAAGAGCATGGGAAACAGACATGGTCGTTGAGGGTAAAGAAGAGGTGAAAGTATGAAATCCAGTTCTAAGAGGAGAAACCGCTGGAGCAACAATGGATATACATTAGACATGAAGAAATGGTCTCAGTAGTTTAATGAAGTCTGGAATAACATCTACACCATATTTCATGGGCTTTTGAAAGTCATCATTTTTTCCATGAATTTATCCAACAATATGGTAAACTCGTTTAGCTTCTAGACTTTGGTTTTGAAGGACTGTGTCACAGGATAAATTCTCAGATTTTCTACTAGATATTTGAAGTTGGAGTTCATGTCATTTTTGGAGAAAATCCAATTGATATTAAAATCAACATTCTTAGAGATGTCCTGTTGAGCATCATTGGCAATTTTTGAGTGAATATGAACCAGGTAAAGCACTCTATTACTGTTTTTAAAATTTTTTGATAAAGAAGACATATCAAACACACTGAAGGCATTCTGAATCTATTCATTGAATATAGATCTGAGCAGAGAACTATCCAAATAAAGAGTAGAGGTTTTACCAGAGGATGTAGAAGCTTTCATATTTATGGTCAGATACATGAGCTGTTTCCAGACCTTTTGAAGACAACCAGTATATTCAGCTGGGAGCTTATTAAGGTTTTCTACAATCTCGATCATGTGTTGCAACATGTTTTTGTGCATTTATCCAATATTTTCATCAAAGTATAAGAGGGATGGATGAATTTGGGACACAATATCTCTAGAAATATGAGAAACAGTAGTTTCAGGAGAAGAAGGAGCAGGCTCTGATTAGGAATGCAATTCTCTCTATAGGTCTTCAACCATGCTTTTTAGAGTGGAAAATTCATTACTGAGAAACATGTTTTCAACCCTTATTTAATTTCATGAATCATCTTGGGTTGAATGTTCCAGGTAATCTTTTCAAAAGGCAGTGAGGCATCTTCCTGACTCAGTTTGGTCACAAGACAAGGTTGAGAGGACATATGTTTCTCAAATCCTGCTAATATAGTGTCTCCATATACATTCAAATCATCTTTAATGATAAAAGATTGCTATTCAGGTAAAGGTGCAGGTACAGAAAGTGGTACGGGTGCATGCTCAGGTTGAGGTTCAGGTTGAGGTTTAGGTTCAGGTGCAAGGTATATGACAGATTTCAGTTGAAACAAAGAAGAAAGATCAATCCCAGTGGCAGTAACCTGTTGATATTGACTCACATCAGAAAATATAGGGAATTTATACTGAGTGTACACTGAATATGACACAGTTGGTTGAGATGCTTCAACAGACTCAGCTTCACCAGTCTCATGATTTTGAGGTTCCTCCCTCTCAATAATTTCTTCCTTTTCAATACCTTGAGGCTCAGGTACTTGTTATAAATCCACCAGTTCATCTATATGTTCCTCAATCATCTCCTTTCTAGCTAACTGAAAGGCTATCTCTATCCTCTCTTCAGCAGAGGGTATTATCTCTGGAACCGATTGTTCCACAGGAAGGTCTTCTAGATTAGCTTCTTGGATATTCGGGAATTCTTTTAGAGTTGATTTGTGAATAGTAGGGAGTTCTACTACTACAGCCTCTTTCATGGCTTGCTGCTCAGATTCTGGGACAAATAATTCTCTTGCAGCCTTAGATTGGATTTCCCTGTTAACAATAGCTCCAGGGGCCGGAGGATCAATTACAGGAACAACAGGAGGAACAAGAGTCCTTTCTTTCTCAATAACAACTTCTTCCCTATGAGGTATATCAGCCTTCTCTCTATGTTTTTCTTTATATGCCTCTTCCTCTTCTTCTTTATCTTCTGAATAATCAACAACTTCATCTGCTTCCAAACTTGGACCAAAAATGTCCTTCGGCCTAGTTGAAAAATCCACAGGATTATACTTCTCATTAAGCTTATCATTATCTTAAACCCATTACTTATTCCAGGGGTCCCAGTTTATTTTCATCCTCCTAATGGTAGTTTTAGATAAACAGTATTAAAAATCCATAAGTGCTTCTTCATTGGGTCCAACTACTACTTTTTCCATAAGCATTGTTGAAATCATCCTATAGTAAAACAGAGAGGTGGATTTGGATGTGAACTTGATAAATTCACAAATATGGTGAATGACGTATTTTCACAGATTGATTTTGTGTCCATTATTCATAAGATGAATCACGAACACATATTTGTTCTTCAAGACATCTAAGTCACCTTTCCTCGAGATAATCAGCTTTTTATCAAATTTAAACAATAGCCTTGTCTCTCCATCAAGATCAGCAGCTATGGCCCTTCTCTTAGTGCCATTTCTAGTGAGGTTTTCTAGTTCATTTTCCAGGACAATAAAATTAGTTGTAGGTGGGGGATCTATCTGATAATCATCAAAAATTTCTTCATGGGGAATCCTAAGGCATGCAGATCAGATCCTTGAAGAGAATGAGCAGATTTGTACATTGACCTAACTCCTCACAACATAGATTTCACCATCATCCAAAGAAAACTACACATAATGATAAAACTGAGCTACCATCCTCAGATAAGTTGGTCTATCCTTGTTGAGAACCATTCGATCCATCCTTTTATCTTAAAACATTTAAAACCAGATACTTGATGAACAAAATCCACTCTGAGAAAACTTCTTTTTCAGGAATTATAGTGGGATTTACCAGGATTACATTCAAGGGTCCTTCGGGCGCCGGCTTCGGTGTTATCTTCTTTTTCTTCGAGCTGCGCTTTTTTGGTGTGGGTGAAGATGGACGCTTCATCCTTGGAATTCACTGAAGGTCGAGAGAGATAGGGTTTCAAGGTTGAATGTGTTTGGAAAGAGTGAGTAGAAGAAGGTCTGGGTGAAGAAATGAGTGAACCCCTTTTGTTTTATCATTTGGGATTGTCATCAGTCACAAAAATAAAAACGTGGGAAAGAAAAAGAGGTGAAAATGAATTACCGTGATATGGGTTAAAATAAAAGCATAAATAATTTTCACGAAGAGACCATGAATTTTTGTTACGGTGCCATGGTAAATGTTCGTCATAGTGAGACAGTCATTGGTCATCACGGTGATACATTGAATGGTCGGTTCTGTCACGGTGAGACAGTAAGTAAAATATTTGGTCACGGTGAGACAGTAAATGATAGACCGTGAATAGAAAGTGATAATGGTGAGACAGTAAATATGAGAGACAGTAACCAAGAAACAGTGAACATGAAACAGTAAAGTAAAATATAGTAAAATATTGAACAGTAAGGAAAGTATGATATCTATTTCAGATTTATCATGCCACGATCATGTATGATGTAGTCTATTCTCTCAAAATTTAATGGTTTAGTGAATATATCAGCAAGTTGATATTCAGTGACAATGAATTCCAAGGTGATACCACCTATTTGATAATGATCTCCCAAAAAGTGATGTCTTACATCAATATGTTTTGTTCTAGAATGTGAAAAAGGAATTATTGAAATTTTAATAGAACTTGTGTTGTCAGAATTTATTAGTACATGTGTGCATTGATATCCAGAGTCGATTAATGTGTGTTTCATCCAAAAAAATTGTGCACAACAACTTCCAGCAGCTATGTATTCAGCTTCTGCAATAGATAATGCAACAAAATTTTGTTTATTACTACACCATGATACTAATGACTTTCCTAAAAGGTGAAAAGTTCTATAGGTTATCTTTCTATATAACATACAACCACCAAAGTCAGAATCAGAATAAAAAACTAGTTCAAATGATTTTCCTTCAGGATATATCAATCCTAGATTGGGTGTTTGCTTGGGGTATTTAAAAATTTTCTTTACAGCATTTAAAAGGAAATCTTTAGTATTTGCTTGAAAATGAGAACACGTATATACACTAAACATAATGTCGGGATGGTAAGCAGTTAAGTAGAGTAAACATCCAATCATTCCTCTATAAGTGGGTTTATCAATAGATTTTCCATCTTCATCCAGATCCAACTTACAGATGGTACTCATGGGAGTGTCACTAATTTTAGTGCTATCCAATCCAAAACGTTTTATACGATCATTAGTGTATTTACATTGAGATAAAACAATTCCATCATTATTTTGAAAGATTTTAAATCCAAGAAAGAATATTAGTTCACCAATTAAACTCATTTCAAATTCATTTTGCATCATTTTATGAAAATCAATACATAATGAATTTTTTGAAGATACAAAAATAATATCATCTAAATAGATTTGAACAAAGAAAATATCATTAGAAATTCATTTTATAAAGTGGGTAGGATCAGCTATTCCTTTTGTAAAGACTTAGGATATTAGAAAAGTACTCAATATGTCATAACAAGATTTTAGAGCTTTATTTAAACGATATAAGGCTTTTGATAGTTTGAAAATATGATTGGGAAAATGAAAATTTGTAAATCCAGGGGGTTTTTCAGCAGAGACATCCTCAACTATATACCCATTTAAGAATGTGCTTTTAACATCCATTTGATATAGTTTTAAATTCAGATGTGCAGCGTAATCAATTAGGATTCTAATGGCTTTAAGTCTGGTTACTAGAGCAAAATATCCTCATTGTCAATTCCTTCTTCTTGACTATAGCCTTTTGCAACTAATCTAACCTTACTCCTAAATGTATATCCCCCTTCAACTACATAATTTCTAAACACCCATTTAGTGCCAATGACAAAAGTGTCCTTGGGTCTTTCAAAAAGTTTCCAAACTTTATTTTCTTCAATCTGATTGCATTCTTCATACATTGAAGTTACCCAAAATTCATCATTGATAGCATCGTCAATGATTTTAGGTTCATACTGTGACTAGAAGGCTTGATGTAAACCTGATTTCTAAGAGAAGCTCTATTTTGGGTTCCTTTATCTAAGTATCCTACAATGTCATCTAAGGGATGGGTTTTAAGGGTTCTATCCTTTCTAGATAAAGTGGGACTGGTGATTTCAAGTTCATAAACAGATTCAGGTTCATTATGACTTGATTGCACAGAATTTCTAGAATTGGATGTTTTCACAGATTCTTTCACAGAGGTATTTGTGGATTTTGAGTTGATGTTCAGATTTGATACATCATCCTCTAGATTCTATAGGATGGTACGAGGCTCATGTGGATATGTTTCATCAAACCTGATATGGACAGGTTCTTCCACACATTATGTAATCTTATTGAATACTCTATTAGATTTTCTTGAAATTGAATCACCTTGGAAAATTCCTTCTTCACTTTTGGATGAAATTTTTTCAAGATTATCTGTAGTGTTGAGATTAAAGACTTTTCAACCAAAAACAGTAAAGTAATTAAACTTAGGCATTCTATTGTTCTTGAGATAATAAGGGGTCTTTTTGAGAATTGTTCTAATCCATACTCTATTGATTATGTTGCATTTTGTATTATCAACTTCAGCACACAAGTAAATAGGCAGGTCATATTGACCAAGCATTGTTCTAGAAATTTCTTGCACGGTACTATTTCTACTTTCTACAACACCATTTTTCTAAGGTGTTATAGGGGCAGAGAAATTGTGATTACAACCATGTTGTGAGAAAAAGGTTTCAAACTCTTGATTTTCAAACTCACGGCAAGGATCACTTCTTAATGATTTAATTTTTAGGCAACTATGATTTTCTACAGACTTGGCATACTTAGTAAAATAAGATCAAGCTTCACTTTTCTGAGACATGAAGAAGGTCCAGGTATATCTACAAAAATAATCTACTAGAACATAATCAATGTGCTTCCCATTTAAACTAGAAACTCTAGATGGTCCAAACAAATCCATGTGAACCAATTCGAGTGTTTGAGAAGTATAGACTTCATTCATTTATTAGAAATAGATATTGTGTTTTTCCCTTTTGACAGGGATTACACACTTTATCATTTTGAAACTCAAGTTTGGGTAATTCTTTAACTAGGCCTTTTCAAGTTAACTTTCTATGGGAGTAAACATTATTGTGTCCTAGTCTCCTATTCCAGTTCCAAGATTCATTACGAAATACAATTAAACATGAATCATGTTGAGAATCTAAATAATCTAAATTATCTAAATAAACATTCTCACTCCTTGATGTAGAAAATACTATTTTATCCTTAAATTAATGGATATTACATGCATTGTTTTCAAATTTAACATGATATCCAACATCACATTATTTTGAGATACTATGCAGATTATGTTTTTAATCCATTAACAAACAATACTTTAGAAATTAAAATTGAATCAGAGTTACCAATATGGCATAAGCCAATGATCATCCCCTTTGCATTGTCACCAAATGTGACATGTCCTCCATCTACTTTTATTAGATTCTTGAAGCATGAGTTGTATCCTATCATGTTCCTTGAACATCAACTTTCCAAGTACCATAGATTCTTACAAGACCTCATTAAGAATAATTCCTATAATATTATCACTTAAAGACAGCTTTAGGTACCCATACTTGTTTTGGTCCAGTAACATTAGTAATAGGTGCTTTAGGAACCCATATTTGTCTCATAGGTTTCATATAGGAAATATGTTAAGTATTTGAAAAATAAACTATATTTGGTCCACAAAAATGTGAAACCGTAGAGTATGTATCATGACTCGAGCTAGTTGAGCTATGTCCAGAACTAGGAAGAAAATTATATGTCCAAGAATTTGAAACAAAATTTGTTTTACCAAGGTTTCTTTTAATAGGCTGAAAACTAATTCCAGTATTGTATTTACGAGGAATTTGTTTTCCTATCAATTGGGTAAGGGTATTTTTTCCATTAGTAAAATTTTCTAAGTCACTTTTTAATTGATCATTAGAAATTTTTAGATCATTTTTTTCTTTGAGCATTTGATCATTTTTCTCCTTTTTAGTAGTAAGTTCAGATTTAACATTTACAGGGAGAGCATGTTGTTTGTTCTATGATTTTTGTCTATCATTTATTTCATTTCATGTCTCTTCAAGCATGTGGCAATATTCAAATATTTCTTCATTAGATATATTTTAATAGTCACTTTCCTCATCTGAATAGTATGATTAATTCATAGAGGAGTTCAGTGTTACCTCAGATGTGTTCGTCATAAAACACATATTGTCTTTGTTTTCCTGTTCATCATGTGATGTATCTAAGTCGCTTGATCTATCCTTAGAGGCAATCCATGTTGCATTCATTGATTTATTTTACTTCTTGTCCTTATCCTCATACTTCTTCTTATACATGATCTTTGGATAGTCAAAAATTATATGTCCCTTGCATATTCATTCATAGCATACAATTTCATCAGTTTTGTCACTTATTTTCTAGTCCTTTTTAATGTTTCCTTTTTGATCATACTTGCTCTTGAATTTAGGATTTCTGAAAAAGTTATTCTTCTTATAAAATCGTTTGAATCTTATAGACAGTTGATTAATCTCCTCATCACTATCATGTGATGATTGTTCAGTGGTGGAACATTCTACAGAAGCTTCTAGTTTCCCTTTGTCCTTGTGCTTCAAGAAGGTAGTCTTGAATGGTATTGATTTCCTCTTTGGTTCATCCTCCACTTCATTGTTGACTTTCAACTCTTCCTCATACATCATCAGTTTTCCAATGAGTTCTTTTATAGGTAGCCTATTAATGTCGCATGGCTCTCAAATTGAGATAGAGTTTCCTCTCTATCTTTCAGGTTAACACCTAAGAATTCTCAGGATCTGTTCCTTGGTAGTGACTTCGCTTCAAAGAGAGATCATTGTGTTGACAATCACATTGAACCTAAGATACATGTCAGAAATTGGCTCATCTGGTTTCATCTTGAATTTATCATATTTTTTAGTATATGTATTAAGTCTCATTTCCTTTACACTAGATGTGCCTTCATGTGAGATAGACAAGGTATCTGGAATTTTGTGGGCAGTTTTACAGGCATAAATCCTATTAAATTCTTCATCTCCTAAAGAAAAGTATAGATCATACATTTCTTTGAAATTTTTATTGTAATAATGTTTTTAGGCTCATCCCATGTAATTATATCAGTCACACGAAGTTTGTATTCATCAATAATGGATGACTAGATTGCAAAACTCATACTCTCTAGACGCATTTTCTTTTTAATTTTCCATTGAGCATTTTCTGGTCCATTAAAGAATCGTGGTTTGTTGGTTGCATCACTGTCCAATCTATTGTAAATACTAAAAAATTACTTTAAAAGAGCTAGAAATTTAGAATGAATAGAAATGTACAGATCTTTAAAGTAAAACTAAAATCACAGTTGAATAAGATTACACAAAGTCTTAATAAAGAATCCTTTGATGCCAAATGTTAGTCAGAGTAGTTATCTCAATAGGGGAGGGGTGAATTGAATTACTATATAAAAATTCCTATTTAAAAGATTTTATCTTTACAAATAATTATTTCCCCAAAAAATAGATACATCCCAGTTAATCAAATTTATACTATTAGAAGAGTTTGATTGTTTGAACGACTTCTTAGAAGATTGATTAATTATTAGTAATCTTAATTGGTATTATTAAAATTAATCTTGAAGTTATCATACTAAGACAAATCACATATAGATTTTTTCTAAGTCTAACTATCAAAGTGAATTTAGTGTCTTTCTGTATTATGCAGTATATTAGTAAAATAGATTAGACTAAATTTAAATAGCACAGCTGAAAAACAAGAGGTTCAGTCTCAAGCTGAGACCTAATCCACTCCACTTGGTGATCACCTGCCACTAAGAAGTTTATATAAATAAACTCTGATCCACACCCTAGATCGGGGTTAACAACAGCACATGGACTATCCTGACATGTAGGGACCTCTTCCATAGTTTTCGTGGGTAAAAAAAATAATGAATAGGTCACACAAGGACATCTTCCACTATTGTCGTGGGTAAACAAGGGTAAAGAATTTGGAGTGAGGATTTTGAAATCCTCCCGTTCAGCGCAAGATTCAGTGTGTTTGTAAAAGATACAAAGTACACACATTTCTCAAAAGTAAAATAAATAAATCACTAAGAGATAGAGTAGATTTGAGTTCAGAATGCTCTAGTTATTAGCAGTGCAGCTCTGGACTCCTTGGATAAGACAAAAATGATCTTGAGTCCTTCTTTGGTTTTTGTGTTGAAAAAAATAGTGTCGCGACTCAGCTTTTGTTCTTTATGAGTAAAGATGTTCTCTGAATTCATGTGTACTTCGTGTGTTCTTCATTAGAGTCAGATTTCATGCATAAGACAATTCTTTCATTTTAATATCTTCCAATGTGTTCGTCGCGATTATTCTTAGGCTTTCTTTTCTGTTGAGTATGATGCACTCGTGTTTCTTGCGTTATTGTATATGTCCTTGCTCTTGAAGACACTGCATTCATTATCTTCGAATGCACGAGGGTTAGCCGATAGGGTCCATATGTGTCTTACCTCGTACCTCGTACTATGTCTACAAAGAAACATTAATTATCTTAGTGCATTAAAGATTTCAGATGTGACCGTTAAAAAGTTAAATTGAAAGACAACAAATATGTTAAGAAACTGTGTCACATTATATTATGAAAATAGTGGCTTATTTATGGTATATCCTTGTCACGGTGTCTCTTTCATTGTGTCTCCTTCATGGTGTCTCCTTGTCATGGTGTCTCCTTCACAGTTTCTCCTTGTCGCAGTGTCTTGCTTATAGTTTCTGGCATCTACTGCCTTGCTCATTGTTTCTGGATTCACTATGCCTTGATGACTGTGTCTTGCTAATTGTGTCTGGAACATAGGCAAACAGAGTGTCTGGCTTACGATGTCTATTCATAGTGTCTTGCTTCACAGTGTCAGGCTTACTGTGTCATGATGTCTCGTGGTCGCAGTGTCTCATTGGTCAGGGTGTCTGAGAATTAGGATTCACAGTGTCTGCTTCATCACAGTGTTCTTGTTCACGGTGTCTGTGTCTTGCTCACAGTGTCTAACTTACAGTGTCAAGCTTCATGGTGTCTTGTACATAAGAAAATAACTTTATTTATACATAAAAAGTAATATGCATAAAATGAATTAATCTTATAAATTATCATGTATGAGATATCATGAAACATAAATTCACATGATTGATAATATTTGTGAGATATGTGATCATTAAGAAGATTTTTAATTATAGTTGCGATTTTTTATCATTAAAACATGATTAATACATGAGGAGTCCTATATTAATAATTACTTTTTTATCATAAAATAATATCCTATAACAGTTAAAAATTTTATTGATTTTTTATTTCCAAACATTTTATTCATGATATATATTCGTTCAGTAAATTTTTCGATGTCATTTATAGGATATTTGTTTTCCTATTTAATATTCATCATCGATTTTAATGGATTATACTTATTAATTTAAAAAACAATAGTTTTATTAATTACTCATATAACATACACTTATTTAAATTTTTATACAGATCTATAACTTTATTTATAACGTTCTCATGCATAGAGTAGTAATCCCCAATTATTAATGATAATTTAAAATTCATTTAAAATATTATTATAATAAGATATAAAATTTCTGAAAATATATCTTACCATAGATGAAGTGGATATGAAACATTATTTAGCTTGTTAACTTCCATCATGAATTTTTAAATCATTTGATCTATCCTTCATACAACTAACAGTATATTTCTTCTCTTTTGTGAATATTTTTTCCTTATAATAATTCTTATTTTTATAATTTTATTTATTTATTTCAGCTTTGATGTGATCCTATATTTTACATTAATAAAATATTACATTTATTGATGTATTGTATTTCATCTAATTCCACATGTAAAATTTTAAATTATAGTTTTATTTTCTACAAAAAAAATATTATTGGAATATGTAATTTATTATGATAAGTGATTCATCTCTTCTACACTATCTGATTCTGATTCACATCCACATAAACATTCATCACTAATTACATACTATAATTTATACTCATATGTATTTGATGGTACTAATTTGATATTTTGTTCTGTTACCTCATTATTTATTTTATGTTATTATTAATACATTATTAGTTTGATAAATAGTTCAATTACTATTATATTTTAGATGTCATGTGATTATCTATTGAAAATGGTTATACGTCTACATCCTTCAGGTACACATCATAAAATATTTAGGAACTAATTTTTTATTATCAATAAGTTCTCCTAGATAAAAAATTATATTAATGATCTCATTAAACATATAGTAAATTTAAAAAGTAGACTTATTAGGTTTTATATTCACGGTATCAGAGATGGTAGTATATATATTAAGGTGAATCTTTTTTAGAATGAATTTTACTTAAAGAGACACAACAAGGGCATCACTTATTTTATAGGATGAATCACATGTTCAAATACCATTACAATCTCTATATACTACATAAAAATGAATTAATATTATTAAAATTTACAGTTACATATTTCTATTTTAATATAACTTTAATAATTCTATGGTTTTTAGGGTTTCCATATTTATCTTTTATGATTATGATAATATCTGTTCTCATACATTGAAGATAAATATATATTTCGAAATTTCATTGTGAATAATTTCCTCCATAAAATAAATGAGGTCAATAGGTCAGATTTCATTCAAGTATAGATCCATCCAGAGAAGTTGAATGTTATTAAAACATAAACTATGAAATTTCCCCGAGGACAAGATCATGTTTAGAAGAAATAATGATAATAAACAATTAAAATAGAGTAATTTTTCTTTTTTAGATTCAGATAATTTTCTATAATTATTAATGATAGGCCAAATGTAATTATAATTATGGTGTTTAATTTATCTCTAAAATTTAAATGATTTTTTATGATGTTTCGTTAATATACACCCTATTTAAAAATTACATAGTTAACAAATATTGAAGGAATTTATAATATGATGATTTAATTTTTTTTAAAGGAAATGATTAGTTCCAATTACAAATAAATGAATTACATTAACTGTTGAAATTATTCTACTCATAATAAATACTATATATATTGGATATATTCTAACTATCATCATTTTCTTTTTTTGAACACGGATTTTAAAAAACTCCATGAAAAATAATGAAAATAAAGTATAAAATAAAAAATCAAAATGTGGTTTTAAAAAGTAGTTCTAGTTCGATATCGATCTTATTACTCCAAAAATATCATTTATTCACAAAAAATAAATTTTATTCGAAATAAACCAACCTAAAACCTGAATTGTATAAATTTATCCCCAACAAGGATCAAGTTACAAATAGAAAAATATACATAGGCACTCTCGTCTTATCAGTATGAAACATCTAATATTATTCATTGGGGAATATTATTCAATATATAGAATAATAATTTTTTCTTATAATAATATTTAAGGTATAAAATACTTTTCTAAATAAATGTAATGGAAATTATAAGCACAACTAAAATATAATTATTAATAGAAAGTGAGAAATTTGTAATGAGAAGTATTATATAATTATTATGATTTTATTCAGTTGAACAGTATGGTTCCCTTATCTTTATATGATTTTTCAATAAGTATTAGAGATTTTAGTTTGAGAATCTAGTCATTATCATTATCATTTTAATTTCATTCAAGAAATAGAGTGTCATGGAGTGAAGAAATTCGATTGGGTCATCTTAAATATCTTGTGAGTCAAGTTATGAGCCTTTTTCCCATGTGTGACTACTTTTATTTTGTAGAGTACTCTTATCTATGTTTCCATTATAAAATAATCATCCATAATAGCCTCATATTGAAAATCACTTACTACAATGATACACTCAATAATTAATCCAATATATATCCATTGGAATATATGAATGGAATATCATCACTCATAGTCAATCCTAGGAGGTGGTACTAACTTATGGTAGTTTGTTATGTTCATGAATTTTGTCACTGTTAGGGTATATCAGATGTTCATGTGGTCAATGTTGGAATTCCTCAATAAGATGATTCATCCCGTGGTCCTTTGGAGTCATCATGCCATAGATTGGAATAAATGTGCAACCAGTCAAAGAGATTGTAATATTTTCAATTTTAGTTGAATGATATGATGAATTTTATATTTTTTGTATAGTTGATTGAATTTCATTTTAGGATCTCACTTAAAAAAATAATTCTTTATATCATAGTCACTAATGTTCATTGTTTGGTCAATTACTCATTGACCCGGTCAATTGAGAACTTTGGAACTTTTTCTCTATGATCAGTCACTTGTTCATGTGGTTTATAAAATATATTTAATGTAGTATAACATATGGTTTATGCAACCCGTAGAATATGATCTTCAAAAATAAATTTCTTTTGAGAAACACAGAAATCATGATATTAATAATAATCAGGATTTTTTGTCATAAAAAATGTATTTTCAGACTAATCGAACAAATATTCCTTTATAATAATTTATAATTTATATATTTTTTAGTATTTTATATTACAATACATGAATTTATTTATTATATTTAAATAATTAATTTTTTTTTTTATTTTCATATAAATTTATATATCAAATTTTTTCACCATACTAAATTTCAATAATCTACTGCAAATTATTACTTATAATAATTTTTTAAATTTTTACATTATTATTTATTTAAAAATTGTTACTAACTAACTAAATAATTAAAATATAAATTAATAAGGCAACATTGAGATATTATTGAACCCAGATAAATTATATAAACTGACAAATTATTTAAATATATAACAATTTAAAAAATAACTTTTAAAAAATTCCAATACATACATTTGCTTATTTTTATTTATAATTATATATCTGGAATAGAGAGACCGTAAAAATAAATATTTAGCCTTAAATATAATGTTTGTAATCTAGATCTTATGAAATTAATTTTCGATTATAAATAAAAACCCATAAATGAAAAATGGGAAGATTCATTTGTAATAAAGATGCGGTGAGGGGAGTTTGTTTACCGTGAAGATAGGATGATAGGGTGAACTATATTAATAAATTACTTTTTTGTGATGTGCCTTTTTAAATGAAATTTAGTCAAAATTGGGTTGAGTTTCGATGGATATTTGTGATGGATATCATTTATGCAATGAATATTACAGATGAATAAGGCATTAATCTTAAAAAAAATCACTGTAAGTATTTTCATGATTATATGAATGAAATAATTGAAATAGAATGATTTTTTTTTAAAAAAACTATCAAAATATTATATTCAATGGAATTCATAGTCAATCCAATATAATTATATGTGATAGATATTATTTTTTATAGGATGACTATTTTTTCACTAATCATTCTAACTGAGGGAACTTTTGAGTAACAATATCAAATAAATCCTAGCATTATGTTTATAATACCTCCATATTTATTTATGTCATACATATTTTCTTCTAATAAAAATATTGAATAATATTATTTGAAACTGAATTTAATTTCCATAATAATACACACATTTTTAAATAACTATTTTTGACTAACTACATTTCTATCTTGAATGACCAATTATGATAGGACCATTTTTATGTAGTTTAATCACAAAACTAACAAAAAACATTCATCAACACATAAAAAACATTTATTGATCATTCTAATTCTATGTAGTGTTTCACATATACAGTTTATCTAAATCATAATTCACTCTACCTCATTTCTTCAATGATAAAATTAGTACAAGAGAAATGATAAAATATAAAATGGGTGTTTTATTTCACCCAAATAAGTAAATGTGTGAAAAATTATTAGAAAAGTCGAACCTCATATATTGATACATTAATTAATAAAAATAATTTCCAACCTATGAAATCATGTGAATATACTATCTCATTTATCAAACTAATAATTTAATCATATTGAAAAATATTATAATATAATATATTTACATACTATTGGGGAGTTTTAATTACAAAGCTAAAAAGAAATCATGAATGATGCACATCTAGGAAGCTAGGGAGACAAGAATTAGATACCTCCCCAACTACCACAGGGCCACTACAACCGTTCTAGGCCATGGGGGAATATTTTAAAAAATATATAATTAAATATAATTGAATATAGGATTGTTATAAATTAATAATCTATATCATGTGAATATCATGTTTTCCTTCATTTGTAAGGCGGAAAATAGGATCAGAAAGTGTAAAGGGAAATAGAGCCATTCTTTTTTTCTCCTTTTTTGTGTTTTGAATAGGATTTATGTGAATCAAAAATTTCTATCATAAAATAGAATTAGTAGTTCCCATAAAATCGGTTGATTCCCATGGAACTTGTTTTTTAGATAATATTTCCCTTATATACCCCATCTCACTGTTGATCACCACCATTGATCAAACAGTCGACCATCGCCTCATCAATATCTATCATTCCTGGTATGTGAGACTATGTTCCAACCCATGTTACTATTGTTTCACCATACACTTTCCCAACTCCAACCATTTGTTCACTTTCTCTCATAACTACACCTCCCTCTATTGTTACACCCTCTACTCTCACTTCACGTTCTATCATTAACAAAACAACTTTCCTCCAACTTCACCTCTTGATGTGTTACCCTAAAAACACACTCAAAGATAATTGGAAATTGATATTGGAAGACATGTGTGTGGGGATTGGAATCAGACAATGGAGACTGATGCAATAATAAGAGTTAGATGACAGTAATGCTATATTGAAAAATCTTATCATCAACTCATTAACTATTTCAAACATGATTTCTTTATGTTATTGTCATTCCCATTATATTTTTTCCCATTCCACATTTATCGATACACTTCATACCTCCCAAAAAATGAGTTAAATTGTTTCGCATTACCTTCAATTCTATATTAGATTCATTAAATATCCTTAACATTCATTTGAATTCAAAATTTCTAGAAGTCAAAATTATAAATTTTGGCACATCAACATTATATAACTATGGGAAATCTTGTAAAATATTTTTTATTACATTAAATCCAAATATTTAAAATATTAGCATTCATTAGTCCATATTACTCAAAGGTCACGAAATAAATTGTAATCAATAATTTTTCCACATAATATCACCATTTATAATTCTTTTCATTAATTATAACCAGAAACCACAATTTATTCTACAAAATTTCTTATGAGTATAAATGTTGTCATAAAAACATCTAGTTTTTTAGAAATTGATCACACATAAAATGTTTATTATAATTATTCAAATTAAATTAAATAACATATCATTTGATTAAACATCATCCAATTGTTATCTTAGACATTCCAAAACTAAATCGCATTCCACAAATCCATTCACCAGAAATGAATTAAATAAACCAAATAAAAATATAAATGTAACCTACTTCAATGTTCATAAATGATTCAAATATGAATTAAAACATAATAATTTACAAAACACAAAAAAAATATAATAAATGTAAAATAATAGCATAAAATAAATTTAGGTCTAAAATAAAAGTAGAACATTCACACCACAAAAAATAAATGGGTTTCTAACCTTTTATTATTTTGGTTGAATCCAACATCAAATACACGTCAAACATATAACGATTAATGGACCTAAAATAAATAAACAATAACTAAATGACCATAGAAATATCTATTTTTTCTGCTAATCCACTCTCCATTATATTCTAAAAAATAGGAAATGATGTATCAGAAACCAATTCATTAGTAGAAATTCAAAAAAATCCTACAGAAAATTCAACAAAATTAATTTTTTTTCTAAAAAACTTCTAAAATTAATAATATTAAATTGATGTGGTTCTCAACATCCTTTAATTAGTAGAATGTTATCAATAACCCAGTGTTAATCATTTCATAAATAATGAAAACACTCATCATTTCCCATAACCTATCTGGTTGATCTACACCACACCAAAACTTGGCCACTGGCCTCCATCCATTAGTCATCACCTACCCTTGATCTATTTCCATTAGTTGTTACCCTCCCCCACATTTTTTGTTTTCCCTCTATAGTTTCTTTATCCCTTGTGGTGAATGCTATTTACCCCCCCCCCCACACTACAATGATCTCCTTGCCTATTTGAATTTGTTATCGAAACTATTAAGGGTGTCCAAAACCAATCCAATCAAACTATGTTGGGTTTGGGATATAGAAAAAATATGGATGAGTTGGTATTTATTGGTTTGACTGTATAGGGTCGGGACAGTTCGGGTTTCTGGTTGGAAAATTATTGACCTGACCTGATCAACATTATTATATGATCTAAATATTAAAAAATAAAAAAATATTCTCTGGATTTACATACTTATATATCTATAATTACACACCACTTATATTCTATAAATACAACCCATAATAATTCTCTCATTCCCCACCACTCCCAACATCCATCTTACTCTATCTCCCTCCCTTGAAGTGACCCATACTACTATAATCCACTCATTTACCTCCCTCATTATCTATCCCCCACCTTAGTCCTTATCCCTCCCTACCACTCCCTCCCTTCCCTATATCACTCAAATTGAACCCTAAAATTCACATACCTCTAATTTTACATTGTCAAGTGCACAATTTAGAGACCATCATCCATCCCTCCTCTTCCTCCCCCCTCCCACCCTACCTCCCTCCCTTCCTTATAAATCACGAGTCATTGATATTAGACCTCCTAATCCAACTCCAACCACAATAAGATCACAATTAATATAAGGGACTGAGATTTTCTCACACCCTCTAGATTTTAGATCAATAATATATGGTTCAACATGTGGATCTACTCCATAAACTATCAGGGGAACCTAATATAAAATATTGTAAACTTCAAATGTCCATTCAATTAATTTTTTTAATTAAAACAGTTTATAAACATAATAAATCCTCAAAATTTAAATTCATTTAGGTATAAATTTTCAGTAGTTTTACAAATTATTTATAGAAATAATATATAATTTTCTATTTTTAGTGTCACTGATATAGTATTGGTTTGTGTGTGATTTATAGTGTACTGTGGAAAAATATATATGTGATAAAATATATCAATCATGAAAATAATCTAATACTAAGTGTATTTTTTGGTTAAATTACATTTAAAATATGTTAAATTATAAAAATCATTAATTAATGTCTGATTCATAGAATAAATTCCATTTAAATATTCGTGTTTCTATTTATACACATTTTATGGGTTACTGCATAAAATCCCATTCCATAACAATCTTTTTTGTTTTTTAGAATGTAAATTTTATTAATAAATGTTCTTAACCCTAAAATACATACATGTTATTTTTAATTGTTGTGTAAAATTTTTAGAAAAAACATAATTTTTTTAATTTTATTTATATTCAAATAACATTACATTGTAATATTAATTAAAAAAATTACGAAAAAATTAATTAATTTACTACATCCAATGTAAAATAGTTTTAGGTAAATGAAATTTTTCCATGTAATTCCAATCTTATTTCATGTTTGGTATTTTTTCCCACATGTAATATAAGAAATGGACAGTATTATTAAAATAATATCTGTAAATTGAAATGGACATGCATTTATATTAGAAAAAAATAATTGAAAAATTATTATTTGATTGTTATATGTTCTTATATTATGAATTCTATTATGTCATAATGTTTTTCGTGTCATTATGAAATATAGTTTTTTCATATCAATGAAAATTCTTATAAATTTTTTTAAAAAATGTATTTCACCTGTAATACAAATTTTTTATATTGAATAAAATGTATATGTATTTATTTTGACAAAAAAAAATTTGTTAGTTTATAATATAGTTTTCTTTGTTGAGGAATATTTATATAATTTTTCTTCCAAACTGTTCTTCTCAGTATCAATTATAGTTTGATTATATTTATGATAATTCATTCACATTAAATTTTCTAAATTTCATTTCTTAGTATATAATTATGATTTATGTATAATATGAAAAATACTTATTCATTTGTTACTAAATATTATTCATTATAAAATATACAGGTTAAACAATGTGAATATGAAAATTTATATTTTAAAATGAGAATATAGTCTCCATTAAAACATTATTCAACACAATATATTTGAAAATTTCTATATAGTCATTATTTAATATAGAAAATGTTATAGACTATATATACAAACACTATCAATATAATATTCCTAAAATTTTATTTTAAAGTGTGTGTATAGTATGTATTAAATATATAATATTCTATACTATAAGATATACTACTTTCCATCATTTTTTTGTTTTTTTATTACACTATTAATGGAAAATGTAACCTTATCCACCCAAGACCACTCGCTACATTTCATCTTGGGTACGGTTTCTAGGTGATAATCTATGTAAGATGACTAAAATAGACCATACCTCTTTTTATTAGGTTAATTAAAAAATACTACCAAAACCAACCAAACCCAACCCATGGAAACATATAAACCTTTTTAGACTATTTTAATATTTATTAATTTCTATTTAATATATCCCCCTAATAATTATTAATTTCTCCCTACAGATATCAAAGTTCATGGGATTCCATTTAGTGATATTGATCCCATAGAACGTGTTTATACTAGAAATTGATTTCATTATTCCCTACAATATTCAATAAAATTATATTTGTTAAATTATATAATAATTACTTAGAATAATTCAATTAATCTGTTTCTTTGGGATGAGTATTCTTAATCCCATTAGCCTTTTTGGTTTTAGAATTTATATCATTAAGAAATTTCATAGTTAATTGTGTGTCATGTGACCTGTTTCCATAGGATTATAAACATAGTGTGGCTTTTTTGAACTGTTTTTTTCATGTGATTGGATGGGTAATATCCATAAATAATAAAATTATAGTGTTATAATGAATATTTTAATATTGTGTATAATTTACCATAGAAAGGGTGGGCTTCATTTTATAATTTTAGCTATTTATTCTAGGGGATATTGATGATTCAATTACTGGGGGATTTTTCCAAAAGTTACAATTATGAAAATGGATAATAATTATGTTTTAAATCCCTACCACTATTTTTGATCGTACATAATGAACTAATGATTTATTAAATGACCTAAACTATGAAAAAACCTCCTTATTTCAAGAGTTGTAATATTCATGGAGAGTTCTATTTATTATCTTATGTAATATTAATTCATTATGTATATAGTGACATAAAAGTTTTCAAGACATAAATAGGAAATGACATAATTTTTAAATATGATTATCCAGAATAATTTTCCTAAAAATAAAATAAAAGGAATTGTGTTTCAAGTATAGTATTAGTTGATATTTTATTTTGTTCATAATATGTTCTACATGATTCTTTGAATTATTTTTTTCTGTTGACTATGTTATATTTTATTAACTTCCATTTTTTAGGTGATATGAATTGAAGTATTTCTATTTGTTGGTTTCAGATATCATATACTGATATTACTTATTTTTTTCCTTGTTTATGGATGTTTCCATGTTTAATTATATACATGTACTTCCCAAGAGATGAAAAGGGAAATGTATTTATTTAACATAATTATCAATATTCCAATTTCATCTATATTATTAAACTATTTCCATTATTCATTCATGAGTAACATTGTCTCTATGTGTTAAACACAATATAGAGATGTATAGAGAATTTTATTTCGTTGCTAGGTTCTATACTTGTGAAATTCATAAATTTCTTATAATATATCATAATATTTATTATTTTATGTTTATAAAATAAATATATATAATTAATCAACCTGGGATGTATTATTTAATAATTTTATATCATATAATAGTGAGAGAATGCATCAAAAAAAGAAACATGATTACTATTTTTAATCACTATGAAGATGTTAATTTCATTTTATGTATTTTAAAATAAATAATTACATTGATTTTATTATTTAACATAAATTCAAAATATAGTTTTCTTTAATAAATGATTTATGAAATTTATATTAATTTTAGACTCGAAGAGATTAAGAGATAGTAATTGATTTATATCATAAGATATACATTCTACTATTATTTGATGGATAAATCTAATGATATATGATACCGATTCTACCTTGGAAACAAATATTACACATATAGTACATGATATTAATTCATTTATTGTGAAAAATAGTTCATATGAGAGTTATTCTACCTCACGTACAGTGGTTATAATTCATCATATACCTTGAATATTTATTATGTTGTTATTTCATGTTGTTCTAATATGTTTCCATCTACTAGTTTTCCTTAAAAAGAGGATATTAATGAATTATGATAGATAAATATGGTGAAACTATTTATAAGTAATAACATGTGTTAATTACCATTGATAGGTTACTAACGTTCATCGGTATCGATATGTACTATAATGAGATTACTCTAATTTTTAAAATATTTATACTAATTTATTAATTTATATGTTAACTAAATAACAAAATAATAAATGTTCTATAATCAGTAAAACATACGATGTTTAAAATTTCACTAAATTAAATATAGATTTTTAATTTCACCCATTTAAGGTACCTATCAGGTATGTAGTAGGCCTTTACAGGAAAAATATTAGAGAAATTAGAATTTGAGGATGTTCCAATTATCATTTATTAAATCAACATGTGGAACATTACATTATCATATTCTTACAAAGTTATTATCATATATATTTATATTGGTTGGAGAAAAAATGAAAAAATCCATAAATCCATTGGAAGATAAAATAACTGAGGTTCTAATATTCAAATAAAAAGAATTTAATGATCTAAACATCACACATAGTGGGATGAAAAATAACATAAATAAATATTCAAAAACATGGAATCTGAAACCCCCATATATAACATTGTTTATGGTATCCTAATAATGTAAACACACACTATGGGAGTTGGTTCCTTATAGCCAAATTACAAGTACTTTATGATTAACATTATCATTTATTAAAATATTTATAAAATTTCGTATCACATTGTGATTGGTCTTCTCTATTATATAGTATTTGAGAATATCCTGGGGGTACATGTCTCACATAATGTTCATAGAAGTTCCCCTCAATGATGATAACCTAAATGTTTCATTATAGAATTAAAAATATTTTTTTCTTATTTAAATGATATAACTTGTTGGTACATAAATGATATAGTCTATTAGGTATGAGATCTTATAAGAAATTATGATGCATTCTCATGGTGTACACCCAGTGTATCCATTAGTGTTGAAGATTTTGAGAACATGGTCTAATAATTTGGTGCATCACGATTGATTTTGTTATAGGGAATAATGTGAGATGGGAATTATCAACTCTATTCAGAAATTGATATTGATATCTTGGGCACATATATATGAATTAAACAACCAAATTATGTCCACATTCATGGTGGTGTAGTAAAAAAGTCCATTATGGGAATGTAAAATGAAGATAGGTTGATCACATGGGTTATTGAAAGTAGAATTCAACATGTTTATTTAGAGATGGAGAGATAAAGAGATTATATTAAAACGTGTAGGTTTGTTGGGGGTAACATTCAATTGTGATGTTAAATTCATTATACATGTGATCTATCATTTGTTAATAGATGATAGCATGTTAATTTAGGTGGAGTAACATAATTCTACTAAGAAATGGTCATAAATGGTCACACACTAAGTGTATATAGAACCTTAGTTAAAATATATATGAATTTAAGTTGAACAGAAAATAATTTTCTCTTGCATGGTTGAAAAATTACTCTTTCTTGTTTGATCACAGATATTCAATCAACAATTATTCTAGTGAATAGACAGGTGTATTTAATATTTTGTAAATTTTTATTAAATTTCTAATTATTTATATAATTATGTGAATATTAATTATATATTAATTTCCCTTTATTCACAATTAATGAAAATAATTAATTATTTAGCTGTATAAATAATTAATAAATATTTATTCATTTATTTTAGTGCTTATTAAAGTTATGTATTTATTTGAATGTAATTAGGTGGAATTAATTTATGTAAATAAATATTAATTCTTAATCTAATGATTAATACCGAGGATGCTATGGGGGATGAGTATAAGTTTCATTTGATAAATTTTGTATTAAATATTATTTCAATAAATGTTTATTCATTTATTTATGAAAATAATATTTATTTATCTTTGACTATAGCACATTTCATGTTTATAATAATAACATTATTATTATTATTTATACATAAGGCTGAAAAGGGAATTAATAAAATAATAAGTGACCCTGTGCAATTATTATTTTCTAGCCTAACACTATATATACATGGTTATGATATTCTCCATGTATGTGATATTAAGAGACACATTACATTGTTGTGAAAACAAATTCATAAGATAACCCTCTAAAGAAACAGATATCTATCTCAATAGAAAAATCTAATGAATTATTAGTATTAATCTACATTCACTAGATTGAATTATTCTCTTCTAGAAAGAGTTGGTTTTGGAAAATAGTGATCATAAAGAGTATTAGATTCATCCATTGTTGCACATAAAATAATTATATGGTGGATAACATATTTTTGAAAATCACATGTTGATCACTTATAGAGGTAATATTTACCTCATTCCACAGATAAAATTATTGTATAAAAATTTTGATAAATTGATTCATTTAAAATTAAATAAATAATTGAAATGAACATATTTAATTAATTAAAATAACTATAATTTTTTGGTGTAAAGATCCACTCTTCGTGAATTCCATGAATGAATTTCCATAATGTTCTAAGGAGTTGTCTGAAGAAGGTTATAGAAAAAAAATTAACTTCTGGAAATGATTTAGTAGTTCCATAGAACCTTCAATTATAATCATAGGGGTAAAAAATATTTATAATTATTTTATATTTCTTGTTCAATTACACGAATTTTTTTTGTTTTATTACTTCTAGTTTATAATTTTTTTTATCAAATTAATTATTAATATATTTTCATTTTATTAATTTTTTTAATAAATTCAATAATATCATAAACATATAAAATAATGATAAATAATATTAGAGATTATATCCAGAGGTGATGAGGATTCTAGTTGGAAACATAAACACACCGTGTGGGAACAAATGTACACATTGTGTACAAATTTCACCACACCATGATGTTCCGTGAAATATTTCATTTGTTGATTAGTAATAACATGTGGTTCATTTAGTAAAATTAACCTGTTAACCGATACATCCATTTACACGATGTTCTAGACCACATGACATGTAGATGGCATACACGCTATGTCATCTGCATGTTTTATTTGTGACTTTACACTGATTGTGTGGTAATATGCCTTCCATAATTCCTTGTGATGCTAAAATATTTTATTAACAATGAGATACATAAAATTTATCTATCATACAATCCATGTGATTGATTATTCTCCACATCTGAAGAACATACTAATTCCATTAGTATGTTATGAAGACACATGACAAGAGGAACACAATACGTGTAGCATGTTAAAAAAATCCATGAAACCCATCAAAAATACACATCAATTAAAATGGAATTTATCTTAGACACATGGTATGTAATGGATAATTAATATAGGGGATTATTAAAAACCTTATAGTTAACCAATAAGGAAAATAATTAAGTTTCAAAAAGACTAATTAATTATAAAATTAAAAACCTAATTATTCAATTTGAATCTAATTTGTTGGATATGTAATAATGGTATTTATAATTAATAATTTATATAATTATTCCATAAAAATATCTATTATTTATGGTCAAGACATTTATTTTCCAAATTATTATTGTGATTGGAATCTCCAAGAGATATAATATAGTGATTAAGGAAATGGGAGTTAATTAATAAAATCAATTAATTAAACAATGTATATATAAAATATAACAAAAGGATTGAAGTGAATGATAGATACTATACATTTTTTATTTTTTTCTTATATATTTATTATCATGATCGGAGACAATAAAGATATTATGACTGTTTTATATAACTTATTGTTATATTATTGTTTTTAAAAATAATTAAATTAGATAACGACATGTATTTCATTCATCTCAAATCATTAGGTAACAACATGTGGTACTATAATTTAATTTATGTTAACCCACCTAAACTAGTCAATTCATTTTACTCAAATTATTCTAAGAAACATTTTGTAATGGATGAATCACCTTGGCCAGTGGAGGTGGTTCTTGTTGGTTACTGTGGAAAATCCAATACTGGAGGTACTCAAGAGCACAGGTAGAATATTATAATAATAATTGTTCTCGGTTCATGGATTCAACTCCAAAGTGTCTAGGTTTACATTGTTATATGTATATAAACCAACCATTAGAGGTACACGTTGTCAGAAAAATTTATTTCTTCTATTTTTTGAATTATATGATTAATTATTTAATAATTTTTTAGTCATTTAACTAACTAATTAACAATAATGATAGATGGAATAAAATTAATCATTATAATATGTGTAATCATTTTCTATATATTTTTTCTCATATAAGTAAAATCAATGTAATGATGAAATGAAAATTATAACATGAATTTGGTAATTTCACATAAAAAATATTGCTCATGTTAAGTATTAATTAGGTATAGACTTCCACTTCTAGGGTATAAATAAAAACATAGTTCAATGTTCTTGCCCAACCATAATTGGTGTGATTTCAATTATCGGTAAATATCAATCTTATATTTCTGGTCAATATAAGAATGCGTTAATTTTTGGTTGATTATAACGACCCATACTTTACATAAATTGTTATTACTTCCGAATTGAAGCACACTTATTACAACATATAACCAAACCAAGAAAGGACCGTATAGGTATAGAGTCTTTAGAAACTGGGAAACATAAACAACTGGTTCATAAAGAATCTACTTTGCCTCCCATTTATTTCATCATATCTAGAGTCCTTTTGGCATACTCTACTTAATAACATTCATCCTGACCTGGGGAAACAAAACATACAAAAGGGTGAGCTCAAATTCTCATTAAGGTTAAACAAAAGTAATATCAATCACATCATATACATAAGCACATAACTTTTGGAAATCTTAACCTGCAAAAGAGATCATAATTTCATAACATGGGATAAATCATAGTAGTGAAATGAAATCCCAATAATCATAACTTAAAACATGAAACATTGTGGAATACACACATAATCATAGATAATCATTTCTTATTAGTCAAAACCCTTTGCCAAGACTATCTTAGTGGACAAAGTCCCTTTCCGAACTGAGTCACCCTCGTTTCAGTCATGTTTCACTGAACTGGTATAACTTACCGTTCCAGCCATGTCTATCTCATGAGATATAAAATTTTTACCCAATGCATTAGAGGAATATATAGGTCCCACCCATCTCATAATGAAACCATTCTTATGTGTGCCACAAAAATCATAAATCATACATCATTGCATAACCCATGTAATAAAAATGGAATTCTTAAACATCGTGACATCATAAAAAAATTCATATAAGATAAATGAATTCATAAAAATAATTCTATCACAACATAATCAAATCAATGTAATGATAGGGATAGAATCAGAACCCTATATTAGCTTAGATGGAAAATAATTTTGATAAAACACTTGAACTCCATTCTTGAAAAAAATATCCTTTCTAATTAAAAAATATTTTCCTTTCATAACATGTCATACAATTTTAAACTAAAATAAGTTGATTAAAAATAAACTTGAAAACTTATAAAGGAAGCTTCTTGGAAATAATGTTTTAAAAATCCATTTTTACCGTATAATTTAAAAAAACATTCATCGTACTTTTGTCGGAAAATTCAAAAAGTACCTCGTACGAAAAATGACAAAAGATTCCTTTCATATATTTTAATAAAAACTCACCGAAGGGTAAAATTGGATTTAAAAAATTTTAGGTGGATGGAAATAATATTAAATGTTGAGGAAACATGGATGTGGATGATAAAATACACCCCAGTAAATACCAAAGTTTAAACAATCTCAGATAAAAATGAGATTGTGATATTTTCCCTTACCTTAGGTCCGATATGCCTTGTACGTGTCCGAACCTCTTTTATAATGATTTAAATAATGTTATTGACTTATTAAAAAATCATACACATTTTTATGATATCATATATGGTCATATTCTTAGATTCTTAGTAGTAATATTTCATTGCTACTTGTTATTCGGGTGTTTATAACTTTTTGTTCTTATGTGTGTGTTGTCAAATAAATTCTTATTATTCTCTTTAGGTTATAGATACCTCATTTCCAGAATGGTATTAGTGTAATATATATCATATTAATTCATTCAATTCATTTATATAATCATTATGAAATGAAGATCATGTAGAACGAGCCGCATCACGTCGTGGAGACGGTATTCCGTACATACGCACGAGTGATGATATCATTCCTCTGATCATGGAATTGTATTGGAGTGTATGTATAATATTTCAGAATCAGTATCACTTTATAATAGTCATATATAGTAATTATTTACCCCATTATACCCATCCAAGTAAGTTGGTGGTGGAAAATAGATTACACCACGGCGTGGAGACGGTATTCCGTACGTACGCACGCGCGGTGATTTCTTTTTCCGTAGGATGGATAGATGGTGAAATAGGGTTGTTTCATAATTATAATAACATATCAGTATATGAGTGAAACTGATTTTATTACTTCATAATTAAACAATTAAAGAAGAATAAGTGGAAGAATAAATAAAGATGAAAGAATCGGTAATGGACATTACCTCTTCTTTGAAGTTCTTCTTTGAGACCTCCTTTAGGGCACTAAAATAGGTATTTGAAGAAGACCAGAACCTCTAGGATATTTCTAGGGAAGTGGAGAGAAGAAATTTTCAGGGGTTGGCCGAGCTTGAATGCTCAAAGTGGTGTGAGGAAGAGGGGGAGGAGGTGCCCTTTTATAAGGGAGGAGAGTGGAACCTTTGGAATAACTAAACATATTATTTTATTATAAAGTCAAATTCGTTTTTTAATAGCTCCAAATTGATATATTTAGAAGATATGGGGGGTAGGGATCGAAATCCTATCATCCAATATAATTTATACAAGTTTAGGTTCCTATTTTAACCTTATCATTTAGATATAACATTAAGTTAAATAATTTTACTTTTATCGTGTCTTCTTTTGTTCTTATACAATAAGGTTAATAAACTTACTATAAGCAGCCAAACGAACCCCAAGTTGTTTATTATATATATATAACCTTATCTAATTCATTTGGCTTAACCATAGATTTTTAGGAATAAAATAACAATTACTAATATAATATTTGTTTTAAAAACTAATTTATGTCAATTTTGACACTATTTAGTAATTAATTTTTGTGAAAATCATAACAGAATGATTAATTCAAAAAAATTTAACTAAATCAATAATAAAATGTCATGTTAATCATGAAAATTAGTTTAATTCATAAAAAGTGTCAAATTACATTTATTTTGGTGTTTATAACATCAATTATGTAACTATTTCATTAATAAGATAATTACTGCATCATCTTTGTGTCATAAATAAATTAAATTATTTAATGTATAAAAATTACAATTAAAATACCATTATGTAGGAAATATTTTTAGCTTTATAATGAATATTTATAGTTGAATTTATCTTATGTATAACCCCAAATTAAAAATTACTTACTTATTAATCTTTGATTTTAACTATTTTAACCCTTCTTTAAATAAATAAATAATAAATGTCCTAATCTAATCCAAGTGGGCCTAAATGGTCATATTTTATTCCTAAGGTTGTTTTGGATCGAATTAAATTTGTTTAATAGAATTAGGACATGTTTTAGGGTAATAGTAATATCATTTTTACCCTTAATTACCCTATTTACTTTTAACTGTGGTAGAAAACGTAAAAATGTTACTATTCACCAAAAAATTATTTTCATCTCATTGAACCACATTTCACTTACTGACCTCAACCGTGTCTCTTGAATTTTCGAAATTACACTCACAGAAGTGGTAAAATTATGTTTTATGAAAAATTCAGTTTTTTAACTACCACTTAGTGGTTTCAGTATTCTTCAAAAATTGAAAGTTTTCAGAAAAATAACAAAATTTCACCCTAGGATAATTTCGATATTCTGAATCCAAAAATGAAGTCCATTTTAAAAAATAAAATTTATAAAATTTCAAAAAGTGGTTATTACTATTCATAATGGCTAGTTTTAATAATATTTTATTAGCATATCATTGTTTAGTGAAACTCGGTATTGCGTACGACGCAATCTATCGAGGAAGGTTGCAATTTCGTGTAAAGCAAGCCAAGAAAGTGTTGTGTGTAGAAAAAGATTCCGTTGATGATTTATGTAACATAAATGTCTCGGGTGTTATATTCTACCCCCTTAAAATGAATTTCGCCCTCGAAATTCGTCACTTTGTAACAAACTGATGAGGATACCTTTCCCTCATCATATACTCATGCTCCCATGTAGCTTCATCTAATTGGTGGTTCCTCCATAAAACTTTCACCAATCGAGTGGTCTTGTTTCGCAAGACTTTTTCGCTACGATCCAGAATCTCTATTGGTTGTTCTTCATAAGAAAGTTCTTGCTCCAGCGGTACAACTTTTGAGCTGAGTACATGTGAAGGATCAGGTATGTACTTTCCCAGGAGAGTTACATGGAACACATCGTGAACCTGAGAGAGATTCGGCGGAAGCGCCAATCGGTATGCTAACATCCCAATACGATCCAGTATTTTGAAAGGACCGATATATCTAGGGCTCAACTTCCCCTACTTTCCAAATCTCATAACCCTCTTCCAGGGAGATATTTTTAAGAACACTTTATCACCCACTTCAAAATCTACGTCTTTTCTTCGGTTGTCGGCATAACTTTTCTGTCGACTCTGAGCTGCTCTTATGTGTTGTTTAATAGATCTGACCTTCTCTTCCATTTCATCAATGAGATCGGGTCCTAATAGCTTTCTTTCCCCAACTTCATCCCAGCAAGTTGGAGTCCTGCATTTCTTTCCATAGATAGGTTCATAAGGAGCCATCTGAATACTAGAGTGAAAGCTATTATTATATGAAAATTCCACCAAAGGTAGGTGTTGATCCTAAACACCATTGAAATTCATAGAGCAAGCTTTCAACATATCATCTAGAGTTTGAATTGTTCTATCAGACTGACCGTCTGTCTGAGGATGATAAGAAGTGCTGAAACACAACTCTGTATCCAGAGTATGCTGAAGACTTCGCTAGAACATCGAGGTAAATCTCGGATCCTGATCAGATATAATAGAAAGTGGTACTCCATGCAATATTACCACTTCCTTTACATATATCCTGGCAAGCTGATCCAGAGAGAAATCCTCTCTAATAGCAATGAAGGGTGCAGACATTGTAAGACGATCAAATATGACCCATATAGCATTATTTCCTTTGGATGTTTTAGGATGTCCTGTGACAAAGTCCATAGTGATGTCTTCCCATTTCCATTCAGGTATGGGTAATGGTTGTAACATCCCCTTAGACTTCTGTCTCTCAGCTTTAACTTGTTGACAAACCAAGCATTGAGAGACATATTCAGCAACATCTCTTTTCATGCCATCCCACCAGAAGTACTCTTTTAGGTCCCTATACATCTTCGTGCTTCCAAGATGAATAGATAATGATGAACTATGAGCCTCATCCAGCAACTCCTTCTTAATTCGGGGATGGGAGGAACACAAACCCGATTCCTGAACTTTATTATCCCATAACAATCATGGTTGAATTCAGGAACATTTCTCACCTTCTTTTGTAACTCGATACTTCTTTTTGTGCCTCTTTAATCATCACATGTATAGATGGTTGAACATTCATTTTAGAAAGATACGATTTTTCCCCTTTTATTATAATTCCAAGATCCTTCCTTTGTAAATCCATAATTATTGGATCTTTTGTGATCCTCATCATGGATAAACAAGCATGGTCTTGTCGACTTAATGCATCTTCCACCTTGTTTGATTTCCCAGGTTGGTAATGAATTGAGTAGTCATAATCCTTAATCAGCTCCAACCATCTTCTTTGGCACATATTCGGCTACTTTTGTGTGAAAATATACACTAAACTTTTATGATCAGTATAAATATCACACCATTCACCAAAAAGGTAATGCCTCCAATTCATTAATGCAAATATTACCGCAGCTAACTCCAAATCATGAGTTGGGTAATTTTGCTCATGTATTTTCAAATGTTGTGAGGCATAAGATATCACCATATCATTTTTCATAAGAACACACCCCAATCCCGTTTTAGATGCATCACTGTAGATCACAAAACTTTCTCCACTACAAGGTAGTGTGAGCACAGGTGCACTGGATAACCTTCTTTTCAACTCCTTGAAATTATCTTCACATTCCTCCGTCCAAACAAACTTAACTCCTTTCCGAGTCAATTTGGTGAGTGGATTAGATAATCGTGGAAAATCATTCACAAAACGTCAATAATATCCATCCAAACCAAGAAAACTTTGGATCTCGGTTACTGTTGTTGGTCTTGACCATCTTTCGATAACCTCTGTTTTTGCTGGATCCACAGATATCCCCTCTTTTGGGATTATGTGACCCAAAAATGCAACTTTTTGAAGCCAAAATTCACACTAGGTAAATTTGGCCTAAAGCTTCTCCTTTCTTAGGGTCTTCAATATAATTATCAAGTGGTCTTCATGTTCTTCCTTGATCTTTGAATAGACATGAATATCATCTATAATGACTACCACAAATTGATCAAGATAGTCTCTAAAGACTCTATTCATCAGATCCATGAAGATTGCAGAGGCATTAGTAAGACCAAATTGCATCACTATAAATTCATAGTGTCCATACCTTGTACGGAAAGCCATCTTTGGTATATCCTCCCTTTTGACCCTTAATTGATGATACCCTGAACGAAGATCATTCTTGGAAAAGTATTGAGCTCTGCGTAGTTGGTCAAATAATTCATCAATGCATGGGAGAGGATATTTGTTCTTGATAGTGATCCTGTAAAGTTCTCGATAATCAATGCAGAGTCTCATTGATCCATCTTTCTTCTTAACAAATAGAAAAGGTGCACCCCAAGGTGACACACTAGGGTGTATGAATCCCTTATCAAGATTCTCTTGGAGTTTCTTCTTCAATTCCTGCAACTCAATTGGGGCCATTCTATAAGGTGTCTTTGAAATAGGCAAAGCACCTGGTACGAGTTCGATTGAAAACTCAAATTCAAGATTTGGTGGAAGACCCGGTAATTCCTCCGGAAAGACATCATCAAACTCCCGTACAATGGGCATATTCTTAATCGTGAGTTTATCTCCAACCATTTGAGATAAATAACCTTCATTTAGTGGAATCAATACCCATAAAATGGAAGAAATTTCCACTGGAAGGTTATGTTCGTCCTTTCATCGATAGACGATCATGGATTTATCTGGAATATGAAATGTGACATCCCTTCTTTGGCAATTGATATGAGCTCCATGTATAGAAAGCTAATCCATGCCAATAATCACATCAAATTCCACTAAAGGAAGGATCACAAGATTTGCAGGAATCACTTTCCCAAAAACTTCAATCGGAGAAGAATTATAAACTTTTGATGTGACTGTTGTGCCATTAGGTGTTGTCACAGCTAACTCAACGTCTAATTGTTGAGGTAATACGGTGATACCCTTAGAAAATTCTTCAGAAATAAAGGAGTGGGTGGATCCAGAATCAAATAAAACATTTTCTACTTTAGATTGGATGGTAAGTGTACCTTTCATCACATCGTTATCATACTCCACATCGCTGATAGAAATTGCATTTGACTTTCCTTTGTCTTTAGCCTTAAGAGTTTGTTGACGTCGACCATCATCATCAACCCTTGGATTAGGGAATTTATTGGCATAATGTCCCATCTCCTTTCACTTGAAACATTGAAGTCTAGTAGGTTCATTCTATGTATCCCTTCCTTTTTTTCATCATTAGACATCTTCTTCCCATCATCACGGCATTCAAATGCCCAATGACCTTCCTTTCCACATTTGAAACATTTACTTGTACCTTTAAGGAAACTCCCTCCATGTTTCTTTCCACACTTTGAGCATAAGGGAAAGTTCATCTTCTTTTTAGTGTGCTCTTTAGATTTTCCTTTGAATTCCATTTTCCTCTTCTTATCAAACCCATATGACTGATGGGTTACTCCAATCTCCATCTCAACTTTGAGAGCACATAGAACGATTTTTTCATAGCTATTGAAGTCCCTTATGGCTAATGCCCTTCGAAGACTTGGTTTTAAGCAACTAAAGAATTGATCGATCTTACTCTCAGGTTGGATAATAATACCAGAAGTGTACCTTGCATGTCTTGTAAAATTTTCTTCATAGGTACCAACAGATTCATCATCCTTTTGCTTCAGTTCAAGAAACTCTTTCTCCATCTTTTTTCGGAGAATACGAGTGAAGTACTTATTGAAAAATAAGTTCTTGAACTCGTCCCATTCCATGGACTCAATTTCATCCCTTTGCCTCGTATTCTTAATAAGATTACACCATTGATCAGCATCACCTTCTAAACGATACACTGCTAAGATGACTTTATCATGCTCAGAACATTGAAGAACTGAAACTATCTTTTCAGTAGTACTAATCCATTGTTCAGCAACTAATGGATCCATAGACCCGCTGAATGAAGGTGGACGCTGTCTCATGAAGGATTCAACAGAATGTTTCTCCTTCCTTTGATCTTTTGGAAGTCCTGCATGATTCATAGCTTGAGAAAGTTGTGTGAGAATGGCTACAGGATTTTTCATTCCATCTCCCATAACGTTTGGTTGCTCAGGGGGACAATCATTGCATTGCAGTCTCATTCCGCATTAACACGGTTCCTTCGGGTTCCAGCCATTAACTAAAACCAAGAAGAATAGTGTGAGCAACACTAATTATAATAGGAAAACCACATAATCAAGAATAAAATTTCACTCTTAAGGTCTTATCCTAGGTTATTCTTGGCCATTTCTAAAACACTAAGATTGTGTTCTATGCTTAGACATATCCTTAGGGTTCTTACTAAGGCTTTCACATCCTAGTTTCCAAAGGTTGACTATACCTTTCCTCTGATACCAACTATTCCGACCCATACTTTACATACATTATTATTACTTCAGAATTTAAGCACACTTATTACAACATATAACCAAACCAAGAAAGGATCGTATAGGTATAGTGTCTTTAGAAACTGGGAAACATAAACAACTGGTTCATAAAGCATCTACTTTGCCTCCCATTTATTTCATTATATCTAGAGTCCCTTTTAGAATGTTCTACTTAATAACCTTCTTCCTGACCTGGGGAAACAAAACAAACAAAAGGGTGAGATCAAATTCTTAGTAAGGGTAAACAAAAGAAATATCAATCACATCATATACATAAGCACATAACTTTTGGAAATCTTAACCTGCAAAAGAGATAATAATTTCATAACATGGGATAAATCATAGTAGTGAAATGAAATCCCAATAATCATAACTTAAAACATGAAACATTGTGTCATACACACATAATAATAGAGAATCATTTCTTATTAGTCAAGACTCATTTCCAAGACTATCTTAGTGGAAAAAGTCCCTTTCTGAACCGAGTCACCCTCGTTTCAGTCCTGTTTCACTGAACCGGTATAACCTACCGTTCCATCCATGTCTATCTCATGAGATATAAAATCTGTACCCAGTTCATTGGAGGGATATATAGGCCCCACCCATCTCATAATGAAACCATTCTTATGTGTTCCACAAAAATCATAAATCATACATCATTGCATAACCCATGTAATAAAAATGGAAATCTTAAACATCATGACATCATAAAACAATTCATATAAGATAAATGAATTCATAAAAATAAATCCATAACAACATTATCAAATCAATGTAATGATAGGGATAGAATCATAACCCTATATTATCTTATATGTAAAATAATTTTGATAAAACACTTGGACTCCATTCTTGAGGAAAATATTCTTTCTACTTCAAAAACATTTTCCTTTCTTAACATTTCATACAATTTTAAACTAAAACAAGTTGATTAAAAATAAACTTGAAAACTTGTAAATGATTCTTCTTGGAAATAATGTTTTAAAAATCCATTTATTCTGTATAAGTTAAAAAAACATTCTTCGTACTTTCGTCGGAAATGTCAAAAAGTATCTCGTACGAAAAACGACAAAAGATTCTTTTCATATCTTTTACTAAAATCT
Organism: Viscum album; assembly: GCA_963277665.1. Lineage (NCBI taxonomy): Eukaryota > Viridiplantae > Streptophyta > Magnoliopsida > Santalales > Viscaceae > Viscum > Viscum album. The sequence goes on from OY728129.1 coordinate 2,161,361, forward strand.
CACCAAAGGTTAAAATTGGATTTAAAAAATTTTAGGTGGATGGAAATAATATTATATATTGAGGAAACATGGATGTGGATGATAAAATACACCCCATTAAATACCAAAGTATAAACAATCACGGATAAAAATGAGATTGTGATATTTTCCCTTACATTAGGTCTGATATGTCTTGTACGTGTCTGGACCACCTATATAATGATTTAAATAATGTTATTGACTTATTACAAAATCATACTTATTTTTATTATATCATATATGGTCATATTCTTAGCTTCTTAGTAGTAATATTTCATTGCTACTTGTTATTCAGGTGTTTATAACTTTTTGTTCTTATGCGTGTGTTGTCGAATAAATTCTTATTATTCTCTTTAGGTTATAGATTCTTAATTTCCAGAATGGTATTAGTGTAATATATATCATATTCATTCATTCAATTCATTTATATAATCATGATGAAATGAAGATCATGTAGAACGAGTCGCATCACGTCGTGGAGACGGTATTCCGTACGTACGCACGAGTGATGATATCGTTCCTATGATCATGGAATTGTATTGGAGTGTATGTATACTATTTCAGAATCAGTATCACTTAATAATATTCATATATAGTCATTATTTACACCATTATACCCATCCAAGTAAGGTGGTGGTGGAAAATAGATTACACCAAGACGTGGAGACGGTATTCCCTATGTACGCACGCGCGGTGATTTATTTTTTCGTAGGATGGATAGATGGTGAAATAGGGTTGTTTCATACTTATAATAACATATCAGTATATGAGTGATACTGATGTTATTACTTCATAATGAAACAAATAAATAAGAAGAAGTGGAAGAATAAATAAAGATGAAAGAATCGGTAATGAACATTACCTCTTCTTTGAAGTGCTTCTTTGAGACCTCCTTTTAGGGCACTAAAATAGGTCATTGAAGAAGACCAGAACCTCTAGGATGTTTCTCGGGAAGTGGAGAGAAGAAATCGGTAAGGGTTGGCCAAGCTTGAAGGCTCAAAGTGGTGTGAGAAAGAGGGGGAGGAGGCGCCCTTTTATAAGGGAGGAGAGGGGCACCTTTGGAATAACTAAAAATATTATTTTATTATAAAGTCATATTCGGTTTTTAATAGCTCCAAATTGATATATTTAGAAGCTAAGGTGGATAGGGGTCGAAATCCTCTCATACAATAGAATTTAGACAAGTTTAGTTTCCTATTTTAACCTTATCATTTAGATTTAACATTAAGTTTAAAAAATTTCCTTTTACTGTGTCTTCTTGTGTTCATATACAATAAGGTTAATAAACTTCTATAATCAGCCAAACGAACCCCAAGTTGTTTATTATATATATATATAACCTTATCTATGTCATTTGGCCAAACCTTAGATTTTTAGGAATAAAATAACAATTACTAATATAATATTAGTTTTAAAAACTATTTTATGTCAATTTTGACACTATCTAGTAATTAATTTTTGTGAAAATCATAACAGAATGATTAGTTCGAAAAAAGATAATTAAATCAATAATAAAATGTCATATTAATCTATAAAATTAGTTAAATTCATAAAAAGTTTCAAATTACATTTATTTTGGTGTTTATAACATCAATTATGTCAATATTTCATTAATAAGATAATTACTGCATCATATTTGTGTCATAAATAAATTAAATTATATAATGTCTAAAAATTACAAATAAAACACCATTATGTAGAAAATATTTTTATCTTTTTAATGAATATATATAGTTGAATTTATCTTATGTATAACCCCATATTAAAAATTATTTACTTAATGAACTTTGATTTTAACTATTTTAACCCTTCTTTAAATAAATTAATAATAAATGTCCTAATCTAATCCAAGTGGGCCTATATGGTCATATTTTTTTACTAAGGTTGTTTTTGGTCGAATTACACTTGTCCAATAGAATTAGGACATGTTTTAAGGTAATAATAATATCATTTTTACCCTTAATTACCCTATTTACTTTTAACCGTGGTAAAAAAGTAAAAAGTTACTATTCACCAAAAAATTATTTTCATCTCATTGAACCAAATTTTACTTACTTAAATCAACCGTGTCTCTCAGATTTTCTAAATTCCACTCACAGAAGTGGTAAAATTATGTTTTATGAAAAATTCAGTTTTTTAACTACCACTTAGTGGTTTCATTATTCATAAAAAATTGAAAGTTTTCAGAAAAATACCAAAATTTCACCCGAGGATAATTTTGATATTCTGAAACAAAAAATGAAATCCATTTTGAAAAATGAAATTTATAAAATTTCAAAAAGTGGTTATTACTATTCATAACGGCTAGTTTTAATAATATTTTATTAGCATATCATTGTTTAGTGAAACTTGGTATTGCGTACGACGCAAGCTATCGAGGAAGGTTGCGATTTCTTGTAAAGCAAGCCAAGAAAGTGTTGTGTGTAGAAAAAAGATTCCTTTGATGATTTATATAACATAAAAGTCTCAGGTGTTACATTTATCACCTCTATTAAACATAGTATAAATAGTAGGAGAGGTTTTTAGAATGTTATAATCTGATATTTCAATATTCCAAAGTCTACACAGTAGATCCGGAAGCTGTGATTTAATGTAGTTGGAAATTTATTGATACCTTAATAACATATGTTATCTTGATAGACCTCCATACGGGTTATAGAAACGGTTATATGGATCCGTTCCTGTAGGATATCTTTGCGATGTTATATTTTTAATCTAATGGTTATGGATATTAGGATTCGATAATATATTGGTAGATTAGTAATTTAAAATATATTTATTTTATGATTAATACTTTAAATATTTTAATAAAATTATTATATTATTTCTTGTACAAATGGAATTCCACATGAATTTAACTATATCATTATGATCCATTTTAGGTAAGGATTATCATATCATCGTCTTGAAATTAATTGTATTGGAAGCAGGACATTTTATTACACAACAAAAGATTATTATTTTTGTTGGAAAATTATATCCCTGTGGTTCCACGAAAAGATTCATGTATTGAAGAATATCCCCTCTATATAAAAAATTTAGATGATTCCACATATATACAATGTTGCATTATATCATCCATTTCTAGGGATTTTATAATTAAATACAAGGATAAGGATTCATATAGATTCATTTCTCACATTTATGATCTTTTTCAAGATAGGAAAATAGAAGATACTTATGAAATTATCAATAATTTGTTCACATGAAATATTAGAGGTTCGGTTCCATCATTGTCCTCGGTTCCATCAGTGTCCTCTCATATAAAAGTTAGTATGATATATTCGGTAAATAAAAATCTTGGGTTTTATAATCCCTAACGAGATAAATACAAATATAACATTTTCCTTACCAAATATGTTTTTTTTTAGATTTATTGTTAATTATAATATGAATAATAGTGAGAAGAGACATTCAGAAACTAGTACTCATATTCGCCAATTTGATCAGGGCATGGTGGGTGAAAATAATATATTCATCATGCAGAATATGAAAAAGAATAATAAAATAAATGGGGATAAAATTAATAATTATTCTAAGACTCCCATGAAACATACTTCTGGGAAATGGAAAATCAAAATATTGGAAAAGGTTATGTTTGCAGTATGATTATTTTGTGGAATGATAGGCCACTAGAAGAAGAGCTCAAAAATGATAATGCTGTGAGGGGAAACTTCTTAGTCATTATTTATTGAGTGCAATATTTCTTTATCTACACATCATTTATTAGATATATCTTTTTTGTTCTTACATATGTATTCTAATGCTGGAGCCATGTAGGTTTTTAAATATTAAAACTATAAAGGATGATTAATAAGCTTACAATAGTTGAGGAAACATGATCAATCCATTAGAGAAAATCACATTAAATTTACATCTAAGATGTTATTGGTTTTAATGGAATATGATTATGCACCAACATCAACCCAATAAAATATTTTTGAATCCTTCTTAGATATGTATGGTTTTATATTTAAATTTGAAAATAAAACTTATTTTTTTAAAATACAAAATATGTTACAGTATGGAACATTTTAATAATAGTCCTTATATATTAAATTATGAAACCCTAATATTGAAAATTGATAATTATTCATGTCCTCATGACCAATTTAATACCTATATGTGGAATCAATGTATTTTTTATTTAATTGATAATCATTTGAAAATGATCCATCAAAATGTTTACATATACTCTTCTAACAAAAAACCACATGACATATTTTAGGCGTGTTTATATCGATAAATGACCAAGCCATCATTTCATTGATATTGTGAAATATATTTTGATATTATAAAATTAGAACATAGATATGTTTTTAAACCATTTATAGTATATTATAGAGGTTTAAATTATTTCAACATTAATTTGACTAATGATTTAATTTTATATAGACAAGTATAATTACAAATGTATTAGTTGCAATATATTGACAAATAAAAATAATTCCAGAATGAAGCAGATGATCAAAATAGTGAGAATATAAAGATTCTTATATCTAATTGAGGTGTTTAATATCATAACCAAAACATTATAAACATTCTATGGGATTTGGGTATTATATATCAACTAACTCCACCTCATGCACCATAGTGTGAATGTGTCCATGAAAGGAGGAACTGTACATTGTGGGAAATTGAAAGGTTGATTATGATCCATGCATGTCTTCTATTATCCTATAGATGATATGAATTTTAGTTTTTAGCACAAATTATACATCAACTACCAACTATAGTAAAATATGGGATGCCATATGAGTTAATATATGGATAACAATCTATGATTACCAATACTTATGCATGGTGTTGTAAGGAATTTGTTAAGGATAACTGTAGAAAAAATAGCACCCCAAGGTAAAAATTATCACATTATAGGTTGTCCCATTTAAACTATGGTACAATATCTATATAAACAATCACATAATAGGGTTATTATTTCATTAAAAACTATTTTTCTTCATAAGTATCACATCCCTAAGAAGGATATTTGGGTAAAGATGTAAAGTGATGATTTTAAAGCTCATGAAATAAAACAGTTCATAAAAAAATTGTTTCTACATGACCCTAATGATGTTGTTGTTCTTGAAACAAAATAATTATTAAAGATCACAAGAGAGGTTATAAAACCAAAAGGATATGAATTTTTCTCATTGACATGGTTAATCAATATTAGTTGAAAATAATTTTCCTCTTTCCAAAAAAGAGGTATTATAGTTCTAATAAGATTTAATATATTAATAATATGTGAATATGAAGATGGATACCATGTATCATAACCAAATATATGTTCAGTTCAATCTACCAATTGATGTAAGGCTCTTTGGGTAAAAATGTGTATTCAAGAAAAAATTTGATTTAATTATAATTAAGTACCTATGGATAATGGATAATTAATAAGGGGGATTAAACCTCATAACAGAATGTATTATGATGAATCCTTTTCACTATTTTTCTTGTTTAAATATAAGAGAAATAAATTCTCAATATTATCTATCCATGAATATGTATCTGGGTATATAGATATCAATACTAATTTTTCTAATAGAAACTTTTATTAACATTTATATATAAAAAACTGAATGTTATGTGAATAATAGAAATTTCAATAAAATAATAAATTTAAATTGATCCATTTTTTGTTTTAATTAAACATCTAATACATGAAACATTTTGTTATATGAATCCCTAAGAGATGTGGGTTTTTTAATGACTGAATATTAGCCATGTGTTTAAAAATGTTTTTGTTGGAGTGTGGTTAAAATATTTGTTGTAATGTAACCCATAAAGAATTATATGGATGTGGTTTTTATATGATCTGGCAGCTTTCATAGAACAAAACATCATGATAAGCTCTCAATACACGCAACATCGGTTTAGCTTGCGTTACAAACCATAATGAGTTTCTAAAAACATCTTTTGATCATTTAAACTAGAATATAATGTCTGAATTATTAGATCGGTGGGTATGAATAATATTTAATGAAATTTTAAAATATTTTTCATGTTTTTATTAATTATTAATTTATAACTAAATAATTAGAAATTAAATTAGAAATATTTTTAAAATAATATGAAATACTTTCTTCTAGAAAAGATAATTAAATGTAACGACCCAAAGTTTTATCAATGGAATTCCCTTATTATAATTATTCATTATAGTATAATCACATTAATAAGAAAAAACGAATATCATTAAAATAGATCTAATGTGATCACTAAATATTGTCTTTCTACTTCTATGTTTTCAATTTGGAAAATCTAACAAACATGGTTGTTATCAGTTAGATGTTAGGAGTCTAATTGAACAAACATAATTTTCTTGTGAGTAGTAAAATACTCTTATGAATAGTAATGTAACTATTTTGAATAGTAATATACCCTTATGAATATTAACCTCAACTATAATAGTATATATGTGGGATTTAATTAAAAGCATGATGTACATGTGTTTTGGAATAAGTAAACAAATGTTTAAAAAACTGCATTTTTCAAGTAAATTAATAATTTATTTAAAAATTACGATAAAAATGTTAAAAAAATTATTTTTAAAATATGATGATAATTTTTGGATTCAGTATGTCAAAAAATGGTTAGGGTGTATTTTTTTTATTTTTCTAAAATACATCAATTTTTTGGTAATTAGTAAAATACATTAATTTACCGTATAAATACATTATAATTTAATCACACTATTTCTGACATCACATGTGATGTAAGAACCCAAATCTCAAACTCAAATTCCATCTTTAATATTCTTCATAATGTAATCATCACTATTTCTTATCTTGGTGGAAATTAATAATCAAATGATTTGAATATCAATAAAACTCCTCTCCCCTTAATATAAATATCACCTTCACACCGTCATTTCCTCGCACCTCTCATGATTCACGCCTTTGCTAAACTCTATCTATGAATTTTTTCTATTCCATATACCAAATCCATGATCTTCTGGTCTCATCAATAGACAATTCCCAGGTTCTTTAAAAAGGATCTCAAGAGGCAGATTCAAGAGGTAATTTCCCTCTCTCCTTTTTCTTTAAATTTCCTTTCAATTTCATGTTTTATTCATAATATCTCCCCAAATATCCTCATCCACATGGTATGTTTACTATAGTATCTCACATATAATGTAATTTTATTATAATAATGTAATGTTATATCATCCATCCCCTTCTCCTCTTCTTTTTATTTTTAGAAAATAAAACGTTGTTTGTGACTTGTTAATTTATCACCTTCAAGAATGACATGTTTTCTTTTTTCTTTTGATGCATTCAAATCTGCTCATGAAACAATTATTATGTTTGAAACATAGTATATTATATTTAATATTTCCTATTTAATTTTCTTTAACTAACTTATGTACATATTACTAAACAATTAATGAAAACATGTTCGGTGTGATGAAAAACAACCCAAATTAACCTAAAACGATCAGAATTAAATATTTACTAACGATTAATCCACATGGTATATAATATAATTCACTATAAGATCATATATACTCCTAGAATATAATTAATAACATTTAATATTTGTTCTTAATGTTTCCCCATGTTCTACGTGAACTTCCATTCATGAACACTAGTGTACCATTCAAGAAAACAATAAAAACAATCATTTTCGAACATTGAATATAAACCCAATAACAAATCCAAAAGAACATAAAATAACTTATTGAGACCATAATTATAAGGCCTCGGCCGTAAACATCACTTAATCTTGAGTTACTTCAAGAATACACGTTGAGGATCTTTTCAGGTTTAGAGTTTTAGAGAATTAGATCATAAAACATGCATTACATTTCACATTTAAACAAAGTGGTTACATAAAAGATAGTATTCATTTTCCCCATCAACGGGTACAAATTTAAAATAAAACATGAATTACTTCTTGACACATCCTTGACACAATAATCATATCATGTACCTTTCCCTTAAAATGTGAAAAAAATTTCAAAAACTTGGGATGAGAATAAAAAGCTCAGTAAGGGATATAAAAATATGCAAAGGAAACATGAGTACATATATACATAAGAATGAAATCATACATTACCCATAAAACATAAGAACTTTAACATACCGCATAAAATCATGAATAAATCATAGAAATCATAATACATAAAGGTAACTTGAGGCATTCATAACATTTTTACGTAGGGAGTACCCCTCTTGGTTACGTTTGGAATACCCATCACAGTATATTCCTTAAATCTATTCGGAGAAACCTCAAAGTTTAACCCCTTCGAGTTACCCAATTCATTGGAGAGTTATATCGGGCTCACCCGCCCTTAGTTTATCACGGAACCACCCATCTTCATAAAAATTCCCAAGAACCATAACATAATCATATCACATAAAACATGCATAAAGGAAACATAACATTTCCACTTTTCAATCACGAGATATCAATACAACACATTGATATGAAAACATTATGAAAACCAATTTCAATAACAAAATAAAATAAAAGTAAAACATGGTATTTTCTTCATTTAAAAAAAAGTATGGCTTGTAGAGGAAGCTGAAACTCAAATAATGGTCACGACGGTGGAGAAGTCGTTGTCGCCGCATACGTACGACAAAAACATTCCCTTTTGACATTTAGTAAAACTCTTCATATAAAAATATTCCATTTGGATAAATGTAAAAGTCAAAGGGGTTTATACACCGTATAAAATTAGGTTGTGTATAAAACAAAATATGCCTCAATGAAATGAGATTGAGATGAAGTCCCATACCTCAGGTCCGACAAGACTCGATCATTATTTAATCTCCTGAATAATAAACATGAGTTAATTTCTACTTGCTTAAGAACCTTTTCCAAGTTCATCATTCCTTTTATATCACTTATTACCATGTCATGAATAGTATGTAATTATTTAATTTAATAATGGTCGTTTTGTCGATCATTGGTATTTGAGTCAAAATTAAACTCTTCATAATTAAAAGTTGTTCATGGGGTAAAATATCCATTATACCCAGAATTATACTCATGATTTATATATCATATATATCCAGTATATACATGCATTTACAATATTACATAACATTGAGAGGAAATAAATGAAATGCACCGTTCATGGAGAGGGTAAGCCATACGTATGCATGAACACTACTTCAATTTCTATTTCGTATTTAATGGAATTAAAACATAATGATACATAATAGTATTATAATTCCAGTATTTTATCATATATAATATCATTCAATCAATCCTTTATACGTACCACATATGGTATTAACGAATCAAATCACTTTGAGGGGGCGGTAGTCCACACTTCCCAAAATGAAGATATCACATTTAACCATAATGTAAACCATAATGGTAGACCATAAATGAAAAATACAGAAGCTTAAGTAAACATAATATTATTATATATCATATATAAATATAGTGACATCTTAATGGTCATCTTTGAAGGTTTTATATGAGTGTTGAACAATCATCTCTTCGTGAGGCAGACATTCGCCATCCATAGAAACAGTATGTTCTTTAACCATTAGATTTAGGTGTGTATAAGTGTATCTCTAATACTTATTATAAAAACATCCTAGTATATTTAATATACTTTTTTTGTTACAAAATTAAGGAATAAAAACTGTTTAGAGGGTTGGAGAAGAAAAATAAAACATAAGAACACAAGAGAAAACACTACCTTTAAAACGGGTAACTCTTTTTTATTTGAGCTCAAAGGCTTTATTGGAAAGACATCTGCCCTAAGTGAGGCTTCAAGGAGTAAGATAAGTATGTGGAGAGACAAAATGGTCAGGGGTTTGCTGAGCCAAAGGCTTGAGAGTTATGGGTAAGGTGGTAGAGGTGGGGGCTTTTTATAAGAGGAGAGGAGGGGCACTCTTGGAAAGTTATAAAAGGTTACTTTATTATAAAATGCTTTTCGGATTCAAAATTTCCCAAAATTATATATTTAAAGGATAAGGTTATAAGGGTTCTAAATCCACCAATAAAATAGGTTTTTTTACAAGTTCAGGTCTTATATTTTATATTATATTTTCATTTTATTTAAATCATTAAATAATGAGGTAGTCTCTACATCATCATTGTGTCAAAAATAATTTAATTTATTTAATGTCTAAAAATAATAAAAAAATATCATGATGTAGAAAATCTTTTTAGCTTTCCAATTAATATTTATAGTCAAAATTATGACTTGTATAACCCCATTTAAAAATTGTTTTCTTAAAACATCTCATGTTTGTTACATTTTTATTTTAACTTTAAATAAAAAGGTATTAATGTCATTTTCCTACCAAAGTGGCTCCATGGGGTCCCCAAGTTGACCCATGGACTGTCTCGGTCGGTCATGCCACATAAAATAAGGGTAGTACATGTGTCTAGGTCATTTAATATTATTAAAACATTATTTTTACCTTAAACTACACTAATAACCTCTAATCGAGATTAAAAACACAAAAGTCACTATTCATCAAAAAAATTATTTTAATCCCATTGAACAACATTTTACATATTAATGACAACCATGTATGTCGGATTTTTTAAATTCAAAACACAGAGGTGGTAAAATTTCATTTAAATTGAAAATCAGTTTTTTATTAGTACCACTTAGTGGTTTCACTATTCATCAAAAATTGTAGTTTTTCAGAAAAATACCAAAACATCAACCTAGGCTATATTTGATATTATGGATTCAAAAATGATGTCTATTTTAAAAAATTCAAAACATTTAAGTTACATTAATTAATTTAATAATTAATTCATGCTGTCAGAGAAAATAGCGTGTTTTTATGAAACAATAAGTATCAAAAGATTAACACTAGATTAAGTCCAATTTCAAAGTGAAATTAACTCCAATGACCACTATTGTATTTAATGGTAAAAATATATTCTAATTTAACTTTAAAACCAATTAAAAATATAATCTAATCATATAAATAAATTATATTCAAAGAGGTTTCGATTTAAAATACAACATGTTTCACTAGTCATTAAAAAATAAACTTTATCGGAAAAATATCAAAAATTCACAAAAAGTAAATTTTGGTGTCCCTATTCTAAAGAAGAATTTTTCTTGGTCCAATAAAATGTATAAGAGTGAATAAAACTATATTTATAGATGGTTCGACATCAAAAGGTGATAAGTCGACCTTTAGTGAATTTTAGAGTATATATGCCTAAAATTGAATTCTTTTCAAATTTTAAGCCTTTATCCTTTATTGGATAAATGTAAAAACATTTAATAAACATATATAATAATATTTTAGTTATTTCCATTCATCCCTCCAATACAACAGATACGTGTTAACTACCATTTAAAATAATATCATTTCATTACTACTGTGCAACATATGATTTCAAAGAAACTCTTTGTTGCGTATCGGGTACGCTATCGAACATAGAAACCCATTTAAAGTAAAATTAATATTTAATTCATAAATATTAATAAAAATGAAAAGGATTTATTATTTATTTACCTGGGACGTTACATCCTTCCCCCCTTTTGGGAATTGCATCCTGGCAATTTTATTCACTTATCAAAATAAGTGGGGGTATTTAACCCTCATAGCATTGTCAGATTCCCATGATTCCTCTTCAACCATATGGTTTTTCCATAAAACCTTTACATGGTGAATTACCTTATTCTACAACACTTGCTCTCTACGGTCAAGAATCTGGATTGGTTGTTCTTCATAAGAGAGATTTTATTCCAACTGAACTACCTTTGGGCTCAAAACATGAGATGGATCTGGCATGTATTTTCTCATCATCAAAACATGAAAAACATTGTTTACCTGAGATAAACATGGAGGTAAAGACACTCGGTTTGCAACTGATCCAACTTTCTCCAGAATTTCATGTGGTCCAATAAACCTTGGACTTAGATTTTCTTTTCTTACCAAATCATATCACACTTTTCCACGGTGAAACATTGAGAAAAACATAACCACCTACCTCGAATGATAGATCCTTCCTCCAGTTATCTACATAACTCTTCTGCCTGCTTTGTGCTGTTCTCATGTGTTTCTGAAACAACTGTCCTTTTTCTTCCATCTCATCTACCAATTCTGGTCCCATCAACATCCTTTCACCCACTTCATCCCAGAAAGCTGGAGTTCGACACCACTTCCCATATAATGCCTCAAATGGTGCCATTTGTATACTGGAATGAAAAATTTTATTATAAGAAAACTCAAACAAAGAACGATGTTGGTCCCAACTTCCCTGATAATCCAACGAACAAGAATGTAGCATATCCTCCAAAGTCTGAATTGTTTGGTTTGACTACCCATCTGACTAAGGATGAAAAGCTGATCTAAAATTTAATTCTGTACCCAATGACTTTTGAAGGCCTTTCCAAAAGTTAGAAGTGAACCTGGGATCACGATCAGATGCAATCTATATAGGAACTCAATGTAACATGATTATCTCTTTCAGATACAAATGGGAAAGTTGATCTAGGGAAAAATTATCTCGTATGGCAACGAAAATGAGCTGATTTAGTCAAGAGATCAATAATAACCCAGATTTAATTATTACCTCAAGGGGTCTTCAGCAATCCCACAAAGAAGTCCATGGATATATTCTATCATTTCCACTCTGGCACTGGTAAAGGCTGATGCATCCCATTCGGTAACTGCCTCTCTTATTTAACCTGTTGACAAGTCAAATACTTTACAGTAAAATCAGTAATATCCATTTTCATTCTGTCCCACCAGTAATACTTTCTATGATCTTTATACATCATAGTACTTCCAGGATGGACTAAAAACGGAGAACTATGAGCTTCACATAACAAATCTCCCTTCAACTGTGAGTCACACGACACACACAATATTTTCCGAAATCTAAAAATAAAATTATTAATTTTTCGACCCAAAGAATCAGCCTCTTTATTTTCTTTTCCAAGATGGTAATGAATTGTACAATCATAATCCTTGATTAATTCTAGCCATCTCCTCTGTCTCATGTTCAATTTTTTCTGAGTGAATATATACTTTAAAATTTTGTGATTGGAATATATTTCACATTTTACTCCATACAAATTATGCCTCCAAATTTTTAAAGTGAAAACAACAGAAGCTAATTCCAAATCATGTATAGGGTAATTTACCTCATCAGTTTTCAACTATCATGAAGCATAAGTAATTAACTGATCATTCTACATTAGGACGCAACAATGTCTTTTCAATGAAGCATCACTATAGATAACAAACTCACCATTCCTAGAAGGTAGTGCCAAAACTGGAGCATTCAACAAGCTTATTTTAAGATTCTTGAAACAATCATCACATTCTTTTGTCCAGATAAACTTAACACCCTTCCGAGTTATCTTATTCATTGGAGTAGATAACCGTGAAAAATTTCTAACGAACCTTCGGTAATAGCCTTCTAAACCAAGGAAGCTACGAATCTCAGTTACATTTGTGGGTCTTGGCCATTCTTCCACAACATTTGTTTTTGCAGGATCAACAGTTATCCCATCTTTAGAAACAATATGACCATGGAAAGAAATTTGTTGCAACCAAAACTCACACTTGCTGAATTTCCCCTACAATTTCTTTTTTATAAGGTTTTTAAAATAACCCTTAAATGTCTTTCATGCTCCTATTTACTTTTAGAATACACCAAAATATCATCAATAAACACAACCACCATTTATCACCTGATTCAACTGAGCCATCAGTGCAGTAAACTACTCAATTATGATTCCAAACATCTCTGGTTGCTGATTCAAAAACTCATTACACTCTGTATGCCTTTTTAGAAAAGCTGCTCTGTTTCCTCTATGGAAAACCATTCTTATCATAGAAATATCTTAGGCGAAGCAACATGGTAATATTCAAATGATATATCATTTTAATTTGACCATAAAATATATTTTTGGATAATCATTAAATAGAAATCTAACTCTTAAAGGTATCTAAACCGATATATGATACCAACTATAAGGCCCCAGCCATAAACATCACTTAATCTTGAGTTACTTCAAGAATTCACATTGAGGATATTCTCAGGTTTAGAGTTTTAGAAAATTAGATCATAAAACATGAATTACATTCCACATTTAAACAAAGTGGTTACATAAAATATAGTATTCATTTTCCCCCTCAATGGGAAAATATTTAAAATAAAACATGGATTCTTTCTTGACACTTCCATGACACTATCATCATATCATGTTCCTTTCCCATTACCTGGGAAAAACATTTCAAAAACAAGGGATGAGCACAAAAATCTCACTAAGGGATATAAAAATATGGAAAGGAAACATGAGTACATATATAAATAAGAATGAAATCATACTTTACCCATAAAACATAATCACTCTGACATACCTCATCAAATCATGAATAAATCATAGAAATCATAGGACATAAAGGTATCTTGAGGCATTCATAACATTCTTACGTAGGGAGTAAAACTCTTGGTTACATTTGAAATACCCATCACAATATATTCCCTAAATCTCTTCGGAGAAACCTCAACAGTTAACCCCTTTGCAATACCCAATGCATTAGAGAGCTATATCGGGCTCACCCACCCTTAATTTATCACGAAACCACTCTTATTCATAATAATTCCCAAGAACCATAACATAATCGTATCACATAAAACATGCATAATGGAAACATAACATTTCCACTTTTCAATCAGAAGATATCAATACAACACATTGATATAAAAACATTATGAAAACCATTTTCAATACCAAAATAAAATAAAAGTAAAACATGGTATTTATTTTTCATTTAAAAAATGGTATGGCTTGTAGAGGAAGCCAAAACTCAAATAATGGTAACAGCAGCAGAGAAGTTGTTGTCGCCGCATATGTACGACTAAAACATTAGCTTTTTTCGTTTAGTAAAAATATTCATATAAAAATATTCCTTTTGGATAAACGTAAAAGTCAAAGGGGGTTTATACACTGTATAAAACTAGGTTGTGTATAAAACAAAATATGTCTCAATGAAAGGATATTGAGACAAAGTCCCATACCTTGGGTCCGACATGACTTGATCGTTCTTTAATGTCCTGAATAATAAACTAGAGTTAATTTCTACTTAAATAAGAAAATTTTTCAAGTTCATTATTCCTTTTATATCACTTATTACCATGTCATGAACATTATGTAATTATTTAAGTTAATAATGGTAGTTTTTTCGATCATTGTTACTTGAGTCAAAATTAAACTCTTTATAATTACAAGTTGTTTGTGGGGTAAAATATCCATTATATCTATAATTATAATCATGATGTAAATATCATATATGTACAGTATATACATGCATTTACTATATTACATAACATTTACGGGTAAGAAATGAAATGCACCGTTCATGGATATGGTAAGCCGTACATACGCATGAACGCTACTTCCATTTATATTTCATATTTAATGGAATTAAAACATAATGATACATAATAGTATTATAATTCTAGTATTGTATAATATATAATATCATTCAATATATCATTTATACGTACCACATATGGTAATAACAAATCAAATCACTTTGAGGGGGCGGTAGTCCGCACTTCCTAAAATGAAGATATCACGTTTACCCATAATGGAAACCATAAAGGTATGCCATAAATTAAAAATAAAGAAGCATAAGTAAAACATAAACATATTATATATCATATATAAATATAGTTACATCTTAATGGACACCTTTGAAGGTGTTATATGAGTGTTGAACAATCATCGTTTTGTGAGGCAGAAAGTTTACATCCATAGAAATAGTATGTTCTTTAACCATTAGATGTAGGTGTGTGTAAGTGTAGCTCGAATCAATCTTATAAAAACATCCTAGTATATTTAATTTACTGGTGTTGTTACAAAAGAAAGTAATAAAAAGTGTTTAGAGGGTTGGAGAAGCAAAATAAAACATAAGAACACAAGAGAAAACACTACCTTTAAAACGTGTAACTCTTTTTTATTTGAGCTCAAAGGCTTCATTGGGAAGACTTCTGCCCAAATTGAGGCTTCAAAGAGTAATAGAGGGATGTGGAGAGACAAAATGGGCAGGTGTTGGCCGAGCCAAAGGCTTGAGATGTGTGGTTAAGGTGGTAGAGGTGGGGACCTTTTATAAGAGGGGAGGAGGGGCACTCTTGGAAAGTTATAAAATGTTACTTTATTATAAAATGTTGTTCGGATTTAAAATGTCCCAAAATTATATATTTCTTGTATAAGATGATAAGGGTTATAAATGCACCAATAAAATAAGTTTTTGAAAATTTTAGGTCTTATATCTTGCATTATATTTTCATTTTATTTATATGGTTAAAAAATGTGGTAATCGATGCATCATAATGGTGTCATAAATAATTTAATTTATTTAATGTCTAAAAATTATAAAAAAAATATCATAATGTAGGAAATCTTTTTAGCCTTCCAATTCATATTTATAGTCAAAATTATGACTTATATAACCCCATTTAAATTTTTTTAGTCAAACATTTCATGTTTGTGACATTTTTATTTTAACGTTAAATAAAATGGTATTAATGTAATTTTCCTACCAAAGTGGCTCCATGGGGACCCCAAGTTGACCCATGTATTTTATGGTTCGGACATGAAACATAAAATAAGGGTAGGACATGTTTCTAGGTCATTTAATATTATTAATGCCTTATTTTTACATTAAACTACACTAATTACCTCTAACCGCTATTAAAAACCTAAATGTTACTATTCACCAAAAAATTATTTTAATCCCATTGAACCAAATTTTACATCTTAATGACCACCATGTATGTTGAATTTTTGAAATTCAAAACACATAGGAGGTAAAATTTCATTTAAACAGAAAATCAGTTTTTTATAATTACCACTTAGTGGTTTCACTATTAATCAAAAATTGATGTTTTTCAGAAAAATACCAAAACTTCACCGTAATATATATTTGATATTCCATATTTATAAATGATGTATATTTTACCAAATTCAAAACATATAAGTTAAATTAATTAATTTAGTAATTAATTCCCACTATCAGAGCAAATAGCGTGTTTTTATGAAACAATAAGTATCAAAAGATTGACACTATATTAAGTGCAATTTCAAAGTGAAATTAATTTCAATGACCACTATTGGATTCAACGGTAAAAATATATTCTAATTTAACTGTAAAAAAATTTAAAAATATAATCTAATCATATAAATACATTAGATTAAAAAGTGGTTTTGAATTAAAATACATCATTTTTCACTATTCATTAAAAAAATGAACTTTATCAGAAAAATACCAAAAATTCACACAAAGTAAATTTTGGTGTCCCTAATCTAAAGAAGAATTTTATTTGGTACAATAGAATGTATAAGAGTGACTAAAACTATATTTATAGATAGTTCTCCATCAAAAGGCGATAAGTAGACCTTTAGTGAATGTTAGAGTATATATGCCTAAAATTGAATTCTTTTCATATTTTAAGCCTTTATCCTTTATTTGATAAATGTAAAAACATTTAACAAACATATATAGTCATATTTTAGTTATTTATATTCATTCCTTCCAATAAAATGGCTACGTGTTAACTACCATTTAAAATAATATTATTTTATTACTAGTGTGCAATGTAAGATTTCAAAGAAACTCTATGTTCTGTATCGAGTACGCTATCGAACATAGCAACCCCTTTAAAGTAAAATTAATATTAAATTCATAAATATTAATATAAATGAAAATGCTTTATTCTTTATTTACCTTTGATGTTACAATAATTAAATAAATTTATGTACAAAAGGATCTCTAATTGTTAATTAATGAATCTAATTTTGTTATACATGACCTTAAATTGAAGAAATCATTCGGATACTAAGTAAGGGGAAATTCTCAAACCCAACTTTCATTCTTTGGGTTCTCCCTATTTCACTTCAATTTTTGGTATGTTCACTCTTTGAAAATATTTTTTCATCCTTATATTACCTTTTATGGCATTTATATTTTTTCCACTAGAGTTTTTGTCAAACAAATGTTTTCCAAAAGAACACTTTTTTTCCAAAACACACCTTTTATTTATCACTCAAGTATGATGCTTATTATTTCAAGCTTTTTATTCCCACATTTTTTGTGAACCAAAATTTTATGAATGTGTTCATATGAGATGAAAAAAATTCATTTCCATGTGTTTTTATGTTCATTTTCTATATATGTTCTATGTTTCATGAATAATAATGATTATTGTATGATGTGACAGGTGAACCCAGAATTATACATCACTCAAATTCATTGGGTACAGTGATGAATCTCATGAGTTAAAGTGAAATAATTTGTCAAAAAGGTGAAATATTTTTTCAACGTAATGTGTGGTAGTTAACCACTAAAACACAATGTTTCATTTCTTATGTATTTCCACATTTCAAGACTTTTATTGGTGATTCATCTCATGTTCATGATTCTTTCCTTCCATTATGATTATGCTCACCCATTTTTTATTGTTCATTTATATCCTATTACTGAAATTGTATCTCATCCCTTTTTTGATGTATATCCTCAGGTGATTGTATGTACTAAGGGGAGTTCAAGTTCCAATAAGAATCTAGAGAAGAAGGAATGAAATAAATGTTTACATTTTATGATGTAAATGTTATGTATGGTCTTAGTTTTCCCAAGACACTAAAACATTTGATAAACTATATTTAACACTATTATGTTGTTTATCTTTATGATGGTTTAATGGTAATGTATGTAAAGGCATGGTCGCTATATTTGGCACCAGAAGAAATTTTTGTTTAATTTTGAAATTGGGATTTGTTATCCCTAGAGAAAACTCATACTATGAGACTATAAACAAATATAAGTACAATAAGATTTATATAGGGATCCATTATGTAATTCTTTAGTGCAGATTGTAAAAATGAATATGTTTTTCATGAATTGTTGACTAATGTTTTGTTCTAACCTTTTCTATTTTAGAAAATGGTGGGAAGCAGGAGAAACTTGGCCAACAACTCATTAGAGGGCCAATGCAATGATTTCTCGAATGACATCCCCAATGCTTGGGGAGGTAGAGATCAAAAGGTCATGGTGATGCTTACCCAACTATCTTAGGTTATGAACAATAAAATGAATAATGGAGAACTTCCTCCTTTTCCAAAGAGTTAGTAATATTCTATCAAGTGCTTTTTGCAGAAATGGTCACTGATGTTTAGTAGATCATCTAATCCATTAGTTGCATAACAATGAGTCAACTCCATGGAAAATATATTTTTTGTGATTCACTATTCTGAGATGGAGAAGGTGACACTATCCATTTATTATCTATATGGCTAGGCTGATCAATGGTTTTCTTTTATTAAGAACCCCAAGCCATGGGAGTAAATTGAAGGGATTGAATGGGAAGGCTTTAAGATCATGTTTCTTAACAAGTATTTCCCATGAAATCTTCATACGAAGATGGAGAGAGAATTCATTGAGCTCAACCAAAAAACAGAGAAACTATTGCAACCTACAAAGTGAATATCACAAGGCATGCAAAGTACAATTTCGTTTTGGTAATCAATGATGATAGAAAAATTGATATATTCAGTAGTGCATTAAAACCACACCATTGAGAGGTTCTTGAAATTAATGAATTTGGGAGTTATGAAGAAATTTTTTGATTTGATCTCAAAGTGATGATAGAGTTTGGTGAATGGTCCCAGGTATGTGTTGATAATAAATAAAATATGGAGTACCATGTTAGAGTATCAAATGATAAATTTGGGAAGAAAACACGACGACCCACATTCTGAAAATTTGGGAAGTTACATCATGGTAACTACCTCAAAGGGATGGAAAATTTCATCAAGTGTGGGGAAGAAGGAAACCATGATCAAGAGTGTTGAAACGAAAAGAGAATAAGAGAGAATGTGGTGGAATAAGGGAGTGAGCCACCCGTGGTTCAATGCTATAATTATATGGAGAAAGGGTAAAATGCAATCCAGTAAACTAAAACTTGTTTCGATAAGGGTAATCAGCATTAGCAGCCACCAAAGAAAAAGGAACAAGGGAAGTCTTATAACATCACTACTATAGAATTAGAGTAAGATAATGAAGTTGTACAAGGTACAATTCCTATTCACTCAGGAATTGAAAAAAAAATTATTTGATTCTTGTACTATAAAATCCTTTATATCATGAATATTTTCTAGAACTATAAAATAAATGAACCAAAACCATCATGTAGAGATATCTGTAAAAACATCAAGTAGTTCAATCATTGAAACCCAAGTGTCTGACTCTTATCATGTTAGAATATATAGAATGATTATTCCATAAAATCTCATAATACATCCCTTGGTGGAATTTGATGATATAATGTGAATGGATTGGCTCTCTTTATATAGAGCACATATCAACTATCGGGAAAAAGAAAATATATTCTCATATTCTAAAGCATCCAATGATTCTCTAAAAATGCAATGAAATTTATGAAAATCCTTTAAAAAAATCCTTCAACTATGTGGGTGTTGATTCACTATAGAGAATCATACCTATCTGAAAAGGTTGAGTCAATGGAAAGTTCCAACCATGTGGAAATTCCTATTGTGAGAGAATACAATTATGTATTTCCCAAAGAGTTACCTGAACATCCCTTGGATCATGAGGTAGTGTACTCAATAGAACTCATACCCATAACTACTCCTATCTCAAAGTACCAATATATAATGGATCCTATTAAACTGGATGAGTTAAATAAGCTGTTCCAAGAGAATTTGGACAAAGTTTTCATATGCCACGTTGCAACACCTTGGGGTGTGCCATTGTTCTTTCTAAAGAAGAAGGATGGAACAATGTGGCTATGTAACGATTATCAAGAACTCAACAAGATCACCATAAAGAACAATTATCCTATTCCACGGATTGACAACTATTTCGATCCATTAAGAGATACTAAATACTTCTCAAAGGGGGATCTTTGTTCTGGATATCATCAGGTAATGGAGAAGAATGAAGATATTCCGAATACTGCCTTCCATACAAGGTATTGGCACTATGAGTTTTAGGTGGTTCCCTTTCAGACTTAATAATTCCCATATAATCTTCATGTATTTGATTAATAGAGCCTTTAGATATTACCTTTAATTTTTTTGGTAGTTTCCATCTATGATATTCTCATAAACTCCAAGTGATAGGTGAAACATGAAGAACATATATGACTTGTGTGGGAGACATTGATAAATGAGAATTTGTATGCCGTGTTGAAAAGTTTTGGCTTTTGGATGGATTAAGTCACATTATTAGGAAATGGGATCACATGTGAGTGAATTTCTATTGACCCTTTATAATCAAAGGCAATGGTGGAATGGCCTAGTCCCTCAAGTGTCATAGAAATACATTGTTTTGTTAATTTTATGGGTTATACCAATGTTTTCTAAGAAATTTATCATGATTTTTATGCCCGATAACTATGTTAACTAATATAGGGGTAATGTATGTCTGGGTGAAATAATGTGAGGGAATCTTTACGAAGATAAGGAGAAGGCAGATCACTGCCCCTGTACTCACATAATCAAAAAGTGGAAATTTTTTTGTGATATATAGTGATGATTCAAATTAAGGATTGGGTTTTTTACTCATGAAGAAATATAATGTGATAGCCTACACTTCACGGAAATTGAATATCCATGAGCAGAACTACCCGACACATGATTTAGAGATGGAAGGTGTGATTTTGACATCGAAAATCATACGACACTACCTTTATGGTGAGAATTGTGACCTATTCACCGACCATAAAATCCTAATATATATATTCACTCAAATAGAGATCATATTCCATCAAAGGATGTGGTTAGAGATAATCAATGATGGAAATTTATCTATTCACTATCTTCATAGAAAGGCAAACAAGGTAGATAATGATCTAATCAGAAAAAAACCGGGTACTCTATCAAGGTTGTGTATTGAGAGAGAACATGTCTTCTTTGATTTTCAAAAGATGGATTTGTAAATCATAAGGGTAGGGAATACATCCTTCCTTTCCTGAATTATTGTGCTACCATCTATCCAAGGAAAGATTAAGGAGGAAAAAATAAATGATATGGAGTTACCAAATAAGGTGAATGCAGTAATATAAGGGATGCGACACAACATCCATATCGACTATGATGGTTTGATTCAGTTTTGAACATGACTTTTTGATCCTTCATACCCAGGATAAAGAACGAGATATTTAACAATGCACATAGCCCAACATTCTCCAATCATCCTGGGAGTACCAAGATGTACCGTGATCTCTAAGAACACATCTGGTGGGATACCATGAAGAAGGAGATTATAGAATTTATCTCATGGTTCATGGTAGGTTAGAAATTCGAATATGAGTGATAAAAGACCAAAGTATTGATCAAACCATTGACTATAACCACGTGGAAATGCAATAATTTCACTATTGTCTTTATCACAGGTCTCCCTAAGATGTTAAAAAATATAATGGGATTGGGTTGTGTTTGACCAACTCACCAAGACTACACATTTTATGGATATTAGGGAATACATAACATTTTAATAATATAAAAAGATATATGTGAAGGAAGTGTTGAGACTGCATGGTCTTCCACTCTCGATTGTCGATCAATGTGATCCAAGGATCACATTAAAATTCTATAGGAACCTTAAACATGATTTTATTACTGAATAATATTTTATCATGACCTATCACCCCCAAATTGATGGATAATATGAATGGACTACTTATAATCTTTAAGACATGATATGTTCATACTCTTTAGAATTTAAAGGTGGATGGTATTAACATCTCTCATTGGAGAAGTTCTCATAAAACCATAACATCCTTTCGAGTATTCAGATGGATCTATATGATGCTTTGTATGAGAAGCGATGTAAAACTATAACCTGTTGGGATGATGTTGGAGAAAGAATGATACATAGACCCGATCTTGTGAAATAGATGACAGAGAAGGTTCAAGTCGTCTAGAAACACATTAATGATACTTAGAGTCGGCAAAAGAGCTACGCTGACAACTGTCAAAGGGGTTTATTTTTCTACATTGGAGATAAATTCTTCCGTCGTGTATCACCCTGGATGAGAGTCATACAGTTTGGGAATAATGTGAAGATAATCCCAAGGAACATCGACCCCTTCGAGATCCTTGATCACATATGAGTCATAGCCATTCTTCATGAACTTCAACTGAATATAGATCATTTTTATGATGTGTTTCACATATCACTGCTGATAATGTACATACCAAATCCCTCAAATATATTGAAATAAATGGTGGTGCATATGTAATATGATCTCTCTTATGAGGGGTAGCTAGTATAGATTCTGGACTAGATAGATAAGGTTCTATGCAATAAGACAACCCACCTTTTCAAAGTGTTTTTAAGGATCAATAAGTTTGATGAAGCTACTTAGGAATCAGAAGAAGTGATGAAAGAGAAGTACCCTCACCTATTTATATAAAACAAAATTCGGATGTCGAAATTTCAAAATGGGGTAGAATGTAATGACCCAAAGTTTTATCAATGAAATTCCATTATTATAATTATTCCTTATATAATAATAACATTTGGATTCACAATGACATATCACAATACTAAATACAATGCGATCACTAAATATAATTTTTCCACTTCTTTGTTTTGAATTTCAAAAATCTAACATACATGGTTGCGATCAATAATATCTTTGGAATCTAATAGAACAGACTTAATTTTTGTGAATAGTGACTTACCCTGATGAATTTTAATGTTACACTTATTAATAGAAATATACCCTTATGTATGGAACCTCACCTATGATAACATATATATGATTAATTTAATTGAAAGCATGATGTACCTATGTTTTGGAATAAGCAAGCAAATGTTTTAAAAACTGTATTTTTCATGTAAATTGTGATATTAATTAAAAATTAAATTAATCATATGTATAAAATTATTTTTGAAAAATGGACTTCCTTTTTTTGATTCTACACATTGATAAATGCGTTGGGTGAATTTTTGGGATTTTTCTAAAATATGTGACTTTTTTTTGAATAGTATAATATATTAATTAACCATAAAAATATATTATAATTTAAACCCACTATTCCTAACAACAATAGTTATTTAAGAACCAAAATCTATTACTCACATTCCCTATTTACTATTCTTGGTCATGGAATAATATCTATTTCCAATCTTGTTGTAAATTAATAAACACATGATTAAAATATTAAAAAAAAACCCTCTCCCCTCCACTATAAATACTACCATTCACACCCTCATTTCCACACACCTCTAAATCTTGAAAACGTCTCTAAAAATTTCCTAAGAATCATCCCTAGATTTTATCCCATGCCATAGATCTTATGGTTTCATAAAAAGGCCAAACCTAGGTTCCATAAGTAAGATCACAAGAGGATGATCCAAGAGGTAATTTTTTCCTCTCTATTTTCCATTATTTTCCATTCAATTTCAGGTTATTTTCCTAATTCTCCCCATGAATACTCATCCAAAAGTTATGTTAATTCTAGTAAATCAAATATACTATAATATTTTGATAATAATGGGATATTATATCATCCAACACATTATCCCCTTCTTTTTATATTTAAAAAAGAATTGGTTGTTCATGATGTGTTAATTAATCACCTTCAAGAATAACATGTTTTTTTCATTACCACCTTCAGGCGTGGATTTTATTGGTGTCTCCAACTTCAGTGATCTGGATCTTGGATGGCTCGGGTGTGGAGCGTCGATGGTGGCTCCGGTTCTGGTTCATAGTGGCTCTTGGGTG
The DNA here is from genome assembly GCA_963277665.1 of Viscum album. Classification (NCBI taxonomy): domain Eukaryota; kingdom Viridiplantae; phylum Streptophyta; class Magnoliopsida; order Santalales; family Viscaceae; genus Viscum; species Viscum album. The sequence goes on from OY728129.1 coordinate 2,186,090, forward strand.
ATACGCCATTGCTGGAGGCTGGATCTCAACTGGATCTCATCATAGGCCTCATCTGGTACTCGGTGAAGGGTTGGCATCCGGAGGTGTCTCGGTCTTCGGGATTTCGGATTCCTGGATGGACTAGGGGTGGAGTAGCTTGGTGACGGCCTTAGCGGCATTTGGGGTGGTTCTACAGTGTCTCCGGAAATTCTCGGAGGGGGGAGGTACATTGGTTCGGTTTTTTTGTCATGTTTTGAATTCGGAATATTTTTTCATTTGCTTCGGGGTCACGATGCTTGGTTGTCGGTTTCCTTTATTGATCTTTGTGGTGTCGATGTTGCCCGCACGACCCTGCTCTCGGTTTTTACTGCTTCCTCTATCACATGGTTTCATGAGTTTATTCGACTCTGCAATGGGTGAGGGTTCTTCCTTTATCCAGACCTTCCCAGTTTCAGTCCATAGCGGAACATCTGGTACAGGTCAACTAGGTTCTCCTCCTCGGTAGAACTCCGTTGTGTGTTTGTAGGGTCTTCCAGCCCTAGGTGGCGATAACTCGATTTTTTACATTTTGGAGCTTCTGCCCCTTTGAGTTGCTTGTTGATTTGGAGATGAATGGTGGATTGTGTGATAGTTTCATCATGGCTCTTTATAGTTTTGTTAGAAATCCAAGATGCGATCATCGATTTTGATTTGATTTCTATTGCTGATTTTTGGACTGGTTGTGAATGGTTTTTCAATGTTTATTGGATGAATATTTTCTGTTTAGGGATGGGTTTTTTTTGGCCTTTGGTTTGTATTTTGCGAGTCAATTCAACTATTCTCTTACTAGAAGTGCTTCAGATGGTGTTCAGAGCAGAGGTTTTTTCCTGGTTTTTGCATTTGGATTTGGATGTTTGAGAGGGTATGGCTTTGCAATCTATTTCGTGCTCGTGCATCATGCACATGACTGCTTTCCATGAAGCGATGATTATGAGAAACTGATTTAATGTTTATGATGTTGGGTGGATCTCTTCTGTGTATGCTTGAATGAGTTGTTTGGTCGTTAATTTTTGTATTGTGGTGCTTTGAATGAGTTTTGTCTGTGAAGTCTTGTATGGTTTCTCACTTTTTCCTCAAAAGTGAAGATTAATAAAAAAATGTAATTTTCAGTCTGTAAGATCATTTGAAATCCTAGTATATCATTAATAACATGTAAAATAAGTTCTCTATGTTTACCCTTGTTCTACACGAACTTCCACTTATGAATACAAGTGAACCATTCAAGAATACCATAAAAACAAACATTCCTGAATAATAGATTTAAACCCTATAACTCATCTAAAGGACAATAAAATAACCTAATGAAACCATAATAAAACATATTAATGAGAAAATGTTTTTTTTTAATTAATGAATCTAATGTGTAAATACATGTCTTTAATTTGAAGAATGCATCCAGATACAAGGAAAGAGGAAATTATCAAACCCAACATTCTTTATTGGGGTTCTCCCTCTTTCACTCTATTTTTGGTACTGTAACTACAAAAAAATAATATGTTCACAATTATCATATTGTTCTTTGGATATACATGTTTTCCACTGGAGATTATGTCAAACAAATGTTTTATAAAAGAACACTTCTTTTAGAAACACAACATTTATTTCTCACTCATGGTTGACGGTTATTTCATCAAGTATGCTATTCCCACTTTCTTTTAGAAACCAATGTTTATGAATGTGTTATTATGAGATGAAAAACATTATTTTACATCGGATATTTATGTTCATTTTTAATATATGTTCGATGTGGCATGAATAAAAATTATAATGTTATGATGTGATGGGTGTGCTTAGAATTATATAGCACAACATGAATGTCTGAATGTGACGGGTGCGCCTGTAATTATATATCTCTCTGATGCATTGGTTAAAGTGACGAATATCATTGGTTAATGTGAAAATTATGTGTGAAAAATATTCTATCTTTGGTCAAAAGTATGTGTGGTATTTAACCTCTAAGACCTTATGTTTCATTTTTCATGCATTTCCACATTTCAAGTCTTTTATTAATGATTCCTCATATGTTCATGATTCTTTTACTATGTTATGATCATGCTCACCCATTATTATATTTTTCATATCTATCCTATTACTTGGAATTTATCTCACCCCTTATTTCATTTATATCCTCAGATGACTACATGTACTATGGTTAGGTTACGTGCCAATAAGAATATAGAGAAGAAGTAATTAAATAAATGTTTACGTTTGAGGTTGTAATTGTTATGTATTATCCTTGTTTTCCCAAGATTCTATACGTTTATATCCTATATGTTTAATACTATTATGTTGTTATCTTTATAAGGTTGTAATAGTAACGTAAGAAAAGGAAGGGTCGCTATATGAAATGTCCACAGGTTTCATTAATACCAATAAATAATCATGTCATACTTTTTGGATTATATTAAGGGAATATATTTTCTATAGAGTATTTAACATGAATTTTATGTGTTTTCAAGATATTATATAAAAACAAATCTTGTTTTATCCAAAAAAAGTTATATTTTTCTAAAAAAATACAGTTTTTCTTCCTTTGGATAGTGCACCAATTTTAAATATAGGTTTTGAAACTATAATAAGTTATATTTTAAAAAAAACATCTTCTCTTAAACTGTAATATCAAAATTTAGGAGGGCTTAATTTTTGGTATTTTTATGGTATGATTCTTATTTTAATAACTGGTGGAAAATAGTAAATTTTAATTGAAACCATATTTTTTGGTCCTTATAATTTATAGTGTAAAATTAAAAAATTTATTGGTTTTATTTTATACTTATACAAATATTATATCTTTTAATCAAATTCATTTAATTGTAATCAAATTCATAATTGGATATAAGATCATTCTAAACATTTTTAGTCTTTTACATTAAAACTCTTTTTTTGTCCCATCTACAAGATTAATTTAAAATTTCTATAATTTCAGTGAATTGAATTTGGAAAAATGGATTTAATATTTGAAATATAAACATAAAAATTTATTAAATAAGTCCATTTTATTATTGTCCAAAATGAATAGTATCATTGGTGATTTTTGTTTCCATGTTAAAGGGTAAATTGTGTAATTAAGGGTAAAAACAAAATGATAATGACTATAAAATGGCTGTAAAGAATTTTTAAAACATATTGGATGAACAATGATTGACCTGTAAAACCAGATAATTGAAATTGAAATAATTAATGGGTATAACCAGAAAAAATGACTTATATATTTTTAAAATCAAATAATGTGACATAATGTCATGCTCTTAATTTTTATAATTGTAATATTTTTGTGATATAGTTAAACATAATACATCATAAATTTTAAGTAGATTTATTAAAATTAGTTATTTATCAACATCATATAAATTTAAATATGTTTTTTAGTGAATGAATAATTACCTTAGTGTTTGAAACTACGTTAATGGTGTAATTATTTTAGTAATGAAAATATCAAAGAAACGATATTAAAAACATTAAAATAAATTCAACTGGAGATAACTAATGTCACCCACAAATTTAAAAGAATCAACTTATATTTTAAGGAAACAACAAAATATTTGGTTCTAATTTATCTTTTTTTTATGTTGATATTTTTAAATTTGAATGTAATTAATAGTATCAAAATTTAAATTTATTATATTAAAAAATAAATAAAATTTTTGTAAATGATAAAAAATCCTAAAAATACAAAATTATGCCAAATAATTAGGATAGGTTTTAAAATGTGATATACGTTACATTTATTAGCCATTTGTCATTTTATAATAACTATATTAATCCTAAAATAGTGAAAATTCATGTTGTTAATGTAAGAGTTAATGTTATTAAATAAATGTTAATAAAATATGAATATATTATAAATATTACTAAAATATTTCAATAAATTATTAAAGGAAAAATATTTTTACATTATCACCTTAGTCTCTAATTTGATTTGTTTAATATAAATTTTTACATTAAAATTACATATACATTATTTAAATCTAATGCACTTATGAAATCTCACATTATTTGAATTTAATATCTTTTATGATATCACATAGAGGAAAATAAATATATGAATGAATATAAATGACAATTTTTATAGTAATTAATTGAATTTCCCTATATTTAATTTTTAGATTTTAATAGATAATATAATATTCTCAATTTATTTTTCTATGGTATACTTTATTTATATAATTGAAGAAAAAAATATGTTTAAAAAAATACATTAAATATTATTTAAAAGGGTAAAGGTGTGAAATAAATTTTATGGATCCTAGTGATATATTAGATCAGTTTTAAAGAATTATATTCTATTTTATCATTTTTATTAATTTATTTGATCTCAAATTAATGAATAGTTCTAAATTATCAGTAGTGACATTTTATGAAACAAATATTTTCTAAAAATATTTAAAAATCATAAAAAATATTTAAAAATAATAAGGTTGTATAAAATATTAATAATTTTTCATATATTATTTAATTTAAATTACATATGTAAAATTATAACCTTTTATTATATAAATACTTTTTACATTAGTTAAAATACAATAATGTTATCTAAGGGTTAACCCAATTGATAAGGTTAAAAATCACACTAATACCTATCTAAAATATATTTTTTGATAGTATTACAATATAATATCATGTTATATTTATATTAATTCTCATTTGGATGTATTTTTTTAGAATGTCTTTATTATAGTTAAATATTTTGATAAATTCCAAAAGTTCCGCTTAGCTCATTTATTAAAGGAAACCACATACCTTACATCTTCACATTACAATGAGCCTTTAATATCATCATAACCTACTGATTTCTTTTCTAAAAATACCTATACACATTCTATATGTGTTGGTATTCTCAAAATGCAACCCCGAGTCTCCCTTAGAGGCGATCTAAAGTATGTTTGCTGAAAAGGAGGTAATTGTCTTTACTGACGTATTTAGGTTTATTTATTCATATTCATCGACATTATGTGTTTTCTACATTATAAAGAATTTACTTATTCATAAAATATATTATGAGATTTTTATTATTTTTATGGTACAACCATATTCCACCTTTTATCCATCCTATTAGAAATAAATCATTGCATGAGTGTACATATGACTTACCATCTCCATATCACCGTGTCGTCTGTTTTTCCTTGATACATTACATGGATGGGTATAATGATATAAATATTACATATATATGATAATTATAAAATTATATTGATTCTTATAAAATAAATTTACCATCCACTCTCATTCTGTTTCATCCTTAATGTAATGATATTGTCGCTCATGTGTATGTATAACCTATAGTCTCTATAATGAGATGTGATTCTTTTTCCATGATCTACACTAAAGAATGGTTATTTAAATGAAAAATTAATAAGTTAATACATATTTCCTTAATAACATTTTGGTGATATTAATACATATTTTATTCCAATGAACGGAGACTTATATGACAAAACATGCATATGAAAATGATATTGTTAACACCCAAAAGAAGAGTAATAAAATTTTATTAAGAAACAAGTGATAAGATGAAATAAATGGATTTTATATGATATTATAAATAGTAATATGGTTCTCTTATAAATTAATAACATTCTATAAACCATTATAATTGATTATCATTTACAAACAATGGATATCATATTTAAGGTAATTGTTAATTTAGCTATCTCATTTTTATTCCGGATTGTTTATTTATAATTATTTTCTGGGAATATCATTATCCCATTACCATATATTGTATAAATGTTTTCAATTTTTTTAATAATGTCATAGAATTTTATAAATTTATTTTGACCCATGTAAGAATTTTTAATGAACTCTTTTAAGTGAATCTTCTTTCTTCATTTTACAAATGAGTTACATTGTGACTTTTCCTTAAAAATTACTAAGGAATTTTTTTAATCAATAATGAATAAAAATATTTTCCTTCTATCATGATTATATAATTCCATAATGTATCCCTTAAAATTTTACATGGTATTTTTGATTGAAATTGTTTTCATTTAAAATTACTGTTCACTCTATGAATAAATGTTTTCAAAGAAGGAAAAAAAATTTCTCAATAATTATTTCATGTAATATTTAAAAATAATATCCCTTATAATACAATGCTATTTTAGGTCATTTATATTTTACTGATATGATAAAATTATACCATTTTTATTCATTCTATAAATGTGATATGTTTATTATGTAATGATTTTTAATCAATTCTATTTATTTTTATCAATTATGTTATGATGATATGATTATTAAAACCATTACATTTTGTGGTTTTTTTATATGGTGAAGGGTTCATGTTCATAGATCACACATATGAATGGTTTAGAAAATGTTATTAGTTTTACCTAAATATCCCTCCAATGAAATGGGTAAATATTTATATCTAATGAGATTGACAGGACTGTAATGGGTACTATACTCAGTCCAGTAATATAGTGCTCCAATGAGGAGTGAACTCGATTCAGTGATGGAATGTATCTTCTATGATAGAATTTGAAATGAACCTTGATTAAAATGAAAATCATTCTATATGATTTTTTGTATTCCATAATTTTATTCTCTATTTGAATATATTCTTTTATTTCTTATGAACTTCTATGATTTATCTCATGACATAATATAATGAAATTTAAAAAACAGGATATAATTTTCAAATGTTTTTTAATGTTCACAGGTATTATAAAAATTATATGATTGATATCTCCCTTGTTAACCCTTATTTATAATCTGAGTTAACCCATTTATATGTTTCATTCTCCCACGCTATAAATAATTATATTATGTTTTATTACAAAAGGGGGATATCATTATTATATATTTTTAATATCTTTCACCCAATTAAATGAATGTGTTCAATATTTCCAAAGGCAAAAAACTAATATAGTATTTGGGAATGTTTTTGTCTGTTGTATAAAATATTCCCTAAAAATGATTTAATTTAAATATATATTAATCATTGGTAATTATAGTTTTTTTTATTAAATTTTTAGTTATCCATTGGAAACTAGGAATATATAATCTTAGAATTATTTTTAAACTGAATTCTAACAAGAGTTAATAAACCTATAATTTTCATAATGATTAGGGATAACATATGATTAAAACGAAAATATTATATATTTCAATTAATTTCCTTTTATTATTTTTTTTCTCTGCTATTATTAGTGTCACACACTAAATTTTTTAGGTTTTAGTAAATGGTCAGTACCCAAAGTAATAGTTGTATTGATGAATGTGATAGGAAATGTACCGATTGGCCTTCTGTACAAAAATATGTTATGGGATATTGAATGAAAAATATTATTGTTATGATCACACCCCATTTTTAGTCTATGAATGATTCTAGACATAAAATTAACTATAGAGGGAACAATATTTTGGCAAGTCCTTCAAGAGTCGACGTCCACCTTCATTTACTGGGCATTATTATCCCCTAGTTTCTGAGCAATATATCAGTAAAACTAAATATATATTTTCTATTCACCAATGTACAGAACATGAGAAAGTCATTTTCACGGTATAAAATTTTGAAGGTGAAGAAGATGAATGTTGAAATATTATCATGAACAAGTGGAAATGTTATAAAATTGACACTATGGACCTTGATGAGTTCACAAAGTCATTTTTCAAATAGTATATTCTTGTATTCTTCATACTATAATAAAGAAGTAGTTTCTCTCATCTCAATAAAATGGATGATTGGTCAGTTGGTTTGAATAATGAATATTTTATAGTACTTTTGAGTTACACTTCTAGTATTATCATCAAAGATTAAAATTAAGGATAATTGATTCATTGTTGGATTGGAACCAAGTCTCCAAAGGGCATTTAATCTAATAGACATCGGTAGCTATGAAGAGGTCATCTGATGTTCCCTCAATGTGTAAATGAACATGGTATTTATATATCAATTTATTTTTTTTAAAAAAAATAAATATAGATTTTAAAGGATGTTATAAAACCAAGGAGAAAATAATATAGGTTTTCTATTATGTTCAATGTGTGGGAAGAAGCATGGAGACAATTGTCTAAAGGGTACTTGTATATTTATCATGTGTGGAATGAATATTCATCAAGAAAAATAATTCAAATGTAATGGTACGATGTTACCTAATGATGAGAAGAGATATAAGGCGTCAAAGAATGAACCCCCCACACCCGAATGCTTCATGTGTAAGGAAAATGTGATTTATGAAAATTAGTTCCCAATTATAAGGGTTATCGAAGATGATCAATTACCGAATCCTCATAAAGCATAGGTAAATTGGAAATATTATGAGATCCTTGTTGGCTATGTGGAGTATGATAAATATTTTTTTACAATGATTGACATTTTATGTAATGTAAATAATGATTTATGGAATAATGAAGCATATAAGGATTGGTTTAGTATACTTTTTCTATCTGGATTTGATAGAACATTATGAATTATACTAGTAACCATGAAAGGTGATTGGTGTGGTATGCAGATTTTTTGGAGAACATAATAATAAGGGATGTATAACCATTATTATTTTCATAATGTCTCTATAATTAAATAAGTAGAATTTTGATTTTGTTAAAATCAGTTGGATAGTATTATTGGCCAAGGGAGTGATACGATAACTAAGTGGTTTATGATATCATGTTTTTAGTGTATAGTTTCTATTTATTTATTGAATTGGGAAAGAGATAGTTATTAAAAAATCATGTTTTATCTACGGTTTTATGGTAATTCACATTATTAACATGTTTTAAGATAATACATGATAATGGTATTCACATGTTTGGTGTCTGAAAATTAAAAGCTACATTATATTTTTAGAGAATAAATGTTATGTTGATTTTGGAAATTTAGTAACATTATTTTAAAAATTGTTGATTTTAATTATGAAATTAAAAAAAATGAAATTTTAAGGAGGTTTTAGATTTTATATTATTTTCTCTCCATATGAGGATTTATATATATTGGAAAACTATGGTTTAACTTTTTTCTGTGATGTTAAATAAAGTTAAAAGGGATAACATATGATATAATTTATGGATATCATGATATACTAATGCACTAGGATTGAAAAATCCACCATCATTTATTGGAATAAGATATGATGTGGAAATTGATCATGGAACAACAAAAGAATGAGATTGTTCTTGTGAAATGTAATGAAATCAATTACGTATTTAATAAAATAAAAAATATTCAAATCAAGGTAAATGTTGTGGGAATAAAAAAATTTATCCTCCAAACCAATTTGATGATTAATCAAATTTCCCCTCTGATCATCACATATTTATTGAAGTGTGATTGTTACCATTTTCATAACCATTATATCTATAACTCTCCATCAAAATGTTATAGTTAAATTTCACTTCACATTCTAGGTTTTCCCAGGAAACCTATGTTTTACCAATTTTAATCCTTTTTATGAGTTATATTGGTAAATATTTATGTTTCTAGATTCCCTTTTTAATGGGAGATTTAGTATACATTTTTATGATGTGGGTTACTATGAAATATATAGTCAAGTATTAAACCTTTGATAACATGGATGAATTTTGTGGGAAAAATTAATTTTTAGGGGGTAGAATGTAACTCCCTATTATTTTTATGAATTTTAATTTTAAATAATATGATATCTTTAATTGAACACTACACCATGTTAATCATGTGTTATATGCAATAATAGCTTCGCCAGTGTCATATGATACATTGAGTTTAGAAGAATCATATTTTTATTATATAAAAAGGTCATTTATAACCTATCCATTTGAATTGTCTTTATGAACCTGATTAAATAAATTATTAATATATGGTTTATTAATGTCTATATAATTAATTATATTTTAATTAATTTAATATAAATGGAAGTATAACTTTTTTAAAATAAGATAAAACAGTTTTTTTCTAAAATACTATTTAAATGTTCAAAACTTTGTGTCATACCAATAAAATAAATTAGTAACTATTTTATGAATATTTTAATAGAAAATATATTAAATATAATATTTAAAATGAATTTTATATGATTTAGATACATTATATAAGAACAAATCCATTTTCATGCAAAATAAATATATTTTTTCTAAAAAACATGGTTTTTCAACCATATGATGGAAAAAAAAATTTAAATATTGTTATGAAACATTAATAAATTAAATTTGAAAAAATAATCTTTTTTAAAATATTAATATCAAAATTTTACTTTGGTTGATTTGTTGATGTTTTTATGATAAGTTTCTTGTTTTGATGAATATTGGATAATACTAAATTTTATTTGAAACCATCTTTTAATCAAAAAAATATAGTTTTAAATTAACTTTTGATAGGTTTTAAAGGATAATTAGATTAATTTTAAACAATTTAATCTAATTTCTATCATTATAAATAATTTCACAATCAGATATTAAAACAGACCAAAAATGATTACGTTTTTACTCTAAAAACATATTTTTTTCATCTCATATATGAGATTAATTTTTAATATCTAAAAATTCATAAAATTGAATTTGGAAAAATGGATTCATTATTTTTTTAAAGATGGTCCAAATTTATCAAATATTTCTATATTTTATACAATACGAATAGAAAATATTTTATTTTTTGTTTCCATCGTAAAGTGTAAATCAGGTAATTAAGGGTAATAATAAAATGATAAGGAATAAAAAATGACCATAAAATTTTTCAACACTTATTGTATGAACTTAATTACACCCATATAAAATTACATTCTAAAATTTATAATATATTGATCACTTTTCCATGATAATGACATAGAAATTATTAAAGTCAATGAGAGTGACAAAATTTCACACTCTTAATTCTTATATGTGGAATCTTTTTAATATATAGTTATGAAAAATATATAAACAGAAATATTTAGAATCTTGAAATATAATATGTGTATATAATGCCTGGAAATTTATTAAAAAATTTTGTTAATAAATATGTACATTAATTTTCACCCAACACAGATGTAATAATAATTTTATTAATTGAAATATCAAATAAGTATATTACAACTATTACAATAAATATAATTTGACATAAATAATGTCACATATTAATTTCATACAACACCTTGGTATTTTTGGAATTTAAATTATATTATTTCGAATGTATCTTTCTGTCTTGAAATTTTTAAAATTCAATTTAATGAATTGTATAAACATTTAAATTAATAATTATTTCAAATAAATAATATTTTATTAAATGATATGAAATTATTATAAATATTAAATTAGAAAATATAATTATAATAGGGTTGAAAATGTCAACCATGATCCACTTATGGTTAATTTTTAATTTTAATGTAACAATAAAACTCTCAAAGAGTAAGAATTCATGTTATCATAGTCAATGTTAAAGTGGATAAATAAGTGTTAAAACTAAAGGATAAGCTTGTAAAAATTACAAAAACTTGTAAAAAAATAAATAATGAATAATATTATACCATTATCACTTTATTATAAAATGGGTGTTTTTATTGGAAACATTTCCGTAAAAATTATTTAAAAATTATTTAAATCAAAATAGTTAAAAAATGATTCTCTATTTTTATTTAATATTTTTTATGTATTCACATATGAAAAAATCATGAGATGAACGAACATTGAAGAATAATTTTATACTAGTAAACTTATTTTCATAACAAAAATTTTATTTTATTTTTTAGAATTATTTTCATTACCTTCAATTGATGTGATATACTAATTCAGAGTATGTTTTATTAAAAGAATAATAGAATAAATGATTGAAAACATTTTAATTTTGATATAATTTTATTTATTTAATGAGATAAATACATTTTCTAGATCACCATGACATATTATAGTGGTTCTAGAGAATTTTATTCTAATTTCTTTTTCTTCATGAAGTATTTAAAGTCAAATTTAACGAATAGATTCAAATTTACCATATTGATATTTTGGAAAAATTATATTTTATGAAATTATTAAAAAATGATAAATCATATTTAAAAATAAAAATAAAATATAGTCTAAAATATTATTAAATTTTATTTTATTATTTAATTGACATCACATATAAATTAATTTCACACACTTAATATCAAAATTTTTTTTACTATAGTTAATATTTAAATATTTTAACTAAGGGTTAACAAAACTGATAAGGTTTGAAATAATAATGAAACATGTATAAAATATAATTTTTTTGATGAATTTACAACATTACATCATAACAGATTTGAATGCATGAACTTTGGGATGTATTTTTATTGATATTGAATTTATTATAATTTAAAATATTGAAATATTCCAAAAGTTCTCCTCATATCAGTTATAAAATGGAACATCCCCCTCATATATTGAAATCAAATTAATCTTTATATATAAAACAGAACCTATAAGTTTATCTTCTCATAATACTTATTCAAGTTATAAGGATTCTAGTATCCTAAAAAGAACAACCCTAGTGTCCATTAGACGAGACCAAAAGGATATTTACCAAAGAAAAGGTAATTTACTTTATCGTGTATTTCGAGTTTATATATTATTCTAATTTCTATTCATGAATTGTTTCAATTATAAACAAATAAATCAAGTATAATCTATATTATGATAGATTATTAAAAAAAATTGATAACCATATTCATCCTTTTATCCATCCTATGCGAAACGAAATCACCACGTGTGTGTACGTACGACTTACAATCTCCACGTAGCTCTGCCATATATTTTAATTCACTATAATACATAGATGGTTATAATGATGAGAATAATAGATATATATGATTATTATAACATGATACTGATTATAGAGATAGAAATATATCATATAATACCTTCATCTTTCATCTTTATTGGAATGATATTGTAACTGGTGTTTGCGTGCAACCTAACATATCCATGATGTGATGGGATCAATTTCCCATTATCACCACTAAAGAATTATTATATAAATAAACAATGAATAAATATAAAATTTATTCTACTAAAATTATTGTGGATATGTAAAAAAAATCCTATTCATAATAATTGGTACTTATATGACAAACATTACATAAGAAAATGAATGAGTTAACTATCAAAAGAAGTGTAATAATGAAATTTTATTATAAATAATAATTTGATATAAAAGGATCATATATGATCGAATAAATGTTAATATTATCATGGTATAAATTATTAACAATATTTAAACAATTATACATTACTTTTTGGAAACATATAAAGGACCTCAAATCTATTTTAAGGGTTAATTTCACAATGTAATTTTTATTCAGGATTGTTTAAACGTATATATCTTTTCAGAAATATATATCATTAGTTTCTGTATATCATAAAAAAAATCAAAATATTTTTACCCTTATTCTTTAATTTGTTAATTTTTCTGTTAACAAATTGTGAATTTTTAATTAATGGTTTTGAAGGATGCTTAAATCGTTTTCCAAACAATGAAATCATGGACATTTATGAAAAAATTAAAAAACTATGTTTTTTATACTAGGATGAATGTAGTAAATTTTCCTTATTCGTGATTTCCTAAATTCCTTTAATTATATACTAAAATTTTAAATTTTGATTTTCAAATAAAATGTTTCCATCTAAAATTTTGTAGCAATTTAATAAATAATTTTTTCAAGTAGAAATGACATTTTCTCAATAATTCATTCAAGTTATATTCAAAAATAACATTACATACAAAGATAAGTAATTTGATTTTGTTTATGCTTTATAAATATGACTCAAAGATAACCTTATTATTATTTCTTTGAATGCTTTCTTTTAATGATGCAATTATTTTTATGAATTCCATTTCTCTTTAATGAATTCTCTTATGATCAAATGTGTAGGAAACAAATTTCTCTTCATATGATTATATTAGATGGATATTTTATGTTCTTTTAGAACACATATTTTTGGTTTTCATTATGTGATCAGTGGGATTGTTATCTCCCTCTAATTCATTATATAAAAGATTTCTATCTCATGGTATAGATATTATGAGATCAGGTATTAATGCTGGTTTAGTAATATTGGGCTAAAAAGAGGCTTAAACTCATTTTCGTAGGGGAATCTATCAGCTATGATTGTATTATAAAAAAACATGACTAATATGAAATTGATTTTCTATTATTACGTGTATTCCATAATTCTTTTCTCTTATTAAATATTTTTTTCTATTCATTATTAACATATATGATTTATCTCGTGATGTGATATCATGATCATTAGTGTGTAGGATTGAATTTTCAAATGTATTTTATGTTATTAGGTCTTATATGTATGATATTACTGATATCTCCCTTTTTATCCTTATTAATTATCTGAGATCACCTGGCTATATGTTTCTTTTCCCATGGTTATAAAGAGTGGTTCTAGGTAGGAATATTATGTGGGATGATCTTTATGGTAGATGTTGAAGATATTTTAAAAATAAAGATAATGTGTTTCGAGTTCCCAAAGGCACTATACAAATACAATCATTGGGAATATGTTTTTGTAATTTTTTAAATATTTTATAAAATTACCTTATTTTTATGTTAATTATTCGTGGGACATTATAAATATATTTTTATTACATAATACATATTATAAATGACATACTATTCTTATAGTCAGTTATGTACTTGTTAAAAAAAGATCTTCTCCATAAAGGAATTAGGATAAGTAGAGAATATCCTTGAAATAAATATAAATCATGATTGTTCAAATGGGATTATCAGTCTAATTCAATATAATTGCATTAGTGAGAACTAAACTTATTTTGTTTACAAAAATTCAAAAGGGGATTGTTTCCAGTGTTACATGGTATACATGTCTCAAAAAAATGTGTTATCATGAATTATGGGGGTAAAGTGAAAATAATATAATTAGTATGATCTCATAAGAATAGATAATATAATCTATCATGTTTTCCATTTTATATATTAGGCTAGATGTTGTTTACACATTAATCATGGTCGGCACATATAAAATAGATCGAGGATAAATGTGTTCGTTTTTTCATTTGTCCTTATATATTTAAAGCATAATAAAGATATGATCCTCATATGTAGATGATATCAGAAAGTGTTCCTTAGTGGGTAAACTAATTCTAGTTCCCAAATAGATCATATATATCTCATGTTTTAGTCAGAATATGTCTTTAGTCTTAGTGTATGAGCTCTGTGCTTGATGTTTTCAAGGGATATACTTTTTTATGATTATATAGTAGACTTTTTGTATATATTCAATTATGTTATTTCCAAAAAAAGTAAATTTTTTTTGGACTACATTTAAGAGAATTATTTGGTTCCAATATATTGAGATTTTATCTCTTGTATTGTGATAACACATTATTGTTGGATCTCACAGCAGTGTCAAGTTCTCATTAATGGTTGAATCACATACTTCACAAATATCACCACTTTATGTATTGGTATCAATTCAATGATGTATCTATTTGAAGAAATTTCATATAATAAATATAGTAATTCCCCTTGAATAATATCCTATCTCAACATAACAATGATCATCTTGTGAATCCATACTGATATAGGGTTCCTAGCATTTGGCTATTGTGAACATTGGAGTATGTTTGAGTTCATACACTAAAACAGAATTATAAATACATTATTAATAAATGTATTCATGTTTTTGAATATAAAAATATGTTTCCATCACATGATGATTGTTTCTTAGGTGTGACATATTGTTAGATAATTTCCTGACTGTAATGTTTTCACCGAATGGAAAAGATTTTCCCTAATATGATCATAACCTTTAATTGCGATGACATTATTGTTATATTAATTTCATGTATCCAAATGATTTCATATTATGATAAACATATAATATAATTAATTAGGTGTGCAGATTAATCGGACTTTGAGACACATTATCATGGTGTTTTCCCTTTATAATATTTAGTACAATTTATTATGAGATCATCACCTGCAAATGGAAAAATTACAATTATATGTGCCATTCGATATTCCCATCTACATATGTGTTTAATGGTCCATAGACTAAAATATTAATACTAATACATGTAATGATTCAAGTAAATTTATATATTTATGAAAATCAAGAAAACATTGACTCACTGAGTGGTAGGATAAGGTAGGCATGTCATAAGTGATATTGTATTATTTAATAATGCATTAAAGGATTTATCCCATTAGTTACTTAACATTTGTTTTTATCTCAGGATATTTATTAATTTTTTTGTTATGGTTAATTCCATTTATATTTTGGTTTTCAGTATGTTTTTTTAGAATGTGAATGATAGAAATAATGAGAATATAAGTTTATTGAACTAGTATTTGGTCTAAATAGTTATAAATATTGAGGTAATGGGATAATATTATATTGTGTATTTTCTATTTAGGTTGCATATCATTGAAATGTTAACTTCAATATCTATGTGATCTTGGGTATATTACATGATGTTAGCCTTGGAATTTTGAAAGTCTATCTAAATTCTATTTAGAATGGGTTCAAGAGGAACACAAACTATGTGAATTCAAAACCTCCATTAAATTCAATAAAAATTTAACATATTGAATAAATATTATTATTATTTGTGGTTTAATAATTTTTCATATTAGTTTGATCATTGATATTAAATTATAATTTTTCAAAATAATATCAAAGAGACATGAATATTTAATAAATATTTATCCCCTAGGTAATTAATTATATAACTAAATTAATTTAAAATATTTATTTAATATCATTAATTCACAAGGTAACATAATAATTATTTATTAATTTATATTAATATCTAATTAATATTTATTCAATAGGTATGATTAATTTAATTTTTAAATATTTACTAGTGAATAATTAAGTGGTAATTAAATGATTAATTAATTAATTAATCATTATTTAGTGATTGGTGAATGTTGATGATGATGGGAAGATCATGTTTAATATTATAGTGTTAAATTTCATATTAAATAATATTTGAAGAAATATTAATTAATTTATCTAAGAAAATATAAATTATTTAATCAATGAGTTTATTTTATCTTAAAAATATATTATTATTATTATTATTTAGACTTTTGGTTTGATAGTAATATTAAAATAATAAATTACCATACAAAATTATTATGCCCAATCCCTGTAATAATCTACACCTAGTTGCAACATTCTCCAGGTATACTCCCTTGAATGTTTTGAATAATGTAGAGATATTCTTCTCATCAACTATATCATAGTATTATCCAATTAAAGGATGAGGTTGAGATCAAAAATGCTCATGTAACATCCTAACCAATATTCCACACAATGGTGCCATGACCCAGTCGGCTATGTGACCTCATGCACACCGCCCTATACACTAGAGGTTTCCGAATAGAAATAAGGGTATATTATCAATCATGGGGATACTATACACTCTTTATTAAAGTAACACACTAGAATAAAATAAATAAAAAATAACCAATGATATAACTATAACCATAATAAAACCAGTATAAAAATATAACCAAAACAGGAAATAAAATATAAAAAAAGGTTTCTAGATATGTAAATTCCAATATATATTCCACATTTCAGAATGAAAACCCAAAATAAAAGAATCTAAAAATTCTTAAGAGGGTTTAAACCATGTATTATTTCCTTTTCCACACTGCATCCCAAATCATTTATCTTACACAAGGACATATCCCTTATATTGTCCCATTAATATGAAATCTATTCGAGTGCCAATCAGGCGGACTGAGTAGGTTGTGATTACAAATCAATATTCCTCCACCAAAGGCATATAAAATAATAATCAATAAAATAGTTTATATATATATATATATTAAATAAATTCCATAATTTATAAAATTAATAGTTAGTCAATTACACTTTATTTAACCACATTACACGAGGGTCCCTAAGGACACCCCAAATCTCAATACCTAATTCAGCCCATGCCAGAGTCTAAACTATCCCTGAGGGAAATCATATCTCACAACATAGTTGTTACCATTCTTTATCTCAATTCATAATTGAATTCCATTATTACCATTAATCATTTTAATTCACACATGAATGCAATTATAACCATTCATCGTCTCTTTTTACATATGAATGTCATTGTTATCATTCTTAATTTCAATTTACACATGAATTCCATTGTTACCATTCATTATTAAAATTCATATATTAATTTCATTATTACAATTCATTATTTCATTCCACATATTAATTCCATTTTTAACAATCACCATTTCAATTCAAATATGTGTTCTATTATTACCAAAAACCATTCCAATTATCATATGAATTCCATCATTACCATTCATCAAATCTCTATTAATTATTTCAAAAACTAATTAACCAACTCAACCCTATTATTAATTCAAATGTTATTTAATTATCTCTATCATATTAATTAACACAACCATTAATTAAAAATACCAACTATATTAAATAATTCAACAACCAATATGTCATCAAAATCAATTATATAATCCCAAAAATCTCCCATAATTAATTAAAAACTAAATTATTACAATTGAAAACATTTAATGAAATGATAAGTCATTCATCAATAAATTATTCCAAATCAGTTAATTTCATAACCCTACATGTTCCCATTTATTTATTCTTTAATTGGATAATCAAATTCAATAATATTAATAAATCCCTAATTTATTCATCGATTAATTATTCCAATTCTCACTCTCGATATATCCAATTTCAAAATTATCACAATTAATTAATTAACAAAATTAATTAATTCAATAAATAACTAAATTAAAAATCAGCTAATAGAAAAGATTCAACAACATAAATATAACTGAAAACAAGATTTTGTGATCTGAATGATATTCCACATACCTTAATACATTAAAGAGAGATGACATAATGGAAATTCCAAATTTAAAATTGATGTTTCAAAATCACAATGAAGAACATGATTTTGATTCAATTCCAAGATCCATGAATTAAAAATATAATGATCTAAAAAACTAGATCTAAAAAATCTTGATATACATATTGAACCAAAAAACTATAAACATTTCTCTTTTATATAGTGAGGTGA
Source organism: Viscum album (assembly GCA_963277665.1). Taxonomy (NCBI): domain Eukaryota; kingdom Viridiplantae; phylum Streptophyta; class Magnoliopsida; order Santalales; family Viscaceae; genus Viscum; species Viscum album. Next base: position 2,205,063 of record OY728129.1, read on the forward strand.
CCGGAAGGGAGAGATTTATGTTGGAAGAAATCGTATACCCATGAAGGTGTAGATATTTAATCATTCATTCGATTCAATAGGAATAGAGGTTGTAAAGGCTAGGAATCAATCTAGGAGCCTCCAAAACCATGAAAGGGGGTTATAGTTGAGTTAGGGTATAATATGGGTTAAAATGGGGCTCAAGAAATTTTAAACCAAAATTTCATCAAAAATTATAACTCATACATGGTTTACTTGGAAGAGGTGAGCAGTTTAGCAAACAATGAACCAAAACTCTGCTTCTCTTCTAGGGTGTGCACATTTTCTACTTTTTGGGATAGGGTTTGAAAAATATTACACCATCTGTGAAAACGTTTTTTTATCCATGGTTTCACTTTCTGTTGGGATAGGGTGTATGTTTTGGGAAAACAATGTGCCAACCGTGAAAAAACCATATTTCATCCATTTTTCTAAATTTTTCACCCAATCACACCCAAGGTAAAATTCCATCTGAAAAGTAATGAATATAAGAATAAGATTACATATAAAAGATCCCATGACATCACAAAAAGGATGGGGTTTTATAATATTTTGAATATATAATAGCTCATCCTTGAGCACCACTCTCAATAATATCCATGATTCAGATTAAGAAATATTAGGCAATTGATCCCTTATATCATTTCTCTCTCCAATGACTCCTTCTAAACATGTCCACTCTTACAAAATATATGAATTATCGGCATGTTCCTTCCCCAAAACACCTTATCAGGGTGATCCAATACACATATTTGATGCTACTTGAAAGATGAATGTATATCCAGGTCAACACCATCCCCATAAATCACATAAAAAGATTTGAGTTGATATAGTTGAAGTTGTGAAACATGAAAAACATATTTCTTAGCACTTTATATTTCCGGATGATCTAATTGGTATGCCACCATACTAATAATATCCACAACCTCAAACGGTCTTTTAAACCTTGGTACGATCTTTCCCAATCTCTATATCCTACAGCGAACCATCCTAGGAGACAGATAAAGGAGTACATGATCACCCTATTAAAAATATTTCAGTTTTCAATCTCTGTCATCATATGTCTTCTCCTTACTATGATCTTTAGATATACGCTTTAGAATTAGGTAAACTTACTACGACATCTCATCCCCAAGAATTAGTCCCAATAACATAGACTCGCGTACCTCCACCTAACATATAGGTGATCAGCATGGCCTACCATAGGATACCCATATGGTGACATCATAATAGTTTCCATATTACAATTTTTATAGGAAAATACCATGAATTATATGGGATTATCCAAAGACCCACCATATTCAAGAACATGTTCTCACATTATATCATGAAGAACATGTATAGTATTCACCAACTACATATATGTCCCTAGGTGGAATGATGTAGTAAATGAGACCTATATACAAAAAAACATTCATAACACTTTCCAAATGTGTGTTATAAAACACATGTAATTGTCTAAAACAATATTTTTTATTACCCCACACAAGAAAATCTCTCAAATAGAGTTATTCTTGTCGGGATTCATTGGGAAACAGACCGAAAAATACATGGGAAAATTATCCCACTACAATTAAAGAATGTTCAGAAGCTGTAATAAACTACTAAAAAATTGATGCCAATCCTTCACCTTCGCATAGGTGTAGTATTGATTCAAGTACCCTCCTATAAAAATTTTCAGTATCATCCACCAAAAGTGTCATCATATGTTATTGTATATTTTTTTCACACATGTATATACTTTCCACTTTGTTGAATGAAAATCACACACTAGCTCCTCCCACACGATGGTAGGCACACAAAAAAGATTCCTAAAATACATTATATCATCCTCATATATGGTCTAATTAGAATTTCAATCCCTACCATCAATGATTTATATCAACTTCAATCATTCTAAATACTCATAATGCATTTCCTTGATCCATCAAAAATTAGTATGCTCTACTAGAAAAGATATGAGAGTCAACTAGTCTAGACTATCTAAAAGTAGAACATCCAACTCTGATAGTAAAGTCATCATCTTCCACTCAACACTAGACTCCTGAGCAACATTAGTCTGAGTAATCATGCTAAAATCATCAGCAACATTGTTCCCCTTTCCATATGTATATTAGGCTCAAAAAAAGATGACTGCATATACTCTAACCATCTCTACAATCACAAGTCGAAATACCAATGAGAAAATATATATTTTGAGATATTTTTATCATAAAATATGAAAAAATTCTCATGTAATAGATAATTTATCCAATATTATAAGCAGAAACCGCTACTACTTTCTTAAGGTCATCTATTGGGTAGTTCTGTTCATGTGGACTCTACTAATTATACCCATACGCCACAACTCGATCTCCCTAAAATAACATATTTCCCTGAAAAATCTTCTTAGGATCATAAAACAGTGTATACTCATCACCATGTAAGGCTGGATAATGTTGTGTGTCGATTTCAAACACATATTCAACTCATTGTATGCAATCTAACATGCTTTTGACTTGTCTAACATTATCCCCTTATTAATTATTCCCTAGAGAGAGGATTATAATTGAGAGATTTCTGCGACTAATCTTTGATAATATCCTGATAACCCCAGAAATCTAGGGATAATGAATAAAATCATGGGATTCTCCTATGAAATCACTACTTGAATTGTCTCTTAGTCTAATAACACACATTCTTCTGTGATTATGTGAAGCGTGAATTTTAACTGATAAATCTGAAATAGACACTTATATAGCACAACATATATCTCATTCTCTCTTAGTGTTCTTAGGTTTGTGTCAATATGTTGGGAATTATATTCATGATCCATGGAATATGCTAATATTTCATCAAAAAACACAACCAAAAACTAATCCTGGGACAGATGGTAGATTTTTTTTCACTAAGGCCATAAACACTATTGGTTAATTCATCAACTAAAATGGAATTATAAAAAACTAATATAGTCCTTACATAATTCTAAATTTACTCCTTGGAATATCATAAAGATGAACTCTTAATATATGATACCTTAATCTCAATTCAATCTTGGAGAAAACACAATTTTCTCTAAAATGTTTAAATAGATCCTCAATACGCAGAAGAGGATACTGGTTTTTCACTATCATCTGGTTTAACTTCCTATAATTGACACCAAAACATATTGTCTCATCATAATTATTAGTAAAAAACGATAGAAGGCATGAATGATGTATGAGGATAAATAAACCTTCTATCCTCCAACTATTCTAGCTGAGTCTATGTCTCTTGAAGCTCTATTGGTGTCATTCTGTAGAGTGGAATTGAAACTAGCTCAGATCCTATCATGATCTCAATAGTAAATCATGCATCTCTCATAGGTGGGGACCCCGAAAAGTCTCTAAGAAACAAATAACCAAACTAGTTCACTATTGGTGGAACAAAATCCCATTTTACACCACCATCATCCAGCAAAAAACCGGCAACATAGGCGGTATGCTCTTAATGTTTCTGATGAACTGTCCCTTTAGGGCCCACCTTTATATCCCACTCTTGATGTTTAATATAATTTTTCCGCTTAGGATATGTGAATGTCACTCTCCACTTGTAACAACATATGTGGGATCGGTACGATACTTTCTAGTAAATACCCACAATTAGGTAGAATCCTATAATTTTACATATGCAATTATACAATAGTAAATGGAACTCCCCAACATCGAGATAACAACATTTGGAAAAGAATAAGTCTTTACATTGTACTACCAATGGGGTATCTATATTCCACAACCCACTCTAAAATACCCCACGAGGCTCAATCCATTCACAGGTTATGCATAAATATTGGAACTATAGGCACTGGGATCAAATAGTTATCTAGCTAGATTATAATCTACAAGAATTGTACCTCTCATCATCGACAGTATAGCCTCACTATCCACAAGTGTTGGTTCTGCAGCATGTAAATATCCTACCCCTCCTCCATGTGATGCTGCCTTTGTCCCCTTTGATGCTCCACTCTACTAATACTGTGCTATATCCTAGATGAACCATTTCCACGACCTCAAATGACATAGAAAATAGTTGTACATCTTCCTAACCGATGTGGTTCATAAGATCCCTTTCCCACACACTGGTTTTTTATAGATCATCCACAACATCCCATCTGGCATGGGTTCATAAAAAACATCTATAATTTCCCAACCTACTAATAAATAATTACTCTACTAAAGGATGGGAACCGTGTATATGATGGTATTGTAGAATACTACACTTGTGACATACAATCCACGTAAGGTCTTATGTGACTGACCCAACCCCCAATCCACACTTCCCAGTATCACATTGGATAACACCCTAATATATATTCTTCATTATATTAGATTTAGTACCTCAAAATCATTACACATTAAATATCTTTCTTTCACTATAATCCTTCTTCATGTCCCCCTCAGCTATGATAGCCCGATACACCACTTTAGAAAACATCATTAAACAAAAGAGGTTAACCTGGGACATAATCTCACATTTATGTTCATCCTATAAATTCGTCATCGAACCATGCTCCTCCCAAAATGATAATAGTGAAAATATCTACAAGTCTGTAAAGAATCCAACATAGTCTATACTGAATATACTCCCCTTAGACAACCTCATGAACTCATCTTCTGTATCGTGACTCAATATCTCTGGATAGATGTTATTTTGTATCTTCTTCATTATGTCCTTCTATAAAATAACATTAATTGGTCTAGTCTGAGCCTGAATATCCCAACAATGATTCATTAACTGTCATAGCATATAAACATCAAAATTGACAATTTTTTCAATATGGGAATCCAAATGATTAGTGATAGATTGGATGGATACAATATATAACTTATCTATATTGGGTCCACCATATCCTATAAAATTCGTATGGCTCTAAAACTGAAACTCCCATGTTGAATCAAAAATGTTCATTACTCCCCTCTCATAGTCTATTTCCATGAATTGAATAATGTGAGAAATGTTCAATTGAATGTTCCCCCTTATTCCTTAACTGACATTATAGGTGCCTCGAGGTACACCAATGGTAAATAATATGCAGTCATAACCTCACATTGTCCTCTCAAAAAGTGTAATTATAGATTAATATCACTAAAATTCAAAAAATAAGTCTCAAGAAAAATACAAAATAGTAACTCATTTTTGGGATATCAAAACAATCTATGAAAATTCTTTCCCCCCTTTCCTCGCCACACGTTCATAACTATAGAGCAATCATTACCCATAACCATCCAAAATATATGACATGTTTAACAAAAAGTAAACTCATTATCATTAACAATTTTCTTGTTAGCACCCTTTTATTCTCATCCTGCATCATTTAACAATTCTTATATTCTTAATTAAAACATCTCTATTTCAATATCATATTAATTGAAAATTAGTTCATGTTCCACAACATACCAAATACACATTTTCCCATGCATTCATAAAATGATGTTGTCACAAAATAATCATATGTTCCTTAAATGATGTATCAACAATCAAAAATCATACCAAATTGTGACACATATCAAATCTCATCCAATCCATGAAACAATAATCACGTCACACAACAAGTGCATCAAAAAATTTGAAATAATATTAAACTATAAGATCAAACATAAATAGCAATAATACCACCATTGGACTTAGGTTCTCCCCAATTCATGGGTTATATACTCCCATGCAAGATCCATAGTAAAAGGAAAACTGTTTATAGTATCCTGTATACCTTTATCAAATAGTTTGAAAAAATATAAGAGAAGAAAAATCCCATGATACCACTTTTTTATTTCTTGACATGGGTCCCACAGACCGGTTCCCCATGTTGGTTTTCTATGTTACCTCAAGAAAAAATCCTCGTATTCTAGAGGCTATTAACTAGTTAGAAGGGTTTATAATCAACAATGGGGAGACAACATGGTCTTTATAAGAGTAATACACTAGTACCTAAAAAATAAACATTGACCAATGAAATAGCCATAACCATAATTATACCAGTATCTCATGATGACCAAAAAAAGAAATAAAATATAAAAAATGAAAGTAGATATTTTATTCAAATGTATGTGCCATGTTTCAGAATAGGAACCCAGAAGTAAAGATATTGAAAATCAACTATGTGGTTTCAAACCATGTCATGTTACCTCATCCATAATCTATCCTAAATCAACCACCAAAAATAGGTCATTTTCCATTATCCTATCCCACAACTGTGAAATCTATTAAGGTGCTGATTAGGTAGCCCAACTGGGTTGGTGTACAACAAAGTATCCAACCACTAGTGGCCTCTAAAACAATATCTAGTCCAACATTGTACACAGTTCTATAAATAATAAATCAAGTAAATCAAGTAAATAGTTTAAAGTAATGAAATTACTCTTTATTTAACAACATAAAACAGGGGTTCCCAAGGACACCCAAAGACTCAATACATACTTCTGTCCATTCATGAGTCTGAACTATCCTCAATTGATATTATATTTTATAATTCCATTATTACCATTCTTTATCATTATTCACATATAAATGCCTTAATTAATATTCCTCATTTCAATAAAAAAATTAATTCTAGTGTTATCATTAATCATTTTCCATAAAATATTAATTCTATTTTCGTCATTCGTCATTTTAATTCACACATTAAGGAAATTGTTACCATTAATCATTTCAATTCAAATATAAATTCCATTATTACCATTCATAATTTATTTTTACATATAAATCCCATTTTTACCAGTCATAATTTTTATTAACATGTTAATGTAATATTCATAATACACCATTTGAATACACATATGAATACCACTATTACCATTCATCATTCCCCCATTAATTTTTTTAACAATTAATTAATAATATCATATCTATTAATTAATTCCATTATTATGTAATCATCTTAATCCAATTAATTAATTAATTAACTAATTAATCTTCTCAACCGGATTAATTTAATCATAAATTAGTGGAACATTAACATCAATTTCATTATTAAAAAAAATACAATAATTAATTCAACAGTTAATTATTCCAATATGACACATTCATTTCAAAAATAATTAATTCAAAAATTAATTATTCCAAATAAATAAATTTAAAATTATTAATCATTATCATTAATTAATTATACAATTTATTAATAAATTTTATCAATCATAATAACTTAATAATTAATGGAACAATTACGTATTTCAATTCACAGTACTAATATTTATAATTTCACAATTCCTTCAAATAAATGATTCAACAAATTATTTAATTCAATCAAGAATTAAATTTCTAATAATCTAATAGAAATTTTACCATTACAGATATATAATTTATATCAATGATTTTTAATTTTTACAATACACCACCTAGTTCAATTAATTAATGAACAGTCACACAATGGAAATTCCAAATTTGAAATGGGTAGGTTAGAGTTGTGACAAAGTACACGATCATGATTAAATTACTAGATCAGATATTTAAATGAATGCAAATTTAAAAATTCTACATCTGTCATATCTAGATCTAGATCTATAATAAAAAGGGGATAAACATATCTCTTTTTTTGGAGTGGAAGAGAAGAAAGATATCTAAATGGAACGAAATCACATACACTTTGAGGTGTAGATCTACAATTTTCACTTCAATTTTCTAAGAACGGAGGACAGGCTGGCTTGGAATCAATCTAGGAGCCTCCAAATTCATTAAATACAGGTTATTTTCAATATAGGGCCTTATATTGGTGAAAATGGAGGCTCATTAAATTTTAAAACAATATTTAGAACAAATTAGAAACTCATGCATTGTTTGTCGGGAAGAGGCACACTATTTTCAAAACTATGTGTCTTAACAGTGAGACTCTTCAAGGGAGTTCATGGTTATTCATTTTAGGGTGGATGGTTTTTAAAACCATATGAAATCAATGGAATTCCTCTTTTTCTAGTGTTAAATGGTTTTCTAGGATAGGGTTCATAGATAAGAAAAATCATGAACCAACCGTGAACAACTGACTTTCTTCTAGTTTTCTTAAATTTTCACCCAATAACACCACAAGGTAAAACCCAAATCAAATTTACTCAAAATGGTGAGAAATAGTAAATATAAATGATACCAAGACTTCTCTATAATAGTATATATTTTTATAGATTATCCTAATTCTCATATTCTTTTACGTTATAACCTAGAATAATCTATGGTGACAATTATAGGGTTGTGATGTATGTGTGGATCGCTACTATAGAGAGTCTACACATGACTCCTGTGATGAAACCAATTTAATAAAAGAGTGTTATAATAACACATATATGAAGAAATAATTAAATGATAATTAATACTTCATTTAAATTAATTAATTTTAAATTATTATTCAAAAGATCCTCTTCCCATGTATTTTTGGAACTCAATTCTATCTAGTTTAGGAGAGAAATCCAAAGAATATGATGGAAAATATATTGGGAATGCAAGAAATGCCTCTTATATTCCCTAGTACCATCACACATAAGACTAAATAAAGGAAACAAAAATAATTCTTTAGGTTTATGTATAAGTAATTTTCTTCCTACATCCATGGGAGAAAACTACAATATTTTATTCCTTCAGTTGGGAAAACGTAAAATCACTATTATTATTTCATCATGTAAGTCACTCAATAATATAAAAAATCAAAAAATTAAACATTTACCCAAGTTTTAAAACATTATATTTATAGTGTTCCCTACTCGGTAATTTGGTAACACCCACATCCAACAAATATGGTTGGTCATCTATTATATTGAGCAATATCGGATCCAAAATAGGTTTCTCTAGTTCTTCACCAAAAACCAATAGTCATATAATGATTTAATTCATTACTATGTTCCTAAAAATCTCAATGAAATTAAAAATAAAGAAATAAACTATTTATGTCATTGATGGAACAACATCCTAAACCTCTAATTATTAAACAACCTTCTATTAAATAAGGTATATTTATACTACCAAATTCTAGTGAACTGATTCACAAACATCATTTAGACTAAATATATATATATAGAGGGAATTAATTATCCAAAAAAATTCATCTTTAATATTTATTCAAAATTTCGTTGATAATATATTTACAAACGTATATTTGTGAACTCCACCTTTTTCGGACCAGTTCATTGTTTTTCATCATTTTAATCTCCACATCTCATCACCAATGAGACTCTATGAAACCAAATATAATATTAAAAAAATATAATGTTATCATGTCCCCTTTATTTTACCCTATAAAAATCACATATATCAAGATAACTATACTTTAGTGACATCTTTATGTAATGGCACTTTAGGTCGATATGTTTAATTTTTTCAGGAAATGTTTTATTTTTTCTAAGGGAATGGAAGAAAGAATACCACTCTAAAATGTCCCATATTCCTAGTCACTTTTGACAGTCATTTTAAATAACTTCAATGAATCCATTTCCATTAAACATATTTTTTCACAACATATTATACTTCCATATATCAAAGAGAAAAAATTGGTTGTAATCTTGAAATATAATTGATAAATTTTCCATCATAAGTAAAGTAAAATCAATTACTACTCTTACATGTATTATAATATCCCCCAATATTATTAAAAATATATCCCTTAAATATTAAATTTTATTTATAACACATGGTAGTTTCATCTCTTTCTTTGAGATACTAAAAAATACACTTCCTGGATTCCCAATGTTTCATCACTGAATTTTTCCATGAATAGGGTAACAACAACCAGTACATGTGAATTCCCGAATGAGTGCACAATAAATCATTCATATTTTTATTGATGGATTTGGGAATAAAACCTTATCCTTATTATTCTCCTCATAAGTTTTAGAGTTTATTTCTCCTTGGATAACATAAAATTCACAAAAAGTATAGTAGCAATTTATTTACATCAAGTTATCGAAGAAGGTTGAATAAATTTTTTATGTAGTTCTTATATGATAAATGTAAAATTTTATATAATATATACCATTAAATACACATTATCAGAAAATATTAATATTCAACAAGATAATTCATTTAAAAAAATTGTGTCAAGTTTAGTATGGTAACCAAGATCTACTGAATTGACGGACCAACCAAGAGAGTGTGATCAACCAAAAGTAATGTAGTGATGAAACATCCATCCTAAAACTATATATGATAGGAATAATTAACCTAGTTTTCCCATTTGACACATTAATTTGAAATTTATAAATCTATCATCTAGATTAAAAATATTCGTTCTTTTTGAAAACCATAAATATTCATAGTTAGTTAGCAGACATAGTATTGATTCCAATTTACTTCAAAAGGAAGAGGTTCTTACAAGTAAATATTTTTCTATACTTCCACATGAAGAATATCAATCTCTAAAACCATATTTTCAAAATATAAATATTTTGAATAAGTCATACTCATAATATTTTTTATATTATTATGATTTAAAACCATTGAAAATACATCTAAAAATTTAATATATTTATTTTTCTAGAAGACTTTCACTATCAGCATAGCCTTATAAATCTTATATCCATCACTTACTATTTAAAAAATAAAACACATTTTTCCATTTAATTATTTCCATTGATATATAATGTTATCTCTTAGGTTTCATTCATTGGTAACAAGTTTAAGTCATCCATCATAGTTAACTCTGTCGTTGAGAAATCACTAAGACTAACTGCCTCTTCAAAACATTTACCTAATTTTGTATCCATTAAATGTACCACCTATATATCATTTCCATAACATTATAATTGTAATATTATTATAGAATATATAAATAACTCTTTATGTGATACAACTCTTTCTTTTAAAGATACTATAAAAAATTATCCTACTAGTGCACTTCCTTGAGCTTCATGAGTCATTGATATTTCATGTATAAATTCATCCAATATACTTGCTTACCCTTTTGTTCTAATAACTAAAATTTCATCTAAATTATGAAAATTATTTGTAGAATACATATCACATGACATTATAATAATTTTTATTCCTCCAATATATTCCTCCCATGTCATCATTGAATTGAGATTTTGTTTATCCTCATCATCATTTTCCAATAATATCTAGTTATTCCCACTAACCCACTCATAAAAGTACACATTTCCACTTCATATGACTGCCCTTTTCATGTCATCCCAAATTTGAAATCACAATTCATTAAGTACATGTTCAAAAATGAAATAGTTTTGTGACATTAATATAATCTTGACTTGTTCTTTAGAATCCACATTAATTTATGCTACAAAACTAATGAAATTGAGATGATTATATTTTACTATTTTATGAAACCATCAATCATTAAATAACATGTGTATAAGTGGTGAATAAGGACATCAATTAACTATTGATGAATCCATGTATGTACATTCTACCCTAAATACATTATGTATACCTGTGTAAACTCAAATGATCTATTCCTTCTGCATCAATGTTGAAATTGGCATCTCATTAACTCTATTTTCCCCATTTTTTATGAATCATTTCCTCATTTATGATTACCATATTTCTATACATGTTTTTAAAACTCATTATAATTAAATCAATTCTATTTTAGAAACTCAATAAACTTATATTATACTCAATTCCATATTCCAAAATTTCATTCTAATGGGAATGATTGAAGAAACATTAAATATGCGATTTAGGAAATAAACACACACTATCCTCATGGAATATTCTTTGATATTAAAAAATAACTGTGACCCTATATGTGACATGACTAGAGAAGGTCCCCAAACATTAAAAATGTCCATCTTCAAGATTTCAATTTTTGATAGTTTAAACAGTAATATTTAAGGAATAATTTTGTTTTTATCCCTGTATGAAACTCTATAAAACATTAGACATATAAATTTTCAATCTTCAATATATCATTTTATGCTAAATTAATCATACTCTATTAATTGATTTGACCCAACTATAAGTGTTCAAAATTAGAAGACACAATGTATTATGCTCTAAAAAACATTACTCCTTATATTCATCTATTATGTTATAGGTCCCACTTTCTCAACACCATTTTAAATTAAAAGATAACATCTTCCAATATTCAACACCCTATTATGATTTTATATAATTCACACATTATCTAACTAACCTATTCAAACGATATATTTTCATACTCTTTGAATATATTCAGAAACTATTATCTCAAGAAAAACATTACTATTTAACCATATTTTCGCAATTAATTTTTTAAAAATATGAATATATTAACAATATGGTAGATTAAAATTTATTAATTTTCTAAAAAACTAATTTCAAATGTATTTTTTTTATTCTATGTAATGGTTGTATTCTCCTGATTTGATAATTTAAGACCTTATCAGAATAATTATACGAAAAATCATATTTCTCTTATAATTAGCTATGAACTTTCTAGAACCTTATCTTTTGAAAAAAATATTCTAATATTACGGTACAAAAAATCGACCTTGAGATTCCCCCTCCTCCCACTTTTCTATTATGTAATTTTTTTCTAGTTTATTTCCCTCAAATCTACCAACAAGATTTATTATTTGATCATTTATGGTTCCTTATCTAAGGTTAACTTCCTCATTCATCTATTTTGATTTCATTAAAAAAGATACCCTTAGACATTCATCCTCAAAAATCATCATTTAAAATTATTTTTTGGAATAACATGAATACAATTTTTCTATTACAAAATGAATTTCTCATTTTCATCACCATTGCTTCTCATGATTATAGAAAATAAGGAATAGAAAAATTACCCAAACATCTTAAGAAAACGTTACCACTGCAATATCAAGCTGATTTCATAACATATTACATTCAATAAAATAATATACCGCTAAATATTTTTTATATAGTCTCATAATGATTGAATTTTACAAAATAAAAACATTGTGGGGAATATTCGTCATAGAATTCATATAAAACAGTCATTTTATAAGATCTATATTTGTGTTCATCTCAATTTTATTGTAAAAAAACTCTTTATAAAAGCATTTGAATCATAATATGATATTTTCTATCCAATCACACTTTATAATACCTTTTCATTTTTTATGATTTTGTTTCATAAAATGAAAAATCAATAAATTTTTATATTTATATAATATTCCATCTATATCCCCTAGAAACTAAGGTCTATTCCACAGAACATATCAACACGCACCTAACCTTTTATAACACCCCTATATTTTTAAAAGGGGAACCTCATCTTTGATAGTGTATATGACACATAAAAATAATATTTGTTGTGAATGTGACACCCAATACATCATAATATGATTATTTTTAAATAAATTGAATCTCATTGATAACTTTTGAAATACACAACACTGTGTATGAATGAATTATTATTTTGAATATTTTAATAACCAAGTGGTTAAATTAGTGAGTCTGAATTTTAATAAATAAACAACAAAAATTATATGGTATTTACATATATAAAATAAATTAAATGGTTACATATTTATTATAAATAAAATAGTAACATTTTGAATGGAAGGTGGTGTTTTCAAAAAACTATATTTTTTAAAATGATACAATGTCAAGATGTGCAGAAATAATTTAAAATTATTTTTTAAAAAAATTCAGAAAAAAAAATTAAATAAATGAAATTAATTTTTGAAGTCCTAATCATAGAAATTACATTGTTTTAATGTTTGTATTTATTTAGAAAACATTTATTTTCCTATGAATAGTGAAGTATTGTTCTTTTTGTAAAACTATTAATAAAGTATTTAATGTAGAAGGAACATTATTATTAATATTTTATTTAATGTAAAATAATTATTATTTATTCATATTTAATCTAACTAATTTCCTTTGAATAACCTTTAATGTTTATTTTATTATTATACTATGTTTTTCATCAAAATATATTTTTCTTAAAACATGTTTGAAGTGAAAAATGATTCCCGATTTTCATTAATCAAAATAACTCAAAATAAAGAATTATTTAAATTAAATTTATATATTATACATATAATTCTAAATTTTAAATACATATAATGGTTATTATTATTACTATAGTTAATATGGAATCATTTTTTCCTATAAAAACATTTCTTGAAAGCTCATCTTTTATCTAGTTTTTTAGATTAATTTTAAATTTAATTCTATAAATTTTTTGTAATTTTATTTTTAAAAATGTGTTTCATATTTATAATAAGTGAAATAAAAACTATATAAAGAGCTAATGTTTTTAAAATAAATAAGCGTGAAAAGATTATAAAACTAATTATCATGGATAATGTAAAAACAGATTTACCTGGGGGCTAAACTAATAGATATGGTTTGACATGACCTACCAACATTTCCAACACACATTTTATGGAAATATTTAGATCATATCACCATTATGTTTTTATAATGGACTCTATTGAATTATTTATTCATTATAAATATCCAGTGACACTTCATTCTTTTTAACAATTCCACATGTGTCCTTTCCCCCTGTTATAAAAGGCCACCCATTATTCTCTCCACTCAAAACATCTGAAACCATTTTTTTGGAATATAACTTCTGAAATTTATTCATCAATTCCCTCCCCATACCATAGAGTATTTTTTATATTTTAAATTCAATTCTATAAGACTTTTTTCTAAACATATAATGGTTTCCCGAAGAATAGGTTACATTTTTAACAATGCATTTTCATTTTTCTTCATTTTCTTACTCATTATAATATACATCATCAATAATAATATAATAAAAATATTATCTCAAGTATAAATATATGTTAATATTTTAATTTAGTTACCTATATAAATCTGATCTACCATCTAATGGAAAAAACAAACGATCATGTGTACTGATGACAACCACCTCGCTAATCGATTTAATTATTTTTCTATCCGCAATACATAAAGATTGAGACATTTTTTTATTAAAAATATTTATATTATATTCATTAAATTATAATAATTTGTAATTAATATATCACATATATCTTCTTACTTTTCATTCTATGGGGGACATGATACTGTCGCACAGGTATACGGTGGACTACCACCTTGAAATGTGATGTGATTCATTTTCAACTTATGTTTTATATGGAAGGTAGTAAGGATAAATTTAATCAATAAAAATTATATTTATAAAATAAAAGTTATTTAATAAATACAATATCACATCTAACTTTTTACAATCATTTTATATTAGAATACATTAACATTTCACATGCATACTTGTAGACTGCCACCTCTATGTTATGATTTGAAACGTTTGTCATCTTGTTATCTCATGTATATAATATTGATGGACTTGATTAATTTAAATTATATATATAACATAATAATATTTCTATAGTATTGAATTAATTTTTATTTTCCTTTTTTCTATCTGTTGGGAAGATGGAACTATGATTTATGTGTACATATGGAGTATCGTATCCATGAATTGTGTAAGCCATTTATTATATATAGATTTTAAATATTATTATAAATTATTATATAGTGAATATATATGTAATAATTATATAATTTTTTATATTATCTGTATTATTAATCCATAATAAAATTAAAATTACCAAAATTACCAAACAACGTCACACATGAGGAACAATGAAATTATCTCCCGAAATAGTGATTGTCAGAAATAATTGTTAAGAAAAAAGTGACAAAATAATGTTAGTAAATAATATTTTATGTGAGATATATGTTTATAGTTCTATAATATAATTATATTCAAACTATATTTTTTATATAGAATATTAGGAATCCTATAAAGAATGTGGGATCTAAAATAAGGGATATTTCCCTTAATTTACCATCTTTGAGATCTAAGTCATCTTATACACCTAACTCCTTTTATGAGGTTTATATAAAACAAATTTGATGTGTAATTTCATGATTATATTTATTATAAATCTTTTTTACAATTCTTTTAATTTTATTCTTTAATGGGGATTATGATTTAATGTTACCAAACTCTTAATTTTTTATTTTGCAATCACATTGTCTATCAGGATTATTTACGATTAAGTGTATAATGATGAAATATTATGATATATAACTCAATAAGATAATAAATTTTCATCCAATATAATAATTAGTTATATTTGAAAGTAATTGAAACATTTTCATATATTTGGTTTTTTAATTCAATGAAAATTTGTTTTAATAAAATTAAATTTTTTTTCTCTTCCGTATAAAATTTAATTTTTCATAAACAATACATTATAATGATGATTTAAAAAACTAATTAAATTTTCTTGATGAACTATTCAATAAATTCTTATCCATTTCTATATTTCATAAAAAAATGAAAAAAATATTTATTGCATTTTAAAAACACGGAATGTTTTCTTTTACTGAAAATATGAAATGTATCTTTGTTTTAACTTTTACAATGTATATGGAATTTCCCTATATCATAACCACTCAATGATTAAAATATTAATTAATATGTTTCAAATTTAATTTTCAAAGAATTTTTTTTAAATATTATTTAAACCTTTATATTTGAATTTTTTATCAAATGATAAAAGGTAATTTTCCTCAAATGGTTTTCGATGGAATTATTTATATATTTCCATTAATAAATAACATCATCCCAATATTTTACTTTTTACACTGTGGGGATATATAGTCACCCATACTTTATAATATTTCTATTACATCATTTTATAGATAAACATCATAATAGTATTACACATAGAGGATCTAAATGTTTAGTGTCTTGGAAAAAATGGGACCATACATAATAATTACAACCTTAAGCAGAAACATTTATTTAATTCCTTCTTCTCTGGATTCTTATTGAAACATGACCTATCCTTAGTATGTGTATTCCCCAGAGGATATACATCAAAAAGGGTGAACTAAAATCTCAGTAAGAGGATATATAAGAATAATATAACAATGGGTGAGCATAACCATAACATTGGAAATGTATCATGAACATTATAGGAAGCATTAATATGAGACGTGATATGTGGCAATGAATAAAAATGAACATCATGTCTTACTGGTTAACTACCAAACATACTTATGAACAAATATAGAATCTTTTTTCACACATAATTTAACATTATCTAGTGAGATTAATCACTTTTACCGATTAATTGGAGCGTTATATAGTTCATGGTGCACTTGTCACATTGAAACATTCATATTAGGCTATATAATTCCTGGCACACCCATCACATCATAACATTATCATTTATCATGCATGCCAATATAAAAATATATCAAAAAATAAAATAAATAACCCATGGAAAGGAATGGGTTTCAAAACATAAGAAAATATTCATAAACATTGGGTTCCAAAAAGGATGAGGTAATAACATACATGTTATAAGAATTGTCAACCTTGAATGAGCTGTAAAAGGTGTTTTCATAAAAAGACGAGTTCTTTTGGAAAACATTTTGTTGGACATAAAAACCTTTGAAAAAAATGTATATCCTAGAGAAAGATAGTAAATAATGAAAAAATTATTTTTAATGAGTATCCATATCAAAAAACAAGTGAAAGAGGGAGAACCTGAAGGATGATAGTTAGTTCAAGAATTCCCCCTTACATTGTATCTGAACACTTTCTTCACTTTAATATCTTTTATAACCACATTAGATTGAATAATTGAAAAGTACAGAACCCTTTTTACATCAAAATGGTTTATTATGGTTTTATTATTTTATTTTATGGGACTTTTTATGAGATATAGAGTTTAAAAACATTGTTTTAGAATGTATGTTTTTATGGTTTTCTTGAGCGGTTCACATGTATTCATAAATGAATGTTCATGTAAAACATTGATAAACATCCAGAACATAAATTTAATGTAATTAATGATATTAAAAAAAATTAAAATGATCTTATAATGAATTATATTATATACCATGTGGATGAATCATTGGATAATAATTAAATAATGATTGTTTGGGTTAATTTGTGAAGTTTATCAACGACAATGAACTTGTTTTGTTTAATCATTATGTAATATGTACATAAGTTATTTCCAGAACATTAAATAGGATATAATACATATAATAAATTCTGGTTCATCCATAAAAATGGTTTCATTTCCAGATCTGAAATTATAAATGAAAAAAACATGTTTTTCATGAAGGTGAGTGATTAACACATCACGAACAACATTTTCATTTATAAAATAAAAGGTAGAGGGAAAGGGGGTTGGATGGTATAAAATTCCATTAGTATCATAAAATTATAGTATACTAATAATTCTAGAGTTACTATACCTTGTGGATGAAGATAGTCTGGGAGATAATAAGAAAAGAACTTGAAATTTAAAGGAAAAATAAAGGAAAGAGGGAGAGAAAATTAACTCTTGAGAACCTTTTTAAAGGACATTATCATGGACTTTTTATGGGGCCAGAAGACCTTGGGCATGGGAGAGGGGATATGGAAGATTTATGGGTAGAGTATAGACAAGGATTGAATATTTAGAGGTGCGAGGAATTGAGGGTGTGGAGGGTGGTATTTATAGTGGAGGGGAGATGGGATTTTTCAATGTAAAATTCATTAATTTATTATTTCTACACAAGACAAGGAATAGAGAGTCTCCCTTGAGCTGTAATAGTAATTTTATCATTTCATCCCGAATCATGTGAGATTACATCAACAGAATATCATACATGACTCTATAATTAGCTTATTTAGCTTATTTTGTAAATTATTGTATTTCACTATTAATAAAAAATTCAATTTTTTTAGAGAAAACAAAAATATTTACCCTGATGATTTTGTTGATGTGAGGAATCCCAAAATTAAGTCCATTTTTCAAAAATAATTTTCTCAGTATGATTAATTTAATATTTAATTAAAATCTTAACTTACATGAAAAAACATTTTTTTAAAAGTAAAAGTGATTTTATAATGCTTTCAATAATTACCCAAGGTCTTGTAAAATTATCTTAAATATAGAAGACATATATTTTTAATTTTATGAACACATCTTTAAAATATAATTTTTATTTTAAGTTAATTAATTATTTATAATTAGCTATTTATTACTTCCAAAAATACGAATACTTTTACATTTTTCAAATTGTCACTTATAAGATGTCTTAATTTTATTTAATTATTTAAGGGTAACGTTACTATTTTTATGGAAGTTTTATGATTCATAAGGTTAATATTACTATTCATAAGGGTATTTTACAATTCATAAGGGTATGTTACTATTCACAAAAAATTATTTTTGATTTATTATAGTCAAAAAAATATCTTGAACAAAACCTTGTATGTCGGATTTTAAAAATTCAAAACCTAGAAGGGAAAATATTATGTTTAACGGTCACATGATATTTAGTATAATTATTTTTCATTGTGATTCCTAATGTTATTATACTATAAGGATTAATTATATAAGGGAATTCCATTGATAAAACTTTGGGTCGTCATATTCTTCCCCTATTATGAAATTTCACCCTTGAAATTTCATTTTATATAAACAAGTGAGGGTACTTCTCCTTCATTGCCTCTTCCAGTTAGCAAGTTTCTTCTTCAAACGAATAATTCCTATAAATACTCGGAAATCTTATGGAATTTTTTTCTCAAATACATGGGAATTTTACGAGTCCGCTGTTTCTCACAGCACCTGATTCTGAGGCCCGGTGTGCCGGGATTAATTTCTGATGTTTTGTTCAGGTATGGTCATTAAACGTACATGCGGGTTTTTCTATCTTTTGAACTGGTGCTCAGAATTAAAATATGGGGAGACCAAGGAAATCACAGTGTCAGTATTCACTTAAGGAGATCATTAACGGAGTTGCGTTTTATCAGGAGTGGTAGTTAATTTTTTGTGGTTTCTATGTAAAATTTAAATAAAATTATGTGTTGCATAATTTTATTTGGATGGTACTTAAAACATCCAAAGGGAGGTTGGTGGTGGGGTCCACATGATTTCAAACTCTTCAACTCCACTTTAACTCCTTGAACCCCCAATTAAGGTGGATGAAACTCCATTTATTTAATTTGGAGTCTCTTAATCTCCACCCTCCCATTTAATGAGACAACCCACTTTTTAATTAATAGATGTGACGTAACGTACCCAGTGCATGCGGCCCGCACAACAGGCCGCAGTTCTTCTCTGCACAACCGGGTTTGGACTGAGCATAAATCAAACTGGGCCCCTAGAACGAGAAAGGCCAATAACTCTCAGACTAGACGTCCGATTGACATGATCTCTAACAAGTTGGTATCCTTATGATGATATGGAACTACGAGATAAATCACCTCAAGACTTCATGATAGTTTATGTATCGACACTTTACTCGAGGACCTAAACCTCCTAGAATCGAGCGTGCTGTGTGCGAGAACCCTAGAGATGACTGTGATGACTACTGTATCAGAATCCTTCATGGGTTCGACAGCGATGACTACTGAACTGGGATCCTCTGTGCATCCAAAAGTTCTGACCTTTGTTCTTGTATCATGAGGGGGTCTGAAAAAATTGCTGGTCCTATATGCTCTGTGGGTCTGAAAACATAGCGGGTCTTTTATCCCTTGTGGTCCCGACAACTTAGTTTAATCAGTTACTACATATGATCATCAATATCACTCTAAGAAAGATGTATACCTATGTGAGCTGAGTCATGTCTTTCAACCATTATCATCATGGCGATTGACTTACTTCTTTTTTTTACTGGGTTGTGTTTGGGATCAAGAATTTTAGTTGGGACTATGACTGGTAACTTAGGTATATGTATGGGCATATACCTAAGTAGGGATGGTTGATACTTCATGATTGTATCTTTATACAATGGTTTATCCTTTTTGGATTCTAGGAGTCCTTTGGGGGTCTTGGGGTCCCCTATTGAGTATCGTTATACTCACCCCTACACGGGCTATGCCCACACTTCATTGTTTTGGTTGTAGACGACAAACATCACTTAATAAGGTAGAGATTTGTAGAGCTGGACAGTACTCGGAGGTGAACCACTTGGCGAGACGTACACGGAGCGGACAGATGGACCTAGGGTGCTGAGGAGGCCATATGTGTCCACCCTTTAGGTGGGATTCCCAGAGGATGACTCAGTAGTTGCTGTTTTTCCTTCTGCAGTTGTACTATCTTTTCATTTGTTTGAACTTTACTATTGGGCTTGTATTTCCAGCCCCCTTACCCTTTCAGCACTTTTTCTATATACATTTTTACTTAGTGTTTACTTCCAGTTGCGTACTCTTTTGTTTTTGTTTACTTGTTAAAGGAAATGCATTCTCTTTTTATCAGGATTACGCCATTGGTGGTATTCTACATCCATTGGCCAATAGATGATGGGCTTGGGGCAGTCACGACACGGTCCTCGAGGACGGGTTGTGACAGTTTCTCCACAAAACATTTAAAAGGTGGGTTGTATTTTTGCATTGAACCTTATCTCTCCGGTCCATAATGTCTATTGGTTTTTCCTCATTGGTGAGATCATCTTCCAACTGTTCCACCTGTGAGTTTAGTAGATGTCAGTGGTCTGGTATGTACTTCTTCACGAGTGATACGTGAAACACATCATGAACTTGAGCCATATTCGGTGAAATTTCAAGCCGATAGGCCATAGGTCCAATGCGTTCATGGATCTAAAAGGGGCCAATGTACCTTGGGCATAACATTTCATTCTTTAAAAATCACATACTCTCTTACATGGTGATATTAGATGAAATAATTTATCCCAAACGTCAAACTTCAAGTCTCTTCGACGGTTGTCAGCATAGCTCTTTTACTGACTCTGGGAAGCTTTGATGTGTTTCTCGATGACTTGAACCTTCTCTGTCATCTCTTGCACAAGATCGGGTCCATGTAACTTTTTTCCTCCATCATCATCCCAACAGGTTGGAGTTCTACATCTCTTTCCATACAGAGCTTCATATTGAGCCATCTAAATACTCGAGTGGAAGCTATTCTTTAATGAGAACTCAACCAATGGGGGATGATGATAACATCCACCTTTGAATTATAGATAGCATGCTCTTAGCATATATTCAAGATTATGAATAGTACGTTTAGATTGGCCATTGGTTTCGGGGTGATTGGATGTGCATTAATTTAATTTAGTATTCAAATCATGTTAAAGGCTCCTCCAAAATTTATATGTGATCCTTAGATCACGATCAGAGACAATTGAGAGTGGAACACTGCGTAGTCTCTCCACTTCATTCCCATATATCCTTCCAAGTTGTTCAAGAGAGAGATCTTCCCAAATAGAGATAAAATAGGAAGTATTTTGAGTCGGCCAACCACAAACCATATCACTTTATTTCCTTTCGACGTCTTCGGGAGATCCATGACAAAGTCCATAGTAACATTCTTCCATTTCAACATGGGTATAGGAAATGGGTGCATCAACCCCTTTTAAATTTTTCTCTCTACTTTAACATGTTGGAATACCAAGCACCTGTGATATAATATGAAATCTCCTTCTTCATGTTATCCCACCAGAATTTTTCTAAGTCATCATAGTACATCTTGGTACTCATAGGATGGATAGAGAATGTTCAGCTATGTGAATTTTCCAATAGAACATTCTTTATCCCCGGTGATGAAGGCACCCAAATCCTCATTCCAATCCAAATCACACCATCATCATTGATATGGAACTTTTGTAGCTTACCATCCATTACTGCTTTTACCCTCTTTTGTATCTCCACATCATCCCTCTTTTCTTCTTTAATCTTCTCTTGGAAGATGTTTTCATAATCATTTGGGAAAGATATGATGTATCCCCTGCCCTTATGATTTCTAAATCATTTTTTTAATATCCAAGAAGATATGGTATTTCTCAATCCATAACATGGATAGAGTAGCATGTTCTTTTATGATTGGAGCATCAAATACCATGTTCGCCTTTCCTAGATGATGTTGAATAGAGCTATCATAATCCTTGATTAGATCTAACCATCTCCTTTGAACCATTTTGAGCTCCTTTTGTGTGAATATATACTTTAGGCTCTTGTGGTCGGGGTATATGTCACTCTTCTCACCATAAAGTTAGTGCCACATGATTTTCAAGGAAAATATCAAGGCTACCAGCTCTATATCATGTGTTGGGTAGTTCTGGTCCTGTATATTCGACTGTTTTGAGGCATAAGCTATAACATCTTCATTTTTCATGATTTCACATCCCAATCCAATCTTGGAAGCATCATTTTATACCATAAAACATTCTACACTTTTCGGTAGTGTGAGTACAAGTGCAGTTATCAGCCTTCACTTTATCTTAATGATGATTCCCAAACATTCTTCTATCCAGACATATGTTACCACTTTCCATGTTAACTTAGTTAGCGGGGTTGGAAATTGTGATAAGATTCTCAATAAACATCAGTAGTACCCAGATAATATAAGAAAACTATTGATTTCATTGACAATAGAGGGACTGATCCATTCCTCAATTGCATTTTTTTTAATGGTCTACAGATATTCCCTCACTTGTGATCAGATGTCCCAAGAAAGTGAATTGATTTGTCGAAAAGGCACACTTGCTAAACTTGGCGTACACGTTCTCATTTCTCAATGTTGCCAACACAAGTCTTAGATGTTCTTCATGTTCATCCTTTCTCTTGGAGTATATGAGAATATCATCAACAACCACTATAACAAATTTTTCAAGTTATCATCTAAAGACTCTATTAATCAAATCCATGAATATTGAAAGGGAATTAGTATGTATGAAGGGCATCACCAGAAACTCATAGTTCCCATACCTTGTATTGAAGTCACTCTTCTAAATATCCTTCTTCATCACCTTTATTTGATGATATCCAGAATGAACATTCAACATTGAGAAGTATTGAGCTCATATTAACTGATCAAAAAAGTGTATAATCCTTATAAGAGGATACTAGTTCTTTATGGTGATCATTTTGAGTTCCAAATAATCGATACACAGTCGCATTGTTACATCCTTCTTCTTCACAAAGAGAACTAGAACACCCAAGGGTGATGTACTAGGGAATATGAACCCTTTTTCCATATACTCTTATATCTTATTATTTAACTCTTCCAGTTCGGTATGATCAATCCTATATGGACACTTTGAGATAGGAGTAGCTCCAAGTATTAGTTCTATTGAGAACTCTTCCTCGCGATCTGGGGGAATACCGGGTAACTCTTTGGGATGTACATCACCATATTCCCTCTTTATGGGCATTTCATCAAGGTTGGCACTTTCCTTTGACTCAACCATTTGGGCGAGGTATACTGCTTTATAGGGGATCAACACCCACTCCATGGATGGATTTTTCAAAGGATATTCATGATATTCCTTGAATTTTTAGAATAGCACGGGATGGTTTGTAATTAGAAAATATAATTTCTTTTCCCGACAGTTGATGTGTGCTCTATAAAATGAGATCCAATACATTCCCATTATAGCATCGAATTCTAACTAAGTAATTATTACAATATTAGCTGGAATAATCATCCCACATATGCCAATAAAGGAATAGTCAAACATATGGGTTTCAATGATTTCACCACTGGGTGTTTTTATAGATATCTCTACTTCAAGGTTTCGGGTCTTTGATTCAATAGTTCTGGAAATCATGCCGGATATAATGGAATGTGTAGAACCAGAATCAAATAAAAGTTTTTCCATTCTTGAGTGAATAAGAAGTATACCTTGTATGAATTCCTTATGATTCTCCAATTCTGCAGTAGTGATGGAATAATCCTTTCCTTGTTCCTTTGGCTTTGGTTGTAGCTGACGCTAATTACCCTCAAGAACCTGAGGTTTAGTGAACTGGCTTTCATAGTGCCCTAAATCACTACAATTGTATCATAGAACCATGGGTGGTTCTATCAATTCACCGGCTACATTATCCATCCTTTTAATGTCATTTTGACCATATTGAGCATGGTGTACCGCATTCCTACACAAGAATCACTTCTCCATCCCTTTGAGGCAGTTCCCATGGTGCAAGTTCCAACATTTTTTGGCATGTGGGTTGCTGAGATATCTTCCCATCGTTGTCATTAGATCCCCAAGCATGAAACTCCATCATTCGTTACATATCACTATGTCCATGGGACAATTCTCTAAACACCATCTCCACTTTGTGATCACATCGAAAAACTTCTTCATAACTCCCTAAGTCTCGAATTGCAAGAACCTTTCGAAGGTGTGGTTTTTTCCTCTAAAGAATCTATCAATTTTTCTATCATTGTTGATAACAAATACTGAAGCTTACCTTGCAAGACCTGTGAAATTCGGATCATAGGTTGTGATAGATTTTCCATCATTTTTCTTGAGCTCTATGAATTCTCTCTCCATCTTCATGAAACTATTTTTAGGAAATACTTGTTATAAAACATTATCTTAATGTACTCCCATTCCATCTCTTCAATTTATTCCATTACCTTGGTGTTCTTAGTAAAATCCCACCATTGATCGACCTTTTCCCAATAGATGATCAACGGTTTGTTTCATCTTCTCTGTCTCAGAAGAGTGAAGCACAAAAAAGATCTTCTCTATGGATTTGAACCATTGTTCCACAACTGAGGGATCAGATGATCCACAAAATGTTGGTGGATTTTGCCGCATAAAAAATTTGATAGCCAGTTACACCCTCTTTGGTGATGGAGTATGTTCCCCATTATTATGGTTATTGTTCATAACATTATATAGTTGGGTAATAATCTCCAAGAATTTCTGACTCCACCTCTCAAATAAATGGGGATGTCATTCGGGGCATCGTTGCATTGGAACTCACACGAGTTGTTGGCCCGGTTTCTCCTGGTTATCATATTTTCTATATTTAAAAAGGTTAGAACAAAAAAAAAGTCAAAAATTCATGAATAAATGAAATATTAATTTTAAAAATTATAGTAAATGCATAACAGATAGGATCCCTATGTAATTATTTTTGTATGCATATTGGTACTTAGTGTTATACTATAGGTTTTCTCCAGGGTTCACTAATCCTAATTCTAATATTTATTAAACCTTTCCCCTGATACCAAATATTGTGACCCTACCAGGATTACATTACAATTAAATAATTTTATTGATAAACAACACAATATTTTTACCCATAAAGGATCCAAAGGTCTAGTTTCTTGGGAAAACTATTATTCTACAAAACAATTACAATATCAAGAATAAAGATTTATTTAATTCATTCTTCTTTAGATTATTATTAGCACTTGACCTCTCTTTAGTACATGTAGTCACCAGAGGATATACATTAAAAGGGGTGAGATAAAATACTAGTAAGAGGTTATATAATAATAAAATAAAAATGGGTGATCATTACCAGGACATTGGAAAATGATCATGAACATGAGAGGAAACATTAATAAGAGACTTGACATGTGGCAATGCATAAATATTAAACTTCATCACTTAGTGGTTAAGTACCAAAATACTTGTGAAAAAAACTATAATCTTGTTCACACATAATTTCACAATAAATCATGAGATTCATCACTCTACCCAATTCATTGTTGCACCGAATAATTCAAGGTTCACCAGTCACATAGAAAAGTTCATATTACGCTATATAATTTCAGGTGCACCCGTCACATCATGACATTATCATTTATCATTCATGCCATGATGAAAATATATAAAAAATAAACATAACTAACCCATTTAATGGAATGGGTTTCATCTCATAATAAAACATTCATAAACATTTGGTTCTCAAAAGGAAGAGGGAATAACATACAGGTTACAAGAACTGTCAACATTGAATGAGGAGTAAAAGGTGTGTTCTTAAAAGAAGTGTTCTTTTAGAAAACATTATGATTGAAATAAACACATGGGAAAAAAGTTTATATCCTAGATAATGAAATTAAATAATGAAAAAATCATTTTTAGGGTTTAACCATATCAAAAAATAAGTGAAAGAGAGAGGACATGAAGGATGAAAGTTAGGTTCGCGAATTTCCCCTTACCTTGTATATGAATGATTCCTTCACATTAATGTCCAGTATAACCACAATAGATTCATTAATTGATAATTATAAAACCTTTTTTACATGAATATGTTTCATTATGGTTTCATAATGTTATTTTATGGGAATTTTGATGAGTTATAGAATTTAAAAACACTGTTTAGGAATGTTCATTTTTATGGATTTCTTGAGCGATTCACATGTATTCATAAATGGATGTTCGTGTAGAACATGGATAAACATCCAAAACTTCTATTTCATGTTATTATTGATATTAAAAAAGATAAAATGATCTTACAATTAATTATATTATATATCATGTGCATGAATCATTGGATAAGAATTAAATTATGACTGTTTGGGTTAATTTGGGTGGTTTTTCGACCACAATAAACTTGTTTTGTTTAATAATTTAGTTATATGTACATAATTTATTTGTAGAAAATTAAATAGGACATAATAAATATAACATATTCTCGTTCATCCATAAAAATGGTTTCATGTAGATATCTGAAAGTAGAAATAGAAAAAAGAAAACATGTCGTTCTTGAAGGGGATAGATTAACACCTCACGAACAACATTTTCTTTTATAAAATAAATGGAAGAGAGAAAGGGGGTTGGATGGTATAATATCACATTAGTTTCATTATATTCCACTATATCTAAGATAATTGTGTTACCATACCATTTGGATTATTATATGTGGGGATAGAATAAGAAAAGAATATGAAATTGAAAGGAAAAATAAAGGAAAGAGGGAGAGAAATTAACATCATGAATCCTCCTCTTGAGATCCTCCTTAGGGGACATAGGCTTGGCCTTTTGATGATAACAAATGCTCTTGGACGTTGGGGGGGGGCTATAGAAGATCAATAGAAATGATTTATACAATTCTTGAGGATTGATAGGTGTGAGGAAATGAGTGTGTGAAGGGTCGTATTTATAGTGGAGGGGAGGGGGGATTTCTCAATATAAAATTCATCAATTTATTATTTCTACAGAAGAAAAGGAATAGTGAGTCTCCCATGACCAATAATAGTAATTTTATCATGTGATTCCAAAATAAGTGGGCTTATATCTGCCAAAAGTCATACATGACTCTATAATTATCTTATTTAGTTTATTTTGTAAATTATGGTATTTCACTATTCATACAAAATTCTGGTATTTCAGGAAAATCCAAAAAATTCACCACAACCATTTTCAGTGTAGAATCTAAAAATTAATTCCATTTTTTTAAAATAATTTTCAAAATATGATTAATTTAATATTTTAAAAATTCATAACTTACATGAAAAATTATATTTTAAAATTAAAAATGATTTTATAATGCTTTAAAAAAATTACATAAGGTTTTATAAAACTATATTAAATCTAGAAGACATATATTTTTAAAATTATAAACACATTCTAAAAAAATACATTATCATTTAAATTAATTAATTAATTATAATTATTTATTTATGACTTACAAAAACACCAATACTTTTTCTATGTTCAATTTTTTCCTTATAAGATTCCTTAATTTTATTTAATTATTCAAGGGTAATGTTACTATTATTTTGGACGATTTACTATTCACAGGGTTATATTACTATTTGTATGAGTATATTACTATTCATAAGGGTATGTTACTATTCACCAAAATTTATTTTTGTTTTATTAGACTCCAAAAATCATCTTGAACACAACCGTGAATGTCGTATTTTTGAAATTCAAAACATTGAAATGGAAAATTATGTTTAATGGTCCCATAAAATTTAGTATAATCATATTTCATTGTGATTACTAATGTGATTATACTATTAGGAATAATAATATGAATTAAATTCCATTGATAAAACTTTGGGTCATTATAGAATATGTGGTATTATTATCAGAATTATTCTATATTTGGATGCTTTATGATCAATATAAATGAGGAAGGAAAATTCTTTTACCATTCTTTATATTAATCTAAATTATTTTTGATTAGGAATATTTATTGTGTAATTATTAACATTTAATTTAATTTTTTTTATAATGAATGTTTATATGGAATATCATTATACAAT
The DNA here is from genome assembly GCA_963277665.1 of Viscum album. NCBI lineage: Eukaryota > Viridiplantae > Streptophyta > Magnoliopsida > Santalales > Viscaceae > Viscum > Viscum album. The sequence goes on from OY728129.1 coordinate 2,233,949, forward strand.
TTCATCTGAGGAAATTATTTAACTTATTATGTTATGGGAAGGACCTGATATAGCCCCTCGATGTATATATAGGTATCATGTGACAATATAGTTTAGGTTTTCATTATAGGCCATTCCCATTTATGAAATATATCTCAGCCTATGGCCTTGATATTATTGTTATAGTTTTTTACATCTTGAATTCCCTAATAATTAGATAGTAAATGATGTACATGTTATTATATGATTACTTATAATATCTATGGTAATATTTCAGGGTCGTATTATTATTTATATGGAATTATTTTATCATCATTTATTACTTCAATATTAATATTTATGCTCCATGTATTAATTCAATGGAATGTGTATCACCTGTTTATCTCTATATTTATTATGACTTATTAATGATATATTTTTCTCTATTCATGTCTTTATAGATCATTTGAACTCACTAATTTATTTTGATTTCTTTTCCTAGTAGGTCTGGAAGTGTATTATGATTTATATATAGGGATATTCTAAAGGGAATAATGGTTTACTCAAATAAAATACTATTTTTATTTTATCTTTTCAATTTTAATATAATATACAATAAATATTCTATTTTAAAAAGACAACTAATCTATTTTAATTTTTATGATATGATTATTTGTATCTTATAACAAAATAATAATGTAACCACTGATTTTGGGCTACTGGAGTCCGGGTCTTTACACCTTTTTTGATCACATGTCCCTGACATAGTAACTCCAACTATAATAAATTCAAATGCTGTATATAGAGAATATTCCATGAAATTTAAAAAGTAGTGTAATCTAAAAAAATATTTCCTACAATTTTTGGGAGTTGAATAATAGAAAAAATAGTTATTCCCCTAGAACTTAGACTACCATATGTCCAAATCATATAACAATCCTAATTTAACACTCCATACTGCACTCTAACATGGAAAATATCCCATAAAAATGATTCATAACATAATATGTCAAAGGAACCGAAAATCGTGAATTGTAATTCCTTTAATGAAAATAATCACTAATATGTATACAATCAAATGAATTAGTAATGAATAATTTAGTTTTATTTTATTCAACTTTTCATCAAACATCTATCGAAGAAATTTTTTCTATTTAACTACATTACATTAACAATGATATAATTACTATTATTAGTCCATCATATAGAACACTAACTCATTCGATTTCTCAAACTATCAATATTTAACCCACTATCTAAGTCTAAATTTTATCGAGGTCCCTACCCAATTATATGATAACATCGACTTCATGTAATTGTTGATTCATATAAAGTTGTCTATGGAAATATTGATCTCAAACATATTTCCCAAATTTACTATAAAAAATCAATTGTTGGGTAATTATTAAATTTATTAATCCATTCCTATAAATAACTATGATAGTAGTTGTAATGAAAATGTTGTTTGAGTTTCTACTAAACAGAATTCATGAGCTTTTGATGAATTTAAAAATGTCATGGAAGATGTATGCCAACCACAAATATCTTCCCTAGAAATGAGTGAATAATTTCCTATAAGTTGGTTATTGAACATTGATAAGACATCGTGACTCAAACAATGTATTCATATATGATTAATTTAACCATTTTTTCATTCTATGTTAATAAACTAGTGGATTTTATGTATTTTCAAAATCGTTTTTTTAGTTTAGTTTGGGAAATCAAATTTATCTTTCTTTGATATTAAAAAAAGAAACATATTGAAATATTTCAAGCTTGTATTGTATCTTAAAATTAAAAATGAATCTCTATGAGTTTCAAATATGTATGAGAAGGTCCCTAGACTCATCATTAGTGGGTAGTGGATGAATTTTTTTAATCATCACGGGGCCGAATCACATATTGTATTTTCTTACATGTTAGAGTATTAAGACACATATTTTTATAACGTTTCACATTTTATTGATATATTACTTATTTATATATTATCTATGAAATTTTATTATTCTATTTAATTATTTAATATCCTACCATTCGATTTTTATGTCTTTCTATGGGAAAGTACATGGCATGGTATGTACTATTTTAACTAGAAGTGTTAAATCATTTTTTGTTTCAAACTATAAGTGATAATTTATTTTTGATAAATTTATTTAGGGTTGAGTATTATTTAATTTAATTTATAAATAAACATCTATATGTATATAAATAAGCAGTTTGATAACCTATTGAAGAATTATGGAAAATCGGTTTGAATTTACGTACTTTCACACTATATGAGTTTTTTCTATAACTGGGGCATGGTTTTTAGTTAAATTCTATATTTTAAGATAAATATCTTTAACCAATTTATGTTCATTCATATAAAATATGAATAGAAATAATAATATGATGATCTATTTATAATACAATAGTTTGGGTTCTCTTAATCATTATTTACTATTTTCTAAAAATAATAGATACTATGGTATTGAAAATTATTTGAATTGAGGTCACTAAAGGTTGGTAGTAGGTAGTAAGTGGAAGAGATTCTAGACTTATTTTTTATTGTAAATGGGATACATTGTTGAATATAAGTACATTTGATTATTGTAGCTTATGAATTTTAATATTTAAAAATAGAATGACTGAATATTTTGTAAACATTAATATTATTTATTGATGTGAAATAAGTTACTTTTTTTTGTATTGTCCAAAAATATGTCAGCTACATTTGATCAACATATTTTTATATATTTTTATTGATTTGGATTGTTTTTTTATATGAGAGTATGTATTAGTTGTATTTACATACATCATGGTTGTTGTCACACCTAGACATCGCATCGAGGTAAGTTTTTAATTTTTATTTTTATCACATAAGTTTAGTTTCCTTTTTATAATTGTCTCATTGGAATGCGGGTTGAACCCAAAATTAGTGTGCACTTTTGCGCTAAAAAATGAACGTTGCATTAACAATGCCTGATGTGAGGGCAAGGCACGGGCGAAGCTATGCTGCCCACCTAGTGTGTGGGAGAACCTTTTTATTATCATTGTTTTTAATGTGAAATAGTTTTTTTAACATCATTAGTATTTCTATCATTATTATTTTTATTGTTGAACCCTTTATTAATTTTTATTATTAAGTTCATTTTGTCATTTTAATCTTATTTTAGTTTAGGTTGGCTTTTTTTTTCTTAGCTTCCAATTACACTTTTTTTTAATTTTTTTTCTATATATTGTATATTTATTTTATTTTATTTTTATCCTTTCTTTTCTTTTTTATTCACTTTCTTTATTTTATTTATTCTCCCTCTTTTTCCCACTCTCCCCGACACATCACTGTTCATCTGCCCCCTCCATGTGACACGTGCCGAACCCTAGATGCCTCCCAAGCCGGCCCTTCCCGGTACTGCACCATTCTCCTTCCCTAGGATCACGCCGCACTCCCCATACCCCCCTGGTCCGCCGACCCATCTTCCCCATTTACCTCTCTTCAAGTCATGCTACCGCGATTCTACCAAGCTGGAGGCTCTGCTCACCTAGATCGTGCTGCCTTGGCCAGCCTTCCCTCAGCAGGTGCTTCCACGACTCTACCTAGCTAGAGGCGCTGCCCTCCTTATTGCCTCGGCCTCTCGTCAAGTGCCCCCCCTCCTCTAACCATCCGCATTCTATCCTTGCCACCCAATTCCAGCCGCGGTTCCCCAGACACACCCTCGCTGCACCTCCTAAGAAACGTGCCACAAACTCACTAGCCCGCTTGCCCCCATCCTCACCTCTTCTTCGCCCCGTGCCCCCTAGAACCCCGTTGTGCTGCCCCTTTCTGCCCTTTCCACAACCTCAGGTGACCAAATATTTGTAGGGTTTAGTCTTCTTTATTCATTCATTTTATTTGTTTATTTGTTTTCAGCAGGTATACGATTTGGTTTTGGGGTTTTAACTTGAGTTTTTTTGTTCAAATTCCTGATATTGGGTTCACGCTAGGTTCCTTGAGGAGCGAATGACATGCGTTTGTGGTTTCACACAAATTTTGGGGGTTTCTCCAATCGAGTTAGGTGGTTCCGTGCATGAATATTAATTGATGAATCCATTCGTTGATTTAATTAACATAACATGTTTATTAATCATTTAGTTTGATGCGAATTTTATTTTTCATAAGGTTTAATGTGTTTTGATGTGTTTAGTACTATGTGCATAAAATAAGTATGTTGTTGTGAAACTAATGTTGAAATAGTTATTATTATTTTTCCTTTAAGTTGTGTAGTTAATTTGTTAGGGCGTGAAAAAGGGTGCAATTTTCGTTTTATTGTTGTGTCTATCTGCAATTAGTCAGAAATGTCATTTGAAAGAGTTTTTGGCATTTAGTGTCATGTGACATATATTGAAATTGTTTGGAACTTTTTTCTGGTAGTTCGTTTAATTATAGAAATGGTATTTTAAATTGTGCGTGTGTTTTCATTAATTGTGTGCGTGATGCAGATTGTGTTCCTGAGGTGTCGTGTACGTGTGGTCATGTATGGGTGGTTTTGGGTCTGTCTAGGGTGTAAAGCGTTGTTTTTCTCTCGAAAATTTATTTATGAAAGAAATTGGGTTGTTTTATTAAATGAGTATTAAGGGTGAAAAATTGTTTTTGATTAAATTGTGTAAATATTTTGGTGCTTAAAGTCAGGAAACACATGCGGAGTTTGTTTAATAAATTTGTTTAGTTGCGTGTTTGATAATGAAACTGTTTTCATTGATTGTGCAGTTGTTTTAATTTTTCGTGAAAGAAATGCATATTATGTTTTGGAACATTTTAGTGTGCGTATTATTTCAAATGGATTCTGTTTGTGTGAATGGTGGTTTTTGGTGTGTTTGATGTCTTTCTTGGTTTTAGTGTACAATTATGACATGTGCCATGAACATTGATTTACTTGAGCACAAACGGGAAGCCTTGGTACTAGGTGGGTAGATTAGACTAGCATGCTAGTGATACGGGAGTGGCCTCAGCCTAGTTTTACTTAGTGGGATTGATGCTTACAACACTAACGAAACATTGGATGATGAATGGAGACCACTATGGTAGGAGGTGCTTCCCTACCAGTGGCTCGTGCATGGGAATTTTTGATACGGTTCACCGAGACGTGAGTTTCTAGGGTCCCACTTCTCTTTAGTGTCTTTAGGGTCTCCCATGTATTGTGGTCTTACTCTACTTGCTGCTCACCATCAGCACAAGGTGTGACATTGGGGTTACCAAGAAATATCTGTGTACATGTGTACGTGTGTGCGTGCATCTGTGTGTGTGTGTCTGTGTCTGTGTGTGTGTGTGCATGTGTGGGAATTCATATGTGTGTGTAAATTAATTTAAGGTGTTTTCCTTTTATAGAAGTTTCCCCTTAAAAATTGTTTTCATTAAAATTCTTTAATCACTTTTATTTTATTCTGTTAAATTGAAAATGTGTTTGTCTTTTTATAATTATGCGTGGAACATTTTCTCGGTGGCATCCTACTGGGATTTTAGCTTACGCCCTACATACGCCCTTGGCTGTATGTAGATTCTGTTTCTTCTTCATTCTAGGATGTGAAATCATGCTCAGTGATGGTGGATCTGGTCATTGATAGTCCTCTCATTCAGGTTTGTATTGTGGCGTGTGGATGCTACGCCTCTCTGGTTTTTTTGGAGGTTTTAGTTTTAGTTTCATTTTTTATCTCTTATTTTAGTTGTGGGTTCAAGCTGTAAACCCATGTTTTTGTTTTCAGTTTAAGGCCATGTCTGGTTGTCTACTTTCATTTTCAGTTTCTTTATCTTATCAGTTGTTTTGTGTTTACTATTTTGGGTAAAATAGTTCCCACTGGTTACTCATGATACCCAGGAACTTGTGCCAGCCCATGGGGATCGGGAACGCCCTTCGGGCCTTGCCACAGACCGGGTCGGGCGCCGAGTCGGATAGAGACCCGGCCTGGTTCATGAAAAAATGGTATCAGATGGCATGATTTTCTCTCTTGGGTCATTTTCTTTTGGGAGAGTCATGGTAGACTTGAGTTAATGTTGTTGAGACTCGATGTCCTGGCTATGAGTAAGGTGCCTGGCTAGCACAACTCGTGGCGGGACTCAAGTTACAAAAGTATGTTGGGGGTTTTTTGAGTTTTTGGTCCTCGCTGTTAATCGTGTCTAAAGGAAATGAAACGGGAGAAAGGTCAGTGGTCTTAGAGATCTCTCTAGGTCTGGCAGGCCTTGTGGAGCTGGGGGAAACTGTCCTAAAATACTCTCTATGGCCAATGGCGTGATTGGCGTATGGCCGCCAACCATATTCTCCAATCACCCGCTGACACTAGTTTCCTCCTACATTGTTTCTCGTCTCCTTGAATTGGATTCATGGAAATTTCGTTTTTAAGTAAAAATGATTTGGTCTTCGAAAAATGTTTTGAAACAAAGCTCTTTAAAAACAAAATGATGAGAAATGTTTGGAAATTGTGGGTTGGGTGTTTTGGTTTTGAAAAAAATGGAAAGGTCTGGTTTTGATCCTTTTGGTTCTCATTGGAAACCACATGCATGAGTGTATATGGAAATAGAAAGGGTTAATGGAACGAGCGGATACGTTCCTGGATGGATATGAGGTGGGTGACAGTGTGGCACGAGAACATGCATGTTCAAGGCTCATGGGACACCATTGGAGTTTGTGCAACCCACTAGATTGGAATATTTTCAAAATGTTTTGTTAAATGAATATTTGGTGTTTTAGTAACTGGTGATTGCATTGTGTGACCTTGTGTTCTTGACATGTTTGATGTGAGACATTTTGTGTTGAGAATCCTTTTTGACTAAATTTTGTCCTATGTTTGGATTCATATTTGTAAGTCGATATGCAAGCGTGTAGATAGTTATTTCCCTTGGAAAGTACATCGGGGAGCCCTTTCAGTGTTTTCCCCTGCACGTTTCGTGTTCGCTTGTGGTATGTCCTGACCATGGACCAGTTCAGTTGGGTCCATGGTTTTCTTTCTTGGCTAGTGTATGACCCCAATAAAGAGTTAATGTGTGAATGACGTGCGACCACAGATGGTTCACCATTGGCCGACCCTCCAGATTACTAATGTAAGGACTCTTTTTTTAGTGACAATGCTTAGTCTATTACTTTTTTTCCTTTAGTTGAGAGGATCATCTCACAGCGGAATAACAGATGCTAGGGGTGTTTAAGGGAGTTTTGGTCTCTTTGAGTCATCTGAGTCATCGAATACAAGGTTTGACACTTTTGCGTCTAAAGGTTCCCCTGGAAGCGGTGAATGGAATTCTAGAAAGGAAGGTTGAAGTCAGTTTAGAGTTATCAGTGCTAACTGAAGTCTTGAAAGGCCTGTAGTGCTTTTATCAGCCGCAAGGGTCAGTTTTGGTGACATCTTGCAGTGTGAGGTCCCTTTGATAGTCAACGGTTGTTTGGAAGTGGTAAAGGAGACTCCAATATGGAAAAGATGGACGCAACCCAAAGTTGTTGGTGTAGTCTTTTGTTCTAAATGACCTCTGGTCTTTGGTTTGTTTTGTTTAAGAAAAGGTTGGTGTTATGCTACTAGTTTGGCAGACCCAGTCATATAAGGATATTACGGTCATTTGCAGAAATCACATGTTGTTTAAGACGCAGTTTAAATTAGTTCTCTGTGCAATGTTTCTCTCTACAACAATGGTCATGTTCAGGTGACGATTTTTGGTGTCGTTTTCTCATCCAATGAGAAAAAATGGTGATGTGCATGCACCATTTCAGATATTGTGTTGGTGAATATTTCATGTATGGACAGTTGGATGTCATAATGTGTTGTATTTGCTGGTGTTACCTCAGTTGCAGTGTGGTTGCATGTGACACCAAAAAGGAGAACCTCCATCTAGGAGTCTTCTATGCCTAAATGCAAGGAAAAAGATGCTTCAAACATCAGGACTCCAGCCATAGGCCTCAGAGTGAAGCTGACACGTGTTCAGAAACCCCAGGAGTGTATGGGACCCCAACTTTATTTCTGTCACCAGTGTTAAAAGTAGAGGCAATTTAAATTGATTCCATGGATGTTCCGCTCCGAATGATCCATCTGGCTTCATAAGGTTTTGGCAACCATGTGGAGGCGTGTTCGTCTCGTTGCCTTAATATCTTGGGGATTGCATCCCATTGGATGCAATCGTTTTAGTGGTCTTTATAGGAGTTTGTTGAGTAAATATGTCTCAAATCTGCATAATGATAATCTACGAATATAGAAATGCTGGTTTGTCGTGGGTCATGCTTTTGATGCCTGGTAGTCAGGCCCCTCCCTCCCCACCCCTTGTAGTGGGGTGTTTGGTCAGCATCATGAATTTTTGAATGTTATATATCCATTGTTTGTTCAAATGGCAATGAGACCCACGACGTGTCTCGCACAAAGGTCTCGGGAATAAATCGGTTTTGGCCTTTCTTGAATGGTGGGGAGTCCTTCTGGACCTCCCCATGTTTGTTTTCTAGTCCCGCCATGTGTTTTGGTAGGTTCTTAATGGTGGGGAGACCCACATTGGGTCTCGCATGAATGTCTGTAGAATGAATGAGTGCCAGAATTTTCATTAATGTAGGGGAGTCCTCTCAAACCTCCCCGTGTCGATTTTCCAGTCTTGTTTTGAGCGTCAGTGAGTTCCTAATGGCGGGGATCTCTCAGGCCTCTCCATGTTTATCTTATGCTTTTGTATTTAAATATGGCTTGGTGATAAGTGATAAGAGTGTTCTGTGGAAGTGGTTTGACTTTCTTTGATCATTCTATCCAACGGTGTGGTTTTGGTTTAATAGTTCTTGAGGTGTTTCAGCTTGTGAAGTTGGTTTCCGTGGGTGCGAGATTTCCCTTCCTTGATCAGTCAACTAGAAGTGTTCTAGCTCTTCGGGGCAGGCAACACATATTAGAATGTCTTTCTGTGAGTTTCTCGAAGTTGTCTTCGAGTCACTTTCTCTGAGCACGATGTGTTTTCCTCTCTTTACATGCTTTTTTTGGGGACCCACTTTGAACCTTAATGAGGTGTTCCTTCCTAGTTTGGGCTTTAACCATAGTTGTGGCTTTCCAGGGACGTAAAGCTTTATGGTGGGGAGAACTGTCACACCTGGACTTCACATCGTGGTAAGTTTTTAATTTTTATTTTTATCACGTACTTTTAGTTTCCTTTTTATAATTTTCTCGTTGGAATGCGGGTTGAACCTGAAATTAGTGTGCACTTTTGCTCTAATAAATGAACACTGCCTTGACAATGCCCGATGCGCGGGCAGGGCACAGGTGAAGCTATGCTACCAGCCCAGTGCGCGGGCGAACCTTTTTATTATCAATGTATTTAATGTGAAATTGTTTTTTAACATCATCAGTATTGGTATCATTATTATTGTTATTGTTGAACCATTTATTAATATTTATTATTAAGTTCATTTTTTCATTTTAATCTTATTTTAATATAGGTTGGCATATTATTCTTAGCTTCTAATTCCACTTTTATTTTTTTTATTTTTTTTATCTTTTGTCTATTTCTTTTATTTTAATTTTATCCTTTCCTTTCTTTTTTTATCACTTTATTTATTTTATTTCTTCTCCCTCTTTTTCTCACACTACCTAGTGCATCACTGTTCATCTTCCCCCTCCATGTGACCCGCGCCGAACCCTATCCACCTCCCCAGCTGGCCCTTCCCGGCGCTGCACCATTCTCCTTCCCTCGGTTCGTGCCGCACTCCCCATACCCTCTGGTCCTCCGACCCATCTTCCCCATTTCCCTCTCTTCAAATCGTGCTACCACGATTCTACCCAGCTGGAGGCTCTGCTCACCTAGATTGTGACGCCTTGGCCAGCCTTCCCTCAGTAGGTGCTGCCACGACTCTACCCAGCTGGAGGCGCTGCCTCCATGTTTCCTCGGCCTCTCGTCATGCGCCCACCTCCTCAGACCATCTGCCTGTTATCCTTCCCCCCCCATTCTAGTCGCGGTTCCCCATACAAACCCTCGCTGCACCTCCTAAGCAACGCGCTACAACCTCACCAGCCCACGCGACCCCATCCCCACCTCTACTTTTCACCGTGCCCCTAGAATCCCGTCGTGCTGCCCCCTATAGCCCTTTCCGCACCCTCAGGTGACCCAATCATTGTAGGGTTTAGTCATCCTCATTTATTCATTTTATTTGTTTATTTTTTCAGTGGGTATACGATTTGGTTTTGGGGTTTTAACTTCAGTTTTTTTGTTTAAATTCATGATATTGGGTCCGCGCTAGTTTCCTTGAGGTGCGAATGACACACGTTTGTGGTCGCACACAAATTTTGGGGGTTCGCCAATCGAGGTAGGTGGTTCCATGCATGAATATTAATTGATGATTTCATTCGTTGATTTAATTAACTTAGCGTGTTTATTAATTATTTATTTTGATGGGAATTTTATTTTTCATAAGGTTTAGTGTGTTTTGATGTGTTTAGTAGTATGTGCATAAAATAAGTATGTTGTTGTGAAACTAATGTTGAACTGGTTATTTTATTTTTGTCCTTTATGTTGTGTAGTTAATTTGTTAGGGCGTGAAAAAGGGTGCAATTGTCGTTTTATTGTTGCGTCTATCTATGTTTAGTCATAAATGACATTTGAAAGAGTTTTTGGCATTTAGTGTCATGTGACATATATTGAAATTGTTTGGAACATTTTTCTGGTAGTTCGTTTAATTATAGAAATGGTATTTTAAACTCTGTGTGTATTTTCTTTAATTGCATGTGTGATGTAGATTGTATTCATGAGGTGTTGTTGTGTACGTGTGGTCATGTAAGGGTGGGTTTGGGTCGGTCTAGTGTGTAAAGCGTTGTTTTTCTCTCAAAAATTTATTTATGAAATAAATTGGGTTGTTTTATTAAATGAGTATTAAGGGTGAAAAATTGTTTTTGATTAAATTCTGTGAATATTTTGGTGCTTAATGTCAGGCGACACATGCGGAGTTTATAACGACCCATACTTTACATACAATGTTATTACATCAGAATTGAAGAAAACTTATTACAACATATAACCAAACCATGAAAGGACCATATAGGTTTATTATCTTTATAAACTGGGAAACATAAACAACTGGTTCATAAAGCATCTACTTTGCCTCCCATTTATTTCATCATATCTAGAGTCTCATTTGGCATAATCTACTTAATAAACTTCTTCCTGACCTAGGGAAACAAAACATACAAAAGGGTGAGCTCAAATGATCAGTAAGGGTAAAAAAAATAAATATCAATCACATCATATACATAAGCACATAACTTTTGGAAATCTTAACCGGCAAAAGAGATCATAATTTCATAACATGGGATAAATCATAGTAGTGAAATAAAATCCCAATAATCATAACAAAAAAATGAAACTTTGTGTAATACACACATAATCATATAGAATCATTTCTTATTAGTCAAGACTCATTGCCAATACTCATTGCCAAGACTATGTTAGTGGACAATGTCCCTTTCTGAACCGAGTCACCCTCGTTTCTGTCCTGTTTCACTGAACCGATATAACCTACCATTCTAGCCATGTCTATCTCATGAGATATAAAATCTTTACCCAATTCATTGGAGGGATATATAGGTCCCACCCATCTCATAATGATACCATTCTTATGTGTGCCACAGAAATCATAAATCATACATCATTGCATAACCCATGTAATAAAAATGGAATTCTTAAACATCGTGACATCATAAAGCAATTCATATAAGATAAATGAATTCATAAAAATAATTCCATTACAACATAATCAAATCAATGTAATGATAGGTATAGAATCAGAACCCTATATTATCTTACATGGAAAATCATTTTGATAAAACACTTGAACTCCATTCTTGAGGAAAATATCCTTTCTACTTCAAAAACATTTTCCTTTCTTAACATGTAATAAAATTTTAAACTAAAAGAAGTTGATTAAAAATAAACTTGAAAACATATAAAGAAAGATTCTTGGAAATAATTTTTTAAAAATCCATTTATGCTGTATAAGTTAAAAAAACATTCTTCGTACTTTTGTCAGAAAAGTCAAAAAGTACCTCGTACGAAAAACGACAAAAGATTCCTTTCATATTTTTTACTAAAAACTCACCAAAGGGTAAAATTGGATTTAAACAATTTTAGGTGGATGGAAATAATATTACATATTGATGAAACATGGATGTGGATGATAAAATACACCCTAGTAAATACCAAAGTATAAACAATCTCGGATAAAAATGAGATTGTGATATTTTCCCTTACATTAGGTCCGATATGCCTTTTATGTGTATGAACCTCCTGTATAATGATTCAAATAATGTTATTAACTTATTTCAGAATCACACTTATTTTTATGATATCATATATGGTCATATTCTTAGCTTCTTAGTAGTAATATTTCATTGCTACTTGTTATTCGGGTGTTTATAACTTTTTGTTCTTATGCGTGTGTTGTCGAATATATTCTTATTCTTCTCTTTAGGTTATAGATACCTCATTTCCAGAATGATATTAGTGTAATATATATCATATTCATTCATTCAATTCATTTATATAATCATTATGAAATGAAGATCATGTAGAACGAGTCGCATCACGTCGTGGAGACGGTATTCCGTACGTACGCATGAGTGATGATATTGTTTTTGGTCTAATTACACTTGTACAATAGAATTAGGACATGTGTTAGGGTAATAATAATATCATTTTTACCCTTAATTACCATATTTACTTTTAACCGTGGTAAAAAAAGTAAAAAGTTACTATTCACCAAAAAATTATTTTCATCTCATTGAACCACATTTTACATACTGACATCAACCATGTTTCTCGGATTTTCGAAATTCCACTCACAGAAGCGCTAAAATTATGTTTTATGAAAAATTCATTTTTTTAACTACCACTTAGTGGTTTCACTATTCATCAAAAATTGAAATTTTCAAAAAAAGACCAAAATTTCACCCTAGGATAATTTCGATATTCCGAATCCAAAAATGAAGTCCATTTTGAAAATTAAAATTTATAAAATTTCAAAAAGTGGTTATTACTATTCATAACAGCTAGTTTTAATAATATTATATTAGCATATCATTGTTTAGTGAAACTCGGTATTGCGTACGACGCAAGCTATCGAGGAAGGTTGCGATTTCATGTAAAGCAAGCCAAGCAAGTGTTGTGTGTTGAAAAATATTCCTATGATGATTTATATAACATAAAAGTCTCGAGTGTTACATTCTACCCCCCTTTAAATGAATTTCGCCCTCAAAATTCGTCACTTTGTAACAAACAGATGAGGATACCTTTCCATCATCATATCCTCAAGCTCCCATGTAGCTTCTTCTAATTGGTGGTTCCTCCATAAAACTTTCACCAATCGAGTGGTCTTGTTTCACATGACTTTTTCGCTACGATCCAGAATCTCTATCGGTTGTTCTTCATGAGAAAGATCTTGCTTCAGCGGTACAACTTCTGAGCTGAGTACATGTGAAGTTTCAGGTATGTACTTTCTCAGGAGAGATACATGGAACACATCATGAACCTGAGAGAGATTCAGAGGAAGCAGCAATCGGTAAGCTACCTTCCCAACACGATCCAGTATTTCGAAAAAACCGATATATCTAGGGCTCAACTTCCCCTTCTTTCCAAATCTCATAACCCTCTTCCATGGAGATATTTGTAAGAACACTTTATCACCCACTTCAAACTCTAGGTGTTTTCTTCAGTTGTCAGCTTAACTTTTCTGTCGACTCTAAGCTGCTCTTATGTGTTGTTGAATAGATCTGACCTTCTCTGCCATTTCATCAATGAGATCGGGTCCTAATAGCTTTCTTTCCCCAACTTCATCCCAGCAAGTTGGACTCCTGCATTTCTTTCCATAGAGAGATTCATAAGGAGCCATCTAAATACTGGAGTGAAAGCTATTGTTATAAGAAAATTCCACCAAAGGTAGGTGTTGGTCCCAACCTCCTTTGAAATCCATAGAGCATGCTCTCAACATATCTTCTAGAGTTTTAATTGTTCTCTCAGACTGACCATCTCTCTGAGGATGATAACCGGTGCTCAAACTCAACTCTGTATCCAGAGTATACTGAAGACTTCGCCAGAACTTCGAGTTAAATCTCGGATTCCGATCAGACATAATAGAAAGTGGTACTCCGTTCAATCTTACCACTTCCTTTACATATATCCTGGAAAGCTAATCCAGAGAGAAATCCTCTCTAATAGCAATGAAGTGTGAAGACTTTGTAAGACGATCAACTATGACCCAGATAGCATTATTGCCTTTGGATGTTTTAGGAAGTCCTGTGACAAAGTCCGTAGTGATGTTTTCCCATTTCCATTTGGGTATGGGTAATGGTTGTAACATCCCCTTAGACTTCTGTATCTCAGATTTAATTTGTTGACAAACCAAGCATCGAGAGACATATTCAGCAACATCTATTTTCATGCCATCCCACCAGAAGTACTCTTTCAGGTCCCTATACATCTTCGTGCTTCCAGGATGAATAGAGAATGAAGAACTATCAGCCTCATCTAGCAGCTCCTTCTTTAATTCGGGGATGGGAGAAACACAAACCCGATTCCTGAACATTATTATCCCATCACAATCAAGGTTGAATTCAGGAACATTTCTCACCTTCTTTTGTAACTCGACATCTTCTTTCTATGCCTCTTTAATCTTCACATGTATAGATGGTTGAACATTCATTTGCGAAAGATACGATATTTCCCCTTTCATTATAATTCCAAGATCCATCCTTTGTAAATCCATAAATATTGGATCTTTTCTGATCCTCATCATGGATAAACTAGCATGGTCTTGTCGACTTAATACATCTGCCACCAAGTTTGCTTTCCCAGGGTGGTAATGAATTGAGTAGTCATAATCCTTAATCAGCTCCAACCATCTTCTTTGGAGCATATTCAGCTCCTTTTGTTTGAAAATATACTTTAATCTTTTATGATCTATATAAATATCACACCTTTCACCATAAAGGTAATTCCTCCAAATCTTTAATGCGACGATTACTGCAGTTAACTCCAAATCATGAGTTGGGTAATTTTGCTCATGTATTTTCAACTATCGTGAGGCATAAGCTATCACCATATCATTTTTCATAATAACACACCCCAATCCCTTCTTGGAAGCATCACTATAGATCAGAAACCTTTCTCCACTACAAGGCGGTGTGAGCACAGGTGCACTGGATAACCTTCTTTTCAACTCCTTGAAATTCTATTCAGATTCCTCCGTCCAAACAAACATGACTCATTTCCGAGTCAACATGGTGATGGATTAGATAATCATGAAAAATCGTTCACAAAACGTCGATAATATCCAGCCAAACCAAGAAAACTTCGGATCTCAGTTACTGTTGCTGGTCTCGACCATCTTTCGATAACCTCTGTTTTTCCTGGATCCATAGATATCCCCTCTTTTGAGATTATGTGACCCAAAAATGCAACTTTTTGAAGCCAAAATTCACACTTGGTAAATTTGGCATAAAGCTTCTCCTTTTTCAAGGTCTTCAATATAATTCTCAAGTGGGCTTCATGTTCTTCCTTGCTCTTTGAATAGACAAGAATATCGTCTATAAAGACTACCACAAATTGATCAAGATAGTCTCTAATGACTCTATTCATCAGATCCATGAAGATAGCAGGAGCATTAGTAAGACCAATTGGCATCACTATTAATTCATAGTGTCCATACCTTGTACCTAAAGCCATCTTTGGTACATCCTCCCTTTCGACCGTTAATTGATGATACCCTGAACGAATATCAATCTTGGAAAAGTATTGAGCTCCATGTAGTTGTTCAAATAAGTCATCAATGCGTGGGAGAGGATATTTGATCTTGATAGTGATATTGTTAAGTTCTCAATAATCAATGTGGAGTCTCATTGATCCAACTTTCTTCTTAACAAATAGAACAGGTGATCCCCAAGGTGATGCACTAGGGTGTATGAACCCCTTATCAAGATTCTCTTGGAGTTGCTTCTCCAATTCCTGCAACTCAATTGTGGCCATTCTATAAGGTGTCTTTGAAATAGGCAAAGCACCCAGTACGAGTTATATTGAAAACTCAACTTCACGATTTGGTGGAAGACCCAGTAATTCCTCTAGAAAGACATAATCAATCTCCCGTACAATGGGCATATTATTAATCGTGAGTTTCTCACCATCCATTTGAGATAAATAACCTTTATTTAGTAGAATCAATACCTATAAAATGGATGAAATTTCTACTGGAAGGTTATGTTCATCCTTGCATCGATAGACGATCATAGATTGATCTGGAATATGAAATGTGACTTCCCTTCTATGGAAATTGATATGAGATCTATGTAGAGAAAGCCAATCCATGCCAAGAATCACATCAAATTCTACTATAGGAAGGATCACAATATTAGCAGGAAGCACTTTCCCACAAACTTCAATCGGAGAAGAATTATAAACTTTTGATGTGACTATTGAGCCATTTGGTGTTGTCACAGCTATCTCAACATCTAATTGTTGAGGTAATACGGTGATACCCTTAGAAAATTATTCAGAAATAAAGGAGTGGGTGGATCCAGAATCAAATAAAACATTTGCTACTTTAGAGTGGATGGTATGTGTACCTTTCACCACATCGTTATCATACTCCACATAGCTGATAGAAATTGCATGTGACTTTCCTTTGTCTTTAGCCTTAAGATTTTTTTGACGTCGACCATCATCATCAATCCTTGGATTAGGGAATTTATTGGCATAATGTCCCATCTCCTTGCACTTGAAACATTGAAGTGTAGTAGGTTCATTCTATGTATCCCTTCCTTTGATTGCATCATTAGACATCTTCTTCCCATCATTGCGGCATTCAAATGCCCGATGACCTTCCTTTCCACCTTTGAAACATTATTTGTCCCTTTAAGACAACTCCCTCCATGTTTCCTTCCACACTTTGAGCATAAGGGAATGTCCATCTTCTTTTCAGTGTAATCTTTAGATTTTCCTTTGAATTCCATTTTCCTCTTCTTATCAAACCCATATGACTGATGGGTTACTCCAATCTCCATCTCAACTTTGAGAGCACATCGAAAGATTTTCTCATAGCTATTAAAGTCCCTTATGGCTAAGGCCCTTCAAAGACATGGTTTTAAGCCACTAAAGAATCGATCGATCTTACTCACAGGTTGGATAATAAAACTAGAAGCGTACCTTGAAAGTCATGTAAAATTTGCATCATAGGTACCAATAGATTCATCATCCTTTTGCTTCAGTTCAAGAAACTATATCTCCATATTTTTTCCGAGAATACGAGGGAAGTACTTATTGAAAAATTAGTTCTTGAACATGTCCCATTCCATGGACTCTATTTCATCCCTTTGCCTCACATTCTTAATAAGATTCCACCATTGATCAACATTACCTTCAAAATGATACACTACTATGATGACTTTATCATGATCAGAACATTGAATAACTGAAAATATCTTTTTAGTAGTACTAATCCATTGTTCAGAAACTAATGGATCCGTAGACCCGCTGAATGATGGTGGACGATGTATCATGAAGGATTGAACAGAATGTTTCTCCTTCCTTTGCTCGTTTGGAAGTCCTTCATGATTCATAGCTTGAGAAAGTTGTGTGAGCATGGCTACAAGTTTTTGCATTCCAGCTCCCATAACGTTTGGTTGCTCAGGGGGACAATCATTGCATTTCCCGTCACATTCAGCATTAACACGGTTCCTTCGGGTTCCAGCCATTGACTAAAACCAAGAAGAATAGTGTGAGAAACACTAATTATAATAGGAAAACCACATAATCAAGAATAAAATTTCACACTTAAGGTCTTATCCTAGGTTATTCATGGCCGTTTCTAAAATACTAATATTGTGTTCTATGCTTAGACTTATCCTTAGGGTTCTTACTAAGGCTTTCACATCCTAGTTTCCAAAGGTTGACTATACCTTTCCTCTATACCAACTATAACGACCCATACTTAACATTCATTGTTATTACATCAAAATTGAAGCACACTTATTACAATATATAACAAAACCAAGAAAGGACCGTATATGTATAGTGTCTTTAGAAACTAGGAAACATAAACAACTGGTTCATAAAGCATCTACTTTGCCTACCATTTATTTCATCATATCTAGAGTCCCTTTTGGAATATTCTACTTAATAACCTTATTTCTGACCTGGGGAAACAAAACATACAAAAGGGTGGGCTCAAATTCTCAGTAAGGGTAAACAAAAGAAATATCAATCACATCATATACATAAGCACATTACTTTTGGAAATCTTAACCATCAAAAGAGATCATAATTTCATAACATGGGATAAATCATAGTAGTGAAATGAAATCCCAATAATCATAACATAAAACATGAAACATTGTGGCAGACACACATAATCATAGAGAATCATTTCTTATTAGTCAAGACTCATTTCCAAGACTATCTTAGTGGAAGAAGTCCCTTTCGGAATCGAGTCACCATCATTTCAGTCCTGTTTCACTGAACCGGTATAACCTACCATTCCAACCATGTCTATCTCATGAGATAGAAAATATTTACCCAATGCATTGGAGGGATATATAGGTCCCACCCATCTCATAATGAAACCATTCTTCTGTGTTCCACAAAAATCATAAATCATACATCATTGCATAACCCATGTAATAAAAATGGAATTCTTAAACATCGTGATATCATAAAAAATCATATAAGATAAATGAATTCATAAAAATAATTCCATCAAAACATAATCAAATCAATGTAATTATAGGTATATAATCAGAACCCTATATTATCTTAGATGGAAAATAATTTTGATAAAACACTTGAACTCCATTCTTGAGCAAAATATCATTTCATCTTCAAAAACATTTTCCTTTCTTAACATGTCATACAATTTTAAAATAAAAGAAGTTGATTAAAAATAAACATGAAAACTTTTAAAGTAAGCTTCTTGGAAAAAATGTTTTAAAAATCCATTTATTCCGTATAAGTTAAAAAAAACATTCTTCGTACTTTTGTCGGAAAAGTCAACAAGTACCTCATACGAAAAACGACAAAAGATTCCTTTTATATCTTTTAATAAAAACTCGCAGAAGGGTAAAATTGGATTTTACCAATTTTAGGTGGATGGAAATAATATTACATATTGAGGAAACATGTATGTGGATGATAAAATACAACCCAGTAAATACCAAAGTATAAACAATCTCCAATAAAAATGAGATTGTGATATTTTCCCTTACCTTAGGTCTGATATGCCTTGTACGTGTCCGAAACTCCTGTATAATGATTTAAATAATGTTATTGACTTATTACATAATCATACTTATTTTTATGATATCATATATGGCCATATTCTTAGCTTCATAGTAGTAATATTTTATTTCTACTTGTTATTCGGGTGTTTATAACTTTTTGTTCTTATGCGTGTGTTGTCGAATAAATTCTTATTCTTCACTTTAGGTTATAGATACCTCATTTCCAGAATGGTATTAGTGTAATATATATCATATTAATTCATTCAATTCATTTATATAATCATTATGAAATGAAGATCATGTAGAACCAGTCGCATCACATCGTGGAGACGGTATTCCGTACGTATGCACAAGTGATGATATCGTTCCTATGATCATGGAATTGTATTGGAGTGTAGGTATTCTATTTTAGAATCAGTATCACTTTATAATAGTCATATATAGTCATTATTTACACCATTATACCCATCCTTGGAAGGTGGTTGTGGATAATAGATTACACCACGACATGGAGACGGTATTCCGTACGTACGCATGCGCGGTGATTTCTTTTTCCGTAGGATGGATAGACAGTGAAATGGGGTTGTTTCATACTTATAATGACATATCAGTATATGAGTGATACTGATGTCATTACCTCATAATGAAAAAATTAAAGAAGAAGAAGTGGAAAAAGAAATTAATATGAAAGAATCGGTAACGGACATTATCTCTTCTTTGAAGTGCTTCTTTGAGACCTCATTTTAGGGCACTAAAATAGGTCTTTGAAGAAGACCAGAACCTCTAGGATGTTTCTAGGGAAGTGGAGAGAAGAAATTGTCAGGGTTTGGCCGAGCATGAAGGCTCAATGTTGTGTGAGGAAGAGGGGGAGGAGGTGCCCTTTTATAAGGGAGGAGAGGGGCACCTTTGGAATAACTAGAAATATTATTTTATTATAAAGTCAAATTCGGTTTTTAATAGCTCCTTATTGATATATTTAGAAGATAAGGTGGGTAGGGGTCTAAATCCTCTCATCAAATATAATTTATTCAAGTTTAGGTTCCTATTTTTTCCTTATCATTTTGATTTAACATTAAGTTAAATAATTTTACTTTTACCGTGTCTTCTTGTGTTCTTATACAATAAGGTTAATAAACTTACTATAAGTAGCCAAACGAATACCAAGTTGTTTATTATATATATATATATGAAACCTTATCTAATTCATTTGGCCGAACCATAGATTTTTAGGAATAAAATAATAATTACTAATATAATATTTATTTTAAAAACTATTTTATGTCAATTTTGACACTATTTAGTAATTAATTTTTGTGAAAATCATAACAGAATGATTAGTTAGAAAAAAGTTATTTAAATCAATAATAACATGTCATATTAATATATAAAATTATTTGAATTCATAAAAAGTGTCAAATTACATTTATTTTTGTTTTTATAACATCAATTATTTCAATATTTCATTAATAAGAAAATTACTTCCTCATCTTTGTGTCATAAATAAATTAAATTATTTAAGGTCTAAAAATTACAAATAAAATACCATTATGTAGGAAATCTTTTTATCCCGCTAATGAATATTTATAGTCGAATTTAACTTCTGTATAACCCCATATTAAAAATTATTCACTTATTAAACTTTGATTTTAACTATTTTAACCCTTCATTAAATAAATTAATAATAAATGTGCTAATCTAATCCAAGTGGGCCTAAATGGTCATATTTTATTTCTAAGGTTGTTTTTGGTCGAATTACACTTGTCCAATAGAATTAGGACATGTGTTAGGGTAATAATAATATCATTTTTACCCTTAATTACCCTATTTACTTTTAACCATGGTAAAAAAAGTAAAAAGTTACTATTCACCAAAAAATTTATTTTCATCTCATTGAACCACATTTTACTTACTGACATCAACCGTGTCTCTCGGATTTTCGAAATTCCACTCACAGATGTGGTAAAATTATGTTTTATGAAAAAAATCTTGTTTTTTAACTACCACTTAGTGGTTTCACTATTCATCAAAAATTGAAAGTTTTTAGAAAAATACCAAAATTTCACCCTAGGATAATTTCGATATTCCGAATCCAAAAATGAAGTCCATTTTGAAAAATAAAATTTATAAAATTTATAAAATTTCAAAAAGTGGTTATTACTATTCATAACAGCTATTTTTAATAATATTTTATTAGCATATCATTGTTTAGTGAAACTCGGTATTGCATACGACGCAAGCTATCGAGGAAGGTTGTGATTTCGTGTAAAGAAAGCCAAGCAAGTGTTGTGTGTAGAAAAAAATTCCGTTGATGATTTATATAACATAAAAGTCTTGGGTGTTACAGAGTTTGATTAATAAAATCTTTTAGTGGGGTGTTTTATAATGAAAGTATTTTCTTTGATTGTGCAGTTGTTTTAATTGTTTGTGTAAAAAATGCAGATTGAGTTTTGGATCATTTTAGTGTGCGAATTATTTCAAATGGCTTATGTGTGAGCGAATGGTGGTTTTTGGTGTGAGTTATGTCTTCCTTGGTTTGAGTTTACAATTATGACATGTGGCATGAAATTTGAATTACTTGAGCACAAACGGGAAGCCTGGGTACTAGGTGGGCAGACTAGACTATCCTGCTAGTGATACAGGACTGGCCACAGCCCAGTTTCACTTAGGGGGATTAATTAATACAACACTAACTAAACATTGGATGATGACTGGAGACCACAATGGGAGGAGGTGCTTCTCTACCAGTGGCTCGTGCACAGGAACCTGTGATATGGTTCACCGAGACGGGAGGTTCTAGGGTCCCACTACTCGCTAGTAACTTTAGGGTCTCCCACGTTTTGTGCTCTTCCTCTGCTTGCTACTCACCATCGGCACATGGTGTGACGTCGGGGTTAACAAGAAAAGTGTGTGTGTGTGTGTGTGTGTGTGTGTGTGTGTGTACGTGTGTGCGTGCATGTGTGTGTGTGTGTGTGTGCGCGTCTGTGTGTGTGCGTGTGTGTGTGGGCATGCGTACGTGTGTGTAATTTATTTTAAGGTATTTTCCTTTTAGAGATGTTTCCCCTTAAAAACCGTTTTCATTAAAATTCTTTAAACACTTTTTTTATTCTTTTAAATTGCAAATGTTTTTGTATTTTAATAATTATGTGTGGAACCATTTCTCGGTGGCATCCTACTGGGCATTTAGCTCACACCCTACATACACCCTTAGGTGTATGTAGATTCTGTTTCTTCTGCATTCCAGGTTGTGACTTCACGCTCAGCGATTGTGGTTCTGGTCTTTGATAGTCCTCTCATGAAAGTTGGTATTGTGGCATGTTGATGTTGCGCCTCTCTGGTTGTTTGGAGGTTTTAGTTTGAGTTTCATCTATTATCGCTTATTTTG
The DNA here is from genome assembly GCA_963277665.1 of Viscum album. NCBI lineage: Eukaryota > Viridiplantae > Streptophyta > Magnoliopsida > Santalales > Viscaceae > Viscum > Viscum album. Next base: position 2,256,495 of record OY728129.1, read on the forward strand.
GCTGTGGGTTCATGTTGTAAACCCCTATTTTTGTTTTCAGTTTAAAGCCATGTCTGGTTGTCCACTTTCAGTTTCAGTTTCATTATCTTATCAGTGGTTTTGTGTTTACTATTTTGGGTAAAATCGTTCCCAGTGGTTACTCACAATACCCGGTCACTTGTGCCAGCCCGTGGGGATCGGGAATGCCCTTCGGTCAAAGCCAGGGACTGGGTCGGGCGCCGGGTCGGATGGCGACCCAGACTGGTTCGTGACAGTTGTATTAAGTGATGTTAATTCTTATCGATGATTAAAAACCACACTAAAAATTTAAGGTTATTTTTAACCATTCCTCGGTACAGTATACAGATAAAAACATTTCATGTTATTTTATACCAATTATAGTTTTATTTTTAGTAGCCTAATGATCACCATAATTAATTAACCAACTTCCACTAAATATATGTAATTCTATTGAAATAAATTCATTCATAGTTTTTCACTGGGTTTTAATAATACATCTTGTAAACTCAAACCGTATATAAATATACGTTTTTATAAATTTATAAAATGAATCCAAAAATAAGAACAACCACTATGAAATGACTAAAAGGGTTTAAACTATATGAATTCTACTCAAAACTAAACATATATAGTTTTTTATTTCTTAATTTTCATATATATATGTGTGGTAAGTCCATTGCTCCCAAATATTCAAATGGGGTATCATCAATGACCCCAAATTTCATTTTTTTAATAAGTATATATTTTTAATAGACATATTTATATATAATAAAACAACCATATAATATATATATATATATATATATAATTCTATATTTTATTCTATTGACTATAATAATAATAAAATACCCAAGGATTACTTAAACCACTAAAGAGTGGTTCAATCCATCATAGTCTTTTACAATTTCCTTCCTCCAAAAAAATATCCATTAAATTTTATTATTATTATCACCCTATAAAATTTAAAACTCAACCTCAGTTATATAAAATGTAACTAAATAATTTAAGGAACACAAATTTTTGACATGTGTTTTTTCCTGATGTTGGTACCTAGTCTTTCCCATGTCAACCCTCATCGATCAATGGATATCCACTTTATAATGAATTGAATATACCATAGGTAACTTAAGAAAATATCATTTTTTCTCAAAGAATTATTATACTTTTTACCCCTAATTTGAATTATTTTTTATATTTAAATGTTAGGTAAATACTACCATATTAAAATTGATTCACAAAACAATATGTTTGTAAATTCCTTGATTGTTGCTTCTCCATCTAGTTTATCTCTATTTGGAGAATCTCCAAACATGTTTCTTAATTATGGTAATCATGTATCCAATGAATTTATTTTTCGGGTACCTATGTCTAGTACACCTCTATTCGTTGCAGCTTTTTATGCACTTCATTTAAAACTCTCACACTTTCTCAAACCTATTGTTCTAGTATTTTGTACCATATTTATTACAATGGAATCCTTACAATGATAATAAAACTCTATCACAATAGTACTAGATCCCAAAGATAATTTTCACATTCATATACCCATATATCTAGGAATATTAAGGTGGATATAAGGTATCTAATTTTTAATTCCCTGCTCAACTCAAATTTCCATTGAATTCCTTCAAAGAAAGTGTATGTTAGTAGTTAACAATCCACATTAAATCTTCCTCAAATGTCAACATCCATGATATCATAAAATATTCATAAAAACATCTAGATTAATTATCATTATTATGAAAAAATGTATAGTTTCATCATTGATTTTACATAATTTATGTACATATCCACAAGATTTGTTTATGTAAAAATAAATTTATCTAAGACTGTCTATCTGATTGACAAAATCTGGTAAGATCATACATTCTAAGACTAGAAGTCTTCATAATGAATCATTTTTACAATACATTTATATTTGGTCATCATAGTTTACATCCCTTCATATGGTATCAATTTTCTATTTAAATATTTCTTATAGATCACAAGCCTAGGGTCCCCTCCATCAGATTGATTCACAAAAGTTTGACTTATTATATTAAGACAGTTTGTCTAATAGGGATTTTTTTTAATGATCGTCATCTTTTTCTACCTAGTTAAACGTCAATTTTTTCTACCATGTGATAATAAAATAACTTTCATCAACATAAATTGATAACACTATCAGAAAGAGAAAAAATATATCCTTCTTCTGATAACCTTTTCATGATTAGATAAATTTTTTAGATTCAAACAAGATGTTTTCTTGAAATCATTTTCAATAAATATTTTCCAATTCTACTCTATATGGAGAACTAATAAACTCTTCCTATATAGGTGTTAACAAACTATCTTTATTAGGAAGGTTTATGATTTTACACAGTTTGAAACATGGAAATAGTTAGTACATATGATGTTATAAAAATTATTTATCTAGAAATATTCATCTGACATAGTATGAGTAGTTACTCATACTTCTGGTAAAATGCAACTCATTTTAACCTTAAATATAATCACAAGAAAGATATTTAAATTTGAATATAAATTATAATAATAAATCAATCCAATGGATCTTAAAATTACCCATTTTTAATTTCTATAATCATTATTTGTAATTATTTTCTCAAATTTCATCCAAACATATCCTTTAACATAGAGAATTTCTTGATTCCACATGTTCTGATAATGAAATATTTTCAAAATAAATCCATAGCTAAATTTCAATTAATTATTTTTCCATTATGTTGATAAATTCCCCCTAAGTAATTTTCAACTTTTATAATTGTATATTTTAGACCATTTAATCCCCTATTCTAGGATATCATCAACTTTAGCTTCCAATAACGTGAGTATAGATTTACACTGATTCTCACCCCTTTTCATGAGAATCCAAAGGAACAAGGGGGTCAAATAAAAAACATTCTTATGTTAATAATAAAATTTTTATTTTTATTTCATGAATGAATTTCTGAAATCATTCTATTTGACTTTATTGAACATTTAAACAATATGAACTTTTATTGAAATAAATTAAAACCATTACTTACCCACTAGAAACATTATCAGTGATAAAGTTATATTTAATATCATTATGATTTTAGCTAGAATGTTGTATAATATTTATAGTGGGATCAGTAGAACGTTGAACACTATAAATATAATTTAATAATTTTCATTGTTCACTCTCAAATATTCCCTCGGAACATTCCTCCATGACATATATGTACATGTCTATGTACTGGAGAAATTTTCATCTTCTACTATAACCAACATAACAAAAATATTATTCATAGTATTCCAGCAAATATAATTTTCTTCCAAGAAGAAAATCCTTCTTGATTTTTATTTTTTAGGACTAAAATTTCATTCCCTATGAACATTAGTGAATCGATGAAAGGTAAACTCAATATTCCATACATACAACCCAAAATAATATTAGGTTTCTTTAATATACATATAGATTATCTTCTCTACCATTTTCTAATTTGATTAAAACACTCTAATATCTTTCATAAAGTGTTAAATTATATGAAATTTGAACGATCCAATTAGGATCTTGGTAATCACTAAGAGTATGTATGAATAAGTAATGATTTTTTACTTTAAAAACATATATTGACTTTGATTAGTGAAAATCAACACTACTGAAAAAAATAAAAGTAAGAACATATAAACAAATATATTTATAAGGATCGCTACTTAATAATGGTATATAGTAATTGGAATTAATTTTATGTGATACATGAATAAAAGTCCACAAAAACCAATAATATTTTTCGTTACACCTACCCGGGAATGTCCATTCAATTATGACAAAAAATAATCTATCAATATTGGATGTTCTCTTTGAAAATAGAAATAGTAGAAAAAATGTTTTTTAACAACTGAAATACCATTCAATAACATTCCTTAATACTTATTCACAATTGAATATGAACATCACTCATATTTTAAATTGTTTTGTGTTCTTGATCTTCTTCTAGACATTCATGAGGATATGTGATAATAAAATATCATAATTTCTGAATTTGTTAATCTTTTCATTCCTTTGTAAATGTATACCTAGTATACCTAGTATTTTTTCCATTCATAATAAGATACCAGTCATAAAAATATTTATTGTTCTTATAGGAATACATAACATCCAATGATTATTTAGACATTTTGAAAAAAGGACTTTCACAAAATTGGAATGATACCAAATAATTCCATTCTCAACTGATAGAATTTTCACATTGATCATCTAACACCACCTAGTAGGAAACTCTTTTATAATCATTAAGATAAATTCATATCCCAATAATTTTTTTGATTATCTATTAAGTATTCAGCACTTCACTCAACTACCAAAAATTTACCACACTTCTTGACACACCAAAACCATTTATATAAGAATGATTCACTATGATTTCAAGGAGGATAGTGAACTAGATTTCAAACATTTCACTCATAAACCTTGAAATTATCAACCATAAAATTTATCCTTTTTTCAAAATCTAATCCTCTAAAAAATTAGGAACTATACTTACAAACCAATGTCAAAATTCATCTCAAAAAATTCTTTACCACTTGGAGAGATTTGTGAATTTCCTACATCATTTTCTGAAAAATGATCAACCAAAAAATCATAATCTCATTTAGTATATTTATGAAAATTTGATAAATGGACTTAGACCATGTACTTGGTATTTCATCATAGTATTCTTCAACATGATGAATCTCCATCCGGTATCAGCTTAGAAAATTATAATAATATCATGTAATAATTTTTTTGTACTCTTTCTCCGTTATATAACTTTTATCATTATCCGTTTTTCATTTCCATCACATGGAATCCGATGACTAATTAACCACATGTGAAATTATTTTCCAAATTAACTCATATAGACACATCTATTTGATGAATCAAAAACATATATCAAATCATTATGAAATTTATTTTCATTATAACTTAATCATTTTATAAGTCTTTATGATTGAATTTGTGCACTAGAAAACATTGTTCTTTTTTGTTTCTTTGGAAATGGTTCATATGGTTAATTTGAGGACATATCATGTATTTTTTCCTTTTAATGATCCTTCACACAACCTAATGTCTAAGGAAGATATGGCCATGGCCTATGTGGTGAAATGTTTTGGATGAATTTGTAAAATCTCAATTGATTTCCTTTATCAATTGATATTTCACACTGTCCTATATTGAATATTTATTAAAACTACCTCTAATCAACATAATTCATAATAAATTGACTAATGAAACATTATAATGTCACATAACCACATTTTCATAAATTTCAATCATTTTATTTTGTAGTATCATCACATCATAGATTTAATTATTGTACTGTTTTACCAAAACATTCTTCTAAAGGTAATATTTGATCATGGGAAATTCAACTAACCATTATGTTTTGAATGTGAATAACATTAAAACAGAACTATATTTATCTTCATATGAAATTCAATCATATGGGACTTGTGAGAACATATTGATTACTGTTTGGTGTCGTATTTCAGAGAAAATACATCATACTCAGAAATTCATTTTATTATACTCGATATGTTAACCACTAATCAATAAACTCCATCAAATAACCTTTTAAATCAAAATTGGTTGGTTATTAATGTTCTCATTAATGATAAATTATTTATTTGAAAAAAATAACAAATCTATCCTTCATCAATCATAATGAGAAAAACCAACAATTTATTTGTACAACATCACCTCAAAAAATCCAGGTCATAACCATCTCTCCATTTGGATTTTATTTTTAACCAAATACTATAAATCACTAAAATTTGAAACATAAGAAATGAATTTCTATGTAATCATTGTAGTACTACTTGAGTGAACTCGTTGTATGAAAAATTAATCATGGAATAATAATTACATGTTTTTATGTAGTTATTTTAAAAAATAATAAATATAATTCATTATCCCATATTTTATAAAATTTCAATAGACTTCTCTTTTCAAACTTCTTTAATTCCCACATATTAGGATCCTATGAAAAATCTGGCATCCGCTTCAATGATATTTTAAAATAGTTCACACATGTTGAAATAAAATCACTCCACATTTAATTATTCCACAAAAATATTTTCTCTTCCTTAAATGGTTAAGAACATACCAATGGGTATTTTTTGTTAAATGTTTTCTCCCACTTCAAATACACTATCTATATAAAAAATGAGAGAGGGTATAGGTGTATCACTCCTTATCCATAAATATAATGTTGGTGAACACCCAATGTCAACATCATCTTATGAAATGATTAATTTAGATAATTTTTAGGGAAGATATCATCAAATTTATCTTTTATAAGAATAAACTCTATATTTGGTCCATTTAGTTTCACATGAAGGTGAAACATAATATCAATGTTCATAGAATGAATATTTTGAACTTGATTCCTAGAAATATTTATAACACATTAAATATATCAACCCATTATATGGGGAAGATTTCTACCAAACAAAAAATATTCAAATTTTTTCTATATCCACATAAACATTGTTGTATCTTGAGTGGAAACAATATACTCGACTTCAACTATTTTTTGAGTTAAAAAAATTCTTCTTCATATGATAACTCACACAAGATTATATGAAAAATAAAACTCTTCTATTTGTTGATATAATATCATCAAAACATCCTAACCAATATAAATCATTTTAAAAAATATCAATTTTCCCAGTTTTATAAAATTTAATTGCAAAATCATTTATTCCATTGATTTATCTAAGAATTTTTTTTCTTTACACAAGATGAAATTCATTTAGTTCACTATGATAACTGGATGATAATGAAACATCATTTAACATGTCTATCCTGACATATGTGACATATAAAAAGTTTCTAATTAACATTATAAAATTTTAAAATCTACCCCCTTTTTATTTTCATTATTTTAAAAAATGAAACTGAAATAAGTGTGTGAATGGGCCTTGAATTGTCCATTCCAAATATCATTAGGTGTCAATTCACATTATTTTATTGTGATGGAAAAAACAATTTCTTCTTTTGTAATTTTTATATTCCAATTACATATTTATTTTAACAAAACATGGACATTTTTAATATTTTCTTCATCACCCACTAAATGTTTTCACACTTTTCTTCGGCATTCCCTATAAGATGATTCCTCAAAAAAATAATGAAAAAGGCAACATTATCTTATTTTATGTATAATTTATTATCCACTCCTACTTTATTTATAATTAAATTCCTTACAAATTTATTAAATTTAGAATACCAACCTATCTGATATTTCATTAACCTATAAAATGTTGTATTTAAATTTCACGGTAAATTTCCTATTTCCCAAGCATGAAGAAACATAGCTGTTAAAGATAAAATTCTTCATTGAGATCTCTATTAAGAGAATATAACTTAACATCCATATGAAATTACATTTTTCTTCATTTTTAGTGATAAAAATAAATATTCTGATGGTATCATCTCTTACTAATTCCCAAAAGGACTTCAAAAACATTATGCCTTCAATATTTTAGTAGATATTAAAAACATTCATACCTTATTACTTATCACTTCACCTTTTTCATTCTTATTTTCTCAGTACAAATACATTGTAACTACTGTAACGACCCGACCCCAACAACCTAAAGCCTGTTTTCTGCTATCATTACATTGGAATACAATACATGTAAATCACATCCCAAAGTAATGAATATTTAATTAATATTGGCAAATCAGAGATATACATGAATCTTGTAATAAAAATAAATACACTAATTACGATATAATAATTTTTTGAGGATAATAACATTATTACATCTAGAATAAACATTCATATATTTTTTAGTACGCATTATGGAAAATTGGGAAAAGAAAAAATAATAATTTTGATCAAAATTTAATAGTAAGGGAAAATTACAATAGAAGTTTTAATGAATCAATGACAATAGTCCATAAGGAAAGATAATAACTAGTGACACATTCCATATAATTAATAATCCAAGAATGAAGTGAATAACCAATATTGAAATTTATATAAATTAAAACATGTTCCAATTAAAATATCTATATAAGGCATTGTCAATATAGATAGGTTTAAAGCTGAAACACATGCAATTTAATTAATAAAATGAGAATTAAATTAATCCATAGGTTTTTTCATTGTGAAAATATCATGGATAATAATAATGGAAATTATTATTTATTTTACTTAATATGTCATGAATATGAACCACTACAATTAAAACCCATAATAATATGGTATAAATTTTTGGGTAGAAACACATATATTCTTCTTAGAAAAAATCTCGATGGGTTTTTTCAACTAAATTTTCTCAACAGGACTACTGATGGATCATGTGGATTACATTGAATAGTTCCCAACCCATAGGTCTTTAATTAACCAATCCCCAATCCATATTGGTTGTTTCCTAAGAATTTTTCATATATCATATAATTGATTAAATTCACAAACAATGTGCCTTATAAAAATGTATTTGAATTGAGTAATAGATTCTTATTTATCAATATTTCCCAAGTTAATAAAATGGCTATCAAAGTAATTATCAAATATATAAATATTATATTTTCTATCCTATAAACTAATCTATGATAAATTATATGGATAATTAGGGTATATTTAATGTTCAATGATCATAGGAAATTGAATATTTCAATAGAATTATGAAATGAATCCAGGAATCAAATATCAATACTATACTAATCCAAATCAATCATAAAAAATCTAGAGGAATAATATGTATTGTATCAATAAAATAAATCCAATTTATAATAAAAATATATTTTTTTAATTGTTGAATAAAAATACTAAAACAACATATTTTAAAAATATTATTAGGGAAAATATCTCTTTTATTTTTAAAATCATTTTCCAAATAGTTTTTCTGTAAATCAATTTTGAAATTATTTTATTCCAAAATTAAACATTTAGACATTTTATAGATGATTTTATGAGATAAAAGTTGGTAAATCTATTTAATTTATACAAGGAAAAAATAATAATTCTTTTACATGGTAAAAAATGTTAAAAAGTTCTATATCTAGAATTTTGAAACATGATTCATTTAAAAATGTATTTAAAATAATAAAATCTACATATATATGTATTAATTAATTTTTGAATGATTAAAAATATTTTTGAAAATATTTTTATAACACAAAATTTTATAATAAAACATGTTTTCTGATTAAAGTTAGAAATGGTGTCTTATTTTTGTAAAATTATTTTTTATTACATTTTAAGGAAGTAAGAGTAAAATAATTACACTATTACATGAAAAAGATGATGAATAACCATGTATAATATAGTACTATAAAAAATCAGCTTCAATCAAGAATAATATCCAATAATGGATGTTGACATAGTTGAGAATAATCAATAAAACTTATTGAGAGAAATATCCCTATATTTTTATATCATTATAAAGTCACATAATTAATAAAGTAAGTAATTTAAAATAGATTATTTAATAAATGTGTCCCATAAAACATTGAAAATATTGAAATGAACAAAAATTTTAAAACACTCATGTCTATATAAATAAATCCATAAAATAATTTCGAAAAAATGGATATTAATTAAATAGATTTAGAAAAATAGATCATTAAAAAAAATTAATGATGATCTAGTAAAAGGGTCCCATCCATAAAAAATTAAAATATTTCTTTTGAAAATATTTTTATGAAACATCTATATGGATGATAAATATGTCTTAGTAAATAATTACACACACAAAATCTCATATAATAACCAGATTGAGGAATTAACCCTTACCATAGTTGGGATACACTCGATACATGACTGAAACTACTATATAATGTTTTTAAATATATTATTAACTTATATCATAATGATAATAATATTTATGAAATCATATATGATTCTTTTATTACTTTATATAACCATCTTACTAACAATTCCAAGTTAATGCAATATTTCGGGTAATAATCGCTTTGAATATCGTACGTGTTTTGAATTTTTATTCCTGGTCATATTACGTAGATCATGATATTATTACATTATTAATGTTTAATATGATTTATATATCATATATATTCATAATTTAAATATATATTATAGATATATATATGAAATTAGATACATTGTTCATGGAGATGGTAGGTTGTATATACACATGAACGATTTCTTCCATTTTCTAATCGTATGGAAGTAATTGAATAAAACATATGTTCATATATATATATATGTTATCCTTATTTTTTATCATATTTTATAATTATTCATTCTATATTTATTTATTTATAATCATTTAGGAATTTTTAATGTGGATAATGAATCTCATCGGGTCATTGAGATGGTAGGTCGTACGTTCGTACGGGCAAAGATACCATTCCTTTAACGGTTAAATGATATGGAAAAGGAAGGAATATTATTTATAAATAATAATAATCATGTAATAATAATTATTTATTTATATTTTACTCATCATTAAACCCATCCAAATAAAGTAATGTGGAATAACAAATTACACCACGGTGGGAGACAGTAAGCCTTACAAACACACACATGGTGATATTATTATTCATAGGATGATAAAATAATTAATATAGGTGTCCCATTATTATAATGAAATATAATTACATTCATTTTACTTTATTTATTACTTTTTATTGGAAAAAACATAGAAGGGAGAAGTATAATAAAGAATCAAATTTGAATGAATAGATAAAACGAATGCCTATTCTTTAGGTATCTCCTTTTGATTTTTACAAAAGTAGATCGTAAGATGGGTTTATAACCAAAGGGTAGAAAGTAAGATGAATTTATAGATGTTTATATGAGATTGGGTCAGGGTTTTTTTGAGCCATAGTGGTTTCGAGACGTGAATAAAAGGGAATTATAAGTTCTCTTTTATAGGGGAAGTTAGAGAAAATTTAGGAAAGTCTTGAAATAATAATTTATTATAAATTTAATATCAGTTTATAATGTCTCAAAAGTGATTTAATTAGAGTTTAATATGTCTACGAGTCTAAATTATCCCATCCAATTTGTTTTATACATGTTTAGGTCTTGTATTTAAACTTGTATTTTGGATTCAACCCTTAGTTAAAAACACTAACTCTAACCATGTATTCTGGTATTTTCATAATAAATGGTATCTATAGTTACTAAAAACATAAAAGAGAAAAAATAGTGGATCATTAATGTAATTTTTAACATTATATAAGTAATTTTTTCAAATCATGTATTTTTGGGACTATTATAAGAATAAATAAAATAGTATTTATTTTAAAAATTCAATTATGTCAATTTTGACACAATTTAGTAATTGATTTTTATTAAATTCCTAATAACATGATTCCATAAAAAATCATAAAATTAAATATAACATGTCATAATCATCAATAAAATTAGTGTATGGAATGAAAAGTTCCAAATAATATTTATTTTCACATTTATAATATCATTTATTTTATTGATTCATTATTAAGGAAAAGACTACATCATTATTGTGTCATAAATAAATTTAATTATTTAATTTATAAAAATTAAAAATTAATATATTGATGTATAAAATATCATTATCTTTATAAAGAATATTTATAGTTGAAGATATCACTTGTACAACCAGAATTAAAATTTTTTTAGTAATACAATACATGTTTATGCTTTATTTCCCTTTACATTAGATTATTTATGATAACATGTCATTTTAGCATCCATGTGTCTCTTTGAGATCCCAAAATAGACATATGGATTCTCACGGGAAAAAATATATCATCCAATAGTATTAAGAAATTTGTTAGGGTAGTTTTATATTGCTATAATATTATTTTTTACCCTTATTTACATGATTTATCATTTAACCATGGTAAATAAAAATAATTATTGATGATACTATTAATAATTTATAGAAATTAAAGTTACCTATTTACAAAATTTGACCCTTATTATTAAAAATATGGAATCCATTTTTCTAAATTCAAATCATAGAATTCGTAGAAATTTATTTAAAATTAATTCACTATGTCAAAACCAGAAAGTAGGTTTTTAAGAAGTAAAAACTGTCACAAGATTAACATATTGTTTTGTTCAATTTAAATATAAAATTACATAAAAGACCAAAATTATATTTAATGATAAAAATATAATGTAATTATAAATTAAAACCAATTAAAAAGACAATATATCTATATAAATAATTTAGATGAATAAGAATTTTTGAATTAAATTGCATTATTTTCCACTATTTGTTAAAATATAAAAGTTATATGAAAAAAACCAAAAAAATTTCAAAAATAAATTTTTATATCCCTATTCTAAATAATAATATCATTTTTCTAAATTTAATATGTAAAACTATCAAATATTGGATTTAAAAAGGGTTCAACATTAAATGGGAGAAAAACTACATTTTTTTAAATAATTCTTTTATTAGAAAATTTGAATTTTTTCCATTTATTAGGTTTAATATACACATAATAGAAATGTAAAAATTATATGGGATATATAAAATTCAAAATATGGTCAATACTATTCATAAACACTTTTTTAAATGTCTAGTTTGATAGGTCATGGTGTGCTTGAATTTGATGTTACGTGCATCTCACATTGTTGAATTATTTAAAATGAAAGCATACTATGGATGCTTGTGGTGTTACATTATCCCCTCATTCAATTAATTGTGTCTTGAAATTTTAAACTCGGTATTGAAAACTCTAGGTTTGAAATTTTTAAATATCTTATTTGATATCCTACATAAAAAATGGATTAATGAGACCTATATTTTAAAATAATGATAGGTTTGAATGAAGGTTATCGGAATTAACACATACGAGGGTTCCAGGTAAGAAAGCAAGGACATAAAAGAAAAATAAAACCATCATGTTTTGATGGATAGTGATAGATATAATTATTAGGAGAAGGTTAAAAATCTGAAAGCCATAAATCTGGGATGATCCAAAGGACCATTTGATTCATCAAAAAAGAATATAATAGGAAAACATATTTGGTTTTATGATATATTCCATAGGGCTGAAGAATTTATTCATAGAGTAAGGACACAAGAAAAAATACTTAATTTACATGTAATGATTCATCTATTAATTAATTCCAACAAAAAACTTATCTTTATCATTAAAAGATAATAAAACACAATAAAAATTCTATTTTCCTCAATCATATAAGGGTCCAAATATAAAATTTAACTATTTAAATAATGAAAAAAATACTATAGTACAATCCCTATATATGAGTTAAATCCCAACATGGATTACCTTATTTTCACATACTGAATATAGTATTACCTACATCATATTAAACCCATATGTAAAAAAAAAATTATTATGTTGCAACACCAATATATATCATATTTATCTTTTAACTAGAATAAAAATTTTGAATCCAAAAACACAAATACATTAATTATTCCACATCAACCATAGTAACGATATAATCCTAACCTTGATCCATTTTCTTCTTATATGCTATAATTAATTGATGCTTGCAAAATAATTTTCATAAAGGCACGTATCATTACAATTATAACATTGAATATCTTCATTATTTACCTTTTAATCACGAGTCTGGTGACCTTTTTATCCACATTTGTAACAAAATCTCATTCATTTCAGGCAAGTGCCATGGTGTTTCTTCCGACAATTATAACATAAGGTAAAATCCTTCCATTCCTTTTTCCCTTTATCTATATCTTTCTCTATCATTCTCTTAATTTTTTTTCTTTACATTAATTTCATAATATATAGAGAATTATTTTTTCATCTTCATATCACAGAAGACCATATCTTCATAAGATGATAATGATTTTTAGACTAGTTCTTGTCGATTGAATGGTTTTAACCCATAAAATAATTTATCCATGTTACATATTGTGTTATGTATGTAGTATGATTGATTCCTTGATATCCATGTGAAGTAAGCCTCTTACTATAAAACATTCTCATCCTCCTTTTGCTTCAAACATAGAAATCTGCTTTCAATATCAGCTCATTGTTCACATGGAAAGTATTTCTCCAGAAAAAATTCATTAAACTTCCTCTATTCAATATTTTATACTTTTTCATCCTACTTTATGTCTATAATTAATGACCACTATTGATATTCATCTGCTGAGAGATCTTAAACTCCAATGACATCTTCTTACCTTTCATTAAATCCCAAATAATGAAATATTTTATCTTTGAAATTTATCCATTGCTCAGCCAATAATGGATTTTTATTCCAATTGAATGTTAGAGGTTGTTGTCTCATGAAGAAGTCTAACATTAATCTTCAATGTTGTTGATCAGGGTTCTCCATATGGGTATGGTTGTTATTCATAACCCGATTCAGCTGTCCTAGTATGGTTATAATTAAATCATCACCAGTTTTATCTCCAGCTACATTATAATTATCTTGCATATGAAGTAAATCACCGCAAGGATTATGTTCATTGATAAGGTTTCATTTGCTTTCACTTGGATTTATTAAAAAAAAGAAATACACTAGATTAGGTTATTAATCATAATTCATAACAATAAACAGGTAAAATACATAAAAAATACAAATAATTATCAATATCTAATCCTTAATAATTAATATTGATCCTTTAAGAACATATTTATTCACAAATCCTTTATAACAGTCTTTAATGAAAATACTAATTGTCCTATACATATCCCATAGGATTGTCAAACTAGGTGCGCAGTAAGGCTCGTTTTCGTGTACCAGGTTACCCCGAGTTAGGCTCAAAACACCTTTTCAGAGTTTTCACCCCTAGGTACATCTTTTCTAGAACCATTTCCACTTGTAGAATATATATAGGGATTTATTTCTTGGAATTTATACATAATTCCTAATTTTACAAAATTCTAGGGGGTTCTTCTATACTTATCCTAAAAATCTATCATAGGGTTATGATCCCTAATCTATATTTTTGAAATCTATTTCCAAGGTTGTTTCTAAACTTCCTCTGATACCAACTAAAATTCCCTGGCCCCATAAGCTTGGAGTTAGTGAATTATTTTAATAAATCAACATGATTACAAGGAATCATGTCATGAATGACTTATTAGTTTAGCAGTATATGAAAATATATTACATACATTAACATTACATTACAATATATAACATCAAACATATCATAGATAATATTCTTGAAATCCATTATTCCCCTATTTTAACCCTTCATATCAATCATAATACACTTCTTGACATCCTGGAAAAATAAAACACAAGAGGGTGAGCTCATATGCTCACTAATGATAAACAATATAATAGACGCTATCAAAAATAAAAATAATCATTTAAGGAAAGGTACAAAATTAAAACCCATTCCTTTTAAAAAATTATATTCAACGTAATATTTCAATAATAAATAAAATAATTCCATTTAATCATTCATATGGATATTCTACTACTCTAATAATCACATTCAAAATCAATAACTAAACTCATAACGAGGGAATGCATAATTTGGGACATCTTAAATATACAGTCAAGGCTTCGACTAAGACACCATACCTATTTTTTTAATACATTAGCCAAAACAAAAACATAATTTCTCATGAAACTATCAATTAATTTATGGGATATTGTGGGCCCCTCACAACACCTAAAACTTCCAATGAAATCCACATATGAAAAGGGTGAAACATAATATACAAATTTTTATTAAAACTGCCACATGAAATGCCAATACGTTAACCATAAACAATGAATGGTATAAAATTTTCACAAAAGAAGTCAACAATATCAAAACTTATTCAATACAATATGAAATATTGTATAATAATAAATTACCCTCAATCAAGAATAATATACATTAATGGATGTTTACATAGTTTAAAATAATCAGTAAAACTCTTTGAGAGAAATATCCATTTTTCATGAAATCCTTAAAAAGTCACTCATTTTATAAAAGAAGTAATTTAAATATATTATTTTATCAGATAGTCTTATAGAACATTGAATATTTTGAAAGGAATTAACATTTTATTAAAATCATCTCCATATAAATGAATCGATAAAATAATTTTAAAAACATGGACATTAATTAAATAGATTTAAAAAATAAATCGTAAAAACATTTAAAATGATGAATTTGTTAAATAGAAACTTCAATAAAACATAAAAATATTTCTTTTTAATTTTTTTATAAATAATATAAATTGATTATAAATATGTCCCAGATAATTCTTATACATAAACAATTTTTGATGATAATGAGATTTTGGAATTAACCCTTACATTAGGTCTGATACACCTTGTACGTGTCTAAAACATTTGCATAATGTTTTTAAACATATTATTAACTTATATAAGAAAAATAATAATATTTATGATATCATATATGATTATTTTATGACTTTATATTACACTTTTTTTAACAATTCCATGTTAACACAATATTTCTGGTAATAACCGCATTGTTTGTCATACGTGTTTTGAATTTTCATTTTTTATCATATTACATATATCATTATTTACATAGATCAAGAATGTATAATATGATTTATATATAATATATATTAATAATATAAATATATATATGATATAATGATATATGAAATGGAATTCACCATTCATTGAGATGGTAGGTCATACGTACGCGTAAACAATATTTGCATTTTCTTATCGTATGGAAGTAAGTGAATGTAATATATGTACATATATATATATATTACTCCAGTATCCCTATTATCTCATTTATTTCATAATTATTTTTAATATATATATATTTTTATAAAAATTATTGAATGGTTAATGTTAAGAATGAATCTCATCGCGTCATTGAGACGGTAGGCCGTACGTATGCACGAGCGACGATATAATTCTTTTAAAGGTTAAATGATTTTTAAATGGATGTTATATTAATTATAAATAATCATAATCAGGACATATTGATTATTTATTTCAATTATACTCATTATTATACCCATCCAAATATTGTAATGGGTAATAACAAAATTACACCATAGAGTGGAGACGGTAAGTCGTACATACGCACACATGGTAATATTATTATTCGCAGGATGGGTAAAATGTTGAATATAGTTTCCCCATGATGATAATAAAATATATGCATATGGAAGATAATTTATTTAATACTTTGGTATGGAAATAACATAAAAATAGGAAGTATATAAAGAAAATAACATTGAAAGAAGGGGTAAAATGATTACCTCTTCTTCGGGTGTCCCCTTTTGATTCGAACTAAATTACTCCATAAGAGGGGATTCATCCCAATGGGAGACCTATACAATGATATAATGGATGTTGGGAGGATATTTGGTATGGTTTTTTCTAATCCAAAGTTCATTCAATATGTGAATAAGATATAATGTGAGGTTCCCTTTTATATGAGGGGTGAGGGGCACTTTAGAAATGTCTTGAAATATTAATTTATTATAAATTGATTTTTTGTTTTATAATCATTCCAAAGTAAATTATTTATATTTTAAAATGAGTATGAGTCTAAATGATTTGAAACAATAGATTTTAGACATGTTTATGTAATAAAGTTATCCTTATCTTTTGGATTTAACAATTAATTAAAAACATTAACTCTTACCTTGTCTACTTATATAGTCATAATATATGGTTACTATATTTACAATAAAATTGTATGAGAACCAAAATTGTATCATTATGGAAATTGGAAATATTTTATACAACATTTAGCCAAATATTATATTTATATCACAATTAGATCATTTAATAAAATAGTATTTGTTTTAAAAACACATGAATATAAATTTTGACACTATTTAGTAATAGATTTTTTAAAAATTCATAACCTCATTATTCCTTCTAAAAAAGGCATAATGTATTATATAATATGTCATCAGAATCTAAATAATTTATTAATGGATAAAAAACATTTAAATTATATATATTTTAATATTTATAATATCATTTATTTGATTATTTCATTAATAAGGCTATCACTACATTATTGGGTCATAAAGAAATATAATTATTTAATGTATAAAATTTTCAAATAAAATACCATGATGTAAGAAATATTTTTTTATTTATAAATAATATTTATATTTTAATATATCACTTATATAACTCTAATTACAATTGTTTTTGTAATAAGAACATGTTTATGTTATATTTCCCTTTAAATTAATTGTTATAACATGTCATTTTCACCTTTAAGTGGCTCTATGGTGTCCTAAAATTAACCTAATTGTTCTCATTTTCATACAAATATCTTAATATTTTATTATTACATGAGTTATGGTCGTTTTATATTATTATAATATTAATCTTAAACCCTTATTTTACTTATTTACCCTTTAACCATGGTAACTAAAAATAATTATTGTAGTTACTATCCATTATATAAAATAATAAAGTCACCTATTTAAACAATTTCAAACTTTTGATTCCAAATATGGAATCCATTTTTAAATACTCAAAACATAGAATTGGATAAAATTAATTTAGAACGTGTTCATGTTGTTAAAACAAAAAAGAGGGTTTTTAAGAAAAAATCTATAAAATGATTAAAAATGTTTTGGGTCAATTTAAATGTAAAATTACTTACAATTACCTGAATTATATTATATGATAAAAATATAATATAATTTTATTTTAAAAATAATAATGATTATAATATAACTATATAAATAATTTATAAGAAAAAATATATTATAGTTAAAATGCAGTATATTTAACTTTTCATTAAATAGTGAATGTTATCCTAAAAACATAAAAAAATAATCCAAACTAATTTTTTGTGTCTAGTTAAAAAAAGAATTTAATTTTGTCAAATTTAATATATAAAATATGAAATTATTTTATTTGAAAATGGTTTTTAATTAAAAGGTGGAAAAATACATGTTTTGAAAAATACTTCATTTATGTGAAAATTTGAATTTTTTTCCTCTTATTATATCTATGAAATGCATTTTATAAATTTTATAATTATATGAGATATATAAAATTCAAAATTTTGTAAATACTATTCATAATAACTTTTTAAGTAAATAGTTTGATAGATCGTTGTGCACTTGAACTCGGTGTTGCGTATATCGCATAGTATTGAATTATTTAGAAAGGTAGTGTACCGTGTAAGCTTGGGGTGTTACAAAATCCATGATCATCAATAAATTTTTCATGCCTAATCTTTAAATAAAATCACTGTAATATCATCATAATGATTCTATCATAAGAGTAATAATACAATATTTATATTTTCTCAATGAATCAATAATAAGATGCATTTTTCTAACGAGGTCTACTATCTGATGCACTATCATTATTGTTTATTTTGGTAGTTACCCTAACAACATCATGTTTTTTTCATATTCATTTCTAATTTAGTGATAATAAATTTATACCCATTTATGATAATAAATTTAAATTCATGATGCACATAATTTAGACCAAAACCCAAAACTCACATTTATAGATAGACAGATCAAATAGTAAAAATCATACCTAAAATATAAATTAATACTAAACATAATTAAATATTTATTTTATTTATTTAACTGAGTAATTTTTCTACTTTATATTTTAACCAAATAGAAAAAAAAATATTTTTTAAAAGTATCTTCTTCTCAATGATAACGAATGATGCTTTCTATTTATCATTTATTTATGTTCCATTCCAAAAATAATAGATGTTTTTTAACCTATATGTAAAATTACATGTGATTATAGAAGAGATACATGTTCAATTTAAATACATTATATCATCATCATACGAGTCATTGTTAATCAAATCTTTGTAATGTGTTGTCTCTTGTACTAAAAGGATTAATGTCATCAATTTATATGATCCAAGAATAACCCCTTTTTGGAGAAGTGGTGATGATATGGGTTCAATTTTCTCTTACTTCTCTTTTTATTTTCTCATTAGTATGTTCTTTCTCATTATCAGATTAAAAAAATACATTTACTAATAATTAATACATTCTTGATCCATATAATCATTCACAATAGAACCATTGCGATAATTTTTGTTCCGTACATAACAATTCATTGTTAAAATGTTTCCTTCAATTATATACATCCAATGAAAATCAATAGTCCCTATGATAAGTATTTTAGTTGGATCATTGAAAGTCAGATTCAACATGCATGAGAAAATGATGGATGAAATATTTTCTCTAACTCAAACAAAATTAATGGTGTCTCTACCAACTGATTTTTCTATAAAAACATAAAAAACTCCTTATCACAAACATCTTAAGAGAAATTTTACAACCGAATATCGGACATAATTACATTATTGGATAGACAATGACATATTTCTATTGGAATAAACTCATTTATAAGGATTTGATAATTATGAGCATTCAAATATTTAATCTTTAACTCTCTTACCTTGACCCATTTTGATATGTTTCTTGAATCAACATAAGGATCATAATTTTTCTCTACTACCTCTATAAATTTATTTTTTTCTATAGGTTTCATCAAATAAGAAGCACATATAACATTATATTTATTTTCATTGATACATAATGGATGAAATTTTGGACTAAAGCCCTAATCCACCAAGTCACGCTAAGATTGAAAATAATCAATTTTCATTTCATTGACATTTATAGAAATATAAGTCATAATTTGACATATATTCTTTTAAATGTGAATTATGTCTTACAAATTATGTCACAAATTGGTTGAGAAAAAAGGAAACTCAAATATGATACTTCTCTTCTTCCAATTGTAATAGGTTTTAATGGAAACATTCTTCCACATTCTAGATTTCATCTAATCATTCCTGAATAAAAAAAAATGAAATCTTGTAATCCATTAAGAACATGAGTTATATAAATATGTTGATGTTGATTATCTTTCTCCCTTAGTTGGTCAATTGTATGAAGATTATTCTTATATGGATGGTCATTTGGAAATTATTTTTGATGTCTTGTAAAACTAAAAATCTATAGATATTTTAGTCTCTTGGACCAAGTATTCTTTATATAAATGGGATATGATAGTTTTACCAAAATTATCTATCCAAACATCACATCAAAAGTAGTAAAATGTTTTATCACCCATATAATCACATTACTCATATGAAATATGTATTTCAAACATTCATCATATGTGAGCACACCCACAATCCAAATATTTGTCAACTCATTTATTAAAGGTTTCATGTATACATATATATAACATTGTTGGGATAATAACGTTTATATATGAGTATACTCAAGAAGTTGAATGGTTTTTTCATAAACATACATAAAAAAAGGTTATAACTATGTATAAAAATAGGCCATGTGTTTTGAGGAATCAGGATCTTCTAAAATTGATTAAAATAGTCACACAAAAGGCCTATTCTCACATTGTGATCATCTGCTATGAAATAGATATATCTAGCGTCACTACACTTTCGGAAAACCCATCTATAGGGTGATCTAAATAATCATTGTCCATCATTTTCTTGGTATCATTCCATCACATTTCTATTGATATTTAATTATACATGATAGGATCTAGAGTCATAGAATTAATGGAGTGTGCCTAAAATATTTCCATAGAAGACAATATGATTTTCAATTTTCTTTTGTATTCTATTGGTATGTCTTTAAATTCATAAAATCATTCCATTTAGTAGTTTCCTCCACGAATAACTTTAATATTTGGGGAAAGTATGATTTTTTTTGAAAATAAAATTTCCTCAACTAATATCCTTTCCATATAGTGGTTTGATAGAATATCTGCATCATTTAGAAGCATGTATTTCCAAAATGTAAGAATGTAATCGATAAAAGTATTAGAAATCCTCTACATTTTGTTACACGAAACAATTGGATTAAAAATTATAACTTCTTTATATTAAAAAATTGTAGATATATTAGAGTTGTGGAATCCACATTTAATTTTTGCATCCTTTCAACAACATCATTGTAATTAGACACATATTGTGCTCTAATATATATATGTCTTTTTGTGTTGGCTTTCCTTAATTCTCATGATGATGAATAAATGGTAGCCAATATTCTAAGAAATTCTCCAATCCAGCCCCCTCATTGGGATGATATACATTTTGATATTCCATTTCCTCCTCATTTTGATACCATAGATATAGTTTTTCTTATCCATATTTGGTTATATGGTAGAAAACATCTCCACCTCTCAACCAATGTCTCCCAATATAGTTATAAAATAGGAATGGTATGTAACCTCTATTTGAAGCATTTTCAAAAGAAAAATATAAAAATATATCCAACTATTTTAATAATCCCCTCAAGTATGATTAGTTTCATACATTCAAATTCTTTATATTATTTTTTTAAAAAATATATGTCATTTCATAATAAAAAATTAATCATAATCTGAGTACAAAAGAACATATATATATATATATATATTAGAAAATAATATCAATATGAAACCATTACATATAATTCAATTATATCATCCAAAAATATTGTGGATGATATAATGAGGGTCCATGATCAAATTAATAAAATGTTTCTTAAGGAATATAAATACATTGGTGGTGTTATTTTAATGAGATTTAAATGGGTGAATAAATTGATGAGGCATAAAGGGCCTTTGGATATATTTCTTAGTGATTATCCCGTATGTGGTGAAACTACATTATGGTTGTTGAATTCAATGGTTTAGTTTTGGTATTTCTTTGAATATGACATTAACCATAAATCCATGAATAATTAATTAATTTAATCTCATTATTTTTTTGATTTCAAGGTTATATTATGTGTATATATCGACTCTCTACCAGAAAAATACGGTTCTCCTAAAAATATCACTTGGTTTAAATGTATATTTCACTCTATCCTAGATCAATAATTAGAATCAAAATTTTATGCAATCCAAGTATTAATATAAATTAATAAGGGTTTATTTCCTATAAATTTGAAAATCAATGAGTTTAATTGATTTTGGACCTATTTAAATAGAGTAACGATTATTTTTATAGAATGTTTTGAAAACTACAAGAGAAATATCATTTTTCAAAAAAAATACTAGGTAAGATTGATTATTTTAGATTATTTGATGTTATTTTTATGTTTAATGAAAATTTTTATTGAATTATTTTTCCATTGTTTGTTTTTTAAAATATATTATTATGATATGGTTTCATTAATGATATTCTAAATTACTATTTTTAACATGATAAAAAGTTATTTATTGTAATGATTATACCCATGATGTTAGATCCTTGTGGTTGTTGTATAAATGATAATATTATATTGATATTGTGTAAAGTGTATGAAATCTTCACATTTAAGGGACTTGATTATTATCATTGTATTCTAAGTGAAAAAGGGAAAAATCTTGTGAATGTTGATCATATGTTGGGAAGGTTTTTCTAGGTCGTAATATACAAATATAAAAAAAGAGGGGGTGAATTGTGATTTCTAAACCTTTTTCAAATGCTTTCACAATTCGTCCTTTTGATGTCGATTGTTGATTATACAAGTAAGTTGTGTTTATCTTTTGTAGGAAATAATGAGTAGTAGATAAAAATACAAATTTAGAACATAGGTTTTAATAGTGGTTCGTGGAATAATGATCCCCTAGTCTACTTTACCAATTACTCTCTCTCATTCAGTTTGGTGAATTTCACTAGTCATGTCCTCATATCATTAGACCAATCCACAACTGAGTGTAGGCAGATAAAACCTTTACAAATAATACTAAAAATAGAGCCTTATGGTTATATAATAGAGAATATAAAAAAATGCATAGATGGTGAAGATTATACTCCATAACGGAGAACAATTAGTTGAAACTCTTAGTAAAAAGATATTGATTGGAAAATTGTTTTGAATGAACATCATAGTTGAAACAACAACTAACGATAGATGAATATTCCTCTTCAGAAAAAAAAATTCTTCAGAAAAGGGAAATTCTGAAGAGATCTATATGCAATAGATATTTTAAATAAAAACAACAATGAATAACAGCAATATGTTTTTTGAAAATACTAAATTTTTAATATATATATCTCTATTTACCCTCTTCTATAGAAAAATTGAGTTTCATTGATTGTTGTAGTAGATATGAAAAATATCATCTTAAGAATGATGTTTCAATCAATAATATGTGTCACAATATATGGATCAATATATTTCTCAATATATTATTCTTTGAATCATATAAACATATATATATAACAAATACACCAATAGAATAAATAATGTAGAGATAATGTATTTCAATTTAA
This sequence comes from Viscum album, assembly GCA_963277665.1. Lineage (NCBI taxonomy): Eukaryota > Viridiplantae > Streptophyta > Magnoliopsida > Santalales > Viscaceae > Viscum > Viscum album. The sequence continues at coordinate 2,280,603 of OY728129.1, forward strand.
GATCCAAGAATACCTTTTGATAAATCATAGGAATTAAAATTACTTAGATAGATCAGAGTAGTTGTATCATTCATAAAGAATAGGATATAATTTATCTAATTAATATAATTATTAAAATCAATAATAGTGATCTTTTAATTGGTTGAAAAATGGTCTATAAATCGTCCAGATATTCTGTAATGACCATTGCATGAAACATTGATAAAAACACACATCCCAATCTCTAATAAAGAATAGTTAAACATAAGTTTCCTTTATAAAATGAACAAATACCAAATGTATTTTTCAACAACGTAGGGTTCAATCTCTAAACCTAAGGTTTAAAATATAAGGTTGATAAAAAATGTAAGGTTGATGATCCATACATTTACTTATCAAACATAAGGTTACATACTTATGCAGGGTTATTTAACCATACAATTTCTCTTTGTTAAACAAAAGGTTTCATCCAAAGGTAATGCTCTTTATTCATTTGTTTCTATCAACATTGGGTTGGTCCACCATACACGTTGATCCATTTTCATAATTTTTAATATGAACAAATGTTTTGATCCTTACGTTACGTTCTTCAACATACGGAATGAACAGTTTTTCAAGAACATTCTTAAGAGCGTTTCAAAAAATTTAATGAATATCTCACACAAATAATATGTAGGAATATAATTCAAAAATAAGGAATGTAAAGAATATTAATTTCATAAAATTAACATAAATTAATATAATTACTAAAACAAAAAAGGGTATTTTTGGTCATCCGAATCAATAATATTTATAGTGTATTGTTGTGACAATACAGGCCCATCAATATCCCTCTTTTTGATGATCACAAAACCCCGAAAATTATTGATATGATTTAGAATTTTTCACTCAATTCAAATGAAAATAATTCAAATTTGAATTTTAGAGTATTATTTTGATAAAAATAGATGTTTTTTTCCCAAATTTCTCCCCCGTTTTGTGAGGTCAAACTCAAAGTGTAGAAAAAAAATAAAACAGAGTTATTTTTCACTAATCTATATGTGAATGTCATAATAACATATTTAAATAAATAATATTAGATTTTTGGATTATAGATATAAACATAAAATAATATGAAATAAATTACACAAAACAATTAATAGATTTTATTGATAAAAAATTGTATAAATACAATAATCAGTTTGACTGGGAAACATGTTTAGACAACTAAAATGGTTACGGAAAAAAAATATTTGGTATGATTTGGCTCAATTAAATTATGATAGATTTTGAGTAGCTTAAAACATATATTTAAAATATACCATCTGTAACTACAACTTTTTCATTGGACTATCCATAATTGCATAATAAAAATTGTTGAATCATGATTGATATGAAAATTCTCAACAAGATTGACATTCAAAATGTCATGAAAACACTCATGTTGATTCATAAACTGATATAATGTTTATGGGAATTTTTTTAGCAGAAATTTGATAGCTAGTTCATTCTGGGTCAGAAGGTCAACTAGAAATTCTTGATTGTCCAATAGAACTAATAGAGGACTATTGTTGCACTAAATATTTTGTAGACGATCAATCATATCTACCCTGACAGAGGTGAATGCCTGAAATCTTCGAATCAGATTTAATTTGTAGTAGGTGTGAAGGTAGATGTACTAGTCTAACTAATAGTACTATTGTTGTATTCAAATTGACCCCTCAAACACGACTTCAGATTTGAAAAGTATGACTTAGAAACAACTTTATACTTTATCTTTTGAACTTCATTACGCATATCTCTCTTGAATGCATCAATTTTTTTCATAGAAATTGAATTTTTTTTAATATCTTGTAACTTTTTATTTGCAACATCCATTACTTTTCAAACATTAAAATTTTCTTCCAAAGGCTTATTAAACATCATTATAATCTCCTCAATCTCATTTTATAAGGAATAATATGCCCCTTCATTTGGATGTTATGATTGAGAAGCTACTGTGATTTCAAGAGATTTTGAAGAAGATTTTTCTATTGGTATTCAATTCATTTTTCACTTGAACAAGAAAAACTATTAAGAATTTATATATGGTCTATAGTTGAAGATTTATGTATTTCACACACATGATCAAAAATATAAAAAAGTAAACTCTCAATAATTTCATTTTCTATATTTTCAGTTCTAATCAACTGTTCCACTTCCAAAACAACAAGTTCTTCCTCATGGACAACTGGTAATTCAATATTCTATAGATCTCATATATTTTTCTCAACCTGTTGATTGTACTCAAGGAAAATTTCTTCTAAATTTACTAATTTGGTTACCTCACCTAAACCCAACACTGGTTTCATAGAAGATGGATCAGCTATTTTCCAGAGTATTACAACCAATTTTTCTTTCATATCAACTTCTTTCTCTTATTCTTATTCATTTTCAACAAGTATCAATTTTCATTGGGTTATTTTGGAAATTCCTTAACCTCTAGTTTCACCAATTCAATCATCACCAATTTCACTTTTCTCTTCATAAGAAAAATATCCTGATCTTTCTTTATCATATACACCACCCTGCTAGTGTTTTCATTTGAATGTACTTTAGTAAATGCCTAATTTCCTCAATGTTCATTCTTTAAGTAAAAAATATTTATTACATTTCAGTCAAAAATATATTAAAATAATAATTTCTTTCTTAAAAATAATTTGAGATATTATACTTATATAAGGATATAAAGTCATCCATGCATCTGGTTGACAATAGAAATTTAAATATCTACATGTATACCTTGTAAAATTCAAATTTATTTCAATCATAAACTGAAACATGATATAAGTGTTATAATATTTAATATTCTTTATCTCTAGCATTCTTGGATCAATTCTTATTTGAATAAACATAACTATGATTTTTTTGGACTTCCTGGATATCCTTGAAAATCATTTTTCTAATGATTCTTGAACCAAAATAATAAATAATGACTTTTGATATATATTTATTATCTCTGATAGACCATTGATTGAAATAAAAAACTCCCTCATGAGGATGGTTTAAGATTTTATAAATTTCAGTTAATGATAATCAAAAGTTCTTATCTTCTATTCTTGAAAAAACAGTATCTTCAGAATCACCAAAACAATAATGAACACTATAATATATAAATTTTAGTTCTACATAATTTTGTAATATTAATTTCCCCTCTTTTAACATATATTACAATCATCAGAAATCCGTTGCTTATATCAGGAGTTTATTTTTTTGATAGAGCCATTCAAAAACAACCACATTAAATTACAAAATCTTTCTTCCAGAAATTTTTTAAGGCTTCGTGTCGCTAGCTTCACCTTTTATGTTATCTTGGTTTTTTCCATTTATATGAAATGAACATTCTATGGTTTTTCGATTTTTAGGGATTCGAAAGAAAATAGTCAAACATGAAGAGAGATGAAGGAAATCTAGGGTTTTAAAATTCCAAAATAGTTTGAGAGTCAAAAAGGGTTAGTATTCGAAACGTTTCTAACAGTCTCTTATTTCTGGTGTCATTATGTTATATAATCATTGAATTTTTTGAAAATCCATGGTGAAAATAAATTTAATATAAAACAAATTAAATAAAATGTATAGTGGGAAAAATATTAAAATCGATTAGATTTAGAGTAATCAGTAAATAAGTTTACAATAAAGAAGCTAGTATTAATTAATTCAATAAATAAATAATTAATTATAATAAAAGTGGTATTTAGAATTAAAAATATTAGAAATATTAATATTTATTTATAAAATTAAATAAACCTAACACCCATTTAATAAAATCAAAACTCATAGTGGGAAGCGTTTTAGTAAATATATCTGTTATTTGATGTGTAATATTAAAAGATTCTAAAGATATATCCTTTTTAAGAATCTAATCTCTTAAAAATGATTCCTAATATCAATATGCTTTGTTCATGAATGACATATTGGATTTTTTGAAATATTTATAGAACATGTATTATCACATAAAAATGGAGTACTATTACAATTTAATCCAAAGTCCATTTCTGTGATTTCCATCTAAAATTATTGTGCACAACAACTACCTACAGATATATATTCTTCCTTGGCTATTGATTGGGAAACTAAGTCTTGTTTCTTAATTGACCATGATACTAATTATTTTTCCAAAAAAAAGTGACAAGTTACATATATACTTATTCTATCTAATCTATGACATCCAAAATTAGCATTTGAGTATTATATTAAATTTAAATTAGATGTTTTTTTATAAATAATAGATTGAAAAACAGTTACCTTTAAAAATCTAAAAAACATTTAGCAACAATAATATGCGATTATTTAGGATATGTTTTTTGAAATATGGCACATACATGTATAGAAAACAAACTATCATGTCTAATAGTAGAAAGATATAATAAACTACTAATCAAACCTCTATATAACTTGTTTTCCACTAGTTTTCAGGATTCATATAAATAAAATCTTATATTAGTATACATGGGAGTGGCATATAACTTGTTGTTCTCAAGAGAAATAATATTCAATAAATAAGTGATATATTAACAATAGTTTAAAATATTTCTATAATATATATGATAAATTTGAATTCCAAAAATGACGTTCAATTCTCCCATAATACACATTTCAAAATCATTTAATATTTGTTATAAAAAATCATTTATTATTTGAACAAAAAATAAAATCATAGATAGAAATTTTAAAAAATAAAATATTATAACAAATGGTTTTCTTAATAAGAGTTGGATCTTCTATTCCAACAGTAAATCAAATTTCAAATGAGAAGTACTTAATATTTCATACTAAAATCTAGGTTCTTATTTAAGGCCATAGAGAGCTTTAATATGTTTAAAAATAGAATATCATTTTTTAGAATTTTAAAAACAATGAGATTGTTCAATATAAACATCCTCTATTAAATAGACATTTTAAAAGGTAGATTTTACATCCATCTTATATAATTTAATATTCATCTGATATGCATCAGCTAAAAGACTTATAATTACTTATAATCAAGATACATGGGTAAATTTTTCATCATAATCTATAACTTATTCATAATTATATCCTTTAGCTACTAATCTATCTTTTTTTCTAGTTATACTCCCTTGATAATATTGTTTATTTTTAAAGACCCAATTAGATCCTATAATTGAATAATTTGAAGGTCTTTTAAATAATTTCCAAACATCATTCCATTAGGATTGGTTTATAACATCTTATATTTCTATCATCCAAATCACATCTTATAAATCATGTTCGAAAGATTTAGGTTATAGTTGAGATAGAAAGGAATGGAATTCAAATAGGGTTTCTTCATTTATTCTTGTTCTTGTTACTATCTCTAGGTCTCCAATAAATGTTTTTAAAAGATAATTCTTTAAGGTTCAAGAATATCTAGGTAAAACAAGTTTAGGTTCATTAGTATCATATTCTACTGAACGGGAATGAATTTTATTTTTGTTATTTTCAAAATCATTTTGTTTTTGTTTTCAAGTCTGATGTTGTTAGAAGAGTCAGTAGATTCATAAGCTTGATCTTTATCTTTAATTAAAGGGTCAGATTCATCAAACATCACATGAAATTATTATTCATATATCCATGAAATTTTATTAAACATTCTATAGTCGTTATAGGTAGCATAATATCCAAAAATAATCCTTCAATACCTTTTTGATCAAACATAAAATGATTTTCCTTGGTGTTCAGGATACACACATTACATCCAAAAACCTAAAAGTTCATTACCATAGGTTTTATGTTATTTCAAATTTCATAAAGTGTATTTTTTAAAATAGGCAGAATTAAAACTCTATTAATGATATAAAAGGTTTTACATATATATTTTTCCCATATGTATGTTGGTAAACTGTATTCAAGCGTCTTAGTCGTAACCATTTCATAAATAGTTTTTTTTCTTTCTACATTTCCATTTTGTTAAGGCGTTATTAGTGTTGCAATGATGTGTCTATTCCTTATATTTGAACAAACTAAATTGAATTCTTGTTTTTCAAATTTTCCTCTATGATGAATTCCTAATGAAATTATCTTAAAACCTTTTTCATTTTGAACAATTTTTCAAAAACGATCAAAAAATATAAAATATTCACCTTTATGTTTTAGAAAATAAATACTAATAAATCTTTAGTAATCATCAATAAAACATATACTTATAATTTTCTAACCAATATTTCTACTCTTTTTGTTCTAAACAGATCCACATGGATATGTTCTGGAGGGTTTTATGTCGCAATTTTGTTAATAGATTTGAATCAAGATTTGTGATGCCTTCCAATTTGCCATGCATCACAAAATCTCTCACTATCAATCTTAATAATAGGTAAATCAAAAAATAATTGTTTCATAGATATTTTTTCTAATGAATAAATATTACAATGAAAAAGCCTCATATTCCATCTCCAAAACATATTTTTCTAATAAGGTAACCTATTCATATTCTGTTTATATAAGGAATTCAAATACAAAGAAAAAAAATTATCAGTTCTAGGTTCTCTAAACATAAGTTGTTTATCTTTAAATACGGGTCATGAATTGTTATAAAAAAAATATCCATCATCACAATGTTGAGAGATACTAATCCAGTTATGCTTCAGACTGTGTACATATTGTACATTGTTCCTTGATACTGTTTTTGGATATCCATCTATTTCAAGTAAAATTAACTTTCCTTTGGAAGTATCACTAAAAGTGACTAGACCTCCATCTATTTATATTAGTGTATTAATGATTGATTAGTTTCCTGTAATATGCTTGGGGTATCCACTATATATATGCCATATATCATTTCTTTTTCTATGACATGTTTCCTGTAAAGGAAATTTAAAAAATTATTTTCTTTGGTACCAATATTTCTTTGGGTCCAGCAGTGTTTGCTAGAATATATCTATGAATTAATATCTTGTTTGTTTTTTTATATCTCATTTCATTTTATTTGGATTAGATATTTGAAATAAAAGCCTTTTTAATTCAACTTATTTGAGGATTTTTTAAACAACAGTTTTTTATATGTCCTTCTATTCTAAAAAAATGACAAGTAACCGTTTTTGAGTTAGGAAAAAAATAATTCATAAATAGTTTGGTATTTCACTTTTACGTCCTACACCAAATATATTATTTCTAGTGACATTTTTACCAAGTGTATTATTTAGTATATTTTTCCCTTTGTTAAAGAAGAGAGAAGAACTTTTATAAGTTTCAACATCATCATGTATTGCTTTAATATTATTTTAATGATCAGTACAATTGGTTATAGATGAGTTATATTTTCAATTAACTCTTTATTTTTTTAAGTACAGAATAACATTCTCCTAAAATAAAATAATGAATTTTTTTAAATAATTGCTTTTACATAATAAAGAGACATATTTTCCATATAGAATTTTTTAGTAGGAAGCAATTAGTAATTTGAATAATCTGAATCAGAATCACAATTAGGTGAATAATATGTTTTTACATTATCTTCTTCTACCATGGAGCGCATATTTTAATTCTGTTATTATTTTTCACTTCCTGGAAGAAATTTTTATGAGCTACTAGAGTTTTCATAAACACTTCATGTTGCCTTCATTGATCATTTTTTTATTATGTTCATAATAATAAAATTTTTTATGTATTTTCTATCTTTCTATTTTAACATATTAGATAAGGACAATTAGGTCTTATTTCTGATAATTTCATGCATTCATTGCATCTGACATCCCTTTATAACTTCTCATCCCTCTTGAAGTGTTTTCTGAATCATCTTTTCTTCTTTTAAAACATGCTAAACTTTATGGATAATTGAGCCAATTATATTTAAGAATCAAATGTATCTGTATTATTTTCTCCTATAACATCATGATTTATTTTTTTCCTCACTTATAAGATGTTACTTTTATAGAAGTATAATCATTTTCACTAATAAATTTTGATCATCAACTTCATCTTCTATTTCAGCTTCATACATCATTATTGTGCCAATTAATTCTGTCATTGTCAATTTTTTGACATGTGATGATTGTTGAAATGCAGCTGATATACCATTCTATTTAGTAGGTATTAGTATCATAACATTGAAATATTGTCTTTATTTTTTTAAAAGATTACCTAGGGCTATAATATTATTAACAATATCTATAAGCCTTCCTTTAATCAGATTGATACTCTATTTGGAAAGCATTTTGAATGTATTAAATTTCTTGTTTTCTATTCCATACCTCATTCGTCTTACATTATCTCTTCCTTCATAAGAAATTATAATGATCTGTCATCTTTCATAAGTAGTACGACATTGTATGATGTAGCTGAATTCATTGGGTCGAATACTATAGATAATGAAATTCATAGCTTTAGAATTCGTGTTATACTGAGCCTTTGTAGTATCATTCTATATTGTCGGATTTTCATGAATTATAGAAGGATTAATGATCTTGGGGTAGAATCTTAATCCCTTATTCTTCAAATATATAATCATTTGTGAATTACAGCAACCATAGATTCCATGATTGATATAAGGGGCATGAAACATAGACATTCCTTCTCTCTGATCAGTAATTTCCATCATTGTATAGAACTTATTCATTTTTATTGATATAGAATTTTCAAAATTCTCTCCTATTATACTATTTGATTTGTCAGAATATAAAAATATACACAAGAGGGGGGTGAATTGTGTCTTTTCAACCTTTTTCAAAAGCATTCTAAATTATTAATTTTGATGTCGAATGATGACTATGAATGTATGTAGTGTTTATATTTGGTATGAACTTATGAGTACTGGATAAAAATAGAAATATAGAACCAAGATATTTATAGTGGATCGATGCATTAAGATCCCCTTATCCAGTCCACAAATTTCTCTCTCTACGAGTTTGGTGAATTTAACTTGTCATGTCCACATATCATAAGACCAATCCACAACTGAGTGTAGGGTGTTGCCACCTTTACAAATAAGACTAAAAACATAGCCTTATGATTATATAATAGAGAACTGTTAAACCAAATCTTAGATCAAGAAGTTGTAACTCCAAAACTGAGTAAGAGAAGTTGAAGCTCTCAATAAAAATATATTGATTAAAAATGGATATGGTTGAACATCACAGTTGAAATAGAAACCCAAGGTAGACGAATATTGTTCATCATAAAAAAATGCTTCCTCAAGAAAGAACAATTAAAAATAGATCTTTTGGAAATTTATATTTGAAATAAAAATACAAATGAATAACAGCTACAAACTTATAGAAAAAACTAAATTTTGAATATTTATATCTCTAATGTATCCTCTCTATAGAAAACCGAGTCTGATCGATTTCTACTCTAGATCTGAAAAACATCGTAACAAGAATTCAGTTTCAATAATGAATATGTTTCATAGTATATGCCTTTAATATATATCTCAATATATTCTTCTATATATCATACACACTTATATATAGAAAAAATATACTGATAGAATAAATAAAGCAGAGAGCTTGGTTTTCAATTACAGATCCATGAAAATCATCCGATAATTCGTAAGAATTCAAATTCTTTTGATAGCACAGAGTAGTCATATATTTCCTTAATAATATGATATAATTTTTCTACTTAATAAGATTCTTCAAATAAATCATAATGTGCTTTGTGTTGTTCGAAAAATGAGATTTAAATCGGCCTGATATTCCATATAGACCATTGCACGAAACTCCGATGAAAATTTAAATTGGAATCTCCGATGATGAAAAGTCAAACGTAAGGTTCCTTTATAAAATGTAAAAATACAAAATATAGTGTTCAACTACATTGAATTCGATATCCAAATGTAAGGTTGACAATATACTATTGGTCAAAATAGTAATGTTGATGATCCATACATTTTCTTCTCAAACGTAAGGTTTCAAACTTACATAGGGTTTATTAACCATAATTTTTCTATTTATAAAACATAGGCTTTCGTCCAAATATAAGGTTCAGTATCTATATGTTTATGTTAAAATATGATTTATTAACCATACACACTGATCAATCAGCATAATGTTTAATAAAAATGTAATGTTTGTTCCTAACTTTACGTTCTACAATGTATGAAATGAACAATGTTTTCGGAACACACATAAGATTATTTCAAAAACATTAATGAATATTTCATGTTAATAATAAACTTAAATAATATTTCAAAACAAAGAATATAAATAATATTAATTTCAATAAATAAACATAATGAAATATCTTTATTAAAACATATAAGGGTCTTTGTGAGCATCAAAATCAATATGATTTATAGAGTATTGTTGAGACAATTAATTCCCAACAGTGTTTTGATATTTTCCATATATATACATATATATATATATATATATATGTATACATTATGATATTTTGATATATTTCTTCTCTTTACTGTCATTGGAAACTATGGGTATCATTTATATAAATCTAGATAAAATTATAGCACTGGTTTTGATATCACAATAGACAGTTTTCCAAAGTGAGGATCACACAATGATTCGTGTATTTTCCCCTTATTCAAGAAACATTGGATAAAACAATGGGTTCATGTATTTTTATTTCATCACATGTGAAGTAGATGGATATCATATTTATGAATTACTAAATTATATACAGTAATCCAAGGTGTTACCATGAGAATTTTGGTTGATTATCATATAAATATTCAATGATGGTTGTGATTATACTATTTTTGTGACAACTGGTTTTTTGTTTCATAATATTGATCTCATTTTTTATAGTTTTAATATTATCTTAATGTCAAACATCAATGGAAATTTCCATTAGAATGTATATATTAATCCCATTTTTTCTTTATTAACTAATGCGTACATATTTCACAAATTATTTAATTACTTCAACTTTAATTATTAAATGGAAAGTATATGTTTCATTATTTACTAGAAAAAATGTGTTTGTCTTTTTACATTAATTACTCTAATGTATAAAGAGGGTCTTCAAGGAAAAAAATCTATTAGCCAAACAAATTATTAAACCTTTCTAAAAGGTAATAACTATCTAAAAATCATCTACTATTTTCTTTGATTTTTAATTTTTATTATCCGTTACCATTTCCATTATGAAAAGTTAATGTTGCATTGTAATATATTTTATGTTCATATCAAATAGTTAATAGTATTATTAATAATAAAATAAATGTATTACCCAATTCATAATGATATTTAATTGTATTTAATATTTTAAAACAATTTTTAGACACAACTATATGTACTATATAATTTTTATATAGTGATAATTTTAATTAAAACATGCATACATAGGGAATATGTAAAATTGATAGAATAAATTCATATAATATGTAATATTTTTTACTTAAAAATATTATTATTTTTATGATATTTTCTAATAAACTCACATTATGTAGAGTGATTACCAGTTATAGATCTGGAAAGAAAGAATAAACAAGCATATTAGAAAAAAAAACCAATCACATACCACATAAATTAAAAAATCAAAAACATAAAACAAAACTGCATGATTCCACTGCACCACACCCTAATAAAATCCCATATCCATGTACAAAATTCAAATTAAAAAATTAAATGAACTTCCTCTAACCAACCATGAATCAATACACAAGATCCATATTACCTATTACACAATCAATTTCATCGAAATTGATACAAATTATATATGCTGGGAAACTAGACCATCTTCATTGATAATCCAAACAAGATCCAAGCCACCAAAACTCTTCGAGTACTAGATAAACCTTCAATGACACGAAATCCTCAAAACACAAAAGGGATGGATCCTACGTAAGACCTACCTCTTTGATCCCATTGACCACTCAAACATTATATCCTAAAGCTTCTTTCAAAACACATCACCATGCCATCTGGGAATGGAGAAATTGAGTCTGAATACATACCATAGTTGCATGTAGTAGGGGATTAATTGTTCCAACACATACACATGAACACCCTTAATTTAATAATTTCATCCAAATATAACCCTAAAAACAAAAAAATAATCTCTAACATGTATACTTATAATAAATAAAATATGAGAGAGTCAATTATTGGGGACTTCATTAAAGAAAAACAGAATCATTTCATATGGTTTACCTCAATTATTTATATATGTTGACACATATTCAGATAAATATTTACTATAACCTAAACTACATAAGATAATTCAATCATTAGGATCAACATTAGAAAATAAAAATATGTCAGAAATATTTTTTATAATATCAATGAAGTCTTAAAATATTTAAAATATTTAAAATATCTTAAAAATTAAACATAGAGATTTGAATAAACTAACTGAAACCAAAATAAAGTAGAAAATACAATAATGAACCAATAGAAAATTTAACATTACAAACCTGAACTGGTTATAACTAAATGAAAAACACAAGAACTAGATATAATTAACCATAAATCGAACCATGTTATTAAAAAAAATTCCCATTAAAATAAGATTTTTTGTGTTTTTTAGACCCAAAATAAAAATAAAATGGATTGTTCATGGAATACCTCAATAATTTGGAACCCAATAATTAAATATAGAATAATATTGAAAGGAAATCCTGAAAAGAGTCTCTTGGATTGTTGTAAATACATTCATACGTGGCTATTTTATGGGATAGGTTTTAGATCTGGATGGGATAGGAAGAGGGTCGCAGACCTTTGCAAGCATAAGATTATATCTTGAGGGCATCATTGTCAGTTAGGGATCCAGATGTGAGCAGGGTAGTGGAAGTTCTATGGATCGTGAAGGGGGGGGGGGAGTTGGGATGTAGGACTTAGGATGGTTGAATGGTAGAATGATGACAAATGATAAGTTTAGGAAATTTACGGATGACTTTTTCGAATGATTTATAGATGAATTTTGTGATAGAGTATGGTGTAATGAAATATCCCAATGTTTATACAATACCATTGGGATAAGGAAATTTTGAATTCCCCTATTTCATGTAGGGTTCCTCTTATAGAGTTTTAATCATTATTGGAATTGTAATTCCATATCTAAATAAATTGTAAATACAATAAAAATAATGTTTTTAAATTCCTAAATTATGTTATTTATTAATATTTGAATATAGTGCATCATGTATGAAAAACTCATCATGAAAATTGATTATTTTTATAAAAATACGATACAGTTGAGGAAATTTATAAAAATTTAAAATTATACAATTAATGTATGTTTCCTTATGTTCTTAGTCTATATGGATAATGAATTCTTCAATGCCAGGAAAATGATCTTAAACAAAAATTCTATCCTTTTACCTATTATTTTGTTGAATCAATTCCCTTTTCACATCTCTTGTTTATTATTATTTTGTGGTCATTAACTTTTTCTTGATCATTAACTATCATGTGATCATTGTCAATGATCACTATCAATAATTTTTTGAACATTAAATGTTATCTATGACAATATCTACATGTCAAATGAAGGTTCACCATTTTGGAAACCTATTTATCGGTTATTCAAGAATACCTTCATACTTCCCTTTCTCTCTTTTTAGTAAGATGTTTCATTAATACTTTTTATTTTGTGGGATTTTAGTAAATGTATTTTAAAATTTAAATACCATGATTATAGTATATGGGTTAAAACTATATGACAAGATATATTAAAATTTGGTATAAAGTAATATCCTGATATTTTAAAAGAAGGAAATTTTGTTTTATAACATGTAAGAAATGTAACACCAAGATTAATGAAACTGTGATATATTGTTATTTAAATATAATTTTTATAACATAATTGTCAAATTGGTCAGTATAAATATGATTAAATATCTTTTTAAATGCATATAAAGGTTATTATAAAATAAAAATATATGTATTAATACTTAGGAAATGAGCACTTGATTTTTAAGAGATGTCATTTTGTACATCAAAGTATGATTACTTCAAAAATTGTATTAATTATATATTTCCTTAAAATATTATAACAATATTTTGGATCTATTAGAATATTTATAAAAACGATATAATTTTTTAATCATCGTGTAAAAATTATCATAGAGTTAATAGTTTTTATTTTTAGGAAAAGTACTACATTTTATTAAATAGTGAAAATTATTGATTTATTAAAAACTATAATTTGTTTTAAAATTTTTCAAAGTAATATCATATATATGATTAGTATTAACATATTATTATATTAATTTGATTTATTATAATATAATTATGGAATTTTTGTAATGAATTTTTATAATTTAATTTAGAATAAAGTAGTTTATGCATAAAATAGGGTAAAAAACAATATTTCGTCATGTTTTGATGGTAAAATTTATAATTAAATTCATCCACTTATTTAATTTTAATATTTAAAAATTGATTCCATGTTTTAAATTTGATAACATGTTTTTTATTACTCTTTTATTTCAATACATTATGTATTTTTACATTACTAAATTTTTTTACCACATATAAGGGTAAATCAAGTAATTATGGATAAAAATAAAATTATAGGGACATAAAAATTACCCAAACACATTTTGAAATATTATTGGAATATTATTTATAATCTATAATCATGATACATTCTAATATATGGAATTTCTTCCACTTTTACATTGCTTTTTCTATTATAGTATTTAAGTTAATATAATGTTAAAAATATCACCCTATTTATTTTAATTACTATAATATTTTAATTCTAAACATAAAAGGAGGACATGTTTAGTTATAAATAAATTTTTTAAATATAAATGAATCTTTTAAATAATAATTTATATTATATTTTTAGTTAACTTATAATTAACTTAAAATTCTATGCAATGTTGACTCAATAATTATTCAAGTAATTCATAAATAAGATAAATGATATTATAAATATTAAATGTTATATAATTTGAAATAAATATTATGATCTAATAACTTTTGGGATAAATATATCATTTTTTTGAAGATTTAACTCATTTTATTTGTCTTCCATTATTGTCATATTTTTTAAAATTCTAATTAAATATATACTTACAAAATTGATATTAATGTTATTTTATAATAAAAAATATTTTTAAAAATATTATGAAATTAATAAAAATATTATCAAAGCATAGTTAAATGAAAAATGGATTATTATGTAAACCATGATCGATTTTTTGGTATGATTACATTTTATAGTAACTTTATTAACAATATAAGCATATAAAGTATTGACATCAGTATAATTTTCAAAAGGGTAAATGAAGTGATAAAAAAGAAAACTAAAAAAATTCATCTAAACATGTAAAAAATTTGTTAAATGTGATTATATATAATCATAATCATATTATGTTTTAATATAATAAATTTTCATCCATTTTTACATCAAAATCTATTTATATTAATTTAATATTATATTAAATTAAAATAGTGTGATGACACTCTCTTATTAAAGTGTTTAGCTTATTCTCTCTTATTCACACTAAAAATGAAATATGGTTTAGAAAATATCTGGCCAAATACATTCTTAACATCACTCTCAGATTATAAAGGGCTTATTTTAGAAAAAATAAAGGGATTAATGTGTAAAAATGATGTTTTTTGAAGAAGATGTATATTTCGTATTAGAGTATTTTCATTTTATTTATTTTCACACCTCCTTAAAGACTTCTCTAACCATTTATAAATAATAACATTATTATATAAAATATAATATTATTTAATCATTTTATTTTAAAAAACTATATCCCTCTCTTTTTATCCATTAAATGGGAAATAAATTTGTTGTTCATGTGTACGGTAGACTACAATCTCACAAACCTATGTAATTAATTTTTAATACCTCATCCCATTACTGGTTATAATAAGGAATTTAATGTATATATATGATAATAATTACATATTTATTATTATCAAAATATAATATAATATTTATTTTCTGATATGTCCATTCAATGAAATATGATAATGACGTTTGTGCATACGTGTGGACTACTGCCTCCATAAAGCGATGTAATTAATTTTTCATCATTATATCAGAAGGAAAATATATATATTTATGTTTAATTAAATATTATATTATTTATGATATAATTATAATTAGTAAATGGTAAAATAATACAATCTTTATTTGTATAATGATTTTTGAAATACAGAATTGCTACTCATTCATATGTATAACCTACAATGTCCATTCATTTAAAGTAGTTCATTTTTCAAAACTTTATTTAATGATTGGTTTTCAAAATATAATTTATGTATACTAATGAAAATAATATATTGATTATTATTATATATTTTATGTAATAATGACACATTTAACCATTGTCAACACATTGAATATGTATTCAAAATTATGAACTGAACATCCTACATGTTCCCAGCAAGGACTTAACTGATTATGTAATTAATTGTGCAATGAAAATAAATAAAATAATATGATCATGGATTAGTTTTTTTACATTTAAAAAACGTTAATAAATAAATTTATTTATATGAGTTTATTATATAGGATTTAAAGGACAAACTAATAAATTTTAGGATTGTGGTAGGGGATTTCATCTCAGTTTCCTTTCATTGAATTATATTTTGATGTTATGAATATATTTTATTATTTATGATGTATATACTACCCATTTTAAAATTTATGTAATTAATCCATCATTATTTAAGGTATTTTGAGTTTCAATTCAAATTATTCCACCCATGGATATTTTTCTTGAATGTTCCCAAGTGGTAATGTATTTGTTAACTCAATTTCAATTCATTGGGTTATAACTCTAAATAATTGACTTTTTTGTTCTATAATTATGTGTTAATTAATCTATAAATTTTATTATTATTTATTTACATTTGTTTTTAGGATTTACATGTAGTCACATAATCACTTCTTGGATATATTATCACATCAAAAGTTAAGATATTTTTAAGGTTTTTCATTGTCTCAATCTAATTTTCTTGTGACATAATTCATGACATTCAAAATGATTTTACATTATGGTGTACATGGTAAATCATGAAATAATTTTTTATTATTAATTAATGAAATTGATTTTATTTATTTCCTCAAATAAAATAATTTTTTTCAATAATTGTTTATTCTAAATATTACAATAGTTGTAAAGTCTTTATGTTACAATCTTATTCTCTTCCAAGATTGAATATGTTGAAGGTTGTATTGATCAAAATTATGAGATATTATATTATTGAACCTTATATATTTTATTATCCTAGGGTTATGAATTTTTTTTACAGTTTTAATTTTGATACCTTCTCTTATTTATTAAATAATCATCAAGGAATTAGTTTTTAAGTGACACTAATGTTGTATCTTCCATTGGATTGGTAATATATAACTTCTATATCCTAGGTTTTCAAATGTTTCCATTAATATTATTTATTAAAAATAAATTAATTCCTAAATATATTTAAAATTCTCTTCGACCTTCTTTGAAAATGATTTAAAAGATTATGTGTTATAGTTTTATATTCTGGTCTTTTATTAATTTATATAAAAAATGTTTAAAAATATTATTTATTTTTTATTTTAATGAAATGGATACATTTTTATATAGTCATGGATGTTATTTTTTTAAAGAATGATTTATAATATTCAAAGGTTAATTTCAAACAAAAAATTTCAACAATATTTCTAAAATTTTTAGTTTTATAAAATTATTTTCAAAATAAAAATTTTATTTTTCAATGAGAAAGATTTTAATGATCTTATTAAGGGTGTATCTTTTTATATATGAAAATAATCCTTGATGTCATATATTCTCTACTAGGTAAATATTTTAATGAATAAATCTTTATTAATTCTTTTCTAGGATTATTATTGTTTCATAGAGATTTAAAGGGATCCCATTTCCTTACCACAGTTTAATCAGGTTAGGAAAATAATGATGTTTGTTTATATGAGTTTCATGATGTTATGTTAGATATATGTATATTATTCATGTTATGGTTCTCCGACCTTTTAAATGATAGTATGGGATCCAATGATATCTTATACATGGGTTTTCCTAGATATCCCATCAATTGAATGAGTAATTATATTGGAAGTCAATATATTGCTTATCTCAATTTGTAAGGGTTATGTATGGGTTATGTAAATATAGTTTTCTAATTTAAAAACATGGTTTTTATTCGTTATATTATTTAATGAATGACTAATTTGATCAATTTGGACATCACGTGGCTCATGATTATTGATTCCAATGACTCTTGCCTATGTTAAATATATATTATATGTTTCATGATTGATGATCAAGGAATTGATGTGTAAAAATACAAATATGTTATTCCCATGCACTTCGATTATGATATTATATCCTTATTTTAATGTTATTCTACATAAATTCATTCAATTGTTAATGGTAATGTCTACACTTCATAGAAGTTGAGTTATCCATTATTATAATTTATTTTTCGGGTTATGAATAATGATAAAACATTATTCATGTCTATAAAGGTTTCAATATGGAATTATTTTTTGGGAAATTTTGATTATTTAATATGGAATATAAAATGCTTTGTATAGTTTGAAAACGAATCTCTTGAATTCACGAGGGTCATAAACATAATAGTTTTCCCTAATTCTCTAAATCATTAAACCAAAATAATTATTGGGTGTGTATGTGATACAATAATTTCTTTTGATATTCTTGGTTTTGTGTATAAATATTTTTCACATTTATTGTAACACCCTTATTTTTTTGAAATATATTTTTCAAATAAATTTAATTACTTCGATAGTTTTTATTTTTCGCAACAACAAGTTTAAACGAAATGTCACATACTATAAAAATATTATAATTCAATATGATAGTTATCGCCAAGACGTTGGAATAGTGGATATGAATAGGATTAACAAAATTATGAAAATATATTGTTTACATATATATATGAATTTTTTTTTTGTCTAATAATTATTTATAAACTAAAATAAAACATAAAAAATAAAGATTATATATTTCAGAAACACTATTTTTATGCACGTAAACATATTTTATATTAAAAAAATTAAATAAAAAATATTTAGATAATTATTTTAAAGGCTTTGGTATATTAAATATTCATTCAATTTTATTAAAATTTGTGTTATAGTTTTCCTAATTATGATATAATAATATATTCAATTTCATTCTTAATACTATATTTTTCTAAATAATTGTATTACCTCATTTTATATATTTTTTAAATCATTTTCCACGATTTTAGAAAATTTAATTTTAAAAAATTAATTAATTTTTTAAATAATCAGTTTTTTTTTATCTTATTGGGATTTTTTTATATTTTTTTGAAAATATAAAATTTTCAGTGAATAATGAAAAATAATGTAGTTTTTTAATAAAATTATTTTTATTTAATGAATTTTAAAAAATAAATATTTTAGATGGTTTTAAAAGAAACATCAGTTCAATAATATTATTAATATTCCAATTTATGCCTCTTTAATCATTTTAATATTTATTTTGGATATTAATATGTTTTATACTTATGAGATAATTTTTTAGAAATAGATTTTTTCATTGCATATGTGGGGGTAATTATAAAATTATTTTTTCCAATTTTCTTAATGGTATATGTAAAAATAGATTCCATAATTAGAATAATAAAAATGAAATATTATATAACATGTTTAACTAATTTTGTTTTAAAAAACTAATAGAAAAATAGTAAAAATTAATTATCGTTCTTATGGTTAGAACAGGTTTACCAAGTTATTAAACTAAAAATATTATGGTATGTTTGTCAATAATATATGTCTAAATAAATTCCTTTATATATTTTTCAACCTTATAATATCAAAAGTTAGGATTTACGGTAATTTTTTATGACTATTCTTCATAATGAATTTATCTATTTGGATTCTTTTGGTTAATTTAGAAGTAGTTCCAATGTGGGTTTCTTACCCCACTTATAAAACAGAACCCCATAAAATCTCCTCTTTAAACATCCAAAACCCATGGGATTGGACAATACCTAAAAATGATACATCCTTTATTTCTATCCCAACATTCTATAGGGATTATTTTTATAAGTAAAACCTCCTAATAAGACTTTTGTTATTAACCAATGGAGGTTTTCTGAAGAAAATGTATCATTCTTAACCAAACATTTTTATTTTACTTCGTTTTCCAAATCATTAAAATAATATTTGAATGTGATTATTTAATAAAATAATCATATCCCATACATTGATATTTAAATATTATAATTTAATAACCTACATATATCCCTTCATCAACTAAATTTTAAATGAATCCATTTATCGTGTGCACGACAAACTACTAACTCACGAACCATTGTAATTTGTCTTCCATCACCACCTCTTAGAAAAATACATATTGATTGAGTTAAATTATATATATTATATTCATAACATATTTATTCTTATTAAAATATAACATCCAATGTATTTTCTTACATTCCATTCTATTTTAATATGATAATGACACTTGTGTGTATGAAGGACACCCACCTCATGGAGCGATGCGATTAAATTTTCACTTTTGTTTTACATGGAAGGTAATAAGGATAAATTTAATTATTGTTTTTTATAAATATGAATTAATTATTTTTTATTAAAATTTAATTATTATTTACCATTATTTCATTCTATCCATTAAAAATTGGAAACATTGTTCATGTTTATATATGGCCTACCATCTCCATGAATGGTGTATTTTAATATTTGACCTCCAAATTTTGGGAATGATTTGAAATTTTCAATAATTTACATATATTATATAAATATAATGTATAGTATTATGTATATAATTTAATTATGACCAAATTAAAATGCCCAAAACTACTGAACAATGACATATTTGAGAATATAAAGAAGTTATTAGATACAACTATGATTTTAAAAAATAATTTTAAATTAATGAGTGAGAGGTTGTTATAATTAAATAATATATGGTATGATATATATGATTATATTTATATAATACATTTATTATAAAATAATTATTATTATACATCTTGTTTTAAAATGTTTGAAAAAAGTTGCTACATTGTGTAACAGATTTTTGTCTCGAGTTCCATTTTGGAAATTATTTATGTTATTCCCCTATAATATTTTATGAAATGAGTATAAATACCATTTTATAATTAATATAATGAATTTATTTTCTTTATGTTTGAATAATAATTTTTTTTATTTCTTTGGGATAACGATTCAAATGTTTCCAAAGTGGTAGATCTTTTATGTCCAAATCTCAATGTTTACTAGTATTTTTTAAGATTATATTTATTTTGATGATATATTATGATGTATCTCAGAAAAAACATTAAATTTATTCTACTATGGTTATTTTATAATAATACATGTTTTATCATTTACTTCTCTTTAAGAACTCAAGAGTTCAAAAATATGTTTCCAATAAAAAAATTACTTTATTTCTCTCATTGGTCAAAAGTTTTATTTCTTCCATTTTCATATGAAATATAAATATTATAATTATTTCATATTATTAAATTATTGTTTAAGATCATATATATCAATGTTTTACTTTAAAAAAATCATTTAAAATGAATCATCTTGTTGTTTTCTGAATGATGTGTTACAATCATTTTACCGAAAATGTGAATGAAAACTATGTTTTTTAATATGTATGGACTAAATGTAATTTTATTACCCCAGTAAAAATAAATTATTTATATATTAATTTATAATTTTATTATTTTATTTTCAAATAATCATATTATTTATATATTTCAATATATTTCTTTAAGATGTGATTTTAAATGTATAAAAAATATTTTTCTCAAGAAATGTACCAAGTGATCTTTTAAAACAATTTTATATAAAAGGTGAAATAATTGAATGTTACTCATTATTTACGTAAATATGATAAATTTTGACCATTCATTTGATTTATTTTAATGTTTTATTATCATTATTATGAATTTTTTATGAATCATTACCTGTATAAATGGGTTATGAAATGAGGAAATGTTTATGAAAACCATTTTTTCTCATTGGTTCTCATAATGAATGATTTATGATACTATGGAAAGAAATATTTCTGATTTATTTATTTAAATTTCGAGACCTATATATTCTTCTAATTCATTCATTAAATCTTTCTATCTAATGAGAAAATAATGGGAAACAAGTCAACTAGCTAGGTCCACAATGGAAATAGGATGATGGGATTGATCGATAATGGGAAACAGTTGATAAGGCATGATCCACTAGTTTCAATGGTATTGTTAAGTAACCATGAAAGATATAATAGTTTTAATACCATTTTTTGTGAAATTTTTTAATATATTACCATCTTTTTCATAAATTATTGTTATTTAACACTCTCATGAATCATGTATTTTTGAATAAAACTAATTTATATCATAGATATTGTTTATAATCTATGAATACATGGGTATAAAAATTTTCGGTTATGTTCATTATCTCATAGCTTTATGTTTATTGTATACTTTCACATTATCATTGTGTTATATCTCCAATGTATACCCTTACGGGGAATCTTTGATAATCCTTTCTTATGCATCATTTCCCCAATATATAAAGAAAAATATTGTGTATGGATTGTTTATAAAAAATATAACAGGGAAGATATTTATGGGGGATGTTAAGGATACTTTATTAAAAAATAATATTATATACCTAGTTGTAATGTACATTAATCTATTGTGTTCCCCTAGCATATATTTTTGAAATATAATGAATATTAATCTAAAAAAATGTGACATTTATATATTAAAATTATGGAGCATTTTTATTGGAATCAGATCAAGGATTAGAAAACCATTGAAATCTAAAAAGAGACAACATTATTGATAACCCTTAGGATAATCCAATATATAATATAATATCAAAAAGCATTAGTAGTTAAGAGATGTTATATATTACCAAGAAATAAATCCACTAATATATAATACAAGGGTATATGGTTCTATCCCAGATGTACCAAGGGGTTATAAGTCAAAAAAGGTGTAGCCGAATTGACATGAGAAATACCCAGTATAGTACAATAGGCCTTAATGTGCACCTGGTATGACACTCCTAAGGGATGTGAATTGGTTAATTCAAATTTTGTGTTATTAAATTTCCTAAAGTATTTGAAAAAATTATTTTATTGGATGGTCTTGGATTAACCTAATGTGTTTTAAGCTTAAATTAAGTGTCTGGATATAGAAAACCTTCAAATAATTTTTTTAACTATGTGTTTTTAACTATTATTAGTGTAAATCACTCTATAATTTTTTTTCTTTTAGTTAATAGATAAAACTTAAAGGAACCATGTTAATGATAAATGTGATGAAAATTGAAATTATAATCTACCTTGTAAACAAAATTCTTGGGAATATTGGATGCATAACATTGTTTTTAGGCCAACATATCTTTCTCATGTCATAAATCATGTTGATATTACAAATAATAAAAGGTGAATAGTTTTATATCCAATCCTCCATTATATTCAATCCACCTTCATTTAGTCAGTCTTATGATCTAGAAGTGAGTAAAAATGGATCTTCCCTGTTGAGAATCTATTTTCTGTTATCTAGTGCTTATAACATAAATAGGTTTTCATAATTGTTTATTATTTGGATGGTAAAGTATATCAAAAGTGGAACCTTATTTTCAGTATAATATAAAAGTTAGAAATTTAATCTATGGATTTTGATTCAATTAAAAGGATATTTCATTATAAATGCATCCATCGTGTTCTATATATAAATATAGAGGGAAAATTTCTTAAGATAAAAAAATAGTATGAAGATTATATTGGTACCTATATGGAAAATTTAATGGGGCTTCAAAGGTATGACTCTCATTTAACCATCATCCATAAAAGGATAATTTTTTCATTCTTTTATGGATTAAAAGCATAACCTTAGAATGTGTTATCCTTAAGAGAAATTGGGATCTATGAATAAATTGTAATATGTGAACTTAATATATAAATGGATGTAAGATATTCCCACTATTCCCATAGTTTCGATAATAAAATAAAGATCAAGTCTCATGAAAACGAGAATAAGTTACATAGTGTAATAAAATTATATAGAAACCGTATCCTTTTTATAATATTATTACATTATTTTAAAAATAATAATGATCAGATTCCATGCCAAGGATCGTAAAGTCTAGTGTCTTTAGAAGACTAGGTACATAAAACTAAAAAAATTAGACTAAATAAAACATTAATTTATTTATCATCCATTATGATCTCCAAAATTCATTTGGTCCCTTATATTTTCATTGGAAAACATGGGGATAACACGATTAATGGGTAGAGCTAAAGAGCCTAGTAAGATAATAATCATTAGAATAAATCTTAGCACCTGGGTTAGAAGGTATAACAAAAAAAATAAAATGTGATGGAATATAATTTGATATATGGAATAATTAAATATTGAACATGGGATCTTATAATCGTGGAATCATAAAAAAATTCAGCATCATAAAACATGAATTTATCATGATTCAAGTCACATTTCACATAGAGGATCACAAGTCAAGGCTGACCTCCAAGAGCATTTCACAAGGAGAACAATGTAAGGCTAACCACCAAGACTATTCCACATATTGTCTCATGAGACAAAAAATTTCCCAATTCACTAGATCACGTGCACCAATTATATCATAGGTATGAATATGCATTCTATATAAATAATAATACATATATAATCAAGCATAAGGTTTACTCATTGAATGAATTGGGTATCATAATCATGTTAGAAGACTTATCAAAAATAAATATCATCATAGTGTCCATGAAATAATGGATTTAAATCAGAAAAGTAAATTGAAAAGGGAAAACACATATAGATCTCGATAAGGGATTTCAATATTTAGTGAAAATATATAAGAAAATATTTTAAGAAACATTAAAAATAAAACATTTAAGTGCGATTTATTGAAAATGTTATCAATAATTTAAAGAAGAAAAATATATAATCATTAAAATAAAACCATAAATGAACCATGAGATTTTTATTAATAAAAATGGTGAATTAAGAATAATATTTCAGGATTAAAACAGATTACAGAGTGCACTTCAAAGTGGTTAAGAGTTTAAGAAGTCCCCTTTAATCAGGCTTTCTTTTTTGGGAAGAAATAAGAACCAAACCTTATTTAAACATGTATACCCACAAAAAAGAAGGATTAAATGATTTGGATAAATGATATTGGAACATATACAATGAATTTATAATAATTATAGAAAATAAAGTAGAGTAACATTAAGTTAATGTTGGAAAAAGCGTTACCTAGAGGAAAATGGATGTTCGGGTAGAATCCTTTACCTTTTTTTGAAACTGTTGTGAACATGATATTAATTTCATTAATAATAAAATTATATTGGTCAATTAATAAGTCTATAAACTTTTCTACAGTTAATTAATTTATTATAATTTTATTATGTTCATTCATGGCCTTTTTTGATGAGTTATAGTGTTCAATTTCATCATTCGGGAGAGCTTGTTTTCTTAGATTTCATGACCAGTTCGCTTGTATAAGAGTAAGGATGTTCAGGTAAAATTGAAATAGGAATCCAGAATTGAAGATGTAATTTATTAATTGATATCCATATAGTTAAATTATCATATTAGTAATTTTGTTATTTTGGGTGAGGATGAATCATTATATAATATGTTTTTGATAATCGTTTGGATTATGTTGGGTTGTTTTCACTCACAACCAACTTGTTTTGTTTGATTATTTAAAATCATTATTATATAATGATTCCAGAACATTAAACATACCATAATAAATGTATAATAGTTTTTTATTAATCCTAGTAATGGTTTTAAAAAATCTTATAAAGAATTAATGGAAATGAAAATTTGTGTTCCAGGAAGGCAATAAATTAACACCTCATGAATGACCTTTTCATTACTATAATAAAAGGGTGAATATATCAGTTTATTGATTGATTATTCCCTTAGAATTATATAATTAAATATTTTTGGTTTATTGGAGTTATCATTCTATTTGTATAAGGGGTTAGGAGAGAAAAATAAATATGAAGTGACATGAAATTAAATTAAAATAAATAGAAGAGGGTTTTACCTCTTGATTATATATTCTTGAGAACAAATATAGAGGATTGGTTTTGGTCTCTTGATAATAATAAAATATCCTTGAAATGGGGGGGTGGAGGATATTTGAGAAGAATATAGACAAGGTTCAAGGCATGAGAGTTGTGAAGAGAATAGGTAGAGAGGGTGGTATTTATAGTGGAGGAGGGGGTGTTTTCTCATTCTTTTATTAATTTATATTTATTTTGGCTCAAGAAAAGAATAGTTTGAGTATTATCATAAAATAATATAAATTAATTATGAAATGTCCTAGTTTTTGGGTTTAAATCTGCCTTATATCATTTATGAATCCATAATTCATGTATTTAGCTTTTATCGTAAATTAGCTTATTTTACTATTCACCAAAAAAACCAATTTTAGAAAACCCCCAAATATTCATCCTAAAAAATTTTGATGAGTACAATTATGAAATGAACTCCATTATATGATAATAATTTCCTAAATATATGAACCTCAATTCTTAAATAATATCTTCATTTACTCAAAAAATATAGATTTTTTATTATAATTGATTATATAACTCTTTAAAAAATTTATTCATGTCTCATAAAATTATCATCAAATCATAAGAAATTAAGAATTATTTATGAATAAATTTTATGAAAATACAATATCTTTTAGGTTATTAAATTAATCAGAAAATTGCAATTATATATTTTTTAACTATAAAAATACCAACAAAAAATTAATAGTTTTTAAATTCTTATATACTTATAACATGATATAATTATATCATTTTACAATTTATATGATGTGTAAATTTTAATTATACATTAAATTTAGAGGTTACTATTCCATTATCTGATAAAACTATTCATAAGGTTCACATTACTATTCCAATGGTCAAGTTGTTATTTCATCAGTATAGGTTCATTATCATTTAGAAATACATATTATTTAATTTAATAATCATTTATAAAGTTTATATTGTGTTCATTTTGTGATTCAATTTGTTTAATACTATATGAAATTATTATAAGAAGAAAATTTCCATTGTTAAAACAATAGATTATTATATTCTTCCACCCTTATAAATTTTACCCTAATTGTTTTTACACACTAATGTGAAAATAGGTCCACGTACATCTCTATCACAACATTATCTGGTTCCCATGTCTCCTCTTCTTAATTATGGTTCCACTAAATTACTTTGACCAGGTCATTGGTCTTGTTTCATAGAACTATATCTCTACGATCCCTGATCTTTACTGGATTCCCTTTATAAGAGAGGTCATTATACAAATCTAGAAACTCTATATTTAGTACATTTGAGCGATCTGGTACGTACTTCATTAAGATAGATGTGTGGAATACATCGTGTACTTGAGATATGGATTTTGTACGTGTTATTTGATAGGCCACAACTCTAACATGGTTAAGGATATTGAAGGAGCTGATGTACCTTGGACTTATCTTTCCTTTCATCCCAAATATCATAATTCTTTTATAAAGAGATATTCAGAATAATAATATGTATCCAACATTAAACTATAGGATACATCAAAAAGTTTCTACATAACACTTCTTTCGACTACTGGTCTCCTTGATTTTTTGCTGAATGGTTTCACTATTTCTACCATATCTTTGACAAGTTAATCTCCAATAAGTTGATGCTCAACGAATTGACCAATAAATCTGGTGTTCATCGCCTTTTCCAATAAAATGTCATTGTATGAAACCATTTAAATATTGGAGTGGAAACTATTAGTGAAAGATAACTCGAATAGAGAAAGATATTGGTCTCATCCACCATTGAATACTATCAAACACGATCTTAACCTTTTTTCTAGTGTCTAAATAGTTTTCTCATATTGTCCATTAGTTTGAGGATGATAGGCTTTATTGATGTTCATCTCGATGATTATATCATGTTGGATACATTTATAGATCATCTAGGTGAATCTTAGATCAAAATAAGATACAATTGGTAGTGGTACACTATGGATTGTTACAAACTCAATGATTAATATTCTTGAATGTTGATCTAGTGAGATGCCCTTTCAAATTGAGATAAAGTGGGATTTCATTATAAATTGATACCCAAAAACCCATGTAGCATTATTTCATCTATATTTATATTGAATTCTAATAAAAAAGCCCATAGTGATGTTCTCTCACTTCCATGTTGTTATGGATAATGGTTTCATCAACCTTTTATAATTTTCTTACATCATTCACTTGCTGACGTACCAGGCACTTTGATGTATATTCATTGATAACTTTTTTCATATTGTCTTACCAACAGGTTTAATGAAGATCAAAATACACCTTTTTATACTTCTGTAAATAGGGAAGGTGGATCTATTTGTTTCATTCAAAAGATTATTATTTACCACTACATAGGATGGTACACATAGCTAGGTCCAAAATCTCATGACTCCATCCTTATCCATTTTGAACACTAATAATTTCTTATTTCTAATAGCTTACACCATTTTGTTAATTATTACATAATTTCATTAAACATATTTTATTTTCTCCATATTGGATGGATGAGAAATAATTTGATAAAGGATTAATTATTTTCCTCCATTATTAATTCCCATTTCCAACTATTGAATGTCTAAAAATATTGGATCCTTCTCAATTCACATCATTTATAAATATGCACAATCCTATCTAATTAGAACCTCATCCACCTTATTTTCATTACCAGGATGGCAATAAATTGAGCAACCATAATCATTAATGATATACAACCATCTTCATTGGTGTGTATTATTATCCTTTAGTGTGAAAATATATTTTAGACAATTGTGATTAGTATACATCTCACACTTATCCCCACAGATATAATGCTACAAGATTATCAACCTCATGATCATAGACTCCAACTCCTAATCATTTGTATGGTGGGTTTTCTAATGAATTTTCAACTACATTATGGTGTAGGCTATAAATTTATCATTTTTCATTAGTATACAACCTATGAAATATTTTTAATCATTATTTTACACCATAATGAGTTCTCGAAATATCGGTAGTGTTAGTAGTATCATATTGATAAGCCTCTATTTGACATAAGCATTATTCACATTATTGAGTCCAAAAACACCACTTATTTCCTTGTCAACTACGTTAATGGGTTTGAAAATAATGAGAATATCTTCATAAATTTTTGGTCATACCCATCTAGAACATGAATTCATGAGATCTCCATTACAGATGTTTCCCTGGGACACTCATTGATTTCTTTTTTCCATTGTATTGCGCATAGATATCCCTTATATGGTGATAAAATGACCCAAAAAATATGCTTCCTTCATCAAGATCTCACATTTACTATACTTTACATATAGTTTCTTCATTTAAAATGTCTTTAATAAAGTATTCAAATCCTCCTCATGTTTCTCTTTTCCCTTGGAGTTTATCAGAATATTAATAAAAAAGACTACCAGAAATTTGTCCATGTAATCATTAAAGACTATATTCATTATGTACATGAATTTTTTAGGAGAATTAGTGAGTTATAAGGGAATAATTATGTAATCATAGATTTTTTAACTCATTCAAAACACAGTCTTGAGAATATCTTATTTAATTACATTTAATTGGTTATATCCCAATTAATGGACCAACTTTGAGAAATAACTGGCCCATATAGAAAAAAAAACAATTCATATGTCAGTTTAAGGCATTAAAACTCCTTTATTATTATTTTATAATGATTGCAATAATTTATGTAGAGGCACAATGATCCATAATGATTATTGAAAAATTGGATTAGAGCAGCCCACTGTGGAGCTCCTTGGGCCTATAAATCCCTTGCCCAAATTATTTTTTTACTGCTTCATTAGTTCTTCAAGCATAATGGTTTTGATTCTATAAGGTGTATTTAATATAGGGTGAGATACATGAATATGTTCAATTGATAAATTGACCTCTCATTCAGGTGGAAGACCAAAAAACACTTTAGGGAACACATTAGTGCAGTACCATACAATGAAATGTCTTCAATAATTATTCTCACCTTTGTATCAATTATTTGAACTATATATGAATGATCATAAATAATTAATTTCCATAGTTGAGAAAATTATACTAAGTTACAAGCATCTATATCTTTACACTTGCATCAAATTATTGGATGCTTCGAGATGTACGGAGTGATCACCCTTTACAGAAAAATGATGTTGGATTTGTATAATGATAGCCAACCCATAAAAAAATATTGCATCTAACTACACCAAAGTAAGTAAGATGATATTTTCTAAAAGTTTTGGTTGAAAAAAAATTTACCTGTGAATAGTTATATACATTGGATACAATAATTTCCCACTTTTGAAGTTCTCATATAAAACTTAACCACTATATTTTTTGGTGGTGTAAGAATAGATATATTAATCATTCAAAATATGAAATAATACGTATGACCACAACAAAATAGTAAATTCACTAGTTTGGAATGAATAACTAGCATAACTATCCCCCACAACAATTTCTAGCTTTATTTTTGTGGTAGTGAGTCCATATTACCTTCCTTGATTCCATGTAGGTTGATTTTTATTACCTCTGACAACTCTAGGCTTAGGTAATTGGTTTGAAAATTTACCATGTTCTTTAAATTTGAAAAATTGATCTACAGGTTGAGTGTTGTTTTGAACCTTCCTTTATTCATCCACATTATTAGAATTTTTCATATCCCTTTATAAGATCTTAGATTGATTCCTCATTCTTCCACATATGATGAATTTATTGGTTCCATTTTGACATTTCCCAGGATTCTTGTTCCCACAATTTTGTAACAAGTGATATTTGGTTTTCTTCTGTCATGGAGTTTGTTTCCCAGTCCACCCATATCAGACTACATTTTCAATTTTCATAGAACCCTTGAGACCACTAAGAGTATCTGATCTACATTTCAACCATGTTGGAAGAACAGAGAATCTCCTCATAGCTTTCGAATTATTTAGTGGGTAATGCCATTCGTAGACTTTTCTTTAGTTCACTAAAGAAGATATCCACTATGAATTCTGTATTCATGAAAATGGTGGATGCTTATCATGTAATACTTATAAGGTCCCGGCCTTAAACCTTAATTAATAATGAATTAAATGAATAATTCACATTTAGGATCTTTTCAGGTTTAGATTTTTAGAGAATTAGATCATAAATCATGAATTACATTCCACATTTAAACAAAGTGGTTACATAAAAGATAGTATTAGTTTTTT
The DNA here is from genome assembly GCA_963277665.1 of Viscum album. Lineage (NCBI taxonomy): Eukaryota > Viridiplantae > Streptophyta > Magnoliopsida > Santalales > Viscaceae > Viscum > Viscum album. Next base: position 2,311,721 of record OY728129.1, read on the forward strand.
CCCATCAATGGAAAAATATTTAAAATAAAACATGGATTCTTTCTTGACACTTCCTTGACACTATCATCATATCATGCACCTTTCCCTTGACCTGTGAAAAATATGTCAAAAACCGGGGATAAGCATAAAAAGCTCAGTAAGGGATATAAAAGTATGAAAAGAAAACATTAGTCCATGTATGAAAACATACTTTACTCATAGAACATAAGCATTTTATCATACATCATAAAATAATGAATAAACCATAGAAATAATAAGACATAAATGTAACTTGAGGCATTCATAACATTCTTACATAGGGAGTAACCCTCTTAGTTATGATTGGAATACCTATCACAGTATATTCCCTAAATCTCTTCGGAGAAACCTCAACGTTTAACCCGTTCACGTTTCCCAATGCATTGGAGAGCTATATCGGGATCACCCGCCCTTAGTTTATCACGGAACCACCCGTCTTCATAATAATTCCCAAGAACCATAACATAATTGTATCACATAAACATGCATAAAGGAAACATAACATTTCCACTTTTCAATCACAAGATATCAATACAACACATTGATATAAAAACATTATGAAAACCATTTTCAATACCAAAATAAAATAAAAGTAAAACATGGTATTTATTTTTCATTTAAAAAAATGTATGGATTGTAGAGGAAGCTGAAACTCAAATAATGGTCATGGCGGCGGAGAAGTCGTTGTCGCCGCATACTTACGACAAAAAAATTCCCTATTGTCATTTAGTAAAAATCATCATATAAAAAGATTCCTTTCCGATGAACGTAAAAGTCAAAGGGGTTTATACACAATATAAAAGTAGGTTGTGTATAAAACAAAATATTCCTTAATTAAAGGAGATTGAGGCGAAGTCCCATACAAAGACGATATCCTTGGATTAAGGATAAATCAATTACATAATTATGTGTGACAAATGATTACACCAAATATAAGTTGATATTAAGTGTAAAAAAATCAGAGGCCATTCAAATATATTAATAGAATGACATATTCCAGGAGTACAAGTTTATCCCAAAGAATCAAAATTGGGTTAAGAAGTTCCATTGCAAAAATTCAACAGCCTAACGGCGTCACTTCATAATTCATAAAAAGAGTTGATGAGAGAGATAAAGGGTATATCATCTCTTGAACATAAAATTTAATGAAATAAGGATATATAAGAACATATCCCAGCATAATAAGATGAAAATTAAAAGACATAACAAATGAAGTTTTTTAGAAAGAGGAGGGTGAAAGGTTCCCTTACCAATTTGGGTAACTTTCTAAACGTACACCCCATGAAAGAAGGACTATACAACATTGATGTAAATACTCATAAAAGAAAGTATGTTACACAAAGAGTATAATAATGGACAGTACATACACCAATCAAAATGAAATATTGGCAAATTTAGCATGAATCTCACGAAAACACAAAGTGAGATAAAAATCCCCTTACGAAATTTCGGCATCCTAACAGCGCCAATTAAAACTTCCAAAATGGATTTATGAGAGAAAATAGGGTATCTCGTCAAATGAACATAAAAATTACAGTAAGAGTAATATAAAAAACATCCCAATAATAATAAATATGAGCTTAAAAGGAATGACATAAAAGAGTGTACATAAAAAGAAAGAGAGAGGTATGATCCCTTACGAAAATTCGGCAGCCGAACGGCGCCACATAAAAATTCTTAAAATGAATTGATGAGAGTAAGAGGTGGTAATTCATCATATGAAAATAAAAATTTCAGTATGTTGAATATTAAATAACATACTCCAACATAAGAACATGGAGAATAAATTAAATGACATAAAAAAGGGTACTTGAAAAGAAAGAGAGAGGTCGGATCCCTTACCTCGATTCTGACTTGACTCGATCATTCTTTAATGTCTTGAATAATAAACATGAGTTAATTTCCACTTTATTAAGAACCTTTTTAAAGTTCATTATTCCTTTTATATCACTTATTTCCATGTTACAAACATTATGTAATCATTTAAGTTAATAATGTTTGTTTTGTCGATATTTGGTTCTTAAGTCGAAAGTGGACTTCTTACAATTACATGTTGTTTGTGTGGTCAATTGTTCATTATATCCAAAATGATATTCATTATTTGGATATCATATATATCATATATATCCATAATATACATGTATTTATAATATTACATAATCATTTAGAGGTTAGAAATGAAATGCACCGTTCATGGAGACGGTAAGTCATACGTACGCATGAACGCTTCTTTCATTTCTATGTCATATTAATGGAATTAAAACTCAATGAAAGATATTTATATTTTAATTTCAGAATTATATTCATCATATAGATGTAACATAAATCATATATATCCATTATATATATGTACTTATAATAGTGCATCACATTTGGGGATAAGAAAGGGAATGCACTGTTCATGGAGACGGTAAGCCGTACGTACACATGAACACTACTTTCATTTCTGTCTCAAACTTTAATGGAAAGAAATAATAATTATATAAAGGTATATAATAATTCCATTATAAAATCATATATAATAACTCTAACTCCATCCTTTATATGTCCGACATATGGCATTAACGAATCAAATCACTTTGAGGGGGTGGTAGTCCGCACTTCCTAAAATGAAATTATCGTGTTTAACCACAATGGAAACCATAAATTTATGCCACAAAAGAAAAATACAAAAGCTTAAGTAAAAAAATAAACATATTATATATCATATATAAATATAGTGACATCTTAATGTCCACCTTTGAAGGTGATATAGGAGTTTTGAACAATCATCGTTTCGTGAGGCATAAATTCGCCATCCACAGAAACAGTATATTCTATAACCATTAGACGTAGGTGGGTGTAATTGTAGCGTTAATTCTTATTATAACAACATTATAGTATATTTGAGATACTGGAGTTGTTACAAAATAAATGAATAAAATGATTTTATAGGGTTGGAGATTCAAAATAAAACAAAAGAACACAAGTGAAGACATTGCCTTAAAATCGGGTAACTCTTTTTGATTTGAGCTCAAAGGCTTCCTTGGGAAGACTTCTGCCCAAAGTGAGGATTCTAGGAGTAATAGAGGGATGTGGAGAGTAAAAATGGGCAGTGATTGTCTGAACCAAATGCTTGAGAGGTGTGGGTAAGGTGATAGTGGTGGGGGCCTTTTATAACAGGAGAGGAGGGGCACTCTTGGAAATTAAAGAAATGTTACTTTATTTTAAAATGAGTTTCGGATTTAAAAGGTCCCACATTGATATAATTCGAGGATAAGGTGATAAGGGTTCGATATATACCCATATAATAGGTTTTTTGATAAGTGTAGGTCTTAGATGTTACATTATCATTTCATTTTATATAAATCGTTAAATAATGAGGTAATCGCTGCATCATCATGATGTCATAAATAATTTAATTTCTTAATGTCTAAAAATTATAAAAAATACTATGATGTAGGAAATATTTTTATCATTTCAATTACTATTTATAGTCAAAACTCTGACTTGTATAACCACATTTAAAAATTGTTTTGGTAAAACAACTCATGTTTGTGTCATTTTTTACTTTTACATTAAATAAAAAGATATTAAGGTCATTTTCCTTCCATTGTGGCTCCATGGGGTCCCCAAGTTGAAAAATGGATTTTCATGGTCGGTCATGACACATACAATAAGGGTAGGGCATTTTTCAAGCTCATCTCATATTATTAACACATTATTTTTACCTTAAACTACACTAATTATCTCTAATTACAATTAAAAACATAAAAGTTACTATTCACCAAAAAATTATTTTAATCCCATTGAACAACATTTTACTTATTAATGACAACCATGTATGTCAGATTTTTGAAATTCAAAAGAAGGAGGTGGAAAAGTTTCATTTAAATGAAAAATCGGTTTCTTTAACTACCACTTAGTGGTTTCACTATTTATCAAAAATTGATGTTTTTCAGAAAAATACGAAAACATCACCCTAAGCTATAATTGATATTCTGAACTCTAAAATGATGTCTATTTTACAAAATTCAAAAAATATAAGTTGCATTAATTAATTTAATAATTAATTCTCGTTGTCAAAACAAATAGCATGTTTTTAAGAAACAATATCTATTAAAAGATTGACACTAGTTTAAGTCCAATTTCAATGTGAAATTAATTCTATTGACCACTATTGGATTAAATGGTAAATATATATTCTAATTTAACTTTAAAAAAATTTCAAAAGATAATATATTCATATAAATAAATTAGATTAAAAAGTTGTTTTGAATTAAAATACAACATGTTTCACTATTCATTTAAAAAATGACCTTTATCGGAAAAATGCCAAAAATTTACACAAAGTAAATTTTGATGTCCCAATTCTAAAGAAAAATTTTATTATGTCAAATATAACACATAAAATTGGCAAAAAGTGGATTTAAAAGAGGCTCTTCATCAAAAGGCGGTTAATCGACCTTTTAAAGAATATTAAAATGTTTACGCTTAAAATTGGATTCATTCTCATTTTTAATCCTCTAAAATTTACTATAAAAAGTTAAAATATTTGACAAAAATATATAATCATTTTGTAGTTAGTTCTGTTCATTCCCACCATTACAACGACTAGGCGTTAACTACAATTTAAAATAATATTATTTTATTATTAGAGTGTTACGTAAGATTCCCAAGAAACTCGTTGTTGCGTATTGGGTACGCCATCAAGAATAGAGTCCCCATTAAAGTTATATTAATATTTTATTCACAAATATAGATAAATGTGAAAATGACATATTATTTATTTACCTGGGGTGTTACATCCTTCCTCCCTTTTGGGAATTGCGTCCTCACAATTTTAATATTGGGCTTGGAAACTACATTGAGAATCCCACATCAGAACAAGAGTTAGTAAAACAATCACTTTAAAATAAAGAAAGAGAATTAAAAAGGTCACCCGAGTTAACCCATACTAGAATTCCATGTTGTAAAACATGGATATGGAGGAAAAAACAAAGGGTCATGTTCTGAGGGAGAGTGATAGTAAACAGGTTTAGGAGAAATTTAACTATAAGAAAATCACAAACTTGTGATGGGTTAAACGATATTCGATTCCCTAGTATGAAAAGTTAACAGACAACATTTTTTTAAGTTACTCTTCATTGAGGAATTTATTTTTGATCTTAGGGAAACATACTTACTTGTCATGTTAACATTCAACTTTTACTAGATTTCTTATAGGAACACATATTTTCTCCAAAAGACAAGTGTTTAGGATGACTTGTTCACATTAAGAGAGATATAATCAACTTCTAGATAATCACCTATTCCCCAAATTAGAACTATATGCATCCCATTTCTTTAGACCATAACCAAAACTAAAACCAAAAAGGTTTGTATGAGATCAGATAATAACGAAAAAGGATAATTCTTTATAAAAAAATCTATTCTTAATCTCCAAAATTTGTCAAACAATACCCAAAGTTCAGCAAAGACCATTCAATAAAAATCTATCCATAAAATTATTCAAATTAAACCAAATAATGATTAGAACCCAAATATTTGAAGGATTTAATCACATAGTCTTCCAAGGTGCAAAATTAACATTTATCTCCAAATAATATTAGTTTCTCTTAATATCTCATACTGATAAGTAATTAACCTAATAAAATAAACTCCATTATAGGTTAATCATTTCCATAGATAACCCAAAATAAACTTACTCTTGATTCCTAAAATCATATAACTAAAAAGAATTAGTCAAACTAACTAGGGACTTCATGTAGTCCAATGGTAGGTGATAAATATCAATCGCACTTTGGTTGTGGGTTCGATTCCCGTAGCTTTTTCCGACGCAATGGGTTGTCACACGGTCTGCCTGTTGTCCTTCTTCCAAAACTATATAATTCTTAAAACATTCTCCAAAACGAGATAAAATCTTCAAAAATAATCATAACATATTTTAACCTCAAGTTTATCTCATGCCTTTCATTTTCCATCATATCATAGAGTAACCCATAATTACCTAAAAAGTAAGGATCATATAAACCATAATTGTTAACTTTATAATTATTACCTGAACTTCCACATAGATTTGGTCATCTATTACATGATGCATTAAAGAACTAAGCAAGGTTCAAGTGGTTGATCATGACTCCTTGATAGTTGGTTTAGAACAACCATGAGATTCCTCATTGAATCCCCCATTTCATTTAGTCTCTTAATCAGAGAACCACCACAGTTTCCTTTAAATCTATTGTCACTTTGGTGCCTACTAGATCCATCCATTCACTAAAAATAGAAATGATAGTGTGAGTATATCAACAAAACCATCATGTTCTAAAGAGGAAGAAAAACACTAAGATATAATTACTCATTAACATTATCTAAAACTAGGACCCTTTCTGAAATCCTAACCATTATGATAATGTCACTTATGCCTAGACAATACCCTAACCTCTAAAGTTATCTAAACTGACTTCTGATATCAACTATAAGGACCAAGCCTTAAACCTTACTTAATGTTGAATTAAATAAATAATTCACATTGAGGATATTTTCAGGTTTAGTGCTTTAGAGAATTATATCATAAATCATGAATTACATTCCACGTTTAAACAATGTGGTTACATATAAGAAAGTATTCATTTTTTCCCATCAACGGAAACATATTTAAAATAAAACATGGATTCTTTATTGACACTTCCTTGACACTATCATCATATCATGAACCTTTCCGTTGAACTGTGAAAAACATTTCAAAAACATGGGATGAGCATAAAAAGCTCAGTAAGGGATATGAAAGTATGAAAAGAAAACATTAGGCCATATATGAAAACATAATTTACTCATAAAACATAAATATTTTAACATACCTCATCAAATCATGAATAAACCATAGAAATCATAAGACATAAAGGTAACTTGAGTCATTCATAACATTCTTACGTAGGGAGTAACCCTCTTGGTTACGTTTGGAATACCCATTACAATATATTCCCTAAATATCTTTGGAAAAACTACAACGTTTAACCCCTTTGCGTTAACCAATGAATTGGAGAGCTATATCGGGCTCACTCGCCCTTAGATTATCATGGAACCACCCGTCTTCATAATAATTCCCAAGAACCATAATATAATCGCATCACATAAAACATGCATAAAAGAATCATAACATTTCCACTTTTCAATCACAAGCTTTCAATACAACACATTGATATAAAAACACTATGAAAACCATTTTCAATACAAAAATAAAATAAAAGTAAAACATTGTATTTATTTTTCATTTAAAAAATGTTATGGCTTGTAGAGGAAGCCGAAACTCAAATAATGGTCACAGCGGCGGAGAAGTTCTTGTCGCCGCATATGTACAACAAAAACATTCTATGTTGTCGTTTAGTAAAACACTTCGTATAAAAATATTCCTTTTGGATGAACGTAAAAGTCAAAGGGGTTTATACACCGTATAAAAGTAGGTTGTGTATAAAACAAAATATGCCTCTTTGAAAGGAGATTGAGACGAAGTCCCATACAAAGACAGTATCTTTGGATTAAAGATTAATCAATTACTTAATTATGTGTGACAAATGAATACACCAAGTATAAGTGGTTATTATGTGTAAAACAATCAGAGGAAATTCACACATATTCATTGAATGACATATTCATGGAGTACAAGTTTATCCCAAAGAATCAAAATTGGGTTAAGAAGTTCCCTTGCAAAAATATGACTGCCTAACAGCGTCACTTCAAAATTCATAAAAAGAGTTGATGAGAGAGATAGTGGGTATCTCATCTCTTGGACATAAAATTTACAGCAATAAGGATATATAAGAACATATCCCCACATAATAAGATGAAAATTAAAAGACATAACAAAATAAGTCTTTTAAAAAGAGGAGGGTGAAAGGTTCCCTTACCGATTTGGGTAACATTCGAAACGTACTCCCCATGAAAGAAAGACTATACAAAATTGAGGTAAATACTCAGAAATGAAAGTATGTTACACAAAGAGTAGAATAATGGACAGTACATACACCACTCAAAAGAAAATATTGGAAAATGTAGCATGAATATCATTAAAAAAATTGAGATAAAAAGCCCATTATGAAATTTCGGCAGCCTAACGGTGACAACTAAAACTTCCAAAATGGATTGATGAGAGAAAATAGGGTATCTCATCAAATGAAAATAACAAGTAAAGTACGATTAATATAAAATAACATCCCAATAATAAGAGAGATGAGCTTATAAGGAATTTCATAAAAGATTGAACTTATAAAGAAAGAGAGAGGTAGGATCCCTTACGAAAATTCGGCAGCCTAACGACGCCACATAAAAATTCTTAAAATGAATTGACGAGAGTAAGAGGGGGTAACTCATCATATGAAAATACAAATTTCAATATGGTGAATATTAAATAACATCCTCAAACATAAGAACATGGAGCATTAATGAAATGACATAAAAAAGGGTACATGAAAAGAAAGAGAGAGGTCGGATCCCTTACCTCAGGTCCGACTTGACTCGGTCGTTGTTTAACGTCCTAAATAATAAACGCGAGTTAATTTCCACTAGCTTAAGAACCTTTTTCAAGTTCATTATTTCTTTTATATCACTTATTGCCATGTTATAAACATTATGTAATCATTTAAGTTAATAATGTTTGTTTTGTTGATATTTTGTTATTAAGTCGAAAGTGGACTTCTTACAATTACATGTTGTTCGTGGGGTCAAAGGTTCATTATATCCAGAATGATATTCATTATTTGGATATCATATATATCACATATATCCAGAATATACATGTATTTATAATATTACATAATCATTTAGAGGTAAGAAATGAAATGCACCGTTCATGGAGATGGTAAGCCGTACGTACACATGAATGATACTTTCATTTCTATGTCATATTAATGGAATTAAAACTAAATGAGAGATATTTATTTTTTTAATTCCAGAATTATATTCATCATTTATATGTAACATAAATCATATATATCAATTATATATATGTATTTATAATAGTGCATTAAATTTGGGATAAGAAATGAAATGCACAGTTCATGGAGACGGTAAGTCGTACGTACGCATGAACACTACTTTCATTTCTATCTCATATTTTAATGGAATGAAATAATAATTATATAAAGGTATATTATAATTACATTATAACATAATATATAATAACTTTAAATCCATCCTTTATACATCCCACATATGGAATTAACGAAGCAAATCACATTGAGGGGGAGGTAGTCCGCACTTCCTAAAATGAAAATATCGTGTTTACCTTCAATGTAAACCATAAAGGTATGACAAAAAAGAAAAATAAAGAAGCTTAAGTAAAATATAAACATATTATATATCATATATAAATATAGTGACATCTTAATGGCCACCTTTGAAGCTGTTATATGAGTGTTGAACAATCATCCTTTCGTGAGGCAGAAATTCTCTATCCACAGAAACAGTATGTTCTTTAACCATTAGATGTAGGTGTGTGTAATTTTAGCTCGAATGGATATTATAAAAAAATCCTAGTATATTGAATATACTGGAGTTGTTAAAAAAGAAATGAATAAAAATATTTTAGGGGGTTGGAGATGCAAAATAAAACAAAAGAACACAAGTGAAGACAATACCCAAAAATCAGGTAACTCTTTTTGATTTGAGATCAAAGGCTTACATGGAAAGACTTATGTCCAATGTGAGGCTTCTAAGAGTAATATATGGATGTGGAGAGACAAAATGGGCTGTTATTGGCTGATTAAAAGGCTTGAGAGGTGTGGGTATGTTGATAGTGGTGGGGGCCTTTTATAAGGGGAGAGGCGGGGCACTCTTGGAAAGTAAAGAATTGTTACTTTATTTTAAAATGATTTTCGGATTTAATAGGTCCCACATTAATATAATTCAATGCTAAGGTGATAAGGGTTATAAATATACCCATAAAATAGGTTTTTGACAATTGTAGGTCTTAGTTGTTACATTATCTTTTCATTTTATTTAAATCATTAAATAATGATGTAATCACTCCATCATCATGATGTCATAAATAATATAATTTATTTAATGTCTAAAAATTATAAAAAAATAATATGATGGAGAAAATATATTTATCTTTCCGATGAAAATTTATAGTAAAAAAATCTGACTTTTATAACCCTATTTAAAAATTGTTTTAGTAAAATAACTCATGTTTGTGTCATTTTTACATTTACATTAAATAAAAAGATATTAATGTCATTTTCCTTCCAAAGTGGCTCCATGGGGTCCCCAAGTTGACCGATAGATTTTCTAGGTCGGACATGACACATAAAATAAGGGTAGGACATGTTTCATGCTCATCTAATATTATTAAAACATTATTTTTACCTTAAACTACATTGATTACCTCTAATTGTGATTAAAAACTTAAAAGTTACTATTCACCAAAAAATTATTTTAATCCCATTGAACCACATTTTACTTATTAATGACAACCATGTATGTAGGATTTTTGAAATTCAAAACATAGAGGTGGAAAAGTTTCATTTAAATGAAAAATCAGTTTCTTTAACTACCACTTAGTTGATTCACTATTCATCAAAAATTGAAGTTTTTCAGAAAAATACCAAAAATTCACCCTAATCTATATTTGATATTATGAACTCAAAAATTATGTCTATTTTACAAAATTAAAAACATATATGTTGCATTAATTAATTTAATAATTAATTCCTGCTGTCAAAATAAATAGCATGTTTTTAAGAAACAATATCTATTAAAACATTGACACTAGTTTAAGTCCAATTTCAAAGTGAAATTAATTCCAATGACCACTATAGGATTAAATGGTTAACATATATTATAATTTAACTTTAAAAAAAATTCAAAATATAATCAAATCATATAAGTAAATTAGATTAAATAGAGGTTTTGAATTAAAATACAACATTTTTCACAATTCATTTAAAAAATGAACTTTATCGGAAAAATACCAAAAATTTACACAATGTAAATTTTGATTACCCGATTCTAAAGAAGAATTTTATTTTGTCAAATATAACACATAAAATTTTAAAAAAGAGGATTTAAAAGAGGTTCGTCAACAAAAGGCGGTTAATCGACCTTTTAAAGAATATTGGAATGTTTATGCTTAAAATTGGATTTATTCACATTTTTAATCCTATAACATTTATTGTAAAAAGTAAAAATATTTGACAAACATAAATAATCATTTGGTAGTTAGTTATTTTCATTCCCGCTATTACAATGGCTAGGAGTTACCTACAATTTAAAATAAAATTATTTTATTATTAGAGTGCAACATAAGATTTCCAAAAACTCGTTGTTTCGTATTGGGTATGCCATCGAGCAAAGCGTCCCCTTTAAAGTTATATTAATATTTTATTCACCAATATGGATAAATGTGAAAATGTCATAATCATTATTTACCTGGAGTGTTACAATTCTTGTAAGGTTTTCCTCATACTCTTTAATATACTCATATTCCATCTGTTTAAGTATGAGGAACTCTCATCCCATATTTAGATAGAGGGTTTGGGGATAATATTTAATGAAAAACAATTTCATGAATTCATCCTAGTCCATGAAATCAATTTCCAACATAGACTTTATTTTTGGGATCACTTCCCACCATTGATCATCATCCCTATAAAAATGATAGAACTCCATAACAACTATATCTTCTTATGAGCAGTGAAGTACATATAATATATTTTCAATTGACATAATTCACTTTTATATGAGAGTTGGATTTGAATATCTTGTAAATAATAGAGGCCTTTTCCACATAAATGATTCTCCAACAACTTTATATATCTTTTGATATGGAGTTAATTCCACATGATTCATGTTATTATTCATAACTTCATATAGTTGAGAAAGTGTTATCCTGAGATTTGTTCAACCCATTCTAATAATATTTAAAATATTATTAGGAAAATCATCGCATTTATTTTCACATTGATTATTGGTATGAGTTCTTATATTAACATCCATTAATTACAAAAAATAAATTCTAATTTGGGGGATTGAATAATTAACAAATAAGCATAATAAATATAAAATTTCAACATAAAAGGATAAATATTTAAAGGAAATATTTATCCTAACTTGTGACTCCGTATTTTACAATCTAGGTAATAGATGATATATTTCCTAACACATATTTTCTTGTGGTAATTTTTTCCCATAATAAAGGTTCTTAATGGTATTATGAATAAACCGAATCATATCCCAAGGGAGATTCAAACATGGTGTGTAGTAAGGCTTGTTGTAGTGTTCCATGTTAACCAAAGTGAATCTTGGAAGAACTTGTTGGAGTTATTATTCATACATAAGAATTTACCATAACCACTTACACTTTTTGTATCCATATGTGGATATATTTTAATGATAAACCACTTACTCAATATTGACCTTAATTTAGAGGTTTTTTCATAGACATTGTTGTATCCCTAGTTTCTTACTAATGTTCTCTATTCCTGATCTTCAAACATATTTAAGCCTTACTATGGTAAAAACTATGGATACCCTATAATTTTTCACATATTATTACATGATTTGATACATAATTAAAAATAAAATTACTAGATAAGGATGTTTAAGTCTTCTATCATTGGAATACTAGGTACATAAAACTGAAAACATGAGCCAAGATAAAAGATTTCTTTATTTTTCATCCATTATCAGCAGCTGACCTTTTTTTGTCCCATACATCTGCATAAGATATCCAAAGGATTTCATGTACAAAAATATGAGCTAAAAATCCACGTAAGGTGATAAAAACCAAATTAAATCTTAGTGCATAGGTTTGAAGGCATAAAATAATGATACAAAAATGCATGAAACATGATTAAACATATGGAATCATAATATTTGGGCAATGGGATCATATAATAAAGGAACCATATTAATGTGGAAGAAATATAAAACATGACTTTATCATGTGTCAAGGATCATTACTCATCAAGGAGTAAGATCCAAGGCTAACCATTAAGACCATTTTATAGGGAGTTTGAGTTAAGGAAAACCACCAAGCCCATTGCACATGATGTATCATGAGACTAAATATTACCAAATGCATTGGATTTCTTTAAGGGCACAAACATATGTACGTATTCATGAATATGTTTTCCATATAAATAATCATACATAAGTGATCAAACATAAGGATTACCCATGGAAATAATGGGTTATCATAATCATGCCAATAGGCTTATCAAAAAGGAATATCAAAATAGAGTCCATGAATGAATGTATTTAAATCATACATAGAAACTCCTAATGGAAAATTTGTATAGATCATGATAATAGAATTCAATCATAAATGAGAACATATGAAAATAGTGTTTAGGAATTATTAGAAATAAAACATTTTAGTGTGGTTTATAGAAAATATTAAATGAAATATGAAGTATAATAGGGAATAAAATTTTATAAAAAACCAATAATAAACCAATAATATATTCATAATAAAAATATTTTTTTAATAAAACAAAAGTTGTATTAAATATAGTTTCGAATTGCACTTTAAAATGGATAGGAATTCAAGAAATTCACTTTAACCGGTCTTTATTTTTCTAGAATATATGAGTGGATGATCTTATTTTTACATGTATATCCTTAAAAAAGAAGGATGAAATTATTTGGATACTTTTGGATGGAAATAAGATTGTATATGATCAATTACAAGAGGGGAGGAATTTTATATTTAAAAACATTCATTTTTAACCAAAATCAAATATATGTTTAACTAAGTTGAACAAGGTAAATTAACAATAACAGTTTTAGTTATAATAAACAAACATTCTAGGTTAGGGAAATATGTTTCTAGAAATGAAACTTAAGGAACGTTTACAAGGAATGATTCTACATTAAAGTGTATAGATCTTACTTATCAAAGTATAAAAAAGTGAAATAAAGTATAAAGAAGATTATACTTACTTCCATTATTAAAACACAGTAGAAATAAACATGAAACAAAACATGTAACAAGTATGAAATCATTTATCCCAATGAGTATGGTATCTAACAATGTTGGATAATGGTCACTTGATTTATACTTTCAAAAAAGTATGTCTTACCCACACCAGGGTAAGCCCTCGATAGGAATATTGAAATATGTCTTGTTATCCTCACAAGACCTCGATCATTATGAAGTTGAAACCTCTATCATCTAATTCCTAGAAGTCATTTATCTTTACGTAAGTTGGAACCTTTATCTTCATATTCCCAGAATCTCCCGATTGTACACAACAACCATCAGAGTCGCAAGAAGCAATCTGAACAAGATGTTCAAAACCATAGAATGCATGAGAGTATCTTTTTCTCTATAAATCACTTCAGTAACATGTAATATCTAGAGTGATGGAACATATTATTGAGATCATTCAAATGAACTCCGATTTATAGGCACTTATCCAACGTCTGAACCCTCCTCCAACGGTCATATTTTTCCTTGAATATCGAAGGGAACTATACACATGTCACTCAAATAACGATTGGATAGAAACAGATTGTATGAAATCATTTCATAACAAGTGTAAGAAAAATGAATAATCATAACCAAATCAATTTTTCGGAGTCTATGGAAAAATTAGAACATAGATGCTATGAAAATAAAAATTTGGAGTTTATATGACATGGATATTTGGATTCATAATTCAGAGGAATTTGGAGGAATTATGGGGAATTCAGTGTCAGAATTTTGAGTAATTTGGAGTCTGAATTTTGGAGGAATTCAGAGTTGAAATTCATGGGATTCAGAGTTTTAATTCTGATGAATTCGGAGTAAAAATTATGAGGATTTCAGAGTTAGAATTCTAAGTAATTCAGAGTCAGAATTATAAGGAATTCAGAATCTGAATTCTAATGAATTAAGAGTCATAATTATAAGGAATTCAAAGTCTGAATTCTATGGAATTTAGAGTCTTGATTATGTGGAATCCGGTGTCTGAATATCAAAAATTTTAGAGTCTGAAATTCATGGATCTCAAAGTCATAATTTCAGAGAATTTGATGTCTGAATTTCAGAGAATTAGGATTCTGAATTTCTGAGAATTTGGAGTCTTAATTTTTGAATACTCTATATCCAAGAATTTATATGATTCTAAAGTGTTATATATTAAACTGAATTTTACCTTAGTAATAAAACTAGTTATATTTAGAGGGATTATAAAGAGAATAATGAAAAAAAGTTAAAAATAAAATTTACTTAGAGAATAGAAATTTTCCTCAGAGAATTGGAATTTTCCTTAGAGAATGGAAATTTTTCATAGAAAATGGGAATTTTTATTTACAGAATAATCATTAAGGAAATTATAATTTTCCTTAAAATAATGTGTTTCTAAATTTCAAAACATTGAGGATTGGAAAAGACATAATGGAACCTCCTTAACTCAATAGATATATGAGTTGATAACCGATAAATATAGTTTTATAAAATTTATAAAAAAAAATAAGATTTACATTACATTAATGAGGGATAAAGCATAACACAGAGGAAAATTGGAGGATCAAGTAGAATCCCTTACCTTAAGTTCGAAACAGTTCTTCTCATGATCTAAGTATCCTGAATAATCAAATTAGATTAATTAATTAAAAACTCCACACCCTTTTATAAATTTAATTTATTTATAATAATTTTATGATGTTAATTTATTTCTTTTTTGATGAGTTATAATGTTCAATTTCGTCATTCGGGGGTGCATGTTTTCTTATTTTTGATGATCTCCTATCCAATTTAAGAGTATGGAAATTCATGTAAATGGAAATATAAATCCATAATTGAATTTATATATCATTAATAAATATAAATAATTTTAAATTAGAATATAATTATTTTATTTGTGAGGATGAATCATTATAAAATATGTTAGTCATAATCATTTCAATTATTTTGTGCAGTTTTCACTCATAATGAATTTGTTTTGTTTTTATTTTAACATAGTGAGAATATAATGATTCTAGAAAAATAAATTTGATTTAATCCATATATTATAATTTTTTTAACTATATAAATTGTTTTCTAAGCATCCATGAAGGATTTAATAGAAAAATAATAATTTTTCGACCATGAAAGTGATAAATTAATAGGCCACGAATGACATTTTCAATACTAAAATAAAAGGGATAGAAGAGGAGTCAAACAATTTATTATGACATTTGAAAAATAAAATTATAGTATAGTTATGTTACTAGAGTTATCATACAATTTGGATGGGGGAGGTGTGAGATAAGAATGAAATAAGGGAATATAAATAGAAATTAAATGAAAAGGAATGGTGTTTTACCACTTGATTCCATATTTTTGAGAGGCTCTGTAAGGGATTGGTTTTGGTATCGTGTATAGACCAAAATCATCTGAACATGGGAGAGAGGATTGGGAGAAGATTTTAGAATAATTTTGACATGACTCAAGGCATTATATGTAAGACGAGAAGAGGTAATGAGGGGTGGTATTTAAGTGGAAAAGGGTCTCGTACTCATTATTTTATTGATTAAATATTTATTTTGGATCAAAACTATTAATAGTTTACCATTTTCGTAAAATATAATAAAATATTGATCTATAGTTATATATTTTGGTCTTAAATTATCTTTACATCATCTATTACCCTATAATTCATGTATTTAGCTTTTATCCTGAGTTATCATATTATACTATTAACAAAAAATTCAACTATTTTAGAAAAATAAAAAAATTTAACCAAACCATTTTTTGATGTGTAGAAATCAAAAATTTAGTATATTTTATAAAAATAATATTCTAAATATGATATTTTTAATTTTAAAACCAATATAATCATGTACCTGAGAAATACAAATTTTAAAATTATAATTGGTTTTATGACACTTTGAATATGTAATTATGGCCTCATAAAATTGACATGACATAATAAGAAAAAAAATATTTATTTATGAATAAATTTTATGGAAATAAATTTTCTTTCTGATTATTTAGTTAATAAAAAATTGTGATTAAATATTTATGAGATATAAAAATAACAACACATAGTTAATAATTTTTTACAAAACAGATTTCCATATACTATGATAAAATTTTATAATTTTACTATTTATAAGATGCAT
The DNA here is from genome assembly GCA_963277665.1 of Viscum album. NCBI lineage: Eukaryota > Viridiplantae > Streptophyta > Magnoliopsida > Santalales > Viscaceae > Viscum > Viscum album. Next base: position 2,328,806 of record OY728129.1, read on the forward strand.
AAATATTATTTATAATTTCGAGTGTGAGGTTAGGATTCCATTGTCTAATTTATTCTCCATAATGGCCAAATTACTATTCCAAATTTCAAGTTACTATTTCATCATTTTAGGTTCTTTAACTTCTAGAAATACTTATTCATTCCTTTAATATCAATTTATAAAGTTTATATTTTGTTATTTATGTCATTTAATGTGATATATACTATATGAAATATTTATAATAAGGCACTTTACATTGATAAATCTTTGTGTCATTAAAAATTATGTCCATATAGATTCTAGATACATGGGAATAAATAGAAATTTAATTTTTTGAATATAAATCATTGGAATATTAAATATGTAAGTGAGTGTCATAAATACATTGAATATGAATATTTATTTAATGGGTCAGTAAATTAAATTTAGTTGAATTTTATTTCATCTAATTCACCACCCACTCTATAATTCATCAAATTCATGGTGTATGGGCATTATTCTAACCAATTTATGAATCAATTTTTTTAAATGATCATTATAAAGACCTACTAAATCCAATGAAAAAGAGAAATCCCATGTGATCATGATTCCATAAGTGTGTTACAATAATTATTTTGTGAAAGTTACACATATCATCAATTCATCAATGGATAATGTCTTATTTGATTTTAGATCTACCAAATCTTATATATCAAAGGGATTTAAAATGGTATTAAATTACTGTCTAGATGAAAATTTGTTGAGTTTTCTATAAAATTTTCTAATGGTATGATGTAAATATAATAAGTATATTTTATCTTTATAATTAAATTTTGTGGGAAGTTTCTTCCCTATAATCTTATTATTATTTCTTCAGTTGAATTTGACACAATTCTGGGCATTGATTGTCATTCTTTTTGTGAATCTCATTTAAATTAATCAGTTAGGGATGTCACCTTTCATATTTCAAATGAAGCGATTCTCATTTTTTTATGCATGTATCAATAAAAAAATCTAATGGGAATCACTCCTATATTGGGGGTATTAATTAATATCAAATAAGGCTATTTTTCTTAGGTATATAGAGAGAAATTATTAATTTTCAGCATGACTATTGATCAAGAGTTTATTTATATCTTTACATATGAGTGTCCAAGTCTTCCACAAAATTATTAGGTTCATTTCCTAATAGAAATCATAACTCATGTTACACCCAATAATATAACTCCATATAGATTGGACCCTATTGAGTTGAATTAATTAAAAAAAATCCATGAAAATCTAGATAAAGTATTCATATTTTATAGTGAATCAACATGGGGTGCACCTATTCTATTTGATATCTAGAAAGATGGGTCAATGAATAATTCATTAATTTTTTAGAACATTTCATGATCAGTATCAGGAACAACTATCGTATACCCTCTATTAATTAAATGTTTTATCAACTACATTGAGCTCAATAATTTTCTAAATATTGAATTATTACAATATATCATCAATTGAGTTTCAATAATGAGGATATACCCAAGAAAACAATTCATATAATGTATTGAAAATATAAATACATTTTGGTTCCATATAGTCATAGAAATAACATTAATATTGTCTTAGATTTAATTAATAAAGAATTTAGATAATAAATTGATTATTTTGTGGTTGTATTTATATATAATATTCTTATATATTCAATGTTAAAGTAAGAGCATGAATATAACATGATAATTTTTTTGAATACTCAAATGAAGGAGAAGTTGTATAAAATATTTACAAACTATGATTTTGGATTAAAAAATATTTATATTAAGATCATATAATCACTGGAGATTTTATATTAATGGATTCAATAAATAAGGATGTTATATAATTTTGTTCTAGTCCAATGAATATGAATAATATCCAAATTATTCTTATTTTTTTAGGAATTATTTGATTCTTTGGAAAATATTTATCACACATTTCCAATCCACTAACCATGTTCACATGAAAGGGGACAAAATTTTAGTTGAATGTGAATTAAATTTCATTTAACTAAATATAAGGATAGTCATCATACCTTTTACTACATTACCTTGAAGTAAATAAGGGTATGTAATCTACGGGGATACATCAAATAACGTATTGGGATGTGCTATCATGAAAAATGATATAGTTATAGATTTTTTATCATGAATATTGAAGATCTGTGAGCTAAATTACCAAACTCATTATTTAGAGTTATCTACTGTAATTTTGGAATTAAATATATGGAGTAATTATCTTTACGAGTAAAGGTGTGATATATATATTGACCATAAATTTTCAATAGTATATTCAGATAAAAAGTTCTAACTATTCTCTATAGAAGATGGTTAGATATGATTAATTATAATAACAGGTCAGTACATTAATACCATGAGAATTAATTAAAGGTCGATAAATCCATTCATTAAAATAATAATGCTAGTTTATATATTATGAGGATTGAAAAAGATCCAATATCTATTGATTTTCAATGGAGGGATTGGGAAATCATTAATAAAGGTGAGAAATTATACATTTCTTAAATAAGTGTTCAACCATCCATCCATGTGAAGATTAAAGTGGTATAGAAGGATGATATGGAATTGTAGAATAAAATGAGAAATATTTTTGTGTTTAACCTTTGCTGTTATATAATGATAAGGTTTAATAACCATGTATATGTTGTATTCATTCCAAATATAATGGATCTATTAGGTGAGTCTCACATTTCATCATTCTCTATTCAACCATGAATTACTATGTATATATTTGAATCAATATTTATTATAGGACAACATTAAGAAATATATTTCTATTTATGTATCTCATTAAATGGTAGGTAATCATTTCAAGGTCTAGAAACAAATTTCTAATGGGATTTTGTGAACATTTCCCATGCCAAAATGCAAATGGGAAAACATCACCATGAAGTTTTTTATAAGACTCCCCAAAACACTTAAAGGACATAATATTAAGTGGGTTGTAGTCGATCACCCTACAAATCCAAAACACATAATTTTGATTAGAAAATATTTCTCCCCATAAAAACTTACTATTATATACATCAATTATGTTTTTGGGTTTCATGGATTCTATTAAAACTAATTTGCATATGAGTTTTACTTCAATGTTATGGGTAAGCCTTCACGAAGATCATGATAAATAGAATGGTTTCATCACTACATATCATCCTCAAACATATGGTCCCTATGAGATAATAATTAAAACCCATTATTATATGTTGAGATTCTGTTATTTGGATTTTAATGGTGTTTAGGATCAACACCTTCCTCTAGTTGAGCTTTCTTATATCAATTTATTTCACTCTAGAATTCATAGGTCTCTGTATGAAACTGTCACATCCTAGTTTAAAAAAATTGAAATGGATGAAACATTGTTTTATGTTGATATTTATAACTATACTTTAGACATAATTTCTTCCACTTCTATGTTTGGAATTTCAAGAAACTGTCATCTACAATTTTGTTCAATAAGTTATTGAGAGTCTGATGAAACAGAATTATTTTTTTGAATATTAACATACCTTATAAATAGTAATATGAATAGTAATATGACCCCAATGAATAGTAAATATTATTATTATTTTATATTCATAAGGATAGAAGATAATAACATCTTGGTTAATTTTTCATTGTGATAAAGAAGTAGTTATAGAATTAGAACTGTTAATTTTGGAATTAAGTGGGATTTTATATACAAATTAAATTAATAAAATTTAGAAAAATTACTTTTTAAATATGTATTTCATTTTTTAATTCTATAAGTCGAAAAATGGTTACGATAAATTTTTGGGATTTTTCTAAAATTCAAGAATTTTTATGAATAGTAAAATACAATAAAATATGATAAATGGTAAATACTTTATTTACTACATAATAGGTGATGCAATGATGATGTAAGACCACTTGGTTAAAACACACATGCCATTATTACTATATTTGGGTCACATAAATTAATATTATTCGTAGTCTTGTGCAAAAAGATTATAATAATTATTAAAATAATTAAAAATACCCCTTCTCCTCCACTAAAAATACCACCCTCACTCCCCTCTTTCTCTCAAAGCTCTCAAGCCTTCATTATTTCCTAATTTCTTCCAAATTCCATCCCCAATCTTCTTCCCCATGTCCTAGAGCTTCTGGACTCACCAAAAGACCAAATCCGATGCCCTTAAAGAGGATCTCAAGAAGAAGAGATCAAGAGGTAAACATCCTCTTTTACATTCTTTCTTTCCTTTAATTTTATGTTATTCTCTTCCATTCCCATTGGATTATGATGGGATATTTCAATAAATATCCCCTCTTAATGTCCATATTATTTATGAATGATGAGATATCCCCTTCCTCTCATCAAAGTATTTTTATAAAATTTTATGAGACGTAGTTAGGAGACCGAATTTTCGTGAGAAAGTTATCAAGTTTTATTTTATTTTAACATTCCTTTCTTTTCCTCTTATTTCCTCACATCCTCTTAACAAAGAGGAATGAAAACACCAAAAACATTTATATTATGGTTTTTCTCATGTTCATGTAAAATTTATCATCATTATTTTTCTCCTCCCCCACTTATTCAAGGAATTAAAATATTGTCTATGATGTGTCGAATTACCAACATCGTGGAAGATGTGATTTCAATTTCAATTAATTATTTTATTTCTGGTCCTGAAACCGTTTATATTGGTGAACTAGGATATAATTTATGTGTTACGACTCGTCCATGGTTCTGGAATTGTTTTGTACTCATGGTTCTAAATTATATGACAAAATGAGGTTGTTGTTATCAAAGAACCTCTAAAATATCTAAACGAACATAATTAATGTTTAAACTTATGAATCATCCTCATATTAAAAATCAATGTGATAAATTGTATAAATTATGGTACTGAAAATATTTGAATACCTTTAAATTCAAATTCTATAGTTTCACTTACAATCAACAAGAACATCCATCATGAACCAATCATGGAAATCATGTAAGGAACTCACCAAAAAGAGGGAAATAACAAAATACTAACAACTAAGGGGTGAAAGGAGGTTATTATATGATCATATAAGATTTTATAAAAATGAAAATATTTCTCTAAAATTTTAATAATTCTTTTTTAACCATTATACATAAGGTTTAAACATGTTTTATGTAAGGCAAGCCGGGGAATTCTATACCCAATTTCCATTCTTCGGGTTCACCTTCTACTTCATAATTTATGTTCAATTTAAATTATTTGTGGGATGGTTTCTGTTTATTTTATGTTTTATGATTTTTATTTACATTATATTTACCTAATTAATCCACTCTATTAAGTCTCTATTCAATTTTATGATATTTATAAAGGGATTTTCTTTAAAAACCCTCTTTCTAAATTCGGTTTTATAAAATTCCAAAGAAATTTTTTTATGGTATTATTCATGTTGTGTGATTGTGTTTTGGTTATTCGGTATTATTTATGATGAATTGAGGGACCTATATCTCCCTCCAATTCATTTGGTATGAGTAAGTTGGAGGTCAGCCGTATGGTTACTCCAAGTGTAAAATCAATGGTTACACAATGTAAGGTAGCCATGAGGGTTACAAATTATATGGTAGCCAAGAATGGTTACAATATTATGTAAGTAATGCCCACAAGTTACTTTATGATTTTATTTTTGTTATCATGTTTGTTGGGATATTTTTTAAATATCATGTTACACAAATTAACTATATATGGGTGAAAATAATGTCTTTTCAAAATGCTTTCATACATTACAATTATTCATGGACTAATGTGATCTTTCCATCTTCTCCATCCCTTGCTGAGATTTTGTGCTCATACCATGTTTTTAAATGTATTTCATAGGTTAATGGATGTGTAATGCATGGAATTAAGAAATGTTAAGTGTTGAGAAATTTTCAAGGAGTCTTGTTTTAAGTTTTAATGTTTTATATTTTTATAAAATAGTAATTCTTTTTATGGTATCCACTCTGTAATAATGTGTAATGTTATGAAAGTATTGTCCTAATTATCTAATGCACTAAACATGAAAATATCTTCAATGTAAAAGGAAGTGTTCTATTTACTACATTCATGATTTTTTATGTTATTAGGTTGGGTCCTTATAGTTGCTATTAGAGGAAAGTTTAGACAACTTTAGTGATTATGAGTTTTTGTTAAACATATGGTTAGTCTGTACGTCTATTCATTAAGTTAAATCCTTGTTTTATTACATTACAGATTAAGAAAATTCAATTTCAAATGGAAGGAGGAGGATCTAAAATGAAATTCATATCTCTTCCTGATGACTTTCATGTAATAATTATTGCAAAGTCGCGTCCAAATGATGTTGAAACATTTCTTAATGTACAACTCACTTGCAAGTAATTGTTTGAGATATCAAACACCTCCACTATACCTCGATACCATCGTGGATCATGGGTTGTATTTAATCAAATAGTATTTTCTCAATATTCTAATATTTTCAAGAAAGGTAAATATTATCAAAGAATTTTCAAATATTTTACCTTATCAAGAGATTTTGAAGCATATTGTGATTTTGAACGAGGTAATGAAGAAGGAGACCCTTGCACAACCTATTTATATTTTCTTTTACAATATACAATTTCAGTACATACGTATGGTATTTTAAAAGGAAAATTGATTTAAAGTCTCAACTCAAACTCAATTAGACTATTTTAAAAAAATCATGTTTTATCTGATATTTTGAAATTATATGTAATCCATGGTTATTTTCCAAAAATATTTTTCTATGAACACCCATATGACCCAAGTGGTACAAGGTCTATTTGGATAAAGGACATAAATTATTTTTAAGGATCTCTAAATAATTTTTTCAATGAATGGAACTTGTATTTATGTGAGAAAGATGATGATGAGACTATGTAGACACCGCGATCAAGGTACCCTCACTTGATTAATAATTAAATAAAATTGCAAGGACGCAATTTCGGAAAGGTGGGGATAATGTAACATCCATGTTTTAAAAAAAAATTGAAATGGATAAAGCATTGTTTTAATTTGATATTTATAACTACCCTTTAGACATTATATTCTCCACTTCTGTGTTTTGAATTTTAAGAAACAGCCATCTATAATTTTGTTCAGTATGTTATTTGCAGTCTAATGATACCAACTTTTTTCATTGAATAGTAACATACCCTTATGAATAGTAATATGACCCTAAGGAATAGTAAATTTTATTATTGTTTTATTTTATTATGTCTAGAAGATAATAACATCTTGGTTAATTTTTCAGTGTGATTAAGAAGTAGTTGTAGAATTAGAACTGTTAATTTTTGAATTAATTATGATTTTATTTAAAAATTAAATTAATAATATATAGATAATTAATTTTCAAAAATGGAATTCAATTTTTTATACTACACATCAAAAAATGTGTTAGGGTAAATTTTTGGGATTTTTTTGAAATTCATGAATTTTTTATGTATAGAAAAATACGATAAAATACGACAAATGATAAATAAATGATTTACTGCATCATAGGTGATGCAAGGATGATTTAAACCCACATAGATCGAGATCACATGCCATTATTAATATTTGGGGTCACATGAATAATTATTATTCTCAGTATTGAGAAAAAATATTATAATAATGATTAAAATAATGAAAAATACCCCATCTCCTCCACTATAAATACCACCCTCACTCCCCTCTACCTACCACACCTCTAAAGCCTTGAGCATTGCATTTTTTTTCCCAATCACCTCTCCAATCTTCATCCCCACGTCCAGAGCGTCTGGTCTCAACAAAAGACCAAAACCAAAGCCCTTAAGGAGGATCTTAGGGAGAATAGATCAAGAGGTAACCATCCTATTATATTTTCTTTCTTTCCTCTCATTTTATGTTATTCTCTTCCATTAACTTTGGATTATGATGGGATATTTCATTAAATATCCCACCTTACTTACCATATTATTTATGAATGATGATATATCTCGTTCCTCTCATCAAACTATCTTTATGAAAATTTAAGAGACGTCGTAAGGCTGCCGAATTTTCGTGAGAAAGTTATCAGGTTTTCTTTTATTTTAACATTCCTTTCTTTTCTTATTCGTTCCTCACCTCCTCATAACAAAGATGAATGAAAACTCCAGAATAATTTATAGTCTAGATGCTCTCTGGTTCATGGAAAATTTATCATCATTATTTTTATCCTCCCCCACTTATTCAAGGAATTAAAATATTGTCTGTGATGAGTCGAATTACCAACATCGTGGATGATGTCATTTCAATTTCCATTAGTTCCTTTAAGTCTGGTCATGAACCCATTTATATGTTTGAACTAGGTTATAATATATGTGTTATGGCTCATCTATGGTTCTGGAATTCTTTTGTACTCATGTTTATAAATTATAAGTCAAAATGAGGTTGTTGTTATCGAAGAACCCCTAAAAGATCTAAACAAACATCATTAAAGTTTAAACTTATGGATCATCCTCATTTTAAAATTCAAAGTGATAAATGGAATAAATTATGGTACTAGAAATATGTAAATACCTTTCAATTCAAATTCTATATTTTCACTTCCAATCAACAAGAACATCCATCATGAACCAATCATGAAATTCATGTGAGGAACACACCCAAAATAGTACGTGAAAACAAATACTAACAATTAAGGTGTGAAATGAGGTTATAAAATGATCATATAAGATGTTATAAACAAGAAAATATTTCTTTAATATATTAATAACACTATTTTAACCATCATAAATGAGGTTCAAAAAAGTTTGATGTACGAGAAGCCCAAGGTAAGGGAATTCCGAACCAGATGTCCATTCTTTGGGTTCACCTTCTACTTCATAATTTATGTGCTATTTAAATTGTTTTTGTGTTGGATTCTATTTTAATTATGTTTTATTATGTATATTTACAGTATATATACGTACTCCATCAACTCTATTATGTCTCTATTCAATTTTATGATATTTATAAAGTGATTTTCTTTAAAACCCCTCTTTTTAATTTCGGTTTTACGAAATTTTGAAGCAAGGTTTCTAGATAATTTTTCATGTTGTATGATTATGTTTTGGTTTTGGGAATTATTTATGATGAAGGGTGGGACCTATATCTCCTTCCAATGCATTTTTTATGAGTATGTTGTAGGTCATCCGTTTGGTTACTCCAAGTGTACCTGCGGTGATTACACAAAGGTAGTCGTGAGGTTTACAAACTATAAGGTAGCCAAGAATGGTTACAAGATTATGTAAGTAATTCCCCAAGATACCTTTATGATTGTATGTATGTTCTAATGTTTGTTTTTTTCTTGTGTAAATATCTTGTTACACAATGTAAGTATATATGGGTGACAATAATGTCATTTCAAAATGCATTCATACGTTACAAGTATTCATGGACTAATGTGATATTTCCATCTTTTCCATACCTTACTGAGCTTTTATGTTCATCCCAGGTTTTTAAATAATTTTTATAGGTTAATGGATGTTTAAGACAATGAAGGAAGCCATTTTATGTTTGAATAATTGTCAAGGTGTCTTGTTTTATGTTTTAATGTCTTATATTTAAATAAAATGGAAACTGTTTTTATGGTATCCATGATGTAATAATGTGTAATGTTATGAATGTATTGTCCCAATTCTCTAAAGCTCTAAACATGAAAAGGTCCTAAATTTGAAAGGAAGTGTTTTATTGACTAAATTCATGATTATTTATGAAATAAGGTCAAGTCCTTATAGTTGTTAACAGATGAATGTTTTAGAAAGCATTGGGGATTATGAGTTTTCGATAAACATATGGTTAGTCTGTACATATATTCTTTAAGTTAAATCCTTGTTTTATAACTTTTTAGATTAACTAAATTCAATGACAAATGGAAGTAGTAGGAAATTCAATTGGAAAATCGTGTCCAGACGACGTTGAAACATTTTCTAACATACAACTCACTTGAAAGAAATTGTTTGAGATATCATACACCATTATCATACCTAGATACCATCGTGGATCATGGGTTGTATTTAATCAACTTCTATTTTATCAATATTCTAATATTTGTTAGAAAGGTAAATATTATCAAAAAAATTCATATATTTTACATTATCAATATATTTTGAAGCATATTGTGATTTTGAAAGAGGTGCTGAAGAAGGAGACCATTGCGCAACCTATTTATATTTGCTTTTACAATATACTCATTCAGAACATACTTATGGTATTTTAAAAGGACCATTGATTGAAATTTTCAACTAAAACTCAGTTCGAATATTTTATAAAAATAATGTTTTATCAGATATTTTGAAATTATATGTCATACATGATTGTTTTTTCAAAACTATTTTTCTATGAACACCCATATGACCCTAGTTGTACAAGGTGTATTTGGATAATGGAAGAAAAAGATTTTCAAGGATATCTAAATCATTGTTTCAATTCATGGACCTTGTATTTACATGAGCAAGATGATGATGACACCAGGTAGACACCATGATCAAGGTCCGCTCACTTGTTTAATAAGTAAATAAAATATCAAGGATGTAATTTACGAATGGTGGGGATAATGTAACATCCCAGTTTTTTTTAAAAAGTTAAATTTAAATAGATGAATCTTTTTTTAAGTTTATATTTATAACTAGCCTTTAGACATAATTTTTTCCACTTCTATGTTTTGAATTTCGAGAAACTGTCATCTACAATTTTGTTTAGTAAGTTCTTTGGAGTCAGGTGAAACCAACTTGTTTTTTAGTGAATAGTAACATACCCTTATGTATAGTAATATGAATATTAATATTCCCATAATGAATAGTAAATTATATTATTATTTTATTTTATTATGTCTAGAAGATAATAACATCTTGGTTAATTTTTCCTTGTGATAAAGATGTAGTTATAGAATTAGAAGTGTTAATTTTTGAATTAAGTATGAAATTATTTAAAAATTAAATAAATAATATTTAGAAAATTTTTATCATAAATTGAATTCATTTTTGTATTTTACACGTGGAAAAAATGTTTAGGCTAAATTTTGGGGATTTTTCTGAAATTCATGAATTTATTTATGAATAGTAAAATACAATAAAATAGGATAAATGCTCAATACTTGATTTACTGCATCATAGGTGATTCAAGGATGATGTAAGCCCACTTTACTTGAACTCACATGCCATTAATATTATTTGGGGTCACATGAATTAAGATTATTCATAGTATTGAGAAAAAATATTATAATAATGAATAAAATAATGAAAAATACCCCCTCTCCTCCACTATAAATTCCACCCTCAATCCCCTCTTCCTCCCACACCTCTCCATCCATGAACATTGTTTAAATTAATCAAAATTCACTCCCCAATATTCTTCCCCACTTAGTAGATCTGCTGGTCTCACCAAAAGTACAAAACCAAATCCCTTAAACAGGATCTCAAGAAGAAGAGATCATGAGGTAAACTTCCATATTTAATTTCTTTCTTTCCATTCATTTTTTGTTATTATATTCCATACCCTTTGGATTATGATGGGATATTTCATTAAATATCCTAACCTAATTCCCATATTATTTATGAATGATGAGATATACGAATCATTTCGTCAAACTATTTTTATGAAATTTTATGAGATGTCGTTAGGCATCCAAATTTCCATGAGAAAGTTATCAAGTTTTATATTATTTTAATATTCCTTTCTATTCTTCTTCTTTACTCACCTCCTCTTAACCAAGAGATATGAAAAATCCACAATCTTGTATATTATTGATGGTCTCATGTTCATGTAAAATCCATCATCATTATTTTTCTCCTCCCATTCATATTCAAGGAATTAAAATATTGTATGTGATTTATCGAATTACTAACATCATGGACGATGTGATTTCAATTTCCATGAAATCTTTTAGGTCTCATCCTGACACCATTTATATGTTTGAATAAGGTTATAAAATATTTTTTATGACTCATAAATGTTTCTGGAATTCTTTTTTACTCATGGTTCTAAATTATAAGACAAATTGAGGTTGTTGTTATCGAAGAACCCCTAAAAGATCTAAATGAACATCATTAATGATTAAACTTATGAATCGTCCTCATATTAAAAATCAAAGTGATAAATGGTATAATTTATAGTACTGGAAATATTTAAATACCTTTCAATTCCAATTCTAGGGTTTCACTACCAATCAACAAGAATCTCCACTAGGAACCAATCTTGGAAATCATGTAAGGAACTCACCCAAAACAGTGCAAGAACAGAATACTTAAAATTAAGGGGTGAAATGAGGTTATGAAATAATCATATAAGATGTTATAAAGATGAAATTATTTTTTAAATATATTAATAACACGCTTTTAGCCATTATAAAGGCGGTTTAAACATGTTTTAAGTACGACAAGACCGAGGTAAGTGGATTCTGAACCCGATTTCCATTCTTTGGGTTCACCTTCTACTTCATAATTTATGTGCTATTTAAATTGTTTGTGTGATGGGTTATATTTATATTAATTTTTATTATGTGTATTTACAACATATGTGGGTACTCCATCCACTCTATTATGTATCTATTCAATTGTATGATATTTATAAGGGGATTTTGTTTAAAAACCCTCTTTTTAAATTCGGTTTTAAGAAATTACAATGCAATGTTTTTATGGAATTATTCATGTTGTATGATTATGTTTTGGTTCTTAGGAATTATTTATGATTAAGGGTGGGACTTATATCTACCTATAATGAATTGGGTATGAGTAAGTTTGAGGTCAGCTATATGGTTACTCCAAGTGTAACTACGATGGTTACACAAAGTAAGGTAGTTGTGAGGGTTGAAAATTATAAGGTAGCTAAGAATGGTTACAAGATTATATAATTAATACCCCATGATACCTTTATGATTGTATTTATGTTCTCATGTTTTTGTGGATCTTGTTTAAATCTCATGTTACACAAATTATGTATATATGGGTGACAATAATGTCTTTTGAAAATGCTTTCATACATTACAATTATTCATAGACTATTGTGATATTTCCTTATTTCCAATCCTTACTGATCTTTTGTCCTCATCCCATGTTTTTAAATGATTTTTACAGGTTAATGGATGTGTATGTCAAGAAATTAATCCATGTTAAGTGTTGAATAAATTTCAAGGAGTCTTGTTTTATGTTTTAATTTTTTATATTTAAAAAAATGGAAATTGTTTTTATGGAATCCACTCAATAATAATGTGTAATGTTATGAGTGTATTGTCATGATTCTATAAATATATAAACTAAAAAATATCCTCAATGAAAAAGGAAGTGTTTTATTGACTATATTCAAGGTTATGTATGTAATAATGCCGGGTCCTTATAGATATCCTCTATGGAATGAAGTGTAAAGGACTGATGTACTAGAATAAAGTTAGATAAAGAAAGAACTTTTGACCTAATCTAGCTAATAAAATGGTAGATAATGTTAGATCCATTCATCATCACATAAGGGAAACACAATATTAATATAAAATATATTCTGAAAATGATCAGTATAATTAGGAATTTGATGTTGGTGACAATTTTATTTTTTTAATTTACATGTGGAATATTGTTATAATATAATTTAAAGAAACAAAATCATATAAATTGGTATATATAACTTTTTGAGATTTTTCATTGAGTAGGGATGGTAACATAATTCATAGGGATCCACTAAACCTCTCTTAATTTCAGAATCTATTCCATGCATCTCTCCTAATGATGGAAATACTCAACCATTGATATGTAACCATCCATACATGGTAACATAAATATATGATGACGAAAAAGTATCATTTGTAACATTAATCAGAGTGAAGAAATTTAGAGGGAATTTTAATTTTATGAGAGGTGTTATATTATAGACCAATATCATGTGAAATAGCATTTTAAATAAATTTAATTTATTTAACAGCTTGTTTTACACACAACAAAGAGTTTAATAGAAATGTCACATGGTATTAAAATATTATTTTTTTAATTTGATAGTTATCACCTAGGTTTTGGAATGGTGGGTTTAAAAAAAAGTAACAAAATTATAAAATTATATATTTTAAACATATTTATTAACTTAATTCCTTAGATAAAAACTAATTATAAATAAGAATATAAACCATTTTAAAATAAAATAAAATATTTTTCGCAAAAACTATTTTTATGTCTAAAATTGTGTTTTATCTCAATAAATTAAGTAAAATACTTTTATAGAATTATTTTTAATAAATTTATATATTATATATTAAATAATTTTTTTACATTCACCTTATGATTTTTTTGATTTCATATAATAATAAATCTAATTTTACACCTAACAACACTATTTTTATAAAGATTAGTTGTGACACATTTAGTGGAATTATTTAAAAATTAATTTTTTAAAATTTTAGAAAATTTATATGAAAAAAAAATTATTTTCTAAATATATATTTAAAATTTATCTTATAATAAATGTTGTATAATTTCCTACAATTATAAATTTTTCTGTGAATTGTGAAAATTAATGTTATTTTTAAGATTATTATTTTCATTTCAATATTTTTTAAATTTATAAATTTATAAATATTGGTTTTAAAAGTAACGTTTTTTTAAAATTAAATTATTATAAATTCAATTCATTTCATTTTAATAAACATCATGCTGAATATTGATATAAAACTTTTTAACCTTATGATAAATGTTTTTGGAAAACTATTCTTCATTTCCCGTGTGGGTCTCATTTTATAATAATATTTTCAAATTATTTGAATGTAACTTATAAAAAATTGGATTATATAACTCGAATAATAATAATTAATAATATATAATAAGTTCAAAATAATTATTGGTCAAAATGAATAATAAAAATTACAAAAATTAATTACCATGTTTATGCATTAAACAACATTACTAAGGCGTTAAAGAAAAAATATTATTGAATGTTTTCCTTCCAAACGTTTCCAAATGATAATTTATTTCAATATATAAACTTTATCATATACCAATTTTTAAGCCATGGTTTTTTGGAAGCATTTGTGTTGCAAAAAATGCGTCGTTTGTTATTATTTTTTGGAACCTTCAATGTAGTTTCTATGTGGGTTTCCTTCCCCACTTATAAAAGTGCACCACCTCTCCTCTACACTTCACAACTCCAAAACCAACTATTTATACCAAGGCCTCAACAAATACATTACTTAATTCTCTCTTGATATCCTAGAGGATTTTTCTGATTAGGAAACGCACTTACGATGTATTTTGGTGCAATCCTAACGAGGCTGTCTGAATAAGCTATATCATTCTTACCCAAAAATTTTGATTTCATTTATTATTAGACATAAATAATCTAAAATTAAGATATTATGATATATTAAGACTTGTTCCAAACATATAATTTTGTTTCAATATGATAGTTTCATAAATTAAATTTATCCATTCTTCAATTAAATGGAAATGAAATCGTCGATTGTTTCTACGGCGGACTACCACCTCGTTGACCAATATAATTATATTTCCATAACCACCTATCATGAATGAATATAATCATAGATTTAAATTCTATATTTTACTGTTTTAATAAAATTATACTTATGTAATTATAAAATCACATATACATTCTTACTTTCCAATTCATCAGAATATGATAATGTCGCTCATTTGTATGACGAACTACCGCCTCGTGGATGGATGTGATTCATTTTTAAATTACAATTTATAACTAAGGTAATAAGTATATATGTAATACTTATAATTGATATATAAAAAATTATAGAAATTATATAGTCTTTACTTTTTATGTACTTTTCGTTCATTCCATCTATCAGAAAATTGAATCTTTGTTCATACGTGCGTAACCAACCATCTCCTTGAATGGTGTATTTCATATTAATATCAATATCTTTTATGAATAATAATTAATATTTATATAATTAAAATATACTCTATTAATATAATTGTTAAAATTTATTTCAATAATGTAGCTATGATCAAATTACATGGACCAAAACAACATTATGATAACATGAATGAGAAAACCAAGCGGTTATTACCTAAATAAGTGATGTTGACAAAGAATGTTTAATTAACTAATGATAAAAGATTTCAATTAAATCATATATGTTTTATATATAGTTTTATGGGTTTTTAATACATTTATAATAGACCTATATTTATAATAAAATAGGTTTTAAGGTGTATTAAGTGATTCGAGACTCGAGGTAAGAGGTTTTTGTTTCATAGTGCCTTCTTTGGGACATAAGTTGTGTTATGCACATGAATTATTTTATTTAGTATATATGATATCCCATTGACATGTTATAACTCATTTTTAATTATATATTTATTTTTTAAATATTAATCTTTCATTGTTCTTATTATTAAAATGTTACCAAAGCGGTCGTGATATTTATTTGCCTAAATGGTCTGAAGGCCTTTTTTTATTTTATTATGTATAATCCCCCTTTTAAGGGTTAAAGGGGAACCCTTACATGACCCGTAGGCCCAAGGAATCAGGTCTGACTGACCCACAATACATTACTTGAAGGCTCATAGGAATACCATGCCCAATACATTACCCATATGACCATACCACTAGAACTTCCCTTCCCCAGCTTCTGCATCATTGATCACCTAACACCCCACCATTCATTGCTGATAAGATAGAATTTCCCCGTACAAAGATACATGATTCCTGGTCCCTATGGTGTCTCCCATACCGTCTCATTCTTCCAATCTATTTATCTCCACTTCTGGTGGCCGCTACTCTTGTTGCTTTGATCCTCTTCTAGAGCCTTTTCTTTGTGAACTGGGCTTCTCCATGGTCTTTGTGGCATGAAGGCCCTTTGGCCTGAAATCCATTGTTTATTTTTTAGTTTCTAATTTTGATATCTTGTGATCTGTATCTAAATAAACACATGAATTTTCTTGTTATGTTTTTATTTATTGATAACACATTTTTTAATTTTATTTCCCTTTTTTAATCACACAAGAGATAAATAATTTTTTTAAATGGAAAAATAAAAATAATTAACTTCATCGGTCAAAAATTCCTTTCCCTCCACATCCTAGTTTTATAAAAATTATTTTAGAGTTATTAATATTCTCAATTTACTGTTTCAAATCATTTTTACCTATCTTTTATCTTCTAAAATATGTATTAACATGAATCAAGTCATTTAATAAATAATGTTCATTAAAAATTTTACTAAAAATGAGGAAGGAATATTTGTTTTTAAATATGTACGAAATAAAAGTAATTTTATACCATAATTACTAATCTTTGAACGAAATATTTTTTTTGAGATTCCAATTTTATTCTCAATGTAAAATAAATAGAAAATTGTTTTTAAATTTTCAGTTTTAAAATTTTATTTTCAAATTGGAATGATTATTTTCCTCAATAAATATTCCAAGTGATCTTTCAAAATCATTTTTCATCTAATATGACATCTATTGATATTATATATTATTTACTTGGATATTATCCATGTAAAAAATTAATAATATTTCTATGAATGTTTTTTGATTATCACGATGAAACATTTGTGAAACTCATTCCTTTTTCACTAGTTATCATATGGTGAAATGTTTACGCATCTAATTTATTTTCATTTTATATAATATGATTAATGTTTTATTTTATTGTGAGACATTTATATATTATTTTAATTATGTTATTAGTGAGTTAGATTTCTCCTTCTAATTAAATATCTAAGTATTTATACCTCATAAAATAATAATGGGAAACAAGTCATTGTTCATGATCTATGTTGGGAAATAGGCTAATGGGATTGATCAATAGTGGAAAATAGGTGATGAGGCCTTATCCACCATGTATTAAGTACTTGGATGAAAATATTCAAAAATAAAATTATTTCTATTCCTATGTTGGGCCAAAATTTTATGGCATTAGTTATGGTTTACAAATTTTGATGATTTCTAACTCTTATGGATCATTTCTTCTGGAATGATATTTTTTTTAACAAAGAATCATGTCTACGGTCAATGATAGATTGGGTTTGAAATCTGTAAGTAAAATTTTTGATCATATACCCTTAGTCATATATTACACTTTCATATTATCAAAGTATTATATAAATTTTTTTTACCTTCATAAAGAGTTCAAAATCAACATTATTATGTTATATTTACCCATGTAATGGAGAAAAGTTTTATTTATATTAAGATTTAAAAGATTGTAAATGGGGAACATAATTATAGGATATGATTAAGAATATCCATTAAATAATAATAGTGTGTACATAGTGTGTAATAACAATAATCCATTGTAATCCTCATTTGTGAATTTGTGAAATCTATTGATAATTAATCTAATAAGATGTGATATTTATGACTCAAAATCATTGTTCACTTTAGTTATTCATATTAAAGATAAAATAATAAATATTACATTTTCAGAACCCAATCTGAGAGTGTATTTTTATGTCTATTATAGCTCTCATTGTAATTGTGAAAGACAAGGTATCTAGAGTGTTGATTTGTCTCTTATACATCAAGAAGTAGACATGGTTGATGATTTTATTTGTGGAAGGTATGGTCCACTTTGAACATAGTTCCCTAAATATCCCATGAATTTCCCATGATTTTAATGATGGTTCACATGTGTTTATTTTTTACGAGTTCTTTATAGTTAGTTGCTGGAAGAGATTTTGGTCAAACAAAAGACTTTTGAGAAGGATCAAGAGCGTTTCACTTTAGTGAATGTTTTATTTTTTCTAGGAATTCCTAATTTTTATAAGTTCTTATATCTCAAGGGTATAGGAGGATATTGGGTGGTGATCATACAGTAATATATTGTTCTTTATAATTTTAGTGGCTGGGGGTTTTTCTACTTTTTGGTGATTTAGTCGATTCATTATGATCAATGTGAGGGGCCATAAATCATTTGAGGTATGATCTATGTGTAATTTAATATTTAATATATTTTTTATTTGTGTATGATTCACAATCATTCATGTATACTATATCAGTTCATAATATGATTCCAGTTACAGAGTATTTTCAAGGATGATAATGACTGATAAACCCTTAAAGGGTCTGGTATGTGGGTATTTTTACTTTTCTGAAATGATTGATCATAAAAAGTGTCTGTGATTATAACTGAGATTTATTTATATTTCAGTTTCTTATTTCATATATTATCCTTAGGATATGTTTTTTGAATCATTATTGATCACAAAACAACAATTGCCTATTTTGTGTATCCTCTACATTTTCTAAGGATGGTTTTGATATCTTTAATAAAGATTGGGAATTGTAGGTAGTTTATTTATGAAACGACCATTGGTAGTTTTGGATGATTATTGATTAGTAAGTTCTATTTTTTCAATTTTATTTGGATGATATTGATAATATGATCTTTCATTTTATGATTGATCAGTTTCAGGAAATCTTTTAGAATGACTTGTCTAGTTCCTTCCATAGAAATTGGTCATTGTTTTAATTGATTAGATTCAAGATTCAAAGATTATAACCATTCCTCCATATAAAATATCTCCCATATATCATAGATATATGATGGTTGAGGATGTGTACCTAGAGGTTAATGAATCCATTTATCCAACCACTTGGGGACCTCCTATTATATTCACCAAGAAAATTGAAGTTTATTATATTTATATATATATATATTATAAAACGATAATACAACTAAAAATAATCAAATGATTTAATTTTCATAATATATATTACAAGTGTGATTAGTATAGGGGGTGAATGTTGTCCTACAAGAATAATCAACGGTTCAGATACGTTCATTTGCGAGAGAGTCTAGAATTTGTTCATTACAATAATATTTGGAAAATATATGTATTATATGATTTTCTTGTGACATCATTCTAGATAATGAAACCATCACCTTTTTTTAGCTCGAATTAATATGGTCATTTTATCCATGTTCTTATTCATTTGTGGACGTATTTGTTGACGAAATACCTATTTATTCTTTGATATGGTAGGATTATCATCCACAAGTGGAGAATATATGGGATAAAATAACATATAATCTTCTTTTTGGAAAGCTCTTGAAATAAATATTTTAGATTAGAGTGTTCTATTTCATAGTTAATATGATACATATATGGGAGGTATATCAGTGTACCATGATAATATCATGAATGTATTACTTGTTCGAAACCCCTGATTTTTTTAAAATTTGTGGATTCGTCCAAATTGTAAGCCACTACCCAATATTTGATCAAGAAATCTCCATATTTCCAATGTTGAAGAAGGATACAACTAAAAAATAATGATACATTTTAATGTTAAGATAATTATGAATGATTATTCTATGTTTTGAAGGATATGTTGTAGACGACATCGATATTGGACTTACATTATCCATCAAATTTGTATTGATTTCATTATGATTCATCTATAATTTTTATTTGATCAGTTTTGATTTATAAAATGTCGGTACGGACTTATGGATTTGGTAATCTATGGTAACATGAATGGAAATACCACATGAATGATTTAGATCTAGTGGATGTAGTTTACATTCTGAGTCGATGACATGACAACATATTATGTATGATGTTCAATGTATATATATATTATGAGATCATTATGTATATATTTATTCTGTGTGACCTAAAACTTCAACAAAGAAGTTTGATTGACTCCCTTTAACCACTTTAAATTGATATAATTTATACCCTATGAAAATGGACCATTGTGTTCAAAGCACTGAGTAGGAAGAATCTATCATATGTTGATTATAAAGATTATAATAAGTGGAAAATAATGATCTTATTCGCTAAGATATTTCTCAATGTATTTTTATATCAAGTTACAGATACACTAAAATATCTATGTATCTCATCCTCACATGGTATTAAGGTGTAGGGGGGTTAATTATATGAATAAATATTTTTTTATCAGAGTTAGTATATATGGTCATGATCTATCACCATATTGGACTTGGGTAGATGAATATATTATTTATATATAAGGAAAATTTATAGTCCCTGTGACTATGAATTAAGAACTGATATGGTATTCACACATCTTATGATGGGTTTTTCACCTATGGATAACCAAGAGGTAACATGGAATTCAAAATTATTATTGGTGGTCATGTATAAATAAGGATGTCCAGGGGATTTTATCATAATGTGTCACAGGTCATCATGTGAAGACCAAGATTCAAAAATACAAGTGTCTTAAACGACCTAGAACCATTATGAAGTGGGAGTATAATAATTTGGTGAAAAACATTATGATCTGGTTACTTAGTTCAATTTGAAAATTCAAAGTAGTGGTGCTGATTTGGAGTGATTAAATAATTTTTCACATGTTATTTTGATTCAAGATACCCTATTTATTGATTATCATGACAAGTTATATGTTCAAGAGATAGTATATCTTCATTTAGTTATGATATGTATCACCTTTTATAGGGATTCGTGATTTACATATCATTTCGTGGAGGATTATGGAGGTCCTTTGATATTCTAGTGTATTTCTTCATTGCCTACCATCCTAAGATGAATGATATGTTTCGTAAAACCTTTCTAATTCATGATAACATTCATCAATCATGTTTCATTTATTTAAAAAGATCGTGTTTCATATAATTCACATTAGTTTTTTCATCCTATAACAATTTCTATAGGGTTTTTATCCAGATGTCCCCTTTATATTCATTTTATAGAATGTCATGTTGAACACCCATGTACTTTTTTGAGGTATGGGGATCACCTATAATAGGGATAATTCTTGTTCAAGAGAAGTCATAGAATATATTATTTATCGATAAGAATCTAGAAACCACTCTGGGTAGTAAGATATCATATTTAGAAAATTAACACTAATTGATTGTTTTTTGGTCGGTGATTTGCTATTTTTAAGAGTGCTTACTCAATTGAAATAAGGGGGATTTGAAGGTGGGTGTAACTAGAACCCATGTTTTTTGATCCACTAATTTTTTTAATAGTATCAATAGTGTATAATTCCAATTACAACATTGATTTAAATTTTATTATTTAGACAGTGTATAAAACAGATCTAAGTGTCATAGATAACATTATTACCCTTAACATATTATTAGAATCGTTGATCTAATGATGTAGGATGATTTTTTGTACAAGGGGTGAAAAAATCATATAGCTTATCAAAGTTATATGTCCTTCATTTGAAAAAATGGGTCCTTAAAACAATTTTATTGGAGGCATAGATTTGTTAAAGAGGAAACACAGGAGTGATTGTTTTATGTACAAGAGAAGTGGTTGAAGTTGATATTAAAATATGGTTAGTGATGTATATTAAAATGTGATATTTTATGGTGGGGAGTTTGTAATGACACTCAAGTAATGAAGCATTATATTGATTTAATTTTTGTTGAACCATATGTATTTTCAATATTGTGCTTGTGAGAGGGGCTAGATGGGACGTGGGTTTTATTTTTGATAATATAGGGTGTGTGATGGAAGTATTTGCACGATACAATTTCCTACTAAAATCCATAAGGAAGTCTACTCACCATAAAATAGCCATGAGAGATGTTACTTCCTCTATCACCATATGTTTGATAGGGGAACAAAAAAATCCTATAATCCCATCATAGTTTTGATGTGGTTCCACTAAATTTTCAATAGGTTTTCATAAATGTTATGACAAGAGAAATATTTTCCTATTAATTTGGTTATTTTAGTTGTATGGTATGCTGGATATATATTCAAAACCTATTCCTTTACCCTATCTTGTCCTTGAAAATGTCCATCCTCCCTCTCACGGATCTTTCAATTAAAATGTTTCTATCACCATTGACCCCTGGTGGAATCATTATATGTTGGTTGCATTGGAAAACTACATGAAAGCATAACCTCATGGAGCCGTAAAAATATTTTTTTTAATCATTGTTTTATTATTTTATTTTTCCAAACCCAAATCATGGGTTTATGTACTATTTTGGTTCATCCAATTATAGATGAACCACTTATGATAAATGAGTGATTGTTTACAACTAAACTTTAGTGTCACAATGATATTACATGAGTTTATATGATATTTAATGCTTATTAGGATGTGTGGTACTTTCATGAAAGTGTGAATATTGTAATTTAAAATAAAATTTGTAACAATGATGTCTAATAAGAATAATAAAATTTTTTATGTCCATGATTCGACATCCAAATGTTATTCTTTAACATCAGGATCACTGAGGAATGTTTTCTAAGTAATGTTATATAGAAAATTGGAAGTGGAACCCTCATTGGGTGTACTTGGTTATGTTATAAAATAGTGGGCCTTGATTGGTACCACATAATATCAATTGATAGTGTATACTTAAAAAAAAGTAGGGTTAACATTTTTTTATTCCTTATATTTAATTTAAATGTCATATAAATTGGATATGTGTGAGATAAAAAATAAAAATTAAATTGTGTTATAATTTTATATTAGATAAGAACCATTATAAATTTTCATGATATATTTACATTTAAAAAATTTATAAATATATGTTTTTTATAGTGAAAAGTTTTTTGTAATGGAATTTCAATTTATAAATGGGTTTTTATTTCTTGTTAAATTTTTTAGTGTAATTATAACAATGGACATTGTTGTGATATATGGGTTAGAGTAATGATTTTTTTGAAATTACTATGATGTTTGGTGGGTTATAATATTAACATTGGTGTTTGTTGTTTTATTGGTTGGGATTATTTCTAACCTCTATTATTCATGTTATGTGTTAGGGTGTAATTCCATCCATCTCCATTATTGTGATATATGGGAAGTTGTAATGACAACCTTGTTTTTTTAACATATAGATTGGGTGTATTTCTAAACATGACTATTTTTTATATGTGATTGGGTGCAATTCCAACCTTTATTGTTTTTGTGATATTGGATGGGTTCAATTCAAAAACATTATTCATGTCATGTGATTTGTTGTAATTCTAACCTTGGACATTACTATTATGTTTTTTTGTGCAATGTAAATTCTTTTACTGTTAATCATTATAGTTGAGTGTATTTCTAATTATTGTTCATTAAAATATCTATTGACTTTAATATTTGTCATGTTAACATTCTACCTTTGGTTGGGTGTATTTTCATACCATCTATTTTATGGTTTATATGTTTAGTGTATTCCCAACTAATATTATTTATTTTATAGATGTTAATCTATGGGGAAAAACATTTTAATGTGTGGAATGTTATATTAAAATTTGAAACTCAATAAATGAACTAGCCAAAGATGGTATATTTTTTCATTGGATGATTATTTAAAACCTAAGGGTGTTATATGTGTATATTAAAAATTTGTTTAATAATATGTCCTAGAAAACAAGAACTTATATATAATATAGTTGGTGAGGGACCCCATTGGAGGTGGACTATGGAATTATAATAACACCATATATAGATATATCAGTGTGCATTTAGATTTACTAATAAGGGATACATATAAGAACAAGGGAATTGTAATTAGTGGATGAGATGAATGATGTTTGGGGTGGCAGATAGTTTTGATTTAATACTTGGAACTATTTTGGATGTACCTCTATTTTTTTATTTTTGATAAAATTTTATATCATCATATTTTATGTTTATCTTAGATACAAGTGTATGAATTATACAACATTACTATTTTGAAAATTGTTTGTAGAACGGGGTATTTTGTATGGGTGTCTCATGGAAATACTGATATATTATTTATTTAATTTTGATGATGATATATTGATTTTTATTAAACTATTATCTATATATATTTAGAGGATTTCGTATCCCTAGATTTTTAAAACACTATCACGCCATGTCGATAGTCCTAGGTATATCATGATGAGGGATTGTATGCATGTGGCTCCAATAGTGTAACCATACTATTGGTGATCCAACCAAATATATTTCAACTCGTTCTAGAAATAACCTAAATTTTTAACTCCAAAAGAAATCATTGTAATTCTATTATGTTCATAAGTAATTGAACTTTATTAAACATGAATTTAATAACCAAATACTAAAATAAATAAAAATAATATAGATAAATTTTATGGTTGGGATTGAGACCTTGTAAAATTTTCTACTTAATATCAATACATGGGTCACATTAAGTATGATTTATAATGCATTCAACCAAGGATTTTTACATTGACCTATGATGATTTTTTATTTCAGTTAGGAAACATAAATAATGGAGGTAGCAAAAATCTTCCATCTAGTTTTTCAATGTACCCAATCAACCCAGTTATAAAATAAAAGCATCCAACAAATGAATTTTTCCACTTCTTGGGTATGGTATCCATCAATAATAGTTGATTAATGAATTATAGGTAATATTATACATTAAAATGTGGCTAGAGGAATTGTGACATATTTATTGGATTTAATTCCATCTAGTACATCCTGGTCTATAGTTAAAAAATTAAATTATGGAGTTGATGACCAATTAAGTACCAAACATCTAGATTCATCCACCCCACAAATGACCCACACAAATGCATTGTGTAATGGGTGATAACCATGTTTTATTTCTAGGAAGACTACAATACAATTTCAAATGGTGTTTATTTCAAATATGAGTACGGTATTCTTAAAAGGGGTGGATTAGAAAACTCCAATATTTTGTTGGAGGAAACTAATTATGGGGAAACAGTAATTACCACCAAAATAATAATTATATAAAAGGGTAATTAGAAATTACTTTGATCTACATATTAGATTGGTAAGTCTTATTCCCAAGTGGAAATGTATTTAGAGATATAGTATCAGTTTGAGAGGGGGGAGGAGAATGAAAATAAAAAAATGTAGGGGAATGAAATTTTTTATATTAAAAAAAATATAAATTATTATTGCTACATCTATATCAATGGACTCAAAAAAATTGGGAATCAAAATAACATTAGTACATTATTTTTCTATGGTTATCATAGGTGAAGAAAACTCTTCGTTTTTTTCATCTGATTATGAAGAGTATTATCTAGTGAAAAACACTTATAGATTAATATTAATAGAGGGATGTTTGGTATCCCTGATTTGGGAAGAATACCTATGACTAAAGGGATGAAATGTAGAATCCATAAATATTATTAACTTCTTCATAATCCCAGGAAAACAATGTGGGTGAGGATTTTGAAATCCTATTTCGAGACCATATAATTAGATATGTGCTCGGAGAATAACCAGCATTTACCTCAAGAAGAGGGTAAAATAATTGTTTACCTGGGAATTTACAATAAAAAAGTAAATATATTGAAAAAAGACTAAATATTCATAGGGATGCATGAAAATAAGTTTTTATAAGGGATGTAAAACATCCACATAATCAAATTATTGAATTGAATAATTTTTATAGGTTCCTCGGTCTAGCTAGGATCTTAATGACTTATTTTGTACTAGATTTACATAAGAGATAACGTTAATCTATGATCTATTTTTGTTGGAAATGTGATAAAAAATTCTAGAGGTTCAATGTTTGGATTATAAGATGACCCCAAATTTGGGGTCCAAGCATAAGTGTCTATACATAATGGGCCTTATAAGATAATGTTTTGTATAGATTTATTCACAACTTGATTTTTTTTCATATATGAGAAATGACAAATTCTATATAGATTCCCATTTGGATATATCTTGTTTCATCTATTGGAATATTTAACATTCATCTATTCTTCATCCACATAATGATATTTTATACTTCTCTTTGATGTTTTTTTCTAACCCAAGGAGAACATATTTCTCTTTATATTATCTAGATGTTGGTGGCATAGACTATGGTAATATCTAATAATGTTCGACCATGGGGCTGATGTTTGTAAATGTTTCATTATGTTTGGTGACATGTGTAGTTTTATATTTGTTATTGTATATAAATTTAGTAATCTTATATTTTTTTTACAATTATTTTTTATCTAGATATCATTGTGATTTTTTCTAGTAAACCAATAATGGTTAATTTTATTGAAAATATAAATAATGATTTAGAGTTAAATTCTTCTAATCATTATAAAG
The DNA here is from genome assembly GCA_963277665.1 of Viscum album. Taxonomy (NCBI): domain Eukaryota; kingdom Viridiplantae; phylum Streptophyta; class Magnoliopsida; order Santalales; family Viscaceae; genus Viscum; species Viscum album. Next base: position 2,355,704 of record OY728129.1, read on the forward strand.
AAATTTCATAATAAAAAAACAAACATACTTATAATAGATTCCAAATTATTTGGAAACTCTCCGTCTTTAGTGGATAAAAAATATTAATAGAGTTAACTAACCTTATATCTATTTCAAATACTCTAATTTTTTAATTTATAAATAATTTTCAGTTTAAAATTTTATTATTAACATATATAATTTATTCTAAAAACTCCCTCTATCGACAAAAAATATTTTAATTATTAAAGAAGTTTATGAAAATATTATCTCAATGAAATTACCCATTTGAACATAATAATGAATTTTATTTTCAATTTAAAATATCATTTTAGATATTATAGTTTCATCCATTTTTATATTAAATTAATATTTCATGAAAAACCATTGTGTTGTTTAAATAAACAACTAATATAACACATTTTCTTAAATTAATAAAAAATAAACTTAATTAAAATAATGAAATATCCAAAGCCTAGTAATATGCAATTATTTTTTAGGAAAACCCCTCCTTGTTTCATTAAGGTGATTAAACCGTATTAGGTATTTTTACCCACAACACAACCATAAAAAATCAATTTTACACCCAAAAATTTTTCTAAAACATTACCCTCCTAGTTTAAAACTCCCAACTCAAATTATTATCAACTCTAAATACATTATATGGTTACTTTTGTATAAATAACCATGATTTATTACTACATAGGTAGCTTTAATATATCAGTTATATATAATGAATAATTAGTGGATTTTATAATGGTTCTATTATGTATTATATCTTTAAATGATAACTTATTTATATTTTTATTCATTTTTAGTTTGTAATATAGGTTAAAATTTATATGAATTCTTAATTACAATTGGGATATATTATTATCATTTAATTATAGAATTATAAATGTTTAAATTATATTAACTATGATACATTATTCTTTCTTTATTTTTATTGAAAAATATAATCAAATTTAATTTCTTGAATATTTGTTTTCATGATTTGAACAATTATTTTATATATAATTGAATGTTTTAATGTTATTCATTATTGAAATGTTATGATGACAAGTGTTCTTTTATAAAATTATATGTGTATCATGTCCACTAAACAATAAAACATATAAATTCATCATGGAAATATAAAAGGTCAATTCGATTGAGAAATACAATATATAAGATAAGACTCAGAAATTATGAATCGCATTAAATAATTTACTTAAATTTTCCACTATTATGCACAAAATCAATGTCTACAAAATTGTTTTATCAAAATTTATATTATTGATCCATTTATCATCCTTATTCATGACTATATGTTATGATCTATTATTTTTACATTAAAAAATGACAATTAAGGGTTTGAGTAAAAATCTCAAATTACATCCAAGATCATGATGGATTCGGAAAGACACTATGAAAAGGGATGTTGAAATTTCATATTTTTTCAATCTATGACTAGAGGGAAATTGAATATAACATAACATATTTAAATAGTGTTAACATATTGGTTTTTAAAGATCATTTATTTTTATCTCCAAAAATAAGACAATTAAATAAAAAACCATTATAAAATATAAATTTTATCGCTATTATAGGAACCTAAGAAATAAAATCTCAAAAAATTAGATATGATAATAAATTTGGAATCATTCAAAGATAACCTATAATAAAAAACATGCACATAGTTATTAAAAGAATCTAATAAATGAATAAATACCATAAATATGATAATATATATCCAATGAGAATGTGTAGATAATAAATAAAATTTTAAGAAATAAAAAATATATTGAGGAAATATAATATTGAATAAAAATAGTAACAATATTTTAAAAATAATTTTATTTAATGGAATATTCTCCTTTGATTGATTTAGGTTTAAATTTACCAGTTTGTATTATAGAGGAAGAATGTGAAACACATAGATCATATAAAAAATAAAATTGGGTTAATTGTTTTGATAGTATCGTATTTTAACAATTTCTCAAAAAAATAGAATAAAACATTTTTTGGACATAGATGAATCATATAAGTCTAAATAAATATTGTTGTTAAGAGTACATAATATTACAGAATATTTATAAAAAAATGGTTATTGTAAATCAAATTATTTACCAAAGGGTTAATGAAAAACTAACAATAAATTAATAATATGACCATGTAAAATTAATTTTAATGGTTTCTAGATTTGTTTTTTTAAATTTTTTTAGGAAAAAAACATTTTTAGTGTTTCATTAGGAAAAAAAATGGTTGTTTAAACCGAATAATTATTTTAGCTATATCATAGGGTTGGTAGTGTGAAATCATTATCTGGATAATTATTATAAATTTTCTTAAATGATAAATTTTATAACATATGACATTAACCAAAATGGTGGTAGGCACCGAGAAAATAAATGTTTTGAATGTATACAATAATAGATATGTGATGTAAGGTGAATTATTGGAAGTTTCCATGGATGATTTCTAGAAAAAAACATTGGTCACAAAATTAGTAGTGAAGTTGGTTCGTTTGGTGGATAGTTGGTGGTTTTCTGGGTCTATTTAATTTATTTCACAAATGATCATGTGTCATTTTAATAGATAGAACGAGACCACTACTATGGAGCTCATCTTTAAATATATTGGTGGGGTCAAATGTATGTGAAGAACTATTTTTTAGATATATTATTATATTTTATTGTAGAATCCAAGGATTCTAAACTTGTGAATTAGGGTTTATTTTTTCTATCTTCTTGATAATGTATTTAGTGATAGACCTATAGGGTAGGGTAATTTCTGGACAAATTAAATCATGATTTATAATTATTTTTTATAATAATTTTGTTTCTCATTATAATTTATTTCATGAAATTTTGTTTATAATGTGTGATTTATCAAAAATGATCCTTTAGATCCTGGTTCATTTTTCATGTTAATGACATGGGTTTCCTTTTTTAATATTCTTTACACCTTTTTTCATATTTTTACATTCCATTCATTTCATTAAAATTAAGATCCTAGTTTATTTTTCATGTTACTGAGATGGGTGTCATTTTTTAATATGCTTCACTCCTTTTTTCTTATTATTACATTCCATTAGATTCATCAAAATCAGTAGGTTGTTATATAATTAGTTATACCAAATATTGTTTATAGAGTTAGTTACTATCAGACCCTATTTAGGTGTCCAGAGTTCAATTTAGGGTAGTTTTCTAATATTTACCATCTGCAATTTTTTTGGGGTGAATGTATATCATCATTTAAAAATTTCTTGATTTTTTGGGATTTCAATTTAAGAACGGTGGTCCTAACAAGAAGAAGTATTCATAATAATAAGTTTGAGAGGTAAAATATTAGATTCTATAGGATAAAGGTTAAAGACTATCTATCCTAAATAGATCTACATACTATCAGAAATGGTGTCCAATAGAAAGAGGATAAAATTAACAATTATAAATGGTTTATTGAAAGGAACATGGATTTGATTCAATGATAAAGGTCCAAAATGTGGCCATAAACATTATAGTGGTAGATATAACTATTAAGTTGATAAATATTATTTAAAAAATTTACGACAATTCAATAATAATGAATTATGTGTTCCTCATGTAGTAATTTTTTTATAATGATATGAAAAGTAAATAAGTAGGCTGCTCAATTTAATGGCCGAAATGTGATTAAAATTCAACTATAATTTCTTAGTGTATAGTTCATTAGGTAATTATGAACAATCATACATATATCATGGATTCTGGATTCATGGTATATGATGATTACCATGGAATGAATCTATATTTTTATGTTAAATTTTTGTTTAGGATGTCTGTCTTATATCTCTAAAATAATATATTCATCAAAACAGTGCCAAGGGATCAATTATAATTGCATTTAGAATGGAAGGTAAAATATGTTCTTCTAAATATAATAATTGGTTAAAGAATAAAAAATAGATAAAAAAGATTCAAAGATATTTTTATTGACTTGGACGTGTATATTGATATTGTGGGGAGAGAGGGAATGCGAATATGTGTTGAAGGATCATTTCCAAAAAAAAATATGTCCATCCAAAAATCTAATCTAAAATGATACAAATCATTATTTATATAGTATTTCAATTTTGAATGATTCAAGGCCTATTTACTATGGGGATACTTTTAAATTTATATTCCATAGAGGATGTGAGGTCAATTATACAATTAAAATATTTATAATTGTATAAATTGTGAACAATTAAACTCAAAATATTTTAGGAAATTATTATGTTTTAGTAATAACATTAAATGGATTATTTCAAGAGTTTCAAGGTGTATGAAACATAAATAGGTTATAAAAGAACTTAATCGCATTAGTACAACTCAATTTCATAAGAATCTATAATTTATATGTAGATGGTGTGTGAAAAATAACATGTGGTTATCTTGGGGTGGAAAAGGTATTATGTATAGGATATTTTATCTATCTAATAATTCTAAAGTAAAAAAATCTAGACCAAACCATCCCCTATTGGATCAATAATATTGTGGATATAGCATATAAATCACATGTATGAGAAGAATATGAATGTAAGATCCAATAAAGGTATAGTCGAAATTGAATGCATAGAGTATAGAACATATGTGGATTTTATCCTTGTAAATTAGTTGAATGATTCCATTAATATGGAGGGAATGAAAAAAATATATCCATATTTATAGATGGTTTATATGGACATATCTATAAATACATTTTTTTCATTATCATCGAGGGTCATTGTACTATAATAACATAATTTATGATACCAAAATGAATATATGGTTCTTCCTTAGCTATAATAATTAAGAGTTTTTTAATCATTATTTAGATAGATATCCATGGTATAAAGTGAGAAAATAATGATGATACGAGCCTTGACTTCTACTAATGGTGGTTACTAAGAAAAGAGATTTGTAGAGTTTTCGTTCGAGCAATGGAATATAGTCAGAGAATACTAAACTAAAAATTACAAAACGTAATCATGTTATGAAAAGGGTGAATCATATTATAAATGAGTGTGATGGATTGAAAAGGATTAATAATGTTTTACCAATGGATTTTTGGGTGGAGGCAGTCAAATGTATGTTTTATCTAGTTGAATGTTTTCATTTTTCTCTATAGTTGAATTTTCTTCTCGAGGAAATATAGTTTTAAATAATGATTTGTATCTTCCACCTAAAAGTTTTCATATGTATTTCCTATGTCCACATAAATTCTACATAATCGGAAAAACTAGATCTAATATTCGTACACTGTTTCTTTATAGTTTATGATAGATAATACATGGGATTCCATCAATTGGGAAATGACTTAAAATTGGTCATAAAAAGTCATGATATCCTATTTAATATATGGATAATGTTGAAGGATCATAACTTGGTGGATCAAACTATTGATAATAAATAATCAATTCACTCTAAATATCATCTATATATAATTATATAATCTCAAAATAGTTTGTGGAGTAATTTTGTAAGATAAATAATGAACTATCTCGAAGAATTTTTCTATGCATGTCAAATTTCGTTTTTATTTTCATGTCAATATATATTAGAATATTCAAGGATTAAGAGGATTAGGGAAAATATTCAAATGGTAATATTTTAAAAGTAATTGTTTTTTGAAAAGATTATGAGATCAAATAAAGGTAAGGTGTCCTTGAATGGCTAGGTTCCTAGTGAAAAGGATTTCAATTTATTTTTTCTACTCTTTTCTTAAAGATGGTGGAGAACCTAGGATCCTAGAATAAGAAAAAACTCTCAGTGAATAATGCAGTATGAGATAGCGATAACGAAGAATATGGATTCCATAAATGTTTCTAGATTATGTGTGATAACTGAATATCCTATATGGAAAAGATAACTACAAAAAAGTAGTAAAAATGATTAAAATAATAATATAATTGTATTTAATAGATTAAAATATTATTTTTTGAAGGTATTCTAAAAAAGTAATGGTGTGTATTTTAGTTAAATATTTTCACATTTTATTAATCATTCATAAAACTATGCGATTCTTATAATTACTATTATTGAGTCATATTTGTTTATAATTTATATAATACAATGAAATTAATTCATTATGGTTTAGGGGAAGAAATATTCATCCAGGTTTCTTGGAAAACTGAATTAGAGGACTAGTGAATCAGTTTAAATGTAGTATGAATTGGTCGAAATAGGAATTCGGGTCGTAGAGCTATAAATTTGGGGTCTTCATGATACATAATTATTACGTATTGAGAAATGGGAGTCTTTACTACTATCAATAGGTTCGTTATAATGTAATATCCATCACACATCACTTTTATATTGAATATATACATTAAGGGGTCTGAGGAGATATGAGATTAAGAATATTATAGGTGTTTTTTATTGAATGTTCAAAATGAGGGATATTAGGGTTATAAAGTGGATGGTAAAGAATGTATTTTAACTTACTTTCGGAATATAATTTTTTTCCTGTCTCATTTGAGGTTCATATAAAATTTCTTTGAATGATTCTAAATAATTGATTCTAATCGAATAAAAAACCCTTGTCTAGAAATTCCATATTTTGTAAGGTAAAATAACAAAGAATGAATGACTAAGTTAAATAAATAATGAGGGTTATTTATATTTCAATGGTTACAATATTTATATAAGACATGGTCAACATAAGGCTGAAAATTTCATATATAGTGGGAGTGGGAAGCATGTAAATGTGGATTCTGATAAAGGATCACTATCAAGAAATGAAGTCAATACTCTATTATCTTAATGGTTTTATAAATTAAGAAATTTGTTTTATAATCGACTATATATTACAGGGGTACTGTTCATTTGGAATTTAAATTATATGTGCACATAGATTTAATTAAAACATTTATTATGTCCACATTCAGTGGAATGATTCTGAGTTGCTTATCCAAACTTCAACTAATAGTTAAAATATCTCTAACAGAATAATAGTTTGTATAATTAATAGAATCTAGGATGGATTTTATAATCATGACTATATATTTGGATGATCCCATATGAATCCAAGATAATAGAACTTTTTCTGTGTCATATTCAGTGTGATCCATCTTGTGAAGTATTTGATGTTTCACTCTTGTAAAAACAATATGTTTCTAAAGTATTATGTAATTCATCACTTGATATAATAAATTCTTTTAAATATTTAGATGGTTGAGGGAATTTAAAATATGATATATATCTTAATGAAGTTCATAGTATAGAATATTCTAGTATTTGTTTGTGCATGTTTTGGCCCAAAATGAATAAATCATGCTAGAAAACTATATGACTACAACATAGGAATTAAAAAGTCAGAGTTGTAGAAGTAGCTTGGTGGACATAGTCAATCCTTGAAAGTAGTTATCAATTGGTAGATTTTTAATCTAGTATCATTGAAAATATTTGTTGGATTATAATAAATAATTTATAAAAGGAGATATTTTTGAACTTATGATATGGAAAAATATCATGTTAGGTACAAAAAACCATGAGTCAATAATGTACCAAGCATAAAAAGAATAATTCTAGTTGAAGACCCATAATTATAGAAGTCATAGTTCTATTTTAGAGAATAATTTACCAAAATTAAAGATGAATTTTGATCTTTCTGTAGGTAACATGAACATTCCATGTTTGAGGTAATGGAAATCTATAAAGACTGAAATTTTGTTGGACAAATAGAATCAAATGACTATATTAGAATTGATCTATAAATAGATGTGTGGGGTACAATTTATATGGGGTAATATTATAATGTTAATTTTTTATAATTTTAGTTCACATTCTAGAGTTTTTGTTCCTCTAACTCTAGGTAACCATGGTCTCTTCTCTTCTCAATTTTCCTCCAGGGGAATCAGGTAATTGTCGAACCATGTTAACTCTTGTGATTTCATTCTCTTTTATGATGAGTATATTTCATTATTTTTTAATTAATAGAAATATATTTTCACGAATTTATAGAATATTTTTAATTTACAGGTTAGAGAATTGTTCCATTTCTTTATTATTGAGGTTGGTTTCCTTATATTTCATAAGTTCTAGACCTTGTTTCCTAGGTTTAGTTTTTCAAAGTTCATTTAGATTAGTATGAAACAAAAAAATCTATATTCAAAGAACATAAAATATATTATCTAAATTTATACTCAATTTCCATATTGTTATTCAATTTAGTAATGAGGATTCAATGTGGAAATAATTTAGTAAATAATTGGAGAGGGAAAATATTTGTTTTGATAGTAACTGAAAACGATATTTGACAACGCTGTTGTTTTCAAATTGTCATATTGAATCAAAATCCCGTAACTATTTTGTTTTCTTTTGGGTTTTGACATTCACAAGAAATTTTGTTTTTTATATTTAGGTTTTTATTAACAATTTGGTTAACCATTATGTAAAACCCCCCAAAACACACTATATGATAACCTGAGATCATAAATGAAGTCTCACGCATTATAAGAACCAATTAATTTATATCAAATATAAATTTATAAAAAATAGGTTTTTATGATTATAATCAATATAATATAACTTTAACAATATTAAACTAATGAAGGTAAATAATTATAAATTTTGTTATTTTTAGGTTATCATGTATTAAAAATAACAACCAAAACCAGTGAATTTTTTGTTGGTGATAAACAATTTTTTTACGAATCCCGCCTCATTTTTTATAACTATTACATTTTTCGTTGTCCATTTTTTGGACAATACATCTACCTATAACATTTTTATAGATTATAGTTTTGTGATTGTGAATACGGTGGAATAAATCAATCATTGTGTTAATAATCATATTATTTTTGTGCTTTAACCAAACGGTCTGGTTGACCATGTGATTAATGCAATATGTTTATTTTTGGAGGTGGTGGTAGATTTTGGAGGGGGTTTATTAATTAACAAAATAATACAACACATTAAAATATAAGTTTCTTAAATAACCACTATCATAAATGGTCCAATATCAATCTAATTTCAATATATTAATTATAAATAAAATTAATGTTATGATAAAATTTTAATATATCCATATGTATATATATCTATTATTAGTTTAAAATAAAAAATTATTTATACAATTTTTTGAGTTAAAAACAAGTATATATCAATATATTATTTATAAAAATGAAATTATTAATAATAAATATTATATATATGCACACATTTTTTTATATAATAAAAACATGTATATTTTTAAAATGCTAATATATTATTAATTAAAATATAATAATAGAAAATAAATTCAACTATAAAATAATAAATATTAACAAATAATAATTTTTAAAACTGTTAATAAAATCATCCTTCTATACCTATGTATAGATGGTTGGATGGTTGGTTTTATGGATGGATAGATTGGTACATTCCTGCATGCATGAGTGGATGTATGGATGTCTATGTGTATGTAAGAATGATAAAATGGATGGATGGATGGATTGATGGATTGATTGATCCATACTTTCACACATGTATGAATTTATTCATATGTGTATTCATGAATATATCTATGACGGAATGTATTCATTTATAAATGCACGCATGGATGCATGTATGTAGAGATGCGTGAATGCATGTATGTAGAAATTCATCCATGCACGTGTGTAGAAATGCTTGCATGCATGTATGTAAAAATGCATGCCTGCGTGTATGTATAAATGCATGCATGCATGCATGTATAAATGCATGAATTTCTCTATTAATATAATAATTATGTTTTTAATTATAGATTGAAAGATAGATGGATTCATATATTCTTGCATGTATGGATGGATATATGGATGGATGTAAGGATGAATGGGTGGATGGATGAATTAATGCATACATATATCTATGTATGTATCTATGGATTAGTGTATCTATGTATATATGTATATATATATATATTTAATTAGGGATGTATTAATATATACATGCATGTGTGGAGATCAAAAAGTGATGGCCAAAGAACAATTATCTCTAAAGGTAGTACACTGGCCACTAGAATTCGTTTATGCTACGAGAGGATTCCGTGAACTCAAAAGGTGTGATACCAGATTTTCATTATAAATAAATGGAGAACATGGAGGAGATATAGAGATTCATCATTCCAATAAAGTGTTTCCAACTCCACTAATTGAAGTATCATTCCCTTTATATGGGATTACTTCATCAAAATAACTCCAACATTATGTTCCAATATTTTGAAACTGAAATAAGTTAACTAAATATATTTTCCAATTGATATATAAGAATTAGATTGATTAAAATGAATATAATCTATTTTTCTTGCCTTAAATGAATCATGTTTATTATTTAAATCACAAATAAAGTTCAAGAAGATGTGTTAGTATCCCATGTAGCCAGTCATATATAATAGGTTGTATCATATAATATTATATCGGAATATCATGCCTACAATGATGTATTAATAGATTTTACTATAACATGAATCATATGAAAATTATATATTATTAAACAGTTATATCATACAATATGGAATAAAATTTTTATTTCATATTCAATAAACTTCTATTTACAATAAATCATATAAGTAATTTATGAAAAACACCACAACTCATTATTAATCCATAAGAACTTTTCTAGATGTGATTTTATTATACTCTATTGATTTATTTCCAAAAAGATTATTCAAGAGGGAAAATCAGTCCCTTCATAGAACCAGTTGAAGAATATTCTTAGACACTAAAATCACTGTCAAGATGAATTGTGTTTCATCTTATATGGGGAAAAGGGAAAACAAATCATTGAATGGAAAATTTTGACATAGACCCCTATATCAATGAAATGGATTAGAATAAACTTGTATATATGTTACAATACCATTAATATAATAATTTTAACTATATATTATGACACATTCAATTTATGGAAATTGGGTAATGTAAAAATGTATGTTTTCATCCTGATTCCATCCCCATATGTTTGAACCTCATCTCATGATTTAACCAAAAACAATTTTCCACATGAAAAAACCCTATAACAACATTTGATAAACATTATCCAATACATTTCTACAATATTATAAAAGAATAATCATAATCAAAAACCTTTTAATCTTCCCCTAAATATGTATTGTTTCATTTCAGTAGTGGAGGATTTCACTGTAATACACCTTTTCTGGACGAGTAACAAAATACATGTAGAATATGAACCTCTACATTGGTGGATGTTTAATTTTGATAATTTATAATTAAAATGAGGTTATGAAGTTAGAAGAATCCAAAAATATTAATTTAGTTCATGATTTAAGATTTGGTAGAAGGCCAAATGGGTACAAGAATTCATCAGAGGAAGAACGAGTCATTCAAGTTGGTGAAAAGTGTAGATGTGGGCTATTCATAGTGTGAATAACTCATTCACATGGTGAAAATTTTTCATGCGGTGTTCCTAAGGAATTAATAGAACGAATGAGGGCCAATAGAGTGTTCTAGGAGAAAATTATTACAAATTCTTAATGGGACCAGTTAGTTCATTCCACGACACATGTTGTGTATCATTTTGTTGAGCTAGTTTATGGGTAGTCCCACAAGTTTTTCTCCATGCCATTAATTTTTGTTCTAATAAACTTTCATCATTGTTTTACTTTTTAATTTTTCATATATAAATTAAATTATTTTTTTTTCAATTAATGATATTCATTATTTATTTATTATTTTCTAGGTCTGGGTGTTCGTCCAAAAAATACGGCACCTAGTTTATATTAGTTAAAGACATATGTAATGACTTAATGATATTTTTGGATTTTATCCCTAACTAAATTTATAATTTTAATTAATTATATTTTTTACGTTTATTATTTTATTTTCATTAACATGAGTTAGGGCCTTGTGTGTTTTAGGTTATTATGGGATATGCATGGTGATCACCAGTAAGATCAGTCGGGCTACATTAAAAAAAGGGGTTTAATTTCTATTTAAGGTTGTTGGACCATAAGAATTAAACCATTTAAAATTTTCAATTATTTGAATGAATACGGTATTCATATTAATTGAATTTTATAGGATTTACCCCTTGAACATATTAATTCATTTAACGAAAAATGTAATTTTATATTGAAATGAACACTGTTTTGGGGTCCCTGATGGACCCTCATGTACCTTCAGGAAATCTCGGTAATTGATGGTGGATAATATAAATCAAAATGTATGGATAGGGTTTCATGGAAAATTATTTCTATATGATGGATACCCTATAGTTAACGGTCATATTTTAAAGACCATAGGGAAGGTCTTCCTCTCCCATTGTAATTTGATTACATGGGTGGTTTGACCATGCAGAGGCTAGCATATCATTCAGGTGTATAGTCTTAACTAATAGTCTAGGGAGAGGGAATGTGATTAAGGCCATTTTCCTAGCGTGACATGCCTATGGGGCCACTGATACCTTGAGGGAACCTAGGGGACCCTAGTAAGAACACTTGTGACTTGTGACCCTGTCAATGGTTTCTCACCTTAGAACCCATATAGATGATGTAAGCCCAAGGGGTTGTGGATAGTGAGGATGAAATTTTTCAATATTTTATTGACTAGTATGTTTTTTGGTTTGTTTTTTATGTTAAGTGATTTCCCATGATTCATTGGTATGGGTCTCTATTCTTAACATAAACATGATTTTTTGGGATGCCCAATAATCACCTGTTTGTATGAATGAGACCCTTAGATTCCATGTATGTTGGGATTTAATATCACAATATAATGGGGTAGAATTCATATATTAGCTATCATCTATTGGTATTGTTGATTTATGAGTTCATTCTTATATGTGGTAGATATGATCTTGCTTCAGTGTGAATGCATGAACAGTAAAATTTAAATTTCTATGATTATAGGTATTCCTCTTATTTTATATTATCATTAGAAATACATAGGTTCTTGTATTTTTAATAAGGGCTCCATATGAAAATTTTGATTGAATGTGATTACCATGATCCAACGGTGGTATAAGGGTATGAGTGTGAATGTATCCTTTAGAATAGATGTTAGATATCCAAACATTGAGAGATATATCCATTTTATAAATTTCTTGGATACCCATCTATGATTTGGTGGACGCACTAGTGACAACTTCGATATGGATTTGTGAGAAGTTAGATGCCCTTGAGACGAAACATGTGATCTATTTAAAATATTCTATTTGACTTCATGGTTATCCTATGAATAATTCATTCCTAAGTCTATATTATTTCCTAGGACCTCCCCCTTCTTTGAATCAATCATCATCTAAATATTAATAATAATTACATACTCATATTGGGGTTTTCAGTGGGATTGGTGATGAGGGATGCTTGGTAAAGTCACGGTATTCACTAATAATCAATGGAGGTGGGATTGTGAGATCCTTATTGAGAGTATAGAGGTCACCATAAACTTATTCTCATTCTCAAGGAAACTCTAGAACTATCTAAATTATGTATGGTAGATAATAGTTATGGGTATAAGGATTGACATTTATTATCAATTCCAATGAATTCCTCGGTCCCTCTAAGTGGTTATGGTTGAATAGATCTTAGTGACATGTTAAAATATATGCTAAAATTAAAAAAACAATATATTATGGTGGGTATTTATTTTTAATTGGTTATAGATGTGTTTCATCTATGTTTGTCACGTGTATATAAAATAAATGTACTAGATATATATAGGTCCTATTTGGGGGTTCCCTACTATGTTTTGTATTGAAATCATGATCATCCCACCACTGTAATTGGGTACCCAAATACACTCTCAACTAATAAAAGCAATATGATGGGTTGAGGCCTATGCATGATCAATAAATATGGATAGAGTGACTACATGGATCTTAGGATGTTTTTCCCCTATTTTTCATTAAACCAATTCCCATATTTACTATTTTATCTTTATAGGTAATTCATTTACTAGGGTGGTTATTGGTACAAATGACATGGCTATTCAGTATATATATTATTTAATTTATTATCAGTCTTCCTTATATTTATTAATTCCAATTTTGGATTATTTTATTATATGATACATGGATATTTTATCTGTTACTGTTTACTCTGATACAGGGGGTATAGACTCCCCACAACATCGTCAAAGGGATTTTCAACATATCAGAATCCTTTAGCATAGAAGGTGTTGTGCCTGAGGTCACATGTTATGCAGGTATACATTCTATTCATATACTCAACCAATGTGGGGTTTTATAGAGTGGTATTGGATGATTTAATATTTTTTCCCTTTCCATATCGGGATTCGACAGATAAGAGTTTTTGGTATGTTTTATATCCTACGATTATTATCATTCCAATGCATTGAGAAAAATTATTCCCCTAAGAATTCCTTGTTACCAAGGATATGGGTTTATGTTGTATAATGATGTTAATTTTTTATATGACTTTCAACTTCGGTGACTCACATTATGGTTTGATATTCTATAGTTATCTTGGGTTCTTTATCATGTTTGGTTGATAAGAGGATAATGGTTAGATTTGAATCTTGTCCAATTGAGTAAAGTTTCTTCTCATGCATTAGATTATGAAAATAGAATTCTTATGACATATTGGACTAATTGTGTGTAATTTTACTAATCACATAGTCACAACTATTTAAACTGTTCAAAACTGCTCAAACAACATTTTCTAGTATATGTACTTGTTGGTAGTCTACTCAGTCTATTTGAATTTCATATCAATTTTCATCAAATGGTATGTCATGTCAATATATATAGATACACCCTATAATGACTAATATGTAGTCACATAATTAAATATATATATATATATAAATATTACCTATACTAGGTTATAATGGGCATTATATTTCTTATTTGTAACCCTCTAGTGGGTGAGAATAATTTATTATTGGTTCTAACAAGGGAAATTGGATAAATTATTTAAAATGATATTAACAACTTATACAGTGTTTTTGAATATATCATGGAATGGTATTCTCATTATTTTCCCATGTGGATATGTCAATATGATGTGGATAATGGGAGATATATATTGTTATATATAAATTGATAAAATAGAATATGAACCTTTAGGGATAGAATCCCATTTGGGATGGACTAGGATTTGTCAGAGACTACAATTTATTAAGGGGGTAGTCCCATAAGTGGGTACCTTTTGAGGATCGATTCCCTAATAAGTGGTAAATTAGAATAGGATTCCATATATTTATATCCATTTTGGATTTAGGTTGTTCAGTTTTGGTTATTTAATTTGACCAATAAAAACATATATAGTGTCTTTTGAAACAGTTTGGAATGGAATTCAACCTAAATGATCCTCGTGCTTATAGTTGCTTAACACATATCATGTAAAGTGTTCTTATTATGTTCTTATGACCCTTCACGAGATAATGATTATGGGGATATAAGGGAGATCCTAGAGACCCATGAGTTATGACATAGTGTCATAGTGAGTCACTGGAATGTATAATTGAGGGTAACTCATGAGGGGGTTTATCCATGGTTGGTGGTTTCCAAAGTGATTGAATAACATACAGGTTCTTTGATAAATATATTAGTGTATGTTAGGTGTTACTTGTTAGGTTTCATAGGAATATTAGTTCCATTTGGTTTTGTAGTGATGGGTACATTCGTTCTTGGTTCGATGGGTATCATGGTTTTCATTCAAGGGCATGACTAGTGTGACACTTGGACCAACATGTTTAAAAAAACTTATAGCATGGTGAGAAATCTAGTGGACCATCATTAATGTAATAATTTTGGATGGACTCTAAGAATATTGTTGACTTAACTAACTAACATGTCATTAGTCATGGTCAGTAATTGGTTCTATCCAATATAATTCTATCATGTGTGAATCTTTGAAATGTGATCCAAGGGATTAAAGTTAAGAGTTTTAGTATTCTACACTTGGTTCATTGAATGGAATAAGAATGGTATATATTGGTTGTTCATGGTGCATGTTTATGTTGGAATTGGTGAGTTGTCATGTGTGAGATGAGGATCAATGGATCTTGTTGAAATGTGTGTGGGATTGGTGGCCAAGGGTCTTGATTAAATTATAGATGTCCTTTTATGGTATAGGAGACACCTGATTCATATTGTATATGGTGACATGGCCGATATGGGTGAATATTTTTCTATTATTGACTTGATAAAATTATTGTGTATTTTTACGATAGAAATGTGTTTGATGGTTGAAAATTTTATGATTACGTTTGATGATTGGAATAAGAAAAAAATTGGTGTGGACATTATCATTGGAATTTTTAGTGTTTCACCCTCATTACTTTTGAAATTTAAGTATGTTACAAAGATAAAATTCTAATTATTTCTGAACAAGTAGTAGAATTGTTGTTTTTGTGAATGTTTATCAGACTTATAACTTCATTAAGTCATTATGTGTGATAATAGATGGAATCTGGGTCATTGAACATGACTCTCATGCTAAAAGGGACATTGGAATGGTGGAATAGGATGTTAAATGATAAATGTGACTTTAATTCATCTAATATTGGTAACTTAGATATAATATTTTTGATTTTTCGGTGTGATATCATTAGGATCTGTATGTTTCGGTGTTATCTCGGATGGTTCATGAGGTGAAACCTAGCTTCTGACATGGTTCAGGGGAAACCAGTTTTGTCACATGGATCAAGGGATGAACCAGTTATTCATGATATTTTTTGGTGGTGAACACATTTCATCATGTGTAGTAGGTAGTGAATCATGTTATGTAATTCAATTAAAGTGTTTATTGAGATGAAATGACTATGGATTCATGTAAATCAGATATCATGTTTTGATTTTATAAAAATTGTTTATTGGGGTTGTTGTGGGGTTTGGATATATCCATTCAAGGATATGTCGACATATGTGGGCACATTGCATGGGAAATTGATACTCCCATAAATAATTCAATAATTATATGTGATAGGAAACATTATATTCTAAATTATGATTTAAAAACCAGTAGGTTGTGGTGATATGGAAATTGAACCAAGAGAATTTTTGGACTGTTGTAGGATGCATTATGGAATGAGAACTCAATGGTGGAGAGAACTATGACATGAAATCGGTTATTATGAGATGAGTTTTATGGAACAGTGTGATATAAGTCATATAATTGACTATAATACATAAATATTGTGCCTCGTGATTTATGGGTGTGGTCAAAAAAACTTCGTCATGGTTTTTTAATGATAGAATGTGGTATCATAACTTTTGGTGAATTGGGTTCTGTGAGTTTGAAGATGTATCGTGGAATCCCATTAAACGTTTTGGATTAGAACATAGAGGCGTGAGTAGAAATTGGATACCAAGGAAGGTTGAGATATATAATTAGGTGATCACTAAAAATCCTCATGGATGATAAAATTTATGGTGGTGAGTTATTAATAACCTGTGATTATAAATGTTTTTAAAATGAGTGTGAATTTGAATTTTTTTGTTGAGTTTTCATTTTTAGAACATAGAATTAGAATGTGGTTATATGGGTTGAAAAATTATAACATATTAGTTTTGTACAATGTTTAATTTTTAGTGTAAGGGTTGAGGGTTTACGAAAGTATGGAATGAGGAACGAGCTGTAAGGGATGTTGAAAATTACTGTTTCAAGACGTTCACCATGTGAATAATCATTGACACCATGTTAATGGTTCATGTGTTTCTCTATGTGAACTTAGGGAATAAATGATGTATGGAAATGGGATTGGGTGGTTATCCCTATGAGTCTTGGGATGAACACTTGGGAAACCTTTGAACGATATTGGGAGTCTTTTTTGAAATGTAAAAAAGGGGGATTGATCCCCTTTATTCTCTAAAAGAATAGCATCTACGATAGGGACTTCGTTGGTTCATCCTCTATCCCTCATTGAACATCATACAACTATAGTGGTTATGGATGTGATTCAATAGTGTTAGAGGTATGGTTCTTCCTCCTCAATCCTTGTACAATGTAATTCTTCTATCATCGATTATTTTGGATGCTCTATTTATGGTCCTGTATTAAATTTAAATAGAGCATAGTGTAATAAAAAGTTTTTAGATGGTATTTTACTCAGATAATATAGAGAAGGTCACTATATTATTTCTATACTCTATCCATTGGGGTTTTAATGAATTTATGAAACCACATTTATTTTTTTGGGTTTTTTACTTAAACATTTATAAATCAAAATCCCTTTTTAATGAATAAATTCCTTATTAAGTAATGTGTTATAGAAAACATCTTCATTACTCTAGTTATTTCTAATCATTTTAAAAACATATCCATCCAGATTTCAAATACCATTAACCATAATAAACAATGATAATATGGTTATTTTATAGTTACCATTATGATTATCATATTTTAAGGTTTATGATAAAATTTATTTTACACAGATTTAATAATACATAGCCTCAACTAATAGGATCGTACCATATGAAGCCTATATATATCATATATTCTAAGGAATATTATGTTATTGGGATTTTTCATTGACTAATCCCAAGATGATATTCCATAAAAAAATTACTATGACCCCATTTATGGGATTACTTCTATCTTATTCAGATCATGAACCAATCCATGTTTGTATAACCACCACCCCCCAAAAGGCACCACCATCGCACACCTTACCATTATGGAATATCCTAGTGTAATAAGTATTTATGTATCTAGTATATTGTAATGTGAATTTACATATTTTATTTTCAATGAAATAATGATCATATATATCCTTTTTCATTTTAAAATTATAAATGATTATATAGAGAGCTAGAAAAAAAATTAACACGAAGAAACAACAAATCTATTTTTTTGGAAATATTTATTTTCAATTAACACAAAAATTTGATAAATTCAATAAAATTTTATATAAATTTAATTTGATAATAAATTATCTGATAATAATTACTTAAATATAATTGTTATCATAATTTGATGAACTCCAATATAATCCTTATAAGGGTTAGAAAAATAGTTATTTTCATAAAAACATCTATTCTTCAATAAATGATTATTTTAATTTAAAATAGTAAATTATATTTATATATATATAGTTATTTTGATAAAATAGTTGTTATTCCTAAAATAACTATGTTTAAAATATCATATAGTGAACTGTCCATAATTATTTAAGACACAATATTTTTTTGTTAAATAGAAAATACAGTACAAAAATATGACAAGTATTATTGCATCATAATAGACAAAAAGAGATGTGATAAATAGTAAAAGGAGAATAGAAGAGATTTTTCCTCATTAAAATAATTTAATAATGATTTTAATTTTTTAATTTTATAAACCCATAATAAATCCTATAAAATATATATTGTATTTTTTGTTTTAAAAAAATCTTTCCAAACATGACTCACTTCCACATTATCAAAGGAAATATTTTTTTGTATTTTTGTTCTTAACTTTATATATTATTGAAAACCAATCCTATTTGGATGAAAACACAGGGAAAACCATTGTATGATTTTTCATATTTATTTATTCTTTTTTTATGCAGTCCAAAACCTATGTATTGAAATTAATAATGATTTATCCCACACTGTTTATAAATACACACTAAATCTACCACTCTGTTTCACTAAAAACCCATTGAGAAATAATGTAATCTCTCTTTACATATATATATCCATCCCATGGTGTCCACAGTATCTTAATAAGTTCATCTCAAGCCTTTTGATGCACCATATCACGGTAAGGGAATCTCTCCTATTATTTTTATTGCATGTACATTCTTTATGATAAGTCATTTTGGTTTTTAATTTTCATTTTTGTAATAAATTTCTACAAATCCATTTACTATACTTATTATGTCAAGGAAATTTGAGACCTCCTTTCACTCTAATTCATCCTGTTCATACACCTTTATTACACATGATATTTTTTCAAAATTATCCTACTATTTTCCAAGCCAAACATTGTCATAGTGAATAAAAATCCACATTTCCAATCAAGGTTATTCACGTAGATGAACCTATAAATCATTTATTTGGTAATTTCATGAATTTAACTCACACTCCTTTATCATGAGATTAAATATAATTAAATATTTTATTATATTGAATGATCTATGTGGAACACAAATTCATTTATATAATATTCCTATGATATGCGGGATTAAAATTATTCAACCCTACGATGTATTAGGTAATGTTTTTAACCAATGGGATACCATGTATAGTTAATTAGAAGTTAACATAAGTACATTATGTTATAATTTCTTGGTATTTAGCCATGGCATATTATAATAATGTCAGATTTGATGTTTCTTATCATTCCTTATGTTTCCTTCACATTATTTTATTAAAAAATTCTTGGATGTTCATGTTTATGATTCTCACCATTCAATTTCATCATGTTATTCCTCTAGACTCACATTTACTGCATTATATTTTACTGTGATTTGATCATTCCATAACCTGGATTTATATCTCACCCCTCTCTTTGGTACATCCCTAGGTTATCATGTATATTATTAAAAGATTAGTGGATTTGAAAACCATGTTACATAGTTTTAAAAAATATCATTGTATACTTATTTCATGTAAATTTAATGAATATATAATATTCCAAAGTCACTAGTATTTTAAATCTTTTAGGAATAAATTATTTGTAATTGTATGTAATAAATAATGAATTATTTTTTATAAAAGATATTGGTTTTCATAGTTGTTATTAGACAAATGTATAGTGATTTTTGGGTATTAAGTGTAGAAACCCTAGAAAAATCTCTAAGGGTAAGAAAGAAGATAATAAAACATCTCTAGTTATAGTAATGTATATAGTAAGTGGTATCATATAAAAAACCATCTATCCTTATTCTATATGGGATTATGGCTTCAGCATAGTTGTACCTAAGTGTAATAACCTTGAAAAGGGGGAATTGGGCTTTGACTTGATTTTTATTTGGTGCATGAAAAAGAAAAATTACTACACAAGAATTATCACAGTCTTGGGGATATTATTTTTTTAAATTTCACAATACCCTTATTAATAATTATGACGGAAAAAACATTCACATAAAATTTTATTCTAAGAAATTGAATATGGTAAACATATACTAAAACATAGAAACTCGTTCTTTATGGAATGCACTTAATTTATATGCCATCCCATCCATGATAGAAGTATACCTCTTATATGATTAATAGTTTTAAATTTATCAGACCATTAATTCATTCCGCTTTATTCAATATAAGGAAATAAGAGGAACCATGTCAATAACTTATATCACGATCAATGTGTTGACTTTCCAAATGATATGTCCAACCTGATGGGTGTAGGATTCAATAAATTCATGATAATACATTCACAATTAACCCAATTTATTATTACTAACTAAAATACTGTTAAAGAACACATACATATAATAAGGAGAATGTTATAACTGAGGCGTTTATGAGATAAAGGCCTCCATCTTTTAGCGGATCTTCGCATCCGTTTATCTTAGATGAATAGATCAACTCAATTAAAATGAACTTCTCAGCCCTTTAATTCTCTGAGAAAGGGAAGTTTGTGAGGATTCATATCATATAGAGGGGGAATATGATCATTGGTGTACATTTATTGAAATTATAAATTATGAAGAAGATGTCAATGTGATGGAATGGAATGATATTTGGAAAAATTTATTCAATAAATACTTCCATCAAAGGCCCTGACAAGAAATTGATTGTTATTTTATTTCCCTAAATAGAAATGATAAAAAACCAATTGTGGCTACTGTAAATTGATATTTTAAAACAAATATATTAAATCTTTTTTAAATTAATATCCATTACATTACACATAAATACACATTAGTAATTTAATATTCTATTTTTTATAGACTATGTACATAATAACATAATTTAGTAAAACACCATCATCATATCCCATCAATACCTTCCCCTTTAATAATCCTCTCAATCATACCCTATATAGATCCATTATTAATAACATGGGTAAAGGAAACATAATAAATAATGAGCTCATATTATCAGTAAGGGTAATAAAGTGATATATCAATAATCACATAATCATGACAAGAGAGTAAGGGTATAAGAACATGATATTAACATTTTAAAACTATACACTATATAACAATGATCATAATAACGTGAAAAAGAATACATAATGGAATATAATAATACATGAATCATAAAGAAATTAATTAACATGATCCATGAGGGAATAACATTTATATAAGTTATAGAGTTGTTTCATACACATAAGCATGATTTTTTTACAATGTTGTCAAGGATATCTACCGACACTATAATGGTGGAATGTTTCCACTCATGAATCCATCATAGTAGTCACCATTAACTCCAAAAATGATCATATAATAAATATCACTGACTAAACTAGGTTCAAATTGCATTCTAGTCATGTTTATCTCATAATATATAAATCATTAACCAAATTAATTGTATGGATATGTAGGTCCCACCCGACACATAATGAAACACTTATATATGTGTTTCACAAGATCATAAAACATTCTTCATATCATAAACCAAGAAATGAAATGGGTCTCATAAACATTATATCATATCATAACTTATTGAAAAGATATTTGTTTCATAATCATTTTACCATTTAATAATAGCATAACCCCTAAAAAGAAGAGTGTTTCATTAAATATTTATCATAGTATACCTAGTTGAAGATAAACAGGTTTCAAAAACTTCTTTTCAGCTTAAATATTAACCATCCCGGGAAATTCTAACAATTGTATCCTTGGATTATATACTAATTAAATTGTAATTATAATCATGGGATTTTATATTATAATGAAAATCAATTTAAAGGCAAATTGGAACATTTCTTAAGGAAAATAACTTCTTTTTTTATATTCACTTTTTAAAAATTCATAAAATATTTTGGATATAAGATTTTATTAAAATAAACATGAAAACATATAATGGAATATTTTAAGTTATTTAAAATTTTTTGATGAGAAACATATCATTTTGTTGAAAATCAATTTTTAAAATGAAATATTCATTAAATATTTTAGAAATAATTTTATTTGAAAATAAACCTAAAAATAAATAAAATAATCTATAATAAATTTATAACATTTATAGAGGAAAATATAAATTCTATTTAAAAAAAATTTCAAAAAAATAAAACATTTGGAAAACCCTTATCCTTGAAAATAATACTGATAAAATAAAAATGAAGCTTAAATTAAAATAATGGTCATGATGGAATGATATTCAATTCATGTCATATATTATATAATAAAATTATATTAATTTTTTTTCAATGTAAAATGGTGTTTTTTGAAAATTTATATAAAAATTCCTTTAAAATTTTAAAAATTAAAACATGAAAAAATACTTGTTGGATAGATAATCCGGATAATGCTAAAAAAATTGAAAAAAAAATCATGAAACATGGTTTATGAGGAAAAAGTGTTTTGTACTGATGAAATAAATGAAGAATGTTTTTTATAAATCCTTTTTTTGAATTATTGTTTCCATAAATTGAATTAAAATAAGAGAAAACATGTATTATGATGAATAATGTATAATAAAATACATTAGTTTCTCGAGATATAGATCATGATATTTTGTCATTAGAAACATTGTCATAAGAAACACATATAATCATTGAGATTTTAACATAAAATCTTTACCACTTTTGAAACATTGAATTGTAATCCCCATGAAGTAATAACATTAAATAAAACATGAAATTTCATTATCATTAATAAATTCATGATATTAAATGTCAAATTGTTTATATGTACACCTCATAAAATTTTATTGGTGCATAAAATATAACATTCATGGTGATGGAATGTTGAAGCTACGAATAAACCATGTTTCCATTTTATCAATGATTATAAATAACATTAAAATAATGTATTGACTTCAAATAATAAATGTTATTTTATACTTTGTCCATTTTTTTCGTTTAAAAACTTGTTATTAACATCCATTTAATGTTCGAATGAATAACATCGATTCATGAGGCGATAGTCCACCATACTCCCAAATACAATTATTCGATTCCCATAGAATGGAATGTATAAATGAATATGTGATATAATTATTCTAGAGGTATACTAATATCTTAATGAAAATATATAAACATGAAATCAATTATTATTTCCATCAACAAGATTTGGTGATGGAATATGAAAAACATCAGTTTGGGAGGGGGTAGTATGTCGTACAAATAATCGACTGTTTCATATTCCATTTAATGGGACTGAAGATGGAAATAAGTTGTTATATCAATATAGTAACATATGTGTTTATAGGATATAATGGTATTATTAACTTATAAGTGATAAGACATTATTTGATGTGTAAAAATAAGAAATAAAAACATGTATCTTAATGGAAACAATTACCCTCTCTTAGAAGAACCACTTTTTGAACTCTTACTAAAGAACTAATTGTTATTCCTTTTAGTGCAATAGAGTCTCTAAAAATTTGTAATAAATCTTACAAGGTATTATTTTGGGTATCTATTAAATATATTTCTTGATATTTTTCAATATGTGATGGTTTGTGGGGGCCTTTCATAAGTTGTGTAAAGGAACCCACATGGAATCTACTTGGAAATTTCCCAATGGAATTGAATATAAAAAATTCATTACCAAATAAATCTTTAAAATAAAAATATATTATAATTTTTTAAGTATTATATTTAAAAATATCCAAAAAGTAGTAATTTTAAATGTTTTATTTTCATTTTAAATATTACCGTCATAGTTTAAACCCTAGGAAACACATTTTTACCAAAACTGTGGTAAAAAATTTTATTGTCTTTACCATTATCTATGGTAAATTATATTGTTTACCATAATATATGATATAAATTATGATGATATCAAATATCTAATCCATTTATATAATTAATTTTTATATACGTGGAAATATTTATTTTAAAATTAACCATAATTATACGATGAGAAATTTTTTTTCTAAAGAGAAAATGAAAAAAAAATAAAAAAAATCAATATATTATTGATTAAAATGACCTAAAATAGATAAATATATATATATATTTGAACTAATTTTAAATTTAAAACCTTATAAAAACAATAATTATGTGTTTAAAGTTTTTAAATTATATGAATAGACTTAATAAAAACAAATAATTTTCATTATTCATTAAAAAAAATATCTTTTACACAAATTATAAACAATTCAAATGAATATTATTTTATAATTATTAATTAAAAATTAAAGATAATTTCCTCAAATAAATTATATAAATGTTTCAAAATTAATTTAAAAAATTATGCACAAAATATGACATATCATATTTTTTTTAAAAATATAGTTTTTATGTGATAATTTTGATTTATTGTTATCTATTATCTAGAAAATAGACTACATAAATGTTAAAATATTTATATAATATATAATATAAATATTTTATTACAGTCATATATCAAAATTGATTTATTTAATTTATTTATTAAAATGTGTTTGATCACATAAAAATATTTTTTCAATAAATGATTTTCTTTCATTTCAAGTGGTGTTTTATTTCCATTAATAATTAATTGGTCACTAAATATTTAGTTATAGATATATTTTTTCACCATATATTTTCATACTTTTTGTATTCATATTCGTACCAACTATTCCAATGGAAAACTGATAATTATTATATTAAAAGAATATATTTTCAAATAATGTCATATTTTTTTAAACTTGGTGTTAGGTTTAACATAAGAAAAACATAGTTTTACATGTAATGAAAGAAAATATCAGTGTTTCTTGTAAGTTTTTTAAAATGATATAATTTATTTAGAAACATTGGGGGAATAGGCTTTATAAAATGGGAAAGAATTTGTTGAAATGATTATATGGTATCCTCACAATTTGAACGTCTTCTCACTAAAAAAAGTGTAATATTTTAAAATACCAATATTGGAAATCCACATAATAAAAATGGATATAAAACCTTTATAAAAGGTTGAAGTGGATGTGGAAAAGTTGTTTAGAAAACAAAAATTATATTTCAAAATAAGAAAATATTGATTTTAAGTAAGTATTTTGATATGGAAGAAAAGTATAATGTCAAAATAATGATCGATAGTGATAGAGATAATTTGTCACAATGAATTGGAAGATCATGTGATAACAAACAAAATCAATACCATAAATCAAATATGTTTGAAAGTGGTCATTTATATCATTATAAATAATAGTAATATAATACCAATTTATTTCCATATTCGTTTCCTTATGATGAAATTTTTTCATACGGATATATACTGACGTGACATTATTCTATTTTATAAGAAAAATATCAGCCATTGGTTATGCCTTGATAAATTTACAATTCATTGATTTTTCTAAAAAGTGATGATGAATTTTCTATGCCTGAATCACTAATGGATCATAATATCCATAATAGAATCATAATTACTTCCTTTTATCTCTTTATATCCTCATAACAAAATGGTTATAATAAGTTATCCAATATACATAATTCATTATATGGTGAATTAAAATATTAATATCAAAAGAATCCCCAATTTTCAACTTAAATCATTTCATATTAGTTGTAATTTTTACCCTTCCCAAATTCAAAAATAAAGAATAACATCAAAATATTGTGCAATATTAACTTAGTAGTATTTCACCAATTATAAATAAGTTATCATTAACGGTCACAAAATATTTATCAAAATACATTGGCCATTTATTATCCTAAATCATAGTAACAACTATAATTACCATAAACCTCAATAAAAACATATTCACTAGCTCATTCCTTAAATAAACCATATTTTATTTAATATATTCCATAAATTAAATAATGTTTTAAACCCCCTCAATGTCTACATAAACAACTATATCATCAAATTTTTTATCGGTTATGAGTTCATATATAATATAAAAATTTCATTATACATGTAAATTATATCTTTATCCAAACATAACACCATTTTGTTGAGATTTTTAAAATTTTAAGGGTTTTCTTAACTTAATCAAGTGTTTTTTTAAACACTACTCCACCGTTGAATCACTTTTCTTGGTCATCAATGCTATTAAAAAAATTATTGAAAATCCTTAATGAAAAACTCACACATAATTATCCTTATATATTTTATGACTAATATAACATAATTATTGAAATACCATATTCAATCACTTCAACCATTCCGCATTATTTTTAATCCTTTTACTATGCATCAATATATAATTCCCTAATAAATTTTTTATATAGTATATAATATTAATCATGTCTTATCACTCATCAATCTCAATTTAATCATGATTCTCATTTTTAACAAAAAATTATTTTAGAATATAAAATAACTATAATAAGATGTTCTTGGTCTCTTCCCCATCATTTGTATAAACATTACCCACAACCCCATTTCATTCTCTTAATGGGATTTCCCCCTTGGACATCGATTATCATAATGACTAAACAATCCATAATTAAAACATTCATCCTTTGATAATAATTTATAGAGACTAATATTCTCATACCTTACATTAAATAAAATATTCATTTTCCCTTAAAAAATTTCTTTATTCATTATTTTTTATTATCAAAACATATTCTCATCCCTTTTGTCATTCTATTAAATGATTCCATCCACATTACCAACCGATAGTAAATTGAATCATATATCCTTTGTGGTCTACACCATATGAACTTTCAATGAACATTATCCCCTTCATCATTGGGGACATCATCAGTTGAATAATATACTATTTTTTAATCAAATATAATGATATATAAGTACGAATAATCAAAACATAATTCACACTAGTAACAATCCAATTTTGTTTCTCATCAACACATTGTCTACCAAATTCAAAATTAATCTAGTTTCTTTTGGTTCATCCATTTACAAAAACCAAAAAAAATATTTTGGGTAATAATATTCATATTGGGAAACCACATATTCATGAAAAATCGCATGTCAGATATCTAATTCATCACTAAATATTTTAAATATATTAAGCCTTAGTCTTAACCAAGGTCATTCATGGTAATTATTTAAATCCTTATTTATATTTCATATAGATTCTATGAATTTAAAAATCATATCATGTAGTAGTTTCAAACTCGATGTGTGGTAAGGCTTCTTTTCATACAATAGGTGATGATTGAGTCCAACTCAATGCACCCTTTTAGATTTATTACCACTAGGTACCTATATGAAAAATCCATATCCAATTATAATATCCATATAGGAATGTAATTTGTTGGAACCCTCTCTCTTTATCATTTACAATAATTCTAGGACATTTTCCTCTACATTTAAAAATCAATAAACCTTTCCATAGTCATGTCCTTAGGTATCTCAATGATTTTATCTCATCCAAACTTCTAAATTTTAACTAAACCAATCCTCTAATTTCAACTATAACAACTCAGTATTTTTATATATAAATATTATACTTGTTTTAAGAAATATTTATTACATTAGAAACAAAAAAATGCCTGATGACTATATTCGTTTATTTTATTTTGATAGTAGGTAAAAAATAATGTAATTTAGTAAAATATATTAAATATCTATCATAAAATTATTCCCCTTATGTTCTCTTCATAAACATAACCTACATAAAACCATTATTTATTACCTTAGGAAAGAAACAATTGAAAGGGTGAGAAATGTTACTCAATAAATGTAAGAATGTGAGATATAAATGACCACATAAGCATGATATGATCATAACTGTATAAGAACATTATCTCAACATTTTACACCCATACCATTTATTTCAATGATAAAAATCATGAGGCATGTAATATGTCTTAGTCTTTCATAAGATGTAAATCATAAGTAATTAAAATAACATGAGCAATGAGTGAATAACATTGACATAAGTCATGTAATTTTTCCACACACATAAGCATAGAAAATATTTTTCATTCATTCAAGGTTCACTTATAACATTATCATAGTTGAATAATTTCACTCCCCATATGATCATAGTACTTAAGTTTCACTCTACGGATCTTCATAGCGGATAAAGAACCTTTATAAACCAAGTTCACTCCCCATTCTAGTCATATATATCCCATGATATATAAATAATTACCCATTTAATTGGAGATAGATATAGGTCCACACCAATCACATAATGAAAATCATATGTATATATACCAAATTAGTATAAAACTGTCATTAAATCATAACCCATGTAATGAAAAAGATTTCATAAAAATTTATTAATATAATAACCTATGGAAACGATATAGGTTTCATAATAATTTCATTATTTATTCATACTATAACCATTGAAAAAAATCAGGACTGATAATCACATTAATATGGTATAACCAGTGGAAGAGAAACGATTTTTGAAAACATCATTTCAACATAAAAAAATTCAAATAAAAAATAAGAATTCTATCCTTGGATAATATACCTAGTAAAGCAAATATTTTATCAAATGATCTAATCATATATTGGAAATTATTTTGAATGATCACATGAAACAATTACTGAAAAAAAAATAACTATTCATTGAAAATCATTTTTTGAATCATAAAATATTTTAAAATACATTTCATTGAAAATTACCAAGTTATAAAAAATTTAAATATTGTTTAAATAATTTATTGATGAAAATAGTTTTTTTAAATCAAATTTTATGATTAAAAATTCTAATTTTTTTTTGTAAATTCTTTTTTTTAAAAATAACCTTCAAACTATATAATGAAATAATAAAAAATTATTAAAACATATATTATGGAAAATATATTTTCCACTTTGAAAAATAATTAAAACATAAATCCATTTCTAAAATTACATTTTTTTTTAAAAAAAATAGAAAATTTAAAAGGAATCTTCAAAGAAAATTATGTTTATGATGGTGGTAAATTCCATTCATGTTACACGTGTTAAAAAAGTATTCCGGTGACATTTTTGGTAAAAGAAAAAAAATAATTATTTTGAAGAAGACATGGAGATTCCTTTCAAAACATTAGGTAAAAATAAATAAATCAAAAATTGTATTTAATAAATCATTTGGAAAAAATTCAAAAGTTTTTTAAAAAGATTTTTTTGAAATAGTGGTTTGAATGAAAAATTAGTTTTCGAACCAAGAGATAAATAAAAATTATTGTTCTTAAAAAATATTCTTTTAAAATCATGAGTACATAATGAGATTAAAATGAAGGTAAATATGTAATATCACGAAATATCCATAAACGATAAAAAATCATGAGATTTTTATGTGTGGATTATATGATATATTCGTCAGAAACATAATCATAAATATCCTGATAAACGATGGGTTTGTAATATAAAATCATAACCACTTTGGTAAAAATGAATTGTTAGACACATTATGGGATAAAATTTAATGAAACAAAAATATCATTTTAATAAATAAATTAATAATATTTAATTTTAAATGGTTTCAATACACCATTTATAAAAAAATAAATGTAAAAAACATAACATATTTCCCAACAAAGGTAAATTGAAAATAGAATCATTTACCATTATGGAATCCATTCAACAATAAATCCACGGAAACAGAGATCCAATAAATGGATATTTAAACACACAAAACTTTTAAGTGCAATCATTATTAAATTCTTTCATGTAATGTTTCTACATTACATAAATGAAAAACATGGTGAAAATGGGAAGTGACTTTAAAAAATTAAAAGTGAGATGGAAATCCCATACATTAAGTCTCAACATCCTTAATACATGTTATAAAATATTTTATAAGTATATTTTAAATATATTATTAAATATTTATTATGATTATAATAATATATATGATTTATTTATGACCTTTTATTACTTGTTATCAATTCCTTATAAAAATCATGTTTTGGTAATAACAACATTGTTTTTCATGAATATTTTTATTTTTTTAGTCTTATAAATTTTATCATAGATTAATCATATACAGAATGTTAACAATGAAAATCATATCATCTATAATATATATACGTGAATTTATATTAATCTATAGGCAATAAATATGGAAAATGAAATTCATCGTTTATAAAGACGGTAGGTCATATGTACCCATAAATGTTACTTCCATTTTCAAATCAAATTAAAGGAAAAAGGTAAAAAATATATAAAAATTAAATAGTAATTATTATTTCTAATAAATCATATATTCTCTTTTAAACCCATCCTTGTTATATTTCAATTAAATCATTAACTAATCACATTACATCACAAAGAGGTAGTCCTCCATACTCATGCTCAACATTATCATATTCCAATAAAATTAAATCTATGAAGTTATATGAGATACAATAATTCCATTTGTATTAAAATATTATATATAATATACCTAATTTAAAAAAATCAATTTAACCAATTGTAAGAGGTTTTGATGGAAGATGAAAAACATCCGTTCACGAAGTGGTAATCCTCCACACACGTGATCGGTAGTTTCATTTTCCATTTGATGGAAGTGGGGACCAAAATTGTCCATTACATAAACATGATAACATATAAATATATAGTACATAATTGTGTTATTCTACTCTATGTGTTAAACCTTAATTGAATTGGAAAAAATACTAAAGAAAAATAAGAAACATAGTAAAGAAAATTACCTTCTCTTAAAATCTCCTCCTTTGGATATCTTATTAAAGATGCTAGTGATGGTTATTTGGGAGGACCAATAGCTCTTTAAAATTTAAAAGGGTATTTTTAGGATTTACGAAGGGTTTTTATAAAGTAATTTTTTTATATATATGAATAATTGAGCGGTGGAGGTGGACTTTTATATTTGGGGGAAACAAATCCACTTCGAAAATACTTGAAAATTTCTAAAGATAATCCAACATAATTGTCATTCCAAAGAGAAATGCTTACAAAAGAACATATATTAAAAATATGGAAGTATAATATTACAATTTGGTCATCTATTATGTGTTTTACAAGTTTACAGTCATTTTCAACCATATTATAATACATTCCCCCCTCCCGGTAAACCCATTTTTACATTTACTACAGTAAGTAATTTTTACTATTTTTCTGTTAATTATGTTCAAAAATTATGTTATACTTTATTGGTAATATAGATTATTATTATACCAATATATAATAAATTTTCTAAATACCATTCATTTATATGTAAAATTTTAATTTAATATTTATCTCAAAGACGCTACGATAAAGCAATTTTCCAAAGAGAAATGGTCAAAATCATAAAATATTTGTATTCAAAAATTCAATATAACATTGATTACAATGAACTAAATGAAATTGTGTATATATATATATATTAATTTAAAATTTAAAACTATCATAAAACAATTATTATTTTTTTATATTTTTTAAAACAAATAGAAATTCATAATAAAATATATATTTTCAGTATTTATCAAAAAAAATTATCTTTTCAGAAAGTTATAAAATTTTAAATACAAGATAAATTTTAAAATAATGATTTAATTTTTTTTTATATTATATATATATTTTAAAAATGTGAGAGATATTTTAAAATAAGTATATAAAATGTGAAAATCTTTTTTTTAGAAAAATATATTTGTTTGTGAAAAAAATAGTTTTTTCCTCATCTCATATCTATAGAACACATATGATGAATGTTAAACAATTAATCTACTATATTATATAATAATTTAATTATAATAAGTCAAAAAAATTTATTATTTTAGTTTATTTTTATAAAATGAGTATGAGCGCATCAAATACTTTTTTGTAAAATTATTTATTTTATCAAATTTTATTTATTTCCAATTATAATTGTTTGATTCCAAAAGATTTCATTTTATATACATGTTTAAATAGTATATTTTCATAATTTAGTTAATCATATTCATAACTACTATACTAATTACAATGTTATAACTATCATATTAAATATTAATATTTTACAAATAATTAATCTCTTATTTAATATCTTTGTTGCGCGTAACATAAGTTATAATCAATGTGGTGTATGATATAAGAAAACATTATTGTTGTGTGTTGAAAATATTTACAAAAATAAATTTATTAGAAAATAGATATTATAAAAAATTCCATGGTGCTGGTGGAGCATATGATGAAAAATTCACAATACTTGCACAATACTCCCACAAAATTATAATATATCCAAATTAATGATGATTATTTCTTTAGGGGGGATAAATCCAAATCCATGAAGAGATTTTTATATTATTTACTTTTAAAACTATGAGGAAATTTTCTAATGTTCCCTAAATGTTTAAATGTTTAGTATTGAATCTGATGGGTCTCATGGTTCATGATATAGGAAGTGAAGAATAGGCTTTAATTCTAAAGGTGAAGTGGAGAAATTTCATGGTGAAAAGAAATTATAACGACCCACTTGTCAATATTGTGGGATGAAGCATCCTGAAAATTTCTTAAAGGGGAATAATAAAATATTTAGATACGGGAAGGAATGGAATGTATATTATAATTTCCAATAGGATAAATCTAGAAAATTTATTGACTAAATTAATTAAAAAATAAAAGATCAACCTATTATCTATTGTCTCAACATCATGGAGCAAGGACTCTATTTGAGTCAATGAAATTATATAATGGTTTTCAATGATTATGAAAAACAATAAACTTCAAGGCCTATAAAAGAAGGAAGAGATAAATCCATTACAATTATATAGGTGGATCCAAATAACGTTATGGTTATAAGAATGTTATTTATTCATTTGAGAATAGTGGACATGTTATTTGATTCAGGTTCTTTGCATACATTCATATCATCCACATTTTGATGAACTAGTCAAACACCCCATGAAATATTAAAGTGCATCTATCTGTGAAAAATGTTTATGGGAAAATTTTTTCATACATTTTTGATAAATTATACCATGTACATATTTGAATGATAATGCTCACAAATAACCATGTCATTCTAATTTTATTGATGTTCCAATTTATTTGGTGTATGGATTAACTTTCTTTATATATATCCAATATAATTTTTTAGAAGGAAGTCACACTCTATATCCCGAATCACCCTATTGTTATATACATATATAGGAGGTGGATAAATATCCTTTGGTATCATCATCTCAAGTATTTTTTGAGGATGTATAATATGATCTAATTATTAAGGCTAAGGAATATACCATCATTAATTATATGACCATTGTGTGGGAATATTCTAGTACGTTTCCCAAAAAGTATTTGTATATACACCTTTCCACGATTTTGAGTTTTCAATTGAAATTGTTCCCAGACCATTTATAAAATCAGTGACCCCATATTTGAATGTTCAATGATGAACTTGGGGATCTAAATACGAAACTACAGGAGAATCTAGATTATGGGATTATATGAAAAATTATTTCAACATGGGTTCCACCAGTCATCTTTATTGAGAATAATGATGTGTAAATTCACTTTTTTGTTCATTAGGATGAGCTCAACAAGAACATTATTAAAATAAATTATCATCTTACATTGATTAAGGACATGTTCGATCAAATGTGAAAATCTCATAACTCTTGTATGGTGGATCTTAGGTTAGGTTACAATCAAGTAACTGTGATGGAAGATAGCCCCAAAATTTATATTCATACTATGTACTAGCATTATGAGTTCATATTGAAGGAATTTAGGCTCACTAATTCTTCATTTATCATTATGAACATAATAAAAATAGTCTTTAGTGATTTACTTCAAAAAAATTTGGAAGTATTTATAGATGATATTTTTATCAAACTCTCAGGTTAAGAGAAACTTAAGGATAATTTGAATGAAATACTAAACACCTTGTGAGATAAAATTTATATGATTAATAAAATAAAAAATTATTTTGGGTAGAAAAACTAATATTATTGGGGAATGTTATCACTAGACAATGGATAGCTATAGATCCTTCAAAACACTGGGAAATTGACGTATGGGCTATAAAAATATATGTGATGAAGTTATATGGTTTACATTGATTATATGGGTACTGTCATTGACTTTTGAGAACATTATCATGATTTTCAAGCCCTATGACCATGATATCATGTCATAGGGTGATTTTTTTTTTGAATAATGAATAAGAGGAGTGATTTAAAGAGATAAAGAAGATGCTAATCAAAACTCTTATTCTCACATTATCCCTCAGTGGGGAAGTATTTGTGATATATAGTGATTCTTATAATAATGGTTTAGTTTTTTTACTCGTTTACGAAAATGATGGGATAGACTATACAACTCTCCAATAAATATCCATGAGTGGAACTAACCGAATAATGATAATGGATTTGTAATAGTGATCTTCACATTTAATATTTGGCATTATTATCCTTATTGGGGGAAGTGTGATGTATTTAAAAATCAAAAAATATTTATCTATATATTTATCCAAAAGGATCTCAATATTCAACCAAAAAGGTGGTTATACCTGATCAAAGATTATTATTATTCTATTCATTACCATCATAGGAATAAAAACAAAGTGGATGACACTATGTGAATAAATGGTCATGTAACCTTATACAGGTTGAAAATTTAAGTGGAAAAAATATTAATGGTCATACAAAGGATGTACATTGTAATAATAAAAGTAATTTAATCTTACTTTTATTGAATAAATTATCATATATCCATTATTTAAATGGTCAAGGAGGCCCAAAAAAGGATGATCTATTAGAGAGAATAGATTTTAACATCCCAGAGTTTAACTCTACTAAATATAGAGTAATAAGTTTTGAAACCTAGATATATTTCCTATTAGAACAATAATTTAAAATGGGAATTCAAGATAATACACATAACTCGTCCTTCATGATTCTTCTAGGATTAAATAAGATGTATAAATAACTGAATACAAACTTTTAGTGCGATAAATTGAAGAGTCATATTATAAAATTTATATCATGAAGTTTGGTATGCCAACAAGTTGTGGTTTAAATACAAAATACTAATGTTATCATGATGAAATTTCATATAGAAATATGGGATTATAAAAATAACCATCTGTTTTCTCAAAAGATCCCCAATACATCTAATAGAAATAATTCCATTTAGGAGGTAGATGATCACCTTATAAAGTTATTGTGTATAATTTATAATAAAAATGAATCTCACCTGGCCAACACACTAATATATATATATATAAGGGTAGTGGTATTACTTCATGGAGTACCATTCTCAATTATATCTGATCAAGATACAAGGTTTACCTCAAGGATTGGAAAATAATTCGGTAATCACTGGATTCATAAGTGATTTTCATTACTATTCATCACCCTCATATGGATTTTTAGTCTATAAAAACAATAGAAATAATAGAGGATATACTAAGATCATGTTCATTGTTTTTCCATGGATTTTGGGATCAACACCTTTCCAAGTAGAGTTCCCATATGACATTAGTTTCCAATCAATCAATAAAAAGGAACATTATGATGATTTTTATTGAATGAGGTGTTTATGTACAGCAGGATATGATATATTTTGAGAGTAGAATATGACATGGCCTATTCTCATAAAAGATATCATATAGAATGATCAAACCCTTCTACATCATATAAAATCCATACAAAGACAAAATAAAATATATGATGACATTTTTAAAATAGACCTAGAGTTTTAGGTCATATATAAGGTGATACTTTATATATAGATATGTAATATGTATTTATGGTTTTCTAATAATAGAGATATTATCCTATTTAAATTCTTCCTCTTAAGATCCCTATTGGAATTGGAGTTTTGGCCTACCTAATACCACTCATACCAAACCTATATCATGTACATGATGTTTTCCTTGTATCCCTCTTGATGAAAACAAATCCTATACCTCACTCATGTAATGAATCCAATTTTGTTACTATCAGATAATTAAATTTTATAAAAAGAGAGGATACTACAAAATTAGATTGTAGAGACAATGTTCTGTGAAAAAAGATAAATTGAATGGTCAATGTGTTGTGGGGAAACCAAAAGTGTGATGAATCAATATGGAAACTAAAAGAGGCAATGAAGCAAAGGAACTATTATATTCTTGAGTGTACGAAATGTAATTCAATCCGTGAAAATTATGATGGTGGAAAGAATTCAGTGTCCCAATATTTTATAAATGAAATTATATTTTTTCAGGACCAAATTTTCTATTATGAAATATGGAAATAGAAAAAACAAGAACTATTTAGTTATTTTGGAATGTTATAAAATATATTCCGAATAATTTAAAACACCATTAATAATAAAAAATATTGATCATACAGCCATTGTATAGTAACTGTTTCGATTAGTATATATTAAGGGTTTTGATAATATCTAACTGAAATAGATTTATTATGCGATGGCATCAATGAGTATGATTGTACCATATGAAGTCCTATTAAAGAGGCTTTTGAGGGAGATGGAATCATTGTGATTTTCCCATGACAAAACCCAATCTAATATCCTATAAATTAACCATGAAATAGACTATTTATGGGAGAATATTGAGCTTCTTGAGATCATGACCCAAACAATTTTCACATAACCACCCCAAAAATCACCACCATAGCACACTTTACCCTTAGAGAATGTACTAGTGTAATATGGGGTTATATATATATATCATAGTAATATCATTTTTGTATACAATATTTTCCATAAAATATTCAACTGATAAATCCTTTTTTACAGGACTTCATAAATTATTATATTATCAGTTTTATAAACATTACAATCTTATACAAAGAAATAAAAACTCTACTTTAAAGAAAAATGTTTTCTCAATTGCGACACTATATTAAAAAATTGAATAACATTTTAAATAATTTTCATTTTATTAAAATATTATAATTATATAAAAGTTATTTAAATATTAATGATGATTTAATTTAATTAATTCCAATATACTCCATGTAAGGGAAAGAAAAAAAATTATTTTCATAAAAAACAAGTATTTTTAACTGATGATGTTTTGATTTTAAAGGTTAAATTATCGTATTTAGATCAATATATTGATAAGAAAATATTATTTCTGAAATCCAAATTTTTAAATTATCCATTGGTCAATTTTCTATAATTTTTAATGGAATTAATTTTTTTTGGTAAATATTAAATATTGTAGAAATATAGGGTATGTATTATAACATCATAATAGTCCAAAAGTGAAATAAAAAATATTAAAAAATGGGATACATAACCAAAAATATTTTTACCACTAAAAATAATGTTGTTTAATGTTTATTTGAAAATTTTTATAATGATTTAACAAATCCTTCAAAATATATATTATATATTAGGGTCTTAAAATATATTCTCTATAAATGGGACACACTTCCATACCACCAAACATATTATTTTTATGATTTTTTTTTCAGGTTCTTATAAAATATTAAATGAAAAATCAATTTAGATGAAACCAAGTTAATATTATGGGAATGTTTGTGGTTTTGATTATTTTTTTAATATCAAATCCTAACACATTTTTTAGAAATTAAAAAATAATTCTCCCATATTTTTCTATATATACCCTCCCATCCTCTCACTCATATTCACTCAAAACAAATTGAGAATGAAGTTACTCTACATATTCCTCATTAAATCACACCTATTATGTCCTAATTATGATAATAATCTTCTCTCAAGCCTTTAAAATATCCCTCTCAAGGTTACACTCTCTCCCCTAGTTTATATTTCAGTTAATTAACTTGTAATATACCCTTTTCGTATCCACTTTTTCATGTTTTATGCTATTTTACACATAACATTATAGTATTTAATATTCTCATTAATTGATAGGACTCATTTCACTCTCATTCACCCTTCTATAAATATTCATGTATACCTAATATTGTGTTGAAATTATCCTATGATTTTTCATTGCAAACACTTTTATAGTTAATAACCATATCAATTTCTACTTAAGGCAATTTACATAGATGTAAATATACTTCATTGATTAGAGAAATCCATGTGTATAACCCACGCTACATAATCGTACAATTAAATGAGAAGTAATATCTTCATAAGTTTAACTTTATTTTTAGAACACAAATTAAATTACATAATATGAATTTAATTGGATGTATTTAAATTATATTCTTTTCCATTGCTTTGGGTAGAGATTTTATCTCATTAGATAATATGTATGGTGCATAAGAGGTCATCCTAAGAACACAATTTTATATTTTCTGGAGGATATCCAATAATTATGTTTATGATGTCACGTTGAATGTTTTTTCCACATTATTTATTCTTCCTTCCCATTATATTCTTATACCATACTTTGAAATTCATGATTCTAATTCTCACATTTCTCGTTCATCGTTGTTATGCCACTTGTCTAACATGTTCTGCTTTATCATATGATATGATTTAATTATTACATTATTGGTAGTTTAAGAACACCCCTTTTCTTATGTACATGACCATATTTTCTTTTATCTTATTATAAGTTAAGTGGATTTTAAAATCATGTCAGAGAGTTTTAAATATTATTACTATAAAATAAATACATGTTAATCTAAAATATATTTAATTTATTATAGGCAACCATCCTTTTGATCTAGTAGTGATAAATTATCTATTCTGTTAAGTAATAAATAATCCCTTAATGTTTATAAAAAATAAGGGTTTTCATAGTTTTCATTATAAATTAAATATCTGATTTACTGAATTAGTGATCATAATTGATGCTCTTGTGCAACCTAGGTATGGGTGTTCGTCGAGTGTGGTCCTCACCATGTTTCCTACGATATTGGAGTGATGGGATGACCTGGTGAGATTTTATGAATTTTCGTCAATTTTAAGTAACTATTTTAGAAAATTATAATTGTTAATAAATTTTTTGGGATCCATGAAAAACATGTGTGCCTCATAAGTTTTGTCCAATGTCAAATGGGCATGTCAACTATAGGTCAGATATGTTAAACCACATTATAAATGGGTTTCACATCCATTAAATGTACGTTGTCCATTAGCATATACCCTTTGTTATTATATGATTATTTATAAGTATGTGGTATATATGACCCCATTATACTATTCAGTGGACTTATTTAAAATTTTATGTCTTTTAAATATAAATTCAAACATACATTGAATTGAACAAGGTAATGAGGGACCCAACTAACTTGTACATACTAGTTATCCATCTCGACTACCAGTATCCGAGAATGGAAATTGAATAGTGTTCCATAAGAGGTATTTCGATAGTGTATTCCCTATAGTATAACATAGATATGATCGGTTTAGTTTCATGATTATGGGTCATGTATTCTCCATCCCCATTAAGATATAACCTATTTGGTTGGTGAGACCCTATAAAGACTAGAAAAGAGGTCTGGTGTTTAGGGAATCCTAAGATGTCAGGGATAGGGAATGGGATTATTGAAATATTAACAGTTTTACTTTAACAGGAGGCCAAAGAGGCCTAAATGGGACCTAAAAGTCATGTTCTTCCCTTGTAGGTTCTCTTATGACTTTTGATCCCAGAGAGATGACTAACATGGGAACTGGTAATGATGGTAAATGATTTCAACATAGAACATATAACAATGATGTAATCCTAAGGAAAAGTGAAGGGTGAGGATGGGACTGAGAAGTTGGATTTCCCCTGGAATTTTTTCATTTTATTTTTGATATAGTAATTGATTTCTCAAGACACTGAGGAATCAACTATTGGTACTAGCCCTAACATGATTTCTCAAGATTCCCATAAATCATATATTGGCAGGAATAATAACACGGGATGCTCAGTATGATCTGATCAAGACTAATGGTGTATTAAAGAAGGATTCTTATATCAACCTACATCCTATAATTTGGTTGATATAGAAGTGGATTCTAAGAGGTTCTACCTACGATTCAACATCAAGGAGTGTTTGGACATGTGAAACAGAATGCCTCGGATGGTGTTGATACCTATAATTTTTTTATGATTTTGAAAGCCGGGGTTCCAATATTAGAATCGTGATACTAGAAGACTATTTTGAGGGTTTTATATTCTTGGTATTTGAATGGTTGAATGATGTTACGTGTGGTTATGTATCCCCATGAACAAATATTGGACCTCTCAATGGTGACTGTTAGATCACCTTAATCAATTCATATGATACCCCACCTATGATTAGGTGGAAAAACCGCTAATGGTTCTTCTATGTATCTACTACAAGTTGTATTTCCATGTGATTTATTATGTTATCTAGGGAGGGTATTCCATTTTATTGGTTAGGACACCTAGGAATCAATCATTAAAAGACATAGAGAATTTATTAAGGCCTCCTTTTATGAAGAATCATTGTTCATACAACATTGATAACACCCAAGTACTACCATATGGTTAAACATGTGGGCTGATGAGGGAGGATACCTAGGTGTGCCCCAATATCAACTACTCGTATATGGGTGTGTGAGCAAAGGATCCCTTATGAGAGGATATAAGATCCTCTTAGATAATGATCATTGTCAAAAAATATAGTGATGGCTAAAGCAGTTATAGTCAATCAGGGTCATAGTCTTATGGATAGACATTTGTTATTGGTACCATGGTAGGAATTGATCCCCTTGAGTAGTTGTGGTTGGGACATTTATCATGACATTCTCAAAGACACTCATTCACAAGCATATGTAGGTAGTGTGAGAGTTATTTAATTTTCACTTGTTATTTATTTTCTTTTAATGACAATGTCACGTGCACATACACTATATATATTGGTCATGTACAAGGATGTGTTGGTGTTTTCCTACTCCGATTTTTAATCAAATCCTACTTGTTCAGCTGATTGACATCGGTACTTGAGTAGGCTCTCACATGATTAAACACATGGGTTGGTTTTAATCCATGGTTCAATCATGTGGGATGGCTTGGAAGAGTTCATATATCTTCGGTAATGTATTGAGTCAAAGTCTTCAGGAATATTGTTTCATTATTTTATTCTATTTTGATCTATATATGTAACTGTCCCGGTGGTCAATTATTGGTATGTATGGCATGGATCTTTGTGACTTTCTACATTTCAATTTTTATTAGTCTTTTTTATATTTATGACTTTCAATTTTACTTTATTTTTGTTGTATGCTGCATGGTAAAATTATATGTTATTGTGAACTCTAAAACAAGGGTTCTAGTAACCCCTTTGTTTAATCTAAGACTCCTATATCTATTTGAATATCTCTGGTATATGGGGATGTATTCTCAAATTTTGTGGTGAAATAGTCTTGTTAATATTTATAGTGTGAACGAGGTCAGGGTGTTATACGAAAATCCCAACATTCCCCCAAAATTTTGAATAACTGAAACCTTTCAATTTTTTCTCCCTCACATATTATCATAATGGTAATTTCATATAATGTTAAACTATGATAGGTACTTTTGTTTTCCGAGAAACTTTTTGATCTTGGCGGACCTGTGATTATCAGATAGGTTCCATATCACTAGGTTTTAATGATAGTACATATGATTAAACATTTCACTAGATAATCCGTTTTATATAATATCCAATATAAGGAGTTTTTTTAGATTACCAACGTTGTGATGGATTGTACAAAATAGGATGATTTTTATAGATCAACCAATGGTTCTATTGTGGGTAGCTTTGAGAGGTAGTCCATAATAATGGCTATGATCCACTAATTCATACTTGTGGTTAATGATTCATATAGGTATATGGTTTAACTATGAAAATAGTAAAATAAATTCTATAATTATATCATGTTGAGAATACTACATTAATGAAAAATGGAAATAATATAACAAGTGATTTAACATGAATTGGTTTT
Organism: Viscum album; assembly: GCA_963277665.1. Lineage (NCBI taxonomy): Eukaryota > Viridiplantae > Streptophyta > Magnoliopsida > Santalales > Viscaceae > Viscum > Viscum album. Next base: position 2,398,221 of record OY728129.1, read on the forward strand.
CATTTTACCTGTATAAATGTCGAGAAAACCTCCTCCTAAACCATTATTATGAAAGGAAAATACAAAAATAAAAAAATTAAGAAATAAAATATCATATAGTCAATATAAGAAAGAAAGATCAGATAAACTAGGTTGTTCTCATCAACATTATTATATAGATTTATAACCTACCATCCAAGATTGATACATGATACACATGAAAAACATAAAAAGATATTTATGAAAACCAGAAAAAGAACCATAATAGAGAATAAACAAAAAATAGATCTAGGTAATAATTCCAATACATAGTCATGCATAGAATGATAAATCTATAACTTCTAACTACACTTCATGAAATGTTTTCCTCACTACAATAGTTGATCACTTCCTAAAATCTCTACTAGAGCACTAATCTTGGAATAAGGATCTTTATATTATGATTCCTATTGAATGGTCATAGTGAATCATTACTTCATATTCAATAATTAATCTTAATAAATATCATGAAAAACTATAGTTTTATCACTATAAAATAAAAATAATGAATTGCTACCTCTAATGAAATGAGTGATGACCATTATTAAAAAGTAAGTGAAATAATATAGCTCTTTGTGGAAAAAAATCATTATTGAAGACATATAAATGACTACAATCAGACAAGTGGATCTACATCTTGGACTCTATAATTGTTCAAAGGACACATGACCCTATGAGATAGGATACCAAGTATAATATATGGATAAAACCACCTTGTGTGAGACAAGAAACACATTTTATAGATATAAATAGTCACATAAATCTCCATATTATAAAAATTATCAACAAAGTAAAGATTCCAATTAAGATGCATGTTAAGGAAAACCTAAGTAAAAAATTTATTTTAGGATAAAATATAACTCATTAAACAATATGCATGGTAAAAATTTAGTATAAATATTACAAGAATGAAAATATTATGGACAGATAAAAACATACAATACCATACATTATGGTAACTACTCACATATATAAGTGTACATTTCAACATGAGTGATTTAACTACAACCGAATGCATGCATCACATATCATAAATATCAACAATATAATAAAAATATTTTACACTGATGATGTTATTACAACCTTCATTATTTCCCGGGGATAAAATTTACTAAACATAAGAAATACATAAACATTAATGTTAGTCATTAACCTCCCTAAAAAAGAATTCTAATGTCTATACTCTTTAACCTACCATGGTAGGAAATATTCATAGTCATGTAAAAGGAAAACTAATTATCTTATTGCACAAAAATATTAGTATTGAATCTAGAATACATTTATATCAAAAAAAATCAAAATAACATCATTTATACATTCTATTGAGGATATGTATTCTTTTTTAGTGGTGTAAAATGAAATAATGGACTACATATTATATTTCCATGACATTGGCCCATCATAGAAACCGATCTCAAGTAATTGATTTCTAATTTTCTATATTAGAAGTATAGATATGATTAATAAATCCAACCACATCATATGTATAACTGTTTTTACTCGCTTAATGAATTGAATAATCATTATACATATATACATTCTTGATGAACCATTTCAATGAATACTAGTACATTTTCCCTTATTTACCCATGAACATGGATAGATTAAAAATGGAAATGTCAATTTCTTATCTAGAACATAAAATATAATACACAATACGAATAATAATATTTTCATCTGGTGTCTTATTCATAAATTCTACATCAACATCATAGTAAGGGGAATCTACTAGGAACAGTATAATGTTTCTTCCCAAATTAATTCAAACAGGTTTAAGGTTCTCGATAATATACCAAATTAATACATACCTGATATAAGTATACTATTAAAAATAGAAGACATTAACCATTCTATTTATATTTATTTATATACATTAAATATAATTTTCATTTCCAAAAAAAATATTTCCAAAAAATGAATTATGTTGAATCTATAAATAATTTATCGTTCTCATGTTTTTGTAAATATGAATCTTTTCATATATATATATATATATATATATAAAGAAATTAATTCATTTAATAATGAAAAACAATGAAATAAAACCATGCATCCAATTTTATTTAGTTAATAACATTTTTATCATAAATGAACCAAATAATTTGATTTCGGATTACTATTTAAATCTATATATATATATAAGAAAAATATTATTAGAAAAAAATATTTAGAATATCACATGTGGGGATTCTCGTAAATCCTTTCATTTATTTTTCCAAGTAAAAATATAGTTTTATCATACAAATATTTCGTATGGAAATCTTCACAGTTAGTAAAAAATTGAAAACTAATACAATATTAATGCTTCATATAAGGGAAAATTCACTATAGTCAATACCTTCACATTGATGAAATATTTTAACAGTTGACCTATATTTATATTTAATTTTTAATTAACCTTTATTATCATACATCTATTTTTAAATACATTTACAACAACTGTATTAATCATTTTCTAGTTTAGTTATAAGGGTCCATGTATATTTTTAAAAATGAAATTAATTTATTATTTCATAGTAGAAAACCTCAACATTGATTCATTTTATTTGACAACATTCTAAATGGATTTCAAATCATCATTGTTTATATGTATAATACTAAACACATAAGATGCCAGATATGTGTAAATGAACTGATATGGGTGTGAATTTTCCACCTTGCTCAATCTCATGTTAAGTAATAATAATTGGGGTATTTCTTACCTCTTCATCTTACTCACTATCATAATGAATCACTATTTTAACATTAGGTTATGGTTTAAAAATAATTTATTAGGTTCATATTGTTCTTGAGATTCCATAGTAGCCTCAACACATAATGTTTGGTGTGTTTTATTATTTTTTTGTTATAATAGAATTTTATAAATTTTGGATAGAATCATATAATACCATATCATGAATAATGTTGTGTTTCTACTAACATGGTTTACCTATCTAGAACAAGTAACATTTAACACATTTTTGGTTTCCAAAAAATTAAAACATGGAATCCATTTGTTACATATTATCATTCGTAGTGTGTGAATACAGGGTGCATTCAACGACGATGTGGTTCCGTAACTGGGAGATCATTATATCTAAATCTTTATAGGGGTTATAAAATAATTTTTTATAGATTTTATGTGATTAATGAGATAGACTTTTGTAGATATAGGTTCTATAGAAATGAACCTAGGAAAACATGAGTGCGATAGAATGAATCTCACTCTCCATTGTATAGTCATATTTAAACATTTTTCTAATATTTTATGCTAATGTGTTTCTATAACAATTTTGTTTATAATAACATATTAATAGTAAAAATGTATGGAAAATTCAGTTGAAATATATTCTAACATGTTTTTCTTTGTGAGAGTCTTCAACTTCCTATAATATTTTTTCTCAATATTGTTCATCGAGGATTTAAAAATCTAAATTGTTTCAGACATATGATTCATTATATAAATCCATAACTCTGATCCATAATAATAAAAAAAATCATAAATTAGTGTCATAAAATATGGGAGGGGTACTTATATATGGCCCAAAATTCAGAGTTGATTCACTCAAGGGGGTATCAGGATTTTTAAATCGACCAATTGAAACACAAATGTTTAGATTTATGATTTGAATAGTTCTTATGAGACGAAATATTTTTATCTGATATATCAGTTAATATCTACTTTTTATTCAGTTCATTTAATCCATTGACATAATTTTTCCCATGCATTCTATCCCTTGATAAAATGTTATCAAATACTGATACATGTAATAAATTTAATTTTCTTAATTATGTATTACTATCAAACAAAAAAAATACATTAGTTCACATCATTATAGTAAGGGATCTAGAGAATATAATTAAGGTATCAGACTCAGTTTAATGTGTGTTTACCTCCTAGTTAGTAATTCTATAGAAGTAGATTTTTTAATTTAGTTTGGTTTACCTTCTATCCTCATCTAATGCTTTTGTCATCCAATCATGAGGTTTTAATGAGATGGAACCTATACCCATGATATGAAAATTAATATTGTTCCTTATGTATAAATCACCTAACTCTATATTAAAATTCAGGAATGTATAATAATTTAGTAGACATGTGAATTTATTATCCCCAAACTAGGATCCAACCATCATAAATTGAATGGTTACATGCATTAATCACATCATCATTAATAAAATCATACTAAAATAATAAGTAATGGTCATTATTTTCTTCATAATATTTCTTCTTATTGGAAAATACCTCTTAATATTCCCATGTTGCTGACATTGATAACACATGATCACCATATTCTTGGACATAGAGTGTTTCTTCCTACATTGAATTTTATCTATCCACCAACCCTTATATTCATTATTTACACTAACATTTAATCATCCAACCTACAACTTAATAGATCCATGATTCTGAAATGATCTAGATAGAATAGAATCTTTGACCTCCTAAAGTGAATAATTATATCACATATCATGGATTTATTATAATAACTAAAATACTCATTCAAATATGTTAAAAAAATAAAATATGTGTCCTCATAGCATATCTATATATCTATGTTAACTAGATCCAATGGGATTCTATAATTTTTTCTACATATTCCTTGAATGTGGTTCCATGGTGTATCCTATGGGTGTATCATCTCATTATCTTATACAATATTCCTACTAAAGATATTATCATATATAATGTTTCTAATTTGGAAAAAATTTCAGTATTATTAGTCTTGTATGCTACCATTAGAATAAAATTATCACCAAAGGAAAATAATATAAACCTATAAATTTTTTTAAGGAAATTAGTATAGATATCTATATAGGGAACAATAGATTTGGCATCATTATAAAGAGTAGTAAAATTCTTCTCTGAAAAACAAAGTGCATCATGTAGATCAATGGGAGAAAGAAGTATGCTCGTATTGATTCTCCATAGAGTAAAATATATTTATTCATCACATTTATCAATATCAGAATTTATAGGACCCATATATATGAATCAGAGTGCTCTAATACCAACTATTATTGGAGACATTTTCAAGAATTCCAAAAGATTTTCCAGGATTTAATAATTTATATTCGTGTTTTTCTATTAATATTGATAAATTGTTTTATTACGTAAAAATTTAAAATAAAAATGATGAAAATTTTAATTTTAGTTTCTATATAAGTTCAAAAAAAAATACAAATGAAATAACTCATGTTTTTAAGTTCTTTAGTCCTTTCTAGACCCATGTCCACAAAGATAATAACATCTCTGAAAACATCATTATGAAAAGAATGTCACAAAATAAAAGAGAATCTGTATTATTAAAAGGATCAGAGAAACACTCCATGGAAGTATGCATTGTTGAACCTGGTGGTGATTATCAACTCTATCACATGATGTTAACAACTACCTTTCGGAGCTAACAGATGATACACACACCAAACAGAAAAGTATATATCATAAACCCAATTATATAACCATAAATTATAATAAATATCTTACAGAGTTATTTCTTAAAGAAGAGACATGGTTATGGAAGAATGAAATTTTTTTAAATTTCAACTTCTACTACAAGAATGGTTTGTTTGAATCCAGAAATTAGTCTCCTCCTCTGATCTCCACGAGAATTATAAACATGGAACAAATATCAGTGTGTTGAGATTATTGAAGAATAACAGTAGTACATAATTTGAGATTTCCAACTCCATATTTTGAAGAATCTCTTATTAATCCAAGAATTATCTCTATATAAATATCCATAATGAATCACATACAAAAAAAGTAGTGGATTCCTTCACTATGGGAATGTGAAGGGACAGGTTCCGCAAAAGTGTGGTCCATAAAAATGAATGTATCTCTATGATAAAAAATTTGGTTACAAAACCCCAACTATGTAACATATCAGGGGACATGTTTCCCTATAGTATAATACCCCAATATATAAGTGGTAGATCAATACAACTAATAAGAAAAATGAAACACATCGTCGATTAATAAATTGGAATACACAAAAGCATTTGATCAAAATGATCCATTGTGTAAAGATTCAAGCCTAGGTTTTGATTAAATAAAACCTGTATAAAAATATATTATAACGGAAAATTGTATGTAAGTAAACTATATAAAATACTGATGTAACAGAAAGAATATAAAAAAATAAAGGCCATACACATGCATAAAAAACAAAAATACCATATTGTATGGAACTATAACACCGAGAGGCGATGGGGTGAATAAGGGTGTCAATTTACTCCATAAATTAGAAGGAAAATGTCTCCATATTATTGGGAACCTATTAAAATAATATGATATAATTGATCAACTATCAAACACCCAGATAAAAAACAGAAACAGAACACATTAGTTTTTGCATAGTTCACCGCTAAGGGTTGGTATAAAGGTAATACATAGATAGTATGTCAATCATTCCTAAATATACTACGATTAACTAGTTAGCATGGATTATAATTTTCTAGACATAATTGCTCTATTATAGGGACACTTACAGTATATTATTTTTAGGTATAGAATATTACATCCAATAGATCACATCCATTAACATCCCCTTTCACACTACCTTGGGAGAAGTATTACATATCTAATTGACATGAATGATAATTAAATTTATTGGGAATATAATTCATTATTCATGAATAGAAACAAAAAAATTACGCCATAGTCTTGAGTTGATGAACTTGTATGAACTGATCAGTCAAACCAGATGGTCAAAACCTTCTACTCATTCAACTATTACACTTGCGCACACATTTTTGACATGTGTTAAAATTTCGTGCTTGCATGTAAAATCATAGTTTCACACAACTCCTAAATTTTTTTAAAATACATTTATAATAAAGGGTGCATTACATTCTAATCACATTTATACTATATGAATATCTACTATACGCAACTCTATTGGGTGTACCTCTTTAATAAATTGGAGGTTCTAGATCATTGTTGAGAGTGTTGAATTGTAGACTAGAGGTACCATCCCATTTATTGTTGAGTTTTTTCATATGTGAAACTCCATTTCATGTTATACCCCTCACAAAGAACTTCATAGTTCAATGAACTTAAATGTTTTCATGTTTCCTTTTCCATGCTACTCTTTCTGTATTATGTGTCTCTGCACAACTATAAACTTTATATTATTTTATAAATTATGTTCATCACTTTCCTTATCTAAATTTTTATGTGAAATTTTTTAATATTATCTTTCAAATAACTCTAGATTCCTTCATAACCCTTTAATGATAATATTATGTTTTCATTAAAATTTTCATTTCCAAAAACAAATTTCTCAATCCTCTATATTTTGACCCCAAAAATTTGGTTAACACAATATATTTGTGCCACCTTCAACACTAAATCACATGTACATTAAGATCGCATGTATTCTAATCTCTTTTATCATCCTAGTGTGGATTAAAAACACAATATACAATCCTTTTGGAACATTGAAAAACCATGATTCTAATAATCTCCCCCTTTGGGTTTGTTGGAAATTTGAAGATAAATTTAGTGAAGCATCATCCCCGATCAGAAACATTATAAGCATGAAATAACCCATCCGTCACTATATTTTTACATGAAAATATTTTTGTTTAGAAAAATGGTTTGGAAAATATATTTTCAGGCCTCGATAGACTTCTAATTAATTCTACAACTAAATAAATTCTATGTTTTAGTTATCTACCCCATTGAAAATAAATAAAAAAAATAGTATTTATACATTTATTACTCAACCCCCCAACCCCCCTGTATTGTTTCCACAAAAAACCTACATAACATGAAATCAAATTAAAATAGGTAATAAAATTTATATAGGGGAAACTCATAACCTCCTTATGTAATGGGTGGTGCTTGATGATCGAGGACCAACCGATGTTTCATGAACATTTGTGATGAAACGACATTTTTCACAATGTCAAACACTTGATCTTCCATTCAAAAATTCCATATTTTACTCCCACCTTGTTCATCATTTTCAATGAAAAAGTGATAAAATATCACAATATGATTTCAATGAGACTGTTGAACTGGATTTTTCATTAGATCAATCATGCTCTTATTGTCACTGTGTGTCACCATATGATGGGTCACCTCAACACCAATAAAAGTGAGTTTATACATCATCCCTAATAGATGTGTTCATGCCTTTATCATAGCGATATATTCTAATTCATACATACTATGGTAATTTCTTTATTGTTTCTTTATCTACAATCCCACAAATTTTAATCCCATCATGAATGAACCCCAACATGGGGTCTTTTAATCCACAACATCTATATGCCACCTAGCATAAGAAAATAATGATAATGTATTATATATTTATGTGAAAATATATAAGAAAATAGTGAGTTTACCTTTAATATAGCAATTTAATCTTTTAACTACATCCAAATGCTCTTCCCTCGAATTACATTGGATGTGATTTACTAATTTTTTTTTCCAAAAGGTGATATCTGGTCATGTTTTTATGAACCCTTGTTTCTTATGAGGTATGGATCCATTAATTTTTAGTTTGAATGCTTATATATGGAATAATGTTATTTACCTTTTGTGATCACGAGTGTTTCAGGGGTTTATGAGGCATTTTTAAGGCATGAACCCCATTTTTATTGGTGAAAATAGCATAGAACATGGTTAGAATAAAACATGTGAGGTAGGATTCACTATTTGATAAAATGTGTATGGCATGTGAAGATATTAGGAGGAGGCTTAAACGTAATGAAAAAATGTGTGATATGGGCCACATGTTTGTGAGTCCTTGTCTGCAGTTTTGGTAAGGGGTTTTTACCTAGTTTCCTCATTGTTAGTCAAACAATGTGTTGTAACCATTTGTGTTCCCTTATTTTACAACTAACTGTGTATTCTTGTTGCATGTTTGTTCAAACCACGTTATCAAACCATGATATCCATTTCATTTGGGTTAAATTTATAATTTAAAATACAATTGAATCTATTTTAACCTAAAGCCCTCATTTTCATTCTATTCGAAAAATAGGTACATTTTGAGAGCCTCTTTGAGAGAGACATCATGGATTTGATCATGGTTCTCCATTTGATCTTTGATTAAGGTGTGGAATGTCTCAATGAATACACATCATTGAGTATTTGATTCCTCCTTAGTTGTTCCTCGTTATTTTGGATATCATATGTGTGATTTAGTTTCAAGCTAATGTGCACTAACTTCTTTTTCTTCATCATTTATTCAATTTTTCTTCTGATCTAAGTCAGATTAGATGTTGATACTGGAAGATCACTCTAATAATACGCTATTGTAGGTGGCCTATAAATTTCATGATTAATTTGGTTCTTCATTGGGATACCTTACATTGTATCACTGGATAGAATATCTATTGCAACCCCAAAATTGAAATGATTAATTGAATTAATGAATTTAAAAGTGTTTAGAGATTAAAATTAGCTTCCATGAATCTTATTAGAGGATTTTCCCCATCCAAGTCCACCCTTATGGTGTGTCAAGTGATTACTTTTGTCCCTTGACCAATGTGGATAACCCAAGGGGTGTGTTTTGATATTTCATAGATAAAGGATTCCATAAATAGATGTTTTGGTTTAAATTCATGGATAAGAGATGATTTTACTCCCATTAAATGTGTTATATGAGTTTTATTGTTGAATTGATCAATTTTTTAATATGGATTTTGTTAAAAGATTGGGTATACTCATTATTTAATTGATTGTGAACTTGAGATACTTGAGTGCTCTACTCATGAGATTTCATTGAATGGTTATATATGTTGGAAGAATCATATTGTATGAAATGATAAATGATATTAAAAAGTGAATGATTCATTAGATTCCTTGGAAGATACTCCGTAGATCGTGAACACAGAAGTGGATGCCTTGGATTACGTATGGTCATTTAGTCTTGATTCCCTATAATGCCTTGGGGCATTCTACCTCGTGGATCCATCTTTCTTCGACACGCATAGGACTTGTTAGGTTGACCTACTCATAGGTCTCCAGAAAGTGTCTAACTGTGTTTCCATTGAGATTATCAATGGACTCAATGAGGATTACATGGAGTTCAACACCTTGTATTTTTTCCTCCATGGTCAGATATCTTAATATAAGACACGATCGTGAGAAATATGATATTTTTTGTTAAAAGGCTCAGTCAGGGATGTTTCTGAATCTTTATGTTGTACGGAATGGTCATGGTTGATATGGATGTATGGTTGTATGGATAGTCCATTTTGTTTACTTTATTTTAAATTTACCCCCCTTATGTACAAGTTGGACAATATTTTTCATGTATTATTGAGAGGCTATTAAGGGTTTCAAATTCCCTAGATTACATGACGTGGGAATATTTACCATAATTTATTTCTTATCTTTTTACTTATGCATTATTTTTCTTATTATATTGAACATCCAAGAATTTTTTAGATTTTTTGGTGGTTACCTATTGGGATTGTATTTTATACCATGTTTGGGCCATAATTGGGTACCCAAAAGACTATTTGGATGTATGTAGTGATAGGTTCAAACACCATTATTGTGGTGCTAGATTTTGTATCATGATTAAGAGAATGGGATCACCGGACTTATTTTGAGGTTTTTGATGCTATTCAGATATCGTAATTTTGGTTTTTTTGTTTTTTGATAATTGTATTGTAATTTCATGTACATGTTTTGGATACATTATAGAGTCATATATCTTCATAATTTCCTATAATACCCCTCTATAATTATTGGTATATATTTTTTCTTATTATATATTTTCAATGTGGTTTACTTCTTCCACTATTGACCTCGATTGATATTTCATTGGGTTACAATCTGGTAATGAAGACATAGTCTCCCCACTATCAGACATAGGCCCTTTCTCTTAGTTGGTATCCTTTGGACTTTGGGGAGATGTGCATGTGGCAACATGTCCAATTGAGCTCAGGGTACTATTGTGTGGAATTAGGGTAAGTTATGTTACAATATGGTATCCAAGGGGTTTCATTTCTAGTCTCTTATTTACTTTTGATATAATAGAAATGGATAAGAAGTAATAAGAATTTTGTATTGAGTTTTTAATGGGTGTAGCAACCCAATGTATAGGAATAAGCCAAATAACCTTAAATAATATATCTAGTTTATTGATTTTGGATATTATAGTTAATTTAATCTCACTGTTGGATGATGCACGTGATTTTTTTTGTTATTATTAAATTTACTATGGGTTCTATTATGTTACAACCTAATGAGAGGACATTATTCCATGTCATGCATCATATCATTCATTTTAGAGGAATCAGATACCATGCATTATGCCATGAAATTTAGGATGCATTACATATTATGTGTTATTATGATTGGTTTTCTATGAGTTTTACCTTTGATTGGGATCAATTTTGTACAATCGATAGAGAGGTGACACAAGATTTTAGTTTATAAAGAGTATGTGACCATATGGTCTGGAAAGTGACTCACCTTTTGACCCAATCATTGAAAGTGAATGTGATATGACATAAATTATATGGGCAATACATCATGATTCATATGGTTTATGGTTCCTTATAGATCAGAATTTGGATTACCATTAGTTCAACCTTTCAAAATGATTTATGATATATAATAAAATATGTATGAATTCAAATGGAAAATTTAACATGGTAACAGAGATGTGACCTATAGTCAAATTTTGAGTGGGAAAGAGGAAGATCCTCTTGTGGTTTTTGTTAACTGGTATCTTTATAGTCCAAGATTTAGTGGTTGGTTGTGTGGTTGGACTTGTGTTTAGGAGGGTTTTGACATTTCCTACAGTTTTAAACTATGATTATTGATATTTTTCTTCTTTGATGTGTATGTTTCAAATTGTACAGGCCTTCCACCCCAAATCCTCTAGTCGTATGAAAGGAGGGTGGGGGTTACCACCCTATTGATGTGGTGGAAAATGGGATAACTATGGATCCTACATTAGTTCCAACTATAGAAATAGTTTTTGTTCAGTGAACATTTATTGAGGCACAGTTCTAAAATGGATTCTATCCCTTCATACAGACATTTCATGGAGCACTACAGTCATCATTTCCTATGGCTAAGCTATCATGTGTATTCCAGCAGTAGAATCCTGTACATTTTCAGGGGATAGTGGTCCAATGGTTACTAAGTTGGGGATTAAGACTACACTGTCAAAAATTTGGGCATCTTGAGACACCTCTAAAGAGGATAGTGAAGGTCAAAAATTACAACATTCATGGATAACCAAAGTGTTGGTGGGGTGTTCTAACCAGGTTGACATGACATGAGATACGGTTTCGGATGACTTCCAAACTAGTTTATACAACTAATTCTACCCCGATACTCTATAGAAAGTGTAGGCTTGTGAATTCATGCATTTAGAGAACGGAATGATGATGTTTTTGAAGTAATCAACACACTTTATAGAGTTACTATGTTTTTATCTGACATACCTTATTGAAAATCAATTGATGGATAGATTCTACGAGGAAGGTCTCTGAATGCTATTAGATATTATGTTAATGTGTTGAGATTTTGAAATTGTATTGAAATTGTGAATATGGAACTGTTTACAGAGCATAACATGAGGGATGATTAGGGGTAAAAAGTTGAAAAGTTTTGCTTCTCGACCTAGTAGTTTGAAATCCAGTTGTAGGAAGCACCATTTTCAGGCTTCCCATGAAATGATTACTCGTAAATCTTTGAGTGATGTTAGCTCATTATTCATTGATCAATATGGATGGTAGGTCCACATAATGAATCAAGGAAACTGTGAACTCGTCAAGTTCCGTGTTTGGGGCTCGATGAGACACATGCAACGTTTTTGCAGAAAATTCTCTAAAGATATTAGTGGTAATGGTAAGTTCTAGCACCTAGTTCATGAGCAGGTTTCTGAACTCCCTATCAAGCAAGGAGCTTGAGATGTTATAGTTAATTGGGATGAGGTAATGATGTTCATGGATGAATAATCCATACACTAGTTACACAGATACCGTATAGTTGTGAAACTCGGGGCAGTGATTTTTTGTCATAGGGTTGTAGTTAAATCTAGATCTATTATATGCACTCAACACCCAACAGGAAGGCTCCCAAATTATCTACGATGAGTGGTATGATCTAATTAGTCTCTAATATTGTATCTTCTCTTTTTTAAATAGGTGAAACGCATAGATTGATATCATCACATGTTTTAAAATGTTTTGGGATAATTATTATAGCAACCCAGGCCTTTTACATATAACATTACCGGATTTTGAGCATAATTATTCATTAAATTCAATCCAAGGATCGTAATGTCTTGTGTCTTGGAAGACTGTGTACATAATAAAACATTACAAAAACAAACAAAATATTAATCTTCATAATGATTTACTATCTAACATTGTGATCATACATCTCCATAGAATATCATTGGGATAATATGAACCAGTGGATGAGATAAAAGATTAGTATGGGATTGACTATAAGAAAAAAGCATTAACACATGGGATATATGTCATGACACAATTATTTAAAGAAATAGAATGTAACATATGGAATCATAAAATATAAACATAGGATCATATAAACATGGTATCATAGAAATGTGGAAAAAACATAAAACATGAATTTAGTATGAGTCAAGGCTAACAACCAAGACAGTTTCACATAGTAGCACAGGCCATGGCTAACCGCCAAGACCGTTTCACGTAGTAGCACATGACAACCCTAACCACCAATATCGTCACACAAAATATCTCATGAGACTCAACTATACCCAATGCATTAGAGATCTATCTAGGTTCTCCTGTATTAACATTCCATTAATATTTTTTTCCTCATAATTAATCATACATAATGAACCATATATAAAAAAGGGTTACCCATGTAAAGGATTGGGTACCACAATTGTGTCATAAATCATAACCAATGGGAATATCATAAAAGTGTTCATAACTGAAAGGAATTAGAAAATACATGAATGTTCATAAGGTAAAATAGGAATATATCATGGTATGTTATGTCAAAAATAAGTGACAACATATAATAAATGTTTTTGATAAGTTTTAGCATCAAAAAAATTTTGTGTGGTTTTAAGGAAAATACTATAGAGCATTCAAAATATAAATGGGAACAATATTTTATATAAAATGAGAAGTGAAACAAAAAAGTTTTCATAATAAAAATACTGATTTTATAAAGACAATGGTGTCATAAAACATGGGATATAGTGCATTGTAAATATGTTAAGAATTCATAAAATTTAACTTAATATAAATTTGCATATCGGGATGTATTGAGGAGGGAATCACTTAAAATCATGTATATTCCCAAAATATAATGAGGGGTGGATCTTGAAACATGTTTTTAGCGAATATAAATAGAATTTATTTACTAAAATATAAAATAAAAATTCAATTTGGTAAAAAGAAATTTAGAGGAACCCGAAGGAATAAAGGCAATTTGGTAGAATTCCCTATGGATTATCAGTATGATATCAGGTGTACTTAAGATGGATTAATGGGATAGAATGTTATTTATAATATTTTATTAATAATGATGATAGTATGATGGAGGTTCATTTTCATACCCCATCACAAAAAATTTAACAAAAAAGGTCATAGAGGACAATCATGAATAAATTTGAAATGGAGAGGATCGTTACCTTAAGTTCGATAGTGTTATCCACTTGTTATTAATAACCTATATATAAAATGGATTATTAATTAATTATTAAAGAAACTATTATATATTTAATGGACATATTATAACCTTTTTAGTTAATTCATAACCATTTTTATTGGTTATAAGGTTCAATTTCATTGTTCGGGTCTGTTTGCTTCCTTGGTTTTTATGATCGGTACATGTTCTAATAAACATGTATGATGAATGTGGTTTTCCATAATTTAAGATGTATGTTATTAGTAAACATAAATTAGATAACATGGTAAAAACTTAATTTGGTTATCAGGAGTGAAGATTAATTGTTATGTAAAACATTAGTGACATCCTTTTGGGTTAACTTGCGGGTTTTGACAACAAAGAATTCATTTTATTTTATAAACGAAACCCATATTTAAAAAATGATTACATATCCTTAGATGAGGAATAATATATATATATATATATATTCTTGTATGGTTCAACCAGGTAAATTGTTTCATGACCATAACCGATGATGGATATAGAAATTGATAACTTGTCGTCCTTGATTGTGCTAAATTAACACCTCTCAAACAGTGTTTTGATTTCTTTCATATAAAAGATGGGGAAGAAAGGGAATATAATGAATTATCCCATTATAATAATATCAATCCTGTACAAGTATGTTACTAGAGTTATCATACAATTCAGGTGAAGGGAGTTGAGGAATGAAATAAGAAACGAAATGAAAAGAACTTAAAATAAATAAAAGAATTGGAAAGTGGAATTTACCTCTTGAGTTTAACTCCTTTGAGACCCTCCTAAAAAGAGAGGCATTAAAATTTTGAAAATACTATGGGCTTTTTGATGTGGGGAATGATATTTGGAGAAACGTTTGGCATAATATTGGAATGGTACAAGTCTTGAGAGGACTGAAGAGAATATGTTGTGAGGGGGGTTATAGTGGAGGAGAGGAGGGTTTTCGTAATTTTTTAATCATTAGTTTATTAATTTACATCAAAAAAAATATATATGATTACAGGACCAAAAACAGTAATGTGTGCATGTAAGTTTTAGATAATGGCCTTATATAATCTATACATTAGCTGATGAGATCAAAATTCTTGTATTTAGCATTTATCTTAAATTATCATATTTTACTATTCATCAAAAATTCAAGTATTTTAGAAAAATCCCAAAAATTCACCCTAACCATTTTTGACGTGTAGAATCCAAAAATAAAGTCCATTTTTAAAATATAATTTTAAAAATATTATTAATTTAATATTTAATTAAAATCACTATTTACTCAAAAAAAATATAAATTTCAAAACATTTATTTTCTTATTCCACTATATAGGTATATCTTACTTTAACATGAATATTATTTATATACTATCATATGGAAGGTTACTATTCATTAGAGTGTATCACTATTCATAAGGGTATGATACTATTCATAAGGGTGGGTTATTATTCAGCCAAAAATAATTTTTTCTTATTGGTTTCCAAACAACTTACAGATCGCAACTGTGTATGTCAGATTTTTGAAATTCAAAACACAAAATTGAAAACCTTATTTTTAGAGGTCACATAGAACATTGTAGTTCATTATGTTGTGATTTCATGTGATTAGAAAATATTTATAAGAAGGAAATTTCCATTTATAAACATTAGTTTGTTACATTCTTCCCCCCTTATGAAATTTACCCCTAGAAATTTCATTTTACATTCTAGGAGAAAAATGGGTGTAGGTACTTTTCCTTCATTTCCTCCTTTAGTTCCCTTGTGGCCTCTTCGTACCTAAGTGATTCTGCTATAGTTGTTTGCCCATGTGAGTAGTCCTATTATGCAGAACATTATCTATATGATCCAACATCTTCACTGGTTTCTCCTCATAAGGAAGATCATCCTCTAAATGTACCACCTCTAAAGAGAGTACATGAGAAGGATCTTTTATTTACTTCCTTAATAGGGATACATTAAATAAATCATGTACTTTGGCCAAGGTAGGTGGAACTTGCATTCAATATTCCCGAGCCCTAATATGATCAAGAGTCTCAAAGGGGCCAATTTACCTAGGACAGAGCTTCCCATTATTCTCATACCTCATGACCTTCTTCCATGGAGATATTTGTAAAAAATCATCTCCATATTTAAACTCAGTGTCTATTTGATGATTTTCTTATATAAATCTTCTGTATAATTTGAGATACCATGATATGTGGTTCAATGTTTTTCACCTTTTTCACCATTTCATCAACAATTTATGGTCCTAGTAGATTACGCTCACTGACTTCATCCTGACAGGGCAGTGTCCTACACCTTTTAACGTAAAGGTCTTTGTATAGTGCCATTTGGATTCTGGAGTGGAATGTTTTTTTGTTGGAGAATTCAACTAGTGGAAGATATTCATCCTAACCTCTATTTAATTCCATAGAACGTGCTCTCATCATGTATTTAGTGTCTATATAGTCTTCTTCTTTTAGCCACTTGTTTTAGGATGATAGGCACTAATGATGTTCAGTTTAGTTCTTAGATCATGTTGGTGACTTTTCTAAAATATCATGGTGAATATCAGATCATTATCGAATACAATAGATAGTGGTATGACCTGAATTTTTACAACTTATTTGATGTAAGTACATGCATGTAGATCCATTAAGATGTACTCCTTAATTGTGAAAAACTGTTTTGTCTTCATAATAAGATCTAAAACAACCCATATTACGTTGTTTCCTCTAGAAGTCCTTGAATTTCAAGTGACAAAGTCCACAGTAATGTTCTCCCACTTCCATGCTAGTATGGGTAGTCATTAAATCCCCCCCCCCTTCTAATTTTTCTTCTCAGCCTTCACTAGCTGACATACCATGCACTTTGATGAATATTATGCAATCTATCTTTTCATTTAATCCCACAATTTTTATTGGAGATCTCGATACATCATTATTCTCCTTGGGTGAATAGAGAAGGTCAAGATATGTGGGTCATCAAAAATAGCATTTTCTATCTTTGGATCGGATGGTACACATAATCATGATCCTATTCTAAAAACTCCTTCCATATCAATCATGAACATAGATGATCTCACATTTTTGATTTCTCCCACCCTTTTCTAAAATTCCACCTCTTTTCTTTCAACTTTCTTTATTTTATCCATGAGGGATCGTTGAGAAATTATTTTAGAAATTATTGATTATATTCCTACATTAATGATTCTAATGTCTATCCTCTTCAAATCTTGGAGGATCTGATCCTTTTCAATTCTCATCATTGATAATGATGTAGGATCATTTCTAATTAGATAATTTTCCACCTTTTTTTCATACTGGGATGGTATTGGATTGAGAAGTCATCATCCATGATTACCTCGGCCCATCTTTTCTGGCGCATATTAAGATCATTTTATGTGAATATATATTTTAGACTCTTATAGTCATTATATATCTCACACTTCTTCCCAAAGAGATAATTCCTCTAGATTTTCAACATAAAGATCACAGCCACCAACACCATATCATGTGTGGGATATATTTTTTCATGGATTTTCAGCTTCCTTGAGGAATAATCTATCACATTATCATTTTTCATTAGCACATGGACTATTCCCTTCTTTGAAGCAAAAAAGTACACCACTAAGAGTACTCCACTTGATTGTAGTGTGATTACTTGAGTAGTTATTAGCCTCCTTTAAAACTCCTTTTAACAATATTCACATTCTTGAGTCCAAAAAAACATTTCTCCCTTTTGTGTCAGCTTGGTCATTGTTTTTGGCAATCGTTGTAGTTTCTTCAAATATTTTCAATAATACTCAGCTAGACCAAAAAAGATACGGATATCCATTACAGATGTTGGCCTGGGATACTCTTCCATTGAATTTGTCTTGGAAGGTTCCACATATATCCCTTTACTGGTGAAAACATTCCCCAAGAATGATACCTCCTGCATACAGATCTCACAGTTACTATACTTTTCATAAAACTTCTCCCTTCTCAAAGTCTTTAACATTGTGTTCAAATGCTCTTCATGTTATTCCTTTCTCTTGGTGCATATCAGAATATCGTCAACATATATTGCCATAAAATTGTTGAGGTAAAATCTAAATAATATATCATTAAAATCATGAAAATTTATGGAGTATTATTGAGGCTGAAGTGTATCACTATAAACTCATAGTGTACATACCTCGTTCAAAAACAAGCCTTTGGAATATCTTCCTTCCTCACCATTAATTGGTTATATCCTGACTGAAGGTCCATCATAGAGAAATAACTGGACCTACGAAGATGTTTGAACAAGTTATCTATCACTCATAGGTCACACTTGTTCTTTATTGTGATTTTATTGAGCCCACAATAATCAATGCATAGGCACATTGATCCATCCTTCTTCCTGATGAAGAGGAAAGGCACACCCCATGGTGTAGCACATGGGCATATAAAACCCTTATCCAAATTCTCCTATATATAATTCTTCAACTCTTCTATCTCTATGGTAGCCATTCTATAAGGTTTTTATGATATAGGTAGGGATCCAGGAATAATTTCAATTGTGAACTCTACCTCATGATATAGAGGAAGACCAGGAAACTCTTTAAGGAATAAAACAGTGTAATCCCTCATGATGGGAATGTATTCAAGCATTATTATCTCATTTATATCAATATTTTTGGAAGGATATGCGTTCTCATAAGGGAGAAATATCCACACATGATATGATGATTCTAAAGAGGATTCATCTTCCTCTTTACACTTGTAATGAATTGGAGGATGTTTCGTGATGTGAAGATTGATCTCCATTTCCCGATAGTTGATGTTGCTTTGTATAAGGATATCCAATATATGCCCAAGATATTGTCGAAGGTATGATGATATTTGGTGGTAGGTTCATTCCATAGACATTAACAGGGAATAGTCAGAAACCATGGTTGAAATAATTGGCAAATTTTCTATTCATACAGATAACATGCCCTATAAATTTTGAGGTTGTCATTGGATAGTTCTACTAAACATGCACGATATTAAAAAGTGAATTGAACTAGAATAAAATAGAATGTATGCTATTCATTAATGAAAAATTAGCATTCATTTCACCACATCATTATTCTTCTCTACCTCAGTAGTAGTGATATCATAAGCCCTTCCTTGTTGCCTTGGAGATTGTGGTTGATTTCCTCCGACAACCCTCATCCTAGGGGAATTTTTTCCAAAATTCTCATGCTCCTTGATGTTGTAACACTGCACCTCTGGATAAGCATTGATATAAACCATATTTTATTCTTCCCCATTTATAAGAATTTTCACATAACTTCGATTGATTTTTTATAGATTTCCTAGCTTTCCACATTTGAATAAATTCTTGGTTCTCTTTGGACAGTTCCGAAGATTCTTCTTCCCACAAATTTTAAAAATGGGCTATTTTTTATTCTTTCCATCATGAGATTTGTTTGTTGAACCATCCATGTTTTTCATCATTTTATGCATCATGTCAATGGCCCCACAAGACCACTTAGAGTCTCCAATATCCATTTCCTCCCTATGGGAATAATGGAGAATCTCCTCATAATTGTAGAAGTCTCATATTTTTAACACCTTCCTTAGACTCATATATAGCTTGATAAAAAAGTTATCGTCCTTTATTTTTGTGTTCATGAAAAAAGCCAGAGGTGTACCTTGCATGCCTTGTAATGTTTGCTTCATATACCCCAATAGACTCATCAACCTTCTACTTGAGTATGAGGAAGTCTTCTTTCCATCTTGATATGGAGGTTTTGAGGAAAATATTTATTGAATAACATCCTCTTGAATTCCTCCCAATCTATGGAATCAATTTCCTACTTCAGATTCGTATTCTGGATCAGTGTCAACCACTAATCAGCTTCCCCATCAAAACGATAAACTTCCAGTTCCAATTTCTCTTCTTCTGAGCACTGTAGGATGAGGAATATCTTTTCAATAGATTTAGTCCACTATTCTGCTAGGAGGGAATCATAAGATCCACTAAAAATGGGATTCATTTTATATATGAATGATTCTATAGAATCTTTCTTTTTCCATATAGGAGGAGTGTCTTCCACATGATTCAAGTTATTATTCATAAATTGAGCTAGCTGAGCAAGTACTTTCATGATGTTTTGAGCACCTGCACCCATCCAGTCAGGCATATCATTAGTTCAATATTCACATTTCCTATCACATTGGTTGTTGAAACGTGTTATTGTATATCGTTCTATTAACTAATAAAAAGAACGTACAATAGGAGGGCCTGAATACTTAGTTATTGATCATAAAAAGGAAACCTCTGAACATAAAATTATGAACATGTAATGTTGAAGTATATCCTAAAATTTGATTCCATGGGATGAAATCTAGGTTATCATAGATCTATTTCTTATCTTATTTTCTTATGGTATTTTTTTATTCCCTTAATAATTGTTTTTACTAAGATCATGAATTTACCAAAGCATATCCCTTGAGAGTGTAAATAACAAGAGTGCAGGAATAACCATTGTTGTGTACCAGGATACCAAAGGTCATGCCCGAAAATCCTTGTCGGAGATTTCACTCCTAGGTACATCAATTATAGAGGTGCATATAGCAGTTTATATCTAAATTGGGACATATTTTCTTGATAAACTTCTTACTCTATACTAACAAAAACATAGGTGTGTATTCTTATACTTTGTCTCATCCTTAACGTTCTCACTAAGGTGTTTTATTCCTAATCTAAAAAAATAACTAGATCATACTATGATTCCAACTATAGTGACCCTATCCTTTTGAATTTAATATTACATGAATTAAAGACTAATTATATGTTAGAGTAAAAACAATGGATCGTAAAGTCTAGTGTCTTGGAAATCTAGGGACATAATCACACATTATGAAAACAAATTTTTATTTAAACTCCATAATGAGATCCTATATTCCATTGTTCTCTTACATATTCATAGGATTACCTATGGATAACATGAAAAAAGTGATGATCTAAAATCCCAGTAAAAGATTAACCATAAGAACAATACATTAGCCCATAGAATAGAAGGAATGAAATGATTATATAAACAAAACACATATGAAATATTGAATTATAACATATTATCATGGGATCATATAAACATGGAATAATTGAAATGTGGAAAAAACATACAACATGAATTTAGTACGAGTGACGGCTAACCACCAAGACTATTTCCCATAATAGAATAATACAAGGCTAACTGCCAAGACCGTTGCACATAGTAGCACAAGCCAAGGCTAACTGCCATGATCATGGCCCATAACGTACCATGAGACTCAACATTACCAAATTCATTAGAGGGCTATCTGGGTGCATCAATCTTAAAATTCCCTGAATATGTTTTCCACATAATTAATCATACTTAATCTATCATATATAAACAAAATGGTTACCCATGCAAAGAATTGGGTTCCACAATCATATCATAAATCAAAACCAATGTCCGTATCATAAATGTGTCCATAAAAGAATGGAATTAGAACATACATGGATTTCTATTAGGTAAAATAGGAAAATATCATGTTAAGTGATGTAAAACTGAACTGACAACATATAAAAAATGTATTTGAGAAATTTTATCATTATTTTTTTTTACGGTTTTAAGAAAAACAAAATAGAGATATTAAAATAGAAAACATAAAAATATTTTACAAAAATATAAAAGTTAAAAAAGAAGGTATTAATAATAAAAGACATATTTTATAAATACTATGGTGGCTTAAAACAGAGGATATAGTGCACTTGAAATCGGGTAAGCATTCGGAATGTTCCCTTAAAACAAATTTGCTTATATGAAAGTATTGAGGAGGGAATCACATAAAATCATGTATATCCACAAATTAGAATGAGGGGTGGATCTTGAAAAATTATTTTCGAGTGTATAAAAATAATGTATAAGTTTCACATAAAATTAAAAGGGCAACTTAATTTGGTTAAAATGAAAGATATAGCAACCCTAAAGAATAAAGGTGGTTTGGGAAGAATTATCTATTGATTATCAGTATGATATCAGGTGTACTTAAGAGGGATTAATGAGAGATAAAGGGATTTATCATCATTTATAAATAATTATTATAATACGGGGGAGGTCTGTAATAATACCCATTAACTAAAAATTATAAAAAATGTTCAAAACAAAGTGGAAAATATTGAATTAATGTGAAATGGAGAGTATCCCTTACATTATGTCTGGTGGTGTTCTCCACTTATTATTAATGACCTGAATAAAAAAATTAGGGTTATTAACTAATAATTATAGAACCTATTATATATGTAATTGATTTATTGTAACCATTGTTAGTTCATTGAAGAACTTTTTGATTGGTTATATGTTTCAATTTCATTTTTCAGGTATGTTTGCTTCCATGGTTTTAATTATCGGTTCATGTTCGGATAAACACGTATGAAGAAATTGGTTGTCTAGAATTGAAGTTATATTTTATTTGGGAACATACAGGAGATTATAAGGTTATAAAAATTAATTTTTTTATTAGGAGTGAATATTAATTATTATATGATACATTAGTGGCATCCTTTTGGGTTAATTGATTATTTTTTACCACAAAAAACACATGTTGTTTTATAATGAAAAATAATTTTTATAAATTGATTCCAGAACCATAGATGTGGAATAATACATATATTATGGTCATGTTAAACCTTGTAAATAGTTTCATGACAATAATTTAGAATGGGAATGGAAATTGATCACTCGTCGTCCATGATTCTGCTAAATTAACACATCTGAAATGGTGTTTCCATTTATTTCAAATAAAAGATGGGGAAAGAACATATGATAATGAATTATCCAATTAGAATAATATCATTCCAGTACATGTATTTTATGGGATTTATCATACAATTTTGTTGAAGGGATGTGTTTAAATAAACAATAAAATAAAAGAAAATAACATAAAAGAAATAATGGAATTTGAAAGAGGAATTTACCTCATGTGTTTAACTCCTTCGAGAGCCTCTTAAGTGGAGAGGAATTGGTATTTTTTAGATATTAGAGGATTTTGGACATGGGGAAGCATCTTCATAGGATATTTAGGCAGAATATTTTCATGTCAAAAGGTATGAGAGGAGTGAATAGAATAGGCAGTGAGGAAGGGTTATAGTGGAAGATAGTAGGTTTTTCAAAAAAATTCAACCAATAGTTTATTAATTTCCCTCATGTCTAGAAATAGTGATGATTACATGACCAAAAAATTAATACATTCATGTGATTTTGAGATAATGGCCTTACATCAGCCATAAATTACTTGATGGCATCATTATTCTTGTTTTTAGCATTTATCATAGATTAATGTATTTTATTATTCATAAAAATTCAAGTAATTTAGAAAAATCCCAAAAAATCACCCTTATCATTTTTCGATCCGTAGAATCCAAAAAGGATGTTCATTTTTGAAAAATAATTTCATTAATATGATTAATTAAATATTTAAATAAAATCAAAATTTACTCGATAAATAACAATTTTAAAACATTTATTTTGTTATTCCAAGATATAGGTATATCATACTTTTACGTGAATATTATTTATATACAACCATAGGTAAGGTTACTATTCATTTGGGTATATCACTATTCATAAGGGTATGTTAAAATTCAGAATGGTATGTTACCATTCACAAAAAATCAATTTTTCTAATTGGTCTCAAAATAACAAACGTATCGCAACTGCGTAGGTGAGATTTTCTAAATTCAAAACACTGAAGTGAAAAAAATTTGTTTAGATGTGTCGTAAAAATTATAATTTCATTATTTTGTGATTTAATTTGATTATGAAATATTAATTAGAAGGAAAGTTCCATTTAAAAACATTAGGACCTTATAATTATATTATCTTCTGAGATAGGATTGATGCTATACATGATAATAGGAACCATAACAGATGGTGGATGCTAGTATGGGGAATTACCACTTGAGTTTTTAGGTTTCACATCATCTAGAATCTCTATGTCCTTAGGATGATAGAATTTAATTTCATACTTGGATTTCTATAGCTTATAGCTTATCAAACTTAAGTTGACTGCTATTTTTGTAGGGTGACATTGACATCACAATTTGGTTCAGTTCATACTCACATGGTTCAATCGAATGTCTAGCTAAGTCATGCTAGACTGTAGAATCATGGGATAGGTGGAATGATAGTAGATATAACTAACTTGAATCTAGATGATTTGGGACTACGTTAGATGGACTTTCATCCTATGATTGAAAATTTTAGGAATGTATCCTTGGATGATTTTTCTAGTTTACCACCTGGGATAGATGATTATTTCTCCATCTAGCTAGTTTCAAGTGGTGAATCTATATCTATTACTCCTTGTAGGATGGCTAGGATGGATTTTCCAGATATCAAGAGGAAGCTAGAGTATTTGGATTCCAAATTGTTTATTTGACCTAGTACATCTTCTTGGGGTTCGGTAGTTCTATTTGGTAAAAATATTGATGGTACCTTTATGATATGAAAAGATTAATGAATGTTCAACTGGATAATAGTTAAGAACCAATATCTATTTTTGAAAAACAAATTACAAGTTTGATCAACATAGAGGTGCTAGAGTGTCCTTTTACATGGCCAAGGATCTGTTAGATACCACTGTTAGTGGCTGAATCAGTGACCTCGTATTTTTAAAAATTATATTACTTTTTATTCAACCTATTTGACTATTTAAAATCTTTATTCATCATATTTAATACTTACCCTCAACCTCTAAGAAATTAAAAAAAGAAATCATATAAAATTGGGATTTAAAAGGTCCAGTACAAATATTTACTCCTTATCATGTTAATTAGTTGTAACAACACAGATTATTCAGTATACCAGAAGATGATTACCACAGAAATTTGTTAAACCCTCAATTACAAACTGATTATACCACCCAATTCCAATCATCCTTCAACAGTCAGTTGGTCCCACTAACTACACCTTCTTCAGAGTGATTGGTTAGATCACTGAGTCATTATCTTCAAGAAAGTTGTTGTGACCCCCAACTGCATGATTAAACAACAAATATCTTGATCCACTATTGAATGATCTATTAAGGATCTTCACACACATGATCATTGGATTACATTTTCTTGTGTACTACATCAATTACCATTGCACTGATGTTGGTTGTAAGAAAATGGATCTTCATTTCAGGTATGTTTTTCTGTTTCTGGTTGTTTTTAAGAAAAAGAAGAAAATTTTGAAATTTTCTATGTACACTCTGTGTACTTTATGAGTACACGCCATGTAATTTTCTCCTGTGTGAGGCTCTGTTCTGGCCGTGTTCGGGCCACACACACGGTTTGTAGCGGTGATATGGAGGCCGCTTAATGTGGTGTATGTAAAGGGCGAGTACACGCCATGTACTCATGAAGTACATTCCATGTACTTTTATTTTTATTTCATTAATTTGACCGGGGTCGCGTCTTAAACCTATTTTCATCTTATTCTCTACCTAATTACGTTCAGAGCATCCGAGGAGGCCATATATTCTCTGAGCCACCGATCCATCAACAGTTATCCGAATAGAACGTCATCGGTTGAAATAGAATCGTAGTGGTGAGTTCTTTGTTCTTCCTTGGCCACGTTTCCTAATTCCTACTCTTCTGAGAGTTATCAGAGGTTGAACATTTTAGATGTTTTTGCAGATCTTCTTAGTTCTAGGCTGATTCACAGGACGAGGTTCAATTATATTGATATCATAGGATCTAGGTAGGTGGTTTGTTGCCCTACATTGAATGTATTTGAGTATTTGGTGCAAAAGGATCGGATACCCAGGTATCGGGAATATCAGGTTAGGGATTTGATCCTATATTGTTATCTACCTCAGATTTCCTTTATTCTTGAGGATATTATATGATTGATAATTACTTGTTAGCATGTTTGAGGATCACCCCATAGTTGTTCCCCCTATTTCGGTTGTTTATCGCAGTTTGGCTTAGGTTACCTGTGAGGCATACCTTGTTTCATTGTTTGCCTGCCTTGATATAATTTATTGCATGTATTTCCTGATATTTATATGCTTTTAATACAATTTAGCTATTAGAGGAGTAGTTTTTTTATCGTACTTTGGGCTTCTAACATTCGATTACAAACGACTACACTACTCAAGGCTGTTGGAACCTGGTGTGGTAGACTAAAGAGGGAATTGACGATTAAGGGATTCCCTAGAGAGTATGTTATAAATTATTATCATTCGTAGGACCTACAGGAATGGTACTTTGTGCTTCCGTAGAGTGTCCTTAGTTACGTATCGAGACTATAGGGGTAATTAGACATAAGTGCTTCCTCAGAGAGTCTACAGCTATCATTGTAATACCGAATGGGAATTGAAAGTAAGAGCATCCCAGAGTGTTTGTGCCTTTGTATGTTTACTTGACTAGATGGGTATTCTAGTGTGAGCCACCCAGAGAGTCACTATGATTATTTTTTGGTTGGTTGTGATGAGTCCAGCAATCCAAATAACAAGCTTGAGTTTTGTACTGCTTGTTGTTTAGGTAGTCTGCTGAGATACATGTTCTGTTACTTGCTATGCCTTGACAATGTAGAGCTGTTTGCTAGATTCCTTGGTAGATAATTAAATGAGTGAATTAAATTAATAAATAAATCTGAATGGATATTGGTATGACTTTTTACTTTAGAGTAATCCTTTTTCTATGTATCATTTATTTCCTTTACTTTTGCTATATTTCTCACTGATAGTAGGGCATAGTTCTTGTGGTCATTGCCTACTGGGATTAGTCTCACACCCTATTTGGGTCCTGATTTTCATCCCAACAGGTTATATGGTGGCATGTGTGGATAGGTATTGGGGCCCTTCTACATCAGGTACATGATTGCTGGTTGGAGCAGGAGAGCATAGGATAGAGCTTAGGCTTGCGATGTTGTAGGAGTTGTTGTTTACTTTTACTGCTTTGTTCTCAGTTGTATTTTAGAATTTTTTCTATTTGATGCTTTCCTTAGATACATGTACCATGATTCATAATTATTATATTATACGTTTCTTTCGCTATTTAGTTTCAGTTGTTGTATGATGTTTACTGCTTCCACTATTGACTATTATTTCCTATACCTTGTATACCTTACCAAATGATGGGATAGTTTCTCAAATAACATACCAAGCCCTTGCTGCTAGTCGGCAGCCTCTGACATTTGGGGAAATGCGCTTGAGGTCATGTGGCAAACCGGGCACGGGGCACCAGTTAATAGACTCTGAATTCAGGTCGTTACAAAGTGGTATCAAAGCAGGTTCTTTCCTTTTCTATTGACTTCCTCATTAGCAACATTATATAGGGATAGGACGGTATAAGAAAATTGTAAATAGCTATTCCTAGGCATTCTAGAACCCGTGTACAGGGAAAAATCCAGATTTCCTCGAATATTGTAATTTTTGAGTTTTTGAAAATGTTACAGTTTAATTGATCTCACTGTTGGTTGGTGGACTCATTCTGTGCTATTAATATTTGTATGATTGTGGATCTATTTTGTTGCAACACAATGATATGAGGGTATTCCATATAATTCATCATATATGAACTTGTTAAAAAATCACATATCATGCATTTTTTCATTCCATCATAATTGCATTAGAATCAGCATGCTGTTGTGATAGAATTTGTGATAGAAGATGCATGTTGTTGAGAAAGCCGTTGTGACTGAATACCTGCTATGTTGATAGGGTATCATTTGTTTAGAGATTCTTTATCATGGACTCAAAACTTTTGTCTTACAGGTGTTATGGGCCCTCGAGTATCGGAAATTGGTGGATCATGAGTTGTTATAATTTTTACATGTTATATCCATTGTTATGATGCCATGATTTGATTCGTGGGGATTATGGGCCCCACGGATCGGAATTTGGCACCTTAACACTTGTTTTATGTGTTTACTGGGCTCCGATGCAGTTTTGAGGCTATTGTCCAGAAAAACCTAGAATACACGGTGTGTACATTATGAATACACGCCCTGTAATTTTTAGCCGTGTCCCTGATAGTGTTGGGTAGAGACATGGGGTTGTAATGTTTTCTATATGAACACGTTGTTTACCAGCTTAGAAAGCTGTGTAGTCTGGAATAGGTATCTTGTCGTGTCACGAACAACATGGGCTGAGGTTTTCCTTCAACTGCACATCATGTCCCTTAGGAACACTCCGTGTATATTTGACCATGTCGACAGTCGTGTAGCCAACAGCACGGGTTGGTGTTATCATTCTGCGAACACACCATTTCCGTATGGAACAGGTTGTGTAGTGTCGACTGTGTGTCAGGCCATGTCACTAAAAACATGGACCAGGTAAGGAATGTCAAGTACCGGTCGTGTCTCCTATGACATGCCGTGTATTAGTGGTCCGTGTACCAGTTCGTGTGACTAATGACATAGACATGGGAGAGATCTTAAGGATACGTTGTGTACCGGACAAGCACGTTGTGTAGTTTCCTGCTGGGACAATCCGTATTCCCAGCCATGTAGTAGTGAACGGGTAGTTAGGAAAAGGGTTAGTACACGCTGTGTAGTATTATTACACACCGTTTAGTCATGTGGTTTACAAATCCATGTTTCGCCAAGGTACACGCCTAGGGTAAACTTTTAAGAAACACGTTGTGAAGTAGTACTAGCCGCCGTGTAGTCATGTCTTCCAAGATTTTAAATTTTTTCTCTCCAATTCCATTTTTCGCTCTTAAGTTTCAACTTTTTTCATCGTTAATGAAGGTTTGGTTTTGACCTTTCAGGGCTATGGCACCAAGACATCCTCTCATAGCACGTCAGGAACCAGGAAGTGACCGTACTCCTGATACTGCAGATCAGGGACTACCGGTAGTTCTGCCTATCATTCCAGACATGGAACCTGTACTTATTCCAGACACTAGTGTCGATTCTCAGTTTAGAGAGGGTTTCAGGAGATTCATGCAAACCTTCTAGGGAGCTCAGCATCCTGCCCTGTCTATGGCAGAGTTGACATAGGTTTTTTCGCAGCAGAACCCTCCCATGTTCAGAGAGGATGGAGGACCACAGGCTGTGGGGTCATGGATAGAAGTCAGGTTGTCCATCTTCGAGCATCTGGAGACACCTCTGGAGGGGAGAGTGAAGCTCACGGCTTATATTATGTGAGATTCCTCAAAGAGATGGTGGGATGTGGTTTTGCAAACAGGGCGCCAATAGGCTATGGTTTGGGATGAGTTTTAGCATATGTTCTATGACTACATCTACCAGGTGACGCTGAGGGCCGACAGAGCCAGAGAGTTCATGAACTTGCAGCATGGTACTCTCATAGTTATGGAGTACTACTCCCTCTTTACAGAGTTACAGCGTTTCACTCCCATTCTTGGGGAATGACGAGCTATTTTTGGTGAGGAT
Organism: Viscum album; assembly: GCA_963277665.1. Lineage (NCBI taxonomy): Eukaryota > Viridiplantae > Streptophyta > Magnoliopsida > Santalales > Viscaceae > Viscum > Viscum album. Next base: position 2,428,190 of record OY728129.1, read on the forward strand.
GTTTGAGGAAGGCCTCAAACCGCACATGAGGTCACATGTGAACTTCTTTTAGTTGACTTCTATCACTCTAAAAGTCAACCAAGTGCTTATTAAAGAGAAAAACATGATAGGGTATGGAGCTGTGGACCAGGGAATTTCAGCATCCAAGGATGATTTTCTCCAGACAGACAGCAGGAAGCGCCATTGAGAGTCTACACGAGGTGACTCGAGGAAGCGAGGTATTCCTTCTGGTAGACAGGATCTTCCCTCTAGAAACTAAGTACTGTGTTATTAGTCTGGAAGAAGTGGTCATAATAATCCTTAGTTCCCGAGGGACCCAGTAGAGTGCCGATCTTGTGGAAAGATGGGTCATCTATAGTGCTTCTGCAAGGTTCTTCTTCCAGTGGCTAGTGAAGGATGATCAGTTTTGACTCTGCGTATAGGAGAAGGATCACTAGTTCCGCAGAAGACTGGGGGTTGGAGTTCTTCAGGTCATTCAGGATAGGGTAGAGGTCGTGGACGTATTGGTCAGGCACAGGGAGGAGCAGCACAGAGATCTCAAGAAACTATGCAGGGCCACGGTATGGGCCAAACATTTTCTGTAGAGTTGATTCATCAGGAGTAGGATCCTAGACCTTCTACAGTTTGAGGTACGATTTTAGTATCCTCAGTTTAATATTCTACACTTTTCGATATAGGAGCTTCTCATAGCTTTATTTCTATGCATAATGTGGAAATCCATAGACTTACTATTTATACTTCTGAGGATATGATGCAGCTAAAAAATCCCAAGGGAATTAGAACTACAAGCATGAATCAGTGCTTAGACTTCCCCCCTTGAGTTTGGTGGGTGTCGTTTTTCATGGAGTCTCTTTGTTTTGGAGATTGAAGGATATGATGTCATTATCAGGATGTACTGGTTAGATCCCATCCATGAAATTGTCGATTTCTATCACCACAGGGCAAGTTTCACATCATTAGAGGGAGTATCGTTTCTTCACAAGGGCGAATGGGATGTCCATGCGAGCAGAGCTGGACCAGAGCATCATGGGTTGGGCGGTGTTACGGTCCATATTTCTAGCTTATATCTGGATGAACTTGAGACCTATTAGGTAAATTTTCCTCCAGTTGTTGATCGCTTTCCATATGTCTTTCTAGAAGACTTTTCAGGTTTTCCTCCAGAGCGAGAGGTTGACTTATCTATTGAGCTTGTGCCAGGAGCATCACTGGTGTCCATTATTCCTTATAGGATGGATACAGTTAAGTTGCAGGAGCACAAAAAGTAGTTGGAGGATTTTCAGACAAGGGGTTTCATCCGACCCAGTACTTCTTCTTGGGGTTCGTCTGTCCTGTTTGCGAAGAAGGTAGATGGAACCCTTAGGCTTTTTTTGGATTATCGGAAGCTGAACCAGTTGATGGTCAAGAACCGATATCCATTTCCACAGATAGATGATCTCTTTTATTAGCTTCGAGAAGCCAGAGTCTTCTTGAAGAATTACTTGAGATCTGGCTACAATCAGTTGTGTGTCAGACCATCTGATATACCTCTTACAGCCCCCCGGAGCAGGTATGGTCTGTATGAGAATTTGGTTATGTCATTCGGTATCACGAACACACCATCAGTTTTCATTGTGCTGATGAAAAGATTTTTCCATCCTTACTTGGATTCTTTCATGGTGGTTTTCGTGGACGACATCTTGGTGTACTCTCACACTCGACACGACCATGCAACCCATCTTGCGATCATTTTGAGTACACTAAGGGAGCATAAATTATATTCTAACCTCTCAAATTCTAACTTTTCGATGGACGAGGTTAACTTCTTGGGTTATGTCATCTCAGAGATAGAAGTATCAGTAGACCCTGAAATGGTGAGAGCAGTAGTCACCTGGGAGCAGCCAAAGAATTTCTTCGAGGTACGGAGTTTCTTAGGGATGGCTGGTTACTACAGGCTGTTTATACATGACTTCTCATGTCAAGCAGCGCCGTTTATGGGATTGACTAAGAAATGGGTGAAGTATTTTTACTCAGAAGCTTGTGATTCATCCTTCCAGGAGCTGAAAGGGACATTGAATTCAGCACTGATTCTAGTTTTTCCAGAGCTGGGTAAGAGTTATATAGTTTTCATGATGCATCTAGCATCAAGATTGGATCAGTGCTTATGTAGGAGGATCATTTTTTTGTGTACGGATCTCAGTAGTTGAGGCCACATGAGAGAAACTATCCTACGCAAGACCTGGGGTTGGCTGTAGTTGTTCATGCTGTGCATTGTTGGATTTATAATCTTTTGGGAGAGCATTTTGTGGATTATACTGGCCATAATATCCTCAAGTACATATTAACACGGCGTGACTTGAATCTGAGACAGCGGAGGTGGGTTGAGTACCTACAGTCTTTGGATTTTGAGCTTGCCTATATGCCTGGGAAAGGAAATTTAGTGGCTGATGCACTAAGCAGGAGGACTTAGATACAGAAAGTTCAGGAGGCCAGCAATGAGTGGAAGCTTATGGATCTGTTCTCTGAGATGCATTTGGAGGTGGATGACAGACAGGGGAAGACATTCCTATCTTCTGTAGTTGTTACCTCTATGGTTCTTGACCGCGTTCGGATGAGGCAGTTATCAGATTCTGAATGCCTAGTCCAACAGGAAAGTGTGTCATGATAGGACCCTCTTCTCAGAAGGACCATAGGTGAGGATGAGATCTTGCATTTCCAGGGATGCATATGGGCGCTAGAAGATATACGTGAGGAGGTGGTGCAAGACTTTCATTCCTCAGTCTGGGAAGTTCATCCAAGAATCAGCAAGATTTATTGTGATCTACACTGCCAGTATTGGTGGTTAGGTATGAAGAGAGATGTTATTGGTTTTGTCTTGAGATGTTCCACCTATAAGTAGGTGAAGGCAGAGCACCAGCGACCGACAGGACTTCTAAAGCGGCTACCCATTCCCACGTGGAAGTGGAATGATGTCACGACGGACTTCGTGGCTGGGTTACCGAGATCACCTCGAGGGAATGACACAGTATAGTTTTTCATTAAAAGGCTCACAATGGTTTCTCACTTCTTGCTGATTAAGGAGACCATTGGTGTTGATGAGCTTGGATGGTTGGACATCCTTGAGATTATACGATTACATGGAGTTATGAGTATTATCATTTCAGAAAGGGACTCTTGCTTCACTTTGCATTTCTATCAAGGGCTACATAGGGATTTGGTTACACCGTTACTTCTGAGTACAACTTACCATCCCCATACATATGGTCAGTCAAAGCGCATGATTCAGGTGCTAGAGGACATGCTATGAGCATGTGTCCTTGATTTTGGAGGTTCTTGGAAGAGGCATATACCTGTAGTGGAGTTTTCCTATAATAATAGTTTTCAAGAAACTGTTTAGATAACGCATTACGAGGCTTTGTACGGTAGGCCATTCCGATCAACCTTTTGTTGGATAGAGGTAGGAGAGGAAGCTATGTTGGGACCCCATCTTGTTCAGGAAACCACAGAGCAGGTAGAGTTGATTCTAAAAAGGATGGCTGCTGCACAGTCTTGGCAGAAATCATATGTTGATCAGTGGAGACAACCTTTGGAGTTTATGTTCGAGGATCAGGTTTTCCTATGTGTTACCCCAAGGTTGGGACATAAGAGGATCATGAGACAGGGTATGCTTTCACTGAGATACGTCAGGCCGTTTGAGGTTCTGGAGAGAGTCGTCCTAGTTGCTTATAAGTTTCAGTTTCCTCAGAGGTAAAAGGCTATGCATGACGTCTTCCATGTTTCTCAGCTTCGTCGCAATTTCTCAGACCCATCTCATGTTTTTCAACCAGAGAAGGTTGAGCTGGAGCGGGATGAATAATTCGATGATCATCCTATCAGTATTGTTGATCATAGTGCATAGATACTCTGTGGCTGGTATGTTCCACTAGTACGGGTGTTATGGCAGCACAGCCGTGTATAGGACGAGACTTGGGAGAGGGAGGCCGATATGCGATCACAGTGGCCAGAGTTGTTTGAATTTTCTTCTTTTTCACAAAGTTAGGGAAATTCACGGATGAATTTATTTAAGGGGGGATGGTTTTAAGAACTCGGATCTTTGTTTCTGGTATTTTTTTCTGTTTCTGGTCGTTTATGAGAAAAAGAATAAAATCTAGAAATTTTCTAAGTACACGCCCTGAACATCATGAGTACACACCGTGTACTTTTCTCCTGCGCGAGGCCATGTGCTGGCCATGTCCGGTCTACACACACGGTGTGTAGCTGTGATGTGGAGGCCGCTTAATGCATTGTACGGAAAGGGTTATTACACGCCATGTACTCATGAAGTATATGTCATGTACCTTTCTTTTTATTTCATTAATCGGACTTGGGTCGGTCTTAAACCTATTTTCATCTTATTCTCAACCTAATTACGTCCACAACATCTGGGGAGGCCAAATAATCTCTGATCCACTGATCTGTCACCATTAATCCGAATCTAACACTGTCGGTTGCAATAGAATCATAGGGGCGAGTTCTTGGTTCGTCCTTGGCCACGATGTAACAGCCCGAGATTTTATGAAAAATATTCTTTATAATTTTATTAATGTCTTGTGTTGTACGCTACACCAAAAGGATCTTGCACAACACACATCCTTGACTTTCCTCGCATTACACGCAATCGCGACCTTCCTCGATAGCGTGTGTAGTACGTAATACTGAGTTTCACTAAACAACGATATGCTATTAAAATATTATTAAAACTAGCCGTTAAGAATAGTAATAACCACCTTTTAAAAGTTTAGAAATTTTATCTCTCAAAATGGACTTCATTTTTGGATTCGGAGTAACGAATTTAGCCTAAGGTGAAATTTTGGTACTTTTCGGATAACTTTCATATTCTGATGAATAGTGAAAATTACTAAATTTTAATTAAAAACAAATTTTTTAATCGAAATAATTAATAGTGATAAATTATTAATTTGATTGGTTTTAATGTATATTTAAAATATATTTTTACAATTCAATACAATTTTTGTCATTGGATGTAATTTCACATTTACACCAGACATAAACAACTGTTAATCTTTTGATAGTTATTATCTCTTAAAAACACGCTATTTGTTGTGACAGCGGAAATTAATTATAAAATTATTTAATTAAACTTATATTTTGGGAATTTTTTAATATAGAAATCATTTTTGAATTCGGAATATCAATTATAGCTTAGGGTGAAATTTTGGCATTTTTCTGAAAAACTTCAATATTTGATGAATAATGTAACTACTAAGTGGTAGTTAAAAAAATTATTTTTATCAGAAATCTTAATTTTACCGCTTCTATGAATGGAATTTCAAAAATTCGAGAGACACGGTTGATGTTAGTAAGTAAAATATGGTTCAATGAAATGAAAATAATTTTTGGTGAATAATAACTTTTTACTTTTATTTACCACGGTTAAAAGTAAATAGGGTAATTAAGGGTAAAAATGATATTAATATTACCCTAACACATGTACTAATCCAATTGGACAAGTTTATCTCGACCAAAAACAAACTTAAGTGTAAAATATTATCATTTAGGCCCACTTGTATTAGATTAGGACATTTATTATTATTTAATTCAAAGAAGAGTTAAAAGAGTTAAAATCAAAGTTTATTTAATAAAACATTTTTAATATAGGGTTATACATAAGATAAATTCGACTATAAATATTCATTAGAAAGATAAAAATATTTCCTACATAATGGTATTTTAGTTGTAATTTTTAGATATTATATAATTTAATTTATTTATGACACAACGATGATGCAGTAATTATCTTATTAATAAAATATTGACATAATTGATGTTATAAATACCCAAATAAATATAATTTGAGACTTTATATGAATTAAACTAATTTTCTAGGTTAATATGACATGTTAGTATTGATTTAATTAACTTTTTTTAACTTACAATTCTGAAATTATTTTCAAGAAATCAATTACTAAATAGTGTCAAAATTGACATAAAATAGTTTTTAAAAACAATATTATATAATTAATTGTTATTTTATTCCTAAAAATCTATGGTCCGGCCAAATGACTTAGATAAGGTTATATATATTAATAATAAACAATTTGGGGTTCTTTTGGCTTCTTATAGTATGTTTATTAACCTTATAGTGTAAGAACACAAGAAGACACGGTAAAAGTAAAATTATTTAACTTAATGTTAAATCTAAATGATAAGTTTAAAATAGGAACCTAAACTTGTATAAATTCTATTGGATGAGATTATTTCTACCCATACCCAGCTTATCTTAGAAATAAATCAATTTGGAGCTATTTAAAACAGAATTTGTCTTTATTATAAAATAATATTTTTAGTTATTCCAAAGGTGCCCCTCTCCTTCCTTATAAAAGGGCACCTCCTCCCTCTCCTCCTCACACCAATTTGAGCATTCAAGCTCGGCCAACCCCTGAAAAAATCTCTTCTCCACTTCCCTAGTATCATCCTAGAGGTCTTGGTATTCTTTAAAGACCAATTTTAGTGCCCTAAAAGGAGGTCTCAAAGAAGCACTTCAAAGAAGAGGTAATATCCATTACCGATCCTTTCCAATTTCTTTCTTCTTCAACTTCTCCTTCATTAGTTTTTTAATTATGAAGTAATAACATCAGTATCACTCATATACGAATATGTTATTATAAGTATGAAACAACCCTATTTAATCATCTATCCATCCTACGGAAAATAAAATAACCGCGCGTGCGTACGTACGGAATACCGTCTCCACGCCGTGGTGTAATCTATTTTCCACCACCACCTTAATAGGATGGGTATAATGGTGTAATGAGTAACTATATATGATTATTATAAAGTGATATTGATACTGAAATATTATACATAAACTTCAACACAATTCCACGACCATGAGAATGATATCATTGCTCGTGCGTACGTACGGACTACCGTCTCCACGACGCGATGAGATTCATTATCCCTGTTAACCATTCCAAAATGATTATAAAGTATATATAATGAATAATAATGGAATATATGACATGTTAAATCTACTGGATTTATGTATATATATATATATGTCATCTACTTACTTCCATTCAAGACAATAAGGAATGAAAGCAGCGTTCATGCGTACGTACGGACTACCGTCCCAATGAACGGTGTGTTTCATTTCATTTATCTGTCTATTATATATATATATATATACTGAATATATATGATATATAAATCATACTTTATATTCTGTAAGTAAGTAAATCATGATATAAGTAGTAATAAAGTCAAGAACAACAAGTCCAAACACCTACGATAAATGAAACGATTTTACCCAAAACACTTCTTTAACATGAATTTACAAAAGAATAGGTAATATAAAGTCATAAGTGGCCCATATATGATATAATAACAATTAATATGATTCATTAATAAGTCAATAACATTATTTTAATCATTATACAGGAGGTTCGGACACGTACAAATCAAGTCGGACCTAAGGTAAGGGAAATATCACAATCTCATTTTTATCCGAGATTGTTTATACGTTGGTATTTACTGGGGTGTATTTTATCATCCACATCTATGTTTCCTCAATATGTAATGTTATTTCCATCCTCCTAAAATTTTTTAAATCCAATTTTACCCTTTGATGAGTTTTTAGTAAAAGTTATGAAAGGAATATTTTGTCGTTTTTCGTACGAGGTACTTTTTGACTTTTTTGACAAAAGTACGAAGAATATTTTTTTTAACTTAAACAGCACGAACAGATTTTTAAGGTTTTATAAAGCCTTATTTTCATGAAGCTTCCTCCAAAATATTTCATGACTATTTTCAATAAAATCTCTTTCTTTTAAAATTGCATGATGTTTTGTGAAAAGAAATTGATTTTGAATAAGAAGGGATATTTTCTTCAAGAATTCATTTCAAGTGTTTTATCAAAATTATTTTCCATCTAAGATAATAAAGGGTTCTGTTTCTATCCATATTTTTACATTGATTTGACTATGTTGTGATGGAATTATGTTTATGAATTCCTTTATCTTATATGAATGGTTTTATGATGTCATGTTGTTTAAGAATCCCATTTTTATTACATGGGTTATGCAATGATGTATGATTTATGATTTTGTGGCACACATAATAATGGTATCATTATGAGATGGGTGGGACCTATATATCCCTCCAATGCATTGGGTAAAGATTTTATATCTCATGAGATAGACATGGCTAGAACGGTAGGTTATACTGGTTCAGTGAAGCAGTACTGAAACGAGGGTAACTCGGTTCAGAAATGGACTTTGTCCACTAAGATAGTCTTGGCAATGAGTCTTGACTAATAAGAAATGATTCTCTATGATTATGTGTGTATGCCACAAAGTTTCATGTTTTAAGTTATGATTATTGTGATTACATTTCACTACCATGATTTATCCCATGTTATGAAATTATGATCTCTTTTGCAGGTTAAGATTTCCAAAAGTTATGTGCTTGATGTGATTTATATTACTTTTGTTTACCCTTACTGAGCGTTTAAGCTCACCCTTTTATGTTTTCTTTTCCCCAGGATATAATGAAAGGTTTTAGGTATAAAAAAAAGAAGATCTTTATGGGGGATGTTGAAGATCTTTCACCAGGATTAGAAGATTATATTCTGGGTTTCCAAACACACTAAACTATTATGATCCTTGTTTGTGTGTTTTTGTTATGTACTAAGTATTCCGCAAAAGTAATGTAATGTCTATGTACGTCAGGCTTTGGGTCTCTATAGTTGGTATCAGAGGAAAGGTTTAGTCAACCTTTGGAAAATAGGATGCGAAATCTTTAGTGAGATCCCTAGAGATATTTCTAAGGTATGTCTAGGGATGTCCCTAAGGATAAGTATACGTATAAGATACAGTCCTAGAACTACGGTAACGATCTTAGAATTTAACCTAAGATGTTAGATATTAAGGGTACTCCCCCTTTACTATTTTGTTTTCCCTAGCATGATTTTTTCCTCTCACAATATTGTTTTTGTGTTTTAGTTAATGGAGGGAACCAGAAGGAATTCGGTTAACATTGAATCCAATGGACAAATTAGTGACTATGAGCAAAAAAAATTGTGTAATTCCTAGAGAGAAAGATCCTGTGATTATGCCAAATCATTCATCGCGATATATGATTAACAAGGTGAAATTTAGTGGTATGCCTAATTCATCAAAGAAGAGGAAGATAAACTATTATGCATGTTCGCATGTTGGGGAGCATAAAGAAACGAGGATTGATATTTCTAAAGAAGGGAAGAAGAACCTTGAGGAATACCTCAAATGGAGGGACCGATGTTATCTGTGTGGAGAAAAGGGTCATAGAGTGACAGACTGTTATGGAGTTCAATGTCTTATTTGTGGAGAACATGGGCATTACCCAACTCAATGCCCTGACCTAAAAAGTTACTTATAAATAAAGGAAGGACTTCTTCCAGGACAATCATTGAAGTGGATGGACTGAAGTGTTTATGTAATGGAATTAAGGAATAATGTTGTTGAGGTACTTTTATGGTGTATTGAAATATTTATGTATTGGTCTATTGTGGTCTTCAATAAGTTTAAGGTACCGGTAACCCTGAAAAGTGATTAAAATATTTTGGAAAGTAGATAATATGCCCATAAAGAAGTGAAAATGAGAAAATGGAATGTTTAACAGTATTCATGAGCTCATGATTGATATAAGGACTAAGTGATATCATGGTTTGAGTATATAGAATTTTGAGGATTTTGGTATATGGAAGGTGTTAACTTTTAACTGCATTCAAGTTTTCACTATGGTTCAATGGGTATTCAAGAGAGTACAAGATTAAGGCCTTTGAATGTTTGGAATGTGACCAACAAGATATATCTTATGATATATGGGGATCAATGATGGTATTAAATCTCTGAGAGTGGACGGAAGTATTATGGATAAGCCTAAAGATTGGAATGGATTATGTTGTACATATGTTAGTATTATTGATGGAATGTTATAGTAATATAGTTTTAGAAAGAGGACAACCTGAAGGATGGGCGACAGCCCATCGCGTCGGACAAGGCTGTGGAAATCGAACCCACAATCTAAGTGCTACTGGCCTTTATCGCCTACCAATGGCCTACAGGAAGTCCCTGTTTAGTAGAAACTAGTTTTATTATATTAAGCAGTATGATATATGAAGTATAAGTCCATTTTAGGAACCATATATGATTAATCTCAATATAGAATGACTTATGTATATTTAATAACTTTTCCAAACCTTTTGTTTGAGACAGATGTAATGACCCATCATTCCATCACATGATCAATAAACACTTCATGAATAACAAATTCAACTTCATTTCATTAAGAGATGAAGTCGAAATTGTTCAAAGTACGAACAAACAATGAGATTGTACCAAAATAAAGTAAGTATTTATTCTAATTCAAATTCTTCAACTTTAGGGAGATGATCTTGAAAACCAAAAAAATGTTGTCCTAGTGCCCTTATATCCGGTAAATTAGACGGTACCTTATATCATCACAAATCTATGGATTTTTGATTACTGGATTTTCCATAGCCATGTTCTCTACCACTCTCCATCAGAACATGATGATTAGATTTCTCTTCCATATCAATATTTTCACCTATGTGGAAACCCAATGATTAGTTTATTTGGGTAACCGTTACGTTTCATACCATTGTTTTTAAAGATTGGTTTTGGTATTCCCCTTTTACGATGTGGGTTTCTATTAAACAAACTTTCAAGTAGTAAACCATTTATAACCCAGACGAATTTCGAGGGCGAAATTCATTTTAAGGGGGGTAGAATGTAACAGCCCGAGATTTTATGAAAAATATTTTTTTTAATTTTATTAATGTCTTGTGTTGTACACTACACCAAAAGGAGCTTGCACAACACACATCCTTGACTTGCCTTTCATTACACGCAATCACGACCTTCGTCGATAGCGTGTGTAGTACGTAATACTGAGTTTCACTAAACAATGATATGCTATTAAAATATTATTAAAACTAGCCATTAAGAATAGTAATAACCACCTTTTAAAATTTTAGAAATTTTATCTCTAAAAATGGACTTCATTTTTGGATTCAGAGTATCGAATTTAGCCTAAGGTGAAATTTTTGTACTTTTCGGATAACTTTCATATTCTGATGAATAGTGAAAATTACTAAATTTTAATTAAAAACAACTTTTTTAATCGAAATAATTAATAGTGATAAGTTATTAATTTGAGTGGTTTTAAAGTATATTTAGAATATATTTTTACAATTCAATACAATTTTGGTCATTGGATTTAATTTCACATTTTCACCAGACATAAACAAGTGTTAATCTTTTGATAGTTATTATCTCTTAAAAACACGCTATATGTTGTGACAACGGAAATTAATTATAAAATTAATTAATGCAACTTATATGTTGGGAATTTTGTAAAATAAAATCATTTTTGAATTCGGAATATCAATTATAGCTTAGGGTGAAATTTTGGCATTTTTCAGAAAAACTTCAATTTTTGATGAATAGTGAAACTACTAAGTGGTAGTTAAAAAATTATTTTTTTTCATAAATCTTAATTTTACCGCTTCTGTTAATAGAATTTCAAAAATCCGAGAGACCCGGTTGATGTCAATAAGTAAAATATGGTTCAATGAGATGAAAATAATTTTTGGTGAATAGTAACTTTTTACTTTTATTTACCACCGTTAAAAGTAAATAGGGTAATTAAGGGTAAAAATGATATTAATATTACCCTAACACATGTCCTAATCCTATTGGACAAGTGTATCTCGACCAAAAACAACCTTAAGTGTAAAATATTATCATTTAGGCCCACTTGGATTAGATTAGGACATTTATTATTATTTAATTCAAAGAAGAGTTAAAAGAGTTAAAATCAAAGTTTATTTAATAAGACATTTTTAATATAGGGTTATACATAAGCTAAATTCGACTATAAATATTAATTAGAAAGATAAAAAGATTTCCTACATAATGGTTTTTATTTGTAATTTTTAGACATTATATAATTTAATTTATTTATGACACAACAATGATGTAGTAATTATCTTATTAATGAAATATTGACATAAGTGATCTTATAAATACCCAAATAAATATAATTTGAGACTTTTTATGAATTCCAATAATTTTATAGGTTAATATGACATGTTAGTATTTATTTAATTAACTTTTTTGAACTTATCATTCTGTTATGAGTTTCACAAAAATCAATTACTAAATAGTGTCAAAATTGACATAAAAAAGATTTTAAAACAAATATTATATTATTAATTGTTATTTTATTCCTAAAAATATAAGGTTCTGCCAAATGAAATATATATGGTTATATATATTAATAATAAAAAATTTGGGGTTATTTTGGCTTCTTATAGTAAGTTTATAAACCTTATAGTGTAAGAACACAAGAAGACACGATAAAAGTAAAATTATTTAACTTAATGTTAAATCTAAATGATAAGGTTACAATAGGAACCTAAACATGTCTAAATTCTATTTTATGAGAGTATTTCGACCCATCCCCACCTTATCTTCGAAATAAATCAATTTGGATCTATTTAAAACCGAATTTGGCTTTATAATAAAATAATATTTTTAGTTATTCCAAAGGTGCCCCTCTCATCCCTTATAAAAGGGCACCTCCTCCCTCTCCTCCTCACACCAATTTGAGCATTCAAGCTCGGCCAACCCCTGAAAAAATCTCTTATCCACTTCCCTAGTATCATCCTAGAGGTCCTGGTCTTCTTTAAAGACCAATTTTAGTGCCCTAAAAGGAGGTCTCAAAGAAGCACTTCAAAGAAGAGGTAATATCCATTACCGATCCTTTCAAATTTCTGTCTGCTTCAAATTCTTCTTCTTTATTTTTTTCATTATCAAGTAATAACATAAGTATCACTAACATACTTATATGTTATTATAAGTATGAAAAAAGCCTATTTAACCATCTATCCATCCTACGGAAAATGAAATCACCGCGCGTGCGTACGTACGGAATACCGTATCCACGCCGTGGTGTGATCTATTTTCCGCCACCACCTTAATAGGATGTGTATAATGGTGTAATGAGTAACTATATATGATTATTATAAAGTGATATTGATACTGAAATAGTATACATACACTTCAACACAATTCAACGACCATGATAACGATATCATCGCTCGTGCGTACGTACGGACTACCGTCTCCAAGACGCGATGAGATTCATTATCCTTGTTAACCATTCAAGAATGATTATAAAGTATATATAATGAATAATAATGGAATATATGACATGTTAAATCTACTGGATTTATGTATATATATATATATATGTCATCTACTTACTTCCATTCAAGACAATAAGGAAAGGAAAGCAGCGTTCATGCGTACGTACGGACTACCGTCTCCATGAACGGTGTGTTTCATTTCATTTATCTATCTATTATATATATATATATGTACTGAATATATATGATATATAAATCATAATTTATATTCTGGAAGTAAGTAAATCGTGATATAAGTAATAATAATGTCAAGAACAACAAGTCCAAACACCTACGATAAATGAAACGATTTTACCCAAAACGCTTCTTTTACATGAATTTACAAAACAACGGGTAATATAAAGTCATAAGTGGACCATATATGTTATAATAACAATTAATATGATTCAGGAATAAGTCAATAACATGATTTAAATCATTATACAGGAGGTTCAGACTTGTACAAAGCAAGTCGGACCAAAGGTAAGGGAAATATCACAATCTCATTTTTATCCGAGATTGTTTATACGTTGGTATTTACTGGGGTGTATTTTATCATCCACATCTATGTTTCCTCAATATGTAATGTTATTTCCATCCACCTACAATTGTTTAAATCCAATTTTACCCTTTGCTGAGTTTTTAGTAAAAGATATGAAAGAAATATTTTGTCGTTTTTCGTATGAGGTACTTTTTGACTTTTTCGACAAAAGTATGAAGAATGTTTTTTTAACTTAAACAGCACGAACGGATTTTTACGGTTTTATAAAGCCTTATTTTCATGAAGATTCCTCCAAAATATTTCATGACTATTTTCAATAAAATCTCTTTCTTTTAAAATTTTATGATGTTTTGTGAAAAGAAATTGATTATGAAGAAGAAAGGATATTTTCTTCAAAAATTCATTTCAAGTGTTTTATCAAAATTATTTTCCATCTAAGATAATAAAGGGTTCTATTTCTATCCATATTTTAACATTGATTTGACTATGTTGTGATGGAATTATGTTTATGAATTCCTTTATCTTATATGAATGGTTTTATGATGTCATGTTGTTTAAGAATCCCATTTTTATTACATGGGTTATGCAATGATGTATGATTTATGATTTGTGGCACACATAAGAATGGTATCATTATGAGATGGGTGGTACCTATATATCCCTCCAATGCATTGGGTAAAGATTTTATATCTCATGAGATAGGCATGGATGGAACGGTAGGTTATACCGGTTCAGTGAAGCAGGACTAAAACGAGGGTAACTCGGTTCAGAAATGGACTTTGTCCACTAAGATAGTCTTGGAAATGAGTCTTGACTAAAAAGAAATGATTCTCTATGATTATGTGTGTATGCCACAAAGTTTCATGTTTTATGTTATGATTATTTTGATTACATTTCACTGCCATGATTTATCCCATGTTATGAAATTATGATCTCTTTTGCAGGTTAAGATTTCCAAAAGTTATGTGCTTGATGTGATTTATATTACTTTTGTTTACCCTTACTGAGCGTTTAAGCTCACCCTTTTATGTTTTCTTTTCCCCAGGATATAAATAATGTTTTAGGTATAAAAAAAAGAAGATCTTTATGGGGGATGTTGAAGATCTTTCACCAGGATTAAAAGATTATCTTCCGAGTTTCCAAAGACACTAAACTATTATGATCCTAGTGTGTGTGTTTTTGTTATGTACTAAGTATTCCGAAAAAGTAATGTAATGTATATGTACGTCAAGCTTTGGGTCTCTATACACGTTTCCTGATTTCTTCTCTTGTGAGAGTTATCAGAGGTTGAATTTTTTAGGCTTTTTTGCAGATCATCTCTGTTCAAGGATGATTCATAGGGCGAGGATCAATTATATTGATCTCGTAAGATCGAGGTAGGTGGTTTGTTTCCCTACATTGAATGTCTTTGAGTTTTCAGTGCATACCCGGCTATCATGTATCTTGGGTTAGGGTTTTGATCATGTATTGTTATCTACCTTATATTTCATGTATGATTGAGGATATTATATGATTGTTAATTTCTTTTTAGCATGTTTGAAGATCACTTAATGGGTGTTCCCCCTTTTTTTGCTGTTTATCGTTGTTTGGCTTAGGTTGCCTGTGTGGCCTACCTTGTTGCATTGATTGCCTTCCTTAATATAATTGATTTCATGTATTTCTTGTTGTTTATATGATTTTGATACATTGTAGCTATTATCCAAGTAGTTTTTTGTGCTTACTTTGGGATGCTAATAGTCAATTACGCACAACTACACTACTCAGGGTTGTGGGAACCTGGTGTGGTAGACAAAATAGGTAATTGACGATTTAGGGCTACCCTAAAGAGTCTGTTATAAATTAGTATCGTTTTCAGGACCTATGGGAATGAGACTTTGTGCTTCCATAGAGTTTCATTAGTTATGTATCGAAACTGTACGGGGAATTAGACATAAGTGATTCCTTAGAGAGTTTATAGCTATTGTTGCAAGACCATAGAGGAATTCATGTTGAGAGCTTCCCAGAGTTTTTGGGCCATTGTATGTTCACTTGACTAGAAAGGTCTACTAGGGTGAGCCACCTAGAGAGTCACTACATTTATTTTTTGGTTGTTTTTGAAGAGTCCACCAATCCAAATAACAAGATTGAGTTTTGTACTGCTTGCAGTTTAGGTAGTATGCTGAGATATTGTTATGTTACTTGCTATGACTTGAGAATGTTGATATGTTTTCTAGATTCCATGGTTGATAATTAAGTGAGAGAATTAAATTAATAAATAAATGTGAATGGATATTGGTCGGATTTTTTACTTTAGAGTACTCCTTTTTCTCTGCTGCATTTATTTCCCTTACTTTTTCTATATTGGTCACTAATAGTATGGCACATATCTTATGGTGATTGCCTACTAGGATTAGTCTCACACCTTGTTTGGGTCTTTATTTTCATCCCAAATAGGTTATATAGTTGTAGGTGTGGATATGGATTGTGGCCCTTCTACTTCAGGTACATGATTGCTGGTTGGAGCTGGAGAGCATAGGAGCTAAATTAGGTTTGTGATGCTGTTAGAGTTGCTGTTTACTTTTTGTGCATTGTTCTCAGTTGTATTTCAGTGAATTTTTGTGTTTGATTATTTCCTTAGATACATGTACCATGATTAATCATTATTATATTTTACATTGCTTCCACTGTTTAGTTTCAGTTGTTGTATGGTCTTTACTGCTTCTTCTATTGACTGTTATATTATATACCTTGTATACCTTATCAAATGAGGGCATAGTTTCCCCAATAACTTACCAAGGCCCTCGCTGCTAGTCGGCAGCCTCTGGTGTTTGGGGAAATGCGCTTGAGGTGATGTGAAGAACTGGGCACGAGGCACTAGTTGAGTGGCTCTGGATTCGGGTCGTTACATTGGTCTTGCTCAAATTTAATCTAATCGCTGTATAAAATCACTTGTCTTAGTACAACACTATTCCAGAAATAATTATCTATTTTTCTGAAGACCGTACGTGATAGATCACTGAATACTCATATAAAAAATGTATTCTGAATAATTGATAGAAACAATGTCCCATATTCAGTCTCAAGTGTTAATAATCAATGTTTAATGTATATTTCATATAAATTTCATTAAGAAACATGAATGTATTTAATACAATACATGGTGTTCTCATTTTATACATGTATTAATTTGAGTGCATAGAGAATTCCATATGAAATATATACTTCATAACCAAACATACAATTTTTTTGTTTCTTATTCAATTCCACTCAAATTTTATGAAACCTAAGAACATATACATTGCACAAACTTCATGCACACATAATACACACCATCTATTTAAATATTATTTACTTATGCATAAGTATGAATTTAAGCATGTACTACTATTTTGATTCTTTCACATAAACCTAAATGGAAATTTATTCTCATTTGTGAACATATTATTGTGGAGACACACAAATAAAACTACTCATATTAGATATTTCTTTTCAAACAATATGTGAATCCACTGAATTTTTGTTTAGATCAAATAGTAGTTCTCAATACCTCCTTGCGAATCACCCCTCATGTATAGAGATCATCCCATGAAAGCTTCTCAAATAAGTCACATAACAGAACATGTGATATTGATATTATAATGTTCTACTTTATGTAACAATATATGCAATATCTTTTTTTACATTTCAATAACACAATATGTGGAAACTCAAAATTCATTATGATAGCTAAGGCTTTGTGGAACTCTACTTCACAAAACCTGAACATATAACATCTTCATTCTTCATCAAAAACTCAGATAGTTCGTGGTGCTTCTTTCTCCATCATGGTTGTTTTATCTTCATCACAAAACAAGTTCAAGAAAACTCAAGATATTCATGGATCCTAGTTTTTCATGGAAACATGAGGCTTCACACAATCCAGGAAAAATTCACATGAGAATGTCATGCTTCCTGGATGGATTTGTCGAACCATGTTCTTCATGACGCTATATGAATGTGAAATGAAAAATCATATTCCAATGGGATCTCATTGACTTTTCACAAAATGATGTCAATGAAAATTATCTTTTCAGAACCAAAGGGATTCACGAAGCTCTATTTATCCGGATACGAGATATTATCCAATAAAATACAACCCAAAATGATCTTAGCCCTTAGTATTTATAAGAAACTATCATTGTCTTAAAACCTTCTAGAATCACAGAAACCCATTCTATGTTTCTTAATAACATCCAACCATAATGTTTCATACTATTGGGAATCATCACCATCACCATAAAAATGATAATTTCATCATACTGTATTTTAGCATTTTGATCATTGTTTTATGATGGAAATGAATTTGCATCTCATTTTGATCATCATAAAAATTTCAAAATTTTCTAAAGATGATTGTAGGTATCAGAGTGACTTCAATCGATGAAACAATAGATCCCCATATCGAACTGATCTGTTGAGTATGGCTGAGGATGATGATGACACATCTCTAGGGATATAATGTGACCAAGATGTTTAGATAGACAGATTGGATTGGGGTGTTCATTTGGAACTAGTGTAGCAAGTCCCACAAATTAATAAACTAGGTTCACTTTAATATTTATTATACCGACCATGATTCAATAGTCGTAAAATTGGTTACAAGTTATGAATGCTCAACTCCTTGGCACCGCCCCATGCCTTCGCATGTCTACTGTTGTGCTACCCCACACATTGGCTCTACACTGCCTCTATGATCCTCTATGGATGAGTTCCTATACCCACCATCACGCCTCTTAACTAGGTTTGGTCTGGCTCCCTTAATGATGGTTTGATCCTCCAGGGTCCCACATAAGTAAAATTTTGAGTATCTAGTTCCACCTAGGTGGTTGGGGAATTATTTAATGATATCTATAAAAAATAACATTCAACATTTCTTTAAAAAATGAATTAAATATCTCAAAATTAAACCAAAAACAACATCACTTATAAAAATGATATAAAGAATGTTCTAATTCAATTCAACCAATGAAACATGTATTTAGAACTTAATATCATATATACAATCCTCAAAATTAAAAATCACAAAACAAATTAAAATATTTCACCAAATACTCATTGAAAACAACTTCAATTCACAATACAGTTCAATCTCCCCCATTTTATTTGTTGTCAATACTCAAATGATGTCTATATGTTTACTTTTATTTATACCAATTATTGAAAATGTATACAATTGAGAGTTTAGGAGTTGAATGTCCAATCAAATTATTATCCACTTTATTTTTTAAAAAACCGAAAGAGAAATCACCCAATAAAATAAATGAGCTTTTATTTAATCAATTCTAAGTCTATGCCTAAAGACCTGGTGCGAAAAAAGAGATATTTCACCTAAGCATAAAAGTTAATAAAATCATATAATGTGATACCATTCTAAATATAATTTCAATATGTAAAATAATATGTAAAAATTTGAACAGGATTTCTATGATATCTTGAGAACACATGTCACGACCCGTCCTCGGGGCCCATGCCATGACTACCCCAAGCCCGCCTTCCATAGGCCAGGGGCTGGCGACTAGCACCAAGGCGTAAATCCTGGTAAAAAGGGAAGTCATTTCCTTTGTAAAGTAAATATGCACCATAGAGTAAGCAAGCGGAAAAGTAAACACTAAGTAAAAACAGAGTACATCTGAAAGTGCGGAAAAGTAAATGGGCCAGTATACAAACCCAAACTGAAAGTAAAGTAAAACTCTAAAGGGAAAACAGCAACTGTAAAGTAAAAGCCACTACACCGAGCTGTCCACTGGAAATCCCACATGAAGGGTGGGTACAGATAGCTCCACTGGTACACAGGTCCCACCGTCCGCTCCGAGTACGTCCCGTCCAGTGGTCCACCTCCAGGTACCGTCCTGCTCTGCAAGCCTCAACCACGATCAATGCTTTCCGTCGTCTGCAACCAACACAATGTAGTGCGGGCATAGCCCGTGCATGGGTGAGTATAAGCTACTCAGTAGGGACCCCGAGACCCCTGAAGGTCTCCCAAAATCCACAAAGGATAAACCACAAAGGTGAGATACAATCACGAAGTAAAAAAACCGACACTGCTTAGGTATATGCCCATACATATACCTAAGTCATCAATTCCAATACGCTCCAACCTCCGAGCCCAAGTACAACTCAATCCACACAGTAAAGTATACGTATTCCACACAGGAAAGCAAAACGAAATCCACACAGGATAACACAACACAATCCACACAGGAAAGCAACAGGATTCAGCTCACACAAGTATACTTCATCGAAGGATGATAAAGATGATCTCTGGTCCATCTAAGCCTTCAGACCCACGAAGGATCGATAGGTAACTAACCTCCACAAAGACCCATACAGGATCGGGCCCACACAGGACCTGTAGGTGCTGGTTCACACAGGACCGCTGAGCGCAATGACCCACACAGGATCGGACCCACACAGGATCAGGCCCACACAGGACCTGTAGCACTGATCCACGTAGGAACGCTGAGTGCTGTAGTCGTCATCGAATCCACCAAGGATCTCTGTACTGTCGTCGTCGTAGTCACAGTAGTAGTAGTAGTAGCAGTAGCAGTCACAGTCGCAGCCAGCACTAGGGTTCCCGCACACAGAAAGCTCGTTCGGGAGGGTCCGCTCCACGATCTGAGAGGATGATACATCAACTGTCACACAGTCCAGAGTTGATGTATCCAAAAGATCCGTATCGTCAACAGGAACTCAACGCAACAGACGGCGCGTCAATCGGACGCCCGGTCTGAGAGATATTTTCTTTTTCGTCCCAGGGGCCCGGTTGGTTTTTAAGGAAAAACAAACCCGACTGTACTCCACCTGCGTCCAAACCTCGGGCGGAGTATTCTCAAAGATCTGTCTCACTATGAGGAGCACAACTAAGCTGACGGCACGTCAATCGGACGTCTGTAGCTCTTGATATGAGTGTTTCCGCTCCGAAGGCCCGGTTGGTTTCGTGTACGAACCGACCTGGACAAACTCAAAGTATTCCGAAACCTTGAGTGCGATATACCGAAACGACCGTCTCGATCCAAGGATCGCATCGCCGCTGACGGTTCGTCAATCCGAGGTCCGTATCTCATGTTATGGGCAAAAGACCGAAGTCGATTCGAAAACGGGGGGTCCGGGTCCGGGCTGACCCGGGTCTGACCCGGCCCGGCCGGCAGCGCGGTCCGGCGCGGCGGCGTAGCCCGGCACGACGACGCGGTCCAGCGCGGCGGTGCGGACCGGCGCGACGGCGCGGCCGGGGCGCCGCTCGAGTTCCACGCGCGGGGGGCAAGGCCCCCGCCCTCCTCTGCTGGCGGCGCGGCTGAAAGCCGCGCCTTGGATCAAACGGCCCCCCCACGTGGGGGCCTGCTTTTGAGAAAAACGGGGGGCGCTGCCCCCCCTTGGAGTAACCGCGGCCCCCCCATTATGGGGGACCGATTTTGGCCAGCCGGGGGAATTAATTCCCCCGGTTCTTCTCCCTTCCGGCCGGCCCGACCTGGCAGGCCGGTCCATCCTCAACGGGACCGGCAAGGCCGGTCCCCTTTCCGGCTTCCGACACCTGCGTCCCGGCTAGCCGCCGGTCATCTCGTTCTGCCGCGTCCCAGAACCGGCCGCGGCCTTCATCGTCCGGCGCAGTGCGACGACACCGCGCCCCTCCGCCACAGCCCCGCTCCGGCCGCGGCGCCTTTGGTTTCCTTCGACGCGGCACGACGGCGTCGCGTTCATGAAAATATTTCCACTGCGCGGCGCGACGGCGCCACGCAATATTTGTCGTGTGATTCCCGCGTGGTGCGACGGAACCACGCCATCTCGTTCATCCACAAGAAAAATAATAATATTCAAGAACAAAGGAGGGGGTATTCGGCCGTGTTTATACGGTCCGGCCCCCCTCTCGTTAGACGATAACACATAAACATTTATCCTCACATTTGTCATGCTAGAACCAAGAATGAGAATAAATAAATAATCAACAACAAACCTCTACCTCGGTTTCAAGAACGATGATCGTCAACGACCCGCGGAAGACGCGCCGCGGTGGTCAGCGTCACGGAAGATGGACGCTGTTGTCCTGAAGCGAGGATTCGAAGTTCTTTGACGACAATTTCGTCGCGGGAAATCGTCGCGGAAGAGATGACGCGGAAGAAGACGTCGTCGGTGTCGCGGGTATGGCATCGCGGAAGACGATTCCCGAGAACGTGGCGTTCTTCGTCGATGATCGAAGGTTCTTCGCGTTCTTCGTCAATGTTTGAAGAAGAAGAAGAAAGCTCCAAATTCTCTCAAGATTGTATAGAGAATTCTAACCCAAATAAAATAAGCCAAGGTCTTATTTTATTTACACAACCAAACCATTTTGAAATTCAAAGGTTTGAAATAAAACAACTCAACCCATTTAATAACCCAACATGTCAAGTTAATTAAAGAGGGGTTATTGGGAGTTTAAAAAGAGAAGATGAAGAGTTATGCTTCGTGTGGGCCCCACCACACTTAATCCTCCCAAGGGAGGTTAAGTGGATGTGGGTCCCACCTCTAACTCCCTTTGGGAGAAAAAAACCAACAAGTTTAATTAAAATTTGTATTCCACAATTTTTTTTAACTTATTCTAAATTCCCAAAAACTAACTCTCAACCCGCAATAAACACAACCTCGGAAAAAGTCTCCTTAAGAAAATATCGGCGCTGCGAGTTCATCGGTGCCCTCAGAATTTGATTCCGGGCACCAGTTAAAAAGTTAGAAATTCCCGCTCGTTTGTTCACTGAACGTACCAGAGCCAAACTTCGGAAATTGATTCCGAGCACTCCGGGCCTCGGAATCAGGTACTGTCAGAAACCGTGTTCTAGTAAAATTCCAACGAAAATTAAGAAAAAATTTCCCTTGAATTTTAAGTGTCTTTACAACACATCTAAATATACAAATCAAAATGTTTATGTTCAAAAATTAATAGCTTCCCCATTGGAATTCAGATTAAATATATTGAGAGTAGTCCTTTTTTCAGAAGATTGTGAATATTTGACAGCTTCAAATCACCTATTCTCCCCCTCAAGGGATTCATACATATCCTGAAATTCTATTTATCTTATCAAAAAAAGCATTTATATAAAGGAATAAGGAGGGACCAATTTGTTCATTAGAAAAATCACTCTAGCTAAGAGATTCCTCTCAACCTTGCTTTTCACTTATTATTTTTAAATTAATATTTTGAAGGGTTATCCTTCATGTCTTGGGTTGTTAGAAGTATCATGAAATTTTTTATGTCATGCCTAGTTTTTCACACCTTTCACAGTTCATAATTTTCATGTCATCATTTTTAGATGACTCCTCATCATCATTAAATTATTTTTATTTCTCCACTTTATCTTCTTTTACTCTAACATGATTTTGATATATTTTAAAGGGTTTTAGGTTCTCACACAATTTATTGGTGGCTGTATAATTATTCACTCTCTGACGTCTCTTCACATTTTCATTATGAATACTCACATGACAATAAAACAATACATTTCACATCTATATGACCTTATTGAAAACATCTACCACAAAATTTACTCATGGATTCTTACATGTTTTTCCTTGATAGTTTAGATGTAGTCTTGATAACATGCTTCTCTTCCTGGTAATCTGATCTCATCTTCTCAGGATTGCACCACATTAATTCATTACTCCCCTTTGGTAGCGACATTTTATACTAGAATGAAAAATATTTATGACCAAACAATCCACAACACCAAAAATATCTTTTGAACCATGATCATCTAGACTGGTAGAAATTTGGATCTTAAGATTATATTTTTTTTCTAGAATGGGGATGTGTCTACTTAGGATAAAATATTATGGTTGAATTATTATATTCTTAATTCATGGAAATTTTTTTATCATTCTTTCAGTCTAGTTTGATTTAGTCTTTTCTTTCATATCTGCATTGATAGACATACCAAATGTACGTTGAGATTAATTTAGATGAGAATAAACCTTTTTATCTAAACCCATATTCTCAGAAGATTTAGAAGACTCAACCATAATCTTAATTTCATTGGTGAAGTATCTTTTTCATCATCATTAAGTAACTTTTAGCTATAAGACACATAGATAGTGTCTCATATAATTATTTCTATTTCTCAACAAGTCTTCCTTTAAGATCATTCAACATTTTCCCAAATTCACCTAATTTTAATCAACTTTTTTTATTATCTTCAATGAATTCTGATTTTTCCTTGCCAAGATCTTTCATTCCAATAGTTTTTTGTTTTCCTTCTACCTTAGATATCATCATATTATTTTCCCTTATTTCATTAAGATGAATAACCTCTTTCTTGACATGTTCTTGGTTATTAAAGGTGATATTTTCAATTTAATTATTGATTTATTTTTTCTTTTCCTTCTTGATTTTAATATTTTATACAATAGTAGCTTCTATATTTATTTAGAATACTTTATAAATCAGAACTCTCATCTCTATTATCAATATCAAATGAGTCTCTTTATTTTTGGGATATTCCCATAAATTGCATTTTATTCGTATAATTTATATCAACTTCTAACTCACTACCTTAATGATGTAAATTCAATCCATTTTTTTAATCATCATATTTAGATAGTTGGAAGTAAACCTCTTATTATGCTTCATGCACTTCATCTTTTGATACTTATTATCCTTATTATCTGAGTCAGTTTCTGTAGCCTTTTTCTTTGTAATGTTACTAGAAACTTTCCACTATTATGAAACTTCCATCACATTAGAGATTGTTTTCTATATCCTTTTCGTATCCCCCTTTTTAACATTCTTGTACAAAATGGAATAATTTGAGTAATGTCATTTCAGCTTCCTCATCTTCAAAATAAATTGATTTTAATTATTTTCTTATTCTAGTTTTACCATTTATCATGGCTTCGAAACACATATCATCTATTTCCTTTTTCATTAACGCTTATACATTTCTCATTTCATAATATATGAGAATATTATAATGATCGTCCAATGATAGTTCTTCTTGCTCTTCTAGTTCTAAAATCATTCGGTCGAATCCATCTAGAAAATTTCTAATAGGTTTTTTCACCACAGTTGAATCATCAAACTTCTCTCCAAAACCTATGATATATCTAACAATTTCATATACTTTTATAAAGTAGACATCAATACATTCATCATCAGCCATTTGTATAACTTTGAATCTTCTTCTCTATATTTGAATCTTGGTTTCTATGACATTAATATTTCTTTAATAATTGATTGTTATTTTATCCAAAATCTCTTTAGTAGTTTGGATACAAATCACTTTAGTGAAAATTACTTCTAGTAAAGCCATCAAAATTGAATTTCATGCCTTTTAATCAACTACCTGATTTCTCTTATCAGTGTGAGTCAATGACACATCCACATTGATAGGTGTTAAAACAACTATTAAAATATCTCTCACTTCAATACAAAGTGATATAAGGTAAACACGCATCCAATTACTCAAATTGTAGTAGTTTATTCAATTGAAAGTATTAATTCATCTAATATTCAATGAATTCAAAATCTATATTTCTAAAAAAAATCTGGTTCTATAGAGGGTACTGTATGTTATGATGCTAATTTAGGTGGCCATGTATTAGTTAGATACCACTATTAGAGGATGAATCCACAATATATTATTTTTGAACTTATTTTACCTTTGATTCAATCTCTATGAATTATTATATCTTTAATTTTTCATCATTAATAATTAGCCTCATATTTAAAGAAATACAATCAAAGAAATCATAGGACACATGTATTTATAAGGTTTGGTACAAATACATACTCAATTATGTCTTAGTTAGATTCTCCAACATAGATTCTCTAATATATTATAAGAATATTACAATAATAATTGGTTTTACCTCTCAGTTACAGATGAGTTATACCCCTAGTTTCAATCAACCTCTAATAGTCTGTTAGATTCCCCAATTGTAACTTCTTCATAATGATGGGTTAGACCCACAATCCTAATCATCAAGAAAATAGTTAGACCCCTCCAGCTACTTCCTTTAACATCAGATATCTTGAACCACTGTAGAAATATCAATTGAAGATATTCATCATCAATTTCATTAGATCACACTAGCTTGTGTATAACATCATCAAATGCTTCACAGAGGATGTTCTATCTTAAACTCTAATAACATCATATATTTAGTGGTCTTAGTTCAATACTTCTTATGTAAGAATTATTTCTTCTTTTTAAAATCCTGTATCAATGAACACTAAATACTTGGAAACAAAAATTCTAATAAATCACTGCTCAAAATAATGTCCCATATTCAGTTTCACATATTTCAACTCAATATTTAATTTATATTTCATGTAATTTTCTTCAAGATAAATTAATGTATTTAATGCATTACATGGACTTATCATTTTATATATGTATTAAATTTTGTGCAAACAATTATCCATATAAAAGGTATACTAAATGACAAAACATACAATTAATTTTTTTGTTTATTATTCACTACCAATGAAATTGTATAATTCTTAAGAACATATAAATTTCACTAACATCGTGTAGTAATTTTATGAACTGTCTATTTAATTTTTCTTTACTTATGCATGTGTATGCATCTAAGCATGTATTAATTTTTTGATTATTTCACACAAACATGAATTGGTATTGATTTTTATTTATGAAAATATCACTGTGCAAGAACAAAAATGAACCTACTGTTTTTCACTATTTCCTTTCATACCACATGTGAATCCGTTGACATTTTTGTTGTCTATAATAAGAATACTCAAGAACTCCTCGTGAGTCACACTTAATGTATGGATATCATCTCATCCAATATTACCAAATTCATTGAATAAAAATCCTAGGGGACTGATCATATGAAGTTAATATTTTCAAAATAATATATGTGTTATTTTCTTTTACATTCTAAAAAAATTATATGAGAATACTCACAAAGTCATTATGACGGCTAAGGAATTGCGGAACATACCTTTTCAAAACCTGAATGCGTGTCTTTTTTATTATTTATTACAATCTAGTATAGTTAATGGTTTTTCATTCTTATTTGTTTTTCTTCTATATTCATCAAATAACACGTTAATGGAAACTCAAAATATATGTGGTTCACATTTTTTCAGAGAACATTGATGATTTTCACAAACCAAGAAAAATTCACTTAAGAATTTCATTCCTCTTGAAAGGATTCAAAGAACCTTGTTCTTTACAAATATCTATGAGTGTAAAATAATATTCCCATGTGATCTCTTATTATTAACACAAAATGATTTCTATACATATCATATATCTGTGATATAGATGTATTCATAAAGAAAATTTTACGTAGAAACAAGATCATCTCCAATAAACTAAAACCTCAAATGATCCCATTCGCCAGTATTTATAGGAAACTAACATGATCTCTAAACATTCCATGATTAAGGAAAACCATTCCAATTTTTTGAAGAACCTTCTTCCTTCATATTTCATACTACTATAAACCATCAATGTGACCAAAAAATGAAAATTTCCACAT
The DNA here is from genome assembly GCA_963277665.1 of Viscum album. Taxonomy (NCBI): domain Eukaryota; kingdom Viridiplantae; phylum Streptophyta; class Magnoliopsida; order Santalales; family Viscaceae; genus Viscum; species Viscum album. The sequence goes on from OY728129.1 coordinate 2,455,408, forward strand.
AATCTATTTTTGGGGTTCAATCTTCATTTTATGATGCAAATGAAGTTGAATCTCATTTTTATTAGCTTTGTATTTTCTAAATAAGAAAAATATGATCAGATATATCATTTCATGCTTCTATAAATGAATCAATTTTGATTTTCCATTGAAATTATAACTCATGTATGTATGAGGATGAAGATGACATGGTTTCCTGGAGATCAGACAGCCCAAATATTCACATCGACAGATTGGATGGTAGATGTTCATTTTGCGCTAATGTTTATTGTCCCGTATAGAAAAGAACTCTGTTGCATGCTCCCTTTAGGAAAAAATCCATTATTCAATAGTAGTATAAATGGTTACCAGTTTTTCATGTGTGGCTCCTTAGAACCACCTCATGAAGCCACTTATCTGTTGTCATTCCATCCCACATGGTGGCTCCATGATGCCTTTATAACCTATGTGGGATAAATCATATTCTAATTGTGTCACCTCATAGGTAGGCTCGTGCTAGCTCCCTCATCATTGGTTGACCCTATGAGGTCCCATATAAGGAAAAGGTTGAGAGTCTAGGACCACATAGTATATTGGAGATTTTTTTTATGAACTCCATTAAAAAATAACAAGGAACATTCCATAAAGAATAGATAACCAACCACATATCTCAAAATTAAACCCCAAAAACATCATTTCTTAAAATGTTGTAAATAATGTGCTGATTTAATTCAGCCAATGACACATTTCATTAGAATATAAGATCGTTTCTGTAAAAATCACACTTATAACCCATAAAACATATTGAAATATTTACCCAAACACTCATTTACAACAATTAAAATTCATTGGACACTTCAATATAAAAAATTTATTTAAGGCAACGATATTACATTGTACGTGTTTGAAAGGAATACATACCTCGTATAGACTTATTTAGCATGTATGGTCTGTACGAGTACATAGTCATGTTGTTTGGTCTCAGGAGTGCACCAATAGTTTTAATGGTGCTGATGAATTGAGACTTCCATCTTTATTTCGATTTATTTTTGGTGGGTTTCATGGATGATATCTTAGTCGTTCTCACAGTCTACTAAACCGAGACAAACATTTTGAGATCATTTTTGATACACTGATATAGAATCAGTTACATGATAAGATTATAATGATCCACTAATAGAAGAAAAAATTAACTTTTTTGTCACATCAACTCAAGGACATAAGTATCATTTAACCTAGAAATGGTGAGAGTTCTATTTTCCTTAGAAAATCCTAAAAACGTTTTTTACATACAGATTTTATTATAGATAGATAGATATTAAAGGCATTTAATACATGATGTCTCATTCATATAAGGTCTATTGATGTGCCTGACAGAGAAGAGTGTAATATTTTTATGTTCATATTCTAGTGAGACAACATGTAACACCTCAGGTTTTTGTGAAATTTTATTTTTCAACAAAATTTAATCTTTCTGGTATTTGGGATTTAATGAAATCGTAAAGATAGTTTTTTTAATTAATTATTGTTTATTTTCTGACAATACATGAAAGTCATATATTAGCTTGCGCTACTTGCAACAATGACTTGGCTTGCATTACACACAACACTATGTTTCTACAAAACAACATGTTTTGTTATAATTAATTAGACGATATAGTTACAACATAGAAATTAAAAATAATAATATGAATAGTAAAAAAGATATTTAAAATGTTATTTATAATGTTCTCATATAAATAAATCATAACGATGATGAAATATATTGTTTTTTGTAATTCTGTATCTGTATAAAGAAACCATTTTCTTAAAATAACTCCTTATTATGTCCATTTGTGAATAATATTAAAATTAATTCAATACACATTTAGAAATTAAAATTCAAAAAAAGAATCATTTTTTATTTCATAATTTCAAAATTATAATAGGTTATTTTTTATGGATTTTTTAGAGAAAATTAATTTTGGGGTGAATAAAGAAAAACGATGAATATAAATTTAAAAGTGATTTTTAATATAATTTATTTATAAGGATAAATTATATTTACAAAATTTTTAATCGCTAATTAAATTAATTTTCTATAAATTAATCTAATTTTGATCTTTTGAATAAATTTCACTTTAATGTTGAAAATAAAAACATAGAAATATTTTCACCATATTTACCTTACAAACCCGCATTGTCATCCTGTCTACGAGATTAGATTTAAATTTATTACTCTCAGTTATATTTTTTTTATTAAGAAAAATAGAATCAATATTTGGAATAAAAATTAATTTATGATTTATAATAAGTTAAATATAATATTTTACCCATAAAATTTTTGAAATTAAATAAAAATAATAAGATCTATTAGGGTAAGATTAGGATTAACAAGGGTCTAAAGAAAAATATTATGGCGAAATATGTTATATATACTTGAAAATCCGATTTAATTTCCATATTTTGGACACTAAAACAATATTTTTATATAATGGTCCATTCATACACTTTTTAAACAAGTAATACTTAGGGAACACACAATTTTTTTCAAATATACCAAATGTGTCCATTCCCTCCACTATAAAAAAATAACTCACCCCTCCCACTTCCATAAACCACTAAAGACACTTTTTATTGACCAATATCCACCCCAATAAATCCTAGAAATCCTTCCCCTAAACCTATCAACTTCAATTTCAGATGAGATAAATCCATGGAAGCCCTTTGGTGGAAACCAAAAATAGTAACATGAATTAGAGGTAATATCCTTCCTGAAGCAATTTTGTTTTATTTTCATTCTCCACCACAAAAAATTTATTAAATGACTATATAATAACAATTTTATTCTCAATATACTTATATTTTTTATTATAATGATTTTAACTACACTTACACACATTTCCATCTAATGGGTAACGAACACACCGTTTGTTTACGATAAACTATAACCTCGTGATATGATGAATGTTAATTTTTTATTTAAGACCTTTCATGGTTGGGAATTTTTAATGGAAACAATATTTATATATGATATATATAATATTTATATTTTATTTATGATTATTTTTATATATATCATACCTTTATTCTTTCCATTTTGTGCAACTACAATAATATCATTTCTGGATGTTTGGACAACTACCCCCTCAAAGTAATGTGATTCATTCACACTTTGCATGGGATGTATTCAGGGTGTTTTTAGTAAACAAACATGATATGTATTTAATAATAATTTTATGGGAATTATATTATATATATATATATGCATATATTTAAATTTCATTCAATCATTCAGTATGATAATAAAACAGAACCAGCATCCATGTGTACGTTTGACCTACCTTCTCTAAGAACAGAGTATTTCATTTAATATTTCTATATTATATAGATCATTATAAATACTAATATTCTGAATATATATGATATTTATACCCTATTTCAAATTATATAAATTATTTAATCATGATTTGAGTATAAGGATAAAAATAACAAGTCAGAACATATACAGAAAATAAAGAAAATATTTCATAAAACATAACATTAAAATCATATTGTTGATAAATGATTAATATAAAGACTAAAAAATTATATATTGTTTAAGATATAATAATATTGATTGATATTAAATCTATAATAAACCTATCTCTATTATATATAATTTTTAAATCTATACGAAAAAATTAAATACTTAATGTTATGGAATTTCATCTCCCTTTTTATTTCCATGAGACACAAGACATATTCACAACACCTTTATTTTGTTTGGTGTTTATAATACAGAGAACCTATCTTTTCAAAAACATAAATTACATTAATTAACCAAAATACATCAAACAATATAAAAATAATACACTCAATGACTGTAATAGTCTAGTTTCTTTAGAAACATAGAAACATAAACAATGGTACATAAATGAGCTACATTATACCCCACTAGTTTCTTCATGACTGGAAGCCTTATTAGACACATAAAACACAATAAATATCTTCATAAACTATTGAAGGAAACAAAAAATTTGGTGATCTCAATTACTCAATAATTGTAAATAAGGGAGATATGTAATCATTATTACAAGCATAAGGGTGTGAGAACGAGATCATGAAAATGGAGGATCATACACTGCATATAAAAGATCATACCCTCCATATCATAGATCATATACATGAATAATTTCATAAATCATAGTTATTCATAAGACATTAATTATAAGTAAATAAATATCATAATAAATGAAAGAATAACATTATCATAAAACATGGAATTATGGAAATTACATAATAATATAATATTATTTCCTTAGTAGTCATGGAATTTTTATCGTGGATATAATAGTGAAAAAGTCCATAATTGAACTGGGTTAACACACAATTACAATGATGTATTATTGAACTGAGTTCACAACCCGTTCTTTCATAGTATTACTGAACTGATTTCAACCCTCGTTCCTTCCCTTTATTACTGAACAAAGTTCTTTTCTCATTCCATCTATGTAATACTGAAATGAGTTCATTTCTCATTTGATACATATAATTCTAAATTGAGTTCATTTGTAATTAAATATTTGTATTTATCATGATATATAAATTTTTATTCAACGAATTATATGAAGATATAGGTCACAACCATTTAATAATTAAACTGTACTTACATGTTCTACATTATCATTAAAAATAATATCAATATCCATGAAATTGAATTACTGTTATAAACATGTATTTTTGTCATATATTATGGGAAAATAAATTTTTCATAATCATTTCATCATAAAAACAACCCATAAAAATAAAAGGTCTTCAAGAACATATATCCCGTGAAAGAGAAATGGGTTTCATAAACATTAATCCATCAAAACATAATCTATTTTGAGAAATATTATGAATGGAAATATTGAATAATTTTCCCTGGGAGGAATGAGTAACACCAATAGGTGTTATCTACGATAGGAAATAATTATAAATGTATTTTGAAAAAATTTCTTAATGAAATTAATATTTCATCATTGAATAAATATTTCTACAACATAATACAATAATTAAAACCTTTTCTCTTTAAAACATGTAAATGAATCATTGATAACAATTAAAAAATAATTTTTCCGTAAAAATGATCTTCAAATATCATTTGAAAAAAATTTTGAAAAAAAAATGAAACACCTTTTCTTTGAAAACATATTAAAAATTCATGAAATAATCTTTGAAAACTATTTTTCATAAACACAAATAAAATATTCTTGAATAATATTCATAACAATATCTCAAGAATACTTATAGAATAATTTTTTAAAAAAATTGAAAATAATATTCCTTGAAAAACTATTAAAGATGATTAATTTTTTTATGTAAAACCATTTTATTGAAATTATATTTTAAAAATAATTTAATAAAAATAAACCTTTTAAACATGGAAAATAGTTTCAAATAATTTATGATGGGTAAACTGTACATGTTATATGAGGAAAAAAGAACATTAATTTTTCACGGTAAAATGGTTAGAAAAGTGAGTCATTCAGAATGGGAATAGAAGATGCCTTTGAAAAAATTGGTAAAAGACAAAACGGTTAAAATTTTATTTTAATGATCATTGGATATTAGTGTAATATTGTTAGAAATACATATTAGAAAAAACGGTTTTGGAGGAACAGAGATTTCTGATCGAAGAGAGGGTAATGTTAGGATTTAAAATAAACACTTTCATAGGTATCTAATATTCCAAAAAATAGAAAAAAATACATGAATTATATCATAAATAACCATATAATAATAAGTATGATGAGATTCCATAATATATGGATCATAATATTTCATCAAAGTAAATATAAACATAAACAATCCCGAAAAGTGATGAGATTGTTTCAATAAACTATTACCAATTAGTAAATTTTAACCATAATCCTCATGTCATAAAATATAATTAAATGAGGGTTAAAATATCATGAAAATAAATTGATTCATGATATAACATTTCAGAGGAAGTATATACCCCTTGTGGAGAAATATATGTGCATAACATGGCATGTGTCTCAATAAAGGGAAGTTGGGACAAAATTATTTTACTGATTGGGAATATTTTGAATCCTAGACCCCATGAAAGAAATATTTTAAATTCGATATGTAAAAAACAATTAATTTATCTATATTAATCATTGAATACATTCATGGTATATCTTCACACCACATAAATTTAATTGGTGGGGAATAAATCATGTATCTCATGGAAATAAAATGTGAGGTGAAATCTTGTTACATTTTTTCATGACTCTCGTCATACTCATTAAAATATCTTGTAAAATAAATATAAAGTTAATAATGATCATTCAAAGAACCATATTTATTCTTATAATAAAATAAATGGTTTTAATATGACTTTATCTTTTATTCTTGTTAAAAATTCTATGTTATAGTTTAACTTTTTGAAATTTCCGATTTGTTTTTCGCCTTTGTCTTAATTTTTTATATCTTTGGTCCTTATATATATCATTATTTTGATTTAAATGTAATTTATATTAATTATATTTGTTTAATAATAATCTGTAGAACATATCATTATGAAACAGAACACACCATTCATGGAAATTATAAGTCTTACTTATGCATAAACTATGTTTCCGTTTAATTCCCATGTTGAAAAAAAGAATGAGATATATATATATATTACTAAATATTATTATTATATCATGTATATATTTTATATATTCACTAAATCTAACCTTAATACATTCAATGTTATGTATCAACGAATCAGATCACTTTGAGTGGGCAGAAGCCCACACTTCCTCAAACGAAATTACCCCATTTACACCAAATGGAATGATAAAACTTTATGTGTTTTATAAGTCTTATATAAGGTTAGAGTCAAAATAAATATAATAAATGGCATATATAAACATACTTTTATCATCATTTCCACCATGATAGGAGGTAATGTAAATTTTAAAAATCATTGTTTAGTGAGGTGATAGTTCTCCATTCACATAAAGAGTATATTCATTACCAATTAGATGTTTGTGTGCAAAAGTGTAGGTTGAAAAAAAAAGCATAAAATCATTTTGTATTTTATATAATTGATTTTTTTTCAATAATGGAATAAATAAATATTAGTGTGTGGAGACAAAAAATAAAAGAAATGAGTTTGAGGGATATCATTAACTATTTATAGGGGAACCCCTTTTGGATTGTTCCAAAAGGATTCCTTGGATAAATTTATACCCAAGGGTAGGATTCTAGTAAGAAAGTAGGTATGATTAAAATTTTATTGGGTATATCGTGGATAAGAAAATGTGGTTTTACAGATGTTGTGGAGAGGGAGGGGTGATGTCCTTTTAAACGGAAAGGAAATGACACACATGGAATTTTTTAATACATGTTACGAGTAGCCAAATTTTTAAATAACAAAAGTCATAAATAAACAAAAAAATCAAGATTTTAAGTTCAATTTATTATTAATTTCAATAAAATGGTATTTATAAAAGTTTATATACAAATAATTAATCTTGAAATTCATGTACATTACATTTTTTTTGCGTAACACATAGTTCATTACAAAAATATACCACCAAAGACCTTATTATTCTTGTGTATTTGGAAACTAAAAACATAATCATCAAACTTTGTAAAATGTCTTCCAAATATCCCATAATGATCTTCCCCTTTTGTTTTCCAACCTAAAGACATTATTTATTTCAAGGGGAAAAACATAAAAAGGGTGAGCTCAAATTCTCAGTAAGGGTAAACATTTAGAACACAAAACAACCCATAAACATAAGAATTTAAAAACATGAACATTAAGCTTAAATATAAAAATCATGAGTCAAGAAATAAATCATATAAGTATATAATCGATAGATCAAAAAGTAACATTATACATGATAAAATGTAAATTGTATAAATCAAGGAATTCTAGAAAATAAATAATAACATAATATGATATCTATGATAGACCATGAATTTCTACTCAGACCATCATAGTAGAAAAAGTCTTTTACTGAACAAGGATTACATTCTGTTCATGCCACATATTAATGAACCTGATTTATTTTTCATTCCATCCCCATATTAGTGAACTTGATTTACTTTCTGTTATATTCATGCTTATCTCATGAGATATAAATTTTTACCTAATGCAGTGGAGGGAGATATACGTCCCACCCCTATCAAAATGAAATCATTCATACACATGCCACAAAAACATAAATCATTCATCATAGCATAACTGATGAAATAAAATGGGTTTCTTAAACCACATTCCATCATAACATAATCTATATAAAATATCATGAAATAATTATCCCAAAAAAATAATAGTAATAATATGTATAGAAACATAACAATATTTAAATAGCAAAATCTTATGTGTAAAATAATTTTGATAAAACATTCGAACATAATTTTGGAAGAAAAATATCAATTCTTCTTCAAAAACATTTTCTTTTCTCAAAATGTCACACAATTTTAAAAGAAAATAATTTAGTTTAATATAATATTGAAATAATGATAGGGAATCATCATGTAAATTTTGTATTATATAGATGTAAAAATCTGTTCTTGCCTTATTAGTTGAAGATATTCTTTTTTTTCTTTTATTAGAATAGTAAAAAAGAACCACATATGGTAAACGAAAGAAATATTACATCCAATCCTTTTAATAAAAGTAAAAAATGGTTCAAAATGACATTAAACATACATATAAAAATTGAAAATATTTTATGAATACATTTTTAGAAAACATGGACATGGATTATAAATATACCCCTAGAAAATATTTATGTATAACCAATGTCTAATTAAAATGAGATTGCAAAATTAGCTCATACCTTAGGTCTGATTTGCTTCATATGTATAAAAAACTAATGTATTGTTCGTTTAAACATATTATTACCTTGTAAAGGAACCATAATAATTTTTATGATATCATATATGATTTATTTATGACATTATATTGCATATACATTTATCAATTCATGTTAATTCAATGTTTTGGATAATAATCATTTTATTTATCGAACGTGTTTTGACTTTTTATTATTGAGATTATTACATATATCATTATTTACATACTTAAATAATTCAAACCAGATTTGAATATCATATATATTCATTACAGAAATATATATAATAGATAGATAAATGAAATGGAATAAATCTTTCATGGAGATGGTAGGTCATACATACGCATGAACATTGTTTCCATTTACTTATTTAATTGAATGGAAGAAATTAAAACATATATATATATATATTAAATCATTATTATGTCATATATTTCTTGCTTATTTACTATATATACTTTATAATCATTCTTGAATGGTAAACGTGGAGAATGAATCTCATCGCGTCATGGAGGCGGTAAGTTGTACGTTCGTACGAGTGATGATATAATTCACTTAATGGTAAACATGTATGTAATTAGATGGAATATTAATTATGAAAAATAATTTTCATGTTATATACATAATTAAAATCCATTATATTCATATTTATACTCCTCCAAATTATTTGTTGTTGAATAAAAAATTACAGCACAGCGTGGGGACGGTAAGTCATGCCTAGACACTCATGGTGATATTGTTATTTGTAGGATGACTAAAAGGACGTATAAGGTCGTCACAAAATTATAATTACATAAAATAATGTATAATATACTAGATTTATTACTTTATTGTAGAAAAACATCAGAAGAGTAAGTATGGGAAGTAAATAATTTTGAATGAGATGATAAAACAATTACCTCTTTCTATGGTATCGCCTTTTGGTATGCATAAAATAACTCATTAAGATGGATTTATACACCAAGGGTGGTGTCTAGGATTAATTTATGGATTCTTGTTGAAGATTTTGGTAGGGGTGTAACAGATAAAGGGCTTTGGAGGTGTTATTAAATGAGAAGTAGAGGTTCACTTTTATAAGAGAGGGGAGGGGAACCTTTGGAAAGTCTTGAAATATTAACTTATTATTAATTAATTTTCAGTATATAATGAAACCAAACTCATTTATTTCAAATAAAAAATTAGTATGGGTCACAATAATATCAAAAAATAAAATTTATACATGTTTTGATTTTATTTTAATCCTTATAATTTTGATTTATTCTTATTTAATTATTTAAATTTATTTGTTGTAATATTATTCTAAATATTAAATAGTAAAAAATATTCGCTTTTTTGTTGTCAATTTCCCATAATTGGATAATTCATGACATTCATGACCATATAATTTTTACTTTATAATTTTTAAATAATTTTTTTATTTTTTAATAATTTAATAATATATTACTTTTTATAGAATATAAATAGTATCAATTTTGACACTATTCGTTTATTTTACATTAAATCAAATTCACAAAAAAGATAAATTCGAATATAATTATATAATACATTCCAAACATTTCATATTAACCTTGAAAATTATTTTACCCCATTACTTATTTCATATTATATTTAGTTTAATGTTTTTTAAGACATTTATTAGATATTTAATTTAAAAATAATAATTTCTACATCACTATTGTGTCATCATTTATGGTAACTATTTAATCAAAAAAATCTGTAAATAAATTCAAATAATGTTTATAATTTCAATATATTTCTTGATACTGTTTATGATATTTGTCTGTTTAATTTATCACTTAATTTAAATTATTATACTTATAAGATACATGGGAGTGACATGTTGTAACTTTCTTTGATTTTAATTATAATTACTTAACTTTCATGGGAAAATGTCAATTAAATGACTAAATTATAACCATTAGCTTATATTGGTCTCATTCAATTCATCCAATAGGATTTTTGAAGGTGTTGGAGTAATTTTATTATATTTATCATATTGTATGTTACCCTAATTTTACTAATTTACCTTTGACCATGGTAAATAAAAATTATCGTAGTTTCTATTCATATTATTCAAAAAATAGAAGAAAAAAATTAAAATAATTTGGACCCAATGATTCAAAATATTGAATTTATTTCTCAAAATTTAAAACACAAAATATGTAGTTATAAATTTAAAATTAATTCTTGTTGTCAAAAGTATAAAGCGGGTTTTTAAGAAGTAAAAACTATCAAAATAATAACATGTGTTTATTCCAATTAAAATATAAAATTAATTCCAATGACCAAATTGGATTAAATGATAAAAACCTAATCCCATTACTCTTTAAAACCAACTAAAAATATAATCTAATAATATAAATAAATTCGATGAAAATGTTGTTTTGAATTAAAATGAATTATTTTTCACAATGTATTAAAATATGAATTTTGTCAGAAAATTACCAAAAATTCAGCAATAATAAATTTCTATTTCCCTCTTCCAAATAAGACGTTTATTTTGTTAAATAAAATTTAAATATGTGTTAAAAGTTAGATTTAAAATTTTTTCTCCATCAAAAGGTGTCAAAACTGCATTTTAAAAAAAACTTATTTTATTCAAGAAACTGGATTTGTTCATATATGATGTTCTAAAAAATACATAAGATGAAATTTAATGTTATATGAAATTTAAAAAATTTAATTCTATTCATAACTGATAGTTTTATATACCATTAAATAAAAATATTTTAATAATATATCAATTTTCAGGGAAACTCGGTATTGTGTGAAATGCAAGCTATAGAGGAAGGTCTCTCTTACATGTAATGTAAGATAATTCAGTGTTGCATTTAGTGAAATATTCTTCCGGTGTGCCTTATAACATAATCCAAACACACTTCGTTTATACATTGAAAAAAATCTATACTAAATGTTGCATGAACTAAATTCTATCAAAAGAACATGAAATTGTGTGCAATACAAGCTAAATATAGTGTTGCATATATTACAAGCTAATACGGTGTTTCATATAGAACAAGCTAATCTTGATGTATAATACAACACAAGACATCAAATAAATTAAAAATAATCTTTCTCGTAAAATCTTAGTGTGTCACATTATACCCCCTTAAAATAAATTTCTCCCTCAAAATTCATCGGCGTTAAAAATGGTTTCCTACTTGTATTTTTCTATCATAGAAACCCATGTCATAAAAAAGAATAATCAATCAAAATTTTAGAAAATAAAATTTGAATCATAATGGATACCCAATGTAACTCATATCTGGAATTCCACATTAGAGAACATAGGTGGGAAGTGAAAACATATATATAGAAGAGAAATGTAACCGTCAAGTTTTGATGTATAGTGATAGAGAACAAGGATGGAAAAAGTTACAACTAGAAATCCATAACACTATGGTAATTTATGGAACCATCTGATTCATCATATAAGAATATACTAGGAAAACATTTCTGGTTTCAAGATCATATTCTTAAAGATGATGAATTTTTTGCATGAGGAGAAATAAATACTTGATTTCATTACAATCCCACCATTGGTCATTCCCTGAAATATTTCCACTTAATCTCTTATTTCATGAAATGAAGATGAATTTTTTATTCATGAAGTGTTAGAATATCATGTGATAGAATGATATGTCATTTCATCTATCTCAACAAAAAGGATGGAACAGGTTATGAAATATGCATAAGTCCACATATATTGAGATAACTCATTAATCAAACAAACGTCAAATAGAAAATAAAAAATATAATCCATAAATAGATAACATTAAAAACCTTCAAAAAACTAAAAATATTAAACTTTAGAAAGAGTTGAACTAAATTAGCATAAAATTCATCTCCCATATCTCATAGGGTGGTTCTTTTTTCACATCTCAAACATGTGAATACGTTAATCATGTATTCTCTTGAATCATGGAAATAACATGAATTACCAAATAACCTTAGTAAAAACATGAATTATGTCAAAATTAACTCTTTCCACAACCCAAAAATACTAAAAATTATATATAATCAAACTATGATATCTTTTTGTCCATATATCAGCAATGTAGTAATTAATACTATCAAACACCTCATTATATTTTTGTCCCCTCATTATTCACATATCTTTTTCTTTCCAGAAAAAATTTCAATATCATTTCATGGTAACCTGTACCATATACCGAGGGAAAACAACAATGTACCAATACATGGATAATTCAATATCCCATAATACTATAAAATAGATTCAACATATGTTGGGTAAAACCCCTTCAATGAGAAATTGAAGCATTTTTAGGTTGGTTATTTTTGTTGACAAAGATGGTTTTCTTGATGAATTGTCAGGTTTCATAGAATTTTTTGAAAATTCATGATGACAAAGAACCATGAAAAATGAATGTAATATATCAAGGAAGTACAAAATAATGGATACAATATGGTTACTATTTCCTATGTTTGTGAAATTTCTAGGGTCCAAAATTTGGGTTTTGGTGAGAATTGTGAAATGTGGATTTCATTGAAGATCTTAAAAAAATATGGAAAATAAATTAATTTCATGAATATGATCTTTGTGAATTGTATTTTGGAAATACATAAATAATTTTGATGAAAATATCTACGAAAACGATGAAATTTACAAACAATAGAGGTGAACTGCATTGAAAGGGATCATTGTGGCGGCAGCAAAAAGTAATTGACGGAATGCCCGATGATTACGATGAGCTATGCAATACAAAAATTGATATGGTTTTTGGAAAAATAGAAATAATTTTGTATAAATTTCAATGCTTTTCGATTTGAGATGATGTGGTCTTGACATTGCATAAAAGGTTCTCAAGATGGTGGAATCACGTATAAATAGACATCAACCCACTTGACAAGAGTAGAGAGTTTCTTAAGAATCATTTTTAGCTCTCAAATTACACAATAGGTTCGCAGAGGTAGTGTGCTTCATGAATGTTAGGAGATTCGAGGTGAGAAATATATCTCTACGAAAAGTGTTTCTTTCATGTTGGCTCAGTGAGATTCGCGAAGGATGTCTATTTGCGATGGGTTGAGCTTTGTGATGATCTGAGATCTGTGAAGGTGTGTGTTTTGTGAAGAAGTAGAGACTTCAAAAAGGCTTGTTTGAGATTGGAATAATTAGGAGCTTCACTATGTAGGGAGGTTTGTGAAGGTATTTCGAAGGTTGTATCCCAATGATCAGTGGAAAAGGTGTTTTTATCAGTGGATGAAATTTTGACTTCAACATGACATCTATCTGTAACATAGGATATATTCATTAGTGATAATGAAGAGACCTACAGGTCTATAAACTGTTAGTGAATCTTTTGAATAAGAAGTGAGATCACTTCAGTGGAGATAGAAGTGAGTTCTAAAATTGTGAATGTTTGGAAATATATATGGATAGTTTTTCCTCTTTAAACTTGTAAATAGCAGTGTGCTTTTAGAGGATTTGGTACATTGTCACATTCTCAGTGTATGCTCCTTGGATGTACCATAGTGACGGTGAACCAGGTAAAATTATTTTTTCTTGTGCATAATTTAAGATTTGATAATACTCTACAATGATATTGAGCGATAGGGGATTGTTTTTTGTAACGGGTAAACAAGATCAAAGTGGAAGTTGTTTAAATCTTTCATACCCAGATTCAACCCCCCCCCCCCCCCCCCTCTTATGGTATCTAGCCCAATGGACCTAACAACAACACTATTTTAAAATCAAAATACATAAAAACTTAATCATTCCACCTCTTTATGGTCATACTCAACATCTCTAATAGTGATCAAATGTGATTTTAATTTGGCCTTAAGATGTTGCTAATTTCAATCATCATAATCTACCCCTAGATTTTGTAATTTTTTAGCAAGATTCCCCATTTCCTTGAACATGTACTATTGAAGCATGGGTGGTGAATTCTCTGTAGTCTTTTCTCTATTCCCATCATTAGAATCCATTTCCCCATTACTTCGTCACCCAAATCCTTGATTACCTAAATTTCCACACATAAAAAATTTTCCATTCCCCTTAAAAAAATCTCCACCATGATTATTTCAACACGTTGATATTTATGAAACACTCATCTTTTTTTTCACAATTTTTCTAAAATTTTCCTTTGAACTTTTTCTTTTTTTGTTTTCAAAACCATGAGATAGATATGTAACACCAACATCAATTTATACCTTGATATCACAATTCATAATATTTTCATAGCTAATAAATTTTATTATATATAATTCCCTTCATATAAATAGTTTTAATCCACTGAAGAATCGATCAACATCACATTTAGGTTGGATGATAAAACTGGAAACATGCCTTGGAAGACTTGTAGAATTTTTCTCATATGTACCAATATATTCCTCATAATTTTTATTATGATCAAGAAACCTCTTTTACATATTTGATCGAATAGTAAAGTGTATGAAGTTATTTAAACATATGTTCTTGAACTCATCCCATTCTAGGGATTCAATTTCACATTTCTACATTGTATTCGTGATTAGATTCCACCACTGGTATGATTCACCATCTAAACAATAAATATCCCAAGTGACTTTTTCCTGTTCTGGATAGTGTAGTTTGAAAAATTTTCATTCAATGGTATTGATCCATTATTCTGTAAAAATTGGATCATAAAACCCACTCAAAGAAGATGTATGTTGCCTCATAAAGGACTCAACAGAATGTTGTTCCACTATCTGCTCACTTTGATGTCTAGAATGATTCATAGCTCCTGGAAGTATATAAATAATATTTTCCATTCCATCTCCCATATCATTTGTTTGTTTAGGAGGACTTTTATCTCATTTCCAAGGGAATTTATCATTAACACAATTCCTTTGGGTTCCAATCACTGTCTAAAACCCAAAAAAATAGTCTGAGAGGAAACAATCATACTAGGAATACAACAGAATTAAAGGGAGTAATTTCAATCTCTAACATATTAGGACTAATACTAGGTTATTCATGATCATTACCATATTTCTATGGCTGTAACCTATAGTTAGACTTACCCTTAGGGACATCCCATGACATACCTTAGAATTATCTCTTGGGATATCACTAATGTTTTAACATCCTAGTTTACAATGTATTACTAATCCATTGCTCTGATCCCAAATCTAACAAACCAACCATGACTTACACGGACATTACATTTATTTTTTTGGAATACTTAAAACATGACAAAAATATACAACCAAAGGCCATATTATTTTAGTGTATTCGGAAACACAGAATATAATAATCTAAATTGGTGAAATATCTTCATCATCACCCATAAATATCTTCCCCTTTTGTTTTCCTACCTAAAACCATTATTTATATCTTGGGGGAAATAGAACATAAAAAGGCTGAGATCAAAGGTGCATTAAGGATAGACAATGCTAATATAAAAAACTATAGATATTCAAATGTGAAAACATGAATATAATGTTTATATATCAAAATCATGGGTCATGAAATAATTTTTTTATGTATGTAAGGCATAGATCACAAAAAAACATTAACTGTGAAAAAATAGCTTTGGTATAAAAAAGAAATTATGGAAAAAAACAGGCACAAAATATGATTTCTATAGAATCCATGTAATTGTTGTCAAGACCATCATAGTGTAAAAATAATTTTACTGAACCATTTTTACATTCCATTCCATCAATTTATTACCATAAAATTATAAATTTTTATTAAGACACTTTATGGGAAAGTGAGAAACAATAATTTGCAAAAAAGGACCACTACATGTAGAAAGAGCTCACAAATTTTTTGAAGAAAGACTGAGATTATTTGAGTCAGACAGTCTATATAATTCCTTGTGTATAGTACTAACCTGGGTGGCTAGATTCTCTGTGATAAGTTCTTTAATGTGAGAAATCATTATTTCAATTGTCTGGATGAATTCTTACCGGGTGATATTTTCTTTGGTGGATGCCTCGAGCAATTATTTGTTTATTCATGTATATCTACGCCTCTATCTCCTCAGTGGACTAAACCTACAACATTATTTCATAAATCCTTAAAATATCCTCATTTGAAGTGTTGGGATGAAGGAATGATTCATTCATTTATTCCGTGGAGTGGAATATGAGCCTCAGACATTCCCCTACCTCTTCATCCATCACTCTATGTTCTCTGATTTGATCTCCACTTTCCCCACCTTGTGTGTCATTTCTTTCCTTACTTACACTTTTCTTGTCTGATCTGGTTTCCATCAGTTTAGGTATGTTAAAATAGTCTTTGTATCTCTTTTTTTTCCAATACCACAATACATTTACATGACGCATGATTTACTTTTTTACCCTTATTCCTTCTTGGGATGTGGGGATCCTTCCCTTGGAAATGGTCTAAATTGTCCACTAAATGTTGGATATAACTTTCATCACCTGAATTTTCTTCCCCATGAATTAATGTTAGTTTTGGAACCACCAGACCTTCAACATAGTATTTCAACTCAACTTTCATGCCTTCTTTGAGAGGCCTCATCCTTCACGGAGAGTCCACCTTGTCTGCTTTAACCTCTATGCCATTACTATTCTTCCACTCACTCCCAGTCTTCTGAAAGGATGAGAACTTAATTGGAATGTTTGGGTCCAGGGATCCCAATACAATAGACTCATATTTCCTTCCTTGTCCATGATGAGGTTCTGTATAAGCTTGCAAGAAGGACTTCCCCTACCACATTACAGGTGGCTCAGCCTCATTTCTTTAATCACCCATAAGAACACCCTGGTCACCTTTATTTTCCTCCGCTGCTGCCAAATACATAACCCCTTGATCTGTTGCTGCCTCTGGATGAGGTGAAATCTAGTTAATGTCTAATGACTCATCAACTCGATCCTCCTCATCCTTCTCTAAATACTACGGATCATTCTTAGTATGCTTGTGATCTCCTAAACCATTATTTAGGAGGGAAAAATATCCACAACCTTGGTTTCAGTTCTTCCTACATCCATCATAGATTTACCTCATGCCTAATCCATTGCCTAAAATATTTCCATCATTGGATCAAAAACCCCACACCTAGCTCCTCTCCAGAACATGGAATCTCGATTCTGCATTAGCCTACACATCTTACAATACACCACCTAGTATTCAAAGAAGACCGATTTCATGCACCTGAATTCTTCACCAATAGAAACCCATACCCACTCCATCGGTACCTTGGAGACATCTACATCAACACATATTTTCAGGATAATTGGATGGATGAATGACAATATCTGGATGTTTAAGCATAGAAAATGTACAACCATGTTACTTAGCATCTGAGGATTTCATGGTTTTAGAATGGAAACAGATGTTCAGGGAATGAAACCCAGATTGTGACTGAAGATGACTCATAATTCATTTGAAATTTATAAGACCAGTAAAATAGGAAGAATCTGAGACCGATGCACTTACAAAGAGCACTAGACCATGCACAATCCATATCATCCTCTGAGGAAAAACGAACCACCAGGTGGTGTTTGTCGAGAATACCAATAATCGCTCTCCCTTGTAACCTCCAATATTTGATGACGACGTTGTCAAATTCATCTACCAAAGGACATCAATGAATGAAACGAGCCACTAAGGTCATATCAAAGAGGTTTGAAACCTCCATGATATCTAAAAGTGATAACGGTAGTTGAGGCACAACTTCAAATATCATGAGAACCTTCTGGCTAAGAAAAATAGCCATAAAATTAGGGCGACCATCGGGGTTGGAGAAATGGAGGAAGGAGCGGGGATTCGAAGCCGGATGGGCGAGATTCTCCCCCCTCCCGATGATAGGAGGGGGGAGGTTGAGTTCATTATAACAAAATACATAAAAAAGATAATTCCATTATTAACAAAAATATCATAGAAATAATAGGGATATTAAAATTACTCTCTTTATAGAGCATCATCATAGATGAAAAATAATTTTGATAAAACACTCAAACTTAGTTCCAGAGGAAAATATCCTTTCTTCTTAAAAAATGTTTTCATTAATCAAAATGCCACAAAATTTTAAATGAAAATAATTCATTAGAAAATATACTTGAAATAATGTAATTTAATCTTCATGTAAATAATTCATTAATTATACGTAAAAATATTTTCATGCATTATATGTTAAAAAAATACTATTCAAACATTTACCTGAAAAGTCAAAAAGTGCCTCCTATGGTAAATCAAAGAAAAATTTCTTTCAAACCATCAAAATAAAAGTAAAATAAGGTATGAATTACATTAAACATAGAAAGAAGAATTTAAATATTTTATGAAAAAAATTTAGAAAACATGTACATGTATGATAAATATACCCCTAATAAATACTTATATATAAACAATCTCAGATAAAAATGAGATTGCAAAAATATCCCTCACCATAGGTCTAATATGCTTCATATGTATCTAAAACTCATGTATAGTTGGTTTAAAAATATTATTAACTTGTAAAAGAACCATAATAATATTAATGATATCATATATGATACATTTATGACATTAAATTACCCATTCATCTATCAGTTAATGTTAGAGCAATGTTTTGGATAATAATTGTTTTATGTATAGTACATGTTTTGACTTGTTATTCTTAATATTATTAAATAGATCATGATTTACATAATTTGATAATATAAAAAATGATTTTTATATAATATAAATTTAGTATATAAATATATATAACAAATAGATAACTGAAATGGAAAACATCGTTTATAGAGACGGTAGGTCGTACGTATGCATGAATGATGCTTCAGTTTCTTTAGTGAAATGAATGGAATAAAGTAAATGACATATTTATATATACATAAATTTAGTAGCATTATTATGTAATATATTTCATTAGTATTTATTATATATACTTTATAATCATTTGTGAATGGTTAACATAGAGAATTGATCTTGTCGTGTCGTGGAGACTGTATGTAGTACGTACACACAAGCTACGATAACATTCACTTAATTGAAAAAATTTATTGAATTAGATGGTATATTAATTATAAAAAATAATTACCACCTTATATTCATTATTTATATCCATTATTATGATCATTATACCCATAAAAATTAAGTATTGTTGAATAACAAATTACAACATTGAATGGAGAAGGTAGGCTGTATGTACACACGCATGGTGATATTGTTATTTTTAAGATGGTTAAAAGGAGGTATAATATTGTGACATAATTATAATAAAATTTCACCATATATAATATAATAGATTTATTACATTATTACAGAAACAATACAATATGAGTTTGTAGAAGAATAAATGGATTTTGAAAGAGGTGAAAAAACAATTACCTATTTTTCATGTATCTTCTTTTGGTACTCACAAAAGGACTCCTTATGATGGATTTCTTCCCAATGGGTGGCCTCTAGAATAATGTATGGTAATTGTTTGAGGATATTTTGGTAGGTCTTGAATGAGACAAATGGCTTTGGAGGTGTTACCAAGAGAGAAGGAGAGGAGCCCTTTTGTAAGGGAGGGGAGGGTAACCATTGGAATGTCTTGAAATATTAATTTAGTATAAATTAGTTTTCGGTTTATGATGCTCAAAAACTCATTTATTTTGAAGATAAGATGATTATGGGTCTAAATCCTATAAAACAATATAATTTAGATATGTTATGAGTTTATTTTAGTGCTTATCATTTTGATTTTCCCCTATTTAATCAATTTAATTTTATTTATTTTAATAATATTCAAATATTAAATGATTATAGATATTTTCTTATTTTACCCAATTTCCCATATCTGGATACTTTTTTAATGTTTAGACCATATAATTTTTACTTTGTAATTGTTAATATTTTTTTATTTTAAAATAATTTAATAATATTTTATTTTTATAAAATATCAATAGTGTCAATTTGGATACTATTCATTTATTTGATATAAAATAAATTTCACACAGTATATAAGTTGGATCAAAAATATTTAATACAATATTAAAATATCATAGTAACCATGAAAATTATTGTAGAACATTAATTAGTTCATATTATGTTTCTTTTAATATTTTTAAAACCATTTGTTTCAAATTTCTATTAAAACAAATAATTTCTACATCACTATTGTGCAATCATTTATTGTAATTATTTAAACTATAAATATTAGAAATAAATTCATATCATGTGGTTAATTTCATTAGATTTATGGAGACTACTTATGTTATATATTTTATTAATTTTATTATAATAGTAAAATTATTATACTTATAAGATATATGAGAGTCACATGTGGTCACTTTCTTTTGTTTTCTTTATAATTAAATCACTGTCAGGGAAAAAATAGTTAATTAAATGAATCAATTAGGACACGTAGGTGATTTTGGTAAAATATAATTCATCCAATAATATTTTTTTATGTGTCAGGGTAATTTTATTATCTTTATCATATATTTTTTACACTAATTTACCTTATTTACCTTTAACCATGGTAAATAATAATTATCATAGTTACTATTCATAATTTCCAAAAAATTAAAAGAAACCTATTTACACTATTTTTACCCATAGATTAAAAAAATGAAATCCATTTTTAAAAATTAAAATCAAAAAAAATTTAGAAATTAATTTAAAATTATTTCAAGTTGTCAAAACTTGAAAGTAGGTTTTTATGAAGTAAAAAAACTAACAAACAATTGACTTGGGTTTATGTTCAATTTAAACGTGAAATTAATTAAAATGAACAAATTTTGATTAAATGATAAAAAATAATCCAATTACACATTAAAACTAGTTAAATTTATAATCTAACCATATGAATAAATTAGGTGAAAGGGCATTTATGAATTAAAATGCACTATTTTCCACTGTTGATTTAAATGTGAATTTTATCAATAAGAAACAACAAAAAATTAAACATAAGTAAATTTTTATTTCCTTCTTCCAAAGATAAAATTTATATTGGAAAATATAACTTATAAAATTGTTAAAAATAGATTTAAAATTTTTGTTCTATTAAAATGGGGAAAAACTGTATTTTTTTAAAATTATTTATTTTATCTGAAAAATTGAATTTGTTCTTATATCATGTTCAAAAAAATACAAAATATGAATTTTAATGTTATATAAAAATTAAAACGTTGTTAATATTATTCATAATGTTTAGTTTTTAACCCATTAAATAAGAATATTTTAATAATATATCATTGTTTGGTAAAACGAAGTATTGTTTACAATGCAAGCTATTGAGGAAGGTTGGTCTTGCATGTAATACAAGAGAAGTAATTGTTGCATTTAAGGAAAGCATCCTTTTATGTTCTGTATAATATAATCTAAACATAGTTCGATTATACATTGAATAAAATCAATACTCAGTGTTGTGTGAAATGAATTCTATCAAAATAACTTGTAATTTTGTGCTACAAAATCAAAGTATTGTTTTATGTATACTGCAAGGTAAAACGGTGTTGCGTATAGTGAAAGATAATATGGGTGTAGCTTAAAAATGCATCAAATAAATTAAAACTAATCTATCTCATAATGTCCCTCGGTGTAGAATTATTTTTATTTTTGGGTCTTAAATATATGGATTAGCACTTTATTAACAAAAATTTTCTCTCAACAATTGTAAATAATTATAATCACTTTCATTAATAGTTTTGATAAAAAATTGATATTTTCATTTATTTTAAACTATTCTTATTTCCAATATGGAATAAAATTTTGGAAATTATAAACACATTAGTGGTAGAAATTAATTAATAATAAAACCCATTGATGAGACAATAGTGTGGGTTTTTAAATTAGAAACATCCAAACTTTTCCTATGTTTTTAAACTAAATTTTAATTTGAAATTCATTCAAATGACCTATAATTGGAATAATTTACAAAAACATTATCCTATTAATATTTTAATATAATTTAAAATATAACTTAACCTTATAAAAAATTTATATTAAAACCCATTTTTGAATTAAAATCCATTATTTTTCACTATATATCAAAAAATGGTGTTTCTTAAAAAAATCCCATAAATTTTCCTTTCACTAATTTAGATATTTTAAATTAAAATTTTTTGTTTATTTTGTAAAAATTAAATTTTTATATGTGCATAATATTTATTTTATTATTTATCAAATAAGGACAATAAATGTAGTTCATTTGAGAAAATATTACTTCTAAACATATAAGGACTTTACAAAAAATTATATCATTCATCATAAATATGTTTTATTTATACAAAAATCATTATAAAGAGTATTTTGAAATTATATATCACATTTCTTATTAATATATTTTACAGCTATATTATAATTTCATCTTGTAAATAATTATAATAATACAATGATTTTTCACATAAACACAGTGTTACATAAATGGTATGCCAAGTCAGTGTTGCATATTATATACACCATGTCAGTGTTCTGTGTAATGTTTGCAATGTCACAATCTAACATTAGGGTTCTTTATAGTGAAGATAAAAGTTATATTTTTCATAGTGCTCGATTATACTTTTGTTCTGTATAATGCAATCCAAACATAGTTCTTTAATATAACATAAACCATTTTTAGTGTTATGCGACATGAAAAATAACGCAAATGCTAAATTAATTCAAATGATAATAATTCACACAGTTTCAGGGTGTCAAATTCTACCCCCTAAAAAAAGTTCTCCCTCCAAAATTCATCTGGGTTATAAAATGATTAATACATGAATGTTTCATTCATATAAACCACATTATAAAAATTTATAATAAAACCTCCATTATGAAGGGAATGTTTGAACCATAATAGTTTCACAATGATATATATAAAAGGGTTTCCACATTGGAGAACCTTGGTTGAGTGTGAGTATTAGAGATATAGGAAATGTGTCAATATTTTTATGGAGTGATTGAGGTCATCAATCTCAAACAAGGTAGTGATCAATGAAAAGATAAGGACCTCAAATTCATAAATAAGAGATGATTTATAAGGCCATTGGTTACATAAAAATTATGGTATTAGGAAGTCATTTTTTTACATAATCCTATCATTGAGTAATCTTTTATTGGCGATGAATATAAATAAAATTTATTTAATTGATATATTTTAATTTAAAAAATCATTCATTTGTTATGTTTCTAACTATTTATAATTTATCGATTACTTCTAGAAATGTATGTCTAGGAATTAACATTGATGCCTGAAGCACTAAAATACAGCTTTAGCAGATATTAAGGCCCATAAAATAACTAACAGTATAGATATTTATCTATAATAATTCTTAAAAATAAACATGGTTAATACATTAATATCCTAGCATAATAACCAACACTAATTTTTCATCATAAATAACAAATCATTAAAATTATTTATACATTTACTAGGATATTGCATAGGCTAGTCATAGGTGTAAAACCCTTATCATCCTTCGGTCATGGGTTCATAACCTGTGGCCTTTTTTGAATGTGATTGGTTTTTACCCAATATAAATAATTTCCTATTCTAAATCCACACTAATATAACATTCAAAATAGATTTACATCCTTAAAATATGTTTAATCACTAAATGTCCGTTTATCCAGGGTTTTCGATACAATCTCAATACCTAAATAATTCCTCCTATGTTTAACACAAAATTTTCATGAATTATTAGCCTTATAAACCCTCTAAAAGAAAAAAAATACCATAACATTAGAAGGAAAGTCAAGAAATTAGCATTACATTGATCCCCGTTATGTGAAAAAGTGGCTCTTGTTGTCACATTCCTAACATGTAAACACGCTCTTGGAAAATTCTCTTAGAACATGGTAATAATCTGAATTAATATAAATTATTTTGGAAAACTTCCATGATTCCTTATTTTATATATTATTTGATATATCCCATTAATCTAGGATGTTTTAATTTTTTCCACGATATCATGGACTACTTTTTAATAGGTCTATAATTAGTTCTAAGGTAAGAAGTACCATCCAATTTACATATTCATATCCCATATATCATTATCCAAACAACATTATCATATCATAACAAACATATTATGTGTTATATTTTCCTTAATCTTATGTTTTACCTATACATAACCTTCCGATTATAACACTTTTTTATTACATCTTAACAATTCAATGTGTTCTTGTAAGTCCATAGTAAAAATTTAAACTGAAAAATCGTTATAAATTTCACCATTCTTATAACATAAATCTGAATTGAAATCAATAAAAACAAAGATTAACACTTCCTTAATACCTTAGCAAGGCCACCTCATCTTCTTAGTTAATAACCCATTCCTTTCAAATTTTATTTGTGCTCTCTTCATCATCAGCAATATAACCATCACTCTACCACATTGCTGATTATTTTTTGGAGGTTTCATCTTAAGACAATTAGTTTCATAATAAATATTTATTAAACACTTATAACCATTAAATTTTTTTGATATCGTGGGTAGGCCAAAATTCTCATCCATTTAGATAACCCAACTATTTATTTTGTCCTTGTAGTCACCTTCTTTATTACCTTATTTTTTAGAGTCAAAACATATTTTTGTTCCTCAAAAACATTATCATTGATGATTCTTTCCACATTCGTTGCATAAAGGAAAGAAAATATAATTTCCTCCATAAACTCCATTACCTGAACTCTTGGAGATGTAATTATTTCTTTCCTTTGTTGATTCCGAGAGTCGGTTAAGTTACACATTTCTAATAATGTTTAATGAAAACTGATTAGGCATGATCATCAATCACATCAGTTATCATCCCACTTATCTTCTCATCATAAAATCATCCATCACATTCCATGTCAATCCATTTCATTTGGGATCCCACCATTTACTAAAACCATAATCATATTGTGATTATTACTTATCAAAGAAGGAAAACAAATTGTCATGAAAATAATTACTTATAGGTTGTCTAAATCATGAAACCTTCCTTAACCAATGAAACCCTAGGTTCGTCCTACATTATTCATAGCCTACTTATATTAAAATTTTTCATAATGGTTCATGAAGATTTTTTGGATTCAAAAAAACATATCCCCCAAGAGTGTCAAACATGATGTTCATTAAGGCTTATTGTCATATACCATATTACCCTGATTCTAGCCTAGAACATCTTTTCAGAGTTGTTACCCATTTTTGAATATATTATAGATCCACATACACTTGTATTATTTAGATATGTATGTATTTCAAGGGATCTAATCACTATATCATTTACTTGAATTCCATGATATTTTCATACATTTTTTTCTTATCCTTATCCTTATACTTAGACATGTCCTTTGCATTCTCACTATGTTTTTATAATCATAGATTCTAATGGTTAACTAAATAAGTCATCTGATTCCATCTATATCAACCCTCTATTTTCATACATATAAATTACATAACATCAGAAAAATACATAAAAAATTATAATACAAGATCCCTAAATATCGTATTAGTCTATTTCCTTTGGAAACATGGAAGCATAATCATTGTCACATAAATAAGCAAAATTATCGCCCACTGCCTACTTCTTAACTTGCACCCTTCTTAGACCCATCAAACATAATACATATCCTCAAAACCTAGGGAAGTAAACATAAAAAGTGGGGAGATCAAATGCTCAGTATGGGTAAATAAGAAATATGTGTAAGAATTATTATGATAATAAAGGTATGAGAACATTATCATGAAAATATAAAATCATACCCTGAATATTAATGATTATATACCTGATTCCTAGCATAAATCATGGATGTTCATAAAAAATGAATCATAGGGAAATAATTATCATAATCCATGAAAGCATAACATATGAATGAAACATTGAATTTCGGAAAAAATAAGAATACAATATGATTTAGTTAATAGATAAGTCATTACGGATGAGACTATCATAGTGGGAAAAGTGCTTTACTGAATTGGGTTCACACCCCGTTCTCATTCTGTATTACTGAACGGATTTCAGTCCTTATTCCATTACTGTATTTCTGAACCAAGTTCATTCCTCATTCCATCCATGTATTTCTGAACCATGTTATTTTCCTCTTCATATCATTTAATACTGAACATAGTTATTTCATATTCTAACCTTATACTTCAAGACCATGTTCATTTATCATTCCATCCATGTCTACCTCATGAGATATGAATTATTACACAATGCATTAGAGGGAGATATAGGCTCCAACCAACTTATAATGAAATCATACATACATGTTCCACAATATCATAAATAATAATACCATAACTCATGAAATGAAATGGGCATTATGAACAATTCATCATATCATAACCTATAGAAAAAGATAGGTTTTGTAATCATTTAATCATAAACATTACCCATGGAAAAAAGCTGGTTTTAAAATAATATAACCAGTGAAAAGGAAATAGGTTTCATAAAAAATATGCCTCCAAAAAAGAATCCATTCATAGAAATAATTTGAATGGAGACTTTTAACAATTTTCCTATAATGTCATGAGTAACACCAATAGATGTTATCTTATATGGGAAATAATTTTGAATTATATTTAAAAAAAATTATTGAAGAAAATATTCTTTCTGAAATGAAAAATTATTTTTAAAACATATAACATTTCTCAACACCATTTCCTTTGAAAATAGATTTGGAAACTTATAAAGGATGCTTTAAAAACAAATAAAAGCTGTTTTCCCTTGATAATGATCTTCATGAATCATTTGAAAAAAGATTTAAAAAAACATTATAACAATTTTCCTTAAAAATTCATAAATAATTATTTGAAAATTTTATTAAAAATATTTTTCATTGTAAACTAATTATATAAGTTTGTATAAAGTTTTAAAACATTTTTCCTTTAAAACATATAAAATAATCATTAATTTTTTTTAAAAAAATATTTTATTAAAAATATAGACAAAAGGCTCAAGAGACAGGCAGAAACCTGCTCCCAACAAACTATTATAAAAAAGGATAAATATTACAATACAACTCAGAAATAGGAATCCTAGAAAAGCCGTTTATACAAAACACCATCCCTATCATTGCTAACCAAACTGTTACAATAGAAGGGTAGAACAAATGACCAACTGGAACAACCTCCATAATGGCCTTTTTGGAATGCGCATCAACAACCTAGTTAGCTTCCTGATAGACATGAGAAACATCAAGGCATAAGAATTCAGTGACAGTAAGACATGAGATCTAATAAGAAATCATCCTCCAATGAACATTCTGAGATCGATCTTTCAAAATATGCACATCAATTGATGATTCCGACTCTAACCATACTCTACGCCCACCATAATGCGCAGCATACCTAATAGCCTTGATCATAGCACACAGTTCTGATTCAATCACATGAGCATACCCAATATAATGGATGAAACGGCCTTTAACGAAGCCCCGATGAGTTCTAAAGACTCCACCACACCCATGAGGACCTAGTACACCAAAGGCCACCCCATCCAAATTCACATTCATCCATTATGAAATTGGTGGAATCCACTGAATTTACGTGACCATTTTGGGCTTCCTTTCCCTTCCACTAATACCAAGTGTTCTCAAATGTACAATGTCAGATTCATCATTTTTCATGGACCCAGTTTGGTTCATCAAGCCAGTTTAATGCTTCGATGTATCACCAGAACACAATCCTAGAAATAAGGCTTGACATTGTTAAAAAAATATTATTAGAAGATTTCCAGTTATAAGAGAAAAACAAGGAAATAACACTAATAATCAAGGATTTCACTTGATCACTGAAACTAATCTTAAAGGCTAAACAAAGTAGCGATTCAATAGAGCAGAAATCAAGGTAGTAGTGGAATGTTTATTACACATAATTCCATAAATGAATAGAAAATTCACAGCAGATAAACAGGTGTGATAGAGATTCGTCACTGTTAAAGAAAAAATGACATATCGAAGCCAGATTGAGGCATGTGCGATACAAAACACACTAAATGGGAAGTATCATCTTCCAAATTCCCCTAATCAACAGAGCATCATTTGGGGTATATAAGGTCGACGAACACCTTCCATCCATGGAGGGATTCCAGAAGGTACGCCACATTGAATATTATAATAATCATGTCAAGAGAATGATCCATTAAGAGCTGGTTTCCAGATTAATATATCAGTATCAACATAGTCATAGTTAATAATCTATATATAAAGATTACTAGGAATGATATCATAAGTATAAATGTTTTCCGACATATCGGAGATAGATGGATTTCCTAGAGATAATGTGATATTAATGGTATCCTTTATTGGGGAAGACGGCCATGGGATGTTCTAGCAATTTAGATAAGAACGAGGACATACCAACCATATATATTGAGACATAATGTTTGAATATGGACTCTTTATTAAAGGCCAAAAAAGGTATTTCATGTAAATTCACTTACTGTTTTGATGTCTATCAACAATCTTGCCAACTAGAAATTCAAGATAAAAGTTAGGCTTGGAAAGAAACCTCTATTTGATGTTCTGAAGGAGTGAATTATTAAATATTCTGACATCCTTAATTTCAATTCCTCCCATATTAACTAGCTTTATAAAGTCATTCCAGGAAACTGTAACAAGTTTCCTCTAATGAGTTGAGCCAGTCCAAATGAGATTCCGTATCATTCCACTCAATTCCATAAGAATAACCACTGGCCATCTATAAACAGAAAATAAGTAAACAAACATAAAATAGATGAAAGAGTTGACAAGATAAACTCTACCAACCTAGGACATGGTCTTCCCTTTAATGCTTTCCAACTAATTGATAATTTTCTGAGCAATACCCTCCAAGTGGGCACATTTCACCCTTCCCAAATACAAATGAATCCCATGATAATTAAAGGGAGTGTACCTCTTTTGACACAAAGCCTATGAGAAACCATGTTTTGCTTCAAGATTCTAATTCCTTCTCCAAAGACAAAAAAGGATTTATTCCAGATGATTAAATGGCCTGCTACCTCTTCATAATTTGAGAAGATACTCTTAATGCAAGAAATTGTTTTCCTGTCAACCTTACAGAAAAAAAGTATGTCATCAGAATAGAATAAATGGGAAGAATCCAATGAGTTTCCTACCTACACTCATTCTTTGATATATACCAATGTTGACAAGTTCATGGAGACACACACTCATCTAATCCTCATTCATAGAGAACAGAATCCCCGAAAATTGATCACATTGCACGACCACTCTAGTTCATTGATAGAAACCCCTATGGGATCCATTGACAAGAATGGCTAAACTAGTACTTTTCAACATGCAATAGAAAAAACCAATGAATTTCTCTAAGAATCCATAATCTTAAGAATTTTAATGTTAAAGTCCAACCTTATTTTGTCAAAATCCATTGATATATCTACCTTTAGGGCCATGTTACCTTGTTGAACTTTTCTTTTCCTAATATTAATACATTCTGAAGTAGTAAAAAGACAATTCTGAATATTTCTCCCAGGTACATATCCAAACTAATTGCCGGAGAAATGATTTTTAGCAACATCACCTAACCAAATTTCCATGAATTAAATAATTACCTTATGAATGGAATTAACAATGGAAATAGGAATGATAGTTTTGATGTACAATTCATTATCCTTCTTAGTAATCAGAGAAATAAAATTATAGTTCATCCCAAATGGCATAAAGGAATGATGAAAGAATTCTTTTACAGCATTGATCACTTTATTGTGGATGATATCACAATAGAACATAAATAATTTATTTGTAAAGCCATCAGGAACAACAAAATTTTCCATATTTAAGGAGAAAAGTGCATAATGTATTTTCTTTTGAGTTGGATTCTTCGTGGGGTTTTTGTTCTGATTATCATCGACACTGGATTCAACACATCTAATAATCTTGTTTGAGTTGTTCTCCCCATAATTAGAATAAAACTTCTCAAAATAACATGTCATGCCATTAGAAATTTTATTTTCATATGTGATCATGGTTTCATCAATCATTAAAGCCCGGAGAGTTCTCTTAACCTTTTCTCCCTATGCATGCGGTGAAAAAACTTGAATTCCAATCCCCATCCTTGAGCCACTTAACATTTAACTGATTATGATCTAGATTATCTTTAAGAGTGAATATATTATCAAGAATAGAGGTAGCTTGTATCTCTTCTTGAGATGCAGTTTCCTGTTGCATATTCCTCTACTGAAAAATTAACTAAGGAGTTTCAGACACTTTAATATCATTCTCAATGTTGTAAAATAAATTTTTACTACACTCTTTGAGTATAGCTTTCAAAATGTTCATCTTGGAGGTCAGAATGTGAAAAGAGCTACCTATGACGTCTGTGTTCCATGCCTCCAAGATTATTTACCTACACCCAGACACTACCGACAAAGCATTATTGACTTAAAGGGTAAATTTGTTGAACTCAGGGTACTAAAATAGAGGTCAACTAATATGGGGTTGTGACTCGAATGATGTTTGGGAAGAGTCATGCTAGAAACTTCCATCATATCACTTATTTCATCCATCTGCATAAGGAACTTACCTAATTTACATTCCTTCCACCAATTTATAGTGTATGTGCTTCATGTAAAACCCACACCTAAAATAGGAACTTCATTCAACCTAAAATGATGAATGTAGGAAGAAAAGTCTTTGGTTGAAGCTCTGTAAAAATTTCTCCCAGTTTTATCCTCTAGACTCAAAATAGAAATAAAGTCTCCAAGAAGAATCCATCTAGTATACATGTTCTCAGAAATGGTGAGTTCGGTGTTAAATAATGACCTCCATCTGACGTACTAATTAAAATCCTACACAAAAGTCACACAGAGATAGTTGGACTGAAAAAAAAGTTACTGAATGCTGATCATTTTGAAAATAATCAACGATAAAACTATTATGTATTAGCACCCAATGAGATTCATTCCCATTATCCAACTGATAGTAAGGGAGTATCTTAGGACATTCCAACTAATGGCCACCCATATTTAAAATTTCATTCTTGGCTCAGCAGTACCCAATAAAATGGGTTTATTGGTCATGATAATAGGCTTCAGGGTTCTGACCATGGGAGAATTCCAAAGACCCTGGCAGTTATAGAAAATTATCTTCATTGATTAGAGGACCTCTATCTAGTGTAGGGGCCAGCATAGCATGGAGCTAAGCATTCTTCAGGATCTGACTTATTCCCATCCAGTAATTCATTGGGTGCACCTCCATCCTTGAGAGGTTCAGCTTCATCATCAGAAAGAGAGATAAACCTATTTTCCGAATCGATATACATTTTTAACATGGCAGGTAACTTTATTCTTGAATCCTTAGATGAAGGAATTTGTGATAATTCTTCTACTGGGTCCTCATTGGGTTGTACCATCTTACTTATTCCCAAGGGGAGTCTTGTATAACTGAGTTATTTATGATCTGAGCACCAGAGCCCTCAGTCATGGACAGATTAGAATTCTGATGCCTTGCTGAGCTCCCCTCAATGGGGTTGTTAGTAGCAGCCTCATAAATTGATGTCATCGGACCAGCAGGCACATCATCCTCAATGTGAAACTGAATGTCCTGTTTTTACCCCCTTCATTAACAATGTCAGCACCATCCACCTTATCTTATGTGCGAGAATACTATGATGGGTTCTCTAAGATATAATTTCATCCTCAGCAGTTGGGACAGTACAACCGTTGGGTTTCAAGGATGCACTATAAGCATAAACTTTGCCAATCACTGTCGGTCCATAGTTGATATTTATATCAGGATTTGAGGGGCCCTGATCAGTTGTCTTCCTTTGAAAACTCCCAGCATCATGCCCTCTAATACTACAGGAGGAGCAAATCTTATTCCTATTTCATTCAGAATATACATTCCCAATGTTTTCTAAATTGAAACAAAATTTTGATTTCCTTTAAAATCATATTTCAAGGTTGATTCTATCATCCCTAGTGGTTAATACCACTTCATCCCCTAAAGTAGCGGACTTGTCTACTCCCACTAGAATCATAGCACAATGACTGAAGCTAGGGTTGCTTGTTTTCTTATCAATCCTTATCGGATTTCCAATAGAAGAAGAAATATCCCACAAGATTTTTGGGTGCCAATAAATCCATCTTAATTTATGAATATGTATCCATACCTAGGAAAATGTGTTCTTGACCAAGATGGGATCAAAATTCCAATCCCATTCGTGAATCCGAAGGAAGCCAGAATGCTGAGGAATATATCCCAAACACTTTGTGCTCCTTTTTCATTCATTAGATGGAAACACCAAATAATATAACCCCCTCCCCATTGTCATAATCATTCAGTCACTGAAGCCCCAAATCTCAACCAATCTTCTTGTGAGATTATGAAATTTCCAAGGCCAAACCCTTTTGTGACTCTATAGTGGTTAAAGTGGGGATTTCATAAAAAAACAATATTAACTATCTTATTTACCAAAAATTAAACCCAATACATAAATATATCAGGAATAACCATATAAGGAATATATTATTTATATTTCTTACGATATGGATCATAATATTTCATCATGTTATGTATAAACATTAACAATCTTGAAAATCGATGTGATTGGTTCAATAAAATCTT
Source organism: Viscum album (assembly GCA_963277665.1). Taxonomy (NCBI): domain Eukaryota; kingdom Viridiplantae; phylum Streptophyta; class Magnoliopsida; order Santalales; family Viscaceae; genus Viscum; species Viscum album. Next base: position 2,488,616 of record OY728129.1, read on the forward strand.
ACCACAAGGTAAATTTGAACCCTACTACCCATGTAATAAAATGTCATCACAAGAGTCTTAAAATATCATGAAAATAAGGGGATTAAAAATATAACATTATAAAGGCAATATATACACCTCATGGAATAATATAGGTTAATAACATGGAATATGTCTCAAAGAAGGAAAATTTATATAAAATTATTTTACCAGTTTGGTTACTTTTGAAACAAAAACCCCATGAAAGAAATATCATAAAATTGATATGTATATACCCATAAATTTTATTATAATAATAATTTAATACATATATGGTCAGTATACACACCACAAAAATGAAATGGGTGTTGAATAAAGAATGTATCTCAAAAAAATAAAAAGTGAGATTAAATCCCAATACCGTGTGTATTTAATCTCAACATACACATTTTAACATCCTATATAAAAAATATAAATTTATACTAAATATATCACATAACAATATTCATACTTATAATACCATATAGGGTTTTATTATGGCTTTATATTACCTGTCTATTAAAATTTATATGTTAAGTTTTCACATCGAGTAATAGCTTCTTCGTTTTCCGCATGTTTCATAATTTCTTATATCTTTGGTCCTTATACTTATATCCTGATTTCTAAAATATAATCGATGATTGAAATATAATTTATATTATGTATATTTGTATTATAAAAATCAATAGAATATATAATTATGAAAGGGAATACACTATTCATGGAGATAGTAAGTTGTACATACGCATGTACGAAATTTCAGTTTAATTTTTATGTGGAAAGAAAGAAAAAGAATGTGTATATATCTAACAACTCAACCCTAGTTTCCCAGATTCAGTGCTAAAATATACGGTGTAATTTTAAATAAAACAGATAAATAACACAACACATCACATATAGGATGATCTTTACCGGTCATGTTTTTTGATAATTAGATACAGGTATTACATTTCCTCAAAACAATACAAAAATAAAATTCAATGACCTTCCTTCACAAATTATTCAATGTCACTGATAAATCTACTCAACCTGTAGAAATAAATTCAAAATTATGGGTGATCACTAAATATTCCTAGTAATGTGTTTTTAAATTTTTTAAAAATCCTTTTAAAATATTATTTTAAAAATATTTTAAAAAATATATTTAGAAATATAATTTTAAAAACATTGTTTGTAATTACATAAACCATGATAATAGTATATCATTTTAGAAAATTCCTACATGACAAATTACTTTAAACATATTCTAGTGTTTTATTTCTAGAAATAATTCACATGAATTAGAAAAAAGACACTATTCTAAGGAAACTTGAAACATTGAAGGTTGTCTTGGGCCTACCCACATAGAGAAAGATGGGTTAACGCTCCCATTAACATCCATAATTACAACATTCAGATGACATATGCTTTGAAAACATTATAGGCTTGCATTACATATATATATATTCACTGGAGTTTTTTTATTTTTATAACATGTCACTATATTAAAATACGCATTCTAACATATATTTATATATATAAGTATGTATATAAATAAATATATGACCATTCATTACAAATCTATTATTACGTTTGTTATAACCACAACTGATGCCATAATCCTTTTCATGCACAATCCATGCATTCCAACTTTCGTTCATGGGATACATTTGGTATTCATATAAATAATTGATCATAATAAGTACTTTATGTTTCACATATAAATGATAAATTTCATGAAATTAAAAAAAAATTAGATCAAATAAGTCTTTATACTTAATGATTTCATAAACATACCATAAAATTTTAATTTAAATAATGAATTTATTATAAATTCAATAGGTGTGGATGATATGCATAAACACATGTCCATGATTATATATAGATGAGGCATACTTAATTTTAATATAACATGATGGCATGAATCCCAATTTTTTTTGAAAAACACGACTATAAAAATTTCATTCTTATATATATAAATACAAATATATATATATATATATATATAAACTATGAATATAAATTTTAAATAAATGATCTGCATATTTCATAATAATATCATACACACACATATATATGTTTTTGTGTATATATAAATATATATATATATTTATTTATAAAGAATTATATTCACGATCAATGAAATATTCTATAAATGATATTATCCACTAGCAGAATTAATTTTCGAATCAAGTTAATGCAAAATCCTTGATAAATACTAATATCTATTGTGGTAGATTTATCATGAATTCAAAACATAATATTTTTAAATGTAATTCTTTAATTTAATGAAAAATAAAAAAATATAATAAAATTATTAAACACACTACATATCCATGAATTAAAATATGAATTGAAAATGAAAAATATTTCTTTACAAATATAATCAACAATTATATAATCTCTCATTCATTAAAAGTTCTGAAAATTAATTATGTTAGATACATACATACATATATATATATATATTAGTGTATATATATACATATATATATTTATAAAAATGAAAATAATTTAATCATTTATAGAATAAAAACCAGGAATTGAATTTAATTTGAGTACACCATTACTTGAATTGTTTTGCATAATGTGAGAAAATTATGAAAGTTATCATACCTTAAACACACACGAGAGTGCAAATTGGTACCCCCATATTGGATTTTATGTAAAGGAATGATCCTTTTATAACCATAATAATACTATGTAACATTGAAACACAGACGCAAACATGTTGTGCAAGCTCATAGTACCAACATAAACACTCAATTACTGTAATAGGGAAAAAATTTATACCCCCAAACAATACAATTGATAGAAAAAGTACAACATTTTGATAGATGAACCTATATGCAGACCAAAGGTCATTATAAAAATACATTATTTATATAACAGATGAAAACCACTATATAAAAATTAACTAAACAAAATAGGCTGACCAGAAAATGACAACAGATAAAAAACGACCGTGATTTTAAGAGATCAATCAACATAAAGGATTAAAGATGGTGATTTAGGTAGAATTAATTCAGGAAAATATACAAATAGAAATGTTCAACTGGTTTAAAATGGGCTCATAAAAAAAAGCATGGATTCCTCATTCTTAGTCAAAGAAGATTTGAAACTTCATATCCTAATTAATTCAAATCCCCAACCATGATCTGGACCCTATATCGACGTCGCCCGGACCATCCTCCTTTATCACTCGGCTTCATCTTGGAACAATGATGATGGACCAAAGACATCAACATTGATGGATGTGAGATATTGATGCCCCTGACTCTATAATGAATGACTTCTTTTGACCACAACTTGACTCCCCCTGGTCATAGATGCCCTTATGAAAATTAGTGGCCGATGCGCTACCCTTGAAATGCTATACGCGGACCCCCCTAATTTTCATCTTCCTTTTCATTATTTTTTTTTATTTCATTAACATTTTTTATTTAATTCAATTAATATAAATTATTTATCTAAAGATAATATAATATTAACATATTTTTTAAGTTCAATATTAAAATCAAATTAAATATATATATATATATATATATTATAATTTCATCGTTAAAACAAAATATTTTGTAAATCTAAACAAATTTTCTATTTCGAAACATATATTTAAAATATATTTATTTAAACTAATTTTTGAAAATAATAAATTTAGAAACCAAATTAATTATAATCATATATAATAATCCTTTAAAATATTCTATTAAATAACCATTTTTCTTAAAAATAAATTATATTAATAAATATAGATATTTTATAATATTTCATTAAAAAATAAAAATAAAATTTTTTTCGAATAAATTTGAAATCTATAAATAATAATTTTATTCAAATATTTAAATTAAATAGTTATTTTTAAATACAATTATATCAAAATTATTACTAGTTGGTTTTAATGACAAATAAATTCATTTAATAAAAAAAATTTAAAACAATATTAATTTTATTATTTCTGTGGTGTTACAAAATTTATTTATATATATCATTATTAAATTAACATGATTATATCATAGATATGTCATATATATTCACAAAACTAATCCATAATACATTCCATATAGTTTATGAATGAATCAAATCATCTTGAGGGGGAGGTAGTCCATACTTCCTCAAACAAAATTATCATATCTACACCAAACTGAATGGAAATTTATACTTGTTATAAATGGAATATTGAAACAGAATGAAATAATAAATAAAATATATGATATATATAAATATAGCTTCTTTCATAATTTATACCATTAGGGATGATGAAGGAAAAATAAACAACCATCAATTAGTGAGGTGGTAGTTCGCCACACACATAAACAACATGTTCGTTATCCATTAGATAAAGGTTTCTGTAAGTGTTTTCAATGCCTAAGCATAAATAAATCCTAGTATATCGATATATTATTTTTTTTAATAAAATAATGGAATAAATTTAGTGAAGGGGAAAATAAATAAAATAAAATAAATGATATTGAGAGTTGTTGTTACCTCTTAATAGGGTAACTCCTTTTAGTTTGTGCCAAATGGATTCCTTGGATGTTTTTCTTCACTAGGGGAGACTTAAGGGATAAATTAAGGGTTTTATTAACTTTATTTGACAGATATTGGACTATCCAAGTTGGTTTCATAGGTTTTAAATATATTTAGAGGTGGTGGCCTTTTATATGGAAGAGAAAGGACATACTAGAAATTTTTAAAAAAAACATAGTTGTACCCACGTTTTCACTTAAATAAATTCATACCAAACCAATGAAACTCAATTATTTAATGTAAATTAATGAATAACATCTATATAATTGGTGTTGTATATTTTATAGGTCATTTTGGGTCTAAAATTATTGTTTAGTACTTTATAAACCTAAATTTTTTCTTAATAGTTGTAATTAATTTTTACCACCTTCAATACTATTTCTAGAAAATAAAACAAATTTTAAAATATTAGAAATTATAATTAATAATTATTCTAAATATGGAATTGATATTTCCAAATTATAATCATAGATATGACATAAAATAATTTGATATTAATCCCATTGACGGGATGACACGATGGATTTGCAAAGTAGAAACGTCCACACGTTTTCTATGATTTAATACCCATTTAAAAAGTGGAATTGATTCAAATGACCTAAATTGGATTAAATAATATAAATATTATCCAATTAACCATTCAAAATAATTTAAAATAAAATATATCCTTATAGATAAATTATATGAATAATCAATTTTAAATTAATATCCAGTATTTTTCACTATTCCTCCAAAAATGATGTTTCTCATAAAAATCCAAACAATTTCACGCTAAGATAATTTTGGAATAATAAATTCAAAAATAATTATTATTTATCAATTTTAATTTCTAAATGTTTCCAAAATTAATTTTATTAATTATTTATAAAAGGACATTAAAATAATTTTATTTTAGTAAATAATATGTTTAAACATGCAAGGAAATTACTAAAAATTATATCATTCGTCATCAATTTTTTTAATTTCTATAAAATAAATAATAAAAATATTTTAGTATTAGTTTCCATATTAATATTACTATATTTAATGGCTATAAAATTTTTATATATTTTAAATAATTATAATAATAAAAAGATGTTTCGTAGAAACTCAGTGTTGCCTGTAACGTGTGCCAACTCGGTGTTACGTTTTGCGTATACCAACTCGGCGTTGCATATAACGTATGACATGTCACAAGCCAAACATGGAGTTACATGTATCCAGGATAAAATTTATGTTTTTTAGAGTAATGATAAGCCTTTTGTTATGTATAATGCATGCTCAACATAGTTATTTAATATAAGATAATCAATTTTTAGTGTTATGTGAAATGAATTTTTTCACAATGGTTAAATTAATTTGAATAAAAATTCACAAAATCTTGGTCTGTTGTATATACTTACCATGGATGTATTCTATGATTATTATACTAAAATGTTTTATTATTTACATATCCATTTTATGATATTTATGTTATGGGGTTTATGATTCAAATGATTCCAAATTGGTAAATTAATTGTGTCTCATTTTTTCATCTTTGAGAGACATGCCATGTTATGATCCAATATTTTTCCATGAGCTATATATACTACATTTGTCATGACCCCCTCCCCAAAAAGTGTACCCCTCCTAGGCCGGCAATGTGAGAAGGGAGATAATGACCCCCTAGTCCTGCCTCCAGTAGGCCCTGGGTTAGCGACTAGCACCGAGGGTATAATACACACACAAATGGGAGGCATTACCCTCTAAGAGAACACATGCAGAAGAGAGAGATAGAATAGACTCCAACCAACTCCAACACCTAACTGAAATATAAAAGAAACCCAAGTACATATATGAAATGTCATGCAAAAGTACTACAACTGAAAGGGAAAACCAAATGTACCCAAAAGAAAGTAAAACGGCAGTGACCACATGCCTGAATAGCTCCTCCACCAACCGCAAGCTAGTAGTAACCAGCTTGATCTCCAACCTGCTCCAAGTGACCTGAAAAACAGTTTATATATACATAGGGTGAGTATAATAGTATACTCAATAGGATCCTCCCCAAGCCTCTCGTGAAAAAGTAAAGAAAGCATGCTAAATCCCAGTGAAGAACAAGTGAAACTAACTCATTACCTAAATAGGTATACTAAGTTCCCAACCTCACCATGGCTACTCTCACCAAGTAACGCATACAAGAATATAGAATATAGTAAAGAATATCAAGGGTACCCTGATACTACTTCCCCACTGGTTTTACGCTTTTCCCCAACGACATACGTCATGTGAATCTCTCTCCAAGGCTTGCCCGCATACACCTAGGCTAAGATCCACAATCTTCACCTCGTGCACCACATAGGCTTGTCCGCAGACACCTGGGCTAAGCACCACACCATCCTCACAACCAAAGTAACCAGGTAGTTTCCGGGAGCCACCATAGTTCTTATAACGTGTACCATACGTCGAGTATTATACCTCAAGCCATCACAGCCCATACGCCGAGTAAGGATCCTCAAGCCATCACAGCCTATACACGTTACACCTATAGTAGTCCATAGGATACTATATCCAGAATATATGTGTGTGAAATAACCGCAAGCCATTACAGCCCTCTACACACATATATGGGTAAAACTAACCATTGTTCCTACCAGTACAAGGATCTACCAAGAGAAGAGAGAGGGGCCAAAGGGGGTAGTCAGCCATTCAACCTCCCATCAGAATGTTGGGGAAAACACCCCCCCAGGGATCAGAATCCCAGGGGTGTCAGTTGCCCTTATCGACAGGGTGGAGTAGCGCATAAAAACACAAAAAGTACAGAATATATATAACTCAAAACCACACTATGGGCATTACCTAGTCATAGGCACAACTTTAGCTAATGTCTCTCAGACTACAGGCTGCTACTTCTAAGACTAGGTATCCTATAAGAAAACAACCATTTGAAGAGCTTTATTAGATTACTCCATTCTCATTTTATCAGTTCCACTGTACGTTAATTAATTCTTTAAACATTAATTAACCATGAAAAATTTACCACATTAAACTAAATTGGCATCACATTCAAGAACTGCTCCTTTTTAGGATTCACATCACTATTAAATTCCAATCTCTACATCCCCGTGGATTATCACCATTTAAACAAACTTTCATTTCAGAATTACTTTTCCATAATCTCAGTCATTCTAGAAAAACATCCTATGCTACTAAACACAAAGGGGCTCAACACGGCGAGTAGATATACTACCCGTCGAGTCTTTTCCGCCTATAGCAAGAGCATAGACCCATCCTCCATCGAGAAGCCTAACACGGAAATCACGTGGCATACCCCGCCTGTCTTCGCCTCCTTCGAAAAGAGGGTAAGCAAGACCAGCTACCTTGAGCAGTGGTGAAAAGTAAAGTAGATAAACAACCAAACCAAACCACCAACATCAAACCATCACAATCATCTCATACCATCATCCTTGGTGTCCTCCTCGACACCCACATGCATAAACCGATGCATCTTGCCACAGTAGGCGTCATCCGCTGCCACAACCACAAGTCCCCATGCCTCCACATATCACAACAGCCATCCAGGATCACATCAAATCACAAGCAGCAGGAAATCAAAGATCACAAAATGGGATATCGGCCCTTTAACAAGGCATTCAGCCTTCATACAAGATGAGCACTCAGAGCTCTAAACCACAAGGCATTCAGCCTTACAAGCAAGTGGGTAACTAAAAAGCCTTTTGAAATTATCGAACTAATAGTTCTTTAATCCATCCTGAATTAACAGATTCATTAACATGCCTCTTTATCTTTAGCCAATTATTTAACAATTAATTCTGGCTTTACGTTATTTATCAATTTCAATCATGAACGCACAACTAATTAAAGAAAAATCATAGATATCACTCTATCTAGGAAAACATGAGGAAAACCGTTATCACGGTACAATGAAACAACATGCGATCAACCAATTCTTTTAATCCGATTCAAGTATTTAATTAGGTAAATTTCATTGTGAGCCAAAGTGTTAAATCATGCTAATTCTACAGTTTCACATAAACAATTAGAGAATCCATGAATCCCCTACCTCGAAGAGTTCTTGACGTCCTTTATCCACACAATGGGCCACAATCCTTCTCTCGTGACAACTGCTTCCACCCGAGGATGCCACTGTAAGTCACAACCAACCAAAACCCATTATTACCATGGAGATTACATGGTAATATGGAAGGGATAACAAGAGAGGGTGATCCCCGAAGGAACGATGATAAAACATACCTTATATGGAAGAATGATGGACACAGCTTGGTTGCATCAAACAGACCGGAACTGATCCGAGTAACGTTTGATTGTGAAACTCCTACGGGAAGGATTGAAAGGTTCTAGCATCTTGCAGATGAGAACCAGGAGGAAGAACAACGAAGAATGATATCTCATTCCTTTTAAAAAAAATTAGAGAGGTGACGGTTTAAGATCCGATTTATTCTCCATTAAAAACGGATCGCATTAACCCACGCGGTTTGACCAAGTAAAAACATCCCGGCCTTAGGAATAATTAATATCGAATTTATGGCCTTTGAATCGGCCTTAAAGTCCTTAAAATAAGGTTTTAAAAGTATTTTACGTTAAAGAAAATGTCAAATTTGCGAAGCTGGAAATACTGTTCACATACTCAAAATTTGGCAAAGTATGGAATCGGTAGCTCTCATGAAGTCTAGAAACACTGTACAAGTCCACCGATAGAAGGTCACCGATAGAACCTCGCCGATAAAAACACTGTTCAAGTCTACTGATAGAAGTCCACCAATAGAACCTCACCGATAGAAACACTGTTCCCAGAACTAGAAATTTGGAAAAGTGTTAGCCAAGCTACTGCTGGACTGCGGCTACCAGTATACCGAGCTATCAGTACGCCGCGGCTAACGGTAAACCCAGCTACTGGTAAGCGGCGGCTACCGGTAGTCAGCAGCTACCGGTAGACCGAGCTACCGGTAATCCGTAGCTACCGATAGACCGGCTACCAGTAGGCAGCAGCTACCGGTAGACCGAGCTACCGGTAATCAGCAGCTAATGGTAGACCGGCTACCGGTAGGCAGCAGCTACCGGTAGACCGAGCAACTGATAATCAGCAGCTACTGGTAGACCAGCTACCGGTAGGCAGCAGCTACCGGTAGACCGAGCTACTAGTAGGCAGCAGCTACCGGTAGACCGAGCTACCTGTAATCAGCAGCTATAGGTAGACCGAGCTACCGGTAGGCAGCGACTGGGGGATAAGTCACCTTGACCTCCCGGAACACCTCCAACACCACATTTTCACAAAGTAATGGACCAGGGAGGTCCGAGCCATTAAATTAGATACCTCTCAAAACATTCTCGTCCTCGAGAATTAAAAACCATCCCAGAAGAAAAGAGGGGTCCGAACAACCACCCCATAAGATACCTCTCAGGGGAAAACCACCATGAGTTGTTCAAAAGCTGGAACAAAACTACGACATCCGAGAGTATGGAAACAAACAATCCATAACCAAAAAATTCAAACATAACATCACATCAAAGGTACATAAATAAAACATGAAAGGTCTAACCATAAATGAAACGTCATTGCATGAAAAGAGTTAAACATTAAACAACTCTGGGTACTGAACACGTATCTGTGACTCACGCTCCCAGGTACTCTCCTCCATGCCACCGTGTCGCCACAAGACATGAACTAAGGGAATAGAACGCCCACGCAACACCTTCTCCTTGCGGTCTTGGATCTCCACAGGTCGCTCCTCAAAGGTTGCATCATCGTCAATATCGATCTCTCCCCAATCGATAATATGAGATTCATCATGAAGATAATGACGGAGCTGTGATACATGGAAAACATCATGTATCTGACTCATCTGATGGGGAAGTGTTACTCGATATTCCACAGCTCCAACACGAGCCAACACCTTGAAAGGCCCAACAAACTTGGGAGAAAGCTTACTTCCACGACCAAAACTTCACTGCCCACGGCGGGGAGTCACCATCAAAAACACACGATCCCAAACATTAAACTCTAAGGGTCTCCTCCTTTGATCAGCATATGATTTCTGATGATCTTGTGCTATCTTCATCCTCTCACAAATCACCTGAACCATCTCTATTGTATTCTGCACTAGTTCTGGTCTGAGAATTGCTGACTCTCTGACCCCAGTCCAGCACAACAGAGAACGGCATGGACGGCCATACAAGGATTCAAACGGCGCCATACCGATGGTAGAGTGGAAACTATTATTGTAAGCGAACTCTACCAAGGGTAATTGATTCGTCCTTGAACCTCCAAAATCAAGAACAGAAGAGCGCAACATGTCTTCAAGAGTCTGGATGGTTCGCTCTGTCTGACCATCCGTTTGAGGATGAAAAGCAGTGCTAAGGCACAGTTGAGAGCCAAAGGCATGCTGGAGACCTCTCCACACCCTGGAGGTAAAACAAGGATCTCGATCAGAAATGATCGTCCTAGGTACTCCATGGAGTCTCACCACCTCTTCTAGATACTGCCTCGACAAAACATCCACTGAGCTCGACTCCTTGATCGCTATGAAGTGGGATGATTTTGTTAAACGATCCACTTCCACCCATATAGAATCATGTCCTCCTGGAGCTCGAGGTAAACCTGTAACAAAGTCCATTGAGATGTCCTCTCACTTCCACTGAGGAATCTCTAAGTGCTGGAGAAGACCACCAGGAACACGGTGTTCGGACTTCACCTTCTGGTAGACTAAACATAGAGACACACATTCTGCAGCTGTACGCTTCAGCCCAGGCCACCAAAACTGACTCCTCAAGGATCGGTACATCCTCGTCACACCAGGATGTACCACCAAGGGTGAACTATGGAACTCTCGGAGAACCGTCTCGCGCATCGCCAAGGGAACAAAAAGCCTGCCATGATACAAAACTCGGTGTTGTTCATCCTCCGACCAACCATCAGGGGCCCCACCACATACAACTCTGTCTCTCCAAACTTCCACCTCTAGGTCACCCAACTGAGACTCTTCCACCTTCTACATCAGGGATGACAGCACCGTCATTTGGAAAAGACAACCGCTAACCCCAACTTCTCCCATATCAAGATGCAAAGCTGATAGCTCTTCCATCACTCTCCAAGAATCACCAGATTCACGCACAACCTCATTACATATCATTCGGCTTAGAGCATCAGCTACAACATTCCCTTTTCCAGGTGTATACTATATTTCAAAGTCGTATTCCTGCTTGAACTCCATCCACCGACGCTGCCTCAAGTTCAAGTCATGTTGGGAGAAAACATACCTCAAACTCTTATGATAGGTGAAAACCACAAAGTGCTCACCAATGAGGTAATGTCTCCACATCTTCAGAGAAAACACCACGGCTGCCAACTCAAGGTCATGGGTGGCATAGTTGCATTCATGGGGACGCAACTGCCGAGACCCATAAGAAACAACTGACCTCTGCTGCATGAGAACAAAGCCTATCCCCAGATGTGAAGCATCATAGAAAACATCAAACTGGACTCCCTACGCTGGAAGACAAAGGACTGGAGCACTTACCAACTTCTTCTTTAGATACTCGAAAGCTGTCTGGCACTGATCATTCCATATGAACGCTTGATCCTTCCTGGTCAAAGCTGTCAGAGGAGTCGCAACTTGGGAGAAATCAGCTACAAACCTCCTATAATAGCCTGCGATACCAAGGAAACTTCGCACCTCTGACACGGTCTTGGGGGTTGGCCAAGACACCACTACTTCTATCTTCGAAGGATCCACAGCTACTCCCTGTTGGGAAACAACATGTCCCAAGAAACGAACTTCTCGAGCCCAGAACTCACACTTCGACAACTTCACAAACAACTGATGTTGGTGAAGAACTCCCAAAACGGCTCGTAGATGCTCTACATGCTCCTCTTCAGATGTGGTGTACACAAGGATGTCGTCGATGAAAACCACAACAAACTTGTCCAAGAATTCACGGAACACAGCATTCATCAACCCCATGAAAACAGTTGGAGCATTCGTCACGCCGAATGGCATTACAACAAACTCATAATGCCCATGACGACAACAGAAAGCAGTCTTCGGGATATCCTCATCCTTTACACGCATCTGATGATATCATGACTGGAAGTCTATCTTTGAGAACCAACTTGCACCCTTCAGTTGATCGAATAGGTCATCAATCCATGGGAGAGGATAGCGGTTCTTTATTGTCACTTTGTTTAACTGACGATAATCGATGCACAACCGCAAACTGCCATCAGCCTTTTTCACAAACAAAACTGGTGCACCCCATGGTGACACACTTGGCTGAACAAAACCACACTACAACAGACCGTCGAGCTGAATACACAGCTCTCGTAACTCATAAGGGTCCATCCTATACGGAGACATAGAGATAGGAGACGCTCCTGGCCGTAGCTCGATCCCAAACTCGATCTCTCATCGAGGGGTTAAGGATACAACCTCTTCTGGAAAGACGTCAGGGTACTCCTCTACAACCCTAGGAAACTCCAACTGTTAAACCTCTGAAGAACTCAGTGTCATCCCAGCCATCATGGATGATAAGGATGGAACTCGTCTATGACTCATCCGAGGATCTCTCTCACCAAAAAACACCACTTTCTCTCCATATTCATCAAAGAAAACGACCTTCTTCCTGTAGAAATCCACAACAGCCTACACCGAATACAACCAATCCATGCCAAGTATGACATCATATGGTTGTATTCGCAAACATAGGAAATCTCCCCAAGAGCGGTGTTGCCCCAACACTAGCTCACAGTCTCTACATACTTCAAACAAGTTAGCTCGACCTCCAACTGGCGTAGTCAACGCCAAGGGCACTGGAATCCTCTCTACCTCAAGTTCCAAAGCATGGACAAGGGTAGGTGATATGAAGGAGTGTGTTGCTCCTAAATCAAACAAGGCATAAAGCAAGGTAGAAAACAAGAAAAGGGTACCTCGAACGACATTTGGCTCGCCTGGGGCTGGTAATGCTAGAGCATGAAGCTGACCACGACCTCCTCCACGGCCTCTCTGACCCTGATGACGACCACCACCACGGCCGCGCTCTGTTCTCTGAGGACGGGGAGCGTCATGGGGCTGTCCTCTACCTGCTCTATCTACCCTTTGGTGATCCAAAACTGGTGCAACCTGCTGCTGCTGCCTCGGCTGGAACTGCCTCAATAGAGGAACCTGGAGTAGAGCGCCTGGTGCACAATGACTGCTCTGAAAATTCGGGCAATCCCGCTGCTGATGACCACGACCACCACAAGAAAAACAAGCGCCTGATCCCTTGGCATATGCCTGAGATTTGATGCCTCCGGAGAAACGAGATGGGAAGGGCTGGGACCTACCCCCAGGTGAACGGAAACTCTTCTGTCCTGAAAACTGGGAACCCCGGACCATAGCTCTACTTCATGGGGAATCATGAAGATTCCCCTCTCATGACGATCCAGTCCTGGCCAAAGTCCTCTCAACAACCTCTGCCCTCGCCAGCACCTCAAGATATGTCTTTAGCATAAATGGGGTGACCTGGTGCTGGATCTCTGGACGCAAAGCCTCCTCGAAATGCCTCGCGCTGGCCTCATCATCTGGTAACAGGTCTGAAGCATATCGTAGAAGGTTCCAGAAATGGATTCCAAACTCTCGAACACTGGCACTCCCCTGTCGAAGGGTGAGAAGCTCCTGGCGACTGGACACCTTCGCAGTCTATGAAAGAAACTCGACTCTAAACCTATCTCGAAACTCCTCCCATGAGATTGCTGACTCCTCACGATCACCTAGGAACAAGAACCACCACTGCCTCACTGCTCCACACAGCATCATCACAACCAAGGACACCCAGTGTTCCTTCCGAGCACGAATCGAACTGAAGCCTATCTCGATCTCCTCCAACCAATCTTCTGTGACTGCATCTGAAACAGATCCCTCATACTTCTGTAGACTCTGGCGATGAAATTTTCGAAGTGTCTTCCTCCAAGTGTCATCGTCGTCAAACTCTACTCGGCAGCGATCTGCTGGAACAGCCTGATGGGCATCTTCTGCACAAACCTGACGAGGACGTCGACCTGGACCCATACCTGCAAAATAAAAACTGTTGGAGCTCCTAAGCGTAGAATATGGAAGACTTAACATTAATTAATTAATTTTTTTGTTTTATTTATTTAAGGTTACCTATCCCAAGGTCTACCCATTCAAACATAAGCGCAAAGAATATTGATGCATGATCCTTTCCTAGGTCTCTACCCTGCAACCGGTATCACTTTGTTTAGTAGCCATCGTAACCTTAAAGGTCTGTGCAACAGATCATAGGGGGCCCTAAACGCCTATGTCTCTGCCGGTCTCCAGTGTTTACCCCACTTTCTAAACATGAATGACACCGCTGCCCTACCATCCCATGCATCCTCACCTGTGCCTAACTCCAAACTCCATCCTATCCCTCAACCTCCCTCTGATACCACTCTGTCACGACCCCCTCCACACAATGTGTACCCCTCCTGGGCCGGAAATGTGAGAAGGGAGATAATGACCCCCGAGTCCCGCCTCCAGTAGGCCCTGGGTTGGCGACTAGCACCGAGGGTATAATACACACACAAATGGGAGGCATTACCCTCTAAGAGAACACATGCAGAAGAGAGAGATAGAATAGACTCCAACCAACTCCAACTTATTACTGAAATATAAAAGAAACCCAAGTACATATATGAAATGTCATGCAAAAGTACTAAAACTGAAAGGGAAAACCAAAAGTACCCAAAAGAAAGTTAAACGGCATCGACCACAAGCCCGAAAAACTCCTCCTCTAACCGCAAGCTCGTAGTAACCAGCTTGATCTCCAACCTGCTCCAAGTGACCTGAAAAACAGTTTATATATACATAAGGTGAGTATAATATTATTCTCAGTAGGATCCTCCCCAAGCCTCTCGTGCAAAAATTAAAGAAAGCATGCTAAAGCCAAGTGAACAACAAGTGATACTAACTCGTTACCTAAACAGGTATACTAAGTTCCCAACCTCACCATGGCTACTCTCACCAAGTAATGCATACAAGAATATAGCATATAGTAAAGAATATCAAGGGTACCCCGCTACTACTTCCCCACTGGTTTTCCGCTTTTCCCCAATGACATACGTCCTGTGCGTCTCTCTCTAAGGCTTGCCCGTAGACACCTGGGCTAAGCTCCACAATCTACACCTCGTGCACCACATAGGCTTTCCCACAGACACCTGGGCTAAGCACCACACCATCCTCACAACCAAAGTAACCAGGTAGTTTCTGGGAGCCACCATAGCTCGTATAACGTGTACCATACGTCGAGTATTATACATCAAGCCATCACAGCCCATACACAGAGTAAGGATCCTCAATCCATCACGACCTATACACGTTACACCAATAGTAGTCCATAGGATACTATATCCAGAATATATGTGTGTAAAATAACCGCAATCCATTACAACCCTCTACACACAAATATGGGTAAAAATAACCACTGTTCCTACCAGCACAAAGATCTACCAAGAGAAGATAGCAGTGCAAAGGGGGTAGTCAGCCATTCAACCTCCCATCAGAATGTTGGGGAAAACACCCCCCCGGGCTCAGAATCCCAGGGGTGTCAGTTTCCCTCATCGACAGGGTGGAGTAGCGTATAGAAACACAAAAAGTACAGAATATATATAACTCACAACCACACTATGGGCATTACCTAGTCATAGGCACAACTGCAGCTAACGTCTCTCAGACTCCAGGCTGCTACTTCTAAGACTAGTTATCCTATAAGCAGACAACCATTTGAAGAGCTTTATAAGATTACTCCATTCTCATTTTATCAGTTCCACTGTACGTTAATTAATTCTTTAAACATTAATTAACCATGAAAAATTTACCACATTAATCTAAATTGGAATCACATTCAAGAACTGCTCCTTTTTAGGATTCACATCACTATTAAATTCCAGTCTCTCCATCCCCGTGGATTATCACCATTTAAACAAACTTTCATTTAAGAATTACTTTTCCATAATCTCAGGCATTCTAGAAAAACATCCTATGATACTAAACATAAAGGGGCTCAACACGGCGAGTAGATATACTACCCGTCGAGTCTTTTCTGCCTATAGCAAGAGCATAGACCCATCCTCAATCGAGAAGCTAAACACGGAAAGCACGTGGCATACCCCGCGTGTCTTCGCCTCCTTCGGAAAGAGGGTAAGCAAGACCAGGTGCCTTGAGAAGTGGGGAAAATTAATGCAGATAAACAACCAAACCAAACCACCAACATCAAACCATCACAATCATCTCATACCATCATCCTTGGTGTCCTCCCCGACACCCACATTCATAAACTGATGCATCTTTCCACACTAGGCATCATCCGCTGCCACAACCACAAGTCCCCATGCCTCCACATATCACAACATCCATCCAGTCTCACATCAAATCACAAGCAGCAGGAAATCAAGGATCACAAAATGGGCTCTCGGCCCTTTAACAAGGCATTCAGCCTTCATACAAGATGAGCACTCAGAGCTCCAAACCACAAGGCATTCAGCCTTACAAGCAAGCGGGTAACTAAGAACCCTTTTGAAATTATCGAACTAATAGTTCTTTAATCCATCTTGAATTAACAGATTCATTAACATGACTCTTTATCTTTAGCCAATTATTTAACAATTAATTTCGGCTTTAAGTTCTTTATCAATTTCCATCATGAACGTGCAACTAATTAAAGACAAATCATAGATATCACTCTATCTAGGAAAACATGAGGCAAACCGTTATCACGGTATAAAGCAACAACATGTGATCAACCAATTCTTTTAATCCGGTTCAAGTATTTAATTAGGTCAATTTCATTGTGATCCAAAGGGTTAAATCACAGTAATTCTACAGTTGCACATAAACAATTAGAGAATCCATGAATCCCCTACCTCGAAGAGTTCTTGACGTCCTTTATCCACACAATGGGCCACAATCATTCTCTCGCGACAACTGCATCCACCCGAGGATGCCATGGTAAGTCCCAACCAACCAAAACCCATTATAACCATGGAGATTACATGGTAATATGGAAGGGATAACAAGAGAGGGTGATCCCTGAAGGAACGATGATAAAACATACCTTATATGGAAGAATGATGGACACAACTTGGTTGCATCAAACAGAGCGGAAGTGATCCGAGTAACGTTTGATTGTGAAACTCCTACGGGAAGGATTGAAAGGTTCTAGCATCTTGCAGATGAGAACCAGGAGGAAGAACAACAAATAATGATATCTCATTCCTTTAAAAAAAATTAGAGAGGCGATGGTTTAAGATCCGATTTATTCTCCATTAAAAACGGATTTCATTAACCCACGCGGTTTGACCAAGTAAAAACATCCCGGCCTTAGGAATAATTAATATAGAATTTATGGACTTTGAATCGGCCTTAAAGTCCTTAAAATAATGTTTTAAAAGTATTTTACGTCAAATAAAACGTCAAATTTGCGATGCTGGAAACACGGTTCACATACTCAAAATTTGGCAAAGTATGGAATCGGTAGCTCTCATGATGTCTGGAAACACTGTACAAGTCCACCGATAGAAGGTCACCGATAGAACCCCACCGATAGAAACACTGTACAAGTCTACTGATAGAAGTCCACCGATAGAACCTCACCGATAGAAACACTGTTCCCCTAACTAGAAATTTGGCAAAGTGTTAGCCGAGCTACTGCTGGACTACGGCTACCAGTATATCGAGCTATCAGTACGCCACGGCTACCGGTAATCCCAGCTACTGGTAAGCGGCGGCTACCGGTAGACTGAGCTACCGGTAATCAGCAGCTACCGGTAGACCGGCTACCGGTAGGCAGCAGCTACTGGTAGACCATGCTACCGGTAATCAGCAGCTACCGGTAGACCGGCTACCGGTAGGCAGTAGCTACCGGTAGACCGAGCTACCGATAATCAGCAGCTACCAGTAGACCAGCTACCGGTAGGCAGCAGCTACCGGTAGACCGAGCTACCGGTAGGCAGCAGCTACCGGTAGACCGAGCTACCAGTAATCAGCAGCTACCAGTAGACCGAGCTACCGGTAAGCAGCGGCTGGGGGATAAGTCACCTTGACCTCCCGGAACACCTCCAACACCACATTTTCACAATGTAATGGACCAGGGAGGTCCGGGCCATTACAACATTGGTCATACAATATCATGACTCTAATTATATTATTGATATTCTATGATTTATTTAATTTTATAATTTCCATTTTATTATGATTCTATGTTACCAGATTGGTAATGATTTGTAGTTATAATCTCACCAATTATCATGATTGTTTATTATTATGCTCCCATTAATGAAATATTATGATCTATCCTTCCTGAAATATCATTAGTTTATTACACTATAGTAATTCATGTTATATCTAAATATTTTTACCATCATTCAGCTATTTGGTACATAATATTATCTAGAAAATGTTTTTAAAAAAGTCTGACTTCACCTCTCTCTTTAGTGAGAAATTTGTGTTCCTTCAAAACCATGTTTTCTAAAAAAGTTTTGAAAAATAGTGTAATATTATTCTATAAAATTTAAAATCCATTTTTACCCATGTTTTACAGTTATATGAATTTTTTTAAGAAGGAATATTATTTTTGTTTTTATATTGAGGCACATTTCAAAACTTTTTACGGTGGAAAGGGATTGTTCACCTCGTATGGATTTACCCACCATCATGACCATCATTCCCTTGGAGATTAATTTAAATTATTAAAATGTTATTTTTTATGGGAAAATGTTTCCCTTATATTATGCAAATTTGTTGTTTTAAATTTTAAATCGATGAAAAGGATTTTCGAAATTATTTTATGGTTAAAAAAATTTTAAATGGATTTTCAAAAAATTCATTATAATTTTTAAAATGTTTTTTTAAAAATAAATGTATTTCAATTAATTTTAAGTTTCTTTTATAATTTTTCAAATTATTCTAAAAAAGAATGGCATTAAAAATTATTACAAGCTTCATTTATATGTTTAAAAAGAATAATATTTTTATAATGATTTGAAGACTTCTTTTTATGTTTCAAGGTATTTTCAAAGAAATGGTAATAAAAAAGGATTTATTTTTTAAACTATTTTTTATAGAAGTTGGGTTATTTTATTTAAGAATTATTTTAAAGGATATTTCCATATTATTTTCCTTCAAATATGACATCTATTTTTGTTACTCATTCCATTATTAATAATGATCCAAAGGTTCCATTCATATTTATTCTATGAATAGTTTATATATCAATGCCATGATAATTATGAAACCCATTAATATTTCATATATTATTTGTTTTTGAAATGAATTCCTATTTCATAGGTTTTATGATTATGAAACACAATTTTTTAATGTTTATGCTTTGATGAAATGATTATTAAACTTATTCTTTTCTAAAAGTTGTTATATGATTACAAGTTTATAAAACCCTTATCACTTAATGGGTTATGATATGATGTTTATGAAAACCATATATTTTTATGGGTCATGATATATTAAATAATTTATTATCTTGTAGAAAAACTATAAATGATTTAATTATGGGATGGGTGGGACATATATCTCCCACTAATTCATTAGGTAAATATTTATATCTTGTGAGGTAATGATGGAAAATCAAGTGGGTGGGGTTGATCCACTATGGGAGGATGGGGAAAATCCCTTACAATGAAAGGATTGAAAAATTGGATGTTTTTGTGTCCCACATAGTATTTTTTATCACCAGGAACCTGGAATATGGGAAAACTGATTCATTATGGGAATATGGGGATACATGATACACTCTTAGAATATGGAGAATCTCTATCCCTTATAAGGAATGAAATGCATCTAAGTGTGATGGTCTGTCCCATCGAGAATGTATAGTCCCCATGATGTGTCTTGATATGTTCTCTCAATGTGTATTGACTTATATCAATTGATGATACATGTTTATTTGTATACCACAGTTCCATGTCTTACTCTCATGTTATTCTTTCATGGATTATGCTATTGATTACCTATGATACATTCCTTATAAATAGCTAATATTTATGACATTGTACATTTTTATAATATTTTATATTAATGGTATGATCATATTATATTATGATCATGTTCTCAAACCATTAACCTCACGTTTTTGTTTACATATCTCCCTTTATGTCCTTTATAGAGCATTCAAGCTCACCAACTTTTTTCATTCCATCCCCATGAAATAAATAAATATTTTACGATTGATGTATATAAGTGGGGTGATAGTCTTGGAGAACCTAGTGGGAGATAATATAGCTCACTCAAGTACCAGTGTTTACATTTACATTTTTACAAAGGTACTAAACTAATAATGTAATTGGGTGTCTTTTTTGTAATTTTTTAAGTATTCTAAAAAATGATATAATTTTTATGTACATTAACATTGGGTTTTTATAGTTGGAATCAGAGTAAAGTATTAGTCATCCATTAAAAACTAGGATGATAAATATTTAGTGAGATCCCTTGGTATATTTCTAAGGATATGTTTTGTTATTTCACAAAGGATATATATAAGGATATGTAAATTCTTATGAAAATGTCACGTAATTTTGGAAAATGATAGAGTGATTTGTTTTATAGAAATAAATTCCTTTCTGGATACTAAAGTGGACTTGGTTATAGAATAGATTCACGTAGGAGTAATAACTCTAACAAGGCATGTTGGACCTTACTCTAGAATTAGCTAATATAATACCGATGGGCTTACTGCACACCTTTTTTACAATACTATGTGATATGATTTGGGAATTCACAAACTCTTCATGAACCATGATGATGTATTTTAAAAAATTGTCTATGAATAACCTAGTATAAACCTAGGTTGTCACATATTAAGGTAGGTTTCAGGATTTAGACATCCTATATTAATTCATTTTCACTATTATGTGGATTTATGTTATGATAAGTAATTATCACACTATGCTTTTGGTTTTATTTGATGGATATAACCTGAAGGAACTGAGATAATGGTGACTACAATGCAAAATTAAATGTTTCCCCTACTGAGAATATTATTTATATTGGAGCTGGAATGAAATAACCTCATTTTCATGCTTACATAGCTTTCTCAAGATATGGATCATACAGATCTTCCAAATTAAAAAATAGGGAACAATGTTCTGTTATTTCCTTTATGAGGCAACATCCCCCTTTTTTAGAGGATATTCTAATACACTTTTTTAAGAACACTAGAATAGTACCACTAGTAAGATATTCTCTATTAACTAGTCTTTATATCAAGAGAAAGTCATTTTGGATATCTATTAGTTATAAGGTGAAGTAGAATAGTAGGGAAATGTAATCAAGATTATAATAACATAATTTGAAATTGAATCCATAGATTTGGAAGAGTTGAATAACATTTTATTAAATATGTATCTTTCTTAGGTTAACAGTGTGAAGATGGAAAATCCTTGAATTCAAACAAAAGGATGATGAATCTGTTACTACGTATGAGGATAATTTCACAAGTCTTGTGAGGTATTCTTATTTTAATTTTATCCATCATGAAAGTTAAATTGATAAATTATTTAGTGGCTTAAATCCATGCCACAAAACGGAGTTGGAAAACAAGACATTATCATCTATGATGATATTGTGTATTTTGAAATCAATTTTGGTATGGAGTTTTGAGTTATATATCAATCTCATAGTTTTAATAAGAAATGGACGATGGAGTTCAATGGAATGTATAAAACCCATAGATATAAAAATAGTTTACAACTTTTACACACACATAATATATTAAAAACAACTTAGGAGAGTTTATAAAATTAAAAAGAACATATATCCACTACGATACCCATATCCACTGAGGAAAATATTATAGAAGTGATGTGAAAGGGAAATTATATGAAATGAATAGAGATAAACATCAGCATAATTAACCATCCAATCTTCAAAGTATCATGTTCATGGAGTTTTGGACATTATGTGAATAAATCCCAAATTCCAAAGGCTAATATGAATGATAATTCCCAATAACCTCAAAGTAAAAAAAAGAAAAAGGGAATGATTATGCAACCATATGTGAATGGTGATAATTAGTGAAAAACTTATCCCCTCCCACCCTTAGTTTTGAAGATCATGTTTGATTTTGTCGTAATATTCCCTATGATAATCCTATTAGTCATCATTTATTGAAGTCTCATGTGATTATATCCCTCTAAATGGATTTTAGAATAACAAAATCATATTTAATATTCTATCAGTGCAATTATGGTCCCATGTATCCAATGAAAAATATTTTCATATAAGAAAAGATAACATTTGAGGATGAAAGGGTAAATTATTTTCTAGAAGGGTTATAAGGTTAGATATTTTTAAGAATGATACGTGGTAATATTAATGAATAAAATTAGTGGTTAATAAATTATATCAATAATTGAGGACTTATGATTATTGAATAACATATCCTAACCCTATTTTATAAAGACAAGCGTAATGACCTATCATTTGATTTGTGGATCTAATGATATGCTAATACTTTAGTAATGGAAATTCATCCCAATTTATTAATGTAAGATATGAAGTGTAAATCAGGAAAGGAAAAAATAAAAGGGTGATACTCTACATATGAAAATAAATGAAATCAAGTAGTTATATCTTTTTAAGAAAATTCTAGTCAAACTCCATCAGATGATGATGGTAATATTTCACTTTCATCTCCTTGTTTTCACTTCCCAGCAATATTCTCCTATGAGGCAACCTAGTTATGAGTTACTTTGGGTAACTGTTATTGTTACAACTATATTTTTATAGGATTTTTTAGTATAAATTTTTATGATGTGAGTTTTTATGAATTTCAATTATTAATCTTTTAATAACCCATAACAATTTTTAGGGTGAAATTTATTTTAATGGGGTGGATTGTGACACCTTGAGATATTTGTGAAATATTCTTTTTCACATTAATTTAATCATTTTGATATTTTTCATTTCATGAAACACATAAAACAATTTTATTATATTAAATCACTATATTTGGTTTTTTAAAAGTACACAAAATACTAAGAATATATTTGGCTACATGCAACTTGAAAACGGGGTGCATTACACGCAACACAGATTTTCTACAAAACAACATATTTTATTATAATAAATTAAATGAGGTAGTTATAATATATCCATTATAAATAATAATATGGATAGTAACAAATAAAATTTAATCATAATCTGTATTGATTTTATATAAAAAAAATAATGCTGATAAAAAACATGTAATCTTTGGAAAAGCCTTTATATGTTTGGAAATACAACATTCTCAAAAGAATTTCATTTTATGTCCATCAATGAATAATAATAAATTTTATTTTATTTAATTTTGGAAATTTAATTGAAAAAGAATATATTATTTTTTAATTTATAATAACCAAATTATCATAAGTTTAATTTTTAGGATTTGTTTTAGAAACCTCATTTTTTTGGTGAATAGTGAATAATATTGAATTTTAAATCAATTTTTTTCAAATTTATTTTAAAGTTATATTATATTATTAAATGGTTTAAATATTTATTAGATTAACATTTATCTACTAATCCAATATATTAAAATATAAAATATTTAATATTTTATTTAATATTAAAAATAGCGAAATTTTGAATGTTTTTACTTTAAAACCCATCATTGTCATCCCATCTACATGATTAAATTTAAAATACATTATTCCACTTATGTGTGTATAATTTGGAAAAATATATTCCATATTTTTAATAAGAATAATTTATTATTTATAATAATGTTAAATTAATTTCTAACCAAAAATATTAGGGAATGTAATTACATTCAATTACACCGATTAAGTTAAAATTAAGCACACCTAGAGAATAAACATTAATATTAAGGATATAAATGACTTGTAAACGTTAAAAAAACATATTTTATGTAAATATTTCGTCAAAGAAACCTATAATTTTCCATAATTGTTCATTTGGATTCTTTAGGAATAGGTAATACTTGGGGAACACACAATTATTTTCAATGATACTAAGTTTATCATTTCCCTCTACTATGAAAAGTCACTCACCCCTCCATCTTCCGAAAACCACTCAGGACACATTTTCTCAAACAAGATTTGAAACATATCTCCTAAATATAACTCGCTTAATTCCATAAGACACACATTTGGGAGAAATAAATCCAAGGAATCCATTTGGTTCAATCCAAAAGGAGTTACTAGAATAAGAGGTAACATCCTACCTCACACTCTTCAGTTCTATTTTCATTCTCCAACAACACAATAATTACTATTACATGATTATATAATTTAAATAGTATCCTAAATATACTTATAGATTTTAATTATCATTTTACTTGCAACACATACACACACACATCGATCTAATGGCGAATGAACTTACCATTCCTGTAAGGCGGACTACCACCTACCGAAATGAAGATTGGTCATTTTTCCTCTATCTCCTTTTATTATTGGGAATTATGGTGAACTACAATTTTATATATAATATATGTTTTATTTATAATATATTTACTATTATTAAATTTTTATATAGAATACATCTTTATGCTTTCTATTTTGTGGGACTATTATAACATTGTTTGTGGAAGTGTGGACTACTACCTCTTCAAAGCGATGTGATTCATTCATACTTTCATGTGACATATTAAATATGTTTTTAGTAAAATTATATAATATAAATTAAATAATAATTATTAAATAATGATATTATATATTTATATTGGAAAATATTTCAATTACTTTCTTTCTTTTAATATGACAATAAAATGGAAGTTGTGTTCATGTGTACGTATGACCTACGTCCCCATGAACAGTTTATTTCATTTAATATTTATGAATTACATAGATTATTATAAATAAATATATATAATGAATATATATGATATTTATAACATTTTATGATTTTAGTAAATAATTAAATCACACTCTAATTAAGAGGACCAATAATAACAAGTCAAAACATATAGGATTAATAAAGTAGATATTACTCGAAACATAACATTTACATAATGTTGTTAATAAATTAGTAATATAATTTCATTAAAAATCATATATTGTATTATATATTAAAATATGGTTATTTAATATATTTAAAATAAATTTATATTTATTATCTAGTAAGTTTGAATGTGTTGAAAATAATTCATGAAAATTGGTTAGATAATTTCAACTCACTTTTTATTTTTGTGAGATACGTGCCTTATTCACCACTCATTTCTTATATATATTGTGTATAGTGACCATTTATTTATTACATGATTATTATAATTATATTTATGGGTATTTAAATATCCATTTTATGATCTATATTTCAAGGGTATTAGGTTTCAAAAGTTACCAAATTGATAATGTAATTTTGTCTACATTTTCCTTCTTTGAGACACATGTCATGTTATACACCAATATTTTCCAATGAGGTGTATATAGAACCGTTGACATGTTATATCATGAATATAATTTTATTAATAATAATTTATGGATCATGTAATATAATTATTTCCACTTTATAATGATTCATAGTTACCAAATTGGCAACGGTTTATAGCTACAATCACACTATTTATCGAAATCCTTTATTATTATTCTCCCATTGATGAAATATTTTGATCCATTACAAAATAAATATTAATATTTTTCAATCCCTTTTTATCAATTTTATATCCGAGTATTTTTTCCATTTTATCACTCAATGTTACATAACATGATCAATAAACCATTTTTAAGAAATTCTAGTTTTACCACTCTCTTCGGTCAGAAATTGGCATTCCTTCATAAACGTATTTTGTTAAAAAGATTCCAAAAATAAAATAATATTCTCCTATGGTAATTAAAAGAATTTTTTACCCATGTTTTACCTTAAAAATGGTTTTTCAAAACGAATCATTTTTTTCATTTTCTATTTCAAACACTTTTCTAAAAATTTAATGATGTAAAATGAAAGTTTAGCAT
Source organism: Viscum album (assembly GCA_963277665.1). NCBI lineage: Eukaryota > Viridiplantae > Streptophyta > Magnoliopsida > Santalales > Viscaceae > Viscum > Viscum album. The sequence continues at coordinate 2,515,059 of OY728129.1, forward strand.
ATAAAAATTTCCCTATTTCCATGATCATCATTCCTTTGAAGAGTATTTTAATAAAATAAATAGTTATTTTTTTAGAAAATATTATTCCCTAATATCATTTAAATTCATTTTTTTAATGATTTTTTCAATGAAAATGGTTTTTAAAAAATTATGTGGAAAAAGTTTTTAAAATTATTTAAAAAACGTGTTTTTTAATTTTTAAAATGATGTATTCAAATAAAAGTATATGAATCATTTTGATGAATATTTCATATATTTTCAATGTATTTTCAAATAAGAAGTATTTTCAGAATTTTTTTAAGATACATTTGTAAATTTTTAATGGAAAAGAATTTTAAAATTATTCGAAGACTTATTTCTATGTATTCAATATATTTTAAATGAAAATGGTTTTAAAAATGGTTTTATGTTTTAAAATTACTTTTTAAAGAAGAATGTATATTTTTATCTTGAAAAGTTATTAAATGGATCATCCCAAATTATTTTCCATCAAATATGTCATTCAGTGGGGTTACTCATGCCTTTCTAGAAAATTATCCGAACATTAAATTCATATTATTTCACTAAATGGTTTTTTTTTCAATGGTGTGTTGATTAGGAAACATGTATCTTTTTAACAGATTACATGTTTATGATACCCATTCCCCATTTAAGGGTTTTATTCTTATGAAACCAACGTATTGTATAGGTTATTATTTTGTGAAATTATTATGAAAATTATATTTTTTCAATGGTTATTATATAATTACAGGTTTATAAAAAACCATTTCATTTCATGGGTTATGATATGATGTTTATGAAACCATTACTTTTTAATGGTTTATAATATTATTAATGTTTTATTATATTGTGAAACTTCAATGGATTATTTAATCATGATATGGATGGGACATATATCTCCCTCAATTTAATTAGGTACATATTTATATCTCATGAGATAATGATGGGAATCAATTTGTTGATCTTGATCAACTATAAGAAGATGTGGAAACCTGATCCCATACAAGGAAAGGATTGTGACTGAGGATGGTGGTGTGTGAAACCAAATAGGTGTAGTCACTGTAATGATAGATCATGGGGGAACCTGATCGACTCTTTGAAGATGGGGAAACCTGATCCACTATATAAAGATGGGGAAACATGATCCCCTATGGGAAGATGGGGAATCTCAATCCCTTAAAAAGAAATAACTATGACTAGGGATGATGGTGTGTCCATCCTAATAGGTGTAGTCCACATGATGTTCCTTGATGAGTTATATAAATGTGTCTCGACTTATAGGGAATAATGTTACATGTTTATGTGTATGCACCAATTCTATGTATTACTCCCATGTTATTATTTCATGGGTTATGTAGTTGATTCCCAAGGAATCATTCCTTATGAACCGCTATTTATGATAAAATTCATGTTTGTGATCTTTGATATGAATGGTATAATCTTCTAAAGTTTTGATCATGTTCTTATACCCTTGTACTCATGTTTAGGCTTATATATCTCCCTTTTTTACCCTTACTGATCATATGATCTCACCACTTTTTATGTTTTCATCCATATGTTATAAAGATATATTTTATATATGATATGTATAAGATGGGTTCTAGTATTGGAGAACCATGTTGGAGATAATATATATCACTCATATTCCAGTTTTTACGATTCCATGTTTACAATGGACCTAAACTAATGTGGTCATTGGGCGTCAAATTTTTGTAATGTTTTACGTATTCCACCAAATATTTTGCAATTTATATGTACGTTTATATTGGTTTTCTATAAAACCTTTCATCATCTGAATGGGGGATTGAAATTATCCCTTGTCTTAATACTTCCAGAGCAGGGAATGAGCTACATTGTGTATCATGATGCATAAGGTATCAAAAATTGAGCAGTGTTGATGCATGGGTATAGAGTCATGGAATATGAGTGTCATCAGATGAGGTCAATGGAGAGGAACTACCTAAATCATTATCTTGAGTTAGATACAGTCAATCATACATTGCGATGTTTGAGAAATTACTATTTGGGAGAGTGTTTATTGTTGTTCAAATTACAGAAAATTATCAACTATATATTTACATAGCTAGATGTGAATATGAGGACATGATGGATGGTGGAACACAAACAGTCTTCCAACTTTTTGAAAGATTACATGGATGGTAAAGGAAATACATTAACTAATGCACTGAGAATAAATATTTATTTTTGGGTAGTTCAGAATGCTAGTAATGATTGAGAGCTTAGGAATTTGTAATTAAAGATGCACTTGGAGGTGCAGGATTGTCATCTGAGGACTTATCATTCATCCTTAGATATGAACTATACCCTACTAGGTAGAGTGATAATGAGTCATCTATCAGATTTTAATGGCCTAGCCTTATGGGATACTGTTGTAGGTGAGGACCCACCTCATGGTTGTACTATAAGAAAGGGTGATTTTCTTGGTAAACATTGTCATGTTTGGGTTTTAGTTGACATATATAAAAAGATCATGAGGTTGTTTCATGCCTAACAATGGGTAGTGAACGCCAGTATCACCAGTATATATTATGAATTAAGCCGTTAGTACTGGTGGTTAGGTATGAAATATGAGGTGGGTATTTTTTTCGAGGTGCTCCACCTATCAGCAGGTAAAGGTGGAACATCTATAACCAGTCATACAATTATAGTAGTTACCTATTCCCAAGAGGAAATTGGATGATTTCACAATACATTTCATGAAGGTTTTACCAAGGTCTCCTTAAGGTATTGATGTTGTGTGGGTTGTTGTTTAGTGGATCATGAAGGTTTTGTATTTCTTTATTATCCTGGAGACATTCATTGTGGATGATATTGGGGGTCTTTATACTTGTGAGATAGTAAAACACCACATGGTCATACACACTATCATTTAATTTAAAGATTCCTATTTAAAATATCATTTCTGAAGATGATTGTAGAAGGCACTGGGTACACATGATCTTATGAGCAACGAATACCACCCTCTTGATAATTTATAGTCAGACCATATGATTCAGGTTCTTGAGGCCATACTACGAGCATGCATCCTATTTTTTGGGGGCTCTTGGGAGAAGCATATACCCCAGGTTGTGTAATCCTATAATAACAAATATAATTATACAATAAAGATGAAACCTTATAAGTATTTGTAAATTAGGTCAATCCAATAACCCATATTTTTATTATATACAGTTGAGGCATCTTTATTGGGACTATGCTCTATGCAGGAGGCTTATGATCTAGACCAGTTGATTTAGAATCAGATGATTACTGCAATGTCCTAAAATAAATTATATATTGATTGCCACATGTCAACTCTACAGTTCAAGGTTGGGGATCAGGTTTTTACATGTTTCATCTAGGTTGGGACATGGAAGTATCATGATACATGGTAACCTTTCACTTTGATATTTTATACAATTCAAGATTCTTGAGAGCGTCAGTCTAGTTGCCTATCAGTTGCAGTTACCTCAAATTTATTGAACAATTAATGATGTATTCCACATATCTTAGCTACACCTATATCATTCATAAATATCTCATGTATTTCAACCAATTGATGTTGAGTTATAGGAAGATTCCTACTTTGAAGAGAATATTTTCCATATCTTTTATAGGAGCATGATGGTTCTTCAAGGTCAGAAAGTACCTCTATTATGGGTGATATGATAGTATGGTCATTTAAAGGAGGGTAAAAAGAAGCAAAATGATGATGTATGTGCCTATTGTATGAAAATTTTCTCAGAATAACATAGACCACCTTTCAGATGGAATTTTGGTGAAAATTTACTTCAAAGATGTTGATTACTAGAACACAGGATTTCAAATTAGATACAAATCCCTTATTTTTTTGTTTCAATGCTTAAATATGGACTAATGTGAATTCCAATTGAGATAACATGTGTTCCATGGGGTGTCAAGGGTTTGTTTTGAGGCCTGAAACCTAATTTAGGGATGAAAATGTCCTTATTAATGTTCAGTTCAAACTGTACAGGGTACGATGCATTGTATGATAAATTTTGTGAGGACCTGAATGAGAGTTAGTAAAAGTTGTACAATTATGCCAAACTGTGTGATTTTGGATGCATTGTCAGGCAGCCATGTCCAAATTTTTAATAGTGGGACATTACATGGTTTCTTCATTCTTAGTCAAACTCGGCAACATAACTATGTGAGTTCCCTTCTCCTATAACTAATCATGCATGGTTGGAGAACAATTTTTCAGAATGTGTGAATAAATCATGAAACCCTGTTAATTTGGGTTAATTATATAATTTTAAATTAAAATAAATCTTTTTTATCCTAAAATATTCATTTTTATCCTACTTAGAGTAGAGGCGCATTTTAAGAGAATAAATGAGAGGAAATTCAGTTATTTGGTCCTAGTTATTTGTTCGATCACTAATTCAAGCATGGAACATCTCGTTTGATCTGCATCAGTGAGTAATTGATTCATTTTTATCATTTATTCATTCATATGGATACCAGATGTGTTATTTAAGTGGAAGATAATATACTCAAATTTCATGTTCTTTTCTGTTATTCATTTTCCTCTTGATTTTATTTTAATTAAGAGTTCATAATAGATGTTCACTCTGTTACCAAGCTATTGTAGATGATCTATACTTTTCTTGTTTGGTTTGGTTCTTTTAGGGCTACCTACAATTGTGTTGCCTTACTTATTTTTAGTGAAGCCCCAAAATTGTAATTTTTACTTTATTTAATTGAATTTGAAGTTATTAAGGATGACCATTAGCTTCAATGAGACTTTTTAAACATGTATCCTCAACAAGAGATGCCCATGGGGTGGTCCATGTAATTGACTTTGGACCTTGAACATTGTTGACCACCCAATTAGTGTGTATTGATCCTCCCTAGTTAGATGAATCAATAAATATATATATGTTGTTTTATATTGATGGATAAGAGATGTTTTGAATCCCATGACATTTTATACATTATATTCCTTGTATAATTGATCAATTTGCTAATATTTTTTTATTTAAATGAGTTGGTATACTCATTGATGCATTTTTTTTATCTTTTGAAGCTTTAGAAGAAAACTCTTGATATTTCATTGAATGGTTGTATGAGTTTCTAGAATCAAATGGTATGAATTGATAAATGGTATGAATGATAAATGGTATGAAATGGTTATTGATTCATTTGATTCATTGTATTGTGCTCCTTGTATCGTGAATGTGGTAGTGGATGTCTTGGATTGAGTATGCTCCTTGGGTCATAATTCCATTGTATGACTTGGGATTTTCTACCCCTTGGATCTAGATTTCCTGCACTCATCTAGGATATGATCGGTTAAAATACTCCTAGGACTCCCACCAATGCCTAAATGAGTTTACACAGTGATGGTCTTAGGACGTGGTGAGGATGTCATTGTCATTGAAACACTCGATCTAGCCCTTCAGGGCTTGACACCATACTATACAACATGTCTATAAGAAATATGATATTATTGGTTGAATTTCTTAGTCATGGATCTTTCTAACACTTCAGGTTATATGGAATGGTCGTTCTTAATATGGTTAAATGGTTGTATGGAAAGGTCGTAACATTTAATTTCTTTTACATGTAGATTCCTTATATTGGATCTTGGCCATTGTTTCTCTAATCCTTGAGATGGTATTTATGATTTCTAGTTCAATTGTTTATATTCCATGGACATATTTACACACATTTACTGCTTACCCATTTACCATCATATAGTTTATATCATTATATTTCATAGGCTGGTCTTTTATATATATTTTTGTTGTTATATACTATTATTGTATCTTACACCCTATTCAGGTTTCGATTGGGTTCTCGAAAAGAGAATTTGGATGTAAGTTTACAAATTGGAAATCTCCCTTTGTTTGATCCTTAATTTTGAAGCATGATAAGGAGTAGGGGAGCATGGGACTGAGCTAAGGCTTTTAATTCTATCTAGAGATACAAATTTTGGTCTTTTTTATTTTGAAAATTTTATTGTAATGAATTGTTGTGTGTCTTCTTTGGATACTTTGTAGAAACATGTATAATAATAATTGAATATGAGACACTTCTAGCATTATTATTATCTATTCCTTCTTATTATCTGTTGTATGTATGTTTTACTGCTTCCAAAATTGACTATTGTTGATATTCTATTATGTTACACTCTTTTAATAAGGGATTAATCTCACCACAAACACACCTAGGATCTCTCTTCTACACAGTATCCTCTATGATTCAATGATATGTTCTTTAGGCCATATGGCCAGCCAAGCTCGGGGCACTATTGAGTGGAATCTAGGTCTGAAATTTTATAGTGTTATAATAAAATATAATAAACATCCAATGAACCTCTTATAAAAGGAAATATCAATAGATTTCTCATCCTCATGCCTTCCACATTTTTACCCAACCACAATTTAATTCAACATTGTTTTTGAGTCAAGCATGTTGACTTTTCCAAATTATCTATTGCATATTCTTCTTAAGAAAAGAATTTGTAATCCTTTTTTAATCACCTCTAACCCCAAAAGTATATGATTTATAAAATAATGAAAATTAAATTTTTTTTATTTCAATTAATTATAAAATTATACCAATGCTCCCTACCACATTCCACCTGATATAATATCATCTACATATGCAAGCACTATAAATTGATTATCCTGAGAATTCTTCACATATATAATATAGCCAAAACCACCTCTTTTACAATATAACTTCTTAATATTGGAATCCCATCAAGAATACCACACTAATAGTGACTCTTTAGACCATAAATAGCCTCATTCATTCTCTAAACCATGGTTTCATAACTTGAAATCATAAATCCATTAGGTTTTTCAATATATACTTCTTCATCAAGATAACTATTTAAAATTTTCATTTTTAAATTCATCAAAAAAATAGTTTTACCCAATATGATTTTCCCTGACCAGGAAGTCTTAATAGGATACCATCAAGACACTAGAGAAAAGGTTTATTCATCATCAATTCCCTCAATTTAAGTATAGAATTTACCCACTAATCATTCCTCATTTTTATCATATTTACGTTCTAAAGGTATTGGGTTTTTATGATCAAATTTGTTCTAATAAAATTGGGATTTTCAGGTCTCTTAACATGATCCCATGTCTGGTTCTTGTCAGTCTCATCTTGTTCTTCATTCATGGAATTAACCCATCATTTATCCATTATTTATTATTCAAATTAGTTAGTTAGAAAAAATTTATATAAGGGTAGAATTTTCATTATTATTCATTCTTATTTTCTGTGTAGGTGTGACCAAGTACCCAGTTATGTTGGATTAATCAACTTCTTCTCATTTACTTCTCCTATGAGGTTCTGGTAGTGTTTCCTCAGTTTGTGTTTCCTCTTCTGATTCTACATTAGAATAATCATCATTTTGAAAGCCCTTAACGTTTGGTGGGCCTTCTTGATTTTCTTCATCTAACATTATCCCAAGTTTAATTTCTTCTTCATGTTAAATCATATCAATATATGAGCACCATGAGTTATTTATTATTTTATTATCAATGATCATAAATTAATTTCTACCCAAATGCATTCAAATTTGGTTATTATAGAATTTATAGGATTTAATCTTCATTTAATATCCATGTTACATTCCTTCATCTTTAGCAGCACCATACACTCCTTTCTTTTCATCTAGATTTCTGGAGAAACATTTAATTCCGAAAACATTAAAATAATTCCAAGAAGGCTTCCTTCCATGGAATAGCTCATATGGTGTCCTTTTCATAACATGAATAGACTCTTACCATTAATGATGAGAAACACACCCCTAAATCACCATTGTTCCTGATGTAGTAGTCACCAATTGATATCTATGTTCAACAACCCAATTTTGTTGAGGTGTTATCAATAAAAAATCCTCCTTATTTTTCACATATTTTGGAGGTATTATTTTAATTAATTCTATGTGTATTCTATTTAATTTTCAGATCATAATATCTAGATTTAACAACTAGTTCCATTGTAAACTATTTGGTTATATATCTTCGTGAATGAATGAACTTTTCTTTACAATATATAAACATAACATAATTAGAAACTATAATAATAAATAAAAAAAATCAAATACCTCTCTTAGTATGTATTAGCCACCTTTAATGGAGCACACACATCTATGTGGATGAGATGAAAAGGCTTGATTCCATTTTTTTTCTTTGGCCTATAAAAACTACAGGCAGTCTTCCATCACACAAAAGAATAACATGTATTTTATCAATCATTATTTTTATTTGGAATATTGACAATATCCTTTATCTTATAATTTTTTTCCATGCCATATGGATTAATGTGAACCAACCACTAATGTTGAAAGTTTTTTTTATCTTAAATTTTAAAGAAACAAGTGTTTTATTTCTATCTATATGGGGTAAATTTCTATTGGTCCTACATCATTTGATGATAGAATGACTTAACATTCCATTGATTATGAACCCCCTATAAATAAATTTATCTTCCAATCATAGTTTAAAGTGTTAACTCACAATTTTGATGAGAACAGTCCTTATAGAGAACTTATATTTTAACTAGCTTTTCATTTTCATGTTCAATATTTTCATTTTCTTTGAACATTAAGGAACTATCATTGTCAAATCCCGCAACTCCATCATCCCTTTTGATAACATTTTTTATCAAGTCATCAATTATTTTATTGGGGGATGACCATCCTCTATTAAGAATATGGGTGATACTATTCTATATAGAATTGAGAGAAATTTATTCCTTGTAAGGTTTATTAATCTACATATTTTCCATCCCTAAGATTCCTGATTGAGTGGAGGAAAAATATGGAATCTCTAATATCTTTTCATAAATCATGGTCTCATCATAATAATATTATAATTCAATAGAGGATTTCCTATTTTCAATGGTAATTTTACTTGTCTACACATATGGACATTTCTCGGAGATATATAGATACTATTAACACCTTTCCTCTCCCTAAAATGAATATATGTATGGCCAAAAATCGAACAGTGAAAAATATCCATAGAAATAATTTAATTTATTTGGTGAAGGATATGGTCTCAATATCCTTTTTTGAGTTCCGGGTGCTTCCCCATTAATATAACTCACATCTTATTCATAGTAAGTCATGGTATGGCTTAGAAATCCACAGAATTGGAATTTCGTACTAGTAAATATATTCTCAAATCCATTCCTTAATATTTACCCTTATTTTGTAAAGGTATTTAATAGTTGATCCTCTCTAGAAAAATGTAGATTATTTAAAACTCTCATATTTGTTTTATTTCATGATATCTATTCTTGGACATCACGTTCCCATATAATATGCCCAACTTTATCCTACCCTTTAATTTGAATTATCCCATTTCCATCCTATGATGTTTCTATATCACATCCAATTCCACTTTCTCTTATATGATTTGAATATTAATCATTCAAGTCATTCTCAACTCCATCAAACATATTGCTAGATCTTTTTTAGTGTTATAAATCATCAAATATATTAATCTATAATTTCACCTTTATTTACATTAATTGTGATTTAGTTTACATTTTACTACTTAAGGTAACCAATTATTTTTCAATGCAATCATCTATCATGGAAATTTATTCCAATCTAAAAACAAGTTCATTGATGTATTTTTCCCGCTCTTAAATCCTATGTTTAAACACCACAACCTCTTCCAAGAGTTCAATATTATTTAAATGTTCTTTTTCATATCATTGAAGTTGATCAATATCTGCTTCATGATGATCCAGATACACTAATAAATCATCTATCAAGACTCCCATTTTTTCTATTTTTTTTCTTTTATTGAATCACAATATCATAAATAGCACCCTTGTGTTCCACCTTGAGATATTCTACACCATTAATCTAATTATATTCATCTTTTGATGTAATGGCCCAAAACCTCCTGTTATATTACTTTTCCAAATTCTATGTGTTTGGGTGTCCTGGACTCACTGATCAGTTCCACCCACCTGTCACACATATCAGCTTCACTAATAAGCTTCACTGATCAGCTTCAATGATCAACTTCACTGATCAGCTTCACTGATCAGCTTCACTAATCAGCTTCACTGATTAGTTTCACTGATCACCTTTACAGATCGGCTTCGCTGATCAACTTCACTAATCCACTTCACTGATTAGCTTCACAGTACAGCTTCACAGATCGTCTTCACATATCACTTTCACTGATCAGCTTAACTGATCAACTTCATAGATCAAATTCACTGATTGGTTTCACCCAATCAGTTTCACGCAATTGGATTCATAGATCAGTTTCACCCAATCGGTTAAAAAGATCAGTTTCTCCCAATATATTTCACAGATTGGTTTCACCCAATTGATTTCAGAGATCTGTTTCACCCAATCAGTTTGATAGATCGATTTCACCTAATTAGTCTCACAAATCAATTTTACCCGATCGGTTTCATAGATCGGTTTCATATGATCAGTTTCACAGATCAGTTTCACTTATCAGTTTCACATATTGGTTTTAAACAATCGGTTTCAAATAACGTTTTCACCCAATCGGTTCACAGATCGGTTTCACCCCATCTTTTTCACAGGTCTGTTTCACCCAATCAGTTTCACTGATTGGTTTCACCAAATTGGTTTCAAAGTTCAGGTTCATCCAATCAGTTTCATAGATCAGTTTCACCCAATCAGTTTCAAAGATCGGTTTCACCCCATTGGTTCCAATGATTGGTTTCATGGTGTCATCTTAACAGGATCAGCTTCACGAGATCAACTTCGCACGATCAGCTGCACCAATCGGTTTCACCTATCTGTCTCATCAATCGGCCATAGAGGGGTGTCGGGGTTTCCATCACCATTTTCCCTATAATGCCACTTTTATGTCTTTTACACTTTTACAGTGGTTAATAGCCGTTTTAGTTCCATAAACAACATTTTAACTCTCCTAGCAGTGGGGAGACCCTCAGCAGACCTGTTTTCCTATCTTTAAAAATAATCCTTTAGCGCATTGCTGTTATGGACACCCCTCCAATATTAATTATTAAATAATAATTAATCTAATCATGTGTGACCGTCCGACCTCATGGTGAAACAAATATATTCCATTAAAGTTGCTCACGATTTTTTTTCATATGCTGTAAATCTAGGATCTCACCTTTTTATCTCACTATAATTACTTCCTTCTTCTTCATGGTTGGTTACCTTTTTTACTTGGTGATTTGGTGTCCCCTTTCCCAAGCCTAGTGGTGATTCTATGTCGGAGTCTTTCCTGCTCTTTCTTGGAGTCCTCCGAGTTCCTCCCTAACCAGTCGCGCATCCAGAGTTGTTGGTGCCATGATAAAAACATCAATCGTTGATCATCCATGTAGGGTTTTTCCTTCATCTCTCTTTACTATGCATCATACGGTGTGGGTATGATAATGTTCCAACATGGATGGATGAAACCAAACCACAACAAATATAATAAATGGTTTTAAATAATGAATATGTGTGTTTGACAATGTTGTAGAACTCCTTTACAGTTACTTATATGTTGTGAATTTTATGGGCTTATTTCCACTGAAAATCATGGTCGTTGGTTGTCCCTTCTTGTACACTAATGAACCTCTTTTCTGGATATTTTTTTGATTGAATGGATGTATCATGGAAACTGGTAAATCACGTAAAAATGGTTGATTAAATGGATTCACAATAAATAATAAACCTTTTGTGGTCACCCTGATTAACCAAATAGAATAATGGAACTAAATGAATGGAATATTTAAATTTAAAAACTATGTTGCTCTGTTCTGGTGACGTTTTTTGTTGATGCTTGTGAGGTGACATGGGTGGGGATGAGATTCCCTATTGTTCAGTCATGGTTTTGTGAACCTAACTCAATGCAAGGCCATATGTTGGGGCTTGGTTTGGTTCTAGTACTTTGAAGGATCTCATGGATCCCTTTTATGGTTGTGACATTACACGAAAACCAGGTGTGAATTCTTACATTACTGCTTTTCTATCTTTCCTTCCTTGGCTTGTGGATATACCTATTAGTTGCCTGATAGTGATGAATTTTTTAAATATAATCACATAAAGATGAAGACAATAATGGGTTCAATGGGGAATTGTTTTCCGGGAATGAGTTGTGACATGGTTGTAGTTGTGGTGCTTCCTATGAATAAATATAAACAAGGGTGTTTGTATATGGGATGGTTTTGGAAACCCTAGTCTAAGATGAGTTCTTGTTACCTACATGTATAATTTATTTTTTATGTTTATTATTCACACCCCACCCAAGTAGAGAACATTGTGTCGAAAACCTCCATTTCATGGGGGAGGGTGTTTTTTCTGACACTCATATGAGGGGATGGTTATTACCTCCTCTTATTCTCCCTTTCCCAAGTAGCCCAAGACATTTCGGGTAGGCTGTGATGGCTTGAAGTCCATTATATCCCAGGATTCTTCTGGTCAGGTAGTTGTGGTGGTTGGTCCAAGTGTGTGTTGGTAGGTTGTTTCCCAAGTGTCTTCAAGATGAGGCCCATGTGTCTCTAGCCATTGTTACATTTGATTTTTGTGGCCCAGGGTTCTTGTAGGGGGGGTTGTGGTATCCCATGTGTGTCTGGGAAGGGTATGGCAGTGGGACTACATTGACAATGGCAGGGGAGGTCTGATGCATATGATGTCTTCAATAACCAAAGGGAAGGTGGCATGGGGTACCCAAACTTTGATGTGTTTTACTGTTACATTACTTGGCTTGCATTATTCAGGGATTTTTCCTTTGTGATGTTTGGGTGGATAGTTTCCATGATAGGTGCTTTCATATCTACTTTGTGACAGAACATGAGTATTCTTCCCAACATGTGCATGGGAGTTTCTAATTTTCCCTGGTGAGTATAAAGGTATACTCAACCTACGTATATAAAACATCATTCAGGATTTTAGGAGGACATCGAGGACGGGCTAGGCCCTAATATTTTAGACATTGGGGCAGTTTTTTTTTGTTTTTTTCTTTTCTTTAGTACTTCCCTTTAGAGTTTTCATGTACTTTTGTAGCACTTTATTTGGGAACATGCATATGGGAATGGTTTGTTTTGGCATTACTTCTACCCCCAGTTTTGGTGTTGTTTGGGATTTACTATCTTATCCCCCAATAATACTAAATAAAAATGGAAATTCCTTATATTTTGTGTGTGATTATATACCCATGGTGGTAGCCACCACTCTGGGATCTATTGAAGGTAGGTTTCAGGGGGTCATTGTCTCTCCTTCAACTTGAGGAAGGAAGGGTATGGCAATCCGTTGTCCCTTCCCTCATATTGGTAAAGGTGGTTCGTGACATAATGGTATTGGAGGAGTTGTTGAGGGATATGATAGAGCTTGGGGTTAGTAATATTGAGGATTTAATGGTATGTTATGGCAACAATGTTAGGAAATATTGGTACATGAAATAGTCTAGGGAAGACCGGCTAAGACACGGGATTCTAGGGCCCCCTGTGACCCGATGTAATGACTCGCGACCTACAGAACGACCATGTGAGCCTACATTGATTTCTAGGTAGAGGCCCTAGGAGAGGTCAGTGAATCAAAATTACATGTGTTCTTGTGTTTTCATGGGGGTTTGGGAATTTAAAATAAGTAAATAAATAAATAAAGTCTGTGAAGAATTTAAAATAAATTAACTACACTACTCGGGCTTAGAAATTCATTGTTTACTATGAAGCTATGGCACCAAGACGACGACCATGGGTTCTGGGGGTAATCGAGGCCCAGGAGGTTATTTTGGTTGATTAGTAGAAGGATGATAGAGAGGAGGAGGATGACCAGTGGAAGAGGACACTTTGTGCCTTTAAGCAACAGAGCCTTGGGAAGTACGGGGGCAGGGTCCCATACATGATGATAGAGAGCTGGCATGAGGAGCTGATGATGGCTTTAAGCTTGATCCAGGCTCTAACAGAGTTCGGTGTTCTTCTGGATGTAAGTGAGATGCAAGGAGTAGTGTGTCAATGGTGGACACACTATCTTTGTGAGAAGAGGGAGGCTGATGCTTCGTGGAAAGACTACGAGGGGAAATTCTGTGTATAATTTCTATCTTCCATGATGAAGGCATTGAAGAGGAAGGAGATACTATCCTTTCAGAAGGGGAGAATGTAAGTGAGGGATATGGGAATCTAGTTCACAGATCTCTTTCGTTTTTCTGCTGACCATTTTTCAGATTAGGAGTCTCAGGAGAGACGTTTAGAGGAGGCACTCCAAACTTCCCTTCAGTATGATGTTACTCCCTTCACCCTACGGATGTACATGGAGGCCCAAAAGAATGTTGAAGTGGTGTAGAGGATGCACATGCTAGGAGGTGTGCCATGAGAGGGGAGCTAGTTGGGATTGTCAAAAGGGAAGTCTGTCAGTAACAGAACTCTAGTATCAGGGCCTTCTAGGTTTCAGCCAGTGGGGAGTAGGCCCCAGCAGATCCAGCTTTAATCTCTCAGTCCGCTCCCTTTCCTTGTGGGCCTAGGACTAAGGTTCGTCATCTTTGGTAGTTGTGGGAACATTAAGATTCATTTCTTGGGATGAGTGCAGTATAGTGGGGGTGTTTAGGTTTAGCACCCACCTCATTAGTAATAGTTTCCAGCCATTCCCATTCAGCAACAGCAGCAAGTACAGAAGTCTTCCTCCCCTCTGAGAGTAGACTTTTGTTAGGACCAATAGGGGCCTATATACCCTGAGAGGGGGGGGGGGGGGGGTTGAATCAGGGTATGGTTATTCTTTTTCAAAATTCTTCCTGCCCCACTGGATCTTGACCTCTTTATTACAAGGGTCACCTTGTTTGCACTTGTGTGTTTATTATGATCACTTATTTTATTCTTTGACTGCTGACGATGCTTCAAATGCAATGCAGGGAAGTAAGCAGGCATACACAAAGATTTTTACATGGTTCACCCTCACTGGGCTACGTCCAAGGATCATACGCTGACAAGTTACCATGCATACCAAATCCCACTAGTCTTCATAAGAAGTGCATACAATATTTGGGATAGAGCACTTCTATTCCCAGGCTCACTGCCTTCACAAGGTTAATGGTCAGCTCACTGCTTTCCCAAGGGTCACTCCATATTTTTCTCTCTCTGGATCACTGCCGGGGAAGAGGATCACATTTTTCCTCTTCCTATGCTCACTGCACTTTGAAGGGAATCCACTCACAGATTATAGACCTGTAGGTCTCTTTATTATCACTAATGAATGCATCCTTACCTGTTGATAGATGCTCTGTTGAATTCCAACATTCATCCAATGATGAATACCACTTTGCCTCTTAACCACTGGGCAATTCACTTTGGAAACACCTTCGCAAATCACCCTACTTCGCTAGGCTCCCAATTTTTCAAAGCATAAACAAGCCTTCGCGAATCTCCTTCCTTTTCGCGAAGCACTCTCACGAAGCACTTTCGAGAAGCACTCCCACGAAGCTCAATCTGTCACAGAGTGGCGTCCCTCGTGAAGCTTACTGTGCCAATACGGAGATCACAACATTCGCGGAGCTACAATAGCTGCCGCGAAGCTCCTCTTTCGCGAAGCACACTGGCTCCGCAACCACCTTCGCAATACGAGAGCCAAATATTTTCTCTGAAAATTATCTCTACTTCTCTTTAGGGGGTCAGCCTTTTTTTATAGGAGATTCCACCGACCCTCTAACTTTCCACACGAAGTCAACGCCATGTCATCTCAAATCACGAAGCTCCGAAGTTTCCGTCGGAATTCTGTCCAAATCGCGAAGCACCACGGAAATTTTCCATTTGCGGAGCTCATCGTAATCGCAGAGCATCCCGTCAATTCCTTCACGCCTTCACCACGATGCTCTCTCACAATGCCCTTCATTGAGGGGAAGCTCCCTTTCAAAGCCCTTCACCTCCGCGATGTGCTTCAGCCTCTGTCGTTCGCAAAGCTTGTCGTAATCGTGAAAACTCACCACCTCCATTCTTCTGGTCTTCACGGTTTTTAAACCATGCATCCTATCTTTGCGAAATTCATGCCTTTTCCATATTAAATTATTATCATCCTGGAAATCATATTTTCACGATCCTCACCAAAATCCAAATTTTAGACCCCAAAAATTTGGCAAACACTGGGAAACGGCACCACCTTGTACTGCTCTTTTGTACCACCTCCAGATCGTCCTTTCCTTTGTCATCATTCTTTGTCAACATGGATTGTCAACATCTTCTTGGGAACTCGACAATTCCTTCATGGAAACCTTCTTTGTCAACAAACACAATCAACCCAAAAATACTTCAATGTTACCTTGAGAGATTTTTGCCCAACAATCTCCCCCTTTGGGTTTGTTGAAAACTCTTCACAACTCTGCTCAGAATAATTTTTTTCACTTTGATACCTTACAGAGTATTCTTACAACAACTACCACCATTCGCCTCTTGCGATTCTGATAGCATTCAGGGATTTAATTAACACGTACTCTAAGCCCACATGAGCAATGCTCGGTGTGAAAAACAAGACTACTATGAAAAGTTCATCAATGAATCACTTCATGTCAATCACCAATTGTTGATTCCAACCTAATACCAATTCTTAAATTGATACCAATTTTTGAACCACACTGATCCCAATTGGTGATAGCTGGATATTTTCTTTCACCATTCCAACACAAATGTTCTACTTTTATCATGATCCTCAGCTGTCTTGATATCTATGCATTGATCGATCACTTCTATAATCGTCAGATTTAATACGGTCCCCCTTTCTGCTTACAAAATCATCCCTTGTCAGCTTTAAAACCTCTTGAGCCCTATTTCCTGTGTTGTCCAAGCCATGCTATGGCTAAGCACATTCAACTAGCTTCAACTCCCCCTATCTGGCTTCTCCACTTGTCAGCTTCTCCCGGTATCAACCATGATGTATCAAATGGCCACAATGTATCCCCCTTGAAAAATCACTATATTCTCCCCCTTTTTCAATGAACCCAAAGGTCACGCCTTTGAAGTCTTTAACAGAGTAGAGAACACATATCAACACATTAGGGAAAAACACACCATACCTTGGGGAGTGGGGGTGTCTGTATCCAGACTATTTCAAGTGCGGGGAGTCGACTGAACTCCCAGATCCAGTCGATGTCTCTCAAATGCTTCCTTGGGTAAGGCCTTTGTCAGGATGTCTGCAACCTGTAGTTCGGTAGGCACATACTCTAACTTCATGATCCCTTGCTCAACTATCTCCTTGATAAAATGATACTTTATCTCAAAGTGCTTTGTCCTTGAGTGATGTACGAGATTGTTTCTGAGATTTATAGCACTTGAGTTATCAAACTGTATTTCGATTGGAGATTTCACTTCAAATACCATATCTTCATACTTTTGCTTCATCCACTATAATTGTGTGCAAGCTTGAGTGGCCGGAATATACTCAGCTTCTACGGTGCTCAACGAAATGCAATCTTGCTTCTTGCTTAGCCAAGAAACAAACAATCCACCAAGATAGAATGCGCCACCTGACGTTGATTTTCTATCATCTACTGAACCGGCCCAATCTGCATCAGTATATCCCAATAACTCTATCTGAGATTTATCAGTATATGTCAATCCAAAATCTACTGTGCCCTGGATATACCGAAGTATTCTTTTTGCTGCAAGCATGTGTCTTTCCTAGGGATTACTCTAATATATCACTGCTTGGCATGTGGAAGAAACAATATCAGGCCTTGTTTCTGTTAAGTACACCAGACATCCAATAATTTTCCTATATTCAGTGATATTAACTGTAATTCCATCCGCACCTTTTGATAATTTCATCCGGGTAGCAACCGGAGTCTTCATCTCCTTGGACTTCTCCATTCCAAACCTTATCAGAACCTCCTTGGCATATTTGGACTGAGAAATGAAAGTTCCATTCCTTCCTTGTGTCACCTGTAAACCAAGGAAAAACGTTAGCTCTCCATTCATTGACATTTCAAACTCATTTTTCATAAATTCAGAAAACTGTCTACACTGAGCTTCATCAGATCCGCCAAAAATTATGTCATCGACATACACCAGCACCATCATCCTTTGATTACTCTCATTGCCGAAATAGATTTTGTAATCAAATCAACCACGCTAAAAACCAAGATTTTTCAAATGCTGATATAGCCTTGTGTATCATGCTCTTAGTGCTTGTTTCAGCCCACACAATGCCTTCTTCATCTTTAGATTTTCCTTATCTGAACTGAATCTGACTGATCACTAATGTTATTGTGTCTATAAATTTCAGCTCAGCTCTTTGGATTCCTTGTAGACATAGACCTGAAACATTCTTGTTCATCATCAGTGTCTTCTTCGGAATCAGTATCAGCCAGTTCTGCTCTCCCTGTGTTGCTTTCTTCCTCAACACTTTCATCAGGAAGTTGTTCACTGACTCAATTTTCAGTGGATTTATTTTTTTCAGCTACTTTTCTCTCTGTCACTATTCACTAATGTCATTTCTTAGAACTTCTTCTCCCAGATTTTTGTTGACACGCCTTTGATTTTCCCTCGCATCTTCTTGGTATCCTGAAAGCAGTCAGCTAATACCACATTGTCTGAGCAATGTAAATAATCATGAAATGCAAGGTTACTGCTGCTTCTCCCTGTGCTTCATTCTTCCCCCAATATGCAAAACCTGAGCCGAGTCATCCAATTATTGCATTAATGGATCTTGCATCTGATTTTGTTATTAAATTATCCCCCTGTGTTATGCAACTCTTCCTGTAGTTAGTCCCAACATTCATCTGTTTAGACCCATAACTAGTCTTTTCCTTCTGCCTCATTTGTTCCCATCTTCCACTCATAGTTGAGCCATTAACGAAATCCCTAAGCTTACTGAGTTGAAGCTCGGTGTTGGAAACAAGAGACAACGTTAATAACAAACTCACTTCATGTTGTGCTATGTTGCTTCCTTTCTTCTTCAAATGTTGTACCTGATTGGATCCAATTTAAACTCTTGAGCACATCACTTCTCTACTTATCATCTTTAGATGACACTTCCTCTTCGATATTATCTCCCTAAAACCTGAAACATATTAATCATCAGTTAATAGAATTTATATACATAGGGAGAGGGGTGTTTCTCGAATCCTCAAAATGAGGATAGTGGTTGATCCTGACGGGTCCACCCTTTGATTTTTTCATAGAGGGAATCACACTCATTTCTTGCTTCAGCCAGCTGCCAAGCCAACTTCAACTGTTCTGGCCATATGACTAGGCATTCATTGCCTACATTCTGAGCCTTTTTATGATATGTAGATTTGGTAGGCTCGGCCTTTCTCAATGCTTGCGGTATAAACCCGCTATTACACATTTACTTCTTTGAGGTTCTTCCAAAATTCAATTTTCCTTGATTATTTCTCTGAGTAGGAACCTCTCTGTGTGGAATCTTCCCTTTCTTCTTCTCCCATCTTAGGGGTCTTCCTCTTTCCTTCACTTCTCGCTGAGAAACACGACATGTAGATTTTTCGATGCATTCTTTTTTCATCTTTCTTTTATCAGATGTATGAGTCACCACACTCTTTTTAGCTGGTGGTGAGTCCTCCATTGAACATTCATTCTTCTTTATCGCATCTAGAGTAGGCCTCCCCTTAATCATCCAGGTTTGTTCACATTCTCTCATTGAGAGCGGTTTTGAGTACGACAGAGGAGGTGATTGATACACCTTTCGTTCAGCTCCATGTGATTCCCCTGAGGCTCTAAGACTATTTTTCACCTTACCACTTTGTCTCCCAGTGTATAATTTCTCATTATGTACCACTAGAGCTGGTAATCTCTTTCTCGGGTCTTTTTTCTACCCTACTTTCTTCTTGCTGCACTGTCTGTCCAAATTCCCATGATTAGAACATATGAAACAATTTCTATTAAAGGAATACCTCATTTCATCACTTTTCTACTTAGATGTTGATGCAACTTGTTTTCTTCTTCTTGCATCGATCTTCTGGGCTTCCTAACACATACTCATGGTGTGTCCTGTCCTTCCACAGTAATATCATCTGATGAATGTTCTCCTCTGAGAAACTCTTCTCTCTTATTTATCATGATGCTTCTTCTTATTCTCAGATTTAGTAATGTCTCTGTTTCCACAGCCTGAAATGTATTCCAGAGCCTCGGAACAGAAGCTTGATGTGTGGCCATGAATCCCACATAAATAGCACATGTCATCACTACTTTTTGTAACTGTCCTTTTATGCCTATCTCCAGCACCTATAGGATTTCTTTCACATCTGGAACTGTTCACAACTCTCTTTCGATCTTGCACGAGAGGGGATTCATCAATTTTGATACCAGCTTTTCCGAACTTGCTGTTCTTTGAGCTGAGAAAATATTCTGTTGTTTCTCTTCACAAATAGCATATCTGTTCTTCATTTTATCATCACTTGTCGAAGGATGATCAAATAGAAAGTGTAGGGCATCCTTCATTTTTGGCATTCCTTTAGCATTGGATTTCTCCACTTCCTTCTTTACTTATTCTATCTCCTCTTCCAACTTTTGAATCTTCGTCTCCCTTGAGTCAAGTTGGACGTCAAGTTCTCTATTGAGAAGCTTCCCTCTACTCATCTCATCTTCCAATTCACGTGCCATCTTTTCCACCATGTATCTTTTCTCTTTCACTTTCAATTTTTTTTCTTCAATAGAATCACAGCAACATGCATTCTCTTGTTGTATTATTTGATTCTTATGAACTTCTTCAGACAATTGTGCTGCTAGATCACCATTTCTATCTTTCAGATTCCGAACTTCATCTGACTTTTGATTCTCTTCAAAATCACCAACCTTCTATTTTCCTTTCATTTTAGCCATCTTTTGTAGTTATTCGGAATGAGAATCACTCTTCTCTGTTAGGTCAGTAACTATGTCAATAAGAATTTGATTTAATCCTATTAGATTGTTGACCACAATCTCCAATACTTTGATCCAGATTTCTTTAGATTTGACTTCTTCATCCGATTTCCGGTCCATTTCCTTTGTCATGATAACGACATCAACTGTTGTCCTCCTTGAAACTTCTTCATCATCAGTGGTTTCATCATCACTTTGAATTTTGAGTACTTCACTCGTTCCAATAGCATTATTGAGTGAATATATCTTTTCCCTATCAGATTCATCCAAGCCTTCCTTCAGCAAGTGGTTTGATTCTTTTAACTGAATCACAAATTTTCCACACACACTTCCACACCGAGGAATACCACCTGACATATGATTCTTCTTTGATGTTTTTCCCTTTTCCATGGCACACTGAGATAAGAGCAGACTGATTCTTGAAACACACAGGTCGACTATAGCAAGTTGGAGCAAACAAGTCAGGTAAAAGCAACCAGCCTTTGATACCAATTGTTAGGACCAATAGGGGCCTATATACCCTGAGAGGGGGGTGAATCAGGGTATGGATATTCTTTTTCAAAATTCTTCATGTCCCACTAGATCACGACCTCTTTATTACAATTGTCACTTTTTTTGCACTTGTGTGTTTATTATGATCACTTATTTTCTTCTTTGACTGATGATGATGCTTTAAATGCAATGCAGGGAAGTAAGCAGGCAGACACAATGATTTTTAATGGTTCACCCTCACTGGGATACGTCCAAGGAGCATACGTCGACAAGTTTCTGTGCGTACAAAATACCACTAGTCTTCATAATATGTGGATACAAAATTTTGGATAGAGCACTTATATTCCCAGTCTCACTGCCTTCGCAAGGTTTAGGGTCAGCTCACAGCTTTCCCAAGGGTCACTCCCTATTTCTCTCTCTAGCTCACTGCCGGTGGAGTGGATCACCTTCTTCCTCTTCCAATGCTCACTGCACTTAGAAGGTAATCCACTCACAGTTTATAGACATGTAGGTCTCTTCATTATCACTAATGAATGCATCCTTAACTGTTGATAGATGCTCTGTTGAAGTCCAACATTCATCCACTAATGAATACTAGTTTTCCTCTTAACCACCGGGAAATTAACATTGGAAGCACCTTCGCAATGCACCCTACTTCACTAGGCTCCCAATTTCACAAATCTCAAACAAGCCTTTGCGAAGCTCCTACCTTTTCGTGAAGCACTCTCGCGAAGCACTTTCGCGAAGCACTCCTGCGAAACTCAAGTCATCGTAGAGAGACGACCCCTGCAAAGCTCACTGAGCCAATCCGGAGCTCACAACATTCGCGGAGCTATAATAGCCACCGCGAAGCTCCTCTTTCACGAAGCACACTGGCTCCGCGAACCACCTTCGCAATACGATAGAAAAATATTTTCTCTGAAAATTATCTCTACTTCTCTCAAGGGGGTCGGCCTCTATATATAGGCGATTCCACCGACCCTCGAACTTTCCGCATGAAGTCAATGCCACATCATATCAAATCTCGATGCTCCGATGTTTCCACCAGAATTCTGTCCAAATCGCGAAGCACCACGAAACTTTTCCGTTCGCATAGCACGTCATAATCGCAGAGCATCCCATCATTTCCTTCACGCCTTCGTCGAGAATCTCCCTCGAAATGCCCTTCATCACCGCGAAACTCCCTTGAAAATCCCTTCACCGCCACGATGCACTTCAGCCTCTTCCGTTCACGAAGCTTGTCATAATCGCGAAGACTCGCTGCCTCCATTCTTTTAGTCTTCTCTATTTCCAAACCATGCATCCTATCTTCACGAAATTCATGCCATTGCCATATTGAATTATAATCTTCATGAAAATCCTGTTTTCGCGATGCTCACCAAACTCCAAATTTTGGACCCCAAAAATTTGGCAAACACTGGGAAATTGCTCCACCTTGTACTGCTCTTTTGTACCGCCACCAGATCGTCCTTTCCTTTTCATCGTTCTTTGTCAACATGGATTTTCAACAACTTCTTGGGAACTCGAAAATTCCTTCAGGGAAACCTGATATTTCAAAAAACACAATCAACCCAAAAATACTTCAATGTTACCTTGAGAAATTTTTTTCCCAACAACGTTGCAAGAGGATTTTCACCCCAGGGTGGCCCTAAAGGTCATCGACTAGGGCGTGGTCATGGAGGTGCCCGACAGTCAAGGGGTAGAGGAGCTGGGTGTGGGAAGTTGCACACCGCAGAGGGAGCATCTCCAGTATGTTCAGATGTCGTTCGAGGTACCATTATCTTGATTATCACTCTTGCATGCGCCTTGTTTGATTCAGGATCTTCACACTCTTCTGAAATACCCGGTCTTTCTCATGCCTTGGGCCTAGACATAGAGAGACTATCCATGCCCCCCGGGGCTATGTATGCTAGTTGGGGGTCCTACCAGTCTGTTTGATGTTTGTAAAGGATGTAGACTGCTGTTGGCGACACATCATTCAAGTGGGATATCCTTCTACTACAAATGCATCCATATGATGTCATCCACGGCATGGACTAGATATTTTCTGTGCACACTGTTATCGAATTCTTCCAGAGATGAGTCATGTTATCTGATGGGGATGTCTAGCTTGAGAATGTTTTTGGAGAATAGATTTGTCAGGTGAGGAGATGGCATGTGGAGACTCATTATTCTTAGTTGGCAGAGCATTCAGCAGAATCAGTAGATGTGGAGATTATGGATGTTCCGGATGTTTTCAGAGCGTTCCTGGAGATTATTCCAAAAGAGGTTGTGAATCTTCCCCCTAGACATGACATTGAGTTCAGGACAGACTTACATCCTGGTACCCATCCAATTTTGATGGCTCCTTATCGGATGATGCCTTCTAGGTTTTGGGAGTTGTGAATTTAGATTTATGAGTTGAGGAAAAAGGGTTTTGTTCGACTTAGCTTATCGCCATGCAGTGATCTGGTCTTGTTCATGAAGAAGGAAAATGGTGGTCTCAGGCTATGCATGTACTACGAGAGACATAATCATGTAACAGTCAAGAACTGTTATCCTCTCCCGAGGGTAGACAATCACTTTGACCAGTTGAGGGCATTAGGTTGGTTCTCTAAGATCGATATGCGGTCTAGGTATCACTATTTATGGGTGAAGGATAGTGATATCCGAAAGACTGCTTTCAAGTGCTAGTTTGGGAGATTTGAGTTCGTTTTCATATTGTTCGTTGTTATGAATGCACCTGAGGTGTTCATGGTGATCATGAACACTATTTTCCAAGAGTTTCTGGACCGGTGTGTCATTGTGTTCATTGATGACATTTTGATCTACTCAAGATCAATGGAGAAAGAATGTAAGCACCTCAGGATGGTTTTGGAGATCCTTCGACATAAACAGCTCTATGGTAAATTTTCCAAGTCTATGTTCTTGACACAATATGTGCATTTTGTTGGACATGTGGGGTCTCAAAAAGGGGTAGAGGTTGATCCATCAAAGGTTGATGTAGTTTTTTCTTGGGAATCACCCAATAATGTGATAGGGATTCATAGTTTTCTGGGATTAAAAGGCTATTATTGGAGATTCATACCTGTCTTCTCTTGAGTTTTAGCTCCTATGACAGCTTTGTCTAGAGTAGAATAGGGATTAGTATGTAGTGAGCATTGTCAGGAGGCTTTCATCTATCTAAAGGAAAGGTTTGTCAGTGCTCTAGTGCTCATGTTTCAAAATAAAGGGGTGTTGTATAAGGAATTGTGTGATGCTTCTGGACTTGGTTGAGGGGTGTGCGGATGCAGTAGCATGGAGTGATATATTATGGGTCTAGGAAGCTATGTCTTCATGAGAATAACTATTCTACCCATGACGTAGGGCTTTCATTAGTAGTGTTCTCATTAAAGTTGTGGCGGGATTACCTCAGTGGGGAGCACTTTTTGTTATTCACGGATCAAAAGATTTTGATGCATATCATTACCCAGCGGGACCATAACATGCAACAACGAAGGTGGGTGGAGTTTCATTAGGACTATATCATTGATAACTCTTACACTAAAGGTAAGGGGAATGATTTGGCTATTTCCTTGAGAAGGAAGTCATGGAGGGAAGTTGTTCAGGAATTTGTGGATGCTTGGAAGGAAATGGAGGAGTTGGCTGCCCTACACCTAGATGCAAAGGTGGATGCTGGTATAGGTTGTGTATCTCAGATGAATGTGTAGTCCCCTTTATTGAGGAAGGTGTGGAAGTCTCAGTGGGGAGACAAAGAGAGTGATGTGATGTGTGATCGGGTTAACCAAGGTATTGCTCTGGAAGGGTGGTCAGAGGATGGTTGGAATCAGATTCTTTTCTGAGGGAAGTTGTTTATACCGGAGGCGATGCATGAGGGAGTTCTCCGAGAGTTCCATAACTCACTCATAGAGGTACACCTAGGAGTTTCCAAAGATGTACTGAGACCTAAGGTAACTGTTTTGGTGGCCCAAGGTGGAACAAGCAGTGGCAGAGTTCGTGGCATGGTGCCTAGTGTGTCAGTAGGTGAAGGCTGAACACCACATCCCAGAAGGTTCGTTGCATCATTTAGATTTCCTTGAGTATATGTGGGATGACATCTCAATGGATTTTATCCCTGGACTACCCAGGGTTCAAGGAGGCTGTGATGCAATCTGGGAAGTGGAAGACCAATTGATTAAATCAGCTCACATCCTGGAAATCAAGGAGTCATGTGTGGTAGACGCCTTATCATAAATATACATGTTGGAGGAGGTGAGGTTTCATGGATTTCTGAGGTCCATATTCTCGAATAGGGATGCACAGCTTACCTCATGATTCTGGAGGGTATTGTAGTATGATTTTGGCTCCCAGCTACGTCTTAGCACTACTTTTTACCCCAGACATATGGACAGACAGAGGGAACCATCCAGACATTGTAGGATATTCTATGAGAATGTGTTTTGGAATTTTAGGGATCGTTGGAATGATATTTTCCCTTAGTATAGTTTTCCTAAAGAAATAGCTATCACTATTCTATTATCATGGTGATGTTTGAAGCGTTGTACGGGAGGCTTTGTCGTCTACCCGTGTGCTGGACCGAGGATTAGGAGGCAGGTGTTCTTGTCCTAGAGGTAGTGCAGAGCACAATGGAGAAGGTTCATCTTGTGCATGAAAGGAAAAGGCAGCCCAGGACTAGAAGAATTATTATGGTGATCGTAGTTGGATTCTGTTAGAGTTCGAGGTTGGAGACTATGTGTTCTTGAAAGTTTCCCATCAATTTGGGCAACAAAGGTTCGGAAAGGGGAGAAACCTCTCTCCTAGGTTCATCTGGCCTTTTTATGTGTTGTGGGTGAGTCATTGAGGTGGCATATCAGCTGGAGTTTCCACCTCAATTGGATAGGATCCATGACATTTTCCACATCTCCCAGCTTCTTGGATATCTACACGATAACTCTCATGTCATTGAATAGGGGAGTTAGATAGAGGGGAAGATTCTATATTCATGGAGTGACCAGTTTGGATCAAAGATCGAAAGATCGAAAGTGCTTTGTGGATGAACCATCCCTTTGGTTCGTGTGTTTTGGAGGCATGGTGGCATTGAGGAGTGTACTTGGGAGTGAGAAGCACAAATGCGCACCCAGTACCAAAAGCTGTTATGAGTTGTTGTTCCTATCCTTCCTTGTTTTTCATGTTATTGTAAATGCTGCGATTTAATGTTGACCTTGTTGGTTTTTGAGATGATTTGTTTCATGACCTTGTGAGTGTTTATGAAAATTCAAGATATGTGGGGAAGGGAGAACCTGATTCCTAATAAAGATGCATCAACACGGATGTGATTAAACCCATGCGGGCAAGTCAATGCCACCCAAAGCAGATAGTATCTTGACATAGAGGAAGGAACTCCCTGATCCATGTGTCTGGAAAATTTTGTCCTTGGGTTTCGTATGGCTGTATGGGGTGGTTTTCCAATGAGATGTATCATTTAAAGTGGTTATTCGGGTTTCTCTTATCTTCTTGAGGGAGAGAATAATTTTGAGAGGTATCTGATGTAATGGCTTAGACCCTCCTAGAATAATGGTTTTCCAAATTCTATGTGTTGGGGTGTATTGGACTCACCGATCAGTTCCACCCATCTGTCTCATAGATCAGTTTCATTGATCATCTTCATTGATCAGCTTAACAGATGTACTTCACTAATCCCCTTCACTGATCAGCTGTACTGATCATCTTCACTGATCAACTTCACAGATCAACTTCAATAATCAACATCACTGATCAGCATCATAGATCTGATTCACATATTAGCTTCACCCAATTGGTTTCCCTCAATCGGTTTCACCCAATCGGTTTAACAGATTGGTTTCACACTATTGGTTTCACAGATCGGTTTCACCCAATCGCTTTCACCCAATTGTTTTCATGTATTGGTTTCACCCAATCGGTTTCACAGATCAGTTTCACCCAATCTGTTTTACACATCAGTTTCACCAAATCGGTTTCACAAATCAGTTTCACCCCATCAATTTTACAGATCAGTTTCACCCAATTGGTTTTGCAGATAGGTTTCACCCAAACGGTTTCCCAAATCAGTTTCACCCAATCGGTTACACAGATGAGTTTCACCCAATTAGTTTCTTATATTGGTTTCACCCATTTAATTTCACAGATCAGTTTCACAGCATTGGTTCCACAGATTGGTTTCACAGGATCAGCTTCACCCGATCAGGTCCACCAATCAGTTTAACCTATTAGTCTCACTAATTGGCCACATAGGGGTGTCGGGGTTTTCTTTCCCCATTTTTTCTCATCACACCACTTTTATGTCTTTTAACCATTTTAAAGTGGTACAAATTTATTTTTTCTCCATAAACCACATTTTAATTCCCCTATGATTGGGGAGACCCTCAATATAATTGTTTTCCTCTCTTCAAATGAAATCTTTTACTGCACAACTATTCTTGCCTCCCCTCCGATGTGAATTATTAAATAGTATTTTATCCCATCATGTGTAACCATCCAAACTCATTATGAAGCCATGATCCTCCTTTAATGTCACTCATGATTTTTTATATAATCTTTAACTCTAAGATATAGGTTTTTTTTATCGCACTAGAATTATTTTCATCTACTTCTTGGTCGGTTTCCTTCTTTACTTGGTGTGTTTGGTGTCCCCATTACTAAGGCTAATGGTGCACCTATGTCGAAGCCTGTACTACTCATTATTGAAGTCTTTCGAGTTCCTCCTCTGTAAGTTGTGCATCCCCAGTTGTTGGCACCAAGAGAAAAACATCAATCGTTGATCATCTGAGTATGGTTTTTTACTTCGTCTCTCTTTACAGTGCATCATGCAGTGTATGTGTGTGTATGATAATGTTCCTACGTGGAAGGATAAAACCAAACCATAATAAAGATAATAAATGGTTTTAAGGAATGGAGGGGTGTGTTTGATGATGTTATGGTACTTCTTTACCTTTACTTATATGTTGTGAATTGTATGTACTTATGTGCACTAAAAATCATGGTCGTTGGTGGTACCTTCTTGACCACTAATGAACCTCTGTTTTATGGATATTGATTTTATTGAGTTGATGTAACATGGAAAATAGTAAATCATGTAAACTCAGTTGATTAAGTGGATGCCCAATGAATAAGAAACCTTATGTGGTCATCCTTGTTAACAAAACGGAACGACTGAACTAAATAAAAGGAATATTTAAATTTAAAAACACCCTTGCTCTGTTCTAGTGATGTTTAATTTTGATTCTTGTGATGTGACATGGGTACGGATGAGATCCCCTAATGAGGAGTCGTGGTTTTGTAGACCTAAGGCAGTGTGGGGTCGTATGTTGGGTCTGGGTTTGGTTTTAGTACTTTGAGGGATCTCACGGATCCCTATGGTGGTTGTGACGTTACAAGAGAACCAGGTGAGAGTGCTTGCATTACTTCTTTTCTTTTTTAAGTTCCTTGGCCTATGGATATGAATTTTAGTTGCCCAGTAGTGAAGAATTTTTTAAATATAATTACTTGAAGATGAAAACAAGAATTGGTTCAATGGGGAAATGTTTTTGAGGAATGAGTAGTGACATGGTTGTGGCTATGGTGCTTCCAATGAATGAATAGTAATGAAGGTGTTTCTATATGGGATGGTTTTGGAACCCCTAGGCCGGGATGTGTTCTTGTTACCAATATGTATATTTTAGTTTTAATGTTTCTTATTCACACCCCACCCATGTTGAGAACATCATGTCAAACAACCCCCAATTTCATGGGGGATCGTGTTTATACCAACACTCCTATGAGTGAATGGTTCTTAACTCCTTTTAGGCTCCCTTTCCCAAGAATCCTAAGACACTTCAGGCAAGCTGCGATTGTAGAGACCCTAAAGCCTAACGTACATGAACATTACATTACATTTGCGGAATACATAGTACATAAAAAAAAACACACACACAAGGATCGTAATAGTTTAGTGTCTTTGGAAATTCGGAATATAATCTTCTAATCGTGGTGAAAGATCTTCAAAATCTCCCATAAAGATCTTCCTTTTTTTTACCTAAAACCTTTCTTTATATCCTGGGGAAAAGAAAACATAAAAGGGTGAGCTCAAATGCTCAGTAAGGGTAAACAAAAGAAATATCAATCACATCATATACATAAGCACATAACTTTTGGAAATCTTAACCTGCAAAAGAGATCATAATTTCATAACCTGGGGTAAATCATGGCAGTGAAATGTAATCACAATAATCATAACTTAAAACATGAAACATTGTGGCATTCACACATAATCATAGAGAATCATTTCTTGTTAGTCAAGACTCATTGACAAGTCTATCTTAGTGGACAAAGTCCCTTTCTGAATCGAGTAACCCTCGTTTCAGTCCTGTTTCACTGAACCAGTATAACCTACCGTTCCAGCCCTGTCTATCTCATGAGATATAAAATCTTTACCCAATGCATTGGAGGGAGATATAGGTCCCACCCATATTATAATGAATCCTTTCTTATGTGTTCCACATAATCATAAATCATGCATCATCGCATAACCCATGTAATAAAAAATGGGATTCTTAAACAACATGACATCATAAAACAATTCATATAAGATAAAGGAATTCATAAAAATATAATTCCATCACAAAATAATCAAATCAATGTAGTAATAAGGATAAAAACAGAACCCTGTATTATCTTAGATGTAAAATAATTTTGATAAAACATTTGAACTCCATTCTTGAGGAAAATATCCTTTCTACTTCAAAAACATTTTTCCTTTCATAACATGTCATATGACTTTAAAATAAAAGAAGTTGATTAAAAATAAACTTGAAAACTTGTAAAGGAAGCTTCTTGAAAAAAATGTTTTGAGAATCCATTTATGCCGTATAAGTTAAAAAACATTCTTCGTACTTTTGTCGGAAAAGTTAAAAAGTACATCGTACGACAAAAGATTCCTTTCATACATATTACTAAAAACTCACCGAAGGGTAAAAATGGATTTAAACAATTGTAGGTGGATGGAAATAATATTACATATTTATTAAACATGGATGTGGATGATAAAATACACCCCAGTAAATACTTACGAATAAACAATCTCAGATAAAAATGAGATTGTGATATTTCCCTTACCTTAGGTCCGACTTGCTTTGTACGTGTCCGAACCTCCTGTATAATGATTTAAATCATGTTATTGACTTATTCCAGAATCATATTCATTGTTATTATACCATATATGGTCCACTTATGACTTTATATTACCCGTTCTTTTGTAAATTAATGTTAAAGTAGCGTTTTGGGTAAAATCGTCTCATTTGTCGTTCGTGTTTTTAACTTGTAATTATTAATATGATTACATGGATCATGATTACTTATATCCAGAATGTAAAACATGATTTATATATAATATATATTCAGAATATACATATATATAATATATTGATAAATGGAATTAGATACACCGTTCATGGAGACGGTAGTCCGTACGTACGCATGAACGCTGTTTTCGTTTCCCTATTGAATTGAATGGAATTAAGTAGATGAAATACATAAATATAAATAATTCCAGTATCATTATTATGTCATATATTTCATTAGTACTTATTATACTTTATAATCATTCATGAATGGTTAATCATTGAGAATGAATCTCATCGCGTCGTGGAGACGGTAGTCCATACGTACGCACGAGCGATGATATCGTTCCCATGGTCGTGGAATTGTGTTTAAGTGTTCGTATACTATTTCAGTATCAATATCACTTTATAATAATCATATATAGTTACTCATTGAACCATTATACCCATCCAATTAATGTGGTGGCGGAAAATAGATTACACCACGGCGTGGAGACGGTATTCCGTACGTACGCACGCGCGGTGATTTCCTTTTTCCGTAGGATGGATAGAAGGTTAATTAGAGTTGTTTCATATTTATAATAACATATCAGTATGTAAGTAATACTTATGTTATTACTTTATCATGAAACAACTAAAGAAGAAGAAGTTGAAGAAGAAAGAAATTGAAAAGATCGGTAATGGATATTACCTCTTCTTTGAAACGCCTCTTTGAATCCTTCACTTAGGGAACTAAGATTGGTCTTTCAAGAAGACCAGGACCTCTAGGATTATTCTAGGAAAGCGGAGAAGGGATTTTGGCAGGGGTTGGCCGAGCTTGAGTGCTCAAATTGGTGTGAGGAGGAGGGGGAGGAGGTGCCCTTTTATAAGGGAGGAGAGGGGCACCTTTGGAATTCTTAAAAATATTAATTTATTATAAATCTATACCCACATAAAAACTTCCAAAAATGACTCATATTAGAATATTAGATAATATATGGTTGTAATCTCATAAAACAATAGAATTTAGACATGTTAGGAATTTATTTTAAACATTATCAACATGATTTATCCTTATTTAATCAATTTAATTTTATTTGTGGTAATAAAATTCTAAATTTTAAATTAGAACAAATAATTACTTATTTGTTGTGAATTGTCCATAATGGGATAATTAATAACATTTTAGATCATATAAATTTAAATTTATAATTTTTAAATATTTTTGTGATTTTTAAACTATTATATAATATGTTATTTTTATAAAATAACAATAGTGTCAATTTGGACACTATTCATTTATTTGAATTTAAATAAAATAAATATAGAAGATATGTTCGAACTAAAAGCCTTAATAGATTTATAAAATGTCATATGTATCTATAAAATTAGTGGAGCACATTAAATAGTTCATATAATATTTATTTTATTATTTTTAAAACCATTTATTTGGTTTATCTCTTAATAATATAAATACTACAACATTTTTGTATAATTATTTCATATAATTATTTGTTGCCTAAAAATTAAAAATAAAATTCTATGATGAAACTAAATCTATTACCTTTCACAATAATACTTTTACTCGAATTTAGCATCTTAAAATAACAATATTTAAATTGTTATATTTATTAAATTATGAAGGTGACAACTTTGGCATCATTTAAAAATAAAATACTATAAGTGTCATAATCGCTTTTATAAGGCTCCAAATGGTCAAAGATTCGACCATTGGATGATTATGGTTTACAGTTACAAGTACAATATGTTTTGGTTAGGTTTTTGTGCATTTTATGGTCACTATTTGTTTAATAAAAACTATATTCTTGATTTTTCACTAGATAAACAATTTCTGCATCACTATTGTGTCATAATTAATGATAATTATTTAAACCCTAAAAATTATAAATAAATTTATATGATGTAGATAATTTCATTATCTTTTTGGAGACTATTCATGTTTGAAGTTTTATGAAGTTTATCACCAAATTAAAATTAATATACTTATAAGATTTAAGAGAGTGACATGTTGTCACTTTCTTTGGTTTTAATAATAATTAAGTTATTTTCATGGGAAAAAGTCCATTAAATGATTCTAATCCGACCCTTAGGTGATATGGGTCGACCTTTAGTCATCCAATAGGATTTTGGAAGGTGTTAGGGTAATTTTATAATCTTATATTTACCCCTAATTACCCGATTTATCTTTAACTATGGTAAATAAAATTTACCGTAGTTACTATTCATAATGCCCAAAAATAAAAAGTGGCTTATTAACATAATTTGGACCCACTGATTCCAAATATGGAATCCATTTATCCAAATTCAATACACAAAAGTTTCAGAAATTAAATTAAAATTAATCCCGTTGTCGAAAGAAAACGGGTTTTTGTTTTAAACATTGCAAAAGATTGAATTTATTTAACCTACGAATTCAATGTAAAATCAAGACTAATGACTTAAATTATATTAAATGGTAAAAATATATTCTATTTATACTTTAAAACCATTCAATTTTATAATTTAACCACATAATATATTATGATGAAAAAAGTTGTTTTTAATTAAAATATAGCGTGTTTTTACTATTCATTAAAATATGAAAGTTATCAGGAAAATATCAAAACGTTATCTAATGTAAATTTTTACATCCTGATTAAAAATAAGAATTTTATTTTTTCAAATTGAACATATAAACATGTCAAAAACTAGATTTAAAGTGGGTGCGCCATCAAAAGGTGGCAAAACTGCATTTTTGGAAAAATACTTATTTTACCCGAAAAAATTATTTTGCCTTTATACCATGTTCTATAAAATGTGTAAGATGAATAATAATGTTATAAAATTCAAAATTTAGTTAATACTATTCATAAATACTAGTTCATCAAAATATTATAATAATATATCATTGTTTATTAAAACCCGGTATTGCGTACAACACACGCTATCGAGGAAGGTCGCGATTGCGTGTAATGCAAGCCAAGTCAGGGTTGCGTGTTGTGAAAGAATCCTTCGTTGTATCGTATAACAAAATCCAACCATATTTCATTTATACATAATATATATATATATATACACTCAATGTTGCGTAGAATAACTATTATCAAAATTGTGTATAACACGGTCCAAGAATAGTGTTGCGTATACTGCAAGTTAATACAGTGTTGCGTATAGCGCAAGGTAATCTTGGTGTAGAATACAAAACAATACATTAATGAAATTAAAAGAATATTTTTCATAAAATCTCAGGGTGTTACATTCTACCCCCTTTAAAATGAATTTCTCCCTCGAAATTCGTCGGGGTTATTAATGGTTTACTATTTGAAAGTTTCTTTGATAGAAACCCACATCGTAAAAAGGAATACCAAAACTTATCTTTAAAAACTAAAATATAAAACGTAATGGTTACCCAAGTTAACTAATCACTGGGTATCCACATAGGAGAACATAGGTGAAAATATGGACATGGAAGAGAAATCCAACCGTTATGTTCTGATGGAGAGTGGTAGAGGACATGGCAATGGAAAAGCTAGCAATCACAAAGCCATCAAATTGTGATGATCTAAGGTACCATCTGAATCATCAGATATAAGATCACTAGGACAACATTTTTTGGTTTTCAATATCTTTTCCCTAAAGTTGAAAATTTTGAATTAGAAGAAATACTTACTTTATTTTGGTACAATCTCACTGTTGTTCGTGAATTGAACAATTTACACTTCATCCCTTAAAGAAATGAAGTTGAATTTGTTATTTGTGATGTGTTAGCAGATCATGTGATAGAATGATGGGTCATTCCATCTCTGTCTCAAACAAAAGGTTAGCAAAAATTATATACATAAGTCGATCTATAGTGAGATTAATCACATATGGTTCCTAAAATGGACTTATACTTCATATATCATACTGCTTAATATACTAAAACTAGTTTCTACTAAACAGGGACTTCCTGTAGGCCAGTGGTAGGCGATAAAGGCCAGTCGCACTTCGGTTGTGGGTTCGATTCCCACAGCCTTGTCCGAAGCGATGGGCTGTCGCCCGTCCTGTAGGTTGTCCTTTTTCTAAAACTACATTACTATAACATCCCATCAATAATATCGAAAAAAACTTCTATCCTTAAACAATGCTCACTTATGTCCAACATAATCCATTTCAATCTTTAGGCTTATCCATAATACTGCATTCCACTCTCATAACATAGTGAATACAATTACCAGAGATTTAATACCATCGTTGATCCCCATATATCATAAGATATGTTTTGTTGGTCACACTCCAAACATTCAAAGTCCTTAATCATGTATTATCTTGAATACCCATTAAACCTTCGTGAAAACATGAATACAGTTAAAAGTTAACACCTTCCACATACCAAAATCCTCAAAATTCTATATACTCAAACCATGATATCACTTAGTCTTTATATCAATCATGAGCTCATGCATACAATCAAACATCTCATTATTGTCTTATCCCTTCATTATGCGCATATCATCTACTTTCCAAAAATACTGGTACCATTCATCACATACTTTCAAAACTTAAGGAAAGACAACAATGTAACAATCCTTAGATGTCTCTTTATCCCCTAGTACCATGAGATTAATTATACAACATTATACTTGATAAACATGTAATCATTCCATTACATTCTTAAACCATTGACCGAGCTTCAACAATTCTTTCATCTCACATATCATTTGTAGTCTCATCATCATCATCAACATAAATACTGCCCATACGACCATACTGATTCTCTTCATGATACTTTCCCTTAGGGCATTGGTTTGCATAATTCCCGTACATTCCACATTTAAAACATTTAACCATTTTTGATGTTGTAGCAATACCATTATCCTCATCCCTCATCTTAACTGAACCTTTTCCTTTGCACTTACTGGCTTTGTGTCCTTCCTTTCCACACCCAGAGCATCTTCCAGTTCCTTTGAAACATTCTCCTTGATGCCTCTTCCCACATGATTTACATAGGGGAAATTGAACTTTCTTTCCTCTATGATCATCATGAAACTCCATCTTTCTCTTATTAGCCGAGTCAGGAAACTTACCAAATTTTACTTTATTGATCATATTATGAGATTGCTGATTCGGCATAATAATGATGTTTGGACTTCCAAATCCCATTTCATTTGGTTGTTCATGAAGAATATCATTCCATTGTCCATCATATCCTCCATTATCGTGAATCATCCTTTTTTCAGCCATTTTCTAAAACCCAAAAAGAATAGTGTGAGAGGAAAAAATCATGCTAGGGAAAACAACATAATAAAGGGGTAGTACCCTCAATATCTAACATCTTAGGTTAAATTCTAAGATCTTTAGCGCAATTCTAGGACTATAACCTATACGTATACTTAACCTTAGAGACATCCCTAGACATACCTTAGAAATATCTCTAGGGATCTCACTAATGTTTTCGCATCCTAGTTTCCAAAGGTTGACTAAACCTTTCCTCTGATACCAACTGTAGAGACCCTAAAGCCTGACGTACATGAACATTACATTACATTTTCAGAATACTTAGTACATAACAAAAAACACACACACAAGGATTGTAATAGTTTAGTGTCTTTGGAAACTCGGAATATAATCTTCTAATCGTGGTGAAAGATCTTCAAAATCTCCCATAAAGATCTTCCTTTTTTCCCTAAAACCTTTCTTTATATCCTGGGGAAAAGAAAGCATAAAAGGGTGAGCTCAAATGCTCAGTAAGGGTAAACAAAATAAATATCAATCACATCATATACATAAGCACATAACTTTTGGTAATCTTAACCTGCAAAAGAGATCATAATTTCATAACATGGGGTAAATCATGGCAGTGAAATGTAATCACAATAATCATAACTTAAAACATGAAACTTTGTGGCATTCACACATAATCATAGAGAATCATTTCTTGTTAGTCAAGACTCATTGCCAAGACTATCTTAGTGGACAAAGTCCCTTTCTGAATCGAGTAACCCTCGTTTCTGTCCTGTTTCACTGAACCGGTATAACCTACTGTTCCAGCCTTGTCTATCTCATGAGATATAAAATCTTTACCCAATGCATTGGAGGGATATATAGGTCCCACCCATCTTATAATTAATCCTTTCTTATGTGTGCCACATAATCATAAATCATGCATCATCGCATAACCCATGTAATAAAAAATGGGATTCTTAAACAACATGACATCATAAAACAATTCATATAAGATAAAGGAATTCATAAAAATATAATTCCATCACAAAATAATCAAATCAATGTAATAATAGGGATAAAAACATAACCCTATATTATCTTATATGGAAAATAATTTTGATAAAACATTTGAACTCCATTCTTGAGGAAAATTTCCTTTCTACTTCAAAAACATTTTTCCTTTCATAACATGTCATATGACTTTAAAATAAAAGAAGTTGATTAAAAATAAACTTGAAAACTTGTAACGGAATCTTCTTGGAAATAATGTTTTAATAATCCATTTATGCCGTATAAGTTAAAAAAACATTCTTCGTACTTTTGTCGGAAAAGTCAAAAAGTACCTCGTACGACAAAAGATTCCTTTCATACATATTACTAAAAACTCACCGAAGGGTAAAAATGGATTTAAACAATTGTAGGTGGATGGAAATAATAGGACATATTTATGAAACATAGATGTGGATGATAAAATACACCCCAGTAAATACTTACGAATAAACAATCTCAGATAAAAATGAGATTGTGATATTTCCCTTAACTTAGGTCCGACTTGCTTTGTACGTGTCTGAACCTCCTGTATAATGATTTAAATCATGTTATTGACTTATTCCAGAATCATATTCATTGTTATTATGTCATATATGGTCCACTTAAGACTTTATATTACCCGTTCTTTTGTAAATTCATGTTAAAGTAGCGTTTTGGGTAAAATCGTCTCATTTGTCGTTCGTGTTTTTAACTTGTAATTATTAATATGATTACTTGGATCATGATTACTTATATCTAGAATGTAAAACATGATTTATATATAATATATATTCAGAATATACATATATATAATATATTGATAAATGGAATTAGATACACCGTTCATGGAGACGGTAGTCCGTACGTACGCATGAACGTTGTTTTCATTTCCTTATTGAATTGAATGGAATTAAGTAGATGACATACATAAATATAAATAAATCCAGTATAATTATTATTTCATATATTTCATTAGTACTTATTATACTTTATAATCATTCATGAATGGTTAATCATTGAGAATGAATCTCATCGCGTCGTGGAGACGGTAGTCCATACGTACGCACGAGCGATGATATCGTTCCCATGGTCGTGGAATTGTGTTTAAGTGTTTGTATACTATTTCAGTATCAATGTCACTTTATAATAATCATATATAGTTACTCATTAAACCATTATACCCATCCAATTAATGTGGTGGTGGAAAATAGATTACACCACGGCGTGGAGACGGTATTCCGTACGTACGCACGCGCGGTGATTTCCTTTTTCCATAGGATGGATAGAAGGTTAATTAGAGTTGTTTCATATTTATAATAACATATCAGTATGTAATTAATACTGATGTTATTACTTTATCATGAAACAACTAAAGAAGAAGAATTTGAAGAAGAAAGAAATTGAAAAGATCAGTAATGGATATTACCTCTTCTTTGAAACGCCTCTTTGAATCCTTCACTTAGGGAACTAATATTGGTCTTTGAAGAAGACCAGGACCTCTAGGATTATTCTAGGAAAGTGGAGAAGGTATTTTGGCAGGGTTTGGCCGAGCTTGAGTGCTCAAATTGGTGTGAGGAGGAGGGGGAGGAGGTGCCCTTTTATAAGGGAGGAGAGGGGCACCTTTGGAATTCTTAAAAATATTAATTTATAATAAATCTAACCCCACATAAAAACTTCCAAAAATGACTCATATTCGAATATTAGATAATATATGGTTGTAATATCATCAACCAATAGAATTTAGACATGTTTGGAATTTTTTATAAACATTATCAACATGATTTATCCTTATTTAATCAATTTAATTTTATTTGTGGTAATAAAATTCTAAATTTTAAATTAGAACAAATAATTACTTATTTGTTGTGAATTGTCCATAATTGGATACTTAATAACATTTTAGATCATATAAATTTAAATTTATAATTTTTAAATATTTTTGTGATTTTTAAACTATTATATAATATGTTATTTTTATAAAATAACAATAGTGTCAATTTTGGCACTATTCATTTATTTGAATTTAAATAAAATAAATATAGAAGATATGTTCGAACTAAAAGCATTAATAGATTTATAAAATTTCATATGTATCTATAAAATTAGTGGAGCACATTAAATAGTTCATATAATATTTATTTTATTATTTTTAAAACCATTTATTTGGTTTATCTCTTAATAAAATAAATACTACAACATTTTTGTATAATTATTTCATATAATTATTTGTTGCCTAAAAATTTAAAATAAAATTCTATGATTAAAATAAATCTATTACCTTTCACAATAATACTTTTACTCGAATTTATCATGTTAAAATAACAATATTTAAATTGTTATATTTATTAAATTAGGAAGGTGACAACTTTGGCATCATTTAAAAATAAAATACTATAAGTGTCATAATCGTTTTTATAAGGCTCAAAATGGTCAAATATTAGACCATTGGATTCTTATGGTTTAAATTTACATGTAAAATAAGTTTTTGTTAGGGTTCTGTGCATTTTATGGTCACTATTTGTTTAATAAAAACTATATTCTTGATTTTTCACTAGATAAACAATTTCTGCATCACTATTGTGTCATAATTAATGATAATTATTTAATCCCTAAAAATTATAAATAAATTTATATGATGTAGATAATTTCATTATCATTCTGTAGACTATTCATGTTTGAAGTTTCATAAAGTTTATCACCAAATTAAAATTAATATACTTATAAGATTTAAGAGAGTGACATGTTGTCACTTTCTTTGGTTTTAATAATAATTAAGTTATTTTCATGGGAAAAAGTCCATTAAATGATTCTAATCCGACCCTTAGGTGATATGGGTCGACTTTTAGTCATACAACAGGATTTTGGCAGGTGTTAAGGTAATTTTATAATCTTATATTTACCCCTAATTACTCGATTTATCTTTAACTATGGTAAATAAAATTTACCGTTGTTACTATTCATAATGCCCAAAAATAAAAAGTGGCTTATTAACATAATTTAGACCCACTGATTCCAAATATGGAATCCATTTATCCAAATTCAATACACAAAAGTTGCAGAAATGAAATTAAAATTAATCCCGTTGTCGAAAGAAAACAGTTTTTTGTTTAAAACATTGCAAAAGATTGAATTTATTTAACCTACGAATTCAATGTAAAATCAAGACTAATGACTTACATTATATTAAATGGTAAAAATATATTCTATTTATACTTTAAAACCATTCAATTTTATAATTTAACCACATAAGATATTACGATGAAAAAAGTTGTTTTTAATTAAAATATAGCGTGTTTTTACTATTCATTAAAATATGAAAGTTATCAGGAAAATATCAAAACGTTTTCTAATGTAAATTTTTACATCCTGATTCAAAATAATAATCTTATTTTGTCAAATTGAACATATAAACATGTCAAAAACTAGATTCAATGTGGGTGCGCCATCAAAAGGCGGCAAAACTTCATTTTTTGAAAAATACTTATTTTACCCGAAAAAATTATTTTGTCTTTATACCAGGTTCTAGAAAATGTGTAAGATGAATAATAATGTTATAAAATACAAAATTTAGTTAATACTATTCATAAAGACTAGTTCATGACAATATTATAATAATATATCATTGTTTATTAAAACTCGGTATTGCGTACAACACACGCTATCGAGGAAGGTCGCGATTGCGTATAATGCAAGCCAAGTCAGGGTTGCGTGTTGTGAAAGAATCCTTCGTTGTTTCGTATAACAAAATCCAACCATATTTCATTTATACATTTAATATATATATATATACACTCAATGTTGCGTAGAATAACTATTATCAAAATTGTGTATAACACGGTCCAAGAATAGTGTTGCGTATACTGCAAGCTAATACGATGTTGCGTATAGCGCAAGGTAATCTTGGTGTAGAATACAAGACAAGACATTAATGAAATTAAAATAATATTTTTCATAAAATCTCAGGGTGTTACAGCGATGTCCTAAGGTCCATTATAGCCTTAGATTATTTGGGTCTGGTAGTTATGGTGGTTGGCCCAGGTGTGGGTGGGATGTGTGGTTATGGTAGTCCATGTGTGTGCGGGCAGGGTATGTTAGTGGGACTACAGTGAAAATGGCAGGGGAGGTCTGACACATAGGATGTCTTCAATATCTAAGGGGAAAGAGGCACGGGGTACCCAAATATCAGTGTTTTTTCCTATTACATTACATGACTTGCGATGTTGGGGTGTGTGCCTTCGTGAGGTTTGGTTGGATAGTTTCCTTTCTAGGTGCTTTGAGATATCCATTTTTATTGGGCGTTAGTATGCCTCCCCACTTGTGCACGAGAGATTTTGGTTCTCCCTACTGAGTATACATGTATACTAACCCTACATATATAAAACTTATTTCAGGTTTTCAGGAGGACATCGAGGACCGTGCTACACCCTACTAGTTCGGACTTTGAGGATGTTGATGTTGCTTTTTTTCTTTTCTTTTGTAGTTTTATTTGGATTTTTCTTGTACTTTTTTAGCACATACATTTAGAACAGGCATAAGGGAATGGTTTGTTTTGGTTTTACCTCTACCCCCAGTTTTGGTATTGTTTTGGATTTACTATATTATCTCCTGATCCTACAAAATAAAAAGGGTTATTCCTTCTATTTTGTGTATGATTTTATACCCTTTGGGAAAGTCGTAACTCTGGGACCTATTGAATATGGGTTTTAGGGTTCATTATCTCTCCTTCAACTAGAGGATGGAATGGTCGGGCAATTGTTGTCTCTATTCTCAACATGCTGAAGGTGGGTCATGAATTTTGTAGGTTTCACATCTTCGACTATATCAATCATGAACTCTTCCATATCAGGATTAATCTTCTATTCTATATCCTCAAAAAAGACATTATTATCTTGTTCTTATTTGTGGAAGAATCTATTCATATATAATTTATTTCCTAATTTTATGAATCCCATCTTAGGGAACCTCTTTTGAGGATTTTTCATGAAATATTCATCACTTTATATATCATTTAATCTCCTTGTATTGAAAGCAGAAATGTTCCCTTATTTACCACATCGAAAGGAAGCGAACAGAATCTTGCCATCAAATATCGTCTTTCCTCTCTGTAAATTGTTTGAAAAAATAGATATAAAGTCATCATAAACATCATATCCATCATTACTAACTTTTGATATGTCAATTTTTTCAAGTATTTTAATGTAATTTCTTTGTTTAATTGAATTTTTTCATCTTATAGGTTGACTATAAATTCATATGAAACCAGACTACCCAACAGATCATCAAAATAAAGTATAGATGGATATATATTCTCAAGGCCAAACACTTTTTGATTATATTGTGGTTGGGTCCTTCTTTGTATATTATTCACTATTTCAATATCATTACTTTCTTCCCTATGTCCTCTAATGGATTACAAAAATTTCACAGTATGCTTAATGAAAAAATCTATATTTTCATTTGGATTCATTTTCATATCATCGAAATAATTTTGTAAAACATTATTTTTGGAATACATTACATTGATTTATCCTTTGTAAATTTTTTATAACTTCTCCCTAATAGACATAATAGATTTAAAAATCCTCAAATTCATATATATTTTATCATACAGTACTCTGGGAAGATAATTCTAAGATTTGGAACCTGTATCATTCATTTTATTATAAGTTTCAGCCATATAGAGACTCATTTCATCAGTAACCATAATCACTTAAACTATGGAAGAAAGAAAATCCACCCTAGGATATCATAGATGTTATATCAATCTATTATAAAATATTTGGATGTTTATTCCATGAAAAATATAAACTCCACTAACATTAACTGAATTCTCTATAACAGTAGATGACATATTTGACACAAAAAACCTTCACTGGTCTGAAACCACATGTAAGAACTGAGAATATCTTGAGTTAATAAGGGTGAACTATGTTTTTAATTTTTTCTATAAAAGATATGGATATATTCCTCATATTTTTAGGATCTTGTTAAACTTAACTGATAGAATTGAGAAATTATCAAGCACCTACATAAAAAAATAGAAACACAGAACAAGAATTTTTAATTTATTCAAAACTAAGGGATATTCCATGGAAAATATGATAAGAGTGGTTTATTTCAACCTAAATCCACTAATATGAACTTTTATATGTGAATTACAATTTTTAAGACAAGGCCAATCCTTTATATAAACACTACCTTCACATTATTTTTAGGGATATCACAATACCACCCTCAAATAACATCCACTGTCTCCCACATTCTCACTTCCTTGGGAGAAGTCTTACTTTGTTTTCTAGAATTGAATGCCAAATAAATTGATTGTGAAGATTGTTTTTTTCTAATTATTAAGAGACAATTATTCCACCATAGTCATGAATTGATGAGATTGAATTTTGGGATCAATAGATCTATATGATCAAATCCTACTAGTCGTGAAACTCTTACACTTGTGTATAAATATTGTGCTTCCACACAACTTTGGAACTTACATAAAACTTTTGTACTTTCATGAATTTTCTTAGTTTCTCAAAACTCCTTAATTTCATGTAACTCACTATTCCTAAAAATTTATTTTATCTTCCTTTCACAACATCAATACTTTTAACTTTGTTGCTTGCAAGTGTTCTCTATAAAACAAGATAATGAAATAGAGGTTCCAAATCGTAATTAAGATGGTTGATTTATAGATAGTGGGTACCCACATTTTTATAAATTCTATTATACCTACACAAAACTCCCTTTCACACAATTTCCCCCGTGAAAAAATTCTTGGGTTTCTAAAGATCAATGTTTCATTGTCTCTTTTTTCACAAAATGACATCTATATTTCCTATGTGAAATAACATCTATCCTTATATTAAATTAATTACTTAAATGTAAAACTTTTCAAAGAATAATTTGGATTTTATGGTCCCAAATAATCTCTTTTATTCAATTATAGAATCCTCTTTCATCTAGGGATTGAAAAAAAGAACATATAATCGTTTTCTAGCTGTGAAAACACATGTTTCCAACACATACATAATAGTAAGATGATACCATGCATAAGATTAATATATATGAATTATTAATTTAATTTCCATAATATATATGAAATATATATCAAATTTTTGATATGGGATATATTATGTTATGATCTAGTATAAACCATTCATGTTTATAGGGACTTATGTTATTATATTATTTGGAGGGTGAGATAACTCTAGTTAGGTTGAGAGGAATTTGGATTGAGTTTTTGTATGAGGGGTAGTATTTTATGAAGTTCCTAAGG
Source organism: Viscum album (assembly GCA_963277665.1). NCBI lineage: Eukaryota > Viridiplantae > Streptophyta > Magnoliopsida > Santalales > Viscaceae > Viscum > Viscum album. The sequence continues at coordinate 2,559,156 of OY728129.1, forward strand.
AAGTTACCATGTAGTTTATTAATAAATAAACCTATAATATTTTCTTTATATCTTATAGAGCCTCTAACTATATTTGGCTTTTCAAATCCTTGACTCTTATCTTATATTGTTTTTATAAACTTATAGGGACCTGATTTATGATCCAACACCATCCGAGGAATATGAATTAAATATTTTAAAATCCAAATTAATGATCAATATTTTATAATACCCCATTGAAAAATTCCCCTAAAATGAGATAATATATGTGTTCCTTAAACCCATAATAATATTTATTATTTTTTTATTTTAGTTAGTGACGTGATTGGAAATATAAGGTAGTAGTGGGATTATATATCAAGAACATGCCGTGAAATATATCCTATAAATTTATTTATATACAAATTAATTTCTATCAAACACATAGAGTAATAAAAACATTCTTATAATGGCCATAAAATTAGTTTCTAATAAGATAATATTTGGTGAACCTCAAGAGATTTCAGAATTAAAAATCCATCATGTTTCCTTGAAATAATTTGGATAATGAATTTATATATTTATATTTATAAAGATGAATAACGAAACTGGTAATGTGCCACTAAATATATTCAATTGAAGGATTATGATTTCATTGTTTGAGTGTTGATAAATATCTGGTGGGATGGGGAAATAGAAATTATTGTAATTGAGGTCAAATATCATGAGATTATAAATACTAACATCATGGTTGTATATGGATCTCGTTAACTAATTTAATGGTTACAAGATCTCTCTCAGAACTAATGTTGTTGAAGTTTTATATTAAAGTATTTTTAATATATTAAAAAATGTTTAATTATTATTTTTTAAATGGAATAAACTTTTTTAATCCAACATTAGAAATGGTATTAAATAGGGTCCACATTATTCAGAGAAAAAATTTATCATTATCAAAAATAATAGAGCGTGTGTAATCCTGTGTGGGACAGTGTGTCACACAATCCATATGCTTAACTACTTAATGTGGAACATATAAAATGTAATTTTCCATTTTTACCTTGTACATTGTGTTATGTAAAGGTGATTATAGGCATCTTCTTTTGATGAATTAGTTGGTCACATCGGTTCGGGCCTAGGAGAAAAATAGTCTATGTAGTGACTCATCTTAGTTTATCAAATAGGTTTGATATAGACCATTGATATGACAACCCCTGAAATTAACACCCATAATTATAATTTTAATAGAATGATTCTCACATTTTTACAAAATAATGATCATTTAGGTCTATACTTTAATGAATTAGAAAATACATTACATAAAATTGTTAAAACATCCACACAAGGTACGGTTTTTCCATAAAAACATTTCATTAATTTTACACTCATGTTTCCGTCAGCACATATTTTATTTCTTCATGAGAAGTAACCATAGAAGAAATATTGGCCTTGATAAAACTTATAATCATATTTATATCTAGTGAAAAAACATTTAAATACATGTGATGACTAAAACTATGGTTATTAAAGGTATAAAAATAAATTAATCCAATTAGTCTTGTGAAAAATATGAAAATCCAATAAAATGTTTCTGTTCTTCACAATAAAACATGGTATACAAAAGTAAAAAATTTAAACATGTGAAGTCAAATCATTATACTAAAAAAATTTCAATACAATTAGGAACCATATAAAAACAATAAGGTATCATTGGGCATTAGGGAACCGATGAATACATTGTTTAAAAACATACCATTCAATATTAGCCTTTCATTACATCATGGAATGAAAATATTTCAAAAAAACCCATTTTTAAATTGTTATAATATAGGTATCTTTGGGTTTAATTTTCATAAATTGTTTTAACTTAATTTTTAACCCATTTCATGAAAAAAAAACCCCCAATCAATTCGATATGATTAAACTACCTTGTTATCACCTTCGTTTTTTCATCCAAATATAATTCAATAGACTCTTCATTTGAGAGCTAAATCAAGTTAACCCATCATCATGAGTAATATTTCATTCACCCATCAGCATATATAATGATCATGTAACATATCATGAATTTATCCTTTTTTCGCCATAAAACCATTGAAAAAAACTTTTCAACAGATAGGTAAATCTCCTTTATTTATTTAATAGATATGAGAAAAATATTTCTATTTCCAAAAAAACAATTTTTACAACAACAAATTCAAGAATATTTGTAGATGGATATTATATCAAAATAAAAAATGATATAACATTTATATAATATAATTTCTTTCATTTTTTGAAACTACGCTAAATCAACATATTCTAGAAAACATTCTTTTTCACTTTAGTAAAAAAAATTAATTTACCCATACAGAAAGTAATAAAAATATTCCATTTAAAATTTTTCTTATGAATGTAAAATATAGAATAAAATGAAATTTATTAACAAAATATAAATAAATAATAAAATTATTGAGATATTTAAAATAGTATACATGTAGGGAAATATAATTTATAATATTTAAAACTGTATTTTAAAGCAAAATCCCTTACCATAAGCACGTATAGATTCGAACGTTCTCTAACTACTAAATAATAAATTCATAATAGTTTTTAAATTTATTCAAAACGTTTTTATTGTTAGTTACATTATCATGATTATATATATTTCATTTATTTACTAGTTTTTTCTAGTTATTAAAATTATAAGTTCACGTTTGATGTTTTTTGGTCGTTCAATTTATAACCACAAAATAACTATGGTGTGATGACCGTGGACAAAGGAGTAAGTGATTTAGTGATTAAATAACCTTAAAATTTTAAAATTTTTAATATTTATACATTATATACACTTTTAAAACAAATTATGTAAGGCAGTCATGAAAAATGATTTATGTTATTTCATTGAGATGGTAGGTCATACATATGCATGAATGGAATTTTCACTTTTCTAGAGAGTTGATAATGTGGGGAATATTTTAGAATTATATAATAATAAATATGCTCAATTTGTTATATTTATTCATTATTTTCAACCTTATAACCATCCTAGTAAAGTGGAAATGATAAATGATTCACATCCCTTCATAAAGGTGATATTTCACTTGTACGCACGAGTCATGTTATCAATTTCCAAAAGTAAGAAAAAACAAGAAAGTATATAATAAATTATATTTAAATAATCACAAAAATTTCATAAATATACAATTAATTAATTTCATCCATCATTTTAACCAGACATAAAACATGGTGATGAAAACCAAAACACATCGCTTCATGTTGGTGGTAGTCGACACGTAAAAATGAGCATTGTTTTAATTCCCATATGCCATAAAAGGGTATGAAAATGGTTTGTACCATAATCATAATAAAATATAATTATATATAATATAATTATATTATTAATTAATCATGTTTAAATAATATTTTCTGAATGTATTAAAATAAATAAAATGAGAATACTCGGTTAAGAGTTATACCACTTCTTCAGAAAAACACATTTGTCTTACAACATAAGCCTTAATGGTTGGTATTTTGAAGAAAACAAGAATATTTTTCCATTATAGGGTTTTATATAGGGTATTTTATAGGTGTTGGTCGATCTATGTAGATCCGGAGGTGCCGATAATATAGGAGAATTGTTTTCACTTTATATGTGATGAGAGTGGAACTCTTATAAATTTTCATTGTTTTAAAATATATAAATGTATAATTCATTTTAGTAAAGAACCATGGAACACCAAATTTATAGATATTATTTTTTCGGGTAAAAAAAGTTCAAAAGATAACATTAATACATGTATAGAAGAAATTTTATACTTTATCTCTTTGTTAAACCCCATTAAACCCAATTTAACCTTAATCATGAGAACTAATTTTTTGCTAAGATAAAATATTTATGTATCCAAAAATAAAAGTGGAATTATAACCAAAATTAAGAATAATTATTAAAAATTTGAAATCCATTTTCTAATATTAATATTTTATATTTTGATGAAATTTTTTTAGTCTAAAAACACAAAACACATGAAAAATAGCTTTTTGGAAAATACCTCATTTATGTATAAAATTAATTTTACATTAAAATAAAGTCAAATTTTGGATTTAATATTTTTCTATGGTTTTTAATTAAATGAATATGTTTTTTATAAATTTGATATAAAAACCTAATTTTAACTTCCAACCATACAATTAAATTCAAAAACCAAAGAAATATTTATGAATTTGAGTAAAATATAAATTATGTTCATAAAAGAGAAGATTTGGTTCCAAAATTCTAAAAAATGTTTTAAAAAACTAAGTTAACTCTTTATACACATATTTGGATGATACACAGATTTAAAAATTTTAATTCATTCTATCATCATAATAAATCATAAAATTGAGTGTATTCTAATAAATACTTATTTTAACAATTCACCACAAAATCAATTATATATGATATTTTTTAAAATCCAACTAAAGAAAAATTTTATATGATAATATAGAAAAGTAATACCATTTTATCAAATTTATTTAATAAAATTTATAAAATTATTTTTTAATTAAATCCATATAGTTCATGGAAAAACAATTTCATTAATTAAAAATATTATTTTTTGACTAAAATATATTATAAAATTATTTATCAAACTATGTTAATTATAAATCTATAAAATTGGGATAAATAAAACATAATATTGATTTATTTATATAATTACTTAGGTTTTCATATTCTCCCCCTCTAATAAATTTTTTCCTTGTAGTTTTATTAATTGTATAAATAAGTCATCGTATTTTCCACAGTATCATTTTATAATTCTCATGTTTCCTCCCCAGTTATAGGATTCTTCCATAAGAAATTTACATGGTGAATCATCTTATTCTACTATACCTTCTCTCTTGGATCAATATTTTTAATTATATTTACTTTATAAAAATTATTATCTTATATATATACCACCTCTTATCTCAAAACATGATATGCATCATGTACATATGCCTTTATCTTAGAAAGATGATACCAAACATGTACGTGAGAAACACTTAGAGGTAAGGATGCCTATTATTAAATTTAACCCACATTCTCATGAATTTAAATGGTCCTAATGTACCATGGTCTTAACTCTCCCATTTTACTAAAAAAATAACAATTTTTCATCGAGATACATTAACAAAAACCTAATTTACTACCTTAATAGAGTGTTCATTCCACATGTTATCTATATCAATATTCTATAAACACTAATAATACCTCATATATTTTTGGATTATATTTACCTTTTTAACTATATATAATACCATTTCTAGCCCTATAAACATCGTTTCACTAAATACCCCCTTACATATCATATTTCAAAAATAATTTCCATGTAAGGCCTCAACAAGAGATATTCGAATACCGGAATGAAAACTGTTATAATAAAAAAAATTCCAAAAATGAAAGATACAAATCCCAACATCCATAATAATCCAAAGAGAAATATTGAAACATATCTTCCAAATTATTAATTGTTTTTTCTAAATATCTATTAGAAAAAGTATGAAATAGTCTACATATATTTAATTTAGTACCAAATGACTTTTAAAATCATTTATAAAAACCTGAAAGATAATTTAGGATCATGATTAGATATATTAAATTGAGGGAATTTATTTAATCTTTTTATCTCTCTATGGAAAATTCTATCATGTTAATGAGAATACCTAAAATATTGAATATGAAAAATTATAATTTCTTAGTTAAACGATAAGAAATAAAAAAATCTCATTATTAACACTATATATATTGGTTAATCCATCATAAAATTCATGGATATATTCAATCATGGCTATCCAGCTATATAAAATGGATAAATATTCCCTAATTGTAGTTTCTACTTAGCTTTAACCTATATACATGTCAAAAGTTTCATGGTATAAAAAAATATCTTTATTCATACCTTGTCCCTAATAATATTCCCAATAATTTTTATACATATCATTTAATGAAAAGAAAGTAGATTTTTAAGCTTCAATTAATAATTTCTTCATTAGCTAAGAATCTCTCTAAATAGAAAACCACTATCCAAATTTGATAACACCTTCTTTTTAAAAATTAAACATAGGAAACATACAATTATAGATAGACACTACACTTTGTTGTAATACGAAATCTTCCATCTAGTTCTCCCTAATTCTGTCTGACAAATATGATTCCCCAAATACATGACAAAAATAGAATATGTTTCTACAATCACAATTTAAATCCAACATTTCTTAAATCATTTACTAAATGAACATGCATGAGACCAAACATAATTAATGATTCATTTTCTTTTTAACTCAAGGAATCATCTACCTTGTTTCCTTTACCCAGATGACATTAAATTATTAAATAATAATCTTCCATCGGTTTTATTCATCTTCTCTGCCTTATTTTCAACTCTTTTTTATTAAATATGTTCATTTACATTTTATGATATGTATAAATTTTAAAATTCAACCTATATAGATTATAACTCAATATTATTAATGAATAACTTTTGTATCCTTCTCACGTTCATGTTTTGGATAATTCTACTCATGGGGTTTCAATTGATGAGAGACATACATGATAACATGATTATAATAGATAAACACCACCAAGTTCCTTCAAAGAATAATTACTAATGAAATAATGGTTTCCCAATGGAATCTATAACACTGAATCATTACCTGATATTCATTTCAATTCCTAGAAACATTCATCACAATCTATTGTCGAGATGAGTTTTAATCCTTTCTATGTTAACATAGTTAGTGGGATAAATAACTAAGAAATGGTATTAAGAAACCATCTTCAATAGCATGCTAATCCAAGAAAACTCGGAATGTCATTGAAATTTCTAGTTGTTTTCCAGTCGTCTAATATATTAGATTATTTAGAAAAACATTTATTTCATCTATATAAAAAATATTCCTATGGAATGAAATATAATGTAACCAAAATTTAAATTTATGAAATTTTTTGAAAAAAAAATCTTTCAAAATCTAGAGAACAATATTTCGATGTTTCTCATGATTTTATATATTTTATAGTATACAAAAATATCCTTGATAACTAAAACAAAAAAATTATCTAAATACACAGGGAAAACGCAAATCATTTGATCCATAAATACCATGGGTTAATTTTTTAAACTTAAATTCATAAATTAAAACTTTTCTATCTAAACATAGTTTTAAAATATTTATTTAGAATCATATCATCCATCACCATCAATAGATGAACATGAACAAAGATGAATATTCCAAAAATACTAGACTCCATGTAGTATTTCATGTAATTAGATGATGAAATAGATACTTGTTCATAATAGTGATGTTATTTGGTACTCTATAATCAATGAAAATTATTAGAGAACACTCATTATTTATAAAAAAGATATGATAACCCTAACGTGATGTTCTATGGTGAATTAAACCCTTATCAAGAAACTCCATTTACTTCTATTTTAAATATACCAAATAAAATAATGTTATTTAATAGTGGGGTTTTGAAATTATCTTATAATCAGGAATGAAGTTAATAGTAAGTTCAAACTATTGATAAAGAATATCACAGAGAAAATCATGAGAAAATACATCCATATATTCATTTACCACTCAGACATCACAATTGTGAAAAATTACTTTTTCCAATAATATGTGAAAGATAAAATTCACTTTCTTATTTCTCTATTTTCTCATCTATTTTAAATATTTTAAAAGGTATGAACTCATTATTATATATGAGTTGAAATTAACACCAAAATTTTAAAATTTCTTCTATATCACTATAATATATATTAGCATGATAAATTGACAGCCAGTCAATATATAAAATAAACCAAACTCTGTAATAGGTAAAATAAAAATAATTTTATGAAAAACCATTCCAAAAATGAAAATGAGAATATTTTTATAAATTATTTTTGGATTTATACTACACATTTATTTTTTTCTGAGAAAAAACATCTCACATCATTTGTTTATATGGTATTTCCATTTTACTGAAAAAGTACAATAAATAAAATAATGTGTTGATATAAAATAAAACAATATATACGAATGGTATGAATAAATAATTAAATTACATGAATCCACATTATTTAATAGTCCATAATCTCTCATGGCGATTTAATAAAACATTACCATACCTTTATTATTTAATTCCATATGATTCCCACCTAGAGTAACTAAAGTTGGGAATGATTTATCACAATTACTCAAGTCATTAAATATAAAACATCTCAAAACTTGTTGGATAAATTATTTCCCATTATTAGTTTGATTATAACTCATTTCCTTGTAATAATGATCCAAATTACCAAGTTTTCCATATTTTTGACTCATTCATGATCCAAAATATCATTCATTAAAATTACATTAACAGTATTTATATAATTTTTGGGATATTCCCTCTATATTTATTTTGGGATTGCTTCTTCATTTCTTACCACATTGAATGAAAATTACCCATGCTATAACGATTTATATAAGTGTCTAGTAAACTACATCTCAACTTCCTAGTTATAATAAAAGACATAAATATAATATTTAAATTCATTAGAGGCCAATGCTATCTGAAAAAAATAATCCTATTTAAAAAATATCAATATTAATTTCATTGTATAGAATAAAAATTATGGAAAACAAAGCATGTATTCTAGGAATTTTTCCATTAGTGACAATTGAGTCTTCTTCCCTTTAAATTAACTCAAATAAATTTCATTCCCTTCTAATCCAAATTACATTTTAAAAACTATTCTCAAAAAATATCCTTAAATTTAGTCTACTCCTAGCCATGGGTCTCATCATTTTCATTAAAAATTTTAATAAGAGACCACCAAATATTGACCTCACCCTAAAAAAATAACAAATAATTTTGATTTTATGTTACATTTATACAAACACATCAAATATCTCCACCAATGAATTTATCCATTGTTATAATTTACTAGGTATGATGATCCATTAAATTCTAAAGGGTTATATTTAACAAAATACACCATCATAAACATATCCATTTATGGGGAATTTGGTTTTTCTATTTAATGGGTTATCCCAATAATATCCTCATTTAATTGAGTTAAAAATGACTCAAACTATTCTATTATTATCATTTTATACTTTTTATAAAAAAAATTAATATCTGTTTGATGCCTTTCTACTTCCGCTGCCATGTTTCTTATTTTTAAAAACACTTTGAATGGGAAAGGATTTAAGGAAGCAATAATATAACCATCAATTAAGGTATCTTAAATGTTTCTCTAAATATTCTTCATACATCTTCATGTATTTAATCCTTTCTATGATAAAAATTATAACAACCCATTACATTAAGAACACAAAAATTTGAGTTTAATAGCAATGGATTTATATTTTTACATTCCCAAGTTCATATAAGTTTATAGTTTTAGATATTTAGTAAAATAAATTATTCCAAAAAGTGGAAGCCTACAAAAAGAGAACATTTTTTCCATAAAAAATAAGAGTTTATATTACACCCTTGTTTTATTGAAGTCTCCTTTTCGTCTTATACTGAGTCACTAGAGAAAAAATATTAAACTTGCTAAAATTTAAACTCATCCTTATATCCTATAATTTCTTTAAAAAATATTGGATGATAAATTCCAATCATAGTAAGTTATATAAAAATAGTGTAATATTGTGAGTCCATTGAAAAACTTGAAAATCCTGGAAGAAGTTAAAATTTTTCAGAATAACACTTTGTGCACATGAATAAATAATTTTCATATGTTGAAACCAATATTTTATTTTTTGAAACACTTGAAACCCATTAGATACCAAATTTAAACACTCAATGTTATCCTGAGGAATGTGGGAACTCATTAAAGCATTAGTTTTAAATATTAACCATTCAATTTTATTCATTCATTTCCTCATGAAATTAAAATATTTCTATAAAATCATTTTATTTTAAGAATAAAATAGGTATCTTGAAAAATAATATTTATAACTCATGTTCAATAGTTTTAACACAATTTATAATAACTAAATCCTATTTATATATATTAGATTATCTTACTTATTAATTTCTTTCATTTTTAACATTTGAAGTAAATTTACTACACAAAGTATTAGAGAGGTATATCAGGCTCCCCAATCATGATGAGTTATATCAAGATAACCCTAAATCATCTACAAATCTCATTTAACATATCATGAAAAAATAATATTTAATCTTGCATTGTTGATTTTAAAATAGTTAAAAACTCATTTGAACCCTTAAGGGGAACACTTTTAGTAATCTCATAATGTTGATGGTATATTTCTACATTCTTATAAAGGTTTTTTAAATTGGAAAATATCGTAAATATTTTGGAAAATATTTTTTTTAAAATAACCATTAAAAAGTGTAAAATAACATGGATATGCAGAAGAAATATTTTATAACATTTTAAACACTCTGTTTAGTGTTTTACTTCTTCAAAAACCAACATCGATATTACACATTAAGACTTATACGTTAGTATTTCTATGATACTGGAGCCTATAAATCATGGTTAGTAATTTGGGAAAGGTTTTATGGGTTTTGCAATATAACTAGTACAATAGATATGAATAATAAAGGAGAATTTTTCCCTTTTTATAAGTTAGGGGACTTAAAATCATGTTATTATTCAATGTTTAAAATATTAAATGGTATATTTAATGGTAAATTGGTAATAAAAATATGTTTTAATATATATGATTTGATAGGGTCTAAAAAACTAAAATAATAACATTTAAATCAGTTTTGGAGATATTTTAAGCCTTATCTCCAAGTTAAACCCTTTTAACACAAATATAACCTTAATCATGTTGACATAACTTTATATAATGCTATCGTATATTTATAAAAAAAATACATAACATAATATAATTTAGAAAGGTTGATTTAAAATATCTCCATCATATTATTAGTTAATATTCTATCATTTATTGAATAAAATTTTAATTCAACAACATAAAATGCATGAAAACAATTTTTATGAAAATACATGATTTAAAAGTAAACATCATTTTACATTGATATCAAGTAAAAAAAGTTAATTTTCATGAATTTTTCTAAGTTAATTAATATGAAATGATAGTTTTATGTTTTTTGGATCAATTAAGAAACTAATTATACCTCTCAACCATAACATCAAATGTAGATACAGAATAATATTTTTCAATGTTAATATAATATTAATATTGTTCATAAGTGTCGTGATTGTGTTCCAAATTTAAAAATAATATTTTAAGAAATATTATTAATCTTATAAAATAAATATTTCTTCAATAAAAATGTTTTGTAGTTTATTAATTCCTTAGTTAATTATAATAATCCTATAAAATTAAATTTATTTTGAATATTTTTCATTTTAAATATTGACCAAAAATTAAATTGTTTCAATAAAATCTCAATCAGTATGTGTTTGTATATTTTGGTATGATGGTAAAAAATATTAATTCCAATTTATTAAATTTAGTTTCTAATATTTATGAAATTACCTTTTTAATAAAACCATTTGGATCATAGAAGAAATTAGTACAATAAAACAATACCTTTTTCGACTTGGAGCTTTTATGAAATAATATAAAAAAATATAATTATTATTAATACATGAAATGAATAAATATAAATCATAAATTTGACTTATTTCTAGAATTATCTAGTTTTTTAAAATTAATCTTACTGTATTTCATCAAACTGAAAAAATCATTTAATGGGTGAGTGAAATGAGTGCCATATATTCGATTGGGTGGGATCTAATAGGTCATATTAAATCTGGATAATCCTTGCAATTCTAGAATAGTTTTCTACGAAATTCCATGGGACAAAATTCATATTTAAATGATAGTTACCATTCTTATAAAATAGACATTTTATTGGAATAAAATTCAATTCAAATTACTTATAATGCAATCCAAATATCTCTTCTAGTTTTAGATTCTTCACATTGTTTTCTATAAGTAATAATGGTCCTTTTTTGTGGTGAAAAAATAAATTATGTTCCAATAATTTATTTATTTGATAGTTTATTTAGGAATTAACCAATACTATGTAAAATTATAGATTGATAGTCTATTATTATATCAAAAAGATGATTTTCATATAAATTATTATCTTTTTGGATTAGTATAAGAGAATATACTCTTATGGCTAGTGAAATTGTAACATGATTCAATGGGCTCCATAAACTATAATTTTAGAAAATTAGAAACCATTAAATACATATATCACCAAAAATATTAATAATATATTACAATAACAAGGATATGGAGACACTTGATAATATAATTAATAATGATCATCTCTATGAAAGTTATTTCAATTGGTGGTAAAAGGATAGTCACATGATTCATATATTAAATACTATTTAAATTCTCTTAAAACGATAGCATATTAAAGGGTTAATCTGAAATATGTACATGTTTAGATTATTGAGATATCATAGTATCTTAATTTTTATTCCCTTTTAAATCATTATACTACCGATTTGGTGGGGTATAATCTACTTTTGAGGAAAGAACCTTCATAACATGCTTTTATGGTTTAATCAACTAAAAACCAGAACAATTCACACCACTACCCACATATATACCCATAAATCAGAAGATGGGATTACAAAAACATGTATATTTTAACACCAAAAATTGAGAGTGATGTTGATGAATTCTATAAAAAACATTTAATGATGTGGAAAATCATAATGTGTCTACACTCAACTCTGAATTCCCCCACATCTAAATATGAGGCCCTTCATGTATATTTCAAAAGATAAAATTGTAAAATGTTAATCTAATATTCCAAGGATACAAACTCAATGATTTTTGTGATTAAATATTTGACACATATCAACATCATCTAGCTTAATATAAGATTTCGGATGATATAGATCATAATTAAAGTTTTGATGATGGACTGGAATGAAAATCCTAGTATATTTATATCATACAAAATGGTAGATAGTAAGGCCATCCTAGATAAATTATATAACATTCAATATGCATTATGAAATTTAATGTAATATTTTATTACAGTGGATTATATCATCATTTTCACATTCATCCTCAATATATTTCTCCCTTGTTGTAAAAATTCAAAACATTATATGAAACATAAGAATATATCTCTCACAAAGCATTTCTCAACTAACTATAAATTGATGATGAACATAAAAATCATGATAAAAACAAACCTAAGGATAATAAGTAAAAGGATCTCATGCAATTTGGAGATGTCCCTTCCATTTCCACAAAGGGTAAACTTTTCAAACCATCATTTGAAAGAAATTATCATTCCAATATAAATAAATTGATATTCCACATCACCTGAATGTTGAGACAATTAATGTAGGATTTTTGTTTCCATATGAAGAAATATGACAATAATAATCCAAAGGAGAACATTGTAGACATTATATTTGGTGAAAATTCACTCAATGGTAGCTATTCTTTTTGGATTGATTCTGGAGCTATGCGATAGGTGTATAATAAGAAATCTCCCTTTAAGAGGATGGAATAGATCAAGGATAAAGAGTACCTACATTTAGACAACTCTGTAATAATATATGTAAAAGGTAACATTGTGGTTAATATTTTGTTTAACTCTTTAAATTTAATAATTTTAAATTATGTCTTGTATGTTTCCAAAGCACATAAGATCTTATTTTAGGGTTATTGTTAAACTATCATTGGTTTATGATTGGGTTAATGGTAGATATATGTATTCTACCCATTTGTGGGATATTGTTTTGATGGTTTTACTTATATGATCGATTATTAAAATTAAATATAAATTTTTATTCTTAATTTAAAGATTATTTTAATTTAGTACTTAATCATTTAGGTAATATAAACTGTAATTAAATTGATGACATGTAAAAATGGAATTATTACATATAATTGAAAAAAATAAGAATTGGTGTAATTTCATTCCAACTAAAATTGTTACGAAACTATTTCCAACATCAAAAAGGGAAATTAATTTATTAGAGATAATACATAGTTTATGATATTCATGCTACTCTCACCATGGTTAATGAAAAGTATATTATATTATTTATTGATGATTATTATATTTTTTTATATCAATGTATTTTTTCAAAGATGAGGTAATTGATAAGATTAGTATCTATAAAAATGAAGCAAAAAACCAATGATGGATAATAATTTCATGCTTGAGATCTAATATAGTTGGTGTTTATTTTAGACCTTTTTTACGAATCCCAAGGTACTATATAAGAAGTTAAAACTCCTTATACAGCTCTATATAATTTTTTAGATGAGTGAAAGAATAAAATATCAATGGAAAAGGATAATTCTCTAATGTCTTCCTCTAGTATCTAAAGTGGATTTTAGGGTGTGTCATTATTAAATTCATCTCACATTCAAAACAAGGTTACCAAAAAAGTGAATTATTTGAATAATGTTAATTATTGAAGTATAAGAAACATAATATCAATTATTTAATGGTTGTGGGATTTTGAGAAATTATAAAAGTAACAAAATTTAAAAATGAATAATTTTTATAAACTATGTATTGATAGAATAATTATCAAATATATAGATTATTAAAAACCAGTTAGATTCATCGTAATAGAATATAATTATTTAGTAGTTGTCAACATATTTATTGAATCAATATCTATTATCATTGATAAATCTAGGATTACCCCTAACCTGAAAAAGTACAAATAGAGGACCTAAGATCAATTAAAATAGTATATTAATAAGACATGATCATGGATATTTGTAAATGTAAATGAACAAAAATACAGAATATATGGGCCTCAAAATTGTATTTGTACTTATAGGAAGGATCTCATGATAGTATTACCATAGAAAACCTATTTTATTAATAATTTAGTGTTTGAACTTAAATGATTTAAATAATATATGTCATCTTCTGATGCATCTCATTGGAAGAAAAAATAAAGGATAAAATTCATTATAAAATCCTAAAAAATAATTATATATTTGTTAAACATTCTTTAAGGTTCACAACTGATAGGATGTAAGTGATAATTTAAAATAAAATAAAAAATTTATGGTATAGTTGAAAAATATCCTGATTTAATTTTAATGAATGGGATTAATCAAAATAAAGGAATCAATTATTTCAATTATTATTTTCCCATGGCTAGGAATGATTTTATTAGAACATTTCTCACCATAACTTCTAAATATTTTCTAGAAATTCTCCATTTTTTTATTAAAATAACATTCAAAATGGTGAATTAGATGATGGAATTTATATATATCATCCATAAATATTAATAATATATATAAAATAAAATAAGGATTATAAATTAGTATAATTATTGTATAGATTAAAATAATCTCAAAAAATGTTTCATGATAAATTTAATATTAAAATTTTATAAAATGGATTTGTATTTAATTAAGATGATAAAAGTTTATATTATATGTTATATGATAATATTAGTGTGTTTATTTATATAAGCCTATATGACATATAAATATTTGAAATTAATATTATTAAAGTAAATGAGTTTATTAAAATTTTATCTATAAATTTTTATAAGAAATGATTGGGTGAAATAAATGATATATTCATTATAAAAATCATTAGAAATAAGTATTATATTTTTCCTTTTGAATATAATTTTATAGAAAAAGTTATAAAGTGGTTTGAAAAGTATGATTGTTCACTTGTTTCATGTTAATATACTTTTATGAGAGGGATGATACCAAATCCCAGAAGGTAAGATGCTCAAATAGATTATGTAAGGGTTATTGAATATCTCATGTATGTTATGACAAGAACAATACCCAATATAGAATTTTTTATTCGAATGTAGATTTAGTATACAATGAAAACTTTTAATGAAAAATTGGATAGCTCTAAAATAGTACATTAATATATAATGGTTGTTATGGATTTTTGAATAGGAAATAGTGGAATCCTTATTGTGTTCAAAGTATAGTCCAATGCAAAATAAATTAATAACATAGAGGATCAATTTTCTAAGATTTATTTGGTTTCATCACATTAAATGGAGTTATTTATTTAGAATTGAAAATATATATATATATATATATGAAATTTTACAATGGTTTATTTTTTTGTTACTTTGGAAGCTACTGGAAGATCAGTGGAATAGATTAAAACACTATCATCAGATTTTACATTCTGTCATATATTGACTTTAGTGGTTGATGTACATTTTTATAGAAAATCAATGAAAACTACTGTATAAAATAATGATCATAATAGAAAATAAAGAAAATACTTCTTAGACATATTTGATTGGATATGGTATTGTTTTTTCAAAGTCTCACTACGGATTTTAAAAAATCAGGATAATTTATTGAGTATTTATCTATTATGAGTTTTTTATTTATATATTTGTTTTTTAGAATGTTAAAATGTTTATGTAAAATCTTGAAAATTTTCTATTTTAATTAATAATAATCATCTGAGGTTTTTTTAAAATCCGATGACCTTAAAAGTTTCTAAATTATTAATTTTTATGGTTTCATGTAGAACTCGTAACCTACCTGGTTGAATAATCATTGTAGTAGTGATGAATAACATCATTAGTAGATATAAATTGTCACTAGGACCACTGGATAATGATTAGTATACAACAAACAATATCATTACAACTAACCATGAGATTATATAATCATAATTTTGGATGGTTATCTTTAAATAGACCGATGCTTCATTAATCTAGGAGAGTGATAACTTATAAGAATTTCCAAAAAGCATGCAGTCACTATAATACATCAATGTATTTGTGATAAGAGAGGTTCAGATTTTTTTCCTCTTGAATGTTCAATTTGAGGACATGAGTGTGGATCTTTATTTTAAATTATATTGGATTTTTTATATTTTTTTGGTTTCCATGATATCGATTATAAAGGCGAGTATACTAACCTCCTAGTTTATTGTAGCGTAGAATTACCGATCGAGAAGATAAATGGATTCATGGGTATTTGTAGACATATCAATGATTCTGGATTTCTATAAGAGAAATTATTTTGATCGGTATATATTAATGGATAAATTAAAATTATGTTATGAATTCTTATTCACATTACTTTAAAATTGAGGTTTTTAAATATTTTCATTTAGTAGTACTTGATTAATAAATTATTATTTTTTATATATTTAATTATATTTTCATTTAATATTAATCACTATTAAATATTATATTTCTAGTTCTATATTCCATTTCATTTATTTATTTCCTTGGTATTTTTAAAATACAAATAGCTTTATACTACTTTTTATTAAATTTAATTACATTTCATTTAATATGATTTTTTTTGTGGGTGAATCAGATGATTTATTTTTAGTCATTTTAATACTTGAGGAGTATAAATCAAATTTAGTTATTTTAGAGAATAAAATGTACTCCTTCCCCTTGAATTTTATCTATATTTTTTGAATAAATATTTAGTATCAAATAATTTCTCTTCAATTGAGATTGATCTTGGGATAAAATAATTATTTCTATGACATTATTAATTTTTATAAATTACAATTTACATACACTAACCTATATTAGAGTCATTATATTTTTTATTTGTTATTAAAAAATTTATTTCATATATGAAAAAATTATTAATCCCACTAAAAAAATATTTTTCTAGGTGATTTATTTTCTATTTTGGAAAGATCTAGTGGAAGAATTTTTTATTAATACTCAAGATGAAAATATTCTTATGAATACTAACTGAGGATAAAATATTAATGAGGCTTATAATAATATTATATCAAGGAATAATAAATTTAAATTGAATTTTATAGTTAGAAATAAACTTTCTGTTCTATTTAGAGAAATATCTATAGTCAAGTATCTTATTTTCAAATTAGTTGTGGTATCTAGAGAATGATAGAAGATACACATTTTGTATCTTCAAATATTCATGAATCTAAATGATTACTGATAAGTGAATGTTTTTATTCATTTTATTTATACCAAGAGAAAAAATTTCTGAAATTAATTATAAATTTAGGAATATTTTGAAAAGTGTATATACACATGTTAAAATGAATTATTTAGTGAACAACATGTTATAAAAATTATTTATATTTTACCAAAGGAGTTTAAATCCCAAAGAAATTATTTTTATGATACAAAGAACATAACTAAATAAAGTCTTGATTGTCTTATTGTCACCCGCAGACAATATAAATTTTTTATGAAATGTAATATAGAAAAATATAAAAATAAGGATGGTGTTTCTATTATAACCACCATAAACTAAAATTTTGTATATTTTAACTCTATTTTATCTAAGAGTAGTTCATTTAGAATTTAAGATGGTAGTGTAATAGAACCTACTGAAGATGAGATAACAAATATAACTAAAAGAATTTATATGAAAAAATGTTTTAAAAAATATATATTTAAGAGGTGAAAGTGAAAATAGAGTGAACAAAGAAAAAAGTGGAACTATTTTTTATGAATAGAAGAAACTTGGTTACATTAGAGGAGATTATCCAAAGATTATGAATAAAGAAAAATATTATATAAACTCTCAAAAAATAAATGAAATAATACTTTGATATATTTTGATATTTAGATTTCATGTGATAAATAATATTCTACTTATAGATCATTGGATGATAGTGATGAAAGAAAAATAATCACTAGATTTATTGGTAATATAGAAAAATGTAATGTGGGTAGATTAATTATTGTATTTATTATGAATGTGGCCCTATATTTAATGTTATTTTATGATTTTAACGAGTAAATTTATGGTGTGATTTCTTCTTATATAGAGGATGATGTTGAAAAATTCTATGAAACATATAAAGAAATGATGGTTTATATTACTAAATTTGAATATATTCCATAGAAACATTACAATATTTTTACTAATCATAAAAGTGAAATTCCTAAATGAAATGATATTTTATAAATGTAAAGGATATGATTGCATGATTTGAGAAGGAAAATGGAAGAAATATTTCTAAATTGGATAAAACAATGGAATATATTGCAATTATTTCCCTTAATTTTAAATTAAAAAAACTAAAATCCAAACAATAGAATTTTATCTTTAGTTATATTATGGGAATAAAAAAAATTAACAAGAAGGATAACATAAAAGGGGTAAACTAATTTCAATTGAATAATGTGGTTTTTAAAATGATATCTCAGATTGAAATATTGAAATAGCTACTAACTAATTTTACTATTGGATAATGGTAATTTTATATATTTTATGTGAAAAGTAGGCCAAACATAACTACATATAGAATAAAAAGTCAAACCATAAAACATAAAATTATTAAAAAAATTATTTTATTCATAGAAAATCACCCTTCTTTATATTATTTCAATGTAGAGGGAACCAAAGGGAAAAATTTTCCTTAAAAATAATTTAATATTTTGTTAGAACACATACATTTATCTAAGTTGATCTTTATTCTTATAAACATAATTGATCTACATATATCTAGGTTTTGAATATATTATCTTCAAATATTTATAGTACAAAATAATTCTATCTTATGACAAAATAAATATTAATATTTAAACACGCATTACATCAATAGTTGTAAACATATTTATAATACATTGTATTTCTTTTAAATTTTACTGTAATTTTTTATCTAATCGGTTTCATATGTAATGTAGTTTCAAATTTTTTGACCTTAAATATTGAATCAATTCTCTCTATTTAGGGGGGGGGGGGGGTTCTTGTTTTAAGATTAATTTAGAAAAAAGTTATTTTAAATTATGGATAATTTTTAGTTAAATTATACCTAAAACCAACTTCTAATGAAAATGATCAAATCATGAAAATGATAGATAAAATATAGGTCATTATAATAGTTATTCTTATATTCGCCAATGTTTTAATGATTTACTTCAATCTATAGATTTAATTTCTAATTATCCTATAAAAAAATCAAAAAACCCGAGTTTTTTAATTTGAGCAATAATAGTGGAAAAAATAATTAATTTTTTTTAAAAAATGACATCATATACATTTAGCGATAGTCATTATTTTTTATCGGAACATATGCAAAAAAAAGTGGAACATGAGGGTCTTTGATTTTTTTAACACTTATAAAATGGTTTGGACCCAGGGATTTTTTGATGTACTCATTGTAATTCCACAGTGAATCAGTTATGGTCTATCAGAAAATATTATTCATCATCTCTTCTAATTATTTAATCAGCATGTGATATTTCTATAAGATAATTTGTAAGTGAAATAAATATTGATCAATATTTATTCGTGTGGTATGTTTTTTTGTTGAAATATATAATTTATTTTCAAGGATGGAAAAACATTATTTCATCAATTGATGAAAATGAGCTGTATAATCTTTTATTGGTAAAGGAGTGATATTCAACCATGATTTTCTTTATGTTTATGGGATCAAAAAAATTAATTTTTTTCACTATTCATAAATTTACATTCATAATAGATATTTTATGGTATTATTGAAGTTACATTTAATAAAGAACTGTTTTTTACCAAAACTACCTAAAATTCATATATGGTTTGTTAAACCCAATGGTGATAGGATATTTTTTTTTATAATTAATTTTTTTAATACTTGTCATTTATCACCATAATTTTTCTTTGTATTCCTACATATTTATTATTTATTTCCTAAAAATGTAATAAATGATTAAGATACAATATGTTTTCTTATTATAATATTTGGTACTCTTTAGAAAGTTTAACAATCAAAAGTTTATTTTGGTATATATTGAATCTATATTCAGTTCTATGTTGAAGATGAAATTAATTTATATGGTTGGATTCTTAAAATATTCCTTGATTAATTAATAAATGGTGAAAATTTTGATAGTGATATATATCCTAAAAGGGATAATGAAACATTGATTAACACTAAAAAATATAAAGGTTGAGATAAATATTGGTCCTCAAAAAGAAAAAAAATAAAATAGATTCATATATACTTATAATAAATTAATAAATCAATTGAGGATGAATAATACTTAAATGGTGTGAAACAGTTAGAGAATATAAAAGCGTTTGAAGCCCCAACTACTAATAAATCACCTAAAAAGAAAAAACACAAAACAAGAAGATATAATGATTGGGTTAAAGAGGATCTAAAAAATAAATCCTCTATGAAAATTAAAATTAATTAATTTTTTTAAAGGATTATTGAAACTCAAAATGGGTTCATAAATGAAAAAGTAAAATATGTAAAATGAAAAGGGAAGAAAGGGAAGCTAGAAAACCCTTTTTTGTCTTGCTAAAATTAAATTCAAAAAAAATTAGAGAAGAAACTCATTTGAATTTGTAATATAAGAAAAATAATAACTTATCCTCAAAACAATAGTAATCCAAGATATATAAGAAAATAAAACCTTCCATAACTATATGAGAGCATGTTGTTATTGAAGTAGGATCGTTGAAATAAAAATTTGGCATTTATAGTAATAAGAAAGATAATACAATGGATGTTGTGAAAAATTATTCCTCTATCCTCTTACCTCATAATGAGATCAGCATTCATTGAATATAAATGTAATGTAATAAATTCTCTCAAAATTTGTACCATTATTTTTTTCAATAGAACGATTTAATGAAGTTTTTCACATAAATACTTCAAAATATCAATATAAAAATTCAATTTGTGAGATGTGTTTTAAAAAATATAATTTCAAAGTCTTAATATATATATTTTTTATTAAATAATTTTTATGAATCTTCATAGTAAGCAATGATTTGTTCTAATGAATCATGTTCCCTCAAAACAGTTCAATATCAATATTATATGATTCATCAAAAACAGATAAAAATTATTGTGATTTTATTAATGATTACAAATAAAAATAATATTTTAATATTTGATGAATTTACCTGAATAAAAAACAAGAACTCGTAGTGAAATAAATATTTTGATGATAAAATGTTTTTTAAAAATAAAAATATTGTAGCTCTTTAGAGTAGAATACCAATAATTAAATTATAAAAATGGGTTATAACTTTTACACACACCTTAGTGTGCTAAAGAATGCTAACAATGTCACTAATATTCTATCTAAACAATATAAAAATGTTATTTCTTTAGTGGCCAAATTATCATTTTTTTGGAGCCAAATTGGTAGAATATTTTAGTTAAACTAGTCCTAATGCTTAAGGGAAATATGAGAATTTCAATATAGTGCAACAAAATTCATGATTGAAAAATGTTAAATTTTTTGATGATTTAAAAATCACAAGACATGTACATTAATACTCTCCATGAAAAAATTCTTACTCCTTAATGACTATTAAATTCCCTATAAAATTCTAGTTTAGTTTAAATACGTTCATAAAGAGATAGTGGAAATATTTGGAAATAATTGATCTGATGATGAATGATTAAATAATTTGGTAATAATTATGAATATGAAGTTAGTTTTTATTATTTTAAACGTAGAGGATCATAATGAAAAGTATTTAAATTTTGAGTGTAAATAGTAGTGGTTGTCTATTTAAATTAATAAGTAGAATATCCAAAGAAATATATAATCAATCAAGATTATAATTTTAATCAATATGACAATATTTTAGTTGATAAATATTGTTAAAACAAAAAACTAAATATTATGACTACAAAATCATGAAAATTTAATAAATTCTATTTTTTTCTTTTCAAATACAAACAAATAATTTTTTTTCAAACAAAAAAATATTATTAACCATTAATTTTTTAATTTTATTGTTATCTTCTATTATGATTTCTTAGTAAAATAGCTAATATTTACTACGGTTTTGAATCATTATTAAATACTTTGACTTTAAATTACAGACAAACATAAATGGGATAATTGTTTTTTCTTTACTTATTATTCTTTTGATGATTATAAATGTGGATACATTTACACAAAGTTGATATTTTCTAGGAGAATTTTTTAATGATTTTATTTTCATTTCCTATTTTATTTTCAAAGATCCAAAAATTGGGAGTAGTTTTAAAAAGTTAATTTTTTACAAAGGTGAATATTTTTCATAAATAAAAATGTGTTATTTTGTTTTTTTAAAGGGAGATACGTATAGTAATATTAAATTTTATAAATATTTTTAAAAATTTTAAATATTTTTAACCCCATTAGGATAAATACTAATCTTAGGATTTTTTATTTTAAAATTTTAATCATCCTAATTTATCCATGAATATTTTTATTTTAATAATATGGGGATATTTTTGAGTTAAAAACTCACATTACCTTTTTTTAATGTCATGGGACATTATTTTATGTATTTTATTAACTATTAGTTTCTTATTATTTTTCTTTTTCTTTGGTAGATAATGTATATCTATGTAAGTTAAATATCAATAAATCAATGTTTTATGAAATATCATTAATATGAGAATTTTTGAAAATCTAAAGACATTATGTGTTTTTAATTAGACATTGTTTAAGGATTCATGAAAATTAGTAACCTAACAACTTTAAAAATGTTAGTGTTTTTATATAACTATTTTAACCAATATTAAAAAATATAGAGTCCAAAATATGATTAAAATTAAATTTCAACTAATTTCATTACAAATAACCCTAATACTTACACAATATGAAATTTGGAGGATTATTGTTAAATAGAGAATCACATTGTGGATCAAAAAGAGTGACTAGTTAAAATAATTTAAATATATTTGGAAATATATTAAATTCATCAATGACATGGTGACTAGTGATATTTTGAATTTTTTAAGTTTACTTTCTGATTTTGGTAGTGAGTATTCCTTCTATCTTCCTTATATCTGTTTAATTTTAGATGTTGTTTTACCCTGATTTTTTTAATAGAATTGGTTATATAAATATTTCTTTTTTAAAGCAGAGAGTTAATAATCCAGTTGGCTGAGGGCTTCTCGGGCATTAGAAGGTAGATCCAAGCTTCTAAATTATTAGAATATGATACTTATTGATAGGTTTATATTCAAGGATATCTTTAAATGAGTCTTTGTTTCCATATTCCTTTTAGGTAAAAAGTGATGTTTTTAAATAATATTCTATAAGAGAACATGATTAATAAATCATTATGTACTATATAGTTAATTCAATCGTGCTTTTTTCAATTAGTATTTTATATAACATAGATTATTTAATTTCATATTTAATTTATTTGATTCATCAATAGTTGTAAAACACTAGAAGTTTTTATACTATTGTGAATTGATTTGATTTACTTTATGTTTTATTTTATTGTTATTTACAGTGTAACCAAAGTTGTATTTTGGATCACTTTAATACTTAATGAAGACAAAATTTATATTTTCTAAAAACTACAATTCACCCACACACTCTTTTATTTTGTTTTTTATCCTTTATTATTACCAAATGGTATCATAACTATGGGTATTGATATATCAAGTCAAAATTTAACTCATCCACTAAAAAAGTATTTTCAATGGGGTTTTATAAGAAAACATTTTAAGACTAGGTTTTAATTTACTTTTCAGAGTTCACCAATGACGGTACCTTAGGTTAACTAGTGAAAAACTCACATATATAATCCAAATGTAGGAAATTAAGTCATATCTATAAAATAAACACCAAAACAAACACATCATATGTAAATGGTGTCTGATTCCAATGAGGTATAGATAGTGAGTTGAAAACTATTAATGAACCGAGGATATTAATCAATTTTTAAAGCATGTGAACACATTTTGGTTTGCTTTTATGAATGTAAGAGTGAGGCCTCTCTGAAGATATTATTAATTTAAACTCAAAAATTCCTGAAATTATTAGAGACAAGAAACCATAATGTAGTCTAGAATATTTTTAAGAACTGTGGAATTTCAAAATATGTGTTCCAGAAGAATTTGGATAATAATAAGTCCCAAAATTTTAATACAGTGTCCACATGTTTCACTATTTGTCTTTGATTGGTATCTATAATATGAATGTTCAAATTTTGAGATTTATTTTTACATACATGTTCTTTATATGAGATTACGGTGTATTATTTTCAAAATTTACTTTAAATATGTTAAAATTATACGGAATTATATATTTATAAAAATGAATTATATTTTTAAGGTTATTCATGTTAGAATCCCATGGTAGATAATGTGATAGAGGTGGGTCAGTTTTGACAATGGTCAATTCATTATTAAAAAATATTGGGAGATTTATTCTATGGTGAATAATTTACAACATCCTCTATGAACAAACATAATCAGAAAATTTGTTACTTTAATGTTATAATTTATACTTCACATGCACCATCAGTGTGAGGTTATTAGACGTTCATTTTTTTAAATGTTTCTATTGTTATAATTAGTTCAAGACTAGGACTAAAAGGGTTATGTCAAGTTGGATAAATCAATTCGTTTTACACATATTATCTGGGTTTTTGATTTAATTTGGTGTATTCTTAATGACAAGATAATTTGCAGGGAGTGTATGATCTAATGGATGAGGTTAAATCCTTAAAATTTGTGTCGTTGTATAATATGTGTCAGCCCATTTACAAGGGGTAGGATAACTAGTCATAATGTCTCTTTAAAACCCTTTAAAGTGGAGTCTACATTAGAGAGAAAATTCATCTAAAATCACTTCCTCGGCACCACAAATCCCTCTCATAGTTTAATATTCCAATCATTTTTATATTCAGGTATCTACAACCCATTTTTGATGAAAATAATAAATAATATTTTGATGATTTGTTAATTCTGAATTCTCTTCGAAAGTATCTTTATAATAATTAAAACTATAGAGTAACAATAACAAGTTTTTTAAAAATAAGATTCACTTATAACATATTATAATACTGGTTTGGTGTGATTGAATATACTATTGAGGAATGTTGCACTGTAATTTAACTTGGTGGGCTCTATCTACTACTATATAATTAATTTCTAAACCACTGACCACATATATCACCCAAAATAAATATCCATAATTTTTTTGGAAGCTTCCTATTCGGTTTTGTATTTACATCATCCTGAATATATAACGTGAAACATGGTCAGAGCCCCTAGAGAACCTAAAAAATGAAAGAATTTAAGGATAAAACCATTGTATTAAATGTAATATGATTCATTAAAATGGAATTTGGGGGAGTTATTGAGAACATATTATGAGTCTCAATATTTAATTATATATTCAAGTGTCTAAATTGATCATTAGGTAGTGGTTCATTGAGACTATTACTCACTAGTCAAGGAGAGATATATTTATGTAGCTCTTTAGAAATGGATATATTTTCCCTAAATTACATTGGAAGGAATACATATATGGTGAAATAGACACCATTTATCACAAATTATTACTTACCAATAGAAATAGTCAACGGTGGATGTCATATTAAACAGAATAGTAAAGGATAGGATTAAAGTGTGGTAAACACAGTGCAGGTACAAGTGTTGGACTAGGTTAGAGGCATGGTGAGAATTGAGAGAATTGAAGTGGAATATGGATATTAAAATCATGAAAGACTATGAGTAAAACAATAAATGGATGTTTTAATGTAATGGATGTGAATTAGAGAACGAACAAAGGATAGAATGAGAACCCTATTTTATATGGTTATTTCTTTTGACTGATTACATTATATGGGATATAAATATAATTCAGTGGATAGAAACTAGAATCCAAAATTTTATTTATATATAATTTAGCCAAACTCACACTGAACACTTCCAAACAAGGGTAAAATTCAAAGGCTTATCGGTCATTCTCTTATTGACCATTTACTATAGATTCAATCCAATTACCATGAATGATATACACTAAGGGGTGGGGGATAGTTGATGATATTTCATCATCAAAAATTTTACATATCGATTTTATTTATCTATGTATAAATTCACAACATATTTCCATTATGTTAGTGATATATACTAAAATCGTACCCACTGGTCTTCTAGGCATTTTCATTACAGTCTATTAAATTTTACATAAATAGTACATACATTATTCTATTCTCTATGTCCTACTTGGATTAATAAAATATCCCTTTCTATATTCCTTATCAGGATACCACATCTTTATGATCCATAAAATGATCTATTTTACACAGATATCATACATTCAAAAACATAAAATTTTATTTTGGATAGAGTTATAAAATTATAATTCATGTAGAGTATGATTTCCATAAGAAAAATAATTAATTAAAATGAATATTTAACATATTCTCTGAAAATATAAATTGACATATAAAACAATATTGATTCATTTTTTCAAAATATCCCAAAATTAGGGATCAATTGTTCTATAACACATTCATTAGAGTAATTCATATATAGTTCCTGAATATACCACTAGAAAACTATTCTGTCCACATATATGAATAGTCATCCTAAGTCCCTATTTTATCCATTAAATCTTATTTAGTTTTAATTTTCTATACTATAAAATTTTATATTGGACCAATATTATTTTAGAAATATTGAAATTCATAATTTTTATATATGTGGAGGCCACTTTTTTATCAATTAAAATTATCTCACTATACCTTTAATGTTACAATTATTTTTTTAGACATTAAATTGAAGTTATTTTTAGTCATTATTCAGAATACAAAAAATAATCCTATTAAAATTTAATTAATGCACCACATGTGTTAAATAATAAAAGATTACAATGTAGTGTATATTTATCTCAAAATTATCCATATAATTTTCATATTGTGTTTGTTTTCAACATATAGAAATAATCACACAAGAATCAAAGGGTTATATCTATATTCAAAATATGTATAACCTCAAGTGAAATGATAATGGGGGGTTGAAGGGTACATGTTTTTATATAACATGGGATGATGAACTACATATGGAAATTACCTCATATAACAATAACTTAATTTAATATTTCTGACACTTTTTTCTTCTACAACAATCCATGCAACTTTACCTTAATAATTTCATTTGTCTAATTATTTCACAGTCATTATGTTCCATAACAATCTATTTCCCATTAATAATTTCATTAATTCCATAAAGATCCCATATTCCCAAGACAATATGACATGACCACACATAAACAACTCCATATTATCCCACCTTCAACCAAACTATCGAATTCTAAAATCCATAACATCAATTCCATCACATCTACTACATCATCCAACTTATTCAACTTTTAAAACATAAAACTATCACAACAAAAAGAACATATCATAATCTATTTCTTAACAAAAATAATCTATCATACCAAGAATACACTAACTTATAATGAATAAAAAATAACAATGCTATAAAATAAAAAAATGACTCTTTTCATGCATCAAAACATAGAAAAAGATTCAATCTTAATCAATATTAATTTTAATTTCATATTTCCATATCCCCCTTTTCAATAAAATATGTATGTTACCTAACCAGTTAGGAATATGATGAAACATATCAATTATAAAAAAATCATAACATGATTTTTATCAATTAACTTAATAAATAATACATAAGAAATGATATAGAAATAAAATTTAAAAACTGTTATTCACTCATTCAATTCTAATTTTTTTAAACCATTTAATTATATTAATTACTTTAATTCCAAGAAATTTCTCATTGATAAAATGGGAATGGTAATTCCTGAATTAAAAAATAATATAGTTAATAGAATTTTTCAATCCCCGACCTAAAAAAGATCTTCAACAATCACTGTGTAAGAATGAAGACCAAACACCATTAAGATCCAATGAGAAACCATCAATAACCTATTTCACAGAAAACATAATTAATAATTGACCGAAAATAAATAAAACCTGAGCCACAAACCTTTTTATGAAAATATTAGAAGATGAAAAAAGAAATAATAGTATATAATGGAAAATTTTGGAGGAAAAAGAGAAAAGAATGTATGAGAATTGATCCGTAGGCCATAGGGGAAAAATAATGAAAAGTGATTGATTCATATCCACTACTAGGGGTTCGAAGAGAACCAAAATTGATTTAAAGGATACCCAGGTTTTGAGTAAAAATAATGGTAACCCAAAGGATTTGGGAAAAAAATTAATTTATAATTAAAATTCAAGGATTCAAAATTCATGGCATAATGAAATATTTTATGGAGAAATGCAGGACAGATTTAAGAATCATTATGTGATATCCACAAATATATGAAGTCAAAAATTTTCGTAAACAAGGACATTCACGATGTATAGAAAACTATCACACAATAATTTTTGAACACTTAATGATTATGAGACAATTATTAGACTTCTCTACCAAACCAGATCAATTCAAAACAAACACCATAAAAGATAAACACTACTAGAACACAACCTACCCTTATATGAACAAATAAATATATCATGACCAAGGCCTCCATTCCAAAACAAAATTCCTCATACCGTAATCATAGATAACATAGAGAAACAATTGAAACTGATCCATCCAAAATAACCCCAAAACATCATGGTGTGTAATCTAATGTTTAAAATATTACCACAAAAAATAATGGTTGAAATCATGAAACAACCTCCTATAAAATGGAAAACGTCTCTTCTATTAACATATCATGGTTCAATAACCATGTTCGTGACATTATTCATGATTTTAGATGATATTTTTTATTATTTCTTTGTCTACTTCAACTATTTTTCTCCAAACACATTCCTATCATCTAAAACACACCAAATTAATAATTTTGAGGATAAGATAAATCTTAATCCTCAATATACATGATATAAATAATTTAAATTTTTCATTTGGTTAGTAATTTTAATTTAACCATTTTTAATTTGAATTATTATTATTAATTTACTTTTCCAAACCTTCATCATCAGTATCATTTTCTTATAAAATTAATCCCAATGTGATTTTGTATTTTACGATTCGAAGAAATACACATAAAATGGAATATATGATCATATAGTGAGAATAATAACTCTACTTTATAAAAAACACTTACTATAAAATTAGATCAATTAATTTTAACAAAAATACAGTTTCCCATAATTATTGTAATTTTCCCCTTAAAGTATATTATTAAAAACACACATTGACTTGTATTTTAATATATTGACGAATCTAAATGGATCGATCATATATTATAAAATAATAAATGATCTTGTTAACCCAAAAAACCTATATAAAATATCAAATAAAAGACATTTTTATCTAAGAGAACTTATTTTCAAATTTATTAATAGAATCATTGAGAAAACATGAATTACCTTGAATAATACATTTCCCAACTTATATTATGGTGGGATTCAGAAACTCCCACTCCACTATAAGATAGTTCAAATCCAATGTACTATAATATATATCTGATCACCTCTAAAACTTATTAAGTTGACCAGAAATTATACGATGGATTATTTTGTTGTCTTAGGGGAAGGGGAGGATGGTCACTCTGTAACTTCTAAAAAGACAGGATGGCTGAGAGTTTTTATTCTTACTAGCTATGAAAACAAGTCATGTTATTCTTTTATTTATTCATGGTTTTTATTATTAATTAATGGAATACTTTCACTTCTAAAAAATAACATTTGGTCTTCACTTTTTGAAATTGTTTAGAAAACGATAGTCGTAGGTGACCTAAATTCATAGATCATTTAAAATGGGATGATAGGTTTGACTAGTGGTCAAATGTATCAAAAAAGATAACCTTATTTGTATAAAGATAACATATAGTTGTGGTTTTTAAAAACTATGACATTAGGTTGGACTTGGTGTCATAGTATTTTAAACCATAAATATAGATTTCCCTAAAGACATTATTTTGGAAAACCATGACTATAGTTAGTAATTGATTATTAAATTATATGATATTAATAATCATATTAAAATTAAAATTTTCAAAAAATATTTACACACACTACAATATATATATATATATACTTGGACTAGTGGTTATGTAGTCTATGAAATTACAAATGGTCTGAGGGATCAAAATTGGATGCCAATTTTTTTTAGTATTATTTGATACCTATATAAATAGTTTTATAACCATGTAAATATTTTCAAAACCATGACAATAAGCACTTATAGTCATGGTTACAAAACAATTATGGTAGTGTATATATGGTCATGGTTATATCAATATTGTGATGAAATATCTACCCTAATAATTATTCTAACTGTAATTTCAAAAACCATGATGGAAGACATCTATCATGGGTTTAGAGGCTAGTTTCACAATATTGAACCCTGAATATATCCAAATTTTTATAGTTTTATCTTTAATTATCTAATATTAAAATTGATGGGAAATTTATTTCCCAATCTATTACAGTCATTAAAAAATAATAGATTAATTATTTCCAAAATCATGGTATTTTTTATGGGGTTATCAAAGTCAAAAATTATGTATTTTTCATAAATTATATATATATATATATATATATTAAATTTTACATTCATTATTGTTTTCTTTAACCAAAATGTTATCTTATGTCCAATTAATATCACAATTCCTTAAATTGATTTTCCTTAAGGCCTTATACTTATTCAATGCAATCCCCCTCCAACCTTTTGAACTAGTTGAACAAATACATTTAACCCATATTTAACCAATTTTACTCAGAAAAAAGTTGTCTCCAAAAAATGTAGCTAATTAATTAATACACTCATGATCCCATAGTTTTTTCATTTTATATCAAGCTATAACTACCCATCTCATTTATATTAACTAGGATTCAATTCATTTATCTATTCACAAGAAACCAAATCATATAGATCTGCTAACTCATTTTTATAAAATAGAAGACACAGGCTACAAAAATTCAAACATTATTCACTCTTGCTAAATATCCTTATTGAATTTATCCATTTAAACACTTCATTAGTAAAAAAATATTGGTCCCTAAAACTGATATTCCTCTTTAGATATACATAAATCATTTTCCATGAAACACTTCTTTATCAGAAAAAAACATCAAACCCATAAAACCTATATATTAATAAATAAACTAACAGTCTGCAATAAAAGATATTCATAGACTATTTCATTCAAACAAGCTTAAATCATCACACGTCAACCCACCCATAATTGTTTTTCTCTATCTACCTTGAATAAAATGACCCAATCACCATATAGACCCTCTATGATTCTCCAATTAGTAACTAATACTTGAAAATATATAGTTACATTGATCCAACTCTTATTTAACTGGTCCTTGATACCAATGGTCAGTTGCTTTAAACTTGAAATTAACTACATCCAATACTTCAATTGATCAGATCAACCTACTAGTGTATCTTTTGACTACATAAAATAAAAACATCAATAAATATATTATAAGTGTCATCATTTCACACCAAAACCATAGGGTTCAATTGAAACCATATCTACACACTCCCATGGACATCAATTGAACAAAATCAGGCCTTCTATTAGCTTAAATAAAGTTAGTTCATTTATATTTATTTAAAATATTAGGATTTAAACACTATTAAATATCCACAAACCCTAGATCTAGCCAGTGTTAATATCTGAATTTCTAGAAGAATCATTATCCCCACTATTATTAATTTTGTTATCATCTTTTTTAGCATAGTTCCACTCAAAATTCATAAAATAAACATGGTGATTAATTCTATGTTAAATTGATATCTCGTGAATCTTTTATGATGTAGTGGGTAGCTCAATTAATTTATTGATATTAAATCTTATGAAAATGTATTTCTAAAAATCCATATGATTATTATAATTTAACTTTATTCAAGATTATTATTATAGAATAAATCACATACCCTGACATGGGGAATTCCATCATATTATGGTTTGTGAAATCTCCTTATTTCTAGTGTAATGTTATGGTGCATTTGATTAATGATATATGATATATTTTAATAATTTTTCCCATATTGATTTTTATTTTTTTCTATTTTTTAAAACATCATAAGATGAAGTATAGAAAATATATTTTTTAATTGTTTAATAAGAAAATATTTGATGAGATCAAAATTAAATGATTTTGATGTTTCATAACATATAAGATTTAAAAAATCCATGAATAGGATTCATTCAGTGATAGAGGTTTATAAAATTGATATTTTTAGACTACACTGTTACAATGGAGTGTAGTTTTTCTTAGTTAAATGTATTCATATTTAAATTTTATCCTTTTTCCACTAGCTGGTGGTATTAGACTATATTTGGGGAGAATGTATCTTACTAAATAATTTAGTGACTCCAATGACTGGTGTATACCATTAGAATTAGGAACACATTGATTATTGTTATGGCAGATCATTAAAATTCACTAATAGTGATGATCAAAATAATGTGTACTGATATATTCTTATATTTTGGTTCCATTAATTTATCTTATTGATTCTACTCTCAATAGATCATGGAATTGATTTTTTTGTTTTGTTTTACAATTTATGGGTATAGAGATGTTATATGAAACCCTTTAGTTGTATAATATAACATCCCAGTGATGAAATAAAAAGGTAAACTCAGTATTTAAAAACTATTTTCCATGATTTTTATAGGTTCGTAGATTCATTGTTCTTATTCATGAAGGTGATGTATGGAATATTTTTGGTTGAAATATCTGAGATAGTATAGTGACATGAAATAATGAACTAAACATCACCATTTAATATCGAGAAATCCTACACTCTAAGAATAATCTATTTGTTTCTTCATTATTTTTTAAAGAGTATTAAACTACCATAGAAGTATTTTAATTTCTTATATGTTTAT
Organism: Viscum album; assembly: GCA_963277665.1. NCBI lineage: Eukaryota > Viridiplantae > Streptophyta > Magnoliopsida > Santalales > Viscaceae > Viscum > Viscum album. The sequence continues at coordinate 2,592,650 of OY728129.1, forward strand.
ATTTCTAAATTATATTTTCAATTTACCCTTTTTACAGTCAATGTACTGTTATCACTCATGATAATTTTTTCCCTCCCCAGAATTTATTTATTAAAAACTAAAAAACACTATTGGGTGATAAATTAATCACAAAAAAAATTAATCATGCTCCCTCCACCAGATACAAACTATGATCAGCCACTATGTTATACCCAATGGGGGATCAAAATTTTTTAAATGGATTTCTGGGAAAAATACCCTCATCAGGTATGAATAGGATGTAAATTGGAATGGTGAGACTAAGAAAACCCCTAAAAACAAAATATTAGAATCATTTAAATATCAACATCTAACAAGATCTTGATCATTCAGTATAGATAACCATAAATTTTATGTTCCTATGAATTATATTATATAAAGAAAATAAATAATTAGTGACAAAAACCATTTAGTGCATATATTTGATTTTATATTTGGGATACAGTTAGTTAAGTTACCATAACCATTATATACCTAGAGTAATAGACATAGGATATCTCAATTGATGAACTAGACAAGGTTTTTCTACTTATCCATAAAAGAGTTTTTATGTTATATGATTGGCATAATTTCCAATCATGCATAGTAATGATTTAAGTATCAAGATTGAATCGGTCAATTAATATTGAAATATATATCTTCACTCACTAATTTGATATTTGGTATGATGTAACTAATTTTAATTAGAATAATTCCATTAAAATTCTATGATGAAAACATATGAAACATGATATAATCTCAGAAATGTTTTTTTATAAATTATTACCTAAATCTTGATTATCATTTTGAAGTCTTGTTTAGGTATAACCTATAAATTATTCTATATTTATCATAAAAAAATTGGGTTCTTCCGAAATCTGGACACCCAATTAGGCTTGTAGTAATTCATGAAGATCATTCCCAATCTCTATGAGCTAGTAACAAGTGAATAGGAATCCAAGAAAAATTTTGGGAATGATTTCACTAATAAAGAAAATTGAAACCATGATATATAGATAATAATGGGAATAAAACCCTCTCAATAGAAAACATAAATAAATGAAACACTAAAATATAGTATTTCATAACAAGACATATCCAAATATAAAACAATAAAAGGTATAGGTGAAAAAATAAAACAAAAATTTGTAGTCCATGTCTAAAACATATGAAAACATGAGATTTCAACACATCATGATGTGAAATTTGAATCAACATACCACCATAATAGAACATTAACTCACTCAAATACCCACTATTTATAATATATTATTTTCTATTTCATCCATCATACATGAAAAAGAATACAGACACCCGTTGGGTGTCTTTAGTGTGTGATCTCAATAGTTTAGATGGGTCCTTCCAATTAATATATAAGAAAAAAATTATTAAATAAATCAATTATTCTCAATTTTTAAAAAAACTACTGGGAGATAAAAGTTTCTTAATCATGCCTAAAACAGATAAAATAACCAATTTTAAATAGTTTTCAAAAAAATGGAATGAAGAAATTATTTTCATTGTTTTAAATAAAAACATGGTAAAGAAACATTTTATAATATTTTTGAAATAATAAATGTATAAATTAGTTAAAAAAATATGGATCAATAATAAATTCTGAAATTAAAACCACGTGAAATAATTTACCATCATGATAAGGTGCCCTAGGGTAAATACAGTTAGAACATGCTAGAATACCAACACCACTAGTGAATAAAGAAAATAAATAAAGGGGTCTCCACTCACATCAATAGAACATAGTCCAAGTATTTGAGGTCACTATCATGTTTCACCCTATCCTTCCAATATTTTGTGAGGGTTGTCATATATATACAATGTTATCATGGATAACCATATTTAGTCATTATTTTCCATGAAATACTACCTATTACCCCTAATCCCATGGGATATCAGCATATTGAAAATTAAAACTACTTCAACAATAATTTTTAGCCATAAATAATTCATATTTTTTGAGAAATAAATAAATACCTAAAAGCAGGCATAAACATGCCTTAAAATTCATTACCCAAGTCAATTCATTTACCATATTCAAAATATATTTTGGAAAATAAAAACAATGAATTTAAAAAATTAAAACCTTTTTTGAAAAAATGTGATTAAGAAATATTCATAAGAAAATGGTTTTTTTAAACTGTAGACCTCATATACTTGCAATAGCCTGAAATATGGTGGAACAAACAAAAATATAGAGCAGATATCCCTTTATTGATAGAATTAAGACATAAAAAAGAAAACTTTTTTAATAAAATACATATATAGTGAACCCAAGGATACTATATTCATATGGTGATTGGAAAATAAAGATAGAAACTGAACATGAAATAATATATGAGATAAACAACTTACCATGATACCACTTGATGAACTATATAGGTTCAAAATGAATCGTAATTGAATGTTTCGAATTCCCAATACATATTTTAGTATTAATTAATGAATGATAAAAGATGGAAATGTCGAATAACTAATACAATATGGATATTTAATTGCGGTGGTATTTATCAAATCTAGAAAAAAAATGATAAATGGAATCTTTATCATTGCGAAAGAAATAACTGATAACATTAACCAATTATTGGTGGTTTTTTAGTACTGATAATGAGTACCCCTTATCAGTTCATTATATTTGGCAAAAATAATAGGTACCCTTTAACAATGCTATATTTTTATCACTGGTGAAGGATTTATTTTCATCTCATTTTAAGTACAAGTAAATACCTACCTTTATCATTTCTAAAAAGCGATGATAAATATGCCATTTATCACCACATAAATAATAACCACTGATAAAAGGAGTCTTTATTGGTGATTTTTTAAAAGAGATGATAAATTTGTCCCGATCTAATTCAAAAAACCCAACCAGTTTTGAACCCATCATGATATCTGAAGCTTTTTATGGAAGACCCCCATTGTCGGTGGTCCTCCTCAGTGAATCAACGGTCAAATCTCAAAAACACCCTCGAATCACAAAAACCTTCTACCTAAAATTTCTAAAACATCATATGTCATCGGGTGTTTGGTTATAGTTAGGGGTTTTAATGAAAACATCGAGATCTGGATCCAAGTGTCCCATATTTTCTTCAACCAATTGAGGTAGGCATGTTTTGTCCTGTGTAGGTATTGATTTTTTTATTTGTAATTTCGAGATCTAGATCTGAGGGTTTCCTATTTTCCTTTATAACATACAATTTTGTTTCAGTATTTTTTATCCTATTACTGTATATTGTTTTTATTTTCTTTATGATTCATTTTTTTTCTTGACTAATGTATGGATATCCGATTTTGGTCCTTTAAAATTGTTAATTCAAAACAATTTTCTTCATTTTCGTCATCTATACCCCATATTTCTCTGAATGATTAATTTTGTCTCCGTTTTTATATCTTAGTTAATAACCTTTAATCTTCAGTTAATCCAATTAAATAAATACAAATAATACTATAAAAATAGTGGAGGTTTTTTATATAAAAATGATAAATGAATGATGAAATATATTTAATAAACCAATTCTCTGTCCGATTATGGTGTGAAGAAACAATAGAAAATTATTTTATACAATTAATTTAGGGAAATTAATTTCTTAAAAGTTAGTTTTAATATTCTGGTGTAAGTTTTTTTCCTTAAAAAACTGTTTTCTCAAAATTGTGTTGATTTATTTTAATATAAATCATAGAAAGGGTGATATCATATTTTTTTCAATGGATATCTATTATCAAAATGTGTATTAGGTTGTATTTATTTTAATATATTGTGATATTCTACTATAAGGGTTACAAATATTGATCAAAATCATGATGTTTTAATGCTTTATACTAACTTCTTTATGGACCTCACTAAAATCTCAAGGATGGATCAATGTATATTAAATATCATCCCTAGAATCATTAGTTTGTAGCATTATTTGACCCAAAAAATAGAGTGCAAGTTATCAAATTTTATATATTATAAATTATATTTATGTATTCATCATTTTTAGTATATATATACATTTTCTGTCTATATATACATTTTATTAATACTAATAAAATTTACAATTAAATAACAAATAAAATTTTGTAAATTCTTGTTACATTAAAAATAATAAAATTTGGTAAATGTATATAAATTTTTAAAATAATAAAACATTCTAAAATATAAATAATAAAATTTTATAAACAATTAACAAGAATAATAATTATTTATAAATAATATAATATAAAATTTATTATTAAAAGTAATTTTTAGTTTCATTAGAAAAATATATTATTATATATATATATTTATATCTATATAAAAATGATCTTACCAATATAATAAATATATATAACATATATATATATATGTAACATTTAGTTAGATTCACTTTATTTATCTATTTCTGAAATGTGGAGTGAGCTCCATTTTATATTTTTTTTACGGTGGAATGAGTGAACCCTGTTTAGGTTCATTACCTGTCAAGGTAAGTTTTAACGTTTTACAAACCACCATCAACCACTTTTTTGAATCCTAAAAACCCTATCATTTTTATGAAATAAAATAAATATTAAAAAACGAAGTTTTATCGAGAAAAAAATTATAAACAATCTCCTCTAATTAGATTATAAAAGGATTATTAATGTCATTGTGGATAAATTTATTGATAAAAATGCAAATAATTCACTATTTACTCTACCTCTATATCAAATATATTAAATTAAATTCAATAAAATACACTAATCTGCTGAAATTTCACTATAAAAATCCAAGATCCCCAGGTTGTGCAACACTACAGTAACTTATTTTGATTATTTTATCTCCACCCTCTCCATTTCATCACTTCCCTTCACTCTGTCATTTCTTTGGGTGTGTAAAGCTTTATTATAGATGAGTTAGTGGAAATGGATGGGTTGAGCTATTAAATAGTTGTAATGATGTAATTATCACCAATGGGAGTTATTTCCCCTTTTAGAGAACACAATGAAGTACAATTTTCAAACTCATCATCTTCATCTCTCGAACAGTTATTATTGAAATTATTTTCCTTGATACTCATCCCCCAGCTCTATTCTGTTTCTTGTATTCCTCTGGGCATTATTCATCAAATGGATCACTACAGCATAGATTATTCCAGGCAACATAGGTGCATGTCAGCAAGATATGAAGGATGTGTGTGAAATAACAAAATGTAATGATAAATGATTGAGAGATGAGATGATGAGGATAGAAGTTGTCTATAACATTCACCTTTGAATGAATTCATAGTATAACCCCAATGATAGTAGTGAAATTTTTCTACATCCTATTCACTCGTTTGTTGATTTTTTGGGAGATATATTCGTGTTTTGTATCATTATTCTAGTGTTACTATTAATATAACCCTGTGGTGAACAATGTTTTTACAGTATAATCATTATCACTATAATAAATGTATTGATTCATATTTATGTTTTATTTATTTATTTTCAGTATTACTCATAGAATAATTTTTTAATGTATGATTGGATTATTTTCTTCATCATGCAACGAAGATAATGACAATAAGGAAATGTATCAAGAATGAATTATAAAATCAAGAAAATTTTATTTCCTACTACTAATTTAATTAATTTTAACATCATTTTAACTACTATTTTTAAGTTAATTTCCTTATAATTTTTATGAAATACTTATTTAGTTTTTCATATATCTTTTGGTAATTCATTTTTTTCTTTTGACTATATGCAACAATCTACAAAGGTATAAAATGATTCTTTCAGCCAGTGCTTTCATGAAATTTATTTTCATAGAGTTTTTCTTTCAAACTACCAATACTTCATATTGAGTTGATGTACATAACTGAAAAAATTCTCATTTTATAAAGCCTACAATCTTATACCTTTCAACAATGATAAATTTTTTCAACTTAAAACATCGAGTAAATATGTAGTGTTGGAAGTTAGACATACAAAGAAGATGGTAGGATGGTAAAATTGGAAAATAAATTTTCTTGAGCCTTTGGGATGTGTATGGATCAGCTACACCTCAATCTGACACATAGTGTGACCAGTATGACTCTATGCACTTCTTATTATTTTAAATTGACATTAATTTTAGTAAAAAGTACGAATGACATACTCAAAAAGGATAAAGAAAATATTCTGATTGTTTTTTACTTTAGGAAAATGATCAATAAGTCATTTGAGACATGTAGGAATCATACGTACCTCAATTTGACGCACAATGTGGCCACTATGACTCACTGTGTCCATGATCAGTTCAAAATAAACAGTTTAGTTCAAAATTTTCACTCACTAAAAATTAATCAAACACAGTAAAATTTTCTTTATAATTAAGTAAATATATTCATAAATCCTTTATGACAAGTTCAAATTGTCCTAACATCAAACTGATACATGATGTGTTCAATATAGGTCTATATTCTTGTTTCTAGTTTAAAAATAAATTTTATTAAAAAAATTAATATAATCAAACCTGATAGAATGAATTTGGATTATTTTTATACATTAGAAAATATATCCAAAACTCATTTAGATGTGTACGAATCAACCGTACCCCAATCCCACACCCAGTTTGAGGAATATAGATCGAAGTACATCTTTATTTAAAAATGACATTTATTTTTATAAAAAGGAAACCTGACATACTCAAAACTGAGAAAACACATTCATATTGTTTTGATACTTTAGAGAAATGTTCCATATTTTATTTTCCAGGTGTAGGAATTAGACACACCCCAATTTGATGCACAGTGTGCCTAGAATTACTCAATATGGCCGTTATTAGTTTAAAATCGAATGTTTACTTTAGTAAATTTCCCTCACAGAAAAATGATCATACATGCTCTGATTTTCATGATAATTCTAGAAAATAATTAAAATGTTATTTTTGACATGTACTATTTTTTATAACATAAAAATGATGCACTATTTCATCGGTATGAGTCATAGTGTTTGTTTCTAGTTTACAGTGATATTTTCGTTAAAAATAAAAGTGATTTACTAAAAACCATGTAATTGAATTTGGATTATTTTGATACTTTATGAAAATAATACATAATACATTTGTGAAGTGTAATAATTATATTCACCTAAACATGATGCTTTGTCTTCCCAATACGGCTCAAGGTGTGTCTTTTTTTTGAAATTGACATCAATTTTAGTAAAAAGGAGAACTCACCAACTCAAACCTAAGAAAATGAATTTATATTGCTTTAACACATTAGAAAAACTATCCAAATATCATTTTTTATTTTTTGGAATCAGTATCACCATAATCTAAAACATGATATTTATTATAAGACTCCATGTTTCTGTTCTCAATATTTTAGTTCAAAAAGTGTCACTCAGTGACAACCAAGAAAACATGCATGGATTTTCAATATAATTTATTTAATCATTTAATAAGTAATTTATGTTGTGTAGGAATAATTTTCACATAAAATTGACACATTATATGACCGGTATGAGTCAAAGTGTGTTATTCCAGTTTAAAATGACATTTTAGTAAAATAGACAAGCGACGTAATGAAAACCAAGTAAACACATTAATATTTTTTGATACATTAAGAAAACCATACATGAGTCATTTGATATGTGTATCAATCATCCAAACCTCAATTTTATACAATTTTTGACCGATATGACACAATTTGTGTTTTCCCAATATATAACTATCATTTTAGTTTAAAATGCACATCACATCGTCAAAACTGAGAAAATGAGCCGAGATTGTTCTCTCTTATTTTAAATTCTATATTCATAGTTTATTTTTCTATTTTAATAGTTTTTTGGGGTTCTAGTTTTTTTTACAACACACTACACTGGTGGGAAAGGGTGCAGTAGCAGCACACTACAATATTCCCCATTATCTGTACCTTTATCAGCATAGATAAAGGGGTTTTTATCATCACTTATAGAAGAGCCGATAAATGGTCATTTATTATCACTTTAAAAAGAACTGATAAATATATCTTTTATCATATCTTATAGAATATCTAATAAAAAAGACCATTATCAGCTCTTTTATAAGCAATTATAAAGGACTAAAGCATATAATCTCACTCAAATAGTCGGCGCTTCTCTAGCACTGATAAAGGAATATTTTAGTGATGTTAAAAGACTATTATTTAGTAGTGAATAAATCCTTTAATAATAGTATTAAATCATATATTACTTTACTTTTGTATTATAACTAGAATAAGTGGATCATCATTTGTAATTTATAATTAATTTATTAGCAGAACTATAATTATGTGAACATATAATTCTTTCTTTGTTTATTATCTAGTTAACTAAATCATTGAATACCTCTATTTCATTGTAGGATATAATAATATAATCCCTCTAGTCATGATGCGCATGTGCCAAATTATCTCTTAATGTCCTTGTAGAATCATTAGTTGTTTTCACAGTCGATCTTGATCACTTGTATCGTTCAGGATTCAACATGGATGAATTCTATTTGAGAATGAATAATCATTTTGTTCTCTTGATGGATTTAGGGAGGAGGAGGACAAGTTCAATACTACATATATAAAACAATCTATAAATTTTTTGATACCTTCTTTCTATTCATTATGTATAATGGACCTCTCTTAAGAAACTAATATAATTATATATTGAAAAAAGGAATGTATAGGTTGCCATTCTCCACACAAGCCCCTTTCTAATTACATAATTCATATTTGACCCTATGTAATAATAAAAATATCATTTTTATTTATATAAAATGTGCATCACCTAAGAGTAAATAAATAGTATTTATGTCTTTTCTAATCAGACCATTAATCATGGCCTATTTTCCCTCTATAACATTTACTAAAATTTGAATAATGACTATTTTTAATAATTAAATATCACTACCTTATTTGTTGATAAATATAAATAATATTATATCATCCAAATATAGAAGTAAATATTTTTTATTATTATTTAACTCACTTATTCTTTTTTATAACATGTGATTGAATATTATTGATCAACACAACCAGAATAATTATTAAATCATAAATTAGGAATAATATTTATTCTACCCTATTTAAATAAATTTTGAATTTAACTAAGAATCTAAATATATCAGTGTGTGATCCTATAGGCACCTTTCTTGGTGTAATTATGAAAAATCACCTAAATTAAATGGTTAGAAACTAGAAACATTTCAAGGAACCCATTAAGAAATAAAATAATTGATCAATGAAATACAACCTCCAATAACATAATACCTTTATCATGATATCTCTAATAATGTAGGTAGCATATTATTTCATCGAAATATTGGATTTTTGCCTCTTTCTTTAACATTTAGGAAAGAAATATTCCCACATAGTACCATGGACTTGGATTAATCTCGGTAGTTCTATTCCTATAAAATGGCCTAAGATATCAACCTATGTCAAGAGACATGAAAGATAAGACTTTTCTTGTGTTTTCATTTAATTCAATATCACTCATGACTCACCAAGCATATCCTACTTCATTGTGAGTATATTTCATCATTATATTAAAAAACACTTTAATGTAAACGACTTAGGGTATTTAATAATTATAATATTAATGTCTAAGTATCATTCATTAATAAAAAACTTAATTACTAAGGATCAATGCACATGTTCATGGATAGGGACATCCTATGAAACATATAAATATATATATATTCTACTAGAAGGTCTCATTTTCATAATCCTACCCTTGGGAAATTACTAACAGTGCACACCATGAGAGGGAACCTCAACATCCAATGAGTCTCCACCCATGATTCCCTATATAATTTTTTCATATAAAATGATGTCACCTGACTATATTACATTTATTTAAGAATATATTGATGGAACCACCAAGTTCTCATCACATTGGGGAACTACTATTACAGTTCAATGTGATAGATATTCTTAGGAAAATATCCCAAAAAATCATATTGGGTAACAGTCATTATGTGATAAGGAACTTCATTAATATTCAAGATAAAGAAAACGTGTAATAATTAACAAATTAGATGTTGGTTATTGGGAACCAAATCTAATAGACTCTAGTATTCACCAGAACTACCTATTATAATCATTCAGTCTACTGTCTCTAACATGATTTTCATTCCTATAAAAAGATAGATCCTTTTTCAAGGGGCACACCATGGTTTCAACTATGCATACTCATCTCACTACAACGTTACCTTGTTGAGGAAATCCCTCAAGATAAAAAAATTGAAGTATATTCTTTTCTCCTTTGGTGTGAAATTAGCTATTTGGAACGATCCAATGTATTTGAGATATTTTTTTTGAGATTTTTGATGTTTCTTGACTACTATATCATGAAAAAATATTTTAATCCAAACTACCTCATTACAATTATTAGAAGCTATAATTTACTTGGAATCCACTAGAATTTATGAGAAATATATTCTTTGATCTTTTCTAGTTCAAAACCCATCTATTGATATTGAATAAAAATCAATATTATGGATTGAGATCATTCAGAATGATCTGAAATATATAATTTTACAATCCCTAATTATTAGATATTCATTTATTCTATACTCCAAGAACGTATATGTAGTTCACCTCAAATAATTTATGATATAATCAATGAATATCCAATTTTGTTCCCCTAGATCATCTTGATATATTCTTAACATGTAAAATGAACAGAAAACATCTAACCTTGTACATAACATGGCATATATTAATGTTCATATCAGAAACATTTATGGGGTCTTCTAATTCACTCTCATTCATGCTATGTCTGAGGACCTGTCTTCTTATAATAATGTATACCCTTAGATATTACAACCATTAGACTCTTTGATTTTTCTTTATATTTAGTATATTGTCAATTTATGAACATTTACATAGTCTGAGTAGACTCTTCGATCAATCACACGTGATCATGATCCCTATAATGTTGTCTACTTCAGCACATTCCTTCATAAAGAATAATTTTATCAACTAGTCCTAGTCCTCTATTATGGTTGGTATTTAATTTCTAATTGTTAGTGTGTTATCAACATATAAAACTATTAAGATAAACATTCTCCCACTAAAATTTATGAAAACACATATATCACATTTGTTCTTAATGAACCAAATTTGTTAGAGATTTTTTAAATTGTATTTTCAATGACATTGATGGTTGCTTTAATCCATATATGGATCTCAATAAATTTCATAAAATTTTGGTGTCATTTTAACTGACAAACCCTTCTGGTTGTGTTATGAATATTTCCTCCTAAATTATCCTAATATAAAAAATAACTATAAAAGCCGCCATTCAGATTTCTTCCTCTTGGAAGGATTCTATGGTAAGTATAATTCATAAATATTTAGTTATGGAAATAGTAGAAAAGGTTTTTTCATATCTTATTCACTAATTTTATTTAACCTCTTTTTCACTAGTAATGCATTATATATAATAACCTTCCCATAAATGTCTATATTTAACTTTAATACTCATTTTCACCCAATAAAAATTACATCTATTGGATGAATGACCAAAACCCACACATATTTTTTTCATGAAATCCATGTCAGATATCAAAGCTTCATTCCATTTTTTCTGAGCTCACTACTACATCATTGATGGATAAAGGGTAATTACTGACAAATAAAAATGGGTCACCATCTTATATGACTAAAAAACCATGTAGTTTTTGTTACATAACCTCTTTTGTTCTCCCATTAAGTAAATATTATTTATGAACTTCATCTTCCATACCATCTCCTAGAGTTTGTTCCCATAACAACACTTGTGTATCTTGAGCAAAAACTTCCTAAAAATAAATGTTTCTCACAGTATCTTTCTTGAGTATGTGTTCCAACTCAAGGAATATACCGTTACTAGAATTTTTCACCTTTCACCTAAGGTATCATATCATTAGTATAAAATTATTTTTCTAGAGTAACCTATAAGGAAACACTTTTTTCTTCAAGGGGAGGAGGATTTTTTGTTTTAGGTAGCCTTAAAAAACACTCCATACCCCCATGCATGAATATGTAACAAATAGGTTTCTTTTACCTTTATAACTCTAATGGAATAATTTTTACCGCATTTGTTGTAACATGGTTTAACATGTAAGATGTCATGTGTAATTATTTTTTTGACAAGGATAATTGAAGGCTTGTGTGAATCATTATAAACCATACCCTATATATTAATTTTTTGTTCCTGATTTCTCTAACACCATTCCAATATAATGAATAAAGAGAGGTTATTTAAGATAAAATTCCATAATCATATATATTTTTGATAAAAATTTGGTTATAACATTATCCACTTCTATCCATTATAAGTTTCATTGTTTTCATACCATAAAGATTATCAGCTTCATTAATGAACTCTTTAATCTTCAAAATGGATTAATACTTCTACATCATCATGTATGTGTAATCATATATACTATATTCCTGTTTAAATTCAAAAATTACAAGAATACACCCTTAATATATACTTAATAGGGTCACCATGTATAATTATGTACCAATTCTAGAATCTATGTGGACTATTCACCCGGACCACTAGATATTTGTTTTCCCATCTTGCCTTGCCTAAAAGCATGAACCATCTCATGAAGGTTAATATCAAAATAGTATAAGTATTAATTTGGATAGTGATTCATTGAACTGGTACCTTTTATTTTATGGAGAAGTTGATTCCACAACTATCTTTCATATTAACCACCTAAATTTGATTTGTTATCAATTTCTAATATTTAATTTTCATTATTTAATATATAAATACCATTATTCAAAGGTATAATACTATACATGTGATATCATTATAAACTTATCAACTCTTATTTCTAAAAAAATATTCCATGTTTAGACAAGAAATAAGTATTACTTTCTTAGTGAAACTAAGAACATAATAACAGTTAATTAAAACCAAAATAATTCATGCTGCCAATTTAATGTAGTAGTCTTGAGTGGATTAAGCCACCAGCCTCACCCCATTGGCATCTTGTAGATCCACATCGCCTCTATAATACTTTAAAAATAGAATTATTTCATATATTTGGATAAAAATATGAGATCCACACATAATAAATAATATATATCTTTTAAATTGGGAAATACTAAACTTAAAAATGAATTCACCAAAATATTCCCCCTGTTTCTTCAGAGGGATACAATTCAACATATAGTGGCCTAGTTTCCACATGAAAACAAAAATCATATTCTAATCCTTTATATTCCAATAAATATTTTCCTTATTGTATGGATAGTTATCAATATCCTTAGACTTCAAGTGATTCATTGGTCTAGTTTCCATTTTTTTCATTTTCTTATTCCCCATATGGACTCTGGGTTTTTCACAACCCATGTCATTATCAACTGGGATAACAATGGGAAGATGGTTTTAATGATTATTCATCTAATTTCTCTTATTATAATTAAAAATGAACATAGATAAGGTTTTTTATAGTGAGGATAGAATGGGATATATGTTTAAATAATTAGGTATATAAAACAAAAAAATGTTTAAGTGTTCTATATAGCCTATCATCTTGACTACATGAATCCTAGATGTAGCTAAATCACCAAGATTCCACGTGCACATTTCATTGGATATCCCATATCTCTCTTCCTTATCCTTCTCTTTATAAATATCACGATGGTGACAACTGATTTTATATGCACATATACCCTCATATTGCATCGTAATATCATTATAAATGGTGGATATAATCAAACATTAATCATCTATTATATCATCCACATGTTTCTGGTACATAGATATTTCTTACTCACTATATTATTTATATAGAGACTCTAGAATTATTGTTCCTGGCATGTATAATTTACATTCATTTAATTTTATAATGAATCGAACCAATTTAATTCCAAAGAATTCATGTTGTTTAGAGGATTCCATTATCTAGTATATGTCATACTAACATGTTAAATTTTTTGTGGCTTTCCATTTATTTAAAATTTATGAGTGTTTTATTAGTACTTACCTGATTACTAAATAATATTTTCCAACATTAATTTCATATTTTATTAATCTCCCATTATTATTTTCTGAAATATAATATCCCCCTCTATTAGTTAAATAATATCATTTTTCATATATATTCTTGTGCTAAGGATCTATATCCCCTTATCATATTTTATAGTTGGTCTTAACAAGTAATTTAACTATTTTTCGGTATGTGTAAATTGTTAATGACATTAAATCATAGTTACATGACATGTTGAGTGGACTCTCAATCCTAAAATTCGAGATAAATATTTCTTCAATCCTTGTCTCTGAGATAATAAAATCCATTCTTAGGTAGTTAACCCATGATGTTAACAATGATAATTCATCTTAAAACATCAAGATAAAAGTTACCTAATAATTAAACGAACCATTACATGGTCTAGTGATGAAAACTGAACTATGTGTTTAATTATAACTTTTTTAGCAGGAGGTTGTACCTCTTTAATATTTTTTTGAGGTATTTTTCACCATTATATGTAAAAAATTGGTTTTATATAAAAAATTTCTATATTAATATTAAGTGGATTGTAATTAATTGATTCATCATTTATAATAAACAATTGTGAGTAATTTGTTTTTATTTTATTCCATATTATATTCCATTTAATTAATTCTTATGTGAACATGTAGAATCCATTGACATAATGAATCGACCATCTAACTGATTGAAATAAAATATAATTTTCATAATCATTAGATTATATAATGGATAGATTTACTATTATATGATTAACTATCCCTCAATACTAGGGGAAATCAACTTGAACCATATATTGGTTTGTCTTGTATGAATCCACCTTGGATCCTACTAATTACCTAAATTGGTTATTCTTCAACTCTAGGACTCTGACCGACTCCTCTCATGAGGGAGATATATCATTTCATAAGATTTTACTCTCACACAAGTGAGAGGATCCAATAGATTGGATATATTTTTATATTAAAGACACTATATGAATGAATTACCTTACATAATAAGTAGGAGAGTATGACTCATAGTGTAACATTTCAATAGTTTAAAATAATGATACTATGCTATACAGTAAAAAAGATAAGCAACAACAACTAAAACACTCTACCAAATTTTATAATTTAAATATGATCATTACAACCTATCCATTGAATTGTTGGTATCAATAATAGTAACTATTTTACAAAATATAAATAACAGTTCTAATCGATAAATTTTTTTTACTAATTATTAGTAAATAATATCCCAATTTTTAATAAATCCAATTTATTATTTAAAGATATATTTTCTTTAAAAATATTATGGATTTTTTGAGTTAATAATATAAACAATTTCATCATATTTTAGATGTTTTGTTTTGTGAAATATATATCATTTATTGAATCTGCGTATCAAAATTTACCCATAGTGAAATCTTGAAATTTTTTCAAAAAGGATTGTTTTTTCAGCAAATGTCGTAAAATAAAAATTTCTAATAAAAATGTATTATATGTTTATTTATTTTTAAATGAATATTTTTATTAGTTTTATAAATTAAATATTTCCTTTTGATTAAAAATAATCCAACTATAGTTCTTGGAATTAATAACTTATTATAATTTATTATAAAACTATTTGTGTACTTAAAAATGCATTTTACTCAAAAAAACAGTTTTCCATCAACTATTGTGGGTTTAATATTAAATAAAAAGTTTTAATTTATCTAAGGGAATCATGAAAATAGGATTCCATATTTTTATCCTTGGGTTTGAATTTGGAAAATAGGACACTTTTATTTTTTCATATTATAAATACTATTATGGGTAATGTTTTACCACTCTCAAAGATAAATCCAGTAATTAAGGTTAAAAATAAGATGATAAGGACAAAAAATGACCATAAAACTTAATTCTATATTTTTTATTCAAATATATAATCCATAATCATCAAAAATTTGAGTATAAGGTCTTTTTACTAATTTGAAATGATTCTGACCATTATAATATTTATGTTAATATCAACACAAAAATGTCAGACTACTGTTTTTAATAACTATTTTATTTTTAATATAGGGATAAATATATAATATTTTAGGTTATAAATATTCATTTTAAATATAAAATATTTATTTTTATCTTGGTTTTTTATTTTTAATTTTATCTAGGATATGATTACCATTAAATCTAAGGAAATGGTAACACGGTATTTATATTGTTATCTAAACAATAAAATAATTTTTCCTAAAAATATTAAAATTATTATAATTTGAATTATTTACTATGATAAATTACTTTTGTTTGGATAAATATTAATTTTTTTAAATGTTTTCACATATTTTATTTTAACTCCTTTTGTCTTCTTGATGTTATTAAATTCATAGTAAATGAATTGTAATAAAATTGACATAAATGATATTTTATAATAAATAATATTTTATTAAATGATTTAAATTTATTATTATCTCTATATTCAACCAATAGATTACTATAAAGTTTAAAATAATCATCAAGGTTCATTTTCAATTTAATTTTCATTTTATAGTTTCCTTATTGACCACTAAAGATTGAAAAATGGTATTATCATGGTAATCATCAAAAATGATTCACAGGGTTAAAAACAAATCATTAGGGTATAGAACAAAAATAAACATGTTAAAAAATAATACATCATATTTTTTTAATAACCATCATATTGTATTTAAATATAATCTATTCTGATCCATTTTTCATGAAAATAAATTTATTTTAATTTTATATTTTTGGAAATTCCAAGAGTGCCCCTCCCCTCCCCAATAAAAAGGAACATCTTATTATTTATTTACACATTTAAATATTTTTAGATAATTCAATGCATTAGAAAAATGTAACGACCATTAAATTTCAGATAAATTTGTTTAAAATTATTTGGGATTATTACGATTTTGAAAAAATTGACGGTAAGTGATTATGAGGCCTAAAGAGCCCAAAATAGAATTTATGAACTTTTTTAAGGTACATTATGTAAATGTGTAGGTGGTGTTTTCTATCTTTTTAATTGGTTCTTGGATTAAAAATCTAAGGGCACCTTTTAACCCGCATTGCTGTGATTCGCTTAAGGGAATCTTATCTTCAACCGGCAAGGGTCGGACGAAAAAGTTAACTTTATGGACTTTACAAAAAAATATTAAAATAACTAATGATTATTTTATTTTATTTTTTCAACCATTGGAAAAATGGGGGTGGGACCAAGGTTCAACATTAATCCATTTAATTGATTGAGTCTTTTTTGTGTAACCATATCATTGGGGGAAATTAAAAGAATGTGTGACCGCACGATTGAGAGAATTAATGTGTTTCGTTAATTATTCTAATTAATGAAACTCATTAATTTTATGGTTAATTGATCCCCTCCTCACCTATATTTAATCTGAGATCGGGCTTGGGTGTTGGGAGAGCTATAATTGGAAGCTCTAATGAAGCACCGATGACTTTCCACTCTGACGAAGAACGGGATCGAGAAATAGATGATGGTGGAATTGACAGGCGATGGAAAGCACCGACGAACACCTTCAGACATGTACACTCCCTCCTATTCTATAGAACCTTAAAATGAATACAAGGTATGAGTTTTATACTTTATCTCTCCCCTTTACCCCATTTCTTATTATTACGAAGAACATGGATCAATCATCCAACAGGTTGATCCATGTTTTGTTGGTAAAATGTGAGAGGATATTGTTGGGTTTTCTTTTTGGGAGTTTTAACATTAATGTAATTCTTTCCATGTTATAATGATAATGTATAGGGCACATTAAAAATGAACAAGGATTAGACACTCCACCATTTTCAATTTTGGATGCATGTTTCATAGACTAAGTGAAGTAATGGCGGCATGCAGTGGTACCGGCCGCGTGCTCGACCGAGAAGTGATGGGCCGCCGGCCCATTCGGAATCTGCTGGAGGAGGCACACCCTAGTGGCGTGCCTAGGTGGCTAAATGGCCCATCCACAATGGGTCATGGAGCTGGAGGAGGCATGATCTAATGGTCTGCCTAGGCTGTAGAAATCCGCTGCCACAAATCGTGACGCTGGAGGAGGCACACCCCGGCGGCACGCCTGGGCGGGGGAATGCTGCGACTGTGACGGGTTGTGGTGCACTAGAGTTTGGCGGAGCCAACGAGGTGTCGTGTCGAGGAGTCGTTCCAATCAGTGGGTTGACGCAGAAGGCACGGTTGGGTCCACCGGCCACATCAGTAGGTGTCAGACGCGGTAATGCCATCTCCCAGGAGAATAGAGATGTCCTGCAACCGTGGGTCGGGGTGATCCTAGCGGGCTGTGCCGCCAGGAAGGCTAGACCGAGTAGGTTAGCCCAGTGGCCCAGGCTGGGCTGGCCCTAGTGGTTCAGTTTGACTCGGATAGGTTCAGACATGGGTCAGGTCGACCCAGACCATGTCGAGTCAGGACCGTCCGGACCTGAACCCCTTTCGGCCCAGTTACGTTTAATTGGGCATAACTCTTAAATCGGATGTCTGTTTAACAAACATTCAGCAGCGGCAGAACCATTAGGATAATTAGTTCCTTCTTAGATACTCCACATTAATTTCAAATAATGTTTTAGTTTTTCCAGGTTGGATCTGACCCAAATCCAACCCGACCGTCAGCATGAAAATGCATATAACTTAAAGACCTGGCATCTGGTTGACGTTTCGTGTAACGAACCAATGTTTTCAATGAAATCCATTCTAATAATTAATTCATATAGTAACATATATTCAAAAAACAAATTAACTATTAAGTACTATGTGACCTTTAAACATATGTTTGACACTTGTGTGTTTTTAATTTCAAAAAATGGCTATCTGTAATAGTGATCAGTAGGTGATTTGGAGACTGATAGGACAAGAATATTTTTTGATGAATAATAACATAACATTATGAATAGAAGAATATATTTATGAATATTAATGAATATATAATCTTCCAAAAATATAGAAACTTCACCCATGAATGTACAAATACAATTTATACATCTAAAAAGTGAAAAATGATCATAGTATAAGAATTAGTATTTTTGTATTTCATAAATATTTTATTTATAATTTTATGTTTAATTTAATAATTTAAAATGGAAATGTATTTTCATAAAATTTAATAATCAATTTTTACTTTATTGTCTTATGGTTATATGATAATTTTATAAGACCTTGATTAAATTCTCAAGAGGTTGTAAAACGAGTTATAGTTTTATTGTTGTTTTTGTTGAATAAATTATGATTTTATATAAAAAATATATTAAAAATATTTATAAAATCTTTTTCAAAAAATTGAGTTCATTTTTTAATTCTAATTGTTGAAAAAAATTTAGGATGAATTTTTGGGATTTTTCAAAAATACAAGAATTTTTCATGAATAGTAAAAATACATTCTTAGTTTTTAGTTTATTTGATTACATCATAGTGATGTAATAATTAATAAAAAAATCTGGTCAACTTCTTTAAAGTAAAATAATATATTTAGTATCCCAATTGTCTAATACCATGGGAATATACCATGTGAAATCCCATGGTTTTACAAAAACCACTAATGCGGTGTCTTTTTAAATTAATAAAAAATTCTATCTCTTTTACTATAAATACCCACTCATCTATTCGTTTTCATTCCTTCAAAATCCATCCTCTAAGAAACTATAGTGTTTTCACCTCCCTATTATCCCTCATAAGGTGTCTTCATGCCCCCAAGGTCCCAACCTTCTTGTTTTAGGAGCTACTCCACAAAGTAATGGTACCTTTCACCCTCCTCTTTTTGTCAACACTTATTTTATGTTATCTCTTTAAATCTCCATTTTTCATATGTTGGGGTTTTATATTTTGTATAACTATTACTCTAATTTTGTTTTAAATATTATTATATACCCTCTTCTCTCAAATAAATTCATTTTAGGAAATTTTATTTGGCGTCGTTGGGCTGTCAAATTTTTATAAGTGATCTCTAAACTTTTATTTTATTTTCTAGTTCATCTATTTTATTTTTCATTCCTCGTATCCTTTTATCCAAATGTTGTGATGAATCTATTAACATACATGTACTTTATTGTTTTCATGATAAATTAATAATTATTCATCGTCAATCCTTTCTTTTTTATATATATACTGAAATGAAATTTTCATCTGAGATGTGCTAATTTACCACATTCATGGACGATGGGTTTTCAATTTCTGTTATTGTATTAAATTATGTTTATTAAACCATTTTAATTGTTTAACCAGACCATAATATATTTATTATATCTATCTATGGTTTTGGAATCCTTTTTTTACAAAAGTATTTGATTTATAAAACAAATCATGTTCCTGGTGGTCACAAACCGCCAATTAAACAAAACGGTTATCATTAAATAATTTATATAATGATTCATCTTCATGACAAGTAACCAAATGAAATATACAATAATGTAACCTCCCAGTTTTTCAATACTAACATATTATTTCAATTCTTGACAATATTCCCTATTTTACAAGATTCTTCGAACATGAATATAATTGAATGGACCATTAGAACCAAAGAATCAACGGACCCGAACAATGAAATTGAACCTCATAACCAATAAAAAGGTTATAAATGAACTCAAACATATCTAAATAAATTATTTTCATATATAATATGTTTTTTAATTATTAATTAGTAATCTGAAATTGATTATTCAGGTCATGAATATCAATTGGATAGCTCCATAAGACTTAAGGTAGGGGATTCTACACGAACCATCTTGATTCTTTTGGGTTGTTCTGTCTTTATTTCTATCCAAAAGAAGTTTTCTTTTATTTATATGAAAAACTTCTAAATTGTTTTTATATTCTCCAAACACATTTTTCAATACCTATCCCACATTATCTTTTGGGATATAATTTTTTAAGTGATTCCTCCTTTAATTCATCTCGATAAGAAAAACAATTTTAAGGGAACATCTTGAATTCTTACCCACTTTCAAGTGAACAATATCCTCCATTTTATTCAACCATTATCTTTATAAAATCAATAATTTTATTGTGAAAATATTCTTGGTTGAATTATTAATTTATATAAAATATTTTTCTCTTTTCTATTTTAAATGCTCCGTAGTATTTTCCATAAAACCACACAAAAATGTTTTAATGCTAATATTTCTAAAAAAAGTTTCATATCTGTTGTCACTTCTGTTTGAAATCACTTTACATGTTATATTCCAATATTACCTTATTAAAATCCATGTATGTTCTAATCCCTTTTTTAAGGGACACATTCATGATACACCCATTGGTTATGCTTTATGTCAGGATTATGGTACATAGTTCATTCCATGGGTACCCTTATATTTATGTATGGTTGATTATGTATGATTATTCATGGGAAAAGAATATTTCTGAAAATGTTGTGATGGGTGTTCCCAAATAGCACTCCAATTAATTTGATAGTTTAAGTCTCATGATTTGCACTGTCAAATGGGATTGGTGGTTATCCTCGACCAGTAATACTATGGGAAACAAGATTGGTGGTTAGCCTTGACTCGTACAAAAGAAATGTTTTATGTTTTTGCCACATTTATATGATTCTATATTTGTATTATACCAGGATTAAATATTATGGTTCCTCGTGTTCTATGATTTTTATATCATTATGTCATGCCTCCTAACTCGTGTGCTTAATCTTTATTCTTATGTTCATTCCCTTACTAAAATTTTTAGCCCATCCCATTATTCATGTGTTTCCCTAGGATAACCTATGCCGATGTATGAGCATAATGGAAGTAATGATGTCATTATACAGATTAAATACCTAATTTTTTTATCCCCATGTTTTATGTTTTGTGTACCTAGTTTTCAAACACGCTAGACTTCATGATCCTTTTCTTTTACTCCGATGTATATTTATGCTTAAAATCATGTAATGTTATATGTAAAAGGATATGGTCACTATAGTTGGTATCAGAGGATGGTATATTTATTTTTGGAGATTAAGAATTGTGAAATTTAGTAGGAACCTTAAGGATGAGACAATGTATAAAAAAATCCCTAAATTTTGGTATGTATAGAATAATTATTTTATAATGAAAATACATCCATGTTGGGATACAAAAATGTTGAGGTGGATCTGGAAGATATATACCTAGGAGTGAAAGCTCTGACAAAGAGTTTCGAGCTTGACCCAAGGTATCCTAGTTCATGACAACGGTTCTTGATGTACTCTTGGTACTCACAATCCCGGGGGATATGCCTTGGTAATTCATGAGCTTGGTACAAAATGTTATTCAGAAAAAACAAACCCATAAGAATATAAGATAAGAAATAGATCAAGGATAACATCGATTTAAACATAGGGAATCACAAGTTAGTATATACTTCTCCTTTAAAATATTATCCTTTTATGTTCAAAAGTTACCTTTTATGCTTAATAACTAAGTATTCAATACCTCTAATTGTACGTTATTTTTATTAGTTAATGGTGGGAAATAGAATAACATGTTCCAACAATCAATGTGAAAGGGAATGTAAATAACGTCCAAATGATATGCCTGATATGACGGGAATGTGTACTCAAAACATCATGAGAGTACTTGCTCAGCTCTCTCAAGTTATGAATAATAACATCAATCATGTGGAACTCCCTCCTCCTATAAGAAGAGAAAAACATGTCATAGAATCCTTCATGCGGTAAAGGACTCCCATATTTAGTAGATCTTCAGATCCCATAATCACAGAATAGTGGATTAACAACATTGAAAAGATATTCTCTATCCTCCAGTGCTCATATGAAGAGAAATTTTTTCTTGCGTTCTTTCGTGTTTATGGGTAAACTGGTCAGTGGTGAAAACTGATCAAGAATTCCAAGTCCTAAGAGGAAATTAATTCCATGGATTGATAGGAATTCAAGAGGATGTTTTTAAATAAATATTTTCCTTGAACCTGCCATCTCATGATGAAAAGAGAGTTCCCCTAACTCAAGCATAAAGAAGATGAGCCCATTAGGGCATAGGAAGAAAAAATTACAAGGCATTCAATGTATTCTATGGCTTTTTCATGGACACAAAAATCATGGTGGATGACTTATTTATCGGGATAATGTTGAGTCTATGGAAGGTGTTGCTGATCTAAGGCTTCAATAATTATGAGGGGATTGTATGTTGTTCCGTCATGGATGAAATGGATATTGTAGACTCTTAGTGGTCTCGTGGGCCCGGTGACAAGAATCGAAAATTGGAGAACAACATGTGCAGTTCAACAAAAAAATCCCCATATAGAAATAATCCTGAATACCCCACTTGTAAAAGTTGGGAGAAGAAGCATCTTGATAACTGTTTAAAGGGAACCAAGAATTTCTTGAAAAGTGGAATGTTTGGTCATCCGGGTAAAAACTGTCGAAGGGATATGAAAAATCCCACTAATGAAGAATAAGAAAAAAATGGTTCAGTTCAATGCTTAGCTAGTGGTGCAGCGTAACAACTACAATGATCATGGGAATTATGAAAACAATTTCTCTATGCCAAGGGTCATCAGAGGAAGTCAACAACAACCTCCAATGAAACAAGTAAGGGCTTATGATATCACTATTTCTGAGGATGATTCGGACAATGATGTGGTGACAGGTACTCTATTTATTTATTCAGGAATAGAGTACATACTATTTGATTCTATTTCTACACATTTTTTCATATATTTCATGTTTAGTAGAACTATTCAACAACCACCTCAATTTTAAGAAGAAAAGTTATCTGTGAGAATATGGAATGGAGAAATTATTGTGTCCATGGTTTATAACACCTCTCCAGTTAATGTTTGTGGGATGAACCTCCCATAAAATCACATCAGACTTCTTTTAGTGGAGTTCGATGCAATCTTGGGCATGGATTGGCTACCTTTATATAAGTCCAACATCAACTATCAGGAATGGGAGATCACTCTTCACATCACAAAGCATCCTAAAATTCTTTACAAGTGTAAGGAGGAAGATGAATCTCTTTTAGAATCTTCATCTCAAATGTGGATATTGTTTTTTTATGAGAAATCATATCTAGCTCAAATTATTGAGGCAAATGAGAGAATCATGCTTGAAGACATGCCCATCATGATGGATTACAATGATGTATTCCTTTAAGAGTTGTCTGGTATTCCTCCTCACCGATATGTTGACTTATCAATTAAACATACCCCTAGATCTATTCCTATCTCAATGACACCTTAATGAATAGCCGCCATAGATCACGAAGAGCTGAAGAAGTAGTTATAAGAGAATCTACATAAGAGTTTTTTATTACCCAGTGTTTCGCTGTGGGGTGAACCTGACATCTTCATCATGAAAAAAGATAGATCAATGCTCCTCTGTATTGCTAATTGTGAACTCAATAAAATTTCAATAAAGGACAAGTATCCCCATCCAGGGATAAATGACTTGTTCGATCAGCTTCGTGGGGAATGTTATTTATCTAAGTGGAAATTCGGTCGGGATATCACCAATTAAAGGTGAAGAAGGAAGATATTCACAAAACTATATTTAAATTGCGGTATAGACACTATGAGTTCATAGGTATGTCCTTCAAACTCACTAATGATCCAGAATTTTTCATGGATTTAATAAATAGAGTCTTTAGATATTTCCTTGACAATTTTGTGGTTGTATTTATTGATGATTTTCTGATATAATCCAATAGATAGGAGGACCATTAAAAGCATTTAGATAATATGTTAAGCACTTTTAGAAGGGAGAATTTTTATGGAAATTATAGTAAATTTGAGTTCTGGATGGGGGAAGTATCATTCTTGGGGAATTTTATCACCGGTAATGGTATATCTAGGGAACCTTCCAAGACAAAGGCAATTGAAGAGTGACCTAGAGCAACTTCTGAAATAGGGATCTGTAGTATTATGGGTCTAGCTATGTATTATCAATTATTTGTTAAGTAATTTTCATGATTCTCAAACCCAGTGGAAAATCTATCATAGAAGAGATTAATGTTTGTCTGGACTCTCAAATGTGAAGACTATTTCAAGGAGTTGAGAAAGAGGCTAATCATTGCACCAGTACTCACACTCCCAGCATGTAGAGAACTTTTGGTGGTGTATAGTGATTCTTATAAGCATGGCCTAGGTCATGTGATGATTAAAAATGATAAAGTGATATTCTACGCCTCAAGGAAGCTGAAAATTCATGAGCAAAACTATCCTACGATTGTTCTGGAGTTGGTGGCAGTGATCCTTATGTTTAAAATATGGCAGAATTATTTCTATAGGGAGAAGTGTGAGATATATACTGCCCACAAGAGTCTAAAATATATATTCACAAAAAAATATTATAATATGCTCAAAAGATGGTGGATAGAGCTCATCAAGGATAATGACTACTCAATCCACTACCATCCAGGTATGGAAAATAAGGTGGTGGTTTCTCTACGTAGAAAGGATCATGCACATTATAAATGATTATAATTGAAAAGGACCTGATCATATTAGATTTGCAGAGGATGGACATGGAAATAATTAAGGGATTAACATCATCAATACTTTATGAAATGATTTCTCAACCATCTCCCTTGGAGAAAATAAAGGATGATCAAAGAAAGGATGTGGAACTTCTAAAAAGGGTAGAAGCTATCAGATGTGGTAAATCCTCTTAGTTCATGATTTATAAGGAAGGATTTGTAATATTTGTTTCACGATTATATGTACCATCCAATCCAAAGATAAATATGGATCTTTTTAATGATACATATAGCTCAACCTTATCTATCCACCCAACGAGCACAATGATATATTGAGATCTCATAGAGAACATCAGGTGGGGCAATATGAAATGGGAGATTGCTGAATGTACCTCAAAGTGTCTGGTACATCGAAAAGTGAATGCTAAAAGTCTCAATTCAAAGGGGATGATGAATCCATTACCCATACCAACATGGTAGTGGTAGAACATCACCATGTACTTTGTCACTAGACATCCAAGGACATCGAGAAGAAACAATTCTATATGGGTCATTGTGGATTGTCTTACGAAGACAGCTCACATTATCATGATTCGAGAGGACATATCATTTGATCATATTGAATGGATATATATCATAAAATTGGTATGTTTTCATGGAGTACCACTATCTATTGTATCCGATCATGATCCCAGATTCACCTTGAAGTTCTGGAAAAGTATCCAACATGCTCTAAGCATTGAACTGAACTTCAGTACGACCTATCATCTTCAAACCGATGGAAATTTTGAGTGAACTATTTATACACTAGAATATATGTTGAGAGAATATTTTATGGACTTCAAATGATAATGGGACCAACATATTAAATTAGTTAAATTCTCCTACAATAACAGTTTCCACTCGAGCATCCAAATAGAACCATATGAAGCCCTTTATGGGAAAAGGTTCCTATCACCAGTGTGTTGGGATGAATTCACTGAGAGTAAGCTACTTGGACCTAAAATGGTTGAAGAAATGGTGGAGAACATGATAATAATTCATCAGCACATCAAGGCAACCAAAATTCAACAGAAGAGTTATGCAGAAAATCGCCAATGATAACATGACTTCAAAGTGGGAGACGTGATATTTCTATGCAGAACTCTGTGGAATAATGTCATGAGGTTTGGGAATAATGGTAAGCTATGTCCCAATACATTGACCCATTCAATATACTTGATCGAGATTCAGTTTTGGCCTATTGACTAGCACTTACACCTTCCATGCCCAAAGTACATGATGTTTTTCAAGTATCCTTCTTAAAGAAGTATATACCAGACTCTTCACATGTACTCACTTTAGAGGAGAAATAGTTGGAGGATGATCTTTCTAAAAAGGAGATTCCAATGAAGATCTTCAATCATAGAGATAATGTTATACATAATATGAATACTCACCTGATCAAGGTTCTATGGTGGAACCATAAGTACAAATAGGAAACATGGGAACTGGAGGGTGCAATGAAGGAAAACTACTAGCACTTTTTTTGGCCTAGAATGTAAACTGAAATTTCAAGGGCGAATTTCTTATGAGGGGAAGAATGTAACGACCCAATGTTTTAAATGGAATCCCTTCCTATAATTATTTCATATAATAACATGGATTCAGAACACAATGAATTAATAATTACTATGTAACCATTAAACATAAGTTTGTCCATTGTCTATTTTTAATTTCGAAAAACGGTCATCTACAATTGTGATCAATAAGTGAATTGGAGTTTGATAAGACAAAAATTATTTTTGATGAATAATTACATAACCTTATGAATAGTAACATTACTTTTTGAAAAGTAGTGAATTGTAATGAAGAGATAATCGGCCAAAAAAATTGAAACTTCATCCATGAATGTACAAATACAGTTTATACATCTGAAAAGTGAAAAAATGATCATAGTAGAAGAATTGGTATTTTGTTTGTAAAAAATATTTTATTTATAATTAAATGTTTAATATAATAATTTAAAATGGAAATGTATTTTAATAGAAATTAATCATAAATTTTTAATTTATTGTATTATACATATAAGATAATTTTATGGGACCTTGATTAATTTTTCAACGTGTTGTAAAACGAGTTATTTTTTAATGTTGATTTTTTTTCCATAAATTATGGTTTTATTTAAAAATTAAATTAAAAATATTTAGAAAATTATATTCAAAAAATGGAGTTCACTTTTTAATTCTACATGTTTAAAAATGGTTATGATGAATTTTTAGGGTTTTTATAAAATACATGAATTATTCGTGAATAGTAAAAATACATTTTTAGTTTTCTATATATTTGATGACATCATAATGATGTAATAATTAATAAATATTTATGGTTGAATTTTGTAAATTAAAATATTATATTAGGTTTCCCAAGTGTCTAATACCATGGGAAATGCCATGGTCAATCCCATTGTTTTACAAAAACCACTAATGAGGTGTCTTTTTAAATTAGTAAAAAACATTATCTCTTTCACTATAAATTCCCACTCATCCGTTCATTTTCATTCATTCCAAATCCCTCCTTCTCGAAGCTCTAGGGTTGTTACGTCCTAATTATCCCTCCCTAGGTGTCCTCAAGCCCCTAAGGACCCAAAATACTTGTTTTATGATCTAATCTACAAGGTAAGGGAACATTTCACCCTCCTCTTTTTGTCACCACTTATTTTATGTTATCTCATTAAATTTCAATTATCAATTGTTGGGTTTTGATATTTGGAATCACGTTTTCTATAATTATGGTTTCCATATGATTTTATACCCTCTTATCTCTCATAAATTAAATTTATGAACTTTTAAGTGATGCGGTTAGGCTGTTAAATTTTCATAAGGGGTCTCTAAATTTTCATTCATTTCCATGTTCATATATTTTATTTTTCTTTCCTCATATCCTTTTATCCAAATGTTGGGATGAATCCAGTACCTTACATGTACTATATTTTTTTCATGATAAATTAATAGTTCTTCATCAACTATCCTTTCTTTTTTATACAAACTAATATGAAAATATCATCTGAGATGTGCAAAATTACCACATTTATGGATGATGTGTTTTAAATTTATGTTATTATCTTAAATTATTATAATGAAACCATTTTCATGGTTGAAAGATATGATAATATATGTATTATGTCTCATATATGGTTATGTAATCCTTTGGAACAAAAGGTTTTTATTTATAAAATAAAACATCTTCTTGGTGGTCAAAAACCACCAATTAACCCAAACGGTTATCATTAAATAATTTATATAATGATTCATCTTCATGCCAAGTAACCAAATGAAGATTACAATAATGTAACCTACTGTTTTTTAACAAATAACATATTATTTCAAATCTATACAATCATGTCCAATTTAAAATATTCTTAAAACATTAATACAAGTGAACCGATAATTAGAACCAAGGAAACAATGAACCCAAACAATGAAATTGAACCTCATAACCAATCAAAAGGTTAAGAATGAACTCAAATAGGTTTAAATAAATAATTATCATATAGAATAGCTTATTTAATTATTAATAAATTAACATAATTTGATTATTCAGGTCATTAATATCATGTGGAGAACTCCATAGGACTTAAGGTAATGGATTCTACCCAAATCACCTTTATTCCTTTAGGTTTCTCTGTAATTCATTCTACCCAAAAAAGTTTCTTTTTCTTTTTACGAACAACTTCTAAATTTTGTTTATATGATCCAAACAAATGTCTCATGATCTATACTTAATTATCTTTTGGGTATACACATGTTTTTAAGTGATTCCTTCTTTAATTCATCCCGATAAGCAAACCTATTTTTAGGAAAAATCCCAAATTCTTACCCAATTTTAAGTGCACTCTATTCTCTATTTTATGACACCATTGTATTAATTAATTACATCCTTTTTTAATGAAAATAATCTTGGGTCAATTATTATTTTATTTAAAATATTTTCCTCTTTTTTATTTTAAAATATCTTTAGTATTTTCCTTAAAACCGAAAAAAAAATTTAATGACAATGTTTCTCAAAAAGATTTCTTATATGTTGTAACTTATGTTTGAAATAAATTACCACATTATATGATTATTTTAACTTATGAACATATATTTATGTTATAATCCCTTTCTTTCATGTACTCTTTCATGATACACCAATTGGTTATGTTGTATTTCAGGATTTTGGTACCTAATTCTTTTCGTGGGAACCCTTTTATTTTGGTATGGTTGATTTTGTATGATTCTTTATTGGGAAAGAATATTCATGAAAAATTTTAGATGGGTGTGTCTAGATAGAACTCCAATGAATTTAGTAATGTTATTTCTCTTGAGATGCGATGTGAAATGGGATTTTTGGTTTGCCTTGACCCTTAATACTATAGGATATGAGATTGAAGGTTATCCTTGACTCATACTAAAGACATTTTTTTCATTTCTACCACTTTTGTATGATTCCATTTTTATATGATCCCATGTTTATATGTTATGATTCTATATTTTCCATGATTTTTATATCATTATTTCATGCCTCCTAACTCATGTTCTTAAGCTTTATTCTTATGTTCATTCTCTTACTCTTCTTTCCAGCTCATCCTTTTGTTCGTGTGTTTCTCTAGGATATCTAATGCAGATGTATGAGCACAATGTATGTTAGGAGCTCATTATGGAGATTAATAAATAAGTTCTTTTATCCCCACGTTTTAGGTTTTTTGTTTTAAGTAACTAGTTTTCAAAGCCACTAGAAATCACAATCCTTGGCTGGTACTCTAATGTATATTGATGCTTAAAATCATATAATATTATATGTAAACGTCTAGGGTCACTATATGTTTTCTATTTCTTGGGGACCCATATGACATGATGGATCATATGGTTACTTCTTTTGAGACTTCATGCTGGTTCAAATATGACTAATGGATAGAGGAGCGGTTCTCCCAAAAGCGCTATGTATGGTACCTTGCGACTGGTTCAGACCTAAATACAATTGATTTTAAAATATGATTGACTAAATGTCCCAATGGGAAGCATCTATGTGTGACTTGGTAGGACCATGGTGGGGAGTACCTCTATGTTACTTGGCATACCCATGGTACTCAACATGAGAAGTGCCTCAGTAGGCCACGGTGGAGAGCAGCTCTGTGTGACCCAGAAAACACATGGTACATTATGGGGAGGATTACCTAAATAGTTCATTGTTAGTGGGAAGCACCTCTATGTGACTTGTTAGGCCCACTGTACTTGATAAAGGAAGAGTTATCTTGCAGGTCAGGTGTTCGACAATGTGACCAGTGATGCCAATGTTATTACACTAAATTTTACCTACTATAAGTTGTATTTGATTTGTTCTTGTGATTGAGAGTATGTTATGTGGTTTTTCATTTGTTGAACTCAAGGAGACTGTTTAGGGTCTCTTGGACCCTACTGGGTGTTGTTATACTCACCCCTGCATGGGCTTCACCCACACCTTGTTGTGTTTTATGCAGATGACAGGCATATTTGGGTGAGACTCGGGGAGCCAGGACCTGACAGTGGATGGTTGTGAAAGTTGATGTGTAGATACGTAGTGACGAGTTTTTCTTACCCTTCAGGTAGGATCCATGGCAGATGACCCCAAGAGTTGTGTTACCTATTGCTGTTTTCCTTTTCTGTTGGGCCTGTATTTTGGCCCTTTTACATTCAGTTGTACTTATACTCAGTTATTTGATGGTATGTTATTTCCCTTTTGTGAGTTGGGAAATTGTTGGGTGTGTGTGTGTGCATATAGGTATCCATGAAAATTCCACCCACTTGCAGGTTGATGCCTTAAACACTAGTCAACATCCCCTGGCCTTCAAGAGGTGGGCTTGGGGTAGTCATTAAACGGGCCTCGGGGGATGGGTCATGATAACGTGGTACCATAGGGTTGTCGATTCCCCCTCAAAGACTAGGATTATATGTTTTTCCTTGGATCAAAAGTTTTAAATGTTGTGAGTCTGAATTTCAGATTTGGGGAGTCCAGTGTTGGTGTTGTGGTTAACGTATCCATACAATATGAAATTAAATACTTCTTTTCATCTCAATACATGAAATCAACTATTGCATAAGTTTCCTGTGATTTTGAATAAGAGTTATCTCACCATGTATAATGCTATAACCATGGTATATATTGATCTATAATAGGATGCCTCTAGATGGACCAGCTGCTAGGATCCTGATACGAGGTCATGAGGATAGCCTGCCATGCCACGAGGTGTCTGTTCAGGGAATAGTGTTTGAGATGGCCCCATTGGGTGATGCACCAGTGCTACCACCACCTAATGGTCAGAATGTACTGCCAACGGTACTAGAAGATTATGTTTATAGGCTCAGTGACTTACATGTGTTTCAAAGACTAAGACCTCCCAGGTTCTGGGGAGATACGGATCCTCAGGTCGCTGAGGAATGGCTAGAGGTGGTCATGCAGGTCCTTATCTTAGTGAGGACACCGCCTAAACCGATGGGGATATTGGAGTTGAGCCTTATATAGAGCTCGGCAGGGTGATGGTAAAGCATGACCATCCAGACTCACGATGAGGTGACCCTCAGTTGGTTTGACTTCGAGAGGTTTTTCCAAGATATTTTTTCCCACAACGTTGCACTCGGTGCGCATTTAGGAGTTGCTTCACCTATAGAAGGGAAACATGACAGTGGCCCAGTACTCAGTGAGATTTACTAAAATATCTTACTAATCCACATAAATGGTGTGAGACCCTTTCATCATGGATCGATCCTTCGATCATGGACTTCAGCGCGAGATCAGGTATTTGATATTGTCTCCCTGCATCACTACCCAGGACGGGGTGCTGAAGCGATCATTTCTAATAGAGAGAATCTTGGTGGATTAGGCACTGGTATCTAGAGCTTCCAGTAGAGTCTTTGGAAGGCAGTATATGCATCGGCCCAAGCATCCCAGGTCTTTCAATGGCTGACCCCAAGACTCAGGATCGGAAGTGCGAGCCTCCCTGACAAGAGGGAGTCATTTGTTTGCCAGGTTTTTCTTTACGTGTGGTGTACAGGGACACGTGGCATGTGACTACCTAACGTACAATATAGATGAGGAGAAGATGGTTGAGAGGCCACTAAGGCAGTGGTCATGGATCGAGCGTGGAGTTTCGCATGGTGGTTTACATAGAACAGTATAAGGTTTTGCAGAAGGTGTTGTATGACGATTTGAGGCTCTACCACCACCACCCCAGGTGGTCCACCCCGACCACATGAAGCTGGTGGAAATGGGCGATCACAACTCCAGGTGGCAGAGGCCTATGAACACATCACTTCATAGATTATCAGAGGAATAAAATGTGTCTATTCCACCCTACCTTCATTTCTTATAGACATAGGTGACAATCACTCTTTCATTTCCACAACATTCTTTCAGAGCTCAGAGGTTCTAGTGTATCTGTTCGCTCGATTTTTATGATTTGCGACTCTTAAAAGAGTGGATTTGATTATTACACACTGGTGAAGGCAGTGTGAAATCACTCTTGGAGGCAAGAGCTTCAGCTGTTATCTCCTAGTGGTATCACCGAGGCCTTAAAAATTTATCATCGTTAGGGAATGGATATCCACAGTACATGCTCGGTTCGACTATTTTCGGAGCAATGTACGGTGTGTCTGTAAGGATGGGATCATGATTTCCTGCACCAGTGAGAAGGAAACATTTTCATCACATGATGGAATCTCTCTAAATATGGTGAATTCGATCACTCGTATGTTGGCTAGCCATACCCTCAATATAGTGGAAGATAGAAGTTTAATCTATCCTTTAGTGGTTGGACAGTATGCTAATGTCTTCACTGATGCTATTCTGGGACTACCTCCTCTTAGAGTGGTAGACTTTTACATCGTCCTATACCCCGAGAAGATACTAATATCTACACCCGTATATCGAATGTATCTCATGGAGCTTCATGTGTTGAGGGTATAGTTCGAGGAATTACAGTTCAAGGGGTTTGTAAGGCCTAGTGTTTCTCTAAGGGAAGCCCTGATTTTGTTCACTAAGAAGGCATATGGGAGTTTGAGGATTTGTGTGGACTATCGGTGACTGAACCAGGTGACCATGAAGAACATGTATCCTCTGCCAAGGATCAATGATCTCTTCGACCAGCTGAAGGGAGCTCAGTGTTTTTTGAAGATAGACCTCAGATAAGGCTATCATCAGCTCAAGGTACGAGGCGAGGATGTAGCTAAGACAGTCTTCAGATGTTGGTATGTCCATTATGAGTTCTTGGTGATTCCCTTCCCTGTGAAAAATTCTCAGGTTGCATTCATGGGGCTCATTAATAGAATTTTACATCCTTACCTTGATCTCTTAATGGTAGTATTAATTGATTATATCTTGGTGTACTCAGCATTGGAAGAGGATCACGCCACGCACCTGATGATGGTTCTGGATACACTCCGAGAGAACCAGCTTTATAGAATGATCTCAATGTGCTAATTCTGGATATGGGACGTCTACTTCCTTGTGTATGTTATCTCGGAGGATAGAGAAGTAGTGGATCCGGATAATATAGATACAGTACCTGCTTTGGATCCACCGAGGAGTGTGGTCGAGGTGTAGAGTTTCCTAGTATTGGTTGGGTACTACCGGATGATTGTAAAGGACTTCCCAAGGGTAGAGGTACCCTTTTAATCATTGAAGAAGGAGGAGCCTTTATTGTTGACGAAGAAGTTCCAGAAGATTTTCTAGAAGCTGAGGCAGAGACTGATGAGTGCCCCCATCTTAGGGCTACCCGAAGAGGGAATTGGTTATATAGTCTACTGTGATTGATCAAGGACCAGAATAGGCTATGTCCTGATGCATAAGCGAGCGGTGATCACCTATAGCTCATTGAAGTTGAGATAACATGAGCCGAACTATGCTACACATGACCTAGAATTATCAACGGTGGTCTTTGTGTTGAGGATGTGGCGGAATTACCTGATGGGAGAATTGTTTAGTATTTACTCCTATCACAAGAGTATCAAGTATATATTCTCAATGAAGGACCTGAACCTGGCCGAAGTCTTATGATGTCAAGATATGGTGACCCTTGTATTTTTAGGAGGGATACCATGTCTTCCTATGGTTCTCACCCTGATGAGGGTTGTGGAGAATTGGCATGAGATGAAAGAAAACTATCAGGTTCGTCAGACCTTTCTTGATCCTCAATAGTGTAAGCAAGGTGGAGTACTGTCTAGCTCATCCCCCAGAGATGCATCAGGTACATAATGTTTTCTGGTGTCGCAGCTGAGGAGGTACATGCATGATCCATCCCCTACTATTGACTGGGTTGAGCTAGACATCGATGATGGGGAAACATTTGTAGAGTGCCCGGTGGAGATAGAGGATCGATAAGATCTAGTCCTTCGTGGGCAGTCGATTCCTCTAGTGTGAGTTTGTCAGTAGAACGGGGACCTCCAAAAGAGAAAATGGGAGAGGGAGGCTCAAATACTTTCTCAGTAACCCCATTTGTTCCCCTATTTTTTATGTGGCTTTCATGAAATAAAATACCTAAGGTGGGGAAAATGTAAGGACCTGACAATTCAATATATATTTTTTAACTTATTTGGGATTATTATGAGTTTGTGAAAATTGAAGGCACATGATTATAATGCCCAGAGATTCCTGAATTGAATTTTTTTACCTTTTTAAGGTACATTCAGTAATCGTGTGGGGTCCATTTTATATCTTTCGAACTACTGCTCAGATTAAAAATCAGAGGGCAAAGTTGAATCTGCAATGTCATCATTCACATAAGGGAATCATAACATTGACCAAAAAGGGTCGAAAAAGAAATTTGATTTTATGGACTTTACAGAAAAAATAAAAAAAATAAAGATGATTTTATTTTCATTTTTTCAACTATTGGAAAAATGGTGGTAGGAATACAGTGCAATTTCAATCCATTTAATGGCATGGCTCTTTTTTGTGTAACCACACTGTTGGGGGAAATTAAAAGAATGAGTAACCACACCATTGACAGAATTAAAGAGTTACAATAATTATAATCATTAATTAACCTCATTAATTGTATGGTGTGTTAATCCTCTCTTCCCTTCAATTTAATCTGTGATAGGGCTTGGGTTTTGGGAGAGCTATAAGAGGAAGTTCTGATGAAGCACCGACAAATTTCTGCTCCGACGAAGAATGTGATTGAGCGACAGACATTTGGGGAATCAATGAGCGACGAAAAGCACCGACAAACACCTTTAGACATGTACACTCCATTATTTAATATATACCCTTCCATAGAATAAATGGTAGGGTATTTTTTGCTTTATTGATCCAGTTCAACACATTGTTGATTATTATGAAGAACACAGATCAACCATCCAATAGGTTGATATGTGTTTAATTCCTAAAAAGAGGGTGGATATTATGGGGAATTCTTTATGGATGTTATTACATAAAACTAATCCTTCCCTGGTTATAATTCTAAGGAAGAGGGTGTGGTACAATCAAAAAAGGCCAAATCCCTCCGTCAATTTTGGTTTTGGTTGTGTATTTTGTAGACAACTAGAAGTTATGGCAGCACACTGTGGTACTGACCACATGCCCGATGGAGAAGAGACAAGCCACCGGCCCAACCAGTATCTATTGGGGGAGGCAGTCCCTAGTGGCATGAATGGGTGGTGAAAATATGCAGCCACAAAGGGTCGCCATACTAGAGGAGGTGCGACCCAGTGGTGCTCCTAGGCGGTGGAAAGCCACATCCACAATGGGCCGCAACATTGGAGGATGTGCTCTAGAGCGGCGGAAAGTCACATCCGCGATGGGACGTGACATGACATGATATAGGGGGAGGTGAACCTAGGTGGCAGAAATCTGCTACCATGAAGGTACATGACTCTAGAGAAGGTGTTCCTCAGTAGCACGCCTGGGCGGCGAAGAGGCTGCGGCCGCGACGGGCCGCGGCGCAGTGGAGTTCCACGGCGCCAGCACTGCACAGCGTGGATGATTCAACCCGCCGAGAGGGTTGATGCATAAGGTGCATTCAGGTCCACTAGCCACGTTAGAATGTTCCGGACATGGCTATTCCGCATTCGGGGAGAATGGAGTCGGCTCGTAACTGCAGCCTGGGTGATCCTGGCAGGATGTATTACCAGGCGGGCCGGACCGAACAGGCCGGCCTAACGAGTCAATCCTGCATGTTCAGTGGTCCAAACATGTGGCCGATTGGGCCATTTTGAACCCAACCTAGCCACTCTAGGCTTGTCCAAATGAGCTGGTTGGACCCCGGCTAGGTCAACCCAGATCGGGTCTGGTCAGGTCTGTCCGGACCCGGACCCATTTCGTCCAAATTAGGTTTAATTGGGCGTAACTTTTAAACAGTACTTCCATTTGATGAATCGTTAGTGGCACCAAAACCATTAATATAAGGTAGTGATTTTCAGATAATTCACATGAAATTCGAAGAAAGATATATTTTTTCCGGGTTGGATCATACTACAATCCAACTAGGTCCTCAGCACTAAAATGCATATAACTTACAGACTGGACGTCCGTTTGATGTGTCATCTTTTGAATTGGGAACCTTATGACATGATGGATCATCAGGTTACTTCTTTATGAGAGTTTGTACTAGTTAAAATTCAATATATGGTTGGAGTAGCGGTTCTCCCAACTGCACTATGTACGGAACCCTGTGACTGGATGAGACCTAAAGACTGATGATTTTTGACTCTATATGACTTGACTACCCTGTGCAAAGCACCTCTATGTGACTTGGAATTCCCATGGTGGGGAGAACCTCTTTGTGACTTGGAATACACATGGTACTTGATAGGAGGAGTACCTCATTAAGCCACGGTGGGGAGTGGCTCTGTGTGACCCGACAAACCCATGGTTTGCGATGGGGAGGAGTACCTAAGTAGTTCAAGGTTAGTGGTAAGCAGCTATGTATGACCCGATAGTCTCACTATACTCGATAGTGGAGGGGTTCTCTAGTAGCTAAGGTGTCCGACAATGTGACTGGTGATGCTAATGTTACTACCCTAGAATTTACTTGGATTGAGCTATCATTTATTTATTCAAGTGATAAATATTATACTATTTTGTTTTTTCTTTTGGGAATTCTTGGTTACATTCCTGAGTCTCAGGGTCACTACTGGCTACTGTTATACACACCCCTTCATGGGCTTCGGCTGCACCTTGTTGTGTCTTGTACAAATGACGGACAAATCTGATTGAGACTTGGGGAGCATGGACCTGATGGTGGACGGTAGTGACGGTTGATGTGGAGAGCCACAGTGATAAGCTATACCTACCATTCACATAGGATCATTTTCCAGACAACCTTGAATTTTTTTTCCATTTTTATTTTTTTTACATTTCATTTAGTCTTTAATTTGGCCCCTTTACATTCAGGTGCACTTGTACCCAGTTATTCAATGGTATGTTTTTCCCTTTTGTGAGTTGGGACATAGTTGGGAATGTGTGTGCATACAGGTAGCAATGCAAATGCCTCCCACTTGTATGTGGATGCCTTTGGTGTTAGTCACAAGCACATGGCCTTTGTGATGTGGGTTTGGGGTAGTCACTGCATGGGACCTAGGGGACAGGTTGTGAAAAGAAAACTGTTATAACATATATTAACAAGTTATATAGGGATAATTTTTTTTCATAATACCAACATTTTAGTCCTTAATATTCAAAACAAATGTGACTGCTCAAAGAATATTTTATTTCTTAACCAATCATTTTAGTTTTATTTGTTATTTCTCCTCATTAAAATATTTACTAAACTATATTTTATAATAACATTACTATATCTTTATGTTAGTATATTAATTAATTTATTTATATCTATCTTCAACATCGATCAAATGGGAATGTAATCAATCAATCATATTTTCATCTAACTACTAGCCCCATAACAAATGTAATTTATTTTCCATCCCTACCTATCAGGATTAGTTTTAGTGATAGATTGAATGTTTAAATATATAATATTCATGACATAATTGTATTTCTTGAAATATTGTATGAATTCTAATTTCTATCCTTTTCAATAACAAACAAATGAAAACATTTTTCATGTGAATGTGTTGATGGCAACCACCATGAAGCGATGTGATTCATTTTTCATCCCCACATCACAATAACTATATATATATAAGTATGTTTAAATAAATAATATTTTGTTTGTGATATTATTATCATTATATAAGGATAAAATAATATCGTCCTTCTTTCTATAATAATAATTGAAAAATTGAAATGTTACACATGTGTACGTAAGACCCACCATCTCCAAGATCATAACATCATCCATTTTTTCATAAAAATCATTTAAGGATCGTTTTAGAAGTATATATGATATATAAAAATTATATATATTTCAAAATTATTATTAGTATATTGGATTAATGATCTCTATGACTATAGTTTATGTACTGAAGTTATTTTTGATATATGAGCCAAATATCATAAAAACATCCAACATGAACATAATTGATTGAGTACTTTTAGAGAACAAGGTAATAAGTGAAATAAAATTAATAATAAACTTTAATGGTTTCTCAAGAAAGTACCTTATTTACATAATATCAATATTCAAGAATAAAATTATTGTATGTGATAAGTTGAGCATGAAAAAAGGGGCACCGTTACATAAAACATCATTTCAAATGATTCAATGATTTTTCTTAAAAAAGCATTATCTCCAATGACCATCATATTCTAAATGAATAAAGAAAATTATAATCTATTTTTCTATTTATGATAAATTTTATTTTGACCATTTCAGACATTTTTTTTATGATCTGAAAAATGATTCTTTTTCAGGTTTTATGTAAGGGACTTTAAAGAAAAATATATTCTTAATGTTTCCCTTACAACTCTTTATATTCAATGTATATATTTTTAAATTTATTTTATGGATGATTTTATTTGGAAATTAAAAAAAATTAATGGAAATTTTATGAATATTTTATGAATATTTTATTTCCATTTGAATATCATCAAAGATAATATTTTTATGCAATTAATTGACTTTATTTAAAAATTAAAAAATGTAGTTTTTATGATTGTATATATAGTGAAAAAAAAATTTACCTCCACCATAACTGTTGTTTTATTTATGTCTCCATATACAATATTTTCTGTTTTCTTCAATGGAAAAACATATTTCACTTCTATATATGTATTTTAGTTTTGAAAATGGGTTTTTAAAAAGAGTGTGTATTTCAATATCCACAAGTTTTTTA
The DNA here is from genome assembly GCA_963277665.1 of Viscum album. Taxonomy (NCBI): domain Eukaryota; kingdom Viridiplantae; phylum Streptophyta; class Magnoliopsida; order Santalales; family Viscaceae; genus Viscum; species Viscum album. Next base: position 2,632,198 of record OY728129.1, read on the forward strand.
CATAAGTAATTAAAGGATATTTTTAAATGTTTTATGATTAAAAGGTGAAAAAATAAAATATTTTATTATTGATATAGTACTTGAGAATTACATATGTGAAACTGGTTGCCATGATATGGATTATATGATGGGTTGATCCCTATTTTATTTCCTGATGAATGGATGTTCCTGATAAAGCTTAAATGATTGGTCGAGCCCCGTTATAGATCATGATAAAAAGGGGATCATGATACAACTTATATAATTTTTTGGGCCCCATTATAGTTTATGGGAAATGGGTGAGGCTGATATACCTTATATGGAGGTGATCCCCATTATATCCCTCTAATAAATTGGGAGATGTTCATATTCTTAATAGGAAAAAAGAATGGTGTTGCTGGTGGGTTTCTCCTATTGATTTAAAATGGATCCAGTTATTTCTTGAAAAGATTTTAAAATGGGTTATGAGTCTAATTGCTTTAAGATACCTCATTTTTTTTGATTTTATGGTTTTTTTCCAATGTTTTCATTTGATAAATAAATGTTTGTGATTTTCAAGTGAAAAATATTTATTGCATTTGTTCAAATAAAATTTAGGCAAACGTAAACATTTCATGCATTTTCATGTTTTTATCTTTACTACTGAATTTATTCTTTTTTATGTCCCCTACTAAAATTTTTTCTCTCATCCCAAATTTTTAAATGTTTTTTCTCGTGGATTACATATGGTTATTCATAAAAAAAATATTTCACATTGATGATATTGAACATTTTTTATGAAAATAAATATTATTTAATATTAAATATTCTATATTTTTGGAAAATGAATATTATGTAGAAGTGTTCAATTTATAAAATATGTGTTTGTTATATATCATTTATAACCCGATTCTCTATAAATCAATACTTGAAAAGATACCTAAAATCAAATAAGGATATCTATAGTTTAAAATTGTGATTATGAAATTTTTATGGTATAGTCCTTAAAGTATGTATCACTTTATAGGTTTAGATAATATTCAAGCATTTGGTGTTTTGAAGAAAAGTTGAAAATTATACTATGACTACAATGGTTAGTATATTATTGAGAATTATAGTTTTTTAAATAAATTTATTGATTTGAACACAACATGTTTAAGGATATCCTTGTGTTTATCCTCATCATAATATGTTTTATCTAGATTATTTTTGAAAATAGTGGATGTATCTATAGAAATTTGATTATAGTGGGTTTAATATAGTTGAAAAATTTAATCACATTAGGATCCATGTTTTTTGTTTCTAATGGAATCTTTAAATGGATACCACATCTATAAATAACATGGGATTTTATTCTGAAGGTCGATAGACATTGCTATTTCAATCCAAATATTCATAGGAACATACTTTTGTTGACATGATGAGAGTTCGGGACAATCAAAAATTTCAAGAGGGGAATTATTTCCTTCTTCGGGACTCTATTATCGATTTAAGAAATGTTTTCAAATATTTCATGAATCCTAGTATGGTACTGGTTACCATAAAAAACTATTGGATGTAAATTCATTATATATACAAGAGGTCAATCGATTAGTGACACCATCTGTATGTATGAAAGGTTCTTCATCTATTTCCAATTATTACCTAACAATAAAGAATTGATTATTTTTGAAGTCACCAATCTAGGATTTCTAGAGTTTATTTTCATCCAACAAGGAAACTAGTACTTTTGAATTGGGATTGAACCTATATGAGTCACCTACACATCTAATGACAATAGTAATCAAACCCCATATTTCGAATTTATGACCAATCTGTTTAATTAAACATCATGGGGAATGTATGTATATGAGGGAATATAATAATTGGGGTTAGATCTTAGGCATTATGAAGTTGGCTTATATATCCTATTTATAATGTTAATCAATGTCATTTTAGTTTAGTTATTATACATGGATGGATGTTCATGTCTAGGAGGAATTTTTATCATGATGTTGACATGAACACTAAAAATATCAAAGCCAATGTAAGTCACACTTGGTGTGAGAAACAATAGATTGAATAAGATAAAACATGTCACAAGGGATACAATATTTTACTTTTATGGGTCTTACACACAAAGGTTTTCCTAATTGGGGGATTTTTATTTTCGTAGTGGTATGATATTTTAGAATCCCTTAGATAAAATGAGTTACGATCGATGTGGGAAAAGTAAATAAAAAGAGATCATATGAATCACCTATAGGTGATGGAATTATTGAAGTGGCCCGAACAATGAATCATTAAGGTTTTAGCCAAAAAATTGGTTCCATCAAACGGTTCCACTGAAACGGTGGCACCGATCATGGTTTCACACCGAAACGATGGCACAGCTAATGGTAACACCCCTTCAGGTGGAACCATGATGATGGAACCATGAGGGTGGCAATGTAATGGTCACACCGTCACAGTAGCACACCAAAATGGTGGCACCGTGGTGGTGGCCCCATGACGGTGGCACCGTAGCGATCACACCATCCCAGTCAGACACCGAAATGGTGGCACGCTGACGATGGAACTGTGACCCTGACACCGCTTACAGTGTCTCACCAAATAGGGTCCCTCCCCTGTTTCTTTTTCCAATTCCACTCCCTAAATGTATCTTTTGACATTAGTGTGTTTTAAATACCCCTTTTAGACCCATTTAAATCCAATAAATGATATCTAAAATCCCTCAAGAGCCAAGTGACCCTTGAATTACCTAAATCTGTGGCTTTTCCTCGGTGTCACACCTTTTCTCGTACATTCCTGTTCATCCCCTGTTGTGCATTTTCCTCTGATTAAAGGAAATTGTTTAACGCACAACTATTATGGCCACCTATATGATGAAAATTATTACATAAATATTAATTCCAACATGTTTACCCCCCCCCCCCAACTGCGTGGTGAAACAATGACCATCCTTTAATTCCATTCAAGATTTTTATATCGTGTAACTCTAGGATCTCACCATTTTATCACATAGTAATACTTTCTTCTTTGGGGATGGTCTCTTTTCCTTCTTCTCCTTGGTGCGTTTGGAGTCCCCCTTCTTGAGGTAAGTGGTGTGCCTGTGATGTAGCCCTTCCTCCCCACTCTTAGAGCACACGGAGTTCCTCCTTTTCAAGTCACGCGTCCCCAGTTCTTAGTGCGTAGAGAGAAACATCTACCATTGATCATACAAGTAGGGTTCTTCCGTTGGCTCTCTTTACTGTGTATTAGGTAGGGTGGGTATGATAATGTTTCCTTAGATAATCCATGAAACCAAACATTAACAAAGATAATGAATGGAATTTTAATGAATAAATGGGTGTGTTTGATGATTTTGATGTATTCTATTATCCTTGATTATATGTTGTGGATTTTAATGGATTATATCCACAGAAAATCATGATTGTGGGTGGTCTTACCTTGTGCACTAATGATCCTCAGTTTTTCATTTTATTTCTTCAATGATTTAATGGATATAACATGGAAACTGGATAATCACGTGAAAATCTGTTGATTAAATGGATGTCTAGTGAAGAATAATCTTTTTGTGATCACCCTGGTTAACCAAATGGAGAGAAGGAACTTAATTAATGGTGTGTTGAATCTAAAAAACCCCATTGCTATGTCCTGGTAATATGTGTGGTTGTTCTTCTAATTCATGTGGGGTGACATGGATGAGGATGTGATCCCCAATTGTGGTGCAGTTGATGGTTGATGGATCCATAACCTTGAGGGGGCCATATGGTGGGGCTTGGTTTGGTTCTAGTACATTGAGGGATCTCACATATCCCTTTTGTTGTTGTGACATTACAAGAGAACCTGGTGTGAATGCTTAATCTACTGCTTGGTTGTTTTTTCGCTTCCTTGTCTTGTGACTATGTCATTATATTTCCGGTAGAGAATAATTACTTAAATAGAATCATGTTATTATGAAAGCAATAATGGGTTCAATGGGGAATTATTTTCCGAGAATGAGTTGTGACTGGGTTATAGTTTTTGTTCTTTTTATGAATGGATATTAATGAGCATTTTTGTGTATCAGCTAATTTTGGAACCCCTAGTTTGGGATGAGTTGTTGTTTACCAATAGGTATAATTTAGTTCTTATGATTTTTATTCGTCTCCCATCCACATTGATCACTTCGTGCCGAACATCCCCCATTTCATTGGGGAGGGTGTTTTTTACAACAATCCCAAGAGTGGCGGGTTGTTAGCTCTTTTTCTGCTTCCTTTCCTGAAAATCTCAAGACTCTTCGGAATGGTTGTGATGGCCTAAGGTCCATTATATCCCAAGATTCTTTAGTCAAGGTATGTTGTGGTGGTTGGCCCATGTTTGTGTCTAGGCAGGTTGATTCCCAAGTGTCTTCGAGGTGATGCCAAGGTGTCTTCGGGCGTGGCAGTAGTTGTTCGGGCCCTAGTGTCTTCGTGTGTGGCGGTAGTTGTTCTGTCCTAGGTGTCTACGAGCATGTTTACATGTGCTTGTGGCCCAGGTTTGTGCGAGTGGGGTATGGTAGTGGGACTGCAGTGGAAATGGAGGGGAAGGTCTGATGTGTAGGAGGACTTCAATAACCAATGGGAAAGTGGTGTGGGGTACCCAAATATCAATATGCTATTACTATTACTTTACATTAATTGCATTATTTGGGGAGTGTTCCTGGGTGAGGTTGGGTGGATAGTTTCCTATCTAGGTTCTTTGGTTATCTCCTTTTTCTCATAAGGCATTAGAATTCCTCCCCAAATGTGCATGAGAACATGTGTTTTTCTCTACTGACTATACCCACATACTCACCTTACGTATATAAAATTTCTTTCAGGTTTCTAGGAGGACTTCGAGGACCATCTGGGACCGTACTAGTTTGGATGTTGGGATAGTTTTTGTTTCTGTTTTACTTTTCATTGTTATTTACCTTTGGATTTTTCTTGTATTGTAGCACTTATTATTGTAACATGCATATGAGAATGGATTGTTTGGGTATTACTTTTACCTCTAGTTTCGGTGTTGTTTGGGAATTACTATCTTATCTATTGATCCTACTAAATATAAAGGGTAACGCCTTCCATTTTTTGTGTAATTAAATACCCTTAGTGCTAGTCTCCACTCTAGGGCCTATTGAAGGCAGGTCTCAGGGGCCATTATCCCTCCTTCATCTTGAAGAAGGAAGGGTCTGGAAGTCTGTTGTCCCTTCACTTATCTTGGTGAAGTCAGGTCGTGACAGAATGGTATCAAATATAGGAGTTTGAGAGAAAGGATAGATCTCGGGTTTAGGCACAGTGAGGAATGCATGGGATGGTAGGTAAATAGTGTTAGTCAATCATGGTGTGTGAAATAGGCCATAGAATACAGGCTAGAACATGAGATTTTAGGTCCCCCGTGATCTGATGCAAGGACGCTGGGCCTACTGAATGACCAAGTGAGGCTACACTGATTGTAGGGTAGAGACCCTAGGAAAGGTAAATGCATCATAATGACTTGTTTTCTTGCTTGTCTAGGTTATTTTGGGGATTTACAATGAATAAAAAGTTTACGAAAATTTAAAATCAATCATATACACTACACGGTATTATGTTTTTTTATTTTACCTGGAAGCTTTGGAACTTGGATATTGACCATGAGTAGTGCGAGTGATCGAGGCCGCGGGGGAAGATCAGGCTGATCAGCGGAGGGCTGAAAAAAGATGAGCAGGATGATCAGTGGAAGATGATGCTTTGTGCCTTTCTACTGCTGACCCTTAGGAAGTATGAGGGCAACGTCTCAGATATGGAGACATAGAGGAAGATTGAGGAGTAGGTGATATATTATAGCTTGATTTGGGCTCCAATGGAATACTGGGTTCCTATAACTGTAAGCTAAATGTGGGGAGCATCACGTCAGTGGTGGACACTCTATCTTGGGGAGAATGGGGTGGCTGAGGTTACATGAACTGACTTTGACAGGGAGTTTCGGGTGGAATTCTTATTTTCCACGATGAAGGATGAGAAGGGGTAGAAGATATTCTCCCTTCAACAGGGGTTATGTCAGTGAGGATAGTGGATAAAGTTCAAGGATCTCCGTCGCTTTTCTCTAGACCTCTTTTTGGATGAGGAGTCTCGGTAGAGACGTTTATAGGAGTCACTCCGACCGTCCCTCTAGTATATTTTCACTCCCTTCACTCTACCGACGTACATGGAAGTCCAAAAAAAGTCTGAAGTGGTGAAGAGGATGCACAAAATGGGAGGTGTGCCACGAGAGGGGAGTCTGTTGGTCTTGTCAAAGGGAATTTACATCAAGAGCAGGCCTCCTATGTTAGGGCCTTCCAGGTCTCCTCCAGTGGGGAGTAAGCCCCAATAGTTTCAGTTTCGATCTCCCGGTCCTCGCCCTTTCTTTTTAGGCCTAGGGACAAGATTATTATATGTTTTAGCCATGGGAATATTCGGAATTAGTGACCGAATTGAGTGTGGTGTAGTGGGAGTGGGATGGTTCAACACCCACCTTAGCAGCATCAGTTTCTAGCTAGGTCCTTTCAACAGCAGCAGGAGGGACAACGACCGTTGGATCCTCCAAGAATAGACATTTCAGGAGGTTTCCGACCTCAGGGAACTCCTCGGGGACCTTGACCAAGGCATGGTTGAGTAGGAGGCCAATAGCTGAGGGCATAGGATCTGGTCATGGGTAGTTACATGGCATTGAGGTAGCAGTTCCAGCAGGGTTGGAAGTTATTCGAGTTACGATCAGCTTGTTTAATACTCTTTCTTATGACTTTTTTGATTTAGTGGATTCACACTCCTTTTTTCACCCAGTCTATCCCATTTATTGTGTCTAAATTCAAAGATAATTTCTGTACCAATAGATTTCAGTACGTTATTCGGAGGTCAGACCATCTTGTCTCATGTTTTTTGAGGATTTATACTGATGTTGGGACCACATCAGTCCAGTGGGGACCTTCTTTTGCTGTAGATGAAGTGATATGATGTCATTCTAGGAATCTACTGGCTATTCTCTCTGAGTTCTATTATTAACTGATTATGGAGAAGGGTTTTGTTTTTAGATATATGTAGATGATGTGTGACTTTCATCGGTGTGTGGGGTTTCTAGGGAGACATCCGACAAGTGGAGCCCCATCATTCCTTGTTATTTGAGATTTTAGTAGAGTCAATAGATACAAAAATGGTGGAAGTCTCGGAAATCATCAATGAATTCATGGACGTCTTCCTTGAAGAGGTTGTGACTCTACCCCCTTGATGTAAAGTTGAGTTTGGGATAGACTTTCAACCTAGTGTCGGTCTGATTTTGATGGCTCCCTATCGGATGGTGCCTTATGAGATATGGGAGTTACGAATTCAGAATGATGATCTGATGAAGAAGGGTTTTGTCTGACTGAGCGTATCACCATGAGTTTCTCCAGTATTTTTCATAAAGAAGGATGATAGTGGTATTAGGCTTTGCATAGACTACCGGAGACTGAATCAGGTAACGGTCAAGAACGATTACCCTCTCCTGAGGATTGAATTCCTTTTTTATAAGTTGAAGGGGGCAGGATGTTTTCCATGATCAAACTACATTTAGGATATCAATAGTTGAGGGTGAAAGAGGGTGAAGTCTTGAAGACTTCCTTCAGGTGCAGATATAGGACCGTTGAGTTTTTGGTCATGTTGTTCGACGCTACGAACTCACTAGCCATGTTCATGGGTCTCATGAACTTCATCTTCCTGGAATATCTAGGTTGGTTCATAGTCGTGTTTATTGATGACATCCTGATCTACTCAAGATCAGAGGAAGATCACGCTGATCATGGGAGGATGGTTTTAGAAGTCTTCTGACAGCACCAAATCAATGGTAAATTGAACAAGAGTAAGTTCTAGGTGCATGAAGTACACTTCCTTGGACACATGGTGTCCATGAATGGAATATCAGTGGTACCCTCAAAGGTTGAGGCAATTTTTTCATGGGTGGCACCGAAGAATGTGATGGAGGTTTTTAGTTTCTTGGGCCTAGCAGGTTACTACCGGATATTCGTTCCCAACTTATCTCAAGTTGTAGCACCTTTTACAGACTTGACCAAGAAAGACCAGGCTTTCGTGTTGAGTGGGAAGTGTGCGGAAACCTTCATTTACCTTAAATGTATGTTGGTTAGTGTCCCAGTTCTGAGTTTTCCAGAAGAAGGGGTGATGTTTGAGGTGTTCTGTGATGCATCATCCCAAGGCTTGGGCTGTGTGCTGATGGAATAGTTGAGGGTGATCTTTTAAGGATCTAGTAAGTTATGTCACCATGAGTGTAATTATTCCACCCATGAATTAGAGCTCACATCGGTTGTGTTCATACTAATTTTTTGGTGGAACTACCTCATCGGGGAGCGCTTTGTGGTCTTCATGGATCATAAAATCTTGAGGTCTGGCTTCTCCCAGTGGGACATGAACTTGCAGCAGTAGAGGTGGATGGAGTTTCTCCCGGATTATGACTTCGATATTTCCTACACCTCATGAAAGGGTAACAAGGTGGTTGATACCTTGAGCTGGAAGTCACATAAGGATGCGGTTTGAGAGTCCGAAGATTCTTCGAAGTTGATGGATTAATTGGATTCCCTACACCTGGATGCAAGGGTAAATGGTGTTAGAGGTTGTCTATTTCAGATGACAGTGCATTCCTCTCTTATGTTTAAAGTTGAAGAGTCTTAGTGGGTATATTGAAAGACTAAAGTGATGCATGATCTCATTAACAAAGGAAATTCTTTTGAAGGGTGGTCGGAGGATGGTGAGAATCAGATTCTTTTTCATGGGAATTTTTTTTCAGAGATGATGCATGATAGAGTTCTTGGTGAGTTCCACAACTCACCCCTGGAGGTACATCCCAGAGTTTCCAAGATGTTCCATGGAATAGGGGTTAGTTTTGGTGGCTTGGGGTGAAGCAGACAGTGGAAGTGTTTGTGGAGAAGTTCTTCATCAGTTAGCAGGTGAAGGCTGAACACCGCAACCCAAGGGGGTCTGTTACAACCTTTAGATGTCCCCAAGTGGAATTGGGATGACATCTCGATGGATTTCATCATTAGAGGACCCAGACATCAGGGGGGTTGTGATGCTATCTGGGTAGTGGTGGACCAGCTGACGAAATCAGCTCACTTCCTCACAATCAAGGAGTCGAGTGTAGTGGATTCCCTAGTACAGTGGTATATGGATGAGGTGGTGCAGTTACATGGAGTTTTGAGGTCCATAGTCTTCGATCATGATACCCAGTTTACCTCACATATCTGGAAAGGATTGAAACATTCTTTTGGCACTCATCTACACCTCAGCACTACTTTCCACCCCTAGATGGATTGGAAGATAGAGTGAAACATACAGACGTTGGAGGATATGATATGGGAAAGTGTTTTAGACTTTGGGGGATCATAGGTGTGAAACTTTCCTCTAGAAGGCTTTTCTTACAACAATAGATATCACTCTACCATTTTCATGTCTCCATTCAAAGCTTTGTACGGAAGGTCGTGCTGCTCACCCTGTGTTTGACAGAGTTTGGGGAAGCAGGTGTTCATGGATCGGAGGTAGTACAAATCATGAAGGAGAAGTTATAGCTTATACAGGAGAGGATGATGGCGGCTCATGACTAGTAGAAGTCGTATTCTAATAATTGGAGGAGACCCTTGGAGTTTGAGGTTGGGGAAAAGTGTTCTTGAAGGTCTCCCCTCAGCATGAGAAATGGGGGTTCAGAAGGGGGAGTAAGATTTCTCCAAGGTTCGTCAGACAATTCGAAGTGTTGTGGAGGGTCGGTGAAGTGTCTTATCATCTAGTGATACCATTTCTGCTACTGATAGTTCACGATTTCTTCCATGTGTCTCAACTCCATCACTATCTACATGATGATTCACACTTCCTCGGCTGGGGAAATATGGATATCAAGGACGATGTGATATTTATAGAGAGATCAGTGATGTTCTAGGATCGTTAGGAGAAGGTGCTTCATGGATCAACCATTCCTTTGGTTCGTGTGTTTTGGATGCATGGTGGCCTCGAGGAGAGTACATGCGAATGGGAGGCACAAATACACGGTCAGTACACAATGTTTTTTTATGTTTTTCTCTTTTCTATTTTGTACTTTTATGTGATGTATTGTTTGACCTTGTTAACTACGAAATGTTATGTTTTCCTTGCTCTCTAGATGTGTGTGGAGATTCTTCAATGTGGGGAGGGGAGGACCTGAACCCTAATCAAGATGAATTAAATTGGATATGGTTAAACTCATGTGATAGATTCAGTGCATCCCAAAGAAGATAGTATCTTGACATGGAGGGATGGACTCTCAAATCTATATGACTTAACAGCATGACCTTTACATGTTTGTGTGGTTACTTGAGGGATATGTGTTCCTAAATGTCAATGAGGTTTAATCCTAAGAGGTATATTTCGAAGTTTTTGTTCAGACCCCTCTCTTTTCTTCAGGTCTAGTTTTAATTCTCGATGGTGATGATAGTTTGAGAGTTATCTGGTGAAATGTACCGGACAATGACTCAATAAGATGTCTTCCAAAAACTAGGTGCCATCATACACTTCCATAGAAATGGTGGCATCGATCATGGTCACCCACTGAAATGGTGCCACTGCTAATTGTAGAACCACTTACATTGGCGTTGTGAAGGTGGCACCGTAGTGACTGTGACACTGCTAACTGTGTCTCACCCAATGGTGTCCCACCCTTGTTTTTTTTCCAGTTCCTCTCTCGCAATGTATTTTTTGATGTAAGAGTTTTTTAAATACCATTTTCAATGCCATTTAAATCCCATTAATTATATATAAAATCCTCCAAGAGTTGAGTGACCCTTGACATAACAAAACATGTGGATTTCCCTCATTGTGACACCTTTTCCCGTACTTTCTAATTCCGTCCTTTTTGTGTTTGACCTTATTAATATGTGTGGTTGTTTAGTTTGATTCATCTGGGGTGACATGGATGGGGATGGTATCCCCTATTGTGGTGTAGATTTTGGTCGGTGGATCTAAGGCCGAGAGGGGTCCGTATGGTGGGGATTATTTTGGTTCCAGTACTTGGAGGGATCTCAAGAATCCCTTTTGTTGTTGTGACTTTACAAGAGAACTGGGTGTGAATGATTAATAAGCTCCCTGGTTATAGTTTTTTCCTTCCTTGTATTGTGGTTGTGTCATTAGTTTCCCGGTAGTAGGGAATTACTTAAATGGAATCATGTGAATATTAAATCAAGAATGGGTTCAATGGGTAATCAATTTCCAGGAATGAGTTGTGACTGGGTTGTAGTTATTGTTCTATTAATGAATGAATAGTAACGAGGGTGTTTGTGTATTGGCTAATGTTGGAACCCCTAGGTTGGGATGAGGCATTTTTTACATATATGTATAATTTAGTTTTTATGTTCTTATTCGCGCCCCACCCATGTTCATTACTTTTTTCTGAACACCCCCATTTTAGGGGGGAGGGTGTTTTTCCCAGCACTCTTAAGAGTGGCTGGTTATTAGCTCCATTTCTGCTCTGTTTTCTAAGAAGCCCAAGACTCATCAGGCAAGCTATGCCAGAATGAGGTCCATTATAGCCCATGATTCTTTGGGCCGGGTATGTTGTGGTTGTTATCCTGTGAGTGTGTGTGTGGGAAGTTTGTTTTCTAATTGTCTTCGGAATGAGGCCCAGGTGTCTTTGGGCAGGGAAATAGTTGTTCAGGCCTAGGTTTCTTCGGGTGTGGCAGTTGTTGTTCTGGCCCAGCTGTCTGTGGGTGTGGGTACATGTGGTTGTGGCCCAGGTGTGTGTGGGTGGGGTATGGTAGATGGACAGGGGTGGAAATGGAGAAGAAGGTCTGGCGCATAGGAGGACTTCAATAACCAATGGGAAAGTGGTGCTGGGTACCCAAATATCAATGTGTCATTACTATTACTTTACCTAACTTTTGTTATATGGGGAGTGTGCCTTGGTGAGGCTGGGTGGATAGATTCCTTTCTAGGTGATTTGGTTATATCCTTTTTCTTGTAGGAAATTAGAATGTTTACCTACTTGTACATGAGAGCTTTTGGTTTTCCCTACTGAGCATACCTATATACTCACCCAATGTATATAAAACTACTTTCCTGTTTCTAAGAGGACATCATGAACCATCCGGGACCATACTAGTTCGGATGTTGGGACAATTATTGTTTCTTTTTTTCGTTTATTTTTCCTATTTAGCTATGGAGTGTTCTTGTATTGTGGAACTTATTATTTAGACATGGATATAGGAATTGATTTTTGGGCTTTACTTTTACCTTCATTTTTTGTGTTGTTTGGGACAAACTATATTATTTTCCAAGACTACTAAACATTAAGGGTCATACCTTTAATTTCGTGCGTAATTACATACACTTGGGGATATTCTCCACTTCGAGGCCTATTGAAGGCGGGTATCAGGGGTCATTATCCCTCCTTCAACTTGAAGAAAGAAGGGTCTGGCAATATGTTGTCCCTTTCCTCATCTTGCTGAAGGTGGGTCATGAAACTTATGAATTGATGTAACCTTAATGAAATATGATTAGAAACCATGAAAAGGTTATGTACCCATAATGGATATATTTGTATTATTGTTTGACATGAATCTTTCTCCATAGAAACATGTATAATCTATCCTTATTATAATTGATGTTTGTTTCCTTTTAGGAAACTTCATCATTAACATGATGATTGATGAAGAATATGGTTGATTTATATGAGTGGTTCTAATGATATAGAATAGATAGAACATCATGTTAAATATCCCGATGTGGATTTCCATGTGGAGTATCCATCCCTTATCCGATGATAGATAAATAGTGGGGACAATTATAGTTCTATTGAACAAGAATAGATTACTTGTAGACACTATCTAGGGAAATCATCATATATGGTTACATGAATTTATATCCCTTATCCCATTATGGACACCCTCCTCATAAAAGTGGAGCTCGGATGAAGGTCCATGGCCTTGGGCTCATCTGGGTTGAGGGTACATTCCCCAAAAATCCTTCTTGACAAGGATAAAATATCAGAGGATGTCTTCATAACTTGTATGAGGTTGTAATGACATTCCCTAGGTTCTCTCATGACATAGATGACATTTCTCAGAATGTCTACATGAAATGTATATGAATATATACTTTAAATATCGAATAATATCTTCATAACATGTCTATGTGTCGTCATGTGATCTAGGTCATCACATTTGATGGTCTTCAGATGATTTGGTTGACATGTTTGAGAGCCTTCTCACGTTCAATATGATATATCTGATTGTTGTTATATGATACAATTAAAATGTCCTATGGAAGGTGTATGAGTCGGCATGATATGTCTAAATGTAATTTTACAAACATCTAGAAATGTCTAAGAGCCTTCATATGATCACTTCGACTTGTATGGGTGTCGTCACATAATCCAGTAGACATATCTAGAGGGTGTTTCGTGATATTACTGAAATGTCCAGAAGTAATCACATGACTATTCAATAGATAATGAAAAAAATATAATTTATTATACATATATAAGATCCTTCTTTTTATTTGGTCAAAATTTTTGAGAGGCTTCTCATAATCAATCCAAAATTTCTCTCTGTCATCAATTGATCTGGTAAACTGGTGTAGGGAACATTACAAGATTTAGAATCACATTTATGGATGAAATTGTGTGATATTTATAAAAATTTTAAGATCCATTACCTTATTCGGGTGACACATATGAGAGTCTTATTAAAAAAATCTTACATGTTTGGGTGTCATCACATGATCCATGCAATGTGTCTGGATGGTATTACATGATCTACCAGACATGTATAGAGGATGTCACATGATCACTGAACATATCATTCGTAACACATGACCCCATTCACATGAAATAAATAGAATCTAATTTATTATGATTCTTCCATAATTTTCATCCCTTGTCACATAAAAAACTCAATGTTCTTTAGGAATTATCCAACTAAGGCATCGTACGATAAAGAAGACACGATGGAGGTCCTTCTTGTGATTTGGCTGATATTATAGTGATCCATTTTTTGATCATTGAAATGATAATCTGAAGTGAATAAACCTACTACCTAATAAAATTATTTAATTCACATAATTTTATGGTAGTAGACTTTTGATTTCACATAGTCCTTCAAATAGGAAATTATTCTCTTTCCTCCATGTGATATTTCTGAATATCATGGGACGATTTTAAAGGCATTATCTCCCTGAATCTATGACTCTTTATATGGGGATTATTTCTCGCATAATGGAATACGTTAGTGGAGAGATTATCATGATTTTATAATATATCAAGCACCCAGCATGATGAGCTTTCATTTCATTATTTATGGTCCCCCTTTATCGCATGATAAATAGTGACAGCATGATCACTCTATCATTACTATATTTATTGAATCCATTAATTTTCAAAGAGATTCAACATGATTAAGTAAAAATAATTGAGTGAAATTGTGAGATATATTAGCAAATCAAAGTAGATTTATTTGAATCATGATCATACATCTAGAGGTAATTGTGTGAGTAGTCCACATGTCATAGGATCGTCACATGATCCATCTGAAATATGTAAGGGGAACCAAATGATTTGGATAACATGTACAGGGTCTTCGTATGATCATTGAACTGATCACACAAGTTACACCATCCATTATCACAAAAAACTATGTAATTATATTTATATAAGGATCCCGTAATTTTTAAATTTTATCACATGAATACCTTTAGAGATTTCCCAGTTCTTTATCCACCCAGTTATCACATGATCAAGTTGATAGGTCCAAGGGTATTCACATGATCAGAAGTACATATCATAAATCCTTCATGTGATCAATCTATTATTCCAAATATTTTTTATGTTATCTAGTCATCTTGTGGAATGGATTTCACGTGAACCAATAAATGATTATGTAAATAGTGAAATCCCTTCGTATGAAGATAAATGTATACCAATTTTCATAAATATCAATTTTATGAATTTTTTAAATATGTTCCTTGGATTATTTCTATTATATTTTCAATTAACTTGTCAAATGATCAAGGATACTCATATTTGTGGGTATGCATTATCATGAGGGCTTTAGAGTGGGTATTCACATTATTAGTAAATAAATCACACAAAGTTTGAAACCCATTAGGGTGATGTTCCCATAGTCAATAGATCGTGATTTTTATTAAACATTACATGTGTAACCTTGAAAAATTATTTTTATTTAGTCATGATTCTTTCTTTTTTCCTTTCTAAGGGAAAATTAGATAGGTAATTTTAGTGTTTATTCAACCACAAATTTTCCAAAAGTCATTTGGTGGGA
This sequence comes from Viscum album, assembly GCA_963277665.1. Classification (NCBI taxonomy): domain Eukaryota; kingdom Viridiplantae; phylum Streptophyta; class Magnoliopsida; order Santalales; family Viscaceae; genus Viscum; species Viscum album. Next base: position 2,647,439 of record OY728129.1, read on the forward strand.
ATCGATAAATTCCACCCACCCCTCAAAATAAATGTCTAAAGGAACACAGAATCTATTATGAGGAATTAAATACAAAACTGAGTACCTTGGGTTTACACTAGATAAAACTCATGGAATATTTTTCTCTTCCCAGAAATCTTTTCTATTCTGTGAGGTTCTCTATAAATAGAGGTCGACCAATTCAATTTCGGTTTAGAGGTATAAATATCTCCCAAAATTTAGCCTTTCACATTACCTAATTAAAAAAACCTTCCATGAAATTCTACCATGATAGTCATTAATTTACAATAGTCATATGATTTGATCATGTAATGGCCTCATTTGGACAATTCATATATCCAATCATTGGTAATTTATTTGAACACATTTTCATGTCCTTGGGTGGGAGTTAATTTCGTATTATGCAACTGAGCATAATGTGGTGATATAATGATTTATTAAATTCACATGTCCTTAATATAGTCATTCAATTTGAAATAATGGAATGAATTATGTGGTCATGAGACTATATTCGTTTCATGTCATTATGTGACCCCGAAGGGACACATGCCCCACATGATGTCATATAAGAGACAAATTTTTTGATTTTTTTATCCCACCCTTTTTATGATTTCAATTTTTTAGAAATAAATGCTTTTTATGTCTTGGACCAAAAAGTATATGAGGGAGAAAATTCATCTAAAATGGACACTCGATTAACTATGATAACTTGGAATCACAATGTCAACCCATAGTAATGGGTTTTACCTTATAATGTGGTCATAAACAATCTTTATTTGACTGATCACTAGAACTATACTCTATAACATATGTTGAATTTACATAACCTCAATTTTCTAGATGATTTACTAATCTATATTCCCACTAATAATTTTCCAACTAACAGTTTTTTATATTCCTTTGACTATATCTAGGATATTTCCACCAATTGTGTCCAACTAATCATGACATCATTCTTGGGGTTATCTTACAAATTTAATCACTCATTTTTTAACTGGTATGGATTAGTTCATACTCACTGACCAATTGATGTGGGTTACTTAAATATAATCATAACTTATTCAAATAACCCAAAAGGCCGATAGAGTTTAAATTGAGGGCCGCACCCTGGAGGGAAATTTTTTGATGAATGGGAATAAAAATTCTAGATTAAGCATAGTTGTGGAGAATTTTTTGATTAATTTCACACTATTTTCGTCTATTATGTGCCATGGATTTATCATTTCATTATGTGTTATTAACCACAATTTCTTAGAGAAAGGATCTGTCATTAGTGTCCTCAAACAAATTCATTCCACCCATCCCATAGAGAGGTTTGAATCAATCAATAGGACATCTATCAACATGAGATAATACATCCTATCACGGATATGTATGATGAATTATTCCTTTCCATATAACTCTTGGATAACCCCAAAGAGACTACAAAATTGAAATGATATATGATTACAATTGTGAAAGAATGTCAAAATAAGGTGTTGAACCTATGCTCAATCATTTATTTCATATATTTGATTAACATGTTTCTTTAATGAATTAGGACCCATCCAACTTCCTTATTTACTCATCATTGTCCTTAAAAACATGTTTTGGGTAACATGGGATATTGTTGGTATATTCTGATGGTTATATTGTAGACATCATAGAGCTATGTGGTGAGAGTGCTGGTATCTCCATGTCATCAACTAGTTGGATTTTTGGCCATGTTCTTTAAAGAATGAATTTTACTATCCATAGATTCACATTTGGGTATTTGACACACCAAATTGGTGATGGAATATCTACTGGAATAATGGTGGCCTCTCAACCTAGTTGTGACAACCATTTCTTATCTTTATCATCCTATCATCCATATTCAACAAGGTAATACCCCATATCAAGATACTAGTCCCTTGAAATTTCTATATTGTTGGATAAGTGAGAACATAGGGTGTTATGGTACACAAAATCTACTGAAATACCGAATATCAGAATCATCCCTTGTCTATTAAATGTTAGCAGGGTCAAGGAAATGTTGAGATATGTAAATGAATATGTCAACACACAATATCAATTTAACAATTTTAAATTTGAATCATATATTACACCCTTCAGGATGACCATAGAATATGGTAATTTTTCTTTTTCTAAGTGATCATATAAAATTACATTCTGAGATGGTGTTATTACAGCTTGTTTGTTGGAACCAGGGTCTTCAAAGTATGATTTGGTGTATGGTTTCTGTTTTTTGTCAATCCTCAGTGGAATTTCAGGATGTGTACCAACAAAGAGATCATACCATTCAAGAAGAAAACAGTAGTGAAGGTGGTGTCGTTTCCCAGTGTTTGCCAAATTTTTGGGCCTGAAAATCGGCCAATAAAGTAAAGTGTTTTTGCAAAAGTTACTTGCACTCTGAGGTCTTGGAGGATAAAAGACTTGTGCGCCATATGTTTTTGAGGATCAGAACATCAAAATATTGCAAAGGGATAAGGGTCGCGCAAGTTTTGGTGAGGTCGCACAGGTGAATTATGTGCCGGGAAGAGACTTGTGTGCTGATGCTTTGAATGCATTATAACATGCGCGCCTATGGTTTTTCTAGATCAGAAGATCCAAATTTGGCAAAGGCAAGATGTTCGCGCAAGTTTGGATGTTGATCGCGCAAGTGCCTACCAGGGGCCGAGACTTGCGCGCCGATGGATGACCTGCGCGCCACCGCACAGCGGGTCCAGTTTGCCTATAAATACTGGACCACCCCACCTCTTTTCCAATGGATTTCAAGACTGAGAGATTGTTCAAGCTCTCGTCGCGCAGGTGGTTGAGCCGCGCAGGTGGTAGTTTGGTCGCGCAAGTAGAGCTTGTGTGCCGGTTGTCTGTTGTGCACCCAAGGCGGTTTGGGAGAGAAAGGAAGTGAACCACGCAAGTATGTTGTTGGGAAAGGAAGCATCACGCAGGTGCGTTGGTGAAACTTGCGTGCCAGTTTGGACTTGCACGCCGTATTGGGACTTGCGCGTCCAGCTTGGAGAAGCGCGCCAGGTTTTGCTGAAGCTCGCTGGCCTGTTTGGAGCTGCACGAAAGCCAGGAGACTCCCTGATACATTCGAGGAAAAGTGATATTCTGCTTCTAGTGAGAATCAGACTTCAATAGAGCATCTACATACAACAGAGGATTAATTCTTATGAAAATTATGAAGAGACCTTCACGTCTATAAACTGAGTGGGACTTCACCAAAGGCAGTGAGCCAGGGGGAGTCAGCGGGAGTGACCCGAGGGACGCAGTGGGCTGTCCCTGAAACGTTTTAAAGGCAGTGAGCCTGGGACAAAGTAACTGTACCCGAACTTTTGTAATCTACCACTAGTGAAGCATATTTGATTTTGGTATGACCGAAAACCTATCGGTGTATACTCCTTGGACGTATCCCTTAGTGGTGAACCAAGTAAAAAGGGATGTGTATTCTCTGTGCATGTGAATGTTTGCTTTCAGATCATAATCATCATACAAGTTCAAAAAGTTCCTACCAACGTGGGAACAAGATCCATCACATTAAAAGAAAAAGTGGTCACCCTGATTCACCCCTCCCCTCTCAGGGTGTCCCGGGGTCCTTCAAGTGGTATCAGAGCGTAAAGGTTGCTGGTGTTGAATCTGACCTTCTTCGTCATGGAAAACGCGGTCAATGTCAGGGGAGTCCCTCACTTCAATGGAAGCAATTTCCAGATCTGGAAGAACAGAATGATATCTCATCTAAGATCTCTTGGAATGGAAGTTCTTTTTTCTATTGTGCAAGGAATACAAGTCACTGATCCAATAGGTATGGCTATGAATGAAACAGACAAGAATCTTCTTGATGTAGATGCTAAAGCACAGAATGCTCTCACTGTAGCCTTTTCTGATCAGATATACCTGAAGGTGATGAATTGCACCTCATAAAAATCCATGTTGGATAAACTTGAGAATATTTATGAAGGAGATAGCAAAGTGGAGGAGGTGAAACTACAAGTGCTACACAATCGGTTTGATGATCTGAAGATGCATCCAGACAAGAATGAAGACTCTTTATTCAATCTAATTACTGAAGTGGATGGAGAAATTTGGGGTCTAGGCGAAGAAATAAAAGACATTGATATTGTAAAGAACATATTAAGAAGACTTAGACCTATGTATAATGCGAAGGTGTTAGCCCTTGAGGAAAGAGATCTTTCCAATCTTTCTCTAGATGACTTACTGAGGAGCTTGGAAGCATATGAAATGAGAGTCAAACCAGAAGATGCTACGACTCGAGTGAGAAAGGAAATGGCATTCAAGGCCATGGATAAATTGAAAATCTCAAAGTATAGTAGCGGTGATGATGACGAAGAGAATGAAATTCTTTCTCTCATTGCAAAGAAGTTCCAGAAGGGGAAAGGGAAATTCAAAGGGAAGTTACCTCTCACATGTTTCTGTTGTGGAAAAGTTGGGCATATTGCCTCTCCATGCTTGAAGAATATCAATGATGATGACAGTGAAGAAGAAAACTTCAAGAGTCCTCAGAGAAGGTTCTTCAAAAAGGGAGACTTCAAATCTGGTAAGAAACTGCAAAGAAGAGTTTTGTCTGTGAAGAGGAAGAAGATGACAATGAATTCTGTGATGAAGAAGAACCAGAATTCAAAACTGGGAACCATGCTTCTATGATGGCCACTGTTGAAAAGTCAGAAGATAATGGAGAAAAACAACTGAGAACTTGTGTAGATATTGAGGTGCAACTTAAGGATGCAGTTAGTAAGCTTAAAATTAAATGTAAGAGCTGCAATAAGTGGAAATCAATTGTATATGAATCAACTGAATATGTTGATCAACTTGAAGCTAAAATTGAACGACTGGAAGAATTTGTGAAGGTACAGTCTAAAATAATTGAAATAAATGATGATGTAGTTGATCTAAAGGTGAGAATTGAAGAGCAGGAAAAGGTCATCAAATACCTCACATCCAGACTGGATGAAAAATCCAAGACTGCTGAGGGTCTTGAGGAGGAATTAGTTACTCTAAGGAGTAAACTGGATACTGAATCAGTTCCAAAAGAATCAAGGAAGAAAATACAGTTCGGAAGATTCTCAGATGCAGAATTACTAGCAAGTGCCAAGTGTGGTTCAGAAGGGGTTGGAAAAATCTTGAGTGATCAAAGACCCGCTTGCATGGGAAAGAGTGGAATTGGCTGTGAGGCTGAGTCATCAACTTCTGGAAGTGAAAAGATCCAAAAGAAAGATAAGATGAAAGTTGAACATGTTGAAATGTTACCTAGAGTTCTGAAAAATGAACCCTCAATACAAACTATAAGGAGACCCGAAAATTATCCTCAAACTTTCAAAAATGATAGACAGTCTTACTATTCTCCCAAGGAAGAAGGTATAAGGAGAAATTCAAGTGAGAAGACATTTCCTCTCATGAAGTGTCAGTTCTGTGGCTATCTGGGACATACCATGTCTTATTGTGAAGAGGCAAGAAGCTATCTGAATGGAGAAGATATAGATTCTCAACAAAGAAGAAAAATCTCATATCCTAATTCTCATAGAAGAATTAATTTCTATGGATATTGTTTTCATTGTTCCAGATTTGGTCATAAGGCCATTAATTGCAGGCAGAGAAGGGACATAGACACCACATACCGAAGTTCAGGACAAGTCAAGTCTCGTCAGCAAGACAGTGTTGCTCTTTCAAATAGGTTCTCACCTCTTAAAGAGAACTTTTACTATGAAGAACCTGGGTATACGGAAGAGATAGTTGAAAGGCCATCTGTTCTATATACTCAATCTAATGTCTCATGGAAGGAAAGGAAGAAAATTGAGAAATAGAACCATGCAGAGGTAGCCCACAAAGCTAAAAAGAACAACAATACCAGGATTCTGGATAGCGGTTGTTCATCTCATATGACAGGTAATGCCGGCCTACTAACGAATATTAAAAGGAATATTGATGGCACAGTAAGATTTGGTAATGATGGGGCTCTGAAAATCAAAGGGAGTGTAAGTAACCAATTTGCTAATGGAGAACTAAAGAAGACTGAAGTCCTTTACATAGATGGCCTACGTCATATTCTCCTCAGCGTGAGTCAACTCTGTGACTCATGACTTATAGTTACATTTAATTAGAAAGGCTGCACTATCAAGTGAAAAACCGGCAATTCACTTATGAAAGGATGCAGAACAGAAGGCAACTTGTATCAGGTTGATAGGGAAGAAAATGTATGTTACATGACTGTTGAAGAAGAAAACAGTTTGTGGCATTGGAGATTGGGACACATAAATCAACAAGACATGGAGAAAATATCAAAATTTATAATTGTCATGGACATCCACAACCTGAAGAGTGGGCGTGAAAAATCTTGTGATGCTTGTATTCGTGGGAAGCTGGTCTGCAGTTCATATCGGCCAAAGAAGAAAAAGGAATCTCACCTTCTTGATCTGATTCATACAGATGTTTGTGGTCCAATAAATGTTGCCATAACACATGGAGAAAGGTACTTTGTCCTTTTCATAGATGATTACAGTAGAATGGCAAGTGTGATGGTCATTCACAGGAAACGACAATTCCTTGAATGCATGAAAACATATCGGCAAATCGCCGAGAATGATACTGGACTAACAATCAAAGTGTTGCGATCTGACAATGGAGGAGAATACACGTCCTTTGAATTTTAGAATTATCTAGAGAAGCATGGGATATAGCATGAGGTAGCTGCTGTGAGAACTCCACAACAAAATGGAGTTGTTGAACATAGTAATCGACAGGTGAACAACATGGCACGAACTATGCTGATTGAGAGTCGTATTCCACGACATTACTGGAAAGAGGCTTTTCAAGCTGTAGTGTACATTCAGAATCAAACATAACTTTATATGGGTGAGACGAAGACACCATATGAATTGTGGCATAGAAGGAAGACTTCTCTAAAATTGTCACGACCCGCCCTCGGGGTCCGTGCCGTGACTACCCCAAGCCCGCCTTCCATAGGCCAGGGGCTGGCGACTAGCACCAAGGCGTAATTCCCGGTAAAAGGGAAGGCATTGCCTTTGAAAAGTAAACACACACCACAGAGTAAACAAGCGGAAAGTAAACACTAAGCAAACAGAGTACGGCTGAAAGTGCGGAAAAGTAAATGGGCCAGAATACAAACCCAAACTGAAAGTAAAGTACAACTCAAAAAGGGAAAAACAGCAACTGAAAAGTAAAGCCGCTACTCCGAGCTGTCCACTGGAAATCCCACCTGAAGGGTGGGTACAGATAGCTCCTCTGCTCCACGGGTCCCGCCGTCCGCTCCGATCACGTCCCGCCCAGTGGTCCACCTCCGGGTACCGTCCCGCTCTGCAAGCCTCAGCTAAGGTCAACACTGTCCGTCGTCTGCAACCAACACAACGAAGTGCGGGCAAAGCCCGTGCAGGGGTGAGTATAAGCTACTCAGTAGGGACCCCGAGACCCCTGAAGGTCTCTCAAATCCACAAAGGATAAACCACGAAGAAAAGTACAATCACGAAGTAACAACCGACACTGCTTAGGTATATGCCCATACATATACCTAAGTCATCAATTCAAATACGCTCCAACCTCCGAGCCCAAGTACAACTCAGTCCACGTAGGAAAGTATACGTATTCCACATAGGAAAGCAAAATATAATCCACACAGGATTGCACAACACAATCCACACAGGAAAACAACAGGATTCAGCTCACACAGGTATACTTCTTCAAGGACGATAAAGATGATCACTGATCCATCTAAGTCGTCGGACCCACGAAGGATCGATAGGTAACTAACACCCGCAGAAGACCCACACAGGATCGGGCTCACACAGAACCTGTAGGCGCTGGCTCACACAGAACCACTGAGCGCAAGGACCCACACAGGATCGGGCTCACACAGAACCTGTAGCACTGATCCACGTAGGATCGCTGAGTGCTGTAGTCGTCGTCGTCGAATCCACACAGGATCTCTGTACTGTCGTCATCCAATCCACACAGGATCTCTGTACTGTCGTCGTCAAATCCACACAGGATCTCTGTACTGTCGTCAAATCCACACAGGATCTCTGTACTGTCGTCGCCGCAGTCACAGTAGCAGTAGAACAGTCGCAGCCAGCACTAGGGTTCCCGCACACAGCAAGCTCGTACGGAGGGTCCGCTCCACGAGCCGAGAGGCTGATACATCAACTGTCACGAAGACCAGAGTTGATGTATCCAAAAGTTCCGTATTGTCAACAGGAACTCAACGCAACAGACGGCGCGTCGATCGGACGCCCGGTCTGAGAGTTATTGGCATTTTCGTCTCCGGGGCCCGGTTGGTTTTTAAGGCAAAACCAACCCGACCGTACTCCACCTGCGTCAAAACCTCGGGCGGAGTATGCCAAAAGATCCGTCTCACTAAGAGGAACATTACGCGACTGACGGCACGTCAATCGGACGTCCGTAGCTCAAGATATGAGCGTTTCCGCTGCGAAGGCCCGGTTGGTTTCGTGAACGAACCAACCCGGCCGAACTCAAAGTAAACCGAAACCTTGAGTGCGATATACCGAAACGACCGTCTCGATCCAAGGATCGCGTTGCCGCAGACGGTTCGTCATTCGGAGTTCCGAGGCTCATGTTATGAGCCAAAAACCGAAACTGGTCCGTAACGGGGGGGGTCCGGGTCCGGGCCGACCCGGCCCGACCCCCCCCCCCCCCCCCCCGGGGCGGCGCGGCGGCCGGCGGCGGCGGGCGGCGGCGGCGGGCGGCGCGGCGGCGGCGGCGGCGGGCCGCGGTGGCGGCGGCGGGCCGCGCTGGCGGCGGCGGCGGGCCGCGCTGGCCGCGGGGTGCCGCGGCGCACGCGGGAGGCACGCGGGGGCTAAGCCCCGCGTTTTTGTCAAGGTGGCACGGCCTTGTGCCGTGCCTTTGCAAAAGAAACGGCCCCCCACAAATGGGGGCCGGCTGGAAAGAACCGGGGGGGCTTTGCCCCCCCCCCTCCTTTAATTGTACCGCCCCCCCCCCCCCCTCATTAAGAGGGGGGTTTGAAGAACCGGCCGGGGGTTTAATCCCCCGGTTTTATGACATCCGGTCGGCCCGCTGGCCGGCCGGTTTTTACCAACGGGACCGGAAATTCCGGTCCCGCCCTCGACTTCCGACGCCGGCGGCCCGGCCGCCGGTCTTTCCTTCCGCCGCGGCCCGGAACCGGCCGCGGTCTCCTCGTCCCGCCGCGGCCCGGAACCGGCCGCGGTCTTCTCGTCCCGCCGCGGCCCGGAACCGGCCGCGGTGTTTGTCGTCCGGCGCGGTGCGACGGCACCGCGCCCCTTTCGCCGTGCCATGAATCCTTCCAACGCGGCGCGACGGCGTCGCGTTCTTGAAGACTCTCCTCGGCGAAGCGCGACGGCGTTGCATAAAAATAAATGAACGATCATCCGCGTGGTGCGACGGCACCACGCTACTTGCTTCCACCCGCATAAACAAACATGAACGATGGAGGGGGGAATTCGGCCGTGTTCGTGCGGTCCGCCCCCCCCCCCCCCCCCCCCCTCACGTTAGATTAAAAACGCAACTTAAAATAAATCAAGTTACACGTTAGTCTTGATAGATTCACGATCAAGAATAAATTAAGGAAACCAAAAGAAAACGACAACCCCTACCTCGGGTTTAAGATTCAAAGGTTCGGCTACGCTCCGCGGAAGACGGCGTCGCGGAAGTCGGGCGTCGCGGTCGTCGTTCGTCAAATCCGTTGACGAAGAGTTACGTCCGATGCGACACGTCGTTGGCGGATCTTCGTTTGCCGACGAAGAAGGCCCGAGGAGGATGCGGCGTTCCCTCTTGTTGACACCGAGGACGAAGAAGAGAGGCGTCGTTCTTCGTCGGAGTTTGAGCGTTCTTCGTCAAGATGAACGTTCTTCGTCAAGATGAAGAAGATGGAGGAGGAGCTCTCAAATGAATTCCACACAAGTTGGCTAACAAAATAAAATAAGGTCCCTCCTTATTTTATTTACCAAGCCTAGGAATTCAAAACTTCAAAATTCAAACATAACACTTAATTAATTAACATGTCATGTGTAATTAATTTGATGTTAAGTTTACAAACAATTAAGAGGGAGAGAGGGGAGTTTAAGGGGGAAGTTGAGAGGTTTAGGTTCGTGTGGGTCCCACCACACTTAATCCTCTCAAAGTAGGTTAAGTGGGTGTGGGTCCCACCCCCAACTCCTTTTGAGAGGAGTTAACCTACAAAAGTGAAATAAAAAGAATCCACATTTTTTTATTCAACTTTTTATAATTCTCCCAAAAACTAACTTTCGTCTCGCAACAAACGCAACTCCCGAAAGGGTCTCTTTAAGCGAATATCGGCGCTGCGAGTTCATCGGTGCCCTCGGATTTCAATTCCGAGCACCGGATCAAAAGTTAGGAATTCCCGCTCGTTCGTTCACTGAACGTACCCGAGCCAAACTTCGGAAATTAATTCCGGGCACTCCGGGCCTCGGAATCAGGTGCCGTCTGAAACCGCGCTCTTGTAAAATTCTAAAGAAAATTAAGAAAAAAAATTTCCTTGAATTTTACGGGTCTTTACAAAAATACTTTCGTGTCTTTGGAAGTAAATGCTTCATCAGGAACAAAGAAGGAAATCAAGGTAAATATGGAGACAATGCAGATGAAGGAATTTTCCTTGGTTACTCAATGAACAGCAAAGCCTACAAATGCTTCAACAAGCATTTGGGAAGAATTGTGGAAAGAAGTGATGTTAAGATAATTGAAGAAAAACCCACGAATGCTTCAAGGACGTCATATACTGATGTGATAGAAAGTCAGGAAGAATGTGAACGTGAAAAAAATACAAATGCAAAAATAGATGAAGTTGTTCAAAACACTCAGCAGTCACATCATGATATTGACTCAAAAGAAGAATATGAAGAAGAAACTATGGGTAAAGAAAATGCTACTAAACCTCGTAGGAGAAATCGAAGAGCTGATATTGATCCATCCAACATAATTGGGGAATGGAGTGCACCCACTCATACAAGGAGAATGAGGGATAACATGCAATCTGCATTTCTATCAGTTGTAGAACCATCCTCATTCGAAGAAGCTGCTAATGATGAATCTTGGGTGAAAGCAATGAATGATGAATTAGATCAGATTGACAAGAATCAGACATGGGATCTTGTCCAGAGACCCGAAGGTCAAAATGTGATTGGTACCAAATGGATCTTCAAAAATAATTTTGATGAACATGGAAGGGTCATCAGAAACAAGGCACGTCTGGTATGTAAAAGATACTCTCAGATTGAAGGCATTGATGTTGAAGAAACCTTTTCTCCAGTGGCTATACTGGATTCAATCAGACTTTTCCTTGCCATGGCACTCCAAAGAGGATATAAAGTATATCAAATGGATATTAAGACAGCATTCTTGAATGGTGTACTCGAAGAAGAAGTCTACATTGAACAACCAGTGTGCTTTGTTTTGGGTACTGATGAAAAAAGGTCTATAAACTAAAGAAAGATCTATATGGTTTGAAGTCGGCACCACGGGCATGGTACTCACGGCTGGAATCATATCTCAAGAAGTTGGAATTCAAAATTGGAGGAGTTGATCACAATCTCTATGTGAAGAATTCTCCAAATGATCAATTCATGGTTCTTGTCTACGTTGATGATATCATATTTGGTGGCAGTAGGCAGAAATTAGGGGATGAATTTTCCAACCACATGAGATCAGAATTTGAAATGTCTATTATTGGGGAGCTCACATATTTCATGGGGCAGCAGGTGATTCAAAAGAAGGAATACACTTTCATTTCTCAGGAAAAATATGCAACAGAGATATTGAATAAGTTAAATATGAAAGACTCCAAACCATTGTCAACTCCGGTTGCAGTTGGAACTAAACCTGGAAAGCACGAGGATGGGGACTCTATTGATCCCACCATGTACAGGAGGATCATTGGAAGCCTACTGTATCTAACAGCGACAAGGCCAGATATTGTCTTTGCCACATGCCTTGCAGCCCGCTTTCAGAGTAATCCAAAAGGGGAACATATGGCAGCAGTAAAAAGAATCATGAGATACATTCACGGTACACATAACTTTGGGTTATTTTTTGCTGCAGGCAGGGACAGTGAATTATCCACATTTGCAGATGCTGACTGGGATGGTGAAGTGGTATACAGAAAGTCCACTAGTGGTGGAGCTTTCTATATTGGGAAGAAATGTGTTGGCTGGTTGAGAAAGAAACAAGAAAGTACTTCTCTTAGTACGGTTTAAGCTGAGTATATCTCTGCCACAAAAGAATGCCCTCAACTTCTTTGGATGAAGCAGCAGCTAACAGATATTGGTGATAAGGTGCAGCAACCAATGGTGATTTAGTGTGATAACAAAAGTGCAATTGATCTTACGAAGAATCCGGTTCAGCATTCTCGTACAAAACATTTTGAAATACGGTATCATTTTATCAAAGAAAAGGTTGAACAAGGTGTGATTAGAATGGATCATGTTGCAACTGATGAGCAAGTGGCTGATATCCTGACCAAGCCATTGTCCGCTGCTGTGTTTGAGAAGCATCGGTTGAACCTCGGTGTTCAACCACCTCCTGCTGCATAAGGAGGATCCAGAAATCCCCTCTCCCCATTTGTTTTAACTGTTTTTATCTGCTTATTGATGTGATGCAGGATTATGCGGGAGATACTATTCTGGGGGAGTATGGATTGAGATGAACGTTAAACAACTTATCGGTCTTTGGTCTTATTGTCAATGGGGGAGAAAGGAATAAATTCAAGCTACAAAATTCTTCTGTGATGAGAAGTATAATATTGCGATGAGAAGTTTAAGAAGGATAACATCGGGCGTCATGGAGATTTTCAAAACACCGTAACCCAATTAAAGCTTCCTCTCTTGTTTTCTACACCGAGCATTACTCACGTAGACTTAGAGTGTTAGCTGAGTTGATTCTTGCATTTTGGGTTTGCTCATGGTTGGAGATCTATTGAATTTATTCTTATTGCCAACAAACCCAAAGGGGGAGATTGTTGGAACCAGGGTCTTCAAAGCATGATTTGGCATATGGTTTGTGTTTTTTGCCAATCCTTAGTGGAAGTTCAGGATGTGTACCAACAAAGAGATCATACCGTTCAAGCAGAAAACAGTAGTGAAGGTGGCGCCGTTTCCCAGTGTTTGCCAAATTTTTGGGCCTGAAAATCGGCCAATAATGTAAAGTGTTTTTGGCAAAGTTACTTGCGTGCTAAGGTCTTGGAGGATAAAAGACTTGCGTGCCATATTTTTTTGAGGATCAGAACATCAAAATATGGCAAAGGGATAAGGGTCGCACAAGTTTTGGTGAAGTCACGCAGGTGAATTATGTGCTGGGAAGAGACTTGCGCGCCGACGCCTTGAATGCATTATAACTTGCGCACCTATGGTTTTTCGAGATCAGAATATCCAAATTTGGCAAAGGAAAGTTGTTCGCGCAAGTTTGAATGTTGATCGCTCAAGTGCCTAGCAGGGGACGAGACTTGCGCGCCGATGGATGACTTGCGCGCCACCGAGTAGGGGGTCCAGTTTGCCTATAAATACTGGACAACCCCTCTTCTTTTCTAACGGAGTTCAAAACTGAGAGATTGTTCGAGCTCTCGTCGCGCAGGTGGTTGAGCCGCGCAGGTGGTAGTTTGGTTGCGCAAGTAGAGCTTGCATGCCAGTTGTCTGCTGTGCGCCCAAGGCGGTTTGGGAGAGAAAGTAAGTGAACCGTGAAAGTTTGTTTTTGGGAAAGGAAGCGTCACACAGGTGCGTTGGTGACACTTGCGCGCCAGTTTGGACTTGTGCGCAATATTGGGACTTGCGCGTCTGGCTTGGAGAAGCGCTCCAGGTTTTACTGAAGCCCGACGGCCTGTTTGGAGCTGCACGAAAGCCAGGAGACTACCTGATACATTCGAGGAAAAGTGATATTATGCTTCTAGTGAGAATCGGACTTCAATAGAGCATCTACATTCAACAGAGGATGCATTCTTATGAAAATGATGAAGAGACCTTCACGTATATAAACTAAGTGGGACTTCACCAATGGTAGTGAGCCAGAGGGAGTCAACGGGAGTGACACGAGGGACGCAATGGGCTATCCCTGAAACTTTGTAAAAGCAGTGATCTTGGGACAGAGTAACTGTACCCGAACTTTTGTAATCTACCGCTAGTGAAGCATAGTGGATTTTGGTACGACCGAAAACCTGTCGGCGTATGCTCCTTGGACGTAGCCCTTAGTGGTGAACCAAGTAAAAAGGGATGTGTCTTCTCTATGCATGTGAATGTTTGCTTTCTGATCATAATCATCATACAGGTTCAACACGTTCCTACCAACGTGGGAACAAGATCCATCACATTAAAAGAAAAAGTGGTCAACCTGATTCACTCCTCCCCTCTCAGGGTGTCCTGAGGTCCTTCATTGTTTAGAAGATCTAATCATTTGTGAGTAATATGAATCTTACAGTTGTTCTCATTAGTTCTGATTCACCAAGTAATTGACTTCTATTTTTATCATTAGAATGTGAGAGGAATGGAATCATGAGAATATCAATTAATTATTGATAATAATAGAACATCAGGATACTAATTCTTTTATTTTATTTCCTCATACTAATAGCTCCAAATATTTATCTGGATACTATTATCTAAAATTGGATGGAATCTTATCCAATTGGTGTGCTATGTTGACTAGTTCGATGGGTAGATAAACCCCACGACTCCATAATCCTCTTATTTGTAGAATCAGTGTAACATTTTAAAGACTCTTAAATCCCCTTGAAAAAATTCCCTTCTCAAAAAAAAGAGTATTCTATGGATGAATTAGAGTATGTTGGGGAAACCGCCGCTCGGTACTGATAGCGGGTGACATATTAGCCAGAGGAGGGTCCAAACATTTCAGTGGTGAATGGACAATAGCCTAAGAAAAGATTTTGACATAATTATCAGTTTATTTGGGCCTTAGTTTGATTTATTGGGTACCTGATTCTGTACCAACCATTTTTCTCCATACAAGTTTACATATATAAATAGTTTTCAAGAGAGTGATGACACAAAGACTGATTGGTAATTATATTCACACCTTACAAATTGAGAATACCTTTAAAGAAATTTGTGGTTAGGGGGAGAAACTCCACTAGTTTTTTGGTACCCTTTTATTATCTAAGTATAATTATCAAAAACTCACCGTGGATCATCTTATCAGGGAAGAAAAATCTAATTATGAGAATCATTTTTTCCCATGAAAATAATATTTTCCTACTTCGATCTATATGGGATTCCTCTAAGGTGTTGGATCAAAAAATGTATACACCATCCCAGATGTATGACCATATTAGTGAATTGGATTTGAATTTAGTGGAATATAAAGTTATTTTATCTCTTGTGGTGTTTGATTTATAAAAAGTATCTACTTTTCTAAATTCCACCTCAAAAGAGTATCATGATTTTTCCACCTTGATAGAGGCTCTATGTATCTTAGAAATGCTTGAGTAAATATATTTGGTGATGATTCATAATTAAATTTACACCTCCCACTAAAAATTAGACAATCCAAATAACTCAAAAATCTAATTTTTACAATTCTATTGTTGTATGTCCTCAAGGGATCCTGAGAGAGACTCTAGACTCCAAATATTCCTCCTTTCTTCATTACTTTATCAATAAAAAATATATTAATCTCCATATAATTATATCCATATTTCATTCACTCATTATGTGAAATTCATTTTATCATCATGATATCATATATATTTTCAATGATATCCATCAATTTTATATAACCATGTGAACCTAAACATGAACTCAGATGATCAAATCATATCAAATATCTTATCATAATTCCCCATAAATGATTAAGAGAATAATAATTTTAATTTATGTATATACTCATATTGTTCCAAGATAACCTAGTTATAGAAGATATATTGAGTAAATATTTCCTATAGGGGGGAGTTCTAAAATATCCTACTTCAATAGACCTGGAGATCATAGAATGATTTTTTCATGGGTTAGATATTGTACCCTAATTGATTTGTATCTTTTATTTTCCATCAAATTTTTTTCCTATTATATTAAAGCCATGAATTATTGGCCATGAGATTTTATTTTTCTTCAGAAACACTTTATTTCTTTCTATCCTGACATGTATTTTTCTTATCCAATTCACAGTTTCTCAATATTAACTAAGTCACACAATTCGTGTTTCTAGGGAGACAAAACCTTATTTTAATCAGGGTGTCCTTTACTAGTTTTTTATCCCAGAGTGTTGTGTGTTTAATTAAAATTTTAATTTAATGTTATTAAATGTTGGATGGATCAGGTGTTTTACTTTATGCTCTTGTATCTTTGACCTTCTCTTTCTATAGTTTAGGGCCATCTAGATCATGCATTTTTCATTTTATTTTAGACTCTATTAGATTATATCATTTTTATAGTTTAGGTTCTTCTATATCAGATATTATATTACCATATTTTGGGGTCTTCTATCTTGGACATTATGTTTCAGTGGTTTAATGTCTTAGAACTCTGACCTACTATTACTACATTACATATACTTTTATCTCGGACCTTTTGTTGTTATAGTTTAAGTACTTCTAACTCAAACCTACTATTATTATATATTATGATATTTTTTCTTAGAACATATAATATATTTCAATTCTAGTTAACTGGATAATGTATATTCACAGTGGATTATGAAACCCAACATCCTCATTGGAATTCAAAAGAATGAATATTCCTAAATTATTCTAACACCTTATATTCTTGTAGATGTTAGGAAGGATGAATATTCATGACGGGTTCTGACCCCATACATAATTTATTCAAAGATTATTTGTAGATAGAAATATAATATTATGGATTTAAAATCCACTTAGATAGTTATATTATGGGCTTTGTAAATCATGTCCCACAATTTTTTAACTAGAGGTGATGAGATGGGGAAAACATAGTGAGGATGATCAAAAAATTCCCTAAGGTGATGAGTTTGGTTGTGATGTTGTCGAGGCACATGAGGTTAAGAGTTCATTTACTATAATGAAAAATACACCTCTATTTCATGGGCCAACGGACCAGATGCAAGAGTTAAAATGTTCCTACATGCATGTTCAAGTAGAGGTGTCCCCACTCATTTCAATGGCCTATTAAATATTTATTTGGATTTAAACACTTGGATAATGAATTATTATCTATAGAAAGGCAATCTAAGAATTTTTTTAGTACCCTATGGGTTGTTTTTTTTGAGGTGGTAAAGCTTTCGCCATATATTACTGGATTTTTTCTAATTTTATGGAAACCACCATATGGTTTTAGAATTGAGTACAACATTCTTACATTTATAATGGGTATAATTTATTATAACCTAACTTCAAATATATATAGTCCATGTGAATATTCTGTTCATGGGAATTTTAAATCATGTTACAATAATATCTAAGTCAACAAAAAATATTGGCTAGTGGGTACAAGAAACCCATTTTTAATTTTTGAAACTATTATCAGAAATAGTAAGGGAATAGATCATGGATCATAGGGGGTTTTTTCCATTAGGACCAAAACATTAACAGTAATCACACTTTTAGATGTTTTATTATCCTCCTATGAATCCTAGTGGGGTGCCTTCATAGCATTTAGTCCCTATTACCAATATTCATACATGGATGATCCTATTAGAATAACACTAGGCTACGGGTTTCCAGGATAATTATAAAAACGTAAATAAATGGTGGGTATCACTCAAACATGAATTACAAAAAGCTGGATTTTGGAAACAATAAAATTCAAGAAGGGTTAGATCACTCTAAATGTTGTTTCCCCGTATTCTGAACACATTACCACAGTGAGGGGTGTAATAAATTAATACTATAACATTTTCATAGACTTGTAGGGTTTGATGAGAAAGTGTCGGTCTTTACTAGGGCCACATGTTGATCTACCTGAGATTTAGGAATCTTTATTTATTCTTTATACTTTTCCTAAACTCTAGATATAAATGTATTCATTAGTGGAAAAATAATTTTTTTGTAGAAAATACTTGGTAGGCTTTGATACTGCAAAGATTTATGTCTCTTACACTAGTATTATATGCTCTAGAAATTTAGACCATTAGAGGTTAATGTTTATGGTTGTATAGATTTGACCAAAGTGAACATGGTTTAAGGCCATCACGCATGTCTGCATAATATTAAGAGAGTGTTACAGAACATCCTAATTATAACTCCCATGGTAAAGAGTCTTATGAAACCCATTTGATAAAGAGTGTGAAGGTGTAGTAAATCATAGCTCAAGGTTCTTGGATCATGAGAAATGGAATGATATAGTTACAGTAAGGATGATCATGAATCACAATAATTTAACAAGTCACATTGTTATGTTTTCAAGGATCCAAATGTTTATATGATTAATACATGGTAAAATAGTGGGGTTCTTCTCTCTATTATAAGGGTTATGGAGGGTTTGAGAAAACATGATATTCCGTAAACATGAATTGTGATTTATGGATTGAGGTGATCATAAAGATGATAGAGGAACCAAAAACATTGGTTGAAAAATGAAAGGTTCTATTGATCCTTTGATAAGGAGGGATGGTATATGATGGTCTCCATATTGTAACATCAAATAGTGGTATACCCTTCTCATATAGATTAACATCATCCAATAAGGACATACTTATTGTATTGTTTAATTTCATATGATCAGGATGTCTTTCAAGCAACCTAATGTGATGTTGTAAGGACATGGGAACTGATTTGAAATTTTTAAATCATATATGTATATAGGCCTGACACTAGTAAAGGCATTTAGGGTATTATTTTAATTTTTATGTATAGACTTTATTATTTTGCACTATGATTTTTTCAAGGGTAGTAATCATGCCACTATCATATCATTCAAGGAAATCTAACTACATAGATATATAAAATATGTGAAAGGGGAAGAATGTTTTTCTATTTGATTATTTAGTTAGGCACAGGTTTGAAGGATCATTGTCTTGGATATATATCCTATAATTGTTGGAATCAATGTAAACGTATATCTAATATTTTTCCCCATACAGATCAAACTACTATGTGGGGAGTCCATACACAATATTTTTAAGGCTTCCTCTTCATGATAAATCTCATGTGTATGAAATGAGAATTGTGTCCAGTCTTAGAGAAAATATATATGAGAAGTTGGATATCACCTTAGGGGTTCACATTCTTAGGTTATTGGGGAATTTTTTTTAAATTCATCGACTGCCTCATTGATGGGTGGTCTGAGTATCACTATGTATCATCTAGGGATATGAATCAATCCATACATTTCCCAAGAGAAGTTAATGATCTCCTCATATATATATTAATCGTATGTAGAGGTGTAGGGTATTTTTTCCTTTATAGAGTACCCACACACTTTAATGTGGGTATATGATCACAATTTATAAATGAATACATCAACATTAATTGGTTGTTATATCAATAGAATCATTCAACAAAGGTGGGATATTTAATTTCTTGTGGATAAGGAATGCAGACATCTATCAATACAGATCAAGAACTAGGGAAGGATATGATTGTGGTGAACCTATGGCTAGGTCCAAGAAAATATTCCCATGTATCACCACATATCAAGAGAGATCAAGAATCAAGAAACACCTAGTTCTTATAAAGACACCCCTGTACGAATCTATCTAATTTTTAGAGATAGGTAATTCTTTTCCTTCCTATAGCGAGCCTTGACATCATAGTCACTTAAGAGGTATTCTATTCATATAAATCTAATAATTTTTGAAACGGTGATTCCATATTCCATTATATTATAGAGATGAAATATTCCAACCTAGAAAATATTTTTGGATATGATGGACCACTCTAATCAGTTTTAGATCATTCAAGATGGGTCATATGGCATGTAGTTTCAAATAGTGTGACCAAGATGTGTGAGGGATGATGTTTTACAATAATGATAGTTGGTGAAAATATGGTTTCGAAGAAGTTATGGTATGTCATTGAATTTAGGTTTTCACTACATATACATAACCTGTAATGAAATTACAAAAGAATAAAATGTTATAATCTTTCTTTTATAATGATCATGCTACACAAATGGGTAACATCAATAGTTTTTTAATATAATTGAACAGTTGGTTTGTGGGCTGTGAAAATCATA
Source organism: Viscum album (assembly GCA_963277665.1). Lineage (NCBI taxonomy): Eukaryota > Viridiplantae > Streptophyta > Magnoliopsida > Santalales > Viscaceae > Viscum > Viscum album. Next base: position 2,667,550 of record OY728129.1, read on the forward strand.
AGAAAACAATATCTAAGTCAATGTTAGATTTAGACCAGTGGGTACAAGTAAATAATTGATAAAGAAAGAATATCGTATCCCTCACAGTTAGTAAAATAGATCTAAGATTTAAGGGGGGGATCTCCTTTGGAACCCAAATATCCCCTAAGAAAAAGCTCTGGGGAATTGTGTAATTCACCTTAAAATTCTACTAGGGTCCCTAAAAATTAATCAAACCCTATTACGAGCATACTATATGTGGAACCAAGAGTATCTGGGATCAAGGTACATGGGGTTTCTATAGAAGTGTATCAAATCAAGGAATTGGTTGATACTAAACCAAATATTAAAGATATAATGTATTTTTATGGAGAGCATAATATTCAAGAATGGTCAAAGAACCTTAAATGTAACGCCAATGTGTATTGAAGAATTTTTTGGTGTGAATAAGTAAACCATTAAATTCATGATTACCCATCCATAAGGATGAAGAGCTATTCAACATGAATATTGCATGTCATGCACATTAATGTCATATGACATAGATATTGTCGTATAACATAACTTCAAACAACCAAGACATTTTCTGTGAAGTATATTGTTTTGTGGTATGGAATTATTCCATGTACTTTAAAATCATGTCTTAAGAACATGGTTCCCTACATTTTAATATAATTGACCTCAATCGTGCTGATTATATAGTGTTTTTAGGCTCCCTAAGCTCACTTGAGTCATTCTCAGCACATGAAATATTAGTAAATTAGAAATTCAATTGAACCATGTGAGAGTGAATGGAAGGAAATATGTGGGAGGTTCAAATTTTTATATGATTGTGAAACCATAAAAACATTGCTCATAAATGAACATAATTATTTGTAATTAGATTCAAATTTGGGCATAAAATGGAAAATTTGGGCATCATTATGGCAATTGTGATGACAGTAATCTAAGTCACAAATAGTTCTCATAAAGAAAAATTGATCAAAAGGGTTGAACCATATGTAGAGGTGGTATTATATATATTCAAAATAAAATTTAGCTAGGCCAAGGATTTTAGATCTGGGATTCAGTGTGTAGATTATGAAAATAGAAATCAATCTGATCATAGTTCTAAAGGATTATCCTTTCAAAGTTCTAACCCAATTAAGGGGAGGGGGAATTCTTTGTTTTATATTATAATGAGGCTGTAAAATTGAGGTATGGGTGTCTCTATATATCCTATGTTAATTAGAATCATTCCACACATAGTTATTAAAAATATGATGTGTATTTTAGTATCTTACCTCTAGGGATTTTTATAAAGGCTTAAACAAAAAATTCATTTTTGGTCCTTATTGAAGGTTAGAATATGAGTGAAATATGTAATGTATTAAAATGAATATATGCAGTTCCAAAGTTATGAATAACAATTGAAAAGGGGGGTTGAACCAATTGTAAACCTTTTATAAGATTCAAAAAAATAAGAAACAAAACCCCAACAACCTGTTATGATTTATATCCTTCTCAAGTTTTAATAAATACTCATTAATGCACGAATAGTAAAGAAAGGAAGTCACGCATGATTTATCAGGTTCAACTTCAATGTGAGAACTGACATGCCTTCTATATCCACTCCTGTGGGTATATAGAAATCAAATATTATGAATAAGTGAATAAAATTTGTGCCAACACATGTTAGACACCTTATATCACTTGGTTAGAAAGATTATATTGACTCACAGTAGTTTATAATGTTTCATTATAAAAAAATTGATACAGACAAAAGAATAAATACTTTTTTAAAACTAATCCACAATTTCTCAGTCCAAACCCTTAATCTATTTTAACTAAATCCAATTACTTGAATATGATGGGTCTAGATTTGATTTTCTGAATACAATTTATCTAGATCTGATTCTATCAATATGATGATTCTGGATCTGATTTTCCAAATATAATCGCTCTGGATCTGATTCACTCAATATAATGGAATAAATACAATGAACCCATTATCAATCTGTAACACTCAATCTCTACTCAAATACTCAATATGATGTACCTCAAGCCAATTGACTCAATCTGACTAACTGAATAAAATATTATCAATAGGATCCTGCTCAATCCGAGAAAAAACATTCGGCAGTATGATCTTCCTCATGTGATCTCTAGCTGACAATGACTATTACTTGATTTCTTCAGCTCTCTACCTTTTCTTCTTGTTTTAATTTTCACATATGAAAAACATATCTGAGGAATTATTTATCAGTGACCCAGAAAACAATGGTGGGAATCATAAGAACATTCTCCACTTCCTCAAATCCCAAAATATTTGAAAATATCTTGCATTTAAAACATCTAATATGACTTCTTCATAAAACTTTATATTTCACTATGATTTAAAAAAAATTAAAATACCCGTTTGACTAATTCAGTTATTTATTAGTCTTATTGAATTTTAGTTTTTTCTCTTTATCATAATCATCTTATTATGATTCAGTTTCCTTCTCAGAGTCAGTTTTATTTCTGTTTCTTTCTAAAATTCTGTCCGATTACGGTTTCCTTCTCAAAGCTAGTCCAATTTCTATTTCTTTCTTAAAGTTAGTTTGATTTATATCTCCTTATAAGAGTTTGACTGATTTATATTTACTTCTTAGAGTCAGCCTAATTTCTATTTCCTTCTAAGAGAATTATAATTCTATATTCAGTGTATCCAAATTTTTCATCATTCTCATCTCATTACAATTGAATTCTTATTATAATTGAATCTCTAGACAAAAAAATTTAAATTCTTCAATACTCTCCCCCATTTCTTCAAAATAATTTATCATGAATATTTTCCTAATTTTTGTGAACTTCTTGATCAGAAAATCATCTTCTGACGGTGTTTAGAATGTATGAAAATTTTCCAACTCATGAATTCGGAATCATCTTTCAAAACTCTTCAGCATAAAAATGATCTTCTTTAAATAATAACATCTTTCTTTATTAATTGACAACTTATTTCCTTCTATTAATATAAGAATGTAAATATTCCAAAAAAACAAATAATCATGCCTTTAATTATTTGTATATCTAAATCTAATGTAGATTGATCCTGTGAACTAAATTTGATGGAATTATTTCGGATTCTCAGAGTCCAATGAGATGGATTTGATTCTAGGATAACAAAGACATTTTATTAAAAAAGTTTATTTTTCAAAAAATACAAATACATTGTATAAATGAATTATCATGGTTGTTATTAAATATCCCCCTTTGATTTTTTTAAACCCTTGTTAACAACTTCTCAATCTCTTATAATTTTTTCACAACTCATCTTTTGAAAACAAATAATGTTTTTCAAATTTTATCAAAACTTATTCTTTTTAAAAATAGCGTTCCTTCAAACTACACAACTAGATAAAGTAATTATTTTGAAGTAATTCCATCCATTAGTGAAAATATCAATTTTTTCCATCAAAATATAATCTCCCCCTCAATTTTATATTTTCCTCTCTCATTTTTCGTTTTCTCGCACTTTTTTGGCTCACTATTCTTTTTTCCTCACTTTTATTTTTCTCTAAAACATTATATGATAAGAACAACATAATATTCATAAAATAAAGATAAGTAAATAAATTTATAGGGTATATGGTTGTTACATTATCTTTTTCTTTGTCAACATAATCCAAAGAATTGTGTGGGTGTTTCCTTTTTAGGTTTAGGAAGACATGGGAGGAGGATGAACATTAATTTGCAGCCTCAATTCCAAAAACCATTCATCTAGAATTGATTTTGTAAAGAAATTAGAAATATGATACTTTTTGACAATGTATTCCAACGAAACATCTCAAGCATCAACTTTCTCTTTTATAAAGTAAAATATTATATCATTGTGTTTTGATCTTGTATTTGAGATAATATTACTATAAATAGCAATTGAACTCCGATTATATAAAATTATATTCAATGATTTAGATACTTTTACTTTCAATTATTCCAGTTTAACTTTCATCCCGAGCATTTGAGTACAAGCTTGAGAAGCCGATACCTATTCATACTCTGTTTTGCTCAGATTTACATAACATTGTTTCTTACAATAACTACTCACAAAACATTCTCTCAAGAAAAAATGTTCATCCTGATGATTTTTTTCTATCATTAAAATCTCATGTTCAATCAGCATCAATATAACAATGAATCTTTATCACATTATTTCTATTCTATAGAAACCCATGGAAAGTTGTTCCTTTTACATATGTTAGAATCCTCTTTTATAACAACATATGTGATTCTTTCAGATTGATTCAATACCTAGAAAACAATGTCACATAATAATATAATATAAGGACTTGAGGTTGTGAGGTATATAATACTTCATATCATCTTCTGAAAGTCTTTTTGATTCACACTTATTCTAAAAACTTATTTACTCAATATTGTGCTCACTAAAATAGTATTTGAAACTTTTTTGGATTCTTCCATCCCAAATATCTATAAATATTCCCTGGAATACATTTCATCAGGTAAGAAAATGGGTTTTTCATTTTGTTACACTTATAAGATAAGGAAAAATGTTAATTTTTGTAACAAACACATTTAAAAATTCTTCTGTAGCTGGGGTTTGGATTAGTGGTCATCACCTCATAATCCTACATGAAAAATGGGGTTCAAAACCTATTGTGAACAGGGAACTATAGTAGTACTAGAGTGGACTGTAGCAGCGGCGGAACATTAGCAATGATGGGCACTATAGAGGTGGTAGGTTACTATAGTAGCGACATAGCACTGTGGCAGTGTTGGGTACTTTGTGTCACTGTAGAAGGTGGGTACTATAGTAGTTCTATTTATATAATGGTCCTTGGGTCAAAATATTGGGCCTACGGGCCATGTAATGTGATAAATGCCCACAGGGCCTTCGAGATTTTGTAATGGGTCTCTCCCTTCCCAGTTAAAGAGGTATTTGATTTGATTTAATAATGAATGAGGCTTCGAACCCATCATTGAAAAAACATTTTAAAATTCTTCTTTATTTTTTCAAAAAAATATTTTACAAAAATCTTATCTATCTCCAAAAAAATCATATCATCCACATATAATATTACAATTAGAGTTATGGATTTAACATCTTTCACATACAAGTTTCTATCAATATTTCCCCTAGAAAAGTTCAAAATTATCAAACAATTTTCATGTTTAGAATACCTAGTATGTGGAGCTTATTTTATCACACAGAAGTCTTTCATAAATTTACAAACATTATTTTCATCCTCATTAAGTATAAACCCATAAGTTTTTTTATTGTAAACTTCATTGCCAATCTCACCATTTAAGAAAACTAAATTTACATCCATTTGATATACATTTTAATTTTGATTTGTACCCACTAAAAAAACCATTTGATTAGTATCTTTCCTTGAAATGGTGTAAAATGTTTCATCAAAATCTATGCCATCCACCTATTCATATCCAATAAAAAATTCTTTCTTTTTTCCATGAAACGTCTCAGTGCTCATTCAATTATTTTCTATAAACACACTTGTTCTGATAAAAATTTTATTTTCTAGACATGTAACATGTTACCATGTTTATTTATTCTCAATATGATATAACTCTTCATTCATATCATCCACTCGTTATTTATATTGAATAGCCTCTAAAATTGATTCTACTTCAACTTGTGATATAATTAATGTTTGATTTTATAATCATAAATTTCTTCTTGTCAGAACTGGAACCTTATTATTTTCATTAATTATTTCGGATTCCACATGATTTTTTATGTTAGGGAATTTCAATGTTTCCTTCCCAACTATAATTTTTTCATCACAAAATTTTTCTGAATCTTGATAAGGATATATTCATTTACTTTCACTATTGATGAAATTCCCCAGTTTATCCTCCTCAGCATTCTCAACGAATTTTTTTAAGGAACATTTATTTTCAATTAAATTCCCATCATATGATTCCACCAACTTTTGTAAAATTTTTCTCTAATATTTTTAACTTATTCCATTGTTTGAATAGCCCATAAAAGTTATTTCACTATCTTTCTCATATTACATTCCCAAATAATGTTTTTTTATTTTGAGAAAACATGGAATTCTAAAAACACTGATGTATTATAAAAAAGATATTTTGTTATAACACATTTAATAAAGAGTCATGATAGTTTTAGGTCACAATAGGAATCTATTTGGAACATGTACAGTAGTACTAACATATTCTATATTAGAGAATTTCGAATGTTTGTATTCTGCTAACATATGTCTTCCCATTTCACCCAAACATCTATTATTTATATATAATACTCCATTTTTTCCAGAGTATAGGTAGAAATATATTAATGTTTGATTCCATGATTTCTCAGATAAGTTTCAAAATTATTTCTTTTGAATTTAGTACAATTATCTATTCTGTACTTCTTCCTCAAAACCCTAATTTTTTGCTCAATATATTTTCTAAACGGTTTTAATTTTTCAATAGCCTCTAACATGTGATTCAAAAACCTTATCTTTTTCGAATGAGTGAAATCAACAATAAAAGTGATAACGTATAAATCTTTTTTTGTTCATTGATGTCTCATCAGACCACACAAATAGGATTGAATATGATCATGTGGTTTGGTAGAATGAATATCAATTCTATTATGAATTTTTTTAGTCATCATTCCTTTCTGGAACGTAATACAAACATCTTCATTTATTTTTTCCAAATCTCATAAACTCCAAATAGCATCAACATTGGAATGTTTATTAATTTTTTTCATCCTAAGGAGGAAAATATTTTGGGCCACAATTTTTTTTCATATTCATCACTCTTGTAATATGAGTTATTAAATTATTCTATTTTGAAAGATGTTTTGACTGGTTCATTCTCCTTCTACAAAAACATTTCCACATTTCACAATTTTGATGATATAAAAATATTTTCAAAATGAATCTTATTTTGAATCATAAAAAAGATAAATTACACTATGTAAGTTATTTTTTTCCTATAAACAAATAAAACTTCTTTATATTTCAATTTTTCAACTTCAATATCATCCATTCTAATCCTACGATTTTTATATAATAGTTATTGAAAAAGGTAACAACTCCTCCATCATAAATTTCAAAATTTTTCAATATTTATGTATCACCTTTGATATGTGAAGAACAACCACAATCATGTATCCATGGTTTTTTCCATTTACTTTATTTCAATTTTGTCTAAACAATAACAAAAACTTCCTTATTTTCATATTTCGTTTCTTTTCAATCATAAGAAACTTTTTCTTAAAGGAGTTTCATACATATTTCTTCATAATGAGAAACTTGGTCACTTATTCCAAAATCAACATCAAGACATTAAAATATATTTCTTGTTCCAATGTTTCTAATATCTTTAGAATTAAATTTCTCAACATTCAATATGTTAATAGAGTTTCTCATTCTTCATTCATTATTTCTTACCCATTCATAAAACCTCCTATTAGGTAAGGATAATATGTTTTAATAATTATAAGACTTCTTCCCATAGATTCCACAACACTTGTAGTAACCATAAAATTAGGATTTCCTATTGAAATAAGATCTTTCTCTATTAATCATTTTTGAGGTTAGTATATTTTTTCAGCTCTATAATACTTAGTACGAGGTCCATCGTTTCTTTCAAATGAGTTTTCTAATTTTTTAGATTTGACAGGTTTCTCACATACATTTTACACCGAATATTTCGCAATACTTTTTCCAGAACCTGAAATGTTAAAATAATCATATGAAACATTATTTTCAGTAAGAGAAAATTTCAACTGATTCTCATATTGAGCTTTGTCAGTAACATTTTAAATATCACATTTTAATTAAAAAATTTATTAATGTTTGTTTCCGACGCTTTCGCCGGGGCGCGCGCATCCGTCCGTGGAGGACGCGCTGCCTGTTGCCCCGCCTTCCCGCTTTCCAAAGGTGGGCAGCATTCGCTCCTTATTCAGGGACATCTGCTCCTTGATCGAAACGGGATAATGGGATGTCAGTTCTTCCTCCTTTGGATTCCTCCTCAGAACTCATCACCTAGTCCGGGTCTCCCTTATAGATTTAATACGTAGTTTGTGAAACTCTTCCTAGCGCCATGTTTCCATGGATGTCGGTTAATTACACTGCTTCTGTCGGGACATTCCAAAGGGTCCAGTCCGGGCAGCAACCTTCGGTCAGGGGAGTAGTCAGGTTGAGGTATCAGTAGCGTGTCTGGATGCTGGGGTACCTGGCATGTCTGTCTGTTATCCTTGACCACAAGGCTTCTCGAGGGCGTGGAAGCCCGAGGCATCCCACATCGAGCGCGGGGAATTACATGTCATAGACACATATCTGAGGTTTTCCTCAGCTTCCCGTTTTCAACACAGGGTATTCCGCGAGTTTAACGTCCAGCGGAGACGGATCAACCCAACCAGAGCATTAGCTAGGATAGATCGGATTGAGGGATCCTCCTTGAAGGGATATCGATACTGGGGCCAGCCTATGGGCGACTGTGAAAAAGAGCGTACCGACCTGGTCTCACCAGGATAAGACGATCTGGGCGAGAATCAGAACGGGTGGTGGATTGATGAATGGAGTGGAAGGAGAGTGAAATGGGACCATCGCAGGGGGCGACAGTGAAGTTGGCCTTGAGCCTTGACGAGGCTTTATACGTATCCCCGTGGCAGGGAATCAAAGTGCGCGTAGTTCGGGATGGTGCCGGTAAACTGACGTGAAGCTGGACCTTGGCCCGATGAATGCCATCAGCGTACCGACGTGAAGGTGGACCTTGGTCCGATGGGCATCGTCAGCGTACCGACGTGAAGGTGGACCTTTGTCCGATGGGCATCGTCAGCGTACCGACGTGAAGGTGGACCTTGGTCTGATGGGAGTTGGGCTTGAACCTCTGGGAGGATTCCTACGTATCATGCCTTGACATGGATCAAAGACCTCGTAGTTCGGGGTGGTCACAACGGCTTGCCGTCGGATGGGAATTACAATTTAGCGTCGTGCTGGATGGGAGTGTGCAGTTTAACGTCATGCTGGACGCGGGTGTGACCCGACGTGAAAGTAGACTTGTGAGTCCACTAGTGGTGGGCTTGAACCTCGTAGAGGCTTCCTACGTACCATGCCTTGACATGGATCAAAGACCTCGTAGTTTAAATGGGGTGTGTCGGTGAACCGACATGAAAGTAGACCTTGGTCCACTATTGGTGGGCTTGAACCTCGTGGAGGCTTCCTACGTACCATGCCTTGACATGGATCAAAGTCCTCGTAGTTCAGGTGGTGGGTCACAATGGCTTACCACTGGACCGGAATGGGACCCGACGTGAATGAGCGACGGGTGGGCTTGAACCTCGTGGAGGCTTCCTACGTACCATGCCTTGACATGGATCAAAGACCTCGTAGTTCAGGTGGGGTTTGTTGGTAAACCGACGTGAAAGTAGACCTTGGTCCACTATTGGTGGGCTTGAACCTCGTGGAGGCTTCCTACGTACCATGCCTTGACATGGATCAAATACCTCTTAGTTCAAATGGGAATGTAGTTTAACATCATGCCGGACGAAGATGGGACCCATCGTGAAGAAACGACGGGTGGGCTTGAACCTCGTGGAGGCTTCCTACGTACCATGCCTTGAAATGGATCAAAGTCCTCGTAGTTCACTAGGATGGAGGGGTCAGGGTCGGTGTTCACTCTAAGCCCACGTGAGTCATTCTCGGTGTGAGAAACAAGAGGTTGCAAGGACCTGATGATCACGTCGCGAAGGGTGCATCCGTGGGAAGTGAAGAGGGGCTTACGCGTTGGGCGGCCCATGGTGTTGGGACTTACTCCAGGATGGAGGCCCATATGGGGGTGCCTCGTTCGCTATCACTCCCTCCACTGACCTTGGTAGTGGGGAAGTATATAGATGCACGGGTGCAATCATCCATACAAAAGGTTAGTGGCTTACGCTCTAAGGCAGCCCTTCCCCTGCGAACATACGCCACTCCGACAAGGAGGATCTCATTCCATGTGCGGAAGAGTTCCATTCCCGTGGAGACGAGTGGTGTAATGAATGTTCGACCTGGGGTGACCCTTCGTGAGGGACACGAGGTTGGGTCACAGTTTAACGTCATGTGTTGAGGAAGTGGTGCTTGGCAGTTTAACGTCCTGCAGCTCAGACGAGGTGGGTTCACTCCACACCCCTAGGACTTATATAACCGGTACCCTCTGGTCCTTGGGGAAGGGAAGGTGCCGGTAAGGCCATGGTAAAGTGGGGTCGTGGGACGAACCATCGAGGGGTCCACTTTAGCGTGGCTATGCGAAGAAGCAATAGCCGTTAGCGTGCCTATGCGAAGAAGCATTAGGCGAAGCAATGCTACGGGTGGTATTGTCCATGGGACTTTGAAATCACATCGTGCAAACTTGGAGGGTCTCACGGAAAGAGGAATTGCTAAGCAGAGGAGTGTTCTTTGCGAAGTGGGGTGCCTTGGCCTTAGCATGGGGCATAGGTGTGAGTGGGAGGTGCTTCGCGAAGTGGAACAGTGTTCTCGGAGCACTGCCTCGCGAAGAAGGGGTTCCTCGTGAAGCAGGGTCCTGCGAAGAAGTGTGCTTCGCGATGTATAGTGATCCCGCCTTGGCATAGGGATCACTAGCATGGGTTGGGTGTTTCGCGAAGCATAAACGCTCCGCGGCTGCCCGGGTTCCCTTGGGAATCCCCTTCCTCCGCGAACGCCCTTGAGCTTCTCGAAGGGCATCCCTCCCGGAAGAGGGTCTCAAAACGAGACAAAGCAGAGTCGTCTCGCGAAGTAGAAATACCTGGCGGAGCTCATGATTCCCGGGGAAAAGCGTGCTTCGCGATTCGGGAGAGGAGAAGCCGAAAGGTCAGATTGTCCGTCCTCGAGACTCAGGGGGAGTCTAGTATTTATAGGGAAGGGGCGTCGCGAAGCAGGGCTCGCGCGCCGCCTCTGGTGCTTCGCGGCGGCTCCTGAACGTCAAAGGGGTTCGCGGAGCATTACCGCCTCTGGTGCTTCGCGGTGGCTCGCGAACGTCAAAGGGGTTCGAGGAGCACTAACGCCTATGGTGCTTCGCGGCGGCTTGCGAATGTCAAAGGGGTTCGCGGAGTATTACAGCCTCTGGTGCTTCGCGGCGCCGCCATGGTAGGGGCGCTTCGCGGAGGAGCTTCGCGGTGGCGCTTCGTGATGGAGCTTCGCGAGGCAGCGCACCGGCCTTTTTCGTTCCTTTCTTTCGGGCCACATTTTTGGCGCCAACAAATGCCCCCCCTCAGACTTGGAGCCGCGGAGGGAGAAGGGTCTAAGTCTGAGGGATAATCGCCAAAATTGTCGGTGGTTCGCAATGCAGCATCGCGAAGGGGCCACGCGATGCTCGCCGGGGCCACAGATCCGGACGCACCGTGATACTTCGCGCGAGTGAGGCGCGCCGCGATACTCTGGGGTCTCCGCCTATAAATAGGGGGTCCGCCCTCTTTTGTCTTTACGTGCCTTCGTTTTCTTTTTGTGCTCTTGACTTCGCGAAGCTCCGCGTACTCCGCGACAGCCCTCCGCGAATCGAGCTTCGCGGCGAACCGCGGGTCTCCGACTCCGCGTCCGCGCTAGGCGAACTTCTTGTCAGCCTTGGCCAGACTTTGCGGCTTGGTCTCGAGACCAATCTTCGCGATCCGTCTTCGCGATCGAGCTTCGCGGTCGAGCTTCACGATCCATCTGAAAGAATCCTTTTCTGAGGGCCAGAATTAAAATGGCTCATCAAGAAGCTGTCTTTGGGGTCCTCGCAGATGCTGCTCATCGAGATGAGATGGCCAACCGGTCAGGCTTGGGGGAAATGGTTCGGAGCCACTCGGACCACACTTCTTTGACAGATCTGCTGTCGGAAGGTCAGAAGGATTATCCGCAGTGCAAGAAACTGCCGTTGTACGGCTTCGGGCTGAGGGATGACGTCTTCATCCGTGAGGCGAGAAGGGATGAACCAGCTTGCTGGTTCAGGAGCACACTGTGCTAGCACCAATGGTTCAGGGCAGCCGATGGTCATGCGCGGGAGGATTTCACACCCATCACCGCTGACTGTCTCTACAACCATGTGAATGATATTGATGGGAGGCCACTGCAACCGGAGACATCCCCTCCTCTCTACCGCACCATGCTGAAGGCGGCTCTGCAGGATCCGAAAAAGGGATGGTCCAATGAGTGGGACCTGCGTCAGGGCGGAAACTTTACCGACGACTGGGCCTGGGCCTACTGGGTAGGTGACTCATGCGAGGAGTTCGGGGATGAGCTGAGGAGAGTGGGATTGTATAAGGCGGCATGGGCCTCCCAGTTCCACATTTACCAACCAAAGCAGCTGATGCCAGAACTGCTGAGTAGATGGTCGTCCAGGACCAACACTTTTCACCTTCATCATGGGGAGGTGGGCATCAGCCTGTGGGATGTCCATCAGGTTTCTGGGGTCCCAATCTTGGGGGCCATGTATGACGAGTTCCTCCCCGTTGCCAGCGCGTGGGGAGATGCGGAGAAAATGCCGCGATTGGCGTCGGCGCTGATGGCGCTCATCCCTGGAGAGGACAAGGAGGCAGTGAGGGATGTCCACTTCAGAAGATGGTTCAAATGCTTCCTGAATTTCCCAGAGAATCGAGAGTTCCCTCCAAGGCCTCGAACTTGTCCAAGGGTAGCCCAACGGGGCAAGGGGCACTCGTATTGGCGGGTTTTGGAGGACAGCCAATGGAAGACTTGGGGTTTCAGCGTCAGCACCGAACAACAGCCAATAGTCAGGCTGGCGGCGTTCATCGCGGCTCTCATCTATGGCTGGATCCTACCGGTGAGAGATACAAGCATGGGGGTACGGCCCAGCTCGTTCATCATGGCGTCGATGTTGGCCATGGGGTAGTGGGTCAACCTGGGGATCCCGATGCTCACCAAACTGTACAGAATGCTGCGACATATTAGTGAGGGCAAGAATCCGCCAAGAATATGCGGTCCCTTCCACCTCCTGTATGGGTGGATCGCAGCGCATATCAGGGGGATTTACGAGTATCCAAACCCCATTTCGCCGTCGGGATCAGACTTTCGCCCCTCCATTCTGAACGCAGTTGGGAGCTTCCCGTTCAAACTGGCCGTTCCAATGGTGCTGAATCGGGTGTGGAGGGCGGATGAGTTCAATTTCCATCCCTTCCCGTTGCCGACGGGGATGCTTACTGATGACGGGCGGGGAACGGAAGAACATCGGGCTTACCTTCTGGCCTTCCGAGGTGGACTTTTGGTGGCTCAGATAGATCGTGAGCCAATCTGTGAACTGTACACCCCGCATCGTTTTGCGAGGCAGTTCCGGTGCCTCCAGCGGCTGGCCCCGCAGGTCTACTGGGAGGTGCGCCACGAGGAGCACCCATGTGTGATGAGGCAGCTGTGGCTCATGTTCACACGCGAAGATGGAAAGATGCGGATTGAATTGCCTCCATCCACAACCGCCTTTGGATTAGTGAAGGAGTACGCCATCAGTTGGGAGGTCGCTTATCCGGGGGAGATGCTGAAGAAGCCAACGATCCAGGTTGGTGACGGTGGGCCTCCTCTATCACGAGGTCGGGGTCGGAGGGCAGCTAGGGCCGCTCGCGGTAGCGGGGCTGCCATGGCGGCGAGACCCGCACCGGCCGAGGGTATGGCAGCAGCGGTAGATCCGGTGATTCCGGAAGAGCAGGGCCATTCGGAGGGGCGGCCACCGAGGGGATTCTGTAGGATATCCACTCAGGCTTCGGGGAAGCGGCTGCGTCACATTGACATGGCAGAAGATGCTGTCTTTCCGGAAGCTTGGGACATTTGGGATGTCAACCAGCAATTCCTCAGCCCACCTGAGATGTGGGCCCACCTGAATCGCCTCGGGATGGAATTGTCGGTCATTGGCCTAGTTCGGGCTAGATTCATGGTGTCTCCGACGGAGGCGGAGCAATACCTGGACGAGCTGGAGGATTACGTCTACTCCAGCGGTGTTCCTCGCCCAATGACGGATCAGGTGAGGGTACTGTTGAATCAGACGGTCCCCCCGCAGTTATCGGCTGCCGATCTGAGGGAGCGCTTCCCCTTGCAAGAGGAATCAGAGGAATCTTCTCGGGAGGATGAGGATTGCGGAGGGAGCCAGCTGGAGGAGGGCGAGGTCAGAGACCGAGGCTCAGAATCCGACGATTTCGTGGAGGCTCTCGAGGTAGCATTCCGAACTTCTCTCCTTACGACCTATTATTGGGTCCCTATGGACCTCTCATCAATGTTTGAACCGTGCAGGAGGAACTTGTTCGTAGGCCTCGCTCTCGCTCTTCGGCGGGTGATGATGCAGGACCTTCACAACCCGCACCTATGGCTGCGTCCAATTCTGCGTCTGGTGGGACCAGGGTGCCCAAGGTGGCTCCTCCGGAATCTCCAGACCTTCCAACAATATACGGAGGGCCTCGCCTTGGGGTCCCCTTAGTACTGGCTCAGGAGCAGCGCTTAGAGGTCGATCTTCGTAAGTCTCTCCCACCAGTCTCCTCGTTGTCACATGTAGTCCATGCCAACTAACGTTTATGTCTCTCTGCCGTACAGTTCTTCGGGTGGCATGGGCCGCTGCGGCGAGGCTGGTCAGGATGTCTGGCGGCGTCCCTCTTATGGGCATTCCGTTGATGGTGGCGATAGTCCCTCCATCTCCCCAAGCTGCGACGCACATCATCACTGGCGGGTCCGCCAGCAGGGCCGTACCTGAAGTCATCGAGGTGGACTCTGAGGGAGAGGATCAACCGGTCGGTCCCAGTCCTGACGTGCCTGCGTCGGCGTCAGGTGTCGTACCAGACTCAACACCAGATGCAGATCCTGCTGAGTAATTCTTGCAGGCATATCCTGCGTACGAGCCTGCCAACCACGCGGATTGGGACGAAACGGCCTCCGATGAGGAAGACAGCAGCATAGTTTGTCACCGGTCGTGGAAGATGATCACACGCTTTATCAGGGAACTCCCCAAGCGCAATGGCTGGCCGAAATGGATAGGCTCTGCTCGCGGCTGCGCGAACTGTGTGTCGGGGGAGTGGATGCCCAACTCCCTCACGCGCTCATCCAAGACCTCATGGCTGAGAAGATCCGGGAGCATGATCGTGGGCTGAGCGTGGGATGGCAGCGGAGGAAGGCGACCAGCATTAAGAAGCTCCATGAGGCTGAAGGCGAGGTCCAACAGATGCAGATCCGGGCCAACGAGCTTTCAGCCACTCTTGATACGCAATCTGAGCTGGTTTCACGGTTGAAGGCCCAGCTGGCAGAGGCTGAGGAGCATATGGGGCAGACCTCTGGAAGGATGGCTACCGTCCAGGACGAGGTAGAAAGGGCCAGGGCCAGAGTTGACGAATTACGCCCCACCGCTGCTGAAGAGGAGCGGGAGTTGAATCAGCGGAAACAGGCTTTGGACGCCGCAAGTCAGCGGGTGGCGGAGCTGCAACTCTCTTTTGACGGGGTCAACCCGTCCATGGGGGAAGTCAACCCCCGAGTATTGTAACAAACCCGAAAGAAACTTTTATTAACACTTTTGTGCTTCAACTCTTTCTTTCTCCTTTGTTTTGAGTGTCGTGGCACGCACGATTTCCACTATTGAATTGCCTTATTACATCCCTACAATGTTTGCGGGACGTTTGACGACAATTCCCCAAGCCAGTCCAGATTCCCGAAAGATGGGGAAGGCTTGATCGGAGGAGGAACTTCCAGGATAGCCGAATTACCGTTTCTTCAACGTGCTCTTATGCACAAACGGGGCAATGCCAGGGGCGCTGAAATCGGTTCAAACTGATGAAAATGGGAAGTGTGAATCACGATACCCAAATTCAGAACACTGTGGGGATGGCGTGACAATAAAGGACAACCGTTAACCGTGGCGGACAAACGGTATCCTTACTGCGTTAGCCTGAAATGGGGACAAAAAATGAGCATCGACCGCTGACCATATACGCAACGCAGGATTTTATCAATTTGTTGTCGATCAATCCTTCGGGACATTGGCCCGTAACGGTAGGAGAGCCCTTGGGCGTAGTATCCAGGCCGTTATTGGGGGTCCCTCCAAACATGACCAGTCTTCCGGAACGTTGGCCCAGGACGGTAGGTGAGCCGATGCAGCATGAGACTAGACCGTTAGGGGATTCCTTCAGACATGAAAGAGGGCGAGGGTCCAAATAAGGGGCACGCAAAGAGTGGAACATGGAGTGGGGGTTTGTTCAAACAGAATCCAACACTTCGGTAGTTGCACCACCGTGGTGGGAGTACGCCAGATGGGCGCATCGGCCTGATCACAGATCATTCTTTCTTCCAGATAGGGCCTCTCTGGCGAGGGCTGGAAATGGGGAGGAACAAGATTTCGTGATTCCAAGGGTTGAACCCTAGGCGAAATGCCTGGGTGTCTCTACGTATCCCACGTGATGATGGGAATCAAGCCACATGTAGTTCTGGAAGCGCACTTTAACGTCATGCGGGACGGGGAGCAGCCTAACCGTGTTGGTACACATCCCGCCAAAACTACTAAGCCCACGTGAGTCATGCTCGGTGTGGGAAACAAGCTGTAGTGGTGGGAATTTCCTGACACAAAGGGGGCAGGTTAGGGCAAAGGGACACGCGGTGACTACCGGCCCAATGACACTAACGCGATCATTTAGCGCACCTAGATGCGCGAAGAGAAAGAGCCGAGTATGATGGAATTCCACTTGAACATGGGGAAGTGGAAATGTGTGAATCATGGTGCTCGAGATTCAGATCACAATGATGGTGGCGTGACGACAGAGGGTAACTGCTGACCGTATTCGCAACGCAGCATCCTGTCGCGTTAGCCTAGAATCGGGACAGAAAAATGAGCATCGACCGCTGACCATATTCGCAACGCGGGATTTTATCGATTTGTTGTCCAATATCCGTGGGGACGTTGGCCCGGAACGATTGAAGGTCCCTTAGGTCCATCATTCATGTAGAGCCCTTAAGCATGGTATCCACGTCGTCTGAGGGTCCTTTTGGATGTGGAAGAGGATGAGGGTCCAAATAGCGAGCTCACGAAGCTTGGTCATGGGATGAGGGGAACGTCCCTGTGAAAATCCCACGCTTCGGGCTCTTTGTCAAAACACATCTGAATACGGCAACGAAACGTATTAGAGAGAGGGAGCAGATTCCTTTCCCTTGGGGTGATCTTAGATTAGGGTCATAGAATTCGGACCATGGATGGGAAAAGGGATCAGGGGACACATGACATCAAAACCTGACGTGAATGAGGACATAGTCCTGCTTACCATGCATTCTCTGGGGAAATGCTCGAGTCAAGGGACCGAACACAAGGGTTAGGCTGGGCCCGCGGGAAAGCACCCGGGCGCTCCTACGTATCTCATAAGGATGAGAATCAAACCATATGTAGTTCTAGAAGTGACATGGTAGGATACCAGTTCCCAGGGAAAAGGGGAGTGCGGACGTGGCCCATGCACTAAAAGAAGCGGAATTTGATGTATCTTGTTTGTTCTTTAAGTTGAATGGGTTTTTTTTGTGAAGCGACCGGCCTAGAACAGTAGGTCGTGATGTATCCACAAGAATCAAGTCGTGATGGGCGTCAAAAAATGGCATGGAACGTGACCAATACCCAACGTGATGTCCTCTACAATGAGGTCACCACAATGCGGTGCCGTTTTTCATCTTGCGGCCAGGACGATAATGTCACACTTTAGGGTCATATGATAGGACCAAGCATGCATTTTATTGTCGTGCAGCACAGACGTAGCAGAGACGATGCTAGGCGGGAAATGCGCGCAGTGTTATAAAACACAATTGACAGAGACATGATCCCACATCAAATTGTACGCCATCCAGAGAGGGAAACCTTAGGCTGAGGGGCCTACACAGAAGTGAAACAGGGAGAGAGACTGGCTTCCTGAATGGGTTGTACCCGGAGACAGGGCGTCTGGGTGGTCCTACGTGTCCCATGAGGATGGTAATCAAGTTGAACGTAGTCCCGAATGGATCTTAGTTTATGGTCTTAGAGCTCGGACCATGGGAGCCCCAAAGGGCACCGGATTGTAGATTTGCCCCCCTAGCATGCAAAGGTGCACTGAGAGATAGCGCCAAAAGTGTCGAGATTCCACCTGGACATGATGGGGTGGAAAATGATGTGAATCATGCAACCAACATTCAAGGACTGAAGGGGCTGGCATGACGACAGAGGATTACTGCTGACTATGTTCGCAACACAGCATCCTGTCGCGTTAGCCTGAAATGAGGACTAACAAACGAGCATCGACCGCTGACCATATTCGCAACGTGGTATTTTATCGATTTTTTGTCCAAAACCCTCGGGGGTGTTGGCCCGTATCAGTAGGAGATCCCTTGGGCATTGTATCCAGGCCGTTATCGGGGGTCCCTCCGGGTGTGAAAGGTGATGGAAGTCCGAATGGAGGGGAACAAGAAGCTTGACAAGTGGAAGGAACTTGATCAAGTTGAATCTGACACTCTTGGTCTTAGACCAGAGTACTCTTAATACATGGGTGAACCACTTCAAGGAGTCAAGGGACTCAACTTTGAGGGTGATCGAGAGATGGGGCTGGACCCGAATTTTGGACATCCAGGTGGTCCTACGTATCCCATTAGGATGGGAATCAAGCCACACGTAGTTCTCGAAGGGTGCCTTTTAATGTCATGCAGGACAGGGAATAGGAGGACTGAACCTCAGAATGGGGGCGTGCGTAGTGCAGCTATTACAAACCCGACGTGAATGAGGACGTAGTCCCTCACTGCGCCACGTAGCCCTGTGATCGGGGTCCTGAAGGCAGGATTAGAGAGGTAAATTTGCTGAACTCAAGCTAGGTCCGGAGACAAGGGGTCTGAGCATCCCTACGTATCCTATCGAGATAGGAATCACGCTGAACGTAGTTCCAGATGAGAATCTTAGTTTATAGTCTTAGAGCTCAGACCGTGGATGGTGACAACTCCCGAGTAAGCACAGATGTCAACCCAATCCCTAAGCCCACGTGGGATAAACTCGGTGTGGGAAACAAGGGGGGGTATCCTCATCGCAATACTTGGGGCGTCCACCAATGGGGAGTCAGCAGAGAGTTCCGAAGGACACTTTTGATGTAGCTTGTTCCTCCAACGCGCAGACGTGCACGGGGGAAAATACCAAGAGTTCCGAGACTCTACTTGGACATGATGAAGTGATGAAGGGTGTGAATTGTGTACCCGGAATTTGGGATTAATGGGTTGGCGTGGCGATAGAGGAAAACTGTTAACCATGGTGGAAACACAGTGTCCATATCGCGTTAGCCTGAGGTGGGAACAAAAACGAGCATCGACCGCTGACCATATTCACAACGCGGGATTTTATCAATTTGTTGTCCGAAACCCTGGGGGGCGTTGGCCCGTATCGGTAGGAGAGCCCTTGGGCATTGTATCCAGGCCGTTCTTGGGGGTCCCTCCGGGTGTGAAAGATGATGAAAGCCCTGATGCGGGGATACACAAAGCCTGGAAAGCGGGTGCGGACGTGTCCGAGTAAAGCATGGCATTCCAGGTAATAAACCAGAGTACTCTTAAGCACATTGGTGAACCGCCGAAAAAAGGGATCGACGAAACAGCTCAGTTGGGGGGGGAGCATGGCGTGGTCATTACGAGACCGTCGTGAATGAGGACATAATCCCACACCACACCATATGATCCTCTCATGGGGGAAGGATAGGCCAAGGGGCCAAGATGGGATGAGGATTCCCGAGAGACGGGGCTGGACCCGAATCTTGGAAATCCAGGTGGTCCTACATATCCCATTAGGATGGGAATCAAGCCACACGTAGTTCTTGAAATGCAGTTTAACATCATATTGGACGAGGAGGGGAGTAATATACTCCAAAACAAGGGAGGTGTGCGGTATGGCGAAGAAGCCGACGTGAATGAGGACGTAGTCCTACACCACACCATACACCCTGGGTAAGAGGGGACCTGGGCCGTGGCCCGGAAAGGCCAAGGGGCCTGAGGATGGGCCTCGTAAGGGGAGTCGTACGGCATGGTACATGATCCCGACGCGAATGAGGACGTAGTCCTACACCACACCGTACACTCCCGGTGAGAGATTGGGGAGAAGGCCAAGGGGCCTAAGATCAGGCATCAGTCAGGAAGGCCTGACTGGTTTGTAGTTTAACGTCTTACATGAGGACGAGGGTCGGGGACCTGAAAAGGCCAAGGGGCCTGAGGCTGGGCCTCGTAAGGGGAGTCGTACGACATGGTACATGATCCCGACGCGAATGAGGACGTAGTCCTACACCACACCGTACACTATTATGAGGAATCCTGGGCCGTGGCCCGGAGAAGAGGGGAATTTATCAGTCAGAAAGGCCTGACTGGTTTGCAGTTTAATGTCTTACATGAGGACGAGGGTCGGGGACCCGAAAAGGCCAAGGGGCCTAAGGCTGGGCCTCGTAAGTGGAGTCGTACGGCATGGTACATGATCTCGACGTGAATGAGGACGTAGTCCTACAACACACCGTACACTCATGGTGAGGAATCCTGGGCCGTGGCCCGGATCGCTAGCACCACCTGGGGGAAGTTTGTCACCTCGGGATGGGGTAGAGGGAATCACTTTTCTTGATGCCTGGGGCATCTCGGGGTGGACCCGAAGATCCAGGACACTGTTGACCATGTTCGGAACACAGCGTTCCTATGGTGACCCGTATGGGGGCAACAAATGAGCGTCGACCGCTGGCCAAATTCACAACGCGGGACTTGTATCGATTTGTTGCTTGAAAACCCTCGGGGGCGTTGGCCCGTATCGGTAGGAGAGCCCTTGGGCATTGTATCCAGGCCGTTATTGGGGGTCCCTCCAGGTGTGAAAGGTGACAGAATCCCAGTCAAGGAGTGGGTGAAGCTTAGTTGCATCCATCCACGAAAGGGGCAAACACCTCAAGGGGGGAATGTGCAGCCGGGTCGAGGCTTGCTCGACGTGGGTCGGGGAAAAAGTGTACACCCTTCCATGTCCTGACCCGAGGGGAAGATTTTGGCTTTTGGGCTGGGCCAACGGACGAAATGTCTGGGCGTTCCTACGTATCTCATAAGGATGAGAATCAAACCATACGTAGTTCTTGAAGGCCATGCAGTTTAGCGTCATGCGGTGAGGACGTGGGAGGATAGAAGAACGAGAGTGGGTGCCTGGTGCGACCTTTACAATCTTTGCGCGAGCGAAGTTGTATAAGTGGGCCCAAGAAATCCTACTCCCTGTTACACAAAGATCCTCCAAGGAGACTATTCCCAGGGGGAATAGCGGAAGAGAAAAGCTTAGGGCTGGGCTCAAGACGAGGCATCCGAGCGTTCCTACGTATCCCATGAAGATGGGAATCAAGCCACACGTAGTTCTTGAGATATAGTTTAACGTCCTGCGGGACGATGGGAAACACCTCATTTGGGGATATGTACGGTACAACAAGTAACCCTACATGAATGAGGATGTGGTCCTACACCATACCGTGCAATCCCACAAGAGGTTAAGTTGAAAAAAAACAACAAGGGGGCCTGTGGGCCAAACCGCGGTGGAGACGGGGCCAGGGGCCCAAGGAGGCCGAGGGGCCTGAGGCTGAGCCTCGGTCAGGAAGGCCTGACCGGCTTGTAGTTTAACGTCTTGCAGTGAGGACGAAGATGCGGTTTAAGGTCATGCGGGACCAAGTCGCAGTTTAGAGTCGTGCAGGACCCTCTCGCAGTTTAGGGTCGTGCAGGACCAAGTCGCAGTTTAGAGTCGTGCAGGACCCTCTCGCAGTTTAGAGTCGTGCAGGACCACTTTTGCCCTAGGCAAAGTATTTCTTGAGGAATTTGGAATTGGTGGGATGGGTTATACGCTCTCCATCTGTGGACACCAAGGAGTATGCTCCGTTGGGGTAAACCTTAGGGATGATATAAGGCACTTCCCATTTGGGTTCTAATTTGGGCAGTTTCCTACCGGGAATCATTGGCGCTCGAAGGGCCAGTACCAGGTCACCCTATAGAAAAGAGCGGAGACGAACCTTCTTGTCCAAAGCTCTCGCTATCTTGTCCTGATGCCTTTCCAGATTGTGCAGGGCACGAAGCCGGTTCTCCTCCAGTGGCTCTAGTTCAGCTAGACGGATATCGGCTACCTCATATGATGTTTGGTGATCATAAACTGCAGTGCGTAGCGACAACAGCTGGATCTCAATGGGTAGGATGGCCTCAGCTCCATACACCAGGGAATATGGGGTCACCTGGGTAGAGTTGCGAGTCGTTGTCCGGTAAGCCCAGAGGGCGTTGGGGAGCTTGTCCGGCAAACTCTTCTTGTTCTGACCAACCATCTTCTGCAGAATGTTAGAGAGGGTCTTGTTGAACGCCTCGATCTGTCCATTCGCCTGCACGTGGTAGCGGGATGTATGGTTCGACCAGATGTCGTACTTAGTGTACAATTTATTCAATTCAGCTGCTCGGAAGTTGGTGCTGTTATCGGTGAGGACGACGTGAGGGACTCCAAACCGGTGGATAATGTTGGATCTCACAAAGTCAACGATGGAACGGGCCTTGACCTCTTTGAGCGGAACTGCTTCTGCCCACTTGGAGAAGAAATCTGTAGCAGTCAGGATGAACCTACACTAGCGGGCTGTTGCCGGCACTAGTGCAAAAATTTATTTCCACGTCGATTTCTTTTACATTTTGACGTCGGTTTTTAACCGACGTCAATAAAGGAGACGTAAAAAATATAAGTTTCAACGTCGGTTTTTTATAAACTGACGTTAAAAATCTTTTCCCATTGGGTCTTTGGCGTCGGTTTTTATATAAACCGACGCCAAATTGTAGGGCCTCGGGTATCTTTAGCGTCGGTTTTTTAAATAAACCGACGCCAAAATTCAGGCACTGGGGGTCTTTGGCGTCGGTTTTTTTAAACCGACGCAAAAATTAATGACCTCGGGGGTTATTGGCGTCGGTTTTTTAGAAAACCGACGTCTAAATCTAGCTTCTACACGAGTTTTAACGTCGGTTTTGGATAAAAACCGACGCGAAAAATACATTTTCTAAAAAATATATTTTCCACGTCGGTTTTCAAAAAAACCGACGTCAAAACCCTGAAAGTCATGATATTGGAATATAGATCGTTTTCCCAAGCTTCGATTTGACTGGTTACAGAGCAAAAACGGACTTATGGTTCAAAAGTTATCGTTGTTGTAAGTTGTACCTCTTTATGGGTCGATCGATATAAGTTTCTTCGAAGAATGCATGAGAAAAAAGATTCAAAATGTATATTCCAAATGAACAAGAAAATATAATTAATGATTGAAACTAATATTAATTATTTTTTCAAATCATTTGAGTTGATATGTTGTTAAACATTATTTCACTTCGTTTTTATGGGCGATGTTATACGGTAATGAAAATGGTGAGTGATAAAGAATTTTGCACAACTAATGAATCTCATGCGGAAGTTTTATTTTTTTATCTCTACTAGAAGATAAATTCATCATCATCATAAAAATAATAATATTTTTAGTGATGAAAAAAAAATAATGAAATTAAGTGATCAGAATAAATACCTTGTAGAAATCGTCGATTGAAGAATATTTGAAATACTGATTGTATCGTAGATGTCAAAAATGATGAAAGAAAGAGGATGATCTTTTATATAGTGTAAATTAGAATTTCTATGGCGGCGATTTAATAAAATTTTAGCGGGATTTTGAAAAAAGGAATGCGCGTTGGGAAAAAATTGAAATATCGAAGCCGCGTATTTGAAATTTTACTTTTAACGTCAGTTAAATATAAAATTGATGCTAAAAATATTCACATGTTTGGGTATTAAAATTGGTTTTTGAAAAAATAATTCCAAAAAATTACTTTTAACATCGTTTATTTGGAAAACCGACGCCAAAAAGTGTCTTTTAACGTCGGTTATTGAAAAAAACCGTTGCCAAAAATCAAGTCACAAAACCGTTAAATTCCGACACCCATAACGTTTGAACCGTAAGTCCGTTTTTGCTCTGCGACCTGTCAAACTGAAGCTTGAAAAATTATATACAACTTTGGTTTGATCTTTGGCGTCGGTTACTTGCAAAACCGATGCCAAAAAGTATCTTTTAACGTCGGTTATTGAAAAAAACCGACGCCAAAAATCAAGTCACAAAATTGTTAACTTCCGACGCCCATAACTTTTGAACCGTAAGTCCGTTTTTGCTCCACGACCTGTCAAACTGAAGCTTGAGGAATTATCTACAACTTTTGTTTGATCTCTGGCGTCGGTTATTTTCAAAACCGACGCCATAAAGTGTTTTTTAACGTCGGTTATTGAAAAAAACCGACGCCAAAAATCAAGTCACAAAACCGTTAACTTCCGACGCCTATAACTTTTGAACCGTTAGTCCGTTTTTGCTCCACAACCTGTCAAAATGAAGCTTGAGGAATTATCTACAACTTTTGTTTGATCTTTGGCGTCGGTTATTTTCAAAACCGACGCCATAAAGTGTTTTTTAACGTCGGTTATTGAAAAAAACCGACGCCAAAAATCAAGTCACAAAACCGTTAACTTCCGACGCCTATAACTTTTGAACCGTAAGTCCGTTTTTGCTCCACGACCTGTCAAAATGAAGCTTGAGAAATTATCTACAACTTTTGTTTGATCTTAGGTGTCGGTTTTAAAGAAAACCGACGCCGAAAATGAAAAAAATACATTTCGACGTCAGTTTCTAAAATAACCGACGCTGAATAATATTTTTTTAGTTTCGGCGTCGGTTTGAATGAAAACCGACGCCCAAATATTTTTTTTTAGTTTTGGTGTCGGTTTTTGAAAAAACCGATGCCGAAAATATATCGGTTTTCCAAAAAACCGATGAAAATTTATTATTTTTTTATTTTCGGCGTCGGTTTTAATGAAAACCGACGCCGAAATATTTTTTAAAATTATTTTCTACGTCGGTTTTATTGATAACCGATGCCAAAAATTCTTTTTTTAATTATTTATCCCGTCGGTTTTGAGGAAAACCGACGCGGAAAATATGTTTATTATTATTATTGGCGTCGGTTTTGAAGAAAACCGACGCCAAAACATTTTTTTAAAAAAATTCGGCGTCGATTTTCGGCGTTTGGCGTCGGTTTTTTGCAAAACCTACGCCATAAATTCCCCGCACATAATATTCGCGTCGGTTTTTAAAAAACCGACGTTATTACGACGACGTTAAAACCCGTATTTCCACTAGTGTGGTGGATACGGTCCCACTACATCAAGTCCCCATACCGCAAATGGCCAAGAGTACTTGGTGGGGTGGAGGGGTTCTGGCGGCCGATGCAAGAAGTTGGCGTGTACTTGGAACGTGTGGCATCTCTTGGCATACCCAATGCAATCATTGATCATGGAGGGCCAGAAGTACCCTAACCTCCGGATTTGATGGGACAGCTTCGGTCCAGCTTGATGGGCGCCACAGGAACCGGCGTGAACTTCTTGCATAACTTGAGGTATCTCTACTCCTTGGATGCAACGAAGGAGGACTCCATCGAAACTCTGTTTATAGAGGATCTGCTCAAGACTGGGGCCGCTCTGGAGGGTAAATTGACGTGCGTGGCGTCGGATTCGCTCGCGTTCGGCCCGTTCGTCCGGGAGCTGACCATTTTGGAGATACTCGACAAAAGGTGCTCTCCAGTCGGGGGTGGTTTCAACCACTGCGTCTGACGAACCCGGGACTCCCGATATGGAGGGTCCAGCGGTGAGATGACTTACCCACAGGCTATCACGGTCCTCTTGGGTGACGGGAGCAATGACTCTCCGGTGGGCCACGTGTATGACCAAATCATCTTTCTCGGGTTCTGCGAGCGACGTGGCTAAGCTAGCCAGGGCGTCCGCTTGGCCGTTCTACGATCGTGGGACATGTGTAACCTCTGGCCGAGAAGAGAACTGGGCCATTAGGAGGAGGGTGTACTCCAGCAACGGTGCAAGCTCTGGCTTCCTGACGACGTAGTCGCCATTAACCTGTTTGATTACCAGCTCGGAATCTCCCTTTACATGTAGGTGGGGAAGATGGATCTCAAGGGCCAACTCGAGGCCGGTGATGAGAGCTTGGTACTCTGCCTCATTGTTCGTACAACCTTCTGACAACAGGAACGAGTACGGCAGGACGGCTTGCGCCGGGGTAATGAAAACAATACCCAGACCCACTCTATTGAGCTTGGGGTCGTTGAGCCTGTAACAGCCCGAGATTTTATGAAAAATATTCTTTTTATTTCACTAATGTCTTGTGTTGTACGCTACACCAAAAGGAGCTTTCACAACACGCATCCTTGACTTGCCTTGCATTACACGCAATCGCGACCTTCCTCAATAGCGTGTGTAGTACGCAATAACGAGTTTCACTAAACAGCGATATGCTATTAAAATGTTATTAAAACTAGCTGTTATGAATAGTAATAACCACTTTTTGAAATTTTGTAAATTTTATTTTTCAAAATGGATTTCATTTTTGGATTCGGAGTATCGAATTTCGCCTAAGGTGAAATTTTGGTACATTTCGGATAACTTTCATATTCTGATGAATAGTGAAAATAACTAAATTTTAATTAAAAACAACTTTTTTAATCGAAATAATTAATAGTGATAAATTTTTAATTTGAGTGGTTTTAAAGTATATTTAGAATATATTTTTACAATTTAATACAATGTTGGTCATTGGTTATAATTTCACATTTAAACCAGACATAATCAAGTGTCAATCTTTTGATAGATATTGTTTCTTAAAAACCCGCTATTTGTTTTAACAGCGGGATTTAATTATAAAAATAATTAATGAAACTTCTATGTTATGAATTTGGTAAAATAGACTTTATTTTTGAATTCGGAATATAAAATATAGCTTAGGATGAAATTTTGGCATTGTTCTGAAAAACATCAATTTTTGATGAATAGTGAAACTACTAAGTGGTAGTTAAAAAAACTGAATTTTTCATAAAACTTAATTTTACCGCTTCTGTAAATGGAATTTCAAAAATCCGAAAGACACGGTTGATGTCAGTAAGTAAAATGTGGTTCAATGAGATGAAAATAATTTTTTGGTGAATAGTAACTTTTTACTTTTTTTTACAGCGGTTAATAGTAAATAGGGTAACTAAGGGTAAATATGATATTACTATTACCCTAACACATGTCCTAATTTTATTGGATAAGTGTAATTCGACCAAAAACAACCTTATGAATAAAATATGACCATTTAGGCCCACTTGGATTAGATTAGTACATTTATTATTAATTTATTTAAAGAAGGGTTAAAATAGTTAAAATCAAAGTTTAAAAAGTAAATCATTTTTAATATGGGGTTATACATAAGATAAATTCGACTATAAATATTCATTAGAAATCTAAAAAGATTTCCTACATAATGGTATTTTATTTGTAATTTGTAGACATCAAATAATTTAATTTATTTATGACACAAAGATGATGCAGTAATTATCTTATTTATGAAATATTGACATAATTGATGTTATAAATACCAAAATAAATGTAATTTGAGAATTTTTATGAATTCCACTAATTTTCTAGGTTACTATGATATATTAGTGTTGATTTATTCAACTTGGTTCGAACATATAATTCTGTTATGACTTTCACAAAAATCATATATCAAATAGTGTCAAAATTGAAACAAAATAGTTTTTAAATAAAATATTATATTATTAATTGTTATTTTATTCCTAAAAATCTAAGGTTCGGCCAAATGACTTAGATAAGGATATATGTATTAGTAATAAACAATTTGGGGTTCTTTTGGCATGTTATAGTAAGTGTATTAACCATATAGTGAAATAAAACAAAAAGACATGGTAAAAGTTAAATTATTTAACTTAGAGTTAAATCTAATTGATAAGGTTAAAATAATACCCTAAACTTGTCTAAATTCTATTGGATGAGAGGATTTCGACCCATCCCCACCTTAGCTTCGAAATAAATCAATTTGGAGCTAATTAAAACCAAACTTGACTTTATAATAAAATAATATTTTGAGATATTCCTAAGGTGCCCCTCTCCTCCCTTATAAAAGGACACCTCCTCCCCCTTCCTCCTCACACCAATTTGAGCACTCAAGCTCGGCCAACCTCTGCCAAAATCCCTTCTCCACTTCCCTAGAATAATCCTAGAGGTTCTGGTCTTCTTCAAAGACCAATCTTAGTTCCCTAAGTGAAGGATTCAAAGAGGCGTTTCAAAGAAGAGGTAATATCTATTACCGATCTTTTCAATTTCATTCTTCTTCAACTTCTTCTTCCTTAGTTGTTTCATGAAAAAGTAATAACATCAGTATTACTTACATACTGATATGTTATTATAAATATGAAACAACCCTATTTCACCATCTATCCATCCTACGGAAAAAAAGAAATCACCGTGCATGCGTACGTACGGAATACCGTCTCCACGCCGTGGTGTAATCTATTTTCCACCACCACCTTACATGGATGGGTATAATGGTGTAAAGAATAACTATACATAGTTATTAAAACATCATATTGATTCTGATATATTGTATAATCCACTCCAATTCAATTCAATATTTATGGAAATGATATCATCGCTCGTGCGTACGTACGGACTACCGTCTCCACGACGCGATGAGATTCATTCTCCATGTTAACCATTTAAGAATGATTATAAAGTATATATAAGAAAAAATAATGAAATATATGAAATTATAAAGCTACTGGATTTCTTTATGTCATCAACTTACTTCCATTCAAGACAATAAGGAAAGGAAAACAGCGTTCATGCGTACGTACGGACTACCGTCTCCATGAACGGTGTTTTTCATTTCATTTATCTATTATATATATATATATATACTGAATATATATGATATATAAATCATATTTTATATTCTGGAAGTAAGTAAATCATGATATAAGTAATAATAATGTCAAGAAAAACAAGTCAAAACACCTACGATAAATGAAACGATTTTACCC
Source organism: Viscum album (assembly GCA_963277665.1). NCBI lineage: Eukaryota > Viridiplantae > Streptophyta > Magnoliopsida > Santalales > Viscaceae > Viscum > Viscum album. The sequence goes on from OY728129.1 coordinate 2,696,397, forward strand.
AAAACGCTTCTTTAACATGGAGTTTACAAAAGAACGGGTAATATAATGTCATAAGTGAACCATATATGATATCATAACAATGAATATGATTCTGTAATAAGTCAATGTTATTATTTAAACCATTATACAGGAGCTTCGGACACATACAAAGAAAATCGGACCTAAGGTAAGGGAAACATCACAATCTCATTTTTATCCGAGATTGTTTATTCGTAAGTATTTACTGGGGTGTATTTTATCATCCACATCCATGTTTCATCAATATGTAATATTATTGCCATCCACCTACAATTTTTTAAATCCATTTTTACCCTTTGGTGTGTTTTTAGTAAAGAATATGAAATGAATCTTTTGTTGTTTTCGTACGAAGTACTTTTTGACTTTTCCGACAAAAGTACGAGAAGAATGTTTTTTTTTAACTTATACGGCATGAATGGATTTTAAAAACATTATTTCCAAGAAGCTTCCTTTACAAGTTTTCAAGTTTATTTTTAATCATCTTCTTTTATTTTAATGTCGTATGACATGTTATGAAAGGAAAAATGTTTTTGAAGTAAAAAGGATATTTTCCTCAAGAATGGAGTTCAAGTATTTTATCAAAATTATTTTCCATATAAGATAATAAAAGGGTTCTGTTTTTATCCCTATTATTACATGGATTTGATCATGTTGTGATGGAAATATTTTTATGAATTCCTTTATCTTATATGAATTTTTTTATGATGTCATGTTGTTTAAGAATTCCATTTTTATTACATGGGTTATGAAATGATGTATGGTTTATGATTTTGTGGCACACATAAGAATGGTATCATTATGAGATGGGTGGGACCTATATCTCCCTCCAATGCATTGGGTAAAGATTTTATATCTCATGAGATAGACAGGGCTGGAACGGTAGGTTATACCGGTTCAGTGAAACAGGACTGAAACGAGGGTTACTCGATTCAGAAAGGGACTTTGTCCACTAAGATAGTCTTGGCAATGAGTCTTGACTAACAAGAAATGATTCTCTATGATTATGTGTGTATGCCACAAAGTTTCATGTTTTAAGTTATGATTATTGTTATTTCATTTCACTACTATGATTTATCCCATGTTATGAAATTATGCTCTCTTTTGCAGGTTAAGATTTCCAAAAGTTATGTTCTTATGAATATGATGTGATTGATTTTTATTTTGTATACCCTTACTGAGCATTTGAGCTCACCCTTTTATGTTTTCATTTCCCCAGGATATAAAGAAAGGTTTTAGGTAAAAAAAGGGGAAGATCTTTATGGGAGATATTGAAGATCTTTCACCACGATTAGAAGATTATGTTCCGAGTTTCCAAAGACACTAAACTATTACGATCCTTGTGTGTGTGTGTTTTTGTTATGTACTAAGTATTCCGCAAAAGTAATGTAAAGTCTATGTACGTCAGGCTTCGGGTCTCTACAGTTGGTATTAGAGGAAAGGTTTAGTCAAACTTTGGAAACTAGGATGCGAAAACGTTAGTGAGATCCCTAGAGATATTTCTACGGTATGTCTAGGGATGTCCCTAAGGTTAAGTATACGTATAAGTTATAGTACTAGAACTACGCTAACGATCATAGAATTAAACCTAAGATGTTAGATATTGAAGGTACTCCCCCTTTATTATGTTGTTTTCCCTAGCATGATTTTTGCCTCTCACACTATTCTTTTTGGGTTTTAGACGATGGCTGGAACCCGAAGGAACCATGTTGATCAATGCAATGGACAATGCAATGATTGTCGTCCTGAACAAACAAATGTTATGGGAGATGGAGTGCAAAATCTTATTGCTATACTTACACAAGCTACGAATCATTCTGGACTTTCAAATGAGAAGAGAAGGGAACAATATTCTATTGAGTCCTTCATGAGGCAACGTCCACCTTCTTTCAGTGGGTCTTCTGATCCACTTATTGCTGAACAATGGATCAGTACCACTGAAAAGATATTTTCAGTTCTTCAATTTTCTGAACATGATAAAGTCATCTTAGCAGTATATCGTTTGGAAGGTGAAGCTGATCAATGGTGGAATCTTATCAAGAATACAAGGCAAAGAGATGAAATTGAGTCCATGGAATGGGACGAGTTCAAGAACTTATTTTTCAATAAGTACTTCCCTCGTATTCTTCGAACAAAGATAGAGAAGGAGTTTCTTGAACTAAAGCAAAAGGATGATGAATTTGTTGGTATATACGAAGCGAATTTTACAAGACTTGCAAGGTATGCATCTGGCATTATCATCCAACCTGAAAGTAAAGTTGATCGATTTTTCAGTGGCTTAAAACCAAGTCTTCGAAGGGCATTAGCTATAAGAGACTTCAGTAGCTATGAAGAAATTGTGCGTTGTGCTATCAAGGTAGAAATGGAAGTTGGTGTTACATATCCATCTCATGGTTTTGACAAAAAACGAAAGATGGAGTTCAAGGAGAAATCTCAGAATAATGGTGAAAAGAAGATGAATGTTTCCTTATGCACAAAGTGTGGAAAGAAGCATGGTGGAGATTGTCTTAAAGGGACTAGAAAATGTTTTAAGTGTGGAAAAGAAGGTCATCGAGCAGCTGAGTGTCGAAGTAATGGAAAAAGGGTTTCTAATGATGTGAATAAATCAAACACTGCAGGGAACGCACCACCAACACTTCAATGCTTCAAGTGCAAGGAAATGGGGAATTATGCTAATAAATGCCCTAATCCAAGGGTTAGTGATGATCAACATGAGCAACCACTGAAGGAAAAGGACAAAGGGAAGTCACATGCGATCACTATTGGCAATGTTGAATATGACAACGATGTGGTGGAATGATTAAGTGTTTATGTAATGAGATTCCAAAATAATGTTGTATATAGTATTGTGGAATATTGGAATATTTATGTTTTGGTCTATTGTGGTTTTCAATAATTTTATGGTACCGGTAACCATGAAAAGTGATTGAGACATTTTTGGTAAACAGATGATATGAGCATAATGAAGGGATAAGAAGATAATGAGATGTTTGATTGTATTCATGAACTCATGATTGATATAAGGACTAAGTGATATCATGGTTTGAGTATATAGAATTTTGAGGATTTTGGTATGTGAAAAGTGTTAAACTTTTAACTACATTCAAGTTTTCACTATGATTCAATGGGTATTCAAGAGAATACATGATTAAGGCCTTTGAATGTTTGGAATGTGACCAACAAGACATATATATGGGGATTAACGATAGTATTAAATCTATGGTAATCGTTTTCACTATATTATGAGAGTGGACTGCAGTATTATGGATAAGCCTAAAGATTAGAATGGATTATGTTGGACATAAGTTAGTATTGTTTAAGGATAGAAGTTTTTTCGATATTATTGATGGGATGTTATAGTAATATAGTTTTAGAAAAAGGACAACCTGCAGGATGGGCGACATCCCATCGCGTCGGACAAGGCTGTGGGAATCGAACCCACAACCGAAGTGTGACTGGCCTTTATCGCCTACCACTGACCTACAGGAAGTCCCTGTTTAGTAGAAACTAGTTTTATTATATTAAGCAGTATGATATGTGATGTATAAGTTCATTTTAGGAACCATATATGATTAATCTCACTATAGATGGACTTATGTATTTTTTGATAACTTTTCTAACGTTTTGTTTGAGACAGATGGAATGACCCATCATTCTATCACATGATCTGCTAACACATCACGAATGACAAATTCAACTTCATTTCTTTAAGAGATGAAGTGGAAATTGTTAAAGGCATGAACAATAGTGAGATTGTACCAAAATAAAGTAAGTATTTATTCTAATTCAAATTTTCAACTTTAGGGAAATGATCTTGAAAACCAAAAATGTTGTCCTAGTGATCTTATACCTGATGAATCAGATGGTACCTTATATCATCACAAATATATGGATTTGTGATTACTGGCTTTTCCATAGCCATGTTCTCTACCACTCTCCATCAGAACATGATGGTTAGATTTCTCTTCTATATCCATATTTTTACCTATGTGGAAACCCAGCGATTAGTTTATTTGGGTAATCGTTACATTTCATACTTTAGTTTTAAAGCCAAGTTTTGGTATTCCTTTTTACGATGTGGGATTCTATTAAAGAAACTTTCGAATAGTAAACCATTTATAACCCCGACGAATTTTGAGGGCGAAATTCATTTTAAGGGGGGTAGAATGTAACAGCCCGAGATTTTATGAAAAATATTCTTTTTATTTCACTAATGTCTTGTGTTGTACGCTACACCAAAAGGAGCCTGCACAACACGCATCCTTGACTTGTCTTGCATTACACGCAATCGCGACCTTCCTCGATAGCGTGTGTAGTACGCAATAACGAGTTTCACTAAACAGCGATATGCTATTAAAATGTTATTAAAACTAGCCGTTATGAATAGTAATAACCACTTTTTGAAATTTTGTAAATTTTATTTTTCAAAATGGATTTCATTTTTGGATTCGGAGTATCGAATTTAGCCTAAGGTGAAATTTTGGTACATTTCGGATAACTTTCATATTCTGATGAATAGTGAAAATTACTAAATTTTAAATAAAAACAGCTTTTTTAATCGAAATAATTAATAGTGATAAATTATTAATTTGAGTGGTTTTAAAGTATATTTAGAATATATTTTTACAATTTAATACAATTTTGGTCATTGGTTGTAATTTCACATTTAAACCAGACATAATCAAGTGTCAATCTTTTGATAGATATTGTTTCTTAAAAACACGCTATTTGTTTTAACAGCGGGATTTAATTATAAAAATAATTAATTAAACTTCTATGTTATGAATTTGGTAAAATAGACTTTATTTTGGAATTCGGAATATAAAATATAGCTTAGGATGAAATTTTGGCATTGTTCTGAAAAACATCAATTTTTTATGAATAGTGAAACTACTACATGGTAGTTAAAAAAACTGAATTTTTCATAAAACTTAATTTTACCGCTTCTGTGAATGGAATTTCAAAAATCCTAAAGACACGGTTGATGTCAGTAAGTAAAATGTGGTTCAATGAGATGAAAATAATTTTTTGGTGAATAGTAACTTTTTACTTTTTTTTACAGCGGTTAATAGTAAATAGGGTAACTAAGGGTAAATATGATATTACTGTTACCCTAACACATGTCCTAATTCTATTGGATAAGTGTAATTCGACCAAAAACAACCTTATGAATAAAATATGACCATTTAGGCCCACTTGGATTAGATTAGGACATTTATTATTAATTTATTTAAAGAAGGGTTAAAATAGTTAAAATCAAAGTTTAATAAGTAAATCATTTTTAATATGGGGTTATACATAAGATAAATTCGACTATAAATATTCATTAGAAAGATAAAAAGATTTCCTACATAATGGTATTTTATTTGTAATTTTTAGACATCAAATAATTTAATTTATTTATGACACAAAGATGATGCAGTAATTATCTTATTTATGAAATATTGACATAATTGATGTTATAAACACCAAAATAAATGTAATTTGAGAATTTTAATGAATTACACTAATTTCCTAGGTTACTATGATATATTAGTGTTGATTTAATCAACTTGGTTCGAACATATAATTTTGTTATGACTTTCACAAAAATCATATCTCAAATAGTGTCAAAATTGACACAAAATAGTTTTTAAAACAAATATTATATTATTAATTGTTATTTTATTCCTAAAAATCTAAGGTTCGGCCAAATGACTTAGATAAGGATATATGTATTAGTAATAAACAATTTGGGGTTCGTTTGGCATGTTATAGTAAGTGTATTAACTATATAGTGAAAGAAAAAAAAAGACATGGTAAAAGTTAAATTATTTAACTTAGAGTTAAATCTAATTGATAAGGTTAAAATAATACCCTAAACTTGTCTAAATTCTATTGGATGAGACGATTTCGACCCATCCCCACCTTAGCCTCGAAATAAATCAATTTGGAGCTAATTAAAACCGAACTTGACTTTATAATAAAATAATATTTTGAGATATTCCTAAGGTGCCCCTCTCCTCCCTTATAAAAGGACACCTCCTCCCCCTTCCTCCTCACACCAATTTGAGCACTCAAGCTCGGCCAACCTCTGCCAAAATCCCTTCTCCACTTCCCTAGAATAATCCTAGAGGTTCTGGTCTTCTTCAAAGGCCAATCTTAGTTCCCTAAGTGAAGGATTCAAAGATGCGTTTCAAAGAAGAGGTAATATCCATTACCGATCTTTTCAATTTCATTCTTCTTCAACTTATTATTCTTTAGTTGTTTAATGAAAAAGTAATAACATCAGTATTACTTACATACTGACATGTTATTATAAATATGAAACAACCCTATTTCACCATCTATCCATCCTACGGAAAAAAGAAATCACCGCGCGTGCGTACGTACGGAATACCGTCTCCACGCCGTGGTGTAATCTATTTTCCACCACCACCTTACATGGATGGGTATAATGGTGTAAAGAATAACTGTACATAGTTATTACAACATCATATTGATTCTGATATATTGTATAATCCACTCCAATTCAATTCAATATTTATGGAAATGATATCATCGCTCGTGCGTACGTACGGACTACCGTCTCCATGACGTGATGAGATTCATTCTCCATGTTAACCATTTAAGAATGATTATAAAGTATATATAAGAAAAAATAATGAAATATATGAAATTATAAAGCTACTGGATTTATGTATGTCATCAACTTACTTCCATTCAAGACAATAAGGAAAGGAAAACAGCGTTCATGCGTACGTACGGACTACCGTCTCCATGAACGTTGTTTTTCATTTCATTTATCTATTATATATATATATATATACTGAATATATATGATATATAAATCATATTTTATATTCTGGAAGTAAGTAAATCATGATATAAGTAATAATAATGTCAATAAGAACAAGTCAAAACACCTACGCTAAATGAAACGATTTTACCCAAAACGCTTCTTTAACATGGAGTTTACAAAAGAACGGGTAATATAATGTCATAAGTGAACCATATATGATATCATAACAATGAATATGATTCTGTAATAAGTCAATGACATTATTTAAACCATTATACAGGAGATTCGGACACGTACAATGCAAATCGGACCTAAGGTAAGGGAAACATCACAATCTCATTTTTATCCGAGATTGTTTATTCGTAAGTATTTAATGGGGTGTATTTTATCATCCACATCCATGTTTCATCAATATGTAATATTATTTCCATCCACCTACAATTTTTTAAATCCATTTTTACCCTTCGGTGAGTTTTTAGTAAAGAATATGAAATGAATCTTTTGTCGTTTTCGTACGAGGTACTTTTTGACTTTTCCGACAAAAGTACGAGAAAAATATTTTTTTAACTTATACGGCATGAATGGATTTTAAAAACATTATTTCCAAGAAGCTTCCTTTACAAGTTTTCAAGTTTATTTTTAATCATCTTCTTTTATTTTAATGTCGTATGACATGTTATGAAAGGAAAAATGTTTTTGAAGTAAAAAGGATATTTTTCTCAATAATGGAGTTCAAGTATTTTATCAAAATTATTTTCCATCTAAGATAATAAAAGGGTTCTGTTTTTATCCCTATTATTACATGGATTTGATCATGTTGTGATGGAAATATTTTTATGAATTCCTTTATCTTATATGAATTGTTTTATGATGTCATGTTGTTTAAGTATTCCATTTTTATTACATGGGTAATGAAATGATGTATGGTTTATGATTTTGTGGCACACATAAGAATGGTATCATTATGAGATGGGTGGGACCTATATCTCCCTCCAATGCATTGGGTAAAGATTTTATATCTCATGAGATAGACAGGGCTGGAACGGTAGGTTATACCGGTTCAGTGAAACAGGACTGAAACGAGGGTTACTCGATTCAGAAAGGGACTTTGTCCACTAAGATAGTCTTGGCAATGAGTCTTGACTAACAAGAAATGATTCTCTATGATTATGTGTGTATGCCACAAAGTTTCATGTTTTAAGTTATGATTATTGTGATTTCATTTCACTACTATGATTTATCCCATGTTATGAAATTATGCTCTCTTTTGCAGGTTAAGATTTCCAAAAGTTATGTTCTTATGAATATGATGTGATTGATTTTTATTTTGTATACCCTTACTGAGCATTTGAGCTCACCCTTTTATGTTTTCTTTTCCCCAGGATATAAAGAAAGGTTTTAGGTAAAAAAAGGGGAAGATCTTTATGGGAGATATTGAAGATCTTTCACCACGATTAGAAGATTACGTTCCGAGTTTCCAAAGAAACTAAACTATTACGATCCTTGTGTGTGTGTGTTTTTGTTATGTACTAAGTATTCCGAAAAAGTAATGTAGAGTCTATGTACGTCAGGCTTCGGGTCTCTACAGAGCCTTCTACCGGTGGGGCTCCGGGAGGCGCCGTTGAAATGCATTTGCCAACACGGGACAACATGATCGACTGAGAGGATCGTCTCGTTGGGGAAATCCAGGTCCAGGGATTGATCCGCGGAGGTTGGATGGGAAGCTAAAAAGTCTGCCAATGCCTGTCCCTTAATGGCCTTCTGAGGTATAAAACTGATATCAAACTACTGGAGAATCACCGCCCACCATGCTAGTCGGCCAGTCAGTATGGGACGGTTCAGGATGTACTTCAGCGGATCTACCCGAGAGATCAATTGCACCTCGTGGTGTTGCAGGTAGTGTCACGACTTCTGCACGGCGAAGACGAGCACAAGGAAGCTCTTTTCGATAGGGGAGTATCTGACCTCCGTATCGAGAAGCATGCGGCTGAGATAGTAGAGACTGTTCTCAGTGCCCTCGTTATTCTTCTGGGCGAGCAGCGCGCCGAGGGATCTCTCCAGGGCGGTCACATAAAGGACCAGCGGCTTTCTAGAGACAGGTGGAATCAATACCGGAGGTTGGAGCAGATACTGCTTGATTTCCTCAAAGGCGATCCGACACTCCTCATCCCATTCGTAGGCAGCGCCTTTCTTCATGAGCTGGGAAAAGGGCTTACACTTGCCGGCCAGATTCGCAATGAACCGGCGTATATAGGCTAAGTGTCCTTGAAGGCCTCGGAGCTCTCGAATTTTGCTCGGGGGAGGCATTTGGCTGATGGCCTTGATCTTCTCCGGGTTGATCTCGATACCTCGGTATCTGACAACAAAGCCCAGAAACATCCCAGAGGTGACTCCGAAGGCACACTTCAGCGGGTTCATCTTCAGGTGACGGGAACGGAGGACACCGAACACTTTCTCAAGGTCTTTGAGATGGTCCTGGAGCTGGCATGATTTGACTACAAGGTCATCCACGTAGCATTCCACCAATGTCCCGAGAATCGGTTTGAATATGCGATGCATGGCCCTCTGATAAGTGGCACCTGCATTTTTCAAACCGAATGGCATTACCTGGTAGAAAAAGGTACCCTGGGGAGCCCTGAAAGCAGTGGACTCCTCGTCTTCGGGGGCCATCCGGATCTTGTTATACCCGGAATACCCATCCATGAAAGAGAGGGCTTGGAACCCGGCCGTGGCGTCAATCAACAGCTCCGTCACTGGGAGTGGGAAGTCATCCTTTGGGAAGTGGCGATTGAGATCGCGGAAGTCGATGCAGACTCTGATCTGCCCATTCTTCTTCCTGACCGGCACAATGTTGGCAAGCCATTTGGGGTACTGGACCTCCTTAATGAAGTTTTCTTTGATAAGCTTTTCAACTTTGGCCTCAACCATAACACCACGAGAAGGGTGCATTTTCCTGGGAGGCTGCTTAAACCCACAATGTTTTGCCGAGAGGCCCAGACGGTGGATGGCCACTTGGGGATCCAGTCCTGGCATCTCATCATAACTCCAGGCAAACACATCACGGTGCTGTTTGAGGAAGTCCACGTACTGCTGCCGCTCCTCGAGGGACATGGCCGCACTGATCAATGTGGGTCTCGGATCTGCCCCGCTACCAAGGTTCACATGTACCAGTTCATCAACCGTGGTAGAGACGCCTTCTTCAAAGGCTAGGGGAGCATCCTCTAAGTCTTCCTCCCCAGCCGTGGGGGGACTTCCCGTGACAGAAGATACCTCCGGGCCATCAAGATTCACGGGGCAGCTGGTGCTGACTCGGGCAGCAGCGGTCATCACATCAGGAGACTCACTTGTCGTTGAGACCATAGTAATGAATGCATTTGATCCTATCCCATCTGGCCTTCGGCCTAAGGGGCCACGTTTGATGATATCAAAGAAGTGGTGACGTGTCGGCCTGAGTCGGTTAATTCCAGCCTGGCGGAAGAGACACGTATGGCGCACCGCCGTTGTCATGAGCTTGACGTCCCGGTACCGTACAGGGGTAGGAGGTTCCGGGATGACCCGAGCCTGGTTGATGTAGGAGTACGAGGTGATTTTCCTCCGTCGCTTGGACACGGGATCATGCCTTCCTTGCGTACCCGAAACAACAAAACATTGCCCCATGTCGGGGGTCGTGGCCTCCAACTGGTGGATCGGGAGGATGTAGGCGTCGTCCATGCTTGCCTAGGGATCACTTGTGATCGGGGTGGGCTCATCCTCGCTTACCAGGATTTGCTTGTCCTTACTTTTGTAATAACCCGTATCCAGATAGCGGGCCTCACAAGAAGTGAAAGGGGACGCGTCTTCTTGGAGCACACCTACTCGACCGTTGAGCGAGTACTTGAGGCACTGGTGATAAGACGAGGGGACCGCCGCATGCAGATGGAGCCATGGCCTACCCATCAATGCGTTGTAGGCGGTGTCATGAGAAACAACCATGAACTCGGTGCTGGAAATTAAGCCACCGAACTGAGTCTTCATGTGGATCTTGCTGACTGGGGTTTGCTCTGTCCTATCGTACCCCTGGATCCGGAGGTCAGAGGGAGTAAAATCACCTTCGGACAGACCCAGCTTTCGCAGCGTCCGGGTCAGAATTAGGTTGATTCCAGAACCCATGTCAACGAGGCAATGACGGGCTTCCACGCCGTTGAGGTGGCCAGTGATATACAGTGGGCGAATGTGCCCCTGTATGGGAGGGTCCTCATCTTCACCGGATAACGAGATAACTGCCTGACATTCGGAGTTTTCAATCGTCTCGGTATGGAAGGCTTCCGCATCTGCTACTTCCGTCTCGAACTGGAGGGGGCTCCTTAGGGCCTCAGCAAATGCCTCGCGCATTTCAGATGACAGGCGCAGGGCCTCAAGGATGGAAAGCCTCGCCGGAATGCCGGCCAAGTGCTTTAGGACATCATACTTGCGTGCCAAACACGAACCTCTGCTTACATGGGGTTTTTCAGCATTTGGAGGCATAGCGGGTCCTGCCGATTGAACTGGCGGTCGGCTAGCGCTGGGTACGTCCTACTTCCTGCTAGTAGAAGCCTGGAGAGTAGTCGCTGGGCTAGGATCGGACAGCGGAGGCTGGCCTGTAGCCAGGCAAGACTGACTGTGATACGGACGAAGCGGCTCCCCCCGATCCAGTAGCATGAACGGTGGTGGAGGTAGAGCCGAGGATGTTGGATGGGTCTGTGCGTGCTGAGATCTGCGCTGAGCCTGCTGCCTGGTCTCAGTAGCGTGCACGGCTTGGCCACAAGTGCCTGCTGACGTGCCTCGATGACCGGTGCGATTGTGATTCTGCTTACGTTGACGTCCGCTTGAAACGTTGGGGAGGTCTGCCTGGGGTTCCCCCTCGTCGGGGGTCATATAGGGCTTTACCAGCTCCACGGTGTTAACCGATGCGTACCCTTGGCTATCACTCGAGCAGTCATCCGCCGTTGGGCGGATCCTAGGAGTAATCCCCATTTCGGGGGGCATAAAGTCATAGAGAGTGCGGGACGACGACGGCACTGGCGGTGCACGTTGCTTCTTCTTGCGTCGCCGCTGCTTTCCCTTTTGGGCAGAGGTCGACTATGAAGATGACGCGGAGGCACCGGCTACTTCTTCTGAAGGTTCCGACTGCTTTAGGCGAGCCCAGATGATACCTTGGGCACGGACGATGGTTTTTTGAGCCATCCAGTCGTCATATTTCTGAGATCCGTGGCTAGGGACCTGCTGCCACTCACCTTCACTATCGCTGCCGATTTCTGATCCTGCAAAGACGCCTGCCACTTGCGCTAGCGCTGGGCCCAACTTGACTATGTTGTTGTTGACCTGGTCCTGAAGCCAGTCTTTAAACACATAGCATCACTTGAGGGTGTTCCCCAGGATCTGATGATAAGGGCAGTAGTTGGGGTGATCGGTGAGATGCGCCTCTGCCATCCTTCTGCACTCAGGCAGACGCACAATCCCTTGCTCTAGAGCACTTCGGAAGTAGCCAGGGACCTGATTATTGTTGAACGAATAGGTCTGGTACCTTCTTTCTGGATAGGGGGCCCTGGGGGCCTAGTCCTTTCGAGGGACCGGAGGGGCCTGCCGAGGAGGCGGCGCCTGGTTGTCTTGCCTAGGTGGCGGTGACGCGTTGCGCGGGGGAACCTGTCGGTTTTGAGGCGGTCGCTGCTGGGCGGGAGCCTGTGCTTGAGGTGGAGGACCTCTGCGGGGTTGCGGGGGTGGTGCCGCCGGCAGCAATTCCAGCCACCTCGGGGCTTCTATTTGAGCCACCACGGCGGGTTCAGCCCTGGCGGCCCTCCTGGCTGGGATCATAGGGGGCAGCAAACGTGCCTGACTAGCCTGTTGCAGGGCTTCCTCGAGGCGCTGGGCCTTATCCGAGAAATCTATGAACCCTCCAGGGTAGTTCTGGGTAATCAAGGAGGGTACCAGCTCTGTCTTGACATTCCCCACACATATCGTCAGAAATTTCTCCTGAGTCAGTGGCATATCGAGGGAATACGTAAGTCCTTTCCACCGGGCGATGAAGTCTGCAACCCGCTCATCAGGCCTCTGTTTGCACTTGAAGAGGTCCGCAATGATGGTCTTTCGCGTGGTGGAGCTGAACTTGTATAAGAACTACCGACAAAGATCCGCCCAACCGGTAACTGATCTGATAGGGAGCTGGTTGTACCAGACGAATGTTGGACCTTCCAATGTCTGTACAAAACATCGGAGCTTGGCGGCTTCTTGCTGAGCCGGGGTCCCCAGCATGGGGCCACACCTGGAAGAAAAATGTGCCAAGTGCTATGGCGGGTCCCCCATCCCGTTGAAAGGCGAGAAAGTGTGGTTCCCAAAACTCGAAGGCGCGGGCATATCATCCACCCACGCGGGGTAAGGCTTGCCATATGGTGGGACCGCCACTTGCCGCGTTTCCAACGCCTCGAGGCGGGCTGTGAGTGCCGCAATAAGGTCCTCCGGGCGGGGGTCCCTTTCTTGACGGGGATACCTAACCACAAGTGCATTGCCAAGTTCTTCAACACGGTAGACGGCTTCGGCCGCTCGTGGGTCAACTAGCTGGACGACCTGCGGGGTGACTGGGGGAACCCGGGTTGGATTCTTCAGATTGCCCCGTCGATCAGGGGGGTTTGGCGAGACATATCGCGCCTTCTTGCCGTATGTTCCAGCTTCCGCCTTGTCTGCGGCAGTAGCATGATCAGGGTTGCCCGGAGGCATCTCACCGGGGGGAAACTGTTCCTGCCCCTGCTGCCCCGGCCTGAGATTACCATAGTCGGGTCGTCGCTCAACGGCGCGTTCAGCCAAGAGTTCATCAACCAGCCTCTTCTGCTCAGCAAGCTGCTGGCGTAACGCGGCCTTCTCAGGATCTTCGTCCGTTTTCTGCACAGAGGGGGACGGGTCGGAGTGCTTGACTGTTCCGACGTGCTCCTTACCCTTGCCAGTGTTTCGACCGAGTACCAGCGACTCTGTGGGTACGAGGATGCCTAGCAGGTTCCTCTGCTGAGGGGTAACTCTCCCTGATGGGTCGAGTAGTGGCGGTGCGCCCTCTGGGGGGAAGTCTCCATCAAGGAGTTCCAGTTTGTCCTCCCTGTCCACAATGTCGGCCATGTGGACCGCGATTCCTCTCGAGGGAATGTCCTCGATGACGCATAGCGAATCGGGTTGTCGTCGAATAGGATCGAAAAGGAGGGCAATATAGTGTCCCCAACCACAGACTTGCACATGGGGGGTGGCTTCCCTGACGATCTTGCGGAGTGCTTTGAAACTCTGAACGCATTTTCGTTGTAGGGCACTCTGGTGACCTGGCGACTCGGGGTGCTGGGCCACAAGGAGCGCGACCGCATCGATCAGGCGGTACTTTTCGCCAATTTCATCGAAGTGCTCACGACTTTTGGGTTATACCACCCGTTCGCAACGGAGGCGGAAGTGTGTCGCCCAGAGGGTTCGAAAAAAGCATCCCACTTCTTCAGGGGTAAGAGTCTCGGGTACGTGGAAATTCAGTGCCGTCGTGGGCCAGAACTTCTCTAGGAAATAGTCCGCTGCAAGAATACTCCAGAAGCTCCTAGGCTCGGACTCAGGGTCTGGCCCTGTGTTGCCCCACTCGTCAACCGGGGGCGGCTGAGGAACCGGTAGCGGTACCGAGGCGGACCTTTGGGATAATAAGCTCAGCGGTGGAGAATACGGCGAACAAGCTGACTGGCCGCCGAATTCCGGGCCGTCCTCCGAAGAGTGAGGTGACCTGGCCACGATGTCACGATACGACAGGCTGATAATCACAGCTTCCGGAACAGGAGCCACGGCTACCGGCGACAGGTCGTGTCATCGCTCTACTGTCGTGGGCCCCCAAAATAACTCTACGTGATCCCTGGTAGAGGTAGAGGGCTCTTCTGGTGACAGAGGCGATGATTGAGTGGTCGAGACCTGCGGAATTCCTAGGATTTCTTCCTCCTGGATGTACCTTCGGAGAGAGACGGGAATCCGGTGGACCTCAAATTTTGGGAGAACGAGGCTGACGCGTCTGGTTCCTGCCCCAGTCCTTGATACAGAGGAGCGAGGAGAAGGTTCCATCGCTGAATCGCATTCCGCTTCCGAGTCGGAGAAGCGGGTAGGTTTGATCTCCACCTGGGCCTTCCCAGGATTCTTCTTGTGGCGGTGATGACCCACCCTTCTGCCCCTGGGTGGCTCTTCGGGACAGGGTTGACCCCTATCAGGCAGCCTCGGGGTGGCGCTGGCGTCGTGGCGGAGAGGGCCCCCACTCGAGATAGCCGGGGTGCGAGGGGCACCAGGGAAAATGTCGAAAGGTATATGGGGAGGACCTCCATGAACAGTACCCATGTGGGCAGGGCCTCTGTTGAAACTGGCAGGAGCATGGGGAAGACCTCCATGGTCGATGCGAGTGGAGCGAGGCCGACCTTCACTCCTCGAGTTGCTGGGGCGAGGAGGACCTTCGCCGGTTGCAAAGAGGACGTAGGGAGTCCACCCACGTTGGAGAAGGACCGGATGGACGGTGCCTTCAGAAGGATGGACTCCATACCCTGTACAGCGGGTGCGGGAAATGTTTCCGTACTGAGTGTCACTGCCGCGGGGCAGGTCTTCCTGCAGGATGGGGGCAGCACGAGGCATGCCTCCATGACGAACCTTGGAGCGGGGAATGCCCACGCTCTCTGGAGTAGTGGTATGGGGAGGACCTCCGTACGGGGTGGCATCACCGTGGGTTAGCTCACGGCGATCACCACTGGGGCCTGCAACCCGGAGAGTCAACCCAGCCTGCCCATGGGGCGGTTGGGGTCTCAATCTTGGTTGGGTGAAGGGGAGCCCCTGCTCAACGTACATGGGGGCTTCGTAATGCATGTCGGCGGTGGCTCGGGCCACTGTAGCTGTCGACATGGACGCGCCTGAGCGAGCGTCCTCAGCCCGGGCCCGGCGCTGACGTCGGGTCAGGCGAGCCGGTGCAGGTGGTGCAGGGACGTAGTCTGCCTGCTCTTCCTGCGAGGCCGGACGGCGGCGCTGACGCGGCCGGAAGGGAGCTCTCGCCTGGGGGCCCCGGGTCGGGGCCCTGAGTTGACTGAGTCGGACAGCGCCCGCCTCTTCAGCGTAAGGCAAGGAGTCATCCAGGCGTTCCGGGGATAGGCTCCCGAAACGGTTGAATGTCGGGGTGGGGAGCAGGGGCTCCCTGCGCGGCCTGTTAGGGCGGCGTTGACGGTGGGGCTTGGAGGCCTCCAGGTCCAGGCGGGCCATATCCCGGGTTGGGATGACCCCTTCTTCCTCATACCTGCGCACGAGGCTATTGATCACCCTTCGTTGGATGACCTCTGATGGTGAAAGGGGACGTGGGCGTCCCGTATTCCATGACGTGGTAGCCGTCGTGACTGTAGTGGCACCATGTGGGGTGGTCGTCGTGGTGTTGCCCTTGCCCCTGCGTGGGCGAGGAGCGGATGGTGACCGCATCTCCGAAATAGCAACCTGGTTCCTGAGAAATGAAGGGATCAACTCATCAGTACTGAGAGGAAAAGGACTGACATCCAGTGCCCCAGCGTTCTTCCATCCTCCATGTATGTGAGAGGGATCCACGCCAACACGCTGCAGAGCGGAGTGCCCCACGTTCTACTAACCCGACATCCGGTGAGTTTCACGACAGGCCCGCTATTTGCTTGGCGGGACCAGGCACCGGATATCTGGATCCGGTGACACGTCAATCTACTGGTGTCTCGAACGCTACTAATCTCCATGCTGAGGAGAAGAATTTCACATCGGGTTCACCATTTCTGTTTCCGACGCTTTCGCCGGGGTGCGCGCATCTGTCCGTGGAGGACGCACTGCCTATTGCCCCGCATTCCCGCTTTCCAAAGGCGGGCGGCATTCGCTCCTTATTTAGGGACGTCTGCTCCTTGATCGAAACAGGATGATGGGATGTCGGTTCTTCCTCCTGTGGATTCCTCCTTAGAACTCATCACCTAGTCCGGGTCTCCCTTATAGATTTAATACGTATTTCGTGAAACTCTTCCCAGTGCCATGTTTCCATGGATGCCGGTTAATTACACTGCTTCTGTCGGGACATTCCAAAGGGTCCAGTCAGGGCAGCAACCTTTGGTCAGGGGAGTAGTCACGTTGAGGCATCAGTAGCGTGTCTGGATACTGGGGTTCCTGGCATGTCTCTCTGTTATCCTTGACCACAAGTCTTCTCGAGGGCGTGGAAGCCCGAGGCATCCCACATCGAGCGCGGGGAATTACATGTCATAGACACATATCTGAGGTTTTCCTCAGCTTCCCGTGTTCAACACAGGGTATGCCACGAGTTTAACGTCCAGCGGAGATGGATCAACCCAACCAGAGCATTAGCTAGGATAGATCGGATTGAGGGATCCTCCTTGAAGGGATATCGATACTGGGGCCAGCCTAGGGGAGATTGTGGAAAAGAGCATACCGACCTGGTCTCACCAGGATAAGACGATCTGGGTGAGAATCAGAAAGGGTGGTGGATTGATGAATGGAGTGGAAGGAGAGTGAAATGGGACCATCGCAGGGGGCGATAGTGAAGTTGGGCTTGAGCCTTGACGAGGCTTCCTACGTATCCCCGTGGCAGGGAATCAAAGTCCCTGTAGTTCGGGATGGTGCCGGTAAACCAATGTGAAGCTGGACCTTGGCCCGATGAATGTCGTCATTGTACCGACGTGAAGGTGTACCTTGGTCCGATGGGCATCGTCAGCGTACCGACGTGAAGGTGGACCTTGGTCCGATGGGCATCGTCAGCGTACCGACGTGAAGGTGGACCTTGGTCCGATGGGAGTTGGGCTTGAACCTCTGGGAGGATTCCTACGTACCATTCCTTGACATGGATCAAAGACCTCGTAGTTTGGGGTGGTCACAATGGCTTGCCGTCGAACGGGAATTGCAATTTAGCGTCGTGCTGGACGGGAGTGTGCAGTTTAACGTCATGCTGGCCGCGGGTGTGACCCGACGTGAATGTAGACTCGTGAGTCCACTAGTGTTGGGCTTGAACCTCGTAGAGGCTTCCTACGTACCATGCCTTGACATGGATCAAAGACCTCGTAGTTCAAATGGGGTGTGTCGGTGAACTGACGTGAAAGTAGACCATGGTCCACTATTGGTGGGCTTGAACCTCGTGGAGGCTTCCTACGTACCATGCCTTGACATGGATCAAAGTCCTCGTAGTTCAGGTGGTGGGTCGCAATGGCTTACCACTGGACCGGAATGGGACCCGACGTGAATGAGAGACGGGTGGGCTTGAACCTCGTGGAGGCTTCCTACATACCATGCCTTGACATGGATCCAAGACCTTGTAGTTCAGGTGGGGTTTGTTGGTAAACCGACGTGAAAGTAGACATTGGTCCACTATTGGTGGGCTTGAACCTCGTGGAGGCTTCCTACGTACCATGCCTTGCCATGGATCAAAGACCTCGTAGTTCAAATGGGAATGTAGTTTAATGTCATTCCGGACGAAGATGGGACCCGTTGTGAAGAAACGACGGGTGGGCTTGAACCTCGTGGAGGCTTCCTACGTACCATGCCTTGACATGGATCAAAGTCCTCGTAGTTCGCTAGGATGGAGGGGTCAGGGTCGTTGTTCACTCTAAGACCACGTGAGTCATGCTCGGTGTGAGAAACAAGAGGTTGCAAGGACCTGACGATCAAGTCGCATAGGGTGCATCCGTGGGAAGCGAAGAGCGGCTTACGCATTGGGCGGCCCATGGTGTTGGGACTTACTCCAGGATGGAGGCCCATATGGGGGGTGCCTCGTTCCCTATCACTCCCTCCACTGACCTTGGTAGTGGGGAAGTACAAAGATGCATGGGTGCAATCATCCGAACGAAAGGTTAGGGGCTTACTCTCTAAGGCAGCCCTTCCCCTGCGAACATACGCCACTCCGACAAGGAGGATCTCATTCCATGTGTGGAAGAGTTCCATTCCCGTGGAGACGAGTGGTGTAAAGAATGTTCGACCTGGGGGACCCTTCGTGAGGGAGACGAGGTTGGGTCACAGTTTAACGTCATGTGTTGAGGACGTGGTGCTTGGCAGTTTAACGTCCTGCAGCTCGGACGAGGTGGGTTCACTCGACACCCCTAGGACTTATATAACCGGTACCCTCTGGTCCTTGGGGAAGGGAAGGTGCCGGTAAGGCCATGGTAAATGGGGATCGTGGGACGAACCATCGAGGGGTCCACGTTAGCGTGGCTATGCGAAGAAGCAATAGCCGTTAACGTGCCTATGCGAAGAAGCATTAGGCGAAGCAACGCTACGGGTGGTATTGTCCATGGGACTTTGAAATCACATCGTGCAAACCTGGAGGGTCGCACGGAAAGAGGAATTGCTAAGCAGAGGAGTGTGCTTTGCGAAGTGGGTTGCCTTGGCCTTAGCATGGGGCATAGGTGTGAGTGGGAGGTGCTTCGCGAAGTGGAACAGTGTTCGCAGAGCACTGCCTCGTGAAGAAGGGGTTCCTCGCGAAGCAGGGTCCTGCGAAGCAGTGTGCTTCGCGATGTATAGTGATACCACCTTGGCATAGGGATCACTAGCATGGGTTGGGTGTTTCGCGAAGCATAAACGCTCCGCAGCTGCCCGGGTTCCCTTGGGAATCCCCTTCCTCCGCGAACGCCCTTGAGCTTCGCAAAGGGCATCCCTCCCAGAAGAGGGGCTCAAAACGAGACAAAGCAGAGTCGTCTCGCGAAGTAGAAATACCTCTCGGAGCTCATGATTCCCGGGGAAAAGCGTGCTTCGCGATTTGGGAGAGGAGAAGACGAAAGGTCGGATTGTCCGTCCTCGGGACTCAGGGGGAGTCCAGTATTTATAGGGAAGGGGCGCTGCGAAGCAGGGCTCGCGCGCCGCCTCTGGTGCTTCGCGGCGGCTCGCGAACGTCAAAGGGGTTCGCGGAGCATTACCGCCTCTGGTGTTTCGCGGCGGCTCGTGAATGTCAAATGGGTTAGCGGAGCATTACCGCCTCTGTTGCTTCACGGCGGCTCGCGAACATCAAAGGGGTTCGCGGAGGATTACCACCTCTGGTGCTTCGCAGCGCCGCCATGGTAGGGGCGCTTCGCGGCGGAGCTTCGCAGTGGCGCTTCGCGACGGAGCTTTGCGAGGCAGCGCACCGGCCTTTTTCGTTCCTTTCTTTCGGGCCACATTTTTGGCGCCAACAATGTTTTAAGTCATCTTACTCAATGTATATTAAGATTCAAGATATTTTAATTGAAACTTGTTAACCAATTCTTCCTTATATTACAGATTATTACTAATATCATTGATCAACATTCCTTGTTCAGAAATTGTATGTTTCTAAGATAAAATATACTGAATGGATTGATCCTCCCTTTTGTTGACATATTTTCTTCAAATATCAATTTCTTCACAAATATTTATTCATTACTCTAATTTCTTTATTGACCATTTTTATTTTCTCAAAACATTCAAAAATTTCTATTTATTGATGATACACCATATATGATTCTTCACCTCCTTCTTCACTATCTAAGGAATCTTTGTTTTCTCATTTCATTTCAATGATGTTTCTGAATTATTTTGAACATTCATATTAAAAATAATTATTTTAAATTGATTCTAATTCATCTTTATTACTCAAAATAATCTTTTTTGTTTCTAGTAGACCTCTTCTTTTATCTATTGGAATACTTTTCATCTTTATAATTTTTGTTCCACTACATCTTTCACGGTCTTCCATTAGAATTATCTCAATATTCCCTATCATTATTCTTAGAGAAATTCATAGTAATGCGTTTGATTCCACTACACTCAAAACATTTGAGAGGAATTTTACCTCCATATTTTTTTCTTCTTATTTTATAGTTATTGGAGATAAGGGACAATATTTTTTCATTCAACTCATTATCCTCTTTATCTTCAGAGTCAAAAGCATCAATATCATCAATATCTTGAATTTTAAACATTCCCATTGCTTCAAAATCCATTTAATATATCATATCCTCTTTAAAAATTGGATCCATTGTCATTTTATAAGAACAACAACGTGATTCATTCTTCAATAGACAAATCATTTTTATCATACAAGGAAGATATTTTTGAGTAAAACCTAACTAGAATGTTTCTCATAAGTTACTTCAAAATTGTAGAATATTCTAAGGAATATTTGAATCCTATATTGTTGCAAAAAAATAATTTAATTTAGTGAATTATTCATCAATTGTTTCTCCATATCTCAATATAATGTCTTGATAAATACTACACCAAATTTTTAGCTTTTATTCCTTAAAGTTTTTATTCCCTTCAACTGCACTTTCAATCTTATCGCATATATTTTTTGATGTTTTGAGAACAATCACCTTATGATTAACATTTTCTGATAATGGCATGATACATACATTTCTATCCTTTCTATTAACTTCTATATTTCTCTAATCAGCAAAGGCCATTAGGGAATCATTCTTAATATATGGAAACCCAATATTAGCAGCATCAATAACATCCAGACCTAGTGAAAGGAGGTACAAAATCATCGTGTATTATGATTCATAATAATTTTTTGATCAAATGTAAAAATTCATATAAAATTGACAGAATTGATATTATTCATGAAAATTATTAAATAATGAAACCTTCCCTCTAATACTAATTTATGTTTCAAAGGATTAAATAACAATTGAGAGGGGGGGGGGGATTATTTTTTAACTTTTCATAAGATCCAAACTTTTAGAAACTTAACCCCTGAAACCTGTTATGATTTATAACCTTATCAAATTTTAGTAAATAAACATGAATGCAAAAATTTTAATGAATGTAATGAACACAAGATTTACAAGGTTTGGCCTCAATATGAGAACCCACATCCCTTCCATAGCCACTCTCATGGGTCTTTGAAAATACACTATTATAAATTAGTGAATAAAACCTATGTAAAATCCCATTAGAAACCTTAAATATTATAATAGAAAATATTATAAAGACTTTTATCAGTTTAAAATGTTTTATAATAAAAAACTGATCGAAAAAATAATAAATTATTTTTTTAAACTACTTCACAATTGATCGGTTTGAATCCTCAATCTGTTTTTTCATGATCTTATTTTATCAATCGGATGATTATTGATCTGATTCTATAAATACAATTTTTGTAGATCTTATTCTCTCAATATGATGATTATGTATCTAATTTTCTCAATATAATCAATTTGGATATTATTTTCTCAATAAAATGGACTCATACTATGAACTCGTTATCAATCTACAAAACTCAATATCCTCTCAATTACTCAATATGTTGTACCTCAGTCTGATTAACTCAATATGATTAAATGAATATGATCTTCTCAATATGATCTTTCTCAATTCGTTATACAAACATTTATATGTCTAATCTTCCTCATGAGATATCTGGCCAATAATGAATCTCAATTTATTTCTTAAGTAATCCTTATTCTCTTTCATGAAATTTCACAAATAAACAAATGATCTGTGGATGTTTTTATAGGAGACTCAAAAAAACTATGGAGGAAAACATAAAAACAATCTCTTCTTCCTAAAATCTCAAAATCTCTAAACATTTATCACATTTAAAACATAATCTTTGAATTCTTGAAATCTATTTATATTTCATATAGATTTAGGAAAAATTTAAATTCTGGTTTGAACACATTAATTCATTATAGAACTTCTAGATTTTTTTTGAGTCTTCTTCGTAAACATCTTATTACGGATCTGTTTCCCTCTCTAGTTCAATTCGATTTCTATTTATTTCTCAGAGTTAGTAAAATTTATGTTTTCTTCTCAGTGTCAGTTCAATTTCCGTTTCCTTCTCAAAGTCAGTCAGATTTATATTTCCTTTTCAAAGTTAGTATGATTTCAGTTTCCTTCAATGAGTTTTTCTGATTTTTTTTTCCATCTCAGCGAATTCATATTCAGTATTCCATAAATCAAAATTTTTTATCCTTCTCATATCATTAATATTGAATTCTCATTATTATGGAATCTCTTTACTAAAAAATTAGTGTTCTTCAAAACTCTCCCCCATTTCATCAAAAGTCACTATTAATAATGTTTTCATGATTTGTGTGAACTTCTTAATCAGTAAACCTTTTTCTAATTGTGTTTAGAATGTTTGAAAACATTCTAACTACTGACTTCATAATAATCTTAAAGGAATCTTCATCAATAATAATACTTATTTTAATATAAAATTCTTTCATTACAACTCAGCTAATTATTTACTTATCTGAATTTAAAAAAGACAATATTCTAGAAAACAACATTTTCTGCCTTTGATTATTTTCGATCAGATTACCTAAATCCAATGCAGATGGATCTAATAAATTGAATATATTATACCTATCTCTGATTCTCTGAGTCTGATGAACTAGATCTTATTCCTAGATAACAAAAACATTCTTATAAAATAATGATAGTTGTCAAAAAAATTCAAAAAACATTGTTTAAAACAATTTCTCAAAAACGTTGATCAATATATAATTTCTGATAAACTGAATTTTGTTGGCATTAATAACACACCATTAGGGAAATATCTCATGGATTTAAAATGGGACATTATTTCGAGACCAAAACCTTCACTAGGGACAAGAACAATGAAATTATGTTATTCACAATAGAATCCTATCCGGATCCCTTAAGGATTGGTAAATCACTATTAAAAAATAGTATAAGATATAACCAAGAGTATACGGGATCAATGTCTATTAAATTTTCAAGAGATTATAAACATCTGGTTCATGGATATTTAGATATGAAAATGGGTACTTATTTTTTGTTTATTGAAAAAAAGGAGGTGTCTAAAAGTATTTTGAAACAAAAGGAATTTGGGAATTTATTAATGATACATACCCAAAAATGAAAGGGTTCAAGGTTGAGATGTTATTATATTTCTTTGATAAATAGTATGACACATCGATGAGTAAAATATAGGGTATCAAAATCAACATTAATTGTTTGGTTATGGGAATCCAATCCCATAACCAAATAATATTTGAGTCAACTGAAGATGAAGACCCGTGATATAGGTCAAAAATTAGTAATGGAGGAATCCAATATCACATAAAGTTAGAAAAATTATTCCTGTATTTAAGAGGACCTCTCTTGTGAGAATAAAACATCTACTAAACATAATCTCAGAGGTATTTTGTTATTCGTCGGTGAATACTAATTGGTTCCTTTCCGAATAATTAGTCCCTATTACCATTACACTATAGGGTATAACCAAAATAATGTGGGATCATGATCTATAAAGTTCCAATAGAAGTGTATCAAATAAATTACATTATTTTCATTCAACCAAATATTGAAATATTACATTTTTTTCATGGAGAATGTTATATTCAAGAAGGGATTATGTAGTATAAAGATGATGTTAATGTGGATTGAAGAGATTTTTGGATATAAGGTACAAATCATTCAATTATGGAGTTCAAAATCATAATGAGGATAATATTTTAAGCATGAAAACATCATGTGGTGTATTTTAATTCTATGTGATGATGGTGTTGTTCTACAGTTTTACATCACACAATATATACATTTTTTTGTGTAGTTTCACTGCATGTGGTAGAGATAAGGTTCCACGCTTGGGGATAAAATTTACATTAATCATTATAGTCAATTCATCTTGAACAATTCCCTAAAATAACATGATACATGCTCAATTTTAGAAACATGGGACAATTAAGGAGTTAATTGATCTATGTAAGGTTTTATGATATTGAATGTGTTGGGATGTTGACATTTTAATGTGAACTGAAGGCTCTAAACTAGTTTTTATCTCATTGAGGGTCATGGTTGGGGGGGGATGACAACTTATTATTGGTCCTAGAATCAAGGATCCATGAATCACTACATATCATATGGTATTATATATCAAGTGATAGATAATTCATATAATGAAATCACCTTGCATAGGTTTAACCCTTATGCAAGGGAATTGATATATTTTATTGTATTTGGGCCCATGATTGGTGACCTAGGCCTTACTAGGTATCCTATATAAATAAGATTCAAGCCACATGTTGTTCTTGAAGTTAACTAAACACGTCTTATAGAAACATAGACTTAACATAAATGGTTGTTACATCATTTTGTATAAATATTTAGATCATTAAAAAATCACATGTCTGAGGACCCTAATAGTTTAGTGTCTTTGGAAATGCAGAAAAAATAATCTATCTTGGTGAAGATCCACTTTAAAATTTCTACTTAAAACGTTACTCCATACCATGGGGAATGGAAATATAAGAAATAAATTAGATATGATTCTTATAAAGGGTAAACAAGGGAGATAAATATGATAATAATGGCATTAGAATTTGATAATAACATTAAAATATCATACCATGCATATCATGTATCATAAACATAAATCACGGAATAAATATTGAGATTTCATGAGACATGAATCATAAGGGTATCAAGAGTATAATACATGAATTCAAATCATTGGAATAAAAAATTGAATTTGTGGCATACACCTATGTATCGAAAATCCTATGTCAAGGATACCTACCAATACCATCATAACATGTCAGTATTAGGCTAATAAACATTGTTCCTACTTAAACCTTTTGATTCCCTCTTATGTTTCCTCTTATTTTAGGCATGAGATTCCCTCTCGCGTACCCTCTTGTTTCAGGCTTATGTTGCCATCCTATTTCAAGCTAAGGATTCCCTCTGGTTTTAGGATTTTTATTCCCTCCCATGTACACTATTGATATTATAAAACTTTTATTGTTTCCTAATTAATTAGATAGAGATATATGTCCAACCCATCACAAAATGAAATCATACATTCATGTTTGATGAGATAACAAAACATTCATAATATCCTGACCCATAATAAGAGATAGGTTTCCAAAATATCATATACAAATCCATTAAATGATAGGGGTATCACAAACATTTAATTATATCATTACTTATGGAAAATAAATAGGTCTCATAATCATTTCAACAAAAAATAACCCATGAAAATAAATGGGTTTCAAAATCATATCACCCGTGGAAGAGAAAGGGGTTTCATAATCATTATTCCATAAAAAATAAACCATTCAATAAATAATATGAATGGTATTATGGGATCATGTCCACAATAAATCATAAATTATATCAATGGATTCCATATTTCATGGAGAATGATTTTCAATCACAACGTGTAAAATATCTTATGGAAAATTACCTTTCTATGAAATTAAATTTTCAATACCAAAAACATATTAAAAATCCATTTCCTAAAATCTCATTTAAAATATATAAATTAATTCATAAAATAATTTAAATATAAATTGAGGAGAATATATTTTTCTCTTAGAAAAATATAATTAAAAAATATATCATTTTAAAGACCTCTTTCTTCGAATATATCATTGAAAAATAATAAAGTAATCTTAAAAACAATTATAATTATTTTCACTTTGAAAATACATTTAAAACATAAAAAAAGGATTGAAATTTTTTTGAAAACATATTTACATAAAAAAATATAAATGGGTATTTAAAACATTGAAAAAAAATTTAAAACAAAAAATATTTTTGAAAACCATTTCTATAAAACATTGTTTTGAATGAACACAGAATTCAACTGAAATAAATAATGACTAACTTTTATAAAAACATTTTATTCATTATATTCAGAACCAAAAAGTGGGGAAATTTAAATAACAAATTACTATATCATAGATAATAATATTATAATAACATTCATGATTTTTCTTAACATATGTATTGTAATATTCTGTCAGTGGAAGCATAATCGTAAATAATCCCTATAAATAATTAGATCGTATCAATAAACTATTACCATTTTTAACACTAACTCTTTATATTAATGATATAATGAATTTACATGAATCATAAAATATCAAAATATAAGTAGATTCATGATATAACTTGTCAACAGGGAAGTATATATACCCTATAGATAGATTGACATGCCTAAAATGGCATGTATCTTAAAGAAGGAAACTTGAGATAAAATTACATTTTTGATTTGGTAGCTTATGAACCATAAAAACCAAAGAATTAAGATCATAAAATTGATATTTAAATTATAATAAACATAATTATATTTATAAAATATAACATTCGTGGGAATTATATGCACCACACAACAGAAATGATTCATGAATAAGGAATGTATCTCATGGATAAAATAAGTGAGATGAGAAAAATATTACCTTAAGTCATGAATTTATTCGTACACATTCAATACTTATGAATAATAAATATATGTTATTTTATAAGTCAACAATATAAGCATATTGTTATATATAATACCATATATTATTATTTTTATGGCGTTATATTACACGTTTATTACGAACTCCATGTTAATGTTACATTTCATGTAATATCCAATTTCGTTTTCTATATTTGTTTTGTCTTGTTATTATTGATCTTCATACATAGAAAAGAATTAAATTATTTATAGAGTTTAAATAATTGTATAAAAATAAAATTTATTCATTATGTATTTATTTACAATAATCTAAAAAATATTGAATTATGAATGATAATACACTGATCATGTAGATGGTAGGTCGTGCGTACACATGAATAATGTTTCTAATTTATTTACATTTTGAAATAAATAATGTAAATGACATATATATATATGTAATAATTAAATTAGAATTATTATTTCATATATATCATATAATTTTACTAAACCCATTCTTAATAAATTCCATGTAGAGTGTGAATGAATCACATCTTCTTAAGGAGGTGGTTGTCCACACTTCCCCAAAATAAATTATTATATTTACACAAAATGGAAAACAAGAATGTATATGTAATATAATAATTCTATAAGCATAAATAATTCTGAAATATAATATATATATATAATTTAAAATTTTAGTTCCCATCATAATTCCCAATCTTGGGATGTGCTAAAGGAAAAAACCAACAATCTTGTTTCATGATGTGACATTTCACCGTACACAAGAATGGTATGTTTGTTACCAATTTGATTGAAGTGTGTGTAAGTGTATGTAAAAACCATAGAATAAAAACATATCATTATATTAATTTTATTAATTTTATTTATTTTATTATATAATATTTTTATTTTAATATCTTATGGGGTGGAGAATGAAAATAAAACACTAGACCATGAAAAAGGATCTTACCTCTTCGTTGTGTAACTCCTATTGGTTGGAACCAAAGAGATTTCATAGACGTATTTATTCAAAAATTTAGGATTATAGGATAAAGTTATGTATTTTTTGAAAATATTTAGGGATTTTTTTGGATGAAAAGTGCTTTATATTTGTTAATATGTTGTTGGGGTGAGTGCCCTTTAATAGTGGACAAGGAGTGGAATTTTGTTTACTTTATAAAATGGAATTCCACCCACGTTTTCCCTATGTAAAGTGGAATAAATAATGGTCCAAAACATATAAAAGGTTTTAGAGGGTATATTTATGAATATCAAATGTATTTTTTGACAAGGTTCTTGGTCATTTGTTTCCTTATGTTAACAGTTTATCCCTTTTTAAGGTAATTTTTCACTTAATCAATGTAATTAATTTTATTCAATTTCACTAATAATTTTTCGAAAAAACTATATTTAACATTATAGATATTATAAATATTGATTATTCCAAATATTTAATCATTTTCTAAAATTCAATTCACATATGTGGAATAAATTAATTTAATATTAATCTCATAGATGGGACAATAATGTGGGTTTTAAAAGAGAAAACATCAAAACGTTTGAAATGATTTCCTGACTAATTATATTTTGAAATTGGTTCCAATGAAATAAAATGGATGAATTAATGTATAATTGATTTAATTTTACATTAAATCCAAATTAATACAATATTTCACTATGTAAAGAAATTATTTGAAAAGCATTTTTGAATTAAAATTCAGTGTTTCATTACTATTCATCAAAAAATAAATTTTTACATAAATATACCAAAAATTCACCCAAAGTAAATTTTTATATTACACATAAAAAAATAATGTTTATTTCTTCAAATAATAGTTATCAAATATTTAAAAATTATATTTTAAATCGATTCACCATTAAAAGGTGGTAAAATTACCTTTTAGAAAAATTCATCTTTTGTCTATAAATTGAATTTATTCTTATCTAATACGTATAAAATTAGTTATATGAGTATAAAAATATTAATTGAATATATAATATATAAATTTTACTCAAATTAATATTAAAAGGTGGTTTTTTATTTTATTGGGAAAATTTTTTGCTTTTGCATATGCAAGTAATTTTCTTAGAAAAGTGATTTCTTTATTTTCAAATAGTTCATTCATTAAATTATACTAATTGATAACAAATGGATTTAGTTCACAGAAATGTGTAAATAATGTTTTAATAATTTAATTATCTTTATTAATGACATGAATTTTAATGGCTATTTGGTAACTTTAAATTTATGATAATCATCATATTAATAATATATTTTAGTTTAGTAAAAACCCAACATTACATGTAACATAAGCTATAATGGACTTCTTATTGTGTTTAACATAAGAAAAACGTTGTGTTTCATATACTACAAGCTTATAAAGTGTTTTTTGTTGATTATTAACTTTTGGGGTGTGTATAATGCAAGAAAAATTTATTAGTTTTTTCTAAAATAAATAAATTCAGTTTTATGTGAAATGAAAATATCAACAACATTAAATTAATTAAGAAATACATATTTCCCCAAATTTTAGTGTTCCACAGAAATTTGTTTGGGTAATTAATGGTTTTATACTTGAATATTCATTTCAAAGAGACCCACATAATCTAAATAAATACTAAAAATTTCTTTAAAAAGGGAATGTTTGGAACATAGTTGTTACCCAAAGTATCTCATAACTAGGTTTCGACATAAGATAGCACATGTGGAAAGTAAAAACATAGACATAGAAGATAAATCCAATTATTGATTTCTAATGGAGAGTGAAAGAGAACATGTTTAGAAAAAATATAATAACCCCAAAGACATAACCCAAATAGGCTTGAAAAAATTTATTGATTTCGTCAAAATGATGATAATAAGACCACATTTCCTTTCAAGACCCCTTTTATAAAAGTTGAATAATTTTCATGAGAATATATACTTACCTTGTTTTATGAAAATCTAACCCATTGTTTTTCTTTGATCAATTTCCACTTCATCTATTATTCGAAAAAAATGAAGGTCGATTTGTTATGCCTAAAGTAGTAATGGATCATAAGATCCATAAGTATGAAGATTGGTCATTCAATTATTCATTAGTTATCAAAATAGTATAATTGTTATCACTGATTATCCAATATTCATAAATCATCATATGTTAAGATATAACATTAATCACTAATTCCATAGCAGAAGATTATCTTAAACCAATCCATAAATGGTTAACTATATAACCCTTACAAAATAAAATACAACCTTTATTCCTTAAATAATCTCTTATCTTATACCAACACACATTCATTATAAACATTTTCTCATCCTTATACTGATATAATATCAAATTTGATATTATTATTCTAAAATACATGGAGAGTGAGGTAATAATATAATAATTTAGTAAAGTATTCACAATAAGTATTTCATAGGGCTTGATCATAAACAATCTGACATAAAATACCCAACTAATAAGGGGAGGATAATTGTTCCTTAATTATCATTATATACATCATCCATTGTGATTTTATGATATTTACATTATAAATTTTCTTGAATCATTGTCATGGTTTAACCACCACATTATCCCTTTGATTGGGGAACTTGTTAGCATAATGCCAAAACTTCAATAAATTGACACACTAAAGTGTGGGACGTCCATTATATGGGAATTTCAAATTATTCTCATCATTAGATTACTTAATCCCATTATATAAACATTAATCCACTCTATGACCTTCTCTACCACACTTAAAACATTTATTAGTCCCCTTAAGACAATTCCCTCTTTGTTTGTTCCCACACTTTGTGCATAATATAAGGAACATTTTCTTTTCTCCATGGTTGTTAGATTTTTCTTAAAACTCCATCTCCATTTTCTTTTCAAAACCATTAGATGGATATGAAATTCCCACCACAATTTCTATGTTGATAGTTCATCAAATAACATCTTCAGAGCCTCTATTGTCTCTTATGGTTAAGTTATTTTGAAGACTATATTTTAGAAACTAAAAAAACATTCAATTTCTTCATATAGTTTGTATGATAATACCACTTGAATACCTCCCAAGCGTCGCAAAATTATGTTCCTAGGAACCAACTGACTCATCATACTTCTACTTAATATCAAGGAATCCCATTTCCATATTCATATAATGAATATGAGGAAAGTACTTATATAAAAATAGATTCTTAAACTCATACCAATCTAGGGATTCAATTTCATCTTTTCACCTTGAATTCATAATAAGATCACACCATTAATCTACCTCTCCTTCCAAATAGTAGACCGCAAGATGGAAATTTTCATTCTATGAACATTTTATAGTGGAAAATATCTTCTCAATGGTAATGATCCATTTTTCAACAACTAATGGGTCATTGAAACCACTAAATGAATGTGGGAATTTCCTCCTTAAAGACTTTAAATATCTTGTTTTCCCTCTTTTACTCTTTTTGATATTCAACATGATTTATAGATTTGGGATTTTTTTTGACAATATCAATGAGGTTTTTCATTCCATCTCCCATAAAAGTTGGTTTCTCATGAGGAGAATAATTTTTTTATCCATTTCATTCAATTAACATGGTTCTTTCTAGTTCTATCTATTGACCAAAACCAAAAAGAATAGTGTGATAAAAAATTATCCTTATGAAAGCCACATAATCATGAAAAATTAATTATAGGACGCCTAAATCATGACATATACATTTAATTGATGATACCTTAGTCTTATACATGTTTATTCGTATTAGTAATTTATTTAAATTTTTCATAGTGGTTCCTAAATAGTTTGTGAATTTCCATAACATATCCCCCAAGAGTTTCAAACTAGGTGTGCACCAAGGCCGGTTTCCATGGCCTACTTCTAGATTGATTCTATATCAATATGGTGTTTTCATGTTACCCCTATGTACATCTATGCCAGAGAAACATCCACATTTATTATCCTAACATATATTTATCACTAGGAGACCACTAAATATATCCTTTACCAGAATTCCAAGACATTTTACAAAATATTAACTCATCCTTATACATATCCTTAGAGACATACCTAGATATGTCCTCATAAATATACCAAGCGTTATCACTAATGTTTTACCATCCTAGTTTCCAAATGTTGTCTAATCCTTTACTTGGATAAAAACTATTGAGACCCGGGCTTAACAAACATGAATATTAAATCATTTTAGATGAAACTTTAGAACATTAAAAAAGTACACGACTGAGGACCATGATATTTTAGTTTCATTAGAAACATTGAAGAAAATTTTCTAACTTGTTGAATGATCATCAATGTTTCCCATGAAGATCTTCCCCTTTAGTAATTCTACTTAAAACCTTTCCTCATAACCTGGGGAATGGAAACATAAGAAATGGGTGAGCTCATATAATCATTATTGGTAAAAAATGGAGATAATCATGAGAATAAGGGTATCCGAATCTGATCATAACATTATAAGTACTACCCTGCATATCCGGGATCATAAAAATGAATCGTGGAATATATATTGGTTGTTTATAATACATAAATAATTATAGTATATGGAGATTAAACAATGAAAATATATCATTAAAATTATACATGGGGTTTTTGGAATAAACATAATCATATAAAATCTGATTTCAAGGCTACCAAACAATTCCTTAATAACATGTTAGTATTTGGATAATAACTCATGTATCTACTTCATGATTGGGATGTCCTCTCATGTACCATCTTATTTTGGGCTTAGGAATCCCTCTCATCTATCCTCTTGATTCTCTCTTGGTATACCCTCCCATGTAACCTCTTTATTTAGGATTGGGATTCCTTCTCTTGTACCCTCTTGATTTGGTATTTGGATTCCCTCCCATGTACCCTCTTAATTCAGGCTTGGGATGTCCTCTTGTGAACCCTCTTATTTCTGTCTTAAGACTCCCTCTTTTTTTGGGCTAAGGGATGCCCTATTTTTTGGGATTGGGATGTCATCACATGTACAATATTTTTAACATATAACATTTATTATTACCCAATTTATTGGATGGAAATTTAGTTCCCTCCCATTACATAATGAAATCATGCATGCATCTTCCACAAGATAACAAAACATTTATCATATCATGACCCAGAAAAAGTGATAGGTTTTATTAACATCATATAATAACCCAATAAATTAAATGAGTATCATAAACATTTAATAATATTATTACCTATATAAAATAGATATGTATCCTAATCATTTCATCAAATCCTAACCAGTGAAAATAAGTGGATTTCAAAAGCATATAACTCGTGGAAGTGAAATGGGTGTCATAAACATCACAAAATCAAAACAGATTCCATTACAGAACTAATATGGATGGTATTATTGGATAATGTCCCAAATATATCTTAAAATATTTCAAATTATTCTATATTAAATGGAAATGTATTTTGAAAGATCACTTGGATCATTTATTAAGGAAAATGACATTTCTTTGAAATTCACTTTTAAAAACAAAGAACAGAAGCAAAATAATTTTTCTAGAAAACACATTGAAAACATATAAAGAATGTTTTAAAATAATTAAAAACATTTATTTAACAAAATACCCTTTCCTATTTGAAAAATATATTTAAAACATAAATCATTTTGAAAATTTTTTTCATTGAAAAGAGCTTTGAAACGTATAATGGAATCACAAAAACATTTACAATTACTCTTACATTGAAAATACATTGAAAAATTATAAATGGGTTTTTATAAAATTTAAAAAACTTTTTAAGCATAAAACATTCTAGAAAACCCTTTTAATAAAACATGGTCTTTAAAGAACATCTATTTTCAATCGAATTAAACAAAGTCATATTTTCAAAAAAACATTTTCTTAATTATTTTGAGTAACATATAGTTTAAAATTGTAATAATACAAAAATATATCATGTATTGACTAATAATAAAAACATTAGTGATTTTTATTAAGATATGTATCATAATATTTCATCAATGGAAGCATAATCATACAAAACCTAATAAATAATGAGATTCTAGAAATAATATATTACCATTATGGAAAAATTGAATCATTCTATAAATGATTTAATAACATTAAATTAAGATTTAAATATAATGGAAGAATATTATTCAAGACATAACATTCCTGAGGTTCATTTTATAAAACCCATAGAAAAATATATGTCCATAACATTGCATGTATCTCAAAGAGGACAACTTGAAAAAAAATTACTTTACCGATTTGTTAGATTTTGAACCGTAACCACCATTGAAGAAACATTATAAAATGGAAATGTAAATAATCATAAATTTATGTATGATAATAATATAATAAAATAATGTGGATTATATACACCACACAAAATAATCAGGTGGTGATTATGGAATGTATTATACAGATATAAAAAGTGGGATGGGAAAACTCTTACCTTATGTCTTGACATTATTCATAAATTTTTTAAACTCTGGTATAGTAAATATAAGTTTATAATAAATCTTCCAAAGAACCATATTATTATATCTAATAATATATATAATTTTTTATTCCATTATATTACCTGTTTATTAACAAATCCATGTTAATGATTGGGTTTCGGGTAATCTATGTTTTGTTTTCTGTATATGTTTGGGATTATTACTCCTTATTATTATACATGGATCAGGAATTAATTTTTCATAATTTAAAACATGAAATAAAAATAATATATATTCATTATATATTCATTTAAAATAACCAATTAAATATTAAAATGTGAAATGGAATACACTGTTTATGGAGATGGTAGGTCGTATATACGCATAAACATTCATTCTGTTTTATTATTGTTTTGAAAGAAGTAAAGTAAATGAAATATATGTATACATATATATACTAATTATAGTTTCATTATTATGTTATATATATCATATACTTTTACTGAACTCATCCTTAATTCATTCCATGTATAGTGTGAGCGTATCACATTGCCTTGAGGATGTGGTAGTCCACACTTCCAAAAATGAAATTATCATATTTACACAAAATTGAAATTAGTAAGATATGTATTATATAATAATTTTATTATAATAAATACATACTAAACATCATATATAATATATAAAAATATTTTCCTTCATATTTATTAAACATGATAAGTTGTAATGGAAAATGAACAACATCGTTTTGTGAGCCGAGAGTTCTCCCTATATAAGAATGGTAAGTTTATTACCCATAAGATGGAGTTTTTTGTAACTGTAGGAAGAAATATTAGAATAACAACATCAATTTATATTTTTGACAATTTTGTTATTATTTAATAATGTAATAATAATTGTTTATGGGTGTACAATGAAAATAAAACAAAAGAGCTTGAGGAAGGTTGTTACCTCTGCTTTGGGTAACTCATTTTAGTTTCCCTCAAATGGAATCCTTGGATGGATATATTCTTGAATGTATCATTATAGAAAGAATTTTGTATTTTTGGATGATATTAAGAAGATTTTTTATGATTAAATGGTCTTTATAGGTGTGAATATGTGGGAGGGGTGAGTGTCTTTTTATAGAAGAGGAGGTGTGGCATTCTTGATAATTTTTATAAGGTAATTCCAAGCACATTTTTCCAATGTAAAGTGGAACCATTAATGGTTTATATCCATTAAAATTTATTATAGGGTTGAAATATTAACATCAAGTTCATTTCTTGAAAGTTTCATTTTAATTTTGGGTCTTGAGTTTAAGGTTTACACCATTGTTAATTTAGTTTTTGTCTTAATCATTGTATTTTATTTTAATCACTTTCTCTAAAAGTTTTTGTCAAAAAATTTGTTAAACTTATCACAAATTATATATTATTATCATTCCATAAATGGAATTCATTTTTCCAAATTAAAATACAGAATTAATTGAAATTAAATTAAAATTAATCCCACGGATAGGAATACAATACCGGTTTTTAAAACAAAAATGACCAAAATATTGAAATGTTTACATATCTAACTTCATTGTAAAATTGGATAAAATTGCCTTAATAGGATTAACTGATGTACAATGTATCCAATTATACATAAAAAAACCAATACATAATTTAACTATATAAATAAATTAGATGAAAAAATTGTTTCAATTAAAATTCAATGTCTTTTATTATACATCACAAAATGAAACATCTCAAAAAAATGACAAAAATTCATGAGAATTAAATTATGATATTATTATTTCAAATAATTTATTTTATTTTGTCAAATAAAAAATATAAAATTTTTAAAAAATATATTTAAAATGGGTTCTCCATTAAAATGAGGTAAAATTACCTTTTAAATAAATACATCTTTTTATCCAAAAAATTGGATTTAATCGTATCTCATAATTATCAACTATAGGATGAGTATCAAAAATAATAATTTAATATAATATAATATATATGTTTATGTTTATGTTTATATATTATTGAAAAAATTAATGAAATGTTATATTGTTTAATTTGTTGACATAAAATTGTGTCTGTACATGGAAAATTAGTTTTCTTCGAAAAGTAATTTATGTATTTTCAATTAGTTATTTAATTCACTTCTACTAATTTATAGCCAAAGGATTAATTTTATAGGATTTTGTAAATAATATTTTTAAATTTTATTTAACCATATTCGTAACATCCATTTCAATAGCTAGGTTTTATCTATAATAATATTTTAATAATTATATTAATAGTATCCTATAGTTTGTTAACAACTATGCCTGGTATATAGTGTAAGAAATTGAAGGGAGTCAGTATTACGTGTAATATAAGCCAAAAAAAGTGTTTTAATTACTTCAATATAATATCATTGTTTCTTCTAGTGCTATATTAAATTGTGGTGTCGTATAATGAAATCCAAACTTATTTCTTCTATATAAAATATAATTCAGGGATTCATGAAATGAAAAATACCAAAAATATTAAATTAATTTGGAAACATATTAGGGTATTACATGACTATACAATATTTTTGGAGGTTTTTATTTTCATACATTATGGTTGCGCTTAAAATTTGAGATCTAGTTTTCACTATGTATCATGGATTAATAAAAATCAAGTCACACATAGTTCTCCTATGTGATCCCTTATGCAAATCTAACTCCTAAGTAGCGATTGAGAAAATCCATTTTTTTCCTCTTCTTATATATTTTTTTGTCTATAGTGAATCATTAATGAATTTATGTTTTAAATTGGGGAGTAAGGAAACCTATCAAGAATGAGATTGTAGTGCTAGAATAAAATGGGACCACATATCTCTCATGCAAGGTTGTTGGAGAGAAATAATTATGAGCTGATAAATCCTTACAAAAGAAACATTGTCTTAAATAGATATAGATCATGCATCATAACAGATAAGTCCCTCATGGTATTAATATGTTTTTCAGTTAAAGGTCATACTACCAATACCTATTATGTTGTGCAGTTAAAGGTTATTCAATCAGTACCAGATTCTATATAGTTTAACATATTGTTATAAGTGTGTTTTTCATGATGTTTAATGTCATGTATTAATGATATATTCTATAAATTTTAACATCATATGATAAGGATTTTAATATATTTTGATGTCTAATGTGTTTCTACAAGGACTTCATTATCATAGTGGTAGTTATGAAAATAATCACTTAAGAAACCTCAGGTTGATGGTTGTATAATGTGTTCCCCATCCATTGTTACCAATAATTGGTCCCTATTGGAATATACCTTATGTATGATGTAAGGAGCTTCCCACTTGAGTTCCATATTTATTGGTTTCCTCCATAGTATCATTGGTGTTCTAGAAAATCGTTTCAATTATCCTTGGTGAAAGGAGTGGAGTTAAACATTTTTATTAAAGACTCATTCAATATAATTCTGATGGAAATGAATGTTATTCTAGATATGCAACCTTTTCACATAAATTCATTCAAAATCTTCCAATCACTTTTATGAATGTTCATTGTCTATGAGTTGTCCAATATAACTATTCATATTAAGGGTAGTTTGAATTTGATGGGTAACAATACCTTTATTATACAAGTTGTTCAATATAGGGTTGTTTGTGTGGTAGTGAGTGGTAGTATGATAGGCCCAAAAAGTATGAAATATCATGTTTTCCTAATACCTCTGGTATTTTTTCACCATTTTTAAGATAATATTCTATAGATTATTACTAAATTCCTCTCTATATCCATTTCCTATTTTTTCAATCAGGATTCAAATTGTTGAAATCAATGTTATATTCATGATATAATATTATCACATATGGATGAAAGTTGGTTCCATTTTCCATCGGTATCGAGTGAGGGACACCGAATTTCATGATAATATTAGACTTCATGATGTCTATGATATTATTCATCTCATCCTCTTTTTTGGATATGTCCATGTCCCATTTTGAAAAGAATTTTATAGAAGTAATAACGTACTTAAATTGATTTTTTTTGTAACTAGGGGAGATGGCCACATAACCTCCATTCCCCATTTGAAAAATGCACATGAATAATTAGTTGTGTGCAACATATTTTGGGGGTAATAGATAATATTTTTATGAATATTACATGAATGAATCTTCTTGGGGATTTCTAAATAGTTATACATCATCATCTACTAATAATATCCAAGTCTCCTAATTAGGTGAGAGGTTTTGGTTATAGAGTAGTTCAAACCACTGGAGACTGCATGGAATTCCTTTATAATGGAAGGAGTCTCACCTTCTAGAATACATCCATTGAGGACACAATAAAATACTCATTTATAGATGTAATATTTATTATTTTCCCTACCCA
The DNA here is from genome assembly GCA_963277665.1 of Viscum album. Taxonomy (NCBI): domain Eukaryota; kingdom Viridiplantae; phylum Streptophyta; class Magnoliopsida; order Santalales; family Viscaceae; genus Viscum; species Viscum album. The sequence goes on from OY728129.1 coordinate 2,735,059, forward strand.
TAGTGGTGAAGTTTGTTTCTTTGTTTCGAATAAATTCTATATTGGCTCAATATAATGGAAGGGTCCCATTTTGGAGGTAATTTTTTATTTGATCCATCCATCTAGGTATGGATTTGGTCTCATCATGATATATTGTAGAGTTGATCTGATTAATTTCTTCCATGTCCCAGATAATGACTGGTGCAACTATCCTTTGATGTGTTATGCGAGAAACAAACTCATCTTTATTGGGATTGTCCATGACTTTGGATGCCTCAGCTAGTGCCTCAACATGATCATTTTATGATAAAGGTATGTGATATTGAATTGGATTAAAATAAAACTCTACTATTTTTACTCAAATATAATGGATTATATGGGTGATTTCTTTCTTATAGATGGAATTTTTATCGTTGTTCTACTTGATCACTAGATCTGAATCCCCTTTGACAATATGGTTGTTTATATAGTCACATGGATGGATCTATGCCTTTGATAAGGGGTTGGTATTTTACCTCATTGTTAGTGTATCCTTCATATAGTGACAATGAATATATAAACAATTCATTTTCTGGGGAAATAAATACAATCCCTATACCATCCTTTATGAGCTTATGGGTTTCCATCATATTTTCACTCAAATTTTGGGAGGGCCCATCAAAATACATCTCATGTATTTTGGTTGTGTCATGGTAATAGAAAAATTATTCATGTGGATGTTTGGTGTCCCCTAGATTGTTTTTTGAGGAAGGATATTCCATAAGGAAATCATCATGATTCTTTCCCTTTGATTCCTTTTATGACATGAATTAAATATCATATTTGCATTAAATAACCACCTATCAGGCTAGCACTGAGTTAATATTGGGAGGCCAATAATATAATTTATATGATTGATACAAGATACCAAGTGAACATTTTTGGTTCTACAAGTAATGTCTCAACTTTTTTACTATGAATGTGAGCATTATTTAGTTCTTTTCAATATCCTAATATTGAGTATTAGTATCTAAAATTGTTCAGATAAGATACTAGAGGCTAGTTTTGTTTCTTGTATCATTTTATTATGTGAGGAGGGTGCCAAGTGATCTTTCCTTGGGGGTCATAGATAGTATATGTGTATTTCATTCCACTAGAGGCAACAATACTATTAGATACAATAGGTACTGCTTGATATTATCAAAATAATACTAGTAGTCCTCGTCCCACTAGTACATGACTCCCCTATTCATTAACATAATTATGGTGAGAGATTTAATAGTTGCACTAGCTATGAAACAATTGATATAAGAAAAGATCCATTGCAGATCCCTCAAAACATTAAAATTTCACAAAACTGGTATTTCTTGAATTTCACTAGTATTTTTTAGATCATCTATAATGATACAGTGACATATGAAAAATATGAGAAATATCACTCATGTTACTCAAAAAGAAAATTGTAGGGGGTTCATCTAGAAACAATTATACTACAATTGTCTAAGTATTTTTTTATGATCAAATAGATAATCCCATATTTTTTTGGGACTTATGCACCAGGTTATAGATGTAGCACTCCATGATTCATCTCAATAAGGGTTTAATGATATGACAGTTGTCATGTTGAGATGTAGTGTCAGTGTTCTTTAATTCAAAGGGCATAACCTGGTAGAACAATATTTCTTGATGAACTCTAAAATAAGTTAATGACTTATATTAAGAGGCCATATTGATCTGGTTAAACCTTGAATACCCATCAATAAATGGAATGTCTTGGAATAAAATAGTATCATCACTCGGTTGTTTTTAATCAGTAATGGTAAACCATATTTTGACTGGGGTTAATTAATTTATCTGAAATCAATGTATACCCTAATCTTCCTACTCTTATTCTATATGGGGATGATTTTTCCACTCCCTTTTGGGAACTATGTCTCCATTATAAAACATTCATTGATCAATTTTTGAAATTTAGATTCTACCTCGACAGAATGAAATGGTTTCATTCTCCAATATGCCTTCATGAAAACTCGATGTTCATTTAACCATGCTAGATATTGAGAAACCATATCGGGGTTTATCCCAGAATTAATTTTATAATTCAATTTTAATAAGTATATGTGCTTTTATATAAAGTAAATATAAATTTATTTTTTTATAGGAAGGTGTGGTGGAATAAATGAGCATTAGTCACATGTCTTCTTTTGTTCCCATATTTACTTACCAGAGCTTGTCGATGGTGGTGTAGGAACCATCCTCAAATATGGGTTGTGTTTATGAGGTCATCCTTTTCTTAATCAATATCTCTTTTTTGGTGGAATCCTTTATCTTGTTGGTTATAATTTGTGAATGTATATCCCTTTCAATATAATAGAGGCCTTGAAAAAAGGCATTAACGTCTTAAACTATAAGTTGAATTATTGGGGTTTTGTAGAGATAGATCCTATCATTTTTTTCTATCATGGAATGTAGATGTATAAAAATCCTAATTTATAAATAATTTATTGGATAATTTTCAATTTTCATTGATAGATAAGGTAATTCTTCTAGTTCATATGGAACATCATTCCTACCTTCTTAGGAAAACTTACCTTTAGCTTCTGTAATAGTTTTCACATCAGCTCAATAAATTGAAGTTTGTTATTTTATATATCCTATTTGGACTCAATCTAGCACCTCAATAATATTTATAGGTATCACATAATCCCATATGAAAATTATCAAGGGATTTTCTATGGAATTTCCAAATCAATTTGGAGTGGCAACCTCCATGTCACCCTCTATCATCAGTTTTTTTCCTTACCTCTTATAGAAACATTCTTCAGTATGTATCGGATTCAAAGGGGGAACGAACACCATACATTATGTTGAACTTTCAATTAATATAGTTTGTAAAAAATTGGAGGTATGATGATGGTAACACCATATGTCTATGAATCCATGGTCTTGAATGTATGAAATTTTATGTTGTGTCTTGATGGATAAACATGAATTTGTCATTAGATGCAATGTCTCTTAATTAATCATTGAGCATGATCTTCTCAAGGGTTTGTTTCTCAATTTATTCATGAAATTCAATTATTAGGTTTATAAGAGGCAAATACTCTTCACCATTTCCCTAACGAAGAAGGGTTAGGACTATGATGAGGTTGACAATGGAACCATTTTTGACCACGAGCCTTCAAATTTCAAAATTTACACGCTTACATGAAACACAAATGGGTTGGAATTGTCCTTGTATAACTTCTTCCCAACCTTTCCCTTTGAATAAGATGGTTATGTGGCATTCTGCTGGAAATAGCTTCCACCTGGTAAAACTCATTCATGGTGACCCCTATTTCAAACTCATTTGTAATATATGGGGACACAATAAATACCTATCTATGATATTTTGAAATATAGAGATCAATAAAGATTTAAAGTTTATAAAATACATACTCCATATATATTACAATTTCATATATTTTAACCAGAGGCATGTGCTTCCCTGGGTGGGGTTTCTCTTTAGCATGTTCCATTTATGTTGATGTGCCGGAGGTAGATAGGATTTATTCTTGGACATATACTAATGGAGAAACTACAATTAGCAGTGTAAGTCATGAAAAACTTTCCCTTCATTATCAATGAATATATTGTTATACCACAACTAGATATTCATTTAAAATTATTAGGTTTTAATGAAAACTAAGGGGTTTTTATATTTCTTCATTCTCCTATTGGGATTGCAGAATCACTCACCCATTGGAATCGACCGCATATATATCCTTTGGAGGGATAACACCAAAATATTGGGATAAATAATGACTGCGATGTATCATGTACCAACTAATTTTGTAGGCTCTCCCTTCAAACCCATAGTCATGTACTAATAACCCATATTCATAATCATATTTTCCATTTATGAAGGGTTCTATTAAGAGAACAAAATTAAAGGATCTATAAAGGACCTCTTTATATGATGAGGCTTCTATTTGGTGGGGTAGTTCACAGTCTCTAGATATTTGTGGAAGGAAATTTGTATGAGTTAAATCTATTGGGGCTGTTGTATAATACTATTTTATGTATTTCCTATCCTATGTTAGATGATTATGTCTACCTCTGGGAATGGGATTCATTAGTGTCACCACATAAATGAGGATTGTGACTAGTTTGTATAGTTTTTATCTAAGTGTGACATGAGCATGTGTAACTATATTCAAAGAAATCCAGTTATCAAAATTGTGTTCATGTCGAGCCAGGACTTCTTACAAGTCACCTTATTCATCTAGTTGGGGTGAATTAAGATAGGTTACCAATGCTGAGTTTTTTCCCAGCATCAAATTTCTAGAATCCACCATACCCCAGGGGATGTATTTGACGACAATGTAGTCCTGGATTGTGGGACCAAGTCTTCTATGAAAATAGAAATAGTCACAATTTTCACAGAGGATGACCTAATTTGGTTTTATGGTATCCAAAATCTTTAGGATGTTGTTTTATAGGTTAGAGAGGAAATAAATAAGTACTTTATTCTTTTGAATGAATATATTTTGTTTTCTACATTCACCAAATAGTAGATGGGTCTGACTAATCTTAACCTTTTATTAAGGGATGTTTTGTTTTTTTCTCACACAATGGTTGGTGTAGGATTATTTGGGACCTACCTACATGATCAAGTATGAACCATTACTAATTTTATGGTTACAAAATTGGTCTATACTCTAGGATTAATTTTTCCATTTATATGAATGGTCTACGATTTGGATTATCTTTTTAAATGGAAAATTATTAGCATTCAGATAATCCTATGAACTCACAGAATCAACATATATATATTTCATTAGGATCATAGGTGTCTTCATCTAATATCTGGGGTTCTCTATAAAATATTCCTTAAATTTATTTTGTGATATTCGGATAATGATTAAATATATTCTACCCTTTAATCTGGAGAAAAATCCAATACACTCTCATTTTCACACTTCTTCAATTATTTAAGTTTAAGATCCTTTTCTCTTAGAGTAAAGTTTAATAGATTAGGTAATTGAAAAACAAGGTCATCTTAACCAATGAAGGACCTACCAGAATTTTTACAAACCACCTAAATTTTATCACCTCATACATATCTCAAGGGCCTATCATAGTTCCAAATCAAGATACGAAGTCCATGAGATGGTGTTCTGGTCTTATCATTCTATAAAATATTGACAAGATAAAATTGATGAAATTGGTTAGGGTTAAGGTGTATTCTTTCCACTCATGGAATACTTTCCTTTCGAGATCCACAGGAGTGTTTCACCTTAATGGGATCCATTTTAGTAGCTATACACTCTATGGTGTTGAGGAGTTATTGAGGTACCTCTATATGGACAACCTCTTATACAAGAGAAGTTTGAGAAGTAGGATTTCTTTGATCAAATTTTATATCCTTATGATTTAAAATTTTCTCCAGGTCCTGATAATTACCCTATCAAGGAGGAGAATGTCACCATAAAAGAGGATGTCATGATCATCCTCAACATCGCCATTTATAGAAGCTATTTTCCAAGATTAGTGTCTAGTATGATGATTAGGTTCTAACCTTGAAATAGGATTATCATTATTATATTATTTGAGATGATGGATATATGTTTCTATTTGATTGAAATATCCAATTGGAATTTTTCACATGATTAATTCTTTATGACTTCATTTGAGGTATTGTGTCTCACTCGCGTATTGTGCTAACAATTCATTTACAGCGTGGATTGAATCTCTTCTAGGTGGTTATTAGAAAATTCTATGTATTTCCCCTTATCCTTGAAAATATTCCACGTAGGAGGTGGAAACTCCTCATTCAGAGGTTCCATGTTCTAGGTCCTTCTCTAATTTCATGTACATGTAGCCTCAGTTTGTGTATCAACATGACATATTTATCGATGTACGGTTTCCACAATGTTTACCTCTACATTTATGTCTTGGTTTGTATAGTTTTTTTTCATTTATAGTGATGAAATTAACTAATTCATACCATGAAATGGTACTCAATGCATCACTCTCCAAATAATAGGGCATTTCCATAAAACTTTATTCTCATCATAGGTTTGCATCAACGTCATTTATCTGGCCCATTTTCTTGTTGTGTTGTCTCAGCTTATAGTCTATTGGGGATTTTATGGTATTTTACAATTTTTACCCTTGTCTTGTTCTATCTGAAGTGACCTTGAAGGGGTTTTTATCATACTTTATGAGGTGACCCCAAATGATTGTGGTGTGTCTCACAATAGGATGAGCCGATGTGATGTTGGTAAATGTTATTTACCTCCAATCCATGAAAATAACTATTCCTATAGGGGTAATGATAAAATTTAACCTATATTATTAGACACTAAAAAAGAGGATAATATCAATAGTTATATTTTAATATTCATGTGAATCATTATACATTAACACTAGTTTTAGTGTATTTTATAATTTCAATTTCATTTCCCATCATTTGTGAAATTCTACTATAAATTATATCAAATTGGGCCCAATTAATCAATATGTGTAATACATTATTTTCATTACATGGATTTATTCTATAGGATATTATTGATAAATATTTATGGAAAATTTTTTATTTTTGGATCAATGGAAGAATAATAACAAGACATTTATATTTTTCCATCGATGTATAAATTTCTGGACAAATAAGATTCAACCTTATACACATTAAATTGATGTGGAGCCCACTACTTATTCTCAATGAATCTCAAATTTAAACTGTAGATATATTAAATTATATGGAATTTTTAATTAAAAATTTCCCAAATCGAATTCTGAATTTTTTCAATTTGATTTAGGTTACAATAGTTGATGTTTAAATTGTGGGATAAATTTCAAGACCCAAAATCTTATCCCATAATTTTGATCGTAAAATTCCAATGGATTGTCTGATTAGTTTTAGCTTTTAAAATATTTTTTATTAAATATTTAGGATCTTTTTTCTCTTATATTTGATTCACAAAATTGTTTTTCATCAATTTCAAATTTTCATGTCAATCAGCAAGATGAATTTAGTCATAGTCTTATGGTCAAAGATAAGAAGTTTACATTCATTTTTCCGACCCACATTTTATTTTTATAAATAATTTATATCATATTAATTGATTTTGGATTGATCTAATACTCCAAAAAATCTTATTTAATGAGGTTTTGGTGAAATAATTGGTCATTTATGTTTTTTATTTCAATTATAATGTTACACAATAATTTTGAAATCACGTGTTTATTTTAATCAAGTAATTTTTTTAAATCATACAATATTCATACTAAATGTTCTTTAACATCTTATATTTTTATATACTTTTCTTTATAACTTTTTGACATTTTTAATTCATTTTATGAATTTATTCTTTAAATAAATGTTAATTTTTTTGTACAATGGTGGAGTGTTCATAATTTCATTGGTTCCACTTCTTCAGTCCTTCTCTTTCAAATTGAATCTCATCATCCCTTGAGATCATTACATCAATGTAAGGAAAACCATTTTATGGGTTGATGATAGAATGCTTCATGGGGATGGATTGGATTTTATTTAATGTTTCTTAAATATATAATACTTTAATTAATTTTGGATCTCTATTTAATGATTTATCTGTTTCATTGACTTCGTTTGTTTTATTGATTACATATTTTTTGTGCTAGAGTGATCTAATTTTCAATAGTTCTTATAAAATTTATTCTCCCTGTGAATTTTAATTAGACTTGAAATTGTGTAGGAATTAAATTGGTTCATTATATAAGGGTAATTGTCCCAATTATTGGATACTTAGTGAATTAATTAGATGAAATTTTCTATGAAAACATATACGTACAATATAACCCTTTCAACAACCCATGATATTTGATGTCCTAAGTATGGAGTGTAGATAAATTCCCCAGACATTCATTATCCTCGGATATAGATTCATGATGGTGCTTCAACAACTATTTTCCATAGTGTTTTCATGATGTGGAGTCTAGTGTGATTTTCATTTTCACAACACATTTTTGACCATGGGTCTCAAGAAAAAGATGTGATGGCCATATCTATCAAACAAAATATTATATTTATATACTTGAGGTGACCCTCTTTGAAATTTTTGGTGTTTTTCCTTCATACATTATGAATAAAACTACATTTTCTAGTGTAATTAAGTCACACTCCACTATTATATCTCATCTTGTAAATCATAATTGAAATTAGAAATGGGAAAAAACATTCTTTGGATATTGTTTCCATGTAGTTATCAACATATATCCATGTCATCCCCTTCATCATTAGGGTTTTATTCCTCCACCTAGTTGGACCACAATGGTTTATTCTTTCGGTCACCTGATAACTATGGTGAGGTTTTGAAAGATGATGGGACATAATATACTGTTAACCAAATTTTTTTTAGAACCTATTTATACTAAGGACTCATGGAAAGGAGAGGACATCCTTTTTTGAGGTGATATATTACCAAGAGAGGGTTTTCCATAGGGGATGTCATGGGTAGAGTCTTAGGGATCCATATATATACTACTAAGTGAAGGAAAATCAAAGTATTTATCAATATCTTCTTCAGATTAAGAGATTACAAACCCTCGATGTGTTTTTGATAATCATTGTACATCATTTAGGAAACTAGATACAATAATTGTAAGAATATGACCATCATCCTATATTATTGAATGAATATTCCAACCCACCACTTGGGGTTGAGAAGGAATATGATCTGATTGAATGGTGTTCAGTGGAATATAATGTGGGTTATCTATTATTGTGGGGATATATGACCCCTAATATAAGTCCCCAGCCTTAAAACTTACTTAATCTTGAGTTATTACATGATTACACCTTGAATATCTTTTCAGGTTTAGAGTTTTAGAGAAATAGATCATAAAACAAGCATTACATTCCACATTTAATCAATTTGGTTACATAAAATATTGTATTCATTTTTCCCATCAATGGAAACATATTTAAAATAAAACATGGATTCTTTCTTGACACTTCCTTGACACTATCATCATATTATGTACCTTTCCCTTGACATGTGAAAAACATTTCAAAAACATGGGATGAGAATAAAAAGCTCAATAAGGGATATAAAAATGTGGAAAGGAAACATGAGTACATATATATATAAGAATGAAATCATACTTTACCCAAAAAAACATAATCACTTTAACATACCTCACTAAATCATGAAAAAATCATAGAAATCATAAGACATAAAGGTAACTTGATGCATTCATAACATTCTTACGTAGGGAGTAACCCTCTTGGTTACATTTGGAATACCCATCACAGTATATTCCCTAAATTTCTTTGTATAAATCTTAAAGTTTAACTCCTTCGCGTTACACAATGCATTGGAGAGCTATATCGGGCTCACATACCCTTAGTTTATCACGGAACCACCCGTCTTCATAATAATGACCATGAACCATAACATAATCGTATCACATAAAACATGCATAAAGGAAACATAACATTTCCACTTTTCAATCACAAGATATCAATACAACACATTGGTATAAAAACATTATGAAAACTATTTTCAATACCAAAATAAATGAAAAGTAAAACATCGTATTTATTTTTCATTTAAAAAAGAAAAGGTATGGCTTGTAGAGGAAGCCGAAACTCAAATAATGGTCACGGAGGCGGAGAAGTCATTGTCGCCGCATACGTACGACAAAAACATTCCCTTTTGTCATTTAGTAAAACACTTCATATAAAAAAGATTCCTTTTGGATAAACATAAAAGTCAAAGGTGTTTAAACACTATATAAAATAAGGTTGTGTATAAAACAAAAATATGCCTCAATGAAAGGAGATTGAGGCGAAGTCCCATACCTCGGGTCCGACATGGCTCGATCATTCTTTAATGTCCTGAATAATAAACTTGAATTAATTTCTACTTTCTTAAGAACCTTTTTAAAGTTCATTATTCCTTTTATAACACTTATTACCATGTCATGAACACTATGAAATTATTTAAGTTAATAACAGTCGTTTTAACGATCATTGATACTTGAGTCAAAAATATGCTATTTATAATTACAAGTTGTTCATGTATCCACTATATCTAGAGTTATACTCATGATTTATATATCATATATATCATATATATCCAGTATATACATGCATTTATAATATTACATAACATTTAGAGGTAAGAAATGAAATGCACTGTTCATGGAGACGGTAAGCCGTACGTACGCATGAACTCTACTTCCATTTCTTTTTCATATTTAATGGAATTAAAACATAATGATACATAATAGTATTATAATTCCAGTATTGTATCATATATAATATCATTTAATCTATCCTTTATACGTACCACATATGGTATTAATGAATCAAATCACTTTGAGGGGGTGGTAGTCCGCACTTCCTAAAATGAAGATATCACATTTACCCATAATGGAAACCATAAAGGTATGACATAAATGAAAAATAAAGAAGCTTATGTAAAACATAAACATATTATATATCATATATAAATATAGTGACATCTTAATGGCCACCTTTGAAGGTGTTATATGAGTGTTGAACAATCATCGTTTTGTGAGGTAGAAATTCGCCATCCACAGAAACAATATGTTCTTTAACCATTAGTTGTAGGTGTGTGTAAGTGTAGCTCAAATATTTCTTATAATAACATCCTAGTATATTGAAGATACTGGTGTTTTTACAATAGAAAATAATAAAATGAGTTTAGGGGGTTGGAGAAGCAAAATAAAACATAAGAACACAAGAGAAAACACTACCTTTAAAACGGGTAACTCTTTTAGATTTGAGATCAAAGGCTTCCTTGGGAAGACTTCTACCCAATGTGAGGCTTCTAGGAGTAATATAGGGAAGTGGAGAGACATAATGATCCGTGGTTGGCTGAGCCAAAGGCTGTGGAAGTGTGGGTAAGGTGGTAGAGGTGGGGGCCTTTTATAAGAGGAAAGGAGGGGCACTCTTGGAATGTAAAGAAATGTTACTTTATTTTAAAATGAGTTTCGGCTTTTAAAGGTCCCACATTGAGGTATTTCAAGGATAAGGTGATAAGTGTTCTAAATATACTCATCCAATAGGTATTTGAAATGTTTAGGTCTTAGATTTTACATTATCTTTTTATTTTATTTAATATTTAAATAATGAGGTAATCACTGCATCATCATGTTGTCATAAATAATTTAATTTATTTAATGTCTAAAAATTATGGGAAAAAACTATGATTTAGGAAATCGTTATAGCTTTCCAATGACTATTTATAGTCAAAATCTGACATGTATAACCCCATGTAAAAATTGTTTTAGTAAAACAACTCATGTTTGTGTCATTTTTACTTTAACATTAATTAAAAAGATATTAATGTCATTTTCATCCAATGTGGCTCCATGGGGTCCCCAAGATGACCCATGGATTTTATTGGTCGGCCATGGCACATCCCATAAGGGTACGACATGTGTCATGTTCATTTCATATTATTAAAACATTATTCTTACCTTAAATTACACTAGTTACCTCTAATCGCGATTAATAAACTTAAAAGTTACTATTCACCAAAAAATTATTTTAATCCTATTGAACCACATTTTACTTCTTAATGAAAAGCATGTATGTCGGATTTTTGAAATTAAAAACACAGAGGTGGTAAATTTTCATTTAAACGAAAAATCAGTTTTTTAAGTACCACGTAGTGGTTTCACTATTCATCAAAAATTGAAGTTTTTCCAGAAAAATACCAATACTTCATATAACGACCCATACTTTACATACATTGTTATCAATTCAGAATTGAAGCACACTTATTAAAACATATAACCAAACCAAGAAAGGACCGTATAGGTATAGTGTCTTTAGAAACTGGGAAACATAAACAATTGGTTCATAAAGCATCTACTTTGCCTCCCATTTATTTCATCATATCTAGAGTCCCTTTTGGCATATTCTACTTAATAACCTTCTTCCTGACCTAGGGAAACAAAACATACAAAAGGGTGAGCTCAAATGCTCAGTAAGGGTAAACAAAAGAAATATCAATCACATCATATACATAAGCACATAAATTTTGGAAATCTTAACTTGCAAAAGAGATCATAATTTCATAACATGGGATAAATCATAGTAGTGAAATGAAATCACAATAATCATAACGTAAAAACATGAAATTTTTTGGTATACACACATAATCATAGAGAATCATTTCTTATTATTCAGGACTCATTGCCAAGACTATCTTAGTGGACAAAGTCCCTTTCTGAACCGAGTCACCCTCGTTTCAGTCCTGTTTCACTAAATTGGTATAACCTACCGTTCCAGCCATGTCTATCTCATGATATATAAAATCATTACCCAATGCATTGGAGGGATATATAGGTCCCACCCATCTCATAATTAAACCATTCTTATGTGTGCCACAAAAATCATAAATCATACATCATTGCATAACCCATGTAATAAAAATGGAATTCTTAAACATCGTGACATCATAAAACAATTCATATAAGATAAATGAATTCACAAAAATAATTCCATCACAACATAATCAAATCAATGTAATTATAGGGATATAATCAGAACCCTATATTATCTTAGATGGAAAATAATTTGGATAAAACACTTGAACTCCATTCTTGAGGAAAATATCCTATCTACTTCAAAAACATTTTCCTTTCTTAACATGTCATAAAATTTTAAAATAAAATAAGTTGATTAAAAATAAACTTGAAAACTTATAAAGGAAGCTTCTTGGAAATAATGTTTTAAAAATCCAATTATTCCATATAAGTTAAAAAACATTTTTCATACTTTTGTCGAAAAAGTCAAAAAGTACCTCATACGAAAAACGACAAAAGATTACTTTCATATCTTTTACTAAAAACTCACCTAAGGGTAAAATTGGATTTAAACAATTTTAGGTGGATGTAAATAATATTAAATATTGAGGAAACATGGATGTGGATGATAAAATACACCCTAGAAAATACCAAAGTATAAACAATCTTGGATAAAAATTAGACTGTGATATTTTCACTTACCTTAGGTCCGATATGCCTTGTATGTGTCCGAACCTCCTGTATAATGATTTAAATAATGTTATTGACTTATTACATAATCATACATATTTTTATGATATCATATAGGGTCATATTATTAGCTTCTTAGTAGTAATATTTCATTGCTACTTGTTATTCGGGTGTTTATAACTTTTTGTTCTTATGCGTGTGTTGTCGAATAAATTATTATTCTTCTCTTTAGGTTATAGACACCTCATTTCCAGAATGGTATTAGTGTAATATATATCATATTCATTAATTCAATTCATTTATATAATCATTATGAAATGAAGATCATGTAGAACGAGTCGCATCATGTCGTGGAGACGGTATTCCGTACGTACGCACGAGTGATGATATCATTCCTATGATCATGGAATTGTATTGGAGTGTATGTATACTATTTGAGAATAAGTATCACTTTATAATAGTCATATATAGTCATTATTTACACCATTATACCCATCCAAGTAAGGTGGTGGTGGAAAATAGATTACACCACGACGTGGAGACGGTATTCCGTACGTACGCACATGCGGTGATTTATTTTTCCATAGGATGGATAGATGGTGAAATAGGGTTGTTTCATAATTATAATAACATATCATTATATGAGTGATACTGATGTTATTACATCATAATGAAACAATTAAAGAAGAAGAAGTGGAAGAAGAAATAAATATGAAAGAATCGGTAACGGACATTACCTCTCCTTTGAAGTGCTTCTTTGAGACCTCCTTTTAGGGCACTAAAATAGGTCTTTGAAGAAGACCAGAACCTCTAGGATGTTTCTAGGTAAGTGGAGAGAATAAATTTTCAGGGTTTGGCCGAGATTGAAGGCTCAATGTGGTGTGAGGAAGAGGGGGAGGAGGTGCCCTTTTATAAGGGAGGAGAGGGGCACCTTTGGAATAACTAAATATATTATTTTATTATATAGTCAAATTCTGTTTTTAATAGCTCCAAATTGATATATTTAGAAGATAATGTGGGTAGGGGTCGAAATCCTCTCATCTAATAGAATTTGGACAAGTTTAGGTTCCTATTTTAACCTTATCATTTAGATTTAACATTAAGTTAAATAATTTTACTTTTACCGTGTCTTCTTGTGTTCTTATACAATAAGGTTAATAAACTTACTATAAGCAGCCAAAATAACCCCATGTTGTTTATTATATATATATATATATAACCTTATCTAAGCCATTTTTCCGAACCTTATATTTTTAGGAATAAAATAACAATTACTAATATAATATTTGTTTTAAAAACTATTTTATGTCAATTTTGACACTATTTAGTAATTAATTTTTGTTAAAATCATAACAGAATGATTAGTTCGAAAAAATTTAATTAAATCAATAATAACATGTCATAATAATCTAGAAAATTATGGTAATTCATAAAAAGTGTCAAATTACATTTATTTTGGTGTTTATAACATCAATTATGTCAATATTTCATTAATAAGATAATTACTGCATCATCTTTGTGTCATAAATAAATTAAATTAGTTAATGTCTAAAAATTACAAATAAAATACCAATATGTAGAAAATATATTTATCTTTATAATTAATATTTATAGTCGAATTTATCGTATGTATAACCCCATATTAAAAATGATTTACTTATTAAACTTTGATTTTAACTATTTTAACCCTTCTTTAAATAAATTAATAATAAATGTCCTAATCTAATCCAGGTTGTCCTAAATGGTCATATTTTATTCCTAAGGTTGTTTTTGGTCGAATTACCATTGTAAAATATAATTAGGACATTTTTAGGATAATAATAATATCATTTTTACCCTTAATTACCCTATTTACTTTTAACCGTGGTAAAAAAAGTATAAAGTTACTATTCACAAAAAAATTATTTTTATCACATTGAACCACATTTTACTTACTGACATCAACCGTGTCTCTAGGATTTTTGAAATTCCACTCACAGATGTGGTAAAATTTTGATTTATGAAAAATTCAGTTTTTTAACTACCACTTAGTGGTTTCACTCTTCAACAAAAATTGAATGTTTTCAGAAAAATACCAAAATTTCACCCTAGGATAATTTCGATATTCCAAATCCAAAAATGAAGTCCATTTTGAAAAATAAAATTTATAAAATTTCAAAAAGTGGTTATTACTGTTCATAACGGCTAGTTTTAATAATATTTTATTAGCATATCATTGTTTAGTGAAACTCGGTATTGCGTACGACGCAAGCTATCGAGGAAGGTTGTGATTTCGTGTAAAGCAAGCCAAGCAAGTGTTGTGTGTAGAAAAATATTCCTTTGATGATTTATATAACATAAAAGTCCCGGGTGTTACATTCTACCCCCCTTAAAATGAATTTCGCCCTCGAAATTCTTCACTTTGTAACAAACAGATGAGGATACCTTTCCCTCATCATATCCTCAAGCTCCCATGTAGCTTCTTCTAATTGGTGGTTCCTCCATAAAACCTTCACCAATCGAGTGGTCTTGTTTCGCAGGACTTTTTTGCTACGATCCATAATCTCTATCGGTTGTT
Organism: Viscum album; assembly: GCA_963277665.1. NCBI lineage: Eukaryota > Viridiplantae > Streptophyta > Magnoliopsida > Santalales > Viscaceae > Viscum > Viscum album. Next base: position 2,750,573 of record OY728129.1, read on the forward strand.
CTTCATAAGAAAGATATTGCTCTAGCGGTACAACTTCTGAGCTGAGTACATGTGAAGGATCAGGTATGTACTTTCTCAGGAGAGATACATGGACCGCATCGTGAACCTGAAAGAGATTCGATGGAAGCACCAATCGGTAAGCTACCTTCCCAACATGATCCTGCATTTCAAAAGGACCGATATATCTAGGGCTCAACTTCCCCTTCTTTCCAAATCTAATAACCCTCTTTGAGGGAGATATTCGTAAGAACACTTTATCACCCACTTCAAACTCTAGGTCTTTTCTTCAGTTGTCGGCATAACTTTTCTGTCGACTCTGAGCTGATCTTATGTGTTGTTGAATAGATCTGGCCTTCTCTCCCATTTCATCAACGAGATCGGGTCCTAATAGCTTTCTTTCCCCAACTTCTTCCCAGCAAGTTAGAGTCCTGTATTTCTTTCCATAGATAGATTCATAAGGAGCCATCTGAATACTAGAGTGAAAGCTATTATTATAAGAAAATTCCACCAAAGGTAGGTGTTGATCCCAACCACCTTTGAAATCCATAGAGCAAGCTCTCAACATATCTTCTAGAGTTTGAATTGTTCTCTCAGACTGACTGTCTGTCTGAGGATGATAAGCAGTGCTGAAACTCAACTCTGTTTCTAGAGTATGCTGAAGACTTCACCAGAACTTCGAGGTAAATCTCGGATCCCGATCAGATATAATAGAAAGTGGAACTCCATGCAATCTTACAAATTTCTTTACATATATCCTTGTAAGCTGATACAGAGAGAAATCCTCTCTAATAGCAATGAAGTGTGCAGACTTTGTAAGACGATCATCTATGACCCAGATATCATTATTGCCTTAGGATGTTTTAGGAAGTCCTGTGACAAAGTCCATAGTGATGTTTTCCCATTTCTATTCAGGTATGGGTAATGGTTGTAACATCCCCTTAGACTTCTGTCTCTCAGCTTTAACTTGTTGACAAACCATGCATCGAGAGACACATTCAGCCACATCACTTTTCATGCCATCCCACTAGAAGTACTCTTTTAGGTCCCTATACATCTTCGTGCTTCCAGGATGAATAGAGAATGAAGAACTATGAGCCTCATCCAGCAGCTCCTTCTTTAATTCGGGGATGGGAGGAACACAAACCCAATTCCTGAACTTTATTATCCCATCACAGTCAAGGTTGAATTCAGGAACATTTCTCACCTTCTTTTGTAACTCGACATCTTATTTCTGTGCCTCTTTAATCTTCACATATATAGATGGTTGAACATTAATTTGAGAAAGATATGATTTTTCCCCTTTCATTATAATTCCAAGATCCATCCTTTGTAAATCCATAAATATTGGATCTTTTGTGATCCTCATAATGGATAAACTAGCATGGTCTTGTCGACTTAATGAATCTGCCACCTTTTTTGCTTTCCTAGGGTGGTAATGAATTGAGCAGTCATAATCCTTAATCAGATCCAACCATCTTCTTTGGCACATATTCATCTCCTTTTGTGTGAAAAAATACTTTAAACTTTTATGATCAGTATAAATATCACACCTTTCACCATAAAGGTAATGCCTCCAAATCTTTAATGCAAATATTACCGCAGCTAACTCCAAATCATGAGTTGGGTAATTTTGCTCATGTATTTTCAACTATCGTGAGGCATAAGCTATCACCATATCATTTTGCATAAGAACACACCCAAATCCCTTCTTGGATGCATCACTGTAGATCACAAACCTTTCTCCACTACAATGTAGTGTGAGCACAGGTGCACTGGATAACCTTCTTTTCAACTCCTTGAAATTCTCTTCACATTCCTCCATCCAAACAAACATAACTCCTTTCTGAGTCAACTTGGTGAGTGGATTAGATAATCGTGAAAAATCTTTCACAAAACGTCAATAATATCCAGCCAAACCAAGAAAAATTCGGATCTTAGTTACTGTTGTTGGTCTCAATCATCTTTCGATAACCTTTTTTTTGCTGGATCCATAGATATCCCCTCTTTGAGAATATGTGACCCAAAAATGCAGCTTTTTGAAGCCAAAATTCACACTTGGTAAATTTGGCATAAAGCTTCTCCTTTCTCAGGGTCTTGAATATAATTCTCAAGTGGTCTTCATGTTCTTCCTTGCTCTTTGAAATACAAGAATATCATCTATAAAGACTTCCACAAATTGATCAAGATAGTCTCTAAAAACTCTATCCATCAGATCCATGAAGATAGCAGGGGAATCAGTAAGACCAAATGGCATCACTATAAATTCATAGTGTCCATACCTTGTACGGAAAGCCGTCTTTGGTATATCCTCCCTTTTGACCCTTAATTGATGATACCCTGAACGAAGATCAATCTTGGAGAAGTATTGATCTCCGCGTAGTTGGTCAAATAAGTCATCAATTCGTGGGAGATGATATTTTTTCTTGATAGTGATCTTGTTAAGTTCTCGATAATCAATACAGAGTCTCATTGATCCATCTTTCTTTTTAACAAATATAACAGGTTCTCCCCAAGGTGACGCACTAGGGCATATGAATCCCTTATCAAGATTCTCTTGGAGTTGCTTCTTCAATTCCTGCAACTCAATTAGGTCCATTCTATAAGGTGTCTTTGAACTAGGCAAAGAACCCGGTACGAGTTCTATTGAAAACTCAACTTCACGATTTGGTGGAAGACCTGGTAATTCCTCCGGAAAGACATCATCAAACTCCTGTAACATTGGAATATTCTTAATCATGAGTTTCTTACCAACCATTTGAGATAAATTACCTTCATTTTGTGGAATCAATACCCATAAAATGAAAGAAATTTCCACTGGAAGGTTATGTTCGTCCTTGCATCGATAGACGATCATAGACTGATCTGGAATATGAAATGTGACTTCCCTTATTTGAAAATTGATATGAGCTCCATGTAGAGAATGCCAATCCATGCCAAGAATCCCATGAAATTCCACTATAGAAAGGATCACAAGATTTGCAGGAAGCACTTTCCCACAAAATTCAATCAGAGAAGAATTATAAACTTTTGATGCGACTGTTGTTCCATTAGGTGTTGTCACAGCTAACTCAACATCTAATTATTGAGGTAATATAGTGATACCCTTAGAAAATTCTTTAGAAATAAAGGAGTGGGTGGATCCAGAATAAAATAAAACATTTTCTACTTTAGAGTGGATGGTATGTGTACCTTTCACCACATCGTTATCATACTCCACATCGCTGATAGAAATTGCATGTGACTTTCCTTTGTCTTTAGCCTTAAGAGTTTGCTGACGTCGACCATCATCATCAACCCTTGGATTAGGGAATTTATTGGAATAATGTCCCATCTCCTTGCACTTGAAACATTGAAGTGTAGTAGGTTCATTCTGTGTATCCCTTCCTTTGTTTGCATCATTAGACATCTTCTTGCCATCATCGCGGCATTCAAATGCCCGATGACCTTCCTTTCCACATTTGAAACATTTACTTGTCCCTTTAAGACAACTCCCTCCATGTTTCATTCCACACTTTGAGCATAAGGGAAAGTTCATATTCTTTTCAGTGTGCTCTTTAGATTTTCCTTTGAATTCCATTTTCCTCTTCTTATCAAACCCATATGACTGATGGGTTACTCCAATCTCCATCTCAACTTTGAGAGCACATCGAACGATTTCCTCGTAGCTATTAAAGTCCCTTATGGCTAAGGCCCTTTGAAGACTTAGTTTTAAGCCACTAAAGAATCGATCGATCATACTCTTAGGTTGGATAATAATACCAGAAGTGTACCTTGAATGTCTTGTAAAATTTTCTTCATAGGTACCAACAGATTCATCATCCTTTTTTTCAGTTCAAGAAACTCTTTCTCCATCATTGTTCAGAGAATACAAGGGAAGTACTTATTGAAAAATATGTTCTTGAACTCGTCCCATTCCATGGACTCAATTTCATCCCTTTTCCTCGTATTCTTAATAAGATTCCACCATTGATCAGAATCACCTTCCAAACGATACACTGCTAAGATGACTTTATCATGCTCAGAACATTGAAGAACTGAAAATATCTTTTCAGTAGTACTAATCCATTATTCAGCAACTAATGGATCCGTAGACCCGCTGAATGAAGGTGGACGATGTCTCATGAAGGATTCAATATAATTTTGCTCCTTCCTTTGCTCGTTTGGAAGTCCTACATGATTCATAGCTTGAGAAAGTTGTGTGAGCATGGATACAAGATTTTTCATTCCAGCTCCCATAATTTTTGGTTTCTCATGGGGACAATCATTGCATTTCCCATCGCATTCCGCATTAACACGGTTCCTTTGGGTTCCAGCCATTGACTAAAACCAAGAAGAATAGTGTGAGCAACACTAATTATAATAGTAAAAACACATAATCAAGAATAAAATTTCACACTTAAGGTATTATCCTAGGTTATTCATGGCCATTTCTAAAACACTAAGATTGTGTTCTATGCTTAGAATTATCCTTAGGGTTCATACTAATGATTTCACATCCTAGTTTCCAAAGGTTGACTTTACCTTTCCTCTGATACCAACTATAACGACCCATACTTTACATACATTGTTATTACATCAGAATTGAAGCACACTTATTATAACATATAACCAAACCAAGAAAGGACCGTATAGGTATAGTGTCTTTAGAAACTGGGAAACATAAACAACTGGTTCATAAAGCATCTACTTTGCCTCCCATTTATTTCATCATATCTAGAGTCCCTTTTGGCATATTCTACTTAATAACCATCTTCCTAACCTGGGGAAAAAAAATACAAAAGGGTGAGCTCAAATGCTCAGTAAGGGTAAACAAAAGAAATATCAATCACATCATATACATAAGCACATAACTTTTGGAAATCTTAACCTACAAAAGAGATCATAATTTCATAACATGGGATAAATCATTTAGTGAAATGAAATCCCAATAATCATAACATAAAACATGAAACATTGTGCCATACATACATAATCATATATAATCATTTATTTTTAGTCAAGACTCATTTCCAAGACTATCTTAGTGGACAAAGTCCCTTTCTGAACCGAGTCACCCTCGTTTCAGTCCTGTTTCACTGAACCGGTATAACCACCATTCCAGCCATGTCTATCTCATGAGATATAAAATCTTTACCCAATGCATTGGAGGGATATATAGGTCCCACCCATCTCATAATTAAACCATTCTTATGTGTGCCACAAAAATCATACATCATACATCATTGCATAACCCATGTAATAAAAATGGAATTTTTAAACAACGTGACATCATAAAAAAATTCATATAAGATAAATGAATTCATAAAATTAATTCCATCACAACATAATAAAATCAATGTAATGATAGGGATAGAATCAGAACCCTATATTATCTTATATGGAAAATAATTTTGATAAAACACTTGAACTCCATTCTTGAGGAAAATATCCATTCTACTTCAAAAACATTTTCCATTCTTAACATGTCATAAAATTTTAAACTAAAAGATGTTGATTAAAAATAAACTTGAAAACTTTTAAAGGAATATTCTTGGAAATAATTTTTTAAAAATCCATTTATTCCATATATGTTAAAAAAACATTCTTCATTCTTTTGTCAGAAAAGTCAAAAAATACCTCGTACGAAAAACGACAAAATATTCCTTTCATATCTTTTTCTAGAAACTCAATGAAGGGTAAAATTGGTTTTAAACAATTTTAGGTGGATGGAAATAATATTACATATTGAGGAAACATGGATGTGGATGATAAAATACACCCTAGTAAATACCAAAGTATAAACAATCTCGGATATAAATGAGACTGTGATATTTTCCCTTACCTTAGGTCTGATATGCCTTGTACATGTCTGAACCTCATGTATAATGATTTAAATAATGTTATTGACTTATTTCAGAATCATACTTATTTTTATGATATCATATATGGTCATATTATTATATTCTTAGTAGTAATATTTCATTTCTATTTGTTATTCGGGTGTTTATAACTTTCTGTTCTTATGCGTGTGTTGTCGAATAAATTATTAGTCTTCTCTTTAGGTTATAGATACCTCATTTCCAGAATGGTATTAGTGTAATATATATCTTATTCATTCATTCAATTCATTTATATAATCATTATGAAATGAAGATCATGTAGAATGAGTCGCATCACGTCGTGGAGACGGTATTCCGTACATACGCACGAGTGATTATATCGTTCCTATGAACATGGAATTGTATTGGAGTGTATGTATACTATTTCATAATCAGTATCACTTTATAATAGTCATATATAGTCATTATTTACACCATTATACCCATCCAAGTAAGGTGGTGGTGGAAAATAGATTACACCACGGCGTGGAGACGGTATTCCGTACGTACGCACGCGCGGTGATTTCTTTTTCCGTAGGATGGACTGATGGTGAAATAGGGTTGTTTAATACTTATAATAACATATCAGTATATGAGTGATACTGATGTTATTACTTAATAATGAAACTATTAAATAAGAAGAAGTGGAAGAAGAAATAAAGATGAAAGAATCGGTAACGGACATTACCTCTTCTTTGAAGTGCTTCTTTGAGACCTCCTTTTAGGGCACTAAAATAGGTCTTTGAAGAAGAAAATAACCTCTAGGATGTTTCTAGGGAAGTGGAGAGAAGAAATTTTCAGGGGTTGGCCGAGATTGAAGGCTCAAAGTGGTGTGAGGAAGAGGGGGAGGAGGTGCCCTTTTATAAGGGAGGAGAGGGGCACCTTTGGAATAACTAAAAATATTATTTTATTATAAAGTCAAATTCGGTTTTTAATAGCAATGAAATGATATATTTCGAATATAAGGTGGGTAGGGGTCGACATTCTCTCATCCAATTGAATTTAGACAAGTTTAGGCTCCTATTTTAACCTTATCATTTAGATTTAACATTAAGTTAAATAATTTTACTTTTACCGTGTCTTCTTGTGTTCTTATACAATAAGGTTAATAAACATACTATAAACAGCCAAACGAACCCCAAGTTGTTTATTATATATATATATAACCTTATCTAAGTAATTTGGCCGAACCTTATATTTTTAGGAATAAAATAACAATTACTAATATAATATTTGTTTTAAAAACTATTTTATGTCAATTTTGACACTATTTAGTAATTAATTTTTGTGAAAATTATAACTGAAAGATTAGTTCGAAAAAAGTTAATTAAATCAATACTAACATGTCATATTAATCTATAATTTTAGTTGAAATCATAAAAAGTGTCAAATTACATTTATTTTGGTGTTTATGACATCAATTATGTCAATATTTCATTAATAAGATAGTTACTGCATCATCATTGTGTCATATATAAATTAACTTATTTAATGTTTAAAAGTTACAAATAAAATTCCATTATGTAGGAAATATTTTTATCTTTCTAATGAATATTTATAGTCGAATTTATCATATGTATAACCCCATATTAAAAATTATTTACTTATTAAACTTTGATTTTAACTATTTTAACCCTTCTTTAAATCAATTAATAATAAATGTCCTAATCTAATCCAAGTGGGCCTAAATGGTAATATTTTATTCCTAAAGTTGTTTTTGGTCGAATTACACTTGTCCAATAGAATTAGTACATGTGTTAGTGTAATAATAATATCATTTTTACCCTTAATTACCCTATTTACTTTTAACCGTTGTAAAAAAAGTAAAAAGTTACTATTCACCAAAAAATTATTTTCATCTCATTGAACCACATTTTACTTACTGACATCAACCGTGTCTCTTGGATTTTCTAAATTCCACTCACAGAAGCGGTAAAATTATGTTTTATGAAAAATTCAGTTTTTTAACTACCACTTAGTGGTTTCACTATTCATCAAAAATTGAATGTTTTCAGAAAAATACCAAAATTTCACCCTAGGATAATTTCGATATTATGAATCCAAAAATGATGTCCATTTTGAAAAATAAAATTTATAAAATTTCAAAAAGCGGTTATTACTATTCATAACGGCTAGTTTTAATAATATTTTTTTAGCATATCATTGTTTAGTGAAACTCGGTATTGCGTACGACGCAAGCTATCGAGGAAGGTTTTGATTTCGTGTAAAGAAAGCCAAGCAAGTGTTGTGTGTAGAAAAAGATTCCATTGATGATTTATATAACATAAAAGTCCTGGGAGTTACACTTCACCCTAAGCTATATTTGATATTCCAAAATCAAAAATGATGCCTATTTTAAAAAATTGAAAACATATAAGTTACATTAATTAATTCCCGTTATCAGAGCAAATAGCGTGTTTTTATGAAATAATAAGTATCAAAATATTGACACTAGTTTAAGTTCAATTTCAAAGTAAAATTAATTCCAACGACCACTATTGGATTACATGGTAAAAATATATTCTTTTTTAACTTTTAAACCCATTCAAAATATTATCTAATAATATAAATAAATTATATTCAAAATAAGTTTTGAATTAAAATACAACATTTTTTACTATTCATTAAAAAATGAACTTTATCGAAAATATACCAAAAATTTACCCAAAGTAAATTTCAATGTCCCAATCACAAAGAATAAGTTTATTTTGAAAAAAGAGCTTATAAAATTTTCAAAAGTTTGATTTAAAAATGGTTTTCCATCAAAAGGCAGGAAAACAATATTTTAAAAATATTAGTGTATTCCATGCTTAAGATTGGTTTTATTCTCATTTTAAGCCTCTAAAACACTATCTAATTCAGTAATAGACTTAGATAAAAATATCTATTATTAATTACTTACTTGGGATGTTACATCCTTCCCCCCTTTAGAAATTTTTGTCCCCGCAATTTATTTACTTATCGAATAAGTGGTGGTATTTAGCCCTCATTGCATTTTCAGATTCCCATGTTGCTTCTTCAATCATGTGGTTTTTACACAAAACATTAACCTGATGAATCACCTTATTCCGTAACACTTGCACCCTATAGTCAAGAATCTGGACCGATTGTTCCTCATAATATAGGTTCTCTTCCATCTGAACTACCTTTGGACTCAAAACATGAGATGGATCTGGCATATACTTTCTCAACATTGAAACATGAAAAACATTGTGTACCTGAGATAAACTTGGAGGTAAATCCACTTGGTAATCAACTCATCCAACTCTCTCCAGAATTTCCTATGTTTCAATGAACCTTGGACTCAGCTTTCCTTTCTTACCAAATCGCATCACAGTTTTCCATGGTGATACTTTGAGAAAAACATGATCACCTACCTCAAAAGAGAGATCCTTCCTCCTGTTGTCTGCATAAATCTTCTGCATACTTTGAGTTGTTCTCATGTGTTTCTGTATTAGCTGAACTTTTTCTACCAACTCTTCTACGACTTCTGGTCCCATCAACTTCCTTTCACCCACTCCATCCCAGAAAGTTGGAGTTCGACACCGCTTCCCATATAACGCCTCAAAAGGTGCCATCTGTATACTGGAATGAAAACTTTTATTATATGAAAACTCAACCAAAGAACGATGTTTGTCCCAACTTCCCTGATAATCCATCGAACAAGCATGTAGAATATCCTACAAAGTCAGAATTGTTCATTCTGACTTCCCATCTGATTGAGGATGAAAAGCTGTACTAAAATTTAATTCAGTACACAACGACTTCTGAATGCCTTTCCAAAGGTTAGAAGTGATCCTGGGATCACGGTCAGATACAATGGAGAGAGGAACTCCATGTAACCTAACTATATCATTAAGATACAAATGGGAAATTTGATCTAGGGAAAAATTATCTCGTATGGAAAGGAAATGAGCAGATTGAGTCAAGCGATCAATAATAACCCAGATTGCATTATTACCTCAAGGTGTTTTCGGTAATCCCACAACAAATTCCATGGATATATTTTCCCATTTCCACTCTGGCACTGGTAAAGGCTAAAGCATACCTTTTGGTAACTACCGATCTTCTTTAACCTATTGACAAGTCAAACACTTCATAGTAAAATCAGCAATATACCTTTTCATTCTGTCCCACCAGTAATACTCCGGAAGATCTCTATACATCTTAGTACTGCCATGATGAAGTTAGAACGGAGAACTATGAGCTTCAAATAACAAATCTATCTTCAACTATGAATCACACGGCCCACACAATCTCTTCCCAAATCTCAAAACAAAATCATTATCAATATTGAATTTAGGAAACTTTCCCTTCTGAACCAGCTCTACCTTTTTCTGCAACTCGCTGTCTTGCTTCTGTGCTTTCATAATTCTGTCTGATAGAGAAGATTTCACTAATACCTGAAACAAAACAGAATGAAATCCTACACCAACAATTTCAATGCCAAATTTCCTCAAATCCTTAACCAAAGGAACACATTCCTAATTCAACATTGTTAATGAAGCATTACTTTTTTGACTCAAAGTATCAGCCACTTTATTTTCTTTTCCCAGATGGTAATGAATTGTACAATCATAATCCTTGATTAATTCTAGCCATCTCCTCTGTCTCATGTTCAATTCTTTCTGAGTGAATATATACTTTAAAATTTTGTGATTGGTATATATTTCACACTTTAATCCATACAAATGATGCCTCTAATTTTTTAAACCGAAAACAACAGCAGCTAATTCCAAATCATGTGTAGGGTAATTTATCTCATGATTTTTCAACTGACGTGAATCATAAGCAATTACCTGATCATTATTCATTAGGACGCAACCATGTCCTTTCAATGAAGCATCATTGTAGATAACAAACTCCCCATTCCTAGAAGTTAGTTCCAAAACTGGAGCATTCACCAATCATCATTTCAATTTCAAAAAATAATCATCACATTCTTTGGTCCAAATAATCTTAACACCCTTCCGAGTTAGCTTAGTCATTGGACTAGATAACCGTGAAAAATTTCTAACAATCCTTTGGTAATAGACTCCAAATCCAAGGAAGCAATGGATCTAGGTTACATTTGTGGGTCTGGTCCATTCTTCAACAACTTTTGTTTTTGTAGGATCCACAGTTATTCCATATTTAGAAACAATATGGCCTAGGAAAGAAATTTGTTGAAACAAAAACTCACACTTTCTGAATTTCCATTACAATTTCTTTTCATTCAAGGTTTGAAAAATAACCCTTAAATGTATTTCATGCTCTTATTTACTTTTATAAAACACCAAAATATCATCAATAAAAACAACCATCATTTTTCACCTAAGTCAACTAACCCATCACTGCAACAAACTGTTTAGTTCTGATTCTGATCTCAAGATACTGATTTGAAAGGTCGTTTCCCTCTGTATGCCTTCCTAGAAAAGCTACTGTGTTTCCTCTATGTAAATCCATTCTTATCACAGAAATACCTTAGGTGAAGAAACACTGTAATCTTTAAATTCTATATTATTTCAATTTGACCATAAAAAAATATTTTTGGATAATCATTTAATAAAATTCTAACTCATAAAGTTATCTAAACTGACCTCTGATACCAACTATAAGGCCCCAGCCTTAAACCTTACTTAATCTTGAGTTATTACAAGATTACAACTTGAGGATCTATTCAGGTTTAGAGTTTTAGAGAATTAGATCATAAAACATGAATTACATTACACATTTAAACAAAGTGGTAACATAAAAGATAGTATTCATTTTTCACATCAATGGAATTATATTTAAAATAAAACATGGATTATTTCTTTAAACTTCCTTGACAATATCATCATATCATGTACCTTTCCCTTGACCTGTGAAAAAAAAAATTCAGAAATATGGGATGAGAATAAAAAGCTCCGTATGGTATATAAAAATATGGAAAGGAAACATGAGTACATATATACATAAGAATGAAATCATACTTTACCCATAAAACATAAGAACATTAACATACCTCATCAAATCATGAAAAAATCATAGAAATCGTAATACATAAAGGTAACTTGATGCATTTATAACATTCTTATGTAGGGAGTAACCCTCTTGGTTACGTTTGGAATACCCATCACAGTATATTCCCTAAATCTCTTCGAAGAAACCTTAACTTTTAACTCCTTCGCGTTACCCAATGCATTGGAGAGCTATATCGAGCTCACCTGCCCGTAGTTTATCACGAAACCACCCGTCATCATAATAATTCCCAAGAACCATAACATAATCGTATCAAATAAACCATGCATAAAGGAAACATAACATTTCCACTTTTCAATCACAAGATATCAATACAACACATTGATATAAAAACATTATGAAAACCATTTTCAATACCAAAATAAAATAAAATTAAAACATCGTATTTATTTTTCATTTAAAAAGAAAAGGTATGGCTTGTAGAGAAAGTCAAAACTCAAATAATGGTCACGGTGGCAGAGAAGTCATTGTCGCCGCATACGTACGACAAAAACATTCCTTTTTGTCATTTAGTAAAATGATTCATATAAAAAATATTCCTTTTGGATAAAAGTAAAATTCAAAGGGGTTTATACACCGTATAAAAGAAGGTTGTGTATAAAACAAAAATATGCCTCAATGAATGGAGATTGAGACGAAGTCCCATACCTCGGGTCTGACTTGACTCTATCATTCTTTAATGTCCTGAATAATAAACTTGAATTAATTTATACTTTCTTTAGAACCATTTTCAAGTTCACTATTCCTTTTATATCACTTATTACCATGTCATGAACTCTATGAAATTATTTATGTTAATAACGGTCGTTTTAACGATCATTGGTACTTGAGTAAAAAATATGCTCTTTATAATAACAAGTTTTTCATTATCCATTATATCCAGAGTTAAACACATGATGTATATATCATATATATCATATATATCTAGTATATACATGAATTTATAATATTACATTACATTTAGAGGTATGAAATGAAATGCACCGTTCATGGAGATGGTAAGCCGTACGTACGCATGAATGCTACTTCCATTTCTATTTCATATTTAATGGAATTAAAACATAATGATACATAATAATATTATAATTCCATTATTGTATCATATATAATATCATTTAATCTATCCTTTATACGTACCACGTATGTTATTAATGAATCAAATCACTTTGAGGGGGCGGTAGTCCGCACATCCTAAAATGAAGATATCGCATTTACCCATAATGGAAACCATAAATGTATTCCATAAATGAAAAATAAAGAAGCCTATGTAAAACATAAACATATTATATGTCATATATAAATATAGTGACATCTTAATGGACACCTTTGAAGGTGTTATATGAGTGTTGAACAATCATCATTTCATGAGGCAGAAATTCACCATCCATAGAAACAGTATGTTCGTTTACCATTAGATGTATGTGTGTGTATGTGTAGCTCGAATCATTCCTATAACAACATCCTAGTATATTTAATATACTGGTGTTGTTACAATAGAAAATAATAAAAATATTTTAGGGTTTTGGAGAAGCAAAATAAAACATAATAACAAAAGAGAAAATACTACCTTTAAAACGGGTAACTCTTTTTGATTTGAGCTCAAAGGCTTCCTTGGGAAGACTTCTGCCCAAAGTGAGGCTTCTAGAAGTAATATAGGTATGTGGAGAGACAAAATAGGAAGTTTTTGGCTGATCTAAAGGCTTTGAAAGTGTGGGTAAGGTGGTAGAGGTGGGGGCCTTTTATAAGAGGAGAGGAGGGGAACTCTTGGAAAGTAAAGAAATGTTACTTTATTTTAAAATGAGTTTCAGATTTTAAAGGTCCCACATTGATTTATTTCTAGGATTAGGTGATAAGGGTTCTAAATATACTCATCCAATAGTTCATTGACATTTTTAGGTCTTATATTTTACATTATTTATTTATTTTATTTAAATCTTTAAATAATGAGGTAATTGCTGCATCATCATGATGTCATTAATAATTTAATTTATTTAATCTATAAAAATTATGAAAAAAATAATATGATGTAGGAAATCATTTTATCATTACAATGAATATTTATAGTCAAAATATGACTTGTATAACCCCATGTAAAAATTGTTTTAGTAAAACTACTCATGTTTGTGTCATTTTTACTTTAACATAAATAAAAAGATATTAATGTCATTTTCCTACCAATGTGGCTCCATGGAGTCCCCATGTTGACCGATGGATTGTCTTGGTCGTCCATGACACATCCAATAAGGGTAGGACATGTGTGAAGTTCATTTAATATTATTAAAACATTATTCTTACCTTAAATTACACTAATTACCTCTAATTGCGATTAATAAACTTAAAAGTTACTATTCACCAAAAAAATATTTTAATCCAATTTAACCACATTTTACTTCTTAATTAAAACCATATATGTTGGATTTTTGAAATTCAAAATACATAGGTGGTAAAATTTCATTTAAACGAAAAATCAGTTTTTTAAGTACAACTTAGTGGTTTCACTATTCATCAAAAATTGAAGTTTCTCAGATCAAATACCAAAACTTCACCCTAAGCTATATTTGATATTCCGAATTCAAAAATGATTTCTATTTTACACAATTGAACACAAATAAGTTACATTAATTAATTTAATAATTAAATCCCGCTGTCAGAGCAAATATAGTGTTTTTATAAAACAATAAGTATCAAAATATTGACACTAGTTTAAGTTCAATTTCAAAGTGAAATTAATTCCAATGACCACTATTGTATTAAATGGTAAAAATATATTCTAATTTAACTTTAAAACCAATTAAAAATATAATATAATAATATAAATAAATTAGATTAAAAAGAGGATTTGAATTAAAATACAACATTTTTCACTATTCATTAAAAAATGATCTTTATCGAAAATACCAAAAATTTACCCAAAGTAAATTTCAATGTCCCAGTCATAAATAATAAGTTTATTTTGACAAATAGAGCTTATAAAATTGTCAAATGTTTGATTTAAAAATGGTTTTCCATCAAAAGGCAATAAAACAATCTTTTAAAAATATTAGTGTATTCCATGCCTAAGAGTGGATTTATTCTCATTTTAAGCCTCTAAAACACTATATAATTAATTAATAGACTTAGATAAAAATATCTATTATTCATTACTTACTTGGGATGTTACATCCTTCCCCCCTTTAGAAATTTGTGTCCCCGCAATTTAATTACTTATCGAATAAGTGGGGGTATTTAGCCCTCATTGCATTTTCATATTCCCATGTTGCCTCTTCAATCATGTGGTTTTTTTCACAAAACCTTTACGTGATGAATCACCTTATTCTGTAACACTTGCTCCCTATGGTCAAGAATCTGGACCGGTTGTTCCTCATAAGATAGGTTCTATTCCAGCTGAACTACCTCTGGACTCAAAACATGAGATGGATCTGGCATATACTTTCTCAACATCAAAACATGAAAAACATTGTGTACCTGAGATAAACTCAGAGGTAAAGCCACTCGGTAAAAACTGATCCAACTCTCCAGAATTTCATATGGTCCAATGAAACTTGGACTCAGCTTTCCTTTCTTACCAAATCACATCACACTTTTCCATGGTGATACTTTGAGAAAAACATGATCACCTACCTCAAAAGAGAGATCCCTCCTCCTATTGTTTGCTTAACTCTTCTGCCTACTTTGAGTTGTTCTCATGTGTTTCGGTATCAGCTGAACTTTTTCTGCCAACTCTTCTACGACTTCTGGTCCTATCAACTTCCTTTCACCCACTTCATCCCAAAAAGTTGGAGTTCGACACCGCTTCCAATATAACACCTAAAAAGGTTCCATCTGTATACTGGAATGAAAATTGTTATTATATGAAAAATCTACCAAAGTAAGATGTTTGTCCCAACTTCTCTGATAATCCATCGAAAAAGCACGTAGCATATCCTCCAAAGTTTGAATTGTTTGTTTTGACTTCCCATCTGATTGAGGATGAAAAGCTGTACTAAAATTTAATTCAGTACCCAACGACTTCTGAAGGCCTTTCCAAAAGTTTGATGTGAACCTGGGATCACGGTCTGATACAATGGAGAGAGTAACTCCATGTAACCTGACTATCTCTTTAAGATACAAACTGTAAAGTTGATATAGGAAAAAATTATCTCGTATAGGAAGGAAATGAGCCGATTTAGTCAAGCGATCAACAATATCCTAGATTGCATTTTTACCTCGAGGTGTCTTCGGTAATCCCACAACAAAGTCCATGGATATATTTTCCCATTTCCACTCTGAAACTGGTAAAGGCTAAAGCATCCCTTTTGGTAACTACCACTCTTCTTTAACCTATTGACAAGTCAAACACTTCATAGTAAAATAAGAAATATCCCTTTTCATTCATTCCCACCAATAATACTCCCGAAGATCTCTATACATCTTAGTACTGCCAGGATGAATTGAAAAAGGAGAACGGGGAGCTTCACATAACAAATCTCTCTTCAACTGTGAATCACACGACCCACACAATATCTTCCCAAATCTCAAAACAAAATCATTAACAATATTGAATTCTGGAAACATTCCCTTCTGAACTAGTTCTACCTTTTTCTACAACTCGCTGTCTTGCTTCTGTGCTTTCTTAATTTTTTCTGATAGAGAAGATTTCACTGATACCAGAAACAAAACAGATGGAAATCCTGCACCAACAACTTCTATGCCAAATTTCATAAAATCCTTTACCAAAGGATCACGTTCCAAATTCACCATTGTTAATGAAGCATTATTTTTCGACTCAAAGCATCAGCCACTTTATTTGTTTTTCTCAGATGGTAATTAATTGTACATTCATAATCATTGATTAATTCTAGCCATCTCCTCTGTCTCATGTTCAGTTCATTCTTAGTGAATATATACTTTAAACTTTTTTTATCGGTATATATTTCACACTTTACTCCATACAAATGATGCCTCCAAATTTTTAAAGCAAAAACAACAGCAGCTAATTCCACATCATGTGTAGGGTAATTTACCTCATTATTTTTCTACTGACGTAAAGCATAAGCAATTACCTGATCATTCTGCATTAGGATTCAACCAAGTCCTTTAAATGAAGCATCACTGTAGATAACAAATTCCCCATTCCTAGAAGGTAGTTCCAAAACTGGAGCATTCACCAATCTTCTTTTCAATTCCTAAAAACAATCATCACATTCTTTTTTCCAGATAATATTAACACCCATCCGAGTTAGCTTAGTCATTGGACTAGATAACCGTGAAAAAATTCTTACAAACCTTCAGTAATAGCCTTCAAAATCAAGGAAGCTATGGATCTTGGTTACATTTGTGGGTCTTTTCCATTCTTCTACAACTTTTTTTTTGAAGGATCCACTGTTATTCGATATTTAGAAACAATATGGCCAAGGAATGAAATTTGTTGCAACCAAAACTCACACTTGGTGAATTTCCATTACAATTTCTTTTCATTCAAGGTTGGAAAAATAACCCTTAAATTTCTTTCATGCTCCTATTTACTTTTAGAAAACACCAAAATATCATCAATAAAAACAACAATCATTTTTCACCTGAGTCAACTGAGCCACCACTACAACAAACTGTTTAGTTCTGATTCTGACCATCTCAGGATACTGATTTGAAAGGACATTTCCCTCTGTATGCCTTCCCAGAAAAGTTTCTCTGTTTCCTCTATGGAAAACCATTCTTATCACAGAAATACATTAGGTGAAGAAAAATGGTAATCTTTAAATGCTATATCATTTGAATTTGACCATAAAAACATATTTTTGGATAATAATTTAATAAAATTCTAACTCCTAAAGTAATCTAAACCGACCTATGATACCAACTATAAGTCCCCAGCCTTAAACCATACTTAATCTTGAGTTATTTCAATATTACACCTTGAGGATCTTTTCAGGTTTAGATTTTTTGAGAATTAGATCATAAAACATGCATTTCATTCCACATTTATACAAAGTGGTAACATAAAAGATAGTATTCATTTTTCCCATAAATGGAAAAATATTTAAAATAAAAAATGGATTCTTTCTTGAAACTTCCTTGACACTATCATCATATCATGTGCCTTTCCCTTGACCTATGAAAAACATTTCAAAAACTTGGGATGAGAATGAAAAGCTCAGTAAGGGATATAAAAATATGGAAAGGAAACATGAGTACATATATACATAAGAATGAAATCATACATTACCCATAAAACATAAGCACATTAACATACCTCATCAAATCCTGAAAAAATCATATAAATCATATGACATAAAGGTAAATTTATGCATTCATAACATTCTTACATAGGGAGTGACCCTCTTTTTCATGTTTGGAATACCCATCACATTATATTCCCTAAATCTCTTCGGAGAAACCCTGACGTTTAACTCCTTTGTGTTACCCAATGCATTGGAGAGCTATATTGGGCTCACCCACCCTTAGTTTGTCACGGATCCACTCATCCTCATAATAATTTCCAAGAACCATAACATAATCGTATCACATAAAACATGCATAAAGGAAACATAACATTTCCACTTTTCAATCACATGATATCAATACAACACATTGATATAAAAACATTATGAAAACCATTTTCAATACCAAAATAAAAGAAAAGTAAAACATCATATTTATTTTTCATTTAAAAAGATAATTTATGGCTTGTAGAGGAAGCCGAAACTCAAATAATGGTCACGGTGGTAGAGAACTCATTGTCGCCGCATATGTACGACAAAAACATTATCTTTTGTCGTTTAGTAAAACGCTTCATATAAAAAAGATTCCTTTTGGATAAACATAAAAGTCAAAGGGTTTTATACTCCGTATAAAAGATGGTTGTGTATAAAACAAAAATATGCCTCAATGAAAGGAGATTGAGATGAAGTCCTATACCTCAGGTCCGACTTGACTTGATCATTCTTTAATGTCCTGAATAATAAACTTCAATTAATTTCTACTTTCATAAGAACATTTTTCGAGTTCATTATTCCTTTTATATCACTTATTACCATGTCCTCAACACTATGAAATTATTTAAGTTAATAACGGTCGTTTTAACGATCATTGGTACTTGAGTCAAAAATATGCTCTTTGTAATTACAAGTTTTTCATGTATCCATTATATCCAGAGTTATACTCAGGATGTATATATCATATATATAATATATATCCAATATATACATGCATTTATAATATTACATAACATTTAGAGTTAAGAAATGAAATGCACCGTTCATGGAGACGGTAAGCCGTACGTACGCATGAACGCTCCTTCCATTTCTATTTCATATTTAATGGAATTAGAAAATAATGATACATAACAGTATTATAATTCCAGTATTGTATCATATATAATATAATTTAATCTATCCATTATACGTACCACATATGGTATTAACAAATCAAATCACTTTGAGGTGGCGGTAGTCCGCACTTCCTAAAATAAAGATATCGCGTTTACCCATAATGGAAACCATAAAGGTATGCCATAAATGAAAAATAAAGAGCATATGTAAAACATAAACATAGTATATATCATATATAAATATATCGAGATCTTAATGGAAACCTTTGAAGGTGTTATATGAGTGTTGAACAATCATCGTTTCATGAGGCAGAAATTCGCCATCCAGAGAAACAGTATGTTCTTTAACCATTAGATGTAGGTGTGTGTAAGTGTAGCTAGAATCCTTCTTATAAAAAGATCCTAATATATTGTTGATACTGGTGTTTTTACAATATAAAATAATAAAAACATTTTAGTGGGTTGGAGAAGCAAAATAAAACATAAGAACACAAGAGAAAACACTACCTTGAAAACGGGTAACTCTTTTTGATTTGATCTCAAAGGCATCCATGGGAAGACTTCTTCCCAAAGTGAGGCCTCTAGTAGTAATATAGGGATGTGGAGAGACAAAATGGGCAGTGGTTTGCTGAGCCAAAGGCTTTGGAAGTGTGGGTAAGGTGGTAGAGGTGGGGGACTTTTATAAGAGGAGAGGAGGGGCACTCTTAGAAAGTAAAGAAATGTTATCTTATTTTAAAATGAGTGTCGGATTTTAAAGGTCTCACATTGATGTATTTAGAGGATAAGGTGATAAGGGTTCGAAATATACTCATCCAATTGGTCTTTGACATCTTTAGGTCTTAGATTTTAGTTATCTTTTTATTTTATTTATATCATTAAATAATGAGGTAATCGCTGCATCATCATGATGCCATAAATAATTTAATTTATTTAATGTCTAAAAATTATAAAAAAATACTATGATGTAGGAAATCGTTTTATCTTTCCAATAAATATTTATAGTCATAATCTGACTTGCATAACCCCATGTAAAAATTGTTTTATTAAAAAAACTCATGTTTGTGTCATTTTTTACTTTAACATTAAATAAAAAGATATTAATGTCATTTTCCTTCCTAAGTGGCTCCATGGGGTCCCTAAGTTGACCCATGGATTCTATTGGTCGTCTACGACACATACAGTAAGGGTAGGACATGTGTCATGTTCATTTAATATTATTAAAACATTATTCTTACCTTAAATTACACTAATTACCTCTAATCGCGATGATTAACACTACTGGAAAACTAACCTATACCAACGGTTTGAAACTGTTGGTATTGGCCTCCAAACTATTGGTATAGCCTATACCAATAGTTTGAAGAATCATTTCCAAGTAAGCCGTTGGGATAGGTCTCTACCAACAGTTTTCCCAAAACCATTGGTATAGACCTATCCCAACGGTTTTGGAATCCGTTGGTATAATTAATATGAAAAACTATACCAACGGTTATGGAACTGTTGGTATATGTATTTAAAAAAAAATAACTGTGATTTGATCCCAAGACCCCTAGTTTATTATTCAATGACTTAACCACTAACCTAACATGACTTTTGTGAATGTAATTATATAAATATATATATGTATTCTCATAATTATTTTAAATTTTGATTTATATAATGTTCTGGGTAAGAATAAATGATAAAAAATCAAAGGATATATACCAACGGTTGCCAAAACCGTTGGTATAGATATTGATTCTGGATTTTGGTTGATTTGGTGGGACCTTTCCCAACGGTTTTGGAAAACCGTTGGGATAGGTATATCCTTTCCCAACAGTTTTGGCCAAACTGTTGGGAAAGCTGTGCAGAAAGTGGACTTTTCCCAATGGTTTGGTCAAACCGTTGGGAAAGGGTATACCTATCCCAACAGTTTGCCAAAACCGTTGGGAAAGGTGGCCAAAATGTGGGCTTTCCCAACGGTTTAGCCAAACCGTTGGGAAAGGTGGCATCAAAGTCAGATTTCCCAATGGTTTAGCCAAACCATTGGGAAAGGGAACCTATACCAATGGTTTTTATGAACCGTTGGTATAGAAGCATTGGGAAAGGTCAGATTTCCAGTAGTGTAATCTTAAAAGATACTATTCACCAAAAAATTATTTTAATCCCATTGAACCACATTTTACTTCTTAATGAAAACCATGTATGTCGGGTTTTTGAAATTCAAAACATAGAGGTGGTAAAATTTCATTTAAACGAAAAATCAGTTTTTAAGTACCACATAGTGGTTTCACTATTCATCAAAAATTGTTGTTTTTCAGAAAAATACCAAAACTACACCCTAAGCTATATTTGATATTACTATTTCAAAAATGATTTATATTTTATAAAATTGAAAACATATAAGTTACATTAATTAATTTAATAATTAATTCCCATCGTCAGAGCAAATAGCGTGTTTTTATGAAACAATAAGTATCAAAAGATTGACACTATTTGAAGTTCAATTTCATAGTGAAATTAATTCCAATGACCACTATTAGATTAAATGGTAAAAATATAGTCTAATTTAAATTTAAAACCAATTCAAAATATAATCTAATAATATAAATAAATTAGATTAAAAAGAGGTTTTGAATAAAAATACAACAGTTTTCACTATTCATTAAAAAATGAACATTATCGGAAAAATACAAATAATTTACCCAAAGTAAATTTCAATGTCCCAATCATAAAGAATAAGTTTATTTTGAAAAATAGAGCTTATAAAATTGTCAAAAGTTTGATTTAAAAATTGTTTTCCATCAAAAAGCAGTAAAACAATCTTTTAAAAATATTAGTGTATTCCATGCTTAAGATTGGATTTATTCTCATTTTTAGCCTCTAAAACACTATCTAATTCATTAATAGAATTAGGTAAAAATATCTATTATTCATTAATTAATTGGGATGTTACATCCTTCCCCCCTTTAGAAATTTGCTTCCCCGCAATTTATTTACTTATCGAATAAGTGGCAGTATTTAGGCCTCATTGCATTTTCAGATTCCCATGTTGCCTCTTCAATCATGTGGGTTTTCCACAAAACCTTTACTAGATGAATCAACTTATTCCGTAATGCATGCTCCCTGTGGTCAAGAATCTGAACCGTTTGTTCCTCATAAGATAGGTTCCCTTCAAGCAGAACTACCTCTGGACTCAAAATATGAGATAGATCTGGCATATACTTTCTCAACATCAAAACATGAAAAACATTGTGTACCTGAGATAAACTCGGAGGTAAAGCCACTCGGTAAGCAACTGATCCAACTATCTCTAGAATTTCATATGGTCCAACGAACATTGGACTCAACTTTCCTTTCTTACCAAATTGCATCACACTTTTCCATGGTGATACTTTGAGAAAAACATGATCACCTACCTCAAAAGAGAGATCCTTCCTCCTGTTGTCCGCATAACTCTTCTGCCTACATTGAGCTGTTCTCATGTGTTTCTGTATCTGCTGAACTTTTTCTGCCAACTCTTCTATGACTTCCGGTCCCATTAACTTCCTTTCACCCACTTCATCCTAGAATGTTGGAGTTCGACACCGCTTCCCATATAACGCCTCAAAAGGTTCCATCTGTATACTGGAATGAAAACTGTTATTATATGAAAAATCAACCAATGAAACATGTTGGTCCCAACTTCCCTGATAATCCATTGAACAAACACGTAGCATATCTTCCAAAGTTTGAATTGTTCCTTCTGACTGCCCATCTGATTGAGGATGAAAATCTATACTAAAATGTAATTCATTTCCCAACGACTTCTGAAGGGTTTTCCAAAAGTTAGAAGTGAACCTGGGATCACATTTAGATACAATGGAGAGAGTAACTCCATGTAACCTGACTATCTCTCTAGGTTAGAAATGGTAAAGTTGATCTATGGAAAAATTATCTCATATGGGAAGGAAATGAGCAGATTTAGTCAAGCGATCAATAATAACCTAGATTGCATTATTACCTTGAGGTGTCTTCGGTAATCCCACAACAAAGTCCATAGATATATTTTCCCATTTCCACTCTAGCACTGGTAAAGGTTGAAGCATCCCTTTTGGTAACTGCCACTTTGCTTTAACCTGTTGACAAGTCAATCACTTCATAGTAAAATCAGCAATATCCCTTTTCATTCCGTCCAACCAGTAATACTTCTGAAGATCTCTATACATCTTAGTACTTCTAGGATGAACAGAAAACGGAGAACTATGAGCTTCACATAACAAATCTATCTTCAACTGTGAATCAAACGGCCCACACAATCTCTTCCCAAATCTCAATACAAAATCATTATCAATATTGAATTTTGGAAACTTACCCTTATGAACCAGCTCTACCTTTTTCTGCAACTCGTTGTCTTGCTTTTGTGATTTCTTAATTCTGTCTAATAGAGAAGATTTCACTGATACCTGAAACAAAACAGAAGGAAATCCTCCACCAATAGCTTCTATTCCAAATTTCATCAAATCCATAACCAAAGGATCACGTTCCAAATTCAACATTATTAATGAAGCATTACTTTTTCGACTCAAAGCATCATCCCCTTTATTTGATTTTCCTGGATGGTAATGAATTGTACAATCATAATCCTTGATAAATTCTTTCCATCTCCTCTGTCTCATGTTCAATTCTTTATAAGTGAATATATACTTTAATCTTTTGGGATCAGTATATATTTCACACTTTACCCAATACAAATGATACCTCCAAATTTTTAAAGCAAAAACAACAGCAGCTAATTCCAAATCATGTGTAGGATAATTTACCTCATGATTTTTCAACTGACGTGAAGCATAAGCAATTACCTGATCATTCTGCATTAGGACGCAACCAAGTCCTTTCAATGAAGCATCACTATAGATAATAGACTCCCCATTCCTGGAAGATAGTTCCAAAACTGGAGCATTCACTAATCTTCTTTTCAATTCCTAAAAAAAATCATCACATTCTTTTGTCTATATAATCTTAACACCCTTCCGAGTTAGCTTAGTCATTGGACTAGATAACCGTGAAAAATATATAACAAACCTTCGGTAATATCCTGCCAAACCAAGGAAGTTATGGATCTAGGTTACATTTGTGTGTTTTTTCCATTCTTCAACAACTTTTGTTTTTGCAGGATCCATAGTTATTCCATATTTTGAAACAATGTGGCCAAGGAAAGAAATTTGTTGCAACCAAAACTCACACTTTCTGAATTTCCATTACAATTTATTTTCGTTCAAGGTTTGAAAAATAACCCTTAAATTTCTTTCATTCTCCTCTTTACTTTTAGAAAACACCAAAATATCATCAATAAAAAAACCAACATTTTTCACCTGAGTCAACTGATCCATCACTGCAACAAACTGTTTAGTTCTGATTCTGACCATCTCAGGATACTGATTTGAAAGGTCATTTCCCTCTGTATGCCTTCCCAGAAAAGATGCTCTATTTCCTCTATGGAAAACCATTCTTATCATAGAAATACCTTAGGTGAAGCAATATGGTAATATTTAAATGCGATATCATTTCAATTTGACCATAAAAAAAATATTTTTGGATAATCATTTAATAAAATTATAACTCCTAATGTTATCTAAACCGACCTCTGATACCAACTATAAGGCACCAACCATAAACCATACTTACTATTGAATTATTACAAGATTGCACCTTGAGGATATTTTCAGGTTTAGAGTTTTAGATATTTAGATCATAAAACATGCATTACATTCCACATTTAAACAAAGTGGTAACATAAAAGATAGTATTCATTTTTCCCATCAACGGAAAAATATTTAAAATAACACATGGATTCTTTCTTGACACTTGACACTATCATCATATGATGTACCTTTCCCTTGACCTGTGAAAAACATTTCAAACACTTGGGATGAGAATAAAAAGCTCAGTAAGGGATATAAAAATTTGTAAAGCAAACATGAGTTCATATATACATAAGAATGAAATCATACTTTACCCATAAAACATAAGCACTTTAACATACCTCATCAAATCATGAAAAATCATAGAACTAATAAGACATAAAGGTAACATGATGGATTCATAAAATTCTTACATAGGGAGTAACCCTCTTGGTTATGTTTGGAATACCCATCACAGTATATTCCCTAAATCTCTTCGGAGAAACCTTAACATTTAACTCCTTCGCGTTACCCAATGAATTGGAGAGCTATATCGGGCTCACCCGCCCTTACTTTATCATGGATCCACCCGTCTTTATAATAATGCCCAAGAACCATAACATAATCTTATCACATAAAACATGTATAAAGGAAACATAACATTTAAACTTTTAAATAACAAGATATCAATACAACACAATGATATTAAAACATTATGAAAACTGTTTTCAATACCAAAATAAAAGAAAAGTAAAACATCGTATTTATTTTTCATTTAAAAAGAAAAGGTATGGCTTGTAGAGGAAGCCGAAACTCAAATAATGGTCATGTCGGCGGAGAAGTCGTTGTCGCCGTATACGTACCGCAAAAACATTCCCTTTTTTCATTTAGTAAAATGATTCATATAAAAAATATTCCTTTTGGATAAACGTAAAAGTAAAAGGGGTTTATACACCATATAAAAGAAGGTTGTGTATAAAACAAAAATATGCCTCAATGAAAGGAGATTGAGACGAAGTCCCATACCGCGGGTCTGACTTGACTCGATCATTATTTAATGTCCTGAATAATAAACTTGAATTAATTTCTACTTTATTAATAAACTTTTTCTAGTTCATTATTCCTTTTATATCACTTATTACCACGTCATGAACACTATGAAATTATATAAGTTAATAACGGTCGGTTTAACGATCATTGGTGCTTGAGTAAAAAATATTCTCTTTATAATTACATGTTGTTCATGTATCAATTATATCCAGAGTTATACTCATGATTTATATATCATATATATCATATATATCCAGTATATACATGCATTTATAATATTACATAACATTTAGAGGTAAGAAATAAAATGCACCATTCATGGAGACGGTAAGCCGTACGTACGCATGAACCCTACTTCCATTTCTATTTCATATTTAATAGAATTTAAACATAATGATACATAATAGTATTATAATTACAGTATTGTATCATATATAATATCATTCAATCTATCCTTTATACCTACCACATATGGTATTAACGAATCAAATCACTTTGAGAGGCGGTAGTCCTCACTTCCTAAAATGAAGATATCGCGTGTACCCATAATGGAAACCATAATGTTATGCCATAAATGAAAAATACATAATCTTATGTAAAACATAAAAATATTATATATCATATATAAATATAGTGACATCTTAATGGCCACCATTGAAGGTGTTATATGAGTGTTGAACAGTCATCGTTCCGTGAGGCAGAAATTCGCCATCCACAGAAACAGTAGGTTCATTAACCATTAGATGTAGGTGTCTGTAAGTGTAGCTCGAATACTTCTTAAAAAAACATCCTAGTATATTTAAGATATTGTTGTTGTTACAATAGAAAAGAATAAAAAGATTTTAAGGGGTTGGAGAAGCAAAATAAAACATAAGAACACACGAGAAAACACTACCTTTAAAACGGTTAACTCTTTTTGATTTGAGCTCAAATTCTTCCTTGGGAAGACTTCTGCCCAAAGTGAGGCTTCTAAGAGTAAGATATGGATGTGGAGAGACAAAATGTGCTTGGTATGGCTGAGCGAAAGGCTTTGTAAGTGTGGGTAATGTGGTAGAGGTGGGGGCCTTTTATAAGGGGAGAGGAGGGGCACTCTTGGAAAGTAAAGAAATGTTACTTCATTTTAAAATGAGTTTCAGATTTTAAAGGTCCCACATTGATGTCTTTCGGGGATAAGGTGATAAGGGATCGAAATATACTCATCCAATAGGTCTTTGACAAGTGTAGGTCTTAGAGTATAAATTATATTTTTATTTTATTTAAATCATTAAATAATGAGGTAATCGCTGCATCATCATGATGTCATAAATAATTTAATTTATTTAATGTCTAAAAATTATGAAAAAACTACTATGATGTAGGAAATCGTTTTAGCTTTCCAATGACTATTTAGAGTCAACATCTGACTTGTATAACCCCATTTAAAAATTGTTTTAGTAAAAATACTCATGTTTGTGTCATTTTTACTTTAACATTAAATAAAATGATATTAATGTCATTTTCCTTCCAAAGTGGCTATATAGGGTCCCCAAGTTGACCAATGGATTGTCTCGGTTGGCCATGACACATACAATAATGGTAGGACATGTGTCGTGTTCATTTCATATTATTAAAACATTATTCTTACCTTAAATTACACTAATTACCTCTAATTGTGATTAATAAATTTAAAGGTTACTATTCAAAAAAAAAAATATTTTAATCCCATTGAACCACATTTTACTTCTTAATGACAACCATGTATGTTAGATTTTTTAAATTCAAAACACCGAGGTGGTAAAATTTCATTTAAACGAAAAATCAGTTTTTTAAGTACCACATAGTGGTTTCACTATTCATCAAAAATTGACGTTTTTCAGAAAAATACCAAAATTTCACCCTAAGATATATTTGATATTCTGAATTCAAAAATGATGTATATTTTCCAAAATTGAAAACATATAAGTTACATTAATTATTTTAATAATTAATTCCCGCTGTCAGAGCAAATAGCGTGTTTTTATGAAACAATAAGTATCAAAAGATTGACACTAGTTTAAGATCAATTTCAAAGTGAAATTATTTACAATGACCACTATTGGATTAAATGGTAAAAATATATTCTAATTTAACTTTAAAACCAATTCAAAAGATAATTTAATAATATAAATAAATTAGATTGAAAAGTGTTTTTGAATTAAAATACAACATTTTCACTATTCATTAAAAATGTACTTTATCAGAATAATACCAAAAATTTACCCAAAGTAAATTTCAATGTCCCAATCCTAAAGAATAAGTTTATTTTGACAAATAGAGCTTATAAAATTTTCAAAAGTTTGATTTAAAAATGGTTTTCCATCAAAAGGTAGTAAAACAATCTTTTAAAAATATCAGTGTATTCCATTCTTAAGATTGGATTTATTCTCATTTTAAGCCTCTAAAACACTATATAATTAATTAATAGAATTAGATAAAAATATCTATTATTCATTACTTACTTGGGATGTTACATCCTTCCCCCCTTTAGAAAATTTCATCCCTGCAATTTATTTACTTATCGAATAAGTTGGGGTATTTATCCCTCTTTGCATTTTTAGATTCTCGTGTTGCCTCTTCAATCATGTGGTTTTTACACAAAAACATTACCTGATAAATCACCTTATTCCGTAACAATTTCTCCTTGTGGTCAAGAATTTGGGCTAGTTGTTCCTCATAAGATAGGTTCTCTTCCAGCTGAACTACCTCTGGACTCAAAACAAGAGATGGATATGACATATACTTTCTCAACATCGAAACATGAAAAGCATTGTGTACCTGAGATAAACTCGGAGGTAAATCCACTCGGTATGAAACTGATCCAACTCTCTCCCGAATTTCATATGGTAATGAACCTTGGACTCATCTTTCCTTTTTTATCAAATCGCATCACACTTTTCCATGGTGATACATTGAGAAAAACATGATCACTTACCTCAAAAGAGAGACCATTCCTCCTATTGTCCACATAACTCTTCTACCTACATTGAGATGTTCTCATGTGTTTCTGTATCAGCTGAACTTTTTCTGCCAAATCTTCTACGACTTCTGGTCCCATCAATATCCTTTCACCCACTTCCTCCCAGAAAGTTGGAGTTTGACACCGCTTTCCATATAACGCCTCAAAAGGTGCCATCTGTATACTGGAATGAAAACTGTTATTATATGAAAACTCAACCAAAGAAAGATGTTGGTCCCAACTTCCCTGATAATCCATCGAACAAGCACTTAGCATATCCTCCATATTCTAAATTGTTTGTTCTGACTTCCCATGTGATTGAGGATGAAAAGCCATACAAAAATTTAATTTAGTACCCAACGACTTCTGAAGGCCTTTCCCAAAGTTTGAAGTGAACCTGTGATCACGTTCAGATACAATGGAGAGAGTAACTCCATGTAACCTGACTATCTATTTATGATACAAACGGGAAAGTTGATCTAGGGAAAAATTATCTTGTATGGGAAATAAATGAGCAGATTTAGTCAAGCGATCAACAATAACTCAGATTGCATTATTACCTCGAGGTGTCTTCGGTAATCCCACAACAAAGTCCATGGATTTATTTTCTCATTTACACTCTGGCACTGGTAAAGTCTGAGGAATCCCTTTTGGTAACTTCCACTCTACTTTAACCTGTTGACAAGTCAAACACTTCATAGTAAAATCAGCAATATCCCTTTTCATTCCATCCCACCAGTAATACTCCTGAAGATCTCTATACATCTTAGTACCTCCAGGATGAACTAAAAACGGAGATCTATGAGCTTCACATAATAAATATCTATTCAACTATGAATCACATGTCCCGCACAATCTCTTCCCAAATATCAAAACAAAATCATTGTCAATATTGAATTCAGTAAACTTACCCATCTGAACCAGCTCTGCCTTTTTCTGCAACTCGCTGCCTTGCTTCAGTGCTTTCTTAATTCTGTCTGATAGAGTTGATTTCACTGATACCTGAAACAAAACAGAAGGACATCTTGCACCAACAACTTCTATTCCAAATTTCATAAAATCCTTAACCAAAGGATCATGTTCCAAATTCAACATTGTCAATAAAGCATTACTTTTTCGACTCAAAGAATCAGCCACTTTATTTGCTTTTCCCGGATGGTAATGAATTGTACAATCATAATCCTTGATTAATTCTAGCCATCTCCTCTGTCTCATGTTCAATTATTTCTGAGTGAATATATAATTTTAAACTTTTGTGATCAGTATATATTTCACACTTTACTCCATAGAAATGATGCCTGCAAATTTTTAAAGCAAAAACAAGAGCAACTAGTTCCAAATCATGTGTAGGGTAATTTACCTCATGATTTTTCAACTGACGTGAAGCATAAGAAATTACCTTATCATTCTTCATTAGGACACAACCAAGTCCTTTCAATGAAGCATCAATGTAGATAAAAAACTCCACATTCCTGGAAGGTAGTTCCAAAACTGGAGCAGTCACCAATCTTTTTTTCAATTCATAAAAACAATCATCACATTCTTTTGTCTAGATAATCTTAACACACTTCCGAGTTTTCTTAGTCATTGGACTAGATAGCCATGAAAAATTTCTAACAAACCTTTGGTAATAGTCTGCCAAACCATGGAATCCATAGATCTAGGTTACATTTGTGGGTCTTTTCCATTATATAACAACATTTGTTTTTGTAGGGTCCACAATTTCTCCATATTTAGAAACAATATGGCCAAGGAAAGAAATTTGTTGCAACCAAAACTCACACTTTCTGAATTTCAATTACAATTTCTTTTCATTCAAGGTTTGAAAAATAACCCTTAAATGTATTTCATGATCCTATTTAGTTTTAGAAAACACCAAAATATCATCAATAGAAACAACCAACATTTTTCACCTGAGTCAACTAAGCCATCACTACAACAAACTGTTTAGTTCTGATTCTGACCATATCAGGATACGGATTTGAAAGGTCAATTCCCTCTGTTTTCCTTCCCAGAAAAGCTGCTCTGTTTCCTCTATGGAAAACCATTCTTATCATAGAAATACCTTAGGTGAAGAAAAATGGTAATCGTTAAGTACTATATCATTTCAATTGAACCATAAAAAAATATTTTTGGATAATCATTTAAAAAAATTCTAACTCCTAAAGTTATCTAAACCGACCTCTGATACCAACTATAAGGCCCCAGCCTTAAACCTTACTTAGTCTTGAGTTATTACAAGATTACACCTTGAGGATATTTTCAGGTTTAGAGTTTTATAGAATTAGATCATAAAACATGCATTACATTCCACATTTAAACAAAGTGGTTACATAAAAGATAGTATTCATTTTTCCCATCAATGGAAACATATTTAAAATAAAACATGGATTCTATCTTGACACTTCCTTGACCCTATCATCATATCATGTACCATTCCCTTGTCCTTTGAAAAACATTTCAAAAACATGGGATGAGAATAAAAACCTTAGTATGGAATATAAAAAAATGTAAAGGAAACATGATTACATATATACATAAGAATGAAATCATACTTTACGCATAAAACATAATCACATTAACATACCTCATAAAATCATGAAAAAATCATAGAAATCGTAACACATAAAGGTAACTTGATGCATTCATAACATTCTTACCTAGATAGTAACGCTCTTGGTTACGTTTGGAATACCCACCACAGTATATTCCCTAAATATCTTTGGAGAAACCTTAACGTTTAACTCCTTCAGGTTACCCAATGCATTGGAGAGTTATATCGGGCTCGCTCGCCCTTAGTTTATCACGGAACCACCCATCTTCATAATAATTCCCAAGAACCATAACATTATCGTAGAAATTAAAACATGCATAAAGGAAATATAACATTTCCACTCTTCAATCAAAAGATATCAATACAAAACATTGATATAAAAACATTATGAAAACCGTTTTCAATACCAAAATAAAATAAAAGTAAAACATCGTATTTAATTTTCTTTTAAAAAAAAGGTATGGCTTGTAGAGGAATCCCAAACACAAATAATGGTCACGGCGACAGAGAAGTCGTTGTCGCCATATACGTGCGACAAAATCATTCCCTTTTTTCGTTTAGTAAAATGCTTCATATTAAAAAGATTCCTTTTGGATAAATGTAAAAATAAATGGGGTTTATACACCGTATAAAAGAAGGTTGTGTATAAAACAAAAATATTCCTCAATGAAAGGAGATTGAGATGAAGTGCCATACCTCGGGCCTGACTTGACTCGATCAATCTTTAATGTCCTGAATAATAAACATGAATTAATTTATACTTGCTTAAGAACATTTTTCAAGTTCATTATTCATTTTATATCACTTATTACCATGTCATGAATACTATGAAATTATTTAAGTTAATAACGGTTGTTTTAACGATCATTGGTACTTGAGTCCAAATTATGCTCTTTATAATTACAATTTGTTCATGTATCCATTAAATCCAGGGTTATAATAATGATTTACATATCATATATATCATATATATCATGTATATACATGTATTTATAATATTACATAACATTTAGAGGTAAGAAATGAAATGCAACGTTCATGGAGATGGTAAGCCGTACGTACGCATGAACGCTACTTCCATTTCTATTTCATATTTAATGGAATTAAAACATAATGATACATAATAGTATTATAATTATAGTATTGTATCATATATATTATCATTCAATATATCCTTTATATGTACCATATATGGTATTAACGAATCAAATCACTTTGAGGGGGCGGTAGTCCGCACTTCCTAAAATGAAGATATCATGTTTACCCATAATGGAAACCATAAAGGTATTCCATAAATAAAAAATACAGAAGCATATGTAAAACATAAACATATTATATATCATATATAAATATAGTTAAATCTTAATGTCAACCTTTTAAGGTGTTATATGAGTGTTGAACAATCATCATTTAGTGAGGCAGAAATTCTACATCCAGAGAAACAGTATGTTCTTTAACCATTAGATGTAGGTGTGTGTAAGTGTAGCTCGAATACTTCTTATAAAAATATCCTAGTATATTGAAGATACTGTTGTTGTTATAATAGAAAATAATAAAAATAGTTTAGGGGGTTGGAGAAGCAAAATAATACATAAGAACACAAGAAAAAACATTACCTTTAAAACAGGTAACTCTTTTTGATTTGAGCTCAAAGGCTTCCTTGGGAAGACTTCTGCCCAAAGTGAGGCTTCTAGGAGTAAGATAGGGATTTGGAGAGACAAAATGGTTAGGGGTTGGCCGAGCCAAAGGCTTTGGATTTTTGGTTAAGGTGGTAGAGGTGGGGTCAATTTATAAGAGGTGAGGAGGGGAACTCTTGGAAAGTAAAAAAATGTTACTTTATTTAAAATGAGTTTCGGATTTTAAAGGTCCCACATTGATGTATTTCGAGGATAAGGTGATAAGGGTTCGAAATATACACATCCAATAGGTCTTTGACAAGTTTAGGTCTTAGATTTTACATTACCTTTTTATTTTATTTAAATTTTTAAATAATGAGGTAATCTCTACATCATCATGATGTCAAAAATAATTTAATTTATTTAATGTCTAAAAACTATGAAAATAATACTATTATGTAGGAAATAGTTTTATATTTCTAATTACTATTTATATTCAAAATCTGACTTGTATAACCCCATGTAAAAATTGTTTTACTAAAACAACTCATGTTTGTTTCATTTTTTACTTTAACATTAAATGAAAAGATATTAATGTCATTTTCCTTCCAAAGTGGCTCCATGGGGTCCCCAAGTTGACACATGGATTGTATTGGTCGGCTATAACATATCCAATAAGGGTAGGACATGTTTCAAGTTCATTTCATATTATTAAAACATTATTCTTACCTTAAATCACACTAATTACCTCTAACCGCGATTAATAAACTTAAAAAGTTACTATTCACCAAAAAATTATTTTAATCCCATTGAACCACATTTTACTTTTTCATGACAACCATGTATGTAGGATTTTTTAAATTAAAAACACAATGGTGTTAAAATTTCATTTAAACAAAAAATCAGTTTTTTAAGTACCACTTAGTGGTTTCACTATTCATCAAAAATTGAAGTTTTTCAGAAAAATTCCAAAACATCACCCCAAGATATATTTTCTATTCTGAATTAAAAAATTATTTCTATTTTACAAAATTCAAAACATATAAGTTACATTAATTAATTTAATAATTTATTCCCATCGTCAGAGCAAATAGCGTGTTTTTATGAAACAATAAGTATCAAAATATTGACACTAGTTTAAGTTCAATTTCAAAGTGAAATTAAATCCAACAACCACTATTAGATTAAATAGTAAAAATATATTCTAATTTAGCTTCAAAAACAATTAAAAAGATAATATAATAATATAAATAAATTAGATTAAAAAGAGGTTTTGAATTAAAATACAACATTTTTCACTATTCATTAAAAAATGTACTTTATCGGAAAAATACCAAAAATTTACCCAAAGTAAATTTCAATGTTCCAATCATAAAGAATAAGTTTATTTTGACAAATAGAGTTTATAAAATTGTCAAAAGTTTGATTTTAAAATGGTTTTCCATCAAAAGGAAGTAAAACAATCTTTTAAAAATTTTAGTGTATTCCATGATTAAGATTGGATTTATTCTCATTTTAAGCCTCTAAAACACTATCTAATTTATTAAAAGACATAGATAAAAATATCTATTATTCATTACTGACTTGGGATGTTACACCTAATGTGAAATTTCTAGATTATTTTGGTAATCTTATATAACCTAAGAATATTTCAACCCACCACTTGGTATGTCCGGGTGCGCTTGTACTCATTATTGTTTGTAGTGAAAGTTATTGAATTACATTGCAGAAATAACGTACTATAAAATATTGGGGTGTTACATATCATCAATAAAACTTGAAATAACATATTCGTTTTTATTAAGAATAATATTAATTCCATTTATTAATTCAAAAAGAATGTAATTGATATTAAAAAAATAATTAGTTTACAACCCTCAAGGAGTCTTTATGGTCGGAATTATTTTGGTTCCACTAAAACCCGTGATTACTAACTAGAAATGGGTCATGGAAGCCAAGATAAAGAATATAAAATCACAATGACGACAACCACATTTGAACTCTTATTTGTTAATATAATCTCATTATCACAATATCTCATAATGTAGGTTTCACATCCATGTCATCAACCTATCTTATGGATACATATTTTTGGACTATATGAAATAAACACATCATTGTACCATATTCATGAAATTTAATGTGATTTATTTATTTAAATTAATGGGTCAAAATATAGGATTTTTTAAATGAGTAAGGTAAAAATTATTCCTATACTTAACTATTAATAAAATGACATTCATTACATTCCCTGAATACCATGCTTCCCACCAACATATGTCAGGTTGTTTTTGGTCAATAAATCTAAATGTGTGAGTAAGGAGATTAAAAATGATAATAATAAAGCATATGGATCATTGCACATTCTCATAGATAAGAACATATTTTGACATGAAAACATGATGAATTCCTACTAGTGATTTAGTTCTCATAATTAACTATCCGGGAGATTAGTAAGTGTGAAATTTGGGAGAAGAATCCTCATTTACGTAGGAGTACATGTACTTGATAGTCTGTATACTATGTTCCCTATCATGGTTTGTTATCCAACAATAAAAAATATATTTATTAATATCATCATTGGACTTCAAGGTTCTCATCATAGAATGGAACTTTTATGACCTTATCAATTTGATAGATACCCTAGAAAATTATTTCATTAAGCCATATATGACCACAATGGTTTATTTTCATTTTTTTCCATTTTCTTACATGGAATATATATAATGGATCACCCATAGGAAACAATATTATATTTAATTATTCAAATATTCAAATCAGGTTCAGCATTTTTTTCTGAAGATATTGAATTTTTTAATTTTGGTTTGATTTTAGGGAGTTTAATATTGTTTCATAGTCTATTAAAATTAAGAAATTATTTTAAGTTCAACGTATCTCACATATATTATAAACATTGGGTTGTTTCCAAAGGTATTAATTCATTGGGGTATCAATACTGATGATGATTTGGAAGTCACATTATTCAAGGGGATGGATATTTGGGCTCATCAAACCCTTTTTTGGGAAATTATTGCCTACTATGGGACACTCGAATATATTAAAGATATGTTTTTGAATCTTACACAAATATATGTATAAAACTAGTTACCCTTATAAAGAAGTTGACTATTTATTCCCTATATATAAAAGAGGTCATTCCACTTATCACATCATCTATATATATCATAGGTTCTCCATCTATTTTCTGTTATTGCTTAACAATGAGGGTTTGTTTGTTCTTTGAATCCATGTGACCAAGAACTCTAGAGTTTAATATTTTACCGGAAGGATATTTGTGTTTTATAATTGGGATTGAACCTCCGTGAGGTATCCTACACGTCCCATGATAATTGAAATCAAAACCCATTTTGTTTATTTCATACCAATACATGATGTTTAACTTCATGTGTAAAGGATGATTATTATCACATTAAAGAATTAGGTATAAATCGCATTCCTTAGGAAGGAATCCTATGTATTATTATTATAATAGGAATCAGATTCCTCATGGTTCAGTTATTCTATAATGACTAATTCACAGGTTTAGGAGGAATTTTTATTATATTGTTGGCATTATCACTAAAAATATATAAACCCATGTAAATCCTGATTTGTGTGAGAAACAATAGATAGAAGAATATCAAACATGTCATAAGGGATAAAATATTAGATTTTTATGGACCATTACATTGAGTTTTCCCTGATTGGGATATTTTTATTATGATAGAGTTTGATCATTTTATGTCCCTAAACCAATGTGATTCATGATCGATGTGAGAACAAGTGATAGAAAAATATCATGCACACTGAATATAGGTGTAGGACCTATCCATTGAATAATTCCGTATTAAATATGATTAGGAAACATTTGATGGGAATAACCCTGATATGTGTGATTTGGTATTAATTTTTCTATATGTATTTCAGGCCCTTGGAAGGTGTACTACATATCATTCTTATGACATGAATCATATTAATTATAAATACCTTTATCATCGACCTTCTTATGGGCGAGGAAGATAGTTGACTCAAAAAAGGTGGTTTCAATGGGCTAGAATGGATGGAAGGTTAAGGGACATACGCCAAGGGGGATTTCAATGTAACATATCCATATTTTATCCTCTGATACATAAATTTTTGGGACCAATAAAGGCTTATTGAATATGCTTTGATGAAAAAGATACAAATTTTAGAGAATGATTCATATATGGTTGCATTAATTTATATAAAGTTTCCCAACATGGACACTCACCTTATAAAATGGGTTCTTGGATGATATTTTATGACCTAGGGATCACATGGTTTGAGGGAACATGTCCAAGCATTCCTACCTAACAGGACTAACAAGTCTGAGGATTTCTACCTGACTAGTTTGAGGACATATTTAAATTCCCTAGGTCATCTTTCTAACATGGATTCCATTTATACGAATGTATATCTAACATATCTATAAATTTATACCACAAATTTCATATAATATATGCGAACAATGTTTTATTTCCCTCAGATGATCCAGTATGTATAGGCGTCATCATGTAGTCTAGTGTACATATATGATATCCTTCGCCTGATCAAGTCGACAAGTCTAGTTGTTTTCACATTATCTGTTTGAAGTGTCTAAATCAAATCACATTAATTGGGGTGACATGTCGGGTGGGTGTCACATGATTTTATGTACATGTATAAGATCCTTAATATGATTTTTTTAACATGTTTAAAAACTTTTTCATGATCATGACAACATGTATGGGTGTCATGACATGATCCAGCTAACAAATCCGGAGGGGGTCCCATGATCTACCTGACATGTCCAGAGGGTGTCACGTGGTAAATTAACAAATCACAAAAAACGATAACCTACTAGACATTTTTGAGATCCTTTATATGGATCTGATTGACATGTATGAGATCCTTTTCATGATCAACCTGACATGTTCCGGAATCATCACATGATCTAATTGACAATCCTATAGGATATCACATGAATCATGTTGACTTGTTTGGAGGGCATAGCATGATATAACAAACATTTATGACAGCATCTTCATGATCTATATAAAATTTCTATGATCCTTATCATTATCAATCCAACATTCCCAA
This sequence comes from Viscum album, assembly GCA_963277665.1. Taxonomy (NCBI): domain Eukaryota; kingdom Viridiplantae; phylum Streptophyta; class Magnoliopsida; order Santalales; family Viscaceae; genus Viscum; species Viscum album. The sequence goes on from OY728129.1 coordinate 2,788,676, forward strand.
TTGTCATCACATGATTTGGCTAACATGTCTAGAGGGTGATTCATGATCTAGCCAAACTTTCCAGAGGGTTTCGCATGATCAATGAACAAATCACGTGAAATCTATGACCATTTTCACATAAATATCAATATATTTGAATTTTTATGCGGATTATATCATTTTAATCATCATTCATATGAAATCCACATATGTTTTTCAGACATTTTTCTACTGAGGCGTCACATGATTAAGAAGATGCAATAAACAGATATTGCATAGATCATTTTCATGATCTATGAACTCATCATGAAAAGTACATAAACCTTATTTTGAATCTCTTAATTTATACACCTGACTCTTTATGTCATGGACTCTTGATATCATGGATTTTTTCACTTTGAAAAGTTTTCTCTTACCTACTCTGTAATTATAAAATGTTAAGGTGGAATTTTATACACATTGACTATATGTATCTTTAACACTTTTTATGGTGATAAAGTCTCATATATTAGATTTAGTTATTGGTTATATTTTCATGACTTTTTAATATATCATGCACTTTTCATGATCAAGTAACTTATCAATAAGATTAATCTCTTTTGTTAGGTGATAAACAATGAACTATTCATCAACCTATCATTACTCGCTTTCTTGAATTCATGGATTTTCAAATGGGTTCTATGTGATTAATTTTACATGTAAGAGAGGCTTTATGAGATCCAATGGCATGTTATAGGTTATTTTTCATGATAAATCTGAAACATCTAGATGTAGTCTCATGATAAAGACAACTATCTGAGTGCCTTCCCATTGTCCATCCAACATGTTGAAGGTCCATCATGTGATCTGGATTACATGTCAATGGGATTTGTGTGATTTATGAAGTGAAACAATGAAAGAGGATAAGCCATTTTCATGAAAAAATGAACTAACTCTATTAATATATTGATCCCATCATATTCAACTTTTATCTCACGAATGCCTTGGATGATTTTATAGCAGTCATACACTAGAGAATCACATGATCAAGTTGATTGGTCCAATGGTATTTTCATGATCTATATGAATTTTCAAAAATACCTCACATGATCAATCTTGTATTCGAAAAATATTTTTCATCATCTAGTCATAATTTCAGATGGGTTTTAGATGATCTAATAAACGATCACATGAAAAGTGTAATCCCTTTAAATGAATATCAACTTTTATCACTTCGCGGAATGTTTCTATAATTTTATTCATTTATAACATGAATTAATTTGGTTATTATCAACAATTTATCAATTGAGATGTCTCATGAGTTGGAAGACTCATCTAAGGGGCTCTGTATAATCATTTCATGAGCATTGAAATGATCTAATGAAGTATGTAACCATATCATGTGGTGTTCCAAGGTTCATGTGATTATGAGTCTTATTAAAGGTTATGAGACTCATATAACCCTAAATATTTATCTTAATATATCCATTTTTAGTCTCTATTTCCTTTGTGTTGTAAAATAATACATGTTTTATAGGTTTTTCTTTCACCCCAAATTTTCTTATTCCCATTTGGATGGATTCAACAATGATTTTATTTTTATGATTACACTAGTCTTTTTTTATAATAAATGGCTAGACCCAGCAATAAACAAATTAATAGTGGTTTTAGAGAAAAATGAGGAGGTTTATAATATAAACATGAATGGAATTGGAACTATTTTGAAAAATCAAGTAGTTATTCATTACTAATTATCATGGGTTGGGATTTACAACATGAACCTAGGTGATTTTTATAATGAATATATATATATATATATATATAGGTTTAATTGATAACGCTTTTTAAGGTAAAATGATATAACAAAATCTATGAAAATATTTTGGGGAGAATAACCCAGAAAATTTTCTTAAAGGAATGGGAATATGTCTTATATGTGGTAAAGGAGAGCATAATGAAATAATCTACAATGGAAAATGGATGTCTCCAATTAATGTTGTGGAGGGGAATAAAATTCTTTTAATTTTGTCAATTGAATTTTTTAATTATGGGGAGTATGATAATTATGAATATAAATTTCTTTGGGGAATTCCCATGAAAATGATCAATATGGACATACAGATAAGTGTATTGAAATTCCTAACACCATTATAGTTGAAGACGAAGATACTTAAAATGAAATATGAAATTAATGGATTACATATTGAAATATGTTCTGAAATTGCTAAATATTAAGACATGATTAATATTTTAAATATGAATTATTATGTAATATGGTGGAAAATAATGGTTTATAGATTACGAATAACATTGAATGATTAAGGTTTCTAGATATAGGGATTCAACAGTTATGATATAGTGGAATATTTAAGGACTATCATAAGTTTATAAGCATTAATACACTTTTTATTTTTTATGTGATGATAGTAAATTAGAGACATTTATATAGATTTCATAGATGTTTAATGTATATGTAACCCTTATTTTTATCTTGTGAATAACTTATTTCAGGAAGAATGTTCTTTTAATTTATAGATATATGTTTGAAGTTATCAATAAACTTTATGGGATATATGATCTTTGATATTAATTTAATTATGGGTTATTATAATTTGGGTTACTTGTGTTTTATCACATAGAAAACCATGTGAATGATAATATATTTGGTTATTAATTGATAAATTTTATTGTAGATGAATTTCACTATTTTGGGAACGTTATTTGATTAAGGTAAACATGATATTATGGGATTTTATTTGAGGAGTCAAGGTTGAATTATCATTTGGAAGCATATATTATTTTAATGTGGCTTTATGGTTATTAAATCTATATATGGAAATCATTAGAATATAATGGAGATTGTATTATTCGGTAATATAAATTTTTTATGATATTTTAAGATTGATTGATGATATTTAGAGGTAAATGTTATATTTATCGTGGACGAATAAGTGCTTGAATCCTTATGATTTTTGGGATTGAATTGTAGTCTATATTATTTTGATAGTATTTAATAATTGTTATTTATTGAATAATTTAATTTTAATTTGGGGTTATTGTTGTTTAATTTTAAAGATTATTGTATTATTTTTTCATATTAATGTTTTTTTATTTTGGTAATTATATTACCTTACGCTAACCATCTAATTTAGGGTTAATATCTAAAGATAATATGAATATACTATAATCATTTGGTGGAATTATGTGATCCATTATAAGTTTATTTTAATGGTTTAGCTATAAAAAATCATCTTGAATACTCGTCGTCTTGAGTGAGAGATGACATTGTAATTGAAAGTTATTAAAGTATGATATTAAACATGTCAAGAATGTATACTTTAATTATGTTCTTATTCAAGATTGTAAATAATTATTAAAATCTTGTAAAGGGATCTTGAAATGAATGTTTTATCCTATTACCTTCATTTTTTATGATTTAATGATATTTTTCACAACTCTTTGTTTTATGTTTTTGGGTAAGTTAAATTTCTCATGATCATTCAATTTGTTATAATTAATGACCTCTATAACTCTCCATCATAATTTTGACATTAATATTTTCTTACATGTACATATTTTCACCAAACCATAATGTTTTTCTTATGTGGAAACCTATTTATGTGTAATTAGATGACCTTCATACTTCCCTTCCTCTCAAATCAAGAGGGTGTTTTATTTACCCTTTTTATGATGTTGGATTTTAAGAGATCTATTTTAAAAAATAAGAAAATTGATTTTAAATATTGTGTTAAAATTTTTTGGATTAAATTTATTAATTGGGGGATAATATAACACCCTAATAGTCTAAAATAATGGAATGATGCATGACAACATACAAGATACACAACACCGAACTGAAAAAAAAACAATAAAATATTATTATTACAACCTTTACATTAAATTGGTGGGAATTATTAGGAGTAACAAAGTTATTAAATATATAAAAACATTCTAAAATATATATATTCTTTAATTATTTCTAAATAATCACTAAATTTTTAATAAATCGTTTTTACTCTTCAAAGACATCATTTTTTACAAAAAATGGATTTTTTTTTTGTGACGGAATAATAGAATGAATTTCATAGAAGTGTATAAATTTCATTTTATAAAGATTTAATCATTATTTAAATCATAATATCAAAATTATCATATTGTAAAATTTTAAAATTTTTCTGAAAGATTAATTTTTCAATGAATAGTGAAAAATATTGATTCTTGTTGAAATATCAATTTTCTTTTTAAAAATATTTTCAAAAGTAAAATTATATTTTTTATTAGTTTTATAATTTCATTAGATCCTTTCCATTAAACATAATCCAATTATATTATTTGTAATTAATTTTATACATGAATTTGTTTTTTTAAAAAAATCATACACGAAATGATATTTTTCTATAAAACAAATTTACATTGTGTTTCCTGCGATTAAATTTAAATTGAATTCAACAAATTATATATGTTGAATCATGAAAAATGGATTTATAATTTTTAATAATTACCTAAGCACTTGTAAAATAATCCCCTTTTATTTTTGGACACTATAAATTAAATCATTAGTAATTTTTTTATCATAGACAACGGTAAATCATGTAATTATGGTTAAAAATAGAATGATATGGTCTAACAATGGCCCTAATAGCAGCCATTATTTTATTTTATTAGTATATATCATCCATAATAATCCAAAAGATTAATATGTTTCCTTCTTCCATTTTGACATGATTTTAACCTTTAGAATATTTCTAAGAATATAATATAAAAAATGTGACACACTTTCTTTTAAAAAATATAATATAAAAAATATAGGTATAATGAGAAGTTATTTTTAGTTCTAAATTTTAAAATTAATGATAAATTATTTTCTATCATGCAATTTTTTTTTAATTTTTTGTGATGAATTAATTGGGATAAAATCTTATGAAATGCTGACGCGATATTTATTTAATTAATTGATAAATAAAATAAATGATACTAAAAATATTAAAAGTAATATAATCTTATATAATATTTACAGTCCATTTTTTTTAATAAATATAACATATTTTTAAAGTTTTAATTGATTATATTTTATTTTATTAGTTTTATATATGGCATTAATGTCAAAGTAAATGAATAGTTATGAAATTGACATTATGAATGTTCTATAATGAAAATATTTATATTAAATTATTTAAAATTAATAAATATACAATCTTAAGAAAAGTGGATAGTATGAGGTTTAAAATATAAACTAAGCTTTTTTAAGGTCCAATTATCCTTTAATAGTAAGTATATTGACCCATAAATAGTAAAAAAACATTATTATCATAATAATCATAAAAAAGGATTAACACTTGTGAAACCAAATGATAAAGGAAAAACATATCAATACTTATAACCATATATTTTATGAGATTATTTAAAATAATCCTCATATTATAATTTAATATTATCAATTTTGTTCCATTTGAACTTGAAAATTAATTTATTTTAATATAATATTTTATGAAATTTCAAGAGTACACTCTTAAAAAATGGTATATCTTCTACATAATAATTGACACCTAAAATCCATTTTTTAGTCAAAATCCAGCCCAAATACCTTAATATAACTGCATACAATGTTTTAGAGGTATTATATTCTACGAGATAATGTCTTTAGAGGGCTTAAGTTTTTGAAAATAATTGAGTTTCCTTAAATAAGAAGTATAGTTCTTAATCGAGTGTTTTTTTTTATTTATTCATCTTAATAATTACAATATTCCATAAAAATTTATATATAATAAACTAAGTATATAAAATTTTATTATATATTTTTATTTTAATGGCATAACCTATATCCACCTCTATCCTCTAACAATTTGTAAAATAATCTATCGTTTGTGTGTACGGTAGACTACCATCTCAAAAATCGATGTAATTAATTTTCCATCACAATCTATAATGGATAGTTAGAATGATGTATTTAATGTATATATATTATATTAATTAAAAAACTATATGGTTAAAGATAACATAACAGATGTTTTCTTTTCATTTCATTCATTAAAAAATCATAATTTCTTTCATGCGTACTTGTGGACTACCACTTCCCTGAAGTGATATGATTGGTTTTTCATCAACTCATCCCATATATTATATATATTAGTATATTTAAATAAGAAATATGGTTTTTATGATGTTACTATACTTTTATAAATATAAAATAATACCTACCTTCTTTTTATAATTATCATATAAAAAATTTAAATGTTACACATGCGTACGATGAAACTACTATCACCATGATAATATCATAGTTCATTTTTCAGAACCATATTTCATGGTTAGTTATAAAATTATAATCAATATAAAATAATTATAACTATTTCATTGTAATATTTTTTTAAATGATGTAATAATGGCCTCTTTTACTATATTCAACATACCAAAGTCATTTTTGGACATATGAGTCAAATATCATAAATTATTATAATGTGAAATTCAATAATTAAATAATTAAATATAACATGGTAATAAGTAAAATAAAAAGAATAATAAACATTAAAAGGATCTCAATCAAGTAAATAATTAATATATGTTTGAAAACAAGGAAAACCGTTATTTGTGACGGGTTAATTATGACATGATCCTATTGTAAATATCCAATTATGACGGGGTCCCATCACAATTGACCCAGAGCTGAAAATGGAATAGAAATATGATTTTTTTCGATTGGAAATATCCCCATTGAAATTATTTGTCATCAAATATATTTGGTTTTTTTAAATGGTATTAGTATTCCATCACAATAACTTATTTGTGGTGGAATATATTTTTCATCATAAATAATTTATTATGATGGAATACTAATTTTTTAATATATATTATATTGTGATAGAAAAAATAATCAATAAAAAATATATAAAAGAATTAAAATACATATATTATAAAAAATATAAAAAAATTGAAAAATAAAATAAAAAATATATTGAAATTTTTAAGCATTTATTTTTATAACAATACTGCATATAGTATTTTCATTTAAAGCTCACCATAATATGTTTGTAAACAAAATTTAGAAATCATTGTAGAAGTGGTGGGTAATTTTGAAAGACCAAGTGGATGGAAAATAATCTCTATAACATGTTCAAGTTATTTTATTTACTCTATCATATGCATGTGTTACTACTCCTTCCATTGATACTAGTACTCCTCCTTTTGATGTTGGTGTCAACGAAGAACCACATAATCCCTATGCAAGGACTCTAAAACCTCATTCTGATCTCCCAAATTTTCATCGTACTCGGAATATGATGATTATGAATCTTAAACAGCTCCCCTTGAGTTGTATTATGACCATTAAATATTAAAATAACAACTATAATGTGTTAATAAAGAACGGATACCCACAACTCATCCATTTTCAAGATCATATGGAGTCACCAGCATCCATGATTCCCCATAAAATCCTAGTGTATTAACGGTCTGACCCTCAATATCAATCTAACTTTCCTCATATTTGAGATAGTTCATCACCCCATTTGACTTTTTCAAGTGATATTTGAAATTATAATAGTTATGATGTTATGTTCAGTTAGTTTTAAAAATCAAATAAAATTATACTAACCATAATTTCACGTTTCCACCCACAATTAATCTCTCCAATGGAAAGCTCAGTGTACATACATATAAAAATTTAAAACGCTATAACATTATTATTAAAAATTTATTCCATGGATTTAAAATAAATATTTTTATTTGAAATTATATAGAATTTATTAAAATATATTACTTACCATATTTCATCAAGAAGTTCCAAACATTTTTACTACAAGCTCTATGCATGACCTCGTGCCTCCCTCAGTTATTCTGGCCTAATAATGATATCCTATAAGAACTATCTCACATCTAGTATCACAAAAATCCATCCCAAACATGATATTATATGTAATTGAAGGTTCTGGGTGTATGGAAATAAAATTTTGGGCATTTTATATTAAAATGTATTTGGAATTATAGTTTCATGATACTCAGAGAGAGGATATTTCATGTTAAATTTATAATTAATTTATATTGATCAGAAAAAATGATTACCTCATCGTATAATCCTTTCTTTGAAGAAATTTTTGACATTCAAAAATCTTTATTGTATTACCTTCATTGTGATATAAGGATTCAATTTTATAATCCCTCTAGTAGTGATCCACATGTTCTCATTTGACCATCAAGTAATGCAAATTGATTTTTGTGTGATAGAATAGAAAATAAAATATAGTGGGTCAGTTATCTATATCACTCCATGATCTATTAGGCTTGACAGATTTCTTCTCATTCTTGAGGGGAAGGGAGGAGAAATTTAGAGAGATAGATAGAAACAGAGAGAGAAGTTTATTCTGTATAATGATTATATATTCACAATTCTCAATTCACCCTGTAAAATTTACATAACCATATATATGTACATCTAGGAATTAGGTTAGAATATTATTTAATTATGCACATGACCTTAAATAATATTATAATATTCCACAAAACACATTCCAGAATAATAATATTCTTATTATTTTATAGTTAATTCCCTAACTTGTGAATTATAAAATATTGTTTTACTGGCTTATAAATCACAATTTATTCCTAAATATCTTCATGGTCTTTTCAAACTCCTTTAAATTTATTAAATTATTGAACAAATATTTAATTAAATATTTCATTCATAAACAAGTATTTATGATGTAACGCCCTGACCCTAGTTACCCAGAGTCAGTGCATTATTACATAACATTGGAATGATCAAAAAAAGGTAAAGTCTCCAAAGGCCTATTAGTTTAGTGGCCATAGAAACACTTGATACATTCATAATTTTTTCATTGCCTCATAAAATGGAAAAATACAACAACATTGTTTCTAAAGGAAAAAATGAGATCCCATAGACTACCCCAGGAGGTCTGTTATAATATACTTCTTCGCATCCAGGGAAAAATAAAACATAGAAAGGGGTGAGATCAGATTCTCAGTAAGGATAACAATATAGTAGAAACTTTCATAAATAAGAATAAACATTTAAGGAAATTCATAACTAAAACAAAATACTATTAAACTTAAACTTAATAATAATATGGGAAAAATAAAATGAAATAATTCCATTTACTTATTCACATGGATATTTTACTATTCTAATAATCAGATGCAATATCAAAAACCACTTTAATAATGATGGGATGCATAATGCCAGACTTTTATAACCACATAGTCAAGGCCTTGTGCCAAGACTAAAAATAATATTTTTTCATGGCCTTGTTCCAAGACACTAGTTTGTCTCATGAGACCTACCAATGCATCGAGGAGCTATAACGGGATCCACCAGTCGCATACTAATTCCAATGCATTCCCATATGAAAAGTTTTAAACATAACATAAACATTCATATTAATACTAGAAAATGAAATGTCAATAAATTATACATAAACCATGAATGGTATGAAATAACACATCCATAGTCAAACATATCCTATAACCTTCAATACAATATAGAAGTTTTATATCATAATAAATCAAATTCAAACAAACATAAAATCCATCAAAGGATGTTGACATAGATTAAATCAAAACCTTTTTAGAGTAATATCTCTTTCTATTTTGAAATCATTTAATGGTCACGTAATTATAAAAGAAGGCATTTATATTAGAAAATATTCTTATAATATTTTAAGGGAAGCTTCATCGATGTTATAATAGAGATAAATAGCTGCACCCACCTTATAAGTTAAGAAAAAGACATTCTTACCTTAATTTTGTCGAAAAGGTTAAAAATTACCTTGTTTGGAAAACGACGGAAATATTCCATTATAAAAATTTTATAAAAAAATAAAACAAGGGTATAAATGACTTTAAACCATAGTCTATAAAATAGTAAGACTATTTTGAAATACATTTTTAAGAAACATGGGTGTGTATGATAAAGAGGTCCCTGTAGATAATTATGTATAAACAATCTCAGATAATGAAGAGATTGTGAAGTAAACCCTTACTTTGTACTTTTCCTTGGATTAGGGTAGGGTAACATCATGTATAATAGTTAAATAATTGTTATTAAATTATAAAATATTCATATACATAATTATTATATCATATATGATCTTTTAATATTGATGTCTTAATAATATTTTAGTATTATCGTCATTTTGGGTGTTCAATTATTCATTTTCTTTTATATCTTTTGTTACATAAGCCTTTTTTATGGATAGGTTGTATATTATTCATATACATAATGATATCAAGTCCTTAAACATTATTTTTAATCATCAAATTAAAACTAGTCTTGAATGGATATGATGGGAAATGAATCTCATCGCGTTCGTGGAGACGGTGATCCGTACGTACGCACGAGCGACAATATCATTCTTTTGATATTAAAATATTATATAATTGGATGGTATATAATATATAAAGAATCATTCTCATGTTATATTTATTATTTACAGCAATTATACATCTTTATTATACCCATCCAAATAATAATGTATTGAATAACAACAATGCCACACCGTGGAGTCGGTAAGTCGTATGTACGCACGTATGGTGACATGTCATTCAAAGGTAGAATAGAATAATGAATATGGTTGTAACATATTTATAATAACATCACAGTGTATAGATTATACTAGAGTTATTATTTTAGAATGGAAACAAAAAGGAAAGAAGAATTGGAAAAAGAAAAGAACTTGAAAGAGGTGATGAAATATTTACCTCTTTTTTGGGTTGTTCCATTTTATTTGATCAAAAGGGCTCCTTAAGATGGCTTTATGACTAAAGGAAGGCCTCTAAGATGAATTTTGGGAAGTTCGAGGATATTTGGTCTGGGTTTGTCCGAGCTAAAAGGCTTTGATGGTGTGAATTTGAGAGAAGTGGATGTGCCCTTTTATAAGAGGGGTGAGGGACACCTTAGGAAAAACTTAAAATATTATTTTGTTATAAATTTATATACGGTTAATAATGGCTCAAAAGTGAATTATTTCTAAGATATGGTGGGGATGGGTAGAAATATTTTCAACCAATTGATTTTTATAGGTTTAGGTCACCATATTAACTTTGTCATTTATATTTAACTCTTAGTTAAATATTTTGACATTTTCCATTTCTCTTTGTATTTTTATAGTATATGGTTAATAAACATACTATAACAAGCCACTAGAACCCCAAGTGGTTCATTTTTAATATATATTACCATATCTAATTCATTTCTCCGATCCTTAAATTTCTAAGAATTTAATATCAATTAATAATATAATATTTGTTTAAAAAGCTCTTTTTTGTAAATTTTTACACTATTAGGTATTTTGTTTTTGTTAAATTCATAAAAACATTATCACTTCGAAAACAATTCATCTAACCAACAGTAAAATGTCTTATTAACCTATAAAACTAATGAAATTCCAAAAAAGTCTCAAATTATATTTATTTGGATTTTTATAATATCATTTATTTTAATATTTCATTAATTATGCAATTACCGCATCATCATTGTGTCATAAATAAATTAGATTATTTAATGTCTAAAAATTATAAATAAAATACCATTATCTAGGAAATCAATTTATCTTTCTAATTAATTTTTATAATAGAATTTATCTTATATATAACCAAATATTAAAAATGTTTTAGTTATTAAACATTGATTTTAACTCTTTTAACTCTTATTTAAATAAAATAATAATAAATGTTCTAATCTACTCCAAGTGAACCAAACAGGTTCATATTTTATTACTAAGGTTTATTTGGGTCTAATTATACTTATACAATAGAATTATGACATGTGTTAGGGTAATATTAATATAATTTTTTCCTTTAATTACCGTATTTTCTTTTTACCGTGGTAAATGAAATTAAAATGTTACTATTCACCAAAAAATATTTTCATCTTATTGAACCACATTTTACATACGGATATCAACTGTGTCTCTCTTATTTTTGAAATTCAACTCACATAAGAGGTAAAATTATGTTTTATGCAAATTTGCAAAAGCTCCTAAGAGGTGGGTAAAAGACAGTGAAAAGTTCAATAAAATTTTATATATCTAATATTATAACAAAATGACTCCAATGAATTAAATTGAAAATATATAGTTATTATGTATCTATTTTGACCTAAAATAAATTTAAATAAAATAATTAATTATTTAAATAAAAATTCTGTTTTAAACTATAACTTAGTGTTTTTCATTATTCATAAAAAATTTAATGTTTTCAAAAAAATAAAAAACATCACCCTAAGATAATTTTGATATTATGAATTCAAAAATGAATTCTATTTTACCAATTTAAAAAAATATAAGTGGAATTAATTAAATTAAAATTAATTCCCATGGTCAAAACCAAAAAGATTATTTTTAAGAAATAATAACTATCAAAAGATTGACACTTTTTTATGTTCAATTTCAAAGTGAAATTACATACAATGACTATAATTAGATTAATTGGTAAAAATATAATATAATTATACATCCAAACCATTTAAATATATAATTAAACACTACAAATTATTTTGATTAAAAAGTTGTTTTCAGTTAAAATATGGTATTTTTCACTATTCACCCAAATATGAATGTTATCAAAAAAACACCAATAATTTATGGAAACTAAATTATTATGTCCAAATTCTAATGAAGAAGTTTATTTTGTCAAATTTAATATATAAAAGTTTCAAATATTGGATTTAAAAATGGTTCTCCATTAAATAGCGATAAAATTTCATTTTTTTAAAAATACTTCTTTTATCTGAAAAAAAATGAAGTTGTTTTTAAATTATGTCTAAGAAACTCATAATATGAATTCTAAAATTATAAATATTATATAAAGTTTAAAATTCAATTAATACTATTCATAACTACTTTTGAAATGCTAGTTTGGTAACTCGTGGTGCGCTTGAACTTAGTGTTGCGCGTAGTGCAAGTTATTGAATTACTTTGAAGAAATAACATAATATGAAATCATGGGGTGTTACATTCTCCCCTCCTTCAATAAATTGAATCCTCGCAATTTAAAATTGTTCATCAAAAATAAAAGGTTGAAAATAGAAAATACCTTTATGGGAAAAACCACATTAGAAATTGGGTTAATAAAATTTAGTCTTAATAAGAGGAAAATGGGAATGAAAAAGTCACTACCAAATTATGATCTAGATTAGGAGAACATTGGTGGAAATTGGAGACACATAATTGGTGGAAAAAGTTAAATATTTATAGCGAGTGAGTGAGGTCATCAGTAACAAACAATTATATAATTAAGGGCCTCAAACCATCAATCTATGATGATTTAAAATATAATCCGTTCAACAAAACATAAGGTATTAGGATAACACGTTTTTAGTTTTAAAATACCTTATCTAAAGTTTAAGAATTAAATTCATCATAGAATATGAGAACAAAAAAATATATACTTGACATGTAGAGTTCCATCCATTAACTAATTTATACCACAAACTCATCTTTCACTCTAAAAGATAATAGAAAATAAAAATACTCTTTTTATCCTATTCATATATGGTTACAAAAAATGAATTTATAATTCATCTATCAAACCTTTTAAAAAACTACAATATTCAATCCTGGAAGTCACGTGGGCCAGTGGTAGGTGATACACCCGTGTCGCCCTTCGGTTGCGGGTTCGAGTCTTGGCCCTTGCCGGATGCGACGGGTTGTCGCTCGACCTCCGAGATGTCCTCTTTATGGAAATCCAAAAATAATCTCAATCTAGAGTTATCCAAAATACATCTTTCCAAACTCACAGTCCCAAATTTTTAAGGAAGGGAAACACAATGAAGATCCTTTTTCCACTTAATAACAAGTGAACACCATCGTCGTGTATTATTTAAAACATGGTAACACCCTAAATTACCATAAAACCATATTGATTATATTCATGATCCCTTATCCTTTATATACTACTGGATATATTACTTATATATAAAAATATTGAATATTCCCACAATGATGATGTAGACAAACTATTAATCAATTCCAAGGAAGTCAAGAATATCCCATATAATTTTTCCAAATCAATCATCTCTTATTCCAAAATTACTACCTTAGTATTAGGACCATATAATCTCAAATTCCCAATGAAATAGTACTACAGTACAATCCTTATTTATTTACATAATTAATATAACGAGTACATCATTGATACAACACTAAAATGAAACAATACATTAAGAACAACATAGGAACTCTTAATCATTCCTCTTTATATTTGGTAGTATCATAACTTGACTCTTATCCAATTACAGCATTTGGGGTATACTCTGATGATTTGGACATTGATTCATGTAGTGTCCCAACTCCTTACAGATGAAGTATTGTACATTTGAAACCTTTTTCTCACCCTTGAAATCATGTAAATGGTGTCCTTTTTCTCCACACTTATAACAAACTCTCATTCCCTTCAAGAATTTACCAAGGTGATTATTTCCACAATTATCACGTAAGGGAAAATTCTTCTTTCCCTTCTTCCCTTTATCCATCTTTCTCTCTACCACCCTTTTCTTCTCTGGCTTCCCTTCAATGCCATAGGACTCAGAGAATTATTTACTTATCTTATTAACACATGATAATATTTCATCATATGTTGAGAATATGTGGGATACTATTTCCCTTATAAATGTTGGCTTAATACTGTGAATGATTTGATCCTTCTTACTCTTTGGATCATATGTATTTTTGGATTTCTCATTCCTTCTACTGGATGCCATTTTTATATAATGGAATACACTAGGTCAGTTAATATATTTCAATGAATAATTACAAACTTGTAAAATACCTAATGTAAATTGAACAGTTTATGGATATAATCCAAAATCATAAAAAAAATTCTTTGAGGTATATACTCATAAAACATTCATAATGGTTTGTAAAGAAAATGATAATTATCCTAAGAATATCCCCCGGGAGTGTCGTAACCAATAGTGCAGCAAGGCCCATTGTCGTGCACCAGTTCCCGTTCGAGTCCAGCTCAAAGCGGTGTTTTCTGGTATTACCCCTTGGTATATATGTGCTAGAGAAGCCTTTACCTTCTCGTATCCAGACATGGATGTATTTCTTGAAAAACTCACAAATTCTCTACAATACCAAAATTCTAAAAAGTTCTTCTATACTAATCCTCAATTTCTATCTTACGGCTACGTGCTCTAATCAGAGTTTATCTAAATCTAGTTTCCAAGGTTTGTACTAAACTTCCTACGATACAAACTCTAACGCCCCGACCCCAGTTACCGAGAGTCAATGAATTATTACATAACATTTTCATGATCACAAAAGATAAAGTCTATAATGACCGATTAGTTTAGTAGCCTTGTAAACAGTAGATACATTCATAAGGTTTTCATTTCATCATAAAATGGAAAAATATAACAACATTATTTCCATAGACAACACCGAGATCCCATATAATACCCCGGTAGGTCATTCATAATATACTTATTCGCATCCTGGGAAAAATAAAACATAGAAATGGGTGAGCTCAGATTCTCAGTAAGGATAAAAATATAGCAGAAACTTTCATAAATAAGCATAAAAATTTAAGGTAATGTATAACTAAAACAAAACCCTTTTAAACATTAAATTCAGCATAATATGGCCAAAATAAAATGAAAGAATTCCATTTACTTATTCCCATGGATATTCTACTAGTTGAATAATAACAGGAAATATCAATAACCACTTTCATAATGATGGTATGCATAATGCTACACTTTCATGACCACATAGTCAAGGCCTTATGCCAAGACTACAAAAAAAAATTTCAAGGCCTTGTGCCAAGACACTATTTTGTCTCATGAGACCTACCGATGCATCGAGGAGTTATAGAGGGCTCCACCCGTCACTTACTAAGTCCAATTCATTCCCATATGAAAATTTTTACATAACATAATCATTCGTATTAAAACTGGCATACGAAATGTCAATACATTATCCATAAACCATGAATGGTATGAAATAACACATCTATAGTAAAACATATCACAAAACCATCAATACAATATTGTAGTTTTGTGTCATAATAAATCAACTTCCAAAAAACATAAAATCTATCAAAGGATGTTGATATAGATGAATTCAAAACCTTTTTAGAGAAACATATCTTTCTATTTTTAAACCATTTAAAGGTCACATAAATATAAAATAAAGAATTTATATTTTAAAATATTCTGATAAGCTTGTAAGGGAAGCTTTGACGACGTTATAATAGTGGAACATAGCCACACCCACCGTATATGTTAAAGAAAGACATTCTTACCTTAATTTTTTTGAAAAGGTTAAAAAGTACCTTATTTGGAAAATGACGGTAAGATTCCATTATAAACATATTATAAAAAGTAAAACAAGGGTATAAATTTCTTTAACCCATAGTCTATAAAATATTGAGAATGTTTTGAAATACATTTTTATGAAACATGGATGTGGATGATAAAGAGGTCCGAGTAGATAATTGTGTATAAACAATCTCAGATAATGAAGAGATTGTGAAAATAAACCCTTACCTGGTACTTTTCCTTGGTCGATGGTAGGTTAACTTCATGTATAATAGTTAAATAATTGTTATTAAATTATACATGAATCATATACATAAATATTATATCATATATGATCTTCTAATATTGCTTTCTTAATAATATTTTAGTATTATCGTCTTTTCAGGTGTTCAATTACTCATTTTCTTTTATATGTTTTGTTACATAAGCCATGTTTGTTATAGATAGGTTTCATATTATTCACATAGATAATGATATCAAGTCCTTAGAAATTATTTTTAATCATCAAATGAAAATTAGTCTTGAATGGATACGACGGGGAATGAATATCATCGTGTTCGTGGAGATGGTAATCCGTACGTACGCATGAGCGACAGTATCATTCTTTTGATATTAAAATATTTTATAATTGGATGGTATATCATATATACAGAATAATTATCATGTTATATTTATTATTTACAATAATTAGACATCATTATTATAGCCATCCAAATAATAATGTATTGAATAACAACTACGCCACAACGTGGAGACAGTAAGTCGTACATACGCACGTATGGTGACATGTCATTCAAAGGATAGATAGAATAATAAAATTGGTTGTACCATATTTATAATAACATCACAGTATATAGAATATACTGAATTTATTATTTTAGAATGGAAACAACAAGGAATTAAAAAGTGGAAGAAAAAAATAACTTGAAAGAGGTGATGAAATATTTACCTCTTTTTCGGGTTCTTCCTTTTGATTTGATAAAAAGGTCTCTTAATGTTGGCTTTATGACTATAGGAAGGAATCTAAGATGAATTGAGGGAAGTTGAGAGGATATTTGGTCAGGTTTGGGCTTATCCAAAAGGCATTGAAGGTGTTAATTTTAGAGAAGGGGTAGTTCCCTTTTATAAGAGGGGTGAGGGGAACCTTAGGAAAAACTTAAAATATTATTTTATAATAAATTTATATTCAGTTTATAATGGCTCTAAAGTGACTTATTTCGAGGCTAGGGTGGGGATGGGTTGAAATCATTTAAAAAATAATATTTTAGACATGATACTGTCACCATATTAAGCTTTTCATTTATATTTAACTCTTAGTTAAATATTTTGACATTTACCATGTCTCTTTGTATATTTATATTATATGGTTAATAAACTTACTATATCATTCCAAGAAAACCTGTAGTGGTTCATTGTTAATATATATAACCTTATCTAATTCATTTTTCCGAACCGTATATTTTTAAGAATAGAATATCAATTAATAATATAATATTTGTTTTAAAAACTCTTTTGTGTTAATTTTGACACTATTTGGTATTTTGATTTTGTTAAATTTTAAACAGCATTTATTACTTCGAATAAAATTCATCTAACCAACCCTAAAATGACATATTAAACTATATAATTAGTCTTATTCCTAAAAAGTCTGAAATTACATTTATTTGGATATTTATAATATCAATTATTTTAATATTTCATTAATTATGTAATTAGTGCATCATCATTGTGTCATAAATAAATTAAATTATTTAACGTATAAAAATTATAAATAAAATACCATTATGTAGGAAATCTATCAATATTTCTAATTAATATTTATAATCTAATTTATCTTATGTATAACCCTATAAGAAAAAAAATTATTTATTAAACATTGATTTTAACTCTTTTAACTCTTCTTTAAATAAAATAAAAATGAATGTCCTAATCTAATCCAAGTGGACCAAAGAGGTTCATATTTTATTCATAAGGATTTTTTTGGTCGAATTATACTTATCTAATAGAATTAGGACATGCGTTAGTGTAATATTAATATCATTTTTAGCTTTAATTACCCAATTTACTTTTAATCGTGGTAAATAAATGTAAAAAGTTACTATTCACCAAAAAATATTTTCTTCGTTTTGAACAACATTTTACTTTCTGATATCAACTGTGTCTCTAGTATTTTTGAAATTCAAATCACAGAATCGGTAAAATTATGTTTTATGCAAATTTGCAAAAGCTCTTAGGAGGTGGGTAAAAGAGGGTGAAAAGTTCAAAAAAACATATATATCTAATATTATAACAAAATGACACCAATTAATTAAATTGAACATATATAGGTATTTTGTATATAATTTTTCCTAAAATAAATTTAAATAAAATATTTATTTATTTAAATAAAAATTTGGTTTTAAACCATAACTATGTGTTTTTCACTATTCATCAAAAATTGAAAGTTTTCAGAAAAATACTAAAAATTCAACCTAAGCTAATTTTGATGTTACGAATTCAAAAATTAATTCTATTTTACCAATTTCAAAACATAGAAATTTTATTAATTATTTTAAAATTAATTCCCATTGTCAAAACCAAAAGGCGTATTTTTTAGAAATAATAACTATCAAAAGATTGACACTTATTTATGTTCAATTTCAAAGTGAAATTACATACAATGAAAATAATTGGATTAAATTATAAAAATATAATCTAATTATACTTCCAAACCATTAAAATTTATAAATCAACACTATAAATTATTTTTATTAAAAAAGTTGTTTTCAGTTCAAATATAGTAATTTTTAGTATTCACCCAAATATGAAAGTTATCAAGAAAACACCAAGGATTTATTGAAACTGAATTCGTATGTCCTAATTATAAAGAAGAAGTTTATTTTGTCATATTAAATATATAAATGTTTCTAATATTGGATTTAAAATGGGTTTTCCATTAATGGTGGTAAAATTTCATTTTTTGAAAAATACTTCTTTTAACAGAAAAAATGAATTTGTTCTTACATTATGTCTAAGAAACTCTTAATATGGATTCTATGATTATAAGGATTATATAAAGTTAAAATTTCAGTTAATACTAATCATAACCGCTTTTGAATGGCTACTTTGGTAAGTGGCGGTGCTCTTGAACTCATTGTTGTGTGTAGTGAAAGTTATTGAATTACTTTAAAGAAGTAATGTAATATGAAATCTTGGGTTGTTAAATATGATCAATAAAACTTGAAATAAATTAATCATTTTAATTAAGATTAATATTAATTCCATTTATTTATTTAAAAAATAATGTAATTGATATTAACAAAAACAATTAGTTTGTGGCCCTCTAACATTCTTTCTGGTCATCATTATTGTGGTTCCACTAAAACCTATGATTACTACCTAGAAATGGGTCATGGAACCCAAGATAAATAACATAAAATCACAATGATGACAACCACATTTTAACTCTTATTTTTTTAATGTAGTCTCATTGTCAAAATATCTCATAATGTAGGTTTCACATCCATTTCATCAACCTATGTGATTCATACATCTTTTTTGACTATATGAAATAAACACATCACATTACCATATTCATGGAATTTAATGTGATTTATTTATTTAAATTAAAGCGTCAACATATAGGATTTTGTCATTGTGTATGGTGAAAATTATTCCTTTACATATCTATTAATAAAATGACATTCATGACATTCCCTGAATATCATGCTTCCCACAAACATATGTCATGATGTTTTTGGTCAATAAATATAAATGTGTGAGTAATGAGATTAAAAATGATAATAATAAAGCCTAAGGATAATTACACATTCTCATAGATACGAACATCATTTGACATGAAAACATGAAGAATTCCTACTAGTGGTTTAGCTTTCATAATTACATATCTTGGCGATTAGTAAGTATGAACTTCGGGTGAAGAAGCCCCATCTACTTAGGAGTACTTGTACGTGATAGTCAGTATACTATGTTCCCTATCATGGTTTGTTATCCAACCATAAAAAATATATTTATAAATATCATCATAGGACATCAAGGTTCTCATCATAGAATGTATATTTTATAACCTTATCAATCCGATAGATACCCTAGACCATTATTTCATTAAGTCGTATAGAAAAATGATAAATATATAATCGTTTGATTTATTAATATTCAATTGATTTTAAAAAACAATTGGATATATTAATTTTTTGTGAAACTCATACCCCAAAATATTTTATTAGGAAAAATATATTTTATAGTGAAATAAAGAGGGGAAAATAGATTACACCAATAAAAAACTGTAAGAGATTACATACCTATATTCCATCAAACACATAAAAGTGACTAAAAACCCCTAGAAACACTTCCGTAGAGACCCCAAACTATATTTTATACCTTTATTTCATAATATAGATGGTACATCCCCTCATAAAGGCCCAAATAATTCACTTTAGTAGATATGATAGTGTAACCAATGTGAAGATCGATATGAAATTATTTAAAAAACTGATTCCTACATGAAAAAATAGAAAAACTTTAGGCATCATGTAGTGATCAAAAGATTATATGAATTTTTTTTTAAAATTGAATAACCCAACACTAAACCAAAATGATTATTTAAAAAACATAAACAAGATACTCAAAGTCTCAAATAAAGAAATCAATAATGGATGGTTTTGTGCATCATCCAGTTTCAGTAGTCTTTTAATATCCACAATAAAATAATCTACCATGACTACATCATAAAAATCTGAGCAATCAAATTTCAAGAAGATAAATAAAATGGATCACCTCATCTACAAAAACTCATTCCCATAGTAATTGTAGAACCATACATTGATGTCCCAACAATGATTCTACTTGTGACTTCAATGACTAATAGCATAACATCCCAAAATATAGACTCATCCACTATAGATGTCAACAAAAAATAGATAATACGTCCTTCGAACTCAGAATGATAACCAACTCAACTAAAAACCAATAACATAAGATATAATATTGAGGATTAATATTTATAACATAATTAAACAAGATTATGCAAGATGAAGGTAAACCCTATCTTGGGGTAGACATGAAAAAGAGGACATTAAAATCTACAACCAATAAGTAGACTTCCAATAATCTATATTCCAATCAACTAGTCTGATAATACAACAATTAACATATAAATTTCATGAATGTAGTCCTCATAATTTAGTTTACTATTAAAGAAAAAAAATTCATTTCCAAAGAATGTCTCTAAAATTAAATCCAGTATTTTTTTGAATTCTTCCTCCATCTTAACAAAAATTTTCTTTCTTAGTCGAAGGTAAAACGTTACTGTAATCTTTCAATTTTTGTATTATTTAAATTATATCTTATCATTCTCATCTATCCGTGATTCTAATTATTCTGAAACATCCCCATCAAATTGATATTCATCCCTCACATCTTGTTTTAGTAATTTTCAAATAATTAGATTCATTAAAATTATTTTTATAGAGGATAAGATAGAATTTCCAGAATCCTTGGGTTTTAAGGTAATAGTTTAATTCTCCATCCTTGAAACCTCAAAATATCTAGTAACTATTTTTATCCTTTGGTTAAATTAGTATATGATTTATATAGTCTCCTTGGGGTTTGAAGTAATTAATTAATATGGAATAATTAATTATTTTTTACCTTTCAAAGTACTTGATTTCCGGTAGGCATCCTCAATCTGGAAAATATAATCACATGTATCATGTAATGACTCACAACATTCCCCTCATAGATTATTCCATAATAAATCACTTTAGTATATTAAAAATATATATGTTGGGAAATAGGCTGAGTAGTCTCTTAGATCTTTCATGACGGGTCTTTCTCCAAATAATGTATGTCATGTCACCTAAGTTATTCATATAGAATCATTTATTCAACCATGCCTTAATATAATCTAAGAATCATATTTTTTCCAATAAGAAAAATTTCATTAATATATACTGTTAATACTATGACCACACTCCCAAGAAATAAATTATAGACATAGAGATCACATTATTTCCCCATGAAACTAAATATTTTTATGAATATATCAAAACAAATTTTCTATGAACTAGATGATTTCATTAATCCATAAATGTTTTTTTAAATTTTCATATTTTATTGACATCCTTTGGAGTCACAAACCCTTTAGGTTGTTTCTTATACACATATTCTTGAAGGTTTCTATTAAGGAGGAGTAAAACACATAGATTTTTCAAAAAAAATTAAAAAAAATTATCTTTCTTATATTTTTCATTTTGTGAAACACTATGTTTAGCATGTGTTACACACAAAACCAATTTTAAAAGAAACATGACATGCTATTAAAATTTTATTATTCAATATAATATTCATCACCAGGACATTAGAATTGTTTATTTGAATAGTATTAACTAAATTATGAAACTATATTGTTTATAAATGTATATATAATGAATTAATTGTGGGAAAATTAAAGATAAATTAAAAAAAGATAAAATGAAGAGAATCTTTTTTCTGGAAAACAAATTTTATGTGCACAAAAATGTATTAACAAAATAATTTAAATTAATAAAACACGGTTAACGAGGTTAATTTAATTTATATATTATATGATCAATATATTTTTTTAACATTAATATTAGTTATTTTATAGAAAAGAGATAACAATAAATCCAATTTTACACTTAAAACTGTATTCTTCTAAAAATAAATTTTATCCCATTTTGAACACATATTTTAAAATTAATTTTAAAAAAATTTGGAAAATTTATTTTAAAAAATTTAATTAAATTTTGAAATTATCATTTCAAAATTATAATAGTTTCAATATTTTATAATTCTCTAAGAAGATTAATTTTTCAATGAATTGTGAAAATAGTAATTTTTTTAATATTTATCATTTATTTTAATGATTTGTAAAACATCCAAATTGTTTTAAGGTGGGTTTAAAAAAAAATTAGAAAAATTATATATATATATATATTGATCTAAATTATTTCATTCTAATCATTTTCATATTTAATTTTTATATAAAAACCTTTTAAACTTTTCAACATTTTCTTTTTCAAAACTCAATTTCTCATAATGTCCTCAGGATTACTTTTAAATTAAAAATTTTCAATTATGTGAATAGAATTTAAAAAATGGATCATATAATTTGAATAATAATAATTTATATTATGTAGTAATTTGATCTTAATTTTGGACCATAATTGATTTCAAAATTAAGATAAAAAAAATTTACCATTGTTAAGGTAAAATTGTGTTTACCGGGGTGTTAAACTCCAAAGATAAGGCTTACAATTGAACCAAAACTTTTTCACCATCCTTTATATGTCCATATTTAGACTTTATATCTTACATAATCTATAAAATTACATTTTAGAGACTATTATTCATTGGAAAATGTTAGTACACCATTTTATTTTCATAAATTTAAAGTGTTCCATTCGCGTCACTTATAAAAGGTTACTCACTCTCCTCTCCTCTTCACATTCCCAAAACCCATTGGTTCATCAAATAACTACACTAAACACATAATTATTTAAATAATATCATCCTATAATCCTTATTTTGGTCATAAATCCAACATACGAAACCTTTTGGGGAAAATCAAAGAAGTTGTTTGAAGAATATGTATCATCCTTAATCGATCATTTTATTTTATTTCTTCCTCCACCACCTAAAATTATTCACAATAAATAATGATATAATATATTAAATATAATTATATTTAATTATTATAATTTAAAAACCAAAATCTTTATCCTCTTCCATCAAATGGGTCACAAAAATCATCATTTGTGTGTATGGAGGACTCTCGCCATGTGAATTTATATCATTTGATTTCCATCAACACCATTCACGAATAAATATAATTAATGATTTATTTTTGATATATGGTATTTATGATATAATAATAATTATTTAATCATGATATCACATATTTCTTTTTTAATTTCCATTCCATAAGGGATACAACAATTACACTCGTATGTACGATAGACTACTGCCTCACGAAGCGATATGATTCTTTCTCTAAAAACACTTTAAGTGGAAGTTAAAAAGAATAAATATAATGAATTTATGTTATATTTATGACCAATAAATACTTATTGTAATTTAGTATCACCTATAAATTATTACCTTCTAAACCATTATAAAAAATATCAACTATCATGTATACGGTGGACTACCGCCTCACAAACCGTTATGATGTGTTTTTCATTTCCGTTTTCTATAAATAGTAATAAGGATATATTAAATGAATATATATGATATATATATATATATGATATTTATATATATATAATTTATTTATTATATTTATTACTTAATAATTATTCTTTAATTTTGATATATTGTTTACCTTTTTTATGTTTCGTCCAATGATGAAATCGAAACAACGTCCATGCACACGTAAAACATGTAGTCTCCTTGAATGGTGTAATTAATTTATATCTATAAATATAATGGATTAATATATATATATATATAAATTAATATATATGTTATTTATATCATGGTTATTCTGTAAATTATATAGCCATGATAAAAGCAAAAGGACTGAAAACACCAAACCAAAACATTTGTGAAAAACGAAGAAATTGTTACTTGAAACGTAACATTAACAATGAAATGATCATAAAGGAGTAATAAAAGAGATTATTTAAATCATATATGGTATGATATATTTTAATATATTTATTTGATATACTTATAAAAAAATTATATATATATTGCAGGAAGTTCGTATGTGTGCGAAGAAATTATAGACTAATGATAATAGATTTTGGTCTCACATTTTACTTCTGTGAGACCGATGCCACATTCGCCACATATTTATTTTATGTGGTGTACATAATACCTAGGAATTTATTATATTATTATTATCCTGAAAATTATTTTTATTTAAATATCCATTTTAGGACCTCACATTCCTGGGGTTTTCTATTAAAAAGTTTCCAAATCGATGATGTATTTTTTCCTCAATTTTCTTTTTTTGAGACGTATGATTTGATATTAACCTGTAATATTTTATAAGTTGTATATATCTCTACTTTTACATGTAATATGATTATTTTCTTCAGTGTAATTATCTTCATATATTTATTTAATTTTATTCTTTCATGGGTTTTGTGGTTTAAAATTTACGAAATCTTAAGGGATTTTTATTATCTTCCCTTATTCAAGACAGATATTTTGTTATCCCCCTGTATTATTTTAGGAGGTGTTTATACATACCCATTTACCTATAATGTTAGTAATTTATTTATTATCTTTATATTGTATGTTTTATATAATTTTATTCTATCATGGGGATTACGATTCAAATTTACCAATGTTAAAAGGGTTTTATTTTATAATCTCATTATTTATTAGGATCATACCGAATTATGGTTCCATTGATGAAATATTATGATATATCTATAAATAAACTCATCTATTTTATTAGTATATGTTTATTTTATGAAAATATGTGTTTCCCATTATTTTACTCTCTTTATATACTCAATATATCAAAATAATGTTTTTAATGAAATATAACTTTATTTTTATCTTCATTAAAAACTCATTTTTCATCCAAAACCTTATTTTCAATAAATGCGTTCAGAAATGTTTTAAAAAAATCCCGAAATTTTTTATGAGATAAAATTTTACCCATTTTTTTATTTTTACAATTTTTTTAAAAGGATCCTTTGTGTTGTTTTATAAATAATTTCAATATTTATTTTACCTAAAATGTAAAATGAATATTTATTTTAATGTGTATGTCATGATTTGTATTTTTCAGCATCATGAACACTCAATATTTTAAAGATTAATTTATAATTATCCAATGTTTTTATCAAAGAAATATCTTTCCAAAATTGATTATTAATTTTAATGTTTCAAAAACAATTATAGAATGAAAAGGATATTTTCATCATAAAAGGTTTTAAATTTTTTAAGTATTTCTTTACAATATTTCAAGGTTTTTTTGAAAGAAAATGATATAATGAATGTTTAGGAAACCCAATTTATTTAATGGGTTATGATACTATGAATGTTTTATGATCTATTAGAACACATAAATATGAATATCATTATATGAATGATAGAACCAATATCCCTCTCTATTGAATTGGATAAATTTTATATCTCCTGAGATAGAAAGGAGCTGAATATAGAGTGATCATGATTCATTAAGGGACTTTGTATGCTATAATATTCTTGTGAGTGAACCTTGACTACTATGATATTTTAGGGAGTGAACCACTTCCACAGTGATTGTCTTGGAAGTGAACCATGACTACTATGGAAGTGATTTTATATGATTATATGTATGAAACAATTCTACGTCTTCTACCAATTTTATGCTCTCATAGATCCTATAATCTGATTTATTCTTTATTTAAATTTTATGAACTGTCAAGATTTATTCCATGTCTCAAGATTATGATATTCGATATAAAATCAATATTTTTCAAATGTTATGATCGTGTTCACATACCCTTATTCTATTTTGTAATCATTGTTATATCACATTCATTCTCTTACTGCGCATCTAAGCTCGAACATTCTTATGTTTTCTTTCCCCAATTATGAGGAAAGGTTTTAAGTACATTTTCTTTTTTATGATTACTAAAGGGGAGTTATTTATCATATATGTTTAACATATTTCAAATAATTATAATTTTATTTACCAAATATTCAAAGAAACTAAACTGTTATAGTCCATAAGCATTTTTTTTCTATAATGTTTTGAATGTTAATCTAAAAGATGAAATATCTATGAATGAAAAGAATAAGTTTATATGGTTGGTATCAGAGTAAAGGTTTAGTTATCTATTAAAAAATATGAATAGAAGAATTTATTGAAATCCATTAGGATATATATAATTATATAATTATAGATGTCTTTAAGGATAATTCTAAATGTTATTCAAAGAATATGAAAATTTCAATGAATTTTCCTATTGGATAGAGTGAGTGGTTTAAATGAAAATACATCCCTACAAATATACTACAGGTGGATGGGGCTAAAGAACAATGGTACCTAGGGGTAATAACTTCAAAGAGGGTGCATTGAGCTAGACTCAATCTATACCTGGTGTATGAAAATTGTACTTTCTATGCACCTAGTTTGACACTCCATGGGGATATGCTTTAACAATTTACAAATGCATTAAATGTCTTAATGATGTATTTAAATAGATGATAAATATGATTGAATATGATACACCTAACATTTCATAGAATAATAAAGAATTATTCATGAATTAGACATTCCATAATTGATTTTATATGATTATTTGGTTTCCCAATATAAATATTGTTACTCATGCTATGAATTTTGGTTTCACTCAATGATGAGAACTAGAAGAAAATGGATTACCATTGAATTTTCTAGATAATATGTTGATGAGAAACCAAATGAGATGATTACTATATTGAAGTATACTTTTGTTATACGTAACCAGATATCAAAGAATATTATTAAAAACTTTAACATTAACCAACCATTAGAGTCACCTAAAATGTAAGGAAATAGTTCTTTTATATTTTTGGTGGTTGAGACCATAGAAAAAAAAGATTCATTATATTTTATGCCTTGCATGTGAAAATAATCACTCAATATAGTTTCTCAATGGAATGATATAATGTTTTATGTATAGATAATATGTGCATAGAGTAAGTAATTATAGATGAAAAATGAAATTTTATGTTAACACAATGGATTCAAATAATGTTCTCTTTATAATATCATCGATGGATAGATGATTAAAATGTTGAAAGTATTTTAATTATACAAATCAATGCCTTGGGTAGAAAGATCATGAAGATAATTATCAAATTTTTATGAGTAATGGTTATATTGATGATGAAGAAGAGGCTAAAAATTACATATGAAAGGAAATAGGTATTAAGGAATAAGATGATGAAGATCCGTTTATGGTTTAATAATGAAGTGGAATTATTTGAGTGTTTCATGTTTTGGAATTCAAGAATTATTTTATATTAATCATGAAATATATAAGGGTTGTTTAGTATAAGTTTTCCATTAGGTATTTTTAATAATATGTTGGATGGTATTGATGATATAGATAAATTATTTAATGTAAAGGTTTCATTTTATGAAGAAAAACCTAATTAATGGAAGATAAACCTTAATATATTCTTGATGTTGAGATAATGATGTCGGTATAAAGAGATGATGGATATAAATAATATAAATCGGATAGTTTTGATTACCTTGGATATGATTAATGAATCACTGAAAAAGTGGTTTATTTTATAATTAATGAAGTCACAGAATAATTTGATTCAGGGGATATGTTTAATAATATGTGGTTTTATCCACAGGGTGGGGAAGTATGTTTTTCTCATTAGGGTTTTATGATAATTCTGTTGATTACCTTGTTTCAAGAATATATATGTCTTAGGTATTCACATATTTTGTGTGTGCAAATGAAGAGATACATTATGATATTTGGGGGATTAATTTTATGTTGACCATCTTTGTAAATTTAGAATTTTTTTAAGGGTTATAAGGTTACCCATTTATGGAATGGTTTAATTTGAACATTGGATGAGGTTGTATATAAAAATGAATTATTTCTCAAAATGATGATTTATTCATAATGGATAATTTGTGATAAGAATTTTTTATAATATATTGAGTTATAAGGAATGAAGTATCATTCCTTTATAGATATTATTATAATTTAGTGCATCAAAAATGAAAAATTAATCTCCTATTGTAAGGGATGAAGTGGAAATTGATAAATTCAAAATCAATGGATGATATTTTGAATATGATATGGAATGAAATTAAGTAAGTATATATTCCCATGAAAATTATTCAACTTTAAGAAAAGGATATTAATTTTTTTTGAAAAATTTATTATGATTTCTTATGAATGAATGTTCCTTTCACCAATAAATGATTTATGAATTTTTTTCTCTTTATCTTTCTGCTGACCATGTTTTATATCACACACTATTGATATTTGGGTGTTAGTTTTCTCTTTAATGTGTATGTTTTAACTTACCACATATGTTACCCTCTTTGGAAACCTAGTACGAGTTATTCTATATAACCTTCGACTATCCCATTCTCTCTTTTCAAGATGAATTTTTATTATCTGTTTTTATGATTTCGGTTTTCAAAAAAGAAATTTTAAAATGATAAATTATTTTTTACAGATCACTTGTTCAAATTGAGAATATGTATTTTATTTACTGGGGTAGAATATAAAATCATGCTATTTAATGAATATTTTTTATAAACATAATATTATTTATATTTTACATTACACGTAGTATTGAGTTTTTATTGTATTACACGCAACACAAGATTGCACAAAATGTGACATACTATTTAATTATTATTATTTAATATCATAGTTATCATCCAACTGTTATATTGGAGGAAATGAATAATATTATCTATATTATAAAAATATATTGTTTAAACTTTTATACATATTTAATTACTTCGTGAAAAATTAAATATAAATGAAAATAAAAAGCAATCGACAAAAAGGAACAATTTTTCAAATAAAAAACAATTTTTATGTTCCAAAATAGGTTAAATATTAATAAGAAAAATAAGTCATTAATGATAAATTATATTAATTTGGATTTTATATTCTATATTAAAACAAATGTTAAAATATTTTCTTATGTCTTTTCAAGAAAATATATAAGAATAAATACAATTTCATGTTTAAAACTATATTTTTTTAGAAGTAGTTTTGTCACCTAGTACTTAGTTATTTAAAAAAATGAATCTTTAAAATAAATTAAAAGGTAAAATTATTTTTTAAAATAATAATTTCAATATTAGTATAAGGTGAAATTATTATTATTTTCAAAGATGATAAATTTTTTATGAATAGTGAAAACTACTAGTTTTTATTATTAATGGTCAAATATTTTAATGCTTTTAAAAATATAAAAAAATTAAATATAGTTATAAATAAAATTTAGTTTAATTATTAATATATTATGTTATTTTATTTTATTTTAATCATTTTAATACATAATTTTTATGTAAAAACTTTTCAAACATTTCGACACTTTCCCTTTTGATAAACTACTTTCTTACAGCATTTTCTAGATTAATTTTATGTTAATATTTACTCCTTATATAAATTTAATTTGGAAAAATTGATTCCATATTTTTAATAATCATAATATTTATTATCGGATATGGTAAAATTAATTTTTCAGAATAATTTACAGTAAAAATTGTAAAAATTATTTACCACATTTAAGGTAAAAATAGGTTTTCGGTGGGATAAAATACAATGATAATGGTTAAAAATAACCCATAAATTTATTTTATTACTTATTATACCTCCATATATTATTTTTAAAACATAATGATAAAATATAAATAGTATATTAAAAATTAAAAAGTTTTTATTATATTCATTTAAAACCTTAAATTATTCTATTATTCAATCAAATGGGTTATTAAATCATCATTCATCTGTACGGTGGACTACCGCCTCGTGAATCGATGTTATTCGTTTTAGACAACCAACTCTCACTCTCATATATAATGATGGATTTATTGTTATCATGTATTATTTATTATATTATTATTCCTCTTGAATCATGTTATAACATATTCCTTCTTACACTCGATTCCTTTAAGGATACGATAATGTCGCTCGTGTGTACTGTTGATTACCGCATGTCAAAGTGATGTGATTCGTTCTTCACGTATGCTTTACATAGAAGGTAATAAATAAAAAATTTATGAATATATGGTATATTTATTACCTAAAAATATTTCTTAAAATTTAATATAACATATAAATTCTTATCTTCCAACTCATTGCAAAAAAATAACATCGCTCGTGTGTATAGTAGACTAACTCCTCACAAACCAATGTCATGTGTTTTTCATTTCGGTTTTACTTGGATGGTAATAAAGATTTATTAAATTAATAAATATGATGTATATATATATGATATATTTATGACATTTATTAAAAAATTATTATTTTATAAGGTTCATATATTATTTATATTTCTTATGTTTTCAACCATTGAGGAAATCAACGTAATGTTCATGCATACGTACGACATACCATCTCTATGAACGATATAATTATTTTTCATAAAATACTATAATGTATTACAATATATACATATATATTAATTAAATATTATATTAATATCATGTAATACATTATATAAATGATAGAACCGTGTTCAAAGTAAAAGTACTGAAAACACATATGCCAAACCTTGGTGAAAATGAAAGAGTTATTACCATAAAAATAACATTAACAAGGAACTATTAATACTAGGTTAATATATGGTATAATTATATAATATATCATATGTTTTATTTTAATATTTTTAATTAATATATTTATTTGGAGCATGTATTTATTAAGCTGGATATTTGAATGTGTGTGAAGGAATTTGAGACATACAGTAAAAGATTTTCATCTCACTTTTTTATTCTTTGAGAAACATATAATATTAACCACCTATTTCATTTACGTGGGGTATATAATTTCCATAATAATTTTTTAGGATTCTTCTTCAAAAAATTATGTTCATTTAAATATCTATTTTAGGATACCTCTTTCATTGGGTTTACGATTCAAAATTCACCAAAACTATGGGGGATTTTTGTGTCAATTTTCTTTCTTTGAAACATATGTATTGTTATCAAACTATTTTATTTTACTAGGTGTATGTAAACCACCATTTAGAAGTAATATCACTAATTTATTTATTCACATTATATTATATATTTCTTTAAATTTTATTCTTTCTTGGGTTTTATGGTTTAAAATTTACCAAATCGGTAAGGGATTTCTGTCTCAATTTACCTTCTTTGATACATATGTTCTGTTATTACCCTATATTCATTTATTTTTTTTGTATACATATGCTTTTAACTATAATATCATGAATTTATATATACTCATGATATTATAAGTCTTATTTCATGTTATTATTTCACAGGTCTTATAATTCAATGTTACCAAAGTGGAATGCGTTTTATTTTACAATCTCATTATTTATCATGATTTTTCATTATTATGCTTACAATGATAAATAATTATGATTTTTCCCTCAATAATGTCATTTATATTCTTCTCTTATAGTTATTTCATGATAATTCATGTTTTCATTCTTTTTTGTCTTTTTATGTACTCTATAGTTGAAAAGTTTTTTTTAGAGAGTATAACTTTATGTATATATTTGGTCAAACATTATTTCTCATGAAAAACCATTTTTTTAAAGAAATTATCAATAATGTTTTTAAAAGTATCCAAATTATTCATTAAATACATGATTAACCGTGTTTAACTTTTTATTAACAAAAAATAAATGAATGTTCATCTAATATTCCAATAAAGCATTGATTATATTTTATGAGAAATGTAAAAATACTATTTGTATTAATGTATATGACATTAATGGGATGTCTACCATAATTTCCACAAAATATTTTAAATCTTATATAATATGATTAATATTTTATTTTCAAATAAATTTATTTGTAAATTTTTTAATGAATTTTAATATTTTAAAAAGTTTTTTCCAAAGTGAAAAGTATATTTATAGAAATAAATGTTTTAAAATAATTTTAATAAATCATTTATAAGATTTAAAGGTCATTTTTGAAGAAAAATATTTCCAAAATATTTTATGAATTGTTATGTTTAAAATTTTTTCTCATAGAAAATTTATTTTCATCATGAAATGTCTAAGTGATATTTTAAAATCATTTTCCATCAAAGATGACATCCTTTGATTCAATTTATGTTTTACTGGGGATATAATACAAAGATACAATTATTATTAATTCTATATATGGTTTATATTTAGGATTATAATATTTTTATGAAACCCACTTATCATCCATAGTTTATTCCATGATAAAATTCTTCTAAAACCTATTTCTTTTAGTGGGGTTTTTGTAATGAAATGACGAAATGATTGTTAAACATATCACTTTTATATAGTTTATGATATGATTAAATTTTTATGAAAGCTATACAATTCCATTGTTTATAATTTGATGAATGTTTTATGATCTTATGCTTCACATATGTATTATTTTCCTTATGTGATGATTGGTTCCTATATCTTAATCAAACAAATTGGGTAATGTTTTATATCTCATGGGATATATAGGACTAGAATGGGGAATAAACTCAGTTTAGTAAGGTAATTTGTATTCTATGATGGTCTTAGAAGTATTCCTTGAATAGTTTTATTGTTTAGGGTGTGAAGAAATTCCACTATAATAGAATTGTAAGTGATACATCACTACTATGGAAATTATCTTCTATACTTATGTGTATGCCAAAATTACATGCCTCAAACCATCGTTATAATCTCATGGATCATGTTCATTCATTTTTGGTATTCTTTCCTTATGAACCTCTAAATATATTCCTTTTATCATGATTACCATATTTTATATGAAGAGTATGTTTTTTCCGTGTGAATATTGTGTTCTCAAACCCTTATTCTCATGTCATGCTTATGTAATAATTGATATATCACTTTTTAACCCTTACTGATCATCTTAGATCACCCTTTCTTTTTTTTACTTCCCATGGTTACAAATAAATGTTTTAGGTATGGTATCATTTGTTAGATTTCTAATGGGAATATCATTATGGAGTTTGTTGAAGATATTTCACCAAATTTGAATATTGTGTACCTTGTCTCCAACGACAATACAATATTATTGTCTATAGGCATGTGATTGTGTAATTTATTTAATATTAATATAAAAAGATGAAATATATGTGTATGAGTAGCCTGGTTTTATATAGGATGGTTGTATTAAAATATATTTTCCAAATATAAAAATCATGGAAAGCTACAATGGAATGTAGAATTATAATGTATTTTAGCACATAAATTGGTAAAAATGATTCATCTTAGTCAATGTAATGATTATTTTTAATCTATTTTGAAACTAGTCATTCCTTTTAGGTACTGAATTTTCCATCCCTGTCCAGTTTCGTATTTAGTACCCTTTTATAACCAATTTGATATAAATCTACTGGAGGATCTACCCAAATCAATACTTGGTTTTGTTATATGGAATTCAATTTAGAATTCATGGATTCTTATCACATTGGAACATTTGTTCCACTTACTGTTTCTTCATAGGTTGGAGGATCATTATTACCCAAAAAAAATGAGTCACCATCCTCGGTGATTAGAAAACCATACTATTATGGTTCTCTAACCTCCCTTGTACTCCTACACATACCTGTGTCTCTTGACCATATTTTTCATCCATGAGTATTTATAGAATATTATCCTATGCAAAATTTTTTGTACCTTAATCCTCAACTTAATCATATTTTATCCCTCTCCCACTATCTCTTTCAGAAATTTTCTCCCCCTTATGAAATATGGAATATATTTCCACTATTACATCTTTTTTTTGGTCTATACGAGTAATATCCCCTTATTTCTTTAAGGTAACCTACCGCGCTATGCTTTGTACCTCAAGGTGAATATTTCATACCTAAAGAGTCCTCTATAATTATATAAAACACCACACATGTGTGTATAACAATACATGTGTCTTTATATAGCATAATTGATATGGTATACTATCATTTTATTTAGTTGGTACTTAGTTTAGCATTTGTACTGATGTTTATAATGTGTATCCCCAAAAGGATAGTGGAAGACTCACATCACTCATCATTGATATCACATTTCCTAATAAGGTGTGGTTCCTCCATTCATTTACACCATTGCTGTAAGGTTTATAAGGAAGAGTGAGTTGATATAGAATACCATAATCTATATATAATCAATGGATTCATGATTATGATATTCTCTACTATAGTAATATTTTAATTTTGTAATATTCTTAACATGATAGTTCATAACATCATTTTTTATTCATTGAATTTACCAAAACAATATGACTTATACCTCATAAAATAGACATAACCATATCTACTAAAATCATTAGTAATAGTTTTGAATTTTGAGTACACTCCCATTGCTTCAATAAGAAATAGTACACACACGTCTGTGTGAACAAATTAAAAATGCACTTTATCCTTCTCAACATTTAAACAAAATATATATTTTTTCATTTTTAATTTTAAACATGTGTAACATACAATATGATATTTAGTTAAAAATAATGTAAATATATTTCACTGTGTAATTTAGTCAAATAGATTTCATTTACATGACCTATCCAGTGATGCCAAAGTTGGGTGTAATATGATGCATGTGAATCAATATTTTTATCAATCATCACTACTTGGTTTTCATAATATAACACATAAATAAATCAATTTAAATAATCCATACCATAAAAAAATTATATTTATAATAGAAGGAACATTTTTAAAAAAATTTGAAGATAATCCATCTCTCTCTCATCTGGATAATGAAATAATATTTTTGATAATAGATGGAATATGACAATAATGTTTTAAAAACAATGTCATTTTAGTTAGTAATGTGATTTTGTAGTAGTTATTATATATAGAATAAATTATTTATATATTGTCTACTTATATATCTTTTTCCCCGTGGCCAATATTTCTAAATATACTTGGTTTCAATATTCGAATATATATGTGACCACCAAAATTTTAATATATAGATAAATTACACTTGATAAAAAAACTCACATGATGCTTTCCCATGAATCTTTTACTTGGTGCAATTTATATTCCTCTATCCCTTATTTCAACATGAAAAATAGTCAACATCATGTTCCCTTTATTTTCCTTGATATTCCTCTTCTTGGAAGTGCATTGTGATAAAACCATAGCATTTGGGATCTTCTATTTTCTTTTATGTTTGTTCACTAAAATCATGGAATTATTTTTTTTATTCATCTCATTATCTTGTTGGAGATAAACATTAAGTATATCTGGGAGAGACTTCTAAAATTTTTCATATTAAAATTTACAAAAAAATAATTATATGATCTAAGGGAGGGATGTAAGAATAATATTGGTTCCTATTTATTCTATGAATTTAAAAACTATAACCCATTGGTGCTCAATTTAGCTAATTATCTTGACTACATGTTGCCAATTGGTCCACCCACTCTATGATTTCTCTGAGAAAAATAATCAGATATCTCAAACAACTCCTGTATAGATCTCTCTTAGTGAAGTCCACTTAGATACTTGAACATTCTATGAACATCCTTGTTTTCATATGAAAACTTGAGTTCAATAGACAAATATCATTTCATTAGAAATTGAACATCTACTGCATCCTTGAAATTTTTTTCATAGAAAAGGAACAATATATGACTCACCTCATTGGTAGGTAGATGATTCATTGAGGATTCTAACACATGATATTTTTTTTTCACATCACATCCCAACCCTACATTTTTTTAGCAACTCGTTGAATCTGTTACTAGTGGGGATATGGTATTTCTCTAACATATATCATTGGGTTAGTGAGGATAAATAACATTCCATTTTCTATAATTATAAAATAGTATTTTTTTGATTTAAAAATTATGTTACAAATAATTCTAATTAATTTTATTACATATCCAACTATTTTATCAAGTACCAATATCCCTCACCATTAAACATAAAATTTATATTTTCTAGGATATTCTATTGTAAATGATTAGTATTCCTTTTTACATAAACCCAATGAAGGTTGGTCAATATAATTGAATGTATTTTGGTATAAAATTATATACTAACTACATGCATGGATATACGTGATCCATTGAGTGGACTCCCCAATAATAAAATCCTAACTTGATTTTTTCCACACTTGCCTCTATGTTAAATCAATTCTAGTGAGGAATACTTCTCTTAATATAAGATGGTTAAGTCATCCCATAACCTTTACAATGACTCCACATTAAAATTAAGTGTACCAATGAGGTTCAATCCGAAAGTTAGTTTTAAGGAATTCATTCCTAATCCAATAATGGAAGGCCAAGTATGACATAATATATATTTGATAGATTTTAATTTATTAAACATTCTTTAAAAAAATTGTTAGTATTAAGAGGTAATTAATTAATTAATTAGCCATGATTGATAAAATATTTACTCATAATCTATTTATTTAACTTCTATATTTGATCATTAACTCATTTCATTCTGTGATCTTGGTCTTGAAATGATAAAGTAAATAATACACTCACCTAAATAAATAAATAAATAAAATGGTTCAATCATCATCTTATCTAATGGTTGGTATTTTATACAAAAATAATTCAACCTATAACCAAGGTTAATAACTCTTTCTACCAATAATGGAATGAGTTGCAGCATTCCACCAATTCACCATTGTTTTACCTAGGTTGAAATCATTATGGTTATTTCTTGAATCACCTCTATGTGTCTTGGATAATTCATTAATTAAAAGTATTCATAACTCATGCATAGGTGATCAGAACGAAATGATTTATTAATGGGGTTTCATAAATAATCATGGACACACAGGTCTGCATAATAATGGAGGGAGGTATGACACATAGGCCATTGGGTTTAATTAAGTATTAAATAATTATAAACCCATTGAATAAATCAAATTTAAACATCCAACACATACTGCATTTTTGTTAAATCTAATGAATGATCATTCATACAACATATTCAAAAAATTAATTTAGTTAACATTAATTTCTATTCATTATTTATTTTTATGATAAATGATATTACATTAACTAATTAATTAATTAATTAAATTTTATTTTAATTTTCTTTTTAATTCATTTGGAGATTATCATCACTAAATAAAATCATTTAAATAAAAGGTGGAACCAGTTATTAAAAATGATTATTATAAAATAATTGATCTTTTTTATAATACATTAAATACATTTTTAAATTATCATACCCAAATGGTTTCAATGAATAAAATGTGTTTTCTATTACTATAACTATAAATTTATTTTTTTAATTATTTCAGTAATCCAAAGTCATCATTTCAGGTCCTTATGAGATACCCATTGTGTATCTCGTTAGTTGTGTAATTGGGTTACTTGCCTAGGGATTCAGTGTGTATATTTTTAAGACTACACAACATGTACTACCAACTACATGTTGTATGTTCTACATTCCATGTTTCCATGCAACATGTCTAAGGACTTGTCATGTTCATTGAACATTGTACTACACAATGTGTAAAATCTACAAATAGTCCACGTATATTGTATGGTGTGTATATACATGTCTCACTGAATGGCTCGGTTTTTACCATATACATGGGAATTGATGAGTTATATGTCATTTTTTTATAGATACACATCATGTACTCCATTGATGAAATAGTTTATGAGTATCATGTAGTTTTTACCATATATAATTCCTACATGGGTTATGTGAATTCTACTATTAATGTGTCTGTAATACACAATGTGTACGTCAGCTAGATGTTGTGTATTCCAATATATTGTGTCTTATTTTGGCATGGTCTAAACAAATGGTGCTATAAATACACCACATGTAATTACTATTTGGGTAATCATGTGTCCCGCGACATGGCCAAGTGTGGTGCACAAGGGTATATAAAATTTAATCCATTAAAACAATGTGTAATCCCATGATATCCAGCCACATTCCTTATAACTTTATAATAACATCTCTATTCATTCTTCATTTGATCTATGAATAAATATTTTATAAATCTTGAATGATGAAATAAATATGATGAAGGTCCATTAATTAAATAATTGAATTAATGAATGCATGATATTTAAATGAAATATCTATCAACTATTGAGAATTCATATCAATAATAAAATAAATAATTTTCAATTTGAAACAATACCCCATTAATACCACTTGAATGATCTGGGAATATGAGAAGAGGATTTTGTGCGAATTAAATTAAAGTTTCACTTATTTTATAGTTTCCTAAAACCTAAAGGGAGGTTTTTTCATGGTAAATTAATAATCAATTTATTTAGATCCAGAATAAATTATTTCCATGTCTTAGGATATTTTCTTCAATGAAATTTTTGATCTACTGAAACCCCATTTGGGGTACCTTCAAATACCTATATGATTTTCACTGTATAATCCCTCTTGATATGATCAAAACACAAACCTTTGTTCTATGTACAATTCTATTGATTTCCAAGTGCTAGCATGGTGAATCAAATACATTTTTTTGTTTATATTGATTTCTCTAAGATGTATTTTTCCTGATGTATCTCTTCACATTATTAAGAGGATGATCGGAGGAATTCATGAGATAGAGATAGAATATTGTTATGTGTAATGATTCTCAATTCTCAATTTTTGATTCACCCTACATAATAGAAAAAACTCCCTATTTATAGAGCCATGGTTTAGGATAAAATGTTATTTAATTTTGAACCATTCCATAACTAATATTATAATATTTAACAGACCCCATGTCAAAATATTAATAATATTATTATTTTATTGTGCACCCACTAACTCACACAATAACAAAGCTTATGTTACCATATTGTAAATTAATGTTTATTATCAGATGTGGTATTTGTCTATATGAACTCATTGGTATTTATTGAGTACCCTAATAAATATTTAATTAAATATTTCATTCATCTATAAATATTTGTGACTGATATATCGTAAATAAAATTATCCCTAAATCTTGAGAAAAATATGTAACTGATTTGTTAAATTCAAATGGAATTTAATCAACATCAACAAAAACACTGTTTATGACCCTATAAGATTATTTATAAATGTCATTGGGTGAGATCACCTAAATTTCAAGATTACTAAATTGGTCAAGGAACCATGAAGAAAAATATTAATTTCCTAATGCGGAAAACCCCATTTGAATGATAATTGTGTAATATAATCCCTTTTTCATAATATAAGATGAATATTTTTTAACATCTGTGTCATCAACATAGGTTCTTGGTTTGAATTTCTTCATCTATCTGAAATAATAATGTTTTTCACTATTTCCATGGAATTTAATGTCTTGGTTTTATTCCAATAAATGTTTAAATATATAAGCATTCATAAATATAAAAGATGAAAATATTTCCTCATCTTATTCATTAATAACATGGCATTCATGATGCACCCAACATAACTTGCTTCCCATCAATATATGGTGTGACTGTTTTAGTGAGTAAATATGAGTTTTTAATTCATGAAATCCATCAATGATAATCATAAAAGTCTTAAGACAAATATTAACATTTGAAAATTGGAATATCTGATGATAGAAAAATATTTAGAATTCCAACTAGCAGGCATGTTCTCATAATATCCCATCTTGGATATGACCAAGTGAAAAGATTATAACAAGAATCCTTATTTGATTATCAGTAGTCACACATGATAGTCTACATAACATTTTCCCTATAATAGTATGTTATCCAACCATATAAATATATTTCATAATATCATTATAGTAGGGATCTACTGTGACCCAATAAATGTGATAGATACCCAAGGATATTATTATAATAAATTCATTCAAAATAATGAACAATATGTAATAAGATTTTTTATTAATATTAAATTCATCAAATATACATGTAATAAAATTAAAATAAGTTAGTCTTAGGAAACTAACATAAATAGTAATCAAGTCAATGGTTTAATAAATAATAATCAAAAACCGATCCTCCAGTTTTCTTTATGGATTTATTTCGTAGATTGTGGAAAAACTAATGATAATTCTCACATATAAAGATCTCCTAGGACTCCTAGATATAAGTTATCATGCTATATTTTAATGGATACCATAAAAAAATAATATCATGTTAATAATTACATAAATTTTAAGATAAGTATTATTTATTTACATGGCATCCCCTGATAATACATGTGGTGATGAAAATAAATGGTAATATAATCCCATGTAACCCATGGTTAATAAAAATAATTTAATATAATTGCACCACCGTATCCAATAAATATATGGGAAAAACTAGAGTAAATAAGAGAAAATAATAAAAAAGTTAGTTCATGTATAAATTAATGAAAATTAAAAATGATTTTTCAAAATTAACAAAAAAAATGAACATACCTCTGAATGTGTGGATCAAAATGAAAATGATAAAGTTGCTTATGAATTATTTTGGAAATCATAAATATTGTTATAACACTACCTCATCAATTCAATAATGAAATAGTAGCAAACTATGCATCTGATGATGAGGTATGAGAGAGGTCACCAAGAAGCCTGCAATCTTTGAGGATATGGAATAGCTCATCAAAATCATCACCAAACATCAGAAACCCAAAAAATATATTTTATCTGAATAATTGAAAATTGGATGTATATACTAATTATGACTATAACTAGATTGTAATTGTATCATTATTCATCTTTATCCTCATATTCATATTATATCATAACAATATCTCCACATTTAATCCTGGGTTCAACAATTCATGAAGAATATTTATCTTAATCATATTAATCTATTTCAAATTAAATTGTTACAACTTAAAAATCATCATAACCATCATCCAAAAATTGTAGGGTTCATCATCAATATTTGTGTATTTTTACTTTAAATATTTATTTTTTTTATTTTTGAGAAATTTAAATTCCGTTCACATCAGCCAAAACACTATTACATTCCATAAAATCACTATATTTAGATATCATTTTTATAATTTCCTACTATTCAATTAAATATATTAAAGTGAAATAATAATTTTCATATCAAATTTTATGTTTTTGATAATCTATCATAAATTGTTCATTTACTGGGAGAATGATTTTATATTTAATGTTAATGATTCAATGGAATAGATAAATCTGAAATCTATTATCAGTATCAAACCAATTTAATTTAAACATTTTTAAATAATTTTTCCCCAGATAATGAATCTCCATTATATCATCTATAATTCCCTAATATTCAACCTCACTTTCTCTATGAAGATATCCTTTCAATAAAACACTACAATAAATTGTTTTTATTCTCTATATAAAAGTTTATAAAATCAAAGAAAATTCATCACATATTAATTATATGATTTTACCAATAGTGATGAGGGGTTACTCGATACACATAATTGATTATCAGTTTTATCTTTATTTTGTGATACATTAAAAATTAAAAAACAATTTTCAGTATAAAAAATAATTAATTTATTACATATATTAAACCACAAACATTTTAAATTACTAGTCTCTAAAACATGTAGAAAAATCATGTTGTTGAAATTATTGAATATAATATGGTATAAATTATGGAAACTATTTCTTAATATGATCATAAAATAATATAAATATGAATTAATAATAATTTACCTAAAAATATAATGATATCATGGAATTATCCCCACAATATAAATCGTATCATTTATTCATAATTGAGTAGAATATAAGTTTTATCCCTTTAATTTTCATAATCTTAAATCCATCATTCATGAACTCCACCAAATCATGTAACACCCCAAGATTTCAATAACTTACACTACATGAAATATTGAGTTCAAGTGCACCACAACTTACCAAACTAGCCATTATGAATAGTAATACCCACTTTTTATAATTTTATACATTATATCTTTTAAAATGGACTTCATTTTTGGATTCAGAATATCAAAGTTATCTTAGGGTAATTTTTGGTACTTTTCTGATAACATTCATATTTTGATGAATAGTGAAAATTACTAAATTTTAATTAAAAAAACTTTTTTAATCGTAATAATGAATACTGATAAATTATGAATTTGAATGGTTTGGAATTATAATTATATTATATTATTAGCATTTAATAAAATTTAGGTTATTATAAGTAATTCTAGTTTTCAATTTGACATAAACAAGTGTCAATCTTTTGATAGTTATTATTTCATAAAAACACGATTTTTGTTTTGACAACGGCAATTAATTTTAAATTAATTTCTCCCAATTTTGTGTTTTGAATTTATAAAAATGTAATCCATATTTATAATCATGAGTTCCACATTTTTTAAATAGGTAACTTTTATTTTTAGACATTTTGAATAATTACTTCGGTAATTATTTTATTTACCATGGTTAAAGTGTAAATCTGGTAAATAAGGATACAAAATAATATAATAATATTATTAAATTACTATAAATGGTTTCGTAACCATATTGGATGATACATTTCTGACTATGGTCATCTTTGTGTCGATTTTGGGACCCCATGGATCCACTTGTAAGTGAAAATGACACTTTTTATTAATTAAGTTAAAGTAAATACAAAAATGACATAAGCCTATATCTTTTAGTAAAACATTTTTACATATAGTTATACATGTTATCTCTTAAAATATTAATATTTATTATAAATATAAAACTATTTCTTATATAATGGTGTTTTATTTATAATTTTTAGAAATTGAATAATTAAATTTATTTTTGACACAATGATGATGTAGTATTTTCCTTATTAATGAATGAATCAAATAATTGGTATTATAAATGTTAAAATAAATATAATTTGAACGTTTTGATGCCATTCAAGAATTTTATACGTTAATATGAGATGTTAGTATTTATTATATTAATTTTTTTTGAATTAATAAAGTTGTTAAGACTTTAAAAAAATCAATTATTTAATAGTGTTTAAATTGACATAAAGGAGTTTTTAAAATATATATTATATTAATAATTGATATAATATTCTTTAAAATCTATGGTTTGGAAAAATTACTTATATAATTATAGTTGTATCATTAATTAACCACTTCGGGTTCTCTTGGAAGTTTATAGTTAGTTTATTAACAATATAATATAAAAATACATAGCGACGTGGTAAATGTCAAACTATTTAACTAAGAGATAAATCTAAAAGATAATGTTAATATAGTGACCCAAAGCTATCTAAAACCTATTAGTTGAGTGGTTTTCGAAACATCCCCACCTTAGACATTAAATAATCCACTTTGAAGCCATTAAAAATCAAAAATTATTTTATTATAAAATAATATTTCTATCTTTTCCTAAGGTTCCCCTCACTCCTCTTATAAATGGGAACTCTCTCTTATCTCTAATTAACACATTAAAAGAATTTCAGCTCGGCCAACCCCTACAAAAATACCTTCTCAACTTTACTCCCTTAATCCTAGAGGCCTTACTTTAGTCAGAAATCCATCCTAAGGATCACTTTTGATCAAATCCAGAGGAAG
Source organism: Viscum album (assembly GCA_963277665.1). Lineage (NCBI taxonomy): Eukaryota > Viridiplantae > Streptophyta > Magnoliopsida > Santalales > Viscaceae > Viscum > Viscum album. The sequence goes on from OY728129.1 coordinate 2,832,965, forward strand.
AACCCGAAGAAGATGTAAATATTTCATCACCTCTTTCAAGTTCCTTTCTTCTTCCACTTACCTTTTCTTTGTTGTTTCCATTATAAAATAATAACTCTAGTATCTTATATATACAGTTAGGTTATTATAAATATGTTACAGACAAATTCATTATTCACTCCATCCTTTGAATGACATGTCACCATACGTGCGTACGTATGGCTTACCGTCTCCACCTCGTGGTGTAATTGTTATTGAATACATTATTACTTGGATGGGTATAATAATGATGTGTAACTGATGTAAATAAAAAATATGATATGATAATGATTCTTTTTATTTTTTATACCATCCAATTATATATTATTTTAATATAAAAAGAATGATATTGTCACTCGTGCGTACGTACGGATTACTGTCTCCACGAACAATATGAGATTCATTTCCCAACGTATCCATTCAAGACTAAATTTAATTTGATGATTAAAATTAATGTTTATAGACATGATATAATTCTGTATATGAATATGATACATCCCATCCATGACAAAAAATGACTCACATACAAAGAATATAAAGGAAAACGAATCCGTTAACACCCGAAACGACGATAACACTAAGATATTATTAACAAAGAAATGTTAAAAGTTTCTATATGATATCTTATTAATGTATATGATTCTTGTATAATTTAATTAAAATAATTTCACCATTATACAGGACGTTAAACGACCCTCAACCAAGGAAAAAGTACTATGTAAGGGGTTTCTTATCTCACTTTTAATTCTTTGAGATTTCCATCGTTCACCACTTATTTATTGCTTGTGGTGTGTGTACTGCCCATGATTGTATTCATTGTGTAATATAAATTAATTTTTGGATATTTACATTATCATTGTATGATCCTTATTTTATGTTTGTATGTTTCTTATGTTACCAAAATGATAACGTAATTGGAAATTTCAATTTCCACTCATTTGGATTTACGCCTACTTCATTGATTATTTTACTCCAAGATTATGTGTGGAATAAATATTCCTTTTCTTATGTCATAATTTCCACTCCCCATTTTTTGGATATACTTTTGATACACATAATCAATCCATTGGTAAAATCTCTATTCATTGATATGAACTTGATAAGATTATTTTTAACTCAATCTCCTTTTGTTGAGTTAAACGTCCAATTCATTGGTGTTGTTTTTACAAGAATATGTGTGAATGCCCTCTGATTTATTTACACTGAATATCCAATAATATTGAGTGTATTTATATTTTACACACATAATTATTTCATTCATTTATCCTTAACCTACGAATACAGACTTTTTATGACATTTCATCTCAATTTACATTCCATTAAGACTTCTTTTTTGTTATATACCAAATCACTTTTATATGGAGTATATAATGTACTTTGACATAGTATATCATGAATCCATTTATTATCATGGTGTTATAAAGTTTTGATTATGTCAATTATTTTTATTCAACTGTCTCTCGTTTGGTTAGGAACTCTATCTAAAATATCATATTAAATTTTTTTAGTGATTTATTATTCTTAATCTTTATCATTAATGTCCATGTTTTAAAAATGGTTTTAAGGATTTGATTGTATGGATATTAAAGTTTTAAAATTAAAACTCCTTTTAAAATTTTCAAAGTGTTATGGGACACTTTGATTCAAAAATCTATTTTAAAAAACTTCTTGACAAATATTGTGACTTTTAAATGTTTTTAGGAAAAGGGGGATATTTCTCTCAAATAGTTATGATGACTATTTTCATCTATGTCGATATCCTTCATTATTCTCGATTTTGGTTAATCGGTTACATTACAATCTTCCATATTGTATTGAATGCGTTATGATTGAATGTGGTTCTGGTAGTTTTATGCCATTCATAGTTTGTTGATAAAGTATTGACATTTCGTATACTAGTTTCAAATATGAATGTTTATGTTATATTTCATACTTTTCATATGAGGACTGCATTGGACTTAGTAGGTGATGGGTGGAGCCCGCTATAGCTCCTCGATGCATCAGTAGGTATCATGAGACAAACTAGTGTCTTGGCACAAGGGCCTAACAAAATCTTATTTGTATTCTTGGCACAAGGCCTTGATTATGTGGTTATGAATGTCTGGAATTGTGCATTCCATCATTATGAAAGTGGTGATTGATATTTCATGTGATTATTAGACTAGTAGAATATTCCAGTGAGTAAGTAAATGGCATTATTTTAATTTACCTTTTCCATATTATTCTAAAGTTCATGTTTAAAATGATTTTTTTTAGTTTTATACATTGCCTTAAGTGTTCATGATTATTTGTAAAAGTTTCCTCTATATTGTTATCGTTACGGAGCATCTGAGCTCACCCCTTTCAATGTTTTATTTTTCCAAGGAGTAGAAGAATTATATTATGATTGACCTGCAATGGTATTCTATGGAATCTTAGTGTTGTCTTTGGAAACAATATTGTTGTAGTTTTTGATTTTATGATGTAATGAAAATCTATTGAATATATCTAGTGTTTCCAAGTCTACTAAACTAATCGGACTTTCTAGACTTGATCTTTTGTGATCATGACAATGTTATGTAATAATGCACCGACTCTAGGTAAATGGGGTCGGGGTGTTACAGTTGCTATCCGAGGAAGATTAGTATAATCCTTGGAAAATAGATTTAGATAAACTCTATTTAGAGCACATATACCTAAGATAGACTTTGAGGATTAGAATAGAATACCTTCCTAAAATTTTGGTATTGTAGAGATTTTGTGAGATTTCCATGAAATACATCCCTGTCTGGATATGATCTGGTAGAGACGGCTCTAGCAAAGATGTACCTAGGGGTAAAACCAGAAAACACCGCTTTGACCTAGAATTGAAGGGGAAATAGTGCATGACAACATGCCTTGTTGCACTCTTGGTTACGACACTCCCGCAGGATATGCTTAGAATAATTTTCATTTTCCTTACAAACCAATTTGAAGTGTTTTAATATAAGATGAGAATAAATGACCATGTTTAATCCTATGGTGTTTAAAATTGAAAATATGGTGTCATAATATTCTCAAAATTATTTTATAACTACTGTTACTCAAACAATGCTTTCTAGTTTTATTCAATGGCTAGATTCCAAGGAAGTCATAGTAACATAGATCATAATGTAAAAGGTGGGAATGGTGGTGGAAATGATAAAAAATGGAATTCTGATAGAAGTAAAAGATTTCGTGTTCATGCCAAATCAGTTTTCAAAAAAAATTTGATCAACAATATATATATTAACAAACTACCGGACTAAACAAAGATGAGAAATGTGATGAATGACAGGAGCTCCAGCAGTGGAGACCATGGAGAAAAGAATCCTAAATTTCTATCATGCTGGAAATGTGGAAGGAGACACCCAGGAAAGTGTCTCAATGGAATAAATAAATTCTTTATGTGTGGGAAAGAAGGATATAAAGTAAATAATTGCTGAAGGAAAATGATGAGTACTACGGAAGAAAATAAAAATGGTCCCAAGAATCTATTTAGATTCATTAGCCATAATTTTAGGGGACCTGGCCATTACACGAGTGAATTACCTATTCTATAAGATATTTTTGTGGTCAAAGAAGATGCTATGTGGAAATAAATGGTTTTAGAAATGTTTAAATGTATTAGTGCTCCTTGTTGATGGGATTAATTTGGAATAATTTTCTATTGTGTTTGTAACCCTGCAGTTTGTCATGTGAAAATGATATTTGAGGAAGAATTATCTTTTCTCTTGTGGATAAAGTTATAAATAAACCTTTGGAGTTATATGAGCATTGGGTTTGAGGAAATTACAAGTTATTAAATTTTGGGATGAAAATGAAAGGTATGAGATAACATTTGTAGTTAAATTATGTTTTGGTTATTTTTGAGGAATTTATCTATTTTTGGTAATGTTATAAAATATAGTTCTAAAAAAGGACAACATGAAGACCGTGTGACAACCCATCGTGTTGGACAATGCTGTGGGAATCGAACCCACAACCAGAGTGCGATTCAGATTTATCGCCTACCACCAGACTATGTGATGTCCCTGGTTAGTGTGACTAATTATTTTTAATTAAATGATTTTATTGGTCAATAATAAGTTGACTTGGGATCTTAAGTCTTATAAAATGAATACCCATAGTATAAGAAAATGATTTGGTTATTAAGTGAAAAATGTTATTTTAGAAGACGTTCTCTCTATTGGGAACACTATATGCCTAAGGAAAATAGAATACTATGGGATTTCATTTGAGGAATAATGGTGGATTTTTATCTATTTTTTTTATTGTGGATTTATAGTGATTTGGGTTATTTATGGAAATGAATAACCTATAATAGAGAATATGTGATTAGGTTAATTACTTTTAAGTATGTGACTTTAAGATTAGTCGATGTCCTTATCAAATACAATTTATCATGGAAGACTACATAACTAAATTCTTCTATGTTTTGGGTTTCAATATTAGTTTGGATTATATTGAAAATTTTTATGGAGAATTGTTTATTGAATGGTATTTATTTAACATTGGGGTATTGTTGGATTAATTTCAGAAATTAAGATTAATGTTTTTTTCTCTAATGGAATATCCTTTTGGGGGATCATCTAATCTTGTACTAACTGTTTTGTTTTTGATTAATCATTAAAGACACAGTAAATATATGGTTTATCCTTTGTGGATCATGTGATTCTCTATATGTTTATTCCAGCTCTTCCGGTATGACCAAGTCTTCTTGAATACTCACAGTTTAAAACAATTAGTTAGTTGTATAAATTTATTAAATAATGAAAATCTACTTAAAAAGTAAGTATATATCTTTATTTTCATAGTCAATCTCATAAATAAATTCCTCATCTTTATGAAATGTAACATAAAAAAACGTTCTCCATTTACTTTTCCAATTGGGAAACTAATGACCTTTTTTCCAATCAAAAGTTTGTGGTTTTATTGTCGATAACTTTCTCCTGATCATGTTTTCTATCCCTCTCCATCAGAACATGACACTTATTTTATCTTTCATATCCATGTTTTTCTACATGGAATCCTAGTATGGGTTATCTCGGGTGACTATTGTACTTCTCTTCCTCTATATTAAAGTGATAGTTTTATTGACTCTTTTTAAAATGTGGAACATTCCATTTTATTCTCAAGCCCAATTTTAAAAATTGTGAGGACAAAATTTATTTAAGGAGGGAAGAATGTCACGCCCCAATATTTCAGTAACTTACATTACACACAACACCGAGTTCAAGCACACCACGACTTATCAAACAAGCCGTTATGAGTAGTAATACCCAATTTTTGAAATTGTATACAACCAATATATCAAAATGGACTTCATTTATGGATTCATAATATCAAAATTATCTTAGGGTAAATTTTTGGTACTTTTCTGATAACTTTCATATTTTGATGAATAGTGAAAATTACTAAATTTTAATTGAAAACAACTTTTTTAATAGAAATAATTAATAGTGATAAAGTATGCATTTGAATGGTTGGGAATTATAATTAGATTTTATTTTTGACATTTAATACATTTTAGGTCATTATAAGTAATTTCAAATTTAAATTTGACATAAGCAAGGGTCGATCTTTTCATAGTTATTATTTCATAAAAACAAGCTTTTCATTTTGACAACGGGAATTAATTTTAAAGTGATTTATGACACTTTTTTGTTTTGAATTTAGAAAACAGATTCCATATTTAGAATCATGTGTTCCAAATTGTGTATATAGTTAACTTTTATTTTTAGACATTTAGAATAATTACTTTGGTAAATATTTTATTTACTATGGTTAAAGGGTAAATCCGGTAAATAAGGATAAAAAATAATATTATAATAATATTAAATTACCCTAAAACATGTCCTAACCCAATTTGATGATACATGTCCGACCATGTGAATATTTGGGTCTATTTTGGGTCACCATGGAGAAACTTGTTAGAGATAATGACACTTTATATTAATTAAGTTAAAGTAAATACAAAAATGAAGTAAGCATATATCTTTTAGTAAAACAATTTTTACAAAGGGTTATTAAAGTCATATCTTCAAATATAAATACTAATTATAAATATAAAAAGATTTCTTACCTAATGGTAATTTATTTATAATTTTCAGACATTGAATAATTAAATTTATTTATGACACGATAACGATGCAGTATTTTCCTTATTACTGAATGAATCAAATAATTGGTATTATAATTGTTAAAATAAATATAATTTGAATGTTTTGATGAAATAAAAGAATTTTCTAGGTAAATATGACATGTTAGGATTGATTAAATTAATTTATTTCTAGTTAAGAATGTATTTAAGACATTAACAAAATTCGATTATTAAATAGTGTCAAAATTGACGTAAAAAAGTTTTTAAAAAGAATATTATATTATTAATTTATATAATATTATTAAAATCTAAGGTTCGGCCAAATTACTTATATATTGATAGTTGTATCATTGAAGAAACTCTTGGTGTTCTCTTGGAAGTTTATTTTATGTTTATTAACCATATAATATAAAAATACAAGAGACATGGTAAATGTCATACTATATAACTAAGAGTTAAATCTAAACGATAAGGATAATATAGTTTCCCAAACCTATCTAAAACCTATTGGTTGAGTGTTTTTCGACCAATACCCACCTTATACTCTAAATAATATACTTTTGAGCCATTATAAATGTAAAATAAATTTATTATAAAATAATATTTCTAGCTTTACCTATGGTGCCCCTCACTCCTCTTATAAAAGGGCACATCAATTCTATATAATTAACACCTTCAAATCACTTTGGATTATCCAAAACCTCCCCAAATACCCTATAAACATTCCTCCCTTCATCTTATAGGCCTTAACTTATTCATAAATCCAACCTAATGAGCCATTTTGATCAAATAAAAAGGAAGAACCTGAAGAAGAGGTAAATATTTCATCACCTCCTTCAAGTTCCTTTCTTCTTTCCATTCCATTTTCTTTGTTGTTTCCATTAAAATATAATAACTACAGTATATTATATATACCTTGATGTTATTATCAATATGGTACAGTGAAATTAATTATTCTATCCATCATTTGAATGACATGTCACCATACGTGCGTACTTACGGCTTACAATCTCCACGTCGTGGTGTAATTGTTATTCAATACATTATTATTCGGATGGATATAATAATGATGTATAACTGATTTATATAATAAATATAACATGATAATTATTATGTATATATGAGATACCATCTAATTATATATTATTTTAATATCAAAATAATGATATTTTCACTCATGCGTACGTACGGATTACCGTCTCCACAAACGCGATGAGATTCATTCCCCATTGTATCCATTCAAGACTAAATTTCATTTAATGATTAAAAATAATGTTTAGAGACATGATATAATTCTTTATATAAATAATATACATCCCATAAATGAAAAATATTACTCACATAACAATGAATATAAAGGAAAACGAATCTGTTAACACCTGAAACGATGATAAAATTAACATATTATTAACAAAGCAATGTTAAAAGATCATATATGATATCATATTAATGTATATGATTATTGAATAATTTAATGAAAATTATTTCAGCATTATAAAAGAGGTTAACCTACCCTTGACCAAGGAGACAGTACAATGTAAGGGGTCTCTTATCTCACTTTTAATTCTGTGCGATTTCCATTGTTCACCACTTATTTATTGCATGTGGTGTGTGTACAGCCCATGATTGTATTCATTGTGTAATATAATTAAATTTATGGATATTTACACCATCATTGTATGATCCTTCTATCATTGGTGTGTGTTTCATAAGTTACCCAATCGATAAGGGAATTTGAGATTTTAATTTCCACTAATTCAGCTTTACGTATACTTCATTGATTATTTTACTCCAAGATTATGTGTGGAATCACTAATCATTTTCATATTTCATAATTTCCACTCCGCTTTCTGTGGATATACATTTGATAAACATAATCACTCCATTGAAAAATTATTAATTCATCGATATGAACTTGATAGGAGTAATTTTAACTCAATCTCCATTTGTTGAGTTAAACATTCAATTCATTGGTGTTGTTTTTACAATAATATGTGTGAATGTCCTATGATTGATTTACACTAAATATCCAATAATATTGAGTGTATTTATATTTTACACACATAATTATGTCATTCATTTATCCTTAACCAAAGGATACGGTCTTCATAATATATTTCATCTCAATTTTCATTCCATTGAGACTTCTTTGTTGTCATACACCAAATCACTTTTATATGGTGTATATAATCTACTTTGACATAGTATATCATGAATCCCTTTTTTATAATGATGTTAAAAAGTTTTTGTTACCTCAACTATTTGTATTCATGTTTCTCTATTTTGGTTAGGAACTCTAACAAAAATATCATTTTAAATGTTTTAAAGATTTATTATTCTAAATCTTTCTCATTAATGTCCAAGTTTTAAAAATGGGTTTAAAGATTAATTTATATGGACATTAAAGTTATAAAAATCAAACTATTTTAAAATGTTTCAAAGTGTTATGGGACACTTTGATTCAAAAATCTATTTTAAATGGATTATTGACAAATAGTGTGAATTTTAAATGATTTCAAGAAAAAGGGGGATATTTCTCTCAAACATTTTTGATGATTATTTTCATCTATATCGATATCCTTAATTATTCTCGATTGAGGTTAATCTGTTACATTAAAATATTCCATATTGTACTAAATGAGTTATGTTTTACTGTGGATGTGCTATTTTTATACCATTCATGGTTTGTGGATAATGTATTGACATTTCGTATTCTAGTTTCAAATATGATTGTTTATGTTATGTTTCAAGATTTTCATATGAGGAATGCATTGGACTTAGTAAGTGACGAGTGGATACTGCTATAGCTCCTCAATGAATCAGTTGTTCTCAGGAGACAAACTAGTGTCTTGGCACAAGTCCTCGACAAAATCTTATTTGTAGTCTTGGCACAAGGCCTTGACTATGTGGTTATAAAAGTCTGGCATTATGAATTCCATCATTATAAAAGTGGCTATTGATATTACATGTGATTATTCAACTAGTAGAATATCCATGTGAGTAATTAAATTGCATTATTTGATTTTATCTTTTCCATATTATGTAGAGGTTCACGTTTAAAAGGGTTTTGTTTTAGTCTTAGACATTGCCTTATATGTTTACTCTTATTTATAAATGTTTCCAATATATTGATATCCTTACTGAGCATCTAAGATCACCCTTTTCTATATTTTATTTTTCCCAGGATGTGAAGAACTATATTATAACTGACCTGCAAAAATAGTCCATGGTATCATAGTGTTTTCTTTGGAAACAATGTTGTTGTAGTTTTCAATTTTATGATGTAATGAAAACCTTATGAATGTATCTATTGGTTCCAAAGCTACTAAACTAATCCGTCTATCAAGACTTGATCTTTTGTGATAATGCCAATATTATGTAATAATGCACCGACTCTTGGTAACTGGGGTCGGGGCATTACAAATACCATTTTGATGATGATTAAAAACTAATAATTTAAAATACATTTAATTTTCAACATTTACCCAATTATAACCAATTTTTTTAGGTTTTTTATGATATTCATGTTGAAAATAATAGGAAAAGAAAAAAATAAAATTAATCTTGTAAATTGGATTCTAAAATTTTTCCTTAAATAGATGATTTCTAGGTAACTTATTATTAAATTTTTCCATGAATCTCTTTTATGGGCACATTCATCAGAACTATACTAGTCCTATATATTTTTATTTATAGGAAAATTGTAATATTAAATGTCCCATTGTAGAAAGAAAATATAGAAGAATTTTTTTCCACATTTAAACAAAATGAAAACTAAATCTTCTTACAGCCTACTCAAATTATTAGTCTTCTATCACTACAATAATTTCTTTCAAAATATAATTTTACATATAATGGATCCCAAAATGAATAATTAAACTATCTATTAATCCCAATAAGTTAAATTTTATCTATTATAACATGAGAATCATAACATTATAATATGAAAATATAACAGTTTCTAACACATCATGTTAAATTTGAGAACATAACCATCTATTATCCACAAATCTGAAATCCAATGACCGAATACTGAAGTATTTTCTTTAGAAATAATAGAATTTTCTTTTCACTTTATTAACTTCTGTGATATTTTTATTTCAAATAACTCATATTGTGGACACCTGCAAATTTGGGAAAGATATATTCATAATTTTATATTATCTTTATCCATAACATGTTTGTCCATAATGGTATAAAATAAAATATGAAAAAAATTCTTCTCAATAAACACCACTTCTAACATGCCACTACCCAAAAAATAAGAGAAATATGGACGATCCCAAACTTTACTCTATTTAATCCAATTATGGTATTTCCTAATGCCATCAATTTTTTTGTATATAGTTTATCTAAAGGTAATGGGAAGTAATAAAGAGACAATGGATTTTAAATAAATACCTGATATCATTTCTCAATGTTCATCTCCTTTAAATGTACCTTTTCTAAAATTATTTCTTTTCATTCAAAAATAATGTTCTGTATGAATAAATATTTTATAAATTTGATAAAACATGGTTTTCTTCCATTTTCTCACTATTATAGTATAGAAATTATTTTATACTATGTTTGATCTAGCCAGATAACATTCCATATTTTAGGAACGCAATAATTTTTCATATTATGATAACCTTCTTTATGAAAGTATGTTTTTAAAAAACATCATATGTACTAACACACATACTCAAAATAAATTTTAATCCTAAATCATTTAATTCAAATAATCATCAATATTATTCCTATGATATCCTGGAATTAATAATGTCATAATGATATATAGTTCATTCATAAAAATACAAGGATGAAAGTATTATGGAGTTATAAAGATGCATCAATAAGAATATTGACTACTTTAAGAACCAAATGAACATAAACCACAAGTAGAAAGACCTTATCACACGTTATTGGGTAATGAAGTAAAATAAGTATGCACCTAATCAATTTTTTTCCATGAATAACCATAATAATTATTATTTAATATTTTATCGGTGGAAATATTACACTTGTGTCATTACATCAATGGAATTTCATTATAAGACATAAATAAATATTGTAATCTAAATTTTTGAAATAAATACATCAATTTTCTTACATGAACCAATCTGATAATCACTTTTTGTGTGTCTTTATACCATAATTTTTCACATATAACACAATTAACAAATGAATTTGTTTCAAAAAAATATAGGACACAATCATTTTCACATGCATGAATCTTATAATAACAATGTCTCCAATTAAAGACCAACAACTTAAATTTATTTAAATTTATAGGAGGTACATTTTCCTCTGGTAATCTTGATTTAACCAAAGATAATGTCTTATCAAAAAACAATTCAACATTCTATTTTCTAATTTAAAATCCTTAAATTGTGTACCTGCCTCATATTTACTTATCTTGAAATAGATTTATAAGGTATCCTCAATAGACATTAGCAACTTAAAAATTGACATGGTTCGAGCATTGAAGTTGAATCATAATTATGAGATTCTATTTGTTGAAAAGATTAACCAATAATATCTAGTAATACTTTTTAAAACCATGAAGAACTTGGAACAAAATTATTTGGATCTTTTAAATTAAATTCACCATGTTGATACTTAAAGAAACAAATTTCAAAAAAAAATTAAATAGATAAACACCAATATTTTCAAATATTTTACATCTACTAAAATCACATTTCTTATATTGAAACATAATTTTACCTTCTAAAATAAGTTATTATTTTGAAAAAGAAAATGGTAAAATTGTCCAACACCCTCAATATATATAAGATTTATACGAGAACTATCTAGACTCCTATGATTATTTATCCAATCATTATCTTGATATAAAAAAGTGTTCTTTACTTGTTCCAAAAATTTCTACGCAATAGAAAATAAAATATTTTCTTATAATTTAATCAATGAATGGAATTTATAATCTGAGCAAAAAATCATAAGATTAACAATTACATACAACTATTACCAAATATCAAAAATCATCATTAATTACTACTAAATGACATGAAATTAAAAATTGCATGTATCTATTGAAAAATATCAATAAATATAGGTAAATAAAAATTACTACTTATTGTAAAAAAAATATTTATTACTAATTATCACTGATTATCAGTAATTACTACTAATAATTAATTATTGTTTATAATAATTACAAATTATCATTAATTATTACTAATTTTTATAAATAACCTTTAATTATAAATAATTATTATAGATTTTTACTAATAATAACAAAATATCTTTTATTATTAGAATTTTTTTCATGGTTACAAATTATAGGAAATTATTCCCAATTTTTTCTGATTTTCACTCATTGTTTTTAAATATTTCCAATTTTTACTAATTATATTCTATTATTACTAATTTTTATTATTATTTCAAATTAATGCTGATTATTGATCACTGTTGTTAATTATTTCTAATTGAGTCTAATTATTTGAAATTATTAGTAATTATTAGTAATTGATAGCAATTATTTGTAACAATGAGTAATTATTATAAATTATTAGTAATTATTGATAATTGCTACAAATTATTGATAATTATTTCTAATTATTTATAATTAGTTATAATTTTTTCTAAATAGTTCTAAATATTGCTAATTATTGATAATTATTGATAATTATTAATAATTAGCTCTATTTTTGGAAATTATTTCAAATTATTGTAAATTATTTACATTAATTACTAAAATTTCCCAATTATTGTAAATTGTTAGAAACTATTCTTAATTATTAGTAATTATTTATAATCATTAATAATTATTTCTATTTATTTCTAATAGCTACTAATTATTTCTATTTATGAAAATTTTTGTAATTTTTTGTATTTATTATTGTTAATTACTCTTAATTATTGCTAGTTATTGTCAAATATTTATTCTTTACTAATTTTTACTCATTTTTAAAGATTATTGATATTTAGTGTTAATTATTTTTAATTATTGTTAATTATAACTAATTATCATTTATTATTACTAATCACTGTTGATTATTAATAGTAATTATTAATTGTTACAAATTATCATTAATTATTATGAATTATTTTTATTTGTTTTTAATTATTGTTATTTATAACTAATTAATTTCTAATTATCGTTAATTACTTTCTAATTATTTTCACTACTTTCTAATTATCATTTATTACTTGTAATTATTAGTAATTATCTTTTATTTTAATTATTTATTATTGTTTTTACTAATTATAGGCATTTTTTGTAATTTTAACTATTTGTCATTAATTGTTACATATTATAACAAGTTGTTTTTTCCAATTTTTAACTAAATTTCTCTAATTTTTACTAATTATGGATATTGTTTACTCATTATCAATGATTTTTTCTAATAATTAAAAATTTTGGCAAATTATTATTAATTATCTGTAATTTTTAGTAATTATTTCTAGGTGTTTCCCAATTATTAACAATTAATACAAATTTTTATGAATTATTGCTAATTATTGTGAATTATTATTTGTTATTCTTAATTATAATTAATTGTTTTTAATTATTTCTTGTTATTGTGATATATTACTAATTATTTCTAAATATTTTCAAATAATATGTAATTTATAATAATTATCCGTGATTTTTACTCAATATCAGTAATTATCAAAAAAATCTAATTATTATTAATTATCACAAATTATTACAAATCATTTTTATTTCATCTATTTTTAAATAATATATTATAATTTTTAATAATTATTGATAATTATTACTAATTAATAGAATTTTTTTAAAATTATAGATAATTTTGGCAAATTATCAATAATTTTTTATTATATTTTATTAATTATGGGAAAATATTACTATAATTATTACTAATTATTGTTAATTATTTTGTAATTATTGTTTACTTTTTTTAAATATCACTAATTATTAATTGCTAACAATAAATATTTTTAAATTATAAATATTTATTTACTAATTATGAATAATTATTTACAAATTATTATATTCATTCCTAGTTATTTATCAATTATATATGTTTAAAATCAAATTCAACTAATTACTTATAATTACAACTAATTATCGCTAAATAATGTTATTAACTTCTAATCTAGAAAAAATTAATTAATTTAAAATTAAAAATATTAACATAAATACATAAAAAATGATGCTTTACCAAATTGAAAAAGTGATATGATTCTGAATGTTTGAGAACCCAAGAAAAATAAAAAAATAATATAAAGAAAAACTAGATAGAGAACAAGAAAATGTGTGGAAGAGTTGTGCTGGAAAAATTTTATAGGGGTCATATATATAGGTTATATTAGTTGTTATGAGACTATTTTTTATAGAATTTTGTCAAAATTATTTCTTTTTAAAATGGGTTTTGACAATCATATTTCCCACAAAAAATGAGTTTGGTGGTAATATAAAACAATTTTTGTCAAAAAAATCAGAAATATTACTTTATCGACATAATATTTGCAAAGTGTTCCCTAAATTACAATAGAATAAATAAAATACAGTTTCGATGAAATACATCTTAAATAACACTCTTGAAATATATTATTTGAGATTGGAAATAACTTCCATCGCAAATAACTATAGATATGGAGATATATTATTTTTTACAGGTATATGAATCCCATCAAAAATAACCCTACACGTCAAACGTATTTGTGTCAAGAATATGTTTCCAATCGCAAATAGACCTTCCTTCTGTATGGCGTGCATTTATTCCATATGTATTTTTTATGGGAATCTATTCCCATCACAAATAACAAAAAATAAATGGTCGTTCACAATATAAAATGAATCCTTTCACAAATAAGATGATCATCTACACTATTTACAATGGGTTCCATGCTCATTGAAAATAACCTAACACAAATAACCCATTTCCTATACTGCTTATTTTTTAGGAAGATAAGGAATGCATGTGATGATTCAGACTCATGTAGGGGACACATTATGTCAAAACCTTGTTTTAAATGTTTTGGAAAATTATTTTCTAAATAATATTCTTCCATATCCATGTTCCTTAAAATGTATCAAAAAATTTATTATTTATCATTAAATGGATGATAAAGGTCATTTTTACCATATTTTACTTTATTTACAATTGTTCATTAAAAATGTATATTTTTATGTTTTTACATAAGGGAATTTTTAAAATAACCTTATTTTAATGTTTCCCTTCCATCTCTTTTTCATCCATATCAATATTTTTAAAATTATTTTAGAGATGTATTTATATAGACATAAGAGAATTGTAAATATGATTTTATGTCATTTTAAAATTTCTTTTAAAGGTTTTCAAGAGGAATCTTTTTATTGAATATTTTGACGTTATTTACAAAAGAATAAAGGAATGATCAATTTTAACGTATATGGAATCAATAGAATTTCCCGCCATCATAACGAATATTTAATTTTTTTTTCTTTATTTAAAATATTTCATGTTTTCTTAAATGAAAACCCATCCTTCCCTTCCTTCTAAGAACTTTAGTTTTAAAAAAGGGTTTTGAAAAGAATGGTTATTTCATTTTTCAAAAGTGTTTTTTATATAGGTTTAAAAGAGTTTCTCCAAGGTTTTATGATGAAAAGGTTCATGAATAAAATGTTTTATTCATGATATGGTACTTGAGAATTATATATGTGAAATGGTTGATCCCGAAAAAAATTATACAATGGGTTGATCCCTATTATATTTCACGATGAATGGTGAGACCAAATCTTCTTATATGATGGGGTTGAGCCCCATTATAGCTCATAATGATCATGTGACCACGATATATCTTATATGACAGGTTGAGACCCATTATATCCCTTGAGAAACAAGTTATCCTGAAACATAATATATAATGGTTGAACCCCATTATATCACTCCAATGCAATGGGTAATGCTCATTGTCTTAATAGGAAAGGATGGATTTTCTAGAGGGTTTATCCAATGGATTTAACTTGGATCCGGTTATTTATGATAGAGGTTGTAAAATGGGTTATAAATATAATTTCTTTAAGATTCCTAAAAGTGTTTTTTTATTTGTTTAAAATGTTTTCATAGAAATAAAAGTGTGTTTGATTTTCATGTGGAAATTATTTATTACATTCAATCAAATGATATTTAAATGAAGGTAATTATTTCATGGGTTATCATGTTTTCCACTAGACTAATGGATTTGTTATTTTTTATATCCCTTAATAAGATTTCTGTGCATATTCATTTTTCAAAATAAAAATCATAGGTTTTAAGGATGGTTAAGGATAAATAAAGAGTCATGTTGAAATTCACGATGATTTTTCATGAAAATTAATTGTGTTTTATTTTAAATGATTTATATTGTGGGAATAATGGAGACATAATATAAGTTTCCACTTTGTAAAATATTGGTTCTTTATGTATGTGTTATGATCTATTTATCTAAAAAGCTAACCATAAAAAGATCCTCTAAATGAATGAAAGAAAATTATAGTCTAAACTCATGATTATGTAATGTCTATTTCCAGGTCCTTATATGAAGGGAATAATTATAATTTAATAATAATAAATTAAAAGAAAACCAATTACAAGGATAGGTCATCTCTAATTTCTTGATGATCCTCACATCATGCAATGGATATACATTTTCAATTTATTCACCAATTAATTCAATTTGTTCTGTAATTAATTTAGAAGGCCATGAATTCCTAAATTCTCAAACTCGTGATTTTGGATTCAGTACCTAAAAATTTTGTGTGTCTTTTTTTAATGTAAAAATGAAAAATAAAAAGACTGTTTTACATACCAGATGCTTCTCTGATGAAGTTTTTGGAGAATTATAAAAATTCTCTACAATTTAACAATGTTGTACAAATAATGTAACAAATGTTTTTATGTGTGCTACCCACTTATATGAAATACACAAAAAATTAAAATTCTTAAAATCTTGTGAAAAAATAATTTATAATATAGGGTTATCATAAATTTAATGGTAATGGATTTTAAAAATAATTTGTATAATTTTTTAATTGAAATCTATAATTTTATTTCAAAATGATTATCAAATAAATCATTTGATAAAATAATTATATATAAAAAGGTTTTAGAGTCATTAAAAACATTTTCTAAATACCTTTACATAGTTTGTATTACATTTAAAACCATATATATTCTAAAAATTAATTATTCTATAATAAAAATTTGGATTTATGTATTTTAAAATAATAATTTTTATAAATAAATCATGATACACAGCATGCCAATAGAAAAACCATAAGCCCATTTAGTTGTATCGCATTTGGGAAAACGTCTCCTTAAGGTTATGGGTTTACTCCTCATACCACAACATACCATTCCATACTCTTGTTCATTATTTTTTGAAAATATTTTATATGGTCATGCATATCCTACTCATAACCCAAAAATAATTCAACAAAATACATAATATATTTTTAAAGAAGAAAATAATCTTACAAATATCATTACATGGAAAAAATCATATTTTCATAGAGAATTTACAAAAATAACTATGAAACATCTATATTCATAATGATTTTTTCATATTTGAAATACATTTATATAACTGCATAATAAATTAAATAAATGTTTGAATAATTATGCATGGAATGTTAATAATATCATATATGATTGCCATATCTAATGTTATGAATTACATTAATAGACATTTAAAAAATATATTCACACATAAAATGTTAACTGTTATCATTTATAACATAATATAAATAATTGATATGCATAAAATGATATCTTTTATAGAATACATAAAACTATAACTCCTCTCATGGAAATTTATTTATAAAAAAACAAATTAAATGTATCGATATAAAATTTGATATTGTTCTAAAATATCTTAATTAATATCAAAAAATATTTATTTTAAACATTTATTCTATACATAATAATTATAGATATAATTATTTGATAATAAATAAAAATATGATTGTATTTTAATTCCCCTTAGAAGGTTTATGATTTAAAACAAAATTTGGAAAATAGGATTGAAATTCTGTTTTCAAAAACAATGACATGCTAAAAATTATAAAATTATAATATGATTTTATTATATAATTTCAATATATATATATATATGTATGTAGATATATATTATTTTTAGAATTAAATACATTCCTTTCCTTAAATTAAGATGAATCTAAGGCTGTTAGTCACTTGAAACAGAGAAAAATAAGGAGGACATAATTGTGAGGAATGGTTCGAGTGTTCATGGTGTGAAAAATGATGGTGTATATACATCAAAAAATTGTATATTTAATAAATAAAATATTTAAATATATAAAATTATAGTGAAACATGTTGTTTTCTATTTGAAAAAAGCATTGAGAGGTATTATTTTCTAGCCAGATTATTATTGTTTGTCCAACTTTACAATTCACCCAAGTTATATGTTAAAATATATATATATATATATATATATATATATATATCTTTCTTTATGTAGGCTGAGTTTGATAATTTGACAAGTAATTATGAGAAAAGTGTTCATTAATCCTTTGTTAATTTTATTACTCGGATTTTATAGGTTGATTAGCAATATGTGTGTGAGTGTGTGAGTGTGTGTGTGTGTATGGATTTTATTAGAAGTAGTGGGGGGAAATATATATATATATATTCCAAATTTTTTAAAAGGATTTATTGTATTTTGAACACACCATTTAGAAATTCTATGATGATTGGGTCCATGAATTCAAAGGGGATTTAAAAAAATGTATGAAGATTTGGATCGCGATAGGTCGAGGTCTACTGGTTCAAAAAAGTTTATAAGATGAATAGTAGAGGTTTCAAATGGGGATAGAAGGAGAGGATAGATCATATGATTCCAATATTGATTAGAGTGGTTATATCGCATCCCATGGCTTCCCATATCAACCCGAGGACAGTTCTGGCCACCATTTATAAGGCATGATGTGGCTTCCCCGATTCAAAAACACAAAGACCCGAACAAAGAGAGCCTTACACATGGGATCCTATGGGCTTCGACCCAAGCTATCTGGGACTACACTAGACCCTGTATATGGGTCCCCACTTGAACCATGGGTTTACTATGCTGGATTGAGTCTACTAGAATACACGGTACCACATGAGTTCCCCCACTCATGGTGGGCTTCGCTAGTTCCCACCTAAGCAGTTGTTTCATGGCTTCCATTAGTGTTTTGTGAGTACTAAATTAATTTTTTGTTAATGTAGAAATTTTCAAAATAAGGGAAATGTAAAATAAAGTGACATTTTATTTTTAGTCATTTCTATTAGGTTAATTACATCATTTTAATAGTAAATTTATAGTGTAATTATCTGAAAATAATTAATTGAAACAATATTTTAAATTTATAACTTTTTATAACTCTCAAAGAAAAACAATAAAATATTAAAAGCATTAAATATTATTAAAAAATTTATATTAAGAGTTATTTTTATATTATTGTTCTATTATTTTATTTTAAATTAATTTTAAATTTTATTTTTAATCCACCAAATTTTTAGTAGATCCCCAATGGTTATATTTTTATAATGGTTGAAAACAAAAGGCATATAAATACCTAAGTCATAAGGTATTCGAAAAATATCAAAATTTCTCTGCGTTTAATTTTTACATCAAAAAATTGTGTTATACCTCCATCATGTTCTTAGTATTTTCAATATTATTCCTGCCATTTCATTTCTAATTATGAAATATTCAAGAGAATTGGTCTACACATTCAATATTCATATGTTACTTATTAGTTCTCTAGTAGTTTTTCTAGGGCATATAATGAAATTATGGAATTAGTTTTGGTCTCCAGTATTGTAATATGTAATGTAATAATTTATTTATTAATAAAATATTGTTTTTTTGTAGTTTTTATTTGAATTATTCTATATTGACAATATTTATTTACAAAACCAAATACGTCTTATATCTGATATGTCACATTCTTCCCCCTTAATTGAATTATGCCCTCACAATTCATTCATACACACACAATACTACTTCTTTCAAACTTCATCATTGGAATTACTACACATACAACATTATTATATTTGTTAATTATTAAAATTCTATTGTATCAATTAATTCATACCTTCACTGGCGTCTCCAATTATTGTGATTCTCTTGAAAGGGTAAGTTTCATCTAATCAAAATGATTCTCAAAACAGTTTCATGTTCTTTGACAGTTTTTCTACATGAAAAACATGACAAATTATGGTAAAAATCTTATAAACATCTATAATATATCGAGACAGGTGTATGAGGGCTATAATGTTTAAAGCCATCAAAGTGGATTTGATTCATATAGAACAATAAAACTAATTCGTTATCTAATATTTCAACATCTTTGAGTCTTACATATAAACAAAAACAGAAAACATGACACATATAGTTTGTGCAGAGGCCACCCTCTTCTACAGCTTCCATAATGTTTACAAAAGATTGAAATTTCTTAGATTGGGTAAAAATTTTGAAAATATTATCATAATACTTTCCTTTTTGTGTATGAGATGAAATTCAAGTGTTCGTAATGACATAAATTTCCAAATATGATCCTCGAAAGAGTTGAAGTATATCAGGGGTGTTTGATATCTTTTAAAGTTATTTACAAGAGTGTTGAAGTTTTGCAATGGTTTCAAAATAATTTGACCAATATTTTGAAATTATCATTTCGATTAATTCATTAGTAAGGGATAAAATAGCTGTTCATATTCTTATACCTTCTATCCAAAAATATTAATGATAATGAATTTCAAAAACAAGGCATACATAAATCAATAATTTTTATTTCAATTTTTAATATTTATCTACACCGTTTATTTGATTCCTTGTAAAAAGGCCTGAACCCACGCTTTTGGATTCTATACATAAAATTTCATTTGTATCTTTTATTATAATTGGAAAATGAAAATTATAGTTATGATTTTACATACGATGAAATTTTCCTGTCTATAATTTGAAGAATTCAATACATACCATACAATTTAACAATGTTGTATAAAGATTTATACAAATGTATTCATGTGTACTTCTACCTTAAATTAAGATCATAGAAAATTGAAATCATTCTAAACTTATGGAAAAATCATAGTCTGAGAATTAATTTTCCTTGTATGGTGTTTTTAAAAATCATTTGTAAATTATTTTCCTTAAAAATTATAATTTTCAGTGAAAACATTTATCAAATAAATTATCTAATAAAGCCATTACATATAGAAATAATTTCTATATACTAAAAACATTTTCTAAATATCTTTACATAGTTTATATTATATTGAAAACCATATATATTCAAAATAATAATTCATTTGAAATAATACTACGTATTTATCTATTATGAATATAATAATCTTTCAAGCATAATCATGATACTCATCAATCCACTAGAAAACCCATAATGACACTTATTCGTATAAAATTTATGATAGTTTCCCCATGAGATAATGGGTATGCTTTCTATACCAAATGATGCAATTTGAAACTCCAGTTCCATAAATTAATAAATCATTTTAAATGATCGTGCCTTTCTCAATCAAAACCCAAAAAAACAATTCAAACACATAAATAAATTATTTTCTAAGAAGAAAATAATCCTACAAATTTCATTACATGGAACAATTTTATTTTTCTAACAAATTATAAAACTAACATTGAGAAATAAATATTCATAAATAATTTATCTTATTTAGAATACATTAATATAACTACATAATCAATTAACCGAAGTCTTAAATTAAAGTGTGTGAATTGTTGATAATATCTTATATGTTGGTCATCTATAATGTTTGGAATTTCATTCAGGGACATATAAAATCAATTCCCATATAAAATGATAAATTTTATCACTTAAAATTTTCTATAAATAAATGATACAAATATAATTATAACCTATTTAGAATATATAAATTCAAAACTTCTCTCATGGAAATTTGTTTATGAAAGAAAAATTTTTAAATTTAACAATAACAAAAAAAATTGTTATTTGTTTAAAATATCTTATTTAAGATCAAGAAATAATTTTTTTAAACATTGATTCTCATTATAATATATATATATACATAGAGTTCATTGAAAAAAATAAATATATCATTGGATTTCAATTACCCTTATAAGGGTTATGATTTATAATAATGTTTTGAAAACAAAATTGATTTTTTTTAAAAAAAATAGACTTTAAAAAATCATGTTGTACTAACATTCTTTTATTTTAATATTTGAATATATATATATATATATAATAATTCTCTTTCTTTAAATTATTATGAATTCAGGGATGTTGGAAATTGGACATAGAGAGAAAGAAAGATCGTATAATTTTGAGGAATGGTTTGGGTTCCCAATGTGTGAGGAAATGTGGTTTATATATATATAATATTATATAGT
The DNA here is from genome assembly GCA_963277665.1 of Viscum album. Classification (NCBI taxonomy): domain Eukaryota; kingdom Viridiplantae; phylum Streptophyta; class Magnoliopsida; order Santalales; family Viscaceae; genus Viscum; species Viscum album. Next base: position 2,855,406 of record OY728129.1, read on the forward strand.
TGATTATATCAAACAGACATGGATGTAAAATTGTAGTTACACTGTATGTTTTAATTTTTACAAAATTATTTGAAGGTAGTATTGTTTGGAAAAATTAGTTTTTTTTGAAATGTGTGTGGTTCACCCACATTTGATGTTAAATAATATATATATATATATATATATTTGTTTTATCAAGTTGAGTTTGATAATTGTACAAGGAAGGGTGAACTACAATTTTCATTAATCCATTTTTAATTAGATTACTCAGATTTTATAGGTTTATTGGAAATATATGTATGTATATTTTTCTTCCTTCAGATGTCATGGGAGTAAAATATATAAAAAACAAAAAAATGAGTCAAAGTTTTTGTTTTATTTTAATAAAACCACTTATAAATTTTATGATGATTGGGGGCACAACTTTAACGGGGAGAGAAACAATGGAGGAATAAGAGGATCAAGGTAGGTTGATGTCTACAGGTTTTGAAAAGTGAGGAAGATGAATAGTGGAGGTATCGAATTGGGGGAGAAGTAGCTAACGACTCAGATGATCCCAATCTCAATCGGATGGCCAAGATCGCATCCCATGGTGTCACACATCAAAATGGGAAAATTTATGGACCTGATTTATAATTCAGGATGCGACTACCCAAATTAAAAAACACAGACACACACACAAAGGGAATGTTATACATAGGATCCTGTATATTTCAACCCAATCTATTCATATACTACCCAGGGCCTTATACATAGGTCACCTCTAAACCCTTGGGATTATTATGCTCAAGTGATCATATTGACTTACACCGTACCACCCGAGCACCCCCACTCACTGAGGGCATCTCCAATTCCCACCTAAGTAATGGTTTCATGTCTTCCCGTTTAGTTGTATGAGTATTAAAGTATTTTTTTATTAATGTAAATATTTTCTAAATAAGGACATGGTAAAACATTGTAATATTTATTTTTTAACCCTTTCCATTATGTTAATAAAACCATTTTAAAATATAAAGTAATTTATTTTTATTTGAACCTTATTATTTGAAACCATCTTTCAAATTTATTATATTTTATATATCTCAAAGCTATAGTACAAAAATTAATTGTTTTACTTTTTATTAATAAAAATAAATAAGTTATTTCATTATATTATTATATAGTTTTACTATTTAAATTCTATTTAAAATTTATTTTCAATCCACCTAATGTCTAACAAAACAACAATGATTAGATTTTTCCAACAGTTTAAAATAAAATATCATATACATTCTTAAGCCTTAAGGTATTCAAAAAACAAAAAAATTTATCAATGTTCAATTCTTACATCCAATAATGGTTCATCAAATCCCTCTCATTCTTAATATTTTCATTATTATTCATGTTATTACATTTCTAGTTATCGAAGTTTCAAGGGAATTGGGCTACACATTCATCATTACTATATTACTCAATGGCGCTCCAGTTGTTTTTTTTTTGTGGCTTATAATGAGCTTGGTGAATTATCAAGGGTGTCTAGTTTCGTAAAGATGTAATGTCATCAGTTCCTTATTAATAAAATATTCACCTTCTTCTTTGTTTCTTTAATTCTTCTATATTGACAGTATTTATTTAGAAAAAGTAAAATACACATTAGATTCATAATGCAACAAAATTAATTACATTTATTCAATTTATCTTAACCCCATATATGCATCATTAAAATTCCATCATTCATAATTTATCTCCCCCTAGAACCCCTCCCCCCCCTGAACACCCCCTCCTAAACACTCCACCAACAACCTCCCCTTTCCTGTAGACCCCCCCACTGGACAGCCCCATTGCACCCCCACTAGACTCCCCCTCCCCTACCCTACAGACCACCTTAGACACCCCTTGGGCACCCCTCCCCCTACCCTACAGACCCCCCCTACACACCCCTAAGACGCCCCCCTCGGATACCCCCCTAGACACCCCACTTGCACCTTCCCCCTACCCTGAAAACCACCCTATCACCCCCCCCCCCTGAATAGCCCTTGGACACCCCCCCCTAGACACCCCACATTCACCCTCACCCTACCCTACATACCCCCCACACCCCCCTAGAATCCCCACGGACATCCCCAAGAATCCTACCAGTACACAGAAGCCTTCCTGTTTTCCCTATAAAGCCAAAATTTCATTATAGATTGGTAAGATATTAACCAATATGACAAAATAAATATTAGTCACCTCAATGGATTCATTATCCCAAGGACTCCATCTGGTAGACTAAATTGATTCATGTAACCCAATATATTCCCATTTTTTAGACTCCACCTAGTAGTCTAATGAAAAATCCATCTAGTGATCCTAATGAAAAAGATTCTTATGTCCTACCTTTTGGCACTGATATAAAACCAAGAATTTTATCCTAGAAGAAACTAGTGAGAAAAATATATATATAGTTTTTAAACTAAAAAATATAGGTTCTAACATATAACTTTCTTTTTTCCTTGTTAGAGATTCCTCCACCACACCCAGGAATAGAAGAAACATGAAATACCTCTGGTACAGTGGTCAGCTCTACTATAGTGGTCAGAGTTTCTACAATGTTCATAGTTTCTATAGTGTTCAAAGTTGCGGGCCCCAGCCATTCGACCAAACCAGATTGAGCTACACCAATCCAAAAACATCAAAAGAATCTATTTTAAAGGTAAATTAGACTTAAATCATTTAAAACATTCTTATTATGATTTATTAATATCAGTTTAAAACCTTAAAAAAAATTAACACTATCCCTTTTTCTAATAGAATTGAAAAATTTCCAGAAATAGGTTATCATTTTAAATCCATAAAATTTTAGACACTTTTCCAAATACCAATATTATTTTAAAAGTATTCCCAATTTTTTATAAGAATAAAGGTATTTTTAAACATTTCCATTTAAAAATTTCCACTTCAAATTAATCTTATACAATGAAAACACACATACTATGCCATTATATATCATAACCAAACCACAAGGAAAATGGAAATAACCCAAAATCCAAAAACAAATCCAAGTCCACAAAAATTCACAACAATTCATGAAGAGATTGAAGTCACGATTCATTCAGGAGAGAGGATATCTCAATTAATGAGTGTTCAAGGGGTTGAGAGACCCAGATAGTTGAAGTAATGATGTGACTATTTTAGATGAGTAGATATAATCTTTCATATCAACTACTAAAGATCGTGAAGTTTATATTCATCAGTAGACTGGGTTATCAAGTGTGTTCATTAAGGGATATCTACATCAAGTGGTGCATAAAGAACTTGGAGATTAGGGAGATATTATTTTATGGTAATCATACCTTTTTATTGGTTAGTGGGAAGATGATTTCATTAGTGGGATTATAGATTAGCATCACAGTGGGTCTCTACGTGTAACCACTTTGGATTATAGTAGAGAACGACAAATGGGGTAACTAACAAATCATGAAAATGAATAGTCATTTGAGTTTGATCCTTTTAAATCTTTGGGATTTGATGGCAACTATAGTGAATAATTCAAGAAGAAAAAATAACTAGGTCATTGCAAACATTAAATACATGATATAGAATGAAGAACTTATATGAAAGGAAGTATCTTCTGGAAATTAATATAGTGTGGAAGGATGGGGATAGTTATAAAACACAAAAATATTATAGAAAAGGGAAATATGAACATGTTGGAGTGGGAGTAGCTTAGAGGAATATGGTCCCATGTGTTGGAATTATGTGAATAAAGGAAACTTGAAAAATGATTTCAATGGCTGGAGATTGAATTGTGAAAGATACACATTCGAATATGGATTTCTTAATCTTATATTCGAATATAAGAGTTGTGCGTTGTGGATTATCTATAATTCTCTTGAGTCTTATCTATAGACTCTCGATCTTCATTTCACATAACATCTCTAATAAGGGAAGTATGAAGAACCCCCATCCCCCACTCCATCCCCCCCATCCCCCATTCAATCCCCCACATCATTGACCCCATCCCTCACTCCACAGACCCCCACCCCACCCCACCCCACCCCCCACACCACTCCCACCCCCATCCTCCACTACACTGACCCCATCCCCCAGTCCATTGTATCCTCCATCATCTACTCAACTGCCCCACCCCCTACAGCAGCCCCCCCCCCCCAATCCATTCCCCCCTACAGCCCCCCTCCTAGTCCTAACTCCCCTGAAGCCCCCCACCCCATCCCCCACTCCACTAGATCCCCCCATACCCTACTCCAATGCAGCCCCCCCCCCCCCACTACACTTCATCCCCCCCCCCCCCTCCACTGGATCCCTCCATCCACCACTCCACTATACCCCCCCTCCACTCCACTACATCCCCCCATACCCTACTCTACTACCCCCCCCATGCATCCCCTCACAAAGTCCCCACTCCACTCCTTGTGAATAGGTTCTGAAGACTTGTAATGGTGAGATAAAAGTGGATACTGAGTTGTTCGTATATTTCTTGAATGATCTAAAATATTTGAAGATTCTACTATGAGTGGATGGAGATCATTTTTTGGATATCGTGACATCCTAGTGCTTAACACCGATTGAATTTAATAAAAAATATAAAGGGAATAATTTTATAGATGTGATGGAACTTTCTGGAACCTATTTGACCTAGGGTATATAAATATAACAGAGTGTGAAGCTGTGAGTATAGTGAGAAGTTGTTAAAGAAGTCCAGTGTGATTCTAGAAAGTTGAATTACTATGAGAGGAAATAATTTTATGGTGTGTGAAGAACCCTCCAGTTATAATTTGAGACATTTAATTATGGTTGATAACCCTTGATTTGGGAGCATAACCAATCAAGGAAAAGAGTAGTTATTAGTACCAACTAATATAAATCCTTGTGTTCTTATGCCTTTATTTGATATATTATCTTGGTGAGGCTATGAGACATAAGAATAGTACATTAAGAATAGGTTTAACATAGGTGGTTGAATTATAAAATGGTAATAATTTATATATGTCTCAGGTGACCATTTATTCACACATCCCCTCTTAGTGGTCCAACAACCCTTTGGGAATATCAATTATTATTAGATAAAAACTATGTTTCCTAAAAAAAATACACTGTGAAGTTAATATTTGAAATGTTTTAAGAAGATTCAAAAATCAAGAATAATATAACTATACCTACAAAAGTAGAAATGGGAACTTCATCTAAGGCAGTGAAAAAGAGGTAGAAGAAAGAGTCAACTAAGATGATATAATTTATGAATAATGAAAGAGATCAACCACTTATATGATTTGAATAGAGTGTTCAATGTTAATCCATTTAATATGTTTATAGAGATACATTTGATGATTCATGTAGCTATTAAGACTATAAAGAGATCAAAATAGTTGAATAATTCTACTCTCATGTTGGAGTTTATTTGAATAAATTTTCTAATGAAGATATTTGATATATACTTACTATTATTAAGAAAATAGTTGATGAAAAATCACAACTAAAGGAATAATTTGATTCCATGTAGATTTCATTGGCTAAATAGGTTAAAAAATGTAACACCCAATCAAAATTATTGAAATTCACGGGATAAATATTATCATTTTTAAATGACAACATGTCTTTGACTAATGAAACATTTCAAAGAAAATTTGTTTACAAGGAAGTGTTTAAGGCTAATACTACTGTGGTATTCCAATAATTGGAAAATATACACAAATTTCATTGAGTGTTAAGGTTTCACAACTAGAATTGAATGCTAAAAGAGTTAAAGAACATGATAGTTCATTGTAATTAAGAAACAAGATCCATAATTAACAAGTTAAAAATATAAAGAGTAATGGGGTAGTTAGGTTGAGATCATTATAAGATAAAAAAGAACACCCTAAATCCAAAGGCTCTAGATTTGGATGTAAAACTTAATGACATGGAATAAAAAAAGCTATAACTTCCCAAATAACTGAGAAGATTATTTCCACCACTCAAGATTTATAAATAATATTTATATTAAATGAAACTCATGATAGTGTTAATGTGATTTTGTTAATTGTTTTACAATTTTACACCTCATACTTAGTGAAAATGGTGCCCTATAACTAGGTAAACTCAGCTAACACTTAATCAGGATTATTAGAAAAAACAAGACAAAAGGAAAGTTCTTTACAAATGTGAGACATTAAAAAATCTTGGACACCTAATGATATTTCAAGAAAAGATTTGAGAATTTATAAGAAAATATTCCCCCAAAATACACCCTACATGTTTGGGGTTCTAACATAAGAACAACAAGAATTTATGATTAGACAGACTGCACCTACAAGAAAAAAATCAAGAAAAATTCAAAGGAACTGGTGATGCTAGAGATTTGTGAATATATCCATTGATTACTAGAATTGTAGATTAGTATGTAAAATTTCAATAAGGAATTAATAAAGGGGAATAAAATTTAAAATAATGGGAGAAATTAATGGAGGGAAATGGTCTATATATAAAATGTGAATACCAATATCTCTATGTAAGGAGCCCGTGAGATGGCATAAGTGTCCGGGTGTCAAGGAAACAGCACATGGGAACAATTTTTCTAACAAAAAAATAATAAAATAAAAGTGGAAAACAAATAAAATTTTGGCATGACCCATTCATACGTCAGACGTCCACGCCGAAGGAAATAAAAATAAATAGAAGCAATATGGCATAAAGGAAAACAAAAATAAAACACATTAATGAATCTCTCCATTGACCCAGTCTCCCTCCCATACAAAGAAAATCATGTATCCACCTCCAGTGCCCTTCTGGACAACTTCATAAAATATAACTACCCTCCATCCATAGAAAGTGATAAAAGGCCTAAGTGGATGAAGTGATAAATAAAATAAAATAAAAACTAAAAAACAACATACTTGTCTTCTATGACTATACATGTCATCGCCAAATATATTAGAACCACAATGCCCCATGGGTGAAATCATGTTCTTGAAAGCCAAGGGAAACATATCCATGTTTCAAAATGATATTATCAAATAGTACATTCTTATTAATAAACAATTAATCTTCCTATTAATGCTATATAATCATTTTATCTCGAGTTTTAGCTCAGTTTGGTTTTGTTCGATACAGGTTTGTTTGGGACATTTTTATTAGATTTAGTTTGTCTTGTTTTGTTTATATTACCTTAGAAAATTTCACTCATTTGGGTTTTAATTGATTAAGTTTGATTAAATTTTAATTCTTGTCTCTATCCTTGAATTCACTTTAAGTGAAAAATGTTTCAATTCATTAGAAAAAGAACCCACAGATTAATTCCACTTCTAGGGATTATTTTTCTAAGTAAACTTATTACCCTAAGATTAAGGTATTGAGTCAAGATTCACCTAAGATATGGTAAGAAATGAAACAGACCGGGGGGAACCACAACTAAGGTGTCTAATGATAGAGCTATGGTGGATAATGTTATTTATGCATATGTTTCACATTACTGAGATATTTTTATGAAAATGAATAAAATAATGTATCTTAGGATAATGTAAAAAATGGTCTTTGTGGTAATATCCCACTAATCCCAGATTATAATTTTATATTCCCTAAGATTAACTTGTATACAAATTCAATGACACAATTATTATTATTTTACCACATAGAAAATTTTTATCACCATGAAAATTGGTATTGAATCCACAAATTAAATTTTAAAGGTATTGAGTCCATTATATTTTCTCAGGGTCGGAATGCTTTTGTGTATCCCCCATGTGCTATTGATTTCAGGTAGAGGAATATATATCACATATGAATTTAAATGTATTGGTTCCATCATATATGACCCTTCATGTGACAAACCATCGGCCTTGGACCAATAGCTTGCAAGAATAAATTTATCCAATCACTAAAGGAATATGATAATTAGTGTGGAGTCGCACCCCTAATGATGGTTCAATTTTTATAACTGCATATAAGGTTTAGAGATCCTAAAAAATGGAATTGGATAATTTTGAATAAGAAAATGAATGAAACCAACAGAATTAATCAAATTACATAAATTCCAGATGACACAAGAATTGTACATATGAAATTTTACGGTTCAACATATTGATTATTATGAATATAATCCACAATATGGATATTATGTTACCCTCTTCCATGTTCTATATATTGACTCACTTATAGTTCCTTATTCTAGTGATACCACTACTCCTATGTTGGGGTTCCATGTCCCCAACCCCAACCCGACTGACTGATAAAACTCCCTCATCCTATCTACTTAGGGGTAGGATAGAATCTCCCAGTAGCTAGTTCCTACCATGATCCACTTACAATGATCATATGCTAATTACTCCTATAGAACTTCTATATAGCACCCATCTTCAAAATATCAAGATAAAAGTTACTCAAATATTTCTCCTTGAATATTTTATTTTTTAGCACTTATTTTTGTCTAACATGTAATATGATGTCCCACGAGAACTTAGATGGTCCTTGTAGAATACATGTATCAAGATTCACCCTCATCTCCAATGTTGTCTTCAGGTGATGAAATATTTTCATGAAAGACTCAATCCAAAGATTTTCTACCTGAGGGTCTCCCTCCTCATTAACTATGGGTGGGTAATGTGTATAAAAGTCTATATAGGTATCATACATCGAAGGTAAATTGTGATTATTCAGTCTCAACAGTGATCACAAGACTCATGGAATACTATCACAGAGCTGATCATCCATCAGATTCCCCATTGTTATAGGAAACTCTAACTACAATATATGCGGTGTGTGTTATTTACTTTTCTCACACTGAAAAAAAAGATAATGTAAGATCATTTTCTCTACATGGATCAAAACACTCATTAGATCATCAGTATTATAAAAATATCAAACTCTAAAGGACAAGTACAAAACATAAAACCATAGATAAATGGTTTCATCAACCCTTTGTTGAGAAATTTAATTAATGACATTTTTGTAAAAAAGATTTTATTCTTATTTTTATCAATCATGTTATATAATTTCATATGAAATTAACAAATCCTTAGAATGATAAGTGCATAAAAGCATAATTTTCTTATATATCACTATTATATATTCCCCATTCCATGTTGAACCATGAGTAAAATCACATAAAATAGTAACATCGCCCAACATTTTCATCACCCAAGGTGATATAAAATCAAAAATGTAAAAAGAATAACTAATGAAAAATAATTTCCCCCCTGGAAACATGGTTTTACCATTCTCATGGGTTAGTTAATCTTATGAATTAGCACATTACCAGCCCCCAACACATCTATTCACATATCTACCAATCCTAAAACTACCGATGCAATAGAAGAGTCTAAAAATGATAAAACATTGGGACAAACATGACTTGAATCTACCACACGTGACAGAGATGGGTCATCACAAGAACTCAAGAAAACCACCCCATATTGCATAGGAATAAAAATATTGAATAAGTGCTAATATATATAGTGAGATACTATAAAATTTCATGCAAAATAATACAAAAGGAGAAAAACCTCATAAATAACCAATATAAATATATTCAAATATATAAATACTGAATTACCAAAAACATTCTAACTAAATAAATAATATCATCCCATATTTTACGCCAAACTAAAATATAAATAGACTGTCGTACTAGTAAATAACCTAAATAACAACACTAAATAAATTCTCTAGAAAGTAGTCTTGAACGCCATGCCCCTTCCCATATCCATTCTCTTATATCATCTTAATAAAGAACCAATCAAGCATAGGGCCTCATACCATGGTATTGACTTGTATCCATGTTGTATTCTTTGATTCTAAATGGAATCCTAAATAGGTTGGAGTAAAACATAGTATGACACCACCAATGGTGTCTAAAAAAATTTATTCTGAATTTATATTTAATTCAATGGTAAGATATTCATTTTCATGAATTCATTAATTTAATATTGAACATCAAATATTCCTAGCTACACTCAACTCTAGATTGACACCCAAGGTATGCCAAACGCGATTCAATAGAGTTCCAAATATGTTTTTCCATGCCTACTAATATCCAAGATGATTTCCTTGACAAGGAATCATGACAAGGTACATTACCCATTCCATGGACCACTAACCTAACACACTTTACCAATTCCAATGATAAATCTCATCTTCCACGGGTTTGTAGACTTTCTGTGAATTCTAATTATAGAAAATATTACATTCCCAAAGGGAATAAATAATGATAAGTGTGGAGTAACCATTTTATGTATTATATAACTATGCGTCAAGAACAACAGTGGATGTCAATGTTGATGTGATTCATTGATGAACTTCTCATTTACTCTTGTTTCTCATGTCAAGTATTGCTCATGTGGGATTAGAGTATGTGTTGAGTAAATCCTTGATTTCTATCCAAATCACAATAGGCGAATGGTGGCTAATGAATTAATGATGTATATTTTTATGGAAGAATTTTCAACAAACCCAAAGGGGGAGATTGTTTGGAAAAAATCCATCAAGGTATCATTGATGCATTTTTGAGGTGATTGTGTTTGTTGAAAAAGTGGACATCTGTGTTTTGATTGTTGACAAAGCAAGGAATGACATATGAAATTGTTGAAAAAAGAGATTTCATGGTGGCATGTTGAGTTCAGTGGTTGTGGTTAATGATTTATGTTTGATTCAAGAACATCGATAAAGGAATGGATGATCTGGAGGTGCTAAGAAAAGAGAAGATACAAGGTTGCACGCCGTGTATTTGAAGGAAAGGAAAATTGTGCGCCTAATTTTTTTCAAGATCAGAACATCAAAATATGTAAAAGGGATAAGGGTCATGAAAGTTTTGGGTTAGGTCGCGCAAGTTACTAGTGCGGCAGAGACAAGGGGAAGAGACTTGCATGCCGAGACTTGCGCGTCGAGGGGAGACTTGCACGCTATCACGCAGGGTGTCCAAATGCCTATAAATACAGGTCGACTCCTCCTTATTCAGTGCAAAGATCAACACTTAGAAAAATCAGAGCTCCCGTCACGCAGGTGTGGTGGTCGCGCAAGTGGTGTGTGGTCGCGCAAGTAGAGGTTGTGTGCTAGGTGATTGTTGTGCACCCAAGGTTTTCTGGGAGAGGAAGGAAGAGAGTCTCCCAAGTACTAAGTTGAAGAAGAAAGTATCGTGCAAGTGTTTTGGTGACACTTTCTCTCCAAGTTTTGAAGAATCGCAAAAATTGTTGGTTGTGCAAAAAAATTGGTTTGGGTATAAAAGGGTTTGTGTCGTCCAAGTTTTGAGTTGCAGAAGCGTGTGTCGCACAAGTGGTTGAGGTGGAATTGTACACTAGTTTTGACTTGTGCACTGAGACTTGTGCACCGGCTTAGAGAAGGGCACCATGTAAGGGTGATTCCCAAAAGTGAGTCATTGCTATGTTGAAGTTGGAAGATCTCCTGATACCCACAGTGCAGAGAGAGATTTATCTTTGGGTGAATGTTGGACTTCAACATAGCATCCACATACAATAGAGGATGTAGTCATTAGTGATAATGAAGAGACTTAAAGGTCTATAACTTTGAGTTGATCCTTTCCAAAGAAGTGAGCAAAGGAAGAGGAAGAAGGTGATCCTCTCCACCAGCAGTGATCCAAAGAGATAAAAACAGGGTGTGACCCTTGGGAATGTAGTGAGCTAAACCTAAACATTATAAAGGCAGTGAGCCTAGGAATAGAAGTGATTTATCCCAAACCTTGTAAACAGTTCTGTTCTTATAGTAGATTTGGTATATCGAAACATTGTCGGTGTATTCTCCTTGGATGTAGACCAGTGAGGGTGAACCAATTAAAAATTTCTATGTATTGTGCATGCTTTAATTTTTGTTTATATTGTGAAATGGGGAAGAGAGAGAATAGTGTTTTTCTTAATGGCGAAAAAAGATCAGAACGAGATTTAATTTTAAATTAGTCATACCCTGATTCACACCACCCCCCCCCCCCCCTCAGGGTATTCATCCTTGTGGACCTAACAATTAGTATCATAGGGAAATGATGATATTAGATCTTCTCTCAATGGATGTCACCAATCATAAAGGGATTTCGATCATCGAAGGGAATAATTTTCAGCTATGGAAGAATCGGATGCAACACTACTTCTAATCTTTGGGAATGGATATATTCACATTAGCAATGTATGGCATAACAGTTGATATTAATAGTGCTGCATTATCATAAGCTAAGCGTAGAGAGTTGGATGATGATGCCCAACCAATCAATGTCTTAGCCGGAGCCCTATATAATCCTATATAATCAAAGGTGATGTCTTTCAAAATTTCACATGTCATGTGGGAAAACTTATTGACTATATATGAACGGGATATAAAGGACAGAGAGGAAAATATGAAAGTGTTGTGGAACAAGTATGAAGATCTGAGAATGAACTAGAATGAATCTATTGATGAATTTTTTGACAGGGTAAATGTTGTAGTGGAAGACATGAGATTTCATGGAGAATTTATTGAATATATAAATATTTTTAACCACATTCTGAGAAAACATCCACCTTGGTTCAATCCGAAAGTTTCTGTTTTGGAAGATAATGACCCAAAAGAGCTGACATTGGATAACCTGCACAACACCCTTGTTGCATATGAAATGAGAAATGATGATAAAGATGCTGTGGAAAAGGGGAAATCAAAAGAGGTGGCATTTAAGGCCATGAAAAAGCTTACCATTGAAGATTCTCAGGAGGTTGAAGAAACAGAGGAGGTAATGTCATTCCTCTCCTCAAATATTCAAAGAGGAAAACGAAAGTTCAAAGGGAAACTTCCACTTGCTTGCTTTATATGTGGAAAAGTAGGTCATCTTTCCGCAAGGTACCCCAAAAAGTTTCAAGAAGAAAATGATGAAGATGAAGTTGAAATTTCCAAGAAGAGATCTTCAGCCTATGTGAATGGGAAGAAGTATTTCAAGAGAAATTTCTTCAAGAAGAATTATCTTCTTTCATAATAAATAGACAGTTCATATGAGTCTGAGGTTGAAGAGGTGGAGTAGATTGAAAATTGATAAGATCGTGGAGAAAATGCTATGGTGGCAGTCATCGGTAGTTCTCAAGAGAAGAACGAAACTGAAGGTGATGAAGAAGAAGAAGGAATTGAAGGAAGAATATATATGCAAGCTAAGTTATAGGATTCTCTTGAGGAGATAAATGATTGGAGAGCCAAAACAATGAAATCTAACAAAGTTGTTCAGGATGCCAAACTTTATATGCAGCAGCAGGAAGAAGAGAAGTCTAAGTTGATGAAAGAAATTGAGAAACACAAGTTACCAACACCATAGATCTCAGAAATAGTTAGTGAGTATAAGCTCATGATTGAAGAACAGTAAATGGAGATCGATGGCTTGAATAGAAAAGTGAATGATCAAGACAACTGTAACGAAGAACTTGAAAAATAAGTGGTTAGTCTATGACGAAAAAATGAAGGATCAAGAAAAATGCTTGACCCCCAATGTGATATCAGAAAATAAGGCCATTTAGAAGATAGAAAATATGAAAGATGAGGCTATTAGTTCAGTAGGAAAGAAGCAGAAATTGAGCTCAGGCGTTAAGACTAATTCTAGACCTGATCAGAAACAAAATTCTGTGAAAATTGAATTCAAACCGGAAGCACATATCCTTAGACTGAAGGATGATTTTGGCACAAAGAAAAATTATAATATTCATAGATCTCAAGGGGAAACTCGTAGTTCAGAAGTAACATGAAGGAATGCACCTTATAGAAGGTGTTATTGTTGTTGATAGATAGGACATTCACAATATGTGTGTTCCATAGGCAAGAGATATTGAAGGGAACAAGAATAGAGGTGGCATCCAAACAGAGAATGGTTTTCCAGAACATATTTTAAAGGACACTATTTGTAGTGTAGAGGATTTAGGCACATGGCTAGGTACTTCACATAAATCATAAAAAGTAATGTTCCAATGAAAAACTCGAGAATTCATAAGAAGCAAGTTAGGGAATCATCAAGTGAGATAAAAACACAAAATTGATATGCATCTCTATAGGAAGATGTTGGTCCATCACACTCTATGGAAGATCAAATTATCTAACCCACATCAAGTGTGATGTTGAAGACATGGAGAAAAAAGAAAAAGGATTAGAAGGTAGTAGTTGCAGAAATTTCTCTTAAAGCTTCAGATCATTCATGAGTATGGACCCTTGACAGTGGTTGCACTTCCCATATGACAGATAACAATGATCTCATTACAGGCACAAATTATGACAAAGAAAAAGTTTTCAAATTTGGGAACGGTGAGGGGTTGAAGATTATTGGTTCCAGAAAAGAAAAATTTGGGGAAAAAAATGAGACATGATGATATCTTGGTAGTAGAGGGTCTCAGTCATAACTTTCTTAGTGTCAGTCAACTATGTGACTCTGGGAACTCTATCCAATTTACCAAGAAGATGTGTGTTGTGAAAGAAAGAGATGGAGCAGTTGTTCTACAAGGTAAAATTAAAAATTGAAATATTTTCCTTGTAAGTGGAGAAGAAGATATGTGAGTTTTATCCAGAGAGGAAGAAAAAAAGTTGTGGCATAAGCAACATGGTCATCTATGCCAAACATCTATGGAAGATCTGGTAAAGTGTGATAATGCTAGAGACCTTCCCAAACTATCATGTGATCATACTCATACATGCGATTCTTGAAACTAAGGGAAGATCATCAGAAAGACATACAAGCCAAAGGAAAAGAAATCAACCTGAGTGCTCGAATTGGTACATGCTGGTGTATGTGGACCTCTCTCACCACGATCTATAAATGGGAAAATGTACTATGTCCTTTTCATTGATGATTATAGCAGAATGGCCTGAGTATTTTTCGTTACCCATAAGACATAGGTGTTCAGTTGCATAAAGCAGTAAAGGAGTGAATTAGAAAGGATGCTTGTGCAGAAGATTCTGATGTTTCATTCTAAAAACGGTACAGAATTCACAAACAATCAAGTTAAAGACTATATTGAGAAACACGGGACAAGGCATCAAGTTTCATCAGTCAGAACTCCCCAACAGAATGAAGTGGTTGAAAAGAGAAATCTGGTTGTCAAAAACATGGATAAAATGATTCTTATTGAAAAGGACCTACCAGAGAAATTTTGGAAGGAAGCAGTTTTGACATCTGTAAATATTTCGAAGAGGTCTATGTTTTTTTTTTGAAGGAAGGGAAGACTCCGTATTAAATGTGGTACATAAATAAGCCAAAGTTTAAATACATTCGAATATTTGGATGTAATTACGTTGTTCTCAACAAATAAAATCACAGTAAGTTTGAGTCACGAGTAGATGAGGGGATTTTCCTTGTCTGCTCAGGGAAAAGCAAAGCCTATAAATGCTTCAACAAAAGGCTGGGAAAAATTGATGAGAGAAATGATGTCACTATAGTTGAAAATGAATAGAATAATCAATGACCCAGTAAACAGTTTCTAGATGAAATTGATGAGGATGTAAGCAACACAGGGGGAGTAGAAGTGATAGAAGCTGACTCAGAATATGATATTGATGATGAGAAAGAGGAAAAAAATCTGAATATTCTAAGAAGCCAAAGAGTTGAGCTGATATTGATAGGAAAAATATCATTAGTGATCAGAAAACTCTAGTTTAGACTCGAAGAATGAAATCATCACAGTAAGCATCGTTTTTATCTTAGGTGGATCTGAAATTTTTTTCGATGTAGCTGAAGATGAGTGCTGGCTTCAGGCTATGAATGAAGAATTAGTCCATATTGAGAAGAATCATACATGTGATACTATCTCGAGACCAGCTGATAAGAATGTCATTAGGACTAAATGGGTCTATTGCTAAAAGATGAATGAAGATGTTGTAGTGGTTAGAAACAAAGCACAAATATTGTGAAAAGGATACTCTCAAATAGAGGGAATAAATTTTTATGAGACATTTGCCCCAGTTGCAAGGCTGGAGACAATCAGATTATTCCTAGCCATTGCAGTGCAACGGAAGTTCAAAGTGTTCCAGATGGATTTAAATCTGCATTCTTGAATGGGGTTCTGGAGGAGAAAGTATATATTGAGAAGCAAGATGGTTTTCTCATTCATAAGGATGAGAATAAAGTTTTCTGACTGAAGAAGGCATTGTATTGGATAAAACAAGCACCAAGAGTATGGTACTCAAGGCTTGATCAGTACTTGAAGAAGCATGGTTTCCAGCGTGGGGGATTTGATTACAATTTTTATTTCAGCAACGACAGTAATCAAATGATGATGGTGTTGGTTTATATCGATGAAATAATATTTGGCGGATCAGATGAAGCTCAGTGTAGACAGTTTTCTATTTTCATGATAACTGATTTTGAAATGTCAATGATTGGAGAGCTAACATTTTCCTTGGTTTATAGGTGACACAAGGAAGTAATGTAACTTATATTTCTCAATCCAAATAAGCGAAGGAGGTTATAATAAGGTTTGGAATGGAAAATTCAAAGGAAATCAAGACTCTAGTTGCTACCTGGATGAAACTATCCAAATATGCGGATGGAAATGCAGTTAATATCATAGAATACTGGAAAATTATTTGGAGCTTGTTGTACTTGACCACAAAAAGTCCTGACATGGTTTTCACCACATTCCAAGCAGTGAGATATCATAGTAATCCCAAGGAAATCTGCATGCTCTTAGTGAAAAGAATACTTTGTTATATCAAAGGATCCATTGATTTCGATCTGATGTATAAGGATAAATCTCAATCATTGTTATTGGTTTACACAGATGCAGATTAGGTCAGATCAGCAGATGATAGAAAATCAACGTCGGGAGGTGCATTCTATCTTGGTGGATTCTATATTGCTAGGATAAGAAAGAAGAAATATTTCTTTTCATTTAGAACTATGGAAGCTGAGTATATTGTGTTCACTCAAGCATGCACACAGTTATTGTGGATGAATCATCATCATAAAAATATGGGAGTTGAAATGAAGTCTCCGATCGAAATCCAGTGTGATAACTCAAGTGCTATAAATCTCAGCAAAAATTTCTTCCATCACTCAAGGACAAAGAAAATTGAGATAAAGTATCATTTTATCAACTAGAAAGTTGAGCAGGGAATCATGAAGATGGATTATGATCCAACAGAGCTACAGGTTGCAGACATTCTGACAAATGCCTTACCCAAGGAAGCTTTTGAGAGGTATCTAATAGCTCTGGGAGTTCAGTCGACTCCTGAAACCTGAAAGAGTGTGTATGTGGACCCCCCCCCCCAAGGTGTGATCTGTTTTCCCTAATGTCCTTATTTGTGTTCTCTACTCTGTTATAGACTGCAAAAGAGTGTCATTTGGGTTCGTTGACATAGGTGGAGAAAATAGTTATTGTTCAAGGTAGTTACAGTGTGGATATTTGACTAATCATGAATGATGTGGGGAGAAGCTGATAGGTGGAGCAGCGAGATAGGGGGAGCAATGAGAAATGAGGAGCGTATTAAATTTGACGATGCTAGAAGTGATCGATCAAAGAATAGATATCATGATACCTGAGGATTTTGATAAAAGTAGAAGAGTGGTGTTGGAATACGGTAAGAATATTTCCAAAAATTGGTTTCAGTTTGGTGTCAACAGTGGATGTCAGAGATGAAGTGATTCATTGATGAAATTTTCATTTACCCTTGTTTCTCATGCCGAGCATTGCACATGTAGGATTAGAGTATGTGTTGAGTAAATCCTTGATCACAATCATAATCTCAATATGTGAATGGTGGGTGATGAATTAACGATGTAACTTTCTATGGAAGAATTTTCAACAAACTGAAAGGGGGAGATTGTTGGGAAAAAATCCCTCAAGGTATCTTTGAAGCATTTTTGAGGTGATTATGTTTGTTGAAAAAGTGGACATCTATGTTGTGATTGTTGAAAAATAAATCCATGACATATGAAATTGTTGAAAAAGGTGATTTAATGGTGGCATGATTGAGTTCAAGGGTTTCGGTTAACGATTCATGTTTTATTCAAGAACTTCGACAAATGAATGGATGATCTGGAGGCAGTACAAAAAGAGAAAATACAAGGTGGCACTGTTTTCCAGTGTTTGCCAAATTTTTGGGCTTGAATATCGACAAATAAAGAAAAGTGGTTTTTGGAAAAGGGACTTGCGCGGCGCGTGTTTGAAGGAGAGTAAACTTGGGCGCATAATTTTTTTCAAGATCAGAACATCAAAATATGGAAAATGGATAAGGTTCGCGCAATTTTTGGGTTAGGTCACGCAAGTGACTAGCGTGGCAGAGAAAAGGGGCAGAGTCTTGCATGCCGAGACTTGCGCACCGAGGGGAGACTTGCACGCCGTTGCGCATGGTTTCCAAATGCCTATAAATACTGTTCGACCCCTCCTCCATCGGTACAGAGTTCAACACTTTGAAAAATCAGAGCTCTTGTCGCGCAGGTGTGGTGGTCGCGCAAGTGGTGTGTGGTCGCTCAAGTTGAGGTTGCACGCCAGGTGATTGTTGCGCACCCAATGTGGTCTCGGAATGGAAGGAAGAGATTCGCACAAGTTCTGATTTGAAAAAGGAATTGTCACGCAAGTGGTTTGGTGACACTTGCATGCCATGTTTTGAAGAAGTGATAAAGTTGTTGGTTGCGTGCCAAAATTGTCTTGGGCGTAAAAGGGTGTGCATTGCGCAAGTTTGGAGTCTCAGAAGCTTGTGTCGCGCAAGTGGTTGAGGAGGAATTGTGCACTAGTTTTGACTTGCGTGTCGAGACTTGCGTGCCAGCTTAGAGAAGGGTGCCTAGTAAGTGTGATTCACGGCAGTTATTCAGGGTTTAGGGGAAGCTGGAAGATTTCCTGATACCCTCGGTGCAATGAGTGATTCATCTACGAGTGAAAGTTGGACTTCAACAGAGTATCCCCATACAACATAGGATATATTCATTTGTGATAATGAAGATACCTACAGGTCTATAAAATGTGAGTGGATCTTTTCCAGAGCAGTGAGCAAAGGAAGAGAAAAAAGGTGATCCTCTCCACCAGCAGTGAGCCAGAGAGAGATAAACAGGGAGTGACCCTTGGGAAAGTAGTGAGTTAACCATAAACATTGTAATGACATTGAGTCTGGGAATAGAAGTGATCTATCCCAAACCTTATAAACAGCTGTGTGCTTATAGTGGATTTGGTACATCGGAACATTGTCGATGTATGATCCTTGGACATCGCCCAGTGAGGGTGAACCAAGTAAAAATTGTTGTGTAGTGTGCATGCTTTAATTTCTATATATATTTTTCAACGGGAAAAAGAGAGAAGAGTGTTTTTATTAATGGAGAAACAAGATCAGAAAGGGCATAAATTTTAAATTATTCATACCCAGATTCACCCCCCCCCCCCTCTCAGGGTATTCATCCTTGTAGACCTAACAAATACCATTATTATTTAAGAACCCATTTTCAATACCAAGATACTGAAACAAGTGGAATAAGGGTTTTCTTTTCCTATTAAAAACATTAAGTCATATGGTGTAATCCAAGTATCAAATAATGATTTTGGCGGCAGAGAAGTTGTTGTCACCGCATACTAGAAAAACACTCATTTTTTTCATTTTTTAAAGAAAATAAAATACTTCGTATAAAAATATTCATTTTTAAAAACATTATTGAAATAAAATATAGACATAGAATTTCATGTACAGTAATTTTATACACATATAAATAAATATGTGAATTAATATCATGAACAAAATATTTTATAATTAAATCATTAAAAGATTAGGGTGTCTCGTACCAATTTGAACATTTAAATCTTAACCTACATGAATTAATACATTTACTAAAACAATAGAAAACATTATTATAGTTAATATATGGATATGTAATTTCATATTTTCTATATATACACATTATCAAATAATAAATGTCCATGTCATAATGAAATGCACCAATGAAGGGAGATTGAGATGAAATCTCTTACCTCAAATCTGAATCATCTCATACATTCTTTATCTTCCTGAATAATAAAGAACGGTTATTTTTTTATGACATAATTTTGTGTGTTCATTATTCCTTTCATACCACTTAAAATCATGTTATAATAATTACATTATTATTTAAGTTCGTAATGGGAATTTTGTCGATATTCGGTACTTGATCAGGAAATAAACTTGGTATGGTATCAATAGTATATGTGATCATAATTCCATAATATCTAGAATAAAATTCATGATATAATAATAAATTTTATAAATAAATTATACTTTTAAAATCCAAACTTTCATTTTTGGTCTAAAAAATGAAAAACATTATAATCATGGAGATGGTAAGTCATACATACGCATGAGTAACGTTTTCATTTTTCATTTATTATTCTGGAAATAATTCAATTATTATCTTATATTTAAAAATTAATCATAAAATAATTAATGGCATAATATTAATTTCAATATACTTATATATATCATACATATGGCATCCATAATTTTTATTACATAATGTTTCATTACATTTTACATATAGAGGATCTTTAAAGTATAGTGTCTTGCAAATCAGAAACATAATACATGAAAAGAACATAAAACATCCTTAAAATACCCTTGTATGTCTTCATCAAAGGTTTATTCTATGTAAAATTACTACATATAATAACCTAGAGACATACATCAAAGGAAAGGGTGAGAAGAAGGCTCAGAAAGGAAAACATGTGAAACCGTTGACATGTGATCTGTAGCAATATTAATAAGAACATGATAAAAACAATAAAGGCAAGATCAATAGAAGAATAGGAATATCATAATAAAAAGAACATGAATTGTAACATGAATATTTGGCTACAACATTTCATTGATACATTCCTAAACATATCACCAAGGTTCATCCCCAAGGTTTCTTAAAAAATACAAAGTTTATTCACCAAGGTATCGTGAAACTTATCATCTCTAGAGATTAATTATTTACACAATGAATTGGAGGGCTATCAGGGCGCACCGTTAATATGTATTTTTTTCATGTGACACACATATATCATAATCAAACATTTCATAATTAACCCATAGATAATAAAAGAAATGGGTTTCATTTCAAAATTGTGACATCTTAAAAGTTCTTAAAAATAAGATCTCTATGTCAATTATAACCCATGGAAAGGGAGTGTGGGTTATATGTATGTAAATTAAAGAATGAAATATATAATTTTGTGTATTTATGAGCAACCATATAAAAAAATTGTTCAGGGTATTCACATAAACAAACAAGATAATTTCAAGAGAGAAAGAGATAGAAATTTTGAGATGAAAATTCTGCAGCATAGCGGCTACATAACATCCTTTTAGAAAACATTAGAAAGAGAGGTTACAAGGTTAAACCACTCATAAATAATTTGTAATAAAGTATAAAGGAAGAATATAATATATATAAGAGCATGTTATAGACATTTTAATGTCATACCACATGAAAAGGAAACTTGAAAGGAAAGAGAAGATGTGATTTCTTTTACAAAGAATTTGGCAGCCTAACGACGTCACATAAGAATTCAGAAAAATAAACTGATGAGAGCAGAAAGAGTCTCTCATAATTTGGAAATTAAATTAACATTAGTAATTATATATAATAACAATCCCCCACATAATAAAATGGAACTATAAGACATAACATAAAACAAGTCAAACTTAAAAGAGGAGGGTGAAAGGTTCCCTTACCTTGAAAATTAACTTCATAAGCATGAAGATTGGAACCTTGGGAGGCTTGAGGGAACCTTCAGAGGACACCTTGGGAGGTAAAGAGTGCATAAATTTGTTGAGGAGGATTTTTAAATGAAATAAATGAGGGAAATGGATTTGTATTTATAGGAAAAGTGAGGGAATAAATTATTAATTTTCAATGGACACCTCATCGGTGGTATTTGCAAAACCATGGGCTTGCCCATGGTATTTACCCATGGTATTGGAAACTTTGGACACATAATAGCATATATCACTATTAATAAGTTGATCAGAAATCTTATATCATTATTACATCATTAATGATGTCATTAAACACCCGAAACTCAAAACTGTATTTTTACTCTTCACCGAAAATTCAATTATTTCAGAAAAATCTGAAAAATTCACCCTAACCTAATATCAAATCTATGAATTCAAAAATGAACTCCATTTTATGAAAATATTTTTTAAAATATTTTTAATTTTATTTTAAAAAATCATTACTAATTCCAAAAAAAATAACTTCATAACTACAACTCATTTTGTAACAGCTTAAAAAAATAATCAAGGTCCCATAAAATTATAGTATAATCATAATAAAATAAAGTAACAATTTATGATTACATTTTATGAAAATATATTTCCATTTTAAATTATTAAATTAATTGGTAAATTTTAAATAAAATATTTATGACATACAAACATAACAAAACATATACTATAATCATTTTACACTTTTAAGATATCTAAATCGTATTTATAAATTCATGGGCGAGGTTTCTATTTTTTGGATGATTTGGTATATATTTCTATTCATTACTATTCATACGAGTATGTTACTATTCATACATTACTATTCACTAAAAAATTATGTTGATCTTATTAGACTTTAAATTTCTCACGGATCACAACTATAGATAACCATTTTTTTAAAAATCATTTCACATTATTAATTATTTAATGTTTACAGAAATATTTTAAAATACCCTTCTTTTTTTCCCAAAATTCATCAATAATACACATCCTGTATTTATCCAGATATTTTAAATTCACAAACTTTTCCATAATAAGAAATAACATTTTTATTTATATAAAATAATTACACAAAGTAGCTATGGTCTCATTACATAGCCCCTTATAAAACCAACATAGGATCTAAGTTTAAGGTGTTCTATGGTGATAGAATCTTGGGTCGGCTCAAACAACATTGCATGAGTGAGGATTTTTATCATCTTGAACTTCTACTATATGTGATTCCATTCATGATTAACATGTTGAAGTTCGGCATGGGCTTGGTCTAGAACAATGCCCAGTCATGCTGACTCCTTACCAAGCTATGACAGATGGGCTTCGTATGGCCCAAGCCTACTGGTTGATTTTATCAACTCTTATTTCTGTATTAATTAACCAAGATCATTTTAATTTATAAACAATAATTGTAACTTTAAGAATTTATCTTCCAACGATCATATTGACCAATGGCCATATAACAGTCGAAACCCCAACAGTCTCATTTAATTATACTCACTTCATTAATTGAAGGATATAGTTTTGTTGACTATAAAATAACACAAAAATTTAGGAAATTAATATTACTAAAAATTTTAGGTCGTTACATTCTCCCCCCCTATAGAAATTTCGTCCCCGAAAATTTAACTTGTACCCAAAGAAGAGAAAAGGTGTGGGATCTTCTTCCCGATAGACTCCTCTGGTTCCCACGTGGCTTCTTCACAATTGTGGTTCCTCCACAACACATTAACAAGATGAGTGGTCTTGTTGTGTCGAACCCTGTATCTACTATCCAAGATCTCCACCGGATGCTCTTCATAAGAGAGGTCATGTTCTAGTTGTCCCACCTCTGTATTTAGTATATGTGTAGGTTCAGGTATGTACCTCCACATGAGGGATACGTGGAAGAAATCATGAACTTATGCTAGATTTGGAGGAAGTGCAAGCTGATAGGCCTCTGCTCCCACATGATCAATGTTTTCATTGGGGCCAATGTACCAAGGGTAGAGATTCCTGTTTATTCCAAACCTCATGACTCTATTCCAAGGTGAAATATGATGAAAGACTTTGTCACTAACATCAAACTCCATGTCCCTTCGAAGGTTGTCGGCATAGCTCTTTTTCTGACTCTGAGAAGCCCTAATGTGTTGTTGGATGGCATGGACCTTTTCTATCAACTCTTGCATGAGATCAGGCCCAAGAAGCTTTCTCTCACTAGCTTCATCTGAAACAAGTAGGAGTTCAACATCGCTTCCCGTATAGATCTTCATAGGGTGTCATTTGAATGATCGAGTGGAAGCTGTTGTTTAAGAGAACTCAACTAAAGGGAGATGTTGATCCCATACACCTTTAAATTCCATTAATCATGTTCTCATTCTGTCCTAGAGTGTAAGAATAGTCATTTAAGATTGTCCATCAGTTTCGGGGTGGTAGGATGTACTGAAATTCAATTCAGTGCTCAGAGCATTTTGAAGACTTCTCCATAATTTTGATGCAAAGCTCGGATCATGGTTAGATACGATATAAAGTGGATCTCCATGAAACCTTACCACTTCCTTCACAAAAATCCTGGCAAGGTTATCGGAGAAAATCTCCCTGAATTGAGGTAAAATTTTCAGTCTTGGTGAGACCGTCCACAATAACCCATATCATATAGTTTCCATTGGATTTTTTTAGGAGACCAGTGACCAAGTCCATAGTGATATTGTCCCACTTCCATGCTGGTATGGGGAGTGGTTGCAATACCCCTTTAGGAATTTGTTGCTATTCCTTTACTTGTTGACATACTTGGCACCCTGAAGTTTATTCAGCAATCTCCCATTCCATATTATCCCACAAATAATTATCACGAAGGTCCCTATACATTTTCATGCCACTAGAATGTATAGAGAAAGTAGAGCTATGACCATCATCCATCAGTTCCTTCATTATTTCCAGAATAGTTTGAACACAATGTCTTGTATGAAATTTCAGTACACCTTCTTGATCATTATTGAACTTAGGAAATTTCCCATCCTTCAAAGCCTCAATCTTATTCTATAACAAAGGATCTTTATTATGAGATTTCTTGATCTTCTCTAGTAATTATGGTTGAGAAATCATTTTGGATAGGGTTGATGATGTCACTTACAATATAATTTCCATGTCTATCTTTACTAGTTCATTGATCAAAGGATCTCTTTGAATCCTCATCATGAAAAGAACAAATGAAACTTTCTTACTTAATGCATTAGTGACTTTGTTTTCTCTTCCAGGATGATAATGAATTGAACAATCATAGCCCTTAATAAGTTCCAACCATCTCCTCTATCTTATGTTCAATTCCTTTTGTGTGAAAGTATACATAAAACATTGATGGCCTATGTATATATCACATTACTCCCCATAAAGATAGTGCCTTCATATCTTTAGAACAAAGACAGCCGCAGCAAGCTCCAGATCATGCGTAGGATAGTTATGCTCATGAGTATTCAACTTTCGAGATGCATAAGCAATGACTTTGTCATTTTACATGAGGAAAGACTCAAGCCATTTTAGATATTCATCACTAAAAATAACGAATCCTTTTCCACTTGATGAAAGAGTTTCACAGGTGCAGTAACCAATCTCTTCTTCAGCTCTTGTAAGCATTCCTCACACTATTTTTTCCATATTAACTTGACCCATTTTCGAGTTATCTTTGTTAATTGCTTTGAATGTTTTTAAATGTTATACTCAAACCTCCTATAGTATCCCGCTAAACCAATGAAACTAAAAATCTCAGTTTTGTGGTAGGCTGAGGCCACTCTTCTATAACTTTTGTCTTTGCAGGGTGAACTGTGATTCATTCATTGGTAATAATGTTCCCCAAGAAAGAAATTTATTGTAACCATAATTCACATTTAGTGAACTTTCCAAAAAGTCTCTCCTTCTGTAGAGTTTGTAAAATAAACCTTAGATGATCATCATGCTCCTCAAAACGTTTGGAATATATTAGAATATAATCAATAAAAACTACCAAAAAGTTATCAATATAGTCTTTAAAGACTCTATTCTTCAAATCCATAAAAATTATATGTGCATTAGTAATTATAAAAGGCATAACAACAAACTCATAATGCCCATATCTTTATTGGAATGAAATTTGTTGAATATCTTCTTTCTTCACCCTCAATTGATGATAACCAGATCGAAGATCAATCATAGAGAAGAATTAAGCCCCACAGAGTTGGTAAAATAAGTCATCAATTCATGGAAGAGGGTATTCGTTCCTAACTATGATTATGTTCAGTTCTCTATAATCAATGCATAGCAACATCGATTCATCCTTCTTCTTCACAAAGAGAATAGGTGCTTCCCAAGGAGACACACTCGGTCGAAAAAACCCCTTATCCTAATGATCTTGTATTTGTTTCATTTAATTCCTCAAACATCACATTTTCTATCCTATATGGGTTCTTTGATATCGGATGGGATCCAAGTACAAGTTCAATAGAGAAATCTTCCTCTCTTTCTAGTAGATTTCCAGAAAACTCCTTAGGAAATATGTCAACGTATTCTTGGATGATGGGGACATTTTCTATCCTCAAACTCTCATCTCCTTCTTCTTCACTGAAAAACTCCATAAAGAAAGATATAGAGGGTTCTTATAGGCAAATATCAGGTTGAGATATCACTCCTTGGAAGAAAACTGTTGGTTTTCCATTCAATACTACTGATATTTCTTTAATTTTTCATTTGATCTTACAATTATACAATGAGATCCATCCCATCCCATGTATAATGTCGAATTTCAGCATGGGAATGACTACTAGATTTTCGATAAGATTATTCTCGCCAAAGTAAATACTAGAGTTTCTAAACACTGAAGATTCTTGGATAATCCCACCAGGATTCTAGATTGATAACTCTACTTTTAGAAAGTCAGGGGTTTATTCTAAATTCCTTGCAAACATGGAGGAAATAAAGGAATGCGTAGAACCAGAATCAAACAAAGTAATTGCTATAATTGAGATAAATACAAGATTACTTGCTACCACATCATTTGGAGCTTCAACGTCAGCTGTTGTGATAGAAAAATCATGACCTTTCTCTCTTGTCCTTTGTTGAGGTCAATGGTGGTTCCCTTCACTTCCCTCAGATTTGGATAGTGATTGGAAAAGTGACCAATTATTTCACACTTAAATCATTGGACATCATGTAGGGAATGAACCATTTTCCCCTTATCGTTAGTGTGTACAAGTTGAGTTTTCACCTCACTACGACAATTCCTCGCAATATGGACATCTCTTTCACACTTATAATATTTCCCACAACCGGGCAGGCAGTTCCCCGAATGATCCTTCCCACATTTATTACATGAGGGAAGTTGAACTTGATTTCCTCCTATTACCTAATCAAAGGTCCTCCCTAATATGGGCTCCATCGATCTCTTCTTGTCATTCGATTTATGAGACCACTATGTCTCACCAAACTCCAGCTCGACTTTCATCACACTCCGAATGATCTCTTCATAGCTATCATAGTCTCGCTTGTCAAGATTCTTCCGCAGATGATGTCTAAGTCCATAGATGAATCTATCAGCCATAGCATTTGGATCCCTGACAAATCTAGAGGTGTAATGTGAAAGCCTTGTAAATTTCATCTCGTATCTTCCCATAGAATCATTCTCCTACTCCTTCATCTCGACAATCTCCTTCTCCATTCTTGTTCTCATCGATTGAGGGAAATACTTGTTGAAAAATATCCCTCTGAACTCTTCCCACTTCATAGATTAAATTTCCACTATTTTCCTTGTGTTTTTAATCATTTTCCCACCACTGATTAGAATCTCCCTCTAAGAAATAAAAAATTAGGGTAACCTTCTCTTGTTCAGAACATCGGATCATAGAAAAGATCTTCTCGATAGTGTTTTTCAATTGTTTAGCAATCAATAGGTTGGTAGATCCACTGAAGGTTGGGGGTCGCTGATGCATAAAGGACTCAATATAATGTTGTTCCCTTGGAGATGAGATTGGTCTATCGGCATGATTCATGTTATTTCCCATAACTTGACAAATTTGGTTCATTATTCGCATGAAGTTTTCTATTCTGGATTACATTAGAGGGTTGTCAACGCATGGTCCATTACGGTCACCATTTACACGGTTCCTCCTATATCCCGCCATTCCTTAAAAGAATAAAACCTTAGTGAGAACCTTATTTAATTTATGAATCTTTCAACTATAAAGTATTTTGTGTCTTAAAACTTCTTTAAACAATTACATTTCCTTATAAATCCTTCATAACGATTCATAAAAAGCTTATGATTTACCAAACATATTCCAAGGAGTGTCATAACCAAGAGTGCAGCAAGGCCCGTTGTCATGTACCAAGTTACCCCGGGTCAAGCCCAAAACTCCTTGTCAGAGTTTTCACTACTAGGTACCTCTCTGCCAGAGTTACCTCTAACTGCTGTTATCCAGATAGGGATGTGTTTTCTTGATAAACCACTTACTCAATACTCACCAAAACACAAATAATTTTTCTTATATTTAAACATTTCTACAGGATTATTCCTAATTTTTTCATAGCTTAATTTCTATAAATCACTAAACTATCATTTGATACAAACTATGGAATCCTGCCTTTTTATTACATAACTTTTCATTACATTTTACATACAAGGGATCTTTAAAGTCTAGTGTTTTGGAAATCAGGAACATAATACATGAAAACAACCTAAACCATCCTTATAATACAATTTTAAAAATTCATCATAGTTTTATCCTATGTATAATTATTTAATCTCATAACCTGGAAACATACATCAATGTAAAGGGTGAGTAGAAGGCTCAGTAAGGAAAACAAGTGAAATAGTTGACATGTGATCTTGAGCAATATTAATAAGAACATGATAAAAATCATAAAGTTATGAGAAATGTAAAAATAGAAATATCATAATAAAATTTACTTGAATCATAACTTCAATATGTGGATACAACATTTCATTTAGGAATTCCTGAACAAATCACCAAGGATCATCCCCAATGTGTCATAAAAATTACCAATGTTATTCACCAAGGTATCTTGACACTTGTCATCTCTATTGATTAATTCTTTACCCAATGCATTGGAGCGTTGTCAAGTCGTACCATTAATATATCTTTATTTTCATGAGTTCCACATAGATCATAATCAAACATTTCATAAATAACCCATAGATAATAAAAGAAATGGGTTTCATTTTGATATCGTGACATTTTAAAAGTTCTTAAAAACAAGATCATTATGTCCATTATAACCCATGGAAAGGGAGTGAGGGTTATATGAATGTCAATTCCAGAATCAAATATATCATTTTTTTTGTATTTATAATCACCCATATAAATGAAATAGGATTGGGTATTCACAAAAATAAATAAGAGAATTTCAAGGGAGAAGGAGAGGGAAATTTTGATATTAATATTCTGCAGCATAACAGCTACATAATATCCTTTTAGAAAACATTAAAAAGAGAGGGTACAAGGGTAAAACACATGTAAATAATTTAAAATATAGTATAAAGGAAAAATAACATGGAGATAATAACATGGTATGGATATTTTAATGTCATACAACATGAAAAGGATACTTGAAAAAAAAAGGGAAGATGTGATTTCTTTTACAAAAAAATTAGTAGCCTAACGACATCACTTAAAAATTCCAAAAAATCAATTGATGAGAGCAGAAAGCATATATCATAATTTTAAATGAAATGGAAAGTAGTAAAGATATATAATAACAAGCCAACATGTACTAAAATGGAACTATAAGACATAACATAAAGGAAATCATGACTTAAAAGAGGGGGGTGAAAGGTTCCCTTACCTCGAAGAGTATCTTCGAAAGCAAGAAGGTCAGGACCTTGGGAAGATTGAGGGCACCTTGGGAGGGATACTTGAGAGGTAAAGAGACCAGAACATTGTTGATAAGTTTTTTGGAAAGAAATGAATGAGGGAAATGGCTTAGTATTTATAGGAAAAGTGAGGTGATAAATTATTAATTTCTAAAGGACACCTCATCTGTGGTATTTACAAAACCATGGGCTAGCCCATGGTATTTTCCATATGTATTGGGAACTTGGTACACCTCAAAACATATCTCACTATTCATAATTCTACCTGAAATACTACATCATTATTACATCCTTAATGATGTCATTAAACACCTGAAACTCAAAACTATTTTTTTACTATTAACCGAAAATTCAACTATTTCAGAAAAATCCCAAAAATTCACCCTAACCTAATATCAATTATCTGAATTCAAAAATGAACTCCATTTTATGAAAATAATTTTCTAAATATTCTTAATTTAATTTTTAAAGAAAATAATTATTTATTCCAAAAATACAACATTACAACTATAACTCATTTTGTAACACCTTAAAAAATATTCGAGGTTATATAAAATTATCATATAACCATAGTACAATAAAGTAACAATTTATGATTACATTTTATGAAAATAAATTTCTATTTTAAATTATAAAATTAATTATAAAATTATAAATAGAATATTTATGACATACAAAAATATGAAAACATATATTATGATCATTTTTTCACTTTAATGATGTCTAAATCGTATTTATACATTCATGGGTGAAGTTTCTATTTTTTGGGCCAATTTACAATATAATACTATTCATTACTATACATATGGGAATGTTACTATTCAAACTTTACTATTCACTAAAAATTATGTTGATCTTATGAGACTCTAAATTTCTCACTGATAACAACTGTAGAACACCATTTTTTTAAATCATTTCACATAATTAATTATTTACATTTTACATAAAAATTTTAAAATACCCTTATTTTTTTCCAAAAATTCTTCAATAATACATGTCCTATATTTATCTGGATATTTGAAATTCACAATCTTTTCCATAATAAGAAATTAATATTTTATTTATATAAAAGGATTACACAAAGTAGTTATAGTCTCGTTACATAGTATCTTATGACACCAGCATAGGACCTAAGTGTAATGTGTGCTATGGTGATAGAATCTTTGTACAACTTGGACAACATTGCCCGAGTGGTGATTTCTATCAGCTTGAACTTCTCCTATTGGTGATTCTATTCAGGCTTTACATGTTGAAGTTCAGCTTGGGCTTGGTGTAGAGAAAAGCCAAGTGATGCTACCACCTTCCCATGCTTCGACAGATGGGCTTCATATATCCCGAGTCTACTAGATGATGTCATCAAATATTCTTTCTGTATTAATTAACCAATGTCATTTTAATTTATAAACAATAATTTTAACTTTAGGAATTTAGTTTCCAACAGTCATATTGACCAATGGCCATATAACAGTCAAAACCCAACAGTCTCATTTAATTACACTGACATTATTAATTAAAGGATATAGTTTATTGAGTATAAAATAACACACAAATTTAGGAAATAAATATTATTAAAAATTTCGAGTCATTACAATACAGGTGATGTGGTGAATAAAATTGATTCACACTGCTTCTTAGATATAATAGTTCACACGTACGCACGAATGACGTTATCATTTTTATGTGCATGTAATGTAAGAAAATAATTGCTATATTATTTTCCTATAAAGATAAATTTGTCCTGAAAATAATATATAAACACTAACTCCATAATTATGATCCGTCATAAGAGACTATAATGTAAAACAAACTATATCTGTTCGAAAACCGGTAGTCGTCCATACACACAAGGGAAATTTTCATTTCCCATTTGACGAAATTGGAGGTGAATTTAGGTGATCATATTAACATAATAACATATGAGTAAATTTTTTATAATTTAGTTATTATATCATCATGGTTGAAAGATATTTTAAGGAAGTGGAAGAGTAATTAAAATTGAAACACTTAAATAAAAACAACACATCTTCTTCGGTTGATCACCTTTGAAGAAAACATTATCACCTTTAAGGAAGGTTTTTCTGCCTATATTAATGCCTCAATAATGTGGGGAGAGATTATATAAAGGGTTTTGGGAATATTTTGTCCAATAAAAAAGGTTTTGGAAGTGTTATTAATAGAGAGGAATGTGTACCTTTTTATTGGAGAGGGGAGGGGAACCCTCTGAATTATTAAAAGTATAAAATTAATATAAATTTGATTTCGATTCCAAATGGTCCCAAAATAATTTATTTCGAATATTTGATGATATATTGACTAATAATATTAATAAAATTAAAATTGGACATTTTTAATATTTTTTAATCCTTATCATTTTACTTCAACCATTATTTTGCCTTTTTTAATCTTACCTTGATATCATGTTAATTATACTTTGTGTGTTAATGTAATTAAAATAACATGTAAATAGACCAAAAAAATGTGTCATTTATGACATTTAAGTACTTATAATAACCATTTTTATGAATCATATATTTTTATAAATTTTATAACTTTTAATAAGCTATTGTATATTTTAAAATTCTAATTGTGTCAATTCTAACACTATTCATTAGTTGACTTTCAAAAATATCCTAACCACAAGATAAGTTAAAACCAACTCCTTCAAATCATCAAAAAAATATAAAATATATCCATAAAAAAATTTATGACATAAATGATGTGAAATATATTTATTTTAATATCTATAATATTATTTATTTCATTCGTTCATTAATTAATAAATTACTACATTATCTTGGGGTCATAATTAAATTTAATTATATAAATTCTAAAACACATAAATAAATTACCATAATTTAGTTAATATTTTTATATTATAAATTAATATTTTAGGTCTAATAGATCCCCATTACAACCCAATATTAAAATACTTCACTTTTTAAAAAACAAAAGTGTTACAAAAATGTCAATTCATAGAATATATTATTATAAATTCATTAAAGTAATCTAAGTTTCTCCAAGGGGTCCTAAAATATACACAAGGATTATCATGATCTGAATACACTCATCCAACTAAATTAGAACTAGTGTTCGGTTAGATTTATATTATTACAATATTATTTTTATCTTTAATTACCCAATTTACTTTTAATCTTGGTAATAAAATTAATTAATTAAGTTACTATTCATAATGTCCAAAAATAAAATGAACCTATTTACATAATTTGAAACATATAATTAAAAATATGTAATTGATTTTTTCAAATTAGAAACACATAATGTTCAGTAATTAATGTAAAATTAATCCCCTTTTTGAAATTTAGAAAACATGTTTTTTAAAAGTAAAAACCATCAAAAAATTGACTTGTGTTATATCTAATTTCCATTTTAATTAATTCAAATAAAAAATTGATTAAATTATAGAAATTTAATCTAATTATACATTAGAACCAATTAAAAAGATAATCTAAAAATATAAATAAATTAGATTAAAAAGCCTTTTGAATTAAAAATGCAGTATTTTTCACTATTTGTTAATATATGAATTTATTTGAAAAAATAACAAAAAATCAACCAGTGTTAATTTTTATGTCCATATTTCAAAAAATAATTTTTTTTGAAAAATATATCCTATAATTGAGTCAAAAAAAAATTTAAAATGAGTTCACCATCAAAAGATGGTAAAAATGCATTTTATTTTAAAATACCTCTTTTATACAAAAAACTGAATTTGTACTTTTATCATGTCTGTAAAACATATAAGATTAATTTTAAAAATTACAATGAATATATTAAATATATATTTCATTAATATAATCCATTAAAAGTGATTTTATTATTTTATGAACTCACATATTTTCATTAAAATAGTTTATTTCAGAAAAACACACCCTTCATATTCAATTGGTGTTTATTTTCAGTTATAACTAATTTTCTAACAAATGAATCATTATAAAAACATTTTTAAACCCTATTTTCATAATTTAGTTAATATAATTAATTCCCAACATTCTAATGTATATGTGATGACTACAACCTAAATTCTAATAATAATAATATATTAATTTCGGTAAAAATCAATCTTGTGTGAAATGTAAGATTTCATATAAACCCATTGTTGTGTCTCAGGTATGATATCAAACATAGAGTCCCTTAAAAATAAAACATAACTCATAAATATTAATAAATATGAAAAATTATTATTCTATAATTACATGGAATATTATATATTATTTACTTCGTTGTTCAGAGAAATAAAAGGTTGCCCTGGTAGTATACCTCTTAGAAGGGGATTATGATAAATAGGGGAAAATGATTATAAACATGAATTCAATAAAGGAGATTGAAGTTGTGAAGTGGTAATAGTTTACAAGAATTTTGTTTCAATAAATATTTCTCCCATTCGATGCGACTGAAAATGGAGAAGGAATTCATTAAACTAAAAGAGATGGAAAATGAATCAGTGGGAAGATATGTGATGAAACTTACAAGATAAGCTCAATACACCTATAGATTTTGTATGTTTCCTATGGAAATGGTTGATATATATTTCGGTGGACTAAGACGCCAACTGTTGGGATATCTATGAAATAGAGGATATTTTAATCATCCCAGGTAAAAAAAGAATAAGACATTTTTATTTTTATTAATATTTTTTATTTAAATATTAATTTTATTTTAAAATGTATGCTTTTTTCGATAGCATACCCGATACACAACAATGAGTTTCTTTGAAATCTTACATTGCACACAACATTGGATCATACTGAAAAATAATAATATTATATTCTTCTAAATGGTAGTTAACACCCAGTAGTTGTGTTGGTAGGAATAGAAAGAACTAAATACAATATGAATATAAATGTTTTTTAAATGCCTTTACATTTATCTAATAAATTTTAGAGGCTTAAAATAAGAAAGAATTTGATTTTAAGTATAAATACTGTATTATTCATTAAAAGGTCGATTTACCGCCCTTTGATAGTGAACCCTCTTTAAATATAGTTTTTTTTCACTTTTATATGTTCAAATTTAAAAAAAATCCCTTCAGAATCGGGACATAAAAATTTACTTTGGGTATATTTTTGGTATTTTTCGGATAAAATTTATTTTTAATGAATAGTAAAAAATACTATATTTTAATTCAAAACTACATTTCAATCTAATTTATTTCTATGGTTATATTATCTTTTGAATTTTTTTTAAAGTGTAATTATATTATTTTTTTACCATTTAATCCAATTCTTGTCATTATAAGTAATTTCACTTTGAAATTCGACATAAATAAGTGTCAATATTTTAATAGTTATTATTTCTTAAAAAAACTTTTTATTGTTTTGATGGATGGAATTAATTTTAAATTAATTTCTGCAACTTCTGTGTATTGAATTTGTAAAAATAGATTCCATATTTGGAATCAGGATGTCCAAATTCTATAAATTGGTAAATTTTATTTAAATACATTATGAATATTTACTTCAGTAAAAATTTTATTTACCATGGTTAAAGGGTAAATATGGTTAATAAGGTTAACAAAATATTATTATAATAATATAAAATTACCTTAACATGTGTCCTAAATCCTATTGGATGATACGTTTCTGAGCATGGGCATCCTTCGGTTGATTTTGGGACCTCATGGAGCCACTTTGGAGTGATAATGGCACTTTATATTAATTAATTTAAAGTAATGAAAAAAAATGAAAAAAACATATATCATTTAGTAAATCAATTTTTACACAGGGTTATGTAATTTATATATTTGACTATAAATATTCATTTTAATGATAAAAATAGTTCCTATATAATGGTATTTTTTTATAATTTTTATATAT
The DNA here is from genome assembly GCA_963277665.1 of Viscum album. NCBI lineage: Eukaryota > Viridiplantae > Streptophyta > Magnoliopsida > Santalales > Viscaceae > Viscum > Viscum album. The sequence goes on from OY728129.1 coordinate 2,890,653, forward strand.
CAAATAAAAGAAAAAATATGTATGACACAATAATGAGGTAGTGTTTACCTCATTAATGAATTATTTAAATAAATAAGATTTAAATATTAAAAATATATATAAAACCTGTCCAATTATTGTTGGATAAGTTTATTTCGAACATGAGACATCTTATATTTTACGTTGATGAGTTTTTGACCTTTAGAAACTGAAAATAATTACATAATAAAATAATATTTTCAATCTTTCCTAAAGAGACCCTCCTCTCCCTTATAAAAAGCCCTAACTTATAACCCATTACAGACACTTCTAAATCCCCTTGTTTCATCCAAATTCTTCCCAATTAATCTCTCTACATCCCTCTCCTCCTCCTATAATCATACACCTAGACAGAAGGCAATTCAAGAAATCCTTTTTCTTCAAAGCAAAGGGAGTTACCTGATTTGAAGGTAACATCTTCTCTTAAGTTATTTTGTTTTATTTTCCTTCTCCAACCCCATAAAATATTTTTATTATTTTATTTTATAGAAACAACAGTATCCTTAATATTATAGTTTTTTGTTTTTAGATGTATTCCAACTACACTTACACACACCTCCATCTAATAAGTAAATAACATGTTATTTATATGGACAGAGAACTACTGCCTCACGAAACAACGATTGTTCAATCATCTCCAACCACCTCTCATGGTGTCAATTTTGATGGAACTATATTTATATGTGATATATATTATATTTATATTGTTTTTATTCTTATTTATTTCTCATTTATAGAATACTGTTATGGTTTTCTATAGTGGGTAAATATGATAATTTCATTTCAGGAAGTGCAGACTACCGCCCCCTCAAAGTGCTATGACTTGTTCATTCCATACATAGAACATATAAAGGATGGTGTTAATGAAATTATATATGATATTATATAGGAATTATAATATACCTATGTATCATTATGTTTTTATTCCATTAAATAATAAATAGAAATGAAAGTAGCGTTCCTGCGTACATACGGCTTACCATCTCCATGAATAGTGCATTTCATTTCTTATCGCCAAATGGTATATACTATTAAAATATATATATATATACTAGATATATATGATATTTATGATAACTAAATCATTAATATAATTTAAGAGATAATGAAATTTTGATCACATGGACAATTTATATTTATAACAATTTCATTTTTAACTCATGTTTCGAACATCGACAAAATGTCCGATATGAACTAAAATAATTATCTAATTGTTATAGCATGGTAATAATTGATATAAAAGGAATAATAAACTAGAAAAAGGTTCTTAATCAAGTATAAATTATCTTTATTTTATTATTCTAGATATTAAAGATTGATCAAGTAATGTCGGACACAAGGTAAGGGACATCGTCTGAATCTCCTTTCATTGAGACATATTTTGTTTTATACAATACTTTCTTTTATACGGCGTATAAAAACATATTATCTCTCATTTCATTTTAAAATGAAACTTTTTCTATGAGGTGTTTTACTAAACAACAAAAAAGGAATGTTTCTTTTTAACGGATGTGGTGACAATGTACTTTTCCGCCACCATGAGTATAATTTGGTCTTTTGCATCCTTATCAAGATTTAATGTTTTTAAATGGAAAATAAAAACAATATAGTATTTTATGTATTTTTTTATTGAATGTTGTTTTCATAATTTATTTTTTATGTCAATATATTTAAATGATATATTGTGATGGAAATGTGAAAATTTTATCTTACCTATATTTTTTTTTTATGTGTTATGAATATGTTGTGGTTCTTGGTAATTGTTACATAAACGGGTGGTTCTGTGATAAACCTAGGGTGGGTGTGCCTGAGATAGCTCTATAATGAATTGGTTAATGTGACATAGGTAAATTTGAATGTTTCTATTAATATATTTATGGAATATACTATGATGGGTATTCCAAATGTAACTCTCAACGTAGCTGTGAAAGCTACAATGTAAGTACATTATGTATGCCACATGTTACCCATTATGATTTAATATTTCTGTGTTATTCATAAATCATATGATTTTATGAGGTATATGATTATGCATGGTATGTATTTATTGACTAATGTTATCATTCTTTATCTTATAACCCTTACTGAGCTTTTTATCCTCGTCCCATGTTTGGGAAATGTTTTTTACAGGACTTAATGATGAATAGGGTTAAGGATGGGATCAAGGGAAAGACACGTTTTCTAAATCATGGAACTAGACAAGAATCTTTTTCAGGAGTATTTATTTTATGAAAAAAATGGAAATTGAGTATAATTATCTACTTTGTAATTTTTGAAATGTAATGTAATAGTTATGGCCTAATTCTCTAAAACTCTAAACCTGAAAGGATCCTCAATATGAATTATTCATTTAATTCAAGATTATGTAAATATTTAAGGTGGGGTCCTTATATTTGGTATCACAGGTCGGTTTAGAAAACATTAAGAGTTACGATATTGTTAAATTAATATCCATAAATTATTTTTAGTTTATGTTATGATTTAAATGATATAGGATTTATATATTACTATGTTGCTTTTCCTAAGATATTTTTATGTTCAGAATGGTTTTTCACAGAGGAATTAGAACAGATATGATGGGACGACATCAGGGGGGACATAGCCTTCCAAATTAGTAGCCTGAGATGGTTGGAATCGGAACTGAACAGTTTCTATTAGTGATGGAATAGGTGAATTAGGCTATAAATGGTGGTGGAATCCATAAATGATATCATCATGATCAACGACAGAGGAACATGTCAATAGTAGAGCATTTCATGAGGCAGCATCCCACATCATTCAGAGGATCATCTAACCCTGTGTTACCTGAAGGGTGGATTAAATAAATGGAGAATATTTTTGATGTCATGGGGTGTTCAGAACATCGAAAGGATGGTCTCTTTGATTACCATTTTGAAGGTGAAGCCGATCAGTGGTGGCCGATGGTGAAATATATCAGGGATAGGGAGGAAATTGATGCTCTTGATAGTGATGAATTCAAAGGTCTATTTCTAGAGAAATATTTTCCTAAGGTGGTTCATCTTAGGATGGAAAAATAAATCCTGGAATTGAGGTTGTAATATGACTTAGTTGTTACTTATGAAGAAAAATTCACTCAACTGTAAAGGTATGCTCTAAATTTTATATGAGATCCTGATAGTAAAATCAATCATTTTTACTTAGGTTTAAATCCAAAGTATCAAAATGATTTATCTTCTCTAGAGTTCAAAAGTTATGAAAAACTTGTTCGATGTGTAGAGAAGGTGGAAATGGTGTTTTTCGTTGATCAGTTATTCTTTGAAAAACAACAGAATAAGAGGTTGAGGAGGCAGACAAAAGGGAAGAACTCTTCAAAAAAGTCTGATGGTAAGAAACATAAGATTATAGTTTGTGAAAATTGAGGTAAAAATCATGTTGGGGAATGTCTTTTGAATTCTGGTATGTGCTACTGATGTGCTAAAATGGGACCTAAGGCCTGTAATTTCGCTGAAAAATATCAGGGTAATGGTAATAAAAAAATACAATTTACAGTCAGTTAATGTTTTAAGTAAAATGAAATGGTTCATTATGCAAATTAGTGTCCAACGAAGAACTCAACTGAGGGAAAGTATCCATACTACAAGCAGAAAGGGGTGGTGAAATACATTGAAACTACTTCAGCAGATGTCGGGCCATCAAATGAAGTAATATGAGGTATACCATTTGTTTGTTCAAATTATGCCAATGTTTTGATTGATTTAGGGTCTACCCACATTTTCATTTCAAAGAAGTATTATAGTAAATTAGGAATTCCATATCAAGACATGAATCCTGAAAATATGGTAAAAACACTTGGAAGAAATGTTGAGACAAAAAGAAATTGATAGAACCATTATGTCCTTGTGTGCGGAAATAATCTACCTACAAACCTTACTGTTTCCCTCTAGTAGCATATGATGTAATTTTGGGTATGGATTGGCTTTCTGTTTATCATGCTAAGATTGACTATAGAGAAAAATAAGTTTCTTTTTAGAAATATTTTTATTTTTTTTACAAAAATGACCCCTTACTTTTGATAACATATCCGGAATCATAGAAGGTAGTAAAATATGGAAATTAATGTTACCTTTCACATATTGTTGAAAACAAAGGAATTGTTTAGATTAATTATGTGCTAGGGTTAAATGAGTACCTTGATGTTTTTTCTAATGATTTTCCTGGTATTATACCTGATCAAGAAGTGGAATTTACTGCTGACTAAGTTCTTGATGCTAAGACAATTTCAAAACCCACTTATTGAATGGATCCAACTGAACTTTTGGAGTTAAAGAAGAAATTATAGGTGTGGTTATATAAAGGTTTCATTCGACCTAGAACATCACCATGGGGTGATCCTATCTTGTTTGTTAAAAAGAAAGATGGTTAAATAATACTATAATTTGATTATAGATAATTGAATAACATCACTATTAAGAACAAGTATCCTTTGCCTCATATCAACGATTTTTTGGATTAGCTCCAGGGAGTTCAGTATTTTTTGAAGATTGTCTTGAGTTTGGGGTACCATCAGTTGAATGTAATGATAGTAGGCATTGCGAAAACTGCATTTCGTACTCGATATGGCCATTATTAATTTTTGGTTATGCCTTTTCGGTTAACCAATTCACTTGATTTATTAATGGATATTTTTAATAGAATTTTCCTTAAGTTCATGGATAAGGTTGTGGTTGTGTTCATTGATGATATTTTGGTCTATTGTAAAAGTAAAGAGGAGCATGAATGTTATTTAAGTTTTGTCTTGTAAACATTAAAAGAAAATAAATTGTATGGGAAATTCAGAAAGTGTGAGTTTATGTTATAGAAAATTTCTTTTCTTGGTCACATTGTTCCAAAAAATGGCATAACTATTGATCCTACTAAAACAAAAGTTGTGAAGAATGGCCAAGATGCAAAAATATAATCAAGATTTGTAGTTTTCTTGGAATGTAAGGTTCTTACTAGAGTTTTTTTGAAAACTTTTCATGGTTATCTATCCCAATGACTAAGTTAACTCAAAAATGTGTTAAGTTCATTTGGACAAAAGAATTTGAGGATTGTTTTCAGGAATTAAAAATAATATTGGTGAATTTCTATTTTTGTAACTGACTTATATATATGGTGAGTTTTTTTATCTATAATGATGCTTCATTGAAGGGAATTGGTTGTGGTCTAATGCATAAGGATTAGTTAATTGTTTATGCTTCACATCAATTGAAACATCATGTGTTAAATTACCCTACACCAGATTTCAAATTAGCTACTAATGTTTTTTGTTAAAAATTTGGAGGCATGATCTAATTTGAAATATATTCTAACCATAAAAGTTTGAAGTATATATTCACTTAGAAATAATTGAACATGAAATAGGGGATATGGCTGGAATTAATCAATGATTAGGATTTCACAATTCATTACCATCTGGGAAAAGAAAATAAAATGTCTGATTCTTTGAGTCAAAAAAGTAATTCTTCATTTACCATTCTACATTTGGAATGAGATCCATTGGTTTTTGATTTGATGAAATATGGACTACAAGTTATTGGGGTAGAAAATTACATTCTATTGATTCAGGTGTCAGTGAAATCATCCATATTAAACAAAATTAATAAAGCACAGAAGGGAGACAGTGAGTTGTAGAAAAAGTTTGAGTTGGTTCAGAAGGGTAACTTGCCTGATTTTAACATTGATGATGATTGTTTTTTGATTTTTGGGAAGTGATTATCTATGGATTGTGATTCACAGATGAAGAATGAGTTTATGTGAAACTCATAGTTCTTTGTTTTCAGTTCATCATGGCAGTAATAAGATGTACAGAGATATTCGGGAGTATTACTGGTGGGATGGAATGAAAAGAGATATTGCTAATTTTTATATGAAGTGTTTGACTTGTAAATAGGTTAAAGTAGAGTGGAAGTTACCGAAAGGTATGCTTCTGTCTTTACCGGTGCCAGAGTGAAAATGGAGAAATATATCCATGGACTTCGTTTTAGGATTACCAAAGACTTCTCGAGGTAATAATGCAATCTGGGGTATTTTTTATCGATTGACTAAATCTTCTCACTTCCTTCCTATTCGAGACACTTTTTCTCTAGATCAACTTTATCCATTGTATGTTAAAGAGATAGTCAAGTTTAATGTTGTTCCCCTCTCCATTTTATCTGCTTTTGATTCCATGTTTACTTCTAACATTTTGATAGGCCATCAGAAGTCATTGGGTACTAAATTAAATTTTAGTATAACTTTTCATCCTCAATCAGATAGTCAGTCAGAATGAACAATTCAGACATTGGATGATATGTTACATGATTTCTCTATGTATTACCAAGAAAGTTGGGACTATCAAATTTCTTTGGTTGAATTTTCATATAAAAATAGTTTTATTCCAGTATACATATGGCTCCATTTGAATAATTATATGGGAAGTGGTGTCGAACTCTAGCTTTTCGGTATGAAGTAGGTGAATGGAAGTTTATGGGAAAAGAATTGGTAGAAGAGATGGTAGAACTTGTTCATTTGATTCAGAATCAAATGGGAATTTCTTAGAGCATGCAGAAAAGTTATGTGGATAACCATGGGAAGGATCTTTCTTTAGAGGTAGGTGATTATGTCTATCTCAAAGTTTCTCCATGTAAAAGTGTGATGTGTTTTTGTAAGAATATAAATTTGAGTCTGAGGTTCACTTGACCTAATGAAATCCTGAAGAAATTTGGATTTTTTTCATATAAAGTGGATTTACCTCCTTGTTTATTGGAGGTACATAATGTTTTTCATGTTTTAATGTTGAGAAAGTATATGAAAGATCCATCTCATGTTTTGAGCCCAGAGGTAGTTCAGTTGGAGGAGAATATCTGTTATGAGGAACAACCAGTCCAGAATCATGACCAAAGAGAGAAAGTGTTTCAGAATAATGTAATTAATTAGGTAATGGTTTTGGGGAAAAACCATATGGCTGAAGAGGCAATGTGGGAATATGAAAATTATTTGGGGGATAAATACCCTCATTTATTTGATAAGTGAATAAAATTGTGAAGACACAATTCCCAATAGGGGGAAGGATTTAACATCCCAGGTAAATAAAGAATAACACATTTTCATATTTATTAATATTTTTGATTTAAATATTAATTTTATTTTAAAAGGGATGATATGTTCGATATAGTACCTGATACACAACAATGGGTTTCTTTGAAATCTTACATTGCACACAACGTTGGGTCATACTAAAAAATAAAAATATTATATTCTTTTAAATGGTAGTTAACACCTAGTCGTTGTATTGGTGGGAATGGATAAAACTAACTAAAATATGAATATAAATTTTTTTTAATTTTTTTAACATTTATCCGATATATGTTAGAGGCTTAACATAATAAGGAATCGGATTTTAAGCATAAATACTCTAATATTCATTAAAAGGTTGATTTACCGACTTTTGATGGGGAATCCTCTTCAAATATAGTTTATGTCACTTTTATATATTTTATTTGACAAAATAAAATTCAAATTTATAATTGCGAAATCAAAATTTACTTTGGGTATATTTTTGTTATTTTTCTGATAAAATACATTTTTTAATTAATAGTGAAAAATACTATATTTTAATTCAAAACTCTCTTTTAATCTAATCTATTTATATTGTACGATTATATTTTTTATAGGATTTAATGTAATTATATTATGTTTTTACTATTTAATATAATTTTTTTCATTGTAAGTTATTTCACTTTGAAATTGAACATAAATAAATGTTAATCTTTTGATAGTTATTATTTCTTAAAAATACGCTTTTTTGTTTTGACTGCGGGATTAATTTGAAATTTATTTCTGCCACTTCTGTGTTTTGAATTTGGGAAAATGGATTAAATATTTGGAATTAGGAGGTCCAAATTGTTTAAATAGGTAAATTTTATTATTATACATTATGAATATTTACTTCAGTAAAAATATTATTTACCATGGTTAAAGGATAAATCTGGTAAATAAGGGTAACAAAATATAATTATAATAATATAAAATTCCCATAACATGTATCCTAAATTATATTGGTTGATACATTTACGAAAATGGTCATGCTTGGGTTGATTTTGGGACCCCATGGAGCCACATGGGAGAGATAATGGCACTTTATATTAATTAATTTAAAGTAAAGGAAAAAATGACATAAACATATATCTTTTAGTAAATCAATTTTTACATGGGTTTATATAAGAAATATATTCGACTATAAATATTCATTTGAAATATGAAATTATTTCTTACGTCATGGTATTTGTTTATAATTTTTATACATCAAATTAATAAAAATATTTATGACACAATAATGATGTTGGGTTTACCTCATTAATGAATGATTTAAATAAATATGATTATAAAGATAAAAAATATCCAAACTTATAAAATTATTTTTGGACAATTTTATTTAAAACAATAGTCATCTTATCTTCGACATTAATGAGATTTGGACCTTTAGAAACCTAAAATAATTATATATTAAAATAATATTTTCAATCCTTCCTAAAGACCCTCTCCTCCCCCCTTATAGAAAACCCACACTTATACCCATTACAAACACTTCTCAAGAAGTTTTTCTCATCCATAATCTACCCAATTAAGTTCCATATATCCCTCCTCTCCTCCTAAAATCCTTCACTTAGGCAGAAGGAAATTCAAGAAATCCGTTTGGTTCAAACCAAAGGGAGTTACCGGATTTGAAGGTAACGTCTTCTCTTATGTTATTTTGTTCTATTTTCCTTATACAACCCCTAAACAATTTTTATTATTTTATTTTATCGAAATAACAGTATACTAAATATACAAGGTTATTTTAGTGAGAAGGATTATAACTTAACTTACACACACCTCATTCTAATGGGTAAAGAACATATTGTTTCTGTGGACGGTGAACTACTGTCATAGGAAATGATGATTGTTCGATATTCTCTTACCACCTCTCATGGTAGCCATTATGATGGAACTATATTTATATGTTATATATATTATATTTATATTTTTTCTATGCTTTAGTATTTTTAATTTATAGAATACCTTTATGGTTTTCCAGAGTGGGTAAATACTATAATTTAATTTGAGGAACTACAGACTAACACACCCTCAAAGTGATATGACTCATTAATGCCCTACATGGAACATATAAAGGATACATTTAAGGAAATTATATATGATATTATAATGTAATTATAAAATACTAATGTATTTTTTTTATTCCATTAAATATGAGATAGAAATTAAAGTAGAGGTCATGCGTACGTACGGCTTACAGTCTCGATGAATGCTGTATTTGAATTCTTATATCCTAATGTTATGTACTATTATAAATATATATATATATATATATATATATATATTAGATATATATGATATATAAGATATTTAAATTTGGAAGATAATTCTAGAGATAATGGAATTTCAACCACATGGACAATTTCTAATTATAACAAGTTCATTTTTAACTCAAGTTCTGAAATTCGACAAAATGTCTGATATGAACGCAAATAATTAAATAATTGCTATAGAAAAGGTAATAATTGATATAAATTGAATAATAAACATCAAAAAGGATATTAATAAATTATAAATTAACATTAATTTATTATTCAGGAGATCAAATAATGATCGAGTCAAGTCAGACATGAGGTAAGAGACTTCATCTTAATCTCCTTCCATTGATGCATATTTTATTTTATATATGAATTTATTTCATGCGGTGTATTAAAAAATTGTTTTCTCATCTCAGTTAAAAAGGAATTTGTTTCTATGAAGCGTTTTACAAAATGAAAAAAAAGGAATGTTTCTTTTTAACGCAAGCGACGACAATGAATTTTTCAACCGCCGTGAGTATAATTTGTTCTTTGGCTGCCTTAACAAGCCATAATATTTTAAAAAGAAAAATAAATATCATGTACTCTTTTACGCCATAATGGATTTTTTTTTCCAATCTATTTATATTATATATTGTGATTGAAATATGGAAATGTTATCTTTCCTGTAAATTTTTTTATGTGCTATGAATATGTTATAGTTCTTGATAATTCTTACGTAAATGAGTGGGTCCGTGATAAACCATGGGCGGGTGTGCCTGAGATAACTCTCCAATGCATTGGGTGACGTGACAGAAGTAAACATTAATGTTTCTCCTAAGAGATTTCGAAAATATACTGTAATGGGTATTCCAAATGTAACTCCATATGTTATAGTTAAAGCTACAATGTAAGTGTGTTATTTATGCAACAAGTTACCCTTCATGATTTATGATTTCTATGTGTTATTCACAAATATTATTATTTCCTGAGGTATGTGATTTTTCCTGGTTTGTATTTATGGACTAATGTTATCTTTCTTTATCTTATAACCCTTACTGATCTTTTTAATCTCATCCCAAGTTTCTGAAATGTTTTTCAAAGGAAGTAGTGATGAATAGGGTCAAGGATGGGAGCAAGTGAAATTCAGGTTGTCTAAAAGATGGAATTTGACATGGCTCTTTTTTTCAAGATTTTTTAATTTATGAATAAAATTTAAATTGAATATAATTGTATACTTTGTAATTTTTCAAATGTTAGGTAATAGTTAGGGCCTAATTCTCTAAAACTCTAAACCTGAAAAGATTCTTAATGTGAATTATTTATTTAATTCAAGATTATGTATTGTTTAATGGTTGGGTCCTTATACTTTTAAATATACGAAGAGATAGTGTGGGGTTCTATTAATGTTGAACTAATTTTTCGAGATACACATTTTCCATATTGATAGAATGAAAAGAAGTGATCAATGGATGGAAAATCATGTAGGAACTTTTATTATGGAAGAGGATGAAGGAAAATCAAACTTCCCACATGCCAAAAATGTGGTAAGAACCATTTAGGAAACTACTTACATGGGATTGGAAAGTGATACAAGTGTGGAAGAGATGTCTATATAACTCAAAAATATCATGGTTAGGTGATGCCTCAACATCTAAATAGGAACAATAATTGGAAGATGGTTTAGGCCCATCCAAAAGTTCAATGCCTCTAGTGTAGATAGATTTTACACTTTCTAATCAATGTTAAAATCAGAATATATTTGATGGGAGCCACAATCAACCTTATCAAAGGCCAAAGGAAAAATTTCAGGCATTTTTTTAATGATGGATGAAGTGTAGCCTCTAAATGATGTGGTTACAGGTACACATATTGTGATGTAAAAGCTAGAAAGTACTTTGTTAGATAATAGTTCTACACATTAATTTATTTCATATATGTTTAAAAATAATATAGTATCAATATCTAAACATATATAATTAGATTCATATTTCAATTCTTATTAAGGCGTTATCCTATCATCAACAGTTTATATGAACTGTAGTATTAACTTTGTTTAGTACAATATCATCATAAATTTAGTAGTCATCCCCATGGTGGAATTTGAAACATCCCAGGTATTTATAGAATAATAATTTTTGATTTATACTAATAATTATTAATAAAATATTAATTTTAAGTCTAAGGTGACACTTTTCAGATAGCGTACTCAACATGCAACAATAGGCTTCTCTGAAATCTTACATTGCACAGAACAATGAGTTATACTAAAAAATAATACAATAATATTATTATTATTTTAGATTTTAGTTAATGATGAGCCATTGGAATGGTAAGAATTAATATTATCAACTGAATTTTGAAATATGTTTTACACAAGTTTTAATGATGATTCATTGGTTAACAAATTTACTAGAAATGGAAATAAAAACCAATTGAATATAATTGATGTGTATTTATGAAAACCTTTTTAAAATAGAATAATTGTGTTTTCATATCACTCTTTATGGATTTTTATTTATTGAAAAATATATGATATATATTCAATTTATCTTTTTAAATTCATCTTATATGTTTTCTATATATGATATAATAATACATTCCTTTTTTTCAATTAAAAGAAGTATTTTTCTAAAAATATTGTTTTACTGCCTTTTGATGGTGAACCCTTTTTAAATATATTGTCTGAAACCATTATATGTTTAATTTAAAAAAATATACTTATTAATTAGAATATTAATATCAAAATTTATTTTGGTTGAAATTTTGGTATTTTTCTACTAAAGTTCATTTTTTTAATGAACAATGATAAATACTGCATTTTAATTCAAAACTGCTTTTTAATATAATTTATTTATATAGATAGATGGTAGTTTTAATTGTTTTTAAAGTTCAATTGGAATATATTTTTATCATTTAATCCAATTTAGGTTTTTTTATGTAGTTTTAATTTGAAATTGGACATAAACAAACGTCAATCTTTTGGTAGTTTTTACTTCTTAAAAACACGCTTTTTTGGTTTTGACAACAGGAATTAATGTTAAATTATTTTCTAGAACTTCTGTGATTTGAATATGGAAAAATGGATTTCATATTTAGAATCATGAGGTCCAAATTGTGTAAATATGTAACATTTATTTTGAAACATTATCAACAGTAACTTCAATAAATATATTATTTACCATGGTAAAAGGTTAAATCCAATAAATAATGGTTAAAAATAATATTTTAATATTATTAAATTACACTAACACATGTCATAACCCACTTTTATGAGATATTTCCTACCGTGTTCATCCTTGGGTCTATTTTTCGACTACATGGATCCACTTGTGTGTGAAAATGACATTTAATTACTTTTTATTTAATGTTAAGGAAAATATAACTTAGACATGTTTCTTTTAGTAAACAAATTTATATATGGAGTTATATAATTTATAGTTTAAACTAGAATTAGTCAATATAAAGCTAAAAAAATTCATATGTGATGTTATTTTATTTATAATTTTTATACATAAAATAAATAAATATATTTATGATACACGGATGTGGTAGTGATTTCCTTATTAATGAAAGATTTAAATAAATGCGATTATAAATATTAAAATAAATTTATTTTGAATATTATAATGAAATCGATGAATTTTAAGAATTATTATAACTTTTTATATTTTAATATATGATGTTTCTTCGAAATAATATTTTTTTTATGGGTTTTTAATATGTTTTGATATGAATAGTATAAAAATTGACATAAATGGGTTTTTTTAAAATACTATTTTATTAAATGATATAGTAGTCCAAAAAAAATATGCAGCCAAATGACTTATATAATATTTATAATATCATAATGAACCACTTTAAGTTCTATTATAATTTTATGGTAACTATATTAACTATATAGTATGAATATACAAGAAGACAGGGTAAAAGTCAAATTAGCTAACTAAGGGCTAAAGGTAAAACATAAAGTCAAATTAGAAACCAAAAAATCAATAAAACCTATTTTTTGAGATTATTTAGAAATATTCTAATAATTTATTTGAATTAAATTATTTTTAGACCTTTTTAAATCGAAATTTTGTTTATGATAAAATAATCTTTCAAGACATTCCTAAAATACCCATCCTCCCTCTTATAAAAGGAAACCACCTCTAACCCTTTACTCACACCTCTCATATAACGACCCATACTTTACATACATTTTTATTACTTCAGAATTGAATCACACTTATTACAACATATAAAAAAACCATGAAAGGAACGTATAGGTATAGTGTCATTAGAAACTGGGAAACATAAACAACTGGTTCATAAAGCATCTACTTTGCCTCCCATTTATTTCATCATATCTAGAGTCCCTTTTTTGGCATATTTTACTTAATAAACTTCTTCTTGACCTGGGGAAATAAAACATACAAAAGGGTGAGCCCAAATTCTCAGTAAGGGTAAACAAAAGAAATATCAATCACATCATAAGAACATAACTTTTGGTAATCTTAACCTGCAAAAGAGATCATAATATCATAACATGGGGTAAATCATAGAAGTGAAATTTAATCCCAGTAATCATAACATAAAACATGAAACTTTGTGGCATACACACATAATCATAGAGAATCATTTCTTATTAGTCAAGACTCATTTCCAAGACTATCTTAGTGGACAAAGTCCATTTCTGAACCGAGTCACCCTCGTTTCAGTCCTGTTTCACTGAACCGGTATAACCTACCGTTATATTCATTTCTATATCAGGAGATATAAAATCATTACCCAATGCATTGAAGGGAGATATAGGTCCCACCCATCTCATAATGATATCATTCTTATGTGTGCCACAAAATCAAAAATCATACATCATTGCATAACCCATGTAATAAAAATGGGAATCTTAAACATCATGACATCATAAAACAATTCATATAAGATAAAGGAATGCATAAAAATATTTCAATCACAACATAATCAAGTAAATGTAATAACAGGGATAGAAACAGAACCCTATATTATTGTAGATGGAAAATAATTTTGATAAAACACTTCAACTCCATTCTTGAGGAAAATATCCTTTCTACTTCAAAAACATTTTCCTTTCTTAACATGTCATACAATTTTAAACTAAAAGAAGTTGATTAAAAATAAACTTGAAAACTTGTAAAGGAAGCTTCTTGTTAATAATGTTTTAAAAATCCTTTCATGCCGTATAAGTTAAATGAAAACATTCTTCTCGTACTTTTGTCGGAAAAGTTAAAAAGTACCTCATACGAAAAACGACAAAAGATTCCTTTCATATCCTTTACTAAAAACTCACCGAAGGGTGAAATTGGATATAAACTATTTTAGAATGATGTAAATATTACATATTGAGGAAACATGGATGTGGATGATAAAATGCACCCCATTAAATGCCAAAGTATAAACAAACTCGGATAAAAATAAGATTGTGATATTTCCCTTACCTTAGGTCTGATATGCCTTGTACGTGTCCGAACCTCCTGTATAATGATTTAAATAATGTTATTGAGTTATTACAGAATCATATTTATTTTTATGATATCATATATGGTCATATTCTTAGCTTCTTAGTAGTAATATTTCATAGCTACTTGTTATTCGGGTGTTTATAACTTTTTGTTCTTATGCGTGTGTTGTCGAATAAATTCTTATTCTTCTCTTTAGGTTATAGATACCACATTTCCAGAATGGTATTAGTGTAATATATATCATATTAATTCATTCATTTCATTTGTATAATTATTATTAAATGAAGATCATGTAGAATGAGTCGCATCACGTCGTGGAGACGGTATTCCATACGTACGCACGAGTGATGATATCGTTCCTATGATCATGGAATGGTATTGGAGTGTATGTATACTATTTCATAATTAGTATCACTTTATAATAGTCATATATTGTCATTATTTACACCATTATACCCATCCAAGTAAGGTGGTGGTGGAAAATAGATTACACCACGGCGTGGAGACGGTATTCCGTACGTACGCACGCGCGGTGATTTCTTTTTCCGTAGGATGGATAGATGGTGAAATAGGGTTGTTTCATACTTATAATAACATATCAGTATATGAGTGATACTGAAGTTTTTACTTCATAATTAAACAACTAAATAAAAAGAAGTGTAAGAAGAAATAAAGATGAAAGAATCGGTAACGGACATTACCTCTTCTTTGAAGTGCTTCATTGAGACCTCCTTTTAGGGCACTAAAATAGGTCTTTAAAGAAGACCAGAACCTATAGGATGTTTCTAGGGAAGCGGAGAGAAGAAATTGGAAGGGGTTGGATGAGCTTGAAGGCTCAAAGTGGTGTGAGGAAGAGGGGGAGGAGGTTCCCTTTTATAAGGGAGGAGAGTGGCACCTTTGGAATAACTAAAAATATTATTTTATTATAAAGTCAAATTCGGTTTTTAATAGCTCCAAATTGATATATTTAAAAGATAAGGTAGGTAGGGGTCGAAATAATCTCATCAAATAGATTTTAGACAAGTTTAGGTTCCTATTTTAACCTTATCATTTAGATTTAACATTAAGTTAAATAATTTTACTTTTATCGTGTCTTCTTGTGTTCTTATATTATAAGGTTAATAAACTTACTATAAGCAGCCAAACGAACCCCAAGTTGTTTATTATTAATAAATATAACCTTATCTAAGTCATTTGGCCGAACCATATACTTTTAGGAATAAAATAACAATTACTAATATAATATTTGTTTTAAAAACTATTTTATGTCAATTTTGACACTATTTAGTAATTAATTTTTGTGAAAATCATAACAGAATGATTAGTTCAAAAGAAGTTAATTAAATAAATACTGACATGTCATATTAATCTAGAAAATTATTTTAATTCATAAAAAGTGTCAAATTACATTTATATGGGTGTTTATAACATCAATTATGTCAATATTTCATTAATATGATAATTACTGGATCATCTTTGTGTGATAAATAAATTAAATTATATAATGTTCAAAAATTACAAATAAAATAACATTATGTAGGAAATATTTTTAGCTTTTTAATGAATATTTATAGTCGAATTTATTTATGTATAACCCCATATAAAAAATTATTTACTTATTAAACTTTGATTTTAACTATTTTAACCCTTCTTTAAATAAATTAATAATAAATGTCCTAATATAATCCAAGTGGGCATAAATGGTCATATTTTATTCCTAAGTTTGTTTTTGGTCGAATTAAATTTTTCCAATAGAATTAGTACATGTGTTAGGGTAATAACAATATCATTTTTACCCTTAATTACCCTATTTACTTTTAACCGTGGTAAAAAAAGGTAAAAATTTACTATTCACCAAAAAATTATTTTCATCTCATTGAAGCACATTTTACTTACTGACATCAACCGTGTCTCTTGGATTTTCTAAATTCCACTCACAGAAGCGGTAAAATTGTGTTTTATGAAAAATTTAGTTTTTTAACTACCACTTAGTGGTTTAACTATTCATCAAAAATTTAATGTTTTCAGAAAAATGCCAAAATTTCACCCTAGGATAATTTCGATATTCCAAATCCAAAAATTAAGTCCATTTTGAAAATTAAAATTTATAAAATTTCAAAAAGTTGTTTTTACTATTCATAACTGCTAGTTTTAATAATATTTTATTAGCATATCATTGTTTAGTGAAACTAGGTATTGCGTACGACGCAAGCTATCGAGGAAGGATGCGATTTCGTGTAAAGCAAGCCAAGAAAGTGTTTTGTGTAGAAAAAGATTCCTTTTATGATTTATATAACAGAAAAGTCTCTGGTGATACATTCTACCCCCCTTAAAATGAATTTCTCCCTCGAAATTCGTCACTTTGTAACAAACAGATGAGGATACCTTTCCCTCATCATATCCTCAAGCTCCCATGTAGCTTCTTATAATTGGTGGTTCCTCCATAAAACTTTCACCAATCGAGTGGTCTTGTTTCGCAGGACTTTTTCGCTACGATCCAGAATCTCAATCGGTTGTTCTTCATAAGAAAGATCTTGCTCCAGCGGTACAACCTCTAAGCTAAGTACATGTGAAGGATCAGGTATGTACTTTCTTAGGAAAGATACATGGAACACATCGTGAACCTGAGAGAGATTCGATGGAAGCGCCAATTAGTAAGCTACCTTCCCAACACGATACATTATTTCGAAAGGACCGATATATCTTGGGCTTAACTTCCCCTTCTTTCCAAATCTAATAACCCTCCTCCAGGAAGATATTCGTAAGAACACTTTATCACCCACTTCAAACTCTAGATCTTTTCTTCGGTTGTCGGCATAACTTTTCTGTCGACTCTGAGCTGCTCTTATGTGTTGTTGAATAGATCTGACCTTTTCTGCCATTTCATCAATGAGATCGGGTCCTAATAGCATTCTTTCCCCAACTTCATCCCAGCAAGTTGGAGTCCTGCATTTCTTTCCATAGAGAGCTTTATAAGGATCCATCAGAATACTAGAGTGAAAGATATTATTATAAGAAAATTCCACCAAAGGTAGGTGTTGATCCGAACCACCTTTGAAATCCATAGAGCATGCTCTCAACATATCTTCTAGAGTTTGAATTGTTCTCTCAGACTGACCGTCTGTCTGAGGATGATAAGCAGTGCTGAAACTCAACTCTGTATCTAGAGTATGCTGAAGACTTCGCCAGAACTTCAAGGTAAATCTCAGATCCCGATCAGATATAATAGAAAGTGGTACTCCATGAAATCTTACCACTTCCTTTACATATATCCTGGCAAGCTGATCCAGAGATAAATCCTCTCTAATAGCAATGAAGTGTGCAGACTTTGTAAGACGATAAACTATGACCCAGATAGCATTATTGCCTTTGGATGTTTTAGGAAGTCCTGTGACAAAGTCCATAGTGTTGTTTTCCCATTTACATTCGGGTATGGGTAATGGTTGTAACATCCCCTTAGACTTCTGTCTCTCAGCTTTAACTTGTTGACAAACCAAGCATCGAGAGACTTATTCAGCAACATCTCTTTTCATGTCATCCCACCATAAGTACTCTTTTAGGTCCCTATACATCTTCGTGCTTCCAGGATGAATAGAGAATGAAGAACTATGAGCCTCATCCAGCAGCTCCTTCTTTAATTCAGGGATGGGAGGAACACAAACCTGATTCCTGAACTTTATTATCCCATCACAATCAAGGTTGAATTCAGGAACATTTCTCACCTTCTTTTGTAACTCAACATCTTTTTTCTGTGCCTCTATAATCTTCACATGTATAGATGGTTGAACATTCATTTGAGAAAGATACGATTTTTCCCCTTTCATTATAATTCCAAGATCCATCCTTTATAAATCCATAAATATTGGATCTTTTGTGATCCTCATCATGGATAAACTAGCATGGTCTTGTCAACTTAATGAATCTGCCACCTTGTTTGCTTTCCCAGGGTGGTAATGAATTGAGCAGTCATAATCCTTAATCAGCTCCAACCATCTTCTTTAGCGCATATTCAGCTCCTTTTGTGTGAAAAATATACTTTAAACTTTTATGATCAGTATAAATATCACACCTTTCACCATAAAGGTAATGCCTCCAAATCTTTAATGCAAAGATTACCACAGCTAACTCCAAATCATGTGATGGGTAATTTTGCTCATGGATGTTCAACATTCATGAGGCATAAGCTATCACCATATCATTTTGCATAAGAACACACCCTAATCCCTTCTTGGATACATCACTGTAGATCACAAACCTTTCTCCACCACAAGGTACTGTGAGCAGAGGTGCACTAGATAACCTTCTTTTCAACTCCTTGAAATTCTCTTCACATTCCTCCATCTAAACAAACTTAACTCCTTTCTGAGTCAACTTGGTGAGTGGATTAGATAATCGTGAAAAATCTATCACAAAATGTTGATAATATCCAGCCAAACCAAGAAAACTTCGGATCTTGGTTACTGTTGTTGGTCTCGACCAATTTCGATAACCTCTGTTTTTGCTGGATCCACAGATATCCCCTCTTTTGAGATTATGTGACCCAAAAATGGAACTTTTTGAAGCCAAAATTCACACTTGGTAAATTTGGCATAAAGATTATTTTCTCTCAGGGTCTTCAATATAATTCTCAATTGGTCTTCATGTTCTTCCTTGCTCTTTGAATAGACAAGAATATCGTCTATAAATACTACAAAAAATTGATCAAGATAGTCTCTAAAGACTATATTCATCATATCCATGAAGATAGCAGGGGCATTAGTAAGACCAAATGGCATCACTATAAATTAATAGTGTCCATACCATGTACAGAAAGTCGTCTTTGGTATATCCTCCCTTTTGACCCTTAATTGATGATACCCTGAACGAAGATCAATCTTGGAAAAGTATTGAGCTCCACGTAGTTGGTCAAATAATTCATCAATGCGTGGGAGAGGATATTTTCTCTTGATAGTGATCTTGTGAAGTTCTCGATAATCAATGTAGAGTCTCATTGATCCATCTTTCTTCTTAACAAATAGAACAGGTGCTCCCCAAGGTGACGCACTAGGGCGTATGAATCCCTTATCAAGATTCTCTTGGAGTTTCTTCTTCAATTCCTACAACTCAATTGGGGCCATTCTATAAGGTGTATTTGAAATAGGCAAAGCACCCGGTAAGAGTTCTATTAAAAAATCAACTTCACGATTTTGTGGAAGACCTGGTAATTCCTCCGGAAAGACATCATCAAACTCCCGTACAATGGGAATATTCTTAATTGTGAGTTTCTCACCAACCATTTGAGATAAATAACCTTCATTTAGTGGAATCAGTACCTATAAAATGGAAGAAATTTCCACTGGAAGGTTATGTTCATCCTTGCATCGATAGATGATCATAGATTGATCTGGAATATGAAATGTGTCTTCCCTTCTTTGGAAATTGATATGAGCTCCTTGTAGAGAAATCCAGTACATGCCAAGAATCACATCAAATTCCACTATAGGAAGGATCACAAGATTTTTAGGAAGCACTTTCCCACAAACTTCAATCGGAGAAGAATTATAAACTTTTGATGCGACTGTTGTGCCATTAGGTGTTGTCACAGCTAACTCAACATCTAATTGTTGAGGTAATATGGTGATACCCTTAGAAAATTCTTCAGAAATAAAGGAGTGGGTGGATCCAGAATCAAATAAAACATTTGCTACTTTAGAGTGGATGGTAACTGTACCTTTCACCACATCGTTATCGTACTCCACATCGCTGATAGAAATTGCGTGTGACTTTCCTTTGTCTTTAGCCTTAAGAGTTTGTTGACGTCGACCATCATCATCAACCCTTGGATTAGGGCATTTATTGGCATAATGTCCCATCTCCTTGCACATATAACATTGAAGTGTAGTAGGTTCTTTCTGTCTATCACTTTCTTTGTTTGCATCATTAGACATCTTCTTCCCATCATCGCGGCATTCAAATGCCTGATGACCTTCATTTCCACATTTGAAACATTTACTTGTCCCTTTAAGACAACTCCCTCCATGTTTCTTTCCACACTTTGAGCATAAGGGAAATTTCATATTTTTTTCAGTGTGCTCTTTAGATTTTCCTTTGAATTCCATTTTCCTCTTCTAATCAAACCCATATTACTGACGGGTTACTCCAATCTCCATCTCAACTTTGAGAGCACATCGAACGATTTCCACGTAGGTATTGAAGTCCCTTATGGCTAAGGCCCTTCGAAGACTTGGTTTTAAGCCACTAAAGAATCGATCGATCTTACTCTCAGGTTGGATAATAATACCAGAAGCATACCTTGCAAGTCTTGTAAAATTTTCTTCATAAGTACCAACAGATTCATCATCCTTTTGTTTGAGTTCAAGAAACTATTTCTCCATCTTTGTTCAGAGAATACGAGGGAAGTACTTATTGAAAAATAAGTTCTTGAACTCATCCCATTCCATGGACTCAATTTCATCCCATTGCCTCATATTATTAATAATATTCCACCATTGATCAGCATCAACTTCCAAACGATACACCGCTAAGATGAATATATCATGCTCAGAACATTGAAGAACTAAAAATATCTTTTCAGTAGTACTAATCCATTGTTCAGCAACTAATGGATCAGTAGACCCGCTGAATGAAGGTGGATGCTCTCTCATTAAGGATTCAACATAATGTTTCTCCTTCCTTTGCTCGTTTGGAAGTCCTTCATGATTCATAGCTTGAGAAAGTTGTGTGAGCATGGCTACAAGATTTTGCATTCTAGCTCCCATAACGTTTGGTTGCTCAGGGGGACAATCATTGTATTGCCCATCGCATTCCGCATTAACACGGTTCCTTCGGGTTCCAGCCATTGACTAAAACCAAGAAGAATAGTGTGAGAAACACTAATTATAATAGGAAAACCACATAATCAAGAATAAAATTTCACACTTAAGGTCTTATCCTAGGTTATTCATGGCCATTTCTAAAACACTAAGATTTTGTTCTCTGCTTAGACTTATGCTTAGGGTTCTTACTAAGGCTTTCACATCCAAGTTTCCAAAGGTTGACTATACCTTTCCTCTGATACCAAAAATAACGACCCATACTTCACATACATTGTTATTACTTCATAATTGAAGCACACTTATTACAACATATAACAAAACCAAGAAAGGACTGTATAGGTATAGTGTCTTTAGAAATTGGGAAACATAAACAACTGGTTCACAAAGAATCTACTTTGCCTCCCATTTATTTCATCATATATAGAGTCCCTTTTTTGGCACATTCTACTTAATAACATTCTTCCTGACCTGGGGAAATAAAAAATACAAAAGGGTGAGCTCAAATGCTCAGTAATGGTAAACAAAAGAAATATTAATCACATCATAAGAACATAACTTTTGGAAATGTTAACCTACAAAAGAGATCATAATATCATAACATGGGATAAATCATTGAAGTGAAATGTAATACCAATAATCATAACTTAAAACATGAAACTTTTTGGAATAAACACATAATCATATAGAATCATTTCTTATTAGTCAAGACTCATTTCCAAGACTATCTTAGTGGACAAAGTCCATTTCTGAACCGTGTCACCCTCATTTTAGTCCTGTTTCACTGAACCGGTATAACCAACCATTCCAGCCATGTCTATCTCATGAGATATAAAATCATTACCCAATTCATTAGCGGGAGATATAGGTCCCACCCATCTCATAATGATACCATTCTTATGTGTGCAACAAAATCATAAATCATACATCATTGCATAACCCATGTAATAAAAATGGGAATCTTAAACATCATGACATCGTAAAACAATTCATATAAGACAAAGGAATTCATAAAAATATTTCCATCACAACATAATCAAGTAAATGTAACAATAGGGATAGAAACAGAACCCTATATTATCTTAGATGGAAAATAATTTTGATAAAACACTTGAACTCGATTCTTGAGGAAAATATCCTTTCTACTTCAAAAACATTTTCCTTTAATAACATGTCATACAATTTTAAACTAAAAGAAGTTGATTAAAAATAAACATGAAAACTTGTAAAAGAATCCTCTTGTTAATAATGTTTTAAAAATCCATTCATGCCGTATAAGTTAAAAGAAAACATTATTCACATACTTTTGTCGGAAAAGTCAAAAAGTAACGCGTACGAAAAACGACAAAAGATTCCTTTCATATCCTTTAATAAAAACTCACTGAAGGGTAAAATTGGATATAAACTATTTTAGAATGATGTAAATATTACATATTGAGGAAACATGGATGTGGATGATAAAATACACCCCAGTAAATTCCAAACTATAAACAATCTCGGATAAAAATGAGATTGTGATATTTCCCTTACCTTAGGTTAGATATGACTTGTACGTGTCTGAAACTCCTGTATAATGATTTAAATAATGTTATTGACTTATTACAGAATCATACGTATTTTTATGATATCATATATGGTCAAATTCTTAGCTTCTTAGTAGTAATATTTCATTACTACTTGTTATTCGGGTGTTTATAACTTTTTGTTCTTATGCGTGTGTTATCGAATAAATTCTTATTCTTATCTTTAGGTTATAGATACCTCATTTCCAAAATGGTATTAGTGTAATATATATCATATTAATTCATTAAATTCATTTATATAATCATTATGAAATGAAGATCATGTAGAACGAGTCGCATCACGTCATGGAGACGGTATTCCGTACGTACGCACGAGTGATGATATCGTTCCTATGATCATGGAATTGTATTGAAGTGTATGTATACTATTTCAGAATCAGTATCACTTTATAATAGTCATATATAGTCATTATTTACACCATTATACCCATCCAAGTAAGGTGGTGGTGGAAAATAGATTACACCACGGCCTGGAGACGGTATTCCGTACGTACGCACTCGCGGTGATTTCTTTTTCTGTAGGATGGATACACGGTGAAATAGGGTTGTTTAATACTTATAATAACATATCAGTATATAAGTTATACTGATTTTATTACTTAATAATGAAACAACAAAAGAAGAAGAAGTGGAAGAAGAAATAAAGATGAAAGAATCAGTAACGGACATTACCTCTTCTTTCAAGTACTTCTTTGAGACCTCCTTTTAGGGAAATAAATAGGTCTTTGAAGAATACCCGAACCTCTAGGATGTTTCTAGGAAAGTGGAGAGAAGAAATTGGCAGGTTTTGCCTGATCTTGAAGGCTCAATGTGTGTGAGGAAGAGGGGGAGGAGGTGCCCTTTTATAAGGGAGGAGAGGGGCACCTTTGGAATTACAAAAATTATTATTTTATTATAAAGTCAAATTCGGTTTTTAATAGCTCCAAATTGATATATGTCGAAGATAAGGTGGGTAGGGGTCGAAATACGCTCTTCCAATAGAATTTAGAAAAGTTTAGGTTCCTATTTTAACCTTATCATTTATATTTAACATTAAGTTAAATAATTTTACTTTTACTGTGTCTTCTTGTGTTCTTATATTATAAGGTTAATAAACTTACTATAAGCAGCCAAACGAACCCCAAGTTGTTTATTATTAATATATATAAACGTATCTAAGTCATTTGTCCGAACCTTGGATTTTTAGGAATAAAATAACAATTACTAATATAATATTTGTTTTAAAACCTATTTTATGTCAATTTTGACACAATTTAGTAATTAATTTTGGTGAAAATCATAACAGAATTATTAGTTCGAAAAACATTAATTAAATCAATACTAACATGTCATATTAATCTAGAAAATTAGTGGAATTTATAAAAAGTGTCAAATTACATTTATTTTGGTGTTTATAACATCAATTATGTCAATATTTCATTAATAAGATAATTACTGGATCATCTTTGTGTCATAAATAAATTAAATTATTTAATGTCTAAAAATTACAAATAACATACCATTATGTAGGAAATATTTTTAGATTTCTAATAAATATTTATTGTCGAATTTATCTTATGTATAACCCCATATTAAAAATTATTTACTTATTAAACTTTGATTTTAACAATTTTAACCCTTCTTTAAATAAATTAATAATAAATGTCCAAATCTAATCCAAGTGGGCCTAAATGGTCATATTTTATTTCTAAGGTTGTTTTTGGTAGAATTAAATTTGTCCAATAGAATTATGACATGTGGTAGGGTAATAATAATATCATTTTTACCCTTAATTACCCTATTTACTTTTAACCATGGTAAAAAAAAAGTGACAAGTTACTATTCACCAAAAAATTATTTTCATCTCATTGAACCACATTTTACTTAATGACATCAACCGTGTCTCTCGGATTTTTGAAATTCCACTCACAGAAGCGGTAAATTTATGTTTTATGAAAAATTCAGTTTTTTAACTACCACTTAGTGGTTTCACTATTCATCAAAAATTGAAAGTTTTCTGAAAAATAACAAAATTTCACTCTAGGATAATTTTGATATTCTGAATCCAAAAATGAAGTCCATTTTGAAAAATAAAATTTATAAAATTTCAAAAAGTGGTTATTACTATTCATAACGGCTAGTTTTAATAATATTTTATTAGCATATCATTGTTTAGTGAAACTCGGTATTGCGTACGACGCAAGCTATCGAGGAAGGATGCGATTTCGTGTAAAGCAAGCGAAGAAAGTGTTGTGTGTAGAAAAATATTCCTTTGATGATTTATATAACATAAAAGTCTCGGGTGTTACATCTCAAGCCCCTAGTATCATCCAAACTATATACCAATAAACTCATAACATCCATATATTACTTTTTGATGCATTATCTTAGTAATAAAGAAATTCAATAATGTCGTTTGGCTCAAATCAAAGAGAGTTACCCATTTTAAGTGGTAGTGTCTTCTCAAAAGTTCATTTATAATATTCTACTTTTTCACTCCCTATTATATTATTATTATTGGATTAGATAAAAAACCTATGTACTAAATATAATATGATTTTTTTATAATAATTATTCTAACAACACTTACACACACCTCTATCTAATGGATTTAGAACATACTGTTTCTTTGGACAACGATCTAGTGCCTCACGAAACGATGATTATTCAATTATCTCCTACCACCTCTCATGGTGGCCCTTATGATGACACTAAAATTATATATGATATATATAATATTTATTTTATCTCTATTATTCTGTAATTATCATAACATACCATTATACTTTTCATGTTTTCTAAATATTATAATTTCAATTAAGGAAGCACGGACTACCTCCCCCTCAAAGTGATATGACTCGTTCATTCCACACATGGAATGTATATAAGATGGTGTTAATGAACATATGTGAAATATATAAAGTATTATATTATACTATAATTATAATATACCTATGTATCATTATGTTTTCATTCTATTAATTATGAAATAGAAATGAAAGTATTGTCCATCCGTACGTACGGCTTACAGTCTCCATGAACGGCGCATTTTAATTGTTATCTATAAATGTTATGTAATATTATAAATACATATATACTGGTTATATATGACACATATATGTATATGAATAACAATCTTGATATAAGGTAAGTTTGACCACATTGACAAATTGTAATTATAGGAAGATCATTATCAACTCAAGAGCCTAATATCGACAAAACACCCGATATTAACATAAATAATTTTTTAATTTTTATAAAATTATATAAGTTATATAACTATAATAATAAACTTTAAAAAGGTTTTGAATCAAGTATAAATTAACTTATGTTTATTATTCAGGGAATTAATGGACGAATGAGTCAAGTTGGACATGATGTAATGCACTTCATCTCAATCTCATTTCATTGAGTAATATTTTGGTTATACATGAACTTATTTTATATAGTGTATAATAAAACCCTTTAAATTTTAACTACATAAAAAGGGAATATTTTATCTATGAAGTGTTTTACTAAACAAAAAAAAGATTGTTTTTAACATTTTTGGAGAAAATGACCTCTCTGTCGTCGTAATAATTCTTTGATATTTGGATTCCTCTATAAGCCTTCATGTTTTTAAATGGAAAATAAATCTCTTATTCCATTTTTGGTTGTTTTCGTTTTGGAAATGGTTTCTAAAATGGAATTCTTATTTCAATATCTTGAAATGATTTTTTGTGATTGAAAATTAAGTGTTATTAGTGAAAAGTTGTTATTTTTAATATTTTTTGTGTTATGATTATATTATGGTATTTGGAAATTTGATGAGTGGTTACATTTTAAACTAGTGATGGATGATTACATGATAAACCAAATGATGTTTGGTTCTATGATAAACCAAGGATGGGTGGTTACGTTATAACCTCTAATGTATTGGGTATGGAGGTCGATCATATGGTTTTCCATTTAGTGATATTTGTGGAAGTTGACTGTATGGTTATTCTATTCAAGTATGTTTATATCCCAAGTTTCCAATATATGTTATATGTTTCTTTATATGGGATTTATGGTAATCTTTTGGGTAAAAAAAGGGTAATAAATGATCTTATATTCAGTGAAGTGTTTTTGCTACTTCTTTAAGGTGAAAACTATTACATTATGATAAAGTTTTCATGGTAAACAATTTGTTTTTAAAACTAACAGTTTTAATATTTTATGTATCCCTTACAAAGCTTTTTATGCTCATCCAAGGATTTTAAATTTTGATTATAGGACTTAAAGTGGAATAGGGTCAAGGGTGGGATCAAAGAAAAGTCGTGATGTTTAAAACATGGAACTAAACATGTTTATTGTGTTAGGGTTTTTGTTTTATAAAAAATCAATAGTGAGTAGACGTGTCTATTGTAATATTCATTTTTTATGTATTAGTTATGACCTAATTATCTAAATCTCGAAACCTGAAAATATCCTCAATGTAAATTATTAACGTAATTCTAGAGTATGTAATGTTTAATGCTGGTACCTTATAGTTTGTATCATAGGCAGGTTTAGATAAATTTAGAGGTTATGGTGTTATTTAATCATATGTGAAATAACAATAATGGTTAGTATATTAGAAAGAGTTGTAGTTATTTTAGAAAAATTGAATGAGTTTAAGAT
This sequence comes from Viscum album, assembly GCA_963277665.1. Lineage (NCBI taxonomy): Eukaryota > Viridiplantae > Streptophyta > Magnoliopsida > Santalales > Viscaceae > Viscum > Viscum album. The sequence continues at coordinate 2,918,483 of OY728129.1, forward strand.
AATATGTATAAGTATATATTTCTGTTTACCATCCTCATAAGATAATATGTGATGATTTTTTTGATATAATCACACTAACCATTTTAGATTTGTTTAGGGACTGATCTAGGAGGCACAAAAGTAACAATAGAAGTGAATAAAACTGTGACATATTTCTAAATAATAAACTGAATAAAATGGGAAATGGAAAGAAAATCTTGTGGTTATTCTCAACCAACTATCTAGAGTCATGAATGAGCATTGGAACCTTAGTGTTTTTTACAAGGAATTTTATATGTGAGAAACAAATCCCTATGGAAGTTCAGGTAATAATCATAGTGGTATGTATATTTGAAAACCTATGTGGCAAGGATGTGGAAATAAACACCTAGGAAAATGCTTCAATGGGATAGGAAGATGTTTCAGATGTGGTAATGAAGGTCATAAAGTAATAACCTTCCATGGAAAAAGGGAACATCTAGTTGACTCTCGGAAAGGGAAATAAGTTCTTTCCAAGGGATAAATTGAATGTTTAAAATATGGTGTGCTTGGTCATTACACAAATAGATGTCCTACGAATAAGGTTTGAGAATTAGATCCTCAGGACCATAAAAATATATGTTTACCAATACCGAATTTCATTCCAATTGAGGATGAGGAAACTGACAATGACCAATGAAAGGTATGGATTATTTCGTAGATTATGTTTTAACATTTTTGAATTTGGATATGATTCATGATTTTGTTTATAGGAAAGATTTAATACAGAATAAGTTGTTAAATAATGGTCAATGGATCATGAATAATGTTTAATGATTAATAAGTCTACATCTAAGGGATTTAAGAGTTATGGTAGATTTTAGGATGATGAAATTTGTAAAAATATTATGGCTATTTTGATGATGGTATTACTTTGGAATATTTTTTCTATTATGTGTAAGCCTGAAGTTGGATATTTGAAAATTTTATTCAAGAAAGAAATATTTTTTCTTGTGTGGACATAATGGATAACCTTAGGGGTTCATGTGATCTTTTGTTTTTTGAGGTGATAAAAGGTTATTACATTTTGGGATGAAAATTGAAATGTATTAGATAACCTTTGATGATAAAATATGTTATGGTTATTTTTGAAGAAATTGTCTTATTTTAGATAATTTCATATAAATGATACAGTTTTATAAAAACTATAACCCAAAGAATGAGTGACAACCCTTCGCGTCTGGAAAGGCCATGGGAATCGAACCCACAACTGATGGGCGACAAGGGTGCATCGCCAACCACTAGCCTACATAAAGTCCCTATTTAGTATGACTTATTCCATTTAGTTAAATTATTTTACTGATCAAGAATAATTTTATTTGGGATATTTTGTATTATCAAATTTCTATCCTTAGTATTGGAAAATTATTTCATGATTAAGTGACAAAGTTTATTTTGGAAGACATTTTCTCTTTTAGGAACACTATATGCCTTAGAAAAATAGAATACCTTGGGATTTCAATTGAGGAGTAATGGTGGAATTTTATTTTAGAATAATATATGGTTTTTTTGTGAACATATAGCTATTTGGGTTATTTATTGAAATGATTAACCTATCATAGAGAATATGTGATTAGGTTAATTACATTTCAGTACGAGACTTTAAGAGTAGAAAATTTTATTTGGAGATAGATTTTAAGATATTCATGGAAGACTATGTGATCACATCCTTCGAAATTTTGGGTTTCCAGCATAGTTTGTAATATTTTTAATAATTTTATAGACAAATTTCATATTTAATGGTTATTATTGATCTTTGGGTTTTTTTCAATATTGGAGATTAAGAGTAGTATATCTTATTATAAAATATTATCATTTTGGGGGATTATTTGATCTGGTACGAACCATTTAGGTTATGGTTATTGTGAAAAAATAGGGGAAATATATGGTTCATATTTTAGGGATCATGTTATTCTCTAGATGAAGATTCTAGAATTTCAAGTGTGACCATGTCATCTTGAATACTCATCGTTTGGATAAAAGATGATCTTTGGGTAGAAACTTATTAAAGGATGAAACTCGACTTGAAAATTAAGTATATTTCCTTATGTTCTTAGTCAATATCATAAATAAATTCTCCAAATTTATGAATCTAAACATAAAAAATGTTTTATTCTCACTTTTTCTACTAGTTAATCGAAGACTATTTAACCTATCTCAAGTTTGTAGTTTTCTGGTGGTTAAATTTTTCTAGGTCATGTTTCCTATCACTCTCCATCAGAATGTGACAGTTAGTTTTCCCATCCATATCCATATTTTCATGGAATCCTAGTATGTGTTATCTCGGGAGGCCTTTATACTTCCCTTTATTTATTTTAAAGTGATAGTGTTATTGTCTTTTTTTCTAATGTGAAACTTTCAATAATGTTTCTAAGCCCAATTTTAAAATTGCAAAGATGAAATTTCCAGAAAGTGGAAATGATGTAACATCCCAAGTATTTATAGTATAATAAATATTGATTTATATCAATACTTATGAATATGATATTAATTTTAATTTAATGGGGGATATTTTTCTGATAGCGTACTCGACACGCAACAGCAGGCTTTTCCAAAATTTTACATTGTATACTACATTGAATTATACTGAAAAGTAATATTGTAATATGATTATTATTTTAAATGGAAGTTAATAACTAGACACTGGAATGGCGGGTTTGAATAGTATCAACTGAATTTTGAAATATATTTTAAACATGTTTAAATGATCATTCATTAGTTCCCAAATTTATTATAAATGGAAATAAAAACCAATTGAATATAATGGATAGGTTTTTATGAAAACCGATTTAAAAAATAATAATTGTGTTTTCATATCACTATTTATGGATTTTTATTTAATTAAAAATATATGATATACATTCGATGTAATTTTTGAAATTTATCTTATATGTTTTCTATATATTATATAAGAATATATTCTTTTTTTCATGTAAAAGACATATTTTTCTAAAAATACAGTTTTATCGCCTTTTAATATAAAATCCATTTTAAATCTAGTTTTGACAACTTTATATGTTTAATAATGAAAAATAATATTATTTTTTATAATATTAATATTAAATTTAATTTGGATGAAATTTTGGTATTTTTATGATAATGTCCGTTTTTAAAAGAATAGTGAAAAATACTGCATTTTAATTCAAAATTGACTTTTAATCAAATTTGTTTATATAGTTAGATTGTAGTTTATATTGCTTTTAATGTTTACTTGGATTATATATTTATCATTTAATCCAATTTAGGTAATTTTAAGTAATTTCAAATTGAAATTTGACATAAAGGCATGCCAATCTTTTAGTAATTTTTACTTCTAAAAAATGTGCTTTTTGGTTTTGACAACGGAAATTAATTTTAAAATAATTTCGGCAAATTCTGTGTTTTGAATATGAAAAAATGTATTCCATATTTGAAAATGAGAGGTATAACTTCTTTAAATATATAACTTTAATTTTTAGACATTATGAATAGTAACTTCTGTAAATATTCTATTTACCATGGTTAAATGGTAAATCTGGAATATAAGAGTAAAAAAATAACATTATAATAATATTAAATTACCATAACACATGTCCTAACCCTATATGATAAAATATTTCAGACCATGGTCTTCCTTGAGACTATTTTAGGACCGCATGGAGCCACTTGTGGGTAAAAATGACATTTAATTACTTTTAATTTAAAGTTAAGGAAAATATAACTTAAACATGTATCTTTGAGAAAAAAAAAATTATATGGGGTTATATAAGTTGTATTTTTGACTATAAATATTAATTAAAAATATAAAAATAATTCTTACATCAGGGTATTTTATTAATAATTTTTATACATTAAATGAATAAATTTATTTATGACAAAATGATTATGTAGTTATTACCTTATTAGTGAAAGATTTAAACAAATGAGATTATAAATATTAAAATAATTTTTTTTGAAACTTTTGATTCCATCCGCGAATTGTAGGGATTATTATGACTTTTTATATTTTAATTTATGATGTTTTTTCGAAATAATTATGTTTTTATGGAATTTTAAAAAGTCAAGATTTGAATATTATAAAAATTGACATAAATAAGTTTTTAAAATAGATAATATTTTTTTAATTGATATAACAGTCCTAAAAAATATATTATTAGGACAAATGTCATAGATAACGTTTTAAATTTCATTAATTACCCACTTGAAGTTGTATTGGCATTTTATGGAAACTATATTTACCATATAGTATGAATATACAAGAAGACATGGTAAGAGTCAAATTAGTTAACTAATGGATAAAGATAAAAGATAAGGTTAAATTTTAAACAAATACTTGTATAAAACCTATTGGTTTAAATTATTTAGGATAATCCTCATATTATCTTAGAATTAAATGAGCTTTTTAAATTTTTAAATATAAAATTAGTTTATAATAAGATAATATTTCAACACATTCCTAAAGTACAGGTCTTCCCTCTTATAAAAAGCCACCACCTCTAACCCATTACTCACACCTCTCATGCCCCTTGTCTCATCTATAATATGATAAAATAAACTCCCAACATCCCTATCATACTCCTTGAATCCTTACATTTGGCAAAAGTAAATTAAATAAATCCTTTGGTCTTAAATCAAAGGGAGTTTCCCATTTTAAGAGGTAGTGTCTTCTCTAAAATACATTTCCAATATTCTACTTCTTCACTCCCTATTCTATTATTATTATTTGATTACCTAACAACTCATGTATCCTAAATATACTAGGATATTGTTATAAGAAGTATTTGAACTACACTTTCACACACTTCATATAATGGATTTAGAATATATTTCTTCTATGGATGGAGAACTGCTGCCTAAAAAAAGGATGATTGTTCAATTATATCCTAATGCCTCTCATGGTGTCCCTTATGATGGAACTAAAATTATATATGACATATATTATTTTTAGGTTTTCTCTATTCTTTGTTAATTAGCATTTATAACAATATTTTATGCTTTTCATGTTTTATAAATACGAAAATTTCATTCGAGGAAGCAAGGACTACCGCCCCCTCAAAGTGATATGACTCATTCATGACATAAATGGAATGTATAGAGGACAGAGTTAATGAACATATGTAACTTATATAAAATATGATATTACACTGTAATTATAATATAAATATGTATCATTATTTTTTCATTCCATTAAATATGAAATAGAGATGAAAGTATCATTTAGGCATACGTACGGCTTACCATCTCTAATAACGATGAATTTCATTTATTATATAACAATGTTATGTAATATTATAAATTCATATATACTAGATATATATGAATAATATTCAAGAGATAATTGACTTTTTACCACATGGACAAGATGTAATTATAACAAGATCATTTTTGACTCATGTACCCAATATCATCAAAACGACCAATATTAACTTAAATAATTATATAATTTGTATAATGTGTAAATAAGTGATATAAAATTAATAATAAACTAGAAAAAGTTTTTGAATCAATTATAAATTAACTGATGTTTATTATTCAAGAAATTAATGAATGAACGAGTCAATTCAGACATGATGTAAGGGACTTCGTCTCAATCTCCTTTCGTTGAGTCATATTTTGGTTTATAAATGACCTTATTTTATATAGTTTATAATAAAACCATTTGACTTTTAACTTCATTAAAATGGAATGTTTTATCAACGAATTATTTTACTAAATGACAAATGGAATTTTTTTAATGTTGGTAGGAACAATGACCTCTCTGTCATCGTAATCATTATTTGATATTTGGATTCTTCTATAATCTTTCATGTTTTTAATAGGAAAAGAAATCCATTATTCACTTTTTGGTTTCTAAGGTAATGAAAATTGTTTTTTAATGGGATTTATTATTTAAATATCATGAAATTATTTCTTGTTATTTCATATGAAATTTTATTATTGAAAAGATTAAATTTTTAATATTTTATGTGTTTTGATTATATAATGGTACTTGGAAATTTGGCAGGTGGTTACGTGATAAACCAATGATGGGTGGTTACGTGATAAACCAAATTATGGGTGGTTCTATGATAAACTAAGGATGGGTGGTTACATTATAACCTCCAATGCATTGGGTATGGAAGTCGGTCGTATGGCTATTCAATTTAGTGATATGTCTAGAAGTCGACTGTATCATTATTCCATTTATGTATGCTTATATCCCATGTTAAATATATATTCTATATGTTTCCTTCTATAGGATTTGGTGTAATATTTTGGTTACAAAAAAGGGTAATCAATGATCTTATATTCGGTGAAGTGTTTTTTATACTTCTTTAATGTGAAAAATATTACTTTATAAAAAAGTATTCATGGTTTACATGTTGTTTTGAAAACAAAAAGTTTTCCTTCTTTATGTATTCATCCCATGTTTTGAAATGTTTTTCACAGGACTTAAAGTGGAGTAGCGTCATGGATGGGATTAATTAAAAGTAAATATTTTAAAAACATGTTACTAAATAAGATTATTTTTTTAGAGTTTTTGATTTAATAAAGAAATTCATATTGAGAAGAAGTGTCTACTTTTAATATTAATGTTATTGTGCATAAGTTATGACCTAATTCTCTAAATCTCTATGCATGAATCCTCAATGTAAATTATAAACATAATTCAAGATTATGAAATGTTTAATGCTGGGGACTTATAGAATTCAACACTATACTAGGGATGGAATGGTACTCAATGTATAATGCTAAGATAAACTATAGAATCAAGTAAATTTCAGTAGTCATGAGTTGAAAACCTATAGTAATTTTAATTTAGAGATATACTGGTATGATATTTTACTATAATAACCTCCCATAACCTTATTCATAGATATTACTGATGAATAGAGATATGGAAATGGAATTATAAAGATATAGAATGTCCCTATCATTTAGTAATACGTTGATGTATTTCTTTAAGGGTTTCATAGAACTCTTCAAAAAATAGAGTTACATTTCTCTATTGAACTCATACCTAGATCCAAGCCAATATCCATGACCCCATATAGAATGGAAAATATAGATTTGGATGAATTAAAGAAACAACTTCAAGATCTTCTAGGGAAGGGATTTATCTGACAAAATGTGTCTCCTAGGAGAGCACATGTTCTCATTCTGTAGAAGAAGGATGGTTCAATGTGGCTATTTCATTGATTATATAAAACTTAATGGGATCACAGTGAAGAAAAAGAAACCTCTCCTAAGGATTGATGATTTATTTGACCATCTTCAAGGGGCTCAATTCTTCTCCAAGATTGACCTTTAATCAGGGTATCATCAATTGAGGGTAAGGAAAAAAAGATTTTCCAAATACTACCTTTTGGATAAGATATGGGTATTATGATTCTGTTTTTATTCCCTTTATATTGACTAATGATATTTCTATATTTATTTATTTTATGAATGGGGTCATTAAGTACTACCATGTAAAATTATTCATGGTTTTTATTGATGATATTTTTATATATTATAAATGATTCAAGGTGCATGAGGATAATATAAGTGTTGTATTGAAAACTCTGATGAAGGATAATCTTTTTGAAAAATTATGCAAATATGAATCCTTATTACAACAATTTGCATTATTAGGTAACATTGTAACCAATTAATGATTATTGGTTGACCATGTGAAGAATAATCATGTATAGTAGAAGGTTCATTATACCATAGTAAATGAGATTTTTATTTTCCATGGTTTAACTAGATATTATAAGAGTTTTGAGAAAAACATTTAATTAATTTATAATCAACTAAATTTGTTAACTCAAAAAGGGTCTAATTTCACCAAGAAAAATTAGTGTGAAGAGTGTTTCTAAAAACTAAATAATAGATTAGTTATTACGCATGTGTTATCTTTACACTATTTTATAGAAGGATTCGTTATTTATAGAGATGCATATCTAAATTTTCATGGGTACATCCTCATAAAAAATAAAAAGATTATTACTTATGAATCTTGACTGTTAAATCCTCATGAGATGAATTATCATACACATGACCTGGAGCTAGCTGTAATTATTTTTTCTCTAAAAATTTTGAGGCACTATCTTTATGGGGAGAAATATGATATATACATAGACCACTAAATATTAAATTATATACTCATGAAAAATGAATTCAACATGAGACAAATGAGATGGTTGTAACTTCTCAAAGACTATGATAGTTCAATTCATTTTCACCCTAGAATGGAAAATAAATTCACTAATGCATTAAGTTGGAATGATATTGTTGTACTGGTTATGATTAGTATTCAAGGTCATATTTTGATCATGGACCCAGTAAAACTATACCTTGGAATCATAAGGGAAGGGACATCATCAACTCTATACCAAATAATTTATCAACCACAATTACTAGAAAATATCAATGAATTTAAAAATAGATGATCATTTGTTATAAAGAAAGTTAAAGGTTGTGAAGAATGGGAAGTGTCCTATGTTCAATATTGATCTAGAAGCTGTATTGAAATTTCGTACAATGTTATGTTTACCATCTGCCTTGGAGATAAAGAATAATCTGATGGATGAATCCCATAGCTCTATATTCCTAATAAATCCAGCAAGAACTAAAATTTATAGGGACCGCCGTGATAATTATTGGTTTCATAATATGAAAAGGGAGATTTACAACTACCCTACAAGGTGATTTATATGTTAGCTAATAAAGGAAGAGAGACAACTTCCTAAAGGTTATTGTAACTACTACCCATTCTAACATGTATGTGGGAAAATATCATTATGGACTTTTTCATTGGTCTACCAATAACTTCAATAGGAAAAAATATGATATGGGTTATAGTGAATCATCTCACCAAGACTTCACATTTAATCTCTATGCTGAAATATTTCTATCTTGCCCAACATTACAAAATATGTGCAAAGATAGTGGTGAGGTTTCATGGTGTGACAATTTCTATTGTTTCATATTGTGATACAGAAATCACATCTAAAATTTTGGGAAGTTATTGACATGCTCTGAATGCTAAATTGAATTTCAGTATAGTCTATCAAACTCAAACAAATGGTTTATATGAAAAGACTATTCAAGAACTATAGGAAATACTGAAAAAATGAACAATGGATTTTAAAGGTGGATGAGATCATAACCTCCCATTAGTTCATTTCTCATACAACAATAGTTTCAAGTTGAGTATTCAAAGGGTACCATATAGAGATCTATATGGAATGTGATGTATAACTCTTAGTTGATGTGATGGTGTTGGTGAGGGGAACTTTTTTAGGCCAGATCTTGTACAAGAGATGAAAAAATGGTTCATTCCATCCAATTAAATATAAAGTATTTTATATGTTGGTATATGATCTATGAAGGAAATCATATAATGGACATAGATTTTGTTGTTTTAGAAACATTTTTCCTTCAAATATCACCATGGATGAGAGTCATCTAGTTTTATAAGAAAGGGATGATTAGCCCCAAGTAAATTCGACCATGTGAAATCCTTGAATGAATAGGAGAATTAGACATTCCTAAAAAACATCTAATAAAACAATATCAAGTTCATGATGTAATCCATGTATCTCACTTGAGGAATTATATACCTGATCCCTCACATGTACTGGATCCAAAGCTGGTACAATTAGAACATGACCTCTCTTATGAGGAGAATCCAGTGGAGATCATGGACCTTAGAGATCATGTTATAAGTAAAAGGACTAAACACATTTTCAATGTGTTTTTGAGGAACTGTAAATATGAATAAATGATATGGTAACCTAATGAGACAATTAGAAATAAGTACCCTCACCATTTCTCAACATAGAAAATGAGTTGAAATTTCAGGGATGAAATTTCTTAAGGATGGAATAATATAATGCCCCAATCTTTTTATTTTAGATTTTTTCCTGAATAAATATTATTTCAATATTATATAATATTAAATTTATATAATATTAATATAAAACAACAAATTTTATAAAGTCCATTACATTAGTAAACTATGAAAAAATTAAAATTTTAAAAATTAATAATGGAAAAATAATATAAAAAATGCAAAAATGGGAAAATAAGGATCAACGTAATATACCAGAATCATCACCCCTACTAAAACTACTATAGAAAAAAAAATTTGTAAACCAATCAAAATATTATGAAAAATCAAATATAACCACAAGATAAATTTTAGTGATTTTTGAGTAAAAGAATGAAGTGATATTTATAAGTTATAAAAGGGAAATGTGACCATTAGGATTCTACCATTATATGACCATTAGTCAATATGAACATTTAAAACAATACACATGGTTGATAATTTTTCCATTATAGTTTGTGATTTTAAGTCATAATGATGAAGGTGAATTAATACCGATAGAAGAATATATGACCTCAACCAGTAAAGACCAGTTGTTTGAATCCCATTTATTAGAACATGGGATAGATTTATCATCACTAGGGTTATCCCGTGACCAATCCCAATTCGAGGTAAATAAGTGAATATTGAATGAAATCACCAATGGTATAAGTTCATTTTAGTGAAGATTACCACTCGATCGATCCTAGCCAAGGAACCCCACGAAACTACAATAATCGCAGTCCTTATCTTAAGGGCGTATGTGGGTGTAATAATGGGTTACATGTCCAGACCAAATTGTAAATTCATTTTTATAAATAAAGTTTTTACCCCATAATTTCAACTAAATAATATTTCCTCTTAATAAACTATCTGTTTAATTGAGTTAAACTTGACAATTTGATTTTTGGATGAAAAAATATATAAATTTATTTTTCCAGAATATATATACAAATTTTAAAACATAGGGTATTACAAATAGTTCTTTTTAATTCAATAATATTTTTAAATACATATATTTAAAATAATAATGATAAAATAATTTCATAATGTCCTAGGAAATTTTGTATAAGTGGCATATGTTTGACTGTTAATTAAAACCTAATATTTAAAAATAAATGAGTTTTTTAATATTTAAAATTTAAAATTATAATTTTTATATAATTCTTATACTAAAATAAAAATCATTTTTGAAATCATCATTTCCATATTAGGCTAGGGTTAATTTATAATAATTTTCTAAAATACTTTATTTTTTCATGAATATTAAAAAAATAGTTTTTATTTCATAATTTTGAAATAATTAATTAAACAAAATTCATGACCTAAAATATGTTATTTTGTTAATATTATGTATTTTAATATATTTAATTAATTTTTTATAACTATAAGCTAATTTTTAATGTCTAAAAAGAAGAGTTTATTTTTCACACATTACTTTGTGGAATCTTTAATTTTTCTTTGTCAAAAGATGTTTTAAATAATTATGTTAAATTAAGAAAGAATAAGTTATCATAATACATAACCCAAATTTTTGAAACCATGAAAAAACTCATGGGTAAACCAATGGTTTCACATTTTCCACAGCCTAGTTTTCCAAGACCTATATTCAGAAAATATTAAACATATAATCCACTTCTACTATAAATACCCACTAATATCTCCATTACCCATTACTATAAATATAGGCCCCATGATTTTATAGTGTTTTTCCTACAATGTTTTCCCCTCAAGGATTTCTCAATCCCTCAAGGTTTCATACCCATGTTTTGGGAATAACTCTTCAAGGTAAGAGAAATATCCACTTCCCTTTTCCATCCATGATTCTTTTGCGGTATGTATTCTAAATAAAAAAATAAGTTCTTTTTTCCACTTTATATTATCCTATTACTATAAAAAGCTAATTTTATGAATGGGAGACCCTTTTACCACTCATTTTTTCATTTTCAAAAGCCACATTTTATTCTCGTCATGATATAGAATTTTATTCCCAAATTTTCCTCATTTACAATAGAAATTATCTTCTACTTGTTATTTGAATACCTAAACATATATTATTTTAAATGGGTATTCAAATTGATTAAAAAAATAATTTTTTATTCTGGGATTTACATATATGAAAACAAAATTTTCTTTCATGGAATAAAAATGACGTTACAATCTTCTCTTCATACTCTTTTATATGTCAGTATTTTTGATAAGAAATACATTATTTATTCCCTATGAGTTATTAATGAAATTATTTATTCTGATATATGGGGATCACATGAAATTATGAAATATGAACGATTTTCCCTGACATCGATCCAATGCATTGGGTAAATAATTTAATCTCAATAGATGACATGTTTTACGATACGTTGGTGAATAACCATTGTAATTTTTATTTGTCAAAACATGGTGATAAACCTTGGTTATATGCTTCTAAATTCCTCATTTAAATATTGTATATCCAACTCTATTTTATGATTCATGTTCTTCTTATTATTATTATATTACACTTTCTTATTCTTTATCATTATTCCATATGAACTTATTATTGTGTCTCAATATCACATGTTACATATCTCTTTATTATTCCCTTATTGGGCTTCATGCTCACCCATTTCCTTTTATATATGTCCCAAGTTTATGAGATTTATTTTAAGTAACCAATATTTAACCCATGATGCTTTATTTCAAATGGTTTTAGATGATTGTATCTCATGTATTATTTAACTTATTTCAAAGAATCTGAACATGAAATGATCTGTTGTTTTGTACTATGTAATGAAACATTATGTAATAAAAAGGTGGGATGTCCTAAGTGTTTGTTAGGAATTTCCAACTCATATTTTAGTCTTTATTTATGCAAAATAAGTTTTTTACATTATAAGTGAAATCCTGAAAAACATATTTAAATCATATATTACTTGAACATGTTACTAGAATCATCATAGGAGGATCATCACATATTATTTATAATTAATTTATAATGAGATCTAGAATTACCTGAACATGTAATTCAATGGTCATTGATAATCTGGTTGAATCGATCAAATTAAAACATTGTTTCATAATAATATCCAAGTATAGAATTCATATAGATTTAATTTTCTCAGGCACGACAATCTATGAAAGTCATTGTAGAATTAACCGGTGCTAGCATAGTCAATCTAGATCAGTTTAATCATTTATGGTTGATCATAATAGAATTTTATTTAGGGAAAAAGTATACTTTATGTTATCTCAATGGATTTAGGGAGTAGGAGGAGACGGAACATTCAGATATCTAAAAGAATCTCTATGATTTTAGAGATCTTATTTATATCTATAGAGCATAATGATCACCTTTTAGGAAATTTATATAACTAAATATTTGAAAAAGGTAGGTATAGGGTTGGAAATCTACACACAAACCCCTTTTCAATTACGTAATTCTTAGTGAAAACCGTATCTTAATTATAATGTGATGATTAGTTACATTACATGTGAATCAACTAAGAATAAATAAATATCATTTATATCATTTCTAATTAGATAATTAAACATAGTTCATTTTTCCTTCATGAAATTTAGTTGACCTTGAATAATGAATATTTATTTAAAAATTAAATATCAATAAATGATTCATTGATTAGTATAATAAATAATATTCTCTATAAAACAATCAAGTAAATTATTATTACTATTTTTGTTTAACTCACTAATTCATTTAAATTACTCCTGATTAAATAATAGTGATCAACCAACCCCAAAAAATTATTAAATAAAAAGTAGGAATAATATTTATTCTATCTTGTTAAATACAATACTGAATTTAACTAAGATTTTGGATATACCTAGTTTCTAATCATTTACGACTTCTTCTTTGTGAAATTAGGAAGAAAATCACAAATTATTATCTTAGATTCTACCAATTCTCCAAGGAACCAATAGGGAAATAATTTAACAAGGAAATGATATAAAACCTCATATGAATGATCATTGGGTAATATAATCAACTTATCATAGTATCTCTATTAAATAATCATTCATACTAGTCTCATCAACATATGTTATTGATGTCGCTTTCTTTGATTTTCTAGAAGTGAACATCCCCATAGAACACCTTCTCCATGGATTTATCTTGGTAGTTCAATTCTAATAAATGGGATTGAGATATAAAAATATTCCCTGGGAAAGAAGTAATAAATCCTTTATCACGTTATCCATTAATGAAATATTACTTGTGAGGTATCCAACATATTTTACATCTCTTAGAGCATATGTCATCACAATTTTCATCAATACATAAAATTACACAACTTATAGTAATCAGTAATGATAATCTTAAATTCTAAGGATAAGTCAAAAAAGCTAAATATAGGAACACCCAATGGAAAATATAAGTATGGGTTTATTAAGGTATTATTCTAGTAATATTCAACTCAAGAAATAAAAAATGGCACACCCAATGATATGATACCTTAATGTCCTTATTACCTCCACACATAATAGTTTGTATCATTTATGTCCCATAAAATTACAACATCTAACTATAGGTTACTTCATCAAAAATATTGTTATGGATTCACTAGATTCTCATCATAGACCAAACTATTATGAAATTTTATTATGACATATACTCTTTATACATTATCTCAAATAATGACATGTAGATTGTCCATCATGAACTAATAAGAAAATTCCTTAATATTCACGAAAATGAATACAAGTAATCGTGATGTTTATAGAAGTTGGTTCTAGGAACCAACTCCATTAGTGAGTGAATTGTTATTGAAATCATCCCATTAGTAAAGGGAGAACATATTATTTATAATAGATATTATTCCAGGTTTGGGTTTGGGGAAAAGTTTGCAATGATGGGGAACAGATTCACCATAGAAAAGAAAGGAAAATATATTTTAAAAATTGGGAAATAAAGTTTCATAGAGTGAAACATGATTCACATCAAGTATAATTTATACATAATTGGATGATGGAGTGAACAGGTGGTTCAGGTTGTGAACCACGATTCATGTAACATAGGATATCTACCTCAAAAGACCTAACTACATCCCAAAATATTTCATGGAATGAACACATCTGTCATTCTGCGAAACGCAACATCTGTAGTGTTATATCTCATTCAATGATCTAGAACATCCTAAAGTATCCAATTACCCACCAAAAGATATATAATATAGATAAAAGACTTTTCATACCTAAATTAATCATTGGTATGTGACAATACTCATTACCATATTTTATTCAATTTCAAAAAAAACTATGTAGAAGAAGGATGGTCCAAAAAGAGGTGATGCCAGTACTCCCTTGTGAATGATTTGTGCTGCCACATTTCATGTGAATTTAATATGTGTTTTAATAGAACATGAACTATTAGTATATATCTAGAATTTATGATCCTTTTATAAAAATAAACTAATAGATATGGTTTTTCAACCACGGACACATTCAACTCCATGTAAACCTCATATCATTTTGGAATCTGAGAAGGTTTATAAAGAAAATTCCTAAGTTTAAATCCACAAAAAACGTTTTGGATCAAATTAAAATGTGCTGGTAATTCCAAATGATATTATATATTTTCAACATTCACAATGATCTCAAAAGAACACATATAACTCAGAACCCTATCTTAAGTGACCCAATTGGGGTGAAAATTTCAACAATACGAAGTCACCAATTGAAAAATCCCATGGACATCACTGATGATTCATATAATATTTATATTGATTTTGAACCATCTCCAACCATTGATTAATAGTTTGGATATTATTCATATTCACCTAAATAATACTTGAACCATTAATGGATGATTCAACAACCTCCAATAAATAGATATGTAACTTGTAAGTCCATACATACATGGATTCAAGGAGATCCATTCTGATGGATGACTAGTAACTATCATTTTATGAAAATTTGGATATTTCTAAGTGAAAATCCTAAGAACCAATAATTTATATGACACAATAATAATGAATATAGCACCGGGTTATCATCCCTTAGGGATTCGTTGTATTTTTTTAGTTTTTATTTTTATTTTGGTGCAGTGTGGGATTCTTGGGAATATAGACCCTTTGTGTGAGAAAATGATATAATGTTTAGGGATTTTTGTTTTTTTAATTAATATATTCCAACTATAAATTTCTCATGGTATTGGTAGGGATATCTCCTAGTTAATATAACACAAGAGTTTATTTGGGTTTTTTGTGGAATCAATGCTCTTCACTATACACAATGTATTTACAAAATATTTAAGGCTTACATGTCATGTATTTTTTTCTGATAAGATTCCATGAATCACTTATAGTGTTTCAAAAATACCAGTTTTTTAAACATATAAATGAACTAAAAAGTTAGATTGGGGTTAAAATTAACCTGAGGTGACACCTTTTTTAGTGTATGTTGAATTCAGAAAACTACACATGATGAAATAAATTCATGATGTAAAATACTCCCATACAATGGTTTTAAATATGATTCAATATTGAATACTTATTAATTTGGGAACAACGTTCCACCCCAATATCTATGAGTTATCCCATAGAATTTTGGGGATCTTTATTTGTTTTAGGATGGTTTTTTAGCAATTAATCATTGATGTTGTTGTGGTGAATCTCTCCTAGTAAGTTTTCTCTACTTATTTATTTATTTTGGTTGTGATTATATTAATGGTTGTGAATTTCTTTTTGAATCATGATTCTTTAATGTTTTATATCACTCCTTTTCATTTTCTAATGAGGCCATTCCATTTGTGTTCCAATCCATGGTTTTTGTATCTCCATTGTCGAATGTGGATAGGTTTACATCATTTATGAGGTAGTTGGACCTATGAAATGTAGTTAATTATTGAGTTTTTATATGTTCTTGTTGAAATAAATTTGATTTTGTGGAAAACATAGTTATATTAAATGTGATAATGAGTTTTGTAAATTGTTTTTGAGAAAAATTATCTCATTGAAAACATTGGGTGCATCAAGAAATGGACATAGGTTACTCTGGTGTGAGTGTCACTACTAGCGGTCACTTTCTTGATGTTAATAGACTTTTGAAGGACTGGATATAATTTAGAACCAACTAATGTCTGGTTTAGGATTATTTTATATCTAATATGCATTCCCATATTCTAGGGCCCAAATGGTTTTATTTATCTTTTATACATTTTTTATCCCATAATGGTTTATTCCATAGATATTTTCTCAGGTGTTTAATTTACCTATTTTAAATTTATAATTATTGATATTTAAACTATGGTATATAATTAGGGAATTCAAATGAATTTTTTTTATTATTTTAATAAAAATAATTCTTTATAAAATTTATTGATTTTTAAAAGCTATAACTAGGGAATTATTGAAATTATAACTTTTATAGTTTCTATAGATGTATTCTACTAGGATCTATGATCACCCTAATTTTTTCTTTGGGTGGTTGTAGACCTTGTTTTACTGGATTTAAGAAAATTTAATGACATTTTATTAAATTACAGGTTCCCTTTTCTTTAGTTGTATTCTTAGTCTAATGGTTTAGAGGTTAAAGTTGGTCACATAGAGACTTGATGGTTTTATATTATTCATGCATTTGTGTATTATCCTTTTCGGATTGTTTTTTATGGATCATGTTGTATATATTTATTCCAATTTGTAATGCGGTTGTGTGTATTTTTTTGTTATACTTGATTCTTTTATATTTTCTGAACTCACAACCATGTTGAGCCAACATGGGATTATTGTCTAGTTTACTCTGGTTAGTTCATAATAAAATAGAATTATATGGATGATCATCTTCAAGTATGTTAACACTTCCTATGTATGGTACAATGTATTAGTTATAAATTAGTTAGGACTATTAAAATCCCAATATTAAGTGTAGGAGTGTGCCCATCTAGCTCACATCAATATCTGAACACAAGTTACCATGGGTGGTTGGAAAATTTTTACTAGGCTTGAGAATTGGTGCTTAAGGTAAATAAAATGAACTATATGGAAAGTTTATTTAAATGGATATGTTCTTTTTTTAGGTTTTTTCCTTGTTCAAACAATTCTTAATTTCTTTAAATTATTAATTCTATACATCAGTGATATAAATACCTGCATTTGGTCCCATTATTTTTGAATCTTCCCATGACTAATTGTTTATTTTATTTTTATTGTTGGAAAATTCCTCCTATAAGAGATCTCCCAAGTCTTAGAGAGGAAGTAGTGAAAAAATAAACATAGGAAAAACCTCTGGTGGACTCTTCTTTGGTAATAGATGTAATAGGAACCATTGAAAAAGCTGGCCGAGAAGGTGTTGGGATCACGATATGAGAAGTGGGTCACGGATCAAAAATTTTAAAGAATCATCCACATTCCATATATGTTAATAAAGGATTATATGAATATGAATAATAAACAGAGAATATTAATAGCATATTCAACTTTCTGAAGACTCATCTGGAAACTTTAGGGTATTTTTCATGTATATACTTGAATTAATGAGAATGGGATGGTGAAAATATATTTTAAAAACCATGTTTACTGATGATATTACCTTGAATTATTTCTTGAAAATAATAAATTAGTAGTTTTACACATATATTTAATGTGAGTGATGATTCATAAGTTTCTTAACCTTTGTTTGAGGGGAGATCCACATTCTAGAGAATTCCACTAGTTTTTCGAGACTATTTTATATGGTTCGCAAGTTTATCATAAATGAGTACATAAAGGCTTGGTGGATTTTGTAATGAGTCCTGATATGCAGTTGATATTTATTCTCATGATCCTTTGGAACTTTGTGGAGTTATTTGAAAAAAAAATTGAAGTGTAATACACAGTTTGAAAAATTGATTTTTCGGGAGATTAGTTGTTACTTCTATTATCACAGGTGTGTCTTCTTTCTATAAAAGGAATTGAAAAGGTAACATGTTTTCATTCGAACCAATTTCAAGGGATTCATCTCAATAATAGAATGTTTTTTTGTTAGTGTGGGTAGTTTTTTAAAAACAATCCCATTCTTGTGGTGGCTCCCATGAATTTTCATCATTGTAGAAAATTCATCCATCTAATTGATTTTTTTAAAGGATGTATCAAGTCTCTAAGAATGGGTCTACATTATCCAAGGGATTTCATGTTCATACTGATGCTTCCAATGGTTTTGTGTCTTATCCTCATGCTTAAGGGGATTCTCATACAACTAATAATTCTTTAAGAGTATCTGATACCAGATGTATCATTGTGGTGGAGAGTAAACTATAGGAATCTTGAGGAGGACTAGCTATAATTAGAAGTTCATTGATTATTTACTCTTTTATGGTTATATATTTTTTTGGTACATGTGTTATCATTCATTTATATTGTTAAACATATTATACATGATTTTTTTGTATTCAAAGCTTATTTCAAACTTATTTGATCTTTCCAAACCATTGGGAAAGAGGTTTGAAAATGGTTTTAAGTTCCCAATATGTCAGGTGACAATAGAAGACCATGAGGTTGAGTGTGACTTATTAGAGTTTGATCTTGACATCTTCATCGTGATTTTTTGCATGGATTGGATGATCTTTTTTATGTACTAGATTGACTCTATTCATATTCGTGTTCTTTTTGGACCATTTTATGGGGTCACTCACGTTTTTCAAGGTGAGTGGGACTCTAGATTGGTATGGGAGGTGCTTTTTGTTCTTTATGAAAGGATAATATTATGCCTATTGTTAGAGATTCTTATTGAAGTTGTTGGCTCTTTATTGGGAATTCATTTACTTGTGGTAGTGTGTTAATACCCTAATGTCTTTTTTGATGATTTTTATGGTTTCTAACCCTGAGAGAGGTCAGGATTTCAATTCATCCTCTCCCTGGTATGATGTCCATTTCCATGCAATCTTACCCTATGTTTCTGACAATTTTGGTTCAACTTAAGTCCCATATTATGGATCTAAAGGATAAGGGATTTATTAATCTAATTCTATCACAATGTGATTAACATTTTCACTTTGTAAAAAAGTTAGTTCAGTGCCACGTAATTTTTATTAACAATAAAAAGGTATATCATGTGACCATAAATTACAAATATTCTTTTCCTAGGATTTATTATCTCATTGATTAGTTTAGAGGGGTTCATTTTATTTCAAAGATTTAAATAAATTTAGGGAACCACCACTTGAAATTATAAGTAGAATATATAACTAAGACATCATTTAGCAGTGAGTATATGAATATTAGGTTTTGGATTATGCAATTTTTTATCACTAATTCTCTTGTGGTGTTTTGGGATTTGTTGAACTGAATCATTCATTAATTCATGTAATATTTTATATTTTTGTTATGAGAAAATATTTTGGTGTACTTTATGGAATAATAGTATCATATAAACGATTTAGATATCATTCTTTGAACCTTGAAAGAACATTCTCCATATGGTAAGCTTTCTAGTTGTGTGTTTTGGATCCATTAAGAGAAATGTCTAGGGAATGTGATATATGATAGGGGCGTCTTAGTGTATCCTAAGAAGGTACAAGAAGTTATATCTTCTGAGAAACCCAAAAATGAGTTTTAGATGTGAATAATCTTGGAGTTGGCTAGTTATTATAAGAATCTTGTTCAATAATTATCTATGATGTAATCTCTAATGATATATTTAACCCATGAGGGTGTAATTTTTTAGTATAATGATTAGTGTTTTAGGTATTATGAGTAACTGAAGGTCATAATGACTTCTGCTACAATTCTGATTCTTCAAGAAATAGGTTTGTGTTATAATGGTCTCTTTGATTCTTTTGGTTTTGCTATGTGGTTCTTCTTGATGTTAGGGAGATTGGTGGTAGCCAATGGATCTTGACATTTACTGCCTCATGAAAATAGAAACCCTACCCATTATCTTGAGTTGGATGTTGTTATGAATGAACTCAATACATGGTGCCAATACCTCTTTGGGGAATGGTTTATGATATATAATGATCATAATAGCCTAAGGTATATTTTTGTTCAGAGATATATGAACTTTAGATAGAGATGTTGGGTGGAGTATCTTCAAACCTTTAATTTGAATATCTCTTATACTTATGGAAATGGAAATTTGGACATTGATAACATGAACTTGAAATTACTGACACAGTCAGTTGAGGAATTAGTGGATGAGTGGTATTTGATGTGTTTTGTTACCAAGATGAGTTGCTGAATTGAATAATATGGTGGGTGGGTATGTTTGGATTCAATGAAGGTTGACTTATTATTTGAGGAATAGTTTCAGCTCGATAAGATGTATGCCCCTGACTTGCAGAGTTTTTCTAAAATCCTTTATGGTGAGTAGACCTTAGGTGAGTGGTCTCAGCCTCCTAATGGTGCTTCATTTTCTCAAAACGTGTTGGTTGTTCATTCTTCCATGAGGATTGATTTTATGGAAAGTGGAAACCATTATTTCTAGTGTTTGTACCAAGGTGATACAAATGTATCATGATTTTATATGTTTTTATTGGTATCCAGGGATGAGATGGTAGATTATTCATTTCATATCATGGTGTATTACATGTAAAATAATTAGGGTGTAACACTACAAGCTTATGGGTTTTTTTCATTCATTACCCATTATTTTATGTAAATGGGATGACATTTCTATTTATTGCATCATTTTTTTTAATATAGACTCCTTATAGGAAGGACCTGATTTGGGTGATCATTGATAATCTTATAGAATCAGAGAATTTACTCCCTATCAAGGACATGATTAAGGTTAAATATCATGGGGAATTGTAAGTATTCTATATTGTGATACTTCATGGGGTTCCCTCTTCAGTTTTTTTATAGGAAGATGAGGTTTAAATCCCTATTTTTTAATGTTTTGAAGAAGCTGATGGGTTCTAAGTTGAAATGGATAAAAAAATATCATTCATATAGGTATGGACATATTAGAAGATCGATCCAGGTTCTTGAGCATATGCTTCGATCTTGTGTTCTTGATTTCAATAGTTCTGTGGAAAATCATTTTTCTTTAGTTTATTTTACATATAGAAATATTTATCAGACCTCATTCAAAATGGTTCCCTCTAATACTTTGTATGGAAATACAATTAGATCTCCCTTTAATTGGGAATAGTTGGGAGAGTAGTCCTTATTTGTTCTAAGTCCTGTTCAAGAGAAGATGGAGATGGTTCAGTAGATCCATAAGAGATTGATCGCTACACAATGTCATCAGAAATATTTTGAGGATTATAAGAACTAACCGCTAGAGTTTAATATTTTCGGATATGGTCTTTCTTATATTCTCACCTCATATGGGACATCATCTTTTGGGTTTGTAGGGAATGTTATCATCAAGTCTTGTGGTACCTTTTGAGAACATTGGAAAACTAGGAAAGGGACATGTTTGTTGGTCTTATTATATCATTTGACCAACATTAATGATGTTTTTTGCATTTCCCATATGAGGCATTATTAAAAATATAATTCCCATGTGATTGGATCAGAGAAATTTCATATTGATTCCAAAATAACAATGACTGATCAACCAATACAGATTATGGATCTCCAAGAGAAGATATTATTCATTAAAATAATTCCTCTGGTCTATGCACTGTGGTAGTGAGGAAAGGATAGATATAAGACATTTTAGTAATACTTTTTGATTAGGCAGTAGTGTAATTAACTTTTAGAGAGTTTCGTATATTGATGACTTTATGGGTAAAAAAATATTTTATCATAAAGAGATTGAAATTCCCTATTATTTTCATATAGGTATGCCTTCTATTTTTTTTGGTTTACCATTTTTATTGGGTGAATTGTGGGATTCTTCGGAATAATGATCCTTTATATAGAAATATGAACTAATATTCAGTTATGTATATTGGTTTTAATTAGTATATATTTAGTATAATTGTTTCAAGGTATTTTTGGGGTTATCCCCAATTTTGGAGAACATTTGAGTTAGTTTGTATTTTTTTACATAATCATGGGTTTCTTATACTTTGTAGTGAATTTACATAACATTAAAGTGTTTCACGTCAGGTATTAGTTTTTAGGAATATTATGTGAATCTTACATATCGAATTAAAATTTATAGGCTGTGAAAACATTACATGACAAGAAAAATTGAATCTGGATTAAAATTACCCAAAAAAAAAACTTTTTTTCGGTGGATCAATTAAAGAGTTAATAATTATTGAGATTCTATATTATCTAGTTGAAATGTATTTTATTTGGTGGAAATTTTTTTATTACATGTTATCATGGGTTTTGGAAATCATTTTTGAACAATCATGGCACATTGGGAACCTTGGGTGTGTCGAGAAATGGACATGGGTGACTCTAGAGTATGTGGCTCTACTAGGGGTTACTTTTGTGATATCAACAAGTTTTGGTAAGACTCGATATCATTTGGAACCAACTTATTTCTAGTTTATGATATTTTTATTTCAATTATTTATTTCCATAGTCTATGGACCAAATGGTGTGATTATTTTATAATTATTCTATCACATGATGGAATATTTTAGGGATATTTTCTCACATTTTCAATTTACATATTTTTATTTTATGGATGACGCTTTGTTAAATATTTTATGTATTTATGGAAATCAAAGGAAATATTTTCAAACGATTTTATTAATGAAAATAAATAATTAAATGGATTATTATTTTATAGATTTAACTACTATATTCTTGATATTATAACTTGTATAGAATATTTAGTTGTATGCTAGTAGGATCTATACTCAAATACCACTTTTTCATTTGGGTGTTTGTACACATTTTTCAGAATTCATGGAAATGGAAGGGAATATTGTTGAATGATAGGTTCTCTTATTATTATTTTCCTTCATAGCATGATGGTTTGGAGGTAATGGATGGTCATATAGAGACTTGTTTTTTTATTCATAATTTTCTATCTTATATTGTTTTTATTAGATTATATGGATATTATTGTATCACTTTATTTAAATTTGTACATTGTTTGTATGTATTGTTTTTTTATAGTCTTGAATTTTTTTGTTATCTTTGTTTCTCTTATCACCATGATGGACCGGCTCGGTGGATTGTCAAATTTAATTTCAATTCATATTTACAAATCATATCTTCTAGTATCTAATTTTATGTATTAGTTTGAACATCTATCTCAAAATGGTTGGCTTTCTCTACCAAACATAAGAACCCATCACCTTTCAGTGGATTTTCAAAACTGATAGGTAAATCATGGGGATCTACCTAAATGATAGTAGACAAAACACTATGAAACCTCACATTTTCTTACATTTACAACGTTCCCAAGTCTCTAACCTTAGCATTATCCTATATTGGGATAGAAAAAGGAAACTTAGATAATTATTCAATAACCACTCATATATAATTCTTTCCTTGAGGATTATGTGGTAGTCAAATGATGAAATTCATGGACCTCTTAACTCACTTCCATATAGTAATAGAGTGAAGATAAGGTAAACTATATGGACATTCCTTTAAAACATAACTTATTGATATATATAATAATGAGATATAAAATTATCTATATCTCACTTTATACCTATAAACTGAAATTGACACTTCATGTTATAGTATATTATAATAGTTCTTAGGTGACACCCAACTGAGATAAGGGACACTAATCCATCAAAACAGTTCTCATGGGTGATGGAAAAAAATGGTTCATGAAATAATAAATAACACCCTTCTAGGAGAAAGACCAATATATGATGGTCTCCCAAACATATCAAGAATTTATAATACTCTATATTTCATAATCTCAATGTTTCTCCTGGAAAACCAACTCGATAAGATATGATTTCAACTGAATATGCACCAGATAAATGTTCTTCCCTATATACATTGAATCTAGATGCATCATAGTGAAAATTGTCACAAGGATTCACTCATCGATGAACCCTATCACAACATAATATGGAAAATTCCTACAAATGGTATCGACAAAAAAAAATTCACTAGGTAGAGGCAATGTCGATGTCAAATTATTATAGGTACTCCACCCACCACATCTATTTGAGATTTAGGTTTCACTAATATTAAATATGGATTAAACACTTGTAGTCATAATAGTCGGTGAGAAATTCCACAAAAATGTATTATCGTCAACATTTAAGGAAATGAATGAGTGCAGAAAGGTATAAGACATGTGTAGGAAATTTCTTATTATGTGGATGAAGTTAATTAC
Source organism: Viscum album (assembly GCA_963277665.1). Lineage (NCBI taxonomy): Eukaryota > Viridiplantae > Streptophyta > Magnoliopsida > Santalales > Viscaceae > Viscum > Viscum album. The sequence goes on from OY728129.1 coordinate 2,943,441, forward strand.
AACTATATTCTACCACATGATAACATTTCATAAGGACAGATCCCAAACATGTTTCTTGAGAATAAAAAAACACCATATACCCATGCATGGATCTATAGAAAGATGAGGATATGAGGTGAATTAAAACATTTCTTCAATTCATCACAGGAAACCTGAAGCATAAAATCCCATGTTAGATTATATCCCTTTTTAGTTAGATTTCCCAATAGTGATTCTAGTTTTTTGAAATCCTTTACAAACCAATAGTAATACCTTTCCATACCTAAGAATCTATGATATTAAAAAAATTGGCTCTTCACATGACATGATATTTATCATCTTCTTAGGGTCAAAAAAGATTTCATCTCCTAAAACCATGTGTATGGTGAATTTAACTTCTTGGATCCAGAAGTGAAACTTCGATAGCTTATCATAAAGGAAGAGATATATAATGGTTCCTAGAAGAGTTAGTTGGTGGATTTCAGTCTCTTCCTCATTTTAAAAATAATTGAATATATTATCCATCTATACAGTGATGGATGAATCTCTTCACTATTGAAATATCTACTTTATCAACACTATAAAAATTATATGATCGTTATTATGACTAAATATCATAATCATATACTCAAATTGATCGTACCTACTCTTAAATTCATTATTTGGAACATCTAAGTCATTAATTATGAGTTGGAAGTGTCCAAGACAAATATTAATCTCTAATAACCACCTTCACCACATTAATTGATCAAATAAATCATTAATTTGGGGAAATTGATACAGATCTTTTATCATTATCTAGTTTATATTTTTATAATAAATGTATAAATTAATAGTTACATCAAACTTCTTGGAAAATAGAAAGAGGTATTCCAATGGTGATACACTCAAACAAATAAATACCTTAGATTCCAAATAATGCAACTAAATTTTAATCTCCTTTAATTCTGTCCATATAATATAGCATGAAGTTTTAGACAGTGTATAGTTCATTGGTGCTAAATCAATTAAGGACTACATTTCTCTCTATTTAGGTAGACTAAGATTTTTTTAAAGAACTATTTTAAATTCTTTAACCACTATAGGAAGTTCACATATCATGGTATTATCATTAAAATAGATTTTAAATGAGTGTATTGAATTACTAATATCTGATAGAAAATTTCCTGGTCGGCTGAACCACAGATCCCATTCTCCTTGGAACAGTTAGGATTTATCATCGAGGGTAGTAAAATAGAGATGATGATGATAAAAATATAATTCATTATTTGGGGTAACCGTCAAGTATATTGAAATTATAATATCAAAGAGATCCAAATTGAGATCTAAAAAATCCCATTCTAGATGAGCATCATATATAGAAAAGGTGGATAAGAGGTAGGGAAACCCTACTCCCTTTACATTATAAGAGGTTTCTCTATCTATATATCATATGATTTGATTTACTTGTAGTGTTTAAAAAGATTTAAAATGTTGGATGATATAATATAGTGATAGTCACATGTATCATATAATGTAGTAATTATGGATAAATAAATGAAAATAGTAAATATCATAGTCTTAGATCCCACCTCAACATCCACTAAAATCTCTTCCATTTACTGAAATTATTTCACCCGTGAAGAAGAGTAATTGTAGCACGCTAGTTGAATAATGTTGCCTTTTTATGGTCTTTTATGTGTTTAATGTGAATGAGATGAGTTTAGAAGAGTTTGGGAGAGTTTTTAATGGTTTTGAATAATTTTGGAGGCTTTTCTTATAGAGCACAGTTTGAGAATGGTTAGGGGAAACTGTGCGGGTTCTCTTGGATACTGTGTAGGTAGGCTTCGCACGGCCTATGCATAGTTTGAAAACCCTTGTGATGCAATTGTGTGGACCCCTCATCTAGATATAGTGGTGTGTTCATGGTAAGTGCACAGTTTTTCAAACAGTGCAGACTAACCGTGTGACCACTTAAAGGAAGGGTTTTTAAATTCGAGATCCTTCGGGCATGACCGATTTCACTACCAGTCTTCTCCCACTCAAGCCTCACTCATGATTTTGGGTTCTCATAGGTTTAAGGTGCTCTCCCACTAGTTTTGGATGTGATTAAAAGGAGTTTCTTGCTGTTTTGATGGTGGTTTCTCCTAGGGATGGAGATCTAGAGTGGTTTTTGTGAAGCATTTGCCCAGATTGGGGTGTGGTCGCTTGTGGGTCGATTTTGCCAAAACCCTAAAGGTATGGGGATTGTCTCTCGACTCCACTTTTCTAGAACATGAAGCCTGGTTAAAATTAATTTTTTTTTCTCAAAATTAATTATGGTTTTGATGTTTGAAATTGTAATGTGAATAAATTTTGTATTTTGAAAATGGTTTGGTTTTCAAAAATAGTGAAACATGGAAAATGTGGAAAGGTGGAAAGCCTCATTGTGATAGTGTTGTTTAATGTGATTTAAAATGGGAATTTATAATGTCTACAGAAGTGAGACTCATGGTTTTTTTTATATTTATAAAAATGGCCCTGGGTAGGCATCATAGAGACCTACTAGATGTGGCCGATGAGAACGTGGTTACACCTAAGCCCCAGGTGAACCAGTAGTTAGTCCAGAGCATAGTGAATGCATTCTAAGCTATGGTAAGTGTGAATAGAGCATAAGAGACAAAGCATGTTGATTATGTGTCACAGTTTCAAAAGTAGGACCCACCCGTCATCAGGGGTGATTCTGACCCGGAAAGGGCGGAGGGGTGGTTGTTCAGAATGAACAGAATTTTCAAATTCTTAGGGACGCCGGTAGAGCTGAAAGTAAAGATAGAAATGTATAAGCTATAGGATCTTTCTCATTAGTGGTGAGAGTTGGTAGTCCAAGCGGGAATGGACTAGGGTATGATGTGGAAAAGCTTTGAGGAATTTTTTAATAAACAATTCTACCCACATACGTTCAGAATTCAGCGCACAACTGATTTCTTCAGTCTAAAGCAAGAGAATAAGTTTGTGACGGAGTATGCAGCTATATTTATGAGCTTATTGTGTTTTTCACCTGAGGTGGAGGGTAGCACATCATTGAAGAAAAAGATCTTCGAAGCGGTGTTAAGGAAATAGATCTATTCAAAAATAGTAGTGTTGTGTATCGGTGATTACACAGAGATAGTGAATTGAGCATCGGTGGCTGAGTGGGATCTGTTGGGACCTCCGAGCAGAGGAAGCATTGTGGTACCCATGGGGAATAGTGGTAACTCTAACGCTGGGTTCAAGCAGAGGAGGGACACTTATTCTTAGGGCAGGAGTATCTCACATAATCTGATAGCAGGATTGGTAATTCATCTTCCAATGCCACAAAGAAAACCAGGATTTTTTTAGTGTGGCTCTACAGCACACATCATGTAGGACTGTATGACACATACTTGATCATGTCACAATTACAAGAAGATGGGGCATCTTCAGCACTATTGTAGGAATTCTTTGAGGTCGAGTGCATGTGACACTCCTCAGGGATCACAGACGTCGTATGGTTCGATGGGACCGGTACAACAGCATACCCCTCATCAGAAGAGAAAAGTTAGTTATAGTGATTCTCGGAACACCAAAAATAATCAGCAACACAATAAAGAGTAGAGTGTGGCAACCAAGTAATTTTTTAGAGATGAGAAGGTCGTGGTGGCTGATCATTCGAGACCATCCATGGTGTCAGGTACTATTATTTTAAATTCTACTTTGATGCAAGTTCAGTTTGATATAGGTTCTTCACAATCTTTTATTGTTTCACGTGTGGTTGAGTTGCTGGGTTTAAGGGTAGAAATTAAGACTTCGGTTTTTAAACTTCAAACTCATCTTTGTTGAAGAGAGCGTCAAGCCTTCTTTTGTAGAGAATGATGTATTGTTGTGGGAGAGGTTGAGATAATGTGTAATTTCTCAGTGTTTGAGATAGATGGGTATGATGTAATCCTTGGAATGGATTGGTTGGTGGAATTTAAGGACCATGTCGATTGTAATGCGCGAACAGTGGATTTTACGACACATGATGGTGTTATACATCTCTTTATAGGAGAGGGCCATGAAGGGCAGGGTGCAATGGGTTTGTTGGAACCAGTAGTGGGCACATTATCTTATCAATTGGTGGTGTTGTTGTTAGAATCAGTAGAGGGTGTTGAGAAGAGTGTTCTTCCGATAGTGGTGGATCAGTTCATGGATGATTTTACCAATGAATTCTATGGGTTACCTCCCATAAGTGAAGTGGAGTTTATAATTGATCTCTTTCTATGGACCAGTTCTATCTCACTTACGTCTTATTGAATGGAACTAGATGAACTTAGAGAATTGAATGTCCATCTGGAAGAGTTAGAAAACAAATGGTTTATCCGGCCTAGAATGTCTCCTTGGGCAGTGCCGTTGTTGTTTGTGAAAAAGCAGGATGGAACTTTCAGACTCTTTGTTGATTATCATAGACTTAACAAAGTTACAATAAAGAACAGATATCCACTTCCAAGAATTGATGATATGTTCGACCAGTTGAGGGGAGCCCATTGGTTCTCCAAGATCGACCTGAGGTTGGGATATCATCAATTGTGGGTGAGGAAGAGTGATATTCCTAAAACATCTTTCAAAATTAGATATGTCCATTATGAATATCTGGTTATGCCCTTTGGTCTAACAAACACGCCATCAGTGTTCATGGAATTGATGAATCAGATATTTCAAAGATAACTGGATTTATTTGTGGTGGTGTTTTAAGATGATATTCTGGTGTATTCAAAGGAAAGGGCGGAGCATGAAGAACACTTTGTGACAGTTCTAGGGATCTTGAGGGATCATCGGTTGTATGCCAAATTGTCAAAGTGTGCATTTTGGATACATGAAGTCCATTTTCTTCACCATATGAGATCTGAAAGGGGTGTTTCAATACATCCATAAAAGATAGGGGTTGTTATATCTTGGAAACCACCAAATAATTTGGTTGAGGTACGAAGATTCCTTGGTCTAGCTAGGTATTATCGACGTTTTGCTTTTGATTTTTCACGATTGGCTTCACCGATGACAGATTTGACAAGAAAAAATGTCCCATTCCAGTGGAATGAACAATATCAGCAGTGTTTCGAAGAGATAAATGGTTTCCTTATATCAGTACCAATTTTGGTTTTTCCAGAACCAGGAAAAGGGTACATGGTGTATTGTGATGTGTCGGGATCAGGGTTGGGGTGCATTATCATGCAATGGAATCATGTGGTTACGTATGGCTCACGGAAGTTGGGGGTGCATTAGAAGAACTACCCAACTCATGATTTGGAATTGGTAGCAGTGGTCCATGATTTGAAAGTGTGGTGCCATTATCTCTTTGGTGAGAAATTCACAGTATATACAGATCATAAGAGCTTGAGGCACATTTTTTCACAAAGGGATTTGAACTTGAGGCAGATTAGATGGATAGAATATCTCCAGATGTTTGATTTTAACTTGATGTACACACCGGGTAAGGGAAATTCAGTGGTATATGCATTAAGTAGAAAATAATATGCTCAGGTGGTGAAATGCGCATCAGACTAGTGGCATTTGATGTCAGTTATAGCTGACATGCGGTTGGAATGTGAGAAATAGGGTGATAGAGTAGTCTTCTTTCCGTTTTTGTTGACTCCTAACATGGTTGGCCTAGTTAAAAATGTACAGATATCTAATTTTGAGTGTGTGACCATGAGATCGAAACTCAATGGTGGGGAGACCATTGAGGTTTTGAAACGGAATGGAGATTTAGTTTTATGTTTTTGGAATCAGATGGTTGTACCAGTTTCTTGTTAGGAGGATCCTCTCAGGGCGTATCATCATTCTAGGTGGGTTGTTCATCCTGGAATTTATAAAATATATAGAGCATTGAAAGCATAGTTCTGGTGGGCTGGTATGAAAAGAGGAGTGGCTGAGTTTATTTCAAGATGCTTGACGTGCCATCAGGTCAGGACAGAGCATCATAGGGTAGCGGGAATGTTACAGTCTTTACCAATCCATGTTGGAATTGGGAGAAAATAGCGATGTATTTTATCACATGTCTCCCAAGAATGGTCAGATAGCATGATGCCATTTGGGTGATTGTTGATTGGCTAACGAATTCATCCCATTTCATCCCAATTAGTGAATCTCATATGGTAGAGGATCTGTCCAAAATCTATATCTGGGAGGTGGTAAAGTAGCATGATGTTCTAGTTTCGATTGTATTAGATAGAGATCAAAGGTCTACATCTTGTTTCTGGAAATCCATGTAGCAAGCACATGGAACTAAGTTGAACATGAGCGTGGTGTATCACCCTCAGAAGGATGGTCAATCCGAGAGGATGATACAAACATTGGAGGGTATGTTGCAGCCTTGTGTCGTGGATTTTGGTGGCTCGTGGGAGGAGCACTTGTCATTGGTTTAGTTCTCATACAATGATAGTTACCAGGAATCCATACATATGGATCCATTTGAAGGGTTGTAAGGGCGGTCGTGTTATTCTCCACAATGTTGTGTGAAAATGGGTGAGTCCTTGATGGTGGGACTGAGCCTTGTCCAGGAGACTATGGAGAAGATCAGGTTAATCAGGATGTAAAAGGAGGTGGCTCAAGGTTGTCAGAAATGGCATGCAGATCATCGTCGATGGCTGTTGTCGTTCGAGGCAAGTGATCATGTTTTCTTGAGGATCTCTCCTAGGATGGGACATCCTCTGTTTGGGAAGCAGGGAAAGTTATCTATGAGGTTTATTGGACCTTTTGGGATTCTTGAGTTGGTTGGTGAGGTGTCTTAGCCATTGGCTTTTCCACCTAGGTTTAGTGTGTTGAAAAAAAAAATCATGTGTCGCAGTTGAAAAAGTATCAATTGGATCTGGTCCATGTTATTCGATGGGATCATGTTGATCTAGAGCCGGATGCTTCATTGGGGCACGTGCCACTCGATCCTCTCTTGGGATTTTGGGATCTCAAAGGTTGAAGGTTCTCTTGAAATTGTTTTAAAATCGATTCAAAGCGATTTCTTGGTGTTTTTAAGGCGGTTTCTCCCAGGGAAGGAGATCTAGAGCAGTTTTCGTGAAGTGTTTTCCCGGATTGGGGTGCGGTTTCTTGTGGTTTGTTTTCGCTAGAACCCTAAAGGTAGTTGGATTCTCTCTCGACTCCACTTTTCTATAATTTGATGCTTAGTTACAATTAATTTGTGTTTCTTAAAATTAATTTTAGTTTTCATGTGAGAAATTTATTGGAAATCCTTTTGGTGGTGTTTTGGGGATTTTCAAGAAGAAATGTGTTTTTAGGTAAAATGCTCTTGTTGTGATTTTAAAATAATGATTTTAAAATGGGTTATTTGGTTGAATTAATTAAAATGGATTTTGAAGTAGTTTTTCAATAAGGGGTTTGTTTTATTGAAATGGTAATTAGCGTGTAGAAAGGGTGGAAGGGTGTTTTCAATAAAGTGTTTGATTTATTGAAGTGGTTAGGCATGTAATTGAAATGGTTAATTTCATATTTTGGTGAACTTGGTCGGTTATATGCTTGGTTATGGATTGTTTGAATGATATGTTGAAGTGGGTGGTATGTACCACTATAAAAAGGAGTGGATAGTGGACGGAAGGTCCACCATCCATAGCAAGTGGAAGAGAAGTACCACTTGAGTGGATCAGTAAATAATGGGTCGGACATGAATTTCCACCATGGTTTGTTGTGTGCTTCATTGGTGATGTTTGTAGATGGGTCTTGTGAGTGAAAAATGAAAATTTTAATCAGCTTGTGGCATGGTTTAATTGGATTCCTTGTGTGGAATGGTTGATTTCGATTCTTTTTGTGTCTTGGTAAGAGTATGTTTGGCTCATGGTATTGGTTTCACTTGTGATAATTTTATATAAATTGATTTATATAAATGTGTTACGGTTTTATCCTAGTGGTGTGTGTAGGGAAGTGAGTTGCGGAAATCCTATTGAGTAGTTGTACTCACCCCCTACTTTGACACATTGGTGTCTTTTCAGATGTCGTGTACAATGACGTGGGCAAAGGTAAGGCATTACCCTTTTTTAGAGGTGGATTGTGATGTTTTGGTGGATCTTGAATCTTGAAGCCTGTTGTGGAGCTATGGTGGTGTCATGACTCGTGGTGTTTTGTTGTTTAGTTTCTGCTTTGCACTCTAATGTTTTGTGGACATGTATAGTTGAATGGTTTTGGGGTTTGTGATGGAATTGTTAGTATCACATGGTTGGGTTTGAAAGTGCATGCATCTTTAGTTGTTGGTTGGTTGATTTGTGTTATCTTCTTAAGGTAAAATCATTCCCCACTATTCTGTGAAGCACATAACATTTATTTCCAGCCTTTGGCACCTTGGGAATGTTGCTTAAGTCCATGTAACTCTCACCGCCTCTTCAAGCCAATGTGGTAGGGGAGGGGTGTTATAGTAATCCCATACCCTATATGATAACTGATAAAACCCACTTACATAGATGCATATGACTACACCACTAGACCTCTTGGTGTTGAGGAGATTGAACCACATCACTAAGAAAATAAATCCTGAATGAAATTGTAGAGACTTGTGTTTTTGGCCATGTCCAACTTTGTAATATTTCTATGGAGAATGCCAGAGCTCGGCGCGAAGATGGTGTGCGATTCTGAGTCCCGGTGTGCCCGGAATAAATTTTATAAAAATATTAAGTATTTTTATACAATTCACATGGAGGGGGTGTGATATCTCTTAAACAGTAGCTCAGATCAGGAATATGAGGGCACATTTGCGTCCAGAACATGCCTTTTACCCTAGGCGAGGTGTAAACTATGTTGGCGCGTGCTTGCGGTGAGTAACGCCACCAGGGGCGTTTTCGTAATTAAATGGAGAAGTTAGTGTATGAGCGTCAGCTCGAATAACTTCTTAATGGGGTGTCGGATGGAAAATATGAGTCCGCCGTTGCGTTCAGAATGACACGTTTACCCGAGGGGTGACCTTAACTTTGTTCGCATCGGGCGTCGGGTCCGAGACAGGTTTGGCGCCGGGGGGCTGCTGATATAAATATTAGCACGCCCCTCCTTTTCATTCCTCTCAGTGTTCTTTTACATTCTTCACCTACAATCCGCCGAATTGAGCAAATAAAGCGCCCACGAGCTCAGATTTCAATGGCAGACATTTTAGGAGCGTGCAGCAGAAGCTCTAGAGCGCGGATCTAAGTCAGAATGTCAGCGTTTCACCCGTGAGGTAGGCACATTTGAGTTTTAACCCCTGATTGCGTTTTTGCTTCGTTTTCCTACAAAATGAAGCCGTAGCAGTGTAGATCAGGTACCGAGGTTCACGTAGACTCCTCCGGATCGCAAAACGGACCACCGAGGAGCTCCCGGTGGTCCGTGGAAGATCCCCCGGCGCGGCTCCGGCGACGACGGAGGGCGGCCAGCCACGGCGGGCTGGCCCGGTGAGGCGGCGGCAGGTTCCCAGGGTGCGGAAGTGCGGGCCTCAAAGCGGAGGAGGGCCACCGGCTGGTGCGGGCCGGCGGCGGTGACGGCCGGACCGGCCGGGGGTGCCGGTTCGTGCTGGTCGGACCGGCCAGGTGGGGCAGGTCCGGTCCAATTTTGACCGGGGGTTCTAAAAACCCCCGTTTTGTGTAATCCAAATGTCCGATTCACAGGCCGTCTATGGAGACGCGGCCTTGGGATTGATACGGACCTATTGGGATTGGTTCAGGGTTTTTTTTGGGCTAGGTCCGTGACCCGGGGTCACGAAACGTCGAATAATAATAATATTTTAATTATTATTCGACATTGACCGGTCTTAACATTTGCCTGGAATGTCTGTTTGATGTGCCATCAGTGGTGTTGTGACCTTGATGGTACGATGTACTTTTTGAGATGGTTTCCGGATGTTGGGACTGAGAACGGGGTGCGGCCCCACGAGGCTGGGTTTTGGCGTTTGCGAAAAAATGCAGCTTTTGCACCAGGAGTTCGATTTTGACAGATGAATAGTCGATAATGGGTGTTTTTTCGACAATATCGCAATGGTGTGATCTGTTCGATATGTTTCTAGATCAAGGCGCGGGCCCCACCAGAGCTGGATTTGGTGAATAGTTCCTTTTTCACCGGGTGTCTGTTTCGGATGAGCGAGTAGTCGATTCCGCTTGTTTTTCTGAGAGTATCACAGTAGTATGATATGCTCGATGGGTTTCAGGATCGTTGTGTGCGCCCCACACAAACTAGATACGGTGAATAGAGCCTTTTTTACCAGTGCTCCATTTCGGGTGAGTAAACAGCCTATCTTTCATGTTTTTCCGCGTAGACCGCGATGGTGGCCTCGGTATTGGCCTTGGAGGTGTGCATTGTGGCATTGTTTTTGGTTGCTTGGGTTAGCGACATTTTGGACCAGCAGTGGTTGAGGGTACTCCCTTGGTTCATTCCCATGAGGGTTCGTGTGGCATCACAACCTTCGTATAGGTTTGTGATCCTCTCGAAGGGGTGTTTAAACTGTAAGAGTTGTGGCATCCCTCCGGTGGGCCCGATGTGGCATCCTCTAGCATCTTTTCCCTAGATCGGGTTCTTGGTATCGTTGTGACCGCTTATTCACGGGCGGCGATCCCCTATCTAGCAGATTAACTCCGTAGGGTTTGTGGCATCATCAGGATTATGATCCCCTACGCGGTAGGTTGTACTCAGTAGGGTTCTGGCATCATCGGGTATATGATCCCCTACTCAGCATGAGGTGTATAGTACGGTTGCAGTATCATTGGTTATGTGATCCCCTAATCTGTGCTTGGTTTCGGTAGGGTTGCGGCATCGTAGGTTCGGTCTCCTACATCTCGAGTTTTACCAGATAGGGTTCTGGTATCATCGGGACCACCTTTATATGGGCGATCATCGTCTATCTGCGTGACGTGCTTCTTTCTAGCGTCATATCGGGTTGGAGTATCCCCCAGCTGATCCTAGGTGTGATCCCCTGTCTGTGAGAACTATGTATGCCAGATCGGGTTGTGGTATCCCCCAGCGGATCCTGGTTGTCATCCCCTATCTGTGAGAACTACGTATGCCAGATCAGGTCGTGGTAAACCCCAGCGGACCCTGGGAGTGATCCCCTATCTTTGAGCTTCGTATACCGGAGTGGGTTCTGTATCCCCTAAGGGACCCTAGGAGCGATCCCCTATCCGAGGAGTTTGGTGGTTCTGTTATTTCGGCGAGGTTTCCTCAGTGATTCCAACCGACAAGTGTGATCTCTCGGGTTAGAATCTGAGAGGTTTGTTAGAAACCTGATGGAGTGTATCTCTCATATGAGTGTCATCTGTGATGACAGTGGTCATGGGGTGTACTCTCCTGGTTGTGGATAGTTGTTGGTGATGAGGTCGGTACCTCTTGTGGCTTCGTGCATGAGCTGAGTATATCTGGATTGTTCAAGGTGTATGTATGGGCATACACCTGAGCTATGTTGACTAGTTGTGTATAGCTGAGGATGGTCACGAGAAGAAGTTTCTCTCTTGTCTGGGTTCCCTCTGGCTGGGACGAGCGGACTGTTGCCTTTCAGTTTCTCTCTTCTCTTTTGGGTTTTTGGGGTGCCTACTGAGTATGTTTATACTCACCCTTGCACAGGATTTTCCCGCACATGTTTGTGTCTTGTGCAGACCACAGGCCTTTAGACGGAGTCCCAGGAGGACCCAGAGCATGAGGAGCTTAGTGAGCGTGTTTGATTGGGGTGTTTACTGGAGCTGTGCCGAGGAGCTTTCTGGCGGGTGTTTGTGGCAGTGTTCCCCTTCTTTAGATCAAGTTTTACGCACTTTGTATTTTTCTTTGGTGGGCCCTATTTTTCCCTTCTGTACTATTGTTGTTGCACTCTGGTTTGGGATAGTTTGTATGCATGCATTTCCTTTTCAGTTTTCTATATCTCTACACTGTTGCATGGAGGTGTTTGTGGGTGCGTGTGTACAGGTACCATAGGCTAATGCCTCCCATGTGTGTGATAGCCTACTCAGCACTGGTCGCCAGTCCCTGGCCTATTAGAGGCGGGCTTGGGGAGTCGCGGCTCGAGCCCCGTTGGGTCGAGCGTGACAGAGTGGTATCAGAGGTGGTTTCACCTTTGATATCACAGAGCGTAGCTGGTCCAGCTGTGAGTTTGGTTTGGGTTGCATAGCAGTAGTGTTAGGATATTTCAAGTTTGGCTTTCAGGCCAGGGACTCTAGTGTTGGTGCGGCGGCCGACGTATCAATACACCAGGACTCTGATAACCTTCCTTTTGACTCGGGACATTCATATACTAGTCGCAGGGACACAATGGTACATGCATCATATAGGACTGGGTTTTGGTTTTTCCTTGTCCTTCTTGAGTCATCTCTCCAGATATACTCTTTGACTGTGGTGTGTCTTGAATTTATATCAGGATTCCTCCACGACGACAGCCAGCAAGTGTTCCACAATAGGATTGTGTTAATGACCCACCCCATGTAGAGGTTGTGGAGCAAGGCATAGGTTCTGAGGTTGCACCTCCAGGTGGTCTGCCAGTTGAGCCACCACCTGTTGAGCAGCTGGTTGTGCCGGCAGTGTAGGACGAGGTTGCACGCAGGCTGAGTGTGCTTCATGAGTTCCAGAGGTAGCGACCTCTGAGGTTTCAGGGTGATCCAGACCCCCAGGCAGCTGATGACTGGCTTGAGGTAGTCACCCGAGTTTTCCACCTAGTGAGGACACCTCAAGATCATATGGTGGTCCTAGCGGTGAGCCTTTTGCATGGTTCGGTTGGGCGATAGTGGAGCCTGGTGACGCAGTCCCATGATGAGGAGACACTCACGTTGGCAGAGTTTGAGTGGCTCTTCAGGGAGGAGTTCTATCCGGTGACGCTGAGATCAGTGAGGATCCAGGAGCTTCTGCAGCTTCTACAGGAGGGCCTGACTGTGTCGGAGTACTCAACGAGGTTTTCAGACCTGTCGCACTACTCCTTGGATATGGTTCCAGACCCATTCTTTAGGGCTCGGACCTTCGATCAGGTCTTACGTAGGGACATCTGAGAAGGTGTGGTTTCCTTGTGCCTGCCCACCATTGCTGGAGTGCTGGAGCGAGCATTGGTGGTGGAGAGTTTTCTGGATGAGAAGTTTCCCCCTGTTAGTGTTGGGTACGTGAGAGTTGACACTTCGTCAGTCGGGTCGGCATCTGGTAGCTGACGACAGACTATGGGGTCTGTATGTGGTCGACGTTTCAGGAGGTGACCCCAGGATGGAGGAGCTGAGGCTTAGGGCTCGCATTCCAGTTTTGGCCAGCCGTAGGAGAGGCGGTGTTATGCTTACTATGGTCGGGGACATCTTGTTAGAGATTTTCCAACCCAACGTGCTGCTGTGAGGGAGACGGTTGATGGACCGCCTTGGCAGAGGCAGCGTCTCGAGCAAGGAGGTCCGCAGGGCGGCAGACGTGGCGGTAGAGTGGGTGCAGTAGGAGGAGGTGGTAGGCAGTATCAGTTTCCACCACCCCCACCCCCAGGTGGTCCATGCCAAGCTCAGGGAGCTGATTGCCGAGGGCGAGGACTGCTGCATGCCCTTGAGGCTGTTGACCCAGAGGTTCCGCGGATGGATAGAGGTACGCCTTGTGTCATTTCTACTTACTTCAGTAGTTTTTAGACACTTTTTAGGGGTACCCTTTCCTTTCCGTTTCTTGATCAAGATTTGTTCAGGGCATTGGTAAAACCATGTCTGTGAGTTGTTCAGCATTCTTCGAATGTGTGTGGAAGAGGGATCCTTACCCCACCCAGATGCGTTTTTGTGACGCGATTAAAACCCTGAGGGCGAGTCCGTGCTGCCCAAAGCGGATAGTATTGAGATGTGGTGGATGAGTCCCTCTGAATTATGCGTTCTATAAGGGATGTTTGTTGGTGAACTCGCTGTTGTGAGAGGCCCATTTGAGAGTCGAATCGCTTTCCTTGTGCTTAGGGATTTTCGAGGATGAAAAGTAATAAGGGGGGGAGGATATATCGACTCGGGTTTTTGGCCCTGTCAGACTTTGGATTATTTCTACGAATAATTCAGAGCTAGACGCAAAGACGGCGTGCGATTCCGAGGCCCGGTGTGCCCAGAATAAATTTTATAAAAATATTAAGTATTTTAATACTATGCATGTAGAGGGGGTGTGATATCTCCTAAACGGAAGCTCGGATTGGGAATCCAAGGGCACGGTTGAGTCTGGAACATGTCGTTTACCCTAGACGAGGTGAAAACATTGCTGGCACGGGTCTGCGGTGAGTAACGCCACCAGGAGCATTTCCGTAATTAAATGGAGAAGTTAGTGTGCGAGCGTCGGCTCGAATAACTACTGAACGGAGTCTCGAATGGAAAATATGAGTATTCTGTTGCATTCATAATGGCGCGTTTACCCTAGGGGTGACCTTTCCTTTGTTCGCATTGGGCGTTGGGTCCGAGGCGGGTTTGGCATCGACGGGCGGCTGATATAAATATCAACACACCCCTACTTTTCATTCCTCTCAGCATTCTTAACCGCTAATCCGCCGAATAGAGCAAATGAAGTGCCCACGAACTTGGATTTCGACGGCGGACGTTCCAGGAGCGTGGAGCGGAAGCTCTGGAGCGCGGATCTAAGGAAGAACGTCGGTGTTTCGCCCGTGAGGTAGGAAGATTTGAGTTTTAACCCCCGATCCCGTTTTTGCTGTGTTTTTATGCAAATTGAAGACGTAACAGTGTAGATCGGGTCCCGAAGGTCGCATAGACTCCTCCGGATCGCAAAATGGACCACCGGGAAGCTCTCGGCGGTCCGCGGAAGATCCGACTGCACGGCTACGTCGCGGTGAGGTCGGCGCCGGCGGATGGCACCCGGCTGCGGTGGGCAGGCCCGGTGAGGCGGCGGTGCGGCTATCCCGGGGCGGCGCAGGCCGCGGTGCGGCGGAGGGCCGCCGGCCGGCCGAACCGGCCAGGTGGGGCTGGTCCGGTCCAATTTTGACCGGGGGTTCTAAAAACCCCTGTTTTGTGTAATCCAAAGGTATGATTCACACGCCGTCTGCAGCGATGAGACCTTGGGATTGAGACAGACCTTATGGGATTGGTTCAGGTTTGTTTGGGCTAGGTCCGTGACCCGGGGTCACGAAACATCGAATAATAATAATATTTTAATTATTATTCGACTTTGACCGGCCATAACTTTTTCCTGGAATGTTCGTTTGACGCGCCGTTAGTGGCGTTGTGACCATGATGGTACGATGGAATTTTTGAGATGGTTTCCGGGTGTTGGGACTGAGAACGGGGTGCGGGCCGAATGAGGCCAGGTTTTGGCGTTTGTAGAGAAACGCAACTTTCGCACCAGGAGTCCAATTTTGACGGATGAATAGTCGATCCTGTGGGTTTTTCTGAGAGGATCACAAAGGTGTGATCCGTTCAATGAGTTTCGGGATCGAGGCATGGGCCCCACCCGAGCTAGCTTTAGTGAATAGTACCTTTTTCACCAGGAGTCCGTTTCGGACGAGTGAGTAGTGGATTCCACTTGTTTTTCCGAGGGGATCACTGTGGTATGATCCGCTCGATGGGTTTTAGGATCATTTTGTGGGGCCCGCACAAGCTAGCTATGGTGAATAGTGCCTTTTTCACCGGTGCTCCGTTTCGAGCGACTAAACAACCTATCTTGCGTATTTTTCCGTGTAAACCGTGATGGTGGCCTCAGTATTGGCCTTCGAGGTGCGTAGTGTGGCGTTGTTGTGGGTCGCTCCGGTTAGCGACGTTTTGTACCAGCAATGGTTGAGGGTACTCCCTTGGTTCGTTCTCACGAGGGTTCATGTGGCATCACAACCTTCCTATAGGTTTGTGATCCTTTTGATGGGATGTTAAAATTGTTAAAGTTGTGGCATCCCTCCAGTGGGCCCGGAGTGGGATCCGCTAGCATCATTTCCCTGGATCGGGTTCTTGGTATTGTTGTGACCGGTTATTCACGGGTGGAGATCCCCTATCTAGCAGATTAACCCCGTAGGGTTTGTGGCATCATCAGGATTATGATCCCCTACGCGGTGGGGCGTACTCAGTAGGGTAGTGGCATCATCGGGTATACGATCCCCTACTCAGCATGAGGTGTATAGTAGGGTTTCGATATTGTTGGTTATGCGATCCCCTACTCAGCGCGTGGTTTTGGTAGGGTTGTAGCATCGTCAGTTCGATCCCCTACATCGCGAGTTTACCAGATAGTGTTCTGGTATCGTCGTGACCACCTTTATATGGGCGATGATCCTCTATCTATGTGACAAGCTTCTGTCTAGTGCCAGATCTGGTTGTCGTAACCCCTAGCGGATCCTGGGTGAGATCCTCTATCTATGAGAATGACATATGACAGATCTGGTTGTGGTATCCCCCAGCGGATCCTGGGTGTGATCCACTATCTTTGAGACCTACGTATGCCAGATCGGGTCGTGGTATCCCCCAGCGGACCCTGGGAGTGATCCCCTATCTGTGAGCTTCGTATACCGGAGTGGGTTCTGGTATCCCCCAGTGGACCCTAGGAGCGATCCCCTATCCGAGGAGGTTGGTGGTTCTATTGCTTCAGCGAGGTTTCCTCAGTGATGCCAACCAACGAGCATGATCTCTCGGGTGAGCGTCTGAGAGGTTGGTGAGAAACCCGATGGAGTGTATCTCTCAGATGAGTATCATCTGGGATGACAGTGATCATGGGGTGTACTCTTCTGGTTGTGGATAGTTTCTGGTGATGAGGACGGTACCTCTTGTGTCTTGGTGTGTGAGCTGTGTATATCTAGATTTTTCAAGTCGTATGTATGGTCATACACCTGAGCAGAGATAAATAGTTGTGTATAGACGAGGATGGTCATGAGATGTAGTTTCTCTCTCATCTGTGTTCCCTCTGGCTGGGATGAGCGGACTATTGTCTTTCAGTTTCTCCTTTTGGTTTTCGCTTTTTGGGGTGCCTTCTGAGTATGTTTATACCCACCCCTACATGGGCTTTGACCGCACATGTTTGTGTCTTTTGAAGACCACAAGCCTTTCGACGAAGTCCCAGGAGGACCCGGAGCAGGCGGAGCTTAGTGAGCGTGTTTGACCGGGGTGTTTACTGGAGTTGTGCCGAGGAGCTTTTCCGCGGGTGTTTGTGGCAGCGTTCCCCTTTTTCATAGCAGGTTGGATGCGCTTTGTAGTTTTCTTTTGGTGGTCCCTATTTTTCCATTTTGTACTTTTGTTGTTGCAATCTGGTTTGGGATAGTTTGTATGCATGCATTTCCTTTTCAATTTTCTATATCTCTGTACTATTGCATGGATGTGTTTGTGGGTGCGTGTGTACAGGTACCTTAGGCTAATGCCTCCCATGTGTGTGATTGCCTACTCGACGCTGGTCTTCAGCTCCTGGCCTATTAGAGGTGGGCTTGGGGAGTCACGGCTCAAGCCCCGTTGGGTCAGGTCATGACAGAAATGGTGAATATGTCCATTTCATCCACTGGAGAGAAAAATATTTGGCTCTTTTGAGAAATAATGTTTTCTATTCCTTGCCTTTCCACACTGTTAACAAGTCATAGGGGTTATGTTGGATACTATGAAGGTAATGAGTTTAGTTTACTTCTGTGATCCACTACCACATCCCTTAAAAACAATTTTATACTTATTTTTTATTCAATAATGGTTATGTTAACTTCTATAAGATATAGTAGGAACCCCAACCAATCTCGAATTACATGTTTGATCAATATCTACCTTAAATTCAATATCCAAAACCTCATAATATATATAAAGTATTGGTTTGAAGGCTTGATAATTGATATATAGTCACAATCCCACCTGAAAACTATGAGTCTTAATCATTTCATTCGACAAGGACTCTAGTGACAAAAGAGATAATTCATATAAATTGTTGAAATAATCCATTACTATAATTTCCCCTTGTGTAAGAGTAAATAACTCTATGGAGTTATCCAAAACCATCATCTTTGAGTAAAACTACTAGGTGAATAAGTCTTTAAATCCCTTTCATTCCAAAAATTCATGTTATTTTTTATACCAATGATTCCCACAACCTTGGACTAGGGGTTAAATATTAAATATCATAAACTTTACAATAATAGAATCTAGATTGTCTAAGAGGAAATATTTTCTTTCAATCTTCCCTAAAGATTCCTCCACTTCTTAAGTGTCATCCATCCCGTTGAAGGATGGTGGATTCTATAGGAGAAAATCGTGGGCTCAACTATTATCTATATCCCTTTCTATATTCAAATTTCTAGAATTTTTAGGAACTATAGCTTCACCATGGTCTGTAGCATGTATATTGTGAATAAAAACCTTACTAGTATTTTCATCAACCAAATGATTGAATCCGGGAATGTTATCCATAGAATGCTTCTGAGGGTTCGTTGGATGTCTTTTCTAAGGACTGGTACTATAAAACACTAGAGAAGGAGTATAAAATGTTAAATATCGAAACATCCTTGACAAAATTTAAATATAAAAGTGAAAATATAACTCACAAACATACATTCCTAGACAACCCATGGAAAAATAAAATCCCTCCATGATGAGAGTAGTCTAGGAACTCACTTTCAACATACCTATTAAGTCTCAACAGTCCTAAATCATGTCCACCAAAACACCCAAAAACACATAGAATGAATACCATAATGTGTTCCAGTCTCTCATAAATTAACTTTGGTTCATCTTTAAATAGGACACCCAAGCCAGCACGTGGCAAGGCCGGATGGTAATTCTTAATCCCCACATGCTAGCGAGAAGTTCATGTTAATCCAGGAAAAAACTTTTGGATCTATTTTAAAAACAAGGATCTATAAAAACTATGATATATGTAGAATAATAAGAATAAATAGTATACCAACATATAACATAAAAATTAAACTATAAAATAGTAAATATTATAAAAATAGAAATCCATATATAAGGAAACAAATGATATAGGTTCTATATATGTAACACATGTACTAGTCCATTGGTCAAATGAAGCTAAACAGAAGACTGCAACATATCTCCATGTGACATGTGGGTGATCATCCCACTATACCACCACCATAACATGAACACAAACTAGTTCAAATATTAATGACCTCTCAGTGGTGTCTTTTCCTTTACTACACCAGAAATAATAAAGTATATATAAACCCATTAAGTGTATATAGGGTGTGATCTCTATATCAACCCAAAATTTTATAAATGGAATGTCCCTTATTATAATTATTCATATAGTATAAAATTCATAAAATAACATATAGGTCACAAAAAAAAATTTATAAATTAATACTAAATGGGATAATGGGTATTTATAGAAGATAATGAACCTATACAAATGTAATGGAAACTTGACCTTTAGACTAGAAATGTAACCATTAGGAATAATAATCTTGCCAATAGAATAGTAACCACACATATGGAAGTATAAATAAAATTTAGGTATATTATGAAGGAAAATATTATATATTTATTTCATGGTATAAGTGAAAAAAACTAGAAATGATAAATTGAGTGTTGGCATTTTTTTAAGTTATAAAAAATTTTTTACACTTAGAATTAATTTAATGATTTAAAAGAAATTTTATTTTCATAAAAAGTATTTTCATAAAATGTATTTTCATTAAATTTATTTTCATAAAATTTATTCACATATTTTTATTTTTTATCTTATGACTTTAATATAATATAATGAGACATTAGGAAAATTTTAAACGTGTCATAAAATAGGTTATAATTTTAAAATAAATATTTTTTGAATAAATGTTGTTTTTATTTAAAAACTAAATTTATCATATTTAAAAAGTTATATTAGTAAAATGGTGTGGATTTTTTAATTATACACTTTGAAAAATTATTGGAGTGAATTTTAGGAATTTATCTAAAATAGTAGAATTTTTTTGAATAGTGAAGTACATTACTTACGATATTTAAAAAATACATGAATTACTGAGTAATATATGGTGTATGGATGATTTAAGCCCCTAATATTTTACCCTAATTAATTATTTTAATATTCTTATTGATCAAGTTCAAACTATTTATATCCTTGATCAATGATCAAAAACTAATGAATAAAGTAATCAAAATACACTCATCTCCTCCACTATAAATACCACCCCTCACCAACCCTTCTCCTCACACATCCAAATCCTATAATCTTGAAAATTTTCTACCCAATAATATTCCCAAGCCTTTCCCACACGAATAGGATCCTTTGGTTTCCACAAAAAACCAAAACCAATCTTCCTAAGGAGGTTCTCAAGGAGAATAATTCAAGAGGTAAAATCCACTTTCTTTTCTTTTATTTTCTTTTCATTTTATATTATTTTCTTATTCTATCCTCATATCACCTTTTCCAATTGTAATAATAACTCTAGAATCATATATATATAGTGTAATTTTATTATGTTAATGGAATAATCTATCATCAAACCTCTTCTACTCTCCCTTTTATTCTAAAAATGTAACTGTTGTCCGTGAGATGATGCTTTATCACCTTCAAGGATAACAAGTATTAAATATCCATTATTGAGTTCATTTAAAGAATTTAAACCCATATAATGGATGAAACAAATTTTAAAATTATTTTCATAACAATTTTTATGGTTTGGAAGTTACTTATATGAAAAATATTATATAAAAAAACAAAATGAATTTGTTCTGATCGAAAACCCCCAAAATTAATCTAAACAATTATCATCAACATTTTATCTAATGAATCATCCTAATATCTTGAAAAAAAATATTATATAATACCAATTAAACTTTAGGAATTTTATTAATAACATATAATATTAATTTTTGATAATTATCCCAATTTTACAGGATCTTCCATACATTTATACAAGCAAACTGATCATGAAATCCAAGAAAAATAGCACTCCAAAATGATGAAATTGAACACTACAACTCATAAAATTTCCTCAAATGAAATTAATAAAATAATAATTAATCAAAGAAATGTATAATAGGTTATATATTTATTAATTAATGAATCTAATATGATTATCCTATATATTAAATTGAGGAAATCATTCATACATTATGTAAGGGAATTCTCAAACCCAATTCTTTTCTTTGGGTTATTCTCTCCTTCATAGTATGAATGTAAGTAATATGATCATCAGATGTCATTTAACTTTTATTTTTAACAATTTACATGTTTCCAACAAGATTTTATGAAAAATAAAAAAAAATTAAAATAAATCTTCCTTCTAGAAACACATCTTTTACTTCTCTTAAAATTATTTCGCCTTCACACAACATTAATGATTCTTAAACCAAGAATGTTATTACCATTTTATTTTAGGAACCGAAATGTTTATTCATGAATGTATGATTTAATAAATTCTCATATAACCCATTTCATTTCCATGGGTGGCGTTATTTTTAATTTTGATATACATTCTATATGGAATACATGATTTTATAAATGTCATGATGTGATGAGTGAACTCGGAATTAGATTGCACTCTAATGAATTGGGTAATGTGATGTATCTCATGAGATAATGTGAAATATTTTTGAACATTATTTAGTATTTTTTTCATATAGACAATTATGTTATGATTATGGAAATACGTTATGTGTGAACATGATGTTAGATTTGTTCACAACTATGCGTGGTTGTTGACCCCTAAGACATGATGTTTAATTTTAATGTATTTCCACATTCCAAGCCTTTATCTAATGATTCTTATAATGATTATGATGATGAAACTATGATTATTCTATGATTATGGATATTATTATCTCCCATGTTTTATTGATTCATGTTTTTATTTATCCTCTTACTAGGTTTTTAGCTCATGTCGTTCTTTGTTGTTTATCCTCAGGTTACTACTTATACTAAGAAGAACATGATTTCCACTAAGAATGTATAGAATAATGAATTAAAAAAATTATTGTTTTATTATATAAATTTTATCTCTAGTCCTAATTTTTCCATGATACTAAACCCATGTATCCTACTTTTTCAACTCAGTTATAATTTTTATACTTAAAATGATTTAATAGTAATGTACAAAAAGTAGGGTATCTATAGTTGGAATCAGATTGAGGTTTATTTAATTTGTGAATTATTATTAGATAACATTATTGAAAACCCTTAGTATGAGATAGAGTATATGAAATCACCAAATAATTGTTATTTTATAAAACTACCAAAACATAGGGATCCCATGAGACATGTCTTTTATGTTAATTTCACAAAGGAATAATTTATTTATTGATGACTTTTTTACTTATGTTTTGTTTAAACATTTTATATATTATAAAATGGTGGGAATGAGGAGAAACTATGACAACAATACATGTGAGGGATAATTTAGTGATTTCCCGAATGACATCTCTAGGGCCTTATGAGGTGGATTTCAAAATTTGATGGAGATTCTTACTCAGCTATCTTAGAATATGAACATTAAATTGAATAATGTGGAATATCCTCCATCACCTTAGAGGGATTAAATGGCTATAGAATATTTTGTATAGAAATGACCACTGGCATTTATTTGATCTTCCAATACAATAGTCATAGAGAAGTGGTTCAACACAATGGGGAAGATATTTTTTGTTATTTTACTATTCTAAGATGCAGAAGTTGACATTATTCATTTGTTATTTGAATGGAGAGGCTAGTCAAGGTTTTGTTTTGATTATGAACACCAAGCCAAAGGAATAAATTGAAGATATGGGGTGGGAAGATTTTAAAAATAATTTTCTTAAAATGTATTTCCCTTAAACACTTTGTACAAATATGGATGGATAATTTATTGATTTGATGAAAAAATAAGTTTAATTTGACTTGTCCTAGGAAGAAAATTTAACATGTCTTAAAAGGATTCTTTATGTTTGGTTATCATCAATGAAAAATATAGAAACATTCCTTATAATTTTAATATTATACCTGAGAAAGGCTCTTGAAATTCATGACATTAAGAGTTATGAAGAATTTGTTTTTTGTTCATTGGAGATTGAGTTTGGATAATGGTCCCATGGATTTGGAGATAAGAAATTAAGGATAGATTTTCAAGATACAGGATCTAATGACAAATGTTGTAATGAAATATAAACCACTTACATGTCAAAACAACGGGGAGAAGAATCATGGGAACTACCTCAAAGGGATGGTGAAATAATTCAAGTGTGTCAGAGAAGGCCACCAAGCTCATGAATGTTGGAGAGACATGAGGAAGATGGAAAATGTAGTATAAGAAAGAATAGAAAAACATATAGATCAATTATTCAATTGTATAGAGAAATATAACTATAAAAGTTAGTTCATTAAGCCTCATGCACTCATGGGTAATCAATATTAGTAGCCACCAAAGTCAATGGATCAAGGGGAATTATATGCCATCACTACTGTTGAAGTAGAGCCCAAAAATAATGTGTTGATAGGTCCACTGGTTATTAGTTCATGAATAGTGGATGTACAATATAATTCTATTTCTATGAATTCATTAATAACATTCATGTTTAGTAGACTAGTTCAAACACTACCTCAAAATATATTGGCTGGTTTATCTTCGAGAATATAAAATGGAGAAATTATTGCATTCAAAGTGTATAACTCCACCATGATTGTTTTTTGGGGACTAAACCTCCAAAAATATATTGTCTTACTTTATTTTTTGGAGTTTGTTACTATATTGGGCATGTATTGGAAATCATTATTCAAATCCAACATCAACAGTCGGGAAAGGAAAATCACTCTTCACATCCTGAGGCGTCCCCCAGTTCTGTATATGTTTAAAGATGAGGATGAATCCCCATCAGAATAATCATCTCATGTGTGGATATTGTTGACATGTAAGAAATCATATCTAGCTCAAATTATTGAGATAAATGAGAGAATCAACATTGATGAAATTACCATTGTGAGGGACTACACTAATGTGTTCTTGGAATAATTTATTCATCTTACTCTTGACCAAGAGGTTGATTTATTAGTTGAACATATTCATGGATCCCTGCCTGTATCACTGCAACCTTATAGAATGGTCACTATTGAGTAGGAGGAACTAAAGAAGTAGTTACATGAGAATCTGGGAAAGGATTTTATATGCCTGAGTGCTTCACCAAGGGGTGTAGTAGTCCTCTTGATCAAGAAGAAGGATTGATCGATGGACATCAGCATCGATTGTCATGATATAAACAAAAACATGATAAATAACATGTATACCCTTCCATGGATAGATTAATTGTTTGATCAGCTACATGGGGACAAGTATTTCACTAAGGTGGACCATCAGTTGGGATATCTTCAATTATTTGTGAGTGTATAAGATATTCCCATGACTACCTTTCGAATGAGGTATTGACACTACAAGTTTATAGTGATGCCTTTTGGACGCACTAATGCTCCAGAAATATTCATGAACATAATGAATATATTCCTTAGATATTACCTCAATAAATTTGTTGTATTCTTTATTGATGATATTATGATATAATCCCAGGGAAAGAAGGAACATGAGGAGAATTTTTATACTGTACTAAAACCCTTGGGATGGTAGAAGATATATAAAAAGTATATTAATCATGAGTTCTAGATGGAGGATGTATCTTTATTGGGGAATGTTGTCACTGGAAAATAAATAAATGTGGACCCTTCCAAGAAAACGACAATCAAAGAGTGTCCCAGGAAAATATTTGTAATAGAGATCCATAGTTTCTTTTCTCTAGCTGGTTATTATCAGAAATTAATGAAGAAATTATCAAATTTTCAAACCCACTATCCAAGATGACTTGGGAGGGAGAATTTTTTTTTTGGACCATTGAATGTGAATATTGATTCAAAGAGTTGAAAAATAGGCTTATCATTATACCATTACTCACACTAAAAAAAATTGGGGAACACTTTTTGGTATACAATGATGCTTCAAAGAACGGATTAGGTTGTGTACTAATGAAAATTGGTAATGTTATATCCTACACCTCATGGAAGTGGAAACTTTATAAGTAAAACTACCCCATGCATGATCTGGAGTTTCCAGAGGTGGTCTTCACATTGAAAATCTGGTGGCATTATCTCTATGGGGTGAAGTGTGCAATATATACTAATCATAAGAGCCATAAATTTATATTCACATAATAGGATCATAATATGCACTAGAGAAAACGGTTTGAGCTCATAAAGGATTATGAATACTCAATCCATTACCATCCTTCTAAGGAAAATAAATTTGATTAAAATCTAAGTAAAAAGGTTCCTTAAACATTATTATTGATGAAAATTGAGAATGATCAAATTTTCTTTGATTTGGAATGGATGTACATGGTAATATGTAATGACCTGACCCCGGTTACTTAGAATAGGCGCATTATTACATAACATTGGCATGATACAAGTAATCATGTTCCAAAGACCCATCAGTTTAGTATCCTTGGGAGTAATAGATTCAAACAAAAGTTCTATATTACAACATGAATTAAAAAATTACATTTCTGTCCCCTTTGAACGCTCTTATATTCCATAACCTATTCTTGCAGGTTAATCATAATATACTTCTTTTCATCTTGGAAAAAATAAAACATACGAAAGGAGTGAGCACGGATGCTCAATAAGGATAATAATATAGCAGAAACTATCATTAGTAAGAATAAACATTTAAGGGAATATATAAGACTAGATCACAAGCCTTTTAATCATAAAATTCAGCATAATATGGAAAAGATAAATCAAATAATGTCATTTACAAATTCACAGGGATATTATACTAGTTGAATAATCACATATAATATCAATATCCAATTTTATAATGATGGAATGCATAATTCCAAACATCATAACCACATAGTCGAGGCCTCGTGCCAAGACAACAATTAAGATTTCATCAAGGACTTATGTCAAGAGACTTGTTTGTCTCGTGAGACCTACTGATGCATCGAGAAGCTATAGTAGGCTCCAACCGTCATTTACTAAGTCCAATTCATAACTCATATTAAAGGGTGAAGCAAAATCTAAACATTTGTATTAAAACTAACATATAAAATGTCAATATTTTACCCACAGACCATGGGTGGCATAAAAATAGAACATCCACAGTAAAACATTACTTATTAAATACAATATAGATGATTGTATTATGATAAATCAACCCCAATCAAGAATAAAATACAATGAAGTATATTGACATAGATGAATATAGTCATTAAAACTATTTGAGAGAAATACCATCCATTTTCATGAAAACATTTAAAAGTCTCCTTATTTATCAGGAAGTCATTTAAAATATATTTTTGAATCAAAGTGTCCTAAACCACTTTGATACTTTTAAAAGGGTTTTCAATTTTAAATCATTAATGAACATAGAAATAAATCCTTAAACCCATTTTTAAAACATGGACATTAATGAGAACGATTTAGTAGAATAAATCTTCAAAAATTTAAAATGATATTTTTGTAAGAGTTCCTAACCAAAAGAGAGATGTTAGAATACAAATAATTTAGGTAATATAAAATTTATAATATCAAGAATATAAATGAATTCATGGTATACTATGTCAAAGTATTGTATATACGCCATATAAAAGTTTATTGGTGCATAACAATAAATAAGTCTCAATAGAATGTAAATTGAGATGAAATCCCCTATAAAGACCGTATCATTAGGTTAAGGATAAATCAATGACATAATTATGTTTGAAAAATATAAATAAACTAAATATGATTGGATATTCAGTGTAAAACAATCATAGTATTTTCACACATATTCATGTAACAATAACACCAATGACATGGATGTTTAACTCAATGAATGGATTTTGAGTTAAGATTACTCTTATCAAGTTCATATCGATGACTTGAGAATTTATCAATGGAGTGATTATGTGTATCAAATGTATATCCACACAATGTGGAGTGGAAATTACTACATAAATAAATAAATAGTGATTTCACATGTAATCTTGGAGTAAAATAATCAATGAATTATGCGTAAAGACCAATGAACATAAATTGAAATTTGAAATTCCCTTATAGATTTAGAAACTTATGAAACATACACCACATGATAGAAGTATAATACAATGAAGAAGTAAATACCCATAAATTAAACTATATTACACATAGAATACAATCATAGGATGCACATACACCAAACAAGATGAAATAGTGGCAATATAGCATGAATCTCATGAGAATAAGAAGTGATATGAAAACCCCTTACCTTGGTACTTTTTCTTAGTCAAGAGTACATTAACATCCTTTATAATAGTTAAATATTTGTTATTAAATTATAAACGAACCACATATATAAATTTGATATCATATATGATATTCTAATATTGCTTTGTTAATAATATTTTCGTAGTTTCATTATTTTGGGTGTTAATTGATTCATTTTTATTTATATGTTTTTTTACATAAGTCATATTTGTTATGGATAAGATATATTATAATAATATCCAGAATTATATAATGTCTTTAAAAATTATTTTTATTCATCAAATAAAAATTAGTTTTGAATGGTTAAGATGGGGAATGACAACTCATCGCGTCGTGGAGATGGTAAGTCGTAAGTACACATGAGCGACAATATAATTCTTTTGATGGTGAAATAAAATATAATTGGATGGTATGTCATATATACAGAATAATTAACCTGTTATATTTATTATTTAAATCACTTATTGTAACACCCTGAGATTTTATGAAAAATATTCTTTTAATTTCATTAATGTCTTGTTTTGTATTCTACACCAAGATTACCTTGCGCTATACGCAACACCGTATTAGCTTGCAGTATACGCAACACTATTCTTGGACCGTGTTATACACAATTTTGATAATAGTTATTCTACACAACATTGAGTGTATATATATATATATATTAAATGTATAAATGAAATATGGTTGGATTTTGTTATACGAAACAACGAAGGATTCTTTCACAACACGCAACCCTGACTTGGCTTGCATTACACGCAATCGCGACCTTCCTCGATAGCGTGTGTTGTACGCAATACCGGGTTTTAATAAACAATGATATATTATTATAATATTGTCATGAACTAGTCTTTATGAATATTATTAACTAAATTTTGAATTTTATAACATTATTATTCATCTTACACATTTTCTAGAACATGGTATAAAGACAAAATAATTTTTTCGGGTAAAATAAGTATTTTTCAAAAAATGCAGTTTTGCCGCCTTTTGATGGCGCACCCACTTTAAATCTAGTTTTTGACATGTTTATATGTTCAATTTGACAAAATAAAATTCTTATTTTGAATCAGGATGTAAAAATTTACATTAGATAACGTTTTGATATTTTCCTGATAACTTTCATATTTTAATGAATAGTAAAAACACGCTATATTTTAATTAAAAACAACCTTTTTTCATCGTAATATCTTATGTGGTTAAATTATAAAATTGAATGGTTTTAAAGTATAAATAGAATATATTTTTACCATTTAATATAATTTAAGTCATTAGTCTTGATTTTACATTGAATTCGTAGGTTAAATAAATTCAATCTTTTGCAATGTTTTAAACAAAAACCCGTTTTCTTTCGACAACGAGATTAATTTTAATTTAATTTCTGCAACTTTTGTGTATTGAATTTGGATAAATGGATTCCATATTTGGAATCAGTGGGTCCAATTTATGTTAATAAGCCACTTTTTATTTTTGGGCATTATGAATAGTAACTACGGTAAATTTTATTTACCATAGTTAAAGATAAATCTGGTAATTAGGGGTAAATATAAGATTATAAAATTACCCTAACACCTGCCAAAATCTTATTGGATGACTAAAAGTCCACCCATATCACCTAAGGGTCGGATTAGAATCATTTAATGGACTTTTTCCCATGAAAATAACTTAATTATTATTAAAACCAAAGAAAGTGACAACATGTCACTCTCTTAAATCTTATAAGTATATTAATTTTAATTTGGTGATAAACTTCCTGAAACTTCAAACATGAATATTCTCCAGAAAGATAATGAAATTATCTACATCATATAAATTTATTTATAATTTTTAGGGATTAAATAATTATCATTAATTATGACACAATAGTGATGTAGAAATTGTTTATCTAGTGAAAAATCAAGAATATAGTTTTTATTAAACAAATAGTGACCATAAAATGCACAAAACCCTAACCAAAACTTATTGTACATGTAAATGTAAACCATAAGCATCCAATGGTAGAATATTTGACCATTTGGAGCTTTATAAAAGCGATTATGACACTTATAGTATTTTATTTTAAATGATGCCAAAGTTGTCACCTTCATAATTTAATAAATATAACAATTTACATATTGTTATTTTAAGATGATAAATTCGAGTAAAAGTATTATTGTGAAAGTTAATAGATTTATTTTCATCATAGAATTTTATTTTTAATTTTTAGGCAACAAATAATTATATGAAATAATTATACAAAAATGTTGTAGTATTTAGTTTATTAAGAGATAAACCAAATAAATGGTTTTAAAAATAATAAAATAAATATTATATGAACTATTTAATGTGATCCACTAATTTTATAGATACATATGACATTTTATAAATCTATTAAAGCTTTTATTTTGAACATATCTTCTATATTTATTTTATTTAAATTCAAATAAATGAATAGTGTCCAAATTGACACTATTGTTATTTTATAAAAATAACATATTATATAATAGTTTAAAAATCACAAAAATATTTAAAAATTATAAATTTAAATTTATATGATCTAAAATGTTATTAAGTATCCAATTATGGACAATTCACAACAAATAAGTAATTAGTTGTTCTAATTTAAAATTTAGAATTTTATTACCACAAATAAAATTAAATTGATTAAATAAGGATAAATCATGTTGATAATGTTTAAAATAAATCCCTAACATGTCTAAATTCTATTGGTTGATGATATTACAACCATATATTATCTAATATGTTAATATGAGTCATTTTTGGAAGTTTTTATGTGGGGTTAGATTTATTATAAATTAATATTTTTAAGAATTCCAAAGGTGCCCCTCTCCTCCCTTATAAAAGGGCACCTCCTCCCCCTCCTCCTCACACCAATTTGAGCACTCAAGCTCGGCCAAACCCTGCCAAAATCCCTTCTCCACTTTCCTAGAATAATCCTAGAGGTCCTGGTCTTCTTCAAAGACCAATCTTAGTTCCCTAAGTGAAGGATTCAAAGAGGCGTTTCAAAGAAGAGGTAATATCCATTACCGATCTTTTCAATTTCTTTCTTCTTCAACTTCTTCTTCTTTAGTTGTTTCATGATAAAGTAATAACATCAGTATTACTTACATACTGATATGTTATTATAAATATGAAACAACTCTAATTAACCTTCTATCCATCCTACGGAAAAAGGAAATCACCGCGCGTGCGTACGTACGGAATACCGTCTCCACGCCGTGGTGTAATCTATTTTCCACCACCACCTTAATTGGATGGGTATAATGGTTTAATGAGTAACTATATATGATTATTATAAAGTTATATTGATACTGAAATAGTATACATACACTTCAACACAATTCCACGACCATGGGAACGATATCATCGCTCGTGTGTACGTACGGACTACCGTCTCCACGACGCGATGAGATTCATTCTCAATGATTAACCATTCATGAATGATTATAAAGTATATATAATAAGTACTAATGAAATATATGACATAATAATGATACTGGAATTTATATGTATTTCATCTACTTAATTCCATTCAATTCAATAAGGAAACGAAAACAGCGTTCATGCGTACGTACGGACTACCGTCTCCATGAACGGTGTATTTCTTTCCATTTACTGATTTATTATATATGTATATTCTGAATATATATATATATATAAATCATGGTTTATATTCTGGAATTAAGTAATCATGATCTAAGTAATCATATGAATAATGACAAGTTAAAAACACGAATGACAAATGAGACGATTTTACCCAAAACGCTACTTTAACATGAATTTACAAAAGAACGGGTAATATAAAGTCATAAGTGGATCATATATGATATAATAACAATGAATATGATTCTGGAATAAGTCAATAACATGATTTAAATCATTATACAGGAGGTTCGGACACTTACAAAGCAAGTCGGACCTAAGGTAAGGGATATATTTTCAATCTCATTTTTATCCGAGATTGCTTATACGTAAGTATTTACGGGGGTTATGTTTATCATCCATGACCATATTTTCTAAAAATGTTTTTATAAAATTTTTACCATTCTTCCATGAATGTTTAAAGTCATTTTTACCCTTTATTGACTTTTTACCACATTGTATGAATGGAATATTTCCTTTGGTTACCATATAAGGTACTTTTTGACTTTTCCGACAAAAGTACAAGGAGAATGTTATTTTTTAACTTATACGGCGTGAAAGGATTTTTACGGTTTCATAACACCTCATTTTTAAAAAGCTTCCTCTACATGATTGCATGATTATTTTCAACAAAACCCTTATCTTTTAAAATTGCATGGAATTTTGTGAAAAGAAAATGATTTTAAAGAAGAAAGGATATTTTCCTCAAGAATTCATTTCAAGTGTTTTTCTCAAAACTATTTTCCATCTAAGATGACATTATTTGATATGTATGTTTCAAGTAAAATGTCTCTATGATTTAAATGGTTTCAATTTTATTATGATGAAATGATATCAATTGTTTATGGATTATAATGGCATGATGTTTAAGAATCCCATTTTATTACATGGGTTATGCAATGATGTATGATTTATGATTTTGTGGCACACATAAGAATGGTATCATTATGAGATGTGTGGGACCTATATCTCCCTCTAATGCATTGGGTAAAGATTTTATATCTCATGAGATAGACATGGCTGAAATGGTAGGTTATACCGGTTCAGTAAAATAGGACTGAAACGAGGGTTACTCAATTCAGAAAGGGACTTTGTCCACTAAGATAGTCTTGGAAATGAGTCTTGACTAACAAGAAATGATTCTCTATGATTATGTGTGTATGCCACAAAGTTTCATGTTTTAAGTTATGATTATTGGGATTTCATTTCACTACTATGATTTATCCCATGTTATGAAATTATGCTCTCTTTTGCAGGTTAAGATTTCCAAAAGTTATGTTCTTATGAATATGATGTGATTGATTTTTCTTTTGTATACCCTTACTGAGCATTTGAGCTCACCCTTTTATGTTTTCTTTTCCCCAGGATATAAAGAAAGGTTTTAGGTAAAAAAAAAGGGACGATCTTTATGGGAGATATTGAAGATCTTTCACCATGATTAGAAGATTACGTTCCGAGTTTCCAAAGACACTAAACTATTACGATCCTTGTGTGTGTGTTTTTGTTATGTACTAAGTATTCCGCAAAAGTAATGTAAATTCTATGTACGTCAGGCTTCGGGTCTCTACACTTATACTCATGATTATACCCTTCCAAATGACGATGTTTTTGAATAACAAACTATACCACGACGTGGAGACGATAAGTTGTACGAACGCACATATGGTGCCTTTGTCATTTATAGGATTGGTAGAATAATGAATATTGTTGTACCATATTTTTTATAACATCACAGTATGTCGGAGGTATTGGAGTTATTATTTTGGTTTGGAATCAACAAATATAGAGGAATTGTAAGAAGAAAAGAACTCGGAAGTGGGTGGTGAAATTATTAAATCTTCCTCGGGTGCTTTCTTTTTATTTGATCAAAAGGGCTACATAGGTTGGATTTATAATCATAGGAAGGACTCTAGGATGTATTTGAAATATTTGGAAGGATATTTGGTCTGGTTTTGGCCGATACAAATGGCTTTGGAGGTGTGAAATTAAGATAAAGGGATGTACACTTTTCCTTTTGTAAGAGAGGTGACGGTCACTTTAGGAAAACCTTGAAATATTATTTTATTATAAATCATTTTAGATTTATAATGGATCCCAATTGATTTATTTAGAAGATAAAGTGGGTATGGGTCTAAATACATTCAACCAATAGTTTTAGACAAGTTTAGGTCACCATATTAACCTTATCTTTTAGAATTAACTATTAGTTAAATAATTTAACTTTTACCATGTCTTCTTGTATTCTTACACTATATGGTTAATAAACATACTCTAAAATCTCAATATAACCTCAAGTGGTTCATTAATGACATATATAATATTATTTAATCCCTTTGGCCGATTATTATGTTTTTAGGAATATTATATCAACCAATAATATAGTATTTGTTTTAAAAACTCATTTAGGTCAATTTTGACACTATTTAGTATTTGGTTTTTGTGAAAACCCTGAACACATGATTACTTCGAAAAAAAATTTAACCAACACTAACATGTCATATTAACCTATAAAATTAGTTTAATTCAACAAAAGTCTCAAATTAAATTTTTTTGGATATTTATAATATCAATTATTTTAATCTTCCCTTAATATGGTAATGACTACATCATCATTGTGTCATAAATATATTTAATTATTTAATGTCTAAAATTTATAAATAAATAACCATTATGTTGGATATATTTTTATCTTTCTTATGAATATTTTTAGTCTAATTTATCTTATGTATAACCCTATATTGGTAACATTTTTTTTATTAAACTTTGAATTCAACACTTTTAACTCTTCTTTAAATAAAATAATAATAATTGTACTAATCTAATAAAAGTGTACCAAAAGGATCATATTTTATTCATATTGTTGTTTTTGGTCTAAGTTCACTTATCCAATAGAATTAGGGCATTTGTTAGGGTAACTATAATATCATTTTTACCTTTAATTACCCTATTTACTTGTAACTGTGGTAAATAAAAGTCAAAAGAAACAATTCACTAAAATTATTTTCATCTTATTGAACCAAATTTTACTTATTTATTTAAACCGTGTCTCTAGGATTTTTTAAATTCAACTCAAAGAAGTGGTAAAATTATGTTTTATGCAAATTTGAAAATGCTTCTTGAAGGTGGGTAAAAGACGGTAAAAAGATCAAAAAAAAATTATACATATAATATTATTATAAAAATGACTCTAATAAATCAAATTTAACTAATATAGGTATTATGTATCTATATTAACTTATATAAACAAAATAAATAAATATTTAAAAAAAAATTCAATTTTTAAACAATAACGTAATGTTTTTATTTATTCAACAAAAATTGAATGTTTTCAGAAAAATACCAAAAATTCACCCTAAACTAATTTCGATATTAAAAATTAAAAAATTAATTCTATTTTACCAAAATGAAACATATAAGTAGTACTAATTAATTTAAAATTGATATCCATTGTTTAACCCATAAAAGGGCTTTTTTAGATGTAAAAAATATCAAATGATTGACATGTGTTTATGTTAAATTTAAATGTGAAATTACTTATAATGACATAAGTTGTATTAAATTATAAAAATATAATCTTATTATACTTAAAAACAATTCCAAATCATAATTTAACACAATAAATTATTTGGATTTAAAAAGTTGTTATCAATTAAAATTTAGTATTTTTCATTATTCATAAAAACATGAATGTTATCAAAAAAGTACGAAAAATTTATCCAAAATAACTTTTTATGTCCCAATTCAAAATAATAATTTAATTTCATTAAATTTAATATATAAAAGTGTCAAATATTGGTTTTAAAAAGGGTTCTCCCTTAAAAGGTGGTAAAATTTCATTTTTAAAAAAATAATTCTTTTATCAGAAAAAATGAATTTGTTCTTATATTATGTCTAAGAAACATATAATATGGATTATAAAATTATATTGAGTATATAAAATTCAAAATTCAGTTAATACTATTCATAACTGCTTTTTGAACAGCTGGTTTGTTAAGTCGTGGTGCGCTCGAACTTGGTGTTGCGTGTAGCACAAGCTATTGAATTACATTAATGAAAATAACTTACTTTGAAATCATGGGGTGTTACATTCTTCTGCCATTTTTGGAAATTCTGTCCTCGCAATTTTAAAATTGGAATTGGGAACTTCATTGAAATTCTCACTTCATAAAATGAGTCAATAAAACTATCATTTTAAAAATAAATAAAGATAAGTACAGAGGTCACCCGAGATAACCCATGCTAGGATTCCATATTCGAAAACATGGATATGGAAGATGATCTAAATATTGATATCTAATGGATACTGATAAAAAACATTATCAGGAGAAATTTAACAATAATAAATCCACAAAATTGTGATGGGAGAAACATTCATTAGTTTCGTAGTGCTAAAAGTAAACTGGCAACAATTTATTTTAATTTCCATGTCATTAAAACAAGGAATTTATTTATGAGATTGACTAAGAACATAAAGGGATATACTTACTTTTTAAGTTGAGTTTCATCCTTTAATAACTTTCTACCACTAACTCATATTTGTTTTTCAAACGATGAGAATT
Organism: Viscum album; assembly: GCA_963277665.1. Lineage (NCBI taxonomy): Eukaryota > Viridiplantae > Streptophyta > Magnoliopsida > Santalales > Viscaceae > Viscum > Viscum album. The sequence goes on from OY728129.1 coordinate 2,978,654, forward strand.
CAAGATGACTTGTCACACCTAAAGCGCTAGAATCATCTTCTAGAAAATCACATGATCCACAAAGGATAATCTATATATTTCCCTTTTTTTGAGATTAACCAAAAAATGGTTAGTACAAGATCAGATGATCCTCGAAAAGGATAATCCTTTATAGAAATAAATACTAATCTTAATTTCTAAAATTAAACCAACAATATCCAAAGAACAATAAATACCATTCAATGAAAAAATTGTTTTTAAAATCCTTCAATATAATCCAAACTAATATTGAAACCCAAAATGTAGAAGAATTTTATTATGTATTATTCGACATTAAATTGTATCTCCAAATAACATCAACAATTCTTAAAGTCACATACTTAAAATTAATTAACCTAATAACATATTCTCTACGATAGGTTAATCATTTCCATAAATAACCCAAATCGCTATAAATTCACAATACAAACATAGATAAAAATTCACCATTACTCCTCAAATTAAATCCCATAGTATTCTATTTTCCTTAATCGTATAGTGTTCCCAACTGAGTGAACGTCTTCTAAAATAAAATTTATCACTTAATCACCAAATAATTTTCCTATACTAAGGATATCCATTTGATAAGACATAAGATCCAAAATCAATTTATTATTGATAAATAAAATAATTTAACTAAAAATAATTAGTCCCAGTAAACAGTGACTTCACGTAGTCCAGTGGTATGCGACAAATCCAAATCGCACTCTGGTTGTGGGTTCGATTCCCACAGCTTTGTCCGACACGATGGGTTGTCACACAGTCTGTGTGTTGTCCTTTTTCAAAAACTGTATTTTATAACATTCCCAAAATGAGATAAATTCATCAAAATATTCAGAAGATAATTTAACAACAAATGTTTTCTCATACCTCTCATTTTAATCCCAAAAATGAATAAACCATAATTTCCTCAAATTCAAGGATCATATAAACCCAAATGGTTCTTCATAAATATATCCAAAAAAGAAAAGATAATTCTTCCTCAAATAGAATTTTCACATAACAAACTGCATGGTTACACACACAAGAGAATAGTATTCCAATGTAAACCCATACTTTTAAACATTCCTCCATCCATTTATTTCTACATTGATTCTTCCATGACTTAGAGGTTATCTTATAGAATAGGGCATTGAGTTAGGTAATGCCAAGGTCCCTTACATTTATGGAAAATGACTGTAATTGTATTCTTAGGATAATTTTTGTTTTCTTCCATTGTACTCTTCATTTTTCCTTGGCAATTCTTTACTTTATATCCTTATTTCCCACACATAATGTATTTCTTTGTTCCATTGAGACACTTTCCTAGGTGTCTCCTTCCACATTTACTATATGAAAAAAATTTAGATTTCTTTTCTCCATGGTCTCCACCGCTAGATCTCTTATCATCACCACCTTTATCATCTTTGTTGAGTCCTAGAGTTGGTTAATATATATATTTTTTATTATATTTATTGAAAATTTATTCATCATGAACAAAATATGTTTTACACATATAAACATTTAATTTAATTGCTCATTTTCACCACCGTTCCCACCTTGTACATCATCTTCAATGTTACTACGACTTCCTTGGAATCCAGCCATTGACTAACACAAGAAAGCATAGTGTGGGTCATAAAATCATTTAGAGAATATCATAACACCTTATTTTCAATCTAAAACACTTTAGGATTAACCATGGTTATTTATTCTCATCTTGTATTAAAATCCTTAAAATCAGTTTGTAAAGAAAATGTGAATTATCCTAAATATATCCCCAAGGAGTGTCATTACCATGAGTGCAGCAAGGTCCATTGTTGTGTATCAGGATACCCTGGGTCAGGACTAAAACTCCTTGTTAGAGTTTTCACTTCTAAGTACATCTGTTCCAGAGCCTCCTATAAGTGCTCCTATCCAAATAGGGTTGTATTTCTTGGAAAACCAACATCATATTTACATTACCAAATTTTTTGGATTTTCTTCTATACTAATCCTAAATGTCTATATTAGTGTGGTGTATTCTTATCATATTTTTTCTAAATCTATATTATAAGGTTTGTACTAAACATCCTCTAATACAAATTGTAACACACCAACCCCAATTACCTAGAATCGTTGAGTTATTACATAACATTTCAATGATAAAAGGAATCATGTCCTGAAAGACCGATCAGTTTATTAGCCTTGGTTGTTCTATATACATACATAAGTTTTATGTTACATCATAAAATAAAAAAACAACATTGTGTCCCCTTTGAACACTCTTATATACCATAGTCTATTACTGCATTTTAATCGTAATATACTTCATTGCATCCTGGAAAAAATAAAACATAAGAATGGGGTAAGAGAAGATGATCACTATGGATAACAATATTGAGGAAACTGCAATAAATAATAATAAACATTTAAGGAAATGTATAAGACTAGAACCTAATCATTTTAAATGTAAACTTCATAATAATATAGCAAAGATAAATCAAATAATTCCATTTACATATTCACATGGATATTATACTAGTCGAATAATCACATGTAATATCAATAGCCAATTTCATAATGATGGAATTAATAATGCCAGACATCCTAACCACATAGTCAAGGCCTCGTGCCAAGACAACAATTAATATTTTGTCAAGGACTTGTGCCAAGACACTAGTTTGTCTCATGAGACCTACTGATGCATCGAGGATCTATATCGGGAGAGACCCATCACCTACTAAGTTCAACGCATTCCTCATATGAATAGTTGAAACATAATCAAAACATTCGTATTAAAACTAGCATACGAAATGTCAATATTTTAACCACAATCCATGAATGGCATAAAAATAGCACATCCACAGTCAAACATTACATATTCAATACAATATGGATGATTGTATTTTGATAAGTCAACCTTAATCAAGAATAAAATACATTGAAGTATGTTTACATAGATGGAAATAGTTATTAAAACTGTTTGAGAGAAATATCCCCCTTTTTTCTTGAAAACATTTAAAAGTCTCAGTATTTTTCAATAATTCATTTAAAATAGACTTTTTGAATCAAAGTGTCCCACAACACATTGAAATATATAAAAGTAATTTTAAATTTAAAACATTGATATCCATATAAATAAATCCTTAAAACCATTTTTAAAACATAGACATTAATGAGAAATATTTAGAAAATAAATCTTTAAAAAATTAAAATGATATTTTAGTAAGAGTTCTTAACCAAAAGAGAGACATTTGAATATAGATAATTTAGGTAATCTAAAATTTATAATATCATGAGAATAAAATGATTCATGATATACTATATCAAAGTACAGTATATACACCACATAGAAGTGAATTGGTGCATAACAAAAAAGAATTCTAAATAAAATGTAATTTGTGATAAAATCCTTTATAAAGACTGTATCATTAGGTTAAGGATAAATAAAAAACATAAGTATGTGTGATAAATATAAATACACTAAATATAATTTGATATTCAGTGTAAAACAATCATATTACATTCACATATATTCTTGTAACAACAACAGCAATGACTGGGATGTTTAACTCAACGAATGGAAATTGAGTTAGGATTACTCTTATCAAGTTCATATCGATTACTTGAGAATTTATGAATGGATTTATTATGTGTATCAAGAGAATATCCACACAAAGGGGAGTGGAAATTATTACATAAATTAATAAATTGTTATTTCACACATAATCTTGGAGTAAAATAATCAATAAAGTATGCGTAAAGCCCAATGAGTGGAAATTGAAATTTGAAATACCCTTACCGATTTGTTAACTTATGAAACATACAACCATGAAAGAAGTATCATACAATGAAGATTTAAATACCCATAAATTAAATAATATTACAAAAATAATACAATCATGGTCAGTACATAAACCACACAAAAGGAAATAGTGGCAATATAGCATGAATCTCATGAGAATAAGAAGTGAGATGAAAACCCCTTACTTTGTACTTTTCCTTAGTCGAGGGTACGTTATCCTCCTATATAATAGATTAATATTTGTTATTAAATTATACAAGAACCCAATACACAAATATGATATCATATATGATCTTCTAATATTGCATTGTTAATAATATTTTAGTAGTATCATTGTTTTGGGTGTTAATTCATTCATTTTACTTTATATTTTTTGTTACATAAGTCATGTTTTTTATCGATAGGATGTATTTGATTCTTGTCCGGATATATATCAAGTATTTAAAAATTATTTTAATCATAAAATTAAAATTATTCTTGAATGGTTATGATTGGGAATGACATCTCATTGCATTGTGGAGACGTAAGCCGTACGTACGCACGAGCAACAATATCATTCTTTTGTTGGAGAAATCATATATAATTGGATGATATATCATATATAAAAAAATTAAAATTTTATATTTATTATTTACATCAGTTATTCTCATTATTATACCCATACAAATATTGAAGTTTTTGAATAACATACTATACCACAATGTGGAGACGGTATGTCGTACGTATGCACGTATGGTGACATTGTCATTTTTAGGATGGATAGAGTAAAAAATATGTTTATACCATATTCATAATAAAATCACAGTATATAAGAGGTTCTGGAGTTATTATTTTTGTATGGAATCAACAAATAAAGATTAAGTTGAAGAAAAAATGAACATGAAAGAGGGTGGTGAAATTATTACCTCTTCTTCGAGTACTTATTTTTTATTTGATCAAGAGGGCTCCCAAGATTGGATTTATGATCAATGTAAGGAATCTAGTATGTAGTCACAGTAGTTGGGAAGATATTTGGGTAGGGGTTGGCCAAGAAAAATGGATTTGGATGTGTGAAATTAAGAGAAGGGGAAGTACCCTTTTATAAGAGAGGTGTGGGTCAATTTTGGAAAACCACAATGTATTATTTTATTATAAATAATTTTAGGTTTCTAATGAACATAAATTGATTTATATTGAAGATAAGGTGGATATGGGTAGAAATAATCTCAACCAATACGTTTCATACAAGTTTAGGTCCCCATATTAACCTTATTTTTTAGAATTTACTATTAGTTAAATAGTTTAACTTTTACTGTGTCTTCTTGTATTTTTACACTATATGGTTAATAAAGTAAGTCTAAACATCCAATAGAACCTCAAGTGTATCATTAATTACATATATAATATTATTTAAGCACTTTGGTTGAACCCTAGACTTTTAAGAATATTATATCAACCAATAATACATTATTTGTTTTAAAAACCTAATTAGGTCAATTCTGACATTATTTAGTATTTGGTTTTTGTGAAAAACATAACAGCGTGATTAATTCAAAAAAAAATTATTTAATCACCACTAACATGTCATATTATCCTATAAAATTATTTTAATTCATAAAAAGTATCAAATTACTTTTTTTTGGATATTTACAATTCCAATCATTTTAATATTTCATTAATAAGGTAATTATTGCATCATCATTGTGTCATAAATAAATTTAATTATTTAATGTATAAAAATTATTAATAAAATACCATTATATAGGAAATGTTTTTATATTTATAATGAATATTTATAGTTGAATTTATCTTATGTATAACCCAATATTAAAAATATTTTTGTTATTTAACTTTGAATATAACACTTTTAACTCTCCTTTAAATAAAATAATAATTAATGTCCTAATCTAATCCAAGTGGACCAAAAAGATCATATTTTATTACTAAGGTTTTTTAGGCCGAATTAAACTTATAAAATAAAATTAGGACATGTTTAAGGGTAATCATAATATCGTTTTTATCTTTAATTTCCCTATTTACTCTTAACCGTGGTAAATAAAAGTCAAAAGTTACTATGAAATGAAAAAATATTTCCATCATATTGAACCAAATTTTACTTACTGATGTCAATAGTGTCTCTTAGAGTTTTGAAATTCAACTCATAGAAGCAGTAAAATTATGTTTTATGCCAATTTTCAAATGCTCTTAGAAGATGTGTAAAAGACAGTAAAAAGTTTAATAAAATTTTATACATCTAATTTTATTATAAAAATGACTCCAATTAATCACATTGAACTAATATAAGTATTAAATTGCTATATTGAATTAAAAAAAATATTTAAATAAAAAGTCAATTTTTAAACAATAACGCAGTGTTTTTCACTATTCATCAAAAATTGAATGTTTTCAAAAAAATACCAAAAATTCACCCTAATCTAATTTTGATATTTCAAATTTAAAAATGAATTATATTATACCAAATTCAAAACATTGAAGTATTATTAATTAATTCAAAATTAAATCCCATTGTCAAAACCAAAAAGAGGGTTTTTAAGAAATAAAAACTATCAGAAGATTGACATGTGTTTATGTCAAATTTAAATGTTAAATTACTTATAATGAACTAAATTGTAATAAATGATAAAAATATAATCTTATTTTACTTACAAACCATTTAAATGCATAATTTAACACCATAAATTATTTCTATTAAAAAATTTGTTTTCAATTAAAATTTAATATTTTTCACTACTCATCATAATATGAATGTTGTCAAGAAAGTAACAAAAATTTATCCAAAATCAATTTTTATGTCCCAATTCTAAATAATAATTTAATTTAATTTAATTAAAAATATAAAAGTGTCAAATATTGGTTTTAAAAAGGGTTCTCCATTAAAAGGTGGTAAAATTTCATTTTTTGAAAAATAATTCTTTTATCTGAAAAAAATGAATTTGTTCTTATATTATGTCTAATGAACACATAAAATGGATTCTAAAATTATATACATTATATAAAATTCAAAATTCAGTTAATACTATTCATAACCACTTTTTGAACGGCTAGTTTGGAAAGTCATGGTGTCTCGAACTCAATGTTGCGTGTAGCGCAAGCTATTGAATTATTTTAAAAAAATAACTTACTATGAAATCTTGGGGTGTTACATAATCATTAAGTGTAACACCCCAAGATTTCATAGTACATTATCTCTTTAATTAAATTCAACAACTTGCGATACCGAGTTCGAGTGCACCACGACTTACCAAACTGGCCCTTCAAAAGTGGTTATGAATATTATTAACTGAATTTTGAATTTTATATACTTTGAATAAATTTAGAATCCATATTATGTGTTTCTTAGACATAATATAAGAACAAATTCATTTTTTTTCAGATAAAAGTATTATTTTCCAAAAAATGCAATTTTACCACCTTTTAATTGAGAACGTTTAATAAAACATTTGACAACTTTATATATTCAATTTAATAAAATAGAATTATTCTTTAGAATCAGGACATAAAAATTTATTTTAGATAAATTGTTGGTATTTTTCTCATAACTATAATATTTTTATGAATAATAAAAAATACTACGTTTTAATTAAAAACAAATTTTTTTAGTAGAAATAATTTATAGTGTTGAAATATAAATTTGAATGGTTTTTTAGTATCATTATATTATATTTTTGTCATTTAATTTAATTTAGGTCATTGGATGTAATTTCAAATTTAAACGGGACATCAACAAATGTCAATCTTTTAATAGTTATTATTTCTTAAAAACACGCCTTTTGTTTGGACAACTGAAATTAATTTTAAATTAATTTCTGCCACTAATGGTTTTTGAATTTGGAAAAATGGATTCCATTTTTGGAATCAGGAGGTCCAAATTTTTTAAATATGTAACTTTAATTTTTATAAATTATGAATAATTACTTCGGTAAATATTTTATTTAGCATGATTAAAGGGTAAATCTAGTAAATAAGGGTAAAAAATAATATTAAATTACCCTAACACAAGTCCTACCATATTTGATGATACATTTCAGACCATGGGTATCCTTGGGTCGATTTTGGGACCCCATGGATCCACATGGGAGTGATAATGACATTTTATATTAAACAATCTAAAGGCAAATATAACAATTGCATGAATCTTTTAGTAAAAAAAATTATATGAGGTTATATAATTGATCTATTAGACTATAAATATTAATTAAAAATTTAAAAATATATCCTACATAATGATAATTTATTTATAATTGTTATACATAAAATAAATATAGTAATATATGAAACAATAATGATGTAGTATTTTTTTATTAATTAAAGAATAAAATAAATGATATTATAAATATTAAGATAAATATAATTTCAATGTTTTGATACCATAAAATAATTTTATAGGTGTATATAACATTATAGGATCGATTTAATGTTTTTTCTGAAGTAATTATGTATTGTTTACTTTAAAAAAACCAATTACCAAATAGTGTCAAAATTGACATAAATTGATTTTTAAAACAAATACTAAATTATTAGTTGATATTATATTCCTAAAAAATATGGTTCGACCAAAGATCGTAAATAATATTATACATTTCATTAATGAACCACTTGAGTTTCTCTTGTAAGTTTATAGTATGTTTATTAACCATATAGTTTAAGAATTCAAGAAGACGCAGTAAAAGTTAATCTATTTAACTAAGAGTTAAATCTAAAAGATGAGGTTAAAATAGTAATCTAAACTTGTCTAAAACATATTGGTTGAGAGGATTTACACCCATACCACCTAAGTATCTAAATAAATTCATTTTTTACATTATAAACCAAAAATAATGGTATAATAAATTAATATTTTAATCTTTCCCAAAAGTGACCCTCACCCCTCTAATAAAAGGGAACTTCCCCTTCTCTCAAAATCACATCTCCATAGCCATTTCTCTCAGCCACCTCCGGACCAAATATCTTAAAACATTAACTCACATAAACATAGATTCATTAATTTTATCATAAATCCAGCCTAAGGATACCTTTTGATCATCTTCAAAGGAAACACACAAAGAAGAGGTAATAATTTCACCACCGCTTCCATGTTATTTTAATCTTCCATTTCCTCTTTATTTGTTTTTTCCATACCAAAATATTAACTCCATTACCTCCTACATTATTTTATGTTATTATAAATATTTTACAATCATATTCTTTATTATATCCATCCACTAAATGACAAAGTCATCATACGTGCGTGTGTACGGCTTACCGTCTCCACGTTGTGGTGTAGTTTGTTATTCAAACACTTAATTATTTAAGTGGGTATAATAATGATTATAACTGATTTATATAATAAATATAACATTTTAATTATTCTTTATATATGATATAAAATTCAATTACATATGATTTCACCATTAATATAATGATATTTTCGCTTGTGCGTACGTACAGATAACCATCTCCATGATGCGATGAGATTCATTCCCATGTTCACCATTAAAAAATGATTATAAAAATATATATTATTAATAATTATATCATAAATGACATAATAATTCTATTGGAGATATATATATATATTTACTTACATATATCTTATTCACTATCTTTCGTTCAATACGATATAAAAATGGAAACAACGTTTATGCGTACGTACGACCTACTGTCTCCATAAATAGCTCCTTCCATTACATATATCTATCTATTATAAATATTTCTATTCTAAATATATATGATATATAAATCAAGGTTTATATACTAGAAGTATTTAAATCCTGATCTAAGTGATACGATCAAGAATAAAAAGTTAAAACATGTATGATAAAGAAAGCGATTACTACCCAAAATGATAATTTAACAGAAAAATAAATATTAAATGGGTAGTATAAAGTAATAAATGAATTATTTATGATATAATAAATATTAATATGGTTCTTATATAATTTAATAACATACTATAGTCATTATAAAGGAGGTTAAACATACCCTCGACCAAAGAAAGGTGCACGGTAAGGGTTAATTTCACAATCTTTTTATGATCCAAGGTTGTTTTTACGTAAGTATCTACTAGGACATATTTATTATCCATGTCCATGTTTCATAAAATAGTTTTCAATTGAATTATTTTTAATGTAATATTTTACAAAAACATCATTTTAAATGTTTTAAATTTTTATTCTCTTAATCCGTTCTCATTAATGTCTATGTTTTTAAAATTGTTTTAAGGATTTATTTATTTGGACATGATTATTTAAAAATGTTAATTCCTTTCAAAAGTTTCAATGTGGTATGGGACACTTTGATTAAAAACTCTCTTTTATAAGACTTCCATTATAAATAATGTTACTTTTAAATGATTTCATGAAAATTTGATATTTCTCACAATGATTTTTACCGATCATTTTGTACTATGTCAATATCCTTTAAGATATATTATTCTTGATAAATGTTGATTTATTATTCAAATATTCTGTATTTTATTGATGTTTTTGTGGTATGTTTGACTGTGGATGTGTTATTTTTATACCTTTCATGGTTTAGGGATAAATTGTTGAGTTTTTGTATACCAGTTTTAATACGAATGTTTATATTATGTTGAAACCTTTTCATATGAGGAATGGATTAGACATAGTAAGTGATGGGTGGAGACTATTGTAGCTCCTCGATGCATCGATAGGTATCATGAAACAAACTAGTGTCTTGGGACAAGGCCTTAAAAAATCTTATTTGTATTCTTGGAACAAAGCCTTGACTATGTGGTTATGAAGTCTGGCATTATGGATTCCATCATTATGAAATTAGATATTGATATTACATGTGATTCTTCCACTAGTATAATATCCATGTGAATATATACATGGAATTATTTGATTAATATTTTCCATATTATGCTGAATATTATTTTTAAAAGGCTTTTGTTTTTGTTTTATACATTTCATTAAATATTTGTGAGTATTTATGAGTGTTTTCACTGTATTGTTATCCTTACTGAGCATCTGAGCTCACCCATTTCTATGTTTTATTTTTCCCAGGAAGAGAAAAAGAATATTATAACTGACCTACAGGGATATTCTAAGGGATAGGAATGTGAACAATGAAGATAATGTTGTTATTGTTTTTAATTTTTATAATATAATGTAGCATTCATGTATGTAATCTATTTTCCAAGATTGTTAAACTGATTGGTCCTTCATGACTTGATTCCTTGAAATCATGCCTATGTATTAAAATAATGCACCAACTTTGGGTAACTAGGGTTGGGGCGTTAAAGTTGGTGTCAATGAAACTCTATAAAATGCCTTGTAAATAGATTTCGATATACTCTGATTAAAAAACATTACCCTAAGATAGACTTTGAGGATTATTATAGAAGAACTTCCTATAATTTTGGTAATGTAGAGTGTTTGTGTATTTTCAAAGAAATACATCCCTACCAGGATAAGAGCAGGTATAGGCGGATCTGGAAGAGAGGTACCTAGGAGTGAAAACTCTGACATGGAGTTTCGATCATGACGTAAGGTATCCTAGTACACGACAACGAGCCTTGATGCACTCTTTGTTATGACATTCCTGTGGTATATGCTTAGGATAATTCACATTTTTGTTACAATCTATTATGAAGCACTTAAGATTAAATAGTTTCTGAGAAAGAATTTTATGATTATATATTATGTGCATAATATTTTTAATTTATGTTAGGTATTTTAAAAGTTTTTTATTATGAAATGTGATTCATAAACTAACCTATTGTGTGCCATTGTTTTGAAATGGCTCCTAGTAGATGGAATGAGAACCCCAGTAATACGCATGATCCAATAAGTAATAAGGATCATATCTTTCATGGTATTATGCCAACATTTAGAAAGGAAATAGTCACCCACGTATTATCAACATATTAAGAAATAGTATCATGTGTCAATAAGAAAAGTAATGAATTTTCTGAGTCTTAAGGGTTTTAATGGAAGCTAGAGAAGAAAAGGATGGTAGAGAGAAATATGGATAAAGGGAAAAGGGGAATGAAAGATTTTCCCATATGTGATAAATGTCGACAGAATCACCTTGGTAAATACTTTAAGGTAATGGGAGTTTTTTATAAGTGTGAAGCAAAAGGTCACTGAGTACGCGATTGCATGGGTATGAGAAAAATTTCAAATGTACAATGCTTCATCTGCAAGGAGTTGGGAAAATATGCAAATCAATGTCCAAATCAGCAGAGTAAACACAAATGATGTTGTTGGATAATAATCAAGTTTTGATATTACCGCAGAAGAAGTTTAATAACTAGTGTTGTTATGTAGATATTAAATAATTATGTCATTTGAGTATTGTATCGATGATGTACTAGTTATAATAATTATGGAATATAAAAGTATTTTATTACAGTACTATTTCATTGAGGATTTGAGATTGTGTGGTACCCAAAAAAGTAACTCAATAGCAAGTTATACTTTTTAGAAAATACATAATTGAAGGAAATATAAAACATTAATATGGTCTTGATACTGAGGTATTGATTTGGGGATAAAAGATAATTGATTTGGATAAATTATATTGGATATTATTGACATTATTAGAACTGATTAATGGTTTTTTTATTCCATCACTGATGGAGTTTACAACATTTTTTGGATAGAAAGAGTATATCTAGTATTAAATAAGGAAAAAGGGAGCATGAATGCAATCAATGAGGTTTTATGGTAATTCAGGTTGTAACAGTGTTTTAAAAGAATACATGATAAAGTTATTCACATGTTATTATGTTGCAAAAATGATCCTCATTGTGTTTACCTTCCTTGTAAATTTTGGACTATGTGCTTGGACAAAAGTATTTTAGAAAATTCTAAAGGTTGGGATTGATTATGTTTGAAATTGGATACTATTTTTATAGTTAAATAATTTCTTGAGATTATTTTTGTATTGAAATTAAAAGGACAACCCGGAGGTTGGGCGACCACCCATCACGTCTGGCAAGGTCGTGAGACTTGAACCCCCAACTGAAGGGCGACAAGGGTGCATCAGCTATCACTGGCCTACGTGATGTACTTTTTTTGTATAATGTAGTTTTTTTTAAATAGTCTGACAATTGAATTATAAATTAATTATTTTTAGAACCCAATACTATTAAGATAAATAGAATATTTTTCAATTCTATTATCTTTTGGAGTGAAATAAGAGTTTGTGGTAGGAATTAGTTGAAGGATGAAACTCTATTTGTCAAGTATATATATATATTTCTTATTCTATAAAGAAATTAATTCTTAAACTTTAGGGAAGAGATCTTAAAACAAAAAATGTGTTATCCTAATACCTTATTTTATGTTGAACTAATGATATTTTAAATCATCATAGATCGATGGCTTTGAGGTCCTCAATTGTAAACTCATTTGTGATTGATGACATCAATAACTCCCTATAAATATTTACATTTTCTGCCAATTTTGTGTCTCTAATTTCTACCAATTTTCTCCTAATTGAGATCATAATTTGATGGTGACTTTTTCATTTCCCTTTCCCTCTTATTATGACTAAATTTTATTAACCTAATTTTTTATGGGGGTTTTCCACAAAAGTATTTTTCTATTTTTAAACTATTATATTAGAAGAAAAATTTAAAATTGCGAGGATGAAATTTATTAAAGTATAGGAGAATGTAAAACCTCAATATTTCATAGTACATTATCTCTTCAAATAAATTCAATAACTTGCGACACTGAGTTCGAGCACACCACGACTTTGAAAACTAGCCGTTCAAAACTGGTTATGAATATTATTAACTAAATTTTAAATTTTATATACTCAGACTATACTTATAATCCATATTATGTGTTTCTTAGTCATAATATAAGAAGAAATTATTATTTTTAGATAAAAGAAGTATTTTCCAAAAAACAAAATTTTACTGCCTTTTAATGGTGAACAATTTTAAAAAAATATTTGAAACTTTTATTTATTAAATTTAATTAAACTACGTTATTATTTATAATTGGGACATAAAAATATCATTTAGTTAAATTTTTGGTACTTTTTTTTAAAACTTTCATATTTTGATGAATAGTGAAAATACTATTTTTTAATTGAAAATAAAATTTTTTAATCGAAATAATTTATAGTGTTAAATTATAAATATATATGTTTTTTAAGTATAATTAGATTATATTTTTATCATTTTATATAATTTAGGACATTGGATGTAGTCTCACATTTAAACTGGATATGAATAAGTGTCAATCCTTTGATAGAAATGATTTCTTAAAAACACGTTTTTTATTTTGACAACAAGAATTAATTTTAAATTAATTTCTTCCACTTCTGTGTTTTGAATTTTGAAAAATGGATTCCATATTTAGAATCATGAGATCCAAATTTTTTAAATAGGTAATATTAATTTTAAGACATTATGAATAATTACTTCTTTAAATATTTTATTTACCGTGATTAAAGTGTGAATTCGGTAAATAAGGGTACACAAATAATATTATAATAATATTAAATTACCCTAAAACATGTATTAAACCTATTGGATGATACATTTACGACCATGGTAATACTTGGGACGATTTTGGGACACCATGTAGCCACTTGGGAGTGATAATGACATTTTTTATTAAATAATATAATGTTAAGACAAAAAAACAAAAGAAAATATATTTTACTAAAAAAAATTATATGAGGTTATATAATTAATATATTCGACTATATATATTCAGTATAAAGTTAAAATTATTTTCTACATCCTGGTAATTTATTTTTAATTTTTATAAATAAAATAAATATATGAATATATGTCACAATAATGATGTAGTATTTTCATTATTAATGAAAGAATCAAATAAATGATTTTATAAATATTAAAATAAATATAATATCAAATTTTTCATGCCATATAATAATTTTATAGGTTAATATGTCATTTTAGTATTGAATTAATGTTTTTTAAGTAATAATGTTTTGTTGACTTTCACAAAAAACCAAATACCAAATAGTGTCAAAATTGACATAAATTAATTTTTTTCTAAAAAATACTATAATATTGGTTCATATAATATTCATAAAAAATTAAGGTTCTAAAAAAGGGAATAAATAATATTATAAATGTAATTAATGAACCACTTGAGGTTATCTTGGATGTTTAAAGTAATTTTATTAACCATATAGTGTAAGAATACAAGATTATGCAGTAAAAGTTAAACTATTTAACTAAGAGTTAAATCTAAAAATAGGGTTAAAATTGTAACCTAAACTTGCCTAAAACTGATTTGATGATATGATATATACCCATAACCACCCAAGTCTCTAAATAAGTTCATTTGGATCTATTATAAACATAAAAGGATTTTATAATAAATTAATCTTTTAATCATTTCCAAGAGTGACCCTCACCCTTCTTATAAAAGGGAACTTCCCCTTCTCTCAAAATCACACCTCCAAAGCCATTTGTCTCAGAAAATCCCCCCCCCCCCGAAATATCCTGAAAAATTCCCTCACATCATCCTATAGTCCTTAATTTGATCAAAAATCCAACATAAGGATCCCTTTTGATGAACTCAAAAAGAAACACCTGTAGAAGAGGTAATAATTTCACCACCCCTTTCAAGTTCTTTTCATCTTCTGCTTCCTCTTTTTTTGTTGTTTACATACCAAAATAATAACACCATTACCTCCTACATACTATTATTTTATTATAAATATGGTTTAACCATATTCGTTATTCTACCCATCCTCTAAATGACAATGTCAGCATACGTGCGTTCGTACGGCTTACCATCTCCACGTAGTGGTGTAGTTTGTTATTCAAACATTTCAATATTTGGATGGGAATAATAATTAATTTAATTGATGTAAATAAAAAATATAACATGTTAATTATTATTTATATAAGATATACCATCCAATTAAATATGATTTCATCATCAATATAATGATATTGTCGATCGTGCGTACATACGGATTATCGTCTCCACGACGCGATGAGATTCATTCCCACATCCACCATTCAACGATGATTATAAAAATATACATTATTAATATGTATGTAATATATGACATAATAATTATACTTTAGATATATATATATTTGTGTGTGTGTACTAATATATATCTTTTTCACTTACTTTCGTTCAATACGATATGAAAACAGAAACAACGTTTATGAGTACGCACGGCCTACCGTCTCCATAAACGGTGCCTTAAATTTCATATATATCTCTATTATAAATATTTATATTATAAATATATATAATATATAAATCAAGGTTTATATTCTATAAGTATTTAATTCATAATCTAAATGATACAATCAAGAATAAAAAGTTAAAACATGTTCAATAAAAAAAGTTATTACTACCCAAAATGTTAATTTAACATGAAAATAATTATTAAATGGGTTGTATAATGTCATAAATGAATCATGTATGATATAATAAATATGAATATATTTCTTGTATAATTTAATAACATACTATGGTCATTATACCAGATGTTAAACTTACCCTCAACCAAAAGAAAGTGCAAGGTAGGGGTTAATTTCACAATCTCTTTATTATCTGATGTTGTTTTTACATAAGTATCTACAAAGAAATATTTATAATCCATTTCCGTGATTCATAAAAGAGTTTTCAAAGGAATTATTTTTAAGGTAATATATTACTAAAAAATCAATTTAAAATTTTTCAATATTTATTCTTTTAAACCTTTATCATTAATGTCCATGTTTTTAAAAAGGTTTTAAGGATTTATTTATATGGACATGAATGTTTTAAAATGTTAATTAATCTAAAAATTTTCAAAGTGGTATGAGACACATTGATTCCAAGATATATTCTAAATGATTTCCTTTATAAATTATGCGACTTTTAAATGATTTCAGGAAAAATGGATATTTATCTCAATGATTTTTACTGATCATTTTCAACTATTTCAACATCCTTTATGAGATTTTATTCTTGATAAAGTTTGATTTATTATACAAATCTTCCATATTTTATTAAGGTTTTGTGATTTTTTTTACCGTGGATGTGTTATTTTTATACCATTGATGGTTTATGGATAAAGTATTGACATTTCATATGCTAGTTTTAATATGAATGATTATGTTATGTTTAAGCCTATTTCATATGAGGAATTCATTGGAATTATTATGTGATGGGTGGAGCATGTTATAGCTCCTCTATGTGTCGGTTGGTCTCATGAAACAAACTACTATCTTGGAACAAGGCCTTGATAAAATCTTATTTGTAGTATTTCCATAAGTCCTTGACTATGTGGTTATTAAGTCTCGCATTATGGATTCCTTCATTATTAAATTAGCTACTGATATAACATTTGATTATTCTACTAGTCGAATATCCATGTGAAAAAGTAAATGGAATTATTTGATTTAAGTTTTCTATATTATTCATAAGTTAAAGTTTAAAAGTTTTTTAGTTTTATACATTGATTTAAATATTTATGATTATTTATGAAAGTTTTCACAATATTTTTATCCCTACTGAACATCTGAGATCACCCATTTCTATGTATTATTTTTTTCTAGGATGTGACGAAGTATATTATAACTAACCTACAGGGATAGTCTAAGGGATATGAATGTGGTCAATGGAGACAATGTTGTTGTTGTTTGTCATTTTATAATATAATTTTATTTTCATGTATGTAATCTATTTTACAAGACTGCTAAACTAAACAGTCCGGCGGGACTTGATTCCTTGTAATCATGCCAATGTATTAAAATAATGCACTGACTCTGCGTAACTAGGGTCAGAGAGTTACATTAAGTAATTAACATCATCAATCCTTTCAAAAATGATTTATCCACCATCCCTTATGGAGAAAATAAAGGATTCAAGATTAAATCGAGGGGGAAATTAGAAGAAGGTGGATGATATCAGAAAAGATAAATCCTCAATGTTCAAAATTTATTAGGAAGGAGTTGTAAGATTTTGGTCATGACAATGTGTCCCATAAAATCAAGATATTAAAAAGATCTTCTGAGTGACGTGTATAACTCAAGCATTTATATTCTCCCATGGAGAACAAAGATGTGTTGATATCTATGAGAGAACTAGTGGTGAGACAATATGAAGAATGTGATTGCTTAATTTACATTGAAGTGCTTTGTATGTCTGCAAGTGATGGATGAAAGGAAAAAGTATAACAGTATAATGATACCATTACCCATACCAACATTGAAATGTGAATTCATCACCATGGACATTGTCACCATACGTCCAAATACATCCATAGGAAACAATTTTATATGGTTTATTTTGGATATTCTTAAAAATAAATCTTTCTTTATAAAAAAATTGATAGGACTTCTAACATGATAAACATGCATGGATATACATTAGAGAATTGGTAAGGCTGTATGGAGTAACACTGTATATTATGTCCATTAAAGATATAAGATTCACCTCTGAGTTCTATAAAAGTATCCCACCTGATCTAAACACTGTGTTAAACTTTAATAAGTCTTATCATTATAAAAATAATGGAAAATCTGAGCAGGAAATTCAAATACTAGAAGAAATATTGAGATAATGTTCTATAGACATCCAAAGGATGATGGGACTAACATCTACCTAAGGCTGAATTCTCCTACCACAAAAATTTCCACAAGAGAATACAAATGGATCCATATGAAGCGCTTTATATGAAAAGATGCATAACATCATCCTGATGAGATGAAGTTAGTGAATTTAAGATGCTAATACCTGAAAATGTGGATGAAATGGTGGAAAAGGTTAAAACATTTTAGTAGTATATCAGGGTAGCCAAAATTTGACAGAATCTCTATACTGATAATCATCTATGGGTCTTGTAGTTTAACGCTGGAGACATTGTATTCCTCTATATTTCTACATTGAATAGGATCATGTGATTTGGGGAAAAGGGAAATCTATGTCCCAGGTACAACATCCCCTTCGATATTCTTGATCGTGTCAAAGCTAAGGCATATCGAGTAGCACTTCCACCAACCATGTCTCAAATATATGTTGTATTCCATGTATCCCTCTTAAATAAATACTTACTAGATCCCTCATATGTATATAATCCATATGTGGTATAGTTAAAAATGATCTCTCTTAAGAGGAGCATCCAGTGAAAATCTTGGACCAAAAAGACAATGTTCTATAAAACAAAACTACTCAACTAGTCAAAGTGATATGTAAAAACTATAAGTATAAAGAGGAAACACTGGAATTGGAGAATTGATGAAGGATAAGTACCCTCAAATGTTTCACTATAGAATTGAAAACAAAATTTAAATGGTAAAATTTCATTTGGGGAGGAGAATTTAAAAACCTATATATTTATTAATGGAAAATCCCTTCTATTAATTATTCCATATAGTATAAAACATATAAAAAACAGAGTGGACACAATAAAAACTTTATAAAATAATCATGAATAGAATAAGAGTTATTTCTGGAATTTAGGAAACCTATACTGATTTAATAGTAACAAGACCATTGGAATTGTAATGTGACCATAACGATTGGAAATGAGGCTAATAAAATAGTAACCACACCTATTAATGTATAAATAAAATTTATTTATCTTATGAATGAAAATATGATATATTTATTTCATGGTATAAGTATATAAATTTCATAGAAATAATAAATTAAGTGTTAGTATTTTTGTAAGTTATAAATATTTAAAAATAATTTTACAATTAATTTAATAATTTAAAATAAAATTTATTTTAATAAAATTTATTCCGAAATTATTATATTCTTATATTATTATTATACGATAATTTTATGAGACCATATGTAG
This sequence comes from Viscum album, assembly GCA_963277665.1. NCBI lineage: Eukaryota > Viridiplantae > Streptophyta > Magnoliopsida > Santalales > Viscaceae > Viscum > Viscum album. The sequence goes on from OY728129.1 coordinate 2,998,194, forward strand.
TTTTTCAGATTTTCATTAAAGCGTTTATAATTTTAAAATTAGTATTTTTTGAATAAATGATGATTATATTTAAAAACAAAATTTTTTATATTTCAAAATTTATTTTAATAAAATGGAGTACATTTTTTAATTATAAATGTTGAAAAAAATTATTGAGAATTTCTAAGATTTTTCTAAAATACATGAATTTTTTGTTAATAGTGAAATACGTTAATTTACGCTATTTATCAAATACATGAATTTTTTATCAATAGATGATGTAAATATTATGTAATCCCATAATCACAAACCCTCCTTAATTATTTTAATATATTTGGTCATACGGTTCACACTATTCATTGTTCTGGGCCAAAATAATAAACTAATGAATAAGATAATTAAAAAAAACTCTCACCCACTATAAATACAAACCCTTATCCTCACACCTCCAAAGCCTTGAATATTTTCCAATTTCTGACCAATATGATTCCCAATCCCCTCCCCCACATCCATAATCCTTTGGTCAGAAAAAAATAACTAAAAAAATCTTCTTATGGAGGTTCTCTAGTATAATAATTCAAGAGGTAAGATCCTTTTTATTTTCTATTAATTTATTTTCATTTTCTTTTATTTTCTTATTCTCTTCACGTATACCCTTATAAAATTGGAATGATAAATCCATTACCTTATATATAAATGAATTTCTATTATTTTAATGTAATAATGTATCATCAAACTGCTTCTCATCTCCCTTTTATTCTAAAAATGGAAACGTCGTCTGTGAGGTCTTCTTTTATCACCTTCAAGGACGAAATGTATTCATTTTATTTTACCAAAATCCATTATGGTGTAAAAACCATTATAATGGTTGAATATACTATAAAATTTATTTTATAACTTTTTTTATTTTCTCAAAAAAACTTATATACGTAATATTAAATAAAAAACAAAAAGAGTTCGTTGTGATTGAAAAATCCAACAATTAATATAAACAATTATCATTATTATTTTATATAATGAATAATTCTCGTTTCTGTAGAAAATAAAATATAAAAGAAATTAAAATTATATAAGTTAACTAATAACATATAATATAAATTTTTCATAATTAATAAATTTTACATAGTCTTCCATACATATATACAGGCGAACCGATCATGAAAACCAAGAAAACGAACACTTTAAAATGATGAAAATAAACACTATAACTCCTAAAAATGGACATAAATGAACTTAATAAAATAATTGAAGATAAAGTAAATGTATAATATTTTCTATATTTAATATATATTGAATAAAATTTTGTTATTCGGGATATTAAAGTGAATAAATCATTCAAACATAATGTAAGGTGATTCTCAAACCCAATTCCTTTATTTGGGTATTTTGTATTATATGGTATTAATGTTCATAAAATGTTATTCAATTGTTTATTCCCATTTATTTTAGAGGATATACATGTTTCCAAACATTGTTTATGATAAATTAAAATATTTTTCAAAAATAACTCATCTTTCTAAAAACAAAACTTTTACTTCACTTGATATTGTTTCTTCTTCACTCAAGATGGAGGATTCATCAAACAAGTATGTTATTCCCTTTTTATTTCAAGAAACCTAATTTTTATCCATGAATTTATTCTTTAATAAATTATCATGTAGAATATTTCTATTTCATGGGTTATTTTATTTATGAGATTGATATACATTCTAAGTGGAATGCATGATTATGTAAAAGTTTTGATGTGACGGGTAAGCCAGGAATTATATAGTTCTTCAATGCATTGGATAATGTGATTTATCTCAAGAGATAGTGTGTAATATATGTGAAAATTATGCTATATTTTTTCACAATTATGATGATTTTATTATTATAAACATATTTTTTGTTTCAACATGATGCTAACTTTGTTAAGAAATATCTGTGGTAGTTGACCAGTAAGACATGATGTTTCATTTTTATGAATTGCCACATTCTGTGATTTATCTAATGATTCATATCATTATTATGATGATGATCAAATGATTATGGTATTTTTATTTTTATTATGATCACCCATGTTATATTTATTCATGTTCGAATCTGTCCTCTTATTGTGATTATAGATCACCCTTTTCCCTAATATATATCGTTAGGTGACTACTTATATTATGGAGTACATGAGGGCTATAGGATTCTAGAGAAGAAGGAATTAAACAATTTTTATTTTTTATTATATAAATGTTATTTTTTGTTCTAAATTTTCTAGTACACATGACCATTGGATCCTAAATTAGTAACACTATTATATTTTTCGTCATTATAATCATGTAATAATAATGTATGAAAAAGTAGGGTTCATATAATATCAAAAGATCATAAGGTTCCCACTATGTTTTTTATAATAAAACATTATTAAATTAATCAATTATTCATAATATAACTAAATATAGTAGATGTGAATATTCCATTCATAATCCATTATAAAATAAGTAAAATAACCACTTTGTAATAATTTTTAAAAAATCCTTGAAGAATAGCTTTTGAAAATTATAATGTAGAACATGGTAATCAATCATTCTATAATGATTTTCAATAAATATATGTATATATATTTTAAAAAATAGGAATCAATAACTAATTATAAAAAACAACCACTCATGATAAGGACTCCTATGTTAAATCATCTCATGATTGATTAGATCATCACACCTCAAGTAACCAAGGAAATAAATAAATGGATGTGCTCTCACCTCTCTAACACTCAGGACCAAGGACTGGAGATCACTTTCTTGTGTTTACTTTCCTTAAAAATATTTAGTTATAGTTTTTTATATATCTAATTAAATGTAGGATAAAAATTCTTAGCCATTGTTTTCTAAGACTACCCAACCAATACCTCAGCTCAAATGGTTTTTAACCATTTTCTCAATTCATACCATTTCAAAAAAGTTTTTTATCCATAATAATATATCTTTATCAATAAATCCAATTTTACCTAAATCTAGGATTAAACATTTCTGAAAAATTATTTTTAGAATCATTAAATTTTTCACATACAAAACATATTTTAGGAAATCAAAACCATGCATTTAACAATTTAAAGAATATTTTATTAAAAATGATCAAGAAATATTTTTTAAGAAAACTTTCTTTTATGAAACCCGCAATGACATACACTAAGAATTACAATGAATCATGTGTAACCCATAATCCAATTAAAGGTAGAACTATTAAATGACATATGTAATCCATGAATCAAAAAACCTCATAAATAAATTATAAATACAATGAAACCTATATTTATATATCCTTATAATGATTTTTAGAGACAACATAGATGGTTAAAAGGTCATATAATATGATTGATGCCACATACTGTGATGTCCCTTGAATATATAAGGACAATACCAACCAAAATGATACCACATTTGAATGGAGAGTAGATTAAATATGACATAGATACTATTGGATTTGGGTTTATACAAATAGAGGTAGTTATAGTATTAAATCACACTAAGGAAAAATAGGGAAAATGCGTTTAGGAACTAGGTTAGCAAGGTTCATAGTGTGAAACATGATTCGAATAATGAGTCATATAAGATTTATTGGTTCACTAAGTGAACATGTCGTTCATACCTTGAACCATGATTTCTGTAACTTAGGCTCATTGCCTCAGTATACCAAGCCACTACCCAAAATAGTTCATGACTTGAACACATGTTTCATGCCCTTAATCACAAAAGCAGTAGTGTTACAGCTCCCTAAAATATCCATAGCTCCCTAAAGTTCACCAAAACCAACTATAAGATTGAGAAAAGAGATAAAATACATCTCATTTTTGAATTCAACACTTCAATGTAATTGGATTAGTAATAAATTTTCATAACTGTTCTTAAATTGAATAATTTTGAGCAGGTGGATATGCCTGTTATAGAAATATACATCCTTAATTCTGACTTATGTTTATTAGATAAAATACGTGAATCACAAAATTTCTCTAATACATAGAATATAAAAAAATAAGATATAATTAATTAAAGGTGGGGTAGATCAACTTGATAGCAATGGGGATTGAGTTATTACATTAGAGGTTATCACCTATAATTTAGGTCTAATTTGTGGATTTACTATTAAATTATAAAATTATTAATTTTTTTGGAACATAAACATAAATTTTAATTAACACTATTCTTTATGGAAGAATAAATTTTCATTAATTATTATAAAAGATACTTATTTTTTATATATGAATTAAATGTTTTAGGGAATTACTAATGTATTGATTGTTTTATATATTATATACATGGATAATTTATTCTATAGAATTCAAGATAAGAATTTAATGGTTGGTTATAACACCAATTATATTTTTTATTGTTTACTTGGACATATAAACGATAAACACATCCATTGAATCCATTTACATGTATTATTGAACACAGTTAATTATAAATCATTTAATAATTGTGAATCTTGTTTAATAATAAAAATAGTTAAATCTTTTTTTAGTGAAAAGTGTGAGATGGATAGTAAACTATTTGATCTTACACATAATGATGTATATGGACCCATGAGTACTATATAAAGTGATAAGCATAGGTACTTCCTAAATTTTACTTATTATTTTATTTAATATATTTATTTATTTCATATGAGACACAAGTTTGAAACCTTTTGAATGTTTATGGTGTTCAAAAGTGGTGTGAAGAATTAATTTGGAAACACTATTAAGAATATGAAATCAAATTGGGGTGGTGAATACATGATCTAATTATTTACTTATAATCTAATTTATTTTCTAATTGTTTCAAAACTTACTCATACTGAAACACCAAAGTGGACAAGTGGTTTTGTAAGGAAAAACTGAACAGTCTTATAAATAGTTTGGTGAATGATGAGTCAATGTGACCTTCCTGTATCTTATTTAGGATATTATAAAGAAGTATCATTCATTATATACATTATTCTATATAATTACCTCACAAATAAACTATTTGGAATATGGAATGGAAAGAATCCTAAATTTTATTTTATTGTTATTTTCAATTTTAAATCAAAAGTATGTCATTTGAATTATAATAAACATGACATTAAAGTAGAGATATAACTTTTTTAGGTTATCCCAATTTTACAATGGGATATAAAATTTATAATTCCACAATAAATTATTTTTGGTCCAAAATTGTTATGTCCTGTAAATTTATCACATTATTTGAGGAGTTTATGATAGAAATTTTTGACCTTAGAGAACATACAAATCAATAAATAGGATTTTTTTCTCATATGGAAATTAAGAATGTCTCATAAGAGGTTATGGAAAAAAACTGAATTGGGCTACATATGAACCCTGGATGTCCGGTAGTAAATGTAATGAGTATAATATATATGGATTTATTAAGAAAAAACAGTACAAATCAATAGTAATAGGTAATGAACCTACTACCTATAAAAATTCCATTATGATTTTTGGTTCCAAGAAATGGTTAAAGTATATAAAATCTAAAATGGAATCCATATACCCAAACCAATTTTGGATCCTGGTGGATGAACCTAAATGGGTTAGAACCATAGGTTGAAAGTAATTTTTCTACCATAAAACTAACATGGGTGGTGGATTGTATACCTATAAATAGTTTATGGTTGCTAAATATCATAAACAATTTTAGGGTATTTATTATAAAGAGACCTTTTCTCCAGTTGTGATGACAAATTCTATTTAAATATTTATTTCTATAATAGCTTATTATAATTATTAGATATATCCCAGGGTTGTAAAACCACTTTCTTAATATAAGTTTAGTCAAGGATGTGTATATGAAACAACTTGACGATTTTAAAGTACCAAATTAGATAGTGATGGTTTTTAAGATACAATGGTCTATTTTTAGATTGTGGAAATATTTTTGGTGTTGGAATATTCTATTTGATAATGAAAAAAAAAGTGATTGTTTTTTCAAGAATTTTGATGATTATTATGTATATAAGAATGTTAGTTTGATAGTTTTGAAATTTATAGTGTTTTAAGTGTATGACATACTATTCTTCATAAATTATATCCCAACATTATATTCTTCAAAGTTGTGGTTGAGAAAACTCTTCTTGATGAAATGCATGGGTGAAGCAGCCTACATATTGTGTATGAATATCTAGAGAATGATATCATGTTGGTTTTATAGACTATGTAAAATTATATATATTATTAAATTTATAAACTAGTCTAGCTATGAGAACTCGAATAAGGGGTCTTTATTTGAGTTACATGGTATGAATCTTGAAAATATTATAGATTAATTTAAAGATTTATAAAGGATGGATAATATTCCTTATAATTCTTCTATAAGATGTATCTTATATTCCATGTTATATACATTGCCCAATGTTACCTATTATTTGATCATAATAATTAGATACCAATAAAATACTATTAATAGTCACTAGATTTAAATTGTAAACATTATTATGTACTTGAAAGGATTTAATTATATGTTCTTGGTCATTAGATGTTAGAATGAGGTATTTGTAAAGGGTTAAATTAATTCTTTATTCTAAACAGATAAGGATGTGAATACTTTGGGTATTAGAGATACGATAGATTGTATATTATTATTTTTATTAATGAGATTTTATAATATATTTATAATAAATAAATTATATGTTTATCATTCATTTATGTATGCTATATATATTACATAAACAATAAAATGATAAAATACCATCAAAGTATCACATTGGGTTGTCCCTAATTAATGATAATTTTGAATTAATATTATTTATGATGATATGTAAATATATACATGAGTATAATATTTTTTATGATTCAAAACACCCTCATGAGATAATAAGTGTAAGCTTATTATCTAGATTGAATGGTGAATTCATATGGAATGGAATTTTATATGGTCATTGATATACATAGGGGTGTATATTGAATATGAATCCTCTTTACTGAGTTTGGAAATATATTTATCATGTTAACCTCCATACAATGATAAATTTATTATTACAACCTTCAGTCATGGCTAATTAGGGGGTTATTTGCTATATTCTTGTCCATGTTATAAGTTGAGTTTTACAAAGATGTGATTTTCCCTCTTGTATGAAAGGTATAATATTTAGGCTCATGATTTTATTATAAAATTAAAATATATATCAATTATTATTTGAGTGATGTTATGTGATAAACTACATGAATTAATGACTTATAATGTATTATTTTAATTGGGTTAGTGTATTTTAAAGAATCATGAACATATGTGATGGCCTATACAAGATTGTAAAGTTATATTTATAGTGTTCTCCTAATTAATTTTAAAAATTTATTATATAATTATCCATATAATGGAAAGAGATATATATTGTAGTATACATGTTCATTAAATATATTTGGGTGTTTCATTGAGATCACTCCAAATTCGTTTTTATTTTCAATATCTGTCTTCTTTTTCTAGAGGGTTCACTTTTCTGGAAATTATGCATTTGAGAATTCATAATTTTATTAAATGTAATAAATCCATATAGCCTCACACATAATGTCCTATAATGAGGAATCATATTTCTTTGATGTTTGTGTTAAAATTTTGAGAATATTTTTATAATCATGTTTAATGATTTTGGATGAATTATCAAAGAGTTATCAAATTTTTCAAAAATACAAGGAAAATTTAGTGAATATGGAAGACTATTTAATATTATACATTAAATAATAGACCTTGGCATGGTCAAAGTCATCATGTTGAAGTTTTTGTCTTACTATGGTTCTTAATGTCACCTTGTGGTGCATGTACTAAATTATATATGATATCATTTGATCATTTTCCCCATGTCAATTATCATGTTTATTTAAGACATTTAAACATCTTATGATGATGTGTAGAAAATTAATTGATTTATAAAAGAGTTTACCAACCAAACAATAAATAAATTTAAATCCAATTAGATTACTTATTTCATCAAATATGAAATTTTTGAACTAAAATAAAGTGCATCATTCAATGAATAAGGACTGTGAAATGGAGACTCATGGTCATAATTTCTTACACTTGAGTTTATTCTCTATTTAATTAAACTCTCTTTATTTATCATCCACCCATTTTCCTTTGAAGATTATGTGTTAACTCAATTTTGTGTAAAAAGTGTCATATTGAAGTGTTCTGGGATTCCAATGCCTATTTAATATAATTAGATGAAAGAACATTTTGGTTATTCTTAAAGCATCATAGTAATACTAACTTTAAGTGAAGATATTAATATTCAAAATGATGCATAATTATATTATGGTTTTCTAATTTCATATTGTTGAATCCATTACCAAATTATATTAGCATGATTTTTTTCACTACATATAGGTATAGATATGTCCCAAAAATGCCTTAAATTCATACATGAGGGTTTTTCTATTCATACATATCTCATAATTTATCCATAAAATTCTGTATGAAATACATTATTTTTTAAATTTATTCATTCACAACAACTTGATGAAAATATTACATGATTGAATAATGAATCTTATGTAGTGGAGCCATCACTTATTCCAACTGATGATAATTCTTTACATTAAACATTGATAACACCTCACTAGTTGTCTACAAAATAATTTTATATTACAAAACATTCATAAATTCTAGTTGCTGATATTCCAAGTATTTAATTAAAAATTAAAACTTACCCACCCTTATTATAAAAATATACCTAGAAGCACAACCATTTAATACTAATTAAAATCTATTTATAAATAAATTTTAACAATAAATCGTTAATTTCAATTACAAAAATACATATCAAATACAGATAAAATATATATATTTTTATTTTCTCTTTGAAACATGTAACTCTATTATTTTATCATTCAATTAATAATTAGAAAAAAAATTCAGAATATTCGAACAACTTCATAACAATTAAAAGTTATAGTATATAAAAAGAATAATTTAAAAAATTATTCCACTTTAATATCACTAAAACCATTCAAAATATTATTCCCAAATTACTCAAAATTGAAAACCATAACAATGAATACTTTCTATAACAAATATAGATGTTTCAAAGAAATTGTCCAATGAATACCATATTTTAATGTAGATTTAAAGAATATGAATAATTTAAAATTTAAAGAAACATTTTGTTCCAAATAACCAAGTATTTATATTAAACATACATGAAGAACATATATAAATTAATTTCACATCAAATTCCTCCACACTTAACGCACTATTTTCTCTCAAACAAATAATTAAACACAGTTAGAAATGGACAATTAAATCTAAAAAAATATAATGGAAAAAATAAATTGTCTTTCAATAAGTTTTTTTCCTCTATGATATAAAACTAGAAAAAATATATTATCATTCCCTTAAAATGGAATATTTCAAAAAAAATATGGTTCCCAATTTCGTAAAGAATTATTAAGTATAAAATTACTAAAGAGTTGAAAACTATTATTCATAATTTTTTCCCTAAAATGTTTTTTTCGATATGGTTTAACACGTACAAATTAATAAAAAAATTGTTGACATAAATAAATAGATATAATGTAATTTTTTCTAAATAAAACTAATTAAAATATGAATGAAGTACTCCCTTATAAGTTACAGCTTTTCCCTCAAAATTAATGTTAAAATAAACATTCCTTATTGTATAGCCCATCTTTATCACTTCTATAAAACACATATAAAGTAAAATATATAAAACATTAGTCTTGGTAATTTAATCACACCAAAATACATTCATGAATAAAAATATATATGGTATTTTAATCAAATGAATCTCCCAAGGTATCCATGGTTCTAAGATAATAGGTTATGGCTCACTTTTCTAACAAAATATAAGATCCCATTAATATTAACCATCCAAAATCCTTTAAATCATTCCAAATCAATACTATTTTTTTAAAAACATTCCAAGTAAAATCATAATAATGTTAAAATATTATTTAATAATTCAAAAATTAAATAAATAAAATTGTATAAAGGATTTGGCATTGAGGCCCAATATATCAATGATAATTTTTGTATCCCTAAAATTTAAATACTATCCGAATAGTAAAAATAATAGGTGAGAAAAAGTGTGAAACAAGGGGATAATACCTTCTTTAACAAATAAAAACTACTTAGAATGATATCATTAATTTCCAAAAAAAAATTACACCCAAAATATCTACCTAGGAAACAACAATGGTATCATCTATTCTAAATCTGGACGATTTTTCCACAACGCTATATCTCCCACTAAATTTCATGGTCTATTATATTTAAATCGTGTTAAACCACCATTATTTAAATTATTATTGGTTTTTTTATTGTCGTTGGTGGATAGATTTTTATAATTGAGGATTTAGTTATGGTTTAGGGTTGAAATCTTATATTTGTAAAGGTATTAACATTAATAATTTGGGATTATGACATGTCTTAGCATAATATTGGTTTGAGATTCTAGTATTAGGGTAGTTCATGATTCAATGGTTATGGTTGTACTAAAATATTCATTTTTTTGTCATGGGTGGTTTTTTCATTCCATCATTGACCTCCTCAATGTATTGGTATCACTTGAATTTAGGGGGTTCGTGCCCCATAAAGAACCGTGTCCACACTATAGTGTGTGACTTGTCTAGGTATGGATTTATTTTGATAATGGCATTCCAATGTGACCCTGGTAAGGGAATTATAACATGACCATGATGTTCATTCCCAAATATATCTCCTGGGAAATATTTTTATAATATTGTTGAATTTGGTTCCAGTGGAATACAAAGAATTACCAATTCTTCTACACCCAACCCCACCATGTGTTTCATACCCATGGTCCCCCCTAATTTCATATACAAGAACTCCCTTCCATTTTTCATGGACTATTTTTTTTAAATCCCTCATGATACTTATACCTACATTTATATCATTTTTTCTCTTCACCCTTGTGTAAACCCTAATTTTTATAGTTTTTTATGTTTTTGGATTCCCATGTAATTAGATTAATCTAGGTTGTATAAAATATTGAGTGAGATCATTTAATCTTGAGGTAAGAAGTCCTTACCAGGATTTTTTATTTTTTGTGGTTGTATAGGATGACTTCCTTACAGGTGTGTGTGTTTACATAATATTATTCTACTTTTGGTGACAAAGAGTCCAAGTGAGTTTGAATTTCTAGAATCAAACGCTTTGGAGGGTAGATAAGGGTGAAATTACATGGGTATCATATAATCATATCTTTTTATGGTCTTGAGGAAGGTTTTTATTCTTATGTTACTATGAATATAACTATTTTCTTAAATTTGTGGTGGATTTGGTGATTTTATTGTGTGGAATGGTTATGGTTGTTGACCCCCTCTAAATATGAATGTATTGATGAGTAGAGAAGGATACAATGTGAATTTGATTATGGGTTTGGTTAAGTGGCGAAAAAGTACCTTTTTAGCACCCCAAGACTTTACAATATTTTCATTTTAGAATAAAGTTGCATCTTTATATCATTTTTTACATGAAACAACATGTAATCCTATAATACACAGAACACAAAGTTATCTTATGTTGTACGTAAGACTGGGTTCTTCCACCTTTTAATGGTGCAGTTACTTTAAAACTAAATATTGAAGCTTTTATAAATTTTATTTGTAAAATTAAATTTCATTATATAATTTTTAATTTCAAAATTATATTCTATTTAATTGTTCGTATATTATTGAGAATAATTATTTTCTTGTCGAATAATGAAAAATAATGCATTTTATTTGAAAACTTCCTTTTTTTAAATAATTATTAATATTAAATTATATTTTAATTTTTTTAAAAGTAAAAATAGATCAGTTATGATACTATTAATAAATTTTAGGTCATTTTAATAATTGTTATATTGAATTTAGATATAAAAACTTATTGAACTTTTGAACATTTAAACAATAAAAACTCACACTCTCTCCACATCTGTGAGATTAACATTAAATTGATTCTTTCCAATTATATGAATTAAATATTGAAAAATATATATTAATATATATAATTAGCTTACATTTTGAGAAAAATTATTTGGGAAGATAATTAAAATTAATTACCGTGATTATGGTAAAAAATAGTTCACTTAATGGTTAAAAATTAATCTTAAGGGAAAAATGGCCTAAAAACTTTTCCAAAATCCATTGGATTCCCATATTTCAACCATATCCATGATGGGTTCTACTTTTATGACTTAATTGGATTATATTACATAAATTTGACCTATATAATAAGCTAAATCAAGAAAAATACAAAAAAGGTACCTTCCTTAACATTATAATTTATAAATACTTAAGATACAAAAAATCATCATATTTTCAGTTATACATATCATTTAAAAATACAAATGTTTTTTTATATTAAAATGGTATATTATTAATAATTATAGATGAATTAGCTACTTAAAATTCTTAAGAAATTCCATTGTAATGATTATTTTGTTAAGAATAAAATAAAATAAATTATACTAACAATATTAAAAGTGAAGAAGATTGAATGAAGTATTATGTTGCCTTATTTTTTTAGATTAATATGTCATGTTACATATCATTGAACTTAATATATTTCAATTATATCATTTTCTTGATATTTTTGAATTTCCATTAAGTAAATGAAGTCAAAATTGACATTGGTGTTTTTTATAATAAATGATATTTTCTTTATTGATTCAAAATTTATTAAAAATACTATATTCTTCCAATTATTTTTAAATTTTAATAAATTTTAAATATGGTGTATTAATGGTCTAATTTATCTTTTATAATGAACATAATGACCCTTAAATAGTAAAAACATTTTTTGCATAGTTTGGGGTAAAGTGGAGTTTTTCCGCACTATATGTGCTTATGTTAAAATTAATTTCCAATACATTAGGATTTTTTATTTTTTATTTTATATATAATATTTATAATTAAGTGGTTCTATATTTTCTAATAATTATCACTTTAATTTAGACATTATTGTTAAATTACTTAGGTTAGAAAACTATTTACCATAAAAGAACCTAAAATGGTGAAAGTGGGGAAACATAAAAGTTAAGGATACAAATAATAATAATCCACTTATTTTTTTGTGTTTTAGGTTTTTATCAACCATAATTTAATTTTAATTTTTTTCCAATGTTTTTTCCACATGATGTAAGGCATACATACCAATAGTGTATACCTTTTTATATTTACAAGAATAGAACACCCCCTCAACTATAAAAATACATTTACTCCACCCATTTCTTCACTCCTATAAAGACCTTTATCTCACCAAAAACTAGAAAAAAATAAGCTAAAAACACCCCTATATTCATACTATAATCCTCATCTTTTGGAAAAAGAAAACCAATGATGTCTTTTTGTACAAACCAGAAAGCCTCACTCGAGAAAGAGGTAACATTCTTCAATGATCACATTTGATTATTTATTTATCAAACCATTAAATTATTCTTCTTCAATGATTATATAATAATATAAGTATCCAAAATATACATAAATGTTGTCATATTAAGTTTTTTACCTTAACCTACAAATGATTCCATAAAATGGGTAATGAAGTTATCGTTTGTATGTACGGTGGACTACCACCTCTAAAAATGTTGTCGCTTTTTCCCATTTCCATCTCTCATGGTTGGTAATTACTATTTAAACACTATTATTATATTATATATACGATATTTAGGTTATCTATATAATTATTTAACTTTTATATAACACAAACCTTCATTCTTTCCATTTTGTGTAAATATGATAACATCATTTGTGGACGTGTGGACTATCGCCTTGTCAAAGCGATGTGATATGTTCACAGATTACATGGAATGTGTTAAGGATGGTTTTAATTAAAAATATGTTACATACATGAAAAATATGTGATATTCATAAAATAATTAAATTTATGGAAATATAATATATCATTTTTTTTATTACCATTTTCACACACTAAAAAATGTGATAACATCGTTCCTGGACATGTGGACTACCGCCTCCTCGAAATGATGTGATTCCTTTTACATACCCAAAAATCTATATAAAAATATAAATGATTAAATAAAATGGTATTTATGATAAAATTATCACTATTAATGATACATATTTACTTATATCTTTTCCATAATGATCACGGAAAAATGGGAATGTTACTTATGTGTACATACGACCTACCAACCCCACGATTGTAACGTTGGATTATTTTTCATAACCATATTTAATTATTGGTTTTAATATAATAATTTATGTATAAATAGGATTATTATGAGATGATTATTATTCTTAATCTTTTTATATAGTGATCCCATGGTCCATAGTTGTCCCACCAAATTCGTTTTTGAAAGATGAACCGAATTTGGTCAAAACACCTGATATAAAAAAAATTGATTATGTAGCTGTATAAAACAATTTAATAATTGAAATAAAATTAATAATAAAAATTTAAAAATTTCTCAAAATAATAAATAATTAACTTAATTTTATCATTTAGGAATATATAGACAAAAGTGACATGTCCGACTCAATGTAAGGGGTTGTCATCTCAATTTTAACATTTGTGAGATAAATATCCTACTCACTACTTACTATTTTTTATAGTGTATCTACAACCTATTATTATATATTATATCATTAAGTATTTTATAATATTTATATTTAACATTGTACTTTTAATTATCTCATCTTAGGGATTTTGACTTGAAAATTTACAATGTGTAAAAGAAGTCTTTCCATCTCTCTTTCTTTTGGGATTACTAAATTTATCTTAAAACAATTCCTTTATAGTAATACATTTTCATAGTAAGTTACATTTCATTTTTATATAGATATTATTTTATGATGGATATTACTATTTACTAAACTATATATGATATTTATATACAATTTTTACTTTCATTTTTAGTTGATTTATAGGGTAAATATTGATAATTTTATATACTTTACTCAATTCAGATATTTGATATGGAACATTGTCTAATAATTTAAATTGATTATTGTATATATAAGGGAGAATTTTACAGGCAATACGTGTTTTGGGGATAGGTTATTCCAAGCCACTTTGTTGGTCGGAGAAGATGACTCAACAGGGGGTGAATTGAGTATCTATAAAAATTTCTGTTAAAAAAGGGTCTGTTACAAAATAATATCCCCCTATGAAAATAAACAAAAAGTCAGTTTGCAGTGAATTTATTAATGTCTTGAAGGTTCAATTTGGTTCTCAGAAGATTGATTAATTCTTAGCTTTACCAATCTAAAGATTAATAAAACTTTCAAAACAAACCTATTGACTCAAAACAGATGTAAACACTTTCTAAACTAACTATCAAAGTTCAGTTTATCTTAATGAATGAAATACATAAAACATGAGAAATATAAGATAAATAGAATAGCGGATAAAGCAAGAGGTTTAGTCTCAAGCTGAGACTTAGTCTTCTCCACTTGGTTATCACATTCCAACTAGCAGTTTATATTAATAAACTTTTGATCCATACCCTGGATTGGGGTTCAAAACAGCACACCCAACTGTCTAGGTTACACTTGAACTCTACCATAGTTATTCGTGGGAAACAAACAAACAAACAAACATATCACACAAGATCTCTTCCACAGTTCTACATGGGATACAAATGTATGAAGGGATTGAGAGTGACGATAGTTTTATATCCTCCATTTATTCTTAGGAGACAATGTGTTTGATACAAAACACATATACACACTGTTCAAATAGTATTTATAAAACACAACAGATATATGAAAGATAATAGAGTTAAGAATTATATGTGTATGGTGAAGTAATGCACTGGACTCAATAGATGTTGAGAAAATGTTATTTGAGTCCTCTTTTGGAAGTTGACTTCAAGAAAAGAGTATCTCAGTTTCTATAATCCAGCATCGGGGAGTGAAAAAGGTTTAGCTCTTCTATGTCTCGATATACAGTGAGCTTTAGCAGAAAGTTTCTTGTTATAATCTTCTTGTAATCTCAAGAACTTTTTTCCTCTATTTTTGTATTCGCACAGTCTATGTTTTAGCATGTTCTTCACCACCCTTTAAACTAGAAAGCTAAAGTTCTATTATACTCCAGGGTCCACTAGGCATGAATATCTCTGCACATTCTTGTACCTCATACTATCTATGGATAGTCTTATAGAAAACATTAAATAATGTTAGAAATATTAATTTGTCTAAATATGACCGTTAGAAATGAATTTGAATTAATAAAATAGAAATGGTTTTTATAACTATCGGTGAGTCATTTTGGTCTATTGTATTTGGTTTGGTAACATCAGTTTGTCATCCATGGTGTGTCGACTTCGGTGTGTCAACATCGTTCTGTCAATGTGTCAACTTCAGTCTGTCAACTTCTGTGTGTCAAACTTCGGTGTGTCAATCTTCAGCGTGTGAAACTTCAGTGTGTCAAACTTCAATATGTCAACTTCGGTGTGTCAAACTTCGGTGTGTCAAACATCGGTGTGTCAAACTTCGGTGTGTCAAACTTCAGTGTTTTGAACTTCGTTGTGTCGATATTCGGTGTGTCGAATGTCGGTGTGTCAACTTCGGTGTGTCGAACTTTGGTGTGTCAATCTTCGGTGTTTCAAACAAACCATCAGTTCCAGGGACCCTAGAAAGTTTGTGAATTGTCTATTTTACACAAATCATTATGAGACTACGTTTTATCCAAAATTATATGTATAAATACACTTGTAAACATACTTATTCATGAATATAGCTTATTGACTTATTTAAGTATATTTTTATGTATGGTAGAACTGATTTACTTAGAGATATTAAATGGAATGATAATCTGTATTTTGACATTATTTGTGATTATGAAAAACTAAAATATCATAGAGGGTCGAACAATCTTCCCCTTTTTTTAAATCACAAATTATGGCATGCATGCAAGTATATAGAATAATTATAGCTTGACATAGCACCCTGCACTAAATGTAATTATTCAATATAACTAATGTCTTTCTTTGCTTGAAAATTTGTTGTTAAAAAATCAAATCTCCCCCTCAATAAATCGATTAAAAAGAGTAGATTCAATGTGTTCTAAACAAAAAAACCTCCACCATATATAAATAATGTATGCCTATTTTCTCCCACTTTTGGTATTAGAAAAAAGGGAAAAACACTAAGAAGATGGAATAAAAAATAAAGACACCAGAAGGATTTTCATTAAAAGGAATAAAAGTACAAGGTAAAAAAAAGATAAAATCCATATCAAAAGTGAAAACCCATCATTAAGGGTATGGTTGCAGAGTATATTTGCATTTCTCATAAGGATCTGAGGGAGAAGGAGAAGGTTTGGGAGTGGTAGAGGGTAGAGGTGGTCTAAAGAGAACACTAGGCCGGGAAACACCTATAGGAACAATAGCTACAAGGGTAGTCCGTCATTATGATAACACTCAGATTGGAGTTTATTCTGTGATGATCAGTTGAATCTGGGTAAAACCCTGAGAGACAATCATTTTAGAAGGATGTCGAGAGGTTGTACCAATTGAAGCATCTAAAGTGACCACAATAGCTTCATCCTGAACATGAAGATAAATATTAACGAGATTGATGACATAATTAATGATTTCACATCCACATTGCATGGCTTTCTCAAAGTCATCCTTATTTTCTATAAATTTTCTCTACAAAGGGGTAAAATCCATCAATTGGAGGACTTGATTCTTGAATGCTTTGGGGATTGGAGTAATTCTAATATTTTCTATGAGAAACTTTAATCTATTGATGAGATCATGATGGGTATATATCTTAGTGAAATACTTATCCACCTTTTCCCGAGTTTCATTCTGAGCTGCAGAGGCTTCATTTGTGTATTGTATGACCATATTGTACACAAGATCTATATTTTGATGTACTCTTTCAAGAGTTTCTTTTTCTAAAACACTCTGAAGTTTTTGAATTTTCTCTCTCATCACAACCTTGAGAGACTCTAAATCAGCAAAAACACTTTTCCCACTCCTAGAACTGGATGGTCCAGTCATCATTTTCCCAAACTCTTCTTTAAAATTTTTCAGATCTACGCTGAGTATATAAGTTATCAAGTTCCTAGGAACTTCTAGAACACCACTAAAGGTGGTCTAAAATTCATAGGTTAAGGAACTCAACTCATTTCTCATCTTTATTACTTATTCTCTTAGCAAGGTGTGGTGTCTAATAATGGATTCTGCTGTATTATGAGATTCGGTTGAATCTTTTGAATCACTATTCGTTCAATATTTGCATCATCCACATATGAGATACCTATGACAGTGGAGGCTTCACTTATATATCCAACTGAGACTATAACATACTCACAAATATCATTTTTGAACTGTTCCAAATCATCTTTAGTGACATAGTCACTGGGTACTACCTATGGTACAGTTTCCCCTGCTAGAGGTGAAATGGTTGGAGCAGGTGAAACAAGTTCTGGTTCAGCATTGACATGAGTAGTAGGAGGAGAAGGAACCCTTTCTTCATCTGAGGCATAAACTAAACCAAAAAAAATGTATCATGTATCATTATACCAATCTCTAGTACAGGTCCAGTCTCTTGGCTCAACAGTATCAATTCTGATCCTTCTTTACTAAGGCTCAAGAGAAACATCATAATCATCAACTTCTTCATCTAGATCTTTTTCCATAACAAATTGTCTAGGAATAGGAACCAATTTAACACTAGGTTCTTCTAGGGCTCCAGCTACTTTAGCAGGTACTTCCTCAATCTGAGGCACTAGAACCACATCTTCTTCCTCTTGGATAGCATCCATAAGAGCATTAAATTCATGAATGATCTCTTGGTTTTCATCATTAGGATGAGGTGGTATGTCTTCATGTTCAGTATCTCTATGAACAAAAACCTATTGTTCATCATGCTCAATACCATTACCAGCCCCATGTACAGATTCCTCACTAGATCTATCAACCACCTATTATCGCACTTTTATAGAGTCACTCACATGCTCATCATTTCCTTCATCATCACCACCACCACCACCAGCAGCATCATCATTATCTGATTCCTCAGCAGATTTACTAACATAGCCTTCAATTCCAGTAACATCAGTTTCTTCCTCATCTTCATCACCTAATAATGATTATCTTGAGGGAAAGTCCATAGGTGTACTAGCAGGTCCATAAGTTGTATCCTTGGGACATTCAGAAATATCAGGATCACTCCTATCATCAAAAGGAGATACTTCTCCAATTGACACTTTACCCTCAGATTCCTTATCAGAATAAACTAGAACCTATCCTGGTTTGAGACCTAGATCAGCTCGATCCTTTCGTCTAGTTGGTTGGTCAACTGGATTGAAATCATCATAAAACCTTTCCTCATCTCTTACAAATTATCTCTTCCATGGGTTACAAAATATTTTCATCCTTTTAGAAATGTATTTTTTAAGACAAAAACCACTACAGGAACTTAACACTTCATCTTCGTCTTCCATAAAACGTGATATTTTCAGCATAGCTGAAATCATCTTCTTATAGTATACGTAGGTTTCCTTATTGGATGGATTAATAAAATATGAGATATGCACCATAACATACCTACACAGATTCACTTTTATTCCATGTTTCAATAAAAATATCAAGAACACATCATGATATTTCACAGTTAAGAAATCTCCCTTCCTCGGGCAGATTTGATGTTGTATAAAATTAAAAATCTATCCTACTTCTCCTTCAAATTCATTCGCAACAGTCCTCCTATATTCCCTATTTCCAGTTATCTCATTCAGATCATCTTCATAAGAAAACAAATTTTAAAAAGGTGGAATATTACCTAGATAGTAAGCATAGACACCTTCATGAGGCATCTCTAACCATTCATCCCATTCCTCAGTTGAAAAATTTATCTCTTTTTCCTTTACTATGGATTTCATTCTTTACACCTCATCTTCATCTAGAGATATCCTCAACTGTTGATAGAATTAATGCACAAGTTTTGGATAATATGGTCTTTCATTTTTGGTGAACCAACTAAGCCATCCTTGAGATTCTAGCACATATAACATAAAATATTTTCTTGACAGAATCCACTCAACAAATACCTCCTTTTCAGCTATAATGACTCATCTTTCGAATCTTGGCTTTGCGGTCCCACTAGACTCTCCTTTCTGATGCTTAATAGAAGGATGTTTGCTATGTTCTTACACTGAGCACTTAGTCCTTGACATGAAGAAGCTTCTGATTCCAACTGTGTTGAGAGGTCGAGAGTCGAGAGGGAGTGTGACAAAACCTAGAATGATTTATGGCATAGAAGAATCTAAAAGGTCGGGATGGATTGGACATAATATATCAATTAGGGATTTTAAATCCAAAAACCTAATACTTTAAATGTGGTAAAAAGTTGAATACAAAACATCACCGTTTTTGTTAAAACTGACAGAATTTACAAAACAATCCTTAAATACATCAGTGTCAATGGATCGGCTTCGGGGATTGGTTTTATAAGATTGGTTTCAAGAAGATCGGTTTCAAGAAAATCAGTTTCAAGAAAATCGGTTTCAAGAAGATCGGTTTAGAAAATATCAGTTTCAAGAAGATCGATTTCATGAAGATCGGTTTCAAGGGATCAGCTTCAAGAAGATTGGTTTCAAGAATATCGGTTTCATGAAGATATGTTTCATAAATATCGGTTTCAAGGGATTTGTTCCAAGAAGATCTATTTCAAGAAGATCGGTTTCATGAATATCGGTTTCATGAAGATCATGTTCATGATGATCGGTTTCAAGAAGATCAGTTTCATGAAGACCGGTTCCATGAAGATCAGTTTCAAGAAGATCATTTTCATGAAGATCGGTTTCGAGAGATCAGTTTCAAGAATATCGGTTTCAAGAAGATCAGTTTCATGAAGATCGGTTTCATAAAGATCTGTTTCATGAAGATCAGCATCATGAAGATCAGTTTCAAGAATCTTCTACTGATTTATCACTCCTAGTTTATTTTTGATGTAATTAATTTTCTCAAAATTTAAGGGTTTAGTTAATATATTTGCAAGATGACATTCAGTCCTAATAAACTCAAGATTTATATCACCTTTTTGATAATGATCTCTCAAAAAGTGATGTATTACATCAATATGATTTTTTCTAGAATGAGAGATTGGGTTATTAGAAAAGGAAATAGCACTTTTGTTGTCACATTTTATGGGGATATGTCTGAATTGAAATACATATTCTAATATAGTGTGTTTCATCCACAAAAATTGTGCAAAACAACTACCAGCTGCAATGTATTCTACTTGAACAGTTGATAATGCAACTGAATTTTGATTTTTACTACACCATGATATTAGTGACTTTCCCAAAAAAGTGATATGTTCCAGAGGTACTCTTTCTATCAAACTTACATCCACATATATCAGTATCTGAATAGCTAACTAAATCAAATGATTGTTTTTTGGGATATAATAATCATATGTTAGTTGTATACTTGAGGTATTTGAAAATTATTTTGACACTATATATATGTGACTCATTTGGGTTTTCTTGAAATCTCACACAAATACACACACTAAACATAATATCTAGCCTACTAGTAGTTAAATACAGCAAACTCCCTATCATTCCTCTATAAGCAGTTTGATCAACTGATTTTCCACTCTCATCAAGATCTAACTTACATGTAGAACTCATAGGATTTTCACTACCCTTAATTCCTTAAAATCCATATCTTTTCAAAATATCTTTTGTATACTTACTTTGATTTAAGAGAATACCTTATTTATTTTGAAATATATGAAATCCAAGAAAATATTTAAGTTCACCCACTAATCTCATTTCAAAATCACTTTTCATTATGTTTGAAAAGTCATTACATAATGAATTTTTAGAAGATCCAAAAATAATATCATCTACATATATTTGAGCTATTAAAAATTCTTTTGAAATTCCTTTTATAAATAAAGTAGGATCTGCAAGTCCTTTTTTATAATCATTAGAAATAACAAAATAATATAACCTTTCATACCAAGCTCTTGGAGCTTATTTCAAACCATTTAATGCGTTTGATAATTTGAACAAATGATTTGGAAAATTATGATTTTTAAAACCTGGGGGGTTGTTCAACAAAAAAATCCACAATTATATAACCATTTAGGAATGCACTTTTTATATCCATTTTATAAATTTTAAAATCCAAGTGTGCTGCATAGGCAAGTAAGATTCTAGTTGCCTCAAGTCTTTCTATTGGGGACAGATTCTCTTCATAATAAATTCC
Organism: Viscum album; assembly: GCA_963277665.1. Classification (NCBI taxonomy): domain Eukaryota; kingdom Viridiplantae; phylum Streptophyta; class Magnoliopsida; order Santalales; family Viscaceae; genus Viscum; species Viscum album. Next base: position 3,020,334 of record OY728129.1, read on the forward strand.
CTCTTCATTATTATATCCTTGTGCAACTAGTCTATCTTTGTTTCTAATTATATTTCCAACTTCATCTACCTTATTTCAATACACCCATTTGGTTCTTATGGTCAAAGTATCCTTAAGTCATTCTACATTTTTCTAGACATTATTTCTTTCAAACAAATTAAGTTCTTCTTGTGTGGCCATTACCTAAAATTCATCACTGATTGCATCATTGATATTTTTAGGTTTACGTTGTGACAAGAAGGCTTGATGTTCAACCTGATTTCTCAAGGAAGTTCCGGTTTGTGTTTCTCTATCTAAATCTCTAACAACAAAATCTAAGGGATGATTCTTAAGGGATCTTGTTGTTATAGAGAATGTAAGACTTGATATTTCAAGTTGGATAGGTTAATCTGGTTCACTATGGTTAGGATGTGCAGAATTTATCAAAATGAAAGTATTTACAAATTCCATCACATGATGATATGAGGTTTTATCATTAATTTCTATATTGGACATATCCTCTTCAATATTTTCTGGTGAGGAATTGGGATCATGTGGATATGATTCATCAAACTTGATGTGTACAGATTCCTCCACATTTTTGTTTTTCTTATTAAAGACTCTATAGGATTTTCTTGATGTAGAATATCCAAGAAATATTCCTTCATCACTTTTAGATGCAAATTTATCTAAATTGTCTTTAGTGTTTAAAATATATACTTTACATCCAAACACTTTAAAATAACCTACTTTGGGTTTCCTATTATTCGAAAACTCTTAAGGAGTTTTCTTAAGAATGGGTCTAATTAAGATTCAATTTATTTTATAGAAATATTTATTAATAAATTCTGCCCAGAAATAATTGGGTAGATCATATTCATTAAGAATAGTTTTGGAAATTTCATGTATGGTTCAATTTCATCTTTCTACCACACCATTTTGTTGAGGTGTTCTAGGTGCGGAGAATTTATGAATATAGCCATTTTGTGAGAAGAAGGCTTCAAAATCTTGATTCTCAAACTCATGGCCATGATCACTTCTTAATGATTTAATCTTAAATCCACTATGATTTTCTACAGTTATAGCATACTTAGCAAAGTGAGAACATGCTTGACTTTTGTGAGCTAGGAAAATGGTCCAGGTGTACCTAGATAAATCATCTAAAAGAACATAAACATAGTGCTTCCCATCGAGACTCAAAACTCTGGATGGTCCAAACAAATCCATGTGAACCAACTCAAGAGGTTGATAAGTAGTTACTTTTTTCTTTGGTTTGAATGAGATTTTATGTTGCTTTTCTTTTTGACATGGATTACATACTTTATTGTCTAGAATCTATAATTTTGGTAATTCTCTAACTAATAATTTTCTATTTAACTTCCTAATAGAATATATATTACAATTTCTAAGACTTCTATTCCAGAACCAAGAATCTTTGTGAAAGGAATTTAGACAAGAGACATTCTGTGAGGCTACTGTGTCTAGATTTATATCATATACAATATCATTTCTAAAAGTAGTAAATGCTAAATTATTATCGTCATCAAAAACATGGCATGATTTATTTTTAAATTTAACATAAAATTTATAATAACACGGTTGAGATATGATGAGCAGGTTATACATCAGTCCATCAACATACAACACATTATAAATTGAAATAGAGTTAGGGTTACCAATCTGTCCTACACCGATGATTTTTCCTTTACCATTATCACCAAATGTGACGTGTACTCCATCGACTTTTATAAGACTTTTGATGCTTGAAAAATCTCTAGTCATATGTCTTGAACATCAATTGTCCAAGTTCCACAGCTTTTTACAGGAACACTTTAGGCTGTTTTCCTAAAAAACAGTTTAACCATGAAATGACTTTGGTAGCCATAATTGTTTAGGTCCACATATATTATTAATATAATCCTTAAGAACCCAAAATAATATTATGGGTTTCTTATATAAATAAAATAGAGTATTTAAATAATACATTCTGTTTGGTCCTAAATAATTTGATACAGTACAAAAATTCGAGGAACTGGAACTTGCAGTACAACTCTAGTTTTTGAAATAGGTAGCAGATTTTCCAGATTTGGGTACAAAATGTGACTTGGATAAATTCCTTCGACTTGGCTGATATCCTATCCCAGAAGTAAAATTAAGAACTATTTGTTTACCATGAATTTGTGTAAGATTATTTTTTCCATTAGTAAACTTTTCAATGTGTTTCTTCAATTGTTCATTTTCTTTTTTATCTCATTGTTTTCTTTAAGAAGTTGTGCATTTTTCTCTTTCATGGTTGTAAGTTCAAATTTAGCAATAACAGTAAGAGCATGTTGTTTCTTCAAATATTTATACTTATCTTTTAACTCATTACAGGTTTCATCTAACATGTTACAATATTTGAATAATTCATCATTTGTCATATTTTTAGACTCACTTTCAGAATAATAAGAATTTTGTATATGAGAGTATAAGGTTATATCAGTTGTGTTTTTCATGAAACACATATTAGCCATATCATCTTTCTCATTTTGAGAAGAGTCAGATTCACTTCAGCCATCCTTGGAGGCACTTCAAGTAGCCTTCTTTGATTTCATATACCTTATATCCTTATGTTCATACTTTTTCTTATATTTAATCTTTGGGAAATCTTCCTTGAAGTGTCCATTCCTTTTACATTCAAAGCAGATTATCTCTTCTTAATTATCATTTCTCTTCTAGTCCTTTTTTCAGTTTTTCTTGTTATCATACATTCTTTTGTTACTGGGATTTTTTAAGAACATCTTTTTCCTATAACATTTCTTGAATCTTCCAGCCAACTGGGCCATTTCTTCAACACTATCTAATGTGACTTCATCACTTCCTGAGCATTCGGCAACAGCTTGAACTTTCTCTTTGTCCTTACCTTTGGATGCAGTTGTCCTGAAAGCTACAGTCTTTCATTTTGGTTCATCATACTCTTGGTTTACCTTCAATTGTTCTCGATACATCATTAATTTTTCAATCAATTCCTTTACTGTAATTTTATCAATATTGAACGATTATCTAAAAGACACAGACGTTCCACGCCATCTTTCTGGTAAGCATTGCAGAATCCACATGATCTCTTCTTTGGTAGTTACTTCTCTTCCTAAAGAAATCATGGTATTCACAATTTCATTGAACCTGAGGTACATATCAGAAATAACCTCATCAATCTTCATTATAAAATTGTCATATTTAATATTATAAGTATTTAATCATATTTCCATAAAATTAGATTTTCCTTCTTGTGAAACAAAGAGAGTATCCCAAATTTCATGTGCGGTTTTACAAGCAGAGATATGGTTAAACTCTTCATATCCTAGGGAACAGTACAGAGCATTCATTGCTTTACAATTATTGTTATAGGAATATTTAGATGGTTCATCCCATGTGCTACTAGCAGTTTTATGTATTTTATATTTACTCTCAATAGTATTCTAGATTTCAAACCCTATACTTTCTAGATGTATTTTTATTTTAAGATTCTACTGAGCATAGTTATTTCCATTAAAGAAATGTGGTATATTGGTAGCATCCCCTTCTAATCTATTTTCCATGATAAAGTTTTTCAAAGAATTTCAAAGAGGTAACAATTTAGAAATAACAAAAATTTCAAGATCTTTGAAACACAACTATAATCACAGTTGATACTATTGGAAAAATGAACAATAACTTTCAAAATTCCTCTAATACCAAATGTTGGTCAGAGAAGATGACTCAAGATAGGGGAGAATTGAGTATCTATAAAAATTCCTATTTAAAAAGGGTTCGTTACAAAATAATATCCTCCTATGAAAATAAACACAAAGTTAGTTTTTTGGTAATTTATAAAAGTCTTGAAGGTTCAATTTGGTTCTCAAAACATTGATTAGTTCTAACCAATACCAATATAAAGATTAATAAAACATTTGAAACAAACCTACTGATTCAAAATATATGTAAACACTTGATAAACTAACAATCAATGTTATTTTTATCTTAATGAAAGAAATAAATAACACACAAGAAAAATATGATAAACAACCCAATGGATAAATCAAGAGGTTCAGTCTCAAGATGAGACTTAGTCCCCTCCACGTGGTGATCACCTTCCACCAAGCAGTTTATATTAATAAACTATTTATCCACACCATGGATTAGGGTTCAAAACATCACACCTGGCTATCCAGGTCACACTTGACATCTACCATAGTTATTCATGAGAAACAAACAAATAAACAGATTACATAGGATCTCTTCCATAGTTATACATGGGATATAAGTGTAAGAAGGGATTCATATTGAGGATAGTTTGATATCCTCCAGTTATGCTCAAGTGACAGTGTGTGTGATACAAAAATGATATACACACTACTCAAATAGTAATGATAAAACACAACATAGTAAGGAAAGATAATAGAGTAAAAAGTTCGTTGTGTGTTGTCTAGTAATTCTCTGGACTCAATGGATGTTGGGAAAATGGAATTTGAGTCCTCTTATAGAAATAGACTTCATAACAAAGTAAAACAGTTTCAGTAATCTAGCTTCGTGGAGTGAAAAAGGTTCAACTCTTCAATGTCTCAATATATAGTGAGCTTCAGCAGAATGTTTCTTGTTAGAATCGTCTTGTAATCTCAATTTTTTTGTTCATCTCTTTTCATATTCACACAATCTGTTCTTTATCATGTCCTTAACCACCATATTAACTTAAAATTTGAAGTCCTTTTATACTCCAGGGTCCACTAGGAATGAAGATCTCCACATGTGCATGTACCTCGTACTGTCTACGGATAGTCTTATAGACAACATTAAATAATTTCAGATACATTCATTTGTCTAAAAATGACTTTTATAAATGAATTTTAATTAACAAAATGGAAGCAGTTATTTATGACTATCGGTGAGTCATTTCAGACTATTATCTTTGGTTTGGTAACATCGGTCTGTCATCCTTGGTGTGTCATCTTCAGCGTGTCAACTTCGATCTATCAATGTGTCGACTTCGGTCTGTCAACTTCGGTGTGTTAAACATTGGTGTGTCAAACTTCAGTGTGTCAAACATCGGTGTGTCAAACTTTGGTGTGTCAAATTCGGTGTGTCGAACTTCGATGTGTCAATCTTCGTTGTGTTAAACTTCGATGGGTTTAACTTTGGTGTTTCAATCTTCAGTGTGTCGAACTTCAGTGTGTCAACTTCGGTGTTTCAACTTCGGTGTGTCAACTTCAGTGTGTCGAACTTCTGTGTGTCAATCTTTGGTGTGTCAAACAAACCATCAATACCAGGGAATCTAGAAAGTTTGAAAAGTGTATATTTTACACTAATCATTACAAGACTAAGTGTTATCAAAACGTGTATGTATAAATACACTTGTAAACATTTTTATTCATGAATATAGGTTTTTAAATTTTTCATATATATTTTAATGTATGACAGAATTGATTTACTTAGAGATATTAAATGGCCCGATAATTTGTATATTGACATTATTTGTGATTTTGAAAAACTACAATATCATAGAGGATACAACACCCTAGATGTATCATTAGTCTCATAAAATAAATTAAGTTGTAAAAACCCTATGGGTTTGTAACCAGTATGTTTTAAATTTTCATGTAAATGGTCTTGACATTAAATCTAAGGTTGGAACAACTGAATTAGTTTGTAATTAATATGTTTTAAACCATCTTTTGAAAGGTATTGATGGTAAAGGTTTCTTGTACTTGGGAAGCATAGCCTCCAATAATTAAGCATTGTCTTCATTCAATATTTAGTTATTATCATTAATTGGATTTTCCCTAAGAAAAAATATATGGATTCACTTCATTCTCAGTTTTTATAAAATGAAATGTGTATTAATTTATTTACCTTTCTATTGTGTTATATATTTCCTTCTCAGTTTTTTTTACATGACATGTTTTCTCAGTTTCAAACCTTTCCATATTGATTATTCTCAATGATTCATTATTTCATCCATTGTATTTTGCGCTTATTGAGCATTTTATATCACCCTTATTTGGTTTCCATTCACGATATATGAAGATGAATTCTTAGAGTGAGTCTTAGGGATGGTAATCTTTTACTTTTTAATGAAATATTTTCTATCCCCAAAAAAAATTGGATTCATATTCCAAAACTCCAAAACTGATCAGTACTTTGGTATTTGATTACCTGTAACCATGCCAATGTAATAAAATACGGAATATGCTTTTGGAAAAGTGTTTAGGGTGTTATAACTGGTACCATAAAGATTTTATTAGAAACAATGGAAAATAGATTTAGGAAAACATAGATTAGGGAACATAACCCCAATATTAACTTTGAGGATAAGTATAAAAGAATATCCCAAAGAAACCAGGTATATGATTATGAGATTAGATACATAATTTTTTTCAATTAATGTTATTTTTTACAATATCAGGGATATTATACATGATATGATCTAATTGAGTCTATTCCGTCATTTAAAAAAGGTACTTAGAAAAAGGAATGTGAAACTCACCGAATCATATGATCCAAAGAGTGTGAATGATCATTATTTTTATGGTATTAATCCAATATTTCTAATGGAACTAGTTTCCCAATAATGACCATAATATTAGGACATAGTATCATGTGCTAAAAAGATAAATAAATATTTCTATAAGTATTAAATCTTCATCAGGAAGTGTGAGAACAAGAGGCCAGTTGGAAACAATATGTATAAAGGGGAGAAGGAAAGAAGTATTTTCCCGCATGTAATAATATTTAAAATAATCACCATTATAATTACATAAAAGGAATGGGTGTTTTATATAATTTTGTAGATAATGGACAGCATTTTTGAGATTTCAAGGATAATAAAAAGGTTTCCAATTTACAATGATTCAACTATAAGGATATGGGACACTATGCAAGTCAATATCTCAAGGGTCAAATTAATATACCCTAAAAGAGGCTAATGGATCATTGTCAAGATTTTTATACTACCATAGATGATGGTGAATGATTAATATTCCAGTGTTTTTATTTAATAATTATGTCATTAGATTATTTTATTAGTAAGGTAGTGGTCATGCGAATCAAGAAATATATAAGGATTTTACTTCAATACTATTTCATTAAATATTTCATATCATTTATTTAATGGTTCCAAGAAAAGTGATTCGGTATCTAGTTAACCCTTTTTGTAATACACATGTTTGAGGAAAATATATCCCTTATTCTTTTCTTGAGTTTGAGATATTGATTTTGGGATAAATATATTATTAATATAGATTATGTAAATTGGATACTAATAGCTACCTTTGAAATAATTCTAGTGTTTTGAATATTAATACCTGGAAGGGTTATATGTTTAATGGTTTGTGTTGAAATTTGAATAATGTATCAGATATTGATACATTACTTCACCCTATGATGAAAATATTCTTAAGATATAATGTACAAATAGTTCAAGGCACAACCAGAGGATAATATTGTGCATATGAAACCTAAACGTATCATGTCATTATATTTCCTTACATTATTATAGTGTGAAAAAATTCCTCAACCCTAGGAAAAGGGTCTTGAAATAAATTTTTTTCCCAATTATCATAATTTTATCATGATATCAGTGACATTTTTCATAATTGTGGTTTAATGATTTTTGGTCATCAACTTTTAGTTGAACATGTTCTTTATCACTCTCCATAAAAACATAATTATTAGATTTCATTCTCATGTATATGTTTTTACTAATGTTTTCTTATTAGAAAGCATGATTTTTATATGATCTTCACATTTCCATTTCCATCATATTAAAAAGATTTTTTACTAACCCTATTCATGATGTGGGTTATTCAAAAATATTATTTTCAAATATAAACCCTTTGATTACTGAGATCATGTTTAAATTGTGAGGACCCAATTTAGTTAAAGTGGGGATAATGTAACACACCAATAATTTAAAATATTTTCATTTTAAAATAAAATTAAATTTTGTCTATCTTTCTTTATACTCAACACCATGTTAAGCTTACACTACAAAAAACCCTGAGTTAGCTTATATTACATGGAAGACTGAGTTTTATTGCCTTTTAATGGCACACTTATTTTTTTAAAAAAAATTGTAACTATTATAAAATCATTTTTCAAAATAAAATTAATTTTTGAATTCATAATTTAAAAATTTCCTCAAGGTGCATTTTTGGTATTTTTTTGAGATGTTTCATTTTTCGATGAATAGTGAAAAATTCTACATTTTAGTTGAAAATTACATTTTTGATTAATAATTATGATTGTTAAATTGAAATTAAAATTGGTTTTCAATTTGAAATAAATCAATTATAAATATATTAATACAATAAAATTCATTGTAATCATTTTCATGTTGAATTTAGATATAAAAACATATTGATCTTTTGAATGTTTTTCTTTTGATACCCCACTTTCTCACCTTGTCTCTGGGATAAGATTTAAATATAATTTTTCAACTTTTATGAATTGAATTGGGAAATATGTATATATATATATATGAATCATTATAATATTTATATTATATTTATATCAAATTATTTTTAAACCAAAAATATTTGTGAATGTAATTATAATTAATTATAGCAATTAAGGTAAGAATTAGTTTACTTAGTGGTTACACATTAATATTATGCAGGAAATGACCATGAAAATAGTACAAATTATATTGTATGCCCATATTTTGACCATATAACATATTTTTTATAATTTTAAGATTTATTTGTATACTATTACATGAATGTGACCAATATAATAAGTTTATTAAGGAAAAAATACAAAAAAAAAGGAACCCTCGTTACCTTTAACATTTACAAAGCATTAGGATATGGAAAAAATATCATATTTTTGGTATTAAATATCATTTAAAAGTATAAATGATTTATTTGTATCATAATTATTTATCATTAATATTTAGAGAATAATAAGCCACTTAAAATTCTTAAGAAACAGCAACATAGTGATTATATAGTTAATAAATAAATAAAATAAATGATATTAGAATTTTGAAACTGAAGAAGATGGAATGAATTATTATGTTACATTATTATTTTTAGATGAATATGTAATGTTACATATCTGTGAACTTAATATATTTTAATTTCATCATTATATTGGTATTTTTAAATTTAAATTAAATAAATAATGTCAGGATTGACATTAATTTAATTTTATAATAAATGATATTTTATTAAAATATTTAAAATATAATAAAAATACTGACATATTCTGATTGGTTTTTAAAATTATAATATATGTAAAATATGTTATATTCGTTAACCAAATAATATTTTATAATGAACATATTTACCGCTGAATAGTAAAAACATTATGTGTGTGGTTCGGGTTAAGGTTGTGTTTTTTAACGTTACATGTGCTTATATTAAAAATAATTTCCTACACACATGATATTTTTATTCTATAGATAATATATAATATTTATAATTTATTGGTTATAAATTTTTTAATACAACTCTCTTTGTTTTTGGAATTATGGTTAAATTACTTAAGTTAGAGAACTAGTTTGCTTAATAAAAATTAAAATGCTGAAAGTGGGGAAACATAAAAGTTACGGAACCAAATTATATTAAAAAAATTATTTTTTGTCTCTTGGAGGTTTTTATCAACCATAATTTCACATTTATTCATTATTTTTTAATTTTTTTCACACTTGATTTAATGGATACCTGCCAATAGTGTTTACCACTTTATATTTATAAGAATGTCACTCTCCCTCCACTATAAAAAGACACTAACTTCCCCCACCCCCATTTTTTCACAGCAATCAAGACATTTGCCTCATAAAACCACTTCCCAAATAAGCTAACAACATATCTAAACTCATTATATAATCCTCAATTTGTGAATTAATAAAAACAATAAAGTCTTTTGGTATCAATCGAAAGTAGTTAAATGAAAAAGAGGTAACATTATTCAATGGTCACTTTTTTTATTTATAAATCCATTCCATTAGACTTATTTCATTATTATATGATAAAATGAGTAACATAAATATACTTATATTTTTTATGTTAAGGTCTTGGCCTACAAAAACACACACTTTCATAAAATGGGTAAAGAAATTATTGTCTATGTGTACAACGGACTATCACCTCATGAAATAATGTCATTCATTTTTCATTTACCACCACTCATGGATATGAATAATGATGTAAACACTATTTTTATATGATATATATGATATTTTTAAAGTTTAAATACTTTTTAAATTTTTATGTAACACATACATTCGTTTTTTCTATTCTGGTTAAATATAATAACATCATTTACAGATGACTGGACTATCACCTCCTCAAAGCGGTGGGATACATTCCCACATTACATGGAATATATTAAGGATGAGTTAAATTAAATAGATATGATATACAAAATATATATTTTATATTCATGACATAATTAACTTTAAAGAAATATAATATATCATTTTATTTATTACCCGTTTCATACACTTAAAAAGGTAATAATGTCATATGTGGACGTGTGGACTACCACATTGTTATTAAGATGTGATTACTTTTACATCACTGGAATTATACATTTATCTATTTATGATTAATTAAAATGTTTTTTATGATATAATGATAATTATAGGAAGATAATTTGTTTCTTACATTCTTTTCATATGGTCATTGAAAAATTGAAACATTACTCATGCGTACGTATGGACTACCGTATCAATGATTGTAACATTCACTACTGAAAAATGTCTCTTTAACCATGGTTTTTTCTGAACCATGGATATAGATTTTTTTTAGAACTATACCCATGTTTTTTCAAAATCATGGGAATAGGGTTTTTTTCAATATTTACACTGATGATTTTTGAAAATAATGGGTATTTATTTCCCGCATTCTGGAAGGAAAATAAAAATTTCTACATCATAAAAAAATCATAGCAACAACTATACTCATGGTCCTCCACCTATATCCATGGTTTAGATAAATATATAAAATAAAATATATTTTTATATATAAATAAAATAAGATGTTGTTTTGTTTAGGTGCCAAAACTGTATAGAGGCTGTCCAGGGATCAAAACCCATGGCCAGATATTTTTTAAATTGTTGGTATAGGGTAAATGACAAAGTATAATGAACCTATACCTATGGATTGGAATAAATGGGAATAGGTATATAAAACTATAGGTATAGCTTAGGGCTATATTGATGCCTCGGTTACCCATGTTTCCTTGAAACTGTGGGTATATCCAATACCAAAATTTTTGTGGGTTATAGTCATAGTTCCTTGAAAGTTTGGATATAGCCTATACCCATAGTTCTGTATATTATACATGCAGTTTCAAATCATGGGTATGGGCTAAATTCCTAGTAATGGTTGGTTCATTTATTCATAGTAATATTTCATTATTAGTTAAAAATAATAATTGGTTTATAAATATGATAATTATTTCATAATTATTATTTTTTATATGTTTATATAATGAATCGTTTGACCATAGTGGATCTACTAAGTTCATTTACGACATATGAACCGTATTTGGTCAAAACACCCAACATAAACATAATTTTTTAAATAGTTGTAAAACAAATTTATCAAGTCAAATAAAATAATAATAAAATTGAAAAGTATTATAAAACAGTTAATAATATTAACAAATGTTTATTATTCAGGATGATAAAGAAAAACATGACAATTCGGACTCAAGGAAATCGATTTATATCTCAATTTTTATGTATGTGTGATAAATATCATATTCAACACTTGCTTATTTTTTGTGTTGTATCTACTAACCATTTTCATATATTATATCATTAATACTTTTGTATTCAAGGTATTTGACGTTTTAATCTGAATTATATCATCCATGGGGTCTTAACCTGAAAATTACCAGCTATTAAAAGTTATCTTTCCATTTATGTTTCTTCTCTGATTATTAAATTTATCTTCAATTAATCACTTTATCATGATAATTTTTCCTTGAATATTATATTTATTTGTTATATCCATATTTTTGTATGATGGATATGATTATTTCCTAATATCTATAGCATATTTACATATAATTTTTACTTTGAAATTTATTTAATTTAATGGGAAAATATTAATAGATTTGCATCCTTTAATCAATACGGATATTTGATAAGAAAATTTGGTTATGAATATAAATATATTATTCGATATATGATGAGTAATTTGGAAATTAAATACACAGGTTAGGTATAGTTAATGCAATACCCTTGATGCATCATTAGTCTCATGGGATGAATTCACTTTGAAAATTCCTTCGCATTTATTGACAAATTTATTTTAAATTGTCTTGTGAAAGTTCATGATAGTATATTTAATGTTGTAAAAACAAAATTGGATTGTAATCAAAAACATTAAACCATGTTGTGAATTTTATTGAGGGTAATGGTTTCATGTATCTATGAAACATGGTTTCCAATAATTAAGCATTTACATAATTCAATATTAAGTTATTATTATCAAGAGAATTTTCATTATAAAAAAATATATAGATGAAATTCATTCTCTATTTATTAATTAAATAGAATATGTATTCATTAATTTACCATTAAATACTTTTTACGAATTTCCTTATCAGTTATTTATTACATGGAATGTTTTCTCACTTACTTACCCTGACATATTGATTATTCTCATTGATTAATTATTTATTCCATTTTTTTACCCTTACTGAGAATTTAATATCACCCTCATTTGTTTCCTTTTCTATTATATAAATATAAATTCATGGAATGAATTTGAATGATTCTGACCTTTTACTTTTGTTATTTAACATTTTTATCCCAAATATAAAATGGGTTTCATGTATGTAATCTGGTTTTCCAAAAATTCTAAAATTACTGATCCTTTAAAATTTTATTCCTTGTAATCATGAAAATGTGATAAATTAAGGCACTAGCTATGGGATTCTAGGGTTGGGGAACTAATAACTATCCCATGAGTTTTATGGTGTGGAATGTATTATTAGATCATTTATTAGATCATATTGTTTTGAGTATTAGATTTGGTGGCTTCACTTCTAGTTATATGTGATAATGTGTGTGATTGAACCATGGGTTCTTACCTTTAAGGAGGTTTAGGTTTGTCTTTCATAAGAGTTTTTTTGTTTTATTCTACCCTCAAATATTTTTCCTATAATGCTTCATTTATGTCTGATTTATCCAAAAACCTTACCTTTATGGGATAGTTTTACTTTCATGAGAGATTGGATATGTTATTCCCTACTAAAACAACTACTTATGTAATAATGGATATAATATGTATCTATGGGACCTTACCCTTAGGGGATAATCCATCCCATGTGAGAGTTGACTAAGTTTTTTCTTTCTCAGATCACTTTCTATGAGATTAATGATATTTGGTGTATGATAACTTTTACTTCATGGTGATGAATACATATAGTAAGGTCAAGTTTTATAGAATATTGGTTAGAACATGATGTCCTAATGTGGGTGTATTATTTATTGTTAGTTGTTTGTTTATTTTCCATCAGTGCATCTACCCATATATTTCAATTACACTTATTTTGATTTTATAGTGTTTTTCTATTTAGTTTTACTAGTCACTTGCTAAATTATATTTATGGATCACATGTAGTATTTTTTAATGGGGATCAAACTAATGAAAATAACCCTTTGATAGGTTCTTAAAAAGGTAGATAAAGTTATAGATATAAGCGATTCCATGACATAATTTGGGACCTTTGTTCAGATATACATAGACCATTCATTTTTTATTTTGATTATTATACATATTGATATATCACCTGTGGGATCACATTTGATTATTGATATATAAATAATATACAGTAAATATATTATAGCATGTGATGATATTTATATAGTTATCTTACCTCCAATATCCAATACTATCTTTTATTATGTTAGGTTGGCATGATAATGATGAACGTGAAGACACAAGATGGGGGTGAATTGTGGTTTTCAAAACTTTTACAGATTCAGAACACCACTCATATTGTGTAGTGAAACATTCCTTTTCTCTTAAATTTGTGAGGGCTATGGAAATAAATAATGGAAATAAACCCAGTGATGTATAGTGGTTCAGGAAAAAAATATCCCATAGTGCACTCCACCAACTCTCAACTCCAAGAGTTTGGTCATTTTCAATAGGCCCTCTTATCATAATACATTTAATCAATAACTGGGTGTAGGAAATTAAAATCTTTATAATAAGAACATTTAGTTTCTTATTGTTCTTTTAGAAGGAACCTTTAATTCACATCTTAGTGCAAGAAGTTAAAATATAACTGCAACTGAGTTCGAGCAGTTGAAAACTCCATCAAATCAACAGAGATTTTTTTTTTTGAGAAAACATATTAAACTTCATAGTTTCAATAACAACTGATAGATGTATTCATATCTTCAATAATTCACAGTAGCAAATATATTTTCAATATTTCATAAGCTTTCTTCATACTGCGATAGATAAAACAGCAGAGAAAAGTTTAATCATGTATCTCTCTAAAGGTTGTCTTAGAGAAAAACTTCGTCATTCTTGCCTTAGAAGATGTAAAAATACAATTTAGTAGTAAAAACATCAATATTAATGAGTTGATAGATCAAAAAATGTATTTCTTTAATGTGTAGCACTAACTAAAATGACACACAGCTTTTTATATCTTCTTTATTATGTATATTGTATTGTGTTCTATATCATATATATTATTATGGAATGAATCTTGATATTTATATTGTTAGTTGAACAACTCTAGGACAAAAATCTCTAGAAATATCACACAATAATTCACGAATATTTTAATTAAAAATCATTCAAAAAAGTTTTTAACTTCCCATAATAATAGAAATGATTTACTCTATTGAATATGAGCCTTTAATATTATCAAAAATATCCATTAAATATGTTGTAAATGAGCTTTTAATAGCTCTTTTAGTCCTGCAAGACTATTTCATAAATCACAGATAATATCATATATTTAAAGCACTATTATTGAATAGTCAAATCTATATTTCCTTTACTTGATGAAAAATATCCAAAGGTAGGGTTGACAACATATGATTGATAAAAAATGTAGGGCTTATGTACCATGATTTTTCTATATGAAGTATATGGGTTTTCATAAATGTAGGGTTGATTATCCATACATTCCCTTATCTCAAATGTAAGGGTGCATATAAATGTAGGGTTTTTTATCCATAATCTCCAAAGAAAATATGGTATATAATCCATATGTTTTTCATCAAATGTATGGTTCCTAATTCCTTGCATTGTGTATACAAATGTATGATATTAATAGTGTTTTCAAAATATATTTATACACATCCCATGCACTTAAATAGATATTCCCGGTGAATTAATTACTTGAGAGTAATTCCAGAATTAATATTCTGATGAATAGTAATTTCATAAAATTCACTTAAAATAAAATTCTGTGTTAACATATGTGTGGGTGTTTATAGTCATTAAAACCAAAAATAAATTGTTGAAATTATTGAACTAACACCTTATTAACAATATACCCCTTTTATTATCATAAAACCCATGTCAAAATACATTGAATTTAATCAAAAAAATTATCCCCCTTTTGATATAGTATATAATTTCTTTTATAAAGGAAACTGTAACCCCATTATCCCATTATATTAAATTTTTTATGCCAAAAACTTCTCCCCCTATTATAAAGAAACCAAACATTTTTCATGTGTCAAGGTTACTAAGGATGAATTTTTTTAAAAATTTAATCATAATGATAACATTAAAACTATAAACTAAGCTTCTCCCATGTTATTAAAACAATAAATTTTTCCCCTATAACTATAATCATCAAAAAATAAATATAAACTTCTCCCCCTTTTGTGACATCAAAAATATAAGATTAGAGAGTATTTGAAAAAATAATTCCCAAAATTAATGCTTTAAAAAGGCATAGACAAGTAAGCAAGGATCGTAATAGAATATTTTAATAAAATTATTATTTTCATAAAACTCCCCATGAATCATATAATATAGGATATTCTATGAATTAATATTTTCCATAAGTGGTAAAAACTAGTATTACTGTTTCCAACTAAAAACTTATATATGAAATAATTAAATATTAAGTATATACTTCTGTAAGATAACTAACAAAAATAAATTACAAACTAATTTAAATCACTTCTTTTTACTAAAAAATATATATTAAAAATATTACAAAAAATATTGATTTTAAATAAACATAAAGTAAAATTTAATAGTAGTATAGGATGGGATAGTTCATCTTATCCTTCTAATATTTGAAATTTTTGTCTTAATGTAATTAAAACTCTTGATAGTTTTTCTAATCTGTTTTGAACATATGTGGTTCCTTAATATGAAGAATATGAAAAAATTTCATGTAGAAACAACTTCAAATTTTAAAGATCAATCTTGGTTGCAGCTTCCTTTTTAAAAAACTCCACTTGGAATAGCATTTCTACATTGAATTCATCAGATTATTCTTTTAATATTGAACTATATTTCATATTATAATACTCCTATTATAAAAAATAAAAAACCATTTTCGATATAGAATCTTTCTTTAGATATTCATACAACTTTTTACATTCATCCAAAGGAGAATTAATTTTCAATTTTTCTTCATTTAAAGTATTAACTTTAATTATAAGACCTTCATGTGATATTTTAGAATAAGAGGATTTCAGTTCTTTATAACTTTGAACATCCTTATTTTTCTAAAAATAAATTTCAATCAAATAAAAAACTTATGAAATAGACAATTTATTTGAAAAATTACATGGATTACCTTTCATTATTTTTTGAAAAATATTTTCTTCTTGACTTGAAGTACTTGACTAATTCATCTTGTTATGAAGTGTCATTAGAAAACCTTTTGAACAAAATATTTTTAATATTATGAATTCATAATTTAATGGTTTAAGAAGAAGATGAAATGGTTTCTTAAAATACAATCCAGATGAAATTTAATTTTCTTTAGTTGAAAAATACATAAAACTTATTACATATTATGTGTGAAACATATTATGGTTATCATAAACAAATAATATTTTAAGAAAATAAAATATAAAGATTTAAATTAATTTAAAAGTAAAAACATATAAACTTTTTAAGGATTTAAACTAAGTACTGTATTATATAGAAAATAAAAATAGTTTTTAGAGGAATTATTTTTGACAAAATCATTTATATTATCAAAATAAATTAATAATTGATTTAACAAGAAAATAAGAGTCTTTATAAAATATTGAGTTATAATTTTACCTCTATTTAAATAATTTCATACACCAGAAGCATATAAATATGAAAATAAAATACTTTCTGGATCAGTGATTATGTACTGAAGATTTTTATACAACAAACTACTTTAGAGTTATTCAATTATTTGGTATAGATATTCATAAACCAATAAATAAACCATAAAAAACTTTTCTTTGTATCTTATGGTATATTCCTTAAAAAAATAAGATTCAACTATTTTTTGGTACCCATATACTTTTAGATCTATAATTTTTAGAAATTAAATTTATAGGTAACAAAACATGTTTATTTTTAGTGGGAATTATATAATTCCAGATAAACTATTATTTTGATAAATAAACCTTTTTTACACTAGAAATTTGAGGTTTTCTAAAATAGAAATCATTTGAAAATATTCATTAATACAGTAATAAAAACATCTAACAGTATACATGTTCTTACAATTTCGTCTAGAAACAAAATAATTCTTATATATTTTTGTCTTTCAACATTACTTCCAATTCCAAATTTTTTTTGTATTTTATTCTTTATATGGATTTGATTAAAATATTTTTATCCTTTTATCATCACATTATAAGATTATTTTAAATTATCAATTTCAAAATATAATTCTTTAATCTTAATTTCATGAAAATAAAAATACTTTTTTGAAGAATTTGATATTAAATCTATAATTTGTTTTGTTGAGTTTTCATTATCTAAAAGAACAATACAATAAGATTTTCTAATATTTCTATGGTCTTTCTTCAAAGGTTATTATTTTTTACAGAATAAATAAATATTTACAGAATTCATTACAATACATTTCCTCACAATTAGAGTTTTTAGAGTAAGAATATTGTACCTCATGATCAATATGGGATATAAGATATTCCATATTCTTTTTATTCTCAAACAAAGAATCTAAAGATGATTCATCAAGCGAGTTAAAAGTATTACCCCAAGTATCCTTTACAAATTTCTTACCTTTTCTCTTGTAATTAGAGTTTTTTTATTCTTTGAGTAAATAATAGTTTTTATTGGTGTGACCTTTTTCCTTGCATTTAACGCATCTTCTTTCATCATACCATTTCTTTTTCTTTCTGTCTACCTTTATATATTTCTTTGTGAGATATGATCAGTTTTTATCCAAATATGTGTGGTTAGAATTAGATGATTCATCCTCATTAGTTTTGATAGAATATTCTTTTGGATTTATATGATTTTCATCATTATCCTTCATCTCAACTTTATACATAATTAATGTTCCAATCAACTCCTTCATAGTCAAATTTTTTACTATTGTATATTGACGTATACCAGTAGATATTCCATTTTAATTACAGGGTAAAATTGATGTACTTTTAATTATTGTTCTGATTATGAAATAGGATCTCCCAAAGCATCAACATTAATTAAAATATCTATCAATATTCCATTAATTTTTTTAATTGTTTTGTTTCCCAACATTTTTAATGTATGAACCTGGGTTTTTAGAACGGGTAAAAATCTCGACCCTCTTTGAATTTTTAACTTGTCTTTGAGAAAAATGAAGAAACTGGGCAGTTTCTATACATTTCATACTATATGTCCTGTACTTTTAAGTACAGACCGTGTATAGGTTAGGCGAGTGGTAGCCGTGTGCTCACCAAGTACATGTCGTGTGATGACTGTGTAGAAATTCCTTACTACCCGGTGTGTAGTTATCGACTCACCATGAACCCTTGACAGTGTGGCGGCCATACATGGTGTGTAGGCCTGTTGGTCATGTAGAATCGTTTAACCAAGTACACACTGTGTCCTCCATGGACACGCCGTGTAACCTAGCTGTGTGTGATGGATATACATGGAATGTGGGTAAGTCAACGAGGAAGAGAAGAAAAATAAAGAACACGTCATGTACCCCTAGGTACACGCCATGTACTCAAGTCAGAAGGTGATGGAAAGTAAGTCAGAGGCAATTTCGGTCGTCTTATGAACATTAAAATGATACAAAACATGTAGTCCTACAGTACACGCCGTGTAGTTTCTTTTTTCTTTAAAACGGGTAGTAGCCTCGTATTGAGGAAGAACCTCAATACATCTGTCGGGTTGAGAGGTGAGAGCCAGTCAGGATTTCAATCCCCTCCCATTCTATCATTCAAGACCTGATTTGAACACCGATTGATTCATTGGAACCCCCTCAGAAAGGCCTTGATTCCTCTTGATCTGTTATTCTTGATTTCTATTCTAGAACGAGTTATTGGGGTTTGAGAGGTTTTGATTCTTTTGCAGATCTACTATGTTTTAGACCTAATTGACGGCTATTATCATAGGAGTATCATCATACGAGTCTCTGGTAGGTGGTGCATACATTTTTTTGTGTTTTCATTGTCATTTGGGTGACACGGCCTTCGGCGTGTTTTTGGGTATTTTGAGCAAGACCCAGTTTTATCTGATATTTCATATTACATTATTTATGGACCTATGGGAAACCTTTGGGTATTCCCTGTTACCTTTTTTAGCAGGGCTGGGAAAGTGGTCGTTTATCATCGAGGAATTTTGGTTGGGGAATATGAAGATGGTTATAATTGAATTGGATTGTTTATAAAATTTTATGTTTTGTTATAAGACCTAGATATAAATTGTTAGAGGCCTTAAAAATATTTTTGTTGGTATGGGACTGTACTTTCTTAGTGCAATTCAACTATTTAGATTGTTTTTCCTTTTATGTGTTATGTTTAAATGTGTTATATATTTAATTGCTGAATTGCATATGTTAGAACCTTTGGGTTGTGTTGAAGATGACCCGAATATTCTTGAGTGATGCTGATCATAGGTTGGGATTGGTCCAGGTTACGTTGGGTGGTTCTGACCATGGGATTGGGCGTCATGGGTGTCGGTTTGATGTAGGATGACTATCAGGTTGGGCATCGCCCGGGTTACTGGGATGGTAAGGCCATCAAACTTGAGCGACATGGTCGTAGGGACACGAGGTGTCCGAAGTGTTGTGTCTTGGGTACTATTTTGGTGATTATCGCTCACCCAGAATCGTTGAGTAGTGTGCACCCAGAGAGAATCCATGATGAGGTGGTTTGACCACTTGTGTGGGTAGAGGGCCCCATTAGTTGTGGTTTAGGTACTATTGGTTTGATGGTACTTGCCACAAGAAGCCACATTAAAGGTGAGGAGCCTTTAGGGGATAGCATTGAGGCTATCAGGTTGGGGGCAGAGGCTCGTCGTTATTTGTGGGAAAACATCACTGTCCCTTCATGTACTTTATTTGAGGGAAGACATCATTGTCCCTTCGGTTACATTATTTGAGGGTAGACATTTTTGTCCCTTCGGTTCTTTATTAGAGGATATACATCGATGTTCCTCCAGGTTACTACTGTTGATAGTGACTTCGGGACGTCAGTACGTGAGACACGCGGTGTTAGGGGGCACATGGTGTCGGGTTACATGATAGAGATTTCGGCGTTAGTTGCAGCAGGTGACATTCCATGGTGTCTACGGAGCAACAGTGGAGTTTGTGTTTAATTGTGCATGGTTCTTTTTACTTATTTCCTTACAAATGATTTCCTGCTTAAACACTTATATTAGGTACGCACTGTTGGTTGGTATCCTACTGAGATTTGTCTCACACCCTGCATTGGCACTTTGAGACGCGTGTGGACTTTATGGATTTGCGTGGAGGAAGAGGTTAGCTTCAGGAGCTGGACTACATTAATTGTGTCTTGGAGATGGTATGGACCTTGAGGTCTTTCTTAGTTGGTGTTTACATTGTTTTTCATTCTTTCATGTATCATTATGCCTACTTGTTTTGTAGCTACATATGGTTATCCATTGGAGCCCCTTTTGTTTCCACCTTCTTTGGATGCATGTTTCTATTTCAGTAGTAGTTACAAGTGATCAACAAGTAGTTGTGATTATTTTTTGCTGATGTCATTTATATTTTTTTCATTCACTGTTTATTGATACTGAATGTTCTTTCGCTCAGCGGGTCTAGTTCGAGTCTGCTGATACATTTATTCTACTTCATCATTATCGTTATGCTTAGAACAGTACCATTATTATTATCCTCCTATAGGGTATAGCCTCCCCACTATACCTATTATAACCTAGATTCTAGTTGAAAACCTTTTGTGTTAGGGGAGGTGCGCCTAAGGTATTAACACCCTACCCGTTTAGCACTGTTCGGGTGGCTGTTCGGGTTCAGGTCATTAAAAAGTTGTATCAGAGGAGTTCTTTAAAAGGATTTAGTAGCAGTGTTTTTCTATCTACTAATGAGATTGGGGATTCTCTTTTATTTCTGCTAGTTTGACAATTTTGGAAATGGTAGACTGGAGATAGGTTTTTATTAGAACTGGGTTTCTAGCTTGTACTTGTGTGCCTGCAGCACCAGGTACGAGGAATGGACCATGTTGTCATCGGTGGGATTTGATATTTTCTTTTTGATCAGATTATAGTTGATATGATTTCCACCTTGGTGGCTCACTTGGTGTGTGATGTTATTGATTGTGATGTGTAACCCTTGACTTGGTGCGGTAAGGGATAATTGGACTTTGGCCAGGCATGGCAAGGCTTGTTTTCATGGCTTTTGATAGGCACATTTTTTGGGTATTTTAATTTCATAACTACATGTATGCTTTGTGAAGTGATAATACCATGTGAATAATATCAAATTCCATGCTTTATACCTCTGTAGAATTGCACGTTATAGGAAAGTACTATGGTTGAGGTGATTTTGATCACCAGGATTGGGCGACTAGGTTGTCGGTTTGAGGCAACATTGGTTTTTGGGATGGGAATGGCCTAAGGTACTTTTGATACTCGGCTCATATAAGGGTGGGTAAAGAAGTCATGAGGCTAGGATGTCATGGACATGGGATGCGGTGAGGGGGATTAAGGGTAGTAGTTATGCACTCCCTTTTACTGCTTTCTTTTTCTGGGTAGACTATATATTGTTATATATATATATATGTGGGTTGTCTAACCATTTATGGTATTCAGTGGGTTCCTCTTAGACGTCTCGATGGAGCATCAGGTAGGTGATGAAATAGTTCCGTAGGTGCAGGATCTGGTGCAGGCATAGCAAGAGCCGCAGGTACAGGCTCAGGGACATGATCAGGTTCAGGAACCAGGGCACGCAGGATAGCAGCTGGGTTTGGAAGCGTTTAGGCCATGGCTCGATGAGAAGTTCTGAGCTAGCCTGGTATGTGTCTTGCAGGGGATCGACAGAAGTGTTCAGGGTACAGAGCCATCTAGGGATTATATGACATGGGAGTTCCAGTCTCAACACCTGCTACTTTTTTAGGGTGAGGGTGGTCCTCAGGTGGCTGATAACTGGATAGAGAGAATGCACATGATCTTTGAGTAGCTCGAGACGCCTCTAGGGAGGAGGGTCAAGCTTAGAACGTATATGTTGCGAGGGATGGAAAAGCACTGGTGGGATGTGCAGGTTCAGGCTCGCAGGCACAAGGTACTAGTGTGGAAGGAATTCTAGGATAGGTTCTTTGAGCACTATTACCATGACAAACTGAGAGCCAAGAGAGCATAGGAGTTCTTGAGTCTTCAGAAAAGATATATGTATTTCATGGACTATGCAACTACTTTCACTCAGCTATGTCGCTTTGCACCTAGTATAGTAAGCAATGATGCGGCTAGGGTGAGGCACTTCGAAGATGGCTTACGACATGCCATTCGGGTCCAAGGGAATATTTTTAAGATGGGTTCCTTTTCAGATGCGGTGAACCAAGTGCTCATACAAAAGGAAACTAGAGGAATAGGCCTCAAGTTGGTCAGATGATGGATTCAGGTGAGGGTTGGGATAGCCGGATGTGAGGACAGGATGAGTTCCAGTAGGGCAGTCAGGCTAAGAACTCAGCTAGAACATCTCATAGTAGTTCTTCGGTGATTTGCATTCAGTGTGGATAGCCAAGGCATGTTTGGAATCACTACGATAGGCCTCCGAAAGTGTGTCAGGCATGTGGATAGGTCGGGAATCTAGATAGGCTCTGTAGGAAGCCATCTCAGATAGCCGGCATGTAGGGACTAGGACAGAAAGTGGCATCTAGAGTTAGTTCAGGTCCAGTACCAGGAGAGGGTAGCTAGGGTTCAGTTGCACATGGAGGACATGACAGATATAGTGGGATCCATCTGAGGGGTCAGTGTCCAGTAGCTGGAGCAGCATCATAGGAAGTTCAGGAATCAAGCATTCGTACTTCAGGTTAGGTGCACGCTGTGGAGCTGCCAGAGCCTGAGCAGGATGGTGCGCTGACGATGGTTAGAGGTACACCACGGGTGTGGCCGTGATTTCCATGTTTCCTTTTTGGCATGACATGTAGAGGCATGTCTGTTTTGAGTGCATGTGATGGACATGAACTATGTGGAATGACTATATTCTATTTAGTGGTATTGGAACCATATCGGGTGCATGATATATTTATATATATGTATGAGATGAGTAGCATCAGGGGCATCGAGGATGTGGGTTACATGAGGTTCCTTGTGCATCGGGGCATCGAGGATGTGGTTTACTTGGGGTGCTAGGCACCAAGTTTGTAATGGAGCATCATGGGATGCAGGACCTTGTGGTGGAAGACACTAATGATGTGCGGGATACGTTGTGTGTCGGGAATGACACAGGGGAACCAATGAGGCACAAGAGTGATGATACATCACAGAAGGATTATGCTCTCGAAAAATAGGTTAGTGAACCTTGTTTATTTTTATTTTTGTTAGGTAGAGAAAAATTTAGGAAACTCCTAATATGGGGAGCCCCCCTTGATGATTTTAGCCCGGAACATTGAGACCGGGGAAGTTTGGGTTACTTTGATCAGTGTGGTATGTTCGGTTCCTTCTTCGGGTTTCGTTTGATAGCTCAGGGATGAGATATATTAAGGAGGGGAGATTGTAAGAACCTGGGTTTTTAGAACAGATCAAAATCCCGACCCTGTTTGAATTTTTGACTTGTCCCTGAGAATACTGGAGAAACTGAGCAGTTTCTGGAAAATTCCAGACTACACGCCATGTACTTTTAAGTACACTTTGTGTATATGTTAGGCTGGTTCCAGTCGTGTGCTCACCGAGTACATGTCATGTGATTACTGTGTAGAAATTTCATACTACACGATGGGTATTTATTAACACGCTGTGTACCCTTGACCGTGTGGTGGCCATACATGGCATGTAGGCCTGTTGGTCGGGTAGAATTGTTTAACCAAGTACTGGTCGTGTCCTCCTTGGACACGCCGTGTAGTCTACCCATGTACGAGGGATATACATGTCGTGTGGGTAAGTTGGAGAGGAAGAGAAGAAAAATTAAGTACACGTCGTGTAATCATGTCGGTAGGTGCTGGAAAGTAAGTCGGCAGAATTTCAGCCATCTTGCGAACTGTAAAACGATACACGGTGTTTAGTCGTAATGTACACACCAGGTAGTTTCTTTTTTCGCTAAAATAGTATGTAGCCTCTTATTAAGGCATAACCATAATACATCTATCAGGTTGAGCAGGGAGAGTAGTCCCGGATTTCAATCCCCTCTCGTTCCTTCGTTCGAGACTTGATTCAAACACCAGTTGATCCGTTGGAACCCCCTCGGTAAGGCCTTAATACCTCTTGAGTTTTTTTTTGATTTCTATTCTAGAACGAGTTATTGGGGTTTGAGCGGTTTAGATTATTTTGTATATCTACCATATTTTTGACCTAATATGAGGCTTTTAAAGGAGGAGTATCATCATAAAAGTATCATGCAGGTGGTGCATACAATTTTTTGTGTTTTCGTGGTCATTTGGGTGACGCGGCCTTTGACGCGTTTTTGAGTATTTTGAGCTGGACCCAGTTTTATTTGATATTTCATATTAAATTGTTTATGGACATATAGGAAACCTTTGGGTATGCCCTGCTACCTATTTTTTTGAGTGCGTTTGGGAAAGTGGTCGTTGCTCATCGGGGCATTTTGGTCAGGGAATGCCAAGATGGTTATAATTGAATTGTATTGTATTAAACATTATCTTTAGTTATTAGACCTATATATAAACTGTTAGAGGCCTTAAAGACCTTTGTGCTAGTATGGGATAGAGCTTTCTTAGTGAAATTCAACTGTTTAGATTTTTTTCATGTTTATGGGTTCTATTTAAATATGTAATATATGTAATTACTGAATTTCATATCCTGGAACCTTTGGGTTGTGTTGGGCATGGCCCAGATATTCTTAAATAATGCTGATCATAGGTTGGGCTTGGCCCAGGTTACTTTGGGTGGTTTTGACCATGGGATTGGGCGTCATGGGCGTCGGTTTGAGGCAGGATGACTGTCAGGTTAGGCATGGCCCAGGTTACTGGGATGGCAAGGCAATAAGACATGAGCGGCATGGTCGCAGGGACATGAGGTGTTAGAGGTGTTGTGGCTTGGGTACTATTTTGGTTATTACCACTCACCCAGAAACTTTGATTAGTTTGCACACAGAGAGACTCTGTGATGAGGTGGTTTGACCACTTATATTGGTAGATTTCCTCGTTAGTTGTAGTTTAGGTGCTATTGGTTTGGTGGTGCTTGCCGTAGTAAGCAACGTGGAAGTTGAGGCGCCTTTAGGGGATAGCATTGAGGCTATCGGGATGGGGGAAGAGGCTCGCTGTTATTTGAGGGAAGATATCAATGTCCCTCCGGGTACTTTATTTGATGGGAAGACATCGTTGTTCCCCGGGTAATGTTATTTTGAGGGCAGACATCATTGTCCCTCTGGTTCCTTACTTTAGGAAAAACATTGATGTTCCTCCAGGTAACTACTATTGGGAGTGCCTTCGGGACATCGGTACATGAGACACACGGTGTCATGGGGCACATAGTGCCGGGTTATATGACAGAGATTTCATCGTTGGCCGAAGTATGTGACACTCCATGGTTGCTGCTGAGCACTAGTGGATTTTGTGTTTAATTGTGCATCGTTCTTGTTTACTACTTTCCTTAAAAATTCATTCCTGCTTAAACACTTATATTATCTACGGACCATTGGGTGGTATCCTACTAATATTCGTCTCACACCCTGCACAGGCCCTTCGGTACATGTGTAGACTTTATCGATTTGCATGAAGAAAAGAGGTCAGCTTCAGAAGATGGACTACATTAGATGTCGCTTGGAGATGGTATGGACCTTGATGTCTTTCCAAGTTGGCGTTTACATTGTTTTTCAATCTTTCATGTATCATCCTGCTTACTTGTTTTGTAGCTAAAGATGGTTATCCATTGGAGCCTCTTTTGTTTTGACATGCTTTTGATGCATGTTTGTTGTTCCGTAGTATTTACAAGTGATCATCATACTATTGTGGCTATTTCCGCTGATGTTGTTTATATTTATTGCATCTGAAATTTATTGATACTGAATGTGCTTCCACTCAGCAGGTCTGGTTCAAGTCTTCTAAGTCAATTATTCTGCTGCATATTTATCGTTATACTTGGAACAATACCATTATTATTATCCTCTGAGAGGGTATAGCCTCCCCACTATACCTATTAGACCCTCGCTGCTAGTCGGCGGCATTTGGCATTCGAGGTGGTGCGCCTAAGGTAGTAACACCTGACCCGTTTAACAATTTTTGGGTGGCTATTCGGGTCTTGGTTGTTACACTGAATGTATCAGACTTTAGTCAAACAATTTGGAGCCTTACTTTATTTATATTTTTTAGTTCCCTCACAATTGAGAGAAATAGTCTGTTGAATTACAAATGTAGTGGGATATTTAGATACATTATTTAATTAATCTATTCCAAAACCACACACAATAAAATTAATGGATTTTGTATTGAGATTATATTCCCTTTCTTGTTCATTACTTCATTATTCCAAACATTCCTTACAGATCTCATAAGGTTTCACAACTTTTAAATAAACCTTTATTCCATGATTTTTTAAATAAATAATCATATGGAATTTCCATAATCCATATTTATCATCATTAAATTGCAAATAATGGATCATTGACACACCTTCTCTATAATCATTCATTTCATGATGTCTTCTTCTAAATATTTAACTCGGGATTGTTATAACAAGTAAATATTTAGTAGAGAATTCATATACTACTGGTTGATATCGAATAGATCAAATAGAATATTCTCGAATCAATCCATCTATTGATAATTAATTTTCAGTATCCAATATAACAATAAATATTTAAGTATTTCCAAAGAAATATAGAAATAGAGCACTTCCTTTTATATCAATAATTGATATCAGATAGAAAAAATAATTTTCAAGAAGATAATATATTAGTAGAGCCCTGAATTTGATACCAATATTTAATTCAAGTTGATAATGAAGAAGAAAAATAAACAATATGAGGTTGAATTGTGGTTTTCCAAACTTTGACAGATTCATAACTCGTCTCTTATTGTCCAACAAACCTGTCCTTTTTCTTAAAGTTGAGTGATCAATGGAAATAAATAAAGGAAATGAACACAATGATGTATAGTGGTTAAGTGAACAAATATCCTTTAGTCTACTGCCCCAATGATCTACTCCCTGATCATGGCGATTTTCACTAGGAAATCTTGTCCTAATATATTCAATCAACAATTTAGTGTAGGCAGATAAAACGTTTACAATAAGGATTTTTAGAGACTTCTAATTCTTTTACAAGGAACCGTTAATCCTCAACATAGTACAATAGTATGAAAAAAAACCATGAATGAGTCCTAGAATCCAAAAAACTAATAAATAAATAGACATTTATTTTTTTAGAATAAAAATTAAACATCATAGTTTCACTAATAACTGATAGATGTATTCAGATCTTCAATAATGCATAGCAGAAAATAGATCTACAACATCATGCATTCTTTCTTTAAATATAATATATAAAACACCAAATATATTTTTAAAAATGTATGTATCCAAAGTGTATCTCTGAAAAATACTTTTCCATTCCTGTAGAAAAATATGTAACAATAAAATGCAGTAGGAACAATAAAAATTGCAGTGAGTCGATACATGAAAAAATGTATGTCGGCAAAGTGTAGCACTAACTACACTAACACATTGAATTGAATATCTCCATTATTATTTTTATTATATTTTTTGTATATATTTTATATTCTAATAAATATTATATCAATATTTAAACAATTTTTAGAATATAACCTGTTAAAATAGATCCATAAGTATAACATAATAAATCATTAATATTTGAATTCAAAATCATTCATGAAAGGTCATAACATCCCATTAGAGTATAAAATATTTACTCCATTGAATATGATAATTTAAAAATCATAAAAAAACATTGAATCAGTCATTAATGAGGCTTAAAATCATCTTTATGTCTACCAAGACCATTTCATAAATCATAGATAATATCACAGATTTAGAACACCATTATTGAATGGTAAAATGTTAATTTAATTTACATGAGGACAAAACTCCAAATTTTGGTTTGAAAAATATTTTTGATCACAAAAGTAGGGTTGATGTACCGTATATTTGATTTCTCAAATGTAGGGATCTTCATAAACACAATGTTGATTATCAATACTTTCTCTTTTCTCAAACATAAGGTTCCATCCAAATGTAGGGTTTATTAACCATACTTTCCTAAAAGTGTAAGGTATATAATCCATACGTTTTATTTCAAACATATGGTTCTTCATTAATTAATTTTCAATTACACATGTTGGGTATGAAAACTATTTCCATAATACATTTAAATGTGTCCTGAATAGTTGTAAAACAATTCCTAGTGAATTAGTGACTTGAGAATAATTCCAAAATATATATTCTGATGAATAATAATTTTTTAAAATTCACATAAAATAAAATTCATTAGTGACATAAATTTGGTTGTTTGTGAGAATCAAAACTAAAAAGAAATTATTGAAAATATTGAATCAACACATGCTCAAAATATAGTTTTTTTATTGGTTATACTATTTATTTTTTTGATTATAATCTAATATTGTGGGAATAGTCAACCCAATTTCTATTTTAGGACCACACCACTATTTGATAGCCACTTACATATTGTAAGGTGTAGATGAGTCTGTGTGACAATTTGACTCGATCCTGGTGATTCGGGATAGGGGGTTACAAAATGGAATTAGATCCCATTTTCTTCTAATATATTATATTGGGCTTAGTAGATTTTGAATATCCTAAAGGACTTTAGTGGTTGTATTTATTTTAAATAAGAAATGCAGTCATAATTTTTTAGAGTAGTCAATATGTTTTTTAGTGATGTAAAAAGATCGCACTAATTTTTTAAGTTATTTTGATTATTACATTGTAGAAATGAGATGGATATTAATCATTTACATCAAATAGTACACACATATATTCATAATAAATCCTATAAATCATATTATTAGATATATTACCTTAAAATAAATTCATGAAAATTACTATGATAAATAGGTAAACTGTCAAAATATTTTAACATAATGATACTGTGTGAATATGGTTGTAATTACAAATGAATGATGATGATAGTATTTCATGGATTATACAACTACTAAGGTAAAGAGAAAATATTTATAAATTACAAAGAAATCACACATTGAGTAATGATAATGAATTCTATAGATCATAGTGAATAATATCATTTAGATGATGTTTTGGAATGACATGAATATACCACTAATGTGTTAAAGAGTTTTTATATGTCTTTATTAACATTGTATTCATATGTAAGTCGTTTTTTCTGAGAATAGATAATGTGGCATTATTTTGGTAATTTCCATGTATACGTATGGCTTTTTTTGTATACAGAGGAGTTTTAGAAATCTATAACAAAAATATATTACTTGACATGTCATATATTTGGTATATAGAGAAGAAAAAATTATAAAAGGAAAGTGATACATAATATATTTCTCTAGATTTAGAAAAGTATAATAATAGGGGAAGATTTTGAATCTTATAAATTATATTTTTATACTTGCATAATATATTTTCCAGGGAAGGTGAAAATGTTATAATTTAAATCATTCATTGTGATATATGACATATTTTAGATGTCATGTAATTTTTTTGTTGATTCTTGACTTGAAATACTACAATGGTTTGGGATGTGTAATATTTTATCTCATGCAAATAATTGGAAAAGTACTTAGAAAATATATGACACATGTAGCTTGTTATTTATGGTATGTATGTCTTTTTACATGTGCCTGATTTGGTAGCAATATAACACTTAGTATTTCGTGGTTTTTCTTTTATAATATCACTATTTTAATATAATTCACCTGAATATTAAATATTTTATTATTTCATTACATTAAATGTTTATTATATCATGATTTATTCCATCATGAATAAATTATTCCAATGTATTAGTTTTTGAATCCCCATTTTATCCACTAAATTTATTGTTTTAAACCATATAAATGTGTAAAACATTACAAAACTCATATATTGTGTTACTCACCTAATTAAAAATAGAATAAAAATTTATTTACAAATTTATAAATGCATCCCATTAATAAGTTATATGAACCCCTTCATATAAATCCTTAGAATTATATGAAATCAATAGTACATATAAGAGTAATCATGGAGAGAGGGAAAACCAACCCCTAATTTTATATGTAAGGAATAAGCCTCCAAGGCAGTGAAAAAACTAACTCAAAGTCACTCTACCTATGGATACATTATTTAATATATATATATATATATATATATATATATATCTCTGTGTGTGTGTGTGTGTAATTTCATTATAACTATAACACCAAATATATATAAACTATACTGAACCGAAAAACACAATCTAATAAATTTATAAAAAACCAAATTAATGGTATATTAAAACTAAATATTATGTTATCATTCCTATAACATAATAATAATTTTATAAGAAGACATTTTTACATAAATTCTAAACCTACATAATATTCACATCATATAAACATTACATATATATATTTAAAATAAATAAAAAGAAAAATATTAAATTTATTTTTCAAAACATGTTTTATCAATATGAAAAATTAATTTTAAAATTTGGAATACAAATATTAAATTTATAATTACTAACATTAATCATTTATAACAAATTTATAAACAATAATATTTTTTAACAAAAATAACATTTTTTGTCATTTTGGTCCTATTTCTTAATTTATTGAAGATAATATGACTACACATAATTAGTCATGATTATATTTGAGGAATGGGTTAGAAACTACAAGTAACATATAATTCCTTATGCAAGTGGCATTTTTTACACAAGTGTCGATTCATGTAGGTGGAAACCAATATTTACCCGAGCTACTTGTTCCATCAAGGTTATTCTCATTCCCAATGTTAATAACCCTTCAACCCTCAACCAATTCAGACCGATATGTCTGTGAAACTTCACGTATAAATTTTTTACTACTCTTATTATTGATAGGATCTGCAATATTATCCCATGAATTATTTTAGAAGAGCAACATGGGTTTGTTAAGGGAAGAAATATTTAGGGTGCTATTGGTATTTCCAAAAAGATGGTTAGTGATTTGAACAAAAACTTTTTTGGCTATAATATCATGATCAAGATTGAAATTGATAACACCTATGATAAATTGGAGTGGAGCTTCATTTTGAATTTTATGAGAACCATAGGCTTTCAATATTGGTTCTGTGGCCTCTGCTTCTATTTCTATGCTTCTCCTTGGATCTTTATTTCTCTCATGGGTAAGGTCTTTGGTTTCTTTAAATCAGTCCGTGGAGTTAGGCAAGGCGAACCCCTTTCTCATACACTGTTCATATTATCTTAAGAAGCCCTCTCAAGAAATATCCACAAAGGTATTGCTGATGGGGTTGTCCTTCCCTTTAGCAACAGATTTGGAAATGGCTGCATCTCCCACCTAATGTTCACCGACGATATCCTTTTATCATCAATAGAAGGAAGAGGTCAATTAATGGTTTCTCCATTATCATGTCTTATTAGGGAAAGTTTATTGGTCTGATTATCAAATCTTGAAAAAGAAATGTCTTCTTTTCCAATAAGTTCCCAGATCATTTATCCAATGTTATTTAATCCTAGATTGGAATTCAGTGGCATCACCTTCCTATGGTTTATCTTTGAGTGACTGTTTCTAATAGAAGGGTTAATAAAATTATATTTGATGACATCACTAACTAGATCACAGGGAGAATTTTCATTTGGAAGAACAAATTTCTCTCATTTTGAGGGCGTATCACTCTTATCAATAGTGTCCTCACTTCTATTCTGATGCATGTTATATCCATCATCAAAGCCCTGAAAGGAACTCTCAGGAGACTGGAAAATGCCATAAAGGATTTCTTTTGTGATTCCAATCAAACTAGGCTTTGTCAATGGGCCTCTTGGAATCAGATTGAAAAACATGTCGATGAAGGTGGTATTGGCCTACGAGATGTGGAAGACCACATGTGCTCGATGCAAGAAAACTTTTCTTGGGATATTCTTGAAGGGACCTCCCTCTGGTCCAAATTTATTATTAAAATATGTGGAGATTGGAAAAGTTGGATCTCTCAACCCCAAAGATTGTTAGGACTGGCTTGCTGCATACTTAAACACCTAAAGGATCTGGAGGATCATCGTCGCTGGATCATTGGTCATGGTGACATAAACTTCTAGATTTCAAACTAGTCAGGTTCGCTGCTCCATTTTCCAGGCTTCCCAGTCCCTTAAATTTCCTTCAAAGAGGTCAGTCTTTACCCAACCTTCCAAGATTCAATCTTAAATCACGATCAGAAGATCATCTATGATATTTTAATTTTTTTTATGAGCTAGTTAAATGTTCCTTCATGGGATCTAGTTCAAGAAGATTCTCTTGTCGGGACTTTAGGAACATGCTTCACTCTTCTAGTGGCATGGATTTTTGGGCAGCAAAACAATGGTGTAAGGAAATTCCATATAAGCATAATTTCTAGTCTGGAGTATAAGAAATAATGTTTTCCCTATTGATGATAATGTCCAAAAAAGAGGTTCCCCCATGGTTTCTAGATGTTACTGCTACTATAGACCCCAACATGAGACAACAGGTCATCTCTTCCTTCATAGTGAATGGGCTTTGGGAGTCTGGAATTCTCTATAGCTGGGTATGAACATCCATTTTTCTGGTGAGTCTTTTCAACTCTTCATAGAATCCTGGTTCATGGGAGCTGGTTATCTTGGGTTGGAAACTAAAGTCAAGGGCAAGATTTTCGCGACTAGTTATTGGTATCGTAGGGAAGAAAGGAACAACTCCTACCTTGGAGTTTCCCAGTCACTGCACAGCCTTCAAATACGAATCCATATTATCGTTATTGAATTTGGTGGCCTACTTAAAAATGCATGGAATTGTTCTACTTTCAAGTGTTTTCTTTTGGGTGTCTCTAAGGATTCTTCTACAAGCTCTTCCAACTAGTGTCGATGGGTCAAATGGAGGCCTCCTCGCACTGGTCTAAAACTCAATGAAGATGGATCTTGTGTCGACAGGATCATGAGGGGAGTCAGTCTGATTAGGCACGACAGAGGTTCCATGCTTTTGGGCTTTAGTGCTTTCTTTGTTTCTGGTAACTCCCTAGGTTCTGAGACCATTTCTATGGTTTTGGGTCTTTCCTTGTGTAGACGATACAATATATCAATCTTGGAATTGGAATCCTATTTGGCAGTGCTGGTCAAATCTCTCCAATAGAATGTTGTTGTCCCCTAGAATCTAGTGTATTCTATTCGGTACTACAAATGTTTTATTAATCACAATGTTTGTGTCTTCCACACATGGCATGAAGGGAACTTCGTAACTGACTCACTCGCAAGACAAGGTGGGCCTGGAGAATCCTTGAATCTCTTCTCTAGCTTGGGGTCTCTTCCTAATGAGTGAAAGATTTTGGTTAAAAATGATGCATTATGTCTTCAATATTTTTGCCCCCCTTGATGTTACTTGGTCTTGTGTTGTACTCTTTTCTTTCTTCTATGAATAAAATTTTACTGATTTTGGTTTATAACATAGTTGATTTCATGAGATATATTATAATCAGTTATATCTGATATTTTTTTTATTATTCAATGATTTATTTTGAGAAACCAAAATTATCTATCATGTCTTATGATAACTTTTATTATATCCAATGATATAGTGTAAAATTTAGGGATTTGATGAATCATACACTACAACTCAAGGATCCTTACCCTATGACTCTAAAAAACTGAACTTGATATCATGATATCATATATCATAAACCAAGGAAGTGTAATCTCATGGAAGATGTTCATCCACATCATTTCATAACTTATGATATCATTATAAACACATTACAATGATCTTTTTCTTTAGAAAATCAGTATAAAAACATGTTGAATCAATGATAAAATTTGATATAATACCACTGATGTGTTTTTTGGAATCATTTGTTGACTAACACAGTGAAACAAATCCAACAAACATCCAAATATATCATCCAAAAATCAACATGTAAATGATGAACACAATATAAAACATGTGTTCATATTTTCTAGTGTATATTATATTTGATGATAATTATGTAGTATGTTTGATGTATATCACCCAGTGACAGCCAAAGGAATATCTTCTCCTTAGGTTGTACACCATACACTTGAATCCTTGTATATAATGAGAGGATCCCTCAAACTTTAAATGTGGGTTAACAAAATATCCTAAATGATAAATGGGTAATAGGGAGGTAGATATATATTTTTATTTTTAAGATACTGAACGTCTCCCAATTGCAGGATCAAACCATTTATTTAGGCTTCCTTCATTGAAGGAACTCAAGAACACACTACCAATGTTTTTCAACCAATATATGTTACCTAAAAATGTATTCTTGTTGAAATATATTCATTTGAACATTTTAAGTGATTATAATGTATTTATCATTCTATAAATGAATCATCATTGTGATTCAAAACTAAAGAAAATAATTTAGAAGTTGTGGCAGTATCCCAAGTACAAGATCATTTCACATAGTTCATATTATATAATATGATATATGCACCAGATTCCGACAAATATATCTCTATATCGTCACATGTGATATGCATCATATGGATATCAAAGATTATGACCCAAGGTATATTGTAAAATATGATATGCATCATTTAGGGCATATTCATCACACACACCCACAAATGATTTAATACATACATACATACATAAATACACATATATATATATATATACATACATTTGTGTGTTTGTGTTCATTATTCATTTACACTAGAAGTTTACAGTGTATATTTTTTAACCCTGCATATTTTATGTATCATTATATATACATATTATATATAAATTACATAGTTGTTGGATTATCTATTTGTATTAAAATACCCACAAACATTATATTTTTAAAATATATGTGTGCAAATAAATTTATAATTAGTAAGTAGTTTATGAAAACATACACAATAAATTTTATGTTAAATTTTGTAGTGTACTTTTTGTTTTTACAAACAGACATTATATTTAAATTTGATGTATAAATTTATAGATGAAAATATATATACTTACCTATATCTGGAAATGAAATTTCAAGTGTCAA
Source organism: Viscum album (assembly GCA_963277665.1). Classification (NCBI taxonomy): domain Eukaryota; kingdom Viridiplantae; phylum Streptophyta; class Magnoliopsida; order Santalales; family Viscaceae; genus Viscum; species Viscum album. The sequence goes on from OY728129.1 coordinate 3,056,006, forward strand.
ATTATAATGTAAAATTCTAGTGAAAATATTTAGTATAAACTTATACTATAGGTATATGTATATATAAATACATTTTTTATGTGTCCACATACACACTTACAGGAAAAAAAATATTTTCAAATATATATATATATATGTACTTGTGTGTGTGTGTGTTTATGTCAACATATAAAATGAATTTATATATGTGTGTGTGTGTTTTTGTGTGTGTGAAATAATAAATATGTATAAAAATAATATATATATATATATATATATTGATACATACATATATATATATAGTATAAATTTAAATTGTAAATATTTATTATAAGTTTAAAAAATATCAAAACTATACATACTAAGTAAAATTAATTATTAATTTTCATTGTAAATTTCCATTGAAATTTTGGAAGTTTATATTCAAAATTAAATTTGGAGAAAATATTTTCACTCGTAATAGGAAATATTACATTGTAAATTATTAGTGTAAAATTTACACTATAAATTTTTTATGAAATTATCCACTATTAATTTTGAATGCAAAATTTAAACCATGTATTTTTATTTTTGTGTGTCTCTATAAGGGGTAGTGTGAATTGTTAAACTTCAAGTACGAAATTCAACAAATTTTTGGAACTCTCCGTTGTGTATTTTTGTTAAAAATATCTATTTTTATTTTGAAATATTTAATTTGAAATCATATTTTAGGTTGAAATTTTCACTAGTGAGTGAAAATTTTCACAGTGCATTTTCATTAAAATTTTATTCTTGAATTTTGAATTTTTTTATTGGAATTTAAATTTTATGAGAAAATTTAATCTAGTCATTATAATTTTCACTGATTACTATTTATTTAATATTTAAAATTTTACATTATAAATTAATTTGCGGTGTATATTTCCATTGAAGGATAAAAATTTACCTAGGTAACTAAGAATTTATGATAACTATTATCGTTGAAAATTTCTATTCTTATTTTCAGGATTATTTAACACATTATCTGAATATTAAATTTTCAGTTGAAATTTCTTCTAGAAATCATGAATTATGTTTATATTTATATTTGTGTATATATATATGGAAGTATGATTATAAAATTTATATATATAAATATATAGTATAATTATATTTTTTATTGAAAATTTGAAATAAAAATTTCATTTTTATTTTTAAATTTTTAGTTACAACTCTAAATGTTTATCTTGAATTTTATTTACATGTTTATATTTTAAAATTGGAATTACATTGTAAATTAATAGTTTATTGAGAAAAAATCACTAGTTATTAATGATTTTCACATTCCATTTTCATTTAAATTTTGAATATTTTCATTCAAAATTAAATTTTGAGTAGAAATTTTCAATTTTTACTTAAAAATCACTATGTATTTACTCTAGATAATTCCATTTGATTTTTAAAATTAAAATGTAGAAATTAAATACTGTGAAAAATTTTTAACTAGTAAATGAAAATATTCACTATAAATTTTTATTAGAAACTTACAATAGAATTTTGAATGTTTCGGATGAAAATTAAATTTCAGAAAGAATTTTTCATATGTAACTCTAAATTTCCAAATAAATTTTAATTAAAAATATGAATGTTTCGAATATTAAATTTCAAATATAATTTTTTATAGTAAATGAATCGTTAAATTCAAATTTAAAATACAAAATATTAAGGTACTCACTTCATAGGTATTTTTTCCCAAATTGAAAATTACATAATCCTATTGAACAGATAAAATACAAAGCACATAAATTTATATCAATAAAAAGTTTGTTAGAAAATCCCCAGAACCTTCACAAGTTTTTGTTTCTACAATATTTATAGGATGAAAATATTTATCACATTATTCAATTTTACAACTGACCAACATGATTCATATAAAAGTGGTTAACCTTTTTTATTTTCCATTAATTTGAAATGAAAAAATAGAACCCACACAAATATCATTTACATGAGTTGGAACAAAGAAAATTGACACCAACAAACACTGACCCATGCCTGAAACCCTTATAAAGAACCAGATCCCCATGCTCACATATATCTCAACACACATATATCATGAATCATCATCATCATCACTATTTTCATCAACCGTAAAATGTGTATTGTTTCATGTGGGATACTAATTACCACACAACCCAATGTTCCCCCCAAATGTATAATAATTATTCCTTAATATCAATGTATTCATTGGGGTCACCTATCAATAGTAATTATAAGAAATGTTCAACTGTTATAAAAAATTAAGGCTCAAAAAATTTGGTATGATCTCGATTGGCTTATGATTATGAGGTCGATCCAATGACTCCTTGTTGGAAAGAGTAGATATTTGGTTTTTGGGTTTTCAGAGAGAATATATTTTATTTGAGATCGAATATGAGAGGGAATTTTATTTGACTAATCTTAATAGGGGTGGTGTAGAATAAGTTTTTTTCATGGAGTTCTATCATCGATTGTGTTTTGGGAATCAGTGTGTGGTATTATATAAGAACTGATAAGATCCATCAATTTATCTTTTTGGTTTACAATTCATATATGAAAATTGTTTTATTACAAGATATAGTAAACTAAAAATTATTAACAAATCAAGGTGTGTATGATCTGGATCCAAAATACATAAATAAAAGAACATGAATTTGAAAATTATATGATCTATATTAGATATACATGAATGATGAGAACACCACCTCCTAACTCTTTATTATAAAAATAACAATTTCAAATATATGAGACATAAAATTGGTAAAAGTACTAAATATGTTATCAAAGGAAGAAGTATTGATTAAACCAAGTATTAGTTATCAAATCTATTACATAGATTTAGTGCCTAAAATCCTTGATAGACTCATCATACACACACAAAACCCAAAAGGATACATTGGAAAACAATAAATATAAACATAAAATAATATGAAACTTCTTTCATAGCCATGTCTTAATTCCAATACCAGGTTACGACTAGACTAGAGAATCTATAGCTTTTTAATCCCACTTCATCCAAGTTTTATCCTACTCTAAGAATAAATTTCATCATCTAATAATGACCATTGTTCTACTTTGGTAATTAGGATTGATACATCGATATTTTTATGGAATGAAAAAAAACATTCAATGATAGAACCTCATCTATATTTATTCTTAATAGATCTCTTGTAAAACATGATGTTTCTCTCTCATGGAAGAACTAGAATGAGTAACTTTCCCAAACCAGAGGAGTGGATTAATTTATTATGAGAAGGTGAAATGATAATTTTCAAGGCAGCGAAGTATAGATAGAAGATTCATGGATGGCTTCAATTGAGAAAGAAGTTCAATAGTCCCAACTCTATAACATCTCACAGGATAACTGGGCCAAGGTGATAGGACCCCAAGTATAAACCAAAGATGGATCCACCATATTAAAGAAAAAAAACCACAGAATGAAAAATGGGAACATGCGTCGTTATTTTATCAAAAAGATTAACAGTGTGAACATCCCATATAAAGATAACATTTAATTAAAACCCAAATATAAAATATCTTATATGTAAAAACAATACACAAAAAATAAATATAAAAAGGTAGATCATAAGATGAAATGTAACATGTTTTAAAACATTTCACATTTATGAATGCATATCGAACAATTTTTAATAATAAATCATTATCATATATAAGTGTAAGATATCAACATGAGAAGTATAATTACAATATCTTTCATGAAACAAATATCACAAACCACTATATTATAATAATAATGATTGTGAACATTATTGTTTTATCAACCATTTTTATTGTAGAGGGAAAACATTCATTATTCATAAGTAATTTCTAATCATCGATATCAAAATAGATTTTGTCTTACTATCATATGGGTTATTAGAAGTGCATATCTAAAAGATACACAAATTGTTTATCTCAATATCGTCCCAAAAAATATAGTTTAATGTCAATATTCATAAATCTACTATGTAATACATAATTATTATACAAATAATAGGAGAACTAAATATCACAATTCAATACAATACTTGTATTGGATAAAAAAACTCATTTTTTAATTCTTTTAACCAAATATAATTTTTTATACATTGAGTAAAATTTATGTATTCCTCTTTAGTGGTGGACGTTGAAACAATGGATTGTATGTTTTATTTCATGGACATAAGTCTAATATGGGTAGCAATTAAATATCTAGAAATTGAATTATGATTATTTATACTATTAGTATAATAAAAATCATCAGACCCAATAACATCATCAATATAACTATTTTTACTACTATAATGAATTCAAAAATCAACATACATAAACACAGACTTGACAATCCATATCAATGAATGTAAGTGAAACTTCCCATGTATACCCATAAATTCCCTAAATGTATAAATGATAATGGAAATATCCAGTATAGATCAGACCATAGAACACAAAAAACTACCAAAAAATATTTAATTATGGGTTCTTATTCATATAGGTTACCTCTGCTTCACAGTCCCAAAGGAATTCTAATATTTTTAAAATTCTCAAATAGACACTGCTTTAAAACCTTATAAATATAGTCATGTTGCAAAAAATATAAGGCCTTATTATCTCAATATATATTGAATTACAAATCAAAAATCTATTTTTCACTTCACATATATTTCATTTTAAAAATTTAATTAATTTGGATTTTTACAAGATCAATTAGCCCCATTTTTTATAAATAAAAACCATTCATCCACATATAAAATAGATAATTAATTTCATACTTAATAGGCATAAAATAAATTCATGAATCATATTTTTCTCTAATAATACTATTTTATATCATAAAATAATAAAAATATTTTTACCACTATCTGGGGTTCTATTTAAGAATATAAAAATATTTTTATAAAATATAAATTTTATTGGATTTTAAATAATTAGAAAATCCCCAAAGATGCTTCATGTAAATCCTTTCATCTAGTTTACCATGAAAAAAAATTAATTTCAATATCCATATATTTCATATATAAATAATTACATGTACAAAAATTAATATTAATCTAAGAGATGAATTTTTCATAATATGGTAAAAAGTTTCACCACAGTTAATACATTCACAATGAAGGAATCCTTTCACAATGAACAAATATTTATATGTATTTTTTAATTCTCAATTATTATCATCATTTTATATTAAATTACATATAAAACCCATTACATTCATATTTTTAGGATTGGTTACAAAGGTTCATCTATAATTTTAATAGGAAAATTTATTTCATCTTCTATATCATCAAACTATTGTTTTTATTCTTTTCAATTCATATATTTCATAATGGATTTAGGATCATTGTTGATAATATCCAAGTAAATATTAAATGAATAAGTATCCACATTGACATGACATAATCAGGTAAGTGTTATAATGGTTATTATAACTCTATCATAGGTTAACTGATAATCTATGAGATTATAACCCACCCATCATTCTTTTAAATTTGGTTTACAATCAGACTCACTTTGAGACTAATTGGTAGGAATGGAGAATCATTCTCATGTTCAAAATATTCTGAGGACTCTAGGGGAACCTCAACATTAATTTTTTTGTGTGTTAAAATTTTTTGGGCACATCAAGCATGTATTTAGATAGTGAAAAATCATATAATATGACATAATTACTAATTATGATTTTTTTATTGGGTTTATTAATCAATAATCTGTAACCTTTAACACCTTTGTATAGCCCGCAAAGGCACACTTGTTAGACATCATTTCTATTTTATCATTATTAGTGTGAGCATAAGTTATACATACATAGAATCTAGATAATTATAATCAATGAATAATTTTTATCCAAATATATTCAAGGGTTTTAAAATCATTTATATTATAAAGGATGTGATTAATGATATACACTACCGTAGTGGAAAGTTTTTCCAAGAATGGATGATGTAAACCCCTGTGTGAGAGAATATGTATATCTACCTATACAATATAGTATTACTCATATGTTTATCTGAGGAATTCAGTTGAGTGCTTCCTATAATTATTTGGTATCTAAGAACCCCTTTGGATTTATTAAATTAAACAATATAATTATGATAGATTTTCAAACCTGTTATTAGTTCTAAGTGTCATTAACTTCTTAAATGATTGATTCCTAAAAAAATCATAACTTTTTGTAATAATAAATTGTATAATATGTATGTTTTAGTATATAATTTTAGACTTATCATGAGTAGTCATCAATAAAGGTTAAAAATAGTAGTCTCTAGTGGGATTAAGTCTTAGGAAAACCCTATAGCTCAGAGTGGTGGAAATCAAGTGGGTTTTCATATCTATAAGAAAATCTATTCAAACTCAAATTTTTGGATTTATAATATACAAAATCATTACAAAAGGTGAGATTATAAGGGGATATATAATTAAATTTTCCATGTTCATTCAATTCATCTAAGCATGGATCACTCACGTACCCAAGATTTATATTCCATAATAAAATGGTAACAAATAATGGGATATGAGAGGTTTTAAATTTATTTAAGTATTTCTAACCACCCAACACATACAATACATTTAATAGAGTTCCTTCAATTATAGTGATGGATCCATGGGATGTTCTTAATAAACTAAATTATGATCAAAAGGTGAATCCCTACTGGTCAGTAACCCCAACAAAAATGATGGTTCCTCTTAGTTTGGGTACCCATATAACCTATTATATAGTTTTAATTATCCCATAAAAAAGTAAATTGGATATAGAAACTATTCACATGATGTGAAAATTATTATTTTTCCCTAAGTATACATCATAAGAATCTATCTCTTTCAATTTAGTGAAATATATTCTCTTGGGGATCATATGAGATAAGAATCCTAAATCAAGGTCCCACTAATCATAAATGGATTGGTCAATACATTAATAACATAATTAGTGTTAGAGTTTTATAATTGTGACAATGAATGATCATTATTTTCTTTATATTATTTTTTATTATTTGGAAAATTCATCTTAATGTTCTCATGTGTCTTACATTGATAACACTTGATCACTCTATTCTTGTACTTATATTGGATATTTATAGACTAACATTTTTCTCTCGACCTACCTTTATATTCATTCACACCACTAATATTTAATCCCCAAACCACTATCTTAATATATCTTTGATTATGAATTTATTTAAACAACAAAGACAATTTAACCTTTTGAGTGTAAGAGAATCCTTAACGTACATCATAGATTCTTTAACATAAGTTAAAGACACATATAGAATTATTCAAGAAATAATAACATGGTCCTCTTCACCTGTATTGAAATATATTTCTGAATGATCCCAGAAGATTCTATTTATGTTTTTGATATTTTCCTTGAATATAATTTTAGAGTTCATTTTAGTGGTATACAATATTATCTTCTTGTATAATCTTCCTAAAAATATTTATTCATATAAAAGGATTCAAATAAAGACCATAGTTTAGTAGTAATAGACTCATACATGGCCTATTCAAAAACATTATTACATAAATACAATAATATAAGTCTATGATCATTATGAAGGACATCAGAAGAGACATCAATATGAGTAATAGTTAACTATCTATCATCCAAAATGGTGATAACATTTTTATTTAGGCCAAAAAGAGAATCAAGTAGATCGTTGTGGTCTAGGATTATTTTCATATTTAATATCCAATTATTAAAATAGTTTCTTTGTTAATTTTATCTATCTTTGTCTTTTTAGAACCCATTTAATTAATTAGAGGGTTCTTATACCAATTATTATGGGTATCATTGTGAGGTATTCTACTTGAATGTCTAAGGTACTCTAATTTTTTTTAGGGATTTATTATTAATATTGGTAAATAATTTTATTATTAAAATACCAAAGTAGAAAATGATGAATAGATAAAGGTGAGCATACTCTAAGTATGAAAAAATGAAAGTAATGTACATGTGTTTAAACATGGTTTAGTTTGTGTTGGACCTATATGTATGATAATAACACCATATTATAACTATTTATTATGAAAAGATATTATCCAAAAACAAGAGACCAAAAAGAAATAAATGGACCATAGGATTTATCAAAGGTATAAGGTTTATCTAAACATAGTGGAGGTGATTAACTTCTTTATAGTGAGTAATAACTTAGCATTTAATATAGACTCACAATACACACACCAAACATAAAAGGATACATTGTAAAAATATTATCAAAATATTAAAGAATAATAAACTATATAAATATATAGGTTTTAATTGCAAGACTTGGTTATGGGTAGATTGGTGAATATAAAACTTATAAATCCTAATTCAATCAATGTTTTCCTCTAAAATTAGTTTATTACTATGATATCCACTAGAGTTCTACTCTAGGAATGAGGTTCAGTGTGTCAATATTCTTGAGAAATTACAAAAATTCTAGGGATTTGATATTATATTTCATATTTCCTCTCAATAAATCACACAAAAAAAGAGTTTTATTACTTTAGGAAGTACATAAAAGAATTACTTTCCTAAACCGAAGAAGTGGAGGATATCATTATAGGAAGGAAAATTTATGGTTTTCCATGTAATAATTTCAATATGTAACACACATTAAAATTTTTAATTAATTAGGTTGTTCAAAGGACCCTCGTGTCTAATAGTTTTTAGGAAATCTGGCCCTAGGTGATAAGCCAACAAGTATAATTTCTCTATCGATACACCCTTTAAGAGAGAATAAATACACCGTATAATCACAAATAGTCACACATGGCACTATTTGATCAAAATGATCAACGGTGTAAAGTTCCTTATAGATAATCCACTAATGTAAATCCTAGATGAAAATATATTTCGGGGGACAATATTACACATAAAACCCATATTTAAATCTAAATTAGTAATAGTAATGAAACAATCATGAAAACCTTAAACAAGCATTAAAACCAACACAACCATATATAATAGTAATATACTAGCATTACTTAGAGTGAGATAATAAAATGATAAATTAAATTGAAATAAAATTCACACAACATATATTACATGGTTCATGTTAAATATCAAATTGAATTCTTTGGTAAGAACTGATCTAGTTTTTTATTGTTTAAGGGATGAAAATATCGAAAACATAATGATAACTCTTTTCTTATTGGGATTAATTCTATAGGATCATTATATTCGCGGAAATTTTAGGAGTAAATTCCATTGATACAATGATTCCATGTAATTTAATGATGAATATACCTTGGAGAGTACTCTGTTATCTTATGAATTATCTAAATTAATTCTCTTCGAAAAAATTTACCCTTAGCTTGTGAAAGATCCTTAACAGTATGAGTAAATTTAAATATCCTAAAATATAACCGCATAAACATTATTAATCAATGATTCATTGATAATGTTACTTAATACTATAATAATGGTGTGGCACCTTAAACTAATAAAAATATTAAATACATTTGAATTTTTTTTCAATTGAATAAAATAAACCAAAAGGTGGGTGACAGAATGTTGAGTGAAAAAATCTTTTGTAATTTATCCTCTCAATTTATTTTATGATATCCTGATTTATTTCAATGACATGGTGTAATAAAAACTTCTAACAATTGACCAGTAATGTGGTTTAAATCATGATTAAATATGGGGATCCCAGTGATGATTGAGAAATATAAATCCATAACATTTACATTAAATGATTTATATAAATGATTTTGTTTTGTTTTATTTGTATAATTGAATAAAGAAATTTCTAGCGTACTACTAAATCAAGTAATTTGGATGAGTGGGATTCTTATGTTCGAGAGATTAAAAAATTAGGTCATAGGGTTCCATTTATGTTTTGGTAATATATGTCAAATATGGTGAGGTTAGAGATTCCAAATATATGGTTTTCTATAGATACCATTATAATATTGGAAGGAAACTAAATCCCACTCAGACAAAATGTTGTTTTACATTTATTTTAAAGGGTTTTAAAAATATTTAAAAATATTTTTTTGGGTTTCTTAAGGGAATAATTGTTGGATTCCCGCATTAGATAATGGGATAGAGTGGTGTATCCAATATTTGGGGTGACACATTAATAATTTTTCAAAAAATTTAAATATGTATAATAATAATATGGGGGATAGTTGATCACACTATCCCCACATTTTATCACATAATGTAGATCTTTGATTATGCACTTTTCATTTTTTACACTGAATTCGTGAGTGGTACTCTAAGGTGCCTCTATGTTTTTTTGAATAATTGATTGGTCACATAAATTTAGGCCAAGTCCCAACCGATTATTTCTAATAAGTTGACAAAAATCACCAAACGGGTTTGATCTAGGCCATCAATCTGGTCAAATATTATCTAACATACATGTTCTTCCACTGGGTGGATGTGATTTAGGATATATTTTGATCATGTGTGATCATACATGATAGATTAAATCTACAAAATTCATTCCTCTATAAAATATATGTTAATCTAATTTCATGGTGTACGATTACATAACTGGATTGGTCTTTCCATTCCTATAAAATCATGTCTCCGTTAGATATAAAATTAAATTAAAATTACTTATAAATCACTCATAATCTATCTAATAATTTGATATTCCCCTAATTTTCATCAACAATAAATAAATATCCTTTATTGGTGTGCGATAATAGTGTCTTCCATCCATATAATTTTCAAAATGAGGAGTTAGAATAATGTGATCAAGGGAGACAATACGCTATTACCTGAACATAATTATCAATGTATTGTGCCTAGAATGTAGTCATATTATATAAATACTATATTCATCAAATTATAAAATTATTGTTATATTATTTCATGACCACAAATCAATTATGTGTCTTCATTGGATACATCCCTTGGTGGTGAAAAAGTAAAATTCATTTTCTGGGTTTTAATTTCGGCATTTTCATTTGTCGTGGATGAGTTATTAACTATGATTGGTTTAATGAGTTCCTACTAGTAGAGGAAAAATATCCTACATAACATGATAAAAATATTACACCCTGATTCACCCTCACTATTAAGGTGTTTTAATTTACAAAAAGTTGTATTAAAGCACTAGTTTATAAGCATTGAATTTCTAAATCAGGAGATTTTCATTATGGAAAACATGGTGAATAATAAACAGTTACCTCTAGTTTATAGATACAATTATTAGATATAGAATATTAGTATGGTATGATATATGTTTTCTCAACTTCCATACATGAGATAAATTTATGTGATGTTTGAAAACTATCCTTGACTAAAACTAATAAAAATTTGATCAATTTTGATTCCAAATATAAAAATGATTTTTATAAAACTATGTAAAACCAAATTTACATGAAGTTAACGAGATTCAATTATCTGATGGCCATGTGGGATAAATTAACCAACATATATGAGGTTGATAGAATGGTGAATGAGGAAAAGCTTCAAGTAATTAACAATAAGTTTGATGACTTGAAAATTTTCCCTAATGAAAATATAGGGGGATTAATCCACCAAATTATTAAATATATTAGTGAAATTCAAGGGTATGATAAAGAGATAAAAGATATAATTATTGTAGTTAATATCCTATAAATATTTCCAACACTTTATAATATAAAATTATATAATATTGATGAGATGAACTTCGTAGTACTTTCAATGTATAATCTACAAATCTATTTCATTTCATATAAATTTCTTGTTATGATAGATAGAACATCAATTAACCCAAATGACTAGATATATTTTTATGTATTAGAAAAATATGATATCATTAAAGGTGGATATTATTAATAAGATACAAAAGAAGAAATAATATCTATATTGGAAACGAAATTTTAGAGAGGAAAGGGTAAATTAGAAGGTGTGATTCCCTTGGAATGTTTTTTGTTTGGTAAAGATATAAACATTTCATTAAGGTATCTAATAATATTTCATAATTATAGAGGTGAAGAACTAATTACTAAAAATCCAAAAATTAATTTTCCCATCTAAAAAATAAATCAAATCGGGAAATTAATCTGGAAATACGTTTGAGAGAAAAATATTAGAGAAAACAATAAGAAGATTTTTATTATTATTATTTACCAAATGTATAAGTAAAGTTTAATTATGATTAATAAGACGTTATGATATTTATAGTTGAAAATGAATAATATGAAATGGAGGAATACAAACAAAAAAAATTTATTGATCTCAAGATAGAACGTGAGGTGGCTCTTGAAGAGATCGATGCTCAGAAAAAATAAAAAATAGAATATTTGTGATTTTTTGGAAATAGAATCCAGAATATTTGGATCATCTCAAATATAATATTCATTGAAATTAAAAAGAATGAAAATATCAATAATTCATTAATGTTTAATGAGGATAACTAATGAATATTAATCTAAATAATAGGTTAAGTTTATTGATTACCTTAATGATTGTGTAATGTAGCTAAAAAATAAGGTTGAATCGCTTAAAGAAGTTTTTTTTTACATTGATAAATAAACCTAAATTAGAAATATAATAATTTTATCCCACGAATAATATTCATTTTGTAACATTATCATATTGGTAATTTTTAGAAAGGGGAAAATGAGGCGCTTAAGGTGTTGAGAAAATTCTCAATGAACAAAGACCTAGGTATAGAGATAAAATTGGAGTCGACTATGATGTCTATACATAAATTATAGGAATAGATTATGATTAGAATGATGGTAAATAAAAGGTTTGTGATTTTTTTATCAACACTAACACTCCAAAATCATATATAATGATATCTTAGAATAAAGAAAATCATATGGTTAGAAATTACCTTCAATTTTCGAGAGTTAATAAAAAATTAGGGAGCTATTAAAAATATAGAGGCACGTGGAGGAATGATAGTGATTATATTTTTTGTTACACCAAAAGTTTTAGAGAAATTATTGTTATTAATACTATTATTATTTAGTTGTATATAATTTTAATGTTGGTTTCTTTATTTTTTCAAAACCATTAAAAAATGATTTGAAAATGTTCCACATAAGAAATAAACCAAACTAAATAAACCTTATCCATTCATAAGTGGGACATTAAAATGGAATCATATAAAAATTAGTATTGCAAACCATGGATTATTACTCATTATAGATGAATAACATTAATTAAAATAGAAAACATTAATAAGGTAAATTGATAGAAAAATAATAATCTGCATTACTATAAAATATTTCAAATTATCTTCAACATCAAGGATAAAAATGGATAAAATATATATATAATGAATAATATCACCCTGAAAGAAAAAATCATAATGAAAAAAATATATAAGAAATGCATCTCAGGAAGTGGGAGTGGAATGAATGTATAATTTTGTGTGTCTATATATATGAAGGGAATTTGGTCATTACAAATATAGTAATTCCAATTGTGGTCATTCAAAATATGGTAATCATAAATATGGTTGGTGGTAATATATCTTATAGGTATACTAAATTCAATTATTTTTAGGATGTAAATTTAAAATAATATACCTAACAATGAGATAAAAAATATGATATTAAAATATTTGTATATATAACTATAGGTGTGCTGTATAAATATTAATGTTTTAATTAAAATATAAAATGTTATATACTTAAAATTTTTATAAATCAACGGATTTGTAAAAGGTAAATTTTAGAATATAAATAATTAATTAAAAGTATTGGTTAAATCCTATTTAGTCTGAATGTAATATTTAATTTCAGAGAAATGATTTTTTAAGTATTATTTATTTTCTAATAATAAATTAAATTTGAACCATTAATATATTATTATATATTAACTAATATATTAACATTGCTATAATTACAAATTTATATGAAATCATATTAAGATAACATAATTTTTAAAGTTTTCATTTTCCAATAAATATTGTATTATTTATAATTTATTTTTTATATTTAAATGATAAATATATAAATTTTAACATTTTTATTTTTTAATGTAAAATTAATTGTTTATTTTGTTATATCAATATTATACTAAGATGAAATTTTTGTTCTTTTCTGGAAATCATCTTTTTTCAGGTTAAGAGTAAAAGTATCAATTTTTACTAAAAACTCTATATTTTATAATACAATAATGACATAAAAATTTTAGAAACCCTTATTGATATAAAATTTATGTAGTTAATATGTAATATAAAATATTTTAAAATCCTATGATTAATTTATAAAACGCATATTTTACTTTTTTGAAACTCAAGTAATATTACTCACTAAAAAATTGTCTTTATGTTCTTATAATAAAAATTATCCTTTGTCACTTTTAGAAATTAAATATAAAAAATGAATTTACTCTTAGATTTAAAAATTTAAATATTTGATAAAATTTTCAATTCCTTTTTTATGCATAAATATAATTTTAGTAAGATTAATGTAAATTATCACCATAATGGTAAAACAAATTTTTTATGAATTTTTTTATTAATACCATTAAATTTATTATTTAATAAATAAAAATATTATAATTTGAATTATATATATAATTTTAGTTTAAGACCAATATATAAGTATATTAACACTCATTAAATTGGTATTCAATACTAAATGATATTGAAGAACACAAAATGATTAAAAGTAGTTTTTTAACAAAAACTTTTTAAATATTACATATTATAATTTAAAAGTTGATTTTATAATATATATAAATTTAATTAATTAAATTGAAATTAAATTATGTTACAAAACAATATTATTTGGTAATATATGTTAACCTATATTTTTTGTAATAGAATATTAATTAATTAGTAAAAAAATATTTACCAAGGTAAAAAATAAAAGTATTTAAATGTAAAATCTTTTGGTAAAAGACTAGAGACATGTTTAAATTTTTTTAGAATGCCATTTATGTGTTTTTATCGATTCAATATCACTCATCACTCCATTATTACCAAATTTTGGGTCCTTTGACCATGTAATAGTGTATTTATATCATAGAAGTGAAAAGTGTACTCCCAAAATTACCATTTTTTTCACTTACAAATGGGGATCACATCCACCCCTCCATGGTTAAACCTCCAATTATAATTTTAAATTGAAATTATTTCAAAATGAATTCTTATAAAATTCATTTTCTCATCCATAATCCCTTGCTGTAATATCCCATCCCAGGTGTCACACACTGGTTCCCTAAACAGGTTAGTCACATGACCTCAGGTGTTCCCCTTTATATGCTAGAGGCTACCGACATGTAATGAGGGTTTAGTATCGAACATTGGGATAGTATACTGTTTTGTTCGATGTATCAAGACATGGTAAATAAATAATAATAACCAAATGATATAATCATTGATCCAACCAAACTAGTATCACATAATTCCCAAAAACATGACTGCAATATCCAAAATTGAATAGTAGATATGTCATCCCAAGTATGTGTCAAGTGTCAATACATAAAAATCCAAAATAAATAAAGACACTAAAAAATATCAAATAGGTCCTGAATCGTGTCTGGTTCTCACCTCCATGCTTTATCCCAAATCATCCAACTAATATACAACTCTTTCCCTTATATTGTCCTACAAACATGAAGTTTAATCAGGTACCGATCCGGAATCCTGAGTAGGGTGTGAGTACAACTAATTATTCCTCCACTAGTGGAATCAAAATCAATATCCACCCAATAAAAGGGTATTCATTTGTATAAAGAATAAAACAATATTACTAAAGTAAATATTTTACATGTATTCAATTATTATTTATTAAAAAACATAAACCATCATGTTCCCAATGACACTTGAACCCTAAATACCTACTTCTCCAATGATAGAGTCTGAACTATACCCCAAGGGATATCACATATCAAAATTCTATGGTTATCAAATATCATTTCATATCAATTAATATTAAGTCCAATTGGAACCATATTCCTATTCCAACAATTTTTTACCCATAACTCCATGTCTAGAACCCCATGGGTATATGATTCCTTAGTCCATTTTCTACATCTAGTTTATCAAACAATCCCACAAATGGACTTTTGAAGTAGTAGTTCAAGTCCAACTTTAATTATCAATCAAACACGTATGTCACATATATCCCTGTTAATCATCATTAACCCATTCACCAATATTTTACCTCATGGTATACCATTAAAATTTATCATGAAAAATAATGATTCAATAATTTAATGACGCTAAATAATTTGAGAAATTTTCCATTAAACCATTCTACAATATTCAATTTATATAACATATTGACCCATTATGGTTAATACAACCATCTCATAATTCCCATTTTTAATTAATTCATATCACTTTAATTGGATAATTTCATAATCCCAATTTCCCAGAAATTTCACAATCACAATATTATATTAATTAATTGATGAATAAATGAATCCAATTCCACCAATTTCATTATCTTAATAACCCAGTTCTATTTTCCAAAGTTCAACTCATCCCAAATTCACATCAAAAATAAATTAATCAATTCAATGATTCCATTAATTGATTAATTAGTTAACTCAATTAAATATTCAATTTTCAACCATGCCAATTTAAATTCCATATTACATATATGAAATTAGAATTTAAGACTTAGGGAAATGAACTTGGGCAACCTACCTCAAAATCATTGAAGAATGATCACCAACTAAAATCTCTAATTGAGGTTAAATAGCCATGATCACGATAAAAACAGATATATATTTGAAACATATATCCATGATAAAACACACTATATCAAAAAAAACATAGATCTAGATTCATTACCAATAGAAGAAAACATTCCTTTAAAGGATGAGATAAATACAGGAGAGGTGTAGAAAACCATAAAGGTGGGAATCCTTTACCAAGAGAGGTACATATCCATCAACATATCATCAATTGATTAATAATTGGGATTTTAATGCCTCTTAATTCATCTAGGAGAGTAAAAAAATCAATTAAAAATGTTTAGGTTTGATATAGGGTGTCTAGGGATATGGATGGGGTTTGTGGATTTTTAATGAATTTTCAGGGGATTATATTTATGTTTGCATGGTTTCCTGGGAAGGGGAGAATGGTTTTCCTTAACCATGAACCTTACCATAAACCTCCCCCTAAGAGTCCACATGATTAATACTAAGTGGTTGAAGGGTTTAACAAACTGTGTTCCAACCATGAAAACCCCATTTTATAGGGGTTTCTCAGTTTTTTGGGGAAGGGCGTTTGGTTTGAGCAAACCGTGTGCTAACCATGCACTTCTCAAAACACCTCCAAAAACATCAAAATCACATCCAAACGTACCCAATATAAATCCAAAAGAATATATACTAAAAAAATGTAAAATAGAAACTATAAATGTGCTCAAGAACTCTCTATAAAATTTCATGATCTTACAATCTCCCCATTATATAATAGCTCATCTTCAAGTTATACTATGAAGCCTCTCTAAGATTCTAAGGTAAAAAAGGACGATCCATTAAGCTCTCCAATCCTCTTATGTATCCAATGTTTCCTCCTGAACATGGCTATGAATCCATAATCCATGAACTATTACCAAAGTATTTCTCTACAACACATCCTCACTGTAATCCAACACATATACAGATGCACCTCAAATGATGCATCAATATAAAGATCAACATCGTCCACATCGATTACATGATAAGGGTCAAGATGATACTACTGAAGTTGTGATACCTGAAAATTTTCATGTATGGAATTTTGCCACTGTGGAATATCCAATCGGTACACCACTGGGTCGATTCTCTACACAACCTCAAATTGTCCAAAAAAACATGGGAACCAGATTTCCTTGTCTTTGAATCCTACTGTGAACCAATCAAGGACACACTTGAAGGAATACAAGATAACCCACTAAAAAGTCAATGGTTCATCTACTTATATCGACCTATGAATTTTTTCTGTAGTGATCCATATCTATACACTTTTGAATCAGCTTTACCTACTCTGACACCTCCTGCTCAAGACTTAGTCCCAACTACTCAAACTCACCTACATTCATACAACATAGAGGTGATCTGTATGGACTTCCATAAAGAGACTCATACGGTTGAATATGTATAGTTTCCTTATATCTATTGATATAGTATAACTCAATGAGTGCTATGTGATTCTCCCAAGACCTACCAAAGTCAAGAGCACATGATCCTTGTATATCATCAATCACCTATATAGTATATTATTACTGCCCATATTTATATTGGTGGAATTTTCCACTCTATAAAACATATATACCAAGAACCTTCTATAATACCTTATAGAAGTATGTATTAAATCTTGATTCATTGTCTAAAATAAAACTTTCTGGAACCCCATTAATATGAATTATCTTCTGAACGTTCATATCTCCCACCTGTTCCACTAAAAAGGTCTCTTATATTGGTAATAAGTGTTCTAATTTCATTAGTTAGTATAAAATCACCCATATATTGTCATTAATATGAGTCATACTTGGGAGGCCCAATAAAAATTATAGGGTAATTTCATCCCACTTCCATTTTGTAATGTGAAACATCTATAGTAAACCATTAAGTCATTGATGCTCAGTATTCACCTGTTGACAAGTGTAGCATCATGTCACGAACCATGTAATATCCTTTTTCATTTCTGGCCTCCAAAATTTTCATCATCGGTCACAATAAATATTTGTCACACATGTATGTTCCGCCCACTTTGAGGCATGAGATTCACACATCAACTCCTCTCGGATGCTCATAGGTACAACAACCTAATCCTTGAAATAGATTATCTCATCCTAATCTATAGTCCAATCTAAAGTTGACTCATCACCTTCAAGGATTTCCTCTCAAGGAAAAACATTCCATATCCTCATAATTTTTGACTCTAATATATCCTAAATGGTTGGACTCTACTACTACAGATATTAGATTCATATACTCTTGACCCACCTGAACAATATCATGCATCTTAGCCAGTAAATTTATCATTTCACACTCAATACTAGATTCATAAACTACCTAAGTCTACGTTTTCCTGCTTAGGGTGTTAGAAACATTGTTTTAGTTCCAAATTGTATATTCTATTTCAAAATCAAAATAATGCATACACAACCCACCTCTATTATTAGATATTTAAATTTCACTGCAAAATGATGTCCTATAATCTCTTATAGTCAGTATACACAATGATCATTTCAATGAACAGATATTGTCACAAACTCTTTAAATCATAAACCACTGCAAGTAATTTTATTTCATTCATTGGGTTGTTTGGTTCATGTGGCCTCAAATTCAGAGACCCATACTGAAAAAAATGATCTCCCTACATCAACAATACTCCAACACCAATCCCAAATTCTCCACAAAACACCATATACTCCTCATCTGGATTGATTAGTATCGAGATTTTTGTCATTTCCAAGCACTTATTTATCTCCTGTATTGAATTATCATAAGTTCCAGATAATTAAAACATTTTCCCTTTATTGGTCAATCCCAAAAGTGTTTCTTCTAAATTAAAAAATTCTTAGATAAACTTTTGGTAATAGACTTCTAATATTAGAAGACTATGAATATCTAAAACATTTTTGGTATCCTCCCAATATACATGTGATTTATGCTCTTTAGTTACACAAACACACCTTCCAATTAGATGATGTGACAAGAGAAGTGTAGATGATCGATCCAGAATTTGAATTTAATTATCTTTGAGTAAATATGATTCTATCTCAATGTACTCAAGATGATTTTAAGATGTTGGTCATGATCATCATGCATCTTCGAGTAAAACAAGATTTCATCCACAAATAATACCATAAAATAATCTAGGTACAGATGTAAGATCCAGTTACTTAAGGACAAAAACATTGTTGGTTTTTTTGTCAACCAGAATGAAAACACGACAAACTCATAAAGGTCATACCTACTTCTAAAAGTAGTCCTTGCTATATCAGAAGGTCAGACTCTCAACTGATGATACCCTAATCTAAATACAATCTAGGAGAAAAAAAATATCCCCTCAACTAGTCAAATAGATCATCAATATGTAGAATATGATACTCATTATTCACTATCATATAGTTCAATTTTTGTTAATAAACACATAAGTGTAGAGTCCCATAATAATTCGTAGAAAACAACACAAGATATCCCCAAGGTGGTGTACTCAGATGGATAAAACCCTTATTTATAAACTCATCATGCTAAATATTAATCTCCTGGAGCTCTAGTTGTACCATTTTTTATAGAGGAATATAAACTACCTCATCCCCCATTAAGAGATCCATTGAAAATTGCACATCTCTCTTAAGTAGTAGCCCTGATAAGTCTTCAGAAAACACATACTAAAATCATTCAAATACAGGTGGAAATACATCCTCCTTTATAACTCTATCATCTAGGAAGAGATGAGAAACCTAGGTTGTGATCTCCCATAGTTGTTGATGAACTGGCCCTGAAAGGCCTCCCAAGATATCCAACTCTCCATGGTGGATATATTTGTCACCATCAGGAGTCATCAAATTCACTCGCCTTAGGTGACAATTAATGTGGGCTAGATATAATAATAACTCATCCATACCAATAATTATGTAAAATCCTAATATTTCAAGGATGTAATTATCCCAACTGAAATAATACTCTCCAACCTTGATAGAACACCCCTTTCACAGACAGATGTCTCTTGACTGCACTCCCAAGGTTGTATCTATCATCATAACTCCACCCACAAACTTCACATCTAGGATAAAACCATTCACATGTTGTACACGTATTATATAATGAGGGTCACTAGTATAAAATAAGGTAATAGATATCATATAAGATATAATAATTGTACATGTAACTGTTGACAGACCATCTTCACTGTCCACCAGTGTAGGTCGAACTACATGAAACTTTTCTTTCTCACTTCTATGTGATGTATTTTGAGTCCTCTGAGGAGAACCACTATACTAATACAAGTGTTATTTCTTAGAATTACCATATTGACTGCCTCTACTGCCATGGCCAATATAACTCCAGCTTCTAGACTGATAGAGTGTTGAATATCCTCTTCTCACAGAATGATTTTTCCTAGAATATCTAACATTAACCATATATCATGGGTTCTTATATAACCTTTTTTGATGTACCTTCCTACCGCAAGATCCGTACTCTACCGATAGTTGGGGGAACTATCTATGAAAGTGTCATGGCCTTCCATGTTGGTGACAGGACACCTGAGTAAGTTCGTGTGTAACTGAACCTTCCCCCTAGCCACTCTACTTTCCACAAATCTAGAAAACATTATCACAATGGCACATCCTTCTATCAGATGATGTACCTATTGAATGAGAATTATAAACTACATGTCCTCTACTAGAATCCTCTTTCAGGTTCCCCTCAAAAATAAGATCTTGATTCACCACTTTTGAAAACTTTTTTATCCTAAAGATATTCCCTTGAGACTTAATTTAACATTTAATCCAATCATAAAACCTCTTTTTTTACAGTAGCCTCTCCTTCCTCCAATGATAGAATAAATTTCAAATCCCTAAAGAAACTACTACAGTCCATTAAAAAGCATACTCCCCTAAGTCAACCTCATAAACTCAGCTTCTCTCTCCTATCTTAGCTTCTCAAGGTAAAAGTGCTCCAAAAAATTCTCTAAAATGGCCTTCCACTCTATAATGTTCAGCTATTTTTCCCGATTTTGATGTCCTAGAAATGATTTATAGGACCATGTAATTTGTAAGTATCCAATTTGTCTCTCTTGTTAGTATGAGTCTCTAAATAGTCATGAATTGTCTAAATGGTCTTAATCTATAATGTTACTTCGTCAGGTCGACCCTCTCTGGTAAATTTCAGAGGAAACTGTAACTGAAACTCCCATGTTAGTTTAGATATACTCTTCACAACCCTCCCTGGGAATCCTTCAATAAATTTCATGAACCAAGAAAATTTATCTCAGAATTGCTCTCTGACTTCATCACTTGACAATATTGGTGCCTTATGTTCCAATGTTGAACTATCATTTCTTGTCATGACCTCATTTATTCCCCTCAACCAGCATCGTGACAGAATAATATCTCTATATTTACAAACACATGTCTTAGGAAACATAACATTGCATTAACACATTCACATAAGTGGGATTCATAATATTCCATAATAATTCATTCCCCCAAACCCTGTTACATGGTCAAAACTAAGGTGACATCACTTCCCATAACCATCAATCAACTTAGTGTAAGTTAAAAGGGGGGAAACAAATTCTCATTATTCATGTTTCTCATTAAAATCCAATTTATTTAATCTTTTTCATCATTTTAAAACATTTTTTCCTATTAAGAAATTTTTTCATTTTAATTACACAAGAACGGAAAAATATTTCAATTTCAAAAACCTACCCAAACCCCATTTTCCCTTTTGTGCCCAAAAATGATGCATGTCAAAAAAATTCTTGAGTTCCTATAATTATACATGAATACTCCACTCTCGTTCCATATCTGGACACAAGTCAAATCTCAGAAAATATCAGAAATAATCACATCACACAAAAGGTATGTCACTCAAGGTGAAATAATATCCAAAAATAACAACACACATCAATAACTACCATCATATCATAGGTACTTAGATTTTACCCTCATACATGGGTTAGCTACTCCCATGCATGAGGTGTTAACTAAGAACTAAGTCATCCTATTCTTATGTATACCTTTCCAAAATAGTTCGACAAAATAAAAGAAAAATAAAACCATGATTTTGATACCACTTTGTATCATGCTTCCTAGGTTCCAAAAACTAGTTCCCCGAGCAGGTCTGTCACAAGATCTCAGGTGCACCTCCCCATACCCCATAGGCTACCAACTACAATAAAGGGTCTAATATTGATCATGGGAAGATTATACCCTCTTTATCAAAGTATCACAATAGATAAAATAAATAATAATAACCAATGAAAAAACTAAATCATTATAAAATAACAACCAAAAACATGAATACTATATCCAAAACTGAAGAGTACATATGTCATGTCAAATATGTGTAAATTGTTAATATGAAATAACCCAAAATAGATACACTGAAAACTACCAATTAGGTCCCAAATATTATATGTTTCCCTCATCCATGCTTTATCCCAACTCATACATCAAGTGTATGACTATTTCCATTATCTTATCCTACAAACATGAAGTCTATTCGAGTACCGATCATGTATCCCAAGTAGGGTGTGAGTAAAAATTAGTAGGACACCACCAATGGAGTCTAAGACAACATCTATCCAATAATAGTGTATGTAATTCTATAAATAATTTAATAAAAGAAATAAAGTAAAGAGTTTACATATATTCAATTATTCTTTTTTTAACCACATAACCCCCCTGAGTTTTTGAGGATACCCAAACCCTCAATACCTACATCGTCCTGAGTCAGAGTCTGAACCATCCATAAGGGATACCACATATTACATTTCCATGGATTTGAAATATCATTTCATTTAGATTCATATTATATACAATGTGAACCATAGTAATACCAACAATTTATGGCCCAAATCATCATTTCTAGCATCCCATGGGTATTTGAAGCATAATTATGTGTCCCAAAACTCATTTATCAAACAGGAACACAAGTTGTATTTCTAAGTAGCATCATGTGTCCCGCACTCATTATAAATGAAACCCATATTTCATATATAAAATGTTTATCTCAGTTAATCACTATTAACTCATTCACCAACATTTCACATCATGGTATACCATTATAATTTAACATAAAAATCATGATTCAATAGAATAATCGCATGAAAAAATATGTGAAATTTACCATTAAACCATTTTCAATATTCAATTCATATAACCCGTCAACCCATTCAGGTCAAGTCAACCATATCATTAAATTTATTTTCAATTCATTCATATCATGTTAATTGTCCAATTACACAATCCCAATTTCCATAAATTCCACAAGCACAACATTCCACTAACTAATTAAAATATTACTTAATCCAATTACACCAATTTCATAATCAGAATTACCAAATTCATTATTGCAAGTTCAACTCATTTCATAATCACATGTAAAATAAATTAGAAAATTCCATAGATTCATAAATTAATTAATAAATTAATGTATTCAATTCAATATTAAATTGTTAATCGTGCCAATTGAAATTCCATAATACATACATGAAATTGGAATTTAAAACAATGTGAATTGAACATAGACCACCTACCTCAAATTTTTTTATGAAATCTCATAAACAAAAATCCCTAATAGAAGTAGAACAACAATGTTCACTATGAAGAATGAGATCAAGATCTGGAACCTAGATCCAATATCAAATCTATTAGATTCAAGAAAACCTATATCTATATCCATTACCAATGGATGGAAACTCCCTTCAATGGATGAGAGACTGATGGGAGAGAGAGATGAAACCATATAGTATGAGAGTCTCTTATAGGGAGAGGTGAAGATCCATCAACGGATATTCAATTAATAGTATATGGAGGTTTTAATGCCTTTTAATTCATTTGGAAACCCTTATAAATTAGATAAAAATGTTTATATTTGAGCTAGGGTAATTTGGGATATAAGATGTGGGTTGGGTAATTTTCTACATAATTATCAAGGGATTAAATTTATATGTGCATGTTTTTTAGGTAGGGGTGCACAGTTTTCCCAAACCATGTGTCAAACTATAACCCTCCCCCTAGGGGGAAAATGGTCACTACTAGGAGGGTACATGGATTGGAAAATAGTGTACCAACTGTGCACTACACAAAACTCCTCCAAACACTTCCAAATCTCACCAAAACATACCCAAGATAAAACATAAACATGATATACAAAAAAATGAAAAATAGTACATGTAAATGAGATCCATGAATCTATAGAAAAAAATTAGAACATACACTTGGTCTCTAGATGTCCTTTTAAGGCCTTATCTATAAAATATATCTCTAAGAGAAGATCATGTCTCTAATGTAAGTATTACCTTATTCAAAAAAAATTATCCTTAAAATTTATCTTCCAAATAACATATATTCATAATAATAAAATGAAATAAGTATCATCATTATAATGATATTATATTATATTATGATAATATCCCTTATTTATTCCTCATTATCCATTGAGAAACTTTAAATGATCATTATTGTGTAATGTGGACTACCAGATCTACAAATAGATGTCTTCCATTTTTCATCACCAGCATTCATGGATGATAATAAATACATAATGGATGAATATATATTATATCTATAATATAATAATGTTTATTAAATTTGAAATTATTATTTATTGTATTTCCATCTTATTCATTGTGAAATAGAATCACTAAACGTCTACACGTGTAAATTGTCACCTCTGTGAGCAATGAGTTTCATTTTTCATCACCACCCATTATGGATGGACTTTAAAATATATTTAATTTGTAAAAATTATGTCCATAAATATTTTAATTATCTATAAATTATGAAACTAGTTTAAAACACTTTCTACCATGGTCAACATATATAAAGAGTTATAAAGAAATTAACTGAACAACCTCAAGTAACCGATGAAGGAAAGAAAACTATGTTATAAATAAATAACAAATTATAGCTAAAGACCCATTGAATATAAAATATATCAGAATAATGTTAGTAGGTTTATATCTAAGAAAAATAAATTAATTATTCATCAATTAAATTGCAAGTGCACTACATTTTCAGAAAAGAGGTAAGGGTTTCGTCTCAATAACCCTTCATTGAGGAATGATTTGATATTATAACCAAATATTAATTTGTATGGATTATTTAAATAAATCATGTCATATAATATCAAAAATTGTTTTCGAACATGGAAACTTCACATTATTTAATGTTCTACCTTATTACAAGATATGATTTAAGTCTTCTAAAAAATATAAGGATACTATATAACTCAATATGATATTTTGTGTTATAATATTTCTACTTGAGTTTTGTATTTCATTTAATATGGTGTTACCTATTATATTTTTGGAGGTTTATTTGATTCAAATCTTCTCTAGTGGTGAGTTCTGAAACTTTTTGAAAACAAAAATATGTTATGAAAAATTCCCATATATTTAAATGATGTTTCCCCTCATTGTCTACAATTTCCCTTCCCACCAATCATCTCCTTTTTAATTGGAGGTAAAATTATCTTTTTCATAAGGTGAAATTTATAATTACCTTCTATATTTTTTAAAATTATATTTTATCAATTTTTTAATATGTTTTATTTTCAACAAAGGTATTTTAAAATATTGCAACAGATCTTTATTACCTCCTTAATGACTTGTTAGTTACACATTATATTTAATTTCCTCCCTTTATCTTATATTTTTATCATGAAAATATTTTATTATTCATATATATTTCCCATACACATATACCAAATTAAATATCCATTAAATTTATATGTTTATAAAAGTTTTCTATTCCCTTATAAATTCTCACTTTTAAGTAAACATGGTTTAAGGGAAATTTATTTGTTATCTAACATCAAGAATAACTCAGAATAATTTTTTTAAATCACTAATAGCTTCAAAAAACTGCCATTATTTTATAATAAACCCTCCAGTTTCATTTTTTTTTATCGAAAAATATAAGTTCTTTCATTCTTTATAAATATCATTTACTTATTTCAAAAATTACTACCCAAGTAATTTTTGATGCCAAATTTCGGATAGGGACAACATTGGATTGATAAATAACAACAAATGTTTTTGGAAGAGAAGGAGAAGATTTCGCGTCCCAAGAGGTAGGTGCACGCAATATTCAAGAGATGTACACAAAATTCCCTTCATCACGCAACATCTTGCGCGGCCAATGAGACACCATGGGAAGGCTTCAGCGGAAACCCTTCCGAAACTGCAAAATGAAATGCCACACAAGGACGCGGGATTACACACAACACTCTTCCCGGCGCGCAAAAGCTTTCACGCCCAATGCGACGTCAAAGGATCCCTTGCGTGCTGGTACACTTGAGAATCAGTTATGCCCCAAGTGCGAAAGCACCCGGTGGCGCACAAAATCTTATGTGCCCAATGTGACGTCCCAAGGGCCCTTGCGTGCCGATGCGCTCTAGAATCAGTTAAGGCATGAGCGTGAATGCACACGGTGGTGCACAAAATCTTTCATGCATAATGAGACTTCAAAGGGGCCCTTGAACTCCCCATGTGATTCCAAATGAAGGCTTACATGGTGACCCCTTAGAAACTACCAAAGGGTTTGGCGCGCAAAATTCTGTAAGGCACGCCAACTTTCCTCTGGCGCGCAAACGCTTGCATGCCCAGTGCGACGTCAAGCGGGAGTTTGTGCGCAGCACCCCTTGCGCATAGCCTCGGAGGACTTCGTCTATAAAACAAAACATCCTCTCCCCCTGCCCCTTCGGGGACGGTTAAAGAAGACGAAGCGACGCTCTGTTGCATGAAAGACATATCTTTCGCAACAGCGTGAAAAAAACTATGGACTCATGGTATTGGATCTTGCACAATAGATCCCCCTAGGGTCCTCCTTCGAGTGGGCCCTCTTGGTCATGATCCTCATACATTTATTTTTACCCCAAGTCATTTGTGCACAAAAGATCCTTCTTGTGCGTAAGTTCCCCTACATTGGACCGCTTTTGCATGTAGCGATTTCATCCAGCGCGAAGCATCTCATTTTGCGCGCACCCTTCCGGATTGAGTGTGCACCTTCCATTTTGTGTGAAACCTTCCGAATTGTACATGCACCTTCACCAACTATCCTAAACTATGTGTACTTTTATTCCATTCTATGAGGATATGTAGGAAACCTCCCTGAGGTTCAATCCTATCACCCATGTCTCATCCTGGTCTTTCCCTGGAGCCTATGTTTTTCAAGAAGGTCATGCCCCAACCCATAGGTTCCACTTCCTCTGGGTCCCATCCATATGGTTCACCACCTTAGGAGTCCCATCGCCCCGCCGAACTATGTGGAATTTTATTCCTTACCATGGGGATACATAGGAGGTCTCTTCAATGATCAATCCCAAAATCATCGTCTCCCTCGAGTTGACTCCATCGCATTCTCCAGCCATTTCACATAACAATCCATTATCCATCTTGATTCTTACCCAAGCCAACACATCCTGGTGATATCATGTCAATTCACCTATTCACATCTTTTAGCAGCACCCAAATAACAAAATGTGTGTTGGCTCTAACATCAGTGTTCCCTCCAGGGGTTGGTCACATCTGATCCACTCTAGTGAGTGTCCAGATCAGTTCGATCCATCTCTACTACATGTTAAACATGTGGCATACCCTCTGTTAAATATGGGAAGATGAGGAAAACCTCAGAGACATTCCTATGAAATATAATTCCCCGCATTCAACACGGGCTTCCTCAAGCTTCTGCACCCTTGAGAATACCTATAATAAGGCGATGAAACCCAGATGTGCTAGTGTTCCAGCTTCCAGACACGCTAGTGATATCCAATGTGACTACTCCATGGACCGAAGGTTACTGCCCTAGTCGGACCCCTTGGAATATCCCGACAGCAGAAGTGTAATTAATAGACATCCATGAAGATATGGCACTGGGAAGTGTTTCATGAACTACATCTTAATCTATAAGCGAGACCCAGACTAGGTTATTGTTTCTGAGGAGGAATCCATGGAAGGAGGAACTGACATCCCATAATCCCATTTTGATCATGGAGAAAACGTCCCTAAACAAGTGACGGATGCCACCCACCTTTGGAAAGTGGGAATGCAGGGAAACAGTTGGTGTTTCCTTGTCCTTCGAAGTAGATGGATGTGCGTGCCCCAACGAATGTTTCAGAAAAATAAATGGTGAACCCAACATGATGTTCTTCTTGTCAATGTGGAAATTAGTAGCGTTTGCGATATCAGTGGACTAGCATGTCACTAGATCCAGTTATCTGGTGACAGGTCCCACTAAGAAAATAGTAGGCCTGGCATGAAACTCACCAAAAGTCGGGGCTGTTAAAACATTGGGCATCCCAGTATACGATGTTGTCAGTGTCCATTTTTCTTACAAGCCATGGAAGGTGGAATGGAGCTGGGGCACTGGACATCGATTTCTTTTTTTCATCACTAATGGTTCAATCCCCCTTCTTTCTAGGAACCAAGTTGTTGTATCAGGAATCTGATCACCACCCACCCACCAATGTAGGGAAAGGGGTAGTGCCAATGTAGAAATCCCAAATGGATCCACCACTTCTGTGATAGCTTCCACACCCACAGCTGCTAGGCGCCCTCTCCCCATCTCCCCTTCGAAGTTCATTAAACAAAGGGTGATAAATGACCATGTCCGTTGATATGAGCAGGAGGGGATTTTCCTGACTCGGGAGAGAGACCGCTAGGATTTAGAGGCGTTTGCGCCTCATTGACACTGCCTCCCTCATGTGATGCACAGGGAGCCATTGCTCCCCACTCTAATGTACAACTGTTTCAGTAGCCTCTCACCGGAATGCATTGATGACTCCCTCCCCTACGTAAATCAGTTGGGGGATGTCTAGGATAGCCCAGCCCAGATTCTGTTTTGGGGGATCCCACTAGGTCGTGCCAGTGCCACCACCCAGTCATATGAGTTGAGGACCAGGTAAGCCATGTTCCTACACTATCGGCCCCAGTCCAGCTGACCGAATTCCAGTGTCTGGCACAGGCCGAGGGGGACGCCCAGAAAGGGGCATCAATGTCAAAAACTACTATGGATCGCACCACCATCGACCTATAACATCATCCCCCTATGTATACTGAGCAATATAACTTATATACATGGCCCAAATTGAGGCCCCAACTGCCCCACAGGAAGGCTAGGTCAACTCTCATGTTCATCGACGCAAGTAGTGGCCACCACGGACTAATCAATGGCAACGATAACCAATACAGAGGTCCTACTCATACTAAAACCATTTAGAATGTGGGTCCTCCTGGCTTCCAAGCTCGGCAAGGAGGTCTGCCACATGCCACCTTTAATCGGAATGAGGGTCCTCCCCATAGAAGAGACACTCAGAAAGAAAGCCTCTCCCCGTGCCCGTTACATCCGATATGGAATTGTTCTCCCTACCACTGGCCACCGGTGTGGAGATGTTACACATCCGATCAATCTTCAGTGTAGGGGCCCTCGCCATGTCCTTAAAATAAGTGGATAATGTCCTCATTGCCTCAGAAATCATAGAGTGATGGCCAGCTTCGCTTTACCAACACCTAGCACGGAGGTCCTACCCGTCCTCCTATCAGCTCCAGTAGACGTCCTTCCCACTCCAGCACATTCCACAGAGATTCCCACCACACATCTGTCATTGTTCATGGAGGTCCTCCCCATTTTCCCTTTTATATCCTTCCAGGTGCTCCTCACACCCCAGACACTCAGGCAGAAATCCTCCCTGCCCTAGCTCCAGTACAGTCGAAGGTCCTCCTCGCGCCGGGAATCTACCCTATCCCGAAGAATAATCTCAGGGCTGGAGGGAGGATCGTCTCCACCATAAAAATACTGATAGGATTCATACTAACATTGTACAAGTTTTCTTCTCAGATTATGAGGTGGAATATAACTCAGTGATGGAACCATTGTCTAGATCCTTCGTGTAAACGGTTGGGGAAGAAACAAGGTGCATCCGCCTCATACTTCCGGATTGTGAGGTCCATTGGATTCCTGCCTCCCTCCATAGGTACATCCAGGAGGATTAAAATCCGTCATTTCCCCAAGGTCTGGCCATTCAATCACCACCATCATCACCAAAAGCACTCTATACCTCAACTAGATATCAGAGAGTGCTATTCTGGGGACCAATGGAGGATGGGTAGTAGCGTAGCCCATCACCAGCAGCTGGAGTCCCTGTACCAGAAACTGAGGTCACCATCCCATCTTACCATGAAGTGGTGGCCAAGTCACTACGCAATTAGGAGGATAGCCCGAGATGCAGTGGTTTGTGAGCTCGCTTGCTGTATTATCTACCTGTCACTCCACCGTCCCAGCGGTCTACCTTATTTCCACTACCAGTTCCTCAGCCTCCCCCAGTTGACGAGTGGGGAAACTGGGGTCTAGACCCTGAGTTAGAGCTGAAAATATTGTTGTCCAATATTAAGGCAGACCATTTTCCTGAGATGTTTTAACCAATTTCAGCACTGAATTTTAGTGCGCCATAATCACTGACCCAGGAAGAGGTCGTGTGTTTCCGCCAGACCCTCTAGCCGACTAATTTCTGTCTTCATCATCGACGAGTGGCCTACCAAAAGAGTCGGAATCACTTCAAATACATCATCCAACAATGATGCTTGGTTTATTTTTCCACACTACATGTGGCTCAGCATCCAGAGTCACCAGGTCACCAGAGGACCCTCCAAAAGCAATGCGTCCAGAGCATTAAAGTTCTCCGCAGGATAATCAAGGAGGCTTCTCCCCATGTGAAAATCAATGGTTGGGGGTAGTACATGGCCATCCATTTTACTTCCATCCAAATCCATCCTGATTTTCCATGCGACAGAGAGGATATACCTCTATACAAGGTCACAGTTAACATGGATGACCTACCGGGGGTGAGAATGAGCTAGAGATTCTTAGAGAGGACCTACCCCCGAGGGAGTTTCATACCTCTAGGATGTGTTGGGAAGGATTAATTGTCAATATAGGAATCTATTGGGCCTTCCCGTGCACACCGAGGTGTTGGTACTCAGCCGAAATCCCAAAAATGGTAAGGAACACCTCAGAGCTTCCAAACCCTCTGACTCATCTGGCTCAGTGAAGAAGGCGGAAGATGATCTCGAAAAACTAGTGTTGCATCAGAAACTCACCAAACACAATAATATGGTTGACGACATCCTTGATGAACTCACTTTGGAGTGACAACTAGACTACGGTGATCCTTTCCTGGGGCAGTAGGGGCAGGCACAACTTCCCCTCGATGAATTGCCTCCAGGTGACCCTGATCATCTTGCCCCCGTAGACAGGACAGAAGCCATATCTTACATCAATAGGGAATGGTATGTGTCACCAAATCCACCTGAGTGGTGAGACAATCTCCGCGACCCAGCTCATGTTCCCCCAGCTAGTTCGTAGGTCATTCTTCGAGCCTCTCTATGAGTTGCTAGTCCGGCTTATTGTGTTGAAGAACCCGCCAACGCACTGGTGGTCAGGGATCCACGTCAAGACAAGAACCCCTACCTAAATGATCCAATGGAGACACTAATCGCCCAACTCGAAGCTTTGGAGACTCGATAGGTGGAAATCCTGCCTAATGGAAAGCCTTATCAGGCACGATTGGATGATATGCCAGCACCCATGGTTTTCATAAATCCCTCCTTCTCCTCCATCAACAGGACAGTCGACCCGCCACAGCATATGGACCACATCATCTAAAGGTGTGGACCCATGCTGGGAACCACAACATAGTAGGAGGCCGCCAAACTCTAGTGTTTTGTGCAGATATTGGAAGGGCCTTCATTTGTCTAGTACAACCAGCTTCCCATCAGATCCATAGCCGGATGGGAAGACCTCCATATGAAATTTCTCTACGAGTTCAATTCCACCACTCAGAATATGAGCATCGCGGACATCTTCAAGTGAAAGAAGAGGCATAATAAGAGCCTTGCAGACTTTGTCACTCTGTGGAAAGGGATAATGTATTCCCATGAAATTCCACTGACTTAGGAGAAACTACTGACGATGTGCATAGGAAATGTCATGATAGAACTGGTTCCCTCCATTATAACTTAGAATTGACTCCGGGGATTCTGAGATTTCTCTGATAAGGCCCAGTGCCTAGGGGAATCCTTACAGCAGGCTAGGAATGCACGTCCATTTCCTCCTGCAATCCCCACAACAAGGGCCTCTAGGGATGATCCCACCATGGTGGCTCAAATAGATTCCCCCAGGAAACTAGAGTTGTTACCAATGGAGCCACCTTCACATCCTCATAGGGGCCCTCCACCTTAGGCACAGCCTCTGACCCAGCAGCGCCCACCTCAGAATCTACTGGTTCCCCCATGCAATGCGCTACCACTGCCTACGTGAGATAACCAGACGCCACCTCCTCAACAGGCTCCTCCAACCCCTTGTCTTGGTCAAGCTTATAGGGACCCCTTCCCGGATAGGAGGAACTGGACCTACCCGTTCAATGAGGCTCAAGTCCCCATTTATTTCTTAAGTGCCATGGAGTAAGGGATTGTATGTTTGCCTGAATACAGGTGGCTGTAAGAAGCAAACCTCACTGATCTCCCTAATTAATACCCCAATCACTGGATCCTAGGGAACACCCTCAAACTGTGATATTTATTTAAATACTATTTTAAATACCAGGTGGATAACAAAATAGTCCAGTTAGGCCTAGCTCCATCATAGGTGGCATGTTTCTTCGTGAAGCCAGACAGCAGTAGTGACAGTGAAGGCGAGTGGAATCATGTTTCTAACCATGGGTCACCTAAGTATGATGATTGGATGTCTTGTAAAATATTCGCTCATTCCCATGGTGTTATTCGTGCATGCCTGAATCGACCAGAGGCTTCAGAAGTTGCAGCTACTAATTTCGCATCATCATCTCAGCGATCCCTTTCTCAGAAGAGAAAAACATGGAAACGTAAGGGAAAACAAAATCCCCCATCGATGTCATCATCATCCTATACTCTCAGTGACTTAATGCTTCCAGATATGGTGGTTCCTCCCAGAATTAGTCCAATAGTGGATGACTCATCAAGTGACGGTCAAGGGTATGCCTCAGTTGATACCATAGACCTAGTAAACCCCTACATATTTCCTCATGATGAGGAGCACCAGGAGGATCCTCCCAAAGTCTCCAGTTGTCGCTAGCATTGGTGGGGATGTGGCTAAATGGGCCATCGGAGTACCTTGGACAATACATCCAGTCCAGTTGTTCATGCTTCCGAAACTAGGTAGCAGGCCCAGTGTTGAGCTCAGCACATGTAGCTTTCTTATCTGGTGTCATCAGGTCCGGCTTCGTCACTTTTCGTGTTTCTTGATCATGTAGAGACACCTCCACCATGTCATGACTAGCCACACATTACTATGGACCAGTCTCAGTTATCGGACCCTCATCCAGTACTCACACTGTAGGCTTCGACTAGTGAGCAACGGGATATTCCTAGCACCTGTCAGTCGTCGATCCAGTCAGCAGCGCCCACCAAACCTCATGTCATAGAGCGACCTCCTGTAATTAAATTTTCACGCCTGGAATGGAAGTATGAATTCCTCAATAATCTTTCCAGCATTCCACTAAGGATCTCCATCCTTGAGGCCATTTTCCTATCATTGGATATATGTGAATCCCTCACCGAGGCCTTAAGAAGCCCCCTTTAGTTTGAGACAGAGGTACCATAAATAGGGGCCTTCCATGCTAAGGTGGTTGATAATGTGGAATGTCAATACATCATCTTTTTCCCTAGAGAATATGAAGGCTCTCACATAAAGAGGCACATTTTCCCACTATACATCACTGATCAGCTTAACTGCA
Source organism: Viscum album (assembly GCA_963277665.1). Lineage (NCBI taxonomy): Eukaryota > Viridiplantae > Streptophyta > Magnoliopsida > Santalales > Viscaceae > Viscum > Viscum album. The sequence continues at coordinate 3,090,300 of OY728129.1, forward strand.
TGGAGGTCCGTCGCTATCTTATCGACGTAGGTTCTGAGATCAACCTAATACTGACTTAGACACTACAAAAACTGGGATTGTATGAGGATGATCTGAGTACCTCGAACCTAAGAATCCAAGGTTATGATAAGACAAAGCAGGCACTAGTTGGAAATATCCGCTTAAAGACCTAGTTCAGTGGCCTAGTTTCCAGCACCGAGTTTATGGTTGTCTCCCAAGACACCACCTACAATGCATAGACGGGCAAGCCATCGATCCACCTACATGTGGTGGTTTTTTCATTGTATCACTGATTCCTCAAGTACTCCTTTAATGGTTGAGTGGGCATGCTTCAAGGTGATACATCTCCCTTTGTCTCTTATCAAGATGGCTATCTGGATTATAACTATTAAAGGTGCAAAGACCGCCAGATTCAGGCTAACGAGTTTGAGCATTCCACAGCTACGACAGACTCGTGGATCGATCTAGATGATGCCTACATCTTTCTAATCCACTGATTTGAGGATAAAACACCGAACATGGGACAATTCATCTTTATTTCTGAAATGAGGTAGGAACACATTCCCAAGTCTAAGTGATATCGGAAGATCACCTCATACTCCTACACAAATCAGGTTCAGGTGATCCCGAAGCCTCCTACTCCTATAAGGTATTGGGATTTCCACCACATGGAAACAACAATACGTCATAAATGATTGTTCCACTGGTCCGGAATGAACCAGCTTAGGCCGACACACCACTATTTCTTCAATATCATAATGTTTGGCCCCTTGGGCCGAATACCATATGGGATCAGATCAACATCCTTCATCGCTATGGTTTTAGCAGCACAGGGTTTCCTCGATGCAGTGTCCACTACCGCTCAGGCAGGTACCATCCTTCTATCAGGATAAACAGACTTAGCGGAACCACCTCCCTTCAAGGATCACACCTCCATAAGTGAAGAGGAGGATTTAAAGGATGCTCCCCCACCTTTGAAGAGGGCATCTCTGACACGGTAAATGAATTGGTACCGGTGAACCATGGTATTGGGGAAGACCCAAAACCCACATTGATCAATGCCACTATACCCCTCGAGAAGCAACATCAGTATGTGGATTTCATGAAATTACATCGTGATTTATTTGTCTAGAGTTACGATATGATGTGAGGACTAGATCTTCATGTAGTTTGTAACACTCGAGACTTTTATGTTATATAAATCATCAAAAGAATCTTTTTCTACACAAAACACTTGCTTGGCTTTCTTTACACGAAATCGAAACCTTCCTCTATAGCTTGCGTCGTACGCAATACCGAGTTTCACTAAACAATGATATGCTAATAAAATATTATTAAAACTAGCCGTTATGAATAGTAATAACCACTTTTTGAAATTTTATAAATTTTATTTTTCAAAATGGACTTCATTTTTTGATTCGGAATATCGAAATTGTCATAGAGTGAAATTTTGGTATTTTTCTGAAAACTTTCAATTTTTGAGGAATAGTGAAACCACTAAGTGTTAGTTAAAAAACTGAATTTTTCATAAAACTTAATTTTACCGCTTCTGTGAGTGGAATTTTGAAAATCCGAGAGACACGGTTGATGTCATTATGTAAAATGTGGTTCAATGTGATGAAAATAATTTTTGGGTGAATAGTAACTTTTTACTTTTTTTTACCACGGTTAAAAGTAAATAGGGTAATTAAGGGTAAAAATGATATTATTATTACCCTAACACATGTACTAATTCTATTGGACAAGTTTAATTCGACCAAAAACAAACTTAGAAATAAAATATGACCATTTAGGCCCACTTGGATTAGATTAGGACATTTATTATTAATTTATTTAAAGAAGGGTTAAAATAGTCAAAATCAAAGTTTAATAAGTAAATCATTTTTAATATGGGGTTATACATAAGATAAATTTGACTATAAATATTATTAGAAAACTAAAAACATTTCCTACATAATGGTATTTTATTTGTAATTTTTAGACATTAAATAATTTAATTTATTTGTGACACAATGATGATGTAGTAATTATCTTATTAATGAAATATTGACATAATTGATGTTATAAACACCAAAATAAATGTAATTTGACACTTTCTATGAATTACACTAATTTTATAGATTAATATGACATGTTAGTATGATTTAATTAACTTTGTTCGAACTAATCATTCTGTTATGATTTTCACAAAAATTAATTACTAAATAGTGTCAAAATTGACATAAAATAGTTTTTAAAACAAATATTATATTAGTAATTGTTATTTTATTCCTAAAAATCTAAGGTTCGACAAAATGACTTAGATAAGGTTATATATATTAACAATAAAAAACTTGGGGTTCGTTTGGCTGCTTATAGTAAGTTTATTAACCATATAATATAAGAACACAAGAAGACACGGTAAAAGTAAAATTATTTAACTTAATGATAAATCTAAATGATAAGGTTAAAATAGGAACCTAAACTTGTATAAATTCTATTGGATGAGATTATTTCGACCCCTACCGACCTTAGCTTCGAAATATACCAATTTGGAACTATTAAAAACCGAATTTGACTTTATAATAAAATAATATTTTTAGTTATTCCAAAGGTGCCCCTCTCCTCCCTTGTAAAAGGGAACCTCCTCCCCCTCTTCCTCACACCACTTTGAGCCCTCAATCTCGGCCAAACCCTGAAAATTTCTTCTCTCCACTTCCCTAGAAACATCCTAGAGGTTCTGGTCTTCTTCAAAGACCTATTATAGTGCCCTAAAAGGAGGTCTCAAAGAAGAACTTCAAAGAAGAGGTAATGTCCGTTACCGATTCTTTCATCTTTATTTCTTCTTCCACTTCTTCTTCTTTAGTTGTTTCATTATGAATTAATAACATAAGTATCACTCATATACTGACATGTTATTATAATTATTAAACAACCCTATTTCACCATCTATCCATCCTACGGAAAAATAAATCATCGTGCGTGCGTACGTACGGAATACTGTCTCCACGCCGTGGTGTAATCTATTTTCCACCACCACCTTACTTGGATGGGTATAATGGTGTAAATAATGACTATATATGACTATTATAAAGTGATACTGATTCTGAAATAGTATACATACATTCCAATACAATTCCATGATCATAGGAACGATATCATCACACGTGCGTACGTACGGAATACCGTCTCCACGACGTGATGCAACTCGTTCTACATGATCTTCATTTCATAATGATTATATAAATTAATTGAATGAATGAATATGATATATATTACACTAATACCATTCTGTAAATGAGGTATCTATAACCTAAAGAGAAGAATAAGAATTTATTCTACAACACACGCATAAGAACAAAAAGTTATAAACACCCGAATAACAAGTAGCACTGAAATATTACTACTAAGAATCTAAGAATATTACCATATATGATATCATAAAAATAAGTATGATTCTTTAATAAGTCAATAACATTATTTAAATCATTATACAGGAGTTTCGGACATGTACAAGGCATATCAGACCTAAGGTAAGGGAAATATCACAATCTCATTTTTATCCGAGATTGTTTATACTTTGGAATTTATTGGGGTGTATTTTATCATCCACATCCATGTTTCCTCAATATGTAATATTTACATCATTCTACAATAGTTTATATCCAATTTTAACCTTCAGTGAGTTTTTAGTAAAGGATATGAAAGGAATCTTTTGTTGTTTTTCGTACGAGGTACTTTTTGACTTTTCGGACAAAAGTATGAGAATAATGTTTTCTTTTAACTTATACGGCATGAATGGATTATTAAAACATTATTACCAAGAAGCTTCCTTTACAATTTTTCATGTTTATTTTTAATCAACTTCTTTCAGTTTAAAATTGTATGACATGTTAAGAAAGGAAATTTTTTTTGAAGTACAAAGGATATTTTCCTCAAGAATGGAGTTCAAGTGTTTTATCAAAATTATTTTCCATCTATAATAATATAGGGTTCTGTTTCTATCCCTATTATTACATTTACTTGATTATTTTGTGATGGAAATGTTTTTATGAATTCCTTTATCTTATATGAATTGTTTTATGATGTCATGATGTTTAAGATTCCCATTTTTATTACATGGGTTATGTAATGATGTATGATTTATGATTTTGTGGCACACATCAGAATGGTATCATTATGAGATGGGTGGGACCTATATCTCCCTCCAATGCATTCGTTAAAGATTTAATATCTCATGATATAGACATGGCATGAATGGTAGGTTATACCGGTTCAGTGAAACAAGACTGAAACGAGGGTGACTCGGTTCAGAAATGGACTTTGTCCACTAAGATAGTCTTGGCAATGAGTCTTGACTAATAAGAAATGATTACCTATGATAATGTGTGTATGCCACAAAGTTTCATGTTTTATGTTATGATTATTGGGATTACATTTCACTTCTATGATTTATCCCATGTTATGATATTATGATCTCTTTTGCAGGTTAAGATTTCCAAAAGTTGTCTTCTTATGTATATGATGTGATTGATATTTCTTTTGTTTACCCTTACTGAGCATTTGAGCTCACCCTTTTGTATGTTTTATTTCCCCAATTTAGGAAGAAGGTTATTAAGTAGAATATTCCAAAAAAGGGACTCTAGATATGATGAAATAAATGGGAGGCAAAGTAGATGCTTTATGAACCAGTTGTTTATGTTTCCTAGTTTCTAAAGACATTATACCTATACGATCCGTTCTTGGTTTTGTTATATGTTGTAATAAGTGTTCTTCAATTATGAAGTAATAACAATGTATGTAAAGTATGGGTCGTTATAGTTGGTATTAGAGGAAAGGTATAGTCAACCTTTGGAAACAAGGATGTGAAAGCCTTAGTAAGAACCCTAAGCATAAGTCTAAGCATAGAACACAATCTTAGTGTTTTAGAAATGGCCATGAATAACCTAGGAAAAGACCTTAAGTGTGAAATTTTATTCTTGATTACGTGGTTTTCCTTTTATAATTAGTATTGCTCACACTATTATTCTTGTTTTTAGTCATGGATGGAACCCAAAGGAACCGTGTTAATGGGGAATGCGATGGGCAATGCAATGATTGTCCCCCTGAGCAACCAAACGCTATGGGAGCTGGAATGAAAAATCTTGTAGCCATGCTCACACAACTTTCTCAAGCTATGAATCATGCAGGACTTCCAAACGAGCAAAGGAAGGAGCAACATTCTGTTGAATCCTTCATGAGACAGCGTCCACCTTCATTCAGCGGGTCTACTGATCCATTAGTTGCTAAACAATGGATTAGTACTACTGAAAAAATATTTTCAGTTCTTCAATGTTCTGAGCATGATAAAGTCATCTTAGTAGTGTATCGTTTGGAAGGTGATGTTGATCAATGGTGGAATCCTATTAAGAATACGAGGCAAAGGGATGAAATTGAGTCCATGGAATGAGACGAGTTCAAGAACATATTTTTCAATAAGTACTTCCCTCATATTCTCCGAACAAAGATGGAGATAGAGTTTCTTGAACTGAAGCAAAAGGTTGATGAATCTGTTTGTACATATGAAGCAAATTTTACAAGACTTACAAGGTATGCTTCTAGTATTATTATCCAACCTGAGAGTAAGATCGATCGATTCTTTAGTGGCTTAAAACCAAGTCTTCGAAGGGTCTTAGCCATAAGGGACTTCAATAGCTATGAGGAAATCATTCGATGTGCTCTCAAAGTTGAGATGGAGATTGGAGTAACCCATCAGTCATATGGGTTTGATAAGAAGAGTAAAATGGAATTCAAAGGAAAATATAAAGAGCACACTGAAAAGAAGATGAACTTTCTCTTATGCTCAAAGTGTGGAAAGAAACATGGAGGGATTTGTCTTAAAGGGACAAGTAAATGTTTCGAATGTGGAAAGGAAGGTCATCGGGCATTTGAATGTTGCGATGATGGGAAGAAGATGTCTAATGATGCAAACAAAGGAAGGGATGCACAGAATGAACCTACTGCACTTCAATGTTTCATGTGCAAGGATATGGGACATTATGCCAATAAATTCCCTAATCCAAGGGTTGATGATGATGGTCGATGTCAACAAACTCTTAAGGATAAATACAAAGGAAAGTCACATGCAATTTATATCAGCGATGTGGAGTACGATAACTATGTGGTGAAAGGTACACTTACCATCCACTCTAAAGTAGCAAATGTTTTATTTGATTCTGAATCCACCCACTCCTTTATTTCTGAATAATTTTCTAAGGGTATAACCGTATTACCAGAACAATTAGATGTTGAGTTAGCTGTGACAACACCTAATGGCACAATAGTCGCATCAAAAGTTTATAATTCTTCTCCGATTGAAGTTTGTGGGAAAGTGCTTCTTGCAAATCGTGTGATCCTTCCTATAGTGGAATTTGATGTGATTCTTGGCATGGATTGGCTTTCTCTACATGGATCTCATATCAATTTCCAAATAAGGGAAGTCACATTTCATATTCCAGATCAATCTATGATCGTCTATCGATGCAAGGATGAACATAACCTTCTAGTGGAAATTGCTTCCACTTTATCGGTATTGATTCCACTAAATGAAGGTTATTTATCTCAAATGGTTGGTGAGAAACTCATGATTAAGAATATGCCAATTGTACGGGAGTTTGATGTTGTCTTTTCGGAGGAATTACCGGGTCTTCCACCAAATCGTGAAGTTGAGTTTTCAATAGAACTCGTACCGGGTGCTTTGCCTATTTCAAAGAAACCTTATAGAATGGCCCCAATTGAGTTGTAGGAATTGAAGAAGCATCTCCAAGAGAATCTTGATAAGGGATTCATACGCCCTAGTGCATCACCTTGGGGAGCACCTGTTCTATTTGTTAAGAAGAAAGATGAATCAATGAGACTCTTCATTGATTATCGAGAACTTAACAAGATTACTATAAAGAACAAATACCCTCTCCCATGCATTGATGACTAATTTGACCAACTACGCGGAGCTCAATACTTTTCCAAGATTGATCTTCGTTCAGGGTATCATCAATTAAGGGTCAAAAGGGATGATATACCAAAGACGACTTTCCGTATAAGGTATGGACCCTATGAATTTATAGTGATGCCATTTGGTCTTACTAATGCCCCTGCTATCTTCATGGATCTGATGAATAGAGTCTTTAGAGACTATCATTATCAATTTGTTGTAGTCTTTATAGATGATATTATTTTCTATTCAAAGAGAAAGGAAGAACATGAGGACCACTTGAGAGTTATATTGAAGACCCTGAGAAAGGAGAAGCTTTATGCCAAATTTACCAGGTGTGAATTTTGGCTTCAAAAAGTTTCATTTTTGGGTCACATAATCTCAAAAGAGGGGATATCTATGGATCAAGCAAAAACAGAGGTTATCGAAAGATGGTCGAGACCAAAAACAGTAACCGAGATCCGAAGTTTTCTTGGTTTAGATAGATATTTTTTACATTTTGTGATAGATTTTTCACGATTATCTAATCCACTCACCAAGTTGACTTGGAAAGGAGTTAAGTTTGTTTGGATGGAGGAATGTGAAGAGAATTTCAAGGTGTTGAAAAGAAGGTTATCTAGTGCACATGTGCTCACACTGCCTTGTAGTGGAGAAAGGTTTGTGATCTACAGTGATGCATCCAAGAAGGGATTGGGGTGTGTTCTTATGCAAAATGATATTGTGATAGCTTATGCCTCATGACAGTTGAAAATCCATGAGCAAAATTACCCAACACATGACTTGGAGTTTGCTGCGGTAATCATTGCATTAAATATTTGGAGGCATTACCTTTATGGTGAAAGGTGTGATATTTATACTGATCATAAAAGTTTAAAGTATATTTACACACAAAAGGAGCTGAATATGCGCCAAAGAAGATGGTTGGAGCTGATTAAGGATTATGACTTCTCAATTCATTACCACCCTGGGAAAGCAAACAAGGTGGCAGATGCATTAAGTTGACAAGACCATTCTAGTTTATCCATGATGAGGATCACAAAATATCCAATATTTATGGATTTACAAAGGATGGATCTTGGAATTATAATGAAAGGGGAAAAATCATATCTTTCTCAAATGAATGTTCAACCATCTATACATGTGAAGATTAAAGAGGCACAGAAAGAAGATGCCGAGTTACAAAAGAAGGTGACAAATGTTCCTGAATTCAACCTTGATTGTGATGGGATAATAAAGTTCAGGAATCGGGTTTGTGTTCCTCCCATCCCCGAATTAAAGAAGGAGCTTCTGGATGAGGCTCATAGTTCTTCATTCTATATTCATCCTGGAAGCACGAAGATGTATAGGGACCTGAAAGAGTACTTCTGGTGGGATGGCATGAAAAGAGATGTTGCTGAATATGTCTCTCGATGCTTGGTTTGTCAACAAGTTAAAGTTGAGAGACATAATTCTAAGGGGATGTTACAACCATTACCCATACCTGAATGGAAATGGGAAAACATCACTATGGACTTTGTCACAGGACTTCCTAAAACATCCAAAAGCAATAATGCTATCTGGGTCATAGTTGATCGTCTTACAAAGTCTGCACACTTCATTGCTATTAGAGAGGATTTCTCTTTGGACCAGCTTGCCAGGATATATGTAAAGGAAGTGGTAAGACTTCATGGAGTACCACTTTCTATTATATCTGATCGGGATCTGAGATTTACCTCGAAGTTCTGGCGAAGTCTTCAGCATAGTCTGGATACAGAGTTGAGTTTCAGCACTGCTTATCATCCTCAGACAGACGGTCAGTCTGAGAGAACAATTCAAACTCTAGAAGATATGTTGAGAGCTTTCTCTAGGGATTTCAAAGGTGGTTGGGATCAACACGTACCTTTGGTGGAATTTTCTTATAATAATAGCTTTCACTCCAGTATTCAGATGGCTCCTTATGATTCTCTCTATGGAAAGAAATGAATGACTCCAACTTGCTAGGATGAAGTTGGAGAAAGAAAGCTATTAGGACCCGATCTCGTTGATGAAATGGCAGAAAAGGTCAGATCTATTCAACAACACATAAGAGCAGCTCAGAGTCGACAGAAAAGTTATGCCGACAACTGATGAAAAGACCTTGAGTTTGAAGCGGGTGATAAAGTGTTCTTATGAATATCTCCCTGGAAGAGGGTTATGAGATTTGGAAAGAAGTGGAAGTTGAACCCTAGATATATCGGTTCTTTCGAAATAATGGATCGTGTTGGGAAGGTAGCATACCGATTGGTGCTTCCACCGAATCTCTCTCAGGTTCACGATGTGTTCCATGTATCTCTCTTGAGAAAGTACATACCTGATCCTTCACATGTACTTAGCTCAGAAGTTGTACCGCTAGAGCAAGATCTTTCTTACGAAGAACAACCGATAGAGATTCTGGATCGTAGTGAAAAAGTCCGGCAAAACAAGACCACTCGATTGGTGAAAGTTTTATGGAGGAACCACCAATTAGAAGAAGCTACATGGGAGCTTGAGGATATGATGAGGGAAAGGTATCCTCGTCTGTTTGTTACAAAGTGACGAATTTTGAGGGCGAAATTCATTTTAAGGGGGGTAGAATGTAACACCCGACACTTTTATGTTATATAAATCATCACAGGAATATTTTTATACACACAACACTTGCTTGGCTTGCTTTGCACGAAATCAAAACCTTCCTCGATAGCTTGCGTCGTACGCAATACTGAGTTTCACTAAACAATGATATGCTAATAAAATATTATTAAAACTAGCCGTTATGAATAGTAATAACCAATTTTTGAAATTTTATAAATTTTATTTTTCAAAATGGACTTCATTTTTGGAATCGGAATATCGAAATTATCCTAGGGTGATATTTTGGTATTGTTCTGAAAACTTTCATTTTTTGATGAATAGTGAAACCACTAAGTGGTAGTTCAAAAACATAATTTTTCATAAAACTTAATTTTACCGCTTCTGTGAGTGGAATTTCGAAAATCTGAGAAACACGGTTGATGTTAGTAAGTAAAATTTGGTTCAATGAGATGAAAATAATTTTTTGGTGAATAGTAACTTTTTACTTTTTTTACCACGGTTAGAAGTAAATAGGTTAATTTAGGGTAAAAATGATATTATTATTACCCTAACACATGTCCTAATTCTATTGGACAAGTGTAATTCGACCAAAAACAACCTTAGGAATAAAATATGACCATTTAGGCCCACTTGGATTAGATTAGGACATTTATTATTAATTTATTTAAAGAAGGGTTAAAATAGTTAAAATCAAAGTTTAATAAGTAAATAATTTTTAATATGGGGTTATACATAAGATAAATTAGACTATAAATATTAATTAGAAAGATAAACAAATTTCCTACATAATGGTAGTTTATTTGTAATTTTTAGACATTAAATGATTTAATTTATTTATGACACAAATATGATGCAGTAATTGTCTTATTAATTAAATATTGACATAATTGATGTTATAAACACCAAAATAAATGTAATTTGACACTTTTTATGAATTCCACTAATTTTATAGATTAATATGACATGTTAGTATTTATTTAATTTACTTTTTTCGAACTAATCATTCTGTTATGATTTTTACAAAAATTAATTACTAAATAGTGTCAAAATTAACCTAAAATAGTTTTTTAAAAAAATATTATATTAGTAATTGTTATTTTATTCCTAAAAATCAATGGTTCGGCCAAATGACTTAGATAATGTTATATATATTAATAATAAACAACTTGGGGTTCTTTTGGATTCTTATAGTAAGTTTATTAACCTTATAATATAAGAATACAAGAAGACACAGTAAAAGTAAAATTATTTAACTTAATGTTAAATCTAAATGATAAGGTTAAAATAGGAACCTAAACTTGTATAAATTCTATTGTATGAGATTATTTAGACCCCTACCCACCTTATCTTCGAAATAAATCAATTTGGAGCTATTAAAAACCGAATTTGACTTTATAATAAAATAATATTTTCAGTTATTCCAAAGGTGCCCCTCTCCTCCCTTACAAAAGGGCACCTCCTCCCCCTCTTCCTCACACCACTTTGAGCCTTCATGCTTGGAAAACCCCTGCCAATATCTTCTATACACTTCCCTAGAAACATCCTAGAGGTTCTGGTCTTCTTCAAAGACGTATTTTAGTGCCCTAAAAGGAGGTCTCAAAAAAGCACTTCAAAGAAGAGGTAATGTCTGTTACTGATTCTTTCATCTTTATTTCTTCTTCCACTTCTTCTTCTTTAGTTGCTTCATTATGAAGTAATAACATCAGTATCAATCATATACTGATATGTTATTATATGTATGAAACAACCCTATTTCACCATCTATCCATCCTATGGAAAAAGAAATCACTACACGTGCGTACGTACGAAATACCGTCTCCACACCGTGGTGTAATCTATTTTCCACCACCACCTTACTTGGAAGGGTATAATGGTGTAAATAATGACTATATATGACTATTATAAATTGATACTGATTCTTAAATAGTATACATACACTCCAATATAATTCCATGATCATAGGAACGATATCATCACTCGTGCGTACATACAAAATACCGTCTCCACGACGTGATGTGACTCGTTCTACATGATCTTCATTTCATGATGATTATATAAATGAATTTAATGAATGAATATGATATATATTACACTAATACCATTCTGTAAATGAGGTATCTATAACTTAAAGAGAAGAATAATAATTTATTCAATAACACACGCATAAGAACAAAAAGTTATAAACACCCGAATAACAAGTAGCAATGAAATATTACTACTAATAAGCTAAGAATATGACCATATATGATATCATAAAAATATTTATGATTCTCTAATAAGTCAATAACATTATTTAAATCATTATACAGGAGGTTCGGACACGTACAAGGCATATCGGACCTAAGGTAAGGGAAATATCACAATCTCATTTTTATCTGAGATTGTTTATACTTTGGCATTTACTAGGGTGTATTTTATCATCCACATCCATGTTTCCTAAATATGTAATATTTACATCATTCTAAAATAGTTTATATCCAATTTTACCCTTCGGTGAGTTTTTAGTAAAAGATATTAAAGGAATCTTTTGTCGTTTTTCGTATGAGGTACTTTTTGAATTTTCCGACAAAAGTATGAGAAGAATGTTTTCTTTTAACTTATACGACATGAATGGATTTTTAAAACATTATTACCAGGAAGCTTCCTTTACAAGTTTTCAAGTTTATTTTTAATCAACTTATTTTAGTTTAAAATTGTATGACATGTTAAGAAAGGAAAATGTTTTTGAAGTAGAAAGGATATATTCCTCAAGAATGGAGTTCAAGTGTTTTATCAAAATTATTTTCCATATAAGATAATATAGGGTTCTTTTTCTATCCCTATTATTACATTTACTTGATTATGTTGTGATGGAAATATTTTTATGAATTCCTTTATCTTATATGAATTGTTTTATGATGTCATGATGTTTAACGTTCCCATTTTTATTACATGGGTTATGCAATGATGTATGATTTATGATTTTGTGGCACACATAAGAATGGTATCATTATGAGATGGGTGGGACCTATATCTCCCTCCAATGCATTGGGTAAAGATTTTATATCTCATGAGATAGACATGGCTAGAACGGTAGGTTATACCGGTTCAGTGAAACATGACTGAAACGAGGGTGACTCGGTTCAGAAATGGACTTTTTCCACTAAGATAGTCCTGTAAATGAGTCTTGACTAATAAGAAATGATTCTCTATGATTATGTATGTATGCCACAAAGTTTCATGTTTTCAGTTATGATTATTGGGATTACATTTCACTTCTATGATTTATCCCATGTTATGATATTATGATCTCTTTTGCAGGTTAAGATTTCCAAAAGTTATGTTCTTATGTATATGATGTGATTGATATTTCTTTTGTTTACCCTTACTGAGCATTTGAGCTCACCCTTTTGTATGTTTTATTTCCCCAGGTTAGGAAGAAGTTTATTAAGTATAATATGCCAAAAAAGGGGCTCTAGATATGATGAAATAAATGGGAGCAAAAGTAGATGCTTTATGAACCAGTTGTTTATGTTTCCATGTTTCTAAAGACACTATACCTATACGGTCCTTTCATGGTTTTGTTATATGTTGTAATAAGTGTTCTTCAATTCTGAAGTAATAACAATGTTTCTAAAGTATGGGTCATTATATAGTCATCCACCACCTTGGTTTCTCGGAGAATCATCATGGGTTCAAGCAGCCTCCCAAGAAGATGCGCCCTTCTCACGGTGCCATGGCCAAGGACGAAGTTGAAAAGATCATCAGGGCCAATTTTTTCAAAGAGGTCCAGTAATACAAATGGATAGCCAATAGTGTGATAGTCAGGAAGAATAACAGACAGATTAGAGTCTACATTGACTTCTGATATCTCAACTATCAGTGTCTAGAGGATGATTTTCCCCTTCCTATGATGTAATTATTGATTGGGGCTACAGTGGGGTTCCAAGACCTATACTTCAGGGATGGGTAATTCAGGTATAATAAGATCTTCATGGCCCTAGAGGTTGAGGATTCTATAGCCTTCAAGGCACCATTAGGTAATTTCTGTTACCATATCATTCCCTTCATTTTATGGAATGCAGGTTCCACCTATCAGCAGGCTATGAATCACATATTTAAGTTGATGCGAGGAATGTTTGTGGAATTATACATGGATGATCTTGTGGTCAAATCATTCCAGCGTCAGGACCATCTCAAAGACATTGAAAAAGTGTTCATCTTCCTCTGTTCCCACCACCTAAAGATGAATCCATTGAAGTGTGCCTTCGGGGTCACCTCTAGAAAGTTTCTCAATTTCATTGTCAGATATAGGGGCATCAGGATCAACCCAGAGAAGATCAAGGCCATTAGACAGATGTATCCCCCAATTAACCTTCGGGAGTTTAGAGGTTTCCAAGGCCACTTAGCCTACATATGCTGATTCATCATGAATCTGGCCAGAAAGTGTATGCCCTTTTCACAGCTCATGAAGAAAGGAACTGTCTATGAGTGGGATAAAAAATTTAAGACTGACATTGAGGAAATCAAGTAGTACCTACTTCAACCTCCGGTCTTAATACCACATGTCTCTGGAAAGCCGCTGGTCCTTTACATGACCACCCTGAACGGTCTCTCATTGCCCTTCTGGCCCAAAAGAACAACGAGGGGATAGAGAACATTCTCTAATATCACAGTTGCATGCTCCTCAATACGAAGACCAAATACACCTCTATCGAGAAGAGTTTCCTTTCACTGGTATTCATAGTAGAAACACTGTAACATTACTTGTAGCACCTTGAGGTATAGCCAATATCCCATGTGGATCTGCTAAAGTACATCCTGAAGCATCCCATATTGACAAGACGTCTAACTCAGTGGTCAGTAATCCTACAACAGTTTGACTTTATGTTTTTCCCTCATATGACTATTAAGGGGAATGAATTGAAAAACTTCCTTGCTACCCATCCAAATACTATGAACCAGTCCCTAGATCTTGATTTCCTTGATGAGGCTATTAACCTATCACAAGCCATTCTACCGTATTCATTCATATTGTCAGAATTATGCACCAACAATGAGGGATAGTACCATGCTCTAATTACTGGCCTTGATCTGGCCCTTGGGATTGACGTTTCCCATTTTCATGTGAAAGGGGACTCTGAACTTGTCATCAAGTAGATCAACGGTGACTATGTCATTAGAAATCTAGAGCTCGTAGCATTGTTGGTATGCACTCTCCAGCTAATAACCCAGTTCCCATCTTGGCCAGAAGTTACTAATGTCCCTCGATCACAAAATGGTCGAGCTGACACCTAGGCCAGCCTAGCTTCATCACTTGTGGAGCCCGAATAGGATGACCTGATTATCCACATGGCACACTAGAGTGTCATTATTCCCATCACTCTAGATGATGATGATGATAGTCTGTAGGTAAGCCACCTTACCACCGACGCCTCCATGTCAGGACCCCCAGGTTCCTCTAATGCAGTGTTTGAAGTGAATCCTGACTAGAGAACCCTCTTTGTCGATTATATCCAAAACGGTAATTTCTTAGTGTATCGGACCAAGCGTGAGCGAATCCGATGTCGCGCATTAAATTTTACCCTCCAGTACGGTCTTGTTTGTGAGCAGACCCTCTATAGGTGCGGGTTTGATGGTGTAATCCTCTGTTGCATTCAAGGATTTGAGATTTCCTGAGTCATGCAGGAGGTTCATGCCAGTTCATGTGGGTCAAATCAGACAGGGATGAAACAATCTCACTAGATCTAGAGACTGGGTTATTTTTGTCCCTCTATGATCCATGACTGTATCGAGTTTTCCAAAAGGTTACATGCATGCCAAATTCATGACAACATTATGCATCAGCTACTAGAGCCTCTCTACACTACTAGGTAATCTTGTCCATTGGTGGTATGGGGACTCAATGTCATGGGACCATATCCACTGATGAAAACTCGCCAGTACCAGTTCTTCCTGACCACTACGGATTTCTTCTCCAAGTGGGCAGAGGCAATTCCACTCAATAAGGTCAAGGCTAATTCCATCACTGAATTTTTAAGATCCAACATCATATACCGATTTGGAGTCCCTCACATCATCCTCACCGATAGTGGAACGAAATTCTGGGAATCTGAGCGGAAGAAATTGTACGCTAAGTACAACATCCATTATAACCATACCTCCCGTCATCATGCGTAAGAAAATGAATAGATTGATGTGTTCAAAAAACAATCCATATAATTCTGCAGAAAATGGTTGGTTAGAACAAGAATATTCGGTCGAACAAGATCCCCAACGCCCTCAGGGATTATCGGATGATGACTCATAATTCCACCCAGGTGACCCCATATTCCCTAGTGTATGGAACAAAGGGTGTCCTGCCCATCGAGATTCAATTTCCCTCATTGCGCACAGTTGTCTATGATCAGAAAGAACCAGATAAACTAGCTGAAATCTGTTTGTCCGAGTTGGAAGTGCTCAAAAAGAATACGCTTTGTGCCCTATACAATCTGGAAAGTCATCAGAAGAAGATAGATAGAGATTTCCACAAAACATTTCGTCTTTGCTCTATCTTGAAAGGCAACTTGGTATTGGAATTGAGGACACTAATGATACCTGGATGAAAACCACCCAAGTTAGAGCCCAACTGGGAAGGACCTTACATCATTCACAAGGTTTACTCCAATAGTGCATACTCCCTGGTCACCATGGATGGTGAGAGTATAAATCCTCCCAAAAATGACAAGTTCCTCAATCAATACGTTGCCTTAGTAAAAAAGGGGGTCCTACATAACCTTAAACTTTCTGTTCCTACATGACCTTAAGCTGTAAAATTTCCCACATGACATTAAACTATATGTTGTCCCACATGACATTAAACACTCTACTTTCCAGCATGACATTAAACTGTATGTCATCCTGCAAGACGTTAAACTGTGTTTAATCCTAAAAGATGTTAAACTGCAAGAACTATATATGTCTTGATTCCCATCCTCATGGGATAAATATGAATGCTCGGATTCTTCGTCTTGAGTTCAGCCCCAGTTTCCTCTTTGAATATCCCCATGGGTATAGTTCTCTTGGAAGATCCAGCATGGTGTAGTGTATGATTCTTTGGCCCCACTCATGTCAGGATTACGATGATTGCACCATGTGACCTCCCTCTATATTTTCTCCTCCCACGTCCTCACCGCACGACGCTAAATTGCATGGCCTTCAGAACTACGTATGGATTGATTTCCATCCTTAATGGATATGTAGGAACGCCCGGACATTTCTTATATAGGCCCATCCCCAAACTTTAATACCTCCTATTGGGTTGAAATAAATGGTGTGGTGCAGGCTTTGTCCCTCATTCACATTGTGTTCATCATGACCGTACCATGTATCCCTCCCCCTGAAGATCTCCACCTCTTCTACTGTCCAGCTTGACTTTAAATTGCACGGGAAAATTTATGCTTCACACACTCCTCATACTCAAGACCCTATTATCTTTCACATCCTAAGGGACCCCCAAATGGAATGGATGCTCGACCCAAGGGCTCTCATACTGTTACAGGCCAATTTCCTCGAGGGTTTGAAACAAAAAATTCATACAAGTCTCACGTTGCAAATATGGTCAGCAGTTAATGCTAATTTTTTGTTCCCATATCAGGTCCAACGATATGGATGTTGTGTTTCGAATTTGGTCTACAACTAGACTTTTTCATTTTCACCACCCATATATGTCCTGAACATTGAGTGTAGTGGTTCATGAAGAGGTTGAAAGTATAATGCCAATGCTATGAAGATTTTTTAAGTACTATCCAATGTTATGAAGAGGTTGAAAGTACTATGCCAATGTTAGATGTAGAATAAAACCCTTCACATCCATAATTAGTGCAAAATTATATGGAAATTATGAGAAAGAGGGGGAGGCCAACTAGAGACGTCATTGATGATAGTATTTTAATGTCATGATTTACGCCCCAAACCATGTAGGTTTATGTAGCGTGTGTGGGAAATAGTTTGGTTCATGGAAGGCCATTTTTAAGAACATGAAAGGATACCCGATGTAGATGTTTCATGCTTTTAATCCCCCTCCATCATTTATCCAAGAGGGCTTCATGGTGTGAGTAACATATGAACTAGTTTAACAAGCGGGAAAGGAGAATGGTGGTTATCTATTGAAGATACCAACATAGGAGAGGGATAAACTAGATAAGTCATAAGCCAATGTGGTGGAGGAAACTACTTCGGTAAGGTTTAAGAGGGGTATGAATAGGGATATCAATGGTACTTATAAGTATTAGGAATATTCTTCTCTAACATGTTCATTCAACCTCAACTTTCCACCAGCTTCACCAAGTTGATGAACCAAAAGGGATAAGATATAGGTGTCTGTAGTGTATCTATTGTTAAAATATTGAATACTAATTTATGATAATCTCTCACTTTAGTTATGACTACAAACTCAAGAAGTATAAAATAGGTCTTAACACCAAAACCTAAGATCTATTTTACTCAAATAGTAAGGAAGAAACAAAATACATGGATTATGCTTATTATTTGTGAATATATCTAATTGACAGCTTTATAGAAAATTAAATCTTTACTCGCCTTATATACATCATTATTATGTAATAATATAAATTGTTAGGGTGTAATTAAATTAAGGGGGAATGTAACGCTGTAGGTTAAATGATCCATTATTATTATTATTATTATTATTATTATTATTATTTATATCTACAATTTTAAATAATGTTTCTTTATTATTTCAAATGGATTTAAATATGATTTGAAAATGTACCCTATAATATATAATCATATAAAAATACACTTTATCCATTCATAATTTGTATATTATAATGATATTAAATAAAACTATGTACTATAAATCACGGATTATTACTCACCATGGATGAATTACATCAATTTAAAAAGAAAAAAAAATCTCAGATAATAGATAGAATAGAATAAAATTAGTATGACTTCTAGACATTTTGTATCATATTAAACCTTAATGACCAGCAACATAGAAAAAAACCTATAATGATGAATATCACCATGAAATAATAAATCATTATGAAAAACAATAAATAAGAATTGTTCCTTGTGAAGTGAGAGTATAATGAACCAATGATTCAGTAAGTCTATATATAGGAAGAAAATTTGGTTGTTGCGAATATGGTCATTGCAATTATGGTCATCACAAATTTTGTAATTTTAATTATGTTCATTGGTTAAATATCATATAGGTTTATTAAATTTGGGTATTATTAGGTGTAAATTTAAAATAATATAACTCATAATAAAATAAAAATACAGTATTGAAATATTATATATATAAATACACGATACATATAAATAATTAGAATATTATTATTATTATTGATAAAATATTATATGTTTTATATATAAAATTAAAATAAATATTTCAATATCAATTGATTAGTAAAAACTAAATTTTAAAAAATAATTAATTAATTAATGGTATTTGTTAAAGTATACTAATTATTAAAAGTAATATTTATATTCAAAGAATAATTTTATTAATCATTGTATACTTTTTCCTAATAAATAAGAAAGCACCATTAAAATATTATTATACTTGAACTAATATATTAATATCCCAAAAATAAAAAATTGATATAAAATGATATTAAGAAAACATAATGTTTAAAAATTTAATTTTCCAATAAAAGTGGTTTTATTAATAATTTATTTTTTATGTTTTAAAAATAAATTTTATAATTCTCAAATTTTCATATTATAAAATAATCTTATTTTTTAATTTTTTATATCAATATTAAACTAAAATTAATTTTTGATCCTTTTAAGAAATAATATATTTTTAGGTGAATAATTAAAATGCCAATTTTTAATAAAAACTATCACTTTCAAAAAATAATGGAATAAAATTTTAACAAATGATTTTTTATATAATATATATATATAATAAATAATATATATCATTTTAAAATACTATATTAAATTTAAAAACTAAATGTTAAACATTTCTGAATCTTAAGTAATATTTTACACTAAAAAACTATTTTTACACACATATATTAAATATTAGACTTTATAACTTTTATAATTTAAATATAATAAATTTGTTTCCTATTTTGTTTCAAACTTTAAATATTATAAAATGGTTTCCATTTATTTTCTTCGGCTTAGAGACAATATTTGTAATATTAGTGTTGATTACTATGATAATGGTAAAACAATTTTTTAACGAATTGTTTTATTAAAATCAACTATTTCATTATGAAATAAATAAAATTGATCTAATTTAAATTGCTATAATAATATTATTTTAAAACCTATATATAAATATATCAACACTTATTTAATTGGTAATTAATATTAAATGTAATTGAAGAGCATGTAGTGGTTAATGTAATTTTTCTACAAAAAACTGTCTTTTATATAATATATTTAAAAAAATGAATTTATTACATTTAAAAATTGATTTATATTAAATTTATTTTAAAAACATAAGAATTTGGAAATATGTGTTACCATATATTTTTTAAATAAAATATAAATTACTTAGATAAAAATTAGTTCCCAAGGTAAAAATCTAAATGTTAAATAGTAAAACCCTATGAAAAAAGACTTCAAAAACGTTTAAAACATGTGTTTAAATTAATTTATGAGTATTTATCAACCAAATACCACCTATACCCAATTATTACTCAATTTTGTATTCTTTTACCATGTAATAGTGTATTGATACCATGGAATTGTAAAGGGTATACAGAAGAGTGCGCTCTCCATCACTTATAAAATGGGATTACATACAACCTTCCAACATAACACTTACCATTCCAATTTACATTGAAAAAATTCCAATACTATCTTTCCAAGAAATAAATTTATCATTAATAATCCCCATCTCTCTATAAGATATCTTTATTCCATTACTTACCAAGAAATCTCAAAGAAAATATCGTGTCTGCAACATAAGTATAACCTTCACCATAACTTATTATCCTTAATTTTTATCATCCAACTATCATATATACATAACTATATAATGGAATAATTATCATTATAATACTTATATATTATTATATTAATGAAATGTATTTTATTTATTCCTCTCCATTGACTAAGAAAACAAAACGGTATTTGTATGTTACACAGACTACCACCGCCACATAGCGGCGTCTTCCATTTTTTCATTATCACATCTCATGGATAATAAAAAGGCTAAAATGAGTTAATAAATATGGTATATATAATATAAATATGATTTGGAAATTTAAAATTATAATTTCCTTTTTTCACTTTCATTCATTGATAAATGGAAAAATTAATCATGTGTACGTGCGAACTATCACCTCTATGAGAAATGTGTTTCATTTTTCATCAACACCCATCATGAATAGACATAAAAATATATTTAATATATAAAAATTATGTTCACACAACTATTAAAATAATTTATTTTATGAAACTAATTTTCAACACTTTCTACCGTGGTAAACATACATAAGAAGTTACAAAAACAATTGACCGAAGAACCTTAATTATTCGACATAGATAAGAAAATTATATTATAAATAAATATAATATGATTGTTAATGGACATTGGAATATTAAATATATATGGATAATTTTTGTGGATATATATATATAATAATGTCAATTTAATTATTTAGGAAGTTTAGTGCAAGTGGAGAGCACTTTTTGACAAGAGGTAAGGGTTTCAACTTGATCACACTTCTTTGAGGAAATATTTTATATTATGAACCAATATTAATTTTTATGTTTTATAAAATAACCCCATGACTTATTATACTATAAATTATTGTTTAAATATTAATCTACACCTCTATTCAGGCACTTCTTTATTGTAATGTATGATTGATGTATTCCCTAAAATATAAGGGTATTTTATAAATCAATATGATTTCTTGAGTTATAATGTTTGTCCATGAGTTTTTTATTTTATTTTATATGTTATATCACATTTATATTTTGGTAGATCACATTTATTCAAATATTAATCACTAGTCATTTTTTAAAATGAAACTATTTAAAAAATAATTTGCATCTTTTTAAATTGAGATTTTCCCTCATTTTCTATAATTTCAGTTCCTGTCAATGTTCTCATATTAAATATAGAAATATAATTAAGTGTTATCTCATGTTAAAATCATAATTAAATTATAATATTTTTAAAATAATGTTCTTTTAATGTTTTTACATTGTGTTATTTTCAACAAAGGTGTTTTAAAACATAGTAATAGATCTTCTATACCTCATTCGTGACTTTCCGGTTATATATTCTCTTTCTTTTTATACTTTTTATGTTATATTATCTTCCTGAACTTATTTAATGTTTAATATATTTCCATTAAATATATACCTGGTAAAATATCATTTTCCTTATTTTGGTTATACATTTTTTGATTTCCCTTCAAATTTCCCCCTTTTAAGTAAACATTGTTTAAATGAAATTTACCACTGATTATTCCAAGTTGATCATCACACCACATAAAATGTTTATAAAACTTTAATAGCTTATAAAAAACCTAATTATTTTATGAGTAACCCAATCAGTTCAATTATCTTTTTAGGGAAAACAATATGGTATTTCCTTATTTAGAGATATCCTTTACTTATGTCAAAAATAACCACCCAAGTAGTTTGTTTTTTCTTCTGTTACATAATTATCATTAATGTTCAACATTGGACATCCATGATAAATACCTATGTAATTTTTTGAATAATTAAATTTTAAATTATTTAATTCCTTATTCTCTTGGGAAACCTCATGATTTTTTCATTTGGGTATGCATTAAATCAAAATTATGAAACCCAGTTCACTCTCCTAGGTTTGATAAATATTTATATTTATAAGTAGATTATTTTTATTTTGTTTCACACATATGTATGATTTTAATTTGGGTTATGGGGAGACCCAAAATCATATATCTGCCCAATGCATTTTGTAATTTTATATTTCTCATGAGATGTTATATAATAGGTTATGGAGTGAAAAAAATATACCATGGGACTTTTCCACTTTATGATGATAGTAATAGGATTACCCCTTGACATATGTTTTGAATAACATATTTTATATTTTTACAATATGTTTATGATTTTAAGATTCTATGATCTTATGATATCATTTCCTTATGCCATGTTTCTATGCTTATGATCATCCTCTTTTTTATACCATGATTTTTCATTTTGACTCTCATGTTATGATTTATTGAAAAGTGTACTCCCTTACTTGGATTTCTAGATATCCATATTACTTTTTTAGTTTCCCCAAGATATCCTATGAAGTTTTATAAAATATTTAAGAGTCAAGATTACTATGTGGTGTTTTCAAAAAATGATGTTTTATGTTTTACAAGGTATATTTGTGTTTTTAATATTCCAAAGACTCTAGACCTATAGATCCATGGAATTTATTTTTGGGAAAGTATATTATAAATCATGAAATAAATAATGTTTAAGGATTGAATTTATATATTTTTCTTCTAATGAAGTGTCAATATTAAGGCTATCATGGTCACATAATAACCAATTATAAAGAGGCAGGGATCTATTTGAATGGTGAAAAACCATAAGCTAATAAGGAAGATAGAAATAATATCCTAATTCTCTTATAAGAAATAAATTCTATGGATATTTATTTAATTATTATAATTTGGGGCATAAATATGTTGATTTCACAAAAATAATAAATGGAAATAAACATTTGAAATGTTATTAATGGATAAATAAAAGGAAGACTAAAAATATATCATGTGGGAGATACTCGCATCTGGAAGAGGAATATGAGACCCCAACTTTAAATTTCATTGTTATTTTTTTTTAAATTATTTATTTACCATTACTTAGGGTTTTGAGTCTATTAATTTTTAAATATTTGATAAAAAATACAAATTTTAAGTTCAATGGTCTGGACATTTTTAGATAAAATCATATGTTGACCATGTAAGAGGCCATGTAGTTTTATTATAGAAAAATCATAGGGTTGGTGAACAACTTTTCCAACCATGTAGTAAAACCATTGACAATAATTATACATTATTGTGAGGATTTTGTGGTTTTTGATTTATTTGTTAAATTATTTATCTAAAGTATAGGAAATGTCCATATTTTTTAATATATTTAAATTACCTATTTTACCTTAATGATTTTAACCCCAAATAAAATTATCATCCTCCCAATTAATTCAATGTGAACAAGAGGGAAATTCAAGTGACCTCCTAACCTCCTCCCACCATGTATTTTTTCTTCTATCTTTGGATTTTAATCTTGTTCTTTGAGTTTTTTCCATTTTCCCACTTTCTCATCCTTTATTATTATTTCATTCTCTTTCTATTACATTGGTACCTTGTTGGATAAACCCTATGTGGGGTTTTGGTTTTAAATGGATTTTTTTCTTCATGTTAGGGTGTGTGAGGTGTTCCTTTGTAATTTATCTCTTTATATTTGAATATTATGAATTATATACAGTTGACCTCGGATGGTGTTTCCTTGTTTTCTCCATCTTCCTAAAAATACATGTTATTATTTGGATTTTCAACATTATTTCCCTAAAAAATATTTATTATAAGTGTTAATTTATGTGGATAAGAAGTTTTATACATGGGGTTATTATTTTATAGTTTTTTTTGTAAATTTTAAACAGATTTAAATTGGGAAATTACATTTAATTGAAGGTTTATTGATTGATACATCCTTTCAATGTATATATATGTATGGTTTAAACTTTTTATCATATTCTTCACTAATAATATATAGAATTATTATGTTCACATAATTATTTCATATTGATAGGCCTTAAACTTCATGTTTTATTAGACTTTATAAATTTAAAGGTTGTCTTTTATTTTAACTACAAAGGGTTTTCTAAATTTCATTTGGATTAAATATGGTTTTCAATATTTGGATTTTCAAGTGTGATTTATAAAGTATCAACTAAAGGAATTCTTGGTACCATGAAATAGAAATTAAATAATAATATTAGTTTGAAATTGTTTTTGAGATAATATTGGAAATACATATACTAGTTTAAGATCCGTGGACTCGGTTTCACATTATATAAATGGTTCTCCTTTCCAAAATGAGATGTGACCTTGACTTAAGCCCCATAGATTTTTGTTTGTGTGTATTTTAAATGATATTGTTTTATTTATATGGATTATGTAAGTTTTGTAGGTGTTTAAGGGATATAGGTTTATGAGTGTGGGTTGAGGTACGCTACTGGAATGGTTTTCCTTATAGTTTATTATTTATATGCCCAATTTATAGAACGACTCAAACTTTAATTAATGAAAAATTTTATTGATATGATTAAATGTATTATTATGTAAAATTGTTATATAAAACATATAAAATTATTTGGATTTATGTTTTTGTATTTTAAAATACTATTATTAATTATTTCCATTTGTAATATAGTCGTTGAACAGTGATCACATGATTATTATAAATATAGGGCTTTAACCAATCCAATTTACACAGAAAAAGGAAGTGATGACCTCATCCGGTGGAATTGTTCCATGAGAACCCCATTTGTTAGAGATTATAAAGGAGGTGGCGTCACTAATATTCGCTCTTGACCAAGCCCAAACCGAGCTTCAACATGTTAAACTTGAATGGAACCAGCAACGGGAGAAGTGGATGTTGCTAGAGATTACCACCTGAGTGATGTTATTTGAGCCACCCCAAGAGTCTGTCACCATCATACACCTCACCCTTATGTAATATGCAGGTTTTATAAGTGGTTATGTAACAATACCCTAGCACTATGATTATTTTTATTTTATTTTATATAATAAATAATATACATTCATTTTATTATTGATAGTTTGTAAATATTTTTTAAAGCATGAATATTATTTTTAGTTAATGTTCAATTAAGAAATATATTTTGGTAAATTAATCGATTATGAAATTAAATAATATTTTAATAAAATATTATTACTAAATTAGTTTTTATTAAATATAAATAATCATATAATTTTGGTGAATACAATTGTAATTTTTATTATGGTTTGAAAGCTATTTTTGTCAAAACCCCATTAATTTTTTTATAAATGCAGGTTTTTATTTCAAAAGTAAAAATTAACATATTTAAAAAAATTATTTAGATAAAATTAATATTATTTTTTGGATTCAGCTTGTCTAAATTATCTTATGGTGAATTTTTCATAATTTTTTAAGATAGACGAATTTTTTGGGTAAAAATTAAATACCGTTAAATATAGAATCTATTTTATGACATCATAAGGACCCAATAGTGTCTTAATAAAATACTATAAATGTAATTTTTTTCTAATATATGATTTACCTTGAAAATAATATGATTTCAGGTCATTATATTTATTTTAAAAAAGCCTTAGTGGACCCTTCGAGACTTATAAAACATTTTATCTTTTTAGAATAATTTCCTTGAGAGTGTGACTCACCTCCATATAAGCAAGCCTAATATTTTAAGAAGTTAGAAATTTTCCTTATAAATAAATGTTTTCCACCACCCTTTGGTAAAAACCATGGTCAAAATCCATGGGTTTGTTTGTGTTTTTGATTAGTTTAATGTGTAGTTTCGATAACCTAAATAATAAATAATTCCCTATATTTTCATATATAAACCCACCAAAGATCCCACTTATCTTTACTAAAAACACTTTTAGAACGTCAAAAATATGATCTCACCTCTCTATTATCCTCCAAAGGTTCCCCCAAGCTCCCAATAATCCTCTTTCATGCCTCTCCAAAGCCTTCGGATCACACTTCCAAGTAAGGGATTTCTTCCTTTCTCATTTTTGATCAAATTTTATTGTGTTGTTATACCATTTTATTTTCAATGAAAAATGTTGGGGTATAATTTTTCACCTTCCCTATGCTGTCATAATTATATTTGAATGATGATATACTTTTTTCTATATCATTAATTCCTCCCATGTACGCTTGTTATAATGCCGAAATTTCGTAAGGAATATCAATCTTCTCAATTACATTCAAGAAATTCTTTTGTATTATGAATATAAATTCCATTAAATATGTTGGTAAATGTATCTATATGACCAACATACATTAAATATCATGTAAATATGATGATATACCCCTTTCTCTCTCATCAACCATTGTTGTGAATCATTATATCACGCCATTATGATGTAGAAATTGCACCGCTATTTTCCAAGCCAAAGTCATTGTGTAGTAAATACCATGTCCATTTCTCTATCAAGGGTTTTCACCTTTATGCACATTTTCATATTTATTAAATATTTTCATGTATTAATTTCACATTCCTTTATCTTATAATATATGATAATGCTTAAGAAATCCATGTTGCATGATCTATGTGGCACACTTATGGATGAAATAAAATGAATAAGAAGGGTAATCCCTGATAGCACTCTAATGCATTGGGTAAAGACTAGTATAATGATACATCAAGTGAAATTAGGGTTCACTCATGAGAATTCAATTTCAATGTGGGGTTACCCATGATCTATGTGGAATGATCCTTTGATCATGATAATATCATGTTAAATGTTGTTGCCACATTTCCATATTATGATAACCATGTTATATCATACCTTTATGTTCCCGTTTCTCTTATGCTCCATTGATATGAATATTGCCTAACATGTATTGTATTCTTCATGATATTCCTTGTTTAATCCCTTATTGAGCTTTATAGCTCACCCTTTTCTTATTCATGACCTTAGGTTATCCCATGCAATGCTAAGTACAAAGGAATGTGTGTGGTCATGTAAAATACGTTTTCAATAAAGCTGTGTATTTCATGTTTTAAGTTGTCATGTAATGTTCCTAAGACCCTAAGACTCTAAAACTTTCGATATTCTATGTTTTATAAGGTGAATATTTTATGTAATAAGTTATGTTTAAGTGTGAAAAAAAGCGTGGTTATTATAATTTATGTCACACATCCTTCCTCACCCTATATTTCTATTATCATGGGAATACATGGATTTATAGTGAGATTTTAAGAGACGTTTTATACACATTTATTGATGATAAAAACAGGTATCAGATAGACTTAGTTCAACTTTAGTTAAAAGAAAACCACTGATATGGATAGAAGAGAGTGTGTTGATCAGTTATAGACTAGTAATTCATTAATAACTTAGAAGATGGTTCCACTTGAGTTCATCTAGGATTGTATCACTATATTTTTAGGATATAACCACGATTATATACATCTTAGATTTAGTTAATTTTTTTACATGATTATTCTTCTTATTTACTATTTGTATTGTCATTTTATTAGTTCTTCCTCCATTTATTTCAAAATCTCATATGAACACTTTATACACAATTTTTGTTTAATAATTTATCATTTATTCTTGCCAAAGAATATTAATTTCTTAATTATTAGTTTATCTAAATTCCCGTTTCAATTTTTTTATTTACATAATCATACCTTTATATTTTAAATTTAATTTGTATAGGTTTGTTTTTTTCTAAATAATTTTTACAAAATGATTTTGGAAATAGTTTTAAGGAATTATGTTTTGATATGCTTTTATAAATTGTACTTTAAAATTTATTTTTAATGTAATGTTTTAGTAATTTTTTTCTAATAATAATTTGTTTTTGAAGAAAGTGTTTATGATATATTTATGGTTTTGTTTTCATAAATCATGAAAAAATATATTTCAATTTATTTATTTCAAACCATCATTTCTGGGATGTTTTGAAAAATGAAATGCATTTAATATTTGGTAAAAACTTATTGGGATTATTATGTTCAAAACTTACTTGAAAAACACACTAACTACAGAAAAAGTTTCTCTTTTGTAGGCCTTTGATCAGGTTATCAAGAATATATGACCAACAGACTTTTAATTATTTTGGTATCTCATGGAGTGGTTTTTTCAACTAGGTATTATGATTTTAATCTTATATTAGCATTTCAAATATTATCTCAAAAAAATTTAAAACTAATATTATTCATAAATTTCTCTTTCAAGGTACCAAATAGGCCTTCAGTTAATACTTTAGAAATAAAATATGAAAATAAAAATATAGAAAACCATATTGATTCCAAATGGTATTTAGAAACCCCATTGAATTTAATGGAAATACCTTATTTTAGTGGAAGTTTCATGGTTGTCACACAACCCACTATACTGTTTTCCCAAACCATGCACAACCACTAATGCATTACTAATTTAATGATTTAATTCCTTTTAATTTTGATACATTTTGTAATGTTATATTGCTATTTTGGATGTACTTGAGAGTGTTTCATGATGTTTTTATGCTCTTTAGTTAGATTTATTAATATTTTATGATATGTAATGTGAATTAAAAACATGAAAACTTTGATTTAGAAATTTATAATTATGTTTTATAAAATTATTTTAAAATATATTGGGTTTTTTATATTTTATAATAAATTTTTGAATAATTGTACTATTCAAAACATTTTCCAACTAAAATTCCATTATTTATAAGAGGTTTTAAAGATGAATTTTTAAATTGTATGTACAGAGGCACTTATTCAAATGGGTTTTCATAATTATACTTTTTGGATCCTTATTTAAATTCAGTTAGAATTGGATGAATTGATTAATTTTTATGTTTTGTTTTTTTATTTATATCATTCCAAATAGGAAATATTTAAGAGATCATATAAATTATATCTCATGGAGTATCCCTTCACCTAGTATCTATCAAGGAACATATATAGTTATTCCTACTATCGACCATACCCAATCTCTAAGTTAAGTGGAAAAGCTAACCTCTTATTAGTCTCTAGTCATATTTGATGGTGAAAAATGACCTAAAGAGTCCATAGAGTGGATATATAAGAATGTATCAGTCGTATATTTATTTTAAAATTCAATAAGACTAAAGATTGAGTACCATCTTGGTCATGTTTGAGGGATCAATTTAGGAATGGTGGAAGATCATTATTCCACATCAACTTCAGAGTAATATGTATTGGGAATTCATTAATTCCACCTTAATCAAATGTAATTTTTCTAATTATTAGAGATTTTATAGGGATGCATATCGTATCAAAATATATTATGGTGTTTAGTTAGTAAAGGATTATATCACCCGTTGTAATCAATTGGTTTTTTTCCCTCTTGAGATGGAATTCAAGGACTCGTTGATGGTTCCTCTTTTTGTGAGGAGACTTCATCTAGACCTTAATTCTTGAAAAAAATTATTTAACCTAGATTCACTTGAATATGCGGTACATAAGGCCATAATCATAGAGATGATTTCTGGGGTCCAGAATAGCATGTGTGGTGACCCCGTTTCATTCATTAACAGTGAGTATTCCACATCTAATGAGAAGTTAAAGTACGATGAACTTGAGTTAGGGAATAAAAGAGTACTAGGATGATATTAATATTTTACTTCCATTATTCCAGTGAAGAATTGAATCCCCATGTTTTATTAATGTGTTATGTTTAGTAATTTTAATCCCTCTTGTTTTGGATCCTCAAAGACTACTTATAGATGTGGGTAATTAGTCAATTTTCAAATGTTTTATAGATTCAATAGTTGATGGAAGAAGAAATATATCTCTATTATCTTGGGTATTATGGTAGTCTATCTAGTATTTTTTGAGCTACCTCTCTTATTCCTCTATATTCCTTTATGATTTTCCAATTCCCTTATCTATGTCAATTCCTTTGGTTTTTTTACTCACTATGCTATGTTGGAAATATTATTTTTATTTGGAAATGCTTTTTGCATCATGTTTAGTGACCGATATTCAATTCTCTTGGTTGAAGGGATATTTATTATCTTGTAGGGCCCTGTTTTATAGTATTTTATTCTTTTGATCCACTATGATAAGTAGAAATGTTATATGATGGGGAGACCCACTGAAGGTCTTTATTTTTTAATTCCTTCTTTTAAGTTATCCCCTTGTTATTTTTATATAGTTTTATGACCAAGTTTGGGGTTTGCACTATCATTTTATCCATTAGTTATCATTTATAATATTCAAATATATCTTACTGAGTTGAAATTTTCTTGTCCCCCTGACATGTTAGAGGATTCCTTATCTAGGCTTCCATTTCTTTTATTTTTACTCCATGTTATTATCTTTGTGTCCTATATAACATCAATAGATTTATAAGATAATAAATTGATATGTTGGGTAGTATTATCACCCACAAACCTATAAATTATTTATTATTTTTTTATTGTATACATTGTTTCCCTTTTCCTAGAGTTTTTTATTAGTTCCTTTTTAAATTTTTGAGAAATTATAAAAAAATTTCATTCATAGTTAACAATTATTTTTGGGAAAGTTATGATATGACCTTATAAGAGGATCAATAGTTTTAGTAGAGTGAATTCTAATGGTTGGTGCCTGGTCTGCCAAACTATGTTTCCAAATAATTCATTTCCAAGTATTATTATAATATTATAATTATCTCTTTTCCCGTTATTATTTTATCCCCATAATAGGGTCTCATATTCCCAATTTTTTGAGGTACATCTGGGGTGCTTTAGGAGACCTCTTCCTTGTTATAGTAATGTATCTAGGTTATTATATTGGGGACTATAGTTTTTTTCGTGGGGAGGGTTCACATTCATAACTGAGACTTGGATCAAGAATTTGATAGTTGGGGTGACCCCATATAATGTTTTTGGATAGGGATTTATGAAAAGGTGATGACTCATATACTCGTAAATGTATTTTAGGTCGATCCATGGGTTGTACTTGTGTAAATAAATACCCTAATGTGGTTGGGATTTTTTCAAAATTTATAAAATTAAAACACTATAGATGGTTTTTGGAAGACCCTTATGGTGAGGTGACCCTTACAAGGTCACTCATACAATAGTGTACCCATCTGGGGTCACCCTAAAAGTGACTCTTATAGGATCACCCAGAACATGTGATCCTTACAAGATAAACCTTATGATGATGAAACATATAGGGTCATCCTTTTAGAATAACCCCTACATAGTCATCCTTATGCAAGATAACTATTATAGGGTCACCTAGATAAGGAAGACCCTTATCTATTATTATTATGTTTTTATGTACAATTCATAAAAACCAAAATCTCATCAAAATAAATTCTTTATCCTTTTATTTATTATTTTTAAATAATAGAGTCATTGTTCACCCACACCCATGTAAGGTTTGTTTCATAGGGGTGATCCTTTTAGGATAACCCCTGCAGAGTCATCCTTAAGCAACATAACAATTATGGGGTCACCTAGATAAGGAAGACCCTTATGGTTTCATCCTTATTATGATGATCCTTATAAGATCATCTTTAAAGGATCACCCCTCTAAAACAACTCTTACATGGGTGTGGGGGAACAATGTTTCTATTATTTAAACATAACAAATAAAAGGATAAAGCATTTATTTTGATGAGATTTTGGTTTTTATGAATTGTATATAATAATATTGAAACTATGTGGCTCTAACCATCTCTTCGAAACAAGGATATTTTCTCTCTAAATTCTTGTCAT
The DNA here is from genome assembly GCA_963277665.1 of Viscum album. Classification (NCBI taxonomy): domain Eukaryota; kingdom Viridiplantae; phylum Streptophyta; class Magnoliopsida; order Santalales; family Viscaceae; genus Viscum; species Viscum album. Next base: position 3,122,257 of record OY728129.1, read on the forward strand.
AATTGAGCATAGTTTTATATATAGGAAAACATAAGTTAAACCTGATACACCATAATGATGTTTTCTAGGTTTATTCACCTATTTCTCATTATTGATTTTTGTGAACACAATATAGGTATTGGGAGATAATTCCACTATATAATGGTGGAATAAACTCTATATCAAGGGGTTTTCGGTCTACTTAGATAAATGAGATCATGAGTGGATGATCACACTAGGTTGCATCCGTATTTATCAAGGTATGTCACTACTAGGATTTTATTTTGGTTTTTTGAATTTTGGTGAAATTAATGGATTAAATGGAAGGATAAATTATTAATTTTATGTTTTAAAGGTTAATATAAATATCAGGGGTGGTGTAAAAACCTCTTTTCATAAATATTTGAGCCATCGATGATTCTTAATGAGATATTAGGGAATTATACACATTTTAATTAATTTCTAAAATTAATGTTTCGTTTTTAATATTATTTAAAGTGATAAACTAATTTTAATTTGATTTTAATTTTTTATTTTGAGGATATGGATTGCGAAAAGGGATTAGAGGATTATGTAATAATTAGAGGAACATTGGTCATGATAACCAAGCTATTTTGAAGAATGGTAATCCTGTATGATGTTAGTGGTCCCTGGATACATACTTGTGGTTTATGTATTTTTTTAATTTCATTTTTTATGATATTTACACTTTAATGTGAATAAAAATGTGTGTAAAATAAACTAAATCATTTAAAATAAATTATTTAAAAAAATATATAATGTTTCAACGGCCTACATGGACCATTTAATTCAGGTGATACCACATCTCTTGATGGCCAAGGTCTTAATTGAAAAGGAGTTCCATGAGATAATTGAACCCCATAATGGGTAAAAATAAAACAAAAATTATAAAATAGAGTTAAACTCTATATATGTTCCTTTATTCCCCTAATTAGATATAAGGGATAGATTTGTTACGTGCAACCCTAGGTGTCGCCTTAGATGTTATGGGTAGACCATGGGAGACTTGCAGTGACTTTTGGTTATTGATCTAAATGGTTTAATGTTTAGGTTAAAGTTACTTCCCCCTTTGATATGTGATCACCCATATGGGTATTCACTATATAAGACATATATATAGGTTGTATGAGAGAACTAACATAGGATACTTGGAAACTAAAATGATAATTATGTCATATTTCTAGAGTGGTACTAATGGGGGTTAACCTATGTGGTAGGTAATATTTTATTGTGAAAAAGGTAATTCTAAGGAACTATGTACCCTTTAAGTGGTTGTATTATCTTGATAGATTTGATTGAGATTGGGGGACACATGTAGGTTGTTCATGTTATGTTATTATTTTTTGGACCTTGGTGTGTTTCAGGTGTTATGTTGACACTAAAAGAGGTTTATTTAAAGCGAGTTGGTTTTGGAAACCTCAAGTGTCACTTTATAACCTGAAGTTCAATGTTGTGATACTAATATTCTTGAGTTTTGATTACATGATATATTATGAGAGGGATGTGATACCCTTGGGTATTTATGAATGAAATCCTAAGATGTAACCTAGGATTCATCCATCCTACTCTTTCTAGATAGCTTGTAATTACCTACATGGAATTTATTGTTATGACGGGTAAAACTAAATTTTCTATAATTACCTCATTGGAATCAGATGTTGAGCTTGATACTACTGGATAACTAAAGATAACCTCCAATGAATTTTCTTTATGCCTTATACTATTTCATTCCCTATGATTGCATCTTATGAATAGTATATTCATCATAATATGACTAGATTTATATGGATTACCACCCCTTAATCATATTTAAGCATGTTGATAATATTTGGATCCCTAGGATTTCCCCTTAGGATATAGTTTTTTAGCCTGATACTATTACATTCCTTGGATTACCTCTAAGTTTCCATCATTTACACCGAATTTCATATGGGATTCTCATGGTACTTTATAGGAGTTGGGGCTTGTTCCAAATTATATTATGTCATCAAGGGTGTGAATTCACAGGCACCATGGTATGGTTATTCCCTATTTTTACATACACTTATTCACTAACCAAAATAGCAATGGTCGATCCATGGTTTCATGTTTGAACCCATGGTATGACAATGTTTATTTTATTTTCACATCGATAGATTTATTTATTTATACTCATCATATCACTTGAGAATATAGTACATTACTGGTATTATATAGGACTCTAATAGGGGTGACCTATTGAGTTTTACTAACATCCTACTCAAATGGGAAAGGAACTTGGGTTCCTGACATGACCTCACTGATCATAGTTTTAGGAGGGTTAGTTCCATAGTCTTGAATAGTCAAGCAAGATAATTCAAATGGGATTTGGAGACCATGATGAAGTGAGGTTAGGGGATAATAGTAAAGCCTCACATACTTTATTATTTTAATTATATTCTATATTTTATTGGCCTGGTGTGAGAAAAATATGTGTGTAGTAGTATGACCTTGTGTTTTTATTAATATATTCATTTACATTACATTTTTATAGCATTTCCCTTATTTATTATTATACCTACTCTAATTATTTATTATTTTATATGGTGTTTAATTATTTATATTATTTTTTACTCTAATATGTGAGTGTTGTATATCAATACTAACACCCTATACACTCAGTGCTTGTCTATAGTCTTTGGTGTATGGGGAGACATGTATGAGGTCATATACAGCCACTGATTTGGACATTGATCAGTTGTCTCTGGCTAGGTAAGAATAAATATTTTTATTAGAGCATCTTTTCTCATATTACTATTTAGGATATGGTAGGAAGTAGATATGGTAATGTGAAAGGGCTTCTGACAGACCTCAAACTGGTGTAACATGAACACCTATTCTAATGTATAGTCAAACTTACCAAGTGTACATGGTTGTTTTCCATGGTTATTATTTTGATAATTATATGATTTATCATTATGTGATACACTTGGGTATTGGAATTATGTTTTAATAGTTTTTTTCTTGTCCCATTGGTAATAATCTTATGTAAATGAATCATTTTTTGCACGTAGGATTCACATTACATTCATTTGATTATGTGTTAATATCACTGATGAGAAAGTCTAGCTATTTAAAGTGTCAAATATAACTTATATTCTGTTTTCCTTTATAAAAATTTGGTGGAATTTTACTCAGCTAAACCACAAAATATTTCATTATGATGATAGGTCATATAGATTCTATATAGAGATTATAAAAAATAATGACTATGTTTTCCCTCTTATAAGGGATTTATAGTCACCCTTAATGGGTCAGGTACTTGGTTTTTTGGTACTGGTTCAAAAATAAAACCATTTTTACTACTTAAAGTTTCAAAAAAAACATATATGGTGTTTCCCCACATGGATTCTTAGTGAAATTATACTTAACCAAACCATATGTAAATTTTTACTCAAAATACATCACATTTGAGTAGTGTCGTCATATAAATGGATAAGATCGTGGTCCTCAAGGGGAAAGAATCATATGAAGATTCCTAGTGAGGATCAATGCCTTAGTACATTGATGGTTTGGCATGTGATTCCTCTGATAGTTGTGTGAGAACCTTATATTGGTTGTGTTATGAAATTTGAGTGGCCTTATGATATTTGATATGGGATAATATATATTTCCTATGAGATATGAGATAGGTGAGGTATAATGTATAGTCTTAGTGGGATTTCCTCATTAGATTAAGATAAAACTCAATGTATTAGTGAGATAAGTGTTGTCATTCAATAACATGACACCTTCCTACTATTATTGAGATAATTTTTGGTGTATAAGGGAAACATGAGTTAGGAGTTATATCAAGTTTAAAGGTTTCATGAGAGACAGGAGGCATAGGTAAATTATTTTTGTTTGTGATTGATGCAAGTGAAGCAAAATTAAATATATGCCATGTGAATAGAGATTCTTTATACATCATGAATTTGGTTACCCATGTGAGGATTGAGTTAATTCATGGATATTTCTTGAGAATCTGTGATTAAAGGAATTTGATGTGATTTGGTATATAGGTCAGTTTTTAGAGGTAATGATTGGATGGAGGAATATGCCTATTGATTTTAGTTTTGGTTTCCGATGATATTGTAGATTATGATCAGGAAGTTTTAAATCTAGGAGAGATAGAGCATAAATAGGTGCTTCTTGTTATGAGACAATGCCCAGGTGGAAGGGGATCCGGTGATTATCCTTATAATGAGTAAGATACTGCAAGATTGTTTATAATAAAGAACTACAGTGAAACTAAATAGATAAAATTGGTATTTTGTGGTTTAGGGTCAGTCTTCAGGGGCATGAGACTAGGTTTAAGGACATGAAACACTTGGGATCATGAGTTGTTTTATGTGACCAGGTTGTATAGGAGTGTAAAATGAATGGGTTTAGATGTGAAAGAGATGTTTAGTGGAAGAGAACCTATGAGAAGGTTCTCCAGAGGATAAATCTAACATGAGAGAGGAGATTAAGAGAGTTGAAATGGCTATTTGGGTAAAGCCTTGCTGTTTGTGGATGATTATGCAATCGATATTCAAGGTGCGCATTGACTATATAATAGTGATCGGCCATATGTTGGTCAAGGATAGATAGATTGAATGAGATACTCAAAAGAATGGCTTTATAGAGATTTTAGGAGAATGACAGATTTCTGATTATGGTGAGGGGTGACATACGATATGGATTAGGGTTTCATGGTATGGTATCTCATTAACGAATAGGCCCATGATGACTCGACATGTCACCCAACCCAAATCTCCACTAATTATGAAGGTTGTTCCCAATCTTCACTAGTTGGAAACTACTGATCGGGTATCAATAATTCACACTTTGGAATGATTTCACCGTCACATTATAATATAAAAAATATTTGGAAGCTATTAAGAATATCTCAAGACACATTTATACACTGGATTCTGATATTTATAAATAAATATGATTCAAAATAAATAAAACTACCCATAAGAGTAATATTCAACACTAATAAAATGAATTATTGAACACTAGAAGAATATAAAACAACATTATAAATAAATATAGATATAATGTTAGTATTAAATAAATAAAATATTAGGTCAAACTACCTAATAAATAACCATCCAAAAAGGAAACCAAAACAAAAAACTACCATAAACTATCTCTTTATAGTTAAAGTTCACCCGTCGCATACATTTTTTCATTTATAGACCAAGATGAATATCGTATATGAAAATAGTTTATATAATCTTTTTTGAACATATAATATAAAAATAATTATTTTACATTAAAATGATCATGCATAAAGAAAAAAATCGTCATACTTAATTACCTTCCCTTTATTAACCCAAAAACAAGACTATATAAAAACAATTCATATTCGTTATAAAATCAATAGTTTCAGACCCAAACATTGAAAAAAAATATATTATCTTTAAATCGTAAAAAGAGGGATTAAAAAATACATGTATAAATACACCATCCATTTTCCCTTTTTTCTAGAAATAATTTCTCAAAAAATTTGTTGAAAAAAATTACAACTTCACTTTATAAATTAAAATTTACAAACCAGTTTAGAAAAAATTTGAAATTAAACAAAAAATCCACAAAAATAAAATTTTAAAAGGCACTATGATATCAAAGATATAAGATAAAAGTAAAATAAACAAATAATGGTTCCCTAGGATCAAATCAATGATAGGGGATATAAGGAAGTCATGAAATGGAAACCCCCAAATAATACTTAATGAGAAAAAGCATAGTGGAAAACTCATTAATATCTAACATAATGATAATGTACCTAGTTACCATGTTATTGGTCCCCTATGGGTCCCAAAAACATCACTCATCTAACATCTCCCATGGTAAATGGCAGGTATCGAACCAACCATATGAGGGAGAAAATCTCCTAGGGCACTAAACAACTAGCTTATAATGGGATAGAGACACATATAACCAGAACATCTATTATTAAACCAGGTTCCCTATGATATCAAATAGAGGATGTTATAAAATAACCATAGTATGAGATCATAACATAAAATGATTTCAAACCACTAGAAATAAACCACATATAACCTCTCAGGGTTTTCAAGAAACATCCCCCTTAAACTCAACCATTTTGTCATGTAATAACGAAAATATATAAAACATCCCCATATAGAAACAATATAAATACAAGAATAGTATAAATGGGGATATAATGAGGGTCTCATAATATTGGAAATAAATCACTCATAATGTGACAAATGATACTATAAAAACTATCTAGGAATTTCATATAATTTCATTTACTATAAAGTAACACGTTAAAAAGATATTTAATTTCAATTCATAATAGAATCATTAAATTGAATTTGAAAATATTTTTTAAAAAAAATCAATTTTTAATCAACACAAGTTCATTAGGTATTAAAACTATTTAATATGGGACACACATAATCCTCTTTAACAAACACCCCTCTAAAAACATAAAAATATTCCTTGAAAAAATGGTTCTAAGCCCCATTTTAAAATAACATAATGTTATAAAATTACTCTTTTAAATTGTGATTCTATTTTACAGACCCTCTTAGGAATTTTGTTTTACACTTCTCACAAAAAACCAATTTATTTTAAATTAAAATTTGAAAAACCTCAAAATATTCTTTCATGCCAAGTGTGAAAACCATAGAAAACCAATTTAAAACACATTAAGGTATTAAATATACCCTTAATTCCAAGATAAATAGTTTAAAAATCCCAAGAATTACAACCAATATATTAGAAATGATATTTCATAGAACTACCAACCTATTCAATGAAGAATTTCATAATAATATGTCACCTTCAAAATTGAATACCAAATAGGGAAAGAAGACACCCACCTGATGCCCTAAACACAAAAAACCCTAAATTAGAACTATCGTATTACCTTAAATCGATCCCCATGGCTATTTGGGTGTCCAGGAGAAAACCAAATCAAGTTGAAATGGGTGTGGGTAAGATTATGTAGGAATAATAAGATAACTTGAGTGATTTACCTTATAAATATTCTTGAAAATGAAAAAGAAGATTATCATAATAAAAGGAGGAGAATGGGGGTGCTCCCCTAGGCTTTTCCAAGATGGAAATAATGTTCTAAAGGGGAAGAAATAGGGAACCCCTAAAAATTTCAGAGGGTAAGAATAATAAAACATAAAATTAAATGTATACGCAATATGTTTCACTATGTGAATCTATAAAGAACACATTGATTCATGGAGTGATTCCCTTTATCATGAAATGAATCACTATAGATCAGAATCAATGGTAAATTCCTATAATGTTTCGTGGTGTAGACTACTCCCATATAGTGTGAACTGCTATAGGTTTGGGCCAGTAACTTCCCAAAGCTTCTCGAACACCCCCAAAAACATGTTATATCCCTAAGAATCACAAAATAACTCGAAATAATAATAAATAAAACCACAGTGTCGCATAATAGACATAAGTCTCCCTATTGTTCCACTTTATACCCCTATAATTTTTTAGATTAAGGTACAATATAATGGAACCAAAATAATTATCACCCAGCTATTGTAAGAGTCGGTGTCCTAGAACTAACTCGTTGTACTTTGATTACATGTTCATTTAATGTATTTAAATATTAAACATCTTATTATGTATTGTTCATTCTTCTACATGAATATAATGTCATAATGTCCTAGAGTATTTTTTTTCATTGATAAGGTCATTGAAGTTCCCCGCTATGATGAGAACCTTGAAATTCTATAACAATACTCTTAAATATAGTTCTATAGTTGGATGACATACTATGATGGGAAACATAGCATGAAGACGATCAAGTGTGAGTACTCATAAGCATATGATACTTTCTTTCATAATGTTCGCACTTGGTAATCTTCATGATAGGGGATTATGAGAATAGACCCGCTAGTAAAAATTTTACATGTTCTGGTGTCATTAGATATTTCTATCCAAGTGCATTTTTAATTCTCCTTAGACTTTAAGATTATCATTAATATGTGTCACAACATGCCCACTTTGATTTACTGATGAAAAATGTCACATAGATAGTTGGAAGGAAGTTGGGTACTTTGGGTGCATCATGAGTGGCATGTTTTTAATTGATGAGTAAAGGAAATATTTTCCCTTCAATTTATGGAAGTTGATATCTCTTCCCTTTGATTGAAATATAACCGTCACAAAAAATTCCATGGACATGGTGTAACAATGAGTTTATTTTAGGTATTCAAAGAATGATGTATGAAGCATAAAAGTTGATGACACTATCATGAAACCTTCTTGATGAGATATTGTGACAAAGGGATTATATTACATAGTGAGCATTTGTATGTGGATTTCATTGTCGTGAAATTATGTTCTTTCTCTTGGGTGCCTTGACCCGTTTCTAGACTGTACTCTTAGACTATAGGAAATCTCCCTTAATGCCAATGAGAAATAATCCTAGAGGGTCACACACTATGTTTATTTGTGGTCATAGTTAAATTCTATTTGAAATTAATTAATGAAATAAATATTATTCTCAAGACCATAGAATAATATTATTCAATTTTAAATAATCGAATAAATCAAATAAAATTTATTTATTTATTTTATTGAACATTTAATGAATATTTATTTAATAGTTTGTAAATAAAATATTTATTTAAGAGAATAAATTATTTATTTATTTATTCAGGTGTTCAGTAAATTGAATTGGTGTTCCAGCGGACCAAGGCTGGTTCAGTGGTAAAATAATTATTTTTAAGATAGTAAATAATTATTTAACTAGTTGACACCAGTTAAAATAATAATGACAAAACTATTATTTTGTGACACATAATTTTATTTTTAATTTTGTTTTACGCAAGTTGGAACACCATAAATAATGATGTTGTATTGGTATTATGATCAAGGGTTTTCTTTATGTTCAATAATGTATATAATTTCTGTTATGCAATTATATATTTTTACTGAAGTTCTATGATTATAAATAGATAAGTATGCCTATTGTGCCATACATAAGACGACACTGAATCGTACACCCTATGAATTGAGAATTGTGGACCTAAACAATTTCTCTCTCAAATCCTCTTCACACCCCTCTCAAGAACGAGAGACGTTCATCATGGTTGAAGAACAAGTGATCAATAAAAACTGACAGAAGACAATCGCTTCGCTTTTCTAGCACCCGACGAATGAGTAGTGTCGATCGGAGGCCATCAGAGCATGTGTGGATCACCGCTAGAGGGATTTTAGTATGGATCCTTACAAGTGCAATGAGATAATCCGGAAGGATTATTCTAGATGATCCACATCATCAATGAAGAAAAATACCAATGATCTAGGTATTATGTTTCTTTATGAAATTAATTAAATTAATTATAAAAAAGATGTGCAGGATCCTCTCTAAAGGTTTCAGGCCTCTTCCTTTTTAATCTAAATCATTGATTCTATTCTGTGGAGACTCGAGTTCATCGTCGTATTGATCTTGGAATAATCATTGATAATTGTAAAAATAAAATTTGGGTTCTGTCCCAACCACACTTCCACTGCGCCTGAAACCTATAAGTGGTATCACAGGGGTTACATCGTAGTTTATTATTACATAAAAATTTAGTTGATGAATTATGAATTTAATAATTTAATTGTTTCATTTCAAGTTAATCATTCTAAAAATCTTAATCTTGATATCTATTTCTCCTATTTCATTTCTCATTCACCTTAGAAAAAAACTATTTTCTTTTAATTTTGATTAAAATAATATAGAGGATCTCATATAAAGGTGCTAAAGCTTCCTCGTCCTACAACACCAGAACACACGGCGTGTATTTGGTTGTATATGTTGTGTAGTCAAAATTCATTGCATCAGACTGGTTTTCCAAACCATGTAATGTGTTGGAGTCTTTCTAAGTATTAAATGACTCAGTGTGTTGACCAGGAACAGGTGGCACACAGTTTCTGAAATACTCACTTTGTAGTCCACTGGACACGACGTGTAGTCCCTTAGGGTTACGGTTGGACCTTGTACCCCATACACAGCTTTCCTGGATAGAAATCGTGTAATGTGGATACTACACGGCGTGTGGCCCACTGAAAACGTCATGTACTACAAATATTTCCAAAATACACTCAAACATTGTTTCCCTAGGAGTGTACTACATATGGACGGTGAAAAATAGTACACACCATATAGTTGGAACTGTACGCCATGTACTCATCCAAATTATGCAGAGTTGTTAAAATTTATTATTATATTATACAAACCCTTGGGACGTGTACCATCATGTGGGTGTAAACATAAGGCACAACACGTTATAGGTGTTATATATATATATATGTGTGTGTGTGTGTGTCTAATTTAACATTTGTGTAAGGTTCATTTCTGCTTAGTGGGTAGATATGAATAGGAATTCATCGGGTTACCTCCAAGTTACAAGTTACATACAAAGATAATTTTAAATGAATTTATTTGTTTAAAATTATGATGGATGATAATCTCAAGGAAATTCAGAAAATTAGTTTAAGATAAAAGGCTTGATTAATTAAATATGATAATTAATTGATTCAAGCGTGATTCATCTTAAACACGAACGATTAAAGAATTGAATTCTAGTTTTATTTATGCATAAAAATCATTGCATTTATGGATGATCATGAGCTAGACCAAGGCCTTTTGTATATGTATGGTTTTTTTGAATTTGTTTATTTGAATTAAATTTATTGGCCTGCGAACCATCTCTCCTCATTAATATGTAGGGCCTACGTGCCCAATGTTTCTTTTATGTAAAACCTCTTTTTACCTCTCACATGAATGTGAGTTAAAAAAAGGATTATGCAATAGATGAAACTCCCATGATAGAGTAGGTGGTTCAAGCTGGAGCCGAGACGAAACCAATCCCAGGATATACAAAGGTGGACAGATGAAAAGTTGTAAACACAAACCTAAAAGGTTCAAGATGTTTCTCCCCTAGTTCAGGGTTAGTTTATAAACCACTTGAAAAAAACCATTAGAAAATATCATGATAATTATCTTTATTTTATTTTTTCCAGTTACATGATTTATCATTATAGATGTGTTGTCATGATCACATAATTAATGAATTAAAAAATAATACAAGATAGAAGTAAAATAAACTAGACTTATGCATAAATATTGTCAAGACATGATTAACCACTTAAGTAAGTTACACTTAATATTAACAGGCATGATATAATGATAATAAGTAATTAATGCGTCAGAGATAAAAATCCTTCAAATAAAATATTTAGTCAGACTAACACTTTCAATACTTGGTTAAGGTAAAAACTCAATAAAACTATGTGTTTGACCAAACCTTGTTGGGAAAAATACTTTTATATAGGAAGCCCTTATGAAAGTTTTCTTGTTTACTTAACCATATTACATCAATAGGAGTATACCTTGATAGACATGGTGTAATATTTGAGGTAAGAGTTGAGGAAATCCAAAGTCATGATTTCATAATTGGCGAGTCCACTCAACAGATCAAGGAGCTGCAAGCTCATAGTTGGCAAAGACTTGCCTACCTAAATACCTTCAAATTGCTTGACTAGCCGTTGTTGGGGTTATGAAAAGGGGAATATTGATCCTTTCCACTAAAATGTCATGGAAACTAGAAATTCCAAGTTCAATGATGAGGGCTATTGGGACATGATAAAATAGTGGAAAACTTAATAAAATTTATTATTTCTTATAAAATTTAATCATGAAATTACTAATGATCTTCTTTTTTAATTAATGAATAAAAATGAAAATCTTGTCCATAGAACTATCCCTGTGACCAATTCTGGATAAAGACAACATCCCCACCGGTAGTATCTTCCAATAATGGTTTAGATGACTTCATTTTATCCTATTCCATGAATGAAATTCTTACGTGATGGGGTGAGCATTACCTGATATTCCGGACAAACAGTTGAGTGATAAAGATTTCTTGGTCTATGAGAAACATATGAATGATATGCTCGACATTCAATGTTCAATGCTATCATCAATGTATAGGGATCTCATTAAGTCTCATGAAAACATGGATTCTTATAGCATGATCGATCACCTATGTGGTCTTTACTAGGAGAGAGAAAGACATAAACTATTTGAGATCTCTAAGGCACTCTTTCATATTAAGCATGGAGAAGGTGCTCTAGCTAGGCCTCATGTAGTCAAGCTCATTGGATACATTGAGCTCCTGGAATTTATAAGGTTTAAACTCCCCAAAGAATTGGGCACCAATCTCATTCTTGCATCACTCCCTCGGAGCTTCTCTAACTCTATTGTCAATTTCAATATGAACAACATTGAGTAATACTTATCTGATCTTTCTATCCACATTCGCTAAGTCGAAAAATATATGAAGTGAGAAAAGCCTTGTGTCCTTATGGTGAATAAGATTAAATGGATGGAGAAGAGCACTAAGACCAAATATTCTTCTCAACTTTACAATAAAAGAAAGATCAAAGAGGAGGCAAGGGAATAGGAGGCTATTTGTTTCGCATGTGGAAAGAAGGGCCACTGGATGAAGAACTGCACCTAGCCTAAGAAGCAAGGGGAAGCTTCAAGTGAATTTGATATCAAATAAAATCTATATATTTCTAAAAATTGGGAATTAGATATAGCTTTTGCAGGTCATAGATGTATCCAAATGCAGGAACCAAGTTGATTTAGGAAGATTGACCGAGGGGAGGTCGATGTACAAGCATCCAACTAATCCTGACTTACTACTGTAGTTGTTGTGGACGACCACCATATATTTCCAACTGGGATGATCTTGGTGTTAAAAGGTTGTTATTATATGCCTTCTATTACTAAAAACATTATTTCTGTATCTAGATTAGATACAGATGGATTTGTTTTCAAGTTTGGAAATGAATGTTTCTTCTTATACAAATATAAAATTTGTTTTGGTATGTCACATTTATACAACAGTCTTTACGTGTTGGATTACACAAACCAAGTAATGGAAATCGATAACATAAATACATCACATGAATCATACCACACCCAACTTTGGCATCACTGGCTAAGTCATGTAAAATAGAAATTCTTGAAAAAGTTAAATCAAGATGGATATTTAGATTCTTTCGAACTAAAATCACTTGGTGTATGTCATGCATGTTTACAAGGAAAATTACCAAATCCCCATTTAGTGGGAATGGTGAAAGGGATAATGGACTTCTTGAATTGGTTTATACTGATGTGTGTGGACCATTTCTAGTTGAAGAAATGGGAGGGTACTCATACTTCACAACTTTTACTAATTATTTTAATAGATATGGATATATCTACTTAATAAGGTATAAGTCGGATTATTTTGATAAGTTCAAAGAATACAAGAATGAAGTTGGGAATCATCTTGGTAAGAAGATTAAGAAACTCTACTCAGACCGAGGTGGAGAATATCTTAATCAAGTCTTTATTGATTACTCAGAGGGGTTTGGGATCCTATCCCAACTCACTTCTCCATACACACCCTAGTGGAATGGTGTGAGAGAATGGAGGAATCGTACCATGTTGGACATAGTGAGATCAATGATGAGTCATGTGATTCTTCCATTATTCTTTTGAAGATATTCATTACCAAAAGAGGTGCACATACTAAACCAAGTACCAACTAAATAGATAAATGGTATTCCATATGAGTTATGAAGTAGAAAGAAATCTATATTATCAAATTTACATGTGTAGGGAACCGGTGCCTTTCTTAAGGCCTCTTCCGGTAACAAACTTGAACCCCAAGGCACAAAGTTTACCTTTATTGGATACACAAAGGAAATAAGGGAATACTACCAATAAAAACCCGCAAATAAAAAGGTTATTGTGGAAAGACATTCCATATTCCTTGAGAGGGAGTACATCTCCAAAAGAGATAGTGGGATCGATATAGACACGGATGAAGTTGAGACTCAAGGTACACAAGAGTTGGTACAGGAATAGATTCCACAGAGCCTCGTGGAAGAATGAATTGTTCTAGAGACACAAGATCTACGTAGGAGTACAAGAGAGGTTAGAGAATGAGAATGGTATGATTTTCTAGTTATTGATTATGGGGAATCATTATTAGTTGATAATAATGATCTTCTAACCTACTAGGAAGTAGTAAGTGTCATAGAAGATTCCAAGTGGAAAGAAGCGATGAATTCTGAAATGGATTCCATGTACCAAAACCAAGTATGGATTTTGGTAGATCCTATAGATGATATTGAACCTGTTGGTTGAAAATGGGTATTCATGAAGAAACTAAACATGGAAGGACAATCCAGCACCTATAAGGCATTAATAGTTGCAAAATGGTTCAAACAGCATCAAGGAATTGACTATGATGAAACATTTTCCCTCATTACAAATTTGAAATCCATCATAATTATATTGTCCATTTTCATATACTAGGACTACGATATTTGGAAAATGGATGTCAAAACATCCTTCCTTAACGTAAACCTTCTAGAAGATGTCTACATGGAACAACCTGAAGGGTTTATGACTCCAAAGGATTCCAATAAGGTATGCAAGTTGCGAAAATCCATTTATGGATTAAATCAAGAATCCAGGTCATGAAAAATTTGAATTGATTAAGACCTGACGAAATTTGGTTTAATCAAGAACGAATATGAGCCTTGTGTCTGAAAGTAGTTTAGTGGGAGTGCAGTTGTTTTCGTAATATTTTATGTTGATGACATATTACTTATTGGAAACAAGATACCAGTCTTAATATTTTTTATGTCATGGTTGAATCAATGATTCTCCATAAAGGACTTGGGTGAGGGAGCATATATTCTTGAGATCAATATGCATCGTGATAGATCTAGCAGATTGTTGGGCCTATGTCAAAGTACATACATTGATAAGATACTAAATAGATTTAGTATGGAACAATCCATGAGGGGATTGTTTCCAGCATCATGTAGAATTCATCTTTCCAATGAAATGTGTCCTCTAACACATGAGGAAATAAATATAATGGAAATAACTCCATACACATCATCGATTGGGTCAGTCATGTATGATATGCTATTTACTAGGCTGGATGTCGCCTACGCAATGAGTGTGGTAGGAAGATATCAAGCTAACACAGGTGACTACTATTGGATGGCATTCAAGACTATCCAATAAGTACCTGAGTTGTACTAAGGATATGTTCCAGGTTTATGGAGGGGATGAGGAACTCGTCATCAGAGGATATAGAGATTCTAGTTCTAGTCTAATAAAGATGACATGAAGTCGCAAACAGGATACATCTTCACTTTGAATGGAGGTGTAGTGAGATAGAAGAGACAAGATCACACTGTTACAGTGGCGCTCGCAAAAGAGCCAAGATCACATCAGCGGACGATGCACATACTTAAGAAGTATCATCTCTTGAGGGATTTTTCTCATAAAGGTGATGTTTTGGTGGGTAGTATTTCCACAGAATACAATGTGGAAAACCCCTTGACTAAAGCCTTGACTCAGTAGAAACATGATCACCATGTGAGGTCTAGCTAACTGAAAGTCATAGGTTGTTGGCACTAGTCCAAGTGGGATTTTGTAAGTGTTTGTGTCCTAGAGCCATCTGTTTGTACTTTTATTACATGGAAAATTAATATATTTAAATATTAAACATATTATTACATATTGTTCATTATTCTTCATGACTATGATATAATAATGTCCTATATTATTTGTTGCATTGAAAAGGTCTTGATAGTTCCCCTCTATGATGAGAACCATGAAATGATTCAAAAATATTCTTAAATATTGTTCTACGGTTGGATGACATACTATGATGTGACACATAGCATGCAGAACGACATGTGTGAGTACTCATAAGAAGGTGAGACTTCCTCTCATGAAGTTCGCACTTGGTAACCTACAAGATAAGAGATTATGAGAAGAGACCCACCAGTAGGAATTCCGCATGTTTTGGTGTAATCAAATATTTATATCTGCGAGCATGGGTAATGATCCTTTGAATTTAAGATTATTATTAATACATGTCTTGACTCTCACACTTTGATTTCCCGTGGAAAACTATCACGCAGACAATTGGAAGGTTGTAGGGTACGTTGGGTGCGTCATGAGTGTCTTGTTATTGATGAATAATTAAAGGAAGGATTTGTCCCTTCCATTTATTGAATTTGATATCAAGAACTACAGACACAAGTCACTCTCTTCACCGTGCTAGCATCCGGAGAAGGAGCAGTGTTGATCAGAGGAAATTAGAGAATGTGTGGATCACCTATAGAGGGATTCAAGTTTGGATCCTTACAAACACAACAAGATAATTCAGAAGGGTCATTCCAGACAATCAACATCATCAACAAAAAAATACCAAATATACATGTATTATTTTTTAATATGAAATTAATTACATTAACTATAAACATGATGTGCAAGATCCTCTCTAAAGGTTTTGCGCCGCTTCCTTCTTTTTCTAAATCTTTTATTTTGTTCCATGGAGACTGGATTTCATCGTCGTATTGATCCCTAAATAATCATTGATCATGGTAAAAATCAAAGTTGGGTTCTGTCCCAACCATGCTTTCGTTGTGCCTAGAACCTATAGTTATAAAGGGTGGGAGATTTAGGGCAACTGGAATCCATACCAAGGAAAATAAGACCACCAAACTCAAAATAATCCCTTATAACTCGAGGATGGATTCTATAAAAAACCTCAAGCATGATCCAATAGTAGGATATTCAATAAATATATCTGGTAAGATGGAGACTCAGCATAGGTCTCCCCACCATTTATAATTAATTTAAAATTGTGAAGCTACAAACAATCAATCATACAATGAGAGAACTATAAAGACATCCATGATTTTATAAATCATTAATAAAAACCATTAGACACCTCTGACTACATCAAAACACCCTAAAATTAGACTCAATTTTATAAAGGAATTACAAACCAAAAAGGATGATCCAAAATACCAAGGGGCCAAGTCACTAAATCCATCACAGCCCAAGATGACCATGGATACCTCAAACTAGAAAACATGTCTCAACAAGACACAATATAGTTAAAACTTTGAGATAGGAAACTGTATTAGAGGGAGACATAGGGTTAAACTTTAAGAACACTAACCCATGATGATCCTGATAGAAATTCAAATTTCTTATCCCCCATAGTATAATTTTATATAAATACCCATTATTTACCTTTTATCATACCCTATGTTTTCCATTGTTCACTCCATCAACCAAAATCTAAGGCGTAGATTTCATAAAAAATATAGCATCATAAACTGACCACCAAATCAAAATCAAGAAACAAGACATGAACATCCTAAAGACACCATCACTAAAACAAGTGTAAATTTAAAGATCACACCCAAATAATGCCACTACCAACCAACAATATCTCTAAAATCCTCAAATAACAACCCCAAAAAAACTCATCGCCAAAATCCAAACTATACTAATCCAAAGATGATATACCCCAGTCTACCCAATCCAACCAACATAGACCCTCCATTGAAATATCCACAACTCACTCACCCATGAGAATTCCCAAAAGTGACATAAATAACAAGATATATCTTTTTCCACCACTCTTGTTATACAAAATGAAAGGATAATAGGAAGATAATGACTACCCTTAGATATAGAAGAGATCATACAAGGATTATCACTAAGGATAAATATCCGACCTTTTATCAAGACCATTCTAGGAGGTAAGAAAATAACGAACATGAATCGTGAACCAAACTCATTCATGGTTCACAATAAAATCAAATGGTCATTCACCCCAAATAACAGATGATTCATATTCATTAATTAACTAAAAAAAATTGTAAAAACTTCAATTTTCCATTAATACCACATCATTTAAAAAAAATATTTTAAAACCAACATCACCATGAAATACATGCTTTTCAAAAAAACAATCACTTTTAATAAAATATTTCTAAATCCTTCAATACTAAACTGTCATTACAAGGATTCACCAATCAAAACAAAAAACATGGTTTTAAGTACCACATTATTTATTTAAAAAACGTAACCCAATAAGAATTTCTAAAGTTGCCATTTATTTAAAAACACAATTACTCTTAAAAATCATGTTGAAACACTTTCTAATTACCATTTTAAAATTAACCCCTCTTTAGGTCACACTTTAAGTGAGTCAAAAATCCTTAACAAATAATTTATCCACTTGTTTTAAAACCAGGTCATTTTACCAATTTCTTAATGAAATCAACTAATTATGAAATAAAATTATTGAACTCAAATCCATTTTCATAAAATAACCAACTCTTCATTTCTAATTAAAAACGTATTTTGTGAAATCCACTTTTCACACACGAAAATTAGTTTAATGGAAATGACATAATCAAAGACACACCATAATTTTATTCAAAATATAAACCACCCTCACAAAAATATTAAAATACCACCATTTATTTATTTCAAATTACCTAAACCACACATGGAAATGCAAGAATCAATTGGTCTAAATAAAAAATCAAAATGAGATGTATAATTATGCATGACTTGGCGAAAAAATTTGATGGTCCATGCACCAATCATGAAATTGTTCCGAAATCATTTTGGAAATAAATTATTTGGTCACTACATAATTTTAAAAACTTTGTAATCCAACCTCGCACCATTGATTCATTTTACATTATCATCCCAAACTCTAATAATATCCCAAAAATAAAATCAAACCATTTAAAAGTGGATAAAAACTCCATCACCTCAAATCTCAAATCTACAATAATAATGAAAATGGAAACTAAAACTTTGTTTCCCATGTAAACTCAAATCTCAAAGTGATAAGGAGATATATATACTCTTCCCACACCAATCTCTTAATTTTTTAATTTTATTTCTCCACACTGCCAAACATTTAAAATAATAATATAGTGCTTTTAGAACCTAATCCTATTTTTTGACTTGGGCTCAAATTCCATTCGTAATGAACCGACCTAGGATGACTCTACATGTCAGTTGATCTGGATCACCACTAGACCTATCAAGTTCTCATGATCACCATGATATTAAAACTATATCCTAGGTATTAATAATTAATTATTGTGAATGGTTTCACCCTCACAAAAAAATATACAAAATTTAGTGAAAGTTACTATAACTTCATCATGGCCCATCTATACCTTGGAAGCTCATGAAAATAAATAAAAATTATAAAAATAAATTAAATAACCAATCATAGTAATAGAAAAAAGTCATAACATGAAAAATTGAACATCATAAGAATAAAAAACTACATTTTCAAAAATATAGATTCAATGGAAGAAGGAAATAACTAAAATTTCTAACTGAACTGGTAGATACCAAATAATCCCAAAAGGAAACAAAAAAAATCATCAACCATTTTTGTATGACCCAAAATCACCCTAGAAATACTCACATTAATTAATATACTAATTCACAAATCCAATATGAAAATAAAACCGAGTTACCTAAAAGAAAAAAATCCAAAAAACACTAGTACATAAGTAAGTTTCAACCTAAACATTCCCAGTAGAAGGTCACCAAGAATTTTATGAAATTCCATTCTTAAATAGTTTCCAAATACTATTTTGAACATAAATATAAAAATTGTCCTTTTAATTAAAATTATAAAGAATAATGGAAGAAAAAACATAATAAATTTATTTTCCTTTTAAATCCAAAAAACAAGACTTTCTCAAAATAAGTATTATTTTATTTAAAATCATTAGTTTCATACCCAAATATTAAACAGAAGATTTTCATCAAAACAAAATAATAGGTATTTAAAAATACATGTATCAGAACCATATCCATTTTCCCTATTTTTCAAAATCAATTATGAAACATGGTTTGGAAAACCATTATTGATTCACTTTAAAAATCACACTTTCCAAACCATTTTAGAGACAATTTAAAAGTAAACCAAAACACCATCAAAAACTAATACAGTTATCCAAGGAACCAAGATATCAAAGAGTTAAGATAAAATTGATATAACCAAGAGATGTTTCCATGGGATAGAATCAATTATAGGACATATAATGACATTATGAAATAGAATACCACAAATAATCACTAATGAGAAAAAATCATCATGTGTAACTCACTAGAATATAGTATAAAAATACTAGACTTGATTATTAGATCATTGGGACTATAAGTTTTATGAGAACATATATAATCAATAATCCACCAGGGGAAATTTTAGGTACAAAACCATACCCTAATAGTCTGAAACTGTAACATCCTATGATTTTATATGTATTTCCACTGAAATAAACTCAAGGAATTTGATGGATTTCTTTACACACAACCGTGAGTCTAAATGAACTCTGATATAGTAAATAATTATAACCATGTTATTTGATTGGTGGTTATTATTATTATTACCCAAAATATGTAATATATCTATAATGGTAAAAATTTATTGACAAGAACTCAATTTTAATAAAATAAATTAATGATTAACAGACCTATTTTTCAAAAAAATGTATTTTTCTACATGTTATGTATTTATAACTAAACAAAGTGTATTAATAGATATTAAAAATTTAACTCAATAAAATATATTCAAAATTTATATGAAAAATCGAAAAAAAATTATACATTAGTTACCTAGTATTTATTAACAAAGATAAAATATTTTAGAGGGAAAAGTGTTATTTTTTTGAAAATTGTTTTTATATACACAATGTGCTTTTATCATAATAAATTAAAGAATAAATTATTTATTAATGTTCTTAAGTAAATGTATATATTATATATTTAATAAATTATTTTAAAATTTATTTTATATTTTTTAATAAGAAATGAAAAAAATAAAATTTAGTTCTTTTCTTAAAATTTTTTTAATGATTTTACATTATATTTTTTACATTTATATAAAAGTTAATTTATACTAATTATAGAAATTGAAAATTAAAAAATGGATTCCATATTTGGAATAATAATTTATAAGTTTTTTCATTGAGTCTACTTTCATTTTGGGTAATAATTAATAGCAGAAATAGTAAAAATGTGTTCCCAAAATTAAACTTAAAATAGGTTTTCTGAGGGTTATACTAAGAGATCATGGTAAAGATGTCTCAAAAACATTTATAATTATTTTTATTTGTGGATATTTATAGATTCAGGATTTTTTTCCCTTATGTCTCAAAAAAGAAATACCCCAAAACCATCCTATATTTTTTATATATTTTATAAATTCCTTTTTCTCTACCTAAGACCAATATTTCAAAGATTAAGATATAAGACAAATCAAGCCTCTCAAGGAAGTGTTATAAATCTTTACTGATCTCTTTCAATTTTATTTATTCTTACATATATTGAAAAATTATTGTATCAAAAATAACATTATTAATCCTATATAATGTATATACTAATATGTTATTAGAATTATGAAACAACCATTTTCCACCTCTTTTACATTAAATGGGAAATGAAATTATCACTCGTGTGTATGTGTGGACTATCACCACTATGTAGAAATATGATTCATATTCTATAACCTCCTCACATTAATGGATATAATTATGTATTTAATATATATATATATATATATTATTTATAATTTAATTATATTTTTTAATGATAATTTTTTTTCTTTCTTTCTTTTTCATTAAAAAATGAAAACAATATTCATACTTGCGTATGAACAACCGACTCCATAAATAGTGTAATTAATTATCATATATTAACCATTTATTTATGGTTATAAATATATATATAATGAATATATATATTACTTTAATATTATTAAAAAAATTATATCATGTAACCATGACCAAATTACAAGGACAGGAATCTCTAAACCAATGCTTACCTGAAAAATGAAACTGTTAACACTCGGAAACAATGATTTTTATAAATAATTATTAATAAATTGGTGTTTAAATTCTATGGGTGGAGAATATATGTTATAATATATATTAATATTAATATTTTATATAATTTTGATAAATTTAAATTTATTATGCAGGATAGTATAATGCTTACAATGCAAGTCAATCTTAAGGAACTGGTTTCTCATATCACTTTTATTTTTCTGAGATTTATGCCACATTCACCACTTGTTTACTTAATGTGGTGTATATAATTCCGATTTGATATTTTATATCATGAATTTATTTTTGTTCATGGTATTGAAAGGTTAATTTTGACTTATTCATTTCCAGGGGTTTATGGTTCAAATGTTACCAAAGCGGTAAGGGTTTTATGTCACAATCTAATTTTTATTGGGATTTCTTTGGATTAAATTTATTATGATGAAATTAAATGATCTATCTATTAAAATTATCACTAATGTTATTCTAAAATGTTTTTTGGTAATTTATATTTTTTACTATTCATATTCTTCGCTTTAGGAGCTCAATTTTCTAAAATAATTTTTTTTAATAAAAACCGACTTTGTTTTTCTATTTGTGAAGGAATATTTTTAATAATGGTGTGAAAGGAATATTAGTTTAAAAATATACCACAAAAATATATTTTCACATTATCATGACCACTAAATATATTAATTATTACCTTAAATATTTCAATATATATTTTCAAGGAATATTTTTTTCGTATTATTTTATAAATTATTAAATTTTAAATAAGGTATTTTTAAATGAAATGAGTATTTTACTCAAGAAATATTATAGTGACATTTCAATAGAATTTTTAATCTGTAATAAAATTATTTGATGGTACATATTCATCAGTGGAGATATTATCCTACGATACATTCCTTATTCTTTCTCTAGATCGTTTATTATTATGAAATATTGTTGAAGACCATTTTTATTTTTCCATAGGTTAAGATGTGACAATATGATAAAAAAAATTTATAATATTGTGGAATACATATGAATGGGTTATTATTATATGATGGTTGGGGACTTTATATCTCTCCAATTAATTGGGTAAATATCAATGTTTTATGATAGAAAAAGTTACGTGATATGTTATCCCAATCCCAAAAATGGTAAACTAGAGGTTATCCTAGTCCCAAATATGGTACATAGGTGATTAGACCAATTCTAACATGTTATTAATGTCTTAGTGGGTATCCTTGACATAAGATATATACGATTATGATTATTCGACCCTTTATTCCACTCTTTTATGATATGATATTATGATATTATTATACTCTCATGGATCCTATTATTTTATGATTTTATGATTAATGTCTTATAAACTATCATGGTTTATATCACGACTCATGATAATCATATATAAATTGACGGGTATGATTTTAAAATGATAAGATCATTATCTCATTCTATTATACTCATGTTATACTTAAAAATTATCATTGGTTGATATCTCCCTTGTTTACCCATACCAAGAATCTCATCACACCCATTATTATGGTTCTTCTTCCCTAGGATATGAAGAATGGTATATGTATAATATTTTTAAGAAGTTTTCTTATTTTGAAGAACTTGGTGGGATATGATGTAGATATTTTATTCATCATGGTTTCCAAATACACAGAACCTTTATAGTTATGGAATGTATTGTAATGATATGTAACGAATATTCATATAATAAGATATAATATTTATATATTTAATGTTCAGTCACCTAATTAGCTATCAACGCAAGGTACAGTTATTTTTGGAAATTATGATTGGAAATATTTAGTGATAACCTCGAGGATAAGCCTGAGTATAAGATAACATCATATGTTATGACAAATAAATTAGTGTGGTATTTATAGTAAAAAAATACTTTTATGGATACTAGTATGTGAATAAAACTATAGAACAGAGCCACCTAGGGGTGAAAACATTGAAATGGATGTATTGGGTATTAACCTGATATTTATCGATGCATAATGAGTGGCCCTAAGACAAAAGACCTCGATAGACACTTCAAAGTGATATTCTTAGGTTAATTTACATTTTATTTATGAACTGTTAAGAAGGATTTGAATAGATTATGAAAATGATTTACCTAGGTTAAAACTAAGGTATATTACATTGAAAAGAAGGTGTAATAATTTATACATTTTATAAATAATTTTCAAGGTCATATGATTTATCATAATTATTATTGTTTCGAAAACAATTTTTTTTTGTTATAGTCAATGGTTGGAAGAAGAAGGATATGTGTTAATATTGAATGTGACAAATAATTCATTGATTTACCTCTTATTTAATCAAATATTATGGGATAGAAAGAATTATATTGTTTCAATTATCATGAAACATTCTCAATATAGGAATCATGTTGATTTTCCAAACGAATAAAGAAGAGAATGACATTTTGTTTATTCCTACATTAAGAAACATTAACATTCTTTAATTGGGTCTACTAATCCACCAATAAATAAGAAATGGATTAGTATAATTAAAGATATATTTTTAGTTCTTTAGTGCACTGATCATGGAAAAGTTATTTTAGTATTTTATCATTTAGAAGGCGAAACATATCAATGGTGGACTCTTATAAATAACAAAATGAAACATGAAAAATTTGAATCTATAATGTGGGATAAGTTTATAAGGTCATTTTTCAACAATTACTTTCCTTGTATTCTTTATATGAAAATGGGGAGGAAATTCCATGAGCAACAGAAAAAAATTAACGAATCCATTCATAACTATAAGTTATATTTTATAATAATTTCAAGGTAATATTTTGGTATTATCATAAAAAATGAAAGAAAGATTTATTTATTCATAATTGGATCAAAACCAAGTCCTTGGAGGTTGTTATATATAAGAGAATATAGTAGATATGAAAAAATAAATCATTATTCTCTCAAGGGTGAAATCAAGATCAGATTCATCCATCAATCTTATAGTTTTAATTAAAAAAGAAAGATGCAGTTCAAAGTAAAATATAATAAAAAAATATGGTTAAGAATATGAGTATTATTTTACTCTATATGGATAGAAATAATCATGGAGAAAATTTTCTTAATGGTACTATTAAATATATTAGTTGTGGAAAGGAAAGACAACATGAAATCAAAATCCAATGTCATTAAAGATGTTGGATAATGATCTGGTTGGATGGAAACAACCATAGAATGAGCCACCCAACCTATATAGTTTAAAATGTAAGTATTCTAGTAATCATGATAACTAGATCTCAAATTTGGAGGATAACTATGATGATCAATTTCAATAATCTCTTAACCATATAGATAGTAGCAGATCACATGAAATCACTATTGTCAATGTGGGGTATGATAATAAAGTGGTGAAAGCTTCATTTCCATCCACTCTGAAACTACTAATTTATTTATTTATTCTATATTTAGAAATTATTTTATATATGAATAATTTACTAAGGGTATCAAATTACCTCCTCAAAACATTCATGCTGAATTATAAGTGAAAACTTCTAATTGTGAGATAACCAAATCTCAACTATATGATTCTTCACCAACTGAATCTTATGGGAATGCACTTCTTTTAAATATTATTATTCCCACTTTATTTAAATTTATTATTTTTTTGGGCATGTATTGGATTTATTTAGTAAAATCTATTATCAACTACTATGCAAGGGAAGTCACATTTGATATTCTGAACTAACAAATGATCATCAATTAGTGTGAGGATAAATATAAACAATAAATTGAAAATATATCTATTACATGGGTATTTATTACTATTCAAAGGGGGTATTTATCTTATATGATTAAGGGAAACTCGAAATCAGTTATATTTTTATTGTATAATAGTTTTTTGATTTCTTTCCCACAGAGTTTCCTAGTATTCCACAAAATCATTTAATTGTATTTTCAATAGAACTCATAGATGGTTATACACATGTTTCAAATAATAGATATATAATTTCCCCGATTAAGTTGTAGTAATTTAGATAGAAAATATCATAGAATATTTATAATGGATTCCTTCATCCAATTGTGTCACAATGAGGTACACTTATTCTTTTTTTAAGATGGATTAATGCAACTCTACATTGATTTTCAAAAACATAAGAAGATAAAGATCATGAGAAAGTATCATATTCTTCATATTTATGATATGATTGTTATATTATGATGAGATAAATATTTTTTCATGATTGATCATTGATTTAGATAATTTATATTAGAGTATAAATTTAATAAATAACCAATAAATCATTCTATATGAAGTATGGACACTATAAATTTATAGTTATTTCATTTTGTCTTACTAAATTCCCTACTATCTTCATGGATCTAATGAATAGAGTATTTATAGATTACCTTTTATTAGTATGTGTTTATCTTTATAGATATTATTCTTATATATTCCAAGATAAAAGAAGATCATGAAAATCACATGATAATTGTGTTGAAGCCCCGAGGGAAGGGAAAACTATATGCTAAATTCTTAAAGTGAGAATCTTTTTTATTGAAAGCTTAATTTTTGATTTATATAATATTAATTAATGTAATATTGGTAGATCCATAAAAGGAATATGTTTTTTAAAATTGGACCAAAATAACCACTATAACTTAGATCCATTTTTCGTATATTTGATGGATATTATCAATGATTTTTTAATAATTTGTCATGGCCATCTAATCCACTCACTATGTAAACATAGAAGGGATTCAGATTCATTTGGACAGATGAATATGAATAAAATTTCATGTAACTAAAGGGAAGGTTGGTCGGTGAACCCGTTATCACACAACCCAGTAGTGGATAAGGGTTTTTTATTAACAATTATGTGTTGACAAGGAGATAAAATGTGTTCTTATACATAATTACATGGTGATATATTATTCCAATAATTAACTAAAGGTTCATGAACATAATTACCCAACCCATGAATTGGACTTAACAATGTTAATCTTTCAATTAAAGATATAGATGCATTATCATTATAGAGAAAGGTGTGGCATATATAATGATAATCAATTTTAGAATTATATGTTCACACAAAAAGAGTTGAATACTCTGGAGAAAAGGGTGGAAGTTGATTAATGATTATGGTTTCTCAATAAATTAACACCCTATGAATGAAAACAAGGTCGCTTATGCTTTGTGTTTAAAGGATCATAATATCTTATCTATGATGTTGATTAGAAAAGATACAATATTTTGGGATTATCAAAGCATATACCATGAAGTATTGAAGTAAGCGGAGAAATATTATCTTACTCAAATGAGTGTCATCCCTCTATTGATGTGAGGATTAAAGATACCTATATTGAATATGTAGAGTGATAAATGAAGGTAAGAAATTTTCTCAAGTCCAACTGTTATTTTGATGAAAATACGAGGTTTAAGAATTGAGTATGTACCCCATAAATAACAGGCCTGAAGAAGTATATATTAAAATAAGTTAATATATCGTCATTGTTTATTCATATTAGGATTACAATGTAACATCCTGGCCTAGGTGCTACACACTGGTTCCTCGATCTGGTTTTTTACATGACCTCAGGTGGGCCTCCTCGTATCCCCAAGTCTGCCAACTATCCATGAGAGTCTAATATCAATCATGGGGAGACTATACCCTCTTATAAGAGTAATACACCAGTGAAAAAAAAATAATAACCAAGTGATATAATCATAATCGATATTAAAACATGACCACAACTGGAAATACATTATTATAACTAAATAGTAGATATGTCATTCCAAATTATGTGTGAAGTATCAATATTCCAAACACAAAAAAATAGTCACTCATAACTCCCAAGTGGGTCTCGACACCAATTCTGGTTCCCTCATCTAAACTCCATCCTGACTCATCCACCTAATATAGGTCCCTTTACCTTAACCTATCATGTAACCATGAAATCTATTTAGGTACCAATCAGGCAGCTCAAGCAGGGTGTGAGTAGAACTCAATAGGCCACCACCAATGACATATACAATAATAACTTTTCAAAAGAGTGTATGGATTTGTATAAATAAGAATTTACAATGAATAATTAATCAATTTTCACATTTATTATTCTTTAAATTAACCACATAAACCCCTCGGGTTCCTAAGGACACCTAAAACACAATACCTTCTTCAGATCATGCCGGAGTCTGAACCATAATGCATATTAATTTCAAAAATCATTATTTCACATGGGATTTAATTATCCATTTTAATTAAATTTAAAAAATGGACAACTAGAACTAGATTCCAATTCCTACATTTTTGGCCTAGATCGTTATGCCTAGGACCTCAGGGGTATTTGAAGTAGTAGTCTATGAACCACAACTCGTTTATCAAACAATCACACAAGTGGGATTTTTATGTAGTAGACCTTGTCCCACCCTCATTTTTTTAATATTGTATTTTGCTGCAATAGACCATGTCCCTCACATGAATATCAATATTTACCTCTATGGGATTTTGATGAAGCAAACCATGCCCCACACACATTTATCACATAAATGAAAATATCACATATATATCATATCAATAAAGGTTAATCAATATTAAACCTCTTATCACAATTCTCATTAAATTGTACCATATCCATTAATGAAACAATCATGGTTTAACACATTAATTAATTTGGAATAATATGATAAATCACCACTAAACCATCTATCATTATTTAATCATATAACACATTAACCCACAAATTATTATGTAAAACATCTCATAAATTCTATTTTCAATTAATTGTAACACATTAATTAATCCATTACACCAAATTCCCATTAGTTAATCAAATAAATATTCAATTAATCCATCAATTACACAATTATAAGAATATATTAATTCGTTCAATAATTAGTTAATCCAATTCTGAAGTCCCCATATATCATTAATTAATTCACTAATTAATTAATATAACTATAATTTCATAATCAATATAATTTCCATTAATTAATTCACAAATTAATTAATCTAAATCAATCATATTTTACAATCCCAATATCTTAATAATAAATTCAAAAATTAATTAATTCAATTCTATCATTTAACTGCCCTAATTAACCTAAATCATAATAACATCACAATTAAAATAAACCAATTCAATTATAAATTCAATTTCCCAATCACGGAAATTGAAATTATCATAATTATATACACATAATTAAATCAATACTATGGGATTAGAATTTAAAAAACCAACCTCAAGATTGAAGATGAGTTTTTTCCAATAGGAATCCCCAATTTTATTGGAACAACGCCGCTCGTGATGAGGAATGAGATCCAGATCTGAAACTTAGGACCAATATCAAAGAAATAAAGAACCAAAAAATCAAGATATAGATCTATCCCAAGTAGTGGATATAATGACATAAAATTATCAAAGAAATATGGTAGAGTGGAATCAATCTATACGGTATGAAAATATCTTATCAAGAGATGTGTAGATCTTTGATATGGGATTAGAATCATCAAGAATGGAGGTCATGAGGGCTTGTAATCAATCTGAGAGCCTAAAATGAGAGGAATTGTCTAGGGTCAAATAAGTATAAGTTAGGGTGAATTCCAGGGTGTCATTATTTTAAAATATTCATTTTTTGGTTAATCAAATCCCCTCATATGGTTTAAAACGTATGGGTACACCATTTTACTAACTGTGAATCTCTTATAGGGGGTGCATGGTTACTCCTAAGAGGAAACACTGTTTGAAAAACCATGCTTCAGCCATGTAAATCCCCTTTATTTGGGTTTGTACTGTTTTCGAGGTTGGGTGTACGGTTTGGGAAAACCTTGCTCCAACCATGAACTAGCCATCTTCTTTCCAAAATTCTCCAAGTTCACCCTAAAACAATCCATGTTAACATTAAAATAAAAATAACTCAAAACATGAAAAAAGAGTACCTTTAAACAAGCTCAATTAAACATAAAAAAAGGTCATAATATTACAATATCCTCACCATATAACAGCTTATCCTCGTGCTATACTCCCAATAATCTCTAAGATTCTAAGCCTAAAATATTGGTCACTGAGTCTGAAAATTTACTTCTCTCTCCCATGTTTCCTCCTGAACACAGACATGTTGCCACAATACTACAAATATCATCATGGTCTTTCCCTATAGTGCTTTATCACTATGATGCAACACACATATTTGATGCTCCTCAAAGGATTCATCATTCACAAGCTCAACATCATCCACGTCGATCACAATAGAAGGGTCGGGGTGATACCGTTGAATTTGTAACACATGAAAACTTTTATTTGTAGAACTATATATATGTGGAAGATTCAATTATTATTCCATTAGCCTAATTATATCCAAAAAATAAAACAGTCCAGCAAACCTAGGCACTAGAATGCCCTATCTTTGTATCCTGTGGTGACCCAATCTATGAAAGACCTGATTTAAAACACAACCACCCTTCATAATCTCTATGGGGCATCGATGTATATCAATATATGACTTTTGTATACTTTAAGCTGTAGCCATATGATTCTGAATCAAATGAACCTACTCCGAAGTCTCCCATACAAGACTTGGTCCCAACAGTGTGGACTCACCATGTAGAGACCCAAATATTGATGTACATGGACATTAAATTACTTTTGCAGAATACTTAATAAATAAAAAAACAGACACACAAGGACTCTAATAGTTTAGTGTCTTTGGAAACTTGGAATGTAATCTTCTAATCGTGGTGAAAGATCTTCAACATCTCCCATAATGATCTTCCACTTTTTGTTTCCTTACCTAAAACCTTTATTTTGATCCTGGGGGAAAATAAAACATAGAAAGGGTGATCTCAAATTCTCATTAAGGGTAAGCATGGATAAAATAAAACATACCATATACATTTGAACTTAAAAACATGAACAAAATGTTTAAACATCAAAATCTTGAGCAACGACATAAAACATGGAAGTACATAAGGCATAGATCATAATGGAACATAAACCATGATAAAATAACATGGGAATAAAACATGTAATTGTGTAATCCATTAAGCAAATGTAATTATTTCCATAGTAGCCATGTCATTTCTTATAAGACCATCTTAGTGGACAAAGTCCCATTCTGAATCGAGTTCACTCCTCGTTTCAGTCCTGTAACACTGAACCAGATTAACATACCATTCTAGCCATGTCTATCTCATGAGATATAAAATTTTTACCCAATGCATTGGAGGGAGATATAGGTCCCACCAATATCATAATGAAATCATTCTTATTTGATCCACAACATAAACATAAATCATTCATCATAACCCAAAGAATAAAATGGGTTTCATAAACATCATTCCATCATAACATAATCCATATAAAAAAATGGATATAATTTCATCATAAGAAAATTGTAACCATGTAATTAATAGATACATTATACTTGAAACATAGATATATGAAATAATTTCATCTTAGATGGAAAATGGTTTTAATAAAACATTTGAAATGAATTCTTGAGGAAAATATCCTTTCTTCTTCAAAATCATGTTCTTTTAACAAAATGTCAGGAAATTTTAAAGAAAAGGATTTTGTTGAAAATAGTCATGAAATATTTTGGAGTAATCTTCATGAAAATAAGGGTTTATAAAACCATATAAATCCTTTCATGCCGTATAGGTTAAAAAAAATTCTTCTCGTACTTTTGTCGGAAAAGTCAAAAAATTACCTTGTATGGTAAATAAAAGAAAGATTCCTTCCATACCATGGGGTGAAAGTAAAAATGGGTAAAAAGGACATTAAATATACAGGAAAACACTTTTATAAAACATGGACATGGATGATAGCAATAACCCCAGTAAATACTTACGAATATGCAATCTCCGATAAAAATTAGATTTTCAAAATTATCCCTTACCTTAGGTCCGATATGCTTCGTACGTATCTAAACCTCATGTATAATGATTTAAATAATGTCATTGAATTATTACAGAATCATATTCATTGTTATGATATCATATATTTTTCACTTATGAATTTATATTACCCGTTCTATTTGTATATTCCATGTTAAAGTAGTGTTTTGGGTAAAATCATTTCATTTATCTTATGTGTTTCGACTTGTCATTCTTGATATTATTAATTATATCCTGATTTACATAATTATATAATGTAAAACATGATTTATATATAATATATATTCATCATATATATATATATTATAGATCGATAAAAATGAATGAAATACACCGTTCATGGAGACGGTAGGCCGTATGTACGCATGAACGCTGTTTTCATTTCCCTTTTGAATTGAATAAAATTAAGTAAATGAAATACATATATATATATATACATAAATACAGTATCATTATTATGTCCTATATTTCATTATTATTCATTATATATACTTTATAATCATTCATGAATGGTTAACATGGAGAGTGAATCTCATTGCATCGTGGAGACGGTAGTCCGTACCTACGCACGAGTGATGATATCATTCCCAAGATCGCGAAATTGTATTAAAGTGTATGTATAATATTACAGAATCAATATCACATTACAATAATAATATATATTCATTACATTCACCCTTATACCCATCCAAGTAAGGTGGTGGTTGAAAATAGATTACACCACGGCGTGGAGATGGTATTCCGTACGTACGCACGCGCGATGATTTCATTTTACGTTGGATTGATATATGGTGAAATATGGTTGTTTCATACTTATAATAACATATCAGAAAATTATTGATACTGATTTTATTACCTAATAATGAAACAACTAAAAAAGAATAAGTGAAAGAAGAAATAGAGTTGAAAGAATCGGTAATGGACATTACCTCTTCTTTGAAGCGCCTCTTTGTGACCTCCTCTTAGGGAACTAAAATTGGTCTTTGAAGAAGACCAGGACCTCTAGGATGTTTCTAGGGAAGTGGAGAAGGGAATTTTGTAGGTTTTGGACGATATTTAACTCTCAATGTTGTGTGAGGGAGAGAGGGAGGAGGTGCTCTTTTATAAGGGAGGAGAGGGGCACCTTTGGAATTCTTAAACATATTAATTTATAATATATCTAACCCCACTTAAAAACCACCAAAAATGACTCATATACAAATATTAGATTAGATATGGTTGTAATATCATCAAAAAATAATATTTAGACATGTTAGGACTTTATTTTAAACATTATCAACTTGATTTAACCTTATTTAATCAATTTAATTTTATTTGTGGTAATAATATTCTAAATTATAAATTATAATAAATAATTACTTATTTGTTGTTAATTGTCTATATTTGGATACTTTATAACCTTTTCTACCTTTTAAATTTAAATTTATAATTTTTAAATATTTTTGTGATTTTTAAACAATTTTATAATATATTATTTTTATAAAATAACAATAGTGTCAATTTTGACACTATTCATTTATTTGAATTTAAATAAACTATATACAGAAGATATGTTCGAACTAAAATCTTTAATAGATTCATAAAAGGTAATATGTATCTATAAAATTAGTGGAGCACATTAAATAGTTCATATATTATTTATTTTATTATTTTTAAAACAATTTATTTGGTTTATCTCTTAATAAAATAATTACTATATCATTTTTTGTTTAATTATTTAATATACTTATTTGTGGTATAAAAATTAAAAATAAAATACTATGATGAATATAAATCTATTACCTTTTACAATAATACTTTTAATGGAATTTATCAACTTCAAATCACAATAGTTAAATTTTTATATTTATTAAATTATGAAGGTGACAACTTTGGCATCATTTAAAATAAAATAATATAAGTGTCATAATCATCTTATTAATGATCCAAATGGTCACAAAATCGGCCAATGGATGATTAGGGTTTATATATACACTAATAATAAGTTTTTTGCAGATTTTTGGGCCTTTTGATATGTATTAATATTTCAATAAAAACTATATTATTGTTTTTTCACTAAATAAATAATTTCTGCATCCCTATTGTGTCAAAATTAATGATAATTATTTAATACCTAAAAATTATAAATAAATTTATATGATGTAGATAATTTCATTATCGTTCTGGGGACTATTCATGTTCGACGTTTCATGAAGTTTATCACTAAATTAAAATTAATATACTTATAAGATTTAAGAGATTGACATGTTGTAACTTTCTTTGGTTTTAATAATAATTAAGTTATTTTCATGGAAAAAAGTCCATTAAATGATTATAATCCGACCCTTAGGTGATATGGGTCGACTTTTAGTCATCTAATAGGATTTTGGTAGGTGTTACGCTAATTTTATAATCTTATATTTACCCTTAATTACCCTATTTACCTTTAACTAGGGTAAATAAAATTTACCGTAGTTACAATTCATAAAGCCCAAAAATAAAAAGTAGCTTATTAACATAATTTTGACCTACTGATTCAAAATATGGAATCAATTTTTCCAAATTCAGTACACAAAAGATGCAGAAATTAAATTAAAATTAATCCCGTTGTCGAAAGAAAATAGGTTTTTGTTTAAAACATTGCAAAATATTGAATTTATTTAACCTACGAATTCAATGTTAAATCAAGGATAATGACGTAAATTATATTAAATGGTAAAAATATATTCTATTTATACTTTAAAACCATTCAATATTATAATTTAACCACATAATTTATTGCGATGAAAAAATTTGTTTTCAATTAAAATATAGCGTGTTTTTACTATTCATTAAAATATGAAAGTTATCAGAATAATATGAAATTTTTATCCAAGGTAAAATTTTATATCCGGATTCCAAATAATAATTTTATTTTTTATAATTGGACTTATAAACATGTCAAAAACTATATTTAATGTGGGTACTCCATCAAAAGGTGGAAAAACTGCATTTTTTTTAAAATACTTATTTTACCCGAAATATTTATTTTGTTCTTATACCATGTTCTAAAAAATGTGTAAGATGAATATTAATTTTATAAAATTCAAAATTTAGTTAATACTATTCATAATCTCTAGTTCATAATAATATTATAATAACATATCGTTGTTTAGTAAAACCCGGTATTGCGTACAACACACGCTATCGAGAAAGGTCGCGATTGGTGTAATGCAAGCAAAGTCAGGGTTGCATGTTGTGCAAGAATAATTTTTTATTTCATATAACAGAATCCAACCATATTTCATTTATACATTGAATATATATATATACACACACACACTCAATGTTGCTTAGAATGACTATTATAAAACAAACTTGAAATTGGGTGTAACACAATCTAAGAATAGTGTTGTGTATACTTCAAGCTAATACAGTGTGGCGTATGACACAAGATAATCTTGTTGTAGCATAAAAAAACATGAAATCAAATAAATTAAAAGGAATACTTATCATTAAATATCGGGTTGTTACATTCTACCACCCTTAAAATGAATTGCACCCTCGAAATTCGTCGGGGTTATAAATAGTTTACTACTCGAAAGTTTCTTTAATAGAAACCCACATCGTAAAAAGGAATACCAAAACTTGGATTTAAAAAATAAAGTATGAAACGTAATATTTACCCAAATTATCTCATCACAGGGTTTCCATGTAGGAGAACATAGGTGAAAATATTGATATGGAAGAAAAATCTAACCGTCATGTTATGATGGAGAGTGGTAGAGAACATAGCTATGAAAAAGCCATTAATCACAAAGCCATAGATTTGTGATGATCTAAGGTACCATCTGATTCATCAGATATAAGGGAATTAGAACAACATTTTTGGTTTTCAAGATCATTTCCCTAAAGTTGATGAAATTGGAATTAGAATAAACACTTTCGTGATTTTGGTACAGTATCACCGTTGGTCGTTCTTTGGACAATTTCCACTTCATCTCTTAATGAAATGAAGTTGAATTTGACATTCATGAAGTGTTAGCAGATCATGTGATAGAATGATGGGTCATTCCATCTCTCTCAAACAAAAGGTTATAAAAGTTATTAAAAATACATAAGTCCATCTATAGTGAGATTAATCATATATGGTTCCTAAAATAGACTTATACTTCATATATCATACTACTTAATATAATAAAACTAGTTTCTACTAAACAGGGTCTTCCTGTAGGCCAGTGGTAGGAAATAAAGGCCAATCGCACTTCGGTTTTGGGTTCGATTCCCATAGCCTTGTCTGACGCGATGGGCTGTCGCCCGTACTACAGGTTGTCCTTTTTCTAAAACTACATTACTATAACATCCCATAAATAATATCAAAAAAAACTTCTATCCTTAAACAATACTAACTTATGTCCCACATAATTCATTCCAATCTTTAGGCATATCCATAATACTGCAGTCCACTCTCATATTATAGTGAAAATGATTACCAGATATTTCATATAACAAGCATGTTAATTCCATCGTTGATCCCCATATATAATAAGATACGTCCTATTGGTCACATTCCAAACATTCGAAGGCATTAATCATGTATTCTCTTGAAAAATGAATACCCATTGAATCTTAGTGAAAATATGAATGCTGTCAAAAGTTAACTCTTTCCACATACCAAAATACAAAAATTCTATATACTCATACCATGATATAACCTTCTCCTTATATCATTCATGATCTCATGAATACTATCAAACATTTAATTTTCTCCTTATCACTTCATTATGCGCATATCATCTACATTCCAAAAATATCTAAATAACCTTTCATGGTTACTAGTACCATTAATCATACACATTAAAACATAGGAAAGACAATAGTGTAACAATCTTTAGATGTCTCTTTATTCCATAGTATCATGAGATTACTTATACAACATTACACTTGATAAACATGTAATCATTCCACTGCCTTCTTAAACCACTGATCGGGCATCAACAATTCTTTCATCTCACATATCATTTGTAGTCTCTTCATCATCATCAACATAAATACTACCCATACGACCATACTTATTCTCTTCATTAGACATTCCCTTAGGGCATTGGTTTGCATAATACATGTATATTACACATTTAAAACATTTAACCATTGTTTATGTCATAGAAATACCATTATCCTCATCCATGGTGTTAATTGAACCTTTTCCTTTGCACTTACTGGATTTGTGTCCTTCTTTTCCACACCCAAGGCATCTTCCAGTTCCTTTGAAACAATCTCCCTGATGCCTCTTCCCACATGATTTACACGAGGGAAATTGAACTTTCTTTCCTCTATGATCATCATGAAACTCTATCTTTCTCTTATTATCTGAGTCAGAAAATTTACCAAAGTTGAGATTATTGATCATATTATGAGATTGTTTATTAGGCATAGTAACGATGTTTGGACTTCCAAATCCCATTTCATTTGGTTTCTCATGAAGAATATCATTCCATTGTCCGTCATATCCTCCATTATCATGAATCTTCCTGTTTCCATCCATTTTCTAAAACCCAAAAAGAATAGTGTGAGAGGAAAAAATAATGCTAGGGAAAAAAACATATTAAAGGGGGAGCACCCTCAATATCTAACATCTTAGGTTAAATTCTAGGATCATTATCGTAGTTCTAGGACTATATCCTATACGTATACTTATCCTTAGGTACATCCCTAGAGATACCTTAGAAATATCTCTAGGGATCTCACTAACATTTTTGCATCCTAGTTTCCAAAGGTTGACTAAACCTTTCCTCTGATACCAACTGTAGAGACATGAATCTTGACATACATGGACATTACCTTACTTTTTCAGAATACTTAATACATAACAAAAACAGACACACAAGGACCATAATAGTTAGTGTCTTTGGAAACTTGGAGCGTAATCTTCTAATCGTGGTGAAAGATCTTCAATATCTCCCATACAGATCTTCCACTTTTTTCCTAACCTAAAACCTTTCTTTTGATCCTGGGGGAAAATAAAACATAAAAAGGGTGAGCTCAAATGCTCAATAAGGTTAATCATGGATAAAATAAAACATACCATATACATTTGAACTTAAAAACATGAACAAAATGTTTAAACATCAAAATCTTGAGAAACGACATAAAACATGGAAGTACATAAGGACTAGATCATAATGGAACATAAAACATGATAAAATAGCATGGGAATAAAACATGTAATTGTTGCATCCATTAAACACATGTAATGATTTCCATAGTATCCAAGGCATTGCTTCCAAGACCATCTTAGTGGACAAAGTCCCATTCTGAATCGAGTTCACTCATCGTTTCAGACCTCTAACACTGAACCGGATTAACATACCATTCTGGCCATGTCTATCTCATGAGATATAAAATCTTTACCCAATTCATTGTAGGGAGATATATGTCCCACCCATCTCATAATTAAATCATTCTTACTTGTGCCACAACATAAACATAAATAATTCATCATAACCGAAAGAATAAAATGGGTTTCATAAACATCATTCCATCATAACATAATCCATATAAAACAAATGGATATCATTTCATCATAACAAAATTGAAACCATGTAAATAATAGAGACATTATACTTGAATCATAGACATATGAATTAATGTCATCTTAGATGGAAAACGGTTTTAATAAAATAGTTGAAATGAATTCTTGAGGAAAATATCCTTTCTTCTTCAAAATCATTTTCTTTTCACAAAATGTCATGCAATTTTAAAAGAAAAGAATTTTGTTGAAAATAGTCATGAAATATTTTTGAGGAATATTCATGAATATAAGGGTTTATAAAACCTTATAAATCCTTTCATTCTGTATAAGTTAAAAAAACATTCTTCTCGTACTTTTGTTGGAAAAATCAAAAAAGTACCTTGTAGGGTGAATAAAAGAAAGATTCCTTCCATACCATGGGGAAAAATTAAAAATGGGTAAAAAGGACATTAAATTGACATTAAAACAGTTTTATAAAACATGGACATGGATGATAGAAATAACCCCAGTAAATACTTACGAATAAGCAATCTCAAATAAAAATGAGATTTGCAAAATTATCCCTTACCTTAGGTCCGATATGCTTTGTATGTATCTGAACCTCCTGTATAATGATTTAAATAATTTCATTGAATTATTAAAGAATCATATTCATTGTTATTATATCATACATGTTTCACTTATGACTTTATATTACCCGTTCTTTTGTAAATTCCATGTTAAAGAAACGTTTTGGGTAAAATCATTTCATTTATCGTATGTGTTTCGACTTGTCGTTCTTGACATTATTACTTATATCCTGATTTACATAATTCCATAATTTAAAACATGATTTATATATAATATATATTCATCATATACATATATATTATAGATTGATAAAAAGGAATGAAATACACTGTTCATGGAGACGGTATGTTGTATGTACGCATGAACGCTGTTTTCGTTTCACTTTTGAATTGAATGGAATTAAGTAAATGACTACATATATATATACATAAATCCAGTATCATTATTATGTCATATATGTAATTATTTTTCATTATATATACTTTATAATCATTTATGAATGGTTAACATGGAGAGTGAATCTCATCGCGTCGTGGAGACGGTAGTCCATACGTACGCACGAGCGATGATATCATTCCCAAGATCGTGGAATTGTATTAAAGTGTATGTATAATATTAAAGAATCAATATCACTTTACAATAATCATATATATTCATTTCTTTCACCATTATACACATCTAAGTAAGGTGGTGGTGGAAAATAGATTACACCACGGCGTGGAGACGGTATTCCGTACGTACGCACGGGCGGTGATTTCATTTTCCGTTGGATGGATAGATGGTGAAATATGGTTGTTTAATACTTATAATAACATATAAGTATATGATTGATACTGATTTTATTACTTCATAATGAGAAAACTAAAAAATAATAAGTGGAATAAGAAATAGAGTTGAAAGAATCGGTAATGGGCATTACCTCTTCTTTGAAGCGCCTCTTTGAGACCACCTCTTAGGGAACTAAAATTGTTCTTTGAAGAAGACCAGGACCTCTAAGATGTTTCTAGGGAAGTTTAGAAGAGAATTATTTAGGGTTTGGCCGAGATTGAAGGCTCAATGTTGTGTGAGGAAGAGAGGGAGGAGGTTCCCTTTTATAAGGAAGGAGAGGGGCACCTTTGGAATTCTTAAAAATATTAATTTATAATAAATCTAACCCCACTTAAAAACCACCAAAAATGACTCATATCAAAATATTATATTGGATAGGGTTGTAATCTCATCAAAAAATAAAATTTAGATATGTTAGGAATTTATTTTAAACATTATCAACTTGATTTATCCTTATTTAGTCAATTTTATTTTATTTGTGGTAATAACATTATAAATTTTAAATTATAACAAATAATTAATTATTTGTTGTGAATTTTCCATAATTGGATACATTATAACATTTTATACCATATAAATTTAAATTTATAATTTGTAAATATTTCTGTGATTTTTAAACAATTTTATAATATATTATTTTTATAAAATAACAATAGTGTCAATTTTGACACTATTCATTTATTTGAATTTAAATAAACAATATACATAAGATATGTTCTAAATAAAAGCTTTAATAGATTCATAAAAGGTCATATATATCTATAAAATTAGTTGAGAATATTAAATAGTTCTTATAATATTTATTTTATTATTTTTAAAACCATTTCTTTGGTTTATCTCTTAATAAAATAATTATTACATCATTATTTGTATAATTATTTAATATACTTATTTGTTTCATAAAAATTAAAAATAAAATCCTACCATAAATATAAATCTATTAGCTTTCACAATAATACTATTAATCGAATTTATCATCTTAAAATCACAATATTTAAATTGTTATATTTATTAAATTATAAAGGTGACAACTTTGGCATCATTTAAAATAAAATAATATAAGTGTCATAATCATATTAATAAGGATACAAATGGTCAACAATTCGGCCAATGGATGATTAGGGTTTATATATACACTAATAATAAGTTTTTTTTAGATTTTTGGGCCTTTTGATGTGTATTAATATTTGAATAAAAACTATATTAATTATTTTTCACTAAATAATTAATTTCTGCATCCCTATTGTGTAAAAATTAATGATAATTATTTAATGCATAAAAATTATAGATAAATTTATATGATGTATATAATTTCATTAGATTTCTGGATACTATTCATTTTCGAAGTTTCATGAAGTTTATCACTAAATTAAAATAAATATACTTATAAGATTTAAGAGAGTGACATGTGGTCACTTTCTTTGGTTTTAATAATAATTAAGTTATTTTCATGGAAAAAAGTCCATTAAATGATTCTATTCTGACCCTTATGTGATATGGTTCGACTTTTAGTCATCCAATAGGATTTTTCCAGGTGTTAAGTTAATTTTATAATCTTATATTTACCCTTAATTACCCGATTTACCTTAAACTTTGGTAAATAAAATTTACCGTAGTTACTATTCATAAAGCCCAAAAATAAAAAGTAGATTATTAACATAATTTGGACCTACTAATTCCAAATATGGAATCCATTTTTCCATATTCAATTCAAAAAATTTGCAGAAATTAAATTAAAATTAATCTCGTTGTCGAAAGAAAACGGGTTTTTGTTTAAAACATTGCAAAAGATTGAATTTATTTAACCTACGAATTCAATGTAAAATCAAGGATAATTACATACATTATATTAAATGGTAAAAATATATTCTATTTATACTTTAAAACTATTAAATATTATAATTTAACCACATATGTTATTGCGATGAAAAAAGTTGTTTTTAATTATAATATAGCGTGTTTTTACAATTCATTAAAATATGAAAGTTATCAGAATAATATGAAAATTTTATCCAAGGTAAAATTTTATATCCTGATTCCAAATAATAATTTTATTTGGTAAAATTGATCTTATAAACATGTCAAAAACTAGATTAAAGTTGGTGCACCATCAAAAGGCGGCAAAATTACATTTTTTTAAAATACTTATTTTACCCGACAAATTTATTTTGTTCTTATACAATGTTATAAAAAATGTGTAAGATGAATAATAATGTTATAAAATTCAAAATTTAGTTAATACTATTCATAACGACTAGTTCATAATAATATTATAATAATATATCATTGTTTAGTAAAACCCGGTATTGCGTACAACACACGCTATCAAGAAAGGTCGTGATTGCGTGTAATGCAAGCAAAGTTAGGGTTGTGTGTTGTGCAAGAATCCATTATTATTTCATATAACATAATCCAACCATATTTCATTTATAAATTGAATATATATATATATATATACACACTCAATGTTGCGTAGAATGACTATTATAAAACGAACTTGAAATTGTGTTTAACACAATCTAAGAATAGTGTTGCGTATACTTCAAGCTAATACAGTGTGGCATATAGAACAAGATAATCTTATTGTAGCATAAAACACATGACATAAAATAAATTAAAAAGAATACTTATCATAAAATATCGGGTTGTTACACACCAACCTCTATCCAGCATAGAGGTGATCACTACTACCAACCATATATTTTCTTCGTATTGTTCCATCATAATAGTTTCCTAAAAACTATTGTTATAGGATAAATCCACCAAATATAGGTTCTTTCCCCAAGACCCACAAAATTCTTAGACACTTTCTTGAAGCATGTCCCAAATAAAATATATATTATGCTTTGATTTCCCATATGTATGTGGGTGGAAATCCATACTTTGTAAAACCAGTGTACCAAGAACATTCTAAAAGATCATTTATAAGCGTGAAGTAAATCATGATTCATGGTATAAGACTACATTATTTTTAAACCATTATAGATGGAATATCTCCTGGACATAAATGTCACTACACTGATCCACTGAGAAGGTATCCCATATCGATAAGAAATGTGGTACCTTTTTCAAAAATTATATAATAACCCAAATAGTATCATAATTCCAGGGTGTCCTTAGAATAATAACCACAAATTACATGGTCACATATTCCAATGTCCATTCCTTAATGGTCTACTACTGAAATAAACAACTAGGTCGTTGATGCTCAGCCTTCACCCGTTGATAGGTAAAGCATCGTATCTTGAACCCCTGCAATCTCCTTTTACATACTCGGCCACCAATATTGTCATCATAGGTCATGGTACATTTTGGTCAAACATGGATTCACCGCCCACCATAAGGCAAGAAATTTACACATCATCTCCCCCTGTAAACTCATAGGCACATAACCCGATTCATGACATAGATATCTCAACGACATCTATTGTCCATTAGAGAGGTTACTCCCCACCTTCAAGGTTTTCCCTTAAGGATAAATATTCTTGGATCCTCATATTATATGTCCTTAATCCAACTCAAAAATGTAGACTCCGCTGAAATTGATACAAGATTCATCTTCTCTTACCCTCCTAAACCAAAACATGCATCTGATCCAACAAAGTCATCACCTACCACTCAACACAAGACTCGTAAACCACATGAGTCTGAGTATTCCTTCTTTGAACATCATTAACACTATTACCATTCCCGTTCATATATTCAATATGAAAATAAAATTAATGCATATACTCAACCCATCTCTACTGCCATAAATTAAAATATCATTGGGATAAAATATCCTTTAATCTCTTGTTATCAATATATATAATAAACTTCCTACCCAATAGGTATCATATAAAAACTTCAAAATAAAAATAACTACTACTAACTTGATGTCATGCATAGGGTAGTTTTTCTCATGTGGTATTAACTAGTAAGACCCATATGCCACAACCCAATCTCCTTGAATTAACACTACTCCAAGACTATTCCCTGAAGCGTTAAAAAAATCATATACTCCTCACCTAGATTGGGTAGGATAAATATTGGTTCCATTTTCAAATAATTTTTGATATCCTATAAATCATTCTCACATACTACAAACCATTCAAACAATGATCCCTTTTTGGTTAATCCTGAAAGAGGTTCTTC
Organism: Viscum album; assembly: GCA_963277665.1. Classification (NCBI taxonomy): domain Eukaryota; kingdom Viridiplantae; phylum Streptophyta; class Magnoliopsida; order Santalales; family Viscaceae; genus Viscum; species Viscum album. Next base: position 3,165,879 of record OY728129.1, read on the forward strand.
CAAATAGTAAAAGTCATGAATTATCCTCTGATAATATCAAGACAATCCTAAAAAAAATGAATATAAAATACATTCATGGGTTACTTCCAAGAAATCCCTAAATTCACCCTCTCAAGGTCCACTAACACACCTTACTCCGATATGATGTGACCTAAGAAGTTCACCTATTCAATCCGAAACTGACACTTCAATAACTTTTCATATATCTGATGTTCTTTCGGATTACTAAGGATGATTTAATGTTATTTTGAATGGTCTTCATGAGTCTTGGAGTACACCAAGATGACATACACAACCACTGCCACAAATTGATCTAGGTATAGGTGCAAGGATTTTGTTCATCAAGGCCATAACCCCTACTGGAGAATTCATCAACTAGAAGGGAATCATTAAAACTCATATAGTCCATACATTAATTTGAAAGAAGCCCTCAAAATTTTAGGAGATAAAAATATCAACTGATGATACCATGATCTCATGTAAATATTTGAGAAGACACAAGCTCCCCTCAAATAGTCAAAAAGATCATTGATACGTTGAAGAGGATACTAGTTATTCACAATCATCAAGTTTCACTTTTAGTAGTAGATGTATATAATAAAGTTTCTTATTCCTTCTTATAAAACAAATATATAAAATCCCAAGGCGACATACTTAGACAGATAAACCCCTTATAAATCAACTCTTCTAACTAAGTATTTAACACTTTATGATTTTTCGTTTCCATTATGTATGGTAGAATTGAAACTGTCTCAGCCCCTAGTATGTGATCAATTGTAAATTATACATCTCTCTTAGTTGGAATCCCTAATAAGTATTCAAGAAACAAAACCTCAAACTTTTCCACTACAGTTTTAAATATATACTACATTACCCCTCCGTCAACTAGAAATAGACTTAGAACCTTGGTGGTAAGATCCCCCAGTTTCTAGTGAATAGACCCTTTACATACCACCATAATATCCCACTCTCCATGAAGAAAATAATTATAACCCTTAAGAGATGAAAAAGTCAATTTCTTAGATTATCAGTCTATATGGTCTCGGTATACTACTAACTAGTTTATAACCCTTTCACAAATAGATGCCTCATTACCGTACTCACATAGGTGTATCAATTGTCATAACCTTACTCATGAAATCAACTCTAAGGCCCAAACCATTAACAATTTGTGATTTTATAAAATATTTAGAGGCACCATTATCAGATATGTCATTAGAAAGTATATAATTTATAATAATATTACCTCTATCTCTCAATGGTCCAACTTCACTATCCACAATTATTGTCTTAATGGCATGTAACATTCATGAACCTATTCCCTTTGATGATGTTTGAGCTCCCTAAGATGCACCACTCTTCTGATATGGGTGATCATCCTTAGAATCATCATGTTCACTACCTCGACCACCATGTCTAGTAGAACTATAACTGCATGGATGGTACATTGTGGAAGATCCCCTTCCCACACTCAAGTTATACCTCATTTCGCCATCACTACCCTTCTATCATGGGTTCCTAAAGAACCACTATCGATGTCCCATATTTCTACAGCCTCATCACTCTAATGGTGGTCCGGGGAACTGTCTACGGAAGTGTCATAGACTACCACATTATTGACAGATCACTCGAGAAAGGTCCTGGGTAACCGACCCTTCCCCTACATATTATTTTTTCTATCACCCTAAATAACATTCTCATAATGATTATTTCTTCTATCATATGTCCTACCTCCTGATCATACAAGAGAAATAATATTTCCTCTTCTAGAAGCCTCATTTAGGTTCCCCTCTTAAATTAGATACTGATTAACAACTTCTGAAAACTATTCATCTTGAATATATTCCCCTGGTATTTAATTTCAAATTTAATCCCATTCTAGAATCTCTTTTCCATGGTATCATCATCTCCTACATATTATCGAATGAATCACTACAAATTCATAAAGTGTCCTACATAGTCTATAATGGACATACCCCCACGAGTCAACCACAGGAGCTCAACTAATCTCTTTTATCTCAATGTCTTAGGGTAGAAGTTCTCCATGAAATTCTCCTAGAAGTCATTCCACTACATGTTCTCTAATTTTCCATCCTGAGTATAGATGCTCCAAAAACAATTTTCTTGACCATGTAACATATAAGTATCCAATTTCACTCTCTTTTTAGTAGGATTTATGCACGTGGTAAAATAGAGTCTGGATGGACTCAATCTGGAATTCAACAACCTTAGGTGCACCCTCTCTGGTAAATTTTAGAGAGTGTTGCAACTGAGACACTCATGTTAGGTTAGATATGCTTTTCACAGCCAACTCATGGTATCTTTCCATGAACTACATTAACCGAGAAAATTTCTCTCAGAACTGATCTCAGAATTCCCCACCTGACACTATTGGTGCCTCAGTTTCCACTATTGGGGGGGGGGCATTTCTAGCCATAACCTTATGTTGTCCCCTCAAAAAATGACGTTTTGGAGGAATGTATCTAATATTAAAGACACATATATCATAAAACATAAAATAACTTTACCAAATTTAACAATAGGGTCTCATAAAATACCTAACAAGTCATTACCCCTTATCCTTGTCACACGATCAAAACAGAGGCACTAACCCTACCCTTAATCGTCATATATTTAGGTCATCGTTAACAAGGTAAAACTCTTTATAATTTATTAAGTTTCTCATTTGAACCCCATTTATTAATATACTTCATTATCTTAAAACTTTTATTTTCATGTTAGGAACCTTTTTCATTTAAAAGAAACTACTAAAGAAACACATTTCAAGTTCAACAACTTACCCAATATCCAAATTCTTATGCATGCCTAAAATGATGCATGTCACAGAATTAATCATGAGTGCCTATAATGGTTTAGGAATACCCAACTCCCATTACATACTAGGAAATGAGTCAAATATCATAATATCTCCAAATTAATTTTCACATCACAAGAAAATTTCATCACCTAAGTTCAAATGACATCCAACCGTAAAAACACACATTAATAAAAGCAATCCCACCCTAGGTACTTGGGTTTTAACCCATAGATGGGTTAGTTACTCCCGTACTTGTGCTCATTCCCAATTCCCAACTCTTCTTATTATTTTATCTACTTTTCCAAATATTAATACAAAAGAAAAAAAAAAGAGAACTTGGTTCTGATATGATGTTGTAATGTCCTAATCTAGGTGCCATGAACCGGTGCCCTAAGACAGTTCACTATGTGACCTAAAGTGAACCTACTTGTATTTTTGAGGCCATTGACTAATAGTGAGGGTTTAATATTGATCATTGGAAGAATATACCATCTTTATCAAAATAATACCTCCGTGAATAATAAATAACGAATAATAAAGTGATACAACTAAATCCTATATCACAAGATGACCACAATATAAAATAAAATATCAAAATAGAATAGTATATATACTATGCCAAAGTATGTGTGAAGTATCAATAGATCGAACCCAAAATAAATAAAGACACTAAAAACTCCGAAAATTGTTCTAACACCAAGTATGGTTCCCTCATACATCCTCCACCCCGACTTGGCCATCTAACATAGGGCCATTTCCCTTAATCTCTCTTGAAACCATGAAATCTATTTGGGTACAAATATGTCAGCCTAAGTAGGGTGTGAGTACAACATAGCAGGACACCACAAACAGAATCCAAAAAATATCCAGTCCAAATAACTTTTTTCAGTTGTATAAATAATAAATTAATATTCAAAAGTAATCAGTTGTAACATTTATTGTTCTTTAAATTATCCACATAAACCATCAGGTTCCTGAGTAAAGTTGAACCGCAATACCTTCTTTAGACCATGATAGAGTCTAAACCATTATTAATATTTAGTTCACATATCATTATTATACCTTTATTTTTATTATTAATTTCATTTAAACTTATAAAATGTCCAATTCAAACTATAGTCCAATTCTAACATTTTGGGTCTAGATCACCATGACTAGGACCTGTGGGTATTAGAAGTATCAGTCCATCAACCACAAATCATTTATCAAACAATCCCACAAGTGGGATTTTGATTCAGAAGACCTTTCCCCACCCATATTTATCACTATGGGATTTTGATACAGCAGTCAATTTCCCACGAACGAATATCAATATTTATCACTATGGGATTTTAATGCAGTAAACCATGTCCCACACACGTTTATCACATAAATTAAAATTTGAGAAATAGATCACATCATTCGAGGTTAATTACTATTAACCCTCCTATAAAAATATTAATTAATGTTTACCATCTCCATTAATCAAATAACAATGGTTCAATACATCAATTCCCATGGAATAATATAGAAAATCAATATTAACCCATTTACCATTATTTAATCATATAACACATTATCCCATTAATGGTCAGGTCAAACATCTCAAAAATTCCATCGTGAATTAATTATTAACATATTAGTTGACCCATTACACAAAATTTCAATTAATTAATCAAATCAACATTTAATTACTCCATCTAATCCACAATCACAATAATCTATTAATTATTTCAATAATTAATCAATCCAATTCTACAATATCAATATCCCATTAATTAATTAACCAATTAATTAATCCAACTCCAATTTCATAATCACAAAAATTTCTATTAATTAATTCACAAATTAATTAATCTAACTAAGTATTATTTGAAAAACCCAATATCTCAAAAATTAATTAAACAATTAATTAATTCAATTCCAACATTCAATTACCTCAATTTACCTAAATTATTAACACGTCATAATTAAAATAAATCATTTCAATTATCAATTCAATTTCCCAATATTGGAAATTTTAATTTTAAAAATTACATGCCCATAATTAAATCAATAAAATGGGATTGGAATTTAGACTACCTACCTCAAAATTAAAGACAAACGTTCACTAATGGGAATACCCTATTGAAGCGGAATAATGATTCTTATGGTGAACAACAAGATCTAAATATAAAACCCATATCCAATATTAAAATAATCAAGATCCAACAAACCTACATCTATATATACATATCCTGAAAGGAGGATAAAATCTATTAAAAATATGAGAGAAAGATGGGACAGTGGGAGGAATCGATACGGGATGAGAATATATTATCGAGAGAGGTGCAGAACATCAACCCATTATTTAAATCATCAATAAAGGAATTCATGATGTCTTAGAATTCATATTATAAATTAAAAATGCGATAAAAATCTTCTAGGGTCAAATATATCAAATTTAGGCTGAATTCTGAGGGGTTTGGAATTTTAAAATCTAATTTTTGGTTAATTAAAACCTCGTGTATAGTTTTTGTTGAAGGGGATCATGGTTTTCAAAACAATGTGATTTAACCATGTGCCTATTCTAGGTTTGGGGTTCATAGTTAATCCTAAGAGGGGAAATGGTTGTAAAAACCTTCCCCCATCCATGGGAATCCTATCTATTTGGGTTCTCACAGTTTGTTGTGATGGGCACATGGTTTATGAAAACCACGAACCAAATGTACACTAGTCGTCTTCCATCTAAAATATTAAAATTTCACCCAAAAACACCTGAAGCTAACAGTCAAACAAAAAAATTAATCAAAATAATTAAATAGAGTGCATGTAAACAAGATAAATTAATCATTAGAAAAGTTAGGGATCTTACATACAAAGATGTATAATAATCTCAAAGATTATTTCTGGTGGGAAATAATTAAGAGAGATATTGTAGAGTATGTATCTTGGGTTATGGTATGTAATCATGTTAAGACTTGGAGCCTAAAGTCTAAAGGTATATTATAATCATTACCCATATAAGAATAGAAGTCAGAAAACATCACCATGGATTTTTTTCATCAGAATCCCCAAAATTACTATAGGATATAATTTTATTTGGGTTGTAGTCAATCACCTTATATGTTTAAGAAATTTAATTACTATAAAATATTACTTATTTCATTATTATATTTCTAGGATATACATAAGAAATGGTAAACTTTCATCGGGTACCATATTCTATTGTATCTGACCAAGATCTGAGGTTTGCCTCACTATTTTGGTGATATCTTTAGCAATCTATGGATTCATAGTTGTGTTTTGGTACCACATATAATCTTCGGATCAATGGTTAATATACTAGGACCATTTAAACCCTATAAGATAATTTGAGATCACATTCTATATATTTTAATGTTCGTGGGTATCAACACCTTCTTCTAGTCATGATTTAATTTCAAAAAAATATCTTTCACTCGATCATCTGAGTGGATTTTTATGAAACCCTCTATCAAAGGAAGTGTCGAACATTAACATTATAAGATAAAGTTGTAGAAATAAGGTTATTGTTAATTTAGATATTTGATGAAATAGTATACAAGTTTAAAGACATTTAGCATCACATCAAGGTTGCTCAGTATCAATAAGAGAGTTATGTTATATGATATTTAGGGAAAAATTAAATCCATTCCATATATATATCATACCTTCTAATATTATTTATTTGAATGGGATGGTTTTTATCTCTTTTTACTTCCACTAAACCTCCCTCAAGTTCATGATATGTTCCATGTATCACTATTGAGGAAGTACATACCTGATCATTCACATGTACTGAACTCAGTTATTTTACCACTATATTCTAATATTTCATATGAATTATAATTAATATAGATCATGTATCATAGAGATAAGGTGTGATGGATAGTGACTACTCTCTAGATAAAGTTGTCTGGAGGAATCATAAATTCAAGGAAACTACCTGGGAACCGAAGGATGCAATGGAGTAGAGATATCCTCACTTATTTTTATCTATGTTAGTAAAATTAAAGGTTTAAATTAATTTTATTGGGGTATACTGTAATACCCTAGTATTTTAGATGTATTTTCATTGAAAAAATTTGAGGTATTATGTAGCCTTCTTTACACGCATCCCTGAGTCTAAATGAACCAATAGATAGTAAAACATAATAAACTAGTTGTTAGATTTTTTAGTATGAATATAATTAAAAAAATTATGAATTACGTTTATTATGGTAAAAATATTTTGATAGGTGATCAATTTTAGAAAAATCAATTAATGATTATATGACCAATTTTTCAAAAAAGTATTTTTCTAAATGTTATGTATTTATAAATAAATAAATTATATTTATCACTATTCATAATTTATTTAAATAAAATATATTAATAATTTATTTTAATAAATTAATAATCATTAATACGTTAGTTTTATAGTTTTTAGGAATAATGATAAGATCTTTTAAAGGTAAAATGACTTATTTTTAAAAACATATTTTTAAAAATTGTGTTTTTTTCATTATAAATTAACTAAATAATTATTAAATAATTTTTTAATGAAATTTATATATTATTTATTTAATAAAATATTTTATCATTCATTTTATAGTTTTTACTATGCATGGAATGAATGTAAATTCAATTTTATTCTTCAAAATGCATTTCTCTAAAAACATGTTTTAATGGCGTTTTCCACACTTGATTAAAAATTAATTCCTTCCAAGTATCGAAATTGAAATTGATCAAATGGGTTAAAATTTTGGAATCATAATTTCCAAATTTTTTAATGAGAAAAATTTCATTTTATATATTATGAATAGTAAAAATAGTAAAAAATTGTTACAAAGGTTAATGTTAAAACAGAATTATCGGGTGTTAAACTAATTGATAAGGGTAAGAATGTCACATTGACTTTTATAATTATGAAAATTTGTATATATTTATACTTTATATTATCTTATATTCAAATTATTTCCCATTTTGAGCCACTTCCATAATAAATTGGATTTATATTATTTAGATATTTTAATTAATTCCATGCGTGTCCTCTCCATCAATTATCAAATTAAGCCCATTATCCTCCATTATTCATTAATTTGTAGCCTTCTAAATCATCCATGACCTGCCCAATAACCTTCTTGAAATCCATACCCTCATTTTATATCCCTATTTTCTCTTTTAAGGCCAATATTTCAAGGCTTATGGTGTAATACAAAGGAGGTCTCTCAAATAAGAGATATAAATCTTAAACAAGCTCTGTCAATTTTATTTATTCATACAAATCCTATATAAAATTTGTATCTATAATAAAATTATGGATATATTATAATAAAAATAATTATATGCCATTATGGTGAGAAAATGACCATTTTCTATCTATTTTCTATCAAATGGGAAACAGAAGTTTCATTTGTGCATACGTATAGACAATCACCTCCAAATAGGGATATGATTAGTTTTCCATAAACACCTCATGTGGATGGATATAATTATTGATTTAATAAATATATATTATATTATTTATATTATTATGATTTTTTAATTATAAAATATTATTTATCTTTCTTCCTTCTCTATGTTAAAAAAATAAAGTAATGTTCATACACACGTTTGGACTATCATCTCCATGAATTATATAATTCATTTTAATATCCATAAATTTTATAAATCATTATAAATAGGTATATAAGGAATATATATTTTATTTTTAAAAATATTAACATTATAAAGATAATGGAAACATGATCAAATTATAAGGACTGGAACTACCAAATAAAAACTTACATGAAAAACGAAAAAATTAAAACACAAAAATAAGGACTTTGATAAATAATTATTAATAATTGGGTGTTAAAATAATTTAATTAGATCATATATGTTATTACAGTTATTAATAATGGTTTTTATGTAATTATAATAAATTTAATTTTTATACTGGATGTTATAGTGCTTATGAATCAATTCGGATTTGAGGTAAGGGTTTCTTATCTGTATTCATGGTATTCAAAGTTCCATTTGCCGTTATTTCTTTCATGGGGGTTATTATTCAAAAGTTACCAAAGCGGTAAGGGTTTTTCATTACAATATCATTTTTACAGTGATTATTTATGATTAAATTTATAATGGTAAAATTATAGATTATATATCTCAAAAAATAAATTCAATTTTATTATCCTTTAGTAATTTTTAGAAACAAAAAAAATCTTTTCATTTTCAACTCTATATATACTTGAAATTCCAAAATAATGTTTTTGAGGAAAACCAGCTTTGTTTTCATATTAAATTGGGATTATTTTTCTTCCATGATCGTATTTTTTTTAAAATATTTTCAATACAATTTTTTATATTAACCAATGATTATTTAAATTCATTTTTAATAATTTTTTACTTTCTATAAAAAAATTAAAAAGGAATTTTCTTCTCACTTTTTGGATGAGGTGCTTTTGACATTTTACATTAGTTATGAAAGTAATCTTAGTTTTAATGTATACCACAAGAATGAATTTTATTATCATCCTGACCAAAACGTTATTGGTAGCTTCCCTTATAATTTTTTTAAGGTTATTTTCATTGAAAATTTGTTCCTTAATATTTTTGAAATTTAATATTTTTAATAAGTGATTTTAAAATTAAAATAGTGGTCTCCTCAAAAATATTATAGCGATATTTTAAAGAAATTTTTAATCCAAGATAAAATTATTGGATGTTATATATGCTTCACTAGATATATGATCCTATGATACCATCGTTATTTTTTTATTTCTATTTTTTATGATTATGAAATATTAATAAAACATGTCTTTCTATTTCATATTTTGTACTATGATTAAATGATAAATGTTTTCATAATTTTGTATAATAATTTTGAATGAATTGTCATTATTTGGAAAGTGGTTTGTTATATCCCTCCAATTAATTGGGTAAAATTATTATTTTATGAGATTAAAGGGTACACGATATGTCATCCCAAGCCCAATAAGGGTACATAAGATGTTATCCTTATCCCAAAGTAGGTATATGGGTGTTTATACCAAGCCGAACATGTGGTGAATGTATCATTGGGAATCCTTGACATAAGATTTATATGATTATGATTATGGCACATTTTTCAACTTTTTTGACATGATCTTTCTCCAATGTTATTCCTTCATGGATCATGCTCTTGGATTACTATATGATTAATGTCTTTTGAACTACCAAAATTTATGTCATGACTCATAATTATGATCTATGAATTTTTGGATATGATTTTAAAATTTTAATCTCATGTTATCGTACCATTATTATCATGTTATTCTAAAAAATAATCATTGATTTTTATTTTCCTTTTTTACCCTTGCTAAAAATATGATCTCACCCTTTATTATTTTTCATTTCCCTCTCGGATATGAATTAAGGATTTAACTATGATATATCTAGAAAGGGCACTAGTTGTGAGGAACTTATTTGAAGATGATGAGGATATTTTATGAATCCAAATTCTCAAAAAAACATAACCATTAAAACTATAGAATAGATCGTAATGATATATAATGAATATTTAACTAATATTATTTAATCTTTATGTATGAAATGTTTAGGTCACCATAGAAACTCACCTAGGGAACTATCCAGCTAGTGCATAATGGACTAGTTCAACACATATAAAAAAACATCTATTAATTACCGAGTTTCCCCATGATATCAAAAAATAGAGTTGATCAAATGATAATATCAGGATATCATGGAATAAAGTGATTTCAAAGAACATGAAATGTACCTCATATCACCACATACACCCTTATAATAAACTATAATTTTCAACATATCCATGACATCATTTAACAATGAAATAATATATATTATCCCCCCTGGGGCCACAATATAAATAAAATTACAACAAATAAGGGTGTCTATTTAAAGTATCAAAATAGTCCTAGTAAATCATTACTAAATTTACAAACGAGATTTTCAAAACTAGATTAGAATTACAATCCATTTTATATTACATAAATTCTCACTATAAAACATTAATTGACCCCAATTAATAAGACTGAATTTGAAATTAATTTTGAAATCAACCTTTTCCAAATAATTCACTTTTAAACTACCATAAGACCATTAGGTCTTAAAACCATTTAACAAAGTCCACACATAGTCCCCTTTAACAAAAACAACTCTAAAACATAAAATCATTCTGTGAATACCAATTGGTTCCATGAACCTTTTTGAAATACCACACCAATTTAAAACACCGATTATAAATCCTTGAATCAAATTGAAATAGACACTCAATACTTTTAGAGAACACTTGGAAAACAAAACCAAAATATTTCAAATCATAATTAGAAAACCATCAAAATATAATTTTATGCCATGTGTGAAAACCATATAAAACCAATTGAAAACTCATTATGGTATTAAATATACCCTTAATTTAATTTTAAATAAATTAAAAATGTACAATCATTACATGAAATTTATTATAAGGGCGATTTCACTGAAACAGTTACCTATTCCAAGGGGAATCACATTATGACGTTTTTACTTAAATGAAGAGTGATAAAATTGATAATAATAAACTCTAGGAAATCCCTAAACTCCCGAAACCCTAAATTATAACCATATAATACCCTAAAATCAAACCTTGTAGCTATTAGGGTTTCATAGAAAGAAAAAACAATATGAAATGTGTATGGGAAAGAGGAGGGAAGAAAAATATAATTAGAGTGATTTAACATGGAAATCAACATGGAATAGATAAAGAGGTTGATAAAAATAGATGTATGGGGAAGAGAGAGATCCCCTTATCTCATACAAGGTCAAACACATGCAGGATATGAGAACAAAGGGGTTCCAACCACTAAAAATTTCATAGGGAAAGAAAATAAAAAAAATAATTAAATTTTTTCAATGGACTATTCATAAAATGTAGTTTTGTAAAAAATTGGGATTAGTAGAATGAAAAACCTTTTCCAATTATGAGTCAATATAAAATAGAATCATGGTTCACTTCCCTTAATGATTCATGGTGTGAACTCTTCTATCACACAGTGAACTACTATGTGTTCTGACCTGCAACATCCTGAAATATCCTGAACACCCTATAAATATGTGATAACCCCATAAAACATAAAATAACCCTAATATAATATATAAAACCATAGTGACATACGTATTTGACATGACCTACTGTTTTAACTTGACATGGATTTTAATGGAGGTGGGATATTAGAAATCAATCGGGTGTTGTTCTCATGGAGTAGTGTTGTAAAATTCATATAATGGGGTGTAAAACATTGAGATTTGGCATTCTCTCCCTCTTTATGAATGGAATTCCATTAGATTTATAGAATTATATTTGAAGTGATTCAGGAATGGTCAGTGATTTATGTTTAATTTTTTAACTCATTTTTGAGTGGGATATTTACATCTTGTCATTTTGTGAGGTGATTTATAGAATGTAGGTCATGGGAGTGAGACCCTCATATTTTAAGTGTCATGGATATAGTGATACCATTTATTAGACAGTATTAATTTCATCGATATGTAGGTGTTCTAGTGAATATTATTTAATCTGATTCCATTAAATATTCCAAAGTGTAGTTTTTACGTGTTGTATTGGATGGAGTCCATGTTTTTTCATTACACTGAGGTTGAATTTTAGATTCTATGAAGGTGAGTCAGATCATAGGCACATCAGTGCTCATGGGTAGATCACGACAACTAGTTTTTATTTGTTTATTCAAATATGAAGTTATATTGATATTATGTCTCATACATCAGTGTGGTCATATAAATTATCAGAGTATGACATCAACAATTAAGGAATATGGAGCTAATCTCTTTAGAAAAAAACCCAAGAAACTCTAATTTCAATGATATCTCTCCTAATATATAATTCCTAAGGCTAGGGAGTGTGGGGGAATACTGAATTCATCTCCACTGAAGTCCAGAAGGATTCTCTGTCTCTTGTGGCTATCTTGGAACCTAAGAAAAGCTTAAGTAAAATTTGGAGTATGCTCATCAGATCAAAATGCGATCATGCGTGAATTATAACCCACTCAATACACAAATATGGATCTTTTGGAACAAACATATCATGGTTAACCTTATCAAATCATCTAAGAATTTTATCATGGTGAAATTATCTTCAGAGAGTCACACAATTAATGAATCTTTTATTTATTGTAGTTATGATCCTCAAATCTGGAAGGCCCTATGGAAATATTTTTAATCCATTGATCCATGTTCCTCTTTGTGGATCATAGAGTGATATTTCAACAACTTTGTTGATCCTAAGGTGAAGAAAAGGAGGGGTACTTCCCATGGAAGGCAAGTGTGGAGTTCGTGCAATGTATGTATCAATGTGGTGTCATAGATATGGGTTTTACAGCCAATTGGTTCATGTGTTGAAATAATCTAAAAGGGTCCCATCGATCTGGGTGTCACTTTATCAGCTCTTAGGGAATGATCATTCCATTAAAGCTTTTTTGATAGTGAACATTTCTCATCTGTTTTGAAGACTCTTTAATAATTATCTACTTATTATCTCTCATTCATCTAGAGAATACATGGGAAATAGTTTCAAATTATCCCATGCATGGATATACACTTTGGTCTATCACCAATTGGTTACATAATCCTATGATAGGCCAACCTAGGACAATCCATGGATATAATTTCATAAAAAGATTTGACATCTCAAAGTAGATCTCACCTCTAGGATTAAAAATTGAAATCCTCATTTCCAAGATATGAATTCCTTAAAAAGGAAATGAAATAGATAAAACTCAAACTATAGAATAACGAGAATGGAATTATGTTTGGTGACCTTTCTAACAAAATAGAAATAATAGGTAAAATGATCATTTAGCATGAGTGTTTGGTGCGTGAATATTCACGATCCAAATGGATTTGTGAAGGAGATCAAAATATGAATTTATTCAATTTTATTATTAATGGGAAAAAATGTTTTCAAAGACCTAATATCTTATTAGAGTATGGTTCATACACTGATGACCAAGATGCACTTTGCAGGATGGAAGAATTTCACTTCAAATCTCTTCTTATTGATCATAATCCCAGTATGATTGAGGGGTACCCAAATGGATCCTAAAATATTCTTCCTTATTTTTTTATGATATGTGAATGAATTAGTTGAATAAATTTATTAGGAGGAGGGAATTACCTATAAAATGAGTATTCTCAATCTATAAATTTCACACAGACTCGATGGATTTTTGAGAGCCTTTTATAGAGCCTACTGGGAGGTGGTTAAGTATTATATGATCAAGGCCATTTAGGACTTCTTTAGCGGTGTAATTTTTCCCTGTAATTCATAAGATAACTCTCTCGCCCTCATTTCTAATTTTAAGGACTCCAATTCTCTTCAAAAATTTAGGCCCATTCTCTTGTGAAACCTCCCATACAAATTTTTTTCTAGAACCATCAACTGCAGACTCTCAATCCATCATCCAAGTAGGATTTATGAAGAAAATAATATATCTTTTAAAGGTATAATGGTCTGAGTATAAATTTCTTTAACCCAATATTTGGTTAACAATATCAATAATAAATTCCTTTGATCAAACATGATTATCAAGATGAACATGGATAAGGATTATGATAGTATTGAATGGAATTTTATTTTTAATGTTTTCTGCATGATTGGTTTCTTCACTTGGGTAGTTGATATTATTTTTAGATGCATGAGATTTTCTTGGTTTACCATCTCTTTCTTGGGCAAGAAATATGTTTTTTAATTGGTGCATGGTCTTAGACAAGTATACCCCTTATATCCTACTATTTTCATTTTATTCCAAGATGTTCTAAGAAAAAATATTAACAAAATAATTTCTAGTGGAATTTATCAAACCTTTAAGAAAAATAATATTCACATTAGAATCCCCCATATAATGTTTTCTGATGACACTATCATTTTCATGAATCTAGAAAAATTTCGGTTAGAGGGATGAGCGGGGTCCTTAATGATTATTGTAGATGGAGTGCACAAATTATCAATCGAACAAAGAGGAGCCTATATATATCCCACAGATGTCTGGAAATGAGGATAAAAATGTTCTCTAATGGTATAGGTATCCAATGTAATATTTTTACCAAGACATATCTCGGGGGGGCATATCTTCATGCAGTTTGCATATACATTACCATGATCAAATTGTGGGGAGAATATCAATCCATATAATGAACTGGATAAATTGATATTTATCTTATGGTGGGATAATAAATCTTCTTAATAGTGTGATGGAATCTATATTGATCCATTCTCTATCAGTGATAAGAGTTCAAATATCTGTAATCTTAAATATTTATTGGAGCATAGCATCATTTATATTAGATGTTAATTCTAATGGTAAGTACCATTGCTATTTTTCGAGGAGAATAGAAAATCCTTCAATGTATGGAGGTATTAATGTGAAAGAAAAAACTTGTATTCTTTGCATGGAATGTATGAAAACCTTGCATGGGATGTCATTAAAGGGAAATATCTATGGGGGGGATGAAATGGAGGCCTACAATCGGGGGGAGAGGGATGCAGTGGGCAGTTCCATTTAGATAATGGTTCAACCTCACTACCAAAATATCAATAGTTTATTCTGCTAGATTATAGGGAGGGGATAAATATCCTTCTAGAACCACAACAGGGTCGGATCTATGCTCCACTTTCTAGTATTTCCATCTACTAATATCCTATTAAAATATGTGAGTAATTACTTAGTACTAATTAGTGTGGTCCTAGAAAAAATTCAACATGAAACCTTTGATCTTATTGATGTCAATGATGAACCACATAAATGTGTTTTTATGTAAAAAAAATTAGTACCTTTTTTTTGAAGGACTATCATTGACAGATGACGCTTTCTGTCTGAAGGAACTAGTGGGATGATCTCCTGTGGTGTAGAGAGGTTATATCACAATTCAATTTCCTTATGTGGAGGTTAAGAAATGGAGCTCTTCCCACAAATGAGAACATCAAAATAACTGGTGTCAACCTTCCATATAAATGTTCCTACTGTAATAATTTGAAGGAGTAAATCATGGAACATCTATTATTTGGAGGAGAGTGGGAACTCATGATCTGGAAATTATTTGGTGACTTCACCAAAATTCATGTGCTTATCGGGGCTGATTAACCCTTTTTAAAACTGACGGTTCCATGTCACAGATCATCCTAGTCCCAAAAAAACCAAGATGTTTGATTTTAATTTTTGTGTGTATTTTCTATGGAATGACTAGAACAAAATATATTTTGAGGTACATGCATGCTCAGGTAAAACAATCTTAATCAGAATAAGGAACATACTTCTAGATTTGGTTCAGATTGAGAAGAAGTGGAATGATTCTCCCTCCCTCAGACCTCTATAAGAAATTATGGACTCTTACCCTCCAACTAGTAGTATACCAAAAGTTCACTAGGTTTTCTGAAGTACCCATAGTCCAGTCTAAAAACTCAAAATAGATAGATTGTGTTCCATAGGGATCATTCATGGAGGATGAGTGGTTCACAACTCCCAATGAAACATTAATTTTTCAATATCAATGGGTCTTTGAACGGGTCACCTTATCAAATATGAAGCTTTGTAAATTCTCAACAACCTCCTTACATGCAATCATAAAAAAAATTAGCTTCATAGTGGTTGAATCAGACTCTTTAATCCCTTAAACTCCATCAAGAGAAGAATAACTTTTTAGCGTCTATTGCTTACATTTTTAGAAAATGATGAGTTCTTCTTTACAATCAAAAAAAATCCTACACACCTAGTGTGAAGGCAATAAGGTAGTGGACTATCTTGCCTCAATTTCCAATAATGAGGATATCATTCATTACTATCCATGTGTAACATTTATCCCTCCCTAAGATATAAATCTAGATAGAGGTGATTCCCTGGGAATTCACCACTATAGACCACCTAAATGGTCCTTGGTTTCTTCTCTTTCGATTTTCTTTTCTCACTCATGTGGCCTTTTCTACTCACTTATCTATTATAAATAACAGATGATATGATGATGATGATTATATGATGTTCTATCATGTTATAGGGTATAGTAGAAACATTTAAGGAAATATAATATGGAGGAGGTCTAATTGGTTTTTTTATATAATTGTGTGTGGTAAGATAGAAACGTCACTAAGATTACTGTTAGAGAACTATGAATTTGTCTGATATGTGATTTCAAGGGTGGGGGAACTATTTCATATAATCCATTAGTGAAATAAGTGACTTATTGTGTGGAGAATCATGATATTATGGATGCAAAAGTTAACGACTCCATGATTCCTCAAGATAGACAGAGCATAGTCTTGCTAATTCATTGATGGTGACTAGTGAGAGATTGGGTTTAAATGAATAATGAATGCTTGTTTTGGATTTTTGAAATGGGAACTCATTTGTTGTTTCTAGGTAGAACATGATAATTTTGTGATGAATTGGATACTTGGATGGGTCGGTATTTTTTATTGAAGGAACATTTATTCTTCTTAGGAACAAGAAGAGATATGATCGGGAGGTTATAAAGACTCATATATTTCCAATTTATGATTTTGAAGAAAAATTATAATTTTTATACTAGTGAGAGGGTTTTTTTGAGAACTAGGATTTCGATCAAGAATATAAGTGTTATAACATCCCGATATAATGTTCTTGTATATGTTTTGAGGCATGGGTGGTGACTCAAGTTCTATAGAGATGTATTTTAGGTTGACCCATGTTTTGGGATTGTGTTAAAGAAAAAGACTTACATGGTAGGTAATTTTATCAAATTTGGACATTTATAGTGTTTGAGAAGGGGGATTGAGTGACCCTTATAATGAGGTTACCCATACAGGGTCACCTATATAGTAAGTGACCCATATGAGGTCACTATTTTGGTGAAACTTAAAGGAAAACCCATACATGGATGACCCTTAAGGGATCATCCTTATGATATAACCATTACGTGTTCATCCTTATGGGATAAACCGTATAAGGCCATCTATACACAAGATAACCCTTATGAGGTCACCCTAATGGGGATGAGGATGACCCATATAGGATCAAACTTATGGGATTACCCCTACATAATGACCCTTATGTTAGTGTGAGTGAACTATGTTTCCATGTTTTAAAATAATATCTAAAAAAATATGTTTAAAAAAATTATTTAAGGGAATTTTTGGTGATTTTATGACATTTACACCGTAGTATTGTGACTATGATGATCTCACCAAATCTTCGATACAAGGGCAGTATCAATCATGATTATTGTAAGAATTAGGCATTATTTCAAATGGAGAAAAGCATAAGGTAAACTTAACACTCTAAATCAATTTTTTCATTGATTTGTTTCCCTCTTTCTCACTACGGATTAATATTCTCCC
This sequence comes from Viscum album, assembly GCA_963277665.1. NCBI lineage: Eukaryota > Viridiplantae > Streptophyta > Magnoliopsida > Santalales > Viscaceae > Viscum > Viscum album. Next base: position 3,184,022 of record OY728129.1, read on the forward strand.
AAAATCAGGCATGAGTGATGAATCCATCCAAGGATGTTGGAATTATGTTGATATCAAGGATATTTTTCTCTTCTTAAATAAAGTATATCCCAATAGGATGATCACACTAGGTTACACATATATTTACCAATGTATGTCATTGTTATGATATTATTCATAGTTTTTTGTGTTTGGATGAAATTAATGGATTAAATGAAATGAAAAAATAATTAATTTATGTGTTAAAGGTCATTATGAATGTTAGGGGTGGGGTTCAATCCCTTTTCTTAACGATTTTTTTCACATTTTGTTAACAAGAAATTTTTTGGCATTTCATCCTATTTTATATAATCTATAATATTAATTATTAATGTTTAATATTAGATAAAAATGAAAATTAATTATAAATTTATTATAATGAAATATTTATATTTTTTGGATTTAAATAGGTGCTTGGGAGATGATGAAAGGATTGAACAAGCTTAGAAGGCCATGATTGAGCTACTTTAAAGGATATTAACTCTGTATAAAGTAGGTGGTCCCTAAACATATCCATGTTATTTTTGAATTTTATTTATGTGTATTCAATATATATTATTTCCATCAGAGAGTTATTGACATTGTGTTTAAAATAAAAATAATCATTTAAAATAAGTTTTTCATAAAATTAATAAAGTTTCAAGGGAAAATATGGACCCTTGAACTCATTTGATTTCTCATCTGTTGATGGTCAAGGCCATAATTATAAAAATTTTCCATGATATACTTTTATCCCATATTCCATACAATTAAATAAAAAGAATGAAATAGATTATACCTTGGTATAGATTCCTTTTTCTCCCCAACATAGGGATTCCGGATGGATTAGTTATAGGAAACCAAATGTGTCACCTTAGAACCATAGGGTAGACCATGTGATATTTAAGGTTCCTTATAGTCATTAAGATAATTGGTTTGATGTTTGGGTGAGAGTGCCTTCCCACTTGATATGTGTGTACTAAGATTTGTATTCCTTATATAGGACAAATATATTGGTTGAGTGAAACGACTAACTTAGAAGACATGAGATCTAATATGGGAATTAAGACATCCCACTAGAGTGGTTCTAGTGAGGGTTATCCCATAAGGCCAGTGAGTTCTTATTTTGATTATTGTGATGTATAGTGGTGTTGTACCCTCTTGGTTGAAATCTCAACCAAAAAGATTTGATTGATATTGGGGGTCCCATGTAGGGGGTTCATACTATGATATGACCTATGGGACATTGGTGTGTGCATCATGTTATATAGAGTCTAGATAGGGTTAGTGAAAGGGAGTAGTATTAGAAAACTTGATGTGTCACTTTAGAAATTGATGTTTAAAAATGTGAGCTTGATATGGGTATAGTGATAATTACATGAAATATCATTATAGGGCAGCACTAACATTAAGTATTTTTTAATAAATTAACAGAATTTTAACTATGACATTTACATTGATTTATATCTAGATTTCCTAGGACTCCCTACAAGAGATTAGTTGTTGAAGAAAATATTAAAAGATTGCCTAATATTACATCCTATGTATTGGTATTTTATCTTGATTCTACTATATTTCCTAAGATTACCCCCTATGAATTGGATTTAATAATGAAACTACTATATTTTCTTGGATAACCTCCTAGGAATCAGTTATTGATCCTAATACTACTTTGTTTCCTATGATTACCTCCTCATAATCGCCTTTTTTTTATTATACTATTTAGATATCTAATATTACCCCTGGTATCCAAATATTGAGATTAATACTATTAGATTCTTTGGATTACCTCCTGGGATCTGATGTTTATTCCCAACACCATATGGGATTCTTATATTAGTTCCTAGAATCTTGTACATGCACCCAATACTATTATGATGTTATTGGAAGGAATTATCCTAACCTTTGGAATGTTTATCATTTCTCATCAGAGACACCCTATCACTGACTAAATATGGTATGCTTGGTCTTACATTTCATTTTAGAACCTAAGGTTCTATGGTGGATTTCTTATTTATTCTTCCCCGTCTTGATTTATTTATTCTAAGTATACCACATAAACCTACACTTATTTACTATATATATTGGAAATTATTTGTTGGTGACCTATTGAGTTATAATCACACCCTACTAAGGTTTCCATTTCACTTGGCTACCTTATAATACTTTACTAATTACAGGTTCAGTTAGAGAATAGAATTAGTGTTGCATGATTAAGTGATACATCCCATATGGGAATTGAGCACTAATATGAGGTGAGGTGAGGGGATTATAGTAGAGGCTCTTATATTATATTTGTTTATTTATATTTTATTTTCAATCAGCTATATGGGTTCTTAGTTTATGTGTGCAAGTATGACCATATTTTTTTTAATCATTGTATGCTTCCATATTAAATTTTTTATTATATTATCATTATGGTTTATTATTATGTGCACTCTAATTATTTATTTATTTATTTTTATTATGTTTGCTTATTTCCACTATTATTTACTCTGATTTGAGGGTATATACATTCCATGGTAACACTCTAGACTTTGAATTCTAGTTAGAATCCTCTAGTGTATGGGAAGGTTTTCCTATGGTCACATGGATCCACTAGCTAAGACACAAATCAGTGTTCTTCGACTAAGGGAACATCACCCTCTACCCCTACCATCTTTTTATTTTTCTCATCACCATTGATCTTTATCGATTTATCCAACATTTATCCTCTTTTATTCATTATCCTTTTTTATTATTTCTTCTTATTTCCATTATTGTGGTAATTTATTTTCTAAACCCTATGTGGGTTTTAGGTTCTATATGGTTTCATCTCTCAAAGTTAGGTTTTGAGGGGTGTTTGTTTTCCTTTATCTCATTATATTTAAAGAATGTTCCTTGTCTGTGCTTGACCTAGGTAAGTGGTTCTATGATTTACATTTTTCCTTAAAATACATGTTATTATTGGGTTTTTATATATTTGTTCCTAAATATTATGTATGTTTAATGTTAATTTAGGTTCTTAATGGGTTTTATCAAGGGGGTAGTATTTCAAATAAATGTTCTTAGATTTAAATTTCTTTTACATGGGGAATTACATGAGTTAAAGGGGTTATTGATTTTGAATTATTTTAAATGGACTTTTATATGTGTTTTAAAATTTTATCATATTATTAATGGATTTTATATAGGTATATAGTATTTATGTAATTATTTTGAGTTGTTAGGCTTTCTTTTTTATGGTTCATTATACTTAATAATTTTAAAATTGGGAGTTTCCTTTGAATTCAATTGGATTTATAAGTTCCATTTTCTTTTAAGATTGTTTTTGAAGAACATATGTGATAAATTGTTTTGACAAAGTTATTGTATTTTTGGGAAACTAACAACTTTTTAAAATAATGTTTCTTTTGTTAGTAATTGGACCCATATCCATCGTAATGAAGATTCATCAAACTCAATGTATGTTAGAAAGTCAGATGTTGTTGTTTGTAGAAGTAATATTGTTTGTAAATAGTTTTAAAAGAATACTTTGAATTAATGAGTTAGAAATTTTTCATACTTTATAGACTAAGTCATACAGTGCTTCACTAATCATGAAGTTCTCACAAATCATGAAAATATTCAGGATAAAATATTTTGATGAAATGGAGGAGAGGTTTAAATAAATTCCAAATTGCAGAGTGAAGAATTACATCATAATGAAAAATTATATCATAATGAGAATTTAATCATAATGAGATGAGAGGGAAACATAGGTCATAATGAGATGAGAAGGAAAAAAATTCATAATGAGATGATGAGGAAATAGAATTCATAATCACGGAGAAGGAAACAAAATTATTAATGAGCTGACAAGGAAATAAAATTCAAAATTAGATGAGAATGAAATAGAATTAGTAATTATATGAGAATGAAATAGAATTAATAATCACTAAGAAGGATATATAATTCATAATCATTGAGAAGGAAACATGATTACTAATGAGATGATAACGAAATAGTAATCGTAATAAATTGGGGAGGAAATAGAATTTGTAATGATTTGAGAAGGAAACAGAATTCATAATGAGTTGACAAGGGAACCGAAATCTCAATGAGATAAGAAGGAAATGGGATTTTTAATGAGCTTAAAAGGAAATATAAATCATAATGAGATGAGTAGGAAATATTTTCACAGTGAATTGAGAAATAAAGTTTGATCTTAGTGATCATATTATAAAGAAAACTGAAAAATAATGTTCCATGAGTTTTAATAATGAGTTTAAGAGTTCAAAAGTGAAATTCAATTTTGCATAAATATCAGAGATATCTAAGGAGGATTGATGAATTCAAAGATGAATTTTAATTGAAAGATATTTGTGGGGTTTTGAAATTTGGAGAAGTGAGTAAAGCTTTCAAGTTTCCCACACTTGATTTTATGAGTCTCCTATAAATACTTTATCAGAAAATTTTTTTATTGTTGATTTTTATGTAAGCAGAAAAAGAGGAGTACTAAAGAAATCAAGTGACGGTATTTTCCAGCTAGAGAACTCATAAAGAGGATCAGATAGTTGAATGTTCATTTACCATACTGAGCATTTGAGGAGAGTTTAAGATTTACAGATTGAGAATGAGTTCATCATATAGAGTTTATTATATTGGGAATTTGGGAAGAGTTTGAGTTTTGTAGATTGAGAATGGGTTCATCATTTTGAGTATATTGTATTGATCATTTGAGCAGACGTTGAGTTTTTAATATTGAGAATGGGTTCATCATATTGATTCCATCGTTTTGAGAGAATCTGATCCAGGAACATGTATTGAGAAAATCAGATCCAGACTCATCGTATTGAAAGAATTAGATCCATAATCATTATATTGAGGAATCAGATCTTGATATATCATATTGATAAAATCAGATCCAGCCAAATTGGATGGAGGATTCAAATTGAGAAATTATAGAGTAGTTTCAAAAAAGTCTTTCTTCTTTTGTTTAGCTCAATTTTTTTATAAGAAAACATTATAAACTAATGGGAGTTAGTATAATCATTCCAAATGAAGATATAAGGTGTCTAATGATCTTTGGCCCAATATGTATTCACTTCTTATTAATAGTGAATTTTCATATACCCATGAAAGTGTCTATGTCAAGGATTTAGGTTCTCACATTGATTAAAATCATTTTAAATATTTTTTTGATTTACTTTCTTTCCTATATTAGAATGCATGAGTATTTATAAAAATATGATAAGTAAATTAATCATAACAAGTTGGAGGGGTTGAGTTGTGAATGGTACGAAAAATTATAAATAGTGAACAACTAATTCAACCCCCCCCCCCCCCCCAATTGCTATTCAATACCTTGATCATTAATAGGAATTAGATCCAAGTTCCATTTTTGAATCCTTAACATGGATAATATCAATTTTTTCAATAGAATAACAATTTAATATGTTTGATGGAAAAAATTATTATGGATGAAAAATAAGATGATTATGTATCTATTATCTCTTGTACTTAAAACTATTGATGTTGCTACTATTGGTTTCCCACATATTGAGAAATATTATCCTATAACATTTACTGATAAGAGAAATATAGAATTTTATGAAAATACTAGAAATTAAATTTTTAAGTCATTATTAGATAATTTTTATCAGAAGGTGATGGGTCTCAATACTTGAAAAAGTATGTGGTACATGCTAAAAAGATTCATTAAAGAGAATACTAAAGTTAAGGAAGAAAGTCTACAAATCTGGCATAGTAATTATGAAGACATCATAATGAGAGATGAATAAAAACTGATGAATACTTCAATAGCATGAATGAAATTATTTAAAACATCATAGGATTCAGATATTTCTTGGAAGAATATATTATTTTCAATAAACTTATGAGAAAAATTCTAGACAGGTTTGATTATAAAATTTATTCTCTACAAGAAAAGGATGATTTATCTCTTGATTAATTGCACAATATTCTTGTTTCTTATGAAATTTGGAAAAATAAAATGTTTAAAAATTGGATGAAAGATGAAATGGATTTTGAATCTATCAGATATATGAAAATAAAAGATGTTGAAAAGATGATCATTATGAATCAGAAGATAAAGAGGATGATGAGTTCAATGAAAAAATGTCTCTTTTATCTAAGAACTATCAAAGAGAAAAAGGAATGTATGGAGGTAAAATTCCTCTCAAATTTTTTTAGTGTGGTGGAATCATAAACTTTTCTATGAATTTCCCCAAGAACAATGTTGGATAATATTGAGATGATTTATATGAAATTCCTTGATGGAATAAGTGGAACAATAATTATAAAGAAGAAAAGTCATCAAATAAATAAAATAATAAGTTTAATAGAATCAAAAAAATTATGTTGAGTAAAAAAGTTGAATAGGACACAACTGACAACAATTATTCTGAAAATTAAAGTTCAGAATAATTCCGAACCTTCATTACAAAAGTTGATAAATAAAAAGAGTCCTCTTATATTGGAGATGGTAATGAAGAATCTTAAAGATAATGTCAACTCAGAATAGAACTTGTTACATGTCTTGAGAAAAAAACTCTCAAGAATTAAATTATAGTTATGAAGAATGATTTTTAACGAGTTTCTGATGGAATAAAAGATGTCATCAAGAATGAGTAAGAATAAATTCAAGAGATATTAAGTTACAAACATAGAAATGATGAATACGGAAACATGATTGCAGATATCAATATGAATTTGGAAGCCAAGGAAGTAGAAGTTAACAATTATCAATCAAAACTTCTTATGTCTAAAGTACCTTGAGAAATATGAATAAAAATTTCAACAAATCTTTGGAATTAAAAGCTATGACTTCTAAATTTGTTTAGAAGTCTTAGTACGATAATTAAGTGAAATCTTTACTCACCTAAATTAATGTTTCATCTAGTTATTTTTACATTCCTAGTTCTATAAAAGGTGTTGGAAAAGCATGGGTGGATAAATATTGTGAGAAACCTATCAAATCTACAAAATCAGAAAAATCACTGAAAATAAAATGTGGTCCATGTCTTGAGTATGTTAGAACTGAAAGTAGTTACCAACCACAAAAAAGTTTCTATATAGAAAGATCATTCATGAATATAAAATAAATATTTGATGGATATTGTTAGTGTTGTGGAATCTATGGGAACAAATTTTATCATTATTGGCATAACTTATCTTTAACTAGAATAAGGTTTGAGAAAAGTGGAAGAAATAGTGAAAGTAGAATGAGTAAATTTCCTAACATATAGAAATATCAAAAAGTGAATTCTCAAGATGTTATAAAAATTCCAAAAAAATAAATTTGAATGTGTGGAAGAAGTTTTTTGAAGATGTTGTCAATTTTTTCATCATTCGAAATTATGTATGATGCTTCTTTTGGAACAAATTTCTTATGGTAGAGATGAAAAAGAAGCTGAAAAGAAGAAATTTATGGAAAGATATTTTTTGTTGAGATATATTTGAAAGTAAGTAAAAGTAAAAAAACAAGGATAATTGATAGTGGATGTTCTTCAAATAAGATAGATTTTATAAAAATCATGAAACATGTTTAAATTCATGATGGAGGAGAAATTAACTTTTTTAATGATAGTTCCTTAAAAAATAGAGGAATCATAACATTGATATTGATACTGAAAAGTTAAAATCTAAGGAAGTTTTATTTTTTGACGAGATAAAACAAAACTTTCATAGTGCAAGTAAACATGGTGATGATTAAAAAATGTTTTTTTTAGAAAAAAATCAGTATTTTAAAAAGTGTGAAAGCTAGACTAGTAATTACAAATGGAGAAAGACTAAGTGGGAATCTTTTTCAAATAGTAGAATTCAAAAAATCATGTTACTTGAGTGTTAAAGATGAAAACAAATTGTGCCACTGAAGACTTGGCCGACTTGGGAAGAGAAAAATTAATAAAATTTCTTAGGTTGACAATGTATGTAATTTTATATAATTGAAAAGAATAGATGAAGATGTTTTTATTACTTTCCATAAAGGAAATATGACTAACAAAATTTATATGAGAATTGAGATTCCATCTACTAGACCTACTGAACTAATTCATTTTGATTTATGTGGGCCGATGAAAATCAATAAACCAAAGAAAATTTATATTTTAAAAATTTTATTAATGATTGTATTCAGATGAAAAACATCAGGTTTATGAAACATAAGTCAGAGGCTGGGAAAATGTTTATGTTTTTCAGAAAAGAAGTTGATAAAGAAATGGGGGCGTATATACAGAAGTTGAGAACATATAATTGCACCAAATTCAAACGAAATGATTTTGAAGCATATTATATAAAACATAGTATCAAATATCAGTATAGTGCTCCCTATACTACATAAAAAATAGAGTTTCATAAAGTATAAATATAATCATGGTAGAAATGGGAAGAAGTATATTAGTAGAATAAAAATATTTAATGTTCTATTTGAGATAATATGTTAGTACTGTTGTACATGTTCAAAATAGATGTTTATTAAGATAGGAAACCAACATGACTCCTTATAGAATGTGGTATACCAAAAAACATTCATTTAAATTCTACAATGTTTTTGGAAGTCTATGTTTATTAAGAAAAATATAGATTAGGGAAAGTTTGATGAGAAAGTTGTGGAAGGTACTTTTATAGGTTATTCACCAAATAAAAAAAGTTACAAATGTTGGAACAAACAATTACAAAATTTGTGGACTCATATAGTGTGAAAGTAATTGAAAATCAATGTTTTTAAAAAAAATTGATAATTCGGAGGAGGATAAACTACATATTTAAAATATTAGTGAAATTAATTCAAAACATCCTTATCAAGATTCATAAGAGTCATGTGATGATGAAATTTCAGTTGTAAATGAAACATTGAAATTTACAACCTTAAAAAACATGTTGAATCAAAAAAATTATAGGATATAATCAAGAACCGACTCAAACCAAAAAAAGTTATCATTAGAAAATCACACCTCAATTATCTCAAAAGATGACTGAGAATCAGTTTTAGAGGCTATTCAACACATATAATGGGTGGATTCTATGAATGAAGTGTTGGATAAAATTCAAAAGAATAAATCATGGGAACTTGTTCAATTCCTATCAAATAAAAATGTTATCCTAACAAAGTGGGTTTATATAAATAAATTTAATGAGCATGGATAATTTCTAAGAAAAAAAGAGACACTTGTTTTTAAAGGATATGCATATGTGGAAGGTTTGGTTTTTGATGAAACATGTTCCCCCATTGCATGGCTAGAAAATATTTGAATTTTTCTTGCAGTGGCTACTCATTAGTATTAAAAAGTTTATCAGATGGATCTAAATCCATCATTCTTAAATGGGGATATTGAGAAAGAATTTAACATGGAACAACCTTTTGGGTTTCTACTTGATGAGAATGAAAAAAAGTTTGCAAATTCAAGAAATCTGTTTATGGTATAAAGCAAGATCCATGTTCTTGGTATTCTAAACGTGAATTTTTTTTGAGAATGTTGAACTTTTCTAAATAAATATGGATAGTAAATTATATGTGTAATATTTTTAACCGAAAAAACTATTTATAATTATTTATTTGGATTATATAATTTTTTTGGGGATAGAGAATATGTTTGTAAAACATTTTCTGAGGAAATGATGAATAATTTTGAAATTTAAATATTAGGAGAATTAACATTCATCCTTAGTTTACAAGTTCAAATAAATGAAAAATAAATTTTCTTATCTCAAGAAAATTATGCGAGGGAATTGTTAAATAAGTTTGGGATAGTATAATCCAAATAAGTTTTAACTCATATTTTAGTGAGAAAAAAATTGAGTAAATATAAATCTAGAATAAGTGTGAATCAGAAAAACTTTTAAAATCATATAGGAACTCTTCGTTACCTTATAGCCTCATGGTATGATATTGTTCATACTGTGAATTTTTATGTCTATTATCAAACTAATCAAAAAGAATCACATATATTGGAAGCAAAGAGGAATTTAAGATTTGTCAAACAAACAAATTTGTATGGGATGTTATACAAAATAAATAATGAGAAAAAGCTTCATGTTTATAATGATGTCGATTGGGTGGGATATTATAATGATAGAAAATCAACCTCATGAGGAAAATTTTTCTTTGGTGAATCTTGTATAAGTTTTCATAGTAACAATTTATGTTTAGTAACATTGAGAATAGATGAATCTGAATGTGTTTTAGATACGCAGTTTTGAACTAAAATTTTAGGGATTAGAGCTCAGCTGGATGATTTGAAAGTATAAGTTTCTTAACCATTTATGATAATTCATGATAATCAAAGTGTAATTGATCTTCCTAAAAAAATCTCCCAACCATTCAAGATCAAAACACATTAATATAATGTTTCACTTTATAAAAGATAATTTTTATATTGGGGATATTTTTTTTGGAATACATTTCAATAAAGTATTAGACTACTGATATGTTTACAAAATTAATGTTGAATGAAAGGTTTGTGGAATTTAGGTTATAACTTCATATTCAACCTCCTCCCATTTATTTATAAAACTCATAAGGAATAACCCCTATTGTTATTTAGATTATGTTGAAAAAGTGGGAGTGAAAGTAACAACATTATAATTTGTAATAATTTTTTTACATATCTTTCTTAAATGATTCAAAATTTGTGGTTATCATAAAATGGGGGATAGAAAAAGAAATGTGAGAGAAAAAAAAAAGGTTAGGGGGAGTTTTGTTTAGATGTCTGAAAAATTTACTTGTCTTCGAGGGATTTATTTCCTTCAAAAACATTACTTTATCTAGTAGTGTGGTTTTAGGACACTCTCTTTTGATAAGGGATATGTTTTTATAAACATCAAAGAATGAGTTGTTTACAAAAATAGAGTTGTGAAAAAAAATCTGAGAGTCAACAAAATTGTTAACAAGGGTTGTCAACCAATACAAAGGGGTAGATTTAATAAACATTGTGATAAATTGTTTTAAAAATGTTTTTTTTATTTTTTTAAAATAACCTATTTAAAAAATAATGTTTTTCTTATTCTGGGATTAAACCCATACACATTGTAATGAAGATTCATAAAACTCAGAGTTTGTTAGTAATTTAGATATTGTTGTTTGAAGAAGTAATATTTTTGTTGAGAAATTTTGAAATAATATTTTGAAGTAAAGAGAAATAAATTTTTCAAACATTATAAAGGAATTCAGACAATGATTTAATGATCATGAAGTTATCATAAATAATAAAAACTTTTATGATAAAATATTTTTAAGAAATGGTGCATAGTTTTGAAGAAATTCAAAATTTTAGAGTGAATAATTCCATCGTAATGGTAAATTCTATTCTAATGAGAATTTCATCATAAAGAGAAAAGAAGGAAATATAATTTTTAATGAGTTGAGAAGGAAACATAATTTTTAACGAGATGAGAAAGAAACATAATTTTCAATCACTAATAATAAAACGTAATTCGTAATCACCAAGAGGGAAATAGAATATGTAGTGAGGGGAGTAGGAAACAGAATTTGTAATGAACTGAGAAGGAAGAAGAATTCATAATCACTAAAAAGGATGCAGAATTCATAGTCGCAGAGAAGGAAATAGAATTAATAATGAGATAAGAAAGAAACATAATAATTAATCCTTGAGAGGGAAACATAATTCATAATGTGCTAATAAGGAAATAGAAATCATAATGAGATAGGAAGGAAATAGAATTCGTAATGAACTAATAAGGAAACCAAATTCATAAATAGTAGAGAAGAAAACAAAAATCATAATGAGATTAAAAGAAAATAAAATTCATAATGAGATGAGAAGGAAAGATAATTCATAATGAGCTGAGAAAGAAACTGTTTCATGATAAATAGATAATGAAAGGTAGATTATATTGAGCTGATTACGAAGTAGACTCAAAAAGAAGATTATAGAAGTTTTAATAAAGGTTTTAAGAGGTAAAACCTGATATCCAATTTTCTTAAATCTTAGTGAAATATAATGAGGATTTAAGAAGTCGAAGTTGAATTTTAAATGAAATATATTTGCATAGTTTTGAAATCTAATGAAGCGGGGAAAGTTTTCAATTTTACTGCCCTTTCTTTTCATGGTTTCCTATAAACACTTTATTAGATCATTTGTTCGTTGTTTAATTTTATATAAGAATAAAATATAGAGCACTGATTAAATTAAGTGAATTTCATTTTCATCCATAGATCTCATGATGAATATCAGTCAGCTAAATGTTTGTTTATCAAATTGAGAATTTGAGATGAGTATTTTTTTCATATTGAGAATGGGTTCATAATATTGAGTCCATAGTATTGATAATTTTAGTAGAGTTTGAGTTTTTTATATTGAGAATGGGTTCGTCATATTGAGTCCAACATATTGAGCATTTGAGCAGAGTTTGAGTTTTTCATATTGATAATGGTTTCATCATATTGATTCGATCATATTGAGAAATTTGATTCCAGAATCATCATATTGATATAATCAGATCTAGAATCGTCATATAGAGAGAATAAAATCAAAACTAATCATATTGAGAGAATCATATCTAGACATATCATATTGAAAAAATTAGATCCATCCAAATTGGATGGAGGATTCGGACTGGGCAATTGTGGAGTGGTTTCAATAAATCCTTTATTCCTTTGTTTGGATCAATTATATCACAAGCACACATTGAAAACTAGTGTGACTTAGTATAATCATTCCAATAAGTAGATAGAAAGTGTCTACCGGGAGTTGGAACATGTTTTATTCCTTTATTCCTAATAGTAAATTTTTATATACCCACTAGAGTGGATATGGAAAGGATGTAGTTTTTCATAGTAAGGTTAAAACTTGTAAATATTGTGTTATTTACATGCTTTACTATCTTTTCATGAATGATTATTTATAAAAAAATGAAAAGGAAACTAATATTAATAGGTTTTAGGGGTTATGTTTTGAATATTATTGAAACTTATAAAAATTTAACATCTGATTGAACCCCCACCCCCCCCCCCCACCCCCCGTTAAGTTGTTATTTAATCCGTGGAAGTCTGGTTTTCTATAATTGGGTTTTAAAGTTTATTTTCAAAATTATAAACTAACGGCCCATTTAGTATCATGAAAGAAGAATTTATGAAAAAATTTATATTGAAATGGTTTTGAAGAAAATATTTCAAATTATAAAACTAGTTTAAAATCCTATGGTCATTTTGGAACCTTATATAAATTGTTTTTCTTTCCAAAAAAAAATTTATTACCATAACTTAATCACTATATATCAGTTTTTTATATTTTTTGAAGATGAGGCTTTCATATTGATATGGTTTTTTTGAATTATATAGGATATTAAATGAGGGGGATGTGCGAGGGTTGGTTATGGTATATTATTGGAATATTTTACCTTTCAGTTTATTATAGATGTGTGTTATTTGTGTCACAATTCTTTCCTCACCCTATATTACTACTATCATGGAAATCTTGGGTTTTACAGTGATATATTGAGATATGTTTTATATTAATCCTCAGGCGTGACAAAATTGTATCTTCTAATGTTGGACTACTGCCAACTAGTGGACTTCCACCAGTGAGGATAATTAATAGTAAGTCAAGTTGTTATATAATAGGAATGCATTGATAGGCCAATAGATAGTATAAGGACCCAGCCTTAAACATTTCTTAATATTGAGTTAAATCAATAATTTACATTGAGAATTTTTTCAAGTTTACAGTTTCATATAATTAAGCCATAAAAATTACATTACATCTCAAAATTTTACATAGTAGACACTTCTACTCAATATCCATTTTTCCATAAAATAAAAACTCTTGAAAAAAGAGTCATGTCTAGTTCCATATTTTAAACATCATGAATTTTCATAGATCCCATCCTTGACCCTATTCATCTTTAAGTCATGTGAAAAACATTTCCAAACTTTGGATGATCATAAAAAGCTCAGTAAAGGTTATAAAACAAGGAAAGAAAACATTTTTCCATCAATACATACAAATCAATGAAATCATACCTTTAAATATTTAACATACCACACAAATTCATAATTTTTATGAGTAACACATGGAAATAATAAATCATAAAGGTAACTTATGGAATACATAACATACTAACATTGTAGCTTTCATAGGTACATAGGGAATTATGTTTGGAATACCCATCATAGTATATTCCGCAAATATCGTTAGAGAAACATTAACGTTTACCTCCATCATGTTACCCAATGCATTGGATAGCTATCGCGGGCTCACCTATCCTAGGTTTATCACTGAACCACCCGTATACGTAAACAATGCCCAATAACCATAACATATTCATAACACATAAAACAAGCCTAAAGTAAAGATAAAATTTCCACATTGCAATCACAATATATCATTTCAATATACTGAAAAAATCAAGGCTTTATCAAAACCATTTTCAAAACCATTTAAAAACATTAATAAGGAGATTTTTGAATTAAAGTGTCCCATACCACTTTGAAATTTTTAAAAGAATTATCATTTTATAATATTAATGTTCATATAAATAAATCCGTAAAACCATTTTGAAAATATAGACATTAATTATAAATTTTTATAAGAATAAATCTTTAAAAAAATTAGTTTAGGAGTTCTTAACCAAATGAGAGACGCTTGAATACAAATAATTGAGGAATAAATTTAATTTTAACACCCCAAGATTTCATAGTATGTTATTTCTTCAATGTAATTCAATAACTTGCACTACACGCAACACTGAGTCCAAGCGCACCATGACAAACCAAACTATCCGTTCATAAGAGGTTATGAATAATATTCAATTATTTTTGAACTTTATATAATCCGTATAATTTTAGAATCTATATTATTAGTTTCTTATACATAATGTAAGAACAAATTCATTTTTCAGATAAAAGAAGTATTTTTTTAAAAATGAAACTTTACCTCTTTTTAATGGCGAACCATTTTTAAATATAGTATTTGAAACTTTTATATATTTGATTTGAAAAAATAAAATTATTCTTTAGAATCAGAACATAAGAATTTAGTTTCAATAAATGTTTGGTGTTTTTATGATAACTTTCATATTTCAGTGAATAGTGAAAAATACTATATTTTAACAGAAAACAACTTTTTTAATCAAAATAAATTATAGTGGTGAATTAGACATTTTAATGTATTGGAATTATAATTAGATTTAATTTTTACCATTTAATCCAATGATGGTCATTATAAGTAATTTCACTTTGAAATTGAACATAAACATGTATCAATATTTTGTTAGTTATTATTTCTTAAAAACACGCTTTTTGGTTTTAACAACGGGAATTAATTTTAAATTAATAAATTCAACTTCTATGTTTTAAATTTGGTAAAATAGACATAATTTTTGAATTCATAATATCAAAATTAGCTTAGGGTGAAATTTTGGTATTTTTCTGAAAACATTCAATTTTTGATGAATAGTGAAAAACACTAAGTTATTAGTTAAAACCGACATTTTATTCAAATAAATATTTATTTTTTTGAAATTTATTTTAGGTCAAAATAGATACATAATACCTATATAAGTTCAATGTAATTCATTGGAGTCAGTTTATAATAATTTTATATATATATAAATTTTATTGAACTTTTCACCGTCTTTTACCCACCTCCTAGGAAATTTGAAAATTCACATAAAACATAATTTTATTGCTTCTGTGAATGGAATTTAAAAAATCCCAGAGACATAGTTGATATCAGTAAGTAAAATGTGGTTCAATCCGATGAAAATAATTTTTGGTGAATAGTAACTTTTTACTTTTATTTACCACGGTTAAAAGTAAATATGGTAATTAAGGGTAACAATGTTATTATTATTACCCTAAAACATGTCCAAATTCTATTGGATAAGTATAATTTGACCAAAAACAACCATAAGAATAAAATATGAACCTCTTTGGTCCACTTGGATTAGATTAGGAAATTTATTATTATTTAATTCAAAGAAGAGTTAAAAGAGTTAAAATCAAAGTTTAATAGCTAAAAAAATTTAATATAGGGTTACACATAAGATAAATTCGAATATAAATATTCATTTGAAAGATAAAAATATTTACTACATAATGGTATTTTATTCATATTTTTTATACATTATAAATTTTAATTTATTAATGATACAATGATGATGCAGTAATTACATAATTTATGAAATATTATACTAATAGATACTATAAATATCCAAATAAATGTAATTTGAGACTTTTTATGATTTAAATTAATTTCTTAGGTTAATATGACATATTAGGGTTGGTTATATAAATTTTTTAGAAGTAATAATGCTGTTATGAATTTAGAAAAATAACAAAATACCAAATAGTGTCAAATTGACATAAAAGAGTTTTTGAAACAAATATTATATTATTAATTGATATTATATTCCTAAAAAATATAAGGTTCAGAAAAAAAGACATATATAATTTTAGTTGTATTATTAATAAACCACTTGGGGTTCTATTGGAAGTATATAGTATTTTCATTAGCCATGTAATATAAAAATATAAAGAGACTTCGTAAATGTCAAACTATTTAACTAAGAGTTAAATCTAAAATATAAGGTTAATATAGTAAAACAAACCTATCTAAAACCTATTAGTTGAGTGGTTTTGGATCCATCCACTCCATATAATTTAAATAATCCATTTTGGATCCATTATAAACCGAAATTTATTTTATTATAAAATAATATTTCTAGTTTTTTCGAAGGTGCCCCTCACCCCTCTTATAAAAGGGCACTCCCCCTTCACTCAAATTCAATCCTTCAAAGCCTTTCAGATCAGAAAAAAACTTCCCAAATACTCTCCCAATTATCCTAAATTCATCTTAGAGGACCTCCTTTATTCTGAAAGCCAGCCTAAGGAGCCCTTTTGATAAAATCAAAAGGAAGTACCCGAAGAATACGTAAATATCTCATCACCTCTTTCAAGTTCCTTTCTTCTTCCACTTCTTCTTTCTTTGTTGTTTCCATTCTAAAATAATAACTCCAGTATATTCTATATAATATGATGTTATTATTAATATGGTATAACCATATTTATTATTCTATACATCCTTTGAATGACATGTCACGATACGTGTGTACGTACGGCTTACCATCTCCACATCGTGGTGTAATTGTTATTCAATACATTATTATTTGGATGGGTATAATAATGATGTATAATTGATTTAAATAATCAATATAACATGATAATGATTATTTATATATGATATAACATCCTATTATATATTATTTTAATATCAAAAGAATGATATTGTCGCTCGTGCGTACGTACGGATTACCGTCTCCATGAACACGATGCGATTCATTCCCCATCATATCTATTCAAGAAAAATTTTCATTAGATGATTAAAAATAATGTTTAAAGACTTTATATCATTCTGGATATGAATAAGATACATCCCATACATAAAAAATATGACTTACGTAACAAATCACTTAAAGTAAAACGAATCAGTTAACACTCAAAACGACGATGATACTAAGATATTATTAACAAAGCAATGTTAAAAGATCATAAATGATATCATATTAATATATATGATTATATTATAATTTAATAACAATTATTTCACTATTATACAGGAGGTTAACCTACCTTAACCAAGGAAAAGTACAAGGTAAGGGTGTATTTTACAATCTCTTCATTATCCGAGGCTGTTTATACGTAATTATCAACTAGGACCTCTTTACCATTCACATCCATGTTTCTTAAAAATGTATTTAAAAACATTCTTACTATTTTATAATCAATGGTTTAATGTCATTTATACCCTTGTTTGAATTTTTATAAGATTTTTATAAAGGAATCTTTCCATCATTTTTCAAACAAGGTCCTTTTTTACCTTTTCGACAAAATTAAGGTAAGAATGTCTTTTTTTAACTTATACGGCGGGTGTGTCTATTTTCTACTATTATAAAATTTCCAAAGCTTCCCTTAAAAGCTTTTAAGAACATTTTAAAATTAAATTTTTTCTTTTATAATTATGTGACTTTTAAATGATTTCAAAAAAGAGGTATTTCTCTCAAATAGTTTTGATTTCATCTATGTCAACATACTTTGATAGATTTTAAACTTATTTGAAGTTGATTTATTATGATAGAGAACTTCCATATCGTATTAAAGGTTGTGTGATATGTTTGAATGTGGATATGTTATTTTAATACCATTCATTGTTTATGGATAAAGTATTGACATTTTGTATTCAAGTTTTAATACGAATGTTTATGTTATGTTTAAACCTTTTCATATGAGGAATGCATTGGACTTAGTAAGTGAATGGTGGAGCCCGCTATAGCTCCTTGATGCATCGGTAGGTATCATGAGACAAAATAGTGTCTTGGCACAAGGCCTTGAAAAATATTATTTTTATTCTTGGCACAAGGCCTTCACTATGTGGTCATGAAAGTCTGGCATTATGCATTTCATCATTAGGAAAGTTGTTATTGATATTTCATGTGATTATTCGACTAGTAGAATATCAATGTGAGTAAGTAAATGGAATTATTCGATTTTATCTTTTCCATATTATGATTAAGTTAAATTCTAAAAGGATTTTGTTTTATTATTATACATTTCCTTAAATATTTATGCTTATTTATAAAGTTTCTGATATATTGTTATCCTTACTGAGCATCTAAGCTCACCCATTTCTATGTTTTATTTTTTCCAGGATGCGAAGAAGTATTTTAGGACTGACCTTCAGGGATAGTCTGAGTGGATATGAGTGTGGTATATGGAAAAAATTTTGTTGAAGTTTTTAATTTGAGGATGTAATTTAAACCGTATGAATGTATCTATTACTTCCAAGGCTACTAAACTAATCAATATTTCGAGACTTGATCTTTTGTGATCATGTCAATGATACATAATAATGCACCGATTCTGGGATTCTGGGGCCAGGGCGTTACATTAATAAATGCTTATCATATCATGAGAATAATTAGATTCATGATATAGTATTTCAAATGGAAGTATATACACCTTATAGAATAATAAAGGTGTACAATATCAATACATGCCTCAAATGAAAGGAGATTGAGACATAGTCCCTTACAAAAATTCAGTAGCCTAATTGTGTCACATATAAATTTAGAAAATTAGTTAATGAGGGATAAAATGGTATCCCATCACTTGGATACACAATTTACAGCAATAATTATATATAATAACATATCCAAACATAAGATAATGTAAATTAGAATACATAACATAAGAGAATTCTTTGACTAAAAGAAGAGGGTCAAGGTTCCCATGACAAGATTGTATCATTAAATTAAGGATAAATCAATGACATAATTATGAGTGAAAAATATTAAAACACCCAATATAAATTTATATTACGTGTAAAAAACTAATAGGTCATTCACACATATCTATATAATGACATAATCTAGAAGTATAAGTTCAACCCAATGAATGTAAATTAGGTGAAAAAGTTCCCTTACTGATTTGATAACTTACGAAACATACACACCATGAAGGAAGGATCATGCAATGAAGATGTAAATACCCATAAGTTAAAGTATATTACAGAAATAATACAATCATGGGATGTACATACGCCACACAAAAGGAAATATTGGATAATGTAGCATGAATCTCACAAGAATAAAAAGTGATATGAAAACTGCCTACCTTGTGTCTGACATGACTCGTTCATTCTTTAATCTCTTGAATAATAAAATAAAGTTAATTTATACATTATTAAAACCCTTTTTCAGGTTTATTATTATTTTTATATCACTTATTACCATGTTATAAACATTATTTAATAATTTAAGTTAATAATAGTCATTTTGTCGATATTTGGTACTTCAGTCAAAAATGACCTTCTTATAATTACAAGTTGTCCATGTGGTAAAAATTACATTATATAGAGAATTATATTCATAATTCATATATCATATATATCATATATATCCATTATATATATGTATTTGTAATACTACAAAACATTTGGAGATAAGAAATGGAATGCACCCTCAATAGAGACGGTAAGTCGTACGTACGCATGAATGCTACTTTCATTTCTATTTTGTATTTTAATGGAATGAAAACATAATAATACATAGTTATATTACTATTATAATATAATATCATATATAATTTCATTAAATCCATCCTTTATACATCCCATGTATGGCATGAATGAGTCATAGCACTTTGAGGGGGTGGTACTCCGCATTTCCTCAAATGAAATTATCGTATTTACCTTTTATGAAAACCATAAAAGTATGATATAAATGAAAAATACATAATATTAGAGAAAACATAAACATAATATATATCATTTAGAAATATAGTTCCATCATAATATCGACTATGAGAGGCGGTTGGATATATTTGAACAATCATTGTTTTGTGAGGCAGTAATTCACCGTCCACAAAAAAGGTATGTTCGTATCCTTTAGATGGAGGTGTGTGGAAGTGTAGATTGAATAATTTTCATAACAAAAAATTATAATATTTATGAAATAGTTTTTGTTATTATATAATGTAATAAATAGAGTTAAGGGGGTTGGGGAAGTAAAATAATAGAAAAGTACTTAAGAGAAGACGTTACCTTTAAATTTGTTATCTCCCTTTTGTTGGAACAAAAAGGTTTACATGAATTGCCTTATTCCTAGGTAAAGGAATGTAGGAACAAGGTAGGTATTTATTGAGCTTAATTGGGAAGATTTTGGACAATTAAAGGGTCTTGAGAGGTGTGAGTAATGGGTTAGAGGTGATGGCTTTTTATAGGGGGGATGTGCTCTTTAGGAATGTTTTAATGTCTTTTTTTATTATAAACTTATTTTTGGTTTCAAAAGGTCCAAAACACATTAAATTAGAAGATAAGATGTATATTGTTTGAAATAAAATCATTCAATATTAATTGGATAGGTTTTTTTATATTTTTTTAATTTTTATAATATCATTTATTTAAATCATTCATTAATAAGGTACTAAGTGCATTATAATTGTGTCATAAATAACTTTATTTATTTAATGTCTAAAAATTATAAGTAAAAAACCATTATGTAGGAAATAATTTTATATTTCAAATTAATAGTTATAGTCAGAGATATAAATTATATAACCCCATCTAAAAATTTATTTACTAAAATATATATGTTTATGTCATTTTTGTCTTTACTTTAAATTAATTAATATAAAGTGTCATTATCACTCTCAAGTTGCTCCATGGGGTATAAAAATAGACCCATGGATTCCCATGGTCAAGTATTTATCAAAAAATAATATTATGACACATGTTAGGGTAATTTATTATTATTTTAATAATATTTGTTTACCCTTATTTACCATATTTACCTTCTAACCATGGTAAATAAAATATTTACTAAAGTAAATATTCATAATGTCTAAAAATAAAGGTAACCTATTTACACATTTTTGACCTCATGATTCCAAATATGGAATCCATTTTTCCAAATTCAAAACATATAAGTGTCAGAAATTAATTTAAAATTAGTTCCCGTTGTCAAAACAAAAAAGCGTGTTTTTAAGAAATAACAACTGTCAAAAGATTGACACTTGTTTATGTAAAATTTCAAACTGAAATTACTTCAAATGACAAAAATTGGATTAAATGGTAAAAATATAATCTAATTAAACTTTAAAACCAATTTAAAAGATAATATAACCATATAAATAAATTATATTAAAAGGCATTTTTGAATTAAAATGCAATATTTTTCACTATTCATAAAAAATGAATGTTATCAGAAAAATACCAAAATTTCATCCAAAGTAAATTTTGATGTCCCAATTCTAAAGAATAATATTAATTTGTCAAACATAACATATAAAAGTGACCAAAACTAGATTTAAAAAGGTTTCTCCATCAAAAGTTGGTAAATCTACCTTTTAAAGAATATTAGTGTATTTAATCTTAAAATTGGATTCATTAACATTATAAGCCTCTAAATTTCATTGGATAATTGTAAAAACCATTAAAAAACTAGTGAAATCATATTTTAGTTAGTTCTGTTATTTCACGCCAACACAATGACTATGCGTTAACTACCGTTTAAAATAATAAATATATTATATTATTTTTCGGTATAACTCAAAGTCATGTGCAGCAAAAGATTTCAAAGAAACCTATTTTTGCGTGTTGAGTAATATATCAGACATATCATCCAATTTTAATGTAAAATTAATATTTAATTCACAAATATTAATAAATATGAAAATTTCATATTCTTTATTTAGCTGGGATGTTACATTCTTCCCCCCTTTTGGGAAATGCGTCCTCAAAATTTTAAAATTGGGCTCAGAAACTTCATTAAAAGTCCCACATCGGAAAATAGTAAATAAAACTATCACTTTAAAAGAAATAAAGAGAAGTAAAAAGGTCACTCGAGATAAAACATACTAGGATTCCATGAAAACATGTATATAAAGGAGAAACTAAGTGTCATGTTCTGATGGAGAGTGATAGAAAATATGATCAGGAGAAAGTTAACCACCAAAAAACCACAAACTTGTGATGGGTTAAATAGTCTTTGATTCCCCAGTAGGAAAATATAACGGAAAACATTTCTGTTTTATGTAACTTTTCATAAATTTGAGGAATTTATTAATGATCTTAACTAAAAACATAAGGAAACATATTAACTTGTCATGTTAACCTTCATCCTTTACTAAATTCCTACCAGAAACTCATATTTTCTCCAAATGACTAGTATTCATGAAAAAATGGTCACACCTAAATCACTAGAATCAACTTCTATAGAATCATATAATCCAAAAAAGAAGAATTGTATATTTCCCTTATCTTTATAAATTAAATAAAACCAAAAAGTTTAATACAAGATCAGGTAATCCCCGAAAAGGGTAATCCTCTATAAAAAATACTACTATTAATATCAAAAATTTAAAAAACAAAACCCGATGTTCAATTAATAAAATTCAATAAAAAAATTTCCTTAAAATTCATCAAAGTAACCCAAACTAAGATTGAAACCCAAAACATAGAAGGGTTTAATCACATAGTATTCCACAGTAAATCTTAACATTTATCTCCAAATAACATCGGCTACTCTTAAAGTCTCATACTAAAAAGTAATTAACCTAATCACATATTCTCTATGATAGGTTAATCATTTACATAAATAACCAAAGTCACTATATATCCACAATAGAAAAATAGATTATTCCAAAATAAAATTTCAACCATTACTCCACAAATGAGATCCCATAGCATTCTATTTATTTTAAGCATATAGTGTTCCCAAAATAGAGAACGTCTTCCAATTAACCATTATCACTTAATCACCAAATCATTTTCCTATATTAAGGATAACAATTTGATAAAACATAAGTTCCCAAAATCAACTTAATAATGATCCATAAAATCATTTATCCAAAAATAAAAGTCATACTAACCAGGGACTTCACGTAGGCTAGTGGTAGGCGATAAATCTCAATCGTACTTTGGTTGTGGGTTAGATTCCTACAGTTTTGTCTGACGCAATGGGTTGTCACATGGTCTGTGTTTTTTCCTTTTTATAAAACACAATAATAACCCTAACATGTTTTAACCTCAATGGTTTTCTTATACCATTCATTTTCATCGCAACACATTAAGACCTAAACATCTTAATTCATGAAGCCTTATATATATTGTCCTTTTTTTATTTCACCTTCATGTGCCAAAATAAAACTATTCCTAATAGAAAAAACATCATACCTTTATCATGGTGTCCATATGGTTTCATCGTCATCTTGTTCTTGTAGGTAGAAGGTCCATGCATTGCAACAATGATTTAGAGATCCTTCAAAATCATTTTCATCCTTCATCCAAAAACACCTTGAAAAATTTGGGTCATATGGGTGATAGTAGAAAAATAGTTTCAGAATATAATCATGTATGACATATAATTTCAGAACATCTGATAAAACATGATTTTTATAAAATATTTGGACCGATATTGAGTTGAAACATTCAATCAATGGTCCTTTTAAAATACCATAGGTATGTGCTCAGAGACTATATTGGAAAAGAAAATATAAATAGGTTTTGGAAGGGTCTCCTTCTTCAAAACCTTTTTCAAAATCATAATATGCTTCAAAATCTTGTGATAAGGTAAAATAGTTTAAAATTCCTTGATAATATTTACCTTTATTGAAAATATGATAATAATGTGAAAATATTATTTGATTAAATACAACCCATGATCCATGATGATATAGAGGTATATTGGAGGTTTTTGATATCTCAAACAAATGCTTTCAAGTAATTTGTTTGCCATAAAACGTTTCGCAATCATCTAAACATGACATTGCATTAATTATGGCAAGCAAGCCATCAGGAAGAGATAGGAATGTTGTTTGAGATACTCCTACTTTTATTTTTAATAGACTTTCATTGATCTAAAAAAGATATAAAAAATGATTTAACTGAAATAATATACATAAGGACTAACCATGTGTTTAACAAAAACTTTTAATCCCTAAAGTTTTCGAAACCGACCTTTGATACCAACTTTAAGGAAACGAACATAAACATTTCTTAATATTGAGTTAAATAAAGAATTCAAATTAAGGATCTTTTTAGGTTTAGAGTTTTAGAGAATTAGACCCTAACAATTACATTACATCTCAATAATTTACCATGTAGACAATTCTACTTAATATCCATTATTTTAATAAAATAAACACTCTTGAAAAAAAGTGTCATGTCTAGTTCCAAATTTTAGACATCATGACCTTTCCTAAATACCATCCTTGACCCTATTCATCTTTAAGTCATGTGAAAAACATTTCAAGACATACTATGAGCATAAAAATATCAATAAGGGTTATAAAACAAGGAAAGAAAACATTACTCTACCAATACATACAAATCAATGAAACCACACTTTTCAATATTTAACATACCACACAAAATCATAAGTTTTATGAATAACAAATGGAAATAATAAATCATAAAGGTAACTTATAGAATATATAATATACTTAAATTGTAGCATTCACAACTACATAGGGGGTTATGTTTGGAATACCCATCATAGTATATTCCATAAATCTCTTTAGAGAAACATTAACATTTACCTTCGTCACGTTACCCAATGCATTAGAGTGTTATCTTGGGATCACCTGCCCTAGGTTTATCACAGAACAACCTATATACATAAACAATTCCCAATAGCCATAACAAATTCATAACACATAAAACAATCATAAATGTAATATAAAATTTCCACATTGAAATCACAATATATCATTTCAAGATATTGACATAATCAATGCTTTATCAAAAACATTTTCAAAATCATTTTAAACATTTAATAATGATATTTTTGAATAAAAGTGTCCCATAAAACTTTGAAACTTTTAAAGGAATTATCATTTTAAAAAATTAATGTCCATATAAATAAATCCTTCAAACCATTTTTAAAATATGGACATTAATGAATAATATTTATAAGAATAAATATTTAAATCAAAATTTTAGTTAAGGAGTTCTTAACCAAATGAGAGAAACTTAAATACAAATTATTTAGGAATAACATTAATCAAGGATTATAATATCATAAGAATAAATATATTCATGATATAATAATTCAAATTGTAGTATATAAACCTTATAGGATAATAAATGTGCTCAATATCAAGACATGCCTCAAATGAAAGAAGATTGAGACATAGTCTCTTATGAAAATTCAGTAGCCTAACAGCGTCACATAAAAATTTAGAAAATGAGGTGATGGGAGAGAAAAGGTTATCTCATCACCTGGACATAAAATTTTCAGAAATAATTACATATAATAACATATCCCAATATATGATAATGCAAATTAAAAGACATAACATAAAAGAAGTCTTTGTCTAAAAGAGGAGGGTCAAGGTTCCCACACAAAGATGGTATCATTAAATTAAGTATAAATCAATGAAATAATTATGTGTGAAAAATATAAAAACAACCAATATAAGTGTATATTAAGTGTAAAAAAATCATAGGTCAATCACACATATCTATAGAATGACATAATCAATAAGTAGAAGTTCAACCCAAGGAATGGAAATTGGGTAAAGAAGTTCCCTTACTGATTTGGTAACTTACGAAACATACACCCCATGAAGAAAGGAGCATACAATTAATATGTTAATATATATAAATTAAATTATATTACACAAATAATACAATCATATGCAGAACATACACCATAAAAAAGGAAATATTGGAAAATATGGCATGAATCTCACGGGAATAAAAAGTGTGATGAAAACCCCTTACCTCATGTCCGGCATGACTCATTAATTATTTAATATTCTAAATAATAAACTAAAGATAATTTATACATTCTTATTAACCATTTAAGGTTTATTATTCCTTTTATATCACTGATTACTATGTTATAAACATTATATTATCATTTAAGTTAATAACAGTCGTTTTGTCGATATTTGCTACTTAAGTCAAAAATAAACTTCTTATAATTACAAGTTGTCCATGTGGTAAAAATTACATTATATTTATAAATATATTCGTTATTTAGATATCATATATATCATATATATCCATTATATATATGTATTTATAATAGTATATAACATTTGGAGATAAGAAAAATGAAATGCACCATTCATGGAGATGATAAGTCGTACGTACGTGTGAACTCTACTTTCATTTCTATTTCATATTTTACTGGAATTAAAACATAATTATACATTATTATATTATAATTAAAGTATAATATAGTATATAATTTCATTAACTCCATCCTTTATACATCCCACATATGGCATGAATGAGTCATATCACTTTGAGGGGGTGGTAGTCCGCACTTCCTCAAATAAAATTATCTTATTTACCAATTATAGAAACTGAAAGGTATGCTATAAAAGAAAAAAATAGACAAAACATAAAAATAATATATATCCTATATAATTAAATTTCCCTCATAATGGCCACCATGATAGTCAGTTCGATATATTTGAACAATCATCGTTTTGTGAGGCAGTATTTCACCATCCACAGAAACTGTATGTTTATATCCATTAGATAGAGGTGTGTGGAAGTGTAGTTATTATAATTATCATTTAAAAAACCTAGTATATTTTGGATAATTTTTTTTATAAAATAAATTATGAAAGATATTTTAGGGGGTTGGAGAAGTAAAATATAAGAAAAGAACTTAAGAGAAGACGTTACCTTTAAATCGGGTATCTCCCTTTGGTTTGAACCAAAAGGGTTACTTATATTTCCTTCTGCCTAGGGGATGGAATATAAGAGGAAGGTAGGGATTTATAGAGATTAATTGGGAAGATTTTAGATGATCCAATGGGATTGAGATGTGTGAGTAATGGGTTAGAGGTGATGGCCTTTTATAAGGGGGAGGAGGGGCTCTTTAAGAAAGTTTGAAAGTATGTTTTTATTATGAACTTATTTTCGGATTCAAAAGATCCAAAACTCATTAAATTTGAAGATAGGATGACTTTTGTTCGAAATAAAATCATAAAAAATAATTTTACAGCTTTTGGATATTTTTTTTTATTTTTATAATCTCATTTATTTAAATCATTCATTAATAAGGTAATAACTACATCATCATTCTTCATTAATAATTTTACTTATATGATGTCAAAAAATTATAAATAAAATACCATGATATAGGAAATATTTTTATATTTCAAATTAATATTTAAATTAGAATATATGAATTATATAATCCCATGTAAAAAATTGATTTACAAAAAGATATATGTTTATTTCATTTTTTTCTTTACATTAAATTAATTAATATAAAGTGTCATTACCACTCTCATGTGGCTCCATGTGATCCCAAAATTTACCCAAGGATTCTGAGGGTCGTACATGTATCATCCAATAATATTAGGAAACATTTAGGGTAATTTAATATTATTATAATAATATTATTTTACCCTTATTTACCATATTAACCTTTTAACCATGGTAAATAAAATATTTACTGAAGTAAATATTCATAATGTCTAGAAATAAAAGTTGCCTATTTACACAATTTGGACCTCATTATTTCAAATATTTAATCCATTTTAACAAATTTAAAACACATAAGTGGTGGAAATTAATTTAAAATTAATTCCCATTGTCCAAAAAAAGTATGTTTATAAGAAATAATAACTGTTAAAAGATTGACACTTTTTTATGTCCAATTTCAATGTAAAATTACTTATAATGTCAAAGATTTGATTAAATAGTAAAAATGTAATCTAATTACATTTTAAAACCAATTAAAAAGATAATATAATCATATAAATAAATTAGATAAAAAGGAAATTTTGAATTAAAATGCAGTATTTTTCACTATTCATAAAAAATGAACATTATTAGGAAAATACCAAAATTTCATCCAAAGTAGATTTTGATGTCCTGATTCTAAAGGAAAATATTATGTTTTCAAATAGAACATATAAAAGTAAAAAAAACTATATTTAAGTTGGTTTCTCCATTAAAAGGCAGTAAATCGACCTTTTAAAGAATGTTAGAGAATTTGTGCTTAAAATGGGATTCATTCACATTTTATGCCTCTAACATTCATTACATAAATGTAAAAACATTTAACAAACATTTGAAATCATAATTCTATTAGTTCAGTTCATTATTACCAATACAATGGCTATGCGTTAGCTACCATTTAAAATAATAATAATAATATATTATTTTTCAGTATAACTCAAAGTCAGGTGCAGCATAAGATTTCAAAGAAACCTATTGTTGCGTATTAAGTACTCTATATGACATAGAATCACCTTTTAAATTAAAATTAATATTTAATTTACAAATATTAATAAATATGAAAATTTCATATTCTTTATTTACCTGGGATGCTACAGGTAGTTCCACCCATTTATGTTTAGGATTGTCTTTGTTGGTGTTTTAGAAATTCCCAGGATTGTATAAATATTACCATGACTTAATTATTTCAATACATTTCTATTTTTCTACTTTATTATTTTTATTATTATTCTAGAATATTTTATTCCATTTATTTATATATCACATATGGTCATTTTAGAATGAATTATTATTTAGTCATCTCTCATTAATACCTTACACTATAATATGAATATTTTCAATCTTCATTTTTATAGTTTCCTATTTATATTGGAATTTTGTTACTTATATACACCTTCATGTTTTAAATTTTATTTCGTTAAGTTAGGATTTTTCTAAGGATTTTTTAAAAATAAAAGTTTTGGAAAAGGTTTCTGGGAAGTTTATTTTGAGATGGTTTTTAAAAGGGTACCTTAAAACTTATTTTGAAAGGAAAGGTTTGATATTTTATTTATAAACATTATTAGGTTTTCAAGAAATAATTTATGAACTATTTGTGGATTTTTCTTCCTAAATCATTCAAAATCCTAATTAAAATTAATATATTTCAAACTAGTGTTTCTATGATATTTTGAAAAATTAAACCCATGGACTCTTTAGTAAAAACCAATTATGTTGATAACTACCACATCCTAATTCAACCTCTTAGTTTTTGAAGAATGAGTGGGTATTTTATTGGTTTGGTCTTCGTTTCTTTGAAATCATTAGCTAGCAGACTTATCACTATTTTAGTCTCTCATGGAGTGATTGTTTCATATGGTGACACTCGGTCACGATGTGATTATGGCTTGTAACTTTTGTTTTCCTCATGTATTTTGGATTCTTTTTCGTAGAGTCCATGATTCCCATATTTGTATCATTAGATCAAGCCCTATTTTTTTATTTAAGAGTTATTTGAATGTTTACTTATTATTATTTCATGTTTGGTATGTTTTTATTTAAAATTGTATATCTCTTTTTGAATGGACATATAATATTTTGAGGAACTATGCCAGATTCTAGGAAGACTTTCATTATGTGTTATATATTATTTATTTTGGAAAAATCATTCCAATAAAGTAGGTTCTGATTCCCTAGAAATTATTTTCAGTCCTTGGGACTCATAAATTCCCTTCTAGCCCTACCATGAGCTATCTCAATAGCCCATATTAGGGGTATCCTGAGATATTTTATGACTCTACATATGCTAAAGAAAAATAATAGAGGTCATATTATGCCTCAAATCAACCGATAATATCATCTAATGAAAAGAATAAGATAAAAAAGATTTTCCAGGGTAAAATATCTCTCAAACAAATAAAGAATAGTAGAACTTGGATCCCTTAAAGTGATTTTTCATCTCAGATGATGTGAATTTGAATTTATAGAAAATATATAGGGGATAGTTGATGGAATAGTGTGTTTTAGTAATAAAATAACATTAAATATCAATAGAAGGATATATAACCATTTAGAAAGTGATTAGTTGAATGAGACAAAAGTGCTCTATGTAGATGTCCTATGAAATAACCAATTAAGTGTTAGTCAATTATGTGACTCTATACATAAGACCACATTTGACCATAAGTTTTTATTAATAAAAGGGAAGGCCTAAAACTCTCTCACAAAATGTTAAATTCCAAATTTTAATCTATATTAGGTGGATAGTAAAGAAAACACTTGTCCCCAAATGATTGAAGAGGAGAACAAATTTTGGCACCAGAGACTATAGAATATTCACCAATAGATCATGGAGATATTATATAATCTAAAAAGCACGATGAATATTCCAACTCTGAAATGTTATCATGAAAATATATTTGATGTAAGTATGCATGGAATGATGTTTTGAAATTATTATTGGAAAAAAAATCATCCAACATAATTTAAATGGTTCACACTAACATATTTGGTCCAATTAATTGACCTGATATGCATGGAGAGAGGTATTTCATCCTTCTTGTTGATAATTATAGTATAATGTTGCATTTTTTCATAAATATAATGAAATGAGTCATATAGTTCATTAAGAGGTATCAAATTATTGATGAAACCCAAATGATTCACTCAATTAAAATAATTTAATTTGATAGTGGAACATAGTAAACATTTATTGAAGTGGAAAACATCCTTTAGAAACACAAAAATTAAGCACGAGATATCATCAGTGAGAGGTCCTTAAAAAATGGAGTTATTTAATAATGAAATCATCTTGTGAAAAATATCTAAAATGAATTTCTCATCGAGAGTGTAATATCTCATCACTATTAGGAGGAGGTTGTGAAATTTATAGTTTATACTCAAAATCAAGTGGTTCTATTCCCATGCATGGAGAGGAAAACCTAAAAAATAAGCATGGAATGAAACCATATTTGAATTATTTTTGTGTCTTTTGATGTATATGTTATAAAAAAATTAAAAAAATTAATCAACTTAATAATCGTGATGTGTATAAAGATGATTATATTTAGGCTACTCAATAATGATTATAACCTATAAATTATAAAATAAATGATGAACAAAATTTTGGAAATTAATGGTATAAAATTCAAAGAGGATAAACATAGAGATAATTATAGATGATAAAACATAGATTAATTTTGTGAAGAAGATGATGAATATGGAAAAACATATAAGGTTTTCTTAAATTCCCAAAAAGATGAAGATTCAGAGTGTAAATCAGAGGAGGAAACCATTGTTGGAGATAGTCATCCAACACCCCATAAGATAAATAAGAGAGTATAATTATTTCCATATAATATAATCATAGATATATTTATACCAACACATTGTAAAGGATGAGGAACATAGATCATGATTCTCTATTTTCTATGGTATAATCAATGTAATCTGAAGAAGTTGTGAAATATGAGCCATGAATTAGAACCATGAACGAATAATTGGATGATTTCAAAAATAACAATACATACTATCTTTTGGATAAACCTAGTCATCACAATGTGAATAGAAAAAAATCAATTTTTAAGAATAAATTTGACAAGTATGGAAATGTGATCTAAAATAATTAATGTATATTTATAAAGGATGTATATAAATTTAATGTGTTTATGTTGAATAAACATTTTCACCAATTGGTTTATTTTATTCTATCCAACTCTTATTGGAGATAGTGATTCAAATTAGTACATGATTAATCATATGGTTGAAAAAAATTAAAATTTTTTACTCAAAGAAGCTGTATATATTGAAAAAATAGTGGTCTTCTTAATTAAAAATTATGAAACCAAAGTATAAAGATTAAATAAGGCTTTTTATGGCAAAAAACAATGACCATGATCATTGTATTCTTGTCTTGACTTATAATTAATGCATATGGAATTAAAAAGGGGTGGTTTGATCACAATCTCTAAATAAATACATCCATGGAAGAAAACATCATGGTGATCATTTATGTGGATGATTCCATATTTTGTATAATAAGATAGAAATATATTGAGTATTTTTCAAACCTATTGTAATAAGAATTGGAATTTTCCAAGATTCATGAACATAATTATTTTTTTGGGTGCAAGTGGTTCATAAATAGAGATATACATTTATCTCCCAAGATAAATTTGCAAGAGAGTTGCTAAGGAAATTTCATATGCATGATTTAAAAAAACAACTCAAATTATGGATGGATCCAATCTTGAGAATCATAAGTATTGGATATATACGAATCCTTCCTTATATAGGTGGATAATTGTAATCTTTTTTAATTTATCTACAAATCAACCAAACACAATTTTTTTAACATTTTTATATACCAATTACTATAGCAATACAAATAAATAGTATATTATGGTAGTTGAACAGATAATCAGGTGCATATAATGTACTCTCAATGTTTTTATGTTCTTTGATTTGGGAAAGGATAATGGGTTATAGGTATTTTTTAATATGGACTAGCCTAGGGATGTGGTGGATTAAATTTCAACAGTTGTTAGTGCATTATTCATTGGATGTAAATTTATAGGATAGTTGAGTAAAAACTATTAAATCACTTCAACGAGAATTAAAAAAAATATCTCAGTAACCAAGGAATTTACTTATATTCTATAGATAAAACAATAGTTATAGGATATTATTGAATAATTGAAGCATCCAGTTGTGATCTTTTGTGATAAAAAATTGTAATTAAACTCAAAAAGAATCATAAAAAACTATTATACCAAAAATATTAAGATAAAATATCTCATTTTCATAGAAAAGGTGTATAAATTACTGATCAAAAATAGAGCATGTGGGAACTAATAAATATGTGAAAAATATCATGACTAATACATTACCCACACCAACATTTGAGAAACATTTTTTGAGCCTATGTGTTCAATAACCTCCCTCATCATGTGGATTTTTTGATATTACCTTCTCTCTATTTGAATATATTTAATTTCCTACTTTTTTATTTTTCTTAGTTTCTTTCTTTTTTTATTTTATTATAAAATGGGGGAATAAATTGATGGTGAAATTTAGTGAAAAATGGGGGGACAATTACCATCTTTACATTTAGGTTAATTCAATACAAAATTATATCATTAATGGGAGTATATATTATACTTTTTGGGGGAGATATGATCTATGAGGAATGGAACATGATCGATATTTAAGACACGGGGAGTTCTATAGTGAGGTGTGTCACAAGGTATGGAATTCTATTTTGAACTCTTTTTTTTATACTAAGTAATGATCCTGTATATTCATATAGATGGATGAGTTATTATACTAATAACTAAAAATAGTCTATGTGTGGTTATAGGATTACATTTCACTTTGTATTTCCATAAAACCAAGAGGGGTAATTTTGAAACCAAGGAGATCCGTACGGAGTGTTTATGGGATCTTGGTTATACTTGGAAGAATTTTGGAAAACAGATGATGAGTTTTCTTGGTTCTTAAAGATTGAGGGTATGTTTTGTTTGTTTTTAATCAACATATTAGATAGTTATTCAAGTATAACAAGAATTTTGAAATTAAAGGGGTATGACTTTTTAAAGCATTCATGGTGATTAGGTTGTCCATGTGACATTAAAATTTTGAATCTTATATGAAAATCCAAATTGAAGAATAATATTGTATAAGATTAAATTTTCAAAAATTATTTGATAATTCATAGTAAAAATTTTAATTTAGAGAATTCTTGAAGACTTAGTGATATATAATGAAATTTCTAAAAAAATGAATGATATTCAGAAAGGATATAGGATAAATCATAAATTATTTACACAATATTCACTTACTAAAATACTTTATGTAAAATCCATTAAGTTGATATCATATTAAATAAATGTGTAACTTATGTGAAGGTTATAAAGGTGGAATTTTTTATAATTGTTTGGTAGTAATTTTTGTTTTATAAAAATTAGAACCGGCACAAAGTATGATTATGAAAAGTTCTTAAGAATAATGTTATTCTTAATGGTGTTTTAGGGAACTTTGACTACAAATACCCCACTAATTAAATCATTTTATCACATAAATAAGAAACTAAAGAGGATAAAAAGAATTAATATTTACATTTTTGGGAAATTTGAGTCATAATTTTGATTTGTAAAAGTATTTTTGCAAAAGGGTATACTAAGAAGTTATTTCACAAAATTTTGGAGCTTTAAATGAATTTTTTAAAGAGTATACTATGAAGTGATTTTTTGAATGGAAAGACATAAACTTATTTCATTAAGAGGAATATTGAGAGACGTGACCATCTATGTTGAATTATCATTTATAATTGGTGGAATAATTTAGGAAGGGTAAGAGTTATAAAAAACTATTTTTATGTGAAGGATGTTTTATGGTGAGTTTTATACTGTATAGATCTTATAATTGTATTTATGTTGGTTGTTTTTTAGATATAGGAGTGTATTGGAGCATCCTATTCTGTAATTTAAGATGAAAAACATTGTGAAAACCCTTGATAATATGTAATTTACTACACACCATCAAACTAATAAAGAATCCATTCAAACTAGTGTAAAATAGAGGAGTCGCCATAAGTGTTATGAGGAGGAAATGAAATATTTTATAAATATAATTCCAATGAAAATGATACTGGTAAAGAGTGTCCACTAACAAACATTGTATCTATAAATCTAAGGAAGTTTAGTGTATTTGAAATAGAGACAAATCGATGATGTGAGATCATTTGATGTATCCTTCAGTAGTAAACCATGTATAATTATTGTGTTTGGTTTTAAATTTTTTCATTTTTATTTTTAGTTGATGTTTGATTAATCGTGATAGGTTTAACAAACTCATACTAATGAGGGAAAACATTCTATATAACATGATAAAAATTTCACACCAATATTCACCCCGCCTCTCAAGGTGTCTTCATTTAAAACAAAAATATTCATAAAGATTCACTCACCACTAAGTAATACTATACAAAATGATCCATAATTTAATACTAATGAATATTTTATTAAAACCAAATATACTACCAGTTTGGTATTGGTGAATCTACTCTTATTAATATTAGAATCATATCATGACTTTTAGGGCCTCATTTAATACCATTTGAAAAATATCCATTCAATGACCCACCTATATCCATAACAATATTAAGAGTACATTAATAAAACCTTGATATTTTATCACACAATAATGTGATTAAGATGGATCAATTTAATGACAACTATTTTAATAGGTGGAAAATAAGTATTCACTTTCTTATTTCAATAAATACTCTCCCAATACTCATTTATTCCAAATAATCTTCAATATTTAATCTCTACAAAATAAAATTTTTGAATAATTAGACAACATTTCATCAAAAAGTTGATTCTCTTATGGACTATTGTAATATTATTTTGTTTACGGGACTTTACTCTTAAGGTGAGATATGTTGTAATATGCCTTAGCAGGCTCCATCTACTACCATTCATGAAATTCTCATACCATTTCCCACCTATAATCTCAAGTATAATATAATTACATAGATAAAAATCCACTAGATAATGTAATTAAGATAGATCAATTCGATGGAAACTATATCAAGAGGTGGAAATATAATTCAATTATTTCTTGTAATGCTCAAAGTTGGGTTAGTTCTCTCAACTATAATTCCCCCACTTCTTAAAATTAGATTCTTTAAGTTTCCTGCATGATGAAAAAATGGGAGAATTATAATCTCATGTGTTTATGAAAAATAATCAATACATAGCCCAATGACTTCTTTGATACATATAAATATCTTTAAATTATAAATAATATTTTGGATATTATGGATAAAAATTATATTTTTGAAGCTTTCCTGAGAAATTGTTTCCTTGTAGGTTTCTTTTAAACAAATTCTAGACTATAAGACTATCATAGAGAAATTATATGATATTAAATGTATCATATAATATCTAATGAAAAATAAGATGAATGTGGATGATGTAATCATTATAAAACACATCATTTGACCCCCACCCCCTCTTGGAAGAGTGTTAAACATAATATAAAACACAATGAATATATTTCCCTAAATCAGTGAATAAACTACCTATAAATTGAGGAGTAATATGTAAACAATGAGTAATAAAATGAACCTATGAATCATAAATCCAATATCCTCATGGAAGAGGGATTTGACGTATCCAGTTCCTCAAAGGAGAAAACATTTAAACCATCCTTCAAAAAGAAATGATCAATTCAAGAATATGAAAAGGATGAACCAATTTATTGGAAGGTTGGGACACTTCAAATAGGACTTCCATCTCTGTAAGAAGAAATATAACAACAATAATCCAAATGTGAACTTTGTATCCATGATTTTCAAATCTAATGTTCTAAAATATATCCTTTCATGTTATATTTATTTCAAAAATACTTGACAAGTGGGAATTAACAAATCTCTCTTCAAGAGGATAAATCAATCAATGAAAGGACATCATTCTACATGGGAAACTCAACATTTATAATTTTATAAGTTATGTGTGTGGTTGATCTTGAATTTATATCAGGAGATATAATCACTTAAAATTATGTCTTGTATATACCTAAATTTTTTATGTAACTAGTTTCATGTATATTGTTAAAAAAATTTGGGTTTAAGATTGTGCCCAATGAAGATAGCATTATTTCCAATAGTGGGATCTTTGTTTGAAAGAGTCACTTGTATGATTAATTACTCAAATTAAATATAAATGTTGCTGATGATTACTTGATATAGTATATTGAATTATGAAATAATATTTTAGGCTACAAAAACTATAATAAAATGTATAACATGTAAAAAATGAAATTATTTCCTATAATAGACAAAACCTATCATAAATTTATGACTTTTATGCAAACTGAAATAGATAAGAAATTTTTTCCCACTACAAAAAAGAGAAAATAATTTATTATAACTAATTCATAGTGATGTATGTGATTTCAATGTTAAAATCACCATATGTAATAAAAAAAATTGTATCTTTTATCTATGTTTACTCAATGAGTTCCCATGTCTATATTTTTCATTCCTAAGATAAAGTTATATAAAATTTAACTATCTATAAACATGATTTTAAAATCCATTATGGGCCGACAATTTCAGGCCTCAGATCTAATCAGAAGGAGAATATTATAGTCTTTTGTTTTTTAAATCCCATTGGGATTATAAATTAAGTGTTATCTCCCTATAAACCTTAGTAAAATGATGTTATTGAGAGAAATAATATAAGAGTAATGGAAATGGTTAATTCCTTGATGACTATAATGGGCCTCTCATGAAGATTTTTAAGAGAGGAATTATTAACTTTGTTTCGCTTCCTAAATAGGGTTCCCATAAAATATATGATTATGAATCCATATTAATTAAGGAATCATAATAAACCAAGCCTATATTATTTAATGGTTGGGGTGTCATATAATTATAAGAGTATATGAAACTAAAAGGGAAAAATTATATGTAATAGGTATTGATACCATATTTCTTAAATATATGGATAATTAAAAAGCATATATATTCAGGGTTGTAGACTATAATTGATTCGGTACCTATTAATATAGTTATTACATAAATATATGATATCATTGATTAATTGGGGTTTACCTCTTTAACTAATCATGACCAAATAGAGAAGCTAAAATAAAAGAGTATCTCAATAAGATATGATTGATAAATTTTATAAAATTAAATGACCCCGTATACCCATGACATAGGGATATAAATTCTATATGTAGTTGAAACATGTAACTAATGATAATATTATTACAAAAACTCCAGATTTTATTAATATTGACTGTGATCTAAAACATTCAAGTAAGATATATAATTTTTTGATGCATCACATTTAAAGGAAGCTATAAATGATGAAATGGAATCTAAAACTAGAAAAAATAATTTTATATTAATTTAATATTCTCAGGTTTCACAATAAATAGGACATAACTAGGTATTTAAAAAGAAATAATAAATCAACAATATGGTTGAAAAATAAAAATCTATGTCAGTAGCCTAGGGGTTTACTCAAAATGAAGGAATCAATTATTTTGAAAACATTTCTCCTAATGATTCTATTAGAATCCTTCTCACCATAGATTCTATATATAATTTTTAAATTCATCAAATATATGATAAAAACATATTATTAAATGGTGAATTTGATGAAGAAATATATATGAAAAAATGAAAAGGATTCATAGTGTTGGTGAGGCAACCTAGATATTTTGTACATAATTATAACATCATTTAATATGAATATTTAATACTTATCATAATAATACCCAACCTATAACCATAAAGGTTTAGTTTCATTAGATATTAGATACCTAATTAACTTATTTATAATAAATTTCTAACATTTAATATAAATTTCATCACACTTAGAACCCTTCTTATACCAATAATACTTTAAACCTTTTTCATATCCTGGTGAAAAAAAACATAAAAAAGGGTGATCTTACATTCATTGTAAGGGTTAAAAGGGATATATCAGTCAATTATCATACATAATTAGAATATGATCATAAGGGTGTGAGAATAAGAGCTTAATATTTGAAAACCACATCTAACAATTCATAGATCATAATCGTGGGAAAATGCATTCACATTTCATAAGATATTAACCATTTGAAAATTATGATCCATGAGAATGTAACATTGTTATAATAACATTATATAATAGAGATCCATAAATTTGTAATAATCATATAAATAATATGTTAAGTCCACCTAAAAATACATTAATCAAAATATAGGCTTTGGATAACCACCAATGTACCTTCATTAGGCTTGGGTTAATCACTGGTGTACCTTTTTGGGGTTGGTCTCACTGACTGGGTACCCTTTTATCTCATAAAAGAAATTAAACATTACCCAATACATTAGAGGAATATAATGTACCCACCCATAATGTAATCATTATCAATTTATATATATTCTCTAAGATCATGAAAATATTTTTCATTTCTTCTTAGTTAAACCCATGTAAAGGAAAATCAGTTTCATCAAGATGTTATCATCATAATAAATAATAATATATATAAAGGATAAACATAGTAAAATTGGTCATATCCTGAGTGAAGAATAAGTAAAATGAATTGATGTTTCCACAGATTAAAATAGCATTAAAATATCATTGGAATATTTCTTGAGGAAAATATCCTTTTAATTTTAAAATAACTTATTTAAAATATAAAAATTTCTAGACTATTAGGAAAAATAATTATATTTGAAAAGAACTATGGAAACTTGAAACGTAATATTCAGATAAAAAAGTAGTCATAATTTTGGGAAAATACATTCATGTGGTATATTTCCAAAAAAATATTCTATTCACACCTTTGTTACAAAGTACTTCAATCGAAAAATGACAAGAGGATTATTTTTTAAATATTTAATAGAAATTAAAACATGGGTAAAAATGAAATTAATAAATAATTATATAATATTAAAGCTATTATTGGAAAACATTTATAGAAAATATGGACATGTAAGATAAATATTATTAGTTGATGAGAGAAATAAATTTGGTTTTCCTTAAAAATATTCTTTCGGAATTTTGAGAACTTAGATAATTGAAAAAGAAATGAAAACAAAAAAATATCTATAAATAACCAAAAGAGAATAAAAAAATAATATTTTTGAGATATTTATTATATAATACCATTATCAAACATTTAATCATAAATAATCCAAATAAAATGTGATATTGTAATGTAAAACCTTTACCTCAACTCTAAATTTCTTCATAAGTGCTCTAATATCCTATATAATACATTTAAATTTAATATAATTATATAACATAACCATATTAATACTTATAATGACATTCACAGTTTTATTATAACATTGTATCATCCATTCATTAACAATATTTCATTATCATCATTATTTCAAGTGTTAACTGCTTCGTTTTTTATATGTTTCGATTCGGAAGTTATGGTCCTTGCATCTTGATCATGTTTATATCACCTCCAAAATTTTAATAATTACATTTATATCATATTGTTACATAATATAACTTGTATTTACTATTACTTAATCATTCATGAAAAAAATTACTACTTCACACATATATGTGGTAAATCTAACCTTAATAAGATCATGTTATAAAGATCGAATGAGTAAGGGAATTATGAGGTATAATTTTAGTTTGAAATTTATATAATATTATTTATTATATGAAATTTAAGGACCATCCAAAAAATTAAATATTGTAAATGAAATACATCATTCATGTAGATAGTAGTCTATACCTATGGTTTAATTATACTTATATTTCTTAATGAGAAAAAGGAAAAATAAAGTAGATAACTTTTTATCATGATAAAATTATTATTACATAATAAATGTAATATATATTTAGTAAATCCATAATTATATCTTTCCATGAGAGGCGGGGATGGAAAATAAATCACATCACTATGTGAAGGTGGTAGTCTTCACATTTTCACTAGTGATACATTCATTTTATATTTGATGGAAATAATGTGGAAAATGGTTGTACCATAATCAAGATAAAATAAAATTATATTATTGATATTTGATTAATTATGATAGTATGGATAAAATTGTTTTATAGGATATAGAATAAGAAATAAAATATGAAATATTTGGGTAATATGGTTGTTTTTCTTTGAGATACCACCTTTGGATTAAACCTTAAGCCTTTTTAGGATGGTCTTAGGGTAATGTTATAAGTATGAAAATGAAGTAAAGGAAGATATAATGGTTTTTCGGCAGGTATCTTCCTATTTAGATTGTCAAATTGTTTGAAAATTAGAGGATAAGATGTTCCCTTTTATTAGTAATGGGTGGAACACACATGGAATTTCTTAAATGATTTAAATAATAGACTCATTTTCTGGTGAAAGTAGCACTAAATGGACAAGAATTATAAATTAATATAATATAAGGTTAAAGTCTCTTCAACCAATAATATGCAGAAATTTTTTTTCTTGGGGGGGGGTTCTATTATCTCATAGTTTAACCCCCCCCCCCCCCCCCCCAGTAAACCCTTTTAACCTTAACTGTGGTAAAAAAATATTTTTAATACTCTTTATGAATAAAAAATGAGGTGGATTTATTACAAAAATTTAAAATTTATATTCCAAATATGGAATCCATTTTATCCAATTCAATTTCTATAAGTGGTATAAATTTATTTGAAAATAAATGCATAAAACAATGTGGTTTTGGAGTTAATATAAAAAAATAGCCAAGATGAGGTGAATTTCCCTTTTAAAATTAATTAATTAGTTTATGGTTTATAATAAATTTATAATTTCAATTTAGTGAAACATAAAATAAACATAGCTCAAGATATTTTTATAGTGGTTTAGATC
The DNA here is from genome assembly GCA_963277665.1 of Viscum album. Lineage (NCBI taxonomy): Eukaryota > Viridiplantae > Streptophyta > Magnoliopsida > Santalales > Viscaceae > Viscum > Viscum album. Next base: position 3,225,562 of record OY728129.1, read on the forward strand.
TAAATGATACTACTTCACTCTTCATCTCTATAATGAACATAGAGTGATGAAACCCACTATAACCAATATAATGGAATATTTAAATGACTTTTTCCACTTGGAGTCACATCCTAATTAAAAATCATTTTCCCCCTAGAGGCTTAACCTCAAAATAAACCTTCCTTTTTGTACCTGAATGCACTACCCGAAGAGCCTTCCTTTTTCCCCATGTGGTGGAACCAATTCCTGACTTTTGAATATATGTCATAACATTAAATAAATCATTTTAATGGGTATTATAACCTATTAAAATTACACACATTTTATGAGGATATAAATAAGTATAACCACAATAACAAAATGAATAGATTTAGTGTTTGAGTGTCGATGTTATAGTGAACTCTCTAGCAATAAAGGATTGAATAATTAAAGTTCAATTTAGAGCCTTAGGTGATCATAAATGTTTTAAATCCATTCATAGTTCAAGAATATCATAATCTTCTTTTCATTGACCTAGATTTTTTAAAATCCATTTATTGATTTCATCTATGAGTAAAATATTTAACACTATAAACGCATTGTAGTTCATCTTTCCCTAACACAATATACAATTTTTTATTAAATGTGCATGAAAATAATACTCACACGGGTCACTTCAATAATCCATAAAATTAAAATCATGTTTTACAGTGATAAAATTATAGTATAATTAATAAAATTCTATCAAATAATTATAATCAACATTATAATCCCATGGATAATTCTCATAAAGAAAGTGAGACAAACGGTTCATATTAAAACCATATTTAATTTGGAACTCATTTTTTCCAAGAAATCAATGTTAAAGATCAACTCATGTGATGATAATTTAATAAAAAAAATTAAATCTATTCTTATGACTTATAAATAATTAATAAACAATTATAAAACAAATACAAAATTAATTATATCCATAATAAATGTGTATCAAACGGAAAAGTGAAATATAATGTGAAACATAGCATATTTTTAGGTTTTCTATCATCCTATAGAAAAAAATTCCATGTATTAAAATACACATATGGGATTCACATAGGATATTTATTTTGGTTATTCCTATAGTCTAATCTATGTAGCCGAATCCATATAAGGATATTCACATAATTGATTTTATGTAGGCAATTTTAGAAATTGGTTGACATATTAACATATAAAGTTTCATACTTCAAACATACCTCTAGGATAATAGAATAATATTTATCTACAATTAATTATATTTATATAATTTCATTTTATTTAAATATAATCAATAATCGTATTAATCTGGCTTTACAATTCATGATATTATCGAAATAAATTAAAAATATTATTCTCTGAACCTGCATTATTCTAATTGAAAATATATGGTGACTTCAATATATTTTCTATAGTTATATAGATTGATTATTATTCCCATTTATTCTAATTAAATTTATATAATTATGTTGTATTTATAAATCAATAAGAATAACTTAATTATGAGTTATATATCCCATCTTATAGAAAAAATACTAAAGTTAATTTAACTCATGGTCAATACTCACAGTAGGTTCCAAAGTAGGTTCCACAATAGCTTCCACATTAGGTTTCATGGTAGGTTCCATGTAAGGTTGATATAGTAGGTTCCATGGTAGGTTCCATGGTTGGTATATTTTTTTTCATGCAGTAGATTCCAAGGTCAATACATTTTTTCATGTAGTTGGTTCCAAAATACTTACTATTTTTCATGTGGTAAGTTCCATGGTCAGATGACATGGTCATGTGACATGGTCATGTGACATGGTCATGTGACATGGTCAATTGACAATGTAGGTTTTAGAATTTTTCTAATTTTTAGTTTTCGGACTTTTCCAAATTTTAGTTATAGAATAAGTAAGATGATAAGTTAGAGTCCCAAATGATTTATTTATCCTAAGAATTATTCATGAAACTTTTAGTTCACGTTATGACCTATAAAAACTATAAAAATATAAAATATTTTAAGAAAATAAATATTATGATATTATCATGGTTAAAAATAATTTAATTGATACATAAGTAAAATTGTTCAAAAATTTAATAGAACTAAAAGAATAAATATTTGTAATTATTAAAACATAATGTGGTTCAAGGAGCCACTCAACAAACATAATGAAACCCATTTTAAAAAACAATTTTTAAGCATAAAACTATGTTTATTTTCATTTCCATCCTAGTAAAAACTATTAGATGAATGTTAAAATATTTTATTGAATATATGTTTTATAAATTTCATTAGCATCATTAATCAATATATATTTATTAAATTTATTAAGATAAAAACATATTGCATGAAAAAAGTTATTTTTGCAAAAATAACTATTTTTACTATCAAATGATTTCATCTTCAATCCCAGCTAACTAATTTATGATTTATTATTAATGAATTATAAGTTAATTTCATTAAAATATTTTTTAAATAGTGATAGATATATAAAAATATGTGATCTATAGAAAAATATAATTCTTACAAAAACAATTATTTTAATCATGAAATGATTTTATTAAAAAGATAATGATTATTTGTTAGGAATGAATAAAGAAATTTAAATGAAGGAAATAAATTATATATATATTTAATAATTTCATCGACTTTACTCATACCCATCAATCCAATTTCTAGGTTATAATGGTTATAATATATCATGGTTCATTTATACTCAAAGTTGTGTCTAAATCAAGTTATCAAATACTTCAAATTTATTTCAAAAAAATACATATAAAATATTTGGGTATTACATTCTACCCCCCCCCCACACACACAAACACATAATAAGTTCTCCCTATAAATTCCATCACTATAACACAAACAAATGAGGATAATTCCACCTCATAACATCTTCTTGTTCCCATATAGCTTCCTCAAAGTTATGTTTTCCCCATAAAACATTTACCAAGTGGGTTGTCTCATTTCATATAACTTCATCTATATGATATAGAATCTCCAAAAAAAATTCCCCACAAGAAATATCATTACCTAATGGAATAACATATGCTTTAAATACTTGTGAAGGATTGGGTATTTACTTATTTAAAATATTTATATAGATAACATCAAGAACTTAAGATAGATTTGGTGAGAACACCAATCCATAAGCTACCATCCCTAATCAACCAATAATCTCAAAAGGGATGAAATATATATGGTCAAACAGCCCCTTATATTAAAATATAATAACCTTCTTCAATAGATATAACCTTATGAACACCTTATCAAAAAAATTAAACATCAAACCTCATAGAAATTTTTTAACATAACATTTATGGTGACTTTGAGTATCCCTGATGTGAAACTGAATGTCTCTGACATTCATTGTAATTTCCTCATCCATATCAGGTCCCAAAACCTTTATTTATCTATCTTAATCCCACCACGTTGGATTCCTACACATCTTATCATTAATGGATTCATAAGGATCCATCTAAATGTTTGAGTGAAAGTTATTATTGTAAGAAAACTAAACTGGAGGAAGGTATTGATCCCAATCACCTTTAAAAACAACTGAAAATGATCTCTATATGTACTGTAGGGTTTAAATATTCCTATCAGACTAACCATATATCTGAGGATGATATTTAGTACTGAAACAAACCTATGTATCCAGAGCTTGCAGAATAATTTTCCATAAAATCATGGTAAACCTCATATCTTGATCAGGTACAATAGAATGTTGTACTCCATGAAATCTTATAACTTGTTTAATATACATCCTAGTAATCTTATGAGGATATAAATATTCTTTAAAGGAAATAATATGAGTTGATTTTATAAGGTGGTTGATTATACCCCAATTAAAATAACTGCTTTTTGATGTCTTGTGGAGTCTTATGATTATATCCATGGTGATGCTTTACTATTTTTATATAGGTATATTTAATGGTTTTTTCATTACCTTATACTTATACTACTTAGCCTTATCTTATTGGATTACTAGTTACTGAGATGCATATATTGTAATATCTCTCTTCATGTAATCCCAACAAAAATTCTCTTTGTGGTCTTTATACATTTTCAAACATTGAGGATTAATAGAGAGTGATGAGCTATGTGCTTCATCCAATAATTCCTTATTTAATTATGGTATAACAGGGACACATAATTTGTTATTTCGCTTTATTTTTCCATTATAATTAAGGTTTAACATTGGAATATTTAACAATTTCTTTTGCATCTCTACATCTTCCTTGTGCCCCTCTTTAATCTTCACATGGATAGATGGTTAAACTATAATTTAATAAAGATTATATTTATATAATTTATTCAAGGATTAAAGTTATATCCTTTGAAAATAAATAAATATTATATATTTTTTATACTCATAAAAAATAAGCTATAATGACCCTTTCAACTCAGAGCATCAGCTGCCTTGATCGCTTTCCCGGGGTGGTAATTTATTGAGTGGTAACAATCATTAATTAACATTAACTATATCCTCTAGATTATATTTCAATATATCTAATTGAATATACAATTTAAACATTTATAATCATTATATATGGAAAAACTTTATTCTTCTAGATAATGTGTCTGTATCTTCAATGAAAAAATTATTACTGGTTACTCTAGGTCATTTATTAAGTAATTTTTATCATTCATCTTTAATTGAATATATTTATAAGATAACACTACATCATTATATATATAAACTCATCTTAGTACCTTATTAGATGTATCATTATAGATCAAAAATCCTTTCTCACTACATGGGTGTGTGATTAAAAGTGTACTGACCAAACGTCTCTTCATCTCCTTGAAATTTTCTTCCTATCACTCCAAAGGAACATGATTCCCTTTCATGTAAACGTCTGAGGGGATTAGATAAAAATGATAAATTATTTACAAATAATTTATAATATACATGAAATCCTAGAAAACTAGTGATGGTTGGCCTAATAAAATGCACAATTATATAATATCTGAGACTTTTCTTAATATATTTTTTTGTTTATATTTCATTTAAAGTCTTTTATTTTGGTCAAATATTTGTTTCCCAAAGTTCATGTGAAGTATTGGAGGTGTTCTGGGGGTTTAGGACATGAAACGGAGGAAAAAAGAGTTTTTGGTCATGCTCTATGGATTGTGCATACTTAGTGAAAACTATGTGGATCTTCCTATGTAACCATGAAGCCTTGAAAAGATGTTTTTTCATGGTTATGTAATGGTTAAGAAAACTATGTATAATTACTAGGAAACATTGTGAAATTATAATTTTTGGATCGCAGCACTTGCACAGTTTGTGCATGGTTTGGAAAATCATGTGGGTAAACTGTGCAGCCCAAAATAGTTGAGAAATTTAAAAAAATGACATTATGGGATTTTAAACCCCAACTCAAGATTTCTTCTTTTCTTCCCTATTGAAACCCTATAAACGTACCAAATCTCCCTAGATCTTCAAATGGTGATTATCCTTTAACTCTAGGTCATTTGGAGTGTTTTCGGTTGAGAAATGAAGATCTGGGTAAGGCTAATCCCACTCTTGCTTCTCTTTTACATTTGGGGATTGGATTTCTTCATCCCCCCCCCATCAAAAACTTTAAAACCCTTGTTTTCTGGTGAGATTTTGGTTAAGGATTATAATGGCGTTTGAATCAGTTTTTAAGTCCGCAATTAGGGTTTATTTCACCAATGGATTCAAGGTAAGTGGTCTATAAGATATATTACATAGTTTCATTTGATATTTGTACATGATTGGGTTTATTTATTTAGTAACCCTTATTATTATTATGATACTTTTATGAGATTTATTTTAATGGATGTTTAAGTAATCAATGGAGAACCTCATGGTCCCCATGTAAACATAGAGGATGAATTAACCTTTGTAGGGCCACCCATGGGGTGCATATATACTTTAAAGACTCAGAAGTTATCTAAGTATGAACAAGGTTGTATTTAAACAATGTAGACCCCTTTACAAGCATGTTTAAATGTTTAATGATAGATGCAATGATTTATTGGAATGTGAATATTCTAAAGAGTGGATTAAGGGATTGTTTGGACTGGTAATAAAAATGGGTTAAATCAATTAAACAGGGGTTGTGCCATGTGGCTAATGAATTATGTTGAAAACTCAAAGAGGATTGGTGTGTATGAAATTTTCAACATGCGTAATGGGTTATGTATTGTGAATTGATGAATATGGTTAATGGGGTGAGACATGGGAACGAGAATTGGTGTAATGGGTTATGTATTGTAAAATGGAATTGTGAACGTTCTATGGTATAACATTGAATTCCATGATTTATTGTTGGGAAAATGATTGTTATATTTATTGTTTGTAATGGTTTTGATATGGATAAATGTGGTAAATGGATTAATAAGCATGTAAACATGGATTGGTGGTGGGATTAAGGACTGATTCTCCTCCCATGGGTAGGGTTGGACTAATTCTCTAACCTACCCAAGAATGCACGGTTTGGGGATTTAGGTTGATGATCTATTCCTCCAAACGTTTTATTCAATGAAAATATCTAGACTGAGGCTCCAAGGTAAGTGCGGTGATTACTCGTTATGCTCATCCCTAGTGACTTAGGGACTCGACCTGTTCTCTTATGAGAAATTATTAATTTAATGAATATTGGGTGAATAAGGTAATTGTTTAACCCATGGATTACATGTTGATTATGAACTAAATGATGAGATGAAATATTTTCTATTTCTTATGGTTTGTACCACATTGGGAGATGTTTGGCTATGCATGTTATTGGTTGTTTATTATTGTTTCTTCTAGTTATATTATGATATTATGTGGATTACTCTAATAAATAAGGTATAGTCTCCCCACATGATTAATTTAGACCCTCACTGGTAGTCAGAAACATCTAGCGTACGGGTAGGTGAACTTGATGTCATGTGACGACCCTTCTCGTGGCACCGATTTAGTGGAACCCAAGTCAGTGACGTTACAAAGTGATATCAGAGGAGTTCCTTTCTATTTTTTACTATTTGGGGATGTTAGACAGGAGTTTAGGAAAGTTCCAGGCCTTGGTAATGATCTCGTTCGTTGGAGTATCTAACCCATGTATGGGGGAAGACCCAAGTCACCCATAAATAGAATTGTTACTCTTGTTTTTTGTTGTAACATTTGATGATATTTCACAATTGGGTGATTCGCTTGTTGTGTGGTTTGATGGTTTTTTGATATTTCTCTCATGGCTGGATGGGTACGAGTTTGTGCATTCATGAATTGTTCTAGTAACCTATGTATATAAGTGGCATGCATCATTGTAGGCACACACATGGAATGGGCATGCGACATATAAAGGTTAGGATGAATTTATTTTCTTAAAATTAAAAAAATTGGGCCTAATGAGATGGCATAAATGGGTAAAAAAATGGAAGTGAAAAGGGTAAGTAGTAATTATAAAATGTTGCTTAGAATAGAATTAAATGTTGTTTAACTTGTTGTCAGAGTATATTGGAATAAGTAAATTGTTTTTAATTGGTGTAAAAGATACAGTTTATAACTGTGTGAGTTAGTTACCCCATGTTATCCATGGACTTGTGAAGGATGGTTGAGGATAGTGTTTCAAATGTAATAAATATCAATGGTAAGTGTAGGAAAAATGGGTTGTTTATGTCTAGTGATGATCCTTTTCTTATTCAATGTAAAATTTTCATGGTTTTGTTCAATAAAGTTTGTATTTAGAATTGTATAGAAATTCCACCACGAAGGTGTGTGTCTGTTGGGTGACTAGAGGATGTTACTGACAATTCTCCCCTGGTAGTGGATAAAGAAGTCTCAGTGGTTTAGGATGATGGGGAAGAGAAGTTATATTAGAACTTATCTCTTTTTATGCAGATAATGGAATGGGACCCTGTGTGGGTCGCAGTGAGTATGTTTGAGGGGACCAGGGAGTTTTAGCTACAGCACCCTCTGACCTTTACCAGAAAGGGTGGGCCATAAGCAGCCGAGTTATGACTAGATTCTATCCATAAAATTCTTGGGCATATTGAGACTTCTTATGATAACTGAGTTATCTTGGCAGCCTATATGTTATGGGGCTAGGAAAATCATTGGTGGGATATCTTAGTTCTAATAGAATAAGTGGAGGGAATGATGTGGAAGAGTTTCTAGTAAACATTCCTAGATAATTATTATCCAAAAATAGTAAGGCATGAGAAGGCTATGGATTTTATGATTCTAACATAGGGGATGATGTCAGTAATAGAGTATGCAGACCGGTTCACGGACTTGCAATGTTCTATTCTTTCTTTAGTGAGAGATGAGGAAACTATGACAAGGTGCTTCCATGATAGACATCGGCATGAGATTAGATTTGAGGTAAATATATTTTCGCTAAAGAGGTTTTTTGAGTTTATGGATCAAGCCTTCATATTAGAATGAAACCTCATATAGTCCTTCGAAAATAGAAATTTTGTTCTAATGGGGTGAACTAGTGGCACAATTTCTGATAGTAGGAAGCACGATTTCAATAATTTCTACTAGGGAAGTAGTGGACAGCACGGCTAGAAAAAGGAACTAGTCTCTCAGGTTAGTGATTGAGTTTACTAATACCAATGTGGAAGACCGGGACATGTAAAAAGTTAGTTTCCCTGGCCACATTTAGAGTGTATAGCATGTGGAAAGAGGGTCCATGTGTAGAGGATCTGCAAGAACCCATAGAAGATAGAAAGTGTTGGAGGGTAGAGATTAGTGAAGAGTCCAGGTAGGGGATCAATTACCGCATATCAAATAGGAAGTTGGAGCTGTACAGATCGTACTGGTAGGGTTTGTGGACATGTAACTTTGGGGAGAGACCAGTCATACTAGTAGGGTTGTGTAGCGTAGGGTACTCATGCTAGATCTCAGAGTAAAGGAACGGTCCATCTGTACAAAGTTCAGTCTACACATGGAGGAGGTGAGGGTAGACCTCATCTCATTCAAGGTACAATTATTTTGTCTTCCACACCTGAAAATTCTATATTTTCTAAATTGTCCACACATTCTTTTATTTTGGAACAGTTCGTAGTAGTTTTGGGCCTAACTGTGGAAAGTTAATGAGGAGTTATTTCACTTGATACTCCATTTGGGGTGCGAGTAGAGAATATATGGCAGTGTAAAGGTAGTGCCTTAGAGGTTGTGGATGTCATTTCTAATGGTATCTATTTGTTTTGAAGATGTTAGATTTTGTCCTGATCCTGGGTATGGATTGGTTAGTGTAATATCAAGCCCATATCTATTTTTACCAATGTTGGGTAATATTTACGTCCCATTATGGAGACACTTATGTCCTTCGTGGTGAGTGGGATGTTCGAGCAGGCTGTGCAGGGACATTTTTTTAGTAGTTGGAAGATCTAATGGCACAAGTGGCATGTCATGTTCTTGATGATTGAGAAGTGGAGAAAAATGTATTTCCTCTTATGGATGATTGGTTCTAAGATGTGTTTCATGAGGACTTATCGGGACTACCACCTGAAAGATATGTTGAGTTTAGAATTGAGTTTCTTACATGGGACGAATCAGTTTCCATTCCACTATATCGAATGGTGCCAAGAAAACACCAGGAGCTTAAGTCTCAACTGGAGGATCTGGATCAGCAGGGATTCATTCGACCTAGTACATCTCCATGGGGATCACTCGTGTTGTTTGCTTGGAAGTTTGATGGTTCATTGAGGTTATGTGTCGACTACATGAAGTTGAATTAGATGAAGATTCAAAAATGATACCCTCTTCCGAAAACTGATGAATTTTTTACTATATCAGGGGTCAAACAGTGTTCTCCATGATATATTTGAGATCGGGATACCATCAATTGAGGGTGAGACCTTCTGATGATTGTGGAAAACTTTTTTGATTCGGTACAGGTTGTATGAATTTTTTGGTGATGTCGTTCAGGTTGACGAATACACCAACTATGTTTATGCAATTAATGAACTCGATATTTCACCCCTATCTAGATAAGTTCATGGTTGTCTTCTTTGATGACATATTGTTGTACTCACGAACTCTTGACGATCATGCCTAACATCATAACATCGTCTTAAGTATGCTAAGAGAACATTGGCTTTATACCAAGATATCAAAGTGCCAGTTCTAGATTAATAAAGTTCATTTATTGGGACACATCATCTTTGAGTCAGGTGTGTTAGTGGATCCAAATATGGTGTAGGCTATGGTGTCTTAGGAACAGCCCAAGAACATGTTCGATATCCGGATTTTCTTTGTTCTGTCTGGTCATTACCAAAGGTTCATTAGGGATTTCTCTAATTTGGAGTCACCACTCTCAATCTAAATAAATAAGGGTGTTAAGTTTGACTGGTCAATGGCGTGTGAAATCGCTTTTCAAGAATTTAAGAATCATTTGACTACTGCACTGATTCTAATCTTACCAGAGCCTAGTAATAAGTACACATTGTTAATTGATGCATATGGTGTGGTACATGGGGTAGTGATGATATAGGATGATCGGGTTGTAGCTTACAGGTCAAGATATTTGAGACCGCATGAAAGAAACTACCCTACTCGTGATCTTGATCTAGCTGTTGTAGTTTATCCCTTAAAGTGTTGAAGGCACTACTTGTTGGGAGGGTGATTCATGATGTTTTTTCAACATAAGAGTTTAAAGTATATTTTCTATCAGAGGTATTTAATCCTTCAGTATCAAAGGTGGGTCGATTACCTACAATCATTTGATTTTGATTTTATTTCAACACTGGAAAAAGGGAACAGTGTTTTGGATGCTTTGAGCTGGAAGACTCAGAATCATGTGGTTTAGGTATCCAACTTTGAATGGAAAATGATGTCCTTATTTTTTGAGATGAATTTGGCGATACAAGATGGGAATGGGTAGATGAACCTTACGTCAATAGTAGTTTAATCCACACTTTTGAGATGTGTTAGAGATATTCAGTTGGTAGATCGAGAAATTTTGGCTATGAAGTAATGTCTTAAAGATGGGGAGTCACCTTCCAATTAGGCCTTGGATGGTGATGGAATCATCTTTGCTAATGGTTGTGTGGTAGTACCAATGTGTTTGTTGGAATAGTGGATGTGTGAGTCCCATTCATTAAGGTGGGAAGTACATCTGGGCTTGACTAAGATGTATCGTTATCTTCATAGTTATTATTGGTGGTTGGGGATGAAGAAAGTTGTTGTCTATTTATTAGTGTGATTCCATACCTATGAACTGGTGAAGGCTGAGCATCATCATCTAGGTGTTTTTTATAGTAATTTCCTATTAGTAATTGGAAGACAAATGATGTAATGATCGAGTTTGTATTGGTACTTCTGAGGACGCCTCAGAAGAATGATGCAATCTGGGTCGTTGTAGATCGGTTGACTAATGAAGCTCATTTCATGCTGATCTAGGAGACATATATATTTGACCAGTTGGGTGAGTTGTATGTTTGGGAAATATTGTGATTACATTGGGTTCCGATAACCGTAGTTTTGGATTGTGAACTACATTTCACATCACGCTTATGGTAGGTATTATAGAAGGAACTTGGTACCCGGGTTTTTCTAAGTATGACTTATCACCCACAGATGGATAGGCAGTCTGAGCGTGCGATTCAAGTGTTGGAGGAAATTTTGAGAGCATATTTCCTAGATTTCGGTGGTTCATGGGAGAAGAAATTATCACTCATTGAGTTGTCTTGCAATATTTGTTTCCAGGATATGATTTAGATGGTTCATTTTGAGGCACTCTATTGGAGATCGTGTAGATCTCCATCGTATTGGTTGGAGGCCAGGGAATCTGAGCTGTTAGAACCAAGTCTCGTGTATGAGACTTGAAGAGTGTTTTTTTGATTCCAAAGTGCATTATGAAATCCTAGAGTAGGTATAATTCATATGCATATCGGTGTTGTTATCCTCTTGAGTATGTGGTAGGCGATAGTGTGTTTCTTTGGGTGTTGCCAAGGGTGGACCATTGTAAAATTTGGAAATAGGGCAAGTTGGCACCTAGGTATTTGGGGCCATTCAAGATTTTGGATAGGATCAGACCAGTGGCTTATCGATTGGCTCTTCCACAGTGGTTTAGTGGGATGCATGATGTTTTTCATGTTTCAAAACATCATCAAAATAATCATAATCCATCTCATGTGATAAATGTTGATGACGTTGAGATTGAACCTGATGTTTCCTTTGAGGAGAATCTAGTACTTATTGTGGATCATAGTGAGAAGGTATTATAGGGCAAGGTTGAACCTTTGGTTCATATTTTATGGTATCATGGAAACATCTAGGAATAAATATGGGATAAATAGTCATATTTTTGTTCCCAGTGGCCCGATATATTTTCTTTGTAATTTAAATGATTCTTGGGAAGAGTGGATTGAGGATGATTTGTCTTAAGGTGGGGAGGTTGTAAGATTTGGTACTTTTATAAAGGTATGTTTTTGTTTATGATTCAGTTTATGTCCTTTATTTTGGTAAAATATTTGTTTCCCAAAGTTCATGTGAAGGCTCAAAGGTGATTTGGGGATTTATGGAATGAAAATGGAGAAAAAATGAGTTTCTAGGCATGCTACATGGTTTGTACATGGTTTGCACATGGTTTGTGAAAACTATGTGGGCTATCCAAAGTAACCATGTAGTCTAAGACATATTTTTTTGCCTAGTTACCATGTGGTTAAGCTAACCGTGAAAAATTCACAGGAAACTATGTGAAAGGGGGGATTTTGGGACAGTATCTCTGGCATGGTTTGCTAACAATTTGGAATACCATGTAGGTAAACCATGCAGCCTAGACAATTTGATAAATTTACAAAAATTCAATTATGGGATTTTAAACCCCAACTCATGATTTCTTTATTTCTTCCCTCTTTCAATACTAGGAATGAACCAAATCTCCCAATATATTCCAAGGTGGATTCATCAATAACTCTAGGTCATTTGGAGTGTCGTTGGTTACGAAATGAAGATCCAGGTAAGGAAAATCCCACTCTTGCTTATCTTTTTGGTTTGGGGTCTTCATCTCTTCCTTTCCCCCATCTAAAACCCTAAAAGCCTTCTTTTTCAGTGATATTTTGGTTGAGGCTTTAAAGGGTGTTTGAATTGGGGTCTAAGGCCACATTTAGGAGTCTGTTCACCATTGGATTCAAGGTAGGTTGTCTAGAAGTTATATTCCATAGTATCATTTGAGATTTTCACATGATTGGGTTTATTTCTTGATTACCCCTTATTATACATCTGATACTTTGATGCGATTTGGTGTAATCATTTCTTAATTGATTAATGGAGACCCTAATGGTTCCCATGTACACATAGAGAATGACTTGACCTTTATAGGGCCACCCATAGGGTATGCTAATACTTTTTGGATTTATAAGTTATCTAAGTATGAGCAAGGTTGTCTTATAAAAATGTAGATCCCTTGAAAAGAATTTTGAAATGATGAATGCGAGGAGAAATTAGTTGTTGGAATGTGCCTATTATTAGTATTTTTTAAATAATTGTTTGGTATGTTAATAAAAATTGGTTAAATTAGTTAAATAGGGGTCATGCCTTATAGATAATGAATTATGTTGAAAACCCAAAGAGGGTTGGTGTGTATGAAAAGTTAACACATGGAATGGGTTATGGATAGTGAATTGAGGAATATCGTTAATGGGGCGAGACATGTGAAAGAGAATTGGGTTAATGGGTTATGTATTGTAAAATGGAATTATGAATGGGATATGGCATAACATTGAATTCCATGATTGATTTTTGAGAAACATCATTGTTATATTTATTGTTTGTAATAGTTATAATACGGATAAATTTGATAAATGGACAAATAAGCATGTTCACAAGGATTGGTGGTGGGATTAAGGACTGATTCGCCTCCCACAAGTAGGGTTAGACTAATGATCTAACCTAACTAGTAATGAACGAGTTGGGGAGTCAGACTGATGTTATATTCCCCCAATGGTTGTATTCAATAAAAATACATGCACTGAGGCTCCAAGGTAAGTGTGGTGATTAATCGATATGATCATCCCTAGTGAGTTAGAGACTCAACTTCTCTTATATGATAAATTATGGATGTCAAGAATATTGGGTGAATAAGGTTTATTTCTAACCCATGGATTACATGTTAATGATGAACTAAATGATGAGTTGATGTACATTATAAACTTGGCACAATATTCATACTAGTAATAACAAATTAGTGATTCCTAAATAGTGGCCCCTTATTGTCTTTCACTTAATTTACATTCATATTTACTTGAATGCACTATCTACTAGACAACGTAATCTTTAGACCCCTTTGGTGGTGGCCAACTGAGTTGTACTCACACCTTGCTCGGGTAGCCATTGGGTACCTGAGTAGATTTCTTGATTTCAGATCAGGACTAGGCCAAGGGACCTATACTAGGGAGTTTAGTTGGACATGGGACATTCATGGAGGAGGTTCCTGACACGGATTTGGGACCTTTCTTGTGATTCCATTTTTGTCTTTAATTTGGGTTTTGTTCACTTGGAATTATAGCATGACATGACATATTTAATATTTGTTATAGTTTCTACCCAGTTTGAAGATGTTTGGTTATGAATGATATTGGTTGTTTCTTATTGTTTATGCTAGTTATATTTTGATATGTTTTTTATTAATCTAATAAATAGGATATAATCTCCCCACGTGATTAATTAAAACCCTCGCTGCTAGTTGGAATCCTCTAGCATATGGGGAGGTGCGCTTGAGGCCATATTATGACCCGACTCGGGGCACCGGTTTAGTGGCACACGGGTCAGGGATGTTACAAATTACATTTATCTTAAAAGGATCTACTAATATACCCTTTATAGTGACCACATTTTCTGTGAATGAAACATTCTAGGACTATAATTTACAAATAGTGAGTTTGGAATATAGTTCCTCCTTCCCGAGTGTATTTAATAGAATTCTCAAATGACCACATGACCTTCCTTACTCTTAGAGTTTATAAGAATATTTTCTATAAAGAATAACAAAAATTTATTGAGGTAATTTATAAAAACAATATTCATTAGATCCATGAAGATAAAAGGGGAATTAGTAACAACAGATAGAATCACTATAAATTCATGATTTTCATACCTTTTATGGAAGGCTATCTTAAATATGTATTCACATTAGACCCTTAATTGATAGAATCTAGAACAAATTTAATCATTTAAAAAGTATTTAAAGTCTCAAAATTGATCAAAAAAATAATCAATCTGAGGTAGAGGATACTTATTCTTGATTAGGATGTTGTTAGGTTCTCGATAAACAATACAGAAAGACATTGATCCATATTTATTCTTAACAAAAATAAAAGGTGGACTTTATCATGATACACTTTCATAGAATAATCCTTTATCAAGATTACCCAAATGTTTTTTCCTTTAATCCTATAACTCAATCCTATAAATTCTATATGGATTCATTAAAATAGGTGGCACACTAGGTATGAGTTCTATTTAAAAAAATAAATTCATGATTCAAAGGAGGAATGGGAAATTATTTTGGAAATATGTAAAAAAACTCCCATAAATACGTATATATTAAATATATATTTTATCCCCAACCATATGAGATAAATAACCCTAATGAATTGGTATCAAGGCCCGTAAAATAGTTTAAATCTCCATTAGAATCATGTATTCATCCTCGTATTTATAAACAATCATGTGTTCATTTTGAAATCCATCTCTTTTCAAGTTATTGATTATAATTCAATATATATGATTATGAATATTCCAAAGGTTTTTTATTCCATATCCAATAACATTTATTTTCTCAGGAGACCAATCTGACACTTAAGCTTCAATTATAGTATTTTTTCCTTCTAAAGAAACAATAGTGTAATGTTTATAGCTTTATTCAAGAATGTGATTAGAACCTAAATTCTACTAATTTTTAAATTTAATTTTATAAAAATAATTTTATTTTCGAATTCATCATGTCAAAATTATCTTAGGGTGAATATTTTATAGTTTTCATAAATAGTTGATTTTTGGGTGTATAATAGAAAAATAATAATTTTAAAAAAACTGTTACATTTATAAAATTATAATGATATAAGGATGACTTGAAATTTTATGAAAAACATTTCTATAAAAATAAATATTTAATTATTAATATAATTTATATAAAAATATAATGTTGAACTTAAAAATATATTCTTAAAATTTTGGAAATCTAATAAATATTTTGGTTCAAAACAAAAGTACTTTTAGTTATTCTCTCTTAATAAAGTATTTACAAGGTTCCTTTCAGTTTTCATTTAGTTTGAAATAATCCTAAGTATACATTTATTTAACATAATCCAATTAATTCTATTAGAATCAATATAAAATGTGATGTTGGTAGAATATTATTTTTATTCATAAAAATCATTTTTCTAGAAATGGTTTCCATTGGATTTTGAAAAAATATATTAAAAGTAATTTATACAACTTATATGAGTTGAATAATATAAAATTGATTTTATATTTTTAACAAAAAAAATAATATGAGGTAACAATTTCAATCTTAATTTTTTGTCATAATGAATAGTAACCATGGTAAATATTTATCACCATGATTAAGGGTAAAATGTGTTCAAAGGGTTAAAAATAAGGGTTAAGGATTCAAGATAACATAAATCACATAATTAAACCAAATTTATAGGTTTAATTTATACCTTTACCTTATAATATTCTAATATATGGTCATTTCTAGCCACTTGACTTGAATAAGGCATATATTATATAATAAATTTTCAAGTATTTACAAGTTTACCACCAACCTCACATAAAAATTGAACCCACACTCCCCTCTTATCCACCTTAATTGACCCATTTTATCAACCAAGACCTACCTAAATACATTACCAATATCACTCCCCGTATCCTAGAGTACATGGTCTCACTAAATCACCATTTCTAGAAGGATTAAGTTGTAAGATGAAGGTGTTTACCAAAAGAAAGATTATATATTCTTATTGATATTTTTCATGTTCTTTTCCCTTTAAAACTATTAAAAATATTCAATAACAAACATAACATAATTAAATCATTATATTCATTATAATTAGATAATTTTATGTTAAGGATACATCTATTTTCTATCCCTATTCCATCCTATGGAAAATGAAAACATCACTCATGTGTACATATGACATACCATATCCGTGTAATGGTTTAACTCATTTTTCATCACCATTTTAATTAGACGGTTATAAATGAAGAATTAACGAATATATATGATAATTATGACATAATTATGAATCTATAAATATAAAATATCATTTACCTTTTTATGTAACACCCTGAGATTTTATAAAAAATATTCTTTTTAATTTCATTAATGTCTTGTGTTGTACGCTACACCAAAAGGAGCTTGCACAACACGCATCCTTGACTTGCCTCGTATTACACGCAATCGCGACCTTCCTCAATAGCGTGTGTAGTACGCAATACCGAGTTTCACTAAACAACGATATGCTATTAAAATATTATTAAAACTAGCCTTTTTGAATAGTAATAACCACCTTTTAAAATTTTAGAAATTTTATCTCTCAAAATGGACTTCATTTTTGGATTCGGAGTATCGAATTTAGCCTAAGGTGAAATTTTGGTACTTTTCGGATAACTTTCATATTCTGATGAATAGTGAAAATTACTAAATTTTAATTAAAAACAACTTTTTTAATCGAAATAATTAATAGTGATAAATTATTAATTTGAGTGGTTTTATAGGATATTTAGAATATATTTTTACAATCCAATACAATGTTGGTCATTGGATGTAATTTCACATTTACAACAGACATAAACAAGTGTTAATCTTTTGATAGTTATTATCTCTTAAAAACACGCTATTTGTTGTGACAGCGGAAATTAATTATAAAATTAATTAATGCAACTTAAATGTTGGGAATTTTGTAAAATAGAAATCATTTTTGAGTTCGGAATATCAATTATAGCTTAGGGTAAAATTTTGGCATTTTTTTGAAAAACTTCAACTTTTGATGAATAGT
This sequence comes from Viscum album, assembly GCA_963277665.1. Lineage (NCBI taxonomy): Eukaryota > Viridiplantae > Streptophyta > Magnoliopsida > Santalales > Viscaceae > Viscum > Viscum album. Next base: position 3,243,491 of record OY728129.1, read on the forward strand.
GAAACTACTAAGTGGTAGTTAAAAAAATTATTTTTTTTCATAAATCTTAATTTTACCGCTTCTATGAATGGAATTTCAAAAATCCGACGGACATGGTTGATGTCAGTAAGTAAAATGTGGTTCAATGAGATGAAAATAATTTTTGGTGAATAGTAACTTTTTACTTTTATTTACCACGGTTAAAAGTAAATAGGGTAATTAAGGGTAAAAATGATATTAATATTACCCTAACACATGTCCTAATACTATTGGACAAGTGTATCTCGACCCAAAAACAACCTTAAGTGTAAAATATTATCATTTAGGCCCACTTGGATTAGATTAGGACATTTATTATTATTTAATTCAAAGAAGAGTTAAAAGAGTTAAAATCAATGTTTATTTACTAAAACATTTTTAATGTAGGGTTATACATAATATAATTTCGACTATAAATATTCATTAGAAATATAAAAAGAGTTCCTATATAATGGTATTTTATTTGTAATTTTTATACTTTAAATAATTTAATTTATTTATGACACAACGATGATGCATTAATTACCTTTTTAAGAAAATATTAACATAATTGATGTTATAAATGCCCAAATAAATGTAATTTGAGACTTTTTAGGACTTAAACTAATTTTCTAGGTTAATATGACATGTTATTGTTGATTTAAGTAACTTGGTTCGAACTTATCATTCTGTTAGAAATTTCATAAAAATCATGTACCAAATAGTGTCCAAATTGACATAAATTAGTTCTTAAAACAAATATTATATTATTAGTTGTTATTTAATTCATAAAAATCTAAGTTTTGGCCAAATGACTTAGATAAGGATAGATATATTAATAATAAACAACTTGGGGTTCTTTTGGCTTAATATAGTAAGTTTATTAACCATATAGTGTAAGAAAACAAAAAGAAACGGTAAAAGATAAATTATTTAACTTAGAGTTAAATATAATTGATAAGGTTAAAATAATAACCTAAACTTGTCTAAATCCTATTGGATGAGAGGATTGCTACCCATCTCTACTTTATCTTCAAAATAAGACCATTTGGAACCATTATAAACCGAATTTGACCTTAATATAAAATAATATTTTGAGATTTTCTTAAGATGCCTCTCTCCTCCCTTATAAAAGGGAACCTCCTCCCTCTCCTCCTCACACCAATTTGAGCATTCAAGCTCGACCAAACCCTGCCAAAATCTCTTCTCCACTTCCCTAGTATCATCCTAGAGGTCCTGGGCTTCTTCAAAGACCATCCATAGTTCATTAAGTGGAGGTTAATTGAAGGCGCGTCAAAAAGAGGTAATATCCATTACCGATCTTTTTCAATTTCTTTCTTCTTCAACTTCTTCTTCTTTAGTTGTTTCATGATAAAGTAATAAAATCACTATTACTTATATACTGATATGTTATTATTAATATGAAACAACTATAATTAACCTTCTATCCATCCTACGGAAAAAAGAAATCACCGCGCGTGCGTACGTACGGAATACCGTCTCCACGCCGTGGTGTAATCTATTTTCAGCCACCACCTTAATTGGATAGGTATAATGGTGTAATGAGTAACTATATATGATTATTATAAAGTGATATTGATACTAAAATAGTATACATACACTTCAACACAATTCCACGACCATGGGAACGATATCATCGCTCGTGCGTACGTACAGACTACCGTCTCCACGACGCGATGAGATTCATTCTCAATGATTAACCTTTCATGAATGATTATAATGTATATATAATAAGTAATAATTAAATATATGACATAATAGTGATACTGGATTTATGTATATTTATATGAATGTCATCTACTTAATTCCATTCAATTCAATAAGGAAACGAAAACAGTGTTCATGCGTACGTACGGACTACCGTCTCCATGAACGGTGTATTTCATTCCATTTATCGATATATTATATATATATATATATATATATATATTCTGAATATATATTATATATAAATCATGTTTGAAATTCTGGATATAATTAATCATGATCCAAGTAATCATATTAATAATTACAAGTTAAAAACACGAACGACAAATGAGACAATTTTACCCAAAATGCTACTTTAACATGAATTTACAAAAGAACGGGTAATATAAAGTCATAAGTGGACGATATATGATATAATAACAATGTATAAGATTCTGGAATAAGTCAATAACATGATTTAAATCATTATACAGGAGGTTCGGACACTTACGAAGCAAATCGGACCTAAGGTAAGGGAAATATCAAAATCTCATTTTTTTTCCGAGATTGTTTATAAGTTGGTATTTACTAGGGTGTATTTTATCATCCAAATCTATTTTTCCTCAATATGTAATGTTATTTACATCCACATACAATTTTGTAAATCCAATTTTACCCTTGTTGAGTTTTTAGTAAAAGATATGAAAGGAATCTTTTGTCGTTTTTCGTACGAGGTACTTTTTGACTTATTCGAAAAAAGTATGAAGAATGTTTTTTTAACTTATAAGGCACGAACGGGTTGTTTACGATTTTATAAAGCCTTATTTCCATGAAGATTCCTCCAAAATATTTCATGACTATTTTTAATAAAATCTCTTTCTTTTAAAATTGAAAGATGTTTTGTGAAAAGAAATTGATTTTGAAGAAGAAAGGATATTTTCCTCAAGAATTCAATTCAAGTGTTTTATCAAAATTATTTTCCATCTAAGATAATAAAGGGTTATGTTTCTATCCATATTTTTACATTGATTTGACTATGTTGTGATTTAATTATGTTTATGAATTCCTTTATCTTATACGAATGGTTTTATGATGTCATGTTGTTTAAGAATCCCATTTTTATTACATGGGTTATGCAATGATGTATGATTTATGATTTTGTGTCCACATAAGAATGGTATCATTATGAGATGGGTGGGACCTATATCTCCCTCCAATTCATTGGGTAAAGATTTTATATCTCATGAGATAGACATGGCTGGAATGGTAGGTTATACCGGTTCAGTGAAACAGGACTGAAACGAGGGTAACTCGCTTTAGAAAGGGACTTTGTCCACTAAGATAATCATGCAAATGAGTCTTGACTAAGAAGAAATGATTCTCTATTATTATGTGTGTATTCCAAAAAGATTCATTTTTTAAGTTATGATTATTGTGATTACATTTCACTGCTATGATTTATCCCATGTTATGAAATTATGCTCTCTTTTGCAGGTTAATATTTCCAAAAGTTATGTTCTTATGAATATGATGTGATTGATTTTTCTTTTGTTTACCCTTACTGAGAATTTGAGCTCACCCTTTTATGTTTTCTTTTCCCCAGGATATAAAGAAAGGTTCTAGGTAAAAAAAAGGGAAGATCTTTATGGGTGATATTGAAGATCTTTCACCACGATTAGAAGATTACATTCCGAGTTTCCAAAGACACTAAACTATTACGATCATTGTGTGTGTGTGTTTTTTTTTGTTATGTACTAAGTATTACACAAATGTAATGTAATGTCCATGTACGTCAGGCTTCGGGTCTCTACAGTTGGTATCAGAGGAAAGGTTTAGTCAACCTTTGGAAACTAGGATGCGAGAACTTTAGTGAGATCCCTAGAGATATTTCTAAGGTATGTCTAGGGATGTCTCTAAGGTTAAGTATACGTATAGGTTATAGTCCTAGAATTGTGCTAATGATCTTAGAATTTAACCTAAGATGTTATATATTGAGGGTACTCCCCCTTTATTATGTTGTTTTCCCTAGCATGATTTTTGCCTCTCACACTATTCTTTTTGGGTTTTAGAAAATGGCTGGAAACAAGATGATTCACGATAATGGAGGATATGATGTACAATGGAATGATATTCTTCATGAGCAACCAAATGAAATGGGATTTGGAAGTCCAAACATCATTATTATGCCGAATCAGCAATCTCATAATATGATCAATAAAGTAAAATTTGGTAAGTTTCCTGACTCGGCTAATAAGAGAAAGATGGAGTTTCATGATGATCATAGAGGAAAGAAAGTTCAATTTCCCCTATGTAAATCATGTGGGAAGAGGCATCAAGGAGAATGTTTCAAGGGAACTGGAAGATGCTTTGGGTGTGGAAAAGAAGGACACAAAGCCAGTAAGTGCAAAGGAAAAGGTTCAATTAACACCATGGATGAGGATAATTGTATTTCTATGACATCAACAATGGTTAAATGTTTTAAATGTGGATTTTATGGGCATTATGCAAACCAATGCCCTAAGGGAAAGTTTCATGAAGAGAATCAATATGGTCGTATGAGTAGTATTTATGTTGATGATGATTAAGAGACTACAAATGATATGTGAGATGAAACAATTGTTGAAGCTCGGTCAATGGTTTAAGAATGTAGTGGAATGATTACATGTTTATCATGTGTAATGTTGTATAAGTAATCTCATGGTACTATGGAATAAAGAGACATCTAAGGATTGTTACACTATTGTCTTTCCTTGAGTTTTGAAAGTGTATGATTAATGGTACCAGTATCCATGAAAGGTTATTCAGATATTTTTGAAGTGTAGATGATATGCGCATAGTGAAGGGATAAGGAGAAAATTAAATGTTTGATAGTATTCATGAGCTCATGACTGATATAAGGAAATAGTTATATCATGGTTTGAGTATATAGAATTTTGAGGATTTTGGTATGTGGAAAGTGTTAACTTTTAACTGCATTCATGTTTTCACTAAGGTTCAATGGGTATTCAAGAGAATACCTGATTAAGGCCTTTGAATGTTTGGAATGTGACCAACAAGACATATCTTATGATATATGGGGATCAACGATGGTATTAAATCTCTGGTAATCGTTTTCACTATATTATGAGAGTGGACTACAGTATTATAGACAAGCCTAAAGATTGGAATGGATTATGTTGGACATAAGTTAGTATTGTTTAAGGATATAAGTTTTTTTTATATTATTGATGGGATGTTATAGTAATATAGTTTTAGAAAAAGGACAACCTGCAGGACGGACGACAGCCCATCGCTTCAGACAAGGCTGTGGGAATCGAACCCACAACTGAAGTGCGACTGGCCTTTATCGCCTACCACTAGCCTACATGAAGTCCCTAGTTAGTAGAAACTAATTTTATTTTATTAAGTGGTATGATATATGAAGTATAAGTTCATTTTTGGAACTATATACGATTAACCATAAGATGGACTTAAAACTTTTGCAAAACTTTTGTTTGAAAGAGATGGAATGACCCATCATTCTATCACATGATCTGCTAACACATCACGAATGACAAATTCAACTTCATTTCTTTAAGAGATGAAGTGGAAATTGTCCAAAGAACGAAAAACGGTGAGACTATACCAAAATCGAGAAAGTATTTCTTCTAATTCCAATTTCATCAACTTTAGGGAACTGATATTGAAAACCAAAAATGTTGTCCTAGTGCTCTTATATCTGATGAATCAAATGGCACCTTAGATCATCACAAATTTAGGGCTTTGTGATTGCTGGCTTTTCTATAGCCATTTTCTCTTCCACACTCCATCAGAACATGATGGTTAGATTTTTCTTCCATATCCATATTTTCACCTATGTGGAAACCCAATGATTAGTTTATTTGGGTAACCATTACGTTTCATACTTTTGTTTTTAAAGATTGTTTTTGGTATTCCTTTTTATGATGTGGGTTTCTATTAAAGGAACTTTCTAGTAGTAAAACATTTATAAACCCGGTGAATTTCGAGGGCGAAATTCATTTTAAGGGTGGTAGAATGTAACACCCCGAGATTTTATAAAAAATATTCTTTTTAATTTCATTAATGTCTTGTGTTGTACGCTACACCAAAAGAAGTTTGCACAACACGCATCCTTGACTTGCCTTGTATTACACGCAATCGCGACCTTCCTCGATAGCGTGTGTAGTACGCAATACCGAGTTTCACTAAACAACGATATGCTATTAAAATATTATTAAAACTAGCCGTTATGAATAGTAATAACCACATTTTAAAATTTTATAAATTTTATCTCTCAAAATGGACTTCATTTTTGGATTCGGAGTATCGAATTTAGCCTAAGGTGAAATTTTGTTTCTTTTCGGATAACTTTCATATTCTAATGAATAGTGAAAATTACTAAATTTTAATTAAAAACAACTTTTTTAATCGAAATAATTAATAGTGATAAAATTATTAATTTCAGTGGTTTTAAAGTATATTTAGAATATATTTTTACAATCCAATACAATGTTGGTCATTGGATGCAATTTCACATTTACACCAGATATAAACAAGTGTTAATCTTTTGATAGTTATTATCTCTTAAAAACACGCTATTTGTTGTGACAGTGGAAGTTAATTATAAAATTAATTAATGCAACTTATATGTTGGGAATTTTGTAAAATAGAAATCATTTTTGAATTCGGAATATCAATTATAGCTTAGGGTGAAATTTTGGCATTTTTCTGAAAAACTTCAATTTTTTATGAATAGTGAAACTACTAAGTGGTAGTTAAAAAAATTATTTTTTTCATAAATCTTTATTTTACCGCTTCTATGAATGAAATTTTTAAAATCCAAGAGACATGGTTGATGTCAGTATGTAAAATGTGGTTCAATGAGATGAAAATAATTTTTGGTGAATAGTAACTTTTTACTTTTATTTACCACGGTTAAAAGTAAATAGGGTAATTAAGGGTAAAAATGATATTAATATTACCCTAACACATATCCTAATCCTATTGGAAAAGTGTATATAGACCCAAAAACAACCTTAAGTGTAAAATATTATCATTTAGGCCCACTTGGATTAGATTAGGACATTTATTATTATTTAATTCAAAGAAGAGTTAAAAGAGTTAAAATCAAAGTTTATTTACTAAAACATTTTTAATATAGGGTTATACATAATATAATTTCGACTATAAATATTCATTAGAAAGATAAAAATATTTCCTACATAATGGTATTTTATTTGTAATTTTTATACTTTAAATAGTTTAATTTATTTATGACACAACGATGATACAGTAATTACCTTTTTAAGAAAATATTAACATAATTGATGTTATAAATGCCCAAATAAATGTAATTTGAGACTGTTTATGACTTACACTAATTTTCTAGGTTAATATGACATTTTATTGTTGATTTAAGTAACTTGGTTCGAACTTATCATTCTGTTATAAATTTCATAAAAATCATGTACCAAATAGTGTCAAAATTGACATAAATTAGTTTTTAAAACAAATATTATATTATTAATTGTTATTTAATTCCTAAAAATCTATGGTTCAGCCAAATTACTTAGATAAAGATAGATATAATAATAAACAACTTGGGGTTCGTTTGGCTTCATATAGTAAGTTTATTAACCATATAGTGTAAGAAAACAAAAAGACACGGTAAAAGTTAAATTATTTAACTTAGAGTTAAATCTAATTGATAAGGTTAAAATAATAACCTAAACCTGTCTAAATCCTATTGGATGAGAGTATTTCGACCCATACCCACTTTAGTTTCGAAATAAGACCATTTTGAACCATTATAAACCGAATTTGACCTTAATATAAAATAATATTTTGAGATTTTTCTTAGATGCCCCTCTCCTCCATTATAAAAGGGTACCTTCTCCCCCTCCTCCTCACACCAATTTCAGCATTCAAGCTCGGCCAAACCCTGACAAAATCTCTTCTCCACTTCCCTAGTATCATCCTAGAGGTCCTGGTCTTCTTCAAAGACCATCCATAGTTCTTTAAGTGGAGGTTAAGTGAAGGCGCGTCAAAAAGAGGTAATATCCATTACCTATCTTTTCAATTTCTTTCTTCTCCAACTTCTTATTCTTTAGTTTTTTCATGATAAAGTAATAAAATCAGTATTTCTTATATACTTATATGTTTTTATAAATATGAAACAACTCTAATTAACCTTTTATCCATCCTACGGAAAAAGGAAATCACCGCGCGTGCGTACGTACAGAATACCGTCTCCACGCCATGGTGTAATCTATTTTCCTCCACCACCTTAATTGGATGGGTATAATGGTGTAATGAGTAACTATATATGATTATTATAAAGTGATATTTATACTGAAATAGTATACATACACTTAAACACAATTCCACGACCATGGGAACGATATCATCGCTCGTGTGTACGTATGGACTACCGTCTCCACGACGCGATGAGATTCATTCTCAATGATTTACCATTCATGAATGATTATAAAGTATATATAATAAGTACTAATGAAATATATGAAATAATAATGATACTGGATTTATGTATATTTATATGTATGTCATCTACTTAATTCCATTCAATTCAATAAGGAAACGAAAACAGCGTTCATGCGTACGTACGGACTACCATCTCCATGAACGGTGTATTTCATTCCATTTATCGATATTATATATATATATATATATTCTGAATATATATTATATATAAATCATGTTTTACATTCTGGATATAAGTAATCATTATCCAAGTAATCATATTAATAATTACAAGTTAAAAACACAAACGACAAATGAGACGATTTTACCCAAAATGCTACTTTAACATGAATTTACAAAAGAACGGGTAATATAAAGTCATAAGTGGACCATATATGATATAATAACAATTAATATGATTCTGGAATAATTCAATAACATGATTTAAATCATTATACAGGAGGTTCGGACACTTACAAAGCAAATCAGACCTAAGGTAAAGGAAATATCACAATCTCATTTTTTTTCCGAGATTGTTTATACATTGGTATTTACTGGGGTGTATTTTATCATCCACATATATGTTTCCTCAATATGTAATGTTATTTCCATCCACCTACAATTTTTTAAATCCAATTTTACCCTTTGGTGAGTTTTTATTAAAAGATATGAAAGGAATCTTTTGTCGTTTTTCGTATGAGGTACTTTTTGACTTTTTCAACAAAAGTATGAAGAATGTTTTTTTAACTTATACGGCACGAACGGATTTTTTACGATTTTATAAAGCCTTATTTTCATGAAGATTCCTCCAAAATATTTCATGACTATTTTCAATAAAATCTCTTTCTTTTAAAATTGCATGATGTTTTGTGAAAAGAAATTGATTTTAAAGAAGAAAGGATATTTTCCTCAAGAATTCAATTCAAGTGTTTTATCAAAATTATTCTCCATCTAAGATAATAAAGGGTTCTGTTTCTATCCATATTTTTACATTGATTTGACTATGTTGTGATGGAATTATGTTTATGAATTCCTTTATCTTATATGAATGGTTTTATGATGTCATGTTGTTTAATAATCCCATTTTTATTACATGGGTTATGCAATGATGTATGATTTATGATTTTGTGGCACACATAAGAATGGTATCATTATGAGATGGGTGGGACCTATATCTCCCTCCAATGAATTGGGTAAAGATTTTATATCTCATTATATAGACATGGCTTGAATGGTAGGTTATACCGGTTCAGTGAAACAGGACTGAAACGAGGGTGACTCGGTTCAGAAAGGGACTTTGTCCACTAAGATAGTCTTGGCAATGAGTCTTGACTAACAAGAAATGATTTTCTATGATTATGTGTGTATGCCACAAAGTTTCATGTTTTAAGTTATGATTATTGTGATTACATTTCACTGCTATGATTTATCCCATGTTATGAAATTATGCTCTCTTTTGAAGGTTAAGATTTCCAAAAGTTATGTTCTTATGAATATGATGTGATTGATTTTTATTTTGTTTACCCTTACTGAGCATTTGAGCCCACGCTTTTATGTTTTCTTTTCCCCAGGATATAAAGAAAGGTTTTAGGTAAAAAAAAGGAAGATCTTTATGAGAGATATTGAAGATCTTTCACCACGATTAGAAGATTACGTTCCGAGTTTCCAAAGACACTAAACTATTACGATCCTTGTGTGTGTGTGTTTTTTGTTATGTACTAAGTATTATGCAAATGTAATGTAATGTCCATGTACGTCAGGCTTCGGGTCTCTACATTTTACCCATACATTTGGTGGAGTATGATAATGTTGATTCTAAATATGTGAAGTGATGTTATTCATTTTTATATTATTGTCATGAATGGATGATTCTAAAATTGAATATATTGAGTAAAACTTATATTCATTAAATTATAATTATATTATAAAAAACATAACCATTTCATAACTCCTTTAACCATGGATAATGTACCAAATTAATTTTGGATAAATTGACCAAACGAACTTAAGTGGTTGACGTAAGAAAGAACTATTCAATGAATGGATTTAAAAGGATTATAAAATGACATAAAAATAGATTATAAATGAAAAATATTTTCTAATAAATAATATAATAAATTTAAAATCATTTTACTAGAGGATAAATATGTTTGGCTAAAAAGATACTTAATCTATGATTTTTTTTGTTACAATCTCATTTTATTTTGGGGTTGTTTATGTTTAGATTTAATTTTAGAAAATTATATTATCATAATATATTAAACTATGTATATTTTTTTCTACTCTATTTATGTTTTGGGTTTACATGTTCATTTTTTCCCTTCTTCTCTTGTTGGATCAAAAATTAATACGTAATTTAGATGTAATATACTTTCTTTTAAAAAAAATTAATTCTTCTTTCCAACTCTTTTTATTTCATGTTGTGGTTATTTTAAATATTTCCTGAATTTTATTATAAGTTTGACAGATTTAATTTTCAAATATTTTTGGAATTATTTAAAAAATCATAAAAATGAATCTTTTCAATGTTTTATGTATGGGTTACTTTTAAATTTTTTCAAAAGTAAAATAAAAGATCTTTTTTAATGTGTACGGAATAACCACCCTTTCCTGATGTTTTAGTTGGTATACATTATCAATATGTTGTTACAATTTTCCATGGCTATTTTTAATTAAATTATTTTTCTCAATATTCTAGGAATTGATAATTTTATCAAAATAAAATGGTATTATTGTCCAAATTAAATGAAAACAAATTTTAAAATGATTTGTAGAATTATTTTAACACAAAGTTACAAGGAGGTTCTATTTTATTTTCAATATTTAAAAGGCCTGGTTTTCATAAAAAATATTATATTCTGATGAATTTATGGTCTTATTTCATCCTTTGTTGATTTATTGTTTTTTGGCCATTAATTTTATCATGATAAAATTGACTATCACTATTCATTATTTATATGGAAATTATTTTCTCATCCAGGTATTTAATTTAATTATAATGAATTTATAAAGAATAATTTCCACCAATTTCATGTTGCCTTAACCATATTCCATTTATATCTATGGTAGCAGTTTAAAAAATGTTATTAAGAAATATATTTCATTGACTAGGGGAATATTTCACATTATTGATTCAATACATATAAATGTTGAATGATATAGAATTTTTAGAATGATTTATATTTATGATTCAATATATGAGGAATGAATAGGACATGAAACTAATGATTGGTCCCATTTATATATATCCCCCATGATTCATCAAAAAGTTCTTGAGAAAAAATATTTGACATACCATATTAGTTAGGTATCTAACTAACACCTACCCATTTATTAATAATGATATCTTGGTCGAGGACTTAATGCTAATATTCTTGATATCTTGGTAGAGGCCTCGATAGTAAGCTCAAGAATGTATAGAGTTATTAATTTTGTTTATTAATAATTTGGTTTCTATCATCCATATGATTAATATGTTGATATTATCCATGTATATTCCTTAAACTCAGGTTGTTGATTGAATGTAATATTTTTTTATTATATACTCTCTCATGATGATTATGCCTTCTTCACTCATGATAGATTCCACTTTACATAACCATGACTAAATATCTAATTTAAACCTTTATTTTTTTCCATTACCTATGATATGAAGAAGTATATTTTCAATGATTTTAAGGATGTAAGAATTTTTATTATTTTATGTTATTGTATTTACAATGTACCATGGGAATCATATAAATATATGGTTTTACAAGACTACTAAACTGATTAATCATACATGGTTTGATCCCTTGTATCTTGTTCTAGTGAAATAAAGTATACATCAGCACTGGGATACTAGAGTTGGATTAGTTATAATTGGTCTCATAAAAAATTTAATACGAACCTTGAGAAATAGATTTTAAATTAGTATTTCTAAAATTATAATTATGATAATCTCTTTTTTTAGAAATGTTACCATCATATTCATTTTTGTTTTATGGATAAATATTTTTGATGATTATTATATAACTCGGTGTGTGTCATTATTAATAGATGGTTCCAAGTAGAAGGAAGGGAATGAACACCCATAGTCAATATAGGGGTTTCCATATAGATAAAAACAAAAAAACTGGGGTGGAGATGAGTAAATCTTGTACATATTAGGGAAACAATCTCAGGTTATGATGAATAACCCTTTACAAATATAGAAACCTATTGTTCCATGGCATGATTCACTAAAACATTAATAGCTTTTTGTAGCGGTTTTTTAGTGTCGGTTTACTTAACCACTGTTAAATTATTTATTAATGATTTAGTGGCGGTTTATAAAAAACTGCCCCCGAAACTTTTCTTTTCAACCAGCCACATCCCCCCCCCCCCCCCCCCGATGACCCCTGAAACCCTCATCGCCTCACCACCGTGCCCCTCGCCGCCTCTCCCATTTCTGATTTAGTTTATCAAATTGCTCCATCCAAATTAGTACTATACTCATTTCAAAGGGTGTTTTTGATAGGGATCTATGAAATTCCAAAAGTCCTTTAGGGGAAATAGTATATCCATTTTACTAGATGAAAGAAATAAAAACATACACTATATATAAATATGTATGATTAACCTCATCCTTTATAGTGGAAATCTTCATAATCCTATTCAATAGAGGTTTGTCTGATAATTGCCTCTGTCAAGTATATGCACTGGAACTTAGAAGTGATATCACCAAATTACTACAAAAAACTCTATTAACACACTTCACACAAAATAAAACCAAATAGAAAATAAATATTTATGTGGTTCGGATAATTCTATACATCTACGGGATAATACTAAAAATTTCATTGTAAAAGATACAAGAAAATACAAAACTCACCCCTCACATCCAATATATTATAAAGTCTTAAAAAATAAATCTAGAAACTTTCACTATTCAGAATAATCTTACATAAAAACTAACATAGATCTAGTCCAACACCTCTCTTTATAGAGATATTCACTTGGTGAACTAGTTACACTACCATTCATGATTCATGGTCATCCTCCCATTGACTAGAGAAACCTATGATACACTATTCAACCAACCAATGAAACAACCAAAAACCGATACCCATGTAAGATTCCCATGCAAAGATAAACTTTTATAATGAAATTCATCTGATGGACTATGTATGATAGACTCTAAAGGCTCACTGTAGGATTCCTCTATCCGATTATTTCTACCAGATAACCACCATCTGATCATCTTTATCTAATGATCCCAATTCAAAGAACTCTATTTGGTGAAACTCCATCAGATTATTTTTTTATCTTCTCATTTTGGTGAAAATAAAAAATCCGAAAATTCATCTGCATGAAAATTAATTTCTATTTTTTTTTCAACCACCCACTTGATCTCGTCCTCTATTTGATGCATGCAGTATTATCCTCTCTACTAGATCATATAAGTCTAACTAAGGCATACTATTGCTTCATGATTTCTTTAACTATCAAATTTGTTAAAATATCACTAGGATTCTTCATCCCAATAGTATTTTTTATCTCTAACACTTTATTATCTTGAAAAATTCATATAAAGTGATAGTTTGGGTCAATATGTTTCATTCTTTCATGAAACACCATATTATACGCAATATGAATCACACTTTCACTATCATATAATAATGTTACTCAATATGATCCCTTTTTAGTTCCTTCAATAATAACATCAACCATATAAAATCTTTCCTTACTTTAATACTAGAAACATACTCAACTTTAGTTTTATATAAAGTAACAATAGAATGCAACTGAGACATCTAGTAGACTATTGTCCCACAATAAAAAATTATTATATTTTTTCAGCGGTTTTTTAGCCATGGTTTACTAAACCGCCGTTAAATTTTTTATTAATTCTTTAGTGGTAGATTTTTATAAACTACCGCTAAAACTTCTTTTCAACCCCAAAACATTCCCCCAACCCCCCGCAACCCCCCTTCTCTCCCCAACAGCCGCGAGACCCCCCCCCCCCCCCCGGCGACCCCTGAAACCCTATCCCCTCACCTCCTTGTCGCCTCTCCTTCTTATTATTACCACTTTTATTCACCTATGAATAGATTATATAGAATACCAACCAATAATAATACATCAATTTGACAATAAAAAAAACAAAGAAGTAAATTTCTCAATTTGGAGTCCTTTATTGAATTTATATGGAGTGTTTAATCATGACTAGTTGAAACATAGTACTCTATATAAAATATTAATTTTAGATTCTAAAACAATAAAATATAACATATGTTCTGAATATAAAACCATATCACATTAGTTTTATATTTTTTATATAGTATGTGTCTCTCTATAATTAAATTTTTGTGACCTCTTATGTAACATAGTCAGTTACCTTGGAGATTTTTATTGAATGGATATATTTTTTCACTCAAATAACATAGGCAATATAATCATCAAGTCATTTTATACAAACAACATTAAATCACCAAAAAATTGTCCTGCTGAGTATACTACCCAAAATGGATGTCCTATACTTATAAATACACAATGTGCACATCTATATTGAACCATGTATTTTGATGGATATTACTTTAGTTAATAAAATGGTTATGTTAACCTAAAATTTTCTTTTAAACCCCATGATAATTTAAATTATCTTAACTAGTAATGGATCAATACATTTTGTTCTGGTTTCATTCTTACATAACTAATATAAGGTGCGTTTATAGATGTATAATTTTAATTGTGTTATTTTTCTAACATATGAAAAAATATTCTATATCTTTCTCCCTGAGTCCATATCTATAGTTCCACCTTTGACACTTTCCCATCATCCCAACATCTATTTCCCTTCCTTCATGATTCCTTCATATGTATCCTTTATCACACAAGCATGTCTTCAAAAATATAATAAGCCTCTATTTTCTATACCTCATTATTATTTCCTTTTATGTATCTATTCATCCATGAAATCTGTGATCTATATAGAAACCCTATGATATGCTTCTTAGGTAGGTTATCTAGGTTAGTTTTTGACAAATCGGTATCAAAGGCATCCATGCCTCTTCATTGAAATTGATATATAGTTTGGGATGTCTTAGGAGACATGAGATAGTATTTTTGAGAATTAATATGTATATAATGAGAAATTTATTGGCCAGATATCATCTTAAAGTTCCTTAAGTTACTATGGGATATTGGGAAAAAGTGTCTTTGATGATTTTTATGATCTAATCATAAATTTTTTCCAAATCATTAAAATATTTATATATATTTTGAACTAATATATATGAATCTATATCCCTATTTTTTAATAGTTATGTGTTGTAAATTTTTTTAATATTGTTTAGGCACATTCTGATATACATGGATAAAATATGGATCACATTATTGAGGAACACGCCTTAGTATGTTAAGGTTTATAAGAAGTTTTTATATTTTTCAATTTATAATTGACCCATTGAAGGGAGAATAAGATTTCCATGTCCTAAATGTAAATTTAGAATATGGTTGAAGAGAGATGAAGTTGATGAACATTTAATATTGAATAAATTCTCTAGTCAATATTTGTGTTGGATTTGGCATAGAGAATCGAATGTTACATAAATGTTGAGAACTAATATCAATCCAAAAAATGATCTGTCTACTTCATCAACAATGGGAAATTAATTGAAAAACTTTATAAATGATGCATTATGAATTGTAAGACACCACCATCAACATCAAAACATATCAAAACTACCGGATGAGGGTGATACAAATAGCAATGTCACAAGTGATGTTTTTGAGACTTTAGGATGACCAGATGAAGATTGTAACATATCGGTGGATACTCCACTTGATTATGTGGACAGTAATGTAATAGAAAACTTCACTAAGGAAAATTTGTTTCATGATTTAGTCGACGATGGAAATAAAGGGTCAAATAGTGGATGTTTGAAATATTCAAAACTTTCTTTTTTGTTGAAGTTATACCATATCAAATATCTATGTAGAATTAAAAATAAGTCAATGTCCATGATATTGGAATTGTTGTGTGATGTATTTCCTAAAGAAAACATCCCTGAAGATTTTTATGATATGAAATAAGTTTTTAATAGGCTTGGTTTTAATTATACAAAAATAAATATGTGTCCCAATGATATTATTCTTTATTAGAAAGAGGATTCAAGTAGGCAGGATTAAAACAAATATTCTTCTTCTATATGGAAGTCAATGGGTAATGTTGAAAGTCTGAATCAATATAATACCACGAAGAATAAGAAAAGGAACACACCTGGAAAGTTTTTGAGTTACTTTCCTTTAAATCCTCAATTTCAAAGATTATTCATGTCATCCAAAACCGCCAAACACTTGAAATGGCATTTTGCCGATAATAATAATGATGGGTTATGCAACATCCAGGAGATTCAAAATCGTGGAAGACATTTTACTCATTACATCCATATTTCTTATTTAATCCTAGGAATGTTTGATTGGGATTAGCTATCGATGGATTCAACCCATTTGAGACTCTGATTAGCAGTTAGAGAATTTGTCTAGTTGTTTTGATCTATTACAATCTTTCTTTGTGTATGTGTAAGAAATAAATGTCTATTATCATTTCAATTATTTTTTTTGGAAAAAAAAATGCTTGGAAATGATATTTATGTATACTTTCATCCATTAATTGAAATATTATAGGAGTTATGAAGCAAAGGTGTTGAGACATTTGATTTTTCTTCTAAAGAAATGTTTAAAATTCATGCTTCTTTAATGTGGTCCATTAGTGACTTCCCTGGGTTGGGGAATTTATTTGGTTAGAACACTTACACATGTTTGGATTGTCCTATTTGTAACATTGATTTTGAAACCAAATAAATACCTCACAGTAGAAAATGGTGCATCTTGTTCCATCGAAGATATCTCAATGCATCTCATAGATTTTGGTAACATATCAAAATTTATTGGTTTCATTGATTATAGACCACCTCCAAAGTTGTTAAATGGTTCTGAAATATTGACACAAATTGAAAACTTTGAAATAGAAAATGGGAAGGTTTATCATTTGAATGAAAGTGGGAAATGGGTTTGAAGTGCATCGTCAAGTGAAATCGGAACACAACAATGGAATAAAAAAATAATATTCTTCAAACATCCGTATTGGGAATTTATTTTTTTGCAGCATAATCTTTATGTGATTCATATTGATAAAAATTTATGTGAAAATTTTATCTCCACATTGGTTAATGAGCATGGAAAATCAAAGGATCATCTCAATACATGGAAATACATACATTTAATTAATATAAAACGTGATATTTATCCACATTAGAATGAAAAGTATGCTCTTGAAATTTTTGCAATGAAAAATAGGGATAAAGATAGATTCTTTAAAATTTTAAAGCATTTGAAAGTATCTTATGGGTATTCAAGTAACATATCTAGGTGTGTTAACATAAATAATCATAAGTTATATGGATTGAAAAGTCATGATTGACATATTTTGTTACAGTAGTTACTACTATTTCCATTGCCGACATTATTACTAAAAAAGTTACTACTGTTTTACACCAATTCTGCACATTTTTTAGTCAACTATGTGAGAAATCACTATATACATTTGAGCTTGACAACCTTTAGGAGAGGTTTTTATTGACACTTTGTTCAATGTAGATGATCTTTCTTCTGTAGTTTTTTACTGTCATGATGCATTTCACTATGTATTTGGTTGAGGAAGCTAAATTAAGAGCCCCCATTCATTATTGATGGATGTATCCAAATGTTAGGTACTTTATTTATATGTTTTTAGTTAAGTAAAAAAATTAGGCACTTAATTAAATGCATAATTATGTTTGTTTTTTTATTTCACATATATCTTGGGAATTTGAAATCAAACATGAGAAATAAAACTCAAACAGAAGGATCTATTGCTAAAGGATATTTGGTATAAGAGTTTCTTAACATTTTTTCTAGATATTTGGATGAAATTGATACAAGATTTAATTGAGTTGGACATGTTGACGACACATCGACTCAATATCAAATACATGGGAAATCAAAAATATTTACTGTTATTGGCTAATAAGTTGGGAGGACCTCAAATTTTAAACAGAAAGAAATGGAATTATTACAGTTACATAGATATGTTCTACTAAATAGAGAAATTGTTGATACATTTATTAAAGAGTTGAAGATAAAAACAAAGAGATGAATGATAGGTCAAACGTGAAATAAGAAAGATATAATGAAATCTATTAATATCAAGATTGAAGAATGGTTTGAATGATGTGTAAGCTCATAAATATTGAAATAAATATGAATATTAGGTTTAAACATATATTCTGTAATTATAATAAAGTATATTTATTTTTTCATATTAGAAAAACTAATACTTGAACGGATTTGGTAGACGATTTGAAGTTTCTTGCTAGAGGTCATCTAAAACAAGTTAGAATGTTCGACGCTTACAAAGTGAATGTCTTTAGATTTCGTAAAGGCGATCAAGAAGAGGGTTTGAAAACACAAAATAGTGGTATATTTACTTTTTTTTAAGTGGGATACTATTGAAAGATGACCAATATTATTGAATTAAACTACCACAGGCATTTTTCCATTATTTTATTCAAATTCAATTGGGTCGATATTATCAGAGGTGTTAAAAGAGATTCCTTCCAATTTACTTCTGTGAACTTCTCTTATTTGTGGATGTTAGTGATTGTGAATGTAAATATTCCTTTATCTTATCATCACATGAAAAAATGGTATATTATTTGAATGATGTTGTGGATAAATGGTGGAGTGTAGTTGCTCACATAAAACAAAGATATTTATACGATATGGGTGATTAAGTAGAATATTTGTCCTCTGACATTAAATATCATCAACAAAAATAATTGGTATTATTTTTCCACCATGATATTGAAAATATTAGTCTAGTAAAGATGAATTAAGTAGATGGAGTAATGGAGCAGGAAACCGAGATTATTGAAGGAGAAAATGATTGTGTGTAAAATTATGCATTCTTTTAGAAATTGTAACTTCCCAGCCTTAATCAGGTACAGAAAATTTTTAATTTATTGCAGTCTAAAAAATTAAGAGACTTGTGGTGCGTGCCTACCTCATTCTAGGTCCTGAGCAGCTTTTTATTTAATTTAAATAATTGCAGACATTTCATGAAAAATGTAATGTCGTGCTTTGGCACAGTGTTCGGGTTTTAAATAATTAATTAAGGATTGGAAAAGAGTAATAATATATTTAAAGATGATTTTAAAATAAATCAAGAAAAGATAAAAAGAAATTATGAAATAAAATAAATATGGGGTTATGGGAAAAATGAAAATAATTAAAATGGGGGATTCTCGTTTTTAATTATTTTTATTATTTTCCTTTCTATTCTTTTGTTTTATTTTATCTTTTTCTTTTATTTCCTTTTTTCCTTATCTTTTATTTTTCTCTTATTTTTCTTTTCTTTTATTTTCTTTTTCTTTCTTTTCTGTCTTTTCTTTTTTTTTCTCTCCTCTCTCCCTCTCCCACTCATCACATCGCACCCCTCAATCTCTTCACACCAACCACTAACCACTTCAAAAGGCTGATGCTCCTCCTTCTGAATTCTGATTCTTTTTCCATCAGGTGTGTATTAAACCTTAGGTAAATTCAAATGTTTCACTATTAGAATCGTGTGTTTTTGTTGAGTAATCTGTGTGCAGTTTGACGTAGAAGATTGTTACCCTATTTTGGGGTTTTTTTAAAATCATTCGTTTTCATTCATTTTAGGTCAAATAAAATCTCACCACAGATCTTAGAGTCATCTATGACTACATGGTAGTGTTCCTACTCACCTTCCCTCTGTTTCATTGAGATTTAAAAAACACACCGTTGTGTCATTAGTTGGTGCCTAGTGTCTTTATGCAATATTACCTGATTTAATTAATTCAATTGTTTTTCAGACTTTTGGAAGCCTTATTTGTCTTAAATTAATTTGGTTGAATTGTTTCAACATGTTTGGACACCCCTTTGGGTGTGCCGATGAGGTCGGTGTAACTTTTTCTATTAGCTGGGTTTATATTTAATTAACTGCATGTATTATGCAACCCCTTTTTATTGTTTTAAAATTTAATAAATTTTTGTTGGAATTATTTCAACAAAGTCGGGCACCCCTTTGGGTGTGCCGACATGGTCAGTGTAATCTTCTATTAGTTGGTTTTATTGTTTAATTCATTTCATGTGCAGCGAATCCCCTTTTTATTGTTATTAAATTTAATAAATAGTTT
This sequence comes from Viscum album, assembly GCA_963277665.1. Lineage (NCBI taxonomy): Eukaryota > Viridiplantae > Streptophyta > Magnoliopsida > Santalales > Viscaceae > Viscum > Viscum album. The sequence continues at coordinate 3,263,893 of OY728129.1, forward strand.
CTTTGAACATGAACATGAATTGTTGGATCATTGGAACTTATTATGCTAGAATGGTTATTATTTAAATGTGCATTATCTGCTAGGATTGATATGATATGCATATTGCCTTACAAGTTGTTATGTTGATATTCTTATTATTTAGATGTGAATTATCCACTGAGAATGATATTATATGTATATTGTCTTGAAAGTTGTTATGTTGAACTAGTTATTATTTAAATGTTCATTATCTTCTGAGGTTGATATGATTTGTATATTTCCTTGCAAGTTTTTTTTTCTATACTATTCGTTTTATGATTTGTGATGCAGGTGTATCTTTTCAAGATAAGACTTTATATGCTGATTATGTCATATCTGCTACTATAAAAACTTTAATTAAATTTAGGACAGAAAAAGTGGGTGGGTCCCGTATTAAGGGCCTTGCTTAGATCCTTCATTCCTGGCGGGTTACCTCTATGAGTTGGGGGCAATGTCGTTGGCTTTTTTGGACCGAGACTTCCCCAGAAATTCTAATACTTTTGAGTGATATATGTTCTAAAAGGTCCCATCAGGACGGATATGTTGGCAATGTGGCTAAGCCAGCCTCGGATGACACTTGACCAATTTTTGCGAGAATGGGATAGACTCAAGGTTAATCCATACCTCAGGAAATACTTGATCTTTCGAATTATTTCCTTAGACGGGCTCGGTGGAATTAGAAAAATTGATGGATGTTTTATAGCGATACCTTATGGACGACCTCAGACTATAACTCTCAACTTGAACCTTAATAAATGATGCACTTAAGGGTTGATATTATTGCCATTTGATTTTTCTTGGGAATTGATATATCCTTCTGATATGTGGTAGTACACCTGGTTGACACTTGACTTAGACCCCAAGTCAAAGCACAATATTGGTGTATACCTCTTTCTTATTTAACTTGCTTTCTGGGTTTTATACATATATGTGTTCGTGCATTTTGCTGACAGGTACCCCTTCAGACTACTAGCCTAGTATAAAGCAGGTGATTAGGCATGGATGTTGTTTGGAACCCAATCCGGATTATTTATTTCATTGTGTTTAAATTAATTATCTTGGATTATTAAGTAATGGCACACTGCATTTTTATTGTTGCACAAAATGGAAAGGTTTAGACACCTTGGGTGTCAGCCTACTAGGATTTCATCTCACACCCTGCTTGGGTGTCATGGACACCCGAGTAGATTACATGATCACAGGTATTGACAAAGGGAATCATGCTGCTTCTGATGTTTGACTGTTCATTACTTCTTAGGATGGATACTGGGGCAGAGGATCAAGCCTTTCTCATGATGAAGTTACTACTTGTGTCTTTTCTATTAGTTGACTGTGTGTCTGAGTTCTATTTTCCGTACTTTCAGTTTATACTCATATCATTGAATGTCACTCTTTTGTGAGTTTCCGAACATGGTTTTTATTATTCAGTTAGATTATTTACATTTCTTATGCTACAGTTTATTTACTCACATGCTTCCACTACTTATTATTTGTTGTTGTTTACTTCCAATATTATATTATCTGTTACCTATGAGGGAATACTCTCCCCCACAGACACAAAAAGGGCCCTCGCTTCTAGTTGGTAGCCTCTGGAATTCAGGGAGATGCACTTGAAGTTATGGGACCTACCAGTCTAGCCACTGTCCTAGAGGTGAGTTGGTTCAGGACATTACAAAATGGTATCAGAGGTGGGTTTTTCTTTTGTCTTACTGTTTGGGTTAGATAGGATACTAGGATATAGGGATTTAGGATGTACTCTGTGCTGGGACGTAGCTAACCCATGTACAGGGAAAATCTAAAAGTCTTGTGTTGGGATTGGGGTTTTAGATTATACCAATTATTGTTGATATGATTTCACTATTGGGCGACACACTTGTATTGTGTTGTTATGGTGTTGATAATGTTGATATAATGTGATTACAATTGCAGCCCAATGATACGAGGGAAATATATTCCATGCATCATAATAGGCACCATAGGATTTAAATTCCATGCATATTGTCATTCCATATCTACATTTACTGTGCATTTTTCTATTTTCATGTGAGTTTTGTTGTTCCTAGTGGAGAAATTTTGAAATGATGGTTTGTTGAATATAAAGTTGCGATAGCTTGTTAGATGTTAGCCTGACTTAACCGAGTAGTGGATAGTATAACTTATTTAGTAATCCTTTTTAGTTGTCTCTTCCATCTTGAAACCCAGCCTTTGATGTGGGTTGTCTGTTGTTTAGTTCTTAGAGGTAGACTATGTACCTAACCTCTTTTGTGCCTTACTTGTTTTTCTCACCTTATTTACTCCTTTATATCTGATGTTGTTGTTGAGAGTCTTGGTTTTCCAATTGAGTATCACTGCAGTGTCATGTCTCTCAACACTCTCCTTGGGGTCAGGACAGAGGGTATACGCTAGTTCCCAGAGTGCCCCATCAAAATAGGTGGGTAACTCTTTGTTTGTAATTTCTATATCCTCGATATGTCTAGTATCGATGTTATTCTTGGTATGAATTGGATTTCTCCTTACTGTGCCCAAGTGGATTGTTATCACCATCGAGTGTCTTTCACATCTTCTAAGGGTGACACATATCTTCACAAAAAAAGAATGGGATTTGTAGGCAAACTAAGCTAAGCCTAAATATGAAGGGTTGGGCAGAGTAACCGCTCAGTTGGAAAGTCTCTTCATGAGAGATCGGGGGACGAAACTAATTGAATTCCCTCCAGTGGTGGATTCTTTTAGGGATGACTTCCTTGATGATTTATCTGGATTACCTCCTATGAGAGATTTGGATTTCACTATAGAACTCATGCAAGGTGCAGCACTAGTGTTTATTCCTCCCTATAAGATGGAACCAACAGAGCTACAGGAACTCAAAAAGTAGCTTGAAGACCTCGAGGATAAGGGTTTCTTCAGACCTAGCACATCACTGTGGGGTTCACCTGTCCTTTTTTCCAAGAAGGAAGATGGTACCCTAAGGTTATGCATAGATTATTATCGACTCAACCATCTCATGATAAAGAATTAATATTGATTTCCTCGTATAGATGATCTCTTTGACTAGCTCTGGGGAGCAACTATTTTCTCCAATATTGATTTGAGGCCGATATATCACCAGGTGCGTGTGCATCCATCTGACATACCACATATAGAATTCTGAGGTAGGAACATCTTGTATGAGTATCTGGTTATGCCATTTGGCCTCATGAATTCACCATCAGCCATCAAGGATCTGATGAACTGGTTTTTTCATCTGTATCTTGATTATTTTGTGGTAGTCTTCGTGGAAAACATCTTAGTGTATTCACATTCCAGACATGACCATTCAACCCATCTTGATATCGTGTTGATTACACTGAGAGAGAACCATTTATACGCTAAGCTCAATAAATTCCACTTCTATATTGATAAGGCACACTTATTGGGTCATATTATATCTGAATCAGGGGTATCAGTTGACCCAGAATAGGTGAGCTTCGTCGTTTCATGGGAGCAGCCCAAGAGTGTCTTCAACATTCACAGTTTCTTGGGGCTTTCTGGTTATTATAGGCAATTCAACCAGGATTTCACCTGCTTAGCAGCACTCTTACGACCCTGACTAAGAAAGAGGTGTAGTTCATCTAGTTAGAAACTTGAGAAAAGTCCTTTTAGTAATTAAAAAGATGACTAACCCTAGCTTTAATCTTGATTCAGTCTGAGCATGGTATGAGCTATACAGTATATTGTGATGTTTTAAAAATCGGACTGGGTGCAGTTTTGATGCAGGGTGATCGAGTCGTAGCTTATGGATCCTGCCAGCTGAGACCTCACGAGCAGAACTATCCTTCCCACTACGTTGAGTTGGCAGTTTTAGTTCATGCTCTACACTATTGGAGAAAACTTTTGTTCAGTGAGAGATTGTTTTTACACAGATCATAAATGCTTGAAATATATCTCCACTCAAGGAGACTTGAACATATGGCAAGGAAGGTGGGTCAAATACTTGTAGTTGTTCAACTTAGATCTTGATTATACCCCTGGGAAGGTTAATACTGTGGCGAACACTTTAAGCCACAAGACACAGACACAGGCCGTGCAGGTAGCCAGTAGTGAGTGGCATATGATGGCCTTGTTTTCAGAGATGCATCTAGAGGTTCAAAATTAGAGTGGACAACCGGTTCTAGAAGCTCTTATAGTGACATCCTCTCTTCTAGATAAATTCTAATGGCAACATTTGATTGACCTTGAGGGAATCGTTTTGAGGGAAAGTGTTACAGGAGATAACCCACATTCTGGTTGAGTTATTGATGGTAGTGAAACCCTCCATTACCATAGTCGTGTATGGGTACCTTCAGGTATACAAGAAGAGATGATGAAGTAATCTTACACAATTATTTGGGCAGTTAATACTTGACTGACCAAGATGTATAAAGACATGTGTAGACAGTATTGGTGGCCTAGTATGAAAAATAAAATAGCACGTTTTATCACTTGGGGATCCACCTACCAACAGGTGAAGGTAGAGCACTAGCGACCTACTGGACTCCTACAGACTCTATCCATTTCTAAATAGAAATTGAATGAAATCACAATGGATTTTTTATAGGATTCCCAAGATCTTTTCTAGGCAACGATGCAGTATGGGTGGTTGTCGATAGGTTGACCAAGGTTGCGCACTTCTCTCTTTTCTGAGAGACCATTACAATTAATGAGTTGGGAAGGCTGTATATCCAGAAAATTAGGTGACTTCATGGTTTAACTCGTTCTATTGTCTCAAACAGGGATTCTCACTTTACTTCATGGTTCTAGAAAGGGTTGAAAAAGGCACTGGGCTCACAGGTAATTCTGAGTACTACATATCACCCTTAGATAGATGGGAAGTCTGAGAGAACTATATTAGTGTTAGAGGATATGTTATGGGCTTTTATCCTTGATTTTAGAGGTTTTTGGGAGAAGCATTTACCTCTTGTCGATTTTACCTATAATAACAGCTTCCAGGCAACAATCCAAATGGTTTTGTATGAGGTTATCTATGGTAGACTGTGTCATTCGCCTTTATGTTGGCTCGAAGCAGGTGATACAACTATGTTGGGTCCTCATCTCGTTTAGGAGACTTCTGAGAAAGTTCATCTAATTTAGAAGCGTATGACTACAGCTCAGTCCAAATGATATTCTTATATCGATCATCACTGCAGACCTCTAGAGTTGGAGTTGGGACATTGAGTCTTTCTGTGTGTTTTTCTGAGGTTGGGTCACATGCGGATCAGGAGATAGGGGAAGTTATCAATGAGATACATCGGTTTGTTTGAGATAGTCTGGAGAGTTGGGACAGTAGACCATCTATTACTGCTACCTCAGAGGTATCGTTTCATGCATATCATTTTCCATGTATCTCAGCTTCGACAATACCATCCATACCCATCTCATTCTTTTGACCCTAACGACATCAAGCTTGATGATGATGCATCCTTTGCAGAGCATCTGATCTGTATCGTCGACCGTATCATGAAATTACTCAGATGAAAGTCAGTCCCACTAGTTTGGGTGTTGTGGAAACACGGACGTGTTCAGAATGAGACCGGGGAGCAAGAGACAGTTGTACGTGTGCAGTGTCCAGAACTCTTCTCTAGAAACGTTCCACTATACTCAGAAGGGACACTCAGGAACGAGCTGTCTTGAAGGGTGGTTGTAACTTTCAGACCTTAATGAGGTACAGAACATTTTTAATTTATTGCAGTCTAATTAATTAAGCGACCCGGGTGGCGCACCTGCGCACCTCGCTGTGGGTCCCGAGCAGCTTTTTATTTAATTTAAATAATTTCAGACATTTCATGAAAAATGTCATGGTGTGCTTTGGTGTGGTGTTGGGGTTTCAAATAATTAATTAAGGATTGGAAAAGAGTAATAAGAGATTTAAAGAATATTTTAAAAGAAATCAAGAAAGGATAAAAGGAAATTCAGAAATAAAATAAAGCAGCGGTTACGGGAAAAAATGAAAATAATTAAAAGGGGGATTCCCATTTTTAATTATTTTTATTATTTTCCTTTCCATTATTTTGTTTTATTTTATCTTTTTCATTTTTTTCATTTTTTTCTTATCTTTTATTATTCTCTTATTTTTCTATTCCTTTATTTTTCTTTCTTTTCTCTCTTTTCTTTTTTTCCTCTCCTCTCTCCCTCTCCCACTCATCACATCGCACCCCTCAATCTCATCACACCAACTAGCAGCCCCTTCGGAAGGTCGTTGCTCCTCCATCGGACGTCTGATTCCTTCGTCGTCAAGTTCATAGTATACCTTAAGGAATTTCTAATGTTGTGAAATTAGAATCATTCATTTTTGTGGAGTAATATCTATACAGTTCGTCGTGGAAGATTGTTACCCTATTTTGGGGTTTTTCTAAAATTCTTCATTTTCATCCGTTTTAGGTCGAATAAAATCCCACCACAAATCTTAGATTCTTCTATGAATACAAGGTTGGGTGCCTACTCACTTTCCCTATGTTTCATTGTGATTTAAAAAACACACCATTGTGCTATTAGTCAGTGCCTACTGGCTTTATGCAATTTTACCAGATTTAATTAATTCAATTTTTTTGCACACTTGTGTAAGCCTAATTTATCTAAAATTAATTTGGTTCAATTTTAGAAACATGTTCGAACACCCATTTGGGTGTGCCGACGAGTTTGGTGTATCTTTTTCTGTTATCTGGGTTTATATTTAATTAACTTCATGTATTGCCCAACCCCTTTTTATTATTTTAAAATTTAATAAATTTGTGTTTGAATTATTGCAACAAAGTCGGACACCCCTTTGGGCGTGCCGACATGGTCATTGTAATCTTCTGTTAGCTGGTTTTATTGTTTAATTAATTGCATGTGTTGCGAAGCCCCATTTTATTGAAATTAAATATAATAAATAGTTTCTTCGAACATGAACTTGAATTGTTGGATCATTGGAACTTGTTATGTTGAACATCTGATTATTTAAATGTGAATTATCCATTTAGATTGATATGATATGTATATTACCTTTCAAGTTGTTATACTAAACTGCTTATTTTTTAAATGTGCATTATCCGCTGAGATTGATATGATATGTATATTGTCTTGCAATTTGTTATGTTGAACTGCTTATTATTTAATAGTGTGTTATCTGCTGAGGTTGATATGATATTTATATTTCCTTGAAAGTTGTTATGATATACTATTATATTTATGCCTTGTGGTATGGGGGTATCTAGTTATTTTTTAAGATGAGACTTTATATGTTGATTATGTCATATCTACTGTTGTGAAAACATTAATTAAATTCAAGGTGGGGAAAGTGGGCAGGTCCCATATTAAGGGTCATGCTTAGATCCTCTGTTACTGATGGGTTACCTCTATGTTTCAGGGGAAGTGTCATTGGATTTGCTGGAACGAGACTTCCTGGGAATTTCTAATACTTTTGAGTGATACTAGTTCTAAAAGGGCCCATCGGGACAGATCCATTAGCAATGTGGCTAAGCTAGCCTTAGATGACACTTGACCCCTTTTTTTGAGATCGGGATAGAATCAGGGTGAAGCCATACCTTGGGCGATACTTGGTATTTCGAAAGATTGCCTTGGACGGGCTCTGTAGTATTAAATAAATTGACAGATATTTTGTAGCGATACCTTCAGGATGGGCTTGGACTCCAACTCTCAACTTGAACCTTAATAAATGATGCACTTAAGGGTTGATATTATTGACATTTGAGTTTTCTTGGGAATTGAGATATCCTTATGATATGTGGTAGTACACCTGGTTGACAATTGACTTAGACCCCATGTTAAAGCACAAGCTTGGGGTATACCTCTTTCTTGTTTACCATGGATTCTAGGTTTTATACATATATACGTGTTTGTGCATTTTTCTGCCATATACCCTTTCAGACTACCAACTTAGGCTGAAGCAGGTGATTAGGCATGGGTGTCGTTTGGAACCCAATCTGGATTATTTATTTCATTGTGTTTAAATTAATTACCAGGGATTATTATGTAATGGCACACTGCATTTTTATTATTGCACGAAATGGAATGGTTTAGACACTGTGGGTGCCTGCCTACTGGGATTTCATCTCACACACTCATCATACATCATGGTCACCCGAGTAGATTACATGGTCACAGGTTTTGAAAAAGGGAAGCATGATACTTCTGATGCTTGATTGTTCATTACTACTTAGGATGGAGACTAGTGGAGAGGACCAGGACTTGCTTGCGATGTAGTTGCTTCTTGTGTCTTTTCTTTTAGTTGGTTGTTTTTTTGACTTCTATTTTCCTTACTTTCAGTTTACACTCATATCATGGCATGACACTCTTTTGTGAGTTTCCGCACTTGGTTTTTATTATTCAGTTGGATTATTTACATTACTTCTGTTGTAATTTATTTGTTCACATGCTTCCGCTACTTATTGTTTGTTGTTGTTTACTTCTGTTGTGATATTATCTATTACCTTTGAGGGAATAGTCTCCCCCACACAGACAAAAAGGGCCCTCTCTGCTAGTCGGCAGACTCTAGAATTCAGGGAGATGTTCTTGAGGATATGTGACCTACATGTCCGACCCCCGTCTTAGATGTGAGTCGGGTCGGGACATTACAGCAACCACTTATTTCATTTGTGTAATCAATCATTATCCCTATCATGTATATTTTGTTTGTTAGAACAACACATCTGTTTTCTTTTTTAATTTTTTTCTGCATAAATTTGTTGAAATATATATTTGGTACTTAATTTTATTTTATTAAATGACAATAATGCCAAGGATGAAGCTATGTAATGTTTCATCGACCATTTCAATTGATGAAAATCCATTGATCTCCCTCTCTATGACATCTGATCCACCATCTACATGCCCCCTTAAACCATATCCCCATGCACCATCTCTCACACCCTTTGTGAGCATTTCTTTAGTAGCTCAGTTTTTTCCTCCAATTTCAGGAGCCTCAGTAGTGGGGGAGCGGCGTGCTGCTTCTAGAACTTCACAGGGATACTGGAGGGTGACTGTTATCAGTACAAATTTTAATAGGAATAAATTTATTGAACTTTTTTTATACTATCTATTTGTTCATTAAATATGGAAATAATGAAACTATGGAGAATAATATAAAAATTTAATTTGTATGGAATCTGATCGGAGATATGATAGTTGTACCATTTGATTCATATGGGGTCAATACAGATGATGCTGCAGGATTACTTGGCCAGATTTTAGTCCCACTAGCCACGGAGCCTATTTTCCTTCCTATTGCATATAATGATTTGAGAAATATGCCTGAAAGTTGGAGAAATGAAGTTTTTGATTTACAAATAATGATAATTTTAATATATTAAGGTGTAATTGAATGTCATGTTATTAATATTTTAAAAATGGACATCTGTGTACAGATGTTTTTCTAAATTAAGGTTGCTTATGTGATATCACGAAAGTGGACATTGAAAAATCTTGGGAAAAATGTAATAATCTAAATGGAAATTGTGGGGTGATGTCATGATACTTCGTTGACCACCTAATAGATGTTTTACAAGCTACCCAATGGGGTACCCAAAAAGAAATGGAATGTTTTTGTTGATAGACATCGTGATGAGAAGTAGATGGTATTTAAATATATATTACTATAATAATATCATTTTACATTTATACATGTATATGAAGAGAATATGACATTGAATACATTACTATTAAATTTCATTTTATTTATTGTGGGATATTTCAAGAAAGAATGCATCAAGCCAGGCTAAGCAGGTCATCCTTCACACTATAGGGTCAAAAGGTTTTTCTAGAAGCCGATCTACTCTTGTAATATTTTCATTAGTTTAAATATTTATATTATAATATTATTTGTTTAATATATTAAATTGTTGATTTATGTTTTTTTAATGCAGTCACAGAGTTTAGGGCATAAAGCATCCTGAAAAGAAGTGTGGTTGAATGTTCACTAAATATCTGATGGATTTTTTGTTAATGATCCTATAAAAGAAGTTGGGGTAAGAACTCATTTTTCATTATAATAACTTATTTTTTGTTATTATGTTAATATATATTACATCTAATATGACAGTTACTTGATTTATAGTTAAAAATTAAAGAACTATGGGATGTCAATCCTACGCAGTCCTACTCAGTCTCCCAGGATGACCTGGTTTCTAACATCCTTGGGAAGGAGTATCCTGGTAGAACGCATGAGATGGGTTTGGGACCCTTACCATCTAAGGTCTTCAGAAGGACATTGAGGATTTTAACTGCATCTACTCCTAGTTTTAGTTAGTCCATACCCCAAGATACTCATAGAGAGATTGTTTTTCTACGAAACATTGTTCACGACCAGGGAGCTCAAATATCCGCTTTGCAGAAATTGTTGATTGATTTATATCAGAAGATGAATGGATCTTCCCCCGTTGGTATTGCATCAACTGGTGGTGAGCAGGTAAATCACAAAATTCAAAATCATTTAGTTTCAAACTTTTATTGGTCTTATGTTTAAATATAAATATACAACAGTATTTAACATTCAATATAATGTTCTTTTAGGTGGTAGCAGGAAGAAGAGATGGAGGTGGAGAGGGTGATGAGCTTTGTTCATCATCGGACCGTGATTAGTTTTTATGTCGATATATTGAAAAAATATGGTAACAGTCGGTTTTTATATGTATCATGTGTGGCACATAATTGCCACCGAACATTTTCATGACCTAAAATTTTCTTGATTTCTCATGTTTTCTTTTATGTATTTTATTGATTTTTAATGTTTCATTTTAGGTCTTTATTTCTCGAGTGTGGTATGCACCATATATGTCAATTATTTGATTTCATGAATCATGTTTTATGATTCATTTTTCCAAAATTTATTAGGTTTTTTACCCAAGTATGAACGATCAAAAACATTTCCTATAGTAACAGGAATCAATCCATTCATAATTCTTGGAAAGGTCCTCTATAAAAATTTGTCTCATTTATAGGAGGAGAAGGATGAGATGTATGGGAACCATTATGTGAGATAGAAATAAACAAATTGATGTGAATGAAGAAGGGTCTCGCCTTTAGAGTATAACCAGTATGATTATAATTTTCACCAAGGCCTATTATAGAAGATCCCAATTTCATTATATATATTGAAACATTGTGAATAAATCCACATATAGTTTTTGTATAATACCCCTATGCATATTTGGAACTTTCCTAGGGTAAGAGTCATTTTTTTCATAACATAGGTTAATGGATAAAGAACCACATGCTAAGGATCCTTATTTACATTTGAATAATATGGATAAGAATACATGTCTTGCTAGGTATACTGCTCTAAGAAGTTTAAAGTCTTACAATATGGACCATGCATCACATATTTTAATATCATGTGAAAATGACTAAAATAATCTATACTTTAAGATCATATGAAAAATGCCTTATTATATGATGTTTAATGTAGTTCAAATTTATGTTCTAAATGAAATGAACTTGTCTTGATTCCAACCTAATGGTTGGAAAACAAATGTGAATGAAGAAATCCAGTCACTAAGATTAAGTGGGGGATTTGATATCGGATTTTTGGTGGGGTTTGAGATAGGAGATATAGGAATCACTATGTATCCCATGAAAATAAGAATCAATCCACACATAATTATTATAATTTTGAGGAAAATATGATCAGATTAACATAGAATTGAGAAATTATAGGGAAACCAAAGTAAATAGAATGAGTGTAATGGTACATACCCTTTATGAACTTTCTTTTGTGCATTATCAAGTATTGGGGATGTTTAGGGAGACTTTTGTGTTGATTTTCAGGTTTGAGTTGGTGTTTTAGCCTTTTAAAGGCCACCATAGCTTGTGCAATGACTTTTCTGGATATGAAAGAGGTAGTTTTATATTGGGCGTGCTCTTGTGTAAAATGGGATATATAACCATGACTTGGGGATGACATAGTGTTATGTGTTTTTTCCTAGTGGTTTTCATATGCACCATGAGAATCTTGAAATTCCCTTGGTTTCCAATGTTGAATCGGTTCATGGAATGGTCAGTGTAGAGGGGGTGGAGGTGGCAATGATGGACCTAGAAGTTTTAAGCCCGGTATGGGAGGATGGGAAACCGAGCGAGGGGAGTGAGATTAACTTAGTTCAATTTTCTCCTACAAAGGAGGGTGCACAGGGGATGCCTGGTGAGCCGTAAGGAGAGGCTGAGCTTAGGGAATCACCATGAGAGATGCTATTACCATCTGAGAAATATATGGGTGGGAAGGTGTTAACCATATGTGCTTCTACTAAGTATGTAGAAAGGATGAATGGAAGAATGATCCGAGTAGACACAAACAAGGAGCAATGAATGTTGATTGACAAACAACACCTAATACTACTAAGAGGTTTCAATAACAAGAAAATTGTGGTGGTAGAGTTCTTGCAAGTGTGGGATAAGCTAGCTTCCCATTTCAAAGACAGTATCGAGGACGACCCTGGAAAAAAGATAACAACTCTATCCTAGAAATTATTTAAGGGATTTGAGTATAATTTGTTTAAGCTGGTCTTTGATAGTTTTTTATGTGTAATAGTGTTTTATGTCTTGGTTAGACTTGTTCATTCCACACTTTTTCCATAAAAGTGTTATTTTAATAAAAATATATATATTTGATGGGAGGCCAAATTCAATTTTAAAATGGGAAAAAAGATAAAACGATCATGTAGGTTCTAGATCACACTTTTACTAAACCCAACACATGAGTTTTAGTTATTAACCATTTTTTGGTAGAGTCCATTGTGATTCAATAATAAATATAAGTTTTATTACCTTCTTGTTTTGAATTTTTGACTTTCCCTCAATTTTTGGTTGATCCTTACTCATCATCCCCTTCCCCAGTCACCTCCCTTGGTGTTCCAAACCACTTGGATCATATTGGATCATTTATATTGTAGTTATTCGAATCATGATAGCCCTCTATTTACCCATTACTCTTTTAGTATCTTTATATTATATTCAAGAGTTAATTATGGTGGTAATTCTCCTCTTTTTTGGGTTTTTGATGGAGCCTTATTATTCATTTGATTCAGTAGTGATTCACTTGATATCAGTGGTGGTTTATTCATGGTTCTTGTTCATTTCTCCATGAATATTTAGTCAAGGTAGGGGATCCTTTATCTCCCCTTATTTATATACACATTTATAAATATCATGATTTTCTATTTCTTTGGTTAAATGGTACATTATTTTAATAAACATAATAAACAAGATTAATTGTATTTTAAGGGGAAGGTAGAAATCACATGATTTTTACTTATTCTTGTTATTTATTCTTATATAGCCACACTTACTTTCATTTCTAATTATGACTTATTTTGGGATAGTGTGTTGTTTTGGTTTTTATAAAACTATATATGTATGTTTCTATAACCTCACCATATATGGAAACGACTAAGAGTATATATCAAACTATTGAATTGGTTTTCCATGTAATATTGTATTTCTGTGTGAATACCCTTCATAATAAATTAGTAATTATGATAAAAATCATTATTGAAACTAAATTATGTGTGGTGGTTATGATTTGTAGTGGTTATGATGTGTAGTGGTGGTGATGTGGGGTGGTTGTGTTGTGGGGTGGTTGTGATGTGTTGTGGTTAGAATTTGTTATATGTTATATCTATTGGAATGGTTTTTTTTCAGGGCATTGGTAATGGGCCTGCGGTATTAGTTTCATTTTTTTAATCTATATTTTCTAGTGGTTTTAACCACTGAAAAATAAATATAATATATTTAGCGGTGGTTTTAACCACCGATAAAATTAGGGTATTTTACTATCTTTAGTGGTTAAAATAGCCGCTACAGACAATAATTTAGCGGTGGTTAAAACCGCCCCTAAAGAGTTTTCATATTCCTTTATTATATTAAGGTCGGTTTTAATGGTTTTAGCAGTGGTTTTCCCTAGTAAAGCTAATATTTTTGTATATGTGGTTTTAACCACCACTAAATAGTTTTCATATTCCTTTATTATATCTTGGCGGTTTCCCCCGGTGAAACTGATATTTTTTTAGGGGTAGTTATAACTACTGCTAAAAAAATATCAGTTTCATCTGGGAAAACCTGCACTAAAACCGTTAAAACCCCCCATGAAAGGCACCCACTACAATGGTTACCATAAACTGATATTAAATCTTGGAATCCTCTGTGTATTTTATGCGGAAACACACTATAGTCGTAGTTTCAAAAAACTTCCATAGAAACATATGGTGGTGGATTAAACCGCCGCCATTTTCAAAAAAACTATCGGGAAATGATCTTTTCCTGTAGTGATTCACTTATATTGGATCGCTTTATAAAATAAAAAACTCTAATTTTAATATAACTATTAATCCATCAATAGATGAATAATGGATTAAGTCCCTCGAAAATATATTTATTCCCTTTAGATTTAATGAAAGGGAAAAGGTTATTCCATCAGTGTATTATCTGAACGGTTATGTTGATCAATGGTACCCAATGGTCTAAAACACCAAAAAAGGTGATAAAATCTAAATTCTATAATATATAACTTTTAATATGAAATTATTTGAGAAATACATTCCATTAGAGTAATGATATGAAATGAAGATTAAGTTCCTCACTTTAGAATATAAGGAAGAAATAATTATTACATAGTATGAGTATAACATTAGAAGATTATCTAGGCTTGTTTTGGACTATAAAAATAATCCAAAATGAAATATTAATTATTTATTTGATGGGATTAATATAAGTATTCAAAGGGCACAAGTTTCTCAAAAAATTTCATCACATGATGATATAATATCACGTGTAATCAGGAAAGATAAATAGTTTTCGATGATTTATATCTTAAAGGTAAATTAAGAAATGAGGAATTTGACTGAGTAATAAGGAAAAATAATTGTGTTAAAGAATAATAAAGTAAATATGAGATTTAAAACATGTGAAAATTATGGAAATAAACACCTACTAACTTTCATAATGGGACAATGGGTTTGTTTTAAGTGTGTAGAAAGGGTTCATTGGGCACATGAATTTAAGAGAAATAAATAAACCACTTTTATACAGGGATTCAATTATAAACAGATAGTGAATTATTCAGACCAATTTCCCAAGTGTCAAGGGAACCACCCAAATAAGAGGATGAAGTGATAAGACCAGGATTATGTGATTACCACAACAAAAATTGAATTTCCAAAAGATGTGGTGGAAGGTACTTTGATTTTAACATCTTATTTAACTAATTTTTTATTTTATTTTGGATCGTAAATTTTTTTTATATATTCCATGTTTTCCCTGAAAATTAAGTATTTCCTTAGAGCCTAAAAGAAAAATTTTATGATCATTTTTCCTAGTTTAGATATTATTACAACAAGGATATGTCATCTACTTCCTATTATGACACATATAAATATTCTATATGTAAACATCATTATTAAACTTATGGTTATATTTCATATAATCCTTGGTATGGATTGGATTTAAAATTATAATTAGAAAAATTAATGATAATATAAGGATATTATGATTCATAAAGGAGATATATAGTCCCTTCTATTAAAATGGGAGACTACATAATCTAAATTATGACAACCCACAACCCAAACTCCTAGAATATGGTGATTAAAACATAATCTTTACATTTCTAGATTTGATACCAATAAATGTGTCCCAATATCCATAATCCCAAACATAAAACATAAAATTTAAATATTGGATATCTTAAAAACATAATGACCTTTTAGGTTTATAGTTTTAGAGAATTATTACAAGCACTTAAATAATAGAACCCATGTATTCAAAAGAGTATTTTCCCAGTATAACCATCTTTTATTATTCTAAATTAAGTCTTAAACATATCCCATAAAATTTTTCACACGTTAAATATTTCAATATATAACTCATTAACCATAATTATTCATGACCTGGTTAAAATGAAAACATATTAATTGTGATCTAGAATTCTCAGAAAAGGTAAACATAAGAATTAACAATTGAATGCCAAGAGTGAGAATAACATAAGCATAAGGGTAGGATGACATAATCAAAGTGAATGAGCATAACGTAAGAGAATAAAACCCCAAAAAACCCATTTCGTTAAAAATGTTCATGACATAAATATTTCAAAAAGTAAATAGTTATAAGATTCAATAATCATTATCCATGAGATGTAAATCCCTATCAAATGAACCATTAAAAACACATAGTAATCATATAGAAAATGGTTGGTATCTTATATCATTATTTCCATAACCTGTGTTCACTCATATAAAAAATAACTGGAACCTAATTAAATACATACGAAAACCCCCCCCCCCCTAGTTAACTCCATAATTTTTTCCATTAAATACAAGGAACATTACCCAATGCATTGGAGAGATATATTTGTCTCACCCATCATATAAGTTGTATTAGGGTCACCTATTGTATATGATGTATCGGTATCACCCATAATCTTGATCTATATTGGGATAACCCTTCATCATAAATAATGTATGTATACTATACATAAATATAACACACTGAAATATTTCATTTTAATCATCCATATTTTAACAACATCTTGAATCCTTGTGTAACCTGATTTAACCATGGAAAAGAATCGTGATTCATGATGATCACTTTAAAAACTCACTATAAGACATACAGAGGAATAATATGAATGGTATTATAAGATCATACTTCCAGTGAATTATATAAATAATTAAAGTATATTTTCATCAATAAAAATACCATTAATATAATATTTAAAACAATTAATTGAAAAAAGGACAAAATACCCTTTTCCTTTTGTAATTTTAAAATATAAAAAAAATTGAGAAAATGATTTTCATTGAAAATATACTTGGAAACATAAAAATAAAACATAAAATAAAATATTTTAAAATAAAATGAGAAAATATTTCCAGGTTTTGACCATTAAAAAAATACAATATTTACAAAATTTTGTAATGATAATCAAAAGTGACCTGTAAGGGAAACATTAAGAAATTTCCTTTTAAAATTTTTGTAAAGTAAGGTAAAATTTCAATGAAAATAACATTATTTAATCATTTATATTTAAAAAATAACATTCTTGAAATAAGGTAAAGAACATGGTGGTATATTTTGGTTAAAATTCATTAAAACGTTAATACAACATTTTTAAAAGAAAAATCTGTTTACATCCTTATAAACCAAAACACCATTTGAAATATAAATCATAATAAGGAATATAAAATACCATGAGCATAAAAAGATTAGTGATTTTATATTTCAGGAGTTAGTGTATACTCTATATATATTGATATAGGTGCATCAATCAAAACATGTCTCATAGATGGAATGTTGAGATGAGAAACCTTTGCAACTTGGGTAGTTCTTGAATCCAAAATAAATTGAATTACAAAACATAACATCATTCTTTAAAGACCATAATATATATAAAATTATATGTTAAAACACGTTCATGGGGTAATAAGTACACCTTATCAAATAAATCATGGTACATAACATGTATTATATGTTAAAGAATTAAAATTAACACCTTGAACACCCTTGGCAATTTTATGATATTTAAATAAATATATCATGAAATATGGGAAATAAAAGGAAATTTAATTAAAATTATCAAAGATTAATTCATGATATAAAATCTTAATAAGAATAATATACACCTTAAAAATTAAGTATGTACATAATACTCGACCAGTCTCAAAGAAACAATATTGGGGCGAATAATCCTTACAAAGATCATATCATTGAAGATAAAATTGATCACTATATTTTTTATGGTGAAAATTATAAAATGATAAAATACATGAAATATAAAATAATATAATAAAAGTTCCTTTAACACATAATTTTATCATAACATAGTCAATGAAGTAAAATCGTAACTCAATGAATGAAATTTTATTTAAGAAACATCTTACCTCGAGCCCAAAATCACTATATACATTATTTAACTCCTATATTATAAACTTATATTAATTATTTTCTTATTTAAAAATATTTTCAAGTTTTATTTCATAATAATTAAATAATTTATTTCATTTATTTCAATGGAATATTTAATTACTTAATTGATTATTTATGTGTTGTTTGTTATGATAACGTTCAGTTTAAAGTTACAAAACGACTTCATTTTGTTGACTAAAGTAAAAGGGACAATTTTTAAATAATATAAAGAATAATAATAATGAAATAATTATAATTTTTATACATTAAATAAATTTTTAGAACCTCCCATGAAAGGAGTACATAAGAATTAATTACATCTCTTCATGGAGTTGGTAATCCTTGTGTACGCCTGAACGACGTTATCATTTTTCAATGGATGGAAGGGAAAGAAAATAATGATATTTTTATTTAAATATTTATGATTATATCAATAATATAATATAAATATATATTAAATATATAATTATAAATATCCATGAGAGGTGGTGATAGAAAATGATACACTTCGCTTCGTGGAGATGGTAGTCCACACATATGCACAAAGATGTTTTTGCTCCCCGTTTGATGGAAAAGGAGATGAAAAAATGTAATTCCAAAGTAATAATAAATTTAATTATATATTATATACTTATGTTATTATATCATCATGGTTTAATAATATTTGAAAAATTTATGAGAATAAATAAACTTGAAATTGGTTGGTTAGGACTTATACCTTCTCCTTAGATAACCACTTTGTATTACACCTTAAGACCTCTAGTTTTGTCTTTTTATGAGATCCAATTTTCTAAGTCATGGATAGAAATGTTGGGGATATACATTTTCATGTATTTTCTAAACTACAGTTTTCAAAATTTGTGATGAAGATAGTAGATCGGGTTCTATTTTATAAGTGAGTGGAAGGAAACTCTATGAATTACATAAAGCATTAAATTTATATAAATTAATTATTATGGAAAAGTGAAAAAAATGTAGTATAAAGGATGAGTATGACTCAAAATCCTATCATTAAATATAATTTGGAAAAGTTATCTGATGTTTTCACCCTTATATATTAGTTTTAACCCTCCGTTAACCCTTTTGATGATTACCGTGATATCAAAGTTTTTTACACTTTAGGGCTCAAGAGCATTTATATAAAAGGAAAACTGAATCATAAGTGGACCATGGTTTATATTATATAAAACATCCCAATTAATTATCTAAAGATAATATTTTTATGAATTTTAAATCATGAAATAAAATATTATTTATTATCAAATATAATTGATAACATTTTTGGAACTATTCATTTAATTTAACCTTAAGGTCATCACGATTAAAATGTAATCATAATATAATCATTTATTATGTAAATAATAAATTATTTTTAACAGAAAAATAAAATTTTAACCATAATTATTCCAAAATACATTACCTTCAATGTTTCTAAAATTATTTACATAGATTTATTCACTACTTGTACAAACATTGTGTCCATGTTGTAGAACCATCTAAGGTAATTTTAAATTCACAAAAACATTATAAATGAATTAAAAAATTAAAAAATTATCTATTATCAAACCAACCTTTAATATTTATTCATAACTTATTATTATCCCTAGTTGAACAGATAAGAGAAATTTTATATCCAGAGAGTGATATTTTGTATTTTTATTTACTTAAAATATAATATGGGTCTTTATCAAATAAAAAAGGATCCAAGTGGCAATAAATTATTATATTATATTCATATTAATAAAATAAACTCATAAAATGTGATAAATTAATGTTTTTGACATATTTTAAATCCATTTAACATTAGTTTTATCCTTAATTAACTGGATTTACCCTTTAGTGTGGTTATTATTATTTACCATAGTTACTATTCATAATGTCCAAAAATAAAAGGGACATACATACCAAGTATTAATTATTAATTTTCAAAATATGGAACACATTTTATCAAATTTAATTTATATAATTAGAGTAATTTAATTTAAAATTAAACCTGTAAAATGAGATAAAATACATCATTTGAGAAAAAATGTCTTCTTAAGTATAAAAGTTTTTATACTAAAACAAGGAATAAAATTAATTAAAATAACCCCAATATAATTATTCATAATATAAATAAAGTAATTTTACTCTAAAAAAATTGTAAAACAAAATGTAACATTTTTAATTTCTGAAATGAAAATATAGTTTTCAATAAAAAACTGTATATTTTCACTATTCATTGAAAAATAAATCTTTTCAAAAAAATAAATATTAACATCCAAACATAATATTTATATGATTATTGATAATTTTATATCCATTTTATCAAAAACTAATTCTAAAATTATCATAATTTAATTATAATCTTCTCTCATAAAAAAATAATCACCATTTCTGTAGAAAACATATTTTTAAAGAATAAAATGATGTTTCTTAAAATTGATTACTTATTTGCTAAGAATGTATCAATAAATTTTTATTTATTAGTTACTTTATATATATTTCATAATTTGGTTACTTATATTCATAATTTCTAATTAAATTTCTATGTTATAACGATTATAATTTATTAATAATATTTCGTGGTTTGTTTATGTTTGGTGTTGTGTGTCATATACGCTATCGAATATAGTGTTCATTTAAAAAATATTACTTTTCTACATTATTCCCCCATTAATAAATTGATTACTAAAAAATTTATATTTATCTCAATAATTAATGGCTTAACATTTGAAAATACCATATTTTAATACCCATGTCAAAAAAGGGTAATAAACAGCCTTTTGAAAATAAGAGAAATAAAATATAAAGGTATCCTAAAAAACACATTATCGGGTTTCCAAATAGGATAAAATTAGTGTAATGTGAAAATGTGAACATGGTTTAAAATTTAATTTCCATATAATTATTGACATTGATAGATAACATGAATCCCAAGAAATTGAACGATCGTGGTAAAGTCAATAACCACAAAACTAGAAACCAACAAGGCATGGAAAAGATAAACAATTCATTAAAAATGACTAAAATAGGATAAAATATTTATTTCAAAATCTTTTTCCTATATTTAAGGAATTCATTTAACATCTAGATTAAGAAAATAAGGAAATATACTTACTTTATTTTCTTCATTTCTATAATTTCAATTTCATCTATTGGTTTCATGTTTCAATCAGTTTCTAATTCGATCTCATCACTTACTCAAATAAATTAATATTCAAAAGTGATTTTCCCATTCTTCTATCTCTAAAATAATCTTCTAACATTTAACATAATCCATAAAATTATAATAATTTATTCCTCTTATACTTAGATATTGACCAAAAATAAAATTTATTGTACAAGGTAATAAAATACCCAAAATTAATAGACATTAATATGAATAAATAATATAAAAATATAAAAAATTAAACAATAACACCAAATACTCAATAAATATAATTCCATAAATAAGTAACCCTATACCCCAATTAATATTAATAACCTCAACATTAATAAATGTTTTAACCTTAAAGGTTGTCTTGTGTCATTCATCTTACATCCCTAAAAATGTAATAGTATTGTTTTGAAATAATCCTGCATGTTAAACCTAAGTGTTATATGTACCTAAACCTAAAAAAAGCCTCCAAAAAAATATCATCTATAAAATCAAAATATCATCACTTAAATCCTCAAAAGGGGTGTCTAGGACATTGAACTTCTGATCAAACTTAAACTTATAAACCCATTATGGTATCCATAACTCTTAATTTAACCTCACATGAAAACATCTTAAACTATAAATTTATCTAAACCATGATTTATAACAACTATAATAGCTTAGAACGTTCACTCCCAAAATCTAGTGCTTAAAACATAATCTTTAAATATATGGTTTTAATGCTAATAAATGTTCCCCAATTTTGAAAATCCAAAACATATAACATTAAATATAAATATTAATTCATTTACATACCTAATGTCCTTTTAGGTTTATAGTTTTAAATAATTATTATTACCTCTTACATAACAATACTCATGTATTAAAATGAGTATTTTTCCCATAATACCTATATTTTCTTATTCCACATTAATTCATTAACATATCCTATAAAATTATCCACACATGAAACCATTTTATACATAACTCATTTAACATCATTATTAATAACCTATAGAAAAGGAAAACATAAGAAGGGTGGAATCAAATACTCAGTAAGGGTAAACATAAGCATTAAAAATTGGATTCAATTAATGATCATATGATGATAATAAGGTTATGATGAAATAATCAATAATCATGAGCCATGTGATATCAATATTAATCAAATGAACCATTAAAAACTCATATTAATCATAGAGACAACATGTTGGTATCATTGAACATTATCTTCATAACCCATGTTCAATAAGGTAAAAATTAATTTGAGCCTAGTTAATTTCATATGAGAGACCTCCCTGGTGACTTCTTTCCTTCTTCCCATTAAATACAATGAACATTACCCAATGCATTGGAGAGATATATCAAGCTCACTTATTGTAAAAGTTGTATCAGGTTCACCCATCATCATGATATATATCAGGTTCACCCATCATCATCATTAATTTTTGTGCATCATACATGAATATAACACATAGAAGCTTTCATTTTCATCATAATCCTTTTAAAAACATCTTGAATTCTTTTACTGCATGATTTAACTATGGAAAATAAATGGGTTTCATGATAATATCTTTTTAAAACTAAACATAAGTCAACCTGAGAAAAAATATATGGGTGTTATCAAAATATTGTATTCCCAGTAAATAATATGAGTCATTAATTATTGTTTAAATAGATGAAAATAACTTTAAAATAAAATTTAAAAAAATTATTGAAAATAGGGGAAATACCATTTTCATTCAATACCTTTAGAAACCAGATTTAATTTTTTTGAGAAAATGATTTTATTTTTAAATAACCATGGAAAATTATGAAGGAAAGTTCAAATAAAATATCATTCATTATGAGGGAAAATCCATTCCAGCCATTAACAAAAATAATAAAAATATTTTTAAACTTATATAAAGATAAACAAAAGAGATTCCTGAGAAAAACATTGTGAAATTTACTTCTAAAAAATTGTTAAAAATAAAATTATGAATTAATTTATTTTTAGAAAAAAAATTCATAAAAAATATTAAAGAAAATGTAGTAAGAGTTTGTTTAAAAGTTATTAAAAACATTAAAATAACATTTTAAATGAAAAACCTTTTACATAATTTTAAAAACAAAAAACCATTTGATAGAAAGTCCATTATAAGGAAAATAAAATACCATGAGTATAAAAAGATTCATTATTTTATATTAACTGATTCTGTTTATAAAAAATATATATAAATGCAGGTTCATTAATAAAATTTTGTATCAAAATAAGGAAATTTAAAATGAAAACCCCTTTCAAATTGCGTAATTCTTGAATCAAACATCCATAGAATGAATGTATGTAATATAATTATTTAAAAATATTAATTTAAATGAAATTATAGGTTAAAATGTTAATGGGAAAATAATTACACCACATAAAATTGATCCTGGTGTGTAACATGTATTATGTCTATAAAAATAGAAATCGAGAACATGAAAACCATTGAATATTTTGTAACATTTGATCAATATCTAATGAAAGAGTGATCATAAAAGTAACTTAAATTATCATGATAAAATATTAATTAATGGTATAATATCTTAATATAGAGCATATAGACCTTATAAAATGAATTAGGTGAATAATACAAGACATGACTCAAAGAAACAATATTGATACGAAAAATCCTTAAAAAGATCATATCATTGAATTTAGAATTAATAAATGAAGTGATTATTTGTAAAAATTGTAAAAACAAAGAAAAAAATTGTAAATAAAACACAATACTATAATAAGTCCTTTCAAACATAATCTTCTCATAACATAGTCAATTAAGTATAAGTATGACATAATGAATGGAAATTGAGTTACGAAACCCCTTACCTCGAGTCTTGAATCACTACATACATTTTTTTAACTCCTATATAATAAACTTTTATTAATTATTTAATTATTTAAGACATTTTTACTTATTTATTACTTAATAATTAAACCATTTATTTCATTTATTTCAATGGAATATTTAATTTCATAATTGTTTAATTATGCATTGTTCATTTCAAGGTCATTCATTTCATAGTGGAAAATTAACTTTGGTATGTTGAACATGGTCAAAGATATAAATATTCCATCATCTCCAAAAATAATAATTAATAATTATCATTTTAATACATTAAATTCAATTTTATATCCATCCATTTAAGTCTAATATAAAGAATAAATTACATCTCTTTATAGAGGTGGAAATCCACACATACACAGGAATGACGTTATCATTTTCCAATAGATGGAAGGGTAATAAAATAGATGAAATATTGTCTTTAAATAATAATAATTGTGTCCTATATATCATAAATATAAATTAAATACATCATTATAAAAATCCAATATATTTGGTGTTGGAAAACAAAACACATCACTTAGTAGAAGTGGTATTCCACACGTAAGCACGAATGATATTTTCATTCCTCATTTGATAAAAAAGAGATGAAACCTGGTTGTACCATAGTCATAATAATATTTCACTATAAATAAGATACATATATTATTATATAATTGTGTTCTATTAATATTTTAATAAGGTTGATAAAGAAATAAAATTGAAATAGGTCGGTTAAGACTTATACCTTCTTCTGTGGTAACTACTTTAGATTTCATCATAAGGCTCTTAATTTAGTATTTCTATGAGACCATATTATCTAGGTCATTTATATAAATTTTTTGGAGATAGTTTTTAATTTCATATCTGAACTAGACTGTTAAAAATATTACAGAGAGAAGAGAGGAGGATCCCTTTAATAAGTGAGGTGAGGAGAATTCTAGGAATTACATAAAGTTTTTAATTTATATAAATTATATTTCCTATAACTGTTGAAAAAAATTGATGTAATTATAATATATTATTATTATTTGTCTTAATACTATCATAAAATAAAATTTGGACAAGCTTATGTGATCTTTTTTCCATTGTTTCTTATTTTTAACCTATATTAACCATTATTTATGATTACAGTGATATCAATGTTCTTAACTCTCTAAGGCTCAAGAAAGTTACTATAAAAGTAAAACTGATACATAATTGGTCACTGATTAATATGATATACCATATATCATTCACTCGTATGAAGGTAATATTTCTATGAATTTTAATTCAATAAATAAAATATTATTTATTATAAAAATACATTTTTAAAACTATTTAATTTGAATTTAATGTTATCAATATAACAATGGAATTAAAATATAATCCATTTAATCAAAAATAATAAAATATTTTAAACTATAAATTAATTTTTTCACAATAATTCATCCATAATACATTACTTTTAATGTTTCTAAAATTATTTACTTTAATTTTCCCACTGCTCGCATAAGCACTGTGATAGCTCTGTCGAAGTGTTTAATGTAACTATATAATCAATAAAAATTAGAAAAGAATTATTATAATAAAAATAATTTAATTGTTCTAAAATAAAATTTAATATTAATTAACAACTTATTTTTATCCCTATGTGAACATATAAGATAAATTTATAAGTAAGAGAGTGACATTTTGTTTTTTTTCGTTTCTTAAAATATTTTATAGGTAACTATCAAATAAAAAATGATTTTAGTGACCATAAATTATAATATTATATTATGATGGATGTAATAAACTGATTAAATAGTTTAAATTCAAGTTTTAGTTATATTTTATTGTGTTATCACATTCATTTTAACCTTAATTAACATGATTTACCCTTTACTTTGGTTATAACTATTTACCATAGTTTTTATTCATATGTTCAAAAAATAAAAGGTTACTATTTTAAAAATATTAATTATTATGATTAAAAATATATAATTTATTTTATCAAAATCAATTCATTGAAGTGGTAGAATTTAGTAGAAAATTAAACTCATGAAATGCAATAAAAAGATGTTTTCCAGAAAAAATGTCTTCTTAAGTATAAAATTTTATATACCAAAATCAATCATAAAATTGATTATGATAAACTTAATTGGATTATTAACAATATAAATTAACTAATTTAATGTGTAAACCATGTTAAAATAAAATTTAAATTATTAAATGCTTGAAAGGAAAATACATTTTTAAATAAAAAATTTTATCTTTTCACTATTCAGTGAAAAACAATATTTTAAAAAATCCAAAAATATCATCCTAAAATAATTTCAATATTATGATTTCAAAAATAATATATTTTTTATCAAATAAAATTTCTAAATTTTTTAAAAATTAATTTTAATTTTTTACCACAAAAATAAATAAAAATAATTTTTTGAAGAAAATATATTTTTGATGAATAAAATAAATTTACTAAAAATTGAGTGATTATTTACTAAGAATTTATCAATATATTATTATTGATTATGATCTTTACATATATTTAATAATTTTTTTACTTCTATTTATGCCCGGAAATTAAATTATTGTGTTATAAGGGTAATATTTAAATAATATTCTTTTGTGGTTTGTTTAAGAATTGTGTTATGTGGCATACAAGCTATTACAAAATTGTGTTTTTAAATAAAAATATCAATATTTTACATGTATACTATTGATATCCACCACTCATGTATCTACATAATCAAATTCTTAGATAATAATGAATGGTAAAGTTATCCTTATAATAGATGATGTACCTATTGTGCAAGAATATGTTGATGTGTTTCTTGAATAATTACATGTGCATCCACCTGAATATGAAGTTTAGTTTTTCATTAACCTCTTCCCTCATAAAAAACATGTATATAATAATCTCTCAAATATGTCTATAGTGGAATTAGTGGAACTGAAGAAACAACTACTATAATTTTGTGATAATGGAATTATATTCCCTAGTGTTTCACCAAAGAAAACCTATGTTCTTTTTGTTAAAATGAAATATAGGTTTATGATTTTGTGCATAAATTATAGGTAAATCAATGAAATTACTATATTGAACAAGTACCCTCTATCCCATATCTATGAATTCCTAAATCAACTTCAAGGAGGTTAATATTTTTAAAATATTGGTCTTCATTCTAAGTATCATCAACTACTAGTAAAAATCGACATATTCCAAAAATAGTATTTAGTATGAGGTATGGACATTAAAAATTTATAGTAATTACATTTGGATTAACTAATACACCCTCAAATATATGGATATGATTAATATACTATTAAAGAAATATATTGATAATTTAATTTTTGTATTTTTTTGTGATATCATTGTATACTATAAAATCTATTGTGATAATAAGAGTCATTTACAAATCCCTTTTAATAATATTAGAGAAAATGTGTTATATAGAAAATTTATTAAATGGTAATTATGGATAAGGGATGTTTATTTTATTTTCCATATTTTCACTAAGGATGTAATATCATTTTATCCTTCAAATATAATAGTAGTGATTGAATGTCCAATTCCAATGAATATAACTAAGGTTCCTAGTTTAATTATATTAACTGGTTTTTATTTATGATTTATTCAAACAAATTATCAATTAGATAACCTATTAACCAATTTGACATTTGAAGTGTCAAAGATCATATCAATAGATGAATGTAAATGAAGTTTTGAATAATGTAATAGAATATTAATCAATGTAAAGATATTGAATTTACCATCGAGATGGGATTGATTTTTGATATATAGTGATACATCACATAAGGGACTTGTATGTAGCTTTAACTAAAATGAGAGAGTCGATTCCTATGCATAAAGGTAGTTAAATATTCATGAACATAATTATACAACCAATGATCTTAATTTGGGAACAATAATAATTTCATTGAATATATGGAGTCCTTACCATTATAGTGAAAAATGTAAAATATATATGGATTATAAAATTTTTCAATACATATTATCACAAATATATCAACATGAGGAAATGTTGATGGCTATAAATACTGAAGGATTGTGATTTCACAACACACTACCACCCTAGTAAGGAAAATGAGGTGGTTTGCGTGTTGAGTATGAAATATTATTTGGTTTTGACTAAAATGATGATTGAAAAAGATCATGTATTCATGGATTTATTAAGGTTGGATATGGGAATCATTAGGAAAGGGGAAACCTCACATCTATTTTAAATGGTTTTTAAACCGTCCTTATTCGATAAAATAAAAAGTTCTTATCTTAATGATAGTAATATTATTATTGAAATTAAAATTTTGAATGATGGGAAGTTTGAAGAATTAATCTATGAAGATAGTATATTTAAATTTGGAAAGATTCTATTTGATCAATCCATTATTTATCTAAAAAGATAGTTTTTAGATGAATATCATAGAAAAAATTTCTTTGTACAACTAAGTAGAACCATAATGTATCATTATTTGAAGGATCATTTTTTGTGGGATAATATGAAATTGGAAATTACATTCGATGTATCAAGATATTTAGTTTTTCAATATGTAAATTTCAATTTGACAATATCCAAAAAGATTCATGAAACCTCTACCTATTCATATGTAAAAATGGGATGATATTATAAGGGACTTTTCACTGCATTTCCAAAACACATCGATAAATAATGATTTCATATGGTTTATTATTGATCACCATAACATGTCCTAAAATTTCCTTACTATAAGTAAATATATAAGTCTTGAGAACCTTATCAAGATCTATATTAATAAATTTTTAAGGCATCATGTTTCACCTATTCTGAATATATCTATTTTTTAACCATGGTTTACACTGAAATTATAGAAATTTTTTAGAAGGATCTCGATACGAATCTATTTTTGAGCATTAATTATCATCCTCTAATGTATGGAAAATCCAAAATAATTATTAAAAAAATAGAATACATATTTAGGTTTTTGTCACCTGACGTTTAGGTTATATGGGATCAGTATTTAGATTTGGGGTAACTCTCATATAACAATAGCATCCATTCAAGTATTAAAATGGAACCGTATGACGTGTTGTACAGGAAAATATTTCATACAATAATTTTTTCGGATGAAGTTAGTGAAATTAAAATTTAATGTCTATAAAGTTTTGATGAGGAAATATAAAAAGTGATAAATATTCAGAATCAAATTAAATAATCTCAATATAGGAAAAATAGCTATACAGATAACCGAGTGAAGTATTTAAAATTTCAAGTGGTAGATCATGTTATCCTGAAGGTATCTCCAAAGAAGTGTGTTATAAGGTTCAGAAATAAATATAAACTAAGTCCTATAATGATTAGACTTTTTGAAATTTTTTAAATAATTAATGTTTTGGCTTGTTATTTTTCAATTCCACGTAGCTGTTAGGTCAAAACATTTCTTTTAACTCTTATGACTTTTGTTTTTGAAAACACAAATTTTTTTATTATCATTTTTTAAATAAAGGACTTACATTGAATACTATTCTAAGTTTTTTATCATAATGATGATGTCTATCATACTGACTTTGTCTATCGTACTAACTCTTTGTATCTTACTGACTATGTTTATTATATTGAAACTATCTATCATACTCACTATGTCCATCGTACTCACTATGTCCATCGTACTCACATTATGCATCGTACCCAATTTTCATCATATCAGTGTTTTTGACTAAGTATTATTAATCGTACTCATGTGATACTTTTATAACATGTGTGATTTTTTTCATTTATCAAAATACATACTTATTATAATCTTGTTATCAGTTTTATATATTTATTTTTTTAACCAAAATGATGTTGTGGAGTTAGTTATAAAATAATCAAAATGATTTCATTCATTATGTTTCAATATGACCATTACAATGTGATGTGTCTAAGTCCCTCCATGTTTTCTGGAGAAATATGATCTTTGGAGAAGATGTGATTGTTATAATCTGAGGCCTATAAATAGGAGGTCATTTGAAGCAATGAAACACTGGTGAATAACTTTAGTTACTTCCAAGTTCTAGAGAGAGACTGTCTAACTTCTCCCTACTTCTTGTGAAATCCTTGAAATTACAAAACATGAATGGCTCATTCTTAGTTTTTGTATTTAAATAAGTTCTTTGTTTTTATTTGTGCATCCGATCAGGTGATAACGATTGAGGGCTGCCGGTGATAGGAAGATGGTGCAACCAATCGTCTTATCGAGGGATTTCAAGTGTTTGAAAGACAGAGGTGTCGATTACCTGTAAAATCGAGGGCTTGCAGGGATAAAAATAAGGGCATACCGATCATCGTATTGAGGACTTACCAGTGTTGGTGAGATAGACCTATTATCCTAGGTGAGAGTATACCCTACTCTTTGGGATAAAAGATTTGTAATACCTTTTACTTTTCCACATATTATTTTAATAGAAAGATAATCCTTTTATTTCATCATTCTATTTGTATACTTTTTTAATTGTTTTAATTATAGCTTACACTTTTAGTATTGATTCTATACTCTATATGGTATAATAAATTACAATTTTTATTACTCTGATATTTTTATTCAATCCAAATACAATTGTCTCATAACCTGTGGTATAATATTATATCATTAGACAATGAGTCTGTCTGATTATTTTTTTTCTTTAATAAGAGGCATTGTGAATTTTTTTACTTCTAGTAAACTAAAAACCTTAATGGTTTTAATATAAATTTTTAAATATAAAATTTACCCCCCCCCCCCCCCATGTATTTGTACCATCTAATATTCATTTAGATCTAAAAATTGGTATCAAAGGAGGTTTTTTCATTGCTTGGTATATTTTATTTACATTGTTCTCTTTTAAAAACACTAACATGTATTTGTGGAAATAGGATATTGATTATTTTTAATGGAAGGTATGATGAATGCTGATTCAATTGAAAATATTAATCCTAAAAGACCACCTATTTTTAATGGTAAAAGATTGGAATATCAGAGAGATTGAATGAAGACTTTCATTATAAATGCTAATGTAGATAACACTGTTATGATCACTAGTGATTATAAGATTCCCAGGAAAGAATTCAAGACTTTTACCACTCAAGAAAATCTTTAATATCAGCTAAAATATATGGTACGGAATACTTTTTTGTGTTATATGACTAAGAACATTTACTATCAAATCTTTTTATGTGAAGCTTCAAATATTATATGGAAGAAATTGGAGATTACAGATTTTGGTACTTCTAATGTTTTTGAAACAAGAAGATCTATGCTAAGAGATTACTATCAAGTTTAGAATTTCTTTATGGTGAACCAGTAGTTAATATTTAACAAATATTTATAAAAATAATGAGTAGTCTTCAAGATATGGGATATATAAATTTAGAAGATGAAGTTTTAGTTTATAAGATCATAGATATTATGCCAAATGAATGGGAATCCAAGAGAACCATTGTTGATTAATCTATAAATATTACTAACATTACTCTTGATGATAACTTTGTAACTCCATTTCAATATGAAAGAAGACTTAAGAGAGATGAAAATAAAGTGAAAAAAGAATGGTGGAGTAGCATTCACTACTACATAAAATCCTACCGAGTCATAATATCTTGTGAAAACTATGTCAAGAAAGGGGAAGGTTGAAGTCTTATTAAAATCTAGTGATACTGAGCAGTTAGAGAATAATCTTGAAAATCCAACTAGAAAAATGAATAAAATTTTTGGAAATAGGGATTTCTAATATAGATATAAAAATACTTCCAAAAGTAACAAGGATAAGAATGATTCTGAAGTCACATGCTATGAATGTAAAAGAGCACGACACATTCGACCTGATTTTCCTATGCAAAAAACTGATTGAAAGGAAAGACATTTAGAGAAGAATAAGAAGAAATACTGGAATTCCAAGGGAAATAAATTCTATAAATTTAATGACTCTTGGAGTGCCAGTAGAGGTGATTCTTCTAAAGACTCTTCTGATAGTGATTTCTCAAATCACAATATTATTTATCTCTTTTCCAAAACACCTTATAATTTCTTAATGGCCAAGGTACATAGTTTTGAATCTCTTACAAATATTTCTATGAGTAATAATTATCATGATAAGGATTATTCTTCTAGTGAAGAAACATCCTCATTAAAGAATGATAATTCTTTACCTTCTTCTGAAGAAGTTTCTAGATTTGCTAAACATTTAAAAAATGAAAATTGTAAAGTTTATAGAAAACTTGTAAAACAAATACTAGAATTGATATTTTAACAAAATAAGCATCAGATATTTCTAAATATCATGACTATAAAAATCTTGAGATTGAAATTTTTTCGATAAACCTTTAAAAAAATAAATTTTGAAAAGAACAAACATTCTAAAGATTTTGATAATATGATTTCTAAGAAAACTATTTTCGAATAAAAATTCAATTCTAAAACTAATAAAATTTAGGACAAGAATTTGGTTATTAGACTAAAATATGAAATATTTTCTATAAAGAAACTATTATCTAATTTTTCATATGGAAAAGAAAATTCTCATAAGATGTATTATCAAATGCGACCTCATTGTAATAGTCAAGGAATTGGTTATACTAATTCAAAACTTGTTTCTAAAAATAACTATTTTGTATCTAAAAAGGCCCCATTCCTTAATAAGTTACAAATTGATATTCATTGGAATACAATTTTTTCTTTAAATAAAACACAATCTTTGGGTTTCCACAAAGAAGACTTTTCAAAACATATATGGATTCCAAAAAAATATTCCTAACATTTCTAGATCCAAAAAATATTTAGATTCGAAATGTTTAATTGTTTTTGTTTTAGGAAATCAAAACAAGAAACAATAATAATACATTTTATATGGATAGTGGATGTTCCAGTCACATGACTGGAAACAAAAACATCTTCGAAAAAGTTACCAAGATGAAAATAGGAACAGTTTCCTTTGAAAAAAGGGTCATGGAAATATTGTTGGTATAGGTAAAATCGTTTTTTTGGAAAAAATTTGATTTCTAATTTTTTTTATGGTCTTAAGTACAACCTCATTAGCATAAGTCAATTATGTGATGAATTTTACCTTGTGAATTTTAGGAATGATAAATGTATAGTTCACAATTCCAAGGATGAATTCATTCTATCTTCCCGAATTCATGAGAATGTTTACACTTTGAACTTATAAGACCTTAAGAACCAATACATTCCTTGTATAAGTTCAATGGAAGACCAATATTTGTTATGGAATAGAAGACTAGGACACTGTAATTTTATAAATTTATATGAACTCTCTAAGAAAGGAATTGAAAAAGATATACCTGATATTATATTTAATTATTCTCCAGTTTGTGACCCTTGTCAATATGGAAACCAACATAAGTCAATATTTAAATCAATAATTGAAGTCACAACTACGGATGCATTATAGTTAGTGCACATGGATCTTTTTGTTCTAACATGAACTGGAAGTATTTTAGGAAAGTACAATATATTTTTATTGTTTGATGATTATACTATATTTACATGGGTATATTTTCTTTCTAAAAAAGCAAAATATTTTTTATTCTTTAAAAATTTTGTTCCTAAAGTTAAAAATGTGAAAAACCTACCATTGATAACTATCTAAAGTGATCATGGTGGATAATTTGTAAATTATGATTTTGAAACTTTTTGTAGTAAAAAAGGTATTACATAAAGCTTTTCTGCACCAAGAACACCTCATCAAAATGGTGTTGTTGGACGAAGAAATAGAATTATTTGAGAGATAACAAGAACCAAGTTGAGTGAATAATCAATTGAAAAACATTTTTGGGAAGAAGCTGTTAGTATTTATTTTTATTCTATAAATAGGGTATTAATTCAAACCTTTCTTAATAAAACTCTTTATGAGTAATGGACAGGCCGAAAATAAAAAAAATTATACTTCAATGTATTTAGTTGCAAAGTATTTAATTTAAATACCAAAGATAACTGTCATAGGTTTTCTCCAAAATATGATGAAGGAATTTTGTTAGGTTATTCCAACACTTTTAAGGATTATATTGTTTTTAATAAAAATACTTTTGTTGTTAAAGAAACAATACATGTTAAGTTTGATGAAACAGATCCTTTTGTTTTTAAAAATCCTCAAAACATTTCTTCTGAAGTGTTTTCCAAAACTGATTATCAACCTATAGAAGATTCCTTAAATATTTGAAATACTCAAGAAATCGTTTCTGAGACATTTACACCTGAATATATTTTACCACATATTAATGAGAAGGTTTTTCAAAATCCAAATTAGTTATTTATTAGGAATCATCCCAGTGATAACATCATTGGTGATGTAAATCAACCAATAAGGACTAAAAACTCCTTAAGAAATGAAATAGAAAAACTTTCTTTTCTAACTCAATTTGAACCTAAAACTCTAACTGAGGCCTTAGGTGATGAGGATTGGATTAAGGAAATTCAGGATGAACTAAATTAATTCGAAAGTAATAAAGTATGGACCTTCGTTGAAAAACCTAATGATACATCTATTTTTTGAGTAAAATGGGTTTTCAGAAACAAATGTGATGAAATGGTATCATTGTAATAAATAAAGCTAGACTTGTTGCTAAAGGCTACAATCAACAAGAAGATATAGACTATGAAGAAACCTATGATCCAATAGCAAGACTCAAATATATTAGAATCCTATTATCCTTTGAAGTATTAATTAATTTCAAACTCTTTCAAATAGATGTAAAGTGTGCTTTCCTTAATGGATATGTTTAGTAGGAAGTCTATGTAGACCAACACCCTGGTTTTGAAGATACAAAACATGCTTAATATGTTAACAAGCTTACCAAGGCCCTTTATGGACATAAAAAATTCCCTTGAGCTTGGTATGATAGGTTAAGAAGATTTTTGTTACAAAATAATTACGTTAAAGTAAAATATGATCCAACTATTTTTATAAAGAAAGAAAGAAAATATTATGATTGTTCAAATTTATGGTGATGAAATCATTTTCAGATCAACTCAAAAGTCTTTAACTGATTCATTTTCAAATCTAATGAAGTCTATGTTTGAAATGAGTATGATGGGTGAATTAACATTCTTTCTTGGTTTTCAAATTTCTCAAAAACCATAAGGTACTTATATATCTCAACATAAATATATCAAATTCTTACTCAAAAAATATGGGTATGACAATACTAAAAGTATTAGTACTCCCATTGGAACCTCAAACACTCTTGATCTTGATGAAGGTGGGAAACCATTTGATCATACAACTTTTAGAGGTATGAATGGAAGTCTACTATACTTAACAGCTAGTCATCCAGACATAATGTTTTTTGTATGATTATGTGATAGATATCAAAAAAATCCAAAACAATCCCATTTAAAAGCTTTGAAAAGGATTTTCCAGAATTTAAAACGAACTTTTGATTTATGACTTTTTTATTCTTCTTGAAATGACTTGGAATTAAAAAAAATTGGACACTGGCTTTGGTGGTTATAGAATGGATAGAAAGAGTACTTCTATAACATGTCATTTTCTAGGAGATTATTTAGTTTCTTGGTCATGCAAAAAACAACACTCAAATGAACTCTCCACTACTGAAGCTGAATATGTAGCAGCTGGAATTTGTTGCGCTCAAGTATTGTAGATGCAACACACACTCACAGACTATTGTATGGGTTTTACTAAAACTAAAATACTATTTGATAACAAAAGATACATTAATCTAAGTAAAAACGCTACATATCCCTCTCAAGAATAACACATAGATATTAGGCATCACTTTCATAGGAATCGTGAACAAAAAGAAGATATCATTTTAACATTCATTGGAATGAAAGAACAACTTGTGAATATTTTCACAAAATTATTACCCTCCGATAGATTAGAATTTATTAAACATAAATTAAGAATTATTACACTAAAATAATCATTCACATCTACTTTTTGTTTTTACAATTCCCCTTACATTAAATACTGCTCTTCTTAGGGGGAGAACATTTTTATTTTTTTTATTTTTTTATCTATGTTTCCTTCTTGTTTCATATTTTTTTATTCTATTTTAATATCGTAGATTTTGGATATAACCTTAATTATTTAAGTCTATATTTATATTTGTTTCATTATTTGTTTTATTATTATGTTATATCTTTCGATCTTACTTTTTCTCGTTTTAAGTTTTTTCCTATCAGCTTAAAAATCAGACTGTCAGCTTAACATTTTTTTCATTGGCTTGAAAAACAATGGTAGTGACTTTGTTTTCCATCATCTTGATAACCTGTGGAAATAAATTTATTTTCCATCATCTTTAAAACCTATGATAATGACATTGTTTTACATTATCTTGAAAACCTTTGGTAAAGACTTTGTTTTCCATCGGCTTGACAACCTATAGTAATAACTTTGTTTTCTGTTGACTTTCCAACCTATGGTAATGACTTTTTTCATCAAATTGATAAGCTATGGTAACGACTTTGTTTTCCATCATCTTGAAAACCTATGGTAATGAATTTTTTTTCCATCGGCTAGACAACCTATGGCAATGACTTTGTTTTCTATTGGTTTGATAGCCTATGGTAATGACTTTGTTTTTCATCACTTCTACAACCTATGGTAATGACTTTATTTCCATAGTCTTGAAAACTTATGGTATTGACTTTGTTTTCTATTGGTCTAAAAATTGATCATATTCACTTTTCTTCATTGTTTTGATGTTTGATTGTATTCTATTTTCATTTTTTTAACTATTTCTTTTCTGTATTTCATAATTTTATTACGTTCACAATACTATGAAACCAACAACTTACTTGAAATATCTGAAAGCTACATTATATTTGTATCTCTTTTATTTTTTGTTGTTTTTTCTCATTTTTAATTTATATTTTCATTTTTTTTAATTTCTTAATTTTAATTTCTTTTTTAAAAAAAAATTAAAACAAAAATCCCTCTTTTGTTTTCCACCATTTGATTATTTATATTTTAATCTAAACCATAGAAGAACAAAGATCACCCAAATTTTTCTATAAATAGGTTACTCCCCTCCTTGAACCCACACTGGTTCTTCAAATTTCTATGTAAAGCTCTGATCCCCTTCTTAAGACTCATTACGATCATTTCTTTTGCAAACAAACTTTTTGTCTCAGTCTTCTTCCAATACTCATGTCGATATGTCTTCAAGGTATTTCTCAGAAATGAATTTATTCAGTGAAAGGTTAATCTCTCAAGATTTGTTTGATAGTTATGACTCAACAATCAAAATGGTTATTTTATTCTAAGGCTGGGAACATATTTTTGTCGACAAACCCATATCTCATTATTTGATTCTTGTTGAAGAGGTTAGATAATTCTACAATACTATGTATTTTGACAAGGATATGATGATTAACAATGCTGTGTATGATATAAAAATTTTGATATGTCATAAAAACAAGCATCACATTTCATAAATGTCCCAACTGAAGGTGACTCATTTTGTCCTTATCATAAGATACCTGGGGAATTTGGTACGTTTAATAAGGAATGATCTGAAAAGTAACTTTTTCTTATCAATGAGGAGAAAATAAAAGTATCTCATCTCTCTGCAGACAAATAGTTTGTTTTCCTTGGTATACAAGGGTTTATTATTCTAAGGAATGAGGATAAAGAAGATTTTAAGGTTTTAGAAATCTTTATGTCAGATTATCTTGTAAATATGAGAAAGGTAAATCTCATGGGTTACATTTTCAAAATAATCATGAATGTGAAGTCTATAGAAATTAATTCCCATCTTATCGTGTATCCATATATTATCATAAAGTTCATTCTTGAAAGTTTGAAGCTTTTTAATA
This sequence comes from Viscum album, assembly GCA_963277665.1. Classification (NCBI taxonomy): domain Eukaryota; kingdom Viridiplantae; phylum Streptophyta; class Magnoliopsida; order Santalales; family Viscaceae; genus Viscum; species Viscum album. The sequence continues at coordinate 3,301,549 of OY728129.1, forward strand.
TTCCTATGAAAGGAAAATTGAATGATTTGGATGCTTCTTGGATAAGAAAGAATACGATAAAGAAATTTAATGTTTGTTTTGATGAAAAGTCAAAACTCTTCATCAAATATGTGGATGAATTGGCACCAAATCAATCAGAACCACTTCTCATAGAATCTTCTCTAACAGTTGTAGCTTCTAAAAAAACAGATTCTCAAATAATTTCAAATCCCAATAAGAAAACAAAACATAGTAAACAAGTTGTAGCTAAGTGGAGAAAGGAGAAAGAACAAAGAAAAGAAGGTGATTCTAAATTCAGTCTTGATCCAGCTGAACGTCATGCCTAGAAGATGAAATTATAAGATACTCTAAAGGTGATAAAAAGAAAAAGAATCTTTTGAAAATAAAATCTAAAGATTTTAATATTTCCAATATTCTAAAAATGTTGAGTTAGAAAGTGCTAAATTGATAGAATAAGTTCAACATGAACCAATTGTACAGACTTTTCCGAAGAAAGAAATAGGGAAATAAATAGTGTAAGAAGTTTTTCAATCGATTTCATAACAAAAATGTGAAGTAGAGTAAGTTGAATATCTTATGTAATATCTTCAGTGTTCTAAGAAAAGTAGATAAGAATATTCTCTTCAAAAACAATGTGAAGGAATTCAACAACACAATCCTCATGCAGATCAAGCACCGTTTCAATCCTCCCAAACTCAATCAGAAAGAGTTCCCTCTCTAGTCAATAAATGGGCTCAAAGTTATCTTGTTGAGAAAGTAATTTTCATCGTTGAAAAAGTTTAAGAATACGGGGTTGAAAAATAAGTATAAAGGGTCGAAAAATAAAAAGAGAAAATCAAATTAAAATAGCCAGATGAAGACTCAAGACAATCAAATATAAGGCCCCAGCCTTAAACCTTACTTAATCTTGAGTTCTTACAAGATTACACATTGAGGATCTTTTCGGGTTTAGAGTTTTAGGGAATTAGAACATAAAACTTGCATTACATTCCACATAGAAAAAAAGTGGTTACATAAAGATAGTATTCATTTTTCCCATTAATGGAAACATATTTAAAATAAAACATGGATTCATTCTTGACACTTCCTTGACACTATCATAATATCATGTACCTTTCCATTGACCTGTGAAAAACATTTCAAAAAACATGTGATGAGCATAAAAAGCTCAGTATGGGTTATAAAAATATGGAAAGGAAACATAAGTTCATATATACATAATAATGAAATCATACATTACCCATAAAACATAATCACTTTAACATACCTCATCAAATCATGAATAAATCATAGAAATCATAAGATATAAAGTTAACTTGAGGCATTCATAACATTCTTACGTAGGGAGTAACCCTCTTGGTTACGTTTGGAATACCCATCACAGTATATTCCCTAAATATCTTCAGATAAACCTTAACGTTTCACTCCTTCGCGTTACCCAATGCATTGGAGAGCTATATCAGGCTCACCCGCACTTAGTTTATCACGGAACCACCCGTCTTCATAATAATGCCCAAGAACCTCAACATAATCGTATCACATAAAACATGCATAAAGGAAACATAACATTTCCACCTTTCAATCACAAGATATCAATACAAAACATTGATATAAAAACATTATGAAAACCATTTTCAATACCAAAATAAAAGAAAAGTAAAACATGGTATTTATTTTTCTTTTAAAAAGAAGGTATGGCTTGTAGAAGAAGCCGAAACTCAAATAATGGTCACGGCGGCAGAGAAGTCGTTGTCGCCGCATACGTACGACAAAAGAATTCCCTTTTGTCATTTAGTAAACGCTTCATATAAAAAATATTCCTTTTGAATAAATGTCAATGTCAAAGGGTTTTATACACCGTATAAAAGAAGGTTGTGTATAAAACAAAATATGCCTCAATGAATGGAGATTGAGACGAAGTCCCATACCTCAGGTTCGACTTGACTCGGTCATTCTTTAATCTCCTAAATAATAAACATGAGTTAATTTCTACTTGTTTATAAACCCTTTTTAAATTTCATTATTCCTTTTATATCACTTATTGCCATGTCATTAACAATATGTAATTATTTAAGTTAATAACGGTCGTTTTAACAATCATTGGTACTTGAGTAAAAAATAAACCCTTTATAATTAAAAGTTTTTCATGTATCCATTATATATAGAATGTTATTCATGATTTAGATATCATATATGTCATATATATCCAGTACATGCATGCATTTATAATATTACATAATCATTTAGAGGTAAGAAATGAAATGCACCATTCATGGAGACGGTAAGTCGTACGTACGCATGAACGCTACTTTCATTTCTATTTCGTATTTTATAGAATGGAATCATAATGGCATAAAGATGTATTATAATTCTAGTGTAATATCATATATAATATCATAACTCCATCCTTTTTACGTCCCACATATGGTATTAACAAATCAAATCACTTTGAGGGGGCGGTAGTCCGCACTTCCTTAAATGAAGATATCGTGTTTACCCATAATGGAAACCATAAAGGTATGCCCAAAATGAAAAATACAGAATCTTAAGGAAAACATAAAAATATTATATATAATATATAAATATAGTATCATCCTAATGTCCACCTTTGAATGTGTTAAAATAATGTTGAACAATCATCGTTTCGGGTGGCAGAAATTCGCCATCCACGGAAACAGTATGTTCTTTAACCATTATATGTAGGTGTGTGTAAGTTTAGCTCGAATACTTCTTATAACAACATCCTAGTATGGTGAAGATACTGGATTTGTTAAAAAATAAATTAATAAAAAGAGTTTTGGGGGTTGGAGAAGCAAAATAAAACAAAAGGACTCAAGTGAAGACATTACCTTAAAATCGGGTAACTCCCTTTGGTTTGAGCTCAAAGGCTTCCTTGGGAAGACTTCTGCCCAACGTGAGGCTTCAAGGAGTAAGAGAGGGAAGTGGAGAGACAAAATGGGCAGGGTTTGGCCGATCCAAAGGCTTTGGTAGTGTGGGTAAGGTTGTAGAGATGGGGGCCTTTTATAAGAGGAGAGGAGGGGCACTCTTGGAAAGTAAAGAAATGTTACTTTATTTTAAAATGCTTTTAGGATTCAAAAGGTCCCACATTGATATAATTGGAGGGTAAGGTGATAAGGGTTCGAAATAAACCCATCAAATAGGTTTTGGACATGTGTAGGTCTTAGATATTACATTATCATTCCATTTTATTTAAATCCTTTATTAATAAGGTAATTGCTGCATCATCATGATGTCATAAATAATTTAATAAATTTAATGTCTAAAAATTATAAAACAAATATCAAGATGTAGAAAATATTTTTAGATTTCTAATGAATATTTATAGTCTAAAATATCATTTATGGGGACAAAATTAAAAATATTTTACTTAGGTGATACATTCTTTGTCACATTTAACATTCTTTAAAAATAAAAAGATAAAAAGTCACTTTCTCACAAAAGTGATTCCATGGGGCCCCCAAGTTTGGCACAAGGCATCCCATGGTCATCCATGAGATAACCAGTATCCTTAGGACACATGTTTTGGTCTTTTTGTATTATTATGATATCATTTTATTATCTTTAACTACCTGATTACTCATTAATCAAGATAATTAGAGATAATTACCATCATTACTATTCATAATGTCCAAAAATAAAAGAGTCTTAATTACATAATTTGAACCTTATGATTCCAAATATTTAATCAATTTTACCAAATTCCAAACACATAAATTGCAATAATTGATTTAAAAATAATTCCCGTTGTCAAAACAAATAGTGTGTTTTTTTGAGACAATATCTATGAAAAGTTTGGCATTAGTTTATGACCAATTCCAAAGTGAAATTAATCCTAATGACCACAATTGGATTAAATGGTAAACCTATATTCAGATTACACTTTAATACCAATTAAAAAGATAATCTAACCATATAATTATATTAAATGAAAAAGCAGTTTTGATGTAAAATGCAGTATTTTTCACTATTCATTAAAAAATGAACATTGACAGAAAAATACCAAAAATTTATCCAATGTAAATATAAATGTCCCAATAATAATGAATATGTTTATTTTGAAAAATATAGATTATAAAATTTTCAAAATTTTGATTTAAAAAGGGTTTTCCATCAAAAGGCAGTAAGACAATCTTTTAAGAATATTATTGTATTCAATGCATAAGATTGTATTTATTTTCATTTTAAGCCTCTAAAACACTATCTTAATCATTAATAGACATAGATATAAATATTTATTATTCAATACTTACTTGAGATGTTACATCCTTCCCCCTTTAGAAAATTGCATCCCCGCATTTTATTTACTTATCGAATAAATGGGGGTACTTATCCCTCATTGCATTTTCAGATTCCCATGTTGCCTCTTCCATCATGTGGTTTTTCCAAAAAACCTTTACCTGATTAATCACCTTATTCCGTAACACTTGCTCCCTGTGGTCAAGAATCTGGACTGGTTGTTCCTCATATTATAGGTTCTCTTCCAGCTGAACTATCTCTGGACTCAAAACATGAGATGGATCTGGCATATACTTTCTCAACATCGAAACATGAAAAACATTGTGTACCTGAGATAAACTCGGAGGTAAATCCACTCGGTAAGCAACTGATCCAACTCTCTCCAGAATTTCATATGGTCCAATGAATCTTGGACTCATCTTTCCTTTCTTACCAAATCGCATCACACTTTTCCATGGTGATACTTTGAGAAAAACATGATCATCTACCTCAAAAGAGAGATCCTTCCTCCTGTTGTCTGCATAACTCTTCTGCCTACTCTGAGCTGTTCTCATGTGTTTCTAAATTAGCTTAACTTTTTCTACCATCTCTTCTACCAATTCTGGTCCCTTCAACTTCCTTTCACCCACTTGATCCCAGAAAGCTGGAGTTCGACACCGCTTCCCATATAATGCCTGAAATGGTGCCATCTGTATACTGGAATGAAAACTATTATTATATTAAAATTCAACCAAAGAAAGATATCGGTCCCAACTTCCCTGATAATCCATAGAGAAAGAACGTAGCATATCCTCCAATGTCCGAATTGTTCATTCTGACTACCCATCTGATTGAGGATGAAAAGTTGTACTAAAATTTAATTCAGTACCCAACGACTTCTGAAGGCCTTTCCAAAAGTTAGAAGTGAACCTGGGATCACGGTCAGATAAAATGGAGAGGGGAACTTCATGTAACCTGACTATCTCTTTAAGATACAAATGGAAAAGTTGATCTAGGGAAAAAGTATCTCGTATAGCAAAGAAATGAGCAGACTTGTTCAAGCGATCAATAATAACCCAGATTGCATTATTACCTCGAGATGTCTTCGGTAATCCCATAACAAAGTCCATGGATATATTCTCCCATTTCCACTCTATCATGGGTAGAGGATGAATCATCCCTTTCGGTAACTTCCGCTCTGCTTTAACCTGTTGACAAGTCAAACACTTCACAGTAAAATCAGCAATATCTCTTTTCATTCCATCCCACCAGTAATACTCTTGCAGATCTCTGTACATCTTAGTACTTCTAGGATGAACTGAAAACGGAGAACTATGAGCTTCACATAACAACTCTCTCTTCAACTGTGAATCACAAGGCACACACAATATCTTCCCAAATCTCAAAACACAATCATTATCAATGTTGAATTCAGGCAACTTACCCTTCTGAACCAGCTCTACCTTTTTCTGCAACTCACTGTCCTGCTTCTAGGCTCGCTTGATTCTGTCTGATAGAGAAGATTTCACTGATACCTGAAACAAAACAGAAGAACATCCTGCACCAACAACTTCGATGCCAAATTTTATCAAATCCGTAACCAAAGGATCACTATCCAAACACAACATTGCTAATGAAGCATTACTTTTTCGACTCAAAGCATCATCCACTTTATTTTCTTTTCCCGGATGGTAATGAATTTTACAATCATAATCCTTGTTTAATTATATCCATCTTCTATGTCTCATGTTCAATTATTTCTGAGTGAATATATACTTTAAACTTTTGTGATCGGTATATATTTCACACTTTACTCCATACAAATGATGCCTCCAAATTTTTAAAGCAAAAACAACAGCAGCTAATTCCAAATCATGTGTTGGGTAATTTACCTCATGAGTTTTCAACTGACGTGAAGCATAAGCAATTACTTGATCATTCTGCATTTGGACACAACCAAGTCCTTTCAATGAAGCATCACTGTATATAACAAACTCACCATTCCTGGAATATAGTGCCAAAACTGGAGCATTCACCAATCTTCTTTTCAATTCCTGAAAACAATTATCACATTCTTTTGTCCAGATAAACTTAACACCCTTCCGAGTTAGCTTAGTCATTGGACTAGATAACCGTGAAAAATTTCTAACAAACCTTCGGTAATAGCCTGCCAAACCAAGGAAACTACGAATATTTGTTACATTTGTGGGTCTTGGACATTCTTCAACAACCTTTGTTTTTGCAGGATCAATGGTTATCCCATCTTTAGAAACAATGTTACCAACGAAAGAAATTTGTTGCAACCAAAACTCACACTTGCTGAATTTCCCATACAATTTCTTTTCTTTCAAGGTTTGCAAAATAACCCTTAAATGTCTTTCATCCTCTTCTTTACTTTTAGAAAACACCAAAATATCATCAATGAAAACAACCACAAACTTATCCAAGAACTCATGGAAAATTCTATACATTAAGTCCATGAATACAGCAGGTGCATTGGTTAGCCCAAAAGGCATTACTAAAAATTCATAATGGCCATATCTTATACGAAACGCAGTCTTCAAAACATCTACTTCCTTTACCTTCAGCTGATGGTACCCCGATCTCAGGTCAATCTTTGAAAAAAAAATGAGCTCCCTAGAGCTGATAAAACAAATCATCGATATGAGGCAAAGGATATTTGTTCTTTACAGTGATGTTATTCATGGCTCTATAATCAATGCAAAGTCTCATAGAACCATCTTTCTTTTTAACAAATAAAACAGGATCACCCCATGGTGATGTGATAGGTCGAATGAAACCTTTCTCTAATAGATCTTTCAATTTCTCCTTCAACTCTAAAAGTTCAATTTGAGTCATTTGATAAGGGGGTTTTGAAATTGGCTTCACATCAGGAACTAAGTCAACAGTAAACTCAACTTCCCGATCTGGTATTATTCCAGGAAACTCATCAGGAAAAACATCTGGATACTCATTTACCACTGGCAGATCATTAATCTAAACAGTTCCTTTATTTTCAACGATGTGTGCAAGGTAACATTCATTTCCATCTTTTACAAGTTTCTCGGCCTCTTGATATGTTATCAACAGTAAGGGTTCATTCTTGTACACAAACTGAAAGTCTTTCTGAAAAGAAACATCTTTAGCTCTACAGTCAATCATAGAATGGTAAATATAGATCCAATCCATACCCAGGATAACATCAAACTCTACTAGAGGTAGAACAATAAGGTTTGCAAGTAGTTTCTTTCCACATATATGGATATGAAGATTCTTATAAATTCTTTTTGCCTCAACATTTCCCCCAGGTGTTTTTACCACAAGTTCAGGAGTCATTTCTTGAGATGGTATTCCCATTTTACTAGAAAAGTTTTCCAAGATGAAAGAATGTGTAGACCCCGAATCAAACAACACACAAGAATAATCTGAAAAAATGAACAAAGTACATGATACAACTTCATTTGTTGGCCCGACATCTGCTGAAGTAGTTGCAAAGGATTTCACCACCCCTTTCTGCTTGTAGTTTAACTAATTCTCATCACTCAAGCTCTTTGTCGGACACTCGTTTCCATAGTGACCCATCTCATTTCACTTAAAACATTTCACTAACTGTAAATCAAATTTCAACTTACCATCACCTTGATCTTTTTTAGTGAAATCACGAGCATTATGTCTCATCTTACCACATCGGTAGCACATTCCAGAATCCAGAAGACATTCCCCAGCATGCCTTTTTCCACATTTATCACAAAATGGAAACTTAGTTTTCTTACCATCAGACTTTTTTGAAGAATTCTTTCCTTTATCATGCCACCTCGGTCTCTTCTTCTGCTGGTTATTATAGAACACTTGATCATCGGCAAACTCCATTTCCACCTTCCCAGCACATCGAACAAGCCTTTCAAAACATTTAACTCACGAGAAGCTAATTCCCTTCGATATTTTGGCTTTAATCCTGAGTAAAAACGATTGATTTTACTATCAAGGTCTCGGATAAAATTTGGAGCATACCTTGCCAATCGAGTGAACCTTTCTTCATAGGCATCCACTGAGTCTTCCTCTTGCCTCAATTCCAAGAATTGATTTTCCAACCTAAGTTGAACAGCCTTAGGAAAATACTTCTCAAGAAACATACCTTTGAATTCATCCCAGTCAAGAGCATCAATCTTATCGGCGTACCTGATATTTTTAACCATCGACCACCACTGATCTGCTTCACCCTCCAAACAGTAAATAGCAAGACTAACCATTTGATTGTCTGAACACCCCATGACATCGAAAATCTTCTCCAGTGCTTTAATCCACCCTTCAGCTAGCACAAGGTCAGATGATCCTCTAAATGATGGGGGATGTTGCCTCATGAAATGTTCCACCACTAACATGTTCCTCTGCGGTTGATCTGGCTGATCTCGTGCATGGATACCACCACCATTTATCGCTTGAGTCAACTACACCATTTCTATAAAAAAATGTTTAGTTCCAATTCCGACCATCTCATGATGCTGATTTGGAAGGTTATTTCCTTCTGTATTCCTTCTTAGCACTACTTCCCTGTTTCCTCTGTGGAAAACCATTCTGAACAAACATTTCTTAGATGAAGAAACATGGTAATATTCAAATTCTATATCATTTAAATTTGACCATAAAAAACAATATATTTTTGGATAAACATTTAATAGAATTCTAACTCCTGAAGTTATCTAATCCGACCTCTGATACCAACTATAAGGCCCTAGCCTTAAACCTTACTTAATCTTGAGTTATTACAAGATTACACATTGAGGTTATTTTTGGGTTTAGAGTTTTAGAGAATTAGAACATAAAACTTGCATTACATTCCACATAGAAACAAAGTGGTTACATAAAGATAGTATTCATTTTTCCAATCAATGGAAACATATTTAAAATAAAACATGGATTCATTCTTGACACTTCCTTGACACTATCATCATATCATGTACCTTTCCCTTGACCTGTGAAAAACATTTCAAAAAAACTTGGGATGAGAATAAAAAGCTCAGTATGGGTTATAAAAATATGGAATGGAAACAGAAGTTCATATATACATAAGAATAAAATCATACATTACCCATAAAACATAATTACTTTAAAATACCTCATCAAATCATGAATAAATCATAGAAATCATACGACATAAAGGTAACTTGAGGCATTCATAACATTCTTACGTAGGGAGTAACCCTCTTGGTTACGTTTGGAATACCCAACACAGTATATTCCCTAAATCTCTTCTGATAAACCTTAACGTTTCACTCCTTCGCATTATCCAATGAATTGGAGAGATATATCGGGCTCACCTGCCCTTAGTTTATCATGGAACCACCCGTCTTCATAATAATTCCCAAGAACCTCAACATAATCGTATCACATAAAACATGCATAAAGGAAACATAACATTTCCACCTTTCAATCACAAGATATCAATACAACACATTGATAAAAAAACATTATGAAAAAAAAATTCAATACCAAAATAAAAGAAAAGTAAAACATGGTATTTATTTTTCTTTTAAAAAGAATGTATGGCTTGTAGAGGAAGACGAAACTCAAATAATGGTCACGGCGGCGGAGAAGTCATTGTCGCCGCATACGTACGACAAAAGCATTCCCTTTTTCATTTAGTAAACTCTTCGTATAAAAAATATTCCTTTTGAATAAACGTTAAATTCAAAGGGTTTTATACACCGTATAAAAGATGGTTGTGTATAAAACAAAATATGCCTCAATGAAAGGAGATTGAAAAGAAGTCCCATACCTTAGGTCCGACTTCACTCGGTCGTTCTTTAATCTCCTGAATAATAAACTTGAGTTAATTTCTACTTGTTTATAAACCCTTTTTAAAGTTCATTATTCCTTTTATATCACTTATTGCCATGTCATTAACACTATGTAATTATTTAAGTTAATAACGGTCGTTTTAACGATCATTGGTACTTGAGTAAAAAATAAACCCTTTATAATTAAAAGTTTTTCATGTATCCATTATATCCAGAATGGTATTCATGATGTAGATATAATATATGTCATATATATACAGTACATGCATGCATTTATAATATTACATAATCATTTAGAGGTAAGAAATGAAATGCACCATTCATGGAGACGGTAAGCCGTACGTACGCATTAACGCTAATTTCATTTCTATTTCGTATTTTATAGAAAGGAATCATAATGACATAAAGTTATATTATAATTCTAGTGTAATATCATATATAATATCATAACTCCATCCTTTTTATGTCCCACATATGGTATTAACGAATCAAATCACTTTGAGGGGGCGGTAGTCCGCACTTCCTTAAATGAAGATATCGTGTTTACCCATAATGGAAACCATAAAGGTATGCCCAAAATGAAAAATACACAAGCTTAAGGAAAACATAAAAATATTATATATCATATATAAATATAGTGTCATCTTAATGTCCACCTTTGAAGGTGTTAAAAGAATGTTGAACAATCATCGTTTTGGGAGGCAGAAATTCACCATCCACGGAAACAGTATGTTCTTTAACCATTATATGTAGGTGTGTGTAAGTTTAGCTCGAATACTTATTATAAAAACATCATAGTACATTGAAGATACTGGATTTGTTACAAAAGAAATGAATAAAAAGAGTTTAGGGGGTTGGAGAAGCAAAATAAAACAAAAGGACTCAAGTGAAGACATTACCTTAAAATCGGGTAACTCCCTTTGGTTTGAGCTCAAAGGCTTCCTTGGGAAGACTTCTGCCCAAAGTGAGGCTTCAAGGAGTAATTGAGGGAAGTGGAGAGAAAAAATGGGAGGGGTTGGATGATACAAAGGCTTTGGAATTGTGGGTAAGGTTGTAGAGGTGGGGGCCTTTTATAAGAGGAGAGGAGGGGCACTCTTGGAAAGTAAAGAAATGTTACTTTATTTTAAAATGATTTTCGGATTAAAAAGGTCCCACATTGATATAATTCGAGGGTAAGGTGATAAGGGTTAGAAATCAACCCATAAAATAGGTTTTGGACATGTGTAGGTCTTAGATATTACATTATCTTTCCATTTTATTTAAATCCTTTATTAATGAGGTAATCGCTTCATCATCATGATGTCATAAATAATTTAATAAATTTAATGTCTAAAAATTATAAAACAAATATCAAGATGTAGACAAACTTTTTAGATTTCTAATTAATATTAATATTCTAAAAGATCATTTATGGGGACAAAATTAAAAATATTTTACTTAGGTGATACATTCTTTGTCACATTTAACATTCTTTAAAAATTAAAAGATAAAAAGTCACTTTCTCACCAAAGTGATTCCATGGGGCCCCCAAGTTTGGAACAAGGAATCCCATGGTCGGCCATGAGACAACCAGTATCCTTAGGACACATGTTGTGGTCTTTTTGTATTATTATGATATCATTTTATTATCTTTAACTACCTGATTACTCATTAATCAAGATAATTAGAGATAATTACCATCGTTACTATTCATAATGTCCAAAAATAAAAGAGTCTTAATTACATAATTTAAACCTTCTGATTCCAAATATTTAATCAATTTTACCAAATTCCAAACACATAAATTGAAATAATTGATTTAAAAATAATTCCCATTGTCAAAACAAATAGCGGGTTTTTTTGAGACAATATCTATGAAAAGTTTGGCATTAGTTTATGACCAATTCCAGAGTGAAATTAATCCTAATGACGACCATTGGATTAAATGGTAAAACTATATTCATATTACACTTTAAGACCAATTTAAAAGATAATCTAACCATATAATTATATTAAATGAAAAAGCAGTTTTGATGTAAAATGCTGGATTTTCCACTATTCATTAAAAAATGAACATTGACAGAAAAATACCAAAAATTTATCCAATGTAATTTTCAATGTCCCAATCATAATGAATAAGTTTATTTTGACAAATATAGATTTTAAAATTGTCAAAAGTTTGATTTAAAAAGGGTTTCCCATCAAAAGGCAGTAAGACAATCTTTTAAGAATATTAGTGTATTCCATACATAAGATTGTATTTATTTTCATTTTAAGCCTCTAAAACACTATCTTTATCATTAATAGACATAGATAAAAATATTTATTATTCATTACTTACTTGGGATGTTACGTAAAATGTACTTGAATTATACGATGATGATACTGATTCAGAACACACAATTTCTATAAAGAAAAGTGATTATATTGTTCATGTTTTAAGAATAATTGAGATTAATACTCCTTACCTTCCAATAATATAAGGAAATATTTATTTCATTACAGATAATCAAATGAAGAAATTTGGTTTAGTAAGAGAGCTCATAAAGAGAGTAATGTCAATAGTGGCCGATCTAAAAGTTTTGGGTGATAGTTATGTTGCTCATAATAAGGATTGCAACAAGATGACAAAATGGTCAAACAAAATAGAAATCTCAGTGAATGAAAATGGGGAATAAATTGAATAATTTAGGAAAATTTAAAATGATCTTGATATTTCTTTCATTAATCATGATAAATAAATAATTGAAAGGTTGAATCAGATCTCAAAATCCCACATTGTTGATTCTCATTCCATGAAAGAGTTTCAAGAAAGGGTAACAACTTTTCAGTCATAATTTTTGAAGGTTTCATATTTAAAAGATGAAATCGTTTTTTTATGAAATAAAACACTTTTTTGACTTATGAAAATAAGAATATTCAGCATAGGATTGATACACTTGAAGAAGTGATCAGAATTCAACAAGAGACCATAAAAAACCGGGATCAAATTTTTGCAGACCAACTAGAGCTTCTCAGAACATAGGGTATTTTTGTCTCGGAGTACAAGAAAGAAATTAAAATGTTGAAGTCCTTTCTCTATGAGTTGATCAAGAAAGAAAAATAAAGATAAAAATGAATGTTTTGTTGTATCTTTCTTTCTTGATTTTCATTTGAAATTATATGGACTTTTTAAAATTCAATGAGTTTTATGTTTTCATTTACATTGTTTTTTTTCTTTATAACCCTTTCAGGAAACTCAATATTACCCCATTTATTTTTGTAAATCACAAAGGGGAGTATGTTTTATAAAAGGGGGAGTACATTTTTACAAAGGGGGAGAATTTTTAATGTCAAAATTAATATATTAAAGAGGAGAATAATCAAACCCAAGGGAAATCTATATGAATAAAATCCTTAGGAAAGTCTATACCTAAGTGGGAGTTATTTGTATTCATTTGTCTATTCAGAAAATTTTTTATAACTCAGGGGGAGATAAGGTATTCTTTTCCAATTTTAATTTGTGTTTTGTGATTTCCAAAAAAGGTGATATTATTAAGTCAAAAGTCTTATTTTAACTCTTATGTCTTTAGTTTTGGAAATCAAAAATTTCTTTAGAATCATTTTTTAAATTAAGGACTTACTTTCAGTACAATTCTCACTTTGTCTATCTTAATGAATATGTCTATCGTATTGACTCTGTCTATCATACTGACTCTATTTAACATACTAACTTTATCTATCATATTGGATCTATCTATCATACTCACTTTGTCCATCATACTCACATTATACATTGTAACCACATTGCATCATATTAATGTTTTTCACTATGTAAAATTAATTTTACTCATGTGTTTCTTTTATAACATGCGTGCTTTTGTTCATTTATCAAAACACACACTTATTTTTCCCTTGTTATCATTTTCATATATCTATTTTTTTAACCAAAATTATGTCATGGAGTTAGTTATAAACTACTCAAAATGATGTTGTGTTTTCTGTTTCAATATGACCATTACAAAGCCATGTGTCTAAGTCCCTTCGAGTTTTTCATAGAAATATTACCGTTTGGGAAAATATGACCTTTGGAATCTAAGGCCTATAAATAGGAGCTCATTTGAAGTAGAGACAAACAAGTGAACAACTTTAGCTACTTCTAAGTTCTAGAGAGAGATTGTCTGACTTCTCTTTGCTTCGTGAGAATTCCTTTAAATTACAAAATGTGAATGGATCGTTCTTAGTTTTTTTATTTCAATAAGTGATTTTTTTTCTTTGTGTGTCCGACCATGTGATAATGATTTTGGTTTTTTGGGGATAGGCAGACAGTGTTACCGATCATCTTATAGAGGGATTTCAAGTGTTTGAAAGATAAAGGTGTTGATTACCTGCAAAATCGAGGGCTTATAGGGGTAGAAATATGGACATATAGATCATTGTATTGAGGGCTTATTGGTGTTGATGAGACAGACCTATTATCCTAGGTGAAAGGTTACCCTACTCTTTAGGATAAAAGAATTGTAATACCTTTTAGTTTTCTACTACTTATTTTAATAGAAATAGAATCCTTTTATTTATTCTTTCAATTTGTATTCTTTTGTAATTGTTTTAATTACAGCATAAATTTTATTATTTATTCAATACGCTATATGGATCATCATTTACAATTTGTATTACTATAATATTATTTAATATGAATACATTTGTCTTATAACCTGTGGTATCAGATTATATCATCAGACCGAGAGTCTATCTGATCATTTGTTTCTCTTTTATAAGAGGTTTTGTGAGTTGTTTTAGTTATAGTAAACTAAGAACCTTGAATGTTTTAATAGAAATTTTTAAATATACAATTCACCCCCCTCCCCTCTTGTATTTGTGTCATCTAATATCCATTTCTATCCAATATTATCTTCACTAAATTTCATGATGTGTTTTATATCTCTTTATTTAGGAAGTACACATCCAGCCAAATGCGTGCTCTCACATCGGATGTAATAGAATTAGAACCATATTTAACTTACTATGAAGATTATATCCAGATTCTTAACACTATAAAATAAGTTTTGTGGAATTGAATGACATGGTTGGTAAATTTACTTTAGAAAAATAATAAAATGGATTTATTAAAATGTAGTAACAAATCTTTTCTTTCTAATAAAATAATAGCATAATGCACATATATTTATTCAATAATGTGATTTAAAAATAAATTTTAAAATTTTATAAATTTAATTTTATGAAATTAATTTCATTTTCATCAATTCAAAATTAGATTAGGGATTTTTTTTGATATTTTTCTGAAATTGTTTATTTTTTGGAGAATGGTAAGAAAATACAAAATTCACAAAATGTCACTTTTATGACATTATAATGATATAAGAATAAATTAAAAGTTTGTGAAATGTTTTTTCAAGAAAAAATTTATATTTAATACGTAATATTATTCATATAAATATATAATTTTGATCTTAGAAATATATGTTTAAAATTTTTTAAATCTTAATAATGTTTTAGTTCAAATAAAAATATTTTTTATTTCTTCTCTCTTAATAATGTACTTAGAAGGTTACATTCATTTTTGGTTTAAATTGATGAAAAATAAGAGTTCTTTTATAAAACATAATCATGTTAATTCTAAAAGAATAAAAATTATATTTTATGTTACTAAAAATCATTTTTATGCTTAAAAACATTTGTCTAAAATTGGTTTTCATTGTGTTTTTTACAATTATATTGAAATTAATTTATGAAAATTATAGAAGTTGAATAATTTAAAATTTATTAAATATTTATATTCATAATAATAAATATAGGAAACAATTTCATCTCAATTTTTTGTTCTAATGAATAATAACCATGGTAAATATTTATCAGCTCTGTTACGGGTAAAATGAATTAAAAGGATTAAAAATAATGGGATAAGGCTTCAAGATAACACAAAGCACTTAATTAAACCTATTTTTATAAAATAACCTTATTATATTATTTTTTTTAAAATTTGGGGCCACTTTACATGATTAAGAGATATATTATATAATAAATTTTCAGGTATTTACACGTTTTCCACCCACATCACATAGGGGAACGCCCTCTCCTCTCATAAACACAATACATGAGCCACTTACCTAAACCAATACCTACCCAAATAACTTTAAATTTTCCCACTTATATCTATAGTAGTCCTAGTCTCACAAAAATACCACTTCAAGAAGGCTTATAGTGTAATCCAATTGTGGTTACCAAAGAAAGAGGTATATGTTCTTACCATGCTTATTCAAGTACCTTTCTTCTTAAACCTCATCAATATATTAAATAACCATATTTACATAATTAAATAATTATATTAACCATAATGATAAAAAAAATATTAATAGTACATCCATTTTCTATCTCCTTTCCATCCTATAGAAAATGAAAACATCGCTCATGGGTATGTACGACCTACCACCTCCATGTAATGATGTAATTCGTTTTTCATCACTATTTTAATTGGAAGATTGTTAAGGTGGAATTAATTAGTATATATAATATTCATTGCATATTTATAATTATATAAATAAAATATATCATCTACCTTTTTTCCCTTTCATCTGTTAGAGAATGATGATATTGACCGTGTGTATGTGTTTACTACCACCTCAACAAAGTGATGTGATCCATTTTCTATGAACACTATACATTTATGATTATAAAATTTTATATAATTAAAAAAAATTATATTCATAAAATCATTAAAATTATGTATATTATTGAACCATTTTAATACTCCTTTAACCAAGTATAACATACCAAATTAATTTTTGAGAAATTGATCGAATAACCTTTGGTGGTCGACGTCAGCAAGAAATATTCAATGAATGGATTTAAAATTAATATAAAAGGATGATAAAATGTATTATTGATTCAAAAAGTTCTTATAAAATTATATAATAAATTTAAATTAATTATAAATGAGGATTAAACATGTATGACTCAGCGTAGACCCATGGTATGTGATTTTTGTTACAGTCTAATTTTATTTTGGGATTGTTTATATACATATTTACATTTTTAAAATAATATGATCCTAATATTTTAACCCCATATATTTTTTATTCCATGGTTATATTTAGATTTTATATTTTTATTTTCCATTTACCCTCTTTTTTTTATCATGAATCAACAAGTAAGTTTAATGTAATATAGATTCTTTTGAAAAAAATATTATTTTAAATTCTTCCTACTAAATCTTTTATTACATGAAAAGGTTATTTTAAATGCTTCATGAATGTTATTATTTATTCTAAAAATGTGGATAAAGTTCATTTTTAAGTATTTTTTAAATTGTTTACAAATAATTGAAAATTAATATTTTTGATGTTTTATGTATGGGTTATTTTGTGTTTTTTCCAAATTATAAAAAGATTCTTGTTTTAACATATAAATATTAACCACCCTTTATCATCATTATATCTATTATATTTTATCATTATTTCTTTACAAGTTCCCAAATTTATATTCAATTAAAATATTTTTTTCAATATTCTCGAAATTTTTAATTTTATTAAAATAAAAGGGTATTATATTATTAAATAAATGAACAGAATTTTAAAAGTGATTTATAATATTGTTTTTAAAAAAGCTACATGTAAATTTTTTAATGATATTATTATATTTTATTTTCAATTTAAAAGTGCTTGTTTTTACTATAAAACATTCATTTATAATGAATTGATATTATTCTGTCATCATTTTTTGATTTATGGTTTTGTGGTCATTAAATATATCATGATCATATTACCTATCACTATCTATCATTTATTTAGACATTATTTTCTCCTCTATAAGAACCATTATTTTTATTGAGGTATGGAACTTTTTTCTTTCAATTGATTTTCATTTTACAAGCTTAATTATGGCCTAATGTGGTTTCCCCTTAAGGCCATGGGTGTATTGAGGGTGTCTAGGGATTGTTTAGATCCTAGAACCCATATTTTTGGAAACATTAGGCATGAACAAGGTCATTAGAAACCATGTAAGGTATGCCACATAGTTACTACTAACCATGAAAATCTAGAAAGTGGGGTGATACAGGTCGTACGGTTTGAGATAAACCATATAGATTGAGGTGCACGCCCATACAGTAGCCTCTATAGTTTTTGACAGTGGGATGAGACATGGTCTTTGCACGGTTTGTAAAAACATACACACTAACCATGTGAGGTACCCCTCTTTATAGTAGTAGGTGCACAGTTTATCCACCAATGTATCTAAACTGTGTGGCCTAGTATTTTGGGTGAAATTAAAAACTTTCCCTTATTTAGTCTTATAACTTTAAACTAATTTTCACATTCTCACTCTATTAAAAAAACCTAACCTATGGATAGATCCTATTAAATCCAAAAGGATTGATTTACTACTATTTATTCATCCATGCTCTGAATCGAGAGTCATTCATCTCCTTGGATTAGCATCAGTGAGTAATCAATTCCTTTTAAGCCATTTTTTCTTAACATAAATCGATAGAGTTATTTAGGTGCAAGCTAATATGCCTTATTTCTATTTTATTCATATATTGTTTTATCCTAATCTGAGTCGAATCCAGAACTAATACTAGATAATCATTCCACAATAGACCTATGATAGTTGGTTTTTTGCTTTCCCCAAAGTTCTAGGTGTCTATATATAGTTCATTATTTCACCATCCCATTTTTCTTGGTGATGCCTTTGAAATTGAATTTAATCCTTATAAAAAATGGATAGGTAGGACCTATGTAATTAATGAGACCAATTTGTAGTGACTAAAGGTTATTAACCTTGAATTGGAACAACCCCTTGTGTGTGTATTATAATTAATTATACCACCATGGGTGGAATATGATTTTAAAATACCCTTTAGGTGTGTCATGTACCCCATGTCATGGGATATTAAATGATTAATTGTAAATTATAAATTGAATTGATTAAATAAATGGAATGGATGACCATTTTTCTATTCTTTGGCCTTGTAATTTTTTTCTTAAGCATGATCTTCATTTTACATTGAAATCCCACATGAGATAATTGAGAGTCTAAGCCTTCTTTTCCTATCCCTTTATTTGATCCACCTTTTGAGGTGAGGTTTAAATGAAATGATCATGGTGATGACCTTGAAATAATAAAATGATATTCATTGAATTTTAATTATATTTCTTGGGTGATACATGGGTCCTTATACAAATTCCAAGGATGTTCTCATTTGCATATTTCTCTACCTATCCCCGACTGATACTGAGACTCCTTATTATACTGACAAGGATGGACTCAGAGGCTTTACTATTATATGTCTGAGTGACACTTGGACTCCTAATATGGACTTCCAAGGACTGACTCAAAGTTCTAATTATATATATAAATATTCTTTGAGTAAAATATGGGTTCCCTTATAGGAGTGCCAAGGACAAACTCAAAGGTAGTGATGTTATACCACACCTAGAGAAATACCTGGGATCTGATGTGGATCTCCATGGATGGGGTTGTAAGGTGTTCAATTCATGTTATGCCTAGAGTGATACCTAGATTCAAAATAAGGAATTCCAAGTATAGTATCAGGTTATTAATTGATTAATTAATGAAATTATTTATATGAGGCATATGCTAATCAAGATACCAATATTGGATTTAGTCAGAGTCTTATACCATATAGATGGTCTGGTCAAGAATTTATTGATCACATATATTCTTGGGGGAGTTATGGACTATGTTCCAAGTCCTGAGACTTATTTATTAGAGACTGGTTAATTAAATGAATCTGATTATAAATTGATACAGGAATGACTGTTTATTCAGAGATATTATGGCTAAGGATGAATAAGGTAGCAGAGGATTGTTGTCCATGGGTACCTAAAACATTATGGGTTTTTACTTCATTACTTCCTTTACACATTCTAATACTTCTTGCACACTATTTTTATTATATATTTAGTGATGGATGGAATTAAACACCATTTTTGGTGGCCTAATGGGATTTTATCTCACACCCTACTCGAGAAGAATTTTGAACCTAAGAGGGTTATATGACCGTAGTTATGGATAATGGATAGCTTATAGTTATAGGATTTTGATTTATTCTTAGTAGTAGAGCATATTTAGGACCAAGCTAAGACTCATGATTCTAGTTGGGATAGTTTTTTGCCTTTCTGGTATTTTTTAATAGGTATTGTACACCTTATATGTGTACCTATTTTTGATGATTTGTAGATACATGAAATATCATATATATATATATATGAGATTACTTCTAGTAGTTTTATATATATATATCTGAATTCAGATATTATTTAATTTCTGGCTGATTTACTACTTCCATTATTGATTGTATGACTGCTACAGCTGTGTTACACTCTAATAAGAGGGAATAGTATCCCCACAGACACACCATAGGCCCTCACTACTAGTTGGAAGCCTCTATCATTTGGGGAGATGAGCTTGAGGCGTTTCATACAACTAGGATTGGGGAACCTTTCAGTGTAATCCGGTTTTGGGATGTTATAAAGTCGTATTATAGCTTCTTTTCTTGTTTTATTTACTATTTTTAGAAAATAAAAATTGATATAAAGGAATAAAAATGTGGTAATGAGTTGTGCATGGACATATCTAACCTATGTATATAAAAAATATCAATTTTATGGAATATAAATCATTTTTTTATTGATATTGACTATTATAGATGATTTGATTCTTCTATTGGGTGATACACTTGAATTGTGATGTTATCATTAACATGATTGTAGGTTCTATTTTGTATCAACCTGATGAGATGAGAGTATTTCATCTCTTGCATCATTTTAGGCACCTGTTAGTATCCACATTCCATGCATTATTCCATTTCATAGAGGAATTTTTTCTTGATTGCATGATGTTGTGATGTGTGGCATGATTGACATACCTACTGTGTGGTAGATATTTTTTTTAGGGGATGGAGAAAACATTATTGGTACTTAGAGTTTATGTTGTAACCTAAATAGTTTTTTCTTGATTATTCTATAGGATACATTCTAAGAATCCAATTGTGTCATGTTAATCCATAGACCATTATTCTCATGGACTAGAACATGTTATGGTGTGGACTAGGTGGATGTCGTATTTTTTGTTCATGAGAAGAATGGTCCCTTATGCATTATAATTTGGTGAACAATTTGGTTCAACCATATAAAATGATTTGGGATATGATTGGAATGAATATGAGAATAAAATAGAAATTGAACGTGTTATTCATAGAGAACATAACCCATAACTAACCATAATATTGGGCAGTGGACATTATCTATTGATTTTATATGATATGTATGTTACCGAGACGTAACTCAAGGAGAAGGAAGAAGGGAATGATTCATATATAGGAAGTATTTTACCTATCTTATTTCAAAATCTATGCTTTCAGATATGATCATTGATATCATTCTTATTCTGAGGAATGAGCTTGAAATTTGTAGAGGTATGCCACCACAATGTCCTCCAGTCGCATGCTATGAGGGTGGAAATGATCGTTCACTATAGGTGGTGCACCATGGGATACCAATAGATCCTCTAGTAGTTCCAATTGGTATCAAATACATGTGTTGAGCCACAGTTCTGTGAAGGCTTTATGAATTTTATGCAGACCGTTCAAGGAGCATCATGACCTACCACGACCATTGAAGAGTTTATGTGTGAGTTTTTTCTATAGAATGTTCCCATATTTTTTATGGATGAAATAGCATAGGTAGTAGATACATTTATATAGGCCATGTAATCTATTTTGGAGAATATTGAGACACCTCCCGATAGGAGGGTGAATCTCACTACCTATATATTGTGTAATTCCACCAAGAGAGGGTGGGATTTCATTACTTAGATTGGTGTTAATCTAGAGATGTCTTGGAAGGACTTTCATATGGTC
This sequence comes from Viscum album, assembly GCA_963277665.1. NCBI lineage: Eukaryota > Viridiplantae > Streptophyta > Magnoliopsida > Santalales > Viscaceae > Viscum > Viscum album. The sequence goes on from OY728129.1 coordinate 3,323,443, forward strand.
TTCTATGAGTAATTTTATCCTGAGACGTTGATGTGTGATAGAGCCTAATAGTACATGCACTTATAGAAGGGTCCATTATTAGTTATGGATTATTCATCCTATTTTATTGAACTTATGTGTTTCACACCTGTTATGATGGGTGAAAAGTTATCTAAATTCGGGAGATTCATGGATTGTATCATGGTTGACATATGATCACTGATAAATTTATTTACGCTGACTACTGTTTCTAGAATAGTGAATCAGGTGCCTATCATAGATCATAAACTGAGAGAGGAAAGGGGTACCATTTAGGGTAGTTCAGCACCTAGATCTGGTACTGCATTGACCAGTAGTATAAAGAATTATGTGGAGCTTCTACATGGTGATATTAATATCCAAAGAACATGATAATTTAGCCATGTTTTGTTCGACCAGTGTAGTAGACTGGGACATATGGGACCCCCATTCAAGAGAGACCGAGTTGAGTGCAGATCATGTGGCAAGATGGGTCATCTACAACACTTTTGTAGAACTTTTCCTCCAAAAACTAATGAGAGAGGGTCCACACTGACTCCACATTTAGGAGTGAATTCATAATATTCTCTTTAGTAAGGGAACTAGATTTCAACTTTCTGATCAGGTTGAGGTGTTGGTCATGTTCATGGTAGTCAGACATCAGATTTACAGTGACAGCGGAGCAGTTTTGCTCAAGGTATCCAAGCTGTATCATATTTCATGGATTAGGCTATATATAAGTAGTGAAACTGACACCTAAAGAGCATAATCCTAAAATTTCTACTATGAGAGGTATTATTCTGATGGCCTCTACTTTATCATCCACTATTTTTTATGCAAGCACTTCTCATAGATTTGTATTTGTGCCCATTGTGGAGAGAGTTGGGCTTGTGGTTTAGTTTTCTAAGGGAGTTATTAAAGTTGACACTCCATTGGGGATCATGATGGATGATGTACGTCCGTGTAGGTAGTGGACCCTTAATATTGGCTTGTGTCACTTCATATGGGACCTATTTTCCCTTGCGATACTTTTTTTTCATTATTCTCAATATGTAATGCTTGGTTCCCTTTCATTATTAAATTGATCGATATAATCATAATGTGATATTCACATCACTAGAGTTCAAATATTTTATTCACAAGGGATAATTGGATGTCAATGCGAGCCGATCAAGACCTGATCATCATGGGCTAGGCGGGATGGAGCCCATATTTCAAGTTTATATCTGGATGATCAGGAAACACATCTAGAAGACCTCCCTCTAGTTTTTCCTCATTTCAGGGATGTTTTATAAGATAAAATTTATGGATTAAATTCAGTGAGATAGGTAGATTTATTTATCAAGATAGTTCTAGGAGTTTTATTGGAATTCATTCCTCCTTACACGATGGTTACTACTAATATATAGGACCTCAAGAGGAAACTATAGGATTTAAAGGGAATGGGGTTTATCTGACCTAGTACTTATCTGTGGGGTCCTCCGGTCCTTTTAATGAAAAAGGAAGATGGTACCATTAGGCTAAGTTTGGATTTCCAAAAATTGAACCAATTGACATTTGAGAACCAGTATCCTCTATCGTGGATAGTTGATCAAATTGGATAGATCTAAGGATATTGGGTATTCATGAAGATTGAATTGAGATCTAGTTATCATCAAGTGCATAGTAGAGCATTGGGCATACCTCGCACAACCTTTTGTAGTAAGTATGGACTATATGAGTATTTGGTAATGTCATTCAATCTCATGAACACACTAATGATTTTCATGGAACTAATGAATTGGGTTTTTCATCCTTATCTGGATAAATTTGTCATGGTATTCATGGATGATATCTTGGTGTATTCTCACAATAAACAAGGCCATGCCAATATCTTGATATTATATTAGATACACTAAGATATAATTAGTTATATGCTAAGCTCACAAAATTCCAATTCTAGATGGATTAGATTCACTTCCTATGTCACATTATCTCAAAGATAGGTGTATCAATTGATCCAGATAATATTAGAGATATAGTTTCTTGGTAATGTCCCAAGAATTAATTTGAGATATGGTGTTTCTTGGGGATAGCTGGATATTATAGGAATTTTATATAGGACTTTTCATGATTATAATCATCATTGATGGGAGTGACTAAGAAGCGTGTGGAGTTTGTATGGTTAGATACCTACAAGATAGCCTTTTAGACTTGAAGGGGAGATTAAATTCAGTGATGATATTGATTTTCCCATAACCAGGTGGGAATTAAACTATTTAATGTGATGCATAACATATCATGCTAGGAGTAGTTCTTATACAGTTTATTAGAGTTATGGTGTATGGGTCTCAAAAGTTGAGGCCACACAAAGAGGAATTACCCAATTCATGATCTCGAGTTAGCTACACTAGTTCATGAATTACATTGTTGAAGAAATTACTATGAGGGAATTTTTTGTTGTTCAGAAACCAAAAAATCATCAATTACATATTTACACAATGTGATTTGAATGCAAAGTATCAAAGGTGGGTTGAGTACCTATAGTATTTTGACTTTGATCTTACCTATACACCTAGTAAGGGAAATGCAGTGGCCGATGTACTGAGTAGAAGGACTCAAATATACATAGTTCAATAGGCTAGTAGTGGGTGGAAGCTTATGTATTTATTTTCTGAGATTCACTTAGAGGTGAAGGACAGATAGGGGTAGACTATTATTTCATCCTTAGTAGTCACCTCTAACCTTATGGATATTGTGATAATGAAGAAGATATCATATGCATATGTCATGGTCTTATAGGAAATTGTGGTAGGTGACGGCCCTCCTCCAAGTTATACTATAGGTGAGGATGAGATTATGTGTATACATAGTCACGTATGTGTTTCAACAGACATGTGTGAATAGATTTTGTGATACTTTAATGATTCATCTTTGGCAGTGCACCCCGTCATCACCAAGATGTATTGAGATTTAAATAGCCAATACTAGTGGCTAGTTATAAAAAAAGATGTATCTGGTTTTGTTATGAGTTGATCCACATATAAGTATGTGAAGAAGGAACGTCATCACATAATCAAACTTTTATTGTAGTTAACCATTCCTTGGTGAAAGTGGGATGAGTTTGTGATAGATTTCAGGATAGTGTTATCAAGATCACCATGAAGCAATGATTTTGTTTATGTTATTTTTGATAGGCCCAAAATGGTTTGTCATTTCTTACCTATAATGGAGGATTTTATGTAGATGAGCTTGGAATGTTTTATATCTGTGAGATAGTATGACTTCACGAGGTCCATCATAATATCATTTTAGATAGGGACACCCAATTTACATCATTTTTCTGTAAAGGGTTGTCGAGGTCATTGGGAACACATGTGATTTTAACCACAGCATACCGCCCTCAGAACAATGATCAGTCAGATCACATGATGCAGGTTCTTGAGGACATGCTATAGGCATGAGTCCTAGATTTTGGGGGCTCTTGGGATAGGTACATACCACTGGTTGAATTCACCTACAATAATATCTTTCAAGATACCATACAGATGGTTACTTATAAGCCTGTGTATTTTAGGTCCTTCTGATCACCCCTATAAAAGTTATAGGTAGAAGAGGTAGCTATGCTCAGAACTTATCTCATACAGGAGACTACAGAGCAAGTTTAGTTGATTTGGAAATAGATGGTATTGTACAGTCTTGATAGAAATATTATGTTTATCACTATAGATGACCTATAGAATACAAGTTTGGGGATCATGTATTATTATTAATTTAAATGAGGCTAGGACACATACATATCAGGATACATGATAAAATTTCAATTTGGTATGTTGGTTTGTTTGATATACTATAGAGATTCGGTCCAGTATCATATTGGTTGCAGTTAACTCATAGGTAACACGCCATGAAAAATTTCTTCCATGTATATCAATTGTTCCGCTATCATTTAGACTCATCTCATGATTTTTATCCTAAATAGGTTGAGTTATAGGTATATGATTCCTTTTAGGAGCAGCCTATGTGTGTTGTAGATCGTAACACGAAGGTTCTCCAAGGTCGGTCAGTTCCTCTAGTATGGGTGTTATGGAAGCACAACCTATTATTAGATGAGACCTAGGAGAATATGTATGATAATAGTGGCAAGATTTTTTTATTGATGATGCTTCGCCACCCTTAGAAGTTAACTCAAGTATTAATTGATTTAAGTGGATAAGTTTGTAATAATCGGGTTCTTTCTTAAGGTACGAAACCTTTTTCCTTCCATCAATTTTTAGTTTAAATTATTTATTACATCCTAAGATTGTTTCCCAATGAGTACATGTGTGTATCGAGGGTGTCTAAGGATTACAACGATCTTAGAACCTATATTTTTGAAAAAAATAGTTATGTCGTATGGTTAGTAAAAACTATGTGGGGCAAGCTACACAATTACTACTAACCATGCAAGGTTGGATAGTGTGACACTACAGGTCATACAAGTTAAGGATAACTATGTGTATTATGGTTCATGCATGTGTTGTAGCCTATAAAGTTTTTTATAGTGATCTAATACATTATTTGTTCATGGTTTGGAAAACTGTGTGCACTAACGATGTGAGGTTCCCCTCCTTAAAAAGTGGGTGCACGATTGGCACATGGTATGGCCAACCGTGCGCCCAAACCATGTGCTTAGTATTTTGGGTGAACTTACAAAGTTTTCCTTATTTAATCTTATAACATTAAACCTATTTTAAATTTCATTCTCCATTGGAAAATCCATACCCGTGTAGATCTCCTCTTGAAACAAAATGTTAGGATCTTATTACATTTCTCCATTCGAGCTTCGAATATAGATTTGTTCATATCATTAAATCTACATCATTAATTTATAAATTATTTTTGTTTGATTATTTATTTTACTTTGTATTGAGGGAGTTATTTTGGTTTAAGATAATATACCATATTTCCATGTTCTTCGCTTGTTATTATTTTTCTCTCGATCTGAGTCAAAACAGGAGGCAATAGTAGACGATCACTTTACTATGAAGCTACGATATGTTGTCTGACACTTTTCCATAAAAGTCTACGTGATTATATATATTCAGTTGTGTCATGCGACCATTTTTTCAAGTGACTCCTTTGAAATGTAATGTAATCCTTGTTTAAAATGGATAGGTATGACCTATATAATTATTGAGGATCATTGATAGTTATTAAAGGTTATGGACCTTGAAGAAACCACCCCTTGGGTATTATGAATAATTAATTAGACTATGATGGGTGTCATATGATTTTGATATACCCTTTAGGTGTCTCCTTTACCCCTTTACGTGGGATATTAAATGATTAATTGTAAATTTTAAATTAAATTGATTGAAGAAATAGAATGGATGACAATGCCCCTTGAATTTCGCCTTGAATTTTTTTCTTAAGCGTAAGCTACTTATTACATTGAAATAAACCTATGAGATAATTAAGAGGCTAAGCCTTCTAAGATTATTCATTTCTTTGATCCACCTTCTAAGGTGAAGTTTAAATGACATGGTCACGATGATGACCTTGTAATAATTAAATGGAATGGATTGAATTTTTATTATATGTCTTGCGTGATATGGGGGTTCTCATATGAACACCACATATGGACTCATTTAGATGTTTCTCTACCTATGGTCAAGTGATACTAAGACTCCTTACTAGACTTCAAAGGGAGGACTCATATGATTTACTATTGTGAACTTAAGTGACACCTAGACTATTAATATGGACTTCCAAGGATGGAATCAGAGGAATGATTCTATATAAATTCTATCAGTGAGACATAGGATATCTTAGAGTACTTCCAAGGATAGACTCAATGGTGTTGATATTATACCACACCTAGAGTGATACCTAGTTTCTGATGAGGATCACCATGGAAGGGATTTTAAAGTTTATGGTTCATGCTACACCTGGAGTGACACATGGATTATAAATAAATAATTCCAAGGATAGGATCGGGGTATTAATTAATTGATTGATTGATTTATTTATTTATATAATGATTATGCCAAGCCAAAGAACAAGATTGGATTTGGTTAGAGTCGGATACCTCATAGATGGCCTGGTCAGGCATCTGTTGATCATATATCTTCATGGGGGAAACCTATGTTGTGTTCTAGGTCCTGATACTTATTTATTAAATAAGATCGATTAATTAAATGAATCTTATTACAAATTGATTTACTAATGAATGTTTATTTTGATAATTTCTAGATAAGGCCAAATTAGATATTAGAGGATTGTTGTCCAGGGGGGCCAGGCCTTTATGGGTTGTATAGTTTAGTACTTTCTTAATAGATTATATTACTTCTATAACATTATTGTTATTATATATTAACTAGATGGATGGAATTAAACATCGTTGGTGGTAGCCTAATGGGATTTTATATCTCACCCTACTCGGGCTTCCTTTTTTACCTAAGAATATTATATGAATGCAAGTATGGATAAGGGAAAGAGCCCTACTACAGGTTTTTTATTAATTATTAGATGTAAGGGAGAAGTAGGATAAAGATGAGGCTCAATACTCTAATTGGGATAGTTTTGGGACTTTTTAGTATTTTGTTACATGTATTGTAAACCTATTATGTATACATGTTTTATATACTTTGTAGATAGATTACATATAATCTATATATGATATTACTTCTAGTATTATTTTATATGTAACTGTATTTGGATGTAATCTACAGTCTAGTGGATTTACTTCAACCACTATTAATTGCATGACTATTAACTCTATGTTACACTCTAATAAGAGGGCATAGTCTCCACACAAACACACCATAGGCCCTTGTTTCTAGTCCAAATCATTTGGTTTTTAGGGATATGTGCTTGAGTCCATATGGCCAACAAGGCTTGAGGAACCATTCAGTTAAATCTCAGTTCGGGATAATACATCCTTCATGTCCATATTTTATGTATCATGGATTTATAAATAATTAATTTTACCAATTTTATTTCATCTCAACCATATACCATTTCAATATATGGTATCAGTTAATGGGAGTTTATTAAAAATTATATTTAATTTACTGGGGAAATATTCTATAATCTTGATTCAATGTGGATAAATTTTTATTTATATAGAATTTTGGAATGGATTGTATTGATCCTTCAATATATGAGTAATTCATAGGATGTGAAAGTGATGGGTGGGGCTTGGTTATAGATACCCCTTCAATGCATTAATAGGTCTCATGAGACAAAATAATAAGAATACTATTTTAGATGGGTATCTAGTTTACACTTACCCATTTATTTATAATTATTTATTGGTTGAGGCATTGATTATAAGATTCATGATATCTTGGTCAAGGCCTTAATAGTAGAATCATGAATGTATAGAGTTATGATATTGATTTATTGATAATTTAGTTTCTATTAAACATGATATTTTTATATTGATATTATCCATGGATTTACATTGAACTCAAGTTATTAATGGAAGCTAAAGTGTTTTGATTATCCACTTTTCTATATTGATTATAAAATATTTAATCATGATGCCATCCATTTTATATAACCCTTACTGAGTATCTGAGATCATCCTTTATTTTTTTCCTTACCCTTGGATATGAGGAATGATATTTTTATTGATTACACGGGTGTAATAATTTTTTTTATGCTATGTTTTTTATTTACAATATAATAATGGAATCATGTATGTATCTAGTTTTCCAAGAATGATAAATTAATTGATCCTTTGGGTTGGGATCCCTTGTATCTTGTACTAATGTAATTAGGTAAAAAAAACTCTATGTTAATAATGTTGGGGTTATTACATATAATCATTACTTTGTTGGTCACATTCTATATTAGAATGATTCCTCTCGATTACATCATTTTAAAAAATCCTAAAAAAACGTAGTGTAAGAATAAAGATACAATAATCAAAGTGAAAAGTAATATAATAATGAAAAATAATTCATTTGATTTATAAATCATGACTTATTATTTTCAATATATGAAACTTTATGTTTATCTCATATCACATTGGATTAGTATATGTTTTCATGTATGTCAACCTCCCACTCTAAATAATTCTTCATTAAAAATGAAAATTTACCCAAACATATCCCTTAGGAGTGTCTAGATAGGTGTGTAGCCTTAATCTTACTCATTGTGAACCAATTATGATCAAGTTAAACCTAATCCTCCCATTTTTGGGTTATTACCCCTAGTTTCATACATTCCATAGAACCATCCACATACCATTATCCAGACATGGGTGTATTTTCTAGGAAAATCACACTCCTTTATTAGACATAACTATGAATTTTAAGCTTCAATTAGGCTTATCCTATGGTTTATCACTAAATTTTTTCAATCCTAATATCTAAAAATAACAAATACTTTCTCTGACATGAACTAATGTGACGCAATCATTTCACACATAATTATTACATTATTTAAGATGAATATTTAATACATCTCATTATAATTCGTTACCCCATAAAAATAAATATTTAGTGGATTCGGATAGATACATTGTCAATTTATTTATGAACAATATTCATCATCTCCCAGTAATTTATTCACACCTATAACCCTTCATATACATATCTTACTTAAAATATTTCTTCATATCATGGGGAAAAAGAAAAAATATTAATGGGTGAGCTTAGATGATCACTAAGGGTAATAATGGAGATATAATTCAAACATATGTAAGCATAATATTATTATAAGGGTATGATAATAATATATTAACATTTTAAGATTATACCTAGAAGTTCATAGATCAGGATCATGGAATAAGGATTTGGTGGTTCATATGATATAAATCATAAGAAAATCATGATCCATGGGAACATAACATTTTCATAAGAACAAGTCATATGAAAGTTGTATAAAATGTTTTATAATAATAGAAATCATATTTCAATGATACCCATGAAAAAATTTATCACATAATAATCTCGGGATAACCACCTATGTACTATATTTATTCTTGGGATAACCAATTGTGTATTTTATTTGGGCATCATATAACTGCCCATGTACCCTTTTATATCATAAAACGTTAATTACATTCTAATTAATTAGTGTTATATGAAAGACCTGAATAAATCACGATCATAATTAATTCATATATATTCCTGAATATCATGAAAATGTTTATCATTTTTTCATAGATTAACCATTGAAAAAATAGTTTCATCAATATTTCATCATCGTAATCAGTTACAATATATAGAAAGAATAAATATGGTTTCATTGGATCATATCATTATTGAATCATATGTAACAATAATGGATATTTACATATAATAAAATTTCATTAAAATATCACTGGAACATTTCTAGTGGAAAATACTCTTTTATTTTAAAATCACAAATTTAAAATCTAAAAATTATAAAATATTAGGAAAAAACATTCTTTGAAAAAAAATTAAAATTGTAAAGTAATCCTCAAATAAAATTTTAGTCATCAATTTGGTAAAATTATTTCATGTGGTATACATTAAAACAAATATTTTGTTCACAACTTGTGTAAAAATTACCTCGTTCAAAAAATGAAGAGAATATTTATTTTAAACTATTTTATATAAAGTAAACCATTGGTGAAAATGAATTTAATAAAATATTATATAATTAAAAATCATTATTTAAAAATTTTTAAATAAAATTAGGATATAGAAGAAAAATATTTCCAGACAAAGAGAGTAATAAAGCTGGTTTTCCTAAAAAACATTCATTTAGACTATTGAGAACTTAGAGATGGGAAAATTAAATAAAAATTTGTAATAAATATAAATGAATATATTGGAATAAAATATATAATATTTCTCACATATTTATCGTATAATTTCATCATCATAAATTTAATCTTGAACAATCCCGGTAAAAACTGAAATTATAACATAAAACCCTTACCCCAAGTCCAACATTCTTCATACAGCTCTAACCTAATGTATTAAAAATTTAAATTTTGTATAATTATATAAATATATTATATTCATCTTTATAATACTATACATTTTTCACTTATAGTGTCTTATCATCTATTCATTAACAATATTTCATTATCATTATCATTTTGGGTGTTAACCGCTTCATTTTTTATATTTGTTTCAGTTCAAAATTTAGGGTCTATACATCTTGATCATGGTTCCACCACATAACAAAATATTAATAATTTCATGTATAATATATAATTATATAATATCACTAGTATTTAATATTCCTTAATCATTTATGTCATAAACATTATATTGTCACTAATATAGGTGGTTAATCAAACCTAAACAATATGTGTTATAAAGACCGAATGAGTAAGAACATGATAAGGTATAAATTTAACATAACATTTATAGAATATTATTAATTATATATATTCATTTTAAATAATTCAATAAATACCAGAAAAAATGGATATCAGAAATGAACAAAATCACTCATGGGGACGGTAGTTCATATGTACTCATGAACAATACTTCTATCTTATGATGATAAAAATAAAAGGAAAGTAGATAATATTTTATAATTATATAATCATTATTATAACATAAATATCATATATATTCATTAAATCCAACATTATAATCATTCATGAGAGGTGGTGATGGAAAATTAATTACATCGATATTTGGAGGTGGAAGTCTATCCACACACACAAGCGATACTTTCATTTTCAATTTGATGGAAATAAGGAGGAAAATGGTTGTACCATAATTATAATAAAATATTATTATATTTATGATATATGATTCATTATTTAATAATATATTTAGTATATTTATTGTAATTATATGAATAAATAAAATTTTAATTAATTGGGTAAGATAATTACCTCTTATTTTTGAGTCCTCCTTTGGATTGAAAATTAAACCTTTTTGGGAAGGGGTTATGGTAACATCAGAAGATCAAGACTTAAGGGAAATAACATAAGGATTTTTATGGGTATTCATATCCAATATATATGTAGGATCCCAAAATTTTTATTGATACGTCTCAATCACATTTTTATGTACTCTTTTACCCTTGTTTTAGTGTATCTTTTTCGGTTTTACTTTGGGGATTTTGGGGGTGAAATTAGAGAATTTTGGAAGGAGGATGACTAGTGCACTATTGGCGCATGGTTTTCCCAAACTATTCACCCAAGATAGCAAAATTTTTGAATCCAAATATAGGGGATTCACATGGTTGGTGCATAGTTTTTCAAACTATTAACTCTCCTATTAGTAACCATGTGACCCCCTGGGAGGGGGCACATGGTTATACCCACAGTTATGGAAAATTGTTTTCCTCATACTAGAAACCAAGTCTATATAAATTTAAACCCATAAAAAGTTATAATAAAATTCTAAACCCTTAAAAATTAATTCTTGATCACCCCCACTCAGACTTAAACTGATTTCTATGAATATCAGAGGCCCCTAGACAAGTTCCAAGTAATTACAACATCTATTATTGATGAATAAAAGATCTGATTGATAGATCTTCACCTATCCTAGTTTGTGATATCTTCACAATTAGTTTCCTTTCCATTTCCCATATTTGTCTCGTCATTTAAATGGATTTCTTCCACAATTGAAAATGGATCTAGATCTAGGTTTTCATGGATTTAATATGTTTGATCTTGGATCTAGGTTTCAAATCCATATCTTTTTCTTCATCTTGATCCTTGTTTTTCTACTTTAATTGAGGATTTCTATTGGTGGGCATCCATCAAAAATCTTGAGGTATGTGGTATATTATTCAATTCTCAAATTCTTGATTTTATTACATGTATATAATTGTGTAATTCTAATTTCCATGATTGGTAAATTTCATCTGGATTTTATAATTTAATGGGTTGAATTTGGGGAAATTGTAAATTGGTTTAATTGGATTAATTAATTACTTAATTAACTAATAGAATAATTTGATTATGAAAATTAAGGAATATTAAAATTGTTAAATTAGTCAATTTATGGTATTGTGGAATTGATTGATTAATTGAATGATGAATTGATTTATTAATAGGTATTAAGGGATGTTTGTCTTAGCCTTGAAGGGTTAATTAATTATATGATTAAAGGGTGATAAATAGATTAATAGTGATTTGTTCATATAATTACTTGTGATTTAACATGATAAAACTTTATTGTTTTCATAATTGAAATGGTATCCCATTATGTGAAATTTTGGTAAGAGAGTTAATGGTGATTCACTTTTTAAAATGTGATATATGTGAAATGTGTGATTATTTGATAAATGGTTTTTGATTCACAAACTATTTCTTAAAATACCCATGGGGTTATAGACATGGAATTCTAGACCCAAAATGCATGCATGTGATAATGAGTGTGGGACACTGATTGATGCATCAACATCCCACTAGTGTGATGAATGTGATAATGAGTGTGGGACACAAACTTATAATTCAAAATCACACTTGTGTTATTCATTAGAGAACAGGTTGTGGGACATGTATTGATGATTTAAATACTAATAGCATCCTAGTCATGGAATTCTAGGCCCAAAATATTTCCATTAGACTATGGTTTAAATTATTTCTGTTATCAATTGAAATTAAATGGATAATGTAGGTCCATGTAATAATGATTTATAAATCCCTATGTAATATGGTTCAGACTCTGACATAGGATGAAGTAGGTATTGGTGGGTTGGGTGTCTTTTTGAACCTGCGGAAATAATGTTGTTGATTAAGGAATAATGAAATATGATAACTGTTTACTTTATACATTGTACTTTATTCTTTATACAACTCCATGCACAGTTATTGACTTGATATTGTTTTAGACAGTGTTGGTGGTGGCCTACTAAGTTTTACTCACATCAAACTTGGTCTTCCTAATTAGTACCCAAATAGAATTCATGGTTATAGGATAGTATAAAGTAAATTTCCCTATTTTTGATGTATGAGTCGGGATAGAGCATAGATGAGGGAACAAAACATGGTTTCAGGACCCGCGTGGAGGAGATTTTAGAGTCTTTACTTTTTTGTTTTAATTTTTAAACATTACCCTTATTTGTAATGACATATCTACTATTTTAGTTTTGGATATTGTATTTGTTATGATTCATCATGTATTACTATTTTTTTCTGGTTTTTGTATTATTTTGGTTGTTAGTAATTGACATTTGGTTATTGTTATTCTATTTTCACTATTTTTTAACTCTTGTAAAGAATGTATAGTCTCCATATTTTTTATATTATACCTTCAATACTATTCGATAGCCTTTGGCATATGGTGAGGCATGCTTGAGGTCGTGTGACTGACCATCTTGGGTCTATGGTATGTGGTACTCAAGTTGAGATATTACAAATTGGTATCAACGTAGGTTTTATTTTCTTTTGTATTACGATTAAGGAAAGGTATATAGGATAACAATATTATTAGGGACATGGTTAATAGAATGTGGATGGAAGTGGCTTACCTACATGTGGGGGTAAAATCTAAGTACCCATTGTGAGATTTTTCTTATTGATGTCTTTTGTAACAATTGGATGTTATTTCACCTCGAGTGATGCACTTATTGTGTGGTGTGATTAATTTTTCTAATATTTTATGAGATTTTAATTGTGTCATGATATATAATGAGAGTTTAGTATCCATTAATCATTCTAGATACTCAGGAATTATTGTGACATGCATCATTTTTAGGCACACATGGGAAAAGTAGGTTTTCCGTAAGTTTTTGAAATTGAAATTTTTTTTCTTTCATGTGTAATTGAACAAAAAATAGTTCCAAATATGGAATTAAAAATTGTAAAATGATGAAAAATGAGGAAATTTGAAAGTGATAAATGGGAATATAATGAGAAATGTGAAATTTTGAAAATGTATTACCCTTTTTTAACCATGGCCTAGATATAGGGTGGTTAAGGGTAGTCATAACGCCTCAATTTTAACAATGTAGAGGGGTTTGTGGGGATGACTTGTTATTTATTATTATGAATCCCTCTTATAAAAATGTGTTAATGTCATGTAATGTATCCTAAGGTGTGTGTTTGAATTTGTAGAGATATTCTTCCACGATGATGTTTGTGGATAGGATGATGACAGGATATGGCTGGAAATTATCCTCTAGAAGTGGAACCTAGGGCACTGATAGTGCCAGTGAAGGAGTTGGAGATCATTTCTGTGATACCTTTGTTCACTTCATGCAATTTATAGAGAGATACCTATAGTGGGTTATGAAGAGGGTGTCTGGACAGACTCCATTCTTCCAGTTGCAGCACCCTCTAACATCTACCGAAGAGGGTGGACGTAAGGCAGCTGGGTTCTGGATTGAGTCTATCCGGATGATTATTGACCACATGGAAACTCCTACTAAGAAAATAGTCAAAATTGATACATATATATTATGTGTTTAGGTGAATAATTGGATAGAAATATATACTCAGGATGGATAGTGGGTCTGTATGAAGTGGAAAGTCTTACTAGAGAAATTCTTGGAGAACTTGTACCCTGATATGCTCATATAGAATATGGAAGAATAGTTTATAAGGTTGAATTAGGGGAGCATTTCCATGATGTACATCGATGGAGGATTCATGTATTTGAAGTGGTTTTCTCCTTCATTGATAATAGATGAAGAGACAACAACAAAAATATTTTAGGATGGGTTTAAATATGATAATAAGTCCCATGTGAATATCTTTTAGTTGAAAAACTTTTCTAAAGTGGTGAATCAGGCTCTCATTTTAAGGGTAAACTAAAGAAGTCTTCCAGTGTATGATAGGTGGTTTCTACTAGATTTCTAGGATGTATGCCTTCTGAGAGTAAGAAATGTCACTATGGGAATTCCATCTAGTGTTATAACAAGAATAGTTTCTAGGGAGAAGGGCCAGTCGCACATGACTCTACCCAAGTGACATGTAACTAGTGTGGTGGGATATTTCTCTTTTGTAGACATTTTCCATGGCCACCAGTAGAGTGTCGATCTTGTTTAAGGATGGGATATATACAAAGGTTCTATAGTAACTCACGATAGATAGATAATGATGGGTCATCTGTGAAGAACTAGAGTATGGGAATGGATTCTTCTACATTATATTATTCTAGAATTTAGAGTTCTACTAGCCATGGTGATAGAGTTAGTGGATGTGGTGTTTCTAGTAAAGATAACCCATATTGGTAGGGTGGTATAGCTCAAGGTACTCATGCTGTATCATAGGGAAGAGGGGAAGGACAGTTTCATGCAGTTCAGCCTATAATTGTAGAGAGTGAGGCTAGACCATCGACAGAAAGAGGTACTATTATTATATCTTCTATACATTACAGTGCCTTATTTAATATTAGTTCCACTCATTCCATTATATCAACACATATTGTTAATGGGTTGAGTCTGGAAGTGGAGTTTTTTAGTGGGGTTATGAAAATTGATACGCCTCTGGGAGTATTGCATTGATTCATCTGTTTGTGCAAGGGGTATTCTATGAAGGTTGGGGATTATTTCTTCCTTTGGGATCTTTACATTCTATATATGTTAGGATTTAAACTAATTATGGGTATGGACTCTTTATTGGTGTACTGAGTACACATACATTGATACTACATGATAGTGACTTTTATGTCTCTTAAGGGTGACAATTATATTCACCATGGAGAATGGGATATCTAGGCGGGTCACGTAGGGATTGTTCATCAACAACTAGGGGATCCCACCACCCTGGTTTCTAGTCTATTATTAGAGGATGGGAGTGTCAATAATGGTATCTTTACACCCATAGTGGATAGGTTCTGGGACATGTTTCTTGAGGACTTCTCAGGGATTCTACCTAAGAGAGATGTGGAATTTACAATTGATATCATGCTAGGATTTGAGATAGTTTATATTGAACCATAAATAATGGAACCAATAGAGAATCAAGTGATCAATAATCATATGGGATATTAGATTTATAAGGGGTTTATCCATCCGAGTACTTCGCCTTGGGGTTCTCCATTCTTGTTTTCCAAGAATTCTGATGTAATATTGCGCTTATATGTTGATTACCAGAAGTTAAACTTGATGACTATGAAGAACCCGTATCCCATTACACGTATCAATGATCTATTTGACTAGTTGAGAAGAGCTTGTGTTTTCACCAATATTGACTTGATATCATGGTATCATCAGTTGAGAGTTTAACCTTATGACATTCCCTACACTACTTTTAGAATCGGGTATGGACTATATGATTTTTTTGTGATGTCATTCATGAAAAAGAACACACCAGCACTATTTATAGACTTGATAAATAGAATACTCCACCTATACCAAGATCAGTTTGTGGTAGTATTGTGGATGAAATATTGTTGTACTCCAAGACTCAAGATGATCATGCTCAACATCTTTACATCATCTTGAATACACTGAGAGAGCATTGCATATATGTCGAGTTATCTAAATGTCATTTTTTGATTGATCTGGTACATTTCATGGGTCACACCATCTCATAGAAAGGTGTTTTAGTGGATCTAGATAAGGTAAATGTAGTGGTTTCTTGGAAGAAGCTCAAGAATGTCTTTTATATCTGTAGATTTCTCGGGCTAGAGGGCTATTATCTAAAGTTCATCCAAGATTTTTCCCATTTGGAAGCACCACTTTCAGGATTTACAAAGAAGGGGATAACATTTTAATGGTCTATATCATGTGATAATGATTTCTAAGAGTTGAATAAGAGGTTGACTACCACACCAATCTATATCCTAACTGAGCTAGGGGTGGAGTAGATAGTGTTCATTGATGAATCTGGTATCATTCTTAGAGTAGTGTTAATGTAGGGGGTATAGTGGTGGTGTATAGGTCATAGAATTTGAGGCCACATAAGCAGAAGTACCTTACACATGACCAATAATTAGCTATAGTGGTTTATGCTTTGAAGTGTTGGCATCATTATCTATTGGGTGAAAAGTTTACTATGTATACTGATCATAAAAGCTTAACGTGCATATTTTCTCAATAAAACACGAATCTTCACATGTGGATATGGGTTCAGTATTTGTAGTCATTTGATTTTGAGCTAGCATGTATGCTTGGGAAGGGAAATAGTTTTTCTGATTCTCTAAGAAGGAAAATAGAGACCCAAGAAGTTCTGGAGTCCGTCTTTTGGTGGAAGAAGATTAATTTTCTGGATGAGATGCATGTTGTGGATCTAGAGGGTCATGAGTAGACGAATCTTGTATTAGTTTCATTGGATTCTGCACTTTTGATCTGGATCAAGGAGAGACAGTATGAGGATCTAGAATGTTTGTCCTTGAAATAAAGCCTTGAATGGTGGGGAGTAACCTTTTTATTGGTCTATAGATTAGGAAAATAAATTCTAGGTATAGGTCCATTTAGTTGTTCCTAAAAGTATTTAAGAGGAGCTCATGCATGAATTTCATTCCTCAAAGTGAATGATGAGTCCGATTTGACCAAAATG
This sequence comes from Viscum album, assembly GCA_963277665.1. NCBI lineage: Eukaryota > Viridiplantae > Streptophyta > Magnoliopsida > Santalales > Viscaceae > Viscum > Viscum album. The sequence goes on from OY728129.1 coordinate 3,340,805, forward strand.
TGATTTTCCCTATGTAGATGGTATTGATGTCCAGGCATGAAGAAGGAAATTTCATGGTTCATGATAAGATGTTATACCTATAAATAGGTATAGGCCAAGAATCAACCCCCTGATAGTTTACTACAGCCACTTCCCATTCAAAAATGGAAATGGGATGATGTAACCATGGACTTTTTTGTGGGTCTCTTGAGGAGGCCTCGAAATAATGATTCAATTTGGGTGATTTTTGGTCGTTTAACAAAGGTAACACATTTCTTACCTATACGGGATACTTTATCCATGGGTCGGTTGGGATACAAGTATGTTTTGGAGATATTTCATCTTCATGGGGTGCCACATAGTATAGTTTCATACCGTGGTTCAGGTTTTACATTGTGCTTCTGGAAGATACTACAGAATGCGCTTGATACAAAAGTTTTACTGAGTATGGAATACCAACCACAAACAAATGGGAAGTCAAAACATACTATACAGGTGCTTGAGGATATGCTTTGGGAATGTTTCCTAGACATTAGTGGGTCTTGGGAGAAGCACCTAGTGCTCATTGATTTCACCTATAACAATAATTATCGAGAAACTATACAGATGGAAGCATATGAGGCACTTTATAGTCGGCCATGAAGATCAACACTATGATGAATTGAGGTGGGTGAGTCAAATATGTGGGGATATATTCTGTTGTATGATATGTCAGAATATGCTTGGTAGATTCAGAAGTGTATGGATATGGCTCAAAGTATACAAAATTATTATTCTAATAGACATCGACAACCCCTGAGTTTATAGTGGGTGATTTTGTTTTCCTTCAGGTGTCTCCTAGATTGGGTCCCTGTAGGATTCGGAGGCAGGGCATGTTGGAACCCATGTTTGTTGGTCTATTTGAGGTTTTGTAGAGAATAATGTTGGTGGAATACCAATTGGCTCTTCCACATGAGTACAATGTTATGCATGACATTTTTCATGTGTCACAACTTCAACAGTATTACCCCAACCCTTATCATGCGATCTATGTGGATGATATTGATCTTGATATTGATTCGTCCTTTAAGGAGAAACTGATGTAAGTTGTGGATCATTGTGAGAAATTATTTTGGGGAAATACCATTCTTATAGTTCATATATTGTGGCAACATGGCCGTGTTTAGGAGAAAACTTATGAGAGGGAGAATATATATAACTCCATGAACCCACGATTACAGATTCAGTGCTTTAAATGTTGTATATTTATTTTTATAAAATATAAATAAAACAATACACAACACTTCATTCAATATAGGTCCTTTTATGTTTTAGGTTCTAGAAAAATATACCACATCTTAAAATTTATCAGAGTTGAAATAAAAATAAAACAATATGTCTACTTCACTTCTACATGCACTAAATCCAAAAGTGAAGAAATTTGAATTATAACTTTAGATACCTATGAAAATAATATTAAACATGGGATGAGTATAAAATTACCTAGTAAGGGGTTTTAAAATCAGTGAAATACCTTTTATAAAATCTTCATTAGAAAATAACTTTTGAGAAATTATTTTGAAATTATTTTGATAATACCATCAAAATATGTTAGAAATATATTTTTAAAATAATAATGAAAATACTACTACATTTTGAAAATATTTATGCTCAAAAATTGTTCTAAAAATAATCCAAGGAATTTTTTTTAATTCTATGAAAGCTTTTGAAAACAAGACACTAAGGCCACTTAAAACATTAAAGGTTGTCTTGGCCTACCCACTTTTTGGGGGATGGTTTCACATCCCAATTTTCTACCATATTTACAACATCCAAGTGCCAAATTTTATAAAACATTTTAAGATTTATTTATTTATACATAAATTTTTCATTGGGTTTTATACTTTAAAAACATTTACAACATATTCATATATACTTTATAAAAATTTACAATTAAAACTTAATTAAGAAAACTTTAGATAAATTGGAGAAACTTAATTTCTAAACTTTACATCTCAAAAATAAATATAATGTTAAAGAAATAATAATTAACATTATTGTATTAAAATATTCATTTATTGTACTAATAAAAACCATTTAGAAAATAGTTTCCTACATAAATATAATTAATTAAAAAAACATATATATTCAAATAATAAAAACTAATCCATGAATAACGTGTCATGTGTTAAATATTATGGTCATATCTCATAACACATGTGACAATAATGGTTGTTCATGTACTTGCACACCTAAAAAATTGATAGTTTTTATTATTAAAAGCCTACTTTAATTTAGAAAATACACATGAAATGATATCATTAAGATTATTATAAAATAAAAGTCAAACATGGAAATTTTTAAAATGACAAATTAAATCTTAATTTTCTATAAAATAAATTCCCTTATTAAAGGGTCTTAATATACAGAATCAAATAAAAAACCCAATATAGAACTACATTTTAAAAAACAATTTCTAGGTAAAATTGACTAATTTTATAATAAACACATGTATTTATTTGACAAATTAATTATAAAATAAATATTTAAAGAGTTTAATTTCATTTAAAATTAAATTCTAAAATAAATAAAAATAAAATAAGTAATACCTTATCATAAAATCAAAATATCATTTTTATTACAAAATTTAATCTATTGCAATAATGAAATATCAAAGTGAATAAATATTTAAAATGAAAATTCCTCTTAAAAAATAAATTGATCATACATATAACTAAATAAATAATCCCTTAAATAAAAATAAAAATTACAATCAAATATTATTATCAAAACAAAGTAATTTAAATAAAAATAAAATCAAATAAATAAATGATTAAATAAATAATCTCTTAATATTTTGAGAAATTATACAAAATAAAGAATCACAGTATATCCCTTACACCATATTATCAAATAATAAACTAAATATGACCCCTTATATAAAAATAAATAAGTAAATTGACCCCTTACCTTCAAATTAAACTATAGATTAGTATTATCACAACTAAGAAGGACCTCCACAGAAGGGTTGTTTCTCTATTAATTTCCTCAAGAAGGATGTCAACACACCAATAGAGTGTGCAGAACCTCACCAAGGTGTGTAGAAAAATAAAGGAAGAGACAAAATTATTGATATAATGAAGGCGGTTCCTAGACACCCCTTTCATTAGAGTTAGGATTTATATAGAAGATTCTCATATATATAAATGGATATAAGAGAGGAATTGAGACTCAAGATTAGAGGTCTTAGTTAAATTCTTGCTAAAAAATATGAATTGAGAAAATATTTATTATATATTCATTATGGAAAGTTTGATTTCAAAGGATTTACAAGCACAAAATCGAAACGGATGTTAATTAGAATAAATTATAAAAAAAATTAGTGGGAGAGATAGATTGAGTAAATATATGTCATGTTAAATACCTATGAAAGTTGGACCAAAAGAAACATAAATTTTTTTTCAAAGAATACTATAAAATATAGATTGATTTATATAATATTAATGTTCCAAACAAACCAATTTGAAAACAGTAGTCAGGGTCGACAAAGAAATCATAAGAAAAATATAGAATATGAGAAAACCATAAGATTCAGACTACTACTTGCAGTTCTTTAAAACATTAAGCAGAAGGAAAATTATGAGATCTCCATTCACAGTTAGACACTCACATCAAATGTCAAAACCCTAATCCTACTTCAAACTCCCTAAGCGTGGTTGAACACCAACATCACACGATCAATAGAAATAAATTAGAGACTTTGGTCAAACCCCTTCAGCCTTTGGGATCCAATATCTGTGTTTGGTCCTCACCAACCCAGCCTCAAACCCTCCGTCTCCATTGAGTCCTCAATCTAGAGGGACCTTGGTCTCTGGATGATAAATATCCCTTTATTTTGGCCTCACTCATAAACCTGAAGCCCTAAAACCAGTTTTCTTTACTTTATTTTCATTTTTCATGTTATTTAATAGAACTTCATTTCATTTTTTAAAAAAACATATGTAATTAAAATTTAATAATAGAATCATAATTATAATATATATATAATTCCAACATTAAAATAGTTACAATTTATAATCATAATTCATTGATTTATAAAACAAAATTTATAATAGAAATAATTTTATAAAAATAATCAAATCATAATTTAACATTCAAAATTTTATTAATTTTTAACAGTATATTACTTTTAATAATTTGTATTTGTTTTTACTAAAAGAGTATTTATATTAAAAAAATATTATTTACCAGTTAATTCAATAAAATATAATTTTATAACATTTGTAAACAATATTTATCTTTTATTAATAAAAATAATTTCAAAAATGATTTTATTAAAACATTTTTTATTATTAATATTAATAAAAATAAATATAAAATAAATAAAACTTTTATTAAAACTCAAGATGTAACATTATTCCTCCCTTAAAAGAATTGTTCCCTTGCAATTCGTTTATTGAACTCTAGAAAATTTTGAATTTTATTCTTCAGAATTAATAAAAACTAGAAATTGATAAACTTCTAGACTCTACCGCTTAGAAAAAATCTAATTTCCAAAGTTATCTAGACCATTCATCTAATACAATTTATAACGACCTAAACCCACACTTTCGGATTTGATGCTTTAAATGTTGTGTACAATTTTTTATAAAAGATAACTAAAATAATAGGCAATAATTTATACAATATAGGACCTTTTCTGGTCTAGGTTCTGGAAAATTACACCACATCATAAAAATAATCAGAGTTAAAATAAAATAAAACAATATGCATACCTCTCTTCGGCATGTTCTAACACCAAAAGTGAATACTTATAAATTATAACATATAATAAACATATGAAAATCATTTTAAAAAATGGGATGAGCCTAACATTTTCTAGTAAGGGGTTTTAAAATTAGTGAAATACCTTTTATAATATCTTATTTATAAAATATCTTTTTATAAATTCTTTTGAAATTATTTTGATAATACCATCAAAATAATTTTATAAATACCTTTTGAAAATAATATTGAAATTATTTACATATTAAAAATAATACAACATTTTGAAAATACTTATGCTCAAAAAATAGCATTAAAAATAATCCAGTGATTTTTGATTGAAAATTCTATGCAAGATTTTGAAAACAAAACATTGTGTCTATTTGAAACATTTAAGGTTTTTTAAGGCCTACCCACTTGTCTAGGGAAGGGTTTGTTCCCTAATTCCCTATAATATTTACAACATCCATGTTCTGGATTTTATAAAACGTTTTATGCTTGATTTATTTATACATACATTTTTCACTGGGTTTTCTACTTTAAAAACATTAACAACATATTCAAATATGATTTAAATAAATTTACACATAAAACTTAATTAATAAACCTTATGATAAATTGGAGGAACTGAATTTCCCCACTTTATATCTTATAAATACATAGAATTGTTAATAATTAATAATTAACATTCTTGTATTAAAATACTTATTCATTCCACTAATAAAAACTTTTCTTAAAATAGTTTCCTACATAAATATGATTTATTCAACAAACATATATATTAAAATAATAAAAATTCATGCATCTACGATATGTAATATGTTAAAGATTATGACTATATCTCATATTACATGTGATGATCATGGTTGTGCATGTACTAGCACACATAAAAAATGATAGTTTTAATTATTAAAATATTACTTAAATTTAGAAAAAAGACATGATATGATATCATTAATGTCTTTATAAAATAAATTTAAAACATGTAATTTTTTGAAATAATAAATTAAATTTTAATTTCCTATAAAATAAATTCCCTTATTAAAGTTTCTTAAAATAAAAACTCAAATCAAAACAAAACCCCTTATAAAACTACATTTGAAAACAAAATCTCTTGATAAAATTGAATAATTTGATGATAAACACATGTATTTATTTAAAAAAATAATTATAAAATAAATATTTAAAGAAAGTAATTTACTTTACAATTAAAGTATCAAGAAAATAAAAAATATATAATAAATATCTTAACATAAAATCATAATATATTTTTTATTACAAAATTTAATCTATTGCAGTCATAAAATTTGTAAGTAAATAAATATTTAAAATTATAATTCCTCTTACAAAATAAATTGATCATACCGATCACTAAATAAATAATCCCTTAAATAAAAATTATAATTCTTATCAAATATGATTCTCAAAACAAAATCCTTGAAATAAAAATAAAATCAGATTAATAGATAAATGATCTTATACTATTTTGAGAAATTAGAGAAAATATAGAATCACAATATATCACTTACTCTAGATTATCAAATCATAAATTAAATAAAACCACTTATATAAAATTAAATAAGTAAATTGTTCCCTTACCGTCAAATTAAACTATGGTAGATTATTGTTAGAGCGAATAAAGACGTCCACAGAAGCTTTATTTCATTATTAATCGCCTCACGAAGGTTGTGAAACTCCCTAATAAAGTGTTTATCACCTCACCAAGGTGTGAAGAAAAATAAAGAAGCTAGTAGAATTCTTGATAGAATAAAGGTAGTGCCCAGTATACCCCTCTCATTGGAGTCAAGATTTATATAGATGAATCTCATATATATATATATATATATATATGAATATAAGAGTGGAATAAACACTCAATATTGGTTGTTTTGGTTAAATTCCTTCTGAGCAAGATGAATTGAGAATATATTTATTATATATTCAATACTATAAGTTAGATTTCACAGGCTTGAAAAACACAGAATAGAAAAGAATGTTCATTAGTGGAAATTATAAAGCAATTCAGTGAGAGAGATGGACAGAGTAAATATATATAATATTCAATACCTGTAGAAGTCGGACCAAAAGAAACATATAAATCCTTTTCAAACAAGACTATAAAATAGATATTTATGCATATAATATTAATAATGTGTCAAACCAGCCAATTTGACAATAGTAGTAATGGAGGACAACAAAATCATAATAAAAGAGAAGAATATGAAAAACCTATTAGATTTGGACACCTACTTGAAAATATGTAAAACTAAGACCAAAAGGATCGTAATGAGATCTCCATTCATGCTTGGTCACTCACATTCAAGGTCTAAACCCTAATCACACTTCGATCTCCTCAATCACAGTCAAACACTAACACCGTTTGGTCACTTGAATCAAATCTAAGACTTCGGTCGAACCCCTTCGGCCTTCGGCAGTCCTCATTGGCATTACGTTCTCACCAACCAAGCCTCTAACCTTCCATCTCCATTGATTCATCCATTTATAAAAAACCCATTCTCCATAAGATGAAGCTCCCCCAATTTCAGCCTCACTTAGAAACTCAAAACCCTAAAACCCATTTTCTTTACTACCATTTTTCATTTTACTTAATATTACTTCATTTAATTTTTTTAAACTTATATGTAATTAAAATATAATAATAGAATTGTAATAATAATATATGCATAATTTCAATATTAAAATTGTTACTATATATAATTATAATTCATATGGTTATAAAACAAAATTTATAATAGAAATAATTTTAAAAAAATAATCTTATCATAATTTATAATTAAAATTTTTAGAAATTTATAATAATATATTAGTTTTAATTAATTTTATTTATTTTAATTAAAACAATATTTATATTACAAAATATTATTTACCAAATAATTCAATAAAATATCATTTTATAATATTTGTAAATAGCACTTAACATTTATTAATAAAAATCATTTCAAAATATATGTAATTGAAACATATTTTTATTATTATTAATATGGATAAAAATGATAATAAAATAAAAAATTCTTTTTTTGAAACTCTATATGTTATAGGATATGTGGTCTTAGTGACCTGATATTTTTACCTTGTAGTATTTGATATGCTTGGAAGCACAGCTCAAGGATGAGTTGTTATAAGGTGGGGATATTATAAAATCCTCACTTTTTTTAGAGACAACTCTAGATCATTTTTAAGTAATATTTTACCCTTACTTTGTTTTATCTTTTTTTTTTCTTTCGGGAAATTTGGGGTAAAATTGGAGAATTTTGTAAGGAATAGGTTCAGTCCAAGGTTGGCACACAGTTTTCCCAGATTGTGCTCCTAAGCCAAAAAACCTTGAGAACCCAAATAGAGGGGATTCACATAATGAACACATGTTTTTAAAAACCATGAACCATCCTAGTAGTAACCATGTCACCCCCTTGGATGAGGTGTGTGGTTAGGTGCACGATTAAGTAAAATTGTGCTCCCCAAATAGGAAACCATGCATGATAAAAAATTAAACCCCAAAAATTTAAAATAAAATTTCCAACCCCTTTGTATTAATTAATAATCATGACCACTCAAAAACTAAATGGATTATTATGAATTCTAGAGGCTCCAAAATTAGTTCCAAGGAATTCAAACCTTTATTCTTGGCAAATCAAATATCTGATTAACAGATCTTCATCTCTATAAGTATGTGATCACTTCCTGATTAGTTTTCTTCCTCTCCCATGTCTTTATCTCATAATTTAAGGGATATTTTCCTCCATTGTAAATGGATATAGATCTAGGTTTTCATGGATCTAATTTATTTTATCTTGGATCTATATTTTTGATCTAGATCTCATTCATTGTTGTGATATTCATTGTTCCTCTTTAATTGGGTATTTCTGTTAGAGAGAATCTTCCAATGATCTTGAGGTAGGTGGTCGATTATTCAATTCCAAAAGTCTTAACTTAATTATGTGTAAGTAATTGTGAAATTTCAATTTCCCTGATTGATAAATCAAATATATAATTTAATTAGATTAAATTGAATTTTCATGTGATAATTTAGTGGCTTGAATTCAGGGAAATTGTAATTTGGTTGAATTGAATAAATTAACTATTTAACTAATTAATGGAATGATGTGATTATGGAAATGATGGAATATTAGAGTTTTTTAAGTGTTCAATTTATGGGGTTGTGGATTTGATTGATTAATTTAATAATGAATTCAATTATTAATAGGAATTAAGGGACGTTTTTCTTTGCCTTGAAGGGTTAATGTATTATATGTTTAAAGGGTGATAAATGGTTTAATAGTGATTTGCTCATATTATTCCTTGTGTTTTAAAGTGATGAATCTTGATTATTTTGATAATTGAATTGGTATGACATGATGTTAAATTTCTATAGCATATTTAATGATTATTTACTTTACTAAATGCGATATGTGTGAAATGTGTGATTATTTTATAAACGGGTTGTGGGATAAGGACCGATACATAAAATACCAATCGGGTTCTAGACATAGAGTTATAGACCCAAAATTTATTCATGTGATAATGAGTGTGGGACATGGAATAATGCTTAAAATTACCACTTGTGTTATGCATGTGATAATGAGTATGGGACACAGATCGCTGCTTCAAAATCTCACTTTTGTGAATGATTGATGAACAGGTTGTGGGACATGAACTGATGCTTCAAATAACCATGGTGTCCTAGACATGGAATTATAGGCCCCAAATATTGGCATTGGACTATGGTTCCAATTATTCAGGTTATAAATTATAATTAAATGGATAATGTAAGGACATGTGATTATGATTTATAAATACCTATGCGATATGGTTTAGAATCATGCATTGGCTAAAGTAGGTATTGGTGGGTTGAGTGTCTTCGTGAACCTAGGAAAAAAATGTGGTTAATTAAGGAATAAATAAATGTGATAACTGTTTAATTTATTTTTTTTACATTAATATTTATAAAACTACATATGTTTTTATTGACTGGATATCATTTTAGACACCATTGGTTGTGGCCTACTGAGTTGTACTCACACCCTACTTGTGCTGCCTAATAAGTACCTGAATAGGCTTTATGGATATATGAAATGATAAGGGAAAGGTCCCTATGTTAGATGACTGAGTCAGGATGTAGAATGGATAAGGGAACCAGACATGGTGTTAGGACCATCTTGGTGTAGTTTTCAGTGTCTTTAATTTTTGGTTTTCATTTTGACACTTAACACTTATTTGGCATGACATATCTACTATTTTAGTTTTGGATATTTTCTATTGTTATGACTAATTGTGTATTACTTGTATATTCTGGTTATTTTATTATTTTGGTTGTTGTTTATTCTCATCTGGTTATTATTGTTCTATTTTTTCTATTTTCAAACTCTGATAAAGATGGTATATTCTCTCCATGTTTTTTATTTGACTCTCAATGCTAGTCAATAGCCTATGGTGTTCAGGGAGGCGCGCTTGAGGTCATGTGATCGATCATCCAGAGGAACTTGTATGTGGAAACTAAGTTGGTAAATTACAATATAGTGATAAATATTTTTGAACAATGGATGAGAAAAGTTTCCCTTTTATATGTGAGGGGAGGGACAACATGTAATTACTTGAAATATTTAAATAAAATAAAGTCATTTTCTTGTGAAAGTGGAACCAAATGGAAATTTATTTAGATATAATATAATATAATGTCCCATTATCTTCAATAAATATGTTTTAGACATGTTTAAGTAGAATTTCTACCCTCATCTCTTGGTTTACCCCCACCCCTCTAATAAACCCTTTTAACATTAACTATGGTAACGAATTTTTACTATTTTTTACTATTCATTATGACCAAAAATGAATGTGGAATAATTAAAAAATATGAAAATAATGATTAAAAATATGGAAACAATTTTATTATATTCTATTTCTATAAGTAGAAGAAATTAATTTTAAATAAACACGCAAAACTCAAAGAAAAACATTTTTAGAAAAATGTATTTTTAATAACTAAACTAATTTTAATTTCATTACGAGACTAGGAAAAACTATTATATGAAGGTAAAAATATTTTATTTAATATATATATTCAATAATTTCATTAAAATCATTAATAAATATTGATTTATTAAATTTATTAAGATAAACAAATCACACACCTAAAAATAGTTTTATGAAAATAGACCCTTTTTCTATGAAAGGATTTAATCCTCATTCTAAAACATTATATAACTAATATATGAATGATTATTTATAAATTATAAATAAATTTCATTAAAATCATTTTTAAATGGTAATAAATATATAAAAATTCATGAAATGTATAAAAATTTAATTTTTTGAAAAATAGTTCATTTAAACATGAAATGATTTTATTAAAAATTATTGATTATTTATTATGAATTAATCCATAATTTGGAATTAAGGAACAAATTTCTACATATATTTTATAATTTGGTTAACCTTATTCAAACCCTCCAATCAAATATCTAGGTTATAAAAGTTATAATATATCATGGTTCCTTTAGACTTGGGTTTGTGTGTAAAGAAAGCTATCAATTACATCAAATTTATTTTAAAGGAATACATATAAAATATTATGGTCTTATTGTTGGGGAAAATAAGGATTAAAAATTTGAATAATTCATAAATTGGTTAAAACAAGCTCCAAATAAATAGAATTATAAATTTAATAGACTAATTTTATCATATTTATTTGAATTAATCAAGATAATAAATTTATTTATAGTAGGCTCCATAATAATCATGTTATTTTTATTTGTTTATATATTAACGAAATGTTAATATTTAGAACTCATATGATTCATATAAATTAGAATAAGTTTACTTTATCTAGAAATATTGATATGAAATACTTGGGTGAATAAAATTTTATATTTGGGATCAAAATTGTTAGAAATAAGAATTATATTTTTCTTTCTCGATCTCATTATACCAAAAATATTTTAAATAGATTTGAAAAATATGATTTTTCATCAATTTCTACCCCAGATTCTTTAAGTATTTTGATGCAAATTGATACTATTAGGAATATTCCTCAACTAGAATATGGGAGGGTTATCCATTGTATCATGTATTTTATGATAATCACAAGATATGACATATAATTAGTTGTTGGAAGGTTGAGCAGGTAAACTAGTAATCTTGATTATGAACTATGGAATTTAATTAAAATAGTACTCAAATATCTAAATGGTACTGATGATATCATATATTTTCAAAATTTTAATATGTTTTTCAAAGATAATTTACCCCATAAATAGTATAAAACCTTGTAAATACTTCCATTTTTAAAACTTTTGTAAATATGGAATTAAATTGATAATTGGTTTAAATCCTGATTTTTACTAGTTTTATTAATTTTAAAATTAATATACATGAAATTCATTAATTTTTGAAGTTTAAAGTTAAATTTATAAAAGAGTTTTAATTCTAATTTTTCATTATTTAAATCATTTGGAGAATAAACATGGATAATCCTACAGTGAAGCTGATATTTGATAAGTGAAAATCTAATATGAAAATTGGAAAATGGTTGTACAACATACGAGTCACCACTAGGAAAATGATTCATACCCTGATGTTTTTTATGAGTCATCTATGTGTGATTAATCTAAAACCATCATATAATTCACCTACACCAACCACATATTACTTTTATGTAACCCTTATACAAGGAGTAATTCCTTTGTTAGGGTAACCAGTGTAGGGCCATGAGAAAAAATCATTAAGATATTCTACTGCTATGTTAGGATCCTGCTTTTTCTACATAAAAGTATTGTTGGCTCTATATGTTTCATAAATGTAAAATGAATATTGTGTTAGGGTAATGAATACAATATAGAAATTGTGTAAAGTTCCTCAAGGCACTTCATAAATTTCATCATTACATACTGAGTGTTCTGTAAATTTCACAAGGAAGCTCTGAAAGGGTTATCAAGGAGATTTGTAATGGTACTTCCATAATCCCTCTATTATATGAAGGTCACAAGTCTTCTATGTAAAGTTTATTCAATTATATTCTGTTATGTAAATATCATAACTTTAGATGCATGGATGAAATCTATAATTCCCAAAGTATAAAAATGCTCAACCAAAAATTAAAAAAAAAATACATTCTTCAATGTTATGAAAATTAGGAACATCTCCTCTAACAGATCCACATGGAATGCATCCAAAAAATGATCTATTTAATGATCATTGTAATAATTTCAAATCATGGGGAATATTTAATATTATCAAATAAATAAACTCAGGCCTTGAGTTAAATATGTTGAAGCTGATCCATGCTTAATATGAGCACTCTTATTGGATCTAATTTTAGTAGATTGGGCGATAAGGTGTTGTGATTCATATAAATATTCCCCCCTCCCCATTAAAAAATTATTTAAGATCTTATATTAATCCTATAATTGATTTATTTAATAAATTTATATAGTTTTCTTCACTTTAATACAACTTAATTCCATCCAAATTGTTTGTGTGTTTTTTCCTTCCCTATTATTTTTACTTTCATAATATTGATTCTCAAGATATTATCTATTATGAGAGGCTAACCCGAGGATCTCCCACTAGATGAAAATCATATATTCTAGATCTCATGCACATTACTTTTTATTTTTTATTTCATTCCATAGATCAAGGGATATGAGTATAATAGGTGAATGATTTCACCATAAGCTATTCTCTATCTCATTTTCTTTCACATTGTTAAAATTTATTTCCTTTACCATTGTTCTGGTCACTAATTCATAATGAGAGAAGTGGTCTGAAAGGAGGATTGAAAAATGGTTGTCGCCCATTTGAGAATGTGGTGGACAGATAATATGGGATATTTATATGAATATGATGCACATTCACACAATTTATATAGTAATGGTATGTTATATGGTTGTAAATACACAAAGAGTATAATTATAAAATCAAATCTATGAGACAATGAATGATCTATATGGTTGAATCCAGGGGTGGATCCATTCTTTTATTCATTCTATTTTACAATTTCATTTTATTTCATATTTCATACATTAAAATTCCTTTATTCATTACTTTACAAATATATAAAATGAAAAAAAATAACTTTGATGATAGTGAATCTATTGGCCTATCTCCTTATTAGATGACCTTGGTATTACTTATTCTATATTCTAAGGTTTTTAAAATTATACTTCATAAAGTCTTACGATTGTCTCTCCCATCAACTTAGCTCCATTTTCAAGGAGTTTGGCTGAGTTTTCACTATTTTAGAACATTTTTTAATTTGTGTTAAACTTTAATTTGTTTTATTCCATCATTTTTACCATTTTCTCTTTATTTTATATTTTTATTTATTTCAATCCTTTTAAATTTTTATGTTAAGAAATAATCATAATCTATTTATATCATAATGGAAAATCATTATTACTCTTAGTTATAAAGGGTTGGTGAACCTATATTCATGTTCAAACAATCACTTGATAATTACAATGACCAAAAATTACTCCCATGAGTGTGGGAAGAGAAGGATTAATAAATAATCATCATGGATGAGTTGAAGAACCTAATGAATCGATTTGTATCCAAATTTCAAAATCCTATGAAATAATATGACCAAGTTCTGGTAGAAGAATATCAACTTGGAGTAGTTCCCATGATTATCTCAATAGTCTAGGTGGAGGAATAACTGGAATATGAGATCTCACCCCTGCTTACTGTTGATTATATATTTCCAATAGACTTACAATTTGATAAAGGGTTGGGATTTGATATAATTGAGGGAGATATTATTTTCATTGACTAATTCTCTATTAATTTTATTAAATCCCATTTAAATAAAAATTACCCTTATGATGTGATCTCAGATTCAACATTTTCTTTGAATTCTATAAATTATGAACATAGAAATTGAATGGATGTGATGTATTTTGAGGAAAATAGGGCATGCCAACAACTATTTATACCCACACTAGAAGACTTCCAAGAGGCATTGTACTTAGAGAATGAACTGCATGTTGAGACAAAAGAGAGATTTTACCTAAAACCAAACTCATTTTACTCAAATTTTATTCATACTTCTTTGAAAGATGACCTACCATGTGTTGTCATAGAAAATTCAGATAACATTTTTCTTAAATGAATTGATAATTAAGACAAACTAGATGGATTTTGTTTTGAGTCCAGACTAGAGGACCCACAGGACAAAATATTTACAAGTATAATCCCAAGGTTTTATTATAAAAAATTAAAAACAATATGAAAAATGAGGTAACTTATAAAATTTAAATACATTCCATTCATATTTTATTAATCACGAACTTTATTAAGATTTCCCTGATTATAACACTATTTTTTCAAAAATATTTTTTCTTTCCCTTGAAGAAGATGAAGAAGCTTTGGAAGAAGGTAAAGAAGAACCATTTTGGTCTCTTAATGACATTGAAGTAGGATATGGAACAAAAAAATACTTCCCTGATGAACAAACGGGGACTATAAACTTCTAAGAGCAACATGCATACACTCAGTGGGATTCCCAAATGTAACAACCCAAGTTCTTAATATATATTCATATGTATATTTTAATTTGTGTTATTCAAGAAATATTATAAGTTTTTTATTTGATAATATATTTTTTAATTACAAATTTATATTTTAATAATATTAGTATTTATTATATCAGACACTAAGTAGTTCATATTCTATAAACGTGTGGGAACTACATTAATTAAAGTAATTATTAGTGATTTTTTTATGGTAAATGATAATTAATGATAAAAAACAATTTGTATAAATATTATAGTATATAAATTTGAAATAAATTTATAAAATATAACAAAAAAATATATAATACAACTATATTAATTGTAATCTGGTATATTTAACGGTCTTAAGTGGTAATATAAAATTTATTATGGTAAGTAAAATATTAATTTTAAATATATATATATATATATATATTTAATAAAATTAAATATATAAATGATATTTTTGTGGTGTATAAAACATTTTAAGGGGATTATCTTTCAATAGTAACATAATAATTATTTAAAAAGGTTAATAAAATTAAGAAAATAAAAAAAGATAATATAATAAGTGTTGTGATACATAAAATATTGACGAGTGAAATTATAATTAAAATTTTTAAAGAAATATATAAAATATTAAGATGAATATAGATGGTAGATTAAATTAACTATATACAAGATGTTGTGAAATCACAAATTCTAATATTAATACTTATCATTACATATAATTATTAATTCAAAATGAAATTTTAAAAAAAATATATAATTAGAGATAAGCATATATGAAAACATGTAAAGTATTAGTTATATATATATATACATTAATTAGAAATTATAATAAGATTATATTATAAATATATATATATATATATATATTTTCATGACCCCCTTCCCCCAGCTGTACCCCTCCTCGATCGACAATGAGATAAGGGAAATAATGATTCCCAAAGCTCACTTGAAATAGACCACAATTTAGTGATAAGAATTGAGGGTATATCATACATACAATTGGGTGGAATTTCCCTCTCATAGAAACATATAGAAACATAAAGATATATAATATAAGTACACCAATAAACTCCTAATCATAAAGTTAAAATAAATACTAAATATATAAATTCAACGTCAAATAGAACTAATGCAACTTAAAAATAAACTGCAAGTACCAAAAAGGTAACTCGGCGGTGACCAAGATTCCCAAACAGCTCCCAAAAAAATTTAATCTACTAATATCAAGCCTGATTTCCAAACATATCCTACTAACTTAAAAATAGTATATATATATATATATATGGTGATGATGATAGGTATATTAAATAGGATCCTCCCTAGATCCTCTTATGAAAAAGATAAATAAATCATGCGAAAGACTAGTGAAAACAAGTAAATTTAACTCATTACCTAAACATGTATAATAATTTTCCAACATCACTAGGTCTATCTCTCACAAATTAACACATACAGGAGATCATATAATATAATTACAAAATTAGGTACCATGCTACCACTTCCCAATTGATTTTATTCTTTGCACCATTATCGCACGTCATGATCTCTCTCTCTCTAAAAGAAGTCAACCCAAAAACATCTAGGCTAATCTGTCACAACACACACCTCACTCATCACATCATCTCATCATCCTATTCCACATCTCTAAATAATAACCAATTAGTTTCTAGGATCCACCACAGCCCGTAGGTTGTGTGTAATACATTGGGGACTGTTCCTCAAGCCATCACATCCCATACACATTATACCTATAATAAGTCCTTAGGATACTATATTTGGAAATACATGTGTGTGAAATATCCAAAATACCATACGTATATCTTTAAAAATATATGAGAAAAACTAACCATCATGTATACTAGCACATAATACAACCAGGAGGAAAGATTGGGAATAGAAGCTGTAGTCAGCCATCCGTCCCTCAATAACCTATATATTATGAGAAACACCCACCTAGAGTCCACTGGTTGTCAGTCACTCTTCTAAAATGGGTGGGGTAGTTCATGAAATCACAAAACATATAGTATATAATATATATCCCAACCACACTATGGGAATTAACCTAGTCCTAGGATCAACTATAGTTATCATTACTCAGTCCCCATAATACCACTACTAAGGACTACATATCATATAAGAATAAAATAATTCAAGGAGGTATAAAAATTAATTATTTACTTTTTAACATTCCAATTTACATTAATTCATTCATTATGCATTAATTAACATAATTCCCATTTTGATTCATTAACCCTAAATTATCATTGATCAAACCACACATTATTATCCTCAAATGAGGTTCATTCCCTCCAGGTAAAATCTAACTGACTCCACTATTTTCAAGATTAAAATTTTCATTTTCATTCCAATAAAAATATCCCCATGGTTTAGAACATTTATTATTAATTTACCACTCTATAATTCAAGTTACTCTTAGAAAAAATCTTCAGATACTGTTAAAGGAGATGCATAACCAAGCATAATCAACTACCTCAATTAGTGGGGAAAGGAATGCCGGTAAACAAGAAACTCATCCATTTGAACACTAAAAAAATAACGAGAAAGAATCTTGGATTAAAGCATAGTAATAGGTATTCCCAAATTCAACTCATTCCTTTAAACATTATGGCATCCCTAACACCATTATGCATATCACCATGCATCTAACCATCATAGTGGCCAATTGCTTCTATAACTTTGGGCCTCTCATACCATACCTCATCATCCAATAGCCATACTAGCCTTATTTTACATCATATGAAGAGTATATCATCTATATAAGTATAGAAGTTATTGAGAAACAATTAAATTCAATAGGTTAACTTATCCATAAAAACAAGGCATTTAACCTTTACATGAAAATGGGATCTCTCATTCCCAAACCCAATGCATTAATCCTTCAGAAGAAAATGGGGTAGATCAGCCCTAAACATTTATCTAAAACAAAAAACTAGTTTTATTCCACATTTAATAAGCCAAATAATTTATCATAGGTTAAACCTATTATAACCTAAGACACTGGTTATGAAAGCTACAAACTTTTTAAATGAAGATTCCAAGAATAACTTTTAGTTTCACTATACTTGAGGGAATAAAATATCATTAACATGAATTTAATTATTATCATAAAATAATTACCAGATTTATGTTCTTTTTCTAATTCAATTAGATCATATAAGAACTACTTCAATTAAATAGGTAATAAGAATCAATTTTATTTTCATCAAAATACAAGAATCTAAGGATTCATTTAACGTGACACTTTTAAATCTTTGACCAACTAATAATTATCAGATTCATGTTCCTTACTAATTTCATCAAATTATAATGATAACCCAAGTACAAAAAACTTGATACTAAATCATAACATAGAAATAAAACTATCTAGTAAAATAAGAGGCAAATCGTTATCACGATGGAAAACTCATGCAATTGGTAACCAAAAACAAATTATTGTCATTATCTAGTTTATCCTTTATTAGTTTTAATTAAAGTAAAACCCAAAATAATCTGAATTATATTAAATTTAGTATTTCACAAAAAATGAATGAGATTAAATGATTCCCCTACCTCAAGGCTGTCAATGTTACTTGATGAGAATGGAACAAGAAAAAAAGTCTTCAATCACCTCTCTTGTAAGGAAACTACTGAACTCTAAGGATTTTGTGCCATAAATTCACCAAAAAATAAAAATAAACTCCATTATAATAGTAAATATCAACCATTATAACATATATAGAGATAAAAGAGAGAAGATAAGATCGGATGTTGAAGAAAATGCAAGAAAATAACATAGAACTCACCATGGATCACCACAAATCAAAGATGGGAAGATGTGGATAAATACCTATCGAAAGGGGATTCAAAGGCCTTAAAAAATAACTCTCACAAACTTACTGTTTGGGATATATTTTTTAGATAAAATTGGTTTTAGAGTTGGTTTAGGTATTTATAGTCTAACTAAAAAATAGAAGACCGCAACATAGCCTCCTACACCACACCACTGACTTTTCTGTCATAGGGAGACCTATGGAAAAGCACAAGGGACCACACCGTAGCCTAACCTATCAAACCTATTTCTAAATAACATGAAACCCCCCCCCCCATGTTTTAGATCCAATAAAACTTGTGAGGGAATAAACATTGAAGAAACCACCATTCCATAGAAACCCTTTTCTAAAATGGAGTCTACACTATGTTCTAACCCCCTTGGAACACCTACCATGAATTTGAAAGAACCACACTCAAACCCATACACCATAGTCAGGACCTTTATTCCAAAAAAACTCAATATAAAATGAAGTGCATATGTTGTAGCCTCCCTCCATGCCACATCCCCTCGACAGCCAAGGAAGTTCATACATTGTTACATGTCTTCATGCAGTAGCCATGATAAAAATGGTAGTGGCTTCAAAATGCTCCCTTGAGATCGATCTCCCATAATCTGAAGCCACCAACCTTACAATTCCTCTTAAGTCTCCATGCCATAGAATCATATGAATCTGATATTTTTAAATCAACACCCCTTATTCCTCCTTGAAACTCTTTAAGACTCCACCCATACACCAAAACATAAAATGGAAATGGATACTAATATTTGGGTCCTTATATCAAATACCTACCAAACTATTCTCATCATTGAGAATCTAAAACAAACACGGGAGTGAAAATAATGAAAAAGGTTTTTCCTTAAAACTACCCCATTGGATACCTCTAAAGAATCCCTCTATTATAATAGATCAACTATATCATAAATAATAATAAAGAATATAACCATATAATAGCAATAACCATCTTGTAAACACTCTCTTGAAAAAGATGCCTCTCAAAAAAATCTAGGTTTCCAACAACATCAAAGAGTGGGCACCATATCATACCCCCAAAAATGTTAAGAACCAAAAAAACAATGTTAAAATAGAATAGCTAAAATATAATAAGTTTGTAGTACTATGCTCTTATATGTGAATCACATTTCTAGGTTCTCTCCTCCACGTGACCATCCCTACAAATGACACAAGACAAAGGTATACCAGTCCCATGAAACACATTATCTTATCATTCTTGAATCCCTTTAGACCACTCCTCAAATTTCTCATCATTTTCAACATTGATCTTTCACAAATAAAGGACATGAGTGTTTCATAAAGACAATGATGGAGTTGCAACACATGGAAGACATAATGATTTGGGATCATCATCAGGGGAAGTGTTATATAATATTATAATACCTTGAGATTTTCTGAAATATTTTTTTCAAATAAATTTAATTTTCCTTGATAGATTTTGGTACACACAACACCAAGTTTTAACAAAATGTGATAAACTATTAAAATATTATTATTTAATATAATATTTATTACATAACCATTGGTATAGTATGTATAAATGGGATTATATAAATTAGGAAAATATATGGTTTAAAATTTTTTATAAAATAAATTATTTACTCACTAATAAATTAAAAATGAAAATGAAAAAAAACATTTGAAAATAAAGGAAATATGTTTCAACAAAATATTTTTATGTGCACAAATGTGTTTAATCTCAATAAATTAAACAAATTACTCTTGGTGAATAATTTTAATTAAATTTATATATTATATATTATTTAAAATATTCAACATCCATATTATGTTTTTTATAAGAAATAGATAAGCCTAAATCAAATCTTAGGCTTAAAAACTATATTTTTCTAAAAAGCATTTTTGTTTCCTTTTTGAGATATTATTTTAAAATTAATTCTTAAAAATTTTAGAAATTATATTTGAAAAAATAAAATTCATTTTTTAAATAATCCTTTCAATTTTATCTAAGGGTGATTTTTTTATATGTTTTAGAAAAGATAATTTTTTTACTGACTTGTGAAAAATACTAATTTTTATTGAAAAATCTATTTTTATTTAAAGAATGTGTAAGGTTAAATTATTTAAAAAATTTATTTAAAAGTAAAATTATATAATTATATAATTAGTAATCCAATTTATGTAATTTTAGTCAATTTCATATTTAATTTTGGTATATATACTTTTGAAACTTTTCTCTTTGGAAACCATCATTTTTATCGTGTCTGGGGGTTTAATTTTAAATTATAGTTTTCATATTATATGAATTATATTATGAAAATTGGATTAAATATTAGGAATAAATATAATTAATATTATAAATTAACTTCAAATTTCTTTTTGACCATATTTAATATTCAAAACAATGGAAATTAATTATTGTTGTTAAGGTAAAAACGTGTTAACCAGGGGTTAATCTAAAATGATAATGTATAAAATTACATATAAACTTGTCCCAAACCCATTATATTGACATATTACAGCATTATCACATATAAGATTCTATAAAAACCCATTTTTTATCTTTTCTAAATGTAAAAAGTATGGGTACACTTTCTACCTTTAAAAAAATCTAGTTGTGTCATCTCCCCCACCTATAAAAGGAAACCTACTATACTCCCCTCTTCACACTTACAAAAACATTATTATAGGCCAATATCTACCTAAATATATTTATTAATTCCTTACCCACATCCTATAGTCCTTTTTAAGATCATAAATCCAATCTAGAAAGTTTTTATGTTAAACCTAAATAAGTTTTCCAAAGAAGTGGTAATATTTTAAACTATGCATTTTTGTTTTACACCTTATAACTCCTTAAAATATTATCATATTATTATGATATAATAAAAAAAATATCCCATGTAAATAAATGTTATTATTTTAATTTTATAACTTATATATATCTCCTCCTCCCACAAATGAGAAATGAAACTGTTGATCATGTGTATTGCGGACTACCACCTAGCAAACTGACATAATTCATTTTCCATCACCACTTATTATGACTAGATATAATGATGTATATATTTATTATAAATGATATTTATTATATAATTATACTTATATAATTATAACATCACATATACCTTATTACTTTCCATTTTGTAGGGGATATGATAATGTGACTCATGTGTACGGTAGACTACCTCCTCACAAAGCAATGTGATTCATTTTTCACTAGCTCTTTTCTTGGAAGGTAATAATGATAAATTTAATAAATATATGTGATATCAATATACATATTAATGATAATTTAATTTTTAATTATTATTTACCTTTCTTTTGTTTCACCCATTAAAAAATGGAAATATCGCTCATGCATACATACTCTGTACCGTCTCCATGAACGGTGTATCTCATTTCCTATCTCTAAATTTTATGTATTAATACAAAGAAATATATGCTGATTATATATTATATGTATATCACGGTTCCAATTGATGATATTATGAAAAAATTATCAAATTTAGAGTACCAAAAATAAAAAATCAAAACATACACAAAAAAACAGTTATTGTTCAAAATGTGATTTTATCATGGAATTGTTAATTAATGGTTAATAAAAGTTAATAAGTAAATAATATATGGTATGATTTATATAAGTATTTATCTTTAATATATTTAAAATAAACTTATATTTATTATACAGGAGCTTCAAACGTCTATGAAGGAATTCGAGGCTTAAGGTAATGGATTTTCATCTCACTTTTATTTTCAATGAGACACATTCCAAATTCACCACATGTTGCATTTATATGGTGTATATATTTCCCATGAATTTATTTTATGATTATTAAAGAGAAATTTATGGTTATCCAAATATCCATTTTAGGATATTTCTATCATGGGGTTATGGTTCAATAATTACCAAAGCGGTATGGGATTTCTTGACTCTCTTTTATGTCTAGGATATATATGCCATATTCACCACTTGTTTCTTTTTTTTGTGTATATACTACACCATTGACATGTTATATCATGAATATACTGATTTTAATGGTATTTAATGTTTTATTTAGCGTTAATTATTATTCTTTGATTCTTATGATTCAAAAATTTTCCAAAGTGATAATGGATTTTTGTCTTAATTTTTCTTCTTTCCGACATACGTTATGGTATACACCAATATTATTTTATGAGGTGTATATAAAACCCCATTGAAATGTTATAACATAAATATCCTCATAATTATAATATTTAAATTTTTTTTGATGTTATTATTTGATGTATTTTATGATTTAAAAGTTACTAAAGTAGTAAGGGTTTGATGTTACGATCTCATTATTCATCGAGATTGTTTATGATTATAGTTTTTATGATGAAATATTATGATCCATATCTCAAGAAACTCATTAATTTTATTCTGCAATGTTTTTTTCATGAGAATAAAATTTTTACCTTCATTTTACTTTCTTTATGTACTCATGATTCCAAAATAATTTCTTAAATGAAAACTGAATTTATTTCAATCTTCAGTCAAAAACCCTTTTTTCTTCCATATCCACATTTTCTAAAAAGGTTTTAAAAAATGCTTTAATGTTCCTATGGGATTTTTTATAGTCATTTTTACCCTTTTTTTATTTTTTTACATAATTTTTTAAAATGGGTCTTTATATAGTTTTCAAAACAACGCTCATTTAACATTTACTAAAAATGTGAAAGAAATATTAGTTTTAACATGTACAGACTTTCCCTAAAAATCAATAAATATTTGAAAGATTCATTTATATGTTTCAAAGGTTATTTTAATATAAAAATATATTATAAATTAGTTATGTTTTAAAAAGGTTTTTTCAATGTGGAAAGGATATTTTCCTCAATTAATATTTTAAATGATATTTAAAGATACATTTAAGTTTTAAAGTTCATTTTACAAGAAAATTATTTCTGTAATATTTTATGAATTTATAATTCTAAAAAGGTTATTTTTAAATAAATGTTATTTTACTCAAGAAATATTTCAAGTGATTTTTCTATAAAAATATTTTTCCATCTAAGTTGACATCCTTGGATGTAACTTATGATTTGCTGGGGATATGATCCAAGGGTACCATTCTTATTCTTTCTCTAAATGGTTTACATTTATGATGAAAAGATATTTATGAAATACTTAACTTTTTCCATGGTTTATAATATTATTATATGATGAAATGTTTATAAAACCAATTTAGTTCCATAGTTTATAATATGATGAATGCTTTAGGATCTTTTGAAACAAAAATGTATGGGTTATGTAATATTTGGGTCCTATATATCCCTATAATTAATTGGGTTTTAATTAAGGTTATATGATCTCAGATGTTACATGGTTAGTTATCCCAATCCTAAAAATATGGTACACCTGAGGTTATCTCAAGCCCAAAGAAGGTACCTAGGTGGTTATCCCAAGACTAACATGTTATGAATGTCTTGGTGGTAGTTTTGATATTAGTTTTTCAATGATTATGTGTTTTACACAATTCAATGTCTTGTAAAGATACTATGACCTCATGACTCATGTTATTTTATTTCATTATTATTCATGTCTTGTGAACTGCCAATCCTTATGCCATGACTCATGATCATGATCTTTGATGTGTGGGGCATGGTTTTAAAATGTTATGATAATATTCTCATACCTTTATTCTCATGTTATAATTACATATCTCATTTGTTTACCCTTACTAGGGATTTTATCTCATCCTTTATTATATTTATTTTCCCCATGTTATGATGATATATATTATGTGTGATATTTCTAAGAATGGTTCTAGTTATGGGGAACTAATTAGGAGGCAATGTAGAACTATTATGGACCAATTGTTTATGTTTCCACGTTACTAAAGGAACTAGACCTAAAATATTCTAGTTTGGATTGTTATTTTATGTAATGAATATTCGTCTACTAATATAATATTTATGTATGAGAATTTTGGGTCTCTATAATTAGTATCAAATGATAGGTTTTGTTAACCTTTGGAAACTAGGATGATAAAAATTTCGTGAGATCCATAAGGATATTGATAAGGATATGTATAGGTATATTTATAAGGATAATTATAAGGATAATTAAAAGTATAGGAAATTTTCCATGAATTTTGTTAAAGGATATATTAAGAAGTTTCTAAGAAATTTAATCTATATCTAGATACTAAAATAGGATGTGGCACTAGAACATAGGAACCTAGGGGTAATAACTCTAAAAAAGCAACATTGAGTTGGACTTTATCATTACTAGGTTCATGACAATGGGCCTTACTTCACACTGTGTTTAACACTTCCAAGGGATATGCTTTGGAAATTCACAAACCCATTATGAACCATAATTAAGGATTTGAATAATGACAATGGATGAATTAAGTTAAACCCAAGGTGTCATAGACTGAAAAGAATGTGTCGTTATTTATACATCATATAGGTTATTTTTCATGATTATGTGGTTTCCCACTATGATTATGGTTTCTCACACTATGGATTTTGGTCTTAGTCAATGGTGTAACCCAAAAGCAACTATATTAACATTAAATGTGATAGAAAATGTGTAACACCCCAAGGTTTCATAATACATTATCTCTTTAATGTAATTCAATAGCTTGCACCTTACACAATACCCAGTTCGAGCGCACGATGACTTACCAAACTAGTTGTTCAAAAGAAGTTATGAATAGTATTAATTGAATTTTAGATTTCATATATTCCATATAATTTTAACATCCATATTATGTGTTTATTATACATAATATAAGAACAAATTCATTTTTTCATATAAAGGAAGTATTTTTTTTAAATGCAATTTTACCGCCTTTTAATTGCGAACCCATTTAAAATCTAATATTTTACACTTTTATATATTCAATTTGGAAAAATAAGATTGTTATTTAGAATGGGTACATATAAATTTATTTTTAATAAATTTTTGGTGTTTTTTTGATAACTTTCATATTTGGGTGAATAGTGAAAAATACTAAATTTTAATTGAAAACAACTTTTTTAATAAAAATAATTTATAGTGTTCAATTATACATTTGAATGGTTTGGAAGTATAATTATATTATATTTTTACTATTTAATCCAATTTTGGTCATTGAAATTAATTT
Source organism: Viscum album (assembly GCA_963277665.1). Taxonomy (NCBI): domain Eukaryota; kingdom Viridiplantae; phylum Streptophyta; class Magnoliopsida; order Santalales; family Viscaceae; genus Viscum; species Viscum album. The sequence continues at coordinate 3,366,965 of OY728129.1, forward strand.
CACTTTGAAATTATACATAAAAAGTGTCAATCTTTTGATAGTTATTGTTTCTTAAAAACAAGCTATTTGTTTTGACAACGGGAATTAATTTTAAATTAATTAATGCAACTTCTATTTTTTTAATTTGGTAAAATAGAGAGAATTTATTAATTTGTAATATCAAATATATCTTAGGCTGAATTTTTGGTATTTTTGGGAAAAACATCCATTTTTTATGAATAGTAAAACCACTTAGTAGTAGTTAAAAAACGGACTTTCTCGTTTAAATGAAATTTTACCACTTCTGTAAATTGAATTTCAAAAATATTAAATACATGGTTGTTATTAGTAAGTAAAATTTTGTCAAATAAGATAAAAATAATTTTTAGTGAATAGTATCTTTTGACTTTTATTTACCGCTTTTAAAGGTAAATAGGGTAATTCAAGGTAAAAAGAATATTATAATAATACAAAATTACCTTAACACTAGTCCTAACCTTATTAGATGATTCATGGATGACCATGGGCATAATTAGGTCGACCTTCGAGCCCCATGGAGCCTCTTAAAAGTAATAATGAAACTTTATTTTAATTAACTTAAAGTAAAGACAAAAATCAAAATAACAAATATCTTTTAGTATGTCAATTTTTACATGGGGTTATATAAGTTATATTTTTTACTATAAATATTCATTGGAAAGATAAAAATATTTCCAACATTATTGTATTTTTTTTATAATTTTTAGACATCAAATAAATAAAATTATTTATGACACAATAATGATGCAGTATTCACCTCATTAATAAATGATTTAAATAAATAAGATTATTAATATTAAACAAATATCCAAAAGAGCCCCTCCTCTCCCTTATAAATGGGCACCACTTCTAACCCATTCTTAACACCTATCAAGCCCCTTAGCTCATCCAAACCCTGCCCAAATAATCTCTCAAGATCCCTCTCTTCCACCTAGAATCCTTACCTTAAGCAGAAGTCACATCAAGAAGTCCTTTTGGTTCAAAAAAAAGGGAGTTACCCAAATTAAAGGTAATGGATTCTCTTACCTTCTTTTCTTTTATTTTACTTCTACAACCCCTAAACTCTTTTTATTAATTTTATTTATAACAACACCAGTATCCTCAATATACTATGATGTTCTTATGATAAGGATTCGAACCACACATATACACACCTCCATCTAAAGGGTAAAGAACACATTGTTTCTATGGATGGAAAACTAATTCCTCACAAAACGATGATTATTAAATTATCTCCTACTGCCTCTCATAGTGGCCATTAAAATGTCACTGTATTTATATATGATATATATTATGTTTATGTTTTCTTTATTCTTCTGTATTTTCCATTTATAGCATACCTTTATGGTTTCCATTATGGGTAAACATGATAATTTCATCTGAAGAAGTGAGGAATACCACCCCCTCAAAGTGATACGACTCGTTAATGCCTCATGTGGGGATTATAAACAATGTAGTTAATTATATAATATATGATATTATACTGGAATTATAATATACCTATTTTTTATTATATTTTAATTCCATTAAAATACAAAATAGAAATGAAAGTAGCATTCATGCGTACCTACGGCATACCGTCTCCAAGAACGGTGTATTTCATATCTTATCGCCAAATATTATGTACTATTATAAATACATATATATACTGGATATATAATATATATATGATATATAAATCATGTATATCATTCCTGAGATAGGGGGCTTTTGAGTACATGGAAAAATTGTAATTATAACAAGTTCATTTTGGATTCAAGTTCCGAACATCGATAAAATATCCGATATGAACTCAAATAATTAACTAATTGTTATAGAAAGGAAATAAGTGATATAAAAGGAATAATAAAATTAAAAAATGTTCTTAATCAAGTATAAATTAAATTAATTTTATTATTCAGGAAGAACAAGAAACATACAAGACAATTCGGACTTTAGGTAAGGGGTTTCTTATCTAACTTTTAATTCCGTGATATTTCCATTGTTCATCACTTATTTATTGCATGTTGTGAATTTTGTACTACTATTTGATATATATTATTATGATTCTATTTATATTCTTGGTATTCTGTGATTAATTTGGTGGTTATTAACTTTTGTTCTTTCGACTCGATTGATTACAACATGGTTTTCATCTCACTTCTTATTTCCATGAGATTCATACTATATTGCCACTATTTCCTTTTGTATGGTGTATGTACTGCTCATTATTGTATTCCTTATGTAATATACATTAATTTATGGGTATTTAAATCTTCATTGTATGATCCTTCTTTCATGGGGTGTATTTTCCGTAAGTCACCAAATCAGTAAGGGGATTTCTAATTTCGATTTCCACTCTTTGAGCTTTATGCATACTTCATTGATTATTTTACTCCAATATTATGTGTGGAATCACTATTTATTATTTATGTATTAATTTCCAATCCCCTTTGTGTGGATATAATTTTTATACAAATAATCACTCCATTTATAATTTCCCAATTCATTGATATGAACTTGATAAGAGTAATCTTAACTCAATTTTCATTCATTGAGTTAAACATCCAAGTCATTGGTGTTGTTTTTACAAGAATATGTGTTAATGTACTCTGATTGATTTACACTGAATATCTAATCATATTGATGGTATTTTTTTCACACATAATTATGTCATTAATTTATTCTTAACCTAAGGATACAGTTTTTATAATGGATTTCATCTCAATTTACATTCCATTGAGTCTTCTTTGTTTATTACACCAATTCACTTTTATATGGTGTATATAATGTAGTTTGACATAGTATATCATGAATCCCTTTATTCTCATGATATAATAAAGTTTTTATTACCTAAATTATTTGTATTCAAGTGTCTCTCTTTTGGTTAGGAACTCTAACTAAACTATCATTTTAAATGTTTTAAAGATTTATTCTTTTAAATATTTCTCATTAATGTCCATGTTTTAAAAATGGTTTTAAGGATTTATTTATATGGAAATTAATGTTTTAAAATTAAAATTCCTTTTAAAAGTTTCAAAGTGGTATGGGACACATTGATTCAAAAATTTATTTTAAATGGCTTCCTGATAAATAGTGCCTTTTAAATGTTTTCTAGAAAAAGGGGGATATTTCTCTCAAATAGTTTTGATGATTATTTTCATCTATGTCAATATCCTTCATTATTCTCGATTGAGGTTGATTTATTATAATACAATCATCCATATTGTATTTAATGAGTTATGTTTGACTGTAGATGTTCTATTTTTATACCATTCATGGTTTATGGTTAAAATATTGACATTTTGTAAGCTAGTTTTAATACAAATGTTTAGATTATGTTTCAAACTTTTCATATGAGGAATTCATTGGATTTAGTAAGTTACTGGTGGAGCCCTCTATAGATCATCGATGCTTTGGTAGGTATCATGAGACAAACTAGTGTATTGGCACAAGGCCATGACAAAATCTTATTTGTAGTCTTCGCACGAGGACTTGACTATGTGGTTATGATGTCCGGCATTATGCATTCCATCATTATGAGATTAGATATTGATATTTCATGTGGTTATTAGACTAGTAGAATACCCATGACTTTGTTTTATTATGGAATTATTTACTCAGCTCATATTCCTTCCATAAAGTGTTCATGTTAATTATTTGTAAAGGCATGTGTTTTCAATTATTCATCATTCCTAATGTTTATGTTATCTTCCGCTGTATTTCTTACTCTTAATAAGTGTTTGAGATCACCCCTTTATAATGTTTTATTTTCCTAAGATATGAACAAGTTAGTTATGAGTGACTTTCAGGACTAATCTAAGAAGATTAGATGTTTCTAATGGAATAATTTAGTGTTGTTTTTCTTTTGAAGTTGTAATGTTGAACTTATGTATATATCTTGTTTCCAAGACTACTAAACTGATCGGTCCTTCGGGACTTGATTCCTTATAATTGTTCCAATGTATTATAATAATGCACCAGATCCTAGATTCTGGGGTCGGGGCATTAAAGTTAGTATCAGAGGAAGTTTAGTAAAAACCTTAGAAACTAGATTTAGATAAACTCTGATTAGAGAACATTACCCTAAGATAGACATTGAGGATTAGTATATAAGAACTTCCTATAATTTTGGTAATGTAGAAATTTTTTGTATTTTCCATGAAATACATCCCTTTCTATATATGAGTAGGTAGAGGCATCTCTGGCACATATGTACCTAGGACTGAAAACTCTAACAAGGAGTGGAAACTCCAAAAAGAAGTGAAAACTCCGACAAGGAGTTTCGGGCTTGATCCAGGGTATCCTAGTACACAACAATGGGCCTTTCTGCACTCTTGGTTACGACACTCCCAGGGGATATGCTTAGGATAATTTACATTTTCTTTACAAACTGATTTGAATGATTGTAATATAATATGAGAATAAATGACCTTGGTTAATCTTAATGTGTTTCAAATTGAAAATAAGGTGCCATGATATTATTTAAATGATTTTATGACTATTTATACTCACACAATTCTTTATGGTTTTAGTCAATGGATGGATTCCAAGGAAGTCATAGAAACTTTGATCATGATGTATAAGGTGAGTACAGTGGTGGAAATGATCAACAAAATGGATTGTTGATAGGCGTAAAATATATCACATTCATGACGAATCATTTTTCCAAAAAAATGATCAAAGAAATATATATTAACCAACTCCCGGACTCAACAATGAAGAGAAAGGCGATGAATGATAAGAGATCCAGCAGTGGAGACCATGGAGAAAAGAAACATCAATTTCTATCATGCAGGAAATGTGGAAGGAGAAACCTAGGAATGAGTCTCAATGGAACAAAGAAATTTTTTATGTGTCAAAAGAAGGACATAAAGTAAATAATTGTTGAGGAAAAATGAAGAGTACTATGGTTAAAAATAAAAATGTTCCCAAGAATCCATTTCTAGTCATTTGTCATAAATGTAAGGGACCTAGCCATTACCTGAGTGAATGTCCTATTTTATAGGATATCCATTTGGTCAAACAAGAAACTATGTGGAAATAAATGTTTGGCAAAATTTTTAAAAGTATTAGTGCTCTTTTTTGTTGGGATTAGTTTGGAAGAATTTTTTCTTATATGTGTAACCCTATAGATTTTCATGTAAAAATGATATTTGAGGAAGAATTATCTTTTCTCTTGTTGATATAGTTATAAATAACCATTTGGTTTTATATGATCCTTGAATTTGAGGAAACTATAAGTTATTAAATTTTGGGATGAAAATGCGAGGTATGAGATAACATTTGTTGTTAAATTATGTTATGGTTATTTTGAGGAATTTATCTCATTTTGGTAATGTAATAAAATAGAGTTTTTGAAAAAGGACAACACGCAAACCGTGTGAAAACCCGTCACGTCATAAAAAGCTGTGGGAATCGAACCCACAACCAGAGTGTGATTGGGATTTATCGCCTACCACTAGATTGTGTGAATTCCCTAGTTAGTGTGACTAATTATTTTTAGTTAAATGGTTATATTAAGTTGATTTGGGAAATTATGTATTAACAAATGGATATCCTTAGTTTAGGAAAATGATTTGGTGATTAAGTGATAAATGTTATTTTGGAAGATGTTCCCTCTGTTGGGAACACTATATGCCTAAGGAAAATAGAATACTATGGGATTTCATTTGTGGAGTAATAGTGGATATTTTTAAATGTTTTTATTGTGGATTTATAGAGATTTTGGTTATTTATGGAAATGATTAACCTATCATATAGAATATGTGATTAGGTTAATTAATTTTATGTATGTGACTCTAAGAGTAGTCGATGTTATTTAGAGATTCAATTTAACGTGGAAGACTACATAATCAAATTCTTCTATGTTTTGGGTTTCAATATTAGTTAGGATTATATTGAAGTATTTTAAGTACAATTGTTCACTGAAGGGTATTTTTTGAACTTTGGGTATTTTTTGTTTAAATATTAGAGATTATGTGTAGTATTTCTTTCTATTAAGGATTGTCCTTTTGGGGATCATATGATCATTTACTAACCATTTTGGTATTGGTTAATGTTTAATGGAAAGGGAAATGGATGAAACTCAACTTGTAAAGTAAGTATGTGTCCTTATACTCTTAGTCAATCTCATAAATAAATTCATCAGAATTATGAAAAGGAACTTAATAAAAAAATGTTGTTTGTTAACTTTTCCTACTGGGTAATCAAAGACCTTTCAACCAATCACAAGTTTATGGATTTCAGATTGTTTACTTCTCTTAATAACCTTATCGGTCACCCTCCATTAGAACTTGATGATTATTTTTCTCTTCCATATCCATTTTTTCCTACATGGAACCCTAGTATGTTTTATTTTCGGTAACCTTCATACTTACCTTTATTTATTTTAAAATAGAGGCCTCATTAATCCATTTCCAATGTGGGATTTCAACTAAGATATTTTGAAATGTCAAAACCCAAGTTTTCAATCTCGGTATTAAATTGCGAGTATGTAATTTATTGAATTATGGGAGAATGTAACACCCCAAGGTTTCATAGTAAATTATCTCTTTAAAGAAATTCAATAGCTTTCACCTCACACAACACCCAGTTCGAGCGCACGACGACTTACCAAACTAGTCATTCAAATGCAGTTATGAATAGTATTAACTAAATTTTGGATTTTATATATTCCATATAATTTTAACATCAATATTATTTGTTTATTAGACATAATATAGGAACAAATTCATTTTTTCAGATAAAGGAAGTATTTATCAAAAAATGCAATTTTACCACCTTTTAATGGAGAACCCTTTTTAAATATAATATTTTACACTTTTATATATTCAATTTGACAAAATAAACTTCTTATTTAGAATTGGAACATAGAAATTTAGTTTCAATTAAATTTTGGTGTTTTTCTGATAACTTTCATATTTTGGTGAATAGTGAAAAATGCTAAATTTTAATTGAAAACTAATTTTTTGATCAAAATTATTAATAGTGTAAAATTATACATTTTAATAGTTTTCAAGTATAATTATATTATATTTTTACCATTTAATCCAATTTTGGTCATTGGAATTAATTTTACTTTGAAATTGTACATAAACAACTGTCAATCTTTTGATAGTTATTGTTTCTTTAAAACATGCTATTTGTTTTCACAATGTGAATTAATTTTAAATTAATTAATGAAATTTATATGTTTTGAATTTGGAAAAATAGACACAATTTTTGAATTTGTAATATCAAACATAGCTTTGTCTGAAATTTTTGTATTTTTCTGAAAAACATCAATTTTTGATGAATCGGAAAACCGCTTAGTAGTAGTTAAAAAACGGACTTTCTCGTTTAAATGAAATTTTACCACTTATGTGAATTGAATTTCAAAAATATAACATACATGGTTGTTATTATTATGTAAAATGTGGTTCAATAAGATGAAAATAATTTTTGGTGAATAGTTTCTTTTGACTTTTATTTACCGCGGTTAAAGGTAAATATGGTAATTCAAAGTAAAAAAAGTATTACAATAAAAACAAATTTCCTTAAAACATGTCCTAACCTTATTGGATGAGTCATGGATGACCATGGTCATCATTGGGTTGATTTTGTGACCACATGGAGCCACTTAAGAGTGATAATGACACATTATTTTAGTTAACCTAAAGTATAAACAAAAATGACATTAACAAATAACTTTTAGTATATCAATTTTTACATGGGGTTATATAAGTCATATTTTCAAGTATAATTATTAATTGGAAATATAAAAAGATTTCATAAACTATTGAAGTTTTTTTATAATTTTTACACATAAAATAAATTAAATTATTTATGACACAATAATGTTGCAGTATTCACCTCATTAATTAATGATTTAAATAAATAAGATAATTAATATTAAAAAAAATATCCAAAACGTATCCAATTCTTATTGGATGATTTTATTTCTAACATGAGTAATCTTATCTTTGACTTTAATGAGTTTTTTATTATTTTAAACCAAAGATAAGTTTATAATAAAATAACATTTTCAACCCTTCCAAAAGAGCCCCTCCTCTCCCTTATAAATGGACACCACTTCTTAACCATTATTCACACCTCTCAAGACCCATGGATCATCCATCCTCTACCCAAATAAGCTCTAAAGATCCCTATATTCCACCTAAAATTCTTACCTTATGCATAAGTCACTTCACGAAGTCCTTTTGGTTCAAATCAAAGGGAGTTACCCAAATTAAAGGTAATGGTTTCTCTTAACTTCATTTCTTTTCTTTAACTTCTCCAACCCCTAATATATTTTTATTCATATCTTTTATAACAAAACCATTGTGATAAATATACTAGTATATTTATATGAGAATTATTCTAACTAAACATACACACAACTTCATCTAATGGGTAAAGAGCACATTGTTTCTGTGGATGGAAAACTAACACCTCACGAAATGATGATTTTTAAATTATCTTTTACTGCCTCTCATGGTGACCATTAAGATGAAAATGTATTTATATATGATATATATTATGTTTATGTTTTTTTATTCTTTATTTTCCATTTATATCATACCTTTATGGTTTCCGTTATGGGTAAACGCGATAATTTCATTTGAGGAAGTGCGGACTACTGCCCCCTCAAAGTAATATGACTCGTTAATGCCTTATGTCGGATGTATAAAGGATGGAATTAATTATATTATATATGATATTATAATGTAATTATAATATACCTATGTATCATTATATTTTAATTCCATTAAAATACAAAATATAAATGAAAGTAGTGTTCATGCGTACGTACGACTTGTCGTCTCCATGAACGGTGCATTTCATTTATTATCTCCAAATGTTATGTACTATTATAAATACATATATATACTGGATATATAATATATATATATTATATCTAAATAATTTATATAATTCTATAGATAATGGAATTTTTATCACATGGGAAAATTGAAATTATAGCAAGTTCATTTTTGACTCAAGTTCTGAACATCAATAAAATATCCAATATGAACTCAAATAATTAACTAATTGTTATAGAAAGGTAATAAGTGATATAAAAGGAATAATAAACTTGAAAAATTTTCATAATCAAGTATAAATTAACTTATGTTTATTATTCCTGAAGAACAAGGAACATACAAGACAAGTCGTACTTGAGGTAAGGGGTTTCTTATCTCACTTTTAATTTCAGGATATTTCCATTGTTCACCACTTATTTATTGCATGTGGTGTATTGTGTAATACCATTTTATATATATTATCATGATTTTATTTATATTCACGGAATTATATGATTCATTTGGTGGTTATTAACTTTTTGTCTTACGACTCGATTGGTTACAACATGGTTTTCATCTCACTTCTTATTTCTGTGAGATTCATGCTATATTGCCACTATTTCCTTTTGTGTGGTGTATATACTGCCCATGATTGTATTCCTTCTATAATATAAATTAATTTATGGGTATTTAAATATTCATTTTATGATCCTTCTTTCATAAGTTGTATGTTTCGTAAGTCACCAAATCGGTAAGGGAATTTCTAATTTCGATTTCCACTCTTTGGGATTTTCGCATACTTCATCGATTATTTTACTCCAAGATTATGTGTAGAATCACTATTTATTATTTATTTAGTAATTTCAACTCCCCTTTGTGTGGATAAACTTTTTATACACATAATAAATACATTGATAATTTCCCAATTCATTTATATGAACTTGATAAGAGTGATCTGAACTCAATTTCCATTCATTGAGTTAAACATCTGATTCATTGGTGTTGTTTTTACCAGAATATGTTTGAATGAACTCTGATTGATTTACGCTGAATATTCAATAATATTGAGTGTATTTATATTTTTCACACATAATTATGTCAATGATTTATTCTTAACCTAAGGATACGGTCTTTATAAGGTATTTCATCTCAATTTACATTCCATTGAGACTTTTCTGTTATTATACACCAATTCAATTTTATATGGTGTATATAATGTACTTTGACATAGTACATAATGAATCTTTTTATTCTCGTGATATTATAAAGTTTTGATTACTTCAATTATTTTTATTCAAGTGTCCATATTTTGGTTAGGAACTCTAACTAAAATATCATTTTAAATGTTTTAAAGATTTATTCTTATAAATCTTTATCATTAATGTCCATGTTTTAAAAATGGTTTTAAAGATTTATTTATATGGACCTTGATGTTTTAAAATTAAAATTCCTTTTAAAAGTTTCAATGTGGTATGGGACACTTTGATTCAAAAATCTATTTTAAACAGCTTCCTGATAAATAGTGACTTTTAAATGTTTTCAAGAAAAATGGGGATATTTCTCTCAAATAGTTTTGATTATTATTTTAATCTATGTTAATAACCATCATTATTCTTGATTGAGGTTGATTTATTATAATAAAATAATCCATATTGTATTGAATGAGTTATGTTTGATTGTGGATCTGCTATTTTTATACCATTCATGGTTTGTGGTTAAAATATTGACATGTTTTATGCTAGTTTTAATACGAATGTTTAGATTATGCTTCAACCTTTTCATATGAGGAATGCATTGGAATTAGTAAGTGATGGGTGGATCCCGCTATAGCTCCTTGATGCATCGGTAGGTCTCATGAGACAAACTAGTGTCTGGGCACAAGGCCTTGACAAAATCTTATTTGTAGTCTTGGCACAAGGCCTTGAATATGTGGTTATGATCTCTGAAATTTTGCATTCCATCATTATGATATTAGATATTGATATTTCATGAGGTTATTCAACTATTAGAATACCCATGACTACGTTTTATTATGGCATTATTTACTTATCTCATATTCCTTCCATAATGTGTTCATATTAATTATTTGTAAAGGCATACGTTTTTAATTATTCAGCATGCCTAATTTTTATGTTATCTTCCATTGTATTACTTACTCTTTCTGAGCATTTGAGCTCACCCCATTATTATGTTTCATTTTCCTAGGATATGAATAAGTTAGTTATGAGTGAATTGCAGGAATAATCTAAGAATATTAGATGTTTCTAATGGAATAATTTAGTGTTGTTTTTCTTTTCAAGTTGTAATTTTGAACATATGTATGTATCTTGTTTCCAAGACTCTAAATTGATCAGTCCTTCAGGACTTGATTCCTTGTAATCATGCTAATGTATTAAAATAATTCCCCGGCTCCTAGATTCTAGGGTACGGGCATTACACAATGTGTTGATGAGAAACCAAATGGGATGATGAGTTGAGTGAAATATAGTGTGATTATTCATAATCCGTTATTACGATATATGATTAACAACTTGCAGCTTAACCAACACTCGAACTCACTAAAAAATATAAATATAGAGTTTGTTGAGATATCAGGTGGTGGATACCATGGAAGAAAGATTATTCAGTTTCCTATATGTTGATAATGTGGGAAGAAGAACCTAGGTGAATTTCTCAAAGGTATTCGAATATGTTTTGAGTGTGGAAAAGAACACAGAGCAAGTAATTACCATGGAAAAATTAAAAATTTTGGTTAATGCAATGGATGAGAATAATGGTTTCACTGAGGAATCAGTATTGGTTGAATTTTATAAATGTGGAAAGTATGGGTATTATACAAATCTATTTCCTAGGGGTAAATCTCATGAAGAGAGTCAGAAAGTTTGTATGAGTAATGGTTATACTTCTGATGATAAAGAGACCATAAACAACATATAAAAGGTGTGTGTTTTTCTAATAGTATTTTTTATGTTAAACTTGAGAAACATGATTAGGTTGAGTTAGATGAATGTAAAGACTTGATTAATATTAAATATTATAGGAAAGAGTTATTAAGTAATAATATGATAAATCCTAGTTAATTATTTAAGAATGAAGTGGAATGATTGATAGAGTTTACATTATTTTTGGATTTATTGAATATACAAAATAATATGTGATTTTATTTAATGAACGAGGAATCATGTATGGTTTCATTAATGTTTTATATTAATTATGATTATTAATATATATGACAAAGGAATTCACATATTAAGTATGTGACAATTAAGAGATTTTTTATAAAATTTGGCAGGTTAATGTTGAGTTGAATTTGGTAAATTTAGTGACCTTATTTAGAAATTTTTAATTTTGGAAGGATCATAAGGTTAACCATTTATGGAATGGTTTATGTTGAACTTTGGATGATTTTTTAGATATTAATGTATTATTTCACCATATGAGAAATTATGAATATTGTATAACCTATTCTAACCATTTTTTTATAAAAAATAGAGATACAAGGAATGAATTATCATTATTTTATGGATCTTATTATCTATTAGTGATCCAATCATGAAAAATTCATCTCTTAGAGTAAGAGATGAAGTTTGAATTGATATAATCATAAAAAGGATGAAATTATGCTTATAATAAAAATTAAATCTAAGACCTATGTTGTAATGTCTTGTCCTTTGTACCACACATCGGTGCCCCGAGCTAGTCAATCATATGACCTCAAGCACACCTCCCCATATGCCAGAGGCTACTGACTAGTAGCGAGAGTCTAATATCATTCATGAGGAGATTATATCCCCTTTAATCATAGTAATGTACCAGTGGAAAATAAGAAATAATAACAGAATAATAATAACCATAACCAGAATAAACCAGTATCACAAGATGACCAAAACTAGAAATACAATATCAAATCTAAGAAGAAGATATTCCATGCTAAATTATGTGACAAGTGTCAAAATAAACACCAAATTAAAGACACTTATGAATCCCCAAGATGGTCCCAAACAACTTCTGGTTCCCTCATCCATACTCTATCCCAACTCACCCATTTAATATAGGTCATTTTCCTTTATTCTATCCAACAAACATGAAATTTATTTGAGTACAGATTAGGTACCCTGAGTAGGTTGTGATTACAACTCAGTAGGCCATAAAAAATGGTGTATAAAACAATATCCAGTCAATAAACGTGTATGCAGTTGTATAAATGAATAAGTGCAATACATAAGTAAATTGTTATCACGTTATCATTTATTATTTATTTTACCACATAAACCCTTAGGTTCCCATGGAAACCTATATCACAATACCTATTTCATCCCCTACTATATTTTGAACTATTCCCAAAGGATATCATAACACAGAATGCCATCATTATCATTCTTTAATTTATACTTGAATTACCATATTACCATTAATATTTTAGACTTGAATGACCATGTTACCATTCATAATTTCATATTTGAATGACCAAGTTACCATTCATAATTTCAAAATAGAATGACCATGTTATCATTCATAACTTTAAAATATAATAATCATGTTACCATTCATAATTTCATAATTGAATTCCCATTTTTTCATTAACCAGCACATAATTAATTCAATAATGAATTGTCCACATAAATTTCATTACTAATTCATCAATTAGTTCGTCACATAATTCCCCTTAATTAATTTCCCAATTAATTAATAACATCAATTCCCTTAGTTAAATCACCCATTAATTAATCAACATCCCCCCAATTTAATATCCCATAATTAATTCCACAATTAATTATCTCAATTCTCAAATATCAATATCTCATAATTAATTCATCATTTAATTATCTAAATTTGTCAAACTCAATATGTCATATTTAATTCCAAAATTAATTATATAAAATTAATAAACTCAATATCTCATAATTAATTCATAAATTAATTATTTCAATTAATAATCTCAATATCTCATAATTAATTCTATAATTAATTATCTCAAATCAACAAACTAAATATCTCATAATCTCAATTCATCAATTAATTATCTCAATCAACAATCTCAATATATCAAAATTAATTATACAATTAATTATTACAAATCAACAATCTCAATATCTCATAATTAATTCCATAATTAATTCTATGAAATCAATAAACTCAATATCTCATAATTAATTCATCAATTAATTATATCTATCTATACTTCCCAATTTCACATTTCCTCAATTAATAAATTCACAAAAATTAATTTATTTAATCAAGAAATCAGTTTCTAAAAATATAATACAAATTATACAATTACATATATATAATTTAAATCAATACGTTGGGATTTGAATTATAGACCACTTACCTCAATTCGTTGATGAACGGTCTCCCAACAGAAATCCCTAATTTGAACGGAACAATGACATATCACGAGATCGGGATCTAAAACCAAGATCCAAGATTAAACAAATCAATATCCCTTAACACTAGATATAGATCCACGATCCCTATATCTAGATCCTACAATATATCTATATCCAATCACAAATAGGGAATAAAAACCTTTAAAGGATGGAAGAGAAATGGTAAATAGAAGGAAAAATACATGGGATGAGATCCTCTTACTAAGAGGGGTGCATATATTTCATCTGGGATTAGAATTGCAAATAAAAGAGATATGAATGTCTTGGAATATATATGGAGTGATAAAAATCATTAATGAAACATTTGGGTATAATGGGGGTTGATTTGAAATTAAAATAAGGGCTCAGAAAATTTTGAAATAAAATTTCCAATGAATTAAAAACTCGTGTAGGGTTTGCTGGGCTGCGGCACACGGTTTCCCCTAACCATACACCTATTATAAGTGGGTTCATGGTTTATCCTTTTAGGGTGTAGGGTTTGAAAAACCATTCACTAGCCATTCAAAACCCTCTTTCCATGTTTGTAAAGTTTTCTAGTTCAAGGTGCACAGTTATAGAAAAGTGTGTGCCAACCATGCACTTCACTCTTTCTTCTATTTTTCTAAAAAAATCACCCAAAACACCCCAAAGTAAAGCCCAATATAAAAGTACTAAACACAAGGTAATAGAGTACCTATAAATGAGTCTGAGACATACCTAGAAAAGGTTAGGGTTTTACAATCTACCAACCTTATAATAGATTTTCCTCGAGTTATACTCCCTAGAATATCTAAGATTTTTATTCAAAAATATTAGGGCATTGATCCCTCATATCATCTTCTCTCTCCCATGTTTCCTCCTGAACATGGCTATGTTTCCACAATACACGAACTATTGGCATAGTCTTTCCCCACAACACTTTCTCACTGTGATCCAACACACGTATTGGATGCTTCTCAAAGGACACATCTATCCCAGGCTCAACATCATCCACATAGATGACATGAGAAGGTTTGGGGTGATACCTATAAAGTTGTGACACATGGAAAACATCATGAATATTAGTGTATCTCTATGGAGGATCCAATCTATATGCCACCGGCCTAATTCTCTCTACAACCTCAAATGGTCCAATGAACCTGGGTTCTATCTTGCCCTGTCTATGTATCCTACGGTGACCCAATATAGGTGAAACCTGAAGGAATGCATGATCACCCTATGTATACTCTATTTTTCATCAATGTGTTTTAGCATACGACATCTATCAACATTTAGTCATAGTGATACACTGGTGAATAAGTTTAACCTGCTCTGATATCTCATATATGATACATGTTCCCAAAAACTTTGACTCACCTACCTTCATATAGCATAGAGGTTATCGGAATTACCTACCATAAAGAGCACTGTATGGTTCCATATGAATAGTTTCCTGATAACTAATGTTATAAGAAAACTCTACTAACTCTAGGTGATTATCCAAAGACCCACTGAAGTCTAGAAGACATGCTTGCATCATATCCTCAAGCACCTATATAGTACACTCCGACTTCCCATCAATCTGTGGGTGGAAAGTCATACTCAACAAAACCTTTGTACCAAGCGCCTTCTACAACCCCCCCCCCCCCCCCCACCAGAAGAATGAACTAAAACATATTTCATGGTATGAAACAATAGTCTGTGGCACCCCATGCAGATAGACTATTTCTTGAACATACAATTCTCTCAACTACATTACTGGGAATGCTTTCCATACATGAAAGGATTGTGCTACTTCCATCATCCTATCCACAATCACCCAGATAGCATCATTATTCTGAGGAATCCTCAAAAGTCCCACCACAAAGACCATTGTAACTTCGTCCCACTTCCATTATGGAATGGTAAACAACTCCAAAAAACCACCAGGTCTTTGATTATTTGCCTTCAACTACTAATTGGTGTAGCATCGTGTCACAACCCCTAATATCTCTGTTTTCATGTCTGAGTACCAAAACAGTCTACATAGGTCATGGAACATTATGGTCACACCTATATATACTATCCACTTAGAGGCATGAAACTCTTTCATTAGATCCTTCTACATTCTTGTTGACACGACAACCCTATTCCTGAAATAGATACCTTCATCCTCATTTATGGTTCAAAAGAAAGTTGAATTTCTACATTCAAGGATTTACCTCAAGAAAAAACATTCCAGATCATCATACTACTTATCCATGATCCATATCAAAAGTTTAGACTCTACAAAAAATGATATGAGAATAATATTCTTCTAACTCTCTTGAATCACAACTTGTATCTTGGCTAGTAAATTTATTATCTTCCACTTAGCACTAGACTCCAGAACCACTTGAGTCTGAGTTTTCCTTCTCAAAGTGTCAGGAACACTGTTTCCCTTTATGGGTGTATATGATATCTCAAAATCAAATGAATTCATATACTCAGCCCATATCCACTACTGGAGAGTAAAATCTTATTGGGAGAAGATATACTTTATGCTCTTGTGATCTGTATACGCTGTAAACTTCCCACCCAATAAAAAGTGTCGCCAACAATTCAAGGAATACACAACTACTTCCAAATCAAGGTCATGTTTGGTGTAGTTCCATTCATTGGGAATCATCTACTGAGACCCATATTCCATAAATTGATCCCCCTGCATAAACACTACTACAATTCAGATCCCATAAGAGTCGCAAAACATTGTATACTCTTCACTAGGCTCAGATAGGATCAAAATTGGTACTGATTTCAAACTCTTAATCAATTCTTAGAATGCATCATCGCATGCTACCAACCATTCAAACATTACCCCTTATTGGTCAAGATCAAATGTGGCACTTCCAATAAAGAAATTTCTTGGATGAATCAATGATAATATCCTTCCAACCCCAAAAAACTATGGATATTGAATATGTTCTTGGGATTCTCCCAAGAAACCACTTCTTGAACCTTCTTTGGGTCTACCTACACACCTTCCTATTAGATGATGAGACTAAATAAATGTACATTATCAATCCAAAACTGAAACTTCGATAGCTTGGTGTATAGTCGATGCACTCTCAATGTACTCAGGATGGTGTGAATATATTGGCCATGATCATCATAAGTCTTAGAGTACACCAAGATATCATCCACAAACACGACCAAAAACTATCTAGGTATAAATAAAATATCATGTTGATTAAGTCCATAAAATGTTTAAGTGCATTTGTTAACATAAATGGCATTACGACAAACTCAAAAAGTCCATTCCTGCTTCTGAAAGTAGTCCTTAGTATATCAAAATTCTAAACTTTCCATTGATGATACCTAAATCATAACTCTATCTTGTAAAAGATAAATTATACTCTCAAATAGTATAATAGATCTTCGATACATGGAAGAGGATACTTGTTCTTCACTTTCATATGGTTCAACTTCTATTAATTGACGTATAAGAGCAAACTCCTATCGGATTTCTTATCAAAAAACACTGGCGAACCCAAAAGTGACGTACTTGGATGGATAAATCCACTATCCTCCAACTCATCCATCATATTATTGATCTCTTGAACATAATTTGGTTTCATTCTATATGGTGGAATATAAACTGGCTTATCCCCCAACATGAGATCAATAGTAAATTCAACATCTCTCTTAGGTGTAAACCTTGAGAAGTCTTTAGGAAACACATCCTGAAACCGGTCCACTACAGGTGGAAAAAAATCCTTATTCATACCTTCATCATCATCAATAGACTAAAAACCTAGGCTATGAGCTCTCCTAGTTCTTGAGTAATTGGACATACTATTCCTACCTAGATATCCCACTCTCCATGGTGAATATAGTTGTCACCCTTAGGAGAGGTAAAAGTGACTCTCCTCCAGTAACAATCTATGTGGGCTTGGTATGCTACTAACTAGTCCATACCCAAAATTCGGTCAAAGCCTAACATTTCATAGATGTAAAGATACCACAAAAATTGATAGTCTCAAACATTGAGAGAACATCCCTTGAACAAATAGATTCCCCATGTCTGTGTTCCCAAAGGTGTGTCTATCATCAGCACCCCGCTCACAAACTCCACTACTAGGATCAATCCATTAAAAAGTTTTTTATAAATAAAGGAATAAGAGGCACTATTATCAAATAGGAAACTAGATAATTTAGAATCTATAATAATTATACCTCTCACTGTTAATGGTATAACCATGTTATCCACAATTATAGGCTACACTGCATGCAATTGTCCTGACCCTCTTCCATATGATGTAGTCTAATACCCCTAAGCTACACAACCCTGTTGCTATAGATTCTCTCACCCAGAAGACCCATGAACACTAACTCTACCCCCATAAACAATAGAACTACAGCTTTTGGACGGATATGGTGTAGTAGATCTCTTTTCTACACTCTTATTTTCCCTAACTTCACCCTCACTAATTGTTGGGTCTTGAATAACTTCTGTATATGTCTTATCATTCCAAAATACTGGCACTCTACTGGTAGTCAGGGATAGTATCTATGATATTGGCCTTTCCAACTACAGTGTTGGTATACAATCTGAGTAAGGTCCTGAGTGACTAACCCTTCCCCCTGGCCACTCTTCCTACTATTCCCCTAAATAACACCCATGTAATGATGCATCATGCTCTCAGAAGACCTACCTTTGGATCATCCAATAGTGAATAATTGTCCTAAACTAGAATATTCCTTCAGTTTCCCCAACTATGATAGCATGATCTTCTACCTCAACAAACATCTTTAACCTAAAATGATTTACTATGAGATTAATCTCACATTTAAGTTCATCCTGAAAACATCTCATTCTAGTTTTATCATCCCCTACCAATGTTGAAGCAAAGAATTAAAATTCTACAAATCATCCATCATATTCCATCACATTCATACTCCCTTGAGTCAACCTCATGAACTCAGAAACTCTCTCCTACCTCAGTGTCTCTGGAGAGAATTTATCCAAGAACATCTATAGGAATTCTTTCCATAACATACCATCTTCATGTCCAGTCTGAGTATAAAAATCCCACCAGCACTTCAAATATCCTTATATCATATAAGTATCCAACATATCCCTCCACCCTATAAGAGTCTTCAAATTTCAAAGTATAATTTCAATGGACTCAATCCAGAACTCAGTTACATCAATTCCACCCTCTTGAGTAAAAGAAAAAGGGTTATAAGACTAAAACTTATGCATCAAGTCAGACTTACTCCTCACAAAATACTTTGGGAATCTTTCCATGGATTTTATGAATCAAGAAAATTTAACTTGGAACTCCTCACCTACTTCATCACCTGTCACTACTAAGGACTCAATTTTCACTATTAGTAGATCATCTCCAGCCATATCCTCATGTTGACCTACAAACAAGAATCTTCATAGAGACATATCTTATACAATTCAAAACACACATCTCAGGACACAAAACACAACTTTAACACATTACAGGAAACAAAATAATGCACAAAAAGTCTTTTTCCCCAAACCCCACCACACTATCAAAACTGAAGTGTTATCACTACCCTTAACCATTATACACCTCGATCATGGTTAAAAAAGGGTAAAATCATTCTCATTATTAATTTTTATCATTTAGATACCCATTTATTCTCATATTTAATCATTTTACAATCTTTCTTAATTTCTGGTTAGGTACCATTTTTAGATCAATATCACATGTAAGGAAAAATAGTTCAAGGTCAATAAATTACCCATAACCAATTTTCCCATGCATGCCTAAAATAATTCATGTCACAAAATAATCATGACTTCCAAGAATGATGCATGAAAACTCAACTCTTGTTCCATACCAAACCATTAGTCAAATCTTAACAAATATTTGAAAAAATAATCACATCACAACAGAAGTGTTCCACACAAGTTGAAATAATATTCAATTGTAATATAAAATAGTAATAACAACAATCCTACCCTAGGTACTTAGGATCTCCCTCGTACATAGGTTAAATAATCCCATGAATGAGCTCATAATAAAGGATTGAATATTTCTAGTCTCATTTCCACCATTCATATATAGTAAGAAAAAATAAAATATAAGAAAATAAAACTTCTTTAATACCACTTTGTAACGTCCCAACCCAGGTTCCACGTGTTAGTGCCCTGATCTGGTTGGTCACCTGACCTCAAGAGAGCCTCCCCATATTCTAGAGGTTGAAGACTAGAAACAAAGGTCTTATATCAGTCATGGGGAGACACTAACCCCTTTTAGAAGAGTAATATGCCCTCAAAAAATAAGAAACAATAATATAATAACAATAACCATAAAAAAATAAACAATTATCACAAGATGACCAAAACTAGAAATAAAATATCAAATATAAGTAGTAGATATGTCATGCAAAAGTATGTTCCAAGTTTAAAAATGAAACTCAAATGTAAAGACACGGATGACTCCCAAAATGGGTCTCTAACCATGTTTGGTTCTCTCATACATGATCCATCCCAACTCATCCATATAGCATAGGGCATTTTCCCTTATCCTTTCCTACAACCATACTGATTAGGAATCCTGGTTATGGTGTGTGTACAACTCAGTAAGCCACCACCAATGATGTCTAAAACAATATCCAGTCAATAATAGTGTATGCAGTTGTATAAAGAGATAAGTATAATGTATAAGTAAACAGATATCACATTATAATTTATTATTTATTTAACCACATAAATCATCTGGTTCCAATAGACACATGTATCCCAATACCTGCTTTGGCCTATGTCAGAGTCTAAACTATTCCCAAGGTATATCATAACATAGATTTCCATTATTATTATTCTTTAATTCATACTTGAATTCCCATGTTACCATTCATATTTCATACATGAATGACCATGTTACCATTCGTAATTTCACAATTTAATGACCATGTTACCATTCATAATTTCACAATTTAATCACCATGTTACAACTCAAAACGTCACAATTTAATGTCCATATTACCATTAATAATTTCACAACTGAATGTTCCTGTTACCATTCACCAAAACATAATTAATTCAATAATTAATTATCCACAGAAATTTCATTTATAATTCAAAAAACATTTCATCAAATAATTCCCCTTATTTAATTTCCCAATTAAATAATCACATCAATCTCATTAATTGAATTACCCATTAATTAGTCAACATACACTAACTCAATATCCCATAATTAATTCAACAATTAATTATCTCAATTCTCAAATCTCAATATCTCATAATTAATTCATCAATTAATTATCTCAATTTAACAAACTCAATATCTCATAATTAATTCTACAATTAATTATCTAAAATCAAAAAACACAGTATCTCATAATTAATTCATCAATTAATTATCTCACTCAATAATATAAATATCTCATAATTAATTCTAAAATTAATTGTCTCAAATAAAAAACTCAATATCACATAATTAATTCATCAATTAATTATCTCAATCAACAATCTCAATATCTCGTAATTAATACTAAATTTAATTATCTTAAATAAAAAATATCAGTATCTCATAATTAATTATACAATTAATTTTCTCAAATAAATAAACTTTATATCTCATAATTAATTCATAAATTAATTATATATATATAATCCCTAAATCCCCAATTTCACATTTCCTTAATTAATTAATTCATAAAATTAATTAATTCAAAAAATCAATTAATTAAATCATGAAATCAATTTATAAAAATCTAATACCATTTATAAAATTACCATCATGTAATTTAAACCAAGAATTTTGGATTTTAATAGGAGACAACATACCTCAATTTGTTAATGAACAATCGTGTAACGGAAATTCCCAATTTGAACAGAATAATGACATAGCGTGAGATCTGAATATGAAACCTAAATACAATATTTAAAAAATATATATCCCTTAAATATAGATATAGATCCATGATCCCTATATCTATTTCCAATAATATATCTAGATACAACTAAAAATAGCGAAGAACAACCTTAAAAGTATATAAGAAGAATGGGAAAGAGAAGGGAAAATACACAGGATGGGATCCTATTACCAGGAAGGGTGTAGATCTTCAATTCGGGTTTTGAATTACAAATAATGGGTGTTGTAATGGCTTGTAATATCTCTGGAGGGCTCCAAAATTGTGAAATAAATGTAAGGGTTGAATGGGGGTTGATTTGGGATTAAAATGGGGGATTGGGAAATTTTAAAATAAAATTTAAGGTGAACTAAAAAATCATGCATGTTTTTATGGGTTGAGGCACATGGTTCCCCCTAACAATGCACCTTAACCTTGTGCCTCTTATAAGGGGGAGCATAGTTTCTTCTTTTTGGTCGCACGGTTAGGGAAAACCATTCGCCAACCATGTTCCACCCTCCATCCATTTTTCTCAAACTTTTCACCCAAACACACCCTGAAGTAAATATCACAATCCATACTAGAGGGGCCCATTCAATGACAACCTCAGTCCCACCTATAATTAGCTTGGGGCTACTGACTAGCACTAAGTATGCCTATACCACAAATAGGAATTATCCTAAATTGCTTGTACACACGCAGACATATCCAAGCCACACAATTCTAAAATGTAACAGAACTAGAAGAATGAATGCATACAACTAAGATCCCACAACTATAGTACAATAGGAATTAAAGGAAAGTAAACAGAGCCAAATACAAGACCACTACAAAGAGTCAGTGTCACAATTCCAACTGAAATTGTAAAGAGTCCAACCATATCCATGGGTGATGACTAAGTCAAAAGAATGCTTCTGATAAACACCTTAGTTTTTTCATCTCCACCTATGCACTACCATCTCTCTATAATCCTAGGACACCATCAAAAGGTTCATCTTCTGGACAAGACATGACAAGTGTGGGCAAAGCCCGTGTAAGAGTGAGTATAAAAATACTTAATAAGACACACCTAAAACACTAAAACAGAAGCACCAATTGTATTCAGACCAATTAAAGATGTAAAAAAGTATAACAGATACAAGAAGAACCCATATATACTAAGAATAGACACCACGCCATCAGGAGGTCATAACCAACTTCCACCCACAAGATTCTTCTTGAAGAAATTATCATTTTGGGGGATCTCACTTGATGATCCATTATATCATCAGAGATATTCAACGAAGAGATATAGATCATTTGGATGTCACCCAAATATAATTCACTAGTATGAGAATACTATGATACACTGATATAAGGTCATGCCCAGAACCACTGGGGGACACTACAAACCCAATATGGATTAACCCGCTATATAGGGTATCATATTCCAATGATTCAAAAAACCCTACTAATGTGGAATACTATATGGGGGGTTGTCACCCTGCTCATGGAGGTCATGATGATTCCAAAAAATCTAATTAGGGATGATCTAGGAACACACTTTAGTCATGCGGAGGGACACCACAACTCTATCTTAGACTCAGCCTTTAGAGGAGATCATAATCCAGTGATGTGGATATAATGTCACATTTTACCCTTGATTAAAGAACCAAGGGAATACACACAACCTATACTGATCCAAACTAGGAAAATAAAGAGCCTTTAACACTCTTGTGGGAGTACATGACATATCATAGGGGTACGCTGCTTGTCCAATTACCCCATGCCCTATCCATATAGAAGAACCTCACACAACATGTAGTGTCCTTATACATGGTGTTTAGAATGACTAAACATCATGTAGAGACACATGGTATCATGCATGTGTCTCCTGGTTTTGTCTGTGTATGGAAGTTGTGTTCATTTACCAATTCGTGTACTCAAAGCCATGTCTGTGTGGGAATACATGGTGTGTTTGTGCTCATGTACTCCAACCTGTGTCTGTGTAACTATGAAGTAAATTCCTAGTAAACCGGGGAGGGTCAAAGGTTCCTTTGATATGGATCACATGTCATGTGATCGTCATCTCCTTTCTAAACCCATATCCACCATTGAAGGGGGCCCACATTCCATGTAATCCAGGATTACACGTTCTGTGTTACGGGATTTTCCATAATCCCAGATTAGTGGTTGCGTGCCTCCTCCACCACTCTAGCCTTTGATTTCCAGCCACACCTCATAATAAAACTCTAGATATGAGGTCGTATAATCCTTTCCATAACTGAACAACACATTTCTTCACTGGATCTACTCGCAAATTGTTTGAAAACTATGTTCTTTGTTTCACACCAAAGAATGAAAAAGAATTAAATTTTTGGAATCGTTCATCGTTAGATTCAATGTCGTAACCACTATCACACCTCTATCATGTCATGTCGGTCCTAGATCTATGATATCAAATCATTACACCAAGAAATAGGTGTTCAGTGATCAATTTATCTGGAATAGTTGACCCTTGATCCATTGCAGAATTCCTATGGTGAAATGCGTAATTAGAGGATAAAAGTGCCATCAATCAATTGGAACGAACCTTGATCAATGTTCATGTCAGTCTTGATTATTTTATGTTAGAATAATAAACAAAACCATCAATAAATTTAACCAAATAACTTCTTCTGATAAAATCCTAGCAAAATAAATCTCATCACACAATATGCATGATCAGTGAATCAATCCGTTCATCGATTGATTCAAATTCATTTTATAAATTCAGATCAGGGAATTAAACAATTGAAACATATGCCCAATATCAATATGGGATGATCATTGATAAATAATAAAGTTGTGTTCCATTCCTTGGAAAGATCCTCCAAAATTACTGTGTGTTGATCATCAATCCTTGATCCATCGTTGTTTGTTGGAAGGGATTCCCAGATCTCCCTACAATAAACCTCTAGAAGTTCTAGGGCTATGTGTCTAACCCTATAATTGTAACATAATGATACATATAAATAAATATCAATTTTTTTCATTAATATAATGAATTAAAATAATTTTATAAATTATATTATTCATTTTACACCTACGAAAAATGTTTCACAAATGAAACACGCTAACCAATGTTAGGTCACACCTAGGGTAAAAATATTCTTATGAACTCGACATTGAACTGGTATTTCTAATCTAATCACCCATTTATGAGGTATTCTACTTTTTCAGGAAAACCTCACATGCATGCTATTTTATATTTTAATATATTTTAAACATTTATTCTGGGTACACTGGGACTCATAATTGTACTCTGTCTCAGTGACTGGTCTCAAAAATAATACATATAATATTTAAAAATAATACATAGATAATATGAGACATCACATTCTCTCAACCTTATGGATTTATATTATGAAAATCCAAAAAAAGGGCTACTCAAAAATATTTGGGTAATGAGCATAAATATAATCCTTCTACTCCCATTTTCTCACTTGGAGATTCCCATGCTTCCACTAGACATGCGCCAAAGGAATTGACCACCCACAAAGGATCCTCTATTGTCGATCCTTGATCTCCACTAGTACATAGAAAAAGTCTCTTTATCATCAATCTCCAAACCTCCCTAGACGATAATGTGTTATGGGTCATGCATATACCACCTGAGTTGTGACACATGGAAGATGTCATGTACCCAAAATAATTGTAGTGGTAGAGCTAAGTGGTACGCCACCTCACCAACTCTACATAGTATCTGTAAAGGTATAATTAACCTTAGATATAGCTTACCTCTTCGGTCAAATCTCTGTAATCCCTACTAGGTGAAACCTAAAAGAACACATGGTCTCCTTCCTCAAACATTAAAGTCCTTTGTTTCTTATCAATATAATACTTATTATATCTATTTACATTATTCATCCACTCTTATATGATCTATACATTATCTGTAGTATCTTGCACCAACATCGAGCCCATGAGTGTCAACTATCCTTGGTTAGTCCAGAAAAGTGTTGACCTACAAGTTCGCCCGTATAAAGCCTCAAATGGTGACCTACCAATGGTGGAATGGTATATATTTTTTTATGAAAACTATACTAAGTGTAGTTGATCCTCCCAACTATCTCCAATGTCCAACATCAAAATCCCACAACATTTCCTCCAAGACTTAGATGGTCTACTTTGTCTAGACAACAGTTTGGGGTTGGAATGTTGTGTTGAGGTGTAACTGGTTCCCAAACACCTCCTACAATCCCTTCCATAGTCATGATGTAAATCAATCATCATGATTATATATTCTAATCAATGGAACTCCATTTAGTTAAATTATCCCCTTCATGTATAGGTGTCCGAAGATCTCTACCGAGTTCTTCTATCATATAGCTAGAAAGTGGTTTGACTTGGTGAGTCAGTCCATGGTCACCCATATGTCGTCATGTACCTTGGACATATGGTGTAATACCATCATGAAGTCTATATATATCCCATCCCTCATACATTCTGTAACCTAAAGGGGTTAATCTAAAATAGCAATAAATTAGTGCTTAGATTCCACTTGCAGACAATTAATGCATTGAGAGAGAAACTCTACAACTCGTTTCTTCATCCCTGGACACCAGAACTAGAATTGATGGTCCTAGTACATCTTTTCCACACTTTTATGTACTTCCAGAGGACATGTATCAAACTCTCTCAAAACCTTCCCATGCAATTCCACTGGGACCATCGCATGTCTTCTAAAAAATTGACATGCTCCCCACCTTGGGAATATCCATCAGGAGCATGTCCAATTTATATCCAAGTACGTAGGGTCTCGTAGTTAGTATCCCCAAGTTATGCCTCCCTAACTCATTATAATATTTTTTGTGTGACAATCATTGACTGGAGGTAAGCCTCTCTATCTCCATTCACAAAGGAAAACTAATATGAGGCTTACTGCTCTGATGCCTCATTTAGTAATTGTGAACTAGATCTCCTGCTGAGAGTATATTCTATCATGTTCCCCTTTCTAGGAGTATAGAAAATATCAAAGTCATATTCTTGGAGGAACATCATCCCTTTCCCATGCCACACATTACGATATTTCTGAGAGAAGATGTACTTGAGACTATTGTGGTCAGAGTACCTGATAAATCACTCACCCATCAGGTATTGTCTCCATATATTCAATGAAAAAAAAAATTTGTTAACTGGAGGTCATGGGTCATGTAGTTCTACTCATGTTCCCTCAACTGGTGTGAACCAAGGGGAATAACTTCATGACTATTCATCAGAAAACAACTAAGTTTGGTCCCTAATGCATCACAGAACACTACGTACTCAACAGAGTAACCTCAAGATGGGCGTTCTCTTCAACCTCTACCTTAGATCCTAAAATCACTGCTGGAACAATTCAAGCCACATGAAATGATTTCATTTTATGTTCAAGGATTTCAAGGTTACTACCACTATCGAGAATTTTGGTAAAAACCTTTGATAGTACCCATCCAGCCTAAGGAAACATCGCACCTCGGTGACACTCTTGGGTGGATCACAAGCAAGAACAGCCACAACCTTCACTAGATCCACTACAACTCCAACCTCTTAGAAGATGTTTCATAGAAAAAGGGACTCTCTAGTCCAAAACTAACACTTTAATATCTTTTCGAAAATTTGGTGCTCTCATATTGTGTCTAAGACCATCCTGGAGTGTCTCATGTGCTCCTCCTTGAACGTTAAGAACACTAGGATGTCATTGATGTTGACTTACTTGAATTGGTATAAGAAACATTGAAGGATTTGTTTTATGAGTCCCATGAACACTGATAGAGATTTAGTCACACCAAAAAGCATTACTAAGTACTCATAATGATCGTAACGGCATCTGAAGGCTATTTTCTATATATCCTCATCTCGTACACATAGCTAGTGATCGGATGATTAAAGGACAATCTTCAAGAACCATTGCACCCATTTCAACTGATCAAAGAGTTCATCGATCCCCAGTAGTGGATACTTCTTCTTCAAAGTCACTTTCTTCAAGCACTGTTAATACACATATATCTTCAAGCTCTTATCTACCTTCTCTGAAAACAAAACTAGGGCTACCTAGGGTGAAACACTAGGTCTCACGAAGCCCTTCCTCTGCAAGTCCTCCAACTACATCCACATATCACAAAGCTCTGTGGGAGATATCCAATATTTATGTGTAGATATCGGTGTCTCCATGGTGTGTAGATCAATGAAAAAGACTATCTATTGGAAAGGAGGTAAGCCTAGAATATCTTCCTCAAAGATGTATTCATACTCCACCACCACTGTAGGAAACTGAGGAATCATAACATCTAATACATCAAGGGTTAGTCTATCCAACTGATGAGTAATTGGCTACACCCTCCTATATAAAATTACATCCCACACTTCCAAGGTTTCCTTTTCTCAGATGAAGTAAAACTTGGTTCCATCATTATTGACACACCACACTCTTCTCCTAAAATAGTCAATCTGGTCATGAACTATGGATAACAATTCTATAACAATAATGACTTGGTAAGGCCTCTAAGTCACTACCAAGAGATCCCAACCAAAACTTTGTCCTCCAAGAGTCAAGAAACACTATTTTCACTTGTGCATGATCATTGAGTCTCCTTTAATATGATTATCCATGCATAAGGGTTGATTCAATGGTTCAAATAGAATCATCGAGTCTCAAAGAAGATTTGTGGAAAGAAAATAATGACTAGAACATGTGCCTAAAAATAATAAAGCTATGGTAGAAAAGACCCAGATCTTAACAAATATCATCCCTAGAGCCTCAGGGTCAAAGGCTTCTATAGCTGTCCTCATCCCTAACCACCAGCTCCCTAAGCCAAGCGTGGACCACCTAGGGGAGGTGGCGATAATATGTCGAACGTTAGACCACCTCATACATTACTGTTGGCCTCTCTTCCACATCCTATACCTTGCAGACCACCTTGGTCCTACCTATATCTCTGTCTTGACACTCCCTCGACCATCTCCCGATCGTCTGCATGACAGGTTAGTCAATATCATGCCAGATGTCTCCAACCATAATAAGATAACCAATCCCTTTCCCTTTGCTAATTTGAGCCACCCTGAGAGCCCTGCACCACTGACCTTGAGTCTTGGGATCACCTACTAAAGTATCAAACCCTCTTTAATCCTTATGACTTCCCTCAACTACTTGTTTTGAGGTCTCAGCTACAGAGTACCCACTACTAGCTCCCACTACTGGTGTTTTATCTTGCAGAAAACTTTCTACTAATAGGGCTCACCCAAGTACTCCAATATAGGTGGAAATATTATGATATACCAATGACGACCTAATTTCCTGACACAAATCCCTATCAAAGGTCTGAACCCTGAATAACTAGTCTCATACTATATCCAAGGGGTAACATGATAGATTATTAAACCTTGTTGAATAATCTTCCAAGGTCATACTTCCCTACTGAAGATGCAGAAGCTTCTGTATGCATACCAATCGCAACATGGAAGGATATAAATCCTCTCTAAAGAGACACTCAAAGTATATCCAGGAAAGAGTTGTCTCATTGTTTGACTAATTCACCATGCTCTATGATCTCCCTAAATATTCCTAATTAAGACACATGGAAAGAACTTCCATTTGGTTTGTAGGATTCCTCACTTGGAGAAAAAAATGAGTGAATGCCTCTAACAGTCCTCAGCCACCTGGTGGTCTAGCTCACCCTAAAACCTGGGATATTTATTCCTCTGAAACTCATTCAAGACACTCATATTGTGTGCATCATCAGCTGGTGGTGCTGGTACTATCTTCTTCTCAATGGATGGTGGTATAGCTGGTAAATCACCCAGAGGTTCTATCTCCAGTATAAACCCCTATACTGATGACTCATCAGTTGGAGGATCATCCTTGTGATCACATGGTGGAATCCTATCTAGATGTCTACATGGAGGAATATTGAAATAAAACAAGATGCACCACGGACAATAGAGTATATCTGGTGAGATGACTCAAGAAGGACATGAAAAACACAACAATTCCTATATGATTCATGTACCATTATTTTTCCTGTAACTAGTGTTCTCATGTACCGAGTTTAAAAGTATGTTATTAGAGTCTTAGTGTATAGATATGTTGGTTGTCGCACCAACACTGTAATCCTTGGCCTGAAATCCAAAATCAAAACACAAAAAAATTATTTCCCCAAACCAATATCAATGACTCAGGTCCTAAGGTAGAACTGACTCCTCTGATACCACTCGATCACGACCCATTCTAGAGGGTCCCAATTCGTGACTACCACAATCCCATCTATAATAGACCAGTGGATGGTGACTAGCATCGAGTAGCCATATCCCAAAAATGGGAGGCATTAACCTAAAGTACATGTACACACACACACATATCTCCAAGACACACAATGATGAAATGTAACACAACTGAAAGAATGCATGCATATAATTAAGATCCCAAAACTAGAGTATAAAAGTAAGTAAAGGAAAGTTAATAGGGATAAATACAAATCTACCACAAAGAGTATTTATCAAAACTACAACTGAAACTATAAAGAGTCCAACCTAATCCTAGGGTAAGGACTAATTAAAAATCACACTCCCAGTAAACACCTCAGTCTATACAGATCTAGTTATTCTCCACCCTCTCCTTAACCTTCTAGGACACCATTAAAAGGGTCATTCTCGACACAAGAGACGACACATGCGTGAAAAGCCTGTGTAGGGGTGAGTATAACAATACTAAGTACGACACCCCAAAAACAATAAACAAGAATAAATTAGTGTAGTAACATCAATACAAGATGTAACAATGTATAACATATTTAAGAAGAATCCATATATACTCAGAAGAGACACCATGGCATCAGGTGGTCATATCCAATTACCATCCATAAGATTTTGCTTAAAGCAATGCTTGTTCAAGGAGATCTCAATCTACGATCAATGCATCATCATCGATATTAAACAAAGTGGTATATATCTTTTGGACCTTTCCCAAATATAACTCCCTTGTCTAAGAAGACTATGATACACATATAGGGGGTCATGCCTAGAACTGCTGGGGGATACCACAAACCTAATCTGGATCAACCTGCTACCTAAGGGATCGTATGCCAATAATTCCACAAACCCTACAGATTCAGCCTTATATATGAAGGATCAACACCCTAGGAGGTCATGCTAATTCTACAAACTCCAACTTGGTATGATAGAGGATCTCACTCCAGTGTCACAAAGGGACACCACAACTCTATCTGAGACTCAGCCACTAGAAGGGATCACAATCCATTTATTTGGATGTAATTCCACACTTTACCCTTGAGGAAAAAACCAAGGGAATGCACTCAACCTATACTGGTCCAAAATAGGAAAATGAAGAGCCTCAAACACTCTTGATGGGAGTACACGGTGTGTCCCAGTGGTACATGACGTGTCCAGCTATCCCATCCCTACCAATGTGGAAGAATATCACACGACATATAGTCTCTATATACACGGCTTGTAGAATGACTGCACAATGTGTAGAGACACATGGTATCCTACCTTTGTCACCTGGCTATGTAAATGTACCAAAGTCGTGTATGTGTACCAGTCTACGTACACCAAGTTGTGTCTGTGTGGGAGTGCACGACGTGTCAATTCCCGTGTACTCAACCCACCTATGTTTACTTCTGAAGTATGATATGAATAAACTAGGTAGGACCACACATCGTTTGATAGGGGTCACACTCCATGTGATCATCGTCTCATTTCCAAAACACTAGCTATCGTTGACAGGGCCTCACACACTGTGTAATGCCAGATTACACACCATGTGTAATGGGATTTTCCAAAATCCCAGATCCTTGGTCATGTGCCTCCTCTACTACTCTAACATTCGATTCATGGAATCACATCATTGGAAAAATAAAGATATAAGTTATTAAAATCCTTAACATCATCGAACAACATGTTTCTTCACCGAATCTGCTTGAAAATGACCTAAAAATGAGGTTCTTTATTTCTCACTGAAGAACATGATTTTGGGGAATTTTCATCATTCAATTCACTATTGAATCCACTATAACAACTCTGTCACATCATTCCAATTCTATATCTGTGATATCAGATCATTGTACTGAGAAATAGGTGTGCAAATATTTATTTACCAGGAATACTCAAACCTTGGTCAATGAATAATTCCCATGGTGAAACACATAATTGGGGGAGATAATCACCATCAATCAAGTGGAACAAAACTCAATCGATGTTCATGTTGATCATTGTTCATTTATGTTAGAATAGTAAATGAAACAATCAACAAATTAAACCAAATAGCTTCTCTTAATAAAATCCCCACAAAATAAATCACATCCCGCAGTACACATGATCTGTGAATCAATCTGTTCTTCGATTGATTCACGTTTATCATAGAAATTAAGAATTTCGAATTAAAAAATTTAAACACATTCCCTACCTCGATTTGGTTTGATCTCTAATCAAGAACGATGTTGTCTTGTATTTTTGGTAAAGATCCTCTAAAATCTATGCCCATCGATCGTCGATCCTCAATCTTTCATCATTCATCAAAAAATATTCCCACATCTCTCTCAAAAAATCCTTCAAAAGTTACAGGGTTATGCAGCTAACCCGAGAATTCAGACATAATGATACATTTAAAGAAAAATCATTTCATTGCATAATCGCAATGAATTAAAATAATTTTATTAAATTATTTTTTTCATTTTATGACTATAACAATTTTTTCACAAAAAAATTACATCAAACAATGTTAGGTTATGCTTAGGGTAAAACTTCCATTCTGAACTCAATGGTGCCCTCATATTTCTGATCTGGGCACCTGTTTAGTATTAATTCCACTTTTTGGGAAAATTGTGTGTGTATTATTTAATATTTTAATACATTTAAAACATATATTAGGGGAACACCGGTCCTTGGAATCACACACCATCTCAATGTCTGGGCTCAAAAATAATTCATATAATATTTAAAAATAATACACAAAAAATCTAAGATGTTATAGTAAAACCCAATTGAAAAGTACTCAACACAAGCCCAAAAGTACCCGTAAACGAGCTCAAGGAATCTCTAGAAAATTATGGGGTTTTATATAGGTATATTAGTCCCATTTAAATTTTTGATCATATTGGGATGGTAGCCTATCGATTGTCACTTCCACAGAACCACTCTCAAGTCCAGGATGTGTTCTATGTATCCCTCCTAAAAAAGTATATACCTAATGCTTCACATGTAATGAACTCATGGTTCATACCACTAGAGAATGATCTTTCTTATAAAGAAAAATATTTTTATATTTTGGATCATACAGATAAAGTTTTACAAAACATGACCACTCACCTAGTCAAAGTTTTGGGTTGAAACCACCATCTTGAGGAACCTTTGTGGGAAACTGAGAATGTAATGATGCAGAAGTATCCTCATTTATTTTTATCAGAGTGATTAATTTTGGGGGTGAAATCCATTTAAAAGGGTATAGAATTTAAAATCCTTATAATATAGGAAATTATTTTTTAGATAAATTTTATTTTCTTTGATCTCTTTCATTACATGCAACGTCGAGTTTTAATGAAACAAGACATACTATTAAAATATTATTATTTAATATAAGAGTTATCACTTGGATGTTGGAATGGAGTGTATAAATGGGATTAACTAAATTATGAAAATATATGGTTTACACATTTATATAAAATAAACTCCTTGGTTCCCAATTAATTAGAAATAAAATAAAAATCAATTTCAAAATAAAGGAAATCCTTTTCTAAAAAACTACTTTTATGTACATATAAATGTTTTGTCCCAATAAATTAAATAAATCACATTTAGTGAATGATTTTACTGAAATTTATATATTATATATTCAATAAAATATTTAACATCCATCATATGAGTTTTCTATGAATTAGATAATAATAAATCAAATTTTATGCTTAAAATTTATATTTTTCTAAAAAATATTTTTGTCTCGTTTTTACGCACTTATTTTAAAATTAATTTTTTGAAAATTTTAGAAAATATATTTTAAAAACAATTATTTTTTAAAATTATCATAAAAAATTTATCAAAGGGTGAATTTTTCGATATTTTTGGAAAAGTTAATTTTTCAGTGAGTAGTGAAAAGTACTAGTTTTTATTGATAACTACCTTTTCATTTAAAAAATGTTTAAGGTTAATTTTATTTTTAAATAGTTTTAAAAGTAAAATTAGTTAAATTTTATATTTATTAATCAATTTTATGTCATTTTAATCAATTTAATATTGAATTTTTAATTATAACTATTTAAACATTCGAAACTTTTCTCTTTAGAAAACCTTTTTTTGTCGCATCGATAGGTTTAATTTTAAATTAAATTCCTCAAATTCTATGAATTAAATTTGTAAAAAATTGATTTCATATTTCTAATCATTATATTTAATATTATTTAATAATATCAACTTAATTTTTTACTATAATGAATAGTGAAATAGTAAAAATTAATTATCACGATTAAGATTAAAACGGGTTTACTTGGGGTAAATTCAAAAAGATAAGGTGTAAAATGACCTATAAACTTGTCCAAAACCCATTTGATGGGAATATGTAGATATTATGAACTCTAATGTTCAATAATAACCCATTTTTTATCCTTTTTTCATGTGAAAAAAGAGGGTACACTTTATTCTTTTCAAAAATTCTATATGTGTCCTCTCCTCCATCTATAAAAGGACACCCCCTATTCTCTTATATTAAAACTTAATAAACCATTTATTTTGTAAAATAAAATAAAAAATATCTTCCTTAATTACCTCCCAAAATCATAGAGGCCTTATTGATTTAAAAATTTAATCTAGGAAGGCTTTTGGTTAAACCTAAAGTGATTGTTCGAAGAAGAGGTAAAATTTTAAATTATGTGTTTTTGTTTAACTTCCTCTTATAAATGATTTCAATATAGTTCAATTATTATGAAATAATAAAAATATTATATTACATATACTAATATTTTATTATTTTAATGTAATAACTTACATATATCTCCTCCTCCCTCAAATGGGAAATGAAATCGTTGATCGTGTGTACGGTGGAATATCACCTCGTGAACCGATGTAATTTTTTTCCATCACCACTTCGTATGCCTGAATATAATGATTTATTTGAAATTTATATATTATATATATGATATTATTATACTTATTTAATTACAATACCACATATACCTTCTTACTTTTCATTTAGTATAGAATAGGATAGTGTCACTCGTGTGTACGACGGACAGCCGCCTCACAAACCAATGTGATTAATTTTTTACTAAACCTTTACATGGAAGTTAGTAAGGAAAAAGTTAGTAAATATATGTGATATATATGAAAAAATAATGATATATTAAATATAAATTATTTTTTACATTTCTTTTGTTCCATCTGTTAAAAAAATGGAAACAGTGTTCACGCGTACGTACGACCTACCATCTCCATGAACGGTGTATTTTATTTAATATATCTAACTTTTATGGATTACTATAAATATGTATATATTGATTATATATTATATTTCTATCATGATTAAAATTTTCTATATATCATGCTTAAAATTCTGGATATTGTGAAACCATGATCAAATTAATAGGAATAAAAATATAAAAATCAAAACATACACAAAAACAAACCAGTTATTGCACGAAATGTGATTTTAACATGGAATTGTTAATAAATGGGTAATAAAGTGTCATAATAAAATAAAATATAGTATTATATATATAATTATTGTTATTTAATATATTTACAATAAACTTATATTTATTATATAGGAGATTTGAACTTGTATAAAGGAATTTGATACTTAATGTAAGGGATTTTCCTCTCACTCTTATTTTATGTGAGACACATATCACATTCCTCGCATGTTTCATTTATGTGGTGTGTATAATACCCATGAATTTTTTTATGATTATTATCCTAAAAATTATATTGATTTACATATCCATTTTATTATCCCTCTATCATGGTATTTACGGTTCAACACTTACCAAAGAAGTAAGGGATTTCTAGTCTCTCTTTTATTTATAAGAGACATATTCCATATTCACCACTTTTTTATTCTGTGTGTTGTATATAATACCCCTTTGACATGTTATGTAATTAATCTACTTATTTTTAGGATATTTAAATTTTCATTTAATTTTATTCTTTTTTGGGCTTATGATTCTAAGGCTTCCAAAGTGGTAATGTATTTTTCTCACAGTTTTTCTTATTTAGGACAAACATCATGTTATAACCCTATATTATTTTATGAGTTTTATATAAAAACCATTTGACACATTATATCATAAACCTCCTTATAATCATGATATTTAATGTTTATTTTTATTTTATTCTTTAATGTGTCTTGTGATTCAAAAGTTACCAAAGTGTTAAGGGTTTGATGTTAAAATCTAATTGTTCATCAGGATTATTTATGATTATGATTTTTATAATGAAATATTATAATATATATCTCAACAAACTCAGGAATTTTCTTATACATTGGTTTTCTAATTATAATACATGTTTTCCCTTCATTTTCCTCTCTTTATGTGCTCATCATTGAAAAATAATGTTTTAAAAAACTGACTTTATTTCTCTCTTCAGTCAAAACCCCTTTATTTTTCTATATCCATGTTTTCTAAAAATGTTTCCAAAAAAGTTTTTGTATTCCTCTATTATTTTTTAATGTCATTTTTACCCTTGTTTTACTTTTTTTACAAAAAATAATTAAATGGAATCTTCATGTCTTTTTCAAAACAAGGTATGTTTTTCTTTTACTGAAAATATGAAAAGAATATTTATTTTACCATGTATGGAATTTCCCATCATCATGACCACTAAATATTTTAATGATTACTTTATAGTTTTAAAGTGTTGTTTTCAAAAAAAAATATTTCAAAAATGTTTTATTTTTAAAAAAAATCTAGGTTGAAAGGATATTTTCCTTAAGAAATGTTTTAAATGATTTTAAAATCATCCTTTATAAGTTTTTAAGGTTATTTTTAAATAAAATGATTTAACAAAAAATTTAATTTTTTGTTTTAAAATTTTGATTTTCAAATAAATTTAATTTTACTCAAGAAATTTTCCAATTGATTTTTTCTTAAAAATAATTTTCTATCTAATATTACATTGTATTGTGTAACTTATTCTTTACTGTGGATATAATATAATGATGCCATTATTATTATTTATCTGAATGGTTTGTGTTTATAATGACAAGATTCTTATGAATCCCATTCCTTTTTTATGGGTTATGTTATTATGATATAATGAAATGTTTATGAAACCCATTTATTTTCATGGGTTATGTTATTATGAATGTTTCATAATATTTTCTCACACAAATTTATGTTTTTTGTGATGGGTGGGACCTATATATCCCATTAATTTATTGGGTAATGATTAATGTTCTATGAGCTTATAGGGTGCATTGAAGGTTATAACTATCCTAAAAAGATGGTACGTAGGATTTTATCCCAAGACTAAGTAGGTATAATAGTGGCTATCCCAAGCCTAAAATTTTATGAATGTCTTAGTGGGTAGCCTTGATATAATTTTTTCTATGCTTATATGTTTTACACTATTGAATGTCTTATAATGATTATATGCTATCATGGGTCATGTTCTTTTATTTCCTTATGATTCATTTCTTATAATCATCCAATCAATATTCTATGACTCAAGATTATGATCTTTAATATCCATGATATGGTTTTTAAATATTATTATAGAGTTATCATAACCTTATGCTTGTGTTATAATTATGTATCTCCATTATTTTACCTTACTGAGCATCTGAGATCACCCTTTATTATGTTTCTTTTCCCTAGGTTATGATGATAAGTATTAAATGTGATATTTCTAATAGGGGAGATAAATATTAGGAACTAAGTGGGAGATGATGTAGAAATATTATTGACCAGTTATTTATCTGTCTGAGTTTCCAAAGGCATTAGACCTAAAAGATTCTGGCTTGGATTTTTATGTTATGTTATGAAAATTGATTTCATAATATTTAATACTTATATATGAGAATTTTGGGTGTCTACAGATATACCATGGATATAATATGATCTAACACCTTGAAAGTCCCAACAAACTGGAGAGAAATACTACTCTGATGACCAAACATTCATTATATATGATGAAGAGTTTCATTTAGAAACACATAATTTCTATTTTTTAACTCTAGATATATCTTCCTATGATCATCATGGGACTTCTAATGATCATGTGATTCTTGTATCCTCACATAGATTACCTGAATTATCTTTGTTATGTTATGTGCTATCATCAGCCCAAGAATTACTGACACTCTAACCCTAGTCTAGAAAAATGCAGAATAGAAATTTCATTCATAAAAAGATTAAAATAGTGTCATACCAATAGGGAATTGAAAAATATTGTTGTAATAAAACTCAACCAAAGTAAGGTTCCTCATTAACAAACCTCCAAAATCCAAGATATAAGAAATAAATATGCCATCAAGAGACAAGATATTCTTTCCTATCTAACCATCCCTCTGTAGGTGAAAATAAATGTTAAGGTATAATTGATATCCATAACCATGATGGATACCTCTCCAAACCCTAGAGGTAAAAAAAGGATCATGATCATAGCTGATCATAATTGTAACTCCATGGGGTCTCACCACATTCTCTGATTACTACCTTATAAAACCTCCACTGATCTCAACTCCTTAATCACTATAAAGTGGGATGCTTTCATCCAACAATCCATTATCACCCATGTAGGGTTGCAGACTCCCTAGGATCTAGGTAAACTGGAATGAATTCTATAGATATTTCCACCCACATCCACTGAGGAATATCTAATGGCTGGAGAAAACCATAAGGAACATAGTGCTTTTCCTTAACCTTCTAGCATACAAAATATTGAGACAAAAACTCTCCAAATACATGATTAAACCCAAGACACTAAGTTATGATCTCATAGATCATTACATATTTTTAACACCGGGATGTACCACTAAGTTTGAGCTATATAACTCTTTAAAAACTGTCACATATATCACTAAAGTGGTGAAAAGCCTTCATTGGAACAAAACTCAGTGGTTCTCATCTTCAGACCAACCATTAGTAGAATCACTACTTCCAACTCGAGATCATGGATCGAATAGTTACACTCATGGAGAATTAAGTACTGATAACCATTAGAAAAAAATAATATATGATGCATCATAAAACATCACAAACCAAGACCTGAAGCATCATAAGAAACCTCAAAGAAAACTCTCTCTTCTGTAAAATGATGAATAGGAGTACTGATCAACTTCTTATTCAGTTAAAAGCTACCTCGCATTTATTAGTCCATAATAATGCTTGATAAATTCTAGTCAAATTATTTTGAGGAGTCTCAACCTGAGATAAATCAACTATGAACCTCCTATAAATTCCTACAAGACCAAGGAAACCCTACACATCTACAACATTTTTTGGGTTTTCCCGAGAAATGAATATCTATATATTCAAATGATTCATAGTTTTTCCCCGTTGGAACTAGACATTCCCTAAGAAGATAAATTCATGAGCAAAAAACTCACACTTTAACAACTTCCCAAACAACTGCAAATGTTAAAGGTCTCCCATAATGGAACACATTTTCTCCACATACTCCTTCTCATATGTAGAATACACAAGGATATCATCAATTAAAACCACCATGATATTATCTAGATACTCCTTGAAAACTTAATTTATCAGACACATTAATTTGGTTGGAGTTTTTTTTCACATCAAAATGCATCACAAAAAAACATGAAATGACCATAATAAAATTGTAATCCCATATTAATAATATCATCATCATTTATCTAAATCTGATGATATCCTAACCATTGATCGATCTTCAAGAACCAACTATATCCTTACAACTAATTGAATAAATAATAAATCCATGGAATAAGATAGTATTTATTCAATATCACATAATAAATGTGATAATAATCAATATAGAGACACAAATTTCCATTATCCTTCTTCATGAAAAAATATAGTGTACCCTAAGGTGACAAACTTGACCAAACAAAACCTATCTCTAATATAACATTAATCTATACATGCATCTCTTAGAGCTCAAAATAATTCATCTTATACAGAGACATAGAGATCGGAAAAATTCACAGTTATAAAACTATCCCAAAATCAATCTCCCCTTGATGGTAACACCACAATCTAATTAAGAAATACATTATGTTACTCTTATGCAACCTTTAGAAACACCATCAGGTAAACCACTATCGAAATTAACATCAACTCATCCAAAAATGAATATATGGATAGAACAAGCCTCTAACTCTTCTAAGGGTCTCATAAACCAATAAACACTATAGGTTATCCATCATCATCATAGATCATGACCTATTACCTGAATAAATTCACAAAATCCTACTCCAAATAAAATTATTCAATGATAAGGATGGTGTTGTACGGCTATAACTATAAACATAGGAAGTCTCCCAAAGAGTGGTATTACCTAGAACTAGATCAAAGTATCTAAAGACATTATAAAAAATCTCAACTTTAAATTGGAATATTTAATTCCAAGGTCATTAGAAGCCTCTCTACCGCACATCCCAAATCATATACTAAGGCAGGTGATATAAATGATTATATATATCCTGAATAAAAAAAAACATACACCCAAGTAGAAAACATGAAAAGGGTACCCTGAATTTTGTATATCTCTCTTGGTGCTACAGACTCTAGGGAATTCAGTGGGCCACGTCCAGAACCACAACCTCTTTGTCCCTAATAATGACCATCTTCATGGTTGTGATCTTATCTCTTAGGAAGAGATTCATCTTCGGGCT
Source organism: Viscum album (assembly GCA_963277665.1). Taxonomy (NCBI): domain Eukaryota; kingdom Viridiplantae; phylum Streptophyta; class Magnoliopsida; order Santalales; family Viscaceae; genus Viscum; species Viscum album. The sequence continues at coordinate 3,407,773 of OY728129.1, forward strand.
ATCCACAATCTGATCGGTCTCCTTTAACTAATACCAATTTGATGTATCCTTCTGCTGCTACCATGGATGAAACATCATTGATAAAGGAACCTAAAGTGGAACACCTGGTACACACTTCTTTATTAGAAAGTTTGGTAACTCTCACCATTGATGACCTCAGCCTCCATAGGGAAAGCATGTGTCTAATCACTCAGAAAAGTCTTGAGAGCTTCTACCCCCAATGAAACGAGATGATGAGTGATGGAACCCACCCCTAACTGACCAAAATATATTTTATCCATGCGGCGGATAACCCCTACCACATATCTACTTCATGGATAATCCTGATGAATCTCTTCTCATGATTATCTTGTTTTGGATAGCATCCTCTCAACAACCTCTTCTCTTTAGATCACCTCGAGAAATTATTAGAATATAAATAGGATAACCCGAAACTCAATCTATGGGTGCAAAGCCTCATCAAAATTTCTCTAAATGATCTCCTCATTTTGTAAGAGGTCTAATTCATAATAAAGAAGGGTCTCAAAATCAATCACAAACTCCCATGTACTGAATCTCCCCTATAAAAGGGTAACCAACTCAGGGTGGTCAGCCACCCCTCCAAATCCTTTTTTGCAATTTTATAAAAATTTGTTTTAGGGAAAACCAGAAAATATACAATAAAAATATCCAAATTCAAAATCCATATATCCAGAGATCGGTACCCAGACATTCTATATTGTAATTCAAATTTTAAATATTCAAAATTCGAGCTAGCCATGCATCCTCTTCGATTCTCATAACCACATTGAGTTGTGTGTCATCACGTTTCACCATCATCACATTAGAGAATGTCACAAACGATACCATCCACCAGTGTTGTCATCACCAACCTCATATCTTCCATAGTGCTAGAACTCAGCATCGTCATCCTCTTCAAGTAGCAACCACATTTCTAGAAGAACAATTTCGGAAACCACAAGGGATACCTCGAACAATGTATAAGAGAGAAATAAAAGAACCTAAAACCTCAAACTGTATATCAAGCCTCCTCAGCACGCACTCTAATGCAACCATATTTATAAGCCTAATCCATAGAACCACTGAATAAACCACTAAAACCCTCAAACAAACTGCGAGACAATCACCTGAGGGTAAGCTTCAATAAACCAGTGAGACATCGAAGACCTTAACGAGGAAGAATAAACAAGAAGTCATCTTGTCATCGCAAACCTTGGCCACAAACATCCCCAGTTCATCATCGACGCCACCTATAGCTGTTGACGCAATTCCACATCGAACCAAAACCTATGAATCAGCAACCAAATCCACCACCACACCGTTCAATCCACTATGATGACTCCAATACACAATGTTGACCCCAATCCACCACTGTCATCATTGCGGATCAAAAATCATTACACGACCACCAAACCCAAAGGAAACCCCCCTATAAATCCACCACTCCCACCCCAACCTGGACAAGACTAATGGAACACTAGATTAGAGAAGGGTAGGGAAGTCGAGGATGAAGAAGATATTCTGGCTCTGGAAGTGATTGGAGACCCATAAACCACCAAACCACAAACCCAAATACTGAAGGAATCACCACACTATCTCTGAACTAGAGAGGCATGAAGAACATTAAGGATAGATAGGGAAAGGTGAAAAGGCATCCAATTAGAGGAGAGGAGAGGAGAGGTGAGAGAATATGAATATTGAGAATCCAAGGAAGGACACAAACCCTAGAGGGGAGGGGAATCCAAGCACTTAGAGTGCTCCCCACAGAGAGAATGGAGAGCACCCCTTTAAAGGTCATCCACCCTTGCAATCAAAGAAAGAAACTGTTCTTGAAACTAGTGTCTAAACTTCTCAATGATACATCTAAATACTCACAAACACTAAGTAATAAGATCCACCACAAGCATGCTTCTCCACAAATCATCATCATCACCAAAAAGATCTAGTTCCTTTTCTAGGCATGGATCTAACTAAAAGTGATATCCACCTCCTTCAAATAGTCTTATATCACTGAGTATAAAAAAAATATACCTCATACTTATGAAGAATCCAGTGTTGGAATTCATAGAGTGTAATTATCCATGCGTCATCATTATCCACCTCTAATTTTTAGTGATCTTCTACCACATCCTGCTGAACATCCTTAGCGTGAACCTAATAATGACATCTACATGAGGCCATTCTAGAAAAGGAATAGAGGGTTATAGACTCCTAAACCTAGAATATATAATATTTAAGATTAATTAATTACTTATTTACTTATTTTAAGGTCAACCAAATCCCAAGGTATACCCATTTCAATCATATTCATAAATAAGAATGATGTAAGATCCTTTATTAAGGCTCTATACTGAAACCAATATCACATCATTTAGTAAGCTTGGTAAACTTAAAATGTCCTTGTAAATTATCAAAGTGGTCCATAGATAAATATTTCTAAGCTGGTATCACTTTTTTACAATTATTACTAAACTCAACTTACATTGTTTCCTTAACAACCCATGTAGTCTAACCTATTCATAACTCGATACTCCATATTATCCCTCAAAATGGACCTCTAGTACCACTCTATCAAGACCCCCTTCCACTAAAGCTACCCTTCCTGGTACAGTTTGTGAGAAGGGATATAATGACACATGAATACCATATCTAATAAGCCATGGGTTAGAGACAAGCACTAAGGGTATTCCATACATACAAATGGGAGGAATTACCCTCCATGAGAAACATGCATAAAGAGAGAGATAAGATAATTACACTAATAAAATTATATTTATAAAATAAAATAAATCCCAATTTTATAAATGTTATTTCATATAGAACTAATAAAAGTAAAAAAGAAACTATAATTTCCAAAAAGGTAACTCAGTAGTAACCATGAAGCCCAAACATCTCAAAAACAACCAAAATCTAGTAATATCCATCTCAATCTCCAACCTATTCCTTCTGAATTGAAAAAATGTTTATATATACATAGGGTAATAATAATAGGTATAATTTGTATGATAATACTTGGAGACTATTGTGAAAAATATAATGAAAGTATACTATGTCCCAATAAACATCAAGTGAATCTAACCAGTCGGTTAAATAGATATACTAAGTTCCCAACCCCGCCATGGATATCTCTCACCATGTAACACATACAACTGATCATATAATATAATAAAAAAATAATGTACCTCGCTACCACTTCCCCACTAGTTTTTTACTCTACCCCAAGGTAGTATGTCTTGATCCATCTATCTCCAAAAGAAACCATCCCAAAAAACACATGGGATAAAGTATCACAACATACATCTCATGCGTCACATCGTCTCAACATCACATGACACATCTTTATACATTAACCAAGTAGTTTTTCATATACACCACAACTTTTATGTCATGTATCAAATATTGATAATTATACCTTAAGCTATCACATTCCATACACCAAGTATATACCTCGATCCATCACAACCCATATATTTTAGACCTATAATAATCATAGGATACTATATCCAAAGATACATGTGTGTGAAATAACCACAATACATTACATCCCTATTCACACATATATGGGAAAAGACAAAGACCATGCATACCAACACATAATACTGCCAGGAGAAAATAGTTGATCTAGAGGGGGTAGTCAGCCATCCATCCCTCACTAGCCTATATTTTGGGGAAACACCCTCTCAGATTCCACGGGGTTCTATTCTCCCAACCGACATAGGTGGGGTAGAGTGTGTAATCACAAAAAATAAAATATATAATATAGATTAAAACCACACTATAGGAATTAACCAATTTCTAGGCTCAACTATAGCTATCATCACTCAAAAACCTGGCATCTGTTACTAAAGACTAGATATTTTATAAGAACACAAGCATTCAAGGAGCTATATTAATTTACTTCTTTAGTATTTTTAACATTAAGATTTATGTAAATTAATTAGTTATCCATTAATTAATATAATTAAAATTACCTTTCATTAACCATCAATTAACATTGGTTAAATCACTCTTTATCATCCTCAAATGAGATTTATTCCCTATAGACATAATCTAACTCAGTCCATATTTCTCAATATTAACACTATCATTTTCATTATGGAAAGAAAAAACCCCATGGATTAAAACATTTATTATTCATTTTCCATTCCATAATTTTGGGTAATCTTGGAAAATATCCTAGTCTATCATAAAATTAGATATATAACCAAATACAACCTGCTAATTCGAGAAATGGGGAAAGAGATGTTGGTAAAAAAGAAAATCGACCATCTAACCATTAAGATATTTAACATGAAAGCATCCCAAATTCAATAACAAAAATAGATAATACCATATTTAACTTGTTCATTCAAACATGGTTCAATAACACCATCATGTATATCACCATGCATCTCGCTATAATAGATGTCATCTGCTAAAAAAACTCTAGCCCTCCCTGCCCATAACTCATCAATTAATATCCATATCAGGCTCGCATTGAATCACATTAAAAGGATCTCATATAGATAAACACATAAATGAGTAATAAATAAATAAATTCAATAGGGTGTCTAGGCCCTAAAAAACAAAGCATTTAGCATTTATATGCAAACAAACTCTCTCAGCCCTAAACATAAGGAATTCAGCCTTTATAAGAAAATAGAATCACTCAATCCCAAAAAATTATCTAAAACAAGCAACCTTTCTTATTCCATCCTAAATTAACAAATTCATTTATTATAGGTTACAACTATGGATAACCTAAGTCACCTACTATAAAATTTACAAACATATTAAACAAATCTTATAATAATAACTTCTAGTTTCACTAAACTTTAGGGAATAACATCTCATTAACATGCCTTTAATTATTATCAACAATAATTAACAACTTAATGTTTTTATTAAAACTAAATTAACACATATAATAAAAACTTTAATTAAACATTAACTAAGAATTATTTTGATTTCCATCAAATTACTATAATATAATGATTCATTAAACATGCCTCTTTAAATTCATTAGCTAACCAAAAATTATTGGATTTTCACTATTTACTAATTTCATATAATTTACATGATAACCTAAGAATAAAAAATAGGATAATAAATAATAACATAGATAGCATGAAATATAATAAAATAATAGGGAAACAGTTATCTTGGTGGAAGACTCATGTGATCTCTAACCACAAAAAAAATAATTTTCATATCTAGTTTATCCATTATTTGGTTTAATCCCACAAAAACCCAAATAATCTAAATATACTAACTTTATGATTTCACATTAAAACATTGAGAAGCAAAGAATCCTCTACCTCAAAAATTTCAATATTCTTTGACAAGAAGGGAAGAAGAACACAGATCTTCGATCACCACTTTGGAAAAGAAAACTACTATTCTACAATGATTCCATGGAATAACCATGCCAAAAAACATCAAAATAAACTCCATTATAATGATAGAGATTAACCTCAATAACATGTAAATAGATAATAAGAGTAAAATGGTAAAACAAAGAAGTATCTGCAAAGAAATGAGGTAGAACTAACCTAGGATCACTATGGATCAAAAACGAGAAACTGGGGAAAATCCCTAATGAAAGGGGATTCAAAGACCTTTAAAAAGAACTGTTGGATGCCTAGTGTTTGAGGGATAATTTTGGGGGGGAAATTGGGTTCATAGGGGGTTCTTATATTTATAGTAAAACTAAAAAATAGAAGACCATGACAAAACATCCTATACAACACCACAGGACCAACTGACACATGGAGGACTATGATGCAGCATAAGTGACCGTGCCGCATCCTCCCTAGTAAAACCTATGTCTGAAGAACATAACACCTCCCATGATGAAGATTCTATAAACCTGGTGTGGGACTATGGAATATCCAAAACCACCACACCATATAACCCCTTTTCCAAAATATAGGTTATATTGTAACCTAAACCCCATGGTGCAGCTACCTCGAATTTCACAAAACCACCCTCGAACCCTTATGTCACAGTTGGTACCTCCACTATATTTTCTCTTAACAATAAATTAGGGGAATACTCAATAACCTACCTCCACATTTCAACCACTCAACATTCAAGGATGTTCTTATACTGAATCATACCTCTGCTTCGCATCCATGAAAAAATGGTAATGGATTTGAAATCTACCCTCGAACCTTTGTGTTGTAGTTTATCTCACCCACACCACACCCACCAACCATAATTTATATCATAATTATTCTTTCTATATAATCCTTTGAAACTAATATTTTCATCTCAACTCCCATTCTTCCCCCTTAAAAATCCATGGGACTCCCCCCAAACACCACCAAAGCCCAAAACACACAAAGGGAAGGGCTACTATGATCCAATCCATTGCATATAAAATAATGATATATATATATATATAACTAATTAATATACATATACATATACATATATACATATGTGTGTGTATTTATTTAGGAAATTCATTATAATGGTGGGTGTAAAAAAGAATAAAAAAGTAAACATATTTATATGTGGTGCATGAGAAAAGAAGATAACCCATAATAATAATAATAATAATAATAATAATAATAATAATAATAATAATAATAAATGTCTAAATTTATAGAATATTGGTTAAGGAATTAAAAAAATAAAATAGATAAAATGGGAGAGGCACAAGGGTAAGGGAAATAAAATACGAAATTAAAAAAGAAGAAGAGGAAGAAAGTTGAGCATGAGAATGAGCGGCACAAAATAGAGGAGCCAAAGTGGCATGTAGCATTAAGTAATAAATATGGATAAATGTAAATAAAATTAATTAAAAAATAATAATGAATCTAAGTACAATAATACTTTGTAAGACTATCGCTGACAACCTCACTCCTATTTAGGAGTCTCCACAAATAGTCTATCAAAATTTTAATAATAACATTTATTTTCAATGAATTAAACTTATGGATTCCATAAGAATATTTTGTATAAATGATTATTTTTCTTTAAGGGTATGATACCGATGATTCATTTTTATGCTTCATCAAAAGAATATATCTGTTTTTTAAGTTTTATAGAGACAGTTAGTGTGTGGGAGAGTGAATTTATGACTTCTGCAATGGATGTTCTCTTAAAAGCTTAAGGTAATGGTTTTATGATAAAAATTGATATAAAATTTCGTTTTAATTGATTTAAAACTATCATTTTATGTGAAATCATTTCCAAAATCACTATTTTAATTTCTTTCAAGACTATCTTTAGAAGGGGAACCTATATTTCAATATTATATTTTTATACATAAAATGTTAAGGTCCTTTTAAAATTCTAGGTAGTGAAAAGTTATTTCAATCTTTATATTTGAAACATTCGAAACCCCTCTATATTTTTAAAATATCTAACTCTAATGATGATTTTAAATTTATCCTTTAAAATGAAAGGAAAAATATTAAGATATTATATATCAAATTTTCAAAATAATATATCCTTTATTATATGTTATTTAAAAATTCAGTATTTCCAAAGTTTTGATATTATCATTTCATGATTAAAATGAGTTATTTTTATAGATATCACTTGAATTATTTATTTAGAACATTTTTACCATTGAAAATATTTACTTTTATATATGTATTGGATGTTTCAAATATTATATATCCATGAATTAGATTCTTATCGATGTTCAATGTTGGTTTGAAATACATATATCATATTAAAGATTAATTTTCATGATTTTTTAGTTACTTATAAATCATTAATAATTTATATATATATATGTATATGTATATCCATTTTAAATTTTTAAAAAATAAGTTTCTTAATGGAAAACTCTCATGAAAAAAAAGAGAGGAAATCTATAAAATATTTTGTTAAATTATAGCACTTGAGCATTGTAAGAAATGAGGAATGGGAACTGAACCCAATCCTCTAGGGACTTTTTTCACCATGTGATGGGTAGGTATAAGGCCCTATCCTTAAAAATTACATAATCTAGAATTAAGTTAATAATTCACATTGAGGGAATTTTCAAGTTTAGAGATTTAGAGAATTAGGTCATAACTTAGACATAACAACTTGAATATAACATGTAGACACTTCTACTCAGTATCCATATTTTCATTAAATAAAAACTCTTAAAAGAAAATAAACATGTTTAGTTCCATGTTTTAAAGAATATGAATTTTTCTTGATCCCATCGTTGACCATATTTCACTTTAAGTCCTATGAAAAACATTTCAAAAACATGGGATGAGCATAAAAATCTCAGTAAGGGATACACAATGAAGGAAAACTTTTAGTTTTTCAAAACAATATGTAAACCAAGAATACCTTATCATAAGTAATAATTTTCCCCTATACGAAGTATTAAATACTATTTACTAAATAAAATCTAATTTCATACCCTTTTTTACCAAAATATTACTATAAAATCCATATAAAGTATACATAACATATAAAAGGTAAACTTGGGACATAATTATACTTAAATGGAATAACCATACAGTCGACTTCCAAAAATCATTCTTACAAACAGAATATTCATACGGATGACTTCCATACCCCATGCATTGGAGTTTATAATGTAACCATCCATCCTTGGATTATCATGGAACCACCCGTCATTTGGTTTATCACGTAACTATCCATCAAATTCCCAAGTACCATTATATAATCATCACACATAAAAGATTAAAAATATCATCATTTCAATCATAAAAATTTTATTTTCAATCACAAGAAATGATTTCAAGATATTAAAATATTAAATACACTTTAAAACCATTTTAAATATAAAAATATTTAAAAAGCTTATATAGCATTTATTTTCCATTTAAAAACTTCACGGCTTGCTATGGAAGAAAAATATCAAATAATGTTCGCGGCGATGGAAAGGTCGTTGTCACCATGTACGTTAAAAATAAAAATTACCCATGTCCTTTAATAAAATTCTATATATAAAAAGATTCCCTTTGAATGAAATTAAAATTCAAAGGGTTTTATATATTGTATAAAATCATGTTTTGTATAAATCAAAATATGCCTCAAAGAAATGAGATTGAGATAAAGTACCTTACCCCATGTCTGACTTGATTCGTTCATTCTTTAATTTACTAAATAATAAAATTGAGTTGATTTATACTTGATTCAGAACCTTTTTTAATTTTATTATTACTTTTATATCACTTATTATTTTTCTATAATAATTAGTTAATTATTTTAGTTCATATCATATATTTTGTCGATGTTCAGAACTTGAGTCAAAAATGAACTTGTTATAATTATAAATTGTCCATGTGGTAAAAATTACATTACATCTAGAATAATATTATTGATTTAGATATCATATATATCATATATATCCAGTATATATTTATTTATAATAGTCCATATTATTTCTATATAAGAAATTAAATGCACCGTTCATAGAGACAGTAAGTCTTACGTACGCATGAACGCTACTTTCATTTCATTTTCATATTTAAAGGAATGAAAACTAAATGATGAATAGGTATATTATAATTACTATATAATATATATATTACATATATTACATAATTTCAGTAATTCCATCCTTTATACTTTCCATGTATATCATGAACAAGTCATATCACTTTGCGGGGGTGGTAGTCCGCACTTCCTCAAATGAAATTAACATATTTATAAAACATGAAAAAAAATAAAGGTATATTATAAATGAAAATTAAAGTAGAATATATATAAAATAAATATCATATATATCATATTTAATCACATTTTCATCATAATTTCCACCATAAGAGGTGGTAGGAGAATATTGAGAAATCATCGTTTCATGAGGCAGTAGTTCGACATCCACAAAAATAGTATGTTCTATACCCATTACACGGAGGTGTGTGTAAGTGTAGTTAGAATAAATATAATATCAACAACCTATTATATTTATGATACTTGTGTTGTTATTTAAAAAAAGAATAAGAAGAGAATAGGTTGTGGTTAAGGAAAAATAATGGAAAAGGAACTTGAGAGAAGATGTTACCTCAAATCGGGTAACTTATTTTGATTTGAGCCAAAGAGATCTTTTGAATTTTCATATTCTTCTATAAAGGATTCTAAGAGGAAGAGAGGGATGTTGGGAGATTATTTTGTCAGAGTTTGGATGAGCCAATAGGGCTTACGAGGTTTGAGTAAGGGTTAGAGGTGGTGTCCTTTTATAATAGGGATGAGGGGAACTTTAGGAAAGTTTGAAAGTATTATTTTATTATTAATTGATTTATGAATTATCATAAAACCAAAGTTATATATTTAGAATATCATATGATTATGGGTCAAAATCCTATCATAAAACGGTTTTTTTAAAAGTTTAGGTCATCAAATTAACCTTATCCTTTAGCTTTAACCATTATCAAACTAATTTAACTTTTACCATGTCTTCTTATATATTCATAATATATGGTTACCATAGTTACTATAAAATTCCAAGAGACCCAGAAATGGATAATTAATGACATTTTTAACATAATATATGAAATTTTTCTAAATCTTAGATTTTTAATACTATTATATCATTTAATAAAATATTAATTTATTTAAAAACTCATTTATGTCAATTTTTATACTATTAATATCATTCCTTTTTAAAAATCTATAACAACTTGATTCATTAAAAAAACTCATTAATTAAAATATAACAAGTCATAATCATCCATAAAATTATTGTATGGCATAAAAAATTTCAAAATAAATTTATTTTAATTTTTAAAATCTCATTTATTTAAAACTTTCATCAATAAGGTAATCACTACATCACCATTGTGTCCTATATAAATTTATTTATTTTATGTCTATAAAATATAAACAAAATACCATTATGTAAGAAATCTTTTTATATTTTTAATGAATACTTATAGTAAAAGAGATCACTTATATAACCCCATATAGAAATTTTTTTAGTAAAAGATACATGTTTAGGTTATATTCTCCTTTACATTAAATTAAAAGTAATTAAATGTCATTTTTATACACAAGTGGCTCCATGGGGTCCTAAAATTGACTCAAGGATGCACATGGTTGGAATTATCCCATATAATAGTCTTATTACATGTGTTAGGGTAATTTAATTTTATTATAATATTATTTTCTTAACATAATTTACCATATTTACCCTTTAACAATGGTAAATAAATTATTTACTAAAGTTACTATTCATAATGTCTAAAAATAAATGTTACCTATTTACACAATTTGGACCTCCGGATTCCAAATATGGAATCTGTTTTTTTTTTTCATATTCAAAATATAGAAGTTGCATAAATTAATTTAAAATTTACTCTTGTTGTTAAAACTAAAAAACATATTTTTAAGAAGTAAAAACTACCAAAAGATTGACATGTGTTTATTTCCAATTTCAAAGTGAAATTACTTCCAATGACCTAAATTATATTAAATTATAAAAATTTAAATTAATTATAGTTTAAAACCAATTAAAAGTACAATCTAATAATATAAATAAATTATATGAAAAATTTTTTGACTTAAAATGAAGTATTTTTCACTATTTAGTAAAAAATGAACTTTATTAGAAAAATACCAAAAAAATCACAAAGTAAATTTTGATGTCACACTTATAATTAAGAAGTTTATTTTGTCAAATGGAACATATAAAAGTGATAAAAACTATATTTAAAAAGGGTTCATCATCAAAAGGTTGTAAAACTACATTTTAAAAATATTAGAGTATTTATGCTTAAAATTAGATTCATTCTAATTTTATGCCTCTAAAATTTATTGGATAAATGTAAAGGCATTTAAAAAACATGTATAATAATAATATGGTTTGTTCTGTTTATTCCTTCCAATATAATGGCTATGCGTTAACTACCATTTAAAATAATAATATTATATTATTATTATTTTTCTCAGTATAACTCTGCCTTGTGTGAAACATAAAATTTCATAAAAACCATTTTTTTCATGTCAGGTATGCCATCGAACATAGCATACCATTTAAAGTAAAATTAATATTTAATTTACAAATATTAATAAATATGGAAATTTCATATTCTTTATTTACCTGGGATGTTACAGTAGGCCCGATATATCACTTAATTTTCTAGGTCACCTCATGATTTTGTTTTTTGATATTATGAAATTTTTCTGATAAACACTAGATATATTTTAATAAGAAATTATTTTAATAATATTTCTAAGGTGTATAAAATTTTCTTTTTAAAATATTTATTTGTTTATAAAAATATCAAGGCTTTATTTTTAATAAAAAAATTAGTATTTCAATGTACTTTCAAAAACATATTCTCAGGATTTATTTTTTGGAAAATTTTTATGGAATTTAAGTGTGAAAGTTAATTTTATGATTTATCAAATATTTTATTAAAATTAATGTAATTTTTCTTGAGAAAAATGTTTTAAAAGGATTTAAAATTACTTTTAAAAATGGGATTAAATGTATTTAAAACCCCTTTACTAATCATTTTTCTCACCCTATGTTTTAAAATGTTTTTCAGAGGGTATTTTTCTAAGTAGCAAATATTTTAGAGTAATTTTGTGATATTTTAGTCTGAGTAAATCCATAGTTTTTATAAATGTATTAATATTTTCAAATCTAATCAAATTTTGGTGAGATGGTATGTGTTTTAGTTTTTCTAATCTTACAAATATCGAGACCCAAAATATCGTTAAGATTTTATGAAGACTGTATGTTATTCATAATATATTATAAAATTATTTTTCTATCTATAATATATATATATATATATAGTTTTTTTAGCACCAAATCCAGGAGTGTGGGTCTAGGATTCGCGGTTGGTATAATATAAAAGGTTTAGAAAACTTTTTTATTGGGATTTTAAGAATAATTTAAGAGTTATAAAAAAAATTAAAGATGTAATTGATTAAATTTTAGGATATTATTAATATTAGATACATTTCAATATAAGGGATTATCATATGATCTTTCTAGGGTTTCATTTTTTAAGATCTAGTATTTAGTAGAGTTCTATTTAGATAAAAATAGTTTCATGGATTAATCTCATATAATTATTTTATAAAATAATATTTATCGAACTATAATTATTCATAACTAGAAAAACATATATATTTCTTCTCTACCCAATTATAATGTGAAATTTATCTTAATTAATTAAAAATTATGAGGAAAAAATTTATTTAATGGGGGAGAATTTAACGACTCATGTTTTAGTATATATATATATGTCTATTTTAATTTGGGTTATTGCTAAAATAATAAAATTTTATACTTAAACTAATATTTTTGTATTAAAAATGTATATTTTAATAATAATTATATTCACTTAAGAGAAATTGAGAAGTTAATTTTATTTTAATTTATGGTAATTATATTAATTAAATTAATTCTTACTGATTATTTGATGGTAAATGATATCGAATGATAAAAATTAATTTTTATAGATATTATAGTATACAAATTTGAAATAAATTTATAAAATATAATAGAAATTATAAGAGAAATCTATTAATTAGAAGAAGATATATTTAATGGTATGGAGTGGCAATATACTATTTATTATAGTAATTAAAATATTAATTTGAAGTAAATAAATTTTATTTTATTTCTAAAATTTAATAGTGAATTGATTTTTTTGTGGTGTATATAACATTATATATAGACTATATTTCAATTGTAACATAATAATTATATTTAAAAGGCTATTAAATTATAAAAAAATAAAAATATAATATAAGTTTGATATATAAAATGTTGATGATTGTAATGAAAATAAAAATAATTAAATAAACACAAAACATATTAATATAAATACAAAAAATGAATTTCATTTAGTATATACAAGATAATGTGAATGGAAAATTTATAATAGTAATATTAATCATGACATATAATATTTTTATTTAAAATAAAAATACTTTTTAAATATAATTTGAGAGATACCAGTATGACAACATATAAATATCAGTTTTTTATATATTTACACTCATTAAAAATTATAAGAAGGTTATATTATAAATGAATATATACATATATATAACAATAAAATATATATTTAAGTAATTAATTTACAAATACAAATACATATGCATATACATACATAAATGAGTATATATATATATATAATAAATTTAATAGTAGGTTGTAAAAAAGAATAAAAAAAATTGTATATATTTATATGTAGCACAAAAGACAGTGGGATAACCTAAAAATATTAATAATATATATATATAAATGTGTTTCATATGGGTTATGAAATTAAAAAAAGAAAGAAAATGAGATAGATAAAATGGGTGTGGTGTAAGGCTAAGGGAATAAAAATGTAATAAAAAAATAAGTAGAATAGGAAAGTTGGGCGAGAGAATGAATGAAGAATAAGGGAATAACCCAAGTGGGATGGTGACTTGCATAGTAAAAAGAGGGTAAATTTTAAATAAAAATTAATAAAAAGAATAATTTTCAAAAAGTAGGCTTGTTAAGCCTATAAAAAACAAAATCACTCATGTTCAAGAGTCATCATAAATTCTCTATAAATATAATAATAATAATTTTTTTCAATAAAACGATATGTATAAATAACATCATTATGTTTCATATAAAATAATATTTTACTTATAGGGTATGAAACTAATTAATCACTACTATTATTCATCAAAAAATATTCATTTTTTAAGTTGTATAAAGAGAGTGAGAGATAGTGGGAAAGTGAAATTAGAAGTTTTGTAAAGAATGTTCATTAAATAGAAAAATTTAAGGGGATAATGTTTTAAAAAATTGATATCAAATTTAGTTTTAAGGGATTTAAAACTATCTTATGTTAAATTTTTTCCTACATCTCTATTTTTAATTTTTCTAAAATTCTCTTTTAATGGAGAACCCATATTTTAAAATTAAAATTTTATGAAAAAAGTTTTTTCAGTCCAAAGGATATTTTAAAATTTGGGTAAGGGGAAAGTTATTTTAAAATTTCTATTTTTTAATATCCAAACCACACTATATTTCAAAAATATCTAACACTAATGGTGATTTTAAATTTATCATTTTATGTGAAAGGAAAAAAATAATATTTTCTCTATCAGAGTTTCATAATAAAACTTACTCTATTGTAATTTATTTAAAAATTTAGTGTTTAAGAGTTTTGAGATTATCATTTCATGATTAAAATATTTTATTTTGATATCTCTCATTCTAATTATTTATTTAAAACAAGTTTAACATTTAAAATATTTTGTTTAATGGATTTATTTTATGTTTGAAATATTGTATAACCATGTATTACTTTCTCATAAATGTTTAATGTTGGTTTGAAAAACATATATCAGATTAAAGACTTATTTTCATGAGTTTTTAATTCATTCTAATTTTTTATGATATTATATATATGTGTATATTTATATGTATATATCCAATTTTAATGTTTCAAAAATAATTTTTTTGATGGAAAACTCCCATGAAAACAAATAGAGGAAAGATAAACAAAATTTGCTAAATTATGGTTCTTGAACATTGTAAATAGATTATAAATGGGGATTGAACCTGATTTTCAAGGGACTTTGTCCACTATGTGATGGGTAGGACCTATCTATCCTATAATGTTCATGGTCATCTTGTGGTTTTGTTTTCTAATATTGCAAAAGTTTTTCTAAAACACTAAATACACTTTAATAAGAAATTATTTTAATAATATTAAAAAGGTGTATAAAATTGTATTTGTAAAAATTTTCATTATTTATAAAAAAATCAACGCATTATTTTATATAAAATTGGTTTTTATCATTTCAAATTATTTTAAAAAAAATTGTGAATTTTCTTTTTGGAAACACATTATGGATTTTTAAGGGAAAAGTGAATTTTATGATTTATCAAATGTTTTATTAAAATTATGTTAATTTATCATGAGGAAAAAATTTCTTAGGATATCTAAGTAATTTTAAAAATGGGTTAACACAATTTTAAAACCCCCTTAGTGATCTTTTTTTCACTCTACATTTTGAAATGTTTTTCATAGGGTAGTTTGTTGAGTAAAATCTATTTTGAAGGTGATTCATGGTTTTGTGATTTAGTTAGAGTAGAACCTGATTTTTTTAGAAGTATTTAGATTCTAAAAAATGCATATTTTGTGATATATTATGTGTTTTGATTTTCTTAATCCTCAAAATCCATTTACCTAAAATATCCTCTGAATCATATGGAGAATTTATATTATTCAATAATATTATAATATTTTTTAATATTTAGAAATATATAAATGGTGTTTTAACACTAGATCTGAGATCACATGTTTGGGGTGTTGTACAAAATGTGTCAACGAATGAGGATCTAGAGGAAGAGTAATTCAATAATCTGTTAAAGGTTGATATAGATAAATTTGAATGTGATGCCACTGAATTAGCTGTAAAAATTTTGAAATTGACTAGGGAGATTCCCCATGAAGATCTCCCTTATTAATACCATAGACAATATAAGTGGGGAGGCCTAGAAAAATAAGTGGACTCCTCGTATATCATCTTAATAGATCCACCTTGCAATCTGTACAATGATTTTAAGGGTATTGACATTAAGAACTCTCTAAATAGGGACCTATAAGGAGAATTAAAGATGATTAACTAAGAAAGGAAAATTATTTATTATTTTTATCACAAAAACAACATCTTCTAGAATATTGTGGATAATAATAGTGTTTTCCAACTATGGATATCCTAAATACAGCCCCTCATGGGAGGTAAAACCCATGAATATTTTCTTACTTTATTTATTTTTTATTTTATTTTGATCCAATAAAATTTATAATGTTTTATTCAATTTTTTATAGGTCTCTCAAAGCAGATAGAATCTAAGAGGATACCAAAAATCTATATATGAATCATCCAACAGAGATATAAACTGAAACCTTTTAGAATGACAACACACATGTTGTTTTTATCCTTTTGTATTCATTTTATCACTAAAAATATTTAAAGATTGTTGAGATTTAAATAATTAGTGTTGAATAATTTTAGGGAAGGATTCCAGCTTGTTCAAAATTAGTTTAGGACCTATTAGAGTTTTTTAGAGACTTTTTTGAATCTGTTAATAAATTATTCTTACTATTTTGTTTTATATTTTAAATTTTCATTGTGTTTTTAGGATTGGAATTTCATCTTTAACTACTATAATTTCTAGTGAACAAATCATTCTAGTTTTAAGGGATTATAATAATTTCTAAATTATTGAATTTATATGATTTTTTAGTGAGTTTTACCATTATTTCATGGAAATTTTTATTTTAGAAATGGGAAAAGGTTTTTTAGTAGAAAATATTTTATTAGAATCAAAATTATTACATGAGGTAATTGGACTTTTGAAATTGAAATTTAGTGATCTTACCACTATGATTGAGTATCACCTCAAGGAGAATCCCTAAATGAAATTTAGATAGATCATATGAAATGGATTAAAACATACAGATATGAACTATTCTATAAGTCTTTTAATTTAGTAAAGGAAAAGTGTATTTGAGTATGACATCAGATAAGAGTTATAAAAACCTATGATTTGTTTTCCCAAGAATTAATTTTATGCCCTGAATATTACGATTAGTCTTGAGTAATAACTTCTATATTTCGATGGTTTAGTTCTTAGTTTAGTTATAGTCACCTAATAAGTTATTTTTTCAATACTTGGTTTTGAAAAGTTCAATAATTTTTAATTCATAAAGGGTATGGATATATTTGAAGAAATTTAAACTTGGATGAAGAACTGATAGATGGTATATCTGAATTTCATATTGGAAGTATCAAGAATGTGTGAAAGGGATCTTTGAAATATATATCTTAATAGATATTTAATTTGGAAGGTTTATTTTTCTAAAATATTAATTACATTAAAATCTATTTTGTATATAACAATAAAATTTGATCTTTTTCTTGAAATTAAGTGAGGAATTGAGAGTGATTCATAAAGAAGGCATAATATTTTTGAATGGTGATTGAATATTTTCTTTATTTCTTTATAGGTTAGTGTGTTTTTAACTAGAAAGAAGAATAATTTAGTAGAATAAATTATATTCACCGATAGTGAAATAATGTAAGTGTAAGGGAGTGATGAGAGTTAATGATTTAAAGATTTTAAAAAATAATTGATAATTTACTCCAAAATTAGTATAAAACCTGAAAAATTATCACATTTTTTAATACTTTTATAAATCTACAATTAAAGTGATAAATAGACTAAAATAATATTTTTTATTTGTTTTATTCTTTTTATAATTAATAGAAAATACATACAATGATTTTTTAAGTTTGAAATTATATTGATAATATTATTTTAATTTTAAATTTTTATTATTAAAATAAATTTGAGAATTAACTGAAACAAGCATACACTGAAGTTTTATTTTGATGAGTGTGGGTTTGGGATTAAAATTAGTGAAGAAGTTTCCAATATACATTTCATTATTTTTTAATGATTGATTTATTACCTAATTTTGTGTATGATTCATTTATATGGGAATTATCTACAATTAGTAAATGAGTCACCTGCACCAGCCACATCCAACTTTTAAGTTACCCTTACCCAAGGAGTGTTTATTATGTTAGGGTAACTAGTGTAGGTCCATGTGTAAAGGATATTGAGGAATTACACATGTTATTTAATGGGCATCACTAATCAATGTAAAATTCCTACTAGTTCAATATTATTTATAAATATAAATTAAATTATTTTTAAAGGTAACAATCATGGTTAAGGATCTATATAAATTTCCTCAAAGAACTATGTAAAGGTTATCATTGTAAAATTAGTACTATATAAAGTCATAGGGAAACTATGTATGGTTTATCAGGGAGTTGTGTAAAGTTACTCTCAAGGCCCCTATGTTGTGTAAAGGGAAAAAATATTTTTTATAATGGTCATTAAAATCTATGATACTAATTAAAGATCATACCTTTAGATGCATTAATAAAATATGGAATTCCTATGGTAGAAAATTTTATAGACTAAAATCAGAAATTCATCCCTCTGGTTTTTTTTAATCAGGATTAGATCCTCTAACTGATCCACATGGAATACATATAGAATCTAATCATATTAGAGAAAATGGAAATAATTTTTAATCAAGGGTAAGATTTGATATTTGTACCTAAATAATCTCAACCCTTGAGTTATATATGTGTAAGTTGATTCATAATTTATATGATCTTATTTTTTGGAACTATTTTATTAAATAAAGAAGAAGATGGTGTTATGATGATTATAAATATGGTTCCACCCTCCATTAAAAAAATATTATAGACCTTTTATTCATCTTTGGATTGATTTAGTTTAGTAATTTATATATTTTAATACATTTTATTACAATTTCATTCCATTAGAATTGTTCGTGTGTTTTTTCCTTCCTCTTTTTTTTTATTTTCATAATAGGTATTTTTAATATCTTATCTTTGATGAGAATATTTCTTAAGGATCTCCCATTAGATAAAAACCAGGAATTCTATAGGTCACACACTTTACATTGTATAAATTTTATTATTACAGGTATCTGAGTGTTTTCGGGGTATAGGAGAATCATGGTACCTCAAAAACTTTTATGACACCTCATTCACACACTCTTGGATCCAGTTCTCATAAACACATACTTTACATACTGGCTTTGATATAAACTATAGATTTGAAGAAATTACTATAACATTATTGATCATGAAACGATCTAAACCCCCTCTTTTATTTATACTTTATAATCCTATGTGTGAAAAGTAAAAAAAATTATTACACTTATGTTGTGCTCATGCTTTGTGTCTGGGTAAATAATGTTTTAAAAGGTCATGTAAAGGTAAGAGTGATTTTCGATTAGTTTTGTAAGGGTAAGTTTCCTATTTCATGAGAAATGTTAGGGTAAAGAGGAGTTTCTAAGGCTTTTATAAGGGTAATTTACTATTTCATAAGGGTAAATGAGCATTTCCTATGGATACATAAAGGTAAGACCGATATATATAGGCTATATAAGGGTATTGAGGTGTTGCATAAGGGTTCTTAAGGAACTATTCAAAGGTAAATTCTCACCTACATAAGGTTACCAATGTATTTCTGAAACCTAGATAAGGGTAAAACAAATATGTGTAACGCCCAGCTATTGGATTCAATGGTTACATAAGGTTATGCTGTACACTATATAAGGGTACCTAGATTCACATAAGGATATCTCTCTAATTTTTAAAGTCTGCAAAAGGTTAACCTACTGCTACTTAAGGGTAAGCCATAGTATTTAAAGGATTCATAATGGTACCAAGATCTATGTATATGTATAACAAAATTTAGGTACAATGTAAGGGAATAAATCCTTACCCTTATGCAATAGTTATGGGGTATATAAGGGTAAACCAATTTATCTTTACACAATTACCTTTTTGAGGAAAAAGTGTTTTTCTATGCTATTTTTATTTCAACTTCCCCAGCTTGACCATCTGATGTGTTCTGGACTATTCTAAAATCCTAAAATTATAGAACTAATCTCTTAACTCATTTTAGGTTCATAAATCTGATTATAAGTATTTAAATCACTCTATTTTTATGATCTACATGAGAAATGAATTAAATGGTGGTTTAATTTTGCGGTATCAAAATACTATGAACCATGATCTGGTTTATTTTCTTAAAATAATAAATCCATTCTAGCCTTCCTTTTTTACTTTCTCTCTTGAGTTGGGGAATCCAATTTTTTTTCAAGTTTATTGAAAACTTTTTCAACCAAATTGAGTTCTTTGTCAGGTTTCTAGGCATGGAAAAATCTCACCCAATCTCCTCTAATTTGGGAGCTATTTTTCAAAGGATAAAACCTTGGTAATAATTCCTTAAAAGAATATAATAGATAAGTTTTTTAATTAATATTCTTGAATATTTATGGAAAAATGATAAGAATTATTAAAATTATAACAACACAAAATCATAGAAAATAATTATTATTATTATTATTTTCAATTTTAGATTATTCTATAGATAGAATATTTTTATCATATGTGGAATTATAATTATTATCTAAAAATAATCTATAATTATCAAGAAAGTTAATATTGAAATTATCATGTTTATTATATATTATATAGAAGAGTTAATCTATTATCACATGCAGTAAGTTATTTATTTTGAAAATAAATATGTGGAATTTTCTCTGAGAATCCTTGGTAAGAAGGTTGAACATATTGATACATGAGAATATTTTGGAAGATGTTTCCTTGATGAACCTTAAATTTTATATCAAAAAAACATGAGGTATGTGGTCCCATGTACTCTACCATGTGGTCTTATGCAAAATTATTTACATAATATATGTGGTTCACCACTTTGGGTGATTGACCATTAATTCATACTTTGTTATTAATACCTGGTCATGCTTAATTAATTAATGATCCTAATTAATGGAACATGCCTTATGAAATTGGACAATGTAATGAGGGTCATGTTAGACCCTTGTACACTATATTTATACTATCCACTAATGGATATGGATGGATAACATATTAGTGCCTCAAATACAGTGACCCAATCAATTTACACATATTGGAACATTATTTTTAATATAAATATCCAGTAAATACAACCAAAGGATTGAGAGGCCTGGTGTCATTAAAATAATAGGTACATAATACATAAAAATAAAACAAAAAGAAATCATATTTATTTTAATATATATAATGATATCCTAAAAAAATTTGATCTCCTGAAACTGAAGAGGATAACCTAAGGAATACATAGATAAAAGGGGTGAACTGAAAAGCTCAGTAAGGAAATAAACATGATAGTGAAGCATATCTTATGAGTCAAAAAAAATTACATATATCGTCTTACAAATAATAAAATTCTATCATAACATAAAACACAAGGAATCATAAGATCATGGATGTATAGGAAATTAGAAGAAATATATAACATGACATAAGCATCAATCAAGGCTAACTTCCAAGACAACATCACATGGTGGAAGGAGTCTCATAATGGATTAGGTTCACACCCTAATCTCATACATAACATCTCATGAGATGGAAACATCACCTAATTAATTGGGGTGCTATTTGGAAACACCCATCATACCCTTTATATGCTTATGTGTAGCACAAAAGAAAATCAATTATATGTCATAAACATAATAATTATTCCTAGAAGGAAATGGGTTGCATAATCTTTCCTCGTATCATAATAGAGGAAATTTTATAAATATTACAAAGAGAAAAGGGAATTTAATAATTTTACATTTATATCTAATTACATATGTATAAGGAATAAAAACATTAAATAATAATTACATAAAAGGACTAAGGGATAGAAAAGTTCCCCTTAATCGGGTTTGATTTTAAAGAAAACATTTTCGAAATAAACTTAAGGCATGTATTACCCCATCAAATTAAGGGAAAATAATATAGGTATATATGTAATAGAAATATTAACATAATTTATAATCATTCAATAATATTAGAGGGAGATAAATTGGGTTATAGAGAGAAACATCTTAACCTAAATAAAATGGGTTGTTCGGAGAGATCCCTTACTTAATGTTCTAGGAGGATTTTTCACTTGCACTTAATGTTTTAAAAATTAAAATTAAATTAATTAATTAATTAATTAATTTTTAAATATATATTTTATTTATTTTAATTTTATTATTTTAATTTATAACCATTTAAATGAGATATAAATTTCAATTTCATTGTTCTGGGGTTGTTTATTTTATGATTCCAAGGTCGGAACACTTATGGATAATTAATAAAGTTAATGTAAAATGGAAATATAACTCTAGAAGTGAAATTAAATGGAATTAATGTACTTTTATAAATTTAAATGTCCCCAAATACCCATATATGTTCTAATATATGGATTATCCACTTATTAAAAATGTTAACACTTTATGGTCAATTCATTTGGGTTGTTTTACCGACCATCATGAACTAGATTTGTTTTATTAAATTAAATGATTATTAAAAAATTAAAAAAAAATTAAATTAGTTATAATATAATTATTTAATCTTAGTTAACCATAATATTGATTCTATAACTATCCTTGAAAGTGGTAGAGGAAAATGAAGTGTGTTGTTCATGGGGGCAGTGAACCAACCATATTGTGAACAATGATTTTATTTAAGAAACAAAAGAAATGAGGACGGAATATGAATATTACATTAAAATAATAAAATTATAGTTTATTTATCATGTTCATTTCATTATTTTCTGTTGTATGATGGAGGTGAGGAGAAGTTATAAGAATAAATAAATTTAAAATAGGTGGTTTGAGAATATTACATCTTGAATTTCATCTCCTTGAAAACTTCTTGAGGCATATGGAATTGGTATTTTGGTGATAACGGTAGAACTAAAACATTATGGGGGTCTTTACAAGATTATTAGGTAGAAATTTTGAAAACTATAAGACTTATAAGGTGTGAGGAGAAGGGGTCGTGAGGGGTGGTGTTTATAAGGGGAGAAGATGAGTGTTTTTGAATATTATATTCATTATTTTATTATTTTATTTCAATAAAACCAATATAATTATTTCAGGTGACCATATACATTAATTGGTGCATTTTGTTTCAAACTATTTGGTGTTTAAATTATCCATGACTTAAGAATTCATGTATTTACCTTATAATGTTGAATACTATATTTCTTGGTATTTCATTATCCACCAAAAAAGAAATTATTTTAGAAAATTACTAAAAATTCACTCAATATTTTTTAAATATAGATTTAAAAAATGAAATCCATTTTATGAAAATAGTTTTTTAAATATTATAAATTCAATTTTTAAATAAAATTCTTATTTATTTGAAAAATACGTATTTTAATATTATGATCAATTTACTAACCCTTTTAAAAATTACATAATGTGTCATAAAATTATATTATCATTATAATAAAAAATGTTATAAATTTATAACCACATTTTCAAAAAATAAAATTTCTTTTAAATCATTATTTTTTTATAAAACTAAAAATAAAACATATATGTTTTACCAAAAATATGAACAATTATTTTATCATTTTTAAAATATTTATTAACTTGTACCATGGTATAAATATATAATATTTTCCTTTTATAAGATACTTAAATTTTATTTTTCACTTCCACAAGTGATGATACTATTCCAATGGTCAATTTAGTATTCCTAATGGTCATATTACTATTCCAATAATCATATTAATATTCCAATAGTCAATTTACTATTCATACTATCAAATTTGTAACAGCCATATGGGTTCACTAATTCCTATAAATACCTCATATTTCATTCATTCTTAATTAAATTCTATTTTCTATCAAGGTTATATATTTTCACTTTTAAAACTCATATTTCATTGCTAATATTCTATTTTATTTCTGTAGTTTTATTCATGAGTGAGATTATTATAGGATATCAAGAAGATCCAAATTTTCCTATTATTGTGATCTTATTTTCTATTTTTCATTATAATACTTTCAGTCCTTATGTCTATTTTTATTCTCTAAATGTAATTTTTTAATTAATATAATAAGATGTAGTTGTTTTCATCTCATGGTGTGTGTTCATTATATAATATTATATTACTAAATATGACATAATTATATATTCAAAATGAAAATTACATTGATAAATTCTAGATCATTACATTATTCCCCTCTTAATAAATTTCACCCTTGAAATTTTATTTTACATACCTTGGTGAAAATGGGTGAGGCTACTTCTACTTCATGGGTTCCTTTGATTCCCATGTTGCCTCCTCATACTTATAGTTTCACCATATTACTTTCTCTTGGTGATTTGTCTTATTACATAGAACTTTATCTCTATGGTCCAAGATCTTCAACGGATGCTCCTCTTAATAGAGATCATTTTCCAACTATATCACCTCTTGATTTAGTACATATGAGGGATCTGGTATGTAATTCTTGAAGAGGGATATAAGGACTAATTATGTCATGTACTTGAGACAAGGTCGGTGGGAGTGATATTCGATAAGCCATGGTTCTAATGTGAACAAGAATCTGAATGTTTCTGATATACCTAGGACATATCTTACCCTTACTCCCAAATATCATGACTCTCTTTCTTAGAGATATTTTTATTAACACCTTGTCTCCAGCATTAATATCTAGGTCTCATCAAGGATTGTCATTATAGCTCTTATATTGACTTTGAGTATCCCTGATGTTCTACTAAATGGTCTTGAATTTTTTTTCCATTTCCTCATCTATTTTAGGTCTTAGAAGATTTCATTATCCAACTTTATCCTAGAATATAGGTGTTATAAATCTCTTCGTATAAAGGGATTCATATATGTCTATTTGGATTCTTGAGTGGAAACTAATATTGTATGTGAACTCGACCAGAGAAATATTTTGATCCCATCCTCTTTTGAAGTCCATTGAGTATCCCATAAAAATGTCTTCAAGTTTATAGATAGTATACTCAAATTTTCCATCATTTTGGGTTCGATAAGATTTATGGAATTTCAATTCATTATTTATAGAATATTGTGACTCTTCTAAAACATGGAGTTAAATTTCAAGTCTCTATTTGATATAATCGATAATGTTGTTCCATGCTGTCTCACCAATTCTATGAGTTATATCATTATAATTTTATATAGTGATAATTCCTCTTGAATAGCTACGAAATTATTATTCTTTATAATATATTCTAACACAACCCATATAGAATTATTTCTACTATAAAACCTCAAAATATCAGTGAAAACGTCCATCGTGATGTTTTCTCATTTTCATATTTGTGTGGGTAATGGCTAAATCATCCCCTTAGACTTTTTCCATTCATCCTTAACCTACTGACATACAAATAAATTTGATGTATATTTTTCAAACTTCTAAAAATTTTTTACCAATAATAGTGATTTTACAGATCTTGATACAACTTTATGCTACCTTGGTGCATAGAGAAGGTCGAGCTATGTTCATCATTCAAAAACCCCTTATTTATGTGAGTATTTGATTGTACACATACTTATGAACCAAATATTACAACTCCTTATTCATAAATTTTCAACATTTTAGATTTCCCTCTTCTTATAGCTACCACCTTCTTCAATATTTCCATATCATCCCTTTGATCATCCTTCATATTATTAGAAATAGATGGTTGGTCAATAATTTAAGAATATAATGATGATGTTCCTTTCTTGATGATACCCATGTCTATCCTTTGAAATTATAAGAATAATTGATCATTATCTATTCTCATCATTGATATGGTTATCAAATCCTTTCTACTTATAACATTTTCTACTTTATCTTTTTCCCAAGATGATAGTGGATTGATCAGTCACAGTATTTGATTAGTTTTAACCATATTTACTGACATATATTAAGATCCTTCTATTTGAATATATATTTTAGTCTCTTATTATCCATGTATATATCACACTTCTCCCCATATACATAAATTTTCCATATTTTCAATGTGAATATTAATGCATCCAACTCCAGATCAAGTGTTGGAAAGTTTTTCTCATGAAATTTCAACTAAACTGAGGTGTGGGCTATCACTTTGTCATTATACATTAGTACATATCCCAATACCTTCTTTAAAGTGTCATTGTATACCATGAATGTTCCCCCAAATAAAAGAAGTGTGGGGTATGGTGTAGTGATATGCCTCTTTTTTAATTCTATGAATCTCTATTCGCATTCATTAATCCATACATTCTTCACTACCTTTCGAGTCAGCTTAGTTAAAGGGTCTGACAATCATTATAAGTTTCTCATGATTCACCAGTAATACCCATCTAGACTAAAGAAACTATGAATCTCCATTAAAAATAATATTCTAGGCCACTCCTCAATTTCCATTATCTTAGAAGGGTCGATATATATCCCTTGGATGGTGATAAATTCCCTAATAATGATACTTATTCCATCCAAAACTTACATTTATTATACTTTTCATATATATTATAAATTAAAAAATTGTTTACAATAGTATTAAAATTCTCTTCATGCTCCTCCTTGATTTTGGAGTATATCATAATATCATCAATAAAGACTACCATAAATTTGTCGAGGTAATATCTAAATACTATATTCATTAATTCTATAAAGATTATTGGATCATTAGTGAGTCTGAAGGGAATCACTTTAAAGGCCTAGTGTACATAACTTGTTTAAAAGGAGGTCTTGAGAATATTTTCCTTCTTTACCCTTAATTAGTGATATCCCGACTCAAGGTCCATGTTTTTGATTCTGTCGCCGAGGAGCATGCATCAATCTTTGGAGAACGTGAAGTTGTTTCCCCACATTCCCTCTTTCCAAAGGCAGGCGGCATCTGTCACTTATTCAGGGATGTTTTCTCCTTGATCGAAATGGGATGATGGGATGTCAGTTCTTTCTTCCATGGATTTCTCCTCAGAACTCGTTACCTAGTCTAAATCTCCCTTATAGATTAAGTCGTGGGTCATGAATCTCATTCCAAGTGCCATGTCTTTGTGGACATCGGTTAATTACACTACTTCTGTCAGGACATTCCATGGGGTCTTGACATGGTATCAACCTTCAGTCAGATTAGACGGTAACATCAGGCATGTCGAGGCATATCTGGATGCGTGGAAATTGGGGAACCTATATTATTCCTCATATGAGGGCATCTCAAGGGTGTAGGACCCGATTCATCCCACGTCAAATTCGGGGAATCATATTCAATAGGCATGTATCTGAAGTTTTCCTCAGCTTCCCATGTTTAACACAGGGTATGTCGCAAATTTAACGCCTTGCGGAGATGGTTACGCCAAAGGCATGTCATCCAAGGTTTTCCTCAGGCATCTCATGTTTACCACAATGTAGGTTGTGAGTTTAACATCTTGCGGAGATGGAATGAGGGTGATCGGAACATCCCATAGAGACGGATCAGAGGTGGTGTGTCCCATAGAGGGGATATGTCACACCATGAAAGCTGATCTGGACACCATTGAGGGTGGTTCAGGGAGTGTGCACCCCAGAATGGGGGGAACACCATGTTTTACCATTGGCTGGGATTGAACCTCAGGGAGGTTTCCTACGTACCCTGTGCAGATAATAGGGATCAAAACCCACGTAGTTCGAATGGGTGATGAATCAGGGTGTACACAGAGGACAAAAAATTGAATACATGATGGGGATTATTCGTGGATAGCGGCCCAGGTACTTCTAGGAGCAGTGAAGAAATGGATGACATGATCCCACCGGAATGTGGTGGCCTGGGTAAGAATCAGTATTGATGATGGAGATTTGAATGAAGTGAAGGGGGAATGAGATGGAACCGATGTGAGGACGACAGTGATGTTGGGATTTAGCCTTGAAGAGACTTTCTAAATATCCCTGTGGCAGGGAATCAATGTCCACATAGTTTGGTGGAAGGATGGGACACCTGAGAAGGCGGCCTATGAGAATGGACGCATGGATGGGTGTGGGGTTTGAGCCTCATGGAGTCTTCCTACATATCCCTGTGGCAGGGAATCAAAGACCACATATTTTAGGTGGTGGGAACTGACATGAAGGTGGACCTGGGGTCCAATGGGTGGTGGGCTTGAACCTCAAGGAGGCTTCCTACGTACCTTGCCTTAGCAAGGATCAATGTCCTCGAATTTTGTGATAGGGTGTTGGTGAACCGATTTGAAGAAGGACATGGGGTCCCATGGGTGTGGTGGGATTGACCCTTAAATAGGATTCCTACGTACCTTACCTTGTAAAGGATCAAAGACCATGTAGTTCAGGTTAGTGGATACAGTTTAACGTCATGTGGGACGAAGGTTAACTGATGTGAATGGGGTTGTAACGACCGGGTGTTGGGCTTGAACCTCATGAATTCTTCCTACGTACCCTGCCTTGGCAAGGATCAAAGACCACGTAGTTCATGTATGGGGCATGGGGGCTTACACTCTAGGTTGCCCGAGGTGTTGGTGAACCGATGTGAAGGTGGATGGAACGACCGATGGGTGGTGGGCTTGAACCTCGTGGAGGCTTCCAACATACCCTGTCGTGGAAAAGATCGAAGTCCTTGTAGTTCCGGAATAGGTGTGGGGCTTACACTCTAGGATTTCAGAGGTGTTGGTGAACCGACGTGAAGATGGTCGGAATGACCAGGTGGTGGGCTTGAACCTCATGGAGGCTTCCTATGTACCCTGCCTTGGCAGGGATCAAAGTCCACGTAGTTCGGAAGCGGTGTGGGGATTACACTCTAGGCTTCCCAAATAGGATGTCATGGTGGATGCTTACTCTAAGCCCATGTGAGTCATGCTCGGTGTGAGAAACAAGAGGCGGAAAGGACCTTGCGATCACAGCAAAAAGGTGTGTCCATGAAGGGTGGTGAATGGGGATTATGCAAGGAAGTTTCCCGAGTGCCGCTATGGAGAGGCAATGGGGGGTGGGGATTACGTGAGGAAGATGCCCAGGTGCCGCTATGGAGCAGCAATGGTGGATGGGGCTTACACGAGGAAGCTGCCCAGGTGCTGCTATGGAGCAGCAATAGTGAATGGGGCTTACACTTGGATGCTTCTCAGGTGCCGCTATGGAGCAGAAATGGTGGATGGGGCTTATGCAAGGAAGCTGCAGGTGTACCGCTATAGAGCAGCCATGGTGCATGGGGCTTACGCAAGGAAGCTACCCGAGTGCCGCTATGGAGCAGCAATGGTGGGTGGGGATTGCGATAGGAAGCTGCCCAGGTGCCGCTATGGAGTGGAAATGGTGAATGGAGCTTATGCTAGGATGCTTCCCGGGTGCCGCTATGGAGTGGAAATAGTGGATGGAGCTTATGCAAGGAAGTTGCATGTGTGCCCTTATAGAGCAGTAATTGTGCATGGGGCTTACTGAAGGAAGCTTCTCGGGTGTCGTTATGGAGCAGCAATGGTGGATGGGGAATACGCAAGGATTCTACCCGTGTGCCTCTATGGAGTGGAAATGGTACATGGGGCATACACAAGGAAGCTACCCATAATGTCTTCCCCATGTCTGTCCATGAGGGCATCCCAACCCCCTGGCGGGTTGAGGCCTTCACATATGTGCTAGTGCACAAGCGGGATAATGCGAAGGGCGTTGGAATCAGTCTGAACAAAGGGAGATGAAAAGTGTGAATCACATGCCCGAAATTCAGAATGCAATGAGGGTGGCATGGAGATGGAGGATAACTGTTGACCATGTTCAAAACACAACATCCATATCAAGTTATCATGAAATGGGGACAAACAAATGAGGGTCGACTGCTCACCGTGCTTGAAACATAGGACCTGACTCGAAGTGTTGTCCAAAGTCTTACGGGGCATTGGCCTAGGATGGTAGGTGAGTCGATGCGGCATGGGACTAGGCCATTATGGGGTCCCTTCAGACAGGGAAGTGGATAATGATCCGAATGAAGGACACGCAAAGCGTGAGGTGGAGTGATGGAATTTTTGAACGGATTCCAACGCTCATGCAATTACGCCACTGTAATCATGGAATTAGGCATCTTATTCTTGGAGCATAAGGAATCTCTCATTTGGAGCAAGAGGAATCCTATGTTTGGAACATAGGGTGTACTGCAGCTTAAAGTCATATAGATAGGACTATTGGCATCTCATGCTTAGAGCATAATACATCTCTTGTTTGGAGCAAGAGGAATCCTATGTTTGGAACATAGGGATTACTACAGTTTATAGTCATGTAGAGGGGACTATTGGAATGAGGAGCCTAGAAATGGTTGGTGTTGGGACTTATGCAAGGGAGGCACTTTCTGTTTCAACCTGATATAGGAGCCAAGTGATGGGGTTTGGAGGAGTTACCTGATGAATTGTTCGACTCAAGGTACTCGGGGAATTGATGATGAGAATCTCAACTCACGACATGGGAATGGAACCAAGAGTAATATGTCGACTCAAGGTGTTTCATGGTGTTTGGAGGAGTCTCTCAATTGATGGTATTCCATAGGTGGAAGGAGGCTATGTATAAGGGCGCAATGGAAAATGACGACGTCCCATCCTAAAATGTTCGCGGTGTGACTCTCCATTTTTCATGGGGTTCAGTTATGGTAGAGAAGGGACCGGCCCAGAGGGTCGGGACTGCAGCCCGGCACTGACCTCGAGAAAGTGTGTGGGGGTGAAGCCCCTACGGTATGGACTGGTGGGTGCGAAGGTAAGAGCATCACAAAGGATAGGCCTTAAAGGAGTATCTTAACGGGCATGGCCTCGCGAAGCATGGACTCACGGAACAAAGGTCTCGCGGAGCAAAGGGATCTCATGGAGCAAAGGCATCTCGCAGAGTAAAGGTCTCTCGCGGAGCAAAGGGATCTTGCGGAGCAAAGGGTGCTTGCGGAGCATGGACTCGCGGAGCAGTATCGTGAAGGAAACTAATCGTGGAGCATGGACTCACGAAGCAGCATCACGAAGGAAGCCGCTCATGGAGCATGGGATTGGGGAGCCTGTTTGCGAAGGAAATTGGAGCTCTGTGAACCGGGAGATTGGACTCCCAAGGGGCGGAGTGGCCATTCTGGTGAAGGGGGGTGAGCTGGTTATTTATAGTGGAGAGGCGCCGCAAAGTAGAGATCACTCAGCGCGAAGATGAAGTTCACTCCGTGGCGAATCATGAATGTCAAATGTGGTCATGGAGCGTTACCGCCTCCTTGCTTCATAGCATGTCGCAAAGGTCAAAGGGTTTCATGGATCTATCCTGCCTCCTTGCTTCACGGCGGGTTCGTGAACATCAAAGGGGGTTCACGGAGCATCTTGCCTCCTTGCTTCGCAGCAGGTCTTCGCGGCGGGTCGCGAAGGTCAAAGGGGATCGCAGAGCTATCCTACCTCCTTGCTTCGCGGCGGGTTCATGAACATCAAAGGAGTTCACAGAGCATCCCGCCTCTGCTTCACGGCAGCGCTCTGCGATCACGGAGGGGGCTTCGTGAATGGGCTTCACAAACCAGTTTTCCATCCCAACTTCAAATGCTCATAACTCTTAATCCGTAACTCTGTTCGGGCTCTACGACCTATAAAATCGAAGCTTACAAAATGGGCTATGATCTTGGAATATTTATGGGAGAATTGGGAAAATTTTGGGGATGTGTTTTCTGGGATCTATAGTCCCCTTATAGAAATAAATCATTTATCTATGGTGGGGGATACTTTTTCTTTATTTTATTTTTTGAGTTCATAATAATCAATACAGAGGCACATTGACCCATCCTTCTTCTTGATGAACACTAATGGTTCACCCAATGATAAATCACTCATTCATATAAAACCCTTTCCCAGATTATCATATTACTATTTCTTTAGTTCTTCCAACTCAATGTTGGTCATTATATAGAGAGTCTTGGATATGGTCATAGATCTAGATATAAGATGTATTGATAACTCAACCTCTCAATCTAGAGGAAGACCATGAAAATCCTCAAGGAATATATTAGTATAATCCCTCATAATGTGAATTTATATCATTCGTGATTCTCTCATTATACTTAATAATTTGATCTAGATATTATTTCTCATAAGTAAACAATATACACACTTGATAAGAATATTTCAAAGGAGATTCATACTCCTCTTTACACTTATATAAAATCATAAGATGATTTGGGATATAAAGAGTGATCTCCATCTCCTGGTAGTTAATATTTTCTTTATATAAGGACATCAATTACATGCCCAATATAACAATAAATTGAACTAAATGAAGAATAATAATATTTTAAAGAATTATATTCCCATAACCATCAGTATGTGATGAAATAATCATATATGTTTTTTCATCAATAAAATAAAATAATTTGATTTTGTGACTCAATTTACTTAGAAAGTACCCTAGATACACTATATTGGAATGAACTGAAAAATAAAAATATGTACACAACTATAGTGTTGTGAATAAGTGTACCTTTGTTTTCACAATCCATATTAATAATCTTCATTATGTAGGAACTTTCTAGTGCCCTTGGTTTGAATATTTCTAGTGTTTATCATCCTAATTTTCCCTTGGATTAGGGAATTGACATGGATAATGACCATATTTCTTGTATCTATGATATTGAACTATTAGTTGTTCCTTAGGTTTAACTTTATGTCATTGTGTCTTGTTAACAAGAATCTTCATTTTTTTAATAATTGTATAATATATGACCTCATTTTACACACATAAAAAATCTTCCAATTCCTTTAAGGAATTTACATTGGTACATTTTCAAATATTTTTGACATGTAATAAATTGAATATTATTTTATTTATCATCTTTAACACCTAAACTTAAATGAGACGTCATCCTTCTCTTCTTTGATGTGTTTGGAAACTCAACTATATTAAAATTTTTTAATTGTATTTAATAATAACCGATTTGGAATAATCATAAGATGACTTACTTCAACCCATACTATATTAGTCATATCATTAGATAAATCATCACATTTCCTATCACATTGTTTTTTTTCACAATTTCTCCTATTTACAACGAATAACTAAAATAAAGGGAAAATTAGGGATAATAATTTTCAAACTAATAATCATATAAAAATGGAAAATATGAACATATAAGGAGTAGCTTATAAATGAAACGTAAATCCCAAATTATAAGTCTTTTTGTTTTAATCTATTTTATCTGAGGTTTTTTTTTATTTTTTACAACCTAATAATATATTCATGTCCTTCATAATGTCTTGTAAAGAGTTTATGAATTTCCAAAACATATCACCCATGAATGTAAAACTAAGTTTTTAGAAATAACTCTTTATCAAGAACCATGTAATGATTGATTTAATACCCAATGTACCCTTTTTAGGGTTATGACCCCTGGGTACAACTATTTTAAAGATACATCCACTTTTAGTATCCAGAATGGGGCGTAATTTCTTGTAAACCACCCACCCTATACTTCACCAAAAATCTAGCATATAATCCTAAAATTATACTTATTCATATGGTTATCACTAAATAATTATATTCATAGTCCTTAAAAATAACTATACCCTCTTCCAATACCAACTATAGTTACCCAAAACTTTTACAAAAAATTTTAACGTGAATTTTTAAATAAATATCCAATAAATACAACCAAAGGATTAAAATAAATTGTTTATTTGAAAGAATAGGTAAATAAAATATCAAACTAAAACTAAAATAAAGCATCTTTATTTTAATCTACATAATGACATCCTAAATCCCTTTTAACTCATAAAATTTCATAGGATAACCTCGGGAATACATATAATAAAGGGGTGAGCTAAAAAGACCAGTAAGAGAGTAAACATGATAATGAAGCATATCTTATGAGTCAAAATGTATAACATGATATCATACATGAAAAGGATCATAAATAATAAAATGGTATAATATCATAAATAAAATGGAATCATAAAATCAGGGAAATATAGGAAAGTGGTAGAAATATAAAACATGACATAATCATCAGTCAAGTCTAACTAGAAAGACAACATCACATGGTGGATAGAGTCTCTTCAATGGTAAGGTTCACTCCCTAATACCATAAATAAAATATCATGGCAAAAAAACATTACCAAATTAATTGTACTGATATCTAGTTTCACCCATCATATAATATACATGCTTATGTGTTCCATAGAATAAAAATAATCATAAGGCATAAACATAAGAATTTCCCATTGAAAGAAATGGGTTGGGTAATCTTTCCTCATATCATAGTCAAAGAGATTTCATATAGATTACAAATAGAAGAATGAATTAAATATTTTTCATTTTCATATATATGTTGAAATGAATACATAATATAGAATCTAAATGAGTGTTACATAAAAGGATTAAGGGATAGAAAAGTTCCCCTTAATCGGGTTTGATTTTAAATAAGTTATTTTAGAAATGGACTTATAGAATGTATTATACCATAAAATAAAGGTATAATAAGATAGGTATATATATAAGATAAATATATATGTAATTTAGAATAATTTAATAACATTATAGATAGAGAAAGTGAGTTATAGATAGAAATGTCACAACCCAAATAAAAAGTGTGGTTTAGAGTGATCTCTTACCTTATGTTCCTGAATCATTCTACACATGCACTTAATTTCCAGAATAATCAAATTAAATTAATTAATTAATTAATTAAAAACATTTTCATCTATATTTTTCTTTATTATAATTTTATTATGTTCATTTATAACCATTTTAATGAGATATAATGTTTGATTTCATTGTTCTGGTGGAGTTAATTTTTTGATTCTATAGTCGAATCACTTGTGAATAATTATTGAAGTTTAGGTAAAATGAGAATAAAACTCCATAAGTGAAATGAAATGGTATTAATTTATTATATAAATTTAAATTTTCCTGAATAAACATATTTTTTCTAACATTGGGATGATTCTCTTAGTAAAAACATTGACATTTTTTGGTTTGTTCATTTAGGTTGTTTAATTGATCACCACGAACTAGATTATTTTTATTAAGTGAAATGATTATAAAAAAAATTTAAAAACAATAAATATGTTATAATGTAATTATTATAATAATATTTAACCATAATATTGATTATATAATCATCCTTGAAAGTCGTGGAGAAAAATGAAGTGTGTTGTTCATGGAGATGGTGAACCAACCATATTGTGAACAACGTTCTTGTTTAAGAAACAAAATAAGTGAGGTGAAATATGTAAATTACATTAAAAAAATAAAAATTACAGCATATTTATAATAATGGATTCATTATTTCATTTTTTATGATAGAGGTGAGTGGAATTTATAAGAATAAAATAATTTACAAGAGGTCGTTTGACAATATTACATCTTGAATGTTATCTCCTTGAAAAACTTGTTAATACACTTGGAATTTATCTTTTTGTGAGTCCAATAGTAATAGGAAGTGTTGTATATGATTAGGAATATAATTGCGTAGAAGTTTGGCAAGCTAAAAGTCTTATAATGTGTGATAATAAGGGGTTTTGAGTGGTAGTATTTTTAAGAGGATGAGAGGGGTGGTTTTGAATATTATATTCATTAGTTTATTATTTTGGTTGAAGAATACCAATAATATTAATTATTATGACCATATATAGTAAAAGGTGAATGTGAGTTTGAAATAATAGGATCATAAATCAACCATGACTCAAATGATCATGTGTTTAGCTTATAATGTTAAATATCGTATTTTACCATATTTCACTATTCACCAAAAATTAAACTATTTTAGAAAAATGCCAAAAAATAAAACTAACCATTTATTAATGTTTTTACTCTAAAAAAGAAATTAATTTTATGAAAATAATTATATAAAAATAAAAAATTTTAATTTTTAAATAAATTCCTCATTTTTTTAAAAATACCAATTTTAATATTATGATCAACTTTCCAACCCTTTAAAAAATTAATTAAGGTTTTATAAAAATATATTCCCATTATAATACAATAAAATATGAATTTTTAAACCCTTTTTATTAAAATTAAAGTTTTTTAAAATTATTATTTTCTTTATAAAAATGAAAATAAAACTTATATGGATTACAAAAAATACAAACACCTACTTTGTCATTTTTAAAAAATTTATTTACTTATACAATAGTATAAATATATCATATTTAATTTTATAAGATACCTAAATATTATTTTACACTTCCATAAATGCATATTCTATTCTAATGGTTGGGTTACTATTCCCAGTGATCGGATTATTACTCCAACGGTTAGATTATTATTCTAACAGTCATAAAACTATTCAAATGGTCATATTTGTAATGGTAATATGGGTTTCGTAATTCCTATAAATAACTATTATTTCATTAATTCTTCATTCTCTTCTATTTTCTCTCAAGGTTATATATTTTCATTTTCAAAATTTGTATTTCATAACTAATATTCTTCTTTATTTCTATAGTGTTGTTTGTAAGTGTTATTATTCTTGGATATTGAGCAAATCCAAATTTTCCTATTATTATTATCTTATTTTCTATTTTTTCCAATGTAATACTTTTAATTATTATGTAAATTTTTATTCTCTAAATATAATTTTAAAATTAAAATAATAATTGTATTTGGTTTATCATATGGTGTGTGTGCATTATATAATATTATATTATTAAATATAAAAAAATTATATATTCAGAAAGTAAAATCTATTGATGAAATTCAGGTTCATTACATTAGAAAACATGGACACCTTGAGGTGTTCTATTTTTGTACATGATACCTTGAACCCATGATAACAAGTAAAATGCATATATCATATGTTTTTGGCATGTGTAGCCCTATGAAACTATGTATGTTAATATGTTATGCTCTATTTATGTGTGCACTATTTTACCTTGATGTATACATGTATTGGGATAACTTGTTAACTATTCTTGAATGTGATAATATATGGTTGTTTGTATTTCTCATGATACCCATTGTGATATTTGATTCCATGATTATTTCTAGAGTTGCTTATTGCCATATTTGATTATGATCACATGTTTTTATGTGTTTTTATGGTATTCTTGTGATGATATTATATTCTTCCCTTATATGTTGTACCTTTTTATGTGTGTTACCATGACTTTTAGGTTGTTATTGGTACTTGAGAAGGGTGGAATGTTTCATGATTCTTATACTTTAGAGGGGGAGTACACATGGCATGTGATGATGATGGTAATGGACCCGAGCACATGGTAGGGGCATGATTCCCTAGAGGCCTAACCTAAGGTAGTACATAGAGGAATGATGGTTTGGTGTCCTAACCTGAGACATCGTTTTTGGGGTATGATATCCTAGAGTCCTAAACCAAGGTGCATATGGGGTAGGACGGTCTAGAGGCCTGAGCCATAACGGTGCTAGGATATGACGGTCTAGGGGCCTGATCTGAATCGATGCCTTAAGATTTATGGGAAACATGTTACAAGCATAGTAGGTTATTTTTTCTCACTTATGACATCCTATGATAATCCTTATGGAATGGATCCAAAGATGGTATGATTGGGGTTTGTGTTAGCTTATTAATTGCATGACCACTCGCCACATGGTTATTGTTTCTTGTGTATTCTTGGTGAATAGTTTATGCTTGTGCAGTTATGTTTTTAGAATTAATTTCTAATGATATTATCACATGCACATATAGTATATATTACTATATTTTACTAGACCACAATGGTGGTGTCCTACTAAGTTTTTCACAGACCCTATTTGGTTACTTATGGCACTTGGGTACCTGAAAAATCCTCACTCATTATAGGTATAGGTTGAGTTGAGGTATGGGTTGATCATCTAGTGGGATATCTTGATATGAGTCTAGAGACTAGGATAATAAGTTTCTTGGAGTGAGATAAGATCCCCTTATACTTTTTTTACTTATTTTTATATGTGATGAGCCTGGTGGGAGATCAGTTTCATATACTTAGGTTTGAATATGTTGTTTTCATACACATTTATACAGTTGGAATTTTATTTTTTTGCTTACATTGATTGTATACTATTTATATATTGGGTTATTTATTATTATTATTCACTATTATTGAGGGTATAGTCTCCCCATGGTTCAATTTGATACCCTCACTTCTAGTTAGTAGCCTCTGGAATATAGGAAGGAATGCTTGAGGTCATGTGGTATTCCATCTCAGACCCGATTATTCAGTTTGGGATGTTACAAAATGGTATAAGAGGAAATTATCTCTTGTTTTCCTATTTTGGGGAGTTGATAGATAGGAATAGTATGAATGTGTCTGAGATTGTGATGAAACTTATACTGGTGTGTTGGAAATGCATTTTCATAAGTAAATCTAGGTTACAAGTTCATGGTATTGATGTTCTTGGTTTTCACTATTATCAAATGTTTCCACCTCATGTGATGCACATTGAATTTGAAGTTGTGATTTCATATAATGTGACTCTTAAACATGTCAGTAATATTAACTACATGCATCATATTTATAACATAGGTTTCTCATGACATGTATTCAGCTTATGTGTTATTGTACTGATGACGGAGGACTCAATTTCTTGGTGTTAAAAACTTTTATTATTTTTACACATTTTATTTCTTCATGATGTTCCTTTGAATGAACCCATATAAATGGGTATTTGTGATAGTAGTTTATATGAGACTACGGTATGGTGTACCTGGTAAATGACAATTGAAATTATGATTAAAATGACAATCATCATGATGATGTAGTCTTCCTCTATTCATAGGTGGTGTAGTGTACCTTGTTGGATTATTTTAAGGTGTTAAATGCTTTAGTAAGAACCTTTTGTGGGTATCCACTTGATAGGTCCTATTAATTATGTTTCCAATTATATAATGTGTGGAGTTATCTATATAGCACCTAGTGGCATGTTGTTTAACTGAACTCAGTATCTTTGGAATATCAATGTGGTTAGTCTATGATCTAATATTTTTTCGCCTGTCTTTGATGTTCCTTAATGTATATTTTTGAGTTATAACACCTATTGAGAGCCTATGAATGTTTTCTGAAAAAAATTTGGCCTTAGAAATGTGACTATGGTTACTAGAAGGTCAATTCCTAATACCAATTAGAGGTAACCTAGGTAAGGATATTCCCTATGAAGGGATAGTCAATGTTAATTACTTAGGGATGATTTCTGCTTATAGAAATTCCATGTTCATGTGAGTAACCTCTAAAAGTATTAAATGAATGACTTTTAAGTTTTATTTAAACCTGAGAGAATAATAATATTTATTTCTAGTACTTGTGATATAAGGTTGGGTTTTTGGAGTGGTTAGGAACTTGTTTCATCAAGGGTAGGATCAAGTGTTTCCTAGATAGTTAATTTAGAATGAAACTATCTTTAGATGTCGAGTGAAGATACTAGAAAGTTAGTCCTAGTAGGGATATATAATGGATGGGCACTCAACTACTTGCACTAAAACCCATGAATTGAGTGGCACATTGTGAATCTATGTGTAAATAGGTTTCTCTTTCTAAATAAGATCACCAAGTGTGATTTGTGGTGTGAACAGCTTAAGACATGAGAATATATCCTTGAGGTCCATGACTCGTGGTTAATCACTCTTTTAAGGGTAATGAGTTATGTTGTGGCACCTTTATAGGAGATCCTTAATCTGTGAGTTTTCATTTTGTGGTTACATGTGAGTTTGGTTAAACTGTTTGAAGTAGGATGGTGATTTTACTATTGAGAATATTTCTAGTTTTTTTATGAACATGGTGGAGCTAGTGATGGTAGGTCACTAATTTATTCGGTTCAAGGTCACCCCTACTATTAACAACTATCACATTTAGTATGAATCACACAAGTTTTAGTGGCCTAACTTTTAATTCCTACATAGTTGTATTTGTGTCAGAAAATGACATCAATAAAGGATCGTGGTACCTTTGTGTGGTCAGCCTGAGTTTGTCAACATTATAGATTTCATTGTTTGTAATAGAGTATTTCTTAAGGAAAATATACCCATCTGGATAAAGGTCATTATAAATTCATAGGATGAGGTAGGAAATTTTTCACTTCGATGATAATCATTGAATGCAATGACTTAATTTTGGGTAATCTAAGTTTGTGCAATTCTTGTTGCCTTTCGTGGAAATTAGTTCATCAGACAATGAAAGTGATCCATCATGTTCAGTGATGGAATATTCCAATTACAAGTAGATCTATATATGTTTTAATGGGTACTATAAGGATACTCCTATGGTGGGAAGAATTGAATTAGTCATGTGTAAAAATTACCTCACTTGTGGAAGGTTTGTGGTCTGTGTAAGACTGATTGTTAGAGAATCATGAGACCCAGAGACTGATGTGTAGTAGATCTGAGAGTATTTGGTTCCATTTTTAATATATGAAATTTGATTCAAATATATCATTGGGTTGAAAAAAATGTGGTTCATTGAATCGAGAGAGAAATCAGTGAGTTCTAAGAAGGAGTCGAATCATTGGGGCATTGACACACGATTGTAATCCTTGTGACTGGTGAAAGAGGTTGGTGAACCATTCTTGAAAATTCATATAAATATGGTTCAGATTCAATTAGTATGTTGAAACTTTTTAACAATTCCTTTGAGGCTTAAGGAATTACGTTTGATGGTTTGTGAAGTGTCAGTTTTTTAAGACAGTTACTTTTGGTGAAATATAGATGGAAATTTTTTGACTAGTGTTTATGTGAGAAAAAAAATGTAGTGGGTTAGAAATTCATCAAGATAATTGTATCATAAATAATTTAGGTACTGATTAGGTCCATATTACACACTTCTTTATTATAATAACTTTGGAAACCCACCTTTTTATTTTATAAACCTTTCATTATATGGTAAAAAATTAACAATACAAAGTATATTTTTAGGTTTAGTGTCTTAGAAATTAGAAATATAATACATGAAGAAACTAAAAATTATTCTAATACACTTTAAATTATTCTTAATAGGTTTATCCTGCGTTTCTTTTACTACATCTCATATCCTAGGTATATACATCAAAGAAATGGGTGAGAATAAAGCCCAACAGGGGAATAAAAAAAGGAAAAACTTAGCATGTGACCAAGAGGAATATCAATAAGGAATGATCATATAAACATGAAGAATTTCATAATATAAATACCCTGAATAATATCATTAAAATGTGTCAATAACATAAAAAATGAGACATTCATAATCATACCACTAAGGTTTATCCCCAGGGTTTTATAAATCACAATTACCAAGGTTATTCACCAAGATATCGTAAAACATGTAATGACTAAACATAAATTATTTACCCAATTTGTTGGAGAACTATCAGGTAACACCCTTCATATTTATTAATTTATGTGATCCACATTGATCATAATAAATCATTTTATCAATAATCCAAGTAGAATAAATAACATATTTTATATAAAATCATTGAGTCAATAAATGCTTAAAAACATGAATATTACTTCATTTTTAACCCATGATAAGGTATTGTGGGTTTAATAAATTTAAATACCAATAAATAAATTATATTTACAGATATTTGAATACCCACTGAAAAGGAAGTGTTTTTATATTCAAAATATTAAAATTTCTCATGTAAATAAGATAAATTCAATAAATGAATCCAATAGCATGACGGTATACAACATGGATGAAAGGGAGGTAATAATGATAGGGTTAAAAGGTTTATCA
Organism: Viscum album; assembly: GCA_963277665.1. Classification (NCBI taxonomy): domain Eukaryota; kingdom Viridiplantae; phylum Streptophyta; class Magnoliopsida; order Santalales; family Viscaceae; genus Viscum; species Viscum album. The sequence goes on from OY728129.1 coordinate 3,449,711, forward strand.
TTGGTAAAACGTTATTTTATATGTAAATGGAAGATGAAAATGTGTGTAGTAAATAAATTAATTCAATAATTTGATACATATTAAGATGAGGTACTTGGATGAAAAATGAGAAGAGGAGAATTCCTTTACCTTGAAGATTTTCTTCCTAAAACTTAAGGATGGAACCTTGAGAACTTTAGGGAACCTTGAAGAGACTATTTTGGAGGTAAAATGACCAGAACTTTGTCTCTTATTTATTTGTAGGAAGAGTAATGGGTAATGGGTGGCATTTATACTTGAGGAGGGGTGGGTTTAAAGGGATTAAATATTGGTTATTTTATTATATAAGCTAACCACTTGTGGGTGAAATGAATTTAAACCAATTTTATGGATTAAAAATGAGGGGTGAGATTTTATTTTGATTAAAATCCTTTACAAATTGATACTTACCTTCCAACCATCCCATTTAAAGAACACAATTCCAAAAATAATTTTTATTTCAAAAATCTAATTTTTGGGTCAAAAAAAGTAATGTATAAATTTCAAAATTAATATTAATATGTTTCAAATTCATTTTTGTAAATATTAAATGTAAATTTTGATTAAATAAAATGATTAATAAAATTTTTTAGTCACACTGATATTATAATGATGTCATCAAATCACAGTTCTTATAAAGGTGTATTTTTCACTTTTTCACCAAAAAATCAACTTTTTCAAAAAATTCTAGAAAAACAAATTCCCTAAAAAAATATTGATGTGATGATTTTAAAAATGAAATTTATTTTATAAAAATAAAAATATAGTCATGATAACTTTAACTTTTAAATTTAAATCCTTGTTTATTGAAAATTTATAATTTTCTATAGTGTAGTAAACACTTTAATTGTTATAAAAATTACTTAGGGATTTATTAAAATATAAAATCATTTAAAAAATATTTTATAGGATTATTCACTAAAAAAATATTTAAAACTTATATATTAATCATAAAACATATTGTTAAATTAATATATTTCTTGTCTCTAATAATAAAATTTTACTTATATTATAAAATGAATTCATTGGCCTCTTAAATGTGTCTATGTAATTGAAAATAATAATAACCAACTATTTTATTGAATAATGATCATAATGTTGATCAACCATATTATCTTACAAACATAAAGGAAGATGATAATATTTCACTATAAATACACCATCATTATACATTTAATTATTTACAATGATTCTATCAAGGTTCAATATCATTTCTAAAATGAATATTGTATTACTAACTATATTTTTCTTTATTTTAGTTTTGTTCATGGGTGTGATGATTCTAGGGGGTCGAGGGGACCCAAATTTTTATATTTTAATTTATTTAATCTATATTATTCTTCCCATTGTAATATTAATTATTATATTGGGTATTGTTGTATGTAGAATGTAACATTCTTAAATAATGAAAAAAAGTTTTTTTGGTTTCTAGTATGTGTTTTCTATCCATTTAATGTTACTCATTATACTAGTTCATATCAACACATGATGTGTAAAGTTCTTATGAAATTTAAAATTAATTAAATTTTTTTCTATTTTAAAACATAATAAAATGTTATTGAGATGGAAAAGATCCATTTTTAAAATAAGAATATTTTTTTAGTTGTTACATTTTCCCCATTAAATAAATTTCATCCTCAAAATTTTCTCTTATTGATCAATAAAATATAATTAATATCTTCAATTCAATTAACCAGAGTATTCCTCTCCTAAAAGTTGATTTTTATTATTTATATAAAGATATCCCATACATTCCCAATATGGAATAAAATTACACTAATGTTTATATAATATTATTTGTTAGAATTACATTCCCATAAATAGTACCATGTGATACATTGTTCATAAAAGGTTTCCCCTTGATGAAGTCAATTCATATCTGTTCATGACTTGCTAATTTTGGAAAAAATCCCATATAAACTTGAATTATAACAAGACAACTAGAACTCTGGAGTGGTGGATAATAATATTCATAGTGTATTACCTACCTAGTTCCCTTGGTTTGAAGATTATATGTTCTTATAAACTTTATAATTCAATGGATTAGGGAATTAACTTGGATAATACCCAAGTCCCAAATATCTATGATACTGAACTATTAGTGGTGCCTTAGGTTGAATTATTTTCCCCTATATTAAGAAAACTGAACTCTTTATTTTTATTTAGAAATTAGCTTTTTATTCCCTAATTTTCCATGTATAATGAATCTTTCCATTCCTTTAATAAATTCCCCACGATTTCTCCTCCCATATTTTAAACATGTATAAAATTTAATCTAATTTTATTTATCATCTATATCTCTTGAAATTCTATGAGATATCATCCTTCTATTATTTTTTATGTTTGTAAACTCATCTATATTCTATTTTTTAATCATAATACATGAACTGGTTTGGAATAAACATGATATGAATTAATTAAATCTCATTAAGTTAGGAATATAATTAGGGAAGTAATCACTTTTCCTATCACATTGGTTGTTTCCATAGTTTCTTCCATATACTTCCATTAACTAAAAAGGTAAAAGGGGATGAGAATACTTTAAAAACTTATAAATTAGAAACTATGAAATTAGAAGGTATAAATTCTGATTGAAAAGTATTACCTAAATTATGAGTCTCTAGGTTTTATTCTAGGCTATCCATGGTAATTTTACTGTTAGGTTTTCTAACATAACAATACATTCAATTTCTTAATAATGGTTTATAAATAGTTTTTGAATCTTCCAAATATTATTCCCCAGGATTGTTAAACCAATTGTTTAGAAAGGATCATTTTCATTCACCATGTGATGATTGATTCAATATCAATGTGACATTTTCAAGGTTACTACCTCTAGGTACAATTGTGCTACATCCACTTGTAGTATCCAGACAGGGATGCATTTTCGTGGAAACCACTTAATTAATACTTCCCAAAATTCCAGGATATTTTAATACATTTATAATTATTTATGGTTTTCTTTAATAATGTTTTATAATACTAATTTCAACAAATAACTAAATCAAACTTTGATACCAGCTATGGATACCCTTCTTTTTATTTCATAAACCTTTCATTACATGGTACAACATTTAACAATATAGTGGATCTTTTTGAGGTTTAGTATATTTGAAATTAGGAACATGATACATTAAAAATAGAACAAAAATATTCAAATATACTTCAAAGGATTATTAATAGGTTCGTCCTAAGTTATTTTTAATACATATCATATCCTCAGGACATGCATCAAAGAATGGAGTGAGCATAAATCATGGTAAGGGAATAAACAAAGGATATACTTAGCATGTGACCCAAAGGCATATAAATAAGGCATGATATTAAGAACATGAGGAATATCATAATATAAAGAGTATGAATTATAACATGTAAATTTGTATACAATATAAAAATTATACATTCATAATCATATCGCAAAGGTTTATCACCGTGGTGTCATAAATCATAATTACCAGGGTTATTCACTATGGTATCCTAAAACATGTCATATCTAGAGATAAATTATTTACCCAATGAATTTGATTTATATTAGGTTGAACCCTTTATATTCCTTATTTCATGTTATCCGCATCAATCATAATAAATAATTTTACCAATAACCTGAGGAAAATAAATAATGAGTTTCATATAAAATCATTGAGTGCGTAAGTGCATAAAAACATGAACATTACATCATTTTTAACCCAAGAGAATGTAATATAGATTTGAAACATGTAAATAATAAATATATAAGTTATATTTACTTCTAGGTGAATACCCACTGAAAATAAAGTGGTTTGGGTATTCACAATAAGGTAATTTCTCATGTAGAAGAGAGAAATTGAAGAAATGAATTTGGCAGCATGACAGTATAGAATATGGATTAATGGGAGGGAATAATGAGAGGGAAAGAATATATCCCATTGGTAAATTAATATTTTTTAGTTAAATGGATGATAAAAATGTTTTTTAATGAAATTAAATCAACATTTAGATATATACCAAAAAAATAGGTAATCCAATGAAAAATGAGAAGTGGATAATTCTCTTACCTTGATGATTTTATTCCTAAAACTTGTGTATGGAAGCTTGAGACCATGATGGAACCTTCTAGGGAATTTTTGGGAGGTAAAATGACCAAAAATTTGTGTATTATGAAATTTTAGTGGATATTAAAGGGGATGGTTTGTATTTATACTTGAGGAGGGGTGGGTTTTAAAGTATTAAATATTGTTTCATTTATAATATAAGCTAACCAATTGTGGGTGAAATGAGTTCCAAAATTTTTTATAGATTATAAATGAATTTGTGGTGTTTCTTATGTTCAAATATTTCCCAAACCAAATCATACCTTCCAAATAAAACATTTAATTCACACAAATTAAAAAAAAATTTAAAAATCCAATTTTTAGTTCAAAAAAGTACATTATAAATTTATAAATTAATAATTAATAATTTTAAAATCATTTTTAAACTTATTAAATGAAATTTTGATTGAATAAACTACATAATAAAATTTTTAATCATTCTTAAATTATAATGATGTCAAAAAATTGTAGTTCTCGTAAAGCGACAATTTTCACTTTTCCACTAAAAAATCAACATTGTCATAAAATTCCCAAAAAAACACCCTAAGATAATTTTGATTTGATGAGTAAAAAAATGAAATTTATTTTATCGAATTAATTATCTAAGTATGATAATTTTAAAATTAAAATTAAAATTCTTATTTATTGAAAATTAACAATTATTTATAGTGCATTAAGTATTCTAATGATTATAAAAAATTACTTAGAACTTTGTTAAAATATAAAATCATTTAAAAAGTGTTTTATAAGATTATTTACTGAATTAAATTTTATTTTATACTTTTATATTTATTATAGAACTTATTTTTATAGTAATATATTTATTTTTCCTAATAGTATAATTTTACTTATATTATAAAATAATACTAACAGTCACTTAAACGAGTCTATGTAACTAACCATAATAAATACTAATTGTTTTATTGACTGATGGTCATAATGCTGATCAACTATATTAGCTAATAAACAAGGACTTATACAGTCGTATTTTCAAATAAATACACCATTTTCTTACACTTCATTCACTTCTATTCTATAGAGTCTCAATATCACTTCCAAAATGAATATTGTATTACTAACTCTATGTTTCTCTTTTATAGTGTTGTTCGTGGGTGTAATGATTCTAGTGGATCATGGTGACCCAAATTTTTATAGTTTACTTTATTTAACCTATATTATTATTCATATTTACTATCTAGTATTATTTTGGGTATTATTTTTGACTTAATTTAATGCTATTAAATAAAAAAGAAAATTATTATTGGTTTCTAGTATATGTTTTCTATCCCTTTACTATTCCTAGTTGTATTAGTTCATATAAACACATGATGTGTAAAGTTTTTATGAAATTTAAATGTATTTATATGTTATTATATTTTAAAAACAATAAAAACTTATTGAGAGTCAAGATATCCTTTATTAAAAGAAGAATTGTTTTTGGGACATTATAACAAGTTGTTATATTGGGAGAACTGTAACATTCTCGATCATTAAATATTCTAAAAACTCTATTTTTTTACTTTATAATCCTTTGGTGTGAAAAATTGAAAAAAAAATCAAGTAAATTATTACCCATAATTAGCACCCATACTTTGTCTAAGGGTAACTCATGCTTTAAAAAATTGTAAAGGTAAGAGGGATTTTAACTTAGCTGTGTAAGGGTAATTGTCTTGTTTCATGTGTTGTGTAACAGTAAAGACGAGTTTATAAGGCCTTTTTAAGGGTATTTCACCACTATATAAGGGTAAATGAGAGTTTCCCTAGGATATTTAAATGTAATCCCTTATATGTATTTTCTATGTAAGGGTATCAAGGCACTATGTAAGGTTACTTAAGGCACTATATAAAGTTAAATTATTACATGAGTAAGGGTACTAACACATTTATAAAGCCTGTGTAAGGTTAAATATGAGCTATATAAGGGTCATCTACTGGATTAAAATGTTACATAAGAATATATTGAACACTCTGTATGGTTACCTAGAGTTGTGTAAAGGTATCTCCATTATTTCGAAAGGCCACATAAGGGTAACTCGCTACTAATTAAGAGTAATCTATAGTTTTTAAAGGATGTGTAAGGGTAAAAGGAATTGTTCAAGGGTAAAAGAGGATTCAACCTCAATGTAATGGTATAACTCATTATCCTTGCGAAACTAATATGGGAATCATAAGGGTAAACCATGTTTCTCTTACACATCTCCCTTTTTAAGGAACATATGTTTCCCCGTCTTTTTTTTTCTTATTTCCTAGATAGACCATGTAATGTGATATTCATTGTTTTAAAATCCTAAAATTATGGTATTAATAAATTGAAATGATTTTAGTTCATAACTCTTGTTTTAAGTACTTTAATTACTCTAATTTCAAGATTCATGTGAGGAATAAATTAAATGGTTGTTTAATTTTGGGGTGTCTGAATATTGTGAACCATAATGCTGGGGTATTTTCCTAAAATAACTGAACCCTTCCTTTAGTTTTTGGTGTTTCTCTTGATTCAGAAAGTATAGTTTTACATTTTTCAAGTTTGGTGAAACCTTATTTGACAAAATTGAGTTCTTCACCAATTTTACATGTGTGGAAGAATATAACCCTCTCTCCTCTAATCCGGGTGCTTATGTTTTAAATGATAAAACCCATGTAAGAATTCCATAAATACATTTCATAAATAAGTTTTTGAATCAATCCTCCCAATAATTTCTTGAAAAATTATTGAAATTATTAAGACTATAATAATCTATAATCATGGAAAATAATAATAAGAATCATTTTTTTCTATTCTGGATTATTCTAGAGAGAGAATACTATTATCACATGTGTAATTATAATTGTTCTCTAAGAAATAATACGGAATTATCAAGAATTATAATATGTCAATTATCATTATTATTATTGATTATCTATGAAAGATAATCTGTTATCCCACATGGTATTTTAGTTATTTTGGAAATAAAATAGTGGAATCAACTCTATGAATCTTTGGTGAGTGGGTTGAACTGACTAATACATGGGTGTGTTTCATATAACATTTCATTGATGAACCTTGAATTTGACACTGAAAACTTTAAGGTAGGTGGTCCCATTTACTATAACCTATAGTATTATACACATTTATTATCATGATATATTGGGTTATCTACTTTTAGGTAATGACTATTAATTCATATTTTGTTATGAATAACTAATAATTATTAATTAATTAATTATCATTAATTCTTAATAAATTAAAGGAACATGTCTAATGCAATTGGATAAAGTGTTTTGGGACATGTTGGACCCTTGTAAAAAGGCTTGATACTAGTCATCTATGGTTGAGGAATCATCACATATGAGTGCCTTAGACTACATAGACATATTGAAGTGTTTGGTTGTTCTACATGAGACCATTTTTTATGCCTATATCACATGTGTGAGGTGTGTATATCCTTGTGAGACCATGTATGTTGATATTTCATGAACTATTTATATATAAAAAAATTATTGATGTGATAACTATATTGGATTAACTTTTTGATCATGATTTATTGTGATTGCATGTGGGTTCATGTGTATACCATGAGACCTATTATGATATTTTATTCCATGAGTGTTTCTTGAGTATCTTATTACCATGTTTGATTATGATCACATGTTTTTATGTGTTGCTACCATATTCTCATGATGATATATTTTGATTTCCTTGTATGTATTACCCAGTTATGTGTGTTACCATGCATTATAGGTTTTTATTGGTACTTGAGATTGGGGGACTATCTTGTGATTTTTATCCCTTAAAGGGGGGTGTGTGGCATGTGATGATGATGACAGGGATAAAATAAAGCATATGGTAGGGGAATGATATCCTGGAGGCCTAATACAAGGTAGTGTGTAAGGGAAATAAGTTTTGGGGGCCTTATGCAAGAAATCATGTTTAGGGAATAATATCCTAGAGGCATGAACAGAGACATATATGGGGTAAGATGGTTTAGAGGTCTAACCCATAACAAAGTTGAGATACAATGGTCTGGGGGACTGATCTGACATGATTTCTCAAGACTAACGGGAAATTTGTTACAATCCAGTGGATATTGTTTCTCACTTATGATATATTATGATTATCCTTCCATTATTATTCTGAAGTAGGTACAACCAAGGTTCTCGGTATCTTGGTAAGTGCGCGACTACTTTTCACATGGTAGTTGTTTCATGTGTGTGCTTGGTGATTATGTTCTTCTGGTTTAATTATGTTTTCGATGTTACTTTCTAATAATCTTAACACATGAATGTACACTGCAAATTACCGATTGGGTATTGGACCACATTGGTGGTGTCCCATTGAGTTCTACTCACACCCTTCTTAGGTTGTCATAGAATATGGGTACCCAAGAAACCCTCGGTCGTTGCATGTACAGGTTGTTTGAAGGCTCGGGTTGATAATCTAATGGGGTAGATCACTATGAGTCTATAAATAGGGATGATATTTGTCTTATACAAGGATTATAGCCTCTTATAAATTTTTCTTTTCTTATTTGTTTATGTGATTCTCCTAGTGGGTGATCAGTACCTTGCACTTAGGTTTGAGTCTGTCGTTTTCACATACATTTATACTATTGGTATGTTATTGGTTCCACTTACTCTGATTGTATATTTTTTATATAATGGGTTTTTGTTGTTATTATTCAATCTTATTGAGGGTATATTCTCCCCATTGTTTCACTTGAGACCTCCATTTCTAGTTGGTAACCTCTTCCGTATAGGGAGGCCCATCTGGGGTCTTGTGGCATTTCAACTCAGACCAGATGATTCAAATTAGTATGTTACAATAATTATCCCGTAATTACATGATTTGAAGAAAATATTTTTTTATATACATTATCAATACCTTTTCGGTTTAGAAATTTATATAATTATGACCAAAACATAAACTAATAAATCCCATCAAATGGGTATTTTTTCACTATATAAGAAACTACTTAATCTATAATAATTATTTATCATCTCCCACAAATTCTCCACAAAATTTATCCAATTACACATATCATGTCTAATTATTTTCTTCATAACCTATGGAAATGAATAGATAAGAAGGGGTGGTCTCAAATACTCAGTAAATGAAAACATACAATTGTGGAAATCATGGCATAAACATTACATGAATATTATGTTAGGAATAAGTAATAATCATAATGACATAATCAATATAAATTCATATAATATTATATCTATGGATAATAATTAAAATAAATATATCCCATTTATTACAATAATTGGTTCCACAATCTTGAAACACACAATTTTGGATAGCTAATTATATACCATATGCCAAGACATCCTGATCCTAGATATCATAGTCTTACCATCAAGAAAATATATTATTTTGGGTGGTCATACACAAAAATACCCAAAACTTATTATCTCATGATACTTATTGATGCATCGAGGGGAATTATAATTTCATGCCCAACTTGTCACTTGTTTAATTTCAATCCATTCATTATATGATATATTGAGTCAATAATACATATTCAAATTTTCCAATAATCATCTATATTGAAATAACAATATACAGAAAAATAATACTTTTCATATATATTAATAAAAGTTATAACATTATCATAGGCCATCTGAATAAATAATGCATATGTTCAAACAATACATAATCAATATGACAATAATCATCTGTATTGGAATGACAACATACAAAACACCGATTATTTTACCCATGCTAATAAAATGGATAACATGATCATAACTCATCCAAATAAAGAATGTGGGTTTTAAAATAATAAATATTCAACATTACAATAATAATTCATATTTTAATAACAATATACAAAATTCCAATACTTTTACCCATTTCAATAAATAAACGTTTTTTCATCATGAACATCCTTCGATCTAAATTTTGTACAAAGATATATTCACACTGTATAGGGTAATGAGTATATGGTTAAGTTAATATTGGAATAAAACTATCATAATATATCTAGATAAAGAATTTGAATGGATAAAAAAAGAACATATCCATAGTGTAATAAAGAAAACATAGAATGGTGTCGATATAAATGAAAACCCCCTCACAAAAGAAATATTTTATTGGAATCACAATATAACGAATCAAGAATTAATTTGTTTGATAACATGAGTTCAATACCCCCAAAATATAAATATATATCATAGGATAAATCACGAAATAATAACTCCAAAAGGGTAAATACATGGAATATGATAAGTAAAATTGAAGTGAAACCATAAAATAGTTTTTATAAAACATTATTAATATAGACTTAAAATATAAAGTTATGGGTCACTTCAAAACTTATTTTTCAAAAGATGAAATAAAAAATATTCTAAACCTATTACTTTTAAAAATAATATTGAATAATAGGTCCTTTAAAATACATAAGTTCTTATTGGTTAAATGTTGATATAAATACAAAACATATTAAAGTGAAAGGAAACCCCCTTTTTAATATTTTTAAAATACCACTTTTCGAAACTCGCGTTGTAAAAAGAGTAAAAATATTTAATTTGTATAAAAATATATTTTTCTGTATGGAGGAAAATAAACTACTCTATAATAAAATATTAGTGATTAAGAACATTTTCTCAAAAAAAATAATTTCATGGTGAAACAATATAACTTAAGTAAATAATACTTGAGTCGTCAATATCTCTTATGGGAAACATACTCCTTAAAAGAAGAAAATTTTTCAAAATGGGTTTTATATGTTAGAAATTTAAATAAATTAAATAAAGTATAATATAATTAATCACAATAATTTATCCAACTATTAATTCCAAGAGGAGGATCATAATGCAATGAATGAAAAATGAGTTACCAAAAATATTTACAATAGGGTAAAAATTGAGTAAAATACATTTGATGAAAATAAATTAATTTGGATTATTATTTCCCATGAACTAAATAAATAGATGATAAAGATAAATCCATGGGTATTTAATACACTATTAAATATAAAAAATTGTTCATAACATAAAAATGTCTCAAGGAATAAAAGTTTGAGAAAAAAACCCAAGCAACTTGAGTAAAATTTTAATCAAAACCCCTCGAAATAGTGGTATTGTAATTGAACTTAAAATAACATGATTAAAATATAATTTTTGATATTATATATAAAATATTAATTATATACACCACATAAATTAATTTATATTCATAATATAAAACATGTAACAAATAGACAAATTTGAGATGAAAACCCTTACCTAGTTCCAGATTCATTCTCCACATGCGCTAAAAATACCAAATAATAAAATTAAGTTTATTAGATACCTTATTAGGAACCTTATTCTTATATATTTAAATTAATATGTACCATTTATAATCATATGTTATTTATTTATAGTATTTTCTTATTTTTGTATGAAAATTAAATCAAGGTTGGCTTATTTTGGTGATTTTAGCGATCAAATATAATATTTTAGTAATAAGTTATATACATAGTATAACCATTAAAAATCCAAAAAATTATATTTAATTTATTATTAACTTATAGTAATATTTGTATTCAATTTCCCATATTCATACATGATATTTTTTTATAGCATTATTCAAGTAGGTGGTTAAATCGATCCAAACATGAACAAGATATATCTTGATGGGTGAGTATGGTTAAGGAAATTTATAATACCATTATAAATAATAATAATGATATTATTTATATTTTTTTAATTTTTTGAATAATATTTTATGTTTTTTGGATAAATAAATAAAATCAAAATGAAATATGAAAAATTTTACTTCGTGGAGATGGTAGTCTGCAAAACGCATGGTTAATGTTGTTTAGTTTTTCGAAGGGGATGGAAATAAATAAATAATGGTTTTTAAATTAATATAATTACATTTTAGTAAAATAATTATTTTATTTTCATTATATTACAATTTATATATTAGGTTTGGGTGATAAATATTAAGATTAAGTTACAAGTAGTTAGTAATACTCGCTTTGGAACTTTGAACTTTCTCTTAAAATTATCCTTATAAATGAAGGGCTTAATCTAACTTTTGGTGACTCAGTACTTATGTAGATTATATAATATTATATGAGTATGGATAAATTATATTTTTTGGAAAAAATTCATAGGAATGCGTGTGGAATTAAGGGGTGGAATTTTCCCCTTTTACAGGTGAATAAAATGGAACTTTTGAGGACACCCTTTAATTTTCAATGATATCATTCCACTATTTATGGTTCAAATAATAAAAAAGTTATAAATAATGTATTTATGGGTGATATTTGTTTGATATATCCTCAACCAATTATTTACACATAAGTTTTAAATATATTGTACATCATTTATTATAAGGTTTTTAATTTTACCCTTTTTATTTTTTTTTCTATGGTAACTAGTTTTAAAATTAGTAATTTATGTTTTACTAAAAATATGATATGATCCTTTATACGAAATGTGTAATTTATGAACCTAAATTTAATATCAATTTAACTTAATTAAATTTATTATTAATATAAAATTAACTTTTGAATCAAATAATTTTATATATAGAAAAATAGTTTTTTAGAGAAATGGTATTTTAAGCATTACGTGTTCTTAATTTTATTTATCATTGGTTACCAATTAGAATTTTGTAAATATAATTATATATGTGTTTAAAAAGAATATTATATTCATCATTTAAAATATATTAATTGAAATTATTAGATAAAAGTTATACAATATTAATAAAACAATCCTATGAAAATAATATTTTTACCATTATCATGGTCATTAACATTAATCTTAGTAATCATAATTTTATTCCCAACATTGAAATTGATCTTTTTTAATAATATGATAATGTAGGTCAAAAATATAAAAACTATTTTTATTTATTTAATTTAAAAAATCGATGAAAATTAATTTTTAATATAAGTGAATAAAAACTATTTTTAGAATAAAATATTTCTTTTGTTTCCAACATGATATACACGAGTTTTCTAAAAATAACACTTTTAAATGATTTATTTTACTCATAAATATATATTTTATAGAAAAATATTTCGAAAACATTTAAGTAATTCTTGTATTATGATAATGTCATAAAAGTGACAGTTTTTAGCAAAATTTGTATTTTTTTACTATTCACCTAAAAACCATTTATTTCAGAAAAAACAAAAAATCTGTCCTAAGATAATCTTGTTATTATAAATCCAAAAAATACTTTTATTTCACAAAATATAAATTATAATATATATAAATTCAAATTCTAAATAAAATTATAAAATATAATGAAAATTTTTTTTAATGGAAGTTGAAATTATCAACATTGAATATTATTATTATTAGTTCATATCATTTAAAAAATAAATTGGTGTTGAGAAATTATTAATATAAAACATAATTTATCATCATTAATCATAATTTTCTTGAAATAGAAATTCATATCTCAAAAAATGAAAATTTTCAAAAAAATACTTTACTAAAAAATAATTTATTTTATTAGTCATTTTAGGTAAACTAATTTAATTCCATTCATATTAAAAGTATCCTTTATTTTATTTATACATATAATTCAGTGTTTACTAATATTCATTAATGTTAATTCAAAAACTAGTTTCCAATGGTCATACATAAATATTTATATTTCATCTAAATATACCATTGTTTCATTTAAGTTCATTATTTTCTACGGAGAAAATTATCAAACACATTTTCCTCATTTAAAGTAAGGAATATATTAAAATATTAAGGCTTTACATTCTCCCCCCTTAAATAAATTATTTACTTACCATTTGACACATAAGATCATATTTATTTCTATAGGTAACTCATAATTCACCATACATTTCTAGATTATCATGGGTACATTTAGGATATGGAATGAGAAGTATCTGTTTGAAAAAAGATTAATATAATCACTTTATAAATAGATATAACTCATTCTTAATTACAAATATAACTCTAATAAGGGAAGAAGAGTCATATCCATAGGGAATAAAATCTAATAAATTTTGAAAATTAATTATATGATAATCATGTGTGTCATGACCCCCTCTCTCCAAAGATAATGTCATGAAGAGAGATAATGACCCTTAAGTCCTACCTCCAGTCGGCCCTGGGTTGGAAACTATCATCTAGGGTATAAAAATGCATAAATGGGAGGGATTACCCTCTATAATAAATAGGATCATGATACAAGATATCATTGATCAATTAACACCATAACATAGTATAAAAAGGGAACCAAAAACCATTCGATAATTCATGTATAATTAAAATAGGATACAAATAAAAGTCACCAAATTAAAATACACAAAAGTAATGCTCAAGTAGTAAAACGTAAATTATACAATGATCCAACAATTTAATGTTCATCACAGTCCATGTAATCCTCCTAAAAACTTAAAAATCGGTCTATATATGTAGTGTGATCATACAATTATACTCGGTCGAAAAATCAAAGTCTCTCTTGCACATGTGAAAAGAGAATACTAATGCACCTGTGGGAAAATAGTAGAACCAAACAGAACCTATATAGGTATACTAACCAAACCCATCCTCATCATGGCTCACTCACCAAATAATTCATATAATTATAAAAAAACTAATAATAATCATATTGATATAGGGTTCTCCTATCTCATTCCCACTTATTTTCTACTCTCACACCCCCTTGATGTACATCCTAACACTCCCACCACTTCTGTATATCATAGCATGCCAAGAACCCTATGTGAAATTAACCATCACATCACATATTACATGAATACACCTAGGCCATTTCATTATATAACATAACCATAGTGGTAGGGTATCATGACCATATAGGACATCAACCTCGTTTCATCCTCCAACCATGCATGACCCCCACCATAAACCATCTCATAATCTCACCAGAAAATACTTGATTCAACACATCTAACCTATCTAGAACACACCTGGTCTATCGCATCACATATATAAATCTCATGATAATAGATATTTTTACTTATGGACATCGCATACCATGCATTTCATCATTTCCTAGAAGAGGGAGTGGGGAAGATCGGGTAGCTAGCCATCCACCCTTACCATCATGATGTTGGGAAAAATACTATCAAAACATTTGGTTGTTGGCACAAGGTGCTCAAAATGGGTGGGTTGCATATAGAAAAATCACAAGAATATAAATGGAATATAATATCATAACACATGATCCCAGCCTATGGTTTTACAATAAGAGTATCAACCAACTCACGACTTTCCCTCACTTTACTGTTGCCTCTAAATGAACCACACAACACCACGAGATACAAATCAAAAGCCACTTTTCATATTCTCATTATAATCTAACCCAATTTTTAGATTTCTGTTACCAACCCATTTCAATTAAAATAGCCAATTCATTACACGATTTCCAAACCATTATTTCAACAACCCGATATTTAAACACATAACTTTTTATAGTTTATTTCAATTCATTTTACTATTTCCAACCCATTATCCAAACCATGTTAATTCCAATAATACTCGGGAAACCATCACAACACATAACAATAAGCAAAAACCAAAAGTCTAAAAGCACTATCACTCAACCTCATTCCAACAAGTCCAGAAAACACCATTACCACATTCGCAGCCACATAACACAACATTGACCACATGTCCACCACTTTCCACATCACCACAACCATAACCAAAACCATGTCTCATCACAACTGTCCCATCATAGGGTTACATAGCCCATCATCCCTACATACCATAACCACGCATCACGAATTCTCACATTCCAGAAAATGAATCACAAAATAAGTTATCATATTTATTCAAGGGGATTTATCAAGTTCCAATTTACTTTTAAGGTTATTCACACACAATCCATAGATCTAACCCTTTTTACTTGAAAATGCCACAAAAATCCTCCCTTCCTCCACCAAACACCGCTGTACTTTCCCTAGAAACCTCAATAACCATATTTCCTAGATATTAATGGGGTAAAATATCTGGATATTTACATCAGATACATCACAAAGTATTATCTCCCTCAAAAATTCAAAACCAACCTAAAGGGAAATAGAGGAAGGGTCTTAATAACCATCCCTTGAGATACCTCTCAAGGATGTCATTACATCTGAAACACCACCACCAACCAAACACTCTAATCACAAGACTCATCTCTTGGACATAGCCACTTTAAAAACCCTTTCAATCCTCACATAACCTTAATACAAAAACTTCCACATCCAAAAAATAGAATATACTCAAGAAAAAAATCAAGGAATTCCATATCCTATACTAATATATTATCTTCTTTGGTTGGTACTGACTCACCCATGTGGTTTTTATCACATCAAGGAATAACACATCTCAATTATAGATTGGGTTTTACCTTTGTTGTATATATTTAATCACACATCATGCCAAAAGGAAGAAACACATCTCTTATAAAATAGTAAGGTCCAAAAATCACATCAAGATAAAACTCAAAACAACTCTAGGTACTGGGCATGCATCTTCATCTTATTCTCCCAAGTACTCTTTATTATACAACTATGACTCGAGAACATACGTACCAAAGAAATTTTTTATCCTCACTGCACTTTCTCTCAACATTCTTGGATCTCCACTAGATGCTCCATGAATATCACATCAATATCAATATATAACTCTCACAAATTAATGATATGGGAGTCATCATGAAGATACTGAAATAGAAAAAATATGTTGAATATTTAATGGATCTGGTCTAGTTATGGAAGAAATCCACTTCACTAACATGCCCCAACACCTAAAAGTTCCCAAAAATGAGGTGATAGATTGCTCCCCTTACCAAACCTATGTAACCCATGTCAAGGGGAAACCTTCAAGTACATGTGGTCTTCAACCACTAAATACAAGGGCCTCATCCCATTATTAGTATAATACATCTTACCAAGCTGTTGTAAGAAATCGTGTTTTTCATACAAGAATTTTGAGTAGAAATTTGAATTTTTACATTCAAATGCTTAAAAGGGGTTAAATGGTAATTTTACCCTTGAAGAAGATCTTGGATAATTTTTACAGCCACTATGTTTGTCCTGGAATAGATTTTTAACCAAATAATAGGAGTTTGGTTGAAATCTGAGTTCTAATTTTAGAAAAATAATTAATATTAAATATTTAACTAATAAATATTAAATTATTCACGCTTATTTGTTCAGTGGTATATTTTGAATGGAGTGTTAGATTGATATTTTTTCTCTACTATTGAGTCCATAATGGGGATTTTTTTCCTAGGTTAGGCATAAAATAGAGTTGAGCATCAGGCCCGATCAGGGACCCCTTTTCTTTTTATTTTTCTTTTTTTATTCATTATTCTTTTTTTTCTTTTCTTGTGTCCTCGTATGGATTCTTGTGTACACCCCCAGGGGGATTCCTCTTCTGCATGACCGAGATAGAGAGAGATGGAGAGAGGGAGAGAGAAGGAGGTACCATAGTGGAGCTTAGGATGCACTATATCTCCATGAGGAAATTGTGGACCACAGAAATGGGTGAAGCTTTGGTGGATTCCTCCCAATGTAGGATGTATTTAATATTTTCCATAAATCCCAATATATTTGTATTTTTCTAGTTTTAAATACCTATTATAAATTCTTAGGACCCATTTATGTTCAATCTTCTATTTTGGGGGTGAAAAGGTGGGTTTCAAGGTGGTTTGAGGGTTTTCTGTTCGGTAAAACCCATCTACAAGTGTTTGGTTCAGGGAACACACTTAATGTGTTCTTACATTTTGTGGAAGATGAATTTTGTAAAGTAAACACTATGTAAGGGGTATAAACACATTATATCAATACTCAACCATGTATCAGAGTACTCGACCAGGCTGCTCATGTAAGGGGTACATACTGTGTAGGGTACACATACATATCCCATGTAGGTCGCACTCCATGTAGAAGTACACAGTCAAGTAAAATACATGGTCAGGCCGGTTGATGGACATAAGAAGGTACCTCGTGTAGGTTACACACCCTGTACCCTTATTATATACAGTGTACTTGGGTGTTTCTATTCCAATTATGGCCAATGTACATGCCCAGATAGGGATTGGGAGTATACATCTTGTGCTTAGGGAGACACATCATATACTACCCCTTTTTTAACCCTATTTGGGTTTTTTCTATATATTTTCCTTGAAATCAGAATTGGGCATATGATTAGTCAATTATGATTAGTTTTTTACAAAGATCATGATTCTAAAACACTCTGGGTGATATGAAGACTCTTAATGGGTGTTTTGAGGCTTTTACCTAAATAGAGAGGTTATTACTCCAATAAATGTATTCATTTTTCTCCTTAGAGTGAGACCCTTTACCTATTTCTTTGTATATTTTATTTTGATTATGTATCCCTTATGATATTTTTTCATATTTCCTATGAGGCTATGAGACTATTCATTACTAATGATCCCCTGTATGGTTCCTCTATTTATGTTTCGACTTAGAGGATCCCAAGTAGGATGCCTCTATCTTCTTACTGGTTAATGATGGAACCTTATGGGCTACCTTCCCTTCCATGCTGACCTAGGGAACCCCTTTTAAGATCCCTTTACTTGTATATCATTATGAGGATCAATTTAGGATTATTATTTCTTATTATACAGTTATAGATGGTCCCTTATAGGATGCATTCACCAATGTTTTGTTCTGGGGATCTTGTGTAGGATGAATCAGTCTTGCTTATCATTCGAGGAACCCTTATAGGATGCATTGGTCCTTCTTATCATTTAAGTATGTCCTATAGGATTCCTCCTTTACACTTGCTACTAAGGATCACAAGTAGGATTCCTTCACTATGCATGGACCGTGAGGATCCCATGTAGGATTCCTCTTTTACCTTTTTTTAGGATCATGTGTAGGATGTATATCTTGTGTTATGTCTTGAGAGACTTCATGGGTGCCCTGATGTGTGACCGAACCTGAGTTAGTACATCGGTTTTGGGTATATTTGGAAGTGGTTTTCACCTTAGAAATTGTGTCAAACTTGTAATACCATGGGGTAGAGGTAGTAGTGTTGAGTTTAGGTGTTTTTCCACCCTTACTCTTTTATTTTTTCTTTCACATGTTAACTAATAATGAAGTGATGATTACCAAATGTGATTCTTGGTTATTGTTTGTTGGGATTAATGTGATGAGTCTTCTTTCCCTTTGGGATTTCCAGATGTGCTTTCCTAGGATCTAGCTTTTGAGCCATGTTATTTATTATATTTATTATATACCCAAAGATACTGCCTGGGATCTGATTATTGAGCTTGTTTATTTATATTTGACTATTATATTATTGGTATTTCCAAATTTTCTTCCAAAAATAAACATTTTGAGCCTATGATTATGATATATGAGAATGGGATCCCTAGTAATGATTCCCATGGAAGATTACGCTCTCCTGAGTGATGAGGATGATTCTTCTCTCATCAGTTTGATATGTGATGGGGATTATTATGCTCTCTTAAAGTTGTGGGCTAAATGAGGATGATTACACTCTCCTTAACCTAGGGTTTTTGGTGGATGATTATGTTCTAAATGAATTTTGGTATATAGAGGATGATTATTCTCTCCATGACCTGTGTCTTATGAAGGATGACTAAACTCTCCTCAATTTTTCATATGTTGAGGATCACTAGATTTGATCAATAGGATCGATCTTATTAGCCTTTACTTTATTAGGGTGTAGAACATGGTGTCTCACACCTATGATTGATGTTGGGAATGATTTTTACATATGGATATCAAGGGGTTGGAATGGTGTATCACTAGTGATCTCTACTTACATGTCTCATAATGGTCAGACCATTAGGGTTTATCTGAGTCTCAATGATATGAATGCCTACGGACAAGGACGTAGGGTGCAAACATTTGTACTACATTTACATGGAAAGAGTGGAAAATCACCCAGATCTTATCCATTTAAAGGATGTTTAGATTTACTTCCCTTGAATTCTTCTTTACAGTGATTGGATGTGAGTACGGGTGAACTTAATATTAGGATGAGTATCCCCCTGTGGGAACGTAGATTACTCATAGATATTTCTAGTATTGGCCAAAGAAGGTATATATTGATTATGATTACTGACCCAGAGATCAACTTTATGATACATGGCTTGAATGGCATGACATCCAGCTCAATGACCTTGCATAGGATGTCTAGAAGATCAGGGTTATGGACCCAAGGATCTTCTGTTGTCATTTTTATGTTATTTATTTCACCTTACTCATGTATATTTATATTTATGTATATATGTTTATGAATGGGACAATACATATATAAACATATAAAAATGGATATTTATTATCTCACTTTCCCAGTTGACTAGGACTATGGTCCTGGGTTTTGAATGTTGTTTCACATTTATTCATTTTACTTATCTTTTTAGTTGTGTCTCAGCTAGTCTAAGAACATTTCTTTTTCAAGAACTATTGGAAGCATATTTTATGGGTTCATCATTAGGGTGGCCTACAGATATTATTTCTCACCCCTAAATGTGCACCTCGGTTTAAATGTATATATTATGTCTTCTTTTCATTTAGAACATAGTCGTATGGTGGTTCAGGGTGAGGCCTAGAGTTTCATGTTTGAGTAGAGATGCTCGTGTGGGTTCTTCTATGTAGGCTGGTGAAGTTTAACAGTTTCTATATACTGGGTATGTGGTATGGATTGGATTTAGTATTAGAGACCCATACTTTTATTTTAGTTTATTTTTTACTTTTGTATTTGTACGGTCGGCCCAGTGGATGACCAGTGTTGTGCATATTCATAGTTGTTTGGAATTTTATAGATTTTTTATTTATTATTATAGAATGTTCTATTTTAGTTAATTTACTACTTCTACACTCATTTTACTATCTATTGTGTATGAAAATTATATATTTATATTTTTTTACTCTTATATGAGGTAATAGTCTCCACATTATCACCCTCTAAGTCATTGTTTCTAGTCGACACCCTCTGTTGTATGGGAATGAACACTTGAGGCCTCTTAACCAACCATCTTGGGGCACTATTTTTATTGGTATCTAGGCTGAGACATTAAAAAGTGGTAACATATATATTCCTTTCCAGATATTTACTATTTTGGATATGTTTTATAGGATTATTAAAAATGTTTTAAAACCTATGATGGATATCAAAATGGTGCATTGAGAACACTTGTTCTAGTAAGAAGTTAAGGATTCCAAGGTATGGGATTTCTTTTCTGATCTTTGATGTTAAAGTTGTATATGATTTTCTCCTTGAGTGATTCACATGTTGTGTTGATGTTTTTTAGGACCAAAAGGTTCCTAGATACCTTGAGAGGGGAGTGAACCGAGTTATGGATATTATATTTCTAAAAATTTTTCCTGCCCCACTAGATATTGACCTCTATATTATAAGGATCACTTTGTTTTCTCTTATGTTGTTAAAATTTATCTTTGTTTTCCTTATTTATCTGATAATGATGATTTGGATGAAATTCAAGAAAGACAGCAGGCATACACAAAGATTTTTACTTGGTTAACCCTCACTGGGCTACGTCCAAGGAGCATACAATGGCGTTGTACCACTATACCAAATCCACTAAAGCTCACTGCCAATTTACAATGTTTTGGATAGATCACTTATATTCCCAATATCACGGACTTTAAAATGATTTGGGTTATCTCACATATTTCCTAAGGGTCACTCCCTGTTTCTCTCTCTCTGGCTCACTACTGGTGGAGAGGATCACCTTCTTCCTCTTTCTTTGCTCAATGCTCTGGAAAGGATCCACTCACAGTTTATAGACTTGTAGGTCTCTTCATTATCACTAATGAATGCAGATTACTCTATATGTAGATGCTCTGTTGAAGTTTCACATTCATCCACTAATGAATACGACTTTACCACAGGTGTACTGGGAAATATCCCAACTTTCTCACAACCCTAGAATTATTGGTGTGCTTCTCTATTCTTTAGCGCGCTTCTCCATGATTTGGCACACTTCTCCATGAATTGGTGCACTTCTCCAAGCCTGGCACGCAAGTGTCACCTAACAACTTTCGCGACACTCCCTTCACCAACTCATAACTTGGTTGAATCATATTCTTTTATGCCCAAACCAATATTAGTGTGCAACTATCAATTGGCATGCAACTTCTGACTAACTTTATACTTGTACGACCAAACCACCACTTGCACGACCAACCTTACTTGCGCAATGGAAGATAAAATTTTCTCTAAGTGTTTAACTCTATAAAAAATGAGAAGGGTTATCCCTCTATTTATAGGCATTTTGGGTACCTTGAGCACTGGTGCGCAAGTCTCCTCCCGACGCGCAGGTACAGCCGCCCTAGTCTCTGTTGCCCTAGTCACCTTGCATTCCCAAACCAAAACTTGGGCACCCCTCTTTCCTTTGACATATTTTGATGTTTAGATCTTGAAACAAATATGGTGCAAAACTTTCCAATCCTCCAAGACACTGGATCGCAAGTCCCTTTTAGAAAAACACTTTTCTCCATTTGTCGATTTTGAGGCCCAAAAATTTGGCAAACACTAGAAAACAATGCTACCTTGTATATGTTCTTTTAATACCACCTCCAGATCATCCATTCCTTTTTTTAGGTTCTTTAATCAATAATAGATTGTTTACAACATCCCCTGAACTCAAAAACTCACAATGTAAACCCCCTTTGTCAACAAATTTGTACATCATGGTCTGCTTTGTCAACAAAAGCAACACAGAGGCCCACTTTGTCAACAAACACAATCACCTCAAAAATGATTCAATGATACCTTTAGATATTTTTTCCCAAAAATGTTATTATTTATTTTGAATTTATAGATATTATCCCATTATAATGATTCAAGTGATGTATTTTGACTCTTGGATAGAAAATTCAAGAGGCGTCTCATGTTTCATTTTTTAGAATGTAAGATTCACATCATATAGGACTGCTAGTGTGTGACTTTATTGATGATTGAGACCAATTGTTTAAAGTGTCAAAAAAACAAAAAGTTTGTTTTATCTTATAGTTTTTGGTGTAATTATTCTCAATTGATCTAACATTCATATATATCTCCTTTTGATGTCAAGTAATGTGGTTTTACATTGGGGCATTTTGTTGTAAGGCCGATGACTCAGTCCTCGTGCATAGAAGCTAAAATTACCATAGTAGGTTTATAGGGAACATTATTCCCACATGTTATACCCCCTTTAGGGTGTTGTTTCTATGTATATGGTTATCTAGTCGGATCTTTGAGTACGATTCCAATAGGTACCATGACTTTTCTCGTGAAATGGACCTTGAGGGGGTATTACCATATGCAGATTCCCAGTGAGTGTCAATTCAGTATCACTTCTGTATTAGTATCATAAACTCCATAGATCAGTTCCTTTTGAGGATTATGAGTGAGTATTAGGGACCTTATAGGTCATGTTTATAGATTTGAAACTCCTATGTCATTGTGATGTTTACCTTCATTAAAGGGACTTGATCTGTAGGGTTAGGTGGGAGACCTAGAGACCCATAGTTTTGACTTAGACCCTTGTAAGTCTACATTTCGTTTTGATCGAGGGAGGATTGAATGTGATAGGTTGGCCCATGTTTTTGGATTCTCTTTTGGCAGTGATCTTATTTGTACACTCATTTTGATATTGAGGCATGGTAGGTTCTTAGGTTTTTATGTTATAGGAATATTGATTCCTTCATCTTTTGATGAAGCACCTAGGGTGATTTGCATCAAGACTGGATTCGATGGGTAGTAATGTTCAGTTTCCTAGACCATTTGACTAATTTTTCCACTATTTATAATATATTCATAGCTTGGGTAGAATTTTGTGACTGGAAAAACTCTGGGGGATGGGAAATCATGGAAATAAAAATCATGGAATAGGAAAAGAGACCAATTTTGAAGAGGAGTTCGAAGATAACGTATGGATAGATAAAAATGATGTTCATGTAGCCCAGTCAACTTATCCTTAAAATAGAAGACTCGCTGGAGTGTGAGTCATGGGTCAAGGTACACACCATTTTTTCATGGTATCGTTTGAATCTAAATTTGTGAGTGGTCGGAAGTGAGCCAAGGATCGATGGTTTCAAGACTCTTTGTTGGATTGGTGGCCTCGGGAGTTACGGTTAATGTGAAGAATGACCCTACATAGTATAGGAGACATCAGAATCAAATTGGGTACCATGAAATGGTTGGCCCAGGGCTAGACTCAGACACACATTGTTGGGAGACGTGTTGTCAGGTGTTGGTTAAAGGAAAGTGTAGCCCAGTTGGATGTGAGTGTTACAGGATCCCTGAGCACCCTGAGAGGAGAGGGGTGAATTAGGGTGTCCAAGTTTTCTTTTAAATCAATATATCTAGTTCCCATATTGGTAGTAATGTGTTAAACCTATATTTTTGGAATATTTTAGTAATAAAACATTCACATGCAATGAGAAAACACATCAGTTTTATGTGGTTTTCCACTTAGGGATAGTCCAAGGAGCATACACTGACAGTGTGTTGGTCAGAAAAAAATACAATAATCTTCAATTTTTATGGAATAAAATAGTTTAGACATAGTCAGTCTTTATTAGGCTCACTTCCTTTAAAATTTTCCAAGGATATCTCACTCCATCCCTCGGAACACTTCCATCGACTCCCCCTAGCTCACTGCCTTGGGTGAAGTCTTACTTAGTTTATCAACTTTAAGGTTGATTCAATATATTTCCATTAAAGTCTTTGTATATATCTAGCATGAACCTATTATTTTACTATTGTCCTGAATTGATTCACTTGAAAGCACTGAACACACAAACCAGATATTCAAATCCAAACTGAAGCTCAACACTGCACTTGTATGGAACACTTCTTCTTGCACACAAGATTTGACATTGTCACCCAAGATGACTTTGATTCAACACTTATATTTCATGAAACACTTATCTTACATGTAGCTACACCATAAGTTCCACTTGGTCTTTTTAGACAAAAGGAACACTTTGTGCATAATATTTTCTTTCTGCGATTTTTCGTGCACTACTCTTTCACGTGGAAGAGTAACCTGATCTTCATTGAAAAGTTATAAGTCAAAAATGGGGCTAGTCACCTATTTATAGGCCTCAATTACCCTATGAATAAGTTTCAGACTAGTCTTCCTCTCTATGTTTATGATTCTCTCCAAGTGCGCAAAAACCCTTTTGACGTTTCATTGGGAGTGAAAGTCTCTTCTGTGCAACCTAGTCTTTCGTGCACATTTAGATATTTCACACACTTTTCATTATTTTCCATATTTTTATGTAATTATAAAAAAACATTCCTTGTAAAAAAATTTCCAAAACACCTTAAATATTTCGTGCAACTCCCTTTTCCAAAAACAATTTTCTCCATTCTCCATTTTTTGGACCCTAAAATTAGAAAACATTGGGAAATGACACCACCTTCAACATAGTTTTGAGAATAAACTGTAAGATCCCTTTCCTTACAAACTCCCTAATCTTCCATGTGGGTATTGAAAACAAACAAAAACCATACTTCATTTATAGAAAAGAACATCCTTTGTTCCAACAATCTCCCCCGATGGGTATGTTGGAAATCTGCAGATAAATTCAATGAAACACCAACTGCAATCAAAACCTAATACATGAGAAACAAATCATCCAATAATCTAAGTCTACATGGGAAATGATCAGTGTAGAAAATAAGAGGGGAAGCATGAATTGGGTTCTTCTGTTTTGGAAATCTTAGAGATGTCCAAGTTAAGCTCTGACTATTTCCTCATAACACAGAATTGTTTTCTCCATTATCATTATCTTATTCTCCCCATTTTTAACTCATTAAAATTATCTACATTTCTCTATAGAACTCATTGAATTTATCTGTTCTCCCAAATTTTTAATAAACCCAAAGAAACTTTTTTAGACTTGTACAGCTAAAAACACACTCCCCCTAGATCATATCTCTCCCATAAACCTGCATTACATAAACAAATTGATTAAGACAGTTAATTCTATTGGGAATAGGGGACCACTCGTAACCTCATCATGCACTGGGAGGTGGCTAAACACTGAGGTTCAATCTATTTTTCATGAACACGTGTTCTAAAAATGTCTTAGTTAGTATGCCATCCACTTGATCATAGGTTCCAACATGATCCATTTTAATCATTCCTTTTTCAAATTTTTTCTTGATGAAGTGATATCTGATTTCAATGTGTTTTATAAAATAATTCTATATAGGATTATTCATAAGATAAATTTCACTCTTGTTATAACAGTGAATCACCCTTGTCTATTTCACCTCATCACCAATATTAGTAAGTTGTTTATTCATCCCAAGTAGTTGAGAGCAAAGCCTTTGTAGCAGAGATATACTCTACTTAATCAGTACTAAGAGACATACATTCTTGTTTCATACTCAACCATCCAACACATTTATTGCTAATAGAGAATGCTCCACCACTTATGGAATTTATTTCTACCACATCTCCAGTTTAGTCAGCATCAAAAAATATTGACAGTTCATTATCTTTTCTAGAAGCAAAGTATAATCCATAATTATAATTTCCTTTAATGTTACTCATGATTTCTTTTTACTGATGTTAAATATTATTCTTTCATATTACTCTGAAAGTGATCCACTAATAATATTGCAAAGATGATATTTGGCCATGTTGTAGTCATGTATAAAAAGCTTCCAATGATTCTCTGGTATATGGTGGGATCCACAGAAGTCTTATCCTCATGCATTCCAAGTTTTTTTAACCAAAATTGAGTTTGACATTGGTTTGGATTCATACATGCTATTTTTTATCAGTAGGTCTCTTACATACTTTTCCTGAGAAATGAAAGTGTAATACTTCTTCTGAATCACCTGTAGCCCTAAGAAGTATATGAATTCACAAATCATTGAAATTTAAAATTATAATTTCATGTTATTGGAAAATTCTTCCACCAATCTCTACCTGCTTCCTCCAAATATAAAATCATCCACATATACCAACACCATAAATTTATCATCCTTTGAATTCTTCAAATAGATATTATGGTCAACACTTCCTATTTTAAATTCAAGATTCTTTATATAAGAATCTAGATGATAATACCATGCTCACAGTGTCTGCTTCAAACTATATAGTTCCTTTTTCAAAGTGAAAACCTTCATTTCATCATTTCCAATCATAAATACAACTTGTTATTCAATGTATACTTCTTCTTCAATAACTCCATTTAATAAATAGTTTTTGAAATCCATATGATAAACTTTGTATCTTATTTGGATTTACAGAGAAATGAAAAACCAAATCGACTCCAATCCCACCACTGGAACAAATTTTTCTACGATGTCAATTCCTTCAATCTGTGTAGGTGTTTTCCAATTTCTAAAGACGTTGGTTTGATAAATTTATGCTCTTCTATTTCTCCTATAAGGGTCAGATGAATTTTCTTAGTCCACAGTTTCCTATTTGGATTATTCATTTGAATCATCATTATTGTGTGATTCTTAAATTGTTTTTATGCCTTCCGCTACTTATATATTTACATCTTCTTCATGAACACTGGAACTATTTTTCCATTGAAAAGGTCTTCAGAAAATTTCCAGAATGATCAGGTTGTCTAAAAATTGAAATAATTATTCTAGAAGCTTCCTTATCATACTTTATTTGTCTCCACCTCAAGTGAAATACTTCTCTACATCTTCATAATATTGGATCTCATTAATAATGGATTTCAAGACATTTTAGTATGGATGAAACACCATAATAGTTCTTCAAATTTTTACTATCCACATTGGATAACTTCCTTAACTTCACAAAGGATAATCTTATTGAACACTTATTCTTCAAGATACTATAAATAAGATCAGTCTAAGATGGTACCATATTAATTTTAGTTATCAAGAGTACATAATCTTTAACTTCATCCAAAAATGATCCTCTATTATAACTATATTTGAATATAGAATTGAGGAATCATTCAAAGATGGTAATTTCGTTATCTTAGCTATCAAGAATTGATAGCCCTATTTTATTCTCAAGTTCTTCCACTGATAATATTATTCACCAACATGATATACACGAGTTTTCTAAAAATAACACTTTTAAATAATTTATTTTACTCATAAATATATATTTTATAGAAAAATATTTCGAAAACATTTAAGTAATTCTTGTATTATGATAATGTCATAAAAGTGACAGTTTTTAGCAAAATTTGTATTTTTTTACTATTCACCTAAAAACCATTTATTTCAGAAAAAACAAAAAATCTGTCCTAAGATAATCTTGTTATTATAAATCCAAAAAATATTTTTATTTCACAAAATATAAATTATAATATATATAAATTCAAATTCTAAATAAAATTATAAAATATAATGAAATTTTTTTTTAATGGAAGTTGAAATTATCAACATTGAATATTATTATTATTATTTCATATCATTTAAAAAATAAATTGGTGTTGAGAAATTAATAATATAAAACATAATTTATCATCATTAATCATAATTTTCTTGAAATAGAAATGCATATCTCAAAAAATGAAAATTTTCAAAAAAATACTTTACTAAAAAATAATTTATTTTATTAGTCATTTTAGGTAAACTAATTTAATTCCATTCATATTAAAAGTATCCTTTATTTTATTTATACATATAATTCAGTGTTTACTAATATTCATTAATGTTAATTCAAAAACTAGTTTCCAATGGTCATACTTAAATATTTATATTTTATCTAAATATATCATTGTTTCATTTAAGTTCATTATTTTCTACGGAGAAAATTATCAAACACATTTTCCTCATCTAAAGTAAGGAATATATTAAAATATTAAGGCTTTACATTCTCCCCCCTTAAATAAATTATTTACTTACCATTTGACACATATGATCATATTTATTTCTATAGGTAACTCATAATTCACCATACATTTCTAGATTATCATGGGTACATTTAGGATATGGAATGAGAAGTATCTGTTTGAAAAAAGATTAATATAATCACTTTATAAATAGATATAACTCATTCTTAATTACAAATATAACTCTAATAAGGGAAGAAGAGTCATATCCATAGGGAATAAAATCTAATAAATTTTGAAAATTAATTATATGATAATCATGTGTGTCATGACCCCCTCTCTCCAAAGATAATGTCATGAAGAGAGATAATGACCCTTAAGTCCTACCTCCAGTCGGCCCTGGGTTGGAAACTATCATCTAGGGTATAAAAATGCATAAATGGGAGGGATTACCCTCTATAACAAATAGGATCATGATACAAGATATCATTGATCAATTAACACCATAACATAGTATAAAAAGGGAACCAAAAACCATTAGATAATTCATGTATAATTAAAATAGGATACAAATAAAAGTCACCAAATTAAAATACACAAAAGTAATGCTCAAGTAGTAAAACGGAAATTATACAATGATCCAACAATTTAATGTTCATCACAGTCCATGTAATCCTCCTAAAAACTTAAAAATCGGTCTATATATGTAGTGTGATCATACAATTATACTCGGTCGAAAAATCAAAGTCTCTCTTGCACATGTGAAAAGAGAATACTAATGCACCTGTGGGAAAACAGTAGAACCAAACAGAACCTATATAGGTATACTAACCAAACCCATCCTCATCATGGCTCACTCACCAAATAATTCATATAATTATAAAAAAACTAATAATAATCATATTGATATAGGGTTCTCCTACCTCATTTCCACTTATTTTCTACTCTCACACCCCCTTGATGTACATCCTAACACTCCCACCACTTCTGTATATCATAGCATGCCAAGAACCCTATGTGAAATTAACCATCACATCACATATTACATGAAGACACCTAGGCCATTTCATTATATAACATAACCATAGTGGTAGGGTATCGTGACCATATAGGACATCAACCTCGTTTCTTCCTCCAACCATGCATGAACCCCACCATAAACCATCTCATAATCTCACCAGAAAATACTTGATTCAACACATCTAACCTATCTTGAACACACCTGGTCTATCGCATCACATATAGAAATCTCATGATAACAGATATTTTTACTTATGGACATCGCATACCATGCATTTCATCATTTCCTAGAAGAGGGAGTGGGGAAGATCAGGTAGCTATCCATCCACACTTACCATCATGATGTTGGGAAAAATACTATCAAAACATTTGGTTGTTGGAACAAGGTGCTCAAAATGGGTGGGTTGCATATAGAAAAATCACAAGAATATAAATGGAATATAATATCATAACACATGATCCCAGCCTATGGTTTTACAATAAGAGTATCAACCAACTCACGACTTTCCCTCACTTTACCGTTGCCTCTAAATGAACCACACAACACCACGAGATACAAATCAAAAGCCACTTTTCATATTCTCATTATAATATAACCCAATTTTTAGATATCTGTTACCAACCCATTTCAATTAAAATAGCCAATTCATTACACGATTTCCAAACCATTATTTCAACAACCCAATATTTAAACACATAACTTTTTATAGTTTATTTCAATTCATTTTACTATTTCCAACCCATTATCCAAACCATGTTAATTCCAATAATACTCGGGAAACCATCACAACACATAACAATAAGCAAAAACCAAAAGTCTAAAAGCACTATCACTCAACCTCATTCCAACAAGTCCAGAAAACACCATTACCACATTCCCAGCCACATAACACAACATTGACCACATGTCCACCACTTTCCACATCACCACAACCATAACCAAAACCATGTCTCATCACAACTATCCCATCATAGGGTTACATAGCCCATCATCCCTACATACCATAACCACGCATCACAAATTCTCACATTCCAGAAAATAAATCACAAAATAAGTTATCATATTTATTCAAGGGGATTTATCAAGTTCCAATTTACTTTTAAGGTTATTCACACACAATCCACAGATCTAACCCTTTTTACTTGAAAATGCCACAAAAATCCTCCCTTCCTCCACCAAACACCGCTGTACTTTCCCTAGAAACCTCAATAACCATATTTCCTAGATATTAATGGGGTAAAATATCTGGATATTTACATCAGATACATCACAAAGTATAATCTCCCTCAAGAATTCAAAACCAACCTAAAGGGAAATAGAGGAAGGGTCTTAATAACCATCCCTTGAGATACCTCTCAAGGATGTCATTACATCTGAAACACCACCACCAACCAAACACTCTAATCACAAGACTCATCTCTTGGACATAGCCACTTTAAAAACCCTTTCAATCCTCACATAACCTTAATACAAAAACTTCCACATCCAAAAAATAGAATATACTCAAGAAAAAAATCAAGGAATTCCATCTCCTATACTAATATATTATCTTCTTTGGTTGGTACTGACTCACCCACATGGTTTTTATCACATCAAGGAATAACACATCTCAATTATAGATTGGGTTTTACCTTTGTTGTATATATTTAATCACACATCATGCCAAAAGGAAGAAACACATCTCTTATAAAATAGTAAGGTCCAAAAATCACATCAAGATAAAACTCAAAACAACTCTAGGTACTGGGCATGCATCTTCATCTTATTCTCCCAAGTACTCTTTATTATACAACTATGACTCAAGAACATACGGACCAAAGAAATTTTTTATCCTCACTGCACTTTCTCTCAATATTCTTGGATCTCCACTAGATGCTCCATGAATATCACATCAATCTCAATATATAACTCTCACAAATTAATGATATGGGAGTCATCATGAAGATACTGAAAGAGAACAAATATGTTGAATATTTAATGGATCTGGTCTAGTTATGGAAGAAATCCACTTCACTAACATGCCCCAACACCTAAAAGTTCCCAAAAATGAGGTGATAGATTACTCCCCTTACCAAACCTATGTAACCCACGTCAAGGGGAAACCTTCAAGTACATGTGGTCTTCAACCACTAAATACAAGGGCCTCATCCCATTATTAGTATAATACATCTTACCAAGCTGTTGTAAGAAATCGTGTTTTTTCATACAAGAATTTTGAGTAGAAATTTGAATTTTTACATTCAAATGCTTAAAAGGGGTTAAATGGTAATTTTACCCTTGAAGAAGATCTTGGATAATTTTTACAGCCACTATGTTTGTCCTGGAATAGATTTTTAACCAAATAATAGGAGTTTGGTTGAAATCTGAGTTGTTCTAATTTTAGAAAAATAATTAATATTAAATATTTAACTAATAAATATTAAATTATTCACGCTTATTTGTTCAGTGGTATATTTTGAATGGAGTGTTAGATTGATATTTTTTCTCTACTATTGAGTCCATAATGGGGATTTTTTTCCTAGGTTAGGCATAAAATAGAGTTGAGCATCAGGCCCGATCAGGGACCCCTTTTCTTTTTATTTTTCTTTTTTTTATTCTTTATTCTTTTTTTTCTTTTCTTGTGTCCTCGTATGGCTTCTTGTGTACACCCCCAGGGGGATTCCTCTTCTGCATGACCGAGATAGAGAGAGATGGAGAGAGGGAGAGAGAAGGAGGTACCATGGTGGAGCTTAGGATGCACTATATCTCCATGAGGAAATTGTGGACCACAGAAATGGGTGAAGCTTTGGTGGATTCCTCCCAATGTAGGATGTATTTAATATTTTCCATAAATCCCAATATATTTGTATTTTTCTAGTTTTAAATACCTATTATAAATTCTTAGGACCCCTTTATGTTCAATCTTCTATTTTGGGGGTTAAAAGGTGGGTTTCAAGGTGGTTTGAGGGTTTTCTGTTCGGTAAAACCCATCTACAAGTGTGTGGTTCAGGGAACACAATTAATGTGTTCCTACATTTTGGGGAAGATGAATTTTTTAAAGTAAACACTATGTAAGAGGTATACACACATTATATCAATACTCAACCATGTATCTGAGTACTCGACCAGGCTGCTCATGTAAGGGGTACATACTGTGTAGGGTACACATACATATCCCATGTAGGTCGCACTCCATGTAGAAGTACACAGTCAAGGAAAATACATGGTCAGGCTGGTTGATGGACATAAGAAGGTACCTCATGTAGGTTACACACCCTGTACCCTTATTATATACAGTGTACTTGGGTGTTTATATTCCAATTATGGCCAATGTACATGCCCAGATAGGGATTGGGAGTATACATCTTGTGCTTAGGGAGACACATCATATACTACCCCTTTTTTAACCCTATTTGGGTTTTTTCTATATATTTTCCTTGAAATCAGAATTGGGCATATGATTAGTCAATTATGATTAGTTTTTTACAAAGATCATGATTCTAAAACACTCTGGGTGATATGAAGACTCTTAATGGGTGTTTTGAGGCTTTTACCTAAATAGAGAGGTTATTACTCCAATAAATGTATTAATTTTTCTCCTTAGAGTGAGACCCTTTACCTATTTCTTTGTATATTTTATTTTTATTATGTATCCCTTATGATATTTTTTCATATTTCCTATGAGGCTATGAGACTATTCATTACTAATGATCCCCTGTATGGTTCCTCTATTTATGTTTCGACTTAGAGGATCCCAAGTAGGATGCCTCTATCTTCTTACTGGTTAATGAAGGAACCTTATGGGCTACCTTCCCTTCCATGCTGACCTAGGGAACCCCTTTTAAGATCCCTTTACTTGTATATCATTATGAGGATCAATTTAGGATTATTATTTCTTATTATACAGTTATAGATGGTCCCTTATAGGATGCCTTCACCAATGTTTTGTTCTGGGGATCTTGTGTAGGATGAATCAGTCTTGCTTATCATTCGAGGAACCCTTATAGGATGCATTGGTCCTTCTTATCATTTAAGTATGTCCTATAGGATTCCTCCTTTACACTTGCTACTAAGGATCCCAAGTAGGATTCCTTCACTATGCATGGACCGTGAGGATCCCATGTAGGATTCCTCTTTTACCTTTTTTTAGGATCATGAGTAGGATGTATATCTTGTGTTATGTCTTGAGAGACTTCATGGGTGCCCTGATGTGTGACCGAACCTGAGTTAGTACATCGGTTTTGGGTATATTTGGAAGTGGTTTTCACCTTAGAAATTGTGTCAAACTTGTAATACCATGGGGTAGAGGTAGTAGTGTTGAGTTTAGGTGTTTGTCCACCCTTACTCTTTTATTTTTTCTTTCACATGTTAACTAATAATGAAGTGATGATTACCAAATGTGATTCTTGGTTATTGTTTGTTGGGCTTAATGTGATGAGTCTTCTTTCCCTTTGGGATTTTCAGATGTGCTTTCCTAGGATCTAGCTTTTGAGCCATGTTATTTATTATATTTATTATATACCCAAAGATACTGCCTGGGATCTGATTATTGAGCTTGTTTATTTATATTTGACTATTATATTATTGGTATTTCCAAATTTTCTTCCAAAAATAAACATTTTGAGCCTATGATTATGATATATGAGAATGGGATCCCTAGTAATGATTCCCATGGAAGATTACGCTCTCCTGAGTGATGAGGATGATTCTTCTCTCATCAGTTTGATATGTGATGGGGATTATTATGCTCTCTTAAAGTTGTGGGCTAAATGAGGATGATTACACTCTCCTTAACCTAGGGTTTTTGGTGGATGATTATGTTCTAAATGAATTTTGGTATATAGAGGATGATTATTCTCTCCATGACCTGTGTCTTATGAAGGATGACTAAACTCTCCTCAATTTTTCATATGTTGAGGATCACTAGATTTGATCACTAGGATCGGTCTTATTAGCCTTTACTTTATTAGGGTGTAGAACATGGTGTCTCACACCTATGATTGATGTTGGGCATGATTTTTACATATGGATATCAAGGGGTTGGAATGGTGTATCACTATTGATCTCTACTTACATGTCTCATAATGGTCAGACCATTAGGGTTTATCTGAGTCTCAATGATGTGAATGCCTACGGACAAGGACCTAGGGCACAAACATTTGTACTACATTTACATGGAAAGAGTGGAAAATCACCCAGATCTTATCCATTTAAAGGATGTTTAGATTTACTTCCCTTGAATTCTTCTTTACAGTGATTGGATGTGAGTACGGGTGAACTTAATATTAGGATGAGTATCCCCCTGTGGGAACGTAGATTACTCATAGATATTTCTATTATTGGCCAAAGAAGGTATATATTGATTATGATTACTGACCCAGAGATCAACTTTATGATACATGGCTTGAATGGCATGACATCCAGCTCAATGACCTTGCATAGGATGTCTAGAAGATCAGGGTTATGGACCCAAGGATCTTCTGTTGTCATTTTTATGTTATTTATTTCACCTTACTCATGTATATTTATATTTTTGTATATATGTTTATGAATGGGACAATACATATATAAACATATAAAAATGGATATTTATTATCTCACTTTCCCAGTTGACTAGGACTATGGTCCTGGGTTTTGAATGTTGTTTCACATTTATTCATTTTACTTATCTTTTTAGTTGTGTCTCAGCTAGTCTAAGAACATTTCTTTTTCAAGAACTATTGGAAGCATATTTTATGGGTTCATCATTAGGGTGGCCTACAGATATTATTTCTCACCCCTAAATGTGCACCTCGGTTTAAATGTATATATTATGTCTTCTTTTCATTTAGAACATAGTCGTATGGTGGTTCAGGGTGAGGCCTAGAGTTTCATGTTTGAGTAGAGATGTTTGTGTGGGTTCTTCTATGTAGGCTGGTGAAGTTTAACAGTTTCTATAGACTGGGTATGTGGTATGGATTGGATTTAGTATTAGAGAACCATACTTTTATTTTAGTTTATTCTTTACTTTTGTATTTGTACGGTCGGCCCAGTGGATGACCAGTGTTGTACATATTCATAGTTGTTTGGAATTTTATAGATTTTTTATTTATTATTATAGAATGTTCTATTTCAGTTAATTTACTACTTCTACACTCATTTTACTATCTATTGTGTATGAAACTTATATATTTCTATTTTTTTACTCTTATATGAGGTAATAGTCTCCACATTATCACCCTCTAAGTCATTATTTCTAGTCGACACCCTCTGTTGTATGGGAATGAACACTTGAGGCCTCTTAACCAACCATCTTGGGGCACTATTTTTATTGGTATCTAGGCTGAGACATTAAAAAGTGGTAACATATATATTCCTTTCCAGATATTTACTATTTTGGATATGTTTTATAGGATTATTAAAAATGTTTTAAAACCTATGATGGAAATCAAAATGGTGCATTGAGAACACTTGTTCTAGTAAGAAGTTAAGGTTTCCAAGGTATGGGATTTCTGTTCTGATCTTTGATGTTAAAGTTGTATATGATTTTCTCCTTGAGTGATTCACATGTTGTGTTGATGTTTTTTAGGACCAAAAGGTTCCTAGATACCTTGAGAGGGGAGTGAATCGAGTTATGGATATTATATTTCTAAAAATGTTTCCTGCCCCACTAGATCTTGACCTCTATATTATAAGGATCACTTTGTTTTCTCTTATGTTGTTAAAATTTATCTTTGTTTTCCTTATTTATCTGATAATGATGATTTGGATGCAATTCAAGAAAGACAGCAGGCATACACAAAGATTTTTACTTGGTTAACCCTCACTGGGCTACGTCCAAGGAGCATACAATGGCGATGTACCACTATACCAAATCCACTAAAGCTCACTGCCAATTTACAATGTTTTGGATAGATCACTTATATTCCCAATCTCACGGACTTTAAAATGATTTGGGTTATCTCACATATTTCCTAAGGGTCACTCCCTGTTTCTCTCTCTCTGGCTCACTACTGGTGGAGAGGATCACCTTCTTCCTCTTTCTTTGCTCAATGCTCTGGAAAGGATCCACTCATAGTTTATAGACTTGTAGGTCTCTTCATTATCACTAATGAATGCATCTTACTCTATATGTAGATGCTCTGTTGAAGTTTCACATTCATCCACTAATGAATACAACTTTACCACAGGTGTACTGGGAAATATCCCAACTTTCTCACAACCCTAGAATTATTGGTGTGCTTCTCTATGCTTTAGCGCGCTTCTCCATGATTTGGCACACTTCTCCATGAATTGGTGCACTTCTCCAAGCCTGGCACGCAAGTGTCACCTAACAACTTTCGCGACACTCCCTTCACCAAACCAGAACTTGGTTGAATCATATTCTTTTATGCCCAAACCAATATTAGCGTGCAACTATCAATTGGCGTGCAACTTCTGACTAACTTTATACTTGTACGACCAAACCACCACTTGCACGACCAACCTTACTTGCGCAATGGAAGATCAAATTTTCTCTAAGTGTTTA
Source organism: Viscum album (assembly GCA_963277665.1). NCBI lineage: Eukaryota > Viridiplantae > Streptophyta > Magnoliopsida > Santalales > Viscaceae > Viscum > Viscum album. The sequence goes on from OY728129.1 coordinate 3,487,007, forward strand.
ACTCTATAAAAAATGAGAAGGGTTATCCCTCTATTTATAGGCATTTTGGGTACCTTGAGCGCTGGTGCGCAAGTCTCCTCCCGACGCGCAGGTACAGCCGCCCTAGTCTCTGTTTCCCTAGTCACCTTGCGTTCCCAAACCAAAACTTGGGCACCCCTCTTTCCTTTGACATATTTTGATGTTTAGATCTTGAAACAAATATGGTGCAAAACTTTCCAATCCTCCAAGACACTGGATCGCAAGTCCCTTTTAGAAAAACACTTTTCTCCATTTGTCGATTTTGAGGCCCAAAAATTTGGCAAACACTAGAAAACAATGCTACCTTGTATATGTTCTTTTAATACCACCTCCAGATCATCCATTCCTTTTTTTAGGTTCTTTAATCAATAATAGATTGTTTACAACATCCCTTGAACTCAAAAACTCACAATGTAAACCCCCTTTTTCAACAAATTTGTACATCATGGTCTGCTTTGTCAACAAAAGCAACACAGAGGCCCACTTTGTCAACAAACACAATCACCTCAAAAATGATTCAATGATACCTTTAGATATTTTTTCCCAAAAATGTTATTATTTATTTTGAATTTATAGATATTATCCCATTATAATGATTCAAGTGATGTATTTTTACTCTTGGATAGAAAATTCAAGAGGCGTCTCATGTGTCATTTTTTAGAATGTAAGATTCACATCATATAGGACTGCTAGTGTGTGACTTTATTGATGATTGAGACCAATTGTTTAAAGTGTCAAAAAAACAAAAAGTTTGTTTTATCTTATAGTTTTTGGTGTAATTATTCTCAATTGATCTAACATTCATATATATCTCCTTTTGATGTCAAGTAATGTGGTTTTACATTGGGGCATTTTGTTGTAAGGCCGATGACTCAGTCCTCGTGCATAGAAGCTAAAATTACCATAGTAGGTTGATAGGGAACATTATTCCCACATGTTATACCCCCTTTAGGGTGTTTTTTCTATGTATATGGTTATCTAGTCAGATCTTTGAGTACGATTCCAATAGGTACCATGACTTTTCTCGTGAAATGGACCTTGAGGGGGTATTACCATATGCAGATTCCCAGTGAGTGTCAATTCAGTATCACTTCTGTATTAGTATCATAAACTCCATAGATCAGTTCCTTTTGAGGATTATGAGTGAGTATTAGGGACCTTATAGGTCATGTTTATAGATTTGAAACTCCTATGTCATTGTGATGTTTACCTTCATTAAAGGGACTTGATCTGTAGGGTTAGGTGGGAGACCTAGAGACCCATAGTTTTGACTTAGACCCTTGTAAGTCTACATTTCGTTTTGATCGAGGGAGGACTGAATGTGATAGGTTGGCCCATGTTTTTGGATTCTCTTTTGGCAGTGATCTTATTTGTACACTCATTTTGAGATTGAGGCATGGTAGGTTCTTAGGTTTTTATGTTATAGGAATGTTGATTCCTTCATCTTTTGATGAAGCACCTAGGGTGATTTGTATCAAGACTGGATTCGATGGGTAGTAATGTTCAGTTTCCTAGACCATTTGACTAATTTTTCCACTATTTATAATATATTCATAGCTTGGGTAGAATTTTGTGACTGGAAAAACTCTGGGGGATGGTAAATCATGGAAATAAAAATCATGGAATAGGAATAGAGACCAATTTTGAAGAGGAGTTCGAAGATAACATATGGATAGATAAAAATGATGTTCATGTAGCCCAGTCAACGTATCCTTAAAATAGAAGACTCGTTGGAGTGTGAGTCATGGGTCAAGGTACACACCATTTTTTCATGGTATCGTTTGAATCTAAATTTGTGAGTGGTCGGAAGTGAGCCAAGGATCGATGGTTTCAAGACTCTTTGTTGGATTGGTGGCCTCGGGAGTTACAGTTAATGTGAAGAATGTCCCTACATAGTATAGGAGACATCATAAGCAAATTGGGTACCATGAAATGGTTGGCCCAGGGCTAGACTCAGACACACATTGTTGGGAGACGTGTTGTCAGGTGTTGGTTAAAGGAAAGTGTAGCCCAGTTGGATGTGAGTGTTACAGGATCCCTGAGCACCCTGAGAGGAGAGGGGTGAATTAGGGTGTCAAAGTTTTCTTTTAAATCAATATATCTAGTTCCCATATTGGTAGTAATGTGTTAAACCTATATTTTTGGAATATTTTAGTAATAAAACATTCACATGCAATGAGAAAACACATCAGTTTTATGTGGTTTTCCACTTAGGGATAGTCCAAGGAGCATACACTGACAGTGTGTTGGTCATAAAAAAATACAATAATCTTCAATTTTTATGGAATAAAATAGTTTAGACATAGTCAGTCTTTTTTAGGCTCACTTCCTTTAAAATTTTCCAAGGATATCTCACTCCATCCCTCGGAACACTTCCATCGACTCCCCCTAGCTCACTGCCTTGGGTGAAGTCTTACTTAGTTTATCAACTTTAAGGTTGATTAAATATATTTCCATTAAAGTCTTTGTATATATCTAGCATGAACCTATTATTTTACTATTGTCCTGAATTGATTCACTTGAAAGCACTGAACACACAAACCAGATATTCAAATCCAAACTGAAGCTCAACACTGCACTTGTATGGAACACTTCTTCTTGCACACAAGATTTGACATTGTCACTCAAGATAACTTTGATTCAACACTTATATTTCATGAAACACTTATCTTACATGTAGCTACACCATAAGTTCCACTTGGTCTTTTTAGACAAAAGGAACACTTTGTGCATAATATTTTCTTTCTGCGATTTTCCGTGCACTACTCTTTCACATGGAAGAGTAACCTGATCTTCATTGAAAAGTTATAAGTCCAAAATGGGGCTAGTCACCTATTTATAGGCCTCAATTACCCTATGAATATGTTTCAGACTAGTCTTCCTCTCTATGTTTATGATTCTCTCCAAGTGCGCAAAAATCCTTTTGACGTTTCATTGGGAGTGAAAGTCTCTTCTGTGCAACCTAGTCTTTCGTGCACGTTTAGATATTTCACACACTTTTCCTTCTTTTCCATATTTTTATGTAATTATAAAAAAATATTCCTTGTAAAAATTTTTCCAAAACACCTTAAATATTTCGTGCAACTCCCTTTTCCAAAAACAATTTTCTCCATTCTCCATTTTTTGGACCCTAAAATTAGAAAACATTGGGAAATGACACCACCTTCAACACAGTTTTGAGAATAAACTGTAAGATCCCTTTCCTTACAAACTCCCTAATCTTCCATGTGGGTATTGACAACAAACAAAAACCATACTTCATTTATAGAAAAGAACATCCTTTGTTCCAACAATCTCCCCCGATGGGTATGTTGGAAATCTGCAGATAAATTCAATGAAACACCAACCGCAATCAAAACCTAATACATGAGAAACAAATAATCCAATAATCTAAGTCTACATGGGAAATGAATAGTGTAGAAAATAAGAGGGGAAGCATGAATTGGTTTCTTCTGTTTTGGAAATCTTAGAGATGTCCAAGTTAAGCTCTGACTATTTCCTCATAACACAGAATTGTTTTCTCCATTATCATTATCTTATTCTCCCCATTTTTAACTCATTAAAATTATCTACATTTCCCTATAGAACTCATTGAATTTATCTATTCTCCCAAATTTTTAATAAACCCAAAGAAACTTTTTTAGACTTGTACAGCTAAAAACACACTCCCCCTAGATCATATCTCTCCCATAAACCTGCATTACATAAACAAATTGATTAAGACAGTTAATTCTATTGGGAATAGGGGACCACTCGTAACCTCATCATGCACTGGGAGGTGGCTAAACACTGAGGTTCAATCTATTTTTCATGAACACATGTTCTAAAAATGGCTTAGTTAGTATGCCATCCACTTGATCATAGGTTCCAACATGATCCATTTTAATCATTCCTTTTTCAAATTTTTTCTTGATGAAGTGATATCTGATTTCAATGTGTTTTATAAAATAATTCTAGATAGGATTATTCATAAGATAAATTTCACTCTTGTTATAACAGTGAATCACCCTTGTCTATTTCACCTCATCACCAATATTAGTAAGTTGTTTATTCATCCCAAGTAGTTGAGAGCAAAGCCTTTGTAGCAGAGATATACTCTACTTAATCAGTACTAAGAGACATACATTCTTGTTTCATACTCAACCATCCAACACATTTATTGCTAATAGAGAATGATCCACCACTTATGGAATTTATTTCTACCACATCTCCAGTTTAGTCAGCATCAAAAAATATTGATAGTTCATTATCTTTTCTAGAAGCAAAGTATAATCCATAATTATAAGTTCCTTTAATGTCACTCATGATTTATTTTTACTGATGTTAAATATTATTCTTTCATATTACTCTGAAAGTGATCCACTAATAATATTACAAAGATGATATTTGGCCATGTTGTAGTCATGTATAAAAAGCTTCCAATGATTCTCTGGTATATGGTGGGATCCACAGAAGTCTAATCCTCATGCATTCCAAGTTTTTTTAACCAAAATTGAGTTTGACATTGGTTTGGATTCATACATGCTAATTTTTATCAGTAGGTCTCTTACATACTTTTCCTGAGAAATGAAAGTGTAATCCTTCTTCTGAATCACCTGTAGCCCTAAGAAGTATATGAATTCACAAATCATTGAAATTTAAAATTATAATTTCATGTTATTGGAAAATTCTTCCACCAATCTCTACCTGCTTCCTCCAAATATAAAATCATCCACATATACCAACACCATAAATTTATCATCCTTTGAATTCTTCAAATAGATATTATGGTCAACACTTCCTATTTTAAATTCAAGATTCTTTATATAAGAATCTAGATGATAATACCATGCTCACAGTGTCTGCTTCAAACTATATAGTTCCTTTTTCAAAGTGAAAACCTTCATTTCATCATTTCCAATCATAAATACAACTTGTTATTCAATGTATACTTCTTCTTCAAGAACTCCATTTAATAAACAGTTTTTGAAATCCATAAGATAAACTTTGTATCTTATTTGGATTTACAGAGAAATGAAAAACCAAATCGACTCCAATCCCACCACTGGAACAAATTTTTCTACGATGTCAATTCCTTCAATCTGTGTAGGTGTTTTCCAATTTCCAAAGACGTTGGTTTGATAAATTTATGCTCTTCTATTTCTCCTATAAGGGTCAGATGAATTTTCTTAGTCCACAGTTTCCTATTTGGATTATTCATTTGAATCATCATCATTGTGTGATTCTTAAATGGTTTTTATGCCTTCCTCTACTTATATATTTACATCTTCTTCATGAACACTGGAACTATTTTTCCATTGAAAAGGTCTTCATGAAATTTCCAGAATGATCAGGTTGTCTAAAAATTGAAATAATTATTCTAGAAGCTTCCTTATCATACTTTATTTGTCTCCACCTCAAGTGAAATACTTCTCCACATCTTCATAATATTGGATCTCATTAATAATGGGTTTCAAGACATTTTAGTATGGATGAAACACCATAATAGTTCTTCAAATTTTGACTATCCACATTGGATAACTTCCTTAACTTCACAAAGGATAATCTTATTGAACACTTATTCTTCAAGATACTATAAATAAGATCAGTCTAAGATGGTACCATATTAATTTTAGTTATCAAGAGTACATAATCTTTAACTTCATCCAAAAATGATCCTCTATTATAACTATATTTGAATATAGAATTGAGGAATCATTCAAAGATGGTAATTTCGTTATCTTAGCTATCAAGAATTGATAGCCCTATTTTATTCTCAAGTTCTTCCACTGATAATATTATTCACCATCAATTCCCTACATTATAAAAAAAATTTACAATACACAAAATATTAAGGGAATAAGGTGTCTCCTCCTTTCTTCATCAATATGAACTACACTGTTGAGATAATCTTCTCAATCATGCCCCTACACTTGTTCTAGTATTTATTTTTTCACATCTGAACATATGTTCAGATTTATGTTCTCTTAGCATAGATCTCTTCACATTATCTTTTGATTTGTGTAGAGAATTATTCTTCTTAATATCCATCATGTATTATACATTATTACTCTTTTAAGGACAGCTTCTTACTTTGATATTAAGGATAAATATTTTTTTTTCAACGTGACCATATTTCTTGCATCTCTCACACAAAACACCTTTAACACATGAGTTTAATTTTGATTTCAAACTCTCATGCACTTTGACTTCATCATGTGGAATTTTTTCTTTTCCTTTTTTACCAGCCTTAGTATGTGCATCTTCATGTTTCCTCATTCTTTCCAAATATTCTACCCAAAGAACAAACTTTTCATTATGAACTGTTGTAGAAAGTTTGGATCTTCCACATGGGTTCATCTGAGTTTCATCCCTCATAGTATTTATTTTGGATGAACTGTTGTTAACGCTCCTTTCGTCACAGAGTCTAAAGATTAGAAAAGGGGAATATCTAACTCAAAGTGATTCAACCTTTGGACAAATACCAAAAATTGACAAAGGAAGGAATAAGAAGAATGTTGCATAAGGGTCGCACAAGTGCTACGATGGTCGTGCAGGTACACTTGCGCACCGCAATGGTCGCACAAGTACACTTGCGCACCCTAAGTAATAACAGCCCGGGGTCTTCTCTAGTCTATAAATAGACCCTGTGGGCCCCCCATTTGAGAGGAGGAATTTTTCCAGAACTCAGATTTGAGCTCCCGGCGCCCTAGTCTCTTCTCAAAGATTCTGAAACACTTATAAGGTAATTTCTTACCTATAACGGAAGATCTAAAGAGGGGGAGGAGTGCCTAAGTGTTGAAACACATTAACACTTGTGTGACTGAGTGGCCAGCCCTTAAGGGAAATGGACACACTTACGCGCCACCTAAATCCTTCAATAGGACTTGCGTGCCACTCTTCTCGAAGAACCTCAAAATGATTCTAAATGCCTTAACCAAGATTCTCTCAAGTATTACCCTGTTGGTTAACCGTTGCGCAAGTAACCATGTGTCACGCAGGTATACCTGCGCGATCAGGACTTGCGTGCCCACGCAGTACCTGCGCGCCTGCCAGGACTTGCGTGCCCCTGCCTTTTTGGGTTCCCTTCTTGCCTATTTCACCCCTCTTAAGCCATTCCACCTCTCTTATTCAAGATCCAGTCTTCAAGACACTCTTCAAAGACATTTATGGCATGATTTCTTGATTTGAATTCCTTATTTGAAAGGAATTCTGTGGAATATCCCTCAAAACCTAGTGATTTACACATCTTTATGTCACTAAAGATTGAGATTTCATTCATTCAACCTCATCCTTTAAGATGAGAGAACTCATTAACTTGGTCCTCCTTTTCAGAAATAAGCCCTAGTCATAATTCGTAACACGGGCCTCCTTTTCAGAAATAAGCCCCAGTCATAATTCTTAACATGGGCCTCCTTTTCAGGAATAATCCCCAGTCAAAATTCTTAACATGGGCCTCATTTTCAGGAATAAGCCCCGGTCATAATTCTTAACTTGGGCCTCCTTTTCAGGAGTAATCCCCAGTCTCAAATATGGGCATCCTCTTCAGGAGTAAGCCCCAAGTCCCCTAATTTTTCAAGTCTCTTAACCTGGTCCTCCTTTTCAGGAGTAAGCCCCAGTCTTAATTTCTTTTAACCAGTCCTAATTTACCTTTGATCTGGGATTCCTTCTCAGTAGTAAAACCCAATCATAAGTCCTCTCCTAATTTGGTCCTCCTTTTCAGGAGTAAGTCCCAAGTTAGAGTATTCAAATCTTCATGAATCACATATACCTCTATGGACCCTGTTCCTAGATTTCTTCCCTGAAGTAAAATCCTAATATTCATTTATCTGGGCAGTCATACATACATAAGTCCCACATTATTTCTTATGATTGCATCTTTCATGGAACAATTGTCTGATTTTTACCAATACCTCTTGATTCTCACACCGAACATGACTCACGTGAGCTTAGAGTGTAAAAGTAATTATGAAATCCTTCTTTGAGCCATCAATCATAAACATCATACTCCCTTACTTGAACTACATGGGTTCTGATTTCTTTTCTAAACAAAGGATACGTAGGTAGCCCATCTGTGGGTTTGATCCCAACTCTGAAATAATCCATGTCCTTCTGAATGACAATAAACTTCAAGTGCCCCACCGAGTGGCTTTAAAACCAGTATGGTCATCATAATGACCAAGATACTTTTATATAAATGTGTCAAAGGATACCATTGACCAAGAATCTCTAATAAATAAAGATGATTATATATCGATGAAGAACCTCGAATACATATAAAAGATTCTCTAAATTTACAACATATTTAATCATTGATTGTCAGATCTAAAGGAAAGATCATTTTTTACTTGGTAATGTAATAAGGATTCACGAACATAACTTAAATCTATAAAGAGAGTCTCAGAGTAGAAAATAATTCCCCTCAAAAATGTGTGATGAGTCCTACGTCCCATCCTCTCGACCAATGCAAATTCATAATCCTCATCAGTCAACAAACTAATGAGCGCCTACCTTTGGAATGTAGGTCTAAATGGATGTGGAATCATTGGATGTTTCCAGTTCTATGAACAAACACGTTAGAAATCGATTGGAATGTTTGAACCTTCAATCAAGGAGGTCATCCCCAAATTCTGAGGGAAACAAAAAATGTTAAACCCGATGTGAATCCTTAACCAAGTTAAAATGATGTTTTACCTATTTGTTAGGCCCCTATTGAAAACTCAATGAGAGGGCCAATAAAAACAATCATTGACATATGTGCTCATCCAAAAGATGTAGTGGCTGAATTTATCTTGATTACATCTGTTATATCAAATAGGAACTCTTTTCCAAGATCTTTTGAATTTCCAGAATGGCTGCTCTCAAGTTCACACCTGTGAATACCGCTGCTGAAAATGCCACTGCTGCTACTCATTCTGGATCGTCGTCCGCTCTGAGGATGACATCACCTACTCAGCGTCTTCAACGCTGGGTATCAAATGCGCTGGTTAAGGAGTACCGTCAACATGGTACCATCCCAACTCCAGAGGCTTCCCAACAAGCCCTCCAAGTGAACAACTCACACCAGTCATCCGAACAACGATGACCAGTGATCAAGAAGCAGGCGGTGCTAACCACCGTCTCCAACCGTTTTGGGTCGTTATCCCCAGAACGCAATCACCATTCACTCCCATATTCTGGGGAGGTGAATGAGAAGGTCCCTCAGGGCCTTAATTCAAGGATGTAGGAGTCCTTCCCAAGGGCTCCCATCAAAAATCGCCACCATACTCATGCGGTCGTGCGCCCTCAACATGATGAGGGTGTCGACTCCAGGCATTCGGCTCAGGTTCCTCAAACCCGAGAAGGCAAGAGGAATCGCCAGAGGCGAAATCTGGTTAACAGTGAGCAGGTTCTCATCTCTGCCATTTCCGGAGAAGTCCACCAACCTAACTTGGTGGCAAGAAATGAGCGAGCACACACACCTGCCCGTTTTAATTCTGTTGTCCAGCAGACTCGTCTGTCAGCATCACGCCAACCCCACCATGCAATTCTGGCGGAGTACTATAGGCAGGAACATACACATGTTTATACATCATCATCTAGTCAATAGGCTCATCTAACTACATATGATGGAGCTCATCAACCATGTTCGGTGAAGTGCAATCAGCAGGCACATACACCTGTTAATACTTGTCAAGCCTACCGACAGTCTCTCTTGGTAGCACACGGAGAAGTCAGTCGGAAAGCTCCGGCGACAAACAGGAGGCAAACTCAACTCTCTGCCCCCACACTTGAGTACTGTCAGGATTCACTAACAGGAAAAGGAGGAAAGGAGCAGGCACATACACCTACTCCAATTAGGGAATGGACGTATATCCTCGTTCTGGCAGCTGAAGTCACTATGCATATTCTATCAATGGTGAAAGAGTAGAAGCAAATCTCTGCTCTTATTCTGGATGCTTGCCAGGATATTACAACAACTTCAGTAGAATCTCAAGCAAAGACATAGAAATTTATCCCTACCAGTGGAGTGACACATCCACAGTTCACTCTGGAATAGACACACACAATTGTTCCAGTCCAAGAGGGTTGTGGGGAATACTCCCCAATATCATACAGACAACCAAGTCAGGCACATACACCTGATTTGAGTGGAGATCGTCAGCCTAACCTGGACATATTTTCTGATCAGGCACATACACCTGCTCAGAGCAGCCACTTTCGTCAAAAAATGGTTTCCAAAGAGATTAAGAAGGCGTCTAAGAAAAAGACCCACCCAGCACAGTCAGGAGATCAAGATCCAATCTTTAACAAGGCCTTGCTCGATGCTGGAGTTCTTGAAGCCCTAAGACAGTTATCAATTGGAATTCAAGATTCTAATCCCTCATTTCTCAATAGTGGGAACATTAATTCCAATGTTCTTCAACAGACACTTCCTCATGAAGGCTTTCTTCATAACAATTCAGTCGATTTCGAAGTTTCATCTTCAGATGAGATCCACAGGAACTCTCTGTGTGGTTAGAAGACCAAGGACCAAGAGATCTCATCTTTTTTTGTAACCCATTATGGTGGTCCTCCCCATGATGATGAATTTTGTTGTGAAAGTCCTCTCCACATTAGTGATGCACATTTCCTGAAAAATGCTCCAGTGGACAATGTAGTGCCAAGAAAGCCCTCTTATCTTGAGGCACTTGAAAATGTGAAATTAGTCACGTCTGATGCTTCATCTCTAGCAGGTGAAATACTTTCTCAATCAGAAGATAGCCTAGGGTGTAGGTCATTCTCTGAACCACCCCTAAGTCATGAATCTTCTAGTTTGATCAATGATTTATCTACCAATATTGTTGAATTCGATGAAGCAACAAGGAAACACCAACTTTGGTCAGATCAGGTAGAAGAATCTTCATTGAATGATAAAGAGGAAATGCTGAACATGAGAAAACAACTGGCAAAATGTAAAGTACCAGTCATGTTTTGGCCTCTGGCTGACTCTCAGTATGACATTCCAAAGATGTTGATGGAAGATGGAATTCATGATATTCGTCTCCATATATGGAAAACTCTTTGTCAGTTGAAGAAGAAAGTATTATCTTATGATGAATATGAAAATCATATTAAGATAATAGAAGGGTTTCAACGTCAGATTGATTTGGAATCTATGTTAGTATCTCGATATCCGAAGGCTGAAAAGTAGCAAAGATCCCTTCAATGTTCATGCCTTGTCGCACTAAGAAGATCGTGTTAGTTAATTGCCAATGCCCCATCTGGTATTCATGTCAGAGGATGGGGTGTTCATAGAGCACTACATTTGACGGTGCTCTCCAGTCAGCAAAGCTCGCCGAAAATGGTCTCATGTAATGTTATTTCCCATGGCCGGCTAGAGTCAATGGGCTTTGTTTGTAATCAAAAGCTTTCCCAAGAACAGGCCTCAACTAGTTCCTCTCAAAATCAAGAATACAGAGAAAAAGTTATTGAATTACTCCTGCATCAAGCAAATGAGAATATTAAACAGGCCTCTCGTATGGAGCAAGCACATCATCAAGTGACATATGTGTCGGAAATCATCCAATGGTCTTTTGAACCAAGTGATAAAAGTGGATACAGGTTAATGCATCTAGCTAATTTCCAGACTAAGGTTCGCAAGATCAGGAGAACTTTTAAGAAAGTCTCAGACATAGCATGTCAAGAGCCACCCCAGCTTTCCAGATTGGGACTCTTTTAAACCAACCCTCGGAATAAACAAATAGGATTCGAGGAGTTGAGGAGGAACAGCAGGAACAGCCCCAGTTCACCAGACTAGGGACTTTTTCAAATTATCAATCCCCTCCTCAAAGAAAGTCGGTCTTTTCTCGATTGGGGAATAATCCTCAAGAGGAACGAAGAGCAAGATTATCAGGATGTTCCCTCCAAGTTACGGTTCGTAAAGAAGTTCCTGAGGGATCGAATCAACAAAAGGCAATGTCTCATCAAAGACATGGAAGAAGACAATATCACAGAAATGCTGAAAGAAGGGATGTGATGCGTTATGCATCAATCAATGTCATCAATGTCGTTATTTCTAATCCACCAAATGAGGCTCACTCAGGGGACTCAGATGAAGAGGTTTCTGCTCAAGAAGATGTACACACTGACACAAATAAAGAAGGTGTGTGTACAAAAAATCAAAGGGTTACTCAGAACCTAGGTAATCCTTCAAGTATCCCACTTCCCCCTCTCTGAAAAGGATCCAACAAAGGGAGGGGAAAGAATCAGGTTACATATACTTCCTTTGGAGAAGGCCAATCGCTCTCACTAGAGAAAAGGTTTGCACAATAGGAGAAAGAAATGAAGGAATTATGGAGGTTGAATGTAGAACTACTTCAGGGTAGTCTTCTTCTTAAGTGTGCTGGAGTCAGTCAGCCAAGGGGATTTGTTGAAGCTACTGAGATGGGTCAAGAATATCCTCCTCTATCAGTACACCCTCACAGGTCTAATCCTATGGGTCAAGTGCAACAATAGTTGGCAGTGCTACCATCAGTTGCAGCACCAACCACCACATCTGTCCAAGCTCTAGTCATTGAACCTACCCAAGTCCAAGTTCAACCGGATGTTTCTCAAAAGTTAATAACTACCATTGAGTCATTAACAGCTCGGTTAGAAACTATGGAAGGGAAATGTGTGCAGGTTCAACCAGAGAAGAAAGTTTACCCTGAATGGGTAGATTAAATCTCTCCTCCATCCAGTTTTAAAAACCCTATATTCCCTATTTTCAATGGATCAGGCGACCCTGAACAGCATTTAACACATTACGTGTCTTGTTGTGATCCTATGATGGAACTCCGGAGTAGAAAAAAGCAGTAAAACTCAGATGCTGTGTACGGACCTTGCAAGGACCAGCTGTTGTCTAGTATACAAGCTTGTAATCCCGGTCAATTACTGGATGGGAAGATCTCCATCAACAATTCCTTCTTCAGTTCATCTCAACTTTGCCAAAGACAACAGTTTTTGATCATAAAAACTATAAGAAAAGGGAGAATGAAAGGGTCTCAGATTTCATTGCTCGCTGGAAGGGATTAACATATTCCCTAAGATTAGCACTCCCTTAAGAAGAATTGATGCCAATCTGTGTGGCAAATTTGCGTGACGAGTTACGCACGCCGTTGATCCCTGTGAAATACACAAGAGGGTTTCGAGACCTTACTTCAATTGCTCAGCAGATTGAAGATTCCCTTATATAGGCTAAGGCTAAATCTCGTGTAATTCCATCAGATCCAGGAAGGAGAATGGGTAAAGCAGAAACTACTACAATTATTCTTAAACAAGCACCTGTGCATATTTCTACTTCAAAACCTTCATCTTCTCGAAGGGCTCCACCTCCTGAGCGCCAACAACAAAGGCTGTTTCATCCAGATGATCAAATAGATCAAAGACAAAAACAATTTGAGGGTCTGAAGAGAAAAACATACTCTTTCTAAAATGAACAAGTTCCTAGTTACTTCTTTTCATCTCTATAAAATAATCTGGTTCAATTGCCAAGGCCTAAGAGGCCAAATAAGGAAGGAGATGAAGACCGTCCCAATTATTTTCCTCTTCATCAAATGTTGGGACATCCCATCTAGGAGTGTTTGTTCTTCAAATACCTCCTGCAAAAGATGGTCAACTCGGGAAAAATCAAACTGAAAGGTTCTTCAGCTTAGGTAGCATGTGTTACTGCTACAGTTCCAGAGGAGTAAGGCGAATGGCAAGAAGTCAAAAGAAAAAATGAACAGAAGTATAATTATTGGATGGTCAGAAAGAAAATCAACCGAACTCATTCTATTTTCTGAACACAATTAAAGAAACTGATTGTGTCTTCTTCCAGGAATATTGCAGCAAAACCCTCCTCTTCAGAGGGAAAGTCCTCAAAGAAATGGCATGATTCAAAGAAGAAAAAAGAATCAGAAGAATATGAGTATGTGTCAAAGCCTAAGCTGTCTTTGACTCTGGCAGACTTCATGCCATCTACTTCAAATCCACGGGCACCGCCCCACCAAACGGAACAGCCTAAACAGTCTAATCAGGAAGAGTCTTCATCAGAAGAAGAGTTAATCTTCAGTTCTGTTAATATGATTCAATTAATGGATCCATATGCTAGTCGCAGTTTCAATTTCGATGAGCCTGAATTCCCTATATCAAATAGGGGAATCAGAGGAAGTTCCAGAGGCTTAGGATATAGGGGAGGACGTGGGTCTTTCAGAAGCCACTATTCCAATTCTACCCCTACTAGAACTGTGTACGCAGCAGAAACTCAAGGTAGATCCCTTCAATGAGCTCAGCAAGAACAAGCAAGTTCTTCTACCAATAGAAAATTCAGTCCTAGCACAGTTATTTTGGAATACCGGTTCAAAGTTCCATCTTCTTCCTCTCAGCAAGTAAATGGATCTAATCGGTCTAATCTTCCAAAACCAGGATATTTCTAACTCCTATCCCAATACAAGATGCATCAACTTCCAAAGGATTTGCTTCCAAGGTACCTGCTAAACCACATATTCATGTTGGGAAACGCAGACCTCTGGATCAAAAGTATGATCTATTGAAACACTTATCCCAAGTAAAATACAAGTTATCAATTCTGGATGCTCTGAATCTGTCAAAAGATCTTTGGGAAGCACTCATTGAGGCTTTGTCGAGTCCTCAGTAGTTTGAAACTGAAATTGCTGCAGCTGAAGTCTATCACATAGAGAATAATCCTGCAGAATTCCATGTAATAATATATTATACTGATGAAGAGTAAGATGATTTTTTGCATGGGAATATTAGACCTTTGTACTTATCTGGAAAGGTCAATGGTGTAGACGTCCGAAGAGCTTCCATTGGCAATGGTTCAGGATTCAACCTCATGCACATTCGTACACTTCATCGATTGGGCCTCACAGAATCTGATTTATCTCCTTCTACCATGATGTTACAAGGATATGATAAAAATGAACAAGAAACACTGGGAAAAGTTGCACTCAGAACTCAGTTTGGATATCTTGTATCCAATTCGGATTTCATGGTTGTTGATCAAGACTCAGCTTTCAACATCATGCTTGGAAGACCCTGGCTACATCAACATGCGGTTATCCCTTCATCATACTATCAATGTCTCAAATATTGTTTTGATGGTCAAGTTAGGACATTTTATGGTGATAAGGCCTTGTTCAATACATGTGAGTCTCAATACATTGAGGAGGAATTCTATCACATGAAGGGAAGGTAGAAATCCACAACAAAGGAGATCACCAAAGTTAATGCTCCATATGGTTTGGAGAAGATTCCAGTAAATCCATTTACACGTGTGACTATAGATTATGTGTTTCCTATTAGTCAAACTGACAAGATAGACCCAAATCAAAATACTCTTATGGAAATATACATAATGTCAATTACGTCAATCGATCCAGACAACGTGGGAGAAATTGGTAACCCACCAAGCAGTGATGAAAGCACAAATGGTGACGTCTTCATTTCATCTAATGAAATCCAACAAGTCTATACTTCTCCAATTTGGCTAGAAGAAGTTATAGCAACATTGGAGGTGAACAATGATGTTGATTCTCAATCCATCATCTCATTTTTATTACACAAAGAAGACCCTTCATCATCAATCGGGTCGGAAATGGAAGCTTCTTCATCAAGATATGAAAATTTTGACATCTCTTATGATCATGAAAATTATGATTTATCATCTACTATGCAAGTAGAAACAGAAGAAATAACACATGATGAAGAAGAAGAGGAAGATCTCAGAGATACTCCTCCAGCATTTGAAGAGGGTATCTCTACCACTGTAGATGAACTCAGAGAAATAAATCTGGGTACAAAAGAAGATCCACGCCCCACTTTAATCAGTGTGGCCCTGACTCTCGAAGAGAAAGAGATGTATATTTATTTTCTAAAGAAAAATAGAGATATATTTGCTTGGAACTATACAGAAATGTCTGGGCTTGATCCTGATGTTTCTACTCATCATTTGGGTTTACCAGAAGAACATCGAGGATTTAAGAAAGCCGTGAGAAGAACACACCCAACTTATGCTTCAAAAATTGAAGCTGAAGTGGATAAGTTTATCAAAGATAACTTCATCATATAAGTTCAGTATCCCATGTGGTTGGCCAATATTGTCCCTATAAAGAATAAGAACAGACAAATTGGAGTTTTCATCAATTTCAGAGATCTTAATCGGCATTGTCCTAAGGATGATTTCCCAGTTCCGATTACAGAACTTTTAATTGATGCAACAGCTGGATATGAAGCACTTTCCTTCATGGATGGATATTCCGGATATAATCAGATCTGAATGGCCCTAGAAGATGAGGAATCCACAGCCTTCATAGCCCCTCAGGGTGTGTTTTTCTACTGGGTAATTCCCTTTGGCTTAAAGAATGCAGGTGAAACATATCAGCGTTCCATGCATCGTATCTTCAAACCCTTCTTAGGGAAGTTTGTTGAATGCTATGAAGATGATTTGGTTGTTAAATCCAAACAACGTTCTAATCACTTGGCTGATTTGGAAGTCATATTCCACAAGCTTCGACAACATAATTTGAAGATGAACCCCTTAAAATGTGCTTTTGGGGTAACCTCAGGAAAATTTCTCGTCTTTATTGTACGACATCGTGGTATTGAAGTCAATCCTGAGAAGACCAAGTCAATACTTGGTATGTCACCTCCCCAAAATTTGAAATAATTAAGAGTACTTCAAGGACACTTATCCTATATTCGGCGTTTCATTTCCAATTTGGCAGGAAAAAGTTTACCCTTCACCAAATTGATGAATAAGGGAGTCACTTACCAATGGACTGAAGAATGTCAAGAAGCATTCGATATTCTCAAGAAATACCTCTTGAGACACCTGTTGAAGGAAGACCACTTATATTTTACGTGACAGCTCTAGAGCGATCATTGGGTGCCTTTCTTGCTCAAAATAATGATGATGGGAATGAAAACAGCCTCTACTATCTCAATCGAACTATTCTTGAAGCAGAAACCTGGTATTCAAGTATTGAGAAGTTCTTCCTAGCATTAATATTTGTAGTTTAGAAGTTGAGACACTACCTGCAACATCACAAGGTCCAATAAATATCTCGCAATAACCCGCTCAAATTCATCCTTAGTCGTCCAATGCTTACAGGACGTTTGGCAAGGTGGGCAGTTATTTTGCAGCAATTCGACATTCAGTATGTGTCTCAAAAGGCGATAAAGGACCAAGATTTGGCTGATTTCCTGGAAGAACACCCTTCAGTGGAAGACACATCTTCAGATATTGAAATCCCTGATGCGGAATTCTTCTCTATTCAAGAAAGTCTTCAAGCATGGGAAATGTATTTTGATGGTGCTTCCAGAAGTCCAAAAAGGAGGAAAATGGAAAATCCTAAATTAAAAAAAGTTTTCTTAGGAATTGTGCTCATTTCTCCAGAAAAGGAAGTGTTACCTTATTCCTTCTTATTGTGGGAAGGTGGTACCAATAATGAATCAGAATACCAAGCTCTCATCACAGGCTTGGAATTAGCGCTTCAAGCACAAGTGAATCACATAAAGGTGAAAGGTGATTCATACCTAGTAATCAAACAAGTAAATGGGGATTATGCCATCAGAAAAGAAGAACTAATCCCTTTGTATGATTATGTCAGAGAGATAATGGTGGAATTCCCTTCAGAACTGACATTTTCTTATGTCCCAAGATCACAAAATGCTCAAGATGATGCACTGGATAATATAGCCACATCTTTGGAAAATCCTAATCGGGACGAGACAACCATCAATATTGCCCACCCTCATGCAATTTCACCATATATTCAAATTAGAACAGAGGAAATTAATGAAATTAGTCCCATTCCTGAATCGTATGGTCATACTACAGGATGGATGTCACCTATCAGGGAATACCTTCAAAATAGAACACTTCCACCTGATAGAGTCGAGAAAGAACAAATACGGTGACGTGTGGTCAATTTTACTCTTTATGATAGCCCAGATCACCTAGAGAAAATTCTCTAAAAGCTTGGTTTTGATGGAGTTCTCTTCAGATGCATTGATGGTGGAAAGACAATGGTTGTCATGAAAGAAGTGCATGCAGGAGTTTGTGGTGCCCACCAGTCTGGACATAGACTGTCTGATCTGATTCGAAGGCTTGGATACTTTTGGCCTTCAATGATACAATATTGTGTTGATTTCACAAAGAAGTTTCATTCATTCCAAGTACATTCCAACTTCATTCATCAACCTCCAGAGTTGATTCATACAGCTAAATACTCATGGCCATTTTCCACATGGGGAATGGATGTGGTGGGACCTTACCCTTCGGCTATGGCCAAGCAGTTTAAGTACATTCCTACTGCTACTGACTTCTTTTCCAAATGGGAAGAGGCAATACCTCTCAAGGAAGTCATTTCTAAATGTGTTGTTAGCTTCATCAAGTCTAACATCATTACCAGATTTGGTGTCCCTCATACCATATTGACGGGCAATGGCACCAACTTCTGTTCATCTGAGGTGAAGAAGTTGTATCAAGAATACAACATCAAATCCAACCATTCATCTCAGTATCATGCAGCGGCCAATGGCCAGATAGAAGCCTTCAACAAGACTCTTTCAAATATACTGCAAAAGATGGTGGATAAAGATAAGAAGTCATGGCCTGATAAACTCTTTCATGCTTTATGGGCTTATCGGACTACCACCCGCACTGCGACGCGGTCGACTCCATATTCATTGGTATATGGAACAGAAGAAGTCTTGCCAATTGAAGTTCAACTACCCTTGCTCAGAGTTTCTATTTGTGATCAATCATCTACAGATGAACAATCTCAAAAGCGATTGAATTAATTGGAACGGTTAGATGATAAAAGATTGTTCACTTTTCACCACTTGGAAGTCTATCATAATCGAAGAGCACGAGCTTTTAACAAAAAAGTTTGTCTTCGTTCATTCACTCAGGGAGAATTGGTATTAGTTCTCAGAAATCCAATGATACCCTGAAAGAAACCTCCCAAGCTTGAGCCAAAATGGGAAGGACCTTACTCAATACATAGGGTCTACTCCAATGGAGCTTATTCATTAATCTCGATGGATGGAGAACTCATCACTACTCCAACCAATTCAAGATTTTTGAAGAAATATTTTATATAAACACAAAATATATCATCTGAAAGGTCCTATATGACCTTAAACTACACCACCGTCCAGCAAGACGTTAAACTGCATAACCAACTGTCCATACATATGACCTTAAACTATTTTTATTACTTTCGTCCCACACGATGTTAAACTATAATGTCCTAACTACATGACGTTAAACTGCACAATCCTCTTTTTTGTCCAACATGACATTAAACTGTATCATCCCTTTTTCGCCCAACATGACGTTTAACTTTGAAAAAAGTTCCCTAATTTTTCCAACATGACGTTAAACTGTGTCCCCTTCATCGTCCTTGCTATATGACGTTAAACTATACACCAATGGTCCATGCATATGACCTTAAACTATTTGCACATCCCTTAGGTCTTGTATGACCTTAAACTACACCACCGTCCAGCAAGACATTAAACTGGATAACCAAAAGTCCATGCATATGACAATAAACTATTTGCACATACGTCCAACATGACGTTAAACTGTGAAAAAAGTTCCCTAATTTGTCCAACATAACGTTAAATGGTGTACTCTTTTGTCCTCACTGCATGACATTAAACTGCACAGTCCCCCTTTCGTCTAACATGACATTAAACTATATTGTCCCCATCGTCCTAACTACATGATGCTAAACTACACAGAAATCCCTTGATACGTCCTACATGACATTAAACTGTACTTTGTCCCTGCTACATGACACTAAACTGTGCAGCACCAATAGTCCTAACTGCAAGACTTTAAACTGCATAGTCCCTTTATATGTCCTACATGACATTAAACTGTTCATCATTAGGGTTGTTTCTACCTCTTGTTTCTCACACCGAGTATTACTCATGTGAGCATAGAGCAAACTTCAACCATAACACTCTCTCTCGGCTATTAACCATGTGTAAGTCCCAACAACATCATTTTCTAGGTCATTGTCCCCAAGAACAACTTGATCATTAATTCATTCTTTAATTGAACTACGCGGACTTTGATCCTTGCCTTCCAGGCTGGGTACGTAGGCAACCTCCCAAGGTTCAAGCCCAAAACCAATCTCTTCACATTGGTTGACCTCCATCTCATATGATGTTGATTCGTGAAACCACACCTAGAATCAATATCTTTACATTGTTTCACTTTCGTCCTTGTTATACAACATTAAACTATACAACACTTTTGTCCAGTATGACAATAAACTAAAATATTCTTTAATACCCTCACCTGAGATGGAACCATTATTTACATTTATTTTTCAATCATGTTTCATTTCAAACACTAAGTGTATACATGGCAATGCCCAAACCTTTTATCTTGGGTTAAACCATAATTGTACTAAAGTCCCCTTTCACCCTTCACATGTACGAACCAAATTTGTACAGAGGGTATTTCTAGAACTACGTGGGCTTGATTCCCATCCTTATGGGATACGTAGGAATGTTCGAGTGTTCCTAGAATCCATCCCCAAGTCTTTGGGCCTAACCCCAAATTCCACTTTCAGTCCCTTTGCTGAAAATCCCCCATGAAAACACACACTGTGTATTTCTTACAATGGTCCAAGCTCTATGACCCTAAACTAAGATCTCTAATCCTTTTGTCCCACACGACGTTAAACTGTAATTTAAGAACTACGTATGGCTTGATTCCCATCCTTATGGGATACGTAGTGAAGTCCAACATTTTAATTCAGGACCCATCCACAACATGATTATGGTTAGCATTGATCTGTGTATCTTTGTATACATTGGAAAATACCCATCTTTATGTGTAATAATCCTAACCTTAAATATTTTCAGATCTTCATAGACATTTTCTTGACTTTTAGTCACAAAAATGTCAAATTTTTTAGAGTTCTTTTACCTGACTACGCAGCATGTGCCCTTAGGCGGCCTTGCATAAACAGTCCACATAACAGACTTGTCATCCAAAAGATACTATTATTTGACTATGCAGCCAATTCCCTTAGGTGGCCCTTCATAATTCAACCCCCTAACGGGTTTGTTAAATAATGGTAACTTCATTCTTGGGAAGAAAGCCTCTTTTTTCCTTATTGGTCTTAAATGACAGTATGTAGGGATCTGCAAAAATATCCATCCTTAACATATTTGTCCCATAGCATTTTTTTATGATCTGAAAGTATTAAAGTATATGGTTTATATTCTCCTTCCCTATGTTTGGGTCATACCTTCATAGGAGTAATATCCATCCAGTTCTTCGATAATCTTGTTTGGAAATATCTTCTCCATATTCAAGTAACTCTTTCCATACAGAAAACTCTATGCTTTGGAAAATTTAAATCTCCATAAACTTTCACAAGATTTTATCACTAGGAAAGTAAATTTTTTAGAGTTCTTTTTCCTGACTATGCAGCACGTGCCCTTAGGCGGCCTTGCATAAAAAGTCCACATAACAGACTGATCAGCCGAAAGATACTATTTATTTGACTATGCATCCAATGCCCTTAGGTGGCCCTGCATAATTCAACCCCCTAACGAGTTTGTTAAATAATGGTAACTTCATTCTTGGGAACTACTTATTCTTATGCCTTTTAGCTCTTTTTCATATCATTCCTCGGATCAAAATATTCTTAAGTCATAGTTTACATATTTTCCTTCATACTTGAGTATGGTAATATGTTTTCAGATAAATTTTCAAGAAATTGAGTCAATTTTAATCCATTTTGGTCAAAGATATTTCGACCATAAACATTAGCCTTTTTATGTCCGACATGCATGACATTAAACTGCCCACAAAAGACAAAGTAACTCTGAATAAAAGTCAAGTTCTAGCTCACTAAACATTCATTTTGTATGATTTAGGTAATATTGAGAAATTAAAAGGCTCAAAGTTTGTAGGGTTATTTATATTAATCCTAGTAAAAATAAAACTATGCTTACTAGGCCCATTGGATTAGGTAAAATTTAAAGCAGGTAGCAGGAAAATATGTGCACAAGTGATTGAAGATAAAATCATTCTTTCCATTTGATGAACAAGAATTAGAAGGACATCCACAAATTGGAGCCTCTTCACTTTTTCAAGAATTACAAAAGACTTTAAACATAACTCTTAATTTGATTTACAGCATCTCGAGCTTCATCAGCAGCCACCTGGAATTCATTCATTCAACTAGATACCATAAGAGATGAAATGATACCAGCTCTTCTTGGAAAAATTGTAAAATAATGTTCTTGAGTGCGGTTTCAGAAAATTTTCTGCTGATCAAACAGTGACTCTGTTTCTGTCCAAGAGACTTGGAAGATGGATACATGGATTTGAGAATGAATCATTGGAAGTAAAGATCCATTTGAAGAGAGTACCCTTTTCAGATATTGTTCCAATCCTATGATTGTCTTCTCTCCACCAACTAGTAATAGAAAACATTCCATCCCATGGCTTTGCCATTTTCATATCTGCAAGGAAATGGCATGCAGGAAAATTTTGAAAGTTCATTCCAATGTTGTTGCTCTTAATGCACAGCATAACCGAAATAGAGGAGTAGAAGTTCAGCTTCATCTCAGGAATATAGTTAATTGCATCCGGAACATTGACTCCTTGCAGATGACCATGACCATACAGAGGCTGATAGATGCTCTGTGGGAAGTTAAGATGATATTTCTTCAAGTAATTAGCCAAATATGGAAGAGTGTTGTCACATATATCATAGTAATCATGGAAAAAAATGTTCATTATGTCATCAATCCACTTGCTATTCAATTCATCAGCCATTCAAATTCTCTTGGGAGCCATTGATTCTACACAAAAGTTGAGTAAATTAACTTTTAAGTAAGTTTATTTTTCATAAAATTTATGAAGGAATTTCAAAAAAATGGCAAATGCATTAAGGCACACAAGTCTAATTTTGACGAGAAAGTATGGATGTTCCACGCAACTATTTGGAACTCAAGTATCACCATGCAAGTCCGAATACCTATACAGCAGCGTGACAACAAAGAAACATCAGAAAACAGAGAAACTTGTGTGGTGAAGGCAACTTGCACGGTGAGAGCTCGAAAGTTTGAAATCTGGATGCTTTGTACAGAAATGAGGCCCTCTATTTATAGACAAGGTCATACCCCTACACACCAGACCCTGCGCAGCCGAAGCTCATTTCTACGCCATACCTTGCACGCCCCAATTCCCTTTTTGATTCTCGATTTCCTCAGAGTCAAATCCTCATTTCTTTTGGATCCAACTCTGAGGGGGGACTTTTGTTGACACTCCTTTCGGCACAGAGTCTAAATATTGGAAAAGGGGAATATCTAAGCTCAATGTGATTCAACCTTTGGACAAATATCAAAAATTGACAAAGGATGGAATAAGAATAATGTTTCACAAGGGTCGCTCAAGTGATACGATGTTCGTGCAAGTACACTTGCACGCCGAAATGGTCGCACAAGTACACTTGTGTTCCCTAAGTAATAACCACCCGAAGTCTTCTACAGCCTATAAATAAACCCTGTGGGCCCCCCATTTGAGAGGAAAAATTTTTCCAGAACTCAGATTTGATATCCTGGCGCCCAAGTCTCTTCTTAATGCTTCTGAAACACTTCTAAGGTAATTTCTTACCTAGAACGGAAGATCTAAAGAGGGGGAGGAAGGCCTAAGTGTTGAAACTCATCAACACTTGCGTGCCTAAGTGGCCAACCCTTAAGGGAAATGGCCACAATTGCGCGCCACCTAACTCCTTTAATAGAACTTGCATGCCACTCTTCTGGAAGAACCTCAAGATGATTCTAAAGGCTTTAACCAAGAGTCGCTCAAGTATTACCCTGCTGGTTAACCGTCGCGCAAGTACCCATGTGTCGCGTAAGTATACCTGCGTGACCAGGACTTGCGCGCCCACGCAGTACCTGCGCACCTACCAGGACATGAGTACCCCTACCTTTTTGGGTGCCCTTTATGCCCATTTCACCCCTCTTAATCCATTCCACCTCTCCTATTCAAGATTTAGTTTTCAAGATACTCTTCAAAGCCATTTATGGCATGATTTCTTGATTTGACTTCCTTATCAGAAAGAAATTCTATGGAATATCTCTCAAAACCTAGTGATTTACACATATTTATATCACTAAAGAATGAGATTTCATTCATTCAACCTCATCCTTTAAGATGAGAGAACTCATTAACCTGGGCCTCCTTTTCAGGAATAAGCCCCATTCATAATTCTTAACCTTGGCCTCCTTTTCAGGAATAATCCCCAATCATAATTCTTAACCTCGACCTCCTTTTCAGGAATAAGCCCCAGTCATAATTCTTAACCTGGGCCTCCTTTTCAATAATAATCCCCAGTCATAATTCTTAACTTGGACCTCCTTTTCAGGAGTAAGCCTCAGTCTCAAATATGGGCATCCTCTTCAGGAGTAAGCCCCAAGTCCCTTAATTTTTCAAGACTCTTAACCTGGGCCTCCTTTTTAGGAGTATGCCCCAGTCATAATTTCTTTTAACCTATCCTAATTTACCTTTGATATAGGATTCCATCTCAGGAGTAAAACCCAATCATAAGTCTTCTCCTAATTTGGGCATCCTTTTTAGAAGTAAGCCCCAAGTTAGAGTATTCAAATCTCCATGAAGCGCATATACCTTTATGGACCCTGTTCATAGATTTATTCCCTGAAGTAAATCCTAATATTCATTTATCTGGGCAGTCATACATACATAAGTCCCACATTATTTCTTATGATTTCATCTTTCAGGGAACAATTGTCTGATTTTTACCAATACCTCTTATTTCTCACACCGAGAATGACTCACGTGATCTTAGAGTGTAAAATTAATTATGACATCCTTCTTTGAGCCATTAATCATAATCATCATACTCCCTTACTCGAACTAAGTGGGTTCTGATTCCTTTTCTAAATAAAGGGTACGTAGGTAGCCCATCTGCGGGTTCGATCCCAACTCTGAAATAATCCATGTCCTTATGAATGACAATAAACTTCAAGTGCCCCACTGAGTGGCTTTAAAACCTGCATGGTCATCATAATGACCAAGAGACTTTTATATAAATGTGTCGAAGGATACCATTTACCAAGAATCTCTAATAAATACAGATGATTCTCTATCGATGAAGAACATCGAATACATATAAAAGATTCTCTAAATTTCCTACATATTTAATCATTGATTGTCAGATCTGAAGGAAAGATCATTTTTTACTTGGTAATGTAATAATGATTCACAAACATAACTTAAATCTATAAAGAGAGTCCCGGAGTAGACAATAATTCCCCTCAAAAAGTTCTGATGAGTCCAACCTTCCATTCTCTCGACCAATGAAAATTCCTAATCCTCATCAGTTCACAAACTAATGAGCACCTACCTTTGGAAAGTAGGTCCAAATGGATGTGGAATCATTGGATGTTTTCGGTTCTATGAACAAACCCGTTAGAAACTGATTGGAATGTTTGAACCTTCAATTAAGGAGGTCATCCCCAAATTCCAAGGGAAACAACTACCCTTAAACTTCTTCAATTTAAAATCAAAGGTCTTCTCGGCTTCCTTACTTGTGATCTTCTTGGGAGAATTTGTGTTTACAATATTCTTCTAATTTATTCCCAAGGAATATTCTTTATACTTTGCTATCATTTGTTGTCTTATTTCCTTATCACTAGTTAATTCATGTTGAGATAAGCATGTACTAACTTTGTGAGCACTTCCATTGCATACATCAAAAATATTATATAGATTCCAAAAAATGTTTGCAATAAATAGTTGTTTCTAGACCTATGGATATTGCTTCTTATTCTATGGATTGCTCCCATTGAAATAGGCTTCCTCTATACTCTTTAATTTACTATATTATACCAACAATCCAATGCAATATTCCCAAATCTATTGCAGCACCAACATTGACCAAAAAACCTTTATATCCTTATATCATCTATATAAGGTTGTTGAATATTCTTCATGACTATTTGTGGTTTTTGTGGGTGACCAGTTTCCATAACCTCTTTCCTTTCCACCCTAGTCATGGTGTTAGATTTCATATCTTCTTTATTCATCTATAATTGTCCAATATTTTTCTTACATCCTTCTCTCTTCATGAAAATATTTTTAGAGTCATTTACACAAGTTGGTTTGGATGGTACCTATTTCCTCTCAGCTGCTTGAGATAGATCATCAAATGATGTCATGATCTTATTATCACAAGCTGGTGGTATTTTAACTTTTGAATCCTCTAGTTAACATTGAGTAGATACAGTAGTTGTTTCCTTCTTTTGTGATGTATCAATATGAATCTTCTCAAGATTGACCAACTGGGCTTCCAAATCTTGGAATTTCATATTAAGGATGATTTTTTTATCTTCAATAATAATAATATTTTCTTCACAATCCTTCTTCAATATAACAACTTTTTATTCATTCATACCTTCCTCTATAGAATATGTTTATTTTCTCACCTAGATAATTTCTTTCTACATACATTGAAGGATTCTGCAAACAATAGTGTCTCTTTATTCGGGAATATCTTGGAGATAATTTCTTAATCTCTCAATTTCATATTCATGTGAGGTTAAAGATTGATCATCATCACCACTTGTGCTAGGATCTTTATTTTTTGGAAAACCTTCAAAGGTGCTAACACATACCTCTTAATCACGTGAAGATGTTGATTTACATGAGGTATAAGTGTTTTCCTTTTCTTTGGTGGAGACCTAAGCCACCTACTCTTTACATTCCAAGCCTAGTATATCTTCATTGTCAGAAAGGCATGGAGAACTTGATGATACATATTATTTAGATAATATGGACTTCTTAAACTACCTATTCTCTTTATTTTTCCTTCTTATCATAGTCATGGTGTATTTTGGATTCTTCTCATAAATAAATAGATATTTATAAAAACTAAACTTCATTGTTGAATAGGAAAGAACCTCAAATATTCAATAAATAATAGCTTTACTGTAGTTTATCCAACATACGTGAACCCTCCCTTTCATACCACTTATAGGACCCCTAAAGCACTCTGAGAAGGGAGGGGTGAATCAAGGTGTCAAATTTTTCTTTTAATACAATGGGTATTGTTCCCATTTTTGGTAGGAACTTGTTAAACATGTATGTTGGAATAGTGAAGTAATGAAATATTCACATTCAAAGAGACAACACGATAGTTTTACTTGGTTCACCACTAAGGGATGTTCCATGGAGCATACACCGATAGTGTGTTGGTCATACCAAAATCCACTAATATTCACTTATCATGCAATACAATAGTTCAGACACAGTTACTCTATTCCAGGATCACTTCCTATATAATTTTTTATGGATATCTCCCTACTTCCCATATAACACTTCTGTTGAATACCCCTAGCTCACTATCTTGGGTGAAGTCTTACTCAGTTTATCAACTTGATGGTCTCTTCAATAGATTGGAATTAATGTCTTTGTCTCTATCTATCAAGAGACACTAATTGCACCATTGTCCTAAATTGATGCACTCAAAATCACTTTAAAAAACTAGATATTCAAATCCTGAATGAAGCTCAACACTACACTTGCGTGGAACACTTCTTCTTGCATGCAAGAATTGGGATTGTCATGCAAGATGAATTTCAAGAAACCCTTATTTTTCACAACCCTTATCTTTCACACAGCTGCACCATTAGTTTTTCTTCGTCTTTTTAGACTAAAGGGACACTTTTCACGTAATATTTTCTTTCTTCTATCTTCCACGTGAAACTCTTTCATGTGGTAGAGGAACCTGATCTTTATTGAAAACTTCTAGGTCTTGAATGGGGTTAGCGACACATTTATAGGACCTAATGAACCTATATGTAATTTTTGGTTTCATCTTACTCTATGGGCATACGATTCTCTCTGAGCACACAAAATTCCTTTTGACGTCGCATTGGGTGCACAAGTCTGTTTTGCACAACCTCATCTTTCACGCACATTTAGATATTTTGCACACTTTTTTCCTTTACCATATTTTTATGCAATGATCATGTAACATTTATTTTTTAAAAGTTTCCAAACCACCATCAATATTGTGCACAACTCCCTTTTCCGAAAACATTTTTCTCTATTCTCTAATTTTTGGACCGAAAAATTTGGAAAACACTAGGAAATGAAGCCACCTTCAACATTGTTGTCAGCTTGAACTGTAAGATCAATTTCCTTGAAAAATATCTGATATTTCATTTGAGTATTTACAACAAACACAAACCATATTATATTTATATCAAATAACAGACTTGGTTTTGATAATCTTACCCTTTGGGTTTGTTGGTAATCTACAGATAAATTCAATGAAGTGCTAGTCACAATCAAAACTATATATGTGAGAAACAAATCATAAAACACTATAAGTATATGTGGGATAGGATTTGTGTTGAAAACATGAGGGGAAGGATGAATTAGGTTCTTGTGTTTTGGAATGCTTAAAAATTTCTAAGTTAGCTCTGATTGTTTCCTTATAACACCGAATTGTTTTCTCCATTCTCATTCTCTCATTCTCTCCCATTGTAACTCATTAATATTATATCCATTTCTCCAGGGAACTAATTAAATTTATCTATTATTCCCCATTTCTAGTAAACTCAATGAACCTATTTTGGACTTGTAGATCTAAAAATACACTCCCACCAGATCATATCTCCCCCATAAACCTATATCACTTCATCAAACTGATTAAGACAGATAATTAAGCTCGGGAGAGGGGGTTACTCATAACCTCCTCATGAAATGGGAGGTAGATTAAAACTATTGTTCAACCAATGTTTCTCAAACACATTTACTAATAATTTATTGGTCAATATATCAGTCACTTGATCATATGTTCTAACATGATCCATTTTAATCATGTCATGTTAAACCTTTTCCTTGATTAAGTGATATATGATTTCAATGTATTTCATATGAAAATGCAGAATAGGATTCTTCGCCAGATCAATTTCACTCTTATTATCATAGTGAATCACCATTGGTTGTTTCACCTCATCACCAATATCAGCCAGTTATTTCTTCATCCAAAGTAGTTGAGTGAAATCCTTTGTAGCAGATATATACTATGATTCAGGAGTACTAAGAGAAGTACATTCTTTTTTCTTACTCAACCATCCCACATATTTCTTGCCAATAAAGAATGATCTACCACTTATGGACTTTCTGTTCACCACTTCTCTAGCCTATTCAGCATCATAAAATGATTATAGTTCATTATCTTTTCCTACAAAAAAGTATAAGGCATAATTTTAAGTTCCTTAAATGTACCTCATGATTCCTTTTTACTGTTTTAAAATGTTCTTCCTTTAGATTACTCTAAAAGTGAGTATCTCAGAATGTCTCAAAGATGATAACTGGCCATGTTTTAGTTAAGTATAAAATCCTCCAATGATTCTTCTATATTTGGTGGGATCCACATAAGACCCATCCTCATGCCTTCCATGTTTTTCTCCAACCACAATTGGAGTCGACATTAGTTTGGATTCATGCATATCAAATTTCATCAGAAGATCTCTTACATACCTTTCCAAAGAAATGAATATGTAATCCTTATTATAAATCAACTAAATCCCTAAAAATTATGTGATTTCACCAACCATAGACATTTCAAATTCTGATTTCATGTGATTGGAAATTTCTTCCACTGATCTATGCCTGCTTCCTCCAAATATAACATCATCCACATATACCAGCACCCAAAAATGATCTTCCTTTGAATTATTCAAATAGATATTATGGTCAAAACTTCCTATTTTAAATTCAATATTCTTCGAATAATATTTCAGATGATAATACCATGCTTTTGGGATCTTCTTCAGACCATATAGTGTCATTTTCTATCTAAAAACCTTCATTTAATCATTTCCAATCATAAATACAAATGGTTATTCAATGTATATTTTTTCTTCAATAACTCCATTTAAGAAAGAGTTTTTGACATACATATGATAAACATTGTATCATATTTTTATTTCCATAGGAAGGAAAAACCAAATCAACTCCAGTCCCAGCACTAGAGAAAATGTTTCTTCAATATCAATTCTTTTAATCTATATAGGTGTTGTCCAATACCCAAGTAAGTTGGATTGATCAATTTATGTTCTTCTATTTCTCATTAGAGGGTCAGATAAAGTTTCTTCATCAATGGATTCCTCTTTTGATTATTCTTTTAAATCATCATCATTGTGTCATGCCTGAATGTTTTTCATGCCTTCCTCTACTTCTACATTTGCATCTATTTCTTGAACACTGAAACTCTTTTTTTTCAATGACATGGTCTTCAAGTAATTTTCATAATTATCAGGTTAGATAACAATTAAAATAATGATTCTATAATCTTCTTCATCATTGTTCATTTTTCTCCCCCTCAAGGGAGATATTTCTCAGTATCTTCATAATGGTGGATATCATTAACTATGGATTTCAAGAAATCTTAGTATTGAGAAAACACTAGAATGGTTCTTCATCATGTGACTATCCAAATTTAATAACTTCCTCGACTTCACCAAGTATAATCTTCTTTAACACTTATTCTTTAGGGTACCAAAAATATTATTAGGATAAGATGGTACCTTATTTATCCTAGTTATCTAGAGTAGAGCATCATTAACTTCCTCCAAAAATGATCCTCTATCATATCTATATTTGAATATCAAATTGATTAATCATTCAAAGATGATAATTTATTCATCTTGGCTATCAATAATTGATATCCATATCTACTTATCAGGTTCTCCCACTGAGAACTTTCTTCACCTTCAATTCCCTTCATTATAAAAACAATTACAATACACAAAATATTTAGGGAATAAGGTGGCTCATCCTTTCTTCATCAATATAAACTGAATGGTTGAGATGATCTTCTCAACTATGTCACTCCACTTATTCCATTATTTATGATTTCAAATATTAACATATGTTTTGATTTATGTGTTTGTGGCATGGATCTATTCACATTCTCTTCTGCTTTGTGTGGAAAATTGTTCTTCTTATAATCCATCATGGATGATACATTCTTACTCCTTTTAAGGATGGATTCTTATTATGGTATTAAGGTTAAACAACCTTTTGAAATGTGACCAGATTTCTTTCATATATCACATATAACATATCTAAAACATGAGTTTCATTTTGGTTGTAAACTCTCATTCACTTTGACTTCCTCATGTGGAATTTTTTCTTTTCCTTTTTCACCAGCCTTAGCGTGTGTATCTTCATGTTTCCTCATTTTTTCCAAATAATATGTCCATATAACAAACATTTCATTAGGAACCTTTTCTAAAATTTTGTATCTTCCTTATTGTTTCATCTAAGTTTCATCCCTCTTGGTAGTTATTTTGGATTAAATACCCTTTAACTTCTTTGATTTAAAATCCAAGGACTTCTCAAATTCCTTACATGTGATATTCTTAGGAGAATTTTTGTTCACAATATTCTTCTAATTTCTTCCCAAGGAAGATTATTCATTATTATATATCATTTTTTTTATTCTTTTCTTATCAATAATTAATTCATGTTGAGATAATCATGTAAAAACTTTGTTACCCTACCATTGCATACATCACGAATGTTATAAATCTTCCCAAATATATTTGTAGTAAAAAAATGATTCTAGACCTGTGGATGTTTATTATTATTCTCTAGATTTATCCCCCTTGAAATAGGCTTCCTTTATGCTCTTTTATTTACTAGATTTTACCAAAAATCCAATGAAAAAGTCTCATATATATTTCAGCACCAACATTTACCAACAAACCTTGATCTCGTTATATCTTATGTATAAGGTTGTTTAATCTTCTTCATGATTTTTTGTTCTTTTTGTGGTTGACCGACTTTCATACCTTTTTTCCTTTACACCCTAGTCATGGTGGTAGGTTTCATATCTTTTTTCTCCATCTATACTTGTCCAATATTTGTCTTACAACCTGCACTCTTCATGAAAATAGGTTTAGAGGAATTTACACAAGTTGGTTTTGATGGTACCTATTTCTTCTCAAATACTTGAGATAGATCATCAAATTTTGTCATGATATTCTTATCACATGCTGGTGCTCTTTTAACTTTTGAATCCTCTGGTGAACATTGAGTAGATGCAGTATATGTTTCCTTCTTTTGTGATGTATCAGTATGAGTCTTCTCAAGATTGACCAACTCAACTTCCAAATCTTAACATTTCATATTGAGGATGATTTTATGATTTTAAAGAATAATCAAATTTTCTTCAAAAGCCTTCTTCATTACAACAACGTTTTCTTCATACAAGTTCACATTATTCTGAATCAAAGAGTCAAGTTCCTTGATCTTATTGGATATTCCTTCTAATTGAAGACCCTTGACATTAGTTCTATTTTTCAATTTCTCTTCAAGAACATCGATATTTTCTTCAAGAGGATCTTTGACTCCCTCTTTCTCTTCAACTTATTTGATGTATTTTGAGGAAATTATTTGAAGTTACCTATTTGTTTCTTAAAAGGTTCCAACCTATATAGAGAGATTAAAATAATCAAGAATTTTTCTTTGAATTCCTTCCTCCATAAAATATAATTCTTTTCTCAGTTGGGTGATTTCTTCCAACATACATTGAAGGATTCAACAAACAACAGTGGATCTTTATTCTGGAATATCAGGCTGATAATTTATTAATCTCTCAATTGCATATTCATGTGAGGTTATAGATTAATCAGGATCACCACTTGTTCCAGGAAATTTATTTTTTTAAAAACTTTCAAAGGTGCTAACACATACCTCATGATCACTTGAAGATGTTGATTTACATGAGGTAGAAGTATTATCATTTTCTTTGGTGGAATCTTGATCCACCTTATCTTTACATTATAATACTATTATATCTTTATTGCAATAAATTCATAGAGAACCAGATGATACCTATTATTTAGATAATAGGGACTTCTCCAACTGCCTATTATAATTATTTTTCTAGTCCATCGTGGTCTTGTTGGATATAGACTTCTGCTTAGAGATAACTAGATCTTAATCAAAAATAATCTTTATTTTTGACATGGGATAGAACTTCAAACCTTCAATAGAGATTAACATTTCAATAGAGTATCCAACTTACGTGAACCTTCCCTTTGATACCACTTGTAGGACCCCAGATCACCCTGAGAGGGGAAGGGTGAATTAGGGTGTTAGATTTTTCATTTAAATCAATGGATATTATTCCCACGTTAGTAGGAACATGTTAAAATTTTATTTTGTAATAGTGCAGTAATAAAACATTCACATGTAAAGAGGCAACACAATAGTTTTACTTGGTTCACCACTAAGGGATAGTCTATAGAGCATATGCCGATAGTGTTTTGGTCATTCCAAAATCCACTAATCTTCCCTTATCGTGGAATAAAATAGTTCATACATAGTCACTTTGTTCTAGGAGTACTACCTTTACAATTTTTCAAGGATACATCACTATGTCTCTTGGTACACTTTCATCGACTCCCCCTAGCTCACTACCTTGGGTGAAGTCTTACTCAGTTTATCAACTTGAAGTTGCTTCAATAGTTTGCCATTGAATTATTTATCTCTATCTATAATGAGACTCTACTTGCACCATTGTCTTAAATTGATGCACTTAAAAGCACTGAACAAACAAACCAGATATTCAAAGCCTGACTGAAGCTCAACACATCACTTGCACAGAACAATTCTTCTTACGCGCAAGATGACTTTCACGCAACCCTTATTTTTTTCATAACCCTTATTTTTTGCACAGCTATACCATAAGTTTTTCTTGGACTTTTTATACTAAAGTAAAACTTTTCACTTAATATTTTCTTTCTACAATCTTCTATGAACAACGCTTTTTCATGGTAGAGGAACCTAATAATCATTGAAAAGTTATAAGTCATGAATGGGGTTAGATTCTTTTTTATAGGCCCTGATGACCCTGTGCATAAGTTTCAGATGCATCTTTCACCATGTTCATAAGATTCTCTCTGAGCATGCAAAACCCCCTTTGACATCGCATTGGGCGTGTAAGTCTCTTCTTCACAACCTCCTCTTTCATGTAAATTTAGATCTTTCAAACAAATTTTTTTATTTTCCATATTTTGATGCAATGATACCAAAACATGCCTTGCACAAAAGTTTCCAACCCAACTTCAATCTTGCATGCAACTCCCTTCGACAAAAACACTTTTCTCCATTCTCTAATTTTTTGACCCAAAAATTTTTCAAACGTTGAGAAACAACACCACCTTTAATTATATTGTTATCTTGAACTGTAAGATCCCTTTCCTTGAAAAATAATTTATATTCCATGTAAATATTGACATCAAATAGAAACCACACTCCTTATATAGAAAATACTAGCCTTAGTTCCAACAAGCATGGATCCGGAGAGATATACACACCCTTTTGTAGAATCTAATTGTACTCCTGTAAGAGATGATAATGATCTATCTTAACATCATCCTATGTACACTAAGAGAGCATCATCACTAATTTGATCATCTTTTCTTTTAAATTTCTTTTCTGTTTAGGATTAGGAACATGTTGAGGTTGTGCTCAAGGAGTAGTGTAAGGTAAGCCATATGTTGGGGATTGCACCATTGGTCGTTTTATGGTGGTGACCTTTGTTTTTAGTTGAACTTTGTAATTTTATGTGAGTAATTGGGATCATAGTAAGTTTTTAGATTAAAATAATGGTATTCCTTTGGTGGGGAGTACTAAATTAGTCATAGTAAAATGTATTCCATGTAGGAGATAGTTGTTGACACTAGGAGATTAGTCGTTGGATAGTTCAGATAACTTTTTCCGTGTATTCTTGGGTTGAGAGCATGGATACTAGTCTTACTACCAGGATTCTCAGGGATGATAAGGTGTAACATGGAGAGGTTGTAACGACCTGTGTTTTTTGGAATTGAATTTTGTGTATAAATTTGAATTTTTATATTTCAGATGATTTTAAGGGATAAAATTATAATTTTCCCCTAGAATATGATCTCGAATAATTATTTTGACTACTCTGTCGGTCCTAGAATTGGATTATTACCCTAGGATAGGAGTTTTGTGGAAATTTGAGTTATTTCAATTTTAGCATAATACTTAATATTTAATATTTAATTAAATAAATATTAAATTAATCATGCAGGTTCATTTAGATTTAGCTTTTGAAAAAAGCTATAGATTTATATTCCTTCTCTAAAATTGAGTTTTAAATAGGTATATTTTCCTAGGTGAGGCATAATGTCAATTTGGTCGTCGGCCTCGGCCAGGGGGCCCCTGTTCTTTTTCTTTTTCTTTTCTTTTTCATATTTTCTTTCTTTTTTTATTTTCTTTTTTCCTCCTATGGATTATCATGTATTCCTCTAGGGTAATTCCTCCACCATGTGATCAAGAGATAGTAATCAGGAGATATATAAATATAAAGGTAGATATGTAGGTATATCCGCAGAGCTCAGGATGTGTCAGATCGTTGTGTTGCAACCATGGATCGCGGAAATGGGAAATGCTTCAGCGGATTCTACCCAAAGGTAGACCGTTTTTATTTTTTTTCATAAATACATGTATATTTTTCATTTTATAGTTTTAATATCCTTTTATTCTTTCTTAGAACTCCTTGAGGTTAAATCTACTATTTTTTGGTTGAAATGGGGTGTTTCATGGCAATTCGAGGGTTTTTCGTTTGGGAAAACTCGTCTACACGGCATGTGGTTCAGGGAACACACGTTGTGGGGAAGATGAATTTTTTGATGTGAACACTATGTATGGGGTATACACTACATGTACTGGTACATAGTTATGTAGCCTAGTACCCATCCAGACTGCCCGTGTAAGGGGCACATGCCTTGTAGAGTACACAGCCATACCCTGTGTCGGTTGCATGTCGTGGATAAGTACATGGCCAAGAAAAATACATGGTTAGTATGATTGAGGTACACTGGTAGGTATCCCATTTTGGGTACATTCTATGTACTTGGAAATTTACATTCCATGTCTGTCCAGAGTAAGCACCCAGGTGGGGGTATTAGAAGTACACACCATGTGCTCAGGAAGACACGTTGTGTACTGCCCCTTTTTCGACCCTCCTTGGTTTTTTAATGTCTTTCTTCCTCGGAATCATAATTTCACATAATATGATTCCAATTAATTATTTTTCCATGAATATCATGATGGTAAAACCACTAGGGTTATTTTAGGACTTCTAATTGGTGTTTTGGTTATTTTACCTAAATGAAGAGGTTCTTCCTCCGGTAATTATATTTAGTCGTCACATGAGAGTGAGACCCTTTGATTTGAGATGGTCCATGATCTATCTACCTATAAATATTGATTTTTATTTTTTATTTTGATTATATATAACTTTTAATATGTTCGATTATATCCTATAAGTTTGTGATACTAGTCATTACCGAGGATCCCCTGTAAGATTCATCTATTTATGTTTCGACCAAGAGGATCATGAGTGGGATGCCTATATATTCTTATTGGTTACTGAGGTACCCCTATGGGTTACCTTCACTTTCATATTGAACTAGGGAATCCATCATAGGATCTCTTTACCTCTATATTGTTATGAAGATCCCATGTATGATGTCTCTTCCTTCTTACACAGTTATAGAGGGTCCCCTGTAGGACGCCTTCACCTATGTGTCATTCCAAGGATCCCATGTAGGGTGTCTTAATATTTCTTACCAATAGAGAATCCCCTATAGGATTCCTCAATCCTACTTACCATTCAAGGATCCCCTGTAGGATTCCTCCTTTACCCTTGCAGTTAAGGATCCCATGTAGGATTCCTTTTCTTATGAATAGACCTTGAGGATCCCATGTAGGATTCCTCCATTACCTTTTCTATTGAGGATCTAAGGTAGAATACCCCTCTTGTGTTATGCCTTTAGGGACCCATTGGGAGCCCTAATGTGTGACCAACCTTGAGTTAGTATGTTGGGTTTGGGTAGAGATGGTAGTGGTTTTCACCTTAGAACTTGTTCCTAACATGTAAGCCCATGGGATTGTGGAAGTAGTGTTGGGTTTAGGAGTTCATCCACACTTACTATTTTTTTATTATTTCACATGTTTAATACTAATGTAGAGATGATTACTAGAGGTTCTTATTGGTTGTTTATTGTTGATCTTGATGTGATGCATATTCTTTTCCTTTGGGATGCCCAGACATTCTTTCCTAGGATCCGTCTTCTAAACCATGTTATTTACTATATTTATTGTATACCCAATGGTACTACCTAGGATCTATATATTGAGACTATTTATTTATATTTGACTATTATATTATTAGGATTTACAGAGATTCTTCATGGAATCCATATATTGGGCCTATGATTATGATATGTCGGCATGGTGTCCCTAGTAATGATACTCGTGGATGATTATGCTATCCCAAGTGATGAGGATGATTCTTCTCTCCTCAATGTGATAAGTGATGAGAATGATTATGGTCTCATAATCTCATGGGATAAATGAGGATGATAATTCTCTCCTCAACCTAGGGTTTTTTGTGGATGATTACACTCTTCTCAATTTTTAGTCTATAGAGGATGATTATGCTCTCCTCGACTGGTGTCTTATGGAGGATGACTACACTCTCCTTAATTTTTCATATGATGAGAATCACCAGACATGATCTTTGGTATTAGGATTATGAGCCTTTACTTTATTACGGTGTAGAGAATGGTGTCTCACGCCTATGATTTCCATTGGTCATGACATCCACATATGGATATCATGGGGAGGGTATGGTGTCTCACCAGTGATCTCTCCTTATAGATCACCTAAGGGTTAGACCCTTAGGGTTCATCTGAGTCTCAATGTCATGACTGCATATAGACTGGGACCTAGGGATTAGACATTTGGACTAGATTTACATGGCATGATTGGCATGGTTTTAATATCTTTTTCATTTATAGGATGTCTAGATGTACTTCCCTAGAATCCTTCTTTATGGTGATTGGAGGTGAGTACAAGTGAACTCAGGGTTAGGATGAGTATCCACCTATGGTAACGGCTTACGTAGATATATTTATAGAATTTTCTAAAGTAGGTATATGTAAATTGGAATTAGGTACCCAAAGATTGACTTGATGAAACACGTATTGAGTGGCATGATGTCCAGCTCAATTCCCTTGCAAAGGATGTCCAGGTGATTGGGCGTACGGACCCAAGGATCATATGCTATAATTTGTATATTATTTATTTTACCTTACTCATGTATATTCATATTTATGTATATATGTATAGGTATGGGAGTATAAAAATATACACATAGAAATATGTATATTCATGATCGCACTCTCCTAGTTGATCGGGTTTACAGATCCGAGGTTCGATTGTGGTTTCACATTTATTTATTTTACTTATCTTTTTAGTTGTGTCTCAACTAGGTTAGGAACATTGATTTTTCATGCACTATTGGTTTCATATTTTATAGGTTCATAATTGGGGTGTCCTACTGATATTATTTATCACCCATGTGCATTCACCTCAGTGTAACTGTAGACCTTATGTCTGACTTTTAGGTAGAATATATTTGTGTGGTGGTAGGGATGAGGCCCCGAGTTTCATGTTTGAGCAATGTTTCTCATTTGGATTCTTCTATTTGGGCTAGTATAGTTTGACATTGTATGGATACTGAGTACATGGTTTGGCTTGAAGTTAGTAGTGTATCCCTATACTTTTATTTCAGTTTATTTTGTATTTTTTTAATTATACGGTCGACTTAGTGGGTGACCAGTGTTATATGTATAGAATAGTTGTTCATACATTTATTAATTTTTAATTTATTATTATATCATATTCTATTTCATTTTATTTACTACTTCCACACTCGATTTACTTTATATTTTATATTATACTTATATATTTTTTGTTTTCTTACTTTGATATGAGTGCATAGTCTCCCCACTATCAACCCCTAGGACCTCACTACAAGTTGGTAGCCTCTAGAATACGGGGAGGCGTGCTTGAGGCCTTATAACCAACTAGATAGGGGAACTATCTTTAGTTTTAATTTATGTTGGGATGTTACACCTGTGTAGCTTTCATCCTATAATGAACCAGATGAACTTTCTCTATTGTTCTTTTCACCACATTCAGTCAAATAACTGTTGACCCCCAGCCTCTACTTAGCACAATGGAGAATGACACAGATTCCCATATAAAGACTCAAATGGGTCCAATATAATTTATGATTGATAGATTTTATTATAATTAAACTCAACCAAGGTTTGGTGTCATGACCATGATCTACCAAATTCCAAGATACATGCCTTCAACATGTCCTTTAGCATCTTGATATTCTACTATGTCTTCCCATACATCTGAGGGTGGAAAGTAGTGTTGAGGTGTGACTGAGTTTCAGAATCATGCTAAAATTACCTTAAAACAATTACATAAAATGTGAATCTTAGTCTGATATAATATACTTCAGGGATACCTATAGCCTCACCACCTCATCCACATACCTTTTTTTAAAACATCTACTATGTCCGACTCATTGATCGTGAGGAAGTGAGACGATTTCATAAACTAGTCCATGATTACACAGATATAATCACAACCTCCCTAAGATCAGGGTAACCTTGTAATTAATTACATTAATATTTAATCCCATTTCCACTCAGGAACATCTAATGGATGAAAAAAAAATCAGGAACAACGTTCTCATCATTTACCTTTTGGAAAAGTGGACATCGATCCACAAACTCTGCCACTACTCATTTCATCATAGACCACTAAAACATTTCCCTTATGCCATTTTACATATTTTTAAATATTTCGTGTACCTATAAATGTGTTCTATGAAACTCATAAAGGGTTACCTCATTCATTTCTACCAAAACAAAAAGCCTCCCATGAAATATCATCTGGTTTTGACCATCCCTCTGGAGCATTTCTATGGACAACAGGATCAAACATCACCTCTACCTCTGAGTCTCCCAACTGAGACTCTTCTACCTACTACATCAGATATGACTTCACTATTATCTAAAATAAGAAACCTACTCCATCAACCACCATTTCATCTAAGTGTAGGGATACCAACTCCTCCATCACTCTCCAAGAATCCCTAAACTTCTAAAAAATATCATTATGTGACTTTCTGCTCAAAGAATTAGCCGCAACATTCCCTTTTCCTAATACTTATGAGATCTCATAATCATAATCATAAAGAAACTCCATCCACCTATATTTTAATATATTTATATCACACTGAGAAAAGATATACCTAAATCTCTTTTAATCCTTTAAGACCACAAAGCACTCCCTAATAAGGTAATGTCTCCACAACTTCATTATAAATACACCTGCTGTAAGAACCAGATCATGGGTGGAATAGTTATGCTCATGGGGGTGAAACTTCCAAGAACTATATGAGATCACTGCTCTCTGCTACATTAACACACACCCCAATACTAGGTGGTAAGAATCAAAAACACCTCAAACATCACACCCTCCTCAGGAAACCAAATCATTAGAGCAACGATCAACATCCCTTATAGGTAACTACATTCTATCTGGAATTGATCAGTCCATACAAACGCCTAGTCCTTCCTATTCAATGTTATCAATGGGGATAAAACTAAAGATAAATGAGGAAAAAACCTATGATAATAGGCTAAAATACCCATGAATTTGTATACATTTTCCACATTCTTAGGTGATGGCCAAGAAACAACTACCTAAACCTTCTATGGGTCCACTTACACACCCTAATAAGACACCACATGCCTGAGTAAATGCACCTATCATGTCCAAAAATTATTCTTAGACAACTTTACATAGTGCTAGTGGTGTCGATGAACTAGAAAGGTATCTCTTAGATGATTAGAACTCTTCTCCTATGACTTTGAGTAGATCAATATGTCATCGACAAATGTGACTAGGAACTGGACCAATAATTCAGGGGAAATGGATTTCATGAGCTCCATGAAAACATCTAAGGAATTTTTTGACACCAAATGGAATGAATACAAACTCAAAGTGCTCATACCTACAACTAAAGGTAGTCTTATGAACATCCTCATCTTTCACCCTCAACTAGTGATATCAAAACTACATGTCGATCTTAGAAAATCAAATCTCCCCTCTAAATTGGTCAAAAAGATCATATATCCTTTCAAGAGGATAGTATTTCTTGATCTTCAGTGGATTCAGCATTCGGTGTTCTATACACAACCTCATAATATCGTTTGTATTCTTGGATAATAACATTGGAGCACCCCATGATTACACACTAGGCTGAATGAATCCCTTTTTCATTATATAATCTATTTGAAACCTTAGTTCCCATAGCTCAAAAGGTGTCATCTGATAAGGATTCATTGAAATCAAAAAATCACTAGGCTACAAGTTTATCCCAAAATCAACATCACATAAATTGGGTA
This sequence comes from Viscum album, assembly GCA_963277665.1. Classification (NCBI taxonomy): domain Eukaryota; kingdom Viridiplantae; phylum Streptophyta; class Magnoliopsida; order Santalales; family Viscaceae; genus Viscum; species Viscum album. The sequence continues at coordinate 3,528,410 of OY728129.1, forward strand.
GTTCCACAAACTCCTCAAGGAAAATATCCAAGAAATCTCTGATGACCATAGGAACATCCACTATCCATGTGTTCATTGATTACATAGACAACTTATCCATAAAGGAAATAAGGTCCTCCACACATATACTACCCACTTGAAAACCCCTCTCACTATTGAAAACCACATGCTATCCATCCACATAAAAGAATATGACTATCCTCCAAAATAAATCAATAACAACACAAACAGAATAAAACTAGTCAATACTAAGTATGACATTGTATAGATGCATCTAAAATAAGAAAAGGCCTATATGATACTAATGTGTTCCCACCATTACTCTACACCCCTGGCACACATCAAACAAGTTGGTCTAGTATCTGACTATCACAGACAACATCAGGGGAATGGGAAGTCTCTCTATGTATTATTATATATCATGGACTAGAGCAGGTAAAACAGAGGAGTGTGAAGCTCAAGAATCAAACAAGGCCCAGTCAAGGGTATATGACAATCTAAGAATACCTCAAATGATCTTTGGAATCTCTGGTGTTGTATACTCTACTTTCTGAAACTTACCACACCCATATCCTCAACCTCATTACTAATGAAGATATCCTAAATCATGTTTAGGTTTATATCCCTAAGGGAGAGGAACATACTAATATTCTCCTCTTCTTACCACATCTTCTCTCGATGGAAGATAAGCATGCTTCCCCTATTTCTGAAATAGCCTCACTGGAAATGGTTGATAAAACTGCCCCTAAAACTAACCACCTCTACAAAGATGAGACCTAAGATCCACTAGGAACCAATATTGATGATGACCATAACCACTGTAGGTAAAAAAAACTAGCCCAAAACTCCCAAGATGCCGAAAAAGAAGTTGTTGGTGCTGAATCCTAACTGGTCAAAACCTCAAAGGCCCTAGTGGATGAGACCTACCAAGGAAATCTCTACTCCTCAAGGAACCCTGTTGGCTCCCATATCACGGTAAACCTCACCACAGGTTCATATTCTCAATCACCACCACCTTTTTTTGAACCTCTAGATAAGTTGGAAATATAAAATTAGTAACTACATATGGTATTGAAGGACAGAGTGCCTCCTCAAGATTCCTCAATTGAGACTCCTCGTATGGAAAAAGATATGGGAAAAAGTGTAGATGGTCCTTAAACTTCATCCCAAGATATCGCACTAACAAAATCCCATGTTGAAGGGAAATAATATCCTACCTCTTTACTACTTTCATGGTTGATGAAAGGAACTCTAATCAGAACACTTTTTGAAGGTCGACCCATGAAACATCTGCAAACTTCCTCTCACCCAGATACAGTGTCCACCACTGACGTGTAGCTCCCCACATCTGACTAACTACCCAAAAGACCCATTATCCTACTTTGGCATAGATCAAGCTGAAATTGATCTCTATCTCTAATAGTTAGGTCTCTCTCTCCATACCTAAAACATTTCCATCATACTTCCCAAAATCCTATCATGGAAAAGTTCATAACATCCTCTACCATTGCCCATCCTAGTCAACTGGATCAACCCTCTGATAATCAACTGGTCTAGCTAGCTGAACTTAATCTACCTGAGTGACACACGAACGATGACCATTAGCTATATCTGAAGGGAAAATAAGAATTTACCAAGCCCAATATCATGTAATTTTATTAAGATTTATTTTTTTCTTTTTAACTTATTTCAACTTTCCCAGAACCAAAACCACCCAATTCAAATATGAACACAAATCATAATGATACATGTACCTCTTCTAGGTATCTACATCACAAATAGGTCCACATCACTTAGTCATTAAATAAGCTCTTATTCCATGAACTGGATCATGAGGGGGGCTAAAATCCCATTCCTATCTAGTCTCTTAGGCCTATGTCATGTACCAAGTTCAACTGGAATTGTTTCTATACCAACCGATGAAATATTTAATCTTTTTAACTCTAAAATCCATCATATCCCTTAACCATACATCTGATACCACTCTTTCATGACCTCCTCCATCCAAATATATCTTCATTAAGTAAGAGATATAATGACCCCCAAGTCCCACCTCTGGTACTCCCTGGGTTTTTGACAGGCTATAAAAACCTCATAAATGGGAGGCATTACCCTATATAATAAATAGGATCAGGAGACATGATATCATAGATCAATAAACTCTATGACATATTATAAAAAGGAAACCAAAAATCATCCCAAAATGTATGTATAAATAAAATATTATATAGATAAAAGTATTCAATGTAAAATAACCAAAAGTAAATCTAAAATAGTGATGCAACAACTATCCAAAGATCCGAGCAAGTAATGTATATCATGGTATACATAGTCTTCTAGGAAACCTAAAAATCAGTTTATATATGTAGGGTGAGCTTATAAGTATACTTAATAGGAAAACCAAATTCACTCATACACATGTGAAAAGAGAATAATAATTCACCCATGAGAAAATAGTATAACCAAAAAGCACCTATATAAGTATACTAACTAAACCCATCATCACCATAGCTCACTCACCAAATAACGCATCCAATTATAATAACACAATAAAAATAATAATATCTTTAAAGGGTACCCCACACCTCCTTCCCATTGAATTTATGCTCTCACACCCCAAGGACGTATTTCTTAGCACTCTCACCTCTTCTATAAATTGCATCATGCCAAGCACCCCACATGCAACTGACTATCACATCCCATATTGCTTGAAGACACATGGGATATGACATCATATAACATAACCAGAATAGTAGAGTATCATGAACAGGTAATGCAGCAAACTCGTGTCTACCTCCTACTATCCATGACCACCACCATGAAGTAACTCGACATCTCACCCAAAAACACCTGGGTCGACACATCTCACCTCACTTGAAGACACTCGGTCTATCATATCACATTTCTACACCTCACAATAGTGGAACTTTTGAATTATGGAATCACCGCTCATGCATTTCATCATCACATAGAAGTGGTATCAGGGAAGATTAGGTATCCATCCGTTCATCCTCACCATCAGGATGTTGGGAAATACACCCCCAAAACATTTAGTATTTGACACTAGGTGCTCAACATGGATGGGAGTGTATATAACAATTACAAGAATATATAGGAAATATAATATCGTAACACAAAATCCCAACCTATGGGTTTACAACAAGAGTATCAACCAACTCACAACTTTCCCTCACTTTACTAAAACCTCTAAATTCTCCACAGAACACCACAAGCTACAAAGAACAATCTAATTTTCATATTATCATTAAAATCCAAACCAATTATTAGTTTTTTATTACTAACCCATTTTAATTAAAATATCCAGTTCATTGCACAATTTCTAGACCATTAATTAATATTTAACATCCCACCATTAAACACACAACCTGTTACAATTTATTTTAATTTTTTTACTATTTCCATCACATTACCAAATCTATGTTAATTCCAATACTACTTGTGAAACTATCGTAACACATAACAACAAGCATACACAAAAATTAAAACATCACTTTCATCCTCAATCTCATGCCAAAAATCCCACAAAACACCATTACGACATTTCTAACCACATAGAACAATATCCATCACATAGCCATCACTTTCCACATCACCACTACCATAACCACAACCACACTTCATCACAACTTCCACATCGCATGGTTACATAGACCTTAATCCCCACATACCACAACCACACATCACACATTAACACATACCACAAAATTTATTCACATAAAACACATAACAAGTTTTCATATATATTCAAGGGGTTTTATCACCTTCCTCTTTTCTTTTATGGGTATTATAACACAAGAAATATATTCGGGTGAAACCTATTAATTTTATGAATATAAGTTGTTAGTAATTTATTTATGGTGGTTTCACAAAAAACACATAACTTGGGAATCACAAAAAAAATATAAAAACACCAAAAACAAGGGCTACCAATGTCCTTGATTTTCAATTATACAAAACCATAGATAGATCTAATATCTAAATATCAAAAAACTATAAAAGCATATGAAACATTCCCCTTCCCCTTTGATTTAATTAAACCAATTTATTATCTTCATTAATTTTTTGTATACTATAATCCCAAAATATAATAGAAATATGAACCTATCTCACATCTAACAACTGATGACAAATGAAGGAATCACCTACTTGGATGAAATAATATTTACACAATTTGTTGCACAAAAAATAGGGGTACATGCACACAGGAGGAAACCGCCTATAGGGAGATCAATACAACTATAGATACATAGTTCCATGAATCTAATAGATAAACAAACCAAAACCTCCTATATTAGGAGAAAGTAATCCAAAAAGAAAGAATAATGTGACTTTTATTTAGAATGATCACACCCAAAACTAGAGGGATTTGATGCAGTTTTAGTTCACAATTAAAGGATAATCTCATCAAATCCATGTGTTATAGCCATTTAAAAAGTATTAAAAAATTAAGGGATAGAATATATATTTATACTCCTTTAAAATGGCTTTAAATTCCATTAACTAAGGCCTTAAAACCATTTTTCATAAAAAAATATGTCAAAAAAACTATAAATTTAGGAAAAACTAGATTTACTATAGATCAACCACCAGAGATATATTTCCAGATATATATCACCACTGATCTACCCCCATAGATATACAATCAGTGATATACCACTATATATTTACTACTAGATATCTACTACTATATATCTATCACCATAGATCTACCGCCATAGATCTACTGCTAGTGATATACCACCAGAGATCTATTACTGGAGATGTATCGTTAGAGATCTACCACTAGAGATCTATTGCTAGAGATCTACCGTTAGACATATACCACCAGATATCTACCTCCAAATATCTACCATCATAGATCTACCACTATAGATCTACCTTCATATACCTGCCACCGGTTATCTACCGCTAGAGATTTACCTCTAGTGATCTAACACCAAAGATATACCACCAGTGATATACCTCCAAGATCTATCGCCATCCTCTAAAACATCCCTTTTTCTTTCAAAACACCTCAAAACTACTATATTCCTCCAAAAAACACCTCATAAATTTCCCCAAACACCTCAATCACCAGATTTTCTACAAAGTAACATGTCATAAGGTCTAGTCCTTTACAATTACACTAGAGGTTTTTATTTATATCTCAATATCCAGTAGTTGGTGAAAGCTTACATGACATGGGAAACTAGAAAATATAGATTTAAAACTCGTTATCCACTACATTAGCAGTATCTGGATAGGATTTTCCTTGTTTGTATGGTTTTGGGAACTATTTCCCTCATTTTACCTTATATTGGGACATTGAATCACATAATTCCCAACTCTTTTGAAATTGAATAAAAATATTTTGTATCTTATATCTTTCCCATAGAATTGGGATTCTAAAGACTATCATTTACACACTTATTTCATTTACATTTCCCTTTAATTAAATTTCTCCCTGTATTCTTCCCATAGTTTATAAATTTAAGAAATTAAATCTTTATTCCTTCATCGTGTTGTTCACCCAAATTTCTATGATATTTCATCCTTCTATTATTTTGTGTGATTTAGATTTCAATTATGTTCATATTGTTAATAAAAATTATTGATAGTTAGTTTGTAATTATTATAATATTTCTTACTGCATCCCTTAACCCATTAAGATTTTTATTGGGATAGTTTCTGCATTGTCCATGGAATCCATTGTTAACTTGGTTCCTTCAGGAATCATCCATTACTAAAACCAAAAGAGTTAACATGAAATATGATCATTATAGGATAGTTATCAAAAATAACCATAGAAAAATTTAACCGCAAGTTGTATCACTTTATAATAATTTGGTTAGCCAGTAGTTCATACAAATCAACTTGTATCAGACTTGGTTCAACCTATATCATTATTTTTTCAACCTAGTTTAATTTAAGTTGGTTATTAACCTAATCATTAAAATAAAGGTCCCAAATTACCATGAAATTTCATGAAATGTTCTAAACCCCAAAATCATTGAAATATATGATCTCAAAATCCAACATATCCCTTATCCAGGAATGAAAATATCAATTAATATGTACCTTAACTTATGAATATATATATTTCAATATATGTTATAAATTAGGTTATCTAACCTATAAATATTCAAATCCCTCATAATAATTCATAAAGATAATGTGAATCAACCAAATAATATCCCATGAGAGTGTCAAACTATTTCTGCAGTTAGGCCTCTTTTTCGTGAACTAGGTGATGATCAAGTTAATACTCAATCTATCCTTTTTAGGGTTATAACACAAATTTAAATTAGTTACAAAGCCTAAATCCACTTGTATTATCCAAATAGGGATGTAATTACAAGGATAACCACACAATATTTACTTAACAAAGCTTCAATATGTTATCTAATACTAATAATTCTCTCTAAGACCCATCCCTAAGGTTTTTAGTAAATTTATCCCATACTAATATCAAAATAAAACGTTCATTATGACCTTTATGTTAAACCATATAATATCCCAAAGGGTTATCTATAACTTTGAAATTATGATCAACCTAAACTTATCCACCCTTAAATTATACTAAACAAACATCCTAATATCAAAAGTTATCTAAACTCTTCTCTTATACCAACTATGATTCCCCAATCCCACACTCCTAGATCTAGTTCCCATAAACACATTCTCCACATACTGTGTTTGATTCATACTATAGATTCTGAAATATAACTATCCAATAATTACATGACTTAAATAAAAAATTATGTTACATACATTCCCAATACATTTTAATTTTATAGATTTAAATAATTAGGAGAAAAACATAAACTAATAAAACCCATAAAATGGACATTATTTTTTCCAGTATATAAAAAACTAATTAATACATAATAATTCTTTAATATATATAATAAATTTACCATACAAGCTATCATTTTAGACATATCATTTTTAATAATTTTCTTCATAAACAAGGGAAATGAAAACATAAGAAGATATTATCTCAAATACTCAGTAAGGGAAAATATAAAACTAAGAAAATCATGGAATAAACATGGAATAAATATTATATAAATAATAAGTAATAAGCATAATTCCTTAATCAACTGAAATTGAGAGAATAATATATCCATGTATATAAATAAAAATAAATAGATCACATGGATAATAATTGGTTCCTTCGTGATGAAATTCATAATTTCGGACAATTAATTCCATAGAATGGGCTAGGACATCATGATCTTAAATATCATGAACATACCATTAAGGAAATATCTCATTATAGGTTAGAATACACCAAATTCCCAAACATATTTGTCTCATGAGACCTATTTATGCCTCAAGTGGCTATATAATGTTATTCCTAATCCATCACTTTTTTTCGTTCAATGCATTCATTATATGAGGTATTGAGTCAACAATAAATAATTAACTTTACTAATAAACATCCGTATTTGAATAACAACATAAATAAATCTGATACTTTTCCCCATTTCATAAAAATGGATAACATTACCATAACCCACTTGAATAAATAAATAATATTGTCAAAAAATACATAGTCAACATGCCAAAAATCATCTGTATTGGAATAACAACATATCAAACACCGATTCTTTTACCCATGTCATAAAAGGGATAACGTGATCATAAAACATCTAGAAAAAAATTTTGATGGTAAAAATATATATATTCAATATTCCAATAATCATCCATATTGGAATAAAATATGTGTAATTATAATACTTTCCCTATGTTAATGAATAAACATTATTTCTAGGATAATATCCTCCAATATAAATTTTTATAATGTGATGCTCACACAATATATGGTAATGAGTATACAGTTAAGTCAATTCTTGAATAACATGATCATAAAACCTATAGATAAATAAGGTGGATGGTAGAAAAATAACACATCCCTAGTGAAACAAAGTAAACATGGAAGGTTTTTGACATAAATGAAAAATAACCTTACAAAATAATGTTTCGAATTGTATCGGAACAAAAGGGATCAAGAATAGAATTGATTAATGTATTGAGTTGAAATCCACAAAAAAATAAAACTTATCATAGGATAAATCATAAAACATAAACCCCATGAGGGTAAATCATTTGAATATTATAAGAAAAATGGAGTTGAAAACATAAGAGTTATTGTAAAACATTTTTAACATTGAATATTATAGGTCACTTAAAAAATTATTTTTTAAAAGGCGAAGATAAAAAACTATTATAACCATTAATTTAATAAATAATCTTTAAAAATTGTTATTTAAAAATACATAATTTAAATCTTGGAGAAATGTGTATAGGAAGACAAAACATATTAAAGTGAAAGGAAACCCCATTTTTATTTTTCTGAAAATACCTTTGTTCAAAACTAACATTGTAAAAATTGTAAACATTCATTTGTATCAAAATATATTTTTGAACATAGAGGTAGATAAACTACCATATAAAGAAATATTATGTTGTAAGAACCCAAACATGGAAGAAATAAGTTTATAATGAAATAATATAACTTAAGGAAAGAATAATTGAATTAATAATATCCCTTATGGGAAACATACTCCTTGAAGTGAGAAATATTTCAAAGAAAATGGTTTTATGTAATTGAAATTTAAATAAATAAAATACCACATAATTTAATAAATTTGTAGAATATATCTAACTTTTAAGTCCAAAAATATTATTAAACTCAATGTATGAAAATTGAGTTACAAAAAATCATTTCGACTTGGGTAACAATTTAGAAAAATACATTTGATGAAAAAACTAATTTTTATTAGTATTTAAAATAAATAAATAAAAATATGAAAAATATACATATATGGGTAGTGAATACACTATTAAAATGAAATCATGGTGTATAACATAAACATGTCTCACTGAATAAATGTTTGAGACAAAGAACCCATGTGGCTTAAGTAACATTTTAATCAAAACCCATTATGATAGTGGTCATGTAATTAAACTTAAAATGCCATGATTAAAATATAATTCATGATATGACATCTCAAATTTAAATTATATACACCACATAAATGAAATTAGGTGCATAATACCGAACATGTCTCAAAGTGTGGAATTTGAGATGAAAACCCTTACATTATTCCAGATTCATTCTGTACATGGACCTAAAATCATGGATAATAAAATTAATTTTATTAGATGACTTATTAATAACCTTATTCCTATATATTTAATTTAATATCGAAAAATTATTATCATGTTCTATTTTTTTATTATATTTTTTTATTATGTTTTTCTAAAAATTAAATTGGTGTCGGATTATTTTGGTGATTTTAGTGATTGAAGATATTATATTAATAATAAGTTAAATACATAATGTAACAATTATAGAACCAAAAAAATAATTTATTGATTATTGAAAAGTATTATTATTTTTATTTAAGTTCCCATAATAATCCATGATAAATTTTTATAGCATTATTCAAGTGGGTTGTTAAGCTGAACCAAAGATGAACATGATATATCACAATGGGTGAGTATGGTTAAGAAAGTTTATAATATCCATATAATAGAATAATAATGATATTTTTTATATTTTTTAAATTTTTAGAATCATGTTTTATATTTTTTGGATAAGGTAGAAAAATCATGATGAAAAATTAAAAACATCACTTTGTGAAGGCGGTAGTCTTCACAACGCACGGTTAATGTTCTTATATTTTTATAAGTGGGGGAAAATGAATAAATAATGATTTTTATATTAATATAATATAAATTTAGTATAATAATGATACTTTGGTCATTATATTAACATTTTTAGATTAATTTTGTAAGATAAAGATTAAGAATAAATGGTAAGGAGTTGGTATTACTCACTTTGGTACCTTTAACTTTCTCTTGATAGTATCCTTGGAAATGAATGGATTAAGCTAAATTATAGTGACCAGGGGCATATGAATGTGATATATTATTCTTGGAGTAGAAACATTTTATAGGTTTAGGAATAAAAACGAAGCAGTGGGTGTGTCAAGAAGGTGTGGAAGTGTCCCCTTTTATAAGTGAATAGAAAGGAAGTTTTTAGAATACACTTTAATTTTTAATAATATCATCACACTATTAAAGGGTAAAATATGAAAAACGTTATAAATAATGGATTTTGGGGTGATATTAGGTCTATAAATTCTTATCCATGTATTTCCACACATGTTTTAAACTTATTGGAAGTCATTTATTCTTAGGTTTTTTACTTTTTTTTACCTTGGTAACTAGTTTTTAACTATGTAATTTATGTTTCAATAAAAATATAAAATAATAACTCACACCAAATTTTGTGTACTGAAACTAAATTTAATATCCATTCAATATAATTAAATTTATAATTAATATATAATTAACTTTTAAATTAAAATATTGTATATATTGAAAACCTATTTTGTATTTAAAGATTATGTTTTAACCTTTATGTGTTCTTGATTTTATTCAACATTAGATATTAATTAAATATGTGTCAATATAATTATATATTTTTTAAACATAATATTAAATTCATCATTTAAAATAGGTTATTTAAATTGATTAGATAAAAATTATACATTATTAATAAAATAATTTGTTGAAAATACTTATTTTACCATTATCATGGTCATTAACTTTAATATTAGTAATAATAATTTTACTCTCAAAATTTAAATTGGCCTTATTAAATAATATGACCATGTTTATATAAAATATAAAATAAATTTTTTATATATTTACATCCTACAATTCATGAAATGTATTTTTTTAATATAAGAAAATAAAAATAGTTTTTAGAATAAAATATAGGATTGTAAGATCTTCTCAAATGACTATACTTACAAGAGGGGGTGAATTTTAGTTTAAAAACTTATTTTAATAAATTTAAACTAACTAACACACAATCCTCTTTATGTAAGTTTATCAAACTTGGACTCAGTCCGATTAACAAAGTTAAGGAATTGGAAACACAAAATAGTCCAATTATATTGGAGTATCGAAATAACAAGGGATACAATTTATATCAAAGTTATTATAATAATCAGATTTAAAATGATAAAATAGATTGTATATAAAGATAAGTATGATTACTATCTTCCTATTAAATTCATAGCAGAAAAAACTTTTAAACAAAAAGTAATACAATAGCTAAAAAATGTAAGAATGAATTACAAGCTATTAAAAATATAAAACTCTTTTAACATTAAGATAAAGGTAGTCTATAACCTATACTAATGGTATCCATTGTTTTATACATAAAGAAAAGTTTGTCTTTCCTTACCAATAAATCCCTCAATATGAAGATCGGAATGGCTCCGTCTTCCTATCCCTGAAATCCCTTGATAAGATCATTAGCTTTGTCTTACTATCCTCATAGTCCCTTGATCCATTAGATAGGATTCTCTATCTTCCAATCCTCAAAATCCCTTGATCATAATAATTATCAAATGTGAGTTACAATTATAAATGTTCTTAAGGATACAACCTAAAAAGTTTTCCATATAATTAAAACAATCTAAAGAATTAAACTAACTAAGAACGAACAGTTAATATAGAGAAATATTTAAGAGAAAATTTAATCAACCATCCAGCAACTAGCATGCTCCAAACTCTTCAAATGACCAGTTATTTATAAGTATCCTCCCAACAGTCATGTTTCCCAAGTTTTTTTAAAGGGATTCGAATAGCTGACGCTTGACAACTCATAACGATCTACCATAACTGAATGTTCAATGTCATATTGATAAACACCATTAGAGTGTTTAAGATGTTACTTACATTAAAAAAAGTATTTGTATTTCGATTATAAACTTATTCAGTTTGATGTACTTACCTAACAATTTCAATACAATAATCTTTATGAGTTTTAAGTCTGATGTTTTCGATACCAGTAATAATATGATTGTTAAGGCTTTTTTAGTATGATAGACTAGATAGAAAGTCTAACATCTGATCTGATAAAGGTGATTATGATATATATCAGACACAATCTCATTCAGATATTCATAATAAAGATTTATAATTTTATATCCATAATAATTAAGAACTTATTATAATTATGGTAAAAGGTAGTGTTCCCTACAAAAAACATACTAAAACACTTTGGAATTAAAATATTATAAAACATGTTTTTAAGAAAGTGTGTGATTTCCAAAACTAAAGGAATGAAAAATTAAGAAGTATTACTTCTGAATCAAAAATATCCCCCTTTTTGGATAGTACAGACCCAAAAACTTAAATAAAAGTAACTCTAAAAGCATAGATGTCATTTTCTTTAATGTACTTTGTATTCAGATTTATTCCTTAAAACATTAACTTCCCCTAAATTAAGAACTCTTTTTAATACAATGGAGATTATAATGTTGAATATGATAAAATCCCCCTTAGGATAATATATCCCATTTCTAGAAAGCATTATTTCCTTTTAAAATATTATCCCCATTAATGAAACATATTTCCTTTTATAAAATCTTCTCCCCAATTAATAATTTCTCCCATATATAATGATTTATCCCCCTTTATGATCATCAAAAAAAACATGGAAAAAGACTCAAAGTTCCAGAAATTTTAGAAAAGTAAAATACAAAACGATATTGAACTACCTAATCATCCTAAAAAATATATAAAAGAATATTCAACCAATCAGAATTGGAAAACATTTATAAAAATCAGATTTTGTTGAAAAAATAATCCATTCATAAACATACTTTCAAATGTTTTAAAAACAATTACAATGAGAGTTCAAAATAAAATAAATCAATCTTTCTTCATCATGGTTTTCGCAAAGTCCTTAATCTTATTTAACTCATGGTGGTCTTTCTCCAACTTCTAAACTTTCTCTTATAAATTCTTTAGCTTCTTGACTTCCTCCAAAAACTCTTTGTTTTCATTCCTCATTATGATAACATTTTCTTTAAAAGATTGGATTTAGTAAATCTCTAGTTATATATCTCAAATATTATTCTTTAAAACATTAACTTCCTTGGTTCTTTTATCAGTGGAATCTTAGAATTCTTTCACAAAATTTACTCTTTAAGTCATGTGCAAAGATAAGTCATTTAAAAAACATGATGACTCTACCAAAAGATTCTTAACTTCATCAAATTGTTCACTATGAATTTTTATATCTAAATCAACTTTGTGGGACCACTTAACTATTTAGTTACATGATCTTTTGTGAGTTTTACAAGTTTCTTAAAAGTTCTTCAATTCATCTTCAATCTGGATCACCTTCTCTGTTAAAACCATTATCGATTCCAATTTCTTACTAAAAATTTCTTGAATCAGCTAACATAGAGACTCAGGATTTAGAAAATAAGGAATTTTTATTTCTAACCTTATCAAAACATGAAAAATATAATCAATTACTTCCATATCTATTTTTCTTGTTGAATCTAACTGATCTTTTTGAATCTCGGGAGGTTTTATTCAAATGGTTCTATCTTCCGCATAACCACTGTAGGTAAAAAAAACTAGCCCAAAACTCCCAAGATGCCGAAAAAGAAGTTTTTGGTGCTGAATCCTAACCGGTCAAAACCTCAAAGGCCCTAGTGGATGAGACCTACCAAGGAAATCTCTACTCCTCAAGGAACCCTGTTGGCTCCCATATCATGGTAAACCTCACCATAGGTTCATATTCTCAATCACCACCACCTTTTTTTGAACCTCTAGATAAGTTGGAAATATAAAATTAGTAACTACATATGGTATTGAAGGACAGAGTGCCTCCTCAAGATTCCTTAATTGAGACTCCTCGTATGGAAAAATATATGGGAAAAAGTGTAGATGGTCCTTAAACTTCATCCCAAGATATCGCACTAACAAAATCCCATGTTGAATGGAAATAATATCCTACCTCTTTACTACTTTCATGGTTGATGAAAGGAACTCTAATCAGAACACTTTTTGAAGGTCGACCCATGAAACATCTGCAAACTTCCTCTCACCCAGATACAGTGTCCACCACTGACGTGTAGCTCCCCACATCTGACTAACTACCCAAAAGACCCATTATCCTACTTTGGCATAGATCAAGCTGAAATTGATCTCTATCTCTAATAGTTAGGTCTCTCTCTCCATACCTAAAACATTTCCATCATACTTCCCAAAATCATATCATGGAAAAGTTCATAACATCCTCTACCATTGCTCATCCTAGTCAACTGGATCAACCCTCTGATGATCAACTGGGCTAGCTAGCTGAACTTAATCTACCTGAGTGACACAAGAACGATGACCATTAGCTATATCTGAAGGGAAAATAAGAATTTACCAAGCCCAATATCATGTAATTTTATTAAGATTTATTTTTTTCTTTTTAACTTATTTCAACTTTCCCAGAACCAAAACCACCCAATTCAAATATGAACACAAATCATAATGATACATGTACCTCTTCTAGGTATCTACATCACAAATAGGTCCACATCAATTAGTCATTAAATAATATCTAATTCCATGAACTGGATCATGAGGGGGGCTAAAATCCCATTTCATATCTAGTCTCCTAGGCCTATGTCATGTTCCAAGGTCAACTGGAATTGTTTCTATACCAACCAATGAAATATTTAATCTTTTTAACTCTAAAATCCATCATATCCCTCAACCATACATCTGATACCACTCTTTCATGACCTCCTCCATCCAAATATATCTTCATTAAGTAAGAGATATAATGACCCCCAAGTCCCACCTCTGGTACTCCCTGGGTTTTTGACAGGGTATAAAAACCTCATAAATGGGAGGCATTACACTATATAATAAATAGGATCGGGAGACATGATATCATAGATCAATAAACTCTATGACATAATATAAAAAGGAAACCAAAAATCATCCCAAAATGTATGTATAAATAAAATATTATATAGATAAAAGTATTCAAAGTAAAATAACCAAAAGTAAATCTAAAATAGTGATGCAACAACTATCCAAAGATCCGAGCAAGTAATGTATATCATGGTATACATAGTCTTCCAGGAAACCTAAAAATCAGTTTATATATGTAGGCTGAGCTTAGAAGTATACTTAATAGGAAAACCAAATTCACTCATACACATGTGAAAAGAGAATAATAATTCACCCATGAGAAAATAGTATAACCAAAAAGCACCTATACAAGTATACTAACTAAACCCATCATCACCATAGCTCACTCACCAAATAACGCATCCAATTATAATAACACAATAATAATAATAATATCTATAAAGGGTACCCCACACCTCCTTCCCATTGAATTTATGCTCTTACACCCCAAGGACGTATTTCTTAGCACTCTCACCTCTTCTATAAATTGCATCATGCCAAGCACCCCACATGCAACTGACTATCACATCCCATATTGCTTGAAGACACATGGGATATGACATCATATAACATAAACAGAATAGTAGAGTATCATGAACAGGTAATGCAGCAAACTCGTGTCTACCTCCTACTATTCATGACCACCACCATGAAGTAACTCGACATCTCACCCAAAAACACCTGGGTCGACACATCTCACCTCACCTGAAGACACTCGGTCTATCATATCACATTTCTACACCTCACAACAGTGGAACTTTTGAATTATGGAATCACCGCTCATGCATTTCATCATCACATAGAAGTGGTATCCGGGAAGATTAGGTATCCATCTGTTCATCCTCACCATCAGGATGTTGGGAAATACACCCCCAAAACATTTAGTATTTGACACTAGGTGCTCAACATGGATGGGAGTGTATATAACAATTACAAGAATATATAGGAAATATAATATCGTAACACAAAATACCAACCTATGGGTTTACAACAAGAGTATCAACCAACTCACAACTTTCCCTCACTTCACTAAAACCTCTAAATTCTCCACAGAACACCACAACCTACAAAGAACAATCCAATTTTCATATTATCATTAAAATCCAAACCAATTATTAGTTTTTTATTACTAACCCATTTTAATTAAAATATCCAGTTCACTGCACAATTTTTAGACCATTAATTAATATTTAACATCCCACCATTAAACACACAACCTGTTACAATTTATTTTAATTTTTTTACTATTTCCATCACATTACCAAATCTATGTTAATTCCAATACTACTTGTGAAACTATTGTAACACATAACAAAAAGCATACACAAAAATTAAAACATCACTTTCATCCTCAATATCATGCCAAAAATCCCACAAAACACCATTACAACATTTCTAACCACATAGAACAATATCCACCACATAGCCATCACTTTCTACATCACCACTACCATAACCACAACCACACTTCATCACAACTTCCACATCGCATGGTTACATAGACCTTAATCCCCACATACCACAACCACACATCACACATTAACACATACCACAAAATTTATTCACATAAAACACATAACAAGTTTTCATATATATTCAAGGGGTTTTATCACCTTCCTCTTTTCTTTTATGGGTATTATAACACAAGAAATATATTCGGGTGAAACCTATTAATTTTATGAATATAAGTTGTTAGTAATTTATTTATGGTGGTTTCACAAAAAACACATAACTTGGGCATCACAAAAAAATATAAAAACACCAAAAACAAGGGCTACCAATGTCCATGATTTTCAATTATACAAAACCATAGATAGATCTAATATCTAAATATCAAAAAACTATAAAAGCATATGAAACATTCCCCTTCCCCTTTGATTTAATTAAACCAATTTATTGTCTTCAATAATTTTTTGTATACTATATTCCCAAAATAAAATAGAAATATGAACCTATCTCACATGTAACAACTGATGACAAATGAAGGAATCACCTACTTGGATGAAATAATATTTACACAATTTGTTGCACAAAAAATAGGGGTACATGCACACAGGAGGAAACTGCCTATAGGGAGATCAATACAACTATAGATACATAGTTCCATGACTCTAACAGATAAAGAAACCAAAACCTCCTATATTAGGAGAAAGTAATCCAAAAAGAAAGAATAATGTGACTTTTCTTTAGAATGATCACACCCAAAACTAGAGGGATTTGATGCAGTTTTAGTTCACAATTAAAGGATAATCTCATCAAATCCATGTGTTATAGCCATTTAAAAAGTATTAAAAAATTAAGGGATAGAATATATATTTATACACCTTTAAAATGGCTTTAAATTCCATTAATTAAGGCCTTAAAACCATTTTTCATAAAAAAAATATGTCAAAAAAACTATAAATTTAGGAAAAACTAGATTTACTATAGATCAACCACCAGAGATATATTTCCAGATATATATCACCACTGATCTACCCCCATAGATATACAATTAGTGATATACCACTATATATTTACTACTAGATATCTACTACTATATATCTATCACCATAGATCTACCGCCATAGATCTACTGCTAGTGATATACGACCAGAGATCTATCACTGGAGATGTATCGTTAGAGATCTACCACTAGAGATCTATTGTTAGAGATCTACCGTTAGAGATATACCACCAGATATCTACCTCCAAATATCTACCATCATAGATCTACCACTATAGATCTACCTTCATATACCTGCCACCGGTTATCTACCGCTAGAGATTTACCTCTAGTGATCTAACACCAAAGATATACCACCAGTGATCTACCTCCAAGATCTATCGCCATCCTCTAAAACATCCCTTTTTCTTTCAAAACACTTCAAAACTACTATATTCCTCCAAAAAACACCTCATAAATTTCCCCAAACACCTCAATCACCAGATTTTCTACAAAGTAACATGTCATAAGGTCTAGTCATTTACAATTCCACTAGAGGTTTTTATTTATATCTCAATATCCAGTAGTTGGTGAAAGCTTACATGACATGGGAAACTAGAAAATATAGATTTAAAACTCATTATCCACTACATTAGCAGTATTTGGATAGGCTTTTCCTTGTTTGTATGGTTTTGGGAACTATTTCCCTCATTTTACCTTATATTGGGACATTGAATCACATAATTCCCAACTCTTTTGAAATTGAATAAAAATATTTTGTATCTTATCTCTTTCCCATAGAATTGGGATTCTAAAGACTATCATTTACACACTTATTTCATTTACATTTCCCTTTAATTAAATTTCTCCTTGTATTCTTCCCATAGTTTATAAATTTAAGAAATTAAATCTTTATTCCTTCATCGTGTTGTTCACCCAAATTTCTATGATATTTCATCCTTCTATTATTTGGTGTGATTTAGATTTCAATTATGTTCATATTGTTAATAAAAATTATTGATAGTTAGTTTTTAATTATTATAATATTTCTTACCTCATCCCTTAACCCATTATGATTTTTATTGGGATAGTTTCTTCATTATCCATGGAATCCATTGTTAACTTGGTTCCTTCAGGAATCATACATTACTAAAACCAAAAGAGTTAACATGAAATATGATCATTATAAGATAGTTATCAAAAATAACCATAGAAAAATTTAACCGCAAGTTGTATCACCTTATAATAATTTTTTTAGCCAGTAGTTCATACAAATCAACTTGTATCAGACTTGGTTCAACCTATATCATTATTTTTTCAACCTAGTTTAATTTAAGTTGGTTATTAACCTAATCATTAAAATAAAGGTCCCAAATTACCATGAAATTTCATGAAATGTTCTAAACCCCAAAATCATTGAAATATATGATCTCAAAATCCAACATATCCCTTATCCAGGAATGAAAATATCAATTAATATGTACCTTAACTTATGAATATATATATTTCAATATATGTTATACATTAGGTTATCTAACCTATAAATATTCAAATCCCTCATAATAATTCATAAAGATAATGTGAATCAACCAAATAATATCCCATGAGAGTGTCAAACTATTTGTGCAGTTAGGCCTCTTTTTCGTGAACTAGGTGATGATCAAGTTAATACTCAATCTATCCTTTTTAGGGTTATAACACAAATTTAAATTAGTTACAAAGCCTAAATCCACTTGTATTATCCAAACAGGGATGTAATTACAAGGATAACCACACAATATTTACTTAACAAAGCTTCAATATGTTATCTAATACTAATAATTCTCTCTAAGACCCATCCCTAAGGTTTTTAGTAAATTTATACCATAC
This sequence comes from Viscum album, assembly GCA_963277665.1. Lineage (NCBI taxonomy): Eukaryota > Viridiplantae > Streptophyta > Magnoliopsida > Santalales > Viscaceae > Viscum > Viscum album. Next base: position 3,547,500 of record OY728129.1, read on the forward strand.
TAATATCAAAATAAAAAGTTCATTATTACCTTTATGTTAAACCATATAATATCCCAAAGGGTTATCTATAACTTTGAAATTATGATCAACCTAAACTTATCCACCCTTAAATTATACTAAACAAACATCCTAATATCAAAAGTTATCTAAACTCTTCTCTTATACCAACTATGATTCCCCAATCCCACACTCCTAGATCTAGTTCCTTTAAACACATTCTCCACATACTGTGTTTGATTCATACTATAGATTCTGAAATATAACTATCCCATAATTACATGACTTAAATAAAAAATTATGTTACATACATTCCCAAGACATTTTAATTTTATAGATTTAAATAATTAGGAGAAAAAAATAAACTAATAAAACCCATAAAATAGACATTATTTTTTCCAGTATATAAAAAACTAATTAATACATAATAATTCTTTAATATATATAATAAATTTACCATACAAGCTATCATTTTAGACATATCATTTTTAATAATTTTCTTCATAAACAAGGGAAATGAAAACATAAGAAGATATTATCTCAAATACTCAGTAAGGGAAAATATAAAACTAAGAAAATCATGGAATAAACATGGAATAAATATTATATAAATAATAAGTAATCAGCATAATTCCTTAATCAACTGAAATTGAGAGAATAATATATCCATGGATATAAATAAAAATAAATAGATCACATGGATAATAATTGGTTCCTTAGTGATGAAATTCATAATTTCGGACAATTAATTCCATAGAATAGGCTAGGACATAATGATCTTAAAGATCATGAACATACCATTAAGGAAATATCTCATTATATGTTAGAATACACCAAATTCCCAAACATATTTGTCTCATGAGACCTATTTATGCATCAAGTGGCTATATAATGTTATTCCTAATCCATCACTTTTTTTCGTTCAATGCATTCATTATATGAGGTATTGAGTCAACAATACATAATTAACTTTACTAATAAACATCCCTATTTGAATAACAACATAAATAAATCTGATACTTTTCCCCATTTCACAAAAATGGATAACATTACCATAACCCACTTGAATAAATAAATAATATTGTCAAAAAATACATAGTCAACATGCCAAAAATCATCTGTATTGGAATAACAACATATCAAACACCGATTCTTTTACCCATGTCATAAAAGGGATAATGTGATAATAAAACATCTAGAAAAAAAGTTTAATGGTAAAAATATATATATTCAATATTCCAATAATCATCCATATTGGAATAAAATATGTGTAATTCTAATAATTTCCCTATGTTAATGAATAAACATTATTTCTAGGATAATATCCTCCAATATAAATTTTTATAATGTGATGCTCACACAATATATGGTAATTAGTATATAGTTAAGTCAATTCTTGAATAACATGATCATAAAACCTATAGATAAATAAGGTGGATGGTAGAAAAATAACACATCCCTAGTGAAACAAAGTAAACATGGAAGGTTTTTGACATAAATGAAAAATAACCTTACAAAATAATGTTTCGAATGGTATCGGAACAAAAGGGATCAAGAATAGAATTGATTAATGTATTGAGTTGAAATCCACAAAAAATAAAACTTATCATAGGATAAATCATAAAACATAAACCCCATGAGGGTAAATCATTTGAATATTATAAGAAAAATGGAATTGAAAACATAAGAGTTATTGTAAAACATTTTTAACATTGAATATTATAGGTCACTTAAAAATTTATTTTTTAAAAGGCGAAGATAAAAAACTATTATAACCATTAATTTAATAAATAATCTTTTAAAATTGTTATTTAAAAATACATAATTTAAATCTTGGAGAAATGTGTATAGGAAGACAAAACATATTAAAGTGAAAGGAAACCCCATTTTTATTTTTCTGAAAATACCTTTGTTCAAAACTAACATTGTAAAAATTGTAAACATTCATTTGTATCAAAATATATTTTTGACCATAGAGGTAGATAAACTACTATATAAATAAATATTATGTTGTAAGAACCCAAACATGGAAGAAATAAGTTTATAATGAAATAATATAACTTAAGGAAAGAAGAATTGAATTAATAAGATCCCTTATGGGAAACATACTCCTTGAAGTGAGAAATATTTCAAAGAAAATGGTTTTATGTAATTGAAATTTAAATAAATAAAATACCACATAATTTAATAAATTTGTAGAATATATCTAACTTTTAAGTCCAAAAATATTATTAAACTCAATGTATGAAAATTGAGTTACAAAAAATCTTTACAACTTGGGTAACAATTTAGAAAAATACATTTGATGAAAAAACTAATTTTTATTAGTATTTAAAATAAATAAATAAAAATATGAAAAATATACATATATGGGTAGTGAATACACTATTAAAATGAAATCATGGTGTATAAGATAAACATGTCTCACTGAATAAAAGTTTGAGACAAAGAACCCATGTGGCTTAAGTAACATTTTAATCAAAACCCATTATGATAGTGGTCATGTAATTAAACTTAAAATGCCATGATTAAAATATAATTGATGATATGATATCTCAAATTTAAATTATATACACCACATAAATGAAATTAGGTGCATAATACCGAACATGTCTCAAAGTGTGGAATTTGAGATAAAAACCCTTACATTATTCCAGATTCATTCTGTACATGGACCTAAAATCATGGATAATAAAATTAATTTTATTAGATAACTTATTAATAACCTTATTCCTATATATTTAATTTAATATCGAAAAATTATTATCATGTTCTATTTTTTTATTATATTTTTTTATTATGTTTTTCTAAAAATTAAATTGGTGTCGGATTATTTTGGTGATTTTAGTGATTGAAGATATTATATTAATAATAAGTTAAATACATAATGTAACAATTATAGAACCAAAAAAATAATTTATTGATTATTGAAAAGTATTATTATTTTTATTTAAGTTCCCATAATAATCCATGATAAATTTTTATAGCATTATTCAAGTGGGTTGTTAAGCTGAACCAAAGATGAACATGATATATCACAATGGGTGAGTATGGTTAAGAAAGTTTATAATATCCATATAATAGAATAATAATGATATTTTTTATATTTTTTAAATTTTTAGAATCATGTTTTATATTTTTTGGATAAGGTAGAAAAATCATGATGAAAAATTAAAAACATCACTTTGTGAAGGCGGTAGTCTTCACAACGCACGGTTAATGTTCTTATATTTTTATAAGTGGGGGAAAATGAATAAATAATGATTTTTATATTAATATAATATAAATTTAGTATAATAATGATACTTTGGTCATTATATTAACATTTTTAGATTAATTTTGTAAGATAAAGATTAAGAATAAATGGTAAGGAGTTGGTATTACTCACTTTGGTACCTTTAACATTCTCTTGATAGTATCCTTGGAAATGAATGGATTAAGCTAAATTATAGTGACCAGGGGCATATGAATGTGATATATTATTCTTGGAGTAGAAACATTTTATAGGTTTAGGAATAAAAACGAAGCAGTGGGTGTGTCAAGAAGGTGTGGAAGTTTCCCCTTTTATAAGTGAATAGAAGGGAACTTTTTAGAATACACTTTAATTTTTAATAATATCATCACACTATTAAAGGGTAAAATATGAAAAAAGTTATAAATAATGGATTTTGGGGTGATATTAGGTCTATAAATTCTTATCCATGTATTTCCACACATGTTTTAAACTTATTGGAAGTCATTTATTCTTTGGTTTTTTACTTTTTTTTACCTTGGTAACTAGTTTTTAACTATGTAATTTATGTTTCAATAAAAATATAAAATAATACCTCACACCAAATTTTGTGTGCTGAAACTAAATTTAATATCCATTCAATATAATTAAATTTATAATTAATATATAATTAACTTTTAAATTAAAAATATTGTATATATTGAAAACCTATTTTGTATTTAAAGATTATGTTTTAACCTTTATGTGTTCTTAATTTTATTCAAAATTAGATATTAATTAAATATGTGTCAATATAATTATATATTTTTTAAACATAATATTAAATTCATCATTTAAAATAGGTTATTTAAATTGATTGGATAAAAAGTATACATTATTAATAAAATAATTTGTTGAAAATACTTATTTTACCATTATCATGGTCATTAACTTTAATATTAGTAATAATAATTTTATTCTCAAAATTTAAATTGGCCTTATTAAATAATATGACCATGTTTATATAAAATATAAAATAAATTTTTTATATATTTACTTTCTACAATTCATGAAATGTATTTTTTTAATATAAGAAAATAAAAATAGTTTTTAGAATAAAATATAGGATTGTAAGATCTTCTCAAATGACTATACTTACAAGAGGGGGTGAATTTTAGTTTAAAAACTTATTTTAATAAATTTAAACTAACTAACACACAATACTCTTTATGTATGTTTATCAAACTTGGACTCAGTCCGATTAACAAAGTTAAGGAATTGGAAACACAAAATAGTCCAATTATATTGGAGTATCGAAATAACAAGGGATACAATTTATATCAAAGTTATTATAATAATCAAATTTAAAATGATAAAATAGATTGTATATAAAGATAAGTATGATTACTATCTTCCTATTAAATTCATAGTAGAAAAAACCTTTAAACAAAAAGTAATACAATAGCTAAAAAATGTATGAATGAATTACAAGCTATTAAAAATATAAAACTCTTTTAACATTAAGATAAAGGTAGTATATAACCTATACTAAAGGTATCCATTGTTTTATACATAAAGAAAAGTTTGTCTTTCCTTACCAATAAATCCCTTAATATGAAGATCGGAATGGCTCAGTCTTCCTATCCATGAAATCCCTTGATAAGATAATTAGCTTTGTCTTACTATCCTCATAGTCCCTTGATCCATTGGATAGGATTCTCTATCTTCCAATCCTCAAAATCCCTTGATCATAATAATTATCAAATGTGAGTTACAATTATAAATGTTCTTAAGGATACAACCTAAAAAGTTTTCCATATAATTAAAACAATCTAAAGAATTAAACTAACTAAGAACGAGCAGTTAATATAGAGAAATATTTAAGAGAAAATTTAATCAACCATCCAGCAAATAGCATGCTCCAAACTTTTCAAATGACCAGTTATTTATAAGTATACTCCCAACAGTCATGTTTCCCAAGTTTGTTTCAATGGATTCGAATAGCTGACGCTTGACAACTCATAACGATCTACCATAACTGAATGTTCAATGTCATATTGATAAACACCATTAGAGTTTTTAAGATGTTACTTACATTAAAAAAGTATTTGTATTTCGAATATAAACTTATTCAGTTTGATGTACTTACCTAACAATTTCAATACAATAATCTTTATGAGTTTTAAGTCTGATGTTGTCGATACCAGTAATAATATGATTGTTAAGGATTTTTTAGTATGATAGACTAGATAGAAAGTCTAACATCTGATCTGATAAAGGTGATTATGATATATATTAGACACAATCTCATTCAGATATTCATAATAAAGATTTATAATTTTATATCCATAATAATTAAGAACTTATTATAATTATGGTAAAAGGTAGTGTTCCCTACAAAAAACATACTAAAACACTTTGGAATTAAAATATTATAAAACATGTTTTTAAGAAAGTGTGTGATTTCCAAAACTAAAGGAATGAAAAATTAAGAAGTATTACTTCTGAATCAAAAATATCCCCCTTTTTGGAAAGCACATACCCAAAAACTTAAATAAAAGTAACTCTAAAAGCATAGATTTCATTTTCTTTAATGTACTTTGTATTCAGATTTATTCCTTAAAACCTTAACTTCCCCTAAATTAATAACTCTTTTTAATACAATGGAGAGTATAATGTTGAATATGATAAAATCCCCCTTAGGATAATATATCCCATTTCTATAAAGCATTATTTCCTTTTAAAATATTATCCCCATTAATGAAACATATTTCCTTTTATAAAATCTTCTCCCCAATTAATAATTTCTCCCATATATAATGATTTATCCCCCATTATGATCATCAAAAAAACATGGAAAAAGACTCAAAGTTCCAGAAATTTTAGAAAAATAAAATACAAAACGATATTGAACTACCTAATCATCCTAAAAAATATATAAAAGAATATTCAACCAATCAGAATTGGAAAACATTTATAAAAATCAGATTTGGTTGAAAAAATAATCCATTCATAAACATACTTTCAAATGTTTTAAAAACAATTACAATGAGAGTTCAAAATAAAATAAATCAATCTTTCTTCATCATGGTTTTCACAAAGTCCTTAATCTTATTTAACTCATGGTGGTCTTTCTCCAACTTCTAATCTTTCTCTTATAAATTCTTTAGCTTCATGACTTCCTCCAAAAACTCTTTGTTTTCATTCCTCATTATGATAACATTGTCTTTAAAAGATTGGATTTAGTAAATCTCTAGTTATATATCTCAAATATTATTCTTTAAAACATTAACTTCCTTGGTTATTTTATCAGTGGAATCTTATAATTCTTTCACAAAATTTACTCTTTAAGTCATGTGCAGAGATAAGTAATTTAAAAAACATGATGACTCTACCAAAAGATTCTTAACTTCATCAAATTGTTCACTATGAATTTTTATATCTAAATAAACTTTGTGGGACCACTTAACTATTTAGTTACATGATCTTTTGTGAGTTTTACAAGTTTCTTAAAAGTTCTTCAATTCATCTTCAATCTGGATCACCTTCTCTGTTAAAACCTTTATCGATTCCAATTTCTTACTAAAAATTTCTTGAATCAGCTAACACAGAGACTCACGATTTATAAAATAAGGAATTTTTATTTCTAACCTTATCAAAACATGAAAAATATAATCAATTACTTCCATATCTATTTTTCTTGTTGAATCTGACTGATCTTTTTGAATCTCGGGAGGTTTTATTCAAATGGTTCTATCTTCCGCATCTTTTCCTTTCTATTTTTCTATATTTTTAAGATAATTAGAAAAATTCTAGTAATCAACTTCCTTATCATCAAAAAAAATCAAGGATTTCAATATCCTTATCAAATTAAACTTTCTTATCAATTTGGTTTTTGAAATTTGATTATATTCCTATTTCTTTGATGAGGACTCAGCTTATTCTTCTAAAAAGGATTATTACTCCTAAGAACATTCATTTTTTTATTTTTTTATCCTTGGAGGGTAGATCTAATGATGATGATGATGACGATAATGATTATGAATCTGATGACTTGTTATTAGATTGAGTTTCTTAATTATCATATCCCTCTTCATTCTCATCATTCTCTTACTCTTCTTCTTCTACTTATTCTTTAATCTATTCTTCAATATATTTGTATTCTTCTTATTCTTCTTCTCCTAATTTTACTTATTTTCCAACTCCATTTTTTCATTCAACTTTTTTATTGACCACATCTTCAATCTCTTTTTCTAACTACCTTGCAGTTCTCAAATATCCTTTCCTAGCTGGTTCTGGTTCCGATTGATTCCATTAAACTACTGGAACCATTTCTTCTTCAATAATATTTTATTTTCATTTATCTGACATGGAATGAATATTAGCATGAAAAATTGGGGTTTCTTCAATGACCAACCCATATTCCGGATTGACCTAATCGGTGTGAGAATTTGGTAGAACAATATTCCCATATGCCCTTTATACTAATTTAAAAATATTTTCACATAACACAACTTCTTTAAATTTATTTTTTTGTTTCTTATTTTTAGCTTATTCTTCCAAAACTTCTGTAGCCTGTATTATTGATGCCTTATCTTTAGTGGGATCAAGTTTGAACTCTAGATCCCTTAGTTTCTTTGTGGATATATTTTTTATCTTCTCGTTAAAAAAATCATCAATCATTTTCATTTGTTTCTTTTATTTCTTTCTAGGATAATTCCCAACTTTCCTCTTATTTTTCTTATCATACTTATTTTATTTTCTTTATAAATATACCTATTATGCATCTCCATAAACCTTATCGATAAACTTATTTAATTTTCTATCAAAAACCAACCGCATATGGTTAATTATATCATCACTAATGAATGAAATATTCTTCCTTAAAGGATAAGACTTGATTGAAACATTAAATATTCCCATACAGTTTACCATTTTTATACTTATAAAAGTCAAAAACATAATAATCTTAGACTTTATTGTGTTGGTTTTGATGTTGTTGATAGTGATAAGGATTAATTTTATGAGATAAATATTTCGAATATTTACAATATAGTCCAAAAAACACATCATATTCCATTAATGTATCTATATATCCCTTTCTCTATATAAAAAAAATCCTTTCATCTATAGAGCTATAACATGATTCTCCAGAGTTAGGAAGGAAACCTTCCAAACTTCTTCAAACACCAAAAATAAATATTATTCAACTTTATTTTTTTCAAACATTCCGATACTTTCAGGTAACTTATGTGAAGGGGAAGAATTTTCCCCTTTCAATGGAATTCCATACAAACTAGAAGGTTTTTTATTTAAAACCTTATAATTTTTCCATATATAGTGAAATAAAATTTTTATTTCCCATATTTCTTTTAGAAATTGTACTGGTGCATAAAATTCATGAAAAATGTCAAGAAAGAAAATATCAAAATATTTGTCTGATTTTTCAACACAAACTAATTCCAAAAATTGAAAATTAGTGATCTTATTCAAAGTAGAATCATATTTATCATAGAAATATCTTTCAATTAACCTCTCCCAAAATATGATCCACTTCACAAATTTCTATTTGGTAGCTAATGGATTTGGAAACTGAAACTGAAGATTGGACGTAAAGTAATTTTTTTAAACTGATATCTTTTAGGGGTGCATCAAGTCAAAAGAAAGAAGTCTAAATCAACTGATGTGTTTCATGGGGGTCCCTCTATATATAGACATTGAGTGTGATAGTTCAACTTCCATAATAAAAACAATGGTTGATATGAATACTTCTTTTATCTGACTATCAAGATTGCATCAAATAAAGTTTTAAAGAAACTTTTGAACTCTTTATGTTTTAAAAAATTTATCAGATTGTGGATGAATCTGATTAAGAAAATTTCTAAAATTTTGAAAATAAAAAAAAATTATAAAACATAATGTATAAAAAAAATTAAATAACTAACATAATTAAATAGTGTAAAATATAAAATAATTGAAGAGTACCTTTCGGAGTGAAGAAATCCATCGGTATGAATAACATGTTCTTCTTGGTTTTTGTAAACTAAATCAATTATAATAGTTTTAAAGTAAAAAACTGATTATGAATTTTTTTTACAAAAAAATAATTATGACAGTTTCTAATCTGAAAAACAAATTGTAACAAAATATAAATTTGAAAATTTTATAACAAAAAATGAGTCTGGAAAATTTTATATCATTTTTTGAGTCCAGAAATCCTTTTGAGGATTCTGAATACAAAAATTTTATAATGAAATATGGTTATTGAAAACTCATTATGATAAATTTTTTAATAAAACAAAAGATTTTTTAAAACTAAAATATTTTTTAAAACTAAAAGTTTTAATAAAAACTAAAAGAATATTAAAGACATAAAATAGATATACTCCCCCTATGAAAATGAGTTACTTAATATAAGGAGATATGTCAATAAGAAGTATATATGATTGATTACTTAATATTAATCATTTCTAGCTTATATTTGGTATATTCAAATATATCTAAACTAAGAGGTTTTTTAAAAAAATTAGCAAGTTGATCTTACATTTTGATGAATTATAAAATTTTATCTCCTTTGAGTGTGTAATCTTGAAGGAAAGGGTGTCTTATATCTATATGTTTAGAACATAAGTGATGTGTTGGGTTTTTACTTAAATAAATGGTACTTTTGTTATCACAAAGTATTTGAGTTTTGGTAAACTCATCCCATGGTCAATGAGTATGTGTTACATCCATGATACTTGATCACAACGACCACTACTACAAAAGCGGGAAAAGGAAGCGCCCCCTTATATTAGCGCTAAGCAAAACCGCTGATAAAGGTTACCCTATATCAGCGCTAAAATTTTAGCGTCGATAAAGGAGTTCTTTATCAGCGCTTTTCTAGCACTGATATAGGGCCTCTTTATCAAGGCTAGAAAAGCGCTGATAAAGAAACCATGTATCAGTGCCACAATTTTATCACTGATACAGGGATTCTTTATCATCCCTTTTCTAGCGCTCATAAAGAGGCCCTATATTAGCGCTAAAAAAGCGCTGATAAAGAACTCCTTTATCAGCGCTAAAATTTCAGCGCTGATACAGGGTAACCTTTATCAGCGCTAAAATTTAACTTATAAAAATACCCTTTATCAGCACTAAAAAAGCGCTCATAAAGCATACTATTATCAGCGCTAAAAAAGTGCTGATAAAGGACCCATTTATCAGCGCTAAAATGTTAGCGCTGATAAAACCTTAGTGCATTTTTTTATAAAGTCGGTCGCATAGTGCCCTCGTTTTATCGTGACCTAAAGCTCTCGTGGTACTGGAACCCTGTGACTCCCCTCTACCTCCCGCTGAGATCACATTGCTGGACCTCCACCACCCTTGCTTCTCATTGCTGGACCTCCACCACCTGCTGATTCCGCGTTGTCGGACCTCCGCCTCCCTCGAGCTTTAGTTTACCGGACCTTTGCCACCCGCAATGCTTTCAAGCATCGATTTGCCAGACCTCTTTTAAGGCATTTTTTCCTAATCTTTTTTCAATATTGTTCGCCTCTCCCATTTTTATATCATTTTTTTAACATGTTTTTTTATTCTATGGGTGAGTATTATGGATTGAGCGATTGAAGAAAATGAACCATACTTGATGGAAAATGATGTAAAGGGGATGATTCACATGTGTTTACTAATTTTCATTATATTTCTCAAGAACATGGTGCTTGTTTACTTTTATTGTTGAAAATCAACATTGTTTTTTGGTGGGGTTGCTTGATAATTTTTTTGTTAGTTTGGTTGGGATAGATTCCATTGGGGGAAAATGTGAGATGGTTGAGGCAGTAAATCATGCAATGGGGAATCATCAACCTTTCCATTGTTAAAAAGATGTAATGAGTGGGTTATTATGGGAGATGACATCGTTAGTTGATATGGGTTTTCCTTTTAGTTTCCCAGTGACATAGAATATAGTTGTTAATGATGAAATTGAAAAGGTTTTGGTGGGAATTGAATATCTTCATGGATAAAAATGAAATGGTGGCTATAAAACTATGCTCACCCCCTACGCGATGAGTGTATCGGGTGGTTCCCTCTTCTAAAATTCAAATATGTGAGTTCCTTTACCGAGATATAAACCTATGACCACTCTTAATTTAGGAAACATCCAAATCTAGGTGATAATCCTAGGTTTCCTTAGGTGATGAGAATATGAAGTCCCTATGTTATGGGAATATGAGATCTTCTTCATCTCCCAAATAATGTTCTCTTGATTATACCTCATGACATTATAAATAGATTCATTAGGTGATATGCCTAAGAATCCCCTAGGATTATACCTCACATGAGGAGCATGAGATTCATTAGGTGATGTGCCCAATAATTCCCTATGTGATGAGCATACGATCTCTAATCACTTCCCTTAGTAGATCATCTTATGTTCTTACCTGGTGTGATAAGAACACAATTCATTTATTTATGAATATAGAAATCCTTATGTGATATTAATATATTTTATGAACCAAATTTGTGTAGATTCCTCACATGAAAAATGTGATCCACCTTATTTAATGAGCATAAGATTATAGAGGTTATAAGACTTGAATTCCTTCTGTAATAAGAATAAGTTGCCAATTATCAATCACGGTATGACTCATGTATTAGAGATAATACCCCTCATGTCATGAGCTAATGAAAAATTAATAACCTCAATTTTAGATGAAATTTATAGTTTATCGATACACTCATCACCATTATTATATTCAACTAAAATTATATTCCCTATAACTAGAATAATAACTGTAATTAACTTGTGTCCACTAGAGAGTAGAACCAAAAACTAGATTCAGAAACATATCTTATTTCTGGAACAGAGACCCAGAATAGGAATCATACTCCAAGAAGGAAACTATAGAAGGAATATCTAATATCCCATATTCCCATTCCAATCAAGGGAAAAATATTATCAACCATGGAGGTGGACTCTTTCCACCTTTGGAAATAGGTAAGGTAGGTTATGAGGATTGCGGCTAGCCTAAGGAAACAGATTCAAGCCTGAGTGATTTGACCAGTAGAGGCATCCAAAAATTACCTATGAGCCCAAATATCCAATTCAAATGGGCCTCATTCTATGGGAACCATACATATTAGTCCATACTCTAAATGAAAAAATTCCCACACATAGAGGACCATATTCACTAAGTGGTCTATACTTCTACTAGTTGAAAAAACATTATACCACATAGATTCATATTTTTTGTGAATCCAAAATACACTCATTAGGCTATATCCCCTTTTAGTTAGACCAAAAATGTCTTATCACAAATCTTTACCATACTAACTTTCACTTGGTATCATTTGAAAAATCATCTATACAACTTGATGTTAAACTATATCAATTATTTATTATTAGAAGTACATTGTACATGGTTGTGATAAATACCCTCGGTGCATTCACTAACCCATGACATGTTAGAGGATGGTTTTAGGGGGTCACTACACTATAATATACTAACCAATAGAGGGGTCTAAATGGGTATAGTCCATGAAATAGTGTTATCAAAGAATTTTATTAAGAGATATTATGGGATTTGATGTTAGGAACATTTGAGTATTTCAATGGTTTGGTTTAGAAAGTATTTCATTTGAATTCGTTGGTATGTTTTTGGTGTACCTTTCCTTAGGTTTCGAATTATGCTCTAAGTGGTTATTCATGGTTAGTGTTTGTAGTCTCTTATTTGGGTCAAGGGATGTGTTCTTAGTATATTTCCATCTTATGATGTTCTTCATGGTTAGTGGTTGTAGCCTCTTATTTGTAGATGTATGATATTCTTGGTGAGGGCCACTATCTAGCTAGTGGTGTCGTTGTATATGAGAAAGCATCGATGTAGTTGGAGATGTATGATGTTCTTCATTTGAGTAGACTCATTCAGATTCCAAGTGGGTGTTTCTATACTATATCTTCCTTTTGGGATTCATGTGTTTCATGAAATCATATTTTATCCATTTGAAGTTGGTTAGATATTTTTTGATCATTTTGAAGCACAAAATAACCCTATTAATGAAAATAATATATGGAATGGATGGTATCTTGTTTTGAATTAACCTTTTTCATTGAAATAAATTAGGTTTCCTTATACCATTGGTGGATTTGATATTATAAATGAAAATCATGGTTTAAAATAAAGAGAAATTGATTCTTTAAATAAATTTCCAAATGGTTTGGCATGTGTTTGTTTATTAAATTTTTTTGGCAATGATTTCCAAAATAAATTAAAATGTCTTGTTTTTAAATGGTTTATGGTATTGGTATTTTAAAAAATTGATGGGGATTGATTGTCCTTTTGAACAAAATACCTTTGATCCCGACCACCATCGATTGTTTGTTGGGGGTGACTTTAATTTCATTTCCAACCCAATGGAAAGGAAAGGTAGAAGCCCATTCTAGCAGAAGGCCATCATGGAGTTTGTTCAGTTCATGGCTGGGAAGGGCCTTATTTATCTCAACTTCTCAGGTGACATTTTCACCTGGTGCAACAACTGTAGGGGCCATCACCGCTTGTGGAGTCTATTGGATACGTGTCTAGCCAACATGAAATCCACTAACCTATTCTAAAATACCATGTTTTCCATCTTGTTTGGGGTATTTTGATTCACTCCCCCCTTTTGGTTTCCATTTATTCTTGTCAGGATCATCAGGAACGGTTTCACTTCCACCAGGAGTGAGTATTTAGGCATGATTATATTGAATGTAGGGCAGATACCTAGGAGTGGTAGATGTATCATTCTTGATTATTCTTGTGTTTGGTCTGGGGTGATTTGAGGAAACTATAATGAATCTAAAGTAATTATATTTAATGAAGATGAATAAATACTAATGGTTAGGATCTATTAATATCTATTTTTATAAGGAAGTGGTTATCTTCTACTATATTTGGAATTCTTGTTTTTTGTACTTGAACCATAAATACTAATATTTGAGATTCAAGTAGGATGGAGATGAATAAAGATTGGATGGATGCTAATCATTTAACAATAGAGTACGAGAACGGAGTGAAAGAGTTCATCATGTTTGCAAAGGATCACACAAAGTATCCTTCTCAAATCCTTTGTCTGTGTTCACATTGTTGTTATTCTAGACTACTTACTCTAGAGGAGTTGGAAGAACATTTGATATGTCATGGAATAGATCAGAGTTATATATGTTGGAATAAATATGGAGAAAAGGCGAATGTAGCTACTGGATGGGATAAAACTGTGTTTTATGGATCGTCAGATATGAATACAAATATGGATAATGAAGAAGACCGTAGGGAGGATGAGATTACAGATGTCAATGATGATGAAGATCGTATTGAGGAAATGACAAAGACAATTCAAGATGAACTCCATGATTTTCCAAAATTGTTTGAGAAGTTAAAGAGTTGTGAAAAGACGACATTGTATGCTGCTTGCACTAAGTATTCAACATTGTCGGTTGTACTGAAGTTGTATAAATTGAAAGTAGGAAACAGATGGAGTGATGTCAGTTTTACGGAACTACTTGATCTCTTTAATGACATGCTCCCGGAAGATAATGAGCTCCCAAGCTGGACATATGAAGCTAGACGAATGCTACGCTCGATGGGAATGATTTCTGAAAGAATACATGCCTGCCCGAAAGACTGTATATTGTTTTGCAAAGAGAACAAATCACTTACAGAATGCCCAAAGTGTGGTGCTTCTCGATACAAGAAAGGAAAATCCAATCCTACGAAAGTTGTATGGTACATTCCAATCATTCCAAGGTTTAGGCATCTATATGGAAGTGAAGAAAATGCAAGACAATTGTCGTGGAATGCAGATAAAAGAAACAAAGATGGGTTATTACATCATCCGGCTGACTCTCCTCAATGGAAGAAAATTGATCATGAGTATCCTGAATTTGGAAAAGAGCTGAGAAACCTTCGTCTTGTATTATCTACAGATGGAGTGAATCCTTTTGGTTTTCAGACCAGCACTCATATTACATGGCCTGTTATGTTGGTAAATTATAACTTGCTACCCTGGTTATGCATGAAGCGGAAATTAATCATGTTATCTATGCTTATATCAGGACCAAAACAACCAGGTAACGATATTGATGTTTATCGGGCTTCTTTGATCGAGGATTTGAAGTTATTGTGGTACTCAGGTTTAATGTTGTATGATGCTTATAAAAGTGAATACTTCACATTGAGAGTGATGTTGTATGGGACAATAAATGATTTCCCTGCTTATGGAAATTTGTCAGGCTATAGAATTAAAGGAACTCAAGGGTGTCGCGTGTGCGAAGAAGATACAGAATCAATTAGTTTGAAACATTCATCAAAATCTTTGTTTCTAGTACATCGTAGATTTCTACCTCATCATCATAAGTACCGATCTTGGACGACATCATTCAATGGAAGTTCAGAAAAATGCACAACACCATCTCCACTAATAGGTGATTAGCTGTTTGAGAAAGTTAAAGATCTGAACACTATTTTTGGAAAACCATTTTCGAAAAACCTTACAGAAATCGGTTGGAAAAAGAGATCAGTTGTTTTTGAATTACCATACTGGAATTGTTTGTACGTCAGACATTTTCTTGATGTGATGCATGTGGAAAAAAATGTACGTGACAGTGTTATCGGAACGTTGCTAAATGCCCATGGCAAAACAAAAGATGTAATTAAGGCAAGGTTGTACATGGTTGACATGGGAATACGAGAAGATTTGGCTCCCGTGAAGGGTGAAAATCGAATGTTTCTTCCTCCAGCTGCTTATACTCTTTCTAGGGAGGAGAGATATCAGTTTTGAAACTTCTTCAATGATGTAAAGGTTCCAGAGGGGTACTCATCAAATATCAAGAACATTGTGTCAATGAATTATTTTAAGTTAAAAGGCTTGAAATCACATGATTTCCATGTTTTGATTCAAGATCTAATTCCTATAGTTTTACGTTGCATTTTTCCCAAGAATGTTCGTCATATGTTAACCAAACTTTGTTTCTTTTTCAAAGCTATATGTATAAAAGTTTTAGACCTGGGGAAATTTCCAACTATGGAAAAAGAAATTATCATCATATTATGTGAATTAGAAATGTTCTTCCCACCAAAATTATTTGATATGATGGTTCATTTAATGATTCACTTGGTGAGAGAGATTCGACTTCGTGGTCCTGTGCACTATAGATGGATGTATCCTGTTGAACTGTATATGAATATTTTGAAAGGGTATGTCAAAAATCGAAGTCTGCCAGATGGTTGTATAGTGGAGCGATATATTGTTGAGTAAGACATTGAATTTTGTACTGAATACTTATCTGATGTGGAAATCATTGGTCTCCCGAAATCTCGTCACACTGGACGCATTGAGGGTGAGGGAATTTCTGGAAGATAAGTTGTGATAATCATTATTACAGATTGGGAGCAGGCTCATCTTTATGTTTTGCATAACAGTTGGGAGGTTTCTCTATATATTGAAACTCACAAATAAATTCTTAGGCAGTTGAATCCATCGAGGGCTGAAAAATGGTTAATAGATACACATAATCACCAGTTTATAGGATGGTTTCAAGACCATATTTTTAAGCAGTTAGATGAAAATCTGAATTCAATTTTAGAATGTCTTCGATGGCTAGTCGTTGGACCAAGTGTGTATGTATTATCTTACAGTGGTTATGTAATTAATGGTTATATATTCTTTACATATGAACATGATGAAGATAGTACCATGAAAAATAGTGGAGTTACACTAGTGGCTGAAGCGATGCATATTTCTGGTAGTGAGGACAGATATCCAATTTATGCAAATATGTCATACTTTGGCATTATCAAACTAATATGGTAGTTGGATTATATGACATTCCAATTGCCGATTTTTTAATGCAAATGGATTGATACCAACAGTGGTGTTAAAATAGATGAATGGGGATTTGTGAAAGTTGATTTTAGTAAAGAAGGGTACAAAGATGAACAGTTTATAATGGCATCACAAGAGGTACAAGTTTTTTATGTTCCAGATCCCACAAACCAAAAGTGGTCGATTGTTCTGTTATCGTCCAAAACTACTGAAGGTTCCGATGAAAATTCAGTTGAGGGTGATCCTTTTAGTGGTACGTCGAAATCATTTCGGAGCAGTCCCAATGTAGATGGTGTTTTGTATGTTAGAGGATACCACAATTAATGGATTTGGATAGTCGATAGAGGTGTCAAATCCCTTCAACCTTTGAAAAAAAGAAAGAGAGTTCAGTAAATAGGTTATATTTTGTTTGTAATATAGATCTTGTTATCTCATGTTACTATCTTATCATTACTGAATTTATGTAATCTGAATTAACTGTTCAACCACTTTTTCAGATAATGACTTCTGCACATTCTGATGCTCCTAACCTTGAGGCTAAACAAGTCTCTCAATCAGCTGCTGTTGTGGCTGCGGCTGCTCCTGCTGCTCCTGCAGCTCATGCTACTGCTACTGTTGCTCCTACTGCTGCTCCTGCAGCTCATGTGGTTGCAGTTTTTGCTCCAGTTGTGGATCTAGTTGCTCCTACTGCTTTTCCTGCTGCTGTTGCACCTCCTACTGCTCCTCCTACTGCTCCTGCTACTACGTCTCCTACGGATCTTAGTGTTGAGGTCCAACAACCATCAAAACATGTCGTTGATACCATTCTAGATGAACATATAGATTATGTTGATATCGGTGAAATGGTCGGGAATGAAGGACCAGCATCGCCGAAATCACAGGTGCGTTGTAGTTTGACGGTGTTAGCCAAAATTCTTAAGGTGAAAAGAAAAGGCATCAAATTTGAAGTCAGATGGAATGCATGAGGCCAACATGTGAATCCCAACAAGGCTATGTTTAGCAGCTACATTGGAGTTGTCACTCGACAACGCGTGCCGATTGACATAGATTCATGGCACCATGTTGTGTCCGGGTTGAAGACTGTGATCTGGGAAGAAATTTTAGAAACATTATGAATTTATTTCTTTAATTTACTAGAAAATAAAATAATGAAACAATGTCTTACTCTTCTCAATCTCTTGCTGAGTACATTTATAGTAGACGATTCACACAAGGATTATGTACTAAGTCTTGCAGGAAAGATTCATCGAGGTTTTCGCACTATTTTAACAAGATGTCTCCTCAAAGATTATAAAGGAAAAATAAACCCGTACCCACCCATTGTCTACACTCACCTGATATCCCATGAAGCATGGGATGCATTTATTGGCTGTCGTGGGGATGAGAAGTTTCAGGTACATTGTGAGTGATAATACGTTGTTTGAGGATACCTGTATTAATCACTTTTATTGTCAATAATTCATTTATGAAACAGAAACTCTGTACTGAAAATAAGGAACGTGCTTCAAAACCAACATACCCCTATCATAAAGAAAGGATGGGGTACGCTTCATTAGAAAAGAAAATGGTATGTATTCTAGATTTACAATAATATTGTTAGGTGCCAATAAACAACATCATAATTATTTTTCTATGTTTATATGTAGATTAATGAGTCTAAAACCAAATTCACTTCCATACCACGTCATGTTCTATGGAAGGAGGCACGTGTGAACAAAGAAAGGAAGTTAGTAGATGAGAACACACAGAAAGTGTGGAAAATATGTGTAAGTGTGACATGACGATAAAATAATTTGTTTAAAATTGCTATTACATAAAAATAATTAGTTATTTTCCTATATATCCAACAGTCACAGGATTCATCTACTCCTATAGCTGATATAGACCTATTATCGACGACTTTGAAGCAGCCAGAAAAATACGGTCGTGTCAGAGGTGCAGGGTTTGGGGTGACACCCCGAGTATATTTTGAAAAGAAAAAAATGGATGATACAGATGAAAAATTGGAACAAATGAGCGAACAAATAGAAACCCTTGAAGAAAAATTACAATGGCAGGGAGAGTTTCTAGCAACGTTTATGGGTGGGAAGTAAAGCGAATCCAAAACTCAAGAACAACTGACGCATGAACATCCCGCCCCACCCCCCACCATCTTTGAGGCGATCCATTCACCTCAAAGAACTGTCTTAGCCATGGTAATCAATATTCTAATAATTGTTCCCATGAAATATGAAACAGAAAAACACTGATAATTTTTCTGTACTCATCTTCTATAGGGTGATAATGATTGTGATTTATATCTGTCAACACCCACCTATCACCTTGTAGTGAGGTATACAGTGTTCAATATCCTAGATGTCACACTTTATAATAGACCACTTCCGAAAGATCATCTCGAAGTGACAATTACTGTAGCTCATGAGCCAAAGGCAGAGCTACCTATTCCACTTGATGACGATGATATTCATATAGTTGAAAAGGATATTGGGACATTCATTGCATGGCCGTCACAACTTGTAAGAGTACATGTAGACAAATAGGTATTTATTTCCTTTTATTTTCAAGCAAAACCCTTAACAATTAATGAAAAAATGGTCTGAACCAATGATTGTTGTTATAGATGGAGAAAGGGAAGGGGGTGACAAACGTCATCTCAAAACCATCTAAAGGATCGATCAACCGATCCCAAGGAGCTACTGAAAGCACAATAACACCACATGTTCTCTATCCACATTTACTAGCATTGAAGACTCATGTGGATACGAAGCTAAAAGATGGTAATAGTCATATAGTTGTTTTCGAAGAGAATATATACGGAGAGGAAAGTCAAGATTTTGCTGCTTTTGAAAATGTAAATTAAATCCTTGAAAACGGTTGGCTAGGCATCACATTTGTAAATGTATATATGATGTATGTTTCCATGAATTGATTTTCCAAAAGCTGATCTAATGTGAAAATTATGACTAAATGCATTTTATATTATTGACAGACGCATTTATGAAAAACAATTGAAGGAATTTTCCCATGAGCCAAGATTTGGACTGGTTAGTCCTCATATCACATCAACACACCTAACAAAAATAGAGCCATCAAAAAGGGATGCAATAGTGAATGGATTGCTGAAAACATTTGAACGCAAGATTACAGATGACAGATTTTTCTTAATACCAACCATGCAGGGGTAATACTCTACGATTAAAGCATATAAATTATAATTTCACTTCTTTTATTACTTATTACATTTTGTTTTTTTAGGCAACATTGGTTGCTAATTGCGGTGAACTTGGATACTCCGAAGATTTATTTTCTTGATTCAAAGCAAGGATATCCATCAAACCAACCACACATGATGGAGTTTGTGAATCTGTAAGACACTACATCTTACATTTTAGGTCTAAACATCAAGTAATATAATTTATATTGTCTTTTACTAAGGATTCTGTTCTGATAGGGAATTTTATCATTATCGTCTAAAAAAGGAATGAGGACAGGGGCTAAGCATAGGGAGGCGAGAAAGTACTACGTCTGGATAAATATCAGGGTATATATAATAAAATTTCACTATCAAAACACATCTCAACACAAGTTACTTATTCTCCTAATGATCAATTTTTTTACAGTTTCCAAAACAAACAAACAATAATGATTGTGGTTATTATGTTTGAAAATTTATGAAAAGATCGTTTTTCATCACCAAACTAGCATCCCTAAAGAGGTATTTTTAAAAACAACTACTAGTTCGTTTAAGTTATTTATTAATTTTTTATTTTTTTATTTTGCAGTACTACTCTGACTGCCGAAAATACTCATACTTACAATATGATATAGATGTGTTCAGAAATGAGTGGTCCGTATACCTGATGGAAGATTGTACGCAAATACAATAAAGATCTGACTTGGGGCATGTGCAATTTGTGGTCATTTTTGAGAGGGGTTAAGGGGATCAAAAAATGAAACATTGTTGTATGTAAATGTTCGTAGGAAAATTTTAATAGTTATTAAATAAAATAGACTTTCTCCAATGAGTCATTTTCCCATTTTAACAGATGATATGCACCAGAAACATGCAAGAATGTGGAACCACTCAAAGGGTCTCTATTTTGTTTAAAATGGACAGGATTTTAAGTGAAAACAACAACTGACCTATGGAAATCTGACCAAACACATTTGGATTTCCTTGATCTTTTATAAGAACGATCCAAGGGTCCTTGGTGACTTGTACGAGTCAACCTCGCCTCAATCCGAGGGACGGTGTGGCCGCTATCACTTAAAGGGTCTCTATTTTTTTTAAATGGACATGATTTTAAGTGAAAACAACAACTGACCTATGGAAATCCAACCAAACGCATTCGTATTGCATTTATGTTTTATAATAATGATCCAAGGGTATGTGGTGATGTGTATGAGCCAACCTCGCCTCAATATGAGGTACAGTGTGGCCGCTAGCACTCAAAGGGTCTCTATTTTGTTTAAAATGGACACGATTTTAAGTGAAAACAGCAAATGACCTATGGAAATCCAACCAAATGCATTCGGATTGCATTGATATTTTATAAGAATGATACAAGGGTCCTTGGTGATGTGTACGAGTCCACCTCGCCTCAATGTGAGGCATGGTGTGGCCGTTAGCACTCAAAGGGTCTCTCTTGTTTAAAACGCACATGATTTTACTGAAAACAACAACAGACCTACGGAAATCTGACCAAATTCATTCAGATTTAATTTATATTTTATTTTAATGATAAAAGGGTCCTTGGTGACATGTATGAGTCAACCCCGCCTCAATCCGAGGCACGGTGTGGCCGCTAGAAATCAAAGGGTCTCTATTTTGATTAAAATGTACACGATATTAAGTGAAAACAAAAACTAACCTATGGAAATCCAACCCAACGTATTTAGATTGAATTGATATTTTATAAGAACGATCCAAGGGTCCTTGGTGATGTGTAAGAGTAAACTCTGCATCAATCTAAGGCACGGTGTGGCTGCTATCACTCAAAGGGTCTCTTTTGTTTAAAATGGACACGATTTTAAGTGAACACAACAAATGACCTACGAAAATCCAACCAAATGCATTCGGATTGCATTGATATTTTATAAGAATGATCCAAGGGTCCTTGGTGATGTTTACGAGTAAACCCTGCCTCAATCTGAGGGATGGTGTGGCCGCTAGCACTCAAAGGGTCTCTCTTGTTTAAAATGGACACGATTTTAATTGAAAACAACAACGGACCTACGGAAATCTGACCAAATGCATTCAGACTGCCTTGATCTTTTATAAGAACGATCCAAGGGTCCTTGGTGACGTCTATGAGTGAACCTTTCCTCAATACAAGGCACGGTGTGGCCGCTAGCACTCAAAGGGTTTCTCTTGTTTAAAATGGACACGATTTTAATTGAAAACAACAACTGACCTACGGAAATCCAAACAAATGCATTCGTATTGAATTGATCTTTTATATGAACGATCCAAAGATCCTTGGTGATGTGTATGAGGCAACCCCGCCTCAATATGAGGCACGGTGTATCCTCTAGAACTCAAAGGGTCTCTATTTTGTTTAAAATGGACACGATTTTAAGTGAAAACTGCAACTAACCTACGGAAATCCGACCAAACACATTAGGATTGCATTGATCTTTTATAAGAATGATCCAAGGATCCTTGGTGACGTGTATGAGAAACCCCACTTCAATATGAGGCACGGTGTGGCCGTTATCACTCAAAGGGTCTCTCTTGTTTAAAATGGACATGATTTTAATTGAAAACAACAACTGACGTATGTAAATCCAACCAAATGCATTTTTATTGCATTGATCTTTTATAAGAACGATCCAAGGGTCCTTGGTGACGTTTTTGAGTAAACCTCTCCTCAATCCGAGGCACAGTGTGGCCGCTATCACTCAAAGGGTCTCTATTTTGTTTAAAATGGACAAGATTTTAAGTGAAAACAACAACTAACCTACGAAAATCTGACCAAACGCATTCAGATTTAATTGATATTTTATAAGAATGATCCAAGTGTCCTTGGTGATGTGTTAGAGTCAACCTCGCCTCAATCCAAGGCACATTGTGGCGGCTAGCACTCAAAGGGTCTCTCTTGTTTAAAGTGGACATGATTTTAATTGAAAACAAAAACTGACCTACAGAAATCTGACCAAACGTTTTGGGATTGCATTTATCTTTTATAAGAATGATCCAAGAGTCTTTGGTGACATGTACGAGTCAACTCATGCTCAATCCAAGGCACGGTGTGGACGGTAGCACTCAAAGGGTCTCTATTTTGTTTAAAATGGACACGATTTTAATTGAAAACAACAACTGACCTACGGAAATCCGACCAAATGCATTCGGATTGCATTGATCTTATATAAGAACGATACAAGGGTCCTTGGTGATGTTTATGAGTAAACCTAGTCTCAATCCAAGGAACATTGTGGTTTCTATCACTCAAAGGGTCTATATTTTGTTTAAAATGGACAAGATTTTAAGTGTAAACAACAACTGACCTACAGAAATCCAACCAAACACATTTGGATTGAATTGATCTTTTATAAAAACGATCCAAGGGTCCTTGGTGACATGTACGAGTCAACCCCACCTCAATCTGAGGTACGTTGTGGCCGCTAGCACTCAAAGGGTCTCTCTTGTTTAAAATGGACACGATTTTAAGTGAAAACAACAACTGACCTACGGAAATCCGACCAAACGCATTCATATTGAATTTATCTTTTATAAGAACGATCCAAGGGTCCTTGGTGACGTGTAAAAGTCAACTCTGCCTCAATCTGAGGCACGGTGTGGTCTCTAGCACTCAAAGGGTCGCTATTTTGTTTAAAATGGACACGATTTTAATTGAAAATGACAACTGACCTATGGAAATCTGACCAAACGCATTCGGATTGCATTGATCTTTTAAATGGGGGGTCATGGCATGTGATCTATCAGGGACCTCATATATATCAAATCATGGTTGGCCTGGTATACTAGGGTGATCATGTTTTTGAGTTTATGATACTTATGGGCTTATATCTGGATGAAAATACTCTCATTTGGGAGGGTGGATATGCTTATGGGTCTTATTCCTTAAATGAGAATACTCTCATAGGGGAGGGATGAGATGTATATAGGTATTATTACCCAAATTAGAATAAAACCATAGGAGTGGGATGAGATTCTTATCGGGAATATTCACTAAATGAAAATA
Source organism: Viscum album (assembly GCA_963277665.1). Classification (NCBI taxonomy): domain Eukaryota; kingdom Viridiplantae; phylum Streptophyta; class Magnoliopsida; order Santalales; family Viscaceae; genus Viscum; species Viscum album. Next base: position 3,571,749 of record OY728129.1, read on the forward strand.
ATCCCATAGGGGAGGGCTGAGATGATTGTATAGATTATGCCTCAAATGAGAATACACCCATATTGGAGGGCTGATATACTTCTAGGGATTATTATTTGGATGATAATACTCCCATATGGTAAAGAATATATGATTCTTAGTTTTATTCCCTAAATAAGGGTACTCTCATAGTATAGGGATGAGATCCTTGTAGGTCGTATGCCTCGGAATTGGAAGAACACATATGGGTGGTCTGAGATACTGTTGAGGGTATTCCCTGGATGAGAAAACTCCCATAAGTGGATTTCCATGATGGAGTACAAATAAAACTCACATATTGGAGGTAAATGATAATTATGTATATAGTGGGGAGACCATGGTATATTATATGTTTTGTGTGGTTCCTATGATGTACTCAGAGAAACCCTAACATTGGATGAAGTAGGTATGGTTGATCAAGCTTTAATAATTGAGAATCAATGTGTCTTGATGTAGATGGGGTAGGACTTGGTCAAAATATATTTTTATAATGTCGACATGATCCTTGTGAAATGCTTGGTAAAAGTTCAGCACTTGGAAAATTAATTTGGGTTTAATCATGGTCATGAATTTCAGGATCAATGATGATTTTTTTATTAGTTTTATTCCAGTTGTTTCTCAACTAGGTTGTGCATATTGCTTGATCATGAACTTAAAATATCCTATTGCAGGATTAATATTGGGGGTTTATTAATGAGATTCATCCCCCCCCCCCAAGTATGTACACCTCAGTGTGTGTACAAACCTTATAACTTCTTTGAGGTTGAGAACATGATGCATAGTGGATAGAGAAAAGTCCAAAGATTTATGTATTGATAAAACACACCCATGTGGAGCATTAGGATTGAACTGGAAAGCCCCCCGGACACCCCCTACCCCCCCTTGGATAGCCACCCCAAACCCTTGAACCGCCCCCAAACCCCCTGAATTCTGAATTGATTTCTTTAATTACTTGATTAAGTTATAAATTATGTGTTAATGGTGTACGGGTATAATTGTTGTATGGGTATAATTGGTATAATTTGCTTATGATTTATGAGTTAATTTTGTATGGGTATACTTGCTTTAATTGGATTATTGAGATGCTATTTTTTTTTTGCAGGTGTTCGGGTGTGCTGCAGCAGATTTATCGGAGCAGCAGAGAGGGAATTTATCAGCGCTGATAAATCATGCTTTTATCAGCGCTAACAAAGAACTGATAAACTCCACCTTTATCAACGCTAAAGAATCACTGATAAAAGATAATTTTATCAGCTCTAAAGGATCGCTGATAAAACAATCATTTATCAGCACTCGTTTAGTGCTGATAAAGGTTTGTTTTATCAGCGCTCTCTTAGCACTGATAAAGTCTACCTTTATCAGCACTTGTTTAGTGCTGATAAAGGGTTGGTTTATCAGTTCTTTTTTAGCACTGATAAAGTAACCCTTTATCATCGCTTACTAAGGGCTGATAAAGGGGTACCCCCTATATCAGCGCTGAGCTTTACAGTGCTTTTTTAGCACTATTAAAGCCCATTTTCAGCACTGTTAATGCCCGTATTTGTAGTAGTGAACTTCTCGCTACCCGATATTCATCTTTAATAGTGGAAATTTAAATTGAGTGTTGTTTGTTACATGAATATGAAACAAAATAAACTCATAATAAATGAAAAGTTCTATATATGATTTTCCTATCCATTTTACAACCACCAAATTTATCATCTGAAAAAAATCATTCAAAAAGGTTTTTAGAAGAATAGAAAATTTCTAAATTCATAGTACTCTTAAGATAATGAAAAATTAATTTTAAAGATTTTAAATGGGATTCAATTGTATTTTATTGATATATTTCACATAATCATGTAAAAACATTAAATATATATAACTAGTAGTTAAGTAAAGTAAACTTCATATCATACCTCTAAAATTTTTCTGATCTACTGGTTTCCTAGACTCATCAAGATCTAAAGTATTAGAGGTACCAGTAGGAGTACTAAATAATTTTTTTATTGGATTATAAAAATTTCTTAAGAATATATTTTATATAATTATGTTGAAATATAAAAATTCCTTCTATTTTTTTTTGAAATTTGAAAACTAAGAAAATATGTTAATTCACCCATCATACTCATTTTAAACTCAGATTTCATAAGATCTTCAAAGGAATATATTAAATATTTTTTAGTTGAACAAAATATATTTTCATAAAAAAAAATTTATACAATCATAATGTTTTTATTAACTTATTTTATAAAAATATTTGGATCTACATGTCCCTTAACAAAAAAAATTTGTAAAAAAATCTAGTTAATCTATCATACCAAGATATAGGGGCTTGTGTGAGTCTATATAAAGTATTGGTAAGTTTATAAACATGTCCTGGATGTTTTTTATTTTCAAAACTAGGGGTTTGTTCAAAAAAACTTCCTCCTAAACATATCTATTTATAAAATCACACTTCACATCCATTTGAAAAAAAATTAAATTAAAGAAGGATATAAAAGATAGAAGTATTAGAATATATTCAAGTATTGCTATCAGTGCATAGGTTTCTTAATAATCAATTACATCTTATTGATTATAACTTTTAACAACAGGTCTATCTTTATTTCTAACAATTAGGACATTATCATCACATTTATTCCAGATAACCCATTTTACTCTAATTATAGAAGTTTCTATAGTTCGTTCAACAAAATTTCGGTCTTTATTCCACTCAAAATCATTGAGATCATTCTGTATTACCTTAATAAAATCCTTATCACCTAAAGCCTCATCAGGATTCTTAGGTTCAAATTGGGATAATAAAGCTAAATGTTTAATTTTATTTCTTAAGGAACTTATAGTCCTAAATGTTTGATCTACATCACCAATGATACTTTCACTAGGATTATTCTTAAGAAACAACTAACTTTTGGGTTTTGAAAAGTATGTTCTTCAACAATAGGTATAAAATATTCCTAAGGAATAACTTCATAAACTATTTCCTGAGTTATATCCTTATGAGAATAACTTTCTATCAAATATTGAAAATTAGATTTTGAAATAACATCCAATGATGTATGTTGGGGTGGTTTAAAAACAAAATGATTTGTTTCATAAAACATAACATGTATTATTTACTCAATAGTAAAAGAATTTTTATTAAAAACTCTTTAAGACTAAGAAGTAGTGGAATAACCTAAAAATATACCTTCATTGGATTTGTATAAAAAATTATTTTAATTATCTTTCATGTTCAGGATGAATATTTTTAAACCAAAAACATTGAAGTACGAAACTTTTGGTTTTCTTTCTATCCACAACTCATAATGAGTTTTATTAAAAAGGTATAATTAAAACTCAATTTATAGTATAGCAGGCAGTACTTACCACTTCAGCCCAAAAAAAATTAGCAATTGAGTATTCACTCAACATAGTTCTAGTTATTTCGTAAATAATTATATTTATTCTTTCAACTATACCATTTTTTATGGGTTCTAGGTGCTGAAAAGTTATGTTCTACACCTTTTTTAGTACAAAAAAGTTTTAAAATAAAAATTTAAAAATTCTCCACTGTGATCACTATGAATAGTTATTAAGGGAAGCTTTTCCTAATTTTTAACTTTGGATACAAAATCTTTAAAATAAAAAAAGGCTTCGAATATCTTGGTGAGAAAATAAAACTATATGTATCTAGTGTAATCATCAACTAAGAAATATACATAGTATTTTCCACCATTACTTACAATTTTTGTAGGACCAAATAAGTCCATTTTCACTAAATATAAATCATCATAAGTTGATAATTCACTAATAGATATGAAATTTGACTTATGTTTCTTACCATATTGAAAATGGTCATGTACTTTTTAAGTATCAAACCTAAGTTCTGGTAGATCCTTAAAAATAACTTTCTTAGTCAATTTGTATAATTTTCTAAGGTTACAATGTCCTAACCTTATATTTCATAACTAAGATTGATCTTACATTATAGTAAGTCATGGTAAGTCTTGTCTCCTAAGGTCTTCTATGTAAATTGTATAAACATTCGCATGATTATTGGAAGAAATAATAAATTCATCCTTGGAACTATATGAAAAAAATTTATCATTCTTAAATATCAAAAGGTAACCTTTATCACATAATTCACTTATTCTTATAAGGTTCTTCTTCATAAATTTAATAAAAAACATTTTAAATAAGATCTTTTTCAAGAAGAACAATGTTACCTATTCCGATAATCTCTCCTTGAGCATTATCACTAAAATTTACTTTTCTACCTTTCATTTTGATTATATTCTCTAAGAAATTTTTATTTACATTCAGATGCCTTGAACTCCTACTATCCATGTAACATATGTTTTTATTTTTGCTACTACCATTATTATCCTAAAATCAAAAAGATTAGTTTTTCAGAACCCAAACCTTATAGGGTATGGTACTTTCAGAAAAATAAAATTTTGGTAACCAAGTCTGTCCAAAATTGTTTTTGGGAAATTTTCATTTCCTTAAAGAAATAATATTTATGAAATCCTAATGATTTTACTCTATTAAAGGAATAATTCTTATTCTAGTGCCCACCAATTTTTCACTTGGTGAAAAAAGGTTCACTTTTAGGAACAAAATAATTGTTACTAAAAACAAGTTTTTTACTTGAAAAAACCCATTCCAAAACTATTACCATGAGGTATAATTTGTTTATAAATTTTATAAAAAATTTCTTTACCAATGGAAAAGTTTGATAAAAGTTTTATCAAACTATAAATTTCATATTTTAGTTTGAAAACTAAATTTTAATCCTCACTTGTATTAGTTTTAGAAGTATGTTTCGTTTCTAAAACACTTTTATCATAAACAAATTTTTAAAAATATTTATAAATAGTTTCTTTTTTAGAAATAGTTTCATCAAGATATTTTGAGAGATATGATATTTTATTAGTCAAAACAATTATTCTTGAATCATACTTAGTAATTTTTTCCTTAGTATTATCATGTATTTTTAAAATTTTATAATTCTCATTTTCTAAAAGTTTAGAAAATTGGAAAACTTCCTTAGTAGAAGGTAAAAAATTGTCTCTTATTGAGGAATATTCTTCAAAAAAAGATTTTAAATCCTTATAATTAGGATAATTATCATTAAGATTAATGTTGGTATCATTTTTAGTTATTCATAACTTATCCATGAAACATTGATTCACCTTGTGTACATTAGAAAAAAGGCTTATGTTCTTATGTCTGGAACTTTCATTATCAGGTGAACTTTTAGAAGAATCACATCCACTGTCACTCCATGTGTCAGTATCTTTCAGGACTTTCTTTCCATTATATTTATAATACTTTTTGGAATTACTTTCTGAAATCATTTTCTTTCTGTCTTTCCTCTTTAGCTTTGGAAAATATGGTCTAATGTGTCAATCATTCTTACACTCATAGAAATTAAATTCATAATTTTTATCACTTCTATCTTTATGACCATTTTTATATCTATATTGAAAATATTTATTTCTAACTATATTATTCATCATTCTGACTAACTTTTGAAACTCATTCATGGAATGTTCATAAGTACTAGAATTGAATTGAATAAAAAAAATCTTTTTTCTTGAATATTTAACAACTTTATCTGCAAATTAAACTTTAGGAAGTAAGGTAGATGTTATAGAAAAAGGATCACCACCATTTTTCTTTTTTTCTTTTTTAGTATATCTTTTGAGTATACCCTTATATTGTATAAGGTTTCCAATAAAATCATCAAAATTATGATTTTTAAGATTTATTGTCTCAGAAATAGTAGTTATTTTAGATTCACACTCATTGTGAATAATAAAAATTATTTTCTCAACAAGAATATCATCATAAAGGCCTTTCTCACAAATTGATTGTAAACTATTTAGGATCATCATGAACCTCTGGTGAATCTTTTCAACTGATTATCCCAATAAGAAATAAAGGGATTGGTAGTCTTCTATAAGAATAGAATTTATTGTATAAACAACTTTAGAAGTACCAAAGTGTGTGACTTCAAGATTTTTCCAAATACTATTTTCATCTTTACATGAGGATATCTGACTGTATATGCTTCTTCTCTTGGAACATAACATAGTATTATTTACTTGGTAATTTAACTAATGATCATTTTTTTATGGGTAAAAGAAGTAATTTCCTTATCATGAATCTTATAATCTCTGGTTAGCATAAAAAAATATCAACCCCCGTGTTGATAGCAAAATCTTTCTTCATATCTCTCTAGTACTCATAATTAGCACCATCAGAGATAGGTGGTCTGTTTGGATTTGGGTTATCTATAGAACCAACATTAATACCTACCATCTTTAAAATAATGTAAAATATTTTCCACAAGTATACACTAATGTAACAAAATTTTATAAATAATAAGTTTATATCAAAACTTTAAAACAACTTACAACAAGTAAAGAAAGTAAAAAATCAGTAAGTATTTGAGCAGTGGAATCCTTCTCTGATAACAATTATGGGATTGTAAGATCTACTCAAATGACTATAATTACAATAGTGGTGAATTGTATTTTAAAAACATATTTTAATATGTTTAAACTAATTAACACACAATCCACTTTAAGTAAGGTTATCAGACTTGGACTCAGTCCGATTAATAGAGTCACAGAATCAAAATCATAAAATAGTCTGATTATATTAGAGTATTAGAATCACAATGGATCTAATTTATATTAGATTTATTATCATAATCATAGTTAATATGGTAAAATATATTGTATAGAAAGCTAATAATGATGACTGTCTTTCTATTAAATGAACATCAGAAATAAAAACTTGTAAAAACAAGTAATACAATAGATAACAAATGTAAGAATGACTTACAAGCTATTAAATAGATGAACCTCTTTTAACCTTAAAATGAAGGTAGTCTATAACCCCAACTAAATGTATCCAATGCTTTATACTTATAGAAAATTATTTCTTTCCTTACCAGGAAATCCCACAATATCAAGTTTGGAATGGATATATATTCCTATCCCCGAAATCCCTTGACATGATGATTGGATCTGTCTTATGATCCCTGTAAGCACTCAATCCATTGGATTGGATTCTTTGTCTTCTTATCACATTAAGCCCTAAATTGTAAAAATGATTATAATAAAGTTAAAATTACATAATTTCTTAAGGATAAAACTTTAAAAGGTTTCATTAAAACAAAAAAACTCTAAATAATTACACTTACTAAGAATGAGAATTTCACAAAGTGGAATCTTTAAGAGAAAAGGTAATCAACCAGCCAACAACTAGCATTCTTCAAACTCTTCAAATGACTTGGTATTTATAGGCATCATCTCAATGGTTATATTTTCCAATTTTGTTGCAATGGATTTAGAAATCTAGCACTTGACAACTCATAATGATCTGGAATAACTAAATGTCCAACATTGTATTGATAAACATCATTACAGTGTTTAATATGTTCCTTATATTATAAACAAGACTTTTTATTCTGATTATAAACTTAGTCAGTCTAATGGAATTCCTTAACAATGTCAATATGATAATATTTATGAGTTCTCAGTATCATGATATTAGTGCCAGTATCATACATGTTGTTAATACTTTTTCAGTACGATAGACAAGATAGAAAGGCTAAAATCTGATCTGATAAAGGTGAGTCCAATATATATCATACACAATATCATTCTGATAATCATAATGAATATTTATAAGTTTATATCCATAATAATTAATAACTTATTCTAAGAATGGTAAATTTTAATGTTTTTTATAAAAACATACTAAAAAACTTTGGATATAAAAATTTAGTAAACATGTTTTTAAGAAAGTGTTTTTGATTTCTTAAACTAAAGGAATGGAAAATTAATAATTATAACTTCTCACTCAACATAAAATATTACTTATGTTTCCAAAACAATATACATGGATTTTATAAAAAAAATCATATTAGTTTTAAATGATCTATTTTACTTATATATATATTATATAAAAAATTCAAAAACATTTAAATAATTCTTGTATTATGATAATGTCATAAATGTGATAATTTTTAGCAAAATCATTATTTTTTCACTATTCATCTAAAAACCAATTATATCAGAAAAAACCCAAAAATTAATATTAAGATAATATTGTTATTATAAATCTAAAAATTATGTTTATTTCATAATATTAAAATTATAAAATTTATAAATATACTTTTTGAATAAAATCATAAAATATAATGAAAAAATATTTTTATTGAAAAATAAAGTTTTTAATATTAACTATTATTATTCTTATTTCATATCATTTAATAAATAAATTGGTGTTAACCAATTATTAATATAAATCATGATTTATCATCATTACTTGTATTTTTATAGAAATTTAAATGCATATCACATAAAAGGTGATTTTTAGAAAAATTATTCTAAGCAATAAATGATCTTATTGGTCATTTTAGGTAAAATAATTTAATTTCATTCATATTAAAATTATACTTTATTTTATATACATATATATATATATATATATCATAAATCGGTTACTTATATTCATTCATTCTAATTCAATGGATAGGTTTTAATGATCATACTTAAATATTTATATTTTATCTAAAAATATCACAGTTTCATTTATGTTCAGTGTTTCATCTAGATAAAGTTATAAAACACATTTGGATCATTTAAAGGAGCTAATGTATTAAAATATTAGGGTGATACATCTCCTCTATCCAATTTATTTTCACATTTCTAAAATCCATTTCCTCTCCCACTATTTGTATCACTAATGTATGATGGGGGTAGTGGTCTGAATAGAGGATAGACTCGCGATTGTGGCCCATTTGAGAGAGTGGTTTTTATATCACTAGGGATATTTCCTGGATTGTAAATACCATTTTCACAATTTATTTATTAAAAGTTTTTATATATGTTTATAAATAAATAGAGAGTAGAATTAGTGGATCAATGTTATGAGAAAATAAATGATCACTAATGTTGAATATAGGGGTGTCTCCTTTATTAAATTCATTCTACTTTTCATTTATATTTTATTTATAATTTAATGAATCAAGATCCAATTATTTCTTACTTTCAAAAACATATAAACAAAAAAATAAAAAAAATTGTAAGGATCATGAATCTCTAGACCTATCTCCTTGAGATATGACCCTGGTCATCCATGTGCTTCATTTCAAGAGTTTTAAATTTCTATTTGATAAGATCCATGTGATAGGATCTTAAATCAAGTACTAAGAATTTATATATATGTTATTCTGGAAACCAAAGGGTTTTTTAAGGATTGTTTGATGAAAAATGGATTACTAATCTTGGGATCACTCTTATATGATTAGTGAGATTTTTACACTTTAGGTAGAGTGATATCTTGGGGATCAAAGAAAAACCTGTATAACAAACTCAAAAATTGATTTTGAGTTTTTTCTTTAGAAACATATTGAAAAAAAAGAATAATACATTAAATATATTTTATTAAATATACCATTTTGTCCTATTCCAATACTTATAGTATTTATATATTGTGGTAGACAAGAAATGATGGATAGGGCATATAACAATACTCATAATGGAAAAACAAGACACGTTAGTTAAATACAAATCTATATGATTAATTTGATATAAAATAGTATCATAACTATGGAATTTGATAGATCAATCAAAATTTTGGTTGATCCACTAATAAAGGTACTTTCAAGGGGGGTTTGTACAAAAAATCCTTAGGGGTGGATTTAAAATCCTTTTCAAAAAATCACCAATAATGGGACCTCGACATAACATGTGACAACTTCACATCTATAATTAAAATATAAAAAATATTATGATATGTGTGAAGGGGTCACCAAAAGAAGTTGCATCATAGGTAATTGTTTTTTTTGGTTCGCATGAGGAAAAGAGGGTGATTTTAAAACTCTTAATGAACCAATGATATTAAACGTGTTTTGAACCATATAAAAACTTTTTGGATCACTTATATGAATATAAGAGTGTTGAAACTCCAAATATCTTGTGACTTTGGCTCTAAAACATTTATGAAAATATAATAGATACATGGTCATAATTTTGTCTAGGAGTAGGTGAAGAACTAAGGAATTTTAACATACTAGTGTAGGATGAATCTAGCTAATAATAATATATTTATGTTCAAGGTATTCTACACATGTTTCTCTATTCATATTTGATTTGTATCTATTATATAAAGGTTCAAATCAATAAATATGTTTATTTATGAATTTTATTTCTAATAGAGTATATTTCTTAATTTTAAAAAGTTATTTTAAATATTTTAAAATGGTGAGGGTTTGTTGGAGTTTTATTTTAAATGTTTTTAAAAAATATTTAAAAATGTTTTATTTTTAGTTTTTTAAAAGGGAAGAATTATTGGAATTCCACATTGAAAAATTGGATAGAGTGGGGTCTCCTTTATTAGGGGATACACTTTTATAATTATTCAAAAATAACAATGTGGGGGAATAATCTTGTGTGGGATGGTGCATTATACCATCCACGCATGTGTGAAATCGTGCAATGTGACACATTGAAGGTTCACTTTTCTATTCAAATGGTGAATTGGTGAAAGGTGATTAAAGGTTACTTTATTTTTTCCAATGGATTGGTTTATCTCATCGATATAGGCCTCATCCTGAATGGGTTTGTCCATTGGGTCAAATTAGGTCATCAAACAAGTGAGATCTAGATTTTTGATCTGATTAGGTATGATATAACTAATACATCCATTCATTGTGTAGCTTTGATCTAGTATATATATTCAATCATGTGTGATCCAATAGATGATATTAAATCTAGAAAAATCATGTCTTTCCAAAATAGGTTTTTACTCAATTCTAAGGGTAGGATAACTTAATCAAATTAGTGTTTCCATGCCAATAAAATTGAATATCCATTAGATGTAAAATTTAATTAAAATCACTTATCAAGATCTTTAAATACTTTTAATTTTTGATATTCCACTCATTTTCTTCCATACAAATATAGGAGATATTTTTGGTACACAAAAATAGTGACTCTTACAATACTCACTTGATTCTAAATCATCTTCAAGGGTTACTCTCTACTGATTAATAGTGTAGAATAATGTTCCACTATTGTATCCTAAAAATATTCACTTATAACCCATTATACTTCCATTTTGGTGGAGTTCAATCTACTATTAAGGAGAGAGACATTATAATCTACCTTGGTGGGCTTCATCTACTACGATTGGAGTAATTTCTATACCATTAAACACGTATATCCCCCAAAAATGTTCTATATATTTCCTTCTTAAGTTACCAAGACATTTTGAAAAATGTTCTAGGACCCGAAGAAATCAAAACAATAAAATAGTTGAACAATAAATATAATTTTCAAATAACAATATGATTTGTGTAAATGGAATCATGGAGAGGGACTAAGAATCTAATATGAACCATGTTGAAGAATTAAAAATTTTAATTATGTGAAGATATCATTATGAAGTGGTCTACTGAGGCAGTTATGAGATGAATTGAGGTAATATAGATGGGTGAGGTTTTGTATAAAAAGAGTTATTTTTGCTATAATTCCATTAGAAGGAAGATGGATATGGAGAACTTGACCCTGATGATCACAAGAGATTCCTTCCCAAATAAAATGATCAAGGAAAGATATCCATTTAAGAATAAGATGAGGGGAAGGGGTGATAGAGTGGATAATATGTAGCAATGACCAGTGTTGGACCAAGTCGCATGCTTGGGGAGTACAAAGAGAACCAGAGAATAATATGGCTATAAAAAAGGTAGAGGATTGCAGGTAAGAAGAGTGATATATAAGGTGAAATTCCATGGTTATAGATTAGATAATGAATAAAGGGTATAAGGAAAAATCTATTTATATGTGGATAATGTTGGAATGGTTATGATATCAAGGAGATAAATATAATATTGGTAATAGCTAATAGAAACTAAACTTTTAATTTCATAGATTACAACTAAAATAAAAAAACATCCTAAAAGGGGGAGAAATCAATAAGGTTTATTTGTTGTTCTCTAGTTGGACAATCACTTAAGTTAAAATCCAACTACAATAAATGATTCTCATCAAAGGGGTGGGTATAATTAGTGGCCTTTCTATATGGGAGAGATCATAGACTATGTCTATTGATTTCCGCCCACCAGTCTATTAAGAATTTTCAGTATATTCAACGTTCTTTTCAATTGATAGTATGTACTTTTTTATCCTTCCCCCCTCCTCCTTGTCTTAATCGATAGTCTTGACATATAATTTCACCAAGTATACATCATGTTTCTACCTCTAGTGGGATTACCAAGCATTTAATCCAATAAACTAAACAAAACATTTCATGTATTTTTACATTATAGAGTTTTTTTGAGTAGACTAATATGAACATTGTATCCAGTATCACAAAATCACAATTGTGTAATATAATAGTCATAAGTTCAATATCATAAAAAAAATATTTTTTATAGAGTAACCAAAATTGAATACATGTATCGATGGTTTCCATAAGAAAAATAAAAACTGAAAAAGAAAATTATATGTATAGTATAATATTACAAACTCAATTTTGATATATACATCAATCTTGGTGGATCTTTTTCATGTTATCCTTAAATTGGGGATCAATATTAATTTAAAATATGCATAACTCCCAAGCAGTTTCTAAAATTATCATAAGGAAAATATTTTTTCAATATATATGAAATGTTATCCTAGGTTCCTATTTTATCCATTACATAATTTTTTTTAATACTCTCTCTTATAAAAATAAATTTTTTACCAAAATTATTTGACTGATCATGAAGTACTATAATTTTAAATTTGTAAGGAGCACTATGGTTTTCAATTAGAGTTTTACCAATATAAATTTAAGTCACAATGCTTATTTTATAACTTAAATAAAATATATATATATATTATTTTCATGAATAAATCTTAAAAATTATATATTGGATTTAAAATTAATCTATCCTCCATATTTGGTAAAAATAAAACTACTTACACACTATATAGTATATATTTAACATTGAAGTATCCATAAAAGTATCATGTTCTATTTTTTGTCATCTTATTTCAAGTATCATGCATGAATCAATGAGTTATATCTATATACCAAATAATTAAAAACATCACACATGAGATGGTGATGGGAGGTTAAAGATCCCATGTTGTCAAGTAACATGGAATGATGACCTACACATGAAAAATAACCCATCTCTCCAACACTTAATTTATTATTTCTAACACATCAATGTTTCACCACAATCCATCTAGTATTTATTAATTATTTCATTCATTTAATTATTCTAGTGTTAATCCATTTTATCATATCCCTTTCCCATTAATCATTACATTAATTATAGATATATCTCATATTCCCAAGATACTATGACACAATCACACATAAACCTCTCCATATTATAACACCAATAACCCCATTATTTGACGAAAAATGACATAAAATAAATTACATCACTTCTACAACATCATCTACTCTATTTCACATCGACCGCATAAATCTACCTACACAACAAAAAAATATCACCACATGTTTCTCAACCTCAATAATAAACCATAATAATAATACTATAATTATATCAATAATCACAATAATCAAAAATAAAAATAAAAATAGTAAACTACATCATTTTATGCTTCAATACTTATTCAACACTTCAAGAATAATCAATATTAATATTAATTCCAAATTTATATATCCCCCATTTAATTAACTTATTTAAGTAACTTAACTAGTTATGAATATGATGTAACATATCAAAAACAATAATAAGGACATCACAACAATATACATATCAATAAACCTAAGCAATAATACTCAATAAATGACATAAAAAATAAGGCATATATGATTCACTCCATCCCTTTTAATTTTCTTAATCCATTTCATTTACATAATTAAGTTAATTATAAAAAATTAATCCCTAAAAATATAGGAATGATAAATCCATATTTAAAACATAATAAAAAGAAGATAAATTTCAAATACCCTACCTCAAATAGAGATTCAACAATCACTATGAAATAACGAGATGAATAATGGTGACCAAACACCATAAAGATCCCAAGAGGGACACTGAAAAACCTATGACATTACAAATAACATCAATACCTTGAATAAAACCAATAATAATCCACAAACCCTGGCATGGACTTATGATAAGGAAGAATAAGGAAATAATATAATAGAAGGTAATATAATATAATAAAAAATAGGAGATAATGTAAGGGAAGGGAAACTCAGACCACAAGTACTCAATCACTCAAAGCCATGAATTGAAATCCACCATGAGACAATCGAAGATCACAAAAACCAATCCAAAGGATTCCTAAGGTTTGATGAAAGATTAAGGGAACAAAAAGGATTAGAGAATAACCATGAATTTATATTTAAAATTAAAGGTTTCAAAAATCATACCATGATGATAGATGTCGCAGTGAAACACGGGTCAGTCTCAAGAATCATGGTGTGATATCCCTAAATCTAAAGGGTACAAATTTGATAAAACTAAAGAATACCATGGTGCAATGAACACCATCACACTGGATTCTTTGAACACTAAAGGATCATGACACAATTCTCTTCCTTCTCCCCTAAACCTAATCAACTCCAAACCAAAACCATTATACAAAAAAACCACTAAAATTCAACCTACCCAAATAAGACAACATAAAGATATCATGACCAAATCCTTCATTCCACAACACAATTCCCCATACCATAATCTCAGTTACCATGGTGAAATGATATAATAGATTTGGTTCCCTAAAACAAGATAAATTTATAATTTTTATTATCGATATATTTGTAGTATTGGATATTAATAAATTTATTATATGATGATGGTTTTTCTTATATGTAACATTAATGTGAAAAAAAATATTAGAGTATTTATTTCATTGAAAGTTCATAAAATATCCTAGTTATATGAGAACCTCAAAATGAAATGATGATATTCTTAAATATATGTTCTATTATCAGATGAAATCATTTGAGTGGACACGGATAATAAAAATTATCAAGGTTAGGGACTCATAAGACATTGATAATTATTATAATTCAATTTTCCTATAGTAATCTCTAAAATATGAGATTATTAGAATGAACCCATCTATAAGAATTCCCCAAGTTTTATATGTCATTTTATATTTCTATATGTGAATGTTTGTATTGGAACATATACTTGATATTATTATTAATGAATATCTTGAGCCATGTACATTGATGTATTAATGAAAACCAAGATGACAATGGTCATGGAAAGGTTGGATAAATTGGGTGTGTTATGAGGGATATACAATTAATGAATAATTATAGGGAGGATTTTCCTCTTCTGAATTAAGGGAAGTTGATATCTCTAGGCCTTTGATTGGGATGGAACTATCTGATAAATCCATGTCCATGTCAATATGTCAATGGGTTTATTTTAGGGAATTCATAGAAATATATATCAATTATATATGTTGATGACATAAGAAACACACCAAGCTTGATGAGATATCAAAACAAATGGAGTATATAACATTTTAATCATTTTTAAGAGGTAAGAATAGCTATTACAAATACTTGTCTCTTAAGGGTTCATGATGTGTTTCTAGATACTACTCTTGGTCAGTGAGTTAGACTCACTGATATCAAGATCATGTCCTAGAGGGTTACACATAAAGTGTATTCATAGATTCTACCAATTTAGATGAATTGGATTTGATAAAATTAGGCCCCATATGTGGGGACTAGTGGGAATCTAAGTGAATGATCACAAGTAAATTAATAAAATTACATGTATTTAATTTAAAATAATGAAAATTGAATTTATTTCTCATGTTATTTAAATATAAATAAGTGAATATGAGAAATCATTATTTTTCAAATGAATGTTATATGTTTAAGGTTCGTTAAATAACTACGGGAGGAATGAGTTGAGTTAATGACTCATAGTTCATCACATGGACTATAAAAATGTTTCTAGTAAGTGATGGAATATTTTTGATACAGACGACATGCCTACTTTTTTATTCATGTCATTTTAGAAAAATTTAGGAGGTTTAATATATATAGGTGTAAAGTGAAATTTTAGAAAGTTAAAACCTACCTATTTAATCTCCTTTTGAGCCATGAATAGTGTGTGAGGAATTTTCAGGAATTTAGAGAGCTTATCTTCTCTTATTCATTCTATCAATATTATAGAGAGAAAAAATCAAGAAATAAATAATTCAATTTTAGGGATCGATCGCATGATATTATGGCGATCATGAAAGCATTTTATGGTCCTTGGTTTTCCATATTAGCACCTAGAAATCAAATCATTATGTTCATGGAGTATTTTTAAATGTTTCGATGATCTATAGAGCATATAGTTTCGTGTCCTCATGATATAGTGATCTAGAGAAGATTGAATATCACTGAGATCACACCGCTTCACTAAGGTATTTTCTTGATTTCATTTTTTTTTTAAATCGAATTTCACAGGGTAATTCGCATGAATCATGTATCGTTAAACCAAATCAATAATTTTATCATAGATTGGGTTTTAAAAATTAAGAAATTTACTCACTTTCATGCATCCACTGCTTACCTAGATCATTAAATGGTATCAAATTGATCATGTAATTATTTAAGATTAAATTTTGATTAAATTTACTAGAATTTAAAAATCCAACTTAGATATGATCCCAAATTCATTAATAGTGAATCAATACAAGGTTCTAATGACCAATAAATGGCCAATAAAATATCAATTTTATTTTTCAAAACAAAAAATGAAATCTTTGTGTGTGTGTGTGAGTTTGTTTCACTATAAGGGGAGGGATTTCATGTGGTGTGTGTTTTTGGTGGGGTGTGACACTGGGGAAGAGAACTAATGAGGTTAGGGCATATCAAATTCCATCATTTAAACTAGATAAGCTTGGATTTAAAAAATAATTTAATGCAATGGATGGCCTAAGAAATCTATATTACCAAAAGAAATCCCCCTTTGATTGGGGGTATCTCTATAAATTAGTTCCCATAGGAACTTTATATGTTAAAAAAATTGTTAATAGTCGGTGATATATAGAGCGCCACTGGCAGACTTACCCACACATGTTGCATGGGGAATGTGCCTCACCCGCAATCAGGAACCTGGCTAGGTTTCCTGACCTAGAACAAGTTGATTCAAACAATACCTGACCCAACCATGTCCATTAAGGTCCTGGTATACTTCCATGGACTCATTTTGAATCCAAAAAAACCAAAGATATTCTAAAAAAGTAAAAAATAATTTAAATTTTCTTGAATTAATTAAAATTATTTCAAGTGTCATGGACATATCAATAATTAATTAAAAGTATTTTAATGATACTTTAATACATTAGAAATTCCCTCAAGTTGAATTTTGGTATCATTATGTTTTATTATGTGATTTTATTGCATGTTGGTTGATCATTATTTGATTCCAACACATACATGTTTGGGTATTTATTTATTTATTTTAATTATTTCATTTGAGTTTAAAATGAAATATTTTTTTATCATTTGTATAATATATGAGTCACACCTCCTTTAAATGTATAAGGGTCTATGTGTCCATATTTTAGTGATAAAATTTAATTCTTGAATCCTAACTACCCCTCACCTTCATGTGAGATTATACATTGTAAAGAACAAATAAATTTATAATTATTCGGGTTGAGTCGAGAGCTATCATGGAATCAAACAATAATAATGGATAAGTTTTTGACAGGCACTACAATATGATTCGGAAATTTCTCAATGTATTCCCTAGGGTCTCGGTTGATCCATTATCCACTCAATGGATTAAATAATAGAAAAAGTACTCATGATCATGTCATTATTTATTTATTTATTTTATGGTTAATTATATCATTATTTGGGTGTTATAAGATCACATAGAATACTAAACAAGTATTAAGAAATAAAAATAAAAAAAATGATGAATGGTTATATTTAGTCATGGTTAATATGTGTGTGTGATAACATAGTAAAAATAGATAAATATTACGAGATTTCAGTTACCAAGAGAAATAAATGGATTATGCATAAATTATTTTATCAAGGAATATTTAATTAATTATTTAAAATAAACATAATAATGATATAAATTTAAAAGGATAAATAATGGATATTTAAAAATAAGGTATAAAAATACATCAATTAAATTTTAAGGTAGATATATCCTTCTATATTCTGAGTTAAGATACACTCGTAGATAAAGTGTCGGTTGGGCCAAAGTCATAGGCACTTTCAATTATTGGGAAGTTTTAACAAAGATAATGGGTTGAATTAACCAAAGTAATGTTGATTGTAACAACCAAAGTCCATTAAATTCCTTTTTTTGAGTTAATTTTTTATGAAATTTGAGTCTAGGATTTTTGGATTGGGTAGCTCACTCAACAGATCAAGTAGTTTTTAGTTAATAAAGTTGGAAAGACCTACCTACCTAAATTCCATTAAGTAATTTGCATGACCAGAGTCTAGGTTGTGAGAATGGATATATGGATCCTTTCCACTATAATATCAATGTGAAAATATTTTATGAGTCTAATTATAAAGGTCAATGATATTTGATAAAATTTTGGGATACTAATATATAAAATTTATTACATCACATTTTAGTAACCAAGATAAAGTACTAGAATGTGTTTTTATTTTTGTTATAGAAAAATGAAAGTAACACAACCTCGATATTATCACTATGATCAATATTTTAGAAATATAATATCCATGTGAGAGTTAATTTCTAGGAGTGAATACTACACCAAAAGTACAAATTTTACATGTTAGGGTCCTCTGTTCCTAAGGTAGTGATGAGGAGATCACTATTTTATGGAAACATGTAGATGACGTGATGGATGTTCAGTGTATCATGTTATCTTCCAGTTCAACTGAGATTTAAAAGATACATGAGGATATGGATGCATAAAGTATATTTTCCCATATCTATGATATTTATCTGGAGAAGTTTATACAAGAGCGATACAAGATCTTCAAGGCACTTTTCATGTTCAATATTGGAGAGTGGCGTAGATCAAACCTCATGTAGTCAAGATGAGTTTCTATATTAAGTGTTGTGGTATCTTAGGTTTCAATATACCAAATTATTTTCACATAGATATCATATTATCCTCACTACCTCATATATTCTATAGTTTTATTTTGAATTTTAATATGCTCAATAGTGAGAAAGCATTCTTGAAACTCCTTACACTAATTCACTAAGTAGGTAACAACACGAGACATAAAAATTATGGAGTCCTTATGGTAAAAATGTTGAAGGGAAAGGTAATGAGACTTAATAATAGCTCTAAGTCTAAGGTTTCTATGCATTTCTTAACCAAGAAGTGGAAGATCTAGTGGTAGACTAAGAAACAAGATGCAGTATATTTTTTAAGTTTAAAGTAAGGCCATGATAAAAATAATTTCACCTCATAGATAAACATCATGTGTTATTGTATCAAGTGTAACATTTCCATTTCTAAAAGTTGGTTATTACATATATCTTGTGTTTTTCACATTTATATCTAAATACAAGAACCAAATATATTCAAGAATGATTCTAGAGGTTAGGTGGATCATTTATCTTTCAATGAAACAAGAATGGTTGCCTTGGATATAGGATACTTCCACCTTACATTTCCATCATGGATTATTTTAGTTTTGAAGAATTTTTATTATATTCTCAATGTTACCAAGAACATTATATCCATTTCCAGTTTACATATGGATGGATTTTTATTCAAGTTTGGGAATAAAAGATGATTCTTTTACAAATATTGTATATGTTATAGTATGACGCGTCTCAATAATGGTCTTTATATACTTAAATATGATGACCAAGTGTTTTAAATTGATAATGAATTGGGTTCGTATGACTCCTATCACACCCAATTGTGTAATCATAGAATTGTTTATTTAAATGATTTCTAAGATGGATTCTCTATATCAAGACCAAGTCTAGGTTCTAGTTGATCCTCCAGGTGATGCAAAGCATGTTGGGTTAAAATGGGTATTCAAGAAGAAACTAGGCATGTAAGTTAGATTTAGTAATTATATGGAAAGAATAAGTGGTAAAGGGTTTAATAAAACTCAAGGAATAAACTATATTGAAACCTTTTCACAATTTCTCATGCTGAAATCCAATATAATTATACTTATAATAGTAGCTTAACATGATAATGAAATTAGAAAAATGGATGTTAATATAGATCTCCCTAATGAGAACCTTATAGAAGATGTCTATATGGCACAACTAGAGGGTTTTGTGCCATAAAATTATTCCAATAAGTTATGAAATTTATAGAGATCCATTTATGGTTTGATGTAAGAACCCATATTATAAAAAAATCTTTGATGAAGCCATAAGAAAATTTGGTTTTATAAGGAATGAATGTGATCCCTGTGTCTAGAAATGGTTTAGTGGGATTGTAGTCATTTTTTAGTAGTATTTATCAATGAAATATTACTTATTAGAAATTATATATTACTCTTATAGTTAGTTAGGACATGGTTGAAGAAGTTCTAATCTATGAAGTACTTAAGTTAAGGATCTTAGATTCTAGGAATCAATATCATTCATGGTAGATCTAAGAGGCATCTTAGGCTATGTAAGGGTTTATACATTGACTATATACTAATGAGAATTAGTATGGAATAATTCTATAGGGGATTGGTTCTAGTGTCACATTGTTGGTGCCAAATTTTAGGTGAGCCCATCAATTGGCTTACTTGAGAAAACTAAAAGCATATTTTGACTCAATGGATTGTCTTGAGGACCCCAAAGGAGTTGCATGAAAGATTTAAAGCTTGTTTTCAAGAAATAAATCTGCGTGCAAGGAACATTCACACCCAATGTGATTTCAAATGGATTCCTTCATGTCGAGGTCCCAAAATATGGCTAAGTCAACTGCACTAAAGAAACCAGGATAGTGTGTAAAAAATAGGAGAAACGTGAAAATTACTTGTGCACCTAATGCGATGTCAAATTCACACTTCCTTGTAGGTATCCTTGCACGCATCCATTGACATTTCTATCTATAAATAGAATGGTTTCCCCCTTATTTCAAAAAATGCTCTGAAAGAAAAAATGCCACTTCTGTGCATGAAAGATGGCCCTTCCACGGCCATGCAAAATCCATGGATTCAAGGTAATGGTTCTCATTAAACAGGTCTCCCATGGGAACTCCTTAAGGTGGTCCCACATGGTCCTGACCATCACCCATTTTATTTTATGCTAATGAAATTGTGTGCAAAATATCCTTCTTGAGAACAAGATTACCTTTTTTCAGTACCTCTTTTGTCCATACCCCTCATCTTATGTGCAGGTCTTCAATATTTCCCACACCCTTTCCTAGGTGCTCCATGTGTTCTACTTATCCTAAGGCACCATGTTTGAGCTCCTCTTGTGTGCAACATCCCTATCTTGCGCACACCTCCTCTATGTGGCCCTCCAAGATTTCGTGTAGTGATTTCCTAGTCCCTCGAATGGTGATTCATAATGTGTTTCCCCACATAATGCTTATTCTCATAGATACACTAATAGATATTGATTATTTGCATAGCTATGATAATTTGAACCCCTCTATCGACCACTCCTCCACCCCATTAATATCGAGAATTTCTTGTTCCTTCCCTTCCACATGTACGGGCTAGTGCAAGTCATATAAGTTAAAGGGGTGAGGAGTGAGTCCCCATTGTTTGAGATGAAGAATTTTAAAATACAAAGAACCCATTTCCTCAATACATGGAGTTAAACTATGATCTCCACATGTGAGGAAATATTGAGCAGATCAGAGAGGCGATAGGCACTAGAACCCTCCTTCTCTCTCTTTCCCTCTGTAATTTGTGTCCATGTGCACCTCAGGAAATATTTACATAAGACCCAACATGTCCTGATAGGGTGATCTCAGTATTATGGCCATATCTTCCTCGTATGTCGGGACACCATCCTGAGGCTTACCACCTAAATTAAGTCTCAATATCCATCTCCCTGGGCTGCTAACCATGCGTAATCCCCACACCATCCCTTGTGGCCGCACCTTCCGCGGCTTGATCGTCTAGTCTAACGCTACCTAATTTTTCTCAAACTGAGCATGACTCACATGGGATTAGAGATAGAAATGACCTTAACATCCTCCCTGGGTCGCTAACCATGCATAATCCCCATGCCCCCATCATTCCCAAACTATTTTTACTTTGATCCCTACCTTCCAAACAGGGTACATAGGAAGCCTCCTCGAGGTTCAAGACTAGCATTCCTCTGTCCCAACCACTTCACATCGGTTCACTCTCATCCCAAATGACATTAAACGGTAGACACATTTCCCTTGCTAAATACATGGTTTTTGATCCATGTCTTCCATACAGGGTATGTAGGACACCTCTATGAGTCTCAATCCAACCCAATGGTAAGCTCTGGTGCTCCATCCTAGGGATGTACCCTCTTGATATGATACTCACCCTTTTCGGGATGCATCTCCTAGATCTTCTTCCCTAAGGTGTTTTGATCCCCATGGGAACAATATTGTGCATAATCCCCATACTCAATCCATAATCCTTCAACCAAGAGTCTCCCTCTTACGACAGGCTTCTAACCAAACTTAATCCCCAACATGTCTTTGGTTTGTTGTCCTTTTCGTACACCCCGATTCTATGCCCCATCATGAACTACATGGACTTTGATCTTTACCCTTTTTGATAAAGGTACATAGGAAACCTCCCTGAGGCACAATCCCATCACTCATATCCCATTATATTATATCCCTTGAGCCTTTTTTTTGTAAAGATCATGCCTCAACCCTAAGGTTCCACCTCCTTCGGGTCTCATCCATGCATCCATTTTCACAAGTCGCCTCCTCAGGTGACTCATCACCCCATCCTAGAACAACATGGACTTTGATTCCATACACTAGAGATTTGTAGGAATACTCCCTGAGGTTCAATCCCATCACCATCACTTTTATACTAATTCCCTCTCCATTCATTCCATCCCTTTGACGCTTCTCCATATCCATCCTGATTTTACCCAAGCCACCACATCCTAGTAAAATCATGCCATCCATACGGGAAGCTAACCGTTCATAAGACCAAATCATTTTATCTATCGTCTAACCCTTATCATAGTGGGGTTACATCATTCAAAGGGTCTCTAACTATGCGTAATCCCTAAATCATGCCTCAAACTACGTGGGTTTTGATCCCTTTAGGGTATGTAGGAAGCCTCCCTGAGGTTTAATCCAAAACAATGGTAAACCTTAGTGTCCCCTTTTTTGGTCCCCACCATCCTATAATCTATCCTTTCTGGTTTTCATATCAATATTCATGGTGTAAAACCTTCCCTTTTTTGGACACTCCATCCAGGGTCCACCCTCACCAGTCGTTCTGATCCATCCATCTGGTAAACCTTCCAAGTGCTCCCTCCTAGGGATGTGCCTATCTGATCCACTATCACAAGTGTTCTAATCAGACCTATCTATCTCCACTAGAAATTAAACTCATGGAATACCCCGTGTTAACCATGGTAAGCTAGTAAAAACTTTAGAGACATGCCTCCAAAATGCAGTTCCCTGCAATCGATGTGGGATGCATCAGGATTCTGCACCCTCGAGAAGCCCTATCATAAGGGAAAATTCAATTATACCAGTATTTTAGTGTCTAGATATACCATTGATGCCTAATGTGACTACTATCATGACTGAAGGTTTCTATACTGACTTGACCCTTTGGAATGTCTCGACATAAGAAGTGTAATTAATCGTCATTCCCAAAGAGATGGCATCAGGAAGATTTTCACGAACAATGTCTTAATATTTAAGGGAAACCCAGACTAGGTGAAGAATTATGAGGAGGGATCCATGGAAGGAGAAAATGATATCCCATCATCTCATTTCAATCATGGAGAAAACACCTCTTAAGAAGTGATGAATACCTACCACCTTTGGAAATCAAAAATGAGGGGCAATAACGCAGTCCGCCAGCTAATGTCGAAACACACTCAGGCAGGCACGCCCCAGTAAGAAAAAGCATTGAAAATATAAATAGTGAACCCAATGTAAAATTCTTCTCCTCAACATGGAGATTAGTACCATTCGAGACATTAACAGATAAGCATTTTTCCAGATCCATCCATCCGGCCCTGGGTCCTGCCAAGAAAATAGTGGGCCGAGGATGAAACTCTCCAGGATTTGGGGAATTTAATAATTGGGCATCCTAGACTATGACATTGTCATCATGGATCTTTCTATCTAGCCATGGAAGTCTTAACAATGTTGAATAATTGGTCATTGTTTTCTTTTTATATGTATTGATGGCTGAATCTTCCTGTTTTATAGGGCCAAAGCTATAGAAAACTAGTCACCTCCCACCTGCAGATGAAAGGGTAGGGGAAATTCCAATGTGGTGATCCTATGTGGCTCCATCTCTGCCACGAAAACTTCCACAGTTATAGCTACCAGGTTCCCACACCCTATCTCTCCATCCAAAATATTTCAAAGGAGGGTGATGGACATTCTTGTTCAACGGTATGAATAGGAGGGGGTCATCCTGATAAAGGACATGTCTTTCCAAGATCTAGAGGATTATGGGACCCACCATCACTGTCGCCCCCATGGCCCGCACAGGGAGTCACTACTCCCCACTCTAACATTTAACCATTTTAAGAGCCTCTCCCTAAAGATCTCCTATGATTCACTCCCTTACGCTAATGAAGTAAGGGGTGTTTGATTCATCTTGACTTCGGCTACAGTTAGGGTGTCACCAAGTAGGGCTCCCTTCAGGACAGTTCAACACTGCCATCTGGTCTTATAGTCTAAGTAATAGGTGGCCTCTTCCCCTGCACAGTCGACCCTGGTTCAGCTAACCCAACTCTAATGTCAGGAACAAGCTCAAGAAGACACCTGTCATGGGGTATCATCCTCCGCAACTCCAGTGGCCCGTACCACCACTAATTCATACTATCAACTTCCTATTCTTACAGACCATGGTAAATTCCATTCTCAGTCAGAATTGAGGCCCTAGCCACCCCACGGGCAATCTGTTTTGACTATCCTGATCTCCAACGCAAGCAGCAGTCATCGCAGGTCGACCCATGGCGAGGACATTCAGTACTAAGGTACTCCTTGTACCACCGTCAAACAGAGTGGAGTCCTCCCCACTCCCTCATTCAGCATGGAGGTCTTTTCCATGTCACCATAATCATTCCAAGTGGAGGTGCTCCCCATTTTGTTAACACCCATCATGGAGGTCCTCCTCATGCCCATGATCCTAGGTGTGGAGGTTTCCCCCATATTTTTGAATTTTAGTGCAAAGTTCCTCCTCGCATCATCACCATCTCAAGGAGGGGCCCTCCCTACAGTAGCATCAACTAGTGTGAGGGTTCTCCTTGCCTTGTTACCCATTAGCATAGAGGTCCTCCCCATGTTCTTATTGTCTCTAGCAGAGGTCCTCCTCACTCCAACAATCATCAAAATGGAGTCCCTTCCCGCTTCATTGACGGTTGACATAGAGGTATTTCCCATGACCAATTTGATCAGTACGAAGGTCCTACTCATACCATCACTACCAGTTCCAGCCAGTACGGAGGTCCTCCCCATTCTATAAGTAGCTTCCATAGGGGCCCTCCCCATGTGATTACCAGCTCTAGTGGAGGCCCTCCCCACTCTATCATTCCCAACCATAGAGGTCCTCCTCATGTTCAATTCGACATATTCCTGGGTAGTCTTCGCACCCCAACTCATCCATTTGGAGGTCCTCCCTGATCCAACACTAATCCACATGGAGGTACTCCCTATTCCAAAGTTCTTCCCTGCCCAAAAGAAACACCCCAGGGCAGGAGGATGAATCATCGCCACCAAAAGAAGATTCTTAAGAAGAGCCAAATCATAGCCAATCCCGTCCTCTTTTCAAATTATGAAGCAGCGTGTGAATTGATGATGGAACCCTCACCTTGATCCTCTGTATCGGGGTATGGGGTAAGAACCCGGCATGTTAGCCCTGTCCTGTCAGAAAGTGAGATGCACTGAATCCCTGAAGCCGTTTGTAGCTACATACAGGAGGAAAAAATTTGGTTCCTTTCTAGGGTCTTACTGTGGAATCCTCTCTATCATCATCAGTATCATTGTCTACCTTGATAAGATATCATGGATAGTTGTTATGGGGACCGGTAGATAAAGATCATTGACAAGATTCATCGCTAGTAGTATCCACCTTAGTATATGAAGTGATGGTCAACTATCCATCCTACAGGGGTGTGATGATGCAGTTAGTATGGTCCTCAGGAGACAGCCCAGTATGTAGTAGTTCTTCAGCTCATACACCATACTCTCCACTGACCATCCCATCGCTGTAAAAGTCTATATAACTCACCATTCTAAAGTGATGTGGTGATGCAGTTAATAAATTCCTCAATAGACAGGCCAGTATGCAGTGGTTTTTCAGATCGTGCACCATACTCTCCACTAACCATCCTGCCACCACATCAGTCTATATCAGTATCGTTGCCAGTTCCCCAGCCACCCCTAGTGGAGGAATGGGGAAATCAGGCACTGGATCCTACTTCTGAGTGGATAATCTTGTGGTACATCCTCACAGTGGATTACCTCCCTAAAATGTTCTGAATAATTGTGACTTCAGACTTCAACATTTTGGAGTCCATCACCCAAGATGAGGTCATGTGCTTCCACCAAACTCTCTGGGCAATGCATCTTCTCCTTTGAGGTAGATAGTTGGATTAACCCAAGAGCCTAGAACACATCGACTAAATTGACCAATAATACTACATGGTTGACTTGGTCGTGCTTCCTATCGCTCGACACCCTACATCATCTAGTTATCATCAGCTCTCCAATAATGATGCATGTAAAGATTTATAAAACATCACAAAATTATTGGAGAGTCTGCTGATAACTGGATGATGCACATCTGTGGCTGGGGCCAGTATGCTTCCATTCACTTCAGTCCTATCTGACATCAACCTTATTTTCCATGTGATATTGAGTATATGCCTCCAGGAACTAATGCAGTTAACATGGCTGACCTTGTAGAGAAGGAAGCTGAGATAGGACTCATTGAAAAGAACTTACCGCTTGGGATAAAACCACATCTTTTGGATTCTTTGGGTATGGTTACGCACTAGAAAAGACACTTGATTGGCCTTCATAAACCTTCTAATTCATTGCCTCTGGTTCGGGACCCTAACAAGGGCAAAGAGCACACTGGGATTGTCAAACCCTCCAATTCATCTGGCTCAATGAAAAATATGGAAGATGATCCCAAAAAGGTTGAATTACATTAACAACTCACAGAACAGAAAAGGATTATCGATGATCTTCTCACTGAACACATTGGGTAACGGTGTCCAAATTTCAATAATCCTTAACAGGGGTAGGTACAGCTTCCCCCCATAGAATTTCCCCATAGTGATCTTGACAACCCTACCCATATAGACAGGGTAGAGTCTAGAGATTATGGAAAGTGAGAACATTATGCAAAGCTAAATCCACCCAAGCAACGTGAAAATATTCTTTAGGACCTACCTAATGTTCCTCCAGCCGCTCTATAGGTCGCTTCCCTAGATGCTCTGTAGTCCAATCCTTCGGCAACCCCTTGGGTCATTCCACCAACTGGTCCATGAGCTGCCGAGCCATATTACCATGTCGAAGATACTGCCAATGCACTGGTGGTCAAGAATCCTCTCTAGGATAGAAATCCTTGCCAGAATGATTCAATGGCCACTCTCATTTCTCATCTTGAGGCCCTTGACACCTAACAGGTGGTGATCCCACCTAATGGTAAGTCATATCTGGCATGGATGGATGATATTCTAGCACCCTTGAGATTCTGTAATCCTACCTTCTCCCCTTTAAATGGGATAGGCGACCCATTACAACATCTGGACCACTTCATTTCAAGATTTCAACCCATGCTGGGAACTCTAGCGCGATAGGAGGATGCTAAAATTAGGTGCATCTTACAAACATTGGAAGGGATCACATTCGTTTAGTAAAATAAGTTACTCATCATGTACATAGCTGGTTGGGAAGATATTTTCAAGCAGTTTCTTTACCAATTCAATTCCACCACCCTCAAGACAATTATTTTTTACCAATTCAGGTGTAATAAAAGTCAGATGAGCACGTCGCGGACTTTGTCTCCCGGTGGAAAGGCCTCACATATTCACTCAATATGCTGATAACTTAGAAGAAGTTTCTAATGATGTACATGGGAAATGTGAAGACTCAATTGTTCCCTTCTCTCATCACTCAGAAATTCCCAGGTAGATTTCAGTATTTCTTTAACAAGTCTCAATTCCTAGAGGAAGCCCTACAGCAAGCCAATCAGGCATGTCCATTCCCTCCCATAGATCTCGGAGGAAGGTCCTCCAAGGTCGTGACCACTATTGTTGCATAGGGTGAGGCCCCTAGATAGCTGAAATTGTTACTGGTAGAGCCACCTCCAAAACCTCACTGAGGGCCACCACCTCAGACTCAGCCTTAGGATCAAAATTACCCACCTCAGAATTGGTAGGTACCGCCACATAACACACCATTTCCGCCTATATGAGACAACCAGGCTCCACCTCCTCACCAAGACCTGGACCCTTGTCAAATCTAAGCTCCAAGGGTCCCTTTCCTAGAATAGAGAAACCGAACCTACTCATTCAATGAAGTTAAGGTCCTCGGGTATTTCTATAGTGCCTTGGGTTATGGAATCCTCCAGTTTCCAAAATGCAGGAGGCCTGAAGAGGTTAATCAGATTGATCGCCCAAACAATTTCCCCTATCGCTGGTTCCTTGGGCGTACCCTAAAGATGTTTTATGTGTTAAAATACTAGATTCGGGACTAAGTTGATAACAAAATAGTTATATTGCGTCCATCACCAGATCAGGTGGCATGTGTGCCCGCAAATCTTGATAGCAGCAATGGTGAATGGCAGCAGGTCTCTAGCCATGGGTCTTAGAAGTATGAAAACCGAGTGGATCACAAGTTAGTCACTCATGACCATGGTATTATCTATTCTTGTTTGAATCATCCTAATCCTTTTGAAGCCACCATATGTCCTCTAGCTACTACTTCTATATCGACATCTCAACCATCCGCCTCCCAAAAAGGTAGGCACCGATAGTGTAAGGGAAATAAAATACCTCTACTGGTGTCAAAGTCATCCCATACTCTGGGAAACTTCATGCCCCTAGAGATGGATATTCCCACCATAATTTTTCTAACAATGAAGTATTCCTAAAGTGATGATTAAGAGTACACCTCAGTGAACACCATCAAACTGGTGGACCCTTACTTGGTTCCTAGCAATGAGGAATTCTGGGATGATCCTCCTAATGTCCCTAGTCAATGCTAGTATCGATGGAACTATGGATATATGAATCACAAAAATGTATCATCCAGTGCCTCCAACCAAGCTGTTTATGCCACCAAGACCATATAGTAGGCTCAATGCAAAGCTCTGTATGCACAGTCTTCTCATCATGTTTCTTCATATTCATTTCCATTGTTGTTTGTGATACTCGACCAATTATATCCACTACAACTGTGATATGATCATCCACATACATCCCTGGTAATACATTAATCATTCAATAGCTAGATGATAGTCATTTTTCATAGTTCTACTGGTGAGTTGAGGGGTATTCTCAGCACAATCCAAAATCTTCTAGTTTGACCTACAACACCTATCATTCCTCCAGCAATAGAGAAACCTCCTTCTAGAAGAATTTTTCACCATGCAATAATGTATGATGTTCTTAAGAACCTCACCAATATTTCTAAAAAGATCTTGATTATCAAGGATCTCTTCGTATCTAAAGATATGTGCGAATCCCTTATAGAGGCTTTGAGAAGCCCCCTTCAGTTTAAAATAGAGGTAGTGGCTACTGATGCCTTCCAAGATGAGGAAGTTGATCATGCATAATGTCATGCCATCATCTCATACTCGAGAGAAGATGAAGGGTCCTCCATGTAGGGGAACATTCTCCCATTGTATATCACTGGACAATTAAATGGCATAGAAGTCCATTATTGTCTCGTTAGCATAGGTTTTGGGATCAATCTCATCCCAACTCAGAAACTCTACAATTTGGGGTTGTCTGAAGAATATCTAAATCCCTATGATCTGAAGATTCAAAGTTATGACAGGATAGAGTAGACATTGGTTGGAAATATCTTACTAAAAATCTAGTTTTGTGGCTTGGTTTCTAGTACTGAGTTCTTGGTCATCTCATAGTACACTTCCTACAATTCACTAATGGGTAGACCATGGATCCATCTGCATGTAGCAGTCCCCTCCTCGTATCACCATTGCCTTAAGTGCTCCCTTAATGGTCAAGTGGGTTTGATCCAAGGTGATGTATCTCCATTTTCCTCTTGTGAATCCCACTATCTGGATGCCGACTACTATAATAGAAAGTACAAATAGGTTCATCCCATTGAGTTGGAGCATGCTACTGATGTCAAAGACCCATTTATAGACTTGTATAATGCCTTTATCCTCCCAATTTACCAGTTGGAGGCCATGACCCTAGATAGGGGAAATTGCTTTATCATATCTAGAAAGAGTGGGAAATGCATCCCCATACATAAGGAATACTAGAATATCACTTTGTACTTCTACATGAATCAATCACAAGTAATACCAAATCCCATTACCCTTATAAGGTATCGAGATGTTCACCCCATGGCTACAGTAGTATGTCATACCTATCTATTTCACTGTGCTGGGTTGAAATAACTCAATACAACACGCCACTAATTCTTTGATATTATTAATCATATCCCCTTGGGTTGAAGTACTGATGTAATTAGTTGATAGATTTTATTTCCATGGTTTCAGTGGTGTGGGAGTTCACAAATAAAGATTCCACCACCACTTGGGTCGGCACCAGCATTCTATCAGGATCTTCCAATTCAGAAGATTTTCCTCTTACTAATGATCCTCTCTCCATTGATGATGACGAGGATTTAGAAAATACTTATACCACATTCAAGGAAGTTTTCTCCCCTACTATTGATGAGTTGGTACAGGTGAATCTTGGTACCGAGGCTGATCTGAGACCAACACTGATCAGTGCAGCTATGCCTGTGAAGAAATAGCCGCAGTATGTGGATTTCTTGAAGAAACATTGGGATGTGTTTTCCTGAAGTTATGAAAAGATACCAGGACTGGATCCTATCCTTGGATCTTCATCCACCATCTTGGTCTTCCAATAAGTCATTTCAGTTTCAAATAGCCTCCCTAAAAGATACACCCCTCTCACAGTGCCATGGTCGAGGCCAAAGTTGATAAGATCATCAAATATGACTTCATTAAGAAAGTATAGTACCCAAAATGGTTAGAAAACATCATTATTTTAAGGAATAATAATGGAAATATCAATTTTTTCATTGACTTATAAGACCCTGAGTGTCACTTTATGAAGGAAGATTTCACATTCCCATGATAGAGCAGTTAATTAATGCCACTCCTAGATTCCAAGCTCTCTTCTTCGTGGATGGGTATTCTGGATATAATCAAATCTGAATGGCCCCTGAGGATTAATAATATACAACCTTAAAAGCACTACAAGGTACCTTCTATTACCAAGTGATCTTTAGATCTGAAAAAATTAGGTTCCACCTATCAGCATGTTATGCACCGCATATTTAAGATGGTACTTGGGATATTAGTGGGATGATACATATATGATCTGGTATTCAAATCTAGAAAATGTTAGAACCATCTCAGATATATTGGGAAAGTTTTCACCTTCCTCTAATCCTACTATCTAAAGATGAACCCCTTAAATTGTTTCTTCAGGGTTACCTCTGGAAAGATCCTTGGATTCGTCATAAGATACAAACGTATCGAGATCGACCCAAGAAGATTAAGGCTATCAGCCAGATGCCTCCTCTGAGGAATCTCCAGGAACTCTAAGGTTTTCAAGGATACTTAGCCTATATACACTGGTTTATTAAAAATCTGGACCAAAAGTTTAATCCCTTTTTATGGCCCATGAAGAAAGGTTCCATCTATCAAGGGGATAAAGAGTGTCAGACTGCATTTGAGGAGATCAAATAGTATTTGATACATCCTCTAGTTCTGATTTCACCTATCTCTGGAAAACCATTCGTCCTTTATATTACCACTCTAGAACGATCCCTCGGTACCCTCCTCACCTAGAATAACAATGAAGTGGTAGAAAATAGTTTATATTATCTCATCTACATGCTCCTAGATTCAGAGACCAGATATTCTTCTATCGAGAATATTTTCCTCATGTTGGCCTTTGTAGTGAAGAAGTTACAACATTATCTGCAGCACCATGAGATATAGTTGGTATCCCATGTGGGTCTGCTAAGAAATATTCTGAACCACCCTATGTTAACTATCCATCTAGTTTGGTGGGTATTGATCCTTCAGTTGTTTGACATCAGGTTTTTCCTACAGAAAGCTATCAAGGGTCATGCACTGGTATATTTCCTCACCGTCCATCCATCCCCTACAGAGCAGTATCTCGATCTTGACTTCCCAAATGATGATATCCTCTCAATGGATCAATCTATTCCATGTTAGAATATTCAATTTGATTTTTACTCACAGATCCAACCATACTTCTCATTACCATGCACAAGAAAATGGGTAGATCAAGGCGTTTAACAAAACCTTATCTAACATTTTTCAAAATATGGTTGTTCAGAATAAGAAAAGTTGTCTGGAAAAGCTCTCTAATGCTATCTGGGATTACTGGAAGATGAATCGTAATTCCACTCAGGTTACTCCATATTCCCTGGTGTATGGAACAAAGGGAGTCCTTCCCATCGAGATTTAGTTAGTATCACTTTGTATAGCTGTCTACGATCAGCAGACATCAGAAAAAAATACAAAAGTCCATCTCACTGAACTGGAATCCATCGACAAGAATAGGATTTGGGCCTTACACAACCTGGAGAGTTAGTAGAATAAGGTATCCAGAGATAAAAGAAAGTTAGTCTTTATTCCTTCCTTCAAGGTGACATGGTATTGGCTCTGAGGACATCGATGATGCCCATCAGAAAACCACCCAAGCTAGAACCCAAATGGGAAGGACCTTACATTATTCATAAGTTTTACCTTAATATTGCATACTCTTTGGTTACTATGGATGGTGAGCATATTAATCCTCCCATCAATGAAAAATTTCTCAATCAATACATTGCATGAGAATATTTTTCCTTGCCACACGATGTTAAACTGCACGACCTTTCTGGGTTGCAAGATGCAAAACTGCCCAACATTTTCATCCTGCATGACGTTAAACTGCACAACATCAGGCATCCTACATAATGTTAAACGGTGATCTCATTTTTACCCCATCCTTGATGATGTTAAACTATTCTTTCAAATTTACTACATGATGTTAAACTGCACATAATTCTTAGAACTATTTATGGATTGATTCCCATCCTTATGGGATATGTAGGAATGCACAAAAAAATTTATTCGGGTCCAACCCCAGATTTCCCATTTTCAGTATTATGACTAGAGGTTCCTTTTAGAATCATGTGGCATGGTGTGGACTTCTTTGGTCCTTATTCACGTAGAGTTTGGAATAGACACACCATGTGCCTCTCTTAGGAATGCCTTCTCCCCCTATATCCTTACCACATTACGTTAAACTACACGGAATTTCAAGAACTATGTATAGCTTGATTCCCATCCTTATGGGATATGTAAGAATTCTCGGACATT
Source organism: Viscum album (assembly GCA_963277665.1). Lineage (NCBI taxonomy): Eukaryota > Viridiplantae > Streptophyta > Magnoliopsida > Santalales > Viscaceae > Viscum > Viscum album. The sequence goes on from OY728129.1 coordinate 3,605,448, forward strand.
TCGCCTCGAGTCCAGCCCTAGGTTCTTTGACCTTTTTGGCCCCTTGGCCCTATCCTATGGTCAGAGTTCTATTAACTTAAACTAAGATCTCACCCATCCTACATGACATTAACCTATTCTTTTCTACTTACAATACATTAAACTAAAAATCATTCAATGTCTTTTCTACATGACCTTAAAAGTCAAGTAACCCTTAATCCTTCATGACATTAAAATGAATGGAACATTACCAAAATCTTCTTCTTCCATCCCCTTGGCCTGAGTCTCCTCTTAGAAGTGCATGGTGTGGTCTGGACTCCTTTGGTCCTCATTCATGTTGGGTTTGTTTTACCACACTGTAAACATCCCCTTTAAGACATTATTCCCCCACTATCCTATCCCCATGAAAATAAATTGTGTTGTCACCCTACATCCTTACCACATGACGTTAAACTACATAGAATTTCAAGAACTACATATGAATTGATTCATGTACTTGTGGGATATGTAGTAATGACCATTCATTTCACCTCGGGTCTAGCCCTAGGTTCTTCTATTCCTTTGCTCGGCCTCTTGGTCTGAGTTCTCTCTTGGGATTATGTTGTGTGGTGTGGTGCTTCTTTATCCTCATTCATGTTGGGATATTTTTTCTATGCCATACACATTCCCCTATTGAGACATTCCTTCCATATTCATCCTTATCTCATGATGTTAAATTGTATGGAATTCCCAGAACTACATATGTATTGATTCCCATCCTTATGGGATATATAGATATGCCCAAGAATTTTTCCTCGGGTCCAGCCTCAGGTTCATCAACCCATATTACCTCTTTGTCCTACTCATCTTATCGAGTCTTCTACCCCTAGTTGATCCCCTTGATCTCTTTCCCACCTCATCAATATGATTATATGCACTGTGGTTTAGAACCTGGAGTGTTGGGTTCTGCATGGACATGCCTTTGTTCCATATTCATGCTTCATGTGTCCCTTTATTTGGGTCTCCATAATCTTTATCATTTGAAGGGATCAACTTACAGTATGGATTCCTGGCCCTATATCCCACCTACCGCTTTGGGCCAATGTTCCGGATGATATCAAATGATAATTTGATACTAGTCCCACGTTGCAAATATAGTCAGTGGTCAATCCTCGATTATCTGTTCCCATTATAGGTCACACGATGTGGATATTGTGTCTCAAATATAGTTTGTAGTTTTCCTCCATCATTATCATCAATACATATTGTGCCCCAAATATTTGTCTCATGATTCACATCTCTTTCCACTTCCTTATGTTTAGGAAAAATTTCAACACTTTCGATGTTATCCCTCCATGCACCTTTGTGTGTCGAGAGGAAGGAACGACATGGTCAGTTTATCCTTGGACCCACACCTCTGTTCCCCTATCATGAGCTTCCAAGTGTTGTAGGGATCTTATTCACCCCTTATTTCCCAAAACAATAATGGATCACATGGGATTAGGGGTTTTGATAAGTTTTATACTCACGTAGAATAATTACACATCTACAGTCCAAAATCTATGGCCTTAAACTAGGAGTTCCAGTTCCAAAGACCAAGAATCATGACTTTAAACTATGTGTGTTCTATTAGAATTTTTTTGTGGAATAAACATCTTTATCCTCATTCACATCGGTTTTATTTATGGAACCACATCACATATTTTCACCTCAGGAATCTTACCCTTTCGGTCTAAGCTCTATGACCATAAACTAAGATCTCCTACATACTTATTGTATGACTATGCATCATACATCCAAGATGTATAATGATAAACTAACCATCCATATGGTGTCTTTATTCAAGAAAACATTTCTCCTTTGGCACTGTCCATCTTCCATGACATTTTCAAAAGCTATGTGAGGCTTGATTCTTACCCTTGTAGGATGCATAGTGACACCCAGACATTTTTTTCCCCAGGTCCAGTTGCATCGTCATGAGCCTTTTTCCCCCTTATTGGCCTAGGATTCTCCCAAAATTATGTGGTGTGATATATGGACTTATTTTCCCCTGTTCAAGTTGGGTTTACAACAAACTTACCATGTAACTCCCTTAAAAGATACCATTGTCTTTGTCCTTACCACATTACAATAAAATGCACGGGCATGTCCCATGCACATAACATTAAACTAGGCACCTTACGGTTCAAACTCTATGACCTTAAACTAAGATTCTTAGTGTCTAAGTTCGCATGAAATTAAACTGTGTAACAACTATGATGTATCTCTCTCGATAGGATATCACCCCTTTTATTATTTTCTATCTTTTATGTCACCTTATGGAACTATGTGTGGATTTATTCTCATCCTTATGAGATATGTAGTGATTCCTAGACTTTCTGTCTATGGTCTATCCACAACTCTTTCATCTTTCCAGTCCCTTTTGTCATGGGTTCTCCCAGGAGTACATGGTGAGGTTGAGACCTTTTCCAGTCCTCATTCATGTCAAGTTATAATAGTTGCACCATCTAATTCATTTGAGATTAACCCTCCTTGCACTCGTCTATGTTGCATGATTTTAAACTACATGGGTACATTCACACTTCACACGTCCTTTTATTTGGGTCTCCACCATCTTTCACATCTGAAAGGAACCCCTAATAATATGGATACTTAGCCTCATGGCCCACCTTCCACTTTGAGCCAATGTCTCAAAAGATTTTAAATAAAATTTTGATACTGGTTCTACATTGAGAATATGGTCTATAGTTGACCCTCATTTATTTTTTCCCATTTCAGGCTAATGTGATATGGATGTTGTATTTCAAACACGGTCAACAATTATACTCCATTATCAAGACACTCTCATTGAATCCCAAATATTGGATGTTGTGATTCGTATTTTCTATGTCCTTTCATGTTCTATGGATCATCAACACCCCTGTTGTTGTTACCCCGTGCATTTGTGTGCATCAAGTAGGAATGCCAGTGTGGCTAGGATTTTCCCCACCTAACATTTCCTTCCCACCATTGCACACTCTCATATGATAGAGAAAGCCTAAAATCACTCCTTGTTTCCTACACTGAGCATTGATCACATGGTCTTAGAAGTTTTGGTAGGGTAATACTCACATACAGCACTATGCAACCGCATGGTCCAAGCTCTATAAACTTAAACTAGGATCTCCTTCATCCTTACCCTATGAAGTTAAAATGCATGGGTCGATCTTCTCATTTGAGAGGGAATCACCTTGGGCACCAGTTATCCACCATGTCATTTTTCAAGGCCTACATATGGATTGATTCCTATAGTGGCCCCCAGGATTTTTGTTCTGGGTTGGTTACTCCAAAAAAAGTACCTAACAAAAGAAAAAATAAGACCTATAAAATGCTTATTTTCTCTATGCATAGGTCAGACTTGTATGGAAGAACCTTCCCAGAACTATGAATGGCTTGATTCCCACTTCTGGGATATGTAGTGACATCCAAATTATCAATATTAGGCCCAACCATAACATTATGGCCCCTTTCCATGAGGATTCATCTTTAGCCTTACCGAATGATGTTAAATTTTATGGCATCATAGAACTATGTATGGCTTGATAACTACTTTAGAAGGATACATAGTGACATCCAGGAATCTCATCCTCAAGTCCATCTATGGAATTGTAAACTTCACATTTCATCCTTGTTGGCCCCAACTCCCCTTTTGATAATGCACGTTGTGGTGTGGACTACCTATTTCCTTCATCCACATAGGGTTATGTACCACACCGCACTTTCCCTTTTAGGATGCATATTTCTTTAGTGTATGAATTTAAACTGAAACCCTACCTTGGACAAGTTCAAAATGCCCAATGAAAATTATGGGATTCTTTTTCTTCATCACTGGAGAGGATTTCCCCCACCAATTTTGGTCTCTCACTACGTTGTGTTTCCAGAACTACGTACGGATTGATTCTCATCCTTATGGGATACATAGCGACACCCAGATGTTTTTTCTATGGGTCCAACCCCATGTTTATTAACCTTTTATGGCTCTAATCATGGTTTAAACTCTATGACCTAAATGATGACTATTTAGTCCATATAACAAGACTTTAGACTATTGTCCAGGGTCCATGGAGTATGACCTTAAATTATATGCAATGTCATGAATATATGAAGTTAAACAATTTCATGCATCTTCCTCACCGTATGATGCTAAACTATGTGTCTATTATCCTCATTTTCACAATGTAAAACTATAATCCATCCCAGGTCCTTGCCAGAGAGGTCCCTTCTGGAAATAGTTTTTTTCTTGATTCAGACCAATATGCCCACCCAATGTGATTTCATCATGGTGGTGTAGTTTCAAGAGTATTGGACTCAATTCAAATATTCGATTACTCCATATCCCTACTTTTAATGCCCTCTATTTCAGATCCTCATCCTCTTTAACATCTAAAGTTACCCCCCTAACAGTTAGGATGGTTGACCTTGAGGTTTGCCTACCATCATGGGTCAATGTTCTGAAGGACATCAAATGACACTTTGAGTTTGGCCCCATGTTGTCAAATCGGTCAGTGGTTGGCCCTTGTCTGTTTGTTTCTATTTCAGGCTTATGCGATATGGTTCTTGTGTTTCAAATTTGGTCAGAATTTATCCTCCATCATCATTCTACCCTCACTGTGTTCCAAATTTTGGGTAACGTGATTCACATTTTCCATTCCCTTTTTACAAATAAATTTCAATTCCCTTGGTGTTATCCCTCTCATGCACTAGATCACGTTGAGAAAAGAAATTTTGTTGTTCTGAGAACCTTATCCTCCAGTCGTAGTCTCTCTATCTCAACCTGAATACTTCAAACGATCAGTCAACAATAGCATACCCCAAGTATTTTATGGTTAGTTGACATCTCATACATGAAGTGGATAGTAATTTGGTCATCCCTTATTTCTCACTCCGGGTATAACCCACGTCAGCTTAGGGATCGATCATTAGTTGTTTCATAGTTATTATTGAGATTCAGTAAAAAAATCAAGAAACAAATACATGCATGCAGTTCAGGATTAAAAAAAGGAGAAAAATATGTGTCACAAGTTCAGCCAAAACACGACCCCTATGGATCATACCCTTTAATGGACTGCTTTAGTACCGCCACTTTATGGAATGTAGCCTCCAGAATTGTTTCCCACTCCTTAAGATCCTTTTCCTCGTCAGCAGCTATGGAGCAAATCTCATTATCTCTAATCTTCATTTGTTTCTATTTGGCTTGGAGCCCATCCATTTAACTTCTTTCCTACACTATCTTCTCCTAGACTTCTACCATCTGGTCTTTCAATCATTCATGGAACTCGGATTGGCTTGCGATGAATGAAGTTCCTTTATCTGCCTACTATTCAAGGTGTCAGACCTCCTGCTCAGTCTCAAGTAACTTTTGGATATTATTAGATTTCTTCTAGCACTGGGAAGCATCAGATAATTGGATGATCTTCCATGTCTTCTTATCTAAATAATCAAAGATCATCATGTGGATATGAGGAGCATCCACCCCTCTGGCATAGAGAAAGTACATCCACACATTGAGTAACCCCATATGACTTATCCATTTTATCTATAGATGACCGAGGAAGTGTTTAATGCATTTCTATGCCTTGTGTCATATCATTTGAATCTCTTCATCTATGTTAGGGTCATAATTGTATATATCATGCCTATATGGAAAATATCCAAGAGTTCAGCAGTAGGGTCCTCCTTTGGAATTCCTTCTTCTTCGAAAACATCACATCTGTCATCTTCAATCTCAACCCTAGAAATGGCATCCCTTTTGACCAAAAATTCCTGCTCACTATGTACCAGGTCTAGACCATTTTGAATGGATGGTTCCTCAGGGACAAGCACAATCACTGATAGATCTACCGCAGATGTTCCAGACTTGATAGTTTTCCAAGCCTACAATCTTGAGAACATTTCATATGGAATTGGTACCTTGGTCAGCCAAGTTATCCAATAAAAGATGTGGGTATATAAAGGTAGAGACTTAAATAGCTAAGCGCAGCCGAGTCTAGTTCCTAAGTCACTATAGGAGCTTCGACCATAGGAGATCCCTCAGTGCTTGTTAATTCAATGATAGGCACATGCTCTTTCTGGATGGTGGGAAAATCCTGAGGTTCTAAGGTCACCACTTTAGCCCCTTCTATTGGATCACTACTTACCACTTCAGTCTTAGTTGGTCCTCTACATTGCCCATTTCCAAGTAAAATTTCAAGGAGATGCCCTTCCATGTCCATTGGTACATGTTCACACCCTGCAGGGGGAACTTCCTGATCATCACCACTAATGTGTTCCTAAATAGAGTGTAGTTTGGTTAGTGGATCTAAATTATGAAAATAAAAAAGTTCGAGAGAGATAAGATTTGATACCTACCTCGAGTTGTTTGGCCAGTTCCGTGTGAGAGCATGTGATTTATGTACTATCACGTGGGCTTTACTATGGGGTCGCTATCCCTAGATTCCCCTCACCTTCAGGCTCCTCATCTATAGCCTCCTCTTCTTCCTCTTATTCTTCCAATTATTCCTCCTCTTCTTCTTTTTCTTCTTCTTCTTCTTCATCTTCATATTCATCATCATCTTTATCATTGGGTGGTTATTTCTTAGGGTCTTGCTCTTGGCTGGGAATTACTTTGTCTAGGAGAGGTGGTTCTTCATAACACCCCTACTGGAATGCATAGAAATATATGGTAGTAAAGTACGTGTATCATTGATGAAAGTTCACCATGTCCACCACCAGAATATGCCTGACTTCTGACAGGTCAAGTCAAGTGTGCACCAATTTTTTCCACATAGCTTCTGGACATAGTGTTTATTGAAGCATCCTCCATGTCGACCATAAGGATGTGAAAATGGAATCAGAGATAGGATGTACGAGGTATCTCAATTGCTTCCCAGGGAGTTCCATAACCAGTCCCTGAGGTCTCCTATAGGACCACCCCTCTTCAGAAGGCAGAGGTGCAGTCGCACCTTGCGACACTCATGCCACCGAAGTTCTAGCTCGCATCATCCCAGCTGCCTGGCTTGTTCCCAGTCTCACTTCCCCAGCAGAACCTTGCCTGCTCCATCTTCATCCAGACTCTATGCTCTCCACCTTTATAAGAAGAATGTGTTTCCATATAATTTCCTCTAGATACTCCCCACCCAATGGTCGGAATACTCTGTTTATAGGTCGGCGTTGATGTCAGTGGGTGGGGAGATAATTACCTCACCAAATCCAGAAGTCGTGCACATGATCCATAGTTGATGAAGGATGCAAGGATTACTATCTTCTTGAACCTCCATATACACCTTCTTTGGTATCCACTGTATACATAAAAACTACCTAACAAACCATGATAGCACATAGGGTTCATAAAAGATATTCTCGTCAATTCAAGCTACCAGCACACCACCCATGATACTCAGCAAATACTCCCTCTACTTCAGTGGGCCCCACCCATCATCCACCATCTGGACAATCGGGGTTTGAAAGAGGTGGAAGTTAAATTTTTCCTGGTTACTAATCTTGATTTTGATCCCCTTTTCATTAAGCATCAATGGATAATTCCAACAATATTTAGTAGAGACGGTCATATGACGTCACCTAGAGGACAGATGGAATTTGGGAAGTTATACACGCCATAGTGAACCACAACCAAACCATGAAGAATCTAAAAAAGGCCGAAGATCCTCCTGATCATACTCCCTCTTGAGATTCACCCTAGAATGTTGTAAAACATGGCCAACATAGGCACCCCCCAAATTGACCCTGTGGTTGGATTCTATGATCCCAACCATCAGTATCATTCTCGGGCAGACTCTCATCCTTATGTATCTTACTGGAAGTAGCCACCCACTCATGAATGTAGTAAGGAACCCAGTATATCAAATGTTTGGATCTGGCCTTTCATTTACACTAAATCCCCATGATTGGTATTCACCTGTTTCCAAGACCATCCAGTATGATCCTCTATTTCCCTCTATGAGACGAGCCTATGTACTTCTTCCCTCACCCTGGCATCTTTACATTATTGTCCTTATTTAGAAATAGAATAAACCATGATATAAAAGATATATCCTTCGGGATTTTCTTGATCTACAGCCTCTCCTTCTTCAAGTCCAACAAATGCCATGTCAACATGGGGGTTTGTGTCATATATCCCCAAACATTATCCTTCGGTAAGATATCATCATATTGGTACCCTTATAGGGGAATGAATATGATACAGTGGATATCCCAAAGGCTAATGTCGACTTCCCCATGGTGGAGGTGGAAAGTGTTTGTTTGATGGGACCACCGACTGAATAGATCTGGAACCAAGTCTTGTTGATGGTAGAAATAGAATTCTGATGTCTAAACGGCCTCAAAAAGATCGATGTGTCAAATCTCCACCCTAAAATCCTCACATGTTTAGCATACCTAGTATGCTCATGCCCACTCTCTTATAAAATTCCCCCCATACTTGAAGTCCCATTACTACCAACCCTTGGTTTCCTCGGTAATACTGCTCTTGAAATTTCTCAAGTAATGAGCCAGAGATTCTCAAGGAACCAGCTCACTTCCAATAACTATCTTGGTATTTGGGTTTAGGATGTAAACATCCATATCCAAAGTTTCCCTAGTTGGGAGGTTGTTTTTTATGATGTTGAACCATAGAAGGTCATCCTCATGTGTCACCCATGACCATGATATATCAGTTGTGAAACCCAACATTAACACCTCTTCTAAAATGTCTAAGTTCCATAGCATGAGGCTATCACATAGAACATAATTAATCTGATCCTGTGTTAACATACCAAATAGCATCTGATTATTATATACTACCCTAGCATGGATAATCTGATGGTTTGTGATCATCTCAGCCCTCCTTGTAGCATAGACAGCTTTAGCGACTTCCCTCTTAGTGTAAGTTTGTTCACCAGCCATCTCAATGAGGTCTCAGAATTCACAAATATACTCATACTAAAGAATGGAGGTTTTGTGTGAAATACCAGTGGTTGTGCACAAGATGGACCTCAGACGTGCAAGAAATTTTGTCTAAGGTAGAAGCGCACAAGGTCTAACTATGGTGCAAAAGATTCAGTGGTTGTCCACAAGGAACCAACTGAATTCAAGCTCTTTCACATATAATGGAGATTATTTCATGCATGAAAGAAAAATCACATATCGCACATGAAATTCAAGGTATGGAGCCTTTCCCCCTCTATGTATTTATGGATGCGGACCAGTGCTTCTACACACATGCAAGGATTTTTCACATCAAATTGGTTTTATTTTACACATTTATAGTAATTGAATTTTATCTTCAGTGTTTCACTTAGAACCCAATATTCTATTCCCCTTTAACCTCATATTCTGAGGGAGAATTTATTGGCACAAAATTTTGGGTGATCCCGTCAATTAGCCTACTTGAGAGAACTAAAAACATATTTTGACTTAGTAGACTATCCTAAAAACCCTAAAGGTTATTCATGTAAGATTAAAAGCTTGCACATAAAAAATAAATCCATGTGCAAGGAACTTGGGCACCCAATGTGACATCAAATGGTTTCCTTTACACTAAGATCACAAAAAAAGGCTAAGTTAGTTGTGCTAATGAAACCAGGATGGTGCGTAAAAAATAAGAGTAACGTACAAGTTACATGCATTCCCAATGTGACATCAAATACCCACTTTAATGCAGGTCTCCTTGATTTCCCCCACTAACATTTCCATCTCAAAATAGAAGGTTTTCCCCCTCATTTCAAAAAATGCACCAGAAGATGAAACGCTTCTCTCATGCGCGCAAGACACCCCTTCCGTGACCGCACAAAATCCATGGCTTCAAGGTACTGGATTATACATGATGGGTCTCCCATGGGTCCTCCTTCATGTGGGCCCACATGGTCTTGAACCTTTCCCATTTCATTTTTTTATAATTCAATTGTTCACAAAAGATCCTTCTTGCATGCAAGATTAACTTTGTGTAATACCTCTTTCTCCCATACCTCTCATCTTATGTGCCTATCTTCAATCTCGAATACACCCTTTACTAGGTGATCCATGTGTTTTACTCATCCTAAGACACCATTTTTGAGTTCCTCTAGTGCACAACATCCCTATCTTGCACGCACCTCCTCCATGCGGCCCTCTAGGATTTCGTGTAGTGATTTCCTAGTCCCTCAAATGGTGATTCATGTTGTGTTTCCCCACTTAATGCTCCTTCACATGGGTACACTAAAAGTTATTTCTTCTTCGCATAGATATGATAATGTGGATCCCTCTATTGACCACTCATCCACCCTATTAATACTGATCATTTCATATGCCTTCCCTTCCCCAAGTGTGGGCTGGTTCAAGTCATATAACTCCAAGGGATGAGGAGTGAGTCCCCATTTTTTGAGTTGTAGGACGTTAAACTAACAATAACCCACATCCTCAACATATGAAGTTAAACTATGATCGCCACGTCTATGTTCAATTGGATAAAATAGGGGATAGGAACTGGCACCCTCCTTCTCTCTCCTTCCATTAGTGATTTTTCTCCATGTGTGCCTAGGGAAATATTTACGTAAGCCCCGACACATCTTGATAGGGTTCTCTCAGTATGATGGAAATATATTCCTCGTACATCTGAACACCCTATTTAGGCTTACCTCTTGTAGTATGTCCCAATATCCATATCCCTAGGCTAATAACCATGCTTAAGCCCCAAACCCTCCCTCATGGCCACACCTTTTTCAACATGATCATCTGGTCTACTACTACCACTTGTTTCTCACACTGATCGCAACTCACATGGGATTAGAGAAAGAAAAAACCAAGAAATCATCTATGGATGCCTAACCATGTGTAATACCAATGCCCCCCTCATTTTTAAAATACATGTACTTTGATACCCACCTTCCAAACAAGGTACGTATGAAGCCTCCCTGAGGTTCAAGCCCAGTATTCCTCTATCCCGATGAATTCAAATTGATTCACCCTCGTCCCAAATGACATTAAACAGAAGACCCCATTACCTTGTGAACTACATGGTTTTTTATCCCTATCTTATGTAAAGGTTATGTAGGATGCCTTTCTGAGGCTCAATCTCAACCAATAGTAAGCTCTGGTGCTCCCTCCAAGGGACGTACCCTCCTAATGCGATACTCACCCTTTTTGGGAAACATATCCCAGATCCTCGTCCTTGATATTTTCTAATCCCAATGGGTATCTAACCATGCATAAGTTCCACACTCAATCCGTACTTCTCCAACCAAGAGTGTCCCTCTTAAGATGGGCTAATAACCATGCGTAATCCCTAGAATGCATTTGGGTCGTTGTCCTTTACGTACACCCCGATTCTATTCCCATTCCTGAACTATTTGGAATTTGATCTTTGCCCCTTTTGAGAAAGGTACATAGGAATCCTCCCTGAGGCTCAATCCCATCACTCATGTCCCATCCCTGTATCTCCCTCAATCCCTTGTGTTTCTAGAATATCATGTCTCAACCAGGAGGTTCCACCTCTTTTGGGTCTTCTTCATCCATCCATTCTCACAAGACGCCTCCTCAGGTGACTCATCAGCCCATCCTAGAACTACATGGACTTTGATTCCCTACCCCAGGGATATATAGGAAGCCTCCCTGAGGTTCAATACCAACATTCTCACCTTCATACCGGTTCCCTCTCCATTCACTTCATCTCTTCGACACATCCTCCATATCCATCCTAATTTTACCCAGGCCGCCACATCTCGGTGAAATCATGCCATCCATATGGGAATCTAACCATTCATAATCCCCAAAAACTTTCTCCATCATCTCAACCTTATCATGGTGGGGCTACATCATTAAATGGGTCACTAACCAGGTGTAGGCCCTGAATCATGCCCTCAAACTAATGGGTTTTGATCCCTTTTGGGTATATAAGAAGCCTCCCCGAGGTTCAATCCCAGCCAATGATAAACCTTGGTGTTCCCTTTTCTAGGCCCTACCATTATATGATCCACCCTTTGTGGTTTTTAGATCAGTATTCATGGTGTGAAACCTTCCCTTTTTGGGACACGCCATCTAGGGTCCACCCTCACCAGGAATTTTGATACATCCATCTGATAAACCATCCAGGTGCTCCCTCATAGGGATGTGCCTAAGTGTTCTAACCAGTATGATCCATCTCCACTAGATGTTAAACTCATGGAATACCCTATGTTAAACATGGGAAGATGAGTAAAACTTCAGAGACATGCCTCTGGCATACGGTTCCCTACATTCAGCATGGGATGACTCGAGCTTCCACGCCCTTGAAAAGCCCTATCATAAGGAAAAATTCAGGTGTACTAGTGTTTTAGTGTCCAGACATGTCAGGGAAACCCAATGTGAGTACTCTCCTGATTGAAGGTTACTACCCTGACTTGACCCTTTGGAATGTCTTGACAAAAGCAATATAATTAATCAGCATCCACAAAGAGATGGAATCGGGAAGAGTTTCATGAACAATGTCTTAATCTTTAAGGGAGACCTGGACAAAGAGAAGAATTATGATGAGGGATCCACATAAAGAGAAACTGATATAACATCATCCTATTTCAATCAAGGAGCAAACATATCTAAAGAAGTGATTAATGATGCCCGCCTTTGGAAAGCGGTAATGCAAGGAAACAATGCATTCTTTCAGTGAATGTCAAAACACGCTCAAGAGGGAACACCCCAACAAGGAAAATAATCGGAAACACATACGATATACATATCTATAAGAAAATTTTCCCTCAAAAACAATAGGATACAGAGAACATGAGTAAAATACCTTACGATCTATGATAATTTTCATAATGTATGTCATTTTATGTACCAGGCTTGATGTTGTCTATGCCTTGATCATTGTAGGTGAATATCAAGTAATACAAGGAGAACTGCAAGGATAGAATTCAGAATAGTCTTCCAATACTTGAGAAAGTAAACATGGATGAGTTCCTAGTAATTATTAATTAGAAAAATGATAATACTATTCATATAGGGGATCCAAAATTAGCCTTTTTTTTATCAATTTGATCTATGATTGAATTTATTTTAATATAATATTCAGGAGAAAACTTATTACAACATGTGGTTTCTATATCTACATTGAATGAGTACATAGATTTTGATGCATATTAATAAATGTACAAGAAACATTTTTTTCTATATTTTGAATTTGTACCCAAATATTAAATTGTAATCATATTGTGAAAAACTTTAGACTATGGTATTATCCAAGATGTTACATATGAGAATGAAAAAAAAGTTATAGACTCTATGATATTGTCGCTTGAGGGATTTTCTCATATAGATGAGGTCATAGTAAAAAAAAGTTCACTGAAGGGTAGTATGACTAGTGATTGTATCCATAACTCAGTAGAAACATGTTGATCATGTGATGTTAACCAATTAGATAGTTATAAATTGGATCAAGTAAAATTTGGAGTCAATTAGAGTTGGTGTCCTAGAACTAAATGAATATGTACATTTAATTACTGATATATTAATACTTTTGAATATTAATAAATTGCTTATCATGAGATGATTATTCATCTACGTAACATTAATGTGATAATGTCATTAGAGTATTTATCACATCGAAAGGTTATAACAGGTACCCTCTATGTTGAGAACCTTGAAGTACAATGTTGATATTATTAAATATATTTTCTATAAATAGATGATATCATCTAACTGGACACCGATGATACAAGATATCAGGGGTAGGGGGTCATAAGATATTGAGATTTATTCTCATGAATTTCACCCTTGGTAATCTCTAAGAGAGGGGGTTATGAGAACTGAACTGCCTGTAGGAATTCCATATGTTTTATGTGCTACTTAATATTACTATCTGTAAACAAGTGTATCATTCCTTAGAATTGATATTATTATTAATTAATATGATGAGTCACATAATTTAATGTATTAATAAAAATTATGATGATTTATGCTCATGAAAATGTAGGATATGCTGGGTGTTTTGTGAGTTTTATGAAATTAATGAATAAGTCAAGAGAGGAGTTATCCCTTCAAAGTTAATAGAAGTTGATATCTCTATTCCTTTGATTAGAATAAAACCATCTAATAAATATATGTCTAGTTTAGTATGTAAATGAGTTCATTTCTTAAATGTTTGAGAAATATATATCAAGAATATATATTGATGACACAAGTGATGAAACCTTCTTGATGTGATATCAAGAAAAATATTTTATATTACACTGTAAGAATTCATAGGAGGTGGTCATAACTATTACTTATCATTGTCTCTTTAGGGGAAATTATGTGATGTTAGATACCTCCCTTGTTCTAGTAATTGGATTCACTGGTATCAATATGTGGTTCTAGAGGGTCACACACAAAGTGTATTCATAGGTTCCACCAATTCGGATGAATTAGAGTTTAGGATGAAGTGGGCCCCATGTGTAGGGACTAATGGACATCAAAGTGAGCTATTACAAGTAAATTAATTATATTATATAATTCCAATTTATAATAATGATAATTTAATTTATTTTTAAAGTTATTCATAATTTATTTAATTTTAAATATGTGAATATGAGAAAGCATTATTTTTCGAACAAATTTTACACATTCAAGGTTTATTAAATAATTACAGGAGGAATGCTCCAAGATAATGGATCATGGTTGATCATGTGGAATGTAATAATTTCAACTTTAATTTATAAAATATATATGGTAGACATGACATGTTTACTTAGTTATTCATGTTGTTTTGGTGTGGTTTAAGTGGCTTAACTTATCGAGGGGATTAAGTATGATTTTGGAATGTTAAACCTAACTATTTAATATCATTTTTGAACCATGGATAGTGTTGGAGGAATTTTTCACAAATTTGGAGAATTTTTATCCTCTCATTCCTTTTCTCAAGCTTTTAGAGAGATAAATATCAATAATTGAATTATCTAAGTCTGGGGATCGATCACGTGATATTCGGGCGATCATACGAGCATCGCATGGTCTTATATTTTCCACTCTAGTATCTAGGAATCTAAGTATGATGTTCATGGAGATATGGTACATGTGTGTAATATCTAAAGGGAATCTAATTTGGAGACATTTATCCATATTGATATAGAGAATAGTAGATACTACCGAAATTTCTCTACTTCACCATGGTACCATTTGGATTATATTTTTATAATTAAATTGAATTGCATGAGATTATCAGTACAAATCAGGTATCACTATACTAAATCATGAATTTTATGATAGATTACATGTTAAAAATTAAGAAATATAGTCTTATACACTTTCACTACATACCCAATTCCCTCATGATCTAAATTAGGTCATCCAGAGAAGCACCAAAACTTCACAGTGCATAATCTACATCGTAGAATAATCCCTCAAACCACAAAACTATAATTCATCATGAAGCCTACCAGAATGCATAAAATCTTCTCCCCAATCCAATATATCATGATATAATGAACATTTTAATGATGTGATACACGCTTCCAGATGAGATTCCAGCTAACTTTCTTCTTCCACTTCCACCATTCACCTCCAAACACATTACTAACATCTATAACACCACAAATCCATAAAGTAGAGGAAAAGATGAAACCTAAGACTCTAAATGTATACAGTTCATAAGTCCATGTGTTTTTCAGACACTAATTTACCTTAAAATATATTGTAATTTTGGAAATTTTAAATCAAAATACTTTTCCACATGTAATTCATTAAAATATAATTTCTTATATAATTCATTCCCAGATGATTTTATAGTGTATGACTTGAAACAGTTCACATAAAACAAATATTTGATAATGTAGAGAGAATAATACCTCTACCTAAATAATCCCTTTCATTCCATAAATAAATTTCACAAAGTTTGGTATTATCCTTAGTTGGTTTAGGTTTTTCATATTAAATCCTGGGCACAAAACTCTGAATTGTAAACCAAATATCCACATATTTTTTCCAATGTTTTCAATGCTAAAAATTTAAATTTTAGGAAGTCTAGACACATTTAATTTAGTAACAACACTATTTAAATAATTTGATGAATTTATTTTTACAATAATAGATCATTTTATATTAATCGTGATTATCTTCTCCACAATTTTTATAAAAATGCATATTTAATACTATGTTAATGTGGTTAATAAACTAAATATATTGATCATATTGTATAAAATAATGGATGATCCATGTAATATAAAAAACTGATATAAAATATCAAAAGTGAAAAGATTATGATCCAAGAATTTTTATTGTTCAAAATTCTTGACTAAATCATTGAGAAAACATGATTTTCCTTAAAGAGGACATTTCCCCACTTAAAACAAAATGATAAAAAAATATTCTTAATTTTCATAAAAATTCCTTTATTCATCTTAAAGAATATTATTATTTATCTTTATTTATTTCTCTATGTTTTTATTCCTTGGTTATATCTTAAGGTTAATTTACTTATTCTTACGGATGTTTACATATCTTTATATAATCTCTTGAAAATAATTTTCAATCCCCTCCTCTCATTGTTTTTTTCTACTTAAATATAATAAATATTCAAAGGATATACCTTCTTAACTTCCTAAAAAAAATTTGTCTTACTTTGAATTATTTTTCATCTATGTTAGTTCTATTTTATGTTTCATCATTTTAACATCCCATATGTTACATTTTCTCTCTTTCTATAGAAATTTAAAGTCATTGTATCATATACTTTCATGCTTGGGATAATTTTTGTGTAGTAAAAATTATTTTTTATGTGGAATATATATGTATGAATATATTATAATCTGATGGGTGGTACCAGAATTACATATCCCTCTAATGCGTTGGGTAAAAATTATACCCCATGATATTTTTATTCATGGAAAATTTTTCATAAGGCTAGTCCACTATGTTATGATGTCTTGGTAGAGAAAATTATTTTATATTTATAATTTCTTATGGTTGTATATATAACACATACTAAAATTAAGACTCAAGTTTATTTTATCATGGTTCATGATCATTGAATTATGATTTTCACATTTTTATTCCATATACCCATTTTATGTGTTCATACCAACATGGTATTTATATTCCCATTCCTTTATGATATTATTTATGGTCACTCTTTCATCTCTAGTTAATATATCATATTTTTTCCTTATTAGGCTATTAATCACCCTTCTATTTGTCTATGTAAATCCATATGGTTTCCTATTCAGTGATATGTCTTGAATAAATTAATATATGAATAATTTTGAGGGAGAAAAATATATGTTTTTTATAAAGAAAAGTATAATATGTTTCCAATATCAAAATATACTAAACCTTTGGGTTTTGAGTAAGTATATTAATTTTGAGATATTATTGTTGGGGTAGGAACATGAATCACTGATCCACCATATGTACACCACTATAACTTAGTGTAGAATGTTGAGAATCACCAGACGCTTCCACCTATCATGTGTTATCCCACAAACCTAATGTACTAGATGAAAGGAATTTTATCACACCCTAATAACCATACTAAGTCATCTACTCTCACACACTCCCAAAAAAATCAACATAAAAAAAGTATATAAGTGAAATAAAAGAAAAAAATAAAGATCACATTGATTTTTTGTGGTTAATAAAATTAATTCCTACATTCAAATAACACTAATCTAATTGTTATTACTATTGAGCGATATGAATATTATAAAATACAATTGACAATTATAACTGATATTAGTTTAACTTAGTTTTTTCACATCATAGAACACGTATACAATTGGTCACAACCCAACATTATAGTGGACCCCAGCCAATCATCTAGTTTCATCACCATCTAATATTCATAAATGAATCACCATGTCAACTTGGTGACTAATGATCTCTTATTGTAATCACCATCTGATCACTGCAATTAGTAGACTAAGAAATTTACACTAAAAGATGTAAATTCAACTTGAAATTTCCAATGAACTGACCACTTACATGTGTGCATCCATCATTCAATATCCTTATCTAATCAACCTACCACCACTAAAAATCCTACTATCATTTAATAAACCCAAAGACTGAGTTAATGTCTAGTTCTCTCTATCTAGTTTTTTTGAATCTGGCACTTGAATAGACTTCATAATCCCAATAGTAGTATATAATCTTGTAAAATTATGTAAAATCTATGTATACAGCTTATGGGTTGTTATAGGACCATTCTTAAAAATAAAGATAAATTTTTTTATCAAATGTTCAAGTTCTTTTTTAATACTTTTTTTTATGTCCCTTGAAATATGAGATTAAAAACAAGACAACCAATGTAAAAAAATATAGTTTTACAATAGAAGAGAATATCAAAAAATAAAATCTAAAAAATTAATATGATAATCAATTTATATTACTTAATGAAAATAAATTCCAAGAAAAGTATAAGTGGAGTTATAAAAACAATCTAATGAACAAAGAAATATAAAAAAATTTAACATTCATATTTGAACATCCATGTCTAATGAATTTATAAAATATCAAAAAATTAAATATATTTTGTGGAAAATTGGTACACAATCAAAATAGTCAAAGTATCTATAAAATAAATCTATTTGATTTGGAAATCTCCTTTATTTTATTTAGTTGTATGAACTTTTCATTATATTCTATCGTGAAAAATGTGCAACTTTTTAATCGTAAGAAAAATAAATTTTGGGGGTTAGTTTCAACAATATCCTATATTGTATTTTTTTTAAATACTATATTTATGAAATTTTTCTTTGGTCAAATCCATAATAAAAGTTACCATTAATTAGATAGTTGCATAAAGAAAAATTATATACTTATAACATCTACTAGATTCATTTTTCTAGGGTCATTACGAGATCAATATTTTGATCTACCATGAGTTGAGTTATTGATTATTGTAAAGTAAATAAAATTTAAAGTGATCACAACCCAGTTCACCCTCCCTTATCAATACATCTTGTAGTACATAATAGAACAAACATGATCAATATATCTCTCTCTTTTCTTCCAGTCAAAAAAATTGATAAAATGAATTGAATAAATATAACCATCGATAGAGGTAAATCTAATCAAATGAGATTGAAAACTATGATAAAACATCATTTATTCATTAGATACATCTCTATATATTTTCCCAAACCAAAAACCCACAAAAAAATTATTTTAGTACTTAGAATAAATACCATGAGGTAAGATATTTTGGGTGCTTCATGAGTGATATGTCTAATTAAAGAAATGATTTATCCCTTCTATATTAATAGAATTTGATATCTATAGCCCTTTCATTGGAATAGAACTGTATGATTAAACCATGGATAGTGTAGTTTTTCTATGAGTTAATTTTAGGAAATTAAAATAAATATATATCAAGTATATATATTGATGGCACAAGTGATGCAACCTACTTGATGAAATATAGAGACAAATAGATTGTACTAAACTGTAACTGTTCATGGGAGGTGGTAATAACTATAACTTATCATTTTCTATTTAGGGAGAATTATATATTTCTAGATACCTCTCTTGGTATAGTAATTGGATTCACAAGTATCAAGATGAGGGTATAGAGGGGCACACATAATGTGTATTCATAGGTTCAACCAATTATGATGAATTGGACTTTAGGATGAAGTGGACCCCATGTGTAAGGACAGGTGGATGTCCAAGTGAATGATTTAAAGTAAATGAATTATATTATATTGTTTTAGTTTAGAATAATGAGAACTGAATTTATTTTTCAACATATTAATAAGTTATTTAATTTTTCAATATGTTAGTATGAGAAAGAATTATTTTTCGAACAAACGTTATGTGTTCAAGGGTCGTTAAATAATTATGGGATGAATGAGACAAGCTAATGGATCATGGTTCATCATGTGGAATGTAATAATATCACCAGTAAGTGATAAAATATTTATGATAGGGATGACTTGTTTACATAGTTATTTGTGTTGTTTTGGGTTAGTTTGATAGGTTTAACTTATTAAGGAATTGAGTGAAATTCTGTAAAGTTAAACATGACTATTTAGTCAAATTTTTTATCCATGGATAGTGTGGGGGGATTTTTTCAAAAAAAATCATATTTTCTCTCATATTATTCCTTTTATTAAGATTAAATAGAGAGAAAGATAAATAATAGATCGATCTAAGCCCAAGGATTCATCGTGTGATATTCTAGAGATTGTGCGACCATCGTAAGGTATTTTCTTTTCTACTTTAGTACACCATAATTTAATAATGATGTCATGAAGATGTGGTACATCTGTGGATGATGTATTGGGAATCTAATTTTGTGTCTTAGAGTTATGGTGATATAGAGAAGAGAAAATATCACTAGTATCCTACTGCTTAACCAAGGAACCATTTTGATTTTGTTTTCATAAGTAAATTGAATTTCATTAGATCATTAGAATAAATTAGGTCTCTCTATAATAAATCAAGAATTTTATGATAGATTCAGTGTTAAAATTTAAGAAATTTAGCAGCTTATACACTTTTGTTGCATGCCTATTTCCTTAATGAGCTAAATATAACCATCTTGAGAAATGCTAAAACTTCACGGTGCGTACTCCATGCCATAATAATAATCCATCATACTGAGACACTAAAAATCAACATGTAACCTACCAGATTACAGTAACTCTTCTACTCCAACCAATATATCATGGGGTAATGACCATGGTCACTATGTGATGCATGCTTCTGGTGGATATTTCAACTAACATCCTTCTTCCACTTACACCTTTCACCTATATATACATTCCTAACATCTCTAACACCCTAAATCCATAAAGGACAAGACAAACCCCAAGACTCTACATGTATGTTATGAATAGGCCCATGTGTTGGTTCAAAAACTAATTTTACATCAACTATTTTGGAATTTTAGATATTTTAAATCAAAATAATGTTCCATATATAATTTTTCAATATTATATTTCTTATAAAATTCATACCAAAGTGATTTTATAGTGTAATACTTGAAACAATACACATTAAAAAAATGATAATATAGAGAGAATAATGCATCTACCAAACTGATCCCTTCCATTCCACAAAGCAATTTCAAAAAGTTTTGGATTATCCTTAGTTGGTTTAGGTTTCCAAACTAAATCCTAGGAAAAAAACTCGTAATTCTAAACCAAATATACATTCGTTGTTTCAAAAATTTGTAGCACTAGCTATTAAACTTTTAGGAAGTCCAGACATATCCACTTTAGTAAAAACACTAATTACAGAACTAGATGAATTAATTTTAAAATTAATAGGGAATTATAGATTAATCCTGACTATCTTCTCCAAGATTTTTATAAAAACACACATTCAACAATATGTTAATGTGATGATTCAACTAAATAGATTGATTTTATTGTATAAAATAATGGATGGTCCACGTAATGAAAACAACCCGATATAAAATATCAAATGATAAACCATTATTATCTAGGAATATTTATTATGAAATTTTTTTGACTAAATTATTTAGAAAACATAACTTGCCTTGAGGAATACATTTCCCAACTTACACTATAATGGGTTTCAACAACTCCGCATCTAGTATAATATTGTCTATACCTAAAGCAACATAATATGCAATAGATCTATTTGAAGCTTATTTTTTCCCCAAAAATTATATGAGGTGATATCGTAAATGTGTATATGGTTGATAATTGAGGGGGAGGTGGATTGACCAAAATAATAAATTTAAAACAAAATGATAAAAATATTTAATCTTAATTTTCATAAAAATTACTCTCTTTATCTTAAATAATATTCTTCTTTATATTTGTTTCATTCTCTTTGTTTTCTTTTATTTTTATGTATCTTAAGGGCCTTTACTTATTCTTATGGATGTTTAAATATCTTTATAGAAACTCTTGAAAATAATATTGAAGTCAATCCCCTCATTTTTTGTCTACTTCAATTTAATAAAGATTGAAAGGAGAAACCATCTTAACTTTATGAAAAAAAAATTTCTTCCTTTGAAGTATTTTTCATCCATGTCAATGATATTTTGGGTTTCACCCTTTCAACATCCCATTGTTACATTTTCTCTCTTTCTATAGAGATTTAAATTCATTGTATCATATATTTTCTTGCTTGGGATGATTTTTACATCATAAAAATTATTTTTTATGTGAATTATATATGTATGAATATATTATGATTTGAAATGTGGGACCAAAACTAAAAAAACCTATAATAAATTAGTTAAAACTTATATCTCATGATATTTTTATGCATAGAACATGGTTAATGAGGCTGGTCAACTATGTTATTATGTCTTGGTAGAGAATTTTTTTATATTTACACAACTAAAAAATTATGATTTTTCATGGTTTTAAACCATTGAAATTTTCCAAAATAATATGTTCATAGCTTAATTTCATGGTTTATAAAAACTTTGGACCTTATTATCCTTGAAATAGGGTCCAAGATACAACTATGGTTTTAAATTGTTCCTTTATATTGGTTATCACCATGATCCACATGGATCATGGCCATATAATGAAGACCATATGCCAATAGTGACTATTGCAACAATTTAGTAAATTGTAGCCTTAGTTGGTCTATATCCATGGTCCACATGGACCGTGTCCATAAGTTACGACACATACACCCATTTTTATATTTTACTAAACCGTGGAAGTAACCTTTGAAAAATTACAAGAAACTGCCATGTTTTGATCTCAATACCTCCTCTAGAATACTCCAAGAACTTTACCATTATGCTACCTCTATAATATTTATATATATATATACACACACACACACACACCTATATATATATATATTTATTTATTTATAATTGTTAATATGTTAAAAAATAAAAATTTATATTTCGATGGTGGGATTATTGCCATGGTTTCAAAAAACCATGGAAATAGGCAATTCCATGGAGGCTTATTTTCATGGTTTGAGAAAACTATGCTCATAGTCCATTCACATAGACTTATTTCTATGGTTTCAAAAAATCGTGGCAATAGGAAATTCCATGGAGGCTTATTTCCATGGTTTGAGAAAATTGTGGTGATAGAAAATTCCTCATAGACCTATTTCCATGGTTTTAGAAAACTATGGTCATAGGTAATTCCATGGAATATTTTTTCCATGGTTTTGTAAAATTGTGGTTGTATGTGATTCCACATATTCTTATTGTTGTGTATTACCAAAACGGTGGCTTTATCTTGATCTACAACCATGGTTTTGTAAAATCATTGAAATAGGTCTTCTTTCCATTTTCCCAAATAAAATTGGTGGTTCCCACCAATTTCCCAAGACCCCCTATCGCCACAGTTTCATGTAATTGTGGTTGTAGGTGTACATATAGCCACATTTTGAGTAAAATATGGTTATAGTCTAACTTAAGAAATCTTAAAACCACATTTTAACACTAATTGTTGTCATAGACTACCATATATCCATGGTTCTAAAAACTTTGGCTATAGACCTATGGTTGTAGATCCATTTTCTAATTGTTTTATGATATCTTATGGTTATTCATATACCTTGTCCATAAATTATGAGTCATTTTATTTTATCATGGTTCATAATCAATGCATTATGATTTCCACATTGTTATTCCATATACCATTTATATGTGTTCATACCTATATGGTATTTATATTCTCATTCCTTTATGATATTATTTATGTTCAATCACACGTCTCAAAATTATATCTCATATGTTTTCCCTTATTGAGATATTACCCACCATTATCTTTATTTATGTATCTCCCTGTGGTTTCATGTGCAGTGATATATATGTATCGAATAAATTCATATATAAAGAATTTTTAAGAAGAAATATATGTGATTTTTATATAAAAAATAAAATAAAATATATTTCTAATCTCTAAATATATTAAAACATTGGGTTTTGAGGTTGAATTTTAATATTGAGTTATTATTGTTAGGGAAGTAACATGCATCACTGATCCACCAGATTCATACCACTAGAACTTAGCGCAGTAGAAACACAAGCTCCCAACATTTCCTATAACTTCTCTTATTTTCAGAGAAGTACGTTCTCTTTTAGTTTTGGTTAAATCCATAGACTGAACTTAAGGCCTGGTTGGTTGTTTCAAGAATGGATATAGAAAATGGTATGTAACCTAACTACATACCAAAATCACGATTTGTATTCAAATAAATGTTGTGTATTTCAATACATGATGTGTATTTGGCTATCCAGACCCCCTTTCATGGCGTGTAGAGGATTTTCCCTAGGAGGGAAATCCTGATCATTACACGACATGTGAAGAACTTACATGTCATGTAAATTCCCAAGTTTTTTTTAAATGGTTAGGGGAACATTTTAACAGAGCCCTTTTCTTATCCCACATAGATGATCTGTGTGAGAGATATCCCTCTAAAGACCAACCTAGGTTCCACTAGATATTTTTCATCTAGACTCTATTTTCATTGACGTTGGGTGTGTTGGACTCCTCTGAGTAATCTCTATATTCATCTTCCTTAATTTTTCATTTAACTTTCTATATTTTGTATTATTTTAGTGTGAGATGATATTCCCTATTTTCAGGTTTTTTTCTACTTTTTTTTTTCTCATGTTCTAGCTCGAATCAAAGGTTGGCAGCAGACAAGTGGTCCTTTTTAAACCTAAGGTAGGTGGTCTAGTTTCATTCTCTCAAGTTTGGTTTCTGTTATGTCATGTTTCATTATTCTGTGCATCAGTATTTTATGATGATGCCTCTAAAACGTTTAATAAATTAAATTGAATGGTTTTCCATGCCCTTTTTTCGATTTTAGCTAGCGGAGAATCAACACTTTGGTTGATTTCCTTGACTTGAGCCACCCCAATGGGTTTAACTTCCTTTAAAGGAATATTTAACCTTACCACCAATTTTTAAATTGCCTTTGAGGTGTGTTTTTCCTTATAATGAATTCTTTCAAATAATGAATTAAAATAAGAGAAATGGTAGGCCATGATTTAGGGCCCTACACTTCATGCCAAAATTGAATTGCTTTGCTAAATTATTTTAATAATTTGATTAAATTATCATAAATTCCATTCCTTTATAAATGAATTTAAATGTTATGTATTCATTATAGAAAACCTATACATTCATACCTAGCTGAGGGCGATACAAGGGATTCCATTTATGGATTGCCTTGGACATGCTCTTTGTGATTTATAAATTAAATGTGTCGATGATTGGTTATGTTCCAGGAGTGAAACTAGGTATGCCTTGAATGGGATCACCATAAATTTTTTCTACCTCCATGTGATTGATACTAGTTCCTTATAAGAGACACTATGGATGGGATTGGTGTTTGGATGGTTACACCAAGTCACAAGTGATACTTGGCCCCAATATGAGATACCAGGGATGAACTTGGAGGTCTGGTACTACCTTTACACATTCCAGGAGTGATACTATGGATTTCATTTATGGATCACCTTGGATGGAATCCAATGGCATTGATCATTTATTGTGATCCTCATATGATACTTGGGTTCCTTGATATGGTATTTCATGGACGGTCCTAGGATGCAGCTTAATTAAATCCACGACATGCCTTTCATATAAATTCAAGAAGGTTAATTAATTCTATTAAAGGATGCATCCACCAAGACAAGTCACATGCATGGTCATTATCCTTTTCTTGATACTTTATTTATAACTACCCATTATCAGTTATATCATGCTTTGAAAGGACACTTTGGTTCAAAGACACCTGGCTTAGGCCGAAGAATGTAGAGTTGGTCAGGTATCCCATTAGTAACCCAATTTGATGTATTTATTTATTTATTTATTTCCTTCTATTTAATACTACTGGCATGATTCTCATTTTATATGCATGGATTGAATTGATCTAGACACCTTCAGTTGTGGACTGTTGAGTATATCTCACACCCTGCTTGGACCTCCCTTAATACCCAAGCAGACTTTATGATTGTAGGTATTGATAAAGGGAATCGTCTAGCTTCTGATTCTTTATTTTCAGTACTAATATGGAGTACGAGAGTAGAGGAATGATCATATGCTCGTGTTGCTATATGTAGCATCTTTTGGACATTTTTGTTTTTTTATAGCATGTGGTATATGTATGTTTCCATTGTATCTTGTGTACTTCATTTTTTATAGCTACATGACATGATCATCATCATTTTGTATCTATTTATTATTTAGCTTCCACTTGTTTATTATTCTTGGATGTTTACTATTTATTATTCTTCTTCTTGTCATGTTTATATACTGTAATTTTTTTTACACTTTGACTCAGGAGGGAATAGTCTCCCCACGAACACACCCTAGGCCTTCACTGTTAGTCGTCATCCTCTGGCATATGGGGAGGCATGCTTGAGGTCGTGTGGCCAACTGTCTCGGGGCATCGCTATATGGATTCCAAGGTGGGATGGTACAAAGTGGTATCAGATCATCTTTTTCAATTTGTATTACTATTTGGGTATTAGATAAGAGGCTAAGATTTATTGGAATTTTGTAGTAAGCTTGTTCTTGGTAGTAGTTAACCCACATATAGGGGAAACCCAAATTACTTGGGATGGGTTATTGTTGATTTGGTTTTTGCCTGTTACAGTTACATTGATTTCACCATTCGATGATGAATGTGTTTTGTGATGTTATTATTATTGATACATTAATATGAAGTATTTTCTTTTCTTTAGCTTGGTACAGTATGGAAACCCTACTTTTATTACATGACTATTACATCAATTTAAAGATAAACAATATAAAAGCATTACAAAACCATGATCCAAAGGTTTAGTGTCTTGGGAAAATTATGACTATACACACCTTTTATATAATAAAACATAAATATTATTTTAATTCATTCTTCTCTAGATTCTTAGTGGCCCTCATTTTCTCCTTAGTATAAGTAATCACCTAAGGATATACATCAAATAAAGGGGTGATATAAAATCCCGGTAAGACAATAGATAAGAACATGAATCAATATAACGTGGGTGATCATAATATTCATCAACATAACATAATTATGTGATAATAATAATAATCATGAGAGGAAGTATTAGATAAATTCATGGAATGTGTAAATTAATAAAAATGAAAAATCATATCTTAGTGTTCAACTACCACACATAGTTGTGAACAAAGCTAGAATCATGTTCACGCATAACATTTGTGCATAATCATAACATACTCATCATTTTGAAACAATATAGCTTCATGTTCATGAATATTGCACAATATCTCATGAAATACATCACATTACCCAATTAATTAGTGCACTATATAATTTTGGTCACACCTATCACGTCATAACATTTATATAATCATGCTTTCTACATAGAATGTATATCAATCACAGATATAAAATAACTCATGGAAAGGAATGGGTTTCATAAAAATTTCATAAATCATAAATTAATGAATAAACTTTGGGGTTACAAAAATAAAAATGGAATAATATACTTGATATTAGAATCATCAATCTTGAGTGAATAAGAAACGATCACAAGATAAGTAATAGGTGTGTATTTTAGAAAGAAGAGTTCCTTTTGAAAAATGTTTTCATTTTTCATAAAATAATATTGGAAACATGTATATCCTAAAAAAGAAAAGATAATAACAAAGAAATTATATTTTATGAATATTAAATAACATCCACACTTAAATTTTTCATAAAAGAGGAATAACCCAAAGAAAAGAAATTGGGCTTGAGAATCCCCTTACCTTATGTCTGAGTGTTATATTCACTTTAATATCCTCAATAATAAAATTATATTCATAAATTAATAAATACAAAACCTTTTATAAATTTATTTTATTCATTATAATTTTATTAAGTTCATTTATGGCCATTTTTATGAGTTATAGAGTTCAATTATGTCATTCCAAGAGTGTTCTTTTCTTGGTTTTCATGGTCGGTTCGCTTGTATACCAGTATAGAAGTTTATATAAGAAGATAATAATTCTCTAGAATTTAAATTATATGTTATTAGTAAAATTAAATAAGTTTAATTTGTCTTATATATTATTATTTTTTCAAATATGAGGATGATTCATTAGATAAAATTTTAATTATAATCATTTAGGTTAATTTTGGCAGTTTTTGATCACAACAAACACGTTCTATTTTATCATTTAGTATTATGTATATATGTTAGTTCTAGAACATAAAAAAGGTTATAACATAAATTTTAAAACCTATTTCAACCATTATAATGGTATTATGACTGGAATTGAATTCAGTAAAGGAAAATGAGAACCTATCGTCCTCGAAGGTGATAGATCAACACCTCACGGACGATGCATTCATTTTTAGAATAAAAGAGATATGAGAATACATTTGATGACAAATTATTACATTAAAATAATACAATTATAGTATATTTAAGATATTAGAGTTACAATTCCACTTGTATAAGTTTATGTGAGGATAGAATAAGAAATGAAAAGAAATTGAAGGGAAATTAAAAGAAAAAGAAAGAGGATTTTACCTCTTGAATTCTTCTTAAGAACCACCTTATGGAAATCAGATTCGGCCTTTTGTTGATACCAAAGGATAATTTATGTGGAAGAGAGGATTGGTAAGATAATTTGGTAGAATTTGGACAATATTAAAGGCTTTGGAGGTGTGGGGAGAAGAGGTGGTGAGGGGTGGTATTTATAGGGGAGGAGGGGTATTTTTGATTATTTTATTCATTTGTTTATTATTTTTTCTCAAGACTATGAATAGTTTGAACCTTATAAATAAATATTTTAAATAAATAAGGATGATTATAGATTATGGTACTTAAATCATCCATGACTCAATAAATATTAAATTTAACTTATATTGTTATATACCGTAAATTACCGTATTTCACTATTCACCAAAACTTCAATTATTTTAGAAAAAACCAAAAAATTCACCATAACCATTTTTTTATGTGTATAATTCATAAATGAACTCCATTTTATGAAAATAATTTTATAAATATGAAAATTTTAATTTTTTGATAAAGTCATCATTTACTTGGAAAATATCGATTTTAAAATTATAACTGATTTTATAACACTTTAAAAAATTAATTAAGGTCTCATAAAATTATATTATAATCATAAGAAAACAAAATATTAATTTATGAATATATTTTATGAAAATAAATTTTCTTTTAAATTGTTATATTAATTTTAAAATTTTAAATAAAAATTTATGTGTTATAAAAATACCAACACTTAATTAATAATTTTTAAAACATTTATTTACTTATACTATTATATAATTATATAATATTATAATTTATATGATTCCTAAATTTTTATTTATACTTTTATGGATGATTTTACTATTCTATTAGATGGATTACTATTCCTTATGGTTAAGTTACTGTTCCAAGGGTCAAGTTATTATTCCATCGTTAAAAGTTTATTATTTTTTCTTATTTCATTAATTATTTATTTATAAAGTTTATATTGTGTTATTAATGTGATTTTATGTGATTTATAATAAATGAAATAATTATATGAATGGAATTTCCATTTATATAACTCTATGTTATTACATTCTTCCCCCCTTATGAAATTTCTCCCTCAATATTTTGTTTTACAAACTATAGTGAAAATAAGTGAGGGTACTTCTCCTTCATCACTTACTTTATTTACCATGTTACCTCTTCATACTTATGGTTTCACCATAGTAATTTAACCAAGTGATTAGTCTTATTGCATAAAACTTTATCTCTATGGTCCAAGATCTTCACTGGCTGCACCTCTTAAGAGAGATCATTTTCCAATTGTACCACCTCTGAATTCAGTACATTTGAGGGATCTAGTATGTACTTCCTCAAGGGGGATATATTTAATAAATCGTGTACTTGATACATATTTGGTGTAAGTGCTAGTCAATAGGTCAAAGATCTGATATGATCAAGAATATCTAAGGGTCCAATATACCTGGGACTTTGCTTTCCCTTCTTCCCAAATCTCATGATCCTCTTATATGGAGATATATGGAGGAATATTATGTCTATGACCTCAAACTCTAGGTCTCATCAATGATTGTATGTATATCTATTTTATCAACTTTGATCTACCTTGATTTGTTGTCAAATTTTTTTCATCTTTTCTACCATTTCTTCAACCATTTTATTTCCTAGCAGTTTATGTTCATTGGCTTCATCCTAGCATGTCGATGTTCTGTATCTTTTCCCATAAAGAGCTTTATATAAAGCCATTTGGATGCTCGAGTGGAAACTGTTATTGTATAAAAACTCAACCAGAGGTAGATATTATACACATCCTCCTTTTAATTCCATATAACATACTCCCAATATGTATTTTAATGTCTAAATATTCTGTTCATATTGGCCATCAATTTGAGGATGATTAGTTGTACTGAAGTTTAGCTCAGTGTTTAGAGCATGTTGGAGACTTTTCTAGAACATGGAGGTGAATCTTGGATCTCAATTAGATACAATTGATAGTGGTACTCCATTAAGCCTTACCACTTCTCTAATGTATATTTTTTTAATTTGATCCAGTGAGAAGTCCTATCGAATTGTGATAATGTGAGTTGTCTTTGTAAGATGACCCACAATAACCCATATATCACTGTTTCCTCTGGATGTCTTTAGAAATCTGGTGATAAATTCCATGGGGATGGTTTCCCATTTCTAAGTTGGTATGGGTAATGGTTTCATCATCCCCTCAGAATTTTGTCTTTTAGCCTTCACTTTTTGACATACCAGGCACTTTAATGTATATTCAACAATATCCTTCTTCATATTGTCTCACCAATAGTTCTCTTAGAGATCTCGATAAATCATTATTCTACCTAGGTGAATAAATAAGGTTGAGTTATGTGTTCCATTTATAAGATATTTTTTTATCTCTTGATTGAATGGTACACATATTCATTACCCAAATCTTACAACTACTTCCTCATTAATTTTAAACTATGAGGATTTATCTTTTCTGAAAGATTCCACCATCTTCTGAATTTCCACATCATTACTTTGAGCATATTTTATTTTCTACATGAGGGATGGTTGATAAATAATTTGATAAAGTATTGATGATATTCCTTACTTAATGATTCCCATTTCCATCCTTTTAAAATCTAAGAAGATTGGATCCTTCTCAGTTATCATAATTGATAATGTTGTAGGATCCATTCTACTTAGAGCATCTACCACTTTATTTTTCTTATTAAGATGGTAGTGGATTGAGTAATAATAATCCTTGATGAGATACAACCATATTTATTGGAACATATTAAGTTCATTTTGTGTGAATATATATTTAATTCTCCTATGATCAATATATATTTCACACTTTTCTCCATAGAGATAATGCCTCCATATTTTCAACGCAAAGATCATAGTTGCCAACTCCAGATCATGTGTGGGATAATTTTGCTCATTAATTTTCAATTTCCTTGAGGTGTAGGTTGTCACTTTATCATTTTTCATTAGTGAACATCCTAATACCTTATTTTATGCATCATTGTATACCAAAAATAGTTCCCCACTTGTCAGTAGTGTGAGTATTGGTTCAGTGATAAGACTCATTTTCAACTCTTTGAAGCAATATTCACATTAATTGGTCCAGAAAAACTTTTCTCCATTTTGAGTCATCTTGGTTAGTGGTTTTTAAAATCATGATAATTTCTTCAAAAATTGTAGATAATACCCATCTAGATCACGGAAACTATAGATCTCTATTATAGATGTTTTCATGGGACACTCTTTCATTTCCTTTATATTGGAAGGGTCCGCAGATATTCCTTTGCTGGTGATAACTTGCCCCAATAATGATACTTCCTCCATTTAGAACTCACATTTACTATACATGGAATATATATTCTCCCTTCACAAGGTATTTAGAACATTATTCAAATGATTTTCATGTTCCTCCTTGCTCTTGGAGTATATTAGAATATCATAAATAAAGACTACCACAAATATTTTGAGGTAATCTCTAAAGAATATATTCATTAAGTCCATGAATATTTCTAGAGAATTAGTGAGTTTGAAATGAATCACTACGAACTCATAGTGTCTGTACCTCATTCAAAAGTAAGTCTTAGGAATATCTTCTTTCCTCGCCTTTAATTGGTGATATCCCAACCAAAGGTCTGCCTTGGAGAAATACTTGTCCCCACATAGTTGATCGAATAAGTCATCTATCCATGGAAGGGGATACTTGATATTTATCATTATTTTGTTAATCTCATGATAATTGATGCATAGGTGCATCGATTAATCCATCTTATTGATGAATAGGACTAGCACACCCCATGGTGAAGCACTCAAACATATAAAACCCTTGTTCATATTCTCTTGTAACTGCTTCTTTAGTTCCTCAAACTCAATATTGGTCATTATATATGGTGTCTTTGATATAGGCAGAGATCTAGGAATATGTTTGATTGAAAACTCAACCTATCAATCAAGAGTAAGACCATGAAATTCTTCAGGGAACACAGGAGTATATTCTCTCATAATGGTCATGTCCTCAAGAATGATTCTATCCTTTGTCTTGATCATTTGAGCTAGATATGCTCGCTCATAAGGTAATAATATCCACAATTGAGACAATTATTCTAGAGGATATTCATCCTTCTACTTACAATTGTAAATAATTTTAGGATGCCTTGTGATGTGAATAGTGATATCCCTTTCCCCACAATTGATGTTGGCTTTGTATAAACATATAAAATCCATTCCCAATATAGAATCAAACTCCACCAAAAGAAGTGAGACCAGATTTTTTGGGAGGTTTAATACACAAAAATTAATAGGGGAGGAGTTATATACTTTGGATACAATAATTTCCCCATTTTCTATTCTCACAAATAACTCATCCTCTATATTTTGAGGTGGTGTTTGAATTGTTCTACAAAACTTGCAAGATGTGAAAGAATGCATAGAAACAAAATCAAATAGTATGTTCTCTATTATTTAATGAATAGCCAGCTTACCTATCACCACATCATTTTCAGGATCCAACTCAGTAGTAGTAATGGAATAATATTTCCCTTTCTCCTTTGGCTTTAGTGGATTCTAATGATAATTACCCTCGAGGACTCAAGTTTTAGTGTATTGGCTTACATAGTTCCCTTTCCCCCTACAGTTGAAACATAGAACTATGGGTGGTGCTCTCCTTTCCTCCACCACATTTTCTAGATTCTTCATGACTCTTCAAAATTCATGAGCTTAGTGGCCTTATCTCCCACATTTGAAGCATTTCACCATCCCTTTGAGGAAATTCCCATGATTCTTCTTCCAAAAATTTTGACATGTGAGTGTTTGAGATTTATTTCCACCTTTTTCATTAGATCCTCCAGCTTAAAACTCCATCTCATGTTTCTTATCTCCATATCCATGGGATTATTCTCCAAACTCCATCTTCACTTTGAGATCACAATGAACTACTTCTTCATAACTACCAAATTATCGAATTTCTAGAGCTTTTAGAAGGTGTGGTTTTAAACCACTAAATAATATATCTATTTGTCTATCATTATTGATAACAAAACTCAGGGAATACCCTACAAGACTTGTGAAATTTTCTTTATAAGCCATGAAATATTCTCTTTCCTTTTTCTTCATCTCTAATAATTATCTCTCTATATTTTTATAAAGAGTTTGAGGTAAATACTTATTAAGAAATATTTTCTTAAAGTGTTCTAACTACATCACTTCAATTTTTTCATTTAGCTTGGTGTTCTTAATCAATTATATCCATTGATCGGCCTCTCCATCTTAATGATAAATGGCCAGATTCACCTTCTTCATCTCAAAACAGTTAAGCGCAAAAAAGATCTTCTCTATTGAGTTGACCCACTATTTTGTGACTAGTGGATTAGAATATCCACTAAATTTTGGGGGTCATTGCCACATAAAAGGCTTGATATCCAGTTTCTCCCTCTTATGTGAAGGAAGACATTCCATTTTATTTAAATCTATTGTTCATATCCTGAGACAGCTGAGTAAAAATCCACATGAAATTTTGAACTCCACCTCCCAAGGCATTGGGGATGTCATTCAGGAAATTAATGCATTGTCCCTTATATGGTTTGTTATCCTAGTTTCTCCTATTCTTCACCATTTTCTAAAATTTAAAAGTTTTGAACAAAACATCATTAAAAAATTCATGAATAAATAATTTATTCCTTTTCGAAATTAACTATAAACATGTATCTTGTGGGATCCCTATGTTTATCATTTTTTCAAAACAAAGCTTATTGGGTGTTTAGGATCATACTTAATGGTTTTCACTAATGTTCTCTAATCATAATTCCAAAATTAACTAAACCATTATCTAATACCAACTATAGTGACCCTACTTTTTTTCGTGACTATTACATCAATTTAAATATAAATAACCAAAAATCATTACAAAACCAGGATCGAAAGGTTTAGTGTCTTGGGAAAATTTAGACCATGGAAAACATTTACATAATGAAACATAAAAATTATTTTAATTCCTTATTCTCTATATTCTTAGTGGCCCTTTTTTTCTCCTTAGTATAATTAGTCACCTAAGGATATGCATAAAAGAAATGGGTGAACTAAAATCCTAGTAAGAGGATGGATAAGAATATGAATCAATATAACATGGGTGAGCATAATCTTCATAATCATAACATAATTATGGGATAATCATCATAATAACGAGATTAATCATTAGATAAATTAAATTAATTTTTCAATTCATAAAAATGAAATATCATGTCTTAGTGGTCAACTACCACAAAAAGTTTTGAACAAAGCTAACATTATGTCCACGCATAACATATATGCTTAATCAAAACATTATGATCATTGTGAAAAAAATTAGCATCATGTTCACACATATTTCACATTATAACATAATATACATCAAATTACCCAATGAATTGGAGTGCTATATAATTGTGGGCACACCCATCACATCATAACATTTACATAATCATGCTTGCCACATAGAACATATATCAATCACAAACATAAAATGACCCATGGAAAGGAATGGGTTTCATGATCATTTCATAAAGTATAAATTCATGAATAAACATTTGTGTTCCCAAAATAAAAATGGAATAACATACTTGGTATAAGAATAATTAATCTTGAGTGAAGAAGAAAAAATATCAAGAGAAGTAAAAGGTTTGTTTTTTAGAAAGAAGATTTGTTTTGGAAAAATCTTTGAATTTTTCATAAAATAAAATTTAAAACATGTGTATCCCATAAAATAAAAGATAAGAACAAATAAATTATATTTGAGGAATATTAAATAACACCCACATTTAAATTTGGCATGAAAGAGGAATAACCCAAAGAAAGGAAATTGGGTTTGAGAATCCCCTTACCTTATGTCTGAATGTTATCTTCACTTTAATATCTTGGATAATCAAATTAGATTTATTAATTAATAAATCCATAATATCTTATACATGTATTTTATTCATTACAATTTTATTAAGTTATTTTATGTCTATTTTTATGAGTTATGGAGTTCAATTTTGTTGTTTAGAGAGTGTTCGTTTCTTTGTTTTCATGATCGGTTCGCTTGTATACAAGTATATAAGTTTATGTAAGATGATAATAATTATCTATAATTGAAATTATATGTCATTTGTGAACTTAGATAAGATTAATTGGTCTTATATTTTTTCATATATGAGGGTGATTCTTTAGATAAAATGTTAATGATAATATTTTAGTTTAATTTTGGCGGTTTTTTATCACAATGAACTCATTTTGTTTTATAATTTAGTATTATGTATATATATTAGTTCTGCAACATAAAAAAAATTTATAAAACAAATTTTAAAATATTTTTCAAACATAATAATGTTTTTATGACCATACTTGAAGGTGATAAAGGAAAATTAAAACTTGTCATCCTCATAGGTGATAGATCAACACCTCATGGATGATCTTTCATTTTTAGAATAAAAGGTAGAGGAGAATACTTTTGATGATAGATTATTACATTAAGATAATAAATTTCAAGTATATTTCAAATACATAAGTTTTCATTCCACTTGTTTAAGGGGGGTTAGGATAGAATGAGAAAATAAAATAAATTGAAAATAAAATGAAAGAAAAAGAAAGAGGATTTTACCTCTTGAATTCTTATCATTGAGAACCTCCTTATTGAAATTGGATTTGATTTATTGTTGAGACAAAAGGATCTTGTATGTTTGGGATAGTCTTGGGAAGATAATTGGGAAGAATTTGGACAATCTTCAATGCTTTGGAGGTGTGGAGAGAAGAGGTGGTGAGGGTGGTATTTATAGGGGAGGAGAGAGATGTTTTTTGATTATTTTATTCATTTGTTTGTTTATTTTTCTCAAGAATATGAATATTTTGAACCTAATCACTAAATATATTAAATAAAGAAGTACAATTCAAGATTATGTTTCTTACATTAAACATGAATCAATAAATAGTGAATTTAACTTATACTGTTGTATACTGTAAATTACTGTATTTTACAATTCAACAAAAATTCAACTATTTTAGAAATATCAAAAAAATTCACCTTAACCATTTTTTTATGAGTAAAATTAAAAAATGAGATCCATTTTATGAAAATATTTTCCCAAATATAATAAATTTAATTTTTAATTAAAATCATCATTCAATTGGAAAATATCGATTTTAAAATTATAACTAATTTTATAACACTTTAAAAAATTATTTAAGAACTCATAAAATTATATTATAATAATAAGAAAAAAATATTAATTTATGAAACTATTTTATGAAAATAAATTTTATTTTAAATAAATATATTAATAATAAAATTGGTGTTTTATAAAAATACCAACACTTAATTAGTAATTTTTAAAATATTTTTTTACTTATATTATGATATAATTATATCATATTATAATTTATAAGATGTGTTGGTAAAAAATCCCTCAAGGTAACATTGAAGCATTTTTTGGTTGATTGTGTTTGTAGACAAGGAGGGTTTTGTGGTGAGTTGTCATGTTCAAGAGGTATTATTGATAAAAAATGTTGATAAAAAACCATGACAAAGGAATAGAAGATCTGAAGGCAGTACAAAAAGAACAGATACAAGGTGGTGCTGTTTTCCAGTGTTTTCTAAATTTTTGGGCCTCAAAATTGGAAAATGGAGATATGTGTTTTTGGAAAAGGAATTTGTGCGCAAGATTGAAGATGGTATGGAAACTTACGTGTAAGGTATGTTTCTATATTAGAACATTGAAATAAGGTAAAGGCATGAAGTGCGCAAAAGATTTATAAATGTGCACGAAAGATGAGGTTGCACGAAAGAAACTTGAAAATCCAATGTGATGTCAAATTGGGTTTTTCACACAAATAGGGGATCTTGCACGACACATCGAATCTTATGCGCAGGGTTTAGTGATGCCTATAAATAAGAGGTGGCGCTCCTCATTCGAAGAAGCTCAGGACTAAGGGAAAATCCAAGCTATGAATTGGGTAAGAATTTTAAGAAAAGAGAGTTGCACGAAAGAATTTGAGTTGCGTGCACGCTAAGAAAGTTTCATGTGATATTTGAGTTTCATTTAAGATCGAAGTTGTACGCAAGGGGTGTTTCGTGACAAAAGTGAAATGTTTAACGCAAGGTATTAAGGTTGCATGCAAGATGCAGTAAGGGTTGCATGAAATATTTTCAATTTCCCAATACATCTATGGTAAAAAGGTAGTCATTAGTGGACGAAAGTGGGACATCAATATAGAATCTACATAGAGTGAAGGATGAATTCATTAGAGATAATGAAAGGAACTACAAGTCAATAAAAAATGAGTGGATCTTTTGAAGAAGCAGTGAGAACACTTCAGTTGAGAGAACTGTGAGCTTTCAAATTGTGATTGGTTATAAACCAGGAAGGAAAGTGAGTCCATTCCAAACTTTGTAAATAGTAGTTAGTTTTTAGTGGATTTGGTACATCATCACATTTCTTTTGTATGCTCCTTGGACGTAGCCCAGTGAGGGTGAAACAAGTAAAAATTGATGTGCCTCGTACATGCTTTAATTTCTTTTTATACTTTGCTATTGTAGAGAGAGAGAGAGAGGAGTTTTCTTTAACAATGAAACAAGATCAAAAGGGGTAGTTGTTTTAATTTTTCATACCCTGATTCACCCCACCCCCCCCACCCCCCTTCAGGGTATCTGACCTAGTGGACCTAAAAATTGTTATCATAGGGAAAAATTAATATTAGTGTTTCTCTCTCAATGGAGGTCATCAATCACAAAGGGATTCTAATCTTCAATAGGATTAATTTTCAGTTGTGGAATAATCAGATGCAACACTACTTATGATCCTTAGGAGTGGATGTATTTATAGCATCAATGCATATTATTTTAGTCGATATCAATAGTGGTGCTTTATCAGAAGCTGAAAGAAGGGAATTGGATGCTGACATCCAAGGAATCAATGCTTTAGGGGGATCCCTATCCAATGAATATATACAAAGGTGATTTCATGTAAAACATCACATGTTATGTGGGAAAATATATTAAATATATATAAAGTTGATTCAAAGGTTAGAGAGGCAATGTTGTAGGTTTTGTGGAACAAGTACGAAGATCTAATAATGAACCCAAATGATTCTATAGATTCATTATTTGATAGGGTAAATGTTTTAGTGGAAGACATGTGAGGTCTTGGAGAATTGATTGAAGATATAAATATTTTTAAGTATATCTTGATGAAACTTCCACCTCAATTCAGTCCGACAGTTTTAGTATTGGAAGATAAAGATCTGAAAGTGCTAACACTGGATAACTTGCATAGTACCCTTGTATCATATGAAATGAGAAATGAGGATAACAATGCTATGGAAAAGGTGAAATCTAAAGATTTGGCATTGAAGGCCATGAAGAAGCTAAATATTGAAGATTATTAGGAAGAAGAAGAGACAGACGAGGTGATATCATTCTTTTCTTCAAATCTACAAAGAAGAAAAGGAAAGTTCAAGGGGAAACTTCCACTTTATTGATTTAGATGTTGAAAGGTTGTTCATATTATATCAAGCTACCCCAAGAAGTTCTAAGAAGATTATGATGATGAAGTTGAAATCCCTATGAATAATTCTTTAGCCTAAGTGAAAGGAAAGAAAAATTTTAAGAGAAATTTCTTCAAGAAAAGGAATCTTCTTTCATCAGAATGTGACAGTTCAAATGAATCAGATGTTTAAAAGTAAGAATATATAGAGAACTATAAAGATAGTAGAGAAAATGATATGGTGGCAGTTGCTGGCAGTACTTAGGAAAAAGAAGAAACCAATTTTGATGAAGAAGAAGTTGAAGGAAGAGTTGATATAGAGGCTGAATTAGAAGCAGCTCTTGAGGAGATAGATGTTTGGAGATCCAAAATGAAGAAATCCAACAAATTGGTTCATGAATTAAACTCTACATGTAGTAGTAGGATGAAAATAATTTTTAGTTAATAGAATAAATTGAGAATTTCATGTATTCATTTCTAGTAGAATCAGAAATAGTTATTGAGAACAGACTCAAGGTTGAAGAACAGAGAAGGGAGATTGATGGTTTGAATAGAAAAGTGAAATATTAAATCAAATGCATTGAATAAATTGAAAAATAACTTGTCAGTTTTCCATGAAAAGTTAAGGAACAATAAAAATTCTTGACCCACAATGTGACATCGATAAAAAAGATCATTCAAAAGATGGAAAAGTTGGAACTGGAGCATATAGGTCTAGCAGAATGAAAGCAACAATCAAATCTAAGTGATAAGGTTGATATGGGGCTTGATCAAAAATAGAAAGAATTCATGGTTGATGCCATACCATAAAAACCCACTCTAATATTGAAAGTTTATTTGGGTATGAAGAAGAATCAAAAGATTTATGGAACCCAAGGGATAACTAGCAGTGCATAAGTAACACATAGGAATGAACCTTACATCAGGTGTTATTACTATAGAAATATGGGACATTCACAAAATGTGTATTCTATAGCCAGGAGATATCGAAGGGTGCAAGAACAAAAGTGGAAAACAAATAGAGATCAATGCTCTAGAATATCCTTTGAGGGATATTGTTATTGGGGTGGAGGATTTGGGAACTTTGCTAGATATTGTGAGTCAACTATTCAGAGGAATGTGCCAAATCAGAATCAAAGTAGTCGCAAGCATTAAATAAATGAATCAACAGGTGAGTTGAAAACATAAAATAGATTTGCGGATTTTCAAGATGAATCTGGTCCATCATATTATTAAGAAGATAAAGGTTTTCAATCTATACCGAGTATGAATTCAAAAACATAGATCAAGAAGAAGAGAGATGAGAAGGCAGTAGTTGTTGAAATTTTCCTTAAAGCATCAGATCGTTTGGATGTATGGATCCTTAACAGCGGTTGCACATCCCATATGATAGGGAATAAGGATCTTGGTATAGGCATAAAGTATGACAAAGAAGCAGATTTCAAATTTGAAAATGATGAAGGCCTGAAGATAATTGGTTTGAGGAAGGCTAGGTTTGGGGGAAAAGAAATGAGATATGCTGATGTCTTGGTAGTAGAAGGTCTCAATAAAAAAAAATTAGTGTTAGTCAACTATGTGACTTAAGGAAATCTATTATATTTACTAAGTAGATGTGTATCATGAAAAGAAGATATGGTATAGTTGTTCTACAAGAAAAAAGGACAAAGAAAATATATACCTTGTAAGTGGTGAAGAAGATATGTGCTTTTTATCCAGAGAGGGAGAAAACAAGTGATGGCATAAATGAATTAGTCATTTATGCCAACCATCCTTGGAAGATCTGGTAAAGTGTGATATATCTAGAGACCTCATTAATCTATCACGTTATCGTACTCATATGTGTGATGCATGTCAATAAGATAAAATCATCAGAAATACATACAAGTAAAAGGAATAAAAGTCAATGAGAGTGCTTGAATTGGTGCATGTTGATGTATATGGACCTATCTCACCAAGATCCATTGATGGGAAGATATTTTAAGTTATTTTCATTGATGATTATAGCAGAATGGAATGGGTATTTTTCATTTCCTATAAGTTTGATGTGTTCATCTATATAAAACAGTATTGGAGAGAATCTGAAAGGATGATTGGACAAAAAACTTCTGAAGTTTCGTGCTGATAATGTTATGGAATTCACAAATAGAAAAGTGGAATACTATCTCAATAAACATGGGATAAGGCATAAGGTTTATTTAGTGAGAACTCCTCAACAGAATGGATGGGTTGAGAGGATAAATTGGATCATCAACAATATGGCTATAACAATGCTTATTGAAAAAGACCTATCAGTGAAATTTTGGAAGGAAGAAATCCTATCATCGGTGTACATTTCTAATAGGGATCTATTGTGTCTAAAGGAAGGAAAGACTTCGTATGATATGTGGTACATAAAGAATCCAATGTTAAAATAATTTCGAATCTTTGGAAGTAAGTGCTTTATACTCAACAAAAGAAAAGTTCAAGAAATTTGAGTCATGTGGAGATGATGGGATATTCCTTAGCTACTCAGAAAAAATAAAAGCATACAAACACTTCAATAAGAGTCTGGAAAAAGTATTTGAAAGCAATGATGTCACTATAGTAGAAAATGAAGATAATATTCAATGGCACAGTGAACTGTTTCCTAATGAAAGTGATGAAGATGAAAGAAACACAGGGAGATAAAAAGTGGTAGATGTTGATTCAAAATAAGATATCAATGATGAAAAAGAGGAATTCAAGTCTATATATGTGAAGAATCCAAAGAGTCGAGTTGAAATTTATAGGCATAATGTCATTGGTGATCAGATAGTTCCAGTTCAGACAAGAATAATGAAGTCACTACAACAGACATATTTCCTATCTCAGGTAGAGCCTAAATGTTTTGTTGATACAGTTAGAGATGAAAACTAGGTTTAGGCAATAAATGATGATCCAAACCAGATTGAAAAGAATCAGATGTGGGATATTGTTTTGAGGCCAAAAGATAAGAATGTAATCAAGACTAAATGGTTATTTCATAACCAGATGAATGAATATTGCATGGTGATTCAAAACAAAGCATGACTGGTGTGAAAAGGACTCTCCCAGATAGAGGGTATTGATGTCGATGAAACATTTTCACCAATTCCAAGCTTGGATGCAATAAGATTATTATTGGCCATTGCAGTGCAATGGAAGTTCAATGTTTTCTAGATGGATGTCAATTCTGCATTTTTGAATGGGTTTTTGGAAGAATAAGTGTATATTGATAATCCAGATGGTTTTCTCATTCATAAAGATGAGAACAGATTTTATCATCTGAAGAAGGCATTATATGGTTTGAAGCAGGCACCAAGAGTGTAGTATTTAAGGCTTGATCAGTTTTTTAAGAAGCTCGGTTTTCAAATTGGTGGAGTTGATTACAATTTATATGTGAATAATGAAAATTTTAAAAGGATGATGGTGCTATTATATGTCGATGACATAATCTTTGGTGGATCAGATAAAGCACAGTGTAGACAATTTTCTGAATTCATGAAAAATGAGTTCAAAATATCAATGATTGGTGAGCTAACATTTTTCATTGGTTTACAGGTGACGCAAGGAAGGAATGGCACATTCATTTATCAATCTAAATATGCCAAGGAGGTTTTGAGAAGGTTTGGAATGGACAATTCCAAGGTGATGAAGACTTTGGTGGCTACCTGTATGAAATTTTCATGGGATGATGAAGTCAAGATGATTAATATCAAAGAGTATAGGAAAATAAT
Source organism: Viscum album (assembly GCA_963277665.1). Classification (NCBI taxonomy): domain Eukaryota; kingdom Viridiplantae; phylum Streptophyta; class Magnoliopsida; order Santalales; family Viscaceae; genus Viscum; species Viscum album. The sequence goes on from OY728129.1 coordinate 3,648,005, forward strand.
TGGAATCATGTTGTACTTGATAGCGATAAGGTCTAATATTGTCTTTTCCACATGCCAAGCAATGCAGTATCAAAGTAATCCCAAATAAATCCACATGATTATAGTGAAAATAATACTTCAGTATATCAAGGGAACTCTAGATTTTAGTTTTTTGTACAATGAAAAATCTCAGCAATAGTTGCTGAGATATACAGATGCAGATTGGGCCGGATTAGTAGATGATAAAAAATAAATGTTAGGTGTTGCACACTATATTGGCGGATTGTGTATTTATTTGTTAAGAACGAAATAATATTTCATTTTACTAAGAACTTCAGAAGCTGAACATATTGCAGCTACTCAAGCATGCATACAATTATTGTATATGAATTAGCATCTTGATAATATGGGAGTTGAAGTTAAGTCTCCAATTAGAATCTATTATGATAATTCAAGTGCTATCAATCTTAGAAAAAATCTAGTGCATCACTCAAGGACAGATCACATTGAAATCAAATATCATTCTATCAAGGAGAATGTGGAGTAAGGGATTGTGAAATTGGGGTATGTTACAACATAGAAATAGGTTGTGGACATTCTGATAAAGGTCTTACCCAAAGAAGCGTTTGAGAGACATCGACTGGCTCTAGGAGTCCAGTCAACTCCACGTACTTGAAAACGTGTGTATGTGGGACAACCCCCCCCCCCCAAGGTATGGTGTGTTTTTTTCTAATGTACTAATTTGTGTTCTTTACCTTGTAGTAGGCCATAAAGGAGTGACCTTTGGGTTCATTGAAAAGGGGAGAGAAAATGTGGCTTTTTATGGGGGAGAAATTGTGTAAAAATAAAGGAGAAAAAGTCTCAAGTCAAGACACAGGGAGAAGCTGATGGGTGGATCAGCGAGATAGGGGGAGCAATGAGATAGGGGTAGTATTATATATGAAGATGCTAGAATTGATTGATCAAATAATTTATATCATGACAGTTGAGGTTCGTGATGAAAGAAGTTGATTGGTTTCAAGAATTGGTGTCAGGAATGAAGTGATTCATTGATGAAATTTTCAGCAGACTCTTGTTTCTCACATCGAGCATTGCTCATGTGCACTTAGAGTATGTGTTGAGTAAATCATTTATCTCTATCTGAATCACATGATGTGAATAGTGGTAGAATATGGATTAATCCAAATAGGTATCAAATTGTGAAAGAATTTTCAGCAAACCCAAAGGGGAAAATTGTTGGGAAAATCCCTCAAGGTAACATTGAAGCATTTTTGGGTTGATTGTTTTTGTTGACAATGAGGGTTTCCCTGGTGAGTTGTCATGTTCAAGAGGTATTATTGACAATCATTTTTTAAAAAGAACCATGAAAAAGAAATATATGATCTAGAGGTGGTATAAAAATAATAGATACAAGTTAGCTTTGTTTTCCGGTGTTTTCCAAATTTTTGGGTCTCAAAATAAAAAATTAGAGATATGTGTTTTTGGAAAAGGAAGTTATATGCAAGATTAAAGATGGTATGGAAACTTTCACACAAGGAATATTTCAGAATTAGAATTTTGAAATATGGAAAAGGCATGAAGTGCACAAAATATTTGGAAATGTGTATGAAAGATGAGGTTGTGCAAAAGAATCTTGTGTGCCCAATGAGACAACAAATTGGGTTTTGCACGCACATAGGGGATCTTTTGCAACATGTATAATATTTTGTGTAGGGTTTAGGGATGCCTATAAATGAGAGGTTACCCCCCTCATTCAAATATTCTCAAGATTTAGTGGAAATACAAGATCTAGATCGTGTAATAAATTTAAGCAAAGGGAGTTTCATGAAATAATTTGAGTTTTACGCAAGCTAAGAAAGTTGCGTGTAATATTTGAGTTGTGCATAAGATTGAATTTTCTTGCATGGTGTGTTTCATGAAAAAATTGGAATCTTGCATGAAAGGCATTAAATTTTCGCGTAATATGCAGTAAGGGTTGCGTGAAATATTTTTAGTTTCCCATTACATCTATGTTAAAGAGGTATTAATCAATGGATGAAATTGGAACATCAATAGAGCATCTATATATAGTGTAGGATGCATTCATTAGAGATAATTAAAGGACCTACAAGTCTAAAAATTATGAGTGAATCTTCTGAAGAAGCAGTGAGCACACTTTAGTTGAGAGAGTGGTGAGATTTCAAATTGTGATTGGTTGTAAACCAGGAAAGACAGTGAGTCCATTATAAACTTTGTAAACAGTAGTGCACTTTTAGTGGATTTGGTACATCATCACATTTTCATTGTATGCTCCTTAGATGTAGTCCAGTGAGGGTAAACCAAGTAAAAATTGATGTGTCTCATGCATGCTTTAATTTCTGTTCATACTTTTCTACAGGAAAGTGAGAGAGAAGAGAGTTCTCATTAATAATGAAATAAGATCAAAAGGTGTAATTGTTTTAATCTGTCATACCCTAATTCACACCCCCAATGGTATTTGACCTAGTGGACCTAACAAAATGCCTAAATTTTATTTATACTTTCATATATGAGGTTACTATTCTATTGGATGGATTATTATTCCTTATGGTCAAGTTATTATTCTAAGGTTCAAGTTACTATTCCATCAGTTAAAGTTCTTTAATTTCTCTGATTTCATTCATTATTCATTTATAAAGTTTGTATTGTGCTCTTAATTTGATTTTATGTGATTTATATTATATAACATAATTATAATAAGGGAATTTACATTGATATAATCCAGGGTTATTATATACAGTAAGGAGGTATCAACTCATGCATTATACTAGGCACCTTAGGACTTAAATTTCATGAATTATGACATGCCATATTTATATTACTGTGTTCATTTCTTGTATTGCATGTGTTTTTTGTTAGGGCCTTGATTGTTAAATATATATTGAAATTTTATAATGTTTCTTGCAGGGATAACATGACTGGGCTAATTAAAGTTACTACATCAATCTAAATGGTTTTTCCCACATAGATTGATGATGAGACCTTAATTAACCAATTATGTCATAGTTGAGCCAAGAACCACTAGTTCTATAGACTGGAATATTAGTTGATTTGATTTATGAATTACAATTGTAATTTATGAATTGAGTACTTCTATAAATTGGGAATGGTATTTCATTCAATAAAATCACTATACAGGACTCGTTACGTCCTAATACAGAATGTAAGGGTCAATTCACGGTTACTTGGCATACCAATTCCAATTTATAAAGAGTATGGGCCTTTATAAAATTGGTAATGGTGACACATTTAACTAGATTGAGATATCTATATCCATATAAATAAGAATGAACTTCTATAAATTGAATTTTTCAAATTAAATGGTTGCTGCTAAATGGGGATGCCAAGGTAAAGGGTGTCTTCCTCTATACCTTGCAATTGACACTCTATATATCAAAACCTCTTCTATATTGGGTGAGACCTTGAACCTGACCCAACCTTAGTAGTGTTAAGTAGGTTATATCTCTTATTGTCTTCTATGATCTTCCTTATCACCTAGACCTATATTTAGGAGTAGGTAGAGAGTTGTGACTCATTATATGAAGAATTTGTACCTATCATTTCCTATTTTTTTATTTTTCTATCTATTGTAAATATTATCTAAGGAATGTGCTTGGAATTTTTAGACCTATTCCACCTCGACGTCCTCACATTGTACCTCAGGAGGGTGGTGAATACCATGCTTCAAATGTGGTGGGCCCTAATCCATCGGTATTACCTCCTATAGTTCCACTTGAGGCACCTCATGAAGATCTTCCACTAGGAACTGATGCTCAGTTCCTTGATAGTTTTTCACTCTTTATGTAGTCTATGTAGGGTACTCCATGGACTACTCCTACTATGGAGGACCTAACATGGGAATTCTAGCATTAGTATCCTCCTACCTTTTGGGGGGATGGTAGTCCTCAGGCTGCTGAGTTATGGCTTGAGGCCATGTTATCTATATTTAATCATTTGGAGATGCCTCTAGATTGAGGTCCAAGCTCACTACCTACATGATTCATAATTATTCTAAACATTGTTAGAAAGTCATTACCCAGTTCATATGTCATCAGGTTATGGTCTGGGCAGGCTTCCAAACAGTCTTTCATGGATTTTCCCCCCATAAGTTACAAGAAGACTATGTCTAGGAGTTTGTGTACCTACAGTAGGGTTCCATGTCGGTGATAGAGTACTCATATCATTTCATCGAGCTCTATTTTTTTGCAGAAACTATGATCAATGATGATATAAAAACTATGATATGTTTTGAGGATGGGCTTGTATACGCCATCTTATTGTAGGTGAACGTGTTATGGTTGACCACTATTTTAGAAATAGTGAACCAGGACCTCATCAAAGAGCATAACCTGAGGGAAGGTGAAAATGTGATCTAGGGTGGTTCAACTTCAAGGCAAGAGGATGGGTTGTCTAGTTGTAGGAAATTTCATTTTGAGGGTTCATGTGGGGGTAGTTCCAGTTAGATGAAATTCATTGATAGTTATGTGGTGTGTCTCCAGTACTGTAAGTCAAGGCATAAGAAGACCTAGTGTAAAAGGAACCTGATCAAGTACCGAGATTGCGTTAGGATGGGTCACTTGCGGAATTTATGATACACTTTTCCTCTTGTATCTAGTGATAAGGGATCTATTTCAACACCGTTTTTAGGTATAGGATCAGAAGCTCCATGTCAGGCTAGGAATTATTCTACTATCGGCTGATCAGGAAGAGGAGGAGAACATGGTTGGGGTATTTAGAAATATAAATTCTAGCACCAGTAGAGTGGACCTTCCTAGGTTAGTCAGGTTGAATCTCATGGTCATGGATCAGGCCACATCTATGTAGTGAAACCAACACCTAAGATGTAGATTCCAAGACCTTCTACGATTAGAGGTACTATTCTTGTAGGTTTTACTTTAGTTTCTTCCCTATTTTATATAGGTTCATCGCACTCCTTTATATCTACTACAATTATGGAAATTCTAGGACTAGAAATAGTATAATTCAATAACATGATGATTCTTGATGCATCATTATGAGTTCATTCATAAGGTGTGCACCAGTGCAAAGAGTTCCCCCTTAAGATAGGTGGGTACCATTTCTTGTGGAATTTATTTGTTCTCAAGATGTCCTGCTTTGACATCATTCTTAGTATGGATTGGTTAGTTCCTTATCACACCCATGTTGATTTATATCATTGACGGGTGTCGTTTACCTCACCTTAGGGCAACACATATATTCATAAGGGTGAATGGGATATCTAGGTGAGTCGAGCTGGACCCGAGGATCTTGCATTGCGTAGAGTGATATCCCAGATTTCAAGTCTCTTTATGAGTGATTAGGGAATGTGAATTGTGCAATTCCCTCCTATGGTGGATCATTTCCAGGACGTCTTCCCTGGTGATTTCTATGGTTTACCTCCTATAAGAGAGGTGGATATCATCATCTAGCTAGTGTTAGGTGAGGCATCAGTGTCAATTTCTCCCTATAGGATGTCACCTACAGAACTCCAGGAACTCAAGAAGTATCTGGAGGACTTAGAAGAAAAGATTTTTATATGACATAGTACCTCATCCTGGGGTTCACTTATCCTTTTAACCAAGAAGTTAGATGGTACCCTCATATTATGTGTGGATTACCAATGTTTGAACCAACTTATGGTAAAGAATTGGTATCCATTTCCTCATATATATGACCTCTTCAACCATCTCTAAGGAGTGACAATTTTCCCTAAGATCGGTTTGAGGTCAGGCTACCATCGTGTTCATGTTAGATCATCTAACATTCCATGTACAGAGTTTTGGAGTAAATGTGGCTTGTATGAGTACCTTTTTTTGTCGTTTGGTCTTAAAAAATCACCCTCCATTTTCATGGCTTTGATGAATTGGGTTTTCCACCCATACTTGGATTCATTTGTGGTATTCTTTGTAGACAAAATATTGGTGTATTATCTCACTAGAAACAACCATGCCAACCATTTTGAGATCATGTTGAATACACTAAGAGAGCACCATCTATATGTGAAGCTCAGGAAATTCAACTTTTTGATCGATAAGATTCACTTCTTGGGTCATATCATTTCAGGGGATGATGTATCTATTGACCTAGAGAAGGTGGTCACTATGGTTTCCTAGGATAATCCCAAGAATGTATTTGACATTTTCAGTTTCTTTGGGTTGGATGGCTATTATAGGAAATTCAATCAGGACTTCTCATGCTTAACATCACCTCTTATGGGCTTGAAAAAAAGGTATGTTAAGTTTGTGTGGTCAAAATCTTGTGAGAAAGCCTTTCAGGAGATAAAAGAGAGACTGACTTTTGCGTCTATCCTGATTTTTTTGGATCTGGGAGGAAGCTATATTGGTTACTATGATGCTTTAGGATTCGGTTTTGGAGTAGTTATGATGTAGGATGATCAGGTTGTAGCGTACGGGTCCCACTAAATGAGACCTAATGAGTGGAATTTATTTATGAACAACCTTTAGCTAGAAGCTTTGGTTATTACTTTATGTTATTAGAGACATTATCTTTTAGGTAAGAATTTCATTGTTTACATGGACCATAAAAGTATCAAATACATCTTCACACATTTTTACTTGAATCTAAGGTAGTTAACGTAGGTAGAATACATGAAATCATTTGACATTGAGATTTCTTATACACCTAGAAAGGGTAATGTAATATCTAATGACCTGATCTATAAGACTCATACACAAGCTATCTATAAGTACAGCAGTTTGTGGAAGTTTATGTCTTTGTTTTCTAAGATGCACCAAGAGGTTCGGGAATATCATGGGTGGCCAATTTTAGAAACTCTAGTAGTGATATCCTCCCTCCTAGAGTAGGTAAAATATGAGGTGGATATGAGATCCTAGGAACCTCATCCTGAGGGAGAGTGTATCATGTGATAACCCACAGCCTGGTTGGGTTATCGTTGAGAATGAGATCCTACACTTCTGTGAATGTATCTAGGTTCCTTCAGACACACGGGAGGAGTTGATGCGGAAATCTCATGCCTCTATTTGGACTATTCACCTTATGTTTACCAAGATGTAACGAGAAATATGTTGTCATTATTGGTCTCCATAAATGAAGAGGAAGATTTCAGGTTTAATCAAGATGGTTTACACCTTTCAATAACTAAAGGAGGAGAACCAGTGGCCTATAGGGATTCTACAGCCTATATCCATTCCTGAGTGGAAAGGGAACAATGTCACTAGGGATTTCGTGATGGGATTTCTAAGATCCCCTCGAGACATTGATACAGTATGGGTGATCTTCAATAGGTTGACCAAGGTTTCACACTTCCTACCTATCCGAGAGACCTTCTCAATTGATGAGATTTTGAGGATTTATATCTGAGATATTTTTCTCCTTAATAGTACTCTTGTTCTATTATATCAGACTGAGATTCCTGGTTTACATCACAGTTCTAACAATGGCTGTAGAAGGCACTAGATTCACAGGTACTCTTGAGTAAAAATTATCACCCTTAGTCTGATGGGTAGTCTAAGTGGATGATATGGGTGTTAGAGGAAATTATTTGGGCATGAATCCTTGATTTTGGAGGTTCATGGTAGAAATGTATACCTCTCGTCGAGTTTTCCTACAACAACAGTTTCTTGGAAATGATTCAAATGGATCCTTGTGAGTCCATTTATGGGAGGTCATTACATTCACCCTTGTACTGGTTAGAAGTAGGTGAGGTAACACTACTGTGTCATCATCTCGTTTAAGAGCCTTCAGAGAAAATACAACTGATTTAGAAATGTATAGCTACAAATCAGTCCAGGAAGAAATCTTATACTGATCGTTGTCATAGACCTATAGAGTTTGAGGTGGGACATCGATTATTTTTATGAGTATCACATGAATTGGGTCATAGACTGATTTAGAGATAGGTAATTCTATTTCCTCGTTATGCTGGGACTTTAGATGTCAGTGAGAGATTCGGTCTGGAATCCTATCAGTTGTAGTTACCTTAGAGGTATCATGTCATGCACGACGTCATCTATGTATTGCATCTTCATCATTATCATGTTGACCTTTCTTATTCATTTGATCCTAAAGATATTGAGCTAGAGGAAGATGAATCCTTTAAGGATAATATAATACATATCGTTGATTGGATCATAAATTCTCTCTAAGGAAGGTCAATTCCACTGGTCTGAGTGTTATGGAAGCATGGCTAAGTATAGTGTAACAACCTAGACCCGATCAACCACCAGAATAGTGCAAAACGGGGTAGGTGTTACTACCTTAGGTGCACCTCCCCAAATGCCAAAGGTTGCTGACTAGCAGCGAGGGTGTAAATAGGTGTAGTGGGGAGTATATACCCTCTTGGAGGAATAAAATGGTACTGGACCAAGTATAATAATAAATATACAATAGAATAAATAACTTAGCAGACTCGAACCAGGACCGCAAAGCAGAAGCCCATTAAATATTGATAAACAATGGGAGAAATATATAAACAAAAAAAATGTAAAGTAAACAGAATAACATATTGAGTATCACTTGTAACTACTACTGAACATCAAAACATGCATCCAATGTATGTCATACATATACATATATAAAGGGTGCCAATTGATAACCAATTGTAGCTACAAAATAAGTAAGAATGCTGGTATAAGAAAGAAATCAAAACAAAGTAAACTCTATCTAGGCAAGACCTCAAGGTCCATACCATCCCCATGCGATAGCTAAAATAGTCCAACTCCTAAAGCTGATCTCTTTCCTGCACGTAAATCCATATAGTCTACAAACGTACCGAAGGGCCCGTGTAAGGTGTGAGATGGATCTCAGTAGGATACCACCCAATGGTGCGTACCTAATATAATTGTTTAAAAAGACATGCATTTATAATGAAAACAGTAAATAGTATGATGCACAAACAAACACAAACTCCACTGGTGCTCAGCAGCCACCATGAAGTGTCACCTGCTTCGTCCAACGCCGGAATCTATGTCATGTAACCCGACACCATGTTCTTACTGATAACTCATGTCTCAAGTACCGATGTCCCGAAGGAACACCCAAATAGTAGTAACCTGGAGAAAAAATGATGTATGTTCTCAATAAGTAACTAGAGGGACAGTGATGTCTACCCTCAAATAAAGTAACTGGAGGGACAGCGATGTCTGCCCTCAAATAACGACAAGCCTCTGCCCCCAACCCGATAGCCTCAACGCTATCCCCTGAAGGCTTCTCAACATCCACGTGGATTCCTATGGAAAGTACCCCCAAACCAATAGTACCTAAATCTCATCTATTGGGGTCCTCTACCCACACGAGTGGTCAAAACCACCTCATCATGGAGTGTCTCTATGTTCACACTACTCAAAGTTCCGGGTGAGCAGTAATCACCAAAATAGCACCCAAGCCACAACGTCTCTGACACCTCGTGTCCCAAAGACCATGTCGCTCAAGTACTATGGTCTTTCCATCCAAGTAACTTGGGCCATGTCCAGCCTGACAGTCACACTGCCTCAAACTAACACCCATGATGCTCAATCCTGTGGTCAGAACCACCCAATGTAACCCAGGTCATGCCCAACCTATGATCCACATCACTAAACAATACCCAGTCCATGCCCAGAACAACCTGAAGGTTCCACCATATGCAAGATCACACATCACATACATACAATCAAAAGAAAATACTTTAAACATGAAAATGGACTAAACAGTTGGATTGCATTAGCTATGTGTTGTCCCATACCCACACCAAGGTCTTGGAAGCCTCTAATGATTCATATCACTACTTAAAAAATTAAACTCAGCAGTCTAATCAAACAAAAACAACTTATACTATCTTGGAACCCCCGACCAAAATTCCCCAAATGAGTAATGGCCCCTCGCCTGGACCCACTCAAGAAAAACAGGAAACAGGGCATACCCAAAGGTATCTCATAGGTCAAATAAGAAATTTAATATGCAATAGTAGGTAAAGCAGGGTCACACTCAAAATACCCAAATACGCGCTAAAGTTCACTCCACCCAAATTACTAAAAAAATATGAAAAAAGGTATGCACCACCTACTTGAGACTCATAGACATAGGCACATCTGATATCAAGCACCAATTCAAAGTCGATCTTTTTAGATCTATGTTTCTGCCAAATACTAGTAATTCTAATTGGATGGAAACTGCAATGTTTGAGACAAAGGATCAAGAACGGAAAAGGGTGCATGGGTTTAGCCTCGTTGTTGCGATCCCGTAGCCACTGACAGATTGAAGAACAAACATCAGATGAAGAATCTAGGAGAAGAAACGTTTTTGGCCTTCCGGAGCGTCAAGGTCTGAAAATAAAAAAAAAGGTATTTTTGGAAAAGAGACGTAACGCTCTTTCTTTTAAGTGAATAAAAATAAAACTACACGGCATGTATAAAGGACTACATGCTATGTAGTAGATCTGTTCATACTCTGACTTAAGTGTAGGTATCCACATAGCTTGGACATGCCACACGGATCGACATGCAGCTAAAACTCAGTCGGTATGAGGAAAGGAGAATACACGACGTGTAAACCAACACTGCACGCCGTGTAGTAGGAAATTCATACACAATCATTACATGGCATGTACTCAGCGAGCATGCGGCCAATACATGCCTAACACATACACAGCGTGTACTTAGGAGTACATGGTGTGTAATCTAGAAGTTTCTAGAACATCCCATATTTTCCCAGTTTTCTCAGAAACAAGTCAAAAATTCAAAAAGGGTTGGGATTTTGACCCATTCTAAAAACCCGGGTTCTTACATATAAGAAGAGACATGGGAGAGGGAAGCCAATGTACGTGCCTCATGGCCGAGACTTTTCTAAGATGGTTCTTTATTACCCTCATAGGAGAAACTCATGGATGATTTGTTTTAGGGAGGAGAGGTTGTAACATCCCGGCTTTTCAATGAGGTATGTACTCTTTTGGTTTTGGTTAAATTCAGAGACCGCACTTAAGGGTCAGTTGGTTCATTTTAGGAAAGGAGGTAGAATATGGGATGGAACCTAGTTGTAGACCAAAATCAAAACATGTATTCAAATACACAATGTGTATTTAAATACATGACATGTGTTTGGCTGGCCAGATCCCCTTTCACGAGGTGTGGAGGCTTTTCTTGGGAGGGAAAACCATAGCATTACATGACGTGTAATTCACTTACAAATCATGTAAATGTCCAGATCATGTTTTTTTAAAATGGTAAGGGGTTCATTTTAACATATCCCTTTTCTTATCCCACACAGAGGAGTCGTGCAAGAGGGAGCCCTCCAATTCCCAACCTAGGTTACACCATATCTTCTCCGCCATGACTTCATTTTCATTGATGCTGGGTGCATTGGAATCCTCTCGATAATCTCTATTCACATTACTTCTTTTCATTGTTTACCTTTTCATCTTTTTTTCTATTTTGGTGTGAACTCATATTCTCTATTTTTAGGGGTTATCTACTTTTTCGTTTTCTCCCATTCTATCTTGAATCAAAGGTCGACAACGGATGAGTGGTCGTCTACAAACCTAAATTTTGTGGTATAGTTTCTTTTCCTTGAATTTAGTTGCTTCTATATCATGCATTATCATGCCTCATGTTGGGATTTTCTAGAGACTCCTCTAAAATGTTTAGTAAATTAAATTGAATGGTTTTCTATGCCCTTTTTTGGTCCTAGCTAGCAGCGAATCCACACTTTGGTTGATTGCCTTGACTTGATCCACCCTAGTGGGTGAGCCTTCCTTTAAAGGCCTATTTTCCCTTACCAGAAATTGTTAAATCGCCTTTGAGGTGTATTCTACCTTATAATAAATGCTTTCAAATAATGAATTGAATTATGATAAATGGTAGGCCACGATTTAGGCCCCTACATTTCATGCCATAATTAAATGTCTTGACTAAATGATTTGGATAATTTGATTAAAGTATCATAAATTTCATGCCTTGAAAAATAAATTGAAATGGTATGTGTTCTTTATATAAAATCCATACCTTTACACCTAGATGAGGGTGATACAAGGGATTCCATTTATGGATCGTCTTTGATGGGCTCTTTTTGATTTATAAAAATAATGTGTTGATGATTGGTTATGCATCAGGAGAGATACTAGGTATGCCTTGGATGGGCTCACCATTCCTTTTCTCTACCTCCATGTGAGTGATACTGGTTCCCTAGGGGAGACACCATGGATGGGCTTAGTGGCTAGACGGTCACACCAGGTCACAAGTGATACTCAATCCCCTATGTGAGATTCTATAGACAGACTCGAAGTTCTGGTGCTACCTTTACACCATGTCGGGAGTGATACAAAGGATTCCATTTATAGATTACCTTGTATGGACTCTTTGGGTGTTGAGAATTTATTGCACTTTTGGTGTGATACTTGGGTTTCTTGATATGGTTCGCCGATGAACTCATGATTCTTCTTAATTAAATTCAAAAAATACCTTTTATATAAATTCAATAATGTAAATTCATTCAATTAAAGTACACATCTTCCAAGACAAATCACATGCTTGGGCACATTCATTTTCTTGATACTTTATTTAATACCACTCAGTATCCTTTATATCATACTTTCATAGGTCACCATGGTTTAGAGACACCCAGATTAGGCCGAAGTAGTAATATTCGGTCGAGTATCCCATGAGGAACCTGGTCATGTGTATTTATTTATTTATTTACTTATTATCTTGAATTTAATATTAACGAAAAAATGCTCATTTTATATGCACAAATTGGATTTACCTAAACACCATTAATGGTTCCCTACTCAGTATATCCCATGCCCTACTTGGGCTACCCTTAGTACCCAAGAAGACTTCATGATTGCAGGTATTGATAAAGAGAAGCGATCATCTTCTGATTCTTGATTTTCAGTACTATGATGGAGTATGGGAGCAAAGTACTGAGTCTATGCTCGTGATGCAAGATGTAGCAACTTTTGGCCTTTTGGTATTTTTATATAGCATGTGTTATATTTCTGTCTCCCCTATATCTTGTATACTACATTTTTTTATAGTTACATGAAATGATCATTATCATTTTGTATTTATTTATTATGCATCTTCTTCCCATTTATTATTCTTGTATGTTTACTATTTATTATTATGCAACCTGTCATGTTTATATATTACTAATGTGTTAAACTTTGACTCATGAGGGCATAGTATCCCCACGGACACACCCTAGGCCCTTGCTGTTAGTTAGCAGCCTCTGGTGTATGAGGAAGAATGCTTCAGGTCATGTGGTCAACCATCTCGTGGCACCACTACATGGATTTTTGGGTGAGATGTTACACTTATACCTATCGTAAGTTATCCCACAAACCTGATGTATTAGAGGATATGATGTTTGTCACCCCCCTGCTCACCTTATCGAGTATTCCACTCTCACACACTCCCAAAACAAAACTCAACACAAACAAAGTATACAAGATAAGCAAAAGAATAAAAGAAGGAAAACTTTGATTTTACGTAGTTCATAAAATTAAATCATATGTTCATAGGAGATCACAACTTCTATTTTCATTACTATCAGGCGATACAAAGATTAAAAAACACAATTGACTATTATAATCAATATTAGTATAACTTTCTTTACACATCATATAACACGTGTACAAGTGGACCCAATCCATATTTATAGTGGACCCCAACTGATCATCCAGTTGCATTGCCATTTAAAATTCATGAATGACACAACACACCATTTGAACCTAGTGATTGTTGATCTCTTATTGTAATCAACAAGTGATCATTGCAGCTGGTATATTGGGAAAGTTACACTAAATGATGTAACTTCCACTTGTAATGTTCGATGAACTGACCATTTTCAAGTACACATCCATCGGTCAATTTCCCTTTCCAATCAAAAATCCACTGCTAAACATCCCACTGTCTCTGCCTGAACCCCCAGACTGTGTTAATGTCTTGTTCTCTCTGTCTGGTTGTTTTAATCTAGCACTTTAATAGGCTTCATAATCCCAATAGTAATATATAATCTTGCAAAGTGATGCAAAATCTTTGTATGAAACTTATGGGTTGTTATATGATTGTCCCTAAAAAATCAACATAAATTTTTTTAGGAAATGTTAAAGTGTTTGTCTAGAGACATTTATTTATGTCCCTTTAAATCTGAGATTAAAAACATGAAAACCAATTTGAAAGATATAGTTTTACACAAGTTGAGGATCTCAAAAAAAGTAAATATAAAAAAATGAATATGACATTCTAAATTCTTAAAAATATAACCGACAAGAAAAATAGTTGCGGAGTAATCAAAATAATCTAATGAATGAAGAAATATCAAAAATTCGAACATTCATATTTGAAAATCAATGTGTCCATAAGACGAAATGTTAACCAAAAACTGAACAGTTGATCTGGCCAAATTTACACCACCATGGAATGGTGCAGTCTTTTTTAGTGTCCAGAAGACGAAACTACTCATCACTATCATTCAATTTTGGGTCATCTCCAACCCAAAACTACAAAATGATGTAAGGGTACTTTAAAATGAAGTAGATATAGTGAAAATTATCTCCAACCCAATTACTTCATTTCCTGCGCTAAAAATTTATTATAATCATCAAAAAAGTTTTTTATTTCAAAGAACATACATTTTTTCAAATTAATAAACTGAAATTAAAAAAAATACAAAATAGTGCCCCAATAGCTATAGGGAAGCATCATATTTGGTGTTTCCCTATAGCCTGACTTCAATATAACGTTGGGTATTAAGGTCGGTTGGAGGTATCTCTTAACACCAAAATAGAATTTTTAATCCATTTCAGTGTCGGTTAGAGATGGGTCTTAGAAGTGAAAAGCATGTCACTTGGTTAGAGTGATCTTTTAACGCCAAAATAGCATTTTTACTCCATTTCAGTGCCGGTTGGAGATGGTCTTAGTAGTGAAAATCATGTCTCATCTTCGATTGATGGGAATTTGGGAATATAGAAATGACCACCATCACCCATATCATATTCCCATAAGTCGGAATCGGATTTAAATCTTCTCAAGTTGGGCACCTGAACCTGACCCTCAGGTTGGGGTTTTGGGCAAAAATTCCCTCATTATGCACTTTTGGTTTTTTTTATGCTGCCACTATTGGAAATTCCCGTCAAAATTTCCACTGGAAATTCCTGTGTAAATTTCCACTAGAAATTCCTTTGTAAATTTCCACTGGAAATTCCTCTGTAAATTTCCACTGGAAATTTCTGGTGTAAATTTCCATCAAAATTTTCCTATTAAATTTTCCACATGAAATTTACACTTCAAATTTTCACTTAAAATTACAATTAAATTATATTAATACGTAGGTAAAAAAATCAAATTTTTATTGAATATTTGCATTAAATTTTATGGTGTAAAATTTATGGATTCCTAAGAATTTATAAATAATTCATAAATCATGTATAGGTAGAAGATTTTATTCCCAAGATACTTATTCTGCAAATTTCTAGTGCAAATATTGAATGAAAAATTCTAGTTCAAATTTACACTGTAAATTACAAAGAAGATATTTTAATACACAAAAAAATGTAAATTTTCACCGAAAATTTACATTGAGATTTTACACTAGAAACCTTTAGTGAAAATTTCCATTGGAAACATTTAGTGAAAGGTTTGATTCAAATTTCCAATGGAAAATTTTAATGTGCATTATTCACTAGATATTTTCATTTAAAATTTAGTGCAAATTTTCACTGAAAATTTCCAATAAAAATTCAATGCATGGTGAAATTTTCAATGCAAACTAAAAATACACAAAGAAACACATAAAAATTCAAATACACATGATAATATTAAATTATATTTTTCAAGTGAAAATTGTATTGTGTAAATTTTCCAAACCTATATACAAACATCCAAGTAAATTTACATTGACATTTGGTGTTTTACATTTACATTTTAAATCTCCACTGATATAAATCTATACTGAAAATATTCAGTGCAAATTTATAGTACAATACAAAATTTCAATTTGGATTTCCACTTACATTACAAGTAAAAATAGATTAATACGTAAATAAACAATGCAAATTTGCATTGGAAAATTACAGTGAAATTTTGAAAAGAAAATTGTCATCCTAAATTTCCAATTTGGATTTCCACTTAAATTATAATTGAGAATATATCAATACACAAATAAAAAATGAAAAATTAATGTGGAAATTTCCACTGAAAATTTAAAATTTAAATTTCTACTTAAAATTACAATGCAAATGAATTAATATAGAAAAAAATTGGAAATTTTCACCGGAAATTTACATTGAAATTTTGGATTAGAAACTTTTAGTGCAAATTTACAACGGAAAATTGCAGTTCATATTCCCATTTAATATTCCAGTTAAAATTTCCACTTGATATTTACAATAATTAGACTGGAATTTTAATTAAATAAATTCTAAAATACATACATTTTTACATTTTTAGTGTAGCTATATTAATATATGAATAATGTAATTTAGGGTGAAAATTTTCACATAAAATTAAATTGAAAATATTTTAATATATAAATAAAAATGTAATTTTAACTAAAAAGTAACTTAATGATCATTATTATATTTTCTATACTTATAATAAAAAAAATTCAAGGCGTAATCTTTTAAAAAAATGACCTTATTAGTTTCCCCATAAAATAATGAAAAAAATAGCCATAAATTTTAATATCTTGAAACCTTATTTGTTTTATTTTTAAAAAATGGAAAAATTCCTATATAAAACACATATGAATTTTAAATTTGCACTGAAATTTTATACTACAAATTTACACTCTAAAATTGATTATGAAAAATCTAAAATAAACATTTTTTTATATATTTTTTATATATTTATTATTATTATTAAAAAAAATTATTTTCTAATATTATTAATGTTTTATAATAACATATTTTATTTTTACATTTTACAGTTATTTATAAAAACAGTTTACACATCAAGGGTATTATCGTCCAACTGTTGCAAATGAAATGATTTTAATTTTAAAAAACATTTTAAATCAAAAACCAGATCTACCACCACATCACGTTTTTTCCAGGTGGAATTCATCTCGCGGTGTACCTGACCCTCAGGTCCAATCATTGAACCTGAGATGATAATTTTCAGTCGGAACCAAGAAGATCTCCACTAGGGATTCAACCACAAACACCACCCCACTCCCCAAACCCCCACACTCACATACATCCCCACACTCATATACCATGAATCCTCATCGTCATCCTCATCACCCTCTTCCTCTTCCTCTTCCTCTCCCCTTGAATGATCATTGTTGCATCTGGGCAGCGGAGTACCGTACTGCCCGATGTTCCCCAAAAACACAGAAGCATCGAAACTCTTCATTTGTGTGGCCCCGGTATCGGCCCCCAAAGGTCGTTGGATGGAATGTTAAACCGAAACATGAAATTGAGGCACCCAAGTGATTATAGGATCTCTCCTGACAGATGATTATGAGACAGTTCCAACATCTCCAGGTTGGAAAGAGCAGATATTTGGTTCGGTATTTTCCCGAAGAATCCATTTTGGTTGAGATCCAATATGAGGAGGCGTTCTAGTTGACTGATATCTAGAGAAATGGAGCATCAGAGGTTGTTGTTGTGCAGGTAGATCATGGGTTTTATGTTGGAGATTTGATTGTACGTTCTCGCAGGAACCTGTCCTATTTTTGGCGATTGAATTTTTAAAATTATCGGTAGGTTGAGATAACTCTTTTCAGCTTGAGAGGTATTCTGTATGAATGCGGGTAGCATGAAAAGTGTTTGAGAAAATTCCCCAGAAAGGAAGTTACCGTGTAAGTTGATGCTGAAGAGGCCTGGGAGAGTTCCTAGCAAGAGACGTATGGGGCCTCTTAGTTGATTCTCAGCCAGATCCAAGACACTCAGCTTGTGCAACTTATTTAACCATATGGGTACCTGACCTGTGAGTCGGTACCTACCCAGGTTTAAAAATTGAATATTTTCAAATCCAAATACATCAGCATCATTCGGAAATGCCTCATTTATAAAGTTCTCTGAAACCAGGAGAATGCTGAGGTTCTTCAAACCCATCAAAATCCTGATAGTCTCTGAAATGTTAGTCAATTGGGTGGAAGAAATCGCAAGGTGTGTAAGGGATTGCAGAGAAAACACATCCTTTGAAATCTTTCCTCCCAATTTATTTTGGGATAACCTGATTTCTTTCAATGAATTATAGGAATAAAAAATTCTTTTCAATTGACTAGTAATGTGATTACCACCAAGATCGAATATGGTGATCCTGCTTAGCTTTGAGAAATCAAAATCCATCATGTTCCCTTGAAGTGAATTGGAAAAAAGATTTAGTCTTTTTATATTTGTATAGTTTAATAAAGAAACCAGCAGTGTACCACTGAATTTTTTCATTTGAAGGACGAGACTTTCTAAGTTTGAGAGTTGGCCAACATCTGGCGGGAGTACACCACTGATGTTATAGGAATGGAGGTCGAGGATGGTGAGGTTGGAGATGTAAATGATGCAGTTGTCTATGGATCCCATAAGCTTATTTGAAGGTAACTGAAGCTCTCTCAGACCTAATGCACCATACATTTCTTTTGAAATATTCCCAATCATTTTTTTTGGGTATCAAGACAGGTTCACTTAGAGGTGTTTGAAGTAAACACAACATAAAATAAAAATCGTTTTTAACAAAGTCAAAAGAACATGAAAGAAAAATGCATAAAAGTAAAGAATATGGTTGATTTACATGGTTTGGACCTTTTGGCCCTAATACATGACAAGAATACCACTACATATTATTTATTATTTTGTAAAAGAAAAAAGATCACATACAAACAGAGAAGAAAGAGTAAAGAAAACCACACACACAAACCAGAGAAACTATCCAAGAATAGGGACCTCATCACCCCAAGAGCCGGTGATGAATCCTGGCTCAAAGATAACAACATACTCCCCCAAACTGGATGGAATCATGCACGAAACCCCAAGAACCAAATAGAAAAGAAAACAATATCATAAAATGAAAATTCCGAATAAAGAAGAGTAATGGATTACAAAACCAGAAGTGTTAAAGGCAATACAAATCTGCCAGGGTCAGAGGATCTTGAACATGAAGCAGTCCACACGGAGCTCGTGAGTCCTGAGCAATCCACCAAAGAAGGTCACCGGAACGGGGAAGGCACGACAGCGTGGATGCTCCAGGCATCTACTCTCTGGAACGAAGTCTAGGAAGGTTGAAGAAGAATCATGGGATGAAGCTCTTGCCTCGACAAATTAAGCGACAAAGCAATAAAGGTGATGTAGGCGAGGTGGGATGCGTGGACGGTCGAGAATGAGCAGAATAATCTCAAAGGTAGGCCGGTACAATGGGTAGCCGAAAAGAACGGGGCACGCAGCAAGCACGAAGCAAAAGGTAAGTAGCAGTAATAATCATCGAGAAACACAAAACGATAATCCAAACCCATCATATGGAGTTCAATCAATGGCTAGTAGGAAGCGTCTTAGGCGGATTGCCACTGTGGCAGCGTGGGGGCCATGCCAGCCAACTGATCAACAGGCCAACCGAGCAGTCTCTAGAAGGGAGCCCAACGGTACCAATGGCCCACACGGAGGCCCAATAACACAAAATCCCAAGCGAAGGACCATTCAAACAAAATTTTCATGATAAAAATAAATCCAAAATTTTTCCATAACAAAATATTAAATCAAAACTTTTAAATTGAAAACCAAAAAAATAACAAATCTCCACCTTTTCAATTTTAAAAACAAAATGATGGTGTTCTTGCAACCCTAACTAGCCTATAGTCAGTTCGAACATATTTTATTTAACAAAAAAAACCTTAGTCTACTGAATATACCTAGTACAGATCCTCTTAGTGTGTGCCACATTGGAATACAGATTTCACGTACCCACACTTATACTGCTTACCAAAATTACTAAGCATGCTCATATGTTTAACCTAACTAAGAAATAGAATTAAACAGAATAGCTTACCAACATTCCATTCAGCACCATTAATTCCCTAGACTCCCAATCATTCAGAGACCTTGAAAACCAAAAAACCTTCCTCTGGGGTAAAACATAGTGGATAATAAAAACAAAACAAAACTCATAATATAATTTTTTAGTAACAAAGTAGTAGAAAACAATCACACAACAACCACAAACCTGGAAGCCAACATGAAACACTCCACCTATGCCCGAATAGCTTATACCAGATCATACAAACCCTTTCTCCTAACCAGGTTCCCCCACAAAGATAAATGGGTTCAGTCCTAGGATCGCAGGAAAAAAGACAACAAAGATCCCATGCTTAGTTATAACGAAGGGGCTGCTAAAAAATAAATTAAATAACTTTCGTTGTTTCATACCCAGGGCATACCATATGAGACCGATCCATATTTTCTCTATTTTTCAAGTACAGACAATACCTTTTTATACGGCCGATCTTGCCACACTCAAAATACTCGAAATTCTTAAACCAGTTCTTGTCATTCATACCTTTATTTTGGATTGGACCCTTAGTACACATTAATGGAGGTTCACTCTTAACACTGTTAAACTCTTCCTTTAAACCATGTGTTTGAAGATCATGAGACAATATAACAGACTTTACTTCTTATAATGTAGTCAAATCCCTACCATAAATCATAGAATCATTTAATGAATTAAAATAATCATCAAGAAAAATTAAAAGAATTAAAGTACGGTCTTCATCTTTAACCTCTATATCTATATTAGCTAAATCCAGAAGAACTTTATTAAACTCATCAATATGAATATGCACAGAAAATCCAGGAGTCATTTTGAAGTAAAATGATTGCATCTTTTTATACAAACATCGGAGAAAATATTTGTTCATATATAAATGTTCAAGTTTAAGCCAAATAGATTTAGCAGTAGTTTCATGTGCGACTTCCCACAAAACTTTATCTACTAATGTTAACAGAAGAGTGTAGTGATCCTTTTTCAATATACTAGAGTCGACATCAACTAAATTAGTGGTGGATTGACCATCGGTATATATGGTAACTAAAAGTTTTTTCACTACCTTGTAAATCATCTGTAAGTCCATTGTGAACTAACAGTGCATGCATTTTAACTCCCCATAGATTAAAATTATTTTCACCATCAAAATTTTTGACTTCATATTTAATAGACTTTGTTATAAAATGATTACAGTCACTAATACCACTTTTTGGATATCGAGACGGGTTCACTTAGAGGTGTTTGAAGACAATGCAACAGAGAATAAAAATCTTTTTTAACGAAACTGAAAAAACAAAAAAGAGAAATGCAGAAAAGTAAAGAACACAGTTGATTTATGTGGTTCGAACCTTTTGGTCCTACTCCATAGTTAGAAGACTATCACAAATTATTTATTATTATGAAAAACAAAACAAAGAACATACAAACAAAGAAGATATAGTAAATAAAATCACGTACGTGAACCAAAGAAACTATCCGAGAACAGGGACCTTGTCACCCCAAGAGCCAGTGATGAATCTTGGCTCAGAGATTGTGTGATTGTGTGAATTTTGATTCGAGATTTTTTTATAATTAAATTATATTTTTTTAGTATGCCTTTTTTTATGTTGTTATTCATCTAGAAGGTGGGCACTACTTTCTCCGTCGTGCGCATGCCCGCTGAATATTCCATTCCCCCATGCTCCTTTATTTCACTTTGGAAGGGGATTCCTTAATCAGATAGCGCTGCACAATTTAGGGGTAAGTGCTCATTTGGCAGGGGAGAAATGGATGGAAAAGAGAAGAAATGGAAAGATATAAATCTGTATCTATCGTTTGGATATCCAATGTGGAAGGAGAGAAATGCGAGGGGTCGTGAAGGGAGAGAAATTGATTTCTCTCCCACAGGTGATTTCAGCGAGTTTTGAATCGTCTCAAAATCGGGACGATTCGGAGAGAAATAGTCAATCCCATTCAATTATTTTATATATTGCCCATATTTCCCTTAAATCTCTATATAAATGGCCAGACCTTGTACTGCCACCCCATCTCACACTGTCGATCTGTCTCTGTCGTCTCGTTCTTCCGCTGGTATAGCATACTATACGACCCTATTGAATTGTTTCTTTATTCATGTTTAATTTTTAAAAATGTTTGAGGTACTTATGAAATATCTTGTGTTGTACATGCATTTTTATAATATTTTCCTTGATAATTTATACACGCTCATTGTAATGAGAAATAAAATATATTTGTTTGATAAATTCAAAGTTGTGGTGTGTTTAATTTCATAAAAAAAGATAAATGTTTGTCTTATTCATGACTATATTATTTTATTGAATTAATATTTATATAAATGAACATATTTTTCATTATTAATAAAAACAACAAACAATATTTTCATGGGTATCTAAATATTTTGTTCGATGTAATTTATAAATAATGATTTTTCTAAGTTCAACATATTTTATAAATAATAATAACAATCAAATATAAATAATTTTGATACTGTGTATATAAATAATTTTCATTATAACTAATTATGCGTATATAAATAATCATAAATAATTTATAAATAGTTATGATTATAGAAAATTTTGAATATAAATAATTATGATTATCTTGAATTAATAGTTTATATAAATAATTTATAACTAATTTTGAATTAATAAATATTTTGAATTAATAATTTTGAATTAATAACTATTTTTAATTAGTAATTATTTTTAATTAATAATTATTTTGAATTAATAATTTTTTGAATTAATAATTTTTTAATTAATAATTTTGATTGTATAATTTTGATTACCTTGAATTAATAATTTTGAATTAATAAATTATATAAATAATTTTGATTATATTTAGTTAATTTTTTAAAATTTTATCATTTGTATTAATATATGGTGGTAGGTGTGGTGTCCGTGCGGATCTAATCAATATTGGTTTTTTATATTGAGCAAGTATTCCCTTTAATCCCATGTGTATGTGTTATTTTTAAACAAAGGTTATTTGTGTCATTTGTACCAAAACATTTTATTTTCTTTTCTTTTAAAAATTGTCACCAAACATGATGGAGAGAAATCCAAATCATTTATTTTCTTTTATTAAGTTATGGATCCAAACACAAGGAGAGAAATCACAATCATTTTTTTCTTTTCTTTTCTTTTATAAACTATCAAATCATTTCTTTTCTTTTACTAAAATATAACCAAACATATTGTAAGAGAGCATGGAAGCCAGATTGTGGAGTTCCTAGTATTGTTTGTAGGGAGAGAGCAGTGATTTTGGGAATTCTTGCTGGTGCTTCTTCAATCACAGCAGCATGGACCCCTGGTTATGGGGGTTTTCATTGGATAAGAACACCGAGAGGATGGGGACTCCAACTATGCTTCTTCGTTCAATGGACGGGGAGGTTTCGGGGCTACCCCTTCGGTGGATGGAACCAGAGCCATGCTCTTGGCGTCATCTCCCTGCAGCGTGTAAAGGTGGATCTTGAGGGACGATAGCTCCTCGTACAGGGGGGCTTGGCTTCACTGAGCAAGACGACTTCAGAAGGGTGTCGGGTTTTGTTCGAGACTAGGGTTTCAGTTGTGCGCGACTTCGGCTTCTAGAGCTCCCTGCTTTGGCGGCTCAGTTTCGCTAGAGAGGGATCATAGTGGAGCGTAAGGGACACCTACAGTCAATCTTGGACCCAATGGGGGGTGACTCTAGTTTGTGCAGACATGGATATAAGCGGCGTAGTTGGATGGTTGCGATAGACATCAATGGCAAGGGTTCTTGATCCAAGGGGCAGCCAGTACGAACCTGGTTAACCAAAGATCTAATGCATTGACCAAGCGGTTCTTTTTATTTAATCGGGGGATGACGAATCTAGATTGCCGCTGATTTTTGCAGTGTCACTAGACCTTGACAGTAGTGATGTACCTAGGCGCAATGACACTGGTTTGCAACGTTTCAACATGGAAAATCGACCTCGTATATGAGGTAAGACCGAACCCTAGTAAGGGGGTTCAGTCAAGTTTATTTCCCTTTGTTATTTTTCGATTTTGTCTCATCTGTTTGGGGTGTTGTTTTGTAGGGATTTTTTGACTTAAAATTTAAATATTAAAGAGAGATAAAATTATTAATGGTGGAATTTACTCAACATTAATGAATGATTTTCTCCCAACATTAATGGAGAGTTATTCTTAATGTTAATTGATGGAATAATGAATGTTGATTGCATTAATTTAAGATATATATTGGTTGTCTTTATAAGAGGATGTGGTAGCATATTTTGGAATGTGGGTCGGAAAAGATGTAACCGGCGAGAGAGAACAGAAAAGGGGTTGCGGTGTTTACGATAACCGATGGGAAGCGAAGACGGTGATTACGTCAATGATGGTGTGTTGATGACAATGATTGAAAGCGTCGAAGATGATGTGTGATGATGACAGTTTCATGCATCGAAAGTCCTCATAGTTGCAGAGATCAAGTGGCATGTCTCGGTTGTGACGATCGTCGGTACATTAAAATGGTACGTTCATGGGTGTCGGTGTGTCAAGAGAGAGAATCCTTCGAGTGCGTTATAAAATGTCTTCAGGTGATAAAAGGACTTTGGATGAATATTCTCTTTTGTGTTTGTGTGACTGCTTCCACTACGGTGTCGGCCTCCATCCCAACAATGGTATCTGAGGGATTCGTTGAAGTGCTTGGTTTCATAAAACGGTGATAGACATTTGGTGGAGCATCTTATCAAGGACTTGAAGGATGTTACCGGAAGACAGCGGCGGTACCAGAGGTTTCTCTGGGATATCAAAAGTCTGATTGACCAGCTGAAGTCATGTGGTGTGTTCCGTTGTTGGTGACAGTCAGATTTTGGTGGAAGACTACTGAAGTTCCTCAGGTTAGGTGATTTATCAGGTGTCCAGAATAATGTCATCGGAAAATGACGGCGGTATAGTGATATTGTTGGAATATCGAAAGTCTTCTTAGTCGCAGGTGTCATGCGGTGTGTTCCGTTCATTGGGTGACATTTGGATCTTGTTGGAGCTGATGATCACACTAACCCAGATGGTGGAAATGAATGTGGAGTATTTGAATTTTAAATCAAGGTGGAGATTGTTGAGCTTTTTTTAATTTAAAATTTAAATATTGAGGAGAGTGAAAATTATTAATGGAGGGATTTTCTCAACATTAATGGAGGATTTTCTCCCAACATTAATAGAGAGTTATTCTCAATATTAATTGATGGAATAATTCATGTTGATTGTATGAATTGAATATATGGATTGGATGTCTATATAAGAGGATTTGGTTGCAAGTTTTGGAATGTGGGTCGGCAAAAATGTAGCCGGCGAGAGAGAATTGAAAAGATGTTTCAGCACAATGTAGTCGGCGAGAGAGAACTGGGAAGCGGTTGCGGCGTTTACGGTAACCAATGGGAAGCGAATATGGTGATTACGTCAATGATGGCGTGTCATCGACAATGATTGAAAGTGTCGAAGATGACGTGTGATGATGACAGTTTCATGTATCGAAATTCCTCTTAGTTGCGGCGATCAAGTGTCGTGTCCCAGTTGTGATGATTGCCGGTACATAAAAATGGTATGTTCATGGGTTTCGGTGTGTCAAGAGAGAGAAATCATTTGAGTGCGTTGTAAAATTTCTTTGGGTGTGGTTTTAAAAGGCAATCGGGTGAATTTTCATGTGGTGTGTTTTCTGCAACGACTTCCGCTGTAGCGCCGGGCTCCGCCCCAAAAGTTTTGGTGCATTGCATTGTTGTTTCCATTTGCTTCTCTTGTATTCTTTTATTTCTTGCATAATGAAAAATCTCTGATGATTTTTCCCCGTGCACGTAGGTTAATTGGCCGAAGCTCATTACATCATCGTGTCCTCTTTACTGCGTTTTGCATTTGATTCTTTGACTTGTATATCACTGAATAGATTCATTTCTTCTTGTGTTTTAATTTCAAATATGATTCTGAAATTAATTGTTTAAGAATAAATTGAAAGTTTTGAATTGATGTAATAGACACTACTAGTTTGTGATGGTGTTTACTGCTGTAAAATCATTTGGTCATCCCCTATTTTCAGAATATTGGTAGACAAATCAAGTTTTTGTCTATTGGCTTATGTGTTATAAGATCGAAAAATAAACATTAGTTGTTTTGATTTATAATTTTGGGATTATGTGAACTAAATTAAGCCGAATTGATCCTGGCTAGTCGAATGGGAACTGCCTTGCGCAGCGCAGACCCCCAATAGATAGCAACGTACTCCCTTGAGAACTAGACTAAAAATAAAACAAGATCATACAACGCAGATGTCGAATAAAGAAAAGAAATGGATCGCAAAACCAGAAGTGTCAAAGGCAATATGTCTCTCATAGGGTTGGAGGATATTCAATATGAAGTGGTCCACAAAAAGCTCGTGAGTCCCGATCTCTTCACCGGAGAAGGTCACCGGAACGGGGAAGGTACGGCGGCGTGGATGTAGCGGGCATCTGCTCTCTGGAACGAAGCTGGGGAAGGATGAAGAAGAACAGCGGGACAGAGCTCTTGCCTCGAAAAAAGAAGCAACAAAGCAATAAATGTGAAGTAGGCAAGGTAGGACACGTGGATGGTCAAGAATGAGTGGAAGAATCTCCAAGGCATGTTGGTACATCAGGAAGCTGAAAACCATGGGACATGGGGCAAGCACGGAGCGAAAGGTTGGCAGCGGTAAGGATCACCGAGAAACACAAAACGACAATTCAGAGCCGTCATATGGAGTTCAATCAATGGACAGCAGGAAGTGTCTCAAGCAGGTCGTCATGGTGGTGGTAGCGCACAGCCAGGCGGGCCAAATGATCAACGGGCCAACTGGCATCCCAGCATGCAGTCACGCACCACGGTCTAGAAGAGTCCAGCAGTACCAATGGCTCACATGGAGGCCCGATAACACAGAAGCCCAAACAAATGACTAGTAAAACAAATTTTGCATAATAAAAATAAATCCAACTTTTTTACAAAACAAAATCTTAAATCAAAACTTTTAAATTGAAAACCAAAAAACAACAAATTTGTTATTGTCGGCATCCAAGAACGTTGAGAGAGAAGGCGAACACGCAGCAGGGAGTGGTGTTGGAGCATGTTGGGGTGCAGCGGAGGTGCGTGGTACCTCAAACACACAAAATAAGAAGCAAACAGAGCAACACAAGAAGATTTACGTGGTTCGGCTTGAATTTCCTACATCCATGGGAGAACGGGGCGTCACTTTTATTTCTATCCTCTTCGCATCTCGTAGGAGGATTACATCACTCACCACATATTAAAAACAAAGGGATTTGATCTCATTTATAAAGATGAAGGAAAACCAAAATGTCTTTGGTTGTTGGGGTAGCTCATCTACCATTGAGTTTTCTCACGCCGCCTACTTCAGTCCAACGTGTCGGCTACCCACCTTGGAAGAACCCTACACCAGGTTTGTTGTCATCCAAGATGACTCCTGCTGAAAAGTTCCACCCCATATTGGGAGTGACCCCCACAAATCTCCCCCTCACGACCAATTTGGGGTAGAAGCTTGACCTGTAGTCTTGCAGGTGTTAAAAACTTCATCAGCAAATCGAACACGCTTCTTCACGCTAGATGACGTGGCACTTACACTATCTTCAATTGAGATCGGGCTAACTGTGGTCCCCATCAAATGATACAACTCTTGGGACTCATTCCCAATAAACATCGTTGCATCCCCACGTGAGACTTCCAACACTCCACCTGCTATAGAAATCTTGAACCCTTTTGCATCGAGCCTACTTAATGATACCAAGTTTCATCTCATCCTCGGAACGAATTTCATGTCAGCTAGTTTACGAACTCCTCTATCAGGTGTCTTCAATTTCACCATCTCGACACCTCGAATATCGCATGTTGACCCATCACCAAGTCTCACCGAGTCTCGCACCTGCTGAAAAGTATCAAATGTACCTCTCGTTGTACATATGTGTGTCGAGCTCCCCGAATCAAAAACCCATCCTTCTTCCTTTGGATTTTGAGCCCGCTAGTTCTTCCTCATTATAAATCAGCATTCCCGTTTCATGTGCCCGTATCTTTTGCAGTAATGACATTGCACTTCTCCTTGTTCAACTCACTTATCTGAGTGCATGTTTCCCATTGTCACACAGATTTTATCATCTGTCGGTAATCCTGTGATGTTCACATCTTCCTCTTCAACTTTCTTCTTTCCAGCAACGTACCGTTTGCGCTCTCCACAAACACTTTTATAATGACCTTTCTTCTTGCACCAGAAACACGTGATTTTTCTAGGATCACGTCCCTTGGATTTTGGCTACCATTCTTTACCTCCTGACTTCCGATGTCGGCTCCTCCCACGTTGATCATCTCGCATCGCCATAATTTGCTCGCCTGAATGCATCACGGGTCTTCGGAATGCCTCCGAATCTTGAAGTGATGTCATCACCTCGTCATGCTTCAATGTCTCCTTCCCTACAAGCAATGCAGTCACAAGCCCATCAAATGATCTTGGTAGCGATAATAAAAGCAAAAGCGCTTTGTCTTCCTATCTAACCTTCACACCGAGCCCCAATAACTGCATCAGGGTCTTGTTGAATTCATTGGTATGATCCAACAAATTCACTCCCTCGTCCATTCGCAACTGATACAGTTTATTTTTCAGGAACAACTCTTTGGTCAGTGACTTTGCCATATATTGATGTTCCAACTTCTTCCAGATCTCCTTCGGTGATGTCTCGTCCAACACCGAATACTTTACCTCATTCGCCAGACATAGTCGAATTGTGCTGACGACCCACATCTCGAGTTCTTCCCAATCATCGGCACTAGTTGTCTCAGGGTTTTCTCTGATCAACGGTCTGATCATGCCCTGTTGTACCAAAATATCCTTCATTGTGCTTTTCCATAAGCCGAAATTATTTCGACCATCGAACTTCTCGATATCCAATCTTGGTAGTGCTCCGCCACCAGCCATCGTCGATATCGCAAAACGCAATCACCACCGTTGATGTCGCACCCTTCTAAAACCACCTGATAGAGTGCTAATTTTGAAAAACTAACCATACGGATGCGTCTGGAATGGTTGAAATAGTTGGAATCGACTCCCGGATCACCGAAATCGGACACTAATTTACCGAGATATGGTCAAAACACGTTCAACGATCCAGATTACCCGATGACATGGCGTTGACGTGGCGCTGACATGGCACACCGGAGTCCCTGCCAGAATCTCACCAGAATTGTCGTTGGCGGTGTGAACAGTGTCGTCTTCTCCGGCATGGGGTACTGTTCACCCGTGAGTTTGACCAAACTTTGACCGAGCCTACCGGGCTCGTTTCAACTCTATTTTCATCGCCGCTTGTGCCATTGGAATCGTCTCACCGTCCTCTTCATGAATATGTCGTCGGAAAAATTTTCCGACCACTTCAATTTTTCGGTCACCGGAAAAATCGTCCCCACCTCGCCGTCTCACCTCCGTTCGCTCCGACTCACCTCTGATACCACTTGTTGGGGCACAAAGGAGGTGTGTGGTACCTAAAACACACAAAATAAGAAGCAAACAGAGAAACACAGGAATATTTACGTGGTTCGGCTTGGTTTGCCTACATCCATGGGAGAAAGGGGCGTCACTTTTATTTTTGTCCTCTCCGGATCTCATCGGAGGATTACATCACACACCACATATTAAAAACAAAGGGATTTGATCCCGTTTATAAAGATGAAGGAAAACCAAAATGTCTTTGGTTGTTGGGGTACCTCATTTACTATTGAGCTTTATTACGCCGCCTACCGCAGTCCAACGTGTCGGCTGGCCACCTTGGAAGAACCCTACACCAGGTTTGTTGCCATATAAGATGACTCCGGCTGAAAATTGGGGGAATGACAACAGGGGACCAAAAGTCCCCCCTAATACCCAAAGAGGACCCGGCGTAGTTCTCTGAACAGTGAAAAATCACTATTCACAGAACTAGTGATGGTCCACTTTGGGTATTAGGGGGGACTCTCCCCTGAAAATTTCCACCCCATATTGGGAATGGCCCCCACAGAGCAGGTTGCAGAGGTTTGGTGAGCCCAGAGATAACTTCAGAAGAAGGTCAGTATAAAAAAGGTAAAGGAGTGTGGGTAAGAACGTTGAGAGAGAAGGCGCAGTGGAATGGTTACAGATCCCTCTAGAATGATTATGTTATGAGGGAGATCAAATATATATGCGACTGGTGACCAGAATTCCAAGCCGGTGGGGCAGGGTTGGCGGTGTTTCTGTATGGGCGAGGTCATCGATTGCGGCCATATATTTGCAGCCATTCACATCCATGTATGTTTGTTGGGCCAGCGATATTCAACTGGGCCACCACCCGCCAGTTTTAATAATTTTCAGTACGGTATGTGCTGGGACATGTATGTCTGATGGTTAGTGCTTTCTTTTTTTCTATCCTCTCTCAAACCTTATTCTTCTGGATCCTCAAAATGATTGATGTGATATTTGTCAGTATGGACACACAAATATTTATTTTTATATATATACTTATATATTACATACACACACACACACATATATATATATATTGTATTTATATAAATATATATTTATTTTATATAAATCAAATTTAAGAATGTATAAATATGTATATATAAAATAT
Source organism: Viscum album (assembly GCA_963277665.1). NCBI lineage: Eukaryota > Viridiplantae > Streptophyta > Magnoliopsida > Santalales > Viscaceae > Viscum > Viscum album. Next base: position 3,678,539 of record OY728129.1, read on the forward strand.
ATATGCAAGGTACTCATTATAATATATATATATATATTTCATTATTCTGAAAGCCCTAAGACCTTGGTTTTTTATTTATTTTGGGATAATCTCTCTTTTAAGGGTTGAGGGGGAAGACTTACATGACCCATAAACCAGAGGCACAAGACCCATGCATGACCTGAAGGCCCAGATGCACAAGACCCAGTACATGACATTGGAAGGCCCAAGACCAAATTACAATTTGAAACTTCCCCTCCCCAACATTTGCATTTTTGAATGTGTTTAGCTTTCCACCTTGTATGACTGATCAACTAGAAATGCCCCGTGTAGAGGTGCACGGTTCCTGGTTTCGATGACAATTGTAATACCCTCTCGTTCTTCCAATTACCACAGAAATAGGTTTTCACAGCTCTACCTTTTAACAACATTAAAAACACACTGATAAAGGGGGTACATTTATTAGCGTTGATAAAAATTGCTTCTAACAGCGCTAAAAAACCGTTGTTAAAAGTACCCATCACTAGTGCAAAAACAAAAAATAACGTCGGTTTTTTTTATTTTTGACATCGGTTTTAAACTGACGTCTATAAAGGTGACGTTAAAAATATGGTTTTCGGCGTCGGTTTTTGAAAAACCGAGGCTGAAAACCCGGTCAAACCTATTTTCGACGTCAGTTTTAGATAAAACCGACGCCAAAATTCAATTTTTTTTATAAAATAATTAGAATTACACTTCCAAAAAAATCGAAACCCCTGTAAAAATAACACAATATACAAAAACAGTCAAACAGTATTTATCATCCAATGCCACCTATAACTTAAATGCTTATATCTAGTTAATCAAAAAGTTATCTATACATTTTTATTATAAAGTAAAATTAAAATACACATACCTGGAATCAATGACTTCAAGAAATTTTATGACATTTTCAAGTCCAACGACTCCAGCATTTACAGTTCTCGCACGGCCCAACTATTCTTTGATACCAAAGACAATACATTTGAGTTACTGAAAAATTTACATGGATTCCAGTTAAAGATCAATGCATCAATAAATATAATAAAATTTTTGATAAATACATTGTAGAGGCACTTGAGAGAACTCAATGATTATGATGTACTTATTATAGTCATGTGGATAGACCTAAAATTCAATTCATTATGGATACCAAGTACCATGCAAGAAATTGATTCCATGTAGATATCAAGTACATGTTCACTCGTTATCATTGTCGTCTGACTCAATACTCAATGCCTTAAGGATACCATGTAATATGATTAATGCACTTTTGGATTGTTCTTGGTCACTTCTAATGCATTTTTTACCCTTTTGGCATAGAGTTGATGCAGGTACGACATGGGTTCATGTCAGCTTGAATAATACATATCCTCTCATCACATGGTTTATTGATTATTTATTCTTTGATATACCAAGAATAAAAAAACCAACACTGAAAGTTAATTTTTTTATAGAAAATTCGGAATATTACACTTTCAAAATAAAGTAGAATTAAAATACATGTACTTGAAATTTACGACATGCTCATTGTTAGTTATTGTTGAAGTATTCATTTGATTATTAGTAGGTTCAAACACCTAATATATCAAAAGAGTTAGTTTTTTGAACCCATATGTATTATTATTTATAAATATTAGAATATACATACCTCAAATCTTAATCAGACTTAACAAATAGTTCACAAAAGTAGATTGAATATGGGTTATATCAGATTGGGAATAAGAATGTGAATCATTGAATGCCTACAATGATATTGAATGATATAAAATTAAAAAATATAATAATATTACATAAAATATATAAAAAAATTAATACAACTAACCTTATGAAAATCAGTAGTTTCCCCAATTGTGATTATCTCGTACATGAATCGTAGAATATAATAACCACATTCAACATGTCCATTTTGGCGATGACACTGCAGTTATAAAACATTTAACTAATAATAAAAACCAATATATAACAAAAATATAAAAACTAATTACCTTTACTTCCACATATTTGATTTTCGTTGGTTTCTTTACTCGCATGTATTCCTTGTTAAAATGTTTCCTTGAACTACATTTTTTTATATATGAACTAATAAAACTTTTCAAAACAATGAAAATTAAACATAATGAGCTTAAAAAAAGAACTTACCTATTTAATAAGTTGATAAATGGTTTACGCACTATTCCTAATAAATAGAAAAACCAATATAAGGTTCATTCACTTGGGAAAAATACGCCTAACATCCAATGCCCCCTACAATACAAAAAGTTCAAAATTAATGAAATTATAATTTTCATTAGTTCATAATTATGTTGATGTTCTTACTTATCAAGAAATGGAAAAAACCAACATTGAATCTCTATTTGTGATAATCTCTCAGATATATGTTGAACTCTTTTATCATTCTTCACATGTTTGACTTCCAAGGAAATGTACTCTGGATCTACAAAGCTGTAAATTTCTGTAGTTTTATTTTGTAAAAGAAGCTTGTGTAGATATCTAATTTAAAAAGAAAATATAGTTAGTCAATGACATAACAATATTTTATTAAATAAATAGTAATTAAAACATCAATTTACTTACATGGAAAAAAACTGCACCACATTCAGCCCAATCTCTTCAAAATTAACTAAATGCATGATATCTTCTTTCATTAATGTCAATCGATAATTTCTTCCACATATATCGGGCGTTATCTGAAACTCATAGATAAAATTCAAGGAAGGAGAGGACTCATATAATCTTTTCAACCCATAAGAAATATTAGAAGTATCTATAGCCGACTGTTCCTGAACATTTTGTTGCATTTGTGCAGTTTCTTTTGCTTTCAGATATTATTATATAAGTTAAATGCCAGAAAACATTATAAGTAATTTTGAATCATTTGTAATTAATATTTAAAAAAACGCATACCTCATGTGAAATATAACGAAAAAGGGCAGTTGCCCAATGTAAAGAATTGCCCATACATTCCCCAACGCTGGTGATCTCCACAGTAGGAAATGGTAGTAGAGTAGTATGATCTATAATAAAAAGTATCGATACTCTAACCTGACCCATCTGCATAGGCTGATGATGTACCAAGTCCCCCAAAAAATGTACTTGTCCTAACGCAACAATATGTACATGAGGATATCCTGCAAACAACTCACAATATAAGGTTTGATCTGAGGGAGGAGGTGGAGGCTCAAAGTAAGTAGGTGGGGCAGGGTAGTCCGGGTGAGCAGGCTGAGAAGGTAGAAAAATGAAAAAGGTATATTAGTGTTTAAAATTTATAAAATAGAAAAATTGATTAAAATAAAATAATATACCTTGAAAGGTTGTGCAGACGGGGTAGAGTAAGCAGATGGGGAATGGTAGTCCGGGTGAGTAGGCTGAGAATGGTGAAAAATGAAAAAGTTATATTAGTGTTTATAATTTATAAAATAAAAAAATTGATGACAAATAAATAATATACCTCGGAAGGCTGCACAGACGGGGTAGGGTAACTGGATGGGGCAGGTTAGTCCGGGTGAGTAGGATGAGAATGCTGAAAAATGAAAAAGTTATATTAGTGTTTATAATTTATAAATTAGAGAAATTGATGACAAATAAATAATATACCTCGGAAGGCTACGCAGATGGGGCATGGTAAGCAGATGGGGCAGGGTAGTCCGGGTGAGCAAACTGGGAAGACTGAAAAATGAAAAAATTATATTAGTAATTATATTTTATAAAATAGAAAAATTGATGACAAATAGGTAATATACCTGGGAAGGCTGTGCAGACTATGACTGTCTTTCCAAATTTTATAATAAAGCCTTCTGCACTGCTGCTTGAATTTGATCACCCATATACTATTTCATATCTTTCAGCTCTTTTTTTAAGGATTCTATTTTTGGATCTTTTGATTGCTTACTCTTACCAAAAACCTTCCGAATACTAACACCCGCATGATATACTCTAACACGGTCGGGGTGTTCTGCCTTTCCCAAAGCAGTGGCTAGGATGTCTACCCTACCCTCGGGGATAAAAAATTCATGTGTCTCTTTCTCCTGAAGTTCATCCTGAAATGAAAAATAAAAAAGTTATATTAGTGTTTATAAATTATAAAATAGAAAAATTGTTAACAAATAAATAATATTTACTTAAAATTCTATCAACCACTTGATGTGCTTCCTCAGTAATATAATTTTCATTTTTTCTTTTTCTTGCTCGTTTCCATTTCTCATGGTGAGTGGGAGGAGATGGAGGACCAAACTAGACCTCTTCTGAACCACTACTTGATCGAGCTCTTATTGTTTCAAATTTTTCTTCAATCATTTTCTACTCCAAATACGAATACCTTCCACGTGATAAAGTATGAGGTTATACATTTCTCAACTGGATATCCTGATGAGATCTGTCGGAGGCCTGTTATATAAAAATAAACTACTAAGTAATAAGAAAAATATAGCATAAATTTTAAAATATAAAACTGTTAAAACCCATTTTTTTATTATTTTGGGTATTACCGAGTCCCACATCGGAATACTCCCATATGTATTCCTTATTCTCAATCTATAAAAGAAGGCCTCCACCTCACCTTAGAGGTAAGGGGGTTTCTCAACCTACATGGTATAACAAGGAACTTAATCCCGACCCTTCCTCCTGATGGCTTCCCGACACTGACCGGACCCGCCTCTCTCTCTTGTGGATTCCCGGCACAGACCGACCCTCCCTCTCCAGCGGCTTCCTGGAACAGTCTGGCCCCGCCTCCCCACTTCTTCTGATGCACCTACCTTGGCACCAGACGACTTTCCCATTGCACTTCGGAAAGGTACTCATTCGTGCCAGAGTACTCCTCTATTTGTCTCTTCATACAGGGGTTGTCTGCTCTGGAGACTATCTATTCCGCACACAGTTGGTGATGCAAAGTCTCATCCGGGATGGCTAGCGGCAATGCAGGATGAGTTTCAGGCTCTTGAGGAAAACCATACTTGGGATCTCATCCCCCTACCAGCAGGAAAACAGGCAGTGGGTAGAAAATGGATTTACACAGTCCGACTTAATCCCGATGGCACTCTCCATCGACTCAAATCCTTCCTTGTGGCTAAAGGCTTCGCACAAACTTACGGGGTGTACTACTTTGATACTTTATCTCTGGTGGCCAAGATGGCCTCTGTCCGTTTATTCATCTCTCTGGCAGCATATCATCATTGGCCTCTTCATCAGTTGGATGTCAAAAATGCCTTCCTTCATGGGTTTCTTAAGGAACAAGTTTATCTGCAGCATCCACCCAGCTTTTGTGACTCCGGCACTGAGTCTCAATTTTGTCGACTCCGACTCTCTCTATACAGACTCAAACAATATCCTCATGCTTGGTTCATCCGCTTCAACACTTTCATCACTGATTTTGGCCTCTCTCTAAGTATGAAGGATCACACCGTTTTTTACAGAACGACTCCTGCTGGTTGTATCCTATTGGTCGTTAATGTGGATGATATCATAATCACCAGCAGTGAATCTACTGGTTTCACTCACCTCAAGCATCATCTTCACCAGCACTTCCACACTAAGGATCTTGGACCTCTCACATACTTTTTGGGCATCGAGGTGTCCCATTCTCCGGACACCATCTCACTCTACCAATGGAATTGTGTGTTGCATATTCTGCAGGATGCTGGGCTGACACATGCCACTGCTGTTGACACCCCTTTGGAGCCTGGGGAACGATCACTTTATGCCTCCTCAAAACCATATTCACATCCTGAGTGGTACCATCGGTTGGTGGGTAAACTCAATTATCTCACCATGACTCATCCCGATATCAGATGCGATATTGGAAAAGTGAGCCAATTTATGGAACATCTGACTACCTCTCATTGGGATGATGTCGTCCGCATCGCCAAATACATCAAGCACGATCCTTCTCGTAGTCTTCTCTACTCACAACATCCTCATATGAACATTGAGGCCTTCTGTGATGCTGATTATGCTGATTGCCTTGCCACTCGACGATCTACCTCTGGGTTTTCCGTTTTCTTAGCCGGCAACCTAATCTCTTGGCGCAGCAAGAAACAGACTGTTGTGTCCAGATCCATTGCAGGATCTGAGTACCGATCCATGGAAACCGTCACTATGGAGATCCTTTGGCTTCAAAAAATCCTCCAGGATCTTGGATTTCCTCCTCCCACATCTGCTCACATCTGGTGTGACAATCGGGCAGCCCCCAAGATTGCTTCAAATCCCGTCTTCCATGAACACACGAAGCATATTGAGGTGGAATTCCACTTTCTTCGACACCATTTGGAGCACAATCATTTCATATTTAGCCACATCCCGGTGGTAGACCAGCTCACTAACATCTTCACCAAAGGCGTCCCAGAGGCCCGCCTCACCTCGATCAGTTCCAAGCTGGGCATCCATAGAATCTTTGGCCTAGTTTGAGGGGGAGTTTATCTGGTCTTATATGGTGGCATATTGTTTCTTTTTATTTGTGGGACTCTTTTTTCCAAGCTGGGCATGTCCAGCTTAAGGGGGAGTGTTAAAAACCCTTTTTTATAATTTTTTGTGTATTACCGAGTCCCACATCAGAATACTCCCATGTGTATTCCTTATTCTCAATCTATAAAAGAAGGCCTCCACCTCACCTTGGAGGTAAGGGGGTTTCTCTTCCTGAAAACTGTCATAAATCACTTCCATGTTTCTTCATCTATATACGGATACTTAAGACATGGGATTTCAAACCTTCTCTTTCCAAAAACAAAATTTCCTATCAGTTTGGTTTTGAAATCTCTCCATTAAACCGCCGCTAAAGAGAGATGTCTTTTCTTAATTTCTTTGGTTTCCTCAAAATTGAATGTCATCTATAATTGAATAAATTAAATATGTATTTTAAAATATATAATATTCAAAAATTGAGATAAAATAAATAAATTAAGATATTTTACCGTCACAGCCTCCCAAAACTGCTTCTTCGTCGTCCTATCCACTGACTTCCAATCAGGATATAAAATACTAATCCTGCAATGGCTCTGCATCGCTATATAACTGACAAAATGAACTGCATTTGCTCCAACTACATTATTATTATCCTCAAAACGGATGTGCACTTTGTCATCATAATGAGAAAGTGATAGTTTTGGTAAACGTGTAATACCACATTTACCAACTTGAGAACTTGATTTTTGAGTAGTAACAGGAGAAGTCTCCTCCTCCAAGGACGCATCAGAAGTCCTGCAATTTTTTTTTGTAAATTAACAGTTTTATTTCATTAAATAAGTATATTACAGAATATTTAATAATATATCAAAATAGATATACCTTAGTAACTGCTCCTCTATATCTGTATCTGACATTGCTACTAGAAAGTGTAATGAAATTTTGTGTACCTTAATATCATTAGAAAAATGAATAATTATAAATAAGGAAGACAAAAATAAGTAAAAAAAGAGGCATGCATTTATAAGTTTCAAAAATGGAAAAAAATATAAATATTTACCAGAAAAAATAGGAGACTAATTTATTGTTTTCCCACATCAGTACGTACTGCATGCACTATGTCTGTCTTATACACGTTGTAATCATCTGGAAATTGCGTAATAGATGAATAAGGCTCATGTAAATCACTAACATCATCAGAATCATCCTCATCACCCAAATGGTATCTTTTTCCTTGCAAAACAACTAACCACTGATCATTCAACGGATCAATGACATAAAATACTTGTTTTTCATGTGTCACCATGATAAATGGTTCCTCATTGTAATTAAATATTTTCAAATCAACCAGTTTAAACCCATATTCATCATGTTTCACACCACTATTACTATCAACACAATTACACTTAAAAACAGTGACTCAAAATTTAATATAATCAATTTCCCATATGTCTTCAATAACTCCAAAATATGACGTTGATGCAGAAATTGAGTTTTTATCTTTGGCACTCGAAAAATGCACTGCTTCAACGAAAACCATCACACCACTATTCTGAACGGTACTCTTGTCATCCAGGTTTTTTGTGTAAAATGTGTAGCCATTGATATCAAAACCAGACCATGTGATCACATTAAGAGATGGTCCCTCTGCTAACCACTTCAATGTTTCTGATGCAGATATATCTGGGGTGACTTTCTCTTTAAACCATGAAACAAATGTCTTCTTATGCTCAATCATCAACCACTTTTCGTTTATTTTCTGATATCGTAACTTTAATTCAGCAATATGTGAGGATATATATGATTGAACCTCATCAGTGTTGTTCAAAATGTATAAATGTTCCTGCATCACTTCATCGCATGGAATGAACTTTACCTTTAAGCCTCAAACCCCTCTACCTTCACTATAAACTGTCATATGTTGAGATAAAAGGAGACCAATATGCTCCACCTCATTCAAATAATCAGTATAAGAACTCAATCACCTCTTCTGATACACATTTTTGAACAATAGAGGCCTCTAGTCGATAAGGATTTTTAACACATCCTTTAAAATTTTTCATATATCTTTCAAAAAGATACATCCATCTTAAATAAACAGGCCCACATATTCTTATCTCATGCACCAAATGAATGAGTAGATGAACCATTATATCAAAAAATGTGGGTGGGAAATACATTTCTAGTTGACAAAGAATAAGAGTTGCTTCATTCTCCAACACATCTAACAAATTTGGATCAACAACTTTACTACAAATGGATTTGAAGAAATTACATAGCCTGATGATAGTATTTCTGACAGCTTTCGGCAATATATCATGCACTGCTACTGGTAGAATTTGTTGCATCAACACATAGAAATCATGATATTTCATACCTATTAATTTAAAATCCTTTAATGACACCAAATTATTCGCATTTGAAGAAAAATCACTAGGTACTTTAATACCATGAAGACACTGAAAAAAATTCACCTTTTCAATCTTACTTAATGTGTGACAAGCCAGAGGTAAATATGTTTTGTTTCCTTTCACAGTGGGAGCTAACTCCAAACGTATTCTCATTAATATCAAGTCCAATATAGCATGCAATCCATCCTTTGTCTTTCCTTTTATGTCTAATAAAGTTCCAATCAAACTGTCACATATGTTTTTTCTCAACATACATAACATCAATGTTATGTTTTATCTCTAAAAATATCTAATAAGGAAGTTAGAAAAAAATAGACCGCTTCTTCCAGATATGTTTTTGAAAACCATAACTTCTTCTCTTTCCAAATGTCGAATCAATATCTCTCACCTTGTCATAGTATTCGTCAACTGACAATGGTTGAGGGGGAAGGTTGTATTATTGTAAACCGTTAAATGATTTTTTTAATCTACGATAAGGATGATCAATTCGCAAAAATATTTGATGTCCCATGTACACTACCTTTCTTACATTCTTCAGTTGATAATATGAAGTTTGTTCTTCACAAATTGGACATAATTTATGTATCTTAATACTATATCCAGATAAGTTTCCATATGCAGGAAAGTCTTTTATAGTGAACATTATCATAGCATGCAAAAGAAAATACTCTTTCTTGTATGCATCGAAAACTTTAACACCATCCTCCCATAGCAGTTTTAAATCATTAATCAGTGGTGAAAGATACACATCAATATCATTTCCCGGTTGTTTTGGTCCAGAAATAATCAAGCTCATCATAACATATTTTTTATTCATACATAGATGTGGGGACAAGTTGTAAACTACCAGCAAAACAGGCCATGAACTATGTTGGCTACTGAGGCTCTGATATGGATTCATTCCATCAGTACACAATCCCATTTTGAGATTTCTAACTTCACTTCCAAAATCATGAAATTTTTTATCAAAACTCTTCCACTATGGTGAATCAGCAGGGTGACGTAAGTTACCATCATAGATTCGCTCATTTGAATGCCATCTTAACCTTTTTTTATCAATTGAATTTTTAAATAGATTCTTCAAACGAGGAATTATTGGAAGGTACCAAATTTCTTTAGTAGGAGTTTTGATTATAGTACCTAAAAATGAATCAGAATTGAATTATCAGAATTGTATGCAAAAAATATTGGATGATATCATTGGAAAGTACAAAATTTATTTTTCACGATGTTAGATGACATCACCTAAGAATGAATCTGATTTGACTTTCCCATCTATCTTATAGCGTAATGTCCCACATGTAGGACAACTTGATAAATATTCATTTTCTTTCCTATACAATACACAATCATTGAGGCAAGCATGTATCTTTTTATACCCCAATCCCTCTGGGAATAATATTTTCTTTGCCTCATAATTAGAATCTGGAAGTCTGTTGCCTTCTGGAAGTATCTATTTTAAAAGCTCAAGTAAACTGGAGAAACTTTTATCACTCCACCCATTTTTTTCTTTTAAGTTAACTAATCTCAAAACCGCTGATAACACTGTATATTTACTACAACCTGAGAATAATGGTTTCTCAGAATCTCCATAAAATTGTTCAACATTTGTTGTTTTTTTGATGGTTTCAACACCTAAATCATGAATTAATTCTTCAATACGATCCTCTGCCTCATTATGAATATCGTCATCAACATTAGATGTTGAATTTTTAGTTCTTTAACCATGCCAGATCTAACGTGTATAATTGAGGCTAAAACCATAACAAATGAGATGATCCTTGATTTATCTAGAGTTTAACTTTCTTATATTTACACACTTCACACATGGACAGAAAATCAAATCAATGTTTTGAAGATGTCGTTTAGAAAATTTCAAAAAATTATCAACTCCTTTTTCATATTCACTAGTGGTTCTTCGTAGATGAATCCAATTAAGATCCATTAAATACCTGATATCACAATATATTTGGTGAATATATTAAAATATATAAGCATTTAAATATCTATCAGATAATTTGTAAACAAAAACACATTTAATAAACACTATTGATAATCAGATAGAAAATATGAGATATGAAACACATTTACAAATAGTAAACATTTTATTTTCATATTATATACATGTTATATTGATATTATAATTTAATTATAATATAATTATTCTAAAATTTATTAGTTCATTTTACATAGTTGTTTCATCATTTCAATGTTGCATGTGTCAAAAGTATTGAAGAGTGCATTAATTTAAAGGATGCAGTAAGTGTATTGGGTGAAATTTGATTGGAGTCAATGTAAAAATATACAATTTTTTTATAGGATATTTAAGAATGTTTTTGAAATAATATTTAACCATGTCCTAACACATTTAAAATAAAATATAAACTAATAATTAAAGAAAATCAATAACCAAATTGAATGATAAATGATTTATCTACAAAATTAAAAAAAAACTTACAAAATTTGAAGTTCAACCTGAATGGAGATCCTCAATCCAAACTGTGTTCAGTATAATGACTTCAAAAACAAACACTACAAAATCTATACAAACAATGATAATACAAAACCAAAAATAATGATAAACAACAACTAAAATCGAACCAAAATTGAAAGTCGCGTAAAATAGGGTTATGGAAGAAGAAATAAACAATGGAAGATAAAACAAGAGATAAAAACGAAGAACGCAAACTGGAAATCATGAAAACAGAACAAAACTATCAACAATGGCCTTCCAAGATCACAAATAGTGTTTTGAAGGTCGTCGGGAGTCCAAGGCACCACAGTGGGGAAATTAAAAAAAACATTCGGCATCGGTTTTGAGAATAACCGACGCCAATAATCCCTTTTTTTATTTTTGGCGTCGGTTTTTACCAAAATCGACGCCGAAAATAAACGGGATTCTATGTTTTAGTGTCGATTTTGGAGAAAACCGATGCAGAAACTTCAACTTATGGCTTCAGTTTTCTTTAAAACTGACACCAAAAGGTTTTTTTTATTATTGGCGTCCGTTTTCTTCAAAACCGACGCCAAATTTTTATTTTATTTTCCACGTCGGTTTTCACAAAACCGACGCGCAATATCATCGAATAACTGTTTTTGGCATCGGTTTTACTAAAAATCAATGCCATAAATTTCCCTCAAATACTATTGGTGTTAGTTTATAAAAAACCGACATTATTACATCGACGTTAAATCCTGTATTTCCACTAGTGCATTTATCAGTTTTTTTTAGCGCTGTTGAAGGAGTCCTCTTTATCAGCGTTTTTTAGTAGCACTAATAAATGAGGGTCTTTATTAGCGCTTTTTTACTAGAACTGATAAAGGTTATATTTAAAAAAAATATATATTTCATTAAAATATATATATTAATATATAATATAAATATAATATGTATTTTTTAAATATGTTTTAGATAAGACAAAATAAACATTTACACATAATATATAATATATTTAGTTAAAATGGCTTATAAAATAATTAAAATAAATATTTTTAATTAATAATTTGTTAATTATTATTGAGTAATAGTCATTTAATAACAATCTGAAGATAAAAAAATCAAAAAATTAATGAAAGAACTAAAATAAGTTGAAAACGTAACTTGAACTTCAAACAAACATAACTTTTGATCCGGGTGTCCATTTGGGTTCTATCACATATAAAATTGAATCACACGATGATATCTACACAATAATGATATAGAGATACCATATACCATAGTTTTCAATCCCAAAAAGTCCCATAATTCCTCCAAAATTGAGTTTTTAGTTGGGATATCCTAATTTTTTAAAATTCGATGGAATTTCAACCTTGTTTAATGGGGTTTTTTTTTGTCCGTTTTCAGTGAGGAATAAATTTATTCCTAGGTCTTACAATCTTATTCATGTTGTGATTTTGAAATTTTATCGTTTTTCACAATGTATTGTTATTTATAATCAAATATATAACAATATATACATATTTTTATATATATTCACACATAAAAATTTAATTTTATAAATAAATAATTAAACATATTTATGTATAAAATATATATTTCTCAATATATAAAACTTATCTAAATAATAAATAACATCCATTTTATTTAAAATACAAATGTATGAATATTTATATACATATACAATTAATGTATATGTGATGTTTACATATAAATAAATATATTTGTGTCTGTATTGACAAACATATATATATTTATCTACATATTCTAATATATGTATATAAATATAAATATATAATATATTAAAATAAATATAAATATGTATAATTATATTTATAGATGCACACACACACACATATATGTATGTATGTATTTATAAACACACATACACACACAAAACATATTTTATATATGTATTTAAATATATATATGTTTGTGTGTGTGTGTGTGAGTAAAAAAATATAACGATGTATATATATATATATATCATAAAATAATGAACAAAACAATATAGTTGAGTAGAAAAGATGAAGGATTATGAGAGAGAGGTCTTAGGTTCAAAACTCACTAAAGGCAGGGGCACGCGCAGGCGAATGAGGTAGTGCATATCGCTATTAAAGTGGGGGTGGGGGTTCCTAACCCTATTAAAGGGGGTGGGGGAGGTTAGACAAGCACTGATAAAGGGGGTAAGATGCTGATAAAAGGGGGGTTGGTCCTCCCTTCAAATTTGTAGAAAAAAAATTTCTTTTTAAAAAATATTTTTTTGACTTTTATCAGCACTGATAAAAGGGGTCTTTATCAGTGCTTTTTTAGCGCTGAAAAAAGGGGACTTTATCAGTGCTTTTTTAACACTGATAAAAGGGACCCTCTTTTAATAGCGCTTTGATTATCAACGTTTTTTTATCTATTTAAATGCCCTTTTTGAGTGCTTTTAAAGGCCATATTTGTAGTAGTGTCTAATCCAGTTAGCTCTACTCTGGTGGATATTGCTTGCTCTGAATCCTTTTCTGGGGTCTGCTCCTATGTGGTCTGCTTGGGAAACTTCTTGGTACTTTGTGGCTTGATGGATCAAAGTCCAAGGGTGGAACACACATATTTATTGAAACACACATATTTTTATATAAACATTATATGTATATGGCCTTTTTTACTTAAAAACACTAATTGAGGCACCCCAAGTCATTATGTCACAGATATTTTCGCAAGTTTCAATTTGATACATGGTAGATGTAATGACCTGAATATATCTGGTCCATTCCTCTGTGGAAATCTACTGTTTGAGGTGTTTTGGGAGGTCAAGGTGACTTATCCCCAACACTTTTCCAAATTTCCATTTCTGTGAACAGTGCAACGGTAGCCTTATGTGAACAGTGTCATTGGTAGGATTGGGTGAACAGTTTCAACAGTAACCTTATGTGAACAGTGCCATCCATAGGCTTGTGTGAACAATTCCAACAGTAGCCTCATGTAAACAGTGTCATCGGTAGGCTTATGTGAACAGTTCCAATGGTAGCCTTATGTGAATAGTGTCATCGGTAGGCTTATGTGAACAGTTCCAATGGTATATTTATGTGAACAGTGTAATCGGTAGCCTTATGTGAACTATTTCAATGGTAACCTTATGTGAACAGTGTCATCGGTAGGCTTATGTGAATAGTTCCATCGACAGCCTTATGTGAACAGTGTCATCGGTAGACTTAAGTGAACAGTTCCAACGATAGCCTTATGTAAACAGTGTCATCGGTAAGCTTATGTGAATAGTTCAAACGGTAGCCTTATGTGAATAGTGTCATCAGTAGCCTTATGTGAACAGTGTTTCTAGAACGGTGAGGTGCAACGGTAGCCTCTATTTCCTTTTCCAAATTTTGAGTTCATGAACAGTGTTTCTAGAACGGTGAGGTCCAACAATAGCTTCTATTTCCTTTGCCAAATTTTGAGTCCATGAACAGTGTTTCCAGAACGGTGAGGTCCAACGGTAGCCTCTATTTCCTTTGCCAATTTTTGAGTTCATGAACAGTGTTTCCAGAATAGTGAGGTCCAACTGTAGCCTCTATTTTATTTTCCAAATTTCAAGTTCATGAACAGTGTTTCCAACTTCCTACAGTTTCACCCCTTTGACATTTCCTTTGACATAAAATTCATTTAAGACCTTGTTTTAAGGACTCTAAGGCCGATTCAAAGGCCATAACTCCTATATTAGTTTTTCTTGAGGCTCAGGATGCTTTTACTTGGTCAAACCACATGGTTTAATTCTATATTCTTTTAATGGAAAATCCATCATATCTTAAACCAATGCTCTGTTAAATCTTCTAAAGAGACGAGATATCTTCCTCCCTAGTTCTTCCTCCTTGTTCTCTGGTGTGAGATGCTCGAACCTTTCTTTCCTTCCTGTAAGAGTTGTGCAGTCAAACATTCCTCCTTGGATTAGTTCCCCTCTGTTTTGATGTAACAAAGTAGTATCGATCAATCTTCGTTATAAGATATGATCTATATTCATTCTTTTGAGTTCATCTCCTTTTATTTCTCCTTGTCCTTTTTTGGAATGCTATCTCCATGTTCCTAATGGAATTTTCTTTGGTGTTGGCTGGTGTGGTGGTGTCTCTACATCCTAAGGTGGATACAGTTGTCACATGGGAGGATATCATAACCCATTGTGTGGCTTGTTCTCGTATAAATAAAGTCAAGAATTGTTTGAGGTAGGGGATTCGTTGCTTCTCTATTCTTTTATGTGCAACTGTAGAGTTAGCATGTTTTAGCCACTGGATCACAATGGAATTGACATATTAAATATTTTAACTGGATAAATAAATTGATATCAATCGTATGTTATTGCCTCTTGTTTTTCTAGATAGTGTGATACCTATACTTTCTTTGTTATCTTTTCGTTATTAATAGTAATTTTTAATGAACGTAAAGACAGAATTGGTTGATAATTGTTTGGCTAAATATAAATAGGCATGTAAACGAATCTAGTTGTTGTTGTTGTAATTTTATGTTAATCAAATTGATGTAGTAATCATGTTTAATCAATTTTTGATAGCTTACTGTTTAGGTTTCCCGAAGTTTGAACCTATGAATAATAAATCCGTTAATTCAATATGGATTAAAGAAGTGGTTGTTTGATAAAAGATTATTCCTTATAGGGCTCTGAGTTACCCTCTTGCTTATTTAAGGGCTAAGAGCCCAATTGATATGATGTTTTTTTCCTACTTCTTGTGTTGTGATGTGAGTCTCGAAGGCTGTTGTGATATGTGGGGGTAGGGAGACCTATTGGATATGGCAGTAGTTGATGCCTAGAGTGGTAAGATGCATCGGTTTATGCATGTGGGTGTCAGGGAGGATTCTGGAGATGATGGAATGGGTTGGATGTGAATGTTTGGATGCTTGTTGTTTCTTGTTGGTTGTTTATCTTCCTTACTTTCTCCACTGCTCAAGGCAGCTAGTTTGCTTACCCTCCTTCCAAAAAGGGGTGAAGATGCACGAGGTATACCACATGATTTTCGTGCATAGAGTCCTGAGGGAGGATAGGTCTGTGCTCTTGCTATAGGCGGAAAAGACTCGACAGGTAGTTTATCTACTCACCGTGTTGATCCCCTTGTGTTTAGTATCTTATAATGTTTTTATATAATTCCTGAGAATATGGGAAAGTAATAATGTTGTTAATAAATTATTGAATAAATGATGTTAACCCGTGGGGTTGGAGCTTGTTGAGAGGCAATTCTGAGGTTGTAATTTAAAGGAACAATGAACTTTGGGGGTGATTCTAATGAAATATAATCCGGAAATTATTAATGGTTATTTAATGTTTAAAGAATTAGTTAATGTAAAGTACAACTGATAAAAAGGGAATTAATTAATGTATTAAATCTCTTTAAATGGTTGTGTGCTTATAGAATACCTAGTCTTAGAAGTGGCAGCCTGGAGTCCGAGAGATGTTAGCTGCAGTTGAGTCTAAGACTAGGTTATTCCCATAGTGTGGTTGTGAGCTATAATATATTCTTTACTTTTTGTGTTTCTATACGCTACTCCACCCCATAAGTTAGGGAAACTGACACCCCGGGGATTCTGAGCCCTGGGGGGGTGTTTTCCCCAACATTCTGGTGGGAGGATGGATGGTTGACTACCTCCTTTGGCCACACTCTCTTCTCTTGGTAGTTACTTGTGCTGGTAGGCACAATGGTTAGTTTTCCCCATATATGTGTACAGAGTGTTGTAATGGCTTGTGGTTATTCACACACATATATTCTAGATATAGTTTCCTATAGACTACTATAGGTATAACGTGTATAGGCTGTGATGGCTTGAGGATCCTTACTCGGTGTATGGGCTGTAATGGCTTGAGGTATAATGCCTGATGTATGATACACGTTATGCGAGCTGTGGTGGCTCTTAAAAACTACCTGGTTACTTTTCTTGTGTGGATGTGGTGGTTTTGTTTCATGAGGTGCATGTTGTGGTGCTTCGCTCAGGTGTCTGCGGGCAAGCCTTTTTGGAGAGAGATGCTTAGGATGTGCAACGATGGAGAAAAGTGGCAAACCAGTGGGGAAGTAGTAGTGGGGTAACCTTGATATTCTTTATTATATTATATACTCTTGTATGAGATACTTAGTGAGAGTAGCCATGGTGAGGCTGAGAACTTAGTATACCTATTTAGGTGACGAGTTAGTTTCACTTGTTGTACACTGTGCTTTATCATTATTTCTTTACTTTTGCACGAGAGGCTCCGGGGAGGATCCTACTGAGTATATTTTTATACTCACCCTATGTATATATAAAATTTTGTTCAGGACACTTGGAGAAGGTTGTAGATCAAGCTGGTTTCTACTAGCTTGGGGTTGCAGGAGTTGTTCGGGCTTGTGGTTACTGCTAATTTTACTTTCCTTTGGTACTTGCAGTTTTCCCCTTTCAGTTGTAGTAGTTCTGAATGACATTACATATGTGTACTTGGGATTTCTTTTATACTGTTGTCTGACTTGGATTTGGTTGTTGTATGTCTTATCTCTCTCTTTCGCATGTGTTCTCTTAGAGGGTAATGCCTCCTATTTTTGTGTTTATTGTACCATCGGTGCTAGTCGCCAACCCATGGCCTACTGGAGCAAGGAATCGGGGGTCATTATCTCCCTTATCACTTTTCTAACCCAGGAGGGGTACACTTTGTGGGGAGGGGGACATGACAGAGTGATATTAGAGGTCTGGTTGAGGGATAAGATGAAGTTTGGTGTTAGGCACATGTGAGGTTTCATGACTTGGTGAGGCAACAATGTCATTCAAGTTTATCATGTGATGTAAACACTAGAGACCATCTAATACATAGGCGTTTAGGCCCCTTGTGATCTGATGCACGAACCTTTAAGTTTACAATGGCTACTAAACAAGGTGATACTAGTTGTAGGGTAGAGACTTAGGAAAGGATCATTCATCATTCTTCTCGGTGTCTGTGTTTGAATGGGTAGACCTTGGGATAGGTTAACCTAAAATGAATAAAAGAAAAAAAATTAATTAATTAATGTTGAGTCTTCCATATTCTAGTTTTAGGAGCTCTAACTATATTTTATTTTACAGGTATGGCTCCAGGTCGACGTCCTCGTCAGGATCGCATAGAAGATGTCCAGCAGGTTGTGCTAGAAGATCGTCGCAGGGTAGAGGTCGATGATGATGAAACTTGGAGGAGGAAACTCCGAGGTTTTTAGCACCAGAGTCTGCAGAAGTACGAGGACTCCATTTTGGATGCAATCATGGAAGACTGGTTGGAGGAGTTCGAGATAGGCTTCAATTTGATCCATGTTCGGAAGGAGCATTGGGTGTCCTTGGTAGTGACGATGCTACGTGGAGCAGCGAGGCAGTGGTGGTTCTTGTTCCTCGGGGATTACAAGGAGTCAGTAATCTCATGGGAGGAGTTCCGAGACAAGTTTAGATTTGAGTTTTTTTCTTCGACCGCGAAGGCGTCCAGTTGACAAGATCTTCTTACCCTTTGACAGGGGAGCTCCAGTGTGCGATAGTTTGGAATCCATTTCAGGAACCTTTTATGATATGCTTTGGACCTGTTGCCAGATAATGAGGCCAGGGTGAGACATTTTGAGGAGGCTTTGCATCCAGAGATCCAGCGCCAGGTCACCCCATTTATGTTGAAGACATATCTTGAGGTGCTGGCGAGGTCAGAGTTCATGGAGAGGACATTGGCCAGAACTGGATCTTCATGAGAGGGGAGTCATCATGATTCTTCACAAAGTAGATTTATGGTCTGGGGTTCCCGGTTTTCAGGTCATAAGAGTTTCTATTCGATCGGGGGTCGGTCCCATCCTTCAACATCTCGTTTCTCTAGGGGCAGTGGCTCTCAGGCCTATTCCAAGGGATCATGAACTTGTTTTCTTGTGGTGGTTGAGGTCATCAGTAGTGAGAGTGCCCGACCATTTAGAGAAGTCATTGTACACCAGGTGTTCCACTCCAGGTTCCTCCGTTGAGGCAGTTCCAGTCGAGGTAGCAGCAGCAGGTTGCACCAGCTTTGGATCAGCATAGGGTTGATGGGGCAGGCATAGGACATCCCTGTGACGCTCCATGTCCTTAGAGAGCAGAGCGTGGTCATGTTGGTGGTCATCATCAGGGTCAGAGAGGTCGTGGAGGAGGTCATGGTCAGCTTAATGATTTAGCATTGCCATCTCCAGGCGAGCGACATGTCATTCGAGGTACCCTTTGATTTTTTTTAGGAGAGACACACTCCTTCATATCATCTTTCCTTGTCCATGCTTTGGGACTTAAGGTAGATAGGCTTACAGTGCCCTCGGTGTTGACTATGCTAGTTGGAGGTTGAGATGACTTGTTTGAAGTATGTAGAGACTATGAGCTAGTGATGGGGAATCACCACTCTTGGGGATATTTTCTATGTTTTCGGATACAACCATATGATTTCATCCTTGGCATGTATTGGTGGTATTAAGTGTAGGCTATCGTGGATTGCTTCAGGAGGTAGGTTGTGTTCTTCAATGCAGATGGAGAGCCGGTGGTGTTTGTTTGCGAGCGAGACCCTCGAATGGGTTAGAGGTGTGTTCCATATTTATCATCTGTGATGGCTGAGCTGATGCTGATTTCTTCAAAGTTTCAGTAGTTGGCGTTTCCTAGGGTCATAGAAGAGTACCCCGATGTCTTTCCAGAATAGGTTGTAGCATTACCCCCTCGATGAGAGATCGAGTTTGGGATCAAGCTACAACCAGTATCGTCTCCTATATCTATGTCTACATATAGGATGACCCCTTATGAGTTACGAGAGCTACGTATATATCTTGATGGTATGTTACTGTGCGGTTTTGTTCAGCCGAGTGTGTCACCGTGAGGTGCACCAGTTTTGTTCGTAAAGAAGGCTGATGGCAGTTTGTGGTTGTGTATTGATTATCGTCACTTAAACAAAGTGACAGTAAATAATCGCTATCCTCTTCCATAGATTTATTATTTATTCAATCAAATTAAGGGTGAATGTTGGTTCTCAAATATCGACTTGCGGTCAGGATATCACCAAATGCATGTGAAGGATGAGGATATCCCAAAGACTACTTTCCATTGTCGTCATGGGAATTGTGAGTTCGTTGTAATGTCGTTCGGTGTAACGAATTCTCTAGCTGTATTCATGGGATTGATGAATTCTATGTTCCTTGAGTTCCTAGACAATTTCTTAGTGGTTTTCATCGATGACATCCTTTTGTACTCCACTTCTGAGGAGGAGCATGTAGAGCATCTACATGTTGTTTTGGGAGTTCTTCATCAACATCAGCTCTTTGGGAAGTTGTCAAAGTGTGAGTTTTGGGCTCAAGAAGTTCATTTCTTTGGGAATGTTGTGTCCCAGCAGGGAGTAGCTATGGATCCATCGAAGATATAAGCAATTTTGTCTTGGGAAGCCCCCAATATCGTGTCATAGGTGCGAAGTTTCCTTGGTCTCGTAGGATACTACAGGATGTTTGTAGCTGATTTCTCTCAAGTTGTGACTCCTCTGACAGCTTTGACCAAGAAGGATTGGTCATTCATATGGATTGATCAGTGTTAGGTATCTTTTGAGTATCTAAAGGATAAGTTAGTAAGTGCTCCAGTTCTTTGTCTTCTAGTAGAGGGAGTTCAATTTTGATTTTTTTTGCGATTCTTCACATCTGGGGTTAGGCTATCTTCTAATGAAGTAGAGATCAGTTGTTTCTTATGGGTCTTGGCAGTTGCGTCCCCATGAATGTAACTATGCAACCCATGATCTTGAGTTGGCTTCTGTGGTGTTTGCTCTAAATTTGTGAATACATTACCTCATTGGCGAGCGCTTTGTGGTTTTCACCGATCATAAGAGCTTGAGGTATGTTTTTTCCCAACGCGACTTACACTTGCGACAACGTAGGTGGATGGAGTTCTTACAAGAATATGACTTTGAAATATCGTATACACCTGGAAAGGGGAATTTTGTAGCTTATGTGTTGAGTCGGAAGTCACGTAGTGATGCAGTGCATGTATCTGGTGATTCCTGGAGAGTAATGGAAGAACTGCTAGCATTACATCTCGATATGGGAGAAGTTGGGGGCAGATATTGTCTTGATCAGATGATAGTGCAGTCATTTCTAGTGCAGTAGGTGGAAGAGTCCCAGTTGGGGGATCTTGAGGTGGAGGTCTGGAGAGACTGAGTTTTTTTGTAGCGAGGCCTATAATGGTTGGTCTGAGGATGAACAACACCGAGTGTTGTATCAAAGAAGGCTATTTTTTCCTTTGGTGATGTGTGAGAAGATTCTCAAATAGTTACATAGTTCACCTTTAGCATTGAATCCTGGTGTGACAAAGATGTACCGAGCCTTGAGGAGTCAGTTTTGGTGTCCTGGGCTAAAGCATGCAGTTGCGGAGTTTGTGTTTTGATGTTTGGTCTGCCAGAAGGTGAAGGTCGAACACCGTGTTCATGATGGTCTGCTCTAGCCGTTAGATGTTCCTCATCAGAAGTGGGAGGACATCTCAATGGAATTTTTTACTGGTTTACCTTGATCTCATGGAGGACATGACTCTGTTTGGGTGGTAGTGGATCATTTAACAAAATCATCCCACTTCATAGTAATAAAGGAGTCAAGATCAGTGGAAGTTTTGTTGAGGCAGTATCTGGAGGAGGTGGTGAGACTTCATGGAGTCCCAATGATGATCATTTCTGATCGAGATCCTCATTTTACCTCCAAGGTGTGGAGAGGTCTCCAGCATGATTTAGGCTCTCCACTATGCATTAGCACTAATTTTCATCCTCAGATGGATGGTCAGACAGAGCGGACTATCCAAACTCTTAAAGACATGTTACACTCTTGTGTCTTGGATTTTAGAGGTTCGTGGATCAGGCACTTACCCTTGGTGGAGTTCACTTACAACAATAGTTTTCACTCCACCATCAGTATGATTCAAGTTGAAGAATTGTATGGTTGACCTTTCCATTCTCCATTGTACTGGACTGGGGTTGGAGAGTTAGCAATTTTTGGACCAAAACTAGTGCAGAATACAATAGAGATGGTACATGTGAGAGGATGGAGACAGTGCAATATCGTCAAAAATCATATGCTGATCAAAGGAGAAGACCCTTAGAGTTTGATTTTGGGGATCACATGTTTCTGAATGTGACTCCTCGTCATGGGCAGTGAAGGTTTGGTCGTGGGAGTAAGCTTTCTCCCTAGTTTGTTGGGCCTTTCGAGGTGTTGACTCATGTTGGAGCTATGGCGTATCGGGTAGAACTTCCCCCATAGATTATCCAGATACATGATGTTTTCCACGTATCATAAATTTGTCGTTATCTTTATAATGACTCACACATCATCGATTTGGGAGATATCGATGTTGATGATGATGTGACCTTCGAGGAGCGGCCTATAAAGATCTAAGACTGCAAAGAGAAGGTGTTGTGTGGGCATTCTATCCCCTTGGTTTGTGTCTTGTGGAAACACAGTGGAATGGAGGAGAGTACCTGGGAATGTGAGTCGCAAATACATGCTCAGTACCTACAGTTGTTTGATGTTTAACTCTTTTTATGTAACAATGTTCCCTTTGTGGTTATAGACCTCTCGTGTTTATAAGATGGGTTTCTTTTGGTTACTTCTTGTGGCTTGCTCTCTTTTGAGAGGTATCTTGATGGGTGGTTGTTCAGAACCTATTTCGGTTTCCATTTAGGTGGGTTTTTAATTATTAGGGACAAGAATGTTTTGAGTGTTATCTGATGAATTGGCCTAGAAATATCTGGTCCATTCCTCTACGGAAATCTAGTGTTTGAGGTGTTTTGGGTGGTCAATGTGACATATCCCCAACACTTTCCAAATTTATAGTTATGTGAACAGTCCAATGGTAGCCTTATGTGAACAGTGTCATCAGTAGGCTTGTGTGAACAGTTCCAATGGTAGCCTTATGTGAACAGTGTCATTGGTAGGCTTATGTGAATAGTTCCAATAGTAGCCTTATGTGAATAGTATCATCGGTAGGCTTATGTGAACAGTTCCAACGGTATCCTTATGTGAACAGTGTCATCGGTAGGCTTATGTGAACAGTTCCAAGGGTAGCCTTATGTGAATAGTGTCATCGGTAGGCTTATGTGAATAGTTCCAACGGTAGCCTTATTTGAACAATGTCATCGGTAGCCTTATGTGAACAGTGTTTCTAGAACGGTGAGGTCCAACGGTAACCTCTATTTCCTTTTCCAAATTTTGAGCTCATGAATAGTGTTTCCAGAACGGTGAGGTCCAACAATATCCTCTATTTCCTTTTCCAAATTTTGAGTTCATGAACAGTGTTTATAAAAATACATACAAGTAGAGTATAACTTGAAAATAGAGTTATAAAACTCACAAAATAAAAAGGAAAATGAAATAAGAATACTTGTGTGTGTGTGTGTGTGAAGATCATATAGAACAATTATAGATATATTCATAAAATTTAAACATGAAAAGCATATATAAGATATACATATATATATTCAAAAAAATTATATATACACTAAACATATATATTGAAAATATATAAGTTATGTTCATATATAGAATGTACATATGTTTTGTATACAAAGAGAGTATACATATGTTGTATTTATATACAGAGCATAAATATGTTCTGTATATGTTTATATATAGAACATATATAAGTTTTCCTCATATAAAAAACATATATATGTTTCCTTTATATAAATAACCTATGCATGTTTTCTTTATGAACTGAACATATATATGTTCTATATATACAAAATTCACACTCTAAAATAACATGGGAAGGAGCATCAAAACTAACCTCATAAATAGAATTCTAAAATTATATGAAATATGTTCTATTACAATTCTGGAAACAAATACCATCACACATAAAAAAATAAAACAATTATGTTTAAATCATCCCAATTATTAAAAAATATAATCAGAATAAAAGTAAGTATTATAGATTAAAATAATTCAGAAATGAAAGTTAACAAATAAGTATGTATTGATATTAAAAGTATGTATGGAGATAGAAAATTATAATTATATTAAAAGAATGTATGGATAATAAAAGTTGAGGAATAAGGTTTATGTTGAAAAGATATAAGACTTATTGTTTTCACACAATCCTACAAATGTTAGAAATGCAATAAAAATCTATGTAGACAGAATTGATATAAATTTAAAAATGTTTCATGTGTTAAAAATTATTTGATGGAAGTAGTCAAAATAAAATAATAGATCCAAATTTTTTATAATTATAAATATAATATAGTGATATTAATGAAGATTATAAGAAAGTGTACCTTCAAGAACTTAAAAGATAAGGATATAACCATTTGATATGACATGTCTAACTAATGATACATCTTTAGTAGATGGTCAAAAATTTTACATTAAGAAGTAATAATTATATGTAAATACAATTTTATTTTCATCGTACATCATATGAGATTGATATTATGAATGGTGATTATTTTGAAAATTTATAAAGTACATACTATAGAAAACAACAGTGAGCAAAGAAATACAGGTGTGAAATAGAGTTATCATTTTGGGACTAACTTGATGACTAAATAAACTGTATATATTCAGGATAAACTGAATGTATATTGAATATATTCTGAATAAAAAAAATTTATATTTCATGCATTAAAATACAATGCATATGGAATATACACTAGGGTTTTGAGGAGGAATAATTCGGGTTACCGCCAAATGGCGGTCGCCGAGATTTACCCCTACCTCGCCCATATTTCCCCTCCTATATTGAGCCCACCCCCCATCAAGTTCCCCTCATCCCTCATTGAGCCCACTCCCCTCCACACCTCCTCGCTGTTATCTATCATCGAGCCCCCTTGCTGCATCATGCCTCCTCCCCCAGCCATAGAGTCCACATCCTTCCCTCCTCCCCCCACCATTGAGCCCCCTCCCCCACCTCCTTGTTGCACCATTCCGCCTCCCCCATCTACAGAGCCCCCCCTCCCCACTGTCAAGCCCCCTACCTCACCTTCTTGTGGTGCCCTGTGCCTCCCCACTCCATCAATCCCCCATCCCTCCCCCACTACACGATGACCCTTCCCTACCCCGGTGCCCCCTGTAGCTACTCACCATCAGCCCCCTGGTCACTGATCCTCCCCCTAGCCACAGAACCTCCCCCGAGGTGCATTCAATTCCCCTTACCCTATTTTCAATAAGAGAGTTCCACTATGATATTTTTTGTGTTCCTTAATCAAGGTACAATGTAATTTTTTTTTATTTTTGAATTTAGTTTTAGGTTCCTTATTTCATAAAATACATATATAAATTTTTTCAATAAAATTTATCTTATTTAATTGGCATTCCATGTTATTCTATAATTTTTATTGAATGGATTATATTTACGAAACTCTATATATGAATTTGTTTTCATTTTCAATAAAATCCATGTATGTGTTGAACCATTGTTTGGATTGAATAACTGATCTGTAATTGATCTTCAATTTTTATGCAATTGGCCTAAAATTATTCTAAAATTAGTTTTCAATTAGTCTGTAGTTTTTATTCGAATTCCTTCAATAGTTATGTTACAATAATATATATTTTACAATTGTTCTGCAATTATTTTTTATCTAAAACTTTCGATTCATTATTCTATATTATCTGAAATTGTTTATTTTCCAATTTTTTCTCAATAATTAGTTTGATACATTTTTCATTTTTCATGCTAGGTGTTTCTCATATCACTGCCATGGGGATTGATGCTTCTTTTAAATTGTTTATTTCAAGGTTTTCCATGATTTCTATAAATTTTATTCATTCTATTAATTGTTCATTTTATTTTCATTTGCTTACATGTTTACATTATACTACGCTTCATATTCAAATCTATTGTAGTTTTGATAAGCATAAAAATCATAATATGTCTTCAATTATAACTCATTATTATGGATAACATGTTGTGACCCGACCCGTGCCGGGGCTCGAGCCACAACTACCCCAATCCCGCTTCCATAGGTCAGGGGGGTGGCGATAAGCATCGAAGGTGAAACAAACTCGGGGATACCTTTTTCTAAGAACCTATACACACACACACATCCAAATCAATGAAAAAGTACAGAGGGAAAGGAAAAAAAGATTCAACACTACTATAAATAAACCAAACATGCATGAACCACTAAACAATACAAGTATGGTAAAGTAAACTAAAAGGAAAAGGGGGAAAAATACACGCCCAACTAGAAAGGTTCCACAACCTGGTAGTAACTGAAAAGTTAAAATAGATGAGAGAGAACCTCTCATGAATCCCAAGCTATGACCACTGTACGCAATCTAAGCACCTATATCCCTATGCTCCTCTGAATTCATGATCAACCTATTCGTCGTCTGTATAAGGCACGACACATGCGGTCAAAGCCCATATAGGGGTGATTATAAAAATACTCAGTAGGACTCCCCAAAAAGGTGAAGGGGGCTGTAAGAGATAATTAGAAAAATGAACAATAGTAGATAGGATAAGGTATGGTAAAAGGAGTGCAGCTCAACCCAACAAGAGAGTGAAGTAAGCTAATCCATACACAAGGAGCTAAAAATGGTGAGAAGATGAACTTCTCATTGAGTATTCACTACCTATAGTAGGAGAGTATACTCATCCAACCACAAGAATCTAGAAACAAAAATCATGTGGCATACCCCGCATGTCTTTGCTTCCCTTGGAAGGAGAGTAAACAATACCCAAGGAGAGGGTACTGTAAATAGAATGTATATATGTGATCAGTCAAAGAAACCCAAACGAGAGAGTAAGCAGATCTCCATCTCACAGATCAGCCCAAGAAAGTGAGTAGACAACAGTCCTAGAAGTAACCACCATCGATGCCCAGCATCCCACACGTCTTCCCTAAACTGCAAGTCAAAGGGACTCAATCATCGCACCTTGATACTATCCACTTTGGGCAGCACTGACTCGCCTTCACGGTTTTTAGGTCATGTTACAAGGACACGTCTCAGTGGGAAAAGTGTAACTATTCCTTGTGAGTCTAAAGGTACGTCAAAGCACACCTCGTCATTATGTCAAATAGTCAATAGGTCATGTCTCAAGGTTGATGACCCATGCATAGCCCAACTGGAGAGTTCTACTCTAGTCATCGGGTATTTGTGCCCTAGTATGTCAGGGGGGGGTCATCGCTCGAATGTTGATAGGGACCCACTACCCAGCCCCACTAGAGGGTATTGTCTAATAAGCATCATAGATGGGACCCACTGCCCAACCCCACTAGAGGGAATCCTAGAACTGCTATCGAGGACCACTGCCCAACCTAGCTTGAGGTAATCCTGGAACTACTATGGTCATCCATGTTGGATGGTACCTCTCAAAAAGCATCAAGCAACACCATTTTCCATCCCTGCTGGATGGTACCTCTACTCATGCAAACCCGGAACATTCACATCACATATCATAAAGTGGTACATGATGTGTATGGGCCCCACATGATACGTGACTCTGCCTCATCGCTTGTTTGTGTACTTAACCATTCTTAGTTACTAAATTATGAACAAGTACCACTAGGCATGTCGGTGTACTCCTAGAATACATGACACATCTAGTCAAAAGGGTGATGAGTGCACAACACTCTTCATTGGTCTGGAGGTCTAGAAACATAATTTATTAACATGCCTCCTCAAACTACCCCAAAACATTTAACTGCATCTCTTCATACATCTTCTTCACTCTCACAGGAGTAGATGCAGATCTAAGTTGCGGGTTCTATTCAAACAATACAGAAGGATCTTCCACCGATATTCATTTCATGTTTCCACAATTAATGAGATCATGAATAAGGCTCTACATGTTCAAACAGATCACACTGTTGCGATTCTTGGGAAAAAATGTACAAGATCGACTATCCCTTCACCCCAACCGGACATCTGATGGAAAAGTCTCATATTTCCACATTCCGCTTGAATGATGTCCCATGGGTCCCATGCCTCAATACTGAAATTAATTATATGGATTTCTCCATTGTGATCCTCATGAAAATAACACATGAGATTGACTATTCATTTGTCTAAATCGGACCCCCGGTTAAAAGGTCACATTTCACTATAAGACGCCCAAACCGAACTTCATGGATCCCACACCTTGATCTCGATTTAAAATCCTGATATTGGTCTAAAAAAGGTTGACTCAATTTCAAGATCACAACACCACTGACGGCTCAAAAATCTGATTTCATATGGAAGTGTTATGATATATGCAAGATTCTGAAACAATAATAATAATAATATTATTAGATGTTTCATGTACCCAAACCATGAACCTGAATAAAAAAACTAACATTAGTCTAGAATCGACCGTCTTATGAAGAGGGTCACATTGCCACTAATGACACGTCAATCAGACGTCGCACGCAGGAGTTATGGAAGGTCAAAGATTTAATAATAATATCAAAACTAATGTTTCACAAAAGTTTCATGGACTTAGGTTGTGATTTGGAGAGAATTATCCAAAATGGGCTTAAAATGATCGTATCATCGATAGGGTCACATCGTTGCTGATAGTGTGTCAATCGGACACCGTACGGGGAAGTTACAGGGGTTTAAATAAAATAAATAATAATAATATCATCATTATTATTATTCTTTTTTTATTCCCTCCCCCTAGTGTCCCCCCCCCCCATTTTCCACATGGGCAACCACCCCTATGCACCCTAGCTGTCGGTCATTGTTTCTCGCATTAGACCTCCCCTGGACACCTCCTCGCACGCCGTGGATGCGGCCGCCTCGCCGAACCCCCTTACAGTACCTGCTCATGCTGCTATAGACCCCTCGCACCTCCTGCTCATGTCGCTGCAGACCACCCACCACCGGATCCCATCTTGGTTGACGTGCACGGACTGGATCCACCTTCTGTATTCCATACCAACTCCTCTGGTTTCCCAATCGTAGATCCAAAAATAGATTGGTGATCCTCACAATGAGAGCTTCATATCACCAGCCTCCACTCGACAATCCATCAGTGGTTTGATGCATCCAAAAGTGGGCGATGAATATCTATGAAGAAAGGATAGATTTTGGATAAATTTATAGTCTTTGAACACAAATCAATGGTTATGCTAGTGTGTCCATTGACAAATGATAAAGAAAAAGACGATAAAACAAGCAAGAATGGATTTTTAAAGGAAAACTTCAATCAAAAAAATGTGGAATAATCCTACCTCGATTGATCTATTTATCACTACCGACACGTTTTTCATGCTCCTACTTAGATTCTCCAAGGTTCTATCAAAGAAAAATCTTTGATTTTATGAACAATAGATGAGAGAGAGGGTTTTGTGGAGGGAAATAGATAATCGAGGCTAACCCTAATCCTAATCCCTTAATATCTTATTTAAAGAAAACCACTGAAACCCCCGCCAACAGTCATAAAATCTGAAACCTCTGAGCTCTCTCATTTTATGTCACACCTAGGTAAAAAACGTCATTTTGAACTCAACGATGGTATCAAATTTCAAATCGGATCCCCCATTCAAGAGTTATTCGATACGACATTAGGGGTAAAATAATTAAGTTTAATTATTTTATTTATGTTTTTTCCCTAAGTTTACTTTTCTCACAGAAGTCTCACTCCGACAAAAGTTATACCACGCTTAGGGTAAACACCATGTTTTGGACTCAGTCATGGCCTCAAATTTCGATCTGGTTTACCGTTTGAGATATATCTTATTTTCTTTATATTCATAGTATAAAATATACTTAATATTTTAAAAAAATTAATTCTGGGCACATCGGGCCACATAATTGCACATCGTCTCAACACCTAACTCTAGAAATATATTTAAAAATATTCCAAAGTCTTACAAGCCAAAAACCGGGTCTTTACATCATTCCCTCCTTCAATATTTTCATCCTTGAAAAGAAAAACTAGGGAAACAACTTGGAATACTGATCTCACACCTGGCTCTCCTGATCCCAGTAAAACTTGCACGTTTCCATGATGTCATAGCACATGAACCAAAGGGATGGTCCATCCTCATAAGGTCTGCTCCTTTCGATGGCGTGCATAGAAACATGCATGTATCTCCTCAGATGTGATTCATGGGAGATGTCGTGTGCCCACTCTAGATATTGGGGGTAAGGCAATGTGGTAGGAAACCTCTCTATCTCTTTGCATGGTCCCGAATGGCCCGATGAAACTCATGGTATAGTTTGCCTCCCTAGCCAAACCTCTAAATCCCACATCACAACTGGAATAATTTTTTGTACCTGAAACAAGGTCATGTGATTCCCTCCTTCAGAATATCCATCTGGTGAAATGCATAAGGATATCTAGTCACAAGATTTCATTGTCATGAACCAACCTGGGTCGACTCTGAACTGGTCACCCAAGTCGATATGTGACAAGGCCCGAGAGGCGTTCCTGATCCTCCCGGGCTGGTGACATGTTCCAGGGCATCAACAGAGTACCAATGGGAATTATGTTTTTCAATATACAAATAAATAAAAGTAGTAGAAAATAAAAAGTACAAACCAAGATAAATATGGTCTTCAAGATCCATGTCATTTACATTACAATAAATGGTACAAAAAAAAAAACCAGAATACCAAATGGAACCTGACACCCAAGTCATCTCCATGTGACCCTGAGGGTCACCCTCTAATCCACAACTAACCATCACCTAAAGTGATTGAACCGAAACCGAAACCTTCTGTAGAAGCTAAAAATAAGAAAAGAATATAGGCATGAGTATTAAAACTCAGTAGGTAGGCCCAAATAATTATATTCCCAATGCACATCCTTTAAATAAAAAAACATCGATTAACATCTTTTAAATACAATTTATAAATATATATTTTTCCACACTTTAAATTTTAAAGGAAATAAATCACATCTCAATCCATTGATCTCATTTTTCAAAACTAGGCTCAAGTGAATCAGGGAAAGAGGGACCAAGTAAGAAGTGATCATTTTTCATATTAAGGTAAAAGGGTAGAAATAATTGTTCATTCAAAACACTCATCTTGAAAACCTTTTTAACAATCCACAAATTCACCATTTTTAAGAAAACACCAAATCCAAGCATAATAATAATGTATACACACAATGAGGGCAATGTCACTAACCAAACTATCCACGAAGGAACACGGGAAAACCTAAGAACTCAGAGGAGAACCAAAACATACTAATACCTATGAACCCATTCCCGGTATCATGCCACACATGATGAAATCAAAACACCCAAATGCCTGTCCACCCTAACTCAGGACAGACCGAGGGGCCCAATCCCATATTAATAAACTCAAATATCCACCTACTATGTGCCACTAGTCATAGCGTGAACAACCAGTGCAACAATCATTCTTAATAATCTTCATAGCTATGCTAGGTTACCATGTTATGTTCACAAAGGGGTGTTCCACACATTCCAAACAACAAGCCATACATATATACATTCCATCATACATATCACACATACTAGCACCACCCCGACCACCTCAAGGAGTAGTCTTTGACTTAAAACAATTATTACATAAGGGAGGTCTCATACTGAGGACACTCCCATCCCACGATCAACCAACACGGCAAGACTCACTCCCAAAGGGGTTTTCCAAATGAATCCATTTTAAGAAAAATTCCAAACAGGACTCATGACATTTTCACACACCAAATATTTTATAAAGAACTAAACACAAGCCATTTTCAATACCAAACAATCTTAAAAATACACCTTAGAAACACCAACCACCATTTGAATACCAAACCATCATCTGGAAAACCAAACCACACCTTAAGAAATTACAAACCTCTTAGAAAAATACAACTAGAAAGTTTCACAAGCACTCGGTGTGCAAAACCTACCTAATCCACATCACACGTTCAAAGAGATTAAGCAAAACAATTTATTTTATAAGGAACAATCATTATAAGCATGAAACATTACTATTTAATAATTAAGGGAGGTGTGAAAATCAATCAATCAATGAAATTTTAACTTTAGAGGAGAGGTGTAAAGTGATCCTACCTCAATCAATGAAGAAATTCCGGAATCCGGTGCGAAAACTCAATTGCACCTCAACCGCACCCAAGGGAGGCAATATCCAACCTAAAACATCAAGATCAAACCCAAAAATTAAGGATTCAACCCTAAAAATCAGAACCCTGACTGAGGGAGAGAGGAACCCCCAAGAAACTGAAATAAAATCCTAGAAAGAAGGGAGAAACCAAGGGAGAGAGGACATACATGATGATCTGAGGGATAAATCACCCCAAAATACAAAAAAAAATAGATCCCCAAGGAAACCAAGATAGGGGGAAGAGGTTCCTAGGGTAGAGGATTTCAAATGGGAGTGGTAAGGGTGTGTTTGGGTACAAAAATTGGGGAGGGAGAAAAGTTTTTAATAACTTGGATAGGCCACACGGGTAGTCCACATAGTCTATCAAACTGTGTATATACCGTGCGACCGCTACTGCCAAGAAGCAAATCGACCGTAAAACCTACCCACATGGTATGACAAACCATGTGGTAGTCGTGCGGTAGCTACTTCCTCACCTGGGAGTTTCCGCACGATTACCTAGGTCGGGGCGCATGGTTACTCCTAACCGTTCGCAAGCTATGTGCCTTAAGTCATATAGCCCAAAACACCTATTTTATCCAAAACTCAAGGGGGAAACCAATGAAGAAATCTAGGCCAAGAAAGGAAGGAAAAATACTCTAAAAACTCAAACCCGTCACACCAGGTTCCTGAGGAAATAACAAAAAATACAACCCAAACCAGGACTGAAGATGAATTCCAAAACCTAGGTGTGACGTTCACAGTCGATGTCTCACAATAGAGACCCTATTACACGCTCAAGAAGTGAAGAAGTAAACACCATCAACTGAAGAAAATTGTACCCTCTTGCTCCACTAGGGTTAGCTGTAGTGAAGTTAATTGCCTTGAAACTTCCCACACCAGGTGAGCTTGAGACTTCCTTCTAAGGTTCTCTGCTACAATGTTTCCCTTTCCCGGCATATAGACTATCTCGAAGTCATAGTCCTATAGTAAGTTCAACTAGCGTCGCCGCCTCAGGTTCAAGTCTCTCTGAGTGAAGATGTACCTGAGTCTCTGGGGGTCTGTGCAAACCACAAATCATTATTCTAGAAGGTTGTATCTCCACACCCTCAGGTTGAAGACTATTTCTGCCATCACCACATAGTGAGTCACGTAGTTCTGTTCGTGGGTTATCCATCACTTCGATCTGTACTTGATAAATGTTGTATCAAGGTTGAAGTTGAGCAAGAAAAGTTACCAATAAAAAGGGTATGTGATTAAACTCATCCAACTACAATAGTCTAGACATGAAAAGCACATGGCATTCCCTGTGCGACTTCACCTCTCTTAGAAGGAGAGTAACCCCAAACCAGACACTCTACCGCACCTGCTAGTGGCATTCCAAGAAAAAGGAGTTCAAGAAAAAAAACTCCACTGGAAATGTTAGGACCTGTTTCGACACTCCTCTTTACAACTTTTCCATGAATTCAGAAGTCAGAGGGACTCATCCACCATACCTCGATACTATCCACTTTGGGTGGAACTAACTCACACTCAAAATTTTTTCTCGCATCACAAAAACACGTCTTGGTGGGGGAAGGATCCCCCTTTCTTATGCATTCAAAGCTATGTTGAACAACACCGACACAGGATACACCGATGCCCCGTGATACCCCGATAAAACCTAAATCAAGGAGCATGGAGGAGAGAGTACCCCCCACAATGCTTAACAAGTTCTACTAAAAAGTATAAAATACACAGGGCTTACCTCTTATCATCTCATGCATTGCAGGATCATAGACATCCAAAGCTTGTAGCTGTTTGCTGCCCCAGATGTCAGCTTCCTGAGCCTGGCGTGGGCTTCTTAGTGGTGGTGGTGGTGGACAGACCTCATAACTTTGTCCCCACCTCCATCTCCTCCTTCTCCTCTACCAGCACCACCTCCTTGGGGACCACCCTGTCCCCACCTAGTAGATCCCTAATCACGGTGTCGTCTCTGCCGTGGTGGTCCACCTACTACCTACCTGGGGTTCTCAGCATGTCTGGTCGGGCAGTCTCATTCCATGTAACCTCTCCCATCACAAGCATATCACTAGACCTCTTCAGGTAGACCCTATGCTATGTGCTTCCATGGACCCATGCGACTACATGCTTGAGACCGATTATGGGGAGGCCTCCTACATCAAGATCTTATCGTCTGACGCCTGCTAGCTACAGTAGACATCACAACTCTGTTGTGCCTGCTACCACAACTAGTTGTATAGCATCCCTCTGAAAAAAATATCTCTATAAACATCTTCTACTCCAACACCCCTACATAGTTGGGGATTCATAATGGTACTATGATAACACAAATATCTATGAAGAGTCTATACTTGAACTTCCATGCTCAGAAGTAAATATCATGGATCATGTCTAGAGAGTAGCATGTAAGTTATGTGAACCTATTCGTGTACTCAGCCACTATCATCCCTCCCTATTGAAACTGCAGGAGCTCTTAAATCTGGATGGAGTGCAAGAAGGAAGGGTAATACTCCTCACGAAACAAATACTATAAGTTTTCCCACAAGAGTGCCAACTAATCGAGTATCTAAGTAACCAAGCTCCACAAATTCCCAACTGTTTTGTGAAAAAGGTTGGATACCAAAGCCACCATTTTATTTTTCTGTGTCCATACAAGCTTGAATAGGTGGAAGACCATCTCTATCAAAACCTCTGCTGCCTAAGGGTCTGGCTCACCTTGGAACCTCAGTAGTCTCTGTCATTGGAACTCACAGAGTGTTCTCAGCCTACGCACATCCTCAGCCAGCCCTGTTGGGGCTGTATGTTACTCAATAGGTGGAGGTACTGCTATCTTCCCACCTGGAGGAAAGGGATCACATGATAGAACCACAACTGATGTCACACCACTCACAGGGTCGTCATCACAAACCAAAGCTAGTATCATGGATGGTTGGCATCGTAGAGACATCCTGAATGTTATCAAGGAGTATCACTATCATATGATCACACACACACACACACACATATATATATATATCAACAACAATGGGGAGTTGAATCAAGAAGAACAGTAAAAGAATTAATCCTATATGATTCATGTACCATTTTTCCCTACAACAAGTGTCTCAGGATGCCGAGTCAACAAGCAGGTAATTAGGGTCCTAGTGAATGGATACGCCGGTCACCCATACCATCACTAGACTCCCTAGACTAAGAGTCTCTCTCGATACACTTCGACATTGTTTCCCTAAACACAACCAAGACTTCTTTTTAGGGAAACGTCTGAACAACATACCAATAGTCGAACCACCATTTGATACTACTTTGTCGCGACCTGACCCATGTTAGGGATTGAGCTTCCACTACTCCAAGCCTGCCTCCATAGGTCAGAAGTGGCGATAAGCGTTGAAGGCACAAAAAATTCAGGGAGGCCTTTTCCTAAGAACCTGTACACACACACACAGCCAAATCAATGAAAAAGTGAAGATGGAAATGAACAAAAGATGAAACACTGCTATAAATAAACCAAACATACATGAACCACTGAACAATATAAGTATGGTAAAGTAAACTAAAAGGAAAAGGGGGAAAATACACACCCAACCAGAAAGGTTCCATAACCTAACAGTAACTAAAAAGGAAAAATATCTAAGAGAGCCCCACTTCTAAATCCCAAGCTATGACCATCGTACGTGGTCCAAGCACCCATATCCCTATGCTCCTCTAAAGTTGCGATCAACATGTCTATCGTCTGTGTAAGGCATGACACGTGTGGCCAAAGACGATGCATGGGTGAGTATAAAAATACTTAGTAGGTTTCCCTGAAAAGGAGAAGGGGGATTTGTAAGAGATACTCAGACAAAGAAAAGTAGTAGATAGGATAAGGTACAGTAAAAGGAGTGCAGCTCAACCCAACAAGAGAGTGAAGTAAGATCATCCAAACACAAAGAGCTAGAAATTTTGAGAAGATAAATTTTAGTCAAGACTTCACTACCCATAGTAGGAGAGTAGACTCATCCAACCATGAGAAGCTATACATAGAAAGCACATGGCATACCATGTGTGTCTCTGCTTCCCTTGGAAAGAGAGTAACCAAAACCCAAGGAGAGGGTACTGGAAAAAGAATGTATATATGTGCTAGTCAAAGAAACCCAAACAAGAGAGTAAGGGGATCTCCATCTCATAGTTCGGCCTAAGAAAGTGAGTACCCAACAGTCTCAGAAGTAACCACCATCGATGCCCAACATCCCGCACGTCTACCCTGAACTGCAAGTTAAAGGGACTCAATCATCGCACCTCGATACTATCCACTTTGGGAAGCAGTGACTCAACTTCAGAGTTTTTAGGTCGCATCATAAGGACGTGTATCAGTGGGAAAAGTGTCCCTATTCCTTGTGAGTCTAAAGGTACATCAAAACATGAATTTTCGCTATGTCACACAGTTGAGAGGTCGTGTCTCAAGGTTGAGGACCCATGCCCAGCCTGGCTGGAGGGTTCCACTCTAGTCGTCGGGTATCTGTGCCCTTGTACGTTGGGGTGATCATCTCCTAGAAGTCGATGGGGACCCACTTCCAAGGCTCTCTTAAGGGTACTTCCCAAAAATCATCTTCGATGGGACCCACTGCCCAGCCCTGCTAGAGGGAATCCCGAAACTTCCATTGGGGACCACCCAGCCCAGCTGAAGGTAAACCCGGAACTGATCTGGCCATCCCTGCTGGATGGAACCTCTCAAAAAGCATCGAGGAACACCATTGGTCATCCCTGATGGATGGTACCTCTCGTAAAGCATCAAGGAACACCACTAGTCATCCCTAATGGATGGTACCTCTACGCATACCAACCTGGAACATTCACATTGCATCTTGTAAAGTGGTACACGGTGCGTATGGGCCCCACATGATGTGTGACCCCACCTCATCACCTGGTCATGTACTTAACCATTCTCAGGTACTAAATTATGAACAAGTACCCCTAGGCATGTCAATGTACTCCCAGAGTACATGGAACATCTAATAAAAAGGGAAACAAGTGTATGATTCTCATCATTGGTATGGATGTCCAAAAACATAATTTACTAACACACCTCCTCAAACAGCCCCAAAACATTTAACCACATATCTTCATACATCTTCTCCACTCTAATAGGAGTGGATGCAGATCTAATTCGTGGGTTCTCTTTAAACTCTATAGAAGGATCTTCCACTGGCATTCCTTTCATGTTTCCACAATTAATGAGATCATGAAAAAGACTCTGCGCATTCAAAAAGATCACACTGTTTTGATCCTTATGGAAAAACACACAAGATCGACTATTCATTCTCCCCAATCGGACATCCTATGGAAAACACGCATATCGCTGCATTGTGTTTGAATGACGTCCCATGGGGCCTACACATCGATCCTAATACTAATTATATGGATTGTGCCAATGCAATCCTCATGGAAAAACACACAGGATTGACTATTCATTTTTCTAAATTGGACTCTGAGTGAAAAAGTCACATTTCACCGCAAGACGCCCGAACTGGACTTCGTGGGGCCCATACCTCAATCTCAATTTAAAATCCTATTGTTGGTCTCAAAAAGGATACCTCAATGTCAAGATCACAATGCCGATAATGTTACACAAATCTGATGTCGTATGGAAGAGTTACGACAGAAGCAAGATTATGCAACAATAATAATAATAATATTGGGTGTTTCATGGACCCGAACCACGAACCTGAATAAAAAAATTAACATCGGTCCCAAATTGACTATCTTAAAGACAGGGTCACATCACTATTGACAGCACATCAATCGAACGTCGCCCGCAGGAGTTATGGCGGGTCAAAGATTTAGTAATAATATCAGAACTAATGTTTCACAAGCATTTCATGGACCCAAGCCTCGATTCATAGAGAATTATCCAGAATGGTCTTAAAATGATCATATCATCAACGGGGTCTTGTCGCTGTTGATGGTGTGTCAATCGGATGCCGCACGGGGAAGTTACAGGAGTTTAAATAAAATTATTATTATTATTATTATTATTATTATTATTATTATTATTATTATTATTATATTTTTCTTGTTTATTCCTTTCCCCCCTAGGGTTTCCCTCCCCCACCCCCCACCCCATTTTTCATACGGGTCGTCACCCCTACGCACCTTGGTCACCGCCCTCCAGTCGTCGGTCGTTGCTGCTCTCGTCGAACCACCCCCGACAACCTCCTCACACACTACGACCACTGCCTCCTCGTCGGACCCCCTTGCGGTGCCTACTCGCATCGTCATGGACTACCCGCCACCATATCCCGTCTTGATTGACTTGCAAAGACCAGATCCACCTTCCGCATGCCATACCAACTCCTCCAGTTGCCCGATCATAGATATGAAAACATATTGGTGATCCTCGTGATGGGAGCTTCATGATGCTAGTCTCCGCTCGATGATCCATTGGTGGTTTGATGTGTCCAAAAGTGGGTGATGAATATCTGTGAAGAACAGATGAATTTGTCATAAATTTATAGGATTTGAACACAAATTGATGGTCATATTAGTGCGGCCATCAACGAATGATAAATAAAACAACAAAAAAATGAGCAAGAATGGATTTTTCAAGGAAAACATCAATCGGAAAAATAAATGTGGAAAAGTCCTGCATCAATTGATCCATTTATCGCTACCAATGCGTTCTTCACGCTCCTGCTTCGATTCACCGAGTTTCCATTGAAGAAAACTCATTGATTCAATGAAGAATGGATGATAGAGAGGGTTTGGTGGATATATATATATATATATATATATATATATTAGGGTCTAAACGTAATCCTAATCCCATAAGCTCTCATTTAAAGAGAACCACTGAAATCCCCGCCAAAAGTTGAGGAATCTGAAACCTCCGCGCTCACTCATTTATGCCACGCCTAGGTAAAACATGTCATTTCGAACTCAGCGGTGGTCTCAAATTTTGAATATGATCCCATGCTCAAGAGTTATTCGATATGATGTCAGGGGTAAAATAATTAAGTTTAATTATTTTATTTACAATTTTCCCATGTGTGACTTTTCTTCTCATAGAATTCCCGCACCGACAAAAGTTATATCCTGACTAGGGTAAACGTCATGTTTCGGACTCAACTGTGGCCTCAAATTTCTGATCCGAGTTACTGTTTGAGAGATATCACATTTCATTTGTGTGCATAGTATAAAATATACTTAATATTTTTATAAAATTAATTCCGGGCACACCGGGCCTCAGAATTGCATGTCGTCTCAACGCCTAGCTCTGTAAATATATGAAAACATATTCCAAAGTCTTAAAAATAAAAAATTGTGTCACTACGTAACAATAGCATATAATTTAATCTATAATTAACATGACTATAATATATAATTAATTTTTCAATTATAACTACCATTAAATGCATTGGATTATTTATACTAATTGTTTTGTGCATTAAACATTTTTCTCATGTGGTAAACATTAAAAAATGGAAAAATCCTTATTATGATTTTTTATATATGCTTAATTATATTGATTAAGTTAACGG
The DNA here is from genome assembly GCA_963277665.1 of Viscum album. Taxonomy (NCBI): domain Eukaryota; kingdom Viridiplantae; phylum Streptophyta; class Magnoliopsida; order Santalales; family Viscaceae; genus Viscum; species Viscum album. Next base: position 3,718,266 of record OY728129.1, read on the forward strand.
GAAACATACTCTAACAAAAATTCTAAAATTAAAATTGGATTTGGTATATATGGAGAAGGGCAGTTAGAATTTCACATTTTATTGGGATAAATTTTAGAATTTTATAGTATTAAATAGTTAGCATTGAATTGTTAGCATTTAGTAGCATTTAAAAACTTCCCTAATATAAAAAAATTCTATGCAAAGTTTCTTTAATTTTTTTAAGAATTTTTTATCCAAAATTTTTCATTATATAGATTTACTAAAATTATAAATTGTGTTTCTTTAAATTTTCTCTATATATATATTTAAAGTTCAATATATGTGATTTTTTTAATATTCATTGTATTTTTTTATGTATCGACTCTATAGATGTTTAGTAGATGTAATTTATCCTCTGTTTAGGTTCACTATATATTTGTTGATACAGTATTGACTATCTAAAGTCTTGACTGTATTTTTTTAACATATTTACAATTATTTGATCATTGTACATTTTTACTAAAATTTATTTGATTTTACTATAGAATTTTCACCATATTTTTGTTGTTCAGTTCTTATAGTTGGGTCACCATCTCCTCTCTGACCATCAGCTCTTCCATGGCCCAAAAGGTTCGACTTCTCTCATTCTATTTGTACTATACTGCCCAAATTCCCTAATCTATGTGGGATATCTCTCTAAATTCTACCATTAGACTAAACTATTGAGGTAAGTAGTTTTCCATCAATGAATTGGGTATTGTCTATTTTTTTACTATATGTTATAAATTCTAAAATATGTTCCTATACTATAAAGTTCAAAAACATATATAACAGTAAATAATTTATTTATCTATTTATTGATATATTTTTTCACTAATTCATGTTTTCAGATAATTTCTCTATGCTTATTACCATAATATATCTTAGTTATCTTTGAATATCATCTTGTGTTACAAGAGAGTACAAATTTTCATTTCTTCAGGAAATGATTTTAAGGAAAAATCTTGGGTATCAAATCATCTTTGAATACCAACTTGTGTTATAAGAGAATACAATTTTTCATTTTCTTAGGAAATCCTTATAAGGACAAAGACCGGGTTTCAGATCAGCTTTATATTTTACTAATTTTTATTTCATATTCATGAAGTTCCTTCCATTTCCATTTTTTCTTTTGTAAAACAAGCTCTCAAATATTTTATTGAATTTAATTTTCTTATTATGTATTCTTCAGACATTACCTTTCAGTTTTTTGATCTGATGAAGCCATGAATATTGATTTAGTATTTTAATTACCATTGTTACTTATTTTTGTAGGCTATACATGTTACCATAGTACTCTTTTTCTTACCAGTCAACTCTAATAAGATATTTTTTATAAATTCATTGTAAATTAACAGTTTATTGATGTTTCATGCATGGTTGGATTTATTTTTGAATTTACTGTGTTTGATAAATTTAATTTGTGAAAACTATTCGGTCGAGAATACTTATGCTTAGTTACTTGGTGAATTTTTAAAATTGATAAAATTTATGAATGATGTGCTATATATTTAGGTTTTCATTTAAATTTCCATCCAACGTAGTTATACTATCTTCTTACTCACAATCAAGATGCATTTCATTTATGTGATATTGTTGCCTCTATCTATATGGGAATTGTTTGTTCATTCCATTGCAAGTGAGTTATTTAGAGCTTCATGTCATTTTATGACATTTGGAAGTTAAATTTTTTCAGTTTTATTGCTTATTATTAAATAAAATATTGTGTTTTGTATATTTTTTTATGTGTGGATGTTTTCAATATTTGTGCATGTTATTTTTTAACCATTTTATTAGTGATAAATTCTCTTTAAATTCCCCTTCACTGTTCTAGATTTCCTATCAATAATTATGCTTACATAGGATTTTTCTCTATGTTTGATAAATTATGTTGTTGTAATTATACTTGTGTTCTTTTCTATTTTTATATATTCCTTTCCTTATTGAAATCATTTATTTGTACATTTAGGAACTTCAAATGCAATGAAGACACATAGGATGTGCTTCGGACTTTTGAATGAAAATTCTATATGTGATATCTCATATTACCTTTTTAAATCCATTTTCATATCTTAATACCACCCCTTGTAATATCTAAATATCTAGCTTGGTGTCCAATGAAGTTTGGTCTTTTGAGACCTCTCTAGAGGTTTGGTTTTCTTTCTTGAATCTCATCCTGTTAAATTTTTTAGGTTGTATGAAATTCATTTTATTTTGATGAAATTCGAATTTTACAAGTTATAGTGGACCACGAAAAAAATTAGAAATGAGTGTGCTGTGAAATTTTCGTTCTTACCAGGGAAGACTATCCCACATTCATGTCTTGTAACTTTATTACCACTTCTCTTTTTCTTTAGGTGTGCTAATACTATGTGTTGTTCTTTTATTGATTTTTACATTAACATGCTTGTTATTTATACTTCTACTGAATTAATTTTGAATATAGTTTATAAGGTATAAATGAAGTAAATCAAAAAATCATTTTTTCTCACTATTTCCCCTTTATTTACATATAGGAAGTTTTTTCAAGTGAAAATTCCATGTTAAGTGACTTCATCAATATATCATTGTTGTCGGTTTATTAAATGGTACACATCTATGTTCTCTATTACATTATTTAACTTTATATTACATAGAAAATTCATGAATTCTCATTTGATATTCCTTTCTCTTAAATTATGGTAACAAATATATCATCATTACCTTTTTTATATTCCTTTCCCTTATACAATGGTAACATTATTTAAAATTATATATAACTATCATGCCTCTTTAAGATTTATATTATGTGCAATTAAAATATACATACATTGTATACTGTATGTGCATAGGTGTATTCAATATACGTATGGTATGCATACATTTTTTTTAAATTACATACACCAGTGTGCATACTATGTCTATACATTGTTTGAAAGTACACACAACTATACACATATAGTATATTGTATATAGTATGCAATTACATACTCCCATTACTCTTTAAGAATCATATTTTACAATGTATAAAGTTTAGTATTCCTCTTATGCATATTCTAGATTAATAAATTACATACAATATGCATATAATACACATATTTTTTGAAATTACATATGTGTATGCATACACTTCATAAATTGTTTGAATTTACCTACACTTGTAAACATACTTGAACATTGTTTAAAAAACTACATGATTCCTACACTGGTATGCATATATTATTCAAAATGTGTATAAGTAGATGACATGTCAATCATATGTGTGGTCTGCCCGGAACGATCGAATATGCAGTTTTTAAAGGTTTGATGCCATTTAAAAAGGTGTGTTTGGGGGCCAAAACCAATCGAACGACATCCAAATGTTGTTAAATCATATGAAAAAAAACAATAAATTGAATTATGAAATGGTCAAGTAGATCAAATGTCAATCTGATCTGGCTTTTCTCGGGAGGACCAATAACACATTTTTAGTATCATAAAACACAAAAATGTGAACTAAACGATCAGATATATAGAAAAAACACCAGAATTACTTGAAATCATAAGAAAACTATAGTATTATTATTTTTTATATGTATGATGAGAAATCATAGGAAAACCATATTATTATTATTATTTATCTGTATGAGGAGATGACACGTCAATTGAACGTGTGGTCTCCTCGAAACGACTGAATATGCAGATTTTAAAGGTTTGACGCCCTTTAAAAATAAGTGGGAGGTCAAAACCAGTTGAACAACCTCTGAATTCCATGAACTCGAATGAAAAAAAAACATAGAGTAAATTTTGAAATGTTCGAGCAGACGGTACGTCAATCATAGGCGTTGTTTGACTAGGATGATGGAAAACACACTTTTAGTGTCATAAAACACTAAAACATGTGTTTCATGGATAGATATATAGAAAACAAACTCACAGTGACTTTAAATCAAAGGTAAAAAAGTATTATTATTATTATTCTTGATGTGTACAAGTAGATGAAATGTCAATCGGACGTGCGGTCTACCCGGAACGACCGAATATGCTGTTCTTAAAGGTTTGACTTCCTTTAAAAAGGTGTATCTAGGGATCAAAACCAATAAAACGATATATGAATGCTTTGAAATCATATGATAGAAACCATAGAGTGAATTGTGAAATTATCGAGTGGACTAAACATCAATCCAAGCTAATGTTTGCCCAGGAGGATAGAAAACACACTTTTTGTGTCATAAAACAACAAAACACGCGTTTAACATCCAGATACATATAAAACAGCCACATAATGACTTGAAATAATAGGAAAACTAGCTTATTATTATTTTTGATGTTTACGAGGAGATGAAACATAAATCGTACATGCGGTCTACCCAGAACGATTGAATATGCGGTTTTTAAAGGTTTGACTCCCTTTAAAAAGGTGCATCCATGGCTCAAAACCAATCAAAAAATATCTGAATGCTTTGAAATCATATGACAGCAACCATAGAGTGAATTGTAAAATTATCGAGTTGACGGAACATCAATCCAAGCTAACGTTTTCCCAGGAGGACCGAAAACACACTTTTTGTGTCATAAAACAACAAAACACGCATTTAACAGTCAGATCCATATAAAATAACCTCATAATGACTTTAGATCATAGGAAAACTATATTATTATTATTATTATTGATGTTTAAGAGGAGATGACACATAAATCAGATGTGTGGTCTGCCTAAAACAACCAAATATGCAGTTTTTAAAGGTCTAATGCTCTTTTAAAACACACGGGTGGTCAAAACCAGCCGAAAGACCTTCAAATTCCATGAAACCAGATGACCACAACTGTATATTGAATTATGAATTGGTTTAGCATACAATTTATCAATTGGAGGTCTCGTTTTTCTGAAATGATGGAAAACGCACTTTTAATGTCATAAAACACCAAAACGGGCATTTAACAATCAGATATATAGAAAAAGACCTTATAATGACTTAAAATCACAAGAAAACCATATTATTTTTATTCTTGAACTATATAAGGATATGTCACATCAATCGGATGTGGGGTCTGCCCAAAACAACCAAATATATGGTTTTTAAATGTTTAATGCCCTTTAAAAAGGTGTGTTCGAGGGTCAAAATCAACCGAACAATATTCAAATGCCATGAAATTAGATGATAACAATCGTAGCATGAATTTTGAAATAGTCAAGTAGAAGGAACATCAATACGAGCTAATTTTTTCCCAGGAGGACCGAAAATGCATTTTTAGTGTCATAAACACCAAAATGCATGTTTAACAGTCAGATCTATAGTAAAAACCTAGGAATGACATGAAATCATAGGGAAAAAATATTATTATTATTAGTGACAAGTACGAGTAGATGGCATGTCAATGAGATGTGTGGTCTACCTGAAATGACTGAATATGTGGTTTTTAAAGATTCGATACCCTTTAAAAAGGTGTTTCATGGGGTCAAAACCTTTTAAAAAACCTATGAATGCCCTGAAATTAGATGAAAATAACCATGAAGTGAATTTTGAAATGGTAGAGTAGACGGTACATCAATTAGAGGTGTATTTTAATTAGGATGATGGAAAATACACTTTTAGTGTCATAAAACACCAAAACATGCGTTTAACGGTCAGATCCATAGCAAACAACCTCAAAATGACTTGAAATCATAAGAAAGTCGTATTATAATTATTTTCGATGTGTACAAGTAGACATAACATCAATTGGATGTGCGGTATATTCGGAGCGAGTGGATATGTGGTTTTTAAAGATTTAACGCCTTTTAAAAAGGTGTGTTCGGGGGTCAAAACCAACTGAACAGCATATGAATGCCATGAAATTAGACAAAAACAATCGTAGCATGAATTTTGAAACAGTTGATTATATAGAACGTTAGTCTGAATATCATTTTTTTGGTAGGACCAAAAACACACTTTTAGTATCATAAAACACCAAAACACGTGTTTAACGATCAGATTCAAAGAAAACAAACTCAGAATGACTTGAAATCAAAGTAAAATAATCTTATTTTTATTCGTGACATGTTGGAATAGATGAAACATCTATCGGATGTGCGGTTTGTGCGTAATGATTGGATATATGGTTTTTAAAGATTTGATGCCCTTTAAAAAGGTGTGTTTGGGGGTTAAAACCAGCAGAACAACCTCTAAAAATAATGAAATCAAACGTCAATAACCATGAAGTAAATTATGAAATGGTTGAGTAGATGGTACAACAATCGTAGGAGTCGTTTGACTAGGATGACATAGAATTCACTTTTAGTGTCACAAAACACCAAAATGTGCATTTAATAGTCAGATCCATAGTAAACAACCTCAGAATGACTTGAAATCATATGAAATCATCTTATTGTTATTATTTTTGTGTATGGGAATAAAAAACATCCATCAAACATCTGGTCTACACGAAACAACTGAATATGTGGTTTTTGAAGATTTTATGTCTTTTAAAAAGGTGCATCCGGGGGTCAAAACCAACTTAACAACCTTAAAATGCCGTGAAATTAGATGAAGACAATTGTGAAGTGAATTTTAAAATGTTCAAGTAGACGGTACTTCAATTAGAGGTTTTTTTTGATCGGGGTGATGAAAAATGCATTTTTCATCTCATAAAACACGAAAATGCATGTTTAATGATCAAATCCATAGAAAATGACCTCTGAATGACTTAAAATCATAGTAAAACCATCTTATTATTATTTTTTATGTGTATGGGCATATGACACATCAATTGTATGTGTGGTTTGCATGGAATGACTGAATATATAGTTTTTAAAGATTTGACACCATTTAAAAAGATCTGTCTAGGGGTCAAACCATCCAAATGACCTTCAAATGCAATGAAATCATACTAAAACAACTTTGAAGTGAATTGTGAAATATTTGAGCAGATGGTACATCAATCGGAGGTGTCGTTTGACCAGGATAACGAAAAACACACTTTTAGTGCCATAAAACATCAAAACGTGCGTTTAACGGTCAAGTCCACAGCAAACAAACTCAGAATAAATTAAAATTATAAGAAAAATGTATTATTATTATTATTATTGATATGTATGAGTAGACATCACATCAATCAGATATGCGGTCTACTCAGAATGATTGAATATGTGGTTTTTGAAGATTTGACATCCTTTAAAAAGGTGTGTTTGGGGGTCAAAACCAACCGAACGACATCTAAATTCCATGAAATCATAGTGTGAATGTTGAAATGATCGAGAAGACATAACATCAATCTGATCATGTGTTTTCTTGGGAGGACTAAAAACACACTTTTAGTGTCATAAAACACCAAAACACACGTTTAACAATAAGATCCATAGAAAATGACCTCAAAATGACTTGAAATCATAAGAAAATTGTCTTATTATTATTCACGATGTGTACAAGTAGACGACATGTCAATTGGAGGTGTGATCTACATGGAACGACTGAATATGTGGTTTTAAATATTTGACCCCCTTTAAAAAGGTGTATCTCAAGGTTGAAACCAGCCAAACAACCTCTAAGTTCCATGAAATCAGAGTAAAACAACTATGAAGTGAATTTTGAAATGATCGAGAAGACGGTACGTCAATCGGAGGTTTCGTTTGACTGGGATGGTGGAAAATGCACTTTTAGTATCACAAAACACTGAAACCCATGTTTAATGGTCATATCCATAGAAAATGACCTCAGAATGACTTGAAATCATAGAAAAAACATCTTCTTCTTATTATTAGTGATGTGTACGAGTATAGGGAACATCAATCGGACATGTGGTCTGCACAAAAGGGTTGAATATGTGATTTTTAAAGATTTATCACCCATTAAAAAGGTGTGTTTGGGTGTCAAAACCATCTAAACAACCTCCAAATTCCATTAAATCAAACAACAACAACTATAGCGTGAATTGTGAAATGGTCCAGTAGACAGTACATCAATCGGAGGTGTCGTTTGGTCGGAATGACGGAAAACACACTTTTAGTGTCATAAAACACCAAAATGCGAGGTTAACGGTCATATATAAAGAAAATGAATTTATAATGACTTGAAATCATAGGAAACACATATTATTATTATTCATGACGTGTACGAGAAGACGACTCATCAATCAGACGTGCGGTCTGCCCGAAAGGACTGATTATGTAGTTTTTAAAGATTTTATGCCTTTTAAAAAGATGTGTACTGAAGTCAAAACCATCCAAAAAACATCTGAATGTTGTAAAATAAGACGAAAACAAACAATAGAATGAATTTTGAAATGGTCAAACACACGGAACTTCAATCTAAGCTAGCATTTTCCCGGGAGGACTGAAAACGCACTTTTAGTGTCACAAAACACCAAAACGCACGTTTAACAGTCAGATCCATAGAAAAAAACATCGGACTAACTTTTAATCAAATGAAAAACATCTTATTGTTATTGTATATGTATATGAGGATATAGAACGTCAATCAGATGCGCGGTCTATCCAAAATGACCGAATATGCAGTTTTTAAAGGTTTGTCACCCTTTAAAAACATGTGGGGGTGAAAAGAAGCTGAAAGACCTCTGAATGCCATAAAATCAAATGACAACAACCATGGAATGAATTTTGAAATGTTCGAGCAGACGTTACATCAATCGGAGGTGTTGTTTGACTGGGATGACAAAAAACACACTTTTAGTGTCATAAAACACAAAAACATGAGTTTAAGGGTCATATATATATATATATATATAATAACCTCAGAATGAATTGAAATCAAAGGACAGTCATTTTATTATTATTCGTGATGTATACAAGTAGAAAAAACATCAATCAGATGTGTGGTCTGATCAGAATGACTGAATAAGCGGATTTAAATTTTTAAAAAATGGTTAGAAATTATTAATATATTTTCAAAATGAAATAATTTTGATCTCTTATATTATTCTTTAATTGAAATATTTTATTGAATTTCAATTATTAGTTGGGATATTTTTTACTGTACTAATTATTTTATTAAATCTTGTCATGCGGTTTTTTTTGATGTTGGGTGTGGAGTGTGGAAAATGATGAGGTAAAGAGATTTATGTGCTCGTGGTTTTAGATATTTTTGAAATATTTTTATTTTTATTTTTGAAATATAATGGTTTTTCTTAATTTTTCTATGAAATTTAAAAATAAAAAAACATATAGGGTAGCCATATGTCATTCACTATAGGTCTTGCCTAGTTGGTCTATAGCGATCCTCATTTGGAAGTCTCTATAGTTGATCCTGAATGAGTTTATAATGACCACCAAAACAAGGTTTCTATAGACAATCCAGTGTTGGCCTATAGTGATCACCGTTTTGGTGATCCCTACCTCATTTATTGTGTCCTCCAAATGGAGAATGTTATATGCAACAGTGACAAGCCTAAAGAGTCTATCATTTGGTGACTGCTATAGGCCTCTAGCGACGGCTTTTGGCAGTCGCTAAAATCCTTTTTTATAGTAGTGATATTTAGAGACATAAAACATGTATTTTAAAACCGAATTAATATTCCATATTGCATATATTTAAAACCAGAACATATATATTTATAAACAGAAAGAATATTTCATAAATAGAATTCATATTTCTTAAATAGAATTCATATTGTATAAACAAAATGCATATTACATATTGCATATATATAGAATTTATATTAGATATATTGACACATATGCCTATCAAGAGAACATAATATATACATAAACTTATTACAAGGGGATAGCACTAAGAAACCATGACCATGCACTGCATTTATAGTAATTATTATAAGCACCTCAGATGTAGCTTATTATTTGAATAATGCTTATACTAATAAACCAATAATACATGGATCATGGAAATGGAAACGACATCACTTGCTCAATCAATCCAAAAAAGACCAATTAATCAGCTTTTATGTTATGTAATAGTGAAATTATTTAGCAATATAACCCACCAAATGGTATTAGAATGTCAAAGATCTTCATCGCTACAAATGATAATACATTATTAACATATACAAAGAAATTAATTTCAAAAAAATATACAGTTCACATAAAAAATGTAATACAAAGAACATTGTTTTAAAAAGAACATGACACCGAATAAAATATTCATATTTGACAAATCCAAGTATGGCATAGAAGTGATGAACATATTACTAAATAAATAATACTGATTAAATGAAAATATGTTATTTTAGAGCTGAAATTTTTATAGGGTTCAAAGGAATTAATAATGTAGAAACTGAAGAAAAACTAACCTTAGTATTCTCATCGACTCAAATCGAATCATAGATGGAAATAGATGAACCAAGACAATATAATAATGAATAAGAGAAATCATATGCCAAGGATAACCGATAGAGGTGATCCCATTTATCAAGATTGACTTCTTAATTCTCGTAAATAATTCGCATTCACAGTTTCAAAAGCAATAATCATAGTAAAAAATAGGAAACGAAATTAGGGTTTCAAATCGGACATTCCAAAATCACAAAAAACAAAATGGATACTGACCTGAAATCCACAAGGATCAAAGGGTGGTAGATGGGGAGATGAGGACGAGGAGGTGGAGAAGCTCAAGTGGAGATGAGGAGATATATTTATTGTTTTAGGTAAAACTCTCGATTCGGAGAATATTGAAACGTGCGATAGATCGGTCAAAATGGGTGTGATGTGGAAGAGAGAATGTGGGGAGGTGCAGAAACATAATGTCGAGCAGGAAGTAGAAGAGGTAGACATGGGAGTGATATGTCGAGGAGGGAGGAGAGGGGTATTGAAATTCATAAAATGATTTATTGTTATATCATAACCAGAGTAAAAATAATGAAATAATTATCATTTTTATATATAAATTATAATTTTAAAACCAACCATGAAATATGGTTATGAAAAATGAATTATGTTACAATCAAAGTGAAGGTGGAAATCACAGGGATGACAGGAACCCTTTGGTGGAGAGATGAAAATTCGGGATAGATCGGGCTCCAGTGGAGGAGAAAAGGAAGACAAAAATGTTAGGAGGAAAAACAATTCATAGTTGGGGACACTTGTGCCCCAAAAAAACCAACTTATATATATATATATATATATATATATATAGTAGATGTCTCATGAATTTATAAAATATTGAAAATTTAAAAATAATTGAAGGAACAATTTGATCCAGCAAAATTTACACCACCATAGAAAGGGGCAGGCATTTGTAGTGTCTGGTAGACGAAACTGGTCATCACATCATTCAATTTTAGCAGTGAAAACCGCATCTCATCTTCAATTTAGGGGCATTTTAGAATACACAAATTTCTACCGTCACCCACATCCTATTCCCATAAGTGGGAACCAATCCGACCTCCACTTGGGATTGCAGAGGAAGCACTGTTGAAAATACAAACCAAAATAAAGAGGAGTCCGTTGGTTTTCCAATGCAAGTCGTGAATTCCCCATGTACCATATCTTCCCATGCGCCTATTTCCCATGTGGATCTTTATCCATGCATGTGTTTCAATCCAATGCAATCATTTATATTGCTTTGTTTTTTGTTCTTTTCATTAAATGTATGTGGCTTTTCATTTTGGTGTAGTTTCATAACCTATAAATATGGGCCTATGTAATCCGTGAATGATAGTGATATATGATATCTTGAAATCTACTTGTGTTCTTGTCGTCCATTTTTCTTTCCTCTCATATTTTTATTTTTCGGCTTGTATAGCCAACAAATTGGTATCAGAGGCCGATACCAAAGTATCCGCAATTTTCTGAAGATGGCCACTGCAATTCAGCTGCAGGTTGTGAAGTTTTCCAAAGACAACTACGAAAGGTGGTGCATCCAAATGAATACGTTGTTCGGATCACAAGAATTATGAGTGATCGTCACTGAAGGGTATATCGTACCCACTACGGAGGAAGAATCTTCCTTCACGAATGATGAAAAGATGACCATCAAAAATCAAAGGAAGAAAGACAACAACGCATTGTTCCTCCTCTACCAAGGGTTGGATGAATCGACTTTCGAAAATCTTGTCGAAGCAACATCAAGAAAGAAAGCTTGGGAATACATGAGCAGTGAATGTAGAAGAATTCAGGTTAGATCATGCCATAGAGTCAAAGTTGACTCTGTAAGAACAAAATAATGACCAAGCACAATTAGGTGGTTATCTTGCAAGAGGTATATGATTTAGATTCCATCCAAGCCATCAAAAAAAGCAACAAAAATTTACTAGCTTCCATGGAAGAGGAAATGGTGGAGGCAGATTCACTCGTGGTCATTGAAACACAAAGAATGTTCAATGCCACAACTGTAAGAAATTCATCCATTATGCCTCTGATTGTTGTAGAAAAGTGGATCATGATGAACGATCTAACTATACTAAAGAATTGTATCATAAAGAAGAAGGTACCACACTCCTCCTGGCACAAGAAAACGCATGTGAACGTCCTGATGTGTGGTATCTCAACACAGGTGCAAGCAACCACATGAGTGGTAACAAAGAGCTATTCGAGTAAATCACCGAAGAAGTTTGTGGCGATGTGAGCTTTGGCGACTCATCAAAGGTAACCGTGATTGTAAAAAGTAAAATCAAAAATCTATTTGAATAATTTAGAGTAGAATTCCATTCAGGCAGGTATGACATACACTTGGAGAATTCTTCTTTGTCTATAAAAGATGCTCATAGGAGACTTGTCTCTCAAGTTAAAATGGTGAAGAATCACATGTTTCCGCTGCATATCAAAACGAAGGCTGAGGAGTTTCTCTTTGGACTCATGAATAATGACTCATGGAGATGGAATCTACGCTTTTGGAATATGCATTTTAACGAGATTAAACTTCTATCCTCATCAAGCATGGTGGGTGGATTTCCAGTGATTGAAGTTCCAAATCATGTGTGTGAGATGTGTACACTCAGTAAGTAATAAAGGAACTACTTCCCAAGTGGAGTGTCCAGAAGAGAAAATGAACCACTTAAGTTGGTTCACACTGATATTTGCAGACCACTTGAAACACCCTCACTTAGAGGTAATAAGTATTTTATTATCCTCATTGATGATTTCAGCAGAAATTTGTGGGTGTATTGCATCAAATAAAAATCTTCCACTTTCTCTGTATTTAAAACATTCAAAGCTCGTGTTGAAACTGGAAGTGGACACAGAATCAAAGTACTTAGATCTGACTGAGGTGGAGAATACACCTCAAATGCATTTCAATATTTCTGCAGGGAATAAGGAATCAAGCAACAATATACTGCTTCTTACACAGTACTGCAGAATGGCATTGCAAAAAGGAAGAACCGTACCATCCTCGACATGACGGGGACCATGATAAAGGATAAAGGGATTCCAAAAATCTTCTGGGTAGAGGCAGTGGCATGTACTACCTACCTGCTCAATCGGTGTCCAATGAAGATTGTCAGAAACTTAACACCACAAGAGGTGTGCGGTGGCTATAAACCAAGCATGGCACACCTAAGGATCTTCGAGTGTGTCACCTACGCTCAAGTTCTAGAAGTAATAAGAAATAATCTTGATGATCATGGTGAAAAGTGAATCTTCATCGACTATTATGAAGAGTATAAAGCCTATAATCTCTACAATCCACTAAACAATAAATTAGTGGTGAGTAGAGATGTATTCTTTAGTGAGGAAGATGCATGGAAATTGAATAATGAAGAATCAAACAAAAATATTCTATTCGAAATAGAACATCAGGCAGAAAGACATGATCATCAGGAGAAAATGATCACAACACTTTACTCGAGCTCATCAACAGTTGGAATAAGTTCAAGAGTGCATTATATAAATCCTGAAAGCACTCCATCAAGTAAAAATTTGGCCATCTCTTCCTCAACTATGGTTCCTATCAGCATGAAAAATTTTGGCGACATCTATGAGAAAACCAAATAGGTAATTATTTTTTTCTTGTATGCAGATCATGAACCACTAACATTTCAGGAAGCTATTAGGGATGGATGTTTGAGAATTCCTATGGAAGAAGAAATTCATTCCATAGATAAAAATGACACATGGGAGATGACTACACTCCCAAAAATCTAGAAGACCATTAGCGTCAAATGGGTGTACAAAATCAAGCGAAATGTTGATGGGGAGATCGATCGATACAAGGCAAGGATCATATCAAAGGGGTATAAACAGAAGTACAAGGTGGACTATGATAAATTCTTCACTCCTGTTGCTCACCTTGACACTATGAGGATGATTATATCTCTTTCTATCCATCACAGTTGGAAGAACTACCAACTGGATGTGAAGTCTGCATTCCTAAATGAATTTTTAGAAGAAGTGGTCTATGTTGACCATCCTGAAGGTTTTGTTATGCAAGGGGAGGAAGAAAAAGTGTATCGTTTGAAGAATGATATCTATGGGTTGAAGAAATATCTTCATGATTGGAATGCATGCATCGATAATTATTGTCAAGAGAACGAATTCTCCCAATGTCCATATGAGCATGCAGTTTACATCAAGAAGAATGATTGTGGAAATATAATTATTTCATGCCTGTGTGTTGATGATTTGTTGTTTATAGGGAATAGTTGACTAATGTTCAATGAATTCAAGGGGGCCATTTTCAAGGAGTTTGAGATGACCGATAGAGGTCTCATGTCATTTTTTATGTGCATAGAAGTAAAGTAAAAATATTAAGAAATTTATATATCTCAGAAGAGGTATGCTAAGGAGTTGCTTAAAAAATTTAAGATGACCAATTGCAATGCTCTAAACACACCTATAGGAATGAGCTTAAAACTGAAAAAAAATGGAGAAGGAAGAAGCGTTGACTTGACTCTGTTCAAGAGTCTGATTGGAAGCTTAAGGTATCTCATAATCACAAGGTTTGATATTGTCTATAGTGTTGGGATTCTAAGAAGGTATATGGAAGCTCCTAAAGAGTCACACTGGTTAGTGGAAAAACGAATCCTTAAGTACGTTAAAGGAACGATGGATTTTGCTATCTTTTATCCATAAAAGAAGAAAATCTATATGCTTACTCAGACATTGATTGGGGAGGTGACTAAGATAAATGGAAAAGCACTACTAGGTATGTATTTTTTCTTGGATTGACTACTTTCACATGAAATTCAATGAAGCAGAGTGTGGTCGCCTTATCCACATGTGAAGTAGAGTATGTGGCATCATCATCCACTATTTGTGAAGGAATCTGGTTGAGAAATTTTTTGAAGGAGATGAAGCATCCATAGGATAGATCCACAGTCATATATGTGGATAACAAGTCAGCTATTGAACTAGCTAAAAATCCGGTGCAGCATAGAAGAAGCAAACACATTGATACTTGATTCCATTTTTTGAGAGATCATGTGAAATAGAAAATGATAAAATTGGAATATTGTCATACTACCGAACAGGTGACAGATATTTTCACAAAGCCACTACTGACAGATGCATTCAAATGGATAATAACGATGATCAGAATGAACCCGTTTTTTGTTTGAAGGGGAGTGTTGGAAATACAAACCAAAATAAAGAGGAGTCTTTTGGTTTTCTAATGCAAGCCATTTATTCCCCATGTAACATGTCTTCCCATGCGCCTATTTCCCATGTAGCTCTTCATTTCCCCATGCATGTGTTTCATTCCAATGCAAGCATTTATATTGCTTTGTTTTTTTTGCCCCTTTCATTAAATGTATGCAGCTATCCATTTTTGGTGTAGTTTCATAACCTATAAATATAGTCATATGTAATCCGTGAATGAAAATGATTTATAAAATCTTGAAATCTTCTTGTGTGCTTGTTTTCCATTTTTATTTCCTCTTATATTTTTATTTTCTAGCTTGTATAGACAACAATCACATCCCCTAAAATCTATCTTCCCAATTTATTATGGGATAACCCGATTTCTTTCAAGGACTTGAAGGAATAAAAACTTATTATCAATTGACTAGTAATTCAATTTCCACCAATAAAAAATATGGTGAGCCTACTTAGCTTTGAGAAATCAAAATCCTTTATGTTTCTTTGAAGTGAACTGGACAAAAGAATTAGTGTTCCGAGATTTGTACAGTTGAATAAAGAAACCGAGAGTGTGTGAAGTCATCGATTGTGACCATTGATATTTGCAGACATTCATAGACAAGTATGTCTATTGGGCCAGTAGTATTCAACTTGGCCGCCACCCACCATTCTATTAATAATTTTCAGTAGAGTCCGTGGATTTGTCCCTGATGGCACTTGCTTTCTTCTTTTTTCCTCTCCCCTCACTCGAACCCGATCTTTCAATCTTGAAAATGTTCTATTATCCCCATGAGGAGATACATATAATTTCATATTTATAGATACATTTTTTTATAATTTATTTATAAATATTTATTGTAAATACATTTATATAATATATTTTTATATTATTTTTAAATACATTTATCTTATGTACACTTATATAAATTTATATTATATATTTAATGTTAATGACATATTCATAAAAATACATTTATATGTTGTATTTACACAATATTAACGCACACATACACATATACATACACACATATTTGCACACAGATACACATATTTATATTTCCCACATACACGCACACATACACAAACATATATATTTATATATTTATCTATACAATTAATATCACTATATTTTATCATATATACATGTAATTTTAACTATATATATAATTAAAAATAATTATAAATAATATTAAAAATAAATATATATTTTCTATTTATATAAATATATATTTATTGTTATATAAATCTTATTTAAAAATATATAAATTTGTATATATAAAATATAAATGTAACTCACCCTTTATGTGTGTGTTTTTATTTAAATATATTAGACTCTACATATAAATATATATTTGTTTACTGACACATATTTATATATAAACATAATATATATAGGTATATATATATATTAATTCATTTTTATAAGGTAAATAAAATGGATAATTTTTTATTTCAAAATAAAATGAATAATAAAAGTTATGATCATTTGAAGTTCAAACCATATTTTCAACTTATTTTATATCGTCGATTAACTTATTAAAAATTTATATCATTAATTTGTTATTAAATGACTATTACTCAATAATAATTTATAAATTTTTAATTAATATTAATTTTTAATTATCATGCAAGGCGTAGCTCGGTGGTAGCAACCCTTGTGGGGTCTTGACGAGATCTCAGGTTCAAGTCTCATCGATTACATTCCCGTTTGGCAGTGTAATATTTTCATGTATTTATTCCCCCACCCAATATAAGTTGTAAATAATAATATTAATTTTTAATTATTTTATAAATAATTTTCACTAAATATCTTATATATTAAGTGTAATTACATATTTAATATTATATAAATCATATTTAATAAAATATATTATATTTATATCAGTATAATTATATTTATATATTAATATATGATTTTTAATAATATATAAACATTTTTTATGAAATATTTCTTTTATCAGTGCTAAACAAGCACCGATAAAGACCATCCTTTATCATTGTTAAAAAAATGCTCATACAAGTGATCTTTATCAGTGCTAAGAAAAGTGACGACATGGGTGATGATTTTATCAACACTTTTAGATAGCGCTGATAAAAGCACCACTTGTTCATTGTTTTTTAGTGCTAATAAATGGTACCACTTAATATCATGCATTTCATAGTGGTGGATATCCCTAATTTTTCATAGAATAACCAAAATCAAAGACACATGGAGTGGAATTTATGTGAGAAAAATAAATAATGCAAATGAAAATTATGTACATAACATATTCTCACAAACTCCTCCTTGACTTGTATATTAATCTTGGTGGATATGTTTCACATGACCTCCAAATTGGGGATCAATACTCCTTTAACATATATAGAACATACAAATAGTTCCTGAATTTATAACTAAGCAAAGATTTTGTCAACATATATGCATGGTTTTCCTATGTGCCTATTTTTTCCATTAAAGCCTGTTTGGTTTTAATTATCTTCTTATAAAATGAATTTTTTTATCAATATTCTTTGATCAATCATGATATACTTGATTCTTTGACAAGAGAATGCAACTTTGGTTGTGAATTTGTCACACCTGGGTTTTTATTTTCATCCTTTGTTCTGGTTGATTTTTTGATCTCGGTTTTTCTCTCGAGTTCTCGGTCTGTTGGGTTTGAATTTTGAGATAGTCTCTTGTTTATCTTTGGTCCTGAGGTTATTCTTTAGTTTCCTCCATTAGTTATTTTGTTTAAAAGCTAAATTTTGGGTTTGGTAGCAGATGGAACACTATTTAATCACAGTTAGAGGAAACCACACGGCTCGGCCCAAGAAACCGTGCGACCTTGGTTTGGTCTTTGGAACGTGGCACACGACCTGCGCATGGTTAGGGAAACCATACAACAAGTTTGTAGTATGGTTCTGCAACCGAGTAGTGGCATATTGCATGGTTTGGGAAACTGTGTGGTCAACCTTTGTGGGGTGCCTCCTTCTCCAGTAGCCTGTGTACGGTTGGCGCACGGTTTGACAAACTGTGCGGTCAAACAATGCGAGCTACCCAAGTCATTAAAAATGTGAAATGTCTCTTTTTCCTCTTGGGATTTTATCACCATTCTTGCCATTTCTCCCTTCCTATGGTTTTTATATCCCTAGGGGAGATCCTCCCTTGTTCTCCAAGCCTCCTCCTTCCTCCCAAGTTTGTATCTAAGGTATTTCTTCAAGTCTCAAGGGTGATTTCTCAAGGTAATCTCCCCTCTTCTCCTTCCTCTTCATTCTTTTTTCATTTTCTTTTGAGTTATTATTCTTCTATGGTCTCTTGGACATTGGGTTCATGTTTACCCTTGTTTTATGTTGAGTGTTTTGTGTGTTTATGGTTCCTCTTGGTTGTTCTTGGATCTTGGAACCTGTACAAGGTTGTTTCGGGTGTGCGTTA
Organism: Viscum album; assembly: GCA_963277665.1. Classification (NCBI taxonomy): domain Eukaryota; kingdom Viridiplantae; phylum Streptophyta; class Magnoliopsida; order Santalales; family Viscaceae; genus Viscum; species Viscum album. The sequence continues at coordinate 3,737,099 of OY728129.1, forward strand.
TTGAAGCGCTTTAAGATTGTGGTGGGTTTCCCTTTGCATTTGAATTTAAATTAAAGAATCATTGGTTTAATGCTTTTATAACCTCCATTATATGTTAAATATTGATGTTTGTTCCTTGGAATAATTTTTTGTTGTGCAATGTGGTTATTTATTCTTTGTTTTGTAAAAAATGGAATTGTTTTGTTAAATATAGCACACCAAGTGTTCAATGAAATGTCTGATTGGATTTTGTGAGTAATATATGATATCTAAAGCTTGGTTTGGCTTTAAAAATATGTTTGTGACTTCTAAATGGTTATTTGGGGTTTCTCAGATGTAATTATAAATGGTTTTGGATTTATGAAAAATGGTGGTCCTGTGAAAGGATGCTTGAGGCCCGTTTGACATTTTTGTAAAAATTGTGAAAATATTCATTATAAAAACTATCCTTGGATAATTTTATTACCTTATTTATATTTAATGGATGGGTTTTCCCCACTGTGTAATCCTCATGATCCATTATTTGAATGGGTGGGGCGTCCTCGTTGTGGACTCCTCGTGACCCATTTACTTGAGCAGGTGAAGAGATCTTCGGTGTGGACTCCTTTGAGATCTATTATTTATGGTAAGAGACTGAATCTTAGAGTGACACGAGGTGATTCCTATTGTGTGAATTATTTATATATGATATACGTGCTTGTTATTGGATTCTTAGTTGGCATCAGTTGACTCACCCCTTTATACTCATGACATTGAGACCTGACATAACTAGCAAATTTTCTGAGAACGATTGCTACACTAGTTAGGATTATGCTCTGGCTAGTGGCCCAGAGCAGGGGGATATTTTTTTGTTATTGTTTCTATGGGATAGTTCCCCCTGTTCAGGTCATTTGGGGTGTGATCGAGCATGTGTGAGAAAAATTATATGTCATCAAGTGATACATGATTTCCAGGATGAGGCAACATGTATTAGTATGTTATGTATTATTCACGAATTTCTAGGTTTATCCCATTTCTATTGGCACTTAGTTGCCTACAATGAATGACTGTGATGCATTATTGGTTGGATACATTTGTGTGATATTTTCCCCATTTCCCTTATTGTGTGATTATCGTGTTTACTTCTTGAGCAACATGACTTTATTCCAAAATTGATAAAATGTTTTCAAGTGTTTATGAAAAAAGGTTTTGGAAATGTTTTAAAATCTTTCTTACCTTTCCAAATGAAATGTTATTGTTCTTCTTTGAAATTCTTATGTTTCTTTCTTAAAAGGGAATATAGTTTTAAATTGTAAAAAGGGAAATGATCCCTGTTTGGTTTTGAACTTGAAAATGTATAGAGAAGATTGCTTTTATAGATTGTATTTCAAACTTGAAATTAATGTTGCTTTTATTTAAAGGAAATTCATTGGGAATATATTTGCCTGAGCATTCCTAATGAGTTTTAATACTCACGCCTATAGTTTCTTCTTGTTTTTAAATTGTGGTGTATTTCTTATCTTGGTCTTGATTTCCATGCACAATGGTTGGTCTTGGTGTTGGAGAGTGACCCTTAGAGTCACATGGAGATGTTGTGTTTGTCAGGTTAAGTTGATATTTGTTGTTTATTTGTGGAATTTTCAATTTCTCTTATAAAATGATGTTTCGTTTGAATCATTTATATATATTGGTCTGCTCTATTTTGTTTCCTATGTTCATTTAATTTATTTGTATTGGGTTAAATCATTCCCTTTGGTTACTTTTTGGATGTCTGATACTAGTTTCTAGCCCATGGGGATCTGGAATGCCCTTCGGGCCTTATTGGGGATCAGCTCAGGTGACGGGTTCGGGGTCAAACCAAGTTGGTTTGTGAAAAAATGGTATTAGATTTGGATGGTTCTATATAGGACCTAAATTTCAGAGTTTCCTATATTATTTGGGATGTCAATGTAAATAGAGTAGTATTATCGGAGATCGTGGTGAAAGTATAGAGGAGTGTATGGCCAACACTTTCTGGATCGAACCTTAAGTTTCCATGGGAAGTCAGGTTTTATTTGGGTTTTTTTTCTTGTTGGTTGTTTTTGTTTGGGATATAAAAAGGGAGTTAGGATAAAGGCCTCAGTGATCTTGCAGGTCTTAGCATTCCATGTAGAGCTGGGGATACGGTCCTAGAAGACTCTCTGTGATAGTAGTGTGTTTGGAATATGGCCGCCAACCATATGGTCAAGTAACCCATCACCACTAGTTTCCCCTTGTGAGTTATTTTGGGACTTCCTTGATTCTAAAAATTGTTTTGAAAACTCTTGTTTTGGAATCGTGAAAATAGTATTTCAGTGGTAATGGATGGGTTCCTAGAAAAAATGAAAAATGGTTTTTAGATGTAATTTTGAGGAAGGATTTTGAATAATGGGTTTTTATAATCAAAATATGGATTTTTTTGAAATCATTTTTTTTGGAAAATAGAAATTTTCTTTAAAGAATGTTTGCAAGTTTTTGTTAAATGAGAAGGAATTAGTTGTAATCAAATGATCTTTGATGGAATGATATTTTTTGAGCTGCTAAAAATATTTTGAATAGAAATCATGGGATTTATATTTTGAAATGGATTCTTTTTGAATGGTTAGTGGTTCTTTTGAAAAGTTTGGTAAAAGATAAAATGTGAAGTGGATTGATAGTGAAAACTTGGGTGGAATGTTTGTTTTGGAAAATGGGAATGTTTTGTTTGGCCTTTGGTATTTTCATGGGTGCTCACATGCATGATATGTGTGGATAAGTGGGCAGATGAGTGCCCGGATTATGACAACCCTGCTTTTTATTACAACTTAAACATGCTTTATTACATAAAACTTCACTTGATCCAACAAAGAAGATCGAGAGGTTTAGTGTCTTTGGGGCTTAGGATCATTACATAAAAACTTTAAACTTGAAATACAACATCTTTATTGAAAACTTCCTTTACATGACCACTACATTCCTTCGTACTTAGCATTGCATGGGATAACCTGAGGACATGCATAAGAAAAGGGTGAGCTATAAAGACCAGTAAGGGAGTAAACAATGAATAACATGAGGAGTGAAATACATGTTAGGCAATAGGCATATCAATAGAGCATAATAGAAAGATGAACATAAAGGCATGATAATCATAACATGGAAATGTGGCAACAACACTTAACATTGAATTAGCATGAGCCAAGGCTCATTGCACATGGAGAATGAGTAAACCCTCATTGCACTTGAAGCACGAGTAAACCCTTGTTGCACTTGAATTAGCATGAGTAAACACTCATTGCACAGGACGTATCATGATACTATACTTTACCCAATGCATTGGAGCGCTATAAAGGGCGCACCCTTCTTAAACATTTCATTTCATGCATAAGTGTGCCACATGGATCATAAAACATGGATTCATAAAACATAATCATTTCTTCCAAGATAAAGGAATGTGGAATTCATACATGAAACTTTATAATCAATATGTAAATGTGCATAAAGGTGAATACCCTTGATGGAGAAATGGGCATGGTATTCACAACACAAAGACATTGGCTTAGAAAATTGGTGTGATTTTGGCAGCGTAACGGCGTGACATAAGAATTCATAAAAAAGGTTGATGAGAGAGAAATGGGTTCCTCATAATATTTACATGTAATGGACAGTAAGGAGGTCATATAGATACATGTCCCAAAAATTGAAAAGGAATTTAGATTCATGATATAAAAGTATTGCTTGAATATAAAAGAGGAGAAAAAGGTTTCTTTCGGAATTTCGGCATAATAACGGGTGTACATGGGAGGCTTTTAATGAGAGAGAAAGGGGACTCCCATAATTCAAACAATAAGAGGGAAGTATGGGAGAGATGCGAAACCATACCCCAACATTCATAATTGAAATAAAAAGAGCAATACAACTTAAAGAAAATTGACAAAAATGAGAAAGGAAGAAAAAACCCTTACTTGAAAGTGTGCTTCCAAAGGCTAGAGAGAGGCTTGTGAGAGGCTTCTTGGGAGCTTGGGGAACCCTGGGAGGATTATAGAGAGAGTAGGGAAGAGGTTGGACGAACTCCAAGGGATTTTAGTGAGAAGGAAGTGGGAGCTTGGGTGGGTTTATATAGGAAAGGTGAGAGAATTCTTTATTATTTAGGTTTGGGACCCCTTATATTAAAATAATCCAAACCACAAACCATCCCATGGTATTTGCCCATGGTTTCTGGAAAAGGAAAGAGGAAAACAATATTTTACAAGTCCAAGGTCCGAACTTATTAAAAAATTAGGGTTGCTTATGTGGAGGTGAGTCACACTCCCATGGAAATTAATTTAAAAAGGCAAAGTGTTGAATAAGTCTTGAGGGCTCCATTAATGCTTTGAAAAGTAAGTCAAACAAACCCAAAACCTCATTATTTTAATGATAAAACACATATTGGCCTAACATAAGGATTATGGTATTTTATTACATCACCATTGGGTCATTATGATGTCATAAAACACATTATATATTTAAATGGTATTTAATTTTTACCCAAAAATTTGACTGTCTCAGAAAATTATGAAAAAATCACCGTTGGATAATTTCGACGTCCTGATTCCAAAAATAATATTTATTTTATCTAAATAATTTTCTAAATAAGTGAATTTTCACTTTTAAAATAAAAACCGACGTTTATCAAAAATTCACGGGTTTTGACAGAAATGGCTTTCAAACCTTAATAAAAATTTTAATTGCATTCATAAAATTATAAGATCATTATATTTAATAAAAATTAATTTAATATTTTATTAAAATATTATTTAATTCAAAAAAATCCTTTAATTTAATAAAATATAATTCTTAATTAAATAATAACTAAAAACACCATTTGTACTTTAAAAACTAATTACAATGTATCAAAAATGACTAGAAATTATATTCATTATTATATACAAAAATAATGTACATGAACATGGTGCTACTTATTTGTTACATAACCCCTTAAAATAGCCACATAAGACCTAAGGGTAAGGTGTGCGATGGTGGCAGACTCTTGGGGTGACTCGGATAACATCGCTCGAGTTGTAATTTCAATCAACTTCCATTTTTCCCGTAGCCGATCACGTTCGAGCTTGACTTGATGAAGCTCAGCTTGGGATTGGTCAAGGGAAAAGCCCAAAGACGCCACCTCTTTTCCGAGCTCCGAAAAATGGGCTTCATAAGGGGCAATTCTACTGGATGAGGCCATCTCTTCCTTTGTCTGAGTAGAAAATTGGTTTGTTAAAGCCTTATATTTAAACTACCCAGATGATCACTGTTCAACGGCTATAAAAGTAACGGTCACAAATCTTAACGTAAAACTAAAGAAGTTGACATCTTATAAAAACATTTTTCATAAAGTGACATTTAACTGGATCAAGAGGGATTTTCCATTAATGAAACTTTGGGTCGTTACACGGATAGTCATAAGTTGATGGGTGCTCAGGGTGACATGGTAATGTGCATGTGTGAGGATCCATGGAATACCATTAGTGAGTGTACAGATCCACCAAGTTTTTTTTATTTTCAAAAGTATTTTTAAGTGTAAAATTTTGATTTTTTGATAACAAATGGTTGTGTGGAATGTTTTCCTATGTTTTGGGTATGTTTCTTATGTGGTTTTTAAGATTGATAACTCTTGTTGATGAGTTGATTTTGATTGAGCTCTTGGTTCTCTGTTTGATTAGTGTCCCCCCCCATAAAGATTCGATAAATATTGGAGGTGTAGCTACGGGTGGTCTATCATTATTGGGATCTCCAGTTGATCAACCTAAGGAATTTCTTCTTGAGTTTCGAAAGTTAAATCCATGTATCTTTTATGGTCGAGAGAATACTCTCAAAGTAGAAGAGTGTATGTGGAATATTGAGAGAAACTTTATCCTCATTAAGTTTCATGAGTCATTGAAGGTGAAGTTTGCTACCTTTATGTTTGAATGACCACCCTAGAAGTGGTGGAAGTTGGTCTCTCAAAACAAACTTGGGAAGATCTCACCTAGGAGTTTTCAAAGCTTCATCCATCCATCATTATTTCTATGAGATATTGAATGTGAGAAAGGGGATGAAGATGTGATGTTTACAGCAAGGTGATGGATCAGTGTTGTTTTACTTCCTTCATTTTGTGGATCTTGTTACTTACACTCTAGAGTGGGCCATGGACGATTCCTTGAAGGCTTGATGTTTTGAGTATGGGATTCATCCGGATCTGTAGTTGAAGGTGTTAGAGTTTGGTCTAACCTATTGTTACAACATGGTAAGGAAAACTGGTCATGTTGAGGTTTTGTTAGTAGGAGTACTTGAGGAAGATAGTCTTTCTCTGATATCTGGAAGTGGTGAAGGGAATTCGAGTAAAGAAGTGGGAAAGTGGTTGGAAGTTGTTGGTGTTGGTCATGGAATTAAAAGGACTCTTGATCTTTCTTCAGCTTCTTTTAAGAATAGGATCAAGGTTTTTCATCAGTGTGGAAAGTGAAACCATAAAAATTTATCATGTTCAAGTTCTCCAAAAACCTTTCATTCTTGTGGACTCCAAGGTCACTTTCAACGGTTTTGTCAGGGTGTTTTCAGGAAGTGATGTGAATCCAGTTCGCAAGAGTAGTGTGCTACTCTGGGAACGTTTTAAAGTCACTTTTTTATGTGTGATTCTTTGGTTGTGATAGTTGTGTCCACTGGTGTTTTGTGGTGTTTCATATTCTTTAAATTTTAAAAGTAGATGTTGTGGTCCTCCTAAAAAATTCTATTATAATGGAAGTGTGTTTGTATTTTGGAGATTCTAAATTCCTTCCCTCATGAGTGGAGGGTCGTTTTTTGTGTGTCTCATTTCTTCTAGTTCTCATCTAAAGTATAAAAGGTTGAGTGTTCATTTTCTGATTCCTAGTTTTGGTGGAAGGAAGTGGCTCCTATTAGGGATCTTCAACTCCTGACTGTAAGGATGTAGATGCTTAAAAAATTAGAGCTCCAGCCATATGACCCTGAGTGAAGTTGGTACATAGTTAGGAATTTCAGGGGTGTGAGGGACCTTGTTCTAGATTTTGTATTCAGTGCGGGAATGGAGATAGTTTAAGGTTCCCTCTTGCATCTCTTGTTTGTCTCCCTTATAGTGGGGGTTTGTTGGTCGATGTGGGGAAAATTTTCCAAGTTGGATTATGTCGGTTTACCTATGTTGGTCAGTTCCTAAATGGTGGGGAGACCCACCATAGGTCTCATTATGGTTTCTTCTAGTTTTTACTAGTGTTAGTTGATTTCTTATGGTGGGGAGTCTATTCCGGCCTCCTATGTGGTTAATCTGGTTTAGTTTACAATGTTGTCTTGGAAATGAATGGTTTAATTTGAAGTTATATAGTTTTTCATTTCATTTGGTGGTTGAGGTGTTATTAGTTTGAGAGGTTGAATCATGTGTTTTTTGGAAATATTTTGTATTTGATCGATCAACTGGAAAATGTTCTAGCTTTCTGGGGGTGGAAAGTGTTAGGTAGGGAGAATTTTCACACTTGGGTTTTTATTTTCATCCTTTGTTCCGGTCCATTTTTTTATCTCGGTTTTTATCTCAAGTTCCATTTGTGATAGGTTTGAATTTTGAGATGGTCTCTTGTTTATATTTGGTCCCAAGGTTACTCCATAGTTTCCTTCAAGATTTTTTTTGTTGAAAAGTTGAGTTTTTGGTCTTTGAAGTAAGTGATGAACGGTTGGTTCATGGTTAGAGGAAACCATATAGATCAACCTAGGAAATTGTGTGACCATGGTTTGGTCTCTGGAATATGGTGCACGACCTATGCATGGTTAGAGAAACTGTTCAACAAGCGTGTGATATGATTCTAGAATTGGGTAGTGGCATATTGGATGGTTGGAACATAGTTCGGGAAATTTTACAAACAACCTGTGTGGGGTGCCTCCTTCTCTAGTATCCCGCTCACGATTGACGCATGGTTTGAAAAACTGTGCGGTCAAATTGTGCAAGCTACCTAGGTCCTTAAAAATGTGAAATGTATCTTTTACCCTCTTGGGATTTTTATCCCCAATCCAACCATTTATCCTTTCCCCTGGTTTGTACATACCTAGGTGAGATCCTACCTTATTCTATAAGCCTCCTCCTTCTTCCCAAGTGTGGATAAAATGGATTTCTTCAAGTTTCAAGATTGATTTATCAAGGTAATCTCCCATATTCTCCTCTATCTTTATGATTTTTCCATTTTCTTTTGATTTCTTCTTATCCTATGGTCTCTTCGACCTAGGTTTCATGTTTACCCTTTTTTTATGTTGAGTCTTTTGTGTGTTTAGGGTTCCTATTGGTTGTTATTGGATCTTGGAACATTTATAAGGTTGTTTCGGGCGTGCATTGTTGAAGTGTTATAAGATTGAGGTAGGTTTCCCTTTGTACTTGCCTTTAAATTAAATAATTGTTGGTTTCATGATTTTTTCACCTCCCTTATATGTTAAATATTGATGTTAGGTCCTTGTAATAATTTATTGGTGTGCAATGTGGTGATTTATTCCTTGTTTTGTGAAAAATGGAATTGTTTTTTTAAATATTGCACACCAAGTGTTCGATGAAATGCCCGGTTGGATTTTGTGAGTAATATTTGATATATAAAGCATGGTTTGGCTTTGAAATTATGTTTTTGAAATATAAATGATAGTTTGGTGTTTCTCAAATGGAATTAAAAATCTTTTTGTCTTTATAAGAAATGGTGGTTTTGTGAAAGGATGCTTGAGGCACATTTTACATTTTTGTAAACATGGTGAAAATGTTCATTATAAAAACCCTCCATAGATAATATTTTTACCTTATTTATATATAATGGATGGGATGACCTAGTTGTGGAATCCTCATGATTCATTATGTGAATGGGTGTTACATCCTTTTTTTGGACTCCTCATGACCCATTTACTCGAGCAGAATGACAGATCCTCATTGTGGACTCCTATGAAATCTATTGTTTATAGAAAGCGATTTATATTTGCAGTGACTCAGGGTGATTCTTGTTGCGTGAATTATTTATATATGATATATGTTCTTGTGTTTAGATGCTTTATTGACATCGGTTGTCTAACCCTATTAATACTCTTGACATGGAGACCTGGCATAACTAGAAAAAAAAATTAGAATGATTTCTGTACTTGTTAGGATTATGCTTTGGCTAGTGGCCCATAGTAGGGGGATATATTTTTTTTTCATTGTTATGGGATAGTTCCCCTTAGTCATTCCATTTTGGGTATGATCAAGAATGGATGGGAGAAATTTTATGTCATCAAGTGAGGCATGCTTTCTGGGATGAGTCAACATGTATTATTATGTTTTAGATTATTCATGAGTTCCTAGGTTTCTCCCATGTCTATTGGAACTTAATTGTCTGCAACGAATGATTGTGATGCATTATTGGTTGGATACTTTTGTGTGATAGTTTCCCCATTGCCCTTATTGTGTGATTATTTTTTTACTTCTTGAGTAGCATGGATTTATTCAAAAAATGATAAAATGTTTTCAAGTGTTTATGAAAAAAGGTTTTGGAAATGTTTTACACTCTTTCTCACCTTTCTAAATGAAATTTTATTGTTCTTCTTTGAAATGATTATGTTTCCTTCTTTAAAGTGAATGTGGTTTTAAATGGTAAAAATCTCAATGGACCGTGTTTGGTTTTGAATTTGAAAATTCGTCGAAAACATTAATTTTATAGATTGTATTTCAAACTTGAAATTGGTGTTGCTTTTATTTAAAGGAAGTGCACTGAGAATAGATTTGTTTGAGCATGAAAACTGATTTTTAATACTTACACCTATAGTTTCTTCTTGTTTGTAGCTTGTTGTGAAAGTCTCAACTTGGTATTGATTTTCATGCGTGATGGTTGGTCTTGGTGTTATAGAGTGACCCTCAGGGTCACATGGAGATGTTGTGGTTATTAGGTTCAGTTGGTATTTTTTGTTTAGTTGTTGTATTTTTAGTTTCTCTTATAAAATGATGTTCAGTTTGAATCATTTACATATATTGGAATGCTCAATTTTGTTTTCATTGTTCAGTTTATTTATTTATATTTGGGGAAATCATCCCCTTTGGTTACTCTAATGATGCCCTATACTAGTTGCCAGACCATGGGAATTGGGAACACCCTTCGGTCCTTGTTGTGGATCGGCTCAGGTGATCGGTTCGGGGTCAACCCGGGTTGGTTCGTGATAGAATTGGAATTTTCTCACCATACCTTTAATTCATGATTCTTATTTTATAGATTGTATATAAGTTATATATTCAGTTATGTTTTGAATTAATTCACAAAAAAAAAATATATTGGATTTCGAATTAATCCATCCTCTACTTGTAGTAAAAACAAAACCAGTTATAGATGTAGTGTCTATGTTAGATTTAAAATACCCATGTAAGTATCATGTTTTATTTTTTGTCAACATATTTCAACCATCACACATGAATTGATGAGTTTTAACTACATGTTAAGGAAATAAAAACATCAAACATGAGATGATTATGGGAGGCTGAAGAGTCCATGTTGTCAAATAATATGAGCTGATGAAATAATAAGATGACTCATTGAGTTGGATTTAGAGAGATGGAAAAAGGAGTATAAATATTCCCTAGGAAGAATATGTATCCCTAAAGTGATCATCGGGGTGAATGAATATAGATGAAGACAATTTTTAGGTGAGGTGGTATAAAACATAAGGACATCTACAGAACAATGTTGAGAAGGCTTCACATAACATACGTGAAATAAGTTTGAAGTATGGAAGTGGTCAAAATTCTATTGATAAATGAGGATAAAACATATTCTATACTAAATTTCCTACTGGAAGGATATTTGGATTATGAATTTTTATTAATATTCTTGAAGTTATATTGATTCATATTTATTTATTTTATTGTGATTGGATTGAATTTGAGATGTTAGATGATGTTCTAAAAACTTCTTATGGTTCCCAAATTAAGTAATGACACATAAATTTATGGGTTGTTATTTTCATGGGAAATTTAAAATTTTGATCCCAGAGTGGGGGCACATTTTGAGAATTTAGGTTCATGTTAGGATTTTGAGGGTTGTAATATCTCTATAAGGTGTTTTTGGATGTGTTCAGAGGCCCGAGAGGTGTCTTGAGTGTCCAAGTGAGTGTTGTAGTAGAGTTGGGTGGTCTTGGTGTGAAGTGGGTACTAAAATAGGTGCTTTCATAATGACAAGTTAGGTGATTTATTATTTGGAAAAAATCATGAAAATATAATCATTGAAGATTTGATTGAGTTTTAAGGAAGTTTTGAGTTCCAAATACTTTGGGAATTAGGTTGAATGGATTTATGAAGGTTTGGTAAATTCCTAAATATATTTGATGTGTTTTGAGTTGATTGGAGGTGGATTAAATCTGTTGTAGATGCGCTGGGAAGCTTGGAGATGAATTTTGGTAGTTTTTTGAGTTGCATCAAATTTTTGGAAAAATGACCAGGTCTCTATATATAGGGGTCATGATGTATAAATGGTACTCTTACGTATGGGTAGTCCTTTATGTAAGGGTATTAAAATGCATAAGTGTTCACTCTTACATAAAGGGGTACCCATGTGTAAAGGTCCTCATATATAAGGGTTACCCTGTGATGTGAAATTTGTGAAGTGTTTTAGGATCCTATGATATGTAAAAATATGATCTAGATATGTAAGGGTGCCCAAATTTCTAATAGATTGCTCTTACGTATGGGTGGCCTCATACATAAGAGTCACCATGGGTAAGAGTTACACATATGTTTTTGTTCCCTTATACATAAGGTTCCTCATCGATTAAAAACCAGTTAAATATCAAGAGGCCCTATGATATTTAAGAGTAGATCTGACAAAATATAAGGGTTATCAGTGATGGGTCATAGAAATGGAAATGTCCTGGGATATAAGTATCTTCACTTATATATGGGTACCTTCATGCATAACGGTTATTCTTATGTATGTGTATCCTCAAACATAAGGGTCATCCCCTTCAGAAATAATCTAAGTATTAGAGCCAATGATACATAAGGGTTGTTTCGGGTAGTGAATAAGGGTGAGGCATATGGGTTTACTCTTATGTATGGGTACCCCCATACATAAGGGTTGGTGACTTTTCCAAAATTGAGTGTGATGAGTTTTTTGTAAAATAATTAATAAATTATTTAAATGGAATATAAAGTGGGGTTTTTCCATTTCAACCAGAAATACAGAGACCACACTCAGGTTATGTTCTCTATCATGAAATTCCTTCCCTATTGGATGTTCTTCATTGATTGAAATCCATTATTCATGTCGTTCATTGCAAGGAGTAGTTGTAGATAAGACTAGCCACCCTTAGGTATTTATTTCTTATTTCTCTTGTTGTTTCCCTATATTCTATTGGTTATTCCTTAAATTAGGTATTTTTTAGATTATTTAATTTCTTTCAATAAAATTTGGATCAACTAGAGTTTCATGGTGAATGGATTCATGAAAAATCTGAATGAGGTAGGTGACCTTTACATTATCAAGTCTCTTTCTCATTTACTAATTTTACCTTCAAATTCTATCACTATGATTACTGTTAGCATGTTTTTATGATTTTTGTGATCTCAACCCATAGATTGGGATAAAATTTCATTGGAATAATAATCAACAAGGGTTACATAGCTTTATAAATGGTTTATTAGTGGAATTTTGGTTGAACAAGTGTTAGTGACCATCTATGGGTTGTTTGGTGGTGTTAGTTGGATTCTCAAGAAAAAAAATTATTTTTAAAATGTGGATTTAAAAAAGGGTTTTGGGAATAATGGATTTATAAATTAAATGGTTTAAAATTTAATTTCAAGGTGAATGATATGATTTTAGGTTATGGTTTTGAAAAGGGATTTCAAAACAAGTGTGTAGTTTTTTAAAGAATGTTTTCATTAGGATTTTTTCCAAGTGCCTACTGAGAGTAAAGATGGAATATGTTGCCTTTATTGAATGGTTTATAAAGAGGACCTTGACTTGGTTTTTAAGGTAAAATTGATATGGATTAGGTTGATATTGTTTTGGTTGGGTCAAAATCATGTAGGAAAATCTTTTTTCTCTAAAGATTTTTTGCTCGTTATGCTTCCTGATTTTGGTTTTCAAGTATGATATTATAATTTAATTATGATTCATGCTTGTATAGGAACCCCTTATCATGTTATGATGTTTATATGAAATTATATGGACTGTCATGTATCTGAGTGTGTGAGTTGGCTGGTAATGGTTCACTCGAAAGTTTTAATTTCTACTTTTCCTTTCCTTAGTTTTGGAAATCACAAACACTTTCTTAAAACTATGTTTACCAGATTTTTATTTCCCAAGTGTTTTAGAATGTTTTTATAGAAAACATTATTTTATACCAAACATAGGAATAGTTATAATGTATAACAAATATAAAATTCTATTATTAAATATGATCCATCGGACTAAAGGTGTGTCTGATTAATCAGACTAACCTTTGTTCTGACCATTGGTTAGACTTATGTCTTGTCTATCAGACTGAAAAAGTCATGATTATTTTCATAACATTGGTACTGATACACCAGAATAACCTTTGTTCAGTTTATCAGATTAACAATCAATATTAAATTACATCAGACTATACAAAGTTTATAATTTGAGTTATTAGAATTATATCTATCAAACATAATACAGAATAGCATTGTAATGGTGCTAAATTAAATGACGTCAGAAAAATGAAGTAAAATTCATTCTTAGTTTTCAAGTTAAATATCTAGATCATTATGATATATCAAAGTGAATGTTGTACTACAACATTAATAGCTTTTTGTGGTGGTTTTTAGCAGTGGTTTAGTAAACCGCCGCTAAATTTTTTATTAATTATTTAGCGGTGTTTTTTATAAACCGCCGCCAAAACTTTTTTTTCAACCCTGACACTTCTCCCCCCCCCCCCCCCGTGACCCCCCTTATCTCCCCAACCCCTGCGAGACCCCCCACCCGGCGACCCCCGAAACCCTCACCGCCTCACCACCTCACCCATTTCAGAGGTAGTTTATCAAATTGGTTGTGAAAAATACCATATTTGATCTTAGGTAGTATTTTACTAGTTCACACTTGTTACTTCCCATGATAAATCTAGATCCTTTTTTGAATATATTTTAGTGAACCATGAATTACTCCTCATCTACTAATTTATAACTAGTATAATTGGCATTTAAAGTAGCATGAAGAGAATGTATCCTTATAACTTTATTTATGTTTGGATTGATATTTTTATACCTGTTTTGATTCCATAATATAATATTCATTATTTATTCATCTTTTATGTTGTGATCATGTGTGACATGGAATTATGTTTTATTGATATTATAGTTAATGTATCATATTCAAGCATATTTACCTGTTGTTTTGTTGAGCATTAGATTCACTATAATGGAATTATTTCTTAAGCATGACTATTACTTTGATATGTTGAGCTTGTTTTTACTTTTTTATACCAAGCATATTGATTAGTATAAATAATAATGCTACCTTGACTATGAATATTGTTTTGATAAATAATGAGTATTTTAGAAGGGGTATTTTTCTATTGTATAACTTGTGTGTTGGTATGTATTATATGGAGATTGATGAATGGGATGGGATCAAAATGACTTGAATTTTGTATACCCCTTTCACCTATCCCTAAATTTATGTGATGATAGTTCCTTGATTCTTGTATACACCTTCATCTTTCAAAAATACAAGGATTTTCACATGACTCAACCATGGGAAGTATTTCTATGATCTTAGTTCAATGGGAATGGAATCATGGATTCATTGACCTAATTTCTCATATCCAAGTCTAGGATCAAAGAAATTTTGTTAGGTATAGACCCTCCCGTTATAGGGATTTATTGTTTATAATTGATTCTATTTTATGAATTTTTCCATTATCAGATGCTTCCATGTTTTTATTGATAACCATTTGTAAATTAATTTTTATATAAAGATATTTAAATGTTTATATTGATATAAGGAACATATGTAAGTATATTCCATATAAGTTAGAAACTAGGTGTTTTATTACTGGGTATTATATGCTCACACCCAGCATATACACTTAGGGGGGACATGGAATTTCATGGTCTATTTTTCGGGAACCTATAGGTAAAAGTACATGTTTGGATGAATTGTTTTTTCTAAGCATGGTTGATTTTTGTATGACTCGTGTTCCATTTAGTGTTGTAAATGGATACAGGAGATTGATTTTTTCATTTAGCCTTAGGTTTCAGGGATCATTTTATACTATTGACCTTTATATGATTTGTAAATATTTATCATATGGAATTCACTCTATTTGGATCATGTTAGTTTTCTTGTATTCTAGTTTATTAAAAAAATTGGGTAAACCAAATCCCAATGGTCTTCTTAGAACCCCGATTCTATTATCTAGCCTTTGGTGATCGAGAGGTGAAAATGAGGTCATGTAGTGCTCTATCCTAGTACTATTTAGGTATCTTGGTCACCATAACTACACCACATGTAATTTTTTTATTACAAAAGATCTTGAATCATGGATGTGGTTTTTTCTACTTGTACCTTAATCTCTTATATACCTTGGTTTAAGATCCTTACCTCTTACTCCATATCAACCATTTATAGTAATTAATTATGGTTTTTTTAATTTAAATTGTTGATATAAAGGATTTAAATATTGATAATCCTATTTGTGGTTATTTTCCCATCCAGAATAGTTTATCAAATTTCTCTATCTAAATTATTTTGTATGTAAGATTATTCTGAATAGTGTAATTTTCTAGATTAATTTTTTGAGACTTTATAATACATTGGATGTGAGTGATGAGTTTTGTATTTTCTTGTATCTTTTATAATGAAAATGTTTTTAGTATTCTCCCATGGATGTATGGAATTATTCGAACCACATAAATATTTATTTTCTATTTGGTTTTATTTTGCGTGAAGTGTGTTAATATATTTTTTGTAGTAATTTGGTGATATCACTTCTTAGTTCCAGTGCATAGACTCGGCAGAGGCAATTATTAGACAAACCTCTATTCAATAGGATTGTGGAGCTTTCCACTATATAGGACGAGATTCATCATACAAATTTATATCCATTTTATATCAAATATTTTATGGAGCTTCCCACTCATTTCTTATGATGTGTTTTTTGGATCTTTCAATTTTATTAGATGTTCTATTCCTCTATCCGATTATTTCTACCTGGTAACCACCATCCAATCATCTTTGTCTGATAATACCAATTCAAAAAACTATATATGGTGAAACTCCATCTAATTATTTTTTTATCTTATCATTTTAGTGAAAATAAAAAAACCCAAAAATCTTCTACATGGAAATTAATTTCAAATTTTACTTTTTTTCAACCACCCACTTGAGCTCATCCTCTATTCGATGCATGCAATGTTCTTTGAAATTTCTATATGGTTTGGGATGTCTTGGTAGACATGAGATAGTATTTTTGAGACTTAATAGGTATATTATGAGAAATTTCTTGGCCAGATATCATCTTAATGTGCCTTAAGTTACCATGGGATATTGGGAAAAAGTGTCTTTGAGGATTTTTTTGATCTAATACTAGACTTTTTTCAAATATTTAACATATTTATATACTTTTTCAAGTAGTATATATGAATCTATTTACCTATTTATTAATAGTTATGTGTTTTAATTTTTTCAATATTTTGTAGGCACATTGTGATATACATGGATAAAAACTGGATCACATTACCGATGAACACACCTCAGTATGTTAAGGGTTTGGAAGAGTTTTTAGATTTTTCAATTTCTAATCGATCCGTTGAAGGGAGAATAAGATGTCCATGTCCTAAATGTAAATTTAGAATATGGTTGAAGAGAGATGAAGTTTATGAACATTTCATATTGAAGCAATTCCCTAGTCAATATTTGTGTTGGATTTGACACGGAGAATGGAACGTTACAGAAAGGTTGAGCACTGATGTCAATCCATAGAATTAGCTCCCAACTTCAACGGAAATGGTAAATGAAATGAAAAACCTTATAAATGATGCATTTGGCACTGCAAGACACCACCATCAACATCAAAACATATCAGAACAACCAGATGAGGGTACTATAAATAGCAACATGACAAGTAATGTTTTTGAGACTTTAGGACAACCAGATAAAGATTGTAATATATCAGTGGATCCTCCTCTTAATTATGTAGAGTCTAAGGTAAGAGAAAACTTCAGTGGGGAAAATACGTTTCATGATTTAGTTGACGATGGAAATAAAGAGTTATATAGTGGATGTTTGGAATATTCAAAACTTTCTTTTTTGGTGAAGTTGTACCATATCAAATGTCTCTGTGGAATTAAAAATAAGGAAATGTCCATGATATTTGAATTTTTGTGTGATGCATTTCCTAAAGCAAAAATCCCCGAGACTTTTTATGATATGAAAAAAGTTGTTAATATGGTTGGTTTGAATTATAAAAAAAACACATGTGTGTCCCAATGATTGTATGCTTTATTGTCAAGAGGATTCAAGTATATATGATTGAAAAAAATGTTCTTCTTCTAGATGGTAGTCAATGGGTGGTGTTGGAAGTCTGAATCAATATACTACCATGAAGAAGAAGAAAAGGAACACACCTGTAAAGGTTTTTCATAACTTTCCTTTAATTCCTCGATTGCAAAGATTATTCATGTCATCGAAAACTGTCGAACACATGAAGTGACATTCTGTAGATAATAAAAATGATGGGTTAACACGACATCCACAAGATTCACAATCATGAAAGAAATTTGATTCATTACATCCAAGTTTCTCATCTAATCCTAGGAATTTTTGATTGGTATTGGCTTCCAATGGATTCAATCCATTTGGTAATTTGAGTATGAGTTATAACATTTGGCCATTTGTTTAGATCCCTTACAATCTGCCTCCATGGACGTGTGTACAACAAACATATTTTATCATTTCGATGATTATTCCTGACAAAAAATGCTTGGAAATGATATTTATGTATACTTTCAACCTTTAATTGAAGAATTATAGGAGTTATGGAGAAATGGTGTTGAGACATTTGATGATTCTTCTAAAAAATGTTCAAAATGCATGTTGCTTTAATATGAACCATTAGTGACTTCCCTGGGCTTGAGAATTTATCTGATTGGAACACTTACATGGGTTTGGATTATCCTATTTGTAACTTTGATTTTGAGCCCAAATAGCTACCTCACAGTAGAAAATGGTGCTTCTTGTGCCTTCGAATATTTTCCAATGCATCTCATAGATTTCGGCTAAACAGATCAAAATTTAACGGTTTCATTGATTGTAGACCACCTCTAAAGTTGTTAACTAGTTCTAAAATATTGACATAACTTGAAATGGTTGAAATATAATTTGGGAAGGTTTATCATTTGAATGGCAGTGGGAAACAGGTTCAAAGTGCATCGTCAAGTGAAATTCGAATGCAAAAATGGAAGAAAAAAATTATATTATTCAAACTTCCGTATTAGGAATTTAATTTGTTGCGGCATAATCTTGATGTGATACATATTGAGAAGAATGTTTGTGACAATTTGATCTTCACATTACTTAATGAGAATGGAAAGTTGAAGGATCGTCTCAATGCTTGGAAAGACTTATAAGTAATGAACATAAAACGTGATCTCTAGCCAGATGATAATAAAAAGTATGCTTTGGAAATTTTTGCAATGAAAAATAGGGATAAAGATACATTCCTTCGAATTTTAAAGCATGTGAAAGTATCTGATGGGTATTCAAGTAACATCTCGAGGTGTGTTGACTTAAATAATAATAAGTTACATGGATTTAAAATTCACGATTCACATATTTTGTTATAGTATTTAATACAATTGGAATTGCAGACATTATTACCCGAAAAAGTTACTTGTGTTGTACTCCAATTCTACACATTTTTCAGGAAACTATGTGAGAAATCTCTACATCTATTTGAGCTTGACAGCCTTTAGGAGAGGTTTGTATTGACACTTTTTGCAATGGAGATGATCTTTCCTCCATCATTTTTTACTTCCATGATTCATTTAGTTGTGCATTTGGTTGAGGGAGCTAAATTAGGAGGCCCCATTCATTATCGATGGATGTATCTAATTGAGAGGTACTTTATTTATATGTTTTTTAGTTAAGTAAACAATTTTTGGAACTTAATTAAATGCATAATTATTTTTTTTAATTTCACAGATATCTTGGGCATTTGAAATCATGTGAGAAATAAAGCTCAACCAGAAGGCTCTATTACTGAAGGCTAGTTGGCATAATAGTGTCTTACCTTTTGTTTTAGATACATGGATGATATTGAGACAAGATTTAATCGAGTTGGACGTACTGACGACACATCAACTCAATCTCAAATACATGTGAAATCAAACATATTTCCTGTTATTGGCCGATCAGTTAGGAGGACCTCAAATGTTACACTAACAGAAATGGAATTACTACAGGCGCATAGATATGTGCTGCTGAATACTGAAATTGTAGATCCATTTATTGAAGAGTTGAGGATACAAATAAAGATATGAATGAGAGGTCAAAAATTAAATTAGAAAGATATAATGAAAGATATTAATATAGAGTTTTTAGAATGGTTTGCACAACGTGTAAGTTCATAAATATTACAATAAATATGAATATTAGGTTGACACATGTTTTATAATTCTAATAAAGTATATTTATTTTTTTAGATCATGAATATAGATTCTTGAGCAGAGTTATCATAAAATTTGATGTTTCTTGCTCAAGGTCCTCTAAAACAAGTTATAAATTTCGACACTTACAACATGAATAACTTTAGATTTCGTACAGTCGATTGAGAAGAGGGTTTGAAAACACAAAATAGTGGTATATTTAAATTTACTAAAGTGGGATACTATGGAAATATGACCGATATTATTGAATTAAACTACCACAGTATTTTTTCAGTTATTTTATTCAAATGAAATTGGGTCAATATTATCTGAGGTGTTGAAAGAGATTCCTTGCAATTTACTTCTTTGAACTTCTCTCATTTGATGGATATTGGTGATCATGAACTTCATGATCCATGTATATTATCATCACAAGAAAAAATGGTATATTATGTGAATGATGTTGTGGGTGAATGGTGGAGTGTAGTTTCTCACGTAAAACAAGGAGATTTGTATGATATGGGTGATGAAGTGGAAGATTTGACCTCTAACATTGAATATCATCAACAACAGGAATCAAAATTATTTTTACACCGTGATATTGAAAATATTAGTCTAGCAAGGATGAATGAAGTGGATGGATTAATGGAGAAGGAAACTGACATGATTGAAGGACAAAATGGTTGTATGTTAAATTATGCATTCATTTATCAGCCACTTATTTCATTTGTGCAATAATTCATTATCATTGTTATGTATATTTTGTTTGTTAGTACTGTGCATTTGTTATCTTTTTTAAATTTTTTTCTGCATAATTTTTTTGAAATATATGTTATGAACTTAATTTTATTTGATTAAATGACAGTAATGCCAAGTAGGAAGCGATATACTGTTTCATTGACCACTGCGACAGATGAAGATCCATCTATCTCCCTCCCTACAACATCTGAGTCACCATCTGCTTTTCCCCTACACCATCTCCCCCTGCTCCATCTCTCACACCCTCTTTGAGTGGCCCTTTAGCAGCTCAGTCATCACCTCCCGCTTCAGGATCCTTAGTAGTGGGGGAGCGGCACACCACTCCTAGTTCTTCACGGAGATACTGGAGGGTGATTGTTGTAGGTACAAATTCTAATATAAATAAATTTATTGCACTTTTTTTAAACTAACTATTTTTTCATTAAATATAGAAAAAATGAAATTATGGAGAAAAATATAAAAAGTTCATCTGTATGTAGTCTGACTAGAGAGAAGATAGTTGTCCCATTTGATTCACATAGGGTCCCTACAGATGACGCCATAGGAATACTTGGCCAGATTTTAGGCCAGCTGGCCGTGGAGTCCGTTTCCATTTCTATTTCATATGATGATTAGAGACATATGCCTGCAAGTTGGAAAAATAAAGTTTTTGATTCCCAAATAAAGATAATTTTAATACATTATGGTGTAATTTAATGTCATGTTATTAATATTTTCAAAATGAATTTCTGTGTATAAATGTTTTCCACTTTACGGTTGCCGATGTGATAGCACAAAAATGGACATTGAAAAATCTTGGAAAAAAATGGAAAGACTTTAAATAGAGATTGTGGGGTTATGTCAATGATACTTCATTGAATTCCCGACAGATGTATGACAAGCTACCCGATGGGGAACCCAAAGAGAAATGGAAAGTTTTTGTTGACAGACATCGTGATGAGAAGCAGATGATATTTAAATATATATTACTATAATAATCTCACTTTACATTTATACATGTATATGAAGAGGAGATGACATTGAATACATTACTATTAAATTGAATTTTATTTATTTCAGGATATTTAATGAAAGAATGCATCAAGCCGGGCTAAGCAGGTCATCCCTCGCATAGTGGGGTCAAAGAGTTTTTCTAGAATCCGATCTGCTCTGGTAATATTTTCATTAGTTTAAATATTTATAAGAAAATATTATTTTTTTAATATATTAAATTTTTTATTTATGTTTGTTTAATGTAGTCACAGAGTTTAGGTCACGAATCATCCCATACAGAAGTGTGGTTGAATGTTCACAAAAAAATCTAATGGAAGTTTTGTTAATGAGCCTGCCAAAGAAGTTGGGGTATGAACTCATTTTTCATTATAATAACTTATTATCAGTTTTTATTATATTAATATATGTTGCTTCTAATATGACTTCTATTTGATTTATAGGTAAAAATTAAAGAACTGTGGGATGCCAATCCTGCGCAGTCATACTCAGTCTCCCAGGATGACCTAGTTGCTAAAGTCCTTGGGAAGGAGCATCCTGGTAAAGTGCATAGGATGGGTTTGAGACTCGTACCATCTGAGGTCTTTGGCAGGACACCGGGGTTTACAGCTGCATCTACTCCTGGTTTTAGTCATTTTATACCCCGAGAGACTCAGAGATAAATTATTTCTCTATGAAACACAGTTCATGACTAGGGGGCTCAGATATCTGCTTTTTAAAAAGCGTTGATTGATTTATATCAAAAGAAGACCAGATATTCCCTTGGTGGTATTGCATCAACTGGTGGTGAGTAGGTAAATCAAAAAAATCAAGATCATTTAGTTTTCAAACTTTTATTGGTTTTAAATTTAAATATAAATATACAATAGTATTTAATTTTCAATATAATGTTCTTTTAGGTGGTAGTAGGAAGTAGAGATGGAGGTGGAGAGGCTGATGAGTTTTCTTCATCATCGGACCGTGATTAGTTGTTTTGTTGATATGTTGGACAAATATGGTAACAGTCGGTTTGTATATGTATCATGTGTGGCACATAGTTTCCACCAAACATTTTCATAACCTAACATTTTCTTGATTTATCATGTTTCCTTTTATGTATTTTATTGATTTTTTATGTTTCTTTTTATGTCTTGATTTCTCTATTGTGGTATGCACCATATATGTTGATTCTTTTTTGTCATGAATCATGTTTTAGGATTCATTTTTCCTAAATTTATTAGGTTTTTTACCCAAGGATGAATGATCAAAAACATATCCTATAGTAACAGGAATCAATCCATTCATAGTTCTTGGAAAAGGTCCTCTATAAAAATTTGTATCGTGTATAGGAGGAGAAGGATGAGATTTATGGGAACTATTATATGAGAAAGAAATAAACAAATTGATGTGAATGAGGAAGGGTCTCACCATTAGGGTATAACCATTGTGATTATAATTTTCACCAAGTCCTATTATAAGAGATCCCAGCGTGATTACATATTTTGAAACATCATGAATCAATCAACATATAGTTTTTATATAATACCCATATGCATATTAGTCTCTCTCCTAGGGTAAGAGTCATTTTTTCATAACATAGGTTTATGGATAAAGAACCAGATACTAAGGATCCTTATGTATAATTGGATAATATGTAGAGGAAGACAGGTCTAACAAGGTAGACTGCTCTAAGAAGTTTCAAGTATTACAAGATGGAAAATGCATCAAATATTTTAACATCATGTGAAAATGACTAAAATAATCTATAGTTTAAGATAATATAAAGAAATACATTATTATATGAGGTTTAATGTAGTTTAAAATGATGTTTAAAATGAAATGAACTTGTATTTATGTCAGCCCTATGGATGGAAAACTAATGTGAATGAAGAAAACCAGTCACTAATATAAAGTGGGGGATTTGATATTGGTTTTTTGGTTGGGTTTGAGATAGGAGATCTAGGAATAACTATGTATCCCATGAAAATAAGAATCAATCCACACATAGTTCTTATAATTTTGGGTAAAATATGATCACCTTGACTTAGAATTGAGAAATAATAGGGAAACCAAAATAAATAGAATGAGTGTAATGGTACATACACTTGATGAAATTCCCTTTGTGCATTATCAAGTCTTGGGGATGTTTAGGAAGAGTTTTGTGGTGATTTTTATGTTTGAGGTGGTGTTTTAGCCTTTTGAAGGCCACCACAGCTTGTGCAATGACTTGTCTGGATATGAAGAAGGTAGTTTTATAATGGGAATGCTCTTGTATAAAATGGGATATATAACCATGAATTGGGATGACATGGTTTTATGCGTGTTTTCCTGGTGGTTTTCCTATACACCATGAGAATCTTGAAATTCCCTTGGGTGGGCATGGAATATTGGAGGACCACCTATCCAAAATAGGAAGCCCAAGCTCACCACATTGTAGCCTCGGGCATGATGAGGGTAAAATGGTTGGGAAATGGGAACTAGGTCATGGATTCTATACATGGAAGAATATAGAATAACCACTATGGATTAGACCACTCCATTTTCTACGATTTGTGGGAGGCCAAATTCCATTTTAAAATGGGAAAAAATATAAAATGACAATGAAGGTTCTAGATCACACTTTTACCAAACCCACCACATGAGTTTTCAATATTAACCATGTTTTGGTAGAGTCTAGTGTGATTCACTTATAAATAGGAGTTTTATTACCTCCTTGTTTTGAATTTTAGACTTTCCCTCAATTCTTCGTTGACCCTTACTCATCCTCCCCTTCCCCAGTCACCTCCCTTGGTGTTCTAAACCACTTGGATCATATTGGATCATTTATATTGAAGTTATTTGATTCATGTTATCCCTCTCTTTTTCCATTACTCTTTTATTATCTTTCTATTATATTCAAGAGTTCATTATGGTGGTAATTATCCTCTTTTTGGGTGGTTTTTGATGGAGTCTTATTATTCATTGGATTCAATAGTGATTCACTTGAGATTAGTGGTGGTCTATCCTTGGTTCTTATTCATTTCTCCTTGAAGATTTAGTCAAGGTTGGGGATCTTTCATATCCCCTTATTTATATGTACATTTGGGTGGTTTTTACTTATTCTTGTTATCTATTATTATATGTCTATACTAACTTGGTTTTCCAATTATGAATTATTTTGAGATATTGTGTTGTTTTGGTTTTTATAAAACTTTATATGTATATTTGTATAACCTCACCATATATGAAAACGAATAAGAATATATATCGAACTGTTAAATTTGTTTCCTATGCAATATTGTATTTCTGTGTGAATACCCTTCATAATAATTTAGTAATTATTATAAAATTTTTTATTGAAACTAAATTATATGTGGTGGTGGTGGTGTGGGGTGGTTGTGATGCGGGGTGGTTACGATGTGTTGTGGTTATGATGTGTTATATGTTATATCTATTGGAATGGTTTTTTTTCAGGGCATTGGTAATGGGCCTACTCTATCAGCTGCATTTTTTTTGTAAATATGTATTTAGCAGCGATTTTAACTGCCACAAAATAAAAATAATATATTTAGCTTCGGTTTTAAACACCTCTAAAATTATGGTATTTTTCTATTCGATGCGGTTAAAACTGCCGCTACGGACAATAATTTAGTGGTGGTTAAAACCGCTGCTAAACAGTTTCCGTATTCCTTTATTATATCGAGGCGGTTTTAATGGTTTTAGTGGCAGTTTTCCTTGGAGAAACTGATGTTTTTTAGCGGTAATTTTAACTTCCTATAAAACGTTTTCATATTTATTTATTATATCACAATGATTTTAATGGTTTTATCCCTGGTTCCCCCCAGTGAAACTTGTTTTTTTCACCTCTGTGAAAAAAACCAGTTTCGCTAAGGGGGAACCCCCGCTAAAACCATTAAAACCACCGCTAAATGAACCCACTATGATATTTACCATAAACCTCCACTAAATCTAGGAAATATACGCCTATTGTTTGTTGACACAAACTTTATCAGCGGTTTCAAAAAAACTGTCGCAGAACCATATGTCGGCGGTTTAAACCACCGCCATTTCCAAAAAAAATTGTCAGGAAATTGTCTTTTTTCTATAGTGTTGTTTGAGGTTGTTGCAACCAACTCAAAAATATGGTCGTTGGGAGATTTCCTATAAATAAGAGGTTATTTGAAGAAATGGTAGCTGATGCATTCGTAAATCAAGTCATCTAAAGATCACTTTGTGTGAACATCTCATTCTTAAGCATTGTAATCTTTTAGAGAGTTTAAGTTATAATGAATCATTATAAGGATTGAAAATTCCTTAGAACCATTTTATTTTGTATTAATTGTTTGATCATTGTAATGATTGAGGGATTTCAGGGATAAGAGGATGGTGAATCTAATTCATTGGATCGAAGGCTTCTGGGGATAGGAAGACAGATCTGACACTGATCATCATATTAAGGGATTTCTTGGTCAAGAAAGACAGAGCTAACATTGATCATTATATCGAGAGATTCCAAGGGATTGAAATACAAATATGATACTGATCTATTATATTGAGGTCATTTTTGGTAAGGAAAGACAAACCATTTATAATATGTACTAAAACTGTGGACATCAATAGTTAGGATTTCCAACTACTTTAACTCTTAAGGTTAAAGATTAAATTATTTTACAAGATTGTAAGTCATTATTACTATTATAAGTTTTTTTATTTATTATTTATAAAATATTTATTTTCCATTGTGCATGTGTATTAGAAAGTAGGTTTTGTACTTTTATTTCTAACAAACTATTTTATCGGGGTAACTGTGATACTTATAAAAAACTCTGATTTAATCAAACAATATTTGGATTTGATTGTAACACTCTAATAATCAGAAAAAGTATGAGTCTCATAATTTTTACTTAAGAGGTTTTTTGTTTTTTTAGTTTAATTTTTAAATTGTAATTCACCTCCTCTTGTAGCCATTGTAAACTCTCATGATCCAACGATTGGTATCAAATAAGGTTTTAATGCTTTACTTGATGAGTTTTACTTCTTATATCAAATTAATTTTTATTAATTTTTTTTATAAACTACTTGTTTATAAATTATTATATATTAATGTGTTTGTAGAAAAAAAAATTCTATTATCATTATAATGGAAGGTCTAAACGTTGGCACTTTATAAAATATGAATCTCTGCCAGCCCCTATCTTTTATGGAAATGATTATAAGTATTAGAGAGATATGATGAAATATTTCATTATCAATATTAGAGTTGATAACATTTTAATTCTTATTAGTGATTATACGATACCTGAAAAATAAGTTACTACCTTCACTCATAAAGAAAAAACAAGAATATCAAATGAATTATAGATTAATGAATACTCTACTATGTTCCATGATATAGAGTCAAATATCTTCATGTGAATCTTTTAGTAGCATATGGAAAAGGTTAGAAGTTACTCACTTTGGAACTTATAATGTTATTGAGACTAGAAGATCTATGTTGAGAGCCAACTATCAAGATTTGGATTTCTTACCAGAAGAATCAGTAGAAAAAATTCATCAAATATTTATGACTATTATCAAAAATTTACATTCACTTGGATAAAAATATCTTATATATGGAATTTTGGTTGAAAATATTATAGAAGTTAAGTCCAATGAATAAGAATCCAAAAGTACAGTCTTGTATGATATAAAGAAGATTAAAAATATTACTTTAGATGATCTTATTGGTACTCTCATTCAATACGAAGGTAAATTGAAAAGAGATATTGAAAATATAAAAAATAATAATGGAGGAGTTGCTTTTGCAATAACATATTTTGTTCCTACTAAAGCTAAGTCCATTGAAAAGTTATGAAATATTCAAAGAAAAATAAAGTGATTATTGAATTAGATTATATTTATTCAAAACTTACTAGAAATGAATTAGTAAATCTTGCTAGAAGGATGAATAAAACATTGGGAAAAAAATATTTTTAGTATAGATACAAGAAAATTCATAAGGATAAGAATGACAAGAATGAATATTCTGAAGTTATTTGTTATGAATGTAAGAAGGAAGGACACATTCAACCTGATTCTCCTAATCTAAAAAGGAAAGATAAGAAATATAGGAATTATGATATAAATTCAAAGAAGTATTACAAGAATAAGAAAAAAAGAGTTTTAAATCTTATGAGACTTGGAGTGAAAGTAGAGGGGATAGTTCATCATATAATTCTTTAGACAATTAAAGTTCTAGACAAAAGAACATTGGTTTTTTTTCTGAAATATCAAAGGTGAATAATTTTCTAATGGATAAGGTATAAACTGCTGAATCCCTTACCAACAATACTTTAAATGAAAATTATCCTGACAATAATGATGAGAAAAATTATACATCTTCGGATGAAGAATATTCCTCAACTGATGATGACAATACCTTACCTAGTTATGAATAAGTATGTAGGTTTGCTAAAATTCTTGAAAATGAAAATTGTAAAGTTTGAAAAAAAGATGATAGTGGAAAAATAATACTTGTTAAGGTAGATTAAATAATTTCTAATTTAGGTAAATAAATATCATATCTTTCGAAATATCTTGATAAAATTAATTTTGAAAAATATAGTCTTTTTAACACTCTTGAAAAGTCTATTTATGAGAAAATTAGTTTATAAAAATGATTTTTTAAAACATAGTTTGAAAAATTCTACTACTGAGTATAAGAACTTAGTTGTAAAACTAAAGAATGAGATTTATAGTTTGAAGAATTTTTTATCTAAGTTTACTTATAGGAAGGAAAACTTCGATAATATATACAAACAATTCAGAACTTATAGTGATAATACCAGAATGGGTTTTACTAAAAATAAACCTATTTTTAGTAATAAATATCTTATCCAAAAGTGCTCCATTTTGTAAAAAATGTAAAAGTGGTGGGCATTTTAAAAAAATACTCTCTTAATAAAGTTCAGTATTTCGGTTTTCACAAATATTACTTTTCAAAAGAAATAAAATTTTCTAAACATAGTAATATTGGACAAATGTGGTTACCTAAAATCTTATTTTCTGGTAATACCGGGCGTAAGACGGTTTGGGTTTCTAAAAACTAATATCATTATTTTTAAGAAAATAAATAAGGTACCAACAACAAAAACATTTGGTACATGGATAGTGAATTTTCCAAAACATATGACTAAAAAATTATTTCTTTAAGAATATTATCAAGATGAAAGGTGGAAAAGTAACATTTGAAGATAATGCTCAAGTAGAGGTCATTGGTATAGGTAATATTCTTATTATTAGAAAAACTTTAATTTAAAATGTTTTATTTGTTGTAGGACTTAAGCACAAACTTATAATCATAATTCAATTATGTGATGAGGGTTATCTTGTGAAATTTTGGAATGACAAATGTATTGTTCATAGTTTAAAAGATGGGTTTATTCTTTTTTCCAATTAGTATGAGAATGTTTACACTTTAAACATAGAAGACCTTATGATCCAAGACTTACCTTGTCTTTATGAAATGGAAGATCACTCTTGGCTATGGAATCGAATATTAGGATATTGTAACTTTATAACTTTATCCAAGCTATTTAAGAAAGGAATTTTTAAGGATTTATTAGAACATAGGTTTGATACTTCAAAAGTTTGTGATCCTTGTCAATTTGGTAAGCAACACAAGTCAATTTTTAAATCTATTAGTGAAGTATCAACTTATAATTATTTATAGTGAATACAATTGTTATTTATTATGTTTATTAGGGGGATGTACCTGTAAAGGGCTCCGATCTAGGGTTTCCCTCCCCCCGTTGTCATCTTCCTCTCCCCTGCGGCAGATCGTCTTCCTTCCAACGCTTCGGTCAGACGGGATCATGGCATGCGGTGTCTCCTATGGCGGCATCTCCTGGGCTCGAACAGCTCGGAGGCTCTCATCGTTTGTTGGAACCCTCCCTGTATTTGGAAAGGGATCTTCTGGTGGCATGGTGAGTCCGATGTTTGAGTGTCCTACTGCTGCGGTGAGGTTTCCATCTCATTTATGTGTCTTCTGGATGCATTGGGTGGATCTGTTCACCGTGTGTGGGATTGAAGGCACCAGAGGGTTTATGTTTTACATTTGCAATGGATTTGATGTTTTTTGGTGATTTTTACAATGGTGGTGCATGATGATCGGTTATGTGAAGATTTTGTAGTTTGGATGGGACATGCAACTGGTTTTGTCCATGTTACTAGTGTGATCTGGTTTCACCGAATGACAATGGTGGATTGCTGCAAATGTGAGATTTCTGCACTGGGATGTTGTTTGTTGACTTTTATGGTATGTAATTGTCTCATTTTTTCTGGAACTTTTTATTGGGTTTGTGAAGGATGTTCGCCCTTATCCCTATCCCTACTCTATGTACTTTTTTTATTTTTAATAAATAGTCAGAGGTTTTGCCGCTGACTAAGCTTTCCTGGTATAATTATTTATAGTTAGTGCACAAGGACTTATTTGGTTATACCCAAACTAGAAGTATTGGTGGAAAATACTATGTATATGTTTTAGTTGATGATTACACTAGATATATTTGGGTCTATTTTCTAGAAATAAAATCCAAATCCTTTATCTTTTTTAAAACTTTTTTAGCTAGAGTTAAAAATAATAAAAACCTATCCTTGATAACTATTCATAGTGATCAGGGTGGATAATTTGTAAATTATGATTTTGAAACTTTTTTTAGTAAGAAAGGTATTATACATAACTTTGTGACACCTAGAACTCCACAAAAAATGGTGTGGTTGAAAGAAGAAATAGAATTATTCAAGAGATTACTAGAATCATGCCGAGTCAATACTCAGTTTCTAAACATTTTTGGGATAAAGTAGTTAGTATTTCCTGTTATAATATAAATCAAGTTTTAATTAGACCTTTTATTAATAAAACTCCTAATGAGTTATAGACAGGAAGAAAACCAAAACCTTCCTACTTTAAATTTTTTTGGATGCAAAGTATTCATTTTGAATACTGAAGATAACTTACATAAATTTTCTCCAAAATATGATTAAGTGATATTTTTAGGTTATTCCATTACTAGTAAGGCTTAGAGAGTTTTTTTATAAAAATACAAGTACTGTTAAGGAAACAATACATGTTAAGTTTGATGAAATTGATCCTTTTATTTTCAAACAACCTCAACCTGTATCTTCAGATGTTATTTCTAAAATTGATTTTCAATCTATGTTAGAAATTTCATCTCATAAGAGAATAACTGAAGAATATGTTTCTGAAGTTATACCTCAAGAATATTCTCAAACTATTTTTGAAGAATAAAATTTTAAAAATCCAAGAAATTGGTTGTTTCTTAGGAATCATCCTAGTGATAATATCATTGGTGATGTAGATCAACCAGTTAGAACTAGAAGTTCTTTGAGAAATGAAATTCAACATCTAGAATTCTTATTATAATTTGAACCTAAAAATCATGATGACTCTTTAGGTGATGAAGATTGGATAAAATATATGCAAGATGAACTCAATGAGTTTTAAAGGAGAAAGTTTGGACTTTGGTTGAATTACATCAAGATACATCTATAATTAGAGTAAAATGTGTCTTTCAGAATAAATGTGATGAAAATGGAATAATTGTTAGAAATAAAGATAGACTTGTTACTAAGGGTTATAATCAATAAGATAGAATAGAGTATGAAGGAACCTATTATTCAGTATAAATACTTGAATTTATTCATATACTTACATCTTATGAAACATTCTTAAATTTTAAACTATTTCAAATGGGTATGAAGTGTGATTTTCTTAGTGGTTATGTTCAGGAAGAAGTTTATGTAGAACAACCCCCTGGTTTTGAAAATACAAAACATCCAAAACATTTTTATAAACTTTCCAAGGAACTTTATAGAAAGAAACAATCCCCTAGAGCATAGTATGATATGTTAACTGGATTTTTGTTACAAAATAATTTAGTTAAGGGAGCTATGGATCCAACTATTTTTATAAAGGTAGTTAATAAAAATATTATGACTGTACAAATATATATTGATGAAATTTTATTTGGTTCAACTCAAAAATATTTAACATATTCTATTGTGGATCTTATGAATTTTGTGTCTAAAATAAGTATGATGGGTGAGTTAACAAACTTTTTAGGTTTTCAAATTTCACAAAAACAAGAAGGAAATTTTATATCTCAATATAAGTATATAAAAGATCTTCTTAAGAAATTTGGATATGACAACACTAAAAGTATTAGTACTCCTATCAGAAACTAAAATACTTTGGATCTTGATGAAGCTAGGAAACCATTTTATCAAAATACTTTTAGATGTATGATTGGAAGTTTACTTTACTTAATAGTTATTCATCCAGATTTAGTGTTTTCATTATGCTTATGTGCTAGATATGAAACCAATCCAAAAGAGTCACAGATTAAATATGTTAAATAAATTTTTCATTACCTTAAGAGAACTATGGATTCAGGTTTGTTTTACTCTTCTGGAATGATTTTGAGTTTAAAAAAAATGGATGATGACTTTGTTGGATATAGAATGGGTAGGAAAAGTACTTTTGGAACATGTTATTTCATAGGAGACACTTTAGTTTCCTATTCTTGTAAGAAACAACACTCAGTAGGAATTTCCACTTCTAAATCTATTTATGTAGTAGTTAGAAGTTGTTGTGCTCAAGTGTTGTGGATGAAACACACACTCACTGACTATGGCATGAGTTTTACTAAAACTCAAATTTTTTATGATAACTCAAGTACCATTTCTTTAATTAAAAACCCAGTACATCACTCGTGTGCTAAACACATAGATATAAGATACAATTTTCTTTAGTATCACACACTAAAAGGAGTTATAATTTTACAATTAATCGTAACATAAGAACAAGTTGCTAATATTTTTACAAAACTCCTTAGTTCTGATAGATTTGAATACATTAAACAAAATCTAGGAATGATCAATGTCAAGTGATTATTCATATCTACTTATTGTTTAAAAATATTCTTACATTAATGAACTCCTTTTAATAGGGGGAGTACATATATTTTTGTTTTCTAAAAACTTTTATTTTTTATAAAAATTTTGTTTTCTAAAAACATTAGTTTTTGAAAACCATTAGTTTTAAAAAACATTAATTTTTATTTAACACTTTTTATTTCCCAAAAATTTTCTTTTTCGAACTCAAAAAATTTTATAAATTTTTTTTGAAGTCATATTTTCTTATAAAACTCTCAAAATTCAAATTTTTTTATAAAATATTCTAGGGAATAAAAAACTTTTTAGAAACAAAATATTTTATAAAAAAAGTTTTCTAAATTAAAATTTTTATGTAAACTTTTTGTACTAAAAAATCATTATAAAAATTCTGGACAATATTTTTGTTATAAACTTTATCATAATTTGTTTCTCTTATAAAAACCCTAAATAAAAGGTTACTCATACTAGTGAAAATTTTATACTCCGAAAAGTATTCTTCTTTTAGTCTTTTCACTTATTTGTTACTTAAGGTTTTCAAATGTTGTTGTTTAATAATTATTTAATTTTTACAAACATATCTTTTGTAACATAATTAGTGTTTTTAATCGGACTAATGCTTAATCCGATAAAAAAATTTCCTAAAAAATTTAAGTGTTCAAATTTATATTTAAAAACATTCTTCATATTAAATATCGACTGTTAAATCAGATAAGGGTTTCTAATATGAGTCATTCGTTTATCGGGAATTAAAACTATCACCTCCTATGCCTATATAAAGGTTGTTCACTTTGTTTCACACCTTGATCTCCAAATATTTTGTTCCCAACTCTCACCACCTCTTTAAGTGCACAGACTGATCTTTTTCCATTTGTCCGTTCACCGAAATCTCTCTCAATATGATAGAAACTACTGAAGATTTCATGCAAAAATAATTCATCAGGGAAAGTATGATTGAAAGGACATGGTATAAAAAACATGATTATATTCTTAAGAAGATTATTATTTTCCCAGGATGGGAAAAATTTTCATTGAAAACCCAGATAAAGATTTTGAATTACATTACCCCAAAATTATAAGAGAATTTTATGCTTCAGTTGAGTTTCTATCAGAAGAAGTGGATTTTACTATGTTTGCCAAAAATTATAATCTTTCATACCAAAAATTCATAGAATTAGTGGGAATACCTTTTCAGGGTGAATCTTATCCCCCGTCTCAGAAATTACCTGATAAGCTTGCATTTTTTGTGAAATCGAAGGAAAAAAGCAACTTTGTTTATGTCTTTTGAGAAAGTTGTAAAGGTATCACACTTAACACTATATGAAATGGTTATACCTTTGAGGATATAGGGATATATTATTCTAATAAAGTGTGATAGGGATACCCTAAATTTCATGGATATTTTTGTATTGAACTTTCTAATGAATACAAGGTAGATAAACTTATTTATGTTTATATTTCTAAAAATAGATTCAATTAATAATGCCTCAATGAAATTGAAGATTATGATGTTCCCTTGTTTTTTTAACAAGTTGTTAGTCAATTTCATGACTATTTCTAAAATAAAGACTATACTTATCATATGAGGGAAAATTTTACCCTAATTGGTGAAGAGACAACGTCAAGGATGAAGATTTTTTTGATTCAAAGTTGAAAAAGTTTGTTGATAAAGTATAGAGAACAATATATGATGAAGGACCTACAAAATAAAAAGAAAGTTTTCAAAGAAAAAGAGAAAATATTATTCCTCACCTCCCAAGAAGTAAAATAAACTGAATAAAATGACGGATGATGAGTTCTGGAAAGTCATGGAACATAATCCTCAAAAGAAACTCGGTGATCCTGAGTTTGGGCTTGATAAGGCTGAATCCTTATCGTTGAAAATTCAAACTGAAGATGAGCTGAAGGAAGAAGAAAATAGAAAGAAACAAAATAAGTGGTTGTCAGAATCTAAATTAGTAGAAAGTTTATTGAAACATGTTGAAAAAGATTTAGGAATTTACCAAACCTTAATTTTATAAATAAAGATCATGGGATTCAATCCTTCACTTTTAATTTGATAAATCCATTTTATTATATTAATTAAGTTAATTCTACCCATTTTCTTACTATAAATATAGGTATGATAGATCCATATTTACCACATTATAAAAATAGGATAAATTTAAAATCCCATACCTCAAATTGAGCTTCAACAATCACAATGCAAGAATGAGAATAAGAATGATGACCAAACTCCATCAAGATCCTTAGAAGAACCCTTAACAACCTATGGTGTTCAGAAAAAAATCAATACCTTAAATAGAACCGATAAAAAAATCCATAAACCCTTTAATATCCTTATGAGAATAAATAACAAGGAAATAATATAAGATAACAGAAGATAATAAAAGAAAAAAGAGGATATAATGGAAGAGAAGGGAAGTTCAGACCACAGGGAATCAATCAAAAAAATTCATTGATTGAAATCCACCATAATACAATTAAAGAGAACTAAAATCAAGACAAAGTATTTTGAGGGTTTGACAAAAGATGAAGGGAACAAAGAGGATTCAATAAGAAACCTGAATTTATATTTAAAATTCAAGGATCCACAAATCATTCCATGATGATAGATTCCACGGTGCAATATAGGATGGCCCCAAGAATCATTATGTGATCTACCCAAATATCAAGGGTGAAAATTTGATAAAACCAAAGAATTCCATGGTGCAATGAACATCATCACACTAGAATCTTTAAAAACTCAATGATCACGACACAATTCTATGTCTTCTCCCCCAAACCTAATCAACCCCAAACCAACACCATGATAAAATAGACCCCACCACAATACACCCTACCCAGATAGGACAACACTAAAATCTCATGACCAAAGACTTCATGCCACAACACAATTCCTTATACCGTAAACTAAGTTACCATGGTGTAATGAGATATTGTATTTGGTTCCCTAGAACTAACTAATTTTTTTTTACTTTTGATTATCAGTACATACACAGTGTTGAATATTAATAGATCTCTTATCACATGATGATTTTATTCTATGTAAAATTAATGTGATTGTATCCTTGGAGTATTTATCGCATCGAAATGTAATATACGCTCATCAGTATATGAGAAACTCAAAGAAAAATGATGATATTCTTAAATATATGTTTTACGATCGTTTGAGATCATTTTACTAAACACATATGATACAGGCTATCAAGGGTAGGGGGATCATAATACATTGATACTTATTCTCATTAAGTTCACATTTGGTAATATCCAAGAGATGAGATTATGAGAACTAACCAACCAATAGGAATTCTCCATGTTTTATATATAATTGGATATTCATATATGAGAATGTGTGTATTGGCCATTAGTTGAGATTATTATTAATGGACATCATGAGTTTTGTAATTTTATATATTAATGAAAACCATGATGACATATTCTCATGGAAATGTAGGATGCATTGGGTGTTTAAAGAGTGATATGAAATTAATGAATAAGTCCAAGGAGGATTTATCTCTTCTGAGTTAATGGAAGTTGATATCTCCATACCTCTGATTAGAATAGAAATATCTTATAAATCCTAGTCCATTGAAGTATTCCAATGAGTTCATTTCAAGAAATTTAAAAAAAAATATCAAGTATATAGGTTGATTACACAAGCGATATGACTTATACTTGTCTCTTTAGGGTCCATGGTGTGTTTTTATATACCACTCTTAGTTAGTGAGTTGGAATCATTGCTATCGACATGAGGGCCTAGACGACAAAACATAAAGTGTATTCATAGGTACCACCAATTGAGATGAATTGGAGTTTAGGAAAATTTAGGCCACACGTGTGGGGACTTATGAGAGTCTAAGTGAATGATCATAAATAAATTAATAAAATTATTTTAATAAAGATTATAATAATTATAATTGAATTTATTTCTCGATGTATTCTCTAGTTATTTAATTATAAATAAGTGAATATGAGAAAACATTATTTTTAAATGAACATTATGCATTCAAGGTTCGTTAAATAATTACTGTAGAAATAAGCCAATTTTATGACTTTTGGTTCATCATATGGATTATAATAGTGTTAACGGTAAGTGATGGAATATTTGTGATAGGCATTAGATATCTACTTAGTTATTCATGTCATTTTGGACTGGTTTAAGAGGTTTAACATACCCAGGGGATTAAGTATACTTTTAGAAATTTAAACCTAACTATTTAAGCTCATTTTAAGCCATGAATTATGTGTGAGGTTTTCTGCATGAATTTAGAGAGTTTGTATTCTCTCCTTCATTCTCTCAAGATTCTATAGAGATAAAGAACAAGAAAGAATCTATCTGAGTTTGAGGATCAATCACATTATCTTATGGTGATTATACGAGCATCGTAAGGTCTTGAATTTTTCATGCTAGCACCCAGGAATAAAATTAAGATGTTAATAGAGTAGTGTTACCAGTGTGGATGATCTAGAGGGAATCTACTTTTGTGTTCTCAATCTACGGTGATCTAGAGAAGAGAGAATATCACTAGGATCAAGACACTTAACCAAGGTACCATTTTGATTTTGTTTTTTTAAATAAATTGAATTTAAAAAAATCCTTGTAATGAATCAAATATTTCCATAAAAAAATAATTTCATGATAGATTTGGCGTTAAAATTTAATAAATTAATGAATCCACTGCTTACTCGGTTCCTTCAATGGTATCAGAGTGATCATGAAATTATTTAAGATTAAATTTTAATTGAATTTAATAGAATTCAAAGAGATAGATTCAATATGATCCTAAATTCACTAATGGTGCATCAATTCAAGTTTAAATGACTAATAAATATCCATTTAAATATTGATTTTATTTTTAGGATAAAAAATGAGATTTTTGTGTGTGGGGGGGCATGTCAACAGAATGGGAGGGATTGTGTATAGTGTACGTTATCGGTGGGGCGTGACACTGAGGAAGAGAACCGGTGAGGTGAAGGTGTATCACATTCCATCATTATAGTTGGATAATCTTGAATATAGAATAAAAGAACATAATGGATGTCATAAGACACATATGTTGAAAAAAGTATCCCCCCATTTATTGGGGGGTATCTATCTCAATCAGTTCTTGTGGGCACTATATATGTTAAAAAATGTTAATAGGCAGTTCTATATAGGGCACCACCAGAAAAATCACTCATGTATGGGGTGTGTGCCACACCCATGACCTTACACCCATCCAAGTTGTCTAAACTAGACCAGGTTAGGTCAAACCATAGCCGACCCAACGAGGTCCAATAATGGCTTGGTATCCTTACAATGAATCATTTTGGAACCAAAAATACCAAAAATATTCTAAAAAATCATAGATTAATTTAAATTGTCACGAATTAATTAAATTTATTTCGAGTGTCATGGAACATATCAATAATTAATTAAAAATAATAATGATACTTTAATACATTAAAAAGTCCCTCTGGTTGAATATTAGCATCTTTATTTTTTATGATGTGATTTTATTTCATGTTGACTGATCATGAGTTGAGACCGAACCATGCATGTTTAAGTATATATTTATTTAATTTAATAATTTTTATTTTGAGTTTAAAATGTAATTTATTTTATCATTTTTATGATATATGAATCGTGCTTCATTATTTAAATGTATAAGGAACTGTGTATTCATATTTTAGTGATAAAATGTAATTGTTTCATCCTGAGTTTCGATCACCTGTGTGTGAGTATGCATTATAAATAATGAAGAAGTTTATGATGGTACAGTTTGAGTCAACAGTTTACATGGAACCAAAATCATAATGCATAAGTGTTTTATGGTAATTTCAATATGATTTGGAAATGAATAAATTTATTCTGTAGGGTCTTAATTGATCTATTATCCACTCAATGGATTAACTAATAGAAAAAAAATCATGATCATGTCATTATTTATTTATTTTTATTCTTTCATGTTTAATTATATCATTATGTTGGTGCTATACAATCACATAGGATAATTAAGAAGTATGTGGATATAAAAATGGATAAAAACATGATGAATGTTTTTTCTATTCATGGTTAATATGTGAGTGTGATCACATAGTAACAAGCATGAAAAATAAAACCGAATTTTAGTCTCCAAGAGAAATAAATGTGTTGTGCATAAATTATTTTATCAAGACTTGGTTAATTAATTATATAAAATCTACATAATATTAACATGAATGTAAAAGGATGAAATAAATTATATTTTCACATAAGGTATAAAAATAACTCAAGTAAATATTAATTCACATATCTCCTTCCATATTTTGAGTAAAGATGTACCCATAGTTAAAGTGTGGTTCATGCCAAATTCATGGACACTTTCAATTTTTGAGAAGTATTAACAAAGATAATGGGTCGACTTAACCAAATTCATATTGATTTTAATAGCCAAAGTCTTCTCAATTTCTTTTTTGAGGAAAGTGTTGAGGAAATATAAGTTTATGATTTCAAGATTGGGGAGTCTGGTCAACAGATCAAGGAGTTGTAAGTTAATGTAGTTGGAAAGACCTGTCTACCTAATTGCCTTCAAGTAATTTTCATGGCCATTTTTTGGGTTATGAGAAGGGATATATAGATCTTTTCCACTAGAATATCCATGTGACGGGATATTCTAAATCCAATTATGAGGGCTATTGGCATTTGATAAAATTATAGGAGACTAATAAATAAAATTTACTACAACTCATTTTAGTAATCAAGATAAAGTACTAAAATATGATTTTATTTTTTTATAGAAAAATGGAAAGTAACATGAACTTGATATTATCACTATGATCAATATTGGAGAAAGATAATATCCTTACTATAGTGAATTTCTAGGAGGAGTACAAGTGTTTGAACATCGTACCACACCAAAAGTGGAAATTCTACATGTTGGAGTCCCCTGTTTATAAGGAAGAAGCTACTAAAGAGGTTAGTGGGGAAGAGATCATTTTTTTATGTAAACATATAGATGATATGATGGATGTTCAATTTATTATGTTATTTTCTAGGTTGAGTGAGATTTAGAAGCTACATAAGGATATGGATGCATACAATATGCTATCCCATATCTATGATATTTATCTGAAGAAGGTTATACAAGAGCGATATGAGATCTACAAGGTACTTTTCATGTTCAAGATTGGAGAGGGGGCACCGTCCAGGCCTCATGTAGTCAAGATGATTGGCTATATTGATCATTTTGACATCTTATGTTTTAAACTACCTAATGAGTTTCACATAGATCTCATATTATCCTCACTACCTCATAGAATCTATAGTTTCTTTATGAATTTTAATATGATCAATATTTATAAGTCTCTCCTGAAACTCCTTACACTAATTCACCAAGTAAATAAGTATATGAGGCTTAAAAAACTTTTTGTCCTTATGGTGAACAAGAGGAATGTAAAGGAAAAAGGGACCTAAGAATATTCCAAATCCTAAGGATTATATGCATCACTTAACCAAGAAGAGTAAGATCTAGAGGTAGGATAAGAAATAATATGCTGGATGTTTTTTATGTGGTTAGTAGGGCCACTAAAAGAAGAATTTCACCTCATTAAAGGAGCATAGAGAAGATTCAAATGCATTTTGTATCAATTGTAACCTTTCCATTTCTACAAGTTGGGTATTAGATACAGTTGTGGTGATCACATTTTCATCTGAATACATTAACAAAATAGATTCAATATGGTTTCTAAAGGTGATGAAGACCTTTGAGCTACCAATTATGCAAAATTGGTTTCCTTTTCTATAGGAGACTACAACATTACACTTCCAATATAGATGATTATAGTTTTGAATAATCGTTATTATGTTCCCAATATTACCAAGAACACTGTATCCATGTCCAATTTAGACATGGATGGATTTTTATTCAAGTTTGGGAATAAAATTTGCTTCTTTTAAAAATATATCATATGTTATAGTATGAAACATCTCAATAATGGTTGTTATATATTCAAATATAAAGACAAAGTGTTAGTAATTGATAATGAATTGGGTTTTCGTGACTCATATCACACCCAATTATGGAATCAATGACTTTGTCATGTAAATTAATTCTGAGATAGATTCCATGTATTAGAATCATGTCTAGGTTCTACTTGATTCACCAGTAAATGTAAAGTCTATTAGGTGAAAATGGGTATTCAAGAAGAAACAGGGCATGCGAGGTAAACTTAGTACTCATAAAGCATGACTAGTGGTTAAAGGGTTTAAGAAAATTCAATGAATAAACTAAAAATAAACCATTCTAGAAGTTTTCATGCTATAATACATCATAATTATTCTTATAATACCATCTTAACATGATTATGGGATTTGAAAAATGGATTTCAAGATATATTTTTTAATGTGAACCTTATAGAAGATGTATATATGAAATAACTAGAGGGTTTTTAGACACAAAAATATTCCAATAAGGTATGAAATTTTCATAGATCCATTAATGGGTTGAAGTAAGCATCAAGATCATGAAACATTTGCTTTGATGAATCCATAAGGGAATTTGGTTTTATAAAGAATGAATGTGAGTTCTATATCTACTAATGGTTTAGTTTGAGTGTAGTCATTTTCCTAGTGTTATATGTTGATGAAATATTACTTATTGGAAATGAGATACTAATCTTACAATTATTTACAATATGGTTGAACATGTTCTTCTCCATAAAGTACTTAAGTGAAACAACCTACATTCTAGGGATCAACATCATTCATGATAGATCTTAGAGGATTCTTAGTCTAAGTCAAGGTACATACATTGAACATATACTAATGATAATTAGTATGGAATAATTATAGAGGGGATTGGTTTTGGAGTCACATGGTATACATATATCCAAGAAAATGTGCCCTTAAATATAAGAGTAGAGAGAGAGGGTGAGTAGAATACCTTATAATCTAAAATAGGTTCCATAATGCATGTCATGTTATGTACTTCGCTTGATGTTGTTTATGACTTGATCATGGTAGGTGAGTATCATGAAAAACTAGGATAACTTCAAGGCTAGAATTAATAATTTTCTACCAGTACTTGAGAAAGTAAACTTGGATGATTTCTCAGTAATTAGAGAAATGAGAATATTTGTCATCCAGGGGATCCAAAACTAGACTTATTTTAGATCTATTTGAT
Organism: Viscum album; assembly: GCA_963277665.1. Lineage (NCBI taxonomy): Eukaryota > Viridiplantae > Streptophyta > Magnoliopsida > Santalales > Viscaceae > Viscum > Viscum album. The sequence continues at coordinate 3,778,469 of OY728129.1, forward strand.
CTATTATTTTGGTTAGGCTAAGTTAATATTTAATATAAAATTTACTACAATATGAAGTTTCCATATCCACATTGACTGAGTATGTTGTGACTTTTGATGTATCTTAATACGTAGTCTGGCAACATTTTTTCTAGATTTTAGAGTTGTACCCTGATAGTAAAGTGTGATCATATTATGATGAAATTTAGACTATGGTATTATCTATGATCTTAAGGTTTACAATGAAAAAAGGGTATATACTCGGTGATATTGTCTCTTTAGAGATTTTCTCATAGATATGAGGTCATTGTAAGTAGAACAACCTTTGAAGCATGGAAAGACCAGAATAAGTAGACATAACTCAATAGAAATGTGTTGATCATGTGTGGATGACCACTTATGTAAAGACCCATAAATTCAATATATATATTTTTAAATTATTTGGGATTATTACAAGTCTGTGAAAATTGATTGTGCATGATTCTGAGACTCGGTGTGCCAGGAACATAATTTTGAACTTTTTTTAAGGTACGTTCAGTAAACATGCAGGCGGCATTTTCTATATTTTGAACCGATACTCAGATTAAAAATATTATGGCACCGTTGAATCCACAACACCGGGATTCACTTAAGGTAGTCTTAACTTCGACCGCAATAGGTCGGGTGAAAATTTTAGTTTTTGTGACTTTTAAAGAAATAATAAAATAACATAAAAATTTTCATTTTATTATCCTACTTCATGTTGAGTGGTGGTGGTGGGACCGATGGGTTTTCAATCCATTTAATGGCTTAAATCTTCAGTTTCATAACCACACCATTGGGAATAAAGAGGTTCATTAATTAAAAACTCATTAATGAACCTTATTAATTCTTTCGATGCGTTACTCACCCTTACCCTCTATTTAAATGGATCTTGGGTTGGGGTTTTTGACATGGCTTCATCAAGAGAGGAACCTCTGGAAAATTACCACAACATCTTCCACCAATGGAGGATGGAAGCTGGGGCGGCAATTATCAGGGATTGACGAACGCCGACGACTTCATCCAACGAGAACCCTTCTCCCGCCACAACCGCGACACCTCCAACGATTCTCGAGGTAGGGGTTTTTGTATTGATTTAATTATATGGGTTTTTTCTTGATTAATTATAATTTTTTGAATAAGAATTAATCTCACCCATGTTATGATGTTAACGTGGAGGGAACGGGCCAAACAAACAAGGCACGGACCCTCCGTCGCTTGATTTATCGTTGCGTTCTTTAGGGGAGGATTTCTCAACTTGATGGAACCTTGAAACCAGGAGGCACACAGCGGCAGTGGCATACCGGGAGGCCCATAGGTATAGTAAAAAGTGAAAATGGAGCTTTGGAGCATCGTCGGTGCCCCGTGGAAGAAGCGTCGGTGCGGCGACGCTAACCCCGGTGACCGGCATCGGCGGACGAGGGTGGCGGATGGAAACTGCTAGCCGCGGTGGAAGGACGGAACCATACAACGCCACGGCAGACCGAAGGGGGCGGCCGACATCAGCCGGCCACGTTGGCAGTGGAGGCGGCATGTCGTTGTGTGCTGCAGAAGGTGGGCTACAGCATCGTGTCGCAGTGGATGAGGGGGACCCGCACCCGCGGGTCCCGTTGGCAGGGGGCAGCACCACGTGGTGACTCCGTTTTTCTAACCCGAACGAATTATGCCATTCGGGAGGGGGGACCAACCCCATGCCACCTAGGCGGGCCTCCCAGCTGGCAGGTCGTGCCCAACCAACGGGTCAGACCCGGGTCAGACTAGACCCGGACCCACTTAGTCACCGTTTCGCAAAAAGGGTCATAACTAACAAACCATACATCCGTTTGATGAATTGTATACGGTGTTGGAATCGTTAGAACAAGACGGTCCTTTTTAGATACTCCACCTGAGTTTTGGAGAAGGTTGGAGTATGGCTAGGTGGATCGTACCAGAATCCAACCGGGCCCTCGGCACTAAAATGCCTATAACCCTCAGACCATGCATCACGCATTGTCTATTGCATTGAAACCCTTATGACATGACAGATAATTGGGTTACTTCTTCATGGGACTTCGTGCCGGTTGAAGTACGACCAATGTATTGAGGAGCAGATCCTACTAGAATCAAGCATACTATGTATTGGAATCTAGTGGCTGGTTGAGACGTGATGGATGAATAGAGATCCTGTGTGGATCAACACCTAGAGATCCTATGTGGATTAGCACCTATCCATATTGTGTGGATCAGTACCTAGTGATCCTGTGTGGATCAGCACCTAGATATCATGTGTGGATCAGCAGCAGAACCCTTGATAGAATAAGTTGATCTAACTTTACAACTAATCATCTGTACTTATGAACTTAAGTTATACCTGGTTTGAACTAAGTTTTTGATTTGTACTTTGTGATTGAGATCATGCCTTGTGGTTTTCCTTAGTGGAATTCTGAAAGACCTTAGGGGGTCTTAGGGTCCCTACTGGGTATTGTTATACTCACCCCTGCACGGTCTTTGCCCGCACCTTGTTGTGTCTTGTGCAGACGATGAGTAGCTCGACTGAGACTATAGGAGCCAGGACCAGGTGGTACGTGGAGGTGAATGGATGACGTGGAGAGTTTTAGAGATGATTCGTACCTACCCATCGGGTGGGAACCTTAGAGGACAATCTCAGGAGTTGATTTTTTGTTTTCAGTTGTAGTTGTATTTTTTCAGTTGGGCTTGTATTCCGGCCCCTTTACTTTCAGTACACACTTTTACTACTACAGTTTTACATCATGGTTGCATCTTGTTGTGTTATTGGACTGTGTGTTTGTACAGGTTTAAAGGCAATGCATTCCCGTTTTAGGGATACGCCTTTCCGGTGCTAGTCTCCAACCCCTGGCCTATAGAAGGCAGACTTTGGGTAGTCACAGCACAGGCCCCGAGGGACGGGTCATGACAACTTAGATAGCTATAAATTAGCTCTAGTACAATTTGGATTATGTTAGAGTTAGTGTCCTAGAACCAACTAAATTTATACTTTTTATTACCAGTGTATTCACAATGTTGAATATTAATAAATATCTTATCACGGGATGATTATTCTTCTATGTAACATTAATGTGATAATGTCTTTAGAGTATTTGTGACATTGAAATTTCATAATAGCTCCCCTATATGATGAGGACCTTAAAGTGAAATGATGATATTATTAAATATATATTCTATGTCCATATAAAATCATCTTACTATACACGGATGATACAAGCGATCAAGGGTTGTGGGATCATAAGATATTGAGACTTCTTCTTATGAAGTTCACCCTTGGTAATCTCTAAGAAATGAAGTTATGATAACTGACCCACCATAGGAATTCCACATGTTTTATATACCGTTGGATATCCTATCTGTGAACATGTGTATTGGTCCTTAGACTTGAGATTGTTATTAATGAATATGATGAGTCACATAATTTTTTATATTAATGAAAGTTGTGATGATATATGCTCATGATAAGGTTGGATATATTGGGTGCATCATGAGCGATATGTCATTAATGAATAATTCAAGAGAGGATTTATCCCTTTCGAGTTAATGAATGTTGATATCTTTACCCCTTTGATTGGAATGTAACTATCAGATAAATCCTTGACCAAGGTAGCATGTCGATGATTTTATTTTAGGAAATTCAAAGAAATATATATCAAGCATATATATTGATGACACAAGTGATGAAACCTGCTTGATGAGATATCAATTAAAATATATTATATTACATTGTAAGAGTTAGTATGTGGTAGTTATAGCTATGAATTATCATTGTCTCTTTAAGGGATATGATGTGTTCCTAGATACCTATCTTGTTCTATTAATTGGATCCACTGGTATCAAGATGAGGGTCTAGAGGGCCACACACAATGTTTATTCATAGGTTCCACCAATTCAGACGAATTGGAGTTTAGGACAAAGTGCGACTTACATGTAAGGACTAGTGGATGTCCAAGTGAACGATTGAAATTAAATTAATTATATTATTTTATTATAGTTTATAATAATGGGAATTGAATTTATTTTTCAAGCTATTCATAAGTTATTTAATTTTAAATATGTGAATACAAGAAATAATTATTTTTCAAATGAACGTTACATGTTCAAGGTTCATTAAATAATTAGAGGAGGAAAGAGAAAATCTAATGGATCATGGATCATCATGTGGCATATAGTAATTTCATGGGTAAGTGATGAAATATTTATCATAGTCATGAAAAGCTTACATAGTTATTCATGTTATTTTGGTCCAGTTTAAGAGGTTTAATTTATTGAGTGTATTAAGTGAAATTTAGGAAAGTTAAACATAACTATTTAATCTCATTTTTGAGCCATGGATAGTGTAGGAGGCCTTTTTAACAAATTTGGAGAGATTATCTCATAACATTCCATTTCTCAAAATTTTAGAGAGATAAATATCAAGAATGGATCAATTGGAGTCTGGGGATTGATCGCATGACCTTTTGGGATCAAGCATCATAATGTGTTCTATTTTATTCTCTAGTACATGGGAATCAAACCATGATGTTCATGAAGTTTTGATACATGTTTGGATGATCTAGAGGGTATTTAATTTGGTTTATTGAAGCTATGCGAATTTGGAGAAGAGTATATATCATTGGGATTGTGATGCCTCACCATAGTACCATTTTGATTTTCTTTTCATACTTAAATTGAATTGCATGAGATCATTATCATAAAGCAAGTATTAATATTCTGAATAAATAATTTTATGATAGATTCAGTGTCCCAAATCAATAAATTTACCAACTTATATGATTTCACTGCATACTTGGTTCCTTCATGATCTAAATCTAACTATCCAGAGAAATTCCAAAACTTCATAGTGCATATTACACATCATAATATAATCCCTCAAACTACAACACTACATATCACAATGAAACCTACTAGAATATAGAAACTATTCTCCACCATCTAATATATCACGGGGTAATAACCATGGTCATGACATGATACATGATTCTATCTAAGATTTCAGCTAACTTTCTTCTTCAACTTCCACCATTCACCTCAAAATACATTCCTAACATCTCAAACACCCCAAATAAATAAAGTAAAGGAAAATATAAAACCCAATCCTCAAAATTTATGCTATGAATAATTCAATGTGTTTATTCAGAAACTAATTTTCTTTGAACAATTTTAGAATTAAAAAAATTAAATCAAAATGAATTTCCATACTTAATTCATCAATATTATGTTTCTTATAAAATTTACCCCAAAGTGATTTTATAATGTATGAATTGAAATAGTACACATAAAAAATATTTTATAATTTATAGAGGATAATCCCTATACCTAACTGATACCTTTCATTCCACATAGAAATTTCCCAAGTTTAGTATTATCCTTAGTTTGTTCAGGTGTTTTAGACTAAATTTTAGGCAATGAACTATGAATTGTAAACCAAATATCCTTACGTTGTTTCCAATGTTTGTAGCACTAGAAATTAAACTTTCAGGAATTCCATACATATCCACTTTAGTAGCAACACTAATTAAAGAACTAGATGAATTCATTTTGATAATAATATTTCATGTTAGATTAATCCTGATTATCCTCTCCAAGATTTTAATAAAAAAACACAACAAATGGTATATTAATGTGATGATAAACTAAAAAAATTATTATATTGTATCAAATAATGCATGATCCACATAATGCAAAAAAAATTGATATAAAATATCAAAATAGAAAAAATTATGATCCAGGAATATTTATTATGCCAAATCCTTGACTAAATCATTGAGAAAACATTACTTTCCTTGAATAATACATTTATCCACTTACATTGTAATGGGTTTCAATAACTCCACTTCCAGTATAATACTATTTGAATCCTAAGAAACATGATCTATAACATATCTCTTTGAATATTACTCTATTCACAAAAAAACAAATTACAGGAGTTGATAGCTCAAATGTGTAGATGGTTGAGAATCGGGGGGGGGGGGAAGTGAAGTGACCAAAATAAAAAATTTAAAACAAAATGCTAAATATATTTATTCTTAATTTTCATAAAATTTCCTCTCTTCATATTAAATAATCATATTCTCTATCTTTATTTATTTCTCTTTGTTTTTGTTCTTTAGGTGTATCATAAGGCCCTTTTACTTATTCTTATGAATGTTTACATATATTTATGGAAACTATTGAAAATAATGTTCAAGTCCTTCCTCTCATTGTTTTTGTCTACTTCAATTTAATAAAGATTAAAAGGAGATACTTTCTTAACTTCCTAAAAAATTCTCTTCCTTTTAAGTATTTTTCATTAATGTTAGTTCACTTTTATGTTTCACCCTTTGCCCGAATGGCTCAAAGGCCTTCATTTTTATTGATTTTTTATAACCCCCCTTTCAAGGGATGAGGGGGAACTCTTAAAAGGCCCATAGGCTTAGAGATTACATGGCCTGTAGGATTAATATTTTACATGACCCGAAGGTCTTAGGGAATTCAACCAGACTATAACTACAAGGAACTTCCCCTCCCCAGTATCTATATCATGATGATAGATCTCCACCTTCACTTGATCATCTAGATAGGCTTCCCGTACAAGCACAGGATGGTCCCGATGGTGTATCCATACCCTCTCATTCTTCCAAATCTATTTGGTTTTGTTCTGGTGAGTGCACTTGCTCTGAATCCTCCTCTGGGGGTACTCCTTTTTTTTTAGAGTCTGTCTGGGGCAACTACACTGATCATGTGGCCCGAAGGCCTTAAGGTGGCCCGAAGGCCTTAAAGGTGGCCCAAAAGCCTTACTGGCCCGAGGCCTGGGTGGCCCAAAGGCCTTAATGACTCCAAGTCCAAACTGGTGGCCAAAGGTGAATAGTTCTAGCTGTTACAGTAATGAACATTATGTACTACAGTACCTGCTACAGTACCTATAATGCATTGGATAAAATTTATATCTCATGAGATTGTTATGCATGGAGCATGGGTAATGTCCATTATGTTATGATATCTTGGTAGAGAAAGTTGTTTTATATTTATGATATCCAATGGTTGTTCATATACCACGTCCCAAAATTATAACTCATCTTTATTTTCTCATGGTTCATGATCATTACATTATGATTTTCACATTTTATTCCATATACCCTTTGTATGTCTTCATAGATTCATGGTATTTATATGCTCTCTCCTTTATGATATTCTTTATGGTCACTAATGCATCTTTGGTTTATATCCTGTATTCTTTCCCTTGCCAGGATATTACTAACCCTTATCTTTATTTATGTATCTCCCTAGGGTTTCTTGTCCAGTGATATGTCTCAAAAAAATTCATATATGAAAAATTTTGTGGAATAAATATAAGTGATTTTTATAAAATAAAATAAAATATATTGATAATATCAAAATATACTAAACCTTTGGGTTTTGAGTGTATATTTAAATATTTATTTTTTATTTTTGGGGTAGTAACATGCATCACTGATCCACTAGATGTACACCATCAGAACTTAGTATAGTAGTCAGACAAGCTCCAGATGCTTCCTCCCTTTAGACGTTATCCCATAAACCTAATGTATCGGAAGATAGGAATTCTATCACACTCAAGTCACCATACCAAGTCATTCACTCTCACACAGTCCCAAAACAAAACTAAAAAATCATATACAATCAAAAAAACAATAAAAACAGAAGAATACTTTTATTTTATGTGCTTTAGGAAATTAAGTCCTATGTCCAGAGGAGAACACTATCATTTTCATTATTATCGGATGATAAAAATATTAAAAAAACAATTGAAAATTATAACTGATATTAGTTTAACTTTGTTTTTCCACATCTTATAACATGTGTACAAGTGTTCCTAATCCATATTTATAGTGGGACCTAGCCGATCATCTGTTTGCATCACCATCTAAAATTTACAAATGACCCACCATTTGAACCTGGTGACTGTTGATCTCCTGTTTTAATCAGAAACTAATCACTGCAACTAGTGGAGTGATAAAGCTACAATAAATGATGCAACTTTCACTTTCAATTTCTGTTGAACCATCCACTGCCAAGTACACATCCATTAGTCAATATCCCTATCCAATCTACCTTCCGTAATTGAAGATCCTGCTGCTATTGTCTAAACCCCAAGTCTGAGTTAATGTTCAATTCTATCTATCTGGTTGTTTGACTCTGGCACTTGAATGGGATTCATAATCCCAATAGTAATATATAATCTTATAGAATGATGTAAAATCTATGTGTGCAGGTTATGGGTTGTTATATGACCATCCTTAAAAAAATAAACCTAAATTTTTTTGAAAATGTTAAAAGTATTTTTTAAACAAATTTATTTATGTCCCTTGAAATTTGAGATTAAAAATAAGAAAAATAATGTAAAAGATATAGTTTAACACTAGTGGAGTCTCTAAAAAATAAAATTTAAAAAAATGAATATGACAATCAATTTGGAATCCTTAAAAAATTTAATGACAAGAAAAATAGAAGTGAAGTTGTCAAAAATATCTAATAAATGAAGAAATATCAAAAAATTGGACATGCATATTTTCACATCAATGTCAAATTAATTTATAAAATATGAAAAAACTAAAAATATTTAGAGGAAAAATGATACGAAATCAAAATAGTTAAAGTATCTAGGAAATAAATCTCTTTTATGTGCTATTCTCTTTTAGTGGATTTAGTTGTATGACTATTGTTTCATTGTTTGTCAAGAAAAATGTGAAACTTTTCTACCATAAAAAATCAATTTTGGTAATTAGTTTCTAAAATATCCTATTTTGGATTTTTTTTTAAATACCATATTTTTGGAATTTTTCCTCGATGGAATCTACAATAAAAGTTATTATTAATCATATAGCTAGATAAAGAAAAACTATATATTTATATCATCTACAAGATTCGTTTTTCTAGGGACACCATGATATCAATATTTTAATCTGTTGTGAGTTGAGTTATTGATTATTGTAAAGTTAAAACATTTAAAGTGATCACAACCTAATTCACCCTCCATTCTCAAGATGTCTTGTAATACTTAATGAAACAAACACACCCAATCACTCTCTCAAAAAAATTAATAAAATGAATTGAATAAAAATGACTATTAATAGGGGTAAATCCAATAAAATGAGATTAAAAACTATGATCATGTATATTTATTCATTAGATATACATCTATATATTTTTCCAAACCGAAAAATCTAGGATTAAGCTATTTTAGGAATTAGAAGAAACATCATGAGGTAAAATAAATGCAAGCACTAAACATATAAAACATCAAACAAGTTGGTTAACCATGATAAAAATGAGGAAAATGAAATCATGAACACTAGAATTTACATGGAAAACCCAAATTGGAAAAAGAAAACACAAATAAAGGAGGAGTTGAATTTTACTATGAGATTCGAGATCCCAAGATGCAACATAGGACTATAACACAACATATTTATATAGAGAAAATAAAACCCTAACCATAAACGCTAATCATGTGCCCCCAAGAAATATCCAAGATCAACGAATGTGCATGATTTTTCAAATAGGTATTAGAATTCGAATAATATTTTTGGTTTTGATGATTTAAATTAAAAATAGAATAAGTAAATGGTGATATAATATGATATCTTAATATGAAAATTAAACAGAAATCAGATTTTATTCAAGAAATAGTTTTGAAAGAAAAAATTAGATTTAAGTAAAGATTGAACACATGATTTAACGTGGTCCCACACCTTTAGGGACTACATGCATTGAAATAACACAACCCACACAAACATGAATTTTATTCAGCTCAAAAGAGGAAACAAATACAAGATAAAACACACCAAAAGCGATGAACATAATACACTTCGAGCTACTTTATTGACAGTAATGAAAAGAATGAAAAAGAACTTACAAACCCAGACATATTCAATCTAGTATGAGGTCTTAATCACTTCTTGGATGATGAATATATGAATATGAAGTTTAAATGACGCACAAAGTCTTTTTATTATATCTACGTGAAGCAGGCACTCACTGGTTCTTCCAGGTTTGATGAAAAGCCACACTTCTTCACCGGGATGGATTATCGTCTCATACTCCACCAGGAACAGTGCACTAGAAGCACAACTTTGGAGATGGAAAGCATAGAACTAGGGTTTTAACAGAGTATAAATGTTATCTAAGATTAGTTTTACACCAGAGGAGAAATGAGAGCATAACTGGGAGGTAGAATAGGGATCAATCTCTCACACTTAGAGGATGAGGCTGTAGGGGGACCTCAATCCCCTAGACAGTGGTAGTGCCTCAAAATAACTCGACCAACCAATAGATTCCACAAAAATACACCGAACAAGATTGAAATGATGTCATTAAAATAATAAAAAATGGTGGAGAGTTCATATCAAAAGGTTGATGAGATTAATCTAAGGCTAGAAATAATGCCACTATGGATTGATGACTCAGCAAGTGTAGACTGAAGGAAGAAACAAGCATGTCAAACACAACGGCCCAAACCACATGCACACATGGAAGCACAGTGCACAAAGTATATCTAGAAAATATAATTGATCATAAAGAGAGAATTAATTCTAATTTTTCATTCATTCATATTAAATGAATATAAATAGAAGAATAAAAAATGCATAATTTCAAACTAAAATCACCTAAAATTCAAAAATCTCCACCATTTTCTTTTGAAATTGGTGGTGTTCTTTCGCTTACAGTTATTGAATGGGAACTAAATTCATCCTATTTAAATAGTATTTTATTTTTGATAATACCACAACTTTATTCAAACTATCAACTGGGTTATTACCATTATGTATAACGTTGGCACATATGATTCAAGATTCAATAATATCTCTAATAAAGTGTAATCTAATGTCTATATGTTTGGATTTACATGGCATATTAGATTTTTGGATAAATGTAAAGAAGATTGGATATCACTATATTGTGTAATGATGTAATTACAAATATTAAGTTCCAATTCCAAACCCTTGAGCCAAAGACTTCCTTGATAGACTCAATCAATGCAATGTATTCAGATTATGTAGTTAAAAGAGAAACCACATATTGTATGTTACATTTCCAGGATATGGGGCCTCCACAAGCAATGAACGCATGCTCAATTAATAACTTTCTGGTATCAATATTACTTGCATAATCAGTATCTACATATCCAGTAATCAATTCATCAGTATCTATATTTTTTCCATAACCCAAATATAGGGTTAATGTGTGTGATAAGTATCGAAGAATCCACTTTAGGGAATTCCAATATAGCTCCCCTGAGTTAGCCATAAATCTTCTAAGAGTGTATATTGCAAAGGAAATATTGGTCCTGGTTCATATCATGGAGTACATAACACTACCAATAATGTTAGCATAGGGTATTTTAGACATGTACTCTACATCAGCAGCAACAATTGATGCTTGTGTCAAAAAAAGATTAAAATGGTGTAAAAATTGTACACTTATAGGCATGAGAGATTCAAATAAATGCCTTTTAAGAACATTCATAACATAAGCATGTTGGAAAAGATACAATAGTTTATTGGGTCTATCCCTAAAAATTTTTACACTAAGAATTTGTTTTGAAGCCCTTAAATCCTTCATTTCAAAAACACCTTTTAATTGATATTTAACAACAATAATTAGATTCATGTTATCACATATAACCAACATTTCATCCACATATAACAGAAGGTAAAGAAATCTATTTTTCACAAACTTGAAGTAAACACAAACATTATATTGGATCCTTGTAAAATGGTTATTAATCATAAAATAATCAAATTTCCTATACTAATTACTAGAGGCTTGTTTCAAGCCATAAAGTGATTTATTCAAAAGGCAATTTAGTTAGGTTTTAATTCTTTATAATAACCATCAGGAGGATTCATATACAATTTCTCATTAAGGTCATATTGAAAGAATGTTGTTTTTTCATCTAATTATTCAATGTGACAATCATAATAGGCAACAAAAGCAAGTAGTAACTATATAAAAGAGTTCTATACAACTGTTGAAAAGATTTAAAAATAGTATATTCCCTCTCTTCAGAGGAATCCCTTGGTGACTAATCTAGATTTAAACTTGATTTTCTTTCCAATAGTGATATCCTCATTCTGGTTAAATCCACTTACAATCAATTATTTTAGCATTGGGAGGTTTATCAATGATAGTCCAAGTATGATTTTTTATTTAAGGAGTTCATCGCTTCATCCATAGAAGATATCCACTGCTTAGAATCCCTATCATTAATAGCTTTCTAATTAGATTTTGGATTATCATCTACAAGATCCTAGGAAACGTGAAATTCAAATGAATCCATACCATATTGATTAAAATGAGCAGGAGGTCTAGAGACACTTCTAGCTCTATCACGAGTCAACTGGTAATCAGTATTATTATGAGGAGGTTCATTATCTAAATATGAATAATAATCTGGTCTAGATTCATCTCGGTTCAGAGCCAAAGGATTAGGTAGAGGAGGATGTATAGCAACCTCAAATTGGGTTGATGGCTTGGTATCAACAACACCATCAATGGATGCATCATCACTATCTTGAGTAATAGTTTTAGACTTGGGAGAGCTGGATTCATGAAACACAACATCTATACTGATTATACACTTATGGTACCTAGGTTTATCAACCCATAATTTATTACCTTTAACACCTTCAAGATACCCAACAAAAATACACTTGAGAGATCAAGGTTCAAGTTTATTAGTCTTGACATGGGAATATGGAGTACACCCAAAGACTCATAGGTAATTGTAAGAAGGTGGTTTGGTATTCTAGATTTATTTTAGAGATTTAAAATGATTAGAAGAGGATGAGAACCTATTTATGAGGTACACTGTCATGGTGTAAGCCTTTTCCCAGAATGATTTTGAGAGACTCGAGCATGGCATGCTTTGGACTCGCTCAAGGATAGGTCTATTTATACGCTCAACAAGTCCATTTTGTGGGGGGTTCCCTAACTGTCTGGTCCCTTAACATTCTATCTTATTGAAAGAACTAAATTAAATCAGTAGGGTGTTATTATAACCAATTGCCAGTTCTCATTATTTTGATTTTCTTTCCTACCCGATTTTCAATAATAATTTTCCAGGATTTGAAGGTTTCAAAAACATCATATTTTTTCTTGAGTTTGTAAATCCAAAACATTCTAGAGAATTAATTAATAAAGGTAACAAATAGGGTTCTCCGCCATGGGAGGTAGTCCTAGTTGGTCCCCATAAATCAGAATGAATGTATTCTATGGGGAAACTAGATTTAAAGGTAGACTTCTTGAAACTAACAGTCTTAGATTTACCCATTACACAATCTTCACAAAAAGGAAGGTTAACTGGTGTAATGTTAGTTTCAACTCCTTTTTTATTAAGTTCCTCAAGACCCTTGGAGCTTACATGCCCCAATATCACATTCCATAATAGAGTAATATTATTATTAGACACATATAGACTACCCAACTACCCAGAATGGGTCTTCCCATTTAATACATACAACCCATTAATAAGGGAACCCTTGATAATGGTTCTAGACCCTTAGGATATTTTTAGGAAACCTGATCAAGACCTAAAAGTGTGGCCCTTTTATTCTAAGATTCCTAAGGATATCTGGTATCTATGGAGGTTAGGAACCTACCTAACATCTAACAAAGTAATGATAGAGTGGTCATATAGTCCTATTAAAATAGAACCTCTTCCCATGACTTGAAACCTCTAATTATTCCCTAAAAGAACATATACCTCTACTCTTTCTACCAAATCAGGGAAAGACTCCCTACAAAGACACATATGAAAAGACTATACCAAGTCCAGGACCCACTCATGAGTGGGGGATTTCCTGAACACATTCAAGACTTTAGCAGTGTAACATCCTGTCTCGACTCACTATTCAACCAGTGGACAAACCAGTTTTCCACAAGACCTTAGGCACACCCCCCTATATGCTAGAGGCTTCCGACTAGCAGTCGGGGTGTAAGATGGTACATTGGGGAGACCATACCCCTATATCAGAGTGAAAAAATAATAAATAAACAACCAAACATCATCCATAACAATATATAATCAGAGTGTGCTGAATAAAAGACAATAGACAATAATATATAAAATGCAATAAAGGCTCAAAATTTCATGTTGAACATATAACAATCCTTTCATTGGGTCAGCCACTCATACATACCAGATTAAAAGAAAAATAAAACAAAATGGATCTACTACCTCACTGAGCCAAACCTCATCTTGTCTCCTGACACTATTTGAGTTATCCTGCATGACCATGCTAATTAGAGCCTCAGCCCAACAAGTGTCTGCAATAAACATGTAAGAGCTTCTCGGGTACCCATGTGCAGTGGAGGCCCGAGCAGGCTGTGAGTATAACTCAGTTGGTCACCACTAACTGTCACGACCCGTCCTCGAGGCCCGTGCCATGACTACCCCAAGCCCGCCTTCCATAGGCCAGGGGCTGGCGACTAGCACCAAAGGCGTAAATCCCAATAACTGGGAAGGCATTGCCTTTATAAAGATAAACAAAACACCACAAAGTACAAGCGGAAGTAAAACACTAAGTACAAAAGAAATTACTGAAAAGTAAATGGGCCAGAATACAAACCCAACTGAAAGTATAGCTACAACTGAACAAAAGTGCAACAGAAAAAGGAAATAGCTGGAAGAAAGGAAGCAGCTCCTGATTCGTCCTCCTCAGATCCTACCTGAAGGGTAGGTACAGATAGCGCAGCTCCTGGAACGTCCACCACGGATCCTACCTGAAGGGTAGGTACAGATAGCGCAGCTCCTCAATGCTCTCACCCATCAACCCCCTCCGAGTGTCGTCTCGCCGTGAATTCCACCTCCGGATACTGACTCGTCGGGTGGTCACCTCCGAGTACCGTCCAGTCCTCGAACACTCAGCCTCTGTCAGCACTGCCCGTCATCTGCAACCAACACAACGAGGTGCGGGCATAGCCCGTGCAGGGGTGAGTATAACGATACTCAATAGGGACCCCGAGACCCTCAAGGTCTCACTAAAACCAACAAGGATAACCACAAAGAAGATCTCAACAGATAACCTCTACTTAGGTATATGCTCATACATATACCTAAGTTATCAAGTAACCCATCACAATCATACGGAAACACAAGATTATGAAATCATAGGATAACCACTACCCAGGTATATGCTCATTGTAACAGCCCGAGATTTTATGAAAAATATTCTTTTTATTTCACTAATGTCTTGTGTTGTACGCTACACCAAAAGGATCTTTCACAACACGCATCCTTGACTTGCCTTGCATTACACGCAATCGCGACCTTCCTCGATAGCGTGTGTAGTACGCAATAACGAGTTTCACTAAACAGCGATATGCTATTAAAATGTTATTAAAACTAGCCGTTATGAATAGTAATAACCACTTTTTGAAATTTTATAAATTTTATTTTTCAAAATGGACTTCATTTTTGGACTCAGAATATCGAAATTAGCCTAGGGTGAAATTTTGGTATTTTTCTGAAAACTTTCAATTTTTGATGAATAGTGAAACCACTAAGTGGTAGGTTAAAAACTGAATTTTGCATAAAACTTAATTTTACCGCTTCTGTGAATGGAATTTTGAAAATCCGACAGACACGGTTAACATCAAGGACTAAAATGTGGTTCAATGTGATGAAAATAATTTTTGGTGAATAGTAACTTTTTACTTTTTTTTACCACGGTTGATAGTAAATAGGGTAACTAAGGGTAAATATGATATTATTATTACCCTAACACATGTCCTATTTCTATTGGATAAGTGTAATTCGACCCAAAACAACCTTATGAATATAATATGACCATTTAGGTCCACTTGGATTAGATTATGACATTTAATATTATTTTATTTAATGAATAGTTAAAATAGTTAAAATCAAAGTTTAATAACTAAAACATTTTTAATGTGGGGTTATACATAAGATAAATTCAACTATAAATATTCATTAGAAAGATAAAAAGATTTCCTACATAATGATATTTTATTTATAATTTTTAGACTTTAAATAAATTAATTTATTTATGACACAACGATGATGCAGTAATTACCCTTTTAAGGAAATATTAACATAATCGATGTTATAAATGCTCAAATGAATGTAATTTGAGACTTTTTATGCATTCCACTAATTTTCTAGGTTAATATGATATATTAGTGTTGTTTTAATCAACTTGGTTCGAACATATAACTCTGTTATGACTTTCAAAAAAATCATATATCAAATAGTGTCAAAATTGACACAAAATAGTTTTTAAATCAAATATTATATTATTAATTGTTATTTTATTCCTAAAAATCTAAGGTTCGGCCAAATGACTTAGATAAGGATATATATATTAATAATAAACAATTTGGGGTTCGTTTGGCATGTTATAGTAAGTGTATTAACCATATAGTGAAAGAAAACAAAAAGACACGGTAAAAGTTAAATTAATTAACTTAGAGTTAAATCTAATTGATAAGGTTAAAATAATACCCTAAACTTGTCTAAATCCTATTGGATGATAGGATTTCGACCCATCCCCACATTATCTTCGAAATAAGACCCTTTTTAACCATTATAAACCGATTTTGACTTTAATATAAAATAATATTTTGAGATATTCCTAAGGTGCCCCTCTCCTCCCTTATAAAAGGACACCTCCTCCCCCTCCTCCTCACACCAAATTGAGCACTCAAGCTCGGCCAAACCCTGCCAAAATCTCTTCTCCACTTCCCTAGAAACATCCTAGAGGTTCTGGTCTTCCTCAAAGACCAATTTTAGTTCCCTAAGAGGAGGTCTCCAAAGGGCGCTTCAAAGAAGAGGTAATTACCATTACCAATTCTTTCATCTTTATTTCTTTTTCCACTTCTTCTTCTTATGTTGTTTCATTATGAAGTAATAACATAAGTATCACTCATATACTGATATGTTATTATAAGTATGAAACAACCCTATTTCACCATCTATCCATCCTACGGAAAAAGAAATCACCGCGCGTGCGTACGTACGGAATACCGTCTCCACGCCGCGGTGTAATCTATTTTCCACCACCACCTTACATGGATGGGTATAATGGTGTAAAGAATAACTATACATAGTTATTACAAAATCATATTGATTCTGATATATTGTATAATCCACTCCAATTCAATTTAATATTTATGGAAATGATATCATCGCTCGTGCGTACGTACGGACTACCGTCTCCATGACGCGATGAGATTCATTCTCCATGTTAACCATTTAAGAATGATTATAAAGTATATATAAGAAATAATAATGAAATATATGACATTATAAAGCTACTGGATTTATGTATATATATATATGTATGTCATCTACTTACTTCCATTTCAAGACAATAAGGAAAGGAAAACAGCGTTCATGCGTACGTACGGACTACCGTCTCCATGAACGGTGTTTTTTCATTTTATTTATCTATCTATTATAAATATATATACTGAATATATATGATATATAAATCATGTTTTACATTCTGGAAGTAAGTAAATCATGATATAAGTAATAATGATGTCAAGAACAACAAGTCAAAACACCTACGATAAATGAAACGATTTTACCCAAAACGCTTCTTTAACATGGAATTTACAAAAGAACGGGTAATATAATGTCATAATTGAACCATATATGATATCATAACAATGAATATGATTCTGTAATAAGTCAATGACATTATTTAAATCATTATACAGGAGGTTTGGACACATACGAAGCAAATCGGACCTAAGGTAAGGGAAATATCACAATCTCATTGTTTTCCGAGATTGTTTATTCGTAAGCATTTACTGGGGTGTATTTTATCATCCACATCCATGTTTCCTCAATATGTAATATTATTTCCATCCACCTACAATTATTTAAATCCAATTTTACCCTTCGGTGAGTTTTTAGTAAAAGATATGAAAGGAATCTTTTTTTCGTACGAGGTACTTTTTGACTTTTCCGACAAAAGTACGAAGAATGTTTTTTTTAACTTATACGGAAAGAATGGATTTTGAAAACAGTATTTCCAAGAATCATCCTTTACAAGTTTTCAAGTTTATTTTTAATCAACTTCTTTTAGTTTATAATTGTATGACATGTTAAGAAAAGCAAAGTGATTTTGAAGAATAAAGGATATTTTCCTCAAGAATTCATTTCAAGTGTTTTATCAAAATTATTTTCCATCTAAGATAATAAAGGGTTATGTTTCTATCCATATTTTTACATTGATTTTACTATGTTGTGATGGAATTATGTTTATGAATTCCTTTATCTTATATGAATGGTTTTATGATGTCATGTTGTTTAAGAATCCCATTTTTATTACATGGGTTATGCTATGATGTATGGTTTATGATTTTGTGGCACACATAAGAATGGTATCATTATGAGATGGGTGGGACCTATATCTCCCTCCAATGCATTGGGTAAAGATTTTATATCTCATGAGATAGACATGGCTGAAATGGTAGGTTATACCGGTTCAGTGAAACAGGACTGAAACGAGGGTTACTCGATTCAGAAAGGGACTTTGTCCACTAAGATAGTCTTGGCAATGAGTCTTGACTAACAAGAAATGATTCTCTATGATTATGTGTGAATGCCACAAAGTTTCATGTTTTAAGTTATGATTATTGTGATTAAATTTCACTACCATGATTTATCCCATGTTATGAAATTATGCTCTCTTTTGCAGGTTATGATTTCCAAAATGTTATGTTTTTATGAATACGATGTGATTGACATTTCTTTTGTTTACCCTTACTGAGCATTTGAGCTCACCCTTTTATGTTTTCTTTTCCCCAGGATATAAAGAAAGGTTTTAGGTAAAAAAAAGGAAGATCTTTATGGGAGATGTTGAAGATCTTTCACCACGATTAGAAGATTTTATTCCAAGTTTCCAAAGACACTAAACTATTACGATCCTTGTGTGTGTGTTTTTGTTATGTACTAAGTATTCCGCAAATGTAATGTAATGTCAATGTACGTCAGGCTTCGGGTCTCTATAGTTGGTATCAGAGGAAAGGTTTAGTCAACCTTTGGAAACTAGGATGCGAAAACGTTAGTGAGATCGCTAGATATAATTCTACGGTATGTATAGGGATGTCCCTAAGGTTAAGTATACGTATAGGTTATAGTACTAGAACTACGCTAACGATCATAGAATTAAACCTAAGATGTTAGATATTGAAGGTACTCCCCCTTTATTATGTTGTTTTCCCTAGCATGATTTTTGCCTCTCACACTATTCTTTTTGGGTTTTAGACGATGGCTGGAACCCGAAGGAACCGTGTTGATCAATGCAATGGACAATGCAATGATTTCCCTCCTGAACAAACAAATGTTATGGGAGATGGAGTGCAAAATCTTATTTCTATACTTACACAAGCTATGAATCATTCTGGACTTCCAAATGAGCAGAGAAGGGAACAATATTCTATTGAGTCCTTCATGAGGCAACGTCCACCTTCTTTCAGTGGGTCTTCTGATCCACTTGTTGCTGAACAATGGATCAGTACCACTGAAAAGATATTTTCAGTTCTTCAATGTTCTGAACATGATAAAGTCATCTTAGCAGTATATCGTTTGGAAGGTGATGCTGATCAATGGTGGAATCTTATCAAGAATACGAGGCCAAGAGATGAAATTGAGTCCATGGAATGGGACGAGTTCAAGAACTTGTTTTTCAGTAAGTACTTCCCTCGTATTCTTCGAACAAAGATGGAAAAGGAGTTTCTTGAGCTGAAGCAGAAGGATGAGGAATCTGTTGGTATATACGAAGCAAATTTTACAAGACTTGCAAGGTATGCATCTGGCATTATCATCCAACCTGAAAGTAAAGTTGATCGATTTTTCAGTGGCTTAAAACCAAGTCTTCGAAGGGCATTAGCTATAAGAGACTTTAGTAGCTATGAAGAAATTGTGCGTTGTGCTATCAAGGTAGAAATGGAAGTTGGTGTTACATATCCATCTCATGGTTTTGAAAAGAAACGAAAGATGGAGTTCAAGGAGAAATCTCAAAATAATGGTGAAAAGAAGATGAATGTTTCCTTATGCACAAAGTGTGGAAAGAAGCATGGTGGAGATTGTCTTAAAGGGACTAGAAAATGTTTTAAGTGTGGAAAAGAAGGTCATCGAGTAGCTGAGTGTCGAAGTAATGGAAAAAGGGTTTCTAATGATGTGAATAAAGCAAACACTGCAGAGAACGCACCACCAACACTTCAATGCTTCAAGTGCAAGGAAATGGGGCATTATGCTAATAAATGCCCTAATCCAAGGGTTAGTGATGATCAACATGAGCAACCGCTTAAGGCAAAGGACAAAGGGAAGTCACATGCGATCACTATTGGCAATGTTGAATATGACAACGATGTGGTGGAATGATTAAGTGTTTATGTAATGGGATTCCAAAATAATGTTGTATCATGTGGTATTGGAATATTTATGTATTTTTCTAATGTGGTATTCAAAGTAATTGAGATATTATGCGCATAATGAAGGGAAAACGAGAAAATGAAATGTATAACAGTATTCATGAGCTCATGATTGATATAAGGACTAGGTGATATCATGGTTTGAGTATATAGAATTTTGAGGATTTTGGTATGTGGAAAGTGTTAACTTTAAACTGCATTCATGTTTTCACTAAGGTATTCAAGAGAATACATGATTAAGGCCTTTGAATGTTTGGGATGTGACCAACAAGACATATCTTATGGGGATCGACGATGGTGTTAAATCTCTGGTAATCGTTTTCACTATGTTATGAGAGTGGACTGCAGTATTATGGATAATCCTAAAGATTAGAATGGATTATGTTGGACATAAGTTAGTATTGTTTAAGGATAGAAGTTTTTTTCGATGTTATAGTAATATAGTTTTAGAAAAAGGGACAACCTGCAGGACGGGCGACAGCCCATCGCGTCGGACAAGGTCGTAGGAATCGAACCCACAACCGAAGTGCGACTGGCCTTTATCACCTACCACTGGCCTACAGGAAGTCTATGTTTAGTAGAAACTAGTTTTATTATATTAAGCAGTATGATATATGAAGTATAAGTCCATTTTAGGAACAATATATGATTAATCTCACTATAGATCGACTTATGTATATAATTTTTGCTAACCTTTTGTTTGAGACAGATGGAATGACCCGTCATTCTATCACATGATCTGCTAACACTTCACAAATAACAAATTCAACTTCATTTATTTAAGAGATGAAGTTGAAATTGTTAAAGGAACGAACAACAATGAGGTTTACCAACATAAAGTAAGTATTTATTCTAATTCAAATTCTTTAACTTTAGGGAAACGATCTTGAAAACCAAAAATGTTGTCCTAGTGATCTTATATCTGATGAATCAGATGGTACCTTATATCATCACAAATCTATGGATTTGTGATTACTGGATTTTCTATAGCCATGTTCTCTACCACTCTCCATCAGAACATGATGGTTAGATTTTTCTTCCATATCCATATTTTCACCTATGTGGAAACCCAGTGATTAGTTTATTTGGGTAACCGTTAGGTTTCATACTTTTGTTTTTAAAGATTGGTTTTGGTATTCCTTTTTACGATGTGGGATTCTATTAAAGAAACTTTCGAATAGTAAACCATTTATAACCCCGACGAATTTCGAGGGCGAAATTCATTTTAAGGGGGGTAGAATGTAACAGCCCGAGATTTTATGAAAAATATTCTTTTTATTTCACTAATGTCTTGTGTTGTACGCTACACCAAAAGGATCTTGCACAACACGCATCCTTGACTTGCCTTGCATTACACGCAATCGCGACCTTCCTCGATAGCGTGTGTAGTACGCAATAACGAGTTTCACTAAACAGCGATATGCTATTAAAATGTTATTAAAACTAGCCGTTATGAATAGTAATAACCACTTTTTGAAATTTTATAAATTTTATTTTTCAAAATGGACTTCATTTTTGGACTCAGAATATCGAAATTAGCCTAGGGTGAAATTTTGGTATTTTTCTGAAAACTTTCAATTTTTGATGAATAGTGAAACCACTAAGTGGTAGGTTAAAAACTGAATTTTGCATAAAACTTAATTTTACCGCTTCTGTGAATGGAATTTTGAAAATCCGACAGACACGGTTAACATCAAGGACTAAAATGTGGTTCAATGAGATGAAAATAATTTTTGGTGAATAGTAACTTTTTACTTTTTTTTTACCACGGTTAATAGTAAATAGGGTAACTAAGGGTAAATATGATATTATTATTACCCTAACACATGTCCTATTTCTATTGGATAAGTGTAATTCGACCCAAAACAACCTTATGAATATAATATGACCATTTAGGTCCACTTGGATTAGATTATGACATTTAATATTATTTTATTTAATGAATAGTTAAAATAGTTAAAATCAAAGTTTAATAACTAAAACATTTTTAATGTGGGGTTATACATAAGATAAATTCAACTATAAATATTAATTAGAAAGCTAAAAAGATTTCCTACATAATGATATTTTATTTATAATTTTTAGACTTTAAATAAATTAATTTATTTATGACACAACGATGATGCAGTAATTACTCTTTTAAGGAAATATTAACATAATCGATGTTATAAATGCTCAAATGAATGTAATTTGAGACATTTTATGCATTCCACTAATTTTCTAGGTTAATATGATATATTAGTGTTGCTTTAATCAACTTGGTTCGAACATATAACTCTGTTATGACTTTCAAAAAAATCATATATCAAATAGTGTCAAAATTGACACAAAATAGTTTTTAAATCAAATATTATATTATTAATTGTTATTTTATTCCTAAAAATATAAGGTTCGGACAAATGACTTAGATAAGGATATATATATTAATAATAAACAATTTGGGGTTCGTTTGTCATGTTATAGTAAGTGTATTAACCATATAGTGAAAGAAAACAAAAAGACACGGTAAAAGTTAAATTAATTAACTTAGAGTTAAATCTAATTGATAAGGTTAAAATAATACCCTAAACTTGTCTAAATCCTATTGGATGATAGGATTTCGACCCATCCCCACATTATCTTCGAAATAAGACCCTTTGTAACCATTATAAACCGATTTTGACTTTAATATAAAATAATATTTTGAGATATTCCTAAGGTGCCCCTCTCCTCCCTTATAAAAGGACACCTCCTCCCCCTCCTCCTCACACCAAATTGAGCACTCAAGCTCGGCCAAACCCTGCCAAAATCTCTTCTCCACTTCCCTAGCAACATCCTATAGGTTCTGTTCTTCCTCAAAGACCAATTTTAGTTCCCTAAGAGGAGGTCTCCAAAGGGCGCTTCAAAGAAGAGGTAATTACCATTACCAATTCTTTCATCTTTATTTCTTCTTCCACTTCTTCTTCTTATGTTGTTTCATTATGAAGTAATAACATCAGTATCACTCATATACTGATATGTTATTATAAGTATGAAACAACCCTATTTCACCATCTATCCATCCTACGGAAAAAGAAATCACCGCGCGTGCGTACGTACGGAATACCGTCTCCACGCCGTGGTGTAATCTATTTTCCACCACCACCTTACATGGATGGGTATAATGGTGTAAAGAATAACTATACATAGTTATTACAACATCATATTGATTCTGATATATTGTATAATCCACTCCAATTCAATTCAATATTTATGGAAATGATATCATCGCTCGTGCGTACATACGGACTACCGTCTCCACGACGCGATGAGATTCATTCTCCATGTTAACCATTTAAGAATGATTATAAAGTATATATAAGAAATAATAATGAAATATATGACATTATAAAGCTACTGTATTTATGTATATATATATATGTGTATGTCATCTACTTACTTCCATTTCAAGACAATAAGGAAAGGAAAACAGCGTTCATGCGTACGTACGGACTACCGTCTCCATGAACGGTGTTTTTCATTTTATTTATCTATCTATTATAAATATATATACTGAATATATATGATATATAAATCATGTTTTATATTCTGGAAGTAAGTAAATCATGATATAAGTAATAATGATGTCAAGAACAACAAGTCAAAACACCTACGATAAATGAAACAATTTTACCCAAAACGCTTCTTTAACATGGAATTTACAAAAGAACGGATAATATAATGTCATAATTGAACCATATATGATATCATAACAATGAATATGATTCTTTAATAAGTCAATGACATTATTTAAATCATTATACAGGAGGTTTGGACACATACGAAGCAAATCGGACCTAAGGTAAGGGAAATATCACAATCTCATTGTTTTCCGAGATTGTTTATTCGTAAGCATTTACTGGGGTGTATTTTATCATCCACATCCATGTTTCCTCAATATGTAATATTATTTCCATCCACCTACAA
The DNA here is from genome assembly GCA_963277665.1 of Viscum album. Classification (NCBI taxonomy): domain Eukaryota; kingdom Viridiplantae; phylum Streptophyta; class Magnoliopsida; order Santalales; family Viscaceae; genus Viscum; species Viscum album. The sequence continues at coordinate 3,802,850 of OY728129.1, forward strand.
TTATTTAAATCCAATTTTACCCTTCGGTGAGTTTTTAGTAAAAGATATGAAAGGAATCTTTTTTTCGTACGAGGTACTTTTTGACTTTTCCGACAAAAGTACGAAGAATGTTTTTTTTAACTTATACGGAAAGAATGGATTTTGAAAAAAGTATTTCCAAGAATCATCCTTTACAAGTTTTCAAGTTTATTTTTAATCAACTTCTTTTAGTTTATAATTTTATGACATGTTAAGAAAAGCAAAGTGATTTTGAAGAAGAAAGGATATTTTCCTCAAGAATTCATTTCAAGTGTTTTATCAAAATTATTTTCCATCTAAGATAATAAAGGGTTATGTTTCTATCCATATTTTTACATTGATTTTACTATGTTGTGATGGAATTATGTTTATGAATTCCTTTATCTTATATGAATGGTTTTATGATGTCATGTTGTTTAAGAATCCCATTTTTATTACATGGGTTATGCTATGATGTATGGTTTATGATTTTGTGGCACACATAAGAATGGTATCATTATGAGATGGATGGGACCTATATCTCCCTCCAATGCATTGGGTAAAGATTTTATATCTCATGAGATAGACATGGCTGAAATGGTAGGTTATACCGGTTCAGTGAAACAGGACTGAAACGAGGGTTACTCGATTCAGAAAGAGACTTTGTCCACTAAGATAGTCTTGGCAATGAGTCTTGACTAACAAGAAATGATTCTCTATGATTATGTGTGAATGCCACAAAGTTTCATGTTTTAAGTTATGATTATTGTGATTAAATTTCACTACCATGATTTATCCCATGTTATGAAATTATGCTCTCTTTTGCAGGTTATGATTTCCAAAATGTTATGTTTTTATGAATACAATGTGATTGACATTTCTTTTGTTTACCCTTACTGAGCATTTGATCTCACCCTTTTATGTTTTCTTTTCCCCAGGATATAAAGAAAGGTTTTAGGTATAAAAAAAAGGAAGATCTTTATGGGAGATGTTGAAGATATTTCACCACGATTAGAAGATTTTATTCCAAGTTTCCAAAGACACTAAACTATTACGATCCTTGTGTGTGTGTTTTTGTTATGTACTAAGTATTCCGCAAATGTAATGTAATGTCAATGTACGTCAGGCTTCGGGTCTCTACACTCATACATATACCTAAGTTATCAAATGACCCTTCTCAATCATGAGGTAAACACAAAGGTTAAAGATTCAGCTCAAACCGGGATTTTCATTATCGAAACTGTAACTGCTGAAGAGCTCCGTCTCTGGGAGTACAGGGATCCTGTCACGTCTCTGAGGTACTGCTCACCAACCTATGACTGCTGAGGTACTCCTCCTGTCGAGTACCGCGGGTCTGCCACCTCACACAGTAGTGCTCCTCTGCCATGGGTCTGCCACCTCACACATCAGTGCTCCCCCTCATAGCCTACAGAGGTACTCCTCCTGTCGAGTACCGCGGGTCTGTCACCTCACACAGTAGTGCTTCTCCGCCATGGGTCTTCCACCTCACAAAGTAGTGCTCCCCACGGGGCTATGCTAGTCACTCTGAATCGAATCGGACAAACAGTCATCAGGTCACAGCCAGCTACACGGTCTCCGTACTCCGTACGCTCGTTTCTGGGAGGGTCCGCTCCACGAGCTACTAGTAGATACTCCAATTAACTCAAAGTCCCACGAAGAAGTATCTCAAAGTAACGCCTCGTCATAGGGGTCTCAACGCAACAAACGGCGTGTCAATCGGACGCCCGGTCTGTGAGTTACTAGCCTTTTCGTCCCCGGGGCCCGGTTGGTTTCGTGTGCGAACCAACACGGCCGTATCTCAACTGTACCCCGAACTCTCATAGGGTATACTCATAGGGACCGCTTCTCAACGTGATCACCAACGCCGCTGACGGTTCGTCTAACGGACGTCCGGTCTGAAAGATATCAGCTTTTCCGTTCCAGGGGCCCGGTTGGATTTCGGGTACAATCCAACCCGTCCATTATCCAACTACATCCAAACCTCAGGCGAAGTATGACAAAAGTTCCTTCTTATCAAGAGAAATTCAACGAGACAGACGGCGCGTTAATCGGACGCCCGGTCTGTGAGTTATTGGCTTTTTCGTTCCAGGGGCCCGGTTGGTTTCGTGTGCGAACCAACCCGACCGCACTCCGACGACATCCAAACCTCAAGCGGAGTAAGCCAAAAGTTCCGTCTCATCAAGATGAATTCAACGAAGTCGACGGCACGTCAATCGGACGTCCGAAGCTCAAGATATAGGTGTTTCCCCTCCGAGGGCCCGGTTGGTTTCGTATCCGAACCAACCTAGCCGAACCCAAAGTTCTCTGAAACCTTGAGTGTAATATACCGAAACGACTGTCTCGATCCAAGGATCGTATCGCAACTGACGGTGCATCGATCGGAGGTATGTAGCCCAAGATATGGGCAAAAGACCGAAAGTGATCCGAAAATGGGGGTCTGGGCCCGGTCTGACCCGGTCCTACCCCCCTGGGTCGGCCCGAACCGGGTCGACCCGACCCGGTATCCCGGTCCGGCCTGGCTGGGTGCGGCCAGGCCCGGTCCGCCCAAGCCGGCCCGGCTCGGCCGGGTGGCTCGCTGGCCCGGCCAGCGAGCTGGTGCTCCGCAGACGCGGCGCGCGCCGCGTCCCCCTGGATCTCGCGCGACCGTGGGATCCAACCGCTTGCCGCCGCGGCTGAATCCGCGGCGGTTTCTCCAGGCGGCGCGCCGGGGCGCCGCCGTCCCCGACCGCGCCGGCGACCCGCGTCGCTGGAGGTGTCTGCGGGCCACCGGAGTTGCTCCGGTGGTCCGTTTTCAATTCCGCCTGTGCCGAAGTTCATCCTGTGTCCCGTACTTCTCTGCGGGATCATCAAATCTTCTCTGCGGCCCGTTCCGTCAATGCCCGTCGATCCGCACGTCAAAAGAAACAACTGCGGAGTCTTCTGTTCGCCTTCGCGGCCCCGACTACGACCACACTTTTGTTCGGCCTTGACGGCACGGCGCGACGGCGTCGCGCATCCTTGCCGCATCACTCCAGGTTCCCGCACGGTGTCATCGCACTGTGCCACCATCTTCCGAACCGCAACAATACAACAACAAAGGGGGGAGGAGGGTCGACCGTGTTCGTGCGATCCAACCTCCTCTCGTTTAGTTGATAACAAGTGGCCCCAAAAAAGAAAAAGACAAGGAACGACAAAGGATGTTTCATGAACAAAAAGCAATAAACCCCTACCTCAAGCGTCGTCGAGCGAGGGTTCGTCGCAGAAAATCCCGTCGCGGAAGAAGGCATCGCGGAAGGGGGATCGTCGCGGAATTAACCGTCGCGGAAGAAAAGGTTCACCGCGGAAGGAACGTCTTTGACGTTAGGTGATCTCCGAGGAAGACGTCTCTCGCCGTCGTTCGCTGTCGGAGGTTGGCGTTCTTCGTCGGCGGCGGTGCGTTCTTCGCGTTCCTCGTCGAAGAACGAAGAATCCTCCCTTTATCTCTCAAAGTCTTAACACAACACAAAACCCAACATAATAAAATAAGTCCTACCCTTATTTTATTATTATAACATAAGAAATTGAAAATCAAAAGATAAGAAATGAACAATTAATTCAGTGAATTAATTGTAACAATTTAACTGCCCAATTTAATGGGGTGTTTCTTAACCAGAAAAACACACGGTTGACTTTCATTAAAGAGGGGGGTTGCGTGTGCGTTACTTAGGAGGGAAGAAACGGTGGGGCTCGTGTGGGACCCACCTCACAAATATCCTACCAAGTGGGTAGGATATTGTGGGTCCCACATCATCCACTTAACATAGGTTAAGTGACTTAAATAAAATAAATTGGTCGCACCATTTTATTTTATTCATTTACTTAACCGGAAAATTTAAAAACCACACCCGAGCAAACACAACTCCGGAAAAGGTGTTTTTAAGCAATTACTGGCGCTGCGAGTTCATCGGTGCCCTCAAATTTGAATTCCGAGCACCGGTTCAAAAGTTAGAAAAACCCGCTCGTTCGTTCACTGAACGTACCCGAGCCTAACTTCAGAAATTAATTACGGGCACACCGGGCCTCGGAATCAGGCGCCGTCAGAAACTGCATTCTTGTAAAATTACAAAGAAAATTAAGAAAAAAATTCCCTTGAATTTTATGGGTCTTTACACCAAAAGTTTTTAAAAGAATCCAGTATGATTATATAGTGCATGAAATAAGCAATAAATAAGGGTATTAATTTAATAAAATTAATACTACACATAAAATAAACCCACTAACCTTCAAGTTCTGGGTTGACACCCGAGGTCAGCCAAATCTGCTTCGACACTTTTTCAGATATCTTTGTCAAGTAGTGTATCCTCCTAAATTAGGATGGATCACTAGAATAGCTGGAAGATTCTCCCCTGTCAGGATGAATCAACAGTTTCCTGTCTCAAGAAACTCTGTGTCTCACCCTCACACATCAAGTGGTGGATCCTCCTGCTTGGGATGGATCACCCATATCATGTTTCAAGTAAAGCTATTGGGCTCCATGCATATTCTCATGTTGTAGTCACTTACGTCATCCCAAGGCACAATACCATGCCAAGGGGAAAAGATATTCTCATACTAGGATCCATGTGGATTTCCATGATGGAGTTTCTTATGTCTTCGTAGGGACTAATACCATGCCAAGTGGAAAAGATACCAACCATAAGTGGTGGATTCCCCTACACTAGGGAAAATCACTAATGCCACATCTCATGAGATAGTGGTACAATCCCTCAAGCATCCTGTTAGTAATATCAAGTACAAGCAATCCAATCATATCATGCATCAATCATATCAACATATTATTATAATCCATATTGATCAATTTATCAAATAACCAATTTTCCAGACATTTATTATCATTTGGTAGATTTTATTGCATCAAGATGAATCACTGATACCATATCAAAACAAGATACAATTTATCACCATTTACATGTCATTCCATGTTGGTTAATTAATCTCATTATCAATTAACATGGAATTTAATCTCATTTGATTGATTCTCCTACCTATAAAGAGTCATTGAAGGTAAGAATCAAGTAACTAGACACCTTATCCAACCGGTAGATTCTCCTATAGCTTGAGGAATCACCAATGGTATGCATCAAGTAACCAAACACACAAAATCCATCAAGTTCAAATTCATTTGTTTATCAATTAATTTACCATTTATTCTCAACTGGTGTATTCTCTTTCATTAGGATGAATTACTGATATCATGTCAAGTCAAGTTACCAAGTTATTATATCTCACCCATTATGCCAAATTCACAAGGTTGAGCCAATTCACAACAATTTCCATTAAATCAAGGATTGGCACACCTCTCGGGTGGCTGCAAGTCCTGATCATAATTCCAAGAGACCGAAAGCATATGAATTTTCATCAAGGTAGTGGATTACCAAATTAGTTAGGTCATTCACATGACATGTCGATGTGATCTCACATAATGAATATACTATAAAAGTGAAAAAAACTCAAAGGGAGTTGTTTTAGGCCACCTATCTAAAACGAACTTAACCCCAAGCCAAGTGAGGCTCAACGGTGTTGCTCGTATTTCCCCAATCCATTCGATCTTCTAAAAATACAATGATTCCTATCTCATTCCAAAACAATACAATTAATTAATTATAACTCAATTATAATTAATTAAATTATAATAAGGAACCTTACTCCCAATGGTGGAAGACCACATGGCAAAAGACATACCGTACAACGTCACCTAGTAAGAACAACAACCAACCCTCCATAGGTAGTCTGCAACATGCTTCTGACTACATTCCATGAAAAATACCCATGGCATGACAATGAAAAAACAAACAATTTAATATAATTAAATTAGAATCATTAAAAAGAGAAAACCAATGATGTACCTTCAACGAATCACCCTTCAAAGACATGTGTTCAACAACATGGGATATCCCCTCGCCAGGTAGATCCAAGATCTCAACATCCTCAGAGAAATCTGTCAGGATTAGGTAGATCATAGTCTGATTTCTAATTCAGATTCAAGCCATGAATTTGAGAAAAACAAAGTGAGAGACATTAAGGGATTTCAGAAGCAAGAAATCGCTGAGAGGAATCCATCGCAACCAGCAGCGCTTTAATCGGTGAGGAGACGAGATCATAAGGGCTCCTAGAAGCCAAGACCTCTGTCTCCCATCGCTTCCTATGTAATGGATTCGAAGGGGAGGATTTTTTAGGGTTGAAAAATATTTTCATAACTTAAAACCTCCACCCACATTACCCAAGAAAAACTTATGATTTAAAAAATAATTTCACATTGTAAAATCCTCAACCAAAGCTCTTATTGGGATGTGGCATACCCCTTGTAAAAAGACACCCACCCTCACCCTTAATGCAAGGTTTAGAATGTAATTCCTTAGAGAGCCGGGAATATTTATCCTCTTATAGGGTTAGAGATTCATGACCATACATCATTGTCTTTGATAATGTATTGTAGGCATTGTCTAAAAAAATTAAAATAATCATGGCTTGATCTTCATCATCAACAGTATCATTTGTATTGGCTAAACCAAGTATTATTTTATTGAATTCATTCAAGTAGGATTTAATTGAAACACCATATTTCATTTTAAATGTAAACATGTGATGTTTCTTATAAATTATTCCAACAAGTGAAGTTTTCATGTACAATTTCTCTAATTTAAGCCACATTAAAGTAACAATAGTTTCATATAAAAATTCTCTAAACACTTTTTCACCTAAAGAAATAAGCAGAAAATTATGGGCCTAAACAAGAATAGTAGAAGAGATATCTTGGAAAATAGTGGAGGTTTTCCCATCAACAGTAATGTATATGGGAGGATTCTTACAAAAAGAACCATTTTATTTTTTATTTTATTTATTACATATTTTTTTACATATTTTTATTTTATTATTTTATTATAGATTTTTTAGTAGTTATATAGCAGTTATATAGTAGAGTATCAATTAAAAGCGCTCTTAGTTCAGTTCGGTAGAATATGGGTCTCCAAAACCCAATGTTGTAGGTTCAAATCATATAGAGCATGATTCACTTTTTCTTGTTACACTGATACAATTCTATACATAGAATAAAAAGATTAATTTGACCTCATGTGAATTAAAAATGAAAAATAAAGATAAAAGATATATGATTTAGATTTTTCAAAGGTCCAATTGATCACTACATCTATATTGTAAATATGCATAATAATGGGTTTCTTAGGGCCATATAGAGCATCAATCAACCCCTGCTAAATAAGAAGGCCTCTCATCTTAGTCTTTCATATATTGAAATCATTTTCACCATCATATTTTTTTATTTCAAACCTAGTTGAAGCCATGTTTATCCGAATGTTATAATACCATTTTGTTTGGGACAATGATAATTGTACGCCCCCAAGAAATATCCAAGATCAGTGGGTGTGTGTGATTTTTCAATTAGGTATTGTAATTTGAATAATATTTATGGTTCTAATGATTTCAATTAAAAAAGGAATAGGGAAATGGTGATTGAAGATTAGATTGGAATGCATAAATTAAACAGAAAACAGATTCAATTCAAGAAACCATTTCAAAAGTGAAAGTAAGAAGGAAATAAGGATTTAAAACAAGATTTAATATGTTTTGGTCCTTTTGGGTCTAACATGCATGGCAAGAGAACTAGCCACACACGCATGCATTTTATTCTGCTCAAAATAAGAATCATATAGAAGATAAAACAAACCAGAATGGATGAATAGAATATAAGAAAATGAACATTGAGCTACTTATTTGATAGTAATTAATATAAAGAACTTACAAAATCAAACATATTCAATTATTTATGGGGTCCTGATCACTTCTTGGATGTTGAATCCACGTGTCTAGTCTCTAAAGGACGCACATGGTCCCATTCTTTTTCTACTTGAAGTATGTCCTCACAAGTTTTTTTAAGTTTTACGTAAAGCCACACTTCTTCCCATGGAAGGATTTTCATCACAAACTCCACCACAAAGGGTGCACTAGAAGCACAACCAAGGAGAAGAAAGGCTTAGAAGCAGGATTCAATTAGAGCAGAAGATCGCACTGAGATTAGGGTTTCATAAGAGGAGAAACAGGAGAATAACAGGGAGGTAGAACATAGATAGATCTCTTGTTCTAAGGGTAAGAGGCTAAAGGTGGTCATAAATATTCTTGATAGTGGGTAGTGGAGGACTGCACAGCCCGACGTTCCCCCAAAATGAAAAATCATCAAAACTCGGCATTTATGTGGCCTTCAGTATCATCCCCCAGAGGTCATTTGATGAAATGTTGAACCGTAATAGGAAATTAAGGTGCCCGAGAAACCATGAGATCTCTCCTAACAGATGATTATGTGACAGGTTCAACGTCTCCAGGTTGGAAAGAGATGATATTTGGCTCGGGATTTTCCTGGAGAATCCATTTTGGCTGAGACCCAATACGAGGAGGCATTTTAGTTGACCAATCTCAAGAGGGATGGAGCAGTAAAGGGTGTTATTGTGCAGGTCGATCGTGGATTGTATGCTGGAGATCTGATTGTGTTGCGGGGGATGCCCCTGTGCGAGATACATTCCCATGCAATAACCAAAGATCTATCGGGTATTTTGATTCATTAAAATCTGAAATGCGAAAACTATGTTTATTGTACAGTTTATTGCATGGGAACTGATAAACATAAAACATGTTCACATTTCATATTTCCAATCAAAGAGGAATATTCAAATGAATCAACAATAATCAACATAACACATGTTGGTAGCGAAAAAAGTCACATACAACGGACAAACTCACATGCAGTGGAAATTACAATATTCAATGCTTGCAATTAATTCTCATAAAATAACAGAATATATAATCTATACATGATGATTCAATAAACAGAATCTATCAATAATGAGAATTAATTTCCACAATGGAATACACATTTCCAAAACCAAAAGCAGAATCATGCATGTGAGAAAAACAACTCTAGAAATACAAGGGCAGCAATATCAATGACAGACCGAGCCAAAAAAGGCTCAAAATTGCTTCTATAATAAAAAAATTCAAAACCAGAAATTATACAAAATAATATGGTAGAAATGAATTGATATTCAAGAAGCGCACGTTCAATAATTTACAAGTCGAATAAATTTGAAAAAGGAAATGAAAGCATTAAAAGATACACAAAGTATTTACAGGCTTCGGCCAATGGCCTACATGCACGGGGCATGATCATCATAGGTTTTTTGCTATGAAAAATAAAGGATTACAAGAGTGTAGCAAATGACACATTAGCAAACAAGCTAAACTGGATAAGAAATAGAAACAAGACATGATGAATAAACAAATGGAACACACAATATTACAAAAAAATGACAAGGAAAAAACAATAATAGAACCGCAACCCCCTTACCGGGGTTCCATTTCACCTTATCAATGAAGAAGCTTGTGGTGGAGTGATGAAATCTTCATTGCTGAGTCCAGATGATCTGATCCTCCATGATCGATGTTGTTGTCCAGGTTCGTAGTAGCTGACCAAGTGCACGACATTGCCGCAATCCAAGTCTGACTCTATGAATCTGACACTCTAGTTGTTCTCCATACATCCCTTATGTGATTCATTTAGATGATTCCAAGAGTCATCTCCACACAAACTATTAGGATACATCATTGCTCTTCACCCTTTCCCCTTCTATGGTGAACTAGTAAGTTTTTCACCGCTCTCCTTCTTCAATTAATAAAAGAGAGAATGATAAAACACTATTTTTTTAATATTTTATTGATAATAAATGAAATAATTTCCTCAAATTATGCTAAATATATTCATTTATGAAATATTTGAGATTAGATCATTCATTTGAAAATTTGATGAAAATTCCATTTTTACCCTTTTAAAATGCACTGCAGTATTTCGCACATAAATATTTTAATATGACTTATTTGAAATTAAAATTTTGTAACAGTGTTCCTAACTTAATTTTATACAACTTTTATTCAGGACATTAGAGATAAAGAGTGCATTTGGATGGAGTAAATGGGTTATTAAGTCAATTGTGGGTTGGACTCGCTATAATGGACATGAGTTCTGTATTTGAACCATAACATCTTCATCAGTGCTTGGATTGGGCCCAAATTTTGAGAGGAGCTCCAGGATTAAATTTATCACAAATCATCATTCTATAAGGAGAGCTGATTCAAGAGTTTTTGTGGTCAAATGGGCGGTGAAAGTTGGATTAAAATATTTGGCCAAATTTCCCCATTCACACTTGAAACCACTTGTAACCTAGTCTCCCCTCCACTCTATAAATTAGTGTTTTTCTCATTTAGAGGGGTTGGGACGTGAATTAGTAAGTTTAGGGCAGAGGAGAAGATGTTCCACTCAAATTATCCAAGCAATTCAATAAGGGTATCGCTTGAAGCAAGGATCCCTTCGTCGAAGCCTTCTTCTTCTTCCTCGTGTTGTAATGTTTGTGTTTTCATAATAAACTTCTTTGTTCTTATTTTATTTCTTCTATTTTCTTCTGTTTTGTTCAAATTTATTCTTCTTTTATCTTCCTCTTTGGTCTGGAATTATTGAGTATAAACGATATTGGGTTCTACCCTTTCTAAACCTTTGCACATGCAAACCGTTTCTACAATGACTACACCGCCCATGGAAGAGTAGTTTTCTTAGTAATCGATCTACCTCTTAACTTCTTCATTAATTTATTTTGAATCAATGTGCTACTTTAATTCACTTAATATGATCTATTAATTGGTTTTTCAATTTAAATGAAACTAATCAAGCAATTGAACAATAAACACAAATCACGAGAGGTCGAGATTTTGTGTAAATTGTGAGAGCGCGAACTTAATCGGTAATACAAGACCATATGAGATAAGTTTGTAGAGTTCAAATATAATACCTAAAATCAATTAATCCTCATTTACAGAGTGGATATGAGCTCTAGTTAACCATTGACCATAATCTAACCTTAGAACATCAATCAAAGCAGGGTGTTGTGATTGCGTGTTCCGAAGCTAGCCTAGGGTTTAAGTAATTTCATCTTTGTGGTTAAGTTAACTCTCATAGGGTTCGAGGGTTAACAAATCAGGGGATAATAATTAAGTGTATATTAATTTAAATGATAATGATTAATAAGTAAATGAAGATGTAGATTTATATCGATTACACTTTCTAAAAATAGTTTTCTAAAAAAACATCTTCTCGTTGTGCTTTGTTAATCAACTTTTGTTTCAAAATTAAAAAAACAATGCAATATTCTTCCAACAAACTTATTCTAGATTTATAAACAATAAAAAACACCATCCTTTTAATTATTATTCTTATTTACTTTTATTCTATTTTCCAAATACCTTTTATATACTGTTAAATTTACTTCCTCCTTTGAGAGATGACCTTGGTCAGCCACTCTGGTGCACCTAAGTAACCTGAAACCAAACATCATTGGAAACCACCCATGAAAGCGCCTTTCAAATTGGAATTGTTGTTGGGGAGGCAAGTAATTTATTCAACCAATTAGAGATATTTATTTTATTTTTCATTTAATTCTTTTCTTCTCCTCTTTCTTTCTTCTTTCCCCTTTCTCAAGTTTTTTTTATCTTACTCTCTTCTTTTATTTTTATCGGACCAACTCAAACTTCTTTTCTTTTTATTATGGTACGCTTTTCTTCATTTCATTTTTAACTTCCATTCATTTATGACACGAACTAATCCCGATGATATTTTAGATCTTGACCCTGAGATTGAACGTAGTCTTCGGGCTCGAATCAGACATTCTCAGTCTACGGGAAGTTTCAACATTCAACCAGTTGGAGAATTACTCCACTCTCAGAACATTGAAATTGGAAGCAATTAAAATTCAACAATAAAAAAAGAACCAATGGCTGAAAATAGTGGAAATGAACTAATAGAACCATTCGATAATTGGCTACACCTGATATTAATTATCAACCAAATTGCATTGGATACTCAAATCTCGAATCGGACTTTGAACTGAAATCTGGATTAATTCACCTGCTTCCACAATTTCATGGCCTCTCTAGTGAGGATCTCAATAAAAACCTTAAAGAATTTAATGTGATTTTCTCAACCTTAAAACCATGAAATGTATTTGAAGACCAAATTAAACTAAGAGCATTCTCATTCTTACTTGATGGACCTGTGAAAGATTGGATGTATTATTTACAACCCGAAGATGTAACTTATTGGAACGATTTGAAATGTATTTTCCTGTAGAGATTCTTTCCAACATCAAGGAAAAATTCCATTCGTAAGGAGATCTCAGGGATCAAGAAAGCCCAAGGAGAGTCAACGTATGAGTACTGGGAATGATTCAAGAAGTTTTGTGCAAGCTTCCCACATCACCAAATCAGTGAGTAACTCCTCATACAATACTTCTATGAAGGACTCACACCTATGGAGAGAAGCATGGTGGATGTTGTGGCTGGAGGAGTATTTGTGGACAAGACACCAGTAGTTGCATGTGCGTTGATCGAAAAAATGGCCCAAAAATCCCAACAATTTGGTGATTGAGGTACACCACATGTCAGGGGAGTACATCAGGTAAGTCCGTCTTCTCTTGAAAGTCATTTGATTGATACCAGGTTGGAAGAATTGAAAACTATGGTGAGACAGATTGTTTTGGATCAAAAGACATCTCAACCCCCTCCTTCAAGGCCTTGTGGCATTTGCACTGAGACAAGCCACCCAACTGACTGTTTCCCCCAATTACAAGAAACAGAAGATTGTGCAGTAGTGTTTCTTGGGAGACCATATCCGTAACAACAACAATCATATCCCGAAAAGAAGCTTGATTCCTTTGTATCAGCATACAACCAAGGGTGGAAAGATCAATCGGACATGAGCTATGGCTCTGGACAACAACAAATACCCCCTTTTCAACAAAACTTCCAGCAGCATCCGCCTTACCAGCAGGGTTTCCAAAAACCCCAAAGGAGATTTGAATCCCAAGCATCAACAAGCCAACAACAAAGGAATCCCCCACCAAAGGTAGATTCTAACACTGATGACCTTTTGAAACAAATTGTTATTAATCAACAGGATGAGTTGAAGAGTCAAGGTTTGAAGCTGAGGGAGTTGAAGACACAAATGAGCCATATTGCCACTGCCCTCCATGAACTAGTAGGTAAGACCTCCAGAAATCTTCCTTCTCAACCTACTCCAAATCCCAAGGTGAATGTTAGTGTCATCACATTGAGAAGTGGGAAGAAAAAAACTGATACATCTACACCTATCTTTCCACCAGGATTCACTTCAACTCCAGAAAAGCTCAATTCCACACCAACTGATGAGAAATCCACGGAGAAAGATAAAGATAAGAAAAATATTAATGATGTTCCTCCTAAACCCCTTCCATTTCCAAATAGAGTTGTACAAACCAAGAAGATGGCTGAAGAGGCGATGCAAAAAGAAGTTTTGGATACATTCAAGCATGTGGAGATCAACATCCCTTTACTTGAAGTCATCAAGAAAATCCCAAGGTATGTGAAATTCTTAAAAGAACTTTGTACCAATCAAAGAGGTCTCAATGGAAATGAGAGGATCAATCTTGGAAAGAATGTGTCAGCACTCATTACACCAACTCTAGAAATTCCGACAAAGTGCAAGGATCGAGGGACATTCACCATACCATGCACCATAGGGGAGTTGCACTTTTTTTATGCACTTTGTGATTTGGGAGCTTCCATAAATGTGATGCCTCACTCTGTATTCTCTTCTTTGCAGGTTGGTGAGCTGAAACTGACGAGAGTAGTGGTGTAATTGGCGAATAGAGCTATAACATATCCAATGGGAGTCATTGGGGATGTACTTTTCTGGGTAAGAGACATGATATTTCCAGCATATTTCTACGTGCTTAACATGGAGGATGATCAGGTAAGTTCTCATGCTCCCATTATCTTGGTAGACCCTTTCTCAAAACTATAAAAACTATCATAAATGTCAATGAGGATACACTTTCCATAGAGTTTGGGGATGAAGTTGTGATATTTAATGTTATGGAATCCATGAAGGGAGAGGATCATTCTGCATTTGTTATCTCCCATTTTGAACCACCAAATAAAAACTCCATGGAATTTGATTATCCTATTCTTAGGGAGATTATGAGTATTGGTTCTAGTTTCATATCTAAGAGTACTTCCACGCCTATTTCTAATGCACAAGACTCTCTTAAATTTTATTCTGAAATGAAATCATATTCTGATCATTTGAACTCTTATTATGACATGGCTATTGAGTATGCTGATGGATTTGATGCTTTATTCTCTAATTGTGGTGATTTCTATTCTGATATTGATGCTCTTTGTACACATATTTCAGTTCCTTCAATGTCTACATCCATACACCACCCCCCTTCATTGGAGCTAAAACCATTGCCACCAAATCTCAAATACTCATACTTGTTGAGTGGCGAGATATTACCTGTTATAATTGCTAATAATCTTCCTTTTAAACATGAAGAAAAACTTTTGAATCTTTTGAGGGAGAACATTAAGGCAATCGGGTGGACCTTGGCTAACATATCAGGTATTATCCCCTCCATTTGCATGCATAGGATTCTTTTGGGGGATGGGGATAAAATAGTGAGGCAACCACAAAGGAGACTCAATCCAACCCTTCTAGAAGTTGTTAAAAAAGAGGTTGAAAATTTTCTCGAGGCAGTTATAATCTATCCCATTTCAGATTCCTAGTGGGTGATTCCTATTCAGGTTGTGCCTAAGAAAAGTGGTGTTACAGTTGTTAAAAATGAGAAAGATGAGTTAGTTCCAATGAGGGTGAAAAATAGTTGGCGTGTGTCTATTGATTATAGGAAACTAAATCAGTCCACCCACAAATACTATTTCCCCCTCCCATTTATTGATCAGATGCTTAAGAGACTAGCTGGAAAATCACACTACTATTTATTGGATGGATTTTTTGGATATTTTCAGGTTCCTATTGCTCCATAGGATCAAGAGAAGATAACATTCACTTGTCCATTCGGTACGTTTGTCTACCAAAGGATACCATTTGGACTTTGCAACACCCCAGGTACCTTCCAGAGATGCATGGTGAATATTTTTTATGATTTTATTGAGACCTACATGGAGGTATTTATGGATGATTTTACAGTGTATGGGACTTCATTTGATGATTGTATCTCTAGTTTGGGAAAGGTGTTGAATCGTTGTATTGAGAAGAATCTGGTCTTGAACTTTGAAAAGTTTCATTTCATGGTAGAGCATGGCATTGTCTTAGGGCATGTAGTTTCAAAACATGGGATAGAGGTTGATAGATCTAATATAGACATTATGTCATCCTTACCGTATCATTCATGTGTGTGTGATGTTAGATCTTTCCTAGGGCATGCAGGATTTTATCGGCACTTCATCAAATATTTTTGTAAGATTGCTCTTCATATGTCGTGATTACTTCAAAAGGATTCTGATTTTGTGTTTGATGATTCTTGCGGGACTTACTTTGATGAACTAAAGAAGTGTCTGACCACTCCACCAATCATACAACCCCCATGGTGGGAGATTCCTTTTGAGCTTATGTGTGACGCCTCCAACTTCGCAGTTGGAGCTGTCTTATCTCAGAGGGTGGAGGGACGTTCACATGTGATTGTCTATGCATCGAGGATACTAGATTAAGCCCAATAAAACTACACAACCACAGAAAAGGAGTTTCTTGCTGTCATATTTTCTTTAGATAAATTCCGTTCATATTTATTGGGCTCTAAAGTAGTTTTTTATAACCATGAAGCTCTAAGGTACCTATTGAAGAAGCCGGATGCAAAGCCCAGGCTAATCCGATGGATGCTCCTTCTTCAGAAATTTGACATTGAGATAAAGGACAAGAAGGGTTCGGAAAACCTAGTGGTGGACCACATGAGTAGGCTTACTCACACACTAGAGGATGACACCATGGAGCAGGTACCACTTCGAGACACTTTCCCCGATGAGCATCTTTATTCCATCTCAGGTACACATCCTTGGTATGTAGATTTAGTTAACTACCTTGTTGCCTCTAAAATCCCTGAAAATTTAAAAAAACATCAAGTCCAAAAATTAAAGAGTGAGTCAAGATTTTATGTTTGGGATGATCCATACTTATGGCGCATGTGTAGTGACCAAGTAATTAGGAGGTGTGTTCCTGATCATGAGTTTGAGTATGTTATACAATTCTATCATACACTTGCTTATGGTGGACACTTTGGACCCCAACAGACAGCTAGGAAAGTTTTGACCTCTATATTATATTGGCCTATCTTATTCAATGATGCCCATGTGTTTTGTAAGTTGTGCTCACGTTTCCAACACACGGGAAACATTTCTATGAGACACGAGATGCCCCAACAACCCATACTATTCTGTGAAATTTTTGATGTATGGGGAATCGATTTTATGGTTCCTTTTCCTAGTTCATTTGGTTTCCTATATATTTTGGTTGTCGTTGATTATGTGAGAAAATGGGTGGAGGCTAAGTCCACTAGGACTGATGATTCACATGTTGTTGTGGACTTTGTCAAAGCGCAGATTTTTTGTAAGTTTGGAGTACTGAAGGCCATCATTAGTGACCAAGGGACACACTTCTGCAATCATAATTTGGCTTCCTTCCTTCGGAAGTATGGGGTGACACACAAAACATCAACACCATACAACCCCCAAACAAATGGTCAGACTGAGGTTTCAAATCGTGAGTTGAAACAAATTTTGGAGAAAACTGTGTAGCCAAATAGGAAGGATTGGAGCAAGCGCTTGGATGATGCGCTATGGGCATATAAGATAGCATACAAAACTCACATTGGTATGTCCCCATTTCGGATTGTTTTTGGGAAAGCGTGCCATCTCCCTGTGGAAGTTGAGCATTGAGCTTATTGGGCTATAAAGAAATGCAACATGGATTTGGCCCAAGCTGGAATCCAAAGGAAGCTGCAAATTCAAGAGTTTGAGGAGATTTGATTGTATTTATATGATAACTCAAGGCTCTACAAGGAAAGATCAAAATCAGCTATAACAAAATGATCCAGAAAAGAGAATTTCAAGTTGGAGAGAAAGTCTTGCTCTATAGTTCACGACTGAAGCTGATGTCTGGTAAGTTTCATTCCAGGCGGTTAGGTCCTTATGTTGCGACAAATGTTTTTTCTTATGGTGTAGTTGAGATCACACAAGAGGACACTGGAAAGAGTTTTATAGTCAATGGGAAACATTTGAAGAAATACATTGAGGGACTTCCTACTGATGTAGTGGATTTCATCACACTGCATAACCCCATTATCACTTGAGCATATCAAGCTGTTCAGAACCCTTTCACTTTTTTATTCTTTGTCCTATTTAAAATTATACATTTAATGTTTATATATCATCTAATGGGTTCACATTGAGGGCAATGCAATATTTTAAGTGTGGGGGAGGGAACCTTTTAGTTTAGTAATTTCAATTGTTTTCCTGTTTTCAATGATTTTAAAAAAAAATGTGTTTCAAAAATTGTGTGTTTATTTTTCAGTTTTTTGTGTGTTTTTGAAACTTTTGAGCTGAAATGATTCTCATAACCATTTTGAAATTCATATCAATAAGTGAAACAATTTATCCCATGAAACCAAGCTTAAATGAATGCTGAAAATAACTTTGTTTCAAGTTCAAATCTTTAGTAATTTCATGAAAAGTACATTGAATTTTGAATCCCATGACACATCTCACTATCTTTATATTTGAAATCACTTTATTATGAAGCTTCTGAACCATTATTTTCATATTCTTCACATTCACCTCACTTCTTGAGAGAACCAAACCATGCTTGATTTAAACAGAATTTTATTTATTCCTGTCAAAACTTGAGGGTTTGAGGTACTTATATTTTAAATTATTGAGGTATTTATTTGGTATGAAAGCCCCTATTTCAAAGAATCCTTTTTTATAGTGGACTATCTTGAACATTTAATCCTTTTAGCCCTTAGAATCCATGGAATGTCGTTAGGTTAGCCACATTACAAATCAATTTTCCCTATCCAACCAACTCTTGAAGTGAAATTGCATAATCTAGTTAAACTTAAGTGTGGGAGAAGCTATCTTGTGTTGTGATACCACATTTTTTGATACTTCGGGTGGAAAATTAAATTATGAAGATTTGTGTTTGCTGCTGAAAAAAATCATTATATTGAAAGCTATGCCTTTTCTGGAGCTTTCATGATAATTGAAGTTATGTCATTCTGAAGCTTCTAATAGAGGAAGAAAGTTGTGCCTGTCTGGAGCTTTCAAAAAAATCATTCTTGAGAATATTGACATTTTTACTGCTGAAATGTTGATTGGTGTGAACATTCATTTATTTTTCATGATGGTGAGCATGAATTGATGCTGTGGATATTGAGGAGGAGACCATATTTAAGTGAAAATTAGATTAATGCAATTTTGCTTCAAAAAGAGTCAAGCTTCCCTCATTCAACTTCAGAATTTTTCACAACTTAATCCTACAAGCCGAAAGCCACAGAACAACCCTGAAAAGTCCTCATGATAAACATATTTCATTGACTCATATTGGGTGGTGATTTAGGAATTTATCAAGACTATGGTGACCCTTGTATGAGTTTGGATGAGAAAGACATTGCTAAAAAAATTGACATTTGTGTGATAAGAGAAAATTCTAGTGAGGTAAGTGTTATGTGCATGGGAGGATAAATGAAGTGGTAAAATATATTGAATGATATAAATGGAGAACTTTAAATAAGGTTTTTTATGAGTCATGATATCTTTTGTTTCTTGATGTGGAATTTTTTGATCTCAAGGATATGTGTTTTAAAATTTGTTTTGATTTGATATTGATGTTTACTTGATATGAGATTGTGCTCAGGAGTGCAAAAGGGTAAGTGTGGGGGAGTTGATAAAACACTATTTTGTTGAATATTTTATTGATAATAAATGACATAATTTCCTCAAATTGTGCTAAATATATTCATTTATAAAATATTTGGGATTAGATCATTCATTTGAAAATTTGATGAAAATTCCAGTTTTACCCTTTTAAAATGCATTGTAGTATTTCGCACATAAATATTTTAATATGACTTATTTGAACTTAAAGTTTTTTAATAGTGTTCCTAACTTAATTTTCTACAACTTTTATTCAGGACACTATAGCTAAAGAGTGCATTTTGATGGAGTAAATGGGTCATTAAGTCAATGGTGGGTTGTACTCGCTAGAATGGACATGAGTTTTGTATTTGGACCATAACATCTTCATCTGTGCATGTATTAGGCCCAAATTTGAGGGGAGATAGAGAGTTCAATTTTAAAAAAATCATCCTTCTAGAAATAGAGCTGATTCATGCGTTTTGGTGGTCAAATGGGCGGTTCAAGTCGGGTTAAAATATTTGGCCGAATTTCCCCATTCACACTTGAAACCACTTGTAACCTAGTCTCTCATCCACTCTATAAATTAGTGTTTTTCTCATTTGGAGGGGTTGGGAAGTGCATTAGTAAGTTTAGGGAATATGAGAATAGGTTACACTCAAATTATCCAAGCAATTAAATAAGGGTAGCTCTTGAAGCAAGGATCTCTTCATCGAAGCCCTCTTCTTCTTCCACGTGTTGTAATGTTTGCGTTTTCATAATAAACTTCTTTACTATTCTTTTATTTCTTCTCTCCTATTCTGTTTTATTCAAATTTATTATTCTTTTATCTTCCTCTTTGGGCTGGAATTCCTTAGTAGAAACGATATTGGGTTATACCCTTTCTAAACCTTTGCACATGCAAACCATTTCTACGATGACTACACCGCCCACGGAAGAGTAGTTTTCTTAGTAATCGATCTACCTCTTACCTTCTTCATTCATTTATTTTGAATCAATGTGCTACTGTAATTCACTTAATATGATATATTAATTGAGTTTTCAATTTAAATGAAACTAAGCAAGCAATTGAACAATAAACACAAATCACGCGAGGTTGAGATTTTGTGTAAATTGTGAGAGCACGAACTTAATCGGTAATACAAGACCACACAAGATAAGTTTGTAGAGTTCAAATATAATCTCTAAACTCAATTAATCATCATCTGAAAAGTGAATATGTTCTCTAATTAACCACTAATCATAAGTTAACCTTAGAACATCAATCAAAGGAGGGTGTTGCGATTGCGTGTTTCGAAGCTAGCCTAGGGTTTAAGTAATTTCATCTTTGTGGTTAAGTTAACTCTTGTAGGGTTTGAGGGTTAACAAATTAGGGGATCATAATTAAGTGGATATTAATTTAAATAATAATGATTAATAAGTAAATGAAGAGGTAGAGTTAGATCGATTACACTTTCTAAAAATAGTTTTCTAAAAAAACATCTTCTCGTTGTGCTTTGTTAATCAACTTTTATTTTAAAATTAAAAAAACAATGCAATCTTCTTCCAACAAACTTCTTCTAGATTTATAAACAATAATAACAACTCATCCTTTTAATTATTATTCTTATTTCCTTTTATTCTATTTTCCAAATACCTTTAATATATTGTTAAATTTACTTCCTCCTTTGAGAGATGACATTGGTCAGTCACTCTATTACACCTAAGTAATCCGAAACCGAACATCATTTGAAAGCACCCATGACAGCGTCTTTCAGAGAACCAAGAAGGCATTTGAGTTCCCTCTCAGCCAACCAAGATGCCCAAAACCAATGATTTTTTGGAATAGAAATTGTTGGAGATAAAATCCTGAGTATCGCTAGAAAAAAACTATCTCACCTCAATTATCCTCTCACTAGGAAGCCTAATGAAGAACTCAGATAGGAGAAAACTCATTGCAAGATCAAAAATGGAGATTCCCTTTGGGTTTAAGATTGACTGCCACTGTCCAAGAATTGACATCATCATTCGGAATCACATGTGGAAAACCATCTGCAACAAGTCACTACTCAACTTCAGCTTCGGCTGGCCAAGAACCAAACCACCAGTAGTTCTCTAGGATCAAGAAAAAGAATCACCATCCCTTTATAATTGATACTCACATGCAACAAGGGATCCCAAGAGCATGATAGATCTCTCACTGATATCTCTCCACCAAGGAAGATCGGAACCAGATCAGTGTAGAAGCATTGGACTCCTGGAAGCATGATGCTATGGATATATATATATCATCAAAACTGGTTGTCTAAATCCCTAAAATGTACTTTAAATACTAAAAGTAGGATAAGGATATGGAGAATCACCGTAGACATGCATATAGAGAAGATAAAGAAGACCCAAAAGCTACACAACTATATCAGAATAGAAAATGTTTCATAGGGATATTGGGAAGCAAGGAATGACTTAATAGGTATAAAACAATCATATTAAATAAATGAAATTTAATTAACAAAATAAAAAACAATTACCGAATCAAAAAACTCCACCTTAGTAGTTAAATGCATGGAAAATTTAATATGCAACAACATCACACTCTCCACCTTGCAAAATAAAACTTAAAACACATGATGATTTTGCACCACCTAACATCATCAACTTGGGAATATCCTAAATAGGAAATAGCCTATATGGTATGATCCAAAAAGACCCCCTACCATGTTTCAAATGTGACACGTTTCTACCCAAATTGAATGATATTTTAAACTACTGCTAAACATGTTCAGAATTAAACAATTCTAAAAAAATGTATGATAAAGTCCATACCTGCACTTACCTAAGTCACACTCTAAGACAATGCCAATGAGGAAAATGGGACCATCCAATCACATGCCATAACAAGTCCTCTGAAACAATTCACCAGTGCCTACAGAACACCAAGAAATAGAGTAGTATCTATCCTCATACAAAACAATGAAAAAAAACTCATAGGAATTCACAAAGAATGAAACTCAAGAAACAAAAGTGAAATCATGAAAAGAGAAGAATAAGGAAACAACATAAAAGAGATCAACAAAGAGGGCATGCATAGTAAATGAAAACAACCAAAAATAAAGGTCTCCACCTGAAACCATAAAAACACAAGAGGACCAAAGCACTGAGCACTGTCGACTTTAAAACCGAGACACGCTGTCAGGAAACCATAAGTGGAAGAATCTCGACATAAGTCACCAGAAGATCCTTAAAAGATGGATTCATAATCTCTAACCAAGGAGATAACCTCTTAAACAGAATCCAAAAGGATATATCCTTAAACAAAAGGGAAATTACAAGGACACATGCAAGCAGTCTCAATATCCTAGGACATCTCTAAGATGTGAGAAAAAAAGGTGGGTAGCTAGCTAGAAACCTAGGTGAGACAAGCCACTAAAGAGTCACACATCCTAGTCTAGACTTAATAACATCACATAGTTCCTAGTAAACCAAACAAAGCCACTAAACAGGGTTAAAAAGTGAACAAACAAGCTTGGCGATCAGCCAAACAACACAACACCCACAAACTACCCAAACCTAAACACTGAACTCACTACAAGACCATACCTAGAGCAAACAGTCCTAAAGGATGTGGAGGAACACAGTGGAGCTAACATAAGCTCATCTCCTAGGAAAATTACAGACACTAGAGACACAAGATCCTGCCTAGACCTTACTACTAACCATATCTCAAACATAGGCCAACCTCACAGATAACTCATTCCTACCCCCGAAACCATAGACACGCTTAGGTAGAAACTACCAAGAGGAATCTTTGAGGTTCAAGCAGTCAAAGAAAACAGAGAAATGGAAAGGAAAAAAACTATCAGCAATAGAATGAATTATAGCCCAAGAGACCACATGACCTAGTTGAACAAAACAACAAAGCATGTTGCAACATGTAAAAACCACTAATAAATCATTTGAAAACAACGAACAAATGATTTCAAATTTTGAAAAAGAAAAAATTAAATCCAATTAGGCTCTGATACAACTTTGTTGTGAGGGGTGCCCCTTCACGAGAGACATTCTCATTCAATAGCCCAGGATATATTGGGTGTTTTGGTTCGTTAAAATAAGAAATAAGAAAATGATGTTTATTGTACAGTTTATTTTATGGTAATTGATAAACAGAAAACATGTTCGCATTGTAATTTTCCAATCAAAGAGGAATATTCAAATGAACCAACAGAAATGAACATAACATAGGTTAGCGATGAACAAAGTCACATACAATGGACAAACTCACATGCAGTGGAAATTACAACATTCAACGCTTGCAATTTATTCTCATAAAACAACATAAGACATAATATGTACATGATGATTCAATAAACAGAATCAAGAAATAATGAGAATTATTTTCAAGAATGGTATACACATTTCCAGAACCCAAAGCATATCCAAGCATATGAGAAAAAAATGCAGAAACATAAGGGCAACATCATCAATGAAAAATTGATCCAAAACAAGGCTCAAAACAGCTTCTATAATCAACGAATTTAAAACCATAATACATACACAATAAGCTGGTAGAAATAAATTGATATTCAAGAAGTGCGCGTTCAATAATTTACAATCCAAACAAATGCGAAAAATGAAAGGAAAGTAGTAAAAGGTACACATAGGATTTGCGTGCTTTGACCAATGGCTTATGTGCCTGGGGTAGGATCATCACAGGTTGTTCACTGTGAAAAATAAAGGATTACAAGAGCGCAACAAAGGACACAGTAACACACAAGCTAAACCGAACAAGAAACAGAAACAAGATGTGACTAATAAACAAACGGCACACACAAGCTTATAAAAAAATGAAAAGGAAAAAACAATAATAGAGTCGCAACCCTCTTACCGAGGTTCAATTTCACCTTATCAATGAAGAAGCTAGTGGAGGAGTGATGAAATCTTCTTCACCGAGTCCAGAAGACCTGATCCTCCATGATCAATGTTATAGTCTAGGTTCGTAGTGGCTGACCAAGTGCATGACATCGCCATAGTCTGAGTTTGACTCTCTGAATCTGACACTATGGTTGTGCTCCAGACATTCCTCACGCATTGCATTTAGATGATTCCAAGAGTCATCTCCACACCTATGATTAGGATACCCCATTTATCTTCACCCTTTCCCCTTCTATGACGAACCAGTGAGCTTATCACTACTCTCCCTCTTCAATGAATAGAAGATAGAACCAAGAAGGCGACCAAGTTCCCTCTCCGCCAACCAAGATTCCAAAAAACCGGTGATTCTTTTAGAATGGAAATTGTTGGAAATGAAATCCCGAGTGTCACTAAAAAAACCATCTCACCTCAATGCTCCTCTCTCTAGGTAGCTGAATGCAGAACTCGGACAGGAGAAAACTCATTGTAGGATCGAAAATGGAGATTCCCTCCAGGTCCAAGATCAACCACCGTTGTCCAAGAATTGACATCATCATCCAAGATCACATGTCAAAAACCATCTGCAGCAAGCCATTGCCCAACTTCAACTTCTTCTGGCCAAGAACCAAACCATCTGTAGTTCTCCAGGATCAAGAATAAGCACCACCGGCCCTTCGCAATCGACACTCGCATGAAACAACAAGGGATCCCCGGTTCATGATGGAGCTCTCGCCAATATCTCTCCACCAAGGAAGACCAGAACCAAATCAACATAGAAGTATTGGAATCTCGGAGGCACGCTTCTCTAGCTCTCTCTCCCTCTCTCCAAAACCGGTTTTCCAAATCCCTAAAATGCACTAAAAATCCTAAAAGAAGGATAGGGATAGGGGGAATCACCATAGACACGCATATGGAGATGATAAAGAAGTCTCAAAAGCTACACAACTGTATCACAACAGAATAAGAAATGTGGAATATAGATATTGGTCCGTAAGGAACGACTTAATAGATATTAAGAAAGCATATTAAACAAATGCATTTTATTTAACAAAATAAAAAAATGCCGATTAAAAAATATCCACCTTGGTAATTAAATGCACGAACAATTTTAATATGTAACAACATCATAGTCTCCACCTTACAAAATAAAACCTAAACCACATGATGATTCTGCACCACCTAAAATCACCAACTTGGGCATATCCTAAACAGAAAACAACATACGGGGTATGAACCAAACATACCCCTACCATGTATCAGCTGTGAAACATGTCACCTAAAGTTGAATGATATTTTAAACTACTGCTAAACATGTTAAGAATAAAACAATTCTAAACAACTGCATGATAAAGGTCATACCTTCAGTTACCTGAGTCGCATTCTGAGATGATGCCAATGAGGAAAACAGGACCATCCAATCACATGTCATAATAGGTCCTCTGAAACAGCTCACCAATGCTTTCAGAACACCAAGAAATAGAGAAGTATCTATCCCCATACAAAACATGGCAAAAAGACTCAGAGACATTCAAAAATAAACTCGGTAACAAAAGCGAAATCATGCAAAGAGAAGTATAAGGAAATATCATAAAAGAGATCAATAGAGACCATGCATAGTAAATGAAAACAACCAAAAAGAAAGCTCTCCACCTGAACCCATAAAAACAAAAGAGGACCAAAGCACTAAGCACTATCAGCTTTAAAACTGACACACCACCTGAAAACCCTAATAAGAAGACTCTCGACACAAGGCACCAGAAGATCTTTAAAATATGGATTCAAAATCTCCACCCAAGGAGACGATCACCTAAAAAAATCCAAAAGGAGATATCCTCAAACAAAAGGGAAACTACAAGTACACGTGCAAGCAGTCCCAACATCCTAGGACAGCTCTAAGATGCAAGAACAAAAGGTGGGTAGCCAGCTTGAAACCTAGGGGGAGACAATCCACTAAAAGGTCACACTGTTAGAGTTGGTGTCTTGAGAACCAACTGTTTATACTTTGATTACATGAATGTACACTTATTATATATTGTTCATTGTTTTACATGACTATAATATAATAATATCCTGAAATATTTGTTGCATTAATATGGTCATGGAAGATCCCCGCTATGATGAGAACATTGAAATGCTATAACAATATTCTTAAATAAAGTTCTACGGTTGGATGACATACTATGATAAGACACATAGTATACAGACCGTCATGTGCGAGTACTCGTAAGAGGAAGAGACTCTCTCTCATGGAGTTCGCACTTGGTAATCTCCAAGATGGGAGATTATGAAAACAGACCCGCCAGTAGTAATTCTGCATGTCTTGGTGTCATCAGACATTGATATCTACGAGCGTGTGTAATGATCCTTAGACTCGAAGATTATCATTAACTCATGTCATGACTTACGCACTTAAATTTGCTAACGAAAACTGTCACGAAGACAGTTGGTGGGAAGTAGGGTACGTTGGGTGCGTCATAAATGACATGTTGTTAATGGATAAGTTGAGGAAGGATTTGTCCCTTCCATATTTATGGAAGTAGATATCTCGGAGCCTTTGATTGAAATAGAACTGTCGCCCAAATTCCAAGGTCATGGGGTCACGACGAGTTTATTTCTAGAAGTCAAAGAATGACGGATCAAGCATATAGGTTTATGACACTGTCATGAAACCTGCTTGATGGGATATTGAGACAAAGAGATTAAATTACACGGTAAGCATTCGTATGAGGTGACATGTCAATGCGGTGTCAACTTCTTTCTCTTGGGTGCCTTGACCCGTTGCTAGACAGTAATCTTAGACTTTAGGCAAGCCTTCCAAATGCCAACGAGAAAGAGGCCTAGAGGTTCACACACTAAGTGTATCCAAGTATCTCAAATAGAATAAAGATTATTCTCGCATGTGGTTTAATAATTATTCAAATAAGCCTAAATTGTTTTAATTTTGGAGGAAGAATAAAATTAAAACAAGATATACACGCCGTATACAATGAATATACACACTGTGTACATTGAATGTACACGCCATGTAGCTTTCATTTTGAAAAGGAAATGAAAAAATGAGTACACGTCGTGTATTAATGATTACACGCCGTTTAGTTTTTTCAGTCGGGATTTTGAGGAAATAATATCATTTTATTAAATGATATTTATTATAATCAGTGTGGGCGCATGTCAAGGAATTAATGATTCGACATGGAGTTTTCAATAAGAGTTAATGAAATAAATAAAATGTGTAACACGTTTATTTATTGTCATAACTCCATAACCTCAAACCCGATTATAATCAGCGTGGGCGCATGTCAAAGAATTAATGATTCGACATG
Organism: Viscum album; assembly: GCA_963277665.1. NCBI lineage: Eukaryota > Viridiplantae > Streptophyta > Magnoliopsida > Santalales > Viscaceae > Viscum > Viscum album. Next base: position 3,829,888 of record OY728129.1, read on the forward strand.
GGGTTTTCAATAAGAGTTAATGAAATAAATAAAACGCGTAACGCGTTTATTTATTGTCATAACTCTATAACCTCAAACCTGATTATAAATATTCTCACAACTCCAACATTTTTCCTGAATTGTTGTGCACAACAATTCGGGAGAATTCTCTCAGGCCGAAAGAACACCTTCCTCCAAGAATGCTCTCAAGACTGAGAGAGATCCTCCTCCATCGGATCAAGGCGATCTAAGACGGACAACGCAAGCAAATACTTCTCCACGCTAGCACCCGAAAATTTCATTGGCGACGTCCAGAGATACGTGGTGCACGTGTGGATCACCACTAGAGGAAGTCTATACTTGACTTTTGCGACGCAACGACGAATCACATCGAAACGTGATCAGAAATATCAACGAAGAAAGAACACCGTAAAAGGTATTTCTTGTCAATTAATTAAATTAATTATAATCAACCTATGATGATCATCCTTTGTGGTTCCGGGACTATTCTTCTTCTTTGTCTATTTCTGTGATTCGATCCGTGGAGTCTGGCGTTTATCGTCTTATTGATCCTGGATTGATCATTGCTAATGACAAAAGGCCAAGTGGGCACATCCACCCATGAGCTTCCGCTGCGCCCGGGACCTTCACACACATTCCTAGTCTAGAATTACTAATGGCACATGGTTCCTAGGAAACTAAAAAAAGCCACTAAAAAGAGTTAAACAGTAAACAAAGAAGCTTGGTGATTATCCAAACGACACTGCACCCACAAACTACCCAAACCTAAACACTGAACCCACTATAGGACCATACTCGGAGAAAACAGTCCTAAAGGATGCATAGAAACACATTGGAGCTAACATAAGCTCATCTCCTAGTGAAAAAGCAGGCACTAGAGACACAAGATCTTGACTAGACCTTACTACTAACCAGCTAACAAATATAGGTCAACCTTATAGATAACTCACTCCAACCCCGAAACCATATGCACACATATGTAGCAACTACCAAGAGGAATCTTTGAGGCTTAGGCGGGAAAAGAAAACAGAGAAATAGAGAGTAAACAAACTATCATCAATATAATGAATTACATCCCAAGAGAGCACACGACCTAGCTGAACAAAACAACAAAACATGTTGCAACATGTAAAAGCCATTAAAAATCATTTGAAAACAACAAACAAACGATTTTAAATTTTAACCAAACAAAACTTAAACCCAATTAGGCTATGATGCCACTTTTTTGTGGGGGATGCCTTTTCGTGAGAGAAAACCCCATGTAATAGCCCATGATTTATTGGGTGTTTTGATTCGTTAAAATCTGAAATGATAAAACGATGTTTATTGTCCAGTTTATTTCATGAGAACTGATAAACAACAAATATGTTCTCAATGCAACTTTCCAATCAAAGAGGAATATTCAAATGAATCAATAGAAATCAGCATAACACAACAGTGAACAAAGTCATATACAGTGGACAGAATCACATGAAGTGGAAATTAAAATATTCAATGCTTGCAATTAATTCTCATAGAATCAAGAATTAATGAGAATTACTTTCCAGAATGGCATACACATTTCCAGAATCAAAAACAGATTCATGCATATGAGAAAAACAATTCCAGAAATACAAGGGCAGCAACATCAATAACAAATTGAGCCAAAACAAGGCTCAAAACAGCTTCTATAATCAACAAATTCAAAACCAGAACACATATGCAATAAGCTGGATGAAATGAATTGATATTCAAGAAGCGCGCATTCAGTAATTTACAAGTCAAAAAAATGTGGAAAAAGTAAAAGGTACATATAGGATTTAGGTGCTTGGACCAATGGCCTAATGCACAACGAATCATCACATGTTTTTTACTAGGAAAAATAATGGATTACAATAGCGCAACAAAAGACAAAGAAATAGAAACATGACGCGATGAATAAACAAACAACACACGCAATCTTATAAAAAAATGAAAAGGAAAAAACAATAATAGAACTGCACCCCCTTACCGGGGTTCAGTTTCACCTTATCAATAAAGAATCTTGTAGTGAAATGCTGAAATCTTCATCACCGAGTCCAGCAGATCCGATCCTCTATGACCGATGTTGCTGTACAGGTTCGTAAAATCTGACCAAGTGTATGACATCGCCGCAGTCCGAGTCTAACTTTCTGAAGCCGACGCTCTGGCTGTGCTCCAGAAATCCCTCGCGCATTGCCTTTAGATGATGTCAAGAGTCGTATCCACACCAACGATTAAGAGACGCCATTACTCTTCACCCTTGCCCCTTCTATGGTAAACCAACGAGCTTTTCGCTGCTCTCCCTCTTCAATGAATAGAAGATCGAACCAAGAAGGCAGCCGAGTTCCCTCTCAGCCAACCATGATGACCAAAACCAGTGATTCTTTCGGAATGGAAATCACTGGAGACGAAATCCCGAGGGTCGCTAGAAAAAAACCGTCTCACCTCAATGCTCCTCTCTCTAGGTAGCCGAATGCAGAACTCAGATACGAGAAAACTCATTGCAGGATCGAAAATGGAGATGCCCTCCTGGTCCAAGATCGACCACCGATGTCCAAGAATTGACATCGTTGTCCAGCACTACGGGAAAAATGAGCAATTGTGACGGGTTATTTGCGACGGGATTTATTCCCGTCGCAAATAGTCATGTTAAAAACTTATTTGCGACGGGGGTATTTCCCCGTCGCAAATAAGGAGGCTTTTGCGACGGGATTGCTTTCCCCGTCGCAAATAGTTTTCCCGCGATGCGCGCCAAATCGCGGGAAACTTATTTGCGACGGGGAAATATTCCCGTCGCAAATAACCGGCGGCGGTAAAAGGTATTTGCGACGGGAATATTCCCCCGTCGCAAATACTATGTCGGCAGGGATTATTTGCGACGGGACCCGTCGCAAATAACTATTTACCGGTTGACCGTAATAAATGTTGGCTAAGGTATTTGCGACGGGTCCCGTCGTAAATAATACTATTTGCGACGGGAATCCCGTCGCAAATGGGCTCGTCGCAACTAATCTAACCTATAAATACCCCCATCCGTTTTTTTCATTTCATTCTCATTCCTTATCTTCTCTCTCTCTCAGAATTATATTTCTAGAGTTGAGTTTTTCTCCAGTTTAAGTTTTTTCTTCGGAGCTGATATTAAAGTTTTGAAGAACGATCAGAACAGATCAATTTTCAAGGTATTTATCTTCATTTTAATTTTTTATTTATTTTTAATTTCTTATTAGTTTCTATTATTATTAATTAGTTGTAATTTAATTATGTTTACATTGTTTTATTACTTAATAAATTTAAATTATAAGTATTGTTTATATGGTAATTAGGAATAATTAGTAATAATTTTTAGTAATTAAGAATAAATATTAATAACTAGTAATAAATACCAATAATTAAGAATAAGAACATTATTACATTATTAGTTTATTTTATTATTAATATTAAAATAATATAATTTTTTATATATATACAGTTCTTTTTTCATCTGTGTGTTTGCTGTCTTCACATGTATTATTTGTATGTGGAGATAGAAAACGCACAGATGAAAAAAGAACTGTATATAAATTAGAAAATTATATTATTTTAATATTAATAATAAAATATATTAATAATGTTATTATTTGTAATTATTGGTAATTATTTCTAATTATTGATAATTATTCATTTAATTACTAATAATTATCAATAATTAAGAATAATTAGTAATAATTACCAATAATTAACAATAATTAGTATTAATTACCTATAATTAGTATTAATTACCAATAATTAGTATTAATTACCAATAATTAGTATTAATTACCAATAATTCGTAATAATTAGGAATAATTAACAATAATTAGTAATAATTAGGAATAATTAACAATAATTAGGAATAATTAACAATAATTAGGAATAATTAGGAATAATTAGGAATAATTAGTATTAATTAGGAATAATTAGTAATAATTACCAATAATTAGTATTAATTAGGAATAATTAGTATTAATTACAAATAATTAGTATTAATTAGGAATAATTAGTATTAATTACAAATAATTAGTATTAATTAGAAATAATTAGTATTAATTACCAATAATTAGTATTAATTACCAATAATTAGTATTAATTACCAATAATTAGTATTAATTACCAATAATTAGTATTAATTACCAATAATTAGTATTAATTAGGAATAATTAACAATAATTAGTAATAATTAGGAATAATTAACAATAATTAGTAATAATTTGGAATAATTAACAATAATTAGTAATAATTAGGAATAATTAGTATTAATTAGGAATAATTAGTAATAATTACCAATAATTAGTATTAATTAGGAATAATTAGTATTAATTACCAATAATTAGGAATAATTAACAATAATTAGTAATAATTAGGAATAATTAACAATAATTAGTAATAATTAGGAATAATTAACAATAATTAGTAATAATTAGGAATAATTAACAATAATTAGGAATAATTAGGAATAATTAGTAATAATTAGGAATAATTAGTAATAATTACCAATAATTAGTATTAATTAGGAATAATTAGTATTAATTACCAATAATTAGTATTAATTACCAATAATTAGTATTAATTACCAATAATTAGTATTAATTACCAATAATTACCAATAATTAGGAATAATTAACAATAATTAGTAATAATTAGGAATAATTAACAATAATTAGTAATAATTAGGAATAATTAACAATAATTAGGAATAATTAGTATTAATTAGGAATAATTAGTATTAATTACGAATAATTAGTAATAATTACCAATAATTAGTAATAATTACCAATAATTAGTATTAATTACCAGTAATTAGTATTAATTACCAATAATTAGTATTAATTACCAATAATTAGAAATAATTACCAATAATTAGTATTAATTACCAATAATTAGCAATAATTACGAATAATTAGAAATAATTACCAATAATTAGCAATAATTACGAATAATTAGAAATAATTAGCAATAATTAGAAATAATTAGCAATAATTAGAAATAATTAGCAATAATTAGAAATAATTAGCAATAATTAGAAATAATTAGCAATAATTAGTAATAATTAGTAATAATTAGGAATAATTAGGAATAAGTAGGATTAATTAGGATTAATTAGGAATAATTAGGATTAATTAGGAATAATTAGTAATAATTACCAATAATTAGTAATAATTACCAATAATTAGTAATAATTAGTAATAATGACCAATAATTGCCAATAATTACCAATAATTGCAAATAATTAGGAATAATTAGGAATAATTAGTAATAATTAGGATTACTCAGGAATACTCAGGAATACTCACGAATACTCACGAATACTCACGAATACTCACGAATAATCACGAATACTCACGAATAATCACGAATACTCACGAATACTCACAAATAATCAGGAATACTCAGGAATACTCAGGAATACTCAAGAACACTTAGCAAAAAAAATTATATTATCAATATTTATGAAAAAAATATTAATATTATTAAAATAATAAAAATTTATAAAATATTAAAATTATCAATATTTACAACAGATTTTGCTCTATTCTTAACATGTTCAAATCTTAAAGGGTCGCTAATTGTCAGGTCATGCGCAATAAAAAGTTTCTGTCAGCCATGTCCAATGTAAACTCTATAATTGTCCTTGCATGGTCGATCACCTCAAAAGTAATGTTGCAATCAGACAAACCAAGTCATTCCCTTCTTATCTATAAGAATCATCTCACATGAACCTTTACATAGACCATTCTTCCTTGAAAATTTAAGGAAAAAATAATGATATCCCCTCAAATTTTTAAGGAAGAATGATCTATGTAAAGGTTCATGTGAGATAATTCTTATAGTTAAGAAGGGAATGACTTGGTTTGTCTGATTGCAACATTACTTGCGAAGTGATCAACCATGCAAGGACAATTATAGAGTTTACATTAGACATGGCTGACACAAACTTTTTATTGCGCATGACCTGACAATTGACGACCCTTTAAGATTTGAACATGTTAATAATAGAACAAAGTTTGTTCTGAATATTGATAATTTTAATATTTTTTAATTTTTTTTATTATTTTAATAATATTAATATTGTTTTTTCGTAAATATTGATAATATTTTTTTTATTACTAATAATTAGTAAACGAAATCTGCTTGGATAATGAAGGGAAAATTTATAACCATCTCCACAACGATGATTATCAAATTTCCTTTCATTATTCAAGCAGTTTTCCTTTTGCTAAGTATTGCTAAGTATTGCTAAGTATTGCTAAATTAGTAATAAATAGTAATAATTAGCAATAAATTGTAATAATTAGTAATAAATTGTAATAATTAGTAATCCTTGCTTGAGTGTTTTTTCTAACAAATTATTCAAAACCAGTAATGCTTTTATATTTTATAGAAAAATATGGAACAACGAGGTCGTCAACAGTCATTATTAGATGACCGCATATGGATAAATCAACGTAGAAATCCAAATGGTTCTGGTTTAAATCCAGTATATATAGAGGGTGTGGAGATTTTTTTATCATTTGCGGCATCAAATTCAGAATTTGTTTCAGAAGGAAAGATAAAATGCCCTTGTAGAAAATGTGCATTGAGAACGTTTGACACGTTTGACAAAGTGGGGGAACATCTCTTGCGTTTTGGTTTTCAAGCAGATTATGTTTTTTGGTATCAACACGGTGAACGCAGTTCCAGAGCAGATGATACCAACTTGATTCCGGATCCATCCCAGTTTCAAGATTTAGTACATGATGTTGCAGGTTCATCTGTTCAACATACAGAAACTCCGGCTGATATAGCTTCAAATCCTGAGTTGGGACCGTCTGAATTTTATGAGTTGTTGAAGTCTGCTGAGGATGCATTATATCCTGGCTGCAAGATGAGCAAATTAGAAGCAGTTGCAAAATTTATGGCTATCAAATCAGATAACGGAATGTCAAACACATGTTTTGACCAGATATTTTCTTTGCTGAAAACACTGTTACCCGAAGGAAATGTTTTACCTGCAAATTACTATGAAAGTAAGAGGTTGGTTCGAAATTTGGGACTTACTTATCAGAAGATTCATGCATGTTCAAATGACTGCATTTTATATTCAGGGGAAAATGAGTCGTTGGATAGTTGTCCCACATGTGGGCAACGGAGATATAAAGAAGGACAACACGGGAAGTCTGGTTTGATTCCTGTAAAACAGTTGAGATATTTTCCGTTTACATCCAGACTTCAGCGTTTATTCATGTCTAAGAATACAGCGACAATGATGTCATGGCATAAAGAGAATATTTCAACCGATAAAAGCTTGAATCATCCAGCCGATGGTGATTCATGGAAACATTTTGATAGAGTGCATCCATCATTTGCTTTAGAAGCTAGAAATGTTCGACTGGGCCTTTCCACTGATGGTTTCTGTCCGTTTGGATCTTATGGTAGTCAATATTCATGTTGGCCTGTTTTTTTAACTCCGTATAATTTACCTCCATGGATGTTGATGAAGGAGCCATATATCTTTTTGACTTTACTAATTCCAGGACATCCGAAGAAAAATATTGATGTTTATTTGAAGCCATTGATTGATGAATTAAATTTATTGTGGAGTACTGGTGTCAGTACATATGATGTTGCAACGAAACAGAATTTCATACTGAGAGCAGCATTGATGTGGACAATAAGTGACTTCCCGGCTTATGGGATGTTATCTGGCTGGAGTACACATGGTCAGAAATCATGTCCTTACTGTATGGGAGAGAACAAAGCATTTATGCTCATTCATGGAAAGAAACCTTGTTATTTTGACTGTCATCGCAGATTTCTTCCAGCTGATCATCCTTTTCGCAGAAACAGATCTCATTTCAGAAAAGGAACAGCTGAAAGGGATGGACCTCCAAAAATGCTATCAGGTTCGGAGTTAAAATCGGTTGTATTTTCATTACCTCCCATCACTTTTGGTCCCACAATAAACCAACAGAAAATTTCTGGTTTTGGGAAAGAACACAATTGGATTAAACGTAGCATATTTTGGGATTTGCCATATTGGTCTGATTTGTTGGTCCGACACATGTTAGATGTCATGCATATTGAGAAGAACTGTTTTGATAATTTGTTTCATACAGTTTTGGATACGCCAGGAAAGAGCAAAGACAATGTAAATGCACGTTTAGATCTTGCCCAAATTTGCAGGCGTCCAGAATTGGAACTATTTGAGAATGTCAGAACAAAAAGGTTACTGAAACCAAAAGCAGCTTATACACTGTCTAAAGAAAACCGTTTATTATTTTGTCAGTGGATTGCAGATTTGAGACTTCCAGATGGTTGTGCTTCCAATTTGGGTAGATGTGTAAAGAATGGTCATATTACTGGATTGAAAAGTCATGATTGTCATGTTATAATGGAGAGACTTCTACCCATTGGATTAAGAGGTCTGTTGAATTCTGTGATTTGGGATTCCATAACAGACATGTCTCATTTTTTTCGGGAAATTTGTGCGGCTACGGCAGATTATGATGCTCTAGGCAAACTTGAAAAAGATGTTGTTGTAATTATATGTAAACTGGAAAAAATATTTCCGCCGTCTTTCTTCGACTCAATGGAACATTTGATGTTACATTTGCCATATAAAGCCAAATGTGGAGGTCCGGTACAGTTTCGATGGATGTACCCATTTGAAAGATGCATGCAAAAATTGAAAAGAAAAGTACGCAACAAAGCATCTGTTGAAGGATCTATTGCAGAAGCTTATTTGCAAGAGGAAATATCTTTTTTCTGCTCCCATTATTTTGAATCTGAGTATCCTTCAAAACACAACCGAATGGGACGGAATGAGAGGAATATTGATGAAATCGACAATCAATTATCTATTTTCAACCAGTCAGAGCTTGGTTTTGGTGGAGTTTCTGAACGCTGGCTTTCAGATGATGAACATCATAGAGCTCATACGTATGTTCTGCTCAACTGTGAAGAGATGACATCAGTTGTAATGTAAGTGTTTATATCACTTATTCTATCATTTATGTTACAGTAAATAACTTTGGTTTTTATAGGTTGTATGATAATCATATCAAGAAACAAATTCCACAAATTACAGCAGCTGCTCTCGAAGAACGGCGACTGAAAAATTTCTCTCAGTGGTTTCAAAAACTGGTAACATAAATTCTTTATCATTTAGCAACTCATTCAATGTATAGTTTACTATATTGATAATTATTTCACAAATCTTCAGGTGTCTCGACATGCTGATAAAATTGACAAACGGCTCTGTGTATTGAGTAACCCACCTTCCAAACTTGTTAAAACTTATAATGCATATGTGGTGAATGGATTTCGATTCCACACGCATGCATATGGGGAATCGAAAAAAACAATGAACAGTGGAGTTAGCTTGAGAGGATCTCATCATCGAGAAAATGAAGTTGACTTTTATGGCATACTTGATGAAATCATTGAACTCTGTTATCTTGGACAACATTACATAACCATGTTCAAATGTCGGTGGTTGGATACAGAGAGAGGCGTGCGTGTTCATCCGACTCATGGAATCATCGATATTAAATGTAAAAGTGTTCTCGCAGTAAATGAACCATTCTTATTGGCTCAACAGGCATATCAAGTTTATTATGCAAAGTACTGTGCAACATCAAGAGACTTGACTGATTGGTGGAGTGTAATAAAAATCAAAATTCGAGACAATCAGTTTAGTCAAAGTGAATGTGCTTTCACTGATGTGCAAAGAATTTAAGTTTTTCAAGAGAGTACTCAAAATCAATCTTTTTTACAAAGAGATATGAGTATCGATGACGACACCCCACATTTAAGAGTCGGTGATGACGATGATGTTAATGATGTCACACATGAATTTGAAATGGTAAGAGATGAAGCAACTGCAACTCGAATGGATATCGATGATGTTGAGGAGGAATATGAAGATGACATTGACATATATGAAGATGATGATGAAGATGAACACTTATAGAATTCCATGGTATTTATATACAATCATAATATGTATATATATGTATATATAATAGTAATTATCAATTATTTGCTAATATTAACATTTTCTGTTTCAGATGGACGAGGCCACATTTCGTGAGTTGGCGGAGGCTGACCTACCTTTCGATGCGGATGAGTTGCTGGCAGATGACCCTCAGCCTGCAGGCGCTCCAGGGAGTACGCGGAGGGGGCGCGGTCTTGCACGATTGATGATTCCTGACCCCGTCCCCGAGCGACGTCCACGTCTTGGGTTTGATCCGCGCACCCGGAGGTGTGATAACCTGTGTAATAACCTGTGAATTTGACTAAGATTTCATTAATCTATTCACATAATAAATGTTTATTATTTTTTCAGTTTTTCGCATATAGCAGTCGGACAGGGCAGCGCTATTTTGCGCAACTATTTCTCTCAGTCGTGGACCACATGGGAGCAGATTCCCATTGATGTGCAGCAGGCCATGTTCGGCCATTGGTTGGTACGTACATAAATAAATAATTTTTATTTTGAAAATTATTTCATTTCTAACTTGATATTTTGATTTATTTGTAGGGTTTATGGTATCCGATCGAGGATACCATGCGTGACGCCATCCACGAGGCATGGGAGGTGGCCATGCGTGATCGCCTTCGTCAGTTTTTGCACAATTTAAGAAAAGCTGCGATGAAGAAAGCAGGAGTGTCAGATTTTGAGGAGTCATGTAGAGCACACCGACCAGAGTACATTTCATCCCATGTATGGGATGGATTATGTGCGCAATGGTTGAGTGGTGCCTTTCAGAGGAGATCATCGGTGGGGAGGCAGAATCGGGGGAGGCAGGAGGTGACTCATCGAGCTGGGAGTCGTTCTTTCAGTACTCATAGACAGCATCTGGTACGTACATTATTTATAAATATTTTATATAACTATAAATATTAACAGTTTATTTTTTATTCTTATAGGCTGTCGAGCACCCCGATATTACAGAGTACGACGTATATCGGAGGATGTATAGTGATCCTGCTACTGGGGAGCTCAGAGGTGATCGTCAGCATCACATCGTGGTCAGTATTATTTGTTTTCAAGTTTAAAAATTAACTGCATATAATATATTCACAATTTTAATTTTAAATTGCAACTATAGGAGTCATATGAGGCCGCAGCGGCACAGGCCCGGCCTGAGAGTCAGGCCGAGTCATCAGATCAGACCACTGCCCGTCAGTTTGATGAGGCGGCATGGATGCAGGCCACCCAGTATGCCTTCGAGAAGGGCCGGGTAGTTGGTATCGACTCTCGACTGACTCCCGGAGATTATTATGGCAGTGCTGCGATGTCGGCGTCCAGCTCGAGGGGAGCTCGTGCATCTTCTTCTACACAGTATGAGGAGCAGTTGCGATCTCAGACTGCACAGATAGAGAGTCTCCGACAGGAGCAGGAGCAGATACGTCAGCAGCATGAGGAGGAGCGTTGACGCCAGCAGCAGCTGTACGAGGAGCAGACGAGTCGGTGGCAGCAGCAGCATCAGGAGCAGATGGAGTACATGCGCCGACTCACTCATGCTTTAGGGATGGAGTTTCCTCCACCACCATCTGCAGATCCCCCACCTCCCCCCCTCCTACAGATTAGAGTTTGTATTTCTGTTATAAAATTTGTGAAATCAAAATATTTTTTTTTTCTATTCATAGTTTCTGTCTCATTATAAAATATTAATAATATTATATTTTTAAATAACAATATTAATATGAATAATAATAATATTTATATTTTATAATATTAAATTTTATATATATATTAAAATTTTATATATATATTAAAATTTTATAATATTATAATTTAATTATTTTTTTGTAATACTTGAATTATTTTAATATTTGAATGTAAAATAATTCTATTATTTTTATATTAATTAAAATAACTTATTAATATTTTTTTTATTTATGAATTATAATTATAATATTATTATATTAATTAAATTATTTATTAATATTCTATTATTTTTATTTTTGAATTATAATTCTACTATTATTATAGTAATTAAAATAATTTATTATTTTCATTTGTAAATTATAATTCTATTATTATATTAATTAAAATAATTTATTAATAATTTATTTTTTTTATTTTTTTTATAGTATTTGCGACGGGATACTATGCCCGTCGCAAATACTAGTAGTATTAATAATTTTTTATTTTTTTTTAAAAAGAGTAATTGCGACGGGACCCGTCGCAATTACTATGAATAGTATTTGCGACGGGTCCCGGTTCCCGTCGCAAATACTAGTATTATTAATTTTTTTATTTTAAAAAAAACGTTATTGCGACGGTCCCGTCGCAAAAACAATTTGCGACGGGTACCGTCGCAAAAGGTATTTGCGACGGGCCCGTCGCAATAACTGTTTAAAAAGTTTTTCACAAAAAATACGGAATACTAGTTGCGACGGGGAGAATACCCGTCGCAAAAAAAGGCTTTAGCGACGGTCCCGTCGCAAATAAGTTTAGTTGCGACGACGTTTTCCGCAACGGGCTATTTGCGACGGGACCCCGTCGCAAATGGCTATTTGCGACGGGATCCCGTCGCAAATACCTGTTTTTCCAGTAGTGCAGGATCGCATGTTGAAAACCATCTAGGCAACAAGCCGCTGCTCAACTTGAATTCCGGTTGGCCAAGAACCAAACCGCCTGTAGTTCTCCATGATCAAGAATAAGCACCACCAGCCCTTCACAATCGATACTCCCATTCAGCAACAAAGGATCCTGATATCATGATGGAGCTCTCGCCGATGTCTCTCTGTCAAGGAAGACCGGAACCAGATCGGCGTAGGAGCGCTGGACTCCGGAGGGTAATTTGGGGGGAGGGGTTTTTTTTTAACTGGTTTAGGTTTGAAATAATTGGGGAAATGGGTTGGTGAAACCCCACTTGAAATGGGGCTTTGAAAAGCGTCACTTGAAGCTACACTTGGACGTTTTTTTCCCTTTATCCCCTCACCCACCCCCCCACACACTATTATATATATTTATAATAAATATATAATTATAATATAATTATGAATATAATTATATATATATATATATATATATTTACATATAAATAATAAATAAATTTATATTTATAAATATGTATTTAAGATTATATTTATAAATACATAAATAAATATTTACAATAATAAATAAATATATATAATATAAATATATTTAGATATAAATAAATCTAAGGAATTGTGATTATGTATTTATAAATATAATTTTAAATATATAATTATCAATAAGAATCTAATTATATAAATATATATTTAAAATTATAAATAAATACTTATAATTACATATTTATTTATAAATTATTAATAAATAAATACATATATATTTATAATTAACACTTATTAATTATTTATACATATTAATTATTTATACTTATTAATTATACTTATTAAGTATAGATACTTATTAATTATACTTAATAATTAAAAATACTTATTAATTATACTTATTAATAAATATAAATAATTAATAAGTATAAAATAACAAAGCGCCACTTGAAGTGGTGCTTTGTGTTTGTGCTTTTTTTTTGCTAATTTTGTGTATGCTTTATTTATATATTTAAATAAAAAATATATTTGTAATTATATAATTATAAACCTATCTTTATAGATAAATATTTATAATTATATAAATATAAATATATTTACAAATATATAATTTTGAATATATTGTTACATATATATTTAAAATTTATTTATAAATATATTTAATATTCATATGTAAATATAAATATATATATATATATAATTAAATTGTAATTATATTTATACTTATATATTTATAATTATATATTTTTACATATATATATAATTTTAAATCTATAATTACTAATCTATATTTATATAGTTATAAGTATTTATTTATAAATAAATTTGAAATATTGTTAAACATATAATAAATTGTTAATAACAACAGTATTATTTGAAAGCTTATAAATTTGAAATATTGTTAAACATATAATAGATAGTTAAAAATAAAAAGAATTTCCTAAACAATATTGACTAAAAATAATTTATAAGCTTTCAAATCCACCTACTTGAAACTTAAAAATGTTTAGTAAGTGTTTTTGAAAGATTATAAAATATAAACTATAAGAGTAATATAAATGAAACTTAAAACATGGATTAAACATATAAGAAATAGTTGAAAATAAAAAGAATTTCGTAAACAATGTTGATAAAAAAAATTATAAGCTTTCAAAGCCACCTACTTGTAACTTAAAAATGTTTCAAGTATGTGACTTTGAAAGCCTATAAAATATAAACTATATGACCAATATAAATGAAACTTAAAATATGGATTAAATATACAATAAATAGTTGAAAATAAAAAGAATTTCGTAAACAATGTTCATCAAAAATAATTTATAATCTTTCAAATCCACCTATTTGAAACATAAAAATGTTTCAAGTATGTGATTTTGAAAGTATATAAAATATAAACTATAAGACGAATATAAATGAAACTTAAAATATGGATTAAACATATAATAAATAGTTGAAAGTAAAAAGAAATTCATAAACAATGTTGCTCAAAAATAATTTATAAGATTTCCAATCCACCTACTTGAAAGATAAAAATGTTTCAAGAGCGTGACTTTGAAAGACTATAAAATATTTACTAAATATAAATGAAACTTAAAATATGGATTAAACATATACGAAATATTTAATAATTAATTCGTTAATTAGTAATATATTTAATAATTATATAATTTTTGATTTTCTAATAATTAATATGTTAATTATTAATATAATTATTAATTATACAATATTTAATTAGTTGATTAGTAATATAATTATTAATTATTTTTCGTCATTATAATTATTAATAATTAATGGTTAATTATTAATTATTTAATTACCTATTAGTAATTTACATTTATAAATATTTTTACAAATATATAATTATAAATATGACATGACATCTGAAACATTTACTTGTCATAGTAAATACATTTTTTAATATATGCAACATGACATCTGAAACATCAACGACGATGCCCCCCGGTACCACAATGCGGCGTCTGAATCTCACGTCCTCTCCGTGTCCGATGTCTGTGTCGCTCCGGTGTCCTAGCCACGAGTTCCTCCTCTTCCAGTGCTTATGGTGCCTCCACATGGTGCTGTGTAGAGGGCTGACCAAAACCATGTGAGAAGGACGACCCAAAATCATATGGGGCGCCATATGGCTCTGAAGCTCCTATAAATGGTAGAAGTGGGGCACTGAATAAGGCCTCGTCGGGAGAGTGGGCCGCCATAAGCTGTGTGACCACACTCAGATCGAAGTCCATAGTAATCTGCGGAGACTACATATGTGGTATATAAGCGTCTCCTTGATGTGCAATATCATCAGTCGGCTGGGCCGGATCCTCTCTCTGTGGTGCAGCGACATCTGTAAGAGCCGCTCTCAGATGTCGATGTCATCGCCTCTGCCCCTCCTGATGTGCTCGTCTTTGTCGTCCAGCTGGCGACGGTGGTGGCGGTGCATCATCCTCAACAGGCATAGCAGGGAGATCGTCATCCTCAGGAGCTTCAGTTGGAGGATATGGATCGGGATAATCATGTGGCTCCTCATCATAAAAACTTTCACGTATCAACCAGAGATGATCGATGAGAGCCAACACATCCCGATGAACTACATCCTGCCTAATATATGCATCCTCCTGAGGCTCTGTGGTATGTGCAAGATGACCAATGACGTCTGCCTGTAAATGAAATAACATTCAAATTAATACCAAAAATGAGTTAAACAAAAATAATAACTCTTATTAAACATACCAACTGCTGAATGTCAATCTTCTAACGGGTAAGATGCATGATGATGTGACGTCGATAATAGTCTGCAAAATCTCCCTGAGCAGATAACTAACTGCGTGATGTGGTATATCCAAATGGAATGATACTAAATCTATCACGTGTTTCCCACAGCTCGATATAAGATGCATGAAATCCCCGTCAGTTTGTCGTTTTTCTGCTTGTAAGCACAATTGAATGTAAATCGGTAGGTTGTCCTGGTGGCATGGGGATATGTTGTATGAAACTGAACTAGCGCATGACCCAATCTGGCTTGTGCCACTCAATGATGTGGAAGTGGATGAGTGACACCACTACAACACGATCTTCAACCCTAGTTGTGCACTAAGGTGGAAGTGATGCGTATACATGATGTCACGACCCGTCCCCCGGAGCTCGTATCGGGACTACCCCAAGCCCGCCTTCCATAGGCCAGGGGCTGGCGACTAACACCAAAGGCGTAAATCCCTAAACTGGGAAGGCATTGCCTTTATAACTGTAAAAAAACACATCAGAGTACACAACTGGAAGTAAAACACTAAGTAAAAACTGGATACAAAAGAAGTGCCGGAAAGTAAAAGGGGCCGGAAATACAAGCCCAACAGGAAAGTACAAGTACAACTGAAAAGCAAGTACAACTGAATAAAAGTAAAGCAGCTACTGGGTCGTCCTCCGGGGTTCCTACATGAAGGGTAGGTACAGATGGCCTCCTCAGCACTCCACGTCCGTCCGTCTGCTCCGTGTTCTGTCACGTCGAGTGGTCCACCTTCGGGTACCGTCCAGTCCTGATACTCTCTGCCTCAGTCAACATTGTTCGGCGTCTGCAACCAACACAACGAGGTGCGGGCATAGCCCGTGAAGGGGTGAGTATAACAATACTCAGTAGGGACCCCAAGACCCTCAAGGTCTCACAAAATCCAACAAGGATAAACCACAAAGTATGAAATCAACAGATAACCATTACTTAGGTATATGCCCATACATATACCTAAGTTATCTAGTAACCCATCTCAATCATGAGGAAAACGCAAAAGTCATTGACTCAGCTCAAACCATGATTTTCATTATCGAAACCACAACTGCTGGAGAAATCCTCCTCTGTCGAGTACAGTGGGCCTATCGCGACACCAAGACGCTTCTCACTAACCTTGGACTGCTGAGGTACTCCTCCTGTCGAGTACCGCGGGTCTGCTGCCAACTACCGGGTGCTCCTCTACTGTGGGTCTGCCGCCAACTACCAGGCGCTTCCCCTAATAGCCTGCAGAGGTACACCTCCTGTCGAGTACCGCGGGTCTGCCGCCAACTACCAGGTGCTTCTCCGCTGTGGGTCTGCCGTCAACTATCAAGCGCTCCCCACTGGGCTAGTCGAATCACTCATAGTCGAATCAGTCAAGCAGTCGTCAGGTCTGCCAGCTACTAGGTCTCCACACTCTGTCTGTTTGTCAGTGGAAGGATCCGCTCCACGAGATAATGGTCAATACTCCAACTGTCACAAAGTTCCACGAAGAAGTATCTGAAAGGTCTGTCACGTCATAGGGGTCACAATGCAACAGACGGCGTGTCAATTGGACACTCGGTCTGTTAGTTATTAGTATTTTAGTCCCGGGGGCTCGGTTGGATTCGTGTATGATCCAACCTAACCGTAACTCAAATATACCCCAAACTCCATTGGGGTATTCTCAAAGGTACGACTTCATTCCAAGAATACGGGCGCCGCTGACGGTTCGTCAAACGGACATCCGGTGCCAAAAATATGGCCCAAGAAGGTAATGGGTCAGTAATGGGCCCGAGTCTGGTCCGACCCGGTTGGACCAACTCGGCCCAACCCATTCTGGGACAACCTGATCTAGGTCGACCCGGTCAGACTCGCTGGGTCTGACCCGGCCCATTGGGCGGGTTAGCCCGCCAAGTTTTGGCCCGGTCCGCTGGGCCTGGCTCAGCGGACCGTGAGGGCGGTTCGGCCCAAGCTCGGGCCCAGTTCGGCCCGGAGCGTTGCGAGGGCGCGGCCCGGCATGACTCGGCCCGGAGGGCGTGGCTGGACGGTTCGGCCAGGGCACCGCGAGGGGGGCCGGGATACCGGCTCGGTCGGGTGGCCGCGAGGGAGACGGGACGCTGCAGGGGCGTCGGGCAGGGCGCGAGGGCACTAGTCAGGGTGTGGGGGCGCCGGGCAGGGCGCAGCAGGGCACAGGGGGCCCCGGGAAGCACGTAGGGGTGTCGGGCAGCGCGCGGGGCAGCACGCGGGGGCGCTGGGCAGGGCACCGGTGGGGCCGGGCAGGCCGCGGGTAGGCGGGTCGGGCACTGCCCGGCCGGCGGTGTTCGGCCGGGAGCACCGATGCGTCGCAGGGGCGGCGCGATTCGTGGAGGCCACGGGTAGCGCGACCTTCGTTGTTGCCGCATTCGTTCCCTCTTGCTTCATCGCCAAGCTGAAGTTTAATCAAAACAAGATCGGTGGAGGGGTCAGGCCATGTTGGTTTGGCCCGCACCCTCCGTGTTTAGGGTTGTAACAACTGGTTCTCAAGAACGAAGCACAATATTCCACCCATAAAAGATGAATATCATCGTTCTTCATTTTTAAAGGAAGGAAGAACATGACACTTAAATGAAACTAAACCCCTACCTTTGATTCACTGGTCGTCGTTCTTTGACGTCATGGAAAGATGGTTGTCGATCCGTGGTAGATGGTGTTGCGGAAGGAAGTCGTCTCATGATGGTTGTGGAAGACGCTTCATGTCGGTAGGATTTGATGAAGGGAGTCGAAGAAGAATCACCGTCAGCTTTCTTCACGTTCTTCATTCTTCATTGGGAGGAGCGTTCTTCATTGGAAGAACTTTTCTCCCAAGATTTCCTCTTCTCAAGTTCCACCAAAATGCCAAGTGAAATAATATTAGGTTGGGTTGTCTAATATTATGTTGGCACAACAATTTTCAAAAAGGAGAAATAAATTACATAGGCTCCCCTAATTAATCCACGATAGGTTGGCACTTTAATTAAAGGGGTTGGCTCCATTTAAATGAAGGGGTTGGCTCTATTTAATTAAAAGGGAAGGTGGAGAGGCTCCAAGGGTGATGACACCATTAAGTGGGGAGTTCAAGGGTTCTCCCCAATTAATGAAGAGTTTCAAGGGGTTAAAAGTCGGGTGGTCCCCACCTCATTTATCCTCCCATGGGAGGTTGAGTTAGGGTGGGACCCACCACCATAACCTCTCATGGGAGGTTAAGGTGTGGTGTCCCCCACCTCCAACCTCCTCTTGGAGGTTTTAACCTCCACACATCTAAAGGCGTCTCAAATAAAATAAAGTCGTTGCACACTTTATTTTATTATTTTTTTATAAAAAGCCAAAAACTAACTTTTATTCTCAACCAACTGTCATCGAGGTGAAAGTCTTCTTAAGAAAATACCAGCACTACGACTTCAACGGTGCCCTCGAATTTCAATTCCGAGAACCCGTTCAAAATTTATAAAAACCTTCTCTTACGTTTACTGAATGTACCCGAACAAAACTTCAGAAATTGATTCCTGGTACACCAGGCCTTGGAATCAAGCGCTGTAAAATTTCACAGACTCGTAAAATTCCCATGTATTTAAGAAATAAAAATTCCACGGAATTTCCGAGTCTTTACATTCTCCCCACCTCAGGGATTTACGTCCCTATAAACTACAACTCAAACTATGGGAACAAATGGGGGTACTGAGCACGCATCTGAGCCTCCAGCTCCCATGTGCTCTCCTGAAGTTTCTCGTGCAACCAGTGAACTCACACTAGAGGTATTGACTGTCCACGTAGGACCCACTCCTATCGATCCTCAATCTCCACTGGAACCTCTGTGAAGGTCTCCCCATCATCGATGTCCAACTCTCCATGGTCGATGATGTGTGAAGGGTCGTGCACGTATCTCCTCAGCTATGATACATGGAAGACGTCGTGCACCCAGTGCAACTGAGGTGGAAAAGCTAAGTGGTAAGCCACCTTGCCTACTCTGCTGAGGACCTGGAAAGGTCTGATGAATTGCGGAGATAACTTGCCGCCTTAGACAAATCTCCGTAGACCTCATCGAGGTGAGACACATAGAAAGACGTGGTCACCATCCTCGAACTCTAGAGGCCTCCGTCTCCTATCAGCATACGACTTCTGTCTGCTCTGTGTAGTCTTCATCTTCTCCTGGATGATCTGCACCTTCTCGGTGGTAGCTCGTACCATCTCTAGTCCCACTAGTACTGACTCCCCAGGGTCTGTCCGACACAAGGGTGATCTGCAAGTTCACCCGTACAACGCCTCAGAAGGTGTCATCCCTATAGTGGAGTGATAGCTGTTGTTGTAAGCAAACTCCACCAAAGGAAATTGATCCTCCCAGCTGCGACTGAAGTTGAGGACACATGCACATAGAATGTCCTTGAGGGTCTGGATGAACCTCTCGGTCTGACCATATTTCTGAGGATGGAAGGCGGTGCTCAAGCAAAGCTGTGTCCCAAAAGCCTCCTGCAACCCCTTCCATAGCCAGGAAGTAAACCATGCGTCACGGCCAGAGTCAATAGAAGAAGGTACTCCATGTAGTCGCACAATCTCCTACACATAGAGGCATCCCAAGCTCTCTACTGAACCCTGCTCTCTAATCGGTAGGAAGTGGGCCGACTTGGTGAGTCAGTCGATGATCACCCAAATCGAGTCATGACCCCTGGATGTATGTGGAAGACTCGTCACGAATTCCATGGATATCTCATACCACTTCCACTCTGGGACCTCTAAAGGCTAAACCAAGCCTGATGGTACCTGGTGCTCTGCCTTCACTTGCTGGCAAGTGAGGCACCGTGAGACAAACTCTACTACCGTCTTCTTCATACCAAGCCACCAGTTCTGTCGTCGAAGATCCTGGTACATCTTCGCCACTCATTGATGTACCATTAGAGGGGATGTGTGGAACTCCCTCGACACTTCCTCCTGAAGTTCCACTGGTACTATGGTACATCCTCTGAAGAGGATGATGTGCTCCCCACCTTAGATAATCCATCAGGTGCCTACCCTGTGGATATCTAAGCACGTCGTGTCTCGCAGTCAGTGTCCCCATGTTGTGCCTCCCTGGCTTGCTGAAGAAGAGGGGGAGTGACTGTAAGAGACTATAGAAAGGTTACTCCATCTCTATCCACAAAGGATATCTATAAAGAAACCAGCTGCTTTGTCGCCTCTCCTAGAAGTTGTATACCAGATCTTCTACTAAGAGAATCTGCTACAATGTTCCCCTTCCCAGGAGTATAGACTATCTTGAAGTCATAGTCCCGGAGGAACTCGAGCCATCGCCACTATCTCAGGTTCAAGTCCTTCTGAGAGAAGATATACTTGACACTCTTGTGATTAGATTATACGGTAAAATTATCGCCCATCAAATAGTGTCGCCACATCTTCAAGGCGAAGACCACTACTGCTAACTCCAGGTCATGGGTAGCATAGTTCTACTCATGCTGTCTCAATTGCCGAGAGCCATACACGCTCACTGCTCGCTCCTGCATCAGGACACACCCAAGTCTAGTCCCTGATGTGTCGTAGTAAACTATGTACCCTACGCCCTCCTCTGGAAGCCTCAAGATGGGGGCACTAGTCAGCCTCTACCTCAACTCCTGAAATCTCTGCTGGCATCTCTTCGACCACACGAAGGGTTTCCCCTTCTTCGTCAAGGCTGATAGTGGTGCTGCAACTCGGGAGATGTCTGGAATGAATCTATTGTAGTATCCAGCCAAACCCAGGAAACTTCGTACCTCCGTCACACTCCTGGGTGGCTCCCAAGAAAGTACCACCTCAATCTTCACTGGATCCACTGCAACTATAGCCTCCGAGATGGCGTGTCTCAAGAAGTGAACCTATCAAATCCAAAACTAGCACTTCGAGAGCTTACTATAAATTTGGTGCTCTCGGAGTGTGTATAGTACTACCTGCAAATGGTAGGCATGCTCCTCCTCAGTAGTCGAGTAGATCAAAATGTCACCGATTAAGACTACGACAAAGTGATCGAGGTAATGCTGGAAGATCCTATTCATGAGACTCATGAACACTACTGGAGCATTGGTTACGCCGAAGGGAATAACCAAGAACTCGTAGTGGTCGTAACGACACCTGAAAGTCGTCTTCTTCACATCCTCGTCTCAAAATCTGAGCTAGTGATAGCCTGATCTGAGGTCTATCTTTGAGAACCACCATTCTCCCTTCAGCTGGTCAAATAGTTTATCAATTCTTGGGAGTGGGTACTTGTTCTTTACAGTCACCTAGTTTAGGCAATGTTAGTCGACACGGAGCCTCAAGATCAAATTCTCCTTCTTGGCAAATAGAATCGGGGCTACCCAGGGAGAAACGCTGGGTCGGATGAATCCCTTCCCCTGCAAGTCCTCTAGCTGTACCTACAGCTCACGAAGCTCAGCGAGAGCCATTCGATATGCTAGATTAGATATCAGTGTTTTCTCGGGGTACAGTTCAATGTATAAGTCCACCTCTCTGCGATGAGGTAATCCTAGAACATCGTCATGGAAAACATCCGTATACTATTCCACCACCACAGGATAAGTCAGACTCTCCACATCAACTGCTCTGAGGGTAAGGCAAGCCAACTGGTGAGTGATCGGTTTCACCCTCCTCCAAGTAAGTCTGTCCTATGCTGTAAAGGTTCCCTTCTCACTGGTGAAAGTGAACCTGGTCCCATCCGTGTGAACACACCACATTTTTCGCCTAATATAGTCAATCTGAGCATGGACTGTAGATAACCAGTCCATACCCAAGATGACATCGTAAGGCCTCGATGCCACTACTAGGAGATCCCATCTGAAGCTCTCGCCACCTAGAGTAAGCTCATACTACCAGCAGTAGTGCGTAATCGTCGAGTCTTCTCCCGTAGGAGTATCTAGCCGTAAGGATCGAGCCAAAGGCTCCGTCAGAATCTTTGAGATCCGAACGAGGGCAGTGGCAATGAAAGAGTGATTGGAACTTGTGTCTATAAGAACTGCAGCTAAGGTGGAGTAGACACAGATCGTACCTTGAATCATCTCCAGAGCAGCATGATCATAAGCCCTAGTTGCCTAAAGCTAAGCTCTCCCCTGTCCACCTGCTCCCAGCGGTCGAGGTGGACCTCCTGGTGGTGGCGGAGACAACACCTCGAAACGTCATCAACCGCCAGCTGCATGTCCAACTCCTCTTCCACGTCCGCCTCCTCCCTGTGGACCGCCTCAATCAAACATCTGCATCTTCCTGGGAGGTCCCTCAACTGTCTGCTGAACATCAGAACGGTGGGTCAGAAAGTCACGATCCATGTGACCAAGCCTTCCGCATGAGTAACACTGACCACGCCTGGAATGAATGGCTCTGTATCCACTCTAGGTACCCTGCACAACTGATCCTAAGTCATGCGGTCGACCACCTGTAGGTTTGGTCCTCTTGGACCTCTGCGACATCTGTCTACTACCAGCTGTAGAAGACTCTGAAGCGTGTTGGCTAGTGGTGGGTCTCACTACTGGAGACTACTCAGCAAGGAAACTCTCCACTTGGAGGGCTCTCTCCAACACCCCCACCTGTGTTGGTATAGCATCCTGCCTTTTTATCACATAAACTTTCATTATATTATACAAAACCGAGGATCTTTAAGGTTTAGTGTCTTGGAAACCAGGAACTTATTACATGAGAAAAAAACATTCTTCTTAAATACTTGAAAGGCTTATTCATTTTTTCATCCTAATTTCATTACAACATCTCATAACCTGGGAGCATACATCAAAGGAAAGGGTGAGCATAAGTCCCAGTAAGGGAAACAAGGGAAACATTTTACATGAGAACTTGAGACACATCAAAAGTCATGAAAAATAACTTTAAGGAATGAGAAAGAAATCATGAGGAATATTTATGTTATTAATATTTTCATGACTTATTATATTCCCCCTTTACTTATTTTATATGAAATGTGCATAATTTGTGTGAAATATTAATGTTTTAATATTAAGTATAATATTTGAGCATTTTTAGAAGTAGTCCAATTGAGTCAGTTTAATGTTTTAATTATAAATGTCACTATACTGATCAAAATTGTGTGGTTCTTGTTTTTTAGGATTCTACTTTCAATATACAACATTTCATTAGAAGGAACCATGATCCAATTCTGCCATTTGAAGGGTCATATGGTCCTCACAAACAAGACCAAAGAATCTGTGAACAAACTGGACCAGTCTTGAAGATTGATTTACTGGGCTCAATACAGAAGTCCAAAAACATTAACTCTCCACCATAATTCGGGTGACACTACATGTCATCTTGTATAAAAATTTCATGTCCCAAATCCAAGTACAAGGGGCCCAAATGAAGCTTTGAATTCCAGCCCACCATTCTGTCCTAGAATTAAAATCAGTATACTATTAATGACATATCTCATTATGTAAGCATCAAATCGAGCTGAGATTTTGCAGTGGGAAAGAGGAGATATAGACGGCCGACTTTGTTGAAGAAGTCATTCGGATTTTAAGGCATATTCCTGTTCAAAAATCTATTCACATTTTGGACATCGAAAAAGTATGGATAGAAATGGACAGTTTACCTTTGTTTAATAAAACTGCCATAACTTTGGATCCAATTGTCCAAATGCCTCCATATTTTGACATTAGTCGGAAAACTTTATTATATACAACTTTTAAGAAGGAGATATTTGGAAATTAGGCTGTCTGAATAGCCAAATTGGCGATGCAAGTGGAGGGACAGATTAGGAATGCAAATAGTCCACTCCTTAGGCTATAAATACTCTCCCCTTCTCTCCTTGAGAGGGGTTGGCATTTCAGAAGATAGGATATCATATTGGCACGACCAAAGATTTTCCAAAGGCTTGGGAGGACCTGACATACTCAAGTTTTCACTTGAGAGACCTTTCCTCCTCTCTTTGTTTTCACTTACTTTTGTGTTTTTCATTTTTGTAATTTTGTAAGTCCTTTCTTTTGTAATTCTGTTTTAATGCAAGTTTCTTCTTCAATATCTCTTATTATCCTACAACTTATGTATTTTAATATTAATTTTATTAAAATAGTTTAAATTCAGTTGAACCCCCTTCCCTTCTTTTGCTTCCTCATTCAATCGAAAATCTGTTTTTAATTATCATCATTGTTCGTGTGTGTGTGTTCAATGTACCACTCTTTTCTAATCCCTTTCTTTTTCTTCTATTATTAATTTATCATCATAAGTATTATAACCAGAATATTAAACATCCAAATTTCTGAGTAAATATCTCATTTGGGTGAGTCAAAATTTAAGGATGTTAAGTGATTGAGAGTATTTGCTTGATGAGTATTCGTTAATTTAACATTGTGTATGTTGGACTTAATATGTCATGGATTAATGACATATTTTGTTTAGCATGTGGTTTCCATGGATTATTGAAACCATAAATACACTACCATAAACAAGTACTGATTGATTTTAGAATCCTAGTTAAGTTAAGTCTTGGATTAAAGCTTTAACACTTAGGAATTCTAATCGACGTCAACTTGTGAAGTGGGTGTTAATTTAAATGCAATATAAAGCAAAGCTCAAGGATATCACAAGCTTAACTCCCTAATAATGAACTCACCCCAATATTTATCAATTTGTTAAATCAATTATATTCAAT
Organism: Viscum album; assembly: GCA_963277665.1. Lineage (NCBI taxonomy): Eukaryota > Viridiplantae > Streptophyta > Magnoliopsida > Santalales > Viscaceae > Viscum > Viscum album. Next base: position 3,855,300 of record OY728129.1, read on the forward strand.
CAATAATTTCAATTAAGCTCTGCAACAAACCCCCCTAATCAAAATACAATCAACTAAAAACAAACAACTACTACAAAGTATCATCACCGAGGATTCGACCCGAGTGCTGCTATACACATTAGCAGAGCACCGGAACTTTGATCGGTCGATAGGCGAAAATCGGTCGTGCATTTAAAATGGCACCGTTGCTGGGGATGGTGCTTTAAGTAATCATTAGTTTCTGGTTATTGTAAAAAAAACCCAAAAAAATCAAAATTTTTGAAAAAAATTGAAAAAAAAACACAAAGAAAAACCCGTCTTCCTCATAAAAATCATAAACTGAAAAAATAAAAAGAAAAAATCGTCTTCCTCTTTCTTCCAAAATCTCTCTGAATGCCTCACAGCCTCTCAAACAATCCCTCGGATTTGTTTGACCCTGAAATTGATAGAACTCTTCGTCGACTTAGGAGGACCATTAGGGATAACCAAATCACCCAAGAACCAATCATTGCCCTACCAATTGAATTAGATATGGCCAATCCTAGGGAACAAACATTGAAAGAACTTGCTGCCCCTGATATGAATTACCAACCTCTTGGTATTCAATATCCAAACATTGAAGCTGCCTTCGAACTCAAATCAGGTTTGATTCATCTTCTCCCTCATTTTCACGGGCTACCGGTGAGGATCCACATCTTCACCTTAAAGAGTTCCAAGTAGTATGCTCTACCATGAAGCCTCAAGGGGTTTCTGAAGAACAAATCAAGCTTAGAGCTTTCCCCTTTTCCCTAGAGGATTCTGCTAAGTCTTGGATCTACTACCTCCCACCTGGTTCCATAAACTCATGGGTTGACATGAAGAGACTTTTCCTTGAGAAGTTCTTTCCCGCTTCCCGAATAGCTTCTATCCGAAAGGAAATAAGCGGAATCCGTCAATTCCCTAATGAATCACTCCATGAGTATTGGGAGAGGTTCAAAAAGCTTGTGGCAACTTGTCCACACCATCAAATCCCTGACCAAATCCTGATCCAATACTTCTATGAGGGGTTATTGGCTATGGAGCGAACTCTCATTGATGCCGCAAGTGGCGGTGCTCTTGTTGACAAAACTCCTACAGCTGCACGAGAACTCATAAGCAACATGGCTGCAAACACGCAACAATTCCATACTCGAGCACATGCTCAAGTGAAACAAGCCCAAGAGAATCAATCCATAGATCCCAATAAGATGACTGAGTGGATGAGTGAACTTACAGGTCTTGTGCGTCAACTAGTGGTGGCTACCAAATCCCCAACCTCGTCTTCTCCGCAATCAATGTTTCCTGGACCAGTCAAAAACTGTGGAATCTGAAACTCTTCATCTCATCCAACAGACACATGTCCACAACTTCAAGAGGATCAATCTGATTCATCTGGACCAATGGAGCTCAACGCAACATATGCTCAGCGGAACCCCAATCCTCAACTATCAGGTCAGTTTGTTAGAAACTTCAACCAACCTCACTCTGAGCCCTTATCTTCTTCCTATTACCAAGGCCTTAGGTATGGTAATCCCATTTCTCATCCCTCTCAATTCCCTCCTCAAAACCCAAACCAGTTTCAATACAGTCAAGGTGTTGGTAACTTCCAACAACCTTACCCTTTTGTCCCTCAACCTCAAAGGATCAATCCTCCTATTCCTCCTCCTGGATTCCATTATCCTAGTGAGCCTTCCCAATTCCCAACCCAATACAATCAATTTCCCAAGAACTAAAATCAAGGTAATCCCAATCCGGGACAAGTCTCTTCTTCCAAGCAACCATGGGAAAGTGCTGTTGAAGATCTTGCCTCCTTCACCCGTTCTAGCCTTAAAAACATTGAAACTCAAATAGGTCAACTTGCATCCCACCTGAGCCAGAAACAACAATCAAATTCTTCCCAACTCCCAGCTCAACCATTACCCAACCCCAAGGGTAATGTAAGTGCAATTGCACTTAGATCAGGAAAGCAACTTGCTATGCCTCAAGATAAATCCTCAAACCCTCCTTTGAATGTTGACCTAGAAAATGAAAAGAAAAATAAAATTGAAAAGGACTCTGAATCCATTCCATCACCTCCTTCCATTCAACTTAGGAATCCAATTCCGTTTCCTCAAGCCATTTCTAAACCAAGGAAGTCCTTTGAACCTGATCCTGAAATGCTCGACATGTTTAGACGTGTTGAGGTCAACATTCCCCTCTTAGATGCCATAAAACAAATTCCTAAGTATGCCAAGTTTCTCAAGGAGTTGTGCACCCACAAGAGGAAACTTAGGACCTTCAAAAATGTTTCCACCCAGCAGTCTATTCCCATTAAGTGCAATGATCCAGGGACCTTTAAGGTTCCATGCCAAATTAGAAGTTCCAACTTTGATGATGCACTCATAGACCTAGGATCCTCAATTAATGTCATGCCCAAATCCATATTCTATAACCTTGGTCTAGGTCCCTTGCACCCAACGGGTGTTGTCATTCAGTTAGCCAATCGAAGCACAGCCAGTCCTGAGGGAATAATTGAGGATGTCCTTGTCCGAGTCAATGATCTTATCTTCCCTGCTGATTTCTATGTCCTTGACATGGAAGGTGAGACAAAATATTCTCGATCTCCCCTAATTCTAGGAAGACCATTCCTCATGCCTGTAAGAACCAAGATTGATGTCCATTCAGGCATCCTATCCATGGAATTCAGTGACCAACTGGTCAAGTTCAACATTTTCCAAGCCATGCGATACCCATATGAGGATCACTCTGCATTCTCAATCCATGCTTCTGAGGACACTTTTAAGAGTCAATTGAACCCCATTCCATCATGTTCATCTTGTTCTAAAGAGATAGGATGTTGTGAAATCAGCACCATGATTAACAAAGTCATAAATGGTGAAATTGATGTTGATATTACAAATGCAAATTCCATTGATCTAAAGGATCTTGAAAACTCTTTGGAATCTCATATCACCTCTGACCTCCAATGATCCAACATGGATGGTAATGAGGAAAATGAACTAGAATGCTCATTTGTTGATTCGGATCAGATTATCCCACATTCATTCTTTCCTATCCATGATTCTGAAAATTATGTTATATGTGAAGTGAACCTTGAACCAATGTGTTTATATTGTCCTGATGGTAGTGATGTTTGTGATATTTGTTCCCTAATTAATAAAGTTATCACTAGTGAGGTTGAAATTGACAATTCTTTGGCAAAAAATATTGAAATAAAGGATATTGAAAATTTTATTCAGTCTTATGACTCCATTGATCCTCATTACTCTACATCGGTAAGTGATGAAATAAATGAGTCAAAAACAATTGGGATCTCATACTGTGGTACTATGTTATCTGATCCATACAAAAATGAACCATCAGAATTGAACCATCTTCCTGAATTTCCAAGCATAGAAAACCAGAACATTGTGGATAACATCATTCCTCAGGTTGAAGACCAAAGTGGGGATAGAAATATTCTCTTTCCACCCCCATTGAATTGCAAGCACACCAACAAGGATGGGAAGAAATTATCCAATGAATCATCAGGCCTCCCAAAGAAAAAGTTTTTCTAGAAGCACACTGGAGTTGAGAAAATACGATGGCCACCGTCAGACTATGGGTAGTCCACTGCAACTGTCCAGCTGTAGACAAATAAATGCAGCGCTTCTTGGGAGGTAACTTCCCACTGTCCTGGAACCACCTCGACTTCCACCGAATCCCCAAATTCTCTAGCTGACCCACCACTAGATGGAAACGGCGACCCACCAAATCCAAACCAGGGGGCACCTCTTTCCCTTTAACTCTCTCTCTCTCAATCTCTCTTCCCTCTCTTCTTCTCTCTATTTCTTCTTCTTCCACTCTCCCTCTAATTTTTTTACAACATTCTTCCACAACCTTTTTTCTATTTTCTCTTTTGTGCGGATGTGTCATTAAAAATAAAATAATTAAAAAAAATTAAAAAAATGAAAATTAAAACAAAAGGGGTGTCATAATTACTCATCATCCAATATTGAAATTCTGTCCAACCATTTTGGGGATTCAAAAGGCTTATTTTCAACTCAAATATATTGAATTTTTATCTCAAACTTGGGTAAACAATTTTGTGTCAATAACAAACATTTTGAATGAACAATTTTTGGTGGAAAATGATTCTCCCCTACCGTGAGGAATAACATTAGTCATTTATGGCCATATTTTTCATTGTGTGTCTTCACCACTGATTGTGAGTCTTGAGTTTGTGGACCTTCGAGCTGAATTTCCATATTTTGTGTGCATTAATATGATAGAGGCATTTTCTAAGCCACATGAGAATCAGAATAGCCAAATAGCCTCTCGTTACCCTTACATTGATCCTACTTTTGAAAGCCCCTTTAAGCCTATGAAAACCTTTCTTTTGATAGCCACATTACAAGCCTAAAACCCTGTCCCACCCAACATCTTCATGGATTTTCATTGTACAATTTATTGAAATTTAAGTGTGGGGGGAATGGACTTCATTTTTGGGCATACTTTCATTGATTTCCAATGTGTCATCATATGCTTGAGGGCAAGCATCCATTCAAGTGTGGGGGAGAGGTTGTAATTTTGTGAGCTTTGGGGTGTATATGTGTAATTTTCATTTGTACAAAAGTCATTGAAAAGTGTTCAAAAAAATGAAAAAAGTCATTGAAAAGTGTTCAAAAAAATGAAAAAAAATTATATTAAAAAAAATGAAAAAAAAGGAATGGGTTGTGTCTTGGGTGGGTCAAAAATCATTCATCATCAACCTTTTATCATGTTATAACTACTAAAATTAGTTCCATGAGGAGATCAAGCATGGGTTGGGAGATGACTGTGAGACTTGATTCAAGCACAACTTTCGAAAAAAAAGAGCAAAAAGAGAAAAAAAAACACTTGAATCATCTTGTATTGTGTCATTATTGGAAGTCTTCCATGTTGTACATATTCCATCATCTCACCCTATTCCATTTTCTATCTCCCTCACTTTTCATTCATCACACATTCATGCCCTTGTAAATATGTGTTTCTATTTCCTTTCAAATCAAATTTCAAAAAAAATGTGCATTGATTTTTCCATGTTGGTGTTTTTAACCCCTCTTTTCCTTTGGACATTATATACCTACCGTCCCATATCCACTAAAAAACCCCTTAAAAGACCTCTTGATTCTTTTACACATTAGATTTGGGAATGGAAGCTGACAGCTCTTACAAACTCTTGATTTTCACTTTTTGTTGGTGAATGAGTGAACCTCCTAAAATACATTTTTATCATCTTGAGAGGAGTAAGTTTTGAGTGCCTACATTTTCCAATTCAAACCTTGAACATGAAAAAATGAATTGTTTCTGATGCATTATTGTGAACCAAATTTGTGATGGAATTCAATATGGATGAGTGAAATAGTCTAAACCTCCCCTGATTGGAGAAAACAAAATTTTAATATTTGTTGGTGAGTGAAAATGATTTTGTCATGTTTTTATATTTGTTGCACATGAGGACACACACAAATCTAAGTGTGGGGGAGTTGATGTTATTAATATTTTCATGACTTATTATATTCCCCCTTTACTTATTTTATATGAAATGTGCATAATTTGTGTGAAATATTAATGTTTTAATATTAAGTATAATATTTGAGCATTTTTAGTAGTCCAATTGAGTCAGTTTAATGTTTTAATTATAACTGTCACTATACTGATCCAAATTGTCTGGTTCTTGTTTTTTAGGATTATACTTTCAATATAAAACATTTCATTAGAAGGAACCATGATCCAATTCTGACATTTGAAGGGTCATATGGTCCTCACAAACAAGACCAAAGAATCTGTGAACAAACTGGACCAGCCTTGAAGATTGATTTACTGGGCTCAATACAGAAGTCCAAAAACATTAACTCTCCACCATAATTCGGGGAACACTACATGTCATCTTGGATAAAAATTTCATGGCCCAAATCCAGGTACAAGGGGCCCAAATGAAACTTTGAAGTCCAGCCCACCATTCTGTCCGAGAATTAAAATCAGTATACTATTCATGACATATCTCATGATTTAAGCATCAAAGCGAGCTGAGATTTTTCAGTGGGAAATAGGAGATATATGCGACAGACTTTGTTGAAGAAGTCATTCGGATTTGAAGGCATATTCCTGTTCAAAAATCCATTTACATTTTGGCCATCGAAAAAGCATGGATAGAAATGGACAGTTTACCTTTGTTTAATAAAACCACCATAACTTTGGATTCACTTGTCCAAATGCCTCCATATTTTGACAGTAGTCGGAAAATTTTATTATATACAACTTTGAAAAAGGATATATTCAGAGATTCGGCTGTCTGAATAGCCAAATTGGCGATGAAAGTGGAGGGAAAGATTAGGAATGCAAACAGTCCACTCCTTGGGCTATAAATACTCTCCCCTTCTCTCCTTGAGAGGGGTTGGCATTTCAGAAGAGATGAGATCATATTGTCACGACCAAAGCTTTGAAAAAGGCTTAGGAGGACCTTCCATACTCAAGTTTTCACTTGAGAGACCTTTTCTCATCTCTTTGTTTTCACATACTTTTGTGTTTTTCATTTTTGTAATTTTGTAAGTCCTTTCTTTTGTAATTCTGTTTTAATGCAAGTTTCTTCTTCAATATATCTTATTATCCTCCACCTTCTGTATTTTAATATTAATGTTATTAAAATAGTTTAAATTCAGTTGAATCCCCTTCCCTTCTTTTGCTTCCTCATTCAATCGAAAATCTGTTTTTAATTATCCTCATTGTTCGTGTGTGTGTGTTCAACGTACCACTCTTTTCTAATCCCTTTCTTTTTCTTCTATTATTAATTTATCATCATAAGTATTATAACCAGAATATTAAACACCCAAATGTCTGAGTAAATATCTCATTGGGGTGAGTCAAAATTTAGGGATGTTAAGTGATTGAGAGTATTTGCTCGATGAGTATTCGTTAATTTAACATTGTGTATGTTGGACTTAATATGTCATGGATTAATGACATATTTTGTTTAGCATGTGGTTTCCATGTATTATTGAAACCATAAATACACTACCATAAAAAAGTACTGATTGATTTTAGAATCCTAGTTAACTTAAGGCTTGGATTAAAGCTTTAACACTTAGGAATTCTAATCGACGTCAACTTGTGAAGTGGGTGTTAATTTAAATGCAATATAAAGCAAAGCTCAAGGATATCACAAGCTTAACTCCCTAATAATGAACTCACCCCAATATTTATCAATTTGTTAAATCAATTATATTTAATCAATCATTTCAATTAAGCTCTGCAACAAACCCCCCTAATCAAAATACAATCAACTAAAAACAAACAACTACTACAAAGTATCATCGCCGGGGATTCGACCCGAGTGCTGCTATACACATTAGCAGAGCACCGGAACTTTGACCGGTCGATAGGCGACAATCGGCCGTGCGTTTCACATATCATAATAAAAATAACGTGTTTTGTAACTTGAATATGTGGCTAAAATATTTAACATAGAAAATCATTTTCGTTTCACCAAGTTCCATCCCCAAGGTTTCATTAAAATTACCAAGGTTATTCACCAAGACGTCGTTAAAAAAATGGTCATCTCTATAGATTAAGTCTTTACCCAATGCATTGGAGTGCTATCAGGGCGCACCCTTAAATTTTCCTTTATTATCATGTGATCCACATATGTCATCATCAAACATTTCATAAATAACCCATATATCATAAAATAAATGGGTTTCCTTTCATAATCATAACATTTTAAAAACTGCTTTAAAGACATGATCTTTATGTCACTTTATACCCACGGAAAAGGAAATAGGGTTTCATGTATGTAAATACCAGAATTTAAAATAGAACATTTTGATATATATGTGAATACCCATGTAAAAGAAATAGCTTTGATTATTCACTTAATAAAATAAAAGAATTTGAGAAAAAGAGAGAGACATTTTGAGACGAAAATTCAGCAGCATAACGGCTATGTTGCAGGGTTTTAGAAAACATTGAAAAGAGAGGGGACATGGGTCACCCACTCATAAATGATCCATAATATAGTATAGGGACAAAATATAATGGATATAAGAACATGGTAATGAAATTTGAAAGACATACCATAGGAAATGAAAAACATTGAAGGAAGACAAAAATAAGATTTCTGTTATGAAAATTCGACAGCCTAACGGAGTCACTTAAAACTTCAAAAAAAAATGAATTGACGAGAGAAAATAGGGTCTCTCATAATATGAACATAAAATATCATTATTATAGATATAGATATCATACCCCAACAAAATAAAAAGGAACTTGAAAGACTTGGCATGAAAATAGATCTTGAAAATGAGAAGGGTGAAAGAATCCCTAAAAAATTCAGCAGCCTAACGGCGCCACTTAAACATTATTAAAATGAATTGATGAGAGAAAGAGGAGGTATCTCATCATATGAACATGATAAGGACAGTAGGATGAATATAAAATAACATACTGCCACATAAGAACATGGAGCATAAAATAAATGACATAAAAGAGAGTACTTGGAAAGAAAGAGAGAGGTAGGATCCCTTACCTTGAAGAGTAACTTTGAAATCTTGAATTTTGGGACCTTGGGAGGCTTGAGGGCACCTTGGGAGGACTCCTTGGGAGTTAAGGAGACCCGAACTTCATTGAGAAGGATTTTTTAATGGAAAGGATGAGAGAATGGCTTGGTATTTATAGGGAAAGGGAGGGGACAAGGCATTAATGGCCAAGGGACACCTCATTGGTGGTATTGGCAAAACCATGGGTTTGCCCATGGTATTTGCCCATGGTATTCACCACTTGGGACACCTCATAACTTATCTTACTAGTCATAAGTCGACCATATTGATTACATACTTAATACATCATTTAATGACGTCATTAAACACCCGTAACTTAAAAACTGTATTTTCACTATTCATCGAAAATTCAACTTTCTCAGAATAATACCAAAATTTCACCTTAACTAAATATCGATGCTATGATTTCAAAAATGAACTCCATTTTATAAAAATAATTTTCTAAATATTTTTAATTTAATTTTTAACTAAATACACTATTCACCAAAAATTCATTTTTTCATAAAAATCCCCAAAAATTACCTTAACATAATATCGATGCTCTGAGTTCAAAAATGAAATCCATTTTATAAAAATAATTTTCTAAATATTTATAATTTAATTTTTAATTAAAAAACACTATTCACCTGAAAAAACTAATACTTGACTAATAATTTCTGAAACAGTTATTTACCTCTTTTATTGAATCACATTACTTAATCAAGGTGCCTAGATTATATTAATACTTTCTTTAAGTGAGATTACTAATCCAGTTGGTCACATTACTAATCCTAAGCATAAAATCACTATTCATAATTTACTATTCATCAAAAATTAAGTTGATCTTATTAGACTCTAAATTTTGTACTGAACATAATTGTAAAAGACCATTTTTTGAAAATCATTACACATAATTAATTATTTAAGGTTTACATAAATATTTTCAAATATACTTTTTTCTATAATTCATAAAAAATATGCATACTATATTTATCCGGACATTTGAAAATTCAAAAACTTCATCATAAGAAGAAATCACAATTTTTATTTAAGTCAAAGGATTACATAAGGTTGTTACGGTCTCGTTACATAGCCCCTTATAACACCATCATAGGAACTAAGAGTAAGGTGTGCTAGGGTGATAGAATCTTGGGGCGGATCGACCAAAATTGCACAAGTAGTAATTTCTATCAGTTTGAAATTCTTGCGAAGGCGATTCCGTTCTAGATTCACACAATGAAGTTCGGCTTGGGTTTGGTCCAGAGCAAAGCCCAATGGTGCTACCTCCTTCCCAAGTTCTGTTAGATGGGATTCGATTGGCCCGAGACTACTAGATGAGGCCATCAAATCTTCTTTCTATATTAATTAACCAAGATCACTTGTATTTAGAGACAATAATCGAAACGTTTAGTTTCCAACAATCATATTGACCAACGTTCATATAACAATTGAAACCTAACGGTCTCATTTTAATTATACTCATATTATCAAATGAAATAGTTTTGTTGAGTATAAAATAAAATAACTCCCAAAATTAGGAAACAAGATTTATTCAAAATTTCGGGTCGTTACATTCTTCCACCCTTAAGAAATTGCGTCCTCACATTTTTTTAAAATTGGGCTTGGAAATTTCATTGAAAGTCCCACATCGAAAAAAGAGTCAGTAACACTATTACTTTAAAAGAAACAAAGGGAAGTACAAAGGTCACCTGAGTTAACCCATACTAGGATTCCATGTAGGAAAACATGTATATGGAAGAAAAAAACAAAGGGTCAAGTTTTTAGGGAGAGTGATAGAAAACATGATTAGGAGAAAGTCAACCATAAGAAAATCACAAACTTATGATGTGTGTAAACGGTCTTTGATTACTTAGTAGGAAACGTAAACCAACAACATTTTTGTTTTACGTTCCTTTTCATAATTTTGAGGAATTCATTTACTACATAATATAAAAACATAAGGAAATATACCTACCTTCAAGTAGAGTTTCATCCTTTAATAAGTTTATACCAAAACTAATCTTTTCTCCAAATGATGATCATTCAAAAAAAACACTTGGTCTCATCAAAATCACAAGAATCATCTTCTAGAGAATCACATAATCCACAAAATATTAACTATATATTTCTTCTATCATTAAACATTATCCCAAAAACAGAAAGGGTAAGATAAAACAACTCTTTAAAAGAAATAACCCCATAGGAAGGGAAACTATTTTAAATCTTCAAAATTCCACAATACTACCCAGAGTTCATCATAGACCATTCCATAAATAACTGTCCTTAAAATTCCTCAAAATAAACCAAACTAAGATTGAAACCCAAATACAAGAAGGATTTGATAACATAGTCTTCCAAGATAAACTTTATCGTTCATCTCCAAACAACATCAACCACTCCTAACATCTTATAACAAAAGTAACTAACCTAAACATATTTTCCCCAAGATAGGTTAATCATTTCTATAAGTAACCTAAATTACTATAAGTTCACCTTAAATTCATCGATTCTTCAAAATATAAGTCAACCTTTACTCCTCAAAGAAAATATTGTAGTAATCTATTTACCTCGATCATATAGGGTTCCCAAAATAGTGAACGTCTTCCAAAATAATAATAATCTTTTAATCCCCTAATCACCTTTTATTTAAGAAGAACAGCTTCACTACATCAACATGTGGTACATAATAATATATGTTTTCCTTAATGATATAAAACCATCTTAGGTAGTGACTCGATGTTCTTAGAAAACATTAAAGATATGCTTATAGGGCACGAACTAAAATACAATATGACATAGACAATTATTGAGAAGAAGTTACATGTACTTTAGTAATCATGATCCATATCAGCATAGGACTTGCATTGTTCCCTTGTCCTTGAAGATTGTTGATGCTCATCATGCTTCTCATCCCTTCCAAGAGAGCATTGCCTTGGATAATGTCCAACTTCTCCACATTTACCACATTTAATAATATAAGGTACATTATATTGTACCTTATCTCCATTCATCACATTATCAATTTTTTAAAGCAATTGGCTACTTTATGCCCTATCTTCCTAAACTTAAAGCATCTCCCGATTCCTTTGTGACATTCTCATTGGTGCCTCTTCCCACACTTTTTGCAAAAAAGAAATTGGGTCTTCTTTCCCTTATCAACTTTATCAGATGAACATCCTTGAGACTTTGTCTTCTTCTTCCTTAATGAATTTGGGCATTCAACTATGTACCAATTATTAATTGTGATTTTTGATAGCAGGTTTGGCATAATCACAATATGTTCAACTTGATCTTTCGTCATCACTATCACATTAATAGGGAAATCATCACATTTCCTATCACATTGGTTGTTGGGACATGTTCTTCCATTTCCCACCATTAACTAAGAAAAGAAAGTATAATTAGGGGCTTAAATACTTATCCAATAATCATGAAAAGAAAACTTTAATCATAGAAGGATAAACTTGTAGAAGAAAAGTATATCCTAACTTGTGATCCCCTAGGTTACAAACTAGGTTATCCATGATCATATATTCTTATGTAAATCTTTATTTCATTTTATCTTCGTTCCTTTAATAATGGTTCATACTAAGCTTATGAATTTACCAAAGCATATCCCATGGGAGTGTCGTAACCAAGAGTGCAGCAAGGTCCATTGTCGTGTACTAGTTCCCATTCGATTCTATCTCAAAGCGATGTTTTCAGGTTTTACCCCTATGTACATCTGTGCCAGAGCCACCTCTACCTGCTCGGATCCAGATAGAGATGTATTTGCTTGGAAACCCCTTACTCAATACACACAAAAATACCAGGAAGATTTCATATATTTAAACTTTTATATAGGGTCCTTCCTAAAGTTTTCATATCCTAATTTTCACAAATAACTAAACTATACTTTGATACCAACTATATAATACCGCCTTTTTATCACATAAAGTTTCATTACATTATACAAAACCGAGGATCTTTAAGGTTTAGTGTCTTGGAAACCAGGAACTTATTACATGAGAAAAAAAAACATTCTTCTTAAACACTTGAAAGGATTCTTCATTTGTTCATCCTAAGTTCATTACAGCATCTCATAACCTGGGAGCATACATCAAAGGAAAGGGTGAGAAGAAGGCCCAGTAAGGGAAACAAGGGAAACATTTTACATGAGAATTTGAGACACATCAAAAGTCATGAAAAATAACTTTGGAATGAGAAAGATATCATGAGGCATATCATAATAAAAATAATGTGTTTTATAACTTGAAGATGTGGCTACAACATTTAACATAGACAATAATTTTTGTTTCACCAAGGTCCATCCCCAAGGTTTCATTAAAATTACCAAGGTTATTCACCAAGGCGTCGTTAAAAAAATGGTCATCTCTAGAGATTAAGTCTTTACCCATTGCATTGGAGCAATATCAGGGCACACTCTTAAATTTTCCTTTATTATCATGTGATACACATATATCATCATCAAAAATTTCATAAATAACCCATATAGCAGAAAATAAATGGGTTTCCTTTCAAAATCATAATGTTTTAAAAAATGCTTTAAAGACATGATCTTTATGTCACTTTAAACCCACGGAAAAGGAAAGAGGGTTTCATGTATCTAAATAACAGAATTTAAAATAGAACATTTTGATATATATGTGAATACCCCTATAGAATAAATATCTTTGAGTATTCACTTAATAAAATAAAAGAATTTTAGAAAAAGAGAGACACATTTTGAGACGAAAATTCAGCAGCATAACGGCTATGTTGCAGGGTTTTTAAAAACATTGAAAAGAGAGGGGACATGGGTCACCGTCTCATAAATGATCCATAATACAATAGAGGGACATAATATAATGGATATAAGAACATGGTAATAAAATTTTAAAGACATACCATATGAAATGAAAAACATTGAAGGAAGACAAAAATAATATTTCTGTTATGAAAATTCGTCAGCCTAACAGCGTCACTTAAAACTTCAAAAAAATGAATTGACGAGATCAAATAGGGTATCTCATAATATGAACATAAAAGATAAGTATGATAGATATAGAGATCATACCCCAATGAAATAAAAAGGAACTTGAAAGACTTGACATGAAAATAGATCTTGAAAATGAGAAGGGTGAAAGAATCCCTAAAAAATTCAGCAGCCTAACGACGCCACTTAAACATTCTTAAAATTAATTGATGAGAGAAAGAGGGGGTATCTAATCATATGAACATGATAAGGACATTAGGATTAATATAAAATAACATCCTCCAACATAAGAACATGGAGCATAAAAGAAATGACATAAAAGAGAGTACTTGGGAAGAAAGAGAGAGGTAGGATCCCTTACCTTGAAGAGTAACTTCGAAATCTTGAAGTTTGGGACCTTGGGAGGCTTGAGGGAACCTTGGGAGGACTCCTTGGGAGTTAAGGATACCATAACTTCTTTGAGTAGGATTTTGTAATGGAAATTATGAGAGAATGGCTTGGTTTTTATAGGGAAAGTGAGGGGACAATGTAGTAATGGCCAAGGGACACCTCATTGGTGGTATTGGCAAAACCATGGGATTGCCCATGGTATTTTACCATGGTATTGGCCACTTGGGAAACCTCATACTTTATATTACTATTCACAAGTCGACCATATTGATTACATACTTAATACATCATTTAATGACGTCATTAAACACCCGTAACTTAAAAACTGTATTTTCACTATTCATCAAATATTCAACTTTCTCAGAAAAATCCCAAAATTTCACCTTAACCAAATATCGATGCTCTAATTTCAAAAATGAACTCCATTTTATAAAAATAATTTTCTAAATATTTTTAATTTAATTTTTAACTAAATACACTATTCACTGAAAATTCATTTTTTTCAGAAAAATCCCCAAAAATTACCGTAACATAATATCGATGATCTGAGTTCAAAAATGAAATCCATTTTATAAAAATAATTTTCTAAATATTTATAATTTAATTTTTAATTAAAAAACACTATTCACCCGAAAAAACTAATACTTGACTAATAATTTTTGAAACAGTTATTTACCTCTTTTATTGAATCACATTACTTAATCAAGGTGCCTAGATTATATTAATACTTTCTTTAAGTGAGATTACTAATCCATTTAGTCACATTACTAATCCTAAGCATAAATCACTATTCATAATTTACTACTCATCAAATATTAAGTTGATCTTATTAGACTCTAAATTTCGTATTGAACATAATTATAGAAGACCATTTTTTGAAAATCATTACACATAATTAATTATTTAAGGTTTACATAAATATTTTCAAATATACTTTTTCTAGAATTCATAAAAAATATGCATACTATATTTATCCGGACATTTGAAAATTCACAAACTTCATCATAAGAAGAAATCAAAATTTTTATTTAAGTCAAAGGATTACACAAGGGTGTTACAGTCTCATTACATAGCCCCTTATAACACCGGCATAGGACCTAAGAGTAAGGTGTGCTAGGGTGATAGAATCTTGGGGCGGCTCGGCCAACATTACACAAGTAGTAATTTCTATCAGTTTGAAATTCTCGTGAAGGCGATTCCGTTCTAGCTTCACACGATGAATTTCGGCTTGGGTTTGGTCCAGAGCAAAGCCCAGTGGTACTACCTCCTTCCCAAGATCCATTATATGGGCTTTGATTGGCCTGAGACTACTGGATGAGGCCATCGAATCTTCTTTCTATATTAATTAACCAAGATCACTTGTATTTAGAGACAATAATTGAAACATTTAGTTTCCAGCAGTCATATTGACCAACGGTCATATAACAGTCGAAACCCAACGGTCTCATTTTAATTATACTCATGTTATCAAATGAAACGGTTTTTTTGAGTATAAAATAAAATAACACACAAAATTAGGAAACAAGATTTATTCAAAATTTTGGGTCGTTACAGTCGGGATGCTGAGTGAGATCATCGGAGCTCTGATCTCTTGCTTGAGCCCCTGCTCGAAGGTCCGGGACCTGAAGAATGGGTCCCATACCATATTAGTGGAGTAGCACGAGAGGTCGGTGAACCTCGCCGAGTATTGTGCTTCTATCATGCTACCCTATTGTAGATGCAGTAGCTCCTATATCCGCACCACTCGAAGGGTGGCTAGGACAAACACAGCCCAAAACAGGCTCTCGAAGTATGTCCATAGTAGCTTCGCCTCGTCATGCACCTGGAGCATCAGGCTCCACCATCTGCCTATTGCTGCCTGAAAGAGGCTAGCAACAAGGATCACCAAGAAGTCTGCTAGTGTCCCTACTAGCCTGAAGACTCTCACCATAGCCTCCACCAATCCTCAGCCGCCTGTGGGTCTGTCTCTCCCCTGAACCTGGGTGGCATCTAGCGCTGGAACTTGTGCAACACGCTTAATCGGTGTGCATCGTCTGCTGCTGGGGCTGGTGGCATCGGTGGCCCAACAGGAAGTAGTATCACTGGTGCCTCTGTTGGAAAGGGGTCATGCACTGAGGTATCATCGCTCGGTGGGCTATCAGTGTGTATGACTCTCGGGGCTCTAACTAGTCATCCATGGGGAGGCATTCTGAAAGAAATAGATGCGACACGGTCAAAAGACTATACCTAGTGATCTAACCTGGTTGAGCTAACTTAAAGAGAAACTTTGGAAACATGCACGCAATCAGTGTTTTCATGCACTAAGTCAGAAATCATAAGTCAGGATCCTGGTGTATGGATACGTCAGCCGCCCGCACTAACACTGGACTCCCTGAACTGAAGACCACACTTAGTACCCTTAACACTATTGGTTCACAGAAAAGAAAGACCGGAGTCCTAAGTTCTGTGGTAGAACCGACTCCTCTGATACCAATTTGTCACAACCCATCCCCCGGGGCTTATATCGTGACTACCCAAAGCCCGCCTTCCATAGTCCAGGGGCTGGTGACTAACACAAAAGGCGTAAATCACTAAAATGGGAAGGCATTGCCTTTATAACTATAAACAAACACATCAGAGTACACAACTGGAAGAAAAAAAACTAAGTAAAAACAGTATACAAAAGAAGTTATGGAAAGTAAAAGGGGTCGGAAATACAAGCCCAATAGGAAAGTACAAGTATAACTGAAAAGAAAGTACAACTGAAGAAAAGTAAAGTAGGTACTGGGTCGTCCTTTGGGGTTCCTACCTGAAGGGTAGGTACAGATGGCCTCCTCAGTACTCCACGTTCGTCCGTCTTCTCCGTGTTACATCACACCGAGTGGTCCACCTCTGGGTACCATCCAGTCCTGCTACTCTCTGCCTCAGTCAGCGTTGTCTGTTGTCTGCAACCAATAAAATGAGGTGTGGGCATAACCCGTGCAGGGGTGAGTATAACGATACTCAGTAGGGACCCCGATACCCTCAAGGTCTCACAAAATCCAACAAAGATAAACCAAAAAGTATGAAATCAACAGATAACCATTACATAGGTATATAACCATACATATACCTAAGTTATCTAGTAACCCATCTTAATCATGAGGAAAACAAAAAAGTCATTGACTCATCTCAAACCAGGATTTTCATTATCGAAACCACGACTGCTGGAGAACTCCTCCTCTGTCGAGTATAGTGGGCCTGTCGTGACACCAAGGCGCTTCTCACTAACCTTGGACTGGTGAGGTACTCCTCCTATTGAGTACCGTGGGTCTGCTGCCAACTATCAGGCACTCCTCTGCTGTGGGTTTGCCGCCAACTACCAGGCGCTCCCCCTAATAGCCTGTAGAGGTACTCCTCATGTCAAGTACCGCGGGTCTGCCACCAACTACCAGGCGCTCCTCCACCGTGCGTCTACCGCCAACTACCAGGCGCTCCCTACCGGGCTAGTCGAATCACTTCGAGTCGAATCGGTCAAGCAGTTGTCAGGTCTTCCAGCTACTAGGTCTCGGCACTCTGTCTGCTCATCGGTGGAAGGATGCTCTCCATGAGCTACTAGGAAATACTCCAACTGTCTTGAAGTTCCATGAAGAAGTATCTCAAAGCTCCTCCACATCATAGGGGTCTCAATGAAACAGACGAC
Organism: Viscum album; assembly: GCA_963277665.1. Taxonomy (NCBI): domain Eukaryota; kingdom Viridiplantae; phylum Streptophyta; class Magnoliopsida; order Santalales; family Viscaceae; genus Viscum; species Viscum album. Next base: position 3,872,878 of record OY728129.1, read on the forward strand.
GCATCAATCAGATGCCTGGTCTGTTAGTTATTAGCCTTTTAGTTCCGGGGGCCTGGATGGATTCGTGTACGATCCTACTTGACCGTAACTCAAATATACCCCGAACTCTAGTGGGGTATTCTCAAAGGGATGGCTTTGTTACAAGAATATTGGCTCCGATGACGGTTCGTCAAACGGACGTCCGGTGCCAAAGATATGGCTCAAGAAGGTAATGGGTCAGTAATAGGCCCGGGACTGGTCCCACCTGGTTAGACTGACTCGGCCTAACCCAGTCTGGGCCGACCTGGTCTAGGTCGACCCGGTCAGACTTGCTGGGTCTGACTCGGCCCATTGGGTGGGTTAGCCCGCTAAGTTTTGGCCCGGTCCACTGGGCCCGTCCCAGCGGACCGCGAGGGCGGTTCAGCCCGGAGCGTTGCGAGGGCGCAACCCGACACGGCTCATCCCGGAGGGCATGGCTGGCCGGTTCGGTCAAGGCACCGTGAGGGGGGTCGGGACACCGGCTCGGCCGGGTGGCCGCGAGGGAGCCGGGACGCCGCGTGGGCGCTGGGCAGGGCGCAGGGCCGCCAGACAGAGTGTGGGGACGCCGGGCAGGCCGCGGCAAGGCGCTGGGGGCACCAGGCAGCGCGCGGGGGCGTCGGGCAGCGTGCGGGGGCGTCGGGCAGCGCGCGGGGGTGCCGGGCAGTGTGTGGGGTCGAAGGCAATGTGCGGGGGCGCAGACAGCACGCGGGGGTGCCGGGAAGCGTGTGGGGCAGCACGCGGGGGTGCCAGGAAGGGCGCTAGTGGGGCTGGGTAGGCCACGGGGCAGGCCGCGGGTAGGCGGGTTGGGCGCCGCTCGGCCATCAGCGTTCAGCCGGGAGCACCGGTGTGCCGCGGGGGTGGCGCGATTTGCGGAGGCTGTGGGTAGCACGTCCTTCGTCATTGCCACATTCATTGCCTCTTGCTTAATCGTCAAGCTGAAGTTCAATCAAAACAAGATCAACGGAGGGGTCGGACCATGTTGGTTTGGCCCGCACCCTCCACGTTTAGGGTTGTAACAACTGGTTCTCAAGAACAAAGCACAATATTCCACCCATAAAATATGAACATCATTGTTCTTCATTTTTAACAGATGGAAGAACATGACGCTTAAATGAAACTAAACCCCTACCTTTGATTCACAGGTCTTCATTCGTTGACGTCGTGGAAAGATGGCCATCGATCTGTGGTAGATGGTGTTGCGGAAGGAAGTTGTCTCATGATGGTTATGGAAGACGCTCCACGTCGGTGGGATTCGGTGAAGGGAGTCGAAGAAGAATCGTCGCTGGCGTTCTTCGCGTTGTTTGTTCTTCGTTGGAAGAACTTTTCTCCCAAGCTTTCCTCTTTTGAAGTTCCACCAAAATGCCAAGTAAAATAATATTAGGTTGGGTTGTCTAATATTACGTTGGCACAACAATTTTTTAAAAGGAGAAATAAATTATGTAGGCTCCCCTAATTAATCCACGATAGGTTGGTACATTAATTAAAGGGGTTGGCTCCATTTAATTAAAGGGGTTGGCTCCACTTAATTAAATGGGAAGGTGGAGAGGCTCCAAGGGTGATGGCACCATTAAGTGGGGAGTTCAAGGGTTTTGCCCACTTAATGAAGAGTTTCAAGGGGTTAAAAGTCGGGTGGTCCCCACCTCATTTATCCTCCCATGGGAGGTTGAGTTTGGGTGGGCCCCACCACCATAACCTCTAATGGGAGGTTAAGGTGTGGTGGCCCCCACCTCCAACCTCCTCTAGAGGTTTTAACCTCCACACACCTAAAGGCGGCTCAAATAAAATAAAGTTGTTGCACACTTTATTTTATTATTTTTTTATAAAAATCCAAAAACTAACTTTTATTCTCGACCAACTACTGTCGATGTGAAAGTCTTCTTAAGAAAATACTGGCACTGTGAGTTCAACGGTGCCCTCGGATTTCAATTCTGAGCACTGGTTCAAAAGTTATAAAAACCCGCTCGTACGTTTACTGAATGTACCCGAACAAAACTTCAGAAATTGATTCTGGGCACTCCAAGCCTTGGAATCAAGCGCCGTAAAATTTTTCAGACTCGTAAAATTCCCTTGTATTTAAGAAAAAAAATCCACGAAATTTCTGGGTCTTTACACATGACCGGTATACGGAGTCTATGAAACCTGAAATGTAAACTCAAAAAAATAAGTTATATATTAGCATGAAAATTTTACTGAGATTATATTTAAATAACTTAAAATATTGATAACAAAACAAATTTGACTATAAAAATGTACTTTTTAACTTACATCAGCTGGCACCATGACATCGAATATTTGTCAGAAGCTGTGCACACTATATCTCAGAGTATGTGCATACTTCTCAGACTGACTCCACCTAGTTAAAAAAGATTAATATACGGTAAGTTTATAAAAAACAATAAAAAAGGTACTAAATAACTGAAATTAATGACATAGACATACCATCATCCCTGAGGAAAGTCTTGAAATAGCTCTGCTACAAGTGGTGCGATGACTCAAGGAGCGATGCGTGGAAAACGTTCCCAGGCCCACATCTGTACTAACACCATGCAACCTGCAATCTGATGTGAATCTTCCTGACAAATGGTATAGAGTGATCTATATAGATGTGCTAATACAGTGGACCCCAACTGTATGTAGCCGTCTGATCCAGATCCTCAATTAATGGGAGGTACATCATGTGTACCAAAGCGGTAGAGTAGTCGATGCACAAGACGCCTCCGAGCAGTTGCAAAATGTATGCACGTGTGTGCTGAATAAGTGTATCCTCGTCTGCATCATCAGGAATGATGTCGAAATGATGATCAAGCCACCTCATGTACAAGCGCGAACCCTAGAGAATACCTTATGTGCCGACGACGTCAATGCCTAGTAGCCTCTGTATGACTGCAACCCAGTCGCTACTACTGGCACCCATAACTGCATGTCCATGGATGGGTAACCCCAACATGTAGGCGACGTCCGCTAAAGTGATGGTCATATCCCCCTCTGGGAGATGAAATGTGTGTGTCTCTGGCTGCCATCTCTGAACTAATGCAGTAATCAAATGGTGATCAATGTTCTTGAAGTCGCACATAGCGACTCCATAAAATCTCACACATCTAAGGTATGGACAAATAGCTACCGGGGGTGCCTCGTGATAGAAATGATGTTCTCTCCGAACAGTAAGATGTCTGACAGGTCGTCGCGCCAACACATCGCGCAACACGTGCGTCTCTTGGGAAGATAATAGTGGCTGCTCCATCTGAATTTACAAATAGTAAAACATTAATTTCATTATAAAAGTCTGATAACATTTTCATTTCATAGTTCAAATGGTTTTGTTTTTTTGAATGTAAACCTTTAATTGGTTAGCACTGCATGACTAGCTTTAAACAAAGAATGTTGTATTTTGAACTCGCACACCACACCGAAATGTTTTCTTATATAGGTAGATTTCTTTCTTTTTGAGTTGGTGTTGTTTGTTTAAAGATACTCATGAAGTGTTGATAGTTCAACAAAGAATGTCAATTGAAATCATGGTAACATTGATAGTTTGGATTGTTTTTGAATGTATATAATAATTTATATTTATGTAATTCTATTAACCAATGTTTGAAATGTTTATAATATATAAGTACATTTTCTAAAAGTTACCCTGTATACAAATAAGACAAATATGATTATAAATGGTCATAATGATAAAAATGATTACATGTAAAAACTTTTACAGCAACTGATAGAGTACATGATTCATTTCAACCATTAGATGATTGCCTTATGTGTCTAGGGAAATGTATCTTCGTATGACCTTCCTGATGGCATATGATGCACCTTTGTCCAGCTGGTTGTTCACTAGGCCAATCCATCTCATTCCGAATACGAGTAGAATTTGGCATCCCTTTAGGTCGAAGTCTAGTGTTGTTTGGTAGAAGCATGGGTGCGCCATCAGACAGCTGGCATCCATGGAGTACTGTAGCAAGAGTTGATGCTCTCGAGCGGATAAACTGGATCAACGAACTGCTCCCAAGATACGTGCACATAAGCACATGCTGCAATCACATAGCCGCAAGGATATCTCAGTGCATGAAAGTTGCCAAATTCACAGTAACTCTTCTCCAGTAAAACAACTCACACAAAACCATTGCTACAAGCCACAACATCATCAGGCTCAGTGACCTCAAATCGTTGCTCTGGAAGATTAAATGTAGTTACACGGTAAGTTGCATCCTCCTGAAGAACCGTATCTAGCTCGCGCTAGAAATGGTATCCATAACGCATCCCTCTATTCAAGCCCTCTTCATCCTTCTTTCCTCGTTCCAGATAGTACTTTACACTACGATAGAAGGTCTCTTGTACCAAACCTATAATTTAGATTTACAACATTAGACTAATATTATATTATAATTGTAGCTCGTCTGAGTAACATATAATCAAACATTCATATTTGCCTGTGATAGGTAATTTTCGAACTCCCTTGAAAACTCCATTTATACATTCTACAATTTTGTTCATCATATGACCATATCTCCTCCCATCATCATATGCCAACGACCATTTCTGCTTTGGAATTAGCATCATGTAATCATTCACTTTCGGATTCACTCTGTGAATATCTATAAGATGCTCTTCCATCCTTTATTGTTGAGGCTCATATGCTATCAAACAAGAACTCATCTAAACAAATATAAAAATTACTATGACAAAAAAATTTAAAATGCAAAAGGATGTTCATACCAATTTTTAAGATTGCCTTCTTCATCGAATCGGTTTTTAACTTCTTTCGCAAATTGCTAGAAATGTGTCGAATACAATATCGATGATGGACATAGGGTGGTCTCCATGTAATACCCTTAGACTATACTGCCTCCTTGGTTGCACGGTGTTGATCTGAAATAAGACAAATCCCTTCTGCATCCGTAACAAACTCTCAGAGACATTCTAAAAACTAGCTCCATGATGAGAAGTTCTCTTTCCACACAATTGCAAATGCCAAAGGTAGAGGGGCTCGATTTCCATCTTGTGTGGCAGAAATCAATAATGTTCATGTATAATTTCCATACAGAAATGTTCCATCAATCTGTATAAACTACTTGAAATTTCTAAAAGCCACCACACATGGTTAAAATGTACAAAATAATCTATCAAACACAACCATTGAATGATCAACTTGGTTGTGTTGGTTAACATATTTAGAAATATGTAACTGATAGACGACTTGATTATTGTGGCATAAAATCTCCAAAATTTGTTGTAAAACTCGATAAGAGTCGTCACGATCACCGTACACTTTCACAATAGCCTTTTTTTGTGCCGCCCATGCCTTCCAGTAAGAGATTTGATACCCAAAAAGTTGTTTGATTCGCTCCATCACCAAAACCACAGGAACATCTTGACATGATCTAATCATTTCAACAATAACAGTTGAAAAAAACTCAACATCTAACGAAGAGTGTTTTTGTTACAAGATTGGGTTCACATAGGTGTGTGGAGTTAATCTAGTGATGTGACAACTATGAAAAGTGTTATCAATTCTAGCTCGTAGATGCATTTGACAGTTCGATTCATATTTGCCACAACAAATCAAATAGTAAGACATCTTTGACTCTTCTACAACATAAGAGTAATGTCTTTCGATGTGATATTGTTTTATCACATTTTCATTGCTTTTTTGCTATCAAAATTTCTTCCAATATACAGAACACTATCATTTGACACTCGATTTGTGCCACCAATGATTACTGGAAATTCTAAACTGGGAGTAATAACTGACCAATCAAATTTTAGAAAGCGATTCATGCCTTCAGTCGACCATGAATCCAATAGTTGAGGATGGTTCAATGGTCGGTTAAACCTCACATGAGTGGTCACAAACTGTTCTTTTACATGCTCTTCTTCTTCTTCTTCAACTTCCTATTCATCTTCTTCTTCGAAATTTTCATCATCCTCAAAATCATCAACCAATGCATCTAAAGTATGTGGAGGACTATCCATTGAAATTGTGGCTGAGGGAAATGATGGAATAACTACCGATGCTAATGAAACTTCTTGATGTGTAGGAGCATATGACACAGTCTCATGACATTGAGACTATCCAACTTCCAATGTCGATGGAACCTCCATTGTAGCTATAGAGACATACAACTCCATAATTTGATTCTCAGGTAGATACTTAAATAATGAAAGAACATATTCCCAATCTTCATCATCATTTACCGGATAGGCCACATGGCAAAACCTATCTATATATTGAAGATGTTTGAATGTTATGGACTCTATCACTTGATTCCTCACTAGTTTAAACTTTTGATGAATTTTCCTTTGCACAGATTCCAATTTAGTACATCCTCCAAGCATCACAATAGCTTGTGGATGTATACTATAACCACATCCTTGATCTGTCTCCACTATTTGACCATTAAAATAAATATAGGAAGCCATATTTTTTATCTAAAATAAATCATCGTTATAAATTAAATATGATTAGAGAATCAAATTATGTATGCATGCTTCTAGTAATTCAGGTTGGAATCTTAATCCCTCCACCAAATCAATATGTTCAAACCATATTGATGTGTAACACTTTACACAACCCAAAAGTTTGTGTTACTTACCCAAAAATAGAAGTCAAATGTATTCATACATATCCAAATGCATTATATGCATGAGGTAAATGAACATGTCATGTAAAAGCATAGAGTTATATAAAATTAAAAAACTCTACATGAGTAATGCCAGAGTGACAGATAGACAACCCCATTCACTTTCTTAGACAAGGAAAGCCTCCAGAAAAGTAGGTGGTCTGACCCAAATCCCCTCTACCTGAGGATACTTTACTCAATAGATCATTCATTTCATGACAACTCTAACACTTAATATGTAAAAAATATATTCAACTACTAAATTTAAGTTCATAACTTCAATTACAAATTGAGTTCAAGGTATATGGAAAACTAAATTCATTATCATACCTAGAATGTAATGCAAGGGTATATTCTAGAAGAAATCTACAAATACTTCTCTAATTAATATAAGTACTTCACTAATTAATATAACTACTTCACTAATTAATATAACTACTTTGTTAATTAATATAATTACTTTGATAATTAATATAACTACTTCACTAATTAATTACCTAGTTATATTTAAGTAATTGCCTAGTTAGATTTAAGTAATTGTCTAGTTAAATTTAAGTAATTGCTAGTTAGATTTAAGTAATTTCCTAGTTAGATTTAAGTAATTGCCTAGTTATATTTAAGTAATTTATAATCACATTTAATTAAGTGCCTAATCACAATTAATTAAGTGTCTAATCACATTTAATTAAGTGACTAAACACATTTAATTAGTTGCCTAATGATAATTAGTTAAGTGCCTAATTAGAATTAATTAAGTTCCTAATTAGAGTTAATTAATTCCCTAATTAGAATTAATTAATTCCCTAATCAAAGTTAATTAATTTCCTAATCATAGTTAATTAAGTTTCTAATCACATTTAATTAATTACATAATCACATTTAATTAAGTCCCTAATTGTAACATCCTGGATTCGGAAGCCACACCACAGGTGCCCTGAACCTGGTTGGTCACATGACCTCAAACGCATTTACCCAAATTCCAGAGGCTGCCAACTAGCAGCGAGGGCCCAGGTCTGATAGTGGGTAAACTATGCCCCCATTTTTCAAAGTGTAGCGCAGCGGAAAAGATAAATAACGTACAATAGCGGAAGCAGTAAACAACATACAACTGAGATGGACAACTGAAGTAAAAGAGAACCAGCAATCATATATACAAAGATGAAGCATGTCACTAATTCTATGAAAGAATCAAGAATAGGATACACTGCAATACAATACAATACATCTCAAAGTACAAGGTACATCCAAACAAAACAAAGAAGAGTAAACAGAACGCAGCAGCATCGCAAGCCTAAGCTCAGTCCCATGCTCTCCTATTCCTCTACTACAATCATATACCTATATAGGGACCCTTTCCCCTGCCAACACCTGCAGAAATATAGTCTGTTTGGGCCGAATACATGACCCAAATAAGGTGTGAGAAATAAATCCCAGCAGGCACCCACCAAAGGCCCGTGCCCAACTATTAGTGAAAATGTGCAACAGTTGTGTGCAAATGCAGTAAACTAGTAAGTACTCAAAAGTAACTATCACTACCAATTTCATTGCCATTTTAATGATTACTTATCACCTCCAAGCTTGTGCTTTGGCTTGGTAGGTACAACATAGAAAATTACCATAGTGAATATTCTGAATAGTCGTGTCCTCAAACATATTATCCTTACCCTGAGGTAATAGAATCAAATACCCGCAGGTGATTCCCCTCAGGCATAATGATCATTTCCCTCAAGAATTTGTGATATTTCCCTAGGGAATAGAGACTACTAACCACAGGCCTAAACAAAGGTTACCCTCAGACTAACCAAACAGTGCCCACAGGCTAAGTAAAACACTGCCCACAGGCTAATAGAATGCTGCCCTCAGGCTAAAGGAACTGGGCTGAGCCCAAAGCATAAACAAAAATTTACATAAACTTTCTCTCAAGAAAAAAACGCATTGCTCAATATAATCATGGAATACCCTCGGGTATCCTGGCCAAATAGCTAAAGAGAGTAATGCACCCCTGGGGTGGTCCTGGATCCAAGCAGTGATCCCAAACAGCAGTTTAATCTTATCATTAGATTATCTACGCAATTCTAGATATCTTTTCAGAAAATTCCTCAGCCATACGAAACCCCAACCATGGGCGCGTAGCACAATGGGTCACAATTTCAACACAATATTTGAAAGGAACATCAAACCACCTACCTCGATCGTCTCTGATCGGTATACGTGAACGACGCCTCCCAAATCATCCAAGAACGACGTAGATCTGGGATAAAGGTTCACTCATTAAAACTAAAATAACTTTCCCTCTAGAAGGAATTGGTAAGAAACACACAAGGATAGGGAAGAACTCACCTGCACAGTTCAATCGAGACCGTCAGAGAAGGATTCGGGTTCCCGGTGTGCAGTCGGGAGATCTCTGAAGCTCCGGCCTCCTCTCCCGGCTCAAAAATGAACTCAAATCCTCTACCGAAAGAGGAGGCTAATTCCCGTTTTAAGTGAAAAAAAACTACACAGTGTGTACTTTTCATTTTTTAAACTGTTCCTATGGCAGCTTCTTTCCACTGCGGCACTGTTCATCTGTCGATATGAGTACATGACGTGTATTCATAATCACACAGCGTGTAATATCGCTCTACTGGCGGCTGCCTCCACCACCTTACTGTTCACCTGCCGACTGATTACACGGCGTGTAAATACAAAGTACACGGCGTGTAGTCAGATTTTACACCCTTCATTGTCGACATGCATACATGCCCTGTGTACTCAAGCCACACGGCCAAAGTACATGGCATGTGGAAAAGTACACGGCATGTACCCAAAAAATTTGGGATTTTCCCCATTTTCCTTATTTTCTCAAAAACACTTTAGAAAAAGGGAAAAGAAGAAACTTGTACCTCAAAAATAAGAACCGGGTTCTTACACTAATCACGGTTAATTAAGTGCATAATCATATTTAATTAAGTGCCTAATCACAATTAATTAAGTGTCTAATCACAGTTAATTAAGTATCTAATAACATTTAATTAATTTCCTAATCACATTTAATTAAGTTCCTTATCACAGTTAATTAGGTGCCTAATCACATTTAATTAGGTGCCTAATTACAATTAATTAAGTGCCTAATCAAAATTAATTAAGTACCTAATCACAGTTAATTAAGTGCCTAATCACAATTAATTAAGTGCCTAATCACAATTAATTAAGTGTCTAATCACAATTAATTAGTTTCCTAATCGCATTTAATTAGTCACCTAATCACATTTAATTAAATGTCTAATCATAATTAATTAGTTTCATAATCGCATTTAATTAGTTGCCTAATCACATTTAATTAGTTGCCTAAGGATAATTAATTAAGTGTCTAACGATAATTAATTAAGTGCCTAACGATAATCAATTAACCGCCTAATGATAACTAATTAATTTTTTAACCATAATTAATTAATTGGTTAACGATAATTAATTAATTGCTTATAATTAATTAATTACCTACTTATAATTAATTAATTGCCTTATTATAATTAATTAATTACCTACTTATAATTAATTAATTATTAAACTACATTTTAAAAAAAATATTACTATTTCTAAATAATATAAAATAATTAAAAACTATTTCTATGAATTAAACAAATATTTAAATAAATCAAAATATTAAATAAATTTAAAATAAGGATTACCTTTGCGGAGAGGTGGCTATGTGGGAAGAGCAACCAAAGTAGAGAGAGAGAGATCCGAATTAGAGAGAGAGTGAGGAAGTGGGGGTGAGAAGTGAGGAAATGGGATGGGAAGTGAGGAAGTGGGGGGGGGCAATTTTATAGGCCTCCCCAAGCCTCGGTGCCACTTGAAGTGGTGCCAAGAGGCCAACCCCAAAGGGATTATCATCACTTCAACTAGCGATGATTGTGTATACTGTACACGATCAGTGACACTTGAAGTGGCGCTATGCTCCTGAAATTGGTCAAGAACCACTTCAAGTGGTACTTTAACCCATTTCCCTAATTAAATATACCCTAAACCCATTTTATTAAAAAAAAACCTATATATCAAAATTTTCCACATGCTGCTCTGAATCTCTCTCTCTCTCTCACCAAAACTGGATATCTAAATCCCTAAAATGCACTACAAATCCTAAAAGTGGAATAAGGATAGGGGGAATCTCTATATACACGCATATGGAGAAGATAAATAAGGCCCAAAAGTTGCGTAACTATATCACAAAAGAATAGGAAACATGGCATACAGAGATTGGGAAGCACAGAATGACTTAACAGATATAAAAAATCATATTAAATAAATTTAATTTAATTAACAAAATAAAAAAAAATTACCGATTCACGGATTGTACATTCTCACAGGAACCTATCCAGTTTTTGGTGATTGAATTTCTAAAATTATTAGTAGGTCGAGATAACTCTTGTCACCTTGAGAGGAATTCTATAGGACCACGGGTAGTATGTAAAGTGTTTGAGGAAATTCTCTAGAGAGGAAGTTACCATGTAAATTGATGTTGAAGAGGCCTGGGAGAGTTCCTATCCAACCAGGTATAGGGCCTCTAAGTTGATTCTTAGACAGATCCAAGACCCTTAGCTTGTGCAGCTTCCTTAATCATATAGGTACCTGACCTATGAGCCTGCACCTTCCCAGGATTAAAAATTAAATATTTTAAAATCCAACTGCATCAACATCATTTGGAAATGCCTCATTTATAATATTCCTTAAAAATAGAAGAATGGTGAGGTTCTTCAAACCCATCAAAATTTTGATCATATCTAAAAAGTTGGTCAATTGGGTGAAAGAAACCAAAAGGTATGTGAGGAATTTTAGAGCAAGCACATCCCATGAAATTTTTCCTCCTAATTTATTATGGGATAACCTGATTGCTTTGGAGGACTTTAAGGAATAAAAACTTTTAGTCTATTGACCAATAATGAGATTTCCACCAAGATCTAATATGGTGTGCCTAATTACCTTTGAAAAATTAAAATCTGTCATGTTTCCTTGTATTGAATTGGAAAAAAGATTTAGTATTTTGAGATTTTTACAGTTGAATAAAGAAACCAGTAGTGCACCACTAAAGTTGTTCATTTTTAGGAGGAGACTTTTTAAGTTTGAAATCTGGCCAACATCTGGTGAGGTTGTCTATGGTGAGGTTAGAGATGAGAATGATGTGTTTTTATTTGGATCCCATCAACTTATTTGAAGGTAACTGAAGCTCTCTTATCCCCAATGCACCACACATTTATTTCGGAATCTACCTAATCAATTTGTTATTATTGGCAACCAAGATTCAAATAACACTACGATGGGTGCCAATGAAATTCGGGAGAGGTCCTGAAAATATATTATTACTCATGCTGAAGAATTAAAAATTCAAGTATCTAAAGAGATCATCATGAAGTGGTCTACTGATGATGTTACTAGATAGATCGAGAAAAGAGATATGGGTGAGGTTTTTCAAAAAATGATAAATTTTTCCTAGAAGTCCTTTGGAATCTCATGGAAGGAATTTGTGTCGGAAGTTCCTTTTTAAGGATTGTGGTCACCCATTGCTTTGACAAGAGAGGAGAGCATGGATGGTGGAGGATGTGGTGAGTAGATAACCCCACCAAACCCATCCAGCGGAGGTAGAGCAGCAGGGCTGATAGAGGCCTATACAAGGAGGCTCTCTCCCATCAGTTTCTGCATATGGTCAGCTTCACCATCTCATCATGAGTTCATTATTTTGGGTGTGGTATTTTGTGAGGTAGTTTCCCCATATATTCAAGAGAGATATTTTAAAATGGTTTTCTCCTTGTAATATTGAGGGAGTGTGTACCCACTTTTACCCATAGTGATCCTTTTATTTTCCCATGGTTTCTTACCCCTTTCATTTTAGGGGCTTTTCCACATTAGATTTGGTGTCCGTTTTTTCCGTATTTTTTCACCTCATTTTATTTTGTGATTATTGCTACATTGTGGGTCAATCATTTACGATCCCAAAAAGTGGTATCAGAGGAAGTTTTTGTCCTGGTTCTTTTCATGTTTTCATGTATTAATAAACCTCATAATTTTGAGTATGCTCTATGATCGCGACTCCGGTAGATCTTTCACATCAGAAATTTTTCTTTTGAGATTATTAAATACACTATTGTGAAATAGAGGAGGTTCTGGACCGACAACGTGTCCAGATAGCAATGAAATTTAAGATTGATAAATTCAATGGGAATAATTTTTCGTTATGGAAAATGAAGATGCAGGAAGTACTGCGGAACGATAATTTTTGAATGACAATTGGTGAATGACTGGCAGATGTGATGATGGAACATGGTTCTAGTGGGAGCCAAAATCATGGCAGGTCCAAATCAAGGAGTAAGAAGAATAATATCACATGTTTCAATTGTGGAAATAAGGGACACATCAAGAAGCATTTTTGGAATAAGAAGAGTAGTGAAAAGAGAACTTGGGGGAATGTGGTGAGTACTTTTGGAAGTGGAGATATACTAGTCAGTGAAGCAGCGACGACTATAGGAAGTAGGAAGCATCTCAACAATGCATGGATAATCATATCGGGAGCAACATGGAACATTATGTCTCAACGATAATCGTTTGACAAGAATGAAACTATCCCGGAAGGACATATGTACATGGGGAATGATCACACATTAAAGATCATTGGATTTGATACCATCAAACTAAATATGCATGATGGTATTGTTCGAACCATCCAAGGAGTACACCATGTGAAGGGCCTAAAGAATAACATGTTTTCTTTGGGACAATTTGATGATATCAAATGCAAGACTTGCACTGATAATGGAGTGATGAGTATTTTTGAAGAGCGCACTTATGGTAATGAAGGTGGATAAGATCTCAAATAACTTGTATGTGATTATGGGAAAATGTATAAGGAGGTAGAAATAGTTGTTGCACCAAATAACCTGATGGAAGCATTAACGACGTTATGGAATCAAAATCTTGGCTATATACAAGAATGAGGCCTAAAGATTCCAGTGGATCAAAAGTTTTTTCCTGGGATTACAAAGGTATCCTTGCTATTTTTTGATCATTGTGTTTTGAGCAAGCAACATAGGTTAAAGTTTGGGATGTCAACCACATGAAGCAAAGATATATTAGATTTGATCCATTATGGCATTTGGAAAGTACCGGTTATATCCCTGGGAGGAGCAAGGTACTTTTTATCCTTCATTAATGATTATTCCAGTAGATGTTGGGTTTACCCAATCAATTAGAAATCAGATGTTTTTGAAGTCTTAAAAAAATTAAAATCATGGAAAGAGCTTGAATATGGAAAAAAGATCAAGTATTTGAGGACTGAAAATGGTGGAGAATATACAAGAGATTTATTTGATATTATTTTCAATAGGAAGGTACCAAGAGACATTTCATGGTGGCGTACACTACTTTACAGAATGGATTGGTAGAGCAGATGAACAAAACCTTGTTGTATAGAATAAGGGAAATGTTGAAGATTGTAGGAATTTCCAAAAAAATATGGGAAGAAGCAGTGAATATCACCTGTTATGTGATCAAATGATCTCTTTTAATGGTAATTGATCTAAAGACATCGATGGAGATGTGGACTGGAAAATCTGCTGATTATTCTCACCTGCATACTTTTAGAAGTCTTGTATATTCATGGTTTAATGACTAAGAAATATCGAAGTTGGATTCAAGATCCAGGAAATGTATCTTCTTGGGGTACCCTGATGGTGTGAAGATGAATCATTTATGGGACCCCACTTTCCACAAAATTATCATCAGTAGAGATTTCATTTTTGTAGAAGACAAGGTGAAAATGATAATTGATCAAGACATGGATAAGGAGAATACAGAAACTACAATAGTTAAAGTAGAGGAAAATCGAAGGAATAACTAATTTCCTATGATCCATTACTAGAGAATTAATATCAAGTACTGGTTGAGTCTAGACCATGATGTCCAACTCAAGAGAAAAGAGAACCAATATGGTACTAGACTATGTCACTGAGAGCAATATTTCATGTTGCTTATTAACAGAGGATGAAGATCCATATTTTTTTGTAGAGGAGAACCAGAGTCTAGATGTATCCTCATGGATGGCGGTGATGTAGGAGGAACTTGAAGCCCTGCACTAGAACATGACTTGGGATCTTGTTCCATTACCTCATGGAAGGAAGGCTATTAGAAGCAAATGGGTATGTAAGATAAAGCATGATATAAAGGACCAGGTGGAAAGATATCATGCAAGACTGGTGGTCAAAGGATATGCTCAAAAGGAAGGTATTGGTTTCAATTAAATATTTTCCCCTATTGTTAGACTGATGATTTTTTGGATAGTTCTAGTGATGTGTGATAAATATAGTTTACATTCAGAGAAATTGGATGTGAAGACTAATTTTTTCTTGGTGATCTTGATGAAGATATCTATATGCTCTAATCAGAAGGTTTTGTAGAAGAAGGAAAAGAGAACTTGGTTTGCAGGTTGAACAAATATCTGTATGATCTCAAGTAGGCATCGAAGTGTTGGTACAAGATATTTGATTCCTATATCATGATCTTTGGATACAGAAGACTTCATTCAGATCCTTGTGCATATTTCAAGGGTTTAGATGGTAATGATTTCATCATTCTTCTATTATGTGTGGATGACATGTTGGTTTTAGGCCCCAACAATGATCAAATCTAGGAAATAAAGGCACAGTTGGATATGAAGTTTGATGTGAAGGACTTGGGACCAACAAACAATATTCATGGGATTCAGATTTACCGAGACATAAATAATGGGATTATTTGGATATCATATAATAATTACTTATGGATATTCTTGAAACACTTTAACATGCAAGATTGTAAGCCAATCACTACCCCACTTCCTGTTAATTTCAAGTTATCCTCTATATTGAGTCCTAGTAGTGAAGTCGAGTGGATGGAGATGTATCGAGTATTGTATGCATCAACAGTGGGTAGTCTGATGTTCTATATGTTTTTTACTAGACTAGACATTTCACATGTAGTGGAAGCAGTTAGTTGATACATGGTGAATCCAAGACAGGATAATTGGATCATAGTGAAGAGGATCCTAAGATACATCAAGGAGACCTCAGATGCTGCATTATGTTATGGAGGATCAGATTTCACTATCATAGGCTATATTGATTTAGATTTTGGAGGTGATTCTAACCAGAGGAAATCCACTATTGGTTCCATGTTTACTCTTACAGGATGAGTTGTGAGCTATATTTCAAAGTTATAGTCAGTTGTGTCTTTATCCATGATGGAGGCAGAGTACATGGTAGCTACACAAGATTTCAAAGAGGTTATTTGGATGAGAAAGTTATTGGATGATCTTGGGAATAGACAGGAAAAGATTCCATTATTTTTTGATAGTAAAAGTGCCTTTCATATTGTAAGGAATCCATATTTTCATTCTAGGATAAATCACATTGGGTTATAGTATCACTTTGTCCGAGATGTGGTGGAGGAAGGAAGTATGGACATGCAGAAAATTCACACTAAAGAAAATTTGGAAGATTTCTTAATGAAGGTAGTTGACTCAAATGAGTTTAGATGGTATATATCCTTGAGTGTCCTTGTAGAGATGTGATCAACATGTTTGGTAGATAGAAAGGATGTGTTGATATGTGATTGATTCTCAATAAATCTCCAAGTGGGATATGTGTTGGCGGTTCTTTTTTGAGGATGGTGGTTTCCCCCTTGCTTTGTCAAGGGAGGAATCCATGGATGGTGGAGGATGATGTGGGTAGCCAACCCCACCAAACCCATACAGCGGAGGAAGACCAGTAGGGCTGGAAGAGGCCTATAAAAGTAGGCTCTTTCCTATTAGTTCTTTCATCCCATCAACTTCACCATCTCATCAAGAATTCATTAGTTTGAGTATGGTATTTTGTGAGGTAGTTTCTCCAACTATTCAATAGATATATTTTAATACGGTTTTCACCTTACAATAGTGAGGGAGTGTGTACCCAGTTTTATCCATAATGATCCTTCTATTTCTGGTGGTTTTTTATCCCTTTCATTTTAGGGGTTTTTCAACGTTACATATGGTGTCTATTTTGTCTACATTTTTCAACTCATTTTATCTCATGATTATTGCTGCACTATGGGTCAATAATTTACGGTCCCAATAAGCTAGAGATGGAGAACTCAGCCCTGATGATCACAAGTGATTCCTTCCCAAAGGCAACAATCAAGGGTGGAGGTCTGGTTGAGAAGAAGAGGGGAGGAAGGGATGAAAGAGTGGTGAACACACATCAGAGAGCGGTGTCATAGAAGGTTATAGGTTTGGTGAGTTCATTGAGTACCATAGAAGAAGATGATCATAAAAAAGGTGAAGGATTGTGGGTAAGAACATTGAGAGAGAAGGCGCAATGACATGGATGCTGATTAGAGAACAAATAGAGGGAATAAGAAAAAACCCTATTTACATGTGGAACCCTCTGGAATAATTACACCATCAAGGAGATAAAATATATACAACTAGATCGTCATTTTCCCTAAAATATATATACAAATGGTGATGGTTACTAACAGCCAAACACAACGAAATTGGGTCATTTCCTCATCAACCATTAACTATAATACCAAGACGGTTGGGCAGGGTTTGCGGTGTTTCTATATGGGCGACAACATCGATTGCATCCATTGATCATTGCAAACATTCATAGCCATGTATGTCCTCTAGGCCGATAATATTCAACTAGGCCACCACCCACAGGTCTCAATAATTTTCAGTACACTCAGTGGATTTATCCAAAATGATAAGAGATATTTGTCAGATACAGATATATTTATATATCATTGTCACACACACACACACGTATATATATATATAATTATATATTAGAGACACAGACATATATATTAATATATTTATCTGTACTATTTTATAATATATTGGTGTAATTATAATTACATATATATATAATTATAAATAATTATAAAAGAATATTAAAAATTTATATATATTATATTTATATAAATATATATTTATTGTTATATGAATCATATTTAAGAATATATAAATATGTGTTCGGGGTGATTTAAAATTTGAAAATGTTTGATATTTTTCAATTAAGGATTCAATTTGAGTTTGTAAAGAAATAAGAGAGATTTCTATTTGAATCTCAAAATGGGAATATAGTTTTACAAAGCTTTTGAAAACAAAAAAGAAAACTTATTTTTTTGATAAAAGGAAGGTGGGTGATAGAGGTGTCATAGTTTTTCTTTAAGTCCACAAGACACCATATATGGGAGACCACATGTAGGAGGCATCAAGCATTGACTAGTGAAGAAGTGTGATTAATGATGTGTGGTGCATGACGTGTATATGAATAAGAGAGGGGAAGCCTTGGATCATGGAAGCAATTTAAATAGATCACCAAGTGAAATAGATATTTTTATGACAATTAAAGTGTGTGATTTTTGAGTATTGTAATTTTTATTTGATAATAAAATTACTGATTCTCAAGTAGAGTAAGCTTTTTCCAAAACACTGTAATTTCTAGTGTTTTTTGATTTTTTTTCCATTCCATCCACAATTTCTTCACCAACATATAGTATTAGAGGAGGTGATCTATTCTTTTCTTGCTGACTAAATATAGAGGATTCACATCCTAATATTTCTGTCCATATTGATATTTTTAATGGCCAAAATTATTTCACTCTATAGAAACAACATGTAAAGAATACTTTGACTCATGAAGGTATAGTGAAATAATTGAAGAAAAAATCAGAGAAGTTGGAGAATACTAGTCCTGATGATTGGAAATATATGATAGATTTAGTGATGATCACTATTCAGTTGTATTTTGAAGATAATACACTATGAGAGCTAATTAATATAATAGATTTTGAGGAGATCTGGATGAAGATTGAAAGAATGTATAAATCTAAATCTATGAAAAAATCGTTTATATCTGAAAAAATGATTGTATCATCTCTGAATGTTGGAATGTGGAGATTTGGTAATACATTTGAATGAGTTTACAAAACACATGACAAAATTTTATTTAGTGTTATCTAAGACTGATAACAAAGTCAACGTAGTTCCGGTGGTAATAGAAGAATAAGAATACAAGGCTTTGCTTCATATAAGTTCTTTACCAAATTTATATGATAATTTTGTCACCACACTATCATTTGGAAAAGACACTCTGAAATTGGATGATTTTATTTCATCATTGCTAATGAACAAGACTCAAAAAAATATTAACAATGATTAATCATTAGGAAATAATGGGTTTTTTATAGTGACTGGTGGAAGCAACTATCAAGGAAGGTCAATAGAACAAAGGAATTTCTCAGTGCCTAGGAGAGATAGAAGTCAATCAAAATTGAGAGGTGATTTTGTATGTTATATGTGTGGCAAGAAAGGTCATATGAAAATAAATTTTATGAATTTTAGTGATCAAATGGAGAAAGAATAAAAATAAGAAGAAACATATGAATAATCAGTTGAGGTGAATACCATGAATCAAAACTAGGGGTATGGAAGTGATTTATTACTTACAACTGTGGAATATGTGAATGATTTAGACTAGATTTTAGATTATGGTTTCTATTTTCATATATGTGGAAAAAATTAATGTTTTTATAGTTATGAGGAGTACAATAGTGATATTGTGAAAATTTCTAAAAAATCAAAAAGAAATTTTTTTGGCATCAGTACAGTGTGAGTTTTTATATTTGATGGAGTTTTGCACATTTTACAATGTATGATGTGTACCTAATTTGAGAATGAACTTTATTCCTTTGGATATGTTGGATTCCAAATGTTTTATGATTTCTTCTAGTGGTGGAGTTCTCAAAGTGACAAGAGAAGTAATGACCATGATCAAAGGTAGAAAATTAGGAATCTGTACAAGTTGATTCGAGTAGGTGGAGCTTCTTTGAGACCCCAAAGTACTGTTATAGGTGATGATCAGATAGATATGCTTGCAACTAGTTATTTGAAAAAAATGCAACATTTTCTTCAGTTTTTTGTGGTACAATGGATCTATAATATGTTTTTCATCATATTTGAGCATTTTGACACCTGTAATGGGTGTGGTGGGTTATTTCCACCTTGGGAATGACATTGAAGGTTCTGATGGATGATGATGTGGTGAATTATTCAATTTTTAAATCACGGTGGAGATTGTTGGGGTGATTTCAAATTTTAAAATGTTAGATATTTTTGAATTAAGGATTTAGTTTGAGTCTCTGAAGAAATATGAGAGATTTATATTTGAATATAAAAATGGGAATAAGGATTTACAGAGAATTTTGAAACAAAAAAGGAAAACTTGTTTTTCTTATAAAAGGCAAGGAGGGTGATAGAGGCGACATGAGTTTTCTTCAAGTTCGCAATACACCACATATGGGAGAACACAAACAAGAGGCATCAAGCATAAAATGGTGATGGAACGTGATTAATGATGTGTGGTGAATAGTGTGTCTATAAATAAGAGAGGGGAAGCCTTGGATCATAGCGGTGGTTGAAATATTGCACTAAGCGAAGTAGAGATTATTGTATCATTGGAAGTGTATGATTTGTGAGACTTGTAATTTTTATTTGATAATAAAATTTTTGATTCTCTAGTTGAGTAGGCTTTCTCCTAACCATGGTAATTTCTGGTGTTTTTCAATTTATTTCTATTGAATCTACAATTTATTATCCAATAATATGTGTATATATATATAATATATGCAAGGTACCCATTATGTGTGTATTTATTTACGTGTATTAGAATATAAACATAAATATATATATGTTTATTGATACACACATATTTATATATAAACATTATATGTATAGGGAATTTTTTTACTTTAATAAAACACTAATTGAGGCACATCCAAGTCATTATGTCATAGATCTTTTCACAATTTTTGATTTGATATATGGTAGAGACCAAATAGACACTCAAATCAAAATTTATGGTTGTTTGAAGTTCAAGTCATATTTTCAACTTATTTTAGATCATTCATTAATTTATTAAATTTCTCTATTATTAAATTATTATTAAATAACTATTACATAAAAAAATACCAAATTGTTAATTAAAATTATTTTTTAATTATTTTATAAACCATTTTCATTAAATATCTTATATATTAAGTGTAATTAAATATTTAATATTATCTAAATCATATTTAATAAAATATATTATATTTATATGAATATAAATATATTTTTATATTAATATATGATTTTTAATAATATATAAACTTTTTTATGAAATATACCTTTTATCAGCACTAAAAAAATACTGATAAAGGCAATGTTTTATCAATGCTAAAAACAAGTGATGATACAAGTGACCTTTATTAGTGCTAAAAAAATTCTGAAAAATGATAATTTTTAGCTAGTGCTCATAAATTCACCCCAAATTCTTGGGAAATGGTGGTTCAGCCTTTTTCGGTGGTCTCTCGGCGTTCAATTAGAGCATG
Organism: Viscum album; assembly: GCA_963277665.1. Lineage (NCBI taxonomy): Eukaryota > Viridiplantae > Streptophyta > Magnoliopsida > Santalales > Viscaceae > Viscum > Viscum album. The sequence continues at coordinate 3,893,934 of OY728129.1, forward strand.
ACTCTTCGTAGGCGGCGATGTGGCTCAACCTCTTAGGTCTTCCCCTTCCTTTTCGCAATATCTTCTTCTTTTGGAAGATAGGTGATGTAGTGGGATCATTCCTGTGCTCTGATGATCTAACTGCTCAAATGCTTGATGCTTCCATGGAGAGAATTTATGTCGGAGTAGATCTATCTTCCTCCCTACTAGACCAAATTATCCTCAGGGCTGGCGACTATTTCTCTTGGTGGTAAAAAATCTACCCCTCTTCCCCGATTCATTTTTGTGTGAGATGTCATCTTCAAGGACACTCAATAGCTGCATGTAGAAAATTCAGGTATTCCCCACAAGCCCCCCTCCATATCACCCCTTCTGAGGTATCTTCTTTTTCCCTGGATCATTTTTCCTGTATCATATATTTTCTATCTTAGGATGATTTTTTCATCATAAAAAATATTTTTTATATGGAATATATATGTATGAATATATTATAAACCGATGGGTGGGACTAGAATTACATAACCCTCTAATACATCTTGTAAAACTTATATCTCATTAGATTGTTATGCATGGAAAATGGGTAATGAGGCTATTCCACTATGTTATGATGTCTTAGTAGAGAAACTTGGTTTATATTTATGATATTTTATGGTTGTGCATAAACCACATCCATAAATTATGACTCATGTTTATTTTCTCATGGTTTATGAACATTGCATTATGATTTCCACATTTTTATGCCATATACCATTTGTATGTGTTCATACCTAAATGGTATTATTTGCCTATTCCTTTATGACGTTATTTATGGTCATTCATGCATGTCCATTTTATATCTCGTATATTTTCCCTTACTGGGATATTAATCACCCTTCTCTTTGTTTATGTAGCTCCCTAGGGTTTCCTGTGCGGTGATATGTCTCAAAGAAATTTATATATGAAGAATTATGTGGAAGAAATATATGTTATATATATATATATATTACTAATCTCAAAATATACTAAACCTTTAGGTTTTGAGTGTCTATTTTAATCTTGAGTTGTTATTATTGGGGTAGGAAAATGTCTCACCGATCCACCAAATGCACACCACTAGAACTTAGTGTAGCAGAAAGACAAGATCCAGATGCACACCACTGGAACATGATGCCGCCAGGTGCTACCTCTAGGGTGCTACCATTAGATGCTACCACTAGAGTGATACCACTAGGGTGCTACCATCAGGTGCTACTTCCAGTGTGCTACCTTCATGTGATAACACCACGGTGCTACCATTTGGTGCTACCTCCAGGATTATACCGTTAGGTGCTACCCACATGGTGACACCATCAAGTGATACCGCCAGAGTGATACCATCATGTGGTATCACTAGGGTGATACGGTTAGGTGCTACTGCTAGCGTACTACCCTTAGGTGCTATCGCCAGGGTTCTACCATCAGGTGCTGTCATCACGTGCTGCCACTAGGGTGATACCGTCAGGTGCTACCACCAGGGTGCTACCACCAGGATTCTACCATCAGGTGCTACCACCAGAGTGCTGTTGTCGGGTTCTACCTTCAGGTGCTACCGCCAGGGTGCTACCGTCAGATGCTACCACCAGGTTGCTACCGTCAGGTGATACCTCCAGGGTGCTACTCCCATAGTACTACTATCAGGTGATACCGTCAAATGCTACCATCGGGGTGCTACTGTCAGGTGCTGCCGCTAGAGTGGTACCAAATGGTGCTACTTCTAGGGTGATTCCATCTGATGCTACCTCCAGAGTGCTACCTCCAGAGTTCTACCGTCAGGTGCTACCACCACGGTGCTACCATCAAGTGCTACTGCCAGTGTGATACTATTAGGTGCTACCACTAATATGTTATCATCAGGTGCTACTACCAGGGTGCAACTATCAAGGCCTACAGCTAGGGTGCTACTATCAGGTGCTAATATCAGGGTGCTACCATCAAGTGTTAGCATTAGGGTGCTACCATTAGGTGCTACCACCAACCTACTACTATCACATGATACCACTAGGGTGTTACCATTAGGTGTTGCTACCATATTGTTACCATCAGGTGCTACTGCCAGCATACTATCATCAGGTAGTAATACTAGGGTGCTACTATCAAGGGCTACCATCAGGTGCTACTACCAGGGTTCTACCATCAGGTGCTACTGTTATCCAGATACTACCATGTGCTACCACTAGGGTGTTACTATCAGGTGTTACTACCATATTTTTAACGTTATGTGCTACCTCAAACCATCAAAACACCGCTTTTTTTCCTCCAAAAAACCTCCAAAATCCTCTCTTCCTCCCCTAAAACCTATGGAATTCACTAATAAACCTTAATCAACATATTTACTATAAAGTAATGGGTTGGAAGGTTTGAGTTGTTACATTAACCCACATATCCTTAAGCCTTGGAGACATTTAAACCTTAATGAAAGTCCTTTTGATTAACTGTGGTTTGAATATTTATACGGTGGAGATGTTATAAGCCTTTCATGGAAATGGTAAGTGGCATTTTTTGAGGTATATATTGAATTTAAATTACATTGTACCTTAATGATGAGAAAAAAATTAGTGAGGTAAATTGAAAATTATAGGCATATTGATAATGAATTGAAAAATAAAAAATGGATGAATGAAAATATGTAGCTATTTCAAAAGAATAAAAGTAAAATAATTGGTTGATTTTTTTCTTTGAAAAATGTGGTGTTGTTGAAATTTTCTTATGTAATGATTGGACATTTAATTTTCTATTTAATCAATTTATTTTATTGATATTAAATTTAAATCATGGTAGGGTGATCATCCTTTGTAGTATGTTGAGATTCTATCCTTGAGGAAAAGTATGAATTCAAGTGAGGGGGATTTGATATGTACAATTTATGCATGATTTTTAGTATTAAGATGCATTAATTTTTTAATTTAAATGATTAATTCTTGCCCATGTATTTAATGATTTTTTTCACCTATGGAAGGATACAATGTTTTATGGAAAACAAGAAAAGGGAGAAAAAATGATCAATATTTCCACTTAAAGATGGATTTTCATGATAAATGATGATCATAGGAGCTTCTGGGGGTCATAACTAAAGAATATGGTTATAATGGAGGTTCTAGAGCTATAAAAGTACTTTTTATGTCATCAATGTCTAATTTATGATGTCAAAATTTTAGTAAACAAGGTGTAAAACCAAGGTAGGAAGAGAAAAGGTAGTTGGGAGAAGAACATATGTGTCACAATGTGATACATATGTGTCACACTGTGACCCACCCCAAAATTTTTAAAACTTCATTTTACATCACAAATTCACTTATAGGGAGTTGGTCCATGAAATATTATAGTGTAAAAGCATTATTCACCATGTAATATGTGCGGGTGGGGCTTAAAATGACTGTATTTGATGAGATTTATGATGGGAGACCTCCCATTATGACCCAAAATGGATCAGGATCTCCATTAAAGGCCCAATAATCCTTTTTTATGCATTTATATGTGAATTAAATTCTACTTGAGTACCCATGGAGATCTATAAATAGATGAAAACGTTTTTTTTTTGTTATGGATCAATCAAGAGACCAAAGCCTGGGGTGAGTAGCTGTGCTGTTGCAGAGTCCTCCACTGGTCTTTCTCTTCACTTTTATTTCATTTTTTATTTCTATATTCCCCTTCCTTATTAATCCCTCATTACTAGAATGGGGGTGTGGACATTCTTTCCTTCTTATAGGGTAATGTAGACAATGGGGGAAGGTGCTTCTGGATTTTATTTTATTTCATCTTATTCATGTTGGGTTGCTGAAATTTCTAATTCCAATTTCCAATATCTTTCTATTTCTTAAATTTATGACCATTGATTTTTGAATCAGAAATGAGAATATTTATATTGTGCAACTGATTTCCCCAAACTACTTCATAACCATTGAATTTTCTAGGATAATTAGGTATAAATACTATATCAGGATAAACATAGAGCATTAAAACCTTAATTTACCAGACTAGGGGAAATAGGGTATTTTTGTACTAAGGAGGAGACACCCTAACCATAGTATCCTCCTCATTTTGACTCCAACTATAAGGCCCTAGACTTAAATATTTCATAATCTTGAATTAAGTTAATAATTCACATTGAGGATCTTTTTAGGATTATATTTTTAGAGAATTAGGCCGTAAATATTACATTACATCTCAAAATATTAAAAATTAGACACTTCTACTCTATCCAATTTTTTCACAATAATAAAAATCCTTAAATAAAACAAGAAAGATTTTCTTGATTTAAATCTTTTCAAATACTTCATTTTTCTTATCCTTCCTTATACCCTATGAAAAACATTTCAAAAACTTGGGATGAGCACAAAAAACTCAGTAAGGGTTATAAAATAAATAAAGAAAACATTAATCCATCAATACATACAAATCAATGAAATAATACTTCTCAATCATAAAACATAAGCTCTTTAACATACCTCATGAAATCATAATATTTATGAATAAAACATAGAAATCATAAATCATAAAGTTAACATGTGGCATCTATATCATACTTACATTGTAGCTTTCACAGCTACATAGAGAGTTACGTTTGGAATACCCATCACAATATATTCCTTAAATCTCTTAGGAGAAACATTAACATTTACCTCGGTCGTGTTACCCAATGAATTGGTGAGCTATATCAGGCTCAACCACCCTAGGTTTATCACAGAACCACCGATATATGTAAACAATTCCTAAGAACCATAACAAAATCATAACAATAAAACAAGCATAAAGGAATGATAACACTTCCACATTGCAATCAAAATAAATATTTTCAAGATATTGAAATAATAAATGATTTCTCAAAAGAATTTTCAATATCAAAATATGTAAAAAGGGTATATGGTATTTATTTTCCTTTTAAAAAACATTAAGTCTTGTTAAGGAAGTCAAATATCAAATAATACTTGCAGCGGTGGAAAGGTCGTTGTCACCACGTACATTAAAAAGAAACAATCCCTTTTTCGTTTTTTAAAATGCTTCATAAAACAAAAGATTCATTTTGAAAACCATTGAATTAAATTAAAAGAAAATGGTATAATTATACACTGTATAAAAGAAGTTCGTGTATAAACCAAAATATGCCTCAATGAAAGGAGATTTAGACGAAGTCCCTTACAAAGATCATTTTGTAAATAAAATAGATCGATTATGTGTATTCAATATAAGTACACATAAATAAAGTATAAATAAAATATAGGATATCAAAATTTATTCCTCACATAATCATAGCATGACATAATCAATAAGTATAAGTTTAACCTAATGAATGGAAATTGGGTTAAGAAGTTACCCTAGGAAAATTCGGCAGCCTAACGACGTCACTTTAAAATTTATAAAATGTGTTGATGGGAGAGAAAAGATTATCTCATCACTTGGACATTAAATTTATAGAAACAAGGATATATAAGAAAATATACCACCATAATAAAATATAAATTAAAAGACATAATATAAAATAAGTCTTTGACTAAAAGAGGAGGGTGAAAGGTTCCCTTACCTTGAGTCCAACTCGTCACATATGTTCCTTGTTCTTCTTGAATAATAAAATTAAGTTAATTTATACTTAATTTAGAACATTTTTCAATTATATTATTCCCTTTATATCACTTATTACCACGTTATAAACATTACATAATTATTTAAGTTAATATCGGTCATTTTGCTGATATTCGGTACTTGAGTAGAAAAATAACTTATTTTGATATATAACTTGTACATACAGTAAAAAGTATATCATCTAAAAAATAGTATACATTATTTAAATATGATATATATCTAGTATATATGTATTTATAATAATCCATAACATTTGGAGATAATAAATGAAATGCACCGCTCATGGAGGTGGTAAGCCGTACGTACGCATGAACGATACTTTCGTTTATATTTCATATTTAAAGGAATGAAAACTTAATGATAAATAGGTATATTATAATTATAGTATAATATCATATTTTATATATGTTACATAAGTTCATTAACTCAATACTTTATACGTTCCATGTATGGCACGAACGATTCATATCACTTTGAGGGGGTGGTAGTCCGCACTTCCTCAAATGAAATTATCATGTTTACACATCATGAAAAGAATAAATGTATGTTGTAAATAAAAATTACATAAGAATAGATATAATATAAACATAATATATATCATATATAAATACATTTCCATCATAATATCCACCATGAGAGGTGGTAGTGGAAAATCGAACAGTCATCATTTCGTGAGGCAGAAGTTCACCGTACACAGAAATAATATGTTCGTATCCATTAGATGGAGATGTGTGTAAGTATAGTTCTAATAATTATCATAAAAACATCCTATTATATTTAATATACTTGTTTGGTTATAAAATAATGTAATAAAGATATTTTATGGGGTTGGAGAAGGAAAATAAATGAAAGAAGCTTGAGAGAATACATTACATCAAATCGGGTAAATTTTTTTTATTTAAGCTAAAAAGATTTATTGAATTGCATTCTACCCAAGGAAAGGATTATAGGAGGAATAGAGGGATGTTGGGATCTTTTTTTGGTATATTTTTTACAATCCAAGGGGCTTGAGAGGTGTGAGTAAGGGTTATAGGTGGTGGCCTTTTATAAGAGTGATGAGGTGTAATTTAGAAATGTCTTGAAAGATTATTTTATTATAAACTAAATTTTGATTTAAAAAGGTCCATAACTCATTTAATTAGAATATACAATGATTATTTTTCTAAATCCTCTCAACTAATATGTTTTAAACAAGTTTTTGTTTCAAATTTAACTTTATCTTTTAGCTTTAACATTTAGTTAACTAATTTGACTCTTACCATGTCTTATTGTATATTCATACTATATGGTTAATATAGTTACCATAAAATTCCAATAGAACCACAAGTGATTAATTAATGATATTTTAAACATTATCTAAGTCATTTGGCCAAATATTAGATTTTTAGGACTGTTATATCATTTAATAAAATAGTATTTTTTTGAAAACTCATTTATGTCAATTTTTATACTATTCATATCATGACGTTTTAAAAATTCATAAAAACTTGTTTCTTTCAAAAAAAAAATCATTAATTCAAAGATAAAAATTTAAAATCATCCCTAAAATTCTTTGATGGCATAAAAAGTTTAAAAATAAATTTATTTTAATATTTATAATCCCATTTATTTAAACCATCCATTAATAAGGTAATCATTACATCATCATTTTGTCATAAATAAATTTATTTATCTGATGTTTAAAAAATATAAATAAAATATTATTATTTAGTAAATATTTTTAGCTTTATAATGACTATTTATAGTCGAAAATATCACTTATATAACCCATATAATTTTTTTTACTAAAAGATACTTGTTTATGTTACATTTTTCTTTACTTTAAATTAATTCTTATAAAATGTCATGTTCACATAAAAGTGGCTTCATGGGGTCCTAAAATAGACCCAAGGATTACCATGGTCAGACATATATCATAAAATAGGATTAGGACACATTTTAGGGTATTTTTATATTATTATAATATTATTTTTTACACTTATTTACCGGATTTACCTTTTAACCATTGTAAATAAAATAATTACTGAAGTTACAATTCATAATTTCTAAAAATAAAAGGTATATATTTACACAATTTTAACCTACTAATTCGAAATATGGAATCCATTTTACAAAATTCAAAACACATAACTCGCAGAAATTAATTTAAAATTAATTCCCGTTGTCAAAACCAAAAAGTGGGTTTTTAAGAAGTAATAACTATCAAAAGATTGATACGTGTTTATGTATAATTAAAAAGTAAAATTACTTAAAATGAAAAAAATTGGATTAAATGATAAAAACATAATTTAATTACACTTTAAATCCAATTAAAAAGATAATATAACCATATAAATAAATCAGATGATAAGACAGTTTTGACTTAAAATGCAGTATTTTCACTATTAATTAAAAAATAAAGTTTATCAGAAAAATACTAAAAATTCACCTAAAGTAAATTTTAATGTACCTCTTCTAAATAAGAAGTTTATTTTTTCAAATGGAACATATAAAATTGACAAAAACTAGATTTAAAAAGGCTTCTCCATCAAAAGGCAGTAAAACTACCTTTTAAAAATATTAGAGCATTTCTTGCTTAAAATTGGATTCATTATTATTTTAAGCCTCTAAAATTTATTGGATAAATGTAAAGACATTTAAAAAACATGTATAATCATATTGTAGTTAGTTCTATTTATTCCCACTAATACAACGATTAGGCTTTAACTACCATTTAAAATAATAATATTATTATATTATTTTTCGGTATAACTCAAAGCTGTGTGCAACGTAAGATTTCAAAGAAAGTCGTTGTTGCGTGTTGAGTATGCTATAGGAAAAAGTTTCCTCTTTAAAATAAAATTAAAAACTTATTCATAAATATTAATAGTTATGAAAATGTATTATTCTATAAATACCTGGGTCATTACATCCTTCCCCCTTTTGGAAATTGCGTCCTCGCAATTTTAAAATTGGGATCGGAAACTTCATTGAAAATCCGATATTGAAAAAAGAGTCAATAAAACTATCACTTTTAAAGAAATAAAGAGAAGTAAAAAGGTCACCCAAGATAACAAATTCTAGGATTCCACATGGATATGGAAGAAAAACTAACTCTCATAGACTAAAAGAGAGTGATAGAGAACCTGATCACAGAAAGTTAACCACCAAAATAGAATAAATTTGTGTTTGGGTACAAGTCTGTTGATAAAAGCAAGTGTATAACATTTTTTTCTTCAAGATTATTTTTATATAGTTGAAGAATTTTATTACTACCTAGACTAAAATCATAAGGAAATATACTTACATGAAAGGTAGTGTTTCATCCTTTAATAAATGTCTACCACAAACTCATATTTTCTCCAAATGATGAGAATTCAAGATGACTTGGTCACATCTGAAGTGCTAGAATGAACTTCTAGAGAATCACATAATTCACAAAGATGAACTATTTATTTCACATGTCTTTAAACATTAACCAAAAACAAAATGGTTAGTACAAGATCAGATAATCCCCAAAAAAACAATCCTCTATAAAAAGAAATACTACTCTTAATCTCCAAAATTATACAAACAATACCCAAAGTTCAACAAAGACCATTCAATAAAAAACTATCCTTAAAATTATTCAAAATAATCCAAACTAATATTGAAACCCAAAATTCATAAGTATTTGATCACATAGACTTCCATGATAAATCTTAACATTTATGTTCAAATAACATCGACTACTCATAAAGTCTCATATTGAAAAGTAATTAACCTAATCACATATTCTTTATGATAGGTTAATCATTTCCATAAATAACCCAAATAGCCATATGTCCATGATAAAAATATATATTCTTCCAAAATAATATTTCAACCATTACTCCACAAATTAAATCCCATAGTATTCTATTTTCCTTAGGCATATAGTGTTTCCAAAAGAGTGAACGTCTTCCAAAATAACATTTATCACTTAATCACCAAATCATTTTCCTATACTAAGGATATCCATTTGATAAAACATAGGTTCCCAAAATCAACTTATTCTTGATGCATAAAATAATTTAACTAAAAATAATAAGTCATACTAACAAGGGACTTCACGTAGGCCAGTGGTAAGCGATAAATCCTAGTCGCACCCTGATTGTGGGTTCGATTCCCACAGCTTTGTCCGATGCAACACATTGTCACATGGTCTGTGTGCTGTCCTTTTTTCAAAAAATGTATAATTATAATAACATTAAAAAAATGAGATAAAATCCTTAAAAATATCCATAACATGTTTTAACCTCAAAGGTTATTTCATACCCCACATTTTGTATCCCAAAAACTAATAACCCATAATTTCCTTAAATCCAGGGATCATATAAACCCTAATGGTTCTTTATAACTATATCCACAAAAGAAAATACAATTCTTCCTCGAATAGAGTTTTTACATAACAAAAATTAGGGTTACAAATAAAATAGAAAAGTCTTCCAAAGTAATCCCATCAACAAAAGAGCATTAATACTTTTAAACATTTCATCACCCAGATATCTAATATAACTCTCAAATTTCAAAGTGTAGACATCTTAATCCTCCAACAATATTCATGATCCCTTAACCATTATTTTCAACTTATTCTGTAATAATTATTTCCTACAAAAAAATCATGAATCATATCCTAAGATTCAATAATGTCAAAACATCAGCTAAGAAATAATCCATACCTTTCATAGGTCATTGTTAGTTTCCTCATCCTCAATTGGAATGACATTAGGAAATGGTAAAAATATATTTGTATGGTCCTACTGATCCCATTCCCAAACCTTCTTTGTAGGACATCTATTTTCACAATTAACATGCACACTACATTTAAAACATTCAATTGATCCCTCAGAAAGAACTTTTCTCCCTTTCCTGGAGTCAACTAAACACTTCCTTTTTCCATGGTAGGTTATTACTTTATGACCTTAATTACCACATCTATAACATCTTCTCAACCCTTTGAAGCATTTTACTAGGTGTTTCTTTCCACATCCTTGACACATAGGTTTTTGAATATACTTACCTTTATGATTATTACCTAAACTTCCATAGGGATTCATTTCTCGCATATATGATGCCTTATAAAAATCACCAACATTCAAGTGCTCAATCATGACTCCAGATATTTGGTTGAGAATAACCACAAGAGTTCTCATTGAAGCTCCCATTTCATTCGGTTGGTTAAACCACCATAGTTTCTTTCATATCCATTGTTACTTTGGTGCCTGCTAGATCCAACCATTTGTTAAAACCAAAATGGTAAGTGTGATTATATCAGTAAAATCATCATATACTATCTTATGATGAGGTAAACACTAATATATACTTATTAATGTTATCTTAAACACATTAAATTTATCTAAAATAACTATGAATCTTTCTAATATGCTAACCATTATGGTTATGTCACTTAAGCTTAAATAACACCCTAACCTCTAAAGTTATCTAAACTGACCTATGATACCAACTATAAGGCCCTATCCTTAAAAATTACATAATCTTAAACTAAGTTAATAATTCACATTGATGATCTTTTTAGGTTTAGAGTTTTAGAGAATTAGGCCGTAAATATTACATTACATCTCAAAAGATTACAAAGTAGACAAGTCTACTCTATCCAATTTTTTCACAATAATAAAACTCCTTAAATAAAACAAGAATTATTTTCTTGATATAAATATTCTTGAATAATTTCTTTCTCTTATACTTCTTTATACCCTATGAAAAAAATTTCAAAAACCTAATATGATCACAAAAATATCAGTAAGGGTTATAAAATAAGGAAAGAAAACATTAGTCCATCGATACATATAAATGAATGAAATCATACTTCTCAATCATAAAACATAATATCTTTAACATAAATCATGAAATCATAAGATTTATGAATAACACATATAAATCATAAATTATAAAGTTAACTTGTGGCGTCCATATCATACTTACATTGTAGCTTTCACAGCTACATAGGGAGTTACGTTTGGAATACCCATCACAGTATATTCCCTAAATCTCTTAGGAGAAACATTAACATTTACCTCCATCATGTTACCAAATGAATTGGAGAGCTATCTTGGGATCATCCACCCTAGGTTTATCATGGAACCACCCATATACGTAAATAATTCCCAAGCCAACGAGCCTGTACCCGAGTGGTAAGGGCTCCTGCTTGGCATCCAAGAGAACCAGGTTCAAAACCGGGTGGAGGAGAATTTCCATGGTACTGTAGCAGTACTATAGCAGGTACTGTAGTAGGTATTGTTCGGTACTATAAAAGCCAGAACTATTCCCCCGATTTGGGCTTTCGGGCCATCGGTTTGGGCTTACGGGTCTCAAGGGCTTTTGGTCCATCAAAGTTCTTTAGGCCACAGGGCCTTCGAGCTATTGAAGTCCATGAAGTAGCCCAGTTCACATAGAGTAGGCCCCATAAGAGGATCAGAGCACCAGTAGCAGTCACCAAAAGCAGAGCTAACCAGATTGGATGAATGAGAGGGTATGACAACCGCCATCGGGACCAGGAATCATGCAACTTTGTACTGGGAAATGCTAGACGATCATCAATGCAGGTGGGGAGCTAAAGGAGATCAATGATGCAGAAGATGGGGAGGGGCAGTTCTAGTGGGTTGGTCCTACAGGTCATGTTATGGGCATGGTATGCCTCTGGGTCTTCAGGTCATGTATTACGGGTCATGTCGGGCCTTGTGCCTTGGGCCTACGAGTCATGTACAGGTTCCCCTTCAACCCTTAAAAGGGGGATTATCTATAATAAAATAAAAAATAAGGCCTTCGGGCCATTCAAAGTAAATAATTCCCAAGAACCATAACAAAATCATAACACATAAAACAAGCATAAAGGATTGATAACACTTCCACATTGCAATCAAAATATTTTATTTCAAGATATTGACATAATCAATGATTTCTAAAAACCAATTTCAATACCAAAATACATAAAAAGATTATATGGTATTTATTTTCCTTTTAAAAAACATTACGGCTTGTTAAGGAAGCTAAATATCAAATAATACTTGTAGAGGTGGAAATGTCATTGTCACCACGTACATTAAAAAGAAACATTCCCTTTTTCATTTTGTAAAATACTTCGTAAAACAAAAGATTAATTTTGAAAAATATTGAATTAAATTAAAATAAAAAAGGTATAATTATACACTATATAAAAGAAGGTCATGTATAAACCAAAATATTCCTCAATGAAAGGAGATTGAGATGAAGTACCTTACAAAGATAATTTTGTAAATAAAATAGAAAGATTATGTGTATTAACTATAAGTAAACATAAATAAATTATAAATACAAGATAGGATATCAAAATTTATTCCTCACATAATCATATCACGACATAAAATGAGGGTGAGAGGTTCCCTTACCTTGAGTCTGACTAAAAGAGGAGGGTGAAAGGTTCCCTTACCTTGAGTCTGACTCATCACGTATGTTCCTTGTTCTTACTGAATAATAAACCTAAGTTAATTTATACTTGCTTTAGAAACTTTTTCAAGTATATTATTCCATTTATATCACTTATTACTATGTTATAAACATTACATAATTATTTAAGTTAATATCGGTCATTTTGTCAATATTCGGTATTTGAGTCAAAAATGAACTTGTTTTGATATATAACTTGTACATGTATTAAAAATTATATCATATAAAGAATAGTATTCCTGATTTAAATATCATATATATCCAGTATATATGTATTTATAATATTCCATAACATTTATAGATAAGAAATAAAATGCACCGTTCATGGAGACGGTAAACTGTACGTACGCATGAACGCTACTTTCATTTCTATTTCATATTTAAAGGAATTAAAACTTAATGATAAATATGTATATTATAATTATAGTATAATATAATATTTTATTTATGTTACAAAAAGTTCATTAACACCATATTTTATACGTTCCATGTATGGAATGAATGAGTCATATCACTTTGATGGGGCGGTAGTCTGCACTTCCTCAAATAAAATTATTGTGTTTACACATCATGAAAATCATAAAGATATATTTTAAATAAAAATTACATAAGCATAGAGACAATATAAACATAATATATATCATATATAAATATAGTGTCATCATAATGACCACCATGAGAGGTGGTAGGGGAAAATCAAACAATCATTGTTTTGTGAGGCAGAGGTTCGTCGTACACAGAAACAACATGTTCGTATCCATTAGATGGAGGTGTGTGTAAGTTTATTTTTAATAATTCTCATAAAAATATTATAGGATATTTAATATACTATTTTTATTATAGAATAATGTAATAAAGAGAGTTTATGGGGTTGGTGAAGGAAAATAAATGAAAGAAGCTTGAGAGAAGACATTACCTCAAATTGGGTAACTCCTTTGGATTAAAGCTAAAATACTTTCTTGAATTGCCATATGTTCAAGGAAAGGATTCTAAGATGAAGAGAGGTATGTTGAGAGATTTTTTTGGCATATTTTGGATGATCCAAGGGGATTGATAGGTGTGATTAAGGGTTAGAGGTGGTGGCATTTTATAAGAGGGAGGAGGGGTAATTTAGGAATGTCTTGAAAGATTATTTTATTATAAACTGAATTTAGATTTAAAAATGTCCAAAACTCATTTAATTAGAATATAAGATTAGTATTGTTCTAAATCCTCTCAACCAATAGGTTTTAGACAAGTTTTGGTTTCAAAGTTAACCTTATCTTTTAGCTTTAACCCTTAGTTAACTAATTTGACTCTTACCATGTCTTCTTGTATATTCATACTATATGGTTAATATAGTTACCATAAAATGTAAATATAACCACAAGTGGTTCATTAATGATAATTTAAACATTATATAAGTTATTTGGACAAATATTATATTTTTAAGACTATTATATAATTTAATCAAATATTATTTATTTTAAAAACTCATTTATGTCAATTTTTATACTATTCATATCATGACATTTTAAAAATCCATAAAAACTTGGTTATTTCTAAAAAACGTCAATAATTAAAATAGTAAAAGTCATACTCATCCCTAAAATTAGTGTATTGCATAAAAAGTTTCAAAATAAATTTATTTTAATATTTATAATCTCATTTATTTAAATCATTCATTAATAAGGTAATCACTACATCATCATTGTGTCATAAATAAATTCATTTATTTGATGTCTAAAAAATATAAATAAAATATAATTATGTATAAAATCTTTTTATATTTCTAATTACTATTTATAGTCGAAAATATCACTTATATAACCCATATAAAAATTGTTTTACTAAAAGATACTTGTTTGTGTTACATTTTTCTTTACTTTGAATTAATTCTTATAAAATGTCATTTTCACATCAAAGTGGATCCATGGGGTCCCAAAATCGACCCAAGTATTCCCATGTTCTGAAATATATAATACAATAGAAGTAGGACACATTTTAGGGTAGTTTTATATTATTATAATATTATTTTTTACCCGTATTGACCAGATTTACCCTTTAACCATGGTAAATAAAATAATTACTTAAGTTAAAATTCATAATGTCTAAAAATAATAGGTACCTATTTACAAAATTTGAACCTATTTATTCTAAATATGTAATCCATTTTACCAAATTCAAAACACAGAACTAGCAGAAATTATTTTAAAATTAATTCCCGTTGTCAAAAACAAAAAAGTGGGTTTTTAAGAAGTAATAACTATCAAAATATTGACATGTGTTTATGTTTAATTAAAAAGTGAAATTACTTCCAAGAATTAAATGATAAAAACATAATTTAATTACACTTTAAAACCAATTAAAAATATAATCTAACTATATAAATAAATCACATGAAAAGAAAGTTTTGACTTAAAATGTAGTATTTTTCACTATTCATTAAAAAATGAACTTCATCAGAAAAATACCTAAAATTTACCCAAAGTAAATTTGATATCCCTATTCTAAATAAGAATTTTATTTTGTAAAATGTAACATATAAAAGTGACAAAAACTAGATTTAAAAAGGGTTCTCCATCAAAAGGCGGTAAAACTACCTTTTAAAAATATTAGAGTATTTCATGCTTAAAATTGGATTCATTCTCATTTCAAGCCTCTAATATTTATTGTATAAATGTCAAGACATTTAGAAAAAATGTATAATCATATTGTATTTAGTTCTTTTCATTCCCACCAATACAAAGACTTGGTGTTAACTACCATTTAAAATAATAATAATATTATATTATTTTTCGGTATAACTCAAAGTTGTGTGCAACGTAAGATTTCAAAGAAACTCGTTGTTGCATGTTGAGTATGCTATTAGAAAAAGTGTCCTCTTTAACATAAAATTAATATATTATTCATAAATATTAATAGACATGAAAATGTATTATTCAATAAATACCTGGGTCATTAAACCAACACCAATGATGAATTAATCAAATTAATTTCTAAATCTAGTTGCAGATAAACCCTAAAATCTACAAAAATATAGAATGCCTTAATCAAACTGATTTCAAAACACAATCTTCTTCGTTCTATCTCTCACTTTAAAAAACAACCAACTACTTATTCTCCCTTTTCATCAAATCAAATAAATCATCTGTTTTAAAAAACCTAATAAATTAATTGCACTGTCTCATAGGTTTGACCATGAATCACTACTATCTAAATTTTTAATTAATTAGTTTCACTTGTTTTTGTTTAAATAAATTATTAAATTTGGCCAGCCCATTAGGAAACTAACGACGCCCTGCAAGCGATCAGGGATTAAGTGAAATTTTAGAAATTCAAACCTAACTATTTAATCCCATTTTTTATCCATGGATAGTGTGGGAGATCTTTTGCACAAATTTGGAGACTTTCTATTCTCTCATTCCATTTCTCAAGATTCTGGAGAGAGAAAGACCAAGAATAGACCGATCCGAGTTCAGGGATCGATCGCGTGATCTTATAGAGATCGTATGAGTATCATAAGGTCTTTTATTTTTTGCTCTAGTATCCAATAATCAAAGCATTAAGTTCATGGAGATATGGTATACATGTGAATTATTTATAGGGAATCTAATTTGTTTCCTTCAAGCTACAATGATCTGGAGAAGAGAATATATCACCAATATTATGCTAGTACACCTAGTACCATTTTTGATTTTTTATACGTAAATTGAATTTCAAAAGATCATTGGTATAAAATAGGTATCACTATACCGAATCAAGAATTTTATGATAGATCCTATGTTAAAAATTAATAAATTTACCATCTTATATTATTTCATTGCATACTTAGTTCCTTCATGCACTACAAAAATACATGAATTAATGAAATTTTTTACATTCGCGAAGTTTTAAAACGTCGTTAATTCATTTACCAATGTTTTTGAAAAACATCGCTAAAAGAGGTGTCACTAAATTAGAGATGTTTATAGACATCTATATATAGCGACACCACATTTACCGATGTTTTATAGAAACATCACTAAATAAACGTTGCTAATTTTGTGATGTTTTTGAAAAACATCATTAAATGAGGTGTTACTAATTTAGCGATGTATGTAAACATCTTGAATTTAGCAATATTTTTAAATGTTTCTATTTAGAGAAGTTTATATGTGTTGCTAAATTAGCAATATTTATAGATGTCACTATTTAGTGACACCTCATTTATCGATGTTTTCCAAAAACATATGTAAATAAACATCACTAATTTTGTGACGTTTTTGAACATCATTATTTAGAGACACCTCATTAATCTAATTTACCAAAGTTTTTAAAAATGTAGGTAATTTTTTTTTGAAATTTATATATTTTTTAAATATATATTTTTATTTATGAGTAATTTTTTTGAATTTATATATTTTTTTAAAACTGGTAGTATATATTTTTTATGTACCAATAATTTTTTTTGGAATTTATATTTTTTATATAAAAATCCACACATCAACGCACCACTACTCCCCCCGCTCACCTCCCATCCTAAAAACATTGGTAAATGACAGCTAATTTACCAACATTTTTAAAAATGTCGTTAGATTTTTTTATCGGTTTTTTTTGAATTTATATTTTTCTTTTAAAACTGGTAGTATATATTTTTTATTTAAAAAAACCACACCTCAATGGGCCACTACTCCCCCCACTCACCTCTCATCCCTATACTTACCGACTTACCTCAGCACTCCCCTACCCCCCTATGCTCGCCTCTTCCCGCCTCGTACTCCACTCGCTCACCTCCCGTACTCCTTTGTGCTCACCTCCTCCCCATCCCCATACTCTCCCTATGCTCACCTCCTATATTTTGTGCTCAACTTTTGTTATCCACTCTCACGTAATCTGGCTCACATTACCCCCACCCCCATATGCTACTCACCCTAAATAAAAGAGCTACCACTAAAATTTGATCATTCGCCTCTTGCATCTGGATCAATAAGATATATTATGTTATATTTATATATATATATAAATGGATTTCAATATTTTAAAAATTAATATCATGTCATATATATATATATATATATTTATATACATATATTAATATATTTGTATTTATGTTATATTATATTCATATATATATTTAGATTTTACATATATTTAATATTATATATATATGTTTATATTTTATGTCTATTTATATGTTTATATTATATATATGTGTGTGTGTTTATATTATATATGTGTGTGTGTGTATGTGGGTGTGTCTGTAAATATATGTGTGTATTTATGTATACATACATACATACATACATACATACATACATACATACATACATACATACATACATACATACATACATACATACATACATACATACATATATAATTAGTCACGTTTTATGTATATGTGTTTGTGCTTATATATATATATATATTTACATTGATGTGGGGAAAGGATCTATATTAATATTTATATTTTTAGTGATGGTTTGTGGGAAATGTCACAAAATTAGCAATGTTTTTCTAGAAATGGCGCTAAATTAGCAGCATTTTCAGGAGATGTCTCTAAATTTGCGATGTTTTTCACGAAAGGTAACTAAATTAGCGATGTTTTTCATAAAACATCACTAAAGTTAAATATGAGAGGTATTTTAAAAAAACATCGCTAAATTACAAATTTTTTGTAGTGATGAGAAAAATCTAACCATACAAAGAAATTCCAAAACCTCATGGTGAATACTCTACACCGTAATATATTACCTCTAACCAAAACACTAAAAGTCAACATGAAACCTACTAGAATGCAACAAATCTTCCACTCCATCCAATATATCATTGGGCAATGACTATGGTCATGACATGATGAATGTTTTCAGCTGATGTTTCTTTTAAATTCCTTCTTCCACTTCCACCACTCACCTCCAGATACATTCCTAACATCTATAACACCCCAAATCCATAAAGTATAGGGAAAGATGAAACCTAAGCCTCTACATATATGAAATTTATAAGTCTATGTGTTTTTCACACACTAATTTTTCTTCAAATTTTTTTGAATTTTAGAAATATTAATACAAAATAATTTTCCATATGTAAGTCATCGATATTATATTTCCTATCCAATTAATCCCAAAGTTATTTTAAAATATCGAAAAAATAATCCATCTGCCTAAATAATCACCTTCATTCCACATTGAAATTTCACTAAGTTTGGGATTGTCCTTAGTTGGTTCATGTTTTTTAAACTGAATCCTAGGAAACAAACTCTGAATTGTAAACCAAATATTCATATGTTGTTTCCAACTTTTGTAGATCTAACAATTAAACTTTCTAGAAGTATAAAAATATCCACTTTAGTATCAAAACTAATTACAGAACTAGATAAAAATTAATTTGGAAATAATAGTCAATGTTAGATTAATCCTGATTATATTCTCCAAAATTGTTAGAAAAACACACACTAAACAGTATGTTAATGTGTTGATTAAACTAAACAGATCAATCATATTGTAAAAATAATGGATGATCTACATAATGCAAACAAACCCATATAAAACTTCAAATGAGCAAACATTATGATCCATGGATATTTATGTGAGAAATTATTTACTAAATCATTGAGAAAACATGACTTGACTTGATGAATACATTTCCCCACTTACACTGCAATGGGTTTCAAAAACTCTACTTCTAGTATAAGAATGTCTGGATATGAAGTAATGCAATCTATAACAGATCTCTTTGAAATATTTTTTTCACTAGAAATTGTAAGAGTTGATAAACCAAATGTGTATATGGTTGAGAATTAGGGGCAGGGGAGGTGAATTGACTGAAATAAAAAATTTAAAACAAAATTCTAAAAAAAATCTTCTTAATTTGCATACAAATTCTTCTCTCCATATTAAATAATAATATTATTTATCTTTATTTTTTCTCCATGTTTTTATTCTTTGGATGTATCTTAAAGTAAGTTTACTTATTCTTATGGATGTCTATATATATTTATGTAATTTATTGAAAATAATGTTAAAGTCACTCCTCTCATTTTTTTGTCTACTTCATTGTAATGAAGATTCAAAGAAGATACCTTCTTAACTTTCTGAAAAAAAATTCTCTTCATTTGAAGTATTTTTCATCTATGTCAATTCTATTTTATGTTTCACCCTTTAAACATACAATATGTTATATTTTCTCTCTTTCTCTATAAATTTTTTTTTTTGTATCATATACTTTCTTGATTAGGATGATTTTTTCATTGTAAAAATTATTTTTTATGTGCAATATATATATATATGTGAATATATTATAATCTAATGGGTGGGACCCGAATTACATATCCCTATAATATATTGGAAAAAACTCATATCTCATTAAATTTTTATGCATGGAACATGGGTAATGAGGCCAATCCACTATTTTATGACATCTTGGAAGAGAATTTTGTTTTATATTTATGATATTTTATGTTTGTTCATAAACTAAATTCCAAAATTAGGAATCATGTTTATTTTCTCAGGGTTCCTGATCATTGCATTAGGATTTCCACATTTTATGCCATATACCCTTTGTATGTGTTTATAACTAAATGGTATTTATATGCATGTTCCTTTATGATATTATTTATGGTTACTCATGCATCTCCAATTTATATCTCATATGTTTTCCATTATTGGGCTATTATTCAACCTTCTATTTGTTTATGTAGATCCCTATGGTTTCATGTGTCGTGACATGTCTCAAAGAAATTCATATATAAATAATTTTTTGGAAGAAATAAATGTGTTATATATATATAAATTACTAATCTCCAAATATACTAAACCTTTAGGTTTTAAGTGTGTATTTTAATCTTGAGTTGTTATTGTTGGGGTGGGAAAATGTGTCACCAATCCACAATATCCACACCATTGGAACTTAGTGTAACAGACAAACAAGCTCCAAATGCACACCACCAGAATTTAGCGTAGAATACATACAAGATCCTAATGATTCTACCAATCGAACATTATCCCATAGACCTTCTGTATTAGAATACATGAAGTTTATCACACCCCACTCGCCTTCCAAGGTGTCTACTCTCACACACTCCAAAAACAAAACTCAATATAAACAATGCATACAAGAAAAAAAGAAAAAAAGGAAGAATATTTTGATTTTATGAGGTTTAATAAATTAAGCACTATGTCTAGAGGAGGAAACTATTTCCATTTTCATTACTATCAGGCGATAAAAATATTAAAAAACACAATTGAAAATTACACCCGATATTAGTTTAACATTTTTTCCACATCATAGAATAGTGTAAAAGTGGTCTCAACTCACCTTTATATTGGGACCCAGATGATCATATGGTTACATCATCATCTAAAATTCATGAACAAACCACCATTTGAGCCTAATGACCGGTGATATCATGTTGTAATCAGAAACTGATCATTATAGCCAGCAGACCAAGAAAGTTACACTAAAGGATGTAACTTTTGCTTGCAATGTCTGGTAAACCAAAAACTACTAAGTACACATCCATCGATCAATGTCCCTATCCAATTAACCTATCATATCTTAATATTTTTCTGTCACTTCCTTAATCCCAATACTGAGTTAATGTTTAGTTCTCTTTTTCCGGTTGTTTGACTCTAAAACATGAACATACTTCATAATCCCAATACTAATATTTTTTTAAAATGATGTAAAATATATGTATGAAGGTTACGGGATATTATATGTGTAACAACCCAGGTACTAATAGAATATTTTTTTCATATTTATTAGTACTCTGGAATTAATAGTTAAATTCATCATGTTAAATAATTCTTAAAATAAATTGTTTTATTAAAATAATTTATTATATAGTTATATTTAAAAGATTAATTTCAAAATTATATAATTTTAATTTGAAAAAACTAATTTCATATTTGGATTCAGAATGTTTAAATTATCTTAGTATGCTTTTTTGAGAATTTTCTAAAAAATATCAATTTTTGGTGAATAGTTAAAAAATACAATTTTTTATGAAATACTGTATTTTTGTGACATAATGAAGACATAATTATGATATAAAATTTATTAAAATAATTTAATGTATAAAATTATGATATTATAATAAAAATATTATAAAAAATTAATCCAGAACATGTAAATTATAATTTATTTCATGATAAATATAGAAATCATTTTCTATAACAACGCAGTGCCTACACTACAATAACAAAGTCAAATTTAGTTCTTTATATATAATAATTAGGTTATAAAAAGTATTTACATGAATTTTTTATTAATTATTATGCATAATTGGTTTTTTTTGCTGACAATTTTGAATTTTAGAGTTAAATAACATGAATGTTATCCAAATGCTTATGCAATGCTTGCACAATATAAGAAAAATAAAATTAATAAATTAAATAATTTGCCTTGACATGGATATGAGTAAATATTAATAATGAATGGTTCTAAAATTTTATATTGAAATTAAGTAATTTATTTTTATTCTAATAAATTATTTTAAATTTTTATGTATGAAATAATTATCTTTAATGCTTATGCAACACTAATAGAGTGCTTGTGCAAGTTGAAGGAAAATTAATAAAATGATTTTAATCAAAATTATAAAAACCATTAAATGACCAAAAAATTTGTCTAGATCTTAATTAATGAGTAATTTTATACCATAATAATATTTTTTTTTGAATTTGGAACCTTTTGGAATCCACTTTCTTGACATTAAGACCTTATAATATTTTATTTAAAAGAAATTCAAGGTGTTCATACTATGATTTTTAATTAGTATAATTTTTAATATATAGTTTTCCAGAAGAGATATTCAACTATAAATAGTATTTGTAAATATAAAATATTTATATTATTCGTAGTAATTTTTATTATTATTTAGGAAACAAATAAATACCCTAAAGTCTTGCACAAAGATGATGTATAAATTATTAAATTAACAAAAAAAAATCAAATAAATGATATTAAAAATATTAAAATAAATATAATTTGAAAAAATTAAGAAGATACATGAATTATATAGGTATCTATTACATGTATAATATATAATAAAATATTTTTTTTTGAATTTTAATCTTTTTTTATGTTTTTAAAGTCATAGTAATGAATAGTATTAAATTTGACAAAAAAGATATTTCATGAATATAATATTTCATTAAATTATTTAAAAAATATAAAAATATTGAATAAGTCCAAAAGATATAATATTTTTTCAAAAATGTAATCCAATGATCTTTATAGGACTTTTTTAAGTCATTACCCCTATAATAGCCTTATTATATTTTAATATTTTAAGTAATTCCTAAATTGCCTCTCACCTCAATTATAAAAGGGGTATTCTTATTTCACTTAATTTGATCACCTTGAGCCTTATATCTAGATCATACTCTACCAAATTCTCTTATCCTAATCCCTATACTCATTCTAGAGGTGTTGGTCTCAAAAAAAACCAATTACAAGTGCCTTAAGGAGGTTCTTAAAAAGATGATATTCAAGAGGTAAAATCCTCCATCTTTCTCTTTTAAATTCTTTATCTCTTCTAACATATCCTCACCCCCTATAAAAGTTCTATGATAACTCCAATATCATATATATACTGTGATTTTATTTTTTTAATGGTATATCAATCATCAAATCTCTCATCTTATCCTTTTATTCTTAAAAATGAAATCGTCATCCATGGTATGTTGATTCACCGCCTTCATGGAAAATGAGTTTTAGTTTCCCTTTACCGCATTCATGTTAAGTTTAAATTCACTTATAATTGTTTAAAATTACCTATATATATATATATATGGTCTCAATTCTTGAGTATTATTTCCATTTGATAAGAAAATATATAAATAACTGACCATGAAACCATAAAAATGAAGAAAATAAAATTTTATTAATAAACGGGTGGAAAGATGTTATAAAAAGATCATATAAGGTATTATAAATATTAATATAGTTCTGGAATAAATTAATAACACCACTTAAACCATTATATATGATATTTTAACATCTTTGAAGGAAGTCGAACCTGTGGTAAGGGACTTTTCTTTAAAAATCCACATTAATGTCTCTTTTTACAAAATCCAAAAAGAATGTTTTTTAGCTTATACAACATGAGCGTATTTTCCCGATTTCATGAAGCCTTAATATTTTGAAGTCTTATTTACAATATTACATGGTTATTTTCAAATAAAATGTTTTCCTTTTCATGTGTGCAGTATTTTTTTAAAATATGTGATTTTCCTCAAGGAATGTTTTTATGATGCAAGTATTCATATTTTATGACTATGTTCTAGTTCTTGGGAATTGTTTATGATGTTGGGTGGTTTCTATATAAACCAAATAAGGTTTCATTCATGATAACCCTCCAATGCATTGGGTATGTTAGAAGATGACTGTAATGGTTATTCCAAGTGTAACTGAGATAGTTATATCATAAGGTAGCCGCAAGAGTTACATTGTAAGGTATTCATAAGGGTTACAAATCATATGATACCCGTGATGGTAACAATTTTAAGTAATTATGGTTAGAAAATGATACCCCAAGCTACCTAAATGTTTTTTTATGCTTTCTGTGTTTTATGGAAATTTCATGTTTTCACAAAGTAACTATATGTTACTTTTAAGGGTGAGAAGTATATCTTTGTGAAAGTGGATTCATATGTTTATAAGTATTTATGGACTAATGGTTTCTTTCTTTTTATGTCCCTTACTAATATTTTTGTGCTCATACCAGGTTTTAAAATGTTTTTCATTGGGTTTAAGGATGGGTAAGATAAAAGAAGAATCCTAACTAAATATTGTGAATATTTTTCATGAAAAGAAATCATGTATTATTTTAAAGACTTTTGTATTATGGAAAAAATGGACACTCTATAGATGTTTCAATTTATAATGTATGGATTCAATATGTATGATTTAGTCATAATCCTCTAAAACTCTAAAACTAAAAGATATTTGGGACTCAAAGAAAGTTAATTCTAGTCTAAATTCGCCAAAATATGTAATGTTTAAGGTTGGATCCTTATAGTTGGTACCAGAGCACAATTTAGATAATTTTAGGGTTTATGGTGATGTTAATAGAATACCATAAATTATTTTTAATTTATGGTTAATTTTAAATGATATAACATTTGAAGATTATAATGTTGCTTCATCTGAATCATGTCTGTTCAGAATGGTTTTCTACAGAAGAAACAAGGAAGCTGAAGGAGGAAGACATCGAGAGGATAATATCTTTCCAAATATACAACTTGGAATGGTGGGAATTAGAACTGATGAGTTTGTGATAGTAATGGATCAATTGACATGGGCTATAAATAGCAGTGGCATCCATGTAAGGGAATAACCAGAATTACTAAAAAGGAACATGATGATAGTTGAAAATTTTATGAAGCAGAACCCTCCTTTCAATTGATATTATGGACTAGTGGTTTCTCAAGGGTGGATTAAATCCCTTGAAAAGATATTCGATGTCATGTAGTGTTCAGATAATCAAAATGTTAGTATTTCTATTTATCATTTTGAAGGTGAATCTGACTAGTGGTTGTCAATGGTCAATATTATCAGGGAAAGAGAAGAGATTGATTCCCTTGAATGAGATGAATTTAAGAATATTTTCCTAATGTAATTTGACTTAGAATGGAAAAATTTTCTAGAATTGAAACAAAAGGAGGAAGATTTAGTGGTTGTGTATGCAGCAAGCTTCACTCAATTGGAAAGGTATGCTCCAAATCTTATTCATGATTTTGATAGTAAAATCAATCATTTTTACTCAGGATTGAAGCCAAGATATTGAAGGGCATTGGATTCTCATGAATTTAAAATTTATGAGAAACTTGTTTGATGTGATAAGAGGTTAGAAATGATTTTTTTATGATCATGTGTACTTTGACAATAAGAAGAAAAAAAGTTCTAGATAGCAGATAATGAATGCAAATCAATCCAAGAAATATGAAGGTAAGAAAATCAAGTTTTCAGTTTGTGGAAAGTGTAGTAAAAAGAACCCTGGGGAATGCCTTAACAAATCCAGAAAGCGCTTATGATGTGGTAAGTTTGTACACATTTCCCATTATTTTAATGAAAAAGATCTTAGTGTTAGTAAGTTCAATTTTGATAAGAAATTTGTAAAGTGTTTTAAATGTGGTGAGATAAGGCATTATACAGATACCTACCCAAATAAGGATCTAAATGATGGGAAGTAGTCAAACTATAAGAAAAAAGGTGTAGTAAAATCCTTTGTGACTACTTCACAGATGTTGGGTCATCCAATGAAGTGGTACCAAGTACATTTTTTGTTTACTCAGATTATGCTAATGTCATATTTGATAAGAGGTCTACACATTACTTTATTTCTAAGTTATTTTATGGTGAATTAGAAATTTCACCTTAAGAAATGAAACCAAAACTTATGGTAAATGCACCATTGGGAAATATTAAGGCAAAAAGAAATTATAATAATCTTCATGTTGTTGTCTATGGAAAGACATTACCAGAAAACCTTGTTGTTTTCCACCTATTAGATTTTGTTGTTATTTTGGGTATGGATTGGCTTTATATTTACCATGCTAAGATAGATTGTAAATAAAAAGAATTTTTTTTTATAAATAGTTTTATTTTTTATAAAAGAATTAACCCATACCATTGATAACATATCAGAAAGCTAAGAAACTATTAAAATATGGAAATGAAATTTATCTTCCACATTTTTGAAAACAAGGGAACTGTTAAGATTAATGATGTGCCGATGGTAAATGAATACTTGGATGTTTTTACTGACGCGTTTTCTAGTGTTATACCTAGTCGGGAAGTTGAATTTACTATTTAATTAGTTCCTCATGCTAATATAATTTCAAAACCACCTTATCAAATCACTTATGTGGAACTTCTAGAATTGGAAATCAGTTACATGTGTTTCTTGATAAAGGTTTCATTAATCTTTTCACTTCACCATGGGGTTCACCTATTTTGTTTGTTAAAAAGAAATATGGTTCCAAGAGGATTTTCATTTATTATAGATAATTGAATAACATTAATATTAAGTATAAGTATTATTTTCTTCATATCGATGACTTGTTTGATCAGCTCTAGGGAGCTCAATATTTTTCCAATATTGACTTGAGACCCCGGTACCATTAGCTAAAGGTGAATGAGGATGACATTTCAAAAACAATATTTTTTACTGGATATGGGCATTACGAGTTTATTTGTATTCCCTTTGGTTTAATAAATTTCCCTACTATATTTATGGTTCTTATGAATAGAATATTATTTGAATATTTGGATAAGTTTATGGTTGTTTTTATTGATTATATTTTTGTTTTTTAAAAGTTATGAGGATCATGAAAAAAAATCTAAGGATTGTTCTCCAAACCCTCAAAGAAAAGAAGTCATATGGAGAATTTAGAAAATGTTATTTTTTGTTAGAGCTAATTTCTTTCCTTGAGAACATGTCAATAAAGATGGAATAGTAGTTGATCCCACAAAAAAAAAAGTGGTTGTTGAATGATCAAGACCTACAAATGTTACTAACATTTGAAGAATTCTTGGATTAGCATGTTATTTCCAGTGATTTGTTGAAAACATTAAATGGTTATCTATCCCACTTACTAAGTTAACTAAAAAATTATTTAAATTTATCTGGACAAAATACTATGAAGATTTTTTTTCAATAATTAAAAATAAGATTGGTTAATTCTCTAATTTTGGCCTTACCCTCGAGAAATGGTAATTTTTTTATATATTGTGATTCTTCTTTGAAGGGACTTGGTTTTGTTCTGATGTAGAATGATCAGGTAATTTCTTATGCTTCAAGAAAACTGAAATCTTGTGATTTAAGTTATGTTTCTCATTATTTAGAATTAACTACTATTGTTTTTAATTTAAAAATTTGGAGACATCATTTATATGGATCCAAGTGTGAAATATATACTGATCATAAAAGTTTAAAGTATATATTTACTCAGAAGGAATTGGACATGAGGCTGAGAAAATGGCTGGAACTGATAAAGGATTATGATTTCATGATCAATTACCATCTAGGAAAATTGAACAAATTGTTAGATTCCTTGAGTCAAAAGAATCATGCATCATTAACCATGTCACGTGTAGAACATAACCCTTTCATTAATGATTTGATGAATTTTTTCCTAGAAGTTGTGGGTGTAGAAAATTCCTCTATTTTTTTAGGTGTTAGTGTAATCATCTTTGTTAGATAGAATTAAGCATTCTTAGAAGGAAGAATGTGACTTATAGAAAAAGGTAGAATTGGTTAAGAAGGATAAGTTGCCAGAATTTAATATTGATAAAGATTGTGTCTTGATATTTGAAAAGATATTATGTGTTATTTGTGATTCTCAGTTGAAGAAATAATTGTTAAGTGAAGCTCATAGATCACCATTTTCCATTCATCCTTACAGTACTGAGATATACAGAGTTATTTAGGAGTATTATAGGTGGGATGAAATGAAAAGAGATACTGATGACTTCACCATGAAATGTTTGACATGTCAATGGGTTAAAGAGGAATGAAAATTACCAAAGGGGATTCTTTATCCTTTTCCAGTTTCAGATTGAAAATATGAAAATATATCCATGGATTTCCTAGTGAGACTACCAAAAACTTCTTGAGGTAACAATGTGACTTGAGTTATTGTTGATCGACTGAATAAATCTTTACATTTCCTTCCTATTCGAGATATTATGTCTTTAGATCAACTTTTTAGATTTTACCTCAAAGAGATTATCATGTTACATGTATTTCCTCTCTCCATTGTATCTAACTATGATCACAGTTTCACTTATAACATTTGGAAAGGTCTTTAGAAGTTGTTGGGAACTTAATTAAAATTTATAACTTCTTTTCATCTTTAATCTGATAGACAAACTAAGTGAATAATTCAGACATTGGAGGATATGATACATGATTGTTCAATGGATTACCAAGGAAGTTGGGTTCAATATCTTTCTTTAGTTTAGTTTTATCATAATAATATTTTTCATTCCAATATACAGATAACACCTTTTGAGGCATTATATAGAAATCAGTGTCAACATCTAGTATTTTTGGGATGAAGTGGGTGAGGACAACATAGAGCAGATAGAGTGTTATGCATTTCAAGATAAGTGGTCATGTTTTTCTTAAAATATCTCCATGGAAAAGTGTTATTCATTTTGATAATAAATGAATGTTAAGTCCACGGCTCATTGGACCATATAAAATCCTAGAGAAAGTTGGACTAGTTGCCTACCGAGTAGTCTTGCCTCTGAGTTTTTCCTAGGTACATAATATTTTTCATATTTCAATGTTAATAAAGTATGTGTTAAATTCATATCATGTTTTGATCCCTAAAATATTTCATTTGGAAGAGAACATCTCATATGAGGAAAATCTTGTTCAGATTGTTGACCACATAGATCAAGTATTTCGGAACAAGCTAATTCACTAGGTTAAGGTTTTTTTTTGGAGAAACCATATGGTTAAAGAAGGAACATGAGAATCCAAAAATGCTATGAGCGAAAGGTATCCTTATTCATTTAATAAGTGAATAAAATTGAAATGAATAAATTTCAAAAAGGGAGGATAATGTAACAAACCAAGTCCTAATAGAATAATGTGTTTTCACATTTATTAGTATTTTGAATTAATAGTTAAATTCATTATGTTATTTAATTCTTAAAATAAATAGTTTTATTAAACTAATTTCTTATATGGTTATATTTAAAAGATTAATTTCCAAATTATATAATTTTAATTTGAAAAAACTAATTTCATTTTTGAATTTAGCGTGTTGAAATTATCTTAGTATGAATTTTTGATAATTTTCTGAAAAAGTTTAAGTTTTGGTGAATAGTGAAGTTTTTTTATAAAATACTGTATTTTTGTGAAACCATCTAGACATAATTATGAGATAAAATTTATTATACTTATGTAATTCATATGGAATTTTGGTTGAAAATATTATAGAAATCATTTCCAATGAATGGGAATAAAAAAGTACAGCCTTGGGTGATATAAGGAAGATTACAAATCTTACATTAGATGATATTATTAGTACTCTCATGCAATACAAAGGCAAATTTAAAAGATATTCTAAAAAGATGAAAAAGAATAATATAGGATTTTCTTTTGTAACAACATTTGTTGTTCCTACTAAATCTCACTCTGTTAAAAAAGTTATGAGATATTCAAAGAAAAAGAAAGTGATTGTGGAATCAAATTCTATTTCTTCAAAACTTACTGAAAATGAAAATAAAACCATGGAAAATGAATATTTTCACTATAGATACAGAAAAAGTCATAATAATAAGAATTATAAGAAGAGGTTCTTTTTTTATGACTGTAAGAAGGCATGACGCATTTGACATGATTTTCCTAAGCTAAAATGGAAAGATAAGAAAGAGAGGAATTATAATGGAAATGAAAATAAGTATTACAAGAAAAAGAACAAAAAGGATTTGAAA
Source organism: Viscum album (assembly GCA_963277665.1). Taxonomy (NCBI): domain Eukaryota; kingdom Viridiplantae; phylum Streptophyta; class Magnoliopsida; order Santalales; family Viscaceae; genus Viscum; species Viscum album. Next base: position 3,924,369 of record OY728129.1, read on the forward strand.
GCTTTTGAAAATTGGAGTGCAAGTGGAGGAGACAGTCCATCAGATAATTCTTCAGACAATGGAAGTTCCGAATAAATAAACATTGGTTTATTTAATGAAATACTAAAGGTGAATAATTATCTTATGGATAAGGTAAAAAATATTGAATCCCTTACCGACCTTACTTTAAAATAAAATTATCCTGATAATAATGATGAGAAAAATTATATATCATTGGATAAATAATTTTCCTCAACTGATGAGGATAATACCTTACTGAGTTATGCAGAAGTATATATATTTTCTAAACTTCTTGAAAATGAAAATTTAAAAGTTTGTAAAAAAATTGATAATTCTAAAATAAAAATTGTTAATACTGATTCAAGAATTTATATGTTAATTAAGTAAATATCATATATTTCTAAAGATATTTCTAAAACTAATTTTGAAAAATATAGTCTTTCTAACGCTCTTGAAAATTTTATTTATGAGAAAAATAGTATACAAAATGATTTTGTAAAACTTAGTTCAAAAACTTTTACTATTGAGGATAAGAAATTAGTTGTAAAACTAAAGTCTGAGATTTATAGTTTGAAGAAACTTTTATCTAAGTTTACTTCCAGGAAGGAAAACTTCGATAGCATATAAAAAAAAATTATACCTCGTAGTGATAATACTGGAATGAGTTTTACTAATAATAGATCTTATTTTAGTCACAACTATTTTTTCCAAAAAGTGATCCATTTTTCACAAAATTTTAAAGCAGTGGACATTGGAAAAACAAATGCTCTCTTAATAAATTTATTCTATTTAAGTTTTTATATATCTTAATTTTCAAAATAAATGAAATTTTCTCAATGTAGTAATATTATACAAATTTGGTTACCTAAAATCTTATTTTCTGATAATACTGGACCCAAGAAGGATTGGGTTCTGAAAAACTAATATCTTTGTTTTTAAGAAAATAAAGTGTGTACCAACAACAAAAACTTTTGGTACATGGATATTGGTTTTTTCTTATAAATGACTAGAAACAAATATTTATTTAAGAATATTATTAAGATAAAAGGTGAAAAAGTAACTTTCAGAGATAATGATTAAGGAGAGATCATTGGTATAAGTAACATTGTTATTCTTGGAAAATATTTAATTTAAAATGTTTTATTTGTTGTATGACTTAAGCACAACCTTATAAGTATAAGTTAATTATGTGATGAGGGTTATCTTGTGAACTTCAGGAATGAAAAATGTACTATTCAAAGTTCAAAAGATGAGTTTATTCTTTCTTCTAATCAACATGAGAATGTTTACACATTAAACTTATAAGACCTTAGGAGCCAATACATACCTTACCTTAGTGTAATGGAAGATCATTATTCGTTATGGAATAGAAGATTAAGACATTGCAACCTTATAACATTAGCCAAGTTATCTAAGAAAGGACTTGTTAAGGATCTACCAGAACTTAGGTTCAATACTTCAAAAGAATGTGATCCTTGTCAATTTAGTATGAAACACTAGTCAAGTTTTAAATCTATTAGTGAAGTCTCAAATTATGATGCTTTACAGTTAGTGAAAAAAGACTTATTTGGTCCTACACATACTAGAAGTATTGGTGGAATATACTATGTATATGTTTTAGTTGATGATTACAATATATATATTTGAGTTTATTTTCTAGAAATAAAATATGAAGCCTTTAGTTGTTTTAAAACATTTATAGCAAGAGTTAAAAATGAGAAAACATATCCTTGACAACTATTCATAGTACTAATGGTGAATAATTTTTAGATTATGAATTTGAAACTTTTGTTAGTAAAAAAGTTATTATACATAACTTTTTAGAACCTATAACTTCATAAAAAATGGCATGGTTAAAAGAAGAAATAGAATTATTCAAGAGATTACTAGAATCATGCTGAGTGAATACTCAGTTGCTAAATATTTTTGGGTATAAATAGATAGTACTACCTGTTATACTATAAATCAAGTTTTAATTATACATTTTATCAATAAAACTCTTAATGAGTTCTGGATAAGAAGAAAACCAAAACCTTCCGACTTCAAAGTTTTTGGATGCAAAGTATTCATTCTAAATATTAAAGATAACTTACATAAATTTTCTCCAAAATATGATGAAGGTATATTTATATAAATATTTTAATATGAAATATATATATTCAAATTACTCTTTATGTGTGTGTATTTATTTACATATATTAGAATATACACATAAATATATATTTATTTATTAACACACACATATTTATATATAAACATAATATGTATAGGCATATATATATATTAATTTATTTTTATAAGGTAAATTATGTGGATAATTTTTTATTTAAAAATAAAATTAATAATAAATATTTATTTCCATATGATTTATATATTTGAAAATACATTTTTATGTAAACATGTTTAAATATTTAATTATATAATTAATTTATTATATACACATATATACAAATATTTATATATTTAATTATAAATAACATTACATTATGAAAAATGATAAAATTTGAACACAATAATATGGTGATAAATTTAGTCTCCATAAAAAAAAGATAATAAAATCCCCTTAAACAAATCTAAAATTTCATCGAATATTAAACAATCGGGGTACCTCGAAAAACAAATCAGTTTTAGAAGACTTTGAGGTCTTTTTAACTTTGAAAAAACACTTATAAAGGCTCCCCCAAGGCATCATGTCGTAGATCATTTCACAAGTTTTGATTTAATATATGATAGAGCCCAAACATAAACTTAGATTAAAATTTATGGTCGTTTCAAGTTCAAACCATGTTTTCAACTTATTTTAAATTGTACATTAATTTATTATATTTTTTATCATCAATTTGTTATTAAATGACTATTAGTCAATAATAATTTGCAAAATTTTAGTTAATATTAATTTTTAATTATCCCCTAAGGTGCAGCTCAGTGGTACCAACCCCTATGGGGTCTCAACGAGGTCTTAGGTTCAAGTCTCATCAAGTGCATCCCCATGTGGCAGTGTAGGATTTTCTTGTATTTCTTCCCCCTACTAAGACAAGTTGTAAATAATAATATTAATTTTTAATTATTTTATAAATCATTTTCACTAAATATCTTATATATTAAGCTTAATTACATATTTAATATTATATAAATCATATTTAATAAAATATAATATATTTATATCAATATAATTATATTTATATATTAATATATTATTTTTAATACTATATAAGTTTTTTTTATGAAATATACCATTTATCAGTGCTAAAAAAAGTGCTGACAAGGGAGATGCTTTTATCATCACTTTTAGTTAGCACTGATAAAATCACCATTTTTCACTATTTTTTAGTGCTGATAAATGGTAGTGCTTGATATCATGTGTTTTTTAGTAGTGGATATCACTAAATTTTCGTATACTAACCAAAATCAAAGACGCATGGAGTGGAATTTATGTGAGAAAAATAAATATTCTAAATGAAAATTATGTATATAACATATTATCACAAACTCCTCCTTTACTTATACATTAATCTTGGTGGATTTGTTTCACATGACCTCCAAATTGGTGATAAATACTCCTTTAACATATACAAAACATCTAAATAGTGCCTGAATTTATGACTAAGAAAATATTTTATCAACATATATGCAAGGTTGTCCTAAGTGCCTATTTTTTCCATTAAATCATGTTTGGTTTTAATTATATCACTTATAAAATGAAATTTTTTATTAATATTCTTTGATCAGTCATGACATACTTGATTCTTAGATAGGTGAATTACACTTTGGTTGTCAATTGAAATTTTCTCACCATACCTTTAAGTCATGATGATTCTTTTGTAGCTTTAATGGAAGATATATATTCAGTTATTTTGTGAATAAATATAAAAAAAATTTTATATTGGATTTCAATGTAATACATCCTCCACATGTAGTAAAAAAACTAGTTATAGATGTAGTGTCTGTTATCTTTAAAATATCCAAGTAAGTACCATGTTGTATTTTTTAACATATTTCCACCATCATTCATAAATTGATGAGTTATAACTACATGTTAAGGAAATAAAAATGTCAAACATGAGATGATGATGGGAGGTTTAAGAGTCCATGTTTTCAAGTAATATGAGATGATGACATAATAATATGACTCATTGAGTTGGATTTAGAGATATGTAAAAGGAGTATAAAGATTCCCTGGGAAGAATATGACTCCATAGAGTGAGAATCCTGATGAATGAATATGGATGAAGATAGGTTTTAGGTGAGGTGGTATAAAACATAAGAATATGTATAGAAATTTTTTGAGAAGTATCCACATAACATATTTGAAAGAAGTTTTAAGTGTGGAAGTGGTTGAAATTATACTGATAAACGAGGATAAAACATGTTCTATACTAAATTTATTATGGGAAAGACATTTGGATTATGAAGGTTCATTAATATTTTTAAAGTTATATTGATTCATATTTATTTATTTTATTATGATTGGATTGAATTTGAGATGTTATATGATGTTATGAAAACTTCTTTTGGTTCCCAAATTATGTAATGACATGTAAATTTATGGGTTGTTGTTTTCATGGGTATTTAAAATTTTGATCCTGGTGCGAGGGAAATTTTGAGAATTTAGGTCAAGGTTGGGATTTTTAGGATTTTAACATATCTAGATGGTGTTTTTGGATGTGTTCAGAGGTCTGAGAGGTGTCTCAAGTGGTTTAGTGAGTGTTGGAGTAGGGTTTGTGTGGTCTTGCTGTGAAGTGGGTGCTAAAATAGGTTCTACCATACTGGTAAGGTAGGTGCTGCATTATTTGGGAAAAAAACCTGAAAACATAATCATTGAATATTTGGTTGAGTTTTAAGGAATTTTTGAGTTCCAAATGATCTGGGAATTAGGTTAAATAGATTTATGAAGGTTTGCTAAATTATTAAATCCATTTTATGTATTTTGAGTTGATTAAAGGTGGTTGAGATTTGTTGCAAATTAACTGGGAAGCTTGGAGATGAATTTTGGCAGTTTTTGGAGTTGCAAAAAAAATGGAAAAATGAACAGGTCCCTATATGTAAGGTTCATGATGTGTAAATGGTACTCTTACATATGGGGTTTCTCTTATGTAAGGGTAGTCACATGTGAAAATTTTAACTCTTATGTATGGGTATCCCCATATGTAAGGGTCCTAATGTTCAAAGGAATAAAGAAGAGTCTTTCGATGCATAATAGTTTACCCTTACATAAAGGGGTACCCATGTGTAAAGGTCCTCATATATAAGGTTTACCCTATGAAGTGAAATTTGTGAAGTGTTGTAAGCTCCTATGATATGTAATATCATCACCTGAAAATGTAAGGTTACTCAGATTCCTAAGGGATTTCTATTACATATAGGTGGCCTCATATGTAAGAGTCGCCATACATAATAGTTACACCTATGTTTGGGTGCCCTTATACATAATGTTACTCCTCGATTGGAAATCAGTTAAATATTGAGAGGCCCTGTGATATGTAAGAATAGATCTAATGATACGTAAGGGTTATCCGTTCTGGGTCATAGAAATGGAAATGTTCTGGGCCATAAGTATCTACTCTAACGTATGAATATCATTATGCATAAGGGTAACTCTTATGTATATGTATCCTCATATGTAAGGGTCTAACCATTTATAAATAATCTAAGTATTGGATCTAGAGATATCTAAGTGTTGTTTCTAGTGGTGTATAAGGGTGAGGTGTATGGGTTTACTCTTATGTATGGGTACCCCTATACATAAGGGTTGGCGACTTTTCAAAATTTGAGTGTGATAAGTTTTTTTAAAATAATTAATAAATTATTTAAATGAAATATAATGTGGTGTTTTTCCATTTCAACCAACAATATAGAGAAAACACCTAAGTTCTCTTCTCTTTTGTGATCTTCCTTCCCTCTTGGATTCTCTTAGTTTATTTAAGTCCATTCTTCATGTCGTTCATTATAAGGAGTATACATGGGTATGACTAGCCGCTCTTAGATATTTATTTCCAGTTTCTCTTGTTGTTTCCCTATTTTCTTTTGGTTATTCCCTAAATTAGGGATTTTTCAGATTATTTGATTTATTCTAATAAAAGTTGGATCAACTAGAGTTTCTCGGTGAGTGGAGTCTTGCTAATTCTAAATTAGGTAGGTGACCATTACATTATCAAGTCTCTTTCTCATTTATTGATTTTGCCATAAAATGTTATCACTGTGATTATTTTTAGCATGTTTGCATGATTTTTATGATATCGGGCCATAAATTGGAATAACACATGCATTGGAATAATAATCAATAAGGGTTACATAACTTTATAAATGGTGCATCATTGGAATTTTGGTTGAATGAGTGTTAATGACCCTCTATGGATTATTTGGTGGTGCAAGTTAGATCCTCATGAAAAAATTTCCCTTTTAAAATTTTTATTTAAAAAGGTTTTTTGGGAAGAATGGATTTCTAAATTAAATGGTTTAAAAATGAATTTCAAGGTTAATGATATGATTTCAGGTAATGGTTTTGAAAAGGTATTTCAAAATAAGTGTGTGATTTTTTTAAAGAAGGATTTCATCAAGATTTTATATAAGTTCCTAGTGCGAATTAAGATGAAATATGTTTCCTTTATTGAATGGTTTATAAATAATAATTTGACTTGGTTTTTAATGGAAATTTGAGAGGTCTTGGTTTGATAATATTGTTTTGGTCGGGTTGAACTCATGTGGTAAATTCATTGTTTTCTAAAGATTTTTTTCTCATTGTGCTTCCTGATTTTTGTTATCAAGTATTTTATTCTTATTTCATGATGATGGATGCTTGTATAGGAATCCATTACCATGTTACAATGTTTATATGTGGTTATATGGACTTTCATGTATGTGAGTGTGTGAGTTCACTGTTAATTTTTGAGTCAAAATTTTTATTTCTACTTTTCCTTTCCTTAGTTTTAAAAATCACAAACACTTTCTTAAAATTATTTTTAATAACTTTTTATTTCTCAAATGTTTTAGTATGTTTTTATAGAAAACATTATTTTATACTGAACTTAGGAATAGTTATAATGTATAATGAATATAAAATTTTATTATAAAATCTGATCCATCAAACTGAAGGTGCATCTAATTAATTGGAATGACCTTTTTTCTAACCAATGGTTAGACTTATGTATTGTTTATCAAACTTAAAAAAGTCACGATAATCGAAATTAAATTGGTACTGATAAATTGGACTAACCTTTGTTCAGTTTATCATATTGAAAATAAATAGTAAATTCTATCTAACTATACAAATTTTATAATTAGATTAGTTAGAATTATATCTATTAAATAGAATACAGAATAACATTATAATGGTGATAAACTAAATGTCATCAAAAAATGAATTATAAATCACTCTTGGATCTGAAGTTCAAGATCCAGATTATTATGAGACGTCAAAGTGAAATTTATTCGAGGCCATTGCATTAAATTCAAAAATTTGATCATTGGGAGATTTCCTATAAATTGGAGGTCATTTAAAGGGCTATCAGCTAATGTATTGACAAATCAAGTCATCTAAAGACCACTATATGTGAACATATCATTCTTAAACATTGTAATATTTTAGAGAGATGAAGTTTTAATAAATATTTGTGATGATTTTAAATTCCTTAGAACTATTTTCTTTTTAATTCATTATTTGATTATGGTAATAATCGAGGGATGTCAAGGATAGGAAGATGGTGAATATGATCCATCGTATCGAGGGATTCTAGTGCTAGGAAGACAGTGATAAAACCAATCATTGCATCAAGGGATTTCTTGGTCAAGAAATATAGACCTGGCATTGATTATCGTATTAATGTATTCTAGAGTATTGGAAGACAAAGCTAATGTCGATCTATTAGATCAAGGTCTTTTCTGGTAGGGAAAGACATACCTTTTATAGTAGGTACTAAAACTATGGACATCTTTTGTCAGGATTTCGGACTACCTTAACTCTTAAGGTTAAATAGTAAATTATTTTATAATCTTGTAATAAATTCTTACTATTATAATTTTTCTTTATTTATTTTGTATACAAGATTTATTTTTCATTGTGCATGTGTATCAAAAATTTAGTTTCATACTTATAATTATAAAAAATTATTTATCAGTTTAATTGTGATACTAATAAAAAAATATTATTTAATAAGATAGTATTTGGATCTGATTGTAACACTATGATAATCAGACAAAGTCTGAGTATGACAATTTTTACTTAAGAGGTTTTTTTTTTGTTTTAGTTTAATTTTTAAACTACAATTCACCTCCTATTGTATCTATTTTATAATCTTACTATCTAATGATTGGTATCATAGAAGGTTCTACTACTTTACTTGTTGAGTTTTTACTTCTACTATCAAATGAAATTTTATTAAGTTTTTTTATAAACTAATTGTTTATAAACTATTATACACTACTGTTTTTATATATAAAAAATGTATTATCTTTATGATGGAAGGTCTAAATGTTGGTACTTTAGAAAATATTAATCTCAGTCGACCACCTATCTTTGATAGAAATTATTATGAGTACTGGAGAGATAGGATGAAAACTTTATTTATCAATATTGGGGTTGATAACTTTGTAATGCTTACCGCTCATTAAAAGATACCTAAAAAATAAGTTACTAATTTTACTCATAAGGAAAAATAAGAATATAAACTGAATTATAGAGTAAGGAACACTCTACTATATTCCATGAAAAAGAATATATATATTCAAATATCTTTATTTGAAGCTATAAATAGAATATGGAAAAGTTTATAAGTTACTCACTTTGAAACTTTTAAATTTGTTGAGATGGGGAGATCTATGATGAGAGCTGACTATCAAGCTTTTAATTTCTTACCTGGAGAATCGGTTGCAAAAATTCATCAAAGATTTATGACTATTGTCAATAGTTTACATTCACTTGGAGAAAAATATCTTACATATAGAATTTTGGTTGAAAATATTATAGAAATCTTTTCCAATGAATGGGAATTTAAAAGTACAAAATTGGGTGATATAAGGAAGATTACAAATCTTAATTTAGATAATTTTATTGGTACTTTCATGCAATAAAAATGAAGATTGAAAAGAGATTATGAAAAGATAAAAAATAATAATGGAGGAGTTTCTTTTTCATAACATATTTTGTTCCTACTAAAGCTCAGTCTACTGAAAAAGTTATGAAATCTTCAAAGAAAAAGAAAGTGATTGTTAAATCAGATTCTACTTCTTCAAAACATTATGGAAATGAAATATAAAATCTTTCTATAGTAATGAATAAAACCATGGAAAATAAATAGTTTCAATATATATACAATAAAAGTCATAAGGATAAGAATGATAAGAATGAATCTTCTAAAGTTGTTTTTTATGAATGTAAGAAGGAATGATACATTCGAACTGATTGTACTAAGCTGAAAAGGAAAGATAATAAAGAGAGTAATTCTAATAGAAATGAAAATAAGTATTACAATCATAAGAACAAAAATACTTTTAAAGCTTCTGACATTTGGAGTGAAAGTGGATGAGATATTTCATCGGATAATTCTTCAGACAATGAAAGTTGTGAATAGAGGAACATTGGTTGATTTATATAAATACCAATGGTGAATAATTTTCTTATGGCTAAGGTACATATTGTTGAATCCCTTACCAACCTTACTTTAAATGCAAATTATCCTAACAGTAATGATGATAAAAAATATACATCTTTAGATAAATAATCTTCCTCAACTGATGAGGATAATACCTTACCTAGTTATGAAGAAGTATATAGGTTTTAAAAACTTCTTGAAAATGATTTTTTTTTTAAAAAAACTTGATAATGCTAAAATAAAACTTTTTAATAAATATTCAAGAATTTATAATTTAAGTAATGAAATATCTGATATTTCTAAAGATCTTGATAAAACTAATTTTGAAAAATATAGTTTTTCTAATGCTCTTGAAAATTTGATTTATGAGAAAGATAGTTTACAAAATGATTTTTTAACACTTAGTTCAAAAACTTTTACTACTAAGGATAAGAACTTATTTGTAAAAATAAAGTATAATATTTCTAGTTTGAAAAAAAAATTATCTAAGTTTACTTCTAGGAAGTAAAACTTCGATAAAATGTACAAAAAAATAGACCTCATAGTGATAATATTGGAACTAGTTTTAATAATAATAGAACTTATTTTAGAAACAACTATTTTGTTCCAAAAAGTCTTCATTTTGCACAAAATTTCAAAGTAGTAGACATTGGAAAAAAATGCTCTCTTAATAAAGTCCACTATTTAGGTTTTCATAAATATTACTTTTCAAAAGAAATGAAATTTGATTAATGTATTAATATTGGACAAATGTGTTTACTTAAAATCTTATTTTCTAATAATACCGGACCCAAGAGGGTTTGGGTTCTGCAAAACTAATATATTTGTTTTCAGGAAAATAAATAAAGTACCAACAATAAAAAAAAATTGGTGCATGGATATTTGTTTTTCCATACATATGCCTAGCAAAAAATAATTCTTTAAGAATATTATCAAGATGGAAGGTATAAAAGTAACTTTCAGATATAATTCTCAAGGAGAGATCATTGGTATAGGTAACATTGTTATTCTTGGAAAATCTTTAATTTAAAATGTTTTATTTGTTATAGGACTTAAGCACAGCCTTAGAAGCTTAAGTAAATTATGTGATGAGGGTTATCTTGTGAACTTTAGTAATAAAAAATGTACTATTTGAAGTTCAAAAATGAGTTTATTCTTTCTTCCAATTGGCATGATAATGTTTACAATTTAAACTTAGAATACCTTAGGATCCAAGACTTACCTTATATTAGTGTAATATAAAATCACTCTTGGTTATGGAATAGAAGATTAGGACACTGTAACCTTATAACTTTAGACAATTTATCTAATAAAGTACTTGTTAAGGATATACCATAAATTAGGTTTGATACTTAAAAAGTATATGATCCTTATCAATTTGGAAAGAAACACAATTCAAGTTTTAAATTTATCAGTGAAGTTTCAACTTATGATGCTTTATAGTTAGTGCAAAAGGACTTATTTGGTCATATAAAAACTAGAAGTATTGGTGGAAAGTACTATGTATATGTTTTATTTGATGATTACACTAGATATACTTGGGTTTATTTTCTAGGAAGAAAATAAAAATCCTTTAGTTGTTTTAAAACATTTGGAGCCTGAGTTAAGAATGAGAAAAAAATCTCCTTGATAACTATTCATAGTGATTATGGTAGAGAATTTGTAGATTATTATTTTGAAAAAAAAATTAATAAAAAATGTATTATACATAAATTTTCACCACCTATAAATCCACATAAAAATGGTGTAGTTGGAAGAAGATATAGAATTATTCAAGAGATTACTAGAATCATGATGAGTGAATACTCAGTTGCTAATTTTTTTGGGAAGAAATAGTTAGTACTACATGTTATATTATAAATCAAGTTTTAATTAAACCTTTTATTAATGAAACTTCTAATGAGTTTTAGGCAAGATGAAAAACAAAACCTTTCTACTTCAAAGTTTTTGGATGCAAATTATTCATTCTGAATACTAAAGATAACTTACATAAATTTTCTCCAAAATTTGATGAAGGAATATTTTTAGGTTATTCCATTACTAGTAAGTATTATAGAGTTTTTAATAAAAATGTAAGTTCTATTGAGGAAATATTATGTGTAGATTTTGATGAAATAGTTATTTTTATTTTCAAACACCCTCAACCTACATCTTCAGATGTTATTTCTAAAATTGATTTTCAGCCTATGTTAGAAATTTCTTCCCATAAGAGAAAAAATGAAGAATATGTTTCTAAAGTTATACCTCAAGAATATTTTCAACCTAATATTGAAGAATAGAGTTTTAAAAATCTAATAAATTAGTTGTTTTTTGGGAATCATCCTAGTGATAATATCATTGGTGATGTAGATCAACCGGTTAGAATTAGAAGTTATTTGAGAAATGAAATTGAACATCTAGCATTATTATCAAAATTTGAACCTAAAAATCATGATGAGGATTTAGATGATGAGGACTGGATAAAATCTATTCAAGATTAACTCAATGAGTTTGAAAGGATAAAAGTTTGGAATTTGGCTGAACGACCTCAAGATATATCTATAATTTGAGTAAAATGGGTCTTTCAAAACAAATGTGAAGAAAATAGAATAATTGTTATAAATAAATCTAGACTTGTTATTAAGGGTTATAATAAAAAAGAAGGAATAGAATATTAAGAAAATTATGCTCTGATAGAAATACTTGAAGTTATTCGTATACTTCTAGCTTATGCAGTATTCTTAAATTTCAAAACTATTTCAAATTGATGTGAAGTGTTCTTTTATTAATGGTTATGTTTAGTAGGAATTTTATATATAATAACCCCCTAGTTTTGAAAATAAAAAACATTCATAACTTGTTTATAAACTTACCAAGTCACTTTATGGACTCAAAAAATACCCTAGAGCTTGGTATGATGTGTTCACTAGATTTTTTTTACAAATAAATTTTGTTAAGGGAGTTGTGGAACCAAATTTTTTATAAAAGAAGTTAATAAAAATATTATGATTGTAAAAATATATGTTGATGACATTATATTTGGTTCAACTCAAAAATCTTTAACATATTCCTTTGCAGATCTTATGAAGTCTAAGTTTGAAATGAGTATTATGGGTGAATTAACATACTTTTTAGGTTTTCAAATTTCAAAAAAAAACTAGAAGGAAAATTTAAATCTAAACTCAATTATATAAAATATATTCTTATGAAATTCAGATATAACAACACTAAAATTATTAGTACTTCTATTGAAACCTAAAATACTTTAGATCTTAATGAAGCTCGGAAACTATTTGATCAAAATACTTATAGAGGTATGCTTAAAAGTTTACTTTACTTAATAGTTAGTCATACATATTTAATGTTTTCATTATGGTTATGTGTTAGATATCAGGTCAATCCAAAAGAGTCCCATATTAAAGTTGTTGAATGAATTTTTTGTTAACTTAAGGTAACTATGGATTTAGGTTTGTTTTACTCTTCTGTAAATGAGTTTGAGTAAAAAAAAATGGATGCTGACTTTGGTGGATGTAGAATGGATAGAAAAAGTACTTTAAGATCATGTCATTTATGAGGATAATATTTAGTTTCCTGATCTGGTAAGAAACAACACTCAAAAGCACTTTACACTACTGAAGCTGAATATATATCAGTTGGAAGTTGTTGTGATCAAGTGTTGTGGCTGCAATGCACACTCACTGACTATATCATGGGTTTTACTAAAACTAAAATTTTGTGCAATAACATAAGGTCCATTATTTTAAGAAAAAACCTACCACATCACTCATATTATAAACACATAGATAAAATATATCATTTCCTTTGGTATCACACACTAAAAGGAGATATAATTTTACAATTTGTTAGAACTCAAGAACAACTTGCTGATATTTTTACAAAACCCCTTAGTTCTGATAGATTTGAATAAATTAAATAGAATCTAGGAATTATCAATGTCAAGTCATTATTCCTATCTACTTCTTGTTTACCAATCCCCTTACATTAAGGAACTCCTTTTTATATAGGGAGTACATATATTTTTGCTTCCTAAAAACTTTTAATTTTTCAAAAACTTTTGTTTTCTAAAAACTTTAGATTTCTAAAACCTTTAGATTTATAAAAACTTTAAGTTTTCTTTAAAACTTTTTGTTTCCTAAATTTTTTCTTTTTTGGACTCAAAAACTTTTATAAAATTTTTTTAGAGTCATATTTTCTTATAAAAATCTATGGATCCAAAATGTTTTATAAAAGATTCTTTGAAAGAAAAAACTTTTCAGAACCAAAATATGTCATAAAAAAAGTTTTATGAATTCAAAATTTTATGCAAATTTTACAGACTCAAAATTTGTTATAAAAATTTTGGAAAATGGTTTTATTATAAACTTTATCATAATTGGTTTCTCTTACAAAAACCAATAAGAACATTTTACTCATACCGATGAATTTTTTCTACTACAAAAGGTATTCTTCTTTTACTTTTTTTACTTATTCATTACTTAAGTTTATTAAATGTTATTGTTTACTTATTATTTTAGTATTACAAACATATTTTTGTTATAGTCTTAATTTTTTTTAATCATACTAATTCTTAATCTGAAAAAGGTTTTTCCTAAAAAATTTAAAAGTTTAAATTTATATTTAAAAACATTCTTCAAATTAAATCTTGACAGTTAGATCAGATACATGTTTCTAATATGATCTATTTGTTTATTTAAAATTCAAATCATCAACTCCCATTCCTATATAAATGTGGGGAACTCCATGGCTCACATTAATCTCTAGATTTTTTGTTCCTAACTCTCACCACCTCGTTAAGTGATCAGACTGATCTTTTTCATTCATCCATTCACCGAAATAACTCTCAGTATGATGGAAACTATTGAAGATTTAGAAAAAATAGAATTCATTAGGGAAAGCTTAATTGAAAGGATACAATATAAAAAGTATGATTCTCTTTTTAATAAGATTATTATTTTCTAGGGATGGGAAAAAATTTCATTAAAAAACCAGATAAGTATATTGACTTACATTACCCTAAAATTTTAAGATAATTTTATGCTTCAGTTGAGTTTCTATTAAAAGATGGTAAGGGGGAAGTAGATTTTACTATGTTTTCTAAAAATTATAATTTTTCATACCAACAAGTCACAAAATTACTGGGAATACCTTTTCAGGGGGAATCTTATCTTCCATCTCACAAATTACCTAATAAGCTTGTATGTTTTGTAAAATTGAAGGGAAAAAAAGAAACTTTGTTTAAGACTTTTGAGAAAGTTATAAAGGTATCACAATTAACACTATATACAAGGTTTTCAACTTTGTGGATGTATGGATATCTTATTCCATGAAAGGGTGATGGGATACCCTAAAAGTTTTGGATATTTTTGAATTTCACTTTCTGATGAATATGAGGCATATAAACATAGTTAAGTTTGTCTTTCTAAAAATAGAGTTAATTAAGAAGGCCTCAGTGAAATCAAAGATTTTGATGTCTAGTTTTTTTATTAACAAGTTTTTAGTCAATTTCATGACTTTTTTTAAAATTAATAATTAGACTTATCCTATGAGGGGAATTTTTTCCCTCATTGATGAAAAGACAATGTAAAGGATATAGATTTATTTTTATTCAAAGTTGAAAAAGTTTTTTGATAAAATGGAAAGAACAGTTTTTGATATAGGACCTACAAAAGAAAATTATTTTATCAAATAGAAGATAAAAGTCGAGTCCTCGCCCCACAAGAAGTAAAAGAAACTAAAGAAAATGACAGATGATTAGTTCAAGAAACTCATGGAATATAAGGCTCAAAAGAAACCCAGTGATCCTGAGTTTGGGATTGATAAGGTTGAAGCTTTAGCTTTGAAAATTCAAACTAAATATGAGTTAAAGGAATCAGAAAAGAGAAAGAAAAAAAAAAGGTTTTTGGAAGGTAAATTAGTATAAAGTTTATTTAAACATGTTGAAAAAGATTTACGAATTTACCAAACCTTAATTTAATAAATAGAGATCATGTTATTCACTCCTTCCCTTTTAATTTGATAAGTCCATTTAATTATCTTAATTAATTTAATTATAACCATTTACTCACTAAAAATATAGGCATGATATATCCATATTTAAAACATAATAAAAAAGGAGAAATTTAAAATCCCATACCTCAAATTGTGCTTCAACCATCACTGTTCAAGAATGAGAATAAGAACAATGACAAAACACCATCAAGATCCCAAGAGGAACCCTTGACAACCTATGATATTCAAAACAACATCAATTCTTAAACTAAAACCAATAAAACAAATCCATAAACCCTTCCATGACCTTATGAGAAGGAAGAACAGGGAAATAATATAAGATAATAGAATAGAATAGAGGGAAAAAGAGGATAGAATAGAAGATAAGGGTAGTTCAAACCACAAGGAATCAATAACACAAATACAAAGATTGAAATCCACTATAAGACAACCAAAGAGAAATAATACCAAGACAAAGGATTCCTAGGGTTTGATGAAAGATAAAGGGAACAAATAAGATTCAAGAATAAACCAGAATTTATATTTAAAATTTAAGGATGCACAAATCATTCCATGATTATAGTTATCATAGTGCAATGTAGGCCAACCCTGAGAATCATGTTGTGATCTACCCAAATATCATGGGTGAAAATTTTATATAATCAAAGAATACCATGGTGTAATGAACACCACCACACTAGAATCTTTGAAAACTCAATAAACACGACATAATTCTATCTCTTCTCCCCCAAACCTAATCAACCCCAAACCAACACCACGATAAAATAGACACTACCGCAACACACCCTAACCAGATAGGACAACAGAAAAATCTCATGACCAAAGCCTCCACACCACAACACAATTCCTCATACCACAAACCAATTTACCATGGTTCAATGAGGTATTGGAGTTGGTTCCCTAGAACTAAATAAATTTATATTTTTTATTATTAGTATATACACGGTGTTGAATATTAATAAATATATTATCACATGATGATTTTTATTTTATGTAACATTAATGTGATTATATACTTAGAGTATTTATCACATCGAAAGTTTATAGACACTCCTTGATATATGATAACCTCAAAGAAAAATTATGATATTCTTAAATATACATTCTATGGTCAGATAATATCATTTTACTAGACACATATGATACAAGATATCAGGGTTATGGGGATTATATGACATTGATACTTCTTCTCATTAAGTTCACCCTTAGTAATATCTAAGAGAAGAGATTATGATAACTACCCTACCTATAGTAATTCCCCATGTTTTATATGGAATTGGATATTCCTCTATGAGAATATTTGTATTGTTCATTAGGCTTGATATTATTATTAATGGATATCATGATTTGTGCACTTTGATGCATTAATGAAAACCATGATGAAATATTCTCATGGAAAGGAATGATACATTAGGTGTTCTAAGAGTGATGTGAAATTAATGAATAAGCTCCAAGAGGATTTATCTCTTCTAATTTAATGGAATTTGATATCTCTAGACCTTTGATTAGAATAGAAATATATGATAAATACAAGTCTATAGAAGTATGTCGATGGGTTTATTTCAAGAAATTCAAATAAATATGTATCGAGTATATAAGTTGATGACATAAGTGATACAACAAGCTTGATGAAATAATGAGACAAAGGGATTATATTACATTGTAAGTGTTCATATGATGTAGTAATATATATGACTTATCCTTGTACATTTAGGGTCCATGATGTGATTCTCGATAACACTCTTGGTTAGTGAGTTTGACTCATTGATATCAAGATTAGGTCCTAGAGGGCCACACATAAAGTGTATTCATAGGTTCCACAAATTGAGATGAATTGGAGTTTAGGACAAATTAGGCCACATGTGTGGGGACTAGTGGGTATCCAAGTGAATGATCATAAATAAATTAATACAATTATATTAATAAAGTTTATAATAATTATAATTGAATTTATTTCTCAAGGTATTCTAAAGTTATTTAATTATAAACAAGTGAATATGAGAAAGAATTATTTTTTAAATGAAAATTATGCATTCAAGGTTCGTTAAATAATTACTGGAGAAATGAGCTAATTTTATGAGTTTTGTTTCATCATATGGATTATAATAATGTTACCGGTAAGTGATGGAATATTTTTGATAGGAATAACATGTCTACTTGGTTATCCATGTCATTTTGGACTGGTTTAAGAGGTTTAACTTACATAGGGTCTTAAGTGAAATTTTATAAAGTTAAACCTAACTATTTATTCTCATTGTGATCCATGAATTGTGTGTGAGTCCTTCCACATGAATTTAGAGAGTTTTTATTCTCTCCTTAACTCTCTCAATCCTCTATAGATATAAAGATAAATAACAAATCAACCTGAGTTCGGGGATCAATCACATGATATTATGGTGATTGTACGAGCATTGTAAGGTCTTCTATTTTTCATGATAGCACCCAAGAATCAAATTAAGATGTTCATGGAGTAGTTTTACTAGGGTGGATGGTCTAGAGGGAATATATTTTTTGTGTTCTCAAGCTACATTGATATAGAGAAGAGCGAATATCACTAGGATCATGCCACTTCACCAAGGTACCATTTTGATTTTGATGCATTAATGAAAACCATGATAAAATTTACATTTAAAATTTTAGAAATTTATGCATCCACTACTTAACCAGTCCCTTAAATGATATCAAAATAATCATGCAATTATTTAAGATGAGCGTTTAATTGAAACTAGAATTCGAAAAAAGGTCTTCAATATGATCCCAAAGTCACTAAAGGTGCATTAATTGAAGTTAAAATGACCAATAAATAACCATTTAAATATCAATATTCTTTTTAGAATCAAAAATGAATTTTTTTTTGTGTGTCACCAGAGTGGGAGGGATTGTGTGTGGTGTGTGTTTTCAGTGGGGCATAACACAGAGGAAAATAACTGGTGAGGCCAGGGTGTATCAGATTCCATCATTGTAGTTGGATAAGATTGAATATAAAAAAATAATTCAATGGATGTAATAATCCACCCATGTTGAAAAAAGTATCCCCCCATTTATTGGGGGGTATCTCTATCAATTAGTTCCCATGGGAAATATATATATTAAAAAATAATAATGGATGATGCTATATAGGGCACTGCCAGTAGTCTCACTCGTGTGTGCTGCATGGGGTGTGTGCCACACCTATGACCCCAGACCCATCCAATTTTTCCAAACTAGATGAGGTCGTGTCAAACCAGACCCAACCCAACTAGGCTCAATAAGGGATTTGTATCCTTCCAATGAGTCATTTTGTATCCAAACAAACCTATAATATTCTAAAAAATATGAGTTAATTTAAATTGTCTTGAATTAATTACAATTATTTCAAGTTTCATGGAACATATAGATAATTAATTGAAAATTTTTTAATGTTACTTTAATACATTCAAAAGGCCCTACGGTTTAATATTATCAACTTTATTTTTAATTATGTAATTTTATTGAATATTGGCTGATCAAGAGCTGAGACTGACCCGTGCATGTTTGGGAATATATTTATTTTATTTAATTATTTTATTTTGAGTTTAAAATATAATAATTTTTTATCATTTTGGTGATATGTGAATCTTTCTTCATTATTTAAATGTATAAGGGACTGGGTATTCATATTTTAGTGATAAACATTAATTCTTACATCCCGAGTTCCCCTCACCTGTGTGTGAGTATACATTGTAAAGAATGAAGGAGTTTACGATGATATGATTTGAGTTAGAGCTAGAATAGAACCAAAATCATAATGAATAGGTGTTTGATGGGCACTAAAATATGATTCGGGAATGACTCATGGTATTCCCTAGGGTATCGGTTGATTTATTATCCACTAAATGGATTAACTAATAGAAAAAAACTCATGATCATGTCATTATTTATTTATTTTTGTTTTCTTTCATGTTTAATTATATCATTATGTGGGTGTTATATAATCACATAGGATAATTAAAAAGTATATAGAGATAAAAATGAATAATAACATGATGAATTTTTCTATCTATGCGTGGTTAAGATGTGAGTGTGATCACATAGTAACAAGCATGATAAATAGAACCGAATTTTAGTCTCTAAGAGAAATAAATGGATTATGCATAAATTATTTTATCAAGACATGTTTAATTAATTATATAACATAAAAATAATATTAATATGCATGTAAAAGGATAAAATAAAGGATATTTACACATAAGGTATAAAAACCATCAAGGAAATATTAAGTCATACACTACTAAAAATATGGCCTTTAACAGCGTGCAAAATGGCCTTTAACAGTGCTAAAAAAGCACTGTTAATCATTGCACTGATAGGGGGTCCCCTTTATCAATTATTTTTTAGTTTTGATAAAGGGATAGCTACCTACAATGTGATTTTTATATAATAGCTCACCTAACCTACAATTTAAACACATATAACAGCACACCCAACCTGTAATTTAAACACAGGACTCCCAGAAGAAAACTACAATTTAAAAAGAACAACTGAAGAAAAACTACTATATAAATTTAATTGACATCAAGAATACAAAATGGTCCACCCAAAAAAATAAACACCATTATTTAAATTTCAAACAAAATTTTTAATATAATTACATTTACAATTGTCCAATAAAATTTCTAAAACATTAATATTTCATCTTTTGAAGGCTGTGATCCCCTCTAAAAAATCTCCGCCCACGGTATTAGTTGTCAAAAAAATCATCTCAACCTAAGAAAAAGATTACACCTATATAAGAAAACAAATATTATGTTAGTAATACTATAAAGAAATAAATTAAACATTAATATGAAGAAACACATTAATAAAATGTCAATATTTAATTAAAATGACACATTTAGAGTTATACCGGTCACACTGTGCATCCTGTTAAGGTGGGGTTGATTCTTACACATTAAAAATGAGTTATGGATCATTTTACTAAAATATCAAAACAATATGATTCCGCTTTCTCAGTTTTGACTATATCACTTTTTCTTTTACTAAAATTAATGTCAATTTTAAATAATGACACATTTGGAGTTATACTGGCCACACCATGCATCGTATTGAGGTTTTTCTAATTCTTACTTGTCATAAATTACTTATGGATTTTTTTTACTAAAGTATCAAAACAATCTGAATGTGTTTTCTCATTTTTCAGTATATCAGTTGAGTTTTTTTTTAACTAAAATGTCATTTCAAACTGAAAATACACATTTTGAGTCATACTGGTAGCATCGTTTATCGGTTTGAGGTGATAATGATTCATATATATCATAAATGACTTATGAATCGCTATACTAAATTATCAAGACAATCATAGTGTATTTTTTTGGTTTTAGTGAGTGACACATTTTAAACTAAAATATCAATTTTAAACTGATAACGAACACTTTTAGTCATACCGGTTACATTGTGCATTGGATTGAGGTGAGGGTGACTTCTACACATCACAAATGAAACATGGATTGTTTTCCTAAAGTATCAAAATAATACGAATGTTTTTTCTTGGTTTTTAGTATGACACTTATCATTTTTACTTAAATTAATGTCAATTTTAAATAAAAAGTGACACTTTGAGTTATACCAGTCACACCATGCATCATATTGAGGTGTGGTTGATCCCTACACATTATAAATGACTAATAGACCATTTTACTAAAATATAAAAACAATCAAAATGTGTTTTCTCAGTTTTCAATATGCCACTTGTTGTCTTTACTTAAATTAATGTCAATTTTAAATAAAAAAAACACTTTGAGTTCTACCAGCCACACCGTGTATCATATTGAGGTGAGGATGATCACTACACATCAAAAAATACTAATAGATCATTGTCTTAAAATATCAAAATAATCTGAATGTGTTTGCTAAGTTTTCAATATGTCACTTTTTTTACTTAAATTAATGTCAATTTTAAATAAAAAGAGACACTTTGAGTTGTAACGGCCACAAATTATATCGATTTGAGGTTTTGTTGACTCCTACATGTAAAAAATGACTCATGGATCATTTTTATAAAGTATCAAAACAATATGAATGCATTTTCTCAGTTTTAAGTATGTCACTTATTGTTTTTACTTAAATTAATATCAATTTTAAATAAAAAGAGACACTTTGAGTTTTATCGGACACACTGTACGTTGTATTGAGGTTCGACTGATCCCTACATATCACAAATGACTAATAGATCATTTTCCTAAAATATCAAAACAATCTGAATGTGTTTCCTTGGTTTTCAGTATGTCACTTGTTGTTTTTACTTAAATTAATGTCAATTTTAAATAAAAAGAGACACTTTGAGTTATAATGGCCACACCATGTGTCGGATTGAGGTGTGATTGACTCTTACACATCAAAAATGTCTCATGGATTATTTTACTAAATTATAAAAACAATAAGAATTCATTTTCTCAGGTTTCAGTGTGTCACTTGTAGTTTTTAATTAAATTAATGTCAATTTTAAATAAAAAGAGACACTTTGAGTTCTACCAGCCACACCATGTGTCTTATTGAGGTGTTTCTAATCTATATATGTCAAAAATGACTAATATATCATTTTCCTAAAATATCGAAACAATCTGAATGTTCTTTCTCAGTTTTTAGTACGTCACTTGTTGTTTTTACTTAAATTAATGTCAATTTTAAATAAAAAGAGACACTTTGAATTGTACCAGACTTCTTATACATCATTTCTAAAACCATTCTTAATAACCTAAGGATATGAAACATAGTAAAGGGTGATTATATATGTTCAATTAGTGTAAAAACGGAGATATCAGTGATCATATAAGGATAACATGAGCATAAAGATGTTAGAAGGTGATATTAACATTAGAAATTCATACCCTGCATATGGAAGTCACGTATTCCTGCTATTTGTGTTCATTATTTCATAAGGCATGCTTCTATTTCATTTCTGAGCGTATATATATTGTCTTGTGAATATGATTCTTTTCGACGGTCATAGTAGTACTGGAAAAATATAAATACACAAAGGATTAATAAATATTTTAAATGAAATAGTAATTATCTTTGAAAATACCTCTTTAGGGATGCTGATTTTTTCATGGAATATGATCTCTATAATAAATTTACAAACATAATAAACGCAATATTTTCCATTGGTTTTTTTCAGACACTGCAGAAATGTTGAGGAGAATAAGTAATTTGGTTTAATATGTGTTTTGATAGTGAAATATTATTATATATACCCTAATACTTATCAGTCATAGCACTTGTGTTCTTCTTTTCCCTTATCCCATGGCCTCATTACTTTTTTTAGATGATAGTGATGCACCGACCCGTCATAATAGAATCCTCATTAAAAGATAATATAAATTGTATAACTTGATATTTAGTTCCAAAACATTGGATGTAGTGTATTATAAATTGAAAAACACCATCATGTGTGGACGGTTTGTTGGATATCCATGAAATGAATCTAGAAAATAAATCTTTGGAGTATCTAAATTTACTACAATGAGCATCCAATGCTACCTAAAAATACAAAAAATGAATAATTAATGAAATAAATGAAAATAAATTTGATATGATTAAATGGTAGTCTTACCCCTGCATCGTTGGTATTAAATAGAGTCTGTCATCTGAAATTTTTCTTTCAAAGGATTTGATCAGACCTGCCACTATTTCATCCTTTTTGTTGAGTTCTATTTTATATTCTACTATTGAGGTGATGTGAGGACAAACGAGTCCAAAATTTTTCTCATGGTAAAATCCATTCAGTTGTTTTTAATATATACATATGCCAAAAATATGAAATATATTTAGTCATAATTAACACAATATATCAGGTTTTGTAAAATGAAATCATGAGAAAATAATTCATGTATACATTTACAATTGAGCCACCTAGCTAGTCATAGTTGAGGATTTCAGTTTCACTCTCAAAACCAATGAAGTCTTGATCTTTCTCTCTGTATATATTTTCTTCAAATTCAACTATGTGTTTGCCACCATCTTTTAACTTTGTATCCACATGAGCCTTGAATGATAGTAAATCTAGATATAGAATGGGTGGGGTAATTGTGCTTTCGGTAGATCTTTTTGATCAGTTGGTCAATCCTTTAGATGGTTTTGAGGTGGTATTTTGTAAAATCCTATTCTCTTTGTCCATCTGTAATAACATTCATCAATTCAGACCTTTTTCATTAACTATTAAAAGTTTAGCTTGAAAAATAAATTGGAAATTAATACTTCCTTGTCGACATGATTTTTTACAAGATGTGACGGCCATGCGATAAATGTTCCAACATATTTTTTGACCATATTAAAATCATCCTCTTTAATTGGAATAGGTATATCTATGCTCGGATCAGGGGCTACATTTATCGACACTCTCACATGACCTATTGGAAGTGGTATGTTGTGTATAATGTCCTTTTGAATATTGAACACCATAGCCCTCGCCACAAGGCGATGGGTGGGAGTTGCTAGATATAATTCATAGTCATTATCACAATGTAGAATAGCAGTATAGTAAAGGTATCAGTATCTATATGATTCACATTTCATAGAAACATTTATTAGAACATTTATTACCTCTGCTAATACATCTCTTTGAGGGGAATGGCTAGCCCCATAGATGGTGGGGGGGGGATCTTCATGCAGTGGCTATTCTTTAGTTGCTTCTTCTCTTTTCCTATCCCTCATTAAAGTTTCCATCATCTCCCCCTACCAATGGAATTTTCCTTCAATAGTATCTATTACTTCTCTCATCTATTTTAATAATTCACTTTTATCATCCTCTTGCTTGTTTTTTCTCAAAATATGTTTGGGGTGTCACCCTTAAACCCACACCTCCGACGCAGGCATACTGTTCTGGCCACTTCAAGGACACAAATAGTTTGTGTTCATCTAGAACAGGTGTTTTTGATTCTTGTGACTATGTCAGATAGAAAATATAGGAAAATAAGTGATCATTGTTACGTAATAGTAATTTAAAGATTTTTTTTATTATTTAATACTTAAACATGATCCCACACTTTTTGTGTATTCTCATCTATTAGTATCTCATCTTTATTTACACATGCCTCCTTCCATAGCACATGGAGTGGGATGGAAGTGGTTTTGGATTTTGAGTTGTCAATCTATATATAAATAGAGGAACATAATTGTGGTGTTGTTTCATGTCACATAAAATTATTACAGTAGATTTAAAATGCATACCAATTTTTTTTTCAATTGAAGCATACCCCGTCCTTGCTTTACAGTAGGGGTACATTGGTTTTTCTGATTGTTCCTTACTTTTAGCACTCTGTTTTTGTTTCATAAATAAAATTTTTTAAATCAAAGTGATGAATACACGTATTTTCAAACAACGTATTACTGGACACAATGTACCTAATAAGACACATACGCATGACGGCCTGTAAATGCATCCCACACTTCTTGGGTTATTAGGTGTGAATAGATCAGTAGTGGGAACATGTTTATTTTTCCTTAATCATCTTTAAGATGATTTCTTATTAGGATTGTGAAAAATCCTCTATGAATCCTTCCAACAAGCATCAATATATAATTCTTGTGGGAGTCATCTACTATAAATGTACTCTACAATGGATGATGAAGAGTAATTCAATGTTTCATTATATTATAATTTAGTAATAAAGAAATTATATCATAATGTTATCGTAATCTCTTCCCACATTAGTGTCTTAATCCCAGTCACAACATGGTACCACGAATCTATGTCAATCTGAACACATTTCCAAGTGATGATTCTAATATAACTACTGAACATGGCCTTGTTGGGGTTAACATTTTGATCTCACGCATTCCATCTAACCTCATATTTGATGCCTTTGGCTTTCTCATTAAGGATTTTTGCTAACACCACCAAACTATGATGATCCTTTTTTTTCTACAACGTCAGTCCTTCGTCGCCTACCATTTCCCTAGAATCAACATCGTCAATATGTTCCTCTAGAATGATGGTATCAACACATGCAGATAGTTGTTGTACCCCTACACTGGGAGTAGTAGCAGGTTTAGAAACCTGTTGTTCCTCGGGAATGGGAGCACCAACACATGCAAAAGTTTTCTCCTCTGCACTGTGAGTAGCAGTAGTTTGAGAGACATATTGTTCCTCAGAAATGGGAGCACCATCATGTGTAGATGGTCTCTCCTCTACACTATAAGCATCAATATGTCGAGAGACCTATTGTTCCTCTGTATTGGGAGTACCAGCATGTGCGAATGTCATTATCTATAAAAGTTTTTTAACATTTAATTTAGAGTACATAAATGCAGTAACAAATAGATAATAACATGATATAACATGATGTATATTACAAAAAAATTGTAACCTAAATATTGAACTCTCTTTTTATTTTTTAAAGGCTAAAGGGATTTGACCCCTCTATCAATGATCCAAATCCCTTCATTGTGGTCTCTTTTGATATACAAAACACCATCTATATTAGGACCACTATGAAATGATTATGAAATCCTAATGAAAGAGTCAGCCTTGATTGAATTTCCATCTAACCCTTTAGTGGTTTTCATTGATAATAGAACAATTGAACACTTTCAGTTTGCGGGATCTTTAACATAAAATACTTGTACTTCCTATAATGTCATTATAAACGGTTTGTCTTTGTACCCTTCCTTACTAAAATAAACTTTCACAAATCCCAATTCATCTATTTTAACTCCACTACTATTATCAACCCACTTGCATTGAAAAATTGGCACTTGGAATGTTTTATAATACAACTCTCATATTTTTTTGATGATGCCAAAGTATGACATATTCCCGTAAATTGGATTTTTTTTTTCTTAGTACCATAAACATGAATCGCTTCAGCCATGGGTGTAACTCTGCTATTTTTCATGGTACTGTCTTCACCATGATCATTTGTATAGAACATATAACCATTAATTACATAACCTTTATAAGATAATACATACACACTTGTTCCTCCGGCTATCCATCGAAGTCATTTTGAAATTTAATCCGGGTTTTCATCTCACTCCTTTAAAATATGTCCTGAAACCATCCTATAAACTGTTGATTATGTGTATTTCATATCCATATTTCATCCCTTGATGAATTAAAATGCCTAATAATTTATTTGTGGGTTTTTACATATGGGGAAACCTATAAATTGTTATGAAAAATGTAAAGGTGGCCCTGATCCTGATCTGTAATATTGATTGTGACAAAATCTCCTCCAGAAATTCCTTCACCCGCAAACTACCCAATGTGATGAGATTTTGGTAGACCAATGTTTTCCACACCAAATAGGTATTCAGTACAGAATTCAATGACTTCTTCAAAAATATATCTCTCTGTAATATAACCCTCTTGAAGAATTCAATTTTTGACATACCATTTCAAAATATTCATATACCGTTCAATGGGGTACATCCATCTATAGTGTACATGACCACATAGTTGAATCCATCTCACCAAGTGAACCATCAAATGAACCATTATATCAAATAATATTCATAGGAAGAATATTTCCAATTCACATAATATGATGGAAATTTCTCTTTCCATACTCGGAAATTTCCTCAGGTCTATAACTTTGTTGCATATAGATTTGAAGAAGAAACAGAGTTTGGTTAATGTATGATGGAAATTCTTGGGAAAAATGAAATGTAAATCTATATGAATTAGATCTTGTATCAAAAAATGGTAGTCATGTGATTTCAGAACCTTTAACTTTAAATTCTTAATTGACACGATGATCTTGATATTTTATGAATACCCCTCTAAAACATTTACATCATTCAAGAAGTTACAAAACTGATATCTCGCCTTCCTGGAAAGAGTGTAAGAATCTGGAGGAGAATTTAGTTTTTCACCCTTCACTAGCACCAACTCTTCTCGTATTCCCATGTCAACAATGCCAAACCTAGCCTTAATTCCATCCTTTGTTTTTTCAGGTGCATTTAGCAACGTGTCGATGACACTATCACATACATTTTTTCAATATGCATAACATCAAGAAAGTGTATGACATACATACAATTCCAATATGGTAATTCAAAAAAACAGATCCCTTCCTCCAACTATTTTTTGTAAGGTTTTTCAAAAATATTTTACCAAAGGTAGTGTCCACGTATTTTACTTTCTCAGATAGTTGATCACCTATTAGTGGAGACACTATTGTAAGTTCTTATAAACTTCTATTGAATGATGTTGTCTAAGATCGGTAATTATGTCATCGGGGTAGAAATCTACGATGTCCTAGAAACACATTTTTCAATGAATGTTTCAACCTAATTGACTGTGTACCTTGTTTGTAGACAAGACACCCATGAGTTCCTTTAATGATATATCCTAATAAATTTTCATAAGGAAAGTAATTTATCGTCCTATACAACATGGATCTCAATGTGAAATCTTCATTTTTATAAGCATCATACAACATAACACATGAATCCCACAATAATTTTAAATCCTTGATCAATATATCTAAATAAACATCAATATCATTACCTGGTTGTTTTGGTCTTGATATAATCATGTTGACACCACAAAATTTATTTCATACACTTCTCTACAAAATTTAAGATATGATTCTCACATAGACAACAAATGTCAAGTATGAGTAAAGATGTTTAGCCATGAATGAAGAAGATTAATTTTGGATTTCTATCTTCCAAAAGACTTATCCAAAATTAGGGATAAGCAGAAAGATCCCCCCTCAAAAATTTGGTTGTGTATTTCCAAGATTGATGATGAAAATGTGTCAATTGATAAAATTTAAATTTATTGAGTTTTATTTGAGAAGACTGGGTGTATTAACCATCTTAATAAGTGTAGACCTCTTCTAGAGCTTCGATTTGACTAGTCACAGAGGCCAAACAGACTTACAGATCAAAAGTTATGGAACTCAGAAGATGAATAAATTTTATAAAGGAATTTCCATCACCTGTGCGGAGGACCTACGTGGAGGACCTATGTGGTAGTATAATTTTTCCACCCCTACATGGAAGAGATACACTAATGAGCTATGAAGTCGACCTACATAGATAAACTCTCTTTGACCATCCCTCCTCCTTGCCTATAAATTGGACCCTTAGGCTCCCCGTTTTAGAGCCAAAAAAATTGGAAGAACTCCCGAACCTCCTGTTGCATAGCTCCTTTTCCCAGGTTCTAAAAAACTCTCAAGTAATTATTCAAAACATGAGAGAAGATATAATTAAAGATGGAAAAGTGATTCAAAGTCCCATCAATGTCTATAACACATGAAGCTGCACCAAGGACCTACACCAAGGGCCTGTGCATAGAACCTATGGGGAAAACCTCCACAGAGCACCTGCATGGAGCACTTGTGCGTGGCACCTTGGCGGAGCACCTGCACAACCCAACCAGGCGGAGCAGCTACGCAACCCAACTGGGTGGTCCACCTGCGTGACCCCACTGGTTTGTAATATAGGGGCTACACCCCTTCACCCCTACTTGGGATCAGTATCGGGCTAAAGTTTTGGCCCTTCGATCTAGTCCCTTCGCTTTCATCACTAATGCCCATGAAAAATGGGGAGTCGCACCGTAAACTTTTCAAATCTGGGTCGATGACATTTTCCATTACATCCCTATATAAACCAACTTTCACCCTCAAGAATACTATGATTTGGGATAATCCTCCACACTCACTGAAATACCTTGAGTTGAATTACACCTCTTGGTTTATATAAGGCCCCAGCCTTAAACCTTACTTAATCTTGAGTTATTACAAGATTACACATTGAGGATCTTTTCGGGTTTAGAGTTTTAGAGAATTAGATCATAAAACTTTCATTACATTCCACATATAAACAAAGTGGTTACAGAAAGATAGTATTCTTCATTCCCATCAATGGAAACACATTTAAAATAAAACATGGATTATTTCTTGACACATCCTTGACTCTATCATCTTATCATGTACCTTTCCCTTGACCTATGAAAAACATTTCAAAAACTTGGGATGAGCATAAAAACTCAGTATGGGTTATAAAAAAACATGGAAAGGAAACATGAGTTCATATATACATAAGAATGAAAATCATACTTTACCCATAAAACATAGGCACTTTAACATACCTCATAAAATCATGAATAAATCATAGAAATAATAAGACATAAAGGTAACTTGAGGCATTCATAACATTCTTACGTAGGGAGTAACCCTCTTGGTTACGTTTGGAATACCCATCACAGTATATTCCCTAAAATCTCTTCGGAGAAACCTTAACGTTTCACTCCTTCGCGTTACCCAATGCATTGGAGAGCTATAACGGGCTCACCCGCCCTTAGTTTATCACGGAACCACCCGTCTTCATAATAATGCCCAAGAACCATAACATAATCATATCACATAAAACATGCATAAAGGAAACATAAAATTTCCACATTTCAATCACGAGATATCAATACAACACATTGATATAAAAACATTATGAAAACCATTTTCAATACCAAAATAACAGAAAAGTAAAACATGGTATTTATTTTTCTTTTAAAAAGAAGGTATGGCTTGTAGAGGAAGCCGAAACTCAAATAACGGTCACGACGGCGGAGAAGTCGTTGTCGCCGCATACGTACGAAAAAAAAAATTCCCTTTTGTCGTTTAGTAAACACTTCGTATAAAAAAGATTCCTTTTGAATAAATGCAAAAGTCAAAGTTGTTTATACATCGTATAAAAGAAAGTTGTGTATAAAATAAAATATGCCTCAATGAAAGGAGATTGAGACGAAGTCCCATACCTCGTATCCGACTTGACCCGACCGTTCTTTAATCTCCTGAATAATAAACTTGATTTAATCTCTACTTGCTTATGAATCTTTTTCAAGTTCATTATTCCTTTTATACCATGTTATGAACATCATGTAATCAGTTAAGTTAATAATGTTCATTTTGTCGGTATTTGGTTCTTAAGTCAAAAATAGACTTCTTACACTTACATGTTGTTAATTTGGTCAAAGGTTCATTATATCCAGAATGATATTAATGATTTGGATAACATATATATCATATATATTCATCATATACATGTATTTATAATATTACATCACATTTAGAGGTAATAAATGAAATGCACCGTTCATGGAGACGGTAAGCCGTACGTACGCATGAACGCTACTTCCATTTCTATTTCGTATTTCTGGAATGGAATCATAATGATATAAGAGTATATTGTAATTCCAGTATAATAACATATATAATATCATAGTTCCATCCTTTATATGTCCCACATATGGTATTTAACGAATCAAATCACTTTCAGGGGGTGGTAGTCCGCACTTCCTAAAATGAAGATATCGTGTTTACCCATAATGGAAACCATAAAGGTATGCCGAAAATGAAAAGAAACAGAAGCTTAAGGAAAACATAAACATATTATATATCATATATAAAAATATTGACATCATAATGGCCACCTTTGAAGGTGTTAAATGAGTATTGAACAATCATCGTTTCGGGAGGCAGAATTTCGCCATCCACGGAAACCGTATGTTCTTTAACCATTTGATGTAGTTGTATGAGAGTGTAGATCAAATAAATATTATAACAACATCCTAGTATATTTAATATACTGTTGTTGTTACAAAAGAAGTAAATAAAAGAGTTTAGGGGGTTGGATAAGCAAAATAAAACAAATGAACATGAGAGAATGAATTACCTTAAAAAGTGTAACTCCTTTTGATTTGAGCCTAAAGGCTTCCTTTGAAATGATTCTGCCCAAAGGGAATCCTCTAGGATGAGGAGAGGGATGTGGAGAGAGTAAATGGGCAGGGGTTGGCCGATCCAAAGTCTTGAGTAGTGTGTGAAATAAGGTAGAGGTGGGGGCCTTTTATAAGAGGAGAGGAGGGGCACTTTTGGAAAGTAAAGAAATATTACTTTATTTGAAAATGTGTTTCAGTTTCAAAAGGTCCCACATTGATATAATTAGTGGATAAGGTGATAAGTCTTTGAAATACACTCATCCAATAAGTTTTGTACATGTGTAGATCATAGATATTACATTATCTTTCCATTTTATTTAAATCGTCAAATAATGATGTCATCGCTGCATCATTATTATGTCATAAATAATTTAATTTATTTAATGTCTAAAAATCATAAAAAAAATACTATGATGTAGGAAATCTTTTTATCTTTCCAATGAATATTTATAATCAAAAATCTGATCTTTATAACCCCATGTAAAAATTGTTTTCGTAAAACATCTCTTGTTTGTGTCATTTTTACTTTAACATTTAATAAAAAGTTATTTATGTCATTTCCAAACCAAAGTGTCTCCATGGGGTCCCCAAGTTTACCCATGGATTGTATTGGTCGGCCATGACACAACCAATAAGTTTGGGACATGTGTCTAGGTCATTTCCTATTATTAAAGCATTATTTATACATTAAACTACCCTAATTACCACTAATCGCGATTAAGAACTTAATAAGTTACTATTCACCAAAAAATTATTATAATCTCATTGAACCACATTTTACTTCTTAATGACAACCATGTATGTCTGATTTTCAAAATTCAATACACATTAGTGGTAAACTTTCATTTAACTGAAAAATCAGTTTGCTTGATTACCACTTAGTGGTTTCACTATTCATCAAAAATTGAAGTTTTTCAGAAAATTACCAAAAATTCACTCTAAGCTATATTTGATATTCCGAATTCAAAAATGAAGTCTATTTTACAAAATTAAAATCATATAATTCACATTAATTAATTTAATAATTAATTCCCGTTGCCAGAGCAAATAGCGTGTTTTTACAAAACAATAAGTATCAAAAGATTGACACCAGTTTAAGTCTAATTTCAAAGTGAAATTGATTCCAATGACCACCATTGGATAAAATGGTAAAAATATATTCTAATTTCACTTCAAAACAAATTCAAAACATAATCTAATCATATAAATAAATTAGATTAAAAATCAGTTTTGATGTAAAATGCAGTATTTTTCACTATTCATTAAAAAATGAACATTGTCAGAAAAATACCAAAAATTCACACAAGGTAAATTTTGATGTCCCAATAATAAAGAATAAGTTTATTTTGACAAATATAGTTTATAAAATTGTCAAAATATAGATTCAAAAATGGTTTGCCATCAAAAGGCAGTAAAACAATCTTTTAAGAATATTAGTGTATTCCATGCTTAAGATTGGATTTATTTTCATTTTAAGCCTCTAAAACACTATCTTAATAATTAATAGACATAGATAAAAATATCTATTATTCATTACTTACTTGGGATGTTACATCCTTCCCCCCTTTAGAAAATTACGTCCTCGCAATTTATTTACTTATCGAATAAATGGGGGTACTTATCCCTCATTGCATTTTCAGATTCCCATGTTGCCTCTTCAATCATGTGGTTTTTCCACAAAACCTTTACCTGCTTAATCACCTTATTCCGTAACACTTGCTCCCTGTGGTCAAGAATCTGGACTGGTTGTTCCTCATAAGATAGGTTCTCTTCCAGCTGAACTACCTCTGGGCTCAAAACATGAGATGGATCTGGCATATACTTTCTCAACATCGAAACGTGAAAAACATTGTGTACCTGAGATAAACTCGGAGGTAAAGCCACTCAGTAAGCAACTGATCCAACTCTTTCCAGAATTTCGTATGGTCCAATGAACCTTGGACTCAACTTTCCTTTCTTACCAAATCTCATCACACTTTTCCAAGG
Organism: Viscum album; assembly: GCA_963277665.1. Lineage (NCBI taxonomy): Eukaryota > Viridiplantae > Streptophyta > Magnoliopsida > Santalales > Viscaceae > Viscum > Viscum album. The sequence continues at coordinate 3,957,633 of OY728129.1, forward strand.
AGAAACCTTGAGAAAAACATGATCACCTACCTCGAAAGATAGATCCTTCCTCCGGTTATCCGCATAACTCTTCTGCCTGCTCTGAGCTGTTATCATGTGTTTCTGAATCAGCTGAACTTTTTCTGCCATCTCTTCTACCAATTATGGTCCCATCAACTTCCTTTCACCCACTTCATCCCAGAAAGCTGGAGTTCGACACCGCTTCCCATATAATGCCTGAAATGGTGCCATCTGTATACTGGAATGAAAACTGTTATTATATGAAAACTAAACCAAAGAAAGATGTGGGTCCCAACTTCCCTGATAATCCATAGAACAAGCTCGTAGCATATCCTCCAAGGTCTGAATTGTTCGTTCTGACTGCCCATCTGATTGAGGATGAAAAGCTGTAATAAAATTTAATTCAGTACCCAACGACTTCTGAAGGCCTTTCCAAAAGTTAGAAGTAAACCTGGGATCACGATCCGATACAATGGAGAGAGGAACTCCATGTAACCTGACTATCTCTTTAAGATACAAACGGGAAAGTTGATCAAGAGAGAAAGTATCTCGTATAGCAAGGAAATGAGCAGATTTGGTCAAGCGATCAACAATAACCCAGATTTCATTATTACCTCGAGATGTCTTCAGTAATCCAACAACAAATTCCATGGATATATTCCCCCATTTACACTCTGGAACTGGTAAAGGCTGAAGCATCCCTTTCGGTAACTGCCGCTCTGCTTTAACCTGTTGACATGTCAAACACTTCACAGTAAAATCAGCAATGTCTCTTTTCATTCCATCCCACCAGTAATACTCCCGCAGATCTCTATACATCTTAGTACTGCCCGGATGAACTGAAAACGGAGAACTATGAGCTTCACATAACGACTCTCTCTTCAACTGTGAATCACAAGGCACACACAATCTCTTCCCAAATCTCAAAACACAATCATTGTCAATGTTGAATTCAGGCAACTTACCTTTCTGAACCAGCTCTACCTTTTTCTGCAACTCACTGTCTTGCTTCTGTGCTTGCTTGATTCTATCTGATAGAGAAGATCTCACTGATACCTGAAACAAAACAGAAGGACTTCCTGTACCAACAACTTCTATGCCAAAGTTCATCAAATCTTTAACCAAAGGATCACGTTCCAAACGCAACATTGTTAATGAAGCATTACTTTTTCGACTCAAAGCATCAGCCACTTTATTTGCTTTTCCCGGATGGTAATGAATTGTACAATCATAATCCTTGATTAATTCTAGCCATCTCCTCTGTCTCGTGTTTAACTCTTTCTGAGTGAATATATACTTTAAACTTTTATGATCGGTATATATTTCACACTTTACTCCATACAAATGATGCCTCCAAATTTTTAAAGCAAAAACAACAGTAGCTAATTCCAAATCATGTGTAGGGTAATTTACCTCATGAGTTTTCAACTGTCGTGAAGCATAAGCAATTACCTGATCATTCTGCATTAGGACGCAACCAAGTCCTTTCAATGAAGCATCATTGTATATAACAAACTCACCATTCCTGGAAGGTAGTGCCAAAAATGGAGCATTCACCAATCTTCTTTTCAATTCCTGAAAACAATCATCACATTCTTTTTTCCAGATAAACTTAACACCCTTCCGAGTTAGCTTAGTCATTGGACTAGATAACCGTGAAAATTTTTTAACAAACCTTCGGTAATAGCCCGCCAAACCAAGGAAGCTACGAATCTCGGTTACATTTGTGGGTCTTGGCCATTCTTCCACAACTTTTGTTTTTGCAGGATCAACAGTTATTCCATCTTTAGAAACAATGTGACCAAGGAAAGATATTTGTTGCAACCAAAACTCACACTTTCTGAATTTCCCATACAGTTTCTTTTCTTTTAAGGTTTGAAAGATAACCCTTAAATGTTTTTCATGATCCTCTTTACTTTTAGAAAACACCAAAATATCATCAATGAAAACCACCACAAACTTATCCAAGAACTCATGGAAAATTCTATTCATTAAGTCCATGAATACAGCAGGTGCATTGGTTAGCCCAAAAGGCATTACTACAAATTCATAATGGCCATATCTCATACGGAATGCGGTCTTCGGAATATCTGCCTCCTTTACCTTCAGCTGATGGTACCCCGATCTCAGGTCAATCTTTGAAAAAAACTGAGCTCCCTGGAGCTGATCAAACAAATCATCGATATGAGGCAAAGGATATTTGTTCTTAACAGTGATATTATTCAAGGCTCTATAATCAATGCAAAGTCTCATAGAACCATCTTTCTTTTTAACAAATAAAACAGGAGCACCCCATGGTGATGTGCTAGGTCTAATGAAACCTTTCTCTAATAAATCTTAAAATTGCTCCTTCAACTCTAAAAGTTCAATTTGTGCCATTCGATAAGGGGGTTTTGAAATTGGCTTAGCATCAGGAACTAAGTCAACAGTAAACTCAACTTCCCGATCTGGTATTATTCCAGGCAACTCATCAGGAAAAACATCAGGATACTCATTTACCACTGGCACATCATTAATCTGAACAGTTCCTTTATTTTCAACGATGTGTTCAATGTAACATTCATTTCCATCTTTTACAAGTTTCTCGGCCTCTTGATATGTTATCAAAAGTAAGGTTTCATTCTTGTAAACAAACTGAAAGTCTTTCTGAAAAGAAACTTCTTTAGCTCTACAGTCAATCTTAGCATGGTAGATAGAGAGCCAATCCATACCCAGGATAACATCAAACTCTACTAGAGGTAGAACAATAAGGTTTGCAAGTAGGTTCTTTCCACAGATAAGGATAGGAAGATTCTTATAAATTCTTTTTGCCTCAACATTTCCCCCAGGTGTTTTTACCAAAAGTTCAAGAGTCATTTCTTGAGATGGTATTCCCATTTTACTAGAAAAGGTTTCAGAGATGAAAGAATGTGTAGACCCCGAATCAAACAACACACTGGCATAATCTGAAAAAATAAACAAAGTACCTGATACAACTTCATTTGATGGCCCGACATCTGCTGAAGTAGTTGCAAAGGATTTCACCACCCCTTTCTGCTTGAAGTCTAACTGCTTCCCATCACTCAAGATCCTTGTCGGACACTCGTTTGCATAGTGACCCATCTCATTGCACTTATAACATTTCACTAACTGTAAATCAAATTTGTTCTTACCTTCACCTTGATACTTTTCAGTGCAATCACGAGCCTTATGTCCCATCTTACCACATCGGTAGCACTTCCCAGAATTCAGAAGACATTCCCCAGCATGCCTTTTGCCACATTTATCACAAACTGGAAACTTAGTTCTCTTACCATCAGACTTTTTTGAAGAATTCTTACCTTTCTCCTGCCACCTCGGTCTCTTCTTTTGCTGGTTGTTATAGAAAACTTGGTCATCGGCAAACTCCATTTCCACCTTCTCAGCACATCGAACAAGCTTTCCATAACTTTTAAACTCACGAGAATCTAATGCCCTTCGATATTTTGGCTTTAATCCTGAGTAAAAACGATTGATTTTACTATCAAGGTCCCGAATAAAATTTGGAGCATACCTTGCCAATCGAGTGAACCTTTCTTCATAGGCAGCCACTGAGTCTTCCTCTTGCCTCAATTCCAAGAATTGATTTTCCATCCTAAGTCAAACAGCCTTAGGAAAATACTTCTCAAGAAACATACCTTTCAATTCATCCCAGTCAAGAGAATCAATCTCCTCGGCGTCCCTGATATTTTTAACCATAGACCACCATTGATCTGCTTCACCCTCCAAACGGTAAACAGCAAGACTAACCTTTTGATTGTCTGAACACCCCATGACATCAAAAATATTCTCCAGTGCTTTAATCCACCCTTCAGCTAGCACAGGGTCAGATGATCCTCTGAATGATGGTGGATGTTGCCTCATGAAATGTTCCACCACTAACATGTTCCTCTACGGTTGATCTGGCTGATCTCGTGCATGGATACCACCGCCATTTATCGCTTGAGTCAACTGCGCCATTACTACAACAAACTGTTCAGTTCCAATTCCGACCATTTCTGGATGCTGATTCGGAAGGTTATTTCCTTCTGTATGCCTTCCTAGCACTGCTTCCCTGTTTCCTCTGCGGAAAACCATTCTGAACAAACATGTCTTAGATGAAGCAACATGGTAATCTTTAAATGCTATATCATTTCAAAAAAATATTTTTGGATAATCATTTAATAGAATTCTAACTCCTAAAGTTATCTAAACCGACCTTTGATACCAACTATAAGGCCCCAGCCTTAAACCTTACTTAATCTTGAGTTATTACAAGATTACACATTGAGGATCTTTTCGGGTTTAGAGTTTTAGAGAATTAGATCATAAAACTTGCATTACATTCCACATATAAACAAAGTGGTTACAGAAAGATATTATTCTTCATTCCCATCAATGGAAACACATTTAAAATAAAACATGGATTATTTCTTGACACATCCTTGACTCTATCATCTTATCATGTACCTTTCCCTTGACCTGTGAAAAACATTTCAAAAACATGGGATGAGTATAAAAACTCAGTATGGGTTATAAAAAAAACATGGAAAGGAAACATGAGTTCATATATACATAAGAATGAAAATCATAATTTACCCATAAAACATAGGCACTTTAACATACCTCATAAAATCATGAATAAATCATAGAAATCATAAGACATAAAGGTAACTTGAGGCATTCATAACATTCTTACGTAGGGAGTAACCCTCTTGGTTACGTTTGGAATACCCATCACAGTATATTCCCTAAAATCTCTTCGGAGAAACCTTAACGTTTCACTCCTTCGCGTTACCCAATGCATTGGAGAGCTATAACGGGCTCACCCGCCCTTAGTTTATCACGGAACCACCCGTCTTCATAATAATGCCCAAGAACCATAACATAATCATATCACATAAAACATGCATAAAGGAAACATAAAATTTCCACATTTCAATCACGAGATATCAATACAACACATTGATATAAAAACATTATGAAAACCATTTTCAATACCAAAATAACAGAAAAGTAAAACATGGTATTTATTTTTCTTTTAAAAAGAAGGTATGGCTTGTAGAGGAAGCCGAAACTCAAATAACGGTCACGACGGCGGAGAAGTCGTTGTCGCCGCATACATACGACAAAAACATTCCCTTTTGTCGTTTAGTAAACGCTTCGTATAAAAAAGATTCCTTTTGAATAAATGAAAAAGTCAAAGTGGTTTATACATCGTATAAAAGAAAGTTGTGTATAAAATAAAATATGCCTCAACGAAAGGAGATTGAGACGAAGTCCCATACCTCGTATCCGACTTGACCCGACCGTTCCTTAATCTCCTGAATAATAAACTTGAGTTAATCTCTACTTTCTTATGAATCTTTTTCAAGTTCATTATTCCTTTTATACCATGTTATGAACATCATGTAATCAGTTAAGTTAATAATGTTCATTTTATCGGTATTTGGTTCTTAAGTCAAAAATAGACTTCTTACACTTACATGTTGTTAATTTGGTCAAAGGTTCATTATATCAAGAATGATATTAATGATTTGGATAACATATATATCATATATATTCATCATATACATGTATTTATAATATTACATCACATTTAGAGGTAAGAAATGAAATGCACCGTTCATGGAGACGGTAAGCCGTACGTACGCATGAACGCTACTTCCATTTCTATTTCATATTTCTGGAATGGAATCATAATGATATAAGGGTATATTGTAATTCCAGTATAATAACATATATAATATCATAGTTCCATCCTTTATATGTCCCACATATGGTATTTAACGAATCAAATCACTTTCAGGGGGCGGTAGTCCGCACTTCCTAAAATGAAGATATCGTGTTTACCCATAATGGAAACCATAAAGGTATGCCCAAAATGAAAAGAAACAGCAGCTTAAGGAAAACATAAACATATTATATATCATATATAAAAATAGTGACATCATAATGGCCACCTTTTAAGGTGTTAAATGAGTATTGAACAATCATCGTTTCGGGAGGCAGAATTTCGCCATCCACGGAAACCGTATGTTCTTTAACCATTTGATGTAGTTCTGTGAGAGTGTAGATCAAATAAATATTATAACAACATCCTAGTATATTTAAGATACTGGTGTTGTTACAAAAGAAGTAAATAAAAGTGTTTAGGGGGTTGGAGAAGCAAAATAAAACAAATGAACATGAGAGAATGAATTACCTTAAAAAGTGTAACTCCTTTTGATTTGAGCCTAAAGGCTTCCTTTGAAAGGATTATGCCCAAAGGGAATCCTCTAGGATGAGTAGAGGGATGTGGAGAGAGTAAATGGGCAGGGTTTGGCCGAGCCAAAGGCTTGAGTAGTGTGTGAAATGAGGTAGAGGTGGGGGCCTTTTATAAGAGGAGAGGAGGGGCACTTTTGGAAAGTAAAGAAATATTACTTTATTTGAAAATGTGTTTCGGTTTCAAAAGGTCCCACATTGATATAATTAGTGTATAAGGTGATAAGTCTTCGAAATCCACTCATCCAATAAGTTTTGGACATGTGTAGATCATAGATATTACATTATCTTTCCATTTTATTTAAATCGTCAAATAATGATGTCATCGCTGCATCATTATTATGTCATAAATAATTTAATTTATTTAATGTCTAAAAATCATAAAAAAAATACTATGATGTAGGAAATCTTTTTAGATTTCCAATTACTATTTATAATCAAAAATATGATCTTTATAACCCCATGTAAAAATTGTTTTCGTAAAACATCTCTTGTTTGTGTCATTTTTACTTTAACATTTAATAAAAGGTTATTTATGTCATTTCCAAACCAAAGTGTCTCCATGGGGTCCCCAAGTTCACCCATGGCTTGTCCTGGTCGGCCATGACACAACCAATAAGGTTGGGACATGTGTCTAGGTCATTTCCTATTATTAAAGCATTATTTATACCTTAAACTACCCTAATTACCACTAATCGCGATTAAGAACTTAATAAGTTACTATTCACCAAAAAATTATTATAATATCATTGAACCACATTTTACTTATTAATGACAACCATGTATGTCGGATTTTCAAAATTCAATACACATTAGTGGTAATCTTTCATTTAACTGAAAAATCAGTTTGCTTGATTACCACTTAGTGGTTTCACTATTCATCAAAAATTGAAGTTTTTCAGAAAATTACCAAAAATTCACCCTAAGCTATATTTGATATTCCGAATTCAAAAATGAAGTCCATTTTACAAAATTCAAATCATATAAGTCACATTAATTAATTTAATAATTAATTCCCGCTGCCAGAGCAAATAGCGTGTTTTTACAAAACAATAAGTATCAAAAGATTGACACCAGTTTAAGTCTAATTTCAAAGTGAAATTGATTACAATGACCACCATTGGATAAAATGGTAAAAATATATTCTAATTTCACTTCAAAACCAATTCAAAACATAATCTAATCATATAAATAAATTAGATTAAAAAGCAGTTTTGATGTAAAATGCAGTATTTTTCACTATTCATTAAAAAATGAACATTGTCAGAAAAATACCAAAAATTCACACAAGGTAAATTTTGATGTCCCAATAATAAAGAATAAGTTTATTTTGACAAATATAGTTTATAAAATTGTCAAAATATAGATTCAAAAATGGTTTGCCATCAAAAGGCAGTAAAACAATCTTTTAAGAATATTAGTGTATTCCATGCTTAAGATTGGATTTATTTTCATTTTAAGCCACTAAAACACTATCTTAATAATTAATAGACATAGATAAAAATATCTATTATTCATTACTTACTTGGGATGTTACAGTTTATTTCACATGTTATGAGTTTGGACTCTCCTTATGGATTCCTCGAGTACCTTGAGTCAATACACTCCTCAAGAAACTCCTCAAACCTCATCACCTGACTCATATTCCAGGTTAAAACTCAAATGGGAATCCTCCTTAGGAGTAAGACCCAACCAATTCCCAAATGGAAATTCCCCTTAGGAGTAATCCCCAACCAATCTCAAATGGGCATCCTCGTTAGGAGTAAGCCCCAACTAATCCTCAAAAGGGAATCCCTCGTGGAGTAAGCCCCTAGTCTTTCAGGTCAGACCTAAAGACCGTCACTTTAATTTCACATTAAAAGGTTCAATGCTCTACACCCTCACCCACAGTCGCCTCAACTTCTTTAACTATAGGCCCGACCTCTTCCATCAACGGAAGAGAAATGGTGTGATTTATTAAATATCTCACATACTATTATTTATCACACAAAGCATGAATCACATGGTCTTAGAGATTTGTGATGATCACAACATCCACATAATCCACCTCATATCTTGAACTATGAGAACTCTGATTCCCACCATAATTGGGATACGTAGGAAGCCTTCACCAAGGCCCAATCTCACTGGATATCCTCTTTAGGGATCCAACCCTAATTACCTTAATCAGGGCATCCTCCTTAGGAGTAAGCCCTGAATTAAGCCCCCTAAATCTCCACGAGTTAATAAATTTATCATGGACCTTGATACAAGGGAATATTATTTAGGAGGAATCCCCAACCTATTTCACTCAAAGGGTTATACCCTTATGCGAGACTCATCAAACTACATGGGCTTTGATTCCCATTCAAGTGGGATACGTAGGAATCCTCCCTGAGGTTCAAACTCAACATTCCAAATCAACCTTGTTCTTCTTGGGCTATATTCCTAGTAGGGTCTAATCCAACTTGGAAACTCAAATACTTTCTAAGTTCCTTTTATTGATTATGCATAAGTCCCACACCAAGATTTGACTAAGTATCTTCCACTTAGAAGTCCTTATCACATGACATTAAACTATACAGTTAGGTCCTTATCACACAAACTTAAAAGGTATGATGTGTCCCATTAAGAAGCACTGAACTATGAGGTTTCTTATTCCTTTCATAAGGATATGTAGGTATCCCATTTATGGGTTTGATACCAACATCAAAACAAAATTATGTCTCCCTGGATGACAATAAATTCCAGAGTTCCCCACTTAGTGTCTTAAAAACCAGCATTTTAGTAACAATGGCTAAAAGAATCTCCAGATAGTATATATAAGGATACCATTGATGGAGAATCTCAAATACATACAGATATCTCCCTTAATGAAGAACCTAGAATATATACAGATGATTTTAAATTGCACACATGCCAATAATTGATTGAAAATTTCAAGGGAAACATATGTTATACTTGGTAAATTAATAAGGATTCATGAATATATCTTAAATCTATAAGAGAGTCCCAGGGTAGGAAATAATTTCCCCCCAAAAGGGTGTGACAATGCTGACCTCCCATCCTCTCGAACAATGTGAGTTATTAAATATCATAGGTCCAAACCTAATGAATGCCTACCTTTAGAAAGAAGGTCCATTTGGATAAAGAATCATTGGATGTTTCTAGTTCCATAAATAATTTCGATAGAAACCGTTCAAAAGTAGTGATTCTTAATAAGTAAACACATTCCTGGAGGAATAAACAAAGCATAGATAACATGATATGTTTTCATTTCATGAACAACCATGACGGAAAGTTATAGTTTACCAACATAATCATCCATGTACTGTGAGTGCTGCTTTGAAAACAAAAAGGATTCACTCCATCTGTAGATAATACAAGACAAATGTTTCTCAGCTTGTTTCCAAAGTCAGGATACTCATGATCAATTTTCTTCCACTGAGGAGAGTTTGTTAGGTAATGTAGTTTCCCATATTTATTTATTCATTATGTGTGCCATGTCAATTTCCATGTAGTCTCCTTAATTCCATATAGGTTCTTAAACCTTAGAATGATTGGAAAGTACCATAAAAATTTCATAGTACTAGATTCATCTTTCTTGTATCAAGAAGTACCATACTTTGTGAATTCTCTAAGTGATTTTTGGTCCTTGTGAAATAGTATACAGCCATTCGGGAAGGTGTGTATTCTTTCAGAGATCATACCCATAGAGCGTAGCATTCGTTTCATATCATATGTTCAGATCAAGAGCTCATTATCTTCTGGGATCATGTCATTCAAAAGAGTAAGTAATTCCACAAAATTGAAATCACTCCAACTATTTCCTGCTTTCAAATTATACAAATTCAGTATGGATGACAATGTTTTATATTTATTTCAACCACCATAAAATAGCATATTTTCACAAATTTTTAACTACTCAAATAATTTTGGGAAATCATGAAGTTTATCTTCAACTGTTCTTTTCATTTCCTCAATATGGTCTTCCTCATAATTCGTATCTATAATCACATCCTCAATACAATCTTCTTCATTGTCAAAACATGTAATCATATCATATGATCCATAAAATGTAGTGTTATCCCACCCACTAGCTACATTCTATTTCTCCCTGTGTTTATTACAACATTTACAACCTTGATCTATTCTATGACAGATCAAGTGTTCTTCCAACTCCTCTGAACTAACTTGTCTTGAATAAAAATAGCATAAAAATATACAAAGGATTTGAGAAGGGTCATATGTATGATATTTTCCAAACTTGATGAACTCTTTCACTCCATATTCATACTCTTTTTTCAAATAATTTGCATCCATACATTCTTTATTCATATCCATCCTATTTGATTTGGTGATATTTGTATTTAACAAAATAAATACACAAAATGTTGATATAAAAATTAACCAAGTATAAAAAAAGATATAGACTTTAAGTCTCCTTTGCAAACTATTTATCAAAAAACAATTGAAATCCCATTAAAAAACCCAACCATTTACACATATTCCTCTTTAAAATAACATGTCATTTTTGAAATAAATCAATCAGTTTCAAACACTTTTTCTCAAAACCCCAATTTATTTTTTTAAATAAGTTAAGGAAACTTCATGACCCAAAAATATTAATCATTTAAAATGAATGAAAACCCTATATATCTTACAAATATTCATTTAAACATCACACACCCCTTTTTAAAATGAAACCAGCATTACATACGCTTACATAACATTCACATCCCTTTATTAAATCCAATCAAATGAGTTGATAAACAATTAGCATGAAACCTATGTCCATTACAAGCATTTAAATCATTTTAATGGTATTTAAAACCCAAAAAAAAGGTATGTTGAACACATATAATTTTTTAAGAAACATTTAAAAACACTTGAATCATTTTAAAAGAGCCACTTGAGCATTTTCACAAAGACATAAATACCAAGAGAGGCACTTTACAAAGGATACATGAATCCAAAATAAATAACATTTTATAAAATATAAAACTATAAAAGGTTTATCATGCCTCTCATGAATAAATAGTATGAATCTTATAGTTTAATCCTACAATAATACTGATGAGTGATTAAGTGATAGATAAAAACAAGTGTCACTTGACAATGATACTTTTGAACATAAAGTCGTATCTCTTAAAAATGTGTAACCATATTCCACTTGATTCTTGAATCATGTAATACCTAAGCTTGATCCTTCCAATATGGTACATTAGAAAAAATATTCCCCTTTTTTAGGGTATACATTAAGTCAAAATTAAAGGACTATAGGTACTCATACCTTATCCACTATCAATGGTTCATTTCACTTTGTGATTAAATATATTTCAAACACTTTTTTAGTGTATTCCAATAACACCTCATAGAAAGAACCACTATTTCCAAATCTAGGAAAGTATTTGGGAAGTTTATCTTATGTGTTCTTAACTATCTAGACCCATAAGAAACCACATGACCATCATGGACTGGAACTGTTCAAATCATGACTCCAGATACATCACAATATAATCCATACTCATTACCCAACTCATTTATGGTTAAGATTGGTATTTTCATCAATATCACATTAAGATCATAAAAGGATATCTCATGAACATCTAAGAAAAGGAACCATACCAAATTCTTGGTTAAGGCCTTCTTAGCACTTCCAATCAGGAAGAATTTTGATTGACCCTCTGGTAATAAAAGTGAACCCCTAACAAAATCACCATAATAAAATTTTCATTTCATGTTCCAAATATTCTTATGAAATTCTTTTTATTCTCAATGAGTATTCCAAAAACACATCTATCACATGTTTCTTGTTCATTTTTTCCACTTTCCTATAGTAAGTATCATCTATTCATCCAGTTTCACCAACTTCCAAAATTTCATGGGAGTCTCCCCATTAAACATGTGGACTTTCTAACACCTGTATCATGTCTAGCTAAAACCTTTCACTTTTGATGAATAGTCAATGTCACTCTTACTTTTAAATGAATGAATCTTACATTCCAAAAAATATATCAATACAATGAGGAGAATACCTTAACATATCACCATTAAAAAACCCATATTTTAAAAACCACAACTTATATTCATAACTTCTAGACTACTTACCATTACATCATCCACTTATAAAAACATATCTTTCAAAATTACCACATATATATGATATTTTACTAATTACTTCCTATATAAAAAAAATTGAGGTGATATTCTGGAGCCTATGCTTTTGGTTGAATTAATCAAAAAATGAGTAAGGATTCACATTCCAAATATTTTTCATGCTTGAAGACTACTTCATGGAGACTACATATCATATAAATCTGTAACACAAGAAAAGAACTATGGTACTAAACTAATAGATGGTATGATTTTCCATAGTCTATTTTATAAAATATTCAAAAAGAATTTATAAATGAAATTACAAAGACTATTCATTCAAAAATCATTAAATAAACTCATATCAGTAACCTCTAGAGTCAAAGTGATGAGAGTATCATTATAAGTCTCAAGATAATTCTTACCTCTCCAAAACTCATTCATAAAGTTAACAACATCAAGTCCCAAAATAGTCTATAAACTTTTAAAGAAAATTTCATAAATAAAATATAAGTTAGGTACCTTTGATGGATGAATCAACCTAAATTCCATGACACACAATTGTACCCACAACCGCAACACCATACAAACCAAACAAACATAATTTCAGATTTTACACAGCATCCCTTATTCAATTCTGCTTGTTAATTCAGGGGTTATCATAGAAGTTGTATCATCCTGGGGCATTCATTCATTATCAAAGTATATGTAAATTACCAATTTACATATTCAAATTTTCAACAGCAATCAACCAACATGCAATTCATTTAGTGCGAAAACAAGGAACACCAACATCCATGATTTTCAGCGGGGCGTTTATCCCGTACAATTCATAACATCACCATCAATATCAAACTATAATAACATGAGAACAAACTCCATTTCCCTTTTCTATTTAATTATCCAGTTCTTATCTTTGATTAGTGTGGTGCAAATATAAACCATAGGGAAGCAAGAGTAGATACCACCCACATGATACACAAACAAAGATAAACTTAGGATAATCCCTACCTCAAAGAACCTTTTCAACTCGTATGTGTACTACAGGGAAAAGTAGGATTCCCACACGTGACAACCACACCACTAGAAATGTGGATCAATCTATTATACACCAAAATATTATCAAAACATTGCCTAAACATGAAACTCAAGAAAAACTATAATGATGTAGTGAATTCTGGGGAAAGAACAAGAGGAAACAGATGAGAAAGAGGAGAAAACTCACCATGGAGGTGTGGTTCAGTGCGCGATGGAGGTGTGTTCGCGGTGGAGGAGAGGCGTGCGATGAAGGATTCCTCTAGCAGAGGAGAGTCACATGCCAAAGTAGAGGCACGTGGTAGAGGAGAGGCATGTGAAAAATATGGGTTTGCGACAGAAGGATTCACGATAATGGAGGAATCGGCAAGAGAGGAGGAGGAGGAGGAGGAGGCGTCAACATGGATCGGCTTCCGCGAGAGCTTGAGGGGTGCGAGGAAGGAGGAGAAAGTTAGTATTTCTTTACAAAACTCAATGAAACTTTTATCATCACTAGATAAAAAAGAACTGATAAAGGTATGTTTTATTAGCACTAAAATAAAAAGCACGGATAAAACATGCCTTTATCGGTGCTTTTTTAGCACTAATAAAGATAGGCATTTATCACGATGGCCTTCGTAGAGACTCCTTAGGTGTATAATTTTGATGCAAAAAATAGTTGTAGGTGTTGGGAACTTGGTCTATAGACTTTGTAATGGACTCCATGTCCACAGGGTCTTCAGGCTATAAAAAATGGGTGGGTTATCCCTTGGGGGGGCTATGACCTGCCCTATTGGGTTGTGTGTGTTTCATTTCTATGTTTCATTGTAATTATACCCCTAAGTACCTATAATAATTATATATAACACTATATTTGAAAATAATAATTATATATTTTTATAAATTAATAATTATTTAAAAATATATATATTTATTTATATTTATAACTAATAATTAAATATATATTTATTTGTAATTAAAAATTATAATAAATAAATATTTATTTATAGTTATAATTATAAATATATATATATATATAATTTTATAAATATATATAATTAATATATTAATTATAATTATTTAAATATTTAAATATATCTACATTTATTTAGAATTATATTTATAACTATTTGTATTTATTTATAAATATTTTCATATAAATATATATAATTAATATATTTATTATAATTTTTTAATTGTTTAAATATATCTATATTTATTTAGAAATTATAATTATAAATATTTGTATTTATTTATAAATATTTGTATATATTTATAAATATATTTATTTAATTATATATTTATAACTTTATAATTAGTGTAATAAATATATTTATTATAATTTTATAATTATTTACATATATGTATTTATTTATAGTTATAATTATAACTATAAATAAATATATTTATAAACATTTTTATATAATTATAAATATATATATATATATATATATATATAATTATAAATATATATGTATATATATAAAAAATTATAATATATGTATTTATTGTAAATTTATAATTATTTAAAAATATATATATAGTTATAATTATAATTACAAATAAATATATTTTAAAAGTATTTATATATAATTAAAATTTAATAATTATAAATACAATAAATATATTTATTATTTAAATATATTTAATGTAATTTTATTAGTATTTTTGAGAACATAATAGTATATATGGGTAACATGAATTAATCATATGCCTAGTAAAAAATATATAATAAAAAATGAGTCATCAATGGACAACATGAATAATAAGAAGGGTGTAATGTATAAATGAATATTCATGATGATACATAACATATATGCATGCATGATCAATATATTTATTGACCAAATTCATTAGAAACACATATATATTTAATAATTATAATATAAATGTATATATTTAAAAAGTATTTAAATATATTAATTATAAATAAAATAAATATATTAAATATAACAAATATAATGAATATAATGAATATAATATATCTAAACAATCTAATAAATATAATAAATATATTTATTATTTAATGAAATTTATTATAATCTTATAATTATTTAAATATATATATTTAATTATAATCTTAGAAATACTTTTTTTAAAACATTATATATATATTTTTGAATTATTAAAAAAATATTAATTATAAACATGCTGTATACAAAGAAATATTATTTTTGAATATAAATATAATAATTTTATATAAATTATTATTAAAAAATTTTATCAGCGCTAATAAATGCACCCTTTATCAGCGCTTTTCTTAGCACTTATAAAGGGTACATTTATTAACGCTTTTAGCTAGCACTGATAATGGCCCCCCTTTATCAGTGCTTTCTGCTTAGCGCTGATAAAATGAGGTGTTTCCCTTTCCCTATTTTATAGTATTGATATATCTCGTTCCATCTTTTGAGTTAAGATGTGCCCATAGTTAAAGTTTCATTCATGCCAAAGTCATGGGCACTCTTGATTTTTGGGAAGTATTAACAAAGACAATGGGTTGACTTAACCAAATTATTATTGAGTGCAATAGAAAAAGTCTACTCAATTCCTTTTTTGAGGTATGTGTTAAGGAAATCTAAATCTAGGATTTTTGGATTGGGGAGTCTGCTCAATAGATCAAAGAGATGCAAGTTAATGCAGTTGATAAGACCCATCTACCTAAATTTTTTCGAGTGATTTTCATGACCAATGTCTAGGTTATGAGAAGGGATATATGGATCCTTTCCACTAGAATATCCATGTGATAGGATATTCTGAATCCAAATATGAGGGCTATTGGTATTTGATAAAATTACAGTAGACTAATAAATAAAATTTATTACATCACATTTTGGTAATCAAGATAAAGTACTAAAATATGATTTTATTTTTCTATAAAAAAATGTAAAGTAACAAGATCTTGATATTATCACTATGATCGATATTGGAAAAAGATAATATCCACGCCATAGTGAATTCCTAGGAGGGGTACAAGTTTTTGAACATCATACTACACCAAAAGTGGAAATTCTACATGTTGGAGTCCCCTGTTTCTAAGGAAGATCCTTCTACAGAGGCTAGTGGGGAGGAGATCATTATTTTATTGAAACATGTAGATGATGTGATGGATGTTCAATGTCTTATGTTATTTTCCAGGATAAGTGAGATTTAGAAGCTACATAAGGATATGGATGCATATAATATGTTATCTGATCTCTATGATCTTTATCTGAACAAGGTTAGAGAAGAGCGATACGAGATCTCCAAGGCACTTTTCAAGTTCAATATTGGAGAGGGGGCATCGTCCAGGTCTCATGTAGTCAATATGATTTGATATTTTGAGAATTTTGACATCTTATGTTTTAAACTACTTGATGAGTTTCACATAAATCTCATATTATCTTCACTACCTCAGAGAATCTATAGTTTCTTTATGAATTTTAATCTGATCAATATTGAGAAGTCTCTCCTGAAACTCCTTACAATAATTCACCAAGTAGATAAGGATATGAGGGCTAAAAAATCTGGATTCCTTATGGTGGACAAGAGGAAGGGAAAGGTAAAGGTCCCTACTAATAGTTATAATCCTAAGGATTATATACATCTCTCAACCAAGGAAAGGAAGATCTAGAGGCAGGATAAGAAATAAGATGCAACATGTTTTTTATATGATAAGTAGGGCCTCTGGAAGAATAATTTCACCTTAGTAAAGAATCGCATAGAATCTTCATATGTGTTTGGTATCGAGTGTAACCTTTCCATTTCAACAATTTTGGTATTAGATACAACTTTTGGTGATAACGTTTATAAATGAATATAATAACCAAATAGATTCAAGACAATTTCTAGAGGTGATGAAGATCTTTGAGCTACCAATAATGCAAGATTGGCAGCCTTTTCTATAGGAGAGTACAACATTACATTTCACATATGGATGATTCTACTTTCGAATAATTGTTATTATGTTCCCAATATTACCAAGAACACTATATCCATGTCCATTTTAGACATGGATGGATTTTTATTCAAGTTTGGGAATAAAATTTGACGCTTTTACAAATATATCATATGTTATAGTATGAAACATCTCAATAATGCTTATTATATACTCAAATATAAAGAAAAAGTGTTAGTAATTGATAATGAATTGTATTTTCATGACTCATATCACACCCAATTGTGGAATCAACAACTTGGTAATGTAAATGAATTCTGATATAGATTCCATGTATCGGAATAAAGTCTAGGTTTTTCTTGATTCACTAGTAGATGTAATGTTTTTTAGGTGAAAATGGGTATTGAAGAAGAAACAGGTAATGGTAGGTAAACTTGGTACTCATAAGGCATGACTAATGGCTAAAGGGTTTATGAAAATTCAATGAATAAACTATAAATAATCCTTTTCACAAGTTTTCATGCCATAATCCATCATAATTATTCTTATAATAGAATCTTAACATGACTTTGAGCTTTGGAAAATGGATTTCAAGATATATTTATTTAATGGTAACCTTATGGAATATGTATATATGCCACAACTGAAGGGTTTTGTGATACAAATAGATTCCAATAAGGTATGAAATTTGCATAGATCCATTTATGGGTTGAAGTTTGCATCCAGATCATGAAACATTTTCTTTGATTAATCCATAAGGGAATTTGGTTTTATATGGAATGAATGTGAGTCTTGTTTCTATAAAAATTTTAGTGGGACTATAGTTATTTTCCTAGAATTATATGTTGATGACATATTACTTATTGGAAATGAGATACTGGTATTATAGTTAGTTACGATATGGTTGAACATGTTCTTCTCCATGAAGTACTTAAGTGAAGAAGCCTATGTTCTAGGGATCAACATCATTCATGATAGATCTAAGAGGTTTGTTGGGCTAAGTCAAGGTACATAAATTGAACATATATTAATGATAATTAGTATGAACTAATTCTAGAGGGGATTGGTTTTGGTTTCACATGGTATACATATCTCTAAAAAAATGTTCCCCTAAAAATAAGAGGAGATAGAGAGGGTGAGTAGAATACCTTACACTCTACAATAGGTTCTATAGGGTATGTCATGTTATGTACCAGACTTGATTTTGTTTATGCCTTGATCATGGTAGGTGAATATCAAGAAAAGCTAGGATAACTACAAGGCTGAAAGTCACAATTTTATACTAGTACTTGAGAAAGTAAATTTGGATGAGTTCATAGTTATTAGAGAAATGAGAATATTAGTCATCTCATGGATCCAAAACTATCCTTATTTTAGATCAATTTGACATATGATCGTGGTTATCCTAAGGTAATTGTAATATAAAACTTATTACAATATGTGGTTTCTATATCTACATTGACTGAGCATGCTGTTAATTTTGATGTAGCTTAATAAGCAGTCTAGAAACATCTTTTCTAGATTTTAGAGTTGTACCTAGATAGTAAAGTGTAATCATATTATGATGAACTTTATACTATGGTATTTTCCACAATGTTAAGGTTTTCAATGAAAAAAAAGTTATATACTCGGTGATATTGTCTCTTTATAGATTTTCTCAAAGAGATGAGGTTGTAGTAAGCAGAACAACCTCTGAAGTGTGGCATGCCCAATTATTGTTGCCATAACTCAGTAGAAATTTGTTGATCATGTGTGGATGGACACTTAGATAGTTAGTAATTGGATATAGTGAAATTTGGATTCTCTTAGAGTTGGTGTCTTAGAACCAACTGAATTTATACTTTTTATTACTAGTATATTCATAGTGTTTAATATTAAAAAATATTTTATCACATAATGATTATTCTTTTGTATAACATTAATGTGATAATGTCATTAGAGTATTTTTTACATCAAAATTTCATAATGGGTCCCCTATATGATGAGAAAATTAAATTGTAATGATGATATTATTAAATATATGTTCTATGTCCATATTAAATCATCTAACTAGACACGGATGATACAAGTGATCAGGGTAGATGGATCATGAGATATTGAGACTTCTTCTTATGAAGTTCACCCTTGGTAATCTCTAAGAGAGGAGGCTATGAGAACCAACCCACCATAGTAATTCCACATGTTTTATGTAGCATTGGATATCCTATCTGTGAAAATGTTTATTGGTCCTTAGACTTGATATTATTATTAATGAATATGTTGAGTCACATACTTTTTTGGATTTATGAAAATTGTGATGATATATGCTCCTAAAAAAGTTGGATATATTGGGTGCATCATGAGTGATATGACATTAATGAATATATCAAGAGAGGATTTATCTATTTCGAGTTAATGAAAGTTTATATATTTATCCATTTGATTAGAATGAAACTATAAGATAAATCCTTAGATAAGGTTGTATTTCGATGAGTTTATTTCATAAAATTCAAAGAAATACATATCAAGAATATATATGGATGACACAAGTGATGAAACCTGCTTGATGAGATACAAAGTTAAATATATTATATTACACTATAAGAGTTCGTATGATGTGGTTATAACTATGACTTATCATTGTATATTTAAGGGATATGATGTGTTTCTAGATACCTCTCTTGGTCTATGAATTGGATTCATTGGAATCAAGATGTGGGTCTAGAGGGTCACACACAAAGTGTATTAATAGGTTCCACCAATTCGGATGAATTGGAGTCTAGGATGAAGTGGGCCTCATGTGTAGGAACTAGTGGATGTCCAAGTGAACGATTGAAAGTAAATTATATTATATTATATTATATTATTATAGTTTATAATAATGGGAATTGAATTTATTTTCAAGCTATTCACAAGTGATTTAATTTTAAATATGTGAATACGAGAAAGAATTATTTTTTGAATGAATGTTACACATTCAAGGTTCATTTAATAATTATGGGAGGAAAGAGCCACACTAATGGATCCAGCTAATATTTCAGCTAACTTCCTTCTTCAACTTCCACCATTCACCTCCAAATACATTTCGAACATCTCAAACACCCCAAATCTATAAAGTAAAGGAAAAGATAAAACCCAATCCTATAAATGCATGCTATAAATAATTCCATGTTTTTATTCACACACTAATTGGCCTTGAACTATTTTAGAATTTACAAAAAATTAATCAAAATGCATTTTTATATTTAAGTCATCAATATTATATTTTTTATCCAATTCACCCCAATGTGATTTTATAGTGTATGAATTGAAATAGTTCACAACAAAAAAATATTTTATAATATATAGATGAAAATACCTCTATGGAACTGATCCCTTTCATTCCACATAACAATTTCACCAAGTTTGGGATTATCCTTAGTTTGTTCAGGTTTTTTAGAATGAATCCTAGACAACAAACTCTGAATTGTAAAATAAATATCCTTACATTGTTTCCATGGTTTATAGAACTAGAAATTAAACTTTCAAGAAGTCCATACATATCCACTTTAGTAATAAAACTAATAATAGAACTAGATGAATTCATTTTTACAATAATATGTCATGTTATATTAATCCTGGTTATCCTCTCCAAGTTTGTTAGAAAAACACACATTGAACAATATATTAATGTTATGATTAAACTAAAAAAATATATTATATTTTATAAAATAACGTATGATCCACATAATTAAAAAAATTGATATAAATTATCAAAAAATAAAACATTATGATCCAAGAATACCTATTATGCAAAATCCTTGACTAAATCATTGAGAAAATGTGACTTTTCTTGAAGAATACATTTTCCCACTTATGCTATAATGGGTTTCAATAATTCCACTTCTAGTATAAGACTATTTGAATCCTAAGTAGTGTGATATATAATATATCTCTTTTAATATTACTATATTCACCAAAAATTGTAGGAGGTGATAACCCAAACATGTAGATGGCCGAGAATCAGAGGGTGAAGTGACTGAAATATTTTTTTAAAACAAAATGCTAAAAATATTTCTTCTTAATTTTCATAAAAATACCTCTCTTCATATTAAAGAATCTTATTCTTTATATTTATTTCATTCTCTATGTTTTTATTCTTTATATGTATCATAAATTCCTTTTACTTATTCATATAGATGTTTACATATCTTTATGGAAACTCTTGAAAATAATTTTCAAGTCCCTCCTCTCATTGTTTTTGTCTACTTCAGTGTAATAATGATTCAAAGGAGATAATTTCTTAAATTCTTGAAAATTTGTTCTCTTCATTTGAATTATTTTTCATCTATGTCAGTTCTCTTTTATGTTTCACCCTTTGAATATCCCATATGTTAAATTTTATCTCTTTCTCTAGAAATTTAAATTCATTGTATCATATGATTTCTCTCTTGGGATGATTTTAACATCGTAATTTTTTATATGGAACATATATATGAATATATTATAATATTATGGGTGAGAATATAATTAAATCTCCCTCTAAAGAATTGGTTAAAACTTATATCTCATGATATTATTATGCATAGATCATTGATAATTAGGCTAGTCCATTATGTTATGATGTCTTGGTAGAGAAACTTGTTTTATATTTATGATAAACTATGGTTATTCATATACCACATCCCTATATTATGAATCATGTTTATTTTCTCATGGTTCATGATCATTACATTATTATTTACACATTTTATGTCATATTCCCTTTGTATGTGTTCATAACTTCATGGTATTTATATGCTCATTACTTTATGATATTCTTTATGGTTACTCATGAATCTCCAGTTTATATCTCATATTAATTCCCTTAATAAGCTATTACTAACCCTTATATTTGTTAATGTATCTCCCTATGGTTTCCTATGAGGTGATATGTCTCAAAGAAATTTATATATGAAGAATTTTGTGGAATAAATATAAGTGTTTTTAATAAAAAAGAATAAAATATATTTCTAATCTCAAAATATAGTAAACCTTTGGGTTTTGAGTATGTATTTTAATATTTAGTTTATATTGTTGGGGTAGGAATATTCATCACTGATTCACTAGATGTACACCATCATAACTTAGTGCGGTAGTCATACAAGCTCCAAATGCTTCCACCTATCGGATGTTATCCTACAAACCTGATATACTGGAAGATAAGAATTTTATCACACTCAACTCACCATACCAAGTCATCCAGTCTAACACACTCACAAAACAAAACTTAATAAAAACAAAGTATACAAGAAAAAAAATACTTTTATTTTACATGGTTTAAAAAATTAAGTCTTATGCCCATATGAGAACACTACTGTCATTTTCATTACTATCGGGTGATACATATATAAAAAAACACAATTTAATATTATAACTGATATTAGTTTAACTTTGTTTTTCCACATCTTAGAACATGCGTATAATTGGTCCTAACCCAACTTTATAGTGAGCACTAGCCAATTGTTCGGTTTCATCGCCATCTAAAATTCACAAACGACCCACCATTTGAACTTAGTGACTACTGATCTCCTATTTTAATCAGGAACTAATCACTACAACCAGTGGATTGATGAAGCTACACTAAAGGATGTAACTTTCACTTTCAATTTTTTGTGAATCGTTTACTACCAAGTACACATCCATCAGTAAATGTCCCTATCTAATCAACCTTCCATCACTGAAGATTATGCCACCGCTATCTAAACCCCAAGACCGAGTTAATGTTAAGTTCTCTCTATCTGGTTCATTGACTATGGAACTTTAACAAGATTCATAATCCTAATAGTAATATATAATATTATAAAATGATGTAAAATCTATGTATGTAGGTTATGGGTTTTTATTTGACCGCTATTAAAAAAATCAACCTAATTTTTTTAGCAAATGTTGAAGTGTTTTTTGAAGACATTTATTTATGTCCCTTGAAATTTGAAATTAAAAATAATAAAAACAATGTAGAAGATATGGTTTTACACTAGTATAGACTCTCAAAAAATAAAATATAAAAAAATGAATATGATAATCAATTTGGAATCCTTAAAAAAATTATCGACAAGAAAAATAGAAGTGGAGTTGTCAAAACAATCTAATAAATGAAGAAATATAAAAAAATGGCCATGAATATTTTTTCATCAATGTCTAATGAATTTATAAAATATTAAAAAACTGAAAATATTTAGAGGAAAAATGATGAAAAATCAAAATAGTCAAACTATCTAGAAAATAAATCTCTTTGATGTAGTATTCTCCTTTAGTGGATTTAATTGTATGACTACTGTTTCATTGTTTGGATAAAAAAATATAAAACTTTTCTACTATAAAAAAACTCTATTTTGGGAGTTAGTTTGTACAATATCCTATTTTGGATATTTTTTTAAATCCCATATTTTGATAATTTTTCCTTGGTGGAATCTATAATAAAAGTTACTATTAATCAGATAGATAGATAAAGAAAAACTATATATTTATAGAGTCTAATATATTTATTTTTCTAGGGACACTACGAGATCAAGATTTTAATCTGCCTTGAGTTGAGTTATTGATTATTGTAAAGTTAACAACATTTAAAGTGATCGCAACCTAGTTCAACCTACTTTCTTGAGAAGTATTTTAATATTTAATGAAACAAACACACCCAATATCTCTCTAAAAAAATGATAAAATTAATTGAATAAATATGACCATCAATAGGGGTAAATCCAATGAAATGCGATTAAAAACTATGATCAAGCATATTTTATTCATTGGATATATCTCTATATATTTTTCCAAACAAAAAAACTAAGATTGGGCTATTTTCGGACTTAGAAGAAACATCATGAGGTAAAATAAATACAAGTATTAAACTTATAAAGAATTAACCAAGTTGGTTAAATGGAATTAATGGGTGAATAACCATGATAAAAATGGGGGAATGAAATCATGAACACTAGAATATACATGGAAAACCCAAATTAAAAAAAACCATGAATAAAGTAGGAGGTGAATTTTACTATGATATTGGAGATCCCAATATGCAATGTAGGACTAAAACACAACATATTTATATGGAGAAAAGAAGACCTTATCCATAACACATGGGATCCTATTGGAGACAATGCTAATCCTATGCCCCCAAGAAATAGCCAAGATCAACAGATATGCATGATTTTTCAAATATGTATTAGAATTCAAATAATATTTATGGTTATGATGGTTTAAATTAAAAATGTAATAAGGAAGTGGTGATTTAATATGAGATTGTAATATGAAAATTAAATATAAATCAAATTCGATTTGAGAAAAAAATTGAAAGAAAAAGTAAGAAAGATGTAAGCATTGAACACGTGATTTAACAAGGTCCAATGCCTTTGGGCCCGACATGCACTGAAAGAAAACCACCCACACATGCACACATTTTATTTAGCTCAAAAGAAGAAATAAATACTAGATAAAACACACAAGAAGGGATGAACATAATACAATTCGATCTATTTCATTGGAAGTATTCAAAATAAGGAAAAAGAACTTACAAACCTAGATAGATTCAATTCAGTCTGAGGTCCTGATCACTTCTTGGATATTGGATCTATGAATCTGAAGTTGAAAGGATTAACAAGGTCTTGTTCTTCTATCTACTTGAATTAGGCACTCACTAGTTATTCCAGGCTTAATGTAAAGCCATACTTCTTCACTGGGATGAATCATCGTCTCATACTCCTCTAGGAATAATGCACTAGAAGTAAAAATAAGGAGATTAAAAGCATAGAAATATGGTTTGACTAGAGTTGAAGCTTGCTCTGAGATTAGGTTTTCACCAGAGGAGAAATAGAAGCATAACCAGGAAGTAGAACAGGGATCAATCTCTTGCACTATGGGGATGGGGTTGTAGGGGAACCTAAATCCCCTAGACAATGGAAATGCCTCAAAATAACTTGACCAACCAACATATTCCACAAAACCAAACCAAATAGAATTGAAACAATGTCAGTGAAATAATACAAATAGGTGGAGGGTTTAGATCAAAAGGGTGATGAGATTAATAAAAGTCTAGAAACAATGTTGTTGCAGATCGATGACTCAGCAGGCACAGACCAAAGGAAGAAACAAACATGTCAAACACAATGAACCAAACCACATGCCCATGTGGAAGCCCAATGCACAAAGTATATCCAGAAAATACAATTTATCATAAAGAGAGATTTAATTATAAATTTTTATGCATTCATATTAAAGGCATATAAATGTTAGAATAAAAAATATATAATTTAAAACTAAAAACACCTAAAATTCACAAATCTCATCTATTTTCATTTGAAATTGGTGATGTTATTACACTTACAGTTATTTAATGGGAACTAAATTAATCCTATTTAAATATTATTCAAATTTTGATAATACCACAACTTTAGTCAAACTGTCAGTTAGGTTATTACCATCATGTATCATGTTGGAACATACTATTCCAGATTCAATAATATCTCTAATAAAGTGTAATCAAATGTCCATGTGTTTGGATTTACCATGGCATATTAGATTTTCGGATAAATTTTATGCAGATTGGATATCACTATAATGTGTAATGATGGAATTAAAAAGCGTAAGTTCAAAATTCAAACCCTTGAGCCACAAGAATTCCTTGATAGACTCAGTCAATGTAATTTATTCATCTTCTGTAGTTGAAAGAGAAACCATAGATTTCATCTTACATTTCCAGGATATGGGGCCTCCACAAGCAATGAGCACATACCCAGTTAATGAATTTTTGGTTTCAATATTGCTTGCATAATCAACATCTACATATCTAGTAATTAGTTCATCAGTATCTATATTTTTTCCATAACCCAAAGATAGGGTTAATGTGTGTGATAAGAATCGAAGAATCCACTTTAGTGCATGCCAATGTAGCTTCCCTGGTTTAGCCATAAATCTACTAAGAGTGCAGATTGAAAAGGAAATATCAAGTCTAGTGAATATCATAGAGTACATAACACTTCCAATAATTTTGGCATAGATAATTTTAGACATATAATCTACATCATCAGCAATAATGGGTGCTTGTGTCAAAGAAATCTTAAAATGGTATAAAAATTGTATGATTATAGGTTTGAGAGATTCAAATAAATACCTTTTAATAAATTTAATAACATAATCATGTTGAGAAAGATACAAAATTTTATCGGGTCTATCCCTAACAATTTCTACACCAAGAATTTTTTTGAATCCCTTAAATCCTTTATTTCAAAAACACCTTTTAATTGAGATTAAACAATAATAATGATCTTCATGTTATCACATATAACCAACATGTCATCCACATATAACCAAAGGTAAATCAATCTATTTTTTTACAGATTTTAAGTAAACACAAACATCATATTGGATACTTGTAAAATGGTTATTAATCATAAAAGAATCAAATTTCCTATACTACTTACTAGAGGATTATTTTAAACCATAGAGTGATTTATTCAAACGGAATATTTAGTTAGGTTTTAATTATTTATAATAACCATCAAAGGATTAATATAAAGTTTCTCATTAAGGTCGCCTTGAAGGAATTTTGTTTTCGCATCTAATTATTAAATGTGATAATCATAATAGGTATAAAAAGCAAGCAATAACCATATAGAAGAGTTCTTTACAATGACTGAAAAGATTTCAGAATAGTCTATTCCCTCTCTTTAGAGGAATCCCTTGGTGACTAATATAGATTTAAACTTGATTTTCTTTCCAACAGTGTTATCCTAATTCTATTTATAAATCCACTTACAACCAATTATTTTATCATTGGGGGTTTATCAATAATAGACTGATCTCACTACAATTCACTGTTTCATTTTCACCCTTACACCATTGTGCTAAACTAGTTTTGTATTGAAAAATATAAAAATAATAACAAATTGCACTTCATGTTTGATTATATTATTTTGTATTTGTTTCTTTTAAAAATTTAAATGATACTTGTTTTGATAATATTATTGAATATGGAGGTGATTTTGAGGGCCCATGATGATGTTCAAGAAAAATGGGCCAAACTGCGCAGGATCCATGCACACCAGTGGAATCAACCACATATTTATACTAAACCGTGAATCCAAATGGGCTGAAATTTTGTGTGCCGATCCAAAATTTAATGGGATAAATTTCATATAAAGGAACCTAAGCCTCATTAGGATTATACTATTCTCATGAAAACTGATCTATCCAAAGAATCAAATCTGCACAAAGTCAAATGTAGTGTTCTGTATTTTATCAATAACTCCAGATGTAGTTGTTAAAATAGTGCCAAAATTTCAGTACAGATATTAAATAGGTGGGGATGAAACTTTTTAGTTTTCTCCAAAACATGATAATACTGTCTATTAGCAGAAAACAATGAGACAAGTGGATTATCGAAATCAGGGTGCCCAAAACCACCTCCCATTTTGGCTATAAAAGAGCACCTTGGGCTCCCCATTTTGTAGTTCGAACCAGAAGTGAAACTATAACATTTTTAAGTCCCATAGGAGTCTCCTCCTCATCCTTGAAGTTTTGGAGGCCCCTATCCTCATAGGGGGGCCAAGAATGAAGAAGGAGTTCCACTCTAGCTTTCTCCTCCTCCCAATGTCGAGCTAAACGGTGGGAGTTCATTGTGAGGGAGCTACGCACATGGAAAGGGAGTTCCGATTCCTATTTTAGCTACTGGTTTGCATTAATTTGGGTATGAAAACATTTCTTTCCATGTATATTACATAATTTCATATTTTAATTCTCATTTTGATGCATGTGATTGAGATACTCTTAATTTCTAACCGATCGGTGTGAGGTTTTGAGTGTGTGACTTGTGTTATTCCAATTGGGTAGCACAAGAATCCTTTTCATACCCACATTCTTGAGATTTCAATCTGCTTTGTAATATCTTATTCCGTGCATAATTTATGTACCTTGACAATATTATTGTTACGTTAAGGTTTGGTTCTTTAAGCATTGAAATAAAATCTTAGGAATTAATCGAGATTCCAATTAATTTCAACCAAGGAATTACTCCAAAGATAAATAAATATCTATGAACAATGAACTTGAATTGTGTGTATTGAAATAAAAATGAACCTTTTTATCTCATATTTTTTAAAATCTATTTGGTTTCTCAACTTTAATCTTTCAATTAAGTTTCATCCTAAAACTATTTTCAAAACCACCCCCTATTTTAGCATTTCTTATTAAAAACGAACACTCTAAACCCACCAACACTCCTTGAGAGATGACCTATGGTCTTCCCTAGACTATAAATCAACCTTAAAATCATAATAAATTTGACGTGTTAGGACATCATGTTCAAATTTTGGCGCCGTTTTCGGAGAACGCTTTGGTTTTTAGGTGCGTGTTTTTTATAAGATTTTTTTGTAAATTTTGTGAATATTTATTTGTTTTATCTTATACCATTACCTATATTTTTGTGTTCTAATTTATTTCTTATGTAGGTTTTGTGAATGATGCTTTCTAATCTGGGAGATTTTCCACCTTTCAAACCTAAACCAGAGAAGATCTTACGTCAGTGACCCCGAAACGCACAAGAGAACCCTTTAAAGGAGGACACACAAGACAACAACATTCTTCTTGATCCTTCATCTTCTTCTTTTGGAACCAAAATCAAAACTAAAATAAAATTATATAACATGGCTGAAAACAATAGAACACTAAAATAACTAACCTCACCTGATGTCGATATCCAACCCACAAATATTTAAAAGCAAGGTGAGGCACCCAATTTTGAATTAGAATTTGGTTTAATTCACTTGTTGCCTAGATTTCATGGACTCGCAGGAGAATATCCACATAAACATTTAAAATAATATCATACTATGTGTTCAACATTAAAATCTGAAAATGTGGATGAAGAAAAAGTAAAGCTTGGGGAATTTCCATTTTCATTAGAAGATACTATGAGAACTGGATTTATTATGTTAATTTACTAATAAGAGGCTGGGCGAACATGAAACTACTTTTTTTTAAATATTTCCCAGCCTCTCAAACTGCAACAATAAGGAAATAAATATGTGGTATAAGATAATCGCAATGGGAAAACTTCATGAATACTGGGAAATTTTT
Source organism: Viscum album (assembly GCA_963277665.1). Taxonomy (NCBI): domain Eukaryota; kingdom Viridiplantae; phylum Streptophyta; class Magnoliopsida; order Santalales; family Viscaceae; genus Viscum; species Viscum album. The sequence continues at coordinate 3,986,926 of OY728129.1, forward strand.
AAAATATTGTGTTCAAGTTGTCCACACCACCAAATAAGTGATCAAATTTTAATTCATTATTTTTATGAATGTTTAATTCCAATTGATCGTAACATGATTAATGTTGCTGCAGGTGGTGCACTAGTATATAAAACCCCAATTTTTGCAATAACCTTGATTGAGAACATGGCACAGAACACTCAACAATTTCGTACAAGGTTTAGTGTACCCATTTGAGGTGTCCATGAGGTGCAAAGTACTGAATTTGAGAAGAAGTTGGACACAAAGTTTGAAGAGGTAAGTACCCTTCTACGACAACTCACTCTCTACCAAGGAAAATATCAATCTCCTCCTCCCATTAATTATGGAATATTCTCTTCTAACACCCATTATTTTTACCAATTCCCCCAATTGATAGAAACATCTGAGAGTTGTGAGGCAATCTTCCCAGGACGCCCCTATAACCAACCCTTTAGGCAAGAACCATACTATCCATCCAACTCTGGGTGGAAAGAAAAACAGGATTATAGGAAAGGGGGTATTCAAACCAGTCTCATCAACCATGGAACTAACAAGGGTAGAGTAGTCATCCACCACCACCACCCAAAAATCCTCAACCACCCCAAAGGCCTTTCCAACCGCCCCCTCCCAAAATAGAGCCTAGCCTAGAAGATATGATGAAATAAATGGCTGACAACAATCTCCAATTACAAAAAACTACCCAATCTACCATACAAGACCTCAAAAACCAATTAGGCCGACTAGCTAACTCAGTGGGGGAAATTCAAAGTCATGGGTCGGGTAAACTACCCTCTCAATCAGTAGTTAACCCTAGGGATAAAGGAAATGTTAGTGCATTCACCCTTAGGAGTGGAACTCATCTTAAAATCCAAATGACCCCTCTAATAGAGTCATCCCCTCCTGAGGAAACCACCATCCCAACCACTGCTAAAAATGGTTCAAGAGAATAAAATCCTTGTCCTAAGAGAAGTCCTTCCAAAGGAAAGAGTTTGTATGACAATGAGTCTCCTATCCCAACCATTCCTCTTCCATTTCCCCAAAGGTCCACCCAACCAAGAAAAAAAAGGAAACTGAACTCGATAAGGAAATTTTGGAGACTTTCAAAAAAGTGCAGGTAAACATCCCCTTGATTGATGTTATGAAACAAATTCCAAGATATGAAAAGTTTTTAAAAGATATGTGTACATATCGAAGGATACTTCATGGTGACGATAAGTTAAGTTTGGGGAGGAATGTCTCAGCATTGATAGAACTGTCACTACCTACCAAATGCAATGATCCTGGGACATTCTCGATTCCATGCACCATAGGGGAGTATTCTTTTTCTAATGCTATGTTGGATTTGGGCACTTCTATTAATGTGGTGCCTCACTCTATTTACTCTTCTTTGTAGTTCGGTGAACTAAAGCCTACTGGAATAGTCATTCAACTAGAAAATCAGAGTACAACACACCCTTATGGTGTGTTAGAGGATGTTCTTGTGAGGGTTTAAAATTTAATTTTTTATGCTAATTTTTATGTGCTTAAAATGGAAGATGATAGGATGAATAGACATGCCCCAATTATATTGGGGATACCTTTATTGAAAACTGCCAAAACCATAATTAATGTCTATAATGAAACATTATCTATGGAGTTTGGTGGTGAAATAGTCCATTTCAACATCCATGATGCCATGAAGCACCCCTCAGAAGAACATTCATCTCTCTCTGTTAATTCATTTGATGTACTCTATTCCCTTGAAAAAACTTCTTATCATTCCCCTGATCCCCTTTCTGAGTTTTCATCCTTGATTGAAATTCTTGGTAATGAATCATGAATTGATTGTTGTAGTGGTCTAGAAAAGTATCATGCATGTTTATTAATTGATGATTTATTGAACACTGAGGATCCAATGACCATCGATGATACTGCTAAGCTTGTAAAAGATCATTCCTCATCTGAGGATGATACCATTGAGTAGTTAGATGGGATCAGTGACCTCTCACTTTCACACACACTCCCATAAATCAAAAATCCACATGAATTAGAACTGAAACAATTGTCTCAAGAATTAAAATATTCATATCTTGAGAAAGGAAACAAGTTTCCCATCATCATTACTAGTTCACTCTCTCCTAAGCATGAATTGCGACTACTTGAATTTTTTATAGAGTATAAAAAAGATTTGGGATGGGAACTTTCTGACATTCCTGGTATTATCCCATCAATTTGTACACATCATATTTTATTAAATGATGAGGCTAAACCAGTGAGGCATGCACAACGTCGACTGAACCCAAACCTCATAGAAGTTTTGAAAAAGGAGTTAACAAAATTATTGGTTGTTGGAATCATTTACCCCATCTCTGACTGAAAATGGTTCAGTCCCGTTCAAGTAGTTCCTAAAAAAACTAGCCTTGCGGTAATCAAAAATGAAAACAATGAATTGGTTCCAATTCATGTGCAGAATAGTTGGTGTGCCTATATAGACTATCACTGACTAAACCAATACACTAGGAAGGACCATTTCCCTTTTCCATTCATTGAAAAATGCTAGATAGGCTAGCGGGTAAGTCCCGCTACTATTTCCTTGATGGGTATTCTAGATACTTTCAAATCCATATTACCCCCGAGGATCAGTAAAAGACAACCTTCACTTTCCCCTTTGGAACATTTTCATATAAGAGGATACCATTTGTTCTGTGCAATGCTCCGGGTACTTTCCAGCGATGCATGGTTAGTATTTTTTCAGATTACCTGGGGAATTGCATGGAAGTTTTCATGGATGATTTCAGTGTTTATGGATCCTCTTTTGATGAATGTTTAAGTATTCTTGGTTTAGTCTTGCGTCATTGTATTGAAAATAATATTGTATTAAATTATGTGAAATTACATTTCATGGTGTGACAAGGTATAGTTTTAGGGCAAGTCATTTCTGGGGATGGTATCCAAGTAGATAAATCAAAAGTGGATGTCATTTATTCCTTACCATCCCCCAAAAATGTACGGGATGTGTGGTATTTCCTAGGTCATGCTAGAGTTTACCGTCGTTTTATTCGTGACTTTATTAAAATTACACTCCCCCTCTCTCGATTACTCCAAAAAAGAAAAAGAATTTGTTTTTGATAAAGAATGTGAGGAATCTTTTAATAAGTTAAAATGGAGTCTCACGTCACCCCCAATAATCCAACCACCTCGGTGGGATTTTACCGTCATTTTATGCAGTTGGGTAGTCTTGTCACAAAGGGTCGATCAAGATCCACATGTCATTTACCTATGCCCCATGTACTTTGGACCCTGCCCAAGAAAACTACATCACAACTGAAAAAGAATTCCTAACAATTGTGTTTGCCTTGGAAAAATTCATGTCATACCTTTTGGGGTCCAAAGTCATTGTGTTCTCAGACCATGCAACACTCTTTTATCTACTTAAGAAATTGGAAGCCAAGACACATCTCATTCGTTGTATGATCCTCCTTCAAGAATTTAATATAGAAATTAAAGATAAAAAAGGAGCATAGAATGTGGTGGCTAACCATATAAGTAGGATTCCCCCGTACTCGGACATTGAATCATCCCCCCGTATTTCTATCAATGATATGTTTCTCGATGAGAAATTGTACTGAGTGCAAGATTCTATTCCTTGGTATAATAAAATTGTAAATTATTTGGTAGCATCTATCATTCCTACTGATTTCAATAAAAACCAAGACAGTCATCTAAAACATGAGTCTCGTTGGTACATTTGGGATAACCCCTACCTATGGCGCACATGTAGTGATCAAGTCCTTAGGTGTTGTGTTCCAGATAGCAAGTTTTAGTCTGTCCTTAGATTCTTCCACACTCTTGATTGTGGGGGCCACTTTTCTCCCCAATGAACAGCTTGAAAGGTCCTTGATTCTGGTCTCTTTTGGCCAACACTTTTTCAGGATGCCCGTGATTTTTTTAAATATTGTCCTCTTTTTCAAAGAATGGGGAATGTATCTAAAAGAAATGAAATGCCACAACAACCATTGCTCTTTCATGACATTTTTGATGTTTGGGGTATTGAATTTATGGGTCAATTCCCCAATCCCTTTGGGAACTTTTACATTCTTCTAGCGGTCGATTATGTGTCAAAATGTGTAGAGGCCTGAGCTACAAGGACAGATGATTCCAAAATAGTTGTGGAATTTTTGAGAACTCGGATCTTTTGTAGGTTTGGATTACCTAGGTTCATAATTAGTGACTAGAGTTCTCATTTCTACAATCGAACAATGCAATCACTTTTGTGTTGGTATGATGTCAGTCATAGAGTGTCTGCTGCATATCACCCATAGACCAATGGTCAAGCTAAGGTTTTAAATAGAGAGGTAAAACATATTCTTGAAAAAACGGTTCAACCCAATAGAAAAGATTGGAATCTTCGACTTGATGATTCTTTATGGGCCTACCATACTACTTTTAAAACTCTGATTGGAATGTCACCTTATTGGCTTGTGTTTGGAAAGAGTTTTCACCTTCCTATTGAGATTGAGCACTGAGACTATTGGTCTATCAAACAATGCAATTATAATCTTTCTGTTGCAGGTTCTCAAAGGAAGTTGTAGATTCAGGAGCTTGAGGAAATGAGAAGAGATGCATATGAAAACTCCAAGATTTATAAGGAGAGAACCAAGGCTGCCCATGACCGTCTTATACTTCATCGTAAGTTCCACATTGGGCAGAAGGTCCTCCTTTATAATGCAAGGATAAATTTACATCCAGGTAATCTTCTTTCCCACTATTTTGGCTCATACACTATTATTAATGTATCTCTATTTGGTGTTGTTCAGGTTCAAAATGAAGAAACCAAGCAAACCCTCACTATCAATGTGCAGCAGCTGAAGCACTTCCACGAAGCCCTTTTGGAGTTCCCGATGGAGGAAATCCATGTTCAAGAAGCAACTTACCAGTGAAACACACCAGGTTTTACCCTTCCTTCTCACATTCTCAATTATTACAGTGAGGACACTGCACATTATAGGTGTGGGGGTGGATACATTCTTGGGTTCATTAGGATTTTCATTGTATTTCTTCTTTCTTATCTTTTTCACCTTATTTATGGTATTTTCACTTTTCCCCATATTTTTGGTTTCATTAGGATTTTCATTGTCTTTCTTATTTCTTCTCTTTTTTGCCTTCTTTATGGTATTTTTACTCCCCCCCCCTTATGGTCACCAAATCATGGAACTTACTAAAAATGCATGTTGAAATTTTTGATTCCATATTGATTTAACATTTGATGAAAACCTATATCTATTATGGATTGAATGTTTGTATGAATTTAACATCAGGGAGTGAATTTTAGTAAATTGGTTTTTTGTCAATGATATAAATGGTTGTATCACTATGAAACCTTTGAGATGATTGATGCCCCTTGTGTGAGTAGTTTTTGGGAAAACTATTTCACTAATATCTCCACACATTTTTGCACCAAACCTCAAAGTGTGAATATTTTTTACTTAATAGAAGGTAAATATATGTTAGGTTAATATTTTTCAGTTTTAAATGATATTTCCATTTGTTTGTTCCTTATTCGATCTGTTTCATTACCATACCGGATTGACCTATGTGTCTGTACCTAATTTCTGAATTTTGTACACCCTAAAAAAATTGGGTTGTGTCTTGGTCAGGTCAAAAACCACTCCTCCTCAACCTTTGATCTTGTTATAACTATTACAATTAGTGTTGTGAGGAGATCAAACAAGGGTTGAGAGATGAGTGTGAGATTTTACTACTATAAATATGGTCTTTATCAGTGCTAGAAAAGTGCATTAACAATGCTAAAAAGGGCATTGTTAATTGATGCAAAGATAAAGGGGGTCCCTTTTATTAGCACTCAGAAAAGTGTTGATAAAGGCCCTTTTTATCAGTGCTAAAAAAAGCACTGATAAAAGTAAAAAAAGAATATATAATGTGGGGGGGGATCTGTTAACAGTGCTTGACCCCCCCCCCCTATCAGCGCTAGGCAGACCCCCTCCTGCACGCTGCCCTTGCCCGCTCATCCCCCACATGCCCGTGCACCCCTCCCTGCTTCCACCCGAACTCGAACTCGAGACCTCCCCCCTTGCACGCCTGCACCTTTACCACTAAGCTATTTAGTTTTTTTTCTCTATTTAATGGTATATCTATTTACATATATATATATTTATATTTATTTGTATATTAATATAGATTCATATTAATATAAATATATTTAGTTATATTAATACATATATATTTATTCATATATTAATATATATATATTTATATATTTATTAGAATATTAATATATATTTATATTTATTTATATATATATATATAGTTATATTTATTTGTATATTAATATAGATTCATATTAAAATAAATATATTTAGTTATATTAATAAATATATATTTATTCATATATTAGTATATATATATATATATTTAGTTATAATTCTGTATTCGTATATTTATTTGCATATTAATATATATTTATAATATTTGTTTTAAATACATTTATAAAATATGTTTTTTATGTGTGTTTATAAATAAATAAATACATACATACATACATATATACAACACACACACACACACACATATTTACTAATAAATACATATATATATATGTGTATTTGAAAAAGCCATAGAATGTTAAAATGACCATAAATTCTAATCCAGAAGTCTGTTTCAACTCCACAACCAGTAAAATCGAATAAAATGAAAAAATATTTGATATGATATGTGGTACAGGCCTAGCGGACATCCAGATCAGAAGTTATACCAATTTGAATCTTAAAAAATTGGGGTATCCCGACTAAAAACTCAGTTTTGGAGGCCTTCTAGGACTTTTTGGGCATCGAAAAATGTAATAGAACATTCCCTTTGGTCACTAGCACATAGATCTCATCGCAATCTTCGATTTGATATGTTGTAGAGCTCAAACGGACACTCGGATCAAAATTTATGGTCGTTTGAAATTTAAGTTGTATTTTCAACTTATTTTAGATCTTTTATTAATTTTTTTTGCTTTTCTGTGTCTTAAAATTGTTATTAAATGATTATTAATCGATGATAATTAAAAAATTATTAAATAATAATATTTTTTAAAATATTATAAAGTAATTTTCACTAAATTTCTTATATATTAAATGTAATAGTCTATTTATACTTATCTAAAAGATATTTAAAAAATATATATTATATTTATATCAATATAAATATACTTATATAATAATATATTATTTTTCATGAAATGTTTTTTTTTTGAAATACAAACTTTATCAGTGCTTGGAAAAATCACTGATAAAGCCCCCACTTTATCAGCGCTACTAAAAAAAGCGTTGATAAAGGAGTCCCCTTTAACAGTGCTAAAAAAAGCACTGATAAAGGGGGGGGATTTATCAGTGCTAAAAAAGCGCTGATAAAGGGTCACTTTTAACACTGCTTTTTTAGCGCTGTTAAAAGTACCCTTTATCAGCGCTTTTTTAGCACTGTTAAAGGATGGTGCTACGGAAACCCAGTTTTGTGGTAGTGTTTGTTCCAAATGCAACTTCTAAAAAACAAAAATAATAAATGAGGGTAGTGATGAAATGTGTAACATATAAGGATATCTAGGTCAGGAGCTTATGGTTTGACTTCTAGGAATGCTTAAGTGAGTGGGTCTTGAAATATGATTACAAATGATGTAGGGCATGTTTGCTGAAAAAAAATTATTTAAAGATGAATAATGTTAAAATAACCTATATTTATTAGATAGAAAGTGGAAAGAATAGCATGGAATGGTTTTCACGCACACACATAGAGAGTTAGTGTAATGGTTAACTTTTGAATTCCTTACTCAATTTGGTGTCATGAATCTCTTTGAATTTCACTGTGATATGATTTATAAGAGATCTTTTTCCATTTTCACGAAGAAGAACTCCTTGATGTGGTTTGTGCATTGATAACATTACTTTAATGAATTAAAATTTCCTAAAATTTTAAATCTTCATGATGTTGGTAATATATACATTCATAATTTCTAAAAATGTAACTTTTCCCAGGAGTGCAAATGTTTTGGTGTGGGGGTATGATCGCACCACGATTCACTGTTTCATTTGCACGCTTACACCACTGTACAAAACTAGTTTTGTATTGAAAATTATAAAAATAATAACAAATTTCACTTCATGTTTGATTTAATTATTTTGTATTTACTACTGTTAAAAAGGGAAATTATACTTGTTTTGATAATATTATTGAAGATGGAGGTGATTTGGAGGGCCCACGATGATGTCCAAGAAAAATGGGCCAAACTGCACAGGATCCATGCACACCAATGGACTCAACCACATATTTCTACTAAATCGTGCATAAAAATGGGATGAAATTTTGTGGTCAGGTCCAAATTTTAATTTTCTACATTTCATATGAAGAAACCCAAGTCTCATTCTTACTCTATTATGCCCATCTGAACTGATCTGTCCAAAGAATAAAATCTTCACAACGTCAAATGTGGTGTTCTGTATTTTATCAATAACTCAAGATTTAGTTGTCCAAATGGTGAAAAACTTTCATTTGATATAGTAAATAGGTGTGGATACAACTTTTTAGTTTTCTCCAAAGTGAGATAATATTTTATAGTGGCCTAAAACAATGGTACAAGTGGTTTCTCGAAATCAGGGTGCCCAAAACCACCTCCCATTTTGGCTATAAAAGAGAACCTTGGGATCCCCATTTTGTAGTTAGAACCAGAAGTGAAACTCTGCCATTTTGAAGTCCCATAGGATTCTCCTCCTCATACTTGAAGTTCTGGAGGTCCCTATCCTCATAGGGGCCTCGAAATCAGGGTGCCCAAAACCACCTCTCATTTTGGCTATAAAAGAGAACCTTGGGCTCCCCATTTTGTAGTTAGAACCAGAAGTGAAACTCTGCCATTTTGAAGTCCCATAAGAGTATCCTCCTAATTCTTGAAGTTCTGGAGGCCCCTATCCTCATAGGGGGTCAAGAATAAAGAAGGATTTCCACCTGAGCTTCCTTCTCCTCTTGATGTCGAGTGAAACGGTGGGCGTTCATTGTGAGGGAGCTACGCACATGTCAAGGAAAATCTGATTCTTATTTTAGCTACTAGTTTAGAGTAATTTGTGTGTAAAAACATTTATTTCCATGTATCTTACATAATTCCATTTTTAATTCTCGTTTTGATGCATGTGATTGAGATACTCTTAATTTATAACCGATCGGTGTGAGGTTTTGAGTGCGTGACTTGTGTTATTCTGATTGGGAAGCACAAGAATCCTTTTCATACCCACCTTCTTGAGAATTCAATCTACTTTGTAAGATCTTATCCCATGCATAAGTTCTGGACCTTGACAATATGATTTTTATGTCATGTTTTGGTTCTTTAAGAATTGAAATAAAAGATTAGGAATTAATCAGGATTCCAATTAATTTCAACCAAGGAATTACTCCAAACCTAAATGAATATCTATGGACAATGAAATTGAATTATGTGTAGTGAAATCACAATGAACCCTTTTTCTCATATTTTTCAAAATCCATTTGGTTTCTCAACTTTTAAGCTTTCAATTAAGTCATTTCATCCTAAAACTATTTTCAAAATCACCCCCTATTTTAGTATTTCTTATTAAAAACGCACACTATAAACCCACCAACACTCCTTGAGAGATGACCTAGGGTCTTCCCTAGACTATAAATCAACCTTAAAATCATAATCATATAACAAGTGTGATTTTTATTTAAGGAGTTCATCTCTCCATCCATGGAAGATATCCACTACTTAGAATCTCTGTCATTAACAGTTTTCTAATAAGATTGAGGATTATAATCTATAAGATCTTGGGAAACATGAAATTCAATTGAATCCATGTCATATTGATTAAAATGAGAAGGAGGTATAGAGACTATTTTATCTCTAACACGGGTCAATTGGTAATGATTATTGTTATGAGGAGGTTCATTGTATGAATCTGAATAAGAACTTGATCTAGATTCAGCTCAGGTCACATGCAAAGGATTAGGTGGAGGAGGATGTATAACAGACTCAAATTGGGTTGATGGTTTGGTATCAACAACACCATCAATGGATGCATCATCGCTATCTTGAGTGATGGTTTTAGACTTAGGAGAGAAGGATTCATGAAACACCATGTCTCTACTGATTATACTCTTTTGGTACCCAGGTTTATCAACCGACAATTTATTACCTTCAACACCTCCAAGATACCCAAAAAAATACACTTGAGAGCTCAAGGTTCAATTTTATCAATCTTGAAATGGGAATATACAGTACACCCAAAGACTCTTAGGTAATTGGAATAAGGTGGTATGTTATTCTAGATTTATTTTGGAGCTTTAAAATGACTAAAAGAGGATGAACATCTATTTATGAGGTACACTTCCATGGTGGAAGCCTTTTCCTTCAATGATTTGGGGAGACCCGAGCTTGTAGGAATTATTTGGACTTGATCAAGGATAGTTCTATTTATACATTCAGTAATTCCATTCTGTTGGGGGGTTCCCTAACTGTCTGGTCCCTTGCAATTCCCTCAGATTGAAGGAACAAAATGAAATTAGTAGAGAAATATTCTAATCAATTATCAGTTCTCGTTGTTTTGATTTTCTTTCTTACCTAATTTTCAACAAGGATTTTCAAAGTTTTTAAGGTTTCAAAAACATAATATTAGTTCTTGAGTATGTAAATACAAACCTTTCTAGATAATTCATTAATAAAGGTAACAAAATAGGGGCCTCCACCATGGGAGGTAGTCCTAACTGGTCCCCATAAATCAGAATGAATGTATTCTATAGAGAAACTAGATTTAAAGGTAGACTTGTTAAAACTGAATGTCTTAGCTTTACCCATTACACAATCTTCATAAAAAGTAAGGTTACTAGGTGTAACATAAGTTAAAAGTCTTTGTTTATTAATTTCCTCAAGACCCTTGGAGCTTACATGCCCCAATCTCATATTCCATAATAGGGTATTATTATTATTAGACACGTATAGAATACCCAACTATCTAGAATGGGTCTTCCTATTTAATACATGCAACCCATTAACACAGGAACCCTTGATGATGGTTCTAGAGCCTTTGGAAATTTTTAGGAAACCCGATCAAGACTTAAAATTGAGGCCCTTTTGGTTTATAATTCCTAAGGATATCAGGTACCTATAGTGGTTAGGAACCCACCTAACATCTAACGAAGTAATGATAGAGTGGTCATCTAGTTCCATTAAAATAGAACATATTCCCATGACTTGACACCTATAATTATTTCCTAAAAGAACATATCCCTCTACTCTTTCTACCAAATCAGGGAAAGACTCCCCACAAAGACACATATGAAAAGAGTAGAACAAGTCCAGGACCAACTCATGAGTGAGTGATTTCCTGGACACATTCAACACTTTAGCAGTGTAACTTCCTACCTTGACTCACTATTTAACCAGTGGTCTAACCGGTTTGGTACAAGACCTCAAGCGTACCACCCCATACGCCAGAGGCCATTGACTAGAAGTGGGGGTGTAAGATGATACATTAGAGAGACTATACCCCTATATCAGAGTACGAAAATAATAAATAGACAACCAAAAATCATCCATGAAAATATATAATCAGATTGTGCTGAATAAAAGACAACAAAAAATAATATATGAAATGAAATATAGGCCTGAAAATTCATGTTGAACATACAACAATCTGCCCAGTAGGTCGGCCACTGATACATACCAGAGTAAAAGAAAAATAAAAAAAATGGCTCTACTCCCTCACCGAGCCAAACCTCATCCTCTCTCTTGACACCATCCAAGCTATCCTAATTGACAATGCTAATTTAGTCCCCATCCCAACAAGTGCCTGTAATAAACATGTAAGATCTTCTCGGGCACCCATGTGCAATGGCAGCCCAAGCAGGGTGTGAGTTCAGCTTAGTAGGCCACAACCAATGATGTATAAATGAATCCAGCCTGAGTATATAGTGCATGCAATAAGTCATAGACAAGAGTATTAATTTAATAAAATTAATACTACACATAAAATAAACCCACTGACCCTTGAGTTCTGGGTTGGCACCCGAGGTCAGCCAAACCTACTTCAACACATTTCTAGATATCTCTATCGAGTAGGGATCCTCCTATATCAGGATAGATCACCCAAATATCTGGCAGATTATCCCAAGTCAGGACAAATCACCAGTTTCATGTCTCAAGCAACTCTATGTCTTTCCCTCAGGCGTCAAGTGGTGGATCTGCCTGCTCGAGATGGATCATCCATATCATGTCTCAAGTAAAGCAACTTGAATCCATACAAAATCCCATGTTGTAGTTGCTTACATCTTCCCAGGGAGCAATACCATGCCAAGAGGAAAAGTCCATCTCATACTAGGCTCTATGCGGATTTCCATGCTTGATTCACTTATGTCTTCCTAGGGTGCAATACCATGCTAAGTGGAAAAGATACCAACCATAAGTGGTGGGTTCCCCTACACCAGGGAAAATCACTGATGCCACATCTCAAGAGACAGTGGTCCAAGCCCCCAAGTATCTTTTCATTAGTATCAAGTACAATCAAGACAATAATATCATGCATCAATCATATCAACAAATTATTATAATCCATATTGTTCAATTTATCAAATTACCAATTTACCAATCATTTGTTATCATTTGGTGGATTCTCCTGCATCAAGATGAATCACTGATACTATATCAAACCAAGATATCACTTATCACCATTTACATGTCATTCCATATTGGTCAATTAATCTCATTATCAATTAATATGGAATTTAATCTCATTTTATTGATTCTCCTACCTATGATGAATCATTTAAGGTAAGTATCAAGTAGCTAGACACCTTATCCAACTGGTAGATTCTCTTGTAGCTGGAGGAATCACCAATGGTATGAATCAAGTAATCAGAAAAACATAAGCAATCAAGGTCAAGTTCATTTGTTTATCAATTAACTTACCATTTATTCTCAATTGGTGTATTCTCTTGCATTAGAATGAATCATCGATATCATGTCAAGTCAGGTTAACAAATTATTATATCTCACTCGTTATGCCAAATTCACAAGGTTAATCCAATTCTCAATAATTTCCATTAAATCATGGGTTGACACACCTCTTAGGTGGTTGAAAGTCCTAACCATAATGCCAAGAGACCTAACGGGGTCCTTGGGAGGTCAAGCATATGAATTCTCATCAAGGGAGTGGATTACCAAATTATTTAGGTCACACACGTGACATGCCGATGCGATCGCACATACTGCATATACTATAAAAGTGGAAACAAATGAAAGGGACTTGTTCTAGACCACCTACCTAAAATGGAGTTAACCCAAGATAAGCGAGGCTCGACGGTGTTGCTCATATTGCCCCAATCCATTCGGTCTTCCATAAACACCATGATTCATATCTCATGCCAAAGCAACACACTTAATTAATTATAACTCAATTATAATTAATTAAATTATAATAGGGAACCTTACTCCCAATGGTGGAAGACCACATGCCAAAAGACATATTGCACAACACCGCCTAGTCAGAACAATGGCCAACTCTCCATAGGTGCTCCGAAACATGCTTCTGACTCCATTCCAGGAAAAAACCCCATCACACGACAATGAAACTGTTGGGGAGAATCCCGATTCCGGACCGAAAATTGCTTACCAAAAATATCATGAGAAATCCGTCGAAATATGGAAGCAATACAAGCAGAATAAATAAATCAACACGCAGGATTTTTTAACGTGGAAAAACCCTCGCATGCGGAGGATTAAAAAACCACGGGGAAATTCCCAAAATATCCACTATGAATCAGAGAATACAATAATCCAAGTAATGCCCAAACTTGAATTACAAATAAGAGAGCGTAGAAAACCTGTGTGAAAACCACACCCCAATATGCCTCTGCCATCTCTCTGATAAACATACCACTGACGCCATGTATCGGAAGATCAATCTGTGACAAAACGTCACCCTTCTGTTGACGAAACATCACTACCTCAGAGATCTCCATCCAAACATGCGTCAACCTCGCACCATCTTGTGACACCCGAATGATCTCGCCATCATGATGTACCACCAATCTTCAATTGGGACACGCCACCTGATCACCGCTATCAGGAAAACTTTCGATACATGGCCATGATCATCAATTCCGTAGTCGCTGCTCTGTACCTGTCAAACGCTGACGCGCCGCACATGCTACCGCCGACGCGAAAACCCCCTTCTTGTTCCTGGTGGACTGCATCTTGAACACCCTGCCAAGAACATCGCCACACGTACAAGATAATTGTGTCGTCGTCGTCGTGCCACACGGGCCATTGTAAACACGGCAACCCCTTCCCGGGTTTCCCTTGCCGGCTACATCTTGCTGGCACACATTTTCTTTCTTCAAAATATGTTTATGCATCCTCCTTATATAGACACCAAGTCCATAATAATCAATTAATGCAGTCAACATCCATTATTCCATCAATTAATATTGAAAATTAAATATCCATTAATGTTGGGAGAAAATCCACAATTAATGGTGATATAAATCTCCCCATTAATAATTTTCCTTTCTCATCAATAAATGTGATGAATCCCTCCATTAATAATTTTCCTCTCTCATCAATAAATGTGATGAATCTCAACAATCTCCTTATTCATCACATTAATGAATGGAACCATCCAACAAACCTAGTTGGAAAGAAAATAGGTTGGTATCACACACCAACCATCATCAACTACAGAAAATATGACGATGTCCTTTTGCACTTCTGATAAAAAAAATATCAACTCCCCCTGCAAAAAGAAAATCAAACACCGAAATCTTCGTCACATTTGTATTTGCATCGTCCTGCTGAACAAGACCAGAACCAGAAACATCTGGATCCCCCATAATTGTGATTGCCACATAATCTGGAGCACCTGTAGGAAAAACTTTCTCCCCCATGCTCAACATCCCCGGAGCCGACATGTGCATCACCTCTCTCAGCCTGCTTTAATTTTCAAACATTATTCTGCTCCATGCACGCATCTGCGATCCTCTTCAAATCTTCTATAATTCTCACGTTAAACTGCAAGCACAAACCAACCTCCTCTGATACCACTTGTTGGGTCGGAAACGGATTGGTTTCAAATATAAACTCAGTTGCGACAACAAAAATTTGTGAGAATCACCAATGTAAACGAAGCGCCAAACCAAACAGCAGAATAACAAATGAGGACAAAAATTTTAACGTGGAAAAACCCTCCCATGCGGAGGATTAAAAACCCACGGGGAAATTTCCAAAATATCCACTATGAATCAGAGAATACAATAATCCAAGTAATTCCCAAACTTGAATTACAAATAAGAGAACATAGAAAACCTGTGTGAAAACCACACCCCAATACGCCTCTTCCATCTCTCTGATAAACATACCACTGACACCATGTATCGGAGGATCAATCTTTGACAAAACGTCACCCTTCTGTCGACAAAATGTCACTACCTCGGAGATCTTCACCCGAACATGCGTCAACCTCACACTAGCTCGTGACACCTGAATGATCTCGCCATCATGATGTACCACTGATCTTCAATCGGGACACGCCACCTGATCACCGCTATCAGGAAGACTTTCGATACATGGTCATGATCATCAATTCCGTAGTCACTGCTCTGCACCTGTCAAACGCCGACGCACCGTACATGCTACCGCTGACGCGGTAACCCCCTTCTTGCTCCTGGTGGACTGCATCTTGAACACCCTTCCAAGAACATCGCCACACGTACAAGATAATTGCGTCGTCGTCGTCGTCGTGCCACACGAGCCACCGTAAACACGGCAACCCCTTCCCGGGTTCCCCTTGCCGGCTACATATTATTATATCTCACTCGTTAACAAATTATTATATCTCACTTGTTATGACAAATTCACAAGGTTAATCCAATTCTCAATAATTTCAATTAAATCATGGGTTGAAACACCTCTTAGGTGGTTGCAAGTCCTAATCATAATGCCAAGAGACCTAACGGGGTCCTTGGGAGGTCAAGCATATGAATTCTCATCAAGGGAGTGAATTACCAAATTAGTTAGGTCACACACGTGACATGCCGATGCGATCGCACATACTACATATACTATAAAAGTGGAAACAAATGAAAGGGACTTGTTCTAGACCACCTACCTAAAATGGAGTTAACCCCAAGCTAAGCGAGGCTCGACGGTGTTTCTCGTATTGCCCCAATCCATTCGGTCTTCCATAAACACCACGATTCATATCTCATGCCAAAGCAACACAATTAATTAATTATAACTCAATTATAATTAATTAAATTATAATAGGGAACCTTACTCCCAATGGTGGAAGACCACATGCCAAAAGACATATTGCACAACACCGCCTAGTTAGAACAATGGCCAACTCTCCATAGGTGCTCCGCAACATGCTTCTGACTCTATTCCAGGAAAAAACCCCATCACACGGCAACACAACAACCACTAATTTAATATAATTACATTGGAATCCTTGAAAAGAGAAAACCAATGATGCAAATTCAACAAATCGCCCTTCAACGGTGTGTGTTCAACAACATGAGATATCCCCTCACCAGTTAGATCCAAGATCTCATCATCCTCGGAGACATATGTTAGGATCTAGTGGATTCACGATATGATTTCTAATTTAGATACAAGCCACGAACATGAGAAAAATAAAGTGAGAGAGACATCAAGGGATTGCAGAAGTGAGAACTCACTGAGAGGAATCCATCACAATCAGTGACGCTTAAATCGGTGAAGAGATGTGATCAGTAGGGCTCCCGAAAACCAAGACCTCTGTCTCTCATCACTTCCTGCGCAAGGGATTCAAGGGGGAGGATTTTTGAGGGTTGCAAAATATTTTTGTAACTTAAAACCTCCACCCACACTTCCCAAGAAGAACTTACAACGTGAAAAATAATTTCACGTCGCAAAATCCTCGACCAAAGCTCTTATTGGGTCTGGACAAACAATGTCACGCTGTGAAAATTCAAGCCATACCTCTCGAGTCCATTTTTATGCCTTAAAACCATTTGACATACCCCGTAAAACCCCCTTGCATCGTAAATGGACTATTTATGTTGTAAATAGGCTTCAACAACCCAAAACAACAATCCAAAATCCCCTGACACTCCCCTTTCAGATCCTCAAACCCCCAAGCCTTCACCTAATACTTGAACACTATCCAAAAACATCCATTTGTAATGTTTAAACACTTAGAAACTCATCCTGATTTTCGGTTCTCAAGACTACCCATTCACAAAAGGAAAATTCTAAATTACCCATTGAAAGACTCAACCCTTAAGAACACGGGTTCTTACAAGTAGTGTCATAACCAAAATTCACTAAAGGGACTGCTCAATAGGTTCTTTAGTCTCAGGATTTTGTTTTAGTTTTTTACACTCAGGTTTAGTTTTCTTGTGCTTATCACGGTGCAAACAAACAATTTTATTAACCTTAAACTTAGACCTAAAGTTGGGTGGTTTATTATTCTTTCTTTTATCTTTATTATAGTTTTTCTTCTTACTCCTGGACTATGGCATACCCCTTGCAAAAAGACCCTCAACCTCGCCCTTAATTCAAGGTTTAGAAAGTAATTTCTTAGAAAGCAGGGTAGATTTAACCTCTTCTAGGGTTAGAGAGTCATGATCATATATCATTGTCTCTCCTAATGTGTTATAGGCATTATCTAAAGAAATTAAAAGAATCATGGCTTGATCTTCATCATCAACAGTCGTATTTATATTGGCTAAATCAAACATGATTTTATTGAATTCATCCAAGTATGCTTTAATTAAAACACCAGATTTCATTTTAAATGTAAACATGCGATGTTTATTATAAATTATGCCAACAGGTAAAGTTGTCATGTACAATTTATCTAATTTAAACCATATACCATCAACATTGGTTTCATAAGAAACTTCTCTAAGCACTTTGTCGCCTGAATAAAGAAGTAGAAAACTATAGGCCTCAATAAGAACATCATAAGAGATATCTTGGTAAACAGTTGAGGTTTTCCCATCAACAGTATGTAATAATGGGTTTCTTAGGGCCACAGAGAGCATCGATCAACCCCTACTAAACAAGAAGGCCTCTCATCTTAGACTTTCATAAATTGAAATCATTGTCACCGTCATATTTTTTTTATTTCAAACCTAGTTGATGTCATGTTTATCCGAATGTTATAATACAATTTTGTTTGGGACAATGATAATTGTACGCCCCCAAGAAGTAGCCAAGATCAGTGGATGTGTACGCTTTTTCAATTAGGTATTATAAATAAAATAATATTTATCTTTCTAATTATTTCAATTAAAAAGAGAATAGGGAAATGGCGTGTTAAGGTGAGATTGCAATGTAGAAATTAAACAGAAATGAGATTGGATTCAAGAAACAATTTCAAAAGTAAAAATAAGAAAGCGGTAAGGATTGAACACATGATTTAATGTGTTTCGGTCCCTTTGGGGCCAACAGGCATGGCACAAACACCATCCACTCACACATGCATTTTATTTAACTCAAAAGAAGAAACATATACAAGATAAAACAAACCAGAAGGGGTGAACAAAATACAAGAAAAATAATTTCGTACTACTTCTTTGACAGCAATCAATATAAAGAACTTAAAACTCAGACATATTCAATTATGTTTAGGGTTCAGATCGCTTCTTGGATGCTGAATATGCATGTCTGAGATTGAAAGGACACACAAGGTCCTATTCTTTAGTGTACTTGAAACAGGTCTCACAAGTTTTTCACCAGAAACGTGTGGGGGCCACTCCCAATATGGGGAGTGATTGGCGGAGGGAGTTTTGCAGGGGAGGAAGTCCTTGGATGACAACTAACCAGGCGGCTGCGGGAAACGTTTTCAGGATTGGCAGCCGACGTAGTGGACAGCAGTAGGCGGTGGAAGATTTCTTCAAAGGTAGCTAAACCACCCCACCAACTGGAGAAGAAATGGGTTTCCTTCCTCTATTTAAACGGGATTGAATCCCTTTGTTTGTAAGAGCTGTGTGTGTGAGGACTTGTATGTTTGTAATCCTTCGTCGAGAACCGGAGAGACGTGAATAGAGATATACCCCATTCTCCCGTGGATGTAGGCAACTCGCCGAACCACGTAATTCTTGTGTTTTCTATGTTTTAGTGTGTTTGAGGTATCACGCACCTCCGCTGTGCCCCAACAAGTGGTATCAGAGGCGATTCGAAGCGAACGGAGGTGAGACGGCGAGCCCGCAGTGAATTTTCCGGTGGCCAGAAAATTGAAAGTGGTCAGAAAATTTTTCCGAGGCCAGATACGTGAAGAGGACGGCGAGACGATTCCAACGGCGCAAGCGGCGATAAAAACGGAGTTGAAACGAGCCCGGCAGGCTCGGTCAAAGTTTGGTCAAACTCGCGGGTGAACAGTACCCCCGTGCCGGAGAAGACGGGACTGTTCACGCCGCCGAAAAAAATTCCGGTGAGATTCCGGTGGAACTCCGGCAGGCCACGTCAGCACCACGTCAGCGGGTGATCTGGACCGTTGAACGTGTTTTGACCATATCTCGGTCAATTGGTGTCCGATTTCGGCGATCCAGCAATCGATTCCAACTATTTCGACCATTCCGGACGCATCTGTATGGTTAGTTTTTCAAAATTCGTACTCTATCAGTTGGTTTTAGAAGGGTGCGACATCGACGGTGGTGATCGCGTTTTGTGACAGCGACGATGACGGGTGGCGAAGCACTACCAAGATTTGATATCGAGAAATTCGATGGTCGAAATAATTTCGGCTTGTGGCAAAGCACGGTAAAAGATCTTTTGGTGCAACAGGGCATGATCAGACCGTTGATCAGAGAAAAGCCAGAGACAACTAGTGTTGATGATTGGGAAGAACTCGAGATGCGGGTCGTCAGCACAATTCGACTATGTCTGGCGAATGAGGTAAAGTACTTGGTGTTGGATGAGACATCACCGAAGGAGATCTGGAAGAAGTTGGAGCAGCGATATATGGAGAAGTCTCTCACCAACAAATTGTTCCTGAAAAAGAAATTATACCAGTTGCGCATGAACGAGGGAACGAATTTGTTGGATCACACCAACGAATTCAACAAGATCCTAAAGCAGTTATTAGGACTCAGTGTGAAGGTTAGAGAGGAAGATAAAACACTTTTGCTTTTGTCATCCCTACGAAACTCATTTGATGGGCTTGTGACTGCATTGCTCGTGGGGAAGGAGACATTAAAGCTGGACAAGGTGATGGCGTCGCTTCAAGATTCGGAGGCATTTCGAAGACCCGTAATGCATTCAGGCGAGCAAATCATAGCGATGCGAGATGATCAACGTGGGAGGAGCCAACATCGGAAGTCAGGAGGTAAATAATGGCGGCCAAAATCCATGGGACGTGATCCTAGCGAAATCACGTGTTTTTGGTGTGAGAAGAAGAGTCATTATAAAAGTGATTGTGGAGAGCGCAAACGGTACGTTGCTGGGAAGAAAAAAGTTGAAGAGAAGGATGTGAACATCACAGGATTATCAACAGATGATGAAATCCGCGTGATAACGGGAAGCATGCACTCAGATGAGCGAGTTGAACGGAGAGAAGTGCAGTGTCAATACTGCAAAAGATACGGGCACATGAAGCGGGAATGCCGATTTCTAAAGAGGAAGAACGAGCATGCTCAAAATCCTAAGGAAGACGGATGGGTTCTGGATTCGGGGAGCTCGGCACACATATGTACGACGAGAGGTACATTTGATACTTTTCAGCAGGAGTGAGACTCGGTGAGACTTGGTGATGAGTCAACATGCGAGGTTCGAGGAGTCGGAACAGTGAAATTGAAGACACTCGATGGAGGAGTACGAAAACTGGTTGACGTAAAATTTGTTCTGATGATGAGACGGAACTTGATATCATGAGTAGGCTCGATGCAAAAGGGTTCAAAATTTCCATAACAGGTGGAGTGTTGGAAGTTTCACGTGGGGATGCAGCGATGTTTACTGGGAAGGAGTCTCAATGGTTGTATCATTTGATGAGGACCGCAGTCAGCCCGAGATTGAGTGAAGATGGTGGAAGTGCCACGTCATCTGGCGTGAAGAAGCATGTTCGATTTACTGATGAAGTTTTCGACTCCTGAAAAGAGACTGCAGGTTAAGCTTCTACCACAAATTGGTCGTGAGGGGAAGATTTGTGGGAGTCACTCCCAATATGGGGAGTGATTGGCAGAGTGAGTTTTGCAGGGGAGAAAGTCCTTGGATGACAACTAACCAGGCGGCTGCGGGAAACGTTTTCAGGATTGGCAGCCGACGTAGTGGACAGCAGTAGACGACAGAAGATTTCTTCCAAGGTAGCTAAACCACCCCACCAACCGGAGAAGAAATGAGTTTCCTTCCTCTATTTAAACGGGATTGAATCCCTTTGTTTGTAAGAGCTGTGTGTGTGTGGAGTTGTATATTTGTAATCCTCCGTTGAGAATCGGAGAGACGTGAATAGAGATATACCCGATTCTCCTGTGGATGTAGGCAACTCGCCGAACCACGTAATTATTGCGTTTGCTCCATTTTAGTGTGTTTGAGGTACCACGCACCCCCGCTGCGCCCCAACAAAACAGTGCACCAGAAGCGCAACCCGGGATACGACAGGCTCAGAAATGGCTTGACCAACCAACATATACCACAAAACCATGCCGAACAAAATTTACACGGCGTCGGCGATATAAGCTGAACATGTGGCGGGTTCAGATCAAAAGGGCGACGAGATTAATCAACACCCAGAAACAATAATGTTGGGGATCAATGACTCAGCTGGCGCGGGCCGAAGGAAGAATATAGCAAGCCAAACACAACGGCTCAAACCGTAGACCTTTGGGGAAACCTAGTGCACAAAGTATATCCAGAAAATACAATTGACCATAAAGAGAGAATTAATTCTAAAATTCAGAGATCAGCAAGTGTCCGCAAGACGAAATGTTAACTAAAAACTGAATGCCTTTCTGGCCAAATTTACACGCACCTTGAAAAGGTGCAGGCATTTGCAGTGTCCGGAAGACGAAACTGCTCATCACATCATTCAATTATAGCAGTGACAAGCACGTCTCGTCTTCGATTGATGAGCATTTGGGAATACAGTAATGGCTACCGTCACCCACATCCTATTCCCATAAGTCGGAACCAAGCCGATCTCCACTCGGGATTCAACCACAAACACCACCCCACTCCCCAAACCCCTGCAAAGAACCCCACCCCCACGCTCACATACATACCCGCATTCATATACCATGAATCCTCATCGTCATCACCCTTTTCCTCTTCCCTTGAATGAGTATTGTTGCATCTGGGCAGTGGAGGACCGCACAGCCGGACGTTCCCCCAAAACGCAGAACCATCGAAACTCTGCATTTGCGTGGCCCCCGGTATCGACCCCCAAAGGTCGTTCCACGAAACGTTGAACCGCGACAGGAAATTGAGGCGCCCGAGCGACTGCGGGATCTCGCCCGTCAGATGATTATGAGACAGGTCCAACATCTCCAAGTTGGAAAGAGCAGAGATTTGGTTTGGGATTTTCCCGGAGAATCCATTTTGGCTCAGATCCAATACGAGGAGGCGCTTCAGTTGACCGATCTCGAGAGGGATGGAGCAGCAGAGGCTGTTGTTGTGGAGGTCGATCATGGGTTGCATGTTGGAGATCTGATTGTACGTTCTCGCAGGAACCTCTCCAGTTTTTGGTGATTGAATTGCTAAAATTATCGGTAGGTCGAGATAACTGTTGTCAGCTTGAGAGGAATTCTGTAGGAGCGCGGGTAGCATGGCAAGTGTTTGAGGAAATTCCCCAGAGAGGAAGTTGCCGTGTAAGTTGATGCTGAAGAGGCCTGGGAGAGTGCCTAGCCAGCCAGGTATGGGGCCTCTAAGTTGATTCTCGGCCAGATCCAAGAGCCTGAGGTTTTGCAGCTTCCTTAACCATACGGGCACCTGACCTGTGAGCCGGCACCTGCCCAGGCTTAAAACTTGAAGATTTTCAAAGCCAACCGCATCAACATCATTCGGCAGTGCCTCATTTATAAAGTTCCCGGAAACCAGGAGAACGGTCAGGTTCCTCAAACCCATCAAAATTCTGATCGTCTCTGAAATGTTAGTCAATTGGGTGAAAGAAACCGCAAGGTATGTGAGGGATTGCAGAGCAAGCACGTCCCGTGAAATCTGTCCTCCCAATTTATTCTGGGATAACCTTATTGCTTTCAAGGACTTGCAGGCATAAAAACTTCTTGGCAATTGACCAGTAATGCGATTGCCACCAACATCGAATATGGTGAGCCTGCTTAGCTTTGAGAAATCAAAATCAGTCATGTTTCCTTGAAGTGAACTGGACAAAAGATTTAGTGTTCTGAGATTTGTACAGTTGAATAAAGAAACCGGCAGTGTACCACTGAAGTTGTTCATTTGAAGGAGGAGACTTTCCAAGTTTGAGAGGTGGCCAACATCCGGTGGGAGGGCGCCACTGAAGTTATTGGAATGGAGGTCGAGGATGGTGAGGTTGGAGATGCGAACGATGCGGTTGTCTATGGATCCCATCAGCTTATTTGAAGGTACCCGAAGCTCTCTCAGCCCCAATGCGCCGTACATTTCTTTCGGAAGCTGCCCAGTCAATTTGTTATTGCCCGCATTCAAGATCTCTAACTTGAAACATTTTCCAAGCCCCCGGGGAACCGAACCCGTGAAAACATTGAAGGAGAAATCCAAGCTTCGAATAGCACTGCCATTGGTGCAAATGGAATCCGGGAGAGGGCCTGAGAGGCTGTTATGACTCACGTTGAAGAATTCCAAATTCAAGTATCTGAAGAGATCATCAGGAAGTGGTCCACTGAGGCTGTTACTGGACAGATCGAGGCGAGAGAGATGGGTGAGGTTTTGCAGAAAAGGAGAGATTTTTCCTGCAAGTCCCTTGGAAGAAAGGTGGAGATGGAGAACTCGACCCTGATGATCACAAGCGATTCCTTCCCAAAGGCAACAGTCAAGGGTGGAGGTCCAGTTCAGAAGAAGAGAGGAGGAAGGGACGAAAGAGTGGCGAACACGCAGCAGGGAGTGGCGTTGGAGCAGGTTGCAGGTTTGGTGAGCGCAGAGAGAACCGGAGAAGAAGATGAGCATAAAAAAGGTGTAAGAACGTTGAGAGAGAAGGCGCAGTGGCATGGCTGCTGATTAGAGAACGAACAGAGGGTATAAGAAAAAACCACATGCGGATCCCTCTGGAATGATTAGGTTATGAGGGAGATAAAATATATATACGACTGGCGACCAGAATGCGAAGCCGGTGGGGCAGAGTTGGCGGTGTTTCGGCACGGGCGAGGTCATCGATTGCGGCCATTGATATTTGCAGACATTCACAGCCATGTATGTCCGCTGGGCCAGCGATATTCAACTAGGCCGCCGCCCGCCAGTCTAGATTTTGCCATAGATGGTACGTGCTTTCTTCTTTTTTGCCTCTCCCCTGACTAACATCATCTCATGTTAGGAGGTTTACCGGAAAATCCAATACACTTATGTTGATACGTGTTTAAAAAAAAATGACAACGTAAATTTTTTTAAAAAAAAAACAGATTGTCATAATTTTTACAAAAACCTATTTCTACCCTTCACTTTTATCAATGTCATACACCTATAATACATTATAAAAAAATGCAACCCATTAAAAAAACATATCTAAAACGTATAAAAAAACATTTCAAAAAATAAAAATGCACAATAACAAAATGCTATTTTAAATGCTATAAAAAATTGTTATAAATTACAAAAAAATAATAACATATAAAAAAACATATAAATCTATTAAGAGGAAGTTTCAGTGGAGGTTCCAGTGGAGGTTCCAGTGGAGGTTCCAGTGGAGGTTCCACTGGAGGTTCCACTGGAGGTTCCAGTGGAGCTTCCAGTAGAGGTTCCAGTGGAGATTCCAGTGGAGATTTTAGTGGAAGTTCCAATAGAATTTACAAATGATGTTTCAATGGATGTTACACAATACAACAAAAGTATATATTTATAAAATTATAGAATATATTAATAAAAATTAAATTTTAATAAACATATTTATATTAAATGCAATTATATATAATAAATGAAATTTATTTTATTCAATATATATACTAATAACAATTATAAATCTATTAAGTGGAAGTTTCAGTGGAACTTAAACAGAAAATTCATGTGAAACTTCCTCCGGAACATTTCGATGTGAATTAGAACTTACACTGATCTTCAATGAAAACATTCACTAAAAAAATCAAACAGATAACTCAAAGAAAGAATTCATAAAATTTTTAATGATTCAACTAGAAACTTTATAGTGAAGTTTTGTAAAAAAACTATTTTTTTAAAGACAATTTATTTTGTCTTTTTTAAATGGCATAAACCCCTTTTACACAAATATTTCATTTGATTTACAATAATAATTATATTTACAATACAATAAACTCAATATTCTTTCTTGCATTAAAAAAAACTCTATGACTTTAAAGATATCAAAGAAAAAACTATTAATTTTCTCCTAAATGATTTAAAAGTCTATTTTTATCACATATTTATTTTTAATTCTTTTTAAAAGATGTAACACAATTTTTTAAACCAAAAAAT
The DNA here is from genome assembly GCA_963277665.1 of Viscum album. Lineage (NCBI taxonomy): Eukaryota > Viridiplantae > Streptophyta > Magnoliopsida > Santalales > Viscaceae > Viscum > Viscum album. The sequence continues at coordinate 4,012,514 of OY728129.1, forward strand.
ATATATTTCAGTTACAAATATAATCGGTTTTAAAATAAAATCAACTCATTAATATTTAAAATGTTTTAAAAACATGTACGAACTTAAAAATATTAACAAAAATATATTCATTTTACTCAATTAATCAAAAAATTGAACACATGTTATTTGGTCATTTTTTAGTAAAGCGTAATAATATTTTTATATAAGACAAATATAATTTCATTTAAATATATATTCGGTTTTAAAACACACCACAAAGTTTATTATTTGTTTAATATATAACATAATATTATAAATTGGTGAGAGGATATTTTGTTGATTGGAGAGAGGGAGAATCTACTGAAATGTGTTTTAATTCAAGACCAATATACCCCTCGTTTCAATCCATTACCAGATTGCAACGCGTGGAAAAAAGTCCAAGTGTTAACATCCCAGGCTGATAATGGATGTTCCATTATTTCAAGGAATTGGAGACGATAAAATCCGCTCTCAAAACCCTAAAACCTAGTCTTTTGGATCTCGGACCTCTAAAATGATCCAGGTAATATTTGCCAATATAAGTACGTCTGTATATTTATATTTATATTTATATTTATATTTATATTTATATTTATATTTATATTTATATTTATATTTATATTTATATTTATATTTATATTTATATTTATATTTATATTTATATTTATATTTATATTTATATTTATATTTATATTTATATTTATATTTATATTTATATTTATATTTATATTTATATTTATATTTATATTTATATTTATATTTATATTTATATTTATATTTATATTTATATTTATATTTATATTTATATTTATATTTATATTTATATTTATATTTATATTTATATTTATATTTATATTTATATTTATATTTATATTTATATTTATATTTATATTTATATTTATATTTATATTTATATTTATATTTATATATTTATATTTATATTTATATTTATATTTATATTTATATTTATATTTATATTTATATTTATATTTATATTTATATTTATATTTATATTTATATTTATATTTATATTTATATTTATATTTATATTTATATTTATATTTATATTTATAGTTATATTTATATTTATATTACACATATATTTATTTATATATATACTTATATATTACATACACTGACATATATTTATATGTTTATCTATACTATTTTATAATATATAGATGTAATTATAATTACACATATATAATTATAAACAATTATAAAAGAATATTAAAATATATATATATATATTGAACATGCATATTTGCACGTCAATGTCTAATGAATTTATAAAATATTGAGAAACTAAAAATATTTGTAGGCAAAATGATACATAATCAAAATAGTCAAAGTATCTAGAAAATAAATCTCTTTGATGTGGTGTTCTCCTTTAGTGGCTTTAGTTGTATGATTATTGCTTCATCTTATGGCCAGAAAAAAGTGCAACTTTTCTACCATAAAAAAACTCAATTTTGGGAGTTAGTTTCTAAAATATCCTATTATGGATCTGATAAAACACTATTTTATTGAATATTTCATTGATAATAAATGATATAATTTCCTCACATTGTGTTAAATATGTTTAATTAGAAAGTATTTGGGATTAGATCATTCATTTGAATATTTGATGAAAATTCCAGTTTTACCCTTTATAGTTCACTGTAGTATTTCGAAGATAAATATTTTTATATTTATTATTTGAATTTAAAATTTTGTAACAGTGTTCCTAACTTAATTATCTACAACTTTTATTCAGGACACTAGAGCTAAAGAGTTCATTTTGTTGTTTAAAATGGGCCATGAAGTCAAAGTTGGGCTGGGCTCGCCAGAATGGAGAAGCTTCTGTATTTCGGACATAACTCCTTCATATGGGCCTGTATTGATCCCAAATTTGGAGAGGAGACAGAGGACCTATATCCGAACATTTGATCCTTCTGGAAGGCCGGCCAATTCACGCGTTTTGGTGGTCAAATGGGCGGTGCAAGTTGGCATAAAATATTTGGCCGAATTTCCACATTCACACTTGAAACCACTTGTAACCTCTCCTCCCCTCCCCTCTATAAATTGGAGTTTTTCTCATTTGGAGGGGTTGGGAGGTGCATTGGGATATTAGAGCCAGAGGAGAATTTGTTTCACCCAAATTCTCCAACCATTGTAAGAAGGGTAGCTCTTGAAGCAAGGATCCCCTCATTGAAGCCTCCTTCTCTTCTTCATTTTGTAATGTTTTCATTTGTGTAATAAACTTCTTTGTTCTTCTTTTATTTCTTCTCTTTTCTTCTGTTTTGTTTAAATTTCTTCTTCTCTTAATCTTCCTCTTTGGGCTGGAATTCTTGAGTAGAAGCGTTATTGGGTTATACCCATTATAAACCTTTGCACATGCAAAATGCTTCTATGATGATTACGCCACCCATGGAAGAGTAGTCTTTTAGTAATCGATCTATCTTCTACCCTCTTCATTTAATTATTTTGAATCATTGAGCTACTGTAATTCACTTAATATGATCCATGAATTGTGTTTTTAAATTGTAAGAAACTAAGCAAGCAATTGAACAATTAACACAAAAACACGCGAGGTCGGGATTTTGTGTAAATTGTGAGAGCGCGATCTTAATCGGTAATACAAGACCACACGGGATAAATTTGTAGAGTTCAAATATAATCCCTAAACACAATTCATCCTCATTTCCAGAATGGATATGAGCCTTAATTTACCACTGACCATAAGCTAATCTTAGAACATCAATCAAAGCAGGGTGCTGCGATTGCATGTTCCGAAGTTAGCCTAGGGTTAAATTCACATCATCTTCGTGGTAAAGTTAATTCTCGTAGGGTTTGGGATTTAACAAATTAAGGGATCATAATTAAGTGAATTTTAATCTACATGATAATGATTAATAATAAAGTGAAGAGGTAGAGTTAGATCGATTACGCCTTTTAAATAGATTTCTAAAAAAAACATCTTCTTGTTGTGTCATTTTAATCGAAATTCATTCCAAAACTAAAAACAAAAAAAATTATACAATCTTCTTCCAGCAAACTTCTTCTAGATTCATAAACTAAAACAAACCCCAATCCTTTAAAGTAGTGTTTTTATTCTATTCTATTTTTTTTAGAATACCTCTAATAAGTTGTTAAATTCACTTCCTCCTTTGAGAGACGACCTTGGTCAGCCACTCTGCTGCACCTAAGTACCCCAAATCACACTAATCATTTGAGGGTGCCCACGACAGCGCTCTATCAAATTGGCGCCGTTGCCGGGGAGACAAGTAATTATTTCAACCAATTAGAGGTATTTATTTTATTTTAAATTTTATTCTCTTCCTCTCTTCTTTCTTCCTTCTTTACCCAATCTGATTTTTCTTCTTCTTCTTTTATTTTCTTCTACTTCTTTTTGGACCATCAACTCAAACTTCTCATTTTTATTTTACTATGGTCCACTTTCTTTTTTTTCATTTTTATTTAATCTATGACACGAACTAATCCCGAAGATCTCTTAGATCTTGACCCTGAGATTGAACGTAGCCTTAGGGCACGAATCAGACATTCTCAATCTACGAGAAGTTTCAATATTCAACCAGTTGGTGAATTCCTCTCTTCTGGAAACATTGAAATTGGAAGAAATTCAAATTCAAACATAAAAGAGGAACCAATGGCTGAAAACAATGGAAATGAACTTAATAGAACCATTCAAGAATTGGCTGCACCTGATATTAACTATCAACCAAATTGTATTGCATACCCAAATCTCGAATCGGACTTTGAACTAAAATCTGGGTTAATTCACTTACTTCAAAAGTTTCATGGCCTCTCTGGTGAGGATCCCAATAAACATTTGAAAGAATTTAATGTGGTTTTCTCAACCCTTAAACCAAGAAATGTTTCTGAAGATCAAATCAAATTAAGAGCATTCCCATTCTCACTTGATGGAGCTGCAAAAGATTGGATGTATTATTTGCAACCTGAAGATGTAACATGTTGGAATGATTTGAAACGTCTTTTCTTGCAAAGGTTTTTTCCAGCATCAAGGACCACATCCATTCGAAAGGAGATATCGGGGATCAAGCAAGCATAAGGGGAGTCAATGTATGAGTACTGGGAGCGATTCAAGAAGTTGTGTGCAAGCTGCCCACATCACCAAATCAGTGAGCAACTACTCATCCAGTACTTCTATGAAGGACTCACACCCATGGAGAGGAGCATGGTGGATGCTGCAGCTGGAGGAGCATTGGTGGAAAAGACACCAGTATCTGCACGAGCATTGATCGACAAAATGGCCCAAAACTCTCAACAATTCGGTGATAGAGGTACACCACATGTTCGAGGAGTACATCAAGTAAGTCCTTCTTCTCTTGAAAGTCATTTGATTGATACTAAGTTAGAAGAATTGACAACTATGGTGAGGCAGATTTCATTGGCTCAAAAGACATCCCAACCCCCTCCTTCAAGGCCATGTGGCATTTGCACTGAGACAAGCCACCCAACTGACTGTTGCCCACAACTACAAGAGACAGAAGATTGTGTAGCAGTGTTCCCTGGGAGACCATTTCAGCAGCAACAACAACAACCATATCCCCAAAAGAAGTTTGATACAGTATACAACCAAGGGTGGAAAGATCAGTCAGACATGAGGTATGGATCTGGACAACAACAAAGGCCCCCTTTTCAACCAAACTTCCAGCAGCCTCCACCTTACCAACAGGGTTTCCAACAACCCCAAATGAGATTCGAAGCTCAAACATCAACGAGTCAGCAAAAAGGGAATATCCAACACAAGGTAGACTCTAACACTGATGATCTTTTGAAACAAATTGTTCTTAATCAACAGAATGAGCTGAAGAGTCAAGGTTCGGAGCTGAGAGAGTTGAAGACTCAAATGAGTCAGATTACCACCACCCTCCATGAACTTGTGAGTAAGAATTCTGGAAATCTACCTTCCCAACCCACTCCAAATCCAAAGGGGAATGTTAGTGCCATCACATTGAGAAGTGGGAAGCAAATGAATGATACATCTGGACCTACAATTCCACCGGGATTCACCTCTACTCTAGAGAAGCCGCATTCCATACCAACTGATGAGCAATCCAAGGAGAAAGATAAAGGTAAGAAAAAGATTGATGATCTACCTCCTAAACCCCTTCCTTTTCCAAACAGGGTTGTTCAAACCAAGAATATGGCTGAAGAAGCAATGAAAAAGGAGGTTTTGGACACATTCAAGCGTGTGGAGATCAACATTCCTCTACTTGAAGCCATTAAGCAAATTCCAAGGTATGCGAAATTCTTAAAAGAACTTTGTACCAATCGAAGAGGGCTCAAGGGAAATGAGAGGATCAACCTTGGAAGGAATGTCTCGGCACTCATTACACCAACTCTAGCAATGTCAACAAAGTGAAAGGATCCCGGGACATTCACCATTCCATGTACCATAGGGGAGTTGCACTTCTCTGATGCTCTGTGATTTAGGAGCTTCAATAAATGTGATGCCTCACTCTGTATTCTCTTCCTTGCAGGTTGGTGAGTTGAAGCCGACAAGAGTAGTGGTGCAGTTGGCGAATAGAGCTACGACATATCCAGCAGGAGTTCTTGAGGATGTACTTGTTCGGGTAAGATACATGATCTTTCCAGCAGACTTCTATGTGCTTAACATGGAGGATGATCAGGTAAGTTCTCATGCCCCCATTATCTTAGGTAGACCCTTCCTCAATACTACAAAAACTATCATAAATGTCAATGAGGGTACACTTTCCATGGAGTTTGGAGATGAAGTTGTGATATTTAATGTTATGGATTCCATGAAGTAACCCTCTGAGGACCATTCTGCTTTTGTTATCTCCCATTTTGAACCACCAAATAAAAACTCCATAGAATTTGATTGTCCTATGCTTAGGGAGATTATGAGTATTGGTTCGAGTTTGATGTCTAAGAGCACTTCCGCACATGTTGCTGATACACAATCCTATCTTGGATTTGATTTTTATGTGGATTCATATTCTAATTTTGATCACGTTCACTCTGATTATGAAATGGCTGTTGAGTATGCTGATGGATTTGATGCTTTATTCTATGATTTTGATGATGTCTATTCTGATACTGATGCTCTTTGTGCACATATTTCATTTCCTTCAATGTCTCCATCCATACTACACCCTCCTTCATTAGAACTCAAGCCATTGCCACCAAATCTGAAATACTCATACTTGTTGAATGGTGAGAGATTACCTGTTATCATTGCTAACAATCTCCCTTTTGAATATGAAGAAAAGCTTTTGAATATTTTGAGGGAGAACATCAAGGCAATTGGGTGGACCTTGGCTGACATATCAGGTATTAGCCCCTCCATTTGCATGCATAGGATTCTCTTGGAGGATGGGGCTAAACCGGTGAGACAACCACAAAGGAGACTCAATCCCACCCTCCTGGAAGTTGTTAAAAAGGAAGTTGAGAAATTGCTCGAGGCAGGTATAATATTTCCCATTTCAGATTCTCAGTGGGTAAGTCCTATTCAGGCTGTGCCTAAGAAAAGTGGTGTTACTGTTGTTAAAAATGAGAAAGATGAGTTAGTTCCAATGAGGGTGCAAAACAGTTGGCGTGTGTGTATTGATTATAGGAAACTAAATCAGAACACTCACAAGGACCATTTCCCCCTCCCATTTATTGATCAAATGCTCGAGAGACTAGCTGGGAAAACACACTATTGTTTCTTGGATGGATTTTCTGGATATTTTTAGGTTCCTATAGCTCCAGAGGATCAGGAGAAGACTACATTCACCTGTCCCTTTGGCACATTTGCCTACCGGAGGATGCCATTTGGACTTTGCAACGCCCCAGGTACCTTCCAGAGATGTATGGTGAGTATTTTTTCTGATTTTATTGAGACCTGCATGGAGGTATTTATGGATGATTTTACAGTGTATGGATCCTCATTTGATGAATGTATAAAGAGTTTGGGAAAGGTGTTGAATCATTGTATTGAGAAGAATCCAGTCCTGAACTTTGAAAAGTGTCATTTCATGGTAGAGCATGGCATTGTCTTAGGGCATGTAGTGTCAAAACATGGGATAGAGGTTGATAGATCTAAGATAGACATTATTTCATCCTTACCATATCCTTCATGTGTGCGTGATGTTAGATCTTTCCTAGGGCATGCAGGATTTTATCGGTGCTTCATCAAAGATTTTAGTAAGATTGCTCTTCCTATGTCAAGATTACTTCAAAAGGATTCTGATTTTGTGTTTGATGTTTCTTGCAGGAATTCATTTGATGAGCTAAAACAACGTCTGACCACTCCACCTATCATATAGCCCCTACGGTGGGAGATTCCTTTTGAGATTATGTGTGACGCCTCCAAATTCGCGGTTGGAGATGTCTTATCTCAGAGGGTGGAAGGACGTTCACATGTGATTGCCTATTCATCAAGGACACTGGATTCAGCCCAATCAAATTACACAACCACAGAAAAGGAGTTTCTTGCTGTCATATTTGCTTTAGATAAATTCTGTTCATATTTATTGGGCTCTAAAGTAGTTGTTTTTTCTGACCATGCAGCTTTGAGGTACCTCCTAAAGAAGCCAGATGCAAAGCCATGACTTATCCGTTGGATTCTCCTTCTTCAAGAATTTGATATTGAGATAAAGGACAAGGAGGGATCAGAGAATTTGGTGGCGGACCACATGAGTAGGCTTACTCACACACTAGAGGGTGACACCTTGGACTAGGTACCACTTCGGGACACTTTCCCTGATGAGCATCTCTATACCATCTCAGGTAAGCATCATTGGTATGCTGATTTAGTTAATTACATTGTTGCCTCTGAAATCCCAGTAAATTTGAAGAAGCATCAAGTCCAAAAATTAAAAAGTGAGTCTAGGTATTATGTGTGGGATGATCCTTACCTCTGGCGCATGTGTAGTGACCAAGTCATTAGGAGGTGTATTCCTGATCATGAGTTTGAGTCTGTTTTGCAATTCTGTCATACACTTGCATGTGGTGGACACTTTGGACCCCAACGGACAGCTAGGAAAGTTTTGGACTCCAGATTATATTGGCCTAGTTTATTCCATGATGCCCATGTGTTTTGTAAGTCATGCTCTCATTGCCAACACACTGGGAATATTTCTAGGAGACATGAGATGCCCCAACAACCCATACTATTCTGTGAGATTTTTGATGTGTGGGGAATTGATTTTATGGGTCCTTTTCCAAGTTCATATGGTTTCTTGTATATTTTGGTTGCTGTTAATTATGTGAGTAAATGGGTGGAGGCCAAGGCCACCAGGACTGGCTATTCTCATGTTGTTGTGAACTTTGTCAAAGCACAAATTTTTTGCAGGTTTGGAGTACCAAAGGCCATCATCAGTGACCAAGGGACACACTTTTGCAATAGGAATTTTGCTTCCCTCCTTCGAAAGTATGGGGTGACACACAAAACATCAACACCATACCACCCCCAAACAAATGGCCAGGCTGAGGTTTCAAATCGTGAGTTGAAACAAATCTTGGAGAAAACCGTGCAGCCAAATAGGAAGGATTGGAGCAAGCGCTTGGATGATGCATTGTGGGCTTATAGGACAGCATACAAGACCCCCATTGGTATGTCCCCATTTCGGATTGTTTTTGGGAAAGCGTGTCATCTCCCCGTGGAAGTTGAGCATCGAGCTTATTGGGCTATAAAGAAATGCAACATGGATTTAGACCAAGATGGAATCCAAAGGAAGCTGCAAATTCAAGAGCTTGAGGAGATTAGATTATCATCATATGAGAACTCAAGGCTCTACAAGGAAAGATCAAAAGCAGCTCATGAAAAAATGATCCAACAAAGGGAGTTTCATGTTGGAGAGAAAGTCCTTCTCTACAGTTCACGACTGAAGCTGATGCCTGGTAAGTTGCGTTCCATATGGTTAGGTCCTTATGTTGTGACTAATGTTTTTCCTTATGGTGCAGTGGAGATCACACAAGAGGACACTGGAAGGAGATTTACAGTCAATGGGAAACGTTTGAAGAGATACATTGAGGGAATTCCTACTGATGCAGTGGATTTTATCACACTGCATGACCCCATCATCACTTGAGCACATCAGGCTGTTCCTAACCCTTTCACTTTTATATTATTTGTCCTATTTAAAAATTCTGCATTTCATGTGCATATATCATCTCATAGGTTCACATTGAGGACAATGCAATATTTTAAGTGTGGGGGAGGGAACCTTTTAGTTTAGTAATTTCAATTGCTTTCCTGTTAAAAAAAAACCAAAAAAAAAAATTTGTGTGTTTTTCAAATTTTGTGTGTTTATTTTACAATTTTCTGTGTGTTTTTGAAACTTTTGGGCTGAAATGATTCTCATAACCATTTTTAAATCCATATCAATAAGTGAAAAAATTTACCCCTTGAAACTAAGCTTAAATGAATGCTGAAATGACTTTGTTTCAAGTTCAAATATTTAGTAATTTCATGAAAAGTACGCTGAATTTTGAATCCCATGCCAATCTCACTGTCTTTATATTTGAAATCACTTTCCTGTGAGGCTTCTGAACCATTATTTTCATATTCTTTACATTCACCTCACTTCTTGAGAGAACCAAACCATACTTGATTCAACCAGAATTTGATCTATTCCTGTCAAAACTTGAGGGTTTGAGGTACTTATGTTTAAATGATTGAGGCATTTGTTTGGTATTAAAGCACCTATTTCAAAGAATCCTTTTTTATAATGGCCTACCTTGAATATTTAATCCTTTTAGCCCTTATAATCCATACAAAGCCTGTTAGGTTAGCCACATTACAAGCCAATTTTCCCTATCCAACCAACTCTTGAAGTGAAATTGCATAATCTAGTTGAGCTTAAGTGTGGGGGAAGTTGTCTTGGGTTTTGCCACCACATTCTGTGATACTTTGGGTGGAAAATTAAATTCTGAAGAGATGTTTTTGCTGCTAAAGAAAGTCATTATATTGAAAGTTGTGCCTTTTCTGGAGCTTTCATGACAAGTGAAGCTGTGCCTTTTCTGGAGCTTCTAATTGAGGTGAAAAGTTGTGCCCATCTGAAGCTTTCAAGAAAATCATGTTTGAGAAGATTGACATTTTTTATGCTGAAATGATGAATGGTGTAATCCTTTCATGACTTTTCATGATGATGGAGCTGAATTGATACTATGAGGATTGAAGAGAAGACCATATTTAAGTGAAAATTAGATTAATGCAATTTTGCTTCAAAAGAGTCAAGCCCTCCTCATTCAGCCTCAGAGTTTTTCACATCTTAATCCTACCAACCGAAAGCCACCGAACAACCCTGAAAAGTCCTCATGATAAACATATGTCCTTGACTCACATCGGGTAGCGATTTAGGAATCTATCAAGCCTATGGTGACCCTTGTATGAGTTTGGATGAGAAAGACATTGCAAAAAAATTGATATTTGAGTGATGAGAGAAAATTCAAGCGAGGTAAGTGTTTTGTGCATGGGCGGATAAATGAAGTGGAAATATATTGAATGATATAAATGAAGAACTTAAAATAAGGTTTTTTATGAGGCATGATATCTTTTGATTCTTGGTGTGAAATTGATTGATCTTAAAGATATGTGTTTTAAAATTGGTTTTGATTTGATATTGATGTTTACTTAATATGAGGTTTTGCCCAGGTGTGCAAAAGGGTAAGTGTGGGGGAGTTGATAAAACACTATTTTATTGAATATTTCATTAATAATAAATGATATAATTTCCTCACATTGTGTTAAATATGTTTAATTAGAAAGTATTTGGGATTAGATCATTCATTTGAATATTTGATGAAAATTCCAGTTTTACCCTTTATAGTTTACTGTAGTATTTCGAAGATAAATATTTTTATATTTATTATTTGAATTTGAAATTTTGTAACAATGTTCCTAACTTAATTATATACAACTTTTATTCAGGACACTAGAGCTAAAGAGTTCATTTTGTTGTTTAAAATGGGCCATGAATTCAAAGTTGGACTGGGCTCTCCAGAATGGAGAAGCTTATTTATTTCGGCCATAACTACTTCATATGGGCCTGTATTGATCCCAAATTTGGAGAGGAGACAGAGGACCCATATCCGAACATTTGATCCTTCTGGAAGGATGGCCAATTCACGCGTTTTGGTAGTCAAATGGGAGGTTCAAGTTGGCATAAAATATTTGGCCGAATTTCCACATTCACACTTGAAACCACTTGTAACCTCTCCTCCCCTCCCCTCTATAAATTGGACTTTTTCTCATTTGGAGGGGTTGGGACGTGCATTGGGAGATTAGATCCAGAGGAGAATTTTTTTCACCAAAATTCTCCAACCATTGTAAGAGGGGTAGCTCTTGAAGCAAAGATCCCCTCACCGAAGCCTCCTTCTCTTCTTCATTTTGTAATGTTTTCATTTGTGTAATAAACTTCTTTGTTCTTCTTTTATTTCTTCTCTTTTCTTCTGTTTTGTTTAAATTTCTTCTTATCTTAATCTTCCTCTTTGGGCTGAAATTCTTGAGTAGAAGCGTTATTGGGTTATACCCATTATAAACCTTTGCACATGCAAAACGCTTCTACGATGATTACGCCACCCATGGAAGAGTAGTCTTTTAGTAATCGATCTATCTTCTACCCTCTTCATTTAATTATTTTGAATCATTGAGCTACTGTAATTCACTTAATATGATCCATGAATTGTGTTTTTAAATTGTAAGAAACTAAGCAAGCAATTGAACAATTAACACAAAAACACGCGAGGTCGGGATTTTGTGTAAATTGTGAGAGCGCGATCTTAATCGGTAATACAAGACCACACGGGATAAATTTGTAGAGTTCAAATATAATCCCTAAACACAATTCATCCTCATTTCCAGAATGGATATGAGCCTTAATTTACCACTGACCATAAGCTAATATTAGAATATCAATCAAAGCAGGGTGCTGCGATTGCATGTTCCGAAGTTAGCCTAGGGTTAAATTCACATCATCTTCGTGGTAAAGTTAATTCTCGTAGGGTTCGGGATTTAACAAATTAAGGGATCATAATTAAGTGAATTTTAATCTACATGATAATGATTAATAATAAAGTGAAGAGGTAGAGTTAGATCGATTACTCCTTTTAAATAGATTCCTAAAAAAAACATCTTCTTGTTGTGTCATTTTAATCAAAATTCATTCCAAAACTAAAAACAAAAAAAATTATACAATCTTCTTCCAGCAAACTTCTTCTAGATTCATAAACTAAAACAAACCCCAATCCTTTAAAGTAGTGTTTTTATTCTATTCTATTTTATTTTATTTTTTTAGAATACCTCTAATAAGTTGTTAAATTCACTTCCTCCTCTGAGAGACGACCTTGGTCAGCCACTCTGCTGCACCTAAGTACCCCAAATCACACTAATCATTTGAGGGCGCCCACGACAGCGCTCTATTAGGATCTTTTATTAAATCCCATATTTTGGATCTTTTTCCTTGGTGGAATCCATAATAAAAGTTAATATTAATCAAATAGATTGATAAATAAAACTATATACTTACACCATCTACTAGAGTCATTTTTCTAGGGACACTAAGAGATCAAGATTTTGATCTATCGTGAGTTGAGTTATTGATTATTTTAAAGTTAAAAACATTTAAAGTGATCACAACTTTGTTCACCCTCCCTTCCCGAGATGTCTTGTAGTACTTCATGGACAAAAAACATCCAATCTCTCTCTCAAATAAATAAATAAATAATAAATGATAAAATGAATTGAATAAACATGACTATCAATAGTGGTAAAGCCAATCAAATGAGATTGAAAACAATGATCAAATATCTTTTATTCATTGAATATATCTCTATATATTTTTGCAAACCAACAAAACTGGGATTAAGCTATTTTAGGACTTATAAGAAACATCACAAGGTAAAATAAATACAAGTATTAAACATATAAAACATAAACCAAGTTGGTTAAATGGAATGAATGGATGACGATCGATGATGAAAAGGGGGGAAATGAAATCAAGAACACTACAATTTATACGGAGAACCCAAATTGGAAAAAACCAATGGGGAAGGGGGAGGTAAATTTTACTATGAGATTGGAGGTCCCAATATGTAATGTTGGACTACAACACACCATATTTATATGGATAAAACAAAACCCTACCCATACTAAAGGGGATCCTATTGGGGACAACATTAATCGTACACCCCCAAGAAATAGCCAAAATCAACGGATATGCATGTTTTTTCAAATTGGTAATAGAATTCAAATAATATTTATAGTTATGAGGATTTCAATTAAAAAGAGACACTACTAAAAATATGTCCTTTGACATCGCGCAAAAAGGCTTTTAATTGTGTTAAAAAATGATGTTGTCCTCGGCTCAATTAAAGGGGGGTCCCCTTTATCTGCTCTTTCAATAACATTGATAAAGGGGCCCTTTATCAATGCTAAAAATAGTGCTGGTAAAAGCTCAACCTGCTACAGTGTTATGTTTGTATAACAGCATGCTGCAACACATACCTGTAACCTTTATGCAAAATATATAACTTAATTGAAATAAATTTTACATCACGGATACAAAAAAACACTACTATATACATTTCAAACAATGTTTTTTATAATTACATTTACAATTACCATCCACAAACATTTAAAAAATTAATGTTTCATCGACTTTGGCACTCGTGATCCCCTATAAAAAAAGTCTTCTCATGGTATCAGTTTCCGAACAAATAACCTCAACCCAAGCAAAAAAATCCACCTATATTAGAAAACAAATCTTATGTTAGTAATACAATAAAGAAATAAATTAAACATTAATATGAAAGAATATATTAATAAAATAGCAATTTTTAATAAAAAACACACTTGGAGTTATACCGGTCACACCGTGCATCGTATTGAGGTGTGGTTGATTCTTACACGTTACAAATGAGTTGTGGATCATTGTCCTAAATTATTTAAACAATCTGGATACATTTTTTAGGTTTTGATTATGTCACTTTTTCATTTTACTAAACTTAATGTCAATTTTAAATAATGACACACTTTCAGTTATACCAGTCATACCATGTGTTGGATTAAGGTGCGACTGATTCTTACCTGCCACAAATTACTTATGGATCGTTGTCCTAAAATATCAAAACAATCCGAATGAGTTTGTTCGGTATTTAGTATGTCACTTGTGTTTTTTTACTAAGATGTCATTTCAAATTGGAAACACGCACTTTGAGTCATACCGGTCGCATCGTGTGTCGGTTTGACAGGAGACTGCTTTTACACATCCCAAACGACTTATGAATTGTTGTCTTAAATTATCAAGACAATCAGAGCATGTTTTCTTAGTTTTCACTGAGTGACACACGTTTTGAGCTAAAATGTCAATTTTAAACTAATAAGAGACAATTTGAGTCATACCGGTCACACCGTGCATCGTATTGAGGTGAAATTGATCCCTACACGTCACAAATGAATCATGGATCAGTTCCCTAAAGTGTCAAAACAATCTGAATGCATTTACTTAGTTTTTCAGTAAATCACTTAATATTTTTACTAAAATTAATGTCAATTTTAAATAAAAAGACACACTTGAAGTCATATCAGTCACACTGTGTGTCGGATTGAGCTGTGGTTGATTCTTACACGTCACACATGACTTATGGATCATTTTCATAAATTATCAAAATAATCCGAATAATTTTGATTGGTTTTCAATATGCCACTTGTTCTTTTTACAAAAATTAATGTCAATTTTAAATAAAAAGATACACTTTGAGTTATACCGGTCACACCGTGCATCTTATTGAGGTGCAGTTGATTCATACACATCAAAAATTACTTATGGACCATTTTGCTGAAGTATAAAAATAATCCGAATGTGTTTGCTTGGTTTTCAGTATGTCACTTGTTATTTTTACTAAAATTAATCTCAATTTTAAATAAAAAATACACTTAGAGTTATACCAGTCACACCATGCGTCAGATTTAGGTGGGGTTGATTTCTACATGTTAGAAATGACTTATGAATCACTGTCCTAAATTATCAAAATAATCCAAATGTGTTTTCTCAGTTTTCAGTATGTCACTCGTTCTTTTTACTAAAATTAATGTCAATTTTAAATAAATAGACACACTTGGAATTATACCAGTCACACTATGCATCAGATTGAGATGAGGCTAATTCCTACACGTCACAAATGACTTATGGATCATATTCTTAAATTATCAAAACAATTAAAATGTGTTTTCTCAGTTTTGAGTATGTCTCTTGTGTTTTTTATTAAAATGTCATTTGAAACTGGAAACACACACTTTGAGTCAAAATAGTCGGATCGTGTGTCAGTTTGATGTGAGTCTACTTCCAACATGTCAAAAATGACTTATGAATTATTTTCTTAAATTATCAAGACAATCCAAGTGAATTTTCTTAGTTTTCAATGAGTGAAACTTTTTGAACTAAAATATCAATTTTAAATTGATAACAGATGCTTTGAGTCATACCAGACACATCGTGTATCAAATTGAGGTGCGGATGATTCCTATATGTCACAAATGACTTATGGATCATTTTTATAAAGTATCAAAACAATTTGAATACATTTTATCAATTTTAAGTATGTCAGTTGTCTTTTTTACTAAAATTAAAAGGCGAGTCTCTATTTATTACACACGCTACAAAGAAGAGGTCTTTTTTACTAAAATTAATGTCAATTTTAAATTAAAAGACACACTAGGAGTTATACCGGTCACATCATGCATCAGATTGAGGTGAGGATAATTTATACTCATCCCAAATGGCATATGTATCATTTTAATAAATTATAAAAACAATCCAATTTTTTTTCTTGGTTTTGAGTAGGTCACTTTTCTTTTTTACTAAAATGTAATTTTAAACTATAAACACACACTTTGAGTCATACCTATCACATCATGTGTTGGTTTGATGTGAGACTGATTCCTACATGTCATAAATGAATTATGAATCATTTTCATAAATTATCAAGACAATCTGAGTGTGTTTTCTCGGTTTTTAGTGAGTGTCACTTTTTAAACTAAAATGTCAATTTTAATCTTATAATGGGCACTTTGAGTCATATCGGGGACATCGTGTATCAAATTGAGCTGATTCTGATTCCTAACCATCACAAATGACTTATGAATCATTTTACTAAAGTATTAAAACTATCTAAATTCATTTTATTGGTTTTGATTATATCAGTTGTCTTTTTTACTAAAATTAATGTCAATTTTAAATAAAAACACTTGGAGTCATACTGGTCATACCATGCATTGGATTAATGTGTGAATGATTGTTACATAGCTTAAATGAATTATGTATCTTTTTCCTAAAGCATCAAAATAATCCGAATGTATTTTCTTGGTTTTGAGTACGTCACTTTTCTTTTTTACTAAAATGTCATTTTAAATTGGAAACACACACTTTGAGTCATATTGGTCACATCATGTGTTGGGTTTATGTGAGACTGATTATTACACATCATAAATGAATTATGAATCAATTTTATAAATTATCAAGATAATCTGAGCATGTTTTCTTAGTTTTCAATGAGTAACATTTTTTGAACTAAAATGTCAATTTTAAACTAATAACGGGCACTTTGAGTCATACTGGTTACATCGTGTATCTGTGGAACTTTTGGTGCAGAAATACATGAATGATGGAAAAAAATATTCTAAAATAATTTTTTTTGTAATTAATGAATAATGAAAATTAAATCAACGTTTTATTATATAATTTTTTAGTAAAATATATGAAGTATATCGAAACATTACTTTTACATCTTCCCAAAGGGTTTCCTTCATTATAGTATGTTCTTCCACGAGATTGGAAACACCATCATGTGTAGAAGACATTGTCTGCATGAGTAGTCATTCATTTAATTTAGATTATGGTATTGTAGTATAAAACATATAATATTATGAGGGAAAATATAGTATATTAAAAAACACTTTTACCTTCTCATTAAACTCTCAGTTGCAGCCCCGAAGTCCAATCTCTCATAAGCATTAGCAACTTCGAACAAACCAACCCAAATCGAATAAATGAATCCACCTATATAATAAAACAATTTCTATGTTATTAATACTAAAAATAAATAAATTAAACATAAATATGAAACAATCCATTACTTATATGGATGTCATATATTTATGTTATATGTGTACATTCTTCCATCAGGTATTTTTCACATTCTCTTCTAAGAAAACATATATCATCTTGTGAATATGAGAATTTTTTAAATTCATAGTAGTACTGAAAAAATATAAATACAAAAAGGATTAATAAATATTTTAAATGAAATAGT
The DNA here is from genome assembly GCA_963277665.1 of Viscum album. Classification (NCBI taxonomy): domain Eukaryota; kingdom Viridiplantae; phylum Streptophyta; class Magnoliopsida; order Santalales; family Viscaceae; genus Viscum; species Viscum album. The sequence continues at coordinate 4,029,800 of OY728129.1, forward strand.
AATTATCTTTGAAAACACCCCTTCGAGTATACTAGTTTGTTGATAAAATATGATCTCTCATAAATATACAAACATAATAACCACAATATTTTCCATTTGATTGTTTCTGAAACTATAGAAACAGTGATAAAAATAAGTAATTTGCTTTGATATGTGTTTGGATAGTGAAATCTTATTATACCTACCCTGATACTTGTCCACTTGTAAAACTCGTCAGGCTCCTTGTGCGCATGGACTGTCCTCATGCCATGAATTTCATGATATTGAAACCTCATCCTATCATAACGAAATTCTCATTAAAACATAATATAAAATATATAACTTGAAGTTTAGTTCTAAAACGTTGGATGTAGTGTATTAAAAAATGATCCAGTCAAATTTACACCACCGTAAAAAGGTGCAGGCAGTGTTTGGTAGATGAAACTGCTCATCACATCATTAAATTTTAGGTGACAACCACATATCATCTTAAATTGATTTGGGAATATATTAATTGCTACCATTACCCACATCATATTCCCATAAGTCATAACCAAACCTATTAGAGAATGAACAAAGGGTGGAAGAAAAAACTAGGTTTACATGTGACCCTGTAGAATGATTACGTTATGAGGGAGATAAAATATATATACAACATGACAGTTACTGACAGCTAAAATCACACTGAAATTGGGTCATTTTCGTGTTGACCATTGAACAGAATTCCAATCCAACCACTGTGATGGGCGGTCACTATGACAGTGAGGACTGGGTGCATGGGTGAGGTCATCAATTGTAGCCATTGATCTTTGCAGACATTTCGAACCATGTATGTCTGCTGGGCTAGCGATATTCAACTAGGCCGCCACCCGCCACCCGCCAGTCTCAATAATTTTCAGTACACTTGGATTTTTCCATTGATGGTACGCGCTTTCTTCTTTTATTCCCTATCCCCTCTCTTCAAACCCTGGTCTTCTAGATCTCCAAAATGATTCAAAATATATTTTTCAAAAATGCATATATTTATTTTTCACACATGGACACACATATTTATCTATACTATTATATAATATTTAGATGTAATTATATATATAATTATAAATAATATTAAAATAATATTAAAAATAAATAAATATATTTTATTTATATAAATATATAATAATTGTTATATAAATCATATTTAAGAATATATAAATATGTGTTGGTGTTGATTTAAAATTTGAAAATGTTAGATATTTTTGAATTAAGGATTCATCTCGAGTCTCCAGAGAAATAGGAGAGATTTCTATTTGAATCTCAAAATCTGAATAAGGTTTTGGGGAGCAGTTGAAAATAAAACGAAAACTTATTTTTCCTATAAAAGGCAAAGAGGGCGATAGAGGTGACACGGGTTTTCTGCAAGACACAACATATGAGATACCACATGCATGAAGCATCAAGTGTCAACTAGTGAAAGAGCATGATTAACGTTGTGCATCGCATGATGTGTCTGTGAATAAGAGAGAGGAAGCCTCAAATCGGGCGATGGTTGAAATAGAGCAATGAGCAAAGCAGAGATTGTTGCACTAATTGAAGTGTGTGATTTGTGAGACTCATACTTTTTAATTTATATATAAACATTATATGTACAAATCCTTTTTTGACTTGAAAAAACACTGATTTAGGAACATCCATGTCATTGTGTCGTAGATCTTTTTGCAAGTTTCTATTTGATACAAGGTAGAGCTCAAACAGACACACAGATTAAAAGTTATGGTCATTTGAAGTTTAAGTCATGTTTTCAACTTATTTTAGGTCATTAATTAGTTTATTAAATTTTTATATCATCAAATTATTATTAAATTACTATTACTTAATAAAAATTAGCAAATTGTTAATTAACATTAATTTTTAATTATTTTATAAACCATTTTTTGATAAAGAACTTATATATTAAGCGTAATTACATATTTAATATTATATAAATCATATTTAATAAAATATATTATATCTATATCAATATAAATATATTTTTATATTAATATATGATTTTTAATAATATATAAACTTTATTTTTATGAAACTTACCTTTTATCAGTGCTAAACAAGCACTGATAAAGGCCACCCTTTATCAGTGCTAAAAAAAGAGTTGATACAAGAGTCCTTTATCACCACAAAAAAAGTGATGCCAAATGTGCATTTTTTACTTAGTGCCTATAAAGACGCCTCTTTTATCATCACTTTTTTATCATTGATAAAAGATGGTGCTTAATATCGTGTGTTTTCTAGTAGTGAATATCACTCAGTTTTCATGGACTAACCAAAATTAAAGACATGTGGAGTAGACTTTCTGTGAGAAAAATAAATAATACAAATGAAAATTAGGTATATAACATATCCTCAAAAACTCTTTGACATGTGTATTAATATTGGTGATTTTTTTTCACATGAATTCTAAATTGGGGATCAATACTCCTTTAACATATACAAAACATCCAAACAGTGGTTGAATTTATGAATAAGCAAATATTTTGTCAACATATATGCAAGGTTATCCCAGGTGCCTATTTTTTCCATTAAAGCCTATTTGGTTTTAATTATCTCTCTTATAAAATGTTTTTTTATCAATATGTTTTGACTGGTCATGACATACTTTATTTTTAGATAGGTGAAGAGCACTTTGGATGTCCATTGGAATTTTCTCATTGTACCTTTAAGTCATGATGCTTCTTTTATATCTTTGATGGAAGTTATATATTCGGTTATTTTGTGAATAAATCCATAAAAAATGTACGTTGGATTTTAAAGCAATCCATCATCCACATATAGTAAAAACAAAACTAGTTACAGATGTAGTGTCTATGTTAGTTTTAAAATATACATTTCCCCTAGGGTGCAGCTCAGTGGTAGCTATCCTTGTGGGTCTCAGTGAGATCTAGGATTCGAGTTTCGTTGAGTACATTCCTGCATTGTTTGTTGTTTTTTTCTACGTACTGTATCCCCTTTCCCCAAATAAACTGAGGATTATGCCTCAACTTTTAAAATATCCACTTAAGTATCATGTTGTATTTATTGCCAACATATTGAAAGCATCACACATGAATTGATGAGTTATAACTACATGTTAAGGAAATAAAAACATCAAACATGAGATGATGATGGGAGGTTGAAGAGTTCATATTGTCAAGTTACTTGAGATAATGATACAAGAAGATGACTCATTGAGTTGGATTTAGAGAGATGAAAAAAGGAGTATAATGATTCCCTGAGAATAGTATGACTCCATAGATTGAACATCATAGTGAATGAATATTGATAAAAAAATGTTTTAGGTGAGGCGGTATAAAATATAAGCATGTAGATAGAACAATGTTGAGAAGGCTCGACATAACATATGTGAAAGAAGTTTGAAGTGTAGAAGTGTTCGAAAGTCAACTGATAAATGAGGATAGTAAATGTTCTATACTAAATTGCCTATGGACAGGACATTTAGATGATAAAGGTTCATTAATATTTTTGAAGTTATATTAATTCATCTTTAATTATTTTATTATGATTAGATTGAATCTGAGATGTCATATGATGTTCTGAAAGCTACTTGAGATTCCCAAATTATGCAATGACCCATAAATTTATGGGTTTTTTTCATGGAGAATTTAAAATTTTTCTCCTAAAGAAGGGGACATTTTGATAATTGTGGTTTATATTGGGATTTTGAGGGTTGGAACATTTCTAAGAGGTTTTCTTGGATGTTTTTGGAGGTCCAAGAGGTGTCTTGGGTGGTCGGGTGAGTGTTGGAGCAAGGTCAGGGTGGTCTTGTTTTGAAGTGGGTGCTTAAATAGGTGATACCATAATGGGAAGGTAGGTGTTGTATTATTTGGAAAAAATCATGAAAGCATAATCATTGAAGCTTTGGTTGAGTTTTAATGAAGTTTTGAGTTACAAATTCTTTGGTGTAACGACCAAAAAAATTTATCAATGGAAATTCCCTTCTTATAATTATGTTATAAAACACATACATAGCATTTATATCCCAATAAAAATATTATCCTCATAAATGAAGAATGAAGTAAGTGGTATTTCTTCAAATTAAGGAACATATACCGATGAAATAGTAACCCGATCTTTGGAATAGTAATGTGACCATTATGAATACTAATCCGACCAATATAATAGTAACCTCACTTATGAAAGTATAAATAAAATTTAGCCATCATATAAATGAAAATATGATATAATTATATCATAATATAAGTAAATAAATGTTTTGAAAATGATAAATTAAGTGTTGGTATTTTTATAAAACATAAATGTTTATTTACAATTTTTAACTAATATAATGATTTAAAAGAAAATTTATTTCCATAAAATAGATTCATAAATTTATATTTTGTTATCTTATGATTATAATATAATTTCATGAGACCTTAATTAAATTGTCAGTGTCATAAAATCAGTTATAATATTAAAATCGATATTTTTTGAATAAATGATAATTTTAATTAAAAATTAAATTTCTCATAATTATAAAATTATTTTCATAAAATGGATTCCTTTTTTGAATTATACTTGTTTAAAAATAGTTAGGGTAAATTTTTTGGTTTTTTCTAAAATAATTGATTTTTTGTGAATAGTGAAATATAAATACATGAATTATTGGGTCATGGATGATGTATGACCAATGAAATCCCATAATCTTAAACTATAATTAATTATATAATATATTTAGTGATAAGGATTAAAACTATTGATATTTTTGAGCTAAAATAATAAAATAATGAATATAATAATAAAAAATGCCCTTCTTCTCCCCCTATAAATACCACCCCTCATCACCTATTCTCCTCACAACTTCCAAGCCTTGAATCTTATCCAAATTCTGCCCAATCCTCTTTCCAAGACTCTTCCCCACATACAAGATCCCTTGGTCTCAACAAAAGACCAAACCTAATTTCCCTAAGGAGGTTCTCAAGGAGAAGAAGTTCAAGAGGTAAAAATCTCTTGTATTTTCTTTTAATTCCTATTCAATTTATTTTCTTTCCTTATCTTCTATTCACTTCACTATCCCAAAATGGATTTAAAATTATAGTATCTTTTATATACTAGAATTTTATTGTGTTAATGGAATAATATATCATCAAATCTCTTCCTTCTTCCTTTTATTCTAATAATGAAAACATCATTCGTGATGTGTCGATTTACCACCATCATGAACAATGCATTTTTATTTTCCATTACCACCTTCAAGGCTGGTCCTAAAACCATTAATATGGTTAAATAAGAATTTATTATAGATATTATAAGTTATATAATGTTTTATAATCAATATGTAAACATGATATTAAACAAAATGATATAAGTTAAAAAAAACCTCCAAAATGAACTAAACCATTTTCATTAACATTTTATCTAAAGAATCATCCTCAAACCATATAACCAATTGATATATAATACCATTTAAAATTATGAAAGTTCATTAATAACATATAATTTCAATTCTGGAGAATTATTCTCATTTTACATGAACTTCCATACTTGTATACAAGTGAACCGATTATGAGAACCAAGAAAATGAACACTTCCTGAATGACAAAATTAAACACTATAACTCAATGAAATGGCCATAAATGATCCTAATAAAATTAAAATAATTCAACTACATGTATAAGAGGTTATGAATTAATTAATTAATTAATATAATTTGATTATCCAGGATATTAAGCACAAGTGGGGAACACTTTTAAAGATCAGGTAAGAGATTCCTTCCGAACCTTCATTTTTTCCTTCAGGTTACTGACTGAAAATTAACTTTTTTATTATCAAAACTTTTGAGGAAAAAGTGAGAAACCACAAAGTCCAAACATTACAATCAATTAAAACCATAAAAGACAATAACCCAGGTCAAGACTACCGGATTTCCCCTTCCCAGCTATTACATCGTGATGACATGCCTTCACATTCACATGACCGCTTAGCTAGCTATCCCGTGCACGGGTGCACGAGCACAGTACCAATGGAAAAGCCATACCCTCTCTAACTTCTAGATATGAATGGCATGAAAAGGTGAAATCTGCTTGCTCTGAACCTCATCTAAAGCAGACCATGTAGTGTGCTGGTTGAAACACATTCATATAGGAACCCCATGTAGTGTGCTAGTTATACAGGAACCGCCACTGAACTTATCAAAATGCATATCAAAGTTCCATCCATATAGATAAATAAAAAACCATCCAAAACAACATTGAAGTCATCCAAAAAAATTCATAAGCAGAGAACATCCAAAGCATACAAGGATGCCGCCACTGGAATAATCCACACTGAGGCCCGACATCTTTACGAACAGAAAAATCCATTGAAAAACCAACAAAATCACAGGTAAAACATAGAACAGAGCCTCTCCCATCAAGAAACTTCACAAAATTCAAGACATCCACAACAAATAACCAACAAAACCCATTGTAAAACCAAATTGTGAAGTCGAGAACACCCGATCAGCAGATCCAGAGCCTGAACCTAAAATGAAGTCAAGAGACAAAGATAAAGAACCATCATCGTATCCACGACCACCCACTCCATGGCTCACTAGAACTCTCCACAATCTCGTATCCAAATCCCACCACCACCCTCCAAAATGCACTTGGCGACCACAACGGACCACCCAACTCTCTCATAGGAGACGCGCTAGCACCCTCATCCACAAAGCTTGGTACTCGACCGCTGGACCATCACCGTGCCGTCTTGAAGCCCTATCACGAGTAGAAAGAGTGAGGCGAAAGTAGACTAGCAATAGAGAAAATCTCCGAGGCGGCCGAGCCCACAAGGTCACACGATGCCACTGTAGAAATCAGAAACCACCGCAAGCACACCGATCAAGCGCTGAGGAGGGCCGAGCAGACCCAAAAGCCTCCCACCAGATTCACAGCCAATCGATGAAATCCCAAATCACCAAATGTATCCAGAATCACCAAAATAGATAACCTGCAAAAACGCACAGAAACCGAAGCCCAAAGCCTCCCCCCTCCAGGAACAACAGAACCGAAGTCGAGCCACACAGGAACCCGTCGTATGCATGGCTAGGTCACAAAGGACTCACCGAACCGAATCCACCAACGACACAAAAAGCAGAGATGCTCTGAAATTATGTTTTTATGTTCCAAATATATTCACCTATCCCAATTCTTCTTTCTTTGATGGGGAAATACATATTTTATAGGGTTCCTTTCTCAATTCCTTCCAATAAGAAAACCCGATTAAAGGGAACTTCCCATTTTTTTATCCATTTTCAAGTACCATACTTAATTTGTTTTAATCCACCATTATTTTTCTAAAATCACTCATTTTATCATAAAAATTTATCTTGGTTCATTTCTGGTTTTATACAAACAATTATGCTTTTTTCCATTTTAGATACTTTTTAATGTTTTTCCTTAAACCACACTAAAGTAGCTCATTTCTAAAGTTTCTTAAACACTATTTTTACATTTTTTCACTTCAGTTGGACATCATTTACTATGATCTATGTCTATGTTTCCTTATGAATTCCCAATTAGGATTTAAATCCATTCTTTCATGGAAACTTTTATGATATGCCCATTTTTTATGCCTTGTGACATGATTATGATACTGATTTATTTTCATGGGTAACCCTTATGTTTATTTCGTATGTTTGATTATTCATGTGTGTAACGACCCAAAATTTTGAATAAATCTTGTTTCCTAATTTCATGTGTTATTTTATTTTTTATACTCAACAAAAATGTTTTATTTGATAACATGAGTATAATTAAAATGAGACAGTTGGGTTTAGACGGTTATATGACCGTTGGTCAATATGACTGCTGGAAACTAAATGTTTTGATTATTGCCTCTAAATATAAGTAATCTTGGTTAATATTTATAGAAAGAAGATTCGATGGCCTCACCCAGTAGTCTTGGACCGATCGAAGCCCATCTAACAGAACTTGGGAAGGAGGTAGCACCACTGGGCTTTTCTCTGGACCAAACCCAAGCCAAACTCCATCGTGTGAAGCTAGAACAGAATCGCCTTTGCGAGAAGTTCAAACTAATAGAAATTATGACTCGTGCGATGTTAGCCGAGCCTCCCTCAGATTCTCTCACCTTAGCACACCTTACACATAGGTCATATGCTGGTGTGATAAGGGGATATGTAAGGAGACCGTAACTTCCTTGTGTAATCCTTTTTTTTAAATAAAAATTGGGATTTCTTCTTATGATGAAGTTTATGAATTTTCAAATGACTGGATAAATATAGTATGCATATTTTTGATGAATTTTAGAAAAAGGATATTTTAAAAATGGTTGTGTAAACCTTAAATAATTAAAAACGTATAATGATTTTCGAAAAATGGTCTTCTACAATTATGTTCAGTACGAAATTTAGAGTCTAATAAGATCAACTTAATTTTTGATGAATAGTAAATTATGAATAGTGATTTTATGATTAGGATTAGTAATGTGTCCAAACAGATTAGTAATCTCACTTAAAGAAAGTATTAATATAATCTAGGCACCTTGATTAAGTAATGCGATTCAATAAAATGGTTAAATAACGGTTTCATAAATCATTATTCAAGTATTAGTTTTTTCAGGTGAATAGTGTTTTTTAATTAAAAATTTAATTAAAAATATTTAGAAAATTATTTTTATAAAACGGATTTCATTTTTGAACTCAGAGCACCGATATTATGCTATGGTAATTTTTGGGGTTTTTTTCTGAAAAAAATGAATTTTCGGTGAATAGTGTTTTTATTTAAAAATTAAATTAAAAATATTTAGAAAATTATTTTTATAAAATGGAGTTCATATTTTTAATCAGAGCATTGATATTTGGTTAAGGTACAATTTTGGGATTATTATGAGAAAATTGAATTTTCGATGAATAGTGAAAATACAGTTTTTGAGTTACGGGTGTTTAATGACATCATTAAATGATGTATTAAGTTTGTAATCAATATGTTCGAATTATGAATAGTGAGATAAGGTATGAGGTGTCCTAAGTGTCCAATACCATGGGCAAATACCATGGGCAAGCCCATGGTTTTGCCAAAACCACTAATGAGGTGTCCCTTTGCCATTAATGCCTTGTCCCCTCACTTTCCCTATAAATACCAAGCCATCCTCTCATCCATTTGACTCCCGACTCTCCCCCAACGAAGTTCGGGTCTCATTACCTCCCAAGGAGTCCTCCCATGGTGCCCCCAAGCCCTCAAGGTCCCAACCTTTGAGTTTTAAGAGTTATGTTTTAAGGTAAGGGATTCGACCTCTCTCTTTCTTTTCAAGAAATCTCTTTTATGTAATTTCTTTTATGCTCCATGTTATTATGTTAAAGGATGTTCTTTTATACTCCTCTTACTTACCTTTTCATGTTAATATAATGAGAGATCCCCTCTTGCTCTCATTATTTCGTTTTATGAAGTTTTTAGTGGCGCCGTTAGGCTGCCGAAATTTTTGTAACGGATTCTTTCTCCCTTCTCATTTTTCAAGATCTATTATCATGTAAAGTATTTCAAGTTCCTTTTTGTTATGTCGGGGTATGATCTCTAAATTTATCATACTGATCTTTTATGATCATATGATGAGAGACCCCATTTTATCTCTTCAATTCAGTATTTTGAAGTTTTAAGTGGCGCCGTTAGGCTGCCGAATTTTTAAGTGGTTCTTCTCCCTTCTCGTTTTGAAGTTCTACTTTCATGTCAATTCTTTCAAGTTACTTTTTTTTATGTTGGGGTATGATCTCTATATATATAATACTGGAATCTTATGTTCATTTGATGAGAGACCCCATTTGATCTCTTCAATTCAGTATTTTGAAGTTTTAAGTGGCGCCGTTAGGCTGCCGAATTTTTAAGTGGTTCTTCACCCTTCTCGTTTTGAAGTTCTACTTTCATGTCAATTCTTTCAAGTTACTTTTTGTTATGTTGGGGTATGATCTCTATATCTATCATACTGGAATCTTATGTTAATATGATGAGAGACCCCATTTGATCTCTTCAATTCAGTATTTTGAAGTTTTAAGTGGCGCCGTTAGGATGCCGAATTTTTAAGGGATTCTTTCACCCTTCTCATTCTTTTCAAAGTTCTACTTTCATGTCAAGTCTTTCAAGTTCCTTTTTAATTATTTTGGGGAATTATCTCTATATCTATCATACTGAAATCTTATGTTCACATGATGAGAGACCCTATTTGATCTTTTCAAATCATTTTTGTTGAAGTTTAAGTAACGCCGTTAGGCTGCCGAACTTTCATAAGAGAAATATAATTTTTGTCTTCCTTCCATGTTTTTCATTTCAAATGGTATTTCCTTAAAATTTCATTACCATGATCATGTATCCTTCTTATTCTTTCCATCTACTGTTTTATGGGTCATTTATGAATGTTTGACCCATTTCCCTCTCTTTTTAATGTGTTCTAAAACCTCGTAACATAGCCGTTATGCTGCAGAATTTCCATCTCAAAATGTCTCTCTATTTTTCTAAAGTTCTTTTATATTATTAAGTGAATACTCAAATCTATTTATTCTAAAGGGGTATTCACATATATAACAAAATGTTCTATTTTAAATTCTGGGATTTACATACATGAGACCCACCTTCCTTTTCTGTGGGTTTAAAGTGACGTAAAGATCATGTCTTTAAAGCAGTTTTTAAAACGTTGTGATTGTGAAATGAAACCCATTTATTTTATGCTATATGGGTTATTTATGAAATGTTTTACAATGATATATGTGCCTCACATGATAATAAAGGCAAATTTAAGGGTGCGCCCTGATAGCGCTCCAATGCATTGGGTAATGATGTAACCACTAGAGATTACAATTTTCACGATACCTTGGTGAATAACCTTGGTAATTTTCAAATGACACCTTGGGGATGGACCTTGGTGATATGTTCATGATTGTATATGTTAAATGATGTAGCCACATATTCAAGTTATGAAAATTTTATTTTTATTATGATATGCCTCATGATTTCATTCTCATGCCTTAAAGTTCTTTTCATGACCTTATTGAAGTATCTCAAGTTCACATGTAAAATGTATCTCTTGTTTCCCTTACTGGGCTTTTTTCTCACCCTTTCTTTTGATGTATGCTCCCAGGTTATGTGATGCAATAATGAACCTAGGATGAACATGAGAAGAAGCCTTTCAAGTGTTTAAGAAGAATGTTTTTTTTGTTTCATGTTTTATGTTCCTTGTTTCGAAGACACTAAATCTTAAAGATCCTCAGTTCCGTGTAATGGAATGAAAGTTATGTTATAAAAAGGCGGGATGCTATAGTTGGTATCAAAGGATGGTTTAGTTATTTGTGGAAATTAGGATATGAAAACTATAGGAATAACCCTATAGAAATGTTTAAATATAGGAAATCTTCCTGGTATTTTGGTGAGTATTGAGTAAGGGGTTGCCAAGCAAATACATCCCTGTCTGGATATGAGCAGGTAGAGGTGGCTCTGGCACAGATGTACATAGGGGTAAAACCCGAAAACACCGCTTTGAGCTAGACTCGAACGGGAACTGGTACATGACAACGGGCCTTGCTGCACTCTTGGTTACGACACTCCCGGGGGATATGCTTTGGTAAATTCATAAGCTTGGTATGAACCATTGTTAAAGGAACAAAGATAAAACAAAATAAAGATTCACATAAGAATATATGATCATGGATAACCTAGATTTGAACCTAGGGGATCACAAGTTGGGATACACTTTTATTCTACATGTTTATCCTTTTATGCTTAAAGTTCCTTTTCATGATTATTAGCTAAGTAAATAAGCCCCTGATTATAGTTTCTTTTCTTAGTTAATGAAGGGAAATGGAAGAACATGTCCCAAAAACCAATGTGATAGGAAATGCGACGATTGTCATATTAATATGACAGAGATGATTAGGGGGTTAAAAAATGATTAATTTTGGAATATGTTCACTATTTTGGGGACCCTATATGATCGAGGTAAATAGATTACTACGGGATTTTCATTGAGGAGTAAGGTTGACTTATATTTTGAAGAATCGATGAATTTATGGTGGACTTATAGTAATTTAGGTTACTTATGGGAATGATTAACCTATCTTGGGTAAAATATGTTTAGTTTAGATAATTTTGTTATAAGATATTAGGAGTGGTTGATGTTGTTTGGAGATGAACAATGAAGTTTATTTTGGAAGACTATGTTATCAAATCCTTCTCGTATTTGGGTTTCAATCTTAGTTTGGTTTATTTTGAGGAATTTTAAGGACCGTTATTTATGGGATGGTCTATGATGAACTTTGGGTATTACCATGGAACATTGAAGATTTAAAATTAGTATCCATTCCTATGGGATTATTCCTTTTTGAAGAGTTGTTTAACCTTACCCTTTCTGTTTTTGGGATAATGTTTAAAGATAGAAGAAATAGATAGTTAATGTTTTGTGGATTATGTGATTCTCTAGAAGATGATTCTTGTGTTTTGATGAGACCAAGTAGTTTTGAATGCTCATCGTTTGGGAGAAAAGATTAGTTTTGGTAGAAACTTATTAAAGGGTGAAACTCTACATGAAGGTAGATATATTTCCTTATGTTTTTTTCTATGTTGTAAATGAATTCCTCAAAATTATGAAAAGGAATGTAAAACAAAAACGTTGTTGGTTTACGTTTCGTACTAGGTAATCAAAGATCGTTTACACACATCATAAGTTTGGGATTTTCTCATGGTTAACTTTCTCCTAATCATATTTTCTATCACTCTCCTTTAGAACGTGATCCTTTGTTTTCTCCTCCACGTCCATGTTTCCTACATGGAATCCTAGTATGCGTAAACTCGGGTGGCCTTTGTAATTCCTTTTCTTTCTATTAAAGTAATACTGTTACTGACTCTTTTTCCGATGTGGGACTTTCAATGAAATTTCAAAACCCTTTTTTTTAAAATTGCGAGGACGCAATTTCTTAAGGGGGGAAGATTGTAACGACCCGAAATTTTGAATAAATCTTGTTTCCTAATTTCATGTGTTATTTTATTTTTTATACTCAACAAAAATGTTTTATTTGATAACATGAGTATAATTAAAATGAGACAGTTGGGTTTAGATGGTTATATGACCGTTGGTCAATATGACCACTGGAAACTAAATGTTTTGATTATTGCCTCAAAATACAAGTAATCTTGGTTAATATTTATAGAAAGAAGATTCGATGACCTCACCCAGTAGTCTTGGACCGATCGAAGCCCATCTAACAGAACTTGGGAAGGAGGTAGCACCACTGGGCTTTGCTCTGGACCAAACCCAAGCCAAACTCCATCGTGTGAAGCTAGAACGGAATCGCCTTTGCGGGAAGTTCAAACTAATAGAAATTACTACTCGTGCGATGTTAGCCGAGCCTCCCTCAGATTCTCTCACCTTAGCACACCTTACACATAGGTCATATGCTGGTGTGATAAGGGGATATGTAAGGAGACCGTAACTTCCTTGTGTAATCCTTTTTTTTAAATAAAAATTGGGATTTATTCTTATGATAAAGTTTATGAATTTTCAAATGACCGGATAAATATAGTATGCATATTTTTGATGAATTTTAGAAAAAGGATATTTTAAAAATGGTTGTGTAAACCTTAAATAATTAAAAATGTGTAATGATTTTCGAAAAATGGTCTTCTACAATTATGTTCAGTACGAAATTTAGAGTCTAATAAGATCAACTTAATTTTTGATGAATAGTAAATTATGAATAGTGATTTTATGATTAGGATTAGTAATGTGTCCAAATGGATTAGTAATCTCACTTAAAGAAAGTATTAATATAATCTAGGCACCTTGATTAAGTAATGTGATTCAATAAAATGGTTAAATAACGGTTTCATAAATCATTATTCAAGTATTAGTTTTTTCAGGTGAATAGTGTTTTTTAATTAAAAATTTAATTAAAAATATTTAGAAAATTATTTTAATAAAACGGATTTCATTTTTGAACTCAGAGCACCAATATTATGCTATGGTAATTTTTGGGGTTTTTTCTGAAAAAAACGAATTTTCGGTGAATAGTGTTTTTATTTAAAAATTAAATTAAAAATATTTAGAAAATTATTTTTATAAAATGGATTTCATATTTTTAATCAGAGCATTGATATTTGGTTAAGGTGAAATTTTGGGATTATTCTGAGAAAGTTGAATTTTCGATGAATAGTGAAAATACAGTTTTTGAGTTACGGATGTTTAATGACATCATTAAATGATGTATTAAGTTTGTAATCAATATGTTAGAATTATGAATAGTGAGATAAGGTATGAGGTGTCCCAAGTGGCCAATACCATGGGAAAATACCATGGGCAAGCCCATGGTTTTGCCAAAACCACTAATGAGGTGTCCCTTTGCCATTAATGCCTTGTCCCCTCACTTTCCCTATAAATACCAAGCCATCCTCTCATCCATTCGACTCCCCACTCTCCCCCAATGAAGTTCTGGTCTCATTACCTCCCAAGGAGTCCTCCCATGGTTCCCCCAAGCCCTTAAGGTCCCAACCTTTGAGTTTTAAGAGTTATGTTTTAAGGTAAGGGATTCGACCTCTCTCTTTCTTTTCAAGAAATCTCTTTTATGTAATTTCTTTTATGCTCCATGTTCTTATGTTAAAGGATGTTATTTTATACTCCTCTTACTTCCCTTTTCATGTTAATATAATGAGAGATCCCCTCTTTCTCTCATTATTTCGTTTTATGAAGTTTTAAGTGGCGCCGTTAGGCTGCTGAAATTTTTGTAACAGATTCTTTCTCCCTTCTCATTTTTCAAGATCTATTACCATGTAAAGTATTTCAAGTTCCTTTTTGTTATGTCGGGGTATGATCTCTAAATTTATCATACTGATCTTTTATTATCATATTATGAGAGACCCCGTTTGATCTCTTCAATTTAGTATTTTGAAGTTTTAAGTGACATCGTTAGGCTGCCGAATTTTTAAGTAGTTCTTCACCCTTCTCGTTTTGAAGTTCTACTTTCATGTCAATTCTTTCAAGTTACTTTTTGTTATGTTGGGGTATGATCTCTATATCTATCATACTGGACTCTTATGTTCATATGATGAGAGACCCCATTTGATCTCTTCAATTCAGTATTTTGAAGTTTTAAGTGGCGCCGTTAGGCTGCCGAATTTTTAAGTGGTTCTTCACCCTTCTCGTTTTGAAGTTCTACTTTCATGTCAATTCTTTCAAGTTACTTTTTGTTATGTTGGGGTATGATCTCTATATATATCATACTGGACTCTTATGTTCATATGATGAGAGACCCCATTTGATCTCTTCAATTTAGTATTTTGAAGTTTTAAGTGGCGCCGTTAGGATGCCAGATTTTTAAGGGATTCTTTCACCCTTCTCATTCTTTTCAAAGTTCTACTTTCATGTCAAGTATTTAAAGTTCCTTTTTAATTATTTTGGGGAATTATCTCTATATCTATCATAATGAACTCTTATGTTCACATGATGAGAGACCCTATTTGATCTTTTCAAATCATTTTTGTTGAAGTTTAAGCAACGCCGTTAGGCTGCCGAACTTTCATAAGAGAAATCTAATTTTTGTCTTCCTTCCATGTTTTTCATTTCAAATGGTATGTCCTTGAAATTTCATTACCATGATCATGTATCCTTCTTATTCTGTCCATCTACTATTTTATGGGTCATTTATGAATGTTTTACCCATTTTCCCTCTCTTTTTAATGTCTTCTAAAACCTCGTAACATAGCTGTTATGCTGCAGAATTTCCGTCTCAAAATGTCTCTCTCTTTTTCTAAAGTTATTTTATATTATTAAGTGAATACTCAAAGCTCTTTATTCTAAAGGGGTATTCACATATATACCAAAATGTTCTATTTTAAATTCTGGGATTTACATACATGAGATCCACCTTCCTTTTCTGTGGGTTTAAAGTGACGTAAAGATCATGTCTTTAAAGCAGTTTTTAAAACATTGTGATTGTGAAATGAAACCCATTTATTTTATGATATATGGGTTATTTATGAAATGTTTGATGATGATATATGTGGCTCACATGATAATAAAGGCAAATTTAAGGGTGCTCCCTGATAGCGCTCCAATGCATTGGGTAATGATGTAACCACTAGAGATTACAATTTTCACGATACCTTGGTGAATAACCTTGGTAATTTTCAAATGACACCTTGGAGATGGACCTTGGTGATATGTTCATGATTGTATATGTTAAATGATGTAGCCACATATTCAAGTTATGAAAATGTTATTTTTATTATGATATGCCTCATGATTTCATTCTCATGCCTTAAAGTTATTTTCATGACCTTATTGAAGTATCTCAAGTTCACATGTAAAATGTATCTCTTGTTTCCCTTACTGGGCTTTTTTCTCACCCTTTCTTTTGATGTATGCTCCCAGGTTATGTGATGCAGTAATGAACCTAGGATGAACATGAGGAGAAACCTTTCAAGTGTTTAAGAAGAATGTTTTTTTTTTGTTTCATGTTTTATGTTCCTTGTTTCCAAGACACTAAACCTTAAAGATCCTCAGTTCCGTGTAATGGAATGAAAGTTATGTTATAAAAAGACGGGATGCTATAATGTGACACAAATATGCATGAACATGTTATGATATGTGTGCCTAGATAGCACTCCAATGCATTGGGTAATGTTTAGTCTCATGAGACGTCATGTTGGGACCAAGAGTAAACCTGATTTCTATATGGAACATTGTCCACCATGTGCTATAGTCTTTGCGGTTAGTATTGACTCATGTTTATGTCATTTTATATGTTGCTACCACATTACTATGTTTCCATGATTACATGATCTCATGTTCTATATGTTATGCTTCCATATGTTTATTCATGTTTCATGCCTTTTTCTGTCATCTGTTATGCCTTATAACCCATGTGTTATGATTTATTCCTATGTTCATTCCCTTACTGGGATTTTAGCTCATCCCTTTTTTTCATGTATTACCTAGGTTATCCTATACAGATATAAGATCTCAAAGGAAGTTAGGATCTCATTATAGAGATTAAATAAAAGATGTGTTTATTTTGGTTTCATGATGTCTAATTATGTTCATAATATTATAAAGACACTAAACTTCATGATCCTTAATTTTTATTTGAAGGTTAATTATGCTTAAAATCATGTAATAATATGTGTAAAAGGCTAGGGACTTTATAGATTGGTATCAAAGCATGGTCTTTTTATTTTTGGTGATTATGACTAGAAAACATTAATAAGAACCTTAAGGATAATTCTATCACCAAGGATAACCTAGATTAAAACTTATAGAATCACAAGATATGATATAGGAACCCGAGGAAGCAATGAAGGAGAAGTACTCTCACATGTTTTCAACATAGAATGTAAAATGAAATTTTGAGGGAAAAATTTCATAAGGGGTGAAGAATGCAATGACCCATAATTTTTATCAATGTAAATTCCCTTCTTAGAATTATGTTATAAAACACATATATAGCATTAAGATCCCAATAAAAACAACATCCTCATAAATGAAGAATGAAATAATTGGTATTTCTAGAAATTAAGGAACCTATAATGATGAAATAGTAACCCGATCTTTGAAATAGTAATGTGACCATTAGGAATAGTAATCTGGCCAATAGAATAGAAACCTAACCTATGAAAGTATAAGTAAAATTTAGTCATCATATAAATTAAAATATGATAAAACTATATCATAGTATAAGTAAATAAATGTCTTAAAAATGATAAATTAAGTGCTGGTATTTTTATAAAATCTAAATTTTTATTTACAATTTTATAGTTAATATAATGATTTAAAATAAACTTTATTTTCATAAAATAGATTCATAAATTAATATTTTGTTTTCTTATGATTATAATATAATTTTATGAGACTATTGAAACTTCGTTCCATCACATGGATAATAAAGTGACAAAGGGAAATGCTTTAAAATAAAGAGGAGAAAATAAATAGAAAATATCAAATTTTGAAAAGGATCAAGATTTGGTTCACCCAAGGTAGCCCAAATCACCGACGACATGAAAGTAATTGTGCGCCCCACACTTTAATGCTAGCCACTTGTGCACTAAGTCTTCTTCACCTAAGGTAGCATTTTTTTCCTATAAATAGACCCATGGAGTCTTCATTTGTACGGATGAATTTCTCTAAAGCTCGATTGCTGCTCTGGTCTTCCTAGTGCCCAAACCCCTATTTTAAGAACACTTATGCAACTGCCCTTTCTCAAGTAAGAATTTATGTTCCCCATTTTAGGGAATACTTATGAAGAATCTTGCAGGATTTAGTCAAGTCTCACCCAAGTCTAGTAATCCAGGTTGTTCATCACTTAAGGTGAAACCAATTCTCCCAAGTCTACTTGCGTGCCACATACCTGCGTACCGCTTACTTGAGCACCCATTTCTTGGTTCACCTCACCCCTTGATCCTTCTCAATCCATTCATGAAGCCTCCTTAAAATCCATTCATGGTAGTTCCTCTCCTTCATTTGCTCCCTTTCCTAAAAGGGATTATATTGAAACCTCCACCAAGACCTCCTTATTTACAAAACTTTTTGGAAAGGCACATAAGTGTGTCTCCAATTTGGGTTTGTATATCTATGGTTAGAGGTTTCCCACACTTTTCCTACTAAAGGGTCGGGATCTTTAGGATGTATGAAGGTTTGAATATCTATGATCATGTGGACCCTTATCCCCGGGACAATGTTGTGGAGTTCCCAATATTAGTTTTTGGGGAAAAGACTCTGTCCTCCCCTTATCATCACTAAAACCCAAAGCCTCTGGTTTCCAATAGGGAGAGTGGGGATCACACTTGATTTTCCCTTTGGAAAAGAACAAGTCTCCCTCCTCTCCTGGGACCAATCAATGGGCATCCCTCCGGAAGTAATCCCCTGTCCTTTCAGAACGGACCCAATGAATTTCACCTTCATTTCACATTAAAAGGTTCATTGCTTCATGCCCTCATCCACCATCGCCCTGACTTCTTCCACCATAGGCCCGACCTCTTCCATCAGCAGAGGAGAAAGTGTATGGTCTGTTTAATCTTTCACATCCTCTTGTTTCTCACACCGAGCATGACTCACATGGGCTTAGAGATTTGTGATGATCAAAACATCCACACAATCCACCTCATTTCTTGAACTACAAGAACTTTGATTCCTTCCATAACCAAGATATGCAGGATGCCTACCTAAGGCCTGCGCTCAAGGGACATCCTCCTTAAAAGATAGTCCCAATAAAACCCCCATTTTACTAGGGAATTATTTTCAGAATTAAGCCCCAACTTAACCCTCTCAATAGGCATCCTCCTAGGTGTAAGACCCAAATTGAATGAACTATAAGAACTCTAATTTCCACCATAACTGGGATACATAGGAAGCCTTAACCTAGGTCTCAAGCTCACTGGACATCCTCCTCTAAAATTCAACCCCAATTTCCTTAATCTAGGAATCCTCCTTAGGAGTAATCCCTAAATTAAGTCCCCCTTAAGTCTCTATGAGTTAAGAAATCTCTTGTGGACCCCATTACATGGAAATAATCTTTAGGATTAAGCCCTTACCCATTTATATCAATGGTCCATAATCCCCTACAAGACTTACCGAACTACATGAGCTTGGATTCCCATCCAAACGAGATACGTAGGAAACCTCCCTAAGGTTCAAACCAAATACCCCAAATAAACCATGTTCTCTCTGGACCACATTCTTAGCAGGGCCTAATCCAACTTGGAAACTCATATCCTTTCTAGGTATCTTGGGTTTCTTCCGTATAATCCCCACACCAAACTTTAATTAGGCATCTTCAACCTAAATTTCCTTGCCAAATGACGTTAAATTGTATGGTTGGTTCCTTTTCACATGACCTTAAAATGTATGATGTGTCCCATTAAGTGTAATAAAACTACATGGGTTCTGATTCCTTTCACAAGGATATGTAGGAAGCTCATTTATGGGTTTGATCCCAACATCAAAACAACTATCGTCTCCCTGGATGATCATAAAATCCAGAGAAACCTATGTCTACATGGATAAAAATAAACTCCAAAGTAAAGTTCTGTCTCCTTAGATGATGATAAATTCTAGAGTGACATTATTCTACCTAGATGACCATAAATTCCAGAGTACCCCACTGAGTGGATTAAAAATCAACATCATCATAACAACGACTAAAGAATCTCTATGTAGTTTTTAAGAGGATACTATTGATGGAGAACCTTGAATAAATATATATGTTTCCATTGATGGATAACCTCAAATACATATGGAAGATTATGAATTCCACATATGTTAATAATTGATTGAAATTTCCCAAGGAAACCTACATTATGCTTGGTAAATTAATAAGGATTCATGAATATATCTTAAATCTATAAGAGATTCCCAGAGCAGGCAATAATTCCCCCCAAAAGGGTGCAATGAGCCCGACCTCCCATCCTCTCAAAAAATGAGAGTTCTTAATCATCGTGGGTCAAAATCCCTAAAGAGTGCCTACCTTTGGAAAATAGGTCCCTTTGGATACAAAACTGTTGGGTATTTCCAGTTCCATAAACAAATCTGTTGGAAACCATCCTGAAATAGTGATTCCAAACCAGAACACATGTTCTGAGGGAAACAAAAAAATAGTGAACCAACGTGAATCCTTAACCAAGATGATATTATTACCCATCTTTCAGGCCCCTATCAATTGATAAAAGAGGGTTGACAAGGCAACCAATCACACATGCATTCATCCAAAAAGATTCTACTCTACCAGAGTTGATTGTTTATATTTTTCATATATACAGACACTTCTTTCCAAGAACTCCCTTCATTCCAACTTCATTCGGAATAGATTCCTTTAAGTTTACACCTATGAACTCTCCAAAATCTGCTAAAGCTGGATCCTCATCTACTCGAAGGACACCTTCACTAAATCAACATCTTCAATTCGGTATCCAATTCACTAGTCTGATAGTACCATCAATATGCTACTATCTTGACCTCGAAGGCTTCCTGAAAGGCCCTCCATATCAAGAATAACCCCTGGTCATCTGGTCAATGACGATCAGTGGTCTAAAAGTAGATGGTTCCAACCACCACCTTCAACCATTTTAGGAGCTTATCCCCAGAATGAAATCACTAATCCCTCTCCTATTTCAGGTAGGTCGACCAAGAGTCCATCTATGGCCTTATCCCGAAGACACGAGGGTCATTCCCAAGGGCTCCTTTAAACAATCACTACTGCCAACAATGCGCGGAAGCAAACCCTCAACACGATGAGAGTGTTATCTTCGACTGTCCGGCCCAGGTCCCTCATACTTGGGCATGTAAGAAAAACCATCGGGGACAAAAACCTGCTAACAGGGAGCTAATTCCCACCTTTTCCTCCTATGAAGAAGTCCACCAACCCAGTTTGGTGGTAAACAGTGACCGAGCACATACACCCATCCGCCTTAATTTCATCGGCCATCAGAATCATTTGGAGGCACCCAACTAATACCGCTATTCAAATTCGATGGAGTACTATGAGAAGACACATACAACTGCTTATAATATTTCATCCATCCAACAAACTCATCTATATGCATTCAAAGGAGCTCGCCAACCAATTGCAGCGAAAATCTGCAAGCAAGAACATACACCCACCTGCACCCACCAAGCCTATCAGTAGTCTCATCTGGAAACACTTAAAGAAGTCCATTAACCATGATTGGTAGCAAACAACTAACATGCATATACACCTTCTAGCATTAATCAAATCTTCCAATATCCTCGTTTGGTAGTATCCGGAGAAGTCAATCGGAAAGCTTCAATGAAAAACCTAATAAAAACTCAACTCCCCCCCATACATGAGTACTTTCAGTATCCACTAATAGTAAAGGGAGGACAAGAGAAAGTATACACACCTACTCCAGATACAGAATCAAAATATATTCTCGTTTCGACTGCTGAAGTCACCAAGCGCATTTTGGAAATGTTGAAAAGGCAGACACAAATTCCTACATATATACTGGAAGCTTTCCAGAATATCATAATGGAAAATTCAGTAGTGCTATAGGGATAAATAAATAATTATTTCCCCATTCCTGGGATGACTCATCAGCATACCATCCTGGAGAAGATACACACCTTTATTCCAGTCCATGAGGGTTATGGGGCACACTCCACCGTATCATACAGACAACCAGATTGGGAACATACACCCATTTAAATTGGAGATAATTGACCTATTTTAATGGACACTTCCAAGAAGGCACATTCAACTACTCATGATAACCAATTTTCCTAGAAAAGTGGCCCTAACTACATTTAAGAAGGCGTCTAAGAAGAAGTCTCACCAAGAATAGTTGAAGAATCAAGAGTCGATATGTGATTTGGATCCTCTAAATACTGGAGTTCTTGAAGCCCCCATACATTTATCTATTGAATATTAAGATCCTACCCTCCCATTACCAAATTATGGGATTAGTATTAATAATTCTGAAGTTCCTCATCAGACACTTCCTTATGAAGGCTTGCTTCATGAAAATTCGGTCAATCATGAGAACCTATCTCTGGATGAGAGCCACGGAAACCCTCTGTGTGGCTATAAAACCAAGGAACAAGTGTATTTATCCCTTTCTGTAATCCACCATGGTGGTCCTCCCCATGATGGAATTCGCTGTGAAAGTTCTCTCTGTAGTAGTGTTTTGCATTATCAATACAATTCTCCAATTGAGAATGTAGTGACAAGAAAGCTCTCTTATCTTGAGGAACTTTCAAACATAAGGCCATTCATTTCTGATTCCTTGTTACTGGTTGGTGAAATACTTTATTAGACAGAAGATATCCTAAGGTGATGGCCATTATTTGAAGCTTCCTTGGGTCATTTTCCTTCTAACATAGCAGAGGAAACACAAACTAATCTCATTACTTGTGGTAAGGTAATCAGGAAGCATCCAATTTGGTCATATCGGGTTGAGAAACCTCTATAAAAAGATGAATAGGATATGTTGAACATGAGAAAACAAATGGATAAGGGTGAAATAACATTCATGTTTTGGACTTTGTACACCTCTCAATAGAACATTCCAGAGATGTTGGAAAAAGATTGTATTCATGATATCTTCCTCAACATATGGAAGACTCTTCGTCATCTAAATGCCAAATTATTACCATATGATGAATATCAAAGTCATATCAAGGTAATATATGGGTTGCAGTGCCAAATTTAATTGTCATGTCTCCAGGTTTCCCGACATCCAATGATAGAGAAGCAACAAGAGGCCCTTCAACGTGCATGCCTCAATGCATTAAAGAGCTTATGACAATTGATCACAGAAACCCCATTTGGTGTTCATATCAGATGATGGGGTGAACATGGAGCATTTCATTTCACTATTCTCCAAAACCAGAAAATTCCACCGAAAGTGGTATCATGCAATATTATTACCCCAAGCTAGCTATAACAAACAAATTATATTCATGACCAAAGATATGTTCAGTAAGAACAGGGCTCGAATAGCTTCCACCAAAGTTAGGACCAAAAATAGTGAGCTATTGAGATACTTTTTCATCAAGCATCTAAAAACATCGAGCATGCTTCCCACTTGGAGGATGTCGGCCATCAGATCACACAAATGTCTAAAATAACACAATGATCTTCCGAAACAGGTGATTTAAGTGGGTGTCAGATAATGCACCAACCAATATTCAAACCAAAATTTGTAAAATCAGAAGAGCAGCTGTACTGATATCATCCATAGCAGTTCAAGAACCACCCCATCCCACAGGGCTGGGGGATTTTTCAACCCAACCCTCAAAACTAACAAATAGAGCCTAAAAGGTTGAGAAAGAAGAACAGGAACAGCCCCACCCTGTAGGGATGGGGGGACTTTTCACATTCACATTCTCCTCCTCAACAGAAGTTAGTTTTGTCCCGATTAGGGAAGAAGATGCAAAAGGAATGCATGATTGAACTATCCGAGGATTCCCTCAGGTTACTGTATATCAAACATCTCCCGAGAAACCAAAAAATAGGAGAACAAATTCTCATAGAGGATGAAGAAGAAGGCGATCTCACCAAGATACCGACAGAATAGAAGCAATGCATTATACATCGATAAATGTCATTAATTACATCATGAAATATCCTCCAGAAAATGAGTCCAGTTCAGGGGAGTGATAGGATGAAGTTCTTATTCATAATGTGGTCTACACTGAATCAAATAAAGGAGTAGTGCGTACTTGAAATCGGAGGCTTGACCAGAATCAAGGTTCCCCCTTAAGTAATCCACTTCCACCATTTAGAAAGGCACATAACAGGAAAAAAGGAAAAGGTTAGACTATGTTTTACCTTCTCCCTGATAAAGGTCAATACATTTAATTGGAAGAAATATTTTCCCAGTAATAAGAGGAGATGAAGGAGTTAAGAAGACTTAATGCAGAGTTACTCCGAAGCAGCATTCCTGCCAAAAATTCTCCAGAATAAGATCCTCATCTTTACCATCCAGTAGGAACTCCTCAACAAAGAGTGTTTTTTGAAAATACTGCTATGGATAATTAATTATCTCCATTGGGTACACATACAGAAAAGGGTCAAGCACATATTTATAGTCCTATCCCCATGGGTTATCCAAGACAAATACCAGCAACACCACCACTGGTGGTCCTACTAATTGTTGCACCATTTCAGGCTCTAGATGTTGTACCTATACAGGTCCTGACTCATCCAGATATTCCTTGAATGATTATGAATACCATTGAGTCATTGAAAACTCGATTATAAGATATGGAAGGATGACATGCACCAATACAGCTAGAAAAGAAGGTTTATTCCGAATGGGTAGATTTGACTCCTCCTCCCCCAAACATTGGGAATCCCAAATTTCCAATCTTCAATAGATCAAGAGATCCGAATAATAAATTACCATATTTTTCTCTCATTGTGATCCCATTATGGGGAACCCTAAGCAACAAGAGTTAGTAAAGCTCAGATGTTTTGTGCAATCACTACAGGGGCCAGCCTTCATTTGGTATACAAGTTTTCAATCTCGATTGATTACTGGATGGGAAGATCTCTATCAGAATTTGATTTTCCAGTTCATGTCAACACTGTAGAAGAAAATAGTCTTCAACCTCAAAAAATTCAAGAAAAGGGAGAATGAAAGAGTTTCAAATTTCATTGCTCGGTGAAAAACATTAACATAATCCTTGAATATACCACTACCTCAAGAAGAATTACCTCCCATTTATGTTGAAAATATCTATGAAGAGTTACGCACACCATTAATCCCTATGAAATAAATAGAGGGGTTTTAGGATCTGGATTCAATTGATCAACAAGTGGAAAACTCTATAATAGAGACTAAAGACAAATCTCGAGTAATCCCATCAGCTCTGGGAAAAAGAGAAGGAAAAGAAGAGACTGATACAGTTACAATTAAGCAGGCCCCTGTATCCAATCCTACTTTAAAGCCCTCATCATACCATATGGATCCACTTCCTGAGCATCAGTAGTAATGACCACCTCATCAAGATGATAAAAAATATAAAAGGTGGAGATAGTTTTTGGAGTTGAAAAATAAGTTCTATTCTTTTTGAAATGACCAAGTCCCCGACTACTTCATACCAGCTTTGGAAAACAACTTAGTTCAATTTCCAAGGAAGAATAAACCTAATAAAGAAGGAGGCGAGGACCTACCAAATTATTTCACCCCTTCATAAAATGTTGGGGATCCCCATCCAGAAGTGTTTTATTTTTAAGGACCTCCTATAAAATATGGTGGAATCTGGAAAGTGAAGCTAAAAAATTCACCAGCCCAAGTAGCATGTGTTACTGCTACCAATCCAGATAAAGGAAGAGAATGGAAGGAAGTCAAAAGTAAGAATTCTCAAAAATTTGATGATTGGATGGTCAGGAAAACAATCAACTAAACTAATGCCATTCTATGAACACAATTGAAACAACCAACTATGTCTCCTCCCACTTTCGTTGCAGCTAATCCATCTTCATCAAAAGATAAGTCCTCCTAAGGTGAATCCTCAAAGATGTGACATGGTCAGAAGGATAAAGAGCCAGTCTAAAGGAGATGAGCTCATGTTAAGGCCAAAGTTGTCCTTGAACATATTGGATTTCATGCCATCTGTCTCAAAAGCACATGCACTGCCCCACTAAACAACACAACAAGAATTGACCTGTCAGGTAGAATCTTTATCAGAAAAGGAGTTGATCTTCGGTTCTATTAATGTTATTCACTTAATGGATCCCTATGTAAATTATGATTCTGATTATGAACCTTAGTTCATCGTATTTGATTGGGGAATTGGAAGAAGATGCAGTCAAGGTCGAGGATACAGGGGAAGACGTGGGTATGTTAGAAGAAAATATTTCAATCACACCCCTGCTCGAATCGTTTATGCAGCAGAAACTTATAGGAGAGCCCTTCAGCAGGCTTAGTAGAAACAAGGGAATTATCCTACACATGACAGGGTTTTCCCTAACATTATCATCTTATAAGACCTATTAGAGGCTATAACACCACCTTCTCGATGAGTGGGTAGACCTAGCCAACCTAGTCCACCAAGAGTAGAAGTATTTCCACCTTCTCAGTTAGTGGGAAGACTTATGATATTCAAAAAAACATCAATTCCTCAACTAAAACTAATAAGAAAATCCATAAACCCTTCCAGGACCTTATGATAAGGAAGAATAAGGAAATAAAATAAGTGAATAGAAGAGAATATAGAAAAAAGATGATAGAATGGAAGAGAAGGGAAGCTCAGACCATAAGGAATCAATCACACAAATCTAGAGATTGAAATCCACCATAAGACAACAAAAGAGCAATAAAAACAATCCAAAGGATTCCTAGGGTTTGATGAAAGATGAACGAAACAAAGAGGATTCATGAAGAAACCTTAATTTATATTTAAAATTCAAGGATTCACAAATCACGACATGATTGTAGATGTCATGGTGAAATATAGACCGACCCCAAGAATCACGACGTGATATACCCAAATATCAAGGGTGAAACTAAATCATTCCATGGTGTAATGAACACCATCACATTGGAATCTTTGAAAACTCAATGAACATGACACAATTCTATGTCTTCTCTCCCAAACCTAATCAACCCCAAAAAAACACCATGATAAAAAAGAAACCACCGCAACGCACCCTACCCAGATTGGACAACACCAAAATCTTATGACCAAATCCTCCACACCATAACACAATTCATCAAACCGAAAACCAATTTACCATGGTGCAATAAGTTATTGCAGTTGGTTCCCTAGAACTAACTAAATTTATACTTTTTATAATCAGTATATATATAGTGTTGAATATTAATAAATCTCTTATCGTGTGATTATTTTTATTCTATGTAACATTAATGTGATTATATACTTAGAGTATTTATCACATTGAAAGTTCATAGATGCTCCTTGGTATATAAGAACCTAAAAGCAAAATGATGATATTCTTAAAAATATCTTCTATGACCGAATGAGATCATCTTACTAGACACATATGATACAGGCTATCAGAGTTAGGGGGTTCATAAGACATTGATACTTATTCTCATTAAGTTCACCCATGGTAATCTCCAAGATATAAGATTATGAGAACTAACCAGCCTATAAGAATTACCCATGTTTGATATGGCATTGGATATTCCTATATGATAATGTGTGTATTGGTCATTTGGCTTGAGATTATTATTAATAGATATAATTAATTGTGTAGTTTGATGTATCAATGAAAACCATGATGAAATATTTTCATGGAAAGGAAAGATACATTGGGTGTGCTAAGAGTGATATGAAATTAATAAATAAGCCCAAGGAAGATTTATCTCTTCTGAGTTAATGGAAGTTTATATCTCTGGACCTTTGATTAGAATAGAAATATCCGATAAATCCAAGTACATGGAAGTATTTTAATGAGTTTATTTTAGGAAATTAAAATAAATATATATCAAGTATATAGGTGGATGACACAAGATATACAACATTCTTGATGAGATAATGAGACAAAGAGATTATATTACATTGTAAGCATTTGTATGAGGTAGTAGTATATATGACTTATCCTTGTCTCTTTAGGGCCCATGACGTGATTCTAGATACCACTCTTGGTTATTGATTTGGACTCACTTATATAAATATGAGGGTCTAGAGGGTCACACATAAATTGTATTCATAGGTTCCACCAATTGAGATGAATTAGAGTTTAGGACAAATTAGGCCACACGTGTGGGGACTAGTTGGCGTCAAAGTGAATGATCATAAGTAAATTAATAAAATTATATTAATAAAGTTTAGAATAATTATAATTGAATTTATTTATCAAGGTATTCTCAAGTTATTTAATTATAAATAAGTGAATACGATAAAGCATTATTTTTCAAACGAACATTATGCATTCACAATTTGTTAAATAATTACTGGAGAAATGAGATAATTTTATGATTTTTGGTTCAACATATGGATTAAAATAATTTTACCAGTAAGTGATGGAATATTTATAATAGGAATAACATGTCTACTTAGTTATTCATGTAATTTTGGATCAGTTTAATAGGTTTAACTTACCTAGGGTCTTAAGTGAAATTTTAGAAAGTTAAACCTAACTATTTATGCTCATTATGATCCATGAATTGTGTGTGAGGCATTATGCATGAATTTAGAGAGTTTTTATTCTCTCCTTAATTCTATAAAGATTATATAGATATAAATAACAAGAATGAATCAATATGAGTTCAAGGATCAATCACATGATCTTATGGTGATTGTACAAGCATTGTAAGGTCTTCAATTTTTCATGCCAGCACCCAGGAATCAAATTACAATGTTCATGGAGTGGTGTTACTGGTGTGGATGATATAGAGGAAATATACTTTTGTGTTCTCTAGATACATTGATCTAGAGAAGAGTGAATATCACCGGGATCATGCCACTTCAGCAAGGCACCATTTTGATTTTGTTTTTGTACATAAATTTAATATCAAAAGATCCTTGGAATGAATCAAATATTTCCATAAAAATCAAGAATTTCATGATAGATTTAGTGTTAAAATTTAAGAAATTTATGAATCGACTGCTTACCTAGTCTCTTCAATGGTATTAGAGTGATCATGCAATTATTTAAGATGAAATTTTAATTGAATTTACTAGAATTAAAAAATAGGGCTTCAATATGATCCTAGAGTCACTAATGGTGCATCAATTCAGGTTCTAAGGACCAATAAATATCCACTTAAATATCAATTTTCTTTTTAGAATCAAAAATGAAATTTAGGTGTGTGTGTGTGTCACCGGAATAAGAGGAATTGTGTGCAGTGTGTGTTGTCAGTGGGGCGTGACGTTAGGGAAGAGAACTGGTGAGGTGAGGGTGTATCACATGCAATCATTATAGTTGGATAAGCTTGAATATAAAAAAATAATTCAATAGATGACATAAGCCACCTATTTTGAAAAAATTATCCCCCCATTTATTGGGGGAATCTCTCTCAATCAGTTCCCGTGGGCACTATATATGTTAAAAAAATGTTAATAGGTGGGGATATATAGGGTACTACCAGCAGACTCAATCGTGTGTGCTACATGGGGAGCGTGCCATACCTATGACCCAACACCCATCCAAGTTTTTCAAACTAGAAGCGGTAGGGTCAAACCATACCCAATCCAACTACGCCCAATAAGGGCTTGGTATCATTCCAATGAATCATTTTGGATCCAAACAAACCCAAAATATTCTAAAAAATCATAGTTAATTTAAATTGTCTTGAATTAATTAAAATTATTTCAAGTGTCCTGGAACATATTGACAATTAATTAAAAATATTTTAATGCTACTGTAATAAATTAAAAGGCCCTCCGGTTGAATCTTAGTATCTTTATTTTTAATTATGTGATTTTATTAAATGTTGGCCGAAAAGTAATTTTTTTATTCAATGAAAATGTAAAACATTACAAGATACCAGACTGAACAAACTTAGGGGGCCATAAATAATTAAGGCCTAAAGAATAATTATTAATGAAAGGTTTGCAATCATTAGGTAGAGACCCCAAGCTAGTGTAGAGAGTCAAGGTCTCTCCTGGACCACCTTGGCTAGTGAGAGAATCAGCAACATAATTCACTTCTCTCCAAGCACTGATAATAATTTTTCAGTTAATACAGTTTCTGCAATACATAATTGAGTAAACCAGATCCCAGGGAACTTCATCCTTCTGTTGAAGAAATCTAATAAACATAACCGAGTTTGATTCAACTTCTGAGATTGGAAGGTTGAAACACCTATATAGTGAAATACCCATACCCATAGTTTTGTTCTCTTTACTAAGAAAATTACCATTACCAAAAAAAGAACTGAATCCCAGCAACATAGAACCTCTACTATCCCTGACCAGACCACCTCCTCTCATGTTTCCATCAGCACAAGAACCATCAACATTGAGTTTAATACCCATGTAAGGTGAACTCTATTTGACCCATCAACCCTGACTAGGTTAGCTGAAAAAATTAGGCAAAAAATCACTCAGAAGAAACCTTTTGATAGTAACTGAAAGTCTATCATTTTTAATCAGACCTCTAAACTCAGCCACTGCAAGTTTAATATGGTTTGATTTGAGAGCTGGAATGGAACTAAAAGCACAATCCACAGGTGTTTGTTGGGCACTGTAATATGATTCAGGAATGACTCAAGGTATTACCTAGGGTATAAGTTGATCTATTATCTACTCAATGGATTAACTAATAGAAAAAAACCACAATCATGTCATTATTTATTTCTTTTTTCTTTCATATTTAATTATATCATTAATGTGGGTGCCATAAAATCACATAAGATAATTAACAAGTATGTGGAGATAAAAATGAATAATAAAATGATCAATGTTTCTATCTATCCATGGTAAATATGTGAATGTGATCAAATAGTAACAAGTATGATAAATAGAACCATATTTCAGTCTCCAAGAGAAATAAATGGATTCTGCATAAATTATTTTATTAAGACATGTTTAATTAATTATATAAAATCTAAATAATATTAACATGTATGTAAAAGGATAAAATAAAGGAAATTTAAATATAAGGTATAAAAATACCTCAAGGAAATATTAACTCATGCATCTACTTCTATATTTTGAGTTAAGATGCTCCCATAGTTAAAGTGTCAGTCATGCCAAAGTCACGAGAACTTTCAATTTTTAAGCAGTATTAACAAATATAATGGGTTGACATAACCAAATTATTGTTGATTGTAATAGATGATGTTTACTCAATTCATTTTTTTATTCAATTGTTGAAGAAATATTATTCTAGTATTTCTGGATTGGGGAGTCTACTCAACAGATCAAGGAGTTGTGAGTTAATGTAGTTATAAAGACCCATCTACCTAAATTCCTTTGAGTTATTTGCATGGCCAATGTATGGGTTATGAGAAGGTATATATAGATCAATTACACTAGAATATCCATGCGATATGATATTCCAAATCCAATTATGAGGGCTATTGGTATTTAATAAAACTATAGGATACTAATAAATAAAATTTATTACATCACATTTTGGTAATCATGATAAAGTACTAAAATATGATTTTATTTTTGTATAGAAAAATAGAAATTAACACGAACTTGATATTATCACTATGATCAATATTGGAGAAAGATAATATCCTCACTAGAGTGAATTACTAGTAGGGGTACAAGTTTTTGAACATCATACTACACCAAAAGTTGAAATTCTACATGTTGGAGTCCCCTATTTCTAAGGAAGATCCTTCTAAAGAGGCTAGTGGGGATGAGATCATTGTTTTATTGAAAAATGTAGATGATGTTATGGATGCTAAATTTATTATGTTATTTTCTAGGATGATTATTCTTTAGAAGCTACATGAGGATATGGATGCATACAATATGTTATCCCATCTCTATGTTTTTTATCTGAAGAAGGTTAGACAAGAGCGATAAGAGATCTCCATGTCACTTTTTAAGTTCAAGATTGGATAGGGGACACTAGCCAAGCGTCTTGTAGTCAATATGTTTGGATATATTGATCATTTTGACATCTTATGTTTTAAACTACCTAATGAGTTTCACATAGATCCCATATTATACTCACTACCTCATAGAATCTATAGTTTCTTTATGAATTTTAATCTGATCAATATTGAGAATTCACTCCTGAAACTCCTTACACTAATTCACCAAGTAGATAAGGATATGAGGCTTGAAAAACCTAGATTCCTTATGGTGAACAAGAGGAAGGGAAATGAAAAGTTCCTTAATAATAGTTATAATCCTAAGGATTATATGCATCACTCAACAAAGAAGAGGAATATTTAGAGGCAAGATAAGAAATAATATGTGGTATGTTATTTATGCAGTAATCAGGGAAACTAAAAAAAGAATTTCACCTCAGTAAAAGAGCACATAAAATCTTTAGATGCATTTTGTATCAAGTTTAATATTTCCATTTCTACAAGTTTGGTATTAGATACAACTCTTGGTGATCACATTTGTATATGAATACAGTAACCAAATAGATTCAAGATGGTTTCTAGAGGTGAGGAAGATCTTTGAGCTACCAATGATGCAAGATTGGATGCCTTTGCTATAGGATACCACAACATTAAATTTCTAATATGGATGATTCTAGTTTTGAATAATTGTTATGATGTGCCCAATATTACTAAGAACACTATATCCATGTCCAGTTTAGACATGGATTGATTTTTATTTAAGTTTGGAAGTAAAATTAGATGCTTTTACAAATATATCATATGCTATTGTATGAAACATCTCAATAATGTTTGTTATATACTCAAATATAAAGATAAAGTGTTAGTAATTGATAATGAATTGGGCTTTAATGACTCATATTACACCCAATTGTGGAATCAAAAACTTGGTAATGTAAATTAATTCTGAGATAGATTCGATGTATCATAATAAAGTCTAGGTTCTGGTTGATTAACCAGTAGATGCAAATTATGTTAGGTGAAAATGTGTATTCAATAAGAAATAGGGAATGAGATGTAAACTTAGTACTCATAAGTAATGACTAGTTGCTAAAGGGTTTAAGAAAATTCAATGAATAAACTATAAATAAACCTTTTCACATGTTTTCATGCTGTAATCCATCATAATTATTCTTATAATAACATATTAACATGATTTTGGGATTTTTAAAATGGATTTAAAGATATATTTACTTAATTGGGACCTTATGGAAGATGTCTATATGGAAAAAGTAGAGGGTTTTGTGACACTAAAAGATTCCAATAAGGTATGAAATTTTCACAAATCCATTTATGGGTTGAAGTAAGCATCCAGATCATGAAACATTTTCTTTGATGAAGCCATAAGAGAATTTGGTTTTATTAGGAATGAATGTGAGTCTTATATTTACAAACGGTTTAGTGGGAGTGTAGTCATTTTCCTAGTAGTATATGTTGATGAAATACTACTTATTGGAAATGAGATACTGATCTTATAGTTAATTACAATATGGTTGAACATGTTCTTATCCATGAAGTACATAAGTGAAATAGCCTACATTCTAGGGATCAATATCATTCATGATAGATATAAAAGGATTATTGGGATAATTCAAGGTATATAAATTGAACATAAACTAATGATAATTAGTGTGTAATAATTCTATAGGGTATTGGTTTTGGTGTCACATGGTATACATCTCTCTAAGAAAATGTTCCCTCAAATATAAGAGGAGAGAGAGAGAGGGTGAGTAGAATACCTTACGCTGTACAATAGGTTCCATAATGTATGTCATGTTATATAATGGACTTGATGTTGTTTATTCCTTGATAATGGTAGGTTAATATCAAGAAAAAATAGGATAAATTCAAGGTTGGAAGTCATAATTTTCTGCCAATACTTGAGAAAGTAAACATGGATGCGTTCTTAGTAATTAGAGAAATGAGAATATTATTCATCTCATGGATCTAAAACTAGACTAATTTTAGATCAATTTGATCTATAATAATGGTTAGGATAAGGAAATATGTAATAGAAAACTTCTTATAATATGCAGTTTCTATATCTACATTGACTGATTAGGATGTGACTTTTGATGTAGCTTAATAAGCA
This sequence comes from Viscum album, assembly GCA_963277665.1. Classification (NCBI taxonomy): domain Eukaryota; kingdom Viridiplantae; phylum Streptophyta; class Magnoliopsida; order Santalales; family Viscaceae; genus Viscum; species Viscum album. The sequence goes on from OY728129.1 coordinate 4,063,829, forward strand.
GTCTAGCAACATTTTTTATATATTTTAGAGTTGTACCCAGATAGTAAAGTGTAATCATATTATGATGAACTTTAGACTATGGTATTATCCAAGATTTTATGGTTTTCAATTAAAAAAGGTATATAATTAGTGATATTGTCTCTTTAGATATTTTCTCAGAGAGATGAGGTTGTAGTAAGCAGAACAACCTCTAAAGCGTGGAAGTCCTAGTAGTTTTAGCCATAACTCAGTAGAAATATGTTGATCATGTGTGTCTCACCACTTAGATATTTAGAAATTGGTTCTAGTGAAATTTGGATTCTATTAGAGTTGGTGTCTTAGAACCAACTGAATTTATACTTTTGATTATCAGTATATTCATAGTGTTTAATATTAATAAATATCTTATCACATGATAATTATTCTTCTATGTAATATTAATGTGACAATGTCACTAGAGTATTTTTCACATCAAAATTTCTTAAAAATTCCCCTCTATGATGAGAAACTTGAAGTGTAATGATGATATTATTAAATATATGTTCTATATCCATATGAAACCATCAAACTAGACATGGATGATACAAGTGATCAGATGTAGAGGGATCATAAGATATTGATACTTCTTCTTAATAAGTTCACCCTTGGTAATCTCTAAGATAGGAGGTTATGATAACTGAACCATCATAGTAATTCCACATGTTTTATGTACCATTGGATATCATATCTGTGAACATGTTTATTGGTCCTTAGACTTGAGATTATTATTGATGCAAATGATGAGTCTCATAATTTTTTATATTAATGAAAATTTTTATGATATATTCTCATGACAAGGTAGGATATATTGGGTGCATCATGAATGATATGACATTAATGAATATTTCAAGAGAGGATTTATCCCTTTCGAGTTAATGAAAGTTGATATCTCTATCCCTTTGATTGGAATGGAACTCTCAGATAAATACTTGGACAAGGTAGTATGTCTATGAGTTTATTTTAGGAAATTCAAAGAAATATATATCAATCATATATATTTATGACACAAGTGATGCAACCTGGTTGATGAGATATAAAGTTAAATATATTATATTTCACTATAAGAGTTTGTATGAGGTGGTTATAAATATGAATTATCATTGTATCTTTAGGGGATATGATGTATTTATAGATACATATCTTGGTCTATGAATTGGATTCACTGGTATCAAGATGAGGGTTTATAGAGTCACACACAAAGTTTTTTCATAGGTTCAGCCAATTCGGATGAATTAGAGTCTAGGATGAAGTGAGCCTCACGTGTAGGGACTAGTGGACATCTAAGTGAATGATTAAGAGTAAATTAATTATATTATATTATTATATTTTAGAATAATGGGAACATAATTTATTTTTCAAGATATTCAAAAGTTATTTAATTTTAAATATGTGAATATGATAAAGATTTTTTTTAGAATAAACATTACACATTCAAGGTTCATTAAATAATTACGGTAGGAAAGATCCAAGCTAATGGCCCATGGTTCATGATGTGGCTTATAGTAATTTAATCAATAAGTGGTGAGATATTTATCATAGTAATGAGTAGTTTACTTAGTTATTTATGTTATTTTTGGGCCAGTTTAATAGGTTTAACTTATTGAGGGGATTAAGTGGAATTTTGGAAAGAAAAACATAACTATTTAATATCATTTTGACCCATTGATAGCGTGGGAGGACTTTTACACAAATTTGAAGAGTTTACATCCTATCATTCCATTTATCAATCATCTAGTGAGAGAAAGATCAAGAATGGATTGATCTGAGTTTGAGTATTGATCATGTGACCTTTTGGGATCGAGTATCATAAGGTCTTATATTTTATGCTCTAGTACATGGGAATCAAACCATGATGTTCATGGAGTTGTGGTACATTTTTGGATGATCTAGATTGAATTTAATTTGGTGATGATATTATTCATACATAAATAATTATTTCATGTCTCTAAAGAATGCGCCTCACACGCCTGGTGATTTTCAAATTCTCTCGATCGTTACTTCTCCGGCCGCCAGTGATCAGGTGGTGTTTCCAGGCTCGGCGTCCTTTGATCTGGGTGTCTCTATAGGCGGAGATATCACTCTACCTTAGGAATCCCCCGGCTCTCCTCTGTCGTCTCGCCAGCCCCCAAAATACTTTTGTGATGCCCTGTGTGGCTCGTATAGTGGCTTCCAACAGATCTACTTCCCGACGGTGGATACGATCTCTCCGGTGGTGTCTCGGGATGGTGCATGTGTCTTGGTGGAGATTCCACCGGATGTGTTCATGGAGGCTATATCTTTCCTTAAGTGGATGATCATGGCTCGTTTCAGGGTGGCGAGGCCACCTTTGTAGGCGTTCAAGCGGTTTGCAGATTCCTGGGGGTTAAGCAGTCAGATGTGGATCTCTTCAATTTAGAGGAATTACTTCTGTGTGGTGCTAGATATGGAGGTGGATTTTGTCCATGTTTGGTGAAAAGTTCCCAGATCCTTTGGGCATTGGCATTTTAGCTTGGCTCCATGGTCCATGGAAGCACACAAGGGAAAGTAAAGTTCCTGTGCCACGGTTTGGCTGGGTCTCCCTAGGCTTCCCCTGACTTTTCAAAATTATGCATTTCTAAAGGTCATCAGGGATTCTCTTGAGGGGTTTTTGTGCGTGGATGATCAAACCCTATCTTTTGAAGACATATTAATTCCTCGGTTGTGTGTGGATTTGGATATGTCCCAGCCGATTCATGAGAATATATCTTTCAAGGTTCCGGATATGCTTGATTGAGACCAAGACATCTCGTTACCTGTTTATCCCCAGTTCTGTTCCTCTTGTTGCCTCCATGGAAACTCCAGGATTTCGTGTAGAAACAGGAAGATAGGCGGGCCATGCCAGGCTTTCAAGGCTCCTTTGGGTGGAGGTTCTCCTCTACCCAAGCCGGGGGACTTCGAGACTGTTACTTCCCTAGAGGTGAAGGTTGAGATGGGGGACGTTCAGACCCCCCAGGACAATCCTGAGAAGGCAGCTCATCCCTCCTGCACTTATGAAAGTGAGATTTCCCCCTGCTTGGACCTCATAGATTTCAATCATGGAGTCCCCTCTCTGAGGATTTTGGCCCTCTCAGTATCCTGGATTAGGCCCTTCCCATTGCTTGCAGTAGGCTGTCTACATGATCAGTTCTTGGATCTTCATCTGTCCGCTCTGGACCAAGGGGTGTTTCTTTAGTCTCTTGCAAAGGCCCTTCCCGTTGCTATCATCATGCTAGAGGATTCATGTGTCCACCTCTGCTCTCCTCCTTTCATGGAGGCCTGTCAGGAGGAGGGTTCCATTACAGTCTCAGACAAGGTTTCAAGTGTTTTTGGCGCTGTGGTCCCAACTTTGGTTTCTTCATTATCCTTCTTGTCTCTAGGGAGGTTGGGTGGAGTTCCCATGGGGGTTACTTCTCTGGTGACTCCCTTAGTCCCGGTTCCCTCTGATCATAGGCAAGATATATGCACTTGGGCAAGTATGAGATAGCTAAGGGGAGGCTCTTCCTCCCTCTCCATGAAGACCACCGATCCTGGGGCCAAATTCAGGCTCTTCCCCGTTTAAATGTCATCCATGATCATATGGAATTATCGTGGCCTGGGTGCATAGGTGAAGACAAACTTCATAGCTTCAGAAGTTAAGAAACACAAGGTTTCAATAGTAGCAATTCTTGAGCACAAATAGATCCCAGCTAAACTTAGAGAGTTTTGCTGTAAGGTTAGAATGCATGGATCCATGCAAGCACTGTCGATCAACCACCATATCTGGATCTTTTTGAACAAAAAGGTCTCATTGTATTTTATCAGCACGTGTGATCAGTTCATCACTTTGAAATTCACGTAGGGTTTAGAGTTCTTCTTTGTTTCCTTTGTGTATGGTAGCTGCGATGCTCAAGTCAGAAAGAGCCTATGGTCTGAAATTGGTTCCTTCGATCCATAGGATCTTCCGTGGCTTTGGCGGGGAAATTCAATATCATCCTTGACCTGAGGGAGAATAATGGGAGGGGTGGCTTCCCCAAATAGGTCAGCTTGTATTTTGCGAGCTTCATGGTGGGCTTGGGCCTTTTCAACCTGGGTTACTCCGGATCATGATACACTTGGTGCAATAACCATAAGGGAGGCAGGTGCAGCTGGAGTAGGCTCGACAGGTGCCTAGATAACAACAAATCTATCAACATATTTCCTAATTCTAAGGTACATCATCTTGTTTGAGGAATTTCAGACCACTCTCCTCTATTGGTTTCTCTACCTCCTAGGCAGGATTTCCTGGAGCATTTCAGGTTTTATCATCAATGGTCTTAGAGCCTTGGTTACCAGCTGACCATGAGGAAGGTGTGGGGTGAGCTGATTCATGGGAATACTTGGGTTGCGCTTCAGAATAAACTCTGGAAACTTAATCTCGGGCTTGAGGAGTGGGCCAAGGGGCTCCCACTGTTTGACTAGGACACAAATACATTAAAACAGAGCATCGAGGATCAGGAATCCAACCTAGAAGAGGCTTGGAGTGAACCTGTATTTGAAGATCTTGTTTCCAAGAAGTTCTGTTTGGTGGAGCTGATCCTTAAATAGAAGATACTGGCACATGAGAGATCCTGGGTGAGATGGTTGCATGAGGGTGAAAAAAACATAGTGTTTTTTCACGCATGCATCAGTGAAAGGAGACGCATGATCAAACCTAATATTCAACTGGAGGATGATACTTACATAGAATAAAGAGACACTGTAGGGAGTATGGAACTTTATTTCTTTAGGTAACTCCTTGAGGGTCCTAACCCAAGGATGTCCGGTGGTTACCTAAGTGGAAATACGTTTCTCTGGGAGGCGATTCCCATAATGGTACCTAGCCAGGACAATGAGAGCCTGGAGGCGATTCTAGAGGAGGACGAAATTCACATGGCGATGATGAAATTGAATCCTAAGAGTGAACCCAGACCAGATAGATTCCCTGTATCATTTTACAAAGGATTGTGGGACATGGTTAAGGGGTATGTAATTGAGGTAATTCAGGATTATTTGCATGGAGGGAGTCTACCCCGGGTAGCTAGTGCTACCTCTATGGTTCTCATCCCAAAGATCATAGACCCTTCTTCTCTGTCGCACTATAGACCAGTGAGTCTTTGTAATTTTACCTACAAGATAATCACGAGAATGATTAACCAGAGGCTATCCCAAATCCTCCCGCTATGTATATCCACTGAGAAACATGGGTTCATTCGTTGGCGTTCCATACAGGGAGCTGTCGCTCTTTCCCAGGGGGTGATGTGGGACGTTAACTTGAAGACCCATAGTTCTAACCTGGTGATCAAATTGGACATGAAAAAAGCTTATAACCGGATCTAGTGGAGTTTTATCAATATATTTCTCACAACTATGGGGTTCTTGTCTAGGGTGGTGGGCCTTCTTTTCTGGAGTTTCAGTTCTCCATGGTTCTCAGTGGCCTTCTTGGGGAAGAGTCACAGTTTCTTTAAGGATACCAGGGGCCTTCGGCAAGGCGACCCAATCTATCCCAATCTCTTTATCCTATCTTAGTACTCTCTCATCCATCTTATCAATAGAGGAGTATCAAGTGGATATGTCCTTCACTTTAGAAGAAAGATGAACATTCCAATGATATCCCACTTGATGTTTGCAGAAAATACAGTCATCTTCACGAATGGAGTCAGGGGTTTTGTTTACGGAATAAAAAGAATTATGGATGAGTACTATTTTTGGAGTGGGAAAGTTATCAGTAGCTCAAAGAGCCATTTCTTCATCTCTCATAGGTGTTCTCCCCAGCGAGTCTCCTCACTCTACAACCGCCTTGACATGCAGTGTGGTGTTTTCCCCATGGAGTACCTGGGATCACCTATTTCTTTAGGTAGGCTTCGAGTTCGTGACTTTGATCAAATTTTGAATAGTATCATGAGTCGCATACTAAATTGGAAGAACCAATTCCTCTCATTTTGAGGTCGCATTTCCCTGGTCAATAGCATCTTGTCAGCAATCCTAGTTCATGCGATGGCTTCATCCTATGTGTTGCGAGGTGTTATCAAAATGATTGACAAGGTGCTTTGTAGTTTTATTTGGGGTGAAAAGTGTGAAGGAAAGAGGCATTGAGACTCATGGAAAAGGATTCCATGACCCGTTCACGATGGGGGGATCAACGTGTAGTGTCTTTAGAGCACGCTCCATTGTCTGCATACGAAGCTTGCATGGGAAATTCTCAAGGGATACACTCTCTGGGGAAAGACCATGTCTAAAGTTTTTTGAGGCTATGGGGAGTTTTTTAGGGAGTACTCTTCTCACTTATGGTCGATAATCTTTCCTCTAGTTCAGACTCTCCAACAAAACTCTCGCTGGTTGGTTAGCGCTGGTGACATCTCTTTCTCAAACAACAATTGGGTGGGCTCGGTTCTTGGTTACCCCGGTTTTCCAGCTCCCCTGATCATTGTGAAGGAAGCAAGTATCTATCCCAGATTCATAAAGGATATCCTATATGGGGAAAATAGGGCCTCCTTGATACCATCGTGTTCAACTCAGATCCAGACAAATGCGTGTTTACTCCTTCCTCGGGTGTCTTCTCCTCCAGGGATTTCTGCAGGTTGGTATCTTCATAAAACCTTCAGGATAGCTGGAATGGAGTGATATGGTGTAACAAAACTCCAACGAAGTAAAATTTTCTGTCTTGGCACATTAGGAATTAGGACTTTACCATGGAAGAGAATATCAGGAAGGTGGGGATCAGTTTTTCTTCAAGGTTCCATTGTTATAGCACTGAGCTGGAGGAGAGTTATCAACATCTTTTCTCTGAAGGGGAATGGGTGCAGGGAGTGTGGTCTAGATTCGATGTCCTTACAGCCTTTGCCTTGTGGGATCTTAGGGATTCTCCTTTCTTGGTTAGATGCTTTCAGGGAATGATGGATTCAGGTATGGAACGACTGGAGTGGACAGTGATATTCAATGCTAGTTGCTGGTGTCTGTGGCAAGCTAGGAATTAGGATAGATTTGAGGGCCGTATTCCTTCGGTGTGAGCCATCATTGCAAGGACCCACTTTCTGCTGGTGGATTTGGCATCTCTCAAATTGAACTGGCGGGGGGATCCTTCATTAAGGTTTCTTCAGGATAGGGTCTTGAACCCATATCCCTCTCTCAATCATCTACAGGGGAGATGGGTTTGCTGGTATCCTCCCATCAGAGGCCTGGAATTGAATTCTGACAGGTCGTGTACGATGGGTGCCATGAGTGGATGGGGAGTCGTTCGAGGTCTAGGGGGTAATGTTGTTCTGGACAACTCTTCATTCTATGGAGATGACACCTCTATTCAGGCCAAGGCCAACGCGATGCTTACTAGGCTCACCCTATGCATGCAGTAGAACCTTTATATTGCACATGTGGAGACCGACTCTATGATCCTCCATGATTCCCTACTCGGTAGAGGTTATTCTCCCTAGGCTATTGAATACACAGTTTGAAAATGCAGAGCTCTTTTGGGAGACCACATCTAAGTAACTCATACTTGGCGTGAGGGGAATAGGGTTGTGGATCATTTGGCCTCTTTGGTGGACCATAGATCCATTATCATTACTCTTCTCACTAATAACAGCCTGAAACTGGAGGGCGTGATTTTAGTTAGAGGGGATGCCCTCTAATTTCATTATTTCAGACCCCCTTAGCTTTGGTTCCTTATTGTACTCTATTTTTGAATAAAAATATAATTTGGATGGATGGATGGAATTTAATTTGGCGTCTTTGAGCTATGGTGATTTGGAGAAGAGTAAATATCATTGGGATTGTGTCACTTCACCAAGGTGCCATTTTGATTTTCTTTTTGTACTTAAATTGAATTGTGTGAGATATTTTTCTAGAAGGTATCACTATACCAAATCAAGAATTTTATGATACATTCAGTGTTACAAATTAAAAAATTTACCAACTTATATGATTTCACTACATACCCAGTTCCTTCATGATCTAAATCTGACCATCCAGAGAAACGCCAAAACTTCATGGTGCATATTCCACACCGTAATATAATCCCTCAAACTGAAACACTATAGATCCCCATGAAACCTACCATAATGCATAAAATATTCTCCACTATCCAATATATCATGGGGTAATAACTATGGTCATGAAATGATGCATTCTTCCAGCTGATATTTCAGTTAACTTCATTCTTTAACTTCCACCATTCACCTACAAGTACATTCCTAACATCTCAAACACCCCAAATCCATAAAGTAAAGGAAAAGATAAAACCTAAGCCTCTAAATATATTATATTAATAAGTCCATGTGTTTATTCAAAAATTAATTTTCCTTGGGATAATTTTTAATTTAAAAAAATAAATCAAAATTAATTTCTATACGTAAGTCATCAATATTATATTTCTTATAAAATTCATCCCAAAGTGATTTTATAGTGTATTAATTGAAATATTACACATAAAAAAATATTTTATAATACAGAGAGGACAATACCTCTACCTAACTAATCCCTTTCGTTACACATAAAATTTTCACCAAGTTTGGGATTATCCTTTGTCTGTTCAGGTTTTTTAGAATGAATCCTAGGCAACAAACTATGAATTGTAAACCAAATATCCCTACATTGTTTCCAAGGTTTGTAGCACTAGAAATTAAACTTTCAGGAAGTGCATATATATCCACTGTATTAACAACACTATTTACATAACTAGATGAATTCATTTTGACAATAACATGTCGTGTTAGATTAATCCTAATTATCCTCTCCAAGATTGTTAGAAAAACACACACTGAACAATATATTAATGCGATGATTAAACTAAAAAAATTATTGTATTGTATAAAATTATTCATGATCCACGTAATAAAAAAAATATAATATAAAACAAGAAAAAATTATGATCCAAGAATACTTATTATGCCAAATCCTTGACTAAATAATTGAGCAAAAATGACTTTCCTTGAAGAAGAGATTTCCCCACTTACACTATTATGGGTTTCAATAACTCCACTTCCAGTATAATACTATTTGAATCCTAAGAAATTTGATATGTAATATATATCTTTGAATATTACTCTATTCACCAAATATTATAGGAGGTGATAATCCAAATGTGTATATGGTCGAGAATCAGGGGGGGTAAAGTGACTGAAATAATTTTTTTTAAAACAAAATGATAAAAAAATCTTCTTAATTTTCATAAAACCCCTCTCTTAATATTAAATAATATTTTTATTTAACTTTATTTATTTCTATATTTTTATTCTGTAGATGTATCATAAGGTCCTTTTACTTATTCTTATGGATGTTTACATATCTTTATGGAAACTCTTGAAAATAATGTTCAAGTCCCTCCTCTCAATATTTTTGTCTACTTCATTGTAATAAAGATTAAAAGGAGACACTTTCTTAACTTCTTAAAAAAAATTCTATTCCTTTTAAGTATTTTTTCATCTTTGTTAGTTCTTTTTTATGTTTCACCCTTTGAATATCCCATATGTTAAATTTTCTCTCTTTCTTTAGAAATTTAAATTTGCTGTATCATATGATTTCTTGCTTGGGATGATTTTAACATCATAATTTCTTTTATATGGAACATATATATGAATATATTATAATATTATGGGTGGGAAAAGAATTAAATATCCATCTAATGCATTGGGTAAAACTTATACCTCATGAGATTGTTATGCATGGATCATGGGTAATGAGGCTAGTCTAATATGTTATGATATCTTAATAGAGAATCTTGTTTTATATTTATGATATCCTATGGTTGTTCATATACCACATCCCTAAATTATGACTCATGTTTATTTTTTCATGGTTTATGATCATTACATTATGATTTCCACATTTTATGTCATATACCCTTTGTATGCATGCATAACTTCATGGTATTTATATGCTCATTACTTTATGATATTCTTTATGGTAACTCATGAATCTCTAGTTTATATCTCATATTCTTTCCCTTACTAGGCTATTACTAACCCTTCTCTTTGTTTATGTATCTCCCTAGGGTTTTCTTTGTTGTGATATGTCTCAAAAAAATTCATATATAAAGAATTTTTCCAAATAAATATAAGTGATTTTTATAAAAAACAATAAAATATATTGCTAACCTCGAAATAAACTAAACCTTTGGGTTTTGAGTGTGTATTTTAATATTAGGTTGCTATTGTTGGGGTATGAACATGCATCACCAATCCACCAGATATACACCATCAAAAATTTGTGCATCAGTCATATAATCTCCAAATTCTTCCACCTATTGAACGTTATCCAACAAACTAGATGTAATGGAAGATATGAATTTTATCACACTCAACTCACCATACCAAGTCGTCCAATCTCACACACTCCCAAAAAAACTAAAAAAAAAACAATGTATACAAGAAAAAACAATAATAATAAAGAATACTTTTATTTTACATAGTTTAGAAAATTTAGTTCAACATCCATAAGATAACACTACTTTCATTTTCATTACTATGGGGTGATACAAATATTAAAAAATACAAATGAAAATTATAACTGATATTAGTTTAACTTTGTTTTTACACATCTTAGAACATGTGTACAAGTGGTCCCAACCCAAATTTATAGTGGTCCCTAGCCGATCGTCCGGTTTCATCACCATCTAAAATTCACAAACAACCCACCATTTGAACCTAGCTGATCTCCTGTTTTAATCAACAACTGATCGCTACCACCAGTGGAGTGATGAAGCTACACTAAAGGATGTAACTTTCACTTTAAATTTTTGGTTAACCATCCACTACCAAGTACACATCCATCATTCAATGTCCCTGCCTAATCCACCTTTCATTTGAAGGTCCCACGACCACTATCTAAACCCCAAGACCGAATTAATGTTCATTTCTTTCTATCCGGTTGGTTTACTATGGCACTTGAAAAAGAATTATAATCCCAATATTAATATATAATCTTGTAAAATGATGTAAAATATATGTATGTAGGTTATGGGTTTTTGTATGACTGCCCTTAAAAAAATTCAACCTAATTTTTTGTAGAAAATGTAAAAGTGTTTTTTGAAGACATTTATTTATGTCCCTTGAAATTTGAGATTAAAAATAAGGAAAACAATGTAAAAGATATAGTTTTACACTAGTGGAGTCTCTTAAAAAATAAAATCTAAAAAAATGAATATGATAGTCAATTTGGAATCCTTAAAAAACTATTGGCAAGAAAAATAGAAGTGGAGTCGTAAAAAAAATCTAATAAATAAAGAAATATAAAAAAATTGGACATGCATATTTTCACATCAATGTATAATGAAATTATAAACTATTTAAAAACTATAAATATTGAGAGGAAAAATGATACAAAATCAAAATATTAAAATTATCTATAAAATTAATCTCTTTGACATGGTATTCTCCTTTAGTGGATTTAGTTGTATGACTATTGTTTCATTGTCTGGGAAGAAAAATGTGAAACTTTTCTACCGTAAAAAAAAATAAATTTTGGGAGTTAGTTTCTACAATATCCTATTTTGGATCTTTTTTTAAATCCCATATTTTGGGAATTTTTCCTCGGTGAAATTTATAATAAAAGTTACAATTAATAATATAGTTAGATAAAGAAAAACTATATATTTATAGCATCTATTAGAGTCATTTTTATAGGGACACTATGAGAACAAGATTTTAATCTACCATGAGTTGAGTTATTTATTACTATCAAGTTAAAAACAATTAAATTTATAACAACCTAGTTTACTCTCCCTTCTTTACTCTCTCAAAAAAATGATAAAATGAATTGAATAAACATGACTATTGATAGGGGTAAATCCAATCAAATGATATTAAAAACTATGATGAAGTATATTTTATTCATTGGATATATCTATATATATTTTTCCAAACCAAAAAAACTAGTATTAAGGTTTTTTAGGACTTAGAAGAAACATCATGAGGTAAAATAAATACAAGTATTAAACATATAAAACATAAACCAAGTTGGTTAAATGGAATTAATTGATGAATAACCATGATAAAAATGGGGGAATGAAATCAAGAACACTAGAATTTACATGGAAAACCCAAATTGAATAAAAACCTTGAATAAAGGAAGAGATTAATTTTACTATGATATTGGAGATCCTAAGATGAAACTTAGGACTACAACACAACATATTTATATGGATAAAAGAAAACCATATCCATACCACATGTGATCCTGTTGGGCACAATGCTAATCGTATGCCCCCAAGAAATACCCAAGATCAACAGATATGCATGATTTTTTAAATAGGTATTAGAATTCAAATAATATTTATAGTTATGATGATTTAAATTAAAAATATAATAATTAATTGTTGATTTAAGATGATATTGTAATATTAAAATTAAACATAAATCAAATTCGATTCAAGAAACATTTTTGAAAGAAAAAGTAAGAACGAAGTAATGATTGAACACATGATTTAACATGGTCCAGTTCCTTCGGGGCCAACATGAACTAAGAAGAATAATACCCACGCACACAAAATTTATTTATCTCAACAGAAGAAATAGATACAAGATAAAACACAGAATAAGGGATGAACATAATACACTTCGATCTATTTCATTGACAGTAATCAAAAGAAGGAAAAGGATCTTACAAACCTTGCTTTCTACGGTCCTGATCACTTCTTGGATGTTGAATATATGAATCTAAAGTTGAAAGGATGAAAAAGGACTTGTTCTTCTATATAATTGAAGCAGAAACTCCCTGGTTATTTAAGATTTGATATAAATACACACTTCTTCACCATGATGGATCATCATCTCATACTCCACTAGGAACAGTGCACTAGAAGTGAAAATACGGAGATGAAAAGCATAGAACTAGGGTTTGAACAGAATTGAAACATCCTATGATATTAGTTTTACACCATAGGAGAAATGGGATCATAACTGAAAGGTAGAACAAGGATCAATCTCTCACACTGTGGGGATGAGGTTGTAGGGGGACCTCAATCCCCCGGACAATGGCAGTGCCTGAAAATAACTTGACCAACCAACAGATTCCAAAAAACTAAACTGAATAGAATTGAAATCATGTTAGTGAAATAATCCAAATAGGTAGAGGGTTTAGATCAAAAGGGTGATGAGATTAATCAAAGGCTATAAACAATTCCACTATGGATCGATGACTCGGCAGGTATAGGCTGAAGGAATAAACAAGCAGGTTTAACACAACCGCCCAAACCATAGGACCATGTGGAAGCCCCATGCAAAAATTATATCCATAAAATAAAATTGATCATAAAGATATAATTAATTCTAATTTTTTATTCATTCATATTAAAGTCATATAAATGGAAGAATAAAAAATACATAATTTCAAACTGAAAACACCAAAAATTCACAAATCTCCACCTTTTTCATTTGAAATTTATGATGTCCTTATACTTATAGTTATTGAATGGGAACTAGATTCATATTATTTAAATAGTATTCAAATTTTTATAATACCACAACTTTAGTCAAACTATCAGTCACATTATTACCATTATGTATCATGTTGGCACATATGGTTTCAGATTCAATAATATATCTAATAAAGTGTAATCTAATGTCCCTATGTTTTGATTTACCAAGGTATATTATATTTTGGGATAAATGTAAAGCAGATCGGCTATCACTATAATGTGTAATGATGGAATTACAAAGCTTAAGTTTTGAAGCCAAACCCTTGTGCCACAAGACTTCCTTGATAGAATCGGTTAATGTAATGTATTCATCTTATGTAGTTGAAAGAGAAACAATATATTTCATGTTACATTTCTAGGATATGGGGCCTCCATAAGAAATTAGCACATACTCAGCTAATGAATTTTTGGTATCAATATTACTTTCATAATAAATATCTACATATCTAGTAATAAATTCATCAATATCTAAATTTTTTCCATAACCCAAAGATAGGGTTAATGCATGTGATGAGTATCGAAGAATCCAATTTAGTGCATGCCAATGTATCTTCCCTGGGTTAGCCATAAATCTGATAAGAGTGAAAATTGAAAAGGTAATATCAAGTATGGTGCATATCATAGAGTACATAACACTTCCAAAAATGATGACATAGGGTATTTTAGACATTTACTCTACATCAACAACAACAATGGGTGCTTGTGTCAAATAAAACTTAAAATGGTGTAAAAATTGTACACTTATAGGCTTGAGATATTCAAATAATTTTTTTAAGAAATTTCAAAACATAAGCATGCCAGGAAAGATAAAAAAGTTTATGGGGTCTATCCTAACAATTTCTACACTAAGAATTTGTTTTGAAGCCCTTAAATCCTTCATTTCAAAAACACCTTTTAATTAGGATTTAAAAATAATAATGAGCTTCATGTTATCAAATATAAAAAAATGTCATCCGCCTATAACATAAGGTAAAGCAAGTTATTTTTTATAGATTTTAAGTAAACACAAACATCATATTGAATCCTTGTAAAATGGTTATTAATAATAAAAGAATCAAATTTACTATACCATATCCTAGGGGATTGTTTTAAACCATACAATGATTTATTCAAAAGGAATATTTATTTAGGTTTTAATTCTTTATAATAACCATCAGGAGGATTCATGTAAAATATTTCATTAATGTAACCTTGAAGGAATGTTGTTTTCACATCTAATTATTCAATGTGATAGTCGTAATAGGTAGAAAAAGAAAGTATTAACCATATAGAAGAGTGCTTTACAACTACTGAAAAGATTTTAGAATAGTCTATTCCCTCTCTTTGGAGGAACCCCTTGGCGAATAATCTATATATAAACTTGATTTTCTTTCCAAAAATGTTATCCTACTTCTATTTATAAATCCACTTACAACCAATTATTTTAGCATTGGGAGGTTTATCAATGATAGACCAAGTGTGATTTTTATTTAAGGAGTTCATCTCTTAATCCATGGAAGATATCCACTACTTATAATCTCTATCATTAATAGTTTTCTAATAATATTGAGGATTATCATCTACAAGATCCTCAGAAACTTTAAATTCAAATGAATCCATATCATATTGATTAAAATGAGTAGGAGGTCTAGATACTCTTCTAGCTCCATCACGGGTCAACTAGTAATCAGTATTGTTATGAGGAGGTTCATTGTTTGAATCTGAATAAGAACTTGATCTAGATTCATCTTTGGTCACATGAAAAGGATTAGGTGGAGGAGGATGTATAGAAGCCTCAAATTGGGTTGATGGTTTGGTATCAACAACACAATCAATGGATACATCATCAATATCTTGAGTGATAGTTTTAGACTTGGGAGAGCAGGATTCATGAAACACCACATATCTACTGATTATACACTTTTGGTACCTTGGTTTATCAACAAAAATTTATTACCTTTAACAAATTTAAGATAACCAAAAAAATACACCTGAGAGATCAAGGTTCAAGTTTATCAGTCTTGACATGGGCATATGCAGTACACTTAAAGACTCTTAGGTAATTGTAAGAAGGTGGTTTGTTATTCGAGATTTATTTTCAATCTTTAAAATGATTAATAGAGGATGATCACCTATTCATGAGGTATACTATCTTGGTGGAATCCTTTAACTATAATGATTTGGGGAGACCCTAGCTTGTAGACATGCTTTGGACTCGCTCAAGGATAGTTCTATTTATACATTCAGTAAGTCCATTCTATTGGGGGTTTCCCTAACTGTTTGGTCCCTTGCAATGAACTCATATTGAAGGAACCAAATGAAATAATTAGAGAGGTATTCTAAAACATTATCACTTATTATTGTTTTGATTTTATTTCCTATATGATTTTAAACATGGATTTTCTAAGTTTTGAAGGTTTCAAAAACATCATATTTGTTCTTGAGTTTGTAAATACAAATATTTCTAGAGATGTCATTAATAAAGGTAACAAAATAGGGGACTCCACTAGGGGAGGTAGTACTAGATAGTCCCCATAAATCAGAATGAATGTATTCTATGGGAAAACTAGATTTAAGGGTAGACTTGTTGAAACTGATTGTATGAGCTTTACCCATTACACAATTTTCACAAAAAGGAAGGTTATTGGGTGTAATGTTAGTTAAAACTCCTTGTTTATTAAGTTCTTCAAGAACCTAGGAGCTTACATGCCCCAATATCATATTCCATAAGAGATTATTATTATTATTAGACACATATAGACTACCCAAATACCTAGAATGGGTCTTCCCATTTATTAAAAACAACCCATTAAAAATGGAACCTTTGATGGTGTTTCTAGAGCATTTGGAGATTTTTAGGAAACCTAATCAAGACCTAAAAGTGAGGCCTTTTTGGTCTATAATTTCCAAGTATATCACGTATCTATGGTGTTCAAGAACCCACCTAACATATAATAAAATAATGATACAATGGTCATCTAGTCTCATTAAAATAGAACCTCTTCCCATGACTTGACACCTCTAATTATTTTCTAAAAGAACATATCCCTATACTCTTTCTACCAAATTAGGGACATAATCTCTACAAATACACATATGAAAAGATTAAACCAAATCCAAGACCCACTCATGAGTGAGTGATTTACTAGACACATTCAACACTTTAGTAGTGTAACGTTCTACCTCAACTCACTATTTAACCAGTGGTCAGAATGGTTTGGTACAAGACCTCAGGTGCACTACCCCATACGCTAGAGGCTTCTGAATAGCAGTGAGGGTGTAAGATGATACATTGAGGAGACTATACCATTATATCAGAGTATGAAAATAATAAATAAACAACCAAACATCATCCATGAAAATATATAATCATATTGCGCTGATAATAGACAACAAACAATAATATATAAAATGAAATAAAGGCTCGAACACTGATGTTGAACATACAATAATCCACCCACTAGTTAAGTCACTAATATATACCAGAGTAAAAGAAAAATAAAACAAAAGGGATCTATTTCCTCACCGATCTGAACCTCATCCTATCTCCAGACACCATCCGAGCTATCCTACTTGATCATGCTAATCTGGGCCTCAGCCCGACAAGTGCTTGTAATAAACATGTAAGAGCTTCTTGGGTACCCATATGCAATAGCGACCCATGAAGGGTGTTATTACAACTTAGTAGGCTACAAACAATGGTGTATAAAAAAATATATTATGAGTATATAGTGCATGAAATAAGTGATAGACAAGTGTATTAATTTAATAAAATTAATACTGCACATAAAATAAACTCACTGACCATCAAGTTATGGGTTGACACCCGATGTCAGTGAAACCTGCTTCAATACATTTCCAAATATCTCTATCAAGTAGTGGATCCTTCTAAATCAGGATGGATCACCCAAATAGCTGGGAGATTCTCCCAAGTTAGGACGAATTACCAGTTTCTTATCTCAAGAAACTATGTGTCTTTCCCTCAAGCGTCAAGTGGTGGATCCTCCTACTCGAGACGGATCACCCATATCATGTCTCAATTAAATCAACTCGGATCCATAAAAATTCTCATGTTGTAGTTTCTCACATCTTCCTACGGTGCAATACCATGCCAAGGGAAAAGATCATCTCATATTAAGCTCCATGAAAATTTCCATGTTGGAGTCACTTACGTATTCCCAGGTTTCAATACCATGCTAAGTGGAAAAGAAACCAACCATAAGTTGTGGGTTCCCCTGCAACAGGGAAAATCAATGATGCCACATCTCATGAGATAGTGGTCCAAGCCCTCAAGCATCCTGTCAGTAATATCAAGTACAAGCAAGCCAAGAATATCATGCATCAATCGTATAAACAAATTATTATAATCCATATTGTTCAATTTATCAAATTACCAATTTACCAGTCATTTTTTATCATTTGATGGATTCTCCTACTTCAAGATGAATCAATGATACCATATCAAACCAAAATACCACCTATCACCATTTACATGTCATGCCATGTTGGTCAATTAATCTCATTATCAATCAACATGAAATTTAATATCATTTGATTGATTCTCCTACATATGACGAATCATTGAAGGTAAGAATCAAGTAAATAGAAACCTTATCCAACTGATAGATTCTCTTGTAGCTGGAGGAATCACCAGTGATATGAATCAAGTATCCAGACACACATAAGACATCAAGGATAAATTCATATGTTTATCAATTAACTTACCATTTATTCTCAACTGGTGTATTATCTTGCATCATGATGAATCACCAATATCATGTCAAGTCAGGTTACCAAATTATTATATCTCACATGTTATGCCAAATTCAAAAGGTTAATCCAATTCTCAATAATTTCCATTAAATCAAGGGTTGACATTCCTCTTAGGTGGTTGAAAGTCCTGATCACAATGCCAAGATACCCAACAGGGTCCTTGAGAGTTCAAGAATATGAAATATCATCAAGGTAGTGGATTACCAAATTAGTTAGGTCACACACATGACATGCTGACGTGATCACACATAATACATATACTATAAAAGTGGAAAAAAATGAAAGGGAGTTGTTCTAGAATACCTACCTAAAACAGACTTAACCCCAAGCCAAGGAAGGCTCAATGGTGTTGCTCGTATTTCCCCAATCCATTTGATCTTCCATAAAAACCATGATTACTATATCATGCCAAAGAAATACAATTAATTAATTATAACTCAGTTATAATTAATTAAATTATAATTGATAACCTTACTCCCAACAGTGGAAGACCACATGACAAAAGACATACCGCACAAAGTCACCTAGTCAGAACAATGACCAGCCCTTCATAGGTGGTCCACAACATGCTTCTGAATCCATTCCAGGAAAAAACCCTATCGTACGTAAACGAAACAACCACCAATTTAATATAATTACATTGGAATCCTTGAAAAGAGAAAACCAACGATGTACCATCAATGAATCACCCTTCAATAGCATGTCTTCAACAACATGGGATATCCCCTAGCTAGGTAAATTCAATATCTCATCATCCTCAGAGAAATATGTCAGGATTCGGTGGATTCATGATATAATTTCTAATTCAGATACAAGCCACGACCATGAGAAAAAAAAGTGAGAGAGACATAAAGGGATTATAGAAGAGAAAACTCATTGAGAGGAATCCATCTCAATCGGAAATGCTTCAATCAGTGAAGAGATGAGATCAAAAGGGATCCTGGAAGCCAAGACCTCCATCTCCTATCACTTCCTGCGTAAGAGATTCGAGGAGGGGGGGAGTTTTGAGGGTTATGAAATATTCTTGTAACTTAATACCACTGCCCACACTTCCTAGGAAGATCTTACAATGTGAAAAATAATTTCATGTCATAAAATCCTTGACCAAAGCTCTTATTGGGGTTGGAAAAACAATGTCACGATGTGACACTATGCATCACACCGTGAAAATTCATGCCATGCCTCTTGAGTCCATTTTAGGCCTTAAAACCATTTGGAATACCTTGTAAAACCCCCTTAAATCGTAAATGTCCTATTTTACAATGTAAAAAGGCTTATGCAGCATAAAACAACAATTCGGAAGCCCCAGACACTCACCTTTCGCCTCCCTAAACCCCTAAGCCTTTACCCAATACTTGAACACTATCCAAAAACATCCTTTTTTAACATTTAAACACTTAGAAAATCATCCCAATTTTCGAGTCTCAAGACGACCCATCCAAAAAAGGAAAATTTTAAATTACCCATTGAAAAACTCAACCTATAAGAACACCAGTTCTTACAAGAAATGTCATAACCATAATCCACTAAAAGGGAATGGTCTGTAGGTTATTTGGTCTTATAATTTTGTTTTTTTACACTCGGGTTTAGTTTTCTCATGTTTATTGTGGTGGAAACAAACAATTTTATTATCCTTAAACTTAGACCTAAAGTTGGGTGGTTTATTATTATTGATTTTATCTTTACTATAGTTTTTCTACTTACTCCTTAACTGTGGCATACCCCTTGTAAAAAGACTCTCAACCTCACCCTTAATTCAAGGTTTAGAATGTAATTTCTTAGAGATCAGGATATATTTAACCTCTTCTAGGGTTAGAGAGTCATGACCATACATCATTGTCTTTAATAATGTGTTATAGTAATTATATAAAGAAATTAAAAGAATCATGGATTGATCTTCATCATAAATAATCACATTTATATTGGATAAATCAGGCATGATTTTATTGAATTCATCCATGTAGGCTTTAATTGAAACACCATATTTCATTTTAAATGTAAACATGCGACATTTCTTATAAATTCTACCAACAAGTGAAGTTTTCATGTAAAATTTCTATAATTTAATCCATATAACATCAAAACTAGTTTTATAATAAAATTCTCTAAGAACTTTTTTGCCTAAAGAAAAAAGAAGAAAACTATGGGCCTTAACAAGAACATCAGAAGAGATATCTTAGTAAACAATGGAGTGTTAGCAGAATTTTTCTCCATGGATGGTGGTCGCCCCATATTTTTTCAAAGGGGTGGCCTGTGGTAGGTGGTTTGTGGCCAACTACACCAAATCTCCCAGCAAGAAAAGGTAGCAACTAGGGGCGAGGAGGCCTATAAAAGGAGGTTCTCCATCCTGGTAGAGAGCATCAACTTCACTGACAATCTCATCACCGATTATCCTATCATAGTGGTAGTCAGTGAGAAGGTTTCCCTACTTATTATAGAGAGAATATTATGAGGGTTTTCTTTTTGTAATAAGTGAGGGAGTGTGTCCCCACTTTTACCCCATAGTGATCCTTCTATTTGCCCATGGTTTTTCTACCCCTTCCATTTTGGGATGTTTTTCCGCGTTACATCTAGTGTCATTTATTTCCACATTTTCCCTTCATTTTATCTCATGAGTATCACTACACTAGTGGACCAATCATTTACGGTCCCAACAAGTGTTATAGGAAGTAGGAAAGGGTGATGAGGCTTATAAAAAAAGGTTCTCTATCCTAGTAGAGAGCATCAACTTCATCGGGAATCTCATCAATGGTTATCGTATCATAGAGGTAGTCAGTGAGGCAGTTTCCCCACTTATTCAAGAGAGAATATTATGATGGTTTTCTCCTTGTAATAAGTGAGGGAGTGTGTACCCACTTTTACCCCCTAGTGATCCTTCTATTTTCCTGTGGTTTTTTACCCCTTCCATTTTGGGGTATTTTTCCACGTTACATCTGGGGTCATTTATTTTTCACCATTTTTCAATTTTGTTATCTCGTAATTATCGCTACACCGGTGGGCCAATCATTTTACGGTCACAAAAATTGGTATCAAAGGGTAGGTTTTGGCTCGGTGCTATT
Organism: Viscum album; assembly: GCA_963277665.1. Taxonomy (NCBI): domain Eukaryota; kingdom Viridiplantae; phylum Streptophyta; class Magnoliopsida; order Santalales; family Viscaceae; genus Viscum; species Viscum album. The sequence goes on from OY728129.1 coordinate 4,085,060, forward strand.
CACATTTTGGGGTATTAATAATTTTCATTAATTTGAGTATACTCTGTGATTGCAACTCTGGTTGATCTGCTACATCATAAAAAATTTATTAAAATTATTAAATACACTGCTGTGAAATAGAAGAGGTTCTAGACTGATGACGTGTCCAGATGGTGGTGAAATTCAAGATCAAGAAATTCAACGGGAATAATTTTTTGTTATGGAAAATTAAGATGCAGGCAGTGCTATGAAAGAATAATTATCTACTAGAAATTGGTGAAAAGCTGGTGGGTGTGACGAAAGAGAAATGAAACGACATGTATAATAATTCTATTACCGACATCCATTTGGATTTGGCAGATGGGGTCCTATCAAGAATTACAGAGAAAAAAACGATGAAGGAAATATGGGATACTCTGACGAAGCTATACGAGGAAAAGTCACTGCACAACAAAATTTTCCTGAAGAAAAAATTCTACACTCTTCGAATGGAGGATTCATCATCAGTGACTGACCACATCAACAACATCAATACCTTATTCACTCAGCTCACGACATTGGGATATAAAATTGTGGATATTGAACATGTAGAGATTCTACTTCAGAATTTTCCAGATTCGTATGACCAACTCATCATCAACCTCACCAACAATATCCTGATGGATATAATGGCCTTCAATGATGTTTCATCTATGGTTCTTAAAGAAGAAATTTGGTGCTAGAATAAAGAGGAAAGACAGACAACTTCACACCAGGAAGAAGCTCTGTCAATGGAGAGAGGAAGGATGATGGAGCGTGGTTCCAGTGAGAGACAAAATCATGGCAGGTCCAAATCAAGGAGTAAGAAGAATAATGTCACATTTTTAAATTGTGGAAAGAAGGGGAATGTAAAGAAGGATTTTTGGAATAAGAAGAGTGGTGAAAAGAGATCTTAGAAGAATGTGGAAAGTACTTTTAGAAATGGAGATATACTAGTCAGTAAAGCTGTGACGACAACCAGAAGAAGACAACATCTCAACGATGCATGGATTATCGACTCAGGAGAAACATGGAACATGAAGTCTCAACGAGAATGGTTTTATTAGTATGAAACTATCCTAGAAGGAATTGTGTACATGGGGAATGATCAAACCTTGAAGATCATTGGAGTTGGTACCATCAAATTGAAGATGCATGATGGTATTGTTCGAACCATACAACGAGTACGCCATGTCAAGGGCTTGAAGAAGAACATATTGTCATTGAGATAATTTGATGACATCAAATGAAAGACTCACACTGAGAATTAAGTGATGAGAATTTTGAAGGGAACACTTGTGTTAATGAAGGAGAATAAGATATCAAAGAACCTATACGTGCTTATGGGTGAAATGTACATGTAGGCGGAGATAGTTGTCGCATCAACTACCTCGATGGAAGCGTTGATGATGTTATGGCATCAGAAGCTTGGCCATATTTCAGAACGAGGCCTGAATATTTTTGAAGATCAAAAGTTTCTTCCTGGTCTTACAAATTTATCCTTACCATTTTGTGAGCATTGTGTTTTGAGAAAGCAACACAGGTTAAAGTTTGGGACGTCAAAAGCATGAAGCAAATAGATTTTAGAGTTGATCCATTCCGACGTTTTTCAAGCACCAATTATATCCATGGGAGGAGAAAAGTTCTTTGTATCATTCATTAATGATTATTCTAGGAGATTTTGGGTGTACCCAATCGAGAGGAAGGCCAATATTTTTGAAGTCTTCAAAACATTCGAAGCATAGAAGGAGCTTGAATCTGGAAAGAAGATCAAGTGCCTGAGAACTAAAAATAGTGGAGAATATACAAGTGAGGAGTTTGATAATTTTTATCAATAAGAAGGAATCAAGAGATAGTTCACATTGGCATACACTTCTTATCATAATGGAGTGGTAGAGAAGATGAACAAAACCCTATTGGATAGAATAAGGGCGATGTTGAAGACTACAGGAATTTCCAAAACATTTTGGGAAGAAGTAGTGAATACCGTATGTTATGTGATCAATAGATCTCCTTTAATGACGATTGATCTGAAGAAACCAATGGAGATGCGGACTAGTAAACCCATTGACTATTCCGGATTACATACTTTTGGAAGTCTTGTATATGCATTGTTTAATGACCAAGAAAGATCAAAGTTGGATTAAATATCCAAGAAATGTATCTTCTTGGGGTACGCTAATGGTGTGAAGGGGTATTGTTTATAGAACCCCACTAACCTCAAATTTATCATCAGCAGAGATGTCATTTTTGAAGAATACAAGGTTCAAATGACAACTAACTGATACATGGAGAAGGAGAATATAGAGACTTGAACAATCGAAGTAGAGAACAAGTCAAAGGAAGAACTAGTTTCCTCTGAGGCATTACTAGAGCATGATGTTCAAGTACCAGTTGAGTTTGGACCACGACGTTCAACTCAAGAGAAAAGGGCACCAGTATGGAACTCAGACTATGTCACTAAGAGCAATATTGCATGCCGCTTATTAACGAAGGATGGAGAGCCATCTTATTTTATGGAGGTGACCCAGAGTTCATATGTAACCTCATGGATAGCGGCGATGCTGGAGGAACTTAAATACCTACACAAGAACAATACTTGAGATCTTGTTCCATTACCTCATGGAAGGAAGGCTATCATAAACAAATGGGTCTTTAAGATCAAATAGGATAGAAAGGACCATGTAGAAAGATATCATGCATGATTGATGGTCAAAGGATTTTCTCATAAGGAAGGTATTGATTTCAATGAAATATTTTCTCTTGTTGTTAGACTAACGACTATTCGGATAGTTCTGAAAATGTGTGTGACATACAGTTTACATCTAGATCAAATGGATGTGAATATTACTTTTCTCCATGGTGATCTTGACAAAGAGATCTATATGATTCAGCCATAAGGTTTTGTAGAAGAAGGTAAAGAGAACTTGATTTGTAGGTTGAAAAAATCTTTGTATGGTCTCAAGCAGGAGTTGAGGTGTTTGTATAAGTGATTTTATTTCTATATCATGAGCCTTGGATAAAACAGACTCCATTTGGATCCTTATACATATTTCAAGTGTTTGGATGGTAATGATTTCATCATTTTTCTATTTTATGTGGATGAAATATTGGTTGGAGGCCTCAACAATGATCAAATCTAGGAGACTAAGGCACAATTGTCTAGGGAGTTTGATATGAAGGACTTGGGACCAACAAATAAGATTTTTGGGATGTATATTTACCAAGAGAGAAATAATGGGAAGATTTGGATATCACATAAGAGTTACTTACAGAGAGTCTTAAAACGCCTCAATATGAAAGAATGTAAGCCAATCTCTACCCCTATTCTTGTTAATTTCAAGTTATCCTCAATGATAAGTCCTAATAGTGAAGCAGAGAGGATGGAAATGTCTCAAGTACCGTATGCATCAGAAGTGAGTAGTCTAATTTTCTATATGGTTTGTACTAGACTAGACATTGCACATGTATTGGGAGCAGTTAGTTGGTACATGGAGAATCTAGGATAAGAGAATTGGAGCACAGTGAAGAGGATCCTCAGATACATCAAGGAGACCTCAAATGTTGCATTATGTTATGGATGATCGGATTTAACTATCAGAGGCTATGTTGATTTAGATTTTGTAGTAGATTCTAACAGGAGTAAATCCACTACTAGTTATGTGTTTACTCTTGTAGAGGAGCTGTGAGCTGGATTTAGAAGTTACAGTCAGTTGTGGATTTATCCATGACAGAGGAAGAGTACATGACAGCTACATGGGCTTAAAATTAGGCGATTTAGATGAGAAGGTTGTCAGCGGAGCTCAGGAACAGACAAGAGCACATTCCATTATTTTGTGACATTCAGAGCGCCTTACACATTGCAAGGAATAAATATTTTCATTCTAGGACGAAGCACATTGGGGTACAGTATCACTTTGTATGAGATGTGGTGGAGGAAGGAAGTGTGGACATGAAGAAAGTTCATAGTAAAGAAAATCTAAGAGATTTCCTGATGAAGACGATTAACTCTAATAAGTTCAGATGGTGCAGATCCTCAAGTGGCCTCACAGATACATGTGAAGCGTGTTTAGAAGATAGAAAGGATGTGGAGATGTGATTGGTTCTCAATCAAATCTCCAAGTGGGAGATGTGTTAGCATAATTTTTCTCCACAGATGGTGGCCGCCCCATATTTTGTTAAAGGGGGTGGCCTGTGGAAGGTGGTTGGTGGATAACTCTACCAAACCTCCCAGTGGGAGAAGGCAGCAGGTAGGGGTGATGAGGCCTATAAAAGGAGGTTCTCCATCTTGGAATAGAGCATCAACTTCACTGGAAATATCATCACTAGTTATCCTATCAGAGCGGTAGTCAGTGAGGTGGTTTCCCCACTGATTCTAGAGAGAATATTACGAGGGTTTTCTCCTTGTAATAAGTGAGGGAGTGTATACCCACTTTTACCCCATAGCGATCCTTCTATTTTACCGTGATTTTTTACCCCTTCCATTGGGGGGGGGTCCACATTACATTTGGTGTCATTTATTTTCCCCCATTTTGCACTTTTTTTTATCTCGTAATTACTACTGCACCGGTGGACCAATAATTTTACGGTCCCAACATGGAGGTATTCCCATCACCAGTCTATGTAAAAATGGGTTTTTAGGGCCATAGAGAGAATAAATTAACCCCTGATGAACAAGAAGGTCTCTAATCTCAGTCCATGATAAATTGAAATCATTGTCACCATCATATTTTTTTATTTCAAACCTAGTTAAAGCCATGTTTATTTGAATGCTCTAATACCAGTTTATTAGGGACAATGCTAATCATACGCCCCCAAGAAGTATCCAAGATCAGTGGATGTGTACGTTTTTTCAATTAGGTATTATAATTTGAATAATATTTATGGTTCTAATGATTTCAATTAAAAAAATAGAATAGGGAAATGACAATTCAAGATTAATGCATAAATTAAACAGAAATGAGATTAGATTTAAGAAACTGTTTTGAAAGTAAAAGTAAGAAAGCGGTAAGTATTGAACACATGATTTAATGTGTTTTGGTCCCTTTTGGGCCACCAGAAATGCCAAGAACACCAACCGCTCATGCATGCATTTCATTCAGCTCAAAAGAAGAAACATATACAAGATAAAACAAACCAGAAGGGATGAAAAAAATATAAGAAAAAGAACTTTGAACTATTTATTTGACAGTAATCAATATAAAGAACTTACAAACTTGGACATATTCGATTATGTTAGGGGTTCTAATAGCTTCTTGGATGTTGAATCTAAGTGTCTGAGATTAGGGTTTCATGAGAGGAGAGACGGGACCATAATAGGAAGTCAGAACAGAGAGGAGAGACAGGACCATAAAAAGAAGTCAGAACATAGAACGATCTCTTGTATTGAGGGGGAGAGGTTGCAAGGGGGCATAAATCTCCCTATAGTGGCAGTGCCTCGAAATGGATTGACCAAAAAACCTATTCCACAAAACCAAGCCAAACAAAATTTAAATGGTGCCAGCAAAATAAGATGAACATGTGGAGGGTTCAGATCAAAAACGGGGTGAGATTAATCAACACCCAGAAACAATACCATGAAGAACCCCACCCCCACATCCTATTCCCATAAGTTGGAACCAAACCGGCCTCCGCTTGGGATTCAAACACAAACACTAGCCCACTCCCCAAACCCCCGCAAAGAACCCCACCCCCATGCTCACATACATCCCCACATTCATATACCATGAATCCTCATCCTTATCCTCATCACCCTTTTCCTCTTCCCTTGAATTAGTATTGTTGCATCTGTTGTTGTGAAGGTCGATCATGGGTTGAATGTTGGAGATCTGATTGTACGTTCTCACAGGAACCTCTCCAGTTTTTGGTGATTGAATTGCTAAAATTATTGGTAGGTCGAGATAACTCTTGTCAGCTTGAGAGTAATTTTGAATTAATATGTTTTAATTCAATATTTTTTTTATATTAAATTCATTTTATTTTTCTGTCTCACCTCTTATAAACACCGCATGCTTGTGTTTGTTTATTCTTCCACATAAGTTTTTCCACGCTGGAAATCCAGTTTTCATTCGGCTTTTACATTATAGCCGTTGATCTTCTTCACCACCCATTTATGTTAGGCCGTCCATCTGAGCGCTGTTTCGTGAATCGTGCGATGGCTGTTTGGTTTCTGTTTCACTCCGCGTGATTCGTGGCAGGCTCTGAGTAGGGTTGGTGGTTTTCTCGAACGGCCGCTTGCAGGAGGTTTAATCACTCATGTTGCGGTTCTTCCTGAGGCGTGGATAACGCTCTCGACCTTCTCTTTTGTACTGGATCTCGGCGTCTTCAGTGAATTTCTTCATCACTGGATCTGTGTGGTATCATTGGAGTGTCCCTGCGTTTGTTGATCTCCTTGGCGACCAAGTCTTTCCATTATGTGAAGGAGTCGATCTCCCTTCTCTAATGAAGGATGTGCAGCGCCGGTTCTTGTTGAAGAAACTACCTAATCCAGATGAAGAAGAGGACGTGACCAGATCCAGACGACGCGTACCCCTACAGTCCTGCGTGAAGTGAACAGGACCGACGGAGTATGTTTGAACTCCGACACTGTAAGCAAACTGCTGCTTATTTCTGTTTTTTTTGTTCTTGATAATTGCTGTTGCCATGCGTTTCCCTTGTATTTATTTTGGAAGATTAATAAAATGTGTGCGTGTGTGGTGTTCTTTTCATGCAGTAGGATCCATAAGGATCCGAAGCACGTAAATCCTGTCTCTCTTTACTTTTCTTGCATTTTTTCTTTTCTGTATTGTGGTTCTTGGTTCGCCTGCACGTCGCCAGCACCATTCTGCTTTCTTTGTGTTGTTTCCGAGTTGTTTGTGTCCACGGTTTTGAGACCCATCAACCACAACAAGTGGTATAAGAGCCACTTTTGGATGCTGTTTTGACTTCACCTGACCTACCGTGTGCACCGCCGTTAGTTCTTTGTCTCCAGTCTTGTTTCCATTTATTTTCAAATTAACAGTCTTGCTGTATTTCTTTCATATAATGTTGTTCTATGTACTGCAACCTGCCTGCTGCCCGCGACATTTTTGTGGAACCCTGTAATTTTGTTTCTGCACTATTTTATAGATTGTTGTAAATTTGTTCAGTTGCTTTCTGCTCACTGTTTAGTTTTTATGTTTTCATTTCTTTAAAATTTGGGTTTTCTATCTTCCTCAATCTTTGTATCTGTTTAATTATGCCTAAATATTGTTGTTGTTTTTTTCCTCTTTCTATTCTGGTGAAATCATTGTATTCACCGAATCTTTTTTGTCTTCATATCTCACGGTACACGTTTACCCAGTGAGATCGGTCAATTTTTGGGGGCGTACGCTTATCATTGTCCCCAATTATCCGGCATCCACTCATCTGGATAAGCATGTCTACAATGCGATATGAGATCGAAAAATTCGATGGAGACAATGACTTCAATTTATGGAGAATAAAAATGAGGGCATTACTTGTCCAACAAGGTCTCATAGATGCCCTCTCCAGGCCTACTAAACCCATAACATCTGTAAATAAAACCAGTCAAACTATAACTGAACACCAGCCTGTCCCCCCTGACATTATTGTTAAAGCCCACAGTTCCCTCTTGTTGTCCTTAGGAGACAAATTCCTTAGAGAAGTGGCTTTTAAGTCTACCGCTGCCGACATCTAGCTTAAGCTAGAAAAACTCTACATGACTGCCTCCCTTATAGGTAGACTATATAAGAAGCATCACATGTTCACCTTTAGGATGAGACCCGGGGCTGCCTTGAAATATCACCTAGATGAGTTCAACAAAATCATGTTAGATCTAGCCAACATAGATGTCTCAGTAGATGATGAAGATCAGGCCATCATTCTCCTGATCTCCCTTGACCATTGTTATAGCACCTTGGTCGAGACCATGATGTATGTTCGAGACTCCTTGACTCTAGAAGAAGTCAAGTCTTTCCTTCTATTTAAAGACCTTCACTCAAAACCTAAGACCAAAGGTGAGGCTGAGAGTTTGTTCACTAGGGGAAGACCCCAGATTAAAGGCAAAAAGAAACAATTTAAAAGAGACAAAAGTAGAGGCAGTAAAGAACTTAAGCTAGAACCAAAACCTAAAGATAATAATAATAATAGAGAAAGAAAAGTCACCTGCTTCCATTGCGGCAAGCCTGGGCATATTAACCCCGAATGTAGGAAGCTCGAGTGTGAGCAAGAACATGCGCAACCCACTGACCAGAACCTCTTTGTTGACTCTGGTTATGACACCGTCGAAGTGTTAAATGCATCCAGCCATACACTCGACAGAGAGTGGGTCCTTGACTCTGGTTATTCCTTCCATATGTGTCCATACAAAGAGTCATTTTCAGAGCTGGTGGAGAGAGTGGAAGGGGATGTCCTGTTAGGAAATAACAAGAAGTGTAAAGTGGAGGGTAGAGGATCTGTTCTATTAGAACTTGAAAATAAATCTATTATTACCTTACTTGATGTAAGGTGGGTTCCAAACCTCCAACGCAATTTAATTTCCTTAGGAGTCCTTGATCAAAAAGGATATACCTTTAGATCAGAATAGGGATCAATTAAGATCTCCAAAGGATCTAGGACCATTATTAGAGGGTCTCTCACTAACGGTTTGTATGTCTTGGATGGAAATACCCATTATAGGCAGTTGGGTAGTGTTTATAATACAAACACTGACAATACTATTCTTTGGCATAAACGTTTGGGGCATATTATCTCCAAGGGATTGGAAGAGCTCAGCAAGTAGGGGCTGCTGAATGACATAACACCAATAAACCTGCCTTTTTTTGAAGACTGTATAATGGGAAAAGCTAAGAGAGTTAGTTTCAATAGATTCAAATTCAAAGCAGCTGCCCCACTTGAATATATCCATTTAGATTTATGGGGTCCATCCAGGACTACCTCTCATGGTGGAGGATCTTACTTCGTCACCTTCATTGATGATTTTTCCAGGAAGGTCTGGGTGTTCATCCTGAAGCATAAATCAGATGTTTTCTAGACCTTTAAGACTTGGAAGGATTTGGTCGAAAATCAGACCAGAAAGAAAATAAAAACCATGAGAACAGACAACAGTTTAGTGTATCTGTCTACTAAATTTGTTGATTTCTGTGAAAAGGAAGGGATTAAGAGACACCAGACCATTAGGGAAACTCCCCAATAGAATGGGCTAGCAGAGAGGATGAATAGGACCATCTTAGAGTGCATCCGAAGCATGCTTTCATGCTCTAGCCTCCCCAAATCTTTCTGGGCCGAGGCTACTAGCACTGCAGTTTATCTTATCAATAGATGTCCCTCTTCTGCTAACTAGTTCAAGACCCCTGAAGAGCTTTGGACTGGTCGACCTCCCTCTCATTCCCACCTTAGGGTTTTTGGTTCCACAGCCTACGCTCATGTTAGAACTGATAAACTAGAACCAAGAGCTATGAAATGTATTTTCATTGGTTACCCCGAAGGGGTTAAAGGGTACAAACTCTGGGTTGATAAACCCGGGTACCAGAAATGCATTATCAGTAGGGATGTGGTTTTTCATGAGTTACCTTATACCAAGCCCAAACTCACACATCAAAGCAGTGATGAAACAGACCTTTCTAAGTCTGATGAACCTGAGCCTTTGGCTCAGTTTGAGACTGATCTTCAGCTTGATCAGCCTGCTTCTCAGCCCACTACTGGAGCAGATTCTCAAAGCAGTTCTGGTTTAGATTCAGATTCTGAACCTTCTAATACCTACAGGGACTATCAATTGACCTGTGACAGGCAAAGAAGGGTCCCTAGGCCCCCTTCTAGGTTCATCTAGTATGACATGGCTTCCTATGCTTTTCATGTAGCCCAGGATCTCATCAATGATGATCCTCAGTCATATAAGCAAGCGCTCAAAGACAAAGACTCCAAGAAATGGGTCTTTTCTATGAATGAATAGATGCACTCTTTAATGAAAAACCATACTTGGAGTGTTGTGAACAAACCAGTTAATGCTAAAATAATTGGTTCCAAGTGTATTTTCAAAATAAAAGAGGATAATACTGAGGGAAATAAAATCAAGTTCAAAGCTAGGTTAGTAGCTAAGGGTTTCCTCCAAAGAGAGGGAATTGATTATTTTGAAATTTTCTCCCCAGTAGTAAATCATTCTTCTATTAGGCTCCTGTTAGCCTATGTAGCTTATGAAGATTTCCACATCAAGCAGTTGGATGTTAAAACCGCCTTCTTACATGGTGACCTGAAAGAAAAGATTTATATGTAGCCTCCTGAAGGTTATCGTAGTGATTTCAAACCACATCATGTGTGTCTCTTGAATAAGTCTCTATACGGCTTGAATCAAGCCTCAAGACAATGGTACTTGAAGTTCGACTCTTTCATGTTAAGGAATAAGTTCACTAGGAGTCAATATGATGCCTATGTTTATTTCAAAGAAACCAGGACCTGCATTATTTACCTCTTGTTGTATGTTGATGATATTCTCATCATGTGAAAAGATATGAATCTTATCTCTTCTGTCAAAATCCAGTTGAAAAACACCTTTGAAATGAAGGACCTGGGTGCGGCCAAGAAAATTCTTGGCATTGAAATCATATGGGACAGACCCAATAAATTGATTTATCTTTCTCAGCATAGTTACATTTTAAAAGTTCTCAAGAGGTATATGTTTGAAACTCTCAAACCCGTTAATATTCCTCTTGCTCAACACTTTAAATTGTATCTATCTCAAGCTGATACTGTTAAACAAGATGTTGAATTTATGTCCAATATTCCTTATTCTAACATGGTTGGAAGCATAATGTATGCTATGATTTGTACGCGCCCTCATATTTCTTTTGCAGTCTGCACCCTTAGCAGGTTCATGGGCACACCAGGGAAGCCACATTGGCATGCTCTCAAGTGGATTATTAGATATCTCTCTAGTAATCCTAATGTTTGTTTATGTTATGGTAGAAACATTGATTCTACTTACCTTATCTGTGGTTATGTGGATTCTGATTATGCTGGAAATGTTGGTACCCGTAAATCCCTAACCGGTTATGTGTTTAGTGCTTTTGGTGGTACCATTTTCTGGAAGTGAAAAATGCAATCTGTCATTGCACCTTAAACTATAGAATCTGAATACATTGACTTGACTGAGGCGGTCAAGGAAGCATTTTGGATCAAAGGTATGGACCCAGAACTTTGTATTTACAATTCTACTATTAATGTCTATTCAGATAGTCAATCAGCTATTCATTTTTCAAAAAACCTTGTTTTTCATGGTAAGTCAAAACATATAAATATTAGACTACATTTTATTAGAGATGTCGGAGAATCTGGAACCATGTGTATCAATAAGATACATACTGACATAAACCCGGCTAATAGTTTGACTAAAGTTGTGGTCTTGTCAAAGTTTGTTTATTTCCTAGATAGATTAAACTTGGTTCGGATTCCTTGACCCCTATGTGCAAGAACATCACTGAATTTTAATTAAAAATGGTGGATATTTGTGAATTAATATGTTTTAATTCAATATTATTTTTATATTAAATTCATTTTATTTTTCTGTCTCACCTCTTTTAAACACTGCATGCTTGTGTTTGTTTATTCTTCCACATAAGTTTTGCCACACTGGAAATCTAGTTTTCATTCGACTTTTACATTATAGCTGTTGATCTTCTTCACTTCCCATTAATGCTGGGCCGTCCATCTGAGCACTGTTTCGTGAATCGTGCGATGGCTGTTTGGTTTCTGTTTCACTCCGCGTGATTCGTGGAAGGCTCTGAGTAGGGCTGGTGGTTTTCTCGAATGGCTGCTCGCAGGAGGTTTAATCACTCCTGCTATGGTTCTTCCCGAGGTGTGGATAATGCTCTCGACCTTCTCTCCTGTACTGGCTCTCAGCGTCTTTGGTGACTTTCTTCATCACTGGCTCCGTGTGGTATCATTGGAGTGCCCCTGCGTTTGTCGATCTCCTTGGAGACCAAGTCTTTCCATTCTGTGAAGGAGTCGATCTCCCTTCTCTAACAAAGGATGTGTAGCATCGGTTCTTGTTGAAGAAACTACCTGATCCAGATGAGGAAGAAGACGTGACCAGATCTAGACGACGTGCACCCCTACAATCCTGCGTGAAGTGAACAGGACCGCCGGAGTATGTTTGAACTCCGGCACTATAAGCAAACTGCTGCTTATTTCTGTTTTTTTTGTTCTTTCTAATTGATGTTTCCATGCATTTACCTTGTATTTCTTTTGGAAGATTAATAAAACGTGTGCGTGTGTGGTGTTCTTGCTGTGTATTAGGATCCATACGGATCTGAATCACGTAAATCCTATCTCTCTTTACTTTTCTTGAATTTTTTTCCTGTATTGTGGTTCTTGGTTCGCCTGCACGTCGACAACACCATTATGCTTTCTTTGTGTTGTTTCTAAGTTGTTTGTGTCCATGGTTTTGAGACCCATTAACCACAATAGTAATTATGTAGGAGCGTGGGTAGCATGGAAAGTGTTTGAGGAAATTCCCCAGAGAGGAAGTTTCCGTGTGAGTTGATGATGAAGAGGCCCGGGAGAGTGCCTAGCCATCGAGGTATAGGGACTCTAAGTTTATTCTCAGCCAAATCCAAGATCCTCAGTTTTTGAAGTTTACTTAACCATACGGGAACCTGAACGGTGATCCGGCACTTGCCTAGGCTTAAAAATTGAAGATTTTCAAAGCCGACTACATCAACATCATTCGGAAATGCCTCATTTATAAATTTCCCTAAAACCAGGATAATGGTGAGGTTCCTCAAACCCATCAAAATTCTGATCATCTCTAAAATGTTAGTCAATTGGGTGAAAGAAACCGTGAGTTATGTTAGGGATTGTAGAGCAATCACATCCCCTGAAATCTATCCTCCCAATTTATTCTGGGACAAACTAATTGATTTCAAGGACTTGAAGGAATAAAAAATTCTTTAAAATTGACCAATAATGTGATTACCACCAATATCGAATATAGTGAGCTTGGTTAGCTTTGAGAAATCAAAATTCGTCATGTTTCCTTGAAGTGAATTGGAAAAAAGATTTAGTGTTCTGAGATTTGTACAGTTGAATAGAGAAATAGGAAGTGTACCACTGACATTGTTCATTTGAAGAAGAAGACTTTCCAAGTTTGAGAGGTGGCCAAAATCCAATGGGAGGACGCCACTGAAGTTATTGGAATGGAGGTCGAGGATGGTGATGTTGGAGATGCGAAATATGAAATTTTCTATGGATTCAATCAGCTTATTTGAAAATAGCCAAAGCTCTCTCAGCCCCAATGCACCATACACTTCTTTAGGAAGTTTCCCAGCCAATTTGTTATTTCCCACATCCAAGATCTCTAACTTGAAACATTTTCCAAGCCCCCGGGGAACCGAACCAGTGAAAACATTGAAGGAGAAATCCAAGCTTTGAATAGCACTACAATTGGTGAAAATGGAATCCGAGAGAGGGCCTGAGAAGCTGTTATGACTCACGTTGAAGAATTCCAAATTCAAATATCTGAAGATATCATTAGGAAGTGGTCCACTGAGGCTGTTATTCATTGGATATATCTCTATATATTTTTTCAAACCAACAAAACTGAGATTAAGCTATTTTAGGACTTAGAATAAACATCCCAAGGTAAAATAAATACAAGTATTAAACATATAAAACATCAACCAAGTTGGTTAAATGGAATGAATGGATGAAGAGATGTGATAAAAAAGGGGAAATGAAATCAAGAACACTACAATTTATGCAAAGAACCCAAATTGTAAAAAAACCAATGGGGAAGGGGGAGGTAAATTTTACTATGATATTGGAGGTCTCAATATGTAACATTGAACTACAACACGCCATATTTATACAGATAAAACAAAATCCTAGCCATACTGAAGGGGATCCTATTAAGGACAACATTAATCGTAAACCCCCAAGAAATAGCCAAAATCAATGGATATACACATTTTTTTAAATTGGTAGTAGAATTCAAATAATATTTATGGTTCTGATGATTTCAATTAAAAAGAGACACTACTACAGATATTTCCTTTGACAGTGCACAAAAAGGATTTTAATTGCGTTAAAAAATGATGTTGTCCTCAACTCTATTAAAGGGGGTCCCCTTTATTTGATCTTTCAATAGCACTGATAAAGGGGTCCCTTTATCAATTCTAGATATAGCACTGGTAAAGGCCCAACCTGATGCAGTATTATGTTTGTATAATAGCAAGTTGCAACACATACCTGTAACCTATATGCAAAATATATAATTTAATTGAAATAAATTTTACATCATGAATACAAAAAAACACTACTATATAAATTTCAAACAATGTTTTGTATAATTACATTTACAATTACCATCCACAAACATTTAAAACATTAATGTTTCATCGAATTTGGCACTCGTGATCCACTATAAAAAGTCTACTCATGGTATCAGTTTCCGAACAAATAACCTCAACCCAAGCAAAAAAATACACCTAGATTGGAAAAAAAATCTTAGGTTAGTAATACTGTAAAGAAATAAATTAAACATTAATATGAAATAATATAATAATAAAATACCAATTTTTAATAAAAAACACACTTGGAGTTATACCGGTCACATTGTGCATTGTATTGAGGTGTGGTTGATTCTTACATGTAAAAAATGAGTAATGGATCATTGTCCTAAATTATTTATACAATTTGAATATGTTTTCTAGGTTTTGAGTATGTCACTTGTTCTTTTTACTAAAATTAATGTCAATTTTAAATAATGACACACTTTTAGTTATACCGGTCACACCGCATGTCAGATTAAGGTGTGAATGATTCATACCCACCGAAAATTACTTATGGATCGTTGTCCTAAAATATCAAAATAATCCGAATGAGTTTGTTCAGTTTTTAGTATGTCACTTGTGTTTTTACTAAGATGTCATTTCAAACTGGAAACACACACTTTGAGTCATACCGGTCGCATCATGTGTCAGTTTGACATGATACTGCTTTCTACACATCCCAAATGGCTTATGAATTGTTGTCTTAAATTATCAATACATTCAGAGCATGTTTTCTTGGTTTTCAATGAGTGACACATGTTTTGAGCTAAAATGTCAATTTTAAACTGATAATAGACACTTCGAGTCATACCGGTCACACTGTGCGTCAGATTGAGGTTCAGTTGATTCCTACACGTCAAAAATGAATCATGGATTGATTCCCTAAAGTATCAAAACAATCTGAATTCATTTACTCAGTTTTCAGTAAATCACTTATTCTTTTTACTAAAATTAATATCAATTTTAAATAAAAAGACACACTTGGAGTCATATCGGTCACACCATGTGTCAGATTGAGCTACGGTTGATTCTTACACATCACAAATCACTCATGGATCATTTTACTAAATTATCAAAATAATCCAAATAATTTTGATTGGTTTTCAATATGCCACTTGTTCTTTTTAATAAAATTAATGTCAATTTTAAATAAAAAGAGACACTTTGAGTTATAATGGTCACACCGTGAATCTAATTGAGGTGCATTTGATTTATACACATCACAAATGACTTATAGACCATTTTACTAAAGTATAAAAATAATACAAATGCGTTTGCTCGGTTTTTGATAGGCCACTTGTTCTTTTTACTAAAATTAATCTCAATTTTAAATAAAAAGATACACTTAGAGTTATACCAATCACATCGTGCGTCAGATTTAGGTGGGGATGATTTATACATGTTATAAATTACTTATGAATCACTATCCTAAATTATCAAAATAATCCGAATTCATTTTCTCAGTTTTCAGTATGTCACTTGTTCTTTTTACTAAAATTATTTTCAATTTTAAATAAATAGACACACATGGAATTATACCAGTCACACTGTGCATCATATTGATGTGAGGATGATTCCTAAAAATCAAAAATGACTTATGGATCATTTTAATAAAGTATAAAAACAATTAGAATGCGTTTTCTCAGTTTTGAGTATATCTCTTGTGTTTTTTATTAAAATGTCATTTGAAACTGGAAACACGCACTTTGAGTCATAACAGTCAGATCGTGTGTCAGTTTGATGTGAGTCTACTTCCTACACGTCAAAAATGTCTTATGAACCATTTTATTAAATTATCAAGACAATCTAAGTGCATTTTCTTAGTTTTCAATGAGTGACACATTTTGAACTAAAATATCAATTTTAAACTGATAATAGATACTTTGAGCCATACCAGGCACATCGTGTATCAAATTGAGGCGCGACTAATTCCTACATGTCACAAATGACTTATGGATTATTTTAATATAGTATCAAAATAATTCGAATATGTTTTCCCGGTTTTAAGTATGCCAGTTTTCTTTTTTACTAAAATTAAAAGGTGGGTCTCTATTTATTACACACACTACAAAGAAAGACTCCCCGAGGTCTTTTTTACTAAAATTAATGTCAATTTTAAATAAAAAAACAAACTTGGAGTCATACCGGTCACATCGTGTGTCATATTGAGGTGAGGATAATTTATACACATTCTAAATGGCATATGGATCATTTTAATAAAGTATAAAAACAATCCAAATTTTTTTTCTTGGTTTTGAGTAGGTCACTTTTATTTTTTACTAAAATGTCATTTCAAACTGGAAACACACACTTTGAGTGATACTTATCACATTGTGTGTTGGTTTGATATGAGATTTATTCTTATATGTCATAAATTTATTATGAATCATTTTCATACATTATTATGCAATCTGAGTGTGTTTTCTCGGTTTTTAGTGAGTGCCACTTTTTGAACTAAAATGTCAATTTTAAACTTATAATGGGTACTTTGAGTCATACTAGAAACATTGTGTATCTGATTGAGGTGATTATGATTCTTAACCATCAAAAATGACTCATGGATCATTTTAATAAAGTATTAAAACAATATGAATTCGTTTTCTTGGTTTTGAGTATATCAGTTGTCTTTTTTACTAAAATTAATGTCAATTTTAAATAAAAAGACACGCTTGGATTCATACTGGTCACACCATGAATTGGATTAATGTGTTAATGATTCATATATAACTTAAATTAATTATGGATCTTTTCCATAAAGTATCAAAATAATCTGAACGTGTTTTCTTGGTTTTGAGTACGACACTTTTCTTTTTTACTAAAATGTCATTTTAAATTGGAAACACACTCTTTGAGTCATATTGGTCAAATAATATGTCGGATTTATGTGTGATTGATTATTACACATCATAAATGACTTATGAATAAATTTTATAAATTATCAATATAATATGAGAATGTTTTATTAGTTTTCAGTAGGTGACATTTTTTGAACTAAAATGTCAATTTTAAACTAATAACAGACACTTTGAGTCATACCGGGCATATTATGTATTGGATTGAGGTGTAGATGATTCCTATAAATCAAAAAAATGACTTATTGATCATTTTATTAAAGTATCAAAATAATTTGAATGTGTTTTCTCAGTTTTGAGTATGTTAGTTGTAGTTTTTACTAAAATTAATGTCAGTTTTAAATAAAAAGACACACTTAGAGACATACCGGTCACACTGTGTGTTGGATTCTGGTGCAACTGATTCTTACACATCCCAAATGACATATGGATCATTGTCCTAAATTATCAAAACAATACGAATGTTTTTTCTTAGCTTTGATTATGTCACTTGTCTTTTTTACTAAAATGTCATTTTAAATTGGAAACACGCACTTTTGAGTCATACTGGTCACATCGTGTATCTTTGGAAATTTTGTTGCAATGAATGATGGAAATAAATATTATAAAATAGAAAAACTTTGTAATGAATGAATAATGAAAATTAAATAAACATTCCATTATATATTTTTTTAGTAAAATATATAAAGTATATCATAACATTACCTTTACATATTCCCAAAGGGTTTCCTTATTTATAGTATGTTCTTCCATGAGATTGGAAACATTATCACGTGTAGAAGACATTTTATACATGAGTAGTTAGTCATTTAATTTAGATTAGGCTAATGTAGTAGAGAATAGATAATATTATGAGGGAAAATATAGTATATTAAAAAACACTTTTACCTTCTCATTAAACTCTCAGTTGCAGCCTCGAAGTTCAATCTCTCATGAGCATGAGAAACTTTGAACAAGCCACCAAACTTGAAAAAATGAATCCACCTGTATAATAAAACAATTTCTATTTTATTAATACTATAAATAAATAAATTAAACATAAATATGAAACAATCCATTACTTATATGGAAGTCATATCTTCATTTTATATGTGTACATTCTTCCATCAGGTATTTTGAACATTTTCTTCTAAGAAAACATATATCATCTTGTGAATATGATTATTTTTTGAAAGTCATAGTAGTACTTAAAAAATATAAATACAAAAAGGATTAATAAATATTTTTAAATGAAATAGAAATTATCTTTGAAAATACCCCTTCGAGTATGCTAGTTTGTTGATGGAATATGATCTCTCATAAATATACAAACAAAATAACCACAATATTTTCCATTTGATTGTTTCTAAAACTATAGAAACAGTGATAAAAATAAGTAATTTGTTTTGATATGTGTTTGGATAGTGAAATATTATTATATATACCCTGATACTTGTGCACTTGTAGAACTCATCAGGCTCCTTGTGCGCATGGGATATCCTCATGCCATGAATTTCATGATATTGAAAACTCATCTTATCATAAAGAAATTCTCATTAAAAAATAATATAAAATGTATAACTTGAAGTTTAGTTCTAAAACGTTGGATGTAGTGTATTAAAAATTGATTCGGTCAAATTTACACCACCGTAAAAAGGTGTAGGTAGTGTCCGGTAGACGAAACTACTCATCACATCATTCAATTTTAGGTGAAAACCATGTCTCATCTTTGATTGATTTGGGAATACAGTAATGGCTACCATCACCCACATCCTATTCCCATAAGTCGGAACCAAGCCTATTAGAGAATGAATAGAGGGTGGAAGAAAAAACCAAGTTTACATGTGGCCATGTGGAATGATTACGTTATGAGGGAGATAAAATATATATACAACGTGACAGTTACTGACAACCAAACTCACACTAAAATTGGGTCATCTCCATGTCAACTGTTGACCAAAATGCCAATCCAACCACCGTGATGGATGGTTACCAAGATAGTGGGGACAAGGTGCCTGGGTGAGGTCATCGATTGCATCCATTGATCATTGTATACATTCTGAGCCATGTATGTCCGCTGGGCCAGCGATATTCAACTAGGTCGTCGCCCGCCGCTCGTCGGTCTCAATAATTTTCATTACACATGGATTTTTCCATTAATGGTAGGTGCTTTCTTCTTTTATTCACTCTCCCCTCTCTTCAAACCCTAGTCTTCTAGATCTCCAAAATGATTCAAAATATATTTATCAGAAATGCATATATTTATTTTTCACACATGGACACACATATTTATCTATACTATTTTATAATATATAGATGTAATTATATATATAATTATAAATAATTATAAAATAATATTAAAAATAAATATATATTAATTGTTATATAAATCATATTTAAGAATATATAAATATGCGTTGGTGTTGATTTAAAATTTAAAAATGTTAGATATTTTTGAATTAAGGATTATGCTCGAGTATCCAGAGAAATAGGAGAGATTTATATTTGAATCTCAAAATCTGAATAAGGTTTTGCAGAGCAATTGAAAACAAAAAAGAAAGCTTATTTTTCCTATAAAAGGCAAGGAGGGCGATAGAGGTGACACAAGTTTTTTGCAAGACACAACATATGAGAGACCACATGCATGAAGCATCAAGTGTCAACTAGTGAAAGAGCGTGATTAAGGTTGTGCATCACACAATGTGTCTAAGAATAAGAGAGAGGAAGCCTCAAATCGAGAGATGGTTGAAATAGAGCAATGAGCAAAGCATAGGTTGTTGCGCTAATTGAAATGTGTGATTTGTGAGACTCATACTTTTTATTTTACATATAAACATTATATTTACAAGGCCTTTTTTACTTGAAAAAAACACTGATTGAGGCACCTCTAATTCACTACATCATAGATCTTTTCACAAGTTTCGATTTGATACATGGTAGAGCTCAAACAGACATAGAGATTAAAATTTACGATCCTTTAAAGTTCAAGTAATGTTTTCAAATTATTTTAGGCCATTAATTAGTTTATTAAATTTTTCTATCATCAAATTATTATTAAATGACTATTACTTAATACAAATTAGAAAATTATTAATTAACATTAATTTTTGTAGTACCCCCGGTTTCTGGTAAGTAACCCTTGTTTTATGCCTTTTAAGTACATGAAGCATATGACAAATGGTTGGGGAAAGTTTGGATACTTTTAAAGTGTCAAAGGGAAAAAGGTGGTGACGCACGAGCTTCGCACGGTTTTCCCAAACCATGCAGAAGCCGTGCAGGTGGTGTCACTTTGGATAGAGGAGAGCGCATGGTGTGTGCACGGTTTGGGAAAACCATGCGAGGAGGTCGTGCAGAGCGCCCCTTCCAAGTAGTGACTACCACACGGTTAGCGCACGATTTGACTAACCGTGCGGACTAACCATGTGCAGAGTCAACTTAGATCTTATTTTTAAGGATCTAATCCATTTTATAATTAAACCCACTCGTTTTTTCTCTTAAACGGCCCTAACTCGGAATTTCTCTCTAGTGAAGGTGGGAGAACACTTACCAGGCATTGTGGAAGCGATATGGAGGTTTGCCTTGGCATTTAGAGGCTGGTTGATCAAGGTAAGTCTCGTTTCCTTGAGTTTTCTTAGATCCCCTTCTTCCCACTCGATGGATCCTTAGATCTACACCCAAGGTGGGTATATATAAGGTAGTGGATGACTTTTAAGTTGGGTTTTGATCTTGTTGGTGATAGGGGAAGGAATCTAAGGAGGTTTTGTGGTGTTTCGACCTAGTTCTTGGTTGGTTTCGCCTATTTTGTCGAGGTAGGTGGCTTCACTCTCGATTCCTATTTCTTAGAACTTGAAGGCTTAGTTTCAAATTGTTTCCTTGATTGAAATGGTTTTTTTATCTACTGTGAAAGAATGGTTAGGACCCCTTTTTAGTAACGGGTGATGGAAATTGTGTTCTTTTGGAAAGTGTTTGTTGAAGTGAATTTAAAATGGTGATTTTAAACTGGTTATGGTTTTGCTTCTTGAAAGAAATGGTTTTCAATAAAAGGTTGGATAATTTATTGAAAGGTTTTGAACACACTTGGTTTTTGCATGGATTTTCATGGGTTGTGGTGTGTGTTCATATGAATTGGGATGGATAAGGGTGAGAAGTACCACCATGAAAAGGTTGGATGGATAAGGGCGAGAAATACCCCCATCAAAGGGGACAGATAAGGGTGTGAAGTACCCCCGTCAAGGTAGTCCACTAAGTGATGACTTAGTAAAAGGATAAATCACCACTCGCGAGTATAGGGAGGTCTGGGTTGCATGCATGGTTGGTTTTGTGGTTTTGTGAAATGGAATGAATGTTCTAAAATGGAAATGGGAATTTGATTGGGAAACTTTTCTTGGTTGCTTTTCTTGAGAAAGATGGGTTTTTTTCGGAAAATGGTTTTGACATGGAACTTGTTATATTGTGAACTGTTTTGGAATTGTTTTATATAATTTTTTTTATATAAATGTGCTAACATGTTTTATCCTAGAGGCATGGGTTGGGAAGTCATCGGGGAAAACCTACTGAGTTTCATTACTCACCCCCTGCTTTGACACGTTGGTGCTTTTGCAGATGTCATATACCGGGATGTTGGAAAAGGTAAAGTGTCGCATGTTTATAGCACTACTTCATGATACTTGGACTGGTTCGTGATGATTGGATCTTGGAGATTGTGGAGCATGGAGTTGGGTTGTCATCTTGTAGTCTTTTAGTTTGTCTTTCCGCTGTTTACTCTGATTTAGTGTTGGTTTCTACTGTGGTAGTCTTGGTTGGTTTATGATAAAATAAATGGTTGAGTTATCTTAGATTTTATCATGCATCATTCAGTTGATTAATTTTTTTTATGGTTGTTGGTTATGTGGTATGTTCTAAAAGGGTAAATCATCCCCCACTGGTGTTGAAACCCTTCAACATTTATTGCCAGCCTTTGGCGCCTTGGGGATGTCCCTTAAGTCCTATTAATGACTTGTTGTACTCTCAGTACAATGAGAATTGGTGGGTCATTACAAATGGTATCAGTTTGTTCGGTCCCTGGGGTATAAATGCAATCAGCTTGTTCCTTTATTTGTGGAACAAGTGGTCATTAGTTTTGTTGGTCTTGGCGTTGAATTCTTAAGTGTCTATTCCTGGGGTGGTCATCTTAGGAAGGAGTAGGATTGTCGTAACTTGGAATGTAGAGCATAAAAAGACGTAGCTAACCTTTTTATACTAAACTTCAAGTTACCAGGGAGTTGGGTACATAAGTGTTTTGGAGACACTTATAGGATAACACATCTCATTGTCATGGGTTTAGCCAATGAGATGAGCATGACATGCATTAGAGGAATGTCTTCCCACTAGGAGTGCATAAATCATTTCGAGAAATGGATTATGATTGATGAAAAATCATGATTTCTGAAAATTTTTGAACTTGTTTTCAAATGAAAATACCTTGAAAAGAGAATGATTGATGTATTTTGAAAATGGATTGATTTTCAAAAGAAAGAAAAGATTTTTCAGAAATGGGTAAATGGGGAAAATATAGATGTTTGGAAATCAATTTTGTGATAGTGATGTGAGAGATATTGAAATGCTAAGCCTTCAGTTGCTAGGAAGTGAGACTAACGACATGCATTGTTTGTATATAAAATGGCACCCGTTAGGCATCGTAGAAACCAAATGGATGAGGCTTCAGAGAATGTGGTCGCACCTGAGCCACATGTGAACTAGTATCTAGTCCAAAGTATAGTTCAAGCGTTTCAGGCTGTGGACACGGGGAATCGAAGGGATGATTCAAGGCATGTAGACCATTCCATCCAGTTCCAAAAGTAGAATCCACCCATCTTTTGGGGTGATTATGAACCATAAAGGGTGGAGGTGTGGCTGAGTTGGATGAATCGTATCTTCGATTTCATCGGCACACTAGCAGAAATGAAAGTAAAGTTGTCTATATATATGTTAGAGGATCTTGCACGATAGTGGTGGGAGCTAGTGGTACAGGCTAAGGTGGATCAAGGTCTGGGCTGGGAGGAATTTGAGGAATTGTTCAATAAACAATTCTACCCTCACATGTTCAAGATCTAGAGGATGATGGACTTTTTCAGTCTGAAGTAGTAGAATCTCTCTGTCACGGAGTATATGGCTAAATTCCTGAATTTAGTGCGCTTTGCACTAGAAGTTTCTGCCAGTGCATCACTGAAGCTACGCATCTTTGAATCAGGATTGCGACAGGAGATTCTCTCAAAGATAGTTGTGCTCTATATTACTGATTATACAGAGATAGTAAACAGAGCAATAGTAGCTGAAAGAGACATCTCAGGAGTTATGGGAGGAGGAAGTATGATGATACCCACGGGAACGGGTGGGAACTCTAATGCTTGGAACAAGCGGAAGAGGGACTCCTACTTCCAAGGTGGGAGTGCGAATCAGAATCAGACAGCTAGATCGGTGAATCTTCCTCCATGAACCATGATGAAAGCCGAGTGTTTTCAATGTGTCTCGATTGACCACATGAAATGAGAATATACAACACCACCGAGATCATGCCACAATTGTAACAAGATGGGGCAGCTTCAGCGATATTGTCGCAGTACTCCACGGTCGGGTGTTCATGACACTTCTTCGGTGTCTCAAGCATCTTATGCTTCTACCGGGCAAGGACTGCAAAATAAGTCTCGCCAGTAGAACAGAGATAGCTATGGTGATTCCAGGAATACCATGACTCCTCAAGCAGGACAATCTCAAAAAGGAAATAAGGAGAAAAGTGCAGCAACAAAGCAATTGTATGGAGTGGAACAGGTGATTGTGGATGACCAGTCTGGACCATCTACGGTGAGAGGTACGATTCTTTTGAATTCTACCCTCATGAAAGTGTTGTTTGATACTGGTGCATCGCATTATTTTCTTGTGTATCGTATTGCTGATTTTCTGAACTTAAAACTTGAAATGATGCCTTCTGTGATAAAACTTTAAACTCCTCTCAGTGAAAGAGAATTTAGAACCTTCATGTGTAGATCATGTTCTATAACTATTGATGGAGTTGAGATGAAATGGCATTTCTCTGTGCTGGAGATGGATGTTTATGATATAATCCTGGGTATGGATTGGTTGAAAGAGTTTAGGGATCACATCGATTGTTATAGCAGAACAGTCAGTTTCGCGACTGAGGATGACATCGAGCATCTCTTTAGAGAAGAAAGAGTGGTAAAGGCAGGTGCAATGGGATTGTTGGAACCAGTAGTGGAAAATATCTCTTACTAGTTGGCTATGTTAAACTTGTAATCGATGGACGAGATCACGAATAATAGTTTTCCAGCAGTCGTAGATCAATTTCCTGATGTTTTTCTTGAGAAATTCTCAGGGTTACCACCTATAAGAGAAGTGGAGTTTATGATTGATCTCCTTCCAGGGACCAGTCCTATCTCACTTCTATCTTATAGGATGGAACCAACGGAGTTAAATTAATTGAAAGTGAAGTTGGAAGAACTAGAAAACAAAGGTTTTATTCGGCCAAGCGTGTCTATGTGGGCAGCACCAGTTTTGTTTGTAAAGAAAGCAGATGGAACTTTGAGGCCATGTGTGGATTATCGTAAACTTAACCAAGTTACGATAAAGAATAGATATCCACTTCCATGCATTGATGACATGTTTGATCAATTGAGGGGAGATCAGTGGTTCTCTAAGATTGACTTGCGGTCAGGATATCATCAGTTGCGAGTTCAGAATGAGGATATTCCGAAGACATCCTTAAGAAGAAGATATGGCCACTACGAATATGTAGTCATGAATTTTGGTCTTATGAATGCACCAACAATCTTTATGGCATTGATGAATCAGATATTCCAGCGATATCTGGATTC
Organism: Viscum album; assembly: GCA_963277665.1. Classification (NCBI taxonomy): domain Eukaryota; kingdom Viridiplantae; phylum Streptophyta; class Magnoliopsida; order Santalales; family Viscaceae; genus Viscum; species Viscum album. Next base: position 4,110,059 of record OY728129.1, read on the forward strand.
TTTTGTTGTGGTGTTTGTGGGCGACATATTGGTGTATTCAAGAACAAGGTATGAGCATGAGAAACACTTGGAGATAGTGTTGGAAATATTGAGAGACCATCAGTTGTATGCCAAATTATCAAAGTGCGGTTTTTGGATACAAGAAGTATGATTTCTGGGCCATATTGTTTCTGAAAAAGGTGTTTTAGTGGATCCAGAAAATATAGAGGCTATTCTTTCTTGGCAACCGCTAAATAATGTCTTTGAAATATGAAGTTCTCTTGGTCTAGATGGTTATTATCAACACTTTTTGTGTTAATTATCATGACTAGCTTCACCTATGACAACATTTAAAAAAAAGAACAATGCATTTCAATGGACTAAATAATGTTAGAAATACTTTCAGGAACTGAAAGTTCAGCTTACATCAGCACCTATCTTGATCTTTCCAAAATCAGGACAGGGGTATGTGGTGTATTGTGATGCTTCAAGATCAGGGTTGGGTTGTGTTCTCATGAAAAGAGATCATGTGGTTGCTTATGGTTCAACTCATTTGAGAGTGTAGGAGAAAAATTACCCAACACATGATTTGGAGTTGGTTGTACTCGTTCATGCTTTGAAAACATAGATACATTATCTCTTTGGTGAGAAATTCACTGTGTTTACGGATCACAAAATCTTGAAACACATTTTGTCACAGTGAGATTTAAATCTCAGTAAAAGGATATGGATGGAGTATCTTAAGATGTTTGACTTCGACTTGATGTATACACTGGGTAAGGGCAATTCAGTGTCCAATTCATTAAGCAGAAAGTCGTATACTCAGTTGGAGAAAGAAGCTTTAGATGAGTGGTAGTTGATGTTGTTCCTAGACGACATGCGTATGGAATGTGAAGACCAAGTTGATGTTTCAGTTTTCTTTTCAGTTGCACTTGTTCCTGATTTGGTGGAGATAGTAAAGGAGGCACATGTATCCGATGTAGACTGTGTTGCAATGACTTCAAAAATCAATGTTAGGGAGACCATTGACGGATGGAAGCTGGATGGGAGTTCAGTTTTGTGGTTTCGAGATCGGATGGTTGTACCTTTAACTACTCAAGAACAACTACTTCATGATTACCACCATTCCATATGGATTGTTCATCTAGGAACACAGAAGATGTATAAGGTGTTGAAGGAGTAGTTTTGGTGGAGCAGCATGAAAAGGAAAGTGGACGAGTTCGTCTCGTGGTGCTTAAATTTTTAGCAAGTTAAAGCAGAACATCAGCGGACAGAGGGTATGTTGCAGTCTCTACCAATTATAGTGTGCAAATGGGAGCAGATAGCTATGGATTTCATTACAGGTCTTCCAAGAACGGTCTGGAAACACGATGCCATTTCGGTGATAGTGGATCGACTTACCAAGTCGGCCCATTTCATCCCTATTCGTGAAACTCATACGGTGGAAGATATTTCAGAAATCTATATCTGAGAAGTGGTAAAGAGGAATGGTGTACCAGTGTCTATCGTCTCAGATACAGATCTGAGGTTCACATCTCGTTTCTGGCGATCCTTACAGAAATCCCTGGGAACTCAGTTGAATATGAGTACGGTGTATCATCCTCAGACGGATGGACAATCCGAAAGGACAATACATAAGTTGGAATACATGTTGCGGGCTTGTGTAATGGATTTTGGTGGCTCATGGGAGGAGTAAGTGCCTTTAGTGGAGTTCTCATATAACAATTGTTATTAGGCCTCGATACACATGGCTCCATTTGAAGCATTGTTTTGGCGTCCTTGTCGTTCTCCACTTTGTTGGGTGGAAACAGGTGAGACTTCACTAGTTGGGCCGAGCCTTGTCCAAGAAATAATGGAGAAGATCTAGTTGATAAAAAAGATGATGAAGACGGCATAGAGTTATCAGAAATATTTTTCGGATCATCGCCGAAGACCATTGTCATTTATGGTGAGTGATCATGTATTTTTGAGAATCTCTCCAAGGCTTGGACATCATCGTTTTGGGAAGAAGGGAAAATTATCTCCTCGATATATATGCCACTTTGAGATACTAGAATGGGTTGGTGAGGTGTCGTATCGGTTGGAATTACCACCACAGTTTAGTGCAGTGCATAATGTGTTCCATGTATCACAGTTGAAAAAGTATCAGCCTGATCCTGACAATGTGATCAGATGAGATCACATTGACCTAGAGATGGATGCTTCGTTGGTATATATTCCGGTGCAGATTGTGGATAGGCAGGATAAAGTCTTGCGTGAAAAAAGCATTGGTCTAGTGCAGGTTTTGTGGTAACATGGTCAGATTCCGGAAGAGACTTGGGAACACGAGAAAGAAATGAAAGAGTAGTGGCCAGAACTCTTTCAGGCAAGCAATGGTTTTCTACTTTCTGAGGACGGAAAGGCCAATGGTGGGAAGAATGTAGTACCCCCGGTTTCTGGTAAGTAACCCTTGTTTTATGCTTTTTAAGTACATGAAGCATATGAGAAATGGTTGGGGAAAGTTTACAGACTTTTAAAGTGTCAAATGGAAAAAGGTGGTGATGCATGGGCTTCGCATGGTTTGACCAAGCCGTGCGGAAGCCGTGCAGGTGGTGTCACTTTGGACAAAGGATACCACACGGTATGCGCACGGTTTGGGAAAACCGTGCGAGGAGGCCGTGCGAAGCACCCCTTCCAAGCAGTGACTACCGCATAGTTAGCGCACGATTTGACTAACCGTGTGGACTAACCGTGCGCAAAGTCAACTTAGATCCTATTTTTAAGGATCTAATCTATTTTATAATTAAACCCACTCATTTTTTCTTCTAGACAACCCTAACTCGGGATTTATCTCTAGTGAAGGTGGGAGAACACTTACCAGGCGTTGTGGAAGCGATCTAGAGATTTTCCTTGGCGTTTAGAGGCCATTTGATCAAGGTAAGTCTCGTTTCCTTGAGTTTTCTTAGATCTCCTTCTTCCCTCTTGATGGATCCTTAGATCTACATCCAAGGTTGGTAGATATAAGGTAGTGGATGAATTTTAAGTCAGGTTTTGATCTTGTTAGTGATAGGGGAAGGAATCTATGGAGTTTTCGTGGTGTTTTGACCTGGTTCTTAGTTGGTTTTGCCTATTTTTTTGAGGTAGGTGTCTTCACTCTTGATTCCTCTTTCTTAGAACTTTAAGGCTTAGTTTCAAATTGTTTCCTTGATTGAAATTGTTTGTTTATATGCTGTGAAAGAATGGTTGAAACCCCTTTTTAGTAACGAGTGATTGAAATTGTGTGTTTTTGGAAAGTGTTTGTTGAAGTGAATTTAAAATGGTGATTTTAAACTGGTTATGGTTTTACTTCTTAAAAGAAATGGTTTTCAATAAAAGGTTGGATGCTTTATTGAAAGGTTTTGAACACACTTGGTTTTGGCATGGATTTGCATGGGTTGCGCTGTGTGTTCATATGCATTGGGATGGATAAGGGCAAGAAGTAACCCCATCAAAAGGTTGGATGGATAAGGGTGAGAATTACCCCAATAAAAAGGGATGGATAAGGGCGTGAAGTACCCCCATCAAGGTAGTCCACTAAGTGACGACTTAGTGGAAGGATAACTCACCACTCGCAAGTATAGGGAGGTCCGGGTTGCATGCATGGTTGGTTGTGTGGTTTTGTGAAATGGAATGAATGTGCCAAAATGGAAATGGGAATTTGATTGGGAAAATTTTCTTGGTTTATTTTCTTGAGAAAGATGGGTTTTGTTGGAAAATGGTTTTGACATTGAACTTGTTATATTGTGAACTGTTTTGGAATTTTTTTATATAAATTGTTTTATATAAATATGCTAACATGTTTTATCCTAGAGGCATGGGTTGGGAAGTCATCGGGGAAAACCTACTGAGTTTCATTACTCACCCCCTGCTTTGGAATGTTGGTGCTTTTGCAGATGTCATATACCGAGATGTTGGAAAAGGTAAAGTGTCGGATGTTTATAGCAATACTTCGTGATACTTGGACTGGTTCATGATGATTGGAGCTTGGAGCTTGTGGAGCATGGAGTTGGGTTGTCATCTTGTAGTCTTTTAGTCTGTCTCTCTGCTATTTACTCTGATTTAGTGTTGGTTTCTGCTGTGGTACTCTTGGTTGGTTTATGATAAAATAAATTGCTGAGTTGTCTTATCTTTTATCATGCATCATTCAGTTGATTAGTTTGTTTATGGTTGTTGGTTCTGTGGTATGTTCTAAAAGGGTAAATTGTCCCCCACTTGTTTTGAAACCCTTCGACATTTATTTCCAGCCTTTGGCGCCTTGGGGATGTCGCTTAAGGCCTAGTAATGAATCATTTTACTCTCAATCCAATGAGAATTGGCGGGTCATTACAATTTTTAATTATTTTATAAACCATATTTTGATAAATAACTTATATATTAAGCATAATTACATATTTAATATTATATAAATTATATTTAATAAAATATATTATATCTATATCAATATAAATATTTTTTTATTAATATATTTTTTTTAATAATATATAAACTTTCTTTTTATGAAACTTACCTTTTATCAGCGCTGAACAAGCACTGATAAAGACCACCCTTTATCATCACTAAAAAAAAGCGCTGATACAATAGTCCTTTATCCCCACTAAAAAAAGTGATGACAAATGTATATTTTTAGCTAGTGCCTATAAAGACACCTCTTTTAACATCACTTTTTTATCGTTGATAAAATAGGGTGCTTAATATCATGTGTTTTGTAGTAGTGAATATCACTCATTTTGCATGGACTAACCAAAATCGAAGACATGTGGAGTAGACTTTCTGTGATAAAAATAAATAATAAAAATGAAAATTAGGTATATAAAATATCCTCAAAAACTCCTTGACATGTGCATTAATCTTGGTGAATTTGTTTCACATGACTTCTAAATTTGGGATCAATACTCCTTTAACATATACAAAACATCCAAATAGTTCCTAAATTTATGACTAAGCAAAGATTTTTTCAACATATATGAAAGGTTGTCCCAAGTGCCTATTTTTTCCTTTAATGCCTATTTGTTTTTAATTCTATCTCCTATAAAATGAATTTTTTTATTAATATGCTTTGACCGGTCATGACATACTTTATTTTTAGATAGGATAAGATCACTTTGGTTGTCCATTGGAATTTTCTCACTATACCTTTAAGTCATGATGCTTCTTTTATAGCTTTGATGGAAGTTATATATTCAGTTATTTTGTGAAAAAATCCATAAAAATGTATGTTAGATTTCAAAGCAATCCAACATCCACATATAGTAAAAACAAAACCAGTTACAGATGTAGTGTCTATGTTAGCTTTAAAATATACATTTCCACTAGGGTGGAGCTTAGTGGTAGTTGTCCCTGTGGGTCTCAGTGAGATCTTGGATTCAAGTTTCGTTGAGTACATTCCTGCACTTTTTTTTGTCTTTTTTCTATGTACTATAGTCTTTTTCCCCAAATAAATTGAGGCTTTAGCCACAACTTTTAAAATATCCACTTAAGTATCATGATGTATTTATTGCTAACATATTGCAAGAATCACACATGAATTGATGAGTTATAACTACATGTTAAGTAAATACAAACATCAAACATGATATGATTATGGGAGGTTGAAGAGTTCATATTTTCAAGTTATATGAGATAATGATACAAGAAGATGACTCATTGAGTTGGATTTAGAGAGATGCAAAAAGGAGTATAATGATTCCCTGAGAATAATATGACTCCATAGATTGAACATCACAGTGAATGAATATTGATAAAGAAACATTTTAGGTGAGGTGGTATAAAACATAAGCATATAAACAGAAAAATGTTAAGAAGGCTTCACATAACATATGTGAAAGAAGTTTGAAGTGTGGAAGTGGTTAAAAGTATACTGATAAATGAGGATAGTACATTTTCTGTACTAAATTTCCTATGGGCAGGACATTTAGATGATAAAGGTTCATTAATATTTGTAAATTTATATTGATTCATCTTTAATTATTTTATTATGATTAGATTGAATCTGAAGTGTCTTATGATGTTCTGAAATCTGCTTGAGATTCCCAAATTATGTTATGACCTGTAAATTTATGGGTTGTTGTTTTCATGGGAAATTTAAAAAAAATTCTTCTGAAGCAGGGAAAATTTTGATAATTGAGGTTTAGATTGGGATTTTTAGGGTTGGAACATTTCTAAGAGGTGTTCTTGGATGTTTTTTGAGGCCCGAGAGGTGTCTTGGGTGGTCGGGTGAGTGTTGGAGCAAGGTTGGGGTGGTCTTGTTTTGAAGTGGGTTCTCAAATAGGTGCTTCCATAATGGGAATGTAGGTGCTGAATTAGTTGGAAAAAATCATGAAAGCATAAGCATTGAATCTTTGGTTCAGTTTTAAGAAAGTTTTGAGTTTCAAATTCTTTGGTGTAATGACCCAAAAATTTTATCAATGGAAATTACCTTCTTATAATTATGTTATAAAACACATACATAGCATTGATATCCCAATAAAAACATTATCCTCATAAATAAATAATTAAATAAGTGGTATTTTTAGAAATCAAGGAACCTATACCGATGAAATAGTAACCCGATCTTTGGAATAGTAATGTGACCATTATGAATACTAATTCGACCAATAGAATAGTAACCTCACTTATGAAAGTATAAATAAAATTTATCCATCTTATAAATGAAAATATGATATAATTATATCATAATATAAGTAAATAAATGTTTTGAAAATGATAAATTAAGTGTAGGTATTTTTTTAAAACACAAATGTTTATTTACAATTTTATAACTAATATAATGATTTAAAAGAAAATTTATTTCCATAAAATATATTCATAAATTTATATTTTTTTTATCTTATTGTTATAATATAATTTCATGATACCTTAATTAAATTTTCAAAGTGTCATAAAATCTGTTATAATATTAAAATCAGTATTTTTTGAATAAATGATGATTTTAATTAAAAATTAAATTCATCATAATAATAAAATCATTTTCATAAAATTGGGTCCTTTTTTGAATTCTACATGTCAAAAAATAGTTAGAGTGAATCTTTGGGTTTTTTCTAAAATAATTGATTTTTTTGGGTGAAAAGTGAAATATAAATAAATGAATTATTGGGTCGTGGATTATGTATGACTGATGTAATCACATAATATTAAACTCTCATTCATTATTTAATATATTTAGTGATAAGTATCAAAACTATTTATATTATTGAGCTAAAATAATAAAATAATGAATATAATAATAAAAAATGCCCTTCTCCTCACCCTAAAAATACCACCCCTAACCACCTATTCTCCTCACACCTTCCAAGCCTTTAATATTATCCAAATTTTGCTCAATCCTCTTCCCAAGCCTCTTCCCCGCATACATAAGCCCTTGGTCTCAACAAAAGAACAAACCTAATTACCCTAAGGAGGTTCTCCAGGAGAAGAAGTTCAAGAGGTAAAATCCTCTTTCATTTTCTTTTAATTTCTATTCAATTTCTTTTCTTTCCTTATCCTATCCTCACCTCCCTATCCCAAAATGTCTTGATAATTATATTATCTTTTATATACTAGAATTTTATTATGTTAACTGAATAATCTATCATCAAATCTCTTCCCTCTTCCTTTTATTCTAAAAATGAAAACATCATTTGCGATGTGTCGATTTACCGCCATCGTGAACAATGCATTTTTATTTTCCATTACCACCTTCAAGAATGTTCCTAAAACCATTAATATGGTTAAATAAGACTGTATTATACATATTATAAGTTATATAATGTTCTATAACCAATATGTAAACATGATATTAAATAAAATGATATAAGTTCAAAAAAACATCCAAAATGAATTAAACCATTTTCATTAACATTTTATCTAAAGAATCATCCTCAAACCATATAAGAAATTGATATATAAGACCATTCAAAATTATTTAAGTTCATTAAAAACATATAATTTCAATTCTGTATAATTATTATCATTTTACATGAACTTCCATACTTGAATACAAGTGAACCGATTATGAGAACCAAGAAAATGAACGCTTCCTAAATGACACAATTAAACACTATAACTCAACGAAATGGCTATAAATGATCCTAATAAAATTATAATAATTAAAATACATGTATAATAGGTTATTAATTAATTAATTAATGGATATAATTTTATTATCCAGGACATTAATCACATGTTCGGAACACTTTCAAACATCAGGTAAGAGATTCCTTCCGAACGTTCATTTTTTCCTTCGGGTTACAGTTTCTCTCTCTTTAACCCAATTAAATTCTTAATTCTTCTAATGTAATCCTTTATAATTATTTATTTATGTTCAAAATATATTAACCTATCCCAATTATTCTTTGTTTGATGGGGAAATACATATTTTATAGGGTTCCTTTCTCAATTCCTTCCAATAAGCAAACCCAATTAAAGGGAACTTCCCAATTTTTTTATCCATTTTCAAGTACTATAATTAATCTATTTTAAGCCACCATTATTTTTCTAAAATCAATTATTTTATCATAAAAAATTATCTTGGTTCATTTCTAGTTTTATATAAACAATTATGCTTTTTCCATTTTAAAGACTTATTAATGTTTTTCCTTAAACCACACTAAATTAGCTCATTTCTAAAGTTTCTTAAACACTATTTATACATGTTTTCACTTCAGTTGGACATCCTTTAACATGATCAATGCCTATTTTTCCTTATTAATTACTAAGTATGATTTAAATACATTCTTTCATAGAAACATTTATGATATTTTCATTTGTTATGCCTTATGAAATGATTATGATACCTATTTATTTCCATGGGTAACCCTTATGTTTATTTATTATGTTTGATTATTCATGTGACACAAATATGCATGAAAATTTTATGATAGGTGTGCCTATATAGCGCTCTAATGCACTGGTTAAGTTTTAGTCTAATGAGACGTCTTGTTGGGACAAAGATTAAACTTGATTCCTTTATGGAACATTGTCCACCATGTGATATAGTATTTGCAGTTAGCCTTGACTCATGTTTATGTAATCTTATATGTTGCTACCACATTCCTATGTTTCCATGATTTCATGATCCCATGTTATATATTTCATTATTTCATATGTTTATTCATGTTCCATGCCTTTTTATGTCATCATGTTATGCCTTATAACCCATGTGTTATGCTTTATTTCTATGTTAATTCCCTTACTGGGCTTTTAGCTCATCCCTTTTTTTCATGTATTCCCTAGGCTATCCTATACAAATGTAAGATCTCAAAGGAAGTTAGGATCTCATTATGTAGATTAAATAAAAGATGTTTTTATTTTGGTTTCATGATGTCTAATTATGCACCTAATATTCCAAAGACACTAGACTTTATGATCCTTGATTTGTATTTGAAGTTTAATTAAGCTTAAAATCATGTAATAATATTTGTAAAAGGCTAGGGTATTTATGGATTGTTATCAAAGCATGGTCTTGTTATTTTTGATTATCATGACTAGAAAACTTTAATAAGAACCTTAAGGATAATTATATCACCATGTATAACCTATATTGAAACTTAGAGAATCACAAGATAGGATATAGGAATTAGAGGAAGCAATGAAGGAGAAGTACTCTCACCTGTTTTCAACTTAGAATGTAAAATGAAACTTTGAGGGTGAAATTTCATAAGGGGTGAAGAATGTAATAACCCATAATTTTTATCAATATAAATTCACTTCTTAGAATTATGTTATAAAACACATACATAACATTGATATCCCAACAAAAACAATATCCTCATAAATGAATAATGAAATAAGTGGTACTTTTAGAAATTAAGAAACCTATACTAATGAAATAGTAACCTGATCTTTGAAATAGTAATGTGACCATTAGGAATAGTAATATAGACAATAGAATAGAAACCTCACATATGAAATTATAAGTAAAATTTAGTCATCATATAAATTAAAATATGATAAAAATATATCACAGTATAAGTAAATAAATGTTTTGAAAATGATAAATTAAGTGCTGGTATTTTTATAAAACATAAATTTTTATTTCCAATTTTATAGTTAATATAATGATTTAAAATAAACTCTATTTTCATAAAATAGATTCATAAATAGATATTTTGTTGTCTTATGATTATAAGATAATTTTATGAGACTCTTGAAACTCTGTTCCATCACATGGATAAAAAAGTGACAAAGGTAAATGCTTTAAAAGAAAGAGGATAAAATAAATAGAAAATATCAAATTTTGAAAAGGCTCAAGATTTGGTTCGCCCAAGGTAGCCTGAATCACCGGTGACAGGAAAGTAATTGTGCGCCCTAAAATTGCATGCTAGCCAATTGTGTACCAAGTCTTCTTCTCCCAAGGTAGCATTTTTTCCTAAAAATAGACCCATGGAGTCTTCATTTGTATTGACAAATTTCTCTAAAGCTCGATTGCTGCTCTGGTCACCCTAGTGCTTCTTCCAAGTCCTATGAAACCTCCAAGGTAGTTTCATAACACCTAAAGTAAGGGAATTAAAGGGGGATAGTGAGACTTAGGTTATCCAAGTGTTAAAAATTAACAACACTTGAGTGACTCATTTTCCCAAACCCCCTAATTTAAGAACACTTGCGTGACCACCCTTCCTCAAGTAGGAAGTTATGGGGCCCATTTCATGCAATACCTATGAATAATCTTGAAGGATTTAGTCAATTCTCACCCAAGTCTAGTAATATAGGTTGTTCATCACTTAAGGTGCAACCAATTCTCCCAAGTCTACTTGCGCGCCACATACCTACATGCCACTTACTTGAGCGCCCCTTTCTTGGTTCACCTCACCCCTTCAACCTACTCAAACCATTCATGAAGGTTCATTCAAATCCATTCATGGAAGTGAATCTCCTTAATTGGCTCCCTTTCATAAAAGGTATTATATTGAAACCTCCACCAAGACCTCCTGATTTACCAAAATTTTGGGAAAGGCACATAATTGTGTCTCCAATTTGGGTTTGTATATATATGGCCAGAGGATTCCCACAATTTTCCTACCAAAGGACCAGGATCCTCAGGATGTATGTTGGTTTGAATATCTATGATCATGTGGACCCTTATCCTAGGGAAAATTTTGTGGAGTTCCCAGTCTTGGATTTCAGGGATAAGACTCTGTCCTCCCCTTCTCATATCTAAAACCCAAAGCCTCTGGTTTCCAATAGGTAGAGTGGGGATCACACTTTATTTTCCCTTTGGTAAAGGAAAATTCTCCCTCCTCTCCTGGGACCAATAAAAGGTCATCCCTCCAGGAGTAATCACCTAGAATTTCAGGCCGGGCCTAATAAATTTGACATTTATTTCACATTGAAAGGTTCATTGCTTCATTCCCTCATCCACCATCACCATGAATTCTTTCACCGTAGGCCCGACCTCTTCCACCAGTCGAGGAGAAAGTGTAAGATTTTTTGAATCATTCACATCCTCTTGTTTCTCACACCGAGCATGAATCATGTGGGATTAGAGATTTTTGATGATCAAAACATCTACACAATCCACCCCATTTCATGAACTACAAGAACTTATATTCCTTCCATAACCAAGATACATAGGATGCCTACCTAAGGCCCATACTCAAGGGACATCCTCCTTAAAAGATAGTCCCAATCAATACCCCCAATTTACTAGGGAATTATTTTCAGGAGTAAGCCCCAACTTAACCATCTCAATGGGCCTCTTCCTAGGTGTAAGCCCCAAATTGAATGAACTATAATAACTCTGATTCCCACCATAAATGGGATACTTAGGAAGCCTTCACCTAGGTCTTGATCTCATTGGACATCCTCCTTAGTAATCCAACCACAATTTCCTTAATCTAGGAATCCTCCTTAGGAGTAATCCCTAAATTAATTCCCCCTTAAATCTACATGAGTTAAGACATATCTCGTGGACCCTGTTAATGGAAATCCTCTTTAGGATCAAGCCCCAACCCATTTCTATCAATGGGACATACTCCCATACAAGACTTACTGAACTACATGGGTTTTGATTCCCATCCAAATGAGATACATAGAAAACCTACCTAAGGTTCAAACCCAATACCCCAAATCAACCATGTTCTCTCGGGGCCACATTCCTAGCAAGGTCTAATCCAACTTGGAAACTCTTATCCTTTCGAGGTTCCTTGGGATGCTTTGGTATAAGCCCCACACCAAACTTTAACTAGGCACCTTCCGCCTAAATTTCCTTACCACATGACGTTAAATTTTTTGGTTGGGTCCTTGTCACATGAACTTAAAAGGTATGATGTGTCCCATTAAGTGGCATCAAACTACATGGGTTCTGATTCCTTTCACAAGGACATGTAGGAAGCTCATTTATGGGTTTGATCCCAACATCAAAACAATTATCATCTCCCAAGATGATGATAAAATCCAGAGTAACCTATGTCTACATGGATAATAATAAACTCTAGAGTAAAGTTTGGTCTCCCTAGATAATGATAAATTCCAGAGTGACATTTATCTACCTAGATGACCATAAATTCTAGAGTTCCCCATTGAGTGGCTTAAAAACCAACATCGTTATAATAGTGACTAAAGAATATCTAAGTATTATGTAAGAGGATACTATCGATAGAGAACCTTGAATAAATACAGATGTTTCCATTGATGGAGAACCTCAAATAAATATGGATGATTCTAAATTCCACACATGTTAATAATTGATTGAAAATTTTGAGGGAAACCTGCATTATTCTTGGTAAATTAATAAGGATTCATGAACATATCTTAAATCTATAAGATATTCCTAGAGTAGGCAATAATCCCCCCCAAAGGGTGCGATGAGCCCGATATCCCATCCTCTCAAACAATGTGAGTTATTAAGCATTTTGGGTCAAAATCCCTAATGAGAACCTACCTTTGGAAAGTAGGACCCTTTGGATACAAAACTGTAGGTTGTTTCCAGTTCCATAAACAAATATATTGGAAACCATCCTGAAATAGTGATTCCAAACCAGAACACACATTTTAATAGAAACAAAAAAATGGTGAACCTAACGTGAATCTTTATTTAAGATGATAATATTACTCATCTTTTAGCCCCCTATCAATTGATAAAATAGAGCCGACAAGGCAATAAATCACACATGCATTCATCCAAAAAGATGATACTCTGCCAGAGTTGATTATTTATATTTTTCATGTATATAGACACTTATTTCCAAGAACTACCTTCATTCCAACTTCATTCTGAATGGATTCCTTTAAGTTTACACCTGTAAATGCCCCAACAGCTTCTCAAGTTGGATCCTCATCCGCTCGAAGGACGCCTTCACCAAATCAACATATTCAGTTGGGTATCCAATTCATTGGTCCAAGAGTACCATTAACATGGTACTATCTTGACCTTAGAGGCTTCCCGATAGGCCCTCTATATCAAGAATTACCTCTGGTCCTCTGGTCAATGACGATCGGTGGTCCAAAAGAAGATGGTGACAACCACCGAATTCAACCATTTCAGGATATTATCCCTAGAATGAAATCACTAATACCTCCCTTATTTTAGGGAGGTCTACCAAGAGGCCATCCATGGCCTCGTCCCGAAGACATTGGGGGTCCTTACTAAGGGCTACTGTGAACAATAACCACTTCCAACACTACACGGAAGCAAACCTTCAACATGATGAGGGTGTTATCTTTGGATGTCCGACCCAGGTCCCTCATACCCAGGCATATAAGACGAACCATCGGGGACAAGAACCGGATAACAAGGAGTTGGTTCCCATATTTTCCCCCTCTGGAGAAGACCACCAACCCAGTTTGGTGGTAAACAGTGATCGAGCACATACACCCATCCGCCTTAATTTTATCGGCTAACAGACTCATTTGGAGGAACCCAACCAATCCTGCCATTCAAATTTGGTGGAGTACCATGAGAAGATACATAAAACTACTTACAATATTTCATCCAACCAATAGACTCATCTCGATACATTAAAAGGATCTCGCCAACAAAATGAGGTGGAAATCTGCAAGCAAGAACATACACCTGCCTGCACCCACCAAGCCTATCAGCAGTCTCATCTAGAAACACTTAAAGAAGTCCACTGACCATGCTTGGTGGAAAACAACCAATAGGCACATACAACTTATAGCATTCATAAAGTCTACCAACAACCTCATTTGGTAGTATCCGGAGAAGTTAATCAAAAAGCTTTGATGAAAAACCTAGGATAGACTCAACTCTCTCCCCCCATACACAAGTGCTTTCAGTATCCACTTATAGGAAAGGGAGGAAAAGAGAAAGTATATACACCTACTCTAGATATGGAATGGACATATATTCTTGTTTTAGGCACTGAAGTCACCAAGCGCATTTTGGAAATGCTGAAAAGGTAGACACAAATTCCTGCCTATATCCTGGAATCTTTCCAGAATATCATAATGGAAACTTCAGTAGTGCTAAAGGGATAAACACATAATTATTTCCCCATACCTGGGATGAATCATCATCATACCATCTTGGATAAGATACACACCTCTATTCCAGTCCAGGAGGGTTATGGGGCACACTCCACTATATCATATGGACAACCGGATCGGGAGCATACACTCATTTCAATTAAAGATAATCAACCTATTTTAATGGAAACTTACAAGCAGGCACATACACCTAATCATGATAACCACTTTTCCTAGAAAGTGGCCCCAACTACATGTAAGAAGGCATCTGAGAAGAAGTATCCCCAAGCATAGTTGAAGAATCAAGATTTGATCTACGATTTGGCTCCTCTTAATACTAGAGTTCTTAAAGCCCTCATAAATTTATCTATTGTAGCACTACTACAAACACGACCTTTATCAACGCTAAAAATAGCCTTTATCAGCACTAGAAAAAGTGCTGATAAAGCCAGTGTAGATAGGGGGGGGGGTCCTATATCAGCGCTTCCTTTATCAGTGCTTTTGTTTTAGCGCTGATAAAGGACCATTTTATCAGCGCTTTTAAAAAAGCGCTGATAAAAGTTAAAAAAATTAAAAAAAATTAAAAAATACTGCGAATCGGGTGGGCTTTTATAGCGCTTGAGCCCCCCATTTTACAGTTATTTTCTGCCCCTGTACAGCACCCCATGCACCCCACGCACCCCACGCACCCCCTTCACCCTTTAACAGCGCTTGCTGCTATATTCCCCCATGCGCGCGTGCCCCTGCCTCCCACATGATTTGAACTCGAGACCTCCCCCCTGCGCGCCTAAGCCTTTACCACTACTCTATTTTGATTTGTCTTCCAATTCATGATATCTATATATATATATATATTTAGTTATATTTATTCGTATAGTAATATATATTTATATTAATATATATATATAGTTATTAGATTATAATATATATATAAAGTTATATTATAATATATATATATAGTTATATTATAATATATATATAGTTATATTAATATATATATATAGTAATATTAATATATATATATAGTGATATTAATATATATCTATATCTATATATATATATTTAGTTATATTTATTCGTATAGTAATATATATTTATATTAATATATATATATAGTTATATTAACATATATATAGTTATATGAATATATATATATAGTTATATTAATATAAATATAGTGATATTAATATATATACTTATAGTAATACTAATATATATATATGTAGTTATATTAATATATATATAGTTATTAGATTAATATATATATATATATATAGTTTGATTAATATATATATATATAGTTAGATTAATATATATATATAGTTAGATTAATATATAGGTATATAAATATTCATATATTTTTATTTTAAATAAAATGGATGTTAGTTATTATTTAGATAAAGCTAATATATTTTATTATTTATATTTATAATTAAATTTTTAGGTATGAATATATAAAAAAATTGTACATATAGTTATATATTTGATTATAAATAGCAGTGCATTATCAAAAAGGATAAAATTTCAAATACATAATATCAATATGAATGTAATAAATTGGAATAAATTCAGTCCCCACCAAAAAAAAAGCCAATAATACCCCCTAAAACGAGGCTGAAAATCCACAAAATGTTAAAAAATTTGGGTACCTCGACAAAAAACTCAGTTTTGGAGGCCTTATGGGCCTCTTTTGACCTCGAAAAACTATTGACTGGGGTCTCCCCGAGTCACAACAACGTAGAGATCGTCGCAGGCTTCGATTTGATATGTGGTAGAGCTCAAACGGACACCCGGATCAAAAGTTATGGCCGTTTGAAGTTTGAGTTGTGTTTTCAACATATTTTGGATCTTTTTTTAATTTTTTTAGTCCTCAAATTGTTATTAAATGACTATTACTCCATAATGATTATCAAATTATTAATTAAAAATATTTTTTTTTAATTTTTTAAGAAGCCATTTTCACTAAATATCTTATATATATATATTAAGTATAATAAGTGTAAATGTACATTTATACTTATCTAAAATATATTTAAAAATTATATATTATATTTATATAACAATATAACTATATTTATATATTAATATATTAATATATTTTTAATTTTTTTTGAATCCGACCCTTTATCAGCGCTACTAAACAAGCGCTGATAAAGGGGGGGCGCTGCGAAAAACGGTTTTTGTGGTAGTGTAGCTTAAGATCCTACCCTCCCATTACCAAATTATGGGTGTAGTAGCAATAATTATGAATTTATTCATTGGAAACTTCATTATAAAGGCTTACTTTATGACATTTTGGTCAATCTCGAGAACCTATCTCTGGATGATAGCCACGGAAACCCTCCATGTGGCCAGAAAACCAAGGAACAAGTGGATTTATCCCTTTCTATAATCCACCATGGTGGTCCTCCTCATGATGAAATTTGATGTGAAAGTTCTCTCCATAGTTGTAAAGACCCGTAAAATTCAAGGGAAATTTTTTCTTAATTTTCTTTGGAATTTTACAAGAGCGCGGTTTCTGACGGCACCTGATTCCGAGGCCCAGTGTGCCCGGAATCAATTTCCGAAGTTTGGCTCGGGTACGTTCAGTGAACGAACGAGCGGGTTTTCCTATCTTTTGAACCGGTGCCCGGAATCGAATTCTAAGGGCACCGATGAACTCGCAGCGCCGATATTCTCTTAAGGAGACCTCTTCCGAGGTTGCGTTTTATGCGGGATGAGAGTTAGTTTTGGGGGGAATTAGAAGAAGTTAAATAAATTGTGGAACACAATTTATTTTTAACTTTGTTGGTTATTTCCTCCCAAAGGGAGTTAGAGGTGGGGCCCACATCCACATAACCTCCCTTGAGAGGATAAAGTGTGGTGGGGCCCACACGATCCCTAACTCTTCAACTTCCCTTAAACTCCCCAATAACTCCACTCTAATTAATTTGACAACTTGTGTTATTAATTAAGATGAGTTACTTAATTTCAAACTTTTGAAATTCAAAGAGGTTAGGATGTGTAAATAAAATAAGTCTTGGACTTATTTTATTTTGGTTAGTTTCTTTTGCAACCTTGAGAAGATTGGGAAGCGTTCTTCATCTTCTTCTTCCTCGACGAAGAACGTGAAGAACACCGTTCTTCAACGAAGAACTTCTCTGCCAAAGAACACGGTTCTTCCGCGACGCCGTATCCGTGACGCGACGTTCTTCTTCCACGTCGTCTCTTCCGTGACGGTTTTTCGTGATGAAATCGCCGTCAACGACTTCGAATCCTCGCTTCGCGACGTCGACTTTATTTTCCCACGATGCCCGACCTCCGCGACGCTCGTCTTCCGCAGGTCGTTGACGAACACCGTTCCTGAACCGAGGTAGGGGTTTTATTTTAATTAATTCCGTTCATGATTCTAGTTTGTCGATCTTCGTGGTTTTTGACAATTTGATATCGAATAATTCGAGGGGGCCGGTCTGCACAAACACGGCCGACCCTCCTCCATATTTCATGAATGATTCCTTTGTGGTTGGTACGAGGAAGCGTGGTGCCGTCGCACCACGCGGTTTCATGTGGAAGATATGTGCGGCGTCGTCGCGCCGCGCCGTGGGAAGAAATTCAAGGATGCGACGCCGTCGCGCCGCATCGAAGGAAACCGAAGACGCCGCGGCCGGAGCGGGGCCGCGACGAAGGAGCGCGGTGCCGTCGCACCGTGCCGGACGACAAAGGCCACGACCGGTTCCGGGCCGCGGCGGAACAAGGTGACCGGCGGCCAGCCGGGCCACCGGTGTCCGAAGCCGGAAGGGGACCGACCTTTGCCAGTCCCGTTGAGAAGGAACCGGCCGATCAGGTCGGGCCGACCGGAAAAGGGGAAAGTCGGGGGAATTAAATTCCCCCGGCCAGCTTAAAATAGCCCCCCATAAATGAGGGGGGGCCGCGGTTTCACAGGGGGGCAGGCGCCCCCCCCCTTTACCGGGGACCGGCCTTTGCCGGTCCCGTTGAGAAGGAACCGGCCGGCCAGGTTGGGCCGAACGGAAAAGGGGAAAGCCGGGGGAATTAAATTCCCCCGTCCAGCTTAAAACGGCCCCCCCATAAATGAGGGGGGGGGGGGGCAGTTTCACAGGGGGGCAGGCGCCCCCCCTATGCCAAACGGCTCGGCCAAAGCCGAGCCAGACAGCGCGTTGGGCGCACTGTCCCCAGCCGGACCGGTGCCTGGCCGGTCGGCCAGGCCGGGCCGGGCCGGGCCTACCCTGTCCGGGGCGGGTCGACCCGGTTTGGGCCAACCGGGGGGTCTCGGGCCGGGTCGGCCTGGGCCCGAAACCCCCTTTACCGAACTGTTTGGGTTCAAATGCCCATAACTCAGGCTACGGACCTCCAAACGATGCACCATCAGCGGCGATGCGATCCTTGGATCGGGACGGTCGTTTCGGTATATTTCACTCAAGGTTTCGGAATACTTTGAGTTCGTCTGGTTTGGTTCGTACACAAAACCAACCGGGCCCTCGGAGCGGAAACACTCATATCCTGAGCTACGGACGTCCGATTGACGTGCTGTCAACTTTGTTGAGTTCCTCTTAGTGAGATGGATCTTTTGGCATACTCCGCCTGAGGTTTGGACGCATGTGGAGTATGGTCGGGTTGGTTTTTCCTTAAAAACCAACCGGGCCCCTGGGACGAAAAAGCCAATAACTCTCAGACCGGGCGTCCGATTGACGCGCCGTCTGTTGCGTTGAGTTCCTGTTGACGATACGGAACTTTTGGATACATCAACTCTGGACTTTGTGACAGTTGATGTATCAGCCTCTCGGCTCGTGGAGCAGACCCTCCCGAATGAGCTTGTTGTGTGCGGGAACCCTAGTACTGGCTGCGACCGCTACTGTGACTGCGACGACAACTGTGCAGAGATCCTCAGTGGATTCGACGACGACGACTACAGCACTCAGCGATCCTATGTGGATCAGTGCTACCGATCCTGTGTGGGTCCGATCCTGTGTGGGTCAGCGCTCAGCGGTTCTGTGTGAGCCAGCGCCTACAGATCCTGTGTGGGTCCGATCCTGTGTGGGTCTTTGCGGGGGTTAGTTTACTACTGATCCTGTGTGGGTCTTTGCGGGGGTTAGTACCTATCGATCCTTTGTGGGTCCGACGACTTAGATGGATCAATGATCATCTCTATCGTCATTTGAAGAAGTATACCTGAGTGAGCTGAATCCTGTTTGCTTTCCCGTGTGGATTTTGTTGTGCTATCCTGTGTGGATTACGTTTTGCTTTCCTGTGTGGAATACGTATACTTTCCTGTGTGGACTGGGTTGTACTTGGGCTTGGAGGTTGGAGCATATTGAAATTGATGACTTAGGTATATGTATGGGAATATACCTAAGCAGCATCGGTTGTTACTTCGTGATTGTATCTTTCCTTTGTGGATTGTCCTTTGTGGATTTTGGGAGACCTTCAGGGGTCTCGGGGTCCCTACTGAGTAGCTTATACTCACCCCTGCATGGGCCACGCCCGCACTACGTTGTGTTGGTTGCAGACGACGGACAACGTTGATCGTGGTTGAGGCTTGCAGAGCAGGACGACACCTGGAGGTGGACCACTGGGCGGGACGTACTCGGAGCGGACGGCGGGACCCGAGGAGCTGTGGAGCTATCTGTACCCACCCTTCAGGTGGGAATTCCAGTGGATGACTCGGCGTAGCTGCTTTTACTTTTCAGTTGCTGTTTTCCTTTTCGAGTTGTACTTTACTTTCAGTTTGGGTTTGTATACTGGCCCACTTTCTTTCCGCACTTACAGTTGTACTCTGTTTTCACTTAGTGTTTACTTTTCTACTTGCTTACTCTGTGGTGCTTGTTTACTTTACAAAGACAATGCCTTCCCTTTTTACCGGGATTTACACCTTGGTGCTAGTCGCCAGCCCCTGGCCTATGGAAGGCGGGCTTGGGGTAGTCACGGCACGGGCCCCGAGGACGGGTCGTGACAAATTGGTATTAGAGGAGTTCGATTCTACCGCGAACTCTGATCTTTTCTATGTGAAGCAATAATTTTTAGCGTATTGAGTGTGGTTATCAGTCCAGGGAGTCCAGTGTTGGTGCGACGGCCGACGTATCCGTACACCAGGACCCTGAATTCTGATTTCCGACTTAATGCACGAAAACATTGATTGCGTGTGTGTTTCAAGTTTTCTTTGTGATTACTTTGTATCAGCTCACCAGGTATATTGTTCTGACCGTGGCGCACCTATTTCCTTTTCAGGATGGCCCCACGACGGCAGCCAGCTAGGGTTCCGAGAGTCGAGCGTGACGACAGCCTACCGAGCGACGAGGTCTCGGTGCAGGGCCCTTTGTCAGCAGTGGCACTGGCGGTAGCACTACCCGCTGAGCCACCGATACTTCCAGTACCAGCCGTTGACGATGCACGTCGCCTCAGCGCACTGCATGAGTTCCAGTGCCAGCGACCGCCCAAGTTCCGTGGGGAGACGGACCCCCAGGAAGCCGAGGACTGGCTGGAGGCAGCCGTACGAGTTTTTAGGCTAGTGAGGACACCAGCAGACCTCATGGTGATCCTCGCTGCGAGCCTACTGCACGTAGCAGCGGACCGATGGTGGAGATCGATGCTTCAGGTGCACGATGAGGCATCTCTACTCTGGACAGACTTTGAGAGCCTCTTCCGCTCAGAGTTTGTCCCTGCCACCCTCCGTGCGGTACGCATTCAGGAGCTTCTTCAGCTGTGGCAGGGCAGCATGACAGTCGCCCAGTACTCGGCGAGATTTACCGATCTCTCACGCTACACGACCGACATGGTACGAGACCCATTCTTCCGGGCCCGGACCTTTGAGCAGGGATTGAGACACGAGATCAGGGCATCGCTGATCTCCCTCAGCATTCCGACTCAGACAGGAGTACTGGAGCGAGCCCTTTTGATCGAGAGCTTTCTTGCTGAGTCTACACCAGCACCAAGACCCACTGCAGGGCGGCATGTAGCAGAGTCTTCTACAGCAGGTAGTCGACGGATGACTCTTGGGTCCAGGAAGACCGGACCCTCAGGCAGACGACCTCAGGACACTGGCTCAGCAGTGCGGGGCACACAGCGCGGAGCCAGTCTTTCGAGAGGCAGACAATGCTACTCGTGCAGTGGGCAGGGCCACATGGCTCATGACTGCCCGACCCGCCGTGTCGAGGAGCAGCAGACGGTTGAGGGACCACCAATGCAGAGGCAGAGGGTCGACCGTGGCGGTCCGCAGGGAGGAGGCGGACGAGGCAGAGGAGCTGGCCGAGCAGCAGGCGGTGGGCGACGCTTTGAGGCTCTACCACCACCACCACCAGGAGGTCCACCCCGACCACAGGGAGCTGGCGGGCAGAGACAGGCACAGCTCCAGGCAACAGAGGCCTACGACCACGGCGTGCCCGAGATGATTCGAGGTACTATCTGTGTCTATTCCACCATTACTGCAGTACTTATAGACACAGGAGCGAGTCACTCTTTGATAGCCGATTCCCTTGTTCGGAGCTCGGAGATTCCGACAGAGCCGTTGGCTCGATCCTTACGGCTAGAGACTCCTACGGGAGCAGACTCGACGATTACGCACTGGTGACGGCAGTGTGAGTTTACTCTTGGAGGCGAGAGCTTCGGCTGGGATCTTCTTGTAGCAGCGTCGAGGTCTTACGACGTCATCTTGGGCATGGATTGGTTATCTATGGTCCATGCACAGATTGACTGTTTTAGGAGCAAGGTGCGATGTGTACGCACCGACGGGAGCAGTTTCACCTTCACCGGCGAGAGGGGAGCCTTTGCAGCACAGGATGGACTTCCGCAGAGGAGAGGACAGCCCATCACTCATCAGTTGGCTAGCATCATCCTAGGAGCAGTTGACGTGCGGAGTCCTGGTTTTCCTGCAGTGGTGGATCAGTTTGCGGACGTTTTTACCAACGACGTTCCAGGGATACCTCCTCGTAGAGAGGTAGACTTTTATATTGACCTGTACCCCGGGACAACCCCGATATCAACTCCAGCATATCGGATGGCCCCCGCCGAGCTTCGAGAGCTACGGGTACAGTTGGAGGACTTGCAGAGCAAGGGGTTCATCTGACCCAGTGTTTCACCCTGGGCTTCCCCGATATTGTTCGCCAAGAAGGCGGACGGGAGCTTGCGAATGTGTGTCGATTATCATCACCTGAACCAGGTGACAGTGAGGAAAAAATATCCTCTACCGAGGATTGATGACCTCTTTGATCAGCTCAAGGGAGCACGATGGTTCTCGAAGATAGACCTCAGGTCAGGCTATCATCAGCTCAGAGTTAGAGACGAGGACGTGCAGAAGACGGCCTTCAGATGTCGGTATGGCCACTATGAGTTCTTGGTTATGCCTTTCGGTGTAAATAATGATCTAGTAGTGTTCATGGACCTCATGAACAGGATATTTCAGCCATACCTCGATCGATTTGTCATGGTCTTCATCGAAGATATTTTGATCTACTCGACGACTGAGGAGGAGCACTCCTACCACTTACGGGTTGTACTAGACACACTCCGAGAGCACCAGCTTTATGGTAATCTCTCGAAGTGCCAGTTCTGGATACGTGAGGTCCACTTATTGGGGCATGTCATCTCTGAGGTGGGAGTTGTAGTGGATCCTGCGAAGATCGAGGCAGTGTTAGCTTGGGAGCCACCCAGGAGCGTAACAGAGGTGCAGAGTTTCTTGGGTCTAGATGGATACTATCGGAGATTCGTGCCAGACTTCTCTAGAGTTTCGGCACCACTCTTAGCTTTGAAGAATAAGGGGAAACCCTTCGTGTGGTCAGAAAGATGTCAGCAGAGCTTCCAGGATCTGAGACAGAGATTGACCAGCGCCCCTATCTTGAGGTTGCCTGAGGAGGGAGTAGGGTACGTAGTCTACTGCGATACATCAGGGACCGGACTTGGATGTGTCCTGATGCAAGAGCAGGCAGTGATCGCCTATGGATCATATCATTTGAGGCCGCATGAGCAGAACTACGCTACCCATGACCTGGAGTTAGCAGTAGTGGTCTTCGCTCTGAAGACATGGCAACACTATCTGATGGGCGAGAGCTTTACAGTCTTTTCTGATCATCAGAGTCTCAGGTACATCTTCTCGCAGAAGGACCTGAACCTGAGACAGCGGCGATGGCTCGAGTTCCTCCAGGACTATGACTTTGAGATAGTTTATACTCCTGGGAAGGGGAACGTAGTAGCCGATGCCCTCAGCAGGAGGACGGACATTCAGCTACTTGAGGAGGCGACGGAGTAGCTAGCCTCTTTGCAGATATCCTTCATGGATATAGATGGAACAACCTTTCTTCAGTCTCTCACAATCACTCCTCCACTTCTACAGCAGGTCAGAGAGGCACAACGTGGGGACGCTGACTGTGAGATGCGGCGTGCACAGATATCCTCAGGACAGACACCTGATGGTTTTTCCTTTGGAGCAGAGCACGACATCCTTTTCAGAGGACGTACCATGGTACCAGCCGCTTTATGAGAGGAGGTGCTGAGAGAGTTTCACACTTCTACTTTGGCGGTACATCCTGGAGTGGCGAAGATGTACCAGGACCTCAGACGACAGCACTGGTGGCCGGGCATGAAGAAGGTTGTGGCAGAGTTCGTTTCTCGATGCCTCACCTGCCAGCAGGTGAAGGCTGGGCATCAGGTACCAGCAGGCTTAGT
This sequence comes from Viscum album, assembly GCA_963277665.1. Classification (NCBI taxonomy): domain Eukaryota; kingdom Viridiplantae; phylum Streptophyta; class Magnoliopsida; order Santalales; family Viscaceae; genus Viscum; species Viscum album. The sequence continues at coordinate 4,134,107 of OY728129.1, forward strand.
ACAGCCCTTGGAGGTTTCGAAGTGGAAGTGGGATGGAATATCTATAGACTTCATGACTGGACTTCCACGCACTTCCAGAGGTCACGACTCCATCTGGGTGATTGTCGACCAACTCACCAAGTCGGCTCACTTCTTACCCATCAAAGAGCAGGGCTCAGTGGAGAGCTTGGGACACCTTTACGTTTAGGAGATTGTACGACTTCACGGTGTGCCATCATCTATCGTCTCCGATGGAGATGCTCGCTTTACTTCTCGGCTTTGGAAGGGGTTGCAGGAGGCGTTCGGGACGCAGCTACATTTGAGCACCACCTTCCATCCTCAGACAAATGGTTAGACAGAGAGGACCATTCAGACTCTCGAGGACATGCTCCACGCATGTGTCCTAGACTTTGGTCATAGCTAGGAGGACCATTTACCCTTGGTGGAGTTTGCGTACAACAAAAGCTACCACTCCACCATCGGGATGGCACCGTACGAGGCATTGTACGACCGACCTTGCAGATCTCCTTTGTGCTGGACAGACCCTGGGGAGTCAGCACTTGTGGGACCAGAGATGATCCAGGCCACGACAGAGAAGGTCTAGGTCATCCAGGAGCAAATGAGGACAACTAAGAGCCGGCATAAGTCATACGATGACAGGAGGCGGAGGCCACTAGAGTTCGAGGATGGAGACCACGTCTTCTTGCGTGTCTCACCTCGATGTGGTTTATGGATATTTGGCCGTGGCGGCAAGTTATCCCCACGCTTCATCGGACCCTTCCAGGTCCTCAGCAGGATTGACGAGGTGGCTTATCGACTGGCTCTACCACCTCAGTTGCACCGGGTGCACGACGTCTTCCACGTATCTCAGCTGAGGAGATATGTACATGACCCGACGCACATAATTGACAATGGGGAGCCTGACGTTGACGATGGGGAGACTTTTACGGAGGTCCCGGTGGAGATAGAGGATCGACAGGAGCGGGTCCTACGTGGACGGTCGATTCCTCTTGTGCGCATCAGATGGCAGCACGGGAACCTCCAGGAGAGCACTTGGGAGCGGGAGGCTCAGATGCGTGCTCAGTACCCTCATTTGTTTCCCTAGTTTTGATGTATCTTTACGGGGACGTAAAGCCCTGAGGTGGGAGTAATGTAAAGACCCGTAAAATTCAAGGGAAATTTTTTCTTAATTTTCTTTGTAATTTTACAAGAGCGCGGTTTCTGACGGCACCTGATTCCGAGCCCCGGTGTGCCCGGAATCAATTTCCGAAGTTTGGCTCGGGTACATTCAGTGAACGAACAAGCAGGTTTTCTTATCTTTTGAACCGGTGCCCGGAATCGAATTCCGAGGGAACCGATGAACTCGCAGCGCCGATATTCTCTTAAGGAGACCTTTTTCGAGGTTATGTTTTATGCGGGATGAGAGTTAGTTTTGGGGGGAATTAGAAGAAGTTAAATAAATTGTGGAACACAATTTATTTTTAACTTTGTTGGTTATTTCCTCCCAAAGGGAGTTAGAGGTGGGGCCCACATCCACATAACCTCCCTTGAGAGGATAAAGTGTGGTGGGGCCCACACGAGCCCTAACTCTTCAACTTCCCTTAAACTCCCCAATAACTCCACTCTAATTAATTTGACAACTTGTGTTATTAATTAAGATGAGTTACTTAATTTCAAACTTTTGAAATTCAAAGAGGTTAGGATGTGTAAATAAAATAAGGCTTGGACTTATTTTATTTTGGTTAGTTTTATTTGCAACCTTGATAAGATTGGGAAGCGTTCTTTATCTTCTTCTTCCTCGACGAAGAACGTGAAGAACACCGTTCTTCAACGAAGAACTTCTCCGCCAAAGAACACGGTTCTTCCGCGATGCCGTATCCGCGACGCGACGTTCTTCTTCCGCGTCGTCTCTTCCGCGACAGTTTTCCATGATGAAATTGCCGTCAACGACTTCGAATCCTCGCTTCGCGACGTCGACGTTATTTTCCCGCGATGCCCGACCTCCGCGACGGTCGTCTTCCGCGGGTCGTTGACGAACGTCGTTCCTGAACCGAGGTAGGGGTTTTATTTTAATTCATTCCGTTCATGATTCTAGTTTGTCGATCTTCGTGGTTTTCGACTATTTGATATCGAATAACGCGAGGGGGCTAGTCCGCACAAACACGGACGACCCTCCTCCATATTTCATGAATGATTCCTTTGTGGTTGGTACGAGGAAGCATGGTGCCGTCGCACCATGCGGTTTCATGTGGAAGATATGTGCGGCGTCGTCGCGCCGCGCCGTGGGAAGAAATTCAAGGATGCGACGCCGTCGCACCGCATCGAAGGAAACCGAAGACGCCGCGGCCGGAGCGGGGCCGCGGCGAAGGGGCGCGGTGCCGTCGCACCGCGCCGGATGACAAAGGCCGCAGCCTGTTCCGGGCCGCAGCGGAACAAGGTGACCGGCGGCCAGCCGGGCCGCCGGTGTCGGAAGCCGGAAGGGGACCGGCCTTTGCCGGTCCCGTTGAGAAGGAACCGGCCGGCCAGGTCGGGCCGGACGAAAAAGGGGAAAGCCGGGGGAATTAAATTCCCCCAGCCAGCTTAAAAGGTCCCCCCATAAATGAGGGGGGGCCGCGGTTTCACAGGGGGGCAGGCGCCCCCCCCCTTTGCCGGTCCCGTTGAGAAGGAACCAGTCGGCCAGGTCGGGCCAGCCGGAAAAGGGGAAAGCCGGGGGAATTAAATTCCCCCGGCCAACTTAAAATGGCCCCCCATAAATGAGGGGGGGCCGCAGTTTCACAGGGGGGAAGGCGCCCCCCCTTTGCTGAACGGCTCGGCCAAAGTCGAGCCAGACAGCGCGTTGGGCGCGCTCTCCCCAGCCGGACCGGCGCCTGGCCGGTCTGCCAGGCCGGGCCGGGCCGGGCCGTGCCGGGCTGGGCCACGCCCAGCCGGGTCGGGCCGTTCCGGGCCGGGCCAACCCTGTCCAGGGCGGGTCGACCCGGTTCGGGCCAACTGGGGGGTCTCAGGCCGGGTCGGCCCGGGCCCGAAACCCCCGTTACCGAACTGTTTGGGTTCAAATGCCCATAACTCGGGCTACGGACCTCCAAACGACGCGCCGTCAGCGGCGATGCGATCCTTGGATCGGGACGGTCGTTTGGGTATATCGCACTCAAGGTTTCAGAATACTTTGAGTTCGACCGGGTTGGTTCGTACACGAAACCAACCGGGCCCTCGGAGCGGAAACACTCATATCCTGAGCTACAGACGTCTGATTGACGTGCCGTAAACTTTGTTGAGTTCCTCTTAGTGAGAAAGATCTTTTGGAATACTCCGCCTGAGGTTTGGACGCAGGTGGAGTATGGTCGGATTGGTTTTGCCTTAAAAACCAACCGGGCCCCTGGGACGAAAAAGCCAATAACTCTCAGACCGGGCGTCCGATTGACGCGTCGTCTGTTGCATTGAGTTCCTGTTGACGATACGGAACTTTTGGATACATCAACTCTACAATTTGTGATAGTTGATGTATCAGCCTCTCGGCTTGTGGAGCGGACCCTCCCGAACGAGCTTGCTGTGTGCGAGAACCCCAGTACTGGATGCGACTGCTACTGTGACTGCAACGACGACTGTGCAGAGATCCTCAGTGGATTCGACGACGACGACTACAACACTCAGCGATCCTATGTGGATCAGTGCTACCGATCCTGTGTAGGTCCGATCCTGTGTGGGTCAGCGCTCAGCGGTTCTGTGTGAGCCAGCGCCTACAGATCCTGTGTGGATCTGATCCTGTGTGGGTCTTTGCGGGGGTTAGTTTCCTACCGATCCTGTGTGGGTCTTTGCGGGGGTTAGTACCTATCGATCCTTTGTGTGTCCGATGACTTAGATGGATCAGTGATCATCTCTATCGTCATTTGAAGAAGTATACCTGAGTGAGTTGAATCCTGTTTGATTTCCTGTGTGGATTGTGTTGTGCTATCCTGTGTGGATTACGTTTTGCTTTCCTGTGTGGAATACATATACTTTTCTGTGTGGACTGGGTTGTACTTGGGCTCGGAGGTTGGAGCGTATTGAAATTGATGACTTAGGTATATGTATGGGCATATACCTAAGTAGTGTTGGTTGTTACTTTGTGATTGTATCTTTCCTTTGTGGATTATCCTTTGTGGATTTTGGGAGACCTTCAGGGGTCTTGGGGTCCCTACTGAGTAGCTTATACTCACCCCTACACGGGCCACACCCGAACTACGTTGTGTTGGTTGCAGACGATGGACAGCGTTGATCGTGGTTGAGGCTTGCAGATCAGGACGACACCTGGAGGTGGACCACTGGGCGGGACGTACTCAGAGCGGACGGCGGGACCCGAGGAGCTATGGAGCTATCTGTACCCACCCTTCAGGTGGGACTTCTAGTGGACGACTCGGCGTAGCTGCTTTTACTTTTCAGTTGTTGTTTTCCTTTTCGAGTTGTACTTTACTTTCAGTTTGGGTTTGTATACTGGCCCACTTTCTTTCTGCTCTTACAGTTGTACTCTGTTTTCACTTAGTGTTTACTTTTCCGCTTGCTTACTCTATGGTGCTTGTTTACTTTACAAAGGCAATGCCTTCCCTTTTTACCTGTATTTACGCCTTGGTGCTAGTCGCCAGCCCCTGGCCTATGGAAGGCGGGCTTGGGGTAGTCACGACATGGGCCCCGAGGACGGGTCGTGACAACAATACTGTTTTGCATTGTCAAGATAATTCTCCAATTGAAAATGTAGTGACGAGAAAGACCTCTTATCTTTATGCACTTGCAAACATAAGGCCAGTCATGTCTGATGCCTTATTATTGGTAGGTGAAATACTTTATTATCCAGAAGATAGCCCAAGGTGATGGTTATTCTCTGAAGCTCCCTTGGGTCATTTTCCTTCTAATATAGCAAAGGAAACACCAACGAATCTCATTGATTATGGTAAAGTAATCGAGAAGCATCCACTTTGGTTGTACCAAGTTGAGAAACCTATGAAAAAATATTAAGAGGATATGTTGAACATGAGAAAACAACTGAATAAGGGTGAAATAAAATTCATGTTCTAGCCTTTGTACACCTCTCAATACAACATTCTAGAGATATTGGCAGAAGATTGTATTCATGATATCTTACTCAACATATGAGAGACTCTTCATCATATAAAATCCAAAGTATTACCATATGATGATTATCAAAGTCATGTCAAGGTAATATTGGGGTTTTAGTGCCAAATTGACTTGGCATGTCTCCAGGTTTCCTGACATCTAGTGATAGAGAAGAAATAGGATGCCCTTCAACGTGCATTCCTCAATGCATTAAAGAGATTGTGACAATTGATCACAGAAACCCCATTTGGTGTTCATATCAGAGGATAGGGTGCACATGGAAAATTGCATTTAACTATGCTAAAAAACCAGAAAATCCCACAGAAAGTGGTCTAATGCAATGTTATTTCCCCAAGTTGGCTATAACAAACAAATTATATTCATGACAGAAGATATGTTCATAAAGAACAGGGCTCGACTAGCTTTTCCCAAAGTTAGGACTAAAGAGAGTGAGCTATTGAGATACTTTTGCATCAAGCATTTGAAAACATCGAGCATGCTTCCCACTTAGAGGATGTCAACCATTAGATAACAAAAATTTCTGAAATAACACAATGGTCTTTCGAAACAGGTTATTTAAGCGGGTGTCAGATAATACACCCAAACAAAATTTAAACCACATTTTGTAAAATAAGAAGAGAACCTACACTGATATTATTCCTAGAAGTTTAGGAACCACCCTAGCCTGTAGGGCTGGGGGATTTTTCAACCCAACCCTCAGAACCAACAAAAAGAGCCTAAAGTATTGAGAAAGAAGAACAAGAACAACCCCAACCCATAGGGATGGGGGACTTTTCACATTCACATTCCCCTCCTCAACAGAAGTCAATTTTGTCCTGATTAGGGAAGAAGCTATAAAATGAATGCATGATTGAACTATCTAAGGATTCCCTTATGTTACTATCCATAAAATAGTTCCCTAGAAACCAAAAAATTGGATAAAATAGTCTCTTAGAGGATGAAGAAGAATGCGATCTCACCAAGATACCGACATAATGAAAACAATGCATTATGCATTGGTAAATGTCATTAATTCCATCATGGAATATCCTCTCGAAAATGATTCCAGTTCAGGGGAGTCATAGGATGAAGTTCTTATTCATAATGTGGTCCACACTAAAGAAAATAAAGGAGTTGTGCGTACCCGAAATCAGAGGCTTGATTGAAATCAAGGCGTCCCCTTAAGTAATCCACTTCCACCATTTTGAAAGGAACCTAACAGGAAAAAAGGAAAAGGTTAGACTACGTTTCACCTTCTCCCTAAAGAAGTTTGATCCATTTCATTGGAAGAATGATTTTCCCAGAAAGAAGAGGAGATGAAGTAGTTGAGAAGACTTAATATAGAGTTACTCCAAAGCAGCATTCCTGCGAGAAATGCTCCATAAGAAGATCCTCAGATTTCACATATAGTAGGAACTCCTCAACAAAGAGAGTTTATTTCAAATAATGATATGGATAATGAATTACCTCTATTGGGTACACATACAAAAACGGTTCAAGAATGTCTTTATAATCCTATACCCATGGGTTATCCAAGACAAATACCAGCAGCACCACCACCGGTGGTCCTATCAGTTGTTGCACTAGTTTAGGCTCTAGATGTTGTACCTGTATTATAACACCCCGAGCTTCCACGATACGCTTCTCTTTCAATAATGCAGTAGCGTGTGTTGTACGCAACTTCGAGTTCTAACACACACCACAACCAATCAAAGTAGCCGTTATGAATAGTAATACCCACTTTTTGAAATTATATATATTTTATATTTCAAAATGAACTTCATTTTTGGATTCGGAATATCGAAATTATCCAAAGTTGAATTTTTTGTAATTTTCTGAGAACTTCCAATTTTTTTATGAATAGTGAAAAATACTTAAAACAACCTTTTTAATAAAAATAATTTATAGTGATAAGTTATAATATTGAGTGGTTTTAAAGTATAATTAGAATATATTTTTACCATTTTATCCAATGGTGGTCATTAGAATTAATTTAACATTGAAATTGGACATAAACAATTGCCAATCTTTTGATATAAATTGTTTCTTAAAAAACACGCTATTTGTTGTGACAGTGGGAATTAATTATAAAATTAATTAATGAAACTTATATGTTTGGAATTTTTTAAAATAGACATCATTTTTGAATTCAGAATATCAATTATAGCTTAGGGTGAAATTTTGGCATTGTTCTGAAAAACTTCAATTTTTGATGAATAGTGAAACCACTAAGTGGAAGTTAAATAACTGATTTTTCGTTTAAATGAAATTTTACCACTTCTGTGTTTTGAATTTCAAAAATCCGACATACATGGTTGTCATTAAGAAGTAAAATTTGGTTCAATGAGATTAAAATAATTTTTGGTGAATAGTAACTTTTAAGTTCTTAATCGCGATTAGAGGTAATTAGTGTAGTTTAAGGTAAAAATAATGTTTTAATAATATGAGATGAGCTTGACACATGTCCTACCCTCATTGGATGTGCCATGGCCGACCAAGAAAATCCATGGGTCAACTTGGGGACCCCATGGAGCCACTTTAGTTGGAAAATGACATAAATACCTTTTATTTAATGTTAAAGTAAAAAATGACACAAACATGAAATGTTTTACTAAAACAATTTTTACATGGGGTTATACAAGTCATATTTTTGACTATAAATAGTAATTGGAAATATAAAAAGATTTCCTACATCATAGTAGTTTTTTTATAATTTTTAGACATTAAATAAATTAAATTATTTATGACATCATGATGATGTAGCGATGACCTCATTATTTAACGATTTAAATAAAATAAAAATATAATGTAAAATCCAAGGCTTACACTTGTCAAAAACCTATTGGATGAGTATATTTATAACCCTTATCACCTTAGCCTCGAATTATATAAGTGTGGGACCTTTAGAATCCGAAAAGCATTGTATAATAAAGTAACATTTTATTACTTTCCAAAAGTGCCCCTCCTCTCCACTTATAAAAGGCCCCCACCTCTACCACCTCATTCACACTTTCAAGCAATTTGGATCGGCCAACCTCTGCCCAAATACTCTCCCAACTTCCCCCTCTTACTCCTATAAGCCTCACTTTGGGCATAATTCTTCCCAAGGAAGCCTTTGGCTCAAATCAAAAAGAGTTACCCGATTTTTAGGTAATGTCTTCTCTAATGTTGTTTTGTTTTATTTAGCTTCTCCAACCCCTTAAAATCTTTTTATTCATTTCTTTTGTAACAACACCAGTATCCTCAATATACTTGGATTTTTTTATAAGAATGATTCGAGCTACACTTACACACACCTACATCTAATGGTTAAAGAACTTACTGTTTCTGTGGATGGCGAATTTCTGCCTCACGAAACGATGATTGTTCAACACTCATATAACACCTTCAAAGGTGGAAATTAAGATGTCACTATATTTATATATGATATATAATATGTTTATGTTTTACTTATGCTTCTGTATTTCTCATTTATGGCATACTTTATGATTTCCATTATGGGTAAACGCGATAATTTCATTTTAGGAAGTGCGGACTACCGCCCCCTCAAAGTGATTTGAATCGTTAATGCCATACGTGGGATGTATAAAGGATGGAGTAAATGGTATTATACACTATATTATACTAGAATTATATTATACATTTATATCATTATGATTTCATTCCATTAAATACGAAATATAAATGAAAGTAGCGTTCATGCGTACGTACGGCTTACCGTCTCCATGAACGGTGCATTTCATTTCTTACCTCTAAATGTTACGTAATATTATAAATGAATTTATATACTGTATATATATTATATATATGATATCTACATCATGAATATAATTCTAGATATAATGGATATTTCACCACATGAACAACTTGTAATTATAAGAAGTTTATTTTTGACTCAAGTACCAAAGATCGACAAAACGACCGTTATTAACTTAAATAATTACATAATGTTCATAACATGGTAATAAGTGATATAAAAAGGAATAATGAACATGAAAAAGGTTCTTAAGTAAATAGAAATTAACTCTAGTTTATTATTCAGGAGGTTAAAGAACGGTTGAGTCAGGACAAGACGCAAGGTAAGGGAACTTCTTAACCCAATTTCCATTCTTTGGGTTAATCTCCTACTTTCAAATTATGTCATGATATTATTATGTCCTATTTTGTATTTTTACTTTCTTTATGTGTACCTATAGTGAATACACATAATAGATCTATTTTATTTTAAAAATGATCTTTTTAAGGACTTCATCTCAATCTCCTTTCATTGAGGCATATTTGGTTTTATACACAACTTTCTTTTATACGGTGTATAAACCCCTTTGACTTTTACGTTTATTCAAAAGGAATTTTTTTATACGAAGAATTTTACTAAATGACAAAAAGGTAATGTTTTCCTTTCCGTACTTATGCGGAGACAACGACTTCTCCGCCGCCGTGACCATTATTTGAGTTCCGGCTTCCTCTACAAGCCATCACTTTTTTTAATGAAAAATAAATACAAAGTTTTAACTTGCTTTTATTTTGGTATTGAAAATGGTTTTGAAAGCATTTTTATTATATCAATGTGTTGTATTGACATCTTGTGATTGAAATGTGGAAATGTTATGTTTCCTTTACGCATGTTTTATGTGATACGATTATGTTATGGTTTATGATATGTTTAAACCTATTCATATGAGGAATGCATTGGACTTAATAAGTGACGGGTGGAGCCCGCTATAGCTCCTCGATGCATCGGCAGGTCTCATGAGACAAACTAGTGTCTTGGCACGAGGCCTTGAAAAAAAATCTTATTTGTGGTCTTGGCATGAGGCCTTGGCTACGTGGTTATGATAGTATGGCATTATGCATTCCATCATTATGAAAGTGGTTATTGATATTTCATGTGATTATTCGACTAGTAGAATATCCATGTGAATAAGTAAATGTCATTATCTCATTTTACTTTTGCCATATTATGCTGAAGTTCAAGTTTAAAAAGGCTTTTGTTTTCGTTATACATTGCCTTAAATGTTAATGTTTATTTATGAAAGCTTCCGAAATATTGTTATCCTTACTGAGCCTATGAGCTCACCCCTTTCAATGTTTTAATATTTTCCAGGATGTGAAGAATTATTTTATGAATGACCTGCAGGGATAGTCAGAAGAGGATATGAGTGTGGACTATGAAAACTTTGTTATTAGTTTTTCACTTTATGATGTAATGTAACATTTATGAATGTATCTAGTGTTTCCAAGGCTACTAAACTAATCGGTCTTTCGAGACTTGATCTTTTGTGATCATGCCAATGTTACGAATTAATGCACCGACTCTGGGTAGCTGGGCTCAACATCCTTTGATCTAGGTGTCTCTGTAGGCAGAAAGAGCTGTCTTCCTCATGAATACCTTGGCTCTCCTCTGCCATCTCTCCCGCCCGTGAAATCCTTTCGTGATGCCCTGTGTGGATCGCACAGTGGCTTCTAGAAGATCTGCTTCCTGGTGGTGGATCCGGTCTCTCCGATGGTGTCCACGGATGGTGCATGTGTCTCGGTGGAGGTTCCCCCGGCTGCATTCATGGAGGCCGTCTCTTGCCTTAAGTGGACGCTCATGGCTCATTTCGGGGTGGCGAGGACACCTTTGCAGGCGTTCAAGTGGTTTGCGGATTCCTGGGGGTTAAGCGGTCAGATTCATATCTCTTCGATTCACAGGCATTCCTTCTGTGTGGTGCTGGAGTTGAGGTGGATTTTGTCCATGTTTGGTGCAAAGTTTCCAAAGCCTTTGGGTAGTGGCGTTTCAGCTTGGCCCCATGGTCCATGGAAGCACACAAGGGAAAGGAAAGTTCTCGTGCCGTGGTCTGGCTGGGTCTCCCCGGGCTTCCCTGCCTTTTCGGTTGTGTGTGGATTTGGATCTATCCCAGCCGATTCTTGAGAAGATCTCTTTGAAGGTTTTGGATATGCTGTCTTGGGACTAAGATATCTCATTCCCGGTTTATCCCCAGTTTTGTTCCTCTTTTTTCCTCGAGGGCCACTCTAGGATTTTGTGTAGAAATAGGAAGATAGGAAAGGCTCACCAGGCTTTCAAGGCTCCTTCGGGCAGAGGTTCTCCTCTGCCCAGGCTGGGGGGATTCGAGTATGTCACTTCCCTAGAGGCGAAGGTTGAGATAGGGGATGTTCAGACCCCCCAGGGAGATCCTGAGAGGACGGCTCAGCCCTCTTGCACTTCTAAAAGCGAGATTTCCCCCTGCTTGGACCTCTTAGCTTTCAATCTCGGAGTCCCCTCTCCGAGGATTTTGGCCCTCTCTGTATCCTGGCTCAGGCCCTTCCCGTTGCCTGTAGTAGGCTGGTTGCACGATCAGTTCTTGGCTCCTCATCTGTCCGCTCTGAACCAAGGGTTGTTTCTTCAGTCTCCTATGGAGGCCCTTCCTATTACTGTCTTCATGGCGGAGGATGCAGGTGGCCGCCTCTATTATCCTCCTTTCATGGAGTCCTGTCAGGAGGAGGGTTCCAGTACAGTCTCAGACAAGGTTTTAGGTGTTTTTGGCACTATGGTCTCAACTGTGGTTTCTCTGTTCTCCCTCTTGTCTCCAGGGAAGTTGGGTGGATTTCCTATGGAGGTTCCTTCTCCGTTGACTCCCTCAGTCCCGGTTCCCTCTGATTAGAGGCAAGGTATATGCACTTAGGCAAGGATGAGACAGCTAAGGGGAGGCTCTTCCTCCCTCTCCATGAAGACCGCTGAGCCTGGGGCCAAAGACGGGCTCTTCCCTGTTTAAATGTTATCCATGCTCATATGGAATGCCCATGGCCTGGGTGCATAGGTGAAGACCGACTTCATAGCTTCAGAAGTTAAGAAACACAAGGTTTCAGTAGTAGTTGTTCATGAGCACAAGTAGAAACCGACTAAACTTAGGGAGTTTTGCTGCAAGGTTAGAATGAATGGATCCATTCAAGCACTGTCAATCAACCGCCATATCTGGATCTTTTGGAATGAAGAGGTCTCACTAGATTTGATCAGTGCGGGTGATCAGTTCATCACTTCAAAAGTCACGTAGGGTTTAGAGTGATTCTTTGTTTCCTTTGTGTATGGTAGCTGTGATGCTCAAGCCAGAAAGAGCCTATGGTCTAAGCTTGGTTCCTTTGATCCGAAGGATCTTCCATGTCTTTTGGTAGGGTAATTCAATATCATCCTTGACCCGGGGGAGAAGAAAGGGAGGGTTGGATCCCCCAAATAGGTCAGCTTGGATTTTGTGAGCTTCAGGGCGAGCTCGGGCCTTCTCGACCAGGGTTACTTGGGAGAATGCTACACTTGGTGCAACAACCAGAAGGGAGGCAGGCGTAGCTGGAGTAGGCTCGACAGGTGCCTGGATAACAACAAAGCTATCAACATGTTTCCTAATGCTAAGGTACATCATTTTATCTGAGGAATTTCAGACCACTGTCCTCTACTGGTTTCTTTACCTCCTAGGCAGGATTTCCCAGAGCATTTTAGGTTTTATCATCAGTGGTCTTAGATCCCTGGTTACCAGCTGATCGTGAGGAAGGTGTGGGGTGAGCCAGTTCACGGGCATACATGGTCTTCTCTTCATAATAAAATCTGGAAACTTAAGCTCGGGATTGAGGTGTGGGCCAGGGGGATCCCTCTGTTCGACCAGAACATGGAGACATTAAAATAGAGCATCAAGGATTAGGAATCCAGCCTAGAAGAGGCTTGGAGTGAACCTGTCTTTGAAGATCTTGTTTCTAAGAAGGTCTGTTGGGCAGAGTTGATCCTTAAATAGGAGAGACTGGCCCGGGAGAGATCCCGGGTGAGACAGTTGCATGAGGGGGACAAAAACACAACGTTTTTTCATGCATGCATCAGCAAAAGGAGATGCATGATCAAACCCAATATTCAACTGGAGGATAGAACTTACACAGAAGACAGAGACACTGTAGGGAGCATGGAACTTTTTTTCTTTAGGGAACTCCTTGCGAGTCCTAACCCGAGGATGGCCAGTGGTTACTCAAGTGGTAATGCGGTTATCTGGGAGGCAATTCTCACAATGGTGCCTAGCCTGGACAATGAGTGCCTGAAGGCGATTCTAGAGGAGGAAGAAATTCACTTGGCGATGATGAAACTGAATCTTGAGAGTGCACCTATATCGAATATCTTCCCTGGCTCATTTTACAGAGGAGTGTGGTACATGGTGAAGGGGGATGTAATCGAGGCAATTCAGGATTATTTTCGCGGAGGGAGTCTGCTCCGAGTATCTAGTGCTACCTCTTTGGTTCTCATCTCGAAGGTCAAGGACCCTTATTCTCTGTCTCACTATAGACCGGTGAGTGTTTGTAATTTTCCCTACAAGATACTCACGAGCATGATTAACCAAAGGCTATCCTAACTCATTCCGTGGTGTATATCCACTGAGCAACATGGGTTCATTTGTGGGAGTTCCATACAGGGAGCTATCGCTCTTGCCCAGGGGGTGATGTGGGACATTAACTTGAAGACCCATGGTTCTAACCTAGTGATCAAATTGGACATGAACAAAGCTTATGATTGGATCGAGTGGAGTTTTATCAATAGAGTTCTCATAGCTATGGGGTTCTTGTCCAGGGTGGTGGACCTTATTTTCTGGAGTTTCAGTTCTCCATGGTTCTCGGTGGCTTTCTTGGGGAAGAGTCACAGTTTCTTTAAGGCAACCAGGGGCCTTCGGCAAGGCGACCCGATCTCTCCCAATCTCTTTATCCTAGCTCAGGACTCTCTGAGTCGTCTTATCAATTGAGGAGTATCAAGCAGATATATCCTTCCCTTTAGAATAAAGATGAAAATTCCAACGATATCCCACTTGATGTTTGTGGAAAACACGGTCATCTCTATTTAAGGCATCAAAATAATTCTGGATGAGTACTATTTTTGGAGTGGTCAAGTTATCAGTAGCTCAAATATCCATTTCTTCATCTCTCATAGGTGTGCTCCCCAGCGGGTCTCCTCACTCTGCAACCGCCTTGACATGCAGTTTAGTGTTTTCCCTATGGAGTACCAGGGCTCGCCTGTTTCTTTAGGTAGGCTTCGAGTTCGTGACTTTGATCAAATTGTGAATAGGATCACGAGCCACGTACTGAACTGGAAGAACTGATTCCTCTCATTTGGAGGCCGTATTGCCCTGGTCAATAGCGTCTTGTCAGCAATCCCAGTTCATGTGATGGCTTCCTCCTACGTTCCATGAGGTGTTATCAAAATTATTGATAAGGTGCTTTGTAGTTTTATCTGGGATGCAAAGTCTGAAGGAAAGAGGCACTAGGCCTCGTGGGACAGGATGGTGCAACCCGTTCATGGCGGGGGGGGGGGTCAACATGAGGTGTCTTCAAATCATTCTCCATTGTCTGCATGCGAAGCTTGCATGGGAGATTCTTGAGGGACACACTCTCTGGGGAAAGACCATGTCTAAAATTTGTGGAGGCTCTAGGGAGGTTGTGAGGGAGTACTACTCTCCCTTATGGTTGATCATCTTCCCTCTAGTTCAGACTCTCCAACAAAACTCTCGTTGGCTGGTTGGCGTTGGGGGCATCTCTTTCTGGAACAATAATTGGGTGGGATCGGTTCTTGGTTACCCTAGTTTTCTGGCTCCCCTAATCACGGTGAAGGAAGTGAGTCTCTATCCCAGATTCATGAAGGTTGTCCTAGATGAAAAAAACAGGGCCTCCTCGATTCCACCGTGTTCAACTCGGAGCTAGACAAATGCATGTTTACTCCTTATTACTCAGGTGTCTTCTCCTCTAGGGATTTCCGTAGGTTGGTCTCTTCATAGAACCTTCAGGATAGCTGGAATGGAGTGCTATGGTGTAACAAAACTCCAGCGAAGTACAATTTTCTATCTTGGGGCATCAGTAATTATGCCTTATCCACGGATGAGAATATCAAGAAGGTGGGGATCCGTTTTGATTCAAGGTGCCATTGTTGTAGCACAGGGTGGGAGGAGAGCTCTCAACATCTTTTCTTCGAAGGGGAATGGGCGCAGGGAGTGTGTTATAGCTTCAGTGGACTTACAGCCTTTGCCTCGCGGGATATCAGGGTTGCTCCTTTTCTGGTCAGATGGTTTCAGGGCATGAAAGATTTAGGTATGGAATGGCTGGCGCGGACAATGATATTCAATTCTGGTTGTTGGTGTCTGTGGAAATCCAGGAATGAGGCTAGATTCGAGGGCCATATTCCTTTGGTGTGGGCCATCATAGTGAGGACCCACTTTCTACTGGTGGATTTGGTGTCTCTCAACTTGAAGTGGCGGGGGGATCCTTCATTAAGGTTTCTTCAGGCCAGGGTCTTGACCTTGTCTCCCTCTCTCAACCATCTGTAGGGGAGATGGGTTTGCTGGAATTCTCCCATCAGAGGCCTGAAATTGAATTCTGGAGGGTCGTGTACGATGGGTGACATGAGTGGAGTGAGAGTCGTTCGAGGTCCAGGGGGCAATGTTGTTCTGGCATACTCTTCGTTCTATGGCGATGGCACCTCTATTCAGGGCGAGGCCAACGTGATGCTTACTGGGCTCACCCTTTGCATGCAGCAGAACCTTGAAATTACAGAGGTGGAGACCGACTCTATGATCCTCCATGATTCCCTGCTCGGTAGAGGTTATTCTCCCTAGGCTGTTGAATACACAGTTCGCAAATGTAGAGATCTTTTGGGAGACCACATCCGTGTAACTCATACTTGGTGTGAGGGGAATAGGGTTATGGATCATCTGGACTCTTTGGTGGACCATAGCTCCATTAGAACTACTCTCATCACTAATAACCGCCTGAAAATGAAGGGCATGATTTTAGTTAGAAGGGATTCCCTTGGATTGCATTATTTCAGACCCCCTTAGCTATGGTTCCTTGTTGTACTCTATTTTTGAATAAAAATCTAATTTGGATGGATGGATGGAATTTAATTTGGAGTCTTTGAGCTATGGTGATTTGGAGAAGAATAAATATCATTGGGATTGTGCCACTTCACCAATGTACCATTTTGATTTTCTCTTTGTACTTAAATTGAATTGCATGAGATCTTTGTCAAGCAGGTATCACTATACAGAATCAAGAATTTTATGATAGATTCAGTGTTACAAATTAAGAATTTTACTAAATTATATGCTTTCACTACATACCCAGTTCCTTCATGATATAAATCTGACCATCCAGAGAAACGCCAAAACTTCATGGTTCATATTCCACACCGTAATATAATCCCTCAAATTAAAACACTATAGATCACCATGAAACCTACCATAATGCATAAACTCTTCTCCACCATCTAATATATCATGGGGTAATAACTATGGCCATGAAATGATGCATTATTCCAGCTAATATTCCAGTTAACTTGTTTCTTTAACTTCCACCATTCACCTCCAAATACATTCCTAACATCTCAAACACCCCAAATCCATAAAGTAAAGGAAAAGATAAAACCTAAGCCTCTAAATATATTCTATGAATAATTCCATGTGTTTATTCAAACATTAATTTTCCTTGGACTAATTTTGAAGTAAAAAATATCAAAATTAATTTCCATACGTAAGTCATCAATATTATATTTCTTATCAAATTCATCCCAAATTTTTTTTATAGTGTATGAATTGGAATAGTACACATCAAAAAAATATTTTATAATACAGAGAGGGAAATCCCTCTACCCAACTGATCCCTTTCATTACACATAAAAATTTCACCAATTTTGGGATTATCCTTTGTCTGTTCAGGTTTTTTAGAATGAATCTTAGGAAACAAACTCTAAATTGTAAACCAAATATCCCTACATTGTTTCCATGGTTTGTATCACTAACAATTAAACTTTCAATAATTCCATATATATCCACTATAGTAACAACACTAATTACATAACTAGATGAATTCATTTTGACAACAACAAGTCATGTTAGATTAATCCTGATTGTCCTCTCCAAGATTGTTAGAAAAACACACTAGAAACAATATATTAATGTGATGATTAAACTAAAAAAAATTATTTTACTAAATTAATTCATGATCACATAATCCAAAAAAAAAATTAATATATAATATAAAATAAGAAAACATTATGATTCCGGAATACTTATTATGCCAAATCCTCGACTAAATCATTGAGCAAAAATGAATTTGCTTGAAGAAGACATTTCCCCACTTACACTATAATGGGTTTGAATAACACCACTTCCAATATAAGACTATTTGAATCCTAAGAAATGTTATATATAATAGATCTCTTTGAATATTACTCTATTCACCAAAAATCATAGGAGGTGATAACCCAAATGTGTATATGGTCGAAAATCCGTGGGGGGGGGGGGTGGTAAAGTGACTGAAATAATTTTTTAAACAAAATGATAAAACAAATCTTCTTAATTTTCATAAAACCCCTCTCTTAATATTAAATAGTATTCTTCTTTAACTTTATTTATTTCTATGTTTTTATTATTTAGATGTATCATAAGGTCCTTTTACTTATTCTTATGGATGTTTAAATATCTTTATGTAAACTCTTGAAAATAATGTTCAAGTCCCTCCTCTCAATGTTTTTGTCTACTTCAATGTAATAAAGATTCAAAGGAGACACTTTCTTAACTTCTTGAAAATTTGTTCAATTCCATTGAATTATTTTTCATCTATTATAGTTCTCTTTTATGTTTCACTCTTTAAATATCCCATATGTTAAATTTTCTCCCTTTCTTTAGAAATTTAAATTCATTGTATCATATGATTTCTCTCTTGGGATGATTTTAACACCATAATTTTTTTATATGGAACATATATATGAATATATTATTATCTTACACGTGCGAATAGAATTAAATATCCCTCTAATGTATTGGGTAAAACTTATACCTCATGAGATTATTATGCATGGATCATGAGTAATGAGGCTAGTCTACTATGTTATGATATCTTAATAGAGGAACTTGTTTTATATTTATGATATCCTATGGTTGTTCATATACCATGTCCCTAAATTAAGAATCATGTTTATTTTTTCATGGTTTATGATCATTACATTATGATTTCCACATTTTATGTCATATACCCTTTGTATGTGTGCATAGTTTCATGGTATTTATATTCTCATTCCTTTATGATATTCTTTATGGTAACTCATGCATCTCCAGTTTATATCTTGTATTGTTTCCCTTACTAGGCTATTACTAACCCTTATATTTGTTTATGTATCTCCCTAGGGTTTTTTGTGTTGTGATATGTCTCAAAAAATTCATATATGAAGAATTTTGTCAAAAAAATATATGTGATTTTTATAAAAAAGAATAAAATATATTTCTAATCTTGAAATATACTAAAACTTTGGGTTTTGACTATGTATTTTAATATTGGGTTTCTATTATTGGGGTATGAAAATTCATCATCGATCCACCAGATATACACAATCAGAACTTAGTGCAACATTCATATAAGCTTCAGATGCTTCTGCCTATCAGATGTTATCCTACAAACTTGATATACTAGAAGATAGAAATTTTATCACACTCAACTCACCATCCCAAGTCGTCCAATCTCACATACTCCAAAAAAAACTCAAAAAAAAGTATACAAAAAAAAGAATACTTTTATTTTACATGGTTTAGAAAATTAAGTTCTATGTCCATAAGAGAACACTACTTTCATTTTCATTACTATGGGGTGATACAAATATTAAAAAATACAATTGAAAATTATAACTGATATTAGTTTAACATTGTTTTTCCACATCTTAGAACATGTGTAAAAGTGGTCCCAACCCATATTTATAGTGGTCCTTAGCTGATCTTCCGATTTCATCACCTTCTAAAATTCACAAACAACCCACCATTTGAACCTAATGACTACTGATCTCCTATTTTAATCAGAAACTGATCACTACAACCAGTGTAGTGATGAAGCTACACTAAAGGATGTAACTTTCACTTTCAATTTTTGGTTAACCATTCACAAGCAAGTACACATCCATCAGTCAATGTCCCTGTCTAATCAACCTTCCTTCACTGAAGATCCCACAACCATTGTCTAAACCCCAAGACTGAGTTAATGTTCATTTCTTTCTGTGCGGTTGTTTAACTATGGAACTTGAACAAGAATTACAATCCCAATAGTAATATATAATGTTTTAAAATGATGTAAAATCTATGTATTCTGGTTATGGGTTGTTGTATGAATGCCCTTAAAAAAATCTACCTATTTTTTTGTAGAAAATGTTAAATTATTTTTGAAGACATTTATTTTTGTCCCTTGAAATTTGAGATTAAAAACAAGAAAACCAATGTAAAAGATATAGTTTTATACTAGTGGAGCCTCTTAAAAAATAAAATCTAAAAAATGAATATGATAGTCAATTTTGAATCCTTAAAAAAACTACCAATAAGAAAAATAAAAGTGGAGTTGTCAAAAAAATCTAATAAATGAAGAAATATAAAAAAACTGGACGTGCATATTTGCACATCAATGTCAAATGAATTTATAAAATATTGAAAAACTAAAAATGTTTAGAGGAAAAATGATACAAAATCAAAATATTCAAAGTTACTAGAAAATTAATCTGAAGTTGTATTCTCCTTTAGTGGCTTTAGTTGTATGACTATTGTTTCATTGTCTGGGAGGAAAAATGTGAAACTTTTCTACTGTAAAAAAAATCAATTTTGGGATTTTGTTTATACAATATCCTATTTTGGATCTTTTTTTATGTCCCATATTTCGAGAATTTTCCCTTAGTGACATTTATAACAAAAGTTACAATTAATCAGATAGTTAGATAAAGAATAAATATATATTTATAGCATATACTAGAGTCATTTTTCTAGGGACACTACGAGATCAAGATTTTAATCTACCATGAGTTGATTTATTGATTATTGTAAAGTTAAAAACTTTTAAAGTGATCACAATCTAGTTCACCATCCCTTATCGACTCTCTCTCAAAAAAATGATAAAATGAATTGAATAAACATGACCATCTATAGGGGTAAATCCAATCAAATGAGATTAAAAACTATGATCAAGTATATTTTATTCATTGGATATATCTCTATATATGTTTACAAAAGAAACTAGGATTAAGGTATTTTAGGACTTAGAAAAAACATCATGAGGTAAAGTAAATAAAAGTATTAAACATATAAAACATAAACCAAGTTAGTTAAATGGAATTAATGGATGAATAACAATGATAAAAGGGGGAATGAAATCAAGAACACTAGAATTTACTTAGAAACCCTAAATTGGAAAAAAACACAAATAAAGGAGGAGATGAATTTTACTATAATATTGGAGATCCTAAGATTCAATGTTGGACTACAAAACAACATATTTATATGGATAAAATAAAACCATAGCCATACCACATGGGATCTTATTGGGGACAACGCTAATCATACGCCCCTAAGAAATAGCCAAGATCAACATATATACATGAGTTTTCAAATAGGTATTATAATTCGAATAATATTTATGGTTATGATGATTTAAATTAAAAATTGAACAAGGAAGTGGTGATTTAAGATGAGATTGTAAAATAAAAAATAAACATAAATCAAATTCGATTCAAGAAATAGTTTTGAAAGAAAAAGTAAGAACAAATTAATGATTGGACACATGATTTAACATGGTCTAGTTCCTTTGGGGATGACATGAACTAAGAAAAAGAACACCCACACACAAACATTTTATTTATCTCAAAAGAATAAATAGATACAAGATAAAACACACAAGAAGGGATGAATATAATACACTTCAAGCTAGTTCATTGATAATAATCAAAAGAAGGAAAAGGAACTTACAAACCTAGATTTATAAGGTCCTGATCACTTCTTGGATGTTAAATCTATGAATCTAAATTTGAAAGGATGGACAAAGTCTTGTTCTTCTATCTATTGAAGCAGACACTCACTGGTTAGTTCAGATTTGATATAAAGCCACACTTCTTCACCATAATGGATCATCATCTCATACTCCACCAGGAATAGTACACTTGAAGTGAAAATAGGGAGATGACAAGCATAGAACTAGGGTTTGAACATAGTTAAAGCTTCCTCTGAGATTAGGTTTAAACCATAGGAGAAATGGGATCATAACTAGGATGTAGAACAAGGATCAATCTCTCGCACTGTGGGGATAAGGCTGTAGGGGGACCTCAATCCCCCAAACAATGGCAGTGCCTCGAAATAACTCGACCAACCAACAAATTACACAAAACCACACCAAATAGAATTGAAATCATGTTAGTGAAATAATCCAAATAGGTAGAGGGTTTAGATCAAAAGGGTGATGAGATTAATCAAAGTCTAGAAACAATTCCATTGTGGATCGATGACTCAGTAGGTACTCGCTGAAGGAATAAACAAGCAGGTCAAACACAATGGCCCAAACCATAGGCCCATGTGGAATCCCCATACAAAAATTATATCTATAAAATACAATTTATCATAAAGAGAGAATTAATTCTAATTTTTGATGCATTCATATTAAAGTCATATAAATGGAAGAATAAAAAATAAATAATTTCAAACTGAAAACACAAAAAATTCACAAATCTCCACCATTTTCATTTGAAATTTATGATGTTTTTACACTTATAGTTATTGAATGGGAACTAGATTCATCTTATTTAAATAGTATTTGAATTTTTATAATACCACAACTTTAGTCAAACTATCAATCGGGCTATTACCATTATGTATCATGTTGGCACATACGGTTCCATATTCAATAATATCTCTAATAAAGTGTAATCCAATGTCCCTTTGTTTGGATTTACCAGGGCATATTATATTTTTGGATAAATGTAAAGAAGAATGGCTATCTCTATAATGTGTAATGATGAATTACAAAGCTTAAGTTTTGAATCCAAACCATTGTTCCACAAGACTTCCTTGGTAGAATCAGTCAATGTAATGTATTCATCTTTTGTAGTTGAAAGAGAAACAACATATTGCATGTTGCATTTCTAGGATATGGGGCCTCCATAAGAAATTACCACATACCCGGTTAATGACTTTTTGGTTTCAATATTACTTGCATAATAAATATCTACATATCTCATAATCAATTCATCAATATCTACATTTTTTCCATAACCCAAAGATAGGGTTAATGCATGCGATGAGTATCAAAGAATCCACATTAGTGCGTGCCAATGTAGCTTCCCTGGGTTATCCATACATCTTCTAAGAGTAAAAATTAAAAAGGTAATATCAAGTATGGTGCATATCATAGAGTACATAATGCTTCCAAAAATGATGGCATGGGGTATTTTAGACATGTACTCTACATCTGCAACAACAATGGGTGCTTGTGTCAAATAGAACTTAAAATGGTGTAAAAATAGTACACTTATAGGTTTGAGAGATTCAAATAAATAAATTTTAAGAAATTTAAAAACATAAGCATTCCAGGAAAGATATAAAAGTTTATTGGGTCTATCCCTAACAATTTATACACAAATAATTTTTTAATCCCTTAAATCTTTCATTTCAAAAACACCTTTTAATTGATATTTAACAACAATAATGAGCTTCATGTTATCAAATATAACCAACATTTCATCCACATATAACATAAGGTAAAGAAATGTATTTTTTTACAGATTTTAAGTAAACAAAAACATCATATTTAATCCTTGTAAAATGGTTATTAATCATAAAAGAATAAAATTTACTATACCATATCTTATAGGATTGTTTTAAACCATACAACGATTTATGCAAAAGGAATATTTAGTTAGGTTTTAATTCTTTATAATAAGCATCAGGAGGATTCATATAAATTTTTTCATTAAGGTGTCCTTTAAGGAATACTGTTTCCACATCTAATTATTCAATGTGATAGTCATAATAGGTAGAAAAAGAAATTATTAACCACATATAAGAGTGATTTACAACTACTGAAAAGATTTCAGAATACTCTATTCCCTCTCTTTGGAGGAATCCCTTGGAGACTAATCTAAATATAAACTTGATTTTCTTTCCAATAATGTTATCCTACTTCTATTTATAAATCCACTTACAACCAATTATTTTAGCATTGGGAGGTTTATCAATGATATACCAAGTGTGATTTTTATTTAAGGAGTTCATCTCTTCATCCATGGAAGATATACACTACTTAGAATCTCTATCATTAATAGTTTTCTAATAAGATTGAGGATTATCATATTTAAGATCCTTGGAAACTTAAAATTAAAATGAATCCATATCATATTGATTAAAATGAGTAGTAAGTATAAAGACTCTTCTAGCTCTATCACGGGTCAAATGGTAATCAGTATAGTTATGAAGAGGTTCATTGCTTGAATCTGAATAAGAACTTGATCTAGATTTAGCTTGGGTCACATGAAAAGGATTAGGTGGAGGAGGATTTATAGAATCCTCAAATTGGGTTGATGGTTTGGTATCAACAATACCATCAATGGATGCATCATCACTATCTTGAGTGATAGTTTTAGATTTGGGAGAGCAGGATTCATGAAACACCACATCTCTACTGATTATACACTTTTGGTACCTTGGTTTATCAACAAAAATTTATTACCTTTAACACCTTCAAGATACCCAACAAAAATACACTTGAGAGCTCGAGGTTCAAGTTTATCCATCTGGACATGGGCATATGCAGTACACCCAAAGACTCTTAGGTAATTGTAATAAGGTGGTTTGTTATTCGAGATTTATTTTCAATATTTAAAATGATTAGTAGAGGATGATCACCTATTTATGAGGTATACTATCTTGGTGTAATCCTTTGCCTAGAATGATTTGGGGGGACCTAAGCATGAAGAAATTCTTTGGACTCGCTCAAGGATATTTCTATTTATATGTTCAGTAAGTCCATTTTGTTGGGGGTTTCCCTAACTATTTGGTCCCTTGTAAGGAAATCATATTGAAGGAACCTAATGAAATCATTAGAGAGGTATTATAAATCATTATCACTTATCATTGTTTTGATTTTCTTTCCTACCTGATTTTAAACATGTCTTTTCTAAGTTTTGAAGGTTTCAAAAACATAATATTTGTTCTTGAGTATGTAAATACAAATATTTCTAGAGTTTTCAATAATAAAGGTAACAAAATAGGGGCCTCCACCATGGGTGGTAGTCCTAGCTGGTCCACATAAATCAGAATGAATGTATTCTATGGGAAACTAGATTTAAGGGTAGACTTATTGAAACTGACTTTCTTAGCTTTACCCATTACACAAATTTCACAAAAAGGAAGGTTATTGGGTGTAATGTTAGTTAAAACTCCTTGTTTATTAAGTTCTTCAAGACCCTTGGAGCTTACATGCCCCAATATCATATTCCATAATTGAGTATTATTATTATTAGACACATATAGACTACCCAAATACCTAGAATGGGTCTTCCCATTTATTACATACAATCCATTAACAAGGGAACCATTGATGATGGTTCTAGAGCCTTTGGAGATTTTTAAGAAACTTAATCAAGACCTAAAAGTGAGGTATTTTTGGTCTATAATTCCTAAGGATATCAGGTATCTATGGCGTTCAGGAACCCACCTAACATCTAAAAAAATAATGATACAATGGTCATCTAGTACCATTAAAATAGAAACTCTTCCCATGACTTGACACCTATAATTATTTCCTAAAAAGAACATATCCCTCTACTCTTTCTACCAAATCAGGGACAGACTCCCTACAAAGACAGATATGAAAAGATTAAACCAAATCAAGGACCCACTCATGAGTGAGTGCTTTTTCTGGACACATTCAGCACTTTAACAGTGTAATGTTCTGCCTCAACTCACTATTTAACCACTGGTCGGACCGATTTGGTACAAGACCCCAGGTGCACCACCCCATACGCCAGAGGCTACCAACTAGCAGTGGGGGTGTAAGATGATACATTAGGGAGACTATACCCCTATATCAGAGTATAAAAATAATAAATAAACAACCAAACATCATCCAAGAAAATATAGAATCGTAGTGTGCTGAATAAAAAACAACCAACAATAATATATGAAATGAAATAAAGGCTCGAACAGTCATGTTGAACATACAAAAATCCACCCACTAGTTCGGTCACTGATACATACCAGAGTAAAATAAAAATAAAACAAAAAGGATCTATTGCCTCACTGAGCCAAACCTCATCCTATCTCCTCACACCATCCGAGCTATCCTACTTGATCATGCTAATCTGGGCCTCAACCTGAATAGTGCTTGCAATAAACATGTAAGAGCTGCTCGGGTACCCATATGAAATAGTGACCCATATAGGGTGTGAGTACAACTTAGTAGGCTACAACCAATGGTGTATAAACAAATATAGTTTGAGTATATAGTGCATGCAATAAGTGATAGACAAGTGTATTAATTTAATAAAATTAATATTACATATAAAATAAACTCACTGACCCTCGAGTTTTGGGTTGACACCCGAGGTCAGTGAAACCTACTTCAATACATTTCTAGATATCTCGATTGAGTAGTGGATCCTTCTACATCAGGACGGATCACCCAAATAGATGGCAGATTCTCTCAAGTTAGGATGAATCCATAGTTTCTTATCTCAAGCAACTATGTGTCTTTCCCTCAAGCGCCAAGTGGTGGATCCTCCTGCTCTAGACGGATCACCCATATCATGTCTTAAGTAAAGAAACTCAGATCCATAAAAATTATCATGTTGTAGTTTCTCACGTCTTCCTATGGTTTAATACCATGCCAAGGGGAAAATATCATCTCATATTAGGATACATGAAGATTTCCATGCTGGTGTCGCTTACGTCTTCCCATGTTTCGATATCATGCTAAGTGGAAAAGATACCAACTATAAGTGGTGGGTTCCCCTACAACAGGGAAAATCATTGATTCCACATCTCACGAGACAATGGTCCAAGCCCTCAAGCATCCTATCAGTAATATCAAGTAAAATCAATCCAATCATATCATGCATCAATCGTACCAACAAATTATTATAATCCATATTGTTCAATTTATCAAATTACCAATTTACCAGTCATTTTTTATCATTTGGTGGATTCTCCTGCATCAATATGAATCACCAATACCATATCAAACCAAGATACCACTTATCACAATTTACATGTCATTCCATATTGTTCAATTAATCTCATTATCAATTAACATGAAATTTAATCTCATTTGATTGATTCTCCTACCTATGAAGAATCATTGAAGGTAAGCATCAAGTAACTAGACTCCTTAGCCAAATAATATATTCTCTTGTAGTTGGAGGAATCACCAATGATATGAATCAAGTAACCAAACACACATAAGCCATCAAGGTTAAATTATTTTGTTTATCAATTAACTTACCATTTATTCTCAACTGGTGTATTCTCTTGCATCAGGATGAATCACCAATATCATGTCAAATCAGGTTACCAAATTATTATATCTCACCTATTATGCCAAATTCAAAAGGTTAATCCAATTCTCAATAATTTCCATTAAATCAAGGTTTGACATGCATCTTAGGTGGTTGCAAGTCCTGATCACAATTCCAAGAGACCCAATGGGGTCCTTGAGAGTTCAAGCATATGAATTATCATCAAGGTAGTGGATTAACAAATTAGTTAGGTCACACACATGACATGACGACATGATTGTACATATTACATATACTATAAAAGTAGAAACAAATGAAAGGGAGTTGTTCAATACCACCTACCTAAAATAGAGTTAACCCCAAGCCAACTGAGGATCAACGGTGTTACTCGTATTTCCCCAATCCATTTGGTCTTCCACAAACACCATGATTACTATATCATGCCAAATAAATACAATTAATTAATTATAACTCAATTATAATTAATTAAATTATAATCAAGAACCCTACTCCCAACAGTGGAAGACCACATGCCGAAAGACATACCGCACAACGTCGCTTAGTCAGAACAACGACCAACCCTCCATAGGTGGTCCAAAACATGATTCCAACTCCATTCTAGGAAAAAACCCTATCTCACGGAAACACAACAACCACCAATTTAATATAATTACATTGGAATCATTGAAAAGAGAAAACCAATGATGTACCTTCAATGAATCACCCTTCAACAATGTGTGTTCAACAACATGGGATATCGCCTTGCCAGGTAGATCCAATATCTCATCATCCTCAGAGAAATATGTCAGGATCCGATGGATTTATGATAAAATTTCTAATTCAGATACAAGACATGACCATGAGAAAAAAAGTGAGAGAGACGTCAAGTAATTTTAGAAGAGAGAACTCACTTAGGGGAATCCATCGTAATCGGCGACGCTTAAATTGGTGAAGAGACGAGATCAGAAGGGATCCTGGAAGCCAAGACCTCTATCTCCCATAGATTCTTCAATAAGGGTTTCGAGAAGGGGGTGTGGGAGTTTTGAGGGTTATGAAACATTTTTGTAATTTAGAATGTCCACCCACAATTCCCAGGAAGAGCTTACAATGTGAAAAATAATTTCACGTCGTAAAATCCTTGAACAAAGCTCTTACCATTCCTAGAAAAACAATGTCACAACATGAAACTACACATCACACTATGAAAATTCAATCCATGCCTTCTGAGTCCAGTTTTATGCCTTAAAACCATTTGGTATACCCCGTGAAACCCCCTTACATCATAAATGTCCCATTTTACAATGTAAATAGGCTTATACAGCCCAAAAAAATATATAATCCATAAAAACTCCCCTTTCGTCTCCCCAAACCCCGAAGCCTTCACCTGAGACTTGAACACTATCCAAAAACATCCTTTTTTAACATTTAAACACTTAGAAACTCATCTTGATTTTCGATTCTCAAGATGGCCCATCCACAAAAGAAAAATTTTAAATTACCCATTGAAAAAATCAACCCATAAGAACACAGGTTCTTACAAGTAGTGTCATAACCAGAATCCACTAAAAGGTACTGGTAAGTAGGTTCTTTAGTCTCGGAATTTTGTTTTAGTTTTTTACACTCGGGTTTAGTTTGCTCATGTTTATCATGGTGGAAACAAACAATTTTCATATCCTTAAACTTAGACCTAAAGTTGGGTGGTTTATTATTATTGATTTTATCTTTACTATAGTTTTTCTTCTTACTCTTGGACTGTGTCATACCCCTTGTAAAAAGACTCTCAACCTCACCCTTAATTCAATGTTTATAATGCAATTTCTTAGAGAGCAGGACAGATTTAACCTCTTATAGGGTTAGAGAGTCATGACCATACATCATGGTCTCTGCTAATGTCTTATAGGAATTAACTAAAGAAATTAAAAGAATAATGGATTGGTCTTCATCATCAACAATCACATTTATATTGAAAAAATTAAGCATGATTTTATTGAATTCATCCATGTAGGTTTTAATTAAAACACCAGATTTCATTTTAAATGTAAACATGTGATGTTTCTTATAAATTCTACCAACAAGTGAAGTTTTCATGTACAATTTCTCTAATTTAAGCCATATACCACCAAAAATAAATTAATAAGAAAATTCTCTAAGAACTTTGTTGCCTGAAGAAAGAAGCAGAAAACTATGGGCCTTAACAAGAACATCAGAAGATATATCTTGGTAAACAATGGAGTGTCAGTAGTATTTTTCTCCACGTATGGTGGTCACCCCATATTTTGTCAAATGGGTGGCCTATGGTAGTTGGTTGGTGGCTAACTCCACCAATCCTCCCAGCAGGATAAGGCAGCAGGTAGGGGTGAGGAGGCCTATAAAAGGAGGTTCTCCATCCCGGTAGAGAGCATCAACTTCACAGAAAATATCATCACCGGTTATCCTATCATAGCGGTAGTCAGTGAGGTGGTTTCCCTTCTTATTCTAGAGAGAATAAGTATGTGAGGGATTTTAGAGAAAGAACATCCCCTAAAATATGTTCTCCCAATTTATTCTGGGATAACCTAATTGCTTTCAAGGACTTGTAGGAATAAAAACTTCTTGGCAATTGACCAGTAATGCGATTTTCACCAATATTGAATATGGTGAGCCTGGTTAGATTTGAGAAATCAAAATCTGTCATGTCTCCTTAAAGTGAACTGGACAAAATGTTTAGTGTTCTGAGATTTATACAGTTGAATAGAGAAACTGGCAGTGTACCACTAAAGTTGTTCGTTTGAAGGAAGAGACTTTCTAAGTTTGAGAGCTGGACAACATCCAGTGGGAGGGTTCCACTGAAGTTAGTGGAATGGAGGTCGAGGATGGCGAGTTTGGTGCAAATGGAATCTGGGAGAGGGCCTGAGAAGCTTTTATGAATAACTTTGAAGAATTCCAAATTCATGTATCTGAAGAGATCATTAGGAAGTGGTCTACTGAGGGTGTTACTGGACAGATCGAGGCGAGAGAGATGGGTGAGGTTTTGCATAAAAGGATAGTTTTTTCCTGCAAGTCCCTTGGAAGGAAGCTTTAGATGTAGAACTTGACCCTGATGATCACAAGTGATTCCTTCCCAAAGGAAATAGTCAAGGGTGGAGGTTCAGTTCAGAAGAAGAGAGGATAAAGGGATGAAATAGTGGTGAACACGCAGCAGGGAATGGCATTGGAGCAGGTTGCAGGTTTGGTGAGCGTAGAGAGAATATTAAAAGAAATATATATTGTATTTATATTAATTTTTATAAATTTATATGAGAGTAATATGAGATATTTTTATATATAATTATAAATAAATAAAAAATAATATTAAAAAATATATATATTATATTTATATAAATATATATTAATTATTATATAAATTATATTTAAGAATATTTAAATATGTGTTGGGGTTGATTTAAAATTTGAAAATGTTAGATATTTTTGAATTAAGGATTTGGCTTGAGTCTCTGGAGAAATAGGAGATATTTCTATTTTAATCTCAAAATCCAAATAAGGTTTTGCGGAGCAGTTGAAAACAAAAACAAAACTTATTTTTCATATAAAAGGCAAGGAGGGCGATAGAGGTGACACAAGTTTTCTACAAGACACAACATATGAGAGACCACATGCATGAAGCATAAAGCATCAACTAGTGAAAGAGCATGATTAACGTTGTGTGTCGCACGATGTGTCTGCGAATAAGAGAGAGGAAGCCTCAAATCGGGCGGTGGTTGAAATAGAGCAATGAGAAAAGTAAATATTGTTGCGCTAATTGAAGTGTGTGATTTTTGAGACTTGTGCTTTTTATTTTACATATAAACATTATATGTGCATGGACTTTTTTGACTTAAAAAAACTGATTGAGGCACATCCAAGTCATTGTTTCATATATCTTTTCTCAAGTTTTGATTTGATACATAGTAGAGTCCAAACAGAAATACTAATTAAAAGTTATGATCGTTTGAAGTTCAAGTCATGTTTTCAACTTATTTTAGGTTGTTCATTAGTTTATTAAATTTTTATATCATCAAATTATTATTAAATGACTATTACTTAATAAAAATTAGCAAATTGTAAATTAACATTAATTTTTAATTACTTTATAAACAATTTTTTGATAAATAACTTATATATTAACCATAATTAGATATTTAATATTATATAAATCATATTTAATAAAATATATTATATTTATATCAATATAAATATTTTTTTATATTAATATATGATTTTTAAAAATATATAAACTTTATTTTTATGAAACTTACCTCTTATTAGCATTAAACAAGTACTGATAAAGACCACCCTTTATCAGCGCTAAAAAAAGCAGTGATACAAGAGTCATTTATCACCACTAAAAAAGTGATGACAAATGTGCGTTTTTAGCTAGTCCCTATAAAGATTCCTATTTTATCATCACTTTTTTTTATCATTGATAAAATATGGTGCTTAATATCATGGGTTTTGGAGTAGTGAATATCACTCTTTTTGCATGGACTAACCAAAATCAAAGACATGTGGAGTAGACTTTCTGTGAGAAAAATAAATAATACAAATGAAAATTAGGTATATAACATATTCTCAACAACTCCTTGACATGTGCATTAATCTTGGTGAATTTTTTTCACATGGATTCTAAATTGGGTATCAATACTCCTTTAACATATACAAAACATCCAAACAATGCCTGAATTTATGACTAAGAAAATATTTTTTCACATATATGAAAGGTTTTCCCAGGTGCCTATTTTTTTTATTAAAGCCTGTTTGGTTATAATTCTCTCTATTATAAAATGTAATTTTTTTATCAATATGCTTTGACCGGTCATGACATACTTTATTTTTAGATAGGTGAAGAGCACTTTGGTTGTCCATTTGAATTTTCTCATTGCACCTTTAAGTCATGATGCTTCTTTTATAGATTTGATGGAAGTTATCTATTCGGTTATTTTGTGAATAAATCCATAAAAAATGTAAGTTATATTTCAAAGCAATCCATTATCCACATATAGTAAAAACAAAACCAGTTATAGATGTAGTGTCTATGTTATCTTTAAAATATACATTGCCCCCAGGGTATAGCTCAGTGGTATTTGTCCCTGTGGGTCTCAGTGAGATTTTGGATTCAAGTATCGCTGAGTATATTCCTGCATTGTTTGTTGTCTATTTTTCTATGTATTGTATCCCATTTCCCTAAATAAATTGAGGCTTTGGCCTAAACTTTTAAAATATCCACTTAAATATTATGTTGTATTTATTTCCAACATATTTTAAGCATCACACACGAATTGATGAGTTATAAATACATGTTAAGGAAATACAAACATCAAACATGAGATGATGATGGGAGGTTGAAGAGTTCATATTGTCAAGTTACATGAGATAATGACACAAGAAGATTACTCATTGAGTTGGACTTAGAGAGATAAAAAAAGAGTATAATGATTCCCTGAGAATAATATGACTCCATAGATTGAACATCATGGTGAATGAATACTTATAAAGAAAATTTTTAGGTGAGGTGGTATAAAACATAAGCATATAGATAGAACAATGTTGAGAAGGCTCCACATAACATATGTGAAAGAAGTTTGAAGTGTAGAAGTGTTCGAAAGTCTACTAATAAATGATTATAGTACATTTCCTATACTGAATTGCCTATGGGCGGGACATTTAGATGATAAAGGTTCATTAATATTTGTGAAGTTATATTGATTCATCTTTAATTATTTTATTATGATTATATTAAATCTGAGATGTTATATGATGTTCTGAAAGCTGCTTGAGATTCCCGAATTATGTAATGACCCGTAAATTTATGGGTTATTGTTTTCATGGGAAATTTAAATTTTCTCTCTCGAAGCGGTGGGAATTTTGATAATTGAGGTTTAGATTTGGATTTTGAGTGTTGGAAAATTTCTAAGATATGTTCTTGGATGTTTTTGGAGGTCCGAGAGGTGTCTTGGGTGGTCGGGTGAGTGTTGGAGCAAGGTAGGGGTGGTCTTGTTTTGAAGTGGGTGCTCAAATAGGTGCTTCCATAATGGGAAGGTAGGTGCTGCATTATTTGGAAAAAATCATGAAAGCATAAGCATTGATTCTTTGGTTGAGTTTTAAGGAAGTTTTGAGTTCCAAATTCTTTGGTATAATGACCCAAAAAGTTTATCAATTAAAATTCCCTTCTTATAATTATGTTATAAAACACATACATAGCATTGAGATCCCAATAAAAACATTATCCTCATAAATGAAGAATGAAATAAGTGGTATTTCTAGAAATTAAGGAACCTATACTGATGAAATAGTAACATGGTCTTTGGAATAGTAATGTGACCATTATGAATACTAATTTGACCAATAGAATAGTAACCTCACTTATGAAAGTATAAATAAAATTTAGCCATCATATAAATGAAAATATGATATATTATATCATAATATAAGTAAATAAATGTTTTAAAAATGATAAATTAAGTGTTGTTATTTTTATAAAACATAAATGTTTATTTACAATTTTATTACTAATATAATGATTTAAAAGAAAATTTATTTCCATAAAATAGATTCATAAATTTATATTTTGTTATCTTATGATTATAAGATAATTTCATGAGACCTTAATTAAAGTGTCAAAGTGTCATAAAATCAGTTATAATATCAAAATTGGTATTTTTTTAATAAATGATGGTTTTAATTAAAAATTAAATTTCTCATAATTATAAAATTATTTTCATAAAACGAAGCCCTTTTTTGAATTCTATATGTCGAAAAATAGTTAGGGTGGATTTTTGGGATTTTTCTGAAATAATTGAATTTTTTGGTGAATAGTGAAATATAAATACATGAATTATTGGGTCATAGGTGATGTATGACCAATGTAATCCCATAATCTTAAACTCTCAGTCATTATATAATATATTTAGTGATAATGATCAAAACTATTGATATTTTTGAGCTAAAATAATAAAATAATGAATATAATAATAAAAAATTTCCTTCTCCTCCCCTATAAATACCACCCACAACCTCTTCTCTTCACACCTTCCAAGCCTTGAAGCTTATCCAAATTCTGCCCAATCATCTTTCCAAGTATCTTCTCCACATACAGGAGCCCTTGGTCTCAACAAAAAACCATACCAATTACCTTAAGGAGGTTCTCAAGGAGAAGAAGTTCAAGAGGTAAAATCCTCTTTCATTTTCTTTTAATTTCTATTCAATTTATTTTCTTTACTTATCCTATCCTCACCTCCCTATCCCAAAATGGCTTGATATTTATAGTATCTTTTATATACTAGAATTTTATTATGTTAAGGGAATAATCTATCATCAAATCTCTTCCCTCTTCCTTTTATTCTAAAAATGAAAACATTGTTCGTGATGTGTCGATTTACCAACATTGTGAACAACGCATTTTCGTTTTCCATTACCACCTTCAAGGCTAGTCCTAAAACCATTAATATGGTTAAATTATACTATATTATGTGTGAGTTGGTGTCCTATAACCAACTGGTTGTACTTTTATTACATGGACATTTAATGTATTCAAATATTAAACATCTTATTACATATTGTTCATTGTTCTTCATGACTATGATGTAATAATGTCCTAGAGTATTTGTTGCATTGATAAGGTCATAGTAGTTCTTCGCTATGATGAGAACCTTGAAATGATATAAAAATATTCTTAATATAGTTATACTATTGGATTACATACTATGAAGGGACACATAGCATGCAGACCGCCAGGTGTGAGTACTCTTAAGCAGATGAGACTTCCTCTCATGAAGTTCACATTTGGTAATCTCCAAGACAAGAGATTATGAGAACAGACCCGCCAGTAGGAATTCCGCATGTTTTAGTGTCATTGGATATTTATATCTGCGAGCATGTCTAATTATCCTTAGACTTTAAGATTATCATTAATACATGTCATGACTCGTGCACTTTGATTTACTGACGAAAACTTTCACACAGATAGTTGGAGGGAAGTAAGGTACATTGGGTGCGTCATGAGTGGCATGTTATTAATGGATAAGTCAAGGATGGATTTGTCCCTTCCATTTATGGAAGTTGATATCTCGTCCCTTTGATTGAAATAGAACCATCACACGAAATTCCATGGCCATGGTGTTATAATGAGTTTATTTCAAGTAGTTAAAGAATGACATATCAAGCATAAAAGTTGATGACACTATCATGAAACATATTTGATGAGATATTGCGAAAAAGAGATTATATTACACAGTGAGTGTTCGTATGTGGATGTCGTTGTTGCGAATTTAAGTTCTTTCTCTTGGGTACCTTGACCTATTGCTAGACAGTGCTCTTGGACTTTAGGTAGGCCTGCCTAATGACAACGAGAAAGAATCCTAGAGGGTCACACACTAAGTGTTTATGGTGGTCTCGATTAAATTCTATTTGAATTTAATTAATAAATATTATTCTCAAGATAATGATATAATTTTATTCAAGTTAAAATGATTGCATAAATTAAATAAATATTTATTCACCGGATTGTGGGTAAAATATATTTATTTATTTTATTGAACATTTAATAAATATTTATTTACTGGTTTGTAAATAAAATATTTATTTAGGAGAATAAATTATTTATTTATTTATTCAGGTGTTTAACAAATGTAAGTGGACTTTGAGAGGACCAAGACCGGTCCGGTAGTAAAATTATCATTTGCAAGATGATAAATAATTATTTAACTAGTTAGCACAAATTAAAATAACACTACTATTATTTTGTGATGTAGAATTTTATTTATAATTCCGTTTTGCGCAAGTTGGCTCACCATAAATAATGACACAGTATTATTATTAATATCATGGGTTTTCTCTAAGGTTATGAATGTATTTAATTGTTTTTATGTAATTAAATATTGTAACTGAAGCCACATGTTAATAAATAGACACATACATCTATTGTGACATGTACCAAACCACACACCCGATGAATTGAGAATTGTTGAGATAAATAATTTCTCTCTCGAATCCTCTTCCCTCCCCTCTCAAGAATGAGAGACGTTCTTCAAGGCTGAAGAACAAGCAATCAAGAACGACCGACACAAGACACTTGCTTCACTGCGCTAGCACCCAGAGAATGAGTAGTGTCGATCAGAGGTCATCAAAGCATGTATGGATCGCTACTTGAGGGATTCTAGTTTGGATCCTTGCAAGAACAATAAGATAATCCTAAAGGGCTATTCCAGACAATCAATACCATCAACGAAGAAAATACCAAAGATCTAGGTATTATTTTCTTTATGAAATTAATTAAATTAATTATAAACATGATGTTTAAGATCCTCTCTAAAGGTTTCAGGCCTCTTAATTATTTATCTAAATCTTTGATTCTATTCCGTGGAGATTGGCATTCATCGTCGTATTGATCCCATAGTAATCATTGATCATGGTAAAAAAACAAAGTTGGGTTCCATCCCAACCATGCTTCTGCTGTGCTCGGAACCTCCAAGTGGTATCAGAGCGGTTACATCATAGTTTATAATTATTTAAATATTTCATTGATGATTTACATATTTAATAAT
Source organism: Viscum album (assembly GCA_963277665.1). NCBI lineage: Eukaryota > Viridiplantae > Streptophyta > Magnoliopsida > Santalales > Viscaceae > Viscum > Viscum album. The sequence goes on from OY728129.1 coordinate 4,170,020, forward strand.
TTAGTTGTTTCAATTCAAGTTAATCATTCTGAAAATATTAATCTCGAGATTTGTTCCTCCTCTTTCATTTCTCGTTCACCCTACAGAAATAATATTTTCTTTTAATTTTTATTAAAATAAAATAGAGGATATCATCGGGAGGTGCCAAAGGTTCTTGTCCATACAACATAAGAACACACAACATGTATTTGGAAGTGCACACCATATAGCCAAGGTTCAATGTACCGGGTCTGGTCTGCCAAACCAATCCGTGTCATTTGAGTTTGTCTAAGTCTTAATGACTCTATGTGTTGACCAGGAACATGTGGCATGTAGTTTCCAGATTACATGCCATGTGGCCCACTGGACATGACGTGTAGTCCCTTCAAATTAGGGTTGGACCATGTACCCCATACATGGCTTGCCTGGCTGGAGACCGTGTAATGAGGAACTACACGGAATGTGGCCTACTAGACATGCCGTGTACTCCGAAGATTTACAAAGTACACTCACATGCCGTTTCCCCGGGCGTGTACTTCAGATGGATGGTGAAAAATAGTACACACCGTGTAGTTGGAACTACACACCCTGTACTCATCCAAATTACGTAGATTTATTAAAATTTATTATTATATTATATAAACCCTTGAGACGTGTACCATCGTGCAGGAATAAAGCTGAGGCACAAAACATGATAGGTGTTATATATATATGTGTGTGTGTTTAATTTAACATCTGCGTAATGTTCATTTCTACTCATCAGGTAGTTATGAATAGTAATTCACCAGGTTTCCTCCAAGGTACAAGTTACATACAAATATAAATTTAAATGAATTTATTTGTTTAAAATTATGATGGATGATAATCTCAAGGAAATTCAGAAAAGGGTTTAAGATAAAGGATTTATTAATTAAAGATGATAATTAATTGATTCGAGCGTGATTTATTTTAAACAAGAACGATTAAAGAATTGAATGCTAGTATTATTTATGCATAAATATAGTTTCATGTATGGATGATCATGAGCTAGACCAAGGCCTTTGTATGTGGATGGGTTCTTTTCATTTATTTATTTAAATTAAATTTGTTAGCCTGCGAACCTTCTCGTCATTAATATGTAGGACCTGCTTGTCCAAATTTTCTTTTATATAAAACCCCCTTTTACCCCTCACCTGCATGTGAGTTAAAAAAATGAATATGTAATGGATAGAACTCCCAAGATAGTGTAAGTGGTTCAAGCTGGAGCCGAGATGAAACCAATACTATGAGATACAGAGGTGGACATGTGGAAAGCTATAAACACGAACCCAAAAGGTCCAAGATGTTTCTCCCCTAGTTCAGGGTTAGTTTATCATTCACTAGATAAACTAACCATTAGAAAAGCTCATGATCATTCTCTTTATTTTATTTCTATCAGTTTCATGGTTTATCATTATGGATGTTTTGTCACGATCAAATAATTAATTAATTAAACAAGCATTCAAGATAGGACTAAAATAAACCAAAATTAGGCATAAATATTCTCAAGACATGGTTAATCACTTAAGTAAGTTACACTAAATATTAAAAACCATGTGATAATGATAATAACCAATTCATGCATAAGAGATAATAATAACTCAAATAAAATATTAAGCCAGAACAAGACTTCCATTACTTGATTAAAGGAAAAACTCAATAAAACTATGTATTTGAACAACCATTATTGGGACACTTAATTTTATACAGGAAGCCATTATGAAAGGATTCAGGTTGACTTAACCATATTACATCAAGAAGAGTAGCCCTTGCTAGACTTGGTATAATATTGGAGGTAAGAGTTGAGGAAATCTAAAGTCACGATTTTAGGATTGGGGAGTCCACTCAACAGATCAAGGAGCTGCAAGCCCGCAGTTGGCAAAGACCTGCCTACCTAAATACCTTCTAATAGCTTGACCAACCCTTTTGGGGGTTATGTGAAGGGGAATATGGATCCTTGCCACTAGAATGTCATGACAACTGTAAATTCTGAGTTTAATGGTGAGGGCCATTGGGACTTGATAAAATAGTGGGAGACTTAATAAAAATTTATTATTTCTCATAAAATGTAATCGATAAAGTACTAATGATCTTCTCTTTTAATTGTAGAATAAAAATGACAAGCTCGTCAACCACACTATCCCTGCGATAAATTCTGGATAAAGATAACATCCTCACCTGTAGTAACTTCCAATAGTGGTTTGGACGCCTTTGGGTTATCCTACACCATGAATGGAAGTCTTATGTTCTGGAGTTAGTATTACCTGATCTTCCTTCCAAATAGGCGAGTGATGAGGATTTCCTGGTCTATGAGAAACATATGAACGATGTGATTGATGTTCAATGTTTGATGCTATCATCAATTTCTAGTGAGCTCATGAAGTCTCATGAAAACATGGATGCTTATAGCATGCTCGAGCACCTCTGTGGTCTTTACCAAGAGAGAGAAAGACATGAAAGGTTTGATATCTCTAAAGAACTCTTTCAGAGATAGCTTAGAGAAGGTGCCCTAGCTGGGCCTCATGTAGTCAAGCTCATTGGATACATTGAGTGCCTGGAGGTTCTAGGATTTAAAGTCCTCGAAGAATTGGGCACCGATATCATTCTCACATCACTCCCTCAGATCTTCTCTAACTTTGTTTTCAATTTCAATATGAACAACATTGAGAAGTCTTTATCTGATCTTCTTATCCTCAATCTCCAAGTGGACAAAGATATGAATCACGAAAATCCTTTTGTCCTTATGGTGAATAAGAGGAAAGGGGATGCGAAAAGATTTAATCCCAAAGATTCTTCACAACCTTCCAAGAAAAGGAAGATCAAAGGGGAGGCAAGGGAACATGAGGCTCTTTGTTTCGCATGTGGCAAGAAAGGCTACTGGAAGAAGAACTGCACCCAGCCTAAGAAGCAAGGGGAAGCTTCAGGTGCGTTTTTTTATCAAATTCAATCTATATGTTTCTACAAATTGGGTATTATATACATCTTGTGGTGCTCACATATTTATCCAAATACAGGAACCAAGTAGATTTAGGAAGATTGACTGAGGGGTGGTAGATCTTCGAGCAGCCAACGGAGCCAGACTTGTTGTTGTAGCTGTCAGGGACTACTGCCTCACATTGCAAAATTGGATGATCTTGGTGTTAAAGGGTTGTTATTATGTGTCATATGTTACTAAAAATATTATTTATATATCTAAATTAGATTCATATGGATTTTTTTTCAAGTTTGGAAATGAATGTTTCTTCTTTTACAAAGATAGAATTTTTTTGGGTAGGGAACATTTATACAACAGTCTTTACGTGTTGGATTACACAAACCAAGTAATGGAAATAGATAACAAAGATACTTCACATGAATCATACCACACCCAACTTTGGAATCACCAGCTAGGTCATGTAAATGAGAAACGCTTGACAAAGTTACATCAAGATGGATATTTAGATTATTTTAAACTAAAACCACTTGGTGTATGTCATGCATGTTTACAAGGCAAAATGACCAAATCCCCATTTAGTGGGAAAGGTGAAAGGGATAAAGAACTTCTTTAATTGGTTCATACTGATGTTTTTGGACCAATTCCAATTGAAGAAAGGGGAGGGTACTCATACTTCATAACTTTTACTAATGATTTTAGTAGATATGGATATACCTACTTAACAAGGTATAAGTCAGATTCTTTTGATAAGTTAAAAGAATACAATAATGAAGTTGATAACCAGCTTGGTAAGAAGATTAAGAAACTCCACTTAAACCGAGGTGGAGAATATCTTAATCAAGACTTCATTGATTACTTACGAGAGTTTGGGATCCTATCCCAAATCACTCCTCCATACACGCCCCAGTGGAATGGTGTGAGAAAAAGGAGGAACCATGCCCTGTCAGACATGGAGAGATCAATGATGATTCATGTGAGTCTTCTATTATCCTTTTGGGGATATGAGTTACAAACAATGATGCACATACTAAACCAAGTACCAACTAAATCTATAAATGGTATTCCATACGAGTTCTAGAGTAGAAAGAAATACATATTATCGAATTTACATGTGTGGGGAAGTGATGTGTTTGTTAAGGCCTCTTCAGGTAACAAACTTGAACCCTGAGGCACAAAGTGTACCTTTATAGGATACCCCAAGGAAACAAGGGGATATTACCTATACAACCCCTCAGACAAAAATTTTATAGTGGAAGGACACACCATATTCCTTGAGAGGGAGCACATATTCAAAAGATATAGTGAGATTGAGATAGACTTCGATGAAGTTGAGGCTCAAGGTACACAAGAGTTGGTACAAGAACAAGTTCCACAAAGCCCCACAGAAGAATGAACTGTTCCAGAGACACAAGAGCTATATAGGAGTACAAGAGAGGCTAGAGAACTGGAACGGTATGATTTTCTAGTTATCAGGGATGGTGACTCATTATTATTTGATAATAACGATCCTCTAACCTATAAGAAAGAAGTAAGTGTCATAGATGTTTCCAAGTGGAAAGAAGCCATGAATTTTGAAAGGGATTCCATGTACCAAAGACAATTATGGATTTTGGTAGATCCTCCGGTTGATGTAAAGACTGTTGGTTACAAATGGGTATTCAAGAATAAACTGGAAATGGAAGGACAAGTCAGCACCTATAAGGCACGACTGGTTGCAAAAGGGTTTAAACAGCATCAAGGCATTGACTATGACGAAACCTTTTCACCAGTTGCAATGCTGAAATCCATCAGAATTATATTGGCCATTGCCGCTTACCATGACTATGAGATTTGGAAAATGGATTTCAAAATAGCCTTCCTTAATGGGAACCTTCAGGAAGATGTTTACATGAAACAACCTGAAGAGTTTATAACTCCAAAAGATGACAATAAGGTATGAAAGTTGCAGAAATCCATTTATGGATTAAAGTATGCATCCAGGACATGGAACATTCATTTTGATGAATACATAAAGAAATTTGGTTTTATCAAGAATGAATGTGAGCCTTGTGTCTATAAACGGTTTAGTGGGGGTGCATTTGTTTTCCTAATAGTATATATTGATGACATATTACTTATTGGAAATGAGATACCATTCTTACAGTCTATTAAGGCATGGTTGAATCAAAGATTATCCATGAAGGACTTGGGTGAGGCAGCATATATTCTTAGGATCAAGATCCATCATGATAAATCCAAGTGATTGTTGGGCCAAAGTCAAAGTAAATGCATTGATAAGATACTGAAGAGATTTAGTATGGAACAATCCAAGAGGGGATTGTTTCCAACATCACATGGCATTCATCTTTCCAAGAAAATGTGTCCTCAGACACATGAGGAAATAAATATAATGGCAAGGACTCCATACGCATCATCGATTGGGTCAGTCATGTATGGCATGCTATGAACTAGGCTGGATGTCTCCTACACATTGAGTGTGGTAGGATGATATCAAGATGAACCAAGTGACTGCCATTGGATGGTAGTCAAGACTATACTAAAGTATTTGAGGTGTACTAAGGATATATTCCTGGTTTATGGGTGATATGAGGAACTAGTCATCATAGTATATGTAGATGCTAGTTTCCAGACCGATCAAGATGATATGAAGTCACAAACAGGATACATCTTCACTTTGAATGGAGGTGCACTGAGCTGGAAGAGCTCAAAGCAGAGTGCGGTTGTAGATTCTATAGTAGAGTCTAAGTATATCATAGCTTCTGAGGTATCTAAAGAAGCAGTTTGGATGTGAATCTTCATCTATGAGTTGGATGTGATACCTTGTAGTAAAGATCCCATCACACTGTAATGTGATAATAATGTAATGGTGGCTCTCACAAAAGAGACAAGGTAACATTAGTGGATGAAACACATACTTCAGAAGTATCATCTCTTGATGGATTTTTCTCAGAGAGGCGAAGTTGTAGTGAGCATTATTTACATGAAAGAAAACATAGAAAACCCATTGACTGAATCCTTGACTCAGTAGAAACATGATCACCATGTGAGGTCTAACGGACTGAAAGTCATAGGCAGTTGGCTCAAGTCCAAGTTAGAGGTTGTAAGAGTTGGTGTCCTAGAACAAACTGATTGTACTTTGATTACATGGAAATTTAATGTATTTAAATATTAAACATCTTATTACATATTGTTCATTGGTATTCATGACTATGATGTAATAAAGTTCTAGAGTATTTGTTGCATTGATAAGGTCATGGCAGTTCCATGCTATGATTAGAATCTTGAAATTCTATAATAATATTCTTAAATATAGTTCTATAGTTGGATGAAATACTATGATGGGAAACATAGCATGCATACCATCAGGTGTGAGTACTCATAAGCATATGAGACTTCCTCTCATGAAGTTCACACTTGGTAATCTCCAAGAAAAGAGATTATGAGAATAGACCCGCCAGAAGGAATTCCACATGTTTTGGTGTTATCAGATATTTCTATTTTCTAGCATGTGTAATGATCCTTAGATTTTAATATTATCATTAATATGTGTCATGAATCACGCACTTTGATTTACTGATGAAAACTGTCACACATATAGTTGACGGGAAGTAGGGTACATTGGGTGCGTCACGAGTGACAAGTTATTAATGGATAAGTTGGGGAAGGATTTTTCCCTTCCATTTATGGAAGTGGATATATCATCCCTTTTATTGAAATAGAACCGTCTCACAAAATTCCATGGCCATGGTGTAATGATGAGTTTATTTCAGGTAGTCAAAGAAAGACGTATCAAGCATAAAAGTTGATGACACTATCATGAAACCTAATTGATGAGATATTGTGACAAATGGATTATATTACATAGTGATCATTCATATGTGGATGTCGTTGTTGCGACTTTAAGTTATTTCTCTTGGGTTCCTTGACCCGTTGCTAGACAGTGCTCTTGGACTTTAGGCAGACCTGCCTAATGCCAACGAGAAAAAATCCTAGAGGGTCACACACTGAGTGTTTCTGGTGGCCTCATTTTATTTGAATTTAATTAATAAATATTATTCTCAAGACAATGGAATAATTTTATTCAAGTTAAAATGATAGCATAAATTAAATAAATATTTATTCACCAGATTGTGGGTAAAATATATTTATTTATTTTACTGAACATTTAATAAATATTTATTTACCAGTTTAGAAATAAAATATTTGTTTAAGAGAATAAATTATTTATTTATTTATTCGGGTGTTTTGTAAATGGAAGTGGAGTTCGAGAGGACCAAGGTCGGTCTGGTAGTAAAATAATTATTTTCAAGATGATAAATAATTATTTAACTAGTTGGAAAAAATTGAAATAAAGATTCTATTATTTTGGGATGTGAAATTTTATTTATAATTCTATTTTGCGCAAGTTGGCTCACCATAAATAATGACACGATATTATTATTAATAGCATGGGTTTTATCTAAGGTTATGAATGTATTTAATTGCTATTATCCAATTAAATATTGTAACTAAAGCCCCATGTCAACAAATAGACACATACGTCTATTTTTCCATGTACCAAACCGCACACCTGGTAAATTGAGAATTATTGAGGTAAAGAATTTCTCTCTCGAATCCTCTTCCCGACCCTCTTAAGAATGAGAGACGTTATTTAAGGCCGAAGAACAAGCGATCAATAACAACTGACACAAGATACTCTCTTCACTATGCTAGCACCCATAGAATGAGAAGCTTTTATTGGAGGCCATCAGAGCATGTGTGGATCACTGCTAGAGGAATTCCATTTTGGATCCTTGCAAGCACAACAAAGATAATCTGGAAGGGTCATTCCGGACAATCAACATCATCAACGAAGAAAATACCTAAGATCTAAGTATTATTTTCTTTATAAAATTATTTAAAATTAATTATAAACATGATGTGAAAGATCCTCTCTAAAGGTTTCAGGCCTCTTTTTTCTTTATCTAAATCTTTGATTCTATTCCGTGGAGACTAGCGTTCATTGTCGTATTGATCCCAGAATAATCATTGATCATAGTAAAATTCAAAGTTGGGTTCTGTCTCAACCACGCTTCTGCTGCACCTAGAACCTTCATATTATGTATATTTTAAGTTAGATAATGTTCTAAAACCAATATGTAAACATGATATTAAATAAAATGATATAAGTTCATAAAAACTGCCAAAATGAATTAAACCATTTTCATTAACATTTTATCTAAAGAATAATCCTCAAACCATATAACCAATTGATATATAAGACCATTTAAAATTATGTAAGTTCATTAATAACATATAATTTCAATTCTGGGGAATTATTCTCATTTTACATGAACTTCCATACTTTTATACAAGTGAACCGATTATGAGAACCAAGAAAATGAATGCTTCCTGAACGACAAAATTAAACACTATAACTAAACAAAATGGCCATAAATGATCCTAATAAAATTATAATAATTCAAATACATGTAGAAGAGGTTCTGAATTAATTAATTAATTGATCTAATTTGATTATCCAAGACATTAAACACAAGTGCAGAACACTTTCAAACAACAGGTAAGAGATTCCTTCTGAACCTTCATTTTTTCCATTGGGTTACACTTTCCCTCTCTTTACCCCAATGAAATTCTTTATTATTCTAATTTAATCCTATGAAATTATGTTTCTATGTTCCAAATATATACACCTATCTCAATTATTCTTTATTTTATGGGGAAATACATTTTTTATAAGGTTCCCTTCTCAATTCCTTCTAATAAGCAATCCCAATTAAAGGGAACTTCCCAATTTCTTATCCATTTTTAAGTACCATACTTAATCTATTTTAAGCCACCTTTATTTTTCTAAAATCACTCATTTTATCATAAAAATATTATCTTGTTTCATTTCTGGTTTTATACAAACAATTATGCCTTTTTCCATTTTAAAGACTCTTTAATTGTTTCCCTTAAACCACACTAAAGTGGATCATTTCTAACGTTTCTTAAACACTATTTTTACATGTTTTGAATTCAGTTGGAAATCCTTTACCATGATCTATGCCTATTTTTCTTATGAATTCCCAAGTATGATTTAAATTCATTCTTTCATGGAAACTTTTATGATATGCCCATTTGTTATGCCTTATGACATGATTATGAAACCTATTTATTTCCATGGGTAACCATTATTTTTATTTCTTATGTTTGATTCATCACATTACAAAAATATGCATGAAAATTTTATGATAAGTGCACCCAGATAGTGCTCCAATGTATTGGGTATTGTTTAGTCTCATGAGACGTCATGTTGGGACAAAGAGTAAACCTGATTCCTTTATGGAACATTTTCCACCATGTGATATAGTCTTTACGGTTATACTTGAATCATGTTTATGTCATATTATATTTTTCTACCATATTCCTATGTTTCCATGATTACATGATCCCATTTTCTATATGTTATGCTTCCATATGTTTATTCATGTCCCTTGTCTTTTTATGTCATCATGTTATGCCTTTTAACCCATGTGTTATGTTTTATTCCTATGTTCATTCACTTAATGGGCTTTTAGCTCATCCCTTTTGTTCATTTATTCCCTAAGTTATCCTATACATATGTAATATCTCAAAGGAAGTTAGGATCTCATTATGTGGATTAAATAAAAGATGTTTTTATTTTGGTTTCATGATGTATAATTAGGTACCTAATCTCTCAAAGTCACTAGACTTTATGATCCTTGATTTTTATTTGAAGTTTAATTATTCTTAAATCACGTAATAATATGTGTAAAAGGATAGGGTCATTATAGATTGGTATCAGAGCACAATCTTGTTATTTTTGGTGATTATGACTAGAAAAATTTAGTAAGAACCTCAAGGATAATTCTATCACCATGGATAACCTAGATTGAAACTTAGAGAATAACAAGATAGGATATAGGAACTGTAGGAAGCAATGAAGGAGAATTACTCTCACCTATTTTCAACTTATAATGTAAAATGAAATTTCGAGGGAAAAATTTTATAAGGGGTGAAGAATGTAATGACCCATAAATTTTATCAATGTAAAGTCCCTTATTAGAATTATGTTATAAAACACATACATAGCATTGAGATCCCAATAAAAAAACATCCTCATAAATGAAGAATGAAATAAGTAGTATTTCTAGAAATTAAGGAACCTATACTGATTAAATAGTAACCCGATCTTTGAAATAGTAATGTGACCATTAGGAATAGTAATCTGGCCAATAGAATAGAAACCCCACCTATGAAAGTATAAGTAAAATTTATTCATTATATAAATTAAAATATGATATAACTATATCATAGTATAAGTAAATAAATGTTTTGAAAATGATAAATTAAGTGTTGTCATTTTTATAAAACATAAATTTTTATTTACAATTTTATAGTTTATATAATGATTTAAAATAAACTTTATTTTCATAAAATAGATTCATAAATTAATATTTTGTTGTATTATGATTATAAGATAATTTTATGAGACTCTTGACACTTTGTTCCATCACATGGATAAAATAGTGACAAGGGTAAATGCCTTAGAAGAAAGAGGAGAAAATATATGGAAAATATCAAATTTTGAAAAGGCTTAAGATTTGGTTCACCCAAGGTAGCTCGAATCACCGATGGCACGCAAGTAATTATGTGCCCACACTTGAGCACTACCCACTTGAGCACCAAGTCTCCTTCACCCAAGGTATCAATTTTTCCTATAAATAGACCCATGGAGACTTCATTGGTACGGACAAATTTCCCTAATGCTCGATTGCTGCTCTTGTCACCCTAGTGCTTCGCCTATGTCCTTCGAAAATTCCAATGTAGTTTCATAAAACCTAACAAGATTGAATTAAAGGGGGATGGTGAGACTCAGGTTCTCCAAGTTTTAAAAATTAACAACACTTGCGTGACTCATTTTCCCAAAACCCCCAAATTTAAGAACACTTGCACAACCTCCCTTCCTCAAGAAGGAAGTTATGCACCCCATTTCAGGGAATACCTATGAATAATCTTAAAGGATTTAGTCAAGTCTCACCCAATTCTAGTAATATAGGTTGTTCATCACTTAAGGTGAAACCAATTCTCCCAAGTATACTTGCACGCCACATAACTTTTCACCACTTACTTGAGTACCCCTTTCTTAGTTCACCTCACCCCTTCAGCCTGCTCGATCCTTTCATGAAGCCTCCTTCAATGCCATTCATGGGAGGGCCTCTACTTTATTGTCTCCCTTTCCTAAAATGGATTATGTTGAAACCTCCACCAATACCTACTGATTTACCAAACTTTTGGGAAAGGCACATAAGTGTGTCTTGAATTTGGGTTTTTATATCTACGATTAGAGGTTTCCCACACTTGTCCTAAAAAATGGTCAGGATCCTCAGGATGTATGTAGGTTTTAATATCTATGATCACGTGAACCCTTATCCTAGGGACAATGTTGTGGAGTTCCCAGTTTTGGATTTCAGAGATAGGACTCTGTCCTCCCCTTCCCATCTCTAATACCCAAAGCCTCTGGTTTCCAATAGGGAGACTAGGGATCACACTTGATTTTCCCTTTGGAAAAGAAAAAGTCTCCCTCCTCTCCTAGGATTAATCAAATGGAATCCCTCCAAGAGTAAGCACCTAGAATTTTGGGCCGGACCCAATGACTTTCACTTTCATTTCACATTGAAAGGTTCATTGCTTTGTGCCCTCATCCACCACTTCCCTGACTTATTTTTCCGTTGGCCCGACCTCTTCCATATGTGGAGGAGAAAGTGTATGGTTTGTTGAATCTTTCACATCCTCTTGTTTCTCACACTGAGGATGACTCACGTGGGCTTAGAGATTTGTGATGATCAAAACATATTCACAATCCATATCATTTATTGAACTACAAGAACTCTAATTCATTCCATAACCAAGATACGTAGGATGCCTACTTAAGGCCCGAGCTCAAGGGACATCCTCCTCCAAATATAGTCCCAATCAAAACCCCCAATTTACTAGGGAATTATTTTTAGGAGTAAGCCACAACTTAACCCCCTCAATTGGCATCCTCCTAGGTGTAAGCCCCGAATTTAATGAACTATAAGAACTTTGATTCCCACCATAACTGAGATACGTAGGAAGCCTTCACCTTGGTCTTGAGCTCACTGGACATCCTCCTCAGGAAAATAACCCTAATTCCCTTAATCTGGGCACCCTCCTTAGGAGTAATCACTAAATTAAGTCCCCCTTAAATCTCCATGAGTTAAGACATCTCATGTGGACCCTATTACAAGGACATACTCTGTAGTATTAAGCCCCTACCTGTTTCTATCAACAGGCCATACTCCCCTGTAAGACTTACCGAACTACATGAGCTTTGATTTCTATCCAAACAGGATACGTAGGAAACCTCAATGAGGTTCAAACCCAATACCCCAAATCAACCATGTTCTCTCTGGGCCACATTCCTAGTAGGGTCTAATCCAACATAGAAACTCATATCCTTTCCAGGTTCCTTGGGCTGCTTCGGTATAAGTCCCACACCAAACTTTAACTAGACACCTTCCGCCTAAATTTCCTTGACACATGATGTTAAATTGTATGGTTGGGTCCTTGTCACATGACTTTAAAAGGTATGATGTCTCACATTAAGTGGAATCACACTACGTGGGCTCTAATTCCTTTCACAAGGATATGTAGGAAGCTCATTTACGGGTTTGTTCCCAACATCAAAACAACTATCGTCTCCCTGGATGATGATAAACTCTAGAGTAGCCTATGTATACATGGATAACAATAAACTCTAGAGTAAAGTTCTGTCTCCCTGGATGATCATAAATTCTAGAGTGACATTTTTCTACCTAGATGACCATAAATTCCAGAGTGCCCCATTGAGTGGATTAAAAACCAACATCATCATAAAATTGAAAAAATAATCTCTAAGTAGTATGGAAGAGGATACTATCGATGGGGAACCTTGAATAAATATAGATGTTTCCATTTATGGAGAACCTCAAATACATTCGGATGATTCTGAATTCAACACATGTAAATAATTGATAGAAAATTACCAGGGAAACCTACATTATGCTTGGTAAATTAATAAGGATTCATGAACATATCTTAAATCTGTAAGAGATTTCCAGAGCAGGCAATAATTCCCCCCAAAATGGTGTGATGATCCTGACCTCCCATCCTCTTGAAAAATGTGAGTTCTTAAGCATCATGAGTCAAAATCCCTAACGAGCGCCTACCTTTGGAAAGTAGGTCCCTTTGGATACATAACTGTTGGGTGTTTCCAGTTCCATAAACAAATCTGTTAGAAACCATCCTGAAATAGTGATTCCAAACCATAACACACATTATAAGGGAAAAAATGGTGAACCCAATGTGAATCCTTAACCAAGATGATAGTATTACCCATCTTTCGGGCCCCTATCAATTGATAAAAGAGGGCCGACAGGGTAATCAATCACACATGCATTCATCCAAAAAGATTCTACTCTTCCGGAGTTCATTGTTTTTATTTGTCTTATAAAAAGACACTTCTTTCCAAGAACTCCCTTCATTCTAACTTCATTCCGAATGGATTCCTTTAAGTTTACACCTGTGAACGACCCAACTGCTGCTCAAGATAGATCCTCATCCACTCAAAGGAAGCCTTCACAATATTAGTATCTTCAATTGGGTATCCAATGAACTGGTCCAAGAGTACCGTCAACATAGTACTATCCCAATCTTGGAGGCTTCCCGACAGGCCCTCCATATTAAGAATAACCCCTGGTCATCTGGTCAATGATGACCGGTGGTCCAAAAGCATATGGGGCCAACCACCATCTTCAACCATTTCAGGAGATTATCCAAAAAATGCAATCACTAATCCCTCCTCTATTTTAGGGAGGTCGACCAAGAGGCCATCCATGGCCTCATCCTGAAGACATAGGGGTCCTTTCCAAGGGATCCTTCCAACAATCACCGCTGCCAATGTTGTGCGGCAGAAAACCCTCAACATGATGAGGGTGTTATCTTCGGTTGTTCGGCCTAGGTCCCTCAGACCCAGGCATGTAAGATGAACCACTGGGGACAATAAACAGCTAACAGGGAACAAGTTCCCACCTTTTCCACTTCTAGATAAGTCCACCAACCCAGTTTTGTGGTAAACAATGACCGAGAACATACAACCATCCTCCTTAATTATGTCAGCTAGCAGACTCATTTGGAGGCACCCAACAAATCCCGCCATTCAAATTCAGTGGAGTACCATGAGAAGACACATAAACCTACTTAAAATCTTTCATCCAACCAGTAGACTCATCTAGCTGCATTCAAAGGATCTCGCCAACCAAATGTGGCAACAATTTACAAGCAAGAACATACACCTGATTGCACCTACCAAGACTATTAGCAGTCTCATCTGGTAACACTTAAATAATTCCACTGACCATGCGTTGCGGAAACAACCAGTAGGCACATACACCTTCCATCATTTATCAAGTTTTCCAATAGCATCATTTGGTAGTATCTAGATAAGTCAATCGGAAAGCTCTGATGACAAACCTAGGGCAGACTCAACTCTTTTCCCCCATACATGAGTACTTTTAGTACTTACTAATGGTAAAGGGAGGATATGAGGAATTATATACACCAACTTAGGATACCGAATTGACATATATTCTCGTTCCAGCCGCTGAAGTCACCAAGAACATTTTGGAAATGCTGAAAAGGCAGACACAAATTCCTGCCCATATCCTGGAAGCTTTCCAGAATATCATAATGGAAACATCAATAGTACTATAGGGATAAACACATAATTTTTCCCCATGCTTGGGATGGCTCATCAACATGCCATCCCTAAAAAGACACACACCTCTATTTCAGTCTAAGAGGGTTATGGGGCACACTCCACCATATCATACGGACAACCAGATCGGGAATATACACCCATTACAATTAGAGATAATCGACATATTTTAATGGACACTCCCAATTAGGCACACACACCTACTCATGATAACCACTTTCCTTGAAAGTGTCCCCAACTACATATAAGAAGGCGTTTGAGAAGAAGTATCACCAAGAAAAGTTGAAGAATCAAGAGTCGATCTGTGATTTGGATCCTCTTAATGCTGGAGTTATTGAAGCCCTCATATATTTATCTATTGTAGCTCAAGATCCTACCCTCTTATTGCAAAATTATGGGATTAGTAGCAATAATTCTGAATTTCCTCATCAGACACTTCATCATGAAGGATTACTTAATAAAAATTCGGTTAATCTTGAGAACCTATCTCTGGATGAGAGCCACAGAAACCCTCAGTGAGTCTAGAAGACCAAGGAGCAAGTGGATTTATCCCTTTCTATAATCCACCATGGTGGTCCTCTCCATGATGGAATTCACTGTGAAAGTTCTCTCTGAAGTAGTGTTTTTCATTGTCAAGATAATTCTTAAATTGAAAATGTAGTGATGATAAATCCCTCTTATCTTGAGGCACTTGCAAACATAAGGCCAGTCATGTCTGATGCCTTGTTACTGGTAGGTGAAATATTTTCTCATCCTGAAGATATCCTAAGGCTATGGTCATTCTCCGAAGCTCTCTTGGGTCATTTGCCTTCTAATATAGCAGAGGAAACACAAACTAATATCATTGCTTATGGTGAAGTAATTGGGAAGCATCCACTTTGGTCAGACCAGGTTGAGAAACCTATGGAAAAATATGAAGAGGATATGTTGAACATGAGAAAAAAATTGGATAAGGGTGAAATAACATTCATGTTCTGGCCTTTGTACACCTCTCAATACAACATTCTAGAGATGTTGGTAGAAGATTGTATTCATGATATCTGCCTCAACATATGGAAGAATCTTCATCATCTAAAAGCCAAAGTATTACCATATGATGAATATCAAAGTCATGTCAAGGTAATATAGGGGTTTTAGTGCCAAATTGACTTAGCATGTCTCCAGGTTTCCTAACATCCAATGATAGAGAAGCAACAAGAGGCCCATCAATGTGCATTCCTCAATACATTAAAGTGGTTGATACAATTGATCATAGAAACCGCATTTGGTGTTCATATCAGAGGATGGGGTGCACATAGAGCATTGAATTTCACTATGCTCCAAAACCATAAAATCCCGATGAAATTGGTTTCATGAAATGTTATTTCCCCAGGCTGGCTATAACAAACAAATTATATTCATGATCGAAGATATGTTCAGCAAGAACAGGGATCGATTGGCTTTCACCAATGTTATGGACAAAGAGAATGATCTATTTAGATAATTTTGCATCCAGAATCTAAAAACATTGAGCATAATTCCCAATTAGAGGATGTCAGCCATCAGATCACAAAAATATATAAAATAACACAACAGTCTTTTGAAACATGAAATTTAAGTGGGTGTTGGATAATGAACCCAACCAACATTCAGACCAAAATTTGTAAAATCAGAAGAGTAGTTGCACTGATATCATCCATAGCAGTTCAGGAACCACCCCAACCCACAGGGATGGAGGATTTTTCATCCCAACCCTCAGAACCAACAAACATTGCCTAAAGGGTTGAGAAAGAAGAACATATAGCCCCAGCCCACAGGGCTGGGGGGATTTTCACATTCACATTTACCTCCTCAATAGAAGTCAATGTTCTCTCGATTAGGGAAGAAGATGAAAAATGAATGCATGACTGAAATATATGAGGATTCCCTCAAGTTACTATCTATCAAATAGATCATGAGAAACCAACAAATAGGAGAATAGAGTATCACAGAGGATAAAGAAGAAGGCGATCTCACCAAGATACCAACAGAATGGCAACAATGTATTATGAGTCAGTAAATTTCATTAATTCCATCACGGAATATCCTCCAGAAAATGAGTCCAGTTTAGGGGAGTCATAGGATGAAGTTCTTATTCATAATGTGGTCCACACCGAAGAAAATTAAGGATTTGTGTGTACCCGAAATCAGAGGCTTGACCGGAATCAAGGCATCCCCTTAAGTAGTCCACTTCCACCATTTCAAAAGGAACCTAATAGGAAAAAAGAAAAATTCTAGACTAAATCTCACCTTCTCCCTAAATAAGGTTAATCAATTTTATTGGAAGAAGTATTTTCCTAGAAAGAAGAGAAGATGTAGGAGTTGAGAAAACTTAATGCAGAGTTACTTTGAAGCATCATTCCTGCCAGAAATGCCCCACAAGAAGATCCTCAGATTTCACTTCCAGTAGGAACTCCTCAACAAAGAGAGTTTGTTTCAAATACTTCTGTGGATAATAAATTCCCTCCATTGGGTACACATCCAAAAAAAATTCAAGCATATATTTATAGTTCTACCACCATGGGTTATCCAAGAAAAATACTAGTAACAGCAGCACTGGTGGTCCTACCAGTTGTTGTACCAGTTCAGGCTCTAGATGTTGTGCCTCTATAGGTCCTGACTCATCCAGATATTCCTTGAATTCTTATGAATACCATTGATTCATTGAAAAATTGATTGGAATATATAGAAGGACAACGTTCACCAATATAGCTAGAAAAGAAGGTTTATTCCAATTGGGTAGATCTGACTCCTCCTCCACCAAAAATTGGGAATCCCTCATTTCCAATATTCAATGGATAAGGAGATCCAAAGAAACACTTAACACATTTTTCTCTCATTGTGGTCCCATGATGGGGACCCCTGAGCAACAAGAGGTAGTGAAGCTCAAATGTTTTGTGCAATCACTACAGGGGCCAACCTTCGTTTGGTATACAAGTTTGAAATATCGATCGATTACCAGATGAAAAGATATCTATTAGAAGTTCCTTTTCTAGTTTATCTCAATGCTATAAAAGATAATAGTCTTAGACCTAAAAAACTGCAAGAAAAGGGAGAATGAAAGAGTTTCAAATTTCATTTCTTAGTGGAAAACATTAACATACTCCTTGAATATACCACTCCCTCAAGAAGAATTGTCGCCCATTTGTGTTGCAAATCTCTATGAAGAGTTGTGCACACCATTAATCTCTATGAAATACAGAGGAGGATTTTGGGATCTGGCTTCCATTTCTCAACAAGTGGAAAACTCCATAATAGAGACTAGAGTCAAATCTTGGGTAATCCCATCAACTCTCAGAAAAAAATAAAGAAAATAAGAGACCGCTATAGTTAAACTTAAGCAGACCCCTGTAGCCACTCCTACTTCAAAGCCCTCATCACACCATATGGATCCACTTCCCGAGCATTAGCAGTAATGACCACCTCATCAAGATGATCAAAAATATCAAAGGCAGAGATAGTTTTTGGAGTTGAATAACAAGTTCTATTCTTTTTGAAATGACCAAGTCCCTGACTACTTCATATCAGCTTTGGAAAACAACATAGTTCAATTCACAAGGCTGAATAAACCTAATAAAGAAGAAGGAAGGACCTCCCAAATTATTTCCCCCTTCATAAAATATTAGGGAACCCCATGAAAGAGTGTTTTGTTTTTAAGGACCTCCTAAAAATATGATAGACTATGGGAAAGTGAATCTAAAAAAATCACCATCCCAAGTAGCATGTGTTATTGCTACTAATCCAGATGAAGGAAGCGAATCGTAGGAAGTCAAAAGAAATAATGTTCAAAAAATTTATGATTGGATGGTCAAAAAACAATCAACCGAACTCATGCCATTCTGTGAATACAATTTAAACAACCAACTATGTCTCCTGCCACTTTCATTGCAGCTAATCCATCTTCATCAAAAGATAAGTCCTTCTAAGGCCAACCCTCAAAGAAGAAACATGGTCACAAGGATAAAGAGCAGTCTAAATGAGATGAGCTTGTGTGAAGACCAAATTTGTCCTTGAACTTAGTGGATTTCATTCCATCTGTCTCAAAAGCATGTGCACCACCCCTCCAAACGACACAACAAGAATCGACCTGTCAGGTAGAATCTTTATGAGATGAGCAGTTGATCTTAGGTTATGTTAACGTTATTCACTTAATTTATTCCTATGAAAATTATGATTCTGATTATGAACCTAATTTCACCATACTTGATTAGGGAATTGGTAGAAGAGTTATTCAAGGTCGAGGATATAGGGGAAGATGTGGGTACGCTACAAGTCACTATTTCAATCACACCCCTGCTCGAACTGTTTATGTAGTAGAAACTCATGGGAGAGCCCTTCAGCGGGCTTATTAGGAACAAGTGAATTCTCCTGCACATGACAGGGTCTACCCTAACATGATCATCTTGGAACAAAAATTAGAGGTTATACCACCACCTTCTCGATGAGTGGGCAAACCTAGCTAGCCTAGTCCACCAGGAGTAGAAGTATTTCCACCTTCTCAGTGAGTGGTAAGACCTATGATATTCAAAACAACATCAATGTATCAACTAAAACCAATAAAAAAATCCATAAACCCTTCCATGACCTTAGGAGAAGGAAGAATTATGAAATAAAATAAGTGAATAGAAGAGAATATAGGAAAAAAGAGGATAGAATGGAAGAGAAGGGAAGCTCAGACCATAAGGAATCAATCACACAAATCCAGAGATTTAAATCCACCATAAGACAACAGAAGAGTAATAAAACCAATCCGAAGTATCACTAGGGTTTAATGAAAGTTGAAGGGAACAAAGAGGATTCATGAAGAAACCTTAATTTATATTTAAAATCCAGGGATTCAAAAATTATGGCATGATTGTAGATGTCATGGTGCAATGTAGACTGACCCCAAGAATCACGATGTGATCTACCCAAATATCAAAGGTGAAACCAAAGCATACCATGATGTAATGAACACCATCACACTAGAATCTTTGAAAACTCAATGAACATGACACAATTCAATGTCTTCTCCCCCAAACCTAATTAACCCCAAACCAACACCATGATGAAATAGACACCACGGAAAAACACCCTACATAGATAGGACAACACCAAAATCTCATGACCAAATCCTCCACACCATAACAAAATTCCTGATACTACAAACCAAGTTACCATGGTGCAATGAGCTATTGGAGTTGGTTCCCTAAAAAAACTAAATTTATGCTTTTTATTATCAGTATATATAGTGTTTAATATTAATAAATATCTTATCACGTGATTTTTTTTATTCTATGTAACATTAATATGATTATATCCTTAGATTATTTATCACATCGAAAGGTCATAGATGCTTCTTGGTATATGTGAACCTCAAAGCACAATGATTTTATTCTAAAATATATGTTCTATGACCAGATGAGATCATTTTACTAGACACATATGATACATGATATCAGGGTTAGGGGGATCATAAGACATTGATACTTATTCTCATTAATTTTACCCTTGGTAATCTCCAAGAGAGAAGATTATGAGAAATAACCAACCTATAGGAATTACCCATGTTTTATATGGAATTGGATATTCCTATATGAGAATGTGTGTATTGGTCATTAGGCTTGAGATTATTATTAATGGATATAAAGAGTTTTGTACTTTGATGTATTAATGAAAACCATGATGAAATATTCTCATGGAAAGGAAGGATACATTGGTTGTGCTAAGAGTGATATGAAATTAATAAATAAGCTCAAGGATGATTTATCTCTTCTGAGTTAATGGAAGTTTATATCTATGGAGCTTTGATTATAATATAAATATCTATTAAATCCAAGTACAAGGAAGTATTTCAATGAGTTTATTTTAGGATATTAAAATAAATATATATCAAGTATATAGGTTGATGACACAAGCTATACAACATGCTTGATGTGATAATAAGACAAAGAGATTATATTACACTATAAGAATTTGTATGAGGTAGTAGTATATATGACTTATCCTTGTATCTTTAGGGACCATGATGTGATTCTAGATACCACTCTTGGTTAGTGATTTGGAATCACTGCTATCAAGATGAGTGTCTATATGGTGACACATAAAGTGTATTCATAGGTTACACCAATTGAGATAAATTGGAGTTTAGGACAAATTAGGCCACACGTGTGGGGACTAGTTGGCATCCAAGTGAATGATCATAAGTAATTTAACACAATTATATTAATAAAGTTTATAATAATTATAATTGAATTTATTTCTCAAGGTATTCTCAAGTTATTTAATTATAAATAAGTGAATACAAGAAAGCATTATTTTTCAACCGAACGTTAGGCATTCATAGTTCATTAAATAATTACTAGATAAATGAGATAATTTTATGATTTTTGGTTCATCATAAAGATTACAATAATTTTACCAGTAATTGATGGAATATTTATGATAGGCATAACATGTCTACTTAGTTATTCATTTAATTTTGGATCAGTTTAAGAGGTTTAACTTACCTAGGGGCTTAAGTGCAATTCTAGAAAGTTAAACCTAACTATTTATGTTCACTGTGATCCATGAATTGTGTGTGAGGCCTTCTACATGAAGTTATAGAGTTTTCATTCTCTCCTTTATTATATCAAGCTTCTATAGATATAAATATAAAAAATGAATGAATATGATTTCAGGGATCAATCGCATGATCTTATGGTAATTGTAAGAGCATTGTAAGGCCATAAATTTTTCATACTAGCACCCAAGAATCAAATTACAATGTTCATGGAGTGGTGTTACTAGTGTGGATTATCTAGAGGGAATATAATTTTGTGTTCTCAAGATACATTGATCTAGATAAGAGTGAATATCACTGGGATCATTCCACTTCAGTAAGTTACCATTTTGATTTCTTTTTTGTATATAAATTGAATATCACAAGATCCTTGGAATGAATCAAATATTTCCATAAAAATCAATAATTTCACGATATATTTGGTGTTAAAATTTGTGAAATTTATGCATCCATTTCTTACCTAGTCTCTTCAATGGTATCAGAGCGATCATGCAATTATTTAGGATGAAATTTTAATTGAATTTACTAGAATTAAAAAATAGGGCTTCAATATGATCCTAGAGTCACTAACGACGCATCAATTAAAATTCTAATGACCAATAAATTTCCAATTAAATATCTATTTTATTTTTAGAATAAAAAATGAAGTTTGTGTGTGTGTGTGTGTCACCAAAATGGGAGGGACTATGTGCAGTGTGTGTTGTCAGTGGGTCATGACATTGGGGAAGAGAACTGGTGAGGCGAGGGTGTATCACATGCCATAATTATAGTTGGATAAGCTTGAATATAAAAAAAAGAACACAGTGGATGGAATAAGTCACCTATTTTGAAAAAATTATCCCACCATTTATTGGGGGGATCTTTCTCAATCAGTTCCTATGGGAACTATATATGTTAAAAAAAATTAATAGGCGATGCTATATAGGGTGCGGCTAGTAGAATCACTCATGTGTGTTGCATGGGGTGCATGCCAAACCTGTGACCCGACACCCATCCAACTTTTCCAAACTAGATGAGGTCGGGTCAAACCATACCCAATCCAAATAGGCCCAATAAGGGCTTGGTATCCTTCCAATGACCCATTTTGGATCCAAACAAACCTAGAATATTCTAAAAAATTAGAGTTAATTTAAATTGTCTTGAATTAATTAAAATTATTTTAAGTTTCCTGAAACATATTGACAATTAATTAAAAATATTTTAATGCTAATTTAATAAATTAAAAGGCCCTTTGGTTGAATCTTAGCATATTTATTTTTAATTATGTGATTTTTTTAAATGTTTTCCTAAAATTAGTTTTTTTATTCAAGGAAGATGTAAAAAATTACAAGATACCACACTGAAAAAACTTAGGGGGATGGAAATAATGAAGGCCTAAAGAATCATTATTAACAAAAGGTTTTCAATCATTGGGAAGAGACCCCAATCTAGTGTATAGAGTCAAGGTGTCTCCTGGACCACCTTGGCTAGTGGGAGAATTAGAAGCATAATTCACTTCTCTCCAGGCATGTCTGATAAAAAATTTCGGTTAATACAGTTTCTACAATACCTAATTGAGTAAACCAGATCCCAGGGAACATCATCCTTTTTTTTAAGAAATCTAACAAACACAAACGATTTTGATTCAACTTCTAAGATTGGAATTTTGAAACACCTGCATAGGGAAATACCCAGAGCCATAGCATTTGTCTCTTCACCAAGTGAATTACTAGTACCAAAAAAAGAACTGAAACCCAGCAAAATAGAACCTCTACTATCCCTGACCAAACCACCTCCTCTCATGTTTCCATCAGCACAAGAACCATCAACATTGAGTTTAATACCCATGCAAGGTGAACTACAGTTGACCCATCAACCCTGACTAGGTTAGCTGAAAAATGTAGGCAAAAAAGTACCAAGAAGAAGCCTTTTGATAGTAACTGAAAGAACTCCATTTTTAATCAGACCTCTAAAATCATCCACTCCAATTTTAATATGGTTTGAGTTGAGAGTTGGCATGGAACTAAAAGCATAATCCATAGGTGTTTGATGGTCACTGAAATATGATCCAAGAATGACTCAAGGTATTCCCTTGGGTCTCATTTGATCTATTATCCACTCAATGGATTAACTAATAGAAAAAACCCATGATCATGTCATTATTTATTTATTTTTTCTTTCATGTTTAATAATATCTTTAATGTGGGTGCTATAAAATAACATAAGATAATTAACAAGTATGTGGAGATAAAAATGAATAATAACATGATGAATGTTTCTATCTATCCATGGTTAAGATGTGAGTGTGATCAAATAGTAACAAGTATGATAAATAGAATTGGATTTCAGTCTCCAAGAGAAATAAATGGACTATGAATAAATTATTTTATCAAGAAATGTTTAATTAATTATATAAATCTAAATAAAATTAACATGCATGTAAAAGAATAAAATAAAGGAAATTTACACATAAGGTATAAAAATACCTCAAAGAAATATTAACCCATACATCTACTTCCATATTTTGAGTTAAGATTCTCCTATAGTTAAAGTGCCATTCATTCCAAAGTCATGGGAACATTCAGTTTTCAGGATGTATTAACAAAGATAATGGGTTGAATTAACCAAATTATTGTTGAGTGTAATAGCCAAAATTTACTCAATTCATTTTTTAAGGAAAGCGTTGAATAAATATTATTCTAGGATTTATGGATTGGGGAGTCTTCTAAACAGATCAAGGAGTTGCGAGTTAATTTAGTTGGAAAGACCCATCTAGCTAAATTGCTTTGAGTGATTTGCATGGCCAATGTATGGGTTATGAGAAGGGATATATGGATCCCTTCCACTAGAATATCCATGCGATAGGATATTTTAAATCCAATTATTAGGGCTATTGGTATTTTATAAAACTATAGGAGACTGATAAATAAAATTTATTACATCACATTTTGGTAATCAAGATAAAGTACTAAAATATGATTTTATTTTGTTATAGAAAAAATTAAAGTAACACAAACTTGATATTATCACTATGATCAATATTAGAGAAAGATGATATCCTCACTAGAGTGAATTACTAGTAGGGTTACAAGTTTTTGAACATCATACTACACTAAAAGTGGAAATTCTACAAGTTGGAGTCCCTTGTTTCTAAGGAAGATCCCTATAAAGAGGCTAGTGGGGAGGAGATCATTGTTTTATTGAAACATGTAGATGATGTGATGGATGTTAAATTTCTTATGTTATTTTATAGGATGGGTGGTATTTATAATCTACATGAGGATATGGATGCATACAATATTTTATCCCATCTCTATGATTTTTATCTGAAGAAGGATAGACAAGAGCGGTACAAGATCTCTATGTCACTTTTTAAGTTCAAGATTGGATAGGGGCTACCGACCAATCCTCGTGTAGTAAAGATGTTTGGATGTATTGGTCATTTTGAAATCTTATGTTTTAAACTAACAGATGAGTTTCACATAGATCTCATATTATACTCACTACCTCAAAGAATCAATATTTTCTTTAGGAATTTTAATCTGATCAATATTGAGAAGTCTCTCTTGAAACTCTTTACACTAATTCACCAAGTAGATAAGGATATGAGGCTTGAAAAACCTAGAGTCCTTATGGTGAATTAGAGTAAGGTAAATGAAAAGGGCCCTAAGAATAGTTCTAATCCTAAGTATTATATGCATCACTCAAACAAGAAGAATAATATCTAGAGGTGAGATAAGAAATAAGATGTGGTATGTTTTTTATATGGATATTAGGGCCACTGAAAGAAGAATTTCACCTCAGTAAAGGATCACATAAAAGATTTAGATGCATTTGGAATCGAGTGTAATCTTTCCATTTATACAAGTTGGGTATTAGATATAGCTTTTGGTGATCACATATGTATATGAATATAGTAACCAAATAGATTCAAGATGGTTTCTAGAGGTGAGGAAAATATTTGAGCTACCAAAGATGCAAGATTGGATGCCTTTGCTACAGGATAATACAACATTGCATTTACAATATGGATGATTATAGTTTTGAATAATTGTTATCATGTGCCCAATATTACTAAGAACATTATATCCATGTCCAATTTAGACATGGATTTAATTTTATTCAAGTTCGGAAATAAAATTTGATGTTTTTACAAATATATCATATGATATATTATGAAACATCTTAATAATGGTTGTTATATACACAAATATAAAGATAAAGTGTTGGAAATTGATAATTAATTGGTTTTTCATGACTCATATTACACCCAATTGTGTAATCAACAACTTGGTAATGTAAATGAATTCTGAGATAGATTCCATGTATCAGAATAAAGTCCAGGTTCTGCTTGATTCACCAATAGATGTAAATTATGTTAGGTGAAAATGGGTATTCAAGAAGAAACAAAGCATGAGAGGTAAACTTAGTACTCATAATGCATGACTAGTGGCTAAAGGGTTTAAGAAAATTCAATGAATGAACTATAAAGAAACCTTTTCACATGTTTTGATGATGTTATCCATCATAATTCTTATAATAGCATCTTAACATGATTTTGGGATTTGGAAAATGGATTTCAAGATATATTTACTTAATGGGGACCTTATGGAAGATGTCTATATGGAACAACTATAGGGTTTTGTGACACCAAAAAATTCCAATAAGGTATGAAATTTTCACAAATCCATTTATGGGTTGAAGTAAGCATCCAGATCATGAAACATTTTCTTTGATGAAGACATAAGAGAATTTGGTTTTATAAGGCATGAATGTGAGTCCTATGTCTACAAAAGGTTTAGTGGGAGTGTTGTAGTTTTAGTAATAGTATATGTTGATGACATATTACTTATTGGAAATGAGATACTGGACTTATAGTTAGTTATGATATGGTTGAACATGTTCTTCTCCATGAAGTACTTAAGTGAAGCAGCCTACATTCTAGGGATCAATATCATTCATGGTAGATATAAAAGTCTTATTGGGATAATTCAAGGTATATACGTTGAACATATACTAGTGATAATTAGTATGGAATAATTCTATAGGGGATTGGTTTTGGTGTCACATGGTATACATCTCTCTAATAAAATGTTCCCTCAAATATATGAGGATAGAGAGAGGGTGAGTAGAATACCTTATGTTATACAATAGGTTCCATAATGTATGTCTTGTTATATACAAGACTTGATGTTGTTTATTCCTTGATCATGGTAGGTGAATATCAAGCAAAACTGGGATAACTACAAGGTTGGAAGTCATAATTTTCTACCAGTACTTGAGAAAGTAAACTTGGATGAGATCCTGGTAATTAGAGAAATAAGAATATTATTCATATAATGGATCTAAAACTAGACTTATTTTAGATAAATTTGATCTATAATCATGGTTAGGATAAAGTAATATGTAATAGAAAACTTATTATAATATGCGGTTTCCATATCTACATTGACTGAGCATGATGTGACTTTTGATGTAGCTTAATAAGAAGTCTAGAAACATTTTTTCTTATATTTTAGATTTGTACCCAGATAGTAAAGTGTAATCATATTAGACTATGGTATTACCACTGATGTTAAGGTTGTCAATGAAAAAAAATATATACTTGGTGATATTGTCTCTTTAGATATTTTCTCTGAGAGATAAGGTTGTAGTAAGTAGAACAACCTCTAAAGTGTGGAAGTCCCAGAAGTTTTATCCATAACTCAGTAGAAATATGTTTATCATGTGTGTCTCACCACTTAGATAGTTAGAAATTGGTTCTAGAGAAATTTGGATTCTATTAGAGTTGATGTCTTATAACTAACTGAATTTATTCTTTTGATTATAGGTATATTCAGAGTGTTGAATATTAATAAATATCTTATCACATGATATTTATTCTTCTATGTAACGTTAACATGAAAATGTCACTAGAGTATTTTTCACATCGAAATTTCATAACAATTCCCCTCTATGATGTGAAACTTAAAGTGTAATGATGATATTATTAAATATATCTTCTATGTATATATGAAATAATTAAACTAGACACGAATGATACAAGTGATCAAGGGTAGAGGAATCATAAGATATTGATACTTCTTCTTATGAAGTTCACCCTTGGTAATCTCTAATATAGGAGGTTATGAGAACAGAATCACCATAAGAATCCTACATGTTTTATGTACCATTTGATATCCTATCCGTGAACATTTTTATCGGTCCTTATACTAGAGATTATTTTTGATGAAAATGATGAGTCACATAATTTTTTTATTAATGAAAACTATGATGATATATTCTCATGAAAAGGTAGGATATATTGGGTGCATCATGAGTGATATGACATTAATGAATATGTCAAGAGAGGATTTATCCCTTTTGAGTTAATGAAAGTTGATATCTCTATCCCTTTGATTGGAATGGAACTATAAGATAAATCCTTGGACTAGGTAGTATGTCAATGAGTTTATTTTAGGAAATTCAAAGAAATATATATCAATCATATATATTTATGACACAAGTGACACAACCTTGTTGATGTGATATAAAGTAAAATATATTATATTTCACTATAAGAGTTTGTATGAGGTGTTTATAAAAATAAATTATCATTTTTTCTTTAGGGGATAGGATGTATTTCTAGATACCTATCTTGGTCTATGAACTGGATTCACTAGTATCAAGATGAGGGTATATAGGGACACACACAAAGTGTTTTCATAGGTTTCACCAATTCAGATGAATTAGAGTCTATGATGAAGTGGGCCTCACGTGTAGGGACTAGTGGACATCTAACTGAACGATTGAAAGTAAATTATTTATATTATATTATTATAGTTTAGAATAATGGGAACTACATTTATTTTTCAAGATATTCACAAGTCATTTAATTTTAAATATGTGAATACGATAAAGAATTATTTTTAGAATGAACATTACACATTCAAGGTTCATTAAATAATTACGGGAGGAAAGATCCAAGATAATGGATCAGGGTTCATGATGTGGTATTTAGTAATTTCATCGATAAGTGGTGAAATATTTATCATAGGAATGAGAAGTTTACTTAGTTATTTATGTTATTTTGGTCCATTTTAAGAGGTTTTACTTATTGAGGGGATTAAGCGGAATTTTGGAAAGATAAAAATAACTATTTAATATCATTTTTGAGCCATGGATAGTGTGGAAGAATTTTTATACAAATTTGAATAGTTTCTATTATATCATTATATTTATCAATCATCTAGTGAGAGAAAGATCAAGAATGGATTGATCTGAGTTTGAGGATTGATCATGTGACCTTTTGGGATCATGTATCATAAGGTATTATATTTTATGCTCTAGTACATGGGAATCAAACCATGATGTTCATGGAGTTTTGGTACATGTTTGGATGATCTAGATTGAATTTAATTTGGCATCTTTAAGATACGGTGATTTGGAGAAGAGTAAATATCATTGGGATTGTGCCGCTTCACCAAGGTACCATTTTGGTTTTCTTTTTGTACTTAAATTGAATTTCATGAGATCTTTGTCAAGTAGGTATCAATATAATGAATCAAGAATTTTATGATAGATTCGATGTTACAAATTAAGAAATTTACCAACTTATATTATTTCAATATATACTCAGTTCCTTCATGATCTAAATATGACCATCCAGAGAAACGCCAAAACTTCATGGTGCATATTCCACAACGTAATATAATCCCTCAAACCGAAACACCATAGATCACCATGAAACCTACCAGATTTCATAATCTCTTCTCCACCATACAATATATCATGGGGTAATAACTATGTTCATTAAACGATGCATTATTCTAGCTGAGATTTCAGTTAACATCCTTCTTTAACTTCCACCATTCACCTCAAAATACATTCCTAACATATCAAACACCCCAAATCGATAAAGTAAAGGAAAAGATAAAACCTAAGCCTATAAAAATATTCTATAAATAATTCCATGTGTTTATTCAAGCATTCATTTACCTTGGACTAATTTTGAATTAAAAAAAATAAATCAAAATTAATTTCCATACATTAGTCATCAATATTATATTTCTTATCAGATTCATCCCAAAGTGATTTTATAGTGTATGAATTGAAATAGTACACATCAAAAAAAATATTTTATAATATGGAGATGAAAATCTCTCTACCTAACTGATCCCTTTCATTACACATAAAATTTTCACCAAGTTTGGGATTATCCTTTGTCTTTTCATGTTTTTTATAATGAATCCTAGGCAACAAACTCTAAATTGTAAACCAAATATCCCTACATTGTTTCCAAGGTTTGTAGCACTAGAAATTAAACTTTCAGAAAGTCCATATATATATATTGTTGTAACAACACTAATTACATAACTAGATGAATTCATTTTGACAATAACATGTCATGTTATATTAATCTTTATTATCCTCTCCAAGATTGTTAGAAAAACACAAACTAAACAGTATATTAATGTGATGATTAAACTAAAAAAAATTATTGTATTGTATAAAATAATTCATGATCCATTTAATGAAAAAAAATTAATATATAATATAAAAAAAGAAAACATTATGATCCAGGAATACTTATTATTCCAAATCCTTGACTAAATCATTGAGCAAAAATGACTTTCCTTGAAGAAGAAATTTCCCCACTTACGCTATAATGGGTTTCAATAACTTCACTTGTAGTATAAGACTATTTGAATCCTAATTAATGTGATATATAATAGATCTCTTTGAATATTACTCTATTCACCAAAAATTATAGTAGGTGATAATCCAAATGTGTATATGGTTGACAATTGGGGGGGGTGAAGTGACTAAAATATTTTTTTTTAAACAAAATGATAAAAAAAACTTCTTAATTTTTATAAAAAACCCTCTCTTCATATTAAATAATATTCTTCTTTAGATTTATTTATTTTTATGTTTTTATTCTTTAGATGTATCATAAGTTCCTTTTAATTATTCTTATGGATGTTTACATATCTTTATGGAAACTCTTGAAAACAAATGTTCAAGTCCCTCCTCTCAATGTTTTTTTCTACTTAAATGTAATAAAGATTAAAAGGAGACACTTTCTTAAATTCCTGAAAATTTATTCTATTCCTTTGAAATATTTTTCATCTATGTTAGTTCTCTTTTATGGTTCACCCTTTGTATATCCCATATGTTAAATTTTCTCTCTTTCTATAGAAATTTAAATCCGTTGTATCATATGATTTCTCATGTGGGATGATTCTAACATCATATTTTTTATATAGAACATATATATGAATATATTATGATCTTACGAGTGGGAATAAAATTAAATATACCTCTAATGCATTAGATAAAACTTATATCTCATGAGATTGTTATGCATGGATCATGGTTAATGAGGATAGTCTATTATGTTATGATATCTTAATAGAGAAACTTGTTTTATATTTATGAAATCCTATGGTTTTTCATATACCACATCCCTAAATTACGATTCATGTTTAATTTTTCATGGTTTATGATAATTACATTATGATTTCCACATTTTATGTCATATACCCTTTGTATGTGTGGATAGATTCATCGTATTTATATGCCCATATCTTTAAGATATTATTTATGGTAACTCATGCATCTCCAGTTTATATCTCATATTATTTCCATTACTAGGCTATTACTAACCCTTCTCTTTTTTATGTATCTCCCTAGGGTTTTCTATGTTGTGATATGTCTCCAAAAAAATCATATATGAAGAATTTTGTTGAATAAATATAAGTGATTTTTATAAAAAAAAGAATAAAAATATATTTCTAATCTCAAAATATACTAAACCTTTGTGTTTTGAGTGTGTATTTTAATATTGGGTTTCTATTATTGGGGTAGGAACATGTATCACTGATCCACCAGATATACACCATCAGAATGTTGTGAAGAAATCATATAAGCTCTAGATTCTTCCGCCTATCAGCTGTTATCCCATAAACCTGATGTACTGGAAGATAGGAATTTTATCACACACAACTCACCATACCAAGTCATCCAATCTCACACACTCCAAAAAAAATACTCAACAAAAACAAAGTATACAAGAAAAAAAATAAATAAAGAATACTTTTATTTTACATGGTTTAGAAAATTAAGTTCTACGTCCATAGGAGAACACTATTTTCATTTTCATTACTATGGGGTGATACAAATATTAATAAATAAAATTGAAAATTATAACTGATATTAGTTTAACTTTGTTTTTTCACATCTTAGAACATGTTTACAAGTGGTACCCACCTAATTTTATAGTGGGCCCTAGCCGATTGTCTAGTTTCATCACCATCTAAAATTCACAAACAACCCACCATTTGAACCTAGTGACTGTTGATCTCCTATTTTAATCAGTAATTGATCACTAAAACTAGTGGAGTGATGAAGGTACACTAAAATATGTAACTTTCACTTTCAATTTCTGGTTAACCATCCACTACCAAGTACACATCCATCGGTCAATGTCCCCGTCTAATCGACCTTCCATGACTGAAGATCCAGCAACCGCTGTCTAAACCCCAAGACCGAGTTAATGTTCAGTTATTTCTATCTAGTTATTTGACTAAGGAACTTTAACAAGATTTATAATCCTAATAGTAAAATATAATCCTGTAAAATGATTTAAAATCTATGTATGTAGGTTATGTGTTGTTGTATGATCACCCTTAAAAAATTCAACCTATTTTTTTAGCAAATGTTAAAGTGTTTTTTGAAGACATTTATTTATGTCCCTTGAAATTTGAGATTAAAAACAAGAAAACCAATGTAAAATATATAGTTTTACACCAGTGGAGTCTCTTAAAAAATAAAATCTAGAAAAATTAATATGATAGTCAATTTGGAATCCCTAAAAAACTACCAAAAAGAAAAATAGAAGTGGAGTTTTCAAAAAAATCTAATAAATGAAGAAATATCAAAAAGTTGGACATTCATATTTGAACATCAATGTCTAATGAATTTATAAAATATTGAAAAACTAAAAATATTTAGAGTAAAAATGATACAAAATCAAAATATTCAAAGTATCTATAAAATTAATCTCTTTGATGTGGTATTATCCTTTAGTGAATTTAGTTTTATGATGATTGTTTCATTGTCTCGGAAGAAAAATGTGAAACTTTTCTAATGTAAAAAAAATTAATTTTGGGAGTTAGTTTCTATAATTTCCTATTTTGGATATTTTTTTCAATCCCATATTTTGAGAAATTTTTCTTGGTGACATCTATAATAAATGTTACAATTAATCAGATAGTTAGATAAATAGAAATATATATATAGCATCTACTAGAATCGTTTTTCTAGGGAAACTATGAGATCAAGATTTTAATCTACCATGAGTTGAGTTGTTGATTATTGTAAAGTTAAAAACATTTAAGTGATCACAACCTAGTTCACCCTCCCTTCTCCACTCTCTCTAAAAAATGACAAAAATGAATTGAATAAACAATTCCATCGATAGGGTTAAATCCAATCAAATGATATTAAAAACTACGATCAAGTATATTTTATTCAAGAACATTTGAATTTACATGGAAACCCCAAATTGGAAAAAACCATGAATAAAGGATGAGTTGAATTTTACTATGAAATTGGAGATCCTAAGATGCAACATAGGACAACAACACAACATATTTATATGGATAAAAGAAAACCATAGACATACCACATGGGATTTTTTTGGGGACTATTCTAATCATACGCCCCCAAGAAATAGCCAAGATCAACAGATATGCATGATTTTTCAAAATAGGTATTATAATTTGAATAATATTTATGGTCTAATTCCTTTGGGGCCGACATGAACTAAGAAGAAGAACACCCACACACACACATTTTATTTATCTCAAAAGAAGAAATAGATACAAGATAAAACACACAAGAATGGATTAACATAATACACTTCGAGCTATTTCATTGACAGTAATCAAAAGAAGAAAAAAGAACTTACAACCCTAGATTTCTAAGGTCCTGATCACTTCTTGGATGATGAATCTATGAATCTAAAGTTGAAAGGATGAACAAGGTCTTTTTCTTCTATCTACTTGAAGCAGACACCCATTGGTTATTTCAGATTTGATATAAAGCCACACTTCTTCACTAGGATGGATCATTGTCTCATACTGCACAAGGAACAGTGCACTAGAAGTGAAAATAGGGAGATGACAAGAATAGAACTAGTGTTTGACCATAGTTAAAGCTTGATTTAATATTAGGTTTACACCATAGGAGAAATGGGATCATAACTCGGAGGTAGAACACGGATCAATCTCTCGCACTATGGGGATGAGGCTGTAGAGAGACCTCAATCCCCCGGACAATGGTAGTACCTCGAAATAACTCGACCAACCAAAAGATTCCACAAAACCACACAGAACAGAATTGAAATGATGTCAGTGAAATAATCGAAATAGGTGGAGGGTTTATATCAAAAGGGTGATGAGATTAATCTAAGTCTAGAAACAATTCCATTGTGGATCGATGATTCGGTAGGTATAGGCTGAAAGGATAAACAAGCTGGTCAAACACAATGGCCCAAACCACTAGCCCATGTGGAAGCCCCATGGACAAAGTATATCAATAAAATAAAATTGATCATAAATAGGGAATTAATTCTAATTTTTCATTCATTCATATTAAAGGAATATAAATGGAAGAATAAAAAATACATAATTTTAAACTGAAAACACAAAAAATTCACAAATCTCCACCATTTTCATTTGAAATTTGTGATGTTCTTACACTTATAGTTATTTAATGGGAACTAGATTCATCTTATTTAAATAGTATTAAAATTTTGATAATACAACAACTTTAGTCAAAATATCAGTCAGGTTATTACCATTATGTATCATATTGGCACATACGGTTCCAGATTCAATAATATCTCTAATAATGTGTAATCTAAAGTCCCTGTGTTTGGATTTACCATGGCATGTTATATTTTTGGATAAATTTAAAGAAGATTGCATATCTTTATAATGTGCAATTATGGAATTAAAAAGATTAAGTTTCGAAGCCAAACCCTTAAGCCACAAGACTTCCTTGATAGAATCAGTCAATGTAATGTATTCAACTTCTATAGTTGAAAGAGAAAAAACATATTGCATGTTACATTTCCAAGATACAGGGCCTCCACAAGAAATTAAAACATACCCGGTTAATGATTTTTTTGTGTCAATATTACTTTCATAATAAATATCTACATATCCAGTAATCAACTCATAAATATCTATGTTTTTTCATAACCCAAAGATAGGGTTAATGCATGTGATGAGTATCGAAGAATCCACTTTAGTGCATGTCAATGTAGCTTCCTTGGGTTAGCCATAAATATTCTAAGAATAAAAATTGAAAATTCAATATCAAGTCCGGTTCATATCATAGAGTACATAACACTGCCAAAAATGTTGTCATAGGTTATTTTAGACATGCACTCTACATCAACAACAATAATGGGTACTTGTGTCAAATAAAGCTTAAAATGGTGTAAAAATTGTACACTTATAGGTTTGAGAGATTCAAATAAATAAATTTTAATAAATTTCAAAACATAAGCATGTCGGTAAAGATACCAAAGTTTATTGGGTCTATCCCTAACAATTTCCACACTAAGAATTTGTTTTGAAGCCCCTAAATCCTTCATTTCAAAAACACATTATAATTGATATTTAACAACAATAATGAGTTTCATGTTATCACATATAAACAACATGTCATCCACATATAATAGAAGGTAAAGAAAGGTATTTTTATAGATTTGAAGTAAACACAAACATCATATTGAATCTTGGTAAAATGGTTATTAATCATAAAAAAATCAAATTTCCTATACCATATCCTGTAGGATTGTTTTAAACCATACAATGATTTATTCAAAAAGAATATTTTTTTAAGTTTTAATTCTTTATAATAACTATCAGGAGGTTTCATATAAAATTTCTCATTAAGGTCACCTTAAAGGAATGTTGTTTTCACATCTAATTATCCAATTTGATAGTGTAATAAGTAGAAAAAGAAATTAGTAACCATATAGAAGAGTGATTTACAACTGCTGAAAAGATTTCAGAATAGTTTATTCCCTCTCTTTGGAGGAATCCTTTGGTGACTAATCTAGATATAAACTTGATTTTCTTTCAAAAACATTTATCCTCCTTCTATTTATAAATCCACTTACAACCAATTATATTAGCATTGGTAGGTTTATCAATGATAGACCAAGTGTGGTTTTTATTTAAGGAGTTCATATCTTCATCCATGGAAGATATCCACTGCTTAGAATCTCTATCATTAACAATTTTCTAATAAGATTGAGTATTATCATCTACAATATCCTCAGAAACTTGAAATTAAAATGAATCCATATCATATTGATTAAAATGAGTATGAGGTCTAGAGACTCTTCTATCTCTATCACGGGTCAACTGGTAATCAGTATTGTTATGAGCAGGTTCATTGTATGAATCTGAATAAGAATTTGATATAGATTTAGCTTGGGTCACATGAAAAGGATTAGGTGGAGGAGGAATTACAGAAGACTCAAATTGGGTTGATGGTTTGGTATCAACAACACCATCAATGGATGTATCATCACTATCTTGAGTGATAATTTTAGACTTCGAAGAGCATGATTCATGAAACACAACATCTCTAATGATTATAAACTTTTGGTACCTGAGTTTATCAATGACAATTTATTACCTTTAACACCTTCAAGATACCCAAAAAAAATACCCTTGAGAGCTCAAGGTTCAAGTTTATCAGTCCCGACATGGGCATATGAAGTACACCCAATGACTCTTAGGTAATTGTAAGAAGGTGGTTTGTTATTTGAGATTTCTTTTCAAGATTTAAAATGATTAGTAGAGGATGAGCACCTATTAATGAGGTATACTATCTTGGTGGAATACTTTGCCTAGAATGATTTGGGGAGACCCAAGCATGAAGACATGCTTTGGACTCACTCAAGGATAGTTCTATTTATGCAGTCAGTAAGTCCATTCTATTGGGGGTTTCCCTAAATGTTTGGTCCCTTGCAATGAAATAATATTGAAGGAATCGAATGAAATCATTAGATAGGTATTATAATCCATTATCACTTCTCATTGTTTCGATTTTCTTTCCGACCTGATTTTAAACATGGATTTTCTAAGTTTTTAAGGTTTCAAAAACATCATATTTGTTCTTGAGTATGTAAATCCAAATATTTATAGAGTTTTCATTAATAAAGGTAACAAAATAGGGGCCTCCTCCATGGGAGGTAGTCATAGAAGGTCCCCATAAATCAGAATGAATGTATTCTATGGGGAAACTAGATTTAAGGGTAGACTTTTTGAAACTGACTGTCTTAGCTTTACACATTACACAATATTCACAAAAAAGAAGGTTATTGGTTGTAATGTTAGTTTAAACTCCTTGTTTATTAAGTTCTTAAAGACCCTTGGAGATTATATGTCCCAATATCATATTCCATAATAGATTATTATTATTATTAGACACATATAGACTACCCAAATACCTAGAATGGGTCTTCCCATTTAATACATACAACCCATTAACAAGTGAACTCTTGATTATGGTTCTAGATCCTTTGGAGATTTTTAGAAAACCTAATCAAGACCTAAAATTGAGGCCTTTTTGGTCTATAATTCCTAAGGATATCAGGTATCTATGGTGTTCAAGAAACCACCTAATGTCTAACAAAATAATAATACAATGGTAATCTAGTCCCATTAAAATAGAACCTCTTCCCATGACTTGACACCTCTAATTATTTCCTAAAAGAACACATCCCTCTACTCTTTCTACCAAATCAGGGATAGACTCCCTATAAATAAACATATGAAAAGATTAAACCAAATCCAGGACCCAACCATGAGTGAGTTCTTTCCTATACACATTCAACACTTTAGTAGTGTAACGTTCTTCCTCAACTCACTACTTAACCAGTGGTCAAACCGGTTTGGCACAAGACCCCAGGCACACCATCTCGTATACTAGAGGTCCCCAACTAGCAGTGGGGGTGTAAGATAATACATTGGGAAGACTATACCCCTATATTAGAGTATTAAAATAATAAATAAACAACCAAACATCATCCATGAAAATATATAATCATAGTGCACTGAAAAAAAAAGACAACAAACAATAATATATGAAATGAAATAAAGGGTCCAATATTCATGTTGAACATACAACAATCCACACAATAGTTTGTTCATTGATACATACCAGAGTAAAAGAAAAATAAAACAAAAGGGATTTATTGCCTCACCGAGCTGAACCTCATCCTATCCCCTAACACCATCCAAGTTATCCTACTTGATCATGCTAATCTGGGCCTCATCCCTATAAGTGCCTGCAAAAAATATGTAAGAGCTTCTTAGGTACCCATATGAAATAGAGACCCATGTAGGGTGTGAGTACAACTTAGTATACCACAACCAATGGTGTATAAACAAATCCATTCTAAGTATATAGTGCATGAAATAAGTGATAGACAAGTGTATTAATTTAATAAAATTGATACTGCACATAAAATAAACTCACTGACCCTCAAATTCTAGGTTGACACCTGAGGTCAACGAAATCTGCTTCAATAAATTTCCAGATATCTCTTTCAAGTAGTGAATCCTTCTACATCAGGAAGGATCACCCAAATAGATGGAAGATTCTCCCAAGTTAGGATGAATCACCAGTTTCCTGTCTCAAGCAACTATGTGTCTTTCCCTCAAGAATCAAGTGGTGAATCCTCTGACTCAAGAAGGATCACCCATATCATGTATCAAGTAAAGCAACTCGGATCCATACAAATTCTCATGTTTTAGTTTCTCACGTCTTCCTACAATGCAATACCATGCCATAGGGAAAAGATCATCTCATATTGGGCTCTATGTGGATTTCCATGTTGGAGTTGCTTAAGTCTTCCCAGGTTACTATACCATGATAAGTGTAAAAGATATCAACCATAAGTGGTTGGTTCCCCCGTAATAGGGAAAATCACTGATTCCAAATCTCACGAGAAAGTGGTCCAAGCCCTCAAGCATCCTATCAGTATTATCAAGTACAAGCTAGCCAAGCATATCATGCATCAATCATATCAACAAATTATTATAATCCATATTGTTAAATTTATCAAATTACCGATTTACCAGTCATTTTTTATCATTTGGTGGGTTCTCCTGCATCAAGATGAATCACTAATACCGTATCAAACCAAGATACCACTTATCACCATTTACATGTTAGGACATGTTGGTCAATTAATCTCATTATCAATTAACATGAAATTTAATCTCATTTGATTGATTCTCCTACCTATGAAGAATCATTGAAGGTAAGTATCAAGTAACTAGAAAACTTATCCAATTGGTAGATTCTCTTGTAGTTGGAGGAATCACCAATGATATGCATCAAGTAACCAGACACACATAAGCCATCAAGGTAAAACTCATTTGTTTATCAATTAACTTATCATTTATTATCAATTGGTGTATTCTCTTGCATCAAGATGAATCACCAATATCATGTCAAGTTAGGTTACCTACATTGCACCCATTATTCTAAATTCAAAAGGTTAATCCAGTTCTCAATAATTTCCATTAAATCAAGGGTTGACACGCATATTAGGTGGTTGCAAGTCCCAATCACAATGCCAAGAGACCCAACGAGGTCCTTGGGAGTTCAAGCATATAAATTATTATCAAGGTAGTGGATTACCAAATTAGTTAGGTCACGCACATGAAATGCTGAAGTGATCACACATAATGCCTATACTATAAAAGTGAAAAAAATAAAAGGGAGTTGTTCTAGGCCACCTACCTAAAACCGAGTTAACCCCAAGCCAAGCGAGGCTCAACGATGTTTCTCATATTTCCCCAATCTATGCATTCTTCTATAAACACCAAGATTACTATATCATGCCAAAGAAATACAATTAATTAATTATAACTCAATTATAATTAATTAAATTATAATAGAGAACCTTACTCCCAATGGT
The DNA here is from genome assembly GCA_963277665.1 of Viscum album. Taxonomy (NCBI): domain Eukaryota; kingdom Viridiplantae; phylum Streptophyta; class Magnoliopsida; order Santalales; family Viscaceae; genus Viscum; species Viscum album. The sequence goes on from OY728129.1 coordinate 4,209,270, forward strand.
GGAAGACCACATGCCGAAAGACATACCACACAACATCGCCTAGTTAGAACAATGACCAACCCTCCATAGGTGGTCCACAACATGCTTCTGACTCCATTCTAGGAAAAAACCCTATCGCACGGAAACACAACAACCAGCAATTTAATATAATTACATTGGAATCCTTGAAAAGATAAAACCAACAATGTACATTCAAAGAATCACCCTTCAACAGTGTGAGTTCAACAACATGGGATATACCCTTGCTAGGCAGATCCAATATCTCACCCTTAATTCAATGTTTAGAATGTAATTTGTTAGAGCAGGATAGATTTAACATCTTTTAGGGTTAGAGAGTTATGACCATACATCATTGTCTCTACTAATGTGTTATAGGTATTATCTAAATAAATTAAAAGAATCATGGATTGGTCTTCATCATCAACAATCCCATTTATATTGGCTAAATCAAGCATGATTTTATTGAATTCATCCATGTAGTCTTTAATTGAAACACCAGATTTCATTTTAAATGTAAACATGTGATGTTTCCTATAAATTATGCCAACAAGTGAAGTTTTCATGTAAAATTTCTCTAATTTAATCCATATACCATCAACACTAGTTTTATAATAAAATCCTCTAAGCAATTGGTCTCCTGAAGAAAGAAGTAGAAAACTATGGGCCTTAAAAAGAACATCAGAAGAGATATCTTGGTAAATAGTGGAGTGTCAGCAGAATTTTTCTCTATGGATGGTGGCTTCCCATATTTTGTCAAAGGGGGTGGCCTGTGTTAGGTGGTTGGTGGCCAACTCCACCAAACCTCCCAGTAGGATAAGGTAGTAAGCAGGGGTGAGGAGGCCTATAAAAGGAGGTTCTACATCCTGGTAGAGAGCATCAACTTCACCAGCAATCTCATCATCAGTTATCCTATCAGAGTGGTAGTCAGTGAGGCAGTTTCCCCACTTATTATAGAGAGAATATTACGAGGGGTTTCTCCTTGTAATAAGCGAGGTAGTGTGTCCCCACTTTTACCCCATAGTGATCCTTCTATTTTCCCGTGGTTTTTTTACCCCTTCCATTTTGGGGGGTTTTCCACATTACATCTGGTGTCATTTATTTCTTCATTTTCACTTCATTTTATCTCGTGAGTATCACTGCACTGGTGGGCCAATCATTTAAGGTCCCAATAAGTGGTATAGGCAGTAGGCAGGGGTGAGGAGGCCTATAAAAGGAGGTTCTCCATCCTGGTAGAGAGCATAAACTTCATCGGCAATCTCATCACAGGTTATCCTATCAGAGCGGTAGTCAGTGAGGTAGTTTCCCCACTTATTCTAGAGAGAATATTACAAGGGTTTTCTCCTTGTAATAAGTGAGGGAGTGTGTACCCACTTTTACCCCATAGTGATCCTTCTATTTTCCCATGGTTCTTTTACCCCTTCAATTTTGGTGGGTTTTTCCACGTTACATATGGTGTCATTTATTTTCTCGCATTTTCACTTTTTTTATCTCATAATTATCACTACACCAGTGGGCCAATCATTTTACGATCCCAACAAGTGGTATCATATGGCAGGTTCTAGCTTGGTGTTGTTCACATTTTCGGGTATTAATAATTTTCATTAATTTGAGTATGCTCTATGATTGCAACTATGGTTGATCTGTCACATCAGAAAAAATTTATTGAAATTATTAAATACACCATTGTGAAACAAAGGAGGTTCTGGACTAATGACGTGTCAAAATGGTAGAAAAATTCAAGATCGAGAAATTCAACAGGAATAATTTTTCGTTGTGGAAAATGAAGATGCAAGAAGTGTTGCGAAAGATTAATTGTCTACTGGAAATTGGTGAAAATCTGATGGGTGTGACGGAAGAGAAATGGAATGACATGGATGGGAATGATATTTATAACATCTATTTGGATTTGTCAGATGAGGTCTTATCATGTATTATGGAGAAAAAAAGGACGAAGGAAATATGGGATACTCTGATGAAGCTAGAGGCCAAGTCACCGCACAAAAAAAATTCCTGAAGATAAAATTCTACACTCTTTAAATGGCGGATTCATCATCAGTGACTGACCAAATCAACAACATCAATACCCTGTTCACTCATCTCATGATGTTGGGCTATAAAATTGTGGATACTGAACATGCAGAGATTCTACTCCAGAGTTTTCCAGATTTGTATGACCAACTCATCATCAACCTCTCCAACCATATCCTAATGGATACGCTGGACTTCAATGATGTTGCAGCTGCAATTATTGAAGAATAAAGTCTACGCAAGAACAAGGAGTACAGACAGACAACTTCACACTAGGAAGATGCTCCGTCAATAGAGAGAGGAAGGATGATAGAGCGTGATTCCAGTGGGAGCCAAAATCATGGAAGGTCCAAATCAAGGAGTAATAAGAAGAATGGCACATGTTTCAATTATGGCAAGAAGGGGAACATCAAAAAGGGATGTTGGAATAAGAAGAGTGGTGAAAAGTGCTCTTAGGGTAATGTGGTGAGTACTTCTGGAAATGGAGATACATTAGTTAGTAAAGCTGTGACGACTACTATAAGCATACAACATCTCAATGATGAATGGATTATCAACTCAGGAGAAACATGGCACATGGTGTCTCGACGGGAATGATTTGATCAATATGAAACTATCCCAGAAGGACTTGTGTACATGGGTAATGATCAAATCTTTAAGATCATTGGATTTGGTACCATCAAATTGAAGATGCATGGAGGTATTGTTCGAAACATCCAAGGAGTATTCCATGCGAAGGGCTTAAAGAAGAACATATTGTCATTGAGACAATTTTATGTCATCGGATGCAAGACTCTCACCAAGAATGGAGTGATGAGAATTGTGAAGGGCACAGTTTTGGTAATCAAGGTGGAGAAAATCTCAAAGAACTTACACGTATTTATTGGTGAAACGTTCATGGAGGCGCAAATAGTTGTTGCATCAACTACCTCTACGGAAGCATTGACGATGTTATGGCATCAGAAGCTTAGCCACATGTCATAATGAGGCCTAAAGATTCTTGCAGATCAAAAGTTGATGCATGGTCTTACAAAGGTATCTTTACCATTTTGTGAGCATTGTGTTTTGAGAAATAAACATATGTTAAATTTCGGGACATCAAAAACACGAAGCAGAGAGATCTCAGAGTTGATCCATTCCAACATTTGGAAAGAACCGGTTATATCTCTGGGAGGAGCAAGGTAATTTGTATCATTCATTGATGATTATTGTATAAGATGTTAGGTGTACCCAATCAAGAGGAAGGAAAATGTTTTTTAAGTCTTCAAAACATTCAAAGCGCAGAAGGAGCTTGAATCTGGAAAGAAGATAAAGTGCATGAGGACTAACAATGGTGGAGAATATACGAGTGATGATTTTGATACTTTTGTCAATGGGAAGGAATGAAGAGACAGTTCACAGTGGAAGACACTCCTCAGTAGAATAGAGGGTCAGAGGGGATTAACAGAACCCTATTGGATAGAACAAGGGAAATGTTGAAGACTGTAAGATTTACCAAAACATTCACTACTGGAAAAACGACCTATACCCACGGTTCAAAACTGTGGGTATAGCCCCCAAAACCATGGGTATAGGCTATACCCACGGTTTTGGGAACCGTGGGCTAGAACGGCGTCGGGATAGGGGTCTTGACTTATACCCACGGTTTCACACACCAACACCCTGCTGTACAGCGTGGCAGGGCACTTACCCCATGGTTTTCAAACCGTGGGAAATTTAAGTTTCAAAAATCGTAGGCAGAGGGTTTCGAACCCGCGCCACACGTAGGGACTCAGCGCCGCAACACAACAGTGGACCACCCGAGCTAGGATTTTTATCTGTTATATATTTATCTATCTGCATATATATATATATATATATATATATATATATATATTAATATTGCGTATTTAAATTCAAGAAAAGAGCCCGTTGGGTTTTGATCCCGGGACTCGAGCTAAGCATCGCGACCGCGCCACCAACCGAGATGGGATATTTATCTGTTATATATTCATATATCTGCGTATATGTATTAATATCGCGTATTTAAATTCAAAAAAAGCGTTGGCTGGGTTTCGAAATCAGGACCTGCGCTGAGAGTCACGGCAATTCAACCAATCGAGCTAGGCTTTTTATCTTTTTTGTAGTCATATATCTTTATATATATTTATATATATTAATATTTAGTATTTAAATTCAAATAAAGCACCCGCTGGGTTTCGAAACTACGACTAGTGCTGAGCCTCGTGGCGGAGGCTCCACCAATAGACCAACCGACCTAGAATTTTTATCTGTTATATATACATATATCTGCATATATATATTAATATGTGAAAAAATGTCTACCCGCAAAAATTTTTCGTGTCCCGCTTAATTTTATTTCCCCACCATAATGCGGGAAAGATATACCCACGGTTCTAGAGAACCGTGGGTATAGGTCTTCAAAAAAAAACCGCAATACCTATGGTTTTCATGAACCGTCGGTATAGGTCTTTGGAAAATACTATATACCCACGGTTTTCTCCAAAACCGTGGGTATAGGTCTTAAAATAAAACTATACCCACGGTTTTTGGCACAACCATGGGTATAGGTGTCCTATACCCACGGTTTTGGAAAACCATTGGTATAGGTTCAACTACTATCCCTATACCCACGGTTTTGGATTACCGTGGGTATAGACCTATTTTCTAGTAGTGATTTTGGGCAGAAGTAGTGAATACCACATGTTATGTGATCAACAGATCTCCTTCAATGACGATTGATATGAAGACACCAATGGAGATGTGTACTGGTAAACCCGCTGACTATTCCTAGTTACATACTTTTGTACGTTCGTATATGCATTGTTTAATGACTAGAAAAGACCAAATTTTGATTCGAGATGTAAGAAATGAATCCCCTGCCCGAGTCTCTTTACACAGCTAACCTACACGTTCCCTCTAATTCTAAACTACACGGCCTGTTCACTAAGGACACGGCGTGTACTAGATAGGTTTCAGCGACCCGTGTAGCGGTTACACGGCCAACTACACGGATGACCCCTACATGGCATGTTCCGAACAAACACGGCGTGTGTAAGAATAGATAACACCGACCCGTGTTGTTCGTGACACGGCCGGGTACCCAGAAGAAAAATACATGGTGTGTTCGTATAGAACACGGCGTGTACTAAGCGAGTTTCCCGACCCGTGTTGTTAGTGACACGGCCGGGTACACGGTTGACTACTACACGACGTGTACTTATGGTACACAGCATGTCCCCGAAGACTCTCCACCACCCCGTGTCTCTGTTCACACAATTAGTAACACGGTTTAAAAACTACACAACGTGTAGTAATAAAGTACACGCCGTGTATTCTGGGTTTTTCCTGGCAGTATCTCAGAAACTGCACCGAGTTCCAGAAACACTGAAAAAACAAACATCTATGTGCCAAATTTCGATCTATGGGGGACCATACTCCCCACGAATCAAATCTTGGAATCATAACAATTCATATATCAAGTAAAACAGCATAACAAGTATGTCCGTCATAGCAACTATCACAACAACATTCATAATTTATCACGACATCTATCACAATAGCATGAAATTCTAATGCACCCTAGATGGCATGGTAAAATGCATGACATGTGATTTCCTACCTAGTGCCTATATGATGCATGAGATGGCACACCCTCATCTCATCGGGTTGCAACAAAATAGAACCACAAATCATATAAACTGTAACAGCACAAAACATGTTCATCACCCATTGGTGAAATATAATAAACTGTAACACTTGCAAAAACTGAAAATTGCAATTACGAGGTAATATAGCTTTTTCCTGTACACGGGTTAATTACTCCTGGGCATAGTTAAGTACTAACTACCAATTTCTCTCTATCCCTGTCTATTGTCTCAAACAGTAAAGCAATAGAAAAGAAGAAAACCCCTTTAATACCACTTTGTAACGACCTAGATCCGGAGCCACCTAACTGGTTCCCCATACCCGGTTCACCACATGACCTCAAACACGTTTCCCCAAATGCTAGAGGCTGCCAACTAGCAGCGAGGACCTTGGTGAGTCTGTGGGGAAACTATGCCCTCATTTGGTAAAGTATTCAGCGGAAGAATAAACATAAACAATAGCGGAAGCAGTAAACAGCATACAACAACTAAACTAAAAGTCGAAGCAATGAATGATATAATAATGATGCAGAATGGTACATGTATCTATGGAAAGCAGTAAACAAAACAACGTGCTGAAATACAACTAAAACAAAGTACTAAACGTAAACATCAACTCTAGAAGCATCGCGAGCCAAAGCCCGGTCCCATGCTCTCCAGCTCCAACCAGAAATCAAGTACCTGAGGTAGAAGGGCCACAATCCCTACCTACACCTACAACCATATAATCTATTTGGGCCGAAAAGTAGGACCCAAACAGGGTGTGAGAATAATCCCAGTAGGCAACCACCACAAGATTTGTGCCCTACTGTCAATGAGTAATATAGAAAAAGTAAAGGGAAATAAGTACAGTGATGAACTGAGAGTATAACAGCAAATAATCCTACCAATTACCATTCACATTCATCTTATTAAACAACCAGGGAAAAACTAGCAAAGCATTCTATTCCAAGGTAATCTAGTAACACCACAGGTATCTCAAAAGACTACTGAAACACAAGCAGTACAAAACCCAAGCTTGTTCTTTGGCTTGGTGGAATCATCAAAACCAACCATCAAAATTCACACTGACCCTCTGGGTGGATCAAACTAGCAGACCCCTATAGTCCAGTAATTAAACAAGGCACAGACACTCTGGGAATCTCTCACGTCAATTCCCCTATGGTCTTGCAACGATAGCTAAAGACTCTCTGAGGAATCACTTACGTCTAATTCCTCATGTGGTCTCGATGTGTGGGTAAACTAAGAACACTCTTGGGAATCACAAAGTACTATTCCCATAGGTCCTGCATACGAAACTAAAACCAACAGACCCTCTATGGAAGCACTTAATCGTCTATTCCCTCTTTGATCTCCCGCACCAGGTTCTCACAGCCCTGAGCAGTCCAGTCGTGCGTAATCGTCTTTCAGCAGCCCTAAGTAAGTTTAGCACTACTTGGATAATATCTACCATGCATCAAAATCATATAAATAGCAGGCAACACATGTAATAGTTATAACAAGTAAACTAGCAATTGCAATAGGGTTTTCCTCACAGGAAAACGGTGCCAAACGGTGATAAATAGCCAAACATGGAGAAACACCCATGGAATGATCCTCAAACATGCAACCAATAATATATTAGCAACAATTAATCATAAGATAACAAGAAATCTAGGGAAAATAAACAATAGGATCAAAATCCTAAACCTGAGATACCCGATACATGGGTATCTGGAACTTTTGCAACCAAAACTCAAAGAAATTCAACGTAGGGAAACAAACCACCTACATCGATCCTAGAAGATCAATATAATTGAACCTTGGCCCGTGAATCAGCCTAGAATGGAGTAGATCTGCAAAAACGTCAAAAACGTTCAACCATAGATAACTCACACGAGAGGAAGAATCCGGAAACAAGGCCAAAGAATAACCAAGAACTCACCGCTACGATTCTTCTGAAATCGACGGAGTTTGATTCGGACAACCAGTGAAGGATCGGTGTCTCGGAGAAGAATCGGCCTCCTCGGACGCTGTGGACAAAATTAGGCGGAGGAGGAGATGTTTACGAGCATTAAAAACAACCCCGGTCCGATTAATGAAATAAAAAAGAAAGTACATGGCGTGTACTTTTAAAGTACATAGCGTGTAGTGGGTTTTTCCGTACTCTGCCAAAATCGGCCTCCACGTCACCCCTACACACCATGTGTGTAGCCCGAGCATGGCCAACACACGGCTTTGAGCGGGAAAAGAGTACACGGCGTGTACTCAGAAAGTACACAATGTGTACTTCAAAAATTTCCAGAAACTTTATTTTTCCCAAAAACTCCAAAAAAAGGAAAAAGCATACCTCAAACGAAGATCTGGGTTCTTACAAACTTCCCCCCTTAAAGAAATTCGTCCCCGAATTTCCCTAATGAGGCGTAGAAGATGGAACCTCAAACAACTCTGGCCACTACGATCGCATATCATCCTCCCTTTCCCAGGTCCCGTCCCACACTCGCCCGTGCTGCCATAGAACCCGTACTAGAGGAACAGACCGACCATAGAGAACTTTCGTACTGCGATTGATAATCCTGATAGGATGCTCCTCGAAAGATGCATCCTGCTCCAGCTCAACCTCCTCGGGTTGAAAAACATGAGACGAGTCTGAGAAATACCATCGAAGCTGAGAAACATGGAAGACATCGTGCATAGCCTGGTACCTCTAAGGTAACTGTAACCTGTAAGAAACTAGCCTGAGTTTCTCCAGAATCTCAAACGGCCCGACATATCTCGGTGAAAACTTTCCCTGCCTCCTAATCCTCTTATGTCCCAACCTCGGGGTAACGCACAGGAAAACCTGATCTCTGACCTTGAACTCCAAAGGTCGTCTCTGCTGATCAACATAAGACTTCTACTGAGATTGTGCAATAGCCATTCTCTTCCGAATCAACTCCACCTGCTATGTGCTCTCCTGAACGATACGAGGTCCCAGCAAGGCTGCCTCTCCTACCTCTAGCCAGCATAAAGGTGATCGGCATGGCCTGCCGTATAAATCCTCATAAGGTGCCATCTGAATAGTCTCCTGAAAACTGCCATTGTAGGAGAACTCCACCATAGGAATAGCTTCTCCCATGTACCACCAAAGTCTAGAATGCAAGCTTGGAGCATATCCTCAAGCACTTGGATTGTACGCTCGGACTTTCCATCAGTTTGGTGATGATATGCTGTACTTAAAAGTACTTTTATACCCAAAGCCCTTTGTAGTCCCTGCCAGAAGTGTGAAGTAAAACGCGCATCCCTGTTTGAAACAATGGAGTGTGGAACTCCATGCAGATGTACAATATCTTGAATGTACAACTGTCCCAGCTCATCAACACTGAAGGTCTCCTTGATCAGTAAGAAGTGTGCAACCTTCGTGAGCCTGTCCACTACAATCCAAACCACATCATTTCCTTGAGGTTATCTCGGTAAACCTATCACGAAGTCCATCATGACATCATTCTATTTTCACTCAGGAATGGGTAACTGCTGCAAAAGCCTTGCTGGTCACTGATGCTCTACCTTCACCTGCTGACAGGTGGAACACCACATAACAAAACCAGCCACATCCTTCTTCATACCTGGCCACCAATACTAACGGTGTAAGTCTCGGTACATCTTGGTGACACCAGGATGAACTGCCCAAGATGAAGCATAAAACTCCCGCATCAGCTCCTCATGTATGTCCGCTGAAACCCATATGCATCCATGGAAACATAGCACCTCATCATCACCCACTGTCCACCCCGTAGTAGGGTCTCCATCTGACACACCCTCCTGTAGGACTAGGCCTTCTGGGTCTGATAGCTGCCTCATTCGAACTCGATCTAAAAGAGTAGAGGTAACAGCTATAGAAGAAAGAACTGTCTGCCCCTGTCTGTCGTGCACCTTCAAATGCATCTCAGAGAACAGTGTCATAAGCTGTCACTCACTTCTGGCCTCCTGAACTTCCAGCAACTAAGTCCTCTTGCTCAGTGTGTCAGCCACAGCATTGCCTTTCCCAAGCGTATAAGCAAGCTCGAAGTCGAAAGACTGTAGGTACTCAACCCACCTCCACTATCTTAGATTCAAGTCACGCTACGTGAAGATATACTTGAGGCTCTTGTGGTCGGTATATACCACAAAATGCTCTCCCATGAGATAGTGCCTCCAACAATGCAAAGCATGAACAACCGCAGCCAATTCCAGGTCGTGCGTAGGATAGTTCTTCTCATGGGGCCTCAACTGCCGAGATCCGTATGCAACAACACAATCTTCCTACATAAGCAATGTTCCAAGCCCGATGCCAGATGCATCACAGAAAACCATATAACTCTTGCCCGGATCTGGAAGAACTAGAATCGGTGCTGAAGTCAATCTCCCCTTTAGCTCCTGGAAGGCTGAATCGCAAGATTTTGACCAAATGTACTTCACACACTTCTTAGTAAATCTTGTTAACGGCACTGCTAAGCGTGAGAAGTCCTGTATAAACCGCTTGTAATAACTAGCCAGTCCCAAGAAACCACGTACCTCAAAGACATTCTTCGGCTGCTCCCAGGTAACTACTGCTCTCACCTTCTCTGGGTCTATAGATACTTCTGTCTCTGAGATGACATGACCCAGAAAGTGAATCTCGTCCATCAAGAAGTGGTACTTTGAGAGCTTAGCATATAACTGATGCTCTCCCAGTGTACTCAATACGATCTCAAGATGGGTAGCATGGTCGTGTTGAGTGTGAGAGTACACCAAGATATCGTCCACAAAGACAATGACAAAAGAGTCCAAGTAAGGATGTAAAACTCTGTTCATCAGCAGCATGAAAACTGCCAACGTGTTCGTGAGACTGAATGACATAACTAGATACTCGTACAAACCATACCTGCTTCGAAAAGCTGTGAGAGGTATATCAGATGGTCTGACCCGCAACTAATGATAGCCGGATCTCAAGTCGATCTTCGAGAATACCCTGGCTCCTCTAAGTTGATCAAAAGATCATCAATCCTCAGCAATGGATATCAGTTCTTGATCGTCAACTGGTTCAGCTTCTGATAGTCCACCCAAAGCCGTAATGTACCATCCACCTTCTTCGTAAAAAAAACAGGTGAACCCCAAGGGGAAGTACTGGGTCAGATAAAATCCTTCGCCTGCAACTCCTCCAACTTCTTCTTGAGTTCTTGAAACTCAGGCGTAGCAATCCTATAAGGAGGTATGGATACCAGTGATGCTCCTGGAACAAGCTCAATAGAGAAGTCTACCTCACGCTCCAGAGGCAACCCTGAAAAGTCTTTTGGAAAGACATCTGGAAAACGGTCAACTACCGGAGGGAAGTCCATCTGAGAAGTTCCTTGATCATCCAAATATAAACTAGCAATCTGGGACGTAACACTGCTCAACCCATGATGCTCTGGTCCAGCTCTTCTTGAATGGGCATCCCATTCTCCCTTGTGAAGAAAGGACCCACCCTTTGGTGATGTGAAACTCACCCTACGGTGATAACAATCGACAAAGGCATGAAAAGGAAATAGCCAGTCAATTCCGAGAATGACATCATAACCCGTCATCTAAAGGACATAAAGATCCCACAAGAAGTGACACCCACCAACCTCAAGGGGCCACTCCTTGCACTAACGCACACTAGTAGTTATATGTCCCAAAGGAGTGTCTAGTGCCAAAGTATCCTCAGAAGTAAGGACAGTAAGTCTAAGGCTCTCCACAGTGTGCACAGAAATAAAGCTATGAGAAGCTCTGGTATCTAAAAGTGCAGAAGATAAAATTGAGGCTACTAAGATCGTACCTCGAACTGTGGAAGGTCCAGGATCCTGCTCCCGATGGATCTTCTCTACCGCAAACGTCTAGCCAGTACCGCGGCCTTGTGTAGCAGCCTGATATCCCTGAGCTGATCCTTCCTGAGCCTGACCATCGCATCTGCGACCTCTACCCTGGCCTGAACGACCTGAAGAACTCCAGCCCCCAGTCTGCTGTGGAACTGGTAATCCTGCTCCAGTACGAGGAGTAGAAACTGATCCTCCTTCACTAGCTGCTGGAAGAAGAACCCTGCAAAAACGCTACAGATGACCCATCTTGCCGCAAGTTCGGCACTCCACTAGATCTCTCGGGCACTGAGGCTTCTTATTCCTGCTCTTTCCACACTGATAGCACACCACCTGATTTCCAGAAGGGGGGTCCCATCTTCTGGAATAATTACCTCGCTTCCTTGAGTCACCTCGTGTAGACTCTCGGTGGCGTTTCCTGCTGTCAGTATGCAATGCATCAGTCTTGGATGCTGAACCGCCCTGTTCAACAGCTCCAGTCTCCCTAAGATTTCGTTCGGTGATCATCACCTGGTTGACTATTAGGGTAATAGAAGTCAACTGGAAGATGTTCACCTGCGATCTGATCTCTGGTTTGAGGCCTTCCTCAATCTTCCATGCTAAAAACAGCTCATCAATTCCTGGAACGGGAGTGAAACACTATAACTCGGGGAAATGGGAAGAATAATCCATAACTGAAAGAGTACCCTGATGCAGCTTCATGAACTCTCTGGCTCTATCGTCCCTCAGCATCGCCGAATAGAAGTAGTCGTAGAACGTACGCTGGAACTCGTCCCAAGCCATAGTCTGTTGGCGCCCTGCCTGCGAGACTACATCCCACCATCTCTTGGAAAAATCTCGCAGCATGTAAGTCGTGATATTCACCCTTCTGTCTGAGGGTATATACAGATGCTCGAAGATGGAAAGCATGGTTTCTAGCCATGACTCTATAGCCAAAGGTCCTCCATCCCCTGTGAAAGTGGGAGGATGCTGCTGCTGGAAGACTCACGTCAGCTCTGCCATAGACGGGGCATGATGTTGAGATCCATGGAAGGTCTGCATGAACCTCATGAAACCCTCTCTGAACTGAGCATCGGCACCAGTGTCTGGAATCATTGCAGGTTCCATGTCCGGAACGATCGGCGGAACTACTGGTAGTCCCTGGTCTGTTGTATCAGGCGTACGGTCACTGCCTGGTTCCTGACGTGCAATGGGAGGACGTCTTGGTTCCATATCCCTAAAAGGTCAAAAGCACGCCTCAGATTTAGGATTAACAAGGAAATAAACACAAGATTACAAAACGGGAACAGGAGGGAGAAAACACTTAAGTTTTCAAAACACTACTACACGGCGTGTATTTAAACTACACGGCATGTTTGTTAAACCCATTTACATGGGTGTGTACTTCCACCACCACTGGTCGTGTAACATCCCAGACTACACGGCGTGTTGTCCCAAAACACGGCGTGTACTTGAACTCCACTCCCCTGCCCGAGTCTCTTTACACGTCTAACCTACATGGTCCCTCTAATTCTAAACTACACGGCGTGTTCACTAAGGACACGATGTGTACTAGACAGGTTTCGGCGACCCGTGTAGAGGTTACACGACCGGCTACACGGCTGACCCCTACACGGCGTGTTCCGAACAAACACGGAGTGTATAAGAATAGATAACACCGACCCGTGTTGTTCGTGACACAGCCGGGTACCCAGAAGAAAACTACACGGCGTGTTCGAATAGAACACGACATACTATGCGAGTTTCCCCGACCCGTGTTGTTAGTGACATGGTCGGGTACACGGTTGACTACTACACGACGTGTAATTATGGTACACGGCGTGTCCCCGAAGACTCTCCACCACCCTGTGTCTCTGTTCACCCAATTAGTAACATGGTTTAAAAACTACACGGCGTGTAGTAATAAAGTACACGCCGTGTATTCTGGGTTTTTTTCAGGCAGTAACTCAGAAACTGCACTGAGTGCCAGAAACACTGAAAAAACAAACATCTATGTGCCAAATTCCGATTTGTGGGGGCCCATACTCCCCGCGAATCAAAGATTGGAATCATAACAATTCATATATCAAGTAAAACAGCAAAAAAAGTATGTCCGTCACAACAACTATCAAAACAACATGCATAATTTATCATGGCATCTATCACAACAGCATGAAATTCTAATGCACCCTAGATGGCATGGTAAAATGCATGACATGAGATTTCCTACCCAGTGCCTATATGATGCATGAGATGGCACACCCTCATCTCATCGGGTTGCAACAAAATAGAACCACAAATCATATAAACTGTAACAGCACAAAACATGTGCATCACCCATCGGTGAAATATAATAAACTGTAACACTTGCAAAAACTAAAAATTGCAATTACGAGGTAACATATCTTTTCCCTGTACATGGGTTAATTACTCTCGGGCACAGTTAAGTACTAACTACCCATTTCTCCCTATCTCTGTCTATTGTCTCAAAACAGTAAAGCAATAGAAAAGAAGAAAACCCCTTTGATACCACTTTGTAACGACTCGGATCTGGAGCCACCTAACTGGTGCCCCGTACCCGGTTCGCCACATGACCTCAAGCACATTTCCCCAAACGCCAGAGGCTTTCGACTAGCAGCGAGGGCCTTGGTGAGTCTGTGGAGAAACTATGCCCTCATTTGGTAAAGTATACAGCGGAAGAATAAACATAAACAATAGCGGAAGCAGTAAACAACATACAACAATTGAACTAAAAGTCGAAGCAATGACTGATATAATAATGATGCAGAATGGTACATGTATCTATGGAAAGCAGTAAACAAAAGAACGTGCTGAAATATAACTAAAACCAAGTACTAAACGTAAACAGAAACTCCAGCAACATCGCGAGCCAAATCTCGGTCCCATGATCTCCAGCTCCAACTAGCAATCAAGTACTTGAGGTAGAAGGGCCACAATCCCTACCTACACCTGCAACCATATAATCTGTTTGGGCCGAAAAGCAGGACCCAAACAGGGTGTGAGAATAATCCCAGTAGGCAACCACCACAAGATTTGTGCCCTACTGTCAGTGAATAATATAGCAAAAGTAAAGGGAAATAAGTACAGTGATGAACTAAGAGTATACTAGTAAATAATCCTACCAATTACCATTCACATTCATCTTATTAAACAACCAGGGAAAAAATAGCAAAGCATTCTATTCCAAGGTAAGCTAGTAACACCGCAGGTATCTCAAAAGACTACCGAAACACAAGCAATACAAAACCCAAGCTTGTTCTTTGGCTTGGTGGAATCGTCACAACCAACCATCAAAATTCACACTGACCCTCTGGGTGGCTCAAACTAGCAGACCCCTATAGTCCAGTAATCAAACAAGGCACAGACACTCTAGGAAGCTCTCACGTCAATTCCCCTATGGTCTTGCAACGATAGCTATGGACTCTCTGAGGAAGCACTCAGGTCTAATTCCTCTTGTGGTCTCGATGCGTGGGTAAACTAAGAACACTATTGGGAAGCACAAAGTCCTATTCTTGTAGGTCTTGCGTACGAAACGAAAACCAACAGACCCTCTAGGGAAGCACTTAATTGTCTATTCCCTCTTTGATCTCCCGCACCAGGTTCTCACAGCCCTGAGCAGTCCAGTCGTGCGTAATCGAATGTCAGCAGCCCTAAGTAAGTTTAACACGACCTGGCTAATAGATACCATGCATCAAAAGCATATAAACAGCAGGCAACACATGCAACAGTTATAACAAGTAAACTATCAATTGCAATAGGGTTTGCCTCACAGGCAAACGGTGCCAAATGGCGATAAACAGCCAAACAGGGAGAAACACCCGTGGAATGATCCTCAAACATGCAACCAAGAATATATTAGAAACAATTAATCATAAGCTAACAAGAAATCTAGGGAAAATAAACAATAGGATCAAAATCCTAAACCCGGGATACCCGATACATGGGTATCCAACACTTTTGCAACCAAAACTCAAAGAACTTCAACGTAGGGCAACAAACCACCTACCTCGATCCTCGAAGATCGATATACTTGAACCTTGACCCAGGAATCGGCCTAGAATGGAGTAGATCTGCAAAAACGTCTAAAACGTTCAACCTCAGATAACTCACATGAGAGGAAGAATCCGGAAATGAGGCCAAAGAAGAACCAAGAAATCACTGCTGTGATTCTTCTGCAATCGACGAAGTTTGATTCGGACAACCAGTGACGGATCAGTGGCTCGGAGAAGAATCGGCCTCCTCGGATGCTCTGGACGGAATTAGGCGGAGAAGAAGATGTTTATGATCATTAGGTGCGACCCCGGTCTGATTAATGAAATAAAAAAAGAAAGTACACGGCGTGTAGTGGGTTTTTCCGTACTCCGCCAAAATCAGCCTCCACGTCACCCCTACACACCGTGTGTGTGGCCCGGGCACGACCAACACACGACTTCGAGTGGGAAAAGAGTACACGGCGTGTACTTCAAAAATTTCCAAAAACTTTATTTTTCCCAAAAACTCCAGAAAAAGGAAAAAACATACCTCAAACGAAGATCTGGGATCTTACAAAAGTTCCTGAGATATCTACTTCTGTTATGGAATAGAAGGAACAAGTCCTTTATCGCATTATCTATTAATGCAGTATTACTCATGACACACCCAACATATCCTACCTCGCTACGAACAATGTGTCCTCACAGTTTTCTTCAATACATCTAAGTGTGCGAGTTGTAATACTCATTAATAATAATCTTAAAATCTAAGGACCAAAACACACATCCATAGATAGGAACATCCAACGACACTATGAAATGTGGATTTCCTTCTAGCGGGTATCGTTCTCATAATGTCCTCCTAGATATTACCAAGGGCTCACACCATATGAGAAGGTGCCTCAAAGTTTTATGAGTCCTCACCCCTAATGGCATATATTATTTGTATCCCTCAAATAACATCATTCGGACATATAACATATATTCAAGAGCAGTGTTATGTCACTTCCAAGTTCTCATCATAGCAGGGATTCTCTATGACCCTTTAATGCAACAGCTATCCTTAGGAAATTATCACATGCATTTTCACGCAGAAGAGAAATCAAGATGTGATAAGGTATTTATTACAGTACCATGTAGTTGGTTCTAGGTCACCAATTCCAGCAGTGTTCCCATCACCAGTCTATGTAACATTGAGTTTTTAGGGCCATAGAGAGCATCAATTAACCCCTGTGGAACAAGAAAACCTCTCATCTAAGTCCCTCATAAATTGAAATCATTGTCACCATCATATTTTTTGATTTCAAACCTAGTTGAATCCATGTTTATTTGAATGCTCTAATACCAGTTTGTTGGGGACAACGCTAATCATACGCCCCCAAGAAGTAGTCAAGATCAGTGGATGTGTACGCTTTTTCAATTAGGTATTATAATTCGAATAATATTTATGGTTCTAATGATTTCAATTTAAAAAAAAATAGGGAAATCGCTTGTTAAGATGAGATTGCAATGAAAAAATTAAACAGAAACGAGATTCAATTCAAGAAACAGCTTCAAAAGTAAAAGTAAGAAAGAAGTAAGGATTGAACAAATGATTTAATGTGTTTCTGTCCCTTTGGGGCCACTAGGAATGGCATGAACACCAGCCACTCAGACATGCATTTTATTCAGCTCAAAATAAAAAACATATACAAAATAAAACAAACCAAAAGGGGTGAACAAAATACAAGAAAAAGAACTTAGAACTACTTCTTTGATAGTAATCAATATAAAGAACTTACAAAATAGGACATATTCAATTATGTCTCTGGCCCTGATCGCTTCTTGGATGCTAAATCTTCATGTCTGAGCTCAAAAGGATGCACAAGGTATTGTTCTTTTGTCTACTTGAAGCAGGTCCCCACAAGTTTTTCCAGGTTTGATGTAAAGCCACACTTCTTCAACTGGAAGGATTGTCATCACAAACTCCATCAGAAACGGTGCACCAGAAGCGCAACCAGGGAGACAACGGGCTTAGAACCAGGATTCGATCACAGCAGAAGCTCGCTTCAAGATTATGGTTTCACTAGAGGAAAAACGGGAGCATAACAGGGAGTCAGAATAGAGATTGATCTCTTGTATTGAGGGGAAAAGGTTGTAAGGGGAAATAAATATCTTGACAGTGACGGTGCCTCATAATGGATCGACAACCAAAACATGCCATAAAACCATGCCCAAAAAAATTGAACAATGTCGGTGATATAAGCTGAACATGTGGAGGGTTCATATCAAAAGGGCCGAAAGATTAATCAACACCTAGAAACAATACTGTTGGGGATCAATGACTTGACAGGCACTGGTGAAGGAAGAATATAAGAATCCAAACACAACGGCTCAAACTGTAGGCCCATGGGGAAACCTAGTGCACAAAGTATATCCACAAAATACAGTTAACCATAAAGAGATAATTAGTTCTAAAATTCATAGATCAGCCCTCACTCCGGGTTAGGATTCTAATCTTTAGGTTGATCCCTCCATTTTCATTATCGACCTACTTAAAATTTCATGCATCATGCCGTGAAATTTTACGATTGTATTGAACAGAATTCAAGTGTCTACAAGATGAAATGTTAACTAAAAACTGAACAACTTTCTGGCCAAATTTGCACACACTTTGGAAAGGTGCAGGCATTTGCAGTGTCTGAAAGATGAAACCGCTCATCACATCATTCAATTTTAGAAGTGACAACCACGTCTCATCTTAGATTGATGGGAATTTGGGAATACAGTTACCGTCACCCACATCCTATTTTCATAAGTCGGAACCATGTCGACCTTCACTTGGGATTCAACCACAAACACCACCCCACTCCCCAAAACCCCACAAGGAACCCCAGACCCACACTCACATACATCCCCACACTCATATAACATGAATCCTCATCCTCATCCTCATCCTCATCTTCATCCTCATCACCCTTTTCCTCTTCCCTCACAAGCAGACGTTCCCCCAAAACGAAGAACCATCGAAACTCTTCATTTGTGTGGCCCCCGGTGTCGGCCCCCAAAGGTCATTCAATGAAACGTTGAACCACTATAGAAAATTGAGGTGCCCAAGTGACTACGGGATCTCACCCGACAAATGATTATGCGATAGGTCCAACTTCTCCAGGTTGGAAAGAGCAGAGATTTGGTTCGGGATTTTCCCAGAGAATCCATTTTGGATGAGATCCAATACGATGAGTCGCTTCAGTTGACCGATCTCGAGATGGATGGAGCAGCAGAGGTTGCTGTTGTGGAGGTCGATCATGGGTTGCACGTTGGAGATCTGATTGTACGTTCTCGCGGGAACCTCTCTAGTTTTTGGTGATTGAATTGCTAAAATTATCGGTAGGTCGAGATAACTCTTGGTCAGCTTGAGGGGAATTTTGTAGGAGCGCGGGTAGCATGGAAAGTGTTTGAGGAAATTCCCATGTAAGTTGATGTTGAAGAGGCCCGAGAGAGTGCCTATCCAGCTAGGTATGGGGCCTCTAAGTTGATTCTCGGCCAAATCCAAGACCCTCAGCCTGTGAAACTTCCTTAACAATACGGGTACCTGACCTGTGAGCCAGCACCTGCCTAGGCTTAAAAATTGAAGATTTTCAAAGCCAACTGCATCAACATCATTCAACAATACCTCATTTATAAAGTTCCCCAAAAACAGGAGAACGGTGAGGTTCCTCAAACCCATAAAAATTCTGATCATCTCTGAAATGTTAGTCAATTGGGTGAAAGAAACCGCAAGGTATGTGAGGGATTGCAGAGCAAGCACGTCCCCTGAAATCTGTCCTCTCAATTTATTCTGGGATAACCTAATTGCTTTCAAGGACATGCAGGAATAAAAACTTCTTGGCAATTGACTAGTAATGCGATTGCCACCAATATCGAATATGGTGAGCCTGGTTAGCTTTGAGAAATCAAAATCAGTCATGTTTCCTTGAAGTGAACTGGACAAAAGATTTAGTGTTCTGAGATTTGTACAGTTGAATAGAGAAACAGGCAGTGTACCACTGAAGTTGATCATTTGAAGGAGGATACATTCCAAGTTTGAGAGGTGGCCAACATCTGGTGGGAGGGCGCCACTGAAGTTATTGGAATGGAGGTCGAGGATGGTGAGGTTGGAGATGCGAATTATGCGGTTTTCTATGGATCCCATCAGCTTATTTGAAGGTAGCTGAAACTCTCACAGCCCCAATGTGCCATACATTTCTTTCGAAAGCTGCCCAGTCAATTTTTTATTGCCCACATCCAAGATCTCTAACTTGAAACATTTTCCAAGCCCCTGGGGAACCGAACAAGTGAAAACATTGAAGGAGAAATCCAAGCTTCGAATAGCACTATGATTGGTGCAAATGGAATCTGGGAGAGGGCCTGAGAAGCTGTTATGACTCACGTTGAAGAATTCCAAATTCAAATATAAGAAGTGGTCTACTGAGGCTGTTACTAGAAAGATCGAGGAGAGAGAGATGGGTGAGGTTTTGCAGAAAAGGAGATATATTTCCGGCAAGTCCCTTGGAAGGAAGGTGGAGATGGAGAACTCGACCCTGATGATCACAAGTGATTCCTTCCCAAAGGCAAAAGTCAAGGGTGGAGGTCCAGTTCAGAAGAAGAGGGGAGGAAGGGATGAAAGAGTGGCAAACACGCAGCAGGGAAGGTTGCAGGTTTGGTGAGCACAGAGAGAACCGGAGAAGAAGATGAGCATAAAAAAGGTGAAAGAACGTTGGGAGAGTTTATATTTGTATTTATATTTATATTTATATTTGTATTTATATTTATATTTATATTTATATTTGTATTTGTATTTGTATTTATATTTATATTTATATTTATATTTATATTTATATTTATATTTATATTTATATTTATATTTATATTTATATTTATATTTATATTTATATTTATATTTATATTTATATTTATATTTATATTTATATTTATATTTATATTTATATTTATATTACACACATATTTATTTATATATATACTCTGACATATATTTATATGTTTATCTATACTATTTTATAATATATAGATGTAATTATAATTACATATATATAATTATAAATAATTATAAAAGAATATTAAAATATATATATATTGAACATGCATATTTGCACGTCAATGTCTAATGAATTTATAAAATATTGAGAAACTAAAAATATTTGTAGGCAAAATGATACATAATCAAAATAGTCAAAGTATCTAGAAAATAAATCTCTTTGATGTGGTGTTCTCCTTTAGTGCCTTTAGTTGTATGAGTATTGCTTCATCTAATGGCAAGAAAAAAGTGTAACTTTTCTACCATAAAAAAAACTCAATTTTGTGAGTTAGTTTCTAAAATATCCTATTATGGATCTTTTTTTAAATCCTATATTTTGGAACTTTTTCCTTGGTGGCATCTATAATAAAAGTTAATATTAATCAAATAGCTTGATAAATAAAAACTATATACTTACACCATCCACTAGAGTCATTTTTCTAGGGACACTAAGAGATCAAGATTTTGATCTACTGTGAGTTGAGTTATTGATTATTGTAAAGTTAAAAACATTTAAAGTGATCACAACTTAGTTCACCCTCCCTTCTCGAGATGTCTTATAGTACTTCATGGACCAAAAACACTCAATCTCTCTCAAATAAATAAATAAATAATAAATGATAAAATGAATTGAATAAACTTGACCATCAATAGAGGTAAAGCCAATCAAATGAGATCGAAAACTATGATCAAATATCTTTTATTCATTGAATATATCTCTATATATTTTTGCAAACCAACAAAACTGGGATTAAGCTATTTTAGGACTTAGAAGAAACATCACGAGGTAAAATAAATACAAGTATTAAACATATAAAACATCAACCAAGTTGGTTAAATGGAATGAATGGATGAAGAGCCATGATAAAAATGGGGAAATGAAATCAAGAACACTACAATTTATGCAGAGAACCCAAATTGAAAAAAAAACACTGGGGAAGGGGGAGGTAAATTTTACTATGAGATTGGAGGTCCCAATATGTAACGTTGGACTATAACACACCATATTTATATCGATAAAAAAAACCCTAGTCGTACTGAAGGGGATCCTGTTGGGGACAACATTAATCATACACCCCCAAGAAATGGTCAAAATCAATGGATATGCATGTTTTTTTAAATTGGTAGTAGAATTCAAATAATATTTATGGTTCTAATGATTTCAATTAAAAAGACACTACTACAAATATGTCCTTTGACAGCGCACAAAAAGGCTTTTAATTGCGTTAAAAAACACTAGTGTCCTTATCTCTATTAAAGGGCGGTCCCCTTTATCATCTATTTCAATAACACTGATAAAGGGGGCCCTTTATCAATGCTAAAAATAGCGCTGATAAAGGCCCAACCTGCTGTAGTGTTATGTTTGTATAACAATACGCTGCAACACATACTTGTAATCTGTATACAAAATATATAATTTAATTGAAATAAATTTTACATGACAAATACAAAAAAAAACACTACTATATACATTTCAAACAATGTTTTGTATAATTACATTTACAATTACCATCCACAAACATTTAAAACATTAATGTTTCATCGATTTTGGCACTCGTGATCCCCTATAAAAAAAGTCCGCTCATGGTATCAGTTGCTGAAAAAATAACCTCATCCCGAGCAAAAAAATCCACCTATGTTGGAAAACAAATCTTATGTTAGTAATACAATAAAGAAATAAATTAAACATTAATATGAAAGAATATATTAATAAAATATCAATTTTTAATAAAAAATACACTTGGAGTTATATCGGTCACACCGTGCATCATATTGAGGTGTGGTTGATTCTTACACGTCACAAATGAGTTATGGATTGTTGTCCTAAAGTATTTAAACAATATGAATACCTTTTCTAGGTTTTGAGTATGTCACTTGTTCTTTTTACTAAAATTAATGTCAATTTTAAATAATGACACACTTTCAGTTATACCGGTCACACCATGTGTCGGATTAAGGTACGACTGATTCCTACCCACCACAAATTACTTATGGATCATTGTCCTAAAATATCAAAACAATCCGAATGAGTTTGTTCCGTTTTTAGTATGTCACTTGTGTTTTTTACTAAGATGTAATTTCAAATTGGAAACACGCACTTTGAGTCATACCGGTCGCATCGTGTGTTGGTTTGACATGAGACTACTTTCTACACATCTAAAATGACTTATGAATTATTGTCTTAAATTATTAAGACAATCAGAGAATTGTTTCTTGGTTTTCAATGAGTGACACACGTTTTGAGCTAAAATGTCAATTTTAAACCGATAAGAGACACTTTGATTCATACCGGTCACATCGTGCGTCGAATTGAGGTGCGATTGATTCCTACAGGTCACAAATGAATCATGGATCAGTTCTCTAAAGTATAAAAACAATCTGAATGCATTTACTCATTTTTCAGTAAACCACTTAATCTTTTTACTAAAATTAATGTCAATTTTAAATAAAAAGACACACTTTAAGTCATATCAGTCACACTATGTGTTGGATTGAGGTTTGGTTGATTCTTACACATCAAAAATGACTTATGAATCATTTTTCTAAATTATCAAACCAATACTAATAATTTTGATTGGTTTTTAATACATCACTTGTTCTTTTTACTAAAATTAATGTCAATTTTAAATAAAAAGATACACTTTGAGATATACCGGTCACACCGTGCATCTTATTGAGGTGAAGTTGATTCATAAACGTCACAAATGACTTATTTACCATTTTCCTAAAGTATCAAAATAATCTGAATTTGTTTGCTCGGTTTTCTGTATGTCACTTGTTCTTTTTACTAAAATTAATCTCAATTTTAAATAAAAAGATACACTTAGAGTTATACCAGTCACACCGTGCGTCAGATTAAGGTGGGGTTGATTTCTACATGTTATAAATGAATTATGAATCACTATCCTAAATTATCAAAACAATCCGAATACGTTTGCTCAGTTTTCCGTATTTCACTTGTTCTTTTTACTAAAATTAATGTCAATTTTAAATAAATAGACACACTTGGAATTATACCAGTCACACTGTGCATCGGATTGAGGTGAGGCTAATTCCTACATGTCAAAAATGAATTATTAATCATTTTATTAAATTATCAAAATAATCCAAATTCATTTTCTCATTTTTGAGTAAGTCTCTTGTGTTTTTTATTAAATTGTCATTTGAAACTGGAAACGCGCACTTTGAGTAATAATAGTCAGATCGTGTGTCGGTTTGATGTGAGTCTACTTCCTACATGTCAAAAATGACTTATGAATCATTTTTTAAAATTTACAAGACAATACAATTGAATTTTATTATTTTTTTAATGAGTGACACTTTTTGAACTAAAATATCAATTTTAAACTGATAACAGATACTTTGATTCATACTGGACACATCATGTATCAAATTGTGGTGTGATTGATTCCTACATGTCACAAATGAATTATGAATCATTTTAATAAAGTATCCAAACAATCCAAATACTTTTTATCGATTTTAATTATGTCAGTTGTCTTTTTTACTAAAATTAAAAGGTGATTCTCTATTTATTATACATGATACAAAGAAAGATGCCCCGAGGTCTTTTTTTACTCAAATTAAGGTCAATTTTAAATAAAATGACACACTTAGAGTCATACCGGTCACATAGTGCATCTGATTGAGGTGAGGATAATTTATACACATCCCAAATGGCATATGGATCATTTTAATAAAGTATAAAAACAATCCAAATTTTTTTCTTGGTTTTGAGTAGGTCACTTTTCTTTTTTACTAAAATGTCATTTTAAACTGGAAACACACACTTTGAGTTATAACTATCACATAGTGTGTTGGTTTGATGTGAGACTGATTCCTACATGTCATAAATGAATTATGAATCATTTTCATAAATTATCAATAAAATCTGAGTGCATTTTCTCGGTTTTTAGTGAGTGTCATTTTTTGAACTAAAATGTCAATTTTTAACTTATAATGGGCACTTTGAGTCATATCGGGGACATCGTGTATCAGATTGAGGTGATTATGATTCCTAACCATCAAAAATGACTTATGGATCATTTCAATAAAGTATTAAAAAAATATAAATTCGTTTTCTTGGTTTTGAGTATATCAATTGTCTTTTTTTCTAAAATTAATGTCAATTTTATATAAAATGACACACTTGGAGTCATACCGGCCACACCATGCATTAGATTAATGTGTGAATGATTCTTACATAGCTTAAATGAATCATGGATATTTTTCCTAAAGTATCAAAATAATCTGAATGCGTGTTCTTGGTTTTGAGTACGTCACTTTTCTTTTTTACTAAAATGTTATTTTAAATTGGAAACACACACTTTGAGTCATATTGGTCACATCATGTGTTGAGTTTATGTGAGATTGATTATTACACATCATAAATGACTTATGAATCAATTTTTTAAATTATCAAGATAATCTGAGAATGTTTTCTTAGTTTTCAATTAGTGACATTTTTTGAACATAAATGTCAATTTTAAACTAATAACGAACACTTTGAGTCATACTAGGCTTATTATGTACTGGATTGAGGTGTGGATGATTCCTACACATCAAAAAATGACTTATTGGTCATTTTATTAAAGTATCAAAATAATCTGAATTTTCATTCTCAATTTTGAGTATGTTAGTTGTATTTTTTATTAAAATTAATGTCAATTTTAAATAAAAAGACGCACTTAGAGACATACCGGTCACACCGTGTGTTGGATTGAGGTGCTGCTGATTCTTACACATGTTAATAATTGATTTCAAATTCCTAGGGGAACCTACATTATGATTAGTAAATTAATAAGGATTCATGAACATATCTTAAATCTATAAGAGATTCCCGGAGCAGGCAATAATTCCCCCCAAAAGGGTGCGATGAGACCAACCTCCCATCCTCTCAAACAATGCGAGTTCTTAAGCATCATGGGTCAAAATCCCTAACGAGTGCCTACCTTTGGAAATCAGGTCCCTTTGGATACAAAAATGTTGGGTGTTTCCAGTTCCATAAACAAATTTGTTGGAAACCATCCCGAAATAGTGATTCCAAACCAGAACACACGTTCTGAGGGAAACAAAAAAATGGTGAACCCAATGTGAATCCTTAACCAAGATGATAGTATTACCCATCTTTCAGGCCCCTAAAAATTGATAAAAGAGGGCCGAAAAGGCAATCAATCACATAAGAATTCATCCAAAAATATGATACTCTGCAGGAGTTGATTGTTTATATTTTTCATATATACAAACACTAATTTCCAAGAACTCCCTTCATTACAACTTCATTTCGAATGGATTCCTTTAAGTTTACACCTGTGAACGCCCCAATAGCTGCTCAATATGGATCCTCATCTGATCGAAGGACGCCTTCACCAAATCAGCATCTTCAGTTGGGTATCTAATGCACTGGTCCAAGAGTACCATCAACACAGTACTATCTTGACCTTGGAGGCTTCCTGATATGCCCTCCATATCAAGAATAACCCCCGGTTGTCTGGTCAATGATGAACGGTGGTCCAAAAGTAGATGGTTCCAACCACCATCTTCAACCATTTCTGGAGCTTATCCCCAAAATGAAATCAATAATCACTCCCCTATTTTAGGGAGGTCGACCAAGAGGCCATCCATGGACTCGTCCTGAAGACACTGGGGTCCTTCCCAAGGGATCCTGTCAACAATCACCATAGCCAACGCTGCACGGAAGCAAACCCTCAACACGATTAGGGTGTTATCTTCAGTTGTCCGGCCCAGGTCCCTCATACCTGGGCATGTGAGAATAACCATCGGGGACAAAAACAAGCTAACAAGGAGCTAGTTCCCACCTTTTCCCCCTCTGAAGAAGTCCACCAACTCAGATTGGTGGTAAACAGTGACCGATCACATACACCCATCCGCCTTAATTTCATCGGCCAACAGACTCATTTGGAGGCACCCAACCAATCCCACCATTCAAATTTAGTGGAGTACCATGAGAAGACACATACAACTGCTTACAATCTTCCATCTAGCCAATAGACTCATCTAGCTGCATTCAAAGGAGATCACCAACCAAATGTGGCAGAAATCTGCAAGCAAAAGCATACACCCGCCTGCACCCACCAAGCCTATCAACAGTCTCATCTGGAAAAACTTAAAGAAGTCCACTGACCATGCTTGGTGGAAAACAACCAATAGGCACATACACCTTCCATCATTCATCAAGTCTGCCAACAACCTCATTTGGTAGTATCTGGAGAATTCAATCAGAAATCTTCGATAAAAAACCTAGGACAGACTCAACTCCCCCCTATACACGAGTACTTTTAGTATCCACAGATAGGAAACAGAGGACAAGAGTAAGTATATACACCTACTCCAAATATAGAATCGACATATATTCTCGTTCCGGGCGCTGAAATCACCAAGCGCATTTTGGAAATGCTGAAAAGATAGACACAAATTCCTGCCTATATCCTGGAAGCTTTCCAGAATATCATAATGGAAACTTTAGAAGTTCTAGACGGTTAAACACATAATTCTTTCCCCATACCTGGGATGACTCATCAGCATACCATCCCAGAGAAGATACACACCTCTATTCTAGTCCAGGAGGTTTATGGGGCACACTCCACCATATCATATATACAACTAGATCAGGAACATACACCCATTTCAATTGGAGATAATCGACCTATTTCAGTGGACACTTCCAAGAAGGCACATACTCCTACTCATGATAACTACTTTTCCTAGAAAGTGGCCACAACTACATGTAATAAGTCATATGAGAAGAAGTCTCACCAACCACAGTTGAAGAATCAAGAGTTGATCTGTGATTCGGCTCCTCTTAATATTGGAGTTCTTGAAGTCCACATACAATTATCTATTGCAACTTAAGATCCTGCCCTCCCATTACCAAATTATAGGAGCATTAGAAATAATTTTGAAGTTCCTCATTAGAAACTTTATTATGAAGGCTTTCTTCATGACAATTCAGTCAATCTCGAGAACCTTTCTCTGGATGAGAGCCATGGAAACCCTCTATGTGTTCAGAAAGCCAAGGAGAAAGTGGATTTATCCCTTTCTGTAATCCACCATGGTGGTCCTCCCCATTATGGAATTTTCTGTGAAATTTCTCTCTGCAGTAGTGTTTTTAATTATAAATATAATTCTCCAATTGAAAATGTAGTGATGAGAAATCCCTCTTATCTTGAGGCACTTGCAAACATAAGGCCAGTCATTTCTGATGCCTTTTTACTGGTAGGTGAAATACTTTCTTAGCTAGAAGATAACCCAAGGTTATGGTCATTCCTTGAAACTCCCTTGGGTCATTTTCCTTCTAATATAGAAGAGGAAACACAAACTAATCTCGTTGCTTGTGGTAAAGTAATTGGGAAGCATCCACTTTGGTCAGACCAGATTGAGAACCCTCTGAAAAAAGATGAAGAGGATATGTTGAACATGAGAAAACAATTGGATAAGGGTGAAATAACATTCATGTTCTAGCCTTTGTACACTTATCAATACAACATTATAGAGATGTTGGTAGAAGATTGTATTCATTATATCTTCCTCAACATATGGAAGACTCTTCGTCATCTAAAAGCCAAAGTATTAACATATGATGAATATCAAAGTCATGTCAAGGTAATATAGGGGTTGCAGTGCCAAATTGACTTGGAATGTCTCCAGGTTTCCCAAAATCCAATGATAGAGAAGAAACAAGAGGCCCTTTAACATGCATGCCTCAATGCATTAATGATCTTGTGACAATTGATCACAAAAACCCCATTTGGTGTTCATATCAGAGGATGGGGTGCACATGGAGCATTGCATTTCACTATGCTCCAAAACCAGAAAAGCCCGCTGAAAGTGGTTTCATACAATGTTATTCTCCCAAGATGGCTATAACAAACAAATTATATTCATGACTGAAGATATGTTCAGCAAGAATAGGGCTCGACTAGCTTTCACCAAAGTTAGGACCAAAGAGAGTGAGCTATTGAGATAATTTTGCATCAAGCGTCTGAAAACATCGATCATGCTTCCCACTTAGAGGATGTCAGCCATCAGATCACACAAATGTCTGAAATAACACAACAGTCTTCCAAAACATGCGATTTAAGTGGGTGTCAGATAATTCACCTAACCAACATTCAAACCAAAATTTGTAAAATCAGAAGAGAAGTTGCACTGATATCATCCATAGCAGTTTAGGAACCACCCCAGCCCACAGGGCTGGTGTATTTTTCAACCCAACCCTCAGAACCAACAAATAGAGCCTAAAGGGTTGAGTAAGAAGAACAGGAATAGCCCCAACCCATAGGGATGGGGGACTTTTCACATTCACATTCCCCTCCTCAACAGAAGTCAGTTTTGTCCCAATTAGGGAAGAAGATGCAAAATGAACGCACGACTGAACTATCTAAGGATTCCCTCATGTTATTTTCTGTCAAACCGTTCCCGATAAACCAACAAATAGGAGAACAATGTCTCTTAGAGTATTAAGAAGAAGAAGATCTCACCAAGATACCAACATAATGGAGACAATGCATTATGCATCAGTAAATGTCATTAATTCCATCATGGAAGATCCTCCAGAAAATGGGTCCAGTTTAGGGGAGTCATAGGATGAAGTTCTTATTCATAATGTGTTCCACACTGAAAAAAATGAAGGAGTTGTGCATACCCTAAATTAGAGGCTTGACCGGAATCAAGGTGTCCCCTTAAGCAATCCACTTCCACCATTTCGAAAGGCACCTAACAGGGAAAAAGGAAAAGGTTAGACTATGTTTCACCTTCTCACTGAAGAAGGTCAATCCATTTCATTGGAAGAAATATTTTCCCAGCAAGAAGAGGAGATGAAGGAGTTGAGAATACTTAATGCAGAGTTACTCCAAAGCAGTATTCCTTCCAGAAATGATCCATAAGAAGATCCTCAGCTTTCACTTCCAGTAGGAACTCTTCAACAAAGATATTTTTTTGAAAATACTTCTGTGGTTAATAAATTCTCTCAATTGGGTACACATCCAAAAAAAATTCAAGCATACCTTTATAGTTCTATCTCCATGGGTTATCCAAGAAAAATACTAGCAGCACCACCATCGGTGGTCCTACCAGTTATTGTACCAGTTCAGGCTCTAGATGTTGTACCTGTACAGGTCCTGACTCATCCATATTTTCCTTGAATTCTTATGAATACCATTGATTCATTGAAAAATTGATTAGAAGATATAGAAGGATGGCGTTCACCAATACAGCTAGAAAAGAAGGTTTATTCCAAATGGGTAGATCCGACTCCTCCTCCACCAAAAATTGGGAATCCCGAATTTCTAATATTCAATGGATCAAGAGATCCAAAGCAGCACTTAACACATTTTTCTCTCATTGTGGTCCCATGATGGGGACCCTTGAGCAACAATAGGTAGTGAAGCTCAGATGTTTTGTGCAATCACTACATGGGCCAGCCTTCGTTTTGTATACAAGTTTTCAATCTCGATTGATTACTGGATGGGAAGATATCCATTAGAAGTTAATTTTCCAGTTCATCTCAACACTGTAGAAGACAATAGTCTTTGACCTCAAAAAATTCAAGCAAATGGGAGAATGAAAGAGTTTCAAATTTCATTTCTCGGTGAAAAACATTAACATAATCCTTGAATATACCACTCCCTCAAGAATAATTACCACCCATTTGTGTTGAAAATATCTATGACAAGTTGCACACACCATTAATCCCTCTGAAATACATAGGAGGGTTTTAGGATCTGGATTAAATTGCTCAAAAAATGGAAAACTCCATAATAGAGACTAGAGACAAATCCCAAGTAATCCCATCAGCTCCGAGAAAAAGAGAAGGAAAATAAAAGACTAATACAGTTACACTTACGCAGGTCCCTGTATCCACTCCTACTTCAAACCCCTCATCATATCGTATGGATCCACTTCCTGAGCATCAACAGTAATGACGACCTCATCAAGATGATAAAGAATATAAAAGGTGGAGAAAATTTTTGGAGTTGAAAAATAATGTCTATTGTTTTTGAAATGACCAAGTCCCTAGCTAATTCATACCATCTTTGGAAAACAACTTAGTTTAATAGCCAAGGCTGAAGAAATCTAATAAAGAAGGTGGCGAGGACCTCCCAAATTATTTCACCCCTTCATAAAATGTTGTGGAACCCCATCCAGAAGTGTTTTGTATTTAAGGACCTCCTATAAAAGATGGTGGACTCTGGGAAAGTGAAGCTAAAAAATTCACCAGCCCAAGTAGCATGTGTTACTGCTACCGATCCAGATGAAGAAAGCGAATGGTAGGAATTCAAAAGTAAAAATGCTAAAAAAAATTGATGATTGGATGGTCAGGAAAACAATAAACCTAACTCATGCCATTCTATGAACACAATTGAAACAACCAACTGTGTATCCTACCACCTTCATTGTAGCTAATCCATATTCATCAAAAGATAAGTCCTCCTAAGGTGAATCCTCAAAGAAGAGACATAGTTAGAAGGATAAAGATCCAGTCTAAAGGAGATGAGATCATGTGAATGCCAAATTTGTCCTTGAACTTATTAGATTTCATGCCATCTATATCAAAAGCACATGCACCGCCCGCCAAATGACACAACAAGAATCGACTTGTCAGGTAGAATCTTCATCAGACGAGTAGTTGATCTTCGGTTCCATTAACGTTATTCACTTAATGGATCCCTATGCAAATGATGATTCTGATTATGAACCTGAGTTCATCGTACTTGATTGGGGAATTGGAAGAAGAGGTAGTCAAGGTCAAGGATACATGGGAATACATGGGTATTCTAGAAGCCACTATTTCAATCACACCCCTGATCGAACCGTTTATGTAGCAAAAACTCGTGGGAGATCCCTTTAGCGGGATTAGTAGGAACAAGGGAATTCTCCAGCACATGATAGGTTCTACCATGACTTTATCATCTTGGAAGACCGATTAGAGGCTATACCACCACCTTCTAGATGACTGGGTAGACCTAGCCAGCCTAGTCCACCAAGAGTAGAAGTATTTCCACATTCTCAACGAGTGGGTAGACCTATGATATTCAAAACAACAATAATTAATCAACTAAAACTAATAAAAAAATCCACAAAACCTTCCATGACCTTATGAGAAGGAAGAATAAGGAAAAAAATAAGTGAATAGAAGAGAATATAGAAAAAAAGATGATATAATGGAAGAGAAGGGCATCTCAGACCACAAGGAATCAATCAAACAAATCCACAGATTGAAATCCACCATAAGATAACCAAAGAGAAATAAAACCAATACAAAGGATTCCCAGGGTTTGATGAAAGATGAAGGGAACAAAGAATATTCATGAAGAAACCTGAATTTATATTTAAAATTCAATGATTCACAAATCATGGCCTGATTGTAGATTTCATGGTGCAATGTAGGCCGACCACAAGAATCGTGATGTGATCTACCTAAATATCAAGTGTGAAACTAAAGCATACCATGGTGTAATGAACACCATCACACTAGAATCTTTGAAAACTCAATAAACACGACACAATTCTATGTCTTCTCCCCCAAACCTAATCAACTCCAAACCAACGCCATGATAAAAAAGACACCACCGCAACTCACCCTACCTAGATAGGACAACACCAAAATCTTATGACCAAATCCTCCACACCATAACACAATTACTCACTCCACAAACCAAGTTACTATGGTGTAATAAGCTATTGGAGTTGGTTCCCTATAACTAACTAAATGTATACTTTTTATTATCACTATATACATAGTGTTGAATATTAATAAATCTATTATCACGTGATTATTTTTATTCTATGTAACATTAATTTGATTATATACTTAGAGTATTTATCACATGGAAAGGTCATAGATGCTCATTGGTATATGATAACCTCAAAGCACAATGATGATATTCTTAAATATATATTCTATGACTGGATGAGATCATTTTACTAGACACATATGATACAGGCTATCAGGGTTAGGGGGTTCATAAGACATTGATACTTATTCTCATTAAGTTCACCCTTGGTAATATCCAAGATAGGAGATTATGAGAACTAACAAACCTATAGGAATTCCCCATGTTTTATATGTCATTGGATATTCCTATATGGTAATGTGTGTATTGGTCATTAGGCTTGAGATTATTATTAATGGATATAATTAGTTGTGTAATTTGATGTATTAATGAAAACCATGATGAAATATTCTCATGGAAAGGAAGGATAAATTGGGTGTGCTAAGAGTGATATGAAATTAATAAAT
This sequence comes from Viscum album, assembly GCA_963277665.1. Lineage (NCBI taxonomy): Eukaryota > Viridiplantae > Streptophyta > Magnoliopsida > Santalales > Viscaceae > Viscum > Viscum album. Next base: position 4,242,047 of record OY728129.1, read on the forward strand.
AAGTTCAAGGAAGATTTATATCTTCTGGGTTAATGGAAGTTTATATCTATGGAACTTTTATTAGAATAGAAATATATGATAAATCCAAGTACATGGAAGTATTTCAATGAGTTAATTTTAGTAAATTAAAATTAATATATATAAAGTATATAGGTTTATGACACAAGATATACGACATTCTTGATGAGATAATGAGACAAAGAGATTATATTACAATGTAATAATTTGTATGAGGTAGAAGTATATATTACTTATCCTTGTCTCTTTAGGGGACATGATGTGATTCTAGATACCACTATTGGTTTGTGATTTGGACTCACTGCTATCAAGATTAGGGTCTAGAGGGTCATACATAAAGTGTATTCATTGGTTCCACCAATTGAGATTAATTGGAGTTTAGGCCAAATTAGGCCACACGTGTGGGGACTAGTTGGCGTCCAAGTGAATGATCATAAGTAAATTAATACAATTATAGTAATAAAGTTTAGAATAATTATAATTGAATTTATTTCTCAAGGTATTATCAAGTTATTTAATTATAAATAAGTGAATACAAGAAAGCATTGATTTTCAAATGAACGTTATGCATTCATAGTTCGTTAAATAGTTACTGGAGAAATGATCTAATTTTATGATTTTTGGTTCATCATATAGATTACAATAATTTTACTAGTAAGTGATGGAATATTTATGATAGGCACAACACGTCTACTTAGTTATTCATGTAATTTTGGATCAGTTTAATAGGTTTAACTTACCTAGGGGCTTAAGTGCAATTTTATAAAGTTAAACCTAACTCTTTATGCTCATTGTGATCCATGAATTGCGTGTGAGGCCTTATGCATGAATTCAGAGAATTTTTATTATCTCTTTCATTATATCAAGCTTCTATAGATATAAATATCAAGATTGAATCAATATGAGTTTAGGGATCAATCTCATGATCTTATGGTGATTGTACGAGCATTGTAAGGTCTTCAATTTTTCATGCCAGCACCCAGGAATCAAATTACAATGTTCATGGAGGGGTTTTACTGGTGTGGATGATATAGAGGGAATATAATTTTGTGTTCTCAAGCTACATTGACCTAGAGAAGACCAAATATCACTGGGATCATTCCACTTTAGCAAGGTACCATTTTGATTTTGTTTTTGTACATAAATTGAATATCACAAGATCCTTGGAATGAATCAAATATTTTTATAAAAATCAAGAATTTCATGGTATATTTAGTGTTAAAATTTAAGAAATTTATGCATCCACTACTTAACTGGTCTCTTCAATGGTATTAGTGCGACCATGAAATTATTTAAGATGAAATTTTAATTGAATTTACTAGAATTAAAAAATAGGGCTTCAATATGATCCTAGAGTCACTAATGGTGCATCAATTCAAGTTCTAATAACCAATAAATAGACACTTAAATATCGATTTTCTTTTTAGAATGACAAATGAAATTTGTGTGTGTGTGTGTCATCGGAATGGGAGGGACTGTGTGCGGTGTGTGTTGTCAGTGAGGCGTGACGTTGGGGAAGAGAACTGGTGAGGTGAGGGTGTATCACATGACATCATTATAGTTGGATGAGCTTGAATATAAAAACAAGAATGAAATGGATGACATAAGACACCTATTTTGAAAAAAGTATCCCCCATTTATTGGGGGAATCTCTCTCAATCAGTTCTCATGGGCACTATATATGTTAAAAAATGTTAATAGGCGGTGATATATAGGGTGCTCCAACAGACTCACTCACGTGTGCTGCATGGGGAGCATGCCACACCTGTGACCCGACACCCATCCAACTTTTCCAAACTAGAAAAGGTTGGGTCAAACCATAACCAATCCAATTAGGCCCAATAAGGGCTTGTTATCCTTCCAATGAATCATTTTGGATCCAAACAAACCCAGAATATTCAAAAAAAATCATAGTTAATTTAAATTTTCTTGAATTAATTAAAATTATTTCAAGTGTCCTGGAACATATTGATAATTAATTAAAAATATTTTAATTCTACTATAATAAATTAAAAGGACCTGTGGTTGAATAGTAGCATCTTTATTTTTAATTATGTGATTTTCTTAAATGTTGACCGAAAAGTAATTTTTTTATTCAAGGAAAACGTAAAACATTACAAGATACTAGACTGAACAAACTTGGGGGGGGGGGGCATAAATAATGAAGGCCTAAAGAATAATTATCAACAAAAGGTTTGCAATCATTAGGTAGAGACCCCAAGCTAGTGTAGAGAGTTAAGGTCTCTCCTAGCCCACCTTGGCTAGTGAGAGAATCAGCAACATAATTCACTTCTCTCTAAGCATGTCTGATAATAATTTTTTAGTTAATACAATTTATACAATACCTAATTGAGTAAACAAGATCCTAGGGAACATCATCCTTCTACTGAAGAAATCTAACAAACACAAACGAGTTTGATTCAACTTCTGATATTGGAAGGTTGAAACACCTGCATAGGGAAATACCCAGATCCATAGCTTTGGTCTCTTCACCAAGTGAATTACCATTACAAAAAAAAAGAACTAAAACCCAACAACATAGAACCTTTACTATCCTTGACCAGACCACCTACTCTCATGTTTCCATCAACACAAGAACCATCAACATTGAGTTTAATACCCATGTAAGGTGAACTCCATTTGAGCCATCAACCCTGACTGGGTTAGCTGAAAAATGTAGGAAAAAAATCACTCAGAAGAAACCTTTTGATAGTAACTGAAAGTCTGTCATTTTTAATCAGACCTCCAAACTCATCCACTACAAGTTTAATACGGTTTGATTTGAGATCTCGAATGGAACTAAAGTCACAATCCACAGGTGTTTGATGGGCACTGCAATTAGATTCAGGAATGACTCAAGGTATTCCCTAGGGTCTCGGTTGATCTATTATCCACTCAATGGATTAACTAATGGAATAAAACCCACTATCATGTCATTATTTATTTCTTTTTCTTTCATATTTAATTATGTCATTAATGTGGGTGCTATAAAATCACATAAGATAATTAACAAGTATGTGGAGATAAAAATGAATAATAACATGATGAATATTTCTATCTATCCATGGTTAAGATGTGAGTGTGATAAAATAGTAACAAGTATGATAAATAGAACCGTATTTCAATCTCAAAGATAAATAAATGGATTATGCATAAATTATTTTATCAAGACATGTTTAATTAATTATATAAAATCTAAATAATATTAACATGCATGTAAAAGGATAAAATAAAGGACATTTACAAATAAGGTATAAAAATACATCAAAAAAATATTAACTCATACATCTACTTCCATATTTTGAGTTAAGATGCTCCCATAGTTAAAGTGTCGGTCATGACAAAGTCATGGGATCTTTCAATTTTTAGAAAGTATTAACAAATATAATGGGTTGACTTAACCAAATTATTGTTGATTGTAATATCCAATGTTTACTCAATTAATTTTTTGAGGCAAGTGTTGAGGAAATATTATTCTAGGATTTCTGGATTGGGGATTCTTCTCAACAAATCAAGGAGCTGCAAGTTAATGCAGTTAGAAAGACCCATCTACCTAAATTCCTTTGAGTGATTTGCATGGCCAATGTATGGGTTATGATAAGGGATATATGGATCCCTTACACTAGAATATCCATGTGAGAGGATATTCCAAATCCAATTATGAGGGATATTGGTATTTGATAAAACTATAGGATACTGATAAATAAAATTTATTACGTCACATTTTGGTAATCAAGATAAAGTACTAAAATATGATTTTATTTTTTTATAGAAAAATGGAAAGTAACACAAAATTGATATTATCACTATGATCAATATTGGAGAAAGATAATATCCTCACTAGAGTGAATTAATAGTAGGGGTAAAAGTTTTTGAACATCATACTATACCAAAAGTGGAAATTCTACATGTTGGAGTCCCCTATTTCTAAGGAAGATCCTTCTAAAGAGGCTAGTGGGGAGGAAGGAGTTATTTTATTGAAACATGTAGATGATGAGATGGATGTTAAATTTATTATGTTATTTTCTAGGATGAGTGGTATTTAGAAGCTACATGAGGATATGGATGCATACAATATGTTATCCCATCTCTATGTTTTTTATCTAAAGAAGGTTAGACAAGAGAGATAAGAGATCTCCATGTCACTTTTTAAGTTCAAGATTGGATAGGGGCACCGACCAAGCCTCATGTAGTCAATATGTTTGGATATATTGATCATTTTGACATCTTATGTTTTAAACTACCTGATGAGTTTCACATAGATCTCATATTATACTCACTACCTCAGAGAATCTATAATTTCTTTATGAATTTTAATCTGATCAATATTGAGAAGTCTCTCCTGAAAATCCTTACACTAATTCACCAAGTAGATAAGGATACGAGGCTTGAAAAACCTCGAGTCCTTATTGTGAACTATAGGAAGAGAAATGAAAAGGGATCTAAGAATAGTTCTAATCCTAAGGATTATATGCATCACTCAACCAAGAAGAGGAATATCTAGAGGCAAGATAAGAAATAAGATGTGGTATGTAATTTATGTGGTAAGCAGGGAAACTAAAAGAATAATTCCACCTTAGTAAAGGAGCACATATAATATTTATATGCATTTGGTATTGAGTGTAATATTTCCATTTCTACAAGGTGGGTATTAGATACAACTTTTTGTGATCACATTTGTATATGAATATTGTAACCAAATAGATTCAAGACGGTTTCTAGAGGCGAGGAAGATCTTTGAGCTACCAATGATGCAATATTAGATGCCTTTGCTATAGGATACTACAACATTACATTTCAAATATGGATGATTCTAGTTTTGAATAATTGTTATCATGTGCCCAATATTACTAAGAACACTATATCAATGTCTAGTTTAGGCATGGATTGCTTTTTATTCAAGTTTGGAAACAAAATTTGATGCTTTTACAAATATATCATATGTTATAGTATAAAACATTTCAATAATGTTTGTTATATACTCAAATATAAAGATAAAGTGTTAGTAATTGATAATGAATTGGGTTTTCATGACTCATATTACACCCAATTGTGGAATCAATAACTTGGTAATGTAAATGAATTCTGAGATAGATTCCATGTATCATAATAAAGTCTAGGTTCTGGTTGATTCACTAGTAGATGCAAATTATGTTAAGTGAAAATGGGTATTCAAGAAGAAAAAGGGCATGAGAGGTAAACTTAGTACTCATAAGCCATAACTAGTGGCTAAAGGGTTTAAGAAAATTCAATGAGTAAACTATAAATAAACCTTTTCACATGTTTTCATGCTCTAATCCATTATAATTATTCTTATAATAGAATCTTAACATGATTTTGGGATTTGTAAAATGGATTTCAAGATATATTTCCTTAATGAAGACCTTATGAAAGATGTCTATATGAAACAACTAGAGGGTTTTGTGACACCAAAAGATTCCAATAAGGTATGAAATTTTTACAAATCCATTTATGGGTTGAAGTAAGCATCCAGATCATGAAACATTTTCTCTGATAAATCCATAAAAGAATTTGGCTTTATAAGGAATGAATGTGAGTTACGTGTCTACAAATGGTTTAGTGGAGTGTATTCATTTTCCTAGTAGTATATGTTGATGAAATATTACTTATTGGAAATGAGATACCGATCTTATAGTTAGTTACGATATGGTTGAACATGTTCTTCTCCATGAAGTACTTAAGTGAAGTAGCCTACATTCTAGGGATCAACATCATTCATGATAGATATAAAAGGATTATCGGGATAATTCATGGTATATACATTGAACATATACTAATGATAATTAGTATGGAATAATTCTAGAGGTGATTGGTTTTGGTGTCACATGGTATAAATCTCTCTAAGAAAAAGTTCCCTTAAATATAAGAGGAGAGAGAGAGAGGGTGAGTAGAATACCTTATGCTCTACAATAGGTTCCATAACGTAAGTCATGTTATATACCAGACTTTATGTTGTTTATTCCTTGACCATGGTAGGTGAATATCAAGCAAAACTGGGATAAATTCAAGGCTGTAAGTCATAATTTTCTGCCAGTAATTGAGAAAGTAAACTTGGATGAGTTCTTGGTAATTAGAGAAATGAGAATATTATTCATCTCATGGATCTAAAACTAGACTTATTTTAGATCAATTTGATCTATGATCATGGTTAGGCTAAGGTAATATGTAATAGAAAACTTATTATAATATGTGGTTTTTATATCTACACTGAATGAGCATGATGTGACTTTTGATGTTGCTTAATAAGAAGTCTAGCAACATGTTTTCTATATTTTAGAGTTGTACCCAGATAGTAAAGTGTAATCATATTATGATGAACTTTAGACTATGGTATTATTCATTATGTTATGGTTGTCAATGAAAAAAAGGTATATAATCAGTGATATTGTTTCTTTAGAGATTTTCTGAGAGAGATGACATTGTAGTAAGCAGAACAACCTCTAAAGCGTGGAAGTACCAGCAGTTGTAGCCATAACTCATTAGAAATGTGTTGATCATGTGTGGATCACCACTTAGATAGTTAGAAATTGGTTCTAGTGTAATTTGGATTCTATTAGTGTTGGTTTCTTAGAACCAACTGAATTTATACTTTTGATTATTGGTATATTCATAGTGTTGAATATTAATAAATATCTTATCACATGATAATTATTCTTCTATGTAACGTTAATGTGACAATGTCACTAGATTATTTGTCTCATCAAAATTTCATAAAAATTCCCCTCTATGATGAGAAACTTGAAGTGTAATGATGATATTCTTAAATATATGTTCTATGTCCATATGAAATATTCAAACTAGACATGGATGATACAAGTGATCAGGGGTAGAGAGATCATAAGATATTGATACTTCTTCTTATGAAGTTCACCCTTGGTAATCTCTAAGATATGAGGTTATGAGAACTGAACCACCATAGGAATTACACATGTTTTATGTACCATTGGATGTCCTATCCGTGAACATGTTTATTGGTCCTTAGACTTGAGATTATTATAGATGAAAATAATGAGTCAAATAATTTTTTATATTAATGAAAACTATGGTGATATATTCTCATGATAAGGTAGGATATATTGAGTGCATCATGAGTGATATGACATTAATGAATATGTCAAGAGAGGATTTATCCCATTCGAGTTAATGAAAGTTGATATCTTTATCCCTTTGATCGGAATGGAACTCTCAGATAAATCCTTGGACAAGGTAGTATGTCGATGAGTTTATTTTAGGAAATTCAAAGAAATATATATCAATCATACATATTTATGACACAAGTGATGCAACCTGGGTGATGAGATATAAAGTTAAATATATTATATTGCACTATAAGAGTTTGTATGAGGTGGTTATAAATATGAATTATCATTGTATCTTTAGGGGATATGATGTATTTATAGATACCTATCTTGGTCTATGAATTTGATTCACTGGTATCAAGATGAGGGACTAGAGGGTCTCACACAAAGTGTTTTCATAGGTTCCACTAATTCGGATGAATTGGAGTCTAGGATGAAGTGGACCTCATGTGTAGGGACTAGTGGACGTCTAAGTGAAATATTGAAAGTAAATTAATTATATTATATTATTCTAGTTTAGAATAATGGGAACTGAATTTATTTTTCAAGATATTCACAAGTTATTTAATTTTAAATATGTGAATATGAGAAAGAAATATTTTTAGAATGAACGTTACACATTCAAGGTTCATTAAATAATTACGGGAGGAAAGATCCAAGATAATGGATCATGGTTCATGATGTGGCATGTAGTAATTTCATCGATAAGTGGTGAAATATTTATTGTAGGCATGAGAAGTTTACTTAGTTATTTAAGTTATTTTGGGCCAGTTTAATAGGTTTAACTTATTGAGGGAATTAAGTGGAATTTTTGAAAGATTAGCATAACTATTTAATATCATTTTTGAGCCATTGATAGCGTGGGAGGACTTTTACACAAATTTGAAGAGTTTCTATCCTATCATTCCATTTATCAATTGTTTAGTGAGAGAAAGATCAAGAATGGATTGATCTGAGTCCGAGGATTGATCGTGTGACCTTTTGGGATTGAGTATCATAAGGTCTTCTATTTTACACTCTAGTACATGGGAATAAAACCATGATGTTCATGGAGTTGTGGTACATGTTTGGATGATATAGATTGAATCTAATTTGGCGATGATACGATTCATACATAAATAATTATATCATGTCTCTAAAGAACGCGCCTCACGCGCCCGGTGATTTTCAAATTCTCTCGACCGTTACTTCTCCAGCCGCCGTTGCTCAGGTGGTGTTTCTGAGCTCGACGTCCTTCGATCCGGGTGTCTCTGTAGGCAGAGAGAGCTCTCTTCCTTAGGAGTCCCCTGGCTCTCCTCTGCCATCTCCCCTGCCCGCGAAATCCTTTGGCGATGCCCTGTGTGGCTCACACAGTGCTTCCAGCAGATCTTCTTCCCGGTGGTGGATCCGGTCTCTCCGGTGGTGTCTCGGGATGGTGCATGTGTCTCGGTGGAGGTTCCCCCAGCTGCATTCGTGGAGGCCGTCTCTTGCCTTAAGTGGATGCTCGTGGCTTGTTTCGGGGTGGCGAGTCCACCTTTGCAGGCGTTCAAGCGGTTTGCGGATTCCTGGGGGTTAAGCGGTCAGATGCGGATCTCTTCGATTCACAGGCATTCCTTCTGTGTGGTGCTAGAGTCGGAGGTTTATTTTGTCCATGTTTGGTGAAATGTTCCCAGAGCCTTTGGGCGGTGGCATTTTAGCTTGGCCCCGTGGTCCATGGAAGCACACAAGGGAAAGGAAAGTTCCCGTACCGCGGTCTGGCTGGGTCTCCCCGGGCTTCCCCTGCCTTTTCAAAATGGTGCGTTTCTAAAGGTCATCAGGGATTCTCTTCGGGGGTTTTTGTGCGCTGACGATCAAACCCTATCTTGCGAAGACATCTTGGTTCCTCGGTTGTGTGTGGATTTGGATCTGTCCCAGCCGATTCCTGAGAAGATATCTTTGAAGGTTCTGGATATGCTGGCTTGGGACCAAGATATCTCGTTCCCTGTTTATCCCCAGTTCTGTTCCTCTTGTTTCCTCTAGGGCCACTCCAGGCTTTCCTGTAGAAACAGGAAGATAGGCGAGCCTCTCCCGGCTTTTAAAGCTCCTTCGGGCGGAGGTTCTCCTCTACCCAGGCTGGGGGGGCTTCGAGTCTGTTACTTCCCTAGAGGTGAAGGTTGAGATGGGGGACGTCCAGACCCCCAGGACGATCCTGAGAGGACAGCTCAGCCCTCCTACGCTTCTGAAAGCGAGCTTTTCCCATGCTTGGACCTCGTAGCTTTCAAGCCTGGATTCCCCTCTCTGAGGCTTTTTGCCCTCTCAGTATCCTGGCTCATGCCCTTCCCGTTGCCTACAGTAGGCTGGCTGTGCGATCAGTTCTTGGCTCTTCATCTCTCCGCTCTGGACTGAGGGGTGTTTCTTCAGTCTCCCGTGGAGGCCCTTCGTATTTCCATCGTCGTGCTGGAGGATGCAGGAGGCCACCTCTGCTCTCCTCATTTCAGGGAGGCCTGTCAGGAGGGGACCGGAATCGACTCCAGTTATGTTTTTAACTAGAATATCCAGTACGCCGTTCAGATCAGAACACGTGTCCGGTTATGTTTTGAGCCGTCGGATCGCTCTTCACGGCGATTCATTTGAATCGATCGGCCAGACGGATTTGCCCTTGCTTTGCCACTTGCGATTCAGGGTTGACTGCTCCTCGACCGCGATGACGGCGACGAAACCCTGAGAGGCCGCCCTAAAATCTGGCGGTACGGTGACCACAACGACTCGAGCGACTACAGGAACAACAATGCCCGAATACTAAAGCGGCTCGGGTGCGACAACGACGACGAAAGCTTGAAATACCGCCCTAAAATCCGGCAGCACGACGACCACAAAGGCGTGGTTTTTTTCAACGACAACTGCTTCACTCCGGCGTGGTTTCATCTCACTGTGCGATAGAGATATTTGTACAAAAGAACAGCAATGTCTGACGAAGGTGGCGTAACATAATTACAGTTGCCTAAATATGTATCTGTATTTCATTTCCGTTACAATTTATTATTTAGAACTTTTGTGTTATGAGTTGTTTTTTGTAAATGTTCTCTGTCTCAATTAATTTAGAATTCCATTTTTTGCTGGTGTATCGTTCCTCATTGGACGTTCAAATGCAATGTCCCTTTGAGGTTTCTGTACGTTCCACTTTAACATGTACTAAGTTTTCAATGCAGGTTCCACATGAAATCATTTTGTAGTGTGGAACTTCTAGTTGTACTTTGAATAGAAATCCCAGTGGAACTCCCACTGGAAGTCGCATTGGAAGTCCCACTGGAAGTGCGCCACTCAAAGTTCAACGTGGGACTTCCACTGGAAGTTCCAGGTGGACTTCCAATGGGACTTCTAGTGCGACTTCCAGTGGGACTTTCAGTGGAATTTTCAAATAATAAATTCAATCATTTTTACAATAAATATGTGTCACAAATGCAATGAATATTTGTTTTAAATTTCCACAGGAAGCCCCACTGGAAGTGCCACCGGAAGTCCCACTGGAAGTGCCACTGGAACTGCCACTGGAAGTTCCAGTGGGACTAGTAGAACTTCCAGTGGCTGTGGGACTTCCAGTGGCAGTTCTAGTGGGCATTCCAGTGGCAGTTCCAGTGGGCATTGAAGTGGCAGTTCCAGTGGCACTTCCTGTTGGACTTCGACTGGGACTACCAGTGCGACTTCTAGTGGGACTTTTAGCGGAATTTTCAAATAATAAATTCAATCATTTTTACAATAAATATGTGTCAAAAATGCAATGCGTATTTTTTTTAATTTTCCACAGGAAGTCCCATTGGAAGTGTCACATGAAGTCTCACTGGAAGTGCCACTGGAACTTCCAGTGGAAGTTCCAGGGGGACTAGTAGAACTTCCAGTGGCTGTGGTACTTCAAGTGAGACTTCCAGTGGCAGTTCCAGTGGGCATTCCAGTGGTAGTTCCAGTGGCACTTCCTGTTGGACTTCGAGTGGGACTACCAATGCGACTTCCAGTGGGACTTTCAGTGGAATTTTCAAATAATAAATTCAATCATTTTTACAATAAATATGTGTCACAAATGCAATGCGTATTTGTTTTAATTTTCCATAGGAAGTCTCACTGGAAGTGCCACTGGAACTGCCACTGGAACTGCCACTGGAACTTCCAGTGGAAGTTCCAGGGGGACTAGTAGAACTTCCAGTGGTTGTGGTACTTCTAGTGGGACTTCCAGTGACAGTTCTAGTGGGCATTCCAGTGGCAGTTCCAGTGGCACTTTTTGTTGGACTTCGAGTGGGACTTCCAGTGCGTCTTCGAGTGGGACTTTCAGTGGAATTTTCAAATAATAAATTCAATCATTTTTACAATAAATATGTATGACAAATGCAATGTGTATTTGTTTTAATTTTCCACAGGAAGTCCCACTGGAAGTGCCACATGAAGTCTCACTGGAAGTGCCACTGGAACTACCACTGGAATGCCCACTGGAACTGCCATTGGAACTTCCAGTGGAAGTTCCAGTGGGACTAGTAGAACTTCCAATGGTTGTGGTACTTCAAGTGGGACTTCCAGTGGCAGTTCCAGTGGGCATTCCAGTGGCACTTCCTTAATTTCTATACTATAATTTTGTGGATGACCCTAATAATTCCTTAATTTCTATTTTCAGGTGTGCATTTTAGGTCAAATTTGACCTCCTTACAAAGACTTTTTCAAGAAATAAAAGATCAACTGAAATATTGTCATAGAAATGCTTTGCGTTGGTCATAGAAATGCTTTGCGCACTACTCCATTTTGGAATATGTTTGAAGCATTCATATCCAATACAGTAACAACATCATATTGCAAAAAATCTGATGTTTCTGTTATGTATGTATTGGATAACTACAATCCTTCAACAACTGCTTTCCGATTCGGTGGAGGGGAAAGACATTTCTATGAAGCTGATATCCAAAGGATCTTTGCAATAACCAAAGGTGAAATAGAACTGGATGACTCCTACTCGTTCAAACCAACGAAGGCATCATTATATTTACGGAGATTTCAAACTGGTGTCAATTTGTTAACACAAAAGGCAATAAAATCTGCCCTTTTGGAAGCAATAAAGGGAGATGAAGAACCCGATCATCTTGACACAACAACACTACTATGTTTATACACATGTGCAACTATTTTTTTCCCTACTACAGGTTCTTACCTAAGTTGGGGTTTTATCAATTTTGTAAATACTTCAAGAGACATGAGAACACTAAAGTGGTCTTGTACAATACACCAACAGTTGATGAGATCAATTAAAGAATTTCACACGCACCGTGCAAGGATTACGGGGGAAATTATCGCTTTACTGGAAAGGATTATTATTTATTTTCAATTCAATGTATAATAAACTAGTCATATGCTTCTTGTTATTGTAGTATTGGTATTGTGAAGAAAGTGGACTAGTGAAAGGGCATGGACAAACAACTAATCCACCTTTCACAAAGTGGAGTCTATCTGATTTTGATGCTGCTTTAAAGAAATTGAAGATTCATCAAGTTCCAACTGTAGAAGAGCCAGCAATGGTTATGGAAGCTTCTTTTGGATGACAGAAAAAGGGTATTTCAGAGAAGGACAGAATAAAAGTAGAACTAAATGAGCCAGCAACAGTTATGGAAGATTCTGTTGGACACCAGGGATAAGGAGAACCAGAGGACGACAGAATTAAAGTTCTTGCAAAAGAAAATTCGTCCCTGAGACGAAAACTTCATAAAATGGAAGCAATTATTAAAAAGAAGACCGAAAAAATTAAAAGACTAAAGTAGTTAGTAAAAGAAGGTAGTGCTGAAAGGAGTCATTCAATAAAGATGGAAACCCGGACAGATAGTACAATTGAACCTGAAATGCAGAAAGATCCTTCTGAAAAACCCGCATCTCCCCCCAAAGCAGAACAGTAGAAGGAAAGCCAGAAAGTAGGAGCCAGGATTGAGGAGCCTGCAGAACAACTACAAGAAGATGCTAAACAGACAACACCTGTACATCAAAGTAGCCAACAGATAGAAACCGAGAGTCGCCAAACAAGATCAATGATTAGAAATGTCAAGTCCAGAGTGAGGAAGCAGAAGAAATTAGATTCCTCTTTTCAGTATCAAACCCGATACACAAGACGAAGAACAACAGCAAGCCAAAAAAAGTCAGCAGAAGAAGAAACTCAGCTGTAAAAACAAATTGACGTAGGCTGTGTTTCAATGAAAACAGAACAAAGAAAGGTTGTGAGAGGTCTATCAGAAATACCTAAATGGGTAAGCCAGAGTAAACGGCTGCAAAAAAAAAGACTACGAGCAGTTGGAAAAGATTCTCCAGATGGAACCAGGCTGGTATGTCGGCCCTTAATATCAAGGATTTCAATTCAATTCCCTTGAACAGTATTTGTTTTCTTATACATTATTGTGTTTATAATGTAGTCAATATGTTTGGGAAGCTGAAAACAGATTGTATTCAGTTGGAATAGATGACATTTTCAAACTTTTGACAAAAAGCATGACAAGTAGTCGGGTGAGCCTAATTTAAACAAGCTTACTGTAAATTAATATTCAATTAGTCTCACATCCGCCATTGTTTTTTTATTGATATCAGGTTATAGATGCCTATACTCAGATTATCATTAACAAGTGTCAAATAGGGAGGATGGCTGGAATTTTCGATAATAAATCAACAATGATTACTAGTGTCGCATTGGTAAGTCTATTATTATCTATGTTCTTGATGTTTTAAAGATAGTAATTGATATTTTGCCTCACTATACTCATTTTTTCAGAGCATTATATCTGGGAAGAACAACAATTTGAAAGAATGTTTGGTTGAGAATCCCATAAAAGATGCAATGAAGTTGAATGGAAAAGTCTTCATCCCCATCAACACAGATAATCTTCATTGGACTTTGCTTGTCTTTGATATTGAAAGAAAACATTTCTGCTACTATAACTCCATGCAGCCTCGCATGGGTCCTGCTGCAATTGATTGTTACCAACAAGATACTCTCCAAATGGTAAATTCTATCCTCTTCAACATTTAATACATTTTCATGTACACGAACTAACTCATTACAATTTATACAACACTTGCAGAAAAGATTTATTGAACAAGTCATAAGACAATGGAATCCCGAATATCTAGAGATGACTGTTGCAATAATTCCATTTACAGTGGAAGATAGTCCCCAATAGGGGGATGCAACATTAGATTGTGGGGTAATTGTATGTTATCTAATTGGGAAGCTGGCGAAGGATCAAGGGTATAACAAGACCCTATCGCAAGAAGAAGTTGATGACATGCACCTGTATATGGCACACTATTTCCTGATAGACCCTGCATACAGTTGGAATGAAACATTATATAGAAGCAGGAGCTCTCTTGTGGAAACAGTACAACCAGAATGAAAAACATGTAAACTAGTCCGGGACAATGGATGAATTGTTCTGTTATCATTTTCAATGCACTGGGAATATTATGTCCTTCCTTATGAGGGGAACCATTTTCTTTTTAGGGATTTTATTTGGTTTTGTTTTTAGATTTAATTATCTTAATTGATACTAGTAAGTGGATGATTCACACTTTAAGGATATTATCTTTACTATTTGTGAGTTAAGTTTGGCCAATATCTAGAATTCATCAGAAATCAGAAATAAGCATGTCTTTTTCTTGAATGAATCATTTTGAGGACCTGCATTCAACAACTTCTAGAACTAGTTGCTCTGACAAACGTGACTGAGCTTTGTAACACTATTGGAGTTCTCCTTCAAGATTTTCTGCCTTTTCTTTCCATTCAGAAACCTGAAGAACATAAAAAAAGAACTTCTAGCAAAAATATCTCTATTAAGTGTCCCTAACACACAAAAACGCAGACATACACATACATATAAAGGGCATTAGGCTCCATTTGTTTCAGCTTAAAAAATAATTTATTTTGTGGCAAAACCAGTTTTCTACTTATCCCATAAAAAATAAAATTAATGCAATTCTGCTATATTTGATGACAGATAATTTTCCTTGTTTGTAATCTACTTGGAAGTTGGAAGGGTCACCCTTAAAAGTTTTGGTATTCCACTTGATAATTTTACTAATTTTTAAGACAAACAAATAAAAATAACATCACATGCATGTGAGAAGTGAAGGCATGTGCAGGTGATGCATGTGCAACGATTATCAGAAATGCAGGAACTGGAAATGGCGTCAATGGATTCAGGATACAAGAAGATGCAGGATGTGTGAAGTTAGTTAATTTTTAATAACAAAGAACCATGCCTCATGGAGATAGCTGGAAAGACTACCAAAACTTCTTCCCATTTTTTATTCTTGTTTCAAGTATTCTGGATTTCTTAATCAAAATTCAAGAACCTAGATTTATCACATCCTCACAGAACAAATGCATACAGAATTATATAACTTGGATTTATCTCATCTTTATAGTTCCAAATAGAATAAATGCATACAACACATTTACAATTTCGTGAAGTATCTCAATCCCACTGCCAATCCATTACAACCAAAACTGGATACAGGCTATAGCTTTTTCAACTCAGTCATTACAATTTAAAAAACTACTCCCATCTAATGTTGTCTACACTGCTCGGCCTCTTCCAATGCTATCCCAGCAATCTACCCCCCAAGATGAAGTTCCAAATTGGTAGACAAGTCTTCCTGCAATAGAAAAAGTACAGAATTACAAACGGTTATGGAAAAGAATGCTCATAAAAAAATTACATGTGAAACTGTTTTTCTAGCTCGAACATAAAAATCTGATCTTGCTTGCTCCTTGACTCCCTACGTGCAAACAATAATGATATCAGATAACATATTAACAATAAATAACTGAACTTATAAATGAAATGCATCATAAAATGAAATCATACAGTCATCATAGTAGTAGGAATTTTTTTTATTCAATTGTTTCCCCTTTCGACAACCATTGTCTAAAAATCTTTTCAATCTATATCCCCCTTTCCTATTTGGTTTCTTTTTAAAATAAGCCTTTCTAAAAAATTTGGATGCCATTGAAATCTTCATCACCAAATCTTTATTCTTTATCATCTTCATCACCAAATCTTTATCCTTTATCATTTCTTTTCTTATATATATCCCATCGAACTCTTCATCACCAAATCTTTATCCTTTATCATATTCAAAAGGCCACTGTAGGACCTCCTTGATCTATCCATTCCTACAGTAGCTTTTTAAAGATGATAAAGGATAAATATTTGGTGATGAAGAGTTCGATGAGCCATGTGGAATTGTTGGTGTTTTCATCTGATCAACTACGCCTGGGGAAATAGGGTGAAAATTGTGGAAGAAATTATAATGGTTGGATGCATGGTGGTGTTGACGGGGTTGGTATTTGCAGGGATGGGAACAGATGAGCATTTAATGTGGCTTATCTTTCACCATACCCTTATGCGGCTGGATGTTGATATGGATATTGACATGGCGGGTGGAAGAATGGATTTCGTTGTCCCATGAAAGGAGATATAACATGTTCCCATGCATCAAATATTATAGATGTATGTGATACTAGTGAAACTGTGCATAACATTGATGCGGGGTTGACTCCTATATTTTTAATGAATGTTTAAAGTTTTTTTTATAATGTTTTTATGATTTATATTTTATAGTCTTTCAAAGTGACATACTTGAAACATTTTTAAATTTCAAGTTGGCGTTTTGAAATCTTATAAATTATTTTTCATGAAAATTTGTTTATGAAATAATTTTTGTTTTCAAAAATTGATTATATGTTTAATGAATGTTTGAAGTTTCGTTTATATTGGTCTTATGGTTTATATTTTACAGTCTTTCAAATTCACGTACTTGAAACATTTTTAACTTTCAGGTAGGCAATTTTGAAAGATTATAAATTATTTTTCATCAACATTTTTTATGAAATGTTTTTTTTTCAACAATTCCCTATATGTTTAATGAATGTTTAAAGTTTTGTTTATATTTGTCTTATGGTTTATATTTTATAGTCTTTCAAAGTCACGTACTTGAAACATTTTTAACTTTCAGGTACGCAGTTTTGAAAGATTATAAATTATTTTTCATCAACAATTTTTATGAAATGATTTTTATTTTCAAAAGTCGAGAAATACATCATGTACTCGACGCCAGTCATCATCCAACCTCCCTGTCAGCTTCATCCCATGAAGCTGATCTGTCTGCCTCGGTGGTAATGGAATCCATTGAGTCAAGAGAAACTGGTGCATGAATCTGTCAGGCTGGTTCCACTCAACTATATGAAAGTAAATGAGTGGCACTATAGCCGTAACATCGTCAAGATCAACCATGCGGTATGGAGGAAACTGGTCTATAATAGACCAGTATGGAACCCATGAAATCTAAAATAACATATTACCCTTGTTAGAAAAACTCTTAACTAAAAAAATGATGCTATTATTAAATTTGTTAGACAGATATAGATTGTATATACATACCTGATGGGGTAAGAGAAAGTCCAACTCGAGCCGATATACGGCCAAATCATGTCTCGGAACCGCATGGAAATTGTGTCGCTGACACCACCTATAAAATACAACATCGATAGTGATAAATAATGAGAAATTAAAGTCAATAACTTGTAGTATCATCAGAAACTGATAGAAATGAGTGATCATACCAGCGTCCATGCGAAGCGTCATGTAGCACCGCCATCCCGACCGGCAGACCAGAAAGATCAGGGCAGAATGTGGGGATGTGCTCCCATGCCCACATCTGAATAAGGATGATGTATCCCCTGAGTCCTATGCACCACCTGTCGGATATCCTGCATAATGCTCTGTATGTGTATGGAAAGCAGGTGGATCCCCAACTGTACGTCCCTGCCCGATCAAAGTCCTCTAGTAGGGGTAGCTACATCATGTGCACGTGCATCCCTGAATGATCCGTACACATGGTCCCTCCAATAAGTTGTAATATATATGCACATGCATAACACATCACCGTCTGCTCATCAGCATCATTAGCTAAAAGTGGAATCTGTGACTCCATCCAAGGCATGGATATCAATTCTCCATCGGTAGCACTACGATCAGAAAAAATGTCAATGCCTAACAAGCACTGAGAAAGGTTGGGCCAAGATGCCCGAGTGGATCAAATAACATGTGTCCCCTAGATAGGAAGATCAAGAATCACAACCACATCCTGGAGGGTGATGGTCATCTCTCCCTCAGGTAGGTGGAATGTGTGTGTCTCTAGTCTCCACCTCTCCACGAGTGCAGCTAGCAGGTGATGGTCTACAAATGTAAAATATGATACCACAATACCATAGAAGCCACCACGATGCAAGTATAGTATAATGGCAGGAGGAGGCTCCGTGTAATAAAAATGGTGCGATCAATGCACCCTAATCAATCGATCTGGACCACCCTCTATCACAACCAGTGAACAATGGGTAGTCTGCTGACTGAGTAGTATGGTGTCATTCATCTGCATATAAACAAATGAAATGAGTTGTAAGTGTAAACTGTAAATATAATATCATGATCAGTAAAATATTATGATTTTTAGAATGAAAGACATGTCATGTTTATTCACAATGTTTTATGAAGTTTTATTTACCTAAAGAAAGGGGCATGTCTTCATGTTTTTCAAAGCATATTACTAAAGTTTATTAAGATATGCTTTTACCTAGAATTGGGTGTTTTTTAAGATATGGTTTTATATATTTATATATATAAATAATTTGTCTATGTTATATATAGTTTTATTAGAAAATGATTTGATTTATAATTTATATATGATTGTCCACATGATTGTATGTTTGATGATTATTTTCTCAATCACATAATGTTTTGAAAACTAATGTAAAGGGAAGATGTTTTGGGTTTATGGTTCATCTTTTTGATTTTAGGGTTTAGAGATTACGGTTTCACATTTTTCCTTTTGGATCTAGGATTTTGGATTTATTTAACGTTTTACGGTTTAGGTTAATGATTTGAGAAAATATTTTCAGGATTATGGTTTAGAATGTTAGGATTACGGTATAAAAAAGATGTTTTTGGGTTTACTTTTATGATTTTTAGTTTTGGATGTTAGAAAACTGAGGTAAAAGGAAGATATAACAACATGAAATTTACAATATGAGAATCTCACAATAACGACAATACATCATTGTGTCTTAGAGTGTGAACTCGGCCCAAATATGTTAGGGCATCGTTTCTGATTATGACCTTGTTGATGACATATGGTTCATCTCAATCTCTGTCTTTGTTATTTAGGCTAGTCTATCTCATTTCACATCCTGCTGGCCTTCGGTCTCCCATGGGGACGCAACTGATTCATATCAGGTACCACTATCGGCTGACCTTCGGGCATTGGGAAATAACGAAACTCACCAATAGGTGTCCATGGTGCAGCATAACATTTAGAAATGGTGTTCATATAGTACACTACATCAACATATGCTTCCCATGATATATTAACAGAGTCACATGCTACAATGGCCTGTGAGCATGGAAACCGTAAGGCCTGAAAGTTTCCACATTGACATTGCCTCATTTCTAGTAATACTACCATTTTTTCACCAATGCTATTTGTGGTGGGGTTCGACTTCTCTTGAACTTCAAATAGAGAGTCTTCTCTTCGAAATAGGTAGACTTGATAACCAAAATATTCTTCAATATTCTTTTCAATCTCTCGTTGAAAATGTCTTCCGTACGTTATCCCCTGATGTATTCCATCCGATGCTAGTTTTTGTCTATCAACAAAGTACTTCACGCAACGATATAATGTCTACTGAACTAGGGAAGTTATAGGTAGATTACTAAGCCCTTTGAAGACACCATTGATGTAATCTACAATGTTGGTGGTCATGTGTCCATACCTCATCCCCCTATCATATGCCAATGTCCATTTTCTTTTGGAATTTGCAGCATATAATTGTAAACTTCTTCATTAACCTGATGAATTTGTTCGAAACGTTCTTCAAACCATTGTTAATCTGACTCATATGATACACAAAATAGATGATATTTCACATATTTTGAATTTATCTTTACGTTTATATACAAAAAAATAACAAATACAATACATACCAAGTCTGGTGATTTCTTTCTTCATTGGTTCATTGTGGAATATTTTATGAAAGTTGCTAGCAATGTGTCTAATGCATAACCGATGATGTGTATTTGGGTAACTCCATGTATTAGGATCTGAATTGACTTCCTTATTAATTGCTCAATGCCGATCAGATATCAAACAAACACCCCAAATGTTTGGAAAATGGTTGCTGATACATGCCAAAAACCAACTCCATGATTCATAGTTTTCTTTCTCTACAATGGAAAAGGAAAGCAGAAGAGGTGAATGGTTTCCATCTTGGGTTGCCGCAATCAACAATATTCCCCTGTATTTTACATACAAAAATGTTCCATCAATATGAATAAACTGTTTGCAGAAAAGAAATGTGGAGATACAGGTAAGGAATGCCCAGAACAACCAATGAAATTGAACACGAGATGGATCAAGTCGATTATCGTGGGACACATGTTCATTTGTATCTAGATGGAAGAAAACTTGGTTATGATGCCTCAATATGACTAGAAATTGTGGAAACACCCAATATGAGTCATCCCAATCACTATAGACCTTCACAATTTCCTTCTGTTTCGCCATCCATGCCTTATTATAGGAAATATTATAACCGAATGTCTGTTGAATCCTCTCTTGCACAAGGGATATTGGAACTTCTTTACATGTCCGAATCATCTCAACAACAATGGATGACACAAATTCTGCATCCAATGAGGTATGATCTTGTGTGAGGCTTGGCTGAACACAAGTATGAGCCGCCTCAATCCTCTAGATTCTCCAACCTCCAAATGCAATGTCTGGAATCACCCTCAATCAAAATCTACACTCATCCTCATACTTCTCAAACCGTATGGCATATTTTCTATGGTCGGATTCGTAAACTATATAGCTACAATGCCTCTCAATGTGAAATCTCTTTAGCGTACTTTTTACTGCATCTTTTCTTGGAAAATTCCTTCCAACATATAAAGTTTTGTCCATCTCGCTAAACCTATCTCGTATAACTACGAGAAACTCAGTTGTTGGTGTGAGAACATTATATTCAAATTTAGGCACACGTGTCATTGCTTTTGACCAAGATGCAAAGAGCGGTGGATGATTTATTGGAGGTCGAGTCTGCTATAAAAATAATGCATTTCTCAAAACTTCCATTGTTCCTTCCTCATCAGCACTCTTATCACCATCTGTTTCATTATTAAAAAACTCCTCATCAGATGTTGGGTTAACATGTATATCTAGTAGATCAAGTAGGTTATCCTTTTCTGCATCATTTGGAATAGTCTCAACTTCATGGGGCATACTATCTTCAACGACTCTTGTAAGTCTACATCTTTGTACAATTGGATGTTGTTGTTGTATAGTGGAAACATCAACATATAACTCCATCATGGTACCATCCAACCGTTGAGAAAACAAATTAATTGTTTGGATCCATTTCGCATCATCAACCAATGTACAAGCTAGATGCCACAATGTTGACGGGAACTGCAAATGTCTATAACTCATTAACTTGATCTTTTGATTGGGTCCTAGATTTAATGAGCCATGAATTCTGTCTTGAAGGTCACTTAGGGTCACACAATCAGTTGTATTAACCACTATTATTGGTTGTGTACTGTAAGAAGCTCCTTTCTCAGTTTGAATAACCTCCCCATAACAGTACACACAGGCAAACATTACGCTCTACGTAAAAAACGTTTTCTGATCAAGATTTTGATAATGTAAGTGACATTAATAATGATGGTTACCAATATAATATTTATTAATCCAACTTATTTTTAATACATAGTTTAATTACGTCATGTTCAAATAATAACTATTACTTCTAAACTATACAATCTCTATGATACTTAAATTTTAAAAGATCTTATATCCTAAACTTGGATATTTCTTAGTACACTTTTTAATTAGTTAATAATTCTTCAATCATTAGTTATTCCTCACTAAATTATTAATTAGTTATTCAATAACATAGTAGAGTTAAAATATAAATAACATAGAGTTAAAAAAATAAATAACACCATGTTTCGAGCTTATATCCTTTCTTGCAGTGAATTGGATATCAAAATTTCAGAAAACCTGTTGTCACATGGGTTTTCTGAAATTTTGATATCCAATTCACTGCAAGAAAGGCTAGAATCTCGAAACATGTTGTTATTTATTTTTTAACTCTATGTTATTTATATTTTCACTTTAACTTCATGTTGTTTTTTAACTCCATTTTTTTTAACTCCATGTTGTTTTTTAACTCCATATTTTTTATTAATTAATTTCTAATTAATAATTCCTAATTAATAACTATCAACATCATTTCTAAATTATCAATTTATCATTTCTTTTATTAGATATTTTAGTTTTTTTAATGAAATATGCATATCTTAAGCATATCCTCTGGGAGTGTCAAACCAGAATGCAGCAAGGCCTGTTGTCGTGCACCAGTTCTCGTTCGAGTCTAGATCAAATCGGTGTTTTCAGGTTTTACCCCTAGGTACATCTGTGCCAGAGCCACATTCACCTATTTGTATCCAGACAAGTATTTGATTTCTTAGATAACATAGTCTTTATGCTACCAAAATTTCATTAAAATATTCCTAAATTAATTTGTACTAATGATAATTATAATTCCTAAATATATATAACTAATTAAACAATCTAATAAACAAAAAAAAAATTAAAACTAACTAAACTACTAAAGAATTAAAATATTTAACTATAAACAATTCAACTAAATAAAAAACATTAAATTTTAAAAAATATTTAACTAAAAACAATTCAACGAAATAAAAAAAATTAAATTAAGAAACATACCTCTAAAACCTTTCCTAAAATTTCAAACCGCAAACTTCACCGAAAAAGAGATAAAATTAGAGGTAATAGGTGTTTGGAAGTGAGGATAAGGGGAGGGGGCGCTACCCTTTTATAGGGCGCGGAGGCAAAGGCGACACTTGCGGTGCCACCTTCCCCACGTCAGTGATCCGCGTCGGCAGTGCCAAGGCTGCATTTGCAATGCCGCCTTTGCACCGCATTTTGAAAAAAAAATTACCTAACCGTTTTCTTCTTTTAAAAAAAAAACGTAAAAAAGCGCCTTTTTCCCATTAAATCTTGTCTATTTTTAATTCTACCTCTTATAAAATGACTTTTTTTATCAATATGCTTTGACCGGTCTTGACATACTTTATTTTTAGATAGGTGAAGAGCACTTTGGTTGTCCATTGGAATTTTCTCACTGTACCTTTAAGTCATGATTCTTCTTTTACAGCTTTGATGGAAGTTATATATTTGGTTATTTTGTGAATAAATCCATAAAAAATGTATGTTAGATTTCAAAGAAATCCATCATCCACATATAGTAAAAAAACAATTTATAGATGTAGTATTTATGTTAGGTTTAAAATATACATTTCCCCCAGGGTGCATCTCAATGGTAGTTGTCCCTGTGAATCTCGGTGAGATGTTGAATTCAAGTTTCATTGAGTACATTACTGCATTTTTTGTTGTCTTTTTTTTCCATGTACTGTAGCCCCCTTCCCCGAATAAACTGAGGCTTCAGCCTCAACTTTTAAAATATCCACTTAAAGTATCATGTAGTATTTATTGCCAACATATTGCAAGCATCACACATGAATTGATGAGTTATAACTACATATTAGGGAAATACAAACATAAAACATGAGATGATGATGGGAGTTTGAAGAGTTCATATTGTCAAGTTACATGAGATAACGATACAAGAAGATGACTCATTGAGTTGGATTTAGAGAGATGCAAAAAAAGAGTATAATGATTCCATGAGAATAATATGACTCCATAGATTGAACATCATGGTGAATGAATATTGATAAATAAAATTTTTAGGTTAAGAGGTATAAAACATAAGCATATAGACAGAACAATGTTGATAAGGCTCCACATAACATATGTGAAAGAAATTTGAAGTGTGGAAGTGGTCGAAATTCTACTGATAAATGAGGATTGTACATGTTCTATACTAAATTTCCTATGGGTAGGACATTTAAATGATAAAGGTTCATTAATATTTGTTAAGTTATATTGATTCATCTTTAATTATTTTTTTATTATTAGATTGAATTTGAGATGTTATATGATGTTCTGAAAGCTGCTTGAGATTCCCAAATTATGTAATGACCCATAAATTTATGGGTTGTTGTTTTCCGGGGAAATTTAAAATTTTCTTCTAAACTGGGGGACATTTTGATAATTGAGGTTTATATTGGGATTTTTAGGGTTAGATCATTTCTAAGAGGTGTTCTTGGATGTTTTTGGAGGCCCGAGAGGTGTCTTGGGTGGTCGGGTGAGTGTTGGATCAAGGTCGGGGTGGTCTTGTTTTGAAGTGGGTTCTCAAATAAGTGCTGCCATAATGGGAAGGTAGGTGCTTCATTATTTGGAAAAAATCATGAAAGCATAAGCATTGAATCTTTGGTTGAGTTTTAAGGAAGTTTTGAGTTCCAAATTCTTTGGTGTAACGACCCAAAAATTTTATCAATGGAAATTCCCTTCTTATAATTATGTTATAAAACACATACATAGCATTGAGATCCCAATAAAAACATTATCCTCTTAAATTAATAATGAAATAAGTGGTATTTATAGAAATTAAGGAACTTATACTGATGAAATAGTAAGCTGATCTTTGGAATAGTAATGTGACCATTATGAATAATAATCTGACCAATAGAATAGTAACTTCATTTATGAAAGTATAAATAAAATTTAGCCATCATATAAATGAAAATATGATATAATTATATCATAATTTAAGTAAATAAATGTTTTTAAAATGATAAATTAAGTGTTGGTATTTTTATAAAACATAAATGTTTATTTACAATATTATAACTAATATAATGATTTAGGCCAAGGATGAAAACCGTGTTTTGGTTATTTGTAAGATATGAGTTATCATGATTAATCATAAACCTACTACCTTCCTTATAAGGCCTATTTTTTGGATTTTTTTTCAAATAAGAGATAAAAATTTAAAATAAAAAAAATGTCGAGCTCGGTAGCTAGGGCTTGTCACTCTAGCAGAGGGAATGAGGGTGCGGGAACGTGGGTCTAGTTGGTGGGTACTAATTCTTTTAAAAAATATATAATGATTTAAAATAAAATTTATTTCCATAAAATAGATTCATAAATTTATATTTTGTTATCTTATGATTTTAATATAATTTAATGAGACCTTAATTAAATTGTCAAAGTGTCATAAAATCAGTTATAATATTAAAATCAGTATTTTTTTTGAATAAATGATGATTTTAATTAAAAATTAAATTTCTCATAATTATAAAATTATTTTCATAAAATGGATTCTTTTGAATTCTACATGTCAAAAAATAGTTAGGGTGAATTTTTGTGATTTTTCTAAAATAATTGATTTTTTGGTGAATAGTGAAATTTAAATAAATGAATTATTGGGTCATGGATGATGTATGACTGATGTAATCCAATAATCTTAAACTCTCATTCATTATTTAATATATTTAGTGATAAGGATCAAAACTATTGATATTTTTGAGCTAAAATAATATAATAATAAAAAATGCCCTTCTCCTCCCCTATAAATACCACCCCTCAACACCTCTTCTCCTCACACCTTCCAAGCCTTGAAGATTATCCAAATTCTGCTCAATCATCTTCCCAAGCCTCCTTCTCATATACAGGAGACCTTGGTCTCAACAAAAGACCATACCCAATTACCTTAAGGAGGTTCTCAAGGAGAAGAAGTTCAAGAGGTAAAATCCTCTTTCATTTTCTTTTAATTTCTATTCAATTTATTTTATTTCCTTATCCTCTCATCACCTCCCTATCCCAAAATGGATTGATAGTTCTAGTATCTTTTATATACTAGAATTTTATTATGTTAATGTAATAATCTATCATCAAATCTCTTCCCTCTTCCTTTTATTCTAAAAATGAAAACATCGTTCATGATGTGTCGATTTACCGCCATTGTGAAAAATGCATTTTTATCTTCCATTACCACATTCAAGGATGGTCCTAAAACCATTAATATGGTTAAATCATACATTATTATAATTATTATAAGTTATATAATTCTCTATAACCAATATGTAAACATTATATTAAATAAAATGATATAAGTTCAAAAAAAATCACCAAAATGAATTAAACCATTTTCATTAACATTTTATCTAAAGAATCACCCTCAAAACATATAACCAATCGATATATAAGACCATTTAAAATTATGTAAGTTCATTAATAACATATAATTTCAATTCTGGAAAATTATTCTCATTTTACATGAACTTCCATACTTGGATACAATTGAACTGATTATGAGAACCAAGAAAATGAATGCTTCCTGAATGACAAAATTAAACACTATAACTCAATGAAATGTCCAAAAATGATCCTAATAAAATTATAATAATTCAAATACATGTATAATAAGTTATTAATTAATTAATTAATGGATCTAATTTTATTATCCAGGACATTAAGCACAAGTGCGGAACACTTTCAAACATCAGGTAAGAGATTCCTTCTGAACCTTCATTTTTTCCTTCAGGTTACACTTTCTCTCTCTTCACCCTAATGAAATTATTAATTCTTATAATGTAATCCTATGATATTATGTTTTTATGTTCCAAATATGTACACATATACCAATTCTTCTTTCTTTGATGGGGAAATACATATTTTATAGGGTTCCTTTCTCAATTCCTTCCAATAAGCAAACCCAATTAAAGAGAACTTTCCAATTTTTTATCCATTTTCAAGTACTGTCACTACTAGAAAAGTAGGCTATATCCATGGATCTAAAACGTGGATATAGGCCCAAAAACTATGGATATAGGTTATAGCCACAGTTTCATGAACCGTGGATGGTATTGGTGTGGCTATAGGTCGGAGCCTATAGCCATGGTTTGAAACTGTGGCTATAGCCCTATAGCCACGACTCCAACCATGGATATAGGTCTATAGCCACCGTTTCAAACTGTGGCTATAGGGTTGGCCCTATATCCATGACAATAACGGCCATGGTTCACCATGCTGGCTGTTGGGAGGACACTACCAATCCACCCTTCCCCCCCACCCTGCACAAGCACCCCCTGCTCCTGCACACCTCCCCAGCCCCACCCCCTACAACCTTGCACCCCTGCCCCCTCTTCACTGCACACCCCCTCCTTCTGTAAAGAACCCCCCTCCATCCCCCCCTAGATAGCCCCCACCACCACTCCACCTGCATCCCCCCTTCTTCCCCCTAGATAGCCCCCCCCCCCCACTCCACCTGCCACCCCCCTCCTTCCCCCTGGACACCCCCACCCCCTACAGCCACCCACCCTTTCCCTAGATAGTCCCATACCTTTCCCTAGACATCCCCCTTCCACCACTCCACCTGTAGCCTCCCCCCCCACTCCCCCTGCATCCCCCTCTCTTTCCCTGGACAACCCCCCTACTCCCCCCTTCATCCCCCCTCCCTTTCCCTTGTACAGCCCCCTCCCCTTGGATACCCCCCACCACTCCCCCTACAAGCCCCTCTCTTTCCTTGGATATCCCTCCTCCCCTTGGATCCCCCCACCACTCCACCTGTAGCCCCCTTGGACACCCCCACTCCCCCTACAACCCCCTCCCTTTCCTTGGACAACACCAACACCCACTCCCCCTACAACCAACCTTCCTCCCTTCCTGGACAGACCCCCATATTTCCCCCTAGAAAGCACCCCTTCCCTTCCCCTAGACAGCCCCCCCCCCCCACCACCCCACCTACAGCCCCCCCCCCCCCACTCCACCTGCAACCCCCCTCCTTCCCCCTAGACACCCCACTCCCCCTACAGCCACCCACCCTTTCACTGGATAGCCCCCTGCAGCCCCTCCCTTTCCCTGGACAACCCCCCACCACTTCCCTTGTTGCCCCTCCCTTTCCCCTAGACACCCCCCTGGACAACCCCCCACCACTCCCCATTAAGCCCCCTCCCTTTCCCTAGACAACCCCCTCCCCCTAGATCCCCCACCCACTCCACCTACAGCCCCCCTGGACACCCCCCCACTCCCCCTGCAGCCCCCTCCCTTTCCCTGGACAACACCACCCTCACTCCCCCTACAACCCCATTCCTCCCTTCCTAGACAGAACCCCCCCCCCCCAGATAGGCCCCCACTCTACACCCCCAACTTTCCCAACACACCAGTCAATAGAATTGTGATAACCAAAAACATGCTAATATGGCTATTATACAAAAATTTCCAGTTAAATGAACTACACTAATAAAAAAAACATGCTAATATGATTAGAACTAAATCAAACGTCATCAATCCAAATTGAGTATAGTGGATCCAAAACAAATGGTTTTGAAAAAGATGATACTGAACCAAACTGAAAATAATGTAACCAAACTGACTCAAAACAATCAAAACTAACTTCAATAAAGAGTAATTGAGCACGAAAAAAATGAAAAAAATGAAACATACCTGGTTGAATCTAAAATTAATTTAATTGAACTGAATAGCCCCAAATTGAACAAAATTAACCTGTTAAAATTGACATAAACCAAAAAAAATGAACCCAATAAAAAATAACCTAGAAAACCTAACCTGACCCAAACTGAACCAAGGAGTAGGGCCTTGTGATGAAATTTTAGAAGGCCTAATGCCTGCAGATTGAGAGGATATCCCAGTCATGTAGTGCTTCACTGTCCTCAACGAGATCCAAAACGCACTGCAAAAAGACAGGGAACCCAAAAACCACAAAAACCCTAATTAAAATTGAGCCAAAGAATAAAAATGGAAGAAACCTTACCTAAATCCAATGTTGAACTCCCTGCCTTTTATGGTGGTGGGTATAATCGAACTCATCATAAGTAACCACCTATAAATAAATAATGGGAAAAGGAGTGAGATATAACGACTTATTATATATATGTGATCAGTGTGTCAACTGTACATGATAAATGATACATAACTCCATAACCAAAAATGAACAAAGAATATTCAGATTGATATGTAAATCCCAATACTAAATAAAACGATCATAATAACGGATTTTTGTTCAAATGAAATCCAATTTCATTCAATACATACACCACAGAAGCATTGGAGTAATATTATTCTATATCTGGTGAGTATTCCATAATGGAGTAGGTTTCTCCACTATCGATGGGAAACATGAAAGATATGAGGGGATAGTGATACAATTTGACACCCCTTGGGTTGTGTTGTATTTTTTAACCAAATGTGTGGGACTTTTCCCAAGCTGATTTGTTGAAAAGATGGGGAGATTGATGGACACCCCTAAAGTGATTTTGAGTTAGACATGTTGACAAGGTGGTTGAGGAGGAAACTTCAGATCCCATCAATAAGAAGATAATTCATCCATGTTTCCCACTCCCTCTAAGATAGGGTATATATGAAATTTATGGGGATGAAAAACTAGAAAGATAGCTCGATATATTTTGTCGTGTGGATGTAACCGCTATTTTAATGGGTCATGCCTAGAATCAACAATATTTTCCTCTGTATTTTAGAAATGAGAGGATTCCTTGGTGAAATCCCATTTACTAGCCTTATTACCTCGTTTTTTGAATCTTTATCCCCCTAAAGCCCCTTCTACCTACAAATCCCCCCTCCACTCCCTCCTGGACACCGCCCCTGGACAGACCCCCAACTCCTTCCTGGATGGACTACAGATGTAACACCCCAAGATTTCATAGTAAGTTATTTCTTCAAAGTAATTCAATAACTTGCATTACACGCAACACCGAGTTCTAGTGCACCATTACTTACCAAACAAGACGTTCAAAAGTGGTTATGAATAGTATTAACTAAATTTTGAACTTTATATAATACTTATAATTTTAGAATCCATATTATGAGTTTCTTAGACATAATGTAAGAACAAATACATTTTTTTCAGATAAAAGAAGTATTTTTCAAAAAATGCAATTTTACCGCCTTTTAATGGAGAAAACTTTTTAAATACAATATTTGAAAGTTTTATATATTCAATTTGAAAAAATAAAATTCTTCTTTAGAATCGGGACATAATAATTTAGTTTCAATAAAATTTTGGTGTTTTTCTGATAACTTTCATATTTGGGTGAATAGTGAAAAATACTATATTTTAACTGAAAACAACTTTTTAAATCAGAATAATTTATATTGTTAAATTATAAATTTTAATGGTTTGAAAGTATAAATAGATTATATTTTTACCATTTAATCCAATGATGGTAATTGTAAGTAATTTTACTTTGAAATAGGACATAAACAAGTGTCAAACTTTTGTTGTTATTATTTCTAAAAAATACGCCTTTTGGTTTTGACAGCAGGAATTAATTTTAAATTAATAAATGAAACTTTTATGTTTTGAATTTGGTAAAATATAATTCATTATTGAATTCAGAATATCAAAATTATCTTAGGTTAAATTTTTGGTATTTTTCTGAAAACTTTTAATTTTTGATGAATAGTGAAAACACTAAGTTATAGTTTAAAACCGAATTTTTATTTAAATAATTATTTATTTTTTTTAAATTTATTTTATGTCAAAATAGATAAATAATACCTATTTAAGTTTAATGTAATTCATTGGAGTCAGTTTATAATAATTTTAGACATATAAAAATTTTATTGAACTTTTCACCGTTTTTCACCCATCTCCTAGAAGAATTTGCAAATTCACATAAAACTTAATTTTATCGCTTCTGTGAGTGGAATTTTGAAAATCCGAGAGAAATAGTTAATATCAAGGAGTAAAATTTGGTTCAATAAGATAAATATAATTTTTGGTGAATAGTAACTTTTTACTTTTATTTACCACAGTAAAAACTAAATAAGGTAATTAAGGGTAAAAATGATATTATTATTACCCTAACACATGTCCTAATTCTATTGGCTGAGTATAATTAAAAAAAAACAACCTTAGGAATAAAATATGAACCTCTTTGGTCCACTTAGATTAGATTAGGAAATTTATTATTATTTAATTCAAAGAAGAGTTAAAAGAGTTAAAATCAACGTTTAATAACTAAAACATTTTTAATATAGGTTTATACATAAGATAAATTAGATTATAATTATTAATTAGAAATATAAAACTATTTCCTACATCATGGTATTTTATTTATAATTTTTAGACATTAAATAAATAAATTTATTTATGACACAATGATGATGCAGTAATTACCTTATTCATGAAAGAATCAAATAAATGGTATTATAAATATTAAAATAAATATAATTTCAAAGATTTTATGACATCCATGAATTTTATAGGTGAATTTAACATTTTAGGGATGATTCAATGTATCTTGTTTGAATTAATAAAGTTTTGATGACTTTCACAAAAACTAAATACCAAATAGTGTCAAAATTGACACAAATGAGTTTTTCAAACAAATATTTTATTATTAATTGATATAATATTACTAAAAATCTAAGGTTCGGAAAAAGGACTTATATGATGATAGGTATGTCATTAATGAGCCACTTTGGGTTCTCTTGGAAGTTTATAGTATGTTTATTAACCATATAATATAAAAATACAAAGAGACATGGTAAATGTCAAACTATTTAACTAAGAGTTAAATCTAAAAGATAAGGGTAAAATAGTGGCCCAAATTTGTCTAAAACCTATTGGTTGACTGGTTTTTGACCCATAATCACCTTAGACTTTAAATAATCTAGTTTTGAGCCATTATAAACCTAATCAGAATTTATTATAAAATAATACTTTAAGTTTTTCCTAAAGAGCCCCTCCTCCCCTTTATAAAAGGACACCACTTCTAACCAATTCCTAACACCTCTCAAGCCTTTTGGATCGTCCAAACTCTACCCAATTAATCTCCCTACATACCTATACTCCTTATAGAAGACTTAACTTAGGCAGAAGTCACTTCAAGAGTCCTTTTTGGTTCAAACCAAAGGGAGTTACCCAAATTAAAGGTTACGATTTCTCTTAGCTTCTTTTCTTTTATTTTAATTCTCCAAACCCTAAACTTTTCTTATTATTTTATTTTGTAACAAAACCAGTATCCTAAATATACTAGTATATTTTTATGAGAATTATTCGAACAAAACTTACACACGCCTCCATATAATGGGTGAAGAACATAATGTTTCTGTGGATGACAACCAACCGCCTCATGAAACGATGATTGTTCAATTATCTCCTACCACCTCTCATGGTGGCCATTATGATGGAACTATAATTAAATATGATATTTATGATATTTATTTTATATATAAGCTTCTGCAATTCTATTTTATAGAATACCATTATTCGTTTCATGTTGTATATATATACGATAATTTAATTTGAGGAAGTGCGGACTACCGCCCCCTCAAAGTGATATGACTCGTTCATACCATACATGAAACGTATAAAAGATGGTGTTAATGAACTTAAGTTACACATATAAGATATTATATTATACTGGAATAATAATATACCTATGTATCATTTTGTTTTGATTCCTTTTAAAATGAAAAATGAAATGGAAGCAGCGTTCGTGCGTACATACGGATTACCGTCTCCATGAACGCGATGATATTCATTTCCCCATCATATCCATTCAAGAATAATTATAATTTTATGATTAAAAGTAATGTTTAAGGACTTGATATCATTCTGGATATAAATAAGATACAACCTATCCCTAACAAAAACGTCTTACATAATGAAGCATATAAAGGAAAACGAATCAGTTAACACACGAAACGACGATAATACTAAAATATTATTAACAAAGCAATATTAAAAGATCATATATGATATCATATTTATGTATATTATTCTTGTATAATTTAATAAAAATTATTTAACCATTATACTGGATGTTAAACTATACTCTATCAATGAAAAGTACAAGGTAAGGGTTTATTTCACAATCTCTTCATTATCCGAGGTTGTTTATACGTAACTATCTATTGGGACCTCTTTATCATCCACATCCATGTTTCTTAAAAATGTATTTCAAAAAATTCTAACTATTTTACAGAATATGGTTTAAATTCATTTATACCCTTGTTTGACTTTTTATAAGAAGTTTATAAATGAATCTTTACGTCATTTTCCAAACAAGGACCTTTTTAACCTTTTCGACAAATTAAGGTAAGAATGTATTTTTTTAACTTATACGGCAGGTGCGACTATTTTACACCATTTTAAAATCTTCAAAGCTTCCCCTACAAGCTTATAAGAATATTTTCAAAGTAAATGTTTTATTTTATAATTATGTTACTTTTAAATTATTTAAAAAAAGATATATTTCTCTTAAATAGTTTTGATTTCATCTATGTCAACATCCTTTGATGGATTTTAAGCTTATTTGAAGTTGATTTATTATGATACAAAACTTCCATATTGTATTGAAGGTTTTGTGATATGTTTGACTCTGGATGTGTTATTTTTATACCATTCATGGTTTATGAAGAAAGTATTTACATTTCGAATACTAGTTTTAATACGAATGTTTATGTTATGTCTAAACCTGTTCATATGAGGAATGCATTGGACTTAGTAAATGATGGGTGGAGCCCGCTATAGCTCCTCGATGCATCGGTAGGTCTCATGAGACAAACTAGTGTCTTGGCACAAGGCCTTGCCAAAATCTTATTTTTAGTCCTGGCACGAGGCATTGGCTACGTGGTTATGATAGTCTAGCATTATGCATTCCATCATTATGAAAGTGGTTATTGATATTTCATGTGATTATTCGACTAGTAGAATATCCATGTGAATAAGTAAATAATATTATTTCATTTTATTTCTACCATATTATGCTGAAGTTCAAGTTTAAAAGGCTTTTGTTTTATATATACATTTCCTTAAATGTTTATGCTTATTTATGAAAGTTTCCGCTATATTGTTATCCTTATTGGGCATTTGAACTCACCCCTTTCGATGTTTTATTTTTCCCAGGATGTGAAGAAGTATTTTATGAATGACCTGCAGGGATAGTATAAGGGGATATGAGTGTGGAGAAAAATTTTTGATGTAGTTTTCACTTTATGATGTAATGTAAAATTTATGAATGTATCTAGTGTTTGCAAGGCTACTAAACTAATCGGTCTTTCGAGACTTGATCTTTTGTGATCATGCCAATGTTATGTAATAATGCACCGACTCTGGGTAATTAGGGTCGGGGCGTTACAGTTGGTATCAGAGGAAGTTTATTACAAACCTTGGAAGATAGATTTAGATAAACTCTAATTAGAGAACATATCTCTAAGATAGACTTTGAGAATTAGTATAGAAGAACTTACTAGAATTTTGGTAATGTAGAGATTTTGTGAGTTTTCCAAGCAAATACCTCCCTGTCTGGATACGAGCAGGTAGAGGCGGATATGGAATAGATGTACCTAGGGGTAAAACCCGAAAACACCACTTTGAGCTAGACTCGAACGAGAACTGGTGCACGACAACGGGCCTTGCTTCGCTCTTGGTTACGACACTCCCGGGGGATATTCTTAGGATAATTCTCATTTTCTTTACAAATCATTATGAAGGGTTTATGAGTATATACTTAATCAATGAAAACATCTTTATGATTATGGATTATATCCATAAACTGTTCAATTTATGTTAGGTATTTTACAAGTTTGGAATTATTCATTGCAATTCATAAACTGACCTAGTTTATGCCATTGTATATAAATGGTGCCTAGTAGAAGGAATGTGAACTCCAGCAATACGTATGATCCAAAGAGTAAGAAGGATCATATCTTTCATGGTATTAATCCAACATTTAGAATGGAAATAGTCTCCCATGTATTCTCAACATATGAAGAAATAGTATCTTGTGTTAATAAGATAAGTAAAAAATTCTCTGAGTCCTATGGATTTGAAGGGAAGAAAGAGAAGAAAATAATGGAAGAGAGAAAGATGGATAAAGGGAAGAGGAAAAAGAATAATTTTCCCATATGTGATAACTGTGGGAAGAAACACCCTGGAACGTTCCTAAAGGGAATGAGAGTTTGTTATAAGTATGTAGAAAAAGGACACCAAGTACGTGACTGTAAGGGTAAGAAAAAGGTTTCAAATGAACAATTCTTTATCTGCAAGGAGTTGGTACACTATGCGAACCGATGTCCAAATCATCAGAGTATTCCCTAAATGATGCTATTGGACAATAATCAAGTTATGATACTACCAAAGATGAGGAGTAATGATTAGAGTTCTTATGTTGTTATTAGATAATTATGTCATTTGAGTGTTGTATCAACAATGTACTGGTTATAAAAATTATGGAGTATATAAGGATTGTACTGCAATACTATTTCATTAAGGACATGATATTTTGTGGAACCAAGAAAAGTGACTCAATAGCAGGTTAAATTTTTGTAAAATATATGGTTGGGAGAAAGATAAACCATAATATGATTCTGATACCGAGGTAGTGATTTTGGAATAATACATGATTGATTTGGATAAATTATATTGGATATTCTTGACAACCTTGAAACTGAATAATGATTTGTATATTCCATCATTGTTGGAGTTTAAAACATTTTTTGATAGGAGGAGTATATCCAGTATTCTATAGGTAATAAGGGATCATGAATGTAATCAATAAGGTTTTATGGTAATTCAGGATGTTGCAGTGTTTTAAATGAATACATGATGAAGGCGTTCACATGTTATTATGAGGAAAAAAAGGATCTTCATTGTGTATACATTCCTTATAAATTTTGGACTGTGAGTTTGGATAGAAGTATTTTGGATAATTCTTGTTTGAGATTATTTTTGGATTTCCATAAAAGGACAACCTGGAGGTCGGGCGGCAACCCGTCGCGTCCGGCAAGGCCGCAAGACTTGAACCCGCAACCGAAGGGCGACAAGGGTGTATCACCTACCACTGGCCCATGTGATGTCCTGGATTGAATAATGTAGTATTTCTTTTTAAAAAAAATTCTAGTAGATGAATTATAAATTCATTTTTTAACCCTATATGAATAGGATAAATAGAATATTATTTTTAAGTTCTATTATCTTTTAGAGTGAAAGATGAGTTTGTGGTAGAAATTAGTTAAAGGATGGGAATATACTTGTCAAGTATATATTTTTATTCTTCTCTTATTCTATTAAGAAATTAATTCTTATACTTTAGTGAAGGGATCTTAAAACAAAAAATGTGTTATCCTAATACCATATGTTTTGTTGAACCGATGGTATTTTAAATCATCATAGATTAATGAATTTAAGGCCCTCAATTTTACACTTGTTTGTGATTGATGACCTCAATCACTACCTATAAATATTTATGTTTTTCCTCCAATTATATGTCTTTAATTACCACCAATGTTCTCCTAATTGAGATCATAATTTGGTGGTGACCCTTTTATTTCTCTTTTCCTCTTATTAAGACTAAATTTTATTAACCTAATTTCTGATGTGGGTTTTCCCAAAGGTATTTTCTATTTTCAACCATTTATTTTCGAAAAATAATTTCAAATTTAGAGGACACAATTTATTGAAGGATGGGAGAATGTAACACCCCAAGATTTCATAGTACATTATTTCTTCAAAGTAATTCAATAACTTGCACTACACGCAACACCGAGTTCTAGCGCACCATGACTTACCAAACAAGCCGTTCAAAAGCGGTTATGAATAATATTAACTGAATTTTGAACTTTATATAATCCTTATAATTTTATAATCCATATTATGAGTTTCTTAGACATAATTTAAGAACAAATACATTTTTTTCAGATAAAATAAGTATTTTTCAAAAAATGCAATTTTACCGCCTTTTAATGGAGAAGCCTTTTTAAATCCAATATTTGAAACTTTTATATATTAAATTTGAAAAAATAAACTTCTTCTTTAGAATCAGGACATAATAATTTAGTTTCAAATTTTTTTTGGTGTTTTTCTGATAACTTTCATATTTGGGTGAATAGTGAAAAATACTATATTTTAACTGAAAACAACTTTTTAAATCAGAATAATTTATATTGTTAAATTATACATTTTAATGGTTTGGAAGTATAAATAGATTATATTTTTACCATTTAATCCAATTATGGTCATTTTAAGTAATTTCACTTTGAAATTGGACATAAACAAGTGTCAAACTTTTGGTAGTTATTATTTCTAAAAAATACACCTTTTGGTTTTGACAGCGGGAATTAATTTTAAATTAATAAATTAAACTTTTATGTTTTTTATTTGGTAAAATAGACTTCATTATTGAATTAGGAATATCAAAATTAGCTTAGGGTAAATTTTTTCTATTTTTCTGAAAACTTTTAATTTTTGATGAATAGTGAAAAACACTAAGTTATAGTTTAAAATCGAATTTTTATTTAAATAATTATTTATTTATTTTTAAATTTATTTTATGTCAAAATAGATACATAATACCTATATAAGTTCAATGTAATTCATTGGAGTTGGTTTATAATAATTTTAGACATATAAAATTTTATTGAACTTTTCACTGTCTTTTACGCATCTCTTAGGAGAATTTGCAAATTCACATAAAACTTAATTTTACCGCTTCTGTGAGTGGAATTTCAAAAATACGAGAGACACGGTTAATATCAAGGAGTAAATTTGGTTCAATAAGATAAAAATAATTTTTGGTGAATAGTAACTTTTTACTTTTATTTACCACGGTAAAAAGTAAATATGGTAATTAAGGGTAAAAATGATATTATTATTAACCTAACACATGTCCTAATTCTATTTTCAAAGCATAATTTGACCAAAAACAACCTTAGGAATAAAATATGAACCTCTTTGGTCCACTTGAATTAGATTCAGACATTTATTATTATTTACTTCAAAGAAGAGTTAAAAAAGTTAAAATCAAAGTTAAATAACTAAAACATTTTTAATATAGGGTTATACATAATATAAATTCAATTATAAATATTCATTATAAATACAAAAATATTTCCTAAATCATTTTATTTTATATTTAATTTTTAGACATTAAATAAATAAATGTATTTATGACACAATGATGATGCAGTAATTACCTTATTCATGAAAGAATCAAATAAATGGTATTATAAATATTAAAATAAATATAATTTCAAAGATTTTATGACATACACGAATTTTATAGGTGAATATGACATGTTAGGGATGATTCAATTTATCTTGTTCGAATTAATAAAGTTGTGATGACTTTCACAAAAACAAAATACCAAATAGTGTCAAAAGTGACATAAAGGAGTTTTTTAAAAAAATATTTTATTATTAATTGATATAATATTTCTTAAAATCTAAGGTTTGGTCAAAGGACTTATATGATTATAGGTATGTCATTAATGAACCACTTCGGGTTCTCTTGGTAGTTTATAGTATGTTTATTAACCATATAATATAAAAATACAAAGAGACATGGTAAATGTCAAACTATTTAACTAAGAGTTAAATCTAAAAGATAAGGGTAAAATAGTGACCCAAACTTGTCTAAAACATATTGGTTGAGTGGTTTTCGACCCATCCCCACCTTATAATTTAAATAATATAGTTTTGAGCCATTATAAACCGAATATGAATTTATAATAAAATAATACATTAAGTTTTTCCTAAAGAGCCCCTCCCCCCTTATAAATGGACACCACTTCTAAACAATTCCTCACACCTCTAAATCATTTTGGATCATCAAAAATATGCCCAATTAAACTCCCTACATCCCTATCCTCCTCCTAGAATCCTTAATTTAGGCATAAGGAACTTTAAGAGTCATTTTTGGTTCAAACCAAAGGGAGTTACCCAAATTAAAGGTAACGATTTCTCTTAGCTTCTTTTCTTTTATTTACTTCTCCAACCCCTAAACTCTTCTTATTATTTTATTTTGTAAAAAAACAGTATCATAAATATAATAGGATATTTTTATGAGAAGTATTCGAACAACACTTACACACACCTCCATCTAATGGGTGAAAAACAAAATGTTTCTATAGATGGAAACCAAACGCCTCACGAAATGATGATTGTTCAATTATCTCCTACAACCTCTCATGGTGGACATTATGATGGAACTATAATTAAATATGATATTTATGATATTTATTTTATATATAATATTCTGTAATTCCATTTTACATCATACCATTATTCATTTCATGTTGTATATATACACGATAATTTCATTTGAGGAAGTGCAGACTACCGCCCCCTCAAAGTGATATGACTCATTCATACCATACATGGAACGTATAAAGGATGGTGTTAATGAACTTAAGTAAAAAATATAGGATATTATATTATACTGGAATAATAATATACCTATGTATCATTTGGTTTTGATTCATTTTAAAATGAAAAATGAAATGGAAGTAGCGTTCGTGCGTACGTACGGATTACCGTCTCCACGAACGCGATGATATTCATTTCCCCATCATATCCATTCAAGACTAATTATTATTTGATTATTAAAAGTAATGTTTAAGGACTTGATATCATTATAGATATAAATAAGATAAAACCTATCCATAACAAACACGTCTTACGTAACAAAGCATTTAAAGGAAAATGAATCAGTTAACACCCAAAACGACGATAATACTAAAATATTATTAACAAAGCAATATTAAAAGATCATATATGATATCATATTTATGTATATGATTCTTGTATAATTTAATAACAATGATTTAACTATTATACAGGAGTTTAACCTACACACTATCAAGGAAAAGTACAAGGTAATGATTTATTTCACAATCTCCTCATTATCCGAGGTTGTTTATACGTAATTATCTACTGGGAGCTCTTTATCATCCACATCCATGTTTCTTAA
Source organism: Viscum album (assembly GCA_963277665.1). NCBI lineage: Eukaryota > Viridiplantae > Streptophyta > Magnoliopsida > Santalales > Viscaceae > Viscum > Viscum album. The sequence goes on from OY728129.1 coordinate 4,281,918, forward strand.
AAATGTATTTCAAAACATTCTTACTATTTTACATAATATGGGTTAATGTCATTTATACCCTTGTTTGAATTTTTACGTCATTTTCCAAACAAGGACCTTTTTAACCTTTTCGACAAATTAAGGTAAGAATGTATTTTTTTTAACTTATACGGTGGGTGCGGATATTTTCCACCATTGTAAAATCTTTGAAGCTTCCCCTACAATCTTATAAGAATATTTTCAAAGTAAATGTTTTATTTTATAATTATGTTACTTTTAAATGATTTCAAAAAAAGAGATATTTCTCTTAAATAGTTTTGATTTCATTTATGTCAACATCCTTTGATGGATTTTAAGCTTATTTGAAGTTGATTTATTATGATACAAAACTTTCATATTGTATTGAAGGTTTTGTGATAAGTTTGACTGTGGATGTGTTATTTTTATACCATTCATGGTTTATGGAGAAAGTATTTACATTTAGAATGCTAGTTTTAATATGAATGTTTATGTTATGTCTAAACATGTTCATATGAGGAATGGATTGGACTTAGTAAGTGACGGGTGGAGCCTGCTATAGCTCCTTGATGCATCGGTAGATATCATGAGACAAACTAGTGTCTTGGCATGAGGCCTTGACAAAATCTTATTTGTAGTCTGGGCACGAGGCCTTGACTACGTGGTTATGATAGTCTAGCATTATGCATTCCATCATTATGAAAGTGGTTATTGATATTGAATGTGATTATTCGACCAGTAGAATATCCATGTAAATAAGTAAATGACATTATTTCATTTTATTTTTACCATATTAAGCTGAAGTTCAAGTTTAAAATTCTTTTGTTTTAGTTATACATTGCCTTAAATTTTTATGCTTATTTATGAAATTTTCCGCTATATTGTTATCCTTATTGGGCATTTGATCTCACCCCTTTATATGTTTTAATTTTCCCAGGATTTGAAGAAGTATTTTATGAATGACCGGTAGGGATAGTATAAGGGGATATGAGTGTGGAGACAAAATGTTGATGTAGTTTTCACTTTATAATGTAATGTAAAATTTATGAATGTATCTAGTGTTTCCAAGGCTACTAAACTAATCGGTCTTTCGAGACTTGATCTTTTGTGATCATGCCAATGTTATATAATAATGCATTGACTCTGGGTAATTGGGGTCATGGAGTTACAATAGACCCCCCACTTCTTGGACATACCCCCCCATCCTACACCCCCTAGACAACCCCCCCCCCACTCCTTCCTAGACTGACCCCCCATCCTGGACATCACCCCCTACCCTACACCTTCCTGGATAGCCCCCCCTCCCCCACTGCAGACCCCCCCATCCTGTACATACCCCCATCCTAGACATCCCCCAACACTACACCCCTGGACATCCCCCCCTCCTTGAACACAACCCCTCCCACCTGGACAGTCCCCCATCCCCCTTAATGGGTCATGCCCAGAATCATCAATATTTTCCTCTGCATTTCAGAAATGAGAGGATTCCTTGGTAAAATCCCATTTATCGGCCTTATTGCCTCATTTTTGGAATCTTTATCCCCCTGCAACCCCCTTCCCCCTGCAAATCCCCCCTCCAATCCCCCCTAGACACCTACCCTTCCTAGACAGCCCCCAACCCCTCCAACCTGGACAGCCCCCCTCCAGTGCTACATCTGAATCAAGAATTAGGCATTCATCATGGAACCAGATATGCATAGGTCTATTGAACTTTGGTATTATGAAGTCTCCAAGATAATCCAAGGTTCATTATTATGCAAGACCATGACCCTTCCCACAAGAGAGGTCATTTAACATGAAACCAGGTTGATAATCCCCACTATAATAGTATCATTATTGTTACCTCATAGCACTCACATCATTCTACTTAGACCTCGACTTTTCCTATGCTGAACGCAATGACTAAAAATGATTGTCAATTCACACTTGATTTACAAGATACTACCAAGTATTTTATACACCTATATTACCCATAACAAAACTTACACCATTCAATGATTGAAATGAGTTCTGACTTTTAGTAACCTAGGTGTGGGATATGAATTTTGACCTAGATAGTTTTTATCCCCTGATGCATTCTGCTACATAAAGCCAAAGTATTTCTAATAAATGAAAAACTTTGTTCAATCTCACAATGGTACCTAGATCTATCATTGATGTTGTCTTACACCATAGAGACATCTCCACACACACACTCCTTTGGGATACAAAGCGCTATCATATTCACATTGAACACGTCAGTTTCCAACTATATGGGTGACCCTAAACTAAATTCCCCAGTGACTTACTATCACCACCTCCTTGGAGATCATCCACATAAATATAAACATTCTCAATGGTAATCTCACCACCTAACTTTATCATTTCAATGGACCCCGCATGTAACCACAATGTGAATTCTCATGAACCAATTCATTCCTATCAAGCGATGATTACACTACTCTTTACTATAACATAGTGATTCCCCCCATGAGTCAAGGAACTCCAGGCCTGGACACACATTCCATCACATTTCCCCCATTCTTGCAGCCTTCAAAACACCATCAAATGTATTAGATTCATGTATCTAATATTTATCTTTTGTTCTATCATATTGATCTTCCTCAACAACATCATAAGAAGATTTTTCTTTCTCATAATTCTATTTAATATTTAGATCTGAAATCACTTTCGGTGCCAACATAAATGGCCTTACCTCTTCCATAGATTGCTTTGTTTTACTAGAAGATCTGGGAGCCAAGGGAATCGGTAAATTTGAATAATACTTACGATGCATTATTCTTTTCTCTTTACTAACTAGATAATTTCATGACTCACAGATGTATTTCTTCTAATTCCTTAATACAAACTCAAATGGAACTATCGCATGATGATCCTACTCATAGTCTAAAGAAAATTTGTAATCTACTTATTTATCACTTGAATTTGGTTCTTCTTAGATATTTGAACCAACATGCTTCTTTTTTAACCTAGGAATGACTATCTTCCACCCTTAAGGATCATTATCACCCTTGACATTTTAATTCAAATCTTTGAAATGTTTGTGAATATGAATTGAGTTAAGGGGGCTCACATCTCAGAAGACAACTACATTTCAGAATCACTTGTATCTGGACCATAAAATTCCTGAGGATTCAGTTCTACCAAATTTTTTTCCCAAAAAAAATCTATAATAATACTAGAAAAACCATCCTAAAATGTTCAAATATGAAGCAAATCTAATGGAATCAGACTACAGTCATTCAAAATTCTGAAAGTAGTGATTATAACAACACCATCATCAATCACCTTCCCTTTTCACCCATTTACAGAAGTTGCGGATTGGGAATAGGTGGATATAGCATTGGAAGATCTTGGCTCTACCTCTCCCATGACTTGCATATCCCACTTGGATCTTCCCAAGTCTTTCCTCAAACTAACAAAGATATATGTGACCCTTAGTTCTAGTTGTAGTGACCTAACCCCCTTCCGGTGAGAATCATTTATTATATTGCCTTTGATTTATGAGTTACCTATTGAGAGGTCTACATGATGTTAAACTTTCTCCCCATGCTAGAAGTTGGATAGATCATGACCCATGTGTCTATATGATGAACAAAAGCCATCCCAAGATTCATAGTACACCTGTTGCTTCTAACAAATCTCCCCTTCAATATCAATACAGATAAAATCCATCAGTACCTTTGATACATCAACCTCAACACATGTTTTAGGAGAAAAAAGGTGGAATAAAGTAATGGTGTGATTATTAGTACATAAGAAGTGGCCCAACATATTACCAATCAATTTAAGAATCACCAAATTCTGAAATGGGGGATGTTGGATAGGGATAGAAATCCAAATCACCATGGAGGGAAGATCCTATTTCAAGTGGAACTTAAAAAACCAATAGAAAATAGAGAAGTTTAAGCTAGTGAAAGCATGTGGAGCATTCAATCAGGCAGAGATAAAGGCATCTTCAGTTGAAAAATGAATAAAAAATTTCCACATATCCATAATACCTATAATCACCCATTCAAGAAAACCACATAAATCAAAAATAAACCTATCAAAGGTTTCCATCGAGGGGAGACTCTTGCCGAAGTGGGCCACTAATGTGAGATTAAATAGAAAAGAAGAATTTAAAAATTCTAGGGGGAAACTACAATATTAATAATTTCATCATCTCATGACATAATTTTAGGGATAATTTCAATTTTGGGAAGCTGGGAAAAAGGCTAGGGTTGATGAAGGGGGATAATGGTTAGAACTATGAATCCGGAGTAGCCGGGATGAATCCTCCCCCTAGGAGAGGGGGGACCAGAGGGGAAACCATGAAGCCTACAACATTATCGAAGGAAGACACATGATCAGAATAGTTCTAGCCTTATAAGTAGACACACATAAGATTTAAGTCAAAATAATTTCATCAAAAACTCATATTAGTGCTTGCTCCCAAATAAGCCTAACATCTCAACCGTTCCAAGTCTAATCACACAACCACCCATCAACTAGCATCTTCTCTAACCCTGAGTGTATACTTGTACTCTATCCATCCAAGATCAGACCATTTAGGATCATAATCATCTACCTCATTGGGATTCATACCCAAAAATAGTCAGTCCAAGTATCCTACCAATCCTTACCTTTGAAATCCAAACCTCAATACTGAAATGCCTAAAGTGCTTTTCGTCATGGAAGCCTAAAGAATCCCCATGCCTATACCACATACTCAATAGTACCTATAATGAACCAATATCATAATTTAAATCATCTACCCATGATTTTGTCTCTAAAGGATCTAACAATTCGAGGATAACGCCTTTATTAGGTTACTTTCATATACCATATCTCATCTCAAGCATAGTACCCGAATAACCAATATCTTGAGTCATATCTTAAGGGAATTAGGCCCTACCACCTATCTCAATAGCCACATCTCACATAGGTCAAATATCATAGGGAAACACCTATTTTTTTCCCATTTGAAATATCTTGATGCAACTAATGTGCTAACACCCACTCTAAATTTCTCAAATATACCCATATCAGACATTAAATGCAAATCACCATCCTATTAGGGAACTGATCCTAAACTAAGGTTCTATTTTCATCCCCAATCCTCACGTCATCCCAATTTTCAATATCATCCAAGATATCTCAATCAATATTAAAACTATAGGCTTCTTCCCAACCTGAACCTACGATTAGTGAATTATTCTCCGGTACCCAAGCATCATGGCCACCCAATAAGTGTTTTGAGTACAACTAAGTAAAGAACCACCAATGGGGTACTATGAATAACCATAAAATATAATGTATGGGTAGATGATATGATTAGTTGAATAAATAAACTATGGAAGCATAAATAAATACCCATCATTGCTCCTTGGGCTATAACGTGACACTCAGTATTGGTTATACCTACTTTGGTTAGTGTCAGAGTTTTTTTAGCATGTCAGATGATCATTCCCACTAGTACGGAGCCCAATAAAAATGTATTATAAGGTGAAATCATCGATTATTCAGAGGTAATTCTAGTAAATCTAATTATATCAAGTCTGTGCCTAATTCCAAGGAGTGTGTTCTAGGAAATCTTGTAGTATAGAGCATATAACAAATTACTAGGGGGATAGTCCTAGGAAATCCAGTAGTATCACTAATAGAATAGATTCCTTGGGGGATAACCCTATGTAATCATATTGACCCAAAGATGGAATCTCAATATCCTCTAAATTCTATATAATCCAAAATATTAAATATAAGGGGATTTTTCAAGGCATTCATATTGTATTAGGATCAACAACCAGAGCCTAGAAGCAAATCCCAGGCATCCTATTTTGACTAAAAAGCTGAATCCTAGGTATCCTCTTGGGTATTCCACTTAAATACTTGAGGGTAGTGTGTCCCTCCCATAATATCTCATATAACACATTATATACAGGTTGTCAATCTTCTCAAACTCATCTAAAAAAACAAAGGTTTCCCTCTCAAGCACATGACCTATCATCACAACCTAGTTCACCCTCCCTTCTTGAGAAGTCTTATAGTACTGAATGGACCAAACACACCCAATCCCTCACTCTATAAAAAAAATTGATAAAATGAATTGAATAAACTTGAACATTGATAGAGGTAAAGCCAATCCAATGAGATTGAAAATTATGATCAAATAATATTTATTCATTGGATAGATCTCTATATTTTCCCAAACCAACAAAATTGGGATTAAGAAAAAAAATGGAGGTCCTAAGATACAATATTGGACCACAACACAACACATTTCTATGGAGAAAACATTTTCCCCATGGGACATAGTTCAATGGTTACACCCCTGTTGTACCCGTTGCGGTGAGTTGAGAAGGTCCTGGCTTCAAACCTCAACATATGAAGGTTTCTTTACTTTGTCCCCCACCTCCAGACATACCATGTATATGGAGACAACAAAACCCTATCCATACTGTAGGGGATACTGTTGAGGAAAATGCTAATCATATGCCCCCAATAAATAGCCAAGATCAATGGATATGAGCGCTTTACAAATAGGTAATATAATTCAAATAATATTTATGGTTTTGATGATTTCAATTAAAAAGAGAATAGGGAAGTGGTGATTTAAGATGAGATTGTAATAAAAAAATTAAACAGAAACCATATTTGATTCAAGAAACTATTTTGAAATAAAAAGTAAGAAAGAAATAAATATTGAACACATGATTTAACATGCTATGATCCCTTTGAGGCCTACATGAACTAAAAGAACACTACCCACACACAAAATAATTTTATTAAGCTCAAAAGAAGAAACATATATTAGATAAAACAAATTTTAAGGGATTACTAGAATATACTTCAAGTTGTTTTTTTAACAGTAATCAAAAGAAGGAAAAAGAACTTACAAACCCAAACTTATTCAATCTAGTTTGGGGTCCTGATGGATTCTTCGATGCGGAATCTAATTATCTAAGATCGAAAGGATGCACAAGGTCTTGATGTAAAACCACACTTCTTCATAAGGATGAATCGCCATCTCAAACTCCACCAAGAATGTTGCACCAGAAGTTCAACCAGGGAGATGACAGGCTTCGAACCAAGGTACGATCAGAGTAGAAGCTCGCTCTGAGATTAGGTTTTCACCAGAGGAGAAACAAGATCATAACCAGGAGGTAGAATAGGGATCAATCTATCACACTAAGGTAATATGGTTGGAGGGGGTCCTCAATCCCCTGGATAGTGGTGGTGCCTTGAAATAGATCAAATGACCTACATATTCCAAGAAACCATTCCAAATAGAATTGAAATGATGCAAAAAAAAAATCCAAACAGGTGGAGGGTTCAGATAAAAAAGGTGATGAGATTAATCAATGTCCATAAACAATATTGATGTGGATCGATGACTCGGTAGGTATGGGATGAAGGAAGAAACAAGTAGGTCAAATACAACGACCAAAACTACAGGTCCACACAGAATCCCAACACACAAAGTATATCCAAAAAATATAATTGAGCATAAAGAATAAATTAATGGTAACCAAATTCATTTGAAATTGGAGATGTGCTTACACCCACAATTATTGAATGGGAACCAATTCATCATTTCTAAACAATATTTGAATTTTGATAATACCACAACTTTAGTTAAACTATTAGCCAATTTATTATCATTATGTATCTTATTAGCACATATGATTCCAAAATCAATAATGTCTCTAATAAAGTGTAATATAATGTCAATGTGTTTGGATTTACTATGGTATATTAGATTTTTTGGATAAATGTAAAGCAGCTTGGAAATCACTATAAAGTGTAATGACAGAATTACAAAGCTTAAGTTCAAAAGTCAAACCCTTAATCCAGAAGACATCCTTGACAACCTTAATCAATAAAATGTATTCATCTTCTATAGTTGAAAGAAAAACCACAGATTTCATGTTACATTTCCAGGACATGGGGCCTCTAAAAGCAGTGAACACATACCCAGTTAATGACTTCCTAGTATCAATATTACTTGCATAAGCAGCATCTACATATCCAGTAATAAATTCGGTAGTATCTAAATTTTTTCTATAACCCAAAGATAGGGATGACATGTGTGATATGTACCAAAGAATCCACTTTAGGGCATGCCAATGTGTCTTCCCTGGTTTATCCATAAATCTACTAAGAGTGAAGACTGAAAATCCAATATCAAGTTTAGTGCATATCATGGAGTATATAACATTTCCAACAATATTGGCATAGGATATTTTAGATGTGTACTCTGCATCAACATCAACATTGGGTTCTTGTGTTAAAGAAATCTTAAAATGGTGTGAAAATGGTACACCTTGTCACATCTTTGGTGTTCTTTTCTTGAGATTTTTTTGAGAAAAATGGTGGTATTTGATCCGGACAGAAGGAGGCACATGGTGGGCTCATGGTTAAGGGAAACCATCCGCTATCATGGTGAAAACTGTGCACTTAGGAAAATGGAACTATCCATCCTGCACGACCTAGAACACGGGCGTGCGCCCTCCCTAGGAAATCATGCGACCTCTTCTCCTCTTAGACATAGGTGTCGCATGGCTGGTTCACAGTTTGGAAAACTGTGCAGCCAAACCATGTGGACTGCCAGATCTTTAAATTTTTGGAAATTCCAACTTTTCCCCTCCCCGATTTTAATACCCTAACCTCTCATTCTCACCCCATTCTACCCCCTCTACCTATGCGCACCTCCCTCTCCCCGTCCTCTCCCTTAGGCTCCAATTTTCGGGTGATTTGGCATAGGATCTTTAAGGAAACATCAAGTAAGTTCCTCCTATCCTTATCCCTTCTCTTATTTTGGCCTATGATCCATTCCTTCTCGAGTTCTCTTTTCTCTAGCAAGGATTTTGACCTATGTTGGGTTCAATATAATTTCTTTGGGTTGAATCTTGTTGGTTTTGGTGTGCACTTTCCCTTCTAGGATCTCCTCTTGGTACGACTTGTTATTTCCACCTATATTTGTGAAGATTTCAAGGAAAAGGTATGTGGTTTCATGTATTTATATTGTTTAATGATTTAGATATGCTTGGATGTTTCTTAAATAATTTATAAAAATTGTTTTGGGGTGTGAAAATGCTTAATTTGGGATTTTGGTGTGTGTGTGGTTTGTAAGAGGATAAACTCCCTTGTTAATGGCATGTGTGGTTATGGGATGGCATGTCCTGTGAAAGAAAAGGATTTCATGGTTTAAAAAGGGAGAAATCACATGGTAATCATGGGTATCTAGGTGTTCAGACTAAGACAAGTATGCTAGGCTAGACCCGCCCTACCTAGATGGTTCATGATACAACACGAACAAAACATTAATGATGGGGACTATTTGGCTTGAGCAGGAGACAAACCTTCACATTTAGGTTTGATCACCAAGATTATGAGGATCCTTGGTCTCCACTAACTCTAGTTACTTAGAGATTTCCCATGGTGCTTATATTGTCTTTTCTTGTTTCCATTACTTATTTTATGATATAACAAAGCATGTTTTCAATTAAATTGTTTTTTTCTTTTAAAAACTAGCATGTTTTATTATCGCATAATAGTTATGCATGGAATCATCTTGTGGAATCTAGCTGGACAAGTGAGATCACACCCTACATACACCCATGTATGTATGTATATCTTATTTTGTATAACCTAAGTAAAGGCAATTCTTTTCATGTTGGTGATGGTGGTTCTATGTATGCGCTAGTGATTTCTCTTGGATAGGTGTCAGTGGTGCTGGCATGGGGTGATGACCCACATGTTGCATGGAGGCTTGGTTGTCTAATTGGTCCCCTCCTTTTTTTGGTTATTTTGGTTTCTGGTTGTAAATTTTAAATGTTTAACTCGTATTTGTAGTGTTTCCTTGAATCTCTTGTGTTATGGTTATTGTTTATGATGTGATGTATTATTTTTTTGGATTGTTCATAGTTGATTCACATTAATGAAATTATTCCCAAGGGTGTTAATCAATTACTAGGCTCTAGTTTTTAGAATTTGGGGATTGGGAACACCCTTTGGGCCATGTAACATGCCAGTTCGTGTGTTGAGTTAGATGAAATCCCGAGTCGGTTCGAGACAAAATGGTATCAGATCCAGGTTTTCCATTTTATTTGGGTCATGTTATTAGGGAAAGTTCGGATACATATGAGCTCAAACTGTCAGGGATTGGGATTCTGGTTAAAAGTGGGGTGTCTGGCCAATACACCTTGTATAGGTCTTGGGTCACTATGGGATGTTCAGGATTTGGTTTGACTCCTCCTTTATGTGTGATGCACAGGATACAAGCTGCACATGGACACCGAGTTAGGGTGGGGTGGTTTAATCTATTTTTTGTGTTTGTTATGTTTTTATTTCAATTTATGTGGATGTTTAAATCATATTATTATTGAATTCTTTAAGGGTAGTTTATTTTTTATTTCTTTTGTCTTGTTAATTGTTATAGTATCATGCCTCCACGAAGACCTCCCATGAAATCTTGATAAGAATCCAGAGATAATTCTCCCTCACTGGTTGATTAGGTATTAGTGGAAGTAGTGGTTCAGAAAAGGATAAATCCCAGGAGTTCCTCAGAAACAAAACCCCTTATTTTTGGGGTAGCAAAAAAACCTTAGGAAGTGGAGGATTGGATAGAAAATATTGAGAGGATATTCAGGTTTCTTGAGACTCCTAATATGGTCAAGGTGAAATACACTTCATTCATGCTGGAAGGCCCCAATCATTGGTGGTGGGACTCAATGTTATAGAATGATAAACATGAGAAAATAGATTATAAGGACTTCAAGGTTATTTTTAATGAGCATTATTTCCTTGAGAACTTGGCCCTTGCCAATACCCGCGAGTTTATGGATCTCTGTTAGGGGGGATCAAACTGTGTTGGAATATTCCAACCATTTTGAAGAATTGGTTTATTTCTTATCTGATGTTCTTTATAATGAGTAGCTAAAGTCTCAATGATTTTAAATGGGGATTTGGCTAGATATTCAATCCTAGGTCTTCCAATTTAAAGCTTAAGATGTATGCTGAGGTAGTAGATCAATCTCTGATGTTGGAAATTAACCAGGCAGGTAAACCGAGCTTTTCCGAGACAACTCTTCCTCTAGTCCTGGGTGGTAGTGGCACGTATGAAATGGAAATAAAGTGTGAGGAGTAAGGAAAGAATAATGAGGGCAGCTTTGGAAACCCCTCCTGACCGCCCATGTCAGCAGCTTTGGGTCATGGATCTGTTTTGTGCCACCAGTGCATGAGATATGGGCATATGCAATCCTCATGTACAAACCCACATAAACCTTGGCATTAGTGTAGGATTTTGGGTCACTTTTAAAGGTTTTATAAAATTGTCCCACCCACTCAGAGCGGTGCAGGATCCTTGGTGAACACAAAATTACCAGCTCAGTCCGGAGCATCGAGGGCTATGGGTTCTCGGATAACTGGGAGAGGTGGAAGAGCTAGATCTTCCTATGGCTAGAGTCATCTCAAGGTAGATCCATAGGATAATAATATACCACATGAATCACTGGAGATAAATAAACTTCATGTTATGAATCTGGTGCCAGCAGAATCAGATGCAGAACCAATGACTGTTCTAGGTAATGCATTTATTGCATCATTTATAGTCATTGCCTTATTTGATACGGGTTCTTCTAAATCTTTTATTTCTTCCTATATTGTAGAAATACTCAAATTACCAACTGATATTATACCTTATGCAATGGATTTAGTTATGCCACTTGGAAAGAAGAGGTAATAGGGTTTTAGATGTTCGTCTTGTGATCTCAATTTTTCAGGATTCAAATTGGAATGAGACTTCTTGGTTCTAGAAATAGATCTTTTTAGCGTGATCCTGGGCATGGATTGGATGATTTGTTTTAAGATGAACATCGATTGTTACCATCATCGAGTAAATTTTGTGGCACCTAATGGGATTACTTGGGTCTTCTCAGGTGAATGGGATCCCCAGTCATGGCGAGCTAGACCTCAAATTCCAGAGTTGAGAAACCTCATTTTCTAGGTCTCTTATATCATGTTGGAGGATGATGGTAAAGGTTTTGAGAATTAGTTACCTCCTGTAGTTGATTAATTTCTAGAGGTATTTCCAGAGGACTTCTTGGGCTTACCTTCAGAACGGGATGTGGAGTTTATCATTGATTTGGCACTGGTAACATAGTCGATATCTCTTCCCTCATATCATATGGCTCCCATCAGGTTAAGGAAATTAAAGATATACCTGGAAGATTTCAAATCCAAAGGATTCATTCACTTGATAATCTCACCTTGGGTCTCCCCAGTTCTAGTTGATAAAAATGCTAATGGTTCCCTCCAGATGCACATTGATTACCAGAAGTTAAATAGGGTCACAATCAAAGATAAATATCCCTTTACCTGCATTGATGACCTCTTTAATCAGATCAAGGGGGAAAGGTATTTTTACAAGATTTAACTGTGTTCCAGGTATAATCAAGTCAGAGTTAGAGAGGTATACATTCCCAATACAGCCTTCCAAAGTAGGTATGGCCACTTTGAGTATTTGGTCATTCCATTTGGGTTGACAAATGCTTTGGTTGTTTTCATGCCCCTTATTAATTGGGTGTTCCATAAGTACCTTGAATAATTTTTTATGGTATTTGTATATGGAATCCTGATCTACTCCCAAATGGAGGAAGATCATGGGAAACACATAAGGATTATTCTAGTCATTCTGTGGGATCACTGCATTTTTTTCAAGCTCTCAAAGTGAATCCTCTGGATACAGGAAGTCAATTTTTTGGGCCACATGATCTCAAAGTGTGGAGTTTCAGTGGACCACGAAAAAATTAGATCAATGATGTCATGGGAAAAACCAAAAAAATGTCTTTGAGATCAGAAGATTCTTGGGCCTGGAATGATACTACTAGAAGGTTTTTAGGGATTTTTCTCAGGTCGCTTCACCTGTGACTGTGCTTTCCCAAAAATGGGTAAGGTTCAAATGAAACCTAGAATGTTAGGAATATTTTTATGAGCTCAAGTGGGGATTTACCACTACTCCTATTTTGATCTTACCAAAATCTATAAAGGGATACATGGTAAATTGTGATACTTCAGGTATGGGTCTTGGGTGTTTGTTGATATAGGATGACCATGTGGTGGAATATGAATCTCGAAAACTCTAACCACATGAAATGAACTACCCAACCCATGACCTGGATATGGAAGTAGTAATGTATGCCTTGAAGATGTGGCAACACTATCTCTTCAATGATAAATTCACAGTATACTCAAATCATAAGAGTTTGTCCTACATTTTCTCCCATAAGGATATGAATCCGAGGAAACATCGATGGGTTGAGTATCTTTAGGGGTTTGAATTTGATATTTTATACACCCATAGAAAAGGGAACATGGTATAAGATTCCCTAGGAAGGAAGATTTTGGTGCAATCTATAAAGGATTCCAATGATGAGTATACTTTGATGGAGCTTCTTTCCTAGATGCACCTGGAAACTAAGGGGCATAGTGGAGGCATGTTCTTGGCCAGTATTCAGTTAACTCCCTCTATTCTAGAACTAAATCGAGAAGAGAAGCCTAATGATAAGATGTGTTAGTGCTCTGGTAAACTTCTAAATGGTGGGGAGGTTCCCAATGAATGGTCTTTATCTTCAAAGGGAATTATTTTTTTCAAGGTTCATCTCATGGTGTCGTTATCTTTGTGGAAGTTAGTGATGCAAGATAGCCACTAGTCTCACTAGGCCATTGTTTTGTCCCCAAATATTCCACATGGGGTTGGAATGGAATTTTTTTGGTGTTTTTGAAACAGCATTTACATCAAACACATATCCATGTCCCTTTCGGGTGGTTTCCAATGGGTTTTATTCATGGAACTGGGAACACCCAATGGTTCTATATCCTTGAATGACCCACTCTCCAAAGGCAAATGCTCATTAGGGAGTTTATCCAATGGTACTTAAGAACTCACGTTGCTTAAGAGGATGGTAGGTTGTGCTCATCACACCATTTTGGGGGTAATTATTACCTACTCCGAGACTCTCTTATAGATTTAAGATATGTTCATGAATCCTTCATTAATTCCCAAGTATAATGTGGGTCACCCTTGAATTAAAAATCAATTATTATCATGTATGGATCTTAGAATCATCTGTATGTATTAGAGGTACTTCATCAATGGATACACTTGTATGTATCCAATGTTATCCATAAATGGTATCCTCTTATGTACTGATTAAATATTATTTGGTTGTTCTTATGATGATACCGGTTTTCTAGACACACAATGGGGTGATCTAGAGTGTATCATCATCTAGGGAAACATGAGTTGTTTTGATGTTAGGATTGGACCCATGAATGGGATTCCTACATATCCTCATGAAAGGAATCATAACCCAGACAGTTCGATACCACTTAATGGGGGCATATCATACCTTTTAAGGTCATGTAATAAGGACTGAACAATTTAGTTTAACACCATGCAGTGAAGACGTCTAGGCAAAAGGTGCGTAGGAAAATTTTGGTGTGGAACTTATATTGAATCACCCCAGAGAACCTGGAAGGGATATGGATTCCTAGGTTGAATAAGACTCTATTGGTAATGTGACCCAAATGGAATTAGGTTTAATTTAGGGTGTTGGGTTTGGACCTCAGGGAGGCTTCCTATGTATCCCATTTGGATGGAAATCAAATCCCACATAGTTCAGGTATGATGAACCTCACCCATGGAGGCCCTCTGAAGGTTTTTATTGTAGGGGAGTATGTCCCTTTGATAGGATTAAGTTGGGGATTATCCCTAAAAAGGATTCCCTCTGAAATGGAACATGATGGATGTCTTGACTCATGATTATTTGGAGGATTTCTTGGGTATTACACCTAAGGAGGAGGCTCATGGATGAGTATGGTGATATGGTTGGGGCTTATACTGAGTAGGAGGCCCATGATTGATCAAGGTTTATTCTTGTAGTGGATACCTAAGGGATAGATTTCAGGACTTATTCCTGAGTAGGAGGACCTTTTGTGAGATGCTAGAGCTTATACCAAGTAGTATTCCCATAAGGTTCCATTGGGACTTACACTTAGAATTATTCCCATAAGGTGTTCTGGATCGTGAAGATTTCATCATCACCACCAACCTCTAAGCACATATGAGTCATGATCAGTGTGAGAAACAAGAGGAAGAGGGAGATCTGAGAAACCACACAATATGCTTTTCCCTAAAGTTGGATACATGTACTTGAGGCCCCATTCCTAGGGAATCACTTTGAATAAAGGCTAGAGGAAGGTCCTAAAGAAGATTCTATGCCAAAATATGCATTTGATCATGGAAAAATCATGGCCATTACTAACCTCCAAGCTCACATGAGTCATGATGAGTCATGCATGACTGTGAGAAATAAGAGGAAGACAAAGTTATGGAAAACCTCACCATCCTTCTCACACTAGTGGAAGAGAGCAGGGATAAGAGATAAGAATAAGGGGATATGAACTTCCCCTCCCCTCACGTAATTGCACCCTGGCATGGAGAAGGAGGAAGGAATGAATTAGGAGAGGTTCTACAAGAAAGGATAGGGGCTTAATTCAGGAGTGATGCCCTACAATTGGTTATGGGGGGAGGAACTCATTCCCTATCAAAGGGAAAGGAAAGTGTGATCCTCACCCTCCCCAATTGAAACTAGAGGCTTTGGGTCTCAGATATGATGAGGGAATAACATGGTCCTAACCCTAGTATCTGAGACTGGGAGTTCCCTAACACCAACCCTAATGTCTAGGTCCTCAAGACTATGGGAATTCATATCCACATGCACCCCAATGACCTTAACCATCATATAAAGAAAGTAAAGGAAACCTATAACCGTAAGAATGTATATCCAAATGGGAGACACACTAGTGTTCCTTTTTTCCATGGTTGTGAAATTCCAGAGGTTTCAGTGGAATTTTCAATTTGGTCCCTCTCAGATAAGGGAACCAAATGAAGAGGATCCCTGCCATTGGTATCTTGGAAGAGGTCTCAAAAAGAGGCTCATACAGGTTTTGGATTGAAGATTAAATGTGTTTCATGTAGGTCCTGGGAGGAACTGAAGGTTCTTCACGCAGGGGGGTAGAGGCCTGCATGAGAAGGTTATGCCTTGGGAAATGGACCACTTGGGAAACAAAACTTGGGTAAGGATTTAGCCTAAGCACTACGAGTCTCCTCAGGTGTCCCTGGATGGGTCTCATGTAGGTCCCTACTTAGGGAAGGTGAATTGCGTGGGTGGTTTTCCACTAGGGGAGAAGGGGTCCTCATGAAGGAGTCTTGTGTTTCAGACCCTGAAGGGACTTTTACCTCACTTATCCCCTTTAATTATCTATTCCCATGATTTTTGGAGAGATACCTGAGAAGTTTTGGAGGACCTGGGTGAAGGGGATGTGTAACCAGAGCTTGGGGATTCTTATAAATTTATAGTTGTGTAAATGAGGATCCCTTGGGTCCTATTTATAGGAAAAAGGGGGCCCTATTCGAAGGTGGTTGTCTGTGCAGGTCCACAGTGCAAGTTCCTGATATAGGTGTCCTGTGCAGGGGTGGTCTTCCTTTCATTGTTGTATAGGGGAGCTGTTTGGGCCTTCTGATGCACAGGGGAATCCGTACAGGACTACTTGGACAATTCCCTTGGATTCTTCTAATTTATATTCTCCTATTTATCATGATTTAAGGTTCTATTTATAATCTTTTAATCCTCCTTGAAAAAAAAGTGTTTTCAACAAATCCCCACCCCCTTAGGATTCAATCTGATCGAAAGAAGAGGGTCTAGTTATGAGGTAGAAAAAAGAAAATATTATGAAAGTGTCATAGGTATTACATATAGGTTACCCATGCAAGTCAGTGGCATAGACATGGTGCACAGGTCTAGTGTGCAGGTCCTCAGTGTAGGTGCCCGACATAGGTCTAGTGTCCAAGATAGTGGTTTCTATAAATACCACTGGCCCCTTTTCCAATTTCTCCCCTTCTGTGTTGGTGTTCTTTTCTCTCATTACGCAGGCCGTTCGTCCAGCCTCTATGCGCTTATCCTTTCATGAAGGTATAGTAAATAATTTCCTATGGTATAGCCACTTGAGTTACCATGATGCATGGATTTACTTTGATGAGGATCCTAGGTGAAGGGTCTAGTTGTGAAACTTGCATGAGAAACTTGGTGGAGAGGGCTACGCGTGGAACCTAGTCGAAGGGCCTTTGAGATCTATTTTCTTTTCCAAGATTTTTAATTCTTCCAGGTCAAAATTTTCACTTCTTTAAGTAAATATTTCAATTTAATGAGAAAATTTAATTCCTTCTTATAGGTTTTCAATGGATTCTTTGATAAGTTCTACTAAACAAGATGATGCACATTCCTCCGAGATGATCAAATCTGTTGGGCCAGACTACTACAACATGGTTGAGACTACTATTTCGGATTTGGAGAGGTTCTTAAAACCATATCAAAGTGAGTACTCATGAATCATTTACATGACCTTGTATGAGCCTGAACTTTTGAGGGACAACTTTATCCCTAGGGTTTGAAGTTATTTCCTGAAGTCCTGGTTTATGAATCACACCAACTGCACTTCCACCAACATTTCCTCCAAGGGTGTTTATATAAAGCAAGGATTGGTTCTGACTAGCTATTTCAGGCATCACAACAGATGCACTATATATATGAAGCCACATATCCAAGAATCAAAGCCTTATTGTTATGAATTAACTTTATGCGCTTCACGAACAGATCAAATGCAAGGTTGGAAGGAGGGCTGGGATTTTTGTTCTGGAGGGGGAGTTAGGCCCGAGTGGATGTGTGAGTATTGGATGCTCTAGACTTTTGTATAATTAAAAATGATCTATAATATTTCCATGTCTATGAGGTTTCATGGGAAGGAAAAACTTATGTTTACAAGAATTCATATATCATTACTGAGTTGCCGAGTCGATGGAGTCCACATAAACCACCTAATGCACGGTAAAGTTAGCATTAGCTTGTGGTATGTCTACAAAATTTTTGGAGACCCTATTCTTGGGGATATGTGTGAAGAGTTAATCCTACTAAATACAATGTGGGATGACACTGAAAGGGAACCTCCCTTGGCCCATGATCTTTTTAAGGTGGTGAAGAAATTACAAAATAAATATCCTCACCCAAATGGTGAAATACTTGTTGTAATTTGGATGAAGGCTTTTCTTAAGCAATAAGGAGAAGGCCCCACCTACATGCGCACTACAATATTCCCCACTTCAAAGAATCAAGGTGCTCCTAGAGAATTCTATCCCACACTAGAGAAGGGACAGTATACCCATTGGGGTTATAAGGTCAATCCTAAATTCACTACGAAGACTCACCTAGATGGCTTCCTTGTAATGTAGATAATCATTTACTTGATTCCTACCCATGAATTCAATGGCGGTGTGAGGCTATGGATATTTTTTTATTACATACAAACTGGAAGAGGTGAGGCACATAGGGTTGGATGCCCCGGTCTTGGAGATAATTTACCGGTGCCTGTTGCATACATACAACAGGAAGGATCCATTTTTAATTGTAAGTCCATTTCAAGTGTTGTGGGGTGGATTGAATCAAACATTAGTTCATATGTTGTGTTGATCCTAGTTAATGTCCCTAACATCTGATTTCCCCCATTTGTTTTGGTTGTTTCTGGAATGCAGCCTCTAAGCCTAACATACGACAAAGTGATGAGGCTTCTGAATGTGTCAGGAGAATTAAAATTCTTCCTATATTGAAATCCACCAACAAGGATGTTTAACAATGATGATATGGAAAGGAATAACTAACTGAGGTCGTATATGATAGCATTTAAGGATAGTGTACTAGTGGATCTCATTGGTAGTGGAATCATTTGTGAGGCCTATGATCTGTAAGGATTTACTCACTAGTTCAACTATCTGTAACAGTCAAGAATATTCCCCCTATACATGTCAAGCTTGAGAAACATCTGATGGTAGCCTGATAGTTCTAAATCTTTATGGCCAAGGAGGTGTCCAAAATTTCAATATGCTGCTTCCATAGGATACATCAACCAGGATAGAGGCTGAGTATTCCAATGTGTGGATCTCTTCATACCCTTAAGGGGTATTGATGGTAGATGTTTACCAAGTTTCATCCACAAAAATCGTTGGTCATGGAATGCACAATAGAAAGGCTCGAACCAAAGGTGATGATACCGAAACTCTAGAGCCATCGAATTAATCTTGGGAAAATACCACTGAGTTGGATGGGGTTGAGAAAACCACACCTCTTATGCCAAGGTGGTCTAGTCATCACCATCAAGAGGAGACTCATGTTCTGAACACCCATTTTTTTCTCAAGATAAAAGATTATTAAAGAGTCTTCCAAGTCAAAAGATGTCAGGTATTCCTCGTATCTAGCCACATCTGAGCCAAATTATGTGCAACCCTTATAAATCCAATCTTTTTGGGGAATAACTCATGATATTAGGGATGAAAGTGTGTTTTTACAAGCTGTAATGTGCATCCCAGAGCAGGGAGATATCAAAGCACCCTATGATCTCCACCCTGATAATGATTTGGCTAAGGTTCCAAGGTATATTCAGGATCTGGAGGCTTTGATATATAAAACTGATGATCAAATCCCTATCACAAAGTGAACGTCTGGCATGATGGACCGAGGGTCACTTGAGGGGGTAACTAGTCATACTGAAGAGGAATAAGACATATATCATAACCTTACTGATGTATTTATATTTTATCCCTTATATTTTATGCTCTTTTATCTATTTTTATTAATATTGAGGGGATTTATTTAATAGCTTGGAGGAGAATAGGAAGAATAAGCAACGACAGCATAGGGGCTTGAGTCACCAAGGTACGGGCCCACATGCACCCCATTGAGGTAGAGGCCAAGTCTCCAGCTCCCCCTTAATTTTCCCTGGTTTAAATTGCAATGATAGAGGAAATGGTGAGAGGATTTCCTTTACCATCACCACAGGTGTATGTTTCCAAACAAACTGAAATGGTACCTTTGTCATCTTGTGGGAGAAAGCGAAAGAGGGCAATAAAGTTGGACCAATGTATGAGCCGTAGTAAATCTATGTGCTTTCATTTTATATCATGACTTGTTTGACATACTCTTATGACTGTAATTTCCTTATAAAGAATCTACATCGCTTTCCTCCCTTAAGGTATTGGGACCTGATCCTTCAAGGATGGAAGGGGATACCTTGGGGGAGATGCATACCCATGATGATGAATCCATCATCTTGACAGATGAAGCGTCAAGATATGCAGCCATCTCTTCCCACATTCATGTAGAGAGGGGAGAGGGCTAAGGAAATTTCATAAATAAACGCTTAAGTCATCATGTTCTATTTTTGAATTTCCTCTTCTCATGATATTTCGTATCCATTTCTGGCACCAGAGGAACTTACAGCAGTCGATGTCAGTTCTATTGTCGCTCTGAAATGGGATAATGGGGATATCAGATGGTCCTATAAGGGTGATAGTGCTGACCCTAACTTCACCGAACTTTATGATTCTATTCATGCTAATAATTCAGTATATGGGATTGATGGTGGATCCAATTTTGGGTCATGATAAATCCGTCTCAGATACCCCTGCTATTGACGATGCTTCAACACTTGATTCCATGTATCATAAAATGATGGATATAATTAATCCATGAATTGATATCTCAGGTTCCCTCAAGGAGTTAGAAGACTTCAATAAGTAATTGAATGGATGTGATTTTTCTCATTCTTTCATTTTTTATAAACATAGTTGATATTCTTTCATATGATGTTTTTCATTGAAGCTTAACTTGTACAAATTTTTCTACAGAGAACATTTCCAAGGCCCTTAATGAACTGTGTGTCCAAGTCTATCCTAATTCTACTATTAAGGAAGTGACGATTGAGAATTTTGAGGTGAGATATTCTCAAGAGCCTTTGATCTCGGTCACCGAGAAAACTCAAGAGTTTGTTCCTCATTAAAAGGCCCTTGACCCAAGAACTAAGGTTGGGGGTATTAGGAAGGTGTCAATATCAAAAATCAACCCAAAAATAGGTGATTATTAATAGTCTCTTGGGTTAATTCGCTGTCTTGGTTATATGTAGATCTCTTGATGTTGATGAGAGGTGTTTTCTTCTATTTAGTTCCATTGACCTCAGCGACTGAGCCTGAGAGGGGGGTTTCCATGCCAGTTTCACCAACCTCCATTGGTGAAACTGAGGCTATCTTGGAGGGAGAAGAAAAAGGTGGATCATTGAATGAACTAATACCATATTATGTCTCTCCCTCCAAGAGAGACTCTAAGTCTGATCTGTAGACGCAAGAGGCTTTCCAAAACTACAAGTCTTCTTATCTGGTGGGATATCTGAAAGATAATCAGGGATACGCCTCTTGAGGACATGTCATAGAAAATTCCTTGAATTCCATTCAAGATTGACATATTGGTATATGGTGGATTCAATTATTATGAGATACATTAATCAGTGAAGGTGATCATTTGGAAAAGGGAATAAGAGTGAAGGTCGCAGCAAACCAAGGCAGAGCTGGTAGGCCAATTTTAGGAACTCAGATCTATTGTGGCTCAAGCTGAGCTTAGCCACACCAAAATGGTGGAGGAGTATCAAGATTTAATTGATGATAAATCTATACAAATGATTCACATACAAGAATAATTAAATGCCTTAAAGTAATATGTAGTCTAACTCCACCGATCCTTGGTAGGGGCTTTGGAACAAAGAAGAGACGTTTTTAGTGCAGAGCAGGAGAAGCCCCATAAAGCTGAGGAGGATGCTGCTACACAATCAACTGAGATTCAAAAAGCTGAGGAAACAAATCAAGGTACAATTCAACTTCTCAAAGACTATATTGATGGGAAACTATAAAAGTTGGTAGATAGGATCTAGTATGTGAAAGTTCCTCTACACACTTTAGAATATAAATGAAAGGGTTTTTTTGTTTCTGATCACTTGTTCGTGCATTTCTTTCCTCATCATAATCATAATACAACACTAAAAAATGACTCATTTAATTGAATTTAATTACATCATAATTACAATAACAAGGATGAGAATTTTCTATAATTTTTTTTCCTAAGATATGGGAGTTATCAAGAATAGTTTAACTATTAGTAGGGACATATAGAAAACCCTACAAACTTTGCGTATTTTGTTTGATTGCCCTAATTTTTTACTAAATCTAATATAAGGAGGACTTAGTAGGAGAGACTTGCATTTTCTTAGACATCCCTTTTTAGGTTTTTAACCTAACAAGTTTTGTACTTATTTCTTTTCATTTCTTATTTTTTTCCTAAACCACATGGAGTGTAGGTCTAGCGAGTTGAGGCTCGAATTTTTTCTAGAGTTCCCTTTGCGGGTTTTCAATCTAGCGAGTACTATTTATTTTTTTCTAGAAAATTTAAAGTCATGCAAGCCAGAATAGTGAGGATGGTGTATTAGGTCGAACAACTTTGACCATGAGTTTTAGGATGATATCCCAAACAAGGCTTGTTGGCCAAGAATGTTTTGACATTCAAAAAATATTTGATGGGTAATTTTGAGCCATGATTTTGTGGTTTCCAAATCTAAAACATGATATTCAGGAATATAAGAGGTCTCTACTGAGGAAAAAGTTACCACTAGTTGAAAAACCCATTTTGTGGGATATTTTATGAAAATCCAACTGGGGTGTGTTACTACACAGTTAATAGTGGAATCCTTTAGCTAAAAAACCTATTTTGTGGGATACTTTATACAAAGACACTGGGGTGTGTTAAAGCATAGTCAAGCAAAGGATTTATCAAGAATTCTTACATTCTATTTATAATTTATAAATGAGAGTTTATGGAGATTTGGATTGTTTAAGACCGTGATGGGTGGATTTTCCAAGGGAAAATGCATGAGAATGACGAGAGCATCTATATTGGCATTGACCATGAATGGGAAACCATTCCTACACAAATTTGTCTTGTGTAAAGAATGGTATATTTTTTTAGATGACCGATGTCGGGGGGAGTCCCCTTTCTGAAGAGGGTTGAAGCATTGTGTGGTTTAATGTCATGCAACCAGACGTTGACCATACATTTTAACATCTTACAATGAGGACACTATTGTATAGTTTAACATCTTATGACTAGAATGTTATGCTATACAGTTTAATTTCATACAAAGAAGACATTATGCTATGAATTTTAATGTCATATAGTAAAAAAATTAAGGGGTATACAATTTTGGGTCTTTATCTTTGGCTGAAAGATTGATGTTTTTCCCATTCTTGGTAATCTGGGACATCCCAACTTGAGTGCCACAGACTGGTTCCCTGAGCTGGTTGGCCTCACGACCTCAAGCGTGCCTCCCCATATTCCATAGGCTACTGACTAGCAACGAGGGTCTAATATTTATCATGTACAGACTATACCCTCTTATTAAGAGTAATACAATAGTGGAAATAAATAAACAATAGAAAAATGATATAGAATAACTATAATAGTACCAGTATCACAATATGACCAAAACAAGAAATAAAATATCCAAAACTAAACAATTGATATGTCGGGACAAGTACGTGTCAAGTGTTAAAATGTAAAACACAAAATAAATAAAGACACCGAGAATTCCAAACGGGTCCCGACACCAAGTCTGGTTCTCTCATCCATGCTCCATCCCAAATCAGTCATCTAATATAGGACTCTTTCCCTTATCCTATCCTACAAACATAAAGTCTATTCAGGTATTGATTAGGAATCCCAAATAGAGTGTGAGTACAACTCAATAGGCCACCACCAACGGTATCTAAAAAAATATCTAGTCAATAATAGTGTATGCAGTTGTATAAAGAATAAAGTACAAGTAATTAAATAAAAATTTTACATTTATTCAATTAATTTTTATTTAACCACATAAACCCTCAGGTTCTTGAGGAAATCCAAGATCTTAATACCTACATTGGCCTTTGTCGGAGTCTGAACTATATCACATATTCAATTCACAATTTATTATAACACATGGGATTTCATTATCCATTTCATATCAATTCATTATCACAACCAATTGGAACAATGGTCCAATGCCAACATTTTGGGTCTAGGTCCCCATGCCTAGAACCCAATGGGTATTTAAAGCAATAGTTTGTGACCTGCAGCTCATTTATCAAACAATCACACAAGTGGGATTTTAAAGCATCAGTCTGTGTCCCACACTCATTTATCACTATAGGCTTTTGACGCACCAGACCATGTCCCACACATGTATATCACTCAATTTATTACTATGATCTTTTCATACAGTATACCATGTCCCACACACAAATATCAATCAATTGTGTTATCACATATATCACATCAATCAAGGTTATTCAACATTAACCCTCTAATCACATTTCACAATCACAAAATCTATTAATTAATTCAACAATTAATTAATCCAATTCAATAATCTCTTTATCCTAATAATTAATTCAAAAAATTAATCAATTGATAATCACAATAGTTCTCATTAATTAATTAAATAATTAATCAATCCAAATCAAAAATCTGAATATCCCAATAATTAATTGAATAATTAATTATTCCAAAATCCAAAATCTCAATATTCCATTAATTAATTCAATAATTAATTATTCCAACTACATAATCCTAATACACCATCAATTAATTCTCCAATTAATTTAATCAAATTTTTATGTTTCCGTAAATTAATTAATCAATTAATTTATTCGATTCATGATTCAATTTCCAAATTTCAATTGAAATCTAACAAAACATACATGAAATTAGAATTCAAGACTATGGGAATTGAATTTAGACCACCTAACTCAAAATTGTGGATAAATGCTCACCAAAGGAAATCCCCAATTAAAGAGGAACGATCAATAATGCAACGGGGAATGATATATAGATATGAATCCTAAATACAAGATCAAACAAATAAAGACCCATTAAAAATAGATCTAGATCCACAAAAATAGATGAAAACATACCTTAAAAGAAAGAGAGAAGGACAAGTAAAATATGGGAAACTAACCGGGATTAGAATCTCTTACCGAGAGAGGTGTAGATCTTCAATATGGGATTTGAATCGTAAATAACAGAGGTCAGAATCCCTGGTAAATCACCCAGGAGCCTCCAAAATGAGATAAACCAATTATGGTTGAGTTGGGGGGTGTAGGGATATAAAACCAGGGTTTTGAAAATTTTAAAACTAATTTTCGGATTAATTAAACTTGTGTGCCTGGTTTCTTGCTCGGGGTGCATGGTTTTCCTTAGACATGAACCTAACTATGCACCTCCTCTCAAGGGCCACACAGTTTGACACACCATACACCATCTGTGTAATCCTTTTCTACCAGGGGTTACATGATTAGCTGGGGCCGGGAGCACAGTTTGGGAAAACCGTGCGCCAACCGTGCATTGCCCAAAATCCTTCAAAAAACTTCCAATTTTCACCCAAATGCACCTAAGATAAAACCCAAAAAAAGTACTCAAAAATAATTAAAAAGAGTACATGAAAAAAGCTTTAGAGATCTCTAGAAAATGTCAGGATCTTACTGTCTCCCCACATTATTATAGCTCATCCTCGATCTGTACTTCCAAGCATCTCTAAGATTCTGAGTTAAAAAGATCATTCCACTAAGCTCGCACATTCACTTCTATCTCCCATGTTTCCTCTTGAACACACCCATGTTTCCACAATACATGAACCGCTGGCACGGTATTTCCCCACAATACTTTCTCACTATGATCCAATACACATATTAGATGCTCCTCAAAAAAATCATTGATTTCAATCTCAATATCATCCACATCGATCACATAAGAATGTTTGGGGTGATACCGCTAAAGTCGTGGCACATGAAAAAAATCATGAATAACATTGTACCTTTTTGGAAGATCCAATTGATATGCCACATACCCAATTCTCTCCACAAACTCAAATGGTCCAACAAACCTAGGCACCAACTTCCCCTGTCTCGGTATCCTTCGGTGACCCAATCTAGCCAAAACCCAAAGGAATACATGATCAATCTCTATAAAATCTAGGGTTTATTGACTTATATTAGTATACTACTTATTTTTATTCTGATTCATATCCATATGCTTCCGAATTAGCTAAAAATGCTCCAAAATCTACTACATGAGACTCGGCCCTAACAACTCTAACTCACCTGTCTCCATCCAGCATAGAGGTGATCTGCATGGAATACTATAAAGAGCCTCATATGGTGTCATATGAATAGTTTTCTAATAAATATTATTATAGGAAAACTCTAATAATGATAGATGCTTATCCCATGCCCCACTTAAGTCTAGGAGACACGCTCAAAACATGTCCTCAATCACCTATATTGTATGCTATGACTTCCCATCTTTCTGTGGGTGGAAAGTTGTATTAAACAATACATGTGTACCAAGTGCCTTCTGTAAAAACTACCATAAGCATGAAGTAAATCATGATTCATAGTCTAAAACAATACTCCATAGAACCCCATGTAGATGGTATATCTATTGAATGAACATGAATCCCAACTATTCCACTAAGAAATTATATCGTATAGGGAAGAAATGTGTTACCTTATTCAACTGGTCCAAAATCACCCAAATTGCATCATTCTTCTAAGGAATCTGCATGAGAGCCATCACAAAGTCCATGGTAACGTCATCCCACTTCCATTATGGAATAGGAAATAGTTATAGTAAATCATCAGGACATTGATGCTCAGCCTTCACCTATTGATAAGTGTAACATCGTGCCACAAACCCTACAATATATTTTTTCATGCTTGATCACCAAAACTGCCATCGTAGGTCACAGTACATTTTGCTTACACCTGAATGCACCACCCACTTTGAGGTATGAAATTCACACATCATCTCCCCCTATATTATTGTAGGCACAAAAATCCAATTCCTAACATAGATGACCTCATCCTCATTTATAGTACAATCTGAGGTTGACTCCCCACCTTCAAGGCTTTCCCTCAAGGTCGAAAATTTAGGATCCTTGTATTGTTTGTCTCTAATCCATATTAAAAGTGTAGAATCCATTGAAACTGATATGAGAGTCATATTATCCTAACCCTTATGAACCACAATATGCATCTTAGCCAGTAAAGTCATCATTTTCCACTCAACACTAAACTCATTAACTGCCTGAGTTTGAGTTTTCATGCTTAAAGACTCATTCACATTATTTCCCTTCCCGGACATATATTATAGATCAAAGTCAAATGAATACATATACTAAACCCATATATGCTATCATAGATTCAAGTATCATTGTGAAAAGATATACTTTAAGCTCTTGTGATTGGTATACACAGTAAACTTCTCGCCCAACAGATAATTCTGCCAACAATTCAAAGCATAAACAATTGTAGCCAACTCAAGGTCATACATAGGGTAGTTCCATTCATGTGGCCTCAACTTCCAAGACCCATGCACCAAAAATCGATCTTCCAACATCAACATTTATCCAAGACCTATCCTAGAAGTTTCACAAAACATCATATACACCTCACCTTGTTTAGGTAGGATCAAGATTGGTGATGATGTCTACAGCTTATTTGGATCTTGGAAATAATTCCCACATACTCCATACCATTTAAACTTTATCCCTTTATTTTTCAAGCCCAAAAGAGGTGCTTCCAAATGGGAAAAGTTCTGGATGAACCTTCAATAATATCCTACTAAGCCCAGAAATCTATGGATATTGAAAACAATCTTGGGATGCTCCCAGGAAACCACTGCCTGAACTTTCTTTGGGTCCACTAACACACCTCCCCCC
The DNA here is from genome assembly GCA_963277665.1 of Viscum album. Lineage (NCBI taxonomy): Eukaryota > Viridiplantae > Streptophyta > Magnoliopsida > Santalales > Viscaceae > Viscum > Viscum album. The sequence continues at coordinate 4,309,641 of OY728129.1, forward strand.
TAAGATGATGTGACCTAAGAAGTGTACCCAATCAATCCAAAATTGACACTTAGATATCTTGGTGTATAGTATATGCTCTCTCGGTGTACAGAGGACGATATCAAGATGTTGGAAATGATCGTCACGAGTCTTGGAGTAAACCAAGACATCATCAACAAACACAACCACAAATTTATCTAGTTATGGATGGAAGATTCTATTCATCAAGGCCATAAACATAGTAGGATCATTCGTTAATCTGAATGAGATCACAAAAAACTCATAAATTATGTATCTACTTCTAAAAGTAGTCCTCAATATATTAGATGGTTTAACTATCCACTAATGGTTCCCTAATCTCAAATAAATCTTTGAGAAAATACAAGAACCCATCAACTGGTCAAAAAGATCATCAATATGTGGAAGAGGATACTAGTTCTTCATAGTCATCTAGTTCAACTACTGGTAATTAACCCATAAGCACAAACTCCCATTGACATTTTTTGCAAACAAAACTAGAGAACCTTAAGGTGATGTACTTGGATGGATATACCCTTTATCCATTAACTCTTCTAGTTGAGTATTTAAATCTTTAAGATCTATTGGTTACATTCGGTATGGTGGAATAGAAACTGGATCATCCCCTTCCATGTGCTCGATTATAAATTTCACATCTCTCTCATGTGGTATCCCAGAAAATTCTTCAGGAAACACATCCTAAAAATGATCCATTATAGGTGGAAAGACATCCTGCTTCACCCCTCCATCATCCAGTAGCTGAATAGAAACTTGATTGGTAAGATCCCCCAGTTGCTGATGAATTTTCCCCACATATCCCACCTTGATATCCTATTCTCCATGGTGAATATAATTGTTACCCTCAAGAGAAGTAAAAGTTACTCTCCTTTGGTAGAAATCAATGTGGGATTGGTATGCTAATAATCAGTTCATATCCATAATTAGGTCAAAGCTTGACATGTCCAAGATCTAAATATCACAACTGAAATGATACTTCCCAACCTCAAGAGAGTACTCTTTTCAAAAAAAAATGTCTCTCATCCCTACTCTCAACGGTGTATCTATCATCATAACCCTACTCATGAAATCCACTATCAAGCTTAGACCATTCACAAGGTGAGAAGATATAAAATAATGATAGGATCTAGTATCAAATAAGGTAATATAAATCATAGAATCTACAAGAATAGTAACTCTAACCATTGACGGTCCAACCTCATTATCTACAAGTGTAGGCTGAATGACATATAATTGTCCTACCCCTCTTCCCTATAAAGCATTCTAGTCCCCTAAGATAAACCACTTTGCTGATATGGGCACTCTTTCCTAGAATCACTACATCCACTATCTCTACCACCATAGCCAGTAGAACTCCACCTTCCAGAATGATATAGTGTAGAAGATCCCCTTCCCACACTCCGATTCTTTATAGATTCTATGTCACTACTCATATGTCATGGGTTCCATTAGAACCTCTATAGATTCCACATCCTACCATATCCTTTCCACTCTACCATTGGTTGGGATAAATATCTACAGAAGTGTCCGGACCTACCACACTGGTGAAAGATCACTCGAGAAAGGTCATGTCTAACCAACCCTTCCCCTTGGATACTCTTCTTACTATCACCCTACCTAACATTCTTGTAATGATGCTTCCTTCTCTTAGAAGTCACACCTCCTGACCATCCAGAAGAAACCACATGTCCTCCACCAGAAGCCTCCTTCAGGTTCCCCTTAGAAATGAGAGCCTAATTCACCACTTATGAAAACTTCTTCATACCAAGGGTATTCACTTGGGGATTAATTTTACATTTAAGCCCATATTGAAACTACTTTGTTATAGTAATCTCACCCCCACTAATGCTATAACGAAACATTAAAAATATATAGTGTGACTAGCATAGTCCATCACATACGTTCTCCCTTGATTCAACCTCATAAATTCATCCACTCTATCATACCTAAGTGTCTTAGGGTAAAAGTGATTCAATAAATTATCTTGAAATTATTTCCACTCCATACTTTTTAGCTATCCATCCTAAGTCTGGATGTCCCATAAACCCTTTGTGTGACTATGTAACATGTACGTATCCAATTAGGATCTTTTCTCAGAATGAGTCTCTAAGTGGTTAAGTATAGTCTGGATAGACTCAATCCAAAACTTAGATGCCTCAGGTCCACCCTCTCTGGTAAACAACAGAGGTTGATGTAACTAAAACTCCTATGTCATATCAGACATGCTTTTCCCAACCTGCCCTGGGTCTCTTTCCATAAACTGCATGAACCGAGAAAAGTTCTCTCATAACTTCTCTCTAACTTCCTCACCCAGAACTATCGGTGCCTCCAGTTCCACTATTGGAGGATCATTTCCAGCCATAACCTCTTGTCATCCTCTCAACAAGCATCATAATGGATGCATATCTCTATAATGACAAACACATGTCTCATGGAACATTATAGAACTTTAACATAATTATGGGGATTCACATAAATTCATATCAATCCACTTCCCCAAACCCTACCATACGGTCAAAACTGAGTCACTATCACTACCCTTAACTATCTTACATCTAGTTCATGGTTAAGAAAGGGAAATAACATTCTCATTATTCATGTTTCATTAGACACCAATTTATTCACATCTTGCATCATTTTACAATTTCCAATTTCATTTTTTGTGGTTCTTTCATTTCAATTACACAAGAAAGGAAAAAACACTTCAATTTCAACAATTTACCCAAAACCTATTTTCTTGTGTGTGCCTAAAAATGATTCATGTCACAATAAAATTGAGTTCCTATAATTATGCACATATACTAAACTCTCATGCCATACCAGGCCATGATTCAAATCTCAGAAAATCTAAAGAAACAATATTCACATCACACAATAAGTGCATCACCCAAGGTGAAATAATGTCCAACTATAACAGAAAACACCAATAACAATAATCCCACCCCAGGTACTTGGGTTCTCCCCATACATGGTTTATCTAATCCCATGAATGAGATCATGTCCAAGGCCTGAATCTTCCTAGTATCCTTTCTACCTTTACCAAATAGAAATACAAAATAAAAGAAAATAAATTTGGGATCTGATACCACTTTATGACGTCCTGGCCCGGGTTCCACACACTGATGCCACGATCCGGTTGGCCACATGATCTCAAGAACACCTCCCCATATTCCAGAGGCTTCCAACTAGTAGAGAGGGTCTTATATAAATCATGGGGTGACTATCAGAGTACTACAATAAAATAAATAAATAAAAAATAGAAAAATGATATAGCACAACCAGAACAATACCAGTATCACAAGATGACCAAAATAGGAAATACAATATCCAAAACTAAATAGTAGATATGTCATGCCAAGTACATTTCAAGTGTCAATATGAAAAACCCAAAATAAATACACTGATAGCCCCAAACGGGTCTCAAAACCAAGTCCAATTCCATCATCCATGCTCTATCCTGACTCATCTATCTAACATAGGAATCTTTCCCTTATATTTTTATGTAAACATGAAGTCTTTTCAAAAATCGATCAGGAAGACCAAGTAGGGTGTGAGTAAAACTTATTAGGTCATCACCAATGAATTTTAAAATAATATCTAGTCAATAATAGTGTATATAGTTTTATAAATAATAAAGTACAAGTAATAAAGTAAACAGTTTACATTTATTCAATTACTCTTTATTTAACCACATAAACCCCCAGGTTTTTTAGGACACCTGAACTCTCAATACCTACTTCGGCTTGTGTTAGATTCTAAACCATATCACATATTCAATTCACAATTAATTATAACACACAGTCTTTGATTATCCATTTCATATCAATTCATTATCACAACCAATTGGAACCATGGTCCAATGCCAAAATTTTGGGTCTAGGTCACCACACCTAGGACCCTATGGGTATTTGAAGCAGTAGTCTGTGACCCAAAACTCATTTATAAAAAAATAACAAAAATGGGATTTTGAATCCATAATATACATCATACACTCATTTACAACAATGGGCTCTTGATATAGAAAACTGTTCCCCACACATGTATATTAATCAATTTATCACTATGGGCTTTTGATTCACCAAACCATGTCCCACACATGAATATCAATCAATCACAATATCACATATATCACATAAATAAAGGTTAATCAACATTAACCCTATTATCACATTTCAAAATCACAAAAATCTATTAATTAATTAAATAATTAATTAATCAAATTCAATAATCTCATTATCCCAATAATTAATTCAACAATTAATTATTTCAATTCAATCAATTGATAATCACAATAGTTCTCATTAATTAATTCAACAAAATTAATACAAATAAAAAATATCAATATCCCAATAATTAATTGAACAATTAATTATTCCAAATTCCACAATCTCAATATCTCATTAAATAATTCAACAGTTAATTAATCCAATTACACAATCCTAGTATACGATCAATTAATTCTTCAATTAATTTAATCCAATTTCCAAGTTTCCATAAATTAATTAATAAATTTATTTATTTAATTCATGATTCAATTTCTAAACACAAATTTAAATCTAACAATGAATACATGAAATTATAATTCAAGACTATGAGAATTAAATTTATACCACATACCTCAAAATTGATGATAAACGCTTGCCAATGGAAATCCCCAATTAAAACGGAATGATCAAGAATGCGATGAGGAACGAGATCTAGATATGAATCCTAGATCCAAGATCAAATGAATAAAGATACATTAAACCTAGATCTAGATCCACAAAAATAAATAAAAATTTCCCTTCAAAGGAAGATATAAGGATAGGAGAAATATGAGAAACTAATTTGTATTAGGATCTCTTACTGGGAGAAGTTTTGATATTTAATATGAGCTTCGAATCATGAATAAAATAGGTTGGAATCCCTATAAATTCATCTGAGAGCCTCAAAAAATGATAGAAAATGATTTTGGTTGAGTTGGAGGGTTTAGGGGTATAAAAATGGGGTTCAAGAATTTTGGAAACTAATTTTCAGATTAATTGAAACCATGCACACGGTTTCTTACTCGGGAATCATAGTTTACATTAACCATGTTCCTAACTGTGTGCCTTATATTAGGGGGAAATATTTACTACTAAGAGGGAACACAATTTAAAAAACCATATGATAGACATGCAATCCTTCTCTTCCAGGGGTTGCATGGTTAGTTGGGGCAAGGAAAAAGGTTTGGGAAAACCATGTGACCATCGTACACTGCCCAAAATTCTTCCAAAAACATCCAATTTTCACCCAAAAACACTTGAGATAAAACCCAAACAAAAATTAATCAAAAAAAGGAAAAATATTACCGAATGAAAATATTGATATATCTCTAGAAAATTTTGGGACTTTAGATAATCTTTCCAGGAATGCGGTATCACTTTCAAGTGTGAGAAGTGAAATTTTGTAAGTTTTAATTTGGGTATCTTTGAATATGAAGAGCAGTATGAGGAAAAGGTATTATGGGGATAGAGGAGGTCTCCTAAAAGGACAAAATTACTACTGATTGAAAAACCTATTTTGTGGTCTGTTCTATGCAATTCCAACTAGGGTGTGTTACTGAATAGTCAATAGTGGAATCCTTTTGATGAAAAAACCATGTTGTGGTCTACATTATGCAAAGATAACTAGGGCATGTTGAAACATAGTTAGACAAAGGAGTTCTCAAGAATTAGGACATTATATTATTAATGTCCAATGTAATTTTATGGAGATTCAGATTTCCCCGGGCATAAAGTTTGGTTTGTGGAAGGAAAGTACCTAAATATGGGAGGAGCATTTTAAGTCAAAATTACCCGAGAACGGAGAAAAAGTTTTCCTACATCAGTCTAACCCAACATAGGAAATGTGGTTCCTATATTTTTAGGTTTTACGACTAGGAACGTAGAATTATGGAAACAATAGGTGATATGTGGACTATCGGACCAAGGTTGTTCCAGCATACTTTAGACATGAGGGAGGAAATTATAAACCAAGGTCTTGGGGGTTCTCAGATCAGGAGAAATAACATGGGACAAAAATGAAAAGGATGACCACATACTTCTTCAAATCATGGGTTCCAATATATTTTCATCAAATCCTATGATGACAGAAGAGACTTCTCCCAAGGAAGAAGTTACCATTTCTTGACAAACCCATTTTGTGGTCTATTTTATGAAAATCCAACTGGGAAATTTTACTACACAATCAATAGTGGTATCCTTTGGCCGACGAACCTGTTTTGTGGGATACTTTATAAAAATAAAACTGGGGTGTGTTATAGAATTGTCTATCAAAGGAGTCCTCAGCTATCATACATTCTATCACCAAAATTTAGAGAAATATTATGAATAACTGAAAGTGTCCAAGATTAGAAGTATGACGTGTGGAAGGGATATATCTGAGTAAAAAGTAAGTTTTTAGACCGATATTTTCTATAAAACTTAGATTTCCTTGCATAGATGTGATTCATATGCATAAGGGGGAATCTCTATTTCCTTGATAGACCTTATAATGGGGGACCTGAATTAAGATCTCTTATGTAGACCTTTGTTTGTACACTGGAGAGGGGGGATTTTTTAATTTTTCTATGGTTGAGATTAGGGGTTGAGGCCTAGGTGTTACTACATATCTCACTGGAATGATAATCAATCCACACATAGTTCTTGAGGCACCATGCAATTTAAAGTCATATATCCAGGACATCAATTGTGCAATTTAATGTCATGCGATCAAGACATCATCCGTACAGTTTAATCATCACGTGGTTAGGATGAAGGTGACTCAACGTAAAAAACAAATGAATATTGTGACTGGACTAAGGTATAGGAACCGATTGTACTATGTATCTTGTTGGAGCAAGAATCAATCCATGCATAGTTCTAAAAAGGATTCCCCATACTAATCAAATTCATGTGTGGAGAGAATGGGTTTTTTTGAAATATGAGCTCATGCATGGGGTGAAGCACCATATTTAATCCTCTTATGTAGATCTGACTCGTACATAGGAGGGTGGGGGTAATTTCCCATATTATCTTTCGGTTGGGTCCAAGATTTAAGATTCAAATGTCACTAAATATCTCATTGGAATGAGAATCAAGCCACATTTAGTTCTTGAGGAAATCATGTAGTTTATTATCATGTGATGAGGACACCTGGTGTGCCTTTTAAGGTCTTGTAACCAAGACCATGATAATCCTGATAGAAATTGATATGCCTTAATCGTGCAGGGAACTCCTTTACCAAAAACTCTTAAACCCATGTGATCTATGATCAGTGTGAGAAACAATGAGTGTTAAAAGATTCCTCCATGACACAAAGGCAACACAAGTGAAGGATAGTGGAATTTATATTTTTTTGGTGGCTGGGAAAGGAGGTATGATCCAAGTATTGTTATGTATCTCATTGGGATGAGAATCAAGCCACACGTAATTCTTGAAATATTCCCTTTGCAGGTCTAATCCATACACAAGGAGAGGATATTTCTCACATTTTGTTGTGTTTGGGCCCAGGATTGGATATCTGAGCATCACTAAGTATCTTTCTAGAGAAAGAATCAATCAATATGTAGTTTTTGAAAAGATTGTGTAGTTTTTAATCATGAAATGAGGATGTTATCCTTGCAGTTTAACATCTTATGGTAATGATGTGGGTAACCCGATGTGGAAAGGAATATTGTGGCTAGACCAGGGAATAGGACCTGGGTGTCACTACATATCTTGTTGAAGTAAGAATCAAGCCACATGTAGTTCTTAAAAAATGGTCTCCCATATCAATCAAGTTTTGATGAAAATGAGGTTTCGACATCACTACGTATCTTGTGAGATAAATAATCAAGCCGCATATATTTTTTGAATCCCATGCATTTGAAAATAATTTGGTAAAGATAAAGATAACCCAACATGAAATAGGTTAGATTTTTTGATTGGACCCGGGATTGGAGATTTGGGCGTCACTACGTATCTCATTGGAAAGATAATCCTGCCACATGCAGTTCTTGAAATATTCCTTATTAAGGCCTAATTTATACATAGGGGAAAGGGGAATATATATTTTCTAATTATGGATAGACCCAGGATATGAGGTCTGTGTGTCACTGTGTATCTCATTAGAAAGAGAATCAAGCCACACATAATTCTGGAAAAGTTCCCTATGTATGTATGATTAATACATGGGGAAAAGGGGATATTTTTTTCATTGTAACTAGAATTAGGATAGGAGATATGGGCATCACTATGTATCTCATTGGAATGAGAATCAAACCACATGTAGTTATAGAAAATATTCCTTGTGTGGGTTTGAATTCATACACAATGAGTAAGGGGTTTTTATAGCGGTTGAACCCGGGATGGGAGACCCAAGAATCACTAAATATCTCATTGGAATTAGAATAAGTCCACACGTAGTTATTGAATGAAGGTGTGGTAGGGTAACCAACACTGAATATTTTGATCCACTCAAACACGAATTAAAATGTTGCGCAGTTTTACATTATGAAACGACATATCTTAGAGTCTTACAACTTAGACTATATATGGTTCCATGTAGTTTAATATTATATTGAGAGGATGGGTTTAATTAATTTTAAGTTCATAAGATAAATAAAAACTATGTATTTTAACATCTTTCAGTTTATATGATCATTGTTTGATTACATAAAATATTTCTTTAGGAATATTGCAATGGTTGGGGTTGTAATGAGCTCCCCATCCATTGTGATCAAGGAATAAGCTTCATTAGAGTGTAACTTACGTATAGAGTAAGATCCCTCCCACTTTGGAACATGTTTTTGTGGATTATTTCCTGGTATCATTGGATTCCTAAGGATCAATACCAGTTCTCCTTGGAGAAATGAATAGAGGCAGACCTTCTTGTTAAAGGCTCATGCTATCTGATTTTGATAGACATCCAAGTGATGCAAGGTGTGAAATATTTTCTAATTTATCCACTATAATTCATACATTCATTTATAGTATTTATAATCTATGGATAGATGGCCATAGATGATAACACAGAGTGATGGAAATTGAACCTTAATGGGTAGGACTACTTCTGTCCCGTATATCAGTGAGTACGGGGTTGCTCGTGTGGCATTATAGGTTGTATTTTGGTAAGCCCATAAGGCATGAAATATATTTTCAATCCATAAGGCATGAAATATTATAGAGTATGTTTGAAAGGGTATTTTTTATAGTATTTATCTATCCATTATCCACTGCATGATAGCATGATGAATGGTTGGATTTGATATTGTATTCCAGATATAGATTTTCCACCTCAACAAAACAAAAATTGGTGCCATTGTCTATTAATATTGTATGAGGGACACCGAATCTTTTAATAATGTTATATTTCATAAAGATAACAATTATTTTGGCCCCTAATTCTTTGAGGGGTATTACCTTATCCCATTTGGAGAAGAAATTATTAGAAGTCAAGATATATTTAAACTGCTTGACCATAGCTAGAGGGTATGTCCCCAAAACATCCATTACCCATATAAAAAATGCCCAGGATTATTTTTCTATATGTAATAAATCTAGGGGTTTATGGATTAAGTTGGCATGCACTTTATAGGAATGATATTTCTTGGTGAATATAGTGAAATCCTACATCATCGAAGGCTAAAAGTATCCAATCTCTCAAATTTGGTCTAAAAGATTGTATCCTGACATGTGGGCATCAAAGTCTCTTGAGTGTAATTCTTTCATGATAGAAATGGTCTCTTATCTATTGATACATATGAGGAATCCATGAAAGTCTCTTTTATAGAGGACATTTTTATGATTTAGACCATCATAAAGAGTGAATTTGACTGCTCGCCATCATATTTTCTCTTTCCGAGCTCTATATGATGGTAATAATCCATCTTGAAGTTAGTCCATGATTGGAATAATCCACCCAGTGGTAGGAATACATGGATCAGGGATGGAACTATATTCATTAATCACTTATATTCTGATCTGAACAAAAGGTGAGACTATTCAGTGATGGGCAATGCCAATGACTGTTCTATCTCGGTTTGGATCTTCCAAAGTCATAGTTGCATTACCAATGCATATACTTGGGAGTTATATTATCTTAGAACACGATTCAATGTTGGTTTTGAGGGGCAATTTTCCATCATGCCTCAGACATAGTTAAGAAAGGGAATTATCTTATCTTTTCTGATAGCATAATCCATGTTGATATGCTTGATCACCAACTCTGAGCCACCTTTCACCTTTAAGTAGTCCACCAATATTTGGAGTTCTAGTTCCAAGACCGCAATGAGGGTTTGATATCCCACCTCATTATTAGTACAACCTTATGATAATAGGAAGGAGTAAGGTAAAATTTCATTTTCTAGGGACATAATCATGATCCCTAACCCAAATTTGTTGAGCTTAGGGTCTTCTATTATCCTCCCTGTTGGAATTATAGATGTTCCATCCAAATACATTTACCAAATTTGGGTTCCATCTTGAATATAAAATATCTCTTCATCTAGAAATTTAGCATTTAACGACATCACTTATGTAGATGGGTGCTTAGTAAGGAAGTCTGCCAAGGCCTATCCTTTCACTGCTTTCTGATGAATGAACTGTATATCCAATTTCTAAAATATAACCACCCACCATTCTAGACATCCAATCAATATAGGATGTTTGGGGATATATTTTTTTGGGTTATTACAAGAGACTGATTGGACCTATTGATGTTGTAGGTATTGTCTCAGTTTTTAAACCATGGAGATTAATTCCAGACAGCTCGTCTCGATATCTAAATAAAAAATATCAGCATCAAGAATGGTTCTAATGAGATATTAATGGTTGTTTTCATTCCATGTTTCATTATTTTATGCAAGGAATGTGACTATCGATCACTTTAGGGACATCACATATAGAATGAGTGGATTTCCATCAACAGGTGGAATTAATACTGGTGGACTCAACAAATATTTCTTGAGGTTTTAAAACACTTCCTGATAGTCACTAGTCCATTGTTATGTGATCCATTTCTTTATTAGTTTACTGAAGATAAAACACCTATCTGCAAGGTTGGATATGAAGTGTCAGATATAGACCAAGTTTCCTTGAATCCCTCTCAAATAATTAAGGTTTTAAGGAGGTGAAATTCTATGGAAATTTTTTTCTCAAGATAAACTTCAATGTTATGATGGCATATGATGAAGATGAGAAATTTACCCAAGGTTACCCCAAAATCATATTTTAAGGGGTTCATCTTCAGGCCATGCTGTAAAATCTTGTTGAAGATGGTCTCTAGTTCAAGTTTTTTAGAACATTTTCAAGACTTAACCAATAAATCATCAATGTAGCATTCAAAAAACTTTCCCAAAAAAGGATTGAATATGTGATGCATGAAACATTGGTATGTGGAACTAGGCATTAATCAATAGAATAATACTCCCTAGGGGGCTCTGAAAGTGGTGGATTATTCATCTTCTAGGGCCATCTAAATTTGGTTGTACCCTGAATAGTCATCCATGGAGGAGAGGTCCTGATAACCAGTTGTTTTATCAATCAAAAGTTCTATAATTGGAACTGGTAAGTCATCCTTCATACGGTTCTGATTGAGATCTCTGAAGTCAATGTAGACTCTGATTTTTCCATTCTTCTTCTTCACCAGGATGATATTGGCTATCCATTTTGGATACTAAACTTTTCGAATAAAGTCTTCCTTGATGATCTTATCCACTTCATCCTCAATTTTGGATGTGTGGGTTGGGTGCATCTATCTGGATACCTTTTTATATACCAATGGTCTTCTTTAAAACCAAAGTGATGGGTGGAAACCTCGAGATTGAGGCCTAAAATTTATATGTAATTTCAGGAAAACACATCCTAGTGTTTATTCGGGAAGGAGGTATATGCCTCATATTCTTTAGAAGTTATGGTTTCACTAATCAAAGTGGTTTGTGGATCTTTATCCATACCCGGGTTTATTTCCCTAAGTTCTTCAATAGTGGTGAATACACCTTCCTCAAATACTAAGGGGAGTCCCCGATGACTTTCTCCTCTTCTTCTTCCTTGTGATTTACCTATTCCATATTTTATTGAGAAGTAAGTGATGAAGAAAGTTCCTCAGAGTTAGGGGGGATTCGACATCTGGACATTCATAGGATGAAGCCACTATTTCTAACTTAACCAATGGAATGAGGCCTTTTTGGAGATCTGAAGGGGATATGAGGGCTGAGAATGAGTGTATTAATGTTCTCTCATTAAAATGAAAACTTATCCCAACCTAGCTAATGGAGTAGGGATTTATTGAAGCTCTCGATATGGAATGAAAATATTTCCATCTCAGATTTCATTACTACACGGAGAGTTGAAAACTTCTCCAGTGTTGTTGGGTTCAGTTTCCATGATTGAAATCACAGGATTTTCTGAATGAATACTCTAATTAAGACCCTCATTATCGATTTGGTTGATGGGTATCACATTATATTCACTAAGCTGGATGAAAGGGTTATATAGAATCATTTCCATACCATTCGGGGCATTGATTCGAGCGACATCGTCAGTCATGGATTTCTTCCCTTCCCTCTGGTATAATCTTGCATCAATGTACCATGAATCACAAGATTTTAATGGGAATTTGTCACCATAAAACGTACTAATTTGACTATTGATACAATATTTGAGTCATTGGTGGTATAATGAGGGGATATCTATATGATGATGTAGCCAATGTCTTCCCCGTAGAACGTTGAAGGTCGTATCTTTCCTAACAATCATAAATTCTAAGTCAAACACAAGATCCCCAAACTGAGTTTTGAGTTTGATTTCTCTGAGTGGTTTTTTCTAATTCTTTTCATAACACTATAACATTAGAGTGGAGAGAGACAAGTTAGATTCATTGAATCCTAGTTAAAAAAGTACCTGGACCAGAATGAGGTTGACTCATGAACCATTGTTAATGTAGGCTCGTCAAAAATTAATGTCATTTATCCCGCCAGATATGTACAAGGGTCTGACAAGTCCCTGTATGATGGAATCCTCACAATGATATATTAAATATTTTCCTATGTTACATTATGAAGGATAATTCTTTAAATGATATACCTTGGTAGCAGAAAATTAAACTTTAAATCCCTAAGGTCTGGACAAGGCCTCTATAAGTGCTTCCTGGATGTCTTTTTATAGAATCAAAGCATCTAGGATTTACAGCTTAGCTAGAAATATGGACAGTTTCTTCAAAACTTAATACTTCTAGACCATAGGTCTATACTTCCCAGCATGGTGATTCTCTTTTGAAGGTGCTTTAGGAGATTAAGTACTTAATGGGGACAAAACAGTCCTGAGAACATGAACTGAAGGCATTTCTGCTCTCAATGTATTAGGTCAACTAGGTCTTCCTACATGTCGAGGTTGATTAAGAGATGAAATATCCTCTAACTGATATTCTAGTTTGATTGTGTCAGGGTAGACCCCATCATGTGTGTGTGAACCTCTTTTCTTCTATTGATCTTGTTGGAGGGATCACCCCTGAGTTTTGGCCATGTGATGGTCCGACAAGGGTTACAGTTAAGGTGGTGATTTATGACATGACCTTGTTTTACCCTATATCCTCGACCCTAATGACCTCTTCCCCAGTTTCCCAGTCAAGTGTAGTGAATTTGGGATTATAATCATGCTCATCATATGATAAGGGATCCATTAAGTGAATAACATTAATGCAACCAAAGATCAACTCCTCATCTGATGGAGATTCAATCTGGTGGATTAACTCCTATTGTACTATTTAGAGTGGTGGTTACCATTATTTTTGGACTATAGGCATGAATTATTATAAAGTTAAAGACAAAATTGACTTTGTAAAATCATAATATTTTTTCTATTTTGGCCTTGTATCTTTTGGTAGTACTGGCCTTCAGAGGATTCTGACATTGAAGGGGTCAGTTGTGTCATAGCGGAAGCACTCGTGGACACAATGGGCCATTTAAACTATGGTCAAAGGAAGATTGAGTCAGGTTGATCTTTTTTTCTGACCACACAGTCACTAAAATTCTACATACTATTTCTTTTAACTCCTTTCCATTTATTCTCCTCCTTTAGATTAGTGGCAGAAACATATGCTACCTGAGTAGGAGGCTTTCCCGACTTCACTTTCACAGAGTCCACTATATTTTTTAGTATATATTTGAAAACAAAATGCTCCTGGATATTTTCCCCAATACTTGATGGAAGGTAGAATATTTTTGTACATCTTAATCACTATTCTTTATAGGTTTCCTGGGATTTGTAAACTTGATCAAGTTTTTTTCCAATGCTGAGATGTTAAAGCCAGAGATTTTTTCATTTCAAAAAGAATAGACCTTATTATTCATCTCCTCAATTTTTTTCTCTTCTATATTTTATCATCCTGATGATGTGGGTGTTTTTTCTAATTCTCATGAGGCATATATGTACGGTATGGTGTGATCTTTGGAGTGGGAGTAGGTGCAGGGGCCTGCTTAAGAATAACAACGACTGTCTCTGCTTTCCCCATTCTATTTACTTGTACTAATGGAATTACTCAAGACTTATCTTTGGTCTATGCGATGGAGTCTTCCACTCTTTTATTGAATGTAGAAAGGTCTTGAAACCCTCCTGTATATTTCTTAGGGAAAAGTGGCATATGTAACTCACCGTGAAGATTCAATATACAGATAGGTAACAAGTCTTCTTGAGGGAGTGGTTGGTTTAAGAAGTATATAAATCCTTTCTATCAAGCAATGAAATATGATAACATTTCATTCTCATGATTCTTATAGTTGGAGAGGTCAGGTATTGTTGTCTTATGTAGCATTGAGCTGAACTAGAAGAGAAACTTCTAATGGAGGTCTTCCCACCCCGTAATTGATTGAGTTCGTAAGCTAGTGTACCACACAAAGGCTGGTCCCTGTAGTGATTTAACAAGTAACCTAGGTTTCACTACCTCTCGTTGTTTAGGTTTCCCCATCATGGGATCACAAAGAGAGACAAAATGCATCAAATACTACTCCAAGTCTACCAATCCATTAAAAATTGGAAATTTAGGGTTCCAAAAGTCCAGCATGGGAAGAGTCAGATCGACCCATTCAGGGTAAGGATTACTTTCCAGTTGTAACGGTGCATGGTGTTCCTCCATGGTTTCCAATCAAGCCATTAGTGACTCAATAGTGTTCATGTTACCTTGGTGAATATCTATTTGATCCATATCTTGAACAAGTAGAGTTGTTAGTAAGGCCATTAGTGGTGTCACCACTGGTATCTATAATTGGTAACCTATAGGGGTAGGTCTGTAAGGATGTGCTCGACCCTATCCGGATTGTGCACCCAATAGAGGTAATTCTCAATATAATGATATGGGATCTAAGTATATTGGTGGTTGGTATCCCACATTGAGTGGATGTTCTAGATCTGCATCAGTTTTTGTGGCAAACTCACTTTGTTGAGGTGCACCAACTGGGAGCATGAGTTAAGGATATGATTATAGAACATATCCAGAAGGAAGGATGTTGTATAGTAATTATACATTGAGTCTTCCTGATTATTCCATTTCTTCCTCTTGTTGAGAAAATATTTCCTCAAGTGAAAGGATATTAACTTCTCTAGGAGGTAGGTGAGGCATAATATGACCCTTACCCTTTTCCTTTTTGGATTCCTTTCAAGGAGGTAATGATGGGTTGTTTGAGGGAATTCCCAAATTCAGGGAAAGTCTCTCATTCTGGGTACACACACCTCCTTTAATCGTTTCAGTGTATACCACATTTGGAACTGGAACATCCATCTATGACTCCTCTAAATTAGACTCATGTTCTGTAGGTCCTGCAAGGGTGGAATCGATGAAATTCACTAATGTTCATTACTTTTAGAAATTCTATCAGTGTCTTTGAGACACTTACTTTTTACACACCCTCCATGAGGCCTTTTCCTATCCTTTTCTAACTTTATGGGAGTCTTTTGGTGGATAATAATCCGAAGGGAATATCTAGACATTTTAGTCATGTGTGTCCCTAACGAGGATACTGAATCATGGGATCCGAAAAACTGGGAGGATTCATTATGTGGAATTTTCCCTAATTAGAGATGACTGATATCCATTGAGGAGGAGGTATTTGTGGTGAAAAATTCCCCATACCTGAGGGTTGGGGCTATTCCCATCCCACTTTCACAAATATTTGGCCCTAGTTTTCTAACCTCAAAGGTTGTGTTAAAAAATACCCTAGTCCTACAGGCTGGGGTTACTCCAGAACTATCATGGATACTACTACCATAGTTTCCCATCTAATTTTATAGAGTTTTTTTTATGAAATGGTTTGGGTGAATCATCTAGTATGCACCTAAATCACATACTTCAAAAGATCATTACACTATTTTTGACATTTTCATTATATGATGACTGAATTCCCCTAATCGAGAGGCTTTCTTGATATTTTCATATACCTAATGAAAAAGTCTCTCCATATCCTTCTCTCTTCTGGACCAATGTCAATGAGAATCAGTCGGGACATGTTTTTGTTTATCATTCCATTGGTTGTGAAAAAATTTGTTTGTTGAAGTCATCCTGAAGCTATGAAATTTCACGATACCACCTTCAGCTAGATTTGTTGGTTGGGGAGCACAATGAAATGTAATGCTCCATGTGTTTCCCATCCTCTGATATGAACACTAGATGGGGAATCTATGATCAGCTATCATAATATTTATAACATGCTGAGGCATACATGATGAAGGGATCCTTGCTTTTTCTCAAAATTTGGATGTCTTGTAGCCTGTAGAGTTGCCAAGTCAATTTTGCATTACAACCCTTCTATTACCTTGATGTGACTTAGATACTCATCATAGGGAAATACTTTTTCTCTCAAGTTATGAAGATTTTTTCATACATTTAGGTACACATCATGCACACAATCTTCCAAAAACATCTCTGGAATGCTGTATTGAGGGGTGGATAAAGGATAAAACATAATTGTACATCATCTTTAGCTAGCTATTACCTCATGTTTATCATTTCTTCTTCATCTTTATTTAGATTCTTCTCTATCGGGCCTGACCAGAGTGGGTTCTTTCCTACCAATTTATCATAAGCAGTGAGATCGATAGGGACTTCCTCTATCATTTTGGAAGATATATGAAAAAGGGTGGTCCAGAGAATGACTGTCACCTTGGGCTATCTTACGGATATGAAATAATTTCACTTTTCAATGACAAGGAAATAGAAATGATTTTCCTTTTTTTACCAAGTGCATCATGGTAGGAGGACTTCCTCATCACTACATATCCAATGAGAGGATCCTTTTGATGAATTGAAACACTAATATGGAGAGAAACTTTCACAGAAAATACCATTATTGGGAGGACTTCCATGGTGGATTATAGCAAGGGGATACCCTATTTCTCTTTAATATTTTGTCCATGCAAAGTTCTGTCATGATTCTTATTGGGAGATAGGCTCTCGAGACTGATCATATTATGGTCATGAAGTATTCCTTCACTGTGAAGTGTCCATGTAGGTCCTTCATAATTACTGTTACTATTCCCATAATTTAGTAACGGGGGAGCTTGAACTTGAGTTTCCATAGATAAGTGTCTAAGGGCTTTAATAAATCCAACATTTAGTAGAGAGGGAACGTAGATCAGCTCTTCATTTTCTGGTTGTTTCTGGTTAGGCTTCTTTTTGGTTGCCTTCTTGTGAGCAACTGGGATCACTTGATGGGGTAATTGGTTTTCATGGGTAGGGTTTAATTCATGCCTCGAAGTGGAAATTAGGATAATACAATTATCTCCAGTTGTAATGGGTGTGTGTACCCGATCCGGTTGTCCGTATTTCGTGGGGGGGATTTCTCCATGACCCTCCTGGATGAGAGAAGAGGTGTGTGTCTGCTCTGATAGTGGGATTATATGAACACTTCTAGGAAAGGATTATTGTTATCTTGATGGATGCGGGAAGGTGTTTTTTCTTGCTTATGTATTGCTAACGAATTCGACTGGTGGGATTTTTGGGTGCAAGCAGGTGTTTTTTCCCGCTTGATGTGTGTCTTAATATTTGGCTGGTGGGATTTTTAAGTGATATTAGATGAGTCTACTGATAGGCTTGGTTATAACAAGAAGGCGTGTGTTCCTGCTTGTGGTGTTCTACTAGATTTGAATGGTGGGCTTCATTGGATGCTTCCAGGAGATTCTACTGGCTAGCTGAATTAGGGTCGGCGAGTGTATGTTCCTGCTCAAAAATTTCCACTAAATTTGATTGGTGGGATTATTAGGAGGTGATAGAGTTGTTTCCCTAATCCTTATGGGCTAGTTGCTACCCCTAATGGGACGTCTTGCATTCCCGGGTCTAGATGACCTAGGTCGGACTACCGAAGATGGAACTCTCATCAAGTTAAGGGTTCACTTCCACACGACATTAGAAGTGATGACTGTTGTAAGAATACCTTTAGAAGGACCCATGTGTTTTCTAGATGAGGTAGTATGTGGCCTCGTGATCCGCCTCTCTAAGGTAAGGGAGGAACTATTTGTTTCATTCTAAGGATAGTCTCCCAAAACAGTTGAATATGGAATTAGGTTTCGTCTTCTTTTGGACCACTATCCATCGCTAACCGGATGATCAGTGGGAATTTTTGAGCTGGAGGGCCTATCGAGCAGCCTCTAAGGTCAGGATTGTACCATTCTGGAGATATTCTCGGACCAGTGCATTCAAGACCCAACATTGAAGATTTTTGGTTGGTGATGGAATCCTCTTCTTGGATGAATACCTTACATGAGCAGTATCTAGGGAATACATTTGTGGAAGTTGTAAAGACACCATTGTATTGAAGGGAGTTCTAAGAGAAAGTGACTTATATAGATGAAAAACATAAATAAGAAAACCCTATCAAAGAAACATCTCATTAAATAATCACATTCATGATTGATTGTCTTGTATGGATCTCTTCTATCATGAAAATTAAAGGGTCCTAATAGATGGGTGACACTGTCATATTGGCTAAGGATTTACATCAGGTTCACCATTTTTTGTTTTTTCCCATAATGTTCCACATGGGGTTGGAATGGTGTTTTGTGGTGTTGGTGGGACAACCTTTATGTCAAACACATATCCACATCCCTTTCGATCAGTTTCCAATGGGTTTTATTTTTGGAATTGGAAACACCCAACGGTTCTATATCATTGAAGGGTGTTCTTTCCACAGGCAGGTGCTCGTTGGGGATTTTGGCCAACGGTACGTAAGAACTCACATTGGTCAATAGAATGGGAGGTAAGGCTCATCAAAACCTTTTGGGGGGAATTATTTCTCTTATATATTTAAGATATATTCGTGAATCCTTCATTAATTCCCAGGTATGATGTGGGTCACCCTTAAATTAACATTTAATTAATAGCATGTATGGAGCTTAGAATCATATGTATGTATCTGAGGTTATTTATAAATAGAGACTAATATATGTATCTAAGTTTCTCCATCAGTGGTATCCTCTTATCTACTAATTAGATATTATTTGGTCATTATTACGATGATGCTAGTTTTCTATCCACACAGTGGGGAACTCTAGAGCATATCATCATCTAGAGAAAAAAGAGTTGTTTTGATGTTGGGATCAGATCCATGAATGGGATTACTACGTATCCTCATGAAAGGAATCATAACACACATAGTTTGGTGCTACTTAATGGGGAACATAATACATTTTAAGTTCATGTGATAAGGATCAAACCATGCAGTTTAATGTCATATATTGAGGATATCTAGGGAAAAAGTTCCTAGTCAAAGTTTTTTCTGGGAATTATATTGAACCCCCTTAGAGAACCTATAAGGGTATAGATTCCTAGTTTGAATAAGACTCTACTAGGAATGAAAACCATAGATAATTAGGTTTAATTTAGTGTTTTGGTTTTGGACCTTAGGGAGGATTCCTAAATATCCCATTTTGATGAGAATCAAATCCCATGTAGTTCAGGTTTGATGACCTTCACCTATGGAGGACCTATGAAGTTTTGTCTCATAGGGGAGTATGGACCTTTGAGAGGACTAGTTTGGGGATTATCCTTGAAAAGATTTCCTTATGAAAGGGTCCATGGGGGATATCTCATCTCATGGTGCTTTGGAGGATTTTTTAGGGCTTAAACCTAAGGAGGAGTCCCATGAATGAGTATGGTGATATGGTTGGAGATTATACTGAGTAGTAGTCTCATGATTGTTCGAGAATTATTTGTAAAGTGGAGGCCCAAGGTTTGGATTTATGGGCTTATTCCTGAGGAGGATTCACTTTTGTGAGATGTTAGAGCTTATACTATGTATGAGGCCTATAAGTTTCAGTTAGGAATTTCACTTGGAATGATTCCCATAGGGTGTTCAAGATTGTGCGGATGTCATGATTAATACCAACTTCTAATCCCACACGATTCATTCTCAGTGTGAGAAATAAGAGGAATCGGAAGATATGAGAAACCACACAATCTTCTTTTCCCTGAGGTTGGATGCATGGCCTTCAGGCACCATGCTTAGGGAGGCACTTTAAATGAAGGTGAGAGGAAGGTCCAAAATATTATCTACCAAAACATAAATATTATTATGAAGAAACCATGATCACAACTAACATCTAATCCCACATGATTCATGATGAGTCATGCTTGAATGTGAGAAAAAAGAGGAAGTCAAAGATCTGTAAAACCGCACCATCCTTCTCATGTCGGTGGAAGAGAGAAGGGAAGCACAAGAAGAAGAATCGATTTTAACCTACCCTCTCCTCTTGTTGTTGCACAATGGAATGGAGAAGTATGAAGGAATAAATAAAGAGAGGTCTTAAATGAAATTATAGGGTATTACTCTAGAGTTATTCCCTAAAATTGATTCTTGGGGGGAGGATCTTATTCCATGCTGAAGGGAAAGGCATGTGTGATCCTCACCCTCCCCACATGGAACCAAAGTCTCCAGGTCTCAGAGACAATGAGGGAAGAACATGGTCCTGACCCTAGTATCCAGGACTAGGATTTCCCTGAAACCACCCCCAGTATTGATACCCTTATGACCATGGTAATTCACTTTCACATGCACCCCTAGGACCCTAACCATCAAGTAATGAAAGTGCGGGAAACCTGTAACTATAAGAATGAATATACAAATGGTATATATGTTGGTGTCCCTCTTTCCATGGTTGTGAAAGTCTAATTTTTTTGGTGGAGGTATCAATATGGTCCATCTCAAACAAGGGTAAAAAATTAAGAGGATCCCTTCCATTGGTGTCTTAGAAGAGGGATCAAAAGGAGGCTCACACAGGTCATATCTTTAAGAGAAAAGGTGCCTCGCGTGGGGCTTGGGAGGAACTGAAGGTGCCTCGCATAGGGGGTATGGTCCTGTAAAATTTGGATATTCCTTGGTCAATGGACCACCTAGTAAAAAACACTTGGGTAAGGATTTATCTTAACACTACAAGTCTCCTCAGGTTTCCCTGGATGGATCTCGCATAGGTCACTACTTAGGAAAGGGGCCTCATGTAGGTAGTTTTCCAACAGGGGAGAAGGATTCCTTATGTAGGTGTCTTGTGTTTCAGCACCTTAAAGGACTTTGACCTCACTTATCCCCTTTAATTATCTCTTCTCTCAGATTTTGGAGAGCTACCTAAGAAGTTTTGGAGGACCTGGGTGAAGGGGTTGCATGACTAGAAATTTGGGGATTCTTTTGAATTTCTAGTTGTGAAAATTAGAATCCCTTGGGTCTTATTTATAGGATAAAAGGTACCCTAGTCGAAGGTGGTTGTCCCCATAGGTCAACGGCGCAAGTACCTAGTGTAGGTGTCTTGCGTAGGGGTGTCCTACCTTTTAGTGTCGCACAGGGGGTCTACACGGGCCTTCTGATGCACATGGACATGTGTTCAGTACAATTTGGATGAGTCCCTTGTATTATTATAAGGGATATTCAACTCTTTAACATTATTTAAGGTGATATTCATAATATTTATATCATCCTTGACAAAACAGAGTGTCTACAACCATTCATCTCTGGACTACCAAGATTTTTTACAATGTATGTCACCGGTTTTGGTGGCCAGGTATGAGGCATGATATAGTTGAATTCGTATCTAGGTGCAATAATTTTTAGTAAATTAAATATAAGCACCAGAGGCCATCAAGTTTTCTCCAACCACTCTATATTCCTTCTTGGAAGTGGGATGAGGTCTCCATGGAATTCATTATTAGATTTCCTCATACACCCCAGGGAAGGAACACCATTTGGGTGGTTATTGACCGTCTGACCAAGTCCTCCCATTTCATTCCAACCAAGGATTCTACCAAAGTGTATAAGTAGGGAGGGGTTTATGTTAAAGATATTATAAGGATTCATGGTGTACTATCAGCTATCATTTCAAATAGGGACCCCTGTTTTACCTCTCGGTGCTGGGAAGGCCTTCAGAAGGTAATGGGATCATAGTTCTAACACAGTATGACATATCATCCTCAAATGAATGGTCAAACAGAGCAGGAAAACCAAATTTTGGAAGACATGATATTTTCATGCATGTTATATTTCATAGGATTGTGGGATAACCATTTGGTATTGGTGGAATTTTCTTATAATAATAATTACCAATTGTTGATAAAAATGGATCCCTTTGATGCGCTTTATGGTCAGCCATGTTAGTCACCCCTATATTGGAAAAAATTGGGTGAGACCTTTATACAGAGATTGAATCTTATATAAGAGACATCTGATAAAGTTATATTGATCATATAATGGTTTTTGATAGCTTAGATCCACCATAAGTCTTATACTGATCAGCGATGCAGAGCCTTGTAATTCTTAGTGGGTGACCAAATGTTTTTAAAGGAGAGATCACCTGGGTCACCGTTGTCTTGGTAATTAGGGGAATATTACACTAATTCATGTTATACATTCTAATATTTATGAAATAATTGGTAAGGTGGAATACCAATTAACATTATCATCCCTTTTAATGACAATCCATGACATGTTCTAAGCCTCACAATTGAAGAAGTATAACCCTAACCCTTCTCACGTGCTGAACTGGGAAGAGTTAGAGCTGGAACCTGATTTGTCTATGTTCAAGAGACCAATGCAGATTGTGGATTAACAAATGAAAGTTCTTTGGAAAAAATACATAAATTTGGTTTGGTTCCTTTGGCAGAACAATAATAATGAAAATGAGACATGGGAAGGAAATTCTTGGGTAGAGGAGTAATATCCTCATTTATTATCTAAACAGGTGGCAGTTTGACTTTCAGAGGGAAGTAATTTTTTCATGGTGGGGAGAATTGTCACATATATGGTGTTATTTTGAGGTATTTTATCTTTTATTTTCAGTCTTATATTTATTAGATGTATTTCCTGGGAATTTTTGAGAAAAATGGTGGTTTTTGGGCCGAACAGAAGGAGGTGCACAGTTGGAAAATGGTTAGGGGAAACTGCGTTCCAACCCTATGAAAATCATGCACCCATTATTGTGGAATTATCCCATCCCTATGGCCTAGAACACAGTTTTTCACCCTCCTAGGAAACCATTATACCTTCTTCTCCCCATGTACATAGGTTTCAAAAGGTTGGTGCACAGTTTGGAAAACCATGTGGCCTGGCATATCTTTAAATTTTTGAAAATTACAACTTTTACCCTCCCCAATTTTAAGACCCTAACCCATCATTCTCATCCCATTCAACCCCATATACCCTAGGTTATCCTCCCTCTCCTCATACACTCCCTTCGGCTCTATTTTTTGGGTTATTTGGATTTGGATCTTCAAAGAAACATCAAGTAAGTTCCTCCTCTCCTTCTCCCTTCTCTTATTTTGGTCTCTTCTCCCTTCCTCCTTGCGTTCTCTTTTCCCCCAGAAATTATTTTTGACCTATGTTGGGTTTAATATCATTTATTGGGTCAAATATTTATATTTTTGGTGTTCTATTTCCCTTATAGGATCTCCTCTTGGTGAAACTTGTGGTTTCCACCCAAATTTGTGAAGATTTAAAGGAAAAGATAGGTGGTTTTGTGTATTTATATTGTTTAATGATTTAGATATGCTTGGTTGTTTCTTAAATAATTTATAAAAAAATTGGGGTGTTTAAATGATTAATTTGGGATTTTTGGTGTGCGTGTGGTTTGTAAGATGATAAACCCCCTTATTAATGTGAGATTATGGGATGGCATGTCTTGTGAAAGAAAAGTATTTCATGGTTTAAAAAGAGGAAAAGCACATTGGAATCTTGGATATCTTGGTGGGAATACTAGGAAAATTATGCTAGGAATGACTCGACCTACCTATCCAGTTCATGATATAACACTAAATAAACATCAATGATCAATATTGATTGAATAGAGCAGGAGACAGACCTTCAAAACCAAGTTTGATCACCGATAGTATAAGGATACGAGGTCCCTGTAACACCCCAAGAATTTACAAATAGATTTATTATAGAATGCATGGATAACTGAGTCTCTACAAACACCACTTTGTTATAACCTATCCACGTAAACATAAGTTTTTCAGTTCTGTGATGTGAATTTCAAAAATATGACATACACGGTTGTGATCAGTATATTATTTGGAGTCCAATAAGGAAAAAAAAGGTTTTGGTGAATAGTAACCTACCCTTATTAATAGTAACATACCCTTATGAATAGTAATATACCATAATGAATAGTAACCTTACCTGTGATAGTATATAAATAATATTCAAGTGAAAGTACGATATACCTATGCTTTGGAATAAGTAAAAGAATGTTTTAAAACTGTTGTTTTTAGAATAAATTATGATTTTAATTAAATATTAAATTAATCACATTTAGAATTTTGTTTTGAAAAATGGACTTCATTTTTTAGATTCTATACGTCGAAAAATGGTTGGGGTGAATTTTTGGGATTTTTCTGAAATACTTAAATTTTTTATGAATAGTGAAATATGGTAAAATACCGTATATCAGTAAAATACACTATTCATGACATCATAAGTGATGTAAGCCCACTTGATTCGAAATCACATGATAAAATTACTATTCTTTTTCAAGGAATACACACTATTCCTTGTCTTGTGGGGAAATAATAAATTAACGAATTTTATATTAAGAAATCCTCTCTCTCTTCCACTATAAAAACCCCCTCTCACTCCCCCTTCTCTTCACTCCTCTCAAGCCCTATGCCTTCTCTAAATTCTGTCTAAATATCCTCCCAACCTCCTCTCCCACTTCCATCAAGACTTGTTCTCATAAAAAGACCAAAAAATCTCCCTTAAAGAGGCTCTCCAGGAAGTCTGGTTCAGGAGGTAAATTCCTCTTTTCAATTCTTTGTCTTTCCTTTCAAGTTATTTTGTTTTATTTTTCTATTATTATCTATCCTTATACAAATGTTGTGATGACTCCCATACTTTAAATGTACTGGAATTTTTTCATGATAGTTTAATAGTTTATCATCATCTCTTCATTTTACCTTCTTTTATACTAGTAGCAAGAAGACCATCCGAGATGTGTCAATTTACCACTTTCAAGGACGATGGGATTTCAATTTCTATTATCATTCCCAATTCTGGTCATGAAACCATTCTTGTTAAGGTTGAACCAGATTATTATATATTTAATATACTCTATGTAAGGTTATTTAATCCCTTTGTACAAATTTTATTAAGTTATAAAGAAAAATGAGTTCATTGTAAACAAAAAGCAC
The DNA here is from genome assembly GCA_963277665.1 of Viscum album. NCBI lineage: Eukaryota > Viridiplantae > Streptophyta > Magnoliopsida > Santalales > Viscaceae > Viscum > Viscum album. The sequence goes on from OY728129.1 coordinate 4,335,285, forward strand.
AAATTAACCGAAACAGCTATAATTAAAGTTATATATAATAATTCATCCTCATTCCATGTAATAAAATTATATAAATGACCAATAACACCTATATATGATCATAAATAATATTATAATTTAATTCTGTAGATTTACATCCATTCTACATGAACTCCATTACTTAAGAATAAGTGAACTAATTATGAAAATAAAGAAAACAAACACTCCAGAATAGTGAAATTAAATATAATAACTTATCAATAAAGACATAAATGAACTAAAAATAGTTAATATAAACTAAATAAATGTCTAATAGGTTCTTAAATAAGTTATTAATAAGCCTAATTTCATATTCCAAGACCTTAAGTTCAAGAGTGGAACACATTCAGACTTAAGGTAAGGGGTTTCTTTATCTCACTTCCATTTTTGTGAGTTTTCCCATATTCACTACTAATACTTGTGTATGGTGTATGTATAATGCTCATTGATGTAAAATATCATGAATATATTTATTTTAATGGTATTCAATGTATGATTTTAAAATTATTAATTTTGGGGCATATGAATTGATTGATTACAAAGTGGTAAGTGTTTTTCCACCCGAACCTCCATTTTCATTCAGGTTACTTTTATTGTCTAATTACCTCAATGAAACTCTTTTGTATTATTATTTACTCCTCATAAATTCTCTATGAGTGTTATATATATTTTCACCAACGAGAATCATTATTTATTTTATGGATATTTACATGTTTTAAAAGGAACTTTCATAATTGTTTCCAAAATACTAACTCGATTCAAGGGATATTTTCAAATTCTTATCCATTTTCAAGTATACTCAAAAATCTATTCTAATCCACCATTAGTTTTATAAAAAAACTAATTTTATCATGAAAAATGATCTTGGATCATTTATTGATTTAAGATAACAAATGTGCATTTCCACTTTAAATTTTTCTTTAATATTTTCCTTAAAATGCTCTAAAATGTTTTATTTATAAAGAATATTAAGAACTCTTTTTACATGATTTCACTTTAGTGGGACATCATTTATGCCTAAAATATAATTTCAATGTACTATTATTTTATTTTATGGGATATTCATGTTTAAAATATGATTTCATGGAAAATATAAATGATTTTCCAAAAAGAATCTTCTTTCAAAAGTAAAATGGATTTTTCTCATCTCTCATTAACTTTTATGAGATATATGCCTTGTTAACCACTTATTTATTTCTTGTTCTATATGTACGGACCTTTGGTATATCATATCAAGAGTCTCCTTTTTCTCATGATATTCTAAGGGATTATGATTTGAATGTTTCAAGGTAGTATGAGACACTTTGGAATATTTAAGGATTATTTCCTCAAGAACTTTTCAATGGTCTCATTTATAAATATATTCATCTATGTCAACATACTTTGTTGAATTTTGTACTTAATTGAGGTTTATCCATTATGATATCATCTAAATTATTTTGTTGAAGGGTTTCTGGTAATTCTGACTATGGATGTTCTATTTTGATATCATTCACCATATTATTTTGAATAGTTAGTGTTTATATTCAATGATTGGGGAATGTTATTTACAATTCATATGTTAGTTTCAATATGAATTTATATGTTTATTACGTTCACCCCTTTCATATGAGGAATGAATTGGACATAGTAAGTGTCGAGTGAGGTGTGTTATAGCCCCTTGATGCATCAATAGGTGATCAACCACTAAATTAGGATAATATTCATTGTTAATATATATAATATTAATGTGATTTATTATTCATAAACACCATTTTAGTACATTTTAGACTTTGAACATCATTTCACATTATGATTGTAATTCCTTCTTAAAATGCACCAATATGTGGTACATTTTTTAACATCATTTAAAGTACCCAATGATTAATCTGATTTTAAGGAATGTAATTATACATATTTTAATTTGATATTTTTGTAAATTGATCTAAACTTTAATATGAACATTTTTCATTCAGGGATAAATGGAGGATTCATAAAGGATGATGGAGATATTTGGAGATGAATGGAAGCAATTCTAGAGAAGGTAGATTGGACACCAACCCACTGATGAGAATGTGGGACCCACATTAAAAACCAAATGAAGCCCAAATATAGTTTTATGATAGAATAAATATATAGTAACAAATCACTCTTCATGATCCGATGCTAATTCTGCCTCCATGGTGGTCATTAAGTCGGCCCAATTTGGAGATAAAATTCTGGGCTAGATTCTATGGCCCAGAAACAAATCCTACCAATATGATCATATCTTGGAATCCACAATTCCAAATGGGCCCAAATTTTACATGAGGTTCTAAGACATACTGGGATCCATTTTCTTATTATATGGACCACTCTTATTCGGCCATCTAGAATGTCTTCCAAGCGTGTTTGTTCGGTGGATGAAAGCTAGATGCCACCTCGGGTCAAGTGTGGAAAAGTCCAAGTTCCACAAGCTTTCCACCACCCTAGGCCTACCATAATCAAGTGGAATGATTTTTACTATTGGAGTCTCGACCCAAGGCTCCCAAAATTCCTATTTAAGGCAGTGGTGGTGGAGGATTTGATCATATTTTGATATTTCTTTCATTGTAATGTTATGTTGCGATTTTGTTGTCTCAAGTTTGCCTTTCACATGTAAGTTGTTCAATTCACTTTAGTTTCTTAATAAAAGTTCTTATTATCATATTATTATGTTTTTCTTAATATCACTTTGATAACTTTGGATCAAGGTGGGAATTTATTCACACCAAACCTTGTAAAATTATCACACAGCGGTGGAGTGATCGTTATTTTATTGTGTTTTTTTACTTCTCCATTTCCTCCCTCATGAGTCTACTTTCCACTTCCATTGAAACCATAGAATCAATGTAGGGATAACCCACTTATGGGTTGATCCAAGGGAGTATCAAGAGGATTTATTGTATGTTATTTATCACCTAATTAATGTCTAATCACTTCTTTAATTGATATTTTTATTTAATGATTTTTAAACTCCATCATCCTTGTTGAATTTAAGGCCACACAATTCAAGTGCTAATACGAACCTTTACCTTGAAGTTCTCAAAAATTTGATCCTTAAATTGTATGGGTGATTAGTATTATGGTGTGTTGGTATAAAATCATTAAGTGATGAAGTTGTTTGATCTCCTTAAATGAAATCAAATCAAATATAAGAAATTGAAATAATTGAAAAGGGAATACGTCCAATCTACCCCAAGTAATAACCTAGGATCAATTCATTCTTTTAAATTGAATTCACTTATGTCTATTAGAGTTCCTTTAAACCCATCTAAAATCTACCCAAGTTGTCCACTTCATAGCCAAAAATATTCCATAGAATGTATGTGTCTATAGGTTTCTTCTTAGGTCTCTAAGGATTCGACAACCAAAGCTAAACTACAAGGACCGTCCTACCTTCTTCTCTTGGGTAAATTTGAGCGTGAATAAAATTTTGGCACCATTTCCGGGGACCCAAGTAATTCATCTAAACACCCATTCTATTCTCCCCCATTTCTTCTTTTCTCATCCAAATTCTCTTATCTTGTCCCTTTCTCATTTTTTTTTCTTTTGGTGCATGTCCGCCTACACCCGCGATCAATCAAACTGTCTAGTTAGGTTGGATAGTCCTGGGGTTGGGGAGTCAAGTACACCAAGGGAACTCTTTCCATTCAATCATAATATTACTAATACTCTAGAGTCCAAAATTGAGACCATTTAAATTGAAGGTCTTCAAAGAAACCAACTCATAAACCCGGGTGGAAACCAAAATGGAAACCCAAATGAGGCAGCCCCAAACTTAGGGAATGCAATTGATCAAACCATGAATGACTACCTCACACCTTCCGGGAACAATTCCCCCTTATGTATTAGACACAATTCCTTATGAGATTCCAAGTACATATTTAAACCCCATGTAATAAACCACCTTCCCACATTCCATGGAATGGAGTCTGAGATGCCCTACCTTCACATTAAGGAGTTCAATGACATTGTAGAAACCATGTGTCCCCCACATCAACTAGAATCAGCTAAGATGATGCTATTTCCTTTTTCTTTAAAGGATAGAGCAAAAAAATTTCTAAAAAATTTGATACCATCATCCATAAACTCTGGGACCAACTACAAAGGTAATTCTACAAAAAATACTTTCCCCACCACAAAACAATTGCACTTAAAAAAGCATCAATTTTTTTTTGAAAAAGAGGGAGAGTCATTCTATAAAACATGGGAGAGGTTCAAGGACACTCTAAACATGGTTCCACACCATGGTTTTTCTATTCCTAAATAAGTGATAATTTTCTATGAAGGGTTGGGTCCGGGGAATAAACAATTTATTGACATGATGTGTAATGGAACCTTTAAAAACAAAGCCCCAAATGATGCTTACGAGTATCTAGAAAGCCTTTCTGAACAAAAACAAACATGGGGAACTTCACCTTATTCTGAAAATCCACAAAGAAATACTGGAATTCATACACTTAGAGAAGAGGAAAGCCTTAGGGATAAACTCAAAGCACTCTCTATGAAGGTTGAAGAGATAGACCTTAGGAAAGTCTATGAAATCCAAACTATTGACCCTGTTAGCACAATTTATGACAAACATGGCCATAAGATAGACAACTACCCAACCATTCCATCCATCAAGGATGTTCTTTTAGGGGGACTCCCAGTATAAGTAAATTCTTTGAACTTTCAAAATCCTCAATACCAAAACAACTTCAACCCAAGGTATAATGACCACCCAGGCTTCCGCTGGAAAGATAACCAACAACCTTGCCAACCACAGGGACAAAATCCTTACCCCCATAAGAACTACCAAACCCATAACCAGTTCCAAACCCAACCTATACAATACCAACAACCATCAGTCCATTTTCAACAAACCATCACACCTACAAAATATCCCCCTGTGATAAACCAATCTTCTAAACCACCAACCCAAACTATTCCACAAAGCCTACTAGAACAAATGTGCAAACAAATGGAGAGGATGAACTCGGAAGTCTCTTCCCTAAAACAAGAACTTCAAACCATCAAAACTGGAAAGGCACCCATGCCTACTCAGGCGGTGCCATCCTCAACTTCAAGGGGAGAATCAAGTTGTGCTCAAACAACTCATGAACAACTAAAGGATGTGACTATTTTAAGAAGTGGGAAATAAATTGAGAAACCTGAACAACTAATTCAAAACCCACCTAAAGATTCAAACTTGGATGAAAATTCAAATGAACCAAATGATCAAACTAAAAAACACGATAACATTGTCAAAGAAACAACTCTTCAACAAACAACCCCATAACCTGCACCATTTCCTCAATGCATGAGGGAAAAAACCAAGCCTGAATTGAGTGAAACATTGAGGGAAATCTTCTCATGAGTAAAGTTGAACATTCCCCTTCTCGATTCCATCCAAACCATACCTGCCTACTCAAAGTACCTTAAGGACTTGTGCACTTTTAAAAGAGAATTTTTACATAAAAATCAATTCCTTTTGGCTGTTAATGTGAGTACCACCATTCAAGGGACCATACCTCTTAAGTTGAAAGACCCAGGTTGCCCTTACATCAATGTTGAACTAGGAGAGAGAAAAGTTGTCAAGGCCTTGTGTGACCTAGGTGCTAGTGTCGATCTCATCCCCTATGTTGTGTACTGCCAGTTAGGCCTAAAATAACTACAACCCACATTTGTCACACTTCAACTTGTTTATTGTAGCATTAGGGTTATGAAGGGGATTTTAAAGTACGTTCTAGTAAATGTTGAAAACTTCATCTACCCTTCTGAATTCATTGTCCTTGACAACCATCCAAAATTGGGAAATAAGGAACAAACCCCAATCATCCTTGGTCATCCCTTCCTTGAAAAAATAAACTCTGTTATCCGAGTCCGAAATGGGAACATGACCATCACCTTTGGAAACATGAGTCTAGGCTTGAACATCTATAATGCAAGCTCACAAATAGGGGATGATGAGGACATTCATGAAGTAAACATGATAGGAAGCATTGATAATGAATCCATAGAACATCAAGGAATATTTGATGGATGTTTAAGTCAGGATGAGATTGATTTCCTTAGTTGACATGAAGGAATTTTATATCCTTGGCTTGAATCATTTTCAAATTTCTCTTATGATGAAGTATTAGGCCCAACAATTAGTGAAACCTTTCAGGAAACCACTTTCATGGAGACCACTCCAACTTCCTTCCCTAAATCTGATCAAGCCAATCTAGTAGCTGAAACTTCTACATGTGGGGAATCAATCCTATATAAAACTATAGGAAATAAAATTTATCTTGATTCAATGTCCCAATCTTCTGCTGAAATTATGAACCAAACTGTTCTTTAATTGAAGGAACTTCCCGCTACACTCAAGTATTCCTTCCTTGGGGACAATAAAACACATCCTATTGTCATTTCTTCTTCTCTTGAATCCAATCATGAGTGGATTATTCTATATGTCCTTAGGAAACATAAGAAAGCCATTGGTTGGACCCTGTCTGATATTCCTAGGATTAGCCCACTTATCGAGACTCATAGGATTGTTCTAGAATTTGATTCAAAGCCATGTCGTCAACCTCAACGGTGACTCAATCCTAATCTCATGGAGGTAGTAAGGAAGGAACTTCTAAAATTGTTAAAAGATGGTATCATATATCCCATAGCTGAGAGTGAGTGGGTCAACCCAATCCAAGTGGTTCCCAAGAAGGCAGAAATCACAGTGATAACCAATAAGGATGGATAGATTCTTTCAACTAGGGTGAGTAGTGGATGGAGGGTCTGCATTGACTATAGGAAGCTAAACTCATTCACCAAGAAGGACCATTTCCCCTTACCACTCATTGACCAAGTCCTTGAGAGAGTGGCAGGTCATGACTTCTACTGTTTCTTAGATGGGTACTCAGGGTATAATCAAATTGAGGTCTCCCTAGAGGATCAAGAGAAGACTACATTCACGTGTCCATTTGGCACCTTTGATTTCAAACGCATGCCCTTTGGGTTATGCAATGCCCCTGGAACCTTCTAGCGGTGCATGATGGGAATCTTCTCAGACATGGTAGGTTATTTTCTTGAGGTCTTCATGGATGACTTCTCTATGTTTGGGGATACATTTGAGGGATGTATGAGGAATTTAGAGAGAGCCTTGTCAAGATGTTAAGAAAAGAATCTGGTCCTAAACTGGGAAAAATTCCATTTCATGGTTAAAGAGGGATTAGTTCTAGGACATTTGGTGTCAGGTAGGGGGATTGAAGTTTATAAAGCCAATTTTGACATCATTCTTCATCTTCCATCACCCAAAACTATCAAGGAAGTGAGTTCTTTCTTAGGACATGCTGGTTTCTATAGAATATTCATCAAGGAATTTAGTTTAATCCCTCATCCCCTTTGTGATCACTTAGTAAAGTATGCTCCATTTGTTTGGACATAAAGCTGTGCGGGTTCATTCTCAACCCTCAAATCCTCTCTCACCTCTCCTCCCATTATGAAATATCCAAATTGGAACCTTCCTTTCGAACTTATGTGAGATTCCAGTGAATTTGCTGTAGGATCTATGTTAGGACAACGTTGTGATAAAACTCCTTATGTCATTTCTTATGCAAGTAAATCCTTAAATGATTCCCAAATCAACTATACCACCATTGAAAAGGAGTTACTTGATATTGTGTTTTCCTTAGAGAAGTTTAGGTCCTACCTCTTAAGATCCCCCATCACTATGTTCACTGACCATTCTGCACTAAAATACCTCTTCCAAAAACAAGATGCTAAGGCTAGACTGATTAGGTGGATCCTTCTCTTACAAGAATTTGACCTCACAATCAAGGATAAAAAGGGGGTTGAAAATGTTGTAGTTGGTCAACTATCTAGGATAGAATTCAAAGAAAACTCAAATCACCTTTCTGTGTCTGATTCGTTTCCTGATGAACACCTATACTCTGTGAGTGACTGCCCTTGGTATGCTGACATAAACAATTTCTTAGTTACACAAGTCATTCCAAAATTCTTAGTGACTCAAGCTCGAAGGAAATTCCTTTATCAAGTTAGACACTATGTGTTTGATGATCCATACCTCTATAAGTTCTGCCCTGACCAGGTCATTAGGAGGTATGTCCTAGAATCTGAACAAGAGTTCATCCTTAAATTCTGTCTTAGTGAGGCATGTGGAGGTCACTTTTCCTCTAAGAAAATTTCTGCTAATATTCTTCAGTGTGGTCTCTTCTGGACCACCCTATCAAGGGACTCCTACACATTTTGTCAAATTTGTCCTAGATTTCAACAAGTAGGGTCCATCACAAAAAGGAATCAAATGGCACTCACTCCCATCTTAGTGGTTGAAATATTTGATTGTTGGGGAATTGATTTCATGGGTCCCTTACCAAACTCTAGGGGATATCTTTACATTATCTTATCTATTGATTATGTATAAAAATGGGTTGAGGCCATTCCCACAAAATCCAATGATCATCAAACTGTGATTATATTTCTAAAAGAAAACATCTTCTCTAGATTTGGAATTCCTAGGGCTATAATCAGGGATCGAGGAACCCATTTCTGCAACCGTCCATTCTCTTCACTCATGTCTAAGTATGAGATTTCTCATAAATTTTCCACTACGTACCATCCTCAAACCAATGGTCATGTTGAGTTAGAAAATAGGGATATTAAGAATATTCTTGAAAAAACTGTCAATCCTTCTAGGAAAGATTGGTCTGAGAAACTCTTAGATGCTCTTTGGGCCTATCAAACCGCATATAAAACCATTTTAGGAATGTCCCCATATAGGTTGGTTTATGGTAAATCATTCCATTTACCGGTGGAGATTGAACATAAGGATTTTTGAGCAATTAAGAAAATGAATTATGACCTCTCATTGGCCGAAACAAAAAGGAAATTAGATCTCAATGAACTGGAGGAACTTAGGATGGAGGCTTATGAAAATTCAAGGATTAATAAAACTAGAGTTCAAGCCTACAAATATAGGAATATCAAAGTCAAACATTTTGAACCGGGAAAATGTGTGCTCTTGTATAGTTCAAAACTTCATTTACACCCAGAAAAATTAAGGTCTAGATGGTCAGGTCCTTTCATAGTGCATCATGTGTACCCCCATGGGGCAGTAGAGATTAAAGATCCCACAAGTGGTTACATTTTCAAGGTCAATGGTCAAAGGTTAAAACCATTCATTGAATCATTCAATAAACATGAAATAGAGGTTGATTTAACTAAGACAACCTATGAACCAGGAAAAAATTGATAGATTTATGATCCATATTGGGCTAATTACATTAAACTAAAGTGTTGCACGGGAGGCAACCTGTGTTTTTCATGTCATATTTATTTTTAAAACAGGATTAATTAACCATTTTGATATTTAAAAATAAAAAAATAGACTGCTGACCTGTTCTTCTATTATGAGTATGGATGGGTATGAAAGGGGAGCACCATATTCATCCGTGTCATGTGGTGTGATCCTTGAGTAATACCTTACCCAGAAATTTAAAAAGAATACAATGTATCATCAGTTTATTTTATTTTATTTTTATGTGTTTGTAGGTTAAAATAAAAATACAAAAAATAATAATAATAAATAAAAAAATAATAATAGAAAAAAGACCACATCGTAGGTCGTGGGGAAAACCCCGTCACAACCAGCGAAGTCGTGGGGAATCAAACCCGGGACCGAAGGGAGACAGGGGCATGCGCTTACCACTGACCTACGGATTTTTGTGCTTCCTTATTATATAATTTTATTATATATACTTATATTTTAATTTATTTATTATATATATATATATAGTTTTTTTGCTTCTTTTTCTTTTTTTTCTTGACTAGGGAACTCTACAAGTGACATGGATATCAAAGGACTAAATTGGAGAAAAAATAACTTCAACTTCGACCAACAGGTGACTTCATTCCATGAGCCTAATATTTCAATTTCCTTTTTGAAATTCCCTTACCTTCCTCTACTCCTTCTAAATTTTTATTTCTTCAAACACTGGGGACAATGTTATTTTAAGTTGGGGGGGAGATAAAATTAAAAAAATGCTTTTGTGTCAAAAAATTGAATTATTTGAAAAAAAATGTGTGTAAATGTAAGGAAAAAATCCTTTAACTTTGAACATGGTAATAAAAATTGCACACTTTGAACCTGAATATCAAATAATTTATCATGCCCCGATTCTGATTTTAATCCTTGTATAATTTCATGAGCATAGATTTTGGAAAGTGTGGCTGTACAATGTGATATTTCATGGTTTATATTTTCATCCAAATAAAAGAAAATCACAACGCATGTCCTTTGGATATTGGGGTATTAGTTTGAGTTCATGGTCCCCCCAAATAAATAGCATAGTTTTGGTGATCATTTTAGTTTTAATATGATTATTTGAAAAAAAATTAAAAAAAACAATAAATTTGCGCGTAGAGAAAATAAATGACTTAATGCATGGCTTTCGGCACTTGGGGATCGTGACTCCATAGTTTTCTGGCCCAGAGTTAGTAATTTTATCTCTATTTTTAGTAATTTGAATTTGTTTTTGACTGAGTTAACTCAAGATGATGCCTGAGTATGTGGTATTCATTTGGTTCCCTAAGGTCTTTGAGCTTGGGAGTCATCGGAAAAGTCTCGCTACAGGGGTTGACTCTTTTGAGTGCAATTTCAATTACCATGGAAAAATTGAAAAAAAAACCAAAAAAATATAATTTTTTTTGAATACTCATCTTAATACTGAAATGTGATTCCACCTAATGCTTCCATCATTTCCCCTTGAATAAAGATGAACCCCCCATGTCTATTGTGACACACAACACATACTCATACTTAATTGATATTGGATAAAATATGGAAATGAATTTGAACAAAGGAATGGGCTTGGGATTGAGATCTGCTTATGAAACTATCTTATATTAAAATATTTTGGTAGGTTTTATGATTTTTTGGTATAAGGGTTTTTGGTGATCCTTGTGTATTAAAATGTTTTTGGAAAAGGGAATTCAAATTCCATATTGTTGAGATACATTTTGCTCGGGACTAGAAAAACTCAAGTTGGGGGGTGTGATTAGCCAATAAATGAGGCTAATATTCATTGTTAATATATATAATATTAATTTGATTTATTATTCATAAACACCATTTTAGTTCATTTTACACTTTGAACATCATTTCACATTATGATTGTAATTCCTTCTTAAAATGCACTATTATGTGGTACATTTTTGAACATCATTTAAAGTACCCAATGATTCATATGATTTTAAGGAATGTAATTATCCATATTTTAATTTGATATTTTGGGAAATTTATCTACACTTTAATATGAACATTTTTCATTCAGAGAACAATGGAGGATTCATAAAGGATGATGGAGATATTTGGAGATGAATGGAAGCAATTCTAGAGAAGACAGATTGGACACCATCCCACTGATGAGAATGTGGGACCCACATTACAAACCCAATGAAGCCAAAATTTCTTGTTCCGATAGAAGACATATATAGTAACAAATAACTACTCAGGATACAATGATAATTAGGCCTCCATGGTGGACATTAAGTTGTCCCAATTTGGAGATAAAATTCTGGGCCAGATTCTACGGCCCAGAAAAAAATCCTACCAATATGATCATATCTCGGAATCCACAATTCAAAATGGGCCCAAATTTTACATAAGGTTATAAGAAATCCTGGGATCCATTTTATTATTCTATGTACCACTCTTATTATACCATCTAGAAGGTCTTCCAAGCGCATCTGTTCGGTGGATGAAAGATGGCTTCCACCTCGGGTCAAGTGTGGAAAAGTCCAAGTTCCACAAGATTTCCACCACCCTAGGCCTACCATAATCAAGTGGTATGCTTTAAACTGTTGTAGTATCGAACCAAGTCTCCAAAAAATCCTATTTAAGGCAGTGGTGGTGGAGGAGTTGATCATATTTTGATCTTTATTTCATTGTAACGTTATGCTACGATTTTGTTGTCTCAAGTTTGCCTTTCACATGTAAGTTGTTCAATTCACTTTAGGTTCTTAATAAAACTTCTTATTATCCTCTTATTCTTTTGTTATTAATATCAATTTGATACCATTGGATGAAGGTGTGAATTTATTCACACCAAACCTTGTGAAATTATCACACAACGGTGGAGTGATCGTTATTTTATTGTGTTTTTTTACTTCTCCATTTCCTCCCTCATGAGTCTACTTTCCGCTTCCATTGAAACAATAGAATCAATGGAGGGATAACCCACTTATGATTTGATCAAATGGAGTATCATGGGGTTGTATTGGATGTTATTTATCACCCCATTAATGTCTAATCACTTCTTTAATTGAGATTTTTATTTGATGATTTTTAAACTCCATCGTCCTTGTTGAATTTAAGGCCACACAATTCAAGTGATAATATGAACCTTTACCTTGAAATGCTCAAAACATTGATCCTTCAAGTGTATAGGTGATTAGTATTATGGTTTTTTGGTATAAAATCAGTAAGTGATGAAGTTATTTGATCTCCTTAAATGAACTCAACTCAAATATAAGAAATTGAAATAATTGAAAATGGAATACGTCCAATCAACCCCAAGTGATAACCTAGGATAAACTCATTATTTTAAATTGAATTCATTTAAGTCTCTTAGATTTACTTTAAACCCATCTAAAATCAACCCAAGTCGTCCACTTCATAGCCAAAATAGTCCATAGAATGTACGTGTCTATAGGTTTCTTCTTAGCTGAGGATTCGACAACCCAAGCTAAACTACAAGGACCGTCCTACCTTCTTCTCTTGGGTAAATTTGAGCGTGAATCAATAGGTCTCATTAGACAAGCTATGGTTTTAGAACAAGGGCTTTCCAAAATGATTATTTATGGTCTTGGCACAAGGCCTTGACGGTATGGTTATGTTGTCATGCATTATGAGTTCACTCATTATGAAAATAGAATTTATGGTTCATGTGGTTATTCGACTAGTAGAATACCCATGATTATGTTTATTTATGGAATTACTTACTCAGCTCTTATTCCTGCCATAAAGTGTTAAAGTTTTTGTTAAAGGTACATGTTTTTATGTATTCAACATGCCTAATATTTATGTTATGATATCTTCCACTGTATTGTTTTCCCTTACTGAGTGTTTGATATCACCCCTTTCATTTGTTTTTCCTTCCCCAGGTTAAGAAGAAGAGATCATTTATTGAGTTTTCAAGGATACAGTCTATTAGCTTTTGTTATGTATCATACTTTGTTTCATTTCAAAATGTAAAATGGGTTCCATGCATGTATCAATTTTATTCAAGACTACTAAACTAATTGGTCCTTCGGGATGCTTATTCCTTGTTTATATACCAATGTAATCAAATAAGGAACCTTCTCTGGGAAACTGGGGTCAGTTCCTTACAGTTTGTATCAAAGTAAGTTTAGTAGAATCCTTGGGAACTAGATATAGAAAACACAGGTTAGGGAACAAAGCCCTAAGATGGTCTTTGAGGAAAAACAAACAATAACATCCTAGAATTTTGGTAAGTATTATATTATGTGGATCTTTCTAGAAAATACACCACTGTCTGTATAGAAACAAGTAGAGGTCGATCTGGCACAGATGTACCTAGTAGTGAAAACTCTGATAAGGAGTTTTGGGCTTGACCCGAGGTATCCTTGTACATGAAAATGGACCTTGTTGTACTCTTGGTTTGAAACTACGAGGAGATATGATTAGGATAATTCACATTTTATTTTCCCACCATTGTGAGGGATTTGTGTCCCCAAAGTAACCAAAGTATATGGTTCTAGGATTTACGATGCATAAATTTATGCTATGTGTTATACCATGTTTAGAGTTTTAGAGAATTCATAATTTTATGAGCTAATATATAATATGGTATTTATTAGATATGGTGACTATCAGAAGGAATGAGAACTTCACCAATACACGGGATGCGTAGAGTAAGAAGGATCATATCTCTAATGGTCTTAAGACATATTTTAAAAGAAATATTGTCTCCCATATATCCTCATCATATTATGAAATAATATCATGTGTTAAAAAGGTATGTAAATAATTCTCTGAGTCCTATGGATTTGAAGGGAAGAAAAAGAATAAGAGGATGGCAGAGAGATACGGGGATAAAGGGAAGAATAGAATGAAATGTTTTCCCACATGTGAAAACTGTGGAAAGAATCACCCTGGTAAATGCTTGAAGGGAATGGGTGTCTGATACAGGTGTGGAAAAAAAGGACACAAAGTTCATGATTTAAAGAGTAAAAAATGGTTTCCAATGTACAATGCTACAATTTCCAGGGGATGGGACACTATGCAAATCAATGTCCCAATCGTCAAAGGAATATACCCCAAATGATGATTTTGGATAATGAGAAAGTTATGATGCTACCACAGATGAAGAAGAATGATTAATATTCCTAGTCAAGAATCATGCCATTAGTATATTTTGTTAATAATGTACTGGTTGTATGAATTATGAGATATATAAGGATTGTACTACAATACTCTTTCATTAAGGATTTTAGGTCATATGATGAATGGTATAAGGGAAAAGTGATTCAGTGGAAGGTTAAAATTTTTATAGAAAAAAATGATTGAGGTAAAGACAACCCTTAATATATATCTGATGTTGAGATAATGATGAAGAAATGATTGATTTGAATAAGTATTGACTACCTTGGAACTGATTATTGACTTGTCAAGAAGTGGTCTATGTTATCATCAATGAAGTTTACAACACTTTTGGATTTAAGGAATATATCCAATAACATATATCTTAAGGAATATGGAAGAATGCATGTTTCCAATATGGTTTTTACGGTAATTCAAGTTATTATGATATTTCAAGAGGATACATGATGAAGTTATTCACATGTTTAAAATGTGAATTTTAGAGCTGCTTCTTGTTGATTAAGGGTTAATGATAAGTTCATCTTGGAAATTCAGAGCACTTCATTATAATGTGTTGAATCATTATATTTTGTAATTTTTTTAACCATTTATGAAATGGTTTAAGTTGATCATTGTACGAGATTTTAGAGGTTAATGTATTGCTTCACCAAATGGCATAACCCATGCTATGAGATGAGGTATAGATAGTTAAAACACAATAAAAGGATGAGTTTATAAGTATAAATGTATATTTATACTCTTATAGAGTGGAATAATTCTTTGACTCAAGGAAAATAGTCTTAAATAAATTTTTTTTATATTATCATTATCATTGATAATATCGATGAATTTATTTTTTTAGTTTATATTTTTGTAGTAATCATCATTCATCTGAACATTTCCTCTATCATGTTCCATCAGAACTTCATAGTTAGATTTTTCATCCATGTACAACTTTTTTTCTTCCAACTAATGTCACCTCATTCAAAAGCATACTTTTTGGGGTGAAAACCTCATCTACATTAACCTTTTTTAGGAGGATATTTTATTAACTCTATTTCCGATGTGGGTTTCCATAAGGGAATGTTCAAGTATCAACTATTAAATTTTGAAGTTCAATTTCAAATTTTAAGGATGAATTTTTTGTAAGGAGGGGATAATGTAACACCCCAATAATTTAAAAATACATTTATTATAGAATGAATGGAACATTGAGTCTCTGAAAACACCACTTTGTTATAAACTATCCAAGTAAACATAAGTTTGTTACTTCTGTGATGTGAATTTCGAAAATCTGACATACACGGTTGTGATCAGTATGTTATTTGGAGTCCAATAAGAAAAACATATTTCTTGGTGAATAGAAACCTACCCTTATGAATAGTAACATACCCTTATAGATAGTAATATACCCTAATGAATAGTAACCTTACCTGTGATAGTATATAAATAATATTCAAGTGAAAGTACGATATACCTATGCTTTGGAATAAGTAAAAGAATGTTTTAAAACTGTTGTTTTTAGAATAAATTATGATTTTAATTAAATATAAAATTAATCATATTTAGAAAATTATTTTTGAAAATGGACTTCATTTTTGGATTCTACACATCAAAAAATGGTTGAGGGGGATTTTTGGGATTTTTTTTAAATACTTAAATTTTTTATAAATAGTGAAATACGGTAAAATACCATATATCAGTTAAATACACTATTCATGACATCACAAGTGATGTAAGACCACTTGGTTAGAATTAACATGATAAAATTACTATTCTTGTTCATGGAAGACTCACTATTCCTTGTCTTGTGGGGAAATAATAAATTAATGAATTTTATATTAAGAAATCTCATCTCTCCTCCACTATAAAAACCCCCTCACTCCCCCTTCTCTTCACTCCTCTCAAGACTTACGACTTCTCCAAATTCTGTCCAAATATCCTCCCAACCTCCTCTCCCACTCCCAGCAAGACTTGGTCTCATAAAAAGACCAAAACCACTCCCTTAAAGAGGCTCTCAAGAAAGTTTGGTTCAAGAGGTAAATTCCTCTTTTCAATTCTTTGTCTTTCCTTTCAAGTTATTTTGTTTTATTTTTCTATTATTATATCTCCTTATCCAAATGTTGTGATGACTCCAATACCTTACATGTACTATAATGTTTTCATGATATTTTAATTATTTATCATCATCTCTTCCTTCTACCTTGTTTTATACTAGTAGCAAGAATACCATCTGAGATGTGTCAATTTACCACATTCAAGGACGATGGGCTTTCGATTTCTATTATCATTCTCAATTCTGGTCATGAAACCATTATTGTTATGGTTGAAACAGATTTTTATATATGTAATATACCCTATTTAAGGTTCTTTAATCCCTTTGTACAAATTTTATTAAGTTATAAATAAAAATGATTTCATTGTAAACAAAACCCACAAATTAACTGAAACAGTTATCATTAAAGTTCTATATAACAATTCATCCTCATGCCATGTAACCAAATTATATTAATGACTAATAACACCTATATATGATCATAAATAATATTATAATTCAATTATGGATATTTACATCCATTTTACATGAACTCCATTACTTAAGAACAAGTGAACCGATTATGAAAATAAAGAAAACAAACACTTCAGAACAATGAAATTAAATATAATTACTTATCAATAAGGACATAAATTAACTAAAAAGAGTTAAGATAAACTAAATAAATGTCTAATAGGTTCTTAAATAATTTATTAATAAGACTAATTTCATATTCCCAGACCTTAAGTTTAAGAGTGGAACACATTTGGACTTAAGGTAAGGGGTTTCTTTATCTCACTTCCATTTTTGTGAGTTTTCCCGTATTCACTACTAATACTTGTGTGTGGTGTATGTATAATAACAATTGATGTAACATATCATGAATATATTTATTTTCATAGTATTCAATGTATCATTCAAATATTATTAATTTTGGGGCATATGAATTGATTGATTACAAAGTGGTAAGGGTTTTTCCACCCGAACCTCCATTTTCATTCGGGTTACTTTTATTGTCCAATTACCTCAATGAAAATCTTGTATATTATTATGTACTCCTAATAAATTCTGTTTTAGTGTTATATATATTTTAACAAACCATAATAATTCCTTATTTTATGGATAGTTAAATGTTATAAAAGGAACTTTCAAAATTGTTTCCGAAATACAAACCCGATTCAAGGGATATTTTCAAATTTTTACCCATTTTCAAGTGTACTCAAAAATCTATTCAAATCCACAATTAGTTTTATAAAAATACTCATTTTATCATGAAAAATTATCTTGGATCATTTCTAGATTTAATATAACAAATGTTCCTTTCCACTATAAAATTCACTTTAATACTTTCCTTAAAATTCTCTAAAATGTTTTATTTATAAAGAATATTAAGAACTCTTTTTACATGATTTCACTTTAGTGGGACATAATTTATTCCTAAAATATAATTTAAATGTACTAGTATTTTATTTTATGTGATATTCATGTTTAAAATATGATTTCATGGAAAATATAAATGTTTTTTTAAAAGGAATCTTCTTTCAAAAGTAAAGAGGATTTTTCTCATCTCTCATTAACTTTTATGAGATATATGCCTTGTTGACCACTTATTTACTTCTTGTGGTGTATGTAATGCCATTTGGTATATCATATCAATAGTATCCTTTTTATCGTGATATTCTAAGGTATTATGATTTGAATGTTTCAAGGTGGTATGGGACACTTTGGAATGTTTAAGGATTATTTCCTCAAGAATTTGTCAATGGTCTCATTTATAAATATATTCATCTATGTCAACATCATTTGTTGAATGTTTTACTTAATTGAGGTTTATCCATTATGATATCATCTAAAATATTATGGTGAAGGGTTTTTGGTTATTCTAACTATGGATTTTCTGTTTTGGTATCATTCACCATATTATTCCGAATAGTTAGTGTTTATGTTCAATGATTGGGGAATGTTATTTACATTTCATATGTCAGTTTCAATATGAATGTATATGGTGATTATGTTCACACCTTTCATATGAGGAAATCATTGGACATAGTAAGTGTCATTTGGGGCCCGCTATAGCCCCTCAGTGAATCGATAGGTCTCATGAGACAAACTATGGTCTTGGCACAAGGCCTTGACAAAATTATTATTTATGGTATTGGCACGTGGCCTTAACGATATGGTTATGTTTTCCTGTATTATGTATTACCTCATTATGAAAATAGAATTTATGGTTCATGTGGTTATTCTACAACTAAAATACCCATGATTATGTTTATTTATGGCATTACTTACTCATCTCTTATTCCTGCCATAATGTGTTCAAGTTTTTATTAAAGGAACATGTTTTTATGAATTCAACATGCCTAATGTTTATGTTATGATATATTCCGTTGTATTGCTTTCCCTTACTAAGAATTTGACCTCACCCCTTTCATTTTTTTCCTTCCCCAAGTTAAGAAGAATAGATCATTTATTGAGTTTTCAAGGATGCAATCTGTTAGCTTTTATTATGTATCATATTTTGTTTCATTTGAAAATGTAAAATGGGTTCCATATATGTATCTAGTTTCTTCAAGACTACTAAACTAATCAGTTCTTTAGGATACTTATTCCTTTTTTATATAATAATGTAATCAAATAAGTCACTAGCTCTGGGCAACTGGGGTCGGGTCCTTACAGTCCCCACTAACCCTAGTTACTTGGATATTTCCCATGGTTCTTATATTGTCTTTTCTTATTTCAATTACTTGTTTTATTATATAAAAAAAAGCATGTTTTCAATTAATTTTTTTTTTATTTTAAAAACTAACATTTTTAATTATTTCATAATAGTTATACATGGAATCATCTGGTGGTATCCTACTAGAAATGTGAGATCACACCCTACATACACCTATGGGTGTATGTAAATCTCATTTTGTCTATCCCATGTAAAGTCAAGGCCTTTCATGGTGCTGATTTCAGTTATATGTTCTTGTGTTTTATCTTGGAAAATAATTAGTGGTGGTGTAATTGGGTGAAGACCCACATGTTTCATAGATCCTTGTCTATCTAATTGGCCCCTCCAATTTTTTGGTTATTTTGGGTTTTGGTTTTAAATGTTAAAAATTAAACTCATGTTTGTAGTTTTTTCCTTCGATCTCTCATGTTATGGTTATTGGTTATGATGTGATGTATTATTTTTTGGGATTGTTAATATTTTAATCACATGTATGAAACTGTTCCCAAATGTGTAACTCGAATACCTAGGCACTAGTTGCTAGCCCTTGGGGATCAGGAACGCCATTCAGTCCATGTTACGGGCTGAGTTATATGGAATCCTAGGTTGGTTCATGAAACACACAATATTTTGAGATATACAAACAAATAACTTTTAAGAACATTCATGACATAAGTATTCATGGAAAGATATAGCCGTTTATTAGGTTTAACCCTAATAATTTCTACACTAATAATTTTTCTTGCTGCCCCTAAATCCTTTATTTTAAAAACACATTTTAATTGATATTTAATAATAATAATGA
Source organism: Viscum album (assembly GCA_963277665.1). Lineage (NCBI taxonomy): Eukaryota > Viridiplantae > Streptophyta > Magnoliopsida > Santalales > Viscaceae > Viscum > Viscum album. The sequence goes on from OY728129.1 coordinate 4,355,224, forward strand.
GATTCATGTTATTACATATAAACAACATGTCATCCACATATAATAGAAGGTAAATAATACTATTTTTTATAGACATTAAATAAATACAATCTTCATATTGGCTCCTTGTAAAATTGTTATTAATCATAAAAGAATCAAATTTTCTATACCACTGCCTAGAGGGTTGTATTAAACCATACTGTGATTTATTTAAAAGGTATACTTAGTTAGGTTTGAATTATTTATAATAAACCTCAGGAGGCTTCATATATAATTTATCATTAAGATCACCATGAAGGAATGTTGTTTTCACATCTAATTATTCAATGTGATAGTCATAATAGGCAGCAAAAGCAAGTAGCGGCCACATAGAATAGTTCTTTACAACTGGTGAAAAGATTTCATAATAGTCTATTCCCTCTCTTTGGAGGAATCCATTGGTGACTAATCTAGCTTTATACTTGATTTTATTTTCAATAGTGTCATCCTCCTTCAGTTTATAAACCCAGTTACAGCCAATTATTTTAGCATTGGGAGGAATATCAATGATAGACAAAGTGTGATTTTTTATTTAAGGAGTTCATATTTCATCCATGATAGAGATCCAATACTTATGATCTATATCATTAACAGCTTACTAATAAGATTGAGGATCATCATCTATAATATCTTGGGCAACATGAAGATCAAATTAATCAATATCATATTGATTAAAATGAAGAAGGGGTATAGAGACTCTTCTAGCTCTATCACAGGTCAACTAGTAATCAGCATTGTTGTGAGGAGGTTCATTGTCTGAATCTGAATAAGAACTTGAGCTAGATTTAGCTCAGGTTATAGGTCTATAATTGGGTAGAGGAGGATATATATCATCCTCAAATTGGGTTGATGGTTTGGTATCTACAACACCATCAATGGTTGCATCATCACTGTCTAGAGTGACGTTTTTAGACTTGGGAGAGTAGGATTTGTGAGACACCATATCTCTACTAATTATAAACTTTTGGTACCCAGGTTTATCAACCCACAATTTATAACCTTTAACACCTTCTGGATATCCAAAAAAATATACATGAGAGATTTAGGTTCATGTTTATCAGTCTTGACATGGGAATATGAAGTACACCCAAAGACTATTAGGTAGTTATAAAAAGAAGGTTTGTCATTCCATATTTCTTCTAGAGCTTTAAAATGATTAGAATAGGATGAGAACCTATTTATGTAGTATACTTTTGTGGTGGAAACCTCTGCCCAGAATGATTTGGGGAGACCCAAGCATGAAATCATGATTTGGCCTCACTCAAGGATAGTATTATTCATACACTTAGAAATTCCATTATATTGGGGGTTTACCTAATAGTATAGTCCCTTGAAATGCCCTTAGATTGACAAAACTGAATTAAATCAATAGAGAGGTATTCTAATCCATTATTAGTTCTCATTGTTTTTGTTTTCTTTCCTAACTTATTTTCAATAAGACTTTTCTAGGTTTTGAAGTTTTCAAAAACATCATATTTTTTCTGGAGTATGTAAATAAAAACCTTTCTAGATAATTCATCTATAAAGGTAAAAAAAATAGGAGCCTACACCATGGGAGGTGGTCCTAGTTGGTCCCCATAAATCAGACTGAATGTATCTATGAGGAAACTAGCTTTAAAGGTAGACCTGTTGATACTGAATCTCTTAACATTACCCATTACACAATCTTCATAAAAAGGAAGGTTACAGGGTGTAATCTTAGTTAAAATTCATTGTTTATTACATTCCTCAAGATCCTTGGAGCTTAAATGCCCTAATATCCTATGCCATAACAGATTATTATCAGTACTAGACACATATAGACTACATAACTATCTATAATGTGTGTTTCCATTTAATACATATAGTCCATTAACAAGGTGGAACTTGATGACGGTTCTAGAGCATTTAGAGATTTTTAAGAAACCTTATCTAGACCTAAAAGTGAATCCCTTTAAGTCCAAAATTCCAAAGGATATCAGGTTTCTATGGAGGTCAGGAACAAACCTAACATCTAAAAAACTTATGATAGATTAGTTATCTAGTTCTATTAAAATTGAACCTCTTCCTATGATTTTACACCTCTAATTATTTCCTAAAATAACATATCCATATACTCTTTCTACCAAATCAAGGAAATAATCCCTATAGGGATATATATAAAAAGAGCATCCCGAGTCTAGGACCCACTCATGAGTGAGTGCTTGCTTGTACACATTCAATACTTCAATAGTATAACGTCATGCCCCAAATCACTATATAACCAATGGCTAGACCGGCTTTCCACAAGACATCAGGTGTGAATCCCCATACACCAGAGGCTTCTGATTAGTAGCGGGGATGTAAGATGATACATTGGGGAGATTATACCCCCTATATAAGAGTGAAAAAATAATAATGAATAACAAAACATCATCCATAACAATATATAATAAATGTGTTCTAAATAAAAGGAAACCATCAATAATATATGAAATGTAGTGCCCAAATAACCATGAAGAACTTAAAATAATATGTCCACTAGTTTAGTCACTGATACATACCAGATTAAAAGAAAAATAAAACAAAAGGGATATACTACCTCATTAAGCTAAACCTCATCCTATCTCTTAACATCACCTGAGATATCCTTCTTGACCATTCTAACCATGGAAAAACACAACAAGTAGATACAATAAACATATAAGAGCTACTTAGGTACCCATGTACAATGGAGACCCATGTAGGGTGTGAGTACAACTCAGTATACCACCACCAACGGTGTCTAAAAAAATATAGTCTGAGTATACAGTACATGTAATAAGCGATAGATAGGGGTATTAATTTGAAAAAATTAATAATACACATAAAATAAACCCACTGAGCCTTGAGTTCTGGGTTGACACATGAGGTCATCCAAAACTGCTTCGATACATTGTGAGATATATCTGTCGAGTAATGGATCCTACTGCATCAGGAAGGATCTCCTAAATCACTGGCGGATTCTCCCGATTTAGGACTAATAACCAGTATCCTATCTCAAGAAAATTTATGTCTCACACTCAGATATCAAGTGGTGGATCCTACTACTTAACATGGATCACCAATATCATGTCTCAATTAAAGTTATTGGGTTCCATACAAATTCCCATATTGGAGTTTCTTATGTATTCCTAGAGTGCAATACTATGCTAAGGGGAAAATTTCATCTCATACTGGGCACTATGTAAATTTCCATGTTGGATTCACTTATATATTCCCAGGGCACAATACCATGCTAAAGGGAAAAGATACCAATCACAAGTGGTGGATTCCCATGCACTAGAGAAAATAACCAATGCCACATCTCACAATATAGTGGTCTAATCCCTCGGGAATTCTATCACCAATATCAAGTACAAGAAATCCAAGAAAATCATGCATCAACCATATTAACATATAATCACAATCCATATTGGTCAATTTATCAAATTACTAATTTACTAGTCATTTATTATCATTCGGTGGATTATTCTAAATCAGGATGAATCACTAATACCATATCAAACCAAGATACCATTTATCACTATGTACATGTCATGCCAAGTTGGTCAATTAATCTTGTTATCAATTAACATGGAATTTAATCTCATTTGATTGATTCTACTACCTAGGATGAATCATTGAAGGTAAGCATCAAGTAAATATCCACTTTAAGAAATTGGTATATTATTTTTTAGTAAGAGGAATCACCAATGGTATTCATCAAGTAACCATACACACATAATCTATCAAGGTAAAATTAATATATTTACCAATTAAATTACCATTTATCCATAACCGGTGTATTCTATTACATTAATATGAATCAGAAATATCATGTCAATTCAGGTTATTGAATTTTTATATCTTAACTGTTATGTCAAGTTCACAAGGTTAAGAAAATTAACAATAATTTCCATTCAATAAATGGTTGTCACACCTCTCGGGTGGTCTCAAGTCTTGATCACAACATTAAGAGACCCAATAGGGTCTTTAGGAGGTCAAGCATATGAATTTTCATCAAGGAAATGGATTACCAAATTATTTAGGTCACATGTGAAGCATTCCAACACAATCTCGCATACTGCATATAATATAAAATAGAAAAAAGATGAAAGGGATTTGTTCTAGAACACATAACTCAAATAGGGTTAACCCCAAGCCAAGCGAGGTCCCATGACATTTAATTCATTACCCCAATCCATTTTTTCTTCCATAAACACCATGGTTCTTATCTCATTCCAAAGAAATGAAATTTATTAATTATAACTAAGTTATATTTTATTTTTTTTAACAGGGAACCTTATACCCAATGGAAGAAGACAACATTCTAAAAGACATACCAGACAATGTTGCCTATTTAGAACAATGACTAACCCTCCATGTGTGATCCACAAAACACTTTTGACTCCATTCTATGGAAAAGGCCTATCGTGTGACAACACAATAACTACCAATTTAATATAATTAAATTTAAATCCTTGAAAAGAGAAAACCAACAATGTACCTTTAACAAATCACAATGAAGTGTGTTCAACAACATGGGATATCCCCTCACCAGGCAGATCCAAGATCCCATCAACCTCAGAGAAATCCGCCAGGATCTGGTGGATCCATCATCCAATTTATAATTTGGATACAATCCACGACAATGAGAAAAATAAAGTGAGAGTGAAACCAAGTGATTGTAGAAGATATAACTCCCCAAGAGGAATCCATCATAATTGACAATGCTTCAATTGGTGAAGATATGAGATCAGAATGGATCCTGGAAGCCAAGATCTTTGTCTCCCATTTCTTCTTGCATAAGGGATTTTAAGGGGAGCAGTTTTGAGGGTTATGAAGTATTTTTGTTACTTAATAACTTTTCTCACACTTCCTCGGAATAAATTTTGATGTGAAAAATAATTTTATGTCATAAAATCCTCAACCAAATATCTTACTAGGTTTGGCCAAATAGAATCATGCCGTGAAAATATTTCCCATGCCTTCTGAGTCTATTTTTACACCTTAAACCCATTTGGCATACCCCATAAACCCCCTTATATCATAAATTATGTATCTATTATTTAAATAAGATTTTTTATCCCAAAAAACAATTTGGAATCCCTAGATACTCCCCTTTCAGCTCTCCAGACCCTCGAGACTTCATCATATACTTGGAAACTATCCAAAAACATCCTTTTGGAATGTTTAAATACACATAAACTCATCCTGATTTCTGATTCTCAAGACGAACTACCCAAAAAAGAAAAAATTTATATTTCCCATCGAAAAAATGAACCTATAAGAATGTGGGTTCTTATAAGTTGTTTCGTAACCAGAATCCACTCAAAGGAAATAGTCAATAGGTTCTTTAGTCTCATAATTTTGGTTTAGTTTTCTATACTCTATTTTAGTGTTCTTGTACTTACCATAGTGGAAAAAAACAATTTCCCTTAACCTAAAATTTTTTGGTTTATTATTCTTCCTTTTGTCTTTACTATAGTACTTATTCTCATCCCTAGATTTGGCCTAACCCTAGTAAAAAGACTCTCAAACTCACCCTAAATTCAAGGTTTAGAATAGAATTCCTTGAGAGTAGGTAATATTTAACCTCTTGTGGGGTTAGATAGTTGAAACCATACATCATTATCTTTGTGAATTTGTTATAGGCGTTATCTAAAGAAATTAAAATAATCATGGATTGATCTTTATCATCAACAATAATATTTATATTGTCTAAATAAATCATGATTCTATTGAATTCATCCAAGTAGGATTTAAATGAAACACCATATTTCATTTTAAATATAAACATTTGATGTTTCTTATAAAGCCAACCAATAAGTGAAGCATTCATATAAAATTTCTCTAATTTAAGCCATATACCAGTAGTTTTAGTTTCATAAGAAAATTATCTAAACACATTTTCACCTAAAGAAAGAAGTTGAGAACTATGATCTATAATAAGAACAACAAAAGATATATCTTGATAAATAATGGAGGTCTTACCCTTAGTTATCTGTGTAACAATGGGTTTCTTAGGGACATATGGGTCATCAATTAACCCCTTCCGAATAAGTAGGGCTCTCATATTAGTCCATCATAAATTGAAATCATTTCACCATCAAAATTTTCAATTTCAAACCTAGTTTAAGTCATGTTTATCTGAAGGCTCTGATACCAGTTTGTTGGGGACAATGTTAATTGTACACCCTCAAAAAATAGCCAAGATAAACATATGTGCATGTTATTTCAATTAGGTATTAGAATTAGAATAATATTTATGGTGATGATTATTTCAATTAAAAAAATAATAGGGTAGTGGTGATTTAAGATGATATTGCAACCCCAAAATTAAACAAAAACCAGATTTGATTCAAGAAATAGTTTTGGAAGAAAAATTAAGAAAGCATTAAATATTAAACTTGAGATTTAATGTGTTTCAGTCCCTTTGGGTCCAACGAGCATGAAAATAACACCATCCACTCATATAATAATTTTATTACTCTCAAATGAAAAAATATATATAAGATAAAGCAAATAATAAAGGATAAACATAATACAAGAAAAGGAACTTTTAACTACTTCTCTGATAGTAATCAATAGAAAGAAGAACTTATAAAATCAGAAGAATTAAATTCTTTCCAAGGTATTTATTGATTCTTGGATGTTGAATATGTATATATAAGCTCAAAAGTATGAACAAATTCCCATTATTCTGTCTACTTAAAGCAAGTCCTCACATGTTCTTCCAGGTTTGATGTAAATCCACACTTCTTCACTAGGAAGTATTGTCATCACAAAATCCACTAGAAATGGTGCACTATAAGTTCAATTAGGGATATTATAGGCTCATAACCATGGTTTGATCGGATAAAAACATCACTCCACGATTAAGGTTTCACTATAGGAGAAATGGGAGCATAATGGTGGGTTGAAACAAAGATCGATCTCTTGCACTGATGGGATTTGACTTCAGGGGGTCATAAATCTCCTTGAAAATAGTAGTTCCTCAAAATGGCTTGTCTAACCAATATATTCAATGAAACCATGCAGAACGTAATTTAAATGGATCCATAAAAATAATTTGAACATGTGGAGGGTTCAGATAAAAAGGGTGGTGAGATTAATCAACGACCAGAAAACAACACTATTGGGGATCAATGACTCAGTGGGCTTGGGTCAAAAGAAGAATATAGAAATTTGAATATAATGGCTCAAACCACGGGCCCATGGGGAAACCCAGTGAAAAAGTATATCCATAAAATGAAATTGATCATAAACATGGAATTAATTCTAAATTCACAGATCATTCATCACTCCTGTTCAGGATTCAAATCTTTATGTTGATCTCTCCATTTTCATTATTGACCTACTTAAAATTTCATGAATCATACTCTGAAATTTTATGACCATGTTAAACTGAATTCAAGTGTCCTGAAGATGAAATTGATCATCACATCATTCAAATTTAGCTGTGAAAATCACATCTCATCTTATATTGATGGGAATTTGGGAATACAAAAAATTCCCATTGTCACCCACGGATTAATATAATCTCAGGTTTGAACCCTAAACCTAACTCTCAGGTTGTCTATTGAATAACTGCCATGTAATTATATTGTATCCTAATCATTGAAATAGATAAGAATAAAAATTAATATCTCTATCAAAAATAAAGAAAAGTAAGTGTAAATTTGGTTCTCATCGAACAAAAAAAAGGTTTCTTCACCAGGCAATAGGATGGTGATATTGGGGTGCAACCTTCATTCTCCTTTGAGAACTCTAAATAGGTACCAACCTAATTATTTGATGTATAATCTTTCCCAGTGTGATAAACTAATAGATAGGTAAGTTAGGAATGGAATTTTTTGTCGATGTTTATTTTTACAACCTTGTAATAATCTACTAATACATATCATTGATAAATTAAATGTTGTACAATATTTTCAGTGGTCCTTTTCAAGGAATTCTTTGAAAAATTTATTTGTTTGTGATTTCATTTATAATCTTAACCTCAAGGCCATTCTACTAGAAATTTGACTGAGAATTTACACTGCAATTTTCCACTGGTAATATCCCCTTCTACTTTCAACTACAAATTTCCAAAAATGAATTCCAAGATGAAAAATCTACTAGAAATTTGCACTGTAATTTCATAGTTGGATTTCCTAGTTGAAATTTTTAATTATTTTAGAATAATTGGTTTGTGATTTCAAAATTGATTTAAAGTGTAAATGTAATATGCTCTTTCCACTATGAATTTCCACAAGGAATACCCATATGACATCTCTATTAGATACTAACACTATGAATTTGCAGTTGGGATTTCCACTTGATATTTTCAAAAGATTTCAAATATATGATTTGTGATGTATAATTTATTTAAAGTGGAAATGTCATCTTGTATTTTGATGGTATTATTTAAAATTGAATATAAGTGGAAATTTCCACTAGTATGTTTCATTGGGACTTTCCAATGGAAATTTACAATGAAAGTTTCCAAATTATTCAAAAGAAATCACCCCATCCAATAGTTTTATAAAAAAAGGTGATATGATAGTTTGTGATTCTACATTGAAAAGGTTAGAATTAATGGGATCAAGCTGAATTTTTATGGTGAAAATGATTAAGAACATAGAAATTTAATAGATTTGAATATTGTTTATTATTCATCTGACTCTTACATGAGGGATCATAACAGTGATGACATTACAAAATCAAACTGCAATGTAGAAATTTTCATCGATAGAGATGAAGTTACAGATTCAGAAGAAAACACCACATCCAATAGCATTTATAAACAAAGCACTACATGGAGACCGTGAATTGGGATAGTTTTTAAATCAGATTCTGAAGCCTATTAATTTTATGTTACTTACATAGTTATTGTTGGTTTCAATGTATAGAAGAGGTGTGTTAAAAAACATAAAAAGAATAAAAGTTTAGTAACATCAACATTGTATACATATATAAAATAATGATGCCAAAGATCATACAAACATGATGTCAATGTCAAAAATCCACATATCAAATCAAGGACCAATTATCCAAAACGAAAGTGAGTTGTCTAGATTTACAATATGAAATATGCGTGAAGGAAATTAGTTGAGGAGCATAACCACTCTTTACATTATCTAGATACTATGCATTTGATTAGGTTACAACGACACATCCATGATGCACAAGGTGGAGAGTTGGATGTAAATGATAAAGTTGATCTAAAGCCTGATGATTCATTTTCACTTGTAACAGCCATTGCAGGTGGGCCCTAGAGTCTTGGATATACATGAGTAGACCAACATAATTTTTTATGGTCCAAAATACAGAGAGAGAGAGTTTAATCTAGGTGATGCTAATGGTATGTTACAATATCTAGAGAACCAATCAAGGTATAACACATTATTCTTGTACTCAATAAAACTTGACACGTGTGGTCAAATTTAAAATGTATTTTTGATTGATCCTAAAATAAAGGTGGATTACGATCATTTTGGAGATTTTTTCATGTTTAACACTAACTTCAACACAAACAAGGAGTATAGGCCTTTGGGTGTGTTTGTAGGTGTAAACCATCATAAGAAGACAGTAATTTTCAGTGCATCTTTTTTATATGATGAGACAACTGAATTATTTAGTTAGTTGTTTATTATATTTTTTGATTTTCATGATGATAAGAATATTGAGACAATTTTCATAGATCAATATAAAACCATGTCTAAAGCCATTTCTTTATCCTTACCTAAAACAAGACACGCCCAATGCACTTGTTACTTAATGAAAAAATGGAATTAAACACTTAGGTCCTTTAATGAAAAATGGGACAACTTTGTTAGAGAAATTAAAAAAATGAATGTATGGGGTTGATGAAACATTAAAATTTGAGGCTTTATGGCAACAAATCCAAGAAGAATGTAGAAATATAAATTTTTCATGGTTAGAAGATATGTAAAAAGTAATAGAAAATGGGATCATTGTTTCTTGAAGACTGCATTGAAATTAGACATTCAAAGCACATAGTTGAGTGAGAGTTTCAATGGAGTATTAAATGATTTCTTGAATCATAAGATCATGGTTCAAGCCAGTCATTTGTACACACAATTTTTTTTAATCTTTTTCAGTATGAACACCAACTATGTTGTGCGTGTTACCTTAAGTATTCTAATGAAATAGTTTCCCCAAAAGGTTTATTGATGAAATGAAAGGTTCCTAAAATTAGTTTTCAGTTGTAGTGTACGAATAATCACTTATGAGAATTGATTGTACCTACATGAAACTTGAGAGTTATGGGTATTTGTGTTATCATGAACTCAAAATATTAGAGAGGTTGGATGTACAATGCTTGCTAGATTTATATATCCATAAGATATGGAAAAGAAGTGCATGTAACATCCACATAGAAGACATAAAATTTAATCATGTTAAAGAAGATTTGATGAAAATAAAAGATAAATGTTACCAACAATTGGAACAAATGGAAATAAATCTTATAACTGAGTCCTGTGAGTTTGAACAAGGACATGTGATTGGGATGTCAAATCTGAACAATTATGCGAGGGAATTTTAGGAAGCTAGAAAGAATTTACCCTCAAAACACAATCAAGAAGAATTTAACATGGAACATAAAAAGTAATCTAAAACATCATTCAAGAAGAAAGATAAAATAAAAGGCAGTGATAGGTTCAAAATCTATCTAGAGTAGGAAAGAAAACTCATAAAGAATAGGCGCAATATCACAAAACAAGAGGATGCTAAACCTATATGTAATTGGTATTTTATGATTATGTTAATGAACTAATATAGGCTGTGATATCATGGATAAAAATGGTATATTGTTTCTATAGGGAAGTTCTAAAGAATTATCAAATGCTGGCTACCATAGTGCTCCTTTTATTGATTTTAATGTTTGTAATTTTTGTACCGTAGGTTGAAAAACTTCATATTTAAACACGCTTCAGAAGACATCATATATTACGATCTTAGGATAAACTACTATTATGCAACAATTATACTATTTCTATTTTTGGTTATTAATATAAAATTCTTATTGGAATTAGGAGGAAATGAATACCATTCAGAGTAGAAATTTAATCAACCAATGACTCCTTTCTTGGATTCACCAAAACCAGCAATAATGTTCTTCAAGGTAAGCGGGTTTATTGAAATATGTCATAAACTCAAAGAAAATAAGAAAATATTTTATATAAGAATACAGGTAAATATGGTGCAAGTAGTCACTCTGACAGAAAAATTTTGAAAACATGCACCACAAATTAGAATGGCAGCAGAAGTTTAAGGATTAACATGTCAATGGAAACATCTTGGCATTCAATTGTTCTATGGGTTTAACTATAGTTGTTATCACAGTGTGCAAATGTTTATGAAACTAGTTTTTATAAATAATGATGTGGGTGGTTGTACTAGATGCTTACTACAATTGTTTCATTTATTATTAAGTTAATAATGTTAAAGTCAAAGATATTTTTTAAGGTAGATTGCATTCCTAGTAATTATAAGTATGAGAAATTTCAATTTGTTTCCTTTGAATGTTAACGACCCATTTGTAGTGTTATCAAACCACTAGGACCTTCCCATGGTCATTACCAGTTAGAATTTCTAATTCAATTTTAGTGTAAATTTCCACTTCCATTTTTCAGTGCCAAGTTGTAGTACTGGAAATTTCCATTAAAAAATTGTATAGAATCAAAGTAGAAACTTCCATTCATGGTATATAGTGGGAGTTTCTAGTAAAATTTTTTAATGATAATTCCCGATGTGAATTCTATATAGTGCACATTTCCAACTGATTCCAAGAATAGACATTGGAGACTACAAAGCTAGATTACATTTTAACATCTATCATATAGTCACATATTACATCAATATCAGATATATCAATATGATCATTCAAATAACCAAATAACCATTTCCACCCCTATTTACTTCCCACCCAAATGATCTAAATGAAAGTGGAAATTTCCATTCAAGTTTTACAGTGGGAGTTTCTAGTGAATATCTCTAATGAGAATTTCCATTGGAAATTCTCTATAGTATATGTTTCCATTTGATTATAAGAAAAGTAATTGGAGACTACAAATTCATATTACAGTTTAATAACTATCATATAGTTACATATTATATCAATACCATCTATCTAAATCAAAGTGGATACTTCCAGTTATGGTTTTCAGTGGGGGTTTCTAGTGGAAATTTCTAATGAAAATTCCCAGTGGAAATTTCTAGAGATTTCCTATTGGAAAATTCTACACACTTTAAGTTTCCAATTGATTATAAGAATAGAAAGTAGAAACTAAAAACTCAAAAAAAAAATATAACAACTATCATACAGTCACATATTACATCATAATCATTTTTACCTCCAATATATTACCCACCCAAATCATAATAAAAAAATCAAGTTAGTTAAGTTTTTTAAAGACTATCAAAATTTAAGTTTTCATGAAATAATGATTCAACTATATTGAAAGTTTCTTACCACAACCAAATACTTTCTACTATCATCTTCAACCACTGATGTTATCCTTTCAGGATTATTAAAAAAGTAATGAACCATAGACAATTGATTCTCTTTGACTTCCTTTTCACTCAATCAAGGTGGCACTACAACACATGTTTCCAAACATTCCATTACACCATAATAATGACACCACTATCCAAAGTGTCATCTTTATGCTGCAGAGTATTCTCAATTATCATGTCCCATTTACATTTCTTGAAATCATCTACAAAATTTTGGTAGAAAACATTTTCCAAACAAAATTTATGTAAAAAAAAGAAATGAGCAGTCCATATTGCAATTTATGGAAAATCTTGTCCAACATTGTATACATTTTTACCACACTAACTACATATTTAATAAATGGGTCACTAGTTCTTGTTCCATGAATATTTTTCATGAAATTATAATATCTAAACATTTAATATTCATGACTAACAAATTCCAATGGATATTGTCTAAATTTACTCGGTAGAATAAATATGTGCAAGACCTCATACCAGAAACTGTTAGCAGGTTCAAAAGTATCTCCTTCAAATTCTCATTTGATGAATAGATAACTGCCTAGAAGAAAATAAAAAATGAAAATCAAATAATGTAGTCATAATTAACTTCAAACATATACTAAAGTAATATAAATAATGAAAAAAATAAGATATTTTATTATGAGAAAAATGAAGTTCAGTATGGGAATAAAGGAAAATATTTCCATTTCAGTAATGCCAGCCATGGTATGTAGCCGACATCATTCTTAAATTATCACAATGTATGCATAAATGACCTATTTCCAAAAAAAGAGCTAATCAAATAAAAAACAATAGCACTAGTTATGTAAACTGATATGACACATACCTTACTTGATGTGCACGTCTTGTTTAATAAATTGATAATGTCTTGCAAATTGATCTGATATGATTTCTTAGTGAATTTCCAAACTATATTGCTTCTTTCAAGGAGGTCATATGTTATTTTAGTCCAAAGTAAAATATATTAAAAGAAATACTAATTACATAAATCCAGTTACATTACCTCTCCCCATCAATAACATCAAGCTGTATTTGCAGCAACCTTATATATTATATCATTTCTCATCACTATACTTTGATGTTTCACCCACCTAGGAAGTAGCTGAGATAACTTATGGGTAATTTAATGTCTCTTCTTTGCAGTCACCTCTAAATAAACATAAGGAGATTGGAGATTATGTTTCCTCACCCTACTTTTGACACCTCTAATCAATGATGTTTGTTTTTTTGAGGTAGAAGAGGCTATAGTGAACTATTGAGGACCTTTTACTTATTCCATAATTAAATATTCATTGACTTATTTGTCTTGATTTCTTCTCTATATATTAGTAGTTTCCCTCATGTCATCTCCAAGAATGTCATGTGTTCTCTCCTCCATAGTGGCGGCTGAAGTTGTATTTTTTTTATTTCTAAATTTCTGCAATCCCAATATCCTCTAAAGAATCATCTTTCTCTTCACCAATAACTAGTTTGATCTCTTCCTTATTCTTCATTATTTCTCTCGAATGATTAATTTGTAAATTATTTAACTTTAATTATGCCTCTAGTCTCCTGGCATTTTTATTAAGTTTCATATTCTCCATATAACACCCAAAAGTTTCCTCAGTTGAAACTTTTTTCACGTGTCCTTTGATATGAATTGAAAGTTTGTTCACCAACAACCACATGATCATGTTGTTTTGTTTCATCACCAACAAAAGGCTGACCATGTTTTTTTTCAACAAAAACCAACTTAATAGGGTTTTTAATTTTAGAAGGAATTTATTGTAGCCTTGGAGTGATTTGAGTCTATATGGAATAGTTGAAAAATAAATGCAGATATTAAAAATTAATTTGAAAATAAAGGACAATTATAAACATATTCTAGTAACATTGCCTTAGGAGTTTCTTATAGAAAATCATCAACATCTTGAAAACTCCACCAAATAAATAATGGTGCACTGTCTCTTTTTGGTGGAACATTCCCATTATTCTCAGCATACAAATACTATAACAACTAATATTGTTAATAATAGATCAAGTAACTTATCAAAAATAAGAAAAGTTAAAAAACCTTTAATAACTTACCAATAAACTGACAATAGAACCTACAAATTTTAAAGGAGTGGTGAAATTGTTTTTCGCTGATGTAATTAGTTGGCAATGAATACCAGCATCCCATGAATAACACTTAACTTTTGAGATGTCTTCAAAATATGTGATGAAATTACAACCCACATAGGAACCATAAGTGGGGGAAAATAACGTCATGTATGAAAAAAAGGGAAACCAAACATTACACATCAGAAAAATCTTTCTCTTTGCCACCTCAAAAGTTTCAATTATGGATCTTATCCCTATGATAATAGCCGACCAACATCTCTAAACCTCATACTCAATAGTGTTGAGATATTTGTCCATAATGTATAGGCAGCTGACAATGGTATGTCACCATCCTCAATTCCATATATATGGTAGATTTCAGCAATTTTTAACTCCATAATCCTTCTTGGTATGTCAAACAATTGTAAAGTGATGTTTTACCTCTGTATAAAAAATAAAATAGAGCCATCATTTTTCTTTACAATCATCAAATGTTAGTATGTTATCGGGAAACAATTTAAACAACTGCCAAAATGGAATCCTTTGAAGAAATTTTATGTGATTTAAAGTAATATTTAGCATGATATCATTAAATATTTTCCACATCCCAGTCATCGAAGAACTGTAATGGATAGAACTCGATGTAGAGGATTCTTCTAACATTAAAAAAAACATCCCTAACAAATTAGAATCACATATAGAAAAAAGTGAAATTGGGAAACAGGTAGTGGAAATTCAAACTAGAAAAATTCCAAATGATTTTATAAATTTTTCTATATTTCGGAATTCCCACTAGGCATTGTCAGTGGAAATTTTCAAATTATTCAATTAATTGTATATTCTTGTAGGAATTTATAGTGGAAATTTCCACTGTAAATTTCCACTTTGAAATTCCACTGTGAATTTCTACAATGAATTTCCAATAGGGGTTTTCATTGTGAATGTCCAGTGGGAATTTCTACTGGGAAAGACCACTTGGAATTTCTAGTGGGGGTTTCCATTATGAATGTCGGGTGTGAATTTCCACTGGGAATAACCAGTGGGAATTACCAGTGGGATTTGCACAAGGAATTTGGAAATTCTCATTGGAAATTTTCAACTCATCAAATAATAAGTTATTCCGTAGTTAGAAATTATAATTAAATTTAATTGGGAATGACCACTGGGGAGTAGAATGGGAATTTTCACTATAATTTCCAGTGTCACTTTCCACTATGGAATTTCCAATAGGGAATGACAGTGGGAATTTCAAACAGAAAAATGCCGAGTGGAAAATCTGACTACTGAAATTTCAAGTTAGAGTGCATTGAAAAGATCATCTAAAAGTAGACAACTAAGCAGTAATCAATTCAAAATTAAAAATTTGTTTTAGAATAATTTTCAAATAGTTAATAAAAATTTATAGTTCTAATCAATTTGGAATTCCATTGGGGATTCCCATTTTTAAAGATGAAATATAAATTATTGGTGCATAAAAATGCTGAGTAAGAATGTCTACTTGGAATTTCCACTAGGAATTCCTAGTTGTAATTTAAACTGGTAATTCCTAGTTGGAATTCCCACAAGGATTTCCACAAGTGAATAGTTATAGGGAAATTTACACTTGGAATTATCGTTATAAATTTTCAACTCATTGAAGTGAAATTTATTCTAGTTGGAAATTATAATTGAATATAGTAGGGAATTTCCTTTGGGAATTTCCACTGGGAATTTCCACAAGGAATTTCCGTTGAGAATTTCTATAGGGAATTTCCACTGGTAATTGTCACTAAGAATGACTGCTAGGAATGTCCACTTGGAATGCCTACTAGTAATTTCCACTAGAAATTTCCACTAGAAATTTCCGCTAAGAATGACCACTGGGAATGTACACTGGGAATGTCCACTAGGAATTTCCACTGTGAATTTCCTTTGGGAATTGAGACTGGGAATTTTCACTAGGTATTACCACTGAGAATGTACATTAGGAATGTCCACTAGGGATGTCCACTAGGAATTGTGACTGGGAATTTCCACTGGGAATTCTGACTAGAAATTTCTATTGGGAATGTCCACTTGGAATTACCACTGGAAATTTCCACTTAGAATTTCCATTGGAAATGACCACTAGAAATTTCCACTGGAAATGTCCACTGGGAATTTCCACTAGGAATTATTGTTTGAAGATTTCAATTGATAATAAATAGTTTACTTGTTGGGATTTATTAGTGAAGATAACAGTGAATTTCCACTGGAAATTTACTCTTGGACTTTCTAGACAATTTTCCACTAGGAATTCAAATTAGGTAAATGCTAGTGGCAATTTCCACTTTGGAATTTCCAATAGGGAATGACAGTGGGAATTTTAACTAGAAAAATCTCCAGTGGAAAAGCCGGCTGCTGAAATTTCTAGTTATAGTACTTGAAAAAATCATTTAGAAGTTGACAGTTAACATCCAATCAATTCCAAATTAAAAATAGGTTTTGGAATCATTTGAAAAACGTTACTAGGAATTTACTGTTGTAATCAATTTGGAAATCCGATGAGTATTTCCAGTGAAAATATGAAATAGAAATTACTAGTGCATAAAAATTCTAACTAAAAATGCCAACTTGGAAATTTTACTAGGCAACATCAATAGGGAATTACATGTGTGAATTATCAGTCATAATTCCCATTGAAAATACCCAACAACAAATATCAGTGAATATAAATTCTCACTTGAGATTCCTATACTAGTGCAAAGTGTCAGATGAAATTTCAAATTGTATTCAACTTGTAAATCAAACTGCAAATTTCCAGATGACATTTACAATTCCAATAAATTAGAAATTAAAATTCAGTTATATTGAATGAAATTCAAATTACTAGTGTAAATTGACAATGGAAATTTATACTGAAAATACCAGCTGAAATTTCCCAGTGTAAATTCCCACAGGAAACTCCCAGTGGTAACTCAAAATAAATATTACAAGAAACATTCAAAGTGTAAAAATAATGACACTGAAAATTGGAAGTATATAACCACTCTAAAATTTTCAAATAGTGATTTATTGTTTTACAAATACTTTAAAAGGATAGCGGTCCCTTTAAAATTTAAAGAAAATAAAAAAAATAGTGTTAAATAAAAATGGGCAATTATGAATGTAAATAGACATAACTAGTGGGAATTGAGCCAAAAAAATGGAAGTGTAAATTCACACTACAAATCATTTTCATAATTTTGGAATGGGATAGTTGAAATGAATAGTTAAAAACAATTGGAAATTCCAATGAAATTTATCATACTTGCAACTATTGAAAAAAAAGGAAAATTGGAATGAAAATTGCTAGTTGAACATCCTACTATAAAAAACCAAACAATCACATTCATAGTGTCTTATTTTCTCACACACAGAAACACTAACATCCCTTCAAAAACTCAAACACACCAATACAAACTGAAACAATATTAATCTCTCTATCTCTATATCTCCAAACATTTATAAATAAATAACCAAATACAAGTCTATCTCAGTGACCCTGATTAATTATAAACAAAACAAAGAATATAAATAAAATAAACCACCTGTCATCTTTCATCCTTGTTGGTATATTGAATCAGTATAATAGTAGTCAACAAGTGGTACACCGAAATGTTGGTGTCAGGTTTTTCTGAGAGATCCACCGAGGGGTTCTCTGAGAGATTCACCGAGTGGGTCTCCGAAAGAATCGTGAAGGGTTCGCCAAGGGATTCACTAAAGGGTTTGCTGAGGGATTCCTCGAGCAGGTCACTAATGGAATCATGAAGGGGTTCACCGAAGGGTTCTTTGATGGAATCACGGAGGGGTTCATGAAGGGGTTTGTTGATAGAATCATTGAGGGTTTCGCTGACAGAATCGCTGAAGGGTTTGGTGGACCACCAATATTTTAGACTGGGTGTCCGATTTGATTTTCAACCCCAAAAATGACCGAAGTTCCATAAAACATATTATCCACATGGAACCAATTGAATGACCAATAGGATATTCAAAGACATGAGATATTTTTCAGTCATCCACATCCTATCCCTATAAATTGGAACCAAGCCGACCTCCACTTGGGATTCAACCACAAACACAATCCCACTCCCCAAATCCCCACAAAGAACCCCATCCCCATGCTCACATACATCCCCACACTCATATACCATGAATAACCATCCTCTTCACCCTTTTCCTCTTTCCTTGAATGAGTACTATTGCATCTGGGTAGTAGAGGACCGCATAGCCCGACGTTCCCCACAAACACAGAAGCATCGAAACTCTGCATTTGTGTGACCCCTGGTATCAGCCCCTAAAGGGTTTTCAATGAAACGTTCAACTACAACAGGAAATTGAGGTGCCCAAGCGACTGCAGGATCTCGCCTGACAAATGATTATGTGACAGGTCCAACATCTCTAGGTCGGAAAGATCTGAGATTTGGTTTGGGATTTTTATGAATAATCCATTTTGGATAATATTCAATATAAGGAGGATCTTATGTTGACCAATCTTGAGAGGGATGGATAATAAGAGGCTATTGATGTAAAGTTCGATCATGGGTTGTATGTTGGAGATTTGATTGTATGTTCTCGCAGGAACCTGTCTAATTTTTTGTGATTTAATTGCTAAAATTATCAGTAGGTCGAGATAACTCTTGTCTTCCTGAGAAGAATTCTATAAGAGCATGGGTATCATAGAAAGTGTTTGAGGAAATTCCCCATAGATGAATTTACCATGTAAGTTGATACTGAAGAGGCCCGAGATAGTGCCTAGCCAACCAGGTATGGGGCCTCTAAGTTGACTCTTGTCCAGATCCAAGATCCTCAACTTTTACAGCTTCCTTAACCATACGGGTACCTGAACTATGAGATGGCACCTGCCTAGGCTTAAAAATTGAATATTTTCAAATCCAACTGCATCAAAATCATTCAGCAATGCCTCATTTATAAAGTTTCCTGAAACTAAAAGAACTGTAAGGTTCCTCCAACCCATCAAGATTTTGATCGTCTTTGAAATGTTAGTCAATTGGGTGATAGAAAATGAAAGGTATGTGAGGGATTGCAGAGCAAGCACGTCCGGTGAAATATTTCCTCCCAATTTATTCTTGGATAACCTTATTGATTTTAAGGATTTTTATGCATAAAAACTTCTTGGAAATTGACCCATAATGCAATTGCCACCAACATCAAATATAGTGAGCCTTATTATCTTTGGGAAATCAAAATTAGTCATGTTTCCTTGAAGTGAATTGGACTAAAGATTTAGTGTTTTGAAATTTGTGCAGTTGAATAAATAAACTGGTAGTGTAGCACTAAAGTTTTTCATTTGAAGGAGTATACTTTCTAAGTCTGATAGGTGGCCAAAATCTAGTGGGAGGGCACCACTAAAGTTATTGGAATAGAGGTCAAGGATGGTGAGGTTGGAGATGCGAATGACGCAGTTGTCTATAGATCCCATCATCTTATTTTAAGATAATCGAAGCTCTCTCAAACCCAATGCGCCATACATTTCTTTCGGAAGCTTCCCAATCAACTTGGGTATCAAGATAGGTTCAATTAGAGGTGTTTGAAGAAAACACAATAGAGAATAAGAATCATTTTTAACAAATTCAAAAGAACATAAAAGAAACGGGAAAGTAAAGAAAACAATTGATCTATATGGTTCAGACCTTTTGGTCCTAATCCACGGCAAGAACACCACCACATTTTTTTTTATTATTATGGAAAATAAAACAAAACACATGAAAATAGAGAATACTGAGTAAATAAAACCACACACACGGACCATAGAAAATATCTGAGAACATGGACCTCGTCACCCCAATGATGAATCCTGGCTCGGAGATAGCAACATACTCCCCCAAACTGGTCGGACTCACACACACAACCCTGAGAACCAAACCAAAAAGAAAATAAGATCATAAAATGCAGATGAATAATAAAGAAAAGTAATGGATCACAAAACTGGAAGTGTCAAAGGAAATACGGATCTACCATGGTGTAGGGATCTTGAACATGAAGTGGTCCACATAGAGCTTGCGAGTCCCAAGCTCTCCGCCAGAGAAGGTCACTGGAATGGGGAAGGCATAATGACATGGATGTGGCGGGAATCTACTCTCTAGAATGAAGATGAGGAAGGATGAAGAAGAATCTTGGGCTGAAGCTCTTGCCTCGACAAATGAAGCGACAAAGCAATAAAGTAGAATTAGGCGATGCGGGATGTGTGGATAGTTGAGAACATGCGAAAGAATCTTAAAGGTAGGTCGGTACAATGGTCAGCCAAAAAGAACAACACATGCAGCAGACATAGAGCAAAAGGTTGGAAGTGGTAAGGATCACTGAGAAACACAAAACAGAAATCTAGAGCCTTCAAATGGAGTTCAATCGATGACTAGTAGGAAGCATCTCAGGCAAATCACCACAGTGGCAGCACGGGGGCCAGGTGGAACAACGGATCAATAGGTCAACCGAGCATCCTTCATAAGGGATCCCAGTAGTGCCAACGACCCACATAAAGGCCCAATAACACAGAAACCCAAGAGAAGGACCAGTAAAACAAAATTTTCATAATAAAATAAATCCAACATTTTTACATAAAAAATCTTAAATCAAAACTTTTAAATTAAAAACCAAATAAATAAAAGATCTCCACATTTTCAAATTTAAAAACAAAATGATGGTGTTCTTGCAACCCTAACTATTCTATAGTGGGTTCAGACATATTTTATTTAACAAAAATAAACCTAAGTCTACTGAATCTTCCTAGCACAGAGCCTCTTAGCATATGCCACATTGGCACACAGACTGCCCGTACCCACACTTCTACTGCTTACCAAAATTACTAAGCATGCTTAGAAGTTTAAACTAACCAAGAAAAGAAATTAAATATAACAATTTACCAACATTCCCTTCGGTGCTATTAATGCCTTGGAGTAAAACCAAAAAACCTTTCTCGGGGGTAAAACATAGTGGATAATAAAAAACAAAACAAAGCTCATAAAATAATTCCATAGTAACAAAGTAGTATAAAATAATCACACAACAACCAAAAACCAAGAAGTCGATAGGAAACATTCCACCTAAGCCTGAACAACTTAGACCAGCTCATACAAACAATTTATCTTAACCGGGTTCCCTCACAGAGACAAGTGGGGCAAGTCCTAGGATCACAAGAAAAAGACAACAAAGAACCCATGACTAGCTCTAACGAAGGGGATGCTAAAAAAGTAATTAAATAACTTCCACAATGTCATACTCAAGGCATACTATATGCGAATAGACCATACTGTCTCTATTTTTCAAGTCTGGATAGTCCCTTTTTATATGGTCGGTCTTGCCACACTCAAAACACCGTAAATTCTTAAACTGGTTCTTGTCATTCCTACCTTTATTTTTCATTGAACCCTTAGTATAAATTAACTTAGGTTCACTCTTAACACCATTAAAATATTCCTTCAAACCATGTGTTTGAAGATCGTAAGACAACACAACAGACTTTACTTCTTCAAATGTAATTGAATCCCTACCAGAAATCATATAATCCTTTAATGAATTGAAAGAATCATCAAGTGAAATTAAAAGAATTAAAGTCTAGTCTTCATCTTTAAACTCTATATCTATATTATCTAAATCCAGAAGAACTTTATTAAACTCATCAATATGAATATGCACATAGGATTCGAGATTCATTTTGAAGTTATATAACCACATCTTTTTATACAAACATCCAAGCAATGATTTGGTCATATAAAAATGTTCAAGTTTAATACAAATTGATTTAGTAGTAGTTTCATGTGAGAATTCACACAAAACTTTATCTCCTAAGGTTAACAGAAGAGTACAGTGATCCTTTTCCAATATACTACAATTGACGTTAACTAAAGTAGTGGTAGACTAACCATCGGCAAAGATGGTCACTACAAGTTTTTTACTACCATGTAAAGCATCTGCAAGTCCGATGTGAACTAACAGTGCACACATTTTAACTCTCCACATATTAAAATTATTTTCATCATCAAACTTTTCAACTTAAAATTTAAAAAACATTGTTAAAATGATTACAGGCTCTGATACCACTTTTTGGATATCGAGACGTGTTCACTTAGAGGTGTTTGAAGCCAACACAACATAGAATAAGAATTGTTTTTAACGAAGAAGAAAGAATAGAAAACAAAAATGCTCTAAAGTAAAGAAGGAAATTGATTTACATGGTTTGGACCTTTTGGTCCTACTCCATGGTAATAAAACCACCACATATCATTTATTATTATGCAAAATAAAACAAAGTACATACAAACAGAGAATACAGAGTAAAGAAACCATGCACACGGACCGGAGAAATTACCTGACAATAGGGACCTTGTCACCCCAAGATCCAGTGATGGAAGCCAGATTGCAGAGTTCCTAGTTTTTCTCGCAGGGAGAGAGCATCGATTTTGGGAATTCTTGCAGGGGGTTCTTCAATCGCAGCAGTGTGGACCCCTTGTTTTAGTGGTTTTCATCAGAGAAGAACACTGAGAGGATGGGGACTTGGGCTATTCTTCTTCGTTCTATGGACTGGGAGGTTTTGGGGTTGCCCCTTCGGTGGCGAAAACCGGAGCCACACTTCTGGCGTCATCTCCCCGCAGTGTGTGAAGGTAGATCTTGAGGGACGAGAGCTCTGCGTACAGGGGGAATCGACTTCACCGAGCAAGACGATTTCAGAAGGGTATTGATTTTTTTATGAGACTAGGGTTCCGACTGTGACTAACTTCGGCTCCGAGAAGACCTTGCTTGGGTGGCTCAATTTTGCTGGAGAGAGATCAGAGGGGAGTGGGAGGTACATCTATGGTTGATCTTGGACCCGAAGGGGGGTGATTCTGGTTTGTGCAGACTTGGATAGCAGCGATGCAGTTGGATGGTTGATCTTGGACCCGAAGGGGGTTCAGTCAGGTTTCTTTCCCTTTGTTATTTTTCGATTATGTTTCATCTATTTGAGGTGTTGTTTTAGTGCATTATTTCCATTCACCTCTCTTTTAATCTTTTATTTATTTCATATTGAAAAACACATAATGATTCTACCTCGTGCACATAGACCAATTAGCCTAAGCATGTTGCACCATTGTGTCCTCTTTACTACTTTCTTCATTTGATTCTTTAACTTGTATATCGCTGAATAGATTCATTGCTTCTTAAGTTTCAATTTCAAATCAAATTTTTAAATTAAATGTTTATGAGAATAAATTAAAAGTTTTGAATTGATGTAATAGCCACTGCTAGTTTGTGATGTTGTTCACTGCTCTAAAATAATTTTTTCATCCTATATTTTCATAATATTGTTAGACAAATCAAGTTTTTGTTTATTGGATTATGTGTTATAAGATCAAAAAATAAACATTAGTTGTTTTGATTTTTTATTTTGGGAATATGTGAACTAAATTAAGCTCAATGGATCCTGGCAAGTCGAATGGGAACTGCCTTGCACAACACAACCCCCCAACAGATAACAACGTACTCCCTTGAACTCAGCGGACTCATGCACGCAACCCTGAGAACCAGACTTCAAAGAAAACAAGATCATACAACATGGATGTTGAATAAAGAAAAGAAATGGATCACAAAACTATAAGTATAAAAGGTAATATGGATCTACTAGGTCAGAGGATCTTGAATATGAAGCGGTCCACATAGAGCTCGTGAGTCCCGATCTCTCCACCGGAGAAGGTCATTGGAATAGGGAAGGTATGATGGCGTGGATGTGGTGGGCGTAAACTTTCTAGAATGAAGCTGGGGAAGGATGGAGAAGAACCAAGGGCTGAATATCTTGCCACAAAAAATGAAGTGACGAAGCAATAAAGGCGAGGCAGGCGAGGCAGGACACATGGACAATCGAGAACGAGCGGAAGAATCTCATTGGTAGGTCGGTACAATAGCAACTGAAAACTACGAGACATGTGGAAAGCACAGAGCGAAAGGGCAGCAATGGTAAGGATCACCGAGAAACACAAAATGGAAATCCAGATCCGTTAAATGGAGGCAGATCATCACGGTGGCAGCGTGGGGGCCTGATAGGCTAGCTAATCAACGAGCCAACCAAGTAGTCGCGTGCCACAGTCCAGAAGGGAACCCAATAGTACAAACAGATCACATGGAGGCCCGATAACACAAAATCCCAAATTAAGGACCAGTAAAACAAATTTTTCATAATAAAAATAAATCCAACATTTTTGCATAACAAAATCTTAAATCAAAACTTATAAATTGAAAACCAAAAAACCAAAAAATTTGTTATTAGCGACATCCAAGATCTCTAACTTGAAACTTGTTCCAATCCCTCGGGGAACCGAAACAGTGAAAGCATTGAATGAGAAATCTAAGCTTCGAATAACACTATGATTTTTGAAAATGGAATTCGGGAGAGGGCCTGAGAAGCTGTTGTGACTAACGTTGAAGAATTCCAAATTCAATTATTTAAAGAGATCATTAGGAAGTGGTCCACTGAGGTTGTTACTGGACAAATCAAGGTGAGAGAGATGGGTGAGTTTTTTCAAAAAAAGGATTTATTTTACCTACAAGTCCCTTAGAAGGAAGATAGATGGAGAACTTGTCCCTAATGGTCACAAGTGATTCCTTCCCAAAGGCAACAGTCAAGGGTGGAGGTCTAGTTGAGAAGAAGAGGGGAGGAAGGGATAAAAGAGCAGCGAACACACCACAAGGATTGGTGTTGGACCAGGTTGCAAAGGTTTGGTGGGCATAGAGAGAACTTGAGAAGAAGATAAACATAAAAAAGGTGAAGGAGTGTGGGTAAGAACATTGAGAGAGAAGGCGTGGTGGCATGGATGTGGATCCCTCTAATGAATTTACGTTATCAAGAAGATAATATATATATATATATATATATATATATATATATATATATATAGGACTGGTGACCAGAATGCCAAGTTGATGGGGCAGGGTTGGCGGTGTTTCTGCAAGGGCAAGGTCATCGATTTCAGCCATTGATCTTTGCATACATTCACAACCATGTATGTCCATTGGTCCAGAGATATTCAACTAGGCCACCACCCACCAATTTTAATAACTAGCACTCACCCGTGCATTCACAAGGTGATATAACACAATTCTTAGTTTATGCGTTCACACGACGATATGGTTCAATGCTTATTTTTAAGAATACAATACTTTATTTTAAAGTTAATAATGAATATGAATATTCAATATATTGAAATAAAAAAATAGTGATAATTATTATTGGAATATAATTGGACAAAATATAGAGACATCATTATGATAGTAGATAACATTTTGGATAAATAAATTTCAAAAGATGTAGAGAAACTATAAGAAATAAAAAATTATTTTCAACGTGGATATTTGAATTACATAAAATTTATTTAAAATAAAAACCACAACCAAAACTATATTTTAAGTAACATTGATAAAAACATGGTCTTTTACAGTGTAATATTGAACATGATAATAATAATAATAGATGACAATGCTTTTAACAATAATTATGGCAATATATGAAATGCTTGAACTTTATCATTATTATGAATATTAATATCATTATTTAATATAATTACATTGAAGGGAGCATATTGATTTCATTATTATTGTAATTATTATCATTAGGTTACTAAAATCTAGAAGCATCGTCAACCTCTAGTTGTTAGAGCAGATGAGGTTTTGGTGTGTTTCCATACTACATACCGGTGGTCGCTGCTTGCAATTTCCCACTCCCGACTAGCCGGACACCACTACCTATCTCCAATCTTCATCTGCACCTTCTCCAAAAGAAAACCATATAAATAAATGGTAAAAACACACATCTTCAATTAGAAATCCAGAAACATTTGTATGGAAGCACTTATTATAAATGACAAGTACAATAAGTCTTTTTTGATAAGTTTTCTCAAATGGAACCCTAATTAACCCGTCGGCAAAAAAGCTAGATTTTAGTGCAGTAACAGTATCAAGGCATCTAATCATGTGACAAAACAGTGTTTAGAATTTGAATACACAAGAAAAAGGCATGAACCAATACAACAAAATTAGTTTGCACATATATTCTTCAAACAAATATGTCAAAACAAAAAAGGGAAATTTGTTTAAATAAAAAAATAGGGATGATACTTCATTTGATAGAATACACCTACTGAATGGGATAAAAGCATTATAGAGGAATAGAATAGGAAGTTGATATCATCCAAGTATTACATACCATAATAGACCTTGTAAGAAGAATTATCCCCTGCTACTCATTTCCCCTTTCCTAGGCGTGCCTGATGCACCCCCGTAATTGGAAGACCCACTTAATCTTGAACTCTGCATCTAATAATATTAAACTATTTCACATCACATTAGACAAACATGTGAAGAAAAAATAATATTTGGAACTCAGGGGCACCAAAAAGCAGTTTTTCAACATTTAAATCAAAACAATACACCATTAATAGAAATACTAAGGTTTTTCATGTGATTTAACTTTTATTGCATTCTCATTTTCCAAGAAACATGAAAAAAAAATTCTAAAAAATTATAATTTTCATTTTCATTTTCTAAAAAAGTTTTTCAGCTTATATAATCTATTGCATTTTCTAATAAAGTTTTTGGAAAATGAAAACAAAAAACATTTTTTATAACCACACACAATCTAAATTGTTAGGCACAAAAACATATTATAAAATAAATTTGGACAATTTACGGATACAAACAAAATCCACAAAACAAAAAATAATAATTCAAGAGGTCAAATTCAACGATTCCAGTACATGTAAACAAACATTTGCATCTGCGAAACAAAACATCTTCCTCTAACATCACTTCCTCCTTATGTCACAAATGTAGTCTTAGGAGTTAATATGTAATTTAAAAATCATGTGCATGGAAAATGATTAGAATTATTCCACTTAATCTAGCCATAAAACATAGATAGGGTGGAGAGAGAAAGAACACGATCATTGGATTAAAAGAATACTAAGCCATGTTAACTGTATGTCAAGTAATCTATACGCATATCATTATACTATTATTAATATTTTTGAGAAATAGGAGAAAGTATCAACTGATTAATGTTGTCATTAAATCAGGGGGATGCAAAGCATAAACAATCTAAGAGGTGTTAAAACAATCTGTTTAACATAGTGCATACTATTACCAATGATCATTGACACATTTAGACATAGTGGGTGATATAGAAATTCAAGTTGAGACCTTTCCATATTTTTTTCAAAATTTAACATGAAAACAATGTAAT
Organism: Viscum album; assembly: GCA_963277665.1. Taxonomy (NCBI): domain Eukaryota; kingdom Viridiplantae; phylum Streptophyta; class Magnoliopsida; order Santalales; family Viscaceae; genus Viscum; species Viscum album. The sequence continues at coordinate 4,383,053 of OY728129.1, forward strand.
CCAAAAATTCCAAAAAATAAAATAAAAATGTAAGCATAGTGAGAAAAAATACATTCAAGAAAAAAGGACCTCTTTTTGGTGATTTCGTTTTTTCTTGACTTCATGAAATGCGCTTGAAAAATTGAGACAATCACTTAACGAATTTTTGAATTAGACAGTGAAAATGCATCTCAATCATTATTCTATGTAATGAAAAATGTATAAGAGAGGTTTTCACTTCAATGCACAAATGATAATATTTGATAGCTACTCATAAGAACAGGACATGAACAAAGAGTCAACTTTGGATTAAGCATACACCCCATGGCTGGAAATGAAACTGCAAGGAGAAAGGACATGTGGTGGAAAGTAATTATCAAAACCTAGGAAGGCATGAGATAGGAAAATGGGTTAAGGAAGTATTGTGCATGATCCAAATTGTGCATTGATGATCCAACACAAATAAATAAAAAAATAATTGTGAAAATACAAGGTTCGGTTAAACAGAACCCTCTCAAATAGAAACCGAAAGACAATTTTCATAGTGAAATGGGTCCCAAGCGATTCAAATTAATGAAACATACCTTTAGGAAAGCAAATATCCCTAGAAACCCATACCTATAACCTAGCTAGATATATCTCCATTCAGTCATGGCACCAAACACATTCAAAGCTACAATCATACAAGATCTTAAATCATTTCGATGAACATAAAGTTACATAGCCAAAAAAACACCAAAAAGAAAAAAGAAATCAAGGTTGTATAAAAAGAATTACCTCCAATACTTTTTTGTCTCTAAAGCTCAGTTTTCCACCGTGAATTTCATGATTCAGGGCATTGACAAGATCAAATGAACTATCACAATATTCCCAATGCCCTGAAAAATAAATTCATTTTTGGCTTAAATGATAAACAAAATAAATTCCATTAAAGGTAATAAGGATTCATTTGTCATGCAAGAAAGATTCGGTGGTCTCATGTTAGCAGGCTGGGTATTAAAAACCATTTCATTTATTGATTCAACAAAAGTTGAAAGGTCCCCTCAACAGGTGAGAAAAACACAAAATGATAATAGGGTGAATGGTATTTGCATTTGGTAAAATTAAAAACCTGATTCATATGTATCTACTTGACTAGGGTACCTTGAACACATTAAGACCCTCCAAGTTTACATCCACTCTTGCAAATTTTTAAGGTTCATCCATCCACATTTAACAAAATTACAAGGATACAAAGGTAAAGACATTGAAATGTTAAAGTGGAACAAAATCTTACAGTAGAATGATTTTTTAGGGGTTACCATAGCTAGAGGGAACTGCAATTACGAGACCTATGTGGTTTTTTGGTGTGTCGAGGTGAAGACACTGTAAATATAGGGTTACTGTAGATATAAGCGACAAAAATTGTGAGCCGAATGTGTTTTGAAGGGAAACGATACTAACCACAAACTGTATGATAAGGCCATCTACATTTAACAAAATTACAAGGATTTAAAGGAAAAGGCATTGAAATGTTAAAATGGAACAAAATATTATAGAAAAATTATTTTTTAGGGGTTACCATAGCTAGAGGGAACTAAAATCGTGATTCCTAGATGGTTTTGCAGTGCACCGAGGTGACGAAACTGTAAATGCAGGGTTACCGTAGACACATGTGACAAAAATTGGGAGCCAAAAGTGTTTTTAAGGGAGACGATACTAACCGAAAACTGTATGAGAAGGAAATGGAAATCGAGAGCGGGAGGGTTGTGGATTTGATTGATAGAGAGCGTTGGTAGATAAAGGAGGAGTACCTGGTCGACGATGAAGTAAAAATTGAAGGCGCGAGAACCATTGGAGGAGATGAGGGGAATCACGAGCATAAAACCAAGGAGGAGAGGAGAATAATCACGAGGATGATGATGCTAGTTTGTGGGAATGTAGTAGAATAGGAGGGGAATTATAGTGGGAACCCTAGAATAGTGGGATAAAGAGAGGTTTCGTGAGACAGATCATGATTTTGGGATGGAGGAATTGATTTTTTGGGTGATGTGGAAGCATAGATGGGTGATAAATATGCAAGAAACAACCTAGATTTAGTATGTATAATAGATTTTCAGTACACTATGTGGATTTTTCCATTGATGGTATGTGATTTCTTTTTTTAGTCTCTCGTCTCTCGAAACCTTAATCTTCTAGATCACCAAAATGATTGATGAGATATTTGTTGATATAGACACACACATATTTATTTTTATATAGATACTTATATATTACATACCGATATATATATTTATATATTTATCTATACCATTTTATAATATTTTGATGTAATTATAATTATATGTATGTATATATATTGTATTTATATAAATATATATTTATTGTTATATAAATCAAATTTAAGAATGTATAAAAATGTATATATAAAATATATGTGCAAGGTACTCCTTATGTGTGTATTTATTTTTATATATTAAAATATAAACATAAATATCTATTTTTTCATTACTACAAAATCCCAAAGAACATAGATTTTTATTTATTTTTGGATAATCCACCTTTTAAGGTTTGAGGGGAAAGACTTACATGACACATAGGCTAAGGCAAAAGACCCGTACATGACCTGAAATCCCAGAGACACAAGTCCAAGTACATGACATTTGAAGGCCCAACCTGACTACACTTTGGAACTTCCCTTCCCCAACATTTGCATTTTTGAAGGTGTCTAGCTCTCCACCTCGCATGACTGATCGACTAGCATTGCCCCATACAGAGCTGCACAATGCCTAGTTTTGATGACAATTGTCATACCCTCTCATTCTTCCCACTACCACAGAAACAGGTTTTCGCAGCACCACCCTTTAACAATACTAAAAAAACCACTGATAAACAGGTAGCTTTATTAGCATTGATAAAAGGCACTTTTAACAGTGCTAAAAAACACTGTTAAAAGTACCCATTTATCTGTGCTTTTTTAGCACTGTTAAAGGGGCCTCTTTATTAGCGCTTTTTTTGGTAGCGCTGATAAAGGGGGGTCTTTATCAACACTTTTTTACTAGCACTGATAAAGGGTGTATTTAAAAAAATTACATTTCATTAAAAATAATATATTAATATATAATATAAATATAATATGTATTTTTTAAATATGTTTTAGATAAGGAAAAATAGACATTTACACATAATATATAATAAATTTAGTGAAAATGGCTTATAAAATAACAAAAAATATATTTTTAATTAATAATTTGTTAATTATTATTGATTAATAGTCATTTAATAAAAATTTGAAGATAAAAAAATCAAAAAATTAATAAAAGATCGAAAATAAGTTGAAAACATAACTTGAATTTCAAAAAGCCATAACTTTTGATTTAAGTGTCCATTTGGGCTCTACCATATATAAAATTGAATCCTATGAAAAGATCTACACACTAATGATATATGGAAACCCTTTTTCACAATTGTTGAGGCAAAAAAGGCCCAAAAGTCCTCCAAAACATAGTTTTTAGACTGGTTGCCCCAATTATTTAACATTCAATAGAATTTTAACCCCATTTAAGGGTTTTTTTTTCATTTTCAATGGGGAATAAATTTAGTCCTAGGGATTACATTCATATTGATAGTATGGTTTTGAAATTTTATCAATTTTCACAATGTACTGTTATTTATAATCAAATATATAACAATATATACATATTTTTTATATATTCACACATAAATATTTAATTTTATGAATAAATAATTAAACATATTTACATATAAAATATATTTCTCAATATATAAAACTTATCTAAATAAAAAATAATATCAATTTTATTTAAAATAAAAATGTAGGAATATTTATATACATATACAACTAATGTTTATATAATGTTTATATATATATAAATATATTTGTGTGTGTATTGAAAAAAAATATATTTTTATATATATTCTAATATATGTATATAAATATTAATATATAATATATGAAAATAAATATAAATATGTATAATTATATTTATAGATGCACATACATATAAATATATATGTAAGTATGTATTTATAAACACACATACACACACAAAACATATTTTATATATGTATTTAAATATATATATATATATATGGGTAAAAAAATGTAATGATATATATATAAAAATATATTGATATATCATAAAATAAAGAACAAAATAATATAGGTGAGTGGAAAATGTGAGAGATTATGAGGGAGAGGTCTCAGGTTCAAAACTCACCAAATACAGGGGCATGCGCAGGCGGGTGAGACAGCGCATAGCGCTATTAAAGTGGGGGTGGGGTTACTATAACTTTTAAAGGGTGTGGGGAGATTAGACAAGCGCTGTTAAAGGAGGGTCGAGCACTGATAAATGGGGGTTGGTCCTCCCCTTGAATTTGTAGAATTTTTTTTAAAAAAAATTATTTTTTGACTTTTATCAGCACTTTTTTAGCACTGATAAAAGGGAAACCCATTTAATAGTGTTTCGATTATTAGCACTTTTTTAGCATTGTAAATTACCATTTTTATTTTAAAGGCAATATATGCAGTAGTGTCTAATCTGATTAGCTCTACTCTGGTGGATATTGATTGCTCTGAATCCTCTTCTGGGGTCTACTCCTATGTGTTCTGTTTGGGTTGCTTCTTGGTCCTTTGTGGTCTGGTGGCTCCAAGGGTAATGGTAGAACACAAATATTTATAGACACACACATATTTATATATAAAAATTATATGTATAGGTCTTTTTTTACTTAAAAAACACTTATTGAGGCACCCCAAGTCATTATGTGTCACGAACCGAATCTGGTCGCCATCAAACCAGCACCAAACCCGGCTCATGGCAAGACCCGAAGGGCGTTCCCCATCCCCACGGGCTGGCACAAGTGCCCGGGTATCATAACAATTCATTTGGGAACGATTTACCCGAGTTTGGGTTCATAAGATAACCAAAAACAAACTACAAACCAAATCTGAAAAATTATGCCAAACAAGAATTAATAAAAATTCAGAACTTAGTATATGAGTTTAAACAAGACACAAGAGGTCCAAAGGTACATAAAATTAGCATCAAATAACCCATGAGACTCCACATGACAAGGGGTCATCACCCACAAGCCATCTCCACAACATCGCACCATCGAGAGAAACTAGCAACCCGAACCGCCATCGCCCAAGGATTTTCCTTTGCCTGTGTCAAACATGATCAAGTCTACTTACACCCAAATGTGTAAGTAGGGTGTGAGACTAAGCCCAAAAGGATATCACCCAAGGATTTCAAGTGATAGGCATTGTAAAATAAAAGGGCTTGCAAGAGTTATAAATAGATAATAGTGGCATTTATTTCTAAAAGTGCAACTTTGAAAAGAAAATAACTTTCAATGGGGATAACTATAAAGAATCAGTGAAATTGAATAAAACATTCAAGCTGCTGGTTTTCACATCCCAAAATACCATAAAGAAAGTTTAAATGCCAAAAAGTCCACGAGCACCAAGCGTAGGAACCCCCCTAGGTACTAGTTTGTTGTGAGCCCCAAGTACCTCGTACCTCGGTGAAAGTAACCATAACGAAATTCGTTCTCGTGCACGAGCCACTAGTAGGGAGAATACCCATAACCTAGTGGTCTCCAATCATCTCCATTATAGTTTTGTTAGTGTTATCCATGTCATACTTGCTAAGTGAACCATGGTCAAAACCCCTCCGTTCACTAGCGTACTAGTACACGTTAGCCCACCTAGATACCCGGGTTTCCCGTATTGTGCTCAAATAGTCACCACATGCTACCAAAATCAATATTCACATATAAATATCAGTTCTGGTCACACACATTCAAAACAGTATCTACACCTTCTTTTCACCTTTTGCATAACTCAATAAACCATTTATAATTTCCATAAAACAATTTCAAGAAAATTAATCAAATGTTGCACATTAAATTCATCTAAAATCCCATATTTAAAACCAAATGGAGACCAATATTATACCAAAACATAAATTTCAGTATCAAAACATTTTTATAAATCCAATCCCTGAATTATAAAACAACACCAAGAGGCACAATATGGGTTACACATGTAAACCACCCATTTTCACACAAGATTGGCACTTAAAAATCTACCACTTTTAAAATGCTACCCAAATCAATTTTTGAAATCAAAATACTGAATGATGAACATAATGGAAACCTAAATACATCAAGACAACTCATTATACAATACCTATATATGAAATCACCTACCAAAAGAGTCAAAACCCCCAAATCCTTGTGCGTCACTTCAACCGCACCTCCGCCGCACCACAAAGGAGTAAGATTGAACCTAAAACCAGAGGATTAGACCAAGAAACTCAAAACTAAAACCCTAGGTACGAAACCCCATCTTATGGACATTTGGGGATTCAATAAAAAAGGAAGAAACCCTAAGAAGAAGGGAGAAATAAGGAAGAGAAACAACTTACTTGAGAAATCTGGACGTTTTTTGGAGCTTCAGAAGTTCGGCTCTAAATTGCGATTAATATGAGCTCCAAAGAGGCGAAAACGAATATGGGGGTGTGGCTGGGTTCGATGGGAATGTGTGAGAGGTGGAATCACCGAAAAAGGATAAAAAATAAATATTTTATGAAAGAATTACAAAACAATTTTAAAACTGGAAATGAGCTTTCGGGTTGGCCCAATACCTAATTTTATCACCCAAATCCATGATTCTAATGAATTTTTAAGGGGCCCAAAATTATTTTGTGGTTTTAATATTTAAATGAAGGTCATTTTGGAAGTTTAATGGTTGAAAAATGTTGAAAAACTAAGGAGTTATTAAAGAAACAAAATATACTTTCAAAACTGGAAATGGGCTCTTAGGTTGGCCCAAATGTTGGAAACCCACTATTTCCTTTAAAAATTCATGAAAAACCACCAAAACAAATCAAGGATGTAAATTAAATGAAAAATACCTCTAAATATTTCATGTATGTGACAATTCTCCCCCCCATGAAGGACTTTCCACCCCGGAAAGTCAACATGAGGCTTGATTGGAAAACAAGAACGGGTACTCTTCCTCAACCCACGACTTTCGCTCCCATGTCTCATGTGTATCATTTCCATGCTGCCATAGAACCCGGACTAATGGAATAGACTTCCCTCGAAGTATCTTCTCTTGGGAGTCCACTATTTTCATTGGCCTCTCAACAATAGGCAAGTCAGGATCTATCTCCAGTTCTTTCCAACTCAACACATGGGATGGATCCGGGTAGTATTTCTTCAACTGAGAAACATGGAAGACATCATGGATGGACGTCAACTGAGAAGGTAAGGCCAACCTGTATGCCACCTTTCCAATACGTTCGATGATCTCAAATGGCCCGACGTACCGCGGAGTCAGCTTACCTTGCTTCCCCAATCGACAATGGCCTAAACGAGGGGCCACCTTCAAGAATACTCTATCACCCACAGAAAACTCTAGGTCTCGACGCCTCCGGTCAGCATATGATTTATGACGACTTTGAGCTGTCAATAAACATTGCCTGATTAATTTTACCTTCTCATATGTCTCCTGCACCATACTCGGCCCCAGTAGTGAGGTCTCACCTACCTCAGCCCAACAGAGGGGGGACCGACAAGGCCGACCATAGAGCGCCTCAAAAAGAGTCATTCGAATCGAGGATTGGTAACTGTTATTATAAGCAAACTCAACCAATCCCAAATGGGTATCCCAAGAACCTCCAAAGTCTAGGACACATGCACGAAGCATGTCCTCCAAAATCTGATTCGCCCGCTCTGTCTGACCATCCGTCTACCGATGGTATGCTGTGCTCATCTTAATCTGGGACCCCAAGGCCTTCTGAAGGCCTTCCCAGAATCGAGATGTGAAACGAGGGTCTCTATCTGAGACAACTGCTGATGGCACACCATGGAGTCTCACCACCTCCTGAAGATACAAACGGCCCAACTCATCCACTTTAGATGTATCTTTGATCGGAATGAAGTGGGATGATTTGGTTAGACGATCAATCACCACCCAAATGGCATTCTTAGCTCGAGGTGTACGAGGTAATCCAACAATGAAGTCCAGGGCAACCTCGTCCCACTTCCAGGTAAGAATGGGTAGTGTTTGGAGAAAATCGGAGGGCCTTTGGTGCTCTGCTTTCACCTACTGGCATGTGTAGCATCTCGACACAAAGTCCGCTATGTCCCGTCTCATACCAGGCTACCAAAACTGCCGACTGACATCATAATACATCTTAGTGGCACCCGGATGGACAGCCCACTGAGACTGGTGGCTATCCTGCATCACCACCTTCTGTAGAGATAACGACACTACCGAACGACCCTTGAAGCAAAAGATGCCCTCAGGTGACGACGACCAATCAGAGGATGTCTCCCCACCATGAAGAAACTGCTTAGATCGCTGACAAAGCTCATCACTAGGTTGTTCCTGCTGAATCAACTCCAACAGAGAAGGAGTCAACTGGATGCTCGCCAAGAATGCCCCTCCACTATGTTCCTTGGTCTCCACATGCATCTGAGAAAAGATCCCCATCAATGTCCACTCATCAATGGACTTCCTCAAAGCCTGCACTGGAACCCTTCTGCTCAAGGCGTCGGCCACTACATTACCCTTACCTGGGGTATAGACAATGTCAAAATCAAACCCCTGCAAGTACTCGATCCAGCGACGCTGCCTCATGTTGAGGTCCTTTTGTGAGAAGATATAAGCCAAGCTTTTGTGATCAGAATAGACCACAAACTTCTCCCCAAAGAGGTAGTGACGCCACATCTTCAAAGCATGCATCACTGCTGCCAACTCCAAGTCATGGGTTGGGTAGTTCTTTTCGTGTGGTCGGAGTTGGCGAGAGCCATACGCCACCACGTGATCATCCTGCATAAGCACGCACCCAAGACCCATACCTGAGGCATCACAATAAACCACATATCCCTTTCCAGCCTCTGGTAAAATCAGCACGGGGGCAGTAGTCAATCGCCTCTTCATCTCCTCGAATGATGCCTGACATTCTGGACCCCATACAAACTTCACCCCTTTCCGGGTGAGGGTAGTCATCGGTGAAGCAAGCCGAGAGAAATCCCGAACGAATCGCCTATAATAACCAGCCAGGCCAAGGAAACTCCTAATCTTGAACACATTCTTCGGCTTCTCCCATGACATAACCGCACTAATCTTATCAGGGTCCACTGAAACTCCATTCTCTGAGATCACATGCCCGAGAAATCTCACCTCCCTGATCCAGAAACTACACTTTGACAACTTTGCATAGAGGCGGTGATCCCGTAATGTACCCAAAATGACCCTCAAGTGATGTTCATGTTCCTCCTCAGAGCTAGAGTATACCATAATGTCGTCCACGAACACCACAACAAAGGAATCAAGATATTGATGGAAAACCCTATTCATAAGTTCCATAAAGATTGCTGGAGCATTTGTCAATCCAAAGGGCATGACCAAATACTCAAAGTGGCCATACCTGCTTCGGAAGGCTGTCTTTGGGATATCTGACTCCTTCACCCTGAGTTGATGATACCCTGAACGCAGGTCTATCTTTGAGAACCACTTTGCCCCCTTCAACTAATCAAACAAATCATCTATTCTGGGTAAAGGGTATTTGTTTTTAATTGTTACCTTATTCAGCTTCTGGTAGTCAATGCACAACCGGAGGGATCCATCGGCCTTTTTTGCAAACAACACAGGAGCAGCCCAAGGAGAGACGCTCGGGCGAATGAATCCTTTGGATTCTAAGTCGTCCAGCTGTATCTTTAATTCCCTCAACTCGGTGGGGGCCATGCGATAAGAGGGAAGAGATATCAGCTGTGTTCCCGGTGCTAGATCAATTGAAAACTCCACATCCCACTCTGGGGGAAAGCCTGAAAAATCATCTGGGAATACCTCCGGAAACTCATTCACTACATGAGGTAGTGCACCTTCAGGGGAAAGACCATCATCTAGAATAAGAGAAGATAACTGGAAGATAACACTTCCCAACTCTGGGAGTGGAGGCCCTGCGCGACCTGACCGAGGATCCCATTCTCCATGAAAAACCTGACGACTCCCATCAGGTGCCGTGAAACTCACACGCCGTCTATAGCAATCGATGTGTGCCTGGAAGTTTACTAGCCAATCCATCCCAAGTATGACATCAAAAAGGTTCATATCTAAGACCAAGAGGTCCCACTCCATCTCAACCCCTGACACAGAAAGCGCACATGATGAGCACCTGAGACCCTGCTCCTTCTTCTTTCCCAGCGGTGTCACCAAATCCATTGCGAATGACATCAAATCAGTTGGCAGATTCAAAATGTCCACAAAACGGGAAGAAATGAATGAAACAGAGGCACCAGTATCAAAAAGAGCAGCAGCTATAGAAGATGAAATCAAAACGGTACCTCGAACAGTCGACGGTCCCGTCTCTGATCCTGGTGGTGCATGATCCACCGCATGGAGATGTCCAGTCTCTGCCTGAAGACGACCGCTAGTCTGTGGCTGTGCCCTGAATTGGCTCTGCCCAGAAGATGACCCAGCCCTACCACCACGGCTGCCAAATCGAGATCCCCCAGTCCTCGACGGCTCAGACTGTGCTGGCACTCCTCTGGGAGCCATGGATCCTTCCCCACTTTGAAGTGGACGCGCTATCCTGCAAAAGCGTTGTACGTGTCCCATACCTCCACACTGGAAACAGGTTTTCGGAGGATGAGGGAATGCTGGACGGATGTGCCCGGGCTTCCCACACTGGTGGCACACGACCGATCTCGCATCAGAAGCCGCTGATGACAACTGCCTAAAAGAGTTCCCTGAACTGCCTCCTCCTTTCTTCACATGATCCTCCCGCTTACTTTTCTTCTCTGAGGAGCTTCCACTTCCCACTGCTGATACAGAACCATAGAAACCAGCCCTGCCTTTTCTATCAATCTCCACCATGCACGCTCGATCAACGACCTCAGCATAGGTCCTCAGCTTAAACAAGAACACCTGGGAGTATATCTCTGGTCTCAAGCCTTTCTCAAACCTCTGGGCCTTCGCTTGCTCATTAGAGACAATTTCTGGAGCATACCGAACCAACTTAGCGAAATGGTTGGCATACTCCATCACAGATAGATTTCCCTGAACAAGTTCCATGAACTCTCTAGACCTGGCATAAGCCAACACCTCAGGGTAGTACTGTTCATTGAAGACAGCCTTGAAATCTCCCCAGCGCATCTGCTCGTTCTTCCCAGCCTGAAGCACTGACTCCCACCATTTACGGCTGGGACCCTCCAACAGAAAGGAGGCACACTTCACCCTGAGATCCTCGGGTGTTTCCAGGAACTCAAACATACGCTCGATCTTCTCGAGCCATTCCTATGCTTCTTGGGGTTCTGAGCTGCCTCGGAAGGTTGGAGGCTTATTTTTCAGGAACTCCTGGGCCTCGTCCTTTCTAGGACCAGTCTCATCCTCTCTAATAGGAGCTGGAACTGGAGCTGGTCCATATCCTAGAGCCTGGACAGCCCGGACCACGGCCTCGACTAGCCTCTGATCAATTGGTGTGGGAGAACTCTCTCCGGCTTCCTCCCGTGGGTGCGTGAGAGCTTTCCGGGGAGGCATGTTGCTACAAAATGTAATAGTCACAAAATAATAATCAATACCACAATTCTGAAAATTTTAATCAAATACCTCAAATATAGATAATCAAAACACATTTCAGTAATAAAATAAACAACTACAACACATCCACATGATGTCCACATGTGGTCTGCAGCCCACACGTCTCACCTGGAAGTGAAGTCAATCTTTAAATTCCAACATCCCCTGGTGACTCAGGGTATTCCATGAGAGGTGTGGGCCAGACACCCTACTCACAACCAAAACCCCGAGCCCCGACAGTCCTAGCTCCTGTCTATCCTGACTCATCCCAAAATAACAATATAACCCAAAAACATTAACCTCCTTTGATACCATTTTGTCACGAACCGAATCGGGTCTTCCCATGAGCCGGGTTTGGTGCTGGTTTGATGGCGACCAGATTCGGTTCGTGACATTATGTCATAGATATTTTCACAAGTTTCGATTTGATATATGGTAGAGCCCAAACAGACGCTCGAATTAAAAGTTAAGGTATTTTGAAGTTCAAGTCATGTTTTCAACTTATTTAAGGTCATTCATTAATTTATTAAATTTTTATACAATAAAATTATTATTAAATGACTATTACTTAATAATAATGAGTTAATTGTTAATTAATATTAAATTTTAATTATTTTATAAACAATTTTTCACTAAATATATTATATATTATGTGTAATTGCATATTTAATATTATATAAATCATATTTAATAAAATATATTATATCTATATAAATATGAATATATTTTTATATGAATATATGGTTTTTAATGATATATAAATTGTTTTATGAAATATACCTTTCATCAGCACTAAAAAAACACTGATACATGTGAACTTTATCAGTGTTAAAAAATGATGACAAATGGGAATTTGTAGCTAGTGCTTATAAAGACGCCCCTTTTATCATCACTTTTTTTAGCACTGATAAAAAATAGTGCTTAATATCGAATGTTTTGTAGTAGTCAATATCACTCATTTTGCATAGACTAACCCAATGTGGAGCATACTTTCTATGAGAAAAATAAATAATGAAAATGAAAATTATGCACATAACATATTCTAAAAAACTCCTTGACATGTACATTAATCTTGGTGTATTTGTTTCAAATGACCTCCAAATTGGGTATCAATACACCTTTAACATATACATAGCATTCAAACAATGCCTGAATTTATGACTAAGCAAGGATTTTGTCTATATATATGAAATGTTGTCCCAAGTGTTAGATTGGTGTATTTTGATATGTTTGGATGATGTTGGGGTGAAATCTAGCATCCTATACTAAACATCAGGCTGAAACACTTACGAGTCAAGCTCCACTCTGAGCTCATTGGTGGCTGAAAGGGGAAATGTGACCCTACTCAGGGGATCAGGGGACCAAAGGTCCTCAAACCAATTTTTTTGGGGTTGTAGCAACTCCGACTGACTATAACAGAGCTAACCAAGAGACAATGATAGGGCACTATAGCAGTGCAGACTTTTGGCATGTCTACTATAACATTTCAGACTTTGGAGACAGTGGTACTGTAGCACCACAAATGTCTTATAATTGGCCATTGTAGTAGCTTTGACTTGAGTGGTCGTAGCACTATAGCAGTGTGGACTTTCAACCATCATTCACTATAGCATAATGGATTTGTTGTGTGGTTGGTGGCACAATGCTTCTTTCTCATTATTAGCTCATTTCGAGCTAGGATTTCTAAATGTGTGTGAAAATATAATCTTCTTATAATTATGCTCTGATATTTTTTAGTGAAATGATTTTTCCTCTATGTGGATGTAGATATTATTCCTTAATCATGTAAATTATTGTGTATGTGTTTATCTTCTTCTTCTTCTTTTGTTTATGTCTTTTCTTCATCTGTAAACCTCTATCATGTGACTACCAATATTTTTGAAACAAATGGTATCAAAGGTTAAGTTCAAATTTCTCAAATTGAATGATGACTGTGGACGAAGGAAATGTAAAGATTGGTCATTTTGATGGAACTGAATTTTGGTACTTGAGGATGCAGATCGAAGACTATCTTTATGAGAAGAAGTTGTACTTACCACTTCTGGGTGTAAAACTGATTACTATAGAGCAGACAGAGTGGGATCTGCTGGATTGAAAAGTTTTGGGTGTTATGCACCTTATGTTGGAAAAAATTAGGTGTTCAACATTAGAGAGGATAAGCTGATGATTGGGATGATTAAATCTCTCAAAAATATGTATGAGAAGCCTCCAGTGTCAAACAAAGTGTACATGATGCGATGATTGTTCAATCTGAAAATGTTTGAAGGGAGGATTGTTGTATATCATGTCAACGAATTCAACACCATCACAAGTCAGTGAACATTAGTGGAAATTTCTCTTGATGACGAGGTATGTGCACTGGTTTTACTATCTTCATTACCTAACAATTGGGAAGCGACTGTAGTAGCTTTGAGTAGTTCTTTGAGAAATACAAAGCTGGTTCTGAAGGATGTGTGGGACCTAATCCTCAATGAGGATATTAGAAGAAGAGAATCAGGCAGATTCTATGGTTCTACTTTGAACGTGGAAGGAAGCGGAAAATATTCACAATAAGATAATAGAAAAGGGCGATCAAAGTCGAGAAGAAAGAGCCAATACAAGGCAAAGGAGGCTAGTCCTACCTTATGGATTTGAGGGATGAAAGGAAATGTTAAGAAGGAGTGCAAAGAAAAATGAAAGGGACCTGAAACCAATACAACAAACATAGCGGCAGAAGGAACTGATAATGTATTGTTGCTGAGTGTGGATAACCCTATAGAGTCTTGGATTTTAGACTCAAGGGTGTATTTCCATTCCACACTGGAGAAGGGTTGCCTAAAAAATTATATTTCTTGAAATTTTGGCAAGGCACAACTTTCTAGTGATGAAACCTTACAGATCATGGGGAAGAGTGATGCACATATCAAGACCAATAGTGAGAGTTTGTTGATTTTGGAAAATGTGAAGTATATCCCTTCTTTATAAAGAAAACTTATTTCTGTCAGACAACTTGATGATGTGGGTTTTAGTACCATGTTCACTGGTGGTTCATGGAAGATCACCAAGAGAGCCATAGATATAGTTCAGGGAGAAAATAATGGTACCCTGTACAACGTGAAAAAAACTTTCATATACATGGTTGCAACAATAAATGATGATGGAGATTCAAAACTATGGAACTACAGGATAATCCACATGAGTGTGAAGGGGGTGATGGTGCTGGAAACAAAAGGATTTCTACCAGAGCTAAAGTTAATGGATGTTGGCCTGTGTGAATATTGTATCTTTGGAAATAAGAAAAAGGAGACATTTTCAAAAGTAGGTAGAACACCGAAGGATGGGAAGCTAGACCAAGTGCACACCGATGTATGGGGGCCCACATGAGTACATTCTCTTGGAGGTTCATGATATTATGTGATATTTATCGATGAATCGACAAGGAAGGTATGCATTTATTTTTTTGAAAATAAAATCTGACATGTTTAAGATGTTTCAGAAGTAGAAGACCATGGAAGAGAATGAGTGAGGATTAAAACTAAAATTTTTGAGGTTTGAAAATGGTGAAGATTATAATAGTCATAAGTTTAGGGAATTCTATTCCAATAATGTAATTTGGTGGTAGAATACTATTCCAGTAACATTGTAATAGAATGGTGTAGAATAAAGGATTAATAGGAAATTGAATGAACGTGCTAGGAGCATGAGGCTAAACTCAGGGTTACCCATGATTTTCTGGGTTGATTCAATGAACATGGTGACATATCTCATCAATAGGAGTCCATTTATACCAATGGGAGAATTTCTATTTGAGGAGAACTAGTCTGGAAAGGAGGTAAGACCCTCACATTTACAATTCTTTAGAAGTTTGGCATATATACATATTGTTATGGATGCAAGGTAAAATCTTGATGCTAAGTCCAAACCATATTTATTTATTGGTTATGGTGTTGAGGAGTTTTGTTATCGCTTTTGGGATGATCTAAAAAAGATGGTCATCAGGATCCAGAATGTGGTATTTAATGAATCTATCAGGTATAAGGACCATCATGTAGCTAAAGTTGATAATGAAAATAAAGAATCAGAGTGTCATGAGAAAGTGGAGTTTAAAGTTGTACCTGATCATGTGACACCAAAACCAATGGAGCCTACCCCTAAAGTGGATTTGAGTAGATCAACAAGGTTAAGAATTCTTATTCATAGGTATTCACCATCCTTTCAATATTTTTTATTGACTGACAGTGGATAAACCGAATGTTTTAAAGAGGCAATGCAGTTGAAGGAGTCAAAAAAGTGGGATCTAGCTATGAAAGAGGAGATTTTCTCATTACATGATAACAACGTTTGGGAGTTTACACCTCTTCCATAAGGAAAGAAATAATTACAGAACAAGTGGGTATACTAGGTTATGGAAGAACATGATGGAAAGAGGAGGTACAAAGCAAGGTTGGTAGTGAAAGGCTTTCAATAGAAGGAAGGAGTAGATTTCACTAAAATGTTCTTTCCTATCATGAAAATTACCACTATCTAGGTGATTCTGAGCATTGTGGCATTAGAATACTTACATCTTGAGAATATTGATATCAAGACTATTTTCATTCGTTGAGATCTGAAGGATATCTATATGCATTATCCAAAGGGATATGTTTAGTCTGAGAAAGAAGACCAAGTGTGCCAACTCTAGAAGAGATTATATGGGTTGAAGTAGGTACTCAAGTAGT
This sequence comes from Viscum album, assembly GCA_963277665.1. NCBI lineage: Eukaryota > Viridiplantae > Streptophyta > Magnoliopsida > Santalales > Viscaceae > Viscum > Viscum album. The sequence continues at coordinate 4,399,328 of OY728129.1, forward strand.
GGAACAAAAATGTTTTATATATTCATGACTAAAAATGGATACAAATGATATGTCATGGATCGATATTTCTATATAAAGTCTTTTGGTGATGAATATATTATATGTAGGACCCCGGAACACCCTGAGAGTGCAGGGTTGAATCAAGGTGTCAATTTTTTTAAAGTGATATATTTTGTTCCCACATTGGTAGGAACTTTTTAAACTTTTCTAATGGAATCATGTAGTAATTAAACATTCATGTGCAAAGAGACAACACAACAGTTTTACTTAGTTCACCACTAAGGGCTTTCCCAAGGAGCATACATCGACAATGTGTCAGTTATACCTAAATCCACCAATCTTCACTAGTTGTTGTGGAATACAGAAGTGGGGTCACTAAAAAAAGAATTTCACCTCAATAAAGGATCACAAATAAGATTTAGATGCATTTGGTATCGAGTGCAACCTTTCCATTTCTACAAGTTGGGTATTAGATATAGCTCATAGTGATCACATTTATATCTTAATATAAAAACCAAATAGATTCAAGAATGTTTCCATAGGTGAGGTAAATATTTTAGCTAACATGATACAAGACTTACCTTTTCAACTATATAAGACTACCACATTACATTTATAACATGGATGATTCTAGTTTTCAATAATTTTTATTATGTTCCTAGTGTTTCCAAAAACACTATATCCATGTCTAGTTTAGACACGGATAGCTTTGTATTCAATTTTAGGAATAAAAGTTGATGATTTTACAAATATATCATATGTTATAGTATGGAACATATCAATAATGGTCTTTATATACTCAAATATGAAGACCAAGTGTTAGTAATTGATAATGAATTGGGGTTTCACAACTCATATCACACCCAATTGTGGAATCATGCACTTGGTCATGTAAATGAATTATGAGATGGATTTCATGCATCAGAATCAAGTATGTGTTCTAGTTGATTTATTGGTAGATGGAAAGTATGTTAGGTGAAAATGGGTATTCAAGAAGAAACAGGGCATGGAAGGTAAACTTAGTACTTATAAGGCATGACTAGTGGTTAAAGGGTTTAATAAAATTCAAGGAATAAACTATAAAGAAACATTTACCAAATTTTTCATGCTAAAATCCATCATAATTATTATTACAATAGAATATTAACATGATTATGATATTTGGAAAATGAATTTTGAGATATATTTCTTTAATGGGAACCTCATGAAAGATGTCTATATGGAACAACTAGAGGGTTTCATGACACCAAAAGATGAAAATAAGGTATGAAATTTTCATAGATCCATTTATGGGTTTAAGTAAGTGTCCAGATCATGAAACATTTGTTTTGATAAAGTCAAAAGAGAATTTGGTTTTATAAGGAATGAATATGAGCCATGTGTTTACAAAAGGTTTAGTGTGAGTGTAGTCTTTTCCTATTAGTATATGTTGATGACATATAACTTATTGGAAATGAGATACTAGTATTACAGTTAGTTAACACATGATTGAACATGTTCTTCTTCATGAAGTACTTAAGTGAAGAAGCCTACATTCCAGGGATCAAGATCATTCATGATATATCTAAGAGTCTTCTTGTCCTAAGTTGAGGTACATACATTGAACATATACTAATGATAATTAGTATGGAATAATTCTAGAGTGGATTGATTTTGGTGTCACATGGTATACATCCCTAAAATAAAATGTTCCCTCAAATATAAGAGAGGAGAAAGAGGGTGAGCATAATACCTTGCACTCTGTGATAGGTTCCATAATGTATGCCATGTTATATACCAGGATTGATGTTGTTTATTCCTTGATCATGGTAGGTGAATATCAATAAAAACAAGGAGAATTGCAAGGATGGAAGTCATAATTGTCTTCTATAACTTGAGAAATTAAACTTGGATTAGTTCCTAGTAATTGGAGAATTTAGAATACTAGTCATCCCCTGGATCCAAAAATAGCCTTTTTTAGATCAATTTGATATACAATCATGGTTAGGCTAAGGTAATATGGATGATAAATCATATTACAACCTATGATTTCTATATCTATATTGATTGATTATGCTATAAATGTTGATGTAGCTTAATAAGCAGTCTAGAAAAATTTATTTCTAGATTTCATAGTTGTACCCATATAGTAAATTGTAATAATATCATGTTGAAATTTAGACTATGTTATTATCAAAGATGTTAAGTATGAAAATGAAAAAAAGGTATATACTCGGTGATTTTGTATCTTGAGGTATTTTATCAAATAGACTAGGCTATAGTTAGAAGAAAAGCCTCTGAAGTGTGTAAAACCTAGTTGTTGTATCCATAACTCAATAGAAATATGTTGATCATGTGAGGATAACCACTTAGATAGTTAACAATTGGATCTATTGAATTTTTTTTGGGAGTTGGTGTCCTATAACTAACTGATATTATACTTTTGATTATCGGTATATTCAAAGTTTTGAATATTAATAAATATCTTATCACATAATGATTAGTCTTCTTTGTAACATTAATGTGATAATGTCATTAGAGTATTTGTCACATCGAAATTTCATAACAGTTTCCCTCTAGGATGAGAACCTTGAACTGAAATGATGATATTCTTAAATAAATGTTCTGAAGTGCCCAGATCAGTGTGAATCACTGAGAGGGGGAGGGGGTGAATCAGTGATCCCTTAAAACTTTTACTAATTGATTCTTTATCAATTAAACCTCTATGGATGGTTAAAGCCTCGATCCACTCTTCTTGTATCTCTCAACCTTTCCCGGATAATGCAGTAAATGAAAAGGCACAGGACACAAGGATTTACAAGGTTCGGCACCAAAGGCCTACATCCTTGCCATGCTCTCCCAGCATGGATTCTCCCATTATAATCTGTTAGTATTACAATGGTCGATACAGCTTCCCACCGTATCTCTCCTGAGTCCCACAGGAGGGTCTTTATACTGCTTCACACAGTGTTACCAGAGTCCCACTGGCCTGCTCCAGAATCCCACTGAAGACTTCTTCTCCCTGAGTCCCACAGGGTCTTCTCTAGGCTCCTCGAGTCACACGAGTAGCTCTTCTTCACTTTAAGCTTCTTCAAGTAACTTCAGCAGCCTGGGATAAAGGCTGCTGGCCTTGCTCTTCTCTTCTGATCACTTGTGATTGATCAGGGCTTCTCGTCTAGCTCAGGCTTTATCTCCTTCTTCAGGATGACCTGGCTTCTCTCTCCAACTACTGAATACTCAGACAACTGATATCTTTAACTTCAGTCTGGTCCAGTCTCACTCACTTCAACTTCATGCACTGAGTTCATGGCAGCTCTTCATCCTCATGCACTGATAGCATGGCCTTCTCAATTCTTCAAGAACCTCCTGGTCTTGGACAACTCAAATGCACACCACTGATTTGACTTTGTTCACGTGTGCACGTGCATGCATGCAAGCATGCACTCCCCTTCTTCTCTTCTTGGTGCAGTAAACCCTCAAAGGGTGTAGTCACTTTAAGCACACACCTTCTCACTTGAACTTCACACTTTGTTCAATGTGTTTACACACTTAAATGTGTGTTATACTTTGTGTGATTCTTCTTCTTCTTCTAAGTGTGTTCACTCCACTTAGAGCACACACATAGGTTCGGCCTTCTTTGTTACTTGTTCATGTACACATAAATTGTTCTTTGTTTTGCACACACTTGACTTTGGCCTCTTCCCTCTTCTTGTTGCACACCCTTAACCCGTAGGTTGTTCTTCAATTTTGCACACACAAAATGTGTCTTCATTTGGTGCACACACAAGGTCACAACCCTCGGCCTCTTCAAATGCACACACTTAAAGTGTGTTCTTATTTGTTCAAATGCACAACCAAGACTATGGATTATTCAATTCTTACACACACACAAAGTGTGGTCTTCCACTTCACTTGGCACACACCACTTGGTGTTGTTCTTTGTGCACACACATGGCCTCGGGTTCTTCTTCTCCACTTGGCACACACACGAGGCAAGGCCTCGGCCTTCTTCCTTGCCAAGCACCCACAACCCGTAGGGTGTGGTCTTCTCAACACAAGCCCCTGCCTTAGTGAAGGCGCGCAAGGGGTGCAGCCACTCTTCCTCAACACTGCCGCACAAGATGCACTGGCCGAGGGTGCGCAGGTACTACTGCCGCGCAAGCACTCGGGTGTGCAAGGTGCAACACCGCGGGGATTCAACCGTGGGCGCGCAAGATGTTGCGGCCACGGCTCTTCCTGCTGCGCAAGGGAAAGGCGCGCAAGGATCCTTCTCCAACCTCTTTCGCGCAAGGAGTGCGCAAAAGGAACTCACGAAGCCAACAGGAGGCTTCGGGCTTCTGCCGCGCGAGTGGTACGCGCAAGGCTTCTACTTCGCGAGGCTTGGAGCACTCACGGGACTTCAAGTTTTCAGTACATCAGCAAGCGGCTATGATGCTCGGGAGCTCCTTTTATAGGCAGAGGAATGCCTTTGATCATCCGCGTGATCTAATTTCAAAATCCCGAAGATTTCGGATCTTTAAAGATTTCTTTTAAATCTTCTTTTCTTCTTTCTGTCAAACGCGGGTTCTTTTATCTTCAGCCTTATCTACGTGCATGCATTTTAAAACGCATGCATGACTTCATTTAAAACCGGTCCATGCATAGCACGAACACCCCATGGCCTTGGCACCTTCGGTTTGCCTCGGCCTTGTTCGAAATTCTTTCTCGATGCATGCATACAACATTTTAATGCATGCATGAGTTTGTTATGGCCTAACGATCACAATGGAGGTCTCGGTTTGCTCGGAGGTGACCGGGAACTCAAAAACCACCTTCGGGAGTCGTCTGGTTCAGCAGCGGCAAGCAGGTGGCTTCGGGGAGGCCTCGGACGAGCTCGATGATGAAGACGAGCTCTCGGCCGTCGGATGCGATGTTTAACGGCCAGGATTAGATCATCGCCGCAGAGATGGATAGTGCGGCGTGGATAAAGCGCGCGATGGCTCGGACGGCTGAGATTTGCTCCCGGGGAAATTTCCGCGTCCCACATCGAATCGGCGAGCGGAATTGCCGCGGTTTATCACCCTGGCGCTGCCTCAACCCGGCAATTGAATCTTCTCCCCTCTCGGTGCCGCCCCGCACCGAGTTCTCCCTGCGGGCGCGCTCTGCGCCCACTCTCTGCTCCTGCGGGCGCGCTCTTAGCGCCCACTATGCACCCTCGGGTGCGCTCATGCGCCCCTGCCGCGCTCCTCCGGGCGTGCCCCAGACGCCTAACGGTGTCTTGGGTGCGTCCTGCCGCCCTGGACTCGCCCCACGGGTTCCCCCTTGGGCGTGGCGCCTTAGGCCCACATGTGCCTTGGGGTTGAACCCTCAAGGTGTCCACGGGCTGGCCAATTTTTTGGCTAAGTCTTGAATAAGACTTTGTAAAAAACAAAGTCCTCCATGAAATCAATCCATATCAAGAGAACCACTTCAAGCCTTTCTTCTCCTTCATCTTCTTCTTGAGAATTCAAGCATTAATCTTCTTCATTAGAATTCCTCCATTCTTCTTCAACATATAATCAACATTTAAGAATGGAATTCCCGAAGGTTTCTTCATCTTCAACCGAGCTCCTGAATCAAATATTTCTTCAATAATCTTCATTGATCAAATCAGAGATCAATTGGATCTTCTTCACATTCACATGCACTAAGTGTTAGTGCATGGACTTCTTCAGCTCACTTCATCCACTTAGTACTTGTGGATGGATCTTCTTCAACTCCTCATGCATTGTCACTATAATGCATGGTCTTCAAACAATGTTGTGACATTGTATCATCAGGATACAAGTTCTTGGAACTTTAAGAACAGCTCAACAATCGTCAGATATGCATAGAGAATGTTTCAACCACAACATCCTATGTCACTTAGTGAATCTCCTAAGTGACATGAATCTTAGTACCATGGCCATTCTCCATTCATCACCATCACCATCACATCCTTTGACATTCACATCTTGACTCCTTGACATCCATTCATTCCAAGACAACTTCATGCCTCATTGACAACAAATGCAACACAGTGCACTTCAATCTCCCCCTTTGTATTTGTTGTCAATACACTCCTTCAGCACATATGAATGGGTCAATATGTGTGCCAATATTTTCTCCCCCTTATTGGCAATCAAATGCAAAGGTGTGGTGTGGTTCACTTTCAAAAATATCTTCCTCCCTTTGAATAACATCTTCTTGAAAATCACTAAGAGAGGGATGATGTCACATGTTCTTCTTTAGCAAAGAACCTTTAGTTGATCAATTCTAAGTCTACTTGGGATAACCCGGTGTAGAAAACAAGAGTGATATAACCAAGGAACTCAATGTTGTCCACATTCACTATAAACATGTGAGATCATGCTTAGGGGTTGAATTTTTTCAGATATTCAATGAATTGCTGAATCCTGCACATACTTCACAAAACACATTAGAAAGTTCAGGTGCAAAGATAAAGCTCCCCCATTCATTCATTTTCTTAAGATGATATTAATCTCAGAACATCATCTTCTTCAGATTTGCTCCCCCTCAAGGGGTGCACTCCATTCTGTCCAAACCATCCTCCAGATGAGAATGATCATCATCTTCAATTCCCTGTAATGTCAGCACATGTAAATACAAGTGATTAGGGAATAAGATGGAACCTCCTTGGTTCATCAATGTGAACAACAAGGTTGAGAAGATTCTCTCAACCGAGATGTCCCATTTTCACCAGTCTTCACACTTGCACATTTGATCTTCATTGATGATTGTGCTGGTGTGGTTCTCAAAACATCTTCATGTGAAACCTTCCCTTTTGCCTTAGCAATTGTCAGAGCTTCATCTTCAGCTTTTTGCAGTTCTCTGGCAAGTTGCAACTGATGTGGCCATATGACAAGTAAATCATTTGGAAGTGTGGCCTCAGTTTTGGAAGTTCCACATGGTTCTTTGGATGCTGCTAAGCTACCTCTCTTAGGCAACTTATTTTCAATCAATCCCTTCTTCTTCTTCTGGATTGATTGTCTTTTTGAGTTCAGTCTGCTTCTATTCAGTTTCATGGCTTCTTTACAAAGGTCCATGATGTGTCCTTTCTTTCCACAGTAGAAGCATGTTTTCTTGGTGGTCCTTCTGGATGCATCACCCTTCTTGGATTTAGACTCCAAGGACTTCTCTTCCTTTTTCAACATCTTCTTGGGAGCTTTTTCAGCTTTCTTCTTCTTGCTTCCCAAGGATTCCTTTTTAGCCAGGTTCAGTGATCTTCTCTTCTTTTCATCTTTGGATACAGTTGGAGATTGACATGTATCAAATTGTTGACCACTTTTTCAACCATCCCAGATGTTGTCAAGTAATCCAAATCTATTTGCAGTAAACATATGTCTCTGGACCTGTGGATGCTGCTTCTTTTCTTCTGGCTTGCTCCCCCTTGGCATGGGCTTCCTTTGTGCTTTGACATTCAGTGGATTGTACCAACAATCCTTTGCACAGTGCCCATACTTATTACAACACCAACATTGACCCACAAATCTTGACCTCTTCAGTCCTTCTGATTGTAGGGTAATTTTCTTGAACTGCTGTGTTGTTTCAGGAGAGCATTCTTTCTTCACTGTCTTCATCCATACTTGTTTGGATTCATTCTTCCATCCTGCACTTTTAGTAGAAACAGATTTAGAAACATGAGTACAAGATGGTATGGATGGTACCTTCTTTTTAGAAGTTGTTGCACTTTCACTAGAGGATGTCTTTCTTTTAGAATCATCCTTCTCAATGCATACTTGAGTAGCAACATGTCTTCTTGCAGCTGACTGGGAGGATTCAGCTTTGGGTGATTGCAGATTTTTCAATATCACCTCTAGTTCTAAGCATTTCATGTTAAGGGAGTTCTTCTCATCCTCAACAGTTCTTAGCCTTCCTTCCCAATTTTCTTTCAGCTGTTCTAACTGGTCTTCATGCACCTTCTTGATTTCAAGCATTGAGTTGTCAAGCTCCTTCACCCTTTTGACTTTATCTTCTAGTTGAGCATCTTTGACAATCATTGAGACTATGTGAAGCTTCTCCAGTGCATGGAACACTTCTTTGACCATTATCTTAAAGAATTCATTCTCAGAAAGGCTTCTTTGCAATTCTTCAGCAGTGTCTTCATATCTTTCATTGCAAAGAGATACTGTTTCATCTTTGGCATTTACCAGCTTTCTGAGAGTGTTGGTTATGCCAACCCTTTTTGCCAATTGATCTTCCATTGCATTGGCTTCTTCTTCTAACTGTGATTTTTCTTCATGAAGATCATGGATTCCTGTAGCTATACACTTTGCCACTTCCATGGGAATTGTCTTCTGAAGATATTTGAGTGCACTCTGAAGATCATTCATTGTTTCAACTTCATCACAGCTAGGACAGGCTTTCTTCATCTTCTTGGCATGTTTCTTCTTTCTATTTTTCTGAGTCTTGGCAGATATCTCCATTTGAGGCTGTTCTTTCATTTCCTCAAATCTGCACTTCATAAAGACTCCCTTGGATCTTTTAGAGGTAACCTCCCTCTGATACCAATTGAAGTGCCCAGATCAGTGTGAATCACTGAGAGGGGGAGGGGGTGAATCAGTGATCCCTTAAAACTTTTACTAATTGATTCTTTATCAATTAAACCTCTATGGCTGGTTAAAGCCTCGATCCACTCTTCTTGTATCTCTCAACCTTTCCCGGATAATGCAGTAAATGAAAAGGCACAGGACACAAGGATTTACAAGGTTCGGCACCAAAGGCCTACATCCTTGCCATGCTCTCCCAGCATGGATTCTCCCATTATAATCTGTTAGTATTACAATGGTCGATACAACTTCCCACCATATCTCTCCTGAGTCCCACAGGAGGGTCTTTATACTGCTTCACACAGTGTTACCAGAGTCCCACTGGCCTGCTCCAGAATCCCACTGAAGACTTCTTCTCCCTGAGTCCCACAGGGTCTTCTCTTGGCTCCTCGAGTCACACGAGTAGCTCTTCTTCACTTTAAGCTTCTTCAAGTAACTTCAGCAGCCTGGGATAAAGGCTGCTGGCCTTGCTCTTCTCTTCTGATCACTTGTGATTGATCAGGGCTTCTCGTCTAGCTCAGGCTTTATCTCCTTCTTCAGGATGACCTGGCTTCTCTCTCCAACTACTGAATACTCAGACAACTGATATCTTTAACTTCAGTCTGGTCCAGTCTCACTCACTTCAACTTCATGCACTGAGTGCATGGCAGCTCTTCATCCTCATGCACTGATAGCATGGCCTTCTCAATTCTTCAAGAACCTACTGGTCTTGGACAACTCAAATGCACACCACTGATTTGACTTTGTTCACGTGTGCACGTGCATGCATGCAAGCATGCACTCCCCTTCTTCTCTTCTTGGTGCAGTAAACCCTCAAAGGGTGTAGTCACTTTAAGCACACACCTTCTCACTTGAACTTCACACTTTGTTCAATGTGTTTACACACTTAAATGTGTGTTATACTTTGTGTGAGTCTTCTTCTTCTTCTAAGTGTGTTCACTCCACTTAGAGCACACACATAGGTTCGGCCTTCTTTGTTACTTGTTCATGTACACATAAATTGTTCTTTGTTTTGCACACACTTGACTTTGGCCTCTTCCCTCTTCTTGTTGCACACCCTTAACCCGTAGGTTGTTCTTCAATTTTGCACACACAAAATGTGTCTTCATTTGGTGCACACACAAGGTCACAACCCTCGGCCTCTTCAAATGCACACACTTAAAGTGTGTTCTTCTTTGTTAAAATGCACAACCAAGACTATGGATTATTCAATTCTTACAGACACACAAAGTGTGGTCTTCCACTTCACTTGGCACACACCACTTGGTGTTTTTCTTTGTGCACACACATGGCCTCAGGTTCTTCTTCTCCACTTGGCACACACACGAGGCAAGGCCTCGGCCTTCTTCCTTGCCAATCACCCACAACCCGTAGGGTGTGGTCTTATCAACACAAGCCCCTGCCTTAGTGAAGGCGCGCAAGGGGTGCAGCCACTCTTCCTCAACACTGCCGCGCAAGATGCACTGGCCGCGGGCGCGCAGGTACTACTGCCGCGCAAGCACTCGGGTGTGCAAGGTGCAACACCGCGGGGCTTCAACCGTGGGCGCGCATAATGTTGCGGCCACGGGTCTTCCTGCTGCGCAAGGGAAAGGCGCGCAGGGATCCTTCTCCAACCTCTTTCGCACAAGGAGTGCGCAAAAGGAACTCACGAAGCCAACAGGAGGCTTCGGGCTTCTGCCGCGTGAGTGGTACGCGCAAGGATTCTACTTCGCGAGGCTTGGAGCACTCACGGGACTTCAAGTTTTCAGTACATCAGCAAGCGACTATGATGCTCGGGAGCTCCTTTTATAGGCAGAGGAATGCCTTTGATCATCCGCGTGATCTAATTTCAAAATCCCGAAGATTTCGGATCTTTAAAGATTTCTTTGAAATATTCTTTTCTTCTTTCTGTCAAACGCGGGTTCTTTTATCTTCAGCCTTATCTACGTGCATGCATTTTAAAACGCATGCATGACTTCATTTAAAACTGGTCCATGCATAGCACGAACACCCCATGGCCTCGGCACCTTCGGTTTGCCTCGGACTTGTTCGAAATTCTTTCTCGATGCATGCATGCAACATTTTAATGCATGCATGAGTTCGTTATGGCCTAACGATCACAATGGAGGTCTCGGTTTGCTCGGAGGTGACCGGGAACTCAAAAACCACCTTCGGGAGTCGCCTTGTTCAGCGGCGGCAAGCAGGTGGCTTCGGGGAGGCCTCGGACGAGCTCGATGATGAAGACGAGCTCTCGGCCGTCGGATGCGATGTGTAACGGCCAGGATTAAATCATCGCCGCGGAGATTGATCGTGCGGCGTGGATAAAGCGCGCGATGGCTCGGACGGCTGAGATTTGCTCCCGGGGAAATTTCCGCGTCCCACATCGAATCGGCGAGCGGAATTGCCGCGGTTTATCACCCTGGCGCTGCCTCAACCCGACAATTGAATCTTCTCCCCTCTCGGTGCCGCCCCGCACCAAGTTCTCCCTGCGGGCGCGCTCTGCGCCCACTCTCTGCTCCTGCGGGCGCGCTCCTAGCGCCCACTATGCACCCTCGGGTGCGCTCATGCGCCCCTGCCGCGCTCCTCCGGGCGTGCCCCAGACGCCTAACGGTGTCTTGGGTGCGTCCTGCCTCCCTGGACTCGCCCCACGGGTTCCCCCTTGGGCGTGGCGCCTTAGGCCCACATGTGCCTTGGGGTTGAACCCTCAAGGTGTCCACGGGCTGGCCAATTTTTTGGCTAAGTCTTGAATAAGACTTTGTAAAAAACAAAGTCCTCCATGAAATCAAGCCATATCAAGAGAACCACTTCAAGCCTTTCTTCTCCTTCATCTTCTTCTTGAGAATTCAAGCATTAATCTTCTTCATTAGAATTCCTCCATTCTTCTTCAACATATAATCAACATTTAAGAATGGAATTCCCGAAGGTTTCTTCATCTTCAACCGAGCTCCTGAATCAAATATTTCTTCAATAATCTTCATTGATCAAATCAGAGATCAATTGGATCTTCTTCACATTCACATGCACTAAGTGTTAGTGCATGGACTTCTTCAGCTCACTTCATCCACTTAGTACTTGTGGATGGATCTTCTTCAACTCCTCATGCATTGTCACTATAATGCATGGTCTTCAAACAATGTTGTGACATTGTATCATCAGGATACAAGTTCTTGGAACTTTAAGAACAGCTCAACAATCGTCAGATATGCATAGAGAATGTTTCAACCACAACATCCTATGTCACTTAGTGAATCTCCTAAGTGACATGCATCTTAGTACCATGGCCATTCTCCATTCATCACCATCACCATCACATCCTTTGACATTCACATCTTGACTCCTTGACATCCATTCATTCCAAGAAAACTTCATGCCTCATTGACAACAAATGCAACACAGTGCACTTCATGTTCTATGGAAAAATTAAATAATCTAACTAGACACAGATAATATAAGAAATCAGGGGTAGGGGGATCATAAGATATTGAGACTTCTTCTTATAAAATTCACCCTTGGTAATCTATAAGAGATGATGTTATGAGAACTGACCCACCATAGGAATTCCACATGTTTTATGAAGGATAAGTGAGATTCGTAAAGGCCAAGTGAGCTTCATTGAAGGAGGTTGCTTCATGAAGGATAAGTAAGCTTTATGAAAGTAGGTCACTTCACAAAGGCTAGTTGAGATTTGTGAAAAAGGTAAGATTGTGAATGTTGTGGGGTTTATGAAGGCAAGTTATTCTTGTGAAGAATTGGGAAGCTTTGCGAATTTTTTTTTTGAGATTTACGAAGGTAGTGAGCATCACAAAAGTGTTTAGAAAGGATTTCCTAGTAAAATTATGGTAAATTGATATTCATAAAGTAGATTAAAGTGGGACTTTAGTAGAGCATATACCTACAATTGAGGCTGAATTAATTATTTATAATGAAGGGGCCTGCATGTCTATAAAATGTGTGTGACTCATTTCCAGAGTAGTGAGAAAAGAAAGAGAAAGAAGGTGACCCTTTCCACTGAAAATGAGCCATAGAAAAAGTGATCGAGGGAGTGACCCTTGGGAAGCACTAAACTATCCCTAATCTTTGTAAAGGTAATGATCTTGGGTATAAAATTGATCTAGTCCAAACGTTGTATTTTTTCAGTGAGCCATAGTGGATTTGGTACATCGAAACATTATCGTTGTATTCTCATTGGACGTAGCCCCGTGAGGGTGAACTAAGTAAAATCATTATGTCTCATGCATGATTTCATTTCTGTTCATACATTGCTACGGGAAATAGAGAGAAGAGTGTTTTGTTTAATGACGAAATAAGATTTGAAGGGAAAATTTTTTTTAACTATCAAAGACTAATTCACCCCACCCCTCTCAGGGTATCTAACCTAGTTGGGATAATAATTGGTATCATAGTAAAATATTGAAAATCAATGATTCTCTCTAAATAGAAGAAATGGAAGATGTTAATCACAAAGGGATTCTGATCTTTGATGGAAACAATTTTAAGCTATGGAAGAATCAAATGAAGCACTTCTTTCGATTATTGGGTATGAATTTATTTACAACTACAATGCATGGTATTCCTACCAATATGGAAAGTAATGTTTTATCAGAATAAGAATATAGAGAATTAGATGTTGATGCTAAAGGAATCAATTCTTTAGAGTGGATTATCCAATGAAATCTATATGAAGGTTATTTCATGTAATTTATCACATTATTTGTGGTAAAAGTTGTGAAATATTTATGAGGGAAACTCAAAAAGTTAGAGAAGAAAAATTTTAGGTTCTATGGAACAAGTATGAGGATATGAGAATGCACCCAAATGAGTTTGTTGATGCATTCTTTGACAAGGTGAATGTTGGTGTGGAAGACATGTGTGGTATTGGAGAAATTATTGAAGATATAAAGATTCTTAAGTGAATCTTGAGAAAACTTACACCTCATTTCAATCTGAATGTTTTTGTATTGGAAGATAAAGATCTAAAGGAGCTGACATTGGATAGCTTTCAATGTAATCTAGTCACATACGATATGGGAAATGATGATAATGATGTTGTGGAAAAGGGGAAGTCTAAATAATTGGAATTTAATTCCATAAAGAATATCACTATTCTAGATAGTTAGGAGGAAGACAATGTGGATGAGTCCATGTCATTCCTCTTCTCAAATATGCAAAGAGGATGAGGAAAGTTCAAAGGGAAACTTCCACTTGCATGCTTTCGATGTGGAAAGATTGGAAATATTGTAGCAAAGTGTCTTAATATTTTTCAAGAAAATAATGAGGATGAAAATGAAATTCTTGGGAAGAATCATTCATCCAATGTTAAAGGTATGATAAGTACCAAGAAAAATTTCTTAAAAAAAAAGAATATGTTTTCAAAAGAAAATGGTGGTTCGGAAGAATATGAGGCAGAAGAGTTGGAGGACTTCATGGATCATGAAGAAAATTCTAGAGTGGTAGTTTCCATAAATTCCCAAACAAGAGAATATAGTGAAAATGATGAAGGAGATGGTGAAGGAAGAGTTGACATTTATATTGAATTATATGCTTCTTTTGAGGAGATAGATGTTTGGAGAGACAAAATGAAGAAAGCCAACAAATTTTTTCATGATGCCAAAATCTATATGAAGCATCAGGAAGAAGAGAAGTTTGGGATGATGGAAGAAGTTTAAAATCATAATTATTCATTTTCATAGGACTTAAAAATGGTTGCTGAGTACAAGCTCAAAGTTGAAGACCAAAAAACTAGGATTGATGGTTTGAATAAAACAACAAAATAAAAAAAACACATTAAAGAACTTGAAGATAAAGTCGTCGGCTTGTGATGAAAAGTTATGGATTAGGAAAAATACTTAAATCCCAGTATTTCATCTGGAAAGTAGATCATTCAAAAGATAGAAAATATTGAAGTGGAGCATAGAGGCCCAACAGAACAGAAGAAACAATCATATGAAAATGACAAGGCTATTATGGGGGTTGATCAAAATCAGAAAGAAATAATGGTTGAAGTTAGACCATAAGCACCTACTCTGAGACTGAATATTGATTTGGGTACAAATCAAAACCAGAAGATTTAGAGAACCCAAGGGAAAACTAGTAGTACAGTAGTGACACACAGGAATGTGCCGCACATTAGATGTCATTGTTGTGGAAATATGAGACACTTACAAAATTTTTGTTCTATACCCAAGAGGTACTAAAGATAACAAGACCAACAGAGGAAATCATAAAGATCCCAGTATTCTAGGACATCATTTTATGGTCACTATTTGAGGTGTGGAAGATTCAAACACATGGTAAAATATTTCTCATCAACAATGTAGAGAAATGTGCTCAAGTGTTGGAAAAAATATCTCAAGGTGTTGTCTTGGAGTTTTTAGGGTGATTATGTTTGTTGAAAAATCCAGATGACTGCAAATCAGTATGGCTGATATTTCTGAAGTAGATTCATTTAAGGTGACTTAGTTTCCTAGTGTTTTCCAACGGAAGGTTTTCTGCAAAGGAGTTCATGGAACGTAGTTCGCAGACTGCAAAGCACAGTTCACAGACCACAAAGTAGAATTTGTGGAATGTGAAGCAAGGTCATGAGAGGGCCTCATTTTCATAATTAAGGTGGTAATTTAATGAGCCTTAAAGTGTTTTCGTTTGTATAATAAAACAACCACCGCAAAGGATTAAGGTGCTATGAGGACCGTATAGTAGTTCGTGGTGAAGGATGCCCCGCATCGGAGTTTTGAGTATTTGTGATTAGTGGGTTTTTCGGGATTTATTTTCCTATATAAAGTACCATAGTCACTTCATTAAGCAATTGAATTTTATTAGATAATATCATCACTGAAAGAATTCAAGGGATCCCGAAGTAGTTTGTGAGGGTGGATTCCATGAAGGAGGAAGTAGTTCGTGAGGATCAATTCCGTGAAGGAGATATTTCATGAGAACAGTTCACAAAAGGGGTTTGCAGGGCTTGGTAGATTTGAAAGGAAAAGGGACCATTAAGGATAGGTTCCCCATGAGGAAAATATCATTTGTGAAGCATGGGTGGTCTACAAAGAAAACGGTGACTGTGAAGAACTCGCGTCACACGATGCAAAGAAGTTCATGGAGGGTGCAAAACAGTTTGTGTTGGATTCAATGTAGTTCATGGATGATGCAAGATAGTTCGAGGAGGATGAAAAATTAGTTCATGGTAAGTGAAATGAAGTTCACATATGGACTAAAATAGTTTGTGAAAACAATTTCCACAAACTAACAGTATACAGAAAAGTGGATGTCATCTACCTGGTAAAAACAAGACTTCAACAGAGTGTCTACCTATAATTGAGGATGAATTCATTATTAATAATTAAGGGACCTAAATGTCCATAAATTGTGTGTGGGTCATTTCTAGATTAGTCATAAAAGGAATAGGAATAAGGTGATCCTTTCCACCGGCAGTGAGCCATCGAAAGAGAGTTAGAGAGTGACCCTTGGGAAAGCAGTGAGCTAACCCTAAACATTGAAAAGGCGGTGAGCTTGGGCATATAAGTGATCCAGGATGAACCTTTTATTTTTAAAGTAGGCCTTAGTGGATTTGTTACATTGGTACATTTTCATTTTATGCTCCTTGGACGTAGCTCAGTTGGGGTGAACCAAGTAAAATCATTGTGTCTCATGCATGATTTCATTTTTATTCATACAGTGATATGGGAAAGAGATAGAAGATTTTTTTTAACAATTAAACAAGATCCAAAGGGGTGATTGTTTTAATATGTCATACCCTGATTCACCCCCCCCTCAGGGTATTTAACCTATTTGGGCTAATAGTTGGTATTAGAACTAGAGTTTGAAAGTCAATGGTTCTCTCTAAGATTGAAGAAATGGAAGTTGTTCGTCACAAAGTGATTTTGATCTTTGATGGAAAAAAATTTCAGCTATGGAAGAATTGAATGAAACACTTTTTCAATCATTGGGTATGAATGTATTTACAGCTGTAATTCATGGTATTTCTTCTAGTATTGACAATGATGTTTTATCAGAAGTAGATTCTAGAGAATTAGAAACTAATGACAAACGAATCAATGCTTTTGGAGGATCCCTATCCAATGAAATATATATAAATGTGATGTTATATAATTCATCACATTCTATGAGGGAAAAGTTGCTAAATATTTATGAGGGTGACTCAAAAGTGAGAGAAGAAAAATAGTTGGTTCTATGGAACAAGTATGAGGATCTGATAATTAACCCTAATGAATCTATGGATACATTATTTGACTGGGTGAATACTATTGTGGAAGACATGTGTTTTCTCAGAGAAATTATCAGAGATATAAATATTATTAAGTGAATCTTAGAAAACTATAACCTTGATTTGATTTGAAAGTTCCTGTATTAAAAGATAAAGATCCAAAGAAGATGACATTGGATAGCTTGCACAGTACTATTGTGGAATACGAGATGATAAGTGATGATAATGATTCTATGGAAAAGGGTAAGTCCAAAGAAGTGGAATTCAAGGACATGAATAAGATCGCTATTGATGATAGTTAATAAGAAGACAATGTGGATGATTTCTTGTCATTTCTCTCCTCAAATATGCAAATAGGAAGAGGAAAGTTCAAAGGGAAACTTCCACTTTCATTCTTTTGATGTGGAAAGATTGGACATATTGTAGTAAAGTGTCCTAATAAGTTTCATGATGATGATGAAGTCAATGATGAAATTCTTGGGAATAAGTATTCAGACAATGTGAAAGATATGAGGAGTATCAAGAGAAATTTCTTCAAAAAGAAGAATATGATTTCAAAATAAGATGACAATTAAAAATAATCTGAGGCAAAAGAAATGGAGGAATCCAAGGATCGTGAAGCAGATGTTATGGTATAAATTGTAAGAAATTCCCAAAAAATGTAAGATAGTGATAATGATAAAGGAGAAGTTGAAGGAAGATTTGACCTTCAGATTGAATTAAAAGTTGCGCTTGAAGAGATGTAAATTTGGAGAACCAAAAAAAAAGAAATACAATAGGGTGGTTAATGACGCCAAACTCTATATGAAACAGAAGAAATAATAAAAGTCTGATCTAGAAGCTGAAAATTGAAAGGCTTAACTCTTCAATTCCAGAAATATCAGAAAAGGTTATTGAGTACAAACTCAAAATCTAATAATAAAAAATATAGATTGATAGTTTGACTAATACTGGAAAAGATCGAATCAAATGTATCAAATAACTTAAAGAGGAAGTTGTCAGTATGTGAAGGAAAGTGAAAGATTAAGAGAAACTCTTAATTCCAACAAATTATGATATAAAGTAAACATGAAAAGTAAAGTAGATTTTAGAGTTCCAAGGAAACAGACAAAGTAGTGTTAGGAAAGGAAAACGATTGATTATAATGATATAGATGGTATGGGGTTTTATCTCAAAAAAAAAGTATTAATGGTTGAAGTTAGTCTATAAGCTACCACTCCAAGGTTGAAGATTGATTTGGGAATGAATCTAAACTAGAATATTTAGAGAACCCAAAGGAAAACTAGTGGAATAGTAATGACACACAGGAATGTACCCCGTATTAGATGTTATTGTTGTGGAAATATGGGACACTCACAAAATTTATGTTCCTTAGCCAAGAGGCACTGAAGGTAACAAGACCAATAGAGGCAACCATACAAAGCTCAATTATCAAGGACATCATTTGATGGTCACTGTTTCATGTGTGGAGGATTTAGACACATGGAAATATATTGTTCATCGTCAATGCAGAAAAATGTGTTGAAGAAGACTGAATGTGGTCATAAACAACAACTCAATTTATCATCAAATGAGCTAAAAACACAAAATCGATTTTCATCATTATAATATGAAATTGTTCCATTGTGATCTAAGAATCATAAATAATATCATTCAAATACGTGGATTAGAAATAAAATAGATGAACATGTAGTGGTTGTAGAGATATCTTTCAAAGAATCATATCGCTCTAGAATATGGATCATTGATAGTAGATGCACCTCTCATATGGAAAGAAATAAGGAAATAGTGATAGGAATTATATATGAAAAGGAAGGTATTTTAAGATTTTGTAATGATGAAGGCCTAAGAATTATTGGCTTGGGAAAGGCTAAGTTTGGGGAAAAAGACATGAGACGTGAAAATGTATTGGTTGTTGAAGGTCTCAATCAAAACCTATTAAGTGTAAGTCAACTGTGTGACTTAGGACATTCCATAAGCTTTTCAAAGAAATTATGCATCATTAAGTAAAAATATGGTGAAGTTGTTTTATATGGAAAACATATGAAAGGGAATCTTTACCTTATAAGTGGAGAAGAAGATGTGTTCTTTTTGTCCAAGGAAGAAGAAAACAAGTTATGGAATAAACATCTTGGTCACTTTAGCCAAACTTCCATGGAAGGTTTGGTGAAATGTGATGTTTCTATAGGCCTCCCTAGGTTATTACATGATTTTACACATAAATGAGATGCTTTTAAATAAGATAAGATCATTCAAAAGACATATAAGGGAAAGAAGAAAAGTTCAACAATAGTTCTTGAGTTAGTTTATATTGATGTGTGTGGACCTATTTCACCAAATCCATTGATGGAAGGATATATTATGTTCTCTTAATTGATTATTTTAGCATAATGACATGGGTTTCAGCCATCACTCACAAGTCCTGGGTGTTTAGTTGCATAAAAACTTATTAAAGGGAAGTTGATAAAATGCTACATCAAAGAATCCAGAAGATTTGAATAAATAATGGAACAGAGTTCACAAATAGAAAAGTGGGGGATTATCTCAAGAAACATGGGATAAAGCACCAAGTTTCAATAATAATAACTCCACAGCAAAATGGTGTGGTTAAGAGAAGAAAATGAATTATTAACAACATGGCTAGAACAATTCTCATTGAGAAAGACCTTCCAGAAAAGTTTTGGAAAGAAGAAGTGATGAAATCTGTCTGCACATCAAATAGAGCGTTATTATGTCTGAAAGAAGAGAAGACTCTATATGAGCTATGGTATGGGAAGAATCCAAATTTGCAGTAATTTTGAGTCTTCATAAGTAACCGTTTCATTCTCAATAAGGAGAAACATAGGAAGTTTGAATATAAAAGAGATGAAGGGATATTTCTTGTATACTCAAATAAAAGAAAAGAATATAAATGCTTCAATAATTGGCTGGGAAAGGTAGTTGAAAGAAATGATGTAACTATAGCATGTAATGAGAAAAATATTTAGAAAATACATGATCGGTATTAGGAGGATAATGCTGAAGTGATAAGTAGATCAGAGGATGTTCCAGTTCTAGAGGATGATTCAGAATAAGATTCAAATGGTGAAAAAGATAATCACAAACCAGTATCTACACAAAGATTAAAGAGAAGATCTGAAATTGATAGACAAAACATAATTGGAGATAAAATAATTCCATTATAGACAAGGAGGATTAAGACTCTATAGAAAGCATCGTTCTTATCATAGTTAGAGCCTAAATGTTTTGAGGAAGAAACTGTATATGGAAAATGGTCATAGGCTATGAATTAAGATCTTGACCAAACTGAGAAGAATCAAACATGAGAGATTATTTCGAGACCAATAGATAAAAATGTCATTAGAAAAAATGGATCTTTCACAACTAAATAAATTAAGATGGAATATTGATTTGAAACAAAGCATGATTAGTGTGCACAAGGTACACCCAAATAGAGGGTATTGACGTTGATGAAACATTTTCAGTTGTGGTGAGGCTAAAGGCAATCAGATTATTCTTGTCCATATCAGTGCAAAGAAAGTTTAAATTTTTCCATATGGATGTCAAGTCATCATTTATGAATGGGATTCTGGAAGAGGATGTTTATATTGAGAAACCACATTGTTTTCTCATTCATGAATATGAGAACATAGTTTCTTGGCTGAGGAATGTACTATATGGGATAAAATAAGCACCGAGAGCATGGTATTCAAGGCTTGATCATTTTTTGAAGAAACTCGATTTTTAGCATGGTGTAATTTATTAAAATATACATGTCAACAATTATAGTAACAAAAGAATGATAGTTCTGATATATGTTGATGAAATAATATTTAGTGGATCAGATGATTAACAATGAAACTATTTTTCAAAATCCATGAAAAGTGAATTTGAAATGTTAGTGATTGGTGAACTAACGTTTTTACTTGGTTTACAAGTGACACAAGGAAATAATGGAAAATTAATTTCTCAATATAAATATGCCAAGGATATCTCGAGAAGATTTGGAATGGATAATTATAAATATATGATGACTCTGGTGTCTACTCGGATGAAACTATCATGAGATGATGAAGGCAATCCAGTTAATGTCATATAATACAGGAAAATCATTGGTAGTCTATTATACTTGACAGCAACAAGACCTGATATTGTTTTTTCCACATGAAAAGTAGTAAGATGTGAAATCAATCCCAAAAAATCAACTTAATTTTAGTAAGAATAATACTTTGGTATATCAAGGGAATGATGAATTTCAGTTTAATGCACAATGCTAAATCTCAGTAAGAGTTATTGGGATATACTGATGCAGATTGGGATGGTTTAGAAGATGATAGAAAATCAACATCAGGTGGTGCATTCTATCCTGGTGGATTGTGTATTTATCGGATAATAAAGAAATAGTATTTCATTTTGTTGAGAACCATAGAATATGAATATGTTTCGGCTACACAAAGAATGCATAAAGTTATTATGGATGAAGCAACAAATTGATGATATGGGAGTTGAAGTGAAGTATCCTATCAGAATCTATTGTGACAATTAAAGTGCTATAAATCTTAGAAAAAATGCAGTCCGTCACATAAGGATAAAGAAAATTGAAATCAAGTACCATTTTATCAAGGAAAATATGGACCAATTGCTTGTGATGTTGGAGTATGTGCCTACAGAACTACAGGTTATAGACATTATGAAAAAGGAATCACCTAAAGAAGTGTTTTAACAACATTGACTTGATTTAGGAGTTCATTTCACTCTCCACACTTGAAAAAGTGTGGATAAGGTACCCCTTATTCCCAAGGTATGGTATGTTTTTCCCTAATGTTTTGATCTATGTTTTTACCCTATTGCAGACCAAAACGTAGTAACCTTCGAGTTCATTGATAAAGGGAGAGAAATTGTGGATTGAAAAGGGGATAAAATGTATTAATCGAGATAGGGGAGAAGAAGATAATAGATGGAGCAGTGAAGTAGGGGGAGTTTTAAATCAGACAATACTAAAGGTGATTGATCAAAGGTTATATATCACGAAAGATGGGGTTCGTGATGAAAATGGATGATTGGTTTTGGAATGAAGTGGTTCATTGATAAACTTTGCGTACTAATATTTTTTCTCATGTCGATCATAGATTATTTCGGTTTAGAGAGTGTGTTGAGTAAATCCTTGATTATTATTTGAATCAATGGAAGTGAATTTTGGTAGAAGATGGTAGAAGCTTTAATGATGTATCAAATTATAAAGAGTTTTCAACAAAACCAAAAGGGGGATTGTTGGGAAAAATCACTCAACATGTTATGTTGGTGTTTTAGGGATTATTGTGTTTTTTGACAAAATCAGATGACTGCTAATCATTTTGGCTGGTGTTTCTGAAGTAGATGCATTTAAGGTGGCGTAGTTTCCCAGTGTTTCCCAAAGGAAGGTTTTCTGCAAAGAAGTTTGTGGAATGTAGTTTGAAAACCATGAAGTGCAATTCAGAGACTGCAAAGCACATTTTGTGGACCATGAAGCCCGGTCATGAGAGGATCATCGTTTTTAGAATTTAGGTGGTGATTTTAGGAGTTGTAAAGGGTTTTCATTTTCAGAAGACAACGGCCACCGCAAATGATTAAGTCACTATGTGGACCGCATAACCATTCACTGTGAAGGCTATCCCACATAAGAGTTTTGGAAATTTGTTATTAGTGGGTTTTGTGGTATTTATTTACCTATATAAAGGACCCTAATAACTTCATTAAGAGAGAAAATTTTATTAAATAATATCATCTCTATAAGAATTCGGGGAAGTATGAAGTAGTTCACGAGGGAGGATTCCACGAAGGATGAAGTAGTTCACGGGGAACAATTCTGTGATGGAGATAGTTCATAAGAAGTTCAAAAAAGGGGTTTGTGGGGATCAATATCTTTCAAAGGAAAAGGTAACATGAAGCATAGGCAACCCATGAAGAAAATATTGTCCATGAAGCAGGGGAGGTTTGTGAAGAAAAAGAAAACTGTGAACTACTTGTTCCATGCAGTACAAAGTAGTTTGTAGTGGATTCAATGAAATTTGAGGGGGATGAAAGATAGTTTATGGAGGATAAAAAATAGTTTACGGTGAGTGAAAGGAAGTTCATTGAGGTACTAAAACAACTCATGAATGAAATTTCCACAAACCAACAATATATAGAAAAGTGGATTTCATCTACCAGGTGAAAACATGACTTAAATAGAGAATCTACCTATATTTGAGGATGAATTCATTATTGATAATTAAGGGACCTACATGTCTATAAACTATGTGTAGAACCTTTTCATAGTAGTGAACAAAGGAAGATGTAGAAGGTGATCCTTTCCACTGGTAGTGAGCCATCGAAATAGAGTTAGGGAGTGACCCTTGGGAAATCAGTGAGCTGACCTTGAACATTGTAAAGGCAGTGAGTCTAGGAATAGAAGTGATCTAGATCAAACCTTATATTTTGGTAGTGATCCTTAGTGGATTTGGTACATCAACACATTTTATTTGTATTCTCCTTGGACATAGCCCAGTGAAGTTGAACCAAGTAAAATTGATGTGTCAAGGAAGGTGTTGTAATATTTGGTAATGATGAAGGCCTGAAAAATATTAGCTCAGGAAAATCTATGTTTGGGGGGTAAAGACACGAGACATGCATATGTCTTGGTTTTTGAAGGTCTCAATCACAATTTCCTATTTTTAATTCATTTGTGTGACTCATGACATGCCATAAGATTCTCAAAGAAATTATACATCATTAAGGAAAAAGATGGTGTGTTTGTTTTGTAGGGAAAGCATACGAAGGGGAATATCTCTCTTGTATGTGGAGAAGAAGATATGTTCTTTTTGTCCAAGGAATAATACAAAAAGTTATTTCATAAACGCCTTGGTCATTTGAACCAAACTTCTTTGGAAGATCTGGTGAAATGTGATATTGCTCGAGACCTCCCTAGGTTATCATGTGATCATACCCACACGTGTGATGCTTGTCAATAAGGGAATATCATTCGAAATACATATAAGAAAAAATAGAAAATGTCAACAAAAGTGCTTGAGTTAATGCATATTAATGGGTATATACCTATTTCACTAATATATATTGATGTTAGGAGATATTATGTTCTCTTTATTGATTATTTTAGCATAATGGCATGGGTTTCAGTAATCACCCACAAGTCTGAGATGTTCAGTTGCATAAAAAGTTATAAAAGGGAAGTTGAAAAGATGCTAGGTCAAAAAATTCAGAAGATCCTAACAAATTATGGAACATAGTTCACAAATATCCAAGTATAGGATTATCTCGAGAAACATGGGATAAGGCACAAAGTTTCAGTAGTAAGAACTCCATATCAAAATGGAATAGTTGATAGAAGAAAACAAATTATCAATAACATGGAAATAACAATGCTCATTCAGAAATACCTTCCAGATAATTTTTGGAAAGAGGAATTAATGATATAAATCTACACATAAAATAGATATTTGTTATGTCCAAAAGAAGATAATACTCCATATGAGCTATGGTATGGAAATAAGCTAACGTTGAAGTACTTTCAATTCTTTGGAACTAAGTGTTTCATTCTCAATTAGGAAAAAAACATGAAGTTTGAATCCCATAGATATGAAAGGATATTTCTTGGCTACTTAATAAAAATTAAAGAATATAAATGCTTCAATAAGAGGATGGGAAAGGTAGTTGAAATTAATGATGTAAATATAGTACAACATGAACAAAATCTTCAGCAAATATATGATCGGTCTCAGGAGGGTATTGACGAAGAGATAAGAATATTAGGGGAAGTTCCTGTTCTAGTGGTTGATTTAGAAAAATATTAAAATAATTAAATGGATGAACATAAATAATTATCTTCACAAAGACTGAGGAGTAGAGCCAAAATTGAAAGAAAAAACATAATCGGTGATTAGAAAATGCCAGTGTAGACAAGGAGGATGACGACTCTATAGAAAGAATTATTCTTATAATAAGTAAAGCCTAATTTTTTTGAGGAAGTTGATGGAGATGAAAATTGGTTTTATGATATGAATGATGAGCTTGACCAAATTGAGAAGAATTGGAGTTGGGAGATTATTTCAAGTCCAACAGATAAGAATCTCATCAGGGAAAAATGGGTATTTCACCACAAGATGAATGAAGACAATGCATTAATTCGAAACAAATCACGACTAGTGTGAAAATGGTAATCCTAGATAGTGGGTATTGATGTTGATGAATCAATTTCACCTATTTTAAGGCTAGATACAATCAGATTATTCTTGGCCATAACAATGCAAAGAAAGTTCAAAGTTTTATAGATGGATGTCAAGTGAGAATTTCTGAATGGGGTTATGGAAGAATAAGTTTATATTGATAAGCCATATAGTTTTCTCATTCATTAAGATGATAATAGAGTTTTTCCACTGAGAAAGGAACTATATGGATTGAATCAAGCTCCAAGAGCATGATATTCAAGGATTGATCAATTTTTGAAGAAGCTCGGTTTTCAATGAGGTGGAGTTGATTACAATCACTATGTAAACAATGAAAGTAATCAAAATATGATGGTGCTGATATATGTTGATTATGTAATATTTAGTGGATCAAATGAATCTTAGTGAAACCAGTTTGTAGAATTCATGAAAATTGAGTTTTAAATGTCAATGATTGGTGAACTGACCTTTTCTATTAGTTTAAAGGTTACACAAGGGAGAAATGACACATTCATTTATTAATCCAAATATTCCAAGGAGGTTCTAAGAATATTTGGAATGGATAATTCCAAGAATATTACGACTCTTATGTCCACCCAGATGAAACTATCACCAGATGATGATGGAAATGTAGTTAATGTTATAAAATACAAGAAAATCACTAGAATTCTATTATACTTCACAATAAAAAGACCAGATATTGTTATTTCTACATGCTAAGCAGCATGGTATCAATGTACTTTCAAGTAAACCCACTTTCTTGTAGTAAAAAATAATACTTCGGTATATCAAGGGCACAGTGGATTTTGGTTTGCTGTAAAATGAAAAATCTCAGCAAGAGTTATTGGGCTATACAGATGCAGATTGGGTCGGATCAGAAGATGATATAAAATCAATGCCATGTGTTTCATTCTATCTTGGTGTATTTTTTATTTCTTTTATAAGAAAGAAACAATATTTAATTTTTTTTAGCATCATAAAAGATGAATACATTGTGGCTACTCAAGCTTGCATGTAGTTATTATAGATGAAGTAATTGTTTGGTGATATGGGAGTTGAAGTGAAATCTATGATTGGAATCCATTTTGATAATTCAAATGCTATAAATCTTAGAAAAAAAACACAATACATCAATTAAGGACAAAGTATATTGAAATAAAGTATCATTTTATGAAGGAGAATATTGATAAAGGGCTTGTGAAGTTATAGTATTTTCCTTAAGAACTACAGGCTAAGAAAATTCTGACAAACGCCTTACCCAAAGTGGCATTTGAGAGGCATCTAATGGCTCTTGGAGTACAATAGAATCCCCTCACTTAAAAAAGTGTGGATGTGGGACCCCCAATCCCCAATATATGGTGTGTCTTTCCCTAATGCGTTGATCTATGTTCTTTACCCTGTTGCAGACCACAATGAAGTAACCTTCGAGTTCGTTGACAAAGGGGGAGAAATTGTGGCTATAAAATGGGAGAAATTTTCTTAATCAATAAAGGGGGAGAATATGATAGGTGTTATAATGAATAAGGGGGAGTTTTAAATCCAATGATGCTAAATATTGTCGATCAAAGGTTATATATCATGACATGTGGGGTTCAAGATGAAATCAATTGAGTGGTTTTGGAATGAAGTGATTCATTGATGAAAATTTCATTCTACTCTTATTTCTCATATAGAGCATGGATCATGTGATCTTAGAGTATGTGTTGAGGAAATATTGGATTACTATATAAATCATAAGAAGTGAATTTTGGTAGAATATGTAAAAATATTTAATGAGGAATCAAAATGTGAATAGTTGTCAACAAACCCAAAGGGGGGTATTGTTGGGAAAAAAACCTCAAGGTAACATTGCAGTGTTTTTTAGGTTGATTTTGTTTGTTGAAAAATAATGTTTCCATGGTCATTTGTGGAGTATTAGAGATATTTTTGATAATTTATATTTACAAAGATCCAATACAATGGAATGGATTCTCTGAAAGCGGTACATAAAGTTTTGTATACAAGGTGGCACCATTTCCCAGTGTTTTCCAAATTTTTGGGGTCCAAAATTTGGATAATTTCTCAATCATCGAAAAAGTTGTATTTCCACGAATGCCTCTTAAAAATTTGTTAAATTCATGATTTTCTTGAATACTAGACTTCACAAAGACCATTTTGTGGTTGTGTGGATCATCATGAACAAGCATCGCTAATGCACAAAGGATTGACGTTAATCTTTGTTACTACAAGAAGCTTCACAAACAGGAAATTCCTGTGGTGCTTTGTGAAAATAGGGATCATCACAAACAATATGGTGGAACTTTACAAATAGGTGATGATGTGGATGGAAGCTTCTAGAATGAGATAAAACACCTCTAAATAGGAATTTACCCCCTTTAGAAAAGTAGAGCAAGCCTTCCTGAAAATCTATAGTCTTTGAATTCACAAAGGTTGTTCTTGAGAAAAATTTCACAATGAAAGGAAGTTCGCGAAGGCTATAAAATCTGACAAAAATTTTTAATCATCATGAAAGTAATGACTTTCACTAAGGCTATTAAATTCTATCGAAAGTTATGAGCTTCTCAAAGGCTAAGTGATCTTCATGAAAGGAGTTTACTTCATGAAGGTTTAGTAATCTTCACGAAAGGATATTGCTTTACGAAGGATGGTTGAGATTAGAAAAAGAGGTGAGCTTCACGAAAGTTTTGTGGTTCGCGAAGGTGGTTTATTCTTGTGAAGAATTGGGTAGCTTCATGAAGGCTATGTGAGATTCGCAAAGGCTGTGAGCATCACAAAAGTGTTTAGAAAGGATTTCCCAGTAAAACTGTGGTAAAGTGATATTCATTAAGTTAATGAAAGTGGGACTTTAATATACCATATAACTATAATTAATGATGAATTCATTGTTGATAATGAAGTGACCTATATATCCATAAACTGTGTGTTACATCTTTCCAGAGTAATGAGAAAATCCAGAGGAAAAAGGTGATCCTTTCCATCGATAGTGATCCATCAAAAGAGAGATTGAGGGAGTGGACCTTGGGAAGCAATGATTTGTCCCTAAACTTTGTAGAGGCAATGATATTGGGGATAGAAGTGATATAGCCTGAACCATATATTTTGGTAGTGAGCCTTGGTGGATTTGGTACATCATCAAATTTTTGTTGTATGCTTCTTAGACACAACCCATTGAGGGTGAACTAATTAAAATTGTTGCATTTCATGCATGATTTAATTTCTATTCATACATTTCTATGGGAAAAAGACAGAAGAGTGTTTTGTTTAACAATAAAAAAAGATCCGAAGGGGTAGTTTTTTTAATATGTCATACCCTAATTCACCCCCTATCCCTCTTAGGGTATCTAACATAGTTGGGATGACATTAGGATGTATTGGGTGCATCATGAGTGATATGAAATTAATGAATAAGTCAAGAGAGAATTTATCCCTTTTGAGTTAAACAAACTTGATATCTATAGACCTTTGATTGGAATGGACCTGTTAGATAAATCAATGGACATGATAGTATACTAACAAGTTAATTTCAATAAATTCAAAGAAATATATATCAAGAATATATATTGATGAAACTATCTGTGCATGTTCATGTTTTCTTTTGTTTGATTACATATGATTTTATATTTTTTTAACCCTTTATGATTTTGTTTGATTACATGTAGATTTATTTTAAAAAACTTTCTGTATTTTGATGATATCTTAAAATATAGTGTTTAGATTTGTTTAATTCTTATCAAATTGGATAGATAATAGATTTATATAAATTTCATTCGTTTATGAGAAATTTTGAAAATTATTTTCTAGTACTCTAAAAATTCAATGAAGTTGATTCTGCAGTTTTAGAAACTCTACAGCAAGCAATTTTTAAAAACTACTGTATTTGTTTTACTGTAACTTCTACAGACATTGTACTTTATTGAAACATGATTTTATAGAAATATAACATGTTTATATTTATTTATTTATTTTACATCAAATTCTAAAAATGTAGTTTTTTTCAATAAATTATCTAAAGTTATGCAATATTGTTTCATAGCTGCAGTTTTCTAAAATGTTGTTGCTTCTATTTTTTGATAATTTTAGGATAAGTAGAAGTTGGATTTATTCAATTCTTGATTAGTTGGAAAGATAATAAGTTTTTATAAAAATAATTATTTTTTACCAAAGTCTTAATATTCTTTTAAGATCCTTTAAAAATTCGTTGAAGTTTTTTAATGTATGTTGTCCAGTTTTTCTCAAAGTATGATTTGAAAACCCTACTTTTGCAATAGTGAAAAGTATGGTTCGGTAACACTACTTTTAAAATAGTGAAAAGTATGGTTTGGAAAACCTAATTTCACAATAGTAAAAAGTATGATTCAGTAACCCTACTTTTTCAATAGTGCAAAGTATGGTTCAACAACCCTACTTTTGTGATGAACCCTACACTACTTTGATGAACCCTACTTTCAAAAAATATAGTTCAGCATCCCTATGTTACTGTTTATACCCTACTTGACATTACTATTCATTACCTACATTATTTTTCATTCCATATGTGATTCTACTATTCATTCCCTACATTAGTGTTCATTCCCTACATTACTATTCATTCCCTATGTTACTGTTCATTCCCTATGTTACATTATTGTTCATTCCCAACTCTACATTACTGTTCATTCCCTTCATTACATCACTATTAATTTCCTATGATATGTTACTATTTATACCCTACTTTCACAAACAATGAAAAGTATGGTTCGACAACCCCGCGTTACTATTCATATCATGCTATACTATTGTTTCTTTGTGCTTTTATGCTGAACATTGTTCTGCTGCATATTTATATGGATTATTTTCAAATGTTTTTCTACTGGATAAATTCACATTAAATCTATGGTTTATTATTTAATATATTTTTATGTTTTTAGTGAAATATTTAATGAGAAAAATTAATAAATTATTTCAACGTCTTTTTCCATAAAATTAGAGGATACAAGTTTATTTAAACTCAAACATTTGAATTTACTTTTTGTTTGTGATGCTAGTTTTTAGGATCTATATTGACTAAGTTTGAATGGTTTTAAACCAAAGATTTAAATCATTCAATGCTTTTATTTTTTTGGAGATACTATTGGAAGAATTATTCAAATTATTTTGAATGATTTAATTTTATATTTATTCTATAGAAATAAAGAGGAAACAATGCTGCGATTTTCATGGAGATATTTATGAAAGCTCTTGACTAAATTTATTTTAAATATCTGAAGTAAGTGGAGTTACTGAAACTGCTGAATATTATATATATATATATTTATTTATGGAAGAATAAGATAGATACACGGGTTAACATATTTGACACTCTATTTTTCAAATAGAATTTTCTATGAACTTTGAACCTGTTGTGCATTTGCAATGTCCTTTGAGACTCTATTTCATAACATAGACATTATCCCAAGTACTAAATTAATTATACTTTGACTAAAATTTCCTTGACAAGGCGTTTTAATCCAAATATCAAGAACTAGTACCACTTTTTTCATTGTTTATCTTCTTTTGTCTAGTTTCTGAGTCTGTTACACTATTTACAATCTCTCATATGCACTCTATTTTTCTGTTTATGCTTTTACACACAAAAGAAATATTTGTTATTATTTTTCCTGGGGTGTGACTCCTAGATTCTAAATTCAGGATCTAAGGGTTGTGACTCCATGTATCTAAAGTCAGGATTGTTCAAGCTATGACTCCCAGTGTCTAAAGTTAGGTTGTAAGGGTTGTGACTCCTCATACAAAAGTCAGTGTTGTGGTTATCCCTCCACTAAAAGAGGATTCTATAATTAGGTTATGATTCCTCCTTAAAAATCATTTTTAGTTAAAAAATATCTCTCACCGAGTAGAGAGTTATAAGGGTAGAGTAGACCCACTTTGAACCAAACTACTATAAAAACAACCTTGTGTTATTTAATTTTTCCACTACTAATTAACCTTAATAATTAACTTTGATAATTAAATTAATTAATCAATTCATTTGATTAAAAATTTTAATATGGTTTATTCACACCCCTCTAGACCATCTATCATTATCTATTCCAACCTAACAATTGTTATCAGAGGTTAACCTTTTTAAGAATAGTTTAATCAGTATCAAAGGTTGTTCCTTTCAGAATTATCCAACCCTTTTATAGAGTTTTATTCTATATTTAATTGTTCTAATTTATTCCTAGACCTCACAGTCTAAGGAAAAGATCTTATAAGATGGCATGATTAAACCCGAATGATGCTTGAATTCCTCAGAAGCCACCACACTTTGATGGAAATGACTATGGATACTGGAGATCCCGAATGGAGGCTTACCTCAAACAGTTGAGCATTGATCACTGGTTTATCATGTCAAAATAGTACACATAGATTTATGTTGACCCAGATACTCTTACAGGAATTGATGCTGCTAGATATGTTTTAAATTACAAAGTTTTAAATATTTTATATTTTTCTATTAACAGAAGTGTTTTTAATCATGTGTCTACTTGTAAGACATCTCACATAATATGAAAGATTATGCAAGTCACTCACCTTGGATTTGACAAATTGATATAAACCAAACTTGGAATACTTTATGTTGAGTACCAATACTTCAAGATGGTTCAAGATGAAACAATAAACCAAATTCTCCACAGATTCACATGCATTGTAAATGGAATGAATTATATTGGTGATATCATGACCCCCTCCCACCAAAGATGCCCCTCCTGAGCTGGAAATGGAGAAAGGGAGATAATGACCCTTGAGTCCCGCCTCCAGTAAGCCCAGGAGTGGCGAATAGCACCAAGGGTCTGAGTTTTCACAAATATGGGAGGAATTACCCTTTTTATTATTTAAGATTGGGAAATAGGATGAGTCAAACACCAAAAGAAAAAGGAACAGGTAAATGAAAATAAACCCAAAACCAAACCCATATGCATGTTTTATACAATACTGAAACAAAATTACAAGTACAATAAAAGCTCCAAAGTACGATACCAAAAAAAAGAAATCAAAAACTGCAACCATCAAAACTCCAATGCCCAACTAGCAAGGTCCTGCACGGTCCCTAAAGTCCTCTTGAAAACTTGAAAGTAAACGTAGGGTGAGCATACAAGTATACTCAGTAGGAAAACCTAAAGAACTCGTGCATAGGTGGGGAGACATCTTAATGCCCCATGAGAAAATAGAAGGAACCAAAGCCTAGTAAGTAATCTATCCACCCAACCATACAAGGCACACTCCCCAAATATCGCATGTCAATAGAGTAGTATAGTAATATTATCAATGTATGGGTACCCCGCACCACCTTCCCTCTGAATACTACTCAAGCCCTCACGCCTAACGCTCTGATGCTTCCCCCTCTTTCTAAGCTAGTGCCACAACCTGGCCATACGAAGCTCAAGCTAGTGCCGCAACCTGGCCATATGAAGATCATAGTATCCCGCCGACACTCAATTCTCGGCCATAACCACATCTCATCCCGAAGACACTTGGGAACCACATCACATCTCATCCTGAAGACTCTTGGGAAACATCTGTCATAACCTGCCTGAAGGATCTTAGGCTATAGAACCTGGAAGAGGGAGCACATGAAAGAATAGTAACCAGTCATCCTTTAGATGTTTGAGAATCTCACCCCCCATCCCACGGGTGTTCGACATGTAGTGCTCAACATGGGTGGGGTGCGTAAAGAAACATAAAACGTACAGATTTATATAATTATATCAACCACTCATCCCATCCTAAGGCTTCTACACAAAATATCTGAGCACATGCCTCGACACTACTACCTTGAAAGTATGCACACAATAAACAGTCCCAAACCCCATTAAGATTTTCATGTTTCAACAGTTTTAGTTTATCAGTTCCTTAACTACCGAGCAACTAACAACAACCAAACCAGATCAATCGTTCGTAAAACATATCCTTACCAACCACAAATAAAGTTAGGGAAAACACAAGCAACACTATACCATTTTCTTTTATCATCCAATCAATTCCATTGATTTTCCGTATTTAATCAACTACCATGCCTCACAATTCATTATTTAACTCTTCCACTTTTATTCATATGCACAACCCATCCCTGCAACCCTGCTGCTAACCACCATAACCACAAACACATTGGAAACAAAACCCGCACCACATCATCATCCCTTTGATTCCATTTACCACAACTCCACTGCCCATTACAACCATATCATACACTCCAACCCATAACCCAGACAACCACAGCCCCGCTGCTCACCTGTTCCACAATAACCCACGAAACACCCCTTCACATAATTAAACCCCAACCAACACCCACAAAAATTCATTCATTCATTTATTTTAACCGGGGTGATCATACAAGGGTTCCAGGTATTCATTTAATCAGCCAACTTTACATTATTAACCAATTTCCTCATTCTATGAAATTCCATCCACAAAACAATCCAGAAAAACAGGGAAACATTTAATTGCGCAAGAAAAGGCCCCCAACGACTGTGATTTTTAGTAGGCATAAGCCTATTCAATTCACAACATAATCAAAAGATAAGCATTGATGGAAATAAAACAACAATATCAGCAAAATTTCCCCAAACCCGTTCTTTAACCAGTTATTATTTTTATTTACTGGTTCAACCGTATCTCATGAAAACAAGAGGATACCCACCCCGCATGATGAACAAAAAAGATAGAGAAGAAGGTAAGATCCCTACTAGAATAGGTTTTGATGTCCTTCTGCGAAAACAACCACCATGAGGATTTTGATCACTCCTCCCAATGACTACGTCCTCCCTTGGACGCTTCGACACAACCGCACATTAAGATTATGTTCGTTGAAGAGAATCGTTCCCATCAAATATCAGCAATCTCCTCGGTAGGAAACTGCGAAGAGGAATTCGAAGAAGAGGGAAAGGAATGAGGTACACGATGTTCGCCTCGTCGACATGATCCCACTACCACCGACAGATCGACGATCGGAGTCCGGATGAGGAAGATAGGAGGAAGGATTTTGGGTCATCCAGGAGCGTCACCGTGCAGAGAAGAAGAGGGGTCTGTAAATAACACGTGACCCTCTATTATATAGGCAACGAAAAGGTAAAACGGTACACAGCGTGTATTTAATGAATACACGACGTGACCGTACAACTGTTACGTTGTTTGACTAGTCAACACACGACACGTCACGCGTTTTCCATGCGTTTAATGATAATAATAACTTCGATTAATAATAGGTGTTTTATTGACCCGAGACACAAGTCATAAAAAGGTATTCATCATTGGTTTTAAAATGACCATCATAATTTCAGGGTTACGCTGTCACAGATGGTTCGTGAAACTGAGGTCGCACGAATAAGTTACAGTCAAAAATGTGTTTTATCAACAAAAATAATAAGATGATTATGATATTATTATTTTTAACTGATTTATTTCAAAAATCTCATGTCACGCACAAATCACTCCAATTTGGTGCGCCTCACCCCATTCCACCTTGATTGATTTCCTTTTTTTCTTTTATTATTTCTCCATTTTATTCTCACATTCTCTCTCCAATCTTCTTTCTCTCTTCCACAATTCCCTCACTCCACCAAAAGTGGTGCCTCCCCTTGCCATTACTCCATTATCACTTCAATGTTATTATTGATAAAATTAATATTAATAACACCCATCATCAATGTTCTAATTTAATCCCATTAAAATAATTTTTAATGGTTATTCTCATATTAAATTAAGACCATTCCATTTAATTAATCACACCCTAAAGACCACCAATGCCATTATGATTTAATATAATAGTAATAAATCCTCTTTAAATTTCATCAATGGGTCGCCATCATTATCATTAATAATCATTATTATTATTGACGCCCATTATTATCCTATAATTACTATTATAATATATTAAATCAACATTATATTACATATATTATTATTAAATTCTTATAATGGGAGGATAACACTCCCTCTCCAATCACGTGATATTCATGCACGGGTTGAGAACCCCTTCCATTCTTCATTATCATTTTTTTATAATCTATTAAATGAATATTATTATAATTATTTTAATATTCCAGAATACAAGTTGGATTCACCCATAAGGGGTTGCGCCTCATTTATTATAATTTATTCCTTTATAATTTATTCCATGTGCCTCCCATTATATGTCGGTTACACACATAATTTATTATTTATTAAAATTTAAATAAATCAAAATGAAACCATGCACATACCCTCATTGAATTAAATACATTCAATTTTATTTCTTTTATTTCACAATGATTAAATTAAAACCATTTAATCTAATTAACACCAAATATTTTCACGCCACCATTATCAATTATTATTATCAAAAATTATTATTATAACACGCTTCATGTTTGACCACATCAAATTTTTACAAAGTAATGGACTGGAGAGGTGCGAGCCATTACATCAGATACCTCCCAAAACATTCTCGTCCTCGAGAATTAAAAACCAACCCATAAAAAGGGGAAAGGTCCGAACAACCACCCCACAAGATACCTCTCAGGGCTCTCGTCATAACAGGAATCCAACCACCATCCTAATTATATGAGTCAGGGAATTATTTCCCCCATGTCGAGATATTATCCGCATTAGGCGGCACTGACTCGCCTGCACGGGTTTAATCTCATCCACATTAATGCGTCTCTATTAGGGATTAGGTCCTCCCTGCCCCATAATTTAGGATTTCTCATACACACACTTCCACAAACACTGTACAAAACAAGCAGCACGCTGCCCTAACACATGGATTGGTGAATTCATTCTCCCATGCCAAGATACTATCTGCTTTGGGAGGCACTGACTCGCCCACACGAGTTTAATCACATCCACATTAATGCATCTTGATTAAGGATCAGGTCCTTCTCTCCTCACATGTTAGGACTCTTCACACACATTTAAAGGAAAGAGGGAAACAACTTAGCATTATAGACTCATGAAAAACAAGGTCCAGGCCCAAATCATGGGAGAGAATAAGTTTCAACAAAGGAGTGTGATGCTCCTGAATTTAAACAAAACATAAACGAGAGCATTTATGTAAAACTGAAAACATCTCTCTCGATCTCTGGCCTTTCTAGGGTTTCCGCTTCTGTTGCATGCAACTATCTGCATCCCACTCTTCTGCATCTCTGTTGACGTCCAGGTGCCATAGTTTTATGGTAAACAAAGAACGCTTAAGCCCAAGTAGCAAGGAAATTTTCTCAAGGTTTCGTTTTATCATTTTATTTCGATTTCTTTCCCAGAACACCCAAATCAAGTAAAACATAAATCATGATGATGCATGTACCTTTCCTAGGGTATCTACCCTGCAATCAATGTAGTCTTACTTGGTCATTCGGTAAGCTCAGAGTCCTGGCATCAGATCATGGGGGGCCATAAAATCTCATGTACTATCCGGTCTTCCCTGGACTATGTCACACACAAGAATCATCCAACACTGTTTCCCTACCATCCCATGCAATCCTCACTGTTCCTAACTCCAAACTCCATCCTATCTCTCAACCATCAGCCTCTGATACCATTCTGTCACGACCCCCTCCCACCAAAGATGCCCCTCCTGAGCTGGCAATGGTGAAAGGGAGATAATGACCCCCGAGTCCCGCCTCCAGTAGGCCCCGGAGTGGCGACTAGCACCAAGGGTATGAGTTTTCACAAATATGGGAGGCATTACCCTTTTTATTATTTAAGATCAAAAAATAGGATGAGTCAAATACCAAAAGAAAAAGGAACAGGTAAATGAAAATAAACCCAAAACCAAACCCATATGCATGTTTTATACAATACTGAAACAAAAGTACAAGTACAAGAAAAGATCCAAAGTACGATACCAAAAAAGAAAGAAAGCACAAACTGTAACCAGCAAAACTCCAACGCCCAACTAGCAAGGTCCCGCACGGTCCCTGAAGTCATATTGAAAACCTGAAAGTAAAAATAGGGTGAGCATACAAGTATACTCAGTAGGAAAACCTAAATATATCATGTACAGGTGGGGAGACATCCTAATACCTTGTGAGAAAATAGAAGGAACCAAATCCAAGCAAGGAATCTATCCACCCAACCTTACAAACCACACTCCCCAAATATCGCAAGTCAATAGAGTAGTATAGTAATATTATCAAAGTATGGGTACTCCGCACCACCTTCCCACTGAATAATGCTCAATCCCTCACGCAGAATATTCTAATTCTTCCCCCTCTTCCTAAGATAGTGCTGCAACCTGGCCATACGAAGCTCGATCCAGTGCCGCAACCTGACCAAACAAAGCTCATATTATCCCACCGACACTCAATCCTCAGCCATAACCACATCTCATCCCAAATACACCTGGGAACCACATCACATCTCATCCCGAAGAATCTTGGGAAACATCTGTCATAACCTACCCGAAGGATCTTGGGCTATATAACATGGAAGAGGGAGCACAGGGAAGAACAGTAACCAACCATCCTTTAGATATTTGAGAATCTCACCCCCATCCCATGGGTGTTCGGCATGCAGTGCTCAACATGGGTGGGGTGTGTAAAGAAACATAAAACGTACAGATTTATATAATTATATCAATCACTCAGCCCATAATAAGGCTTCTACATAAAAGATCTGAGCACATGCCTCGGCACTACTACCTCAAAAGTATGCACACAATAAACAGCCCCAAACCCCATTAAGATTTTCATGTTTCAACAGTTTTAGTTTATCAGTTCCTTAACTATTGAGCAACTAACAACAACCAAACCAAATCAATCGTTTGTAGAACATATCCCTGCCAACCACAAATAAAGTTAGGGAAAACACAAGAAACACAATGCCATTTTCTTTTATCATCCAATCAATTTCATTGATTTTCCGTATTTAATCAACTACCATGCCTCACAATACATTAGTTAACTCTTCCAATTTTATTCATATGCACAACCCATCCTTGTAGCCCTGCTGCCAACCACCATAACCACAAACACATTGGAAACAAAACCCGCACCACATCATCATCCCTTTGATTCCATTTACCGCAGCTCCACTTCCCATTAGAACCATATCATACACTGCAACCCACAACCCAGCCAACCATAGCCTCGCTACTCACCCATTCCATAACAACCCACGAAACAACCCTTCACATAATTAAACCCTAACCAGCACCCACAAAAATTCATTCATTCATTTAGTTTAACTGGGTTGATCATACAAGGGTAATAGGTATTCATTTAATCATCCAAATTTACATGATTAACCAATTTCTACATTCTATGAAATTCCATCCACAAAACAATCCCGAAAAATAGGGCAACATTTAATTGTGCAAGCAAAGGCCCCCAACGACCGTGATTTTTAGTAGGCATAAGCTTATTCAGTTCACAACATAACCAAAGGATAGGCATTAATGGAAATAAAACAACAATATCAACAAAATTTCCCCAAACCCATTCTTTAATTAGTTATTATCTTTATTTACTGGTTCAACCGTGTCTCACGAAAACAAGAGGATACCCACCCCGCATGATGCACACAAAAAGAGAGAGATGAAGGTAAGATCCCTACCAAAACATGTTTTGATGTCCTTCTGTGAAAAAAAACCACCACATGGATTTCGATCACTCCTCCTGATGACTACGTCCTCCCGTGGATGTTGCGGCACAACCACACATGGAGATGACGTTTGTCGAAGAGCGTCGTTCCCGTAAAATATCAGCAATATCCTGGGTAGGAAACTGTGAAGAGGAAGTCGAAGAAGAGAGAAAGGAACGAGGTGCACGATGTTCACCTCATCGACACGATCCCGCAGCCACCGACAGATCGACGATCATAGTCCAGATGAAGAAGATAGGAGGAAGGCTTCTGGGTCATCTGGGAGCGTCATCGTGCAGAGAAGAAGAGGGGTCTGTAAATAACATGTGACCCTCTCTTATATATGCAAAGAAAAGGTAAAACTGTATGCAGCGTGTATTTAATGAATACACAACGTGACCGTACAACTATTACGTTGTTTGATTGGTCAACACACGACACGTCATGCGGTTTCCATGCGTTTAATGATAATAACAACTTCGATTAATAATAGGTGCTTTATTGACCTGAGACATGAGTCATAAAAAGGTATCATCATTGGTCTTAAAATGACCATCATAATTTCAGGGTTACGCTGCCGCTGACGGTTCATGAAACCAAGGTCGCATGAATAAGTTACGGTTGAAAACGTGTTTTATCAACAAAAATAATAAGATGATTATTATATTATTATTTTTAATTGATTTATTTCAAAAATCTCATGTCACACACAAATCACTCCAATTTGGTGCGCCTCATCCCATTCCACCTTGATTGATTTCTTTTTTTTTCTTTTATTATTTATCCATTTTATTCTCACATTCTCTCTCTAGTCTCCTTTCTCTCTTCCACAATTCCCTCACTGCACCAAAAGTGGTGCTTCCCCTTGCCTTTACTCCATTATCACTTCAATTTTATTATTAATAAAATTAATATTAATAACACCCATTATTAATGTTCTAATTTAATCCCATTAAATTAGTTTATAATGGTTATTCTCATATTAAATTAAAACCATTCTATTTTATTAATCACACCCTAAAGGCCACCAATACCATTATGATTTAATATAATAGTAATAAATCCTCTTTAAATTTCATCAACATGCCACCATCATTATCATTAATAATAATAATTATTATTGACTCCCATTATTATCTTATAATTACTATTATAATATATTAAATCAACATTATATTACATATATTATTATTAAATTCTTATAATGGGAGGATAACACTCCCTCTCCAATCACATGATATTCACGCATGGGTTGGGAACCCCTTCCATTTTTCATTATCATTTTATTATTTTTTTATAATCTATTAAATGAATATTATTATAATTATTTTAATATTCCAAAATACAAGTTGGATTCACCCATAAGGGGTTGCGCCTCATTTATTATAATTTATTCCTTTATAATTTATTCCATGTGCCTCCCATTATATTCCTGTTACACACATAATTTATTATTTATTAAAATTTAAATAAATCAAAATGAAACCATGCACCTCACCTCATTGAATTAAATACATTCAATTTTATTTCTTTTATTTCACAATGATTAAATTAAAACCAAATATTTTCACGCCACCATTATCAATTATTATTATCAAAAATTATTATTATAACACGGGTCGTGTTTGACCACATCAAATTTTTACAAAGTAATGGACCGGAGAGGTCCAGGCCATTACAGGTGAAGCTATGGAAAACCAAGTACTAGTTGAAAGAGTCCTATGACCCTTACCAAAGAAATGGCATGAAAATAAGGTTCCATTGATGAAAGTAATGACTTAAAAGAGTACACACTGGATGAATTTATTGGATTACTACTTCAATATGAATTGGAACTGAAGAACATAGCTGATGAGGATACCACAAAAGGAAAATGTGTAGCTTTTAAATATGTGAATTTTGTTTCTACTGCTATTCTGATTCTAATCTATAGGATAATTAAAATGAATATATGTCTCATATTATGACTAGAGTTTAAAAAAGAATGAAAAATAAAGGATTGAAGAACCGGTTTATAAGAAATCTTCAAAAAGAAAAATATAAGGGACATAAGAATGGTATTACAAATTTCAATGCATCAGATGTAACCTGTTATGAGTGCAGGAAGAAAGTTCATATCAATCCTAATTTCCCTAAACTAAAGAATAAAAACAAATACAAAAATAAGGACAAAAAGGCTTTGACTGCAAGTTGGAGATATAAAGAATAATCTAATTCTAGTTAACAATCTGGAAATGAAAAATAATTTTCTAACATGTGCTTCATGGTATCACTGGATAAGGTTAGTAATTCTATTTTTTATTCTAGATGTTCTGATTCTGACTATGATTCTGAAAATATAAATGTTTCTGAATTAAATAAAGAAATTGAAAGATTACGGAAAGATATTTTCAAAGTTTCTAATTTATATAACAAGATTAAATAAAACAATGAGAAAATTGTTTCTAAAAATATAATATTTTTATAGAAAAATAAAAAACTAAGTAACACTGATTTTACTTTTCATTCAAAATTTTATGAAATTTAAAAATCTCCCCAATATTTGAATGAAAATTTGAAAAATGAAGTTTAATGTCTTAAACAAAGTTTATCTTATTTTATTCAAGGCCATGAAAAATATCATGATTTGATGTCTTTGACAATAACTAATAAAAATAAAGATGGATTTGGCTATGACAGGAGATTACCCTAAATGTTTAAATCTCATTTTGTTAAAAGTAAAAATGGTTGTACTTAAACGGTTACTTGTTTTAAATTATGTATGGGTACCTAAATTACAATACATGTTTAAATATAGTAAATGGATAGTGGATGATCTAGACATATGAATGGAGACCCATTAAGGTTTACCACTTAAAACATATGTGAAGGAAGCATTTTTACTTTTGTAGACAATTCCAAAGGAAAATTAAAAGGTTTTGGTAAAGTTGGTATAAAAAATTATACATTTATTTCAAAACAATTATATGTTTCAGGTTTAAAACATAATTTAATTAGTATATCGCAATTATGTGATGATGGAATGGAAGTCAAATTTAAAAATGATAAATGTTTAGTTTTTAAAGAAGATTCTGTATTATTTTATTCTAATGAAAAAGATAATATTTATACTATTTATTTTGATGAACTAACTATCCAACATTTTAAGTGTCTGAATACTGTATAGAATGACAACATCCATTGGCATATACATTTAGGTGATTACATTTTCATAATTTTTCATAAGCTCTCAAAACATGAGACTATGTTACAGCTGCCTTCCTTGAATAAAGAACATCTTCATGTTTGTGATGCTTGCATGAAATAGAAAAAAAAATTCGTTTAGACCCATCAATTAGATAAGTAATAATAGACCTTTATAGTTAGTACATCTTGATTTATTTGGCCCCACTCAAATATCAAAACTTAGTGGAAATAAATATACCTTAGTTATTGTTGATGATTATAGTATATTTACTTGGGTATACTTTCTTGCTCATAAACATGATACTTTATCTTGATTTTATACTTTTTATAAATTAGTTCAAAATGAAAAATGTTTTATGATTATTTCTATTCATAGTGATAAAGGTGGTGAATTTCATAATTTAGATTTCGAAAATTTTTGGGAAAAGAATAGTTATTTTCATAATTTTTCTACTCCTAGAACTCCCCAGCAAAATAGTGTCGTAGAACGGAAAAATAGAACTCTTATTGAAATGGGTAGAACTATGTTAAGTGAATATAATTTGTCTAGATTATTTTGGGATGAGGCTGTTTTAGTTTCTTGTTATATTTCAAATAGAATTCTTATTAGACATTTATTAAAGAAAAATATTTATGAATTATTTAAAAATAAAAATACTAAAGTTGGTTATTTTATAGTTTTTGGTTTTAAAGTTTTTATTTTAAATTAAAATTATAATTTAGATAAATTTTATTCTAAGAATGATGAAGGTATTTTCCTTGGTTATTCTAATAAGAGTAAATCTTATAGAGTTTATCATAAATAATATATGATTATTGAAGAATTTTTTCATGTTATGTTTGATGAAAATAATATTAAAATAATTTTTTTTCTAATGTTATTGATGATGAGTTTAGAGAATTTAATTTCAATAAAGAAATTACTCTAGATAAGATTGAATTAATTGAGGGGGATCACACTCTTTCTCAACATGATCTAAAATCATGGAATATTCACAAAGATCAATATGCTAAAAACATAATTAGAAATATTGATTTCAGTGTGAAAACTAGAAATTCTATTTTAAATTATTGTGTCAATTCTACTTTTATTTATAATTTTGTTCCTAATAATGTTAATGATAATTTAAAAAATGAAAACTGGATTGTTTCTATACAAGATGAATTAAATCAGTTTGTTAGAAATAATATTTGTACTTTTTTATAATTTTTTGAGTATAAGTATGTAATTAGAACAAATTGGATCTTTAGAAACAAGCTAGATGAATCTAGACCAATTGTCAAAAACAAAGCCAGACTTGTTTCTCAAGGATACTCTCAAGAAGAAGGTATAGAATTTGAAGATTCTTTTACACCTGTTTCCAGGTTAGAGGCTATTAGAATTTTGTTTTCTTTCTCTTGTTTTGAAGGTTTTAAATTATATAAAATGGATATAAAAAGTTCTTTTTTAAATAGTTTTATAATTGAAGAGGTTTATGTTTCTCAACCCCCTAGTTTTGAAAGTAAAAAATTTCCTAACCATGTTTTTAAGTTATCTAAAGTATTGTATGGTCTCAAAAAATAACCTCGTGATTTGTATGAAATCATTTTTTTTAAATAATGATCTTAAGAAAGGAAATGTTTATCCAACCCATTTTATCAAAATAACTACTCATGGTATTTTAATTGTAAAAATCTATATTGATGATATAGTTTTTGGTTCCTATAGTGAATTACTTTGCAATAATTATTCTTCTTTGATGTATTCTAAATTTGACATGAGCTTAATGGGAGAATTAAAATTCTTTCTTGGACTTCAAATTTTTCAAAGAAAAGATGGAATTTTTCTTAATCAATCTATGTATGCTTAATATTTAGTTAAATGATTTGGTCTTGATTCATATAAAATATATGAAAAGTACAATGGGTACAAATTGTAAATTATATATTGATGTATCTCGTAAATCTGTTGATATTAAATTTTATAGAGGCATGATAAGTAGCTTTCTTTATTTAACTCTATCTAAACTCAATATCATTTTTAGGTTTTTTTGTGAAAGATTTCAAACAGATCCTAAAGAAAGTCGTATTAATGTGGTAAAAATAATAAAAAGATATATTAAAGGAACTATTTATTTCGGTTTATTTTATCCAAAATATAATGTTTTTTTATTTAACATCTTATTCTGATTCTAATTTTGGGGGATGTAAATTTAAAAGAAAAATCACATTAGGTATGTGTCATTTTTTGGAAAAAAGTTTAATTTTTTGGCCATCTAAGAAACAAATATTTTTTTCTTTATCCACTATAGAAGTTGAGTATATCTCTGCTGCTAGTTTTTGTTCTCAAAGATTATGGATTAAGAAAACCATATGTGATTTTGGTGTTTAT
Organism: Viscum album; assembly: GCA_963277665.1. Taxonomy (NCBI): domain Eukaryota; kingdom Viridiplantae; phylum Streptophyta; class Magnoliopsida; order Santalales; family Viscaceae; genus Viscum; species Viscum album. The sequence continues at coordinate 4,443,404 of OY728129.1, forward strand.
CTTGAAAAACTACCTATTTATTATGATAATACTTATGTAATTTCTATTTCTAAAAACCCCTTACAACATTAAATAAAAATCATATTGATCTTAGATTTCATTTTATTAGATATCATGTGAACAAAGGTGATGTTGTTTTAGAATTTATACCTTCTAAAAATCAGCTAGCAGATATTTTTACAAAGCCTTTATATTCTAATCGGTTTGAAAATATTAAATTCGATCTTGGTGTGTTGGAATTTTAAATTTTTTATTACTGTATTTATTTAGGGGGAGTTTGTATTCACTTTTTGCTTATTTACAAAACATAGGAAAAATAAATTGGTTTTAAATGTTTTTAATTTTTTTTAAATGGTTTAAAAGTTTTTTTGTAATAAAACAAAAAGGGGAAGATTTTTGTGCATGTTCATGTTTCCTTTTGTTTGATTACATATGATTTTACATTTGTTTTTTAACCCTTTATGATTTTTTTGATTACATGTAATTTTATTTTAAAACACTTTATTTATTTTGATGATATCATTAAATAATGTGTTTATATTTTTGTGATTATTATCAAGTTTTATAGATAAGAAATTTATCTAAATTTAATTAGTTTATTATGAAGTCTAAAAATGATTTTCTAGTACTCTAAAAATCCAATGAAGTTGATGCTGTAGTTTTAGAAACTCTATAGAAAATAGTTTTGAAAAGATACAGTATTTGTTTTACTGCAACTTCTATATATATCGAATTCTCTTGAAACTTAATTTTATATAAATAAAACATATTTTTATTTATTTATTTATTTTACATCAAAGTATAATTTTTTTTGGTCGATAAATTATTTGAAGTTATGCAATGTTGTTTCATTGCTGCAGTTTTCCAGAATGTTGCTGCTTCTATTTTTTGAAAATTTTAGGAGAAGTATAAGTCAGATTTATTTGATTCTTAATTATTTGTAAAGCTAATAAATTTTTCTAAAAATAATTCTTTTTGACCAAAGTCTGAATATTCTGTTAAAAACCCTTAAAAATTCGTTGAAGTTTGTTAAAGTATGTTGTCTAGTTTTTCTTAAAGTATGGTTCGGTAGCCCTACTTTCGCAATAGTGCCAATCATGGTTCAGGAAAACTGATTTCACAATAGTAAAAATTATGGTTTAGAAACCCTAATTTATCAATGTTGGAAAATATGGTTCGGTAACCCTACTTTTTTGATGAACCCTACGCTACTTTGATGAACCCTACTTTCTCAATAGTGAAAAGTATGGTTTGGTAACCCTAAATTTGTGATGAACCCTACGCTACTTTGATGAATCCTAATTTCAAAAAATATGGTGCAACATCCCTACATTACTATTCATACTCTGTGTGACTTTACTGTTCATTCCATGCATTATTGTTCAATCCCTACATTATGTAACTATTCATTCCTTGTGTAACTGTTCATTCCCTATGTTAATGTTCACTCCCCAAGTTATATTATTGTTCATTCCCTATGTTATGTTACTATTCATTCCCTATGTTATGTTATTGTTCATCCCCTATATTACATTACTATTCATACCCTACTTTTCTGCTACCGCTTTGTTCTTTTATGCTGAACATTGTTCTATTGCATATTTATATGGATTATTTTCAAAATGTTTTTCTGCTAGATAAATTTACATTAAATATGTTTATGATCGAAGATATTTTGATGTTATTAGTGAAATATTTAATGAGAAAAATTAATAAATCATTTCAATGTATTTTCCATAAAATTGGAGGATACAAGTTTATTTAAACTCAAACATTTGAATTTACTTTTGGTTTGTGCTACTAGTTTTTAGGATATGTATTAACTAAGTTGGAATGTATTTAAACCATAGTTTTAAATAATACAATGCTTTTATTTTTCTAAATATATTATTAGATTATGTATTCAAATTATTTTGAATTATTTTATTAAATATTTATTCTATAGGAATAAAGAGGCAAGAGTGATGTGATTTTCATGGAGATATTTATGAAAGATCTTGACTTAATTAATTTTTAATATCCAAAGGAAGAAGAGCTGTTGTAACTACTGAATATTTATTATATATATATATATATGTGTGTGTGTGTGTGTGTGTGTGTGTGGTAGGAAGAATAAGATAGATAAATGGGTCAACATATTTGACACTCTATTTTTCAAAGAGAATCTACTGTGAACTTTGAACCTGTTGTGCATTTGCAACGTCCTGCAAGACTCTGTTTCATAACATAGACGTTCTCTAAAGTGCTAAATTAATTCTTCTTCAAGTAAAATTTTCTTGACGAGATGTGATAATCCAAATATAAATAACTAGTACCATTTTTTCCATTTTTTACCTTCTCTTTTCTAGTTTCTGAGTTTGTAACAATATTTCACATCTCTCACATGCACTCTATTTTTTTGTTTATGATTTTACACACAAAATCAATATTTCTTATAATTTTTCCTGGGGTTGTAACTCCCAGATTCTAATTTCAGGATCTAAGGGTTTAGACTCATTGTATATAAAGTTAGGACTATTTGGGTTGTGACTCCCAGTGTTTGAAGTCAAGTTGTAAAGGTTGTGACTCCCCATACAAAAGTCTGTACAGTGGCTATCCCTCCACTAGAAAAGGATTCTGTAATTAGGTTATGATTCCCCCTTAAAAATAATTTTTAGTGCACATGTATATCTCATCGATTATGGAGGTATAAGAGTATATTAGACCCACTTTGGACCAAACTATTATAAAAAACATCCTTGTGCTATTTACTTTTCCCCCTTTCTAATTTACCTTAATAATTAACTTTGCTAATTAAATTAATTAATCAATTCATTTGATTAAAAAATTTAATCTGTTCTATTCACCCCCCCTCTAGACCATCTATAACTACCCATTCTAACATAACAATTAGCATCATAGGGTAACCTTATTAATAATAGTTTAACTCTATCAATTGTTTTTCTGATACCTTTCAATCAGTATCAAAGGTTATTCCTTTCAGAATTATCCAACCCTATTATAGAGTATTCTTCTATATTTAATTGTGATTATATATTACTAAACCTCACATTATAAGAACAAGATCTTATAATATCACATAATTAAACCCAAATGATGCTTGGATTCCTCATAAGACACCACACTTTGATGGAAATGATTATGGCTACTGGAGATCTCGAATGGAGGCTTACCTCAAACAATTGAGCATTGAGCACTGGTCAATCATGTCAAAATAGTACACACTTTCTGAAGCTGACCTAGATAATCTTACCGGAATTGATTATTCTAGATATGTTTTAAATTACAAAGTTGTTAATATTTTATATTGTGCTATTAACAGAAGTGTTTTTAGTCATATTTCTACTTGTAAGACAGCTCACGAAATGTGGAAGATTCTATAAGTCACTTACCTTGGCTCTAACAAATTTATCCAAACCAAACTTGGAATGATTCATGCTAAGTACCAACACTTAAAGATGGCTGTAGATGAAACAATAAACAAAATCTTCCACAGATTCACAATCATTGTGAATTGAATGGAATTATTCTCTAGGTGAAGCTCTGGAAAACCCAGTACTAGTTAAAAGAGTCCTATGATCCTTACCAAAGAAATGGAATGAAAAGAAGGTTTTCATTGATGAAAGAAATAATTTCAAAGAGTACACAATGGATGAATTTATTGGATCACTACTTCAATATGAACTAGAACTGGAGAACATAGCTGATGAGGAGACCCAAAAAAAAGAAAAGGTGCCTCTTTTAAATATATAAATGTTGTTTCTACTAACTCTTTTGATTCTGATCTACATGATAGTGAAAAAGAAGAAATGGATCAGATTGTGACTGGAGTTTACAAAAGAATGAAAAATAAAGGATTTAAGAACCGGTTTAGAAGAAACCCTCAAAATGAAAAATATAATGGAGATAAGAAAGTTAGTACATATTTCAATGCATCAGATGTAACCTGTTATGAGTGTATGAAGAAAGTTCATATCAAGCTCGATTTTCCAAACCTAATGAATAAAGACAAATACAAAAAGAAGGAAAAAAAGGATTTGACCACAAGCTAGAGTTGTATAGAATAATATGATTCTAGTGAACAATCTGAAAATGAAAAATAATATGATAACTTGTGCTTCATGGCATCATTGGATAAGGTTAGTAATTCTAGTTTTTATTATGGTTGTTCTGATTCTGACTATGATTCTGAATATCTGAATGTTTCTAAATTAAATAAATAAATTGCAAGATTAAGGAAATATATTTTCAAAGATGTTGATTTATATAACAAGATTAATGAAAACATTGAGAAACTTGTTTTTGAAAGTAGAATACTTTTACATCAAAATGAAAAACTAAGTAGCATTGCTTTTACTTCTCATTAAAAAGTTTATGAAAATTTTAAATATTCTCAATATTTTAATGAAAATTTGAAAAAGGAAGTTGAATATATTAAACAAATTTTATCTTCTTTTATTCAAGTTCATGAAAAATATCATGAGATGATGTCTTTGACTAAAACTGCTAAAAATAAATATGGATTTGGCTATGACAAGAGATTACCCAAAATGTATAAATCTCATTTTTTTAAAAGTAAAAATGGGTGTACTTCAACATTTAATTTTTTTAAATGTGTCATGAAAGCTCACTATGTGAAGGATTTTTCTATTAGATTTAAAAAATATTTTGGGATTTAAAAAAACAAATATTTCCAAATCCTTATTATCTAGAGTACCTTACAATACATGTTTAAATACTATATGGGTACCTAAATTTTTTTATTACTAATCTCATTGGACCCAAAGTATCTTGGGTACAAAAATTTCCAAGAAATTTAATTTTATAGGAAAAATGACTTGGATGTATCATGAACAACATATGGTACATGGACAGTGGATGCTCTAGGAACATAACTTGATACCCATCAAAATTTTCCACTTAAAAAACATGTGATGGAGGCATTGTTACTTTTGTAGATAATTCCAAAGGAAAATTAAAAGGTTTTGGTAAAGTTGGTATCACAAATTATACTTTTATTTATAAAGTTTTATATGATTAATGTTTAAAACATAATTTAATTAGTATATCACAATTATGTGATGATGGAATAGAAGTTCAATTTCAAAGTGATAAATGTTTAGTTTTTAAAGATGATTCCTTATTATTTTATGCTAATCGAAAAGATAGTATTTATACTATTGATTTTTCTGATCTAACTATTCAACATGTTATGTTATTGAATGTTATATATAAGGAAAACATCCTTTGGTATAGATGTCTAGGTCATGTAAATTTCATAATATTGCATAAGCTCTCAAAATATGAGAATGTGTTACAGTTTACTTCATTAAAGAAAGAATATCTTCATGTTTGTGATTCTTGCATGAAAGGGAAGCAACACAAAATTTTATTTATACCCGTAAATCAGATATGTACTAAACGAACTTTAATGTTAGTATATCTTGATTTATTTATCCCCACTCAAATTCCCAGACTTGGTGGAAAAAATATACCTTAGTTATTTTTTATGACTATAGTAGATTTACTTGGGTATACTTTCTTGCTCATAAATATGATACTTTATCTAGATTTACTATTGTAAGTTAGTTCAAAATGAAAAAGGTTGTATAATTATTTATGTTTGTAGTGATAAATGTGGTAAATTTTATAATTTATATTTTGAAAAAATTTATGAAAAAAATGGCTATTTTCATAATTTTTCTGCTCCATGAACTCCACAACAAAATGGTGTTGTAGAATGGAAAAATAGAACTCTTATTGAAATGGATCGAACTTATTAAGTGAATATAATTTTTCTAGATATTTTTGGGATAAGGCTATTTGTTATATTTTTTATATTTCAAATAGAATTCTTGTTTGGAATTTTTTGATGAAAATACCTTATGAATTATTTAAAAATAAAAATCCTAAATTTAGTTATTTTATAGTTTTTGGTTGTAAAGTTTTTTTTAAATTCAAAGTATAATTTAGATAAATTTTATTCTAAGAGTTATGAAGGTATTTTTCTTGGTCATTATAATAATAGTAAATCTTATAGAGTTTATAATAAAATATCTATAATTATTGAAGAATTTTTTCATGTTATGTTTGATGAAAATAATATTAAAATAAATTTTGTTTCTAATGTTATTGATGACGAGTTTAGAGAATTTAATTTTGGTGAAAAAATTCCTCAAGATAATATTGAATCAATTGAGGGGGGTTATACTCCTTCTTAACCTGATCTAAAATCATGGAAGATTCAAAAAGATCATCTTATTTAAAATGTAAGTGGAAATATTGATGCCAGTGTGAAAACTAGAAATTCTAATTTAAATTATTGTGTCAATTTTTCTTTTATTTCTGATTTTGTTCCTATTAATGTTAATAATACTTTAAAATATGCAAACTGGATTGGTGCTTTGCAAGATGAATTAAATTAGTTTGTTAGAAATAATGTTTGGACTATAGTATAATTTCCTGAACATAAGCAAGTAATTGGAACAAAGTGGATTGTTAGAAACAAGCTAGGGGGATTTGGACAGATTGTCAAAAACAATGCCAGACTTGTTTCTCAAGGATACTATCACGAAGAAGGTATAGACTTTGAAGATTATTTTATAGATGTTTCCAAGTTAGAGGCTATTATAATTTTGTTATCTTTTTCTTATTTTATTATCTTTTTCTTATTTTCATGGTTTTATATCAAATGGATGTAAAAAGTGGTTTCTTAAATGGTTTTATAACTAAATAATTTTATGTTTCTCAACCCCTTGGTTTTGAAATTAAAAAATTTCCTAACCATGATTTTAAATTATCTAAAGAGTTGTATGGTATCAAACAAGCACCTCATTCTAGGTATGAAAGGATTTATTTATTTTTGTTAAATAATGATTTTAAGAAAGAAAATTTTGATCCAACCCTTTTTATCAAAAGAACTTCTAATGATATTTTAATTATACAAATATATGTTGATGATATAGTTTTTGGTTCCTCTAGTGAATTACTTTGCAATAATTTTTCTTCTTTGATGTCTTCTGAATTTGACATGAGCTTAATGGGAGAATTAAAATTATTTCTTGAATATCAAAATTTTCAAATAAAAAATGGAATTTTTTTAATCAATCTAAGTATGCTAAAGATTTAGTTAAGCAATATGGTCTTGATTCATCTAAATCTATAAAAACTCTTATGGGTACAAATTTCAAATTAGATATTTATGTGTTTGGTAAATATATTGATATTAAAGTTTATAGAGGCTTGATAGGTATCTTTATTTTTTTAACTACATCTAGACCCGATATAATTTTTAGTGTTTTTATGTGCTATATTTCAAATATATCTTAAAGAAAGTCATATTAAAATTGTAAAAAAATAATAAGATATATTAAAGGAACAATTGAATTTGGTTTATTTTATCCAAAATATAACTGTTTTGATTTAACATCTTATTTTGATTCTGATTTTTAAGGATGTAAAATTGATAAAAAAATCACCTCAGGTACATGTCATATTTTGGGAAAAAGTTTAATTTCCTATTCATCTAAGAAACAAATATTTATTTCTTTATCCACTGTAGAATCTGATTATATCTCTACTACTAGTTATTGTGCTCAAATTTTATAGATTAAGAAAACCTTATGTGATTTTGGTGCTTATCTTAATAATCTGCTTATTTTTTATGATGGTACTTCAATAATTTCTATTTCTAAAAACCCCTTACATCATTATAGAACAAAGTATATTGTTATTAGATTTCATTTTATTATAGATCATGTGAACAAAGGTGATATTGTTTTAGAATTTATACCTTCTAAAAATCAGCTAGTAGATATTTTTACAAATCCTTTAGATTATTTTTGGTTTGAAAAAAAATTAAATTCGATCACGGTGTGTTGGAATTTTAAATTTTTTATTACTGCATTTATTTAGGGGGTTTTGTTTTCAATTTTTGTTTATTTACAAAATGGGGGAGAAATAAATTGGTTTTAAATGTTTTCAAAATTGGTTTTCAATGGTTTAAAATTTTTGGTCTTTTAATCAAACAAAAATGGAGATATTTTTTGTGCATGTTCATGTTTTCTTTTATTTGATTACATATGAATTTACATTTTTTTAAACCATTTATGATTTTGTTTGATTACATGTAATTTTCTTTTAAAAAACTTTCTATTTATTTATGATATCTTAAACTACGGTGTTTAGATTTGTGTGATTATTATCACGTTTCATAGATAATAGACTTATCTAACTTTAATTTGTTTATGGGGAAGTCTAAAAATGCTTTTCTAATACTCTAAAAATTCAATGAAGTTGATTCTGTAGTTTTAGAAACTCTACAACAAATAATTTTGAAAAGATACTATATTTGTTTTACTAAAACTTTTACAGATATGAGATTCTCTTGAAACTTAATTTTATAGAAATCCAAAATCTTTAACTTTATTTATTTAGTTTATGTCAAAGTATAAAAATGTCGTTTTGTTGGTTAAAAAATTATTTGAAGTTATGCAATGATGTTTCATAGTAGCAGTTTTCTAGAATGTTGTTGCTTCTGGTTTTTGATAATTTTAGGAGCAGTAGAAGTCAAGTTTATTTGATTATTAATTCATTGGAAAGCTACATATTTTTTCTAAAAATAAGTATTTTTGACCGAATTCTGAATATTATGTTAATATCCATGAAAAATTCATTTAAATTTGTTAAATTATGTTGTCCAGTTTTTTCTCAAAGTATGGTTCGATATCCCTACTTTCAAAATAGTTCCAAGGATGGTTTAGCAACCCTACTTTCACAATAGTGAAAAGTATGGTTCAACAACCCTACTTTTGTGATGAACCCTATGCTACTTTGTTGAACCCTACTTTTGAAAATTATGGTTCGACATGCCTATGTTATTGTTCATACCCTAAATGACATTACTATTCATTCCCTACATTATAGTTCATTCCCTCTGTTAATGTTCAATCCCTATGTTATGTTACTATTCACTCCCTAGGATATGTTACTGTTCATTCCCTATGTTATGTTATTGTTCATTCCCTACGCTATGTTATTGTTCATACCCTACTTTTGAAAATAGTTCAAAGTATAGTTCGACAACCCTACATTACTCTTCATGCCCTACATTTCTATTGTTTCTTTGAGATTTTATGTTAAACATTTTTTCTACTACATATTTATATGGATTATTTTAAAATGTTTTTATTATGGATAAATTTACATTAAATATATTGTTTATGATTATAGATATTTTTATATTTTTATTGAAATATTTAATGAGAAAAATTAATAGATTGTTTCAACACCTTTTTCCATAATTTTGAATGGATTTAAATCGAAGTTTTAAATCATTCGAGGATTTTATTTTTCTAGAGATATTATTAGAAGACTTATTCAAATTATTTTGAATGATTTTATTATAGATTTATTCTATAGGAATAAAGAGGCAATGATACTGTGATTTTCATGGAGATATTTATAAAATCCCTTGACTCAATTTATTTTGAATATCTGAAGGAAGTATAGATACTATAATTTTTGAATATTTATTCTATATATATATAGGAGGAAGAATAAGATAGATACATAGGTTAACATATTTGAAAATCTATTTTTCAATGAAAATTGTTTGTGAACATTGAACCTGTTATGCATTTGCAACGTCTTTTGAGACTCTGTTTCATAACCTAGATGTTCTCTCAAGTGCTGAATTAATTCTACTTCGAGTAAAATTTCCTTGAAGAGACGTGCTAATCCAAATCTCAAGAACTAGTACAAGTGTTTTAATTGTTTATATTCTCTTGTCTAGTTTCTGAGTTTGCAATACTATTTCACATCTCTCACATGCACTTTGTTTTTATATTTATTCTTTTACACATAAAAGTAGCATTTTTTATTTTTTTTCTTGGTTTTGTGACTCCCGGATTCTAAATTTAGGATATAAGGGTTGTGACTCCCTGTATCTAAAGTCGAGACTATTCGGGTTGTGACTCCTGGTGTTTAAATTCAGGTTGTAAGGGTTATGACTCCTCATAAAAAATTTAGTGTTGTGGTTATCCCTCCACTAGAAAAGGATTATTTAATTGTTTTATGATTACCCCTTAAAAATAAATTTTAGTGCACACATATCTCTCTCCAAGTAGAGAGGTATAAGAGTAGAGTATGAGCACTTTGGACTGAACTACTATAAAAAAAATCCTTGTGTTATTTAATTTTTCCGCTGAAAATTAACCATAATAAATAACTTTGATAATTAAATTAATTAATCAATTCATTTGATTAAATTTTTTAATATGGTCTATTCACCCCCCCTCTATACCCTCTTCCATTACCCGTTCTGACCTAATAATTGGTCTGAGAGGGTAACCTTCTTAAGAATAGTTTAGCTCTATCAATTGTTTTTTCTGATACCTTTCAATAAGTATCAAAGGTTTTTTCCTTTCAGAATTATCCAACCCTTTTATAGAGTCTCATTCTATATTTAATTATGCTAATTTTTTCTTAGACCTCACAGTCTAAAGACAAGATCTTATAAGATGGAATTATTAAACATGAATGATGTTTGGATTCCTCAGAAGCCACCACACTTTGATAGAGATGATTATGGATATTTGAGATCCCGAATAGAGTCTTACCTCAAACATTTGAGCATTGAGCACTGGTCTATCATGTAAAAAAATTACACATTGCCTGAAACTGACCCAGATACTCTTACCAGAATTGATGCTTCTAGATATGTTTTAAAGTACAAAGTTGTTAATATTTTATATTGTGTTATTAACAGAAGTTTTCTTAGTCATGTGTGTCTACTTGTAAGACAACTCATGGAATATGGAATATTATACAAGTCACTCACCTTGGCTATAAAAAATTGATATGAAACAAACTTGGAATGCTTCATGCTGAGTACCAAGACTTCATGATGGCTAAAGATGAAATTGTAAAACAAATGTTCCATAGAGTCATAAGAATTGTGAATGGAATGAATTCTCTTGGTGTAGCTCTAGAAAACCCAACACTAGTTGAATGAGTCCTAAAATCCTTACCAAAAAAATTGCAGGAAAAGAAGGTTTTTATTGATGAAAGCAATAATTTCAAAGAGTACACGCTGGATGAATTTATTGGATCACTACTCCAATATGAACTGGAACTGAAGAACATAGATGGTGAGGATACCAAAAAAAGAAAAGGTGTAGCTTTTAAATCCATTAATGTTGTTTCTACTAACTATTATGATTCTAATATATAGGATAGTGAAAAGAATATATGGCTCATATTATTACTGGAGTTTAAAAAATAATGAAAAAGAAAGGATTCAATAACCAGTTTAGAAGAAACCCTCAAAAAGAAAAATATAAGGGAGATAAGAAAGGTAGTACAAATTTCAATGCATCGGATGTAACCTATTATGAGTGGAGGAGGAAAGGTCATATCAAGCTCGATTTCCCTAAACTAAATAATAAATACAAATACAAAAATAAGTAAAAAAGTCTTTGACCACAAGATGGAGTTCTATAGAAGAATCTAATTCTAGTGAACAATATGGAAATGAAAAATAATATGTTAACTTGTGCTTCATGGAATCACTGGATAATGTTGGTAATTATGGTTTTTATTCTAGATGTTCTAATTCTAACTATGATTCTGAAAATCTGAATGTTTTTTAATTAAATAAATAAATTGAAATATTAAGTTAGTATATTTTCAAAGATCATGATTTATATAGAAAGTTTAAATAAAAAAATGAGAAACTTGTTTCTGAAAATATAATACTTTTATGGTGAAATGAAAAACTAAGTAACACATATTATACTTCTCATTAAAAAGTTTATGAAAATTAGAAATCTTCTCAAGATTTGAATGAAAATTTTAAAATGGAAGTTGAATGTCTTAAACAAAGTTTATCTTATTTTATTCAAGGTTGTGAAAAATATCACAAGATTATGTCTTTGACTAAAACTAATAAAAATAAATATGTATTTGGCTATTATAGGATATTACCTCAAATTTATAAAACTAATTTTTTTAAAAGTTAAAATGGTTGTACTTAAACTGTTACTTGTTTTAAGTGTGGCATGAAAGGTCACTATATGAATGGTTGTTCTCTTAGATTTTAATAATATTTCGGATTTACAAAAAAATAACATTTCAAAATCCTTATTATCTAGAGTACCTTACAATATATGTTTAAATTCTATTTGAGTACCTAAAAATTTTATTACTAATCCCATTGGACCTAAAGTAGCTTGGCTACCAAAATTATCAAGTAATTGATTTTTGTAAGAAAAATTCCTCGAATGTCTCAAGAATTAAATATGGTACGTGGACAGTGGATTATCTAGGAATATTACTAGATACCCATCAAATTTTACCACTTATAACACATGTGATGGAGGCACTACTACTTTTGGAGATAATTCCAAAGGCAAAGTAAAAGGTTTTGGTAAAGTTGGTATCACAAACTCTACTTTTATTTCTATTGTTTTATATATTAAAGGTTTAAAACATAATTTAAGTAGTATATCAAAATTATGTAATGATGTAATGGAAGTTAAATTTAAAAATGATAAATGTTTTGTTTTTAAATAAGATTCTTTATTATTTTGTGCAAATCGAAAAGATAATATTTATACTATTGATTTTTCTGAATAAACCATTCAACATGTTAACTGTTTGAATGTTGTAGAGAATGAAAACATCTTTTGGCATATATGTTTAGGTCATGTCAATTTTAGAATGTTTCATAGGCTCTCAAAACATGAGAATATGTTACAGTTATCTTCCTTTAAGAAAGAACATCTTCATGTTTTTGATGTTGGTGCCAAAGGGAAGTAATAAAAAATTTCATTTATACCCATCAATCCGATAATTACTAATAGACCTTTACAGTTTGTACGTCATGATTTATTTGTCCCCACTCAAATTTCCAGACTTGGTGTAAAGAAATATACCTTAGTTATTGTTGATTATTGTAGTATATTTACTTGGGTATACTTTCTTTCTCATAAATATGATACTTTATCCATATTCATTACAGTTTTTAAATTAGTTCAAAATGAAAAAGGTTGTATTCGTAGTGATAAAGGTGGTAAATTTCATAATTTTGATTTTGATTTTTTTTTGTAAAAATAATGGCTATTTTCATAATTTTTCTGCTCCTGGAACTTCAGAGTAAAATGGTGTTATAGAATAGAATAATATAACTCTTATTGAAATGGCTCAAACTATGCTAAGTGAATATAATTTGTCTAGATATTTTTGGGATGAGGATATTTTTTCTTCTTGTTATATTACAAATATAATTCTTATTAGACCTTTGTTAAAAAAACTCCTTATAAATTATTTAAAAATAAAATGCCTAAAGTTAGTTATTTTAAAGTTTTTTTTGTAAAGTTTTCATTTTAAATTCAAAGGATAATTTAGATAAATTTGATTCTAAGAGAGATGAATGTATTTTTATTGGTTATTATAATAATAGTAAATCTTATAGAGTTTATAATAAAATATTTATTATTATTGAAAAAACTTTTCATGTTATGTTTGATAAAAATAATATTAAAATAAATTCTATTTCTAATGTTCACTACTAAAAATTCGGCCTATAGTGACTGCCATTGGCAGTCTCTATAGGCCTCTAGAGACCACCCAATGACCGCCAATGGCGGTCACTTTAGGCTCGATGTTGTAGGCCTACAGCGACCGCCATTGGTGGTCGCTAAAGCTGGCCGATATGTTGGCCTACAACGACCACCATTGGCGGTCTCTGAAGCTGGCTGAAATGTCGGCCTACAGTGACTGCCACCGGCAGTCACTGTTTGTCTGAAGCGACCGCCAATGGCGGTCACTGTTGAGGTTAGCAAGCAACCTATAGCGACCGCCTGTGGCGATCTCTAAACTGGTTTTTTTTTTAAAATTTCATGGTACAGAATAAAAAAAAGAGCATATAAATCATAAAAAATGGAAAAAAAAATTCAAACACCATAAACATCAAGATCATCATAAACAATAAATGATTGATGTGCTTCAATAATCCACAACCATCTTCTTTAGAAACTTACAATAAGATACAAAGAAAACAACTAAACAAAACAAACGTAAATTTGACATATTTATTTAGTTATTATATACATATAATAAAATTAAATCTGACATCTTAGGGGTGCTATAATAATTTAAAACCCCCAATTTAAGAAATATTATCATTTTAGGATTTTTTTTCTTATTTTGGAGTCCTTGCTTTAGTTTCTGAAAGTGTTTTGTTGTCTAAAAAGGAATGTTTTCCATGTGCACCACATGTCCAATGGACAAGTCGTCTCCTCCAATATATCACAAATAATATTCCTATTGTTTTCGTGTGGTTTCAGGTCATTCGGAGCACGTTTTCTCTGAATTCGACTTTGACATTCCGTTTTGGTCTTTTATGACTCTAGAAACATGTTTCTGGTCACCACGGTCAAACGAAACCTCTGATACATGTGTTGTCTGCCCAAAAATTTTGAAATTCACACCACGGTTTCTTTTGTATGCTTTCATGTCATTCCAAGTTCATTTGGGTGGTTTTGACAACCCAACACGCCCTTTTAGAATGCGCTGAACTGCTGAAAATGACACATTCGGTCGTACGGCGCGCACCGCACCTCCGATGGATGTGTCGTCTCCTCCTACTGGTCATGAATAATATTACTATTTTTTCGTGTGGTTTTATGTTATTCGGAGCACCTTTTCTCTGAATTCAACCATGACACGCCGTTTTGGTCTTTTATGATTCCGGAAACACGTTTCTGGTCACCGCGGTCAAACGAAACCTTTGATTGACATGCTGTATAACCAACCATTTCAAGATTCGCACCATGGTTGTTGTAGCATGATTTCATGGCATTCCAAGGTTGTTTGGGTGGTTTTGACCACCCAACGTGCCCTTTTAGAGCGCGTTGAACTGCTGAAAACGACACATTTGGTCATACCGCATGCACCGCACGTCTGATGGATATGTCGCCTCCTCCTACATGTCACGAATAATATTAATATTGTTTTCATGTGGTTTCAAGTCATTCGATCATGTTTTCTCTGAATTCGACCGTCACACGTCGTTTTGGTCTTTTATGACTCTAGAAACGCGTTTTTGGTCACCACAGTCAAATGACACCTCTGATTGGCATCTCTTCTACCCAACCATTTCAAAATTCACACCATGGTGGTTTTCATATGATTTCATGGAATTCTGAGTTCATTCGGGTGGTTTTGACCACCCAACGTTCCCTTTTAGAGTGCATCGAACTGCTGAAAACGACACATTCGGTCGTACCACGCGCACCGCACGTCTGATGGACGTGTCATCTCTTCCTACATGTAATTAATAATATTACTATTGTTTTCATGTGGTTTTAGGTCATTCGGATCACGTTTACTCTGAATTTGACCATCACACACCGTTTTGGCCTTTTATGACTCCGAAAATGCGTTTTCGGTTACCGCGGTCAAACGACACCTCCGATTGATGTGTTGTCTACCCGAACATTTCAAAATTTACACCACAGTTGTTGTCATATAATTTCATGGAATTCCTAGGTCATTCAGGTGGTTTTGACCACCCAACGCGCCCTTTTAGAGCGCGCCAAACTGCTGAAAACGACACGTTCGGTCGTACCGTGCCCACCACATGTCTGATGGACGTTCCGTCTCCTCCTACATATCAAAAAAAATATTCCTATTGTTTTCGTGTGGTTTCAGGTCATTCAAAGCACGTTTTCTCTGAATTTGACCGTCACATGCCGTTTTGGTCTTTTTTAACTCCGGAAACGCATTTTCTGTCACCACGGTCAAACGACACCTCCGATTGACGTGAAGCCCACTCGAACATTTCAAAATTCACACCACAGTTGTTTTCTTTTGATTTCATGGTATTTCGAGGCCGTTCAGGTGGTTTTGACCAGCAAACGCGCCCTTTTAGGGTGCGCCGAACTGCTGAAAACGACACATTTGGTCATACTGTGCGCACCGCACATCCGATGGATGTACCATATCTTCCTAAATGTCACGAATAATATTCATATTGTTTTTGTGTGGTTTAAAATCATTTAGAGAACGTTTTCTCTAAATTCGACCGTGACATGCCGTTTTGGTCTTTTATGACTGCGGAAACGCATTTCCAGTCACCGCGGTTAAACGATACCTCTGATTGATGTTCTATCTACCAGAACATTTCAAACATTACACCATGGTTGTTTTAGTATGATTTAATGGTATTTCAAGGTTGTTCGGGTGGTTTTGACCACCCAACACACCCTTTTAGATGGTGTCGAACTGCTGAAAACGACACATTCAGTCGTACCACACGCACTGCATATATGATGGACGTGTCTTCTCCTCCTACATGTCACGAATAATATTACTATTGTTTTCATCTGGTTTCATATCATTCGGAGCACGTTTGCTCTGAATTCGACCGTCACACACCGTTTTGGTCTTTTATAACTCCGGAAATGTGTTTCCGGTCACCACAGTCAAACAACACCATCGATTGATGTTCTGTCTGCTCGAAAATTTCAAAATTCACACCATGATTATTTTCGTTTGATTTCATGGAATTGCGAGGTTGTTCGGGTGGTTTTGACCACTCAACGCGCCCTTTTAGAGCGCGCCGAACTGCTAAAAATGACACATTCGGTTGTACTGTGCGCACCACATGTCCGATGGACATTCTGTCTCCTCCTACATATCAAAAATAATATTACTATTGTTTTCATGTGGTTTTAGGTCATTCGGAGCACGTTTGCTCTGAATTCGACTGTGACATGCCGTTTTGGTCTTTTATGACTCCGAAAACACATTTCCGGTCACCGCAGTCAAATGAAACCTCCGATTGACGTGCCATCTAGCCAAACATTTCAAAATTCACAAAATGGTTGTTGTCGTATGATTTCATGGTATTCTGAGGTCATTCGAGTGGTTTTGACCACCCAACGCGCCCTTTTAGAGCGCACCAAACTGCTGAAAATGACACATTCGGTCGTACCGCGCGCAACGCACATCCGATGGACATGTCGTCTCCTCCTACATGCCATGAATAATATTCCTATTGTTTTGGTGTAGTTTCAGGTCATTCGGAGCACGATTTCTCTGAATTTTACTGTCACGCGCTGTTTTGGTCTTTTATGACTCCAGAAACGCGTTTTTAGTCACCACGGTCAAACGACACCTCCAATTGATGTACTTTCTACCTGACCATTTCAAAATCCACACCACGGTTTTTTTCATATGATTTCATCGCATTCTGAGGTCGTTCGGGTGGTTTTGACCACCCAACGCGCCCTTTTAGAGCACACTGAACTGCTGAAAATGACACATTCAGTCGAACCGCACACACCGCACATCCGATGGATATTCCGTCTCCTACTACATTTCATGAATAATATTACTATTGTTTTCGTGTGGTTTCAGGTCATTAAAAGCACGTTTTCTCTGAATTCAACTGTGACACGCCGTTTTGGTCTTTTATGACTCTAGAAACGCCTTTCCGGTCACCGCGGTCAAACAACATCTCCGATTGACATGCCCTCTACCCAAACATTTCAAAATTCACACCACGGTTTTTTTAGTATGATTTCATGGAATTCAAAGTTCGTTAGGGTGGTTTTGACCACCCAACGTGCCCTTTTAGAGCGCGTCGAACTACTGAAAACGACACATTCAGTCGTACCGCACGCACCGCATGTATGATGGATGTTCCGTTTCCTCCTACATGTCATGAATAATATTCATATTGTTTTCGAGTGGTTTCAGGTCATTCGGAGCACGTTTTCTCTGAATTCGACCGTCACATGCCGTTTTGGTATTTTATGACTCCAGAAACGCGTTTCCGGTCACCGTCATCAAACGACACCTCCGATTGATGTGTAGTCTACCCGAACATTTCAAAATTCACAACATGGTTATTGTCGTATGATTTCATGGAATTCTGAGGTCGTTTCGGTGGTTTTGACCACCCAACGCGTCCTTTTAGAGCACGTTGAACTGCAGAAAATGACACATTCGGTGTCCGATGGACGTGTTGTCTCCTCCTACATGTCACAAATAATATTACTATTGTTTTCGTGTGTTTTCAATTCATTTTGAGCATTTTTTCTCTGAATTCGACCGTCACACGCCGTTTTGGTCCTTTATGACCCTGGAAACACGTTTCCGGTCACCGCAGTCAAAAAACACCTCTGATTGACGTTCCATATGCCTGAACATTTCAAAATTCACACCACGGTTGTTTTCCTATGATTTCCTGGCATTATGAGTTCGTTCGGGTGGTTTTGACCACCCAACGCGCCCTTTTAGAGCACGCCGAACTGCTGAAAACGACACATTCGGTCATACCATGCGCACCGCACGTCTGATGGACGTTCCTTCTCCTTCTACATGTCACAAATAATATTCCTATTGTTTTAGTGTGATTTCAGGTCATTCGGAGTACATTTTCTCTAAAGGGGCCAATGGTATAATGAATAATTGGCATAACAACCAATTGGTCTATTGTATAGTTGTACAATTGGAATAATGGCCTAATGGCCTAATGGCCATTTGTTCCAACATCCAATTGAATAATTGGCCAACTGGCCAATTTCCCTAATGGCCTAATAGCCTAACGTACAATTGGTCTATTGTATAGTTGCACAATTAGAGGGGGTGTCCGGGGTGCGGGGGGGGGGGGGGGTGTTCGGGGTGGGGGGGGGGGGTGTTGTTCGGGGGTGGGGGGTTGTCCGGGGGTACGGGGGGGGGGGGGTGTCCGGGGTGGGGGGTGTTGTCCGAGGGTGGGGGGTTGTCCGGGGGAGGGGCAGGCTGTCCGGGTTGGGGGGGGGGGGGGGGGGCTGTCCGGGGGGTGTCCGTGGGTGCGGGGGGGGGGGGGGTGTCTGGGGGTGCGGGGGGGGGGGGGGGGTGCTGTCCGAGGTTGGAGGGGGATATCCGGGGTGGGGGGGCTGTCCAGGGGGGGGGGCTGTTTGGGGTTGGGGGGATATCCCGGGGGGGCTGTCTGGGGTGGGTGGGGGGGGGGTTGTCTGAGGGTGTGGGGGGGGGGGGCTGTCCGATGATTATAAATAGTAAACCTGAGCTCAGTCATCAAAAACAAGTTTCATGGTTTATATTAGGAATCACATGGTTTTTTCAAAACTATTATAGAACATGCAATTTAAAACATTAAAGAATTAAATGAACAAAAAATATCCAAATCATTAATCAGTTTCATGGTTACTTCTCAATTCGTGCACACAAACATTGCAACAGGCCAAAACACACATGATACCCCCAAATCACAAAAAATCTCACTAGAAACCCAACCTAAACATTAATAACAACCCCACCAAAAGAAGGAATCCTTGTTCCATAGGTCAAACTATATCCATGCTCGTCCTGACCAATAATGCAATGAAAGATCACATCCCTTCGCTTAGGAAGTTGTCGCTGGTCCTCTGGCAGATGTTTTAACTCAGCTTCAAATTAAGCCTATGAAATATTTAAATATATATACATATATATGTTAATATATAGATTTATGTAAGTATTGGTAATTACAATCACTTACTATCAATGCTGCAGCCTCTGGATCATTGTGATCATGAGTCCTCATTCACACCGACATTTTATTAGTCGGTGCACCTTGCTCCCACAACTGTATATGAATAGAATATAAACACAAAACCGTATTAATTAATAAATTAAAAAATGAATAATAAATACCTCATGTCAGATCTGAGACACGTGATGAGTCCCGAGCCTGTGAGGTGGTCCCTGCAACGCTCGATTCTCAGAATGGTGTGCTGATACCTCCTATATTAAATTCATTCAAATTTCAAACAAATCACACATTCTTAAAAATATATATACCAAAATAAATATAAAAACCACAACAGCCTCAGTAGACCAATATGAAAATAAGTCATGCCACTCATCCAGGAGGACACCTCTCGGGACTTTTTCCAGAATGTCTGGGGCACCCACATTTGGTACCCAGTGGTCCCTCTTCACTTTGCCTTTATAGTATTTCCACATCTTACAAAACTTTCTCATACACACGAGATGAAACTCATCGGGACATACTTTCAAATTTTTCTATTAAAGAAAAAAATCACACATATTAGTATTTTTTGTACATAAGGAATAAAGTAAAATGGTCTTCTTACCTGAACCTCCCTCCAAAGACGATCTAATGTGTCCTGAGAGATAGAAGCCCAGTCACGCGTGATCAATGGAAATCGATGTGGGTCACGTATGATATGACCCATCTGACGAATAAATGCATGGGAATTCAGTCCCACATGATGAAATACCTTATCAAAGGAAACATCAAATGTCGTATCAGAATTCTATGATAAAATTCCACGACCAGGGCCTCTCTTGCGAGAGGAAGAAGAAATCGAGTCTGATCCTGTTGAAAAAAAATTAAATATAATTTGACAGATGTTATATATATATATATATGTGTGTGTGTGTGTGTGTTTATCAATTACATAAAAAATAGAGGCAATGACATTCAAACATACCTCAACCCTGAGATGTAGATGCCTTAGATGGATGATGTGGATCTGCTGCCTCTTCCCTTGACATGCCTGCAGTCATAGAAAACTTTAGTAATGGGACTATCCAAAGTTTTCAAGAGATAAATTGGATTGTTCTTAAAAAAATAAAACTTGTACAGTTGTTAATCAAACAAAAAGGGATTGAATAATTAGTTGTGAATGAATTTAAAAAAAATCAGAAAGTTAACAAAAAAAATATACAAATTGTGTACAAAACCAATCAATGCATAGCCAAATTTCAGATTGAATTAATAAAAATTCAAGCAGCACATGAACCAGATGAATAATACCTCAATGGGAAGATACATTGACAATAACATCAATATACCAAGAGTTAAATCACCCTAAATATTTATAACTGAATAAACTTCCAAAAGTGGGGATTAAAAATTACAAGGATTTATAAAATGGTTAGATAATTTATGATATCCTAGGAAATTCAATACTGAATACCGGGAAAACAATTATACCTTTCATTAAGCATGCAAATCGACCGTTTCTCTTTCAACAGCCACTCTGACCCAATAAATATCTTCTTGATGTTGAACTATGGTATGTTGATCAAGCTGTTGGGAAACAAACGGAATGGTCTTAGGTTCATCTTCTTCAAATAAAAACACTCCTCGCTGAGACATTTTGAAAACAAATTTCCAACTTAGATTCAAAGGGAAAGTAACGAAGAATACTTGTTCCACTTGTGATGTCAAAATGAAAGGTTCATTCTCAACTCATTCATTTCTGTATAACATATATTTAAAATTCACCAATGAAAACTGATATTGATCGACTTTACATCCACGCACTGGATCAACCCAATTACACTTTAATAATATGTACTTCAACCCCTGTGTGTATGAAACTTCAATAATGTCTATAAATTTAGCATAGTAATAACCAGAATCGAAAAATGGACAACTGATGCCATTATTTTGTGTTTCTCATTTTTCTTCAACATCTTTAATGCGAAATCAAAAACCATTAGCATCTATAGCTTTATAACGAAGAGCCGTTATAGATGGACCCTCAGCCAGTTGGATAAATTCTTCAGTTAGCGTGGGGTCCCCTAACTCCCTCATCTTATGAACCTACATAATTCATAAAATTCAATACTGATATATGCAGAAAGAAAATAGTATAATACTTCACCCATAATGATAATCAATTTATATGTACATAATCCTTGAACCAATCATGAAATGACGCATAATGAGATTGTTGAATTCGCAACTCAGTCGCACGATACATATCTTCTTTTATCTCATTAATGTGTTTCTTAAAAATGATAATGCAATGTTTAAATGATCAAATTATGAAAAAAAAACATGAAAAAGTTAAATAATAAAAGTGATAAGATACTTAGTGCATTAATGGTGCAACTGATAGAGTATTGAACAATATATATCGATGTGCTTGTATCCACTCGATATTGTCCATATCAAATGTGGCCCCTTATCCAACTGGACCATCATGAATCCGAGAGGGCTTATCTAATTTTATTTCAACATCTATAAGATATTATGAACAAAAAGTAGTTTACTCATCCATCAAATAACCATTGGCTATTATGCCTTCAGATAAGCTCTGTTGCGTACAAATCATTTCAATGTACTCAAATACCACTCAATACGATACATCCACCTGAATTGCACTGGACTAGTAGCCATTACTTCATCAGTTAGGTGTACTGTAAAGTGGACCATAACATCAAAAAATGAGGGGGGAAATAGTTTCTCAAAGTGACAAATCGTAAGTACAATTTGGTCCTGTAAACTTTTTAAATCAATCATTCGTTGATTTCTTAAACAAAGTTGTCTAAAAAAATTACTCATCTCAATCGATGACTCAACAACATTAGAGGATAAACAATCACAAATTGTGATTGGAATCAACTGCTGAAGTAGTATGTGATTGTCATGACTTTTCAATCCTTGCAATGTCTTGCTCGTCAGATTCTCACACTTTGAAATATTAGAAGAGTAACAATCAGGCACCTTGAGCATCTTCAAAATAGAAATAAATGTCTCTTTCTCCTTTGTAGTCATCGTATACTATGCATCAGGCATATATGTCTTGTTTCCCTCAGCTATCTGTAAATGAAACTATTTCCTTAAACCCATTTCTTCCAAATCATGGTGTGCATTAACATGGTCCTTTGATTTTCCACTGAAACCTAAAATGGTCCACAATATGTTATCACAAACATTTTTTTTCAATGTGCATGACATCCAAATTATACCTCAGCATGTTAGTTTTCCAATACAGAAGACTATAAAAAATACTTTTCTTTTTCCAATTGTGACTGCGTTGCCTACCCGCAACATGAATATTACATACTAGAGGAGCCACCAAATCCTGAATTTCATATACCGTACGGATGTTTTCTTCCTCAATCTGTGATAATATTTTGACTCCTGTCATGATCTTTGGTGCTGGGTTGAACTCTCTAGAACCATCAAATTCCACTCTTTCCTTTATGAACCTGTCCTGAGGGGGGAGAAAACGTTTGTGACCCATGTATGCCCATTTTTTGGAATGTTTAAGCCATACAGATTTTTTACTTTTATTTCAACAAGGGAAAGAAAATTCCCCTTTCGTACTCCAGCCTGATAAATTTGCATAAGTTGGGAAGTCATTGATTGTCCAGAATAAAGCAGCCTGCAGTTTGAACATTTCATTTGTTTCATAGTCATAAGTCATCACACCATCGCCCCAAAATTCATTCAACTCATCAATCAATGGTTGAAGGTAAACATCAATCTTATCCCCCTGACTTTTAGGTCTATCAATAAGAGTGAAAAGTAATATAAATTGTTGCTTCATAAAAATCCACGGAGAAAGATTATACGAAACCAACACCACAAGCCATGTGCTATGAGTTGCACCAACCATAGACTTGAATGGATTGAAACCATCTGCTGAAAATCCCAATCGTACATTACGAACATCTTTAGCAAAGTCAGGATGTCTATTATCAAAATCCTTCTATGCATGAGAGTCTGCAGGGTGGGTTAACATATCACTTTCATGAACTCTTTCTGCATTCCATCTCATTATATTAGAAACTTTAGATGACATAAAAAATATTTTCAACCTCAGTTTAAGGGGAAAGTAATGCATTTTATTTACGGAAACCAGTTTCCCCTGTATCACAATTTGACTTTGATGAATCTGATTTCCCCTATTATCTTTCCACCTGGATGCACCACAAACCGTAAAAATATTCAAATGGGCTGTTTCCTTTCAAAATAACATACAGTTGTTTACACATGCATCTATGGTCTCATATGTAAAACCTAAGTTCTCTGTCAACTTACAACCATGGTAATATGACTCGGGAATCTTAGCATCAATAGGAAGAACCTTTTTCAATAACACCAAAATCATGTCGAATGATGTGTCTGACCAATGATTCAAAATCTTCTAACACAACAACTCCATGATAAAAGATAGTTTATTATAATAAGTACATCTAGGATGTAATTCTGTTTTTGCATCATCAAGTGCTTCATAAAACCTCCTCGAATCACGATCTGCACCAGAGCAAAGATTTATCTCACTAGTCTCAAGATTCTGGATGTCAATACCTTTAGGATCCAACCCACGTACCATTTCAGTAAGCATTTAATGAATTGTTTCATTAATCCTTGCATCAACATCCATCTGAACTGCATCCGTATTTTGACAAGGAACATATTATTCTCCATGACGAGTCCAACTCTTATAATTTTTCAAAAATCCATTAAAGAATAGGTACTCCCTCATAGTATCTCGTGTGAATTGATATCTTTTAGAAAATTTTATACATGGACAACTAACATAGTCACTTTCAAATCCTCTGGTGAAGTCAGTGAACTACAACATGTCGTTGAAATATTATCTAGACGTTTGATTTGGAAGATCAATCCAACTATTATCCATAATAATATTTGTATAACAAATATTTACACAATACTTATTACATTTTCATTTTTCAAATCAACTATATTTAAAATAAATACTAATCAATTTTTTGTGAACCATTGATAAAATAATAATTTAAGTGAAAGCCCATGTCATACCTGATTGTGCTACAAACCTGAGAGGGAGGGGAGCCAAAGGCGGTGCTGCGAGGGAGAGGAGAGGCAGTGAAGGGGAGTCGGAGCCAGAGGCGGTGTAGCGAGGGAGGGGATGGGCAGTGGCGACAGTGGGGAGCCAGAGGAGAGGAGGCAGTGAGGTGGCGATGGTGCAACGAGGGTGGGATGATGAGGAAAGGGACCAAGGACAGCGGGGAGCTAGAGTGGATGAGCGGCAGCGGAAAGGGGATGAGTAGAGACTGTGCAGGGAGGGAGGGGACCGGGTGGCGGTGGTGTGGCAAGGGAGGGGATAGTGAGGTAGGGGATGGGTGGTGGTGGTGCGGTGAGGGAGGGGGACAAAGAGGGAGGGGATGGGGGATGGTGGGGAGCTGGAGCGAAGGGCAGTGAGGGGACGAGGGACGAGCAGTGAGGGGGGGGGGGTTGTCTAGGGTGGGGGGCTGTCTGGGGTGCGGGGAGGGTTTTCTGGGGTGCGGGGGGGGGGGGGGCTCCAGGGTGGGGGGGGGGTGTCCGGAGTGGGGGGGGGGGTTGTCCGGGGTGCAGGGGGCTGTTCGGGGTATAGGGGGGCTGTCTAGGGTGGGGGGGGGGCTGTCTAGGGTGGGGGGACGAGGGGGCAGAGGGCCGAGGGAAAAGGCTGGAGGGCAGAGGGGTCGGAGAACGAAGGGGGCGGAGGTCGGAGGCTGGAGGGTGGAGGCCAGAGGGAGGAGGGACGCCAGAGGGGATGAAGGGAAGGGCAGAGGATGGCTGGAGGGCGAAGGGTGGCCGGAGGGCGGGCGGAGCTGGAGGGAAGAGGGCGGAGGGCGGGCGGAGGCCAACGAGGGAGGGGTGGAGGGCAGCGACAGAGACTAGCAGTGGAGGCCGGCGAGGGCGCGTGACGACAGGGGAGGGCGCGCGGGGGAGGGAGGAGGGTGGAGGGTGGCGATTGGGGAGGGCGCGTGGTGAGGTCGAGGGTGATGGAGGAGGGCTCGCGAGGGGTGGGCGCTGAAGCCCCCTTTTTTGGCAAAGCTCAGTGACCGCCATAGGTGGTCACCCATGTCAGGGAGCTTCAAAGCCCAATATTGTAGTAGTGGTTATTGATGATGAGTTTAGAGAATTTAATTTTGGTGAAAAAATCCTCAAGATAAGATTGAATCAATTGAGGGGGAGCGGACTCCTTATCACCCTGATCTAAAATTGTAGAAGATTCAAAAAGATCATCCTATTGAAAATGTAATTGGCAATGATGAATCTGGTGTGAAAACTATAAATTCTATTATAAATTATTGTGTCAATTCTGCTTTTATTTCTGATTTTGTTCTAATTAATGTTAATGGTGATTTAAAATATGAAAACTGGATTGTTGCTATGCAAGATTAATTAAATCATTTTGTTATAAATAATGTTTGGACATTAGTATAATATCTTAAGGATAAGTAGGTAATTGGAACAATGTGGATATTTAGAAAGAAGCTAGATGAATTTGGACATATTGTCAAAAACAAATCCAGACTTGTTGCTCAAGGATACACTCAGGAAGAAGGTATAAACATTATAGATTATTTTACATCTATTTCTAGGTTAGAGGCTATTATAATTTTGTTATCTTTTTCTTGTTTTAAAGGTTATAAATTATATCAAATGAATTTAAAAGGATATTTCTTAAATGGTTTTATAACTGAAGAATTTTATGTTTCTCAACTACTGGTTTTGAAAGTAAAAAATTTCCTAAGCATGTTTTTAAATTATCTAAAGCGTTGTATGGTATCAAACAAGAACCTTGTTCTTGTTATGAAATACTTTATTTATTTTTGTTAAATAGTTATTTTAAGAAATGAAATGTTGATCCAACCATTTTTATCAAAATAAATTCTGATGATATTTTAATTGTACAAATCTATGTTGATGGTATAGTTTTTGGTTCCTCTAGTGAATTACTTTGAAATAATTTTTTTTCTTTGTTGTCTTCTGAATTTGACATGAGCTTAATGGGAGAATTAAAATTCATTCTTGGACTTCAAAATTTTCAAATAAAATATGGAATGTTTCTTAATCAATATAAGTATGCTAAAGAGTTAGTTAAACTATTTGGTCTTGATTCATATAAATCTATAAAAATTTCTATGGGTATAAATTGTAAATTAGATATTGATTAATCTAGTAAATCTGTTGATATTAAATTTAATAAAGGTATGATAAGTATCTTTATTTATTTAACTGCATCTAGACCCGATATCTTTTTTAGTGTTTATTTATGTGCTAGATTTTAAACAGATCCTAAATAATGTCATATTAAATCTGTAAAAAGAATAATAAGATTTGTTAATGTAACTATTGATTCTAGTATATTTTATCCAAAATATAGTTGTTTTGATTTAACATCTTATTCTGATTCTAATTTTGGAGGATGTAAAATTGACAAAAAAAGCACATCAGTTATGTGTCAGTTTCTGGGGAAATGTTTAATTTCTTGGTCATCTAAGAAACTACTATTTGTTTCTTTATCCACTATAGAATTTGAGTATATATCTACTGCTTGTTGTTGTGCCCAAATTTTTTGGATTAAGAAAACCTTATGTGATTTTGGGGTTCATCTTGATAAACTACATATTTATTTTGATAATACTTTTGCAATTTCTATTTCGAAAAACCCCTTACAACATTCTAGACCAAATAATATTAATCTTAGATTTCATTTTATTAGAGATCGTGTGAACAAAGGTGTTGTTGTTTTAGAATTTTACCTTCAGAAAATCAGCTAGTAGATATTTTTACAAATCCTTTAGATTCTACTCAGTTTGAAAAAAAATAAATATGATCTTAGTATGTTGGAATTTTAAATTTTTTATTACTGCATTTGTTTAGGGGAGTTTGTTTTCACTTTTTGTTTATTTAAAAAAAGGGGGAAAACTAAATTGTTTTTAATTTTTTTTCAAATTGGTTTTAAATGGTTTAAAAGTTTTGGTTTTTTAATCAAATAAAAATGGGGAGATTTTTTTTTCATGCTCATGTTTTCTTTTGTTTGATCACATATGATTTTACATTTTTCTTTAAACCCTTTATGATTTTTTTTTGATTACATGTAATTTTATTTTAAAAACCTTTCTATATTTCATGATATATTAAACTAAAGTGTTTGTATTTGTGTGATTATTATCACTTTGGATAGATAATAGATTTATCTAAATTTCATTAGTTTATTAAGAAGTCTAAAAATTATTTTCTAGTACTCTAAAAATTCAATTAAGTTGATGATGCAGTTTTAGAAACTCTACAACAAATAGTTTTGAAAAGCTACTGTATTTTTTTAACTAAAACTTCTAAAAATATCATATTCTATAGAAACATAATTTTATAGAAATCCAAAATGTTTATCTTTATTTATTTAGTTTACATCAAACTTTAAATATTTATTTTTGTTGGTAAATAAATTATCTGAATTTATGCAATGTTGTTTCATAATTGTAGTTTTACAGAATGTTGTTGCTTCTATATTTTGATAATTTTAGTAGTAGAAGTAAGATTTATTCGATTCTTAATTATTTGGAAAGATAATAAGTTTTTATAAAAATAATTATGTGTTACCAAAGTCTGAATATGCTATTAAGAACCTTTAAAAATTCCTTGATGTTTGTTAAAGTATGTTGTCCAGTTTTTTTCAAAGTATGGTTCAACAACCCTACTTTCACAATAGTGAAAAGTATGATTCGACAACCCGATTTCACAATAGTGAAATATATGGTTCGGAAACCCTACTTTCACAATAGTATGGTTTGACAACCCTCCTTTTTTTTATGAACCCTACACTACTTTGATGAACCTTACTTTCACAAAGTATGGTTCGACATTCCTATGTTACTATTCATACCCTAAGTGACGTTACTGTTCATTCCCTACATGATGTTACTATCATTCCCTATGTTATTGTTCATTTCCTATGTTACTATTCATTCCCTATGTTACTTTTCACTCCCTACGTTAATATTCACTCCCTATGTTATGTTAATGTTCATTCCCTACACTATATTACTATTCATTCCCTTCATTATGTTATTGTTCATTCCCTACGCTACGTTTCTATTCATACCCTACTTTCAGAAATAGTGCAATGTATGGTTTGACAATCCCACGTTATTATTCATACCCTAGTTTTCTACAGCAGCTTTGTGCTTTTATGTTGAACATTATTGTGCTTCATATTTATATGTATTATTTTAAAATGTTTTTCTACAGGATAAATTCACATTAAATATATGGTTTATGATCAAAGTGATTTTTATGTTTTTAGTGAAAAATTTAACGAGAAAAATTAATAAATTATTTCAATGTATTTTTCCATAAAATCAAATGATACAAGTTTATTTAAACTCAAACATTTGAATTTATTTTTGGTTTGTGTTTCTAGTTTCCAGGATCTATATTGACTGAGTTTGAATGGATTTAAACTGGAGTTTTAAATCATTCAACACTTTTATTTTTATGGAGATATTATTTAAACACTTATTCAAATGATTTTTATAGATTTTTTAGAGATTTATTCTACATGAATAAAGAGTTAACAGTGATGTGATTTTTATGGAGATATTTATGAAATCTCCTGACTCAATTTATTTTGAATATCCAAAGGAAGAGAAGATATTGTAATTGCTGAATATTTATTATATATATATATATATGGCAGGAAGAATAAGATAGATACATAGGTTAACATATTCGGCACTCTATTCTTCAAAAAGAATCTGATGTGAACTTTGAACCTGTTGTGCATTCACAACATCCTACAAGACTCTATTTCATAACCTAGACATTCTCTCAAGTGATGAGTTAATTCGGTCTCAAGTACAATGGCCCTGAAGAGATATGATAATCCAAATCTCAAGAACTATTACTATTGTTTTCATTTTTTATCTTCTCTTATCTAGTTTCTGATTTTGTAACATTGTTTCACATCTCTCACATGCACTATGTTTTTCTATTTATGCTTTTACACACAAAATAAGTATTTGTTATTATTTTTCCTTGGGTTGTGACTACCATATTCTAAATTCATGATCTAAGGGTTGTGACTCCCTATATCTAAAGTCATGACTATTTGGGTTGTGACTCCTTTTGTTTAAAGTCAGGTTGTAAGGGTTGTGACTCCCCATAAAAAAGTCAGTGTCATGGTTATCCCTCCACTAGAAAAGGATTCTATAATTGGGTTATTATTCCCTCTTAAAAATAATTTTTAGTGAACATGTATCTCCCACTGAGTAGATAGGTATAAGAGTAGAGTAGGACCACTTTGGACTAAACTACTATAAAAAACATCCTTGCGTTATTTACTTTTTCCGCTGTTAATTCACCTTAATAATTAACTTTGATAATTAAATTAATTAATCAATTCATTTGATTAAATTTTTTAATCTGTTCTATTAACCCCCCTCTAGACCATCTTCCATTACCCATTCTAACCTAATAGAAATAAGTTATGAAACTTTCTTGATGAGATATCTTGACAAATAGATTATGTTACACTGTAATCATTCATATGAGGTGGTCATAACTATGACTTGTCATTATCTATTTAGGGGATATGATGTATTGTTAGATACATCTCTTGGTCTATAAATTGGATTCATTGGTATTAATATGGGGTCTATAGGGTCACACACTATGTATTCATAGGTTCCACCGATTCGGATGAATTGGAGTTTCGGATTAAGTAGGCCCCACATGTAGGGACTAGTGGACGTCTAAGTGAATGATTAGAAGTAAATTAATTATTTTATTTTATTTTATTTTATTTTATTTTATTTTAGAATAATGGAATTGAATTTATTTTTCAATCTATTTATAAGTTATTTAATTTTAAATATGTGAATACAAGAAAGATTTATTTTTTGAATGAACGTTACGTGTTCAAGGTTCGTTAAATAATTATAGGAGGAAAAAATCCATGATAATGGATCATGATTAATCATGTGGTGTGCGATAATTTCATGAATAAGATATGAAATATGTATGACATTCATGACATGTTTACTTAGTTATTAATGTTGTTTTGGTTTGATTTAAAAGGTTTAACTTATTGAGGGGCTTAAGTGAAATTTTGGAAAGTTAGACATAACTATTTAATCTCATTTTAAGTTATGGATAACATGGGATTCCTTTTAAAAAAATTAAATATTTTCTCTCTAATCATTATATTTATCAATCTTCTATAGAGATAAATATAAATAATGGATCAATATGAGTTCATGAATCGATCATGTGACCTTCTTGGGATCGTACGAGCATCGTAAGGTCTTCTATTTTTCACTATAGTACACAAGAATCAAACCATGATGTTCATGGAGTTTTGGTACATGTCTGGATTATATAGAGGGCATTTAATTTATTATCTTCAAGATAAATTGGTCTAGAGAAAAGTATATATCCTCAAGATTGCGTTGCTTCACCAAGGTACCATTTTGATTTTGTTTTCATACTTAAATTGAATTGCATGTGATCATTGTTATAAAGAAGGTATCACTATAATGAATCAATAATTTTATGATAGATTATGTGTTAAAAATTAATAAATTTACCAACTTATATGCTTTAATGCATACTTGGTTCCTTCATGATCTAAATCCAACCATCCATAGAAATTCCAAAATTTTACAGTGTATACTCCACACCATAATATAATCCCATAAACTAAAAACAACATATCACCATGAAACCTACTAGAATGTGAAAAATCTTCTCCACTAGCCAATATATCACGGGGTAATAACAATGGTAATGACATGATGCATGCTTCCTGCTAAGATTTTAGCTAACTTCTTTCTTTAACTTCCACCATTAAAATCCAAACACATTCCTAAAATCTCTAGCACCCAAAATCCATAAATTAGAGGATAAGATAAAACCCAAGCCTCTAAATTTTCTCTATTCATAATTCCATGTGTTTGTTTATATGATAATTTTACTTAATCTATTTTAGAATTTAAAAAGTTTAAATCAAAATACATTTCCATATGCAAGTCATCAATATTATATTTCTTATCCAATTCATCCCAAAGTGATTTTATAGTGTATGACTTGAAATAGTATGCATCAAATAAATATTTGATAATATAAAGAGAATAATCCATCTACCCAACTAATCCCTTTCATTCCACATATAAATTTCACCAAGTTTGTGATTCTATTTAGTTTTTTAGGTTTTTTAGACTGAATCCTAGGAAACAAACTCTAAATTATAAACAAAATATCCATACATTGTTTCAAACGTTTATAGTACTAAAAATTAAAATTTTAGGAATTCCATACATATCCACTTTAGTAACAAAACTAATGATAGAACTAGATGAATTCATTTTGATAATAATAGGTCATATTAGATTAATACTGATTATATTCTCCCAGATTTTTAGAAAAACACACACTAAATAGTATATTAATGTGATGATTGAACTAAAAAGATTGATTATATTGTATAAAATAATGTATAAACCACATAATTGAAAATAATTGATACAAAATATAAAACAAGAAAACATTATGATCTTGGAATATTTATTATTCCAAATCCTTGACTAAATAATTGAGCAATCATGACTTTCCTTGGAGAATAAATTTCCCCATGTACGCTATAATGGGTTTTAAAAACTCCACTTCCAGTATAAGTCTGTTCCAATTTGAAGAAATAAAATCTATAACATATCTATTTAAATATTTTTTTTCACCAAAAATTACAGGAGGTGATAACCCAAATGCGTAGATGGTTTATAATAGGGGAGAGGTGAATTGACTAAAATACCAAATTTAAAACAAAATTATAAAAATATCTCTTCTTAATTTTCATAAAAATTCCTCTCTTCATCTTGAAGAATCTTATTCATTAAATTTATTTATTTATTTATGTTTTTATTTTATAGATGTATCATAAGATACTTTTACTTATTCTTATGTATGTTTATATATCTTTATAGAATCTCTTGAAAATAATCTTCAAGTGTTTTCTCTCATTGTTTTTTCTACTTCAATGTAATAATGATTCAAAGGAGATAATTTCTTCACTTATTGAAAAACATTTCTCTTCCTTTGAAGTATTTTTAATCTATGTTAGTTCACTTTTATGTTTCACACTTTGAATATCCCCTATGTTAAATTTGTTCTCTTTCTCTAAAAATTTAAATTTTTTGTATCATATAATTTATCTCTTCAGATGATTTATACATTGTAATTTTTTTTATATAGAATATATATGTATGAATGTATTATAATATGATGGGTGGGAGAATAATTAAATATCCCTCTAATGCATTGGGTAAAACTTATATCTCATGAGATTGTTACGCATAGAATATGGGTAATGAGGATAGTCCACTATGTTATGATATCTTGGTAGAATACTTGTTTTATAATTATGATATCTTATGTTTTTGCATATAACACATCCCTAAATTATGTCTCGTGTTTATTTTATCATGGTTCATGATTATTAAATTATGATTCCCACATTTTATGCCATATAAACTTTGTAAGTGTTCATAGCTTCATGGTATTTATATTCCCATTCCTTGATATTATTTATGGTCACTCATGTATCTCTAGTTTATATCTCATATCCTTTCCCAATATGGGATAATATTAACCCTTCTATTTATTTATGTATCTCCATAGGGATTCTTTAGTAGTGATATGTCTCAATGAAATTCATATATGAATAATTTGTGGAATAAATATAATTATTTTTTACAAAAAAAATAAAACATACTGCTAATCTCAAAATATACTAAACCTTTGGGTTTTGAGTGTGTATTTTAATCTTGGTTTGTTATTGTTGGGGTAGGAACATGTGTCACTAATCCACCAGATGCACACCATTGGAACTTAGTGAAGCATACATACATGCTCCAGATGCTTCCGCATATCGAACGTTATCCCACAAACCTGATGTACTATAAGATAAGAAGTTTATCACACTATAATCACCATACCAAGTCATACACTCTCACACACTCCCAAAACAAAACTAAAAAAAACAAAGTATACAATAAAAACAAAAGAAAAAAAATCAATAATACTTTGATTTTACATGGTTCATAAAATTACGTCCTACTTTCATAGGAGAACACTACTATCATTTTCATTACTATTGGGCATTACAAATATTAGAAAATGAAATTATAAATTATAAATAATATTAGTTTCACTTTTTTTCCACATCATAGAACATGTGTACAAGTTTTCCCAACCCACCTTTAAAGTGGGATCTATCCAATCATCCAGTTTCATAGCCATATAAAATTAGAAAATGACCTGCCATTTGAACCTGGTGACTGATGAACTCCTATTTCAATTAGTAACTGATCGATGTAGCCAGTAGACTGAGAAAGCTAAACCAAAGGATGTAACTTCCACTTTTAATTTCCAGTGAACCAGCCACTACCAAGTACACGTCCATCAGTCAATGTTTGTCACAAACCAACCCGGGACGACCCTGAACCGGTCACCCGATCCAGTCCGCGACATGGCCCGAAGGGCGTTCCCAATCCCCACGGGCTGTCAACTAGTGTCGGGCATCAAGATTAAACAGGTGGGAATGATTTGGCCCAAAATAAAATAAATTAAGCAGCAGAAATAAATAGAACAAAAGAAAATAAAGGAAGAGAAACCAGCAACGCTACTAACCTGACCATGACCAAAACTCCACGTGACCCCTTGGGTCACCCTCCAATACCACAACCAACGTCGCTCAAGGTGAACAACTGAAGCTGGAACCTGCAACAGAACTAAAAATAAGAAAACACTATAGGCGTGAGTATTAAAACTTAATAGGCTATCCCGATAAATCTATTCCCAAAGCACTACCTTTAAATAAAGAAATTTACTAATTCCAGGTTTGAACTAAATATACAAAATATTGGTTTTCACACACACTCTTCCATTTCTAAGACAAGTGACAGTCCATTTCTATTTTTAATTTAAAAACAAGTTTATTGTTTGAAAGGAATAGGTGCATTTCATTTTGGAACATTTCTGAGAACAAGTTAGAAATTAAAATTTCAGTTGTTGGTCAAAGGGGAAAACCACACACAACATACAACACACACTAAGGAAAACAGAAAAGAAAATTGGCACACATGGGCTAGCAACCGAACTGGACCTCTCAATATTCCGCCACAAAAAAAACACTAAAGGAAACATGGGTCGAACCTATGAGATCGTGAAAAATACAGAACGTACTATACATCTGAATCATCCTGAAGGCATGCCCTTACTCGATGACGTTATAATGCCCTAATGCTCAGCATAACCCTACATGGCCTAACCGAGGGGCCCAATCCCCATAGTAGCAATAACTCGGTATTCCCTTGCTATGGGGCCACTAGCCAGTGCGTAATCTAAACTAGTGCAACAATCTTTCTCAGAAGATTCACTCACTATGACAGGTTCCCATGTCAACACAAGAAATAAAAATGGGTTCATACACAATGTAAATTAATCAGTCATGATGTAAAAACATCACATACATCTCACACAATCAACGCACACCAAAGATCACCCCTGAATGGGTTTTCCAAAATAATTTATTTTATTAAAGTGCCAAACGGGCCTTCACCAATTTTAAAGCAAAACCTCATTTCTCGAGAAAACCCAAAACACTTTTTCAGAAGAAATCATTTATCTTTAAAACTATAAGTACATTTGAAATTATGGGAATTATGTTTAAAGGCCAAACAAGCATTTTTTCAATACTGGGTGTCTCCTTGTTAAGAAAATGTATCAAGTGTTCGGTATAAAATAACGGCTCTTTTCACACCAAATAATCATTTAAAAATTAATTATCTTATATTATTTCTCATTCATTAAAATTAATAAAACATCAAGCAATTAATAAATTATAAATTTAAAGGTGAGTGCAGTGGGGGACCTACATCGAGTCACAACTCGGGCATGACGACACAATACACCTCGCACAGGCACCCAAGCACGTGCAAGCCGATGATCGCGATGTCATGGGGTTACCTTGCCAACATGCTAAAACAAATGCATGATAACTAAGAACACATAACCACTGACTTAAAATGATCCAAACAAACAAACAGCGCAAGAAACCACCCCAACATACTTTCAGAACACAAATCGCACCATCTGAACTATTTAATAAAACACTATAAAATTTAACAAATAATTTTCAAAAAGTATCTAACAACTTTACACACCTAAAACCCCTTAAAAAACTCATTTTATGACTCAACTCATATTGACACTAAACCAAAACACAACCTGGATAGTTTTTGAAATGAAAAAAAAACAATTCAGTATTGTTGTTCCCAAAAAAACACACATATATCACATATACATATCCGCTTCAATTAAAACTTGATTCACAAAAAACAAACTAATTGATATACATATACTAAATTAATTAAAGAAGAAAAAGAATTCATAAAACAATGTTCAAACGCATAACCACCTACCTCAAATGAAATTCGGACACAACAATGCTTCCACGGAAAGACGAACAACAACCAAAAAACTAACTGCACACTCTAATCGACGAGAATAACGTGAAAATTACAAATCAAGGAAATTAGGTATGGTTAAATTGAGAAAAACACCAAAAATAAAGTGAAACATACCTCGACCAGAAGAAGAGAGGGTTTCGGGTGCTGCGGGCGGAGACCGGAGGTCGGAGGAGAGCCGACGAAGTCGGAGGGGAGCCGTAGATGGCCTGGACGGAGTGCGGGATAGCGAGGGGAGGCCGCAGGTGGTTTGCAGAGGTGGTCAGAGCGAGCGGGTGGCTGGTCGGGGTGCGCTGAGGGGGCGCTGACGACAGTGGGAAAATGGGGGTCGGACTATGCTGCTAAGCAGGGGGTAGAGGCAGCCGAACGGTGGGTGCATGGCGGGGGTCGACCAGCGTGGCGGAGTAGGGTGGTGCGACAGGTGACGGGAGGCGGCCGGGAGTGGCGGATCTCGGCAGGCCGATGAGGGGGAGCCGACGGCTGGACAGGGGGTCGTGAGTGCGGTGGGTTGGAGGCATAACCAGAAGGAGAGCCCAGTGCGGAGGCCGGTCGTCTGGGCAGGGGAGAACCAGGGAGGGAGGGGGTCGTGGCTGCGGCGCTGCGTGCAGGAGATGGAGAAGGTGGGGGGGGGGGGGGCTGCACCTAGGGTTTAGGTTTGTTTTTATTATTATTTTTTCATTTTAGTTATAATAATAGTAATAATAGTAATAATAATAATCAATTACAATGATAATAAAAATAATTATAATAGTAATAATATAAATAACATAGACAATAATGAAATAATAATAATAATAACACCTTAATAATAATATTTTTATTAATTAAATAATAAAATTATTCTTATTAAAATTTAAACATTTAACCCACCTCACTTATTTAAAACATTATATATTATAATTGTTAAACATTTTTACTGGTACCCGGGTCGACCGCATGGCTACCAGCCACTGTGCGGTGACCACGCATGGGTCCAAAACCCACTAAAAATATCAAACGACGAAGATTTTAATCCAGGACCCAGCCCGATCCTCAACGCAAGAATGCGGAGCCCATAAATAATAAAAATAAAAATAAATTAAAACATCAGGGTGTGACAATTCTCCCCACCACAGACACTTTCTGCCCCCAGAAAGTCACCTAGCTAAACTATAGGCAAAACCCGAATCCACGCCCGATTGATACCAAAAGAAACCGCAATACGAGAGAACAGGAGAACACGATAGGGTTATCCCCACCACAAGATCTCAATTAATGCATGAATTTTAACATCCAACATACCACCCCAGGAAAGGGGCCGACATGAGAACTCCCAAATGATCTAAACTAAGTTCTATAGCACAAGAAAACAACACCTCCACTAAAACCTAGAACACTTGACCAAGACCAAACACTCCCAACACTAGGGGAAAACATTCGAGTGGAACATACCCCAAGCAGTGAACCCGAGTACAACCACAACATCATCTCTTTCATTGGAACTTACATCTCCAAACAAACACAACTAAACCAAAATTAACCCACGCAAGGTCCAAGCATACTTTTAATAAAAACGCACGATTCAGAACACCATAATCAGAAAAATGAGACTGTTTGGATTACAAACGAACATGTTCATCCCAACCTCATGACGACACAATGAACCTACAACAATGCCAAAATTTTAACAGTGGAAGGATGAGAATGGAAGGACTTTAAATGTTTTGTTGCCAACACGGAACACGAAACCCGAACTGAGGCGTCACACCCCCAACAACTCCTGACTGTGGGCAGGCTTCACCCCAAGACCTATGGCTGGGGCTCTAATGGCTGAAGCATCTCCTGCCTCACAGTCAGGCACTGGAATTCTTCAGTCACAATGTCTTTTTCAAGAGACGCTTCCTGCAAAACTTCTCTAGATGACCTAGACACCTGCAATGATGGCACTTCCTTGGTGGGGTGTGACATGATGGCTTTGCATGCCCTAAACGTCCACACTGACAGCACACCATTAGAAAATCCATCGAACTGGAAACCAGAGTCACTACATAGGACTCTTTAGAAACAGATCCATCTAACACACTCTACTCGCCAGATGGGGGACCTTCATGAGCAACTAGATATGATGGATTTCCAACCGTCTGCACTCCGGAGACCAACTCATCTAAAAAACCTCATGTATCAACTTCTCTAAATTATGGCACTAAAAAGGGAGGGCCCACTCTTTGATCTCTGGAAAAAGACCCCTGATGAATGGAGGAGTCTTCATCAAATCTTGTGACTCTACCTCTAGAGAAAGACACAAGTTCCTTGAAATAGTCAACATACACTGTCACCGTCTGCTGGCCATTTTGAACATGCATGAGCTCTTCCATTTTCTTCGTATTCCCCTCTTTAAGAATAAACCATCAGAGGAAGATGACTTTAAAGAAATACCACATTATCCCAACTTGCAGTAATGCTAGGGTGAATAACTCCTACTCATCCAGAGCTGGACCTTCAAACAGACCCAAAATAGCATGCACTCTAACAGCTTCGGGAGTTCCCAATACCCTAAAGACGCGTTCGACCTCTTCAAGACACTCCATTGTCTCTAACTGGCTCCAATCACCATGAAGGACAGAAAACGTCTGATAAATACAAAAAATTGGGAATGACTCATCAAAACTCTGGGGACCTTTCTGGGTGGCATGTTCTGAACAAAATAAAAAACACCAATCTGAAACCGATATCAATCGAAGCAACATCAATAAAGCACCCTCATCCAAAAACAACCAGCTCAAAAAAAAAAACCAAACAACCACAAACACAACCCAAAATTCTCTGTCCAAAATTCCCGTTCCATTTTAGATTCCAAAACCACCACTTTTTTTTTAAACCGCTTTCTTTCAAGACAAATTTCCAAATACCAAATCCACTTTTCAAACCAAAATCACTTTCCAAAACCATTTTCCTCTTTAAAATCCAATTTAGAAAACAAGGTCAAGCCATTAATTTCAAAAACACCCAGGTAATCCCATGAACCATTGCACATGTCTTCATTCACTTTCATTCATATCCACCAACACGCACTTTCCATGAATCCTCTCACATGTGCAAACGTTCATAAGGAGTACCTGAGGTTTCACCCCAAACCATTCTCGACCAATTTGCAAACAAACTTAAGTTTTCCAAACCAAAAGCTTTTAGTTTTAAAACCCATTTCATAAATTTAAATTCATTTAAAAGAAATTAGTCCCATTTTCAAAAACCCTTTTTCCTTTCCAAAAACGCACTTACACCAACCAGAATGAAAACGACACTCAACTTACATCAAACCACCAGAGTGAGGGACTCGTGGTCACACTTAACCTGGAGACATGGTAGTGGCCCATGCTCCAAGTAAGCATCAACAACTTAGAGGAATTCAAATGGTGTACCCAAACTCCACATGGGTCACTACTCCATGTGAGATCACGATGTAACATCAGTTTACCTTCGTTGTCATCCCTCAATCCAAAACAAACCAGAACAAAACAAAGACTCAATTCCCGGACTATCCCTGGTGACTCAAGGTGCCGAACAGGTGAGTGTTCATGATGTTCTTCTCATACCTACCTATCAAGTCCCGACACACCTAATCTCCATCTACCAGACACCCCAAATAACAAGGGACTGCTTTGATACTATTTTGTCACGAACCAACCCAGGACGACCCTGAACCAGTTACTCGATCCGGTCCACGACATGGCCTGAAGGGTGTTCCCGATCCCCACGGGATGACAACTAGTGTCGGGCATCAAGAGTAAATAGGTGGGAACAATTTGGCCCAAAAGAAAATAAATTAAGCAGCGAAAATAAATAGAACAAAAGATAATAAAGGAAGAGAAACCAACAATGCTACTAACCTGACCACGACCAAAACTCCATGTGAACCCTTGGTTCACCCTCCAATACCACAACCAATGTCGCTCAAGGAAAACAACTGAAGCTGGAACCTGTAGCAGAACTAAAAACAAGAAAACACTATAGGCCTGAGTATTAAAACAAAATAGGCTAGCACGGTAAATCTATTCCCAAATAACTACCTTTAAATAAAGAAATTTAATAATTCCAGGTTTGAACTAAATATAAAAAATATTGGTTTTCACACACACTCTTCCATTTATAAGACAAGTAACAGTCCATTTCCCTTTTTAATTTAAAAACAAGTTTATTGTTTGAAAGGAACA
The DNA here is from genome assembly GCA_963277665.1 of Viscum album. Classification (NCBI taxonomy): domain Eukaryota; kingdom Viridiplantae; phylum Streptophyta; class Magnoliopsida; order Santalales; family Viscaceae; genus Viscum; species Viscum album. Next base: position 4,483,687 of record OY728129.1, read on the forward strand.
GGTGAATTTCATTTTAAAACATTTCTGATAAAAAATTAGAAATTCAAATTTCAATTGTTAGTGAAAGGGGAAAACCACACAAAACACACAACACGCACTAATGGCAATGGAAAAGAAAAGTGGCACACATGGGCCAACAACCGAACTAGACCTCTTAATCATCTACCACATAAAAATAAACACTAAAGGAAACATGGGTCGAACCTAGGAGATCATGAACAATCCAGAACATACTATACATATGACTCATCCTGAAGGCATGCCCTAACTCGATGATGTCATAATGCCCTAATGGTCGGCATAGCCCTACATGGCCTAACCGAGGGGCCCAAACCCATAACAGCAATAACTCAGTATTCCCCTGCTATGGGGTCACCAGCCAGTGCGTAATCTAAACTAGTGTAGTAATAATTCTCAGAAGATTCACTCACAATGCCAGGTTCCCATGTCAACACAAGCAATAAAAAGGGGCACGTCCACAATGTAAATCAAATAGTCATGATGTACAAACATAACATACAGCTCACACAATCAACACACACCAAAGATCACCCTTGAATGGGTTTTCCAAAATAATTTATTTTCTTTTGCGCCAAATCGTTCCCACCTGTTTACTCTTGATGACGGACACTAGTTTCCAGACCGTGGGGATTGGGAACGCCCTTCGGGCCATGTCGTGGACCAGCTCGGGTGACCGGTTCAAGGTCATCCTAGGTTGGTTCGTGACAATGTTTCTGCCCAATTAACCTTCCATCACTGAAGATCCCATTGTCGCTACCCAAACCCCAAGACTGAGCTAATGTTAAGTTCTATTTGTTTGTTTGTTTGACTCTGGCACTTGAACAAGATTCATAATCCAAATTTTAATATATAATATTGTAAAATGATGTAAAATCTATGTACATAGGTTATGGGTTTTTAAATGACCATTCATTAAAAAAATAAACCTTATTTTTTTAGAAAATGTTAAAGTATTTTTTAAATAATTTTAGTTATGTTCCTTGAAATTTGATATTAAAAACAAGAAAACCAATGTAAATGATATAGTTTTACACTAGTGGAGGCTCTCAGAAAATAAAATCTAAAAATATGAATGTGAATATCATTTTTTAATCTTTAAAAAATAACGTACAAGAAAAATAAAAGTTGATCTCTCATAACAATCTAATGAATGAAGGAATATAAAAAATTTAAAAATTCATATTTTCACATCAATGTCTAATGAATTTAAAAAATATTTAAAAACTAAAAAAATGTAGGAAAAATGATAGGCAATAAAAATATTCAAAGTATCCAAAAAATAAATCCCATTGATGTGGTATTCATATTTAGTTTCTTTAGTTGTATGACTATTGTTTCATCATTTGGAAAGAAAAATGTGCAACTTCTATACTATAAAAAAATCAATTTTGGGTGTTAGTTTCTTAATAGCCTATTTTGGATTTTTTGAATCCCTTATTTTGGGACATTTTCCTTCATGGTGTCTATAATAATAGTTACTATTAATTAGATAGCTAGATAAATAAAAAATATATATTTATATAATCTACTAGAGTCATTTTTATAGGGACACTACGAGATCCAGATTTTGATCTACTATGAGTTGAGTTATTGATTATTCTAAAGTTAAAAACATGTAAAGTGATCAGTCTAGTTCACCCTCCCTTCTTGAAATGTCTTAAAGTAATTAATGGACTAAACACACCCAATATCTCTCTCTCAAAAAAATGATAAAACTAATTGAATAAAAATGACCACCAATAGAGGTAAATCCAATCAAATGGGATTAAAAACTATGATCAAATATCTTTTATTCATTGGATATACCTCTATATATTTTTTTAAACCAAAAAATTGGGATTAATCTATTTTAGGACTTCAAAGAAACGTTATGAGGTAAAATAAATACAAGTATTAAACATATAAAACACCAACAAAGTAGGTTAAATGGAATGAATGGCTGAAGAACTATGATAAAAAAGGGGGAAAGGAAATCAAGAACACTAGAATTTACAAGGAAAACCCAAATTGGAAAAAACCCATGAATAAAGAAGGAGATGAATTTTACTATGAGATTGGAGGTCCCAAGATGCAACATAGGATTACAAAAAATCATATTTTTATAGAGGAAAAAAAACCCTAGCTGTAATGACCTAAACTTTTGAATAATTTTTGTTTCCTAAAATTGTGTGTTATTTTATTTTTTACTCAACAAAACTATATCCTTTAGTTAATAAAGTGAGTATAATTAAAATAAGACCACTGGGTTTCGACTGTTATATGACCATTGATCAATATGACTGTTGGAAACTAAAATTTTAATGTTATGATTATTGTTTATAAATACAATGATCATGGTTAATTAATATAGAAAGAGGTGTTGATGGCCTCATCCAGTAGACTCGGGTCGTACGAAGCCCATCTATCGAAGCTTGGGAAAGAGGTTGTGTCACTAGGCTTTGCTCTGGACCAAGCCCAAGCTGAGCTTCAATGTCTGAAGCTTGAACAGGATTTCCTATAGGAGAAGTTCAAGCTGATAGAAATCACTACTTGGGTAATGTTGTCCGAGCAGCTGCAATATTCTATCACCATAGCACATCTTACACTTAGGTCTTATGCAGGTCTTATAAGGGGCTATGTAACAAGACCTTAGTTACATTGTGTAATCCTTTTATATAAATAAAATTTTTATTTCTTATTATGTCAAATTTTTTGGATTTAAAATGTTAAAATAAATATTGGATTAATTTATAGAAGTTTCATATTATTGGTGAATTTTGGAAAAAAGGGTATATTAAAAATATTTTTGTATACATTAAATAATTAATAATGCGAAATGATTTTTTAAAAAATGGTTTTCTATAGTTGTGATGAGTATGAAATTTAGAGTATAATAAGATGAACTTAATTTTTAGTAAATAGTAAAGTATGAATAGTAACACACCCTTATGAATAGTAATGAATAGTAAATCAGCCAAAAAAATAGAAACTTCACCCATGAATGTATAAACATAATTTAGACATCTTAAAAGTAAAAACATGATCATAGTATAAGTATTGGTATTTTTGTATGTCATAAATATTTTAATTAGAATTTTATGATTAATTTAATAATTTAAAAAGGAAATTTATTTTCATGAAATTTAATCATAAATTGTTACTTTATTGTCTTCTGGTTATAAGATAATTTTATGGGATCATGATTAATTTCTCAAGGTGTTATAAAATGAGTTAAGGTTTTAAAGTTGTTTTTTAAAAATAAATTATGAATTTATTTAAAATTAAATTAAAAATATTTAGATTTTTTTTAAATGGAGTTCATTTTTGAATTCAGAGAATTGATATTAGGTTAGGGTGAATTTATGATATTTTTATAATATGTTTTGTTTTTCAATTAATAGTAAAAATATAGTTTTGAGTTTCTGTGTGATTAATGACATCATTAATGATTTAATAATGATGTAATAATTTTGGTCTACTTGTGAATAGTAATATATGTTATGAGGTTTTCCAAGTGTTAAATACCATGGGAAAATACCATGGGCAAGCCCATGGTTTTTTAAATACCACCGATGAGGTGTCCCTTGGAAATTAATAAAATATTCTCCAACTTTTGCTATAAATACCAAGACATTCCCTCATTACATTCATTCAAAATTCATCATCAACAAAGATCTGGTCTTTTACCTCCCAAGGAGTCCTTCCAAGGTAACCTTAGTCCCCCAATGTCCCAACATTCAATTTTTTGAAGTTACTCTTCAAGGTAAGGGATCCTTTCACCTACCTCTTTTAAGTCATGACTTCTTTTATGTTATGTCTTCTAGTTTCCATCTTATTATATTGGGTATGTTATTATATATCCTTATTACTTTACATTTAAAGTCAAAATTATGAGAAACCCTTTCCACTCTCATAAATTGATTTTCTGTATCTTTAAGTGACGCCGTTAGGCTGCCAAATTTTCGTAAAAGAAATCACAGTTTCTCTTTTCTTTCAAGTTTCCTTTTCATGTGGTATGCCATTCAAATACCCACACAATGATATTATTTAAATTTTATTATTTCCCTATACTATAAAATGATTTATTTATGTATGGGATACCCTTTTCCCCTCTCTTTTTATTGTTTTCTAAAACCATGTTATATAACCGTTATACTGCAGAAATTTCGTCTCAAAATTTCTCTCTCTTTCTCTCAAGAAATTCTCTTATATTATTTATGTGAATACCCAGACCTATTTTGTTTCTAGGGGTGTTAAAAAATACATAATAATTATATTATTGATTCTGGAATTGACATACATAAAACACGTATTCCCTTTCCATGGGTTATAAATGACATAATGATCTTGTTTTTAAACACTTTTTTAAAACATTGTGATTTTGATACGAAACCCATTTTTTTATTATCTTTGGGTTATTTATGAAATGTATGATTATGATATATGTGGATCACATGAAAATAAATAAATATTAAGGGTTCACCCTGATAATGCTCCAATGGATTGGGTAAATAATTTAATCTCTAGAGATGACAAGTTTCACGATACATTGGTGAATAACCTTGGTAATTTTTATGACACCTTGGGGATGAACCTTCATGACATGTTCATGAATTTCCAAATTAAATGTTGTATTGAAATATTCAATTTATTATTAAAGTTATTTTCATTATGATATGCCTCTACTTATATTTCTCATGTCTTTATGTTTTTCATCAAGTTCTTATTGATATCACAAGTAAATCGATTCCCTTGATTTCCTTACTGGGCCTCCTACTCACCCTTTCCTTTGATGTATGTCTTCAAGTTATGAGATGTAGTAATTTTACTTAGGATGAACCTTTGATTAATCCCTACATGTTTATTAGAATAACGTTTAATTTTTTCATGTATTTTGTTCCTGATTTCCAAGACACTGGAATTTAAAGATCCTCTGTTTGTAAAATGTAATGAAAAGTTATGTAATAAAAAGGTGGGATGCCATAGTTTGTATCAAATGATAGTTTAGTTATTTATAGAAATTAGTCTATTAAAACCTTAGGAATAATCCTATATAAAATTTTAAATATAGTAAAACTTCCTAGTATTTTGGTGAAATTTTAAGTAAGTGGTTTCCAAATAAATAAATCCATGTCTGGATATGAACAAGTGGATGTGGCTCTGGTACAGATGTACCTAGGAGTGAAAAATCTGACAAGGAGTTTCAGGCTTGACCCAGGGCATCCTGGTACATGACAACGGGCCTTGTTTCACTCCTGGTTTGACACTCCCGGGGGATATGCTTGGTTATTCACAAGCTTTTTATGAATCATTATGAAGGATTTATTGAGAAATGTAATTGTTTAAGCATGAAGTTTTAAGACATAAAAAAACCTTTATAGTTAAAAGATTCATAAATGAATTAATCTTCTAACTAAGGTTTTATTATTTTATAAAATTGTAGGAAATAGTATGAACCGTGCAAATGGTGACCGCAGTGGACCATGCACTGAAGACCCTCCTATGGAAGCCGGAATGAAAAATTTCATGTGAATGATGAACCAACTGACTCATGTTATGGGAAATAACTTGAATCAAGATGAGAGAACGATATCACCGTGAAGGGAACAACATTTTTTTTGAGTACTTTATGCATTAACAACCACCAACCTTCAGTGGATCTACCGACCAATTTATTACTGAATAGTGGATTAACTCAATAGAGAAGATCTTTTTTGTGCTTCGTTGTTCAGAGAAAGAGAAGGTCACCCTGGATGTCTATTGCTTAGAGGGAGAAGTTTATCAGTGGTGGGAACTGATTAAAAACAAGAGGCCAAGATTAGAGGCTGAATCTATGGAGTGGGAAGAGTTTAGAGGGATCTTCTTCAATAAGTATTTCCCTTGTTCTATGAGAAAAAGAATAGAGAAAGAATTTCTCGAGCTGAAGTAGAAGGAGAATAAATCTGTTAGAAGCTACGATATGAACTTCACAAGGCTTTCACGTTACACCTCTAGATTTGTCATGGATCCAAATGTTAAGGTTTATAGATTATTCGATGGACTGAGACCTCGTCTATGGAAGAATCTAGCCAATTGAGACTATGATAGCTATGAGGAGATTGTGCGGAGTGCGATGAAAGTGGAACTGGAGTTTGGTGAGACACAATGGTCTCATAAATCCAATGACAATAAAAGATTGATGGATCCAAGATTAGGGAGGAATTATGATAAGGGAAGATGAGGCAAGCAAGTGCAACATCCCATGTGTAATAAATGTGGGAAGAAGAATTCGGGGAACTGTCTTCTTGGGAGCGGGAAGAGCTACAAGTGTGGAAGAGATGACCATATCATGTAGAATTGTCGTAGTGAGGAAAATCCTCAACTCCCAAATATTAACGACAAAGGGAAGATGGTTTGGGCCCTACCTTATGTCCAATGCTATAAGTGTGGACAACTTGGTCACCTTTCCAATCACTATCCAAATATGAGGGCAGTGGAGGGGAACCACCATCAACATCAGCAAAGGCCAAGGGAGAAATGTTGTGTTTTTTCTATTCATGAAAGTTGAAGTTGAAGTTCCAAATGATGTGGTGGTAGGTACTATTGTTATTCTCTAAAATATAGCAAGTACTTTGTTTGATTCTGGTTTTATGCATTCCTTTATTTCCTCTAAGTTTGCAAAGAATTTATAATCAACCCCCGATTTTCTAAAAGTAGAGTTATCAGTCAAGACTCTTGGTTGGATTATCCAATCATCGTTACTTTTTAGAAACTCTATTATTTACTTTCGTGAGAAAAATCTTATCAAAAATCTTGTAGTAATTACCATGCTGGAATTCAACATTATACTAGGTATGGAATGGCTCTCAAAGTATAATGCTAAGATAATATGCAGAAGTAAGGAAATCTCAATAGTCTTGAATGGAAAACTTACAGTTATCATCCAAGGAGAGATATCTCAACCTAATATTTTTCTATAAGAACCTACTATATCCTTCTTTATGGAGTTTATCGGTGAAGAAGAAGAAGGAAATGAGAGTATAAGGATTGAAAATGTCCCCATCATCCAAGAATGCATTGATGTATTTCATGAGAAGTTACCCAGACCTCACCCAAAAAACAAGGTAGAGTTCTCCATTGAACTCATGCCTGGATCTCATCTAATATCAAAGACCCTGTATAGGATAGAAAATGTGGATATAGAGGAATTAAAGAAACAACTCCAAGATCTTTTGAAGAAGGGTTTTATCTTACCAAGTGTGTCTCCTTGGAGAGCACATGTTCTCTTTGTGAAGAAGAAGGATGGATTAATGCGGCTATAAATTGATTATAGAGAACTAAACGGGATCACAGTGTAGAATAAATACCCTCTTCCAAGAATTGATGACTTATTTGACCAACATCATGGGGCTAATTTCTTCTCTAAGATTGATCTTTGATCTGGTTATCATCAATTGAGGGTGAAGAAAAAAGATATTCCCAAAACTACCTTCCGATTAAGATATGGGCATTATGAGTTTGTTGTTATGCCCTTTAGATTGACTAATGAACCTACTATTTTTATGGATTTGATTAATATATTCTTTAAGGACTACCTTGATAACTTTTTGGTAGTTTTTATTGATGATATTATAATATATTCGAAAAGTCACGAGGAGAATGAGGATCATCTGAGGGTTATTTTTCAAAATCTATGGAAGGATAGGCTTTTTGGAAAGTTCAGAAAATATGAATTTTGGTTACAACAAGTTGATTTATTGGGTCACATTGTAACCAATAAAGGAATCACAGTTGACCCTACAAGGACAAAGGTTGTAGAGGATTGGCCTCAGACTACAAAAATAACTGAGATTTGTAGTTTCCTTGGATTACCAGGATATTATAGGATTTTTGTGAAAAACATTTCATGACTTTCTAATCCATTAACCAATTTAACTTGAAAAGGTTTCAAGTTCATCTGGACAAAGGAGTGTGAGGAAATTTTCCAAGAGCTGGAGAAGAGATTGGTTATTGCACCCATGTTATCTCTTCCCTCAATTGGAGAAGGATTCATTATTTTTAGCGATGCATCTCTGAAAGGTCTTGGGTGTTTCCTGATGAAAAAAGAAAAAGGCGTAGATTATGCATCGTGATAGTTGAAGAATCATGAGAAGAACTATCTTATGCATGATCTGGAGATGGCTGCTGTTGTTTTTGCTCTGAAGATATGGAGGCACTATATATATGGGGATAAATGAGATATATACACAGACCATCAATGTTTGAAGTATATTTTCACACAAAATAAATTGAACATGAGATGGAGGAGATGGTTGGAACTTATCAAATACTATGATTGTTCAATTCATTATCATCCTGGAAGATCAAACAAAGTTGTTGATGCATTAAGCAGGAAAGACCCAGTTTCTCTTTCCATGATGAGGATTCAAAGAGATACTTTGATCAATGACCTAGTAAAGCTAGACATGGGAATTATAAGGGAAGGTACATCATCAACCCTAACCCAAATTATTTATCAACCGTCATTACTAGAGAATATTAAGAAATCTCAAAATGAAGATCCTTTGTTACAGAAGAAGTTTGAGGCTGTGAAGGAAGGGAAGTTTCCTAAGTTAAATATTGATTAAGAAGGTGTACTTAAATTTAATACAAGACTATGGGTTCTATCTATTCCAAAAATAAAAGAGTTTATGGATGAAGCTCATAAATCTACTTTTTCTATACATCCTCGAAGTAAAAAAAATGTATAGAAACCTCTGTGATCATTATTGGTGAGATAATATGAAAAGGGAGATTACTGAATACACTTCAAGGTGTCTAGTATGTTAGTAAGTGAATGAAGAGTGACAAATTTCTAAAGGGGTATTACAACCACTACCCATACCAGCATGAAAGTGGGACAATATCACAATGGACTTTTTCACTAGTCTCTCGAGAACTTCCAAAGGAAACAATGCAATATGGGTTATTTTGGACTGTCTCACCAAGAATGCCTATTTTATCTCTATTTGTGAAGATTTCTCTCTTGAAAAACTTGTCAAGATTTACATGAAGAAAGTGGTAAAGCCACATGGAGTTCCACTTTCTATCGTATCGGATCGTGACCCAAGGTTCAAATCAAAATTCTGGAGAATTCTTTAACATGATCTGAGTACCGAATTGAATTTAAGTACGACCTATCATCCTCAAATTGATGGCCGGTCTGAAAGGACTATTTAAACACTTGAGGATATGTTGTGAACTTGTTCAATGGAATTTAAAGGTGGATGGGATAAACATCTCCCTTTAGTTGAGTTCACTTACAACAACAACTTATAGTAAAGCATTCAAATGCAACCCTATGAATCTTTATATGGTAAGTGATGTAGAAAACCTACTAGTTGGCATGAAACGGGTGAGAGAAAGCTTATTGGGCCTCATCTTGTGCAAGAGATGACAGAAAAGGTCCATTCTATCTAGCAACATATTAAGGCTGCTCAGAGTCAGCAAAAGAGCTATGCCGATAACCATCGAAGGGACTTGGAGTTTGATGTCTTCCACATATCCCTCTTGAGGAAGTACATACCTGACCCTTCACATGTACTAAATTCTGAGGTGGTACAACTAGATCATGACCTCTCTAATGAAGATAATCCAATGGAGATATTGGATTGTAGGGAAAAGGTTATACACAACAAGACTACCCACCTTGTTAAGGTGTTGTGGAGGAACCACAAATGTGAAGAAGCCATGTGGGAACTAGAGGAATCTATGAGGTAGAAATACCCACACCTTTTCTCTTCTGAGGATACAAGTTAAAATTTCAGGGATGAAATTTCTTAAGGGGGGAAGAATGTAATGACCCGAACTTCTGAATAATTTTTGTTTCCTAAAATTGTGTGTTATTTTATTTTATACTCAACAAAACTATATCCTTTAATTAATAAAGTGGTTATAATTAAAATAATACCACTAGGTTTCGACTGTTATACGACTGTTTATCAATGAACATTAGAAACTAAACTCTTAACGTTATGATTATTTTTTATAAATAGAAGTGATAATGGTAATTAATATAGAAAGAGGAGTCAATGGCCTCATTCAGTAGACTCGGGTCATGTGAAGCCCATCTACCGGAGCTTGGGAAGGAGGTTTCGTCACTAGGCTTTGCTCTGGACCAAGCCCAAGATGGGCTTCAACATCTGAAGCTTAATCACCTACAGGAGAAGTTCAAGCTGATAGAAATCACCACTTGGGAAATGTTTTTCGAGCCGCCCCAAGATTCTATCACCATAGCACATCTTACACTTAGGTCTTATGCAGGTGTTATAAGGCGATATGTAACGAGACCTTAGTTATGTTGTGTAATCCTTTTATATAAATAAAATTTTATTTCTTATTATAATAAATTTGTGGATTTCAAATGTTAAAATAAATATAGGATGAATTTATAGAAGTTCCATATTATTGGTGAATTTTGGAAAAAGGGTATTTTAAAAAAAAAATTATACATTAAATAATTAATAATGTGAAATGATTTTCAAAAAATGGTCTTCTATAGTTTTGATGAGTAAGAAATTTAGAGTCTAATAAGATCAACTTAATTTTTAGTGAATAGTAAAGTATGAATAGTAACATATCCTTATGAATAGAAATGAATAGTGGTGAATATTAAATTGTCCAAAAAAATAGAAACTTCACCCATGAATGTATAAATATAATTTAGACATCTTAAAAGTAAAAAAATGATCATAGTATAAGTATTGGTATTTTTGTATGTCATAAATATTTTAATTAAAATTTTATGATTAATTTAATAATTTAAAATTGAAATTTATTTTCATAAAATTTAATCATAAATTGTTAATTTACTGTCTTATGGTTATAAGATAATTTTATGGGATCATGATTAATTTCTCAAGGTGTTGTAAAACGAGTTATAGTTTTAAAGTTGTTTTTTTTAAAAATCATGAATTTATTTAAAAATTATTTTCATAAAATGGAGTTAATTTTTGAATTCATAGAATCAATATTATGTTAGGGTGAATTTATGAGATTTTTATAAAATGTTTTGTTTTTCAGTGAATAGTAAAAATACGGTTTTGTGTTTCAGTGTGATTAATGACATCGTTAATGATGTAATAATGATGTAATCATTTAGTCGACTTGTGAATAGTAATATATGTTATTAGATATCCCATGTGGCCAATACCATGGTAAAATACCATGGTCAAGCCCATGGTTTTGCAAAAACCACCGATGAGGTGTCCCTGGGAAATTAATAAAATATTACCCCACTTTTGCTATAAATACCAAGACATTCCCTCATTCCTTTCATTCAAAATTCATCATCAACGAAGATATGGTCTTTTTACCTACCAAGGATTCCTCCTAAAGAGACCTCAAGCCTCCAAGGTCCCAACCTTCGAGCTTTCGATGTTACTCTTCATGGTAAGGGAACCTTTCACCTTCCTCTTTTAAGTCATGACTTCATTTATGTTATGTCTTATTGTTTCCATATTATTATGTTGGGGTATGTTCTTATATATCCTTATTACTATCCATTTCATGTCCAAATGATGATATTCCCTTTCCAATATCATCAATTGATTTTCTGAATTTTTAAGTGATGTCGTTCAACTACTGAATTTTCATAAAAGAAATCGCATTTTCTCTTTTCTTTCAAGTTTCTTTTTTATGTGGTATGCCATTCAAATATCTGCACCATGATCTTATTTCTATTTTACTCTGTCCCTCTACTATAAAATGATTCATTTATAGATGGTAGACCCTTTTCCCCTCTCTTTTTATTGTTTTCTAAAACCATGTTATATAACTGTTATGTTGTAGAAATTTCGTCTCTAAATTTCTCTCTTTATCTCAAGAATGTAACGACCCAAACTTTTAAATAATATTTGTTTCCTAAATTTTTGTGTTATTTTATACTCAACAAAACTATATCATTTAATTAATGAAGTGGGTATAATTAAAATGAGACTGTTGGGTTTCAACTGTTATATGACTGTTGGTCAATATGACTATTGGAAACTAAACTTTTAACATTATGATTATTGTTTATAAATACAAGTGATCTTGGTCAATTAATACAAAAAGAGGAGTTGGTGGCCTCATCCAGTAGACTTGGGCCATACGAAGCCCATATGTTAGAGCTTGGGAAGGAGGTAGCATCTCTGGGCTTTGCTCTGGACCAATCCCAAGCTGAGCTTCAACATGTGAACCTTGAATGGAATCGCCTATCGGAGAAGTTCAAGCTGATAGAAATCACCACTCAGGCAATGTTGTTCGGTCCACCCCAAGATTCTATCACCATAGCACACCTTAAACTTAGGTCCTATGTAGGTGTTATAATGGGTTGTGTATCGAGACATTAGTTACGTTGTGTAATCCTTTTGTATAAATAAAACTTTTATTTCTTATTATCTCAAATTTATGGATTTAAAATGTTAAAATAAATATAGGATGAATTTATAGAAGTTTCATATTATTGGTGAATTTTGGAAAAAGGGTATTTTAAAATATTTTGTATGCATTAAATAATTAAAAATGTGAAATGATTTTCAAAAAATGGTCTTCTACAGTTGTGATCAGTAAGAAATTTAGAGTCTAATAAGATCAAATTAATTTTTTATGAATAGTGTTGGATGAATATCGTTTTCTTGATGAATAGTATTATTTTGATGAATAGTAAAAAAATAGTTTATTATTAAATAACTTTTTCTGTGAAATGATTTTCAAAAATCCGTTATACATGGTTGTAATCAGGGTGAAAAATGTGGTTAAATAAGATCAAAATAATTTTTTGGTGAATAACATACCCTTATGAATAATAATGAATAGTAAATTGACCAAAAAATAGAAACATCACCCATGAATATATAAATACAATTTATACATCTTAAAAGTGAAAAAAAATGATCATAGTATAAGTTTTGGTATTTTTGTATGTCATACATATTTTATTTACAATTTTATAATTAATTTAATAATTTAAAATGAAAATTTATTTTCATAAAATGTAATCATAAATTGTCACTTTATTTTTTTATGGTTATACGATAATTTTATGGGACCTTGATTACTTTCTCAAGGTGTTACAAAACATGTTATAGTTTTAGAGTTAATTTTTTTAATAAATAATGATTTTATTTAAAAATTAAATTAAAAATATTTAGAAAATTATTTTCATAAAATGGAGTTCATTATTTAATTTAGATCATTTATATTAGGTTAGGGTAAATTTATGAGATTTTTATAAAATGTTTTGTTTTTCGGTGAATAGTGAAAATACAGTTTTGAGTTTCGGTGTGTTTAATGAAATCATTAATGATGTAATCATCAGGTAATAATTATGGTAAACTTATGAATAGTAATATATGTTATGAGGTGTCCAAAGTGGCTAATAACATGGGAAAATACTATGGTAAATACCATGGTTTTTCAAATACCACTGATGAGGTGTCCCTTGGAATTAATAAAATATTCCCTCACTTTTGCTATAAATATCAACCCATTCCTTCATTAATTTCATTCCAAATTCCTCATAAAATAATATCTGGTCTTTTACCTCCCATTTATTCCTCTCAAGGTTCCCTAAATCCCCCCAAGGTCCCAACCTTCAAGCTTTAAAAGTTACTCTTCAAGGTAAGGGAACCTTTCACCCTCCTCTTTTAAGTCATGAATTCCTTTATGTTATGTCTTCTAGTTTCCATGTTATTATGTTGGGGTATGTTATTATATATCCTTATTACTTTCCATTTCATTTCCAAATGATTAGATACCCTTTCCACTCTCATCAATTGATTTTATGAATTTTTAAGTGACGTTGTTAGGCTACCAAATTTTCGTAAAAGAAATCGCATTTTCTCTTTTTTCAAGTTTCCTTTTCATGTAGTATGTCATTAAAATATCCACACCATGAACTTATTTCTATTTTATTCTGTCTCTCTACTGTAAAATTATTCATTTATGGATGGTTAACCCTTTTCCCCTCCCTTTTTATTGTTTTCTAAAACCATGTTATATAGTCGTTATGCTGCAGAAATTTCGTATCAAAATTTCTCTCTTTCTCTAAAAAATTCTCTTATTTTCTTTATATGAATACCCAAACATATTTTATTTCTTGGGGTATTCATAAATAAATAAAATTGGTATATTTGATTCTGGAATTGACATACATATAACCCTTATTCCCTTTCCATGGGTTATAAATGACTTAATAATCTTTTTTTAAGCACTTTTTAAAACGTCATGATTTTGATATGAAACCCATTTCTTTTATTCTCTTTGTGTTATTTATGAAATGTATGATTATGATATATTTGGATCAAATAAAAATAAATACATATTAAGGGTTCACCCTGATATCACTCCAATGCATTGGGTGAAGAATTTAATCTTTAGAGATGACAAGTTTCACGATACCTTGGTGAATAACATTGGTAATTTTTATGACACCTTGGGGATGGACCTTGGTGATATGTTCATGAATGTATAAATTAAATGTTTTAGGCACATTTTCAAGTTATGTTTCATGTTATTATTAAGATATTCCTTTTTATCTCCATGATCTTATTGATATTTCTCAAGTTCACATGTAAATTGTTTCACTTACTTTCTTTACTGGGCCTCCTTCTCACCCTTTCCTTTGATGTATGTCTCCAGGTTATGAGATGAAGTAATTATACTTAGGATAAACTTGTGATGAATCCTTAAAAGTGGATTGGAATAATTTTTTATTTTGTTTTCATGTATATTGTTCCTTATTTCCAAGACACTAGACTTTAAAGATCCTTTTTTGTAAAATGTAATAAAAAGCTATGTAATAAAAAGGCGGGATGTCATAGTTGGTATCAAAGAATAGTTTAGTTATTTTTGGAAATTAGGATATGAAAACTTTAGGAATAACCCTATCGAAAAGTTTAAATATATGAAAAATTCATAGTATTTTGGTGAAATATCAAGTAAGTAGTTTCCAAACAAATAAATCCTTGTCTGGATATGAACAAGTGGATGTGACTTTGGCACAGATGTACCTAGGAGTGAAAAATCCAAAAGGGGGTTTCATCTTGACCTAGGGTATCCTGGTACATGACAATATACCTTGTTTCACTCATGGTTTGACACTCCCGGGGGATATGTTTGGTTAATCATAATCATTTGATGAATCATTATGAAAGATTTATAGAGAAATGTAATTGTTTAAGCATGAAGTTTTGAGACATAAAATCCGTTATTGTCAAAAGATTCATAGATGAAATAAGATTCTCACTAAGGTTTTATGATTTTAGAAAATGGTGGGAAATATGAGGAACCATGCAAATAGTGACCGTAATGGACCATGTGACGACGACCCTCTGATGGAAGTCAGAATGGAAACTTTCATGAGAATGATGAACCAACTGACTCAAGTTATGGGAAATAAATTGAATCAAGATGTGAGACCTATCTCACCAAGAATGGAAAAACATTTTATTGAGTCCTTTATGCGTAAATGACCACCAACCTTCAGTGGATCTACTGACCCATTGATTGTTGAACAGTGGATCAACACTATTGAGAAGATCTTTTCTATGCTCCGCTGTTCGGAACAAGAGAAGGCCACCCTGGATATTTACCACTTAGAGGGAAAAGCTGATCAATGGTGGGAACTAATTAAAAACACGAGGCCAAGAGAGGAGTTTGAAGTTATGGAGTGGGAAGAGTTCAGGGGGATCTTCTTCAGTAAGTATTTCCCTCATTCCATGAGAACAAGAATGGAGAAGGAGATTCTCGAGCTGAAGTATAAGGATAATTAATCTATAGGAAGCTATAAGATGAACTTCAAAAGGATTTCACATTACACATCTAGATTTTTCATGGATCCAAATGGTAAGGTTGATAGATTCTTCGGTGGACTGATACCTCATCTACGGAAGAATCTTTCCAATCGAGACTATGATAGCTATGAGGAGATTGTGCGAAGTGAGATGAAAGTAGAATTGGAGTTTGGTGAGATGTAAGGGTCTCATAAATCCAATGAAAAGAAAAGATTGATAGAGCCAAGCTTATGGAAGACTTTTGATTAGGGAAGAGGAGGCAAGAAAGTGCAATGTCCCATGTGTAATAAATGTGGGAAGAAGCATTCGGGGAACTGCCTTCTCGGGAGTGGGAAGTGATACAAGTGTGGAAGAGTTGACCATATGGCATGGAATTTTCGTAGTGAGGTGAAGCCTCAACTTACCAACACTAATGACAAGGGGAAGATAGTTCAGGACTTACCTGATGTCCAATGATATAATTGTGGAAAACTTTTTCACTTCACCAATCACTATCCAAATCAAAGGGAAGTGGAGAGGAATCACCATCAGCCTAAAAAACAACCAAGGTAACAAGGTCGTACTTTTTCAATCACTACAGATGAAGTTGAAGCGCCAAATGATGTGGTGTCAGGTACTATTATTGTTATATCAAAGCTATCATGTAATTTGTTTGATTATGGTTCTAATTATTTCTTTATTTTCTCTATGTTTTTAAAGAATTTAGAATCAACCCCTAATTTTCTAAAAGTGGAGTTATCAGTCAAGACTCCTAGTGGGATTATCCAAGCATCGTTAGTGTTTAGAAACTCTAGTATTTACTTTAGTGAGTGCAATCTTATCGAAAATCAAGTAGTCATTCCCATGCTAGAATTTGACATTATACTAGGGATGGAATGACTCTTAAATTATAATTCTAAGATCAAATGCAGAAGCAAGGAAATATTAGTAGTCTTGAATGGGAAACCAATAGTTATCTTCCAAGGAGAGATATATTAACCTAATATTTGTCTATAAGAACCTCATATATCCTTCTTTATAGAGTTGATTAGTGAATAAGAAGAAGTAAATTAGAGTATAAGGATAAGAAATGTCCCCATCATCTAGGAATACATTGACGCATTTCCTGAGGAGTTACCCAAACCTCCCCCAGAAATAGAGGTAGAGTTATCCATTGAACTCATACCTGGATCTCATCTGATATCAAAGAACCCATATACGATGGAAAATGTGGAGTTGGAGGAATTAAAGAAGCAACTTCAAGATATTTTGGAGAAGGGGTTTATCCATCCAAGTGTGTCTCCTTGGGGAGCACATATTCTCTTTGTGAAGAAGAAGGATGGATCGATGTGGCTGTGCATTGATTATAAAGAACTAAATGAGATCGCAGTGAAGAACAAATACCCTCTTCCAATAATTGATGACTTATTTGACCAACTTTGTGGGGATCAATTCTTCTCTAAGATTTATCTTCATTCTGGTTATCATCAATTGAGGGTGAAAAAAGAAGATATTCCAAAAGCTACCTTCCGATTAAGATATGGGCATTATGAGTTTTTTGTTATGCCCTTCGGACTGACTAATGCACCTGCTATTTTTATAGATTTGATGAATAGATTCTTTAAGGGCTACCTTGATAACTTTGTGGTAGTTTTTATTGATGATATTATGATATATTCCAAAAGTCGCGAGAAGCATGAGGATCATCTAAGGGTTATTTTGCAAACTCTATGGAAGGATAGGCTTTTTGTAAAGTTCTGCAAATGTGAATTTTGGTTACAATAAGTTGCTTTCTTAGGGCACATTGTTACCAATGAAGGAATCATAGTTGACCCTATAAAGACAAAATTTTTATAGGAGTGGCCTCATCCTACAACAATAATTGAGATTCATAGTTTCCTTGGATTATAGGGATGTTATAGGAGGTTTTTCAAAAACTTTTCCTGAATTTCTATTCCATTAACCAAGTTAACTCGAAAAGGGGTCAAGTTCATCTGGAAAAAAGAGTGTGAGGAAAGTTTCCAAGAGCTGAAGAAGAGATTGGTTACTGCACCTATGTTAACTCTTCCCTAAAGTGGGGAAGGATTCGTTATTTTTACCGATGCATCTCTAAAAGGGATAGGGTGCATCCTCTTGCAAAATTACAAAGTCATTGCTTATGAATCTCGATAATTGATGACTCATGAGAAGAACTATCCTATTCATGATTTGGAGCTGGCTGTGGTCAATTTTTCTCTGAAGATATGGAGGCACAATCTTTATTGGGAGATGTCACGACCCGACCCTACCCGGGCTTGAGATGCAAATACCCCTAGCCCGCCTCCATAGGCCAGGGGCTGGCGACCAGCGCCGAAGGCACAATAACTCGGGGAGGCCTTTGCCTAAGTACTTGTACACACACACACATGCAGAACACTCAATGAAAAGGTGCAGAGTAAAAAAAAAGCAAAGGGAAACTGCTATAAATAACCACAAGAGTGCATCAACCTCCAGACAGTACAAAGTAAAAGCTGAAAAGAAAAGGGGAAAAACACACGCACAATCAAAAAAGTGCCACAACCCGGCAACAGGTAAACAAAAGAAAACAGCTGGTAGCGTCCCCCACCTGGAACCCGACTCCGACCACCGTACGTGGTCCAAGCTCCCAAGCTCCTAAGCTCCTCTGACATCACGACCAACCTGTCCGTCGTCTGCAAGGGCACACCAAGTGAGGGCAAATCCCAAGTAGGGGTGAGTATAAAAATACTCAGTAGGCTACCCCGAAGGCTCGATGGAGCAACAAAGGAAGTACCGAAGGGTGAGCAGTAGAGCGAATAGGGAAAAGTAAAGGAGTACAACCGAAAGTGCAGTAAAGAGTATAGCTCAACCCAATAAGAGAAAGGAAGAAGACCCGTCCTGACACTAGGAGCTAGAGATGGTGAGAAGATGAACTTTATATCGATTCCTCGCTACCTAAAGTAGGAGAGTAGGCTCGTCCAACCATGAGAAGCTAGACACGGAAATCACGTGGCATACCCCGCACGTCTTTGCCTCTCTTGGAAGAAGAGTTTCCAAAACCCAAGAAATAGGAACTGAAATAGGGTATATACATATCCATATTCTCAACAAGAAGCCCGAAACAAGGTCTTAAGGGGATCTCCATCCTGTAGCTCAGCCCAAGAAAGTGAGTCGCCATCAGTCCCAGAAGTAACACCATCGATGCCCAGCATCCCACACGTCTGCCCCGAACTACAAGTCAAGGGGATCAAACCACCGCACCTCGACATTATACTCTTTGGGCGGCACTGACTCGCCCACACGGTGTTAGGTCGCATCACAAGGACATGTCTTGGTGGGGGAAAATCTCCTCTTACTTGAGAGTTCTGAGGGAACGTCAAACCACAACTCGTCACTTCCCTGCAGTCGAGAGGACTGCTCAAATTCAAGGTCGTTCCATCACTGACCCATACAACCAAGGGTCCCTCTCTGGTGATCATAGAGGAAAGCCTCAGACTAGCCTAGAAGAAAGGACTGAGTCTGGAATATCAATGAGTGTCCCACTGCCTAGCCCTGCTGAATGGTAATTCATAATATAATATCGGGTGACCCACTGCCCCGCCCTGCTGGAGGGTAAACCCTAATAAGATATGGCTGACCCACTGCCCAGCCCTGCTGGAGGGTAAACCCTAATACGTCATCAGGTGACCCACTACCCAGCCCCGCTGGAGGGTAAACCTGGAATAAGTCGTCAGGCGGCCCACTGCCCATCCTTGCTAGAGGGTAGACCTGGAAGAAGTCGACGGGTGACCCACTGCCCAGCCCTGCTGGAGGGTAAACCCAGAACAAGACGACGGACAACCCATTGCCCAGACTTGCTGGAGGGTAGACCCTCAAGAGTCGTCGGGTGACCCACTGCCTAGTCTCTACTAGAGGTTAAACCTTGAGAAGTTAATGATTAAACCACTACTCAGCCCCGCTGGAGGGTAAACCCATAACTGCTCAGGCCATCTCTACTGAATGATACAACACTGGCCAACCTAACATGGAGTGGGTATCGCGCAACCACCTGAATCCGGAACAAACCAGGGGAAACCATCAACCCTGCTGATCTAAACCGTCGAGCATAGATCTAATGGAAAAACTCAACCCCGCTGGTCAACAAACGAGAACAAAGGGACCCCCGACGCCACGAGAGGTCAAAGGTACGCAAAGCAGAACATGTAACACACATGAGGCCCACACAACATGCGGCCCCAAGTCAACCCCAACTAAGAGCACAAACGTTCTCCGGTACCAACATCCCCATGTACCTCCTAGCATTCCCGTATACTCCCAGAGTATACCACATTCCAACCCAAAGGCTATCGTGCACATGTCACCCAACGTCAACGCGAAGGCATAACGTAACAACTCTAACCTTCCACCTCAATGGTTGAGGTACAGTCAACCACATCTCTTTAAACACCAACCTCACTCTCCTAGGATTGCACGCGATCACACGCCAAAGGTCTACTACAATCACGGTAGAAGGACCACCACCGGGGCACCTTTCATATTCCCACATTTAATAAGACCACGTATGAATCTCCGCACAACCAAACGGATCATACTGTTGTGATACTCGCGGAAAAACACGCGAGATAGACTACTTACTCGCCTCAAATGGATATCCGACGGAAAAGTCACCAACACCGCCTCACGCCCGAACGACGTCCCGTGATCCTGAGCCTCGGCCCCGAAAATAGTCGGGCACAACGCACCATTGCGATCTCATTGGAAAGACATGTCAAAAATACTGATCACTTGATCAAAACGGATATCCGGAGAAAAAGATGCATTCTGGCGCACCGCACACGAGCGGTGCTTCAAGGGACCCGCTTTCCAGTCCCGAAACACAACGAACAGATCGCACCATTGCGATCCTCTCGAAAAAGTACACAAGTTTGACTAATCACTTGTCCAAAATGGTCGCCCGGTGATAGAGATGGAAAATCACTGTCGACGCCCAAACAGCCCTCGTGGGCCCCGCACCATCATGCTGAATT
Organism: Viscum album; assembly: GCA_963277665.1. Taxonomy (NCBI): domain Eukaryota; kingdom Viridiplantae; phylum Streptophyta; class Magnoliopsida; order Santalales; family Viscaceae; genus Viscum; species Viscum album. Next base: position 4,504,484 of record OY728129.1, read on the forward strand.
AGAGCGGGCGGATTGAACCGTTGCAATCCCCTCGTAAAAACATCCAGAATCGACTGCTCGCATGCCCCGAACGGACGCCCAATGAGAAAGTCACTAAACGCTGCTTGCAGCTCAAAAGACGGGTCATGGGGCCCATTCCTCAACTTCAGCTACAATGCCTGAAACAACCCCGGTAAGCTCCGCCTCGGTACCAGGGTCTCAACGCCACTGACCACACTTAAAACGGACGTCGGACGTGTCCGCACTGACCAAAACAAGAATTCCCGGGAAGCCCGCTTAGCTGTTTTACGCACGTGTCGTGCCCCCGATCCCCTCGTCTCGGAAGTGAAAACTCCCGGAAACACCTCAAAGAGTCCGCCTCGACGTCAGGTCCGCGCCGCCGCAGACGGGGGCACAAAACGGATTCCCGCAGCAAAAGTTACGGGCATCCAAAATTTTTAAGGGGGAAAACCCCTGGGCCGGACCGGCCCGATCCGGCCGGTCCACCCCGCTCGGGCCGGCCCGCTGAGCCGCGGCCCAGCCGAACCTGCGGGCCGCCGCACGCGGCCCGCCACCTCATGCGAGGCCCACGTCCGCGCGTCACGCGGGCGCCTCCTCCACCGACCGGGTGACAAGGCCGGTCGTTTTCCACGTGGAGACCCGCCTGTGGCGGGTCTCCGTCTCCCCAGCGGGGTCGCGAGCCGCGACCCCGATTGCACCCCCTCGCTAGCGCCCACGGCCGGCGCCCTTGGCCGGCCGTTCGCCGGGCCGCCCGCTGATCGGTTCCCCTTGCTGGAACCCCCTATCGCGCCGCCGCCTAAAGCTCGCCGGACCACCGTGTCGCCGCCGCTGGAAACCCCAAAAACCCGCGAATCTTCGCCGGACCGCTGCGGAGGCCTCGGAGGTCGGATTCCAAATCCGAAACAAGTGTAGGAAAGCTCAGATAACGTACTACGAGATCATGGGAATCGATCGACGATTGGATAACAGTTTGATGCTATAAATTAATCTCAAATATTGTGGGAAATTGAAAATGAAAATGATAAACCCCTACCTCGAAGGGCGTAGCCCGACGCTTCGTGTGCAGACCGTCAAAACCACTACACCTCGCTGGAGATCACCTCACCGGAGAGGCCTCTCCTGAGATGGAGGAGAGGTGAGGGTTTGTGGAAGAAGAAGAAGAAGATGGGAGGGTATGCGTTTAAGTAGAAAATACTTAAACGCCCGCCCGATAGCCCCGAACCCGAAATTTCGGCAGGGTCGGTATTAAGGTTCCCCTAGGCTAAAAACCACACTCCTAGCGCAACGACGGTCTCGGAATATTAATCCGAGGCCCCATTCAAAATTTGCAACAACCGCGCTCGAGGTCGCCAAATTACGAAAATGCCCCTGGGGCCTTTTTTCACAGACGGGCTGCGCCCGCAAAACTTACACCCCTCCCAGGGTAAACGACACGTTCCGGACTCAACGGTGCCCTCAGTTTTCCAATACGAGCCACCGTTTAAGAGGTACTTGAGTTTCACCATTGAACGAATAAATTAATTAACTTAATTATCTGTTTAACGTTCCGAAAGAGAGCGAGGGGTCCAAACGTCCCGCGCTGACATGTTTTATGTCGTTCCTAGGGTAAACACCCCATTCCGGACCCATCCGTACACTTGGACCTCTGATCCAGATCACCATTTAGGAGTTATCCCATTTATTTGGCATTCCCAGTGTGAACGCACTGAAAATTTAATTCCGGCCACACCGGGGCTCGGAATTGCACGCCGTCTGAAGGCGCTGCCCTGGAATATCATCAAGAATATTCTAAAGTCTTTCATAGAAAAAACCGGGTTCTTAAATCATTCCCTCCTTCAAGATTTTTGTCCCCGAAAAGCAAAACCAGGGAACAAATCAGGGTACTAAGCCCACACCTGGCTCTCCAGTACCCAGAAGAACTCTCACATAGCTCTGCGCCACCGCACACATACCAAAGGATTTGATCTTTTCACGTGAGGTCTGCCCTCATCGATGACATGCATAGGAGCACGAACACATCTCTTTAGCTAAACCATGTGGGAGACGTCGTGCACCCACCCTAGACCTTGGGGTTAGGGAAAGGCGGTAGGGAACCTCGCCATCCCATTACACGGTCTCAAACAGCCCGAAGGATCTCGGGGGAAGCTCACCTCCCTGAACAAACCTCCACGTTGCACGCCGCGATTGGAATCACCGCCCGCAACTGGAACAAGGCCCGGTGATTCCCTCCTTCAGAATATTCATATGGTGAAACACCCAAGGATATCTGGTCATGCAAGATTTCACAGTCGATGTCTCTCAACCAAGACTCTCTTACATGCTTGAAGAGCGATGGAGTCATCACCATCGACTAAAGAAGAAGGTCCCACACCTTTTAGCATACCAACACAGGGTTACACCGATGCCCTGCGCCACCTTGGTAACACCTCAAGCAAAGAGCAGGGAGGAAAGCATTCCACACACATAGTCTATCAATTCTACTGCAAGAAGTAGAATATTCGCAAGGGGTACCTCTCATCATCCCATGCTCTATAGGACCATAGACATCCAAGGCTCACAGATGTCCATGGTCCCATCTGTCAGCTCCCGGAGCCTGACATGGACCACTTGATGGTGACGGGAAGACCTCGTAATGTCGTCCCACACCTCCAGCTCCTCCCGCTCCTCTTCTAGCACCACCCCTCTGGGCACTACTTCGATCATGGCGCTGCCTCTGCCGTGGTGGTGCACCTGCTGCCTGCCCGAAGTTTTCAGCATCTCTGGTCGGGCAGTCTCGTGCCGAGTGATCTCGCCTATCAAAATCATAACACTGCCACTCCCTGAGCTGTCCTGGTTCCCTCCGACGCCACTGTGGTGCATGACCACAGCCCATAGCCCACTCATAGAAGGGCACCCTCGGCTGAGGCCCTGCACTCTTCCTTCCTAGTGGTATATGACCATGTCTCCAAAACCGGTAGTGGGAAGGCCACCTGCATCGAGGTCCTGTCCTTCGGCGCCTGCTAGCTACGGCAGACATCTCGGCTCCGTCATGCCCACTGCTAATACCAACCGCAAAACGTGATAGGAAGATCTCTGTCACCAACGCCTGCTCTAGCCCCCTAGAATATGTGGAAATTCCCAAGGGTACTATGACAACACAAATCTCTCGACAGAGACCCTACTCAAACCTCTGCGCTCGGATGTTGTCGTCATGGACCAAGTCCGGGTAAAAGCGTGCACGGTCTGCAAAACTAGCCGCGTACTAAGCCACCATCATCCCTCGCTGCTGAAACTGCAGGAGCTCCTGAACCCGAATGGAGCGTAAGAAGGAGGGGAAAAACTCCTCACAAAACAACAACTAGAAGTCGCCCCACGAAAGCGACGACTCGCCAAAAAGAACTGAGTCACCAGACTCCACCAATGCCAAGCTTCTCCGCGAAAAAGGTTGGTTGCCATAGGCACTCTCCGATCTGTCGGCGTCTGCACAAGCCTGAAAAGGCGAACCACTATCTCTAGCCAAACCTCTGCTACCTAAGGTTCTGGCTCACCACTAAACCTCAGCGGTCTCTACCGCTGGAACTCACGGAGCGCGCTCAACCTGCGCTCAAGCTCATCCTGCTCTGCTGAAACTGTCTGCTGCTCAATAGGTGGGGGTGATGCTACCGGCCCACCCGGAGAAAGGGGCTTGCATGATGGGTCCTGGACTGTGGCCTCGTAGCTCACAGGGTCGTTGTCACACACCAAAGCTGGTATCTTGGATGGCTGTCTTCGCAGAGACATCCTAAATATTATCAAGGAGTGCCGCGGTCAGATGAGCATATATGTATATACCAATAACAACGATGGGGAGCTGACTCAAGAAGGACAGTCAAAGACTCAATCCTATGTGATGCACAACCAATTTTCCCTACAACAAGTGTCTCAGCATGCCGAGTCGACAAGCGGGTTATCAAGGTCCTGGTGAATGGATAGGTCGGCCGCCGCACCATCCTTAGACTCCCTATCCTGAGAGCCGTTCTCGAGACACGTTAACATTGTTTCCCTAAATCCCAACCAATTCCTTTTATTTTACGTACATCCGAACAACGTCCCAAGGAACAAACCACCTCTGATACCACTTTTTCAAGACCTGACCCTACCAGGGCTCGAGCCGCAACTACCCCAAGCCCGCCTCAATAGGCCAGGGGCTGGCGACCAGCACCGAAGGCACAATAACTCGGGGAGGCCTTTTCCTAAGTACCTGTACACACACACGTAGCACACTAAATGCAAAAGTGCAGAGTAAAAAAAAGAAAAGAAAAGGGAAACTGCTATAAATAACCACTAGAGTGAATCGACCTCCAGACAGTATAAAGTAAAAGCTGAAAAGAAAAGGAAAAACACACACGCCTACATCAGAAAAGTTCCACAACCCGGTAATAGGTAAACAAAAGAAAATAGCTGGTAGGGTCCCCCACCTGGAACCCGACTCCGACCACCACACGCGGTCCAATCTCCCAAGCTCCTAAGCTCCTCTGACATCACGACCAACCTGTCCGTCTTATGCAAGGGAACACCAAGTGCGGGCAAAGCCCAAGCAGGGGTGAGTATAAAAATACTCAGTAGGATATCCCAAAGGCTCGAGGGAGCAACAAAGGAGGTACCGAAGGGTGAGCAGTAGAGCGAACAGGGAAAAGTAAAGGAGTACAACCAAAAGTGCAGTAAAGAGTACAACTCAACCCAACAAGAGAAAGGAAGCAGACTCGTCTTGACACCAGGAGCTAGAGACAGTGAGAAGATGAACTTCTCGTCGAGTCTTTGCTACCTAAAGGAGAGTAGGCTCGTCCAACCACGAGAATCTAGAATCTGAAAGCAAATGGAATACCCCATGCATCTTCACCTCTCCTGGAAGGAGAGTTACCAAAACCCAAGAAATGGGAACTGAAACATGGTATATACATATTCATATTCTCAACAAGAATCCTAAAACAAGGTCGTAAGGGGATCTCCATCCCGTAGATCAGCCCATGAAAGTGATTCTCCATCAGTCCCAGAAGTAACACCATCGATTCCCAACATCCCAAATGTCTGCCCCGAACTACAAGTCAAGGGGCTCCAACCACCGCACCTCGACACTATCCACTTTGGGCGGCACTGACTCACCCGCATGGTTTTAGGTCACGTCACAAGGACGCGTCTCGGTGGGGGAAAAGCTCCTCGTACTTTATAGTTCTAAGGGAACGTCAAACCACAACTCGTCACTACCCTGTAGTCGAGAGGACTGCTCAAAGTTAAGGTCGTTCCATCACCGACCCGTAAAACCAAGGGTACCACTCTGGTGATCACGGAGGAAAGCCTCAGACTAGCCTGGAAGAAAGGACTGAATTTGGAATATGAACGAGTGTCTCACTACCTAGCCCTGCTAGAGGGTAATTCATAATATAATATTGGGTGACCCACTGCCAAGCCCTGTAGGAGGGTAAACCCTAATAAGATATCGGGTGACCCACTTCCCAACCCTACTGGAGGGTAAACCCTAATACATCATCAGGTGAACCACGACCCAGCCCTGTTAGAGGGTAAACCTAAAATAAGCCGTCAGGCAACCCACTGCCCAGCCTTGCTAGAGGGTAGACCTGGAAGAAGTCAACGAGTGACCCACTACCCAACCCTGTTGGAGGGTAAACCCGGAACAAGACGACGGGCAACCCACTGCCCAGCCCTGCTGGAAGGTAGACCCTCAAGAGTCATCGGGTGACTCACTGCCTAGTCTTTGCTAGAGGTTAAACCCTGAGAAGTCGATGAGTAACCCACTGCCCAGCCCCGCTGGAGGGTAAACCTAGAACTGCTCTGGCCATCTCTACTGGATGATACAACACTGTCCAACCGAACACGAAGTGGGTATCGCGCAACCACCCGACTCCGGAACAAACCAGGGGAAACAACTCAACCCTGCTGATCTAAACCGTTGAGCACAGAGCCAAGGGAAAAACTCAACCCCGCTGGTCAACAAATAAGAACAAAGGGACCCTCCACGCCACGAGAGGTCAAAAGTATGCAAAGTAGAACATGGCATGAACATGGGGCCCACACGACGTGCGGCACCAAGTCAACCCCAACTAAGCACACAAACGTTTTCAGGTACCAACATCCCCATGTACCTCCCAGCGTTCTCGTATACTCCCAGAGTATACCACGTTCCAGCCCAAAGGCTATCGTGAACACGACACCCAACGTCAACGCGAAGGCATAACGTAACAACTCCAACCTGCCACCTCAACGGCTGAGGTACAATCAACCACATCTCTTTAAACACCAACCTCACTCTCCCAGGAATGCACGCGATCACACGCCAATGGTCCGCTATAAACACGGTAGAAGGACCGCCAACGGGGCACCTTTCATATTCCCACATTTAATAAGACTATGTATGAGGCTCCTCACAACCAAATGGATTGTACCATTGTAATCCTCTCAGAAAAACACACGAGATAGACTACTTACTCGCCTCAAATGGTTATCTGACAGAAAATTCACCAACACCGCCTCACGCCTGAACGACGTCCCGTGATCTCGAGCCTCGGCCCCGAAAACAGTCGAGCGCATCGCACCATTGCGATCTCATCAGAAAGACACGTCAAAAAGACTGCTCACTTGAGCACAACAGATATCCGGAGAAAAATTTGCATTCTGGCGCACCACACACGAGTAGTGATTCGTGGGACGTGCATCCCAGTCTTGAAACACAACAAACGGATTGCACCATTGTGATCCTCTCGAAAAAGTACACAAGTTTGACTAATCACTTGTCCAAAAAGGTCACCCGGTGATAGAGATGAAAAATCACCGTCGACGCCCAAATGACCCTCATGGGCCCCGCACCATCATGCCGAATTAGAGCGGGAAGATTCTACCATTGCAATCTCCTCGGAAAAACATCCAGAATCGACTGCTCAAATGCCCCGAATGGATGCCCGATGAGAAAGTCGCTAAACGCTGCTCGTAGCTCAAAAGACAGGTTGTGGGGACCATGACTCAACTTCAGAATCAAGGCCTGAAACAACCCTGGTAAGCTCCGCCTCGATGCCAGGGTTCCAACGCCACTGACGGCGCTTAAAATAAACGTTGGACGCGTCCGCGCCGTCCAAAACAAGAATTCCCGGGAAGCCCGCTTAGCTGTTTTACACACATGTCATACCCCCGATCCCCTCATCTTGCAAGTGAAAACTCCCGGAACAACCTCAAAAAGTCCACCTCGACGTCAGGTCTGCTCCGCCACAGATGGCACACAAAACGGACGCCCGCAGCAAAAGTTACGGGCGTCCAAACTTTTTAAGGGGGAAAACCCATGGGTCGGACCGGCCCGCTGAGCCGCGGCCCAGCCGAACCCGCGGGCCGCCGCATGCGGCCCGCCACCTCCCGCGAGGCCCTCGCCCGCGCGCCACGCGGGCGCCTCCTCCACTGACCGTCTGACACGCCCGGTCATTTTCCACGCGGAGACCCGCCTGTGGCGGGTCTCGGTCTCCCCAGTGGGGTCGCGAGCCGTGACCCCGATTGCGCCCCCTCACTGGCGCCCGCGGCCGGCGCCCGCGGCTGTCCGTTCGCCGGGCCGCCCCGCTTACCGGATCCCCTCACCGGAAGCCCCTGTCGCACCGCCGCCTGGAGCTCGCCGAACCACCACGTCGTCACCGCTGGAAACCCCAAAAACCCACGAATCTTCGCCGGACCACTGCGGAGGCCTCGGAGGTCATATTTCAAATCCGAAACAAGCATCAGAAATCTCGGATAACTTACTACGCGATCATGGGCATCAATCGATGATCAGATAATAGTTTGAAGCTATAAATTAAGCTCAAAGATTGCAGGAAATTGAAAAAGAAAACGATAAACCCCTACCTTGAAGGGCGTAGCCCGACGCTTCGTGTGTGGACCGTCGGAACTGCTGAACCTCGCCAGAGCTGCCTCGCCGGAGATGGAGGAGAGGGGAGGGTTTGAGGAAGAAGAAGAAGAAGAAGAGGGGAGGGGATGCATTAGTAGAAAATACTTAAACGCCCGCCCGATAGCCCCGAACCCGAAATTTCGGCGGGGTCGGTATTAAGGATCCCCTAGGCTAAAAACCACGCTCCGAGTGCAACAGAAGTCTCGGAATTTTAATCTGAGACCCCGTTCAAAAGTTTCAACAACCGCGCCCGAGGCCACCAAATTACGAAAACACCCATGGGGCCATTTTTCATAGACGGGCCACGCCCGCAAAACTTACACCCCTCCCAGGGTAAACGGCATGTTCCGGAATCAACGGTGCCCTTAGTTTTCCAATCCGAGACATCGTTTAAGAGGTACTTGAGTTTCACCATTGAACAAATAAATTAATTAACTTAATTATCCATTTAACGTTATGAAAGTGAGTGAGGGGTCCAAACGTCCTGCACCGACATGTTTTATGTTGTTCCTAGGGTAAACACCCCATTCTGGACCCATATGTACACTCGGATCTCTCATCCAGATCACTGTTTATTAGTTATCCTATTTATTTGGGTGTTTCTAGTGTGAACACACTAAAAATTTAATTCCGGCCACACTGGGGCTCGGAATCGCACGCCATCTCAAGGCGCTGCCCTGGAATATCATCAAGAATATTCCAAAGTCTTTCACAGAAAAAACCGGGTTCTTACAGGAGAAATGTGATATATACACAAACCATCAAAGTTTTAAGTATATTTTCACACAAAAGGAAGTAAACATGAGATAGAGGAGATGGTTGGAACTTCTCAAAGACTATGATTGTTCCATTCATTATCATCCCGGAAGAGAAAACAAAGTCACTGATGCATTAATCAGAAAACACCCAGTTGTTCTTTCCCTGATGAGGATTCAAAGAGATCCTTTGATCAATGACCTATTAAAGCTAGATATGAGAATTATAAGGTAAGGGACATCATCAACCCTAACCCAAATGATCTCTCAACCATTATTACTATAGAAGATCAAGAAAGCTCAGAAAGAAGATCCTTTGTTACAGAAGAAGTTTGAGGATGTAAAGGATGGGGAGTTTCTTGAGCTCAATATTGATCAAGAAGATGTACTAAAATTCCTTACAAGACTATGTGTTCCATCTATTCTGTAAATAAAGAAGGAGACGATGGATAAAGCTCATAGCTCTGCGTTCTCTATAAATCATGGGAGTACAAAAATGTATAGAGACCTTCGTGATCATTATTGGTGGGAAAATATGAAAAGGGAGATTGCTGACTACACTACAAGGTGCTTGGTATGTCATCACGTGAAGGCAGAGCGACAACTTCCAAAAGGTGTGTTATAGACACTAACTATACCAGCATGTAAGTGGGACAATATCACAATGGATTTTGTCATTGGTCTCCTGATAACTTCCAAAGTAAACAATGCGATGTGGGTTATGGTGGACTGTCTCACCAAGACTACCCATTTTATCTCTATTCGGAAAGATTTCTCTCTTGAATAAATTCCTAGGATTTACATGAAGGAAGTGGTAAGGCTTCATAGAGTTCCATTTTCTATCATATTTGATCGTGATCCAAGGTTCACATCAAAATTCTGGAGAAGTATTCAACATTCTATGAGCACTGAATTGAATTTCAGTACAACTATCACCACCAAACTAATAGAAAATCTGAAAGGACTATTCAAACACTCAATGACATGCTAAGAACATGATCAATAGAATTTAAAGGTAGATGGGATCAACATCTCCTTTTAGTAGAGTTCTCTTACAACAATATCTTCCACTCGAGCATTCAAATGGAACCCTATGAATCTCTATATGGTAAGCGATGTAGAACTCCTACTTGTTGGCATGAAGTTGGTGAGAGAAAGCTTCTTGGGCCTGATCTTGTGCAAGAGATAACAGAAAAGGTCCATGCCATCCAACAACACATTAAGGCTACTCAGAGTCAGAAAAAGAGCTATGCCCACAACTGTCGAAGGGTCTTGGAGTTTGATGTTGGTGATAAACTCTTTCTTCAAATTTCACCTTGGAAGAGAGTCATGAGGTTTGGGAAGAATGGGAAGTTCAGCCCTAGGTACACTGGCCCCTATAAAATCCTTGATCACGTAGGAGTAGTGGCCTATTGGCTTGAACTTCCTCCAAATCTAGCACAAGTTCATGATGTCTTTCACATATCCATCTTGAGGAAGTACATACCTAACCCTTCGCATGTACTAAACCCATAGGTGGTACAAATGGTACATGACCTCTCTTATAAGGAGCAGCCGATAGAGATCTTGGATCGTAGAGACAAGGTTCTACGCAACAAGACTACCCACCTTGTTAAGATGTTACAGAGGAACCACAAATGTGAAGAATCCACATAGGAACCAGATGAGTCTATGGGGAAGAAGTACCCACACATTTTCTCTTCTTCAGGTACGATTTAAAATTTCGGTGACGAAATTTCTTAAGGCGGGAAGAATGTAACCACCCAAACTTTTGAATAATATTTGTTTCCTAAATTTGTGTGTTATTTTATACTCAAAAAAACTATATCCTTTAATTAATGAAGTGAGTATAATTAAAATGATACCTTTGGGTTTAAACTGTTATATGACTGTTGGTTAATATAACTGTTGGAAACTAAACTCTTAATGTTATGATTATTATTTATAAATACAAGTGATATTGGTTAATTAATATAGAAAGAGGAGTTGATGGCCTCATCCAGTAGACTCGGGCCATACGAAGCCCACCTATCAAAGCTTGGGAAGGAGGTAGCATCTATGGGCTTTGCTCTGAACCAAGCCCAAGCAGAGCTTCAGTATGTAAAGCTTGAACGAAATCGCCTACGAGAGAAGTTCAAGCTGATAGAAATCACCACTCGGGCAATGTTGTTTGAGCCGCCCCAAGATTTTATCACCATAGCACACCTTACACTTAGGTGATATGCATGTGTTATAAGGGGCTATGTATCGAGACCTTAGTTACGTTGTGTAATCATTTTGTATAAATAAAAATGTTATTTCTTATTATGTTAAATTTTTGGATTTCAAATGTTAAAATAAATATAGGATTAATTTATAGAAGTTCCATATTATTGGTAAATTTTGGAAAAGGGTATTTTAAAATATTTTGTATACATTAAATAATTAATAATGTGAAATTAATTTTAATAAATGGTCTTCTGTAGTTGTGATCAGTAATAAATTTAGAGTCTAATAAGATCAACTTATTTTTTCATGAATAGTGTTGGATAAATAGCTTTTTTTATGAATAGTATTTGATGAATAGTGTTATTTTGATGAATAGTAAAAAATATTTTATTATAAAACAATTTTTTTTAAATGATATTCAAAAATCTGCCATACATGGTTGTAATCAGGGTGAAAAATGTGGTTAAATAAGAACAAAATAATTTTTTGGTGAATAGTAACATACCCTTATGAATAGTAATGAATAGTAAATTGACCAGAAAAATAGAAACTTCACCCATTAATGTATAAATACAATTTAGACATCTTAAAAGTTAAAAAAATGATTATAGAATAAGTTTTGGTATTTTTATATGTCATAAATATTTTATTTACAGTTTTATAATTAATTTAATAATTTAAAATGGAAATTTATTTTCATAAAATATAATAATAAATTGTTAATTTATTTTCTTATGGTTATACGATAATTTTATGGGACCTTGATTACTTTTTCAAGGTGTTACAAAACAAGTTATAGTTTTAGAGTTGTTTTTTTAATAAATAATTATTTTATTTAAAAATTAAATTAAAAATATTTAAAAATTATTTTTATAAAATGGAGTTCATTTTTGAATTCAGAGCATCAATATTAGGTTAGGTTGAATTTATGAGATTTTTATAAAATGTTTTGTTTTTCGGTGAATAATGAAAATACTGTTTTGAGTTTCGGTGTATTTAATGACATCATTAATGATGTAATCATGTTGTAATAATTATGGTAGACTTTTTAATAGTAATATATGTTATGAGTTGTCCCAAGTGTCCAATACCATGGTAAAATACCATGGGAAAGCCCATGGTTTTGTAAATACCACCGATGAGGTGTCCCTTGGAAATTAATAAAATATTCCCTCACTTTTGCTATAAATACCAACTCATTCCTTCATTAATTTCGATATGAATTCTTCCTCATTGAATCTCTGGTATTTTTACCTCCCAAATATTCCTCCCAAGGTTTCCTCAATCCCCCCCAAGGTCCCAACCTTCAAGCTTTTGAAGTTACTTTTCAAGGTAAGGGAACATTTCACCCTCCTCTTTTAAGTCATGACTTCCTTTATGTTATGTCTTCTAGTTTCCATATTATTATGTTGGGGTATGTTCTTATATATCCTTATTACTTTCCATTTCATGTAAAACTTATGAGATACCCATTCCACTCTCATCAATTTCTTTTCTGAATTTTTAAGTGACGTCGTTAGGCTGTCGAATTTTCATAAAAGAAATCACATTTTCCCTTTTTTCAAGTTTCCTTTTCATGTGGTATGTCATTAAAATATCCACAACATGATCTTATTTCTATTTTATTTTGTCCCTCAACTTTAAAATTATTCATTTATGGATTTTATAACCTTTCCCCCTCTCTTTTTATTGTTTTCTAATACCATGTTATATAGTCGTTATGCAACAGAGATTTAGTCTCAAAATTTCTCTCTTTCTCTCAAGAAATTCTCTTATTTTCTTTATGTGAATACCCAAATCTATTTTATTTTTTGGGGTATTCATAAATACATAAAATTGATATATTTTATTCTTTAATTTACATTTATATAACCCTTATTCCCTTTCCATGGGTTATAAATGACTTAATGATTTTGTTTTTAAGCACTTTTTAAAACGTCACAATTTTGATATGAAACACATTTATTTTATTCTATTTGGGTTATTAATTAAATGTATGATTATGATCTATGTGTATCACATGAAAATAAATACATATTAAGGGTGTGCCCTGATATAACTTTAATACATTGGGTAGATAATTTAATCTCTAGAGATGACCAGTTTCACGATACCTTGGTGAATAATCTTGGTAATTTTTATGACACCTTAGGGATGGACCTTGGTGATATGTTCATGAATTTCTAAATTAAATGTTTTATCCACATTTTCAAGTTTTGTTTCAAGTTATTATTATGATATTCCTATTTATCTTTATGATCTTATTGATATTTCTCAAGTTCACTTGTAAACTATTTCACTTGCTTTCCTTACTAGGCCTCCTGATGAGATGCAATAATTGTACTTAGGATGAACTTATGATGAAGCCTTAAAAGTGGATTAGAAAAAAAAATTATGTTGTTTTCATGTATATTGTTCCTGATTTCCAAGACACTAGACTTTCAAGATCCTCTGTTTATAAAATGCAATGAAAATTTATGTAATAAAAAGGCGGGATGTTATAAAGAAATTCTCTTATCTTATTTATGTGAATATTCAGACCTATTTCGTTTCTAGGGGTGTTCATAAAGACATAAAAATGATATTCTTGATTCTGGAATTGATATACATAAAACCCTTATTCCCATTCCATGGGTTATAAATGACATAATGATCATGTTTTTAAACACTTTTTAAAACATCATGATTTTGATACGAAACCCATTTCTTTTATTCTATTTGGGTTATTTATGAAATGTATGATTATGATCTATGTGGATCACATGGAAATAAATACATATTAAGGGTGTTCCCTGATAGTTCTATAATTCATTGGGTAAATAATTTAATCTCTATAGATGACAAGTTTCACAATACCTTGGTGAATAACCTTGGTAAATTTTATGACACCTTCGGGATGAACCTTGGTGATATGTTCATGAATGTATAAATTAAATTTTGTAGCCACATATTAAAGTTATTATTCAAGTTATTTTCATAATGATATGCCTCTACTTCCATTTCTCATGTCTTTATGTTTTTCATCAAGTTCTTATTGATATCACAAGTAAACTGATTCCCTTGCTTTACTTATTGGGCCTTATGCTCACCCATTCCTTTGATGTATGCCTCCAGGTTATGAGATGTAGTAATTTTACTTAGGATGAATCTTTGATGAAGCCTTAAAAGGGGATTAGATGAATGTTTAATGTTTTCATGTATTTTGTTCCTGATTTCCAATACACTAGACTTTAAAGATCCTATGTTTGTAAAATGTAATGAAAAATTATGTAATAAAAAGATGGGATGCCATATTAGCCATACCGCAGGGGTTCCTATTGGGGAAAATGCTAATCGTATTCTCCCAAGAAATAGCTAAGATCAATGGATATGCACGTTTTTACAAATAGGTATTATAATTCACATAATATTTATGGTTCTGATTATTTCAAATAAAAGAAATTGGGCAGTGTTGATTTAAGATGAGATTGTAACACAAAAATTTAACAAAAAACATATTCAATTAAAGAAACATTTTTGAAATAAAAAGTAAGAAAGTAGTAAAGATTGAACATGTGATTTAACATGCTCCATTACCTTTGGTACTTACATGCACTAAAATAAACCCACCCAAAAATGTACACATTTTATTCAAATCAAAATAAGAAATAGATACAAGATAAAACAAACCAGAAAGGATGAACATAATACACTTAGAGATACTTCTTTGATAGCAATCAAAAGAAGGAAGAAGAACTTACAAACCCAGATATATTCAATTAATTTTGGGGTACGTATCACTTCTTGAATGTTGAATATATATGTATAATCTTGAAAGGATGAACAAGGTCTCATTCTTATGTCTACTTGAAGTAGTTCCTCACCGATTTTTCCAGAATTGATGTAAATCTGCACTTCTTCACCAGGATGAATCGTAATCCCAAACTCAACTAGGAACAGTGCACCAGAAGCACAACTAAGGAGACGATAGGCTTAGAACCAGGGTTCAATTAGAGTAGAAGCTCAGTCTAAGATTAGGTTTTCATCATAGGATAAATGGGATCATTACTAGGAGGTAGAATAGGGATCGATCTCTCACATTGAGGGGATGAGGTTGTGGGGGGTCCTAAATCCCCTGGATAGTGGCGATGACTTGAAATAGCTCGACCAACCAATAGATTCCATGAAACCATGCTGAAAATTATTGAAATTCTGTTAGAGAAATTATCCAAATAGGTGGAGGGTTCAAATAAAAAGGGTGATGAGATTAATTGATGGCCATAAACAATTTTGTTGTGGATCGATGACTCGGTAGGTGTAGGATGAAGGAAGAAAAAAGCAGGTCGAACAAAACTTCCCAAACCACAGGCCCATGCGAAACCCTAGTGCACAAAGTATATCCATAAAATAAATTTGAGAATAAATAGAGAATTAATTCTATTTTTTCATGAATTCATATTAAAAGAATATAATTGGAATAATAAAAATATGTAAATTCAAACTGGAAACAACTAAAGTTCACAAATCTCCACCATTTTTATTTGAAATAGATGATGTTATTTCACTTAAAATTATTTAATTGGAACTAAATTCATCTTATCTATAATATATTTTAATTTTAATAATACTACACCTTTAGTCAAACTATCATCCAGATTATTATGATTATGTATCTTTTTGTCCCATACGGTTCTATATTCAATAATATCTCTAATAAATTGTAATATAATGTCTTTGTGTTTGGATTTAACATGTAATGTTAGATTTTTAGATAAATTTAAATCATATTGGTTATCTCTATAGAGTGTAATGATGCAATTACACAACTTAAGTTTAGAAGACAAACCCTTGAGCCACAATACTTCCTTGATAGCCTCAGTCAATGCAATATATTCATCTTTTGTAGTTGAAAGGGTAACCATAGATTTCATGTTACATTTTTGGGATATGGGGTCTCCACAAGAAGTGAACACATACCTGGTTAATGACTTTCTGGTATCAACATTACCTACAAAATCATCATCTATGTATCCAGTAATAAATTTAGTTATATCTACATTTTTTTCATAACCCAAATACAGGGTAAATGTGTGTGATAGGTATCAAATAAGACACTTTAGGGCATGACAATGTGGCTTCCATGGGTTATCCGTAAATATACTAAGAGATATGATTGCAAAAGCATTATCAAGTCTGGTGCATATCATGGAGTACATAACACTACCAATAATGTTGGTATAGAGTATTTTAGACATGTACTCTACATCAACAGAAATAGTGGGTTCTTATGTTAAAGGAGTCTTAAAATGGTGTCAAAATGGTACACTTATAGGTTTAAGAGATTATAATAAATACCTTTTAAGAACTTTCATAACATAAGCATATCGGGAAAGATACAACAGTTTATTGGGTCTATCCCTAAAAATTTCTACACCAAGAATTTGTTTTTCTGCCTCTAAATCCTTCATTTAAAAAATTCCTTTTAATTGAGATTTAACAACAATAATGAGCTTCATGTTGTCACATATAACCAACATGTCATCCAGATATAATACAAGGTAAATAAATCTAGTTTTTAGACTTTAAATAAACACAATCATCATATTTTCTTTTTGTAAAATGATTATTAATAATAAAAGAATCAAATTTCCTATAAAACTACCAAGAGGATTGTTTTAAACCATACGGTGATTTATTCAATGGGAATATTTGTTTAGGTTTGAATTATTTATAATAACCATAATGATAATTTATATAAAATTTCTTATTAAGGTTTCCATGAAAGAATATTATTTTCACATCTAATTATTCATTGTGATAGTCATAATAGGCAATAAAAGAAAGCAACGACCATATAAAAGAGTGTTTTAAAAGTGGCGAAAATATTTCATAATAGTATATTACCTCTCTTTGGAGGAGTACCTTAGTGACTAATATAGATTTAAACTTAATTTTCTTTTCAGAATTTTTATCATCCTTCTATTTATAAATCCACTTACAACCAATTATTTTAGCATTGGTAGGTTTATTAATGATAAACCAAGTGTGATTTTTATTTAAGGAGTTCATATAATCATTATTGTCATATATACACTACTTAGAATATCTATCATTAATAGATTGATAATAATATTTAGGATCATCATCTAAAAGATCCTAGGAAATATAAAAGTAAAATAAGGCCATATCATATTGATTAAAATGAGCATGAGGTTTAGATACTCTTCTAGCTCTATCACAAGTCAACTGGTAATCAATATTGTTATGAATAGGTTAATTGTATAAATATGAATTAGAACTTAAGTTAGATTCATCTCGGGTCATAGGTTGGTGATTAGGTGGAGGAGGATGTATAGAAGAATCAAATAGGGTTGATGGTTTGATATCAGCAAAACCATCAATGGCTACAACATCACTGTCTTGAATAAAAAATTTAGAATTGGGAGAGCATGATTCACGAAACACCAAATCTCTATTGATTATACACTTTTGGTACCTGGGTTTATCAACCCATAATTTATAACATTTAACACCTTTAGGATACCCAAAAAAATATACTTGAGAGATTGAGGTTCAAGTTTATCAGTCTTGACATGGACATATACTATACACCCAAAGACTCTTAGATAATTGTAAGAAGGTGGTTTGTTATTCAAGATTTCTTCTAGAGATTTAAAATGATCAGTAGAGGATGAGAACCTATTTATGAGTTACACTACCATCGTGAAAGCCTCTGTCCATACTGATTTGGGGAGACGTAAGCATGAAATCATGCTTTGGACTCACTCAAGGATAGTTTTATCCATACATTCAGTAAGTTCATTATTTTAGGGGATTGCCTAATAGTCTAGTCCCTTGAAATTCCCTCAAATTTATAGAATTAAATAAAATCAATAGATAGTTATTCTAATCCATTATCAGTTCTCATTATTTTTTTTCTTTCCTAACTTATTTTCAATAAGTCTTTTCCATGTTTTGAAGGTTTCAAAAAAAACAATATTTTTTTAGTATGTAAATACAATCCTTTCTAGAGAATTCATCAATAAAGGTAACAAAATAAGAGCCTCCTCTATGATAGGTAGTACTAAATGGTCCCCATAAATTAGAATGAATTTATTCTATAGGGAAATTATATTTAAAGGTAGACTTGTTGAAACTGACTCTCTTAGATTTACCCATTACACAATTTTCAAAAAAAAAGTAAGGTCAATAGGTGTAATGTTAGTTAAAATTACTTATTTATTAAGTTTATCCAATACCCTTGAAGCTTACATTCTCCAATATCCAATTCCATAACAGAGTATTATTATTATTAGACACATATAGACTACCCAAATTTCTAGAACAAGTCTTTTCACTTAATACATACAACCCATTAACAAGGGAACCCTTGATTATGGTTCTAGATCCTTTGTATATTTTTAGGAAACCTGATCCATACCTAAAAGCGAATCCCTTTTGATCAAGAGTTCCTAAGGATATCAGGTTTTTATGGAGGTCTAGAACCCACCTAACATATAACAAAGTAATGATAGAGGGGTATTCTAGTTATATTAAAATAGAACCTCTTCCCATGACTTAACACCTCTAATTATTTCCAAAAAGAACATATCCCTATACCCTTTCATAAAAATCAAGAAAAGACTCCATATAGGGACACATATGAGAAGAGAAGCATGATTCCAAGACCCACTCATGAGTGATTTCTTTTTTAGACACATTAAACACTTCAGCAGTGTGACGTCCTACCCTAAACCACTATATAACCCGTGGCTAGACTGATTTTCTATAATTCCTCAGGCACACCTCCCCATATGCCAGAGGTTTCCGAATAACAGTGAGGGTGTAAGATGGTACATTAGGGAGACTATACATCCTATATCAAAGTGCACAAATAATAAATAAATAACCAAAAATCATCCATGAAATTGTATAATCTGAGTGCGATGAATAAAAGACAACCAACAATAATACATGAAATGCAATAATGGCCCAAACAATCATGTTGAACATACAACTATCTTCCCACTGGGCCAATCATCGATATATACCATAGTAAAAAAAGGGTTATACTACCTCCCCGAGACAAACCTCATCCTATCACCTGACACCATTTGAGCTATCTTGCTTGACCACGCTAATCAAGGCCTCGTCTCAAAAAGTGCATGCAATAAACATGTAATATTTTCTCGGGTACCCATGTGCAGTGGCAGCCCGAGCAGGGTGTGAGTACAATAGAGTAGGCCACCACCAATGGTCTCTAAACAAATCCAGTATGAGTTTATAGTACACGAAATAATTCATAGATAAGTGAATTAATTTAATAAAATTAATAATGCACATAAAATAGACCCACTGACCCTCGATTTCTAGGTTGACACCTGAGGTTAGCCAAACCTACTTTAGCACATTTCTAGATATTTTTTGTTGAGTAGTGGATCCTCCTGAATCAGGACTGCTCACTTGAACATTTGACAGATTCTCCTAATTCAAAAAAATCACCAGTATCTTGTATCAAGAAACTCTATGTCTTTCCCTTAGTCCTCAAGTGATGGATACTTATGATCAGAACAGATCACCCATATCATGTATTAAGTAAATCAATTGGGCTTCATGTGAATTCTCATGTTGGATTCACTTATGTCTTCCTAGGGAGCAATACTATTCCAAGGGGAAATGATCACATCATATTGGGATCCATGCATATTTCCATGTCGGAGTCGCTTATGTCCTCCTAGGTCGCAATACCATGCCAAGGGGAAAAGATACCAATCACAAGTGGGGGATTCCCTTGCACTAGGGAAAATCACTAATGCCACATCTCACAAGATAGTGGTCCAAAACCTTAGGTATCATGTCAGCAATATCAAGTATAATAAATCCATTCATATCATGAATCAATCATATCAACATAATATCATAATCCATATTGGTTATCAAGACAAACCATCCACAAAAGGAGAAAATTTAAATTACCCATCGAAAAATTCAACCCATAAGAACATGGGTTCTTAAAAGCAGATTCATAACTAGAATCTACTAAAAGAGAATGGTCAGTATGTTATTTATTCTTAGGATTTTGTTTTATTCTTCTACACTCAGGTTTAGTGTTCTCATACTTACCACAATGAAACAAACAATTTTCATATAATTAGACTTAGGCCAAAATTTGGGTGGTTTATTATTCTTGCTATTATCATTACTTTAGTATTTATTATTACCCCAATATTTTGGCCTACCACTTGTAAAAATACTCTCAACTTCAACATTAATTCAAGTTTTAGAATGTAATTCCTTAGAGAGTGGGGAATATTTATCCTCTTCTAGGGTTAAAGAGTCATGACCATACATCATTATCTCTGCCAATGTGTTGAAGGAATTATCTAAAGAAATTAAATGAATTGTGACATGGTCTTCATCATCAATAGTCATATTTATATTGGTTAAATCAAGAATGATTTTATTGAATTCATCCAATTAGGCTTTAATTGAAACACCATATTTCATTTTAAATGTAATCATATGACGTTTCTTATAAATTATTCCAAAAAGTGAAGTTATCACATACAATTTCTCTAATTAAATCCATATACTAGCAGTAATAGTTTCATAAGAAATTTATCTAAGCACTTTGTCACTAGAATAAAGAAGCAGAGAACTATGGGCCATAACAATAACATCAGAAGAGATATCTTAGTAAATAGTGGAGCCATTCCCATCAATAACCTATGTAACAATGGGTTTCTTAGGTCCATAGATAGCATCAATTAACCCCTTATGAATAAGAAGGGCTCTCATATTAGTCTTTCATAAATTGAAATCATTATCACCATCAATTTTTTTTTGATTTCAATACTAGTTGAATCCATGTTTATCTGAAGGCTTTGATACTAGTTTGTTAGGGAAAACGCTAATCATATGACCCTAAGAAGTATCCAAGATCAACGGATGTGCACTATTTTTCAATTAGGTATTAAAATTCAAATAATATTTAGGGTTATGGTGATTTTAATTAAAAAAGGATAGGGAAGTGGAAATTTAAGATGATATTTCAATACATAAATTAAACAGAAATCAGATTGGATTCAAGAAAGAGTTTTGAAAGAAAAAAAGTAATAAAGCAGTAAATATTGAACCAAGGATTTAATCTGTTTCAGTCCCTTTGGGGCCAATAGGCATGGCAAGAACACCACCCACACATGTACACATCTTATTTAGATCAAAATAAGAAACATATAAAATATAAAACAAACCACAAGGGATGAACATAATACAAGAAAGGGAACATTGAACTAATTATTTGATAGTAATCAACAGAAAGAAGTGGAACTTACAAACCTAGATAGATTCAATTTTATTCAGGGTCCTGATCACTTCTTGGATGTTGAATCTATGTGTTTAAGCTTGAAAGGATGAACAAGGTCTCATTCTTTTGTTGACTTGAAGCAGGTACACATAGGTTCTTCTAGGTTTGATGTAAAGAAACACTTATTCACCAGGAAGGATTATCTCCACAAACTCCACTAGAAATGGTGCACTAGATGTGTAGCCAGGGAGACAACAGGCTCATAACTAGGGTTCGATCAGAGAAGAATCTCATTTTGAAACTAGGGTTACACCAGAGGAGAAATGAGATCATAATGTGAAGTTAGAACACATATCAATCTCTCACACGGAGGGGACGAGGTTGCAGGGCTCATAAATCAACATGACTATGGTAGTGCCTCGAAATGGATTGACCAACTAACATATTCCATGATACCATGAAGAATAGAATTGAAACAGTTCTAGTGAAATAATTTGAACTAGTGGAGGGATCATATCAAAAGGGAAGTCAGATTAATAAAAGGTGAGAAATAATGTTACTGTGGGTCAATGACTTGATAGGCATGTGCCGAAGGAATAATAAAGCAATCAGAACATAAAGGACCAAACTATAGGCCCACGTGAACACCTAGTGCACAATATATATCTAGAAAATACAATTGAGCATTAAGATAGAATTAATTCTAATTCTGTATGCATTAATATTAAAGACATATAAATGGAAGAATAATAAAACTATTAATTTCAACTTAAAAACATCTAAAATTCATAGATCCACCCTCACTCCCCATCATGATTCAAATATTTAGGTTGATCCCACCATTTTCATTATTGACCTTCTTAAAATTTCATGAATCATACCCTGAAATTTTATAATTTTGTTAAAAATAATTCAAGTGTTTGTAAGATGAAATTTTAACTAAAAACTGAAGGAAGAAACATAAAAAAAACTATCATGCGTATTTTCACATCTACTAGTTTTTCACCCATGTATTTTCAAAACACTACAAATCAATGGTTATTTTCAAGAATGAAACACTACGAAATTTGAAATTGTGTTAAGAGTGAAGAGAAGATATAAATTACCCCATAAATGATAAATTATAACTCTAAATAAACCATTATATAGTGTCAGAAAATGACATTTACACACTGATAAAATAGTTGAAAATTAGGTAATAAAACACTGATATAAAGCACTTGTTTATGAAAATTCATTTTTAAGGAAACTAAAAATGAAAAAAAAAATTCATTAACAAAATTTTATCTAAACATTAGTTGTTGAAATAGGAGAACCCAAAAAACAACACATTGAGGTGAATCATCATCCTGAAAGTGGTGGAATAAATTTACCTATTTAAAAAATAAATAATGTCACCAATAAACAATTCCTCAAATGAAGGAAAGTTACAAATTGGAAAACACTTAATACAGTGTGGTTAAAATTTCTAGATATATGTACATATATTGAAATGATACCTAAATAAGGCTATTGATTTCATACTATAACAAAGAATACATATTGAAACTGCATATTAGTGTTATGGAACCAATACATAATAATATGTAATACATTTCATTTTGTACATTAATTGGTAGTAAAGAATAGCATTCAAGAGCTGGAAAAAATACATTAAAAAGATACTAATTACAACATAAAGAGATTATGTACCAAATTTTGGATAGAAAAAACCACATTAATGGGGGTGTGTTCAATGTTAAGGTGCAGAAAATGGTACTTGTACTATTGGCTTGTGCTGAATGCAATTTTACTCATCTTCTTAGATTTCTAGAAATGATTTTTCAGGAGTTATCTTATGAAATCAGAAGAGTGGATAAACACATCATTGTAGTGAATTTTTTGATAGAAGTTTTTGGATCATGATACTATCTAAAATAATTAAATGATTCTATAATCAAATGTATAACTGGTTATCAGGCTGACAAAACACATATCAAACTATAGAGAAATGATTCAACGAATAACATGAAATTAATTATATTCATATTCACTAACATGAGATAACCATAAGAAAATAGAGACACGTGAGAATACAAACATATAAAACATTTCATTATACACCAATTATATTCCTGTTGAAAATGCATTTTGTGATGCATATTTAATAGTAATCTTTTAAAATATGTAATAGTAATGTATGATACATATTTCAATGTTTAACTAATTTCCAGTTGAAAATGTTGTGTATGATGCATATTTTAATATATTATTATTTAATAGTAATCTATTGAAATATGTAATAGAAATTGAAAAAAATATACTATAAATTTCATATTGTAATTTGTGCAGTGTATATAAAATAAATATCGAAAGTTGAAAACTATGAAAAAAATTGTTGAAATAAAAACTATGTAAACTGCAATGTATGATACTATTTGGTTATAAGAAATTAAAAATTAATAACACTTGTATATAATAATTAAAAGTTATGTGAAATAAAATATAGGATAAGTAAATAATAAAATTTTAAACTAAATGAAAAATAATTTTTATAAATGAATAATTTGAAAAATTAATCCCCAAAATTATAGATTTCATAAATGAAACAAATTTAAAAGGAATTGGAAAAAAGGAAATATAAAATTAATATAAGATAATTTTGATAATTTTAATGAGTGTGATATAAAAAATTATAATAAATATCTATTTAAAACTTAAAAATGATCAAAATACACCTCATTTCTTCGACTCCACGCTACCCAACCCTCTTCTAAGTCACATCGCTAAACTGTTTCCAATATTATTTCAAATGATTCTTAGAATGAAAGCATAAATCAAATTAATGATGTGAAAACAATACCTATTAGTTCATTGATGAAAAACGTAAACATACTAATTTTAATCTTTCAAATGAAAATAGAATATGAACAATTGGATAAAAATTAATATATAATGTTGTATTAATTAATAAAGCTAGACATGAAATATCCAAACCAAAAGAACCTTTAAGAACTAATTCGAATTTAAACTTAATGTTAGGTCCACTAGGATAGATACCCCGAGAGGGGGGGGGGGGTGAATCAGGGTATAAAATATTAAAACAACTACCCCTTTTAATCTTGTTTTTTTGTTATACAAAACTCTATTCTCTCTCCTTCCCATTGTAGAGTATGAAAAAATCTTAAAGAAATCACATGACACAACAATTTTACTTGGTTCACCCTTACTGATCTACATCCAAGGAGCATACACTAACAATGTTCTGATGTACCAGATCCACTATAAGCGCACTACTGTTTACAAGTTTGAAGTAGACTCATTGTTCCTTCTGGTTTATAACCAATCACAATTTTAAAGCTCACTACTCTCTCAACTAATGTGTGTTCACTACTTTTTCAGAATATCCAATCATAGTTTATAGAATTGTAAGTCCTTTCATTATCTCTAATGAATGCATCCTCTACTGTATGTAGTTACTCTATTGATGTCTCACTTTTATCCAAAAATGAATACCTATTTTCAACTGAACTCTGGGAAATACCTTTCAACCTCTTTTATCTAATCTCACTACCTTCGTGAAGCCCCTCTTTCACGAAGCACAAATAGGCCTTCGCGAAGAACCTTCTTTCATAAAGCTCAAATTGGCCTTCATGAAGCTCCTTCTTTCGCGAAGCTCAAATTGGCCTTCGCCAAGCTCTTTCCTTTTCGCAAATCTCACTTAGCCTTCACAAAGTACACTTCTTTCATGAAGCTCAAACTAACCTTTGTGAAGCTCACAAGTTTCAATTTGATTTTTAGGAACTTTGAATAATCTATGCTTTTTCGATTCTCAAAACATTCGGTTGGCTTATAGGCTTCGCGAATGACTTCGCATATCACCTTCGTGAACTCCTTTGCAAACTTGGAGACTTAGAATTTTCTTTGAGTCTCTCTTCTCCTTTTTTCCTTACTTTTCTGAAGGGGGTGGACTCATATTTATAGGCCTGACTCTTCATGAAGCTCCACCACCTCCAACGCGTTTTTCATATCCATCAAAAACCATCTTTGCGGTGCACCTCCATTCGCAAAGATCCACTGAAATTTCCCATTCATGATTCTCGTCATAATAATAGAGAATTCTGTCAAACATCCTTCACGGAGCCCAGCGAAATTTTAGAGCCTTCCGTCAACAACCATGAAGAACTCCATCACCAATCGCAAAGCTCCATTTTCTCTAAATTGTGAAGCTCATTGCTTTCGCGAAGACCTCCACCTTAATTCTTTGCTCTATCATGAAACACAACTCGAAAATCCCATCTTCTCAAAATTCATGACTTTCCCATATTTTAATGTGATCTTTGAGGAAATCCAATTTCTGTAATTAAAACTAATTTCCTTAATTAAAACCAAACTCCAAATTTTGGACCCTAAAAATTTAGCAAACACTGGAAAATGACGCCACCTTGTATCTATTCTTTTTGTACCACCTCCAGATCTTGTATTCCTTTATCATGGTTCTTTTTCAAAATTTATTGCCAATAATATCTCTAGAACTCTAAAACTCATCTTGAAAACTTTCTTTGTCAACAAACACAACCAACTTAAAAATGATGCAATGTTACATGGAGGGATTTTTTCTCAACAATATACCCATTTGGGTTTGTTGAAAACTCTTTCATAACTATTCTTCATACTTTGATGCCTCATTAAAGCTTCTTCCACCCACTACCACCATTCATCTATTGAGATTCCAATAGAAATCAAAGATTTACTCAACACAAACTCTAATCCCACATGATAAATGCTCAGTGTGAGAAACAAGAGTATAATGAAAAGTTCATCAATTAATCACTTCATTACTAACACCAACTGTTGATACCATTCCAACACCACTCTTCTGCTTTCATCACAAACTGTAGCTATTGTGATATCTAATATTTGATTGATTGCTTCTAGAATCCTCAGATTTAATACTCCTGCTCTTATCTCATTGCTTCCCATATCTCACCGATCAATCTATCAGCTTCTCCCCATGTCTTGTCTAAGACATTTTCTCCCCCTCAATCTGTCAGATTCTCCCCATATCTTGTCTAAGAAATTTACTCCCCCTCAAAGAACCACACATTCTCCCCCTTTATCAATGAACCCAAAGGTCACTCCTTTGTGGTCTGCAACAGTGGAAAGAACACATATTATAACATTAGGTAAAAACACACCATACCTCGAGGAGAGGGGGTCCCACATCCACACTTTTTCAAGTGCGGGGAGTCGACTGAGCTCCTATAGCCAGTTTATGCTTCTAAAAAGCTTCCTTGGGTAAGAACTTTGTCTAAATGTATGCAACTTATAGTTCTGTAGGCACATACTCTAACTTCATAAGCCCTTGATCCACCTTCTCCTTGATAAAATGATATTTGATCTCAATGTGATTGGTCTTTGAGTGATGGGTTGTATTTTTTCTAAGATTTATAGCACTCGAATTATCAAACTATATTTTGATTAGAGACTTCACATCAACTAATATAACATCAAGTTGTTGCTTCATCCACAATAACTATGTGCAAGCTTGAGTGATCGCAATATACTCAGCTTCTATGGTGCTCAATTAAATGAAATATTTCTTCTTACTTATCCAAGAAATACCCAATCCAGTAAGATATAAAAGCACCTCCTGATGTTGATTTCCTATCATTTGCTAATCCGGCCCAATCTACATCTATATATCCCAACAGGCTCCGGGTGAGATTTTTTATTATACATCAAACTGAAATCCATAGTTCCTTTGATATAACGAAGTATCATTTTCACTGAAAGCATGTGGATTTCCTTGGGATTGTTTTGACATCGCACTGCTTGTCATGTGGAGAAAACAATATCAGGTCTTTTCCCTATCAAGTACAGTAAGATTACAATAATATACCTATATTCTGTGATATTACATGTCTTTCCATCATCATCTTTTGATAATTTCATCTGGGTAGAAATCAGAGTCTTCATATCTTTGGAATTTTCCATTCCAAATATTATCATAACCTCTTTGGAATATTTGGTTTGAGAAATTAAAGTTCCATTCCTTCCTTATATCACTTTTAAACCAAGGGAAAATTTTATCTCACCAATCATTGACATTTCAAACTCACTTTTCACGAATTCAGAGAATTTTCTACACTGAGCTTCATCTGATCCACCAAATATTATGTCATCAACATAAATTAACTCCATCATTATTTGATTAGTGTTGTTGTTGAAATAGAGATTGTAATCAACTCCACCATGTTGAAATCCAAGATTCTTCAAATACCGATCAAGCCTCAAATACCATGCTCTTGGTGCTTGTTTCAGCCCATATATTACTTTCTTCAACCGAAAAACTTTTTTCTCATCTTCATGAATGAGAAAACCATCTGGATGCCCAATATAAACTTCTTCTTATAGAACCCTATTCAAAAAGTCATATTTGACATCCATCTGGAACACTTTGAACTTCTATTGCATTGTAATGGCCAAGAATAATCTGATTTCCTCTAGCCTTGCAACAGGTGAAAATGACTCATCAACATTGATACCCTATATCTAGGAGTAGACTTTCTTCAACCAACAAACTTTTTTCTCATCTTCATGAATGAGAAAACCATATGGATACACAATATAAACTTCTTCTTCTAGAACCCTATTCAAAAAGGCATATTTGATGTCCATCTAGAACACTTTGAACTTTTGTTGCACTGCAATGGCCAAGAATAACTTGATTGCCTCCAGCCTTGAAACAGGTGAAAATGTCTCATCAACATTGATACCCTATATCTAGGAGTACCCTTTGTACACCAGTCATGATTTATTTCGAATCAATGTTCTATCTTCATTCGTCTTGTAGTGAAATACCCATTTAGTCCTAATGACATTCTTATTTGTTGGCCTCAAAATAATCTTCCACGTCTGATTCTTCTCAATATGATCAAGCTCTTCATTCATAGCTTCAAACCAGTTTTCATCTTCAGCTACATTGGCCAAACATTTTGGCTCTACCTAAGATAAGAAAGATGTCTGCTATAGGGACTTTATTATTCTGGTCTGGACAGGTGTTGTCTGATCACCAATGATATTTTGTTTTTCAATTTCATCTTGGCTCTTTGGCTTTTATGTAGATACAGATTTTACTTCCTCTTTCTCATCATCAGTATCTTCTTCTGAATCATCAACTTCCACTTCTTCACCACCTATGTTTCTTGTCTCATCATCGCTTTCATTAGTAAACTATTAATTATGTTGTTGAATATTCTCTTCATTATCCACTATAGTGACATCATTGCTCTCAACTACTTTTCTCAGCCTCTTATTAAAGCATGTATATGATTTTATTTTACCTGAGTATCCAAGGAATATCCTCTCATCTATGCACGACTCAAATTTCATGTGTTTTTATTTGTTGAGGTTAAAGAACTTACATCCAAATATTTGAAATTATTTTAATGTTGGATTCTTTCTATACCACATATAAGATGAAATTTTTCCTTCCTTCAGACACAACAGAGCCCTGTTATAAATGTAGACTAACATCAACACTACTTCCTTCCAAAATTTCTCTGGTAGGTCTTTTTCAATGAGAATTGTTATGGCTATGTTTTTGATAATCTGATTTCTCCTTTAAAACACTTCATTATTTTGGGGAGTTATCACTAAAGAAACTTGATTCCTTATCCCGTGTTTATTGAGATAGTCCTCCACTCGACTGTTTTTGAATTTCGTACCATTGTTAATACGAAACTTCAGAATTTTCTATCCAAGCATCCTTTCAGATTCCCTCTGATAGTGTTTTATGCAACTGAACACATCAAAATTATGGGAAATGAAAAATACTCATTCCATTCTACTATAATAATCAATAAACAGAATGTAAAACCTCTTTCCATAAATGGATCTTGGAGAGATGGGTCCACATACATCAGCATGTACCAATTCAAGAACTCTTGTTGTCTTCTATTCCTTTTCCTTGTACATATTTTTGATGATCTTCCCTTGTTGACATGAATCGCATGTATGACTATGATCACGTGATAGCTTAGGGACATCTTTAGTTGCATCACACTTCACCAGATCTTATAGGGATGGTCGGCATAGATGACCTAGTCATTTATTCCAGAGATTGTTATCTTCCTCTCTTGACAAAAAGAACATATCTTCTTCTCCACTTACAAGGTAGGGATTTCCCTTTGTTATTTTTCCCTGTAGAACCACTACACCATCTCTTCCTTTGAATATACATATATTCTAATTAAACCTTATAGATTCCCCTGAGTCACATAGTTGAATGACGCTAATCAAATTGTGACTAAGACCTTCTACTACCAAGACATCAGCACGTCTCATTTTATTTCCCACAAAACTGGCTTTTCCTGAGCCAATAATCTTCAGGCCTTCATTGTTTACAAACTTGAAAACTCCTTTTTTGTCATATTTTATGCCTGTAACAATATCCTTATTACCTATCATGTGGGATATACAACCGCTATCAAGGATCCATATGCCAAAATGATCTAATGCTTTAAGGGAAATTTCTGCGACCACTGCCTTCTTTGCTTTTTTTCTTTTTGATCCATGCTTTTGAATTCACACTCGGTCCAGATTGGAAACCTTGATCTTCCTCAGAGCACGATGGCCCAGATTCATCCTATAGAGCTTCAAATTTATTTTTCATTTTCAACTCACCTGTAGGTTTGTTGATTTTATCCTTGTGACTACTTTGATTCTACCTTGGCACATTCCTCTTCATGGTTGATGTATAATATCTAGCCATGTGCCCAAATATTATGCACCAAAAACAATGCCCCTAAAAATATGTTCTAGAGTACCACTCTCCATTTGGTTTCCACTACTGTTCTTATGCCCTTAAGTATATATTGGCTATGGAACACACATACTATGAATGTACCATCTTTCCACAGCAATAACACCTGATATAGGGTGCATTCCTTCATGTTACTTCGGCACTACTAGTTATATCTTGGGATCTCTGAATATTTTGATTCTGCTTCAAACCCAAATAAACCTTCAATATTAGAATGGTTTCTTGTGGTCTGAATTCCACTTTCACAATTTTTTTTTGGTCAATCCCCACATCAGCCTTACCATATGAACATAATTGTTTCTTTTTTTCTACTAGACCACTATTCTTCACTTCTAACTTTTCAGCCTTTTGAATAATTTGCTTTGCTGGAAATGTACTAGGAGTCAAGAGTTTTTCTTGATCCTTTAATTTTTGTCATATACCAAAAATTTATTCTTAAAGTTCTTGGATATGATTGATTTGATCTTTAACTGTGTTATTCAAGCCATCGATCTCCCTTTTCTATTCTTCAACCTTGAGTTTATTTTCATCAACCTTTTCTGAGGTCTTTGGCCTTGAAGAATTAAGATTTTAAATTTCTTTCTTCAACTCAAACTTATCTTCTTCATGCTATTGCATATACAGTTTGACATCATGTGACACTTTGTTTTATTTCTTCATTTTTTCTCTCCAAACATCTATCTCCTAAAGTGTTGCTTCTAATTCAGCTTCCATATCAAATCTTCCTTCAACTTATTCTTCTTTATCATCAATGTCAGTTTATTCCTTTTTCTGAGAACTACCGAAAACTACCACCATAGCATTTTATCAATCATCACTATAGTTCTCTATCTCTTCAACCTCCTCAACCTCAGACTCATCTGAAATGTCACATTCTTATGAAAGAAGATTCCTTTTTTAAATAAATTTATCTTGAACTGTTTCTTGACTTTCACATAGGCTGAAGACTTCTTCTTGGTAATTTCAACTTCATCCTTATCATCTTATTGGAACTTCTTGGGGCAACTTACTGCAAGATTTCCAATCTTTCCACATAGAATACATGCTAGTGGAAGTTTCCCTTTGAAATTTCCTTTTCCTCTTTGTAGGTTTGAGGAAAGGAATGAAATCCCCTCATCGGTATCTTCATCTTCATAATAATCTTCAATGGTGAGCTTATTTATGGCCTTGAATTCCACCTCTTTAGATTCCACCTTTTCCACAACATCCTTATCATTATTTCTCTTTTCATATGCAACAAGGGTGTTGTGAAGGTTATCCAATGTCAGCTCTTTCAAGTATTTATCTTCCAAAACTGAAACTTTCAGATTGAACCGATGTGGAAGTTTCCTCAAGATGAACATCACAATTTTTATGTCTTTAATAACTTCTCCAAGACCTTGCATGCCTTCCACAATGATATTTACCCTATCAAATAATGCATTAATAGACTCATTTGGGTTCATTATCAGATCTACATACATGTTCCAAAAAACTTATAGCTTTTCTTATATGACCTTTGTATCTCCTTCATATATATTCAATAGATTTTCCCACATAGAATTTGGTGTTTTTAATGACATCACCTTCATATATATATAGAATTGGATAGTGCTCCCCCTAAGGCATTGATTCCCTTAGCGTTAGCATCCAATTACCTTCTTTCAACCTCTGATAAAACGCCACTATTTATGTCAGCTGAGATACCATACATCACTGTTGTAAACACATCCGTTCCAAAAGATTGGAAGTATTATTGCATCCAATTATTCCATAACTAAAAGTTGTTTCCATTGAAGACCAGAATCCATTTATGATTGGTGACCTCCATTGAGAGAGAAACACTAATATCAACATTTCCCTCTAATAACAATTATTAGGTCCACTAGGATAGATACCTTGAGAGGGGGTGAATTAGGGTATGACATATTAAAATAGCTACCCTTTTCTGATCTTGTTTCATTGTTAGAAAAAAATCTCTTCTCTCTCCTTACCATTACAGAGTATGAACAAATATTAAACCATGTATAGGACACAGTAATTTTACTTGGTTCACCCTCACTGGGCTATGTCCAAGGAGCATACACCGACAATGTATCGATGTACCAAATCCACTATAAATGAACTATTGTTTACAAGGTCAAAGTGGACTCACTATCACTCCTAGTTTATAACCAATCACAATTTGAAAGCTCACGGCTCTATCAACTGAAGTGTGCTAACTTATTCTTTAGAAGATCCACTCACAGTTTATATACATGTAGGTCCTTTCATTATCTCTAATGAATGCATCCTCTACTGTATATAGATGCTCTATTGATGTCCCAATTTCATCCACAGATGAATACCTATTTTCCACTGAACTCTGGGAAATACCTTTCAACCTCTTTTCGCAAAGCTCACTACCTTCTTAAAGCCCCTCTTTCACAAAGCACAAACAATCCTTTGCGAAGCACCTTCTTTCACAAAGCTCAAACTCACCTTTACGAAGCTCCTTCTTTCGCAAAGCTCAAACAGGCCTTCGCCAAGCTCTTTCCTTTTTGAAAATCTCACTTAACCATCGTAAAGTACACTTCTTTATCAAATCTCAAACTAGACTTTTCAAATCTCACAAGTTTTTGGTGTATTTTTAGGTCCTTCTTGAAATCCTTACTTTCATGATGCTGAGAACATTCGGTTGGATTATAGCCTTTGTGAATGACTTCACATACCACCATTTTGAACTCCTTTGCGAAATCGGAGACTTAGAATTTTCTTTGAGTATATCTTATCCTTTTTTCCTTACTTTTCTAAAGGAGGTTAGCCTCATATTTATAGGCTCAGCTCTTCGCAAAGCTCCATCGCCTCCAGTACATTTTCCAGATCTTCAAAAACCTTCTTCACAGTGCACCCCCATTCGCAAAGATCCCCTAAAATTTCTCATTCATGAAGCTCGTCATAATCACTAAGAATTCCGTTAAACACCCTTCACAAATCCCATCGAAATTGCATAGCCTTCCATCAACGATTGAAAATAACTCTGTCATCGATCGTGAAGCTCCATTTTCTCAGAATTGTGAAGCTCGTTGCTTTCACGAAGACCTCTACCAAAATTCATTGCTCCTTCTCGAAACACAACTCGCAAAGACCATATTTGTGAAATTCATTATTTTTCCATATTTTGATGAGATATTTGAGGAAATCCACTTTTTGTGATTAAAACCAAACTCCAAATTTTGGACCCTAAAAATTTAGCAATCCTTTGAAAATGACACCACCTTATATCTATTCTTTTTGTACCACCTCCAGATCTTCCATTCCTTTATCACGGTTCTTTGTCAACATTGATTACCAACAATATTTTTAGAACTCAACAACTCATCTTGAAAACCTAATTTTTCATCAAACACAACCAACCCAAAAATGATGCAATGTTACCTAGAGATATTTTTTCCTAACACTTAAAAATAAAGGCAATTATTACCTATTAATATAAAATAAAGGTTTGTCTATGAATAATACATTTGCCTCACCACATGCTCCTTGGAAATTCCAATATTCCATCTCTAACCATTGAAAAGAATCTTCATGATATAGTGACAACAAATTATCATGTTTCCATGGTCAATCAAAGACATTGCATTAATTGTATCCTCTATAAGACAACTATTTTGTTAACCAAAATAATAATGAAACTATAGTGCAATGTAATAGAAAAACCCTAGACAATGAAGGATCCAGTAACAATGGATTTCCCCTCAACATATCCCTGTTGATATGTAAGCATGATTTCATACTAAAATCCAAATTTTTAAACCGTAACTAACCTTTTCGATAACTCTTAGTGTTAACTGATAAAATTACTGAAAATTAAGAAAAAATAGAGTAAAAATGGAATAAAAAAGAAATTAAAGGATAATAGATGAAATAAAAAAAATCAAAATCATAGAATAATTATTTCACAAGTCTTTTGAAATCCATTCTCATATTCTCTAGTCCACTCCAAATTTTTCCCCCTGAAAAACATTTCCCCCAAAAATTTCTCTCAAAGATGAAATATGAAGGTGGAAATTAATATAATTAAGGACATGAAAATTAAAATATAAAAGTTATTGTAAATATAAAACATATAAATCATAATAAATCATTAAGTTTAAAAAAGAACATTTCAAAATTTATAAAAATACATACAAGCAGAGTATAACTTGAAAATAGAGTTATAAAACTCACAAAATAAAATAGATGGTAAATAAGGAGACTTGTGTGTGTGTACAGGTCATATAAAACAATTACAGATATATTCATAAAATCTATACAGGAAATTCATATATAAGATATACATATATATATTCAAAAAAATACACTGAACATATATGTGTAAAATATATAAGTTCTGTTCATATAGAGAACATATATATGTTTTGTATACAAAGAGAGAAAACATAGGTTGTATTTATATAAAAAGCATAAATATGTTCTGTATATGTTTATATATAGAACATATATAATTTTTCCTTATATACAAAACATATATATGTTTTCTTTATATCCATAACATGTATATGTTTTCTTTATACATTGAACATATATATCTTCTATATATACAAAATTCACACACTAAAATAACATGGTAAAGAGCATCAAAACTAACCCCATAAAAGAAATTATATAATTATAAAATTCCATGAAATGTGTTCTGTTACAATTCTAGAAACAAACACCATCACACATAAAAAAATAAACAATTATGTTTAAAGAATCCAAATTATTAAAAAATATAATCAGAATAAATGTAAGTATTAGAGAATAAAAGAATTCGGCAATGAAAGTTAACGAATAAGTATGTATTGAGATTAAAATTATGTATGGAGATTGAAAATTATAATTATATTAAAAGAATGTATGGATTTTAAAAGTTGAGTAATAATTTTTCTATTGAAAATATGTAAGACTTATTATTTTCACATAATCCTATATATGTTGGAAATGTAATAAAAATCTATGTAGAAGAAATCGATATACCTTTATAAATGATTCGTGTGTTAAAAATTATTTGACGGAAGTAGTCAAAAGAAAATAACAGATCCAATTTTTTTATAATTATAAATATAATATTGTAATATTAACCAAAATTATAAGAAAGTGTACCTTCAATAACTAAAAATACATGGATGTAACCATTTGATATGACATGTATACCTGATGATACATGTTTAGTAGAGGGTCAAGAAGTTTACATTAAGTAGTAAGAATTTTATGTATATAAATTTTTATTTTCATAGGAAATCCTTTGAGACTGGTATTATGAAGGATGATTATTTTGAAACTTTATAAATTACAAACTATAAAAAACAATATTGAGCAAAGAAATATAGGATTAAAAGTGGGTTATCATTTGGGGACTAACTCGATGTATAAACAAACCGTATATATTTCGGATAAACTGAATTTATATAGAATATATTCTGAATAAAAAAATTTATATTTCATTCATTAAAATACAATAAATATGGAATATACACTAAGGTTTTTTAGGAAGAATAA
This sequence comes from Viscum album, assembly GCA_963277665.1. Classification (NCBI taxonomy): domain Eukaryota; kingdom Viridiplantae; phylum Streptophyta; class Magnoliopsida; order Santalales; family Viscaceae; genus Viscum; species Viscum album. Next base: position 4,539,937 of record OY728129.1, read on the forward strand.
TTCAGGTGACCTCCAAATAGAGGTCGTCGAGATTTACCCCTCCCCCGCCCATATTTTCCCCTCCTACATCAGGCCCCCCTATTGATTTCCCCTCCTCCCTCATCGAACCCACTCCCCTCCCCACCTCCTCATTGTTGTCCGTCATTGAGCCCCCTCACTACATCGGGCCTCCTCCCCTAGTCGTAGAGCCCCCATCCTACCCTCCCCCTCAACTCATTTTTGAGCCCCCTCCCTCACCTCCTCGTTGCACCACGCCGCCCCCCCCCCCCCATCTACTGATCCCCCATCCCCCCTCCCCCCCGCACCGTCGAGCCTCCCTTCCTCACCTTATTATGGCACCACGCACCTCCCCACTTCATCGAGCCCCCATCCCCCACCCCCACCACCACACGAAAACCCTCCCCTTCCCTAGAGCCCCCTAAAGCTACTCACCATTAGCCCCCTAGTCACCAATCCCCCCAGCCGCAGACCCTCCCCTAAGGTGAAACCAATGTCCTACCCTATTTTCAGTAGGCGAGTTCTATTGTGATATTTTTTTTGTTCCTTAATCAAGGTACAATGTAAATTTTTTATTTTAGAATTTTGTTTTACGTTACTGATTTCATAAACTCCATATATTAATTTTTTCATTAAAATTTATCTTATGTAATTGGTATTCCGTGTTATTCTATAATTTGTATTGAATGGATTATATTTATGAAAATCTATATCTGAATTTGTTTTAATTTTCAATGAAATCCAGGTATGTTTTGAACCATTGTTTTGATTAAATAATTGATCTACAATTGGTCTTCCATTTTTATGCAATTGGTCTGAAATTATTCTATAATTGTTCTGCAGTTGGTTTGCAATTGGTCTGTAGTTTTTATTCGACTTCCCGCAATAGTTATGTTGTAATCCTATTTATTTTACAATTGTTCTACAATTATTATTTTTCTGAAATTTTTGATTCATTGTTCTATATTTTTTTATCTAACATTATCACTTTTCCTAAAAAAATCTCAGTAATTAGCTTGATGCATTTTTTATTTTTCATGATAGGTGTTTCTTGTATCACTACTACCGGGATTGATGCTTCTTTTAAATCGTTTATTACAGGGTTTTCCACAATTTCTTTAAATTTTATTCATTATATTAATTGTTCATTATATTTTCATATGTTTACATGTTTACATTATACTACCCTTCATATTCAAATCTATTTTAGTTTTTATAAGCATCAAAAAAATAATGTGTCTTTAATTATAACTTGTTATTATGGATAATGATAACATATAATTTACTGTATAATTAACTTGACTCTAATATATAATTAATTTTGCAATTATAACTACATTTAAATTCATTGGACTCTTTTTACTAATTTTTTGTGTGTATTAAACATTTTTATCATGTGATAAACATTACAGAATGAAAAAAATACTTATTTAGATTTTTTATATATGATTAATTGTAGTGATTTAGTTAACTGGAAACATAATCTAACAAAAATACTAAAATGAAAATTGGATTTGGTATATAGGGATAAGGGCAGTTAGAATTTCACATTTTATAGGGATAAATTTTAGAGTTTTATATTATTAAATTGTTAGCATTCATTAGAATTTAAAAACTTCCCTAAGATATAAAAATTCTATATAGAGTTTCTTTAAATTTTCTAAGTATTTTTTATCCAAAATTTTTCATTATATATATTTAATGAAATTATAAATTGTGTTTCTTTAAATTTTCTATATATATTTAAAGTTCAATGCATGTGATTTTTTTAATGTTTGTTGTATTTTTTATGTATCAACTCTAGAGATGTTTAGCGGATGTAATTTATTCTCTGTTTAGGTTTACAATATGTTTGTTGTTATATTATTTACTCTCTAAAGTCTTGACGATATTTTTTAAACATATTTACAATTATTTTCCCACTGTAAGTTTTTACTCGTATTTATTTTATTTGACTATAGAATCTTTACCATATTTTAGTTGTTCAGTTCATATAGAATGTTCATTTCCTCTTATCCAATCGTAAACTCTTCCATGGTCTAGAAGGTTTGACTTCTCTTATTCTATTTAAATTATACTACCCAAATCCCCTAATCTATGTGGGTTATCCCTCTAAATTCTACCATGAGACTAACCTATTGAGGTAAGTTGGTTTCCATCAATGAATTGGGTATTTTCCATTTCTATACTATAAATTATAAATTCTAAAATATATTCCTATACAATAAAGTTCAAAAACATATATTATAATAAATAATTTTTTATTATTTTTTTCTATATTTTTTTCACTAATTTGTGTTTTCAGATAATTTATCTATACTTATTACCATAATCCATCTTAGATATCTTTGAATATCATATTGTGTTACAAAAGAATACAATTTTTCATTTCTTCAGGAAATGATTATAAGGAAAAATATCGAGTTTCAAATCATCTTTGAATACCAGGTTTTGTTATAAGAGAATACATTTTTTCATTTTCTTAGGAAATGATTATAAGGAAAAAGATCAGGTTTCAAATCAACTTTATATTTTATTAATTTTTCTTTAATATTCATAAAGTTCCTTCCATTTCCATTTTTTCTTTTGTAAAACAGGCTCTCTAATATTTTATTGAATTGACTTTTCTTCTTATGTTTTCTTCAAACATTACCTATCAGCTTTTTTATATGATGAATCCATGAATATTGGATTTAGGATTTTAACTACCATTGTTACCATTTTTTTAGGTTTTCCATGTTACCATAGTTCTCTTTTTCTTACCAGTCAAATCTACCAAGATATGTTTTATAAATTCATTCTAAATTAACAGTTTATTAATGTTTCATGCATGGTTGGATTTTTTTTTGAATTTACTGTGTTTGATAAATTTAATTTATGAAAAATATTGGGTCGAGAATATTTATGTGTAGTTACTTGGTGAATTTTTAAACTTGATAAAATTAATGAATGATATGATATATATTTAGTTTTGCATTTAAATTTCCAACCAACATTGTTATACTATGTTTTTACTCACAATCGAGCTGCATTTCTTTTATGTGATATTTTTGCCTCCATCTATATGGGAATTGTTTGTTCATTCCATTCGATGTGAGTTATTTAGAGCTTCATGTCATTTTATAACATTTGTAAGTTCAATTTTTTTTAGTTTTATTGCTTATCACTGAATAAAATCACGTGTTTTGTATATTTTTTATGTGTGAATTTTTTCACTATTTGTGCATGTGATTTTGTAACCATTTTGTTGGTGATAGATTCTCTTTGAATTCCCTTTCCACTATTCTAGATTTCCAGTCACTAATTATGCTTAAATCCATAGAATTTGTCTCTATGTTCGATCAATTATGTTTTTGTAATTATACTTGTGTTATTTTAAATTTAGATATATTCTTTTCCTTATTGAAATAATTTATTTGTTTGTTTAGGAACATCCAATGCAATGAAGACACATAGGATGTGATTCAGACTTTTTGAATGAAAATTATACATGTGATATGTCATATTACCTTTATCATGAAGATTAAAATACATTTTCATATCTTAATACCACCCCCTGTAATATCTAAATATCTAGATTAGTGGCTGATGAAGTTTGGTCTTTTGAGATCGCTCTACAGGTTTGGTCTGCTTTCTTAAATCTCATCCTATTAAATTTTTCAGGTTTCATGAAATTCATTTGGTTTTGATGAAATTTGAATTTTCCACGTTAGAGTGGTCCATGAAAAAAATTAGAAATGAATGTGCTGTGAAATTTTAGTTCTTACCAAGGATAAAAATCCCACATTCATGTCTTGTCACTTTCATGCCACTTCACTTTTGCTTTAGGTGTGTTAATACTATGTGTTGTTCTTTTATTGATGTTTCCATTAACATGATTGTTATTCATACTTTGTTTAAATTAATTTTGAATATGGTGTAGAAAGTTTAAATGAAGTAAATCCTAAAATCATTATTTCTCACTATTTCCCCTTTATTTACATATAGGAAATTTGTTCAGATGCAAATTCCAGGTTAAGTGACTTCATCAATATATCATTGTTGTCATTTTATTCAACAGTACACATCTATGTTCTCTATTAAATTAGTAATCTTTATATTACATACACAATTCATGAATTGTCATTTGGTATTCCTTTCCCTTAAATAATGGTTACAAATATATAATCATTAACTTTTTTATATTCCTTTCCCTTATACAATGGTAACATTATTTAAAATTATATATACCCCACATGCCTCTTTCAGATTCATACTATGTGCAATTAAAATATATATACATTGTCTATTGTATGTGAAAAAGTGTATACAATATATGTATGGTATGCATATATTTTTTAAATTACATACTCTAGTGTGCATACTGTGTGTATACATTGTTTGAAAGTACACACAACTATACACATTGTATATTGTATGTAGTATGCAATTACATACTCCCATGCCTCTTCAAGAATCATATTTTACGATGTATAAAGTTTAGTATTCCTCATATACATATTCTAGATTAATAAATTACATACAATATTCATATAGTTCACATATATTTTTCAAAATTACACAAGTGTATGCATACACTTCATAAATTGTTTGAATTTTCCTACACTTGTAAACATACATTCACATAGTTTAAAAAACTCCATTATGCATACACCAGCATACATACATTATTTGGGATGTGTATAAGTATATGAAATGTCAATCATACGTATGGTCTGCCCGGAATGACCAAATATGCGGTTTTTAAAGGTTTGACGCCCTTTAAAAAGGTTTGTTTGGGGGTCAAAACCAACCGAACGACATCTAAATGCTCTAAAATAATATGACAACAAACATAAAGTGAATTTTGAAATGGTCAAGTAGAAAAAATTTCAATATGAGATGGATTTTCCTAGGTGGACCGAAAACAAATTTTTAGTATCATAAAACATGAAAACGAGCATTAAACGGTTAGATGTATAGAAAAGACCTCAGAATGACTTGAAATCATAGGAAAACTGTCTTATTATTATTTTTATTTGAATGAGGAGATGACACATCAATAGAACGTGTGGTCACTCCAAAATGATTGAATATACAGTTTTTAAAGGTTTGACACCCTTTAAAAACATGTGGGGGTCAAAAACAGCCAAATGAATTCTAAATTCCATGAAATCAGATGAAAAAAACTGTAGATTAAATTTTGAAATGTTCGAGCAGACGGTGCGTCAATCAGAGGCGTCGAATGACTGGGATGATGAAAACCACACTTTTAGTGTCATAAAACACTAAAACATGTGTTTAACAGAAAAATATATAGCAAACGGCCTCAGGATTACTTGAAATCACGGGTAAAAATTCTTATTATTATTATGTTTGATGTGTATAAGTTGATGCAACATCAATCGGACATGCGGTCTACCCGGAACGACCGAATATGCGGTTTTTAAAGGTTTGACTCCCTTTAAAAAGTTGCATCCAAGGATCAAAATCAATAAAATGATATTTGAATTCTTTGAAATCACATGACAACAACCATAGAGTGAATTATGAAATTGTCGAGTAGAAGAAACGTCAATCCAAGATGGCGTTTTCCCAGGAGAACTAAAAACACACTTTTGTGTCATAAAACAGAAAAACATGCGTTTAACGATCAAATCCATAGAAAATGACCTCCTAATGACATGAAATACTAGAAAAAATTTATTATTATTATTTTTTATGTTTATGAGGAGATGACACATCAATCGGACGTGCGGTCTTCCTGTAATGACCAAATATGTGGTTTTTAAAGGTTTGATGCTCTTTAAAAACATGCAGGGGATCAAAATCAGCTGAAAGACCTCTGAATTCCATGAAAATAGATGACCATAACCATAGGCTGAATTGTGAAATGGTTCAGCAGATGGTATATCAATCGAAGGTGTTGTTTGTACAAAATGATGGAAAACACACTTTTAATTTCATAAAACACCAAAACATGCATTTAACGGTCAGATATATATAAAATGACCTTATTGTAACGACCCGAAAATGTACTTCTTTTATTTATGGATCTATTTTCTCCTAATAAATTTTTATTATGTTTTATAATAAAAGCACATCGAATTACTTCGAACCCAAATTATAGTTTTCAAAAATGATATAATTATTATAAAAAGTTAAGTTATATGGAATAATGATTATTTTAATTAAATAGTATGATTAAAACACCCCATTTTAAATTTAAATGATAAAATAATTTTACATTTTTTATGACAGAAATTTCACTATGTAATTTCACTATTCATTTTATATCCGCTGTTATTTTTAATAACTATGGATTTTTATATTTAAAAGTCAAATTTCTCATACTTAGACAATTATTATGGTTAAATAAACATCATTTTTGAATTCCAAATATCAAAATTTATCTTGGGTGAATTTTTAGTAGTTTTCAAATAAGTTTCAATTTTTCGATAAATAGTATTTTATTTGATGAATAGTGTTGGATGAATAGTGTTTCCTTGATGAATAGTATTTGTTGAATATTGTTCTTTTCATGAATAGTAAAAAAATATTTTATTATTAAATAACTTTTTCTGTGTAATGATTTTTGAAAAACGGACATACACGGTTGCTATCAGTAAGATATTTATAGGCTAATGAGGCCAACTTAATTTTTTAGGTGAATAGTAACTTAACCCCTTGGAATAGTAATTTTACCCTTATGAATAGTAATGAATAGTAAACCATCCAAAAAAATAGAAACTTCACCCATGAATGTATAAATACAATTTAAACATCTTAAAAGTGAAAAACGGTCATCGTATAAGTATTGGTATTTTTGTATGTCATAAATATTTTAATTACAATTTTATGATTAAATTAATAATTTAAAATGGAAATATATTTTCATAAAAATTTAATCATAAATTGTTACTTTATTGTCTTATGGTTATAAGTTAATTTTATGGGACCATAATTAATTTCTCAAGGTGTTATAAAACGAGTTATAGTTTTAAAGATGTTTTTTTGAAATAAAATATGATTTTATTTAGAAATTAAATTAAAATTATTTAGAAAATTATTTTCATAAAATGGAGTTCATTTTTTAATTCAGAGCATCGATGTTAGATTAGGTTTAATTTATGTGATTTTTATAAAATGTTTTGTTTTTCGGTGAATAGTAAAAATACAGTTTTGAGATTTAGTGTGTTTAATGACATCATTAGCGATGCAATCATGATGTAATAATTCTAGTATGCTTTTTAATAGTAATATATGTTATGAAGTGTCCCAAGTGGCCAATACCATGGGAAAATACCATGGGCAAGCCCATGGTTTTGCAAATACCACCGATGAGGTGTCCCTTGGAAATTAATAATATATTCCCTCACTTTTTCTATAAATACCAACACATTCCATAATTACATTCATTAAAAATTCCTCCTTAGCGAAGCTATGGTCTTTTGACCACCCAAGTAGTCCTCCCAATGTGCCCTCAAGCCCCCCAAGGTCCCAAACTTCAATCTTTCGAAGTTACTCTTCAAGGTAAGGGAATCATTCACCGTCTTCTTTTAGTCCCGAATTCCTTTATGTCATGTCTTCTAGTTTCCATTTTATTATGTGGGGGTATGTTCTTATATATCCTTATTGTTTCAATTTTATGCCCAAATGATGAGATACCTCTTTCTCTCTCATCAACTATTTTTCTGAATTTTTAAGTGACGCCGTTAGGCTGCCGAAGTTTCATAAAAGAAATTGCATCTTCTCTTTTCTTTCAAGTTTCCTTTTCATGTGGTATGTCATTAAAATAACCATACCATGTTATTATTATTTTTTATTCTGTACCCATACTATATTATGAATTATTTATGAGTGGGTGACCCTTTTCCCCACTCGTCAATATTTTATAAAACCATCTTGTATAGTCGTTATGCTGTAGAATTTTTGTCTCAAAATCTCTCTCTTCTTCTCAAGAAATTCTATTATTTTATTTATGTGAATACCCAAACCTATTTCATTTACAGGGGTATTCATCAAGACATAATATTGATATATTTTATTCTATAATTGACATACATATAACCCCCACTCTCTTTTCATGGGTTATAAATGACACAATGATCTTGATTTTAAGCACTTTTTAAAACGTCACAATTTTGATATGAAACCCATTTCTTTTATTATATTTGGGTTATTTTTGAAATTTTTGATTATTATCCCTGTGGAACATATGAAAATAACGACATATTAAGGTTGATACCTGAATTCACTCCAATTCATTTGGTAATACATTTAATCTCTAGAGATGACAAGTTTCATGATACCTTCGTGAATAACCCTGGTAATTTTTATGACACCATGGGGATAAAATATAGTGATATGTTCATGAATGTCTAAATTAAATTTTGTATCCACATATTCAAGTTATGATTCATTTTCTTTTATTTATGATATTCCTCTTCTTCCATTGCTCATGTCTTTATGTTTTTCATCAAGTTCTTATTGATATCACACGCAAACTAATTCCCTTTCTTTCCTTACGAGGCCTTCTTCTCACCCTTTCCTTTGATGTATGTCTACAGGTTGTGAGATGAAGTAATTATACATAGGATGAACTTTTCAAGGGGTTTTAAAAGAGTGTTTTAAGTTTTTTTTATTATGTTCCTGATTTCCAAGACATTAAACTTTAAAAGATCCTCTATTTGTAAAATGTAATGAAAATTTATCTAATAAAAAGTCAGGATGTCATAGTTGGTATCAAAGGATAGTTTAGTTATTTGCAAAAATTAGGATATGAAAACTTTAGGAATAACCATATAGAAAAGTTTAAATATAGGAAAACTTTCTGGTATTTTGGTGAAATATTAAGTAAATGGTTTCTGAACAAATAAATCTCTGTCTGAATACGAACAAGTGGATGTGGCTCTAGAATAGGTGTACCTATAAGTAAAAACTCCAACAAGGAGTTTTAGGATTGACCTGGGGTATCCTGGTACACGACAACGGGTCTTGCTACACTCCCAGTTTGATACTCACGGGGATATGTTTGGTTAATCACAAGATTTTTATGAACCATTATGATGGATTTATAGAAAATGAAATTGTTGTTAAAGAATAATATTTGTTTTAAGCATGATTTTTAAGACATAAAATTACTTTATAATTATAATATTCGTAATAGTAACAAATTTATAATTAGATAAAATTGTGAGGATGTAATTTCTTTAAGGGGGGAAGAATGTAATGACCTAAAAAATGTACTTCTTTCAGTTATGGATCTCTTTTCTCCTAATAACTTTTTATTATGTTTTATAATAAAAGCACATCGAATTACTTCAGACCCAAATTGTAGTTTTTAAAAATGATATTATTATTTTAAAAAATTAAGGTATATGGGATAATGGTTATTTTAATTAAATAGTATGATTAAAACACCCCTTTTAAATTTAAATGATAAAATAATTTTACTTTTTTTATGTCAGAAATTTCACTATGCAATTTCACTATTCATTTTATATCCACTATTACTTTTAATAATTAAGGATTTTAATATTTAAAAGTCAAATTTCTCATACTTATTATGGTTAAATAAACATCATTTTTGAATTCCAGATATCAAAATTTATCTTGGGTGAATTTTTAGTAGTTTTCTAATAAGTTTTAATTTTTCAATAAATAGTATTTTATTTGATGAATAGTGTTGGATGAATTGTTTTTTCTTGATGAATAGTATTTTATGAATAGTAAAAAATATTTTATTATTCAATAACTTTTTCTATTTATTGATTTTTGAAAAATGAACATGCACAGTTGCGATTAGTAAGATATTTAGAGTCTAATGAGGTCAACTTAATTTTTTAGGTGAATAGTAGCATAACCCTTTGGAATAGTAATTTTACCCTTATGAATATTAATGAATTATAATTAATAGTAAATCAGCCAAAAAAATAGAAACTTCACTCATGAATGTATAAATACAATTTAGACATCTTAAAAGTGAAAAAATAATCGTGTAAGTATTGGTATTTTTGTATGTCATAAATATTTTAATTACAATTTTATGATTAATTTAATAATTTAAAATAGAAATTCATTTTCATAAAATGTAACAAAAAATTGTTACTTTATTGTCTAGTGGTTATAAGTTAATTTTATGGGACTATGATTAATTTCTCAAGGTGTTATAAAACGAGTTATAGTTTTAAAGTTGTTTTTTTGAAATAAATTATGATTTTATTTAGAAATTAAATTAAAAATATTTAGAAAATTATTTTCATAAAATGGAGTTCATTTTTAAATTCAGAGCATCAATTTTAGGTTAGGGTGAATTTATGAGAATATTATAAAATGTTTTGTTTTTGGTGAATAATAAAAGTACAGTTTTGAGTTTTGGTGCGTTTAATGACATCATTAGCGATGTAATCATCATGTAATAATTATTATATACTTTTTAATAGTAATATATGTTATGAAGTGTCCCATGTGGCCAATACCATGAGCAAGCCCATGGTTTTGAAAATACCACTGATGAGGTGTCCCTTGGAAATTAATAATATATTCTCTCACTTTTGCTATCAATACCAACACATTCCTTCACTCCATTCTTTCCAAATTCATCCTAAAGGAAACTATGGACTTTTTACTTCCCAAGGAGTCCTTCCAAGGTCCCCTCAATCCCCCCAAGGTCTCAGCCTTCATGATTTTGAAGTTACTCTTCAAGGTAAGAGAATCTTTCACCCTCTTCTTTTAGTCATGACTTCCTTTATATTATGTCTTCTAGTTTCCATTTTATTATGTGGGGATACATTATTCTATATCATTATTTCTGTCAATTTTATTCCCAAATTATGAGAGACCCTTTTCTCTCTCATCAACTATTTTTCTAAATTTTTAAGTGACGTCGTTAGGCTGCCGAATTTTCGTAAAAGAAATCGCATCTTCTCTTTTCTTTCAAGTTTCCTTTTCATGTGGTATGTCGTTAAAATAACCATACTATGTTCTTACTTATTTTTATTCTATACCCATACTGTGTTATGAGTTATTTATGAGTGGGTAAACCTTGTCCCCTCTCTTTTCAATATTTTCTAAAACCATGTTGTATAGTCATTATGCTGTAGAATTTTCATCTCAAAATCTCTCTCTATTTCTCAATAAATTATTTTATTTTATTTATGTGAATACCCAAACCTATTTCATTTATAGGGGTATTAATCAAGACATAATATTGATATATTTTATTCTGGAATTGACATACATATAACCCTCACTCTCTTTCCATGAGTTATAAATGACATAATGATCTTGTTTTTAAGTACATTTTAAAACGTCACAATTTTGATATGAAACCCATTTATTTTATTCTATTTGGGTTATTTATGAAATGTTTGATTATGATCCATGTGGCTCACATGAAAATAAAGTCCTATTAAGGGTGCACCCTGATAGCGCTCCAATGCATTGGGTAATGAATTTAATCTTTAGAGATAACAAGTTTCACGATACCTTAGTGAATAACCCAAGTAAATTTTATGAAACCATGGGGATAAACCGTGGTGATATGTTCATGAATTTCTAAATTAAATTTTGTAGAAACATATTCAAGTTTTGATTCATGTTACTTTATTTATGATATGCCTCTTCTTCCATTTATCATGTATTTATGTTTTTCATCAAGTTGTTATTGATATCACAAGTAAACTGATTCCATTGCTTTCCTAATAGGGTCTTCTACTCTCCCTTTCCTTTAATGTATGTCTCTAGGTTGTGAGATGAAGTAATTTTCCATAGGATGAACTTTTCAGGAAGCTTTTCAAGGGGTTTTAAAAGATTGTTTTAAGTTTTCTTGTATTTTGTTCCGAATTTCCAAGACACTAAACTTTAAAAGATCCTCTATTTGTAAAATGTAATGTAATAAAAAAAGGCAGGATTTTATACTTATAATGACTTGAAATCATAGGAAAATATTCCTATTGTTATTTTTGAACTGTAAGAGGAGATTTTACATCAATCGGACGTGTGGTCTGCCCGAAACGACCGAATATGCGGTTTTTAAAGGTTTGGCACCCTTTAAAAAGGTGTGTTTAAGGGTTAAAACCAACCAAACGACATCTGAATGCCATGAAATTATATGAAAACAACTATAGAACAAATTTTGAAATGGCCGAGTAGACAAAACATCAATACGAATTGACGTTTTCTTGGGAGGACTGAAAATTCCTTTTTAGTGTCATAAAACACCAAAACGCACATTTAACGGTCATATTTATAGTAAAAAACCTAATAAAGACTTGAAATCATAGAAAAAACATCTTATTATTATTTTTTATGTGTATGAGTAGAAGACACATCAATCATACATGCAATCTTCATGGAACAACTAAACATGTGGTTTTTTAAAGATTTGTCTCCCGTTTAAAAAGGTGTGTCTTGGGGTCAAAACTAATCAAACAACCTCTGAATGCCCTATAATCAGATGAAAACATCTATGAAGTGAATTTTAAAATGGTTGAGTAGAAAATACTTCAATCAAGGGTTTCTTTTGACTGGGATGGTGGGAAATGCACTTTTAGTGTCATAAAACACCAAAACATGTGTTTAGCGATCAAATCCATAGAAAATGACCTCAGAATGACTTGAAATCATAGGAAACTAATCTTATTATTATTCATGATGTGTACAAGAAGAAATAATATCAATATGAAGTGTGGTTTGCTCGAAACGACTGGATATATGATTTTTAAATATTTGACACCCTTTAAAAAGGTGTGTTCGGGGATCAAAACCAACTGAACGACATTCAAATGCCATGAAATTAGGAAAAAAAACTAATGTAGCTTGAATTGAGAAAAAGTTAAGTAGAAAAATCTTCTATCTGAGCTAGCATTTTCCCGGCAGGACCAAAAACACAATTTTGGTGTCATAAAACACCAACACGTGTGTTTAATGATCCGATTCATAGAAAACGAACTCGTAAGGACTTGAAATCAAATGGAAATTGTATTATTATTATTCACAACATGTTTGAATAGATGAAACATCAATCAGACATGCAGTTTTTGTGGAACAATAGAATATGTGGTTTTTAAAGATTTGATGCCCTTTAAAAAGGTGTGTCCGAGGGTCAAAACCAGCAGAACAACCTCCGAATGTATGGGAATCGGAGGTTTCATTTGATCAGGATGACGTAAAAGGTACTTTTAATGTCACAAAACACCAAAACGTGCATTTAACGGTCAGATCCTTAGAAAATGACCTCAGAATGACTTGAAATCACAGGAAATCATCTTATTATTATTATTGGCATGTATAGGAATATGGATCATCAATCGGAAATTCAGTCTGTGTGGAACAACTGAATATGTGGTTTTAAAGATTTGATGTCCTTTAATAAGGTGGGCTCGGGGGGTCAAAACCAACCTAACAACCCTTGAATGTCGTGAAATTAGACAACAACAACCTTCAAGTGAATTTTGAAATGCTCAAGATGAAAATACTTCAATCGGAGATTCTGTTTGATCGGGATGAAAAACAAATGCACTTTTAGTGTCGAAAAACACCAAAATGCGCATTTAATGATCAAATCCATAGAAAACGACCTCTGAATGACTTGAAATCATAGGAAAATCATCTGATTATTATTTTTTATGTGTAGGAGCATACTAAACTTCAATTGGACATGCGGTTTTCATGGAACGGTTGAATATGTGGTTTTTAAAGATTTGACGCCATTTAAAAAGGTATGTCTAAGGGTCAAAACCATCCAAATGACCTTCAAATGCAATGAAATCAGACTGAAAAAATCGTGAAGTGAATTTTTAAATGTTTGAGTAGACGGTTCATCAATCGGAGATGTCATTTGACCGGGATAATGGAAAAAACACTTTTAGTGTCATAAAACATCAAAACGTGCGTTTAATGGTCATGTACATAACAAATTACATCAAAATGAATTAAAATTATAGGATAAACATCTTATTATTATTATTTATATGTATGAGTATACAACACAATAATTGTACGTGCAGTCTACTCAGAATGATTGAATATGTGGTTTTTGAAGATTTGACGTCCTTTAAAAAGGTGTGTTCAGGGGTCAAAATCGACCGAATGACATCTGAATTCCATGAAATCAGAGTAAAACAACATTAACATGAATTTTTAAATGATCGAGCAGACAGAAAATCAATCTGAGCTGGCATTTTCCCTAGAGGACCAAAAATGCACTTTTAGTGTTAGAATACACCAAAACACAAGTTTAACGGTCATATATATAGAAAAAGACTACATAATGACTTGAAATAATAGGAAAATCATCTTGTTATTATTTGTGACGTGTAGGAGTAGACGACACGTCAATCGTTCTTGCAGTCTGCACTGAACAACTGAATATGTGGTTTTTAAAGATTTGACGCCCTTTAAAAAGGTGTGTCTTGAGGTCAAAACCAGCCGAACAACCTCTGAGGGCCATGAAATCTGATGAAAAAAACTATGAATTGAATTTTGAAATGGTGAGCAGATGGTATGTCGATCAGAGGTGTTGTTTTACTGGGATGATGGAAAGCACACTTTTAGTGTCACAAAACACCAAAACAGGCGTTTAATAGTCAAATACATAGAAAAAGACCTTATATTGACTTGAAATCATATGAAAATCATCTTATTACTATTATTAGTGATGTGTACAAGCAGAGGGAATGTTTATAAGACATGTGATCTACACGAAATGACTAAATATGTGGTTTTTAAATATTTGACGCCCTTTAAAAAGGTGTGTGCAGGGGTCAAAACCAATAGAATGGTATCTGAATGCTATAAAATCAGAAAAAACAACTGTAGTGTGAATTGTGAAATGGTCGAGCAGATGGAATGCCAATCTATGTTGGCGTTTTCCTGAGAGGAACGAAAATGCACTTTTAGTGTCATAAAACACCAAAATGCACGTTTAACAGTAGGATCCATAGAAAAGGAGATCATAATGACTTAAAATCATAGGAAAATAGTTTTATTATTATTTATGATGTGTATGAGTAGACGACATGTCAATCAGACATGCGGTCTGCACGGTACGACATAATTTGTGGTTTTTTAAGATTCAATACCCTTTAAAAAGGTGCATCCAGGGGTCAAAACCAACCGAATAACCTCTAAATGTCATGAAATCAGACGAAAAAAACAGTGGATTGAATTATGAAATGTTCGGGCAGACGTTATGTCAATCGGAGGTGTCGTTTGACAGAGATGATGGAAAACGCATTTTTAGTGTCATAAAACACCAAAACATGTGTTTAATGGTTATATCCATAGAAAACAACATCAAAATGACCTAAAACCATAGTAAAATTGTCTTATTATTATTCATCACATGTACAAGCATACAACACATCAATTGGATGTGCGGTCTACTCGGAACGACTAAATGTGCGGTTTTTAAAGATTTGACGCCCTTTTAAAAGTTGTGTTCGGGGGTCAAAACCAAGTGAACGACATCCGAATGTCATTAAACCATAAAAAATAATAATTGTTGCATGAATTTTGAAATGGTTGAGTAGAGAAAACGTCAATCTGAGTCGGCGTTTCCCTAGGAGGACCGAAAACACACATTTAGTGTCATAAAACATCAAAACATGCGTTTAACGGTTAGAACTATATAAAATGATCTCGAAATGACTTAAAACCATAGGAAAACCATCTTATTTTTATTTGAGATGTGTAATAGTGGACATAATTTCAATCGGATGTGCGCTATATGCAAAACAATTGAATATGTGGTTTTAAAAGATTTGACGCCCTTTAAAAAGGTGTGTTTGGGGGGTCAAAGCAAGCCGAGTGCTGTGAAATCATATGAAAGAAACTGTGGAGTGAATTATAAAATGGTCAAGCATATGGTATGTCTATCGAAGGTGGAGTTTGACCGGGATGACGAAAAACACACTTTTAGTGTCATAAAACAACAAAACGTGTGTTTAATGGTCAAATCCATTAAAAAATACCTCAAAATGACTTGAAATCACAGGAAAACCATCTTATTATTATTCGTGACATATACGAGTAGACAACATATCAATCGGAAGTCTGGTCTTCTCAAAACGTCTGAATATGTGGTTTTTAAAGATTTAACACCCTTTAAAAAGTTGTGTTTGGGTGTCAAAACCAGTCAAATGACCTCTGAATACCATGAAATCAGACAAGAATAACCGTAGCATGAATTTTGAAATGGTTTAGTATATGATATGTCAATCATAGGTGTCGTTTGGTCAGGATGATGAAAAACATAATTTTAGTATTATAAACACCAAATTTTGGGTTTAACAGTCATATATATAGAAAACAACTTCGGAATGACTTGAAATCATAGGAAAACTATCTTATTATTATCCATGATGTGTATGAGCAAACAACATGTAAATCAGACATGCAGTCTACCCGGAAGGACCAATTAGGTAGTTTTTAAAGATTTAATTCCCTTTAAAAAGATGCATACAGGGGGTCAAAACCAACTGAAAAGAATCTTAATATCATGTAATCAGACGACAACAAACATTAGCATGAATTGTGAAATGGTCGAATGGACAGAACTTGAACCCGAGCTGGTGTTTTCCTGAGAGGATTGAAAATGAACTTTTAATATCATAAAACAACAAAACACACATTTAACAATCAGATCCATAGAAAACAATATCATAATGACTTTTAATCATAGAAAACCCATCTTATTATTATTGGCGATGTGTATTAGGAGGTGACATGTCAGTCGGACGTGTGGTCTGTTCGGAACAACCAAATATTCAGTTTTTAAAGGTTTGTTGCTTTTTAAAAATAGATGGGGGTAAAAACCAGTTGAACGAACTCTGAATTCCATAAAATAAAACAACAAAAACCGTTGAATGAATTTTGAAATGGTCGAGTAGACGTTATATCAATCAGAGGTGTCACTTGGTCGGGATGAAAGAAAATACACTTTTAGTGTCATGAAACACCAAAACATGCGTTTAATGGTCAGATATATATAAAATTATCTCAGAATGACTTGAAATCAAAGGAAAACCGTTTTATTATTATTCTTAACATGCACGAGTAGACAATACGTCAATTGGATGCGTGGTATGTTCGGAATGGCGGAATAAGCGGTTTAAAATTTTCAAAAAATGGTTAGAAATTATTAATATATTTTTAAAATCAAATAATTTTGGTCAGTTATACTATGATTTAATTGAAATATTTTATTGCATTTTAATTATTATTTGGGATATTTTTTATTGTACTAATTATTTTATTAAATCTTGTCACGCAGTTTTTTTCGATGATGAGCGTAGAGTGTGGAAGATGATAATGTAGAGAGATTTATGTTCTTGTGGTTTTATATATTTTAAAAAAAATATTTTTGAAATATAATGGTTTTTTATGATGTTTCTATGAAATTTAAAAATAAAAAAAACATATATCAGTTTCCATATGGCGTTCGCTATAGATCTTGCCTATTTGGGCTATAACGATCGACATTTGGCGGTCGCTATAGTCGATCCTAAATGAGTTTATAGCGACCACCAAAACACGGTTTCTATAGATAGTCCAGTGTTTCCCTATAGTGACTACCATTTTGGTGATCCTAGTCTCATTTATAGTGTTCGCCAAATGCTGGATGCTATAGGCAACAACAACGAGACTAAAGAGTTCGTCATTTAACGGTCGTTATAGGCCTTTAGCGATGGCTTTTAGTGGTTGCTAAAAGGATTTTTTCTACTATTGATATTTACAGACATAAAACATGTATTTTGAAACAGAATTCATATTCCATATTACAAATATTTAAAGGTGGAGCATATATATTTATAAACAGAATGAATATTTCATAAATAGAATTCATATTTCATAAACAGAATGCATATTGCATAAACAAAATGCATATTGCATAAAAAAAATGCATATTTCATATTGCATATATATAGAATTCATACTGGATATATTGACACATATGCCTATCAAGAGAACATAATATATACATAAACTAATTACAAGGGGCCAACACCAGGAAACCATGACTATGCACTGCATTTACAGTAATTATTATAGGCACCTCAGATGCAGCTTATTCTTTGAATAATGTTTTGCTAATAAATCAATAATCCATGGATTATAGAAATAGAAATGACATCACTTGCTCAATCAACCCAAAAAGACCAATTAATCAACTTTTATGTTATGGAATAGTGAAATTATTAAGCAAGCTAACCCACCAAATGGTATTATAATGTCAAAGATCTTCTGCAAATGATAATACATAATTTACATATACAAAAAAAAATACATTTCAGAAAACTATACAGTTCACATACAAAAAGTAATACAACGAACATTATTTTAAAAATTACACAACTCCTAATGAAATATTCAGATTTCACAAATCCAGGTTTGGCATAGAAGTGCTGAACATATTATTGAATAAATAATACAGGTTAAATGAAAATATGTTATTTCATAACTGAAAAAATGATAGGGTTCAAAGGAATTAATGAAAGGGGAGAAACTGAAAAAAAACAACCTTAGTATTCCTATCGTCTGAAATAGAAGTCATGGATGGAAATAGATTAACGAAGACAATAGAAAAACTAAGGACAGAAATCATATGGAAAATATAATCAATAGAGGTGATCCCATTTAGCAAGATTGACCTCTTAATTCTTGTAAATAATCCATGTTCACAGTTCCAAAAGCAATAATCATGGTAAAAACTAGGAAACAAAATTAGGGTTTCGAATCGAACATTCCAAAATCACAGAAAACAAAATGGATACTGATTGAAAATTGACATGGATCAAAGGGTGGTAGACGGGGAGCTGAGGACAAGGAGGTGGAGAAGCTTAGGCAGAGATGAGGAGATATATTTACTATTTGGGGTAAAAATCTAGATACAGATAAGATTTAAACGTGCGAGAGATCGGTCACGAGTGGTGTGACGTGGAAGAGATAATGGGGGGAGGTGTAGGAGCGGGATGTCGAGCAGGAAGTAGAAGAGGTAGACATGAGAGTGAGATGTTGAGGAGGGAGGAGAGGTGGGAATCACAGAGACGACAAGAACCCTATCCCCTTGCTGGTTCTGTTGTGTATAAACCTCCCTTTTGGAGTTCATTCGTCCTTACCTGTTGTTCTCCTTCAGTGCCTACCCCGCAGCCAGATCTTGGTGGATACAACGACCTTTTCCCGACAGAAGATCTGCGGCCTTTGGTGACAATTTTTAGAACCGTGAGAGAAGAAAGTCACTACTGCTTCAACAAGATCCACAAGGATGCGTTTTTGTCATCCGCATGAAGAAATCAGGACCGCCAGACCAGTTGTCATCCGGTATTGTGAGTATTGTTTACAATTTCTTTTCCATTTGAGACTTGTAATTTTTCTGCTCGTTTTCTGTCTTACTGGTTGGTCCGCTTATTGTAATTTGGTTCTGTTTTTTTAGGAATTAATAAAATCGCGTGCATGGGGTGGTGTTCTTGCCATGCGGTAGGTCCCAAAGGGGCCGAAGCACGTAAATACTTGTGTTCCCTTATTTTTCTTCACTGTTTTATTATGTCTTTCTTATTAGATCATCTTCGAACAACTCCAGTGATCCGGATTGTATTTGTGGTTGCTTTGGAATTGTGTTCTTGCTGTCCAGCCACCACAACATCTGGTATCAGATCCAATTTGTGTGTTGTGCCTTGTGATTTAGCTTTAAGCATTATTTTCCTCTAGGTTCTTGGAACTCAAACATCTTGTCTTTCTGATTTTTTTAGTTTGCTATTGTTTTCCTTGTTCCTGTTGTTCGTTAAATTGCAATTTACATTGCTACGTTCTATTTACCCTACCTTTTTGTATTATTCTTACAACCCTGTTAAGTTGCATTGCTGAGTTTTGACCACAGTTTATTAATTTTGGGTTTTCTTGCATTTTATTTGCATTTGCATCTGCTTGTTTAATTCTGCTCGTATAAATTGATTTCTATTTGTTAATAGAAACTATTGTATTCATTTAAATCCTTTGATTTTCATATCTCACGGTACACGTTTACCCAGTGAGATTGGTTAGTTCTTAGGGGGCGTATGCCTAACTTTGTCCTCAACCACTCTACATCCACTCATCTGGATAAACATTACTACAATACGATACGAAATTGAGAAATTCGATGGAGACAATTATTTTAATTTGTAGATAATTAAAATGAGAGCCTTTCTTGTACAACAAGGCTTAATTGATGCCCTATGTGGGCCTAAGAAACCCATTACGAATGTTAATCAAGCTATCCAGACTATTGTAGAATACCAACATGTTCCCCTTGATGTGCTTGTTAATGCTCATAGCTCCCTTTTACTTTCCCTAAGAGATAAGGTCCTTCGAGAAGTTTCCTTCGAGTCCACTACTGCTGGAATTTGGTTGAAATTAGAGAAGTTGTATATGAATTCATCATTAGTTAATAGAATATATAAAAAACATCGCATGTTTACTTTTAAGATGAAACCTGGTAGTTCTATCAAATCTCATCTTGATGAATTTAATAAAAGAATATTAAAAAACAACAGGAAAGGACGAATGATGGTACACTTGGATTTTTCCATTGATGGTATATGCTTTCTTCCTTTATTCCCTCTCCCCTCTCCCCTCTCCCCTCTCCCCTCTCGTCAAACCATGGTCTTCTAGATCTCCAAAATGATCCAAGAGATATTTTTCACATACACATAATTTTTTTTATATTTATATTTCACACATGGACACACATATTTATCTATACTATTTTATAATTTATAGATGTAATTATATATATATCTATATAATTATAAATATTTATAAAAGAATATTAAAAATAAATACATATTGTATTTATATAAATATATATTAATTGTTATATAAATCATATTTAAGAATATATAAATATGTGATCGGGTTGGTTTAAAATTTGAAAATGTTAGATATTTTTGAATTAAGGATTCAGTTTGAGTTTTCGGAGAAATAGGAGAGATTTCTATTTGAATCTCAAAATGGGAATACGGTTTTGTGAATCCGTTGAAAACAAAAAGAAAACTTATTTTCCCTATAAAAGGCATGGAGGGTGATAGATGTGACATGATTTTTATGCAAGACATGACATATGGGAGACCACATATAGGAAAAATCAAGTGTCGACTAGTAAAGGAGATTGATTAATGTTGTGCGGCACACCATGTGTCTGTGAATAAGAGAGGGGAAGTCTCATATCGGGGTGATGGTTGAAATAGAGCACTGAGAAAAGCAAATATTGTTACGCCAATTAAAGTGTTTGATTTATAAGACTTGTACTTTTTATTTGATGATAAAATTATTGATTCTCACTTGGAGTATGTTTTCACCGAACCATGATAATTTATGGTGTTTTTTGATTTATTTCTATTGCATCTGCAATTTATTCACCAACCATATGTATATATAAAAAATATATGAAAGGTACCCCTTATTCATGTATTTATTTTCATATATTAGAATATAAATATAAATATATATTTGTTTATTGACACATACATATTTATATATAAATATTATATGTACATGGCCTTTTTATACGTAAAAAAACACGGATTGAGTCACCTCCAATTCATTATGTCATAGATCTTTTCACAAGTTTCAATTTGATACATGATAGAGCCCAAAAAGACACTCAGATTAAAAGTTATGGTCGTTTGAAGTTCAATTCATGTTTTCAACTTATTTTAGGTCGGTCATTAATTTATTAATTTTTTCGGATATTCCAAATCCAATTAGGAGGGATATTTTTATTTGATAAAATTATAGGAGACTAATAAGAAAAATTATTACAACACATTTTTTTAATCAAGATAAAGTAATAAAATATGGTTTTATTTTTTTATAGAAAAATAGAAAGTAACTCAAACTTGATATTATATCTATGATCAATATTGGAGAAATATAATATCCTCACTGGAGTGAATTTCTAGGAGGGGTAAAAGTTTTTGAACATCGTACTACACCAAAAGTGGAAATTCTACTTGTTGGAGTCCCCTATTTCTAAGGAAGATACTTCTAAAGAGGCTAGTGGGGAGGAGATCATTATTCTATGGAAACATGTAGATGATGCAATGGATGTTCAATTTCTTATGTTATTTTTTAGGCTAAGTGAGATTTATAATCTATATGAGGATATGAATTCATACAATATGTTATCCCATATCTATGATCTTTATCAAAAGAAGGCTAGACAAGAGTGATACAAGATCTCCAAGACACTTTTCACGTTCAAGCTTGGGAGGGGGCATCGACGATGCCCCATGTAGTCAAGATGATTGGCTATATTGAGAATTTTTACATCTTATATTTTAAACTACCTGATGAGTTTCATATTGATCTCATATTATCCTCACTACCTCATAGAATCTATAGTTTCTTGATGAATTTTAATATGATCAGTATTAAGAAGTATCTCCTGAAACTCCTTACACTAATTCACCAATTAGATAAAGATATGAGGCTTGAAAAAACTTGGAGTCCTTATGGTGAACAAGAGGAAGGGAAAGGAAAAGGGTTGTAAGAATAGCTCTAATCTTAAGGATTCTATGCATCACTCAGCCTAGAAGAGAAAAATCTAGAGGCAAGATAATAAATAAGATGTAGTATGTTTATTATGTGGTAAGCAGGGCCACTAAAAGAAGAATTTAACCTTAGTAAAGGAGTAGGGAGAATCTTCAAATGTGTTTGGTATCGAGTGTTACCTTTCCATTTCTACAAGTTGGGTATTAGATACAGCTCATGGTGATCGCATTTGTATCTGAATACAGGTAACCAAATAGATTCAAGACAGTTTCTATAGGTGAGGAAGATATTTGAGCTACTAATGATGTAATATTGGGTTACTTTTCTATAGGATACTACAATATTACATTTCCAATATGGATGATTCTAGTTTTGAATAATTGTTATTTTGTTCCCAGTATTTCCAAGAACACTATATCCACATCCAATTTATACATGGAGAGATTTTTATTCAAGTTTGAGAATAAAATTTGATTCTTTTACAAATATATCATATGTTATAGTATGACACATCTCAATAATGGTCATTATATACTCAAATATAAAGAAAACGTGTTAGTAATACTAGTGGAAAAAACGTTTAACACGTCGGCGTTTTTCACATTGGTTCTATATAACTGACGTGAAAAGCTGGAAAAATAGATTTTTTACGTCGGTTATAAAATAACCCACATAAAAATACTGAGATTAGATTTATCATACCGGTTATTTTATAATTGATGTGAAAGATCGAATCTGGGCACTTTATCATGTCGGTTATTTTATAACCGATGTGATAAATCAAATCTCGACAATTTATCACGTCAGTTATAAAATAACCAATGCTATAAAATTCCATTTATAACATCGGTTATAAAATCACTAACGTGATAAATAATTTTATACACTGATTATTAAATAACTGACGTTATAAACATAAAAAACAGTTTATCACATCGGTTATTAAATAACCGATGTGATAAAGCTTTTAAATGATTTATCGTGCCCCGTATTATGTCATTCTGTTTTCTTTGATCGGGCGACCTGCGACTCGTCTCTCTCGCGTGGAAAACCTAGAAAGGATTCTTTGAAGTCGTGCCCTCCAACCTTGTTTTTCCAACATCATTCATCATCTTTATTATCACCAGATCTATCAGGTCAACTCGCAACACTCAAGTAAGGCTCACACAGCTCGGTTTCATTTTTTATTTTTCACGATTCCCTAAACTTATGTTTTAAGATGTTATTTTTCTATCTTTTTTCTTGCTATCATGGTAAGTGTCATAGTGTTATTTTATATCATGCTAAATTCTTTTATGGTAAAATAAATCATGGAAGTGATATCATGCAAGTTTATGATTTTTGTGTGTTCTATCATGTGTGTGTGTGTGTACTTTCATCTGTGTGGGGGGGGGGGGCTGTCTAGGGGGTGGGGGTGTCCAGGGGGTGGTGGTGCTATCCAAGGGGGTGGGGGTGTACAAGGTTTTCCAAGGGGGTGGGGTGGTGGTGTACAGGGGGTGGGGGTGTCCAGGGGTGCGGGGGTTTTCCAAGGGTGTAGGGGGTGTCTAGGGGGTGGGGGTGTCCAGGGGGTGGGGGGTTGTCCAGGGGGTGGGGGTGTGTCCAGGGGGGTGCAGGGGCTTTCCAAGGGGGTGGGGTGTCCAAGGGGGTGGGGGATTTCTAAGGGGGTAGGGGTGTCTAGGGGGTGGGGGTGGGGGTGGTGTGCAGGGGGCGAGGGGTCTGTCCAGGGGGGTAGTGGGTTTCCAGGGGTGGGGGTGTCCAGGGGGTGGGGGTGTCCAGGGAGTGGGGGTTATCCAGGGGGTGGGGGGTTGTCCAAGGGGGTGGTGGTGTCTAGGGGGGTGTCCAAGGGGGGGGGGGGTTAGGGTGATTTCCAAGGGGGTGGGGTGTCCAGGGGGGTGGGGGTGGTGTCCAGGGTAGTGAGGAGGATGTCCAAGGGGGTAGGGGTGTCCAGGGGGTGGGTTGGTGTCGAGGGTGGTGAGGGGGTTGTCCAAGGGGGTAGTGGTGTCTAGGGGGCGGGGGTGTCCGGGGGGGGGGCTATTCAGGGGGTTGGGGGTCTGTCCATGGGGGTGGGGGTGTCCAGGGGGGTTGGGGTGTCCAGGGGGTGGGGGACTGTCTAGGGGTGGGGGTTTCTAGGGGGTGGGGGTGGTGTCCATGGGGGTGAGGGGCTGTCCAAGGGGGTAGGGGTGTCCAAGGGGGGTGGGGGTAACCAGGGGTGGGGTGGGGGTGGTGTATGGGGGGTGAAGGGGCCATCCAAGGGGGTAGGAAGTGTCCAGGGGGTGGGGTGTCTAGGGGGTGGGGGTGTCCAGGGGGGTGAGGGGGCTTTCCAAGGGGGTAGGGGTGTCCAAGGGGGTGAAGGGGTGGTGTCCAGGGGGTGAGGGGGATGTCCAATGGGGTAGGGGTGTCCAATGGGGTGGGGGTGTCCAGGGGGGTGGGGTGGGCTGTCCAAGGGGGTAGGGGGTTTTCAGGGGGTAGGGGTGTCCAGGGGGTGGGGGTGTCCAGGTGGTGGGGGACTCTCTAGAGGGGGGGTGTCCAGGGGGTGGGGATGTCTAGGGGGTTGTCCAGTGGGTGGGAGGGTGTCCAACAATGTGTGAAATCATTGGGATATTCTATCCCAATAGTTTCAAGGTCTATCCCAATGGTTTCAAATTGTTGGGATAGGTGTAATTTTCAGTAGTGAATGTATACATATTTTAATATTTATACTTCATATTCTTGTTTTCGGAAGGGTGAATTTGTTATCCAGTTACACCATGATGTATTCTTTGTGTACCTTAAGAAGAAAGGATCCAAGATGAATTTAAAACTGTTATATCTAACTATATTTTATTTTAAAAATCATTTTCATGCATATCTTTTTCAAATACGCATAGATTTGTTTTATATTTCAAAAAAAATTTACATTCAAATTATGATATTTTTCATATAAATATAAAATTGGCTTATCTTAACAAGATTTATAATTTTGATATTTTTTATAGGTAATAATGAGTCGAAGTTGGATTATGGTATATCAAATGAGTAATGAATATGAGGAAGGTGTTGATGCCTTTTTTAATTTTCTAAATGAAATGTTCTAAGTAGTGACATATTTTTATGTCCATGCCTAAAATGTTTGAATATGAAGAAGTTGAAAAGTAGAGAGATCAAAGATCATCTGATTTGTCAGGGTTTTAATCTGAGTTACAGACCTTGGATTTGGCATTGTTAAACTAGATAGAATGTCAGATTTACTGATGATTATGATTTTCATGATGGTAACTCCAATGGAATTGAAGAAATGATTTGTGATATTGCAGAAGAACAAATTGATATAGAACAGACAGTTGCACGTCTATATGGTGATGCTGAAAAACCATTGTATCCTGGTTGTATGAATTTTACAGTTTTGTTGGAAATGTTAAGATTGATTAACCTAAAGGAAAAACATGGATGGAGTGACAGAAGTTTTACAGATCTGCTTCAATTATTGAACGACATTCTTCCAAAAGACAACGATCTTCCAGATTTACATTATAAGGCCAAAAAAATATTATGCCTGATGGGATTAGGATACAAGAAAATAAATGTCTATCCTAATGACTGTATGATATATAGGAAGGAATCTGAATTTCTGTTAGAGTGTCCTAAATGTGGGACATCACATCATAAGTTTAAAGAAAAATCATAGGCCGATGTAGAGATTACAGAGATCCCTGCCAAGGTATTTTGGTATATTCCTATAATTCATCGTTTGAAATGTTTATTTGATAATTCACAAGATGAAAAAAGGTTAAGATGACATGCTAATGAGTGGATATGTGATGGAAAAATACATCATCCAGATGATTTTCTATAATGGAAGAAAATTAAAGAGCATTATCCTACATTTGGAAATGAAATTAGAAATCTCAGACTTGGGTTGTGCACAAATGGAATGAATCCATACCGAACCCTCAGGAGCACACATAGTTCATGACCTGTTTTATTGGTAATTTAAACCTCTATCCTGATGTTTGTATGAAGTGTAAATATGTCATGTTGAGTATAATTATCTCTCATCTGAAGAAACCCAGAAATTATATTGATGTTTTCTTGTCACCATTGATTGATAATTTGAAACTTTTATGGGAGGATGGTATTAGGGTGTATGATTCTTATAAAATGGAATATTTTCAACTACATCCAGTTCTTATGTTCACTATAAATGACTTTCCAGCTTATGGAAATTTTTCTAGATACAATGTTAAGGGGTATAAAACATGTCCAATTTGCGAAAAACAGACTTCATATTGTCAATTGCATCATGGGAAGAAAACAACATACATGGGTCATCGAAAGTTTTTGCATATGGATCACTCTTATAGAAGACTAAAAAAGTAATTCAATGGCTCATAAGAATTTGATATTTCCCCAAAACCTTTATCCCCTTATGTGTATTTTGAGAGGGTGAAAAATCATGATGTTTCATTGGGAAAGACACATAAATATGGTAATTATATACATATTTGTAAGAAAAGGTAAATATTTTTTGAGCTACCATATTGGAGATATCATGAAGTGAAACATAATATTGATGTCATGAACGTGGAGAAGAATATCTTTGAAAGTTTTATTGGAACATTGTTATTTATTAAAAGAAATACTAAAGATGGGTTAAATGCAAGATTAGACTTACTATCAATGGAAATATGTTTGGAGTTAGCTCCCACTCCTAATGGAAGACAAACATTTCTCCCCCCGGCTTGTCATACATTATCCAAGAGGGAGAAAATTAGCTTTTTTCGGCGTCTTCATGATATCAAAGTGCCTCAAGGTTATTATTAAAATGTAAAAAAATTGGTCTCTTTGAAGGATTTGAAGTTGATAGGTATGAAATCTCATGACTGTCATGTCATGATGCAACAACTTCTACCAGTTGCATTGCGTGGAATATTTCCCGTTCGTGTCAGAAATACTATAATGAAGTTGTGTTATTTTTTCAATTCAATTTTTAATAAGGCGATTAATGTGAATGCTTTGAACATTTTGGAAAAGGATTAAATTTTTATACTTTGCCAATTGGAAATGTATTTTCCTCCATCTTTTTTTGATATAATGGTGCATTTAATGGTTCATCTGGTTTGAGAAATAAATATTTCTGGACCAGTATATCTTCGTTGGATGTATCCTTTTGAAAGGTATATGAAAATATTGAAGGGGTATGTGAAGAATCCATATTTAACTGAAGCCTCCATTATTGAAAAGTATATTTCTGAGGAGGTTGCAGAGTTTTGTAAGAGATACTTGGCTGCGGCGGAGCATATAGGTTTGCCTCCATCTCTCCATGAACGAGTTAATAATGAGGGAAAGGGGATTCGTGGCTTGAAAGTCAAATTGTTGTCAGCTGAACAGATAAAGAAGGTAGAATTATACATCTTGAATAACATATTTGATGCTCAACTGTATATCACATTACATATTAATGAGTTGAAACAATGAAATCCAAATAAGAAAGAAATGTGGATTTTGAATGAGCACAAAAAAACGTTTTCATGGTTTAAAAAGACCTTGCTTGATCTGACTGAATGACCTGAGGGCCTAATTTTTTATTAATTTTTTGGATAAACCCTCTTTTAAGGAAAAGGGGGAAACCTCACAAGACTTCAAAGACATGAAGATATAAATATAACCTGGTCCCAAAACATGACTACAAGAAAATCCCCTCCCCAACATCAACATCGTAATGGAAATCCTCCTTCAATACATGTCAACTCAGCAAGATTTCCCATGAAAAAATGCATGTTCCTAGTACCGATGGCTAGGCCATACCCTCTCAATCTTCTGAAGTGTAGTTCAGAATAGTGGTGTATTGGTGTTTGCAGAAACAATGCATTTTTTGAGTTCTAAAGACAAAAACCCAATTTCTGCATCAAGTGCATATTATGGAGTCATTGAACAAATATGGGAGGTTGATTACTTTAAAATTAAAGTTCATGTTTTTAACTGCAAATGGTTTATTGGTAACAATAGTGTCAGACACGATGAATTTGGAATGACAGCTGTTAATCTGAATAGATTGGAAGATACAATAGATTCTTTTATAATGGAAGCACATGCAAAACAGATTTTCAATATAGTTGATCAATCAGATATGCAATGGTCTATTGTTTTACAAGGTAAAAACAACATGTTTGTGAGGATAAACTTGATGAAGATGCTGATTTATGCAAGATCCCTACTTCCATAGAAATATTAGCAGAAAATAATGATGACCATGTTGAAGACATGGTTTGTTCCATAATGAACGATCATGCCAAATGAATTTGGGAAAACAATCCATTTATACATTCATAATATTACAGTTAACATATGTTTATTTCTTGTTTACATTTATTATTTTCATAAAATGTTAGATATTGTAATGTTTCTCTTTATTAAAACACATATTAAAACAAATAAGTAGAAATTTTTGTTTATTTTAATTTTTTTTTAGTTTATTATGTTTACCATTACGTAACTTATATATCTATTGATTTTTTTGAATTAAAAATACTTTACCATGTTTACCATGTTTACCATGTTTACCATGTTTACCATGTTTACCATGTTTACCATGTTTAACATAGTTTACCATAGTTTACCTTTACGTAACTTATATATTTATTGATTTTGTTGAATGAAAATTACACTATCTTGTTTACCATGTTTACCATCTTTACTATTGTTTAACATGCTTACCAAATTTACCATGTTTACTATTACGTAACTTAGTTCAGTTTACCATTTTTGTTTATATTAGTATTATAATATTTGAATTTGTATATTTGTG
Organism: Viscum album; assembly: GCA_963277665.1. Classification (NCBI taxonomy): domain Eukaryota; kingdom Viridiplantae; phylum Streptophyta; class Magnoliopsida; order Santalales; family Viscaceae; genus Viscum; species Viscum album. Next base: position 4,569,233 of record OY728129.1, read on the forward strand.
AACTAATGTTTGCCTTTTTGATTTGAAGGACAATGACAGATCAATCATTTGATCAGCCTCATGATTATGGAGATGAGCATCATGATCATACCTCTAGGGAGGAACATTCACATGCTCCTTTTGATGTTCCCCAATTTTCCTCATGTGCTCCAATAATGAAAAAGAAGAGTTCAAGAGTTGGTAAATGTGTCTACACACATTTACCAAAATTATCACTTGCCCGTAGCTAGGACCAGAGGATACTGGTTGAGATTGATGAGAATGGTATTCCTAGATGTCCAAAAGTAAAAGATTTTAAGAGTTTTGTATCAATTCAAAGTAAAAGAAAAGTAATAATTTTGTATGATGATTGGAGAAGTGTGGAAAAAGTGATAATATCTCAATTGTGGGAGGAGATTTTGGTAAGATCTTTTTCTATTGTTTGACTAATCTTTAAATGTTTCTAGTATAATATTTTTTACCTTTTCTTTATCAAATGACATTTGATATTCCTAACACTAGAGAAATCAGGAAGAAATGTTTATCGATGGCTGCTAGGAGATGGAGGGATTTCAAATCAACCCTCACATCTGATTTCATTTTTTGTCATAGGAATCATGAAAAACCATGTCATATATATACTTTCATAGATGAAGACACATGCAGAACATTTGTTGAAAGTAGAAGAAAAGATCCATTTTTGGTATGGGCAACGTAAACTTTTATAATATTTCTTATATAAATGATCTTATTAATGTTTTGTTAATAATTTATTATTCTTAATTTACAGAAAAAAGGACATCTCATCAGGATATCCAATCTAAAAATGTATACCCTTATAGTTTATCTTGGGGAGGGTACACATTATTGGAAGAAAAAATGATGGTGAAAAAATTACAAAAACTGAGAGCTGAGTCTTCAATCTTTGGAGAGGTTTCCCCTCCATCCCCTCCATCTAGACATGAAAAATGGAAGAGATATCAGATGAGCAAAAGGGGAAAATATCTTTCAGAAGAATCGAGAATCATAGCTGAAAGGATTGTAAGATATTTATTTTATTTGTTTAAGTTAATTATATTCTTTATATAATTTTAATCATTACATAAATGTTCAATTAATTAATACAGGATTCTCTTGAGGATTAGAGCTGTCACGACCCATCCTCGGGGCCCGTGCCGTGACTACCCCAAGCTCGCCTTCCATAGTCCAGGGGCTGGCAACTAGCACCAAGGTGTAATTCCTGGTAAAAAGGGAAGGCATTGCCTTTGTAAAGTACACAAACACCATAGAGCAAGAAAGCAGAAGTAAAAACTAAGTAAAAACTGGGTACAACAGTAAGTGAGGAAAAGTATGTGGGCCAGAATACAAACCCAAACTGAAAGTAAAGTACAACTGAAAAGGGAAAACATCAATTGAAAAGTAAAGTCATAGCCTCGAGCCATCCACTGGAAGTCCCACATGAAGGGTGGGTACAGATAGCCTCCAAAGCTCCTCGGGTCCAGCCGTCCGCTCTGAGTACGTCCCGCCCAGTGGTCCACCTCTAGGTACCGTCCTGCTCCGCAAGACTCAACCACGATCAGCGATGTCCGTCGTCTGCAACCAACACAACGTAGTGCAGGCATAGCCTGTGCAGGGGTGAGTATAAGCTACTCAGTATGGACCACGAGACCCCCGAAGGTCTCCCAGAATCCACAAAGGAAAGATACAATCACGAAGTAACATCCGACACTACTTAGGTATATGCCCATACATATACCTAAGTCACCAATTATCATTCGGCTCCAACATCTGAGCCCAAGTACAACCCAGTCCACACAGGAAAACACAACCAAATCCACACAGTAAAGCAAAACGTAATCCACACAGGATATCAAGTCAAACTTATCAAAGATAAGGATTGAAAGTGAAGACTCATCTCACACAGGTATACTTCTTCGTAAGACGATATAGATGATCAGGTGTAGCCACTGATTCATCTAATTCGTTGGATACACAAAGGATCGATAGGTACTAACCCCCGCAATGACCCACATAGGATCTGACCCACACAGGATCGATAGGTAACTAACCCCTGCAATGACCCACACAGGATCGGACCCACACAGGATCTGTAGGCGCTGTCCCACACAGAACCATTGAGTGCTGACCCACACAGGATCTGACCCACATAGGATCGGTAGCACTGATCCACGTAGGATCACTGAGTGTTGTAGTCGTCGCCATCGAATCCACGGAGGATTTCTGCACAGTCGTCATCGTCATCGCAGTCGCAACCAGCTCTAGGGTTCCCGCACACAGCAAGCTCGTTCGGGAGGGTCCGCTCCACAAGCCGAGGGTCTGATACATCAACTGACACGTAGTCCGAATTTGATGTATCCAAAAGATCTGTATCATCAACAGGAACTCAACGACACAGACAGCGCGTCAATCGGACGCCCGGTCTGAGAGTTATTGGCTTTTTCGCCCCAGGGGCCCGGTTGGTTTTTAAGTCAAAACCAACCCGACCATACTCCAACTGCGTCCAAACCTTGAGCGGAGTAAGCCAAAAGGTCTGTCTCACAAAGAGGAATCCATCAAATTCAACGGCACGTCAATCGGACGTCCGGAGCTCAAGTTATAAGTGTTTCTGCTCCGAGGGCCCAGTTGGTTTCATGTACGAACCAACCCGGCCGATCTCAAAGTACTCTGAAACCTTGAATGTAGTATACCGAAACAACTGCCTCGATCCAAGGATCGCTACTCAACTGATGGTGCGTCGATCGGAGGTTCGTAGCCCAAGTTATGGGTAACAGAACAAAAAAGTCCGGTATTAGGGGGTTCGGGCCCGGTCCGACCCGGCCCGGTACCCCCTGGGTAAGCCCGAACTAGGTCGACCCGACCCGAGTCCGGGTCCGGCCCGCTTGGGCGCAGCCCGGCCCGGCGCGCTGGTGCGACCAGTGGACAGGCGGCTCGGCCGTAACGGCCGAGCGGTGAGGGGGGGGGGGGGCGCTGCCCCCGCGTAGAGAACCCTTAGCCCCAATGCGGGGGGGGCACCTGCTGGCCGAACGGGGGTTACGAACCCCCGGTTTTCCCATGACCGGTCGGCCTGCCCAGGTCGGCCAGCTGCTGTCGCCATGGGACCGGCAAGGGCCTGTCCGTCTGTTCCGACGTCAGCGGCCTGGAACCGGCCGCCGGTCCCCCTGCTCCGCCGCGGCCTGGAACCGGCCGCGGCTTTGGTATGTCCGGCGCGACGCGACGACACCCCACCCCTCCGTCGTTGCCCCGCTCTGGTCGTGGTGCTTTTGTGGTTCTCCAGCATGGCGTGACGGCGCCGCGTCTTTGGTTCCTCTTCAACGGCGCGGCGCGACGGCGCTGCGCTTCTCCCCCTTTCCTTAATAATTCCTGCGCGGTGCTTCGGCACCGCGTTGCCTTTCTCGTGCCGCAACAATATCAAACAACCAAAAGGGAGAGGAGGGTCGGTCGTGTTCATGCGGTCTGACCCCCTCCCGTTATTGCGGTAACAGGTGGCTCCAATAGAGAAGAAGAAAGGCAACCAAAGAATTCACGAACAACAATTAAAATAAATCCCTACCTCGTCGAATTCGATGAGCGAGGATTCATCGTGGAAATCACATCTTGGAAGAAGGCATCGCGGAAGGGGAATCGTCGCGTCGCGGAAGAAGTGTCGCGGAATAAGCGTCGTGGAAGAAGCGTCGTTGATTTCCGAGGATCCGGCGTTCTTCGCGTTCTTTGCGAGGAAGAGAAGATCTTCAAGAGCCTGAGTGAAATCTCCCTAGCCTCTCAACACCACCAGCCTAATAAAAATAAGAGTTGTATTATTTTTATTTCACAAGCCTTGCGTTTTAAAATTCAAAAATGAAAGAAACAATTAATTAAATTAATTGCAACGTTTAAACCGTCACATTAATGAGGCGTTTCTTAACCAGAATAAACGCAAGGGTTGACTTCATTAATAGGGGGTGTGGGTGCGTTACTTAATTAAAGGAGGGGGGTTTATGAAGAAAAGAAATGGTGGGGCTCGCGTGGGACCCACCTCAAAAATATCCTACCAAGTGGGTAGGATATTGTGGGTCCCACGTCATCCACTTAACTTAAGTTAAGAAAAATAAAATAAAAATCGGTTGTACCAATTTTATTTTATTTCTTAACTTAACCCCAAAAATTAAAAAAAACACACCCGAGCAAATGTAACTCTGGAAAAGATGTTTCTAAGCGAATATCGGGACTGTGATTCCATCGGCGCCCTCGGAATTTGATTCTGAGCACCAGTTCAAAATTTAGAAAAACTCGCTCGTTCGTTCACTAAACTTACCCGAGCTAAATTTCAGAAAAAGATTCCGGGCACACCGGGCCTCAGAATTAGGTGCCGTCAGAAACTGTGTTCTTGTAAAATTCCCAAGAAAATTAAGAAACAAATTTCCTTGAATTTTATGGGTCTTTACATCACTCCCACCTTAGGGATTTCCGTCCCCGTAAAGATACATCATAAACTAGGGAAACAAATGTGGGTACTGAGCACGCATCTGAGCCTCCCGCTCCCAAGTGCTCTCCTGGAGGTTCCCGTGCTGCCATCTGATGCACACTAGAGGAATCGATCATCCACGTAGGACCCACTCCTATTGATCCTCTATCTCCACCGGGACCTCCGCAAACGTCGCCCCATCATCAATGTCCAGCTCTCCATGGTCAATGATATGCGTCGGGTCGTGCACGTATCTCCTCAGCTAAGATATGTGGAAGACGTCGTGCACCCGGTGCAACTGAGGTGGTAGAGCTAGGCGATAAGCCACCTTGCCAATCCTACTGGGGACCTGGAAGGGTCCGATGAAGGGTAGAGATAACTTTCCGCCTCAGCCAAATCTCTAAAATCTATGTCGAGGCGAGACCTGCAAGAAGACATGGTCGCCATCCTCGAACTCCAGTGGTATCCGCCTCCTGTGAGCATAAGACTTATGTTGGCTCTGAGCTATCCTCATCCGCTCCTGGATGACCTGTACCTTCTCTGTCGTGGCCTGGACCATCTCCGGTCCCACAAGTGCTGACTCCCCAGGGTCTGTCCAACACAGTGGTGATCTGCAAGGTCGGTCGTACAACGCCTCATATGGTGTCATCCCGATGGTGGAGTGGTAGCTGTTGTTTTACGCGAAATCCACCAAGGGTAAGTGGTCCTCCCAACTATGACCAAAGTCGAGGACACATGAACGGATCATGTCCTCGAGAGTCTGAATAGTCCCCTCCGTCTGACCATCTGTCTGAGGGTGAAAGGCGATGCTTAGACGTAGCTGCGTCCCGAACGCCTCCTGCAACCCCTTCCACAGCCGGGAAGTAAAGAGAGCATCTCGATCGGGGACAATAGATGATGGCACACCGTGAAGCTGTACAATCTTCTGAATTTATATGCGTCCCAAGCTCTCCACTGATCCCTGCTCTATAATGGGTAATAAGTGAGCCGACTTGGTGAGTCGGTCGACAATCACCCAAATAGAGTCGTGAACTCTGGAAGTGCATGGAAGTCCAATCACGAAGTCCATAGATATCTCATCCCACTTCCACTACAGGACCTCCAAGGGTTGTACCAAGCCTGTTGGTACCTGATGCTCTGCCTTCACCTGCTGGCAGGTGAGGCATCGAGAAACGAACTCTGCCACATCCTTCTTCATACCCGACCACCAGTGTTGTCGTCTGAGATCCTGGTACATCTTCGCCACTCCAGGATGTACCGCCAAAGGGGAAGTGTGAAACTCTCTCTGCACCTCCTCTCATAAAGCAACTGGTTCCAAGGTACATCCTCTGAAAAGGATGTCGTGCTCTTCTCCTAAAGAGAAACCATCAGGTGCCTGTCCTGAGGATATCTGTGCACGCCGCGTCTCACAGTTGGCGTCCCCACGTTGTGCCTCTCTGACCCGCTGCAGTAGTGGAGGAGTGACTGTGAGCAACTGAAGAAAGGCTACTCAATCTCTATACATAAAGGATATCTGCAAAGAGGCTAGCTGCTCTGTCGCCTCCCCAAGTAGCTGAATACTCGTCCTCCTGCTGAGAGCATCGGCTACCACGTTATCGTTTCCAGGAGTATAGACTATCTCAAAGTCATAGTCCTGGAGGAACTCAATCCATTGTCGCTGTCACAGGTTCATATCCTTCTGAGAGAAGATATACCTGAGACTCTAATGGTCAGAATAGACTATAAATCACTTGCCCATCAGATATTGTCTCCACATCTTTAGAGTGAAGACCACTACTGATAACTCCAGGTCATGGGTAGAGTAGTTCTGCTCATGCAGCCTCAACTGACGTGATCCATAGGCGATCACTGCCCGATCCTGCCTTAGGACACATCCGAGTCCGGTCCCTAATGAATCACAGTAGACTACGTACCATACTCCCTCCTCCAGCAACCTCAAGATAGGTGCGCTGGTCAATCTCTTTCTTAGCTCCTGGAAGCTCTGCTGACATCTGTCTGACCACAAAAAGGGTTTCCCCTTCTTCGTCAAATATGATAGTGGTGCCGCAACTCTGGAGAAGTCTGGTACAAATCTCCGATAGTACCCAGCTAGTCCCAAGAAACTCTGCACCTCTGTCACGCTCCTAGGTGGCTCCCAAGCTATCACTGCCTCGATCTTCGCAGGATCCACCAAAACTCCCGCCTCAGAGATGACGTGTCCCAAGAAGTGGAACTCGCGTATCCAGAACTGACACTTCGAGAGCTTACCATAAAGCTGGTGCTCTCTGAGTGTGTCCAGTACAACCCGCAAGTGGTAGGCGTGCTCCTCCTCAGTCGTCGAGTATATCAAAATGTCATTGATGAAGACCATGACAAATAGATCGAGTTATAGCTAAAAGATCATGTTCATGAGGCCCATGAACACTGCTGTAGAATTGGTCACGCTGAAGGGAATTACCAAGAACTCATAGTGGCCATAGCGACATCTGAAGGCCATCTTCTGCACGTCCTCGTCCCGAACTCTGAGCTGATGATAGCCTGACCTGAGGTCTACCTTCGAGAACCACCGTGCTCCCTTGAGCTGATTGAAGAGGTCATCAATCCTCGGTAGTGGATACTTGTTCCTCACTGTCACCTGGTTCAAGCGATGATAGTCGACACAAAGTCTCAAGCTCCCGTCCACCTTCTTGGCGAACAATATCGGGGAAGCCCAGGGTGAAACACTGGGTCAGATGAATCCCTTGCCCTGCAAGTCCTCCAACTGTACCCGTAGCTCTTGAAGCTCAGCAGGGGTCATCCGATATGCTGGAGTGGATATTGGTGATGTCATGGGGTAAAGGTCAATATAAAAGTCTACCTCTCTGCGAGGAGGTAGTCCTGGAACGTCGTCGGGGAAAACGTCTGCATACTGATCCACCACTGTAGGAAAACCAGGACTCCGTACGTCAACTTCTCCTAGTATGAGGCTAGCCAACTGATGAGTGATGGGATATCCTCTACTCTTCGTGAGTCTATCCTGTGCTGTGAAGGCTCCCTTCTCGCCGGTGAAGGTGAACCTGCTCCCGTCGGTGTGTACACATCGCACCTTGCACCTAATACAGTCAATCTGAGCATGGACTGTAGATAACAAATCCATGCCTAAGATGACGTCGTAAGGCCTCGAGGCCACTAAAAGAAGATCCCATCCGAAGATCTAGCCTCCTAGAGTAAGCTCACACTGCCGGCACCAGTGTGTAATCGTCAAGTCTGCTCCCGTAGGAGTCTCTAGTCGTAAGGATCGAGCCAACGGCTCCGTCGGAATCTCCGAGCTCCGAACAAGGGCAACGACTATAAAAGAATGACTCGCTCTTGTGTCTATAAGAACTGCAACAAGGGTGGAATATACACAGATAGTACCTCGAATCATCTCGGGCGCGCCGTGGTCATAGGCCTCCACTGCCTGAAGTTCTGCCGGTCTCTGCCCACCGGCTCCCTGGGGTCGGGGTGGACCTCCTGGTGGTGGTGGTGGTAGAGCCTCAAAGCATCTCCCACCACCTGCTACTCAGCCAGCTCCTCTGCCTCGTCCTCCTGCTCCCTGAGGACCGCCACGGTTGACCCTCTACCTCTGCCTGGGTGGCCCCTCAACCGTCTGCTGCTCCTCGGTACGGCGGGTTGAGCAGTCACGAGCCATGTGGCCCTGCCCGCCGCATGCGTAGCACTGTCTGCCTCTCGAAAGACTAGCTCCGCACTGTGTTCCCTACACTGCTGAGCCAGTGTCCTGAGATTGTCTGCCTGAGGGTCTGGTCTGCCTGGACCCATGAGCCATCTGTCGACTGCCTGATGCAGAAGACTCTTCTACATGCCGCCCTACGGTGGGTCTCGCCGCTGATGTAGACTCAGCAAGAAAGCTCTCGATCAGAAGGGCTCTCTCCATTACCCCTGCCTGTGTCAGAATGCTGAGGGAGATCAGCGACGCCCTGATCTCATGCCTCAATCACTGCTCAAAGGTCTGGGCCCGGAAGAATGGGTCTCATACCATATCCGTTGAGTAGTGCGAGAGATTTTTGAATCTCACCGAGTACTGGGCGACCGTCAAGATGCCCTACCGCAGCTGTAGAAGCTCCTGAATACGCACCGCACGAAGGGTGGCTGGGACGAACTCCGAGCGGAAGAGGCTCTCAAAGTCCGTCCAGAGGAGAGATGCCTCATCATGCACCTGGAGCATCAAGCTCCACCATCTTCCTGCTTCCGTGTGCAGGAGGCTCACTGCGAGGATCACCATGAGGTCTGTTAGTGTCCTTACTAACCTGAAAACTCATACAACTGCCTCCAGACAATCCTCGGCTTCCTGGGGGTCCATCTCCCCGCAGAACCAGGGTGGTCACTGGTGCTGAAACCCGTGCAGTGCACTAAGGCGGCGTGCATCGTCATCGGCTGGGGCTGGATGCATCGGTGGCTCGGCGGGTAGAGGTAACGCTGGTGCCTCTACTGTCAAAGGGCCCTGTACCGAGGCCTCGTCGCTCGGTGGGCTGTCATCACGCACAACTCTCAGAACCCTAGCTGGCTGCCATCGTGGGGCCATCCTGAAAAGGAAACAGGTGCGCCACGGTCAAACAGTATACCTGGTGAGCTGACACAAAGTAATCACAAAGAAAACTTGAAACACACATGCAATCAATGTTTTCATGCATTAAGTCGGAAATCAGAAGTCAGGGTCCTGGTGTATGGATACTTCGGTCGCCGCACCAACACTGGACTCCCTGGACTGATAACCACACTTAATACTCTTAACATTATTGCTTCATACAGAAAAAGATCAGAGTCCTGAGTTCTGCGGTAGAACCGAACTCCTTTGATACCAATTTGTCATGACCCGTCCTTGGGGCCCGTGTCATGACTACCCCAAGCCCGCCTTCCATAGACCAGGGGCTGGCGACTAGAACCAAGGCGTAATTCCTGGTAAAAAGGTAAGACATTGCCATTGTAAAGTAAAAAAACACCACAGAGTAAGCAAGAAGAAGTAAACACTAAGTAAAAACTGGGTACAACAGTAAGTGAGAAAAAGTAAGTGGGCCAGAATACAAACCCAAACTGAAAGTAAAGTACAACTGAAAAGGGAAAACAACAACTGAAAAGTAAAGCTGCAGCCTCGAGCCATCCACTAGAAGTCCCACCTGAAGGGTGGGTACAGATAACCTCCAAAGCTCCTCGGGTCCAGCCGTCCGCTCTGAGTACGTCCCACCCAGTGGTCCACCTCCAGGTATCGTCCTGCTCCGCAAGCCTCAACCACGATCAGCATTGTCCATTGTCTGCAACCAACACAACGTAGTGTGGGCATAGCCCATGCAGGGGTGAGTATAAGCTACTCAGTAGGGACCCCGAGACCCCCGAAGGTCTCCCAGAATCCACAAAGGAAAGATACAATCACAAAGTAACATCTGACACTACTTAGGTATATGCCCATACATATACCTAATTCACCAATTCTCGTTCGTCTCCAACATCTGAGCCGAAGTACAACCCATTCCACACAAGAAAACACAACCAAATCCACACAGGAAAGAAAAAAGTAATCCACACAGGATATCAAGTCAAACTTATCGAAGATAAGGATTGAAAGTCAAGACTCATCTCACATAGGTATACTTCTTCGAAAGACGATAGAGATGATTAGGTGTAGCCACTGATTCATCTAATTTGTCAGACCCACAAAGGATCGATAGGTACTAACCCCCACAATGACCCACATAGGATCTGACCCACACAGGATTGATAGGTAACTAACCCCCGCAATGACCCACACAGGATCGGACCCACACAGGATCTGTAGGCACTGGCCCACACAGGACCACTGAGTGCTGACCCACACAGGATCTGACCCACACAGGATCGGTAGCACTGATCCACGTAGGATCGCTGAGTGTTGTAGTCATCGCTGTCACATCCACGGAGGATTTCTGCACAGTCGTCGTCATCGTCGTAGTCACAGCAAACTCTAGGGTTCCCGCACACAGCAAGCTCGTTCGGGAGGGTCCTCTCCACGAGCCGAGGGGATGATACATCAACTGACATGTAGTCCGAAGTTGATGTATCCAAATGTTCTGTATCGTCAACAGGAACTCAACGACACAGACGGCGCGTCAATCGGACGCCCAGTCTGAGAGTTATTGGCTTTTTCATCCGAGGGGCCTGGTTGGTTTTTAAGTCAAAACCAACCTTACCATACTCCAACTGCGTCCAAAACTTGAGCGTAGTAATCCAAAAGGTCCGTCTCACTAAGAGGAATCCATCAAAGTCGACGGCACGTCAATCGGACGTCCGAAGCTCAAGTTATAAGTGTTTCTACTCCGAGGGCCCTGTTGGTTTCATGTACAAACCAACCCGGACGAACTCAAAGTACTCCGAAACCTTGAGTGTAGTATACAAAAACGACTGTCTCAATCCAAGGATCACTACGCAACTGACAGTGCGTCGATCGGAGGTCCGTATCCCAAGTTATGGGTAACATACCGAAAAAGTCCAGTATTAGGGGGTTCGGGCCCGGTCCGACCCGGCACGGTACCCGCTGGGTCGGCCCGAACCGGTTTGACCCATCCCGGGTCTGGGTCTGGCCCACTTGGGCGAGGCCCGACTCAGCCAAGCGGTGAAGGGGGGGGGGGCTGACCCCCGAGTTGAGAACCCGCGACCCCCATGTGGGGGGGGCACATGCTGGCCGACCATGGGTTACGAACCCCCGGTTTTCCCCTGATGGGCCGGCCCGCCCTGTCCAGCCGGCTGCTGCCTCCATGGGACCGGCAATGGCCAGTCCCTCTATTCCAACATCGGCGGCCCGGAACCGGCCGTCGGTCCACCTGCTCCGCCGCGGTCCGGAACCGGCCGCGGCCTTGGTCCGTCCAGCGCGACGTCGCGGCCCCGCTCCTGCTGCGGTGCTTTTTTGGTTCTCTGGCGCAGCGTGACAGCTCCACGTCTTTGGTTCGTCTTCAATGGTGCGGCGCGACGGCGCTGCACTTCTTCCCCTTTCCTTAATAATTCTCGTGCGGTGCTTTGGCACCGCGTTGCCTTGCTCGTGCCGCAACAATATCAAACAACCAAAAGGGAGAGGTGGGTCGGCCGTGTTCATGCGGTCCGACCCCCTCCCGTTATTGCGGTAACAGTCGCCTCCAATAGAGAAGAAGAAAGGAAATAGAAGAATTTACGAACAACAATTAAAATAAATCCCTACCTCGTCGAATTCAATGAGCGAGGATTTGTCGCGGAAAGCACGTCGCGGAAGAAGGCATCACGGAAGGGGGATCGTTGCGTCGTGGAAGAAGCATCGTGGAAGAAGCATCAAGGAAGAAGCGTCGTTGATTTCCAAGGATCTGGCATTCTTCGCGTTCTTCGTGTTCTTCGCGAGGAAGAGAAGATCTTCAAGAGCCTGAGTGAAATCTCCCTAGCCTCTCAACACCACCAGCCTAATAAAAATAAGAGTTGTCTTATTTTTATTTCACAAGCCTTGCGTTTTAAAATTCAAAAACGAAAGAAACAATTAAGTGAATTAATTGCAACGCTTAAACTGCCACATTAATGAGGCGTTTCTTAACCAGAATAAATGCAAGGGTTGACTTCATTAATAGGGGGTGCGGGTGCGTTACTTAATTAAAGGAGGGGGGTTTATGAAGAAAAGAAACGGTGGGGCGCGTGTGGGCCCCACCCAACAAATATCCTACCAAGTGGGTAGGATATTGTGGGTCCCACGTCATCCACTTAACTTAATTTAAGAAAAATAAAATAAAAATTGGTTGTACCACTTTTATTCTATTTCTTAACTTAACCCCAAAAATTAAAAAAAAACACACCCAAGAAAACGAAACTCTGAAAAAAGATGTTTCTAAGCGAATATCAGCCCTGCGATTCCATTGGTGCCCTCAGAATTTGATTCCGAGTATCGGTTCAAAAGTTACAAAAACCCGCTCGTTCGTTCACTGAACGTACCCGATCTAAACTTCGGAAAAAGATTCCGGGCACCCCGGGCCTCGGAATTAGGTGCCGTCAGAAACTGCGTTCTTGTAAAATTCCCAAGAAAATTAATAAAAAAAATTCCTTGCATTTTAAGGGTATTTAAAAGAGCTCACAGGGGGTATTTACAACTGCTGGGAGGCAAGATATTTTATCTATAGCATTGGGAAATCCCGAACACCCCGGTCATGTACGAGGATATCCGATGGGTGTATCGGTAAGAAAAGTGTTTTCACGTTCTTAAAATTCTTCCATTGAGGGTGTTTATAAAAAAATAGAATCCTTGGAGGCTGAAGTTCATAATATTAATGTGACGGTGGAGGAAAATATTAGAGCATCAGTACAGTCTATGTTTTCAGACATGTAAAGACAATTTCAGACTACAGCTCCCACTCCTCCACCTCCTCCTGCAGACCCCATTATTTATCCTCCACCTCTACCAGTAGCTCCCACTCCCCCAACTCAGCCTATGGACCCCATTTTTATCCTACTCCTCCACCACAACTTCCTACTTATTGTGAGTTGTATGTTGATGATCATCACCATCATATAGTTTCATATGGGATGGTATATTATATTGGAGATACAATTCATCATCAACAATTAGAGTTAGATCATCATAGGGTAACTGTACAGGATATTATAGATATATCAACATTACTACCATTACCTACAGATCAGGTGATGATAGTTGGACATAGTATTAGCCACTTTTTAGTTTGGCCATCCAGACTTCTGCGACTCGTTACCATAGAGGTATGTATGTTATATATTTTATTTTATTTTTTATTAAAGTTGTTTTAACATTTAAAAACTAATATAATTTTCTATTTATTTTTACAGGAATACTTCAAAGGTAAATAAATATTGTATAGACAACAACAAATACAAATGACTATGATATCAGATACAGATTCTAGTAGTCTTGACAGATTGTCAAGATATTCAAATTTTTTGGTGGATCATTATGAGTTTCCAATGGAATCTCGTGTTTTTGGACATGCAATAAATGTGGGTATTGTGAAAAATGATATCATGTAGCATGTTACTGGAGACAAGTTGGGCATCAACATGGTGCAGATTTTTTCCATGTAAGTCTTAAGACCTTTCCCCGCGTTATATTTATTAAAAATGTATACTTATGTTGGTTTTGTATTAGGTATCTTTATAACTTGTGTGAGAAGAATGAGATTACATATGTATATGGATTTATGGACCCAGATTTGATTTCCCCTGAAACACATGCATTGGATGAGGAATAAAGAACACTTTATATTGCTGAAAGATTTGAACAGAATATTATCACGCAGTGTTGGATGATGCCTTTTTGTGAGAGTTATGAAACATATATCTAGAAAAGTGTTCATTATCTTTTAACATAAAAAACCACTAACCTTAAAAAAAATTTATATCAGTGATCATTGGATGTTAGGTGTTTTTTGTCCAAGGGAGAAAACACTTTATTGGATATGCCCTGTCCATGGCGATGTGTAGGGAAGTTTTAAGAATATGTTGGAAAAGTAAGTTTCAATTTCCTAATAGTTCTTTATATTATAATGAAATTTAAATTTATCCCATTCGTATTATTTTCTAACAGTCTATGGGTCTACTTTCGAAAAAATTCCAAGAAAAAGAGTGCCAAGATCAAATATGTAAAAGTAAAGGTAAATATCCATTTATAATTTTCACTTTTCGATGTATTACATAAAAATGATATTTTAAATTGACACTCATTTAAATAAAATTTTCATGAACAACAAGGCATCCTCAAATGCGGATATTATATGTTAAGATATTTGTATGAAATAATTACAACTAGAACACTTGTGAAGTTTGACCTGGTAAGATTTCCTTATAAACTTTTCCATAATATTTTATTTGTTTTTTTAGTATACATGTCAACTAATATCCTTTTAATTTGCAGCTATTTGATGACCATCAACCCTATAGTGCTTAAGCGGTCTAACACTTACAAGTGGAATGGTCAAATTATTTTACAGGTTTGATTGGATTTTAGTTTGTTTGTAGTGTAAAATGTAATTTTAAATATTGTAATTATAATTGTGTATTTCGTAATTATTTTGGTTGGATTTTGTTTTTTTAGTTGTCATTGTATGTTTTTAATTTTATATATGTGAATGTTTAATTTTTCTCTACTTCTTCTTATTTTGGTCTAATTTTGAGGTTTTTTTGGTATGGATTCTGGTTTGGTTTTGGTGTGCTTTTGGTCTGGTTTATGCTTGTTTAATACTTTGGAAGAGCATAGTAATGGTTTCATGGGGGGTGGGGGTGTCCGGGGGGGGGGGGGGGTTTCCAAGGGGGTAGGGGGGTGTCCATGGGGGTAGGGGGTGTACAATGGGGTAGGGGCTGTCCATGGGGGGTGGGGTGGTGTCTAGGGGGTGGGAGAGTGTCCAAGGGGGTAGGGTGTGGGGTGTTGTTTAGTAGGTGGGTGGCAGGGTCTAGGGGTGGGGGTGTCCAGGGGGTAGGGGGTGTCCAAGGGTGGGGGGAAATATAGTGGGTGGGAGGGTGTCCAGGGGTGGGGGGTTTCCAGGGGTGGGGGTGTCCAGGGGGTGGGAGGGGCTATCCAGGGGGTGGGGTGTCCAGGGGGGGTAGGGGCTGTCCACGGGGGTTGGGGGTGTCCCGAGGGGTGGGGGCTGTCCACGAGGGTCGGGGGTGTCTAGGGGGTGGGGGTTGTCCTTTGGGTGGGAGGGTGTCCAGGGGGATGGGGGGTTCAGGGGGTGGGAGGGGCAGTCCAGGGGGTGGGGTGTCTAGGGGTGAGGGCTGTCTAGGGGGGTGGGGGTGTCCAGGGTGGTGGGCGGGTGTCCAGGGGGTGGGGGGATATCCAGTGGGGTGGGATGATGTCTAGTGGGTGGGATGGTGTCCAGGGGGGGGTCTATCCAGGGATGGGAGGGTGTCTAGGGGGTAGGGGGTGTCTAGGGGGTGGGGGGTTGTCCAGTGGGGTGGGGTGGTGTCCAGTGAGTGGGGGCTGTCTAGGGGGTGGGAGGGTGTACAGGGAGTAGGGGGTTTCTAGGGGGTGGGGGGGCTATCCAGTGGGGTGGGGTGGTGTCCAGTGGGTGGGAGGGTGTCCAGGTGGTGGGGGGGGACTGTCGAGGGGGGTGGGGGTGTCCAGGGGGGTTGGGGGCTGTCCAAGGGGGTAGGGGTGTCCAGGGGGTGGGGGTTGTCCAGTGGGTGGGAGGGTGTTTAGGGGGTGGGGGGTCAGGGGTAGGGGTGTCCAGGGGTGGGAGGGGATGTCCAGGGGGTGGGGGCTGTCTAGGGGGTGGGAGGGTGTCCAGGGGGGGAGGGGTGGGGGGGATGTCCACGGGGGTAGGGGGTGTCCAGGGGGAGGGGGATGTCTGGTGGGTGGGAGGGTATCTGGGGGGGTTCCAGGGGTGGGGGTGTCCAGGGGGTGGGAGGGGGTCCAAGGGGTAGGGGGTTGTCCACGGGGTAGGGGGTGTCTGGGGGGGTGGGGGTGGGGGTGTCCAAGGGGTGGGGGGGGTTCCAGGGGGTGAGAGGGTGTCCATGGGGGTTTTAGGTGTCTAGGGGGGTAGGGGTGCTTTCCAAGGGGGTAGGGGTGTCTAGGGGGTGGGGGGCTGTCCAGGGGTTTTGGTCTATTTTCTGCTTGTTTCATGTCTTCTTTGGAAGCGCATTGTAATGGTTGAACTATTTTATTTAAAAAATATTTTTTATGTTTGTTATAAAATAACCGATGTAATAAATTCATGGGAATGGTTTTTTTACGTCAGTTATTAAATAGCTGACATGAAAAACCGCTTCGCAGACTAGTTTATCACATCGATTATGTAAATAACCGATGTGATAAGCTTGTTTTTCACATAGGTTTTCTAATAACCAATGTGAAAAAACTTCAGAGGGTAGTTTATTATGTCAGTTATTTAATAACACATGTAATAAACAATATATTACCTCATTTATTTAAAAACTGACGTAATAAATCACAACTCTAAACCATTTTCCACGTCGATGTTTTAGGAACCTACATGAAAATGGCTTCGGATTTCTATTTTTTTATGCCGGTTTTAAAATAACCAATGTAAAAAAATATTTATAATGTCCCCTATAATAACATAAACCAAAAACCAACATAAAAAATAAAAAATAACCGACGTAAAAAACATTTTTTTCACTAGTGTAATTGATAATGAATTGGGTTTTCATGACTCATATCATACCCAATTGTGGAATCAATGAATTGGTCATGTAAATGAATTCTAATATATATTCCATGTATTAGAATCATTTCTAGGTTCTACTTGAATCACTAGTAAATGTAAATTCAGTTGGGTGAAAATGGGTATTCAAGAAGAAATAGGGCATGGGAGGTAAACTTAGTACTCATAAAGCCTGACTAGTGGCTAAAGGGTTTAATAAAATTCAATGAATAAACTATCAAGAAACCTTTTCACAAGTTTTCATGCTGCAATCCATCAGAATTATTCTTATAATAGCATCTTAACATGATTATGAGATTTAGAAAATTGATTTCAAGATATATTTCCTTAATGGGAACCTTATGGAAGATGCCTATATGGTATAATTATAGGTTTTTGTGACACCAAAATATTACAATAAGGTATAAAATTTTCATAGATCCATTTATAGGTTGAAGTAAGCATCTGGATCATGAGACATTTTCTTTGATGAAACCATAAGGTAATTTGGTTTTATAAGGAATGAATATGAGTTCTATGCCTACAAATAGTTTAGAAGGAGTGTAGTCGTTTTACTAGCAGTATATATTGATGACATCTTACTTATTGTAAATGAGATACTAGTCTTATAGTTTGTTACGATATGATTGAACATGTTCTTCTCCATGAAGAACTTAAGTGAGCCAGCCTACATTCTAGGGATAAACATCATTCATGATATATCTAAGATACTTCTTGGGCTAAGTCAAGATGCATACATTGAACATATACTAATGATAATTAGTATGGAGTAATTATAGAGGGCATTGGTTTTGGTGCCACATGGAATATATCTCTCCAAGAAAATGTTCCCTAAAATATAAGAGGAGAGAGAGAGAGGGTGAGTATAATACCTTATAATCTACAATAGGTTCCATAATGTATGTAATGATATATACCTGGCTTGATTTTATTTATGCCTTGATTGTGGTAGGTGAATATCAAGCATAATCATGAGAACTTCAAGGATGGAAATCATAATTTTCTACCATTACTTGAGAAAGTAAAATTGGATGAGTTCCTCGTAATTATAGAAATGAGAATTTTTGTCACGAACCAACTCGGGTCGACCCTGAACCGGTCACCCAAGCCGGTCTGTGATATGTCCCAAGGGGAATTCCTGATCCCCACGGGCTGACAACCAGTTTCGGGCACAAAAACTAACATGAGGGAATGATTTGGCCCATAAACAATAGGTAAACAGATAAATAAAAACTAACGATAAAATATAACTCGTAGTGGAAAGAAAGTAAAACCGCACATACCTCCACATTACCTTCTAGGTCACCACCCAACCAAAGTCTGACCTTGCTCTAATAATGAGAAATCCATCCAAGAGAACCTGAGAAAAGGGAACCTGCAACTAAAATGATAAAATATGTGTGAGCATAAAAACTCTCAGTAGGGATGCCATAAGTGATCCACGGAATCCATGCATTTTTTAATTCCAAAACAGACCAATAATACTTGTTTGAACTACAATTATAAAAAATAATGTTTTTCATATCTACAATGCTTTTTGAAAACTAACAATCACAATTCTATTGCCCTTATAATTCAAAAACAAGGAAAATAAATAAAGAGGGGAGCATACAAACTTTCCAAAACAGCTACTTTGAAATCCTTTTTAAAACCAACCATACATACAAAGTTTTTCCAAGAAACACTAAAACCAAGTTCAAGGGCATGATTATACACACAAATCAAGGGCAATGGTACTAATAGTGCCCGTATCAAAGGATCACAGAAAACCTAGGAACTCGAAGGAAGACCATAACATAATAATACCTACGAATCCATCCCTGGTAGCATGCCACACACAATAGAATCAAATTCCCTAACGCCTGAACACCCTTTCTCAGGTCAGACCGAGGGGCCCAATCCCATAGCAATAATCCCAAATATCCACCTACTATGGGCCATTGGACAGTACATGAACTTTCATTGCAAAAATCATTCACAATATCCCCCTTTCTATGCTAGTTTTCCGTGTTATGTTCACAAAGGGGTGTGTCGAAACATTCAAACAACATGCCATATATATAAATAACCAAGTTCTCTACATAATATGGAACCACCCTGACCACCTCATTGTTAGTCTCATGCCTTAAAATAAATATTCTCAAAAGGAGGCCCATACTGTGGACTCTCATATCTCGTGATCAAACTATGAGGAAAGAGACCTAATACAAGAGGGGTTTTCCAAACAACCCTTTTGAAGATGCCAACTGGGACTTTCGACATTTTTAAAAAACCATACTTTTATAAACAACCAGACATGCAAATCACTTTAGTTCGAAACATTTTTACAACTACCAAAAAAGCATCTCATCGATCACTTAGCATGAACAACCATTTCAAAACACCTATCATCATTTTTCTTTCATGGAAATTATACTCATGAAAATCAAATTATAGTTCTAATGATCATAAACCATATGCAAGAGCCAATAGGGAAACTCAACCAACATTTGGTGTGAAAAACCCAACAAAAACACACAACACGTTAGAAACCACTTTTAAAAAAAAACACACACTCCAAAACATACTCTAAACATGTTTTGAACCCCTTTTATAATTTAGTAAACCATTAAAGCACTTCATAAAACCATTTTAAGCAACACCCCAAAACTTATATATCGATACACACCCAAATCCCTCTTGAAATATCATACACACGCCAAAACCATTTCCAAAACAACGAATACCACTTTTACATAAATTTTTCCAAACGAGCCTTTGAGATAATAATTTAGCAAAAAAATACCCAAGTACCTTTTTAATCCAAGATAAAAAACACAACACATATGAAAGTGCCAAACGGGCCCTTGAGTTTCGAACACAAACACCCAAACATTTCACAATTGACAAAAGGCCCTCAACCTTTTCAAACACACACTAAATCATTTCCATAAAAATCCATTAAATCTTTAAAATGAAGATGCATTTAGAAAAAAAGACAAACAATTTTTCAACAATTATATAAACAACTCAACCAGTTTATAAACAATTTTATAACATGCTAACTAGTTTATTAACATTTTTTATAAGAAGGCTAAACAATGTATAGATAATTTTATAAGAAACCCAAATATTTTACTAGAAATCCTATAAAAAAATCAAACAGTTTATTAAAAATTTTATAAACGGATCAAAAAACTACACAAAATAGAAAACACTATAACAAACTATTTTTAACAAAACCAACTAACTTGAAAACACTATAGCAGATTGGCCAATTAATTTTCAAACGTTTGAATCAAGTAAAAGAATTAATTAAAAACATGCAATCATTAAATGGACTTATTTGGAAAGTAAAATGCAGATTCACCTACCTAAAATCAAGCATGGACGCAATGACATTTCCGCATAAAGAGGAACAATGATCTGTGGACCAAACACACACCCTAGACAATGAGAAAAACGAACAAAATGAAACTTGCGGTATTAGGATTCATCCAAAACAAATAAAAACACCACAGATGAAAAAAATGAAAAATAAATAAATAAATAAATGTACTAGAGCAGGGGGTATGCTAGTGTGGTGAGGCCGACAAAAGGAGGGGGTGGCCTTACCGGAGTGCGGAAGGTCGAAGGCCAGAAGGGCAGAAGGCCGGAACGGTAGGAGGTGGTCTGGTCGGGTGTAGTGATGTGAGGTTGGGACCTTTAGGGCAGACAGGAGCCAGCCGGAGATGAGAGGGGAGTAGCTGGAGGTAAGGGTGAGGGCTTGGCCGACACTGGGGTCAATGGCGACAGTCAACCAGTGAGTGAGGGTGAGGTTGGGAGTCAGACCAGGAGGGAGAGGCTGGGGAGTGTGAGGGAAAGAGGGGTTGGCCGGCCTGCTGGAGTGCGTTGGTGAGGGAGGGAACACAAGGTAAGGTGGAGGCCAGGGCTGGGGATGAACTCGGGATGGCGGGGGTAGCGCCCGGGAGTAAGAGGGGCAAGGCGGCTGGGTGAAGCAGGGTGGCAGTCGGGAGGCCGTAGGTGGAGGGACAGAGTGCGGAGGCTTGGACGACTGGAGAGGGAGAGTGAAGGCGGGGGGGGGGCTAGGTGCAGAGGCTAGGGCGTGAGCAGGAGGCCAAAGGAGGAGGGCCTAGGCACGGACGGTTATAAGGGTGAAGGTGGAGGGGACCTGCAGGGGAGGCCAGAATGGATGGGGCGAGCACAGAGGGGTCGACGACTACTGTTGGGATGGTGTGAAGGTGGCGTGAGGAAAAGGGTGAGGTCGGGTCGGCTGTAGGGGAAGAGTGGCGGAGAGACAGAGGCATGGGCGTGGGGTTCTGGTGCACCAAGCAAGAAACTGAAGGGGGAGGGGATCTAATCACTCCGCACCATGGGGGAATGTGGTAGGGCGGCTACGCCAGGGTGAAACGCGAGAGGGTAAGTGTCACGAAGCAGCCCGGGTACCCTGGTAACCCGATAACTGAGCCGGCCCTATTATAGCCTGAAGGGCATTCCTGATCCCAATGGGTCAGCGACTAGCACCTGGAATCACACAACATGCAAGTGGGAATGATTTCTACCACAAGAATGTGGAAGCAATAGATAACGAAGCAGTATGCATTACAAAAGACAAATTCACCGGGAGTAATGTACCAGAAAACAAAGAGGCATGAAAGACCAAAGTACTACAACCCAAGTACCAAAAGGTAAAAACAGTCCCAAAGTCCCTAAGGACAAAACTCACCAAGACCAAAGATCAACAGTTGGATCCTCCTCCAAGAGATTCCTTCCCTTTACTCGATCCTGGAAGGAGGAAATCTAAAAATGCCCGAAGGAAAAAGTAGGGTGTGAGCCTAAGCCCAGTAGGTTACCAACAAAGATTCTGTAACAGATTCCAAATATATACTATCCAAAGAAAAGCTTTCAATTTTCAAATAAACAGGTTTGGGAATTCAAAATCATATTCTAACAAAATATGCTATACATTTTCAAAGGATGGAAATAAATATTTTAAGCAAAGGCCTTACAAATGATGGAATATTTCTAAAATAATGGTTTAATAAAAATATTTATATAAAACAATTTATATAAATTCAGCAGACATGTAAAGCAGTTCATAAGCATTGACATACATTTATATCTCAAATATAAATAAACAAGCGAGCAACATGATCATCTACCAAAAGGTACTATAGTATTAACTAGTTATAGGATTCCACACTCTCTATGTGAACTTAGAAAAATGTGTATACACACGTCCCTATGTCACTAGCCAAAGGAGACTTTTCACCAACCCGTCAGGGATGTGACCCACCACAAGTATGTTTTAGAACATTGTCGTAGCGTAGAGTGTATCCAAATAACTCACTAACTACATAAGGCTTGCATGCACTCTTACATGATGGGCGAACTATTTTAAGAATGCTTAAAATACGATCAATACCATTCTTCCATTTCAAAAGTTCCAATTTCATTCCATTTAAAACCAAAATAGGTTTTATTCAAAACATACCTTTCCACAAGATAAAACCAATGGGTTTCTATCAAATCCTTTTTAAGCCATTTTCATAAGTTTGAATTCCATTCAAAACCAATTCCATCACTACACAATTCATTTCACAATTAAATTAAACAATTTAATTGAAATAATTTCCATCAAATCCACAATTTAAATTAAAAAATTTAAATCAGCCAATTTCCATAAACACACCCAATTCAATGGAATTTGGGTTTTCTAAATTTCCATGCCAAAACCATATCAAATATCTAGATTCATTGGAATCGAGTTTTTATCAATTTAATTGAAATCAAACTTGATAAATTTAATTTAAATCAACAATTAAAATAAATCAAGCAAATACAATGATAATCAATTTGGAAAGTTGGGACGAAACCACCTACCTCGAAGGTTTTGACCAAAACCACAACGGTCGAGAACGCTCAAGAAAACCGGGTTTCTTCTTCAAGAACCCACCTTGGATCTCTTCTCCTAGAAAGATCAAGACCAAATCTCATAAAATTTGGCATCAATACACTTAGATCTACCCATAAAGGGCATAGATCTAAGAAATCGAGATAAGAGGAGAAGTATATCTAAGTAGATCTAAGAAAACGAACAAGAACGGTCACATACCTCAAGAATCCGGCTTTGATTCACCAAGAGGAGCCTTTGGATCACCTTCAGAACGATGGGAGAACCTTCTCGGACCATAGGAGAAGACAAATCCCAAGTTAGGGCCACTTTGGAGGAAAAACAAGGTACTTAGAGGCAAAACCGAGCGAGATCCACAATTTAAGGATCTCATTTAAGTGGTCGCATGGTTAGTTCGCACGGTTTGAAAAACCGTGCGCTAGCCGTGCATCATCTAATGCCTTGGCCACTCTTAACGCACGGTTAGAAAAACCTTGCACCACCCATGCGGAAGCTACTGCCTCAACCTCCCTTCTCGCACGGTTTAGCTGCACGGTTTGACAAACCGTGCGCCGCCCGTGCACAACCCAAATTCCCTTAGTTTTCCTTAAAAGTTAACCCAACCATACCCAATGTCTTTACTTCAAAACAGAGAAATTTAGAAACATCAAAAGATACCTGAAAATGTAACATGATGTTACAACCTCCCCACCATAAGATCTTTCTACCCCCAGAAAGCCTATGAAGAGACCTCCATATCAAAAAGATGAGGCCAATGATATCTCATTAGTGACTCCCTTTCCCACGTCTCATGAGAATCAGAACCATGCTGCCAAAGTACATGGACCAGAGGTATCGTTCTCCCAAGAAGTACCTTGGTCTCAGAATCAAAAACCTTGACTGGTCGTTCAGTCACAGATAAATGTAATTCAATCTCAAGATCACTCCTGCTCACAACATGAGATGGATCAGAGAGATACTTTCGCAGCTGCGATACATGGAACACATTATATATCGACGTCAGTTGTGGTGGTAGAGCTATATTGTAAGAAACTTTCCCTACAAGACCAACAACCTCGAAAGGTCCCACAAAATGAGGAGAAAGATTCCCTTACCTCCCAAACTGTCAATGACCTAATCGGGGTGAAACTTTCAAGAACACCTGGTCACCAACTGAGAACTCTAAAGGTTTATGGAAACGATCAACCTAAGACTTGTACTGAATCTGTGTTGTCAAAATTCTCTGATGAATCAATTGGATCTTATCTGTCGTCTCTTGAACCAAACTTGGTCCTACCAAATATCTTTCACCAATATCCGACCAACATAAAGTAAATTTACAAGGACGGACATACAAAGCCTCAAAAGGATCCATTTTGATCACAGACTAAAAAATGTTGTTATAATAAAACTCAACTAGCCCCAGATAGTCATCCTAAGACCCACCAAAGTCGAGAACACAAGCGCGGAGCATATCCTCAAGGATCTGAATATCTCTCTCTGTCTGGCCATCTGACTGTGGATGGTACGCCATGCTCCAAACTGACCTAAGATCCCAGTGCCTCCTGAAGGCCTCTCCAAAAGCGAGAAGTAAATCGAGGATCCCTATCAGAGACTATAATAGATGGAACTCCGTGAAAAAGAATAACTTCTTTCACATAGATATTTCCCAACTCCTCAACTTTGGTTGTATCTCGAATAGGTATAAAGTGATCCGACTTGGTCAGTCTATCGATCCCAACCCATATCGCATTCTTCTTCCTCTGGGATTGAGGTAACCCAACCACAAAGTCCATAGATATTTTATCCCACTTCCATGTAGGGATTGGAAGTGGTTGAAGCAAACCTGAAGGTTTCTGGTGCTCGGCTTTCACCTGCTGGAATGTATAGCAATGAGATACAAACTCAGCAATGTCTCATCTCATACCTAGCCACTAGAATTTTCACAGCATATCATAGAACATCTCTGTGGTTCCTGGGTGTACAACCACTGAGAGTTATGGAAACCCCCCCATTACATCCTTCCTTGCTGCTAATGGCACAATGTAACGGTTTCGATAACACAGAACACCCCTCTTTGGAGAAAGACCATTGGGTGTCTGTCTCCCCACCATAAAGAGAGTCCCTAATGCTATAGAATTCATAATCCAGTTTTTGTTCCTGAAGAATTAACTCGAGGAGAGCGGAAGTCAACTGAACACTGGCTAAAGAAACTTCATTCCCCTTCCACTGGACTCCAATATGCAACTGAGCAAAAAGAGCTATCAAACTCCATTCCTCTGAAGATTCTTTCACATCCTGTGATGGAAGTTTTCTTCTTAATGCATCTGCAATGACATTCCCCTTTCCCCGAGGTATAGGGAATGTCAAAGTCGAAGGATTGCAGGTACTCCACCCAACGCCTTTGGGGAAGATTCAAATCTTTATGAGAGAGGATATAACTCAAGCTCTTGTGGTCTGAATACAAATTAAACCTTTCTCCATAAAGGTAATGTCTCCAACACTTAAGTTCTTTCATTATAGTTGCAAGTTCAAGGTCATGGGTAGGATAGTTCTTCTCATGAGGCTTAAGCTGACGAGACCCATAGGCAACCACATGATTACCCTGCATGAGAACACATCCCAAACCTAAAGCCAATGCATCACAGAAGACCACATAACCTATCCCAACCTCAGGAAGAGTTAACACCGACGTAGTAGTCAAAAGTCATTTTATCTCAACAAAAGAACTCTGACATTTATCATTCCAGGAAAACTTCACTCCCTTTCAAGTCAGAGCAGTCATTGGAGAAGCTAACTTTGAGAAGTCTTTAACAAACCGGCGATAATATCCTGCTAAGCCCAAGAAGCTCCAAATCTCAAAAACATTTCGTGGTTGTTCCCAAGTCATAAAATCCCTCACCTTCTCAGGATCAACTGATATTCCTTGTTCTGATACCACATGTCTGAGGAATTTCACTTCCCGAATCCATAAATCGCACTTTGAAATCTTGGCATGAAGTCGGTGATTCCTTAGAAGACTCAGAACTATTCTCAGATGACGCACATGATCCTCCTCAGACTTGGAGTAGACAAGAATTTCATCCACAAAGAAAACCAAAAAAAGTATCAAGATACTCACGGAAAACTTTGTTCATCAAAGACATGAAAACTGCAGGAGTGTTTGTTAGGAAAAAGGCATAATAAGATACTCATAATGGCCATACCCTACTCTAAAAAGTGGTCTTATGAATTTCAGATTCTTTTATCCTCAACCGATGGTAACCCCGATCGAAGATCAATTTTTGAAAACCACTTTTCCCCTTTCAATTGATCAAACAAATCATCAATTCGTGGTAATGGATATTTGTTATTTATCGTAACTCGATTGAGCTCTCGATAATCAACACATAAGAGAAGAGAACCATCAACCTTCTTGGCGAAGAGAATAGGTGTTTCCCAAGGTGACACACTCAGGCATATAAAACCTTTCTCAAGAAGATCGTCTAACTGAGACTTTAGTTCTTTTAGTTCAGCTGGAGCCATTCGGTAAGAGGGAATAGAAACTGGTTGAGTACCATGCATTAATTCAATAGAGAAATCAACCTCCCTTACTGGTGGTAAACCAGAGAAGTCAGAAGGAAACACGTCAGGAAACTCAGCGACGACTATAGGAAGATCACCACACATTGAATCTCTCCCTAGATCAAAAGAAAACATTGATATGACTTTCCCCAACTCTGGATAAGAGGGTCCAAATCTGTTTGACCTTGGGTCCCATTCTCCTTGAAAAATGAGAGACACACCACTAGGTGTAGTAAGGTAGACCTGTCGTAGATAATAATCAATCCGCGCTTTATTGGAAATGAGCCAATCCATCCCAAATATGACATAAAAAGATTTCATGTCGAGAACCAAGAAACTGCAGTCAAGCTCGACATATGATAGAGAGAAGACACAAGAAGGACTACGGAGACCCTTTTCTCTCGTTATACCAAGGGGTGTAGTAATATACATCACACAAGATAAAAGTTCCATAGGTAGATTAAGCATATTAACAAGATGGGTTGAAATAAAAGAGTGAGATACACCGGTATCAAAAAGATCCATCACTAAAGATGAAGCTATAGTAATGGTACCTCTCATAGTTGTAGGACTTGTATCACCTACCCCTGGCGACTCTTCCACTGCGTGAAGAAGCATCATTCCAGATGCATGTGGTTGGAACCCTTTTGTACGTGAATAATTTGATTGCCCCGCAGTTTCTGGAGGTGCTGATGATCCTGTTCCACCACATGGAGTAGAGAAGTGATGGCAGAATCTCTGTAAGTGCCCTAAACGTCCACATGAGCTATAGTTCTTGGGTGCCTCAGTAAAAACCCTCTTAGAATTTTCTGGATTTCTACACTGATAGCAAGTCAAAGAATCCCCTCCTGGCGCTACCGGAGGTCTGGAATGACTCTATAGTCGAGAACTACCACGAGAAACATTGTGCTTCTGTTTTCCTTTAAAGGAACCAACACTGCCACTAGGAGGGGAAAGAACCTACTTCAAACTGGACTTTCCGGCCAAGTCCATCTCAATCATCATCGCCCTATCCAGCACATCAGCATAAGTGGGTAGCTTCAGTAAGAAAACCTGAGAATGGATATTTGATTGAAGTCCCAACTCAAATCATCGATCCTTAATCCTCTCATTAGATACAACCTCATGAGAAAACTGTACCAACTCAGAAAAACGATTTGAGTACTCATTCACAGTTTTTTTTCCCTGCTCAAGTTTGAAAAACTCCACAGCCTTGGCCAACACCATTGATTCTGGATAGAACTGGTTAGTGAAAATAACTCTAAAGTCTTTCCAATCTAAACCCTCATGTTTCCCAGCCGTCATCATTGTGTCCCACCATCTCCTACTTGGTCCCTCCAGCACGAAGGTGACACACTTCACCTTGATCACATCAGGTGTCTCTAAAAACCCAAATAGACGTTCAATTTTACTCAGCCATTCCTCAGCATGTTGAGGGTCAGTGGAGCCTTTGAAAACTGGTGTCTTATGGCGTAGGAACTCTTGAGAACGACTTCGGAGAACATCACTATGAGGATTTATAGCTGGAGTCTGAACATAAACCAGAGGTGGTGCATGTCCTAGAGCTTGTACAGTGTGAACAATCACCTCAACCAGACTCGGATCCATAATAGGACTTGCTTGCTGAGATTTAGCAGCAACCTCTTTTTGGAGCTTAGTTCCATGTCTTCTCGAAGTCATGATGCTACACATCATAAAAAGACATAGATTAACACTCAAACTAAGTAACAAGGAAAACTATTCTTAAAAGAAGGGATGAAAAGATTTGGATTCCACTCTATCCAAATCAAAACAGGGGAAATACTAGAACTAATACACAAGTTGTATTTCCGTAACCAACTCTGGTGACTTAAGGTTCATTGTGGTGAGAGATGGTCGGGAACTCAATCACAACTACCTCCTAAGTCCTGATTAGAATACTCAAATTCATACTGTCATCAAGGCAAGATGTTGAACCTCCCTCTCATACCACTTTGTCACGAACCAGCCCGGGTACCCTGGTAACCCGATAACTGATCCATCCCTGACATAGCCCGAAGGGCATTCCCGATCCCCACGGGTCGGCGACTAACACCTAGAATCACACAACATGCGAGTGGGAACGATTTCTTCCACAAGAATGTGGAAGCAATAGATAACGAAACAGTATTCATTACAAAAGAAAACTCCACCTGGAGTAATGTACCAGAAAACAAAGAGGCGTGAAAGCCTAAAGTACTACAACCCAAGTACCAAAAAGGGAAAAACAGTTCCAAACTCTCTAAGGACACAACTCACCAAGACCAAAGATCAACAACTAGATCCTCCTCCAAGATATTTCTTCCCTTTTCTCGAGCCTGGAAGGAGGAAATCTACAAATGCCCAAAGGCAAAAGTAGGGTGTGAGCCTAAGCCCAGTAGGTTACCACCAAAGATTCTATAACAGATTCCAAATATAGACTATCCAAATAAAATCTTTCAATTTTCAAATAAACAGGTTTGGCAATTCAAAAGCATATTCTAACAAAATATGTTTTACATTTTTAAAGGATGGAAATAAATATTTAAAGCAAAGGCTTTAAAAATGATGGAATATTTCTAAAACAATGGCTTAAAAAAACATCTATATAAAAAAATTTATATAAATTCAGCAGGCATGTAAAGCAGTTCACAAGCATTGGAATACATTTATATCTTAAATATAAATAAACAAGCGAGCAACATGGTCATCTCTCAAAAGGTGCAATAGTATTAACCAGTTATAGGATTCCACACTCCCTATGTAAAATCATCAAAATGTGTATACACACGTCCCTATGACACTGGATAAAGGAGACTCTTCACCAACCCATTGGGGATGTGACCCACCACAGTATGTTTTAGAACGTTGTCGTAGCATAGAGTGTATCCAAATAACTCACTAACTACCTAAGGCTTGCAAGCGCTCTTACATGATGGGTGAACTATTTTAAGAATGCTTAAAATATGATCAATCCCTTTCTTCCATTTCAAAAGTTCCAATTTCATTCCATTTAAAACCAAAAAAGGTTTTATTCAAAACATGCCTTTCCACAAGATAAAACCAATGAGTTTCTATCAAATCCTTTTTAAGCCATTTTCATAAGTTTGAAATCCATTCAAAACCAATTCCATCATTACATAATTCATTTCACAATTTAATTGAAATAATTTCCATCAAATCCAAAATTTAAATTAAACAATTTAAATCGTCCAATTTCCATAAACACACCCAATTCAATGGAATTGGGGTTTTCCAAATTTCCAGGCCAAAACCATTTCAAATATCTCGATTCACTGGAATCGTGTTTTTATAAATTTAATTGAAAGAAAACTAAAGAAATTGAATTTAAATCAACAATTGAAATAAATCAATAAAATACAATGATAATCAATTTGGAAAGTCGGGACGGAACCACCTACCTTGAAGGTTTTGACCAAAACCACAACGGTCGAGAACGCTCAAGAAAACTGGTTTTCTTCTTCAAGAACCCGCCTTAGATCTCTTCTCCTAGAAAGATCAAGACCAAATCTCATCAATTTTGGCATCAACAGACTTAGATCTACCCATAATGGGCATATATCTAAGAAATCGAGAGAAGAGGAGAAGTAGATCTAAGTAGATCTAAGAAACCGAACAAGAACGGTCACATACCTCAAGAATCCGGCTTCGATTCACCAAGAGGAGCCTTTGGATCACCTCCAGAATGATGGTAGAACCTTCTCTAACCATAGGAGAAGACAAATCCCGAGTTAGGGCCTCTTAGGAGGAAAAAAAGGTACTTAGAGACAAAACCGAGCAAGATCCACAATTTAAGGATCTCATTTAAGTGGTTGCACAGTTAGTTCACACGGTTTGACAAACCATGCGCTAGTCGTGCGACAGCTACTGCCTCAACCACCCTTCATGCACGGTTTAGCCGCATGGTTAGACAAACCATGCGCCACCCGTGCGGAAGCTACTGCCTCAACCTCCCTTCTCGTACGGTTTGGCTGCACGGTTTGACAAACCGTGTGCCGCCCATGCACAACCCAGAGTCCCTTATTTTTATTTAAAAGTTCACCCAACCATACCCCAAGTCTTTACTACAAAACAGAGGTACTTAGAAACATCAAAAGATACCTGAAAACGTAACGTGATGTTACAGTAAGGGGGGATGATGTGGGATTAGGCTAGTGTTTCCTATATTTTTTTCATTTTATAATAATATTAATAATAACAAATAATAATAAAACCAAAAATAAAATTAATAAAATAACCATAATAAAGATAATAATAATAAATAATAATAACAATAATTAAATAAATAATAATTATAACAAAAACTACAACAACAACAACAATAACAACAATAATAATAATAATAAATTATTACTAATTATATTAGCAACAATTTTTAAATAATAAAAATATTATTAAAAAATCTTAATAATAAAAATATTATTATTCACACAATAATAACATTATTATTATATTTTAAATATTTAACTCAACTTACTCACATAAATCATTATTTATTTCATCTGTTAGATAGTTGTACGGGCACCCGAGCTGATCGCGCGGCTACCGCCCACCGTACGGTGACTTCACACAGATCCTAAACCCACTAAAATTGTTAAATGATAAAAAAATTAAATCAGGACCCATCCCGGACCTTGGCATGAGAACCCTAAGCCAAGAAATAATAAAATAATAAAATAAAAATTAATTTAAAAATTCAGGGTGTGACAATATTAGTCATCTCAGTGATCCAAAACTAGAATTATTTTAGATCAATTTGATTTATGATCACATCTAGGCTAAGGTAATATGTAATAGAAAACTTATTATAATACACGGTTTCCATATCTACATTGACTGAGTATGTTGTGACTTTTGATGTAGCTTAATAAGCGGTATAACAACATTTTTTCTAGATTTTAGAGTTATACCTAGATAGTAAAGTGTAATCATATTATGATGAAATTTAAACTATGGTATTATCCATGATGTTAAGGTTGACAATGAAAAAAAAGGTATATACTCAGTGATATTGTCTCTTTAGATATTTTCTCAGAGAGATGACGCCATAGTATGTAGAAAAATCCCTAAACACTACAAAATATTTGAATTTTTCCAACAAAAATTTAAAGAAAGATAATATATTTGTTGGTAAAAATGAGTAATTCCAACAGATATTAAGTTTTATTGGTATTAATTTTGACTACCAACACTTTTTTTTACCAACAAATACATCTGTTGATATTGATGGTTTGATACCAATGAATCTTTTACCAACAATTATATATGTTGTTTTATCATACTAATACCAACATTTTTTTTACTAACACATTAATTTATTATTAATAATAACTATCACCAAAAAAATCTATTTCCATCGATAATTTTTTTTACAACAACCTATTCAATAAAAACAAATATTTTATCAATAACCAATTAAGAGAAACCAAATTTTTTATAAAAATTATTATTTTTATGACCAAAGTCAATATCCATTTGCTGGGGTTATTTAAAATATCTCATTAATTGGTTTCAATTTTAAATTTTATCCAAATATTAATAGTGTTTATAATTTTCAATGTTCTTCAATTAATAAGAATTTAAATATACTTTATAAAAAAATTAATTTAAATCATTATGATATTTGATATATTTATATATATCCTCGATACCCTATATATACATGATAATTTAATTTTTATATTTAAATTTAGTAAACATAATTAAATCTAATCAAAATAAATTCAAAAAATCAATTATTTAAATTTAATAAATAAAAACATAACAATCAATTATGTAATATTATTATATTAATAATTGTATTTTACATATTTAAATTATTGAAACAAATACTTAGTATATTTATAATTTAAAATATGAAATGATATTTGTTATTTGATATTTTATTTATTTAATTTTAATTTTAAAAATTCTATCACCTACCGTTCTACCAGAGACACCAACGCGTCCCTGACCCCGATCATTCCGCCCCACGTCGTCTTGGATTCATAGCTCCACCTCCAATCCATTCTCGTGCCTGTGAAATCTCCTCGTGATCTAAAATCTTTACCAAGGACATTCCTGTGACACAAAATCCAATCTGTTTTGGTGCTTCAAGGTATTGTGGAAACCCTAAATTCCCTTTTTACTATTACTCACTTATCACTCCCCGTTATGCTCTTCATCGTCGACTCAGGTATTTTTTCCTCTAGTTCATATTCTATCCGCTTCATGATTTCAATAAATATTCCTTTATTGTGTTTCTATCTAACCCTATCTTCTACTGTACAAAGGTAATTTTTATCTAAGCTATAAATTTATTCCATTTCCCTAAAAATGATGAAAAAAATGAAAAATTAATATTCAATTTTTTTCTTTTTATGATAGAAAGTTTCTAGTTTTAGTTTACATGTTAATTAATTTTATAATCTATATTAAATAGTAATAATATTTAGTAATAACATGCTCATTTACTGAGTTCAATTGGTTGAAAATTGAATCGTACACAGGAACATTCTTAATGAATATATGTAATGATAAGAGTTGGGTGATGTTAAGAATATATCAAGACTATCTAAGAGTAGTTGATTTATTCCTTGATATTTCCTTTGAAACCTAAGTAAGGTATTTCATGATATTAGTCTAGCTATGGTTCTGTGATCGTTTTATGGTCTAGTTAATAATTTTCTATTAGTTTTTGTTGAAGTTTCAAGTTTTGTCTGATTATTTATTTGAACTATATCTAAATGTTGAAAATGTTTGGAATCCTTGTTCTTTTATTGGAGGGATTTCTACTCTAGTGCCACTGCTAATGCTGTTGAAATATTTTTGGAGTGTAATGGAAAATCATGTGTGTCTTTTAGATGATATTTTACAATATACAGATGGAGACCTAAAAAGGCACCATGTATCTCCTTCTCACAAGCGCCTGAAGGATATTTTTCATACCCCACCTAAATGTATCAAATGAAAAAGGTGATGATTCCATTGATGATAACTATCTGATTATCATTTTGTAGTTACCAGAAATCTTGGATCTCATATACATGAGGATTAGTTGGTCTCTAATGAAATTATGATGAAGCTGGAAAGGAATCATCATTTGGAGAGTTAGAGTTCACATGATACATTGGAAAATTCATGTGTTACTACTATGGGAGGTCGGAGCTCCACCTGGGGATGTCATGAGAAGAAACTTGAATTAATAGCTTTTTATGGTATCTCCTCTAACGTTTGTTTCATGTTAGGTTGTTTGTTATCTCTTTTATTTTCTTGATGGTGTAATCTCATTACACCTTATGTTTTCACTTTATACTTCACTTTCATTAATAAAATTTTAAGGGGAATGGGATGGGAAACCAACCCATGTCTCATTTATTAGTAAATAAAGCACTAGAATAGTTATAATAATATTTTTTCATGCCTGTATGATTGTGTATTTTTTCATAATGAAAAACTTTGCATTTATAATTTCCCAAATTCTAGTGTCGTGAGGTGGAAAACTAATAATGATGGGAGAATTATGAAATTAAAAAATGGTACAAATCACCATTAAAGGTATCTCATCACTTCCCCTTGAAAACTAGGCTTATCCCATTGGATGTTGACCAGTTCAGCCTTTTGTACCTAATACAATTCATGGTGGTGGTTTAACAGACCCATCCTCACCTTATGGGCACCAATGTAAGGCTTCCATCCCTGCATGTTAAAAAAGGTGTTGTTCTTGTTTATTCATTTTTTGGTTCTATTTTTATTTCTCGTGATTGATTATTGTGGTTCTCTGTGATGGTGTATTGGTGTTAATGACATTATTATTTCTAGAGGGTTTTCATCTGGTTGGCCTGAAATAGATAGTTGGAATAGGGTCGCATGATGTTGATGCTGCCAAAGCATCGATCTATCTAATGACTGTCTTACTATTGTTGCGAATCACTAGAAATGTTTCAAGCATCACCAGAAGAAACATAAGTTTCACTTAGTATGATTTTTATATTACATATCAGATTCACTTCAGTGGTATGACCATGACTTCCAGTATCTTTTGACATAAATAGTCATGTTGTTGGTATGTTTAATTTTTCAGTTCTTTATTTCCCCTCGTAGATTATTATAATCTTTGAAAACTTAATTTTTAATATCATAGTATTTTGATCTTCTTTAATGGTCATGCTAAATAAGACAACTCCAGGTTATCATAGTAGAGCATTCTGTATTAATATCATAATAGAATGTTTTCTATTTTTAATATCATTGCATACTGCACTAAAGAGTCTATAGGGGGAGTAATGAAAGCCATATGAGACCCATGGGAACCCTTAATAGATCATGAGTAATTCATATTCTTCTTCGTTACTTATTTATCCGTTCAGTAATCCATAGAATGTGATCTGGAATTTCATCTTCATCATCATCAACCGCCTTAATAGAATCCACTCATACTCTCAAACAACAGCTCCTGGACATGGTCCTCTCCCAACAGAATGAGGGATTGGTCGACCATCAGTTTGGATCGATAAACTCTCAAAAAATTACAGTCAGTCCCCTTTTCATGGTTGAAATGATTCGCATATTCCACACAACTATTCAAGTTCCCCTTAGAGAGATGACCTAAACCCTGGATAAACCATTTCTGGATTTTCATGAAATGGATGAGTGTTGAATCTAACTTAGGAAGCACATCATGTAATGGTTCTCATCACAAGAGAGTTATGTTGAACTTCATCAAGCTATTGACAATAAGTCTAAAGAAGGATGTCTTTTGGCATTGAATGGTCTCAAAAATGAATTCCATAATTTGCATGGTAGTTTTTACACAATCCTTCAGTTGGAGAGAATGATTGTATTAAATGAAAATCACCAAGGTGTGATCCACTAGATGCAGAACATCATTTTATTTTTATATATTCTCTTAAAAGAATGACACATGAATACCTTAGACTCCACACACACACAGAAACACATTTCAATAATTTTTTTATTTTTTTAGCTTCTCTTACCAGAAAACTTCCTTTGACGGTCCAAACATCTATCCTATTTTAGATGTTGACATGCAATAACTATTCTGGTACTTTGTTCATGATATACTTTTTCATATTTTTAATATCATAGTAAACTATTTTGTATTAATATCATATTAATAACGTTCTTCATTACTATTTATGTATTTTTGTTGTAAATTCTCAATAAATTTTAATTGTATTTATGTGTGTTTGATGTGGTGTAGGAATCAAATAATTCTTTTAGTAGTAAATAGTGGACTCTACCTATCAACATATTCTGATATTTTTTTGGGTTTCACTTAAAATAAAATTAACAAGAATGTTCAAGTTATTCACTGGTTGGATTTTTCTTTTTTTATCTATCATTTAACATAATTTGTTTTCAAAAGTTAATTTCTTTACGAATTCCCTATTACATACCATTAGAATCATGTGTTTTATTTTCTTTGTAATTGATACTGTTGTAATAGATTTCACATCTGTGACTTTTTCAATGTAAAGTGCAACACACTGGAGGTTCTAGACTGTCATATCACTGATAAGAAACTCATGAAGAATGATAAGAGGTTTCATGATCATCAGGATAGGTTTAGTCTATTGGGGCTTCAATCACTTTACCCTCCCAAACTGATTTCACATATATTACTCCTATAATACAATTCATATTAGCCAAAAATTTATGGCCAGTAGCAATATTTCAATAATCGTGGGTAACTTATATGCTTCCTCCCTAGCTAGTTCTAATTCTGGGTTTAATCCTCAAGTTCAGTAGGGACTATTGGGTTATCGGATGGCCAACATCTATCTGTAACAGTAGTGTCAAATTCACACCATCTTAGTGTGGAAACTTGGAATGAATGTGTAGGTATAGTTCCAAGTTCAGAGGTCAATGTTGAAGCTGATATATGAGAAAGCATAGGGGAAGATTTCTAGGGCCATGTGATGGTTTTTTCAGTTAAAATGAACTCTCAGAATCACTATATAGCCAGGTATGTTGTTGTTCTTCTAGTTAATTTCCTTATGAAAATCAAGTTCAAAATCAGTTTATGCTTGTATCCACCAGCTTTAAATACACTTTCAATTAGGGTAATCAAAATTTTCTATAATGTTTTCATGTTTATTATGTCTTTCACCTTCACTTCATTTTTTTTATACATTCATTTATATCTATTTTAGTTTCAATTAATGTAAATATTTTGCATGGATTTGTGGGTATTCTCTTTGGCTGTGTGGTGTAGATATTGGAGCTAAATGGTGTGGCATAACAACGACCTGAGGTTCCTCACTGGCACTGGAGGTTACTTGATTTGTTGATATGTCAACAGAGATGATGAATGAAAAATTATCATTCTATGAATATTATTATTTTTATATTATTTTTTATTTTATTTTGGTTTTAATTCATATAGATATTTTTCATTAATTTGTGGGTATTCTATTTGGTTGTGTGGTGTAGATCTTGAAGGTGAAGGTTGTGGAATAACAGTGACTTCAGGTTCCTCACTAGTATTGGAGCCAACTTGATTTGTTGAGATCCAAATAGGGATATTGAATGAAAAATTATCATTTTTATACCTTCATTTTTTGTTTCAATTCATATAGATATTTTGTACTAATTTGTTGGTATGCTTTTTGGATTTTTACAGTGTAGATCTTGGAGTTGATGGGTGAGCATAATGACTTGAGGTTACTCACTCGTATTAGAGCTGATATGGTTTGTTTTTTCTAATGATCTAAATGGGGGGTGAATGATCTTATGTAGGAGTAACTATACTTCTACAATTATGGGTGATAGAGGATTGGATTCAAGATACAACATGCCATTTTTTCATTTAGGGGGGGGTGGGTGGGGTGGGGGTGCAGTGGTAGATTTTGGGTTTTTGGGTTTTATGATATTTTTATGTATCAGTCAACATAAGTATGTATTGATTCATTTTGTATTAAATTTTATTATTAATATGATTAATATTTTTCTAAGTTTGAACATGTGTGAAAATATTATTCGATTTGATAATTAAAACAGGTGTATTATATATGATAAATTAATAAATACAATATAAAATTTTATCAATAAATATTTAAACAACACCTAAACATAATATCTTATTTGAAATATAAATAAAAATTAATTAATTATTTGTATTGGTTATGAAATTTAATAATATTACCAATAGGTAAATTTGTTATAGAAACTTGTTGCTAAACATCTTGACCAACACATATATTATCTGCTGGTATTATTATAATTGGGACAAAACTATTTTATCTGTCACAATAACATTTAGTGATAGAGTTTTTACCAATAGTTTAGCGACAAGAAAATTTTTGTTGGTAAAATGTTTTACCAATAGAAAATTCACATTTACCAACAGATATATCCCTATTGGAAAAAGCTAATTATTTTGTAATGAAATCATGGCAAGCCTAGCAGTTTTAGCCATAACTCAGAAGAAATATGTTGATCATGTGTCACTACTACAACTTGGCCCTTTATCAGTGCTAAAAATCAGCATTAACAGCGCTAGAAAAGCGCTGTTAATGCCGGCGTAGATAAAGGGGGGGTCCCCTTTATCAACGCACCTCTAGTGCTGTTTAAGGTGTCCTTTATCAGTGCTCAAAAAAGCGTTGATAAAGACACCATCACCTGCACCAAAAAAAACAGAACATGCACACCAGAATACCTGCACAATGTAGCACATGTACACCTGCACACCATAGCACCCGCACACAATATTTTGACCGACAACGGTATATACATTTACTTAGCATCATGAATACAAAAAAACACATTGCTATATACATTTAAAATATTGTTTTACATGGTTACAATTACAATTATTCAACAATAGTTATAAACATTCATGTTTCATCCTTTGATATTTGTGATCCGCTCTCGATGGTATTTGTTGCCGAACAAAGCATCCGAACTCAATGAAAAAAATTCACCTATATAAGAAAAAAATATTATGTTAGTAATGCAATAATGAAAGAAATTAAAACAGTAATATGAAATAATACATTAATATGGAAATGTGAAACTAAAATATGAAATTTTAAACTCAAATGTTTTCATTTTCATAAAAATGAAAGGGAATAATGTAAAATCAATATGTTTTTTATTGATTTATCTCATTTAATAAATACTGATTCTTTATCTATTGAAAAGATTTACCAGCCACACTATGCATCGGATTGAGGTGCGGTCGACTCATACACGTCACAAATGACTCATGGATCGTTTTCCAAAAGTTTCAAAACAATCCGAACGCATTTCCTCGGTATTTTGTATGCCAGTAGTGTTGTTTTCCAAAGTTTATCTCAATTTGAAACTGATATCAGACACTTTTATCCATACCGGTCACATCGTGCATTGGATTGAGGTGCGGTCGATTCGTATACATCAAAAATGACTCATGGATCGTTTTCTTCAAGTTTCAAAACAATCCGAATGCGTTTGCTCGGTATTCCGTATGTCAGTAGTGTTGTTTTCCAAAGTTTATCTCAATTTGAAACTGATATCAGACACTTTTAGCTATACCGGTCACACCGTGCATCGGATTGAGCTACGGTCAATTCTTACATGTCAAAAATGACTCGTGGATCGTTTTCCTAAAGTATAAAAACAATCCGAACGCGTTTGCTCAGTTTTCCGTATGTCAGTAGTGTTGTTTTCTAAAGTTTATGTCATTTTCAAATTGATATCAGACACTTTTAGTCATATCGGTCACACCGTGCGTCGGATTGAGGTGCGGTCAATTCTTACACGTCACAAATGACTCATGGATCGTTGTTCTAAAGTATCAAAACAATCCAAATGCGTTTTCTTGGTATTCTGTATGTCATTAGTGTTGTTTTCCAAATTTTATCTCAATTGGAAACTGATATCAAACACTTTTACCCATAACGGTCACACCGTGCATCGGATTGAGGTGAGGTCGATTTGTACACGTCACAAATGACTCATGGATTGTTTTCCTAAAGTTTCAAAACAATCCGAATGTGTTTTCTCGGTATTCCATATGTCATTAGTGTTGTTTTCCAAAGTTTATCTCAATTTGAAACTGATATCAGACACTTTTATCCATACCGATCACACCGTGCATCAGATTGAAGTGCATTAGATTCTTACACATCAAAAATGACTCGTGGATCGTTTTCCTAAAGTATCAAAACAATCCGAACGCGTTTTCTTGGTATTCCGTATGTTAGTAGTGTTGTTTTCTAAAGTTTATCTCAATTTGAAACTGTTATCAGACACTTTTAGCCATACCAGTCATATCATGCGTCAGATTGAGGTGCGGTCAATTCGTACACGTCACAAATGGATCTTGGATCATTTTCCTAAAGTATCAAAACAATCCGAATGCATTTTCTCAGTATTCCGTATGTCAGTAGTGTTGTTTTCTAAAGTTTATGTCATTTTCAAACTGATATTAGACACTTTTATCCATACCGGTCACACCGTGCGTCGGATTGAGGTGCGGTCGATTTTTACATGTCACAAATGACTCATGGATTGTTTTACTAAAGTTTAAAAACAATCCGAATGTGTTTTCTCAGTATTCCATATGTCATTAGTGTTGTTTTCAAAATTTTATCTCAATTTGAAACTAATATCAGACACTTTTAGCCATACCGGTCACACTGTGCGTTAGATTGAGGTGAGGTCAATTCGTACACGTCACAAATGACTCATGGATCGTTGTCCTAAAGTTTCAAAACAATCTAAATGCATTTTCTCAATATTCTGTATGTCAGTAGTGTTGTTTTCTAAAGTTTATCTCAATTTGAAACTGATATCAAACACTTTTAGCCATACCGGTCACATCGTGTGTCAGATTGAGGTGTGGTTGATTCGAACACGTCACAAATGACTCTTGGATCGTTTTCATAAAGTATCAAAACAATCCTAATGCATTTTATTGGTATTCCGTATTTCATTAGTGTTGTTTTCCAAAGTTTATCTCAATTTGAAACTGATATCAGACACTTTTAGCCATACCGGTCACACCGTGCATCGGATTGAGGTGTGGTTGATTCGTACACATCAAAAATGACTCATGGATCGTTGTCCTAAATTTTAAAAACAATCCGAACGTGTTTTCTCGGTATTCCGTATGTTAGTAGTGTTATTTTACAAAGTTTATCTCAATTTGAAACTGATATCAGACACTTTTAGCCATACCGGTCACATCGTGCGTCGGATTGATGTGCAGTTGATTCGTACACGTCACATATGACTCGTGGATCGTTTTCCTAAAGTATCAAAAAAATCCGAATGTGTTTTATTGGTTTGTCGTATGTCAGTAGTGTTGTTTTCTAAAGTTTATCTCAATTTGAAACTGATATCAGACACTTTTAGCCATATCGGTCACACCGTGCATCGGATTGAGTTGAGGTCAATTCGTACACGTCACAAATGACTCGTGGATCGTTGTCCTAAAGTATCAAAACAATCCGAATGTGTTTTCTTAGTTTTCCGTATGTCAGTAGTGTTGTTTTCTAATGTTTATGTCATTTTCAAACTGATACCAGACACTTTTATCCATACTGGTCACACCGTACGTCAGATTGAGGTGTGGTCGATTCATAAACGTCACAAATGACTCATGGATCATTGTCTTAAAGTTTCAAAACAATACAAAAGCATTTTCTCAGTATTCTGTATGTCAGTAGTGTTTTTTTCCAAAGTTTATCTCAATTTGAAACTGATATCAGACACTTTTAGCCATACCGGTCACACTGTGCGTCGGATTGAGGTGCGGTCAATTCGTACACGTGACAAATGACTCGTGGATCATTTTACTAAAGTATAAAAACAATCCGAACGTTTTTTCTTAGTTTTTCGTATGTCAGTAGTGTTGTTTTCTAAAGTTTATGTCATTTTCAAACTGATATCAGACACTTTTATCCATACCGGTCACACCATGCATCGGATTGAGGTGTCGTCAATTCGTACACATCACAAATGACTCATGGATCGTTGTCTTCAAGTTTGAAAACAATCCGAACGCATTTTCTCATTATTCTGTATGTCAGTAGTGTTGTTTTCCAAAGTTTATCTCAATTTGAAACTGATATCAGTCACTTTTAGCCATACCGGTCACACCGTGCGTCGGATTGAGGTGTGGTCAATTCATACATGTCAAAAATGAATCTTGGATCATTTTACTAAAGTATCAAAACAATCCGAACATGTTTTCTCTGTTTTCCGTATGTCAGTTGTGTTGTTTTCTAAAGTTTATCTCAATTTGAAACTAATATCAGACACTTTTAGCCATACCCGTCACACCGTGTGTCAGATTGAGGTGCAGTTGATTCGTACATGTCACAAATGACTCATGGATCATTTTCCTAAAGTTTCAAAACAATACAAACATGTTTTCTTGGTATTCCTTATGTCAGTAGTGTTGTTTTCTAAAGTTTATGTCATTTTCAAACTGAGTAGTAGGAATTCACTAATCTAAGGATATGAAACATAAGAAATGGAGATCATAGATTCTAAATAAGTGTACAGGGATATATCAATGACCATATCAATATAACATAAGTATTAGGAATTCACCTTCATTGTCCAATTTGTTTACATTCTTCCATCAGGTACGCTGCCCATTCATTTCTAAAGATACTTATATCATCTTCTGAATAGCAGTTTTTGCGACAATCATAGTAGTACTGAAAAAATATAAATACACAAAGGATTAATAATTATTTTAAATAAATTAGTAATTATTTTCAAAAATACCTCTTCAGGGATGCTAGTTTGTTCATGAAATATGATCTCTTTCATAAATTTACAAACATAATAACCGTAGTCCTTGTCGTTTGTTTGTTTCAGACACTGCAGAAACATCGAGAAAAATAAGTAACTTGTTTTGATATGTATTTGGATAGTGAAATATAATTATATATACCTAGATACTTCTCCATTTGTAGATCTTGTGGGCATTGTCGTCCTTATGCCCTGGATTCATTCCAGCCTTTAGACGATATTCATACACCGCCCTATCATAACAAAATCCTCATTAAAAGATAATATAAATTATATAAATATATATTTAGTTCTAAAATGTTGGATCTAGTGTATTACAAATTGACAATCACCATCATGTGTGGTCGGTTAGTTGGATATCCATGCAGTGAATCTAGAAAATAAATCTTTGGAGTATCCAAATTGACTGCAATGAGCATCCAATGTTCCCTAAAAACACAAAAAGAAATAAGTACTGATAGAAATGAAAATATAATTGATATGATTAAAATTTAGATTTTTACCCCTGCAACGTTGGTATTAAAAAGAGTCTATCAGTCGTAATTCTTCTTTGAAACGTTCTGAGCAGATTTGACATTAATTCTGCCTGAAAATTAGAATCTATTTCTTCTCGTTGTGTAGAAATGGTGTGAGGACTAACGAGTCCAAATTTGTATTCATGGGAAAATCCCTTCAATTGTTTTTCATATATACTCCTGTGAAAAATATGAGATGTTTTTAGCCATAATTATCAAATTATATCAGCTTTTGTAAAATCAAATCATGAAAACATACCTCATGTATACATTTATAATTGAGGCGCTTAGCCAGTCGTATGTGATGATCTCAGAAACAGCGTCTGCAATAATGAAATCTAATGTTTCCTCTCCGTGCATATCTTTTTCACAAACAATTGTATGACTCTTGTCATCTTTCATTTTCGTATCCACATGAGCTTGCAATGATATTAAATGTGGATATAGAACGGGCAGGGTGAACGTGCTCTCAGTAGATCGTTTTGATCAGTTGGTTGATCCAATGTTGGAGCCGCTCTTTCATTTTAGCTTCTCCATTTTTTCCTCCTGTAATAACATTCATCGGTTCAGCCATTTTCTAATTTAATGTTAAAGGTTCTGCTTGAAAAATGAATTGGAAATGAATACCTCCTGGTCGACATGTTTTTTTACAAGATTCGACGGCCATGCAACAAATGTTCCAACAGCTTTTTCCACCGTATGAATTTTGTCATCGTCATTCGGCACAGGTAGCTCGGTGCTCGGATCATGAGCTACATTAATCGATACTTTGACATGACTGTTTGGAAGTGGTCTAGAGTGTAGCATGTCATTATGCATATTGAACACCATAGCCCTCACTACAAGGCGATGGGTGGGAGTTGACAGATATAAATCACAGTCATTTTCACCCTGTAGAATATCATTACATGAAAGGTATCAGTGTCTATGTGATTCACATCTCACAAAAACGAATATTATAACATTGATTACCTCGGTTAAGTCATGTCTTTGAGGGGAATGGCTCACCTCAAAGCTGGTGAGGGGTGGATCTTCTGGCGCGGGTTGTTCTTGAGTTGTTTGTTCTCTTTGCCTCTCCTCCATCAAACTCTTTAGCATCTCTCCCTGAGTTTGTAATAGTTCTTCAAGGGTAGCTACTCTATCTCTCATTACATGCAATTCTTTAGTTTGGTCATCCTCTTTTTTTTCTAAAAATATGCCAGGGGTGACACCCCAAAACCCACACCTCTGATGCGGCCATACTGTTCTGGCTGTTTCAAGGCCGTTGAAAGTATGTCTGCATCCGGTGCGGGTGTTGTTGATTCCTGTGAATATGTCAAATAGAAAATATGGAAAAATAAGTAAGCATCATTATGTAATAGTTATTTAAAGCAAAATAAGTTTATATTATGTCCTACTTACACATGTTTCCCACACTTTTTGTGTGTTTTCATCTATCAGTTTCCCCTCTTTATTAACACAAGCCTCCTTCCATAGCACATGGCGTGGAATGGAAGTGACTTGAGATTTTTCTTCATCAATCTACATATAAACAGAGAAACTTGGTTACAGTGTTTTTTTATGTCACATAAAATTATTACAATAATTTTAAAATACGCACCAATTTTTTTTCAATTGAAGCGTACCCCAGCCTTGCTTTACGGTAGGGGTACGCTGGTTTTGCTACCCATTCTTTATTTTCAGCACTCAGTTGTTGTTTCATAAATAAAAACCTGTCAATCAACGTGATGAATACAAGCAACGTTACACAACGTGTAACCAAACACAATGTACTTGAAAATTTTGTTCCGCACGACGGTTGCAAAAAGCATCCCACGTTCCTTGGGATATAAAGTGTGCATAAAGAGGAGGTGGGTGAGGCTTGATTTTCCCTTCAGCATCTTTCAGATGATATTTCGTTAAAATGGTGTGAAAGCCTCTATGAATCCTTCCTGCCAGTCTTAAAAAATATTCTTTGTGCGAAACATCTACTATAAATGCACTCTGCAAGAGATGGTGAAGGGTTAGTCAATATTTCAGTATTTTATTTTATTTTAATAAATTAAATATATGATATCATAATGTTACCGTAATCTCTTCCCATATTAATGTTTTCAACCCGCTGACAACATGGTGCCACGACTCTACATCAATCGTCACGCGTTATCGAGTGATGATTCCAATGTAGCTACTAAACATGGCTTTGTTGGGGTTTACATGCTAGCCTAGTTTATTCCATCCCACCTCATATTTGATG
Organism: Viscum album; assembly: GCA_963277665.1. Classification (NCBI taxonomy): domain Eukaryota; kingdom Viridiplantae; phylum Streptophyta; class Magnoliopsida; order Santalales; family Viscaceae; genus Viscum; species Viscum album. The sequence goes on from OY728129.1 coordinate 4,613,775, forward strand.
CCTTTTGCTTTTGCCTTAAGGATTTTGGCTAAAACTATCAAACTATGGCGCACCTGATTTTTTTGTGTCGCTGGGGTTTCATCACCTACCATTTCCTCAGTTTCTGCATCATCATTATGTTTCTCCGAAGCGCTAGCATCGGCACTGGAACCAGCTGCAACAGGTTGAGAGACCTGTTGTACGTCAGCAGTGGGACCACCTGCAACAGGTTAAGAGACTTGTTGTCTCTCAACAGTGGGACCAGCTGCAACAGGTTGAGAGACGTGTTGTGTCTCAGGACTGGGTGCATCAGCAGGTGAAGAAGTCATTATCTGCAGAACTGGTTTAAAATTTAATTTAGATCACATAAAAGCAGCAGAGAACAGATAATAACATAATGTAACACAATCTATATTACAATAAAAATCAATAACCTGATTATTGAACTCTCTTTTTTTAAAGGCTGAAGGGATTTGACCCCTCTATCAACTATCCATATCCATTCATTGTGGTATCCTCTGACATACAAAACGTCATCTACATTGGGACCACTATGAAATGATTGCAAAGTCCCAATGAAAGGGTCATCTTCCATTGAATTTTCATCTGACCCTTCACCTGTTTTAGTCGATAACAGAACGATTGACCAGTTTCGGTTTGCGGGATCTGGAACATAAAATACTTGCACTGCCTGTGATGCCATTATAAACGGTTCGTCTTTCTCTCCTTCCTTACTGAAATCAACTTTCACGAATCCCAAATCATCTATTTTAACAGCACTCCTGTTATCAACCCACTTTCATTGAAATATCGAAACTTGAAATTCCGTATAATCCAACTCCCATATTTGTTTGATGATGCCAAAGTATGACATATTCGCATAAATTGGATTTCTGTCCTTAGCACTGGAAACATGCATCGCTTCAGCCACAAGTGTAAACCCACTATTCTGCATGGCACTATCTTCATCATGTTCATTAGTATAAAATGTATAACCATTAACTACATAAGCATTGTAAGATAATGCATACACACTTGGTCCTCCAGCTATCCATCGAATTTATTTCGAAATTGACTCTGGATTTTCATCTGACTTCTTAAAAATATGATCTCGAAACCATCATATAAACTGCCGATTATGTGTATCTGATATCCATTTTTCAGCCCTAGATGGATTCAAATGCCTAAGAATTTCTTTGTGGATTTCAAAATATGGGTCAACGTCGAAACTGTTATGCAAAACATAAAGGTGGGTCTTCTTCCGATCTGTAATATTGATTGTGAAAACCTTTCTTCCAGAAGTTCCTTCACCCTCAAGCCGCCCAGTGTGGCGAGATTTCGGTAAGCCAATTCTTTCCACCCCAGACAAGTAATCGGTACAGAATTCAATGGCTTCCTCAACAATATATCGCTCTACAATACAACCCTCTGGCCGACTTTGATTTTTGACATACCCTTTCAAAATATTCATATACCGTTCAATGGGTTACATCCATCTATAATGTACAAGACCACATAGTCGAATCTCTCTCACCAAGTGGACCATCAAATGAACCATCATATCAAAAAATGAAGGCGGGAAGAACATTTCTAATTCACATAATATGACGACAATTTCTTTTTCCATAGATGGAAATTTCGCCGGGTCTATAACTTTACTGCATATAGCTTTGAAGAATAAACACGGTTTCATTAATGTATGGAAGACATTCTTGGGAAAAATGCAACGTAAAGCAATTGGAATGAGATTTTTCATCAAAACATGACAGTCATGTGATTTCAGACCTTTTAACTTCAAGTCACTCATTGACACAAGGTTACTGATATTTGACAAATGCCCCTCTGGAACCTTTACGTCATTCAAGAAGTTGCAAAACCGATATCTCTCTTACCTGGAAAGAGTGTAAGCAGCAGGAGGAAGAAATGTTCATTTTTCACCCTTCACTGGTTCCAACTCTTCTCGTATTCCCATCTCAACCATGTCCAACCTAGCCTTAATTCCATCTTTTGTTTTTTCAGATGTATTTAACAACATGCCGATAACACTATCAAAAAAAAAATTCTACATGCATAACATCAATAAAATGTCTTACATACAGACAATTCCAGTATTGTAATTCAAAAAAAACTTATCTCTTTTTCCAACCGATTTTCGTAAGGTTTTTCGAAGCCGGTTTACTAAAAGTAGTGTCCACATTTTTAACTTTCTCAAACAATTGATTTCCTGTTAGTGGAGATGGTGTTGTACGTTCTTCTGAACTTCCATCGAATGATGTCGTCCCAGAACGGGACTTATGTCGTCGCGGTAGAAATCTGCGATGTCCTAGAAACACGGTTTTCAATGAATGTTTCAACCTAATTGATTGTGTACCTTCTTCGAAAATGGGACAGCCTTGAGTTCCTTTAATGCTATATCCTAACAAATTTCCATAAGCAAGGAAGTCCTTTATCATCCCGTACAACATGACTCTCAAAGTGAAATCTTCCTTTCTGTAAGCATCATACAATGTAACACCTGAATCCCACAATAATTTCAAATCTTCGATCAATAGAGCTAAATAAACATCAATATCATTACCCGGTTGTTTTGGTCCTGATATAAGCATATATAACATGATGTATTTTCGTTTCATGCATAACAAAAGTGGTAAGTTATAATTTATCAACATAACCGGCCATGTACTGTGACTGTTGCTTTGAAAACCAAAAGGATTCACTCCAACTGTAGATAACGCAAGACGAAGGTTTCTCGACTCATTTCCAAATTCAGGATACTCATGATCGATTCTCTTCCACTGAGGAGATTTTACCAGGTGACGTAGTATCCCATATTTAATTCTTGTATATTCATGCCATGTTAATTGTTCTATAGTCTCCTCACTTCCATATAGGCGTCTAAACCTTGTAATGATTGGAAAGTACCATAAAACTTTAGTAAGACTGGATTCATCTTTCTTGTATCGAGAAGCACCACACTTTGGGCATTCTGTAAGTGATTTGTGGTCCTTGCGAAATAGTATACAGTCATCCAGGCAGGCGTGTATTCTTTCATAGATCATACCCATAGAGCGTAGCATTTGTTTGGCATCGTATGTTCATCTCAGGAGCTCATTGTCTTCTAAGAGCATGTCATTCATGAGGGCAAGTAGTTTCGTAAAACTGTCGTCACTCCACCCGTTGTCTGCTTTCAAATTATACAGCTTCAGTACGGCTGACAATGCTGTATATTTAGTGCAACCAGCATACAATGGCGTATTTGCACAACTTTTTAACTTCTCAAACAATTTTGGGCAATCATGAAGTTCATCTTCGAAGGTCCTTGTCATTTCCTCAATACAATCTTTATCATCATTCACATATGTAATCACATCCTCCATATGTTCATCTTCATTGTTCATGTTTGTAATCATATCAGATGATCCATAAAACGCAGTGTCACCCCAGTCACTACCTACATTCATTGTTTCCCCATGTTTATTCCAACATGTATAACTCTGATCTATTCCGTGACAGATCAAGTGTTCTTCCAACTCATCTGGACTAATTTTTTTTGAATAAAATCAGCGTAAACACGGGCAAAGGATTTGAGAAGAGTCACATGCATGATCTTTTGCAAACTTGATAAACTCTTTCACGCCTTCTTCATACTCTTTTGTCAACCTATTGGCATTCATCCATTCTTTATTTATATTCATCCTATTTGAAATCCATAGGATGAGTATATAGGTTAGAGGAGAAGGAATATGAGTATAATTTAGATAAAAAACAAGATACTTCAAAAATGGTAGGGGGAATGCTCATTAATAGAAAATCTTGGGTGGTTCTTGGGATTCATCCAATCTCTTCCTCTCTTCGATCACCCCTGATGAGGGGTGGTTCTTGGGAGTTTTTTATAGTGTGTTAGTGGGGTTCACCACTATAGACATGGGTTAACCATACCTTTTGTGAGGAAGTAGGATAATCAGTGCAACTTGTGGATCAATCTCATAGGGTGGTCTCTATAGGGTGTCCGTACAAGGAAATACCTCATGGGTAAGGCCAATAGGTAGCCTAACATGTGCATCAAAAGTAAAAGTGTAAAGAGTTCATTGAAAAACATGGGACCAAATGCCTAAGTAATAAGCAGTATATGTTTTCCACAAGGGCGCCCATGGAAGTGGCCATAATGGGCACCTTAGTCTATATAATGGTTATGTGGGAGTCTCTATATGCTATCTAGGCATGAGCTAAGGCACAATGACTAATCCTCAGATAATAACCCTTCATCTGGGTGCTCTTGGATGTGGGAGGATCATGGATGCTCGTGGGCTCATGAGTGATCAACACCCAACTCTTTAGTGTATTTGTCTTGTTCAGATCAAGACACAAAGCAACATAGGTAGTGGATGTAGAAAAGTAAGAAGAATAAACCCCAAGATAACTCTGAACTCACCCAGTGTCAAATCCAAATCCCTACCACCTAGTTTGAAGGTGATATAGATTAATTATATCTTGAAAGTTGTAAAGAACTCTAGAAAGAGCTCCTAAAACGTCTCCTCAAGAACATCAATAATTTGGGAGTGTTTCATTGATGCGAAGGGCTACCATAACAACCTTGTCGATGAGGACCTTGTGTATTATGACCAAATACATGGATTTGTTGGTGAAAATTGACTTGGATTGAAAATGGTCCAAGCACATATAGTGTTGCATTTCCTCAAAGTGAAAATAGGGATGGACATTGGTAGGTGGAAACACATCTTGTGAGTGGTGGGATTCAAAAGGAAAATAAAAACCCAACGAGATAGAATCTTGTAATGGTGGTGGAAAAGAAGAGGGAGAAGGAGATGGTGGAGTTAGAGTTTGGGTCTAGTGCTTAGCTGAAATAGGTCACGATCCATAAGCTATGTGTTTGGATGGGGGAAGGCACCTACCCTTAGTTCAAATCATGGTTCTAGGAGGGAAGTGAGTATGGGTGGAGGAAGGGGAGGAGGTTTAGTTAGAGGAGAGGGAGATGAGGGAGGAGGGAAGGCATGGATGAGGTGGTGAGAAGAGGGAGTAGTGGAGGGGGGACACAACAAACCCAAGGTTATAGATTAAATAACTCAGTCATGAACTTTATTTCAACACATCCAATGTTGATATATTTTATTTCAAGAAGGGGACAAGGCTAAAAACAGTCAGAGGAGGTATAAATTAGTTTATCCCAATGGAATCTTCTTTAACTAAACTAACAAGCTTGGGGGGAGGGATCCTATGATGTTAAATATGGTACACAGGTTACCTAGAGAGGCTTAAGTATCTAGGAAATCAGTGACCTTCTTACCTTATTTCTATGTATGAGATAGATCCATGTGGTTATTGAAAAAAATTACGCATCTCATAATGAATGGGACCTAGAAAATACTGGGTACCTCAAGCACACCCATGACACGACACCATGGATATGTTGTACCTCCACCCTATGCTTAGGTTCTCTGTCTTCATCATCACATATCAAGTGTAGTACCCTACTAAGGGATATTAATTTCATGATGGTCCACTTCTTTGATGTACAACATATAAACACCATGCATGCTAACACACATACGAGAAGTAATACCCACTTTCATGATGGTCCACTTCTAGTGAAATTTGGATTCTGTTAGGGTTGGTGTCCTTGAACCAATGGAATTTATACTTTTAATTTTTAGTATATTAATAGTGTTGAATATTAATAAATATCTTATCACATGATGATTATTCTTCTGTGTAGAATTAATGTGATAATGTCATTAGAGTATTCGTGTAACACCCTTATATTTTATGAGAAGTATATTTTTTTATGTCTTATGTTATATGAAACATCAAAGGAATCTTTCACTACACACAACAATAACTTGGCTTTCTTTAAACACAATCGCGACCTTCCATGATAGTGTGTGTTGTACGCAATACCGAGTTTCACTAAACAACGATATGCTATTAAAATATTATATAAACTAACCGTTATGAATAGTAATACCCACTTTTTGAAATTTTATATTTCAAAACGGACTTCATTTTTGGATTCGGAATATCAAAATTAGCCTAGGGTGAATTTTTGGTATTTTTCTGAAAACTTTCAATTTTTGATGAATAGTGAAAACGCTGGGTTACTATTTAAAACCCGACTTTTTATTTAAATAATTATTTATTTTATTTAAATTTTTTTATGTCAAAATTGATACATAATACCTATATAAGTTAAATTTAATTCATTGGAGTCATTTTATAATAATTTTAGATATGTAAAAATTTTATTGAACTTTTCACCATCTTTTACCCACCTCCTAGGAGAATTTGAAAATTTACATAAAACATAATTTTACCACTTCTGTGAGTGGAATTTCCAAAATCCAAGAGACACGGTTAATATCAAGGAGTAAAATGTGGTTCAATAAGATAAAAATAATTTTTGGTGAATAGTAACTTTTTACTTTTATTTACCACGGTTAAAAGTAAATAGGGTAATTAAGGGTAAAAATGATATTATTATTACCCTAACACATGTCCTAACTCTATTGGATAAGTATAATTCGACCAAAAACAACCTTAAAAATAAAATATTACCCTTTAGTTCCACTAGGATTAGATTAGGACACTTATTATTATTTTATTTAAAGAAGTGTTAAAATAGTTAAAATCAAAGTTTAATAAATAAAAACATTTTTAATGTAGGGTTATATATAAGATAAATTCGACTATAAATATTCATTAGAAAGATAAAAATATTTCCTACCTAATGGTATTTTATTTATAATTTTTATACATTAAATAATTTAATTTATTTATGATACAATGATGATGCAGTAATTACCTTATTAATGAAATATTAACATAATTGATGTTATAAATACCCAAATAAATGTAATTTGAGACTTTTTATAAATTAAACTAATTTTCTAGTTTAATATGACATGTTATTATTGATTTAATTAGCTTTTTTTGAATTAATCATGATGTTATGATTTTCACAAAAATCAAGTACCAAATAGTTTCAAAATTGACATAAAATAGTTTTTAAAACAAATATTATATTATTAATTTTTATTCTATTCCTAAAAAACTAAGGTTCGGTCAAATGACTTAGATAAGATTATATGTATTAATAATCAACCATTTGGGTTTATTTTGGCTTTTTATAGTAAGTTTATTAACCATATAGTGTAAGAAAACAAAAAGACACGGTAAAAGTTAAATTATTTAACTTAGAGTTAAATATAAATGATAAGGTTAAAATAGTAACCTAAACTTATCTAAAACCTATTGGTTGAGAGTATTACGACCCATACCCACCTTATATTTTAAATAAATCAATTTTTAGCTATTAAAAACCGAATATGACTTTATTATAAAATAATATTTTGAGTTTTTCCTAAGGTACCCCTCTCCTCCCTTATAAAAGGGAACCTCCTCCCTCTCCTCCTCACAAGATTTTGAGCGTTCAAGCTCAGCCAAACCCTGACCATTTCCATTATCAACTTACCTAGAAACATACTAGAGGTCCTGGTCTTTTTCAAAGACCAATTTTAGTGTCCTAAGAGGAGGTTTCAAAGAGGCGTGTCGAAGAAGTTTTATTTCTTCTTTTATTTCCTCTTCTTTAGTTGTTTCATTATGAATTAATAAAATAAGTATCACTCATATACTTATATATTATTATAAATATGAAAAAACCATATTTCACCTTCTATCCATCCTACAGAAAACGAAATCATCACGCGTGCGTACGAACGGAATATCATCTCCACGCTGTGGTGTAATCTGTTTTCCACCACCACCTTACTTGGATGGGTATAATGGTGTAAAGGATAACTATATATGATTATTGTAAAGTGATATTGATTATGAAATAGTTTACATACACTTCAATACAATTCCACGATCAAGGGAACGATATCATCGCTCGTGCGTACGTACGGCCTACCGTCTCCACGATGTGATGCGACTCGTTCTACATGATCTTCATTGAATAATGATTATATAAATGAATTTAATGAATAAATATGATATATATTACACTAATACCATTATGTAAATGAGTTATATATAACCTAAAAATAATAATAAGAATTTATTCGACAAAACATGCATAAGAACATAAAGCAATGAACACCCGAATAACAAGTAGCAATGAATATTACTAATAAGAAGATAATAATATGACCATATATGATACCATAACAATGAATATGATTCTGTAATAATTCAATGAAATTATTTAAATCATTTTACAGGAGGTTCGGATACATACAAAGAAAATTGGACCTAAGGTAAGGGAAAATCTCGCAATCTCATATTTATTTGAGATTGTTTATACTTCAGAATTTACTGGGGAATATTTATCATCCACATCCATGTTGCCTCAATATGTAATATTATTGCTATCCTCCTACAATTTTTTAAATCCAATTTTACCCATTGGTGATTTTTTAGTAAAAGATATGAAAGGAATCTTTTTTCGTTTTTAGTACGAGGTACTTTTTGACTTTTCCGGCCAAAGTACGAGAAGAATGTTTTTTTAACTTATACGGCATGAATAGATTTTTATGATTTCATAGAAAATTATTTCCATGAAGCTTTATTTACAAGTTTTCAAGTTTATTTTTAATCAACTTATTTTAGTTTAAAATAGTATGACATGTTTAGAAAGGAAAAAAGATTTTGAAGTAGAAAGGATATTTTCCTCAAGAATGGAGTTCAAGCGTTTTATCAAAATTATTTTCCATCTAAGATAATATAGGGTTATGTTTCTATCCCTATTTTTACATTGATTTTATTATGTTATGATGGAATTATTTTTATAATGTCCTTTTATCTTATATGGATTATGTTATGATGGCATGATGTTTAAGAATCCCATTTTATTACATGGGTTATGATATGATGTATGATTTATAATCTTGTGGCACACATAAGAATGGTTTCATTATGAGATGGGTGGGACATATATCTCCCTCCAATGCATTGGTTAAAGATTTATATCTCATGAGATAGACATGGCTGGAACGACAGGTTAATCCGGTTCAGTGATACATGACTGAAACGAGGAGTGAACTCAGTTCATAAATGGACTTTTTCTGCTAGGATAGTCTTGGAAATGAGTCTTGACTACTAAGAAATGATTCTCTATGATTATGTGTGTATTCCAAAAAGTTTCATGTTTTATGTTATGATTATTTGGATTACATTTCACTACTATGATTTATCCCATGTTATGATATTATGATCTCTTTTGCAGGTTAAGATTTTTAAAATGTTATGTTCTTATGAATATGATATGATTGATATTTATTTTGTTTACCCTTACTGAGCATTTGAGATCACCCTTTTGTATGTTTTCTTTTCCCCAGGTCAGAAATAAGGGTATTAAGTAGGATATGCCAAAAAGGGACTCTAAATATGATGAAATAAACAAGATACAATGTAAATGCTTTATGAACCAGTTGTTTATGTTTCCCAGTTTCTAATGACATTATACCTATACGGTCCTTTCATGGTTTTGTTATATGTTGTAATAAGTATGCTTCAATTCTGAAGTAATAACAATATATGTAAAGTATGGGTTGTTATAATTCGCCACATCAAAATTTCATAATAGTTATCCTATATGATGAGAACCTTAAAGTGAAATGATTATATTCTTAAATATATATTCTATGTCCATATGAAATAATATAACTAGTCACAGATGATACAAGCGATCAGGGGTAGTGGGATCATAATATATTGAGACTTATTCTTATGAAGTTCACCCTTGGTAATCTCTAAGAGAAAAGGTTATGAGAACTGACCCACGGTAGGAATTCCACATGTTTTATGTATCATTGGATATCCTATCTGTGAACATGTGTATTAGTACTTAGACATGAGATTGATATTAATGCATATGATGAGTCACATAATTTTTTTTCATTATTGAAAACTGTGAAGATATATTCTCATGACAAGGTAGGATATATTGGGTGCATCATGAGTGATATGAAATTAATGAATAAGTCAATAAAGTATTTATCCCTTTTGATTTAATGAAAGTTCATATATTTACCCCTTTGATTGGAATGGAACTGTCAGATAAATCCTTGGTCAAGGTTGTATTTTGACGAGTTTATTTCAAGAAATTCAAGGAAATATATATCAAGAATATATATCGATGACACAAGTTATTCAACATGCTTGATGAGATATCAATTCAAATATGTTATATTACACTATAAGAGTTCGTATGAGGTGGTTATAGCTATGACCTATCATTTTCTCTTTAGGGGATATAATGTGTTTCTAGATACCTCTCTTGGTCTATGAACTGGGTTCATTGGTATCAAGATGAGGGTCTATGTTGGAGTCGGTGGCCTAGAACCAACTACTTTGTACTTTATTCATTAATAAATACCTTATCACATATTGATTGTTATTTTTCATTACAATGCATGTGATAATGTCTTAAGGATAGTTGTTGCACTAAAGGGTCATAGTGGATCTTTTCTATGATGAGAACCCAGAAGTTCCATAACACCATTCTCGAATATATGTTCTATGGCTAGATGATTTTATTTTAGGGACACAAATAATACAATCCATTAGGGGTGAGGAATCATAAAACTTTGAGGAACCTTCTCATGGTGTGCGCCCTAGGTAGTATCCAGGAGAATATTATGAGAACGAGACCCGCCAGTAGGAAATCCACATTTCATAGTGTAATTGGATGTTCCTATTTGTGGATGTGTGTATTGGTCTTTATATTTTAAGGTTATTATTAATGGGCATTACAACTTGTGTAATTATATGTATTGATGAAAATTGTGACAACACACTATTCACAGCGAGGTAGGATATGTTGGGTGCATCACGAGTAATACTGCATTAATAGATAATGCGATAATGGATTTTTCCTTTCTGTTCCATAATGGAAGTTGATATCCCAGGCCCTTTGATGGAATTGATATATCCTAAATAAGTCCATGACCATAGTAAGGAATAGTCAAGTTCAATTCTAGGAAGTCAAAGAAAGAATAATCGAGTACATGGGTTGATGACACTATATACAACCCACTTGATTAGAGATATTGTGACAAAGGTATTACATTACATGGTAAGCGTTCGTAGGAGGTGAAACTTCATTGCGGTGTTAAATCATTTCTATATGGGTTCCTTGGTGTGTTTCTATATGCTAACCTTGAACTTTAGGTAGGCTCCACCTAATTCCATTGAGAAACAGGCCTAGAGGGTCACACACTAAGTTTGTCTAAGTATTTCAATTAAATATTCATTTAACAAGTTAAATAAATATTATTCCCAATTGTTGTTTAATAATTATTCAAGGATTCCTGATCACATTTATTTCGACACTAGTTATTCGAAAGAATATATTGTGGGTGAAATAATATATTTATTAGAGTGTAATGTAATGATATTTATTTAATAAATAAATAGTCATTATTCAAGGTCTAATAAATGTGGTGGAGGAAATAAAGAAAATAGAAAAATAAAAGTACATTCCATGTAGTTTTTCTGGGGATTTTTGAGAAAAAATATTATTTATTTAATAAAATAATATTAGGTGTAATTATTTGGGTGCATGTCAAGTGATAATAATAGTCAACTATTATTATTAGACATGGGGTCTTACTAAGAATTAAATGAAATGAATAAATGATTTTAGATAATTAATTCATTTTATTATTCTAAGTAATATAATCCCAAATAGATTATTCTCATTAGCCTAGTCATTCTTTGTGATTGTGCACAATGAATCTGGAGAAAGCTCTTAAGCCATGAGAGAATTAATTTCTTATAAGAACGTTACCAAGTTACGAGAGAGATCATCCTCCATCGGATTAAGGAGATCAATTTGGAAGCTACTCTCAAGGTGATCGAAGGAGGACATCACTGGCGAAGGTCCTTTCGTGCTATCACCCAGATACTTCTTCAGCGACATCCAAAGATACATGGAGCACATGTAGATCACCGCTAGAGGAAGCCTACACTTGGATTCTACGACGCAACAACGGATCACATCAGATCATGACCAGAAACATCAACAGAGAGATAATTCCATAAAGGTAATTATTTTATTTTAATTAAATTAATTATAACCAACATATGATGATCCTCTCCATGGTTTCGGGACATCCCCCTTTCCTTTTGTTCTTCGTTCTATTCCGAAGATTTGGAATTCTATCATCGTGATGGATCTCAGATTGATTTTTTTTAACAAAAAAATTAAAGTTGTGTACACCCATCCATGCACTTTCACTACACTCGGAACCTACAGTCTATAGGGTCAAATGAAAAGTGTATCCACAGGTTCCACAAATTCATATGAATTGGAGTTTAGGATGAAGTAGACCTTACGTGTAGGGACCAGTGGACGTCCAAGTGAATGATTGAAAGTAAATTAATTATATTATATTATTCTAGTTTAGAATAATGGGAATTGAATTTATTTTTCAATATATTCAGAAGTTATTTAATTGTAAATATTTGAATACAAGAAAGAATTATTTTTTGAATGAAAATTACATGTTAAAGGTTCATTAAATAATTACTGGAGGAAAGAGACAAGATAATGGCTCATGGATCATCATGTGGAATGTAGTAATTTCATGGATAAGTGACTAACTATTTAATATATGAATGAAAAGTTTACTTAGTTATTCATGTTTTTTTGGTCCAGTTTAAGAATTTTAACTTATTGAGAGGATTAAGTAAAATTTTGGAAAGTTAAATGCAACTATTTAATCCCATTTTGAGCCATGGATAGTGTGGGAGGACATTTTCACAAATTTGTAGATTTTTTCTCCTATAATTTCATTTCTCAATCTTCTATAGAGATAATGATCAAGAATGGATGAATCTGAGTCTGGGGATTGATCGTATGACCTTTTGGGATCGATCATCATAAGGTCTTTTATTTTTCGCTCCAGTAAATGGGAATTAATACATGATGTTCATGGAGTTTTGGTACATGTTTGGATGATCTTGAAGGAATTTAATTTGGTGTCTTTAAGCTACGGTGATTTAGAGAAAAGTAGATATTATTGGGATTGTGCCGCTTCACCAAGGTACCATTTTGATTTTCTTTTTGTACTTAAATTGAATTGTATGAGATCATTGTCATAAAGAAGGTATCATTATGTTGAATCAAGAATTTTATGATAGATTTAGTGTTACAAATTAATAAATTTACCAACTTATATGATTTCACTACATACCTGGTTTCTTTATGAGATAAATCTTAATATCTAGAGAAATGCCAAAACTTCACGGTGCATATTCGACACCGTAATATAAGACCTCAAATCGAAACACTACATATCACCATGAAACCTTCCAGAATACAAAAAATCTTCCCCACCATCCAATATATCACAGGGTAATAATCATGGTCATGATATGATGCATTCTTCTTGATGAGATTTCAGAAAACTTCCTTTCTCAACTTCCATCATTCACCTCTAATAAATACATTCCTAATATCTCAAACACCACAAATCCATAAAGTAAAGGAAAATATAAAACACATGCCTCTAAATGTATTCTATGAATAATTCCACATGTTTATTCCTCCAATGGCCTGAAGGCCTTCATTTTTTATTGATTTTGATAATCCACCATTCAAGGGGTGAGGTGGAACCCTTAAAAGGAATTTCCAGGTGTTTATTAATACACAAATTTTCATTTAACTATTCTAGAATTTAAAAAAATTAAATCAAAATGCATTTCCATATGTAAGTTATCAATATTATATTTCTTATCTGATTCATCCCAAAGTGATTTTATAGTGTATGAATTGAAATAGTACACATCAAAAAAAGTTTTATAATATAGAGAGGATAATACCTCTACCTAACTAATCCCTTTAATTTCACATAGAAATTTCACCAAGTTTGGGATTATCATTTGTTCATGTTTTTTAGACTGAATCTGAGGAAACAAACTTTGAATTTTAAACCAAATATCCTTAAATTGTTTCAAATATTTTTAGCACTAGCAATTAAAGTTTTAGAAATTCCATAGATATCCACTTTAGTAACAAAACTAATTACATAACTGGATGAATTCATTTTTACAATAATATGTCATGTTAGATTAATCCTGATCATCCTCTTCAAGATTATTAGAAAAACACACTGAACAATATATTAATGTGATTATTAAAATAAAAAAATTTATGATATTATATAAAATAATAAATGACCCACATAATGTAAAAAATTTGATATAAAATATAAAACAAGAAAATATTATGATCCAATAATATATATTATGACAAATCCTTGACTAGATCATTGAGAAAACGTGACTTTCCTTGAAAAGGACATTTCCCCACTTATGTTGTCATGGGTTTCAATAACTCCCCTTCTAGTATAAGACTGTTTGAATCCTAAGCAACATGATCTATAACAGATCTCTTTGAATGTTACTCTATTCACCAAAAATTGTTGGTGGTGATATCCCAAATGTGTAGATGGTCAAGAATTAGGAGTGAGGTGAAGTAACTGAAATAAAAATTTAAAACAAAATTCTAAAAACATTTCTTCTTAATTTTCATAAAAATTCATTTCTTCATATTAAAGAATCTCATTCTTTATCTTTATTTCTTTTCTATGTTTTTATTCTATAGATGTATCATATGTTCCTTTTACTTATTCTTATGTATGTTTATATATCTTTATGGAAACTCTTGAAAATAATGTTCAAGTCCCTCCTCTCATTGTTTTTGTCTACTTCAATGTAATAAAGATTCAAAGGAGGTAATTTCTTAACTTCCTGAAAATGTATTCTATTCCTTTGAAGTATTTTTCATCTATGTCAGTTCTCTTTTATGTTTCATCCATTGAATATCCCATATATTAAATTTTCTCTCTTTCCTTAGAAATTTAAATTCATTATATCATATGACTTCTCACTTGGGGTGATTTTAACATCATAATTTTTTTGTATGGGATATATATATATATATATATATATATATATATATATATGAATATATTATAATCTAATGGGTGGGAACATAATTAAATATCATTATAATGCATTGGGTAAAACTTATATCTCATGATATTATTATGCATGAAGCATAGGTAATGAGACTAGTCCATTATGTTATAATATCTTAGTAGAGAAAATTTTCTTATATTTATGATATCCTATAGTTTTTCATATATAACATCCCTAAATTATGATTCATGTTTATTTTCTCATGGTTCATGGTCATTACATTATGATTTCCACATTTTATGCCATATGCCCTTTATATGTGTTCATAGCTTCATGGTATTTATATGCTTATTCCTTTGCGATATTCTTTATGTTCAATTATGAATCTCTAGTTTATATCTTATATTCTTTTCCTTATTAGGATATTACTAACCCTTATCTTTATTTATGTATCTCTATAGGGTTTCTTGTGCAGTGATGTGTCTCAAAAAATCATATATGAAGAATTTTGTGGAAGAAATATAAGTGATTTTTATAAAAAAGAACAAAATATATTGACAATATAAAAATATACTAAACCTTTGAGTTTTGAGTGTATATTTTAATCTTGAGTTGTTATTGTTGGGGTAGGAACATGCATAACCGATCTAATAGATGTACACCATCAGAACTTAGTGCAACAATCAGACAAGCTCCATATGCTTCTACCTATCAGATGTTATCCCATAAACCTATTATACCAGAAAATATGAATTTTATCACAGTTAACTCACCATACCAAGTCGTCTACTCTCACACACTCCCAAAACAAAACTCAACAAAAAAAAAGTATACAAGAAAATAAAATAAAATAAAAAAAAAGAAAGAATAATTTTATTTTATATGGTTTAAGAAATTAAGTCCTACGTCCAGAGGTGAACACTACTGTCATTTTCATTACCATCAGGTGATACAAATATTAAAAAACAAAATTTAAAATCATAAATGATATTAGTTAAACTTTATTTTTATACATATCAGAACATGTGAACAAGTGTTACCAACCCAAATTTATAGTGGGACCTAGCCAATCGTTCAGTTGCATCACCATCTAAAATTTACAAACGACCCACCATTTGAACCTGGTGACTGTTGATCTCCTGTTTTAATTAGCAACTGATCAATTCAACCACTGGAGTGATAAAGATACACTAAAGGATGTAACTTCCACTTTCAATTTTTGTTGAACCATCCACTGTCAAGTAAACATCCATTAGTCAATGTCCCAATCCAATCAAAATTATGTCACTAAAGATATCGATGCCGCTATCTAAACCCCAAGACCGAGTTAATGTTCAGTTCTTTTTATCGGGTTGTTAGAATCTGGAACTTGAACAAGATTCATAATCCCAATAGTAATATATAATTTTTTAAAATGATGTAAAATCTATGTATGTAGGTTATGGTTTGTTATATGATCGTCCTTACAGAAATCATCCTATTTTTTTAGAAAATGTTAAAGTTTTTTTAAATACATTCATTTATGTTCCTTGAAATTTGAGATTAAAAATAATAAAATAAATGTAAAGATAAATTTTTACACTAGTGGAGTCTCTCAAAAATTAAAATATAAAAAATGCATATGAAAATAAATTTAGAATCCTTAAAATATTTCCAACAAGAAAAATAGAAGTGGAGTTGTTAAAACAATCTAATAAATGAAGCAATATCAAAATATTGGACATGTATTTTTGCGCATCAATGTCAAATTAATTTATAAAATATTGAAAAACTAAAAATATTTATAGGAAAAATGATACAAAATAAAAATAGTCAAAGTATCTAGAAAATAAATCTCTTTGATGTGGTATTCTCTTTTGATAAGGAATATGTGAAACTTTTATACCATAAAAACTCAATTTTGGGAGTTAGTTTCTATAATATCCTATTTTGGATCTTTTTTTAAATCCCATATTTCAGGAATTTTTCCTCAGTGGAATCTATAATAAAAGTTACAATTAATCAGATAGCTAGATAAATAAAAACTATATATTTATAGAATCTACTCGAGTTATTTTTAGGGACACTATGAGATCAATATTTTAATCTAATGTGAGTTGAGTTATTGATTATTGTAAAGATAAAACATTTAAATTGATCACAACCTAGTTCACCCTCCCATCTTGAGATGTCTTGTAATACTTAATGAAACAAACACATCCAATCTCTCGCAATTTTTTTGATAAAATGAATTGAATAAACATGACCATTTATAGGGGTAAATCCAATCAAATGAGATTAAAAAGTATGGTAAAGTATATTTATTCATTGGATATATATATATATATATTTTCAAACAAAAAAAACTAGGATTAATCTATTTTAGGAGTTCTAAGAAACATCATGATGTAAAATAAATACAGGAATTAAACATATAAAACATCAACTGAGTTGGTTAAATGGAATTAATGGATGAATAACCATGATAAAAAGGGGGAAATGAAATCAAGAACACTAGAATTTACATGTAAAACCAAAATTGGAAAAAACCCACAAATAAAGGAGGAGATGAATTTTACTATGAGATTGGAAATCCCAAGATGCAACATAGGACTATAACACAACATATTTATATGGATAAAATAAAATTCTATCCATATTGTAGGGGATCCTATTGGGAACAATGCTAATCATATGCCCCTACGAAATATCCAAGATCAATGAATATGCACAATTTTTCATAAAGGTGTTAGAATTTGAATAATATTTACGGTTATGATGATTTAAATTAAAAATATAATAAGGATGTGGTGATTTAAGATGAGATTGTAATATGAAAATTAAACAGAAATCATATTTTATTCAAGAAAGAGTTTTGAAAGAAAAATAAGAAAGAAGTAAGGATTGAACACGTGATTTAACATGGTCCATTACCTTTAGAGCCTACATGCACTGAAAGAACACCACCCACACATGCATGCATTTTATTAATCTCAAAAGAATAAATAGATTTAAGATAAAACACACCAGAAGGGATGAATAGAATACACTTCAAGATACTTCATTGATAGTAATCAAATGAAGGAAAAAATAACTTACAAACCTAGACATATTCAATTCAGTATGAGGTCCTAATCACTTATTGGATGATGAATCTATGAATATGAAGTCAAAAGGAAGTACAAGGTCTTGTTCTTCTATATATTTGAAGTAAGAACTCACTAAATATTTTGGGGTTGATGAAAAGCCACAATTATTCACCAGGAAGGATTGTCGTCTCATACTCCAGGAATAGTGCACTAGAAGTGAAACTAGGGATATGAAAAGCATAGATTCAGGGTTTGACCAGAGTATAATCTTGCTATGAGATTAGGTTTACACCAGAGGAGAAATGGGTGCATAACCAGGAGGTAGAAAAGGGATCAATCTCTCGCACTGAGGGGATGAGGCTACAGGGGGACCTCAATCCCTCAGACAGTGTAAATGGCTCAAAATAACTCGACCAACTAATAAATTCTATGAAACCACACCGAATAGAATTGAAATGATGTCAGTGAAATAATACAAATAGGTAGAGGGTTCATATCAAAAGGGTGATGAGATTAATCGAAGGCTGGAAAAAATTCCACATTCTGCATCGATGACTCGACAAGTGCAGGCTAAAGGAAGAAACAAGTAGGTCAAACACAACAGCCCAAACCATAGTCCCATGTGGAAGTGCAATGAAAAAATTATATCCAAAAAATAAAATTGATCATAAACAGATAATTAATTCCAATTTTTTATGCATTCATAATAAATGAATATAAATAGAAGAGTAAAAATAAATAATTTCAAACTGAAAACAGCTAATATTAACAAATATCCACCATTTTCATTTTAAATTGGTGATGTTCTTGCACTTACATTTGTTTAATGGGAACTAAATTCGTCCTATTTAAATAGTATTCAAATTTTGATAATACCAAAAATTTATTCAAACTATCAGCTGGGTTATTACCATTATGTATAACATTGACACATATAGTTCTAGATTCAATAATATCTCTAATAAAGTGCAATCTGATGTCTATGTGTTTGGATTTACCATGGCATATTAGATTTTTGGATAAATTTAAAGAGGATTGTCTATCACTATAATTTGTAATGATGGAATTACAAAGCTTAAGTTCTGAATCCATACACTTGAGCCATTGGACTTCCCTGATAGACTCAGTCAATGAAATGTATTCATCTTCTGTAGTTAAAAGAGAATCCATAGATTGTATGTTACATTTATATGATATGGGGCCTCTACAAGAAATGAATACATACCTGATTAATGAATTTATGGTATCAATATTACTTTCATAATAAATATCTACATATCCAATAATCAATACATCAGTATCTACATTTTTTCCATAACCCAAAGATAGAGTTAATGTGGGTGACAAGTATCAAAGAATCCACTTTAGGGTATGCCATTGTAGCTTTCTTGGGTTGGCCATAAATATACTAAGAGTGCAGATTGAAAAGAAAATATCAAGTTTGGTGCATATCATGTAGTACATAACACTGCCAACAATGTTGGCATAGGGTATTTTAGACATGTACTATACATCAGCAGTAACAGTGGGTGCTTGTGTCAAACAAAATCTTAAAATGGTGTAAAAAATGTGAACTTAAAGGTTTGAGAGATTCAAATAAATACATTTTAAGAACTTTCATAACATAAGAATGTTGGGAAAGATACAAAAATTTATTGGTTATATCCCTAAAATTTCTACACCAATAATTTGTTTTGCAACCCTTAAATCCTTCATTTTAAAAACATGTTTTAATTAAGATTTAACAACAATAATGAGATTCATGTTATCAAATATAACCAACATGTCATCCACATATAACAGAAGGAAAATCAAAAAAAATTATAGACTTGAAGTAAACACAAAAGTTATATTGGGTCTTTTTAAAATGGTTATTAATCATAAAAGAATCAAATTTACTATACTAATTCCTATAGGCTTGTTTTAAACCATAAAATTATTTATTCAAAAGGAATATTTAGTTATGTTTGAATTATTTATAATAACTATCAATAGGATTCATATACAATTTCTCATTAAGTTCACCTTGAAGTAATGTTTTTTTTTTGCATCTAATTATTCAATGTGATAGTCATAATAAGTAGTAAAATCAAGCAGTGACCATATAGAAGACTGCTTTACAACAGCTAAAAAGATTTCAGAATAGTTTATTCCCTCTCTTTGAAGGAATCCCTTAGTGAGTAATCTATATTTAAAATTGATTTTATTTCCAAAAGTGTTATCGACCTTATGTTTATAAATCCACTTACAACCAATTATTTTAGAATTTTGAGGTTTATCAATGATACACCAAGTGTGTTTTTTATTTAAGGAGTTCATCTCTTCATCCATGGAAGATATCCACAGCTTAGAATCTCTATCATTAACATCTTTCTAATAAGATTGAGTATTTTCATCTACAAGATCTTGAGAAATATGAAATTAAAATGAATCCATATCAAATTGATTGAAATGAGAAAGAGGTATAGAGACTCTTCTAGATCTATTATAGGTTAACCAGTAATCAATATTATTATGAGGAGGTTCATTATCTGAATCTAAATAAGAACTTGATCTAGATTAAGCTCGGGTCAAAGGAAAAGGATTAAGTGGAGGAGGATGTATAGAAACCTCAAATTGGGTTAACGGTTTGGTATCAACAACACCATCAATGAATGCATCATCACTATATTGAGTGATAGTTTTAGACTTGGGAGAGTAGGATTCATGAAACACCACATATCTACTAATTATACACTTTTGGTACCCATGTTTATCAAACCACAATTTATTACCTTAAACACCTTCAAGATACCCAACAAAAATACACTTGAGAGCTCAAGGATAAAGTTTATTAGTCTTGACATGGGCATATGCAGTACACCCAAAGAAACATAGGTAATTGTAAGAAGGTGGTTTGTTATTCTAGATTTATTTTGGAGATTTCAAATGATTAGAAAATGATGAGAACCTATTTATGAGGTATACTATCATGGTGGAAGCCTTTTCCTAGATTGATTTGGATAGACCCAAGCTTGCAAGCATGCTTTGGACTCAGTCAAGGATAGTTTTATTTATACGTTCATCAAGTCCATTTTATTGGGGGTTTCCCTAACTAACTGTTCCCTTGAAATTCCCTCAGATTAAAGGAACCAAATGAAATTAGTAGAGACGTATTCTAATCCATTGTCAGTTCTCATTGTTTTTATTTCCTTTCCTAACTAATTTTCAACAAGGCTATTATAGGTTCTGAAGGTTTTAAAAACATCATATTTGTTCTTGTGTATGTAAATCCAAAACTTTCTAGAGAATTCATTAATAAAGGTAACAAAATAGGGACCTACACTATGGGAGGTTGTCCTATCTAGTCCCCATAAATCCGAATGAATTTATTCTATGGGGAAACTAGATTTAAAGGTATACTTGTTGAAACTGATTGTATTGGCTTTACCCATTACATAATCTTGACCAAAAGGAAGGTTATTAAGTGTAATTTTATTTTAAATTCCTTGTTTATTAAGTTCCTCAAGGCCCTTGGATATTACATGCCCTAATCTCACATGATATATTGGATTATTTTTATTATTAGACACATATAGACTACCCAAATACCCAGAATTGGTCTTCCCATTTAATACATACAACCCATTAACAAGGGGACCCTTGATGATGGTTCTAGAGACTTTAGAGATATTTTGGAAAAGTGACCAAGACCTAAATGTGAGGCCCTTTTGGTATAGGATTCTTAAGGATATCAGGTATCTATGGAGGTCAAGAACCTACCTAATGTTTAACAAAGTAATGATAGAGTGGTCATCTAATCCTATTAAAATAGAACTACTTCCCATGACTTCACACCTCTAATTATTTCCTAAAGGAACATATCCCTCTACTATTTCTACCAAATCAAGGAAAGAATCCCTACAAAGACACATATGAAAAGAGTATCCCAAGCCTAGGACCCACTCATGAGTGAGTGATTTATTGGACACATTCAACACTTCAGTAGTGTAACATCCTTCCCTGACTCACTATTTAACTAGTGGATGAACCAATTTTCCACAAGACCTTAGGCGCACCACCTCTTATTCCAGGGGTTGGTGACTAGTAGTGGAGGTGTAAGATGGTACATTGGGGAAACTATACCCATATAACAGAGTGCACAAATAAAAAATAAAAAACCAAACATCATCCATGACAATATATAATCAGAGTGCACTGAATAAAAGACTAAAAACAATAATATATGAAATTAAATAAAGGACAGAACTATCATGTTGAACATACAACAATCCTCTCACTAGGTTGGTCACTGATACATACCAGAATAGAATAAAAATAAAACAAAAGGGCTCTACTGCCTCGCCGAGCCGAACCTCATCCTGTCTCCTGACACTATCTGAGCTATCCATCTTGACTACACTAATAAGGGCCTCATCCCAACAAGTGTTTTCAATAAACATGTAAGATCTACTCGGGTACCCATGTGCAATGGTGTCTTGATCAGGGTGTGAGTACAACTCAGTAGGCCACCACCAACGGTGTCTAAACGAATCAAGTATGAGTAGATAGTGCATGCAATAAGATATAGAAAAGGGTATTAATTTAATAAAATTAACATTTCACATAAAATAAACCCACTAATACTCAAGTTCTAGGTTGACACCTGAGGTCAATCAAACCTGCTTCGACACATTTTCAGATATCTCTGTCAAGTAGTGGATCCTCCTACATCAGGACGGATCACCCGAACAGCTGGAAGATTCTCCCAAGTCATGAAAAATCACTGGTTTCCTATCTCAAGAAACTCCATGTCTCACCCTCAGGCATCAAGTGGTGGATTTTCATTCTTTGGACGAATCACCCATACCATGTCTCAAGTAAAGCAACTAGGCTCCATGAAAATCTCCATATTGTAGTCGCTTACGTCTTCCTAGGGTGAAATACCATGCCAAGGGGAAAAGATCGTCTCATACTGGGCTCCATGCAGATTTTCAAGTTGGAGTTTCTTATGTCTTCCTAGGGTGAAATACCATGCCAAGTGAAAGAGATACCAACCATAAGTGGTATATTCCCCTACACTAGGGAAAATCATGGATGCCACATCTCACGAGATAGTGGTCCAATCCCTCAAGCATCCTACTAGTAATATCAAGTACAGGCAAGCCAATCATATCATGCATAAATCATATCAACATATTACTATAATTCATATTGTTCAATTTATCAAATTACCAATTTACCAGACATTTGTTGTCATTTGGTGGATTTTACTGCATCAAGATGAATCACTGATACCATATCAAACCAAGATACAATTTATCATAATTTACATGTCATGTCATGTTGGTCAATTAGTCTCATTGTCAATTAACATGGAATTTAATCTCATTTGATTGATTCTCCTGCCTATGAAGAATCATTAAAGGTAATAATCAAGTAACTAGACACCTTAGCCAACTGGTAGATTCTCTTATAGCTGGAGGAACCACCAATGGTATGCATCAAGTAACCAGACACACATAATCCATCAAGGTAAAATTCATTTGTTTATCAATTAACTTACTATTTATTCTCAACTAGTGTATTCTATTGCATCAGGATGAATCATAAATATCATGTAAAGTCAGGTTACCAAATTATTATATCTTTCCCATTATGCCAAATTCACAAGGTTAATCCAACTCTCAAAAAATTCCATTAAATCAAGGGTTGGCACACCTCTCAGGTACCTGCAAGTCCTGATCACAATTCAAAGAGACCCAATGAGGTCATTGGGAGGTCAAGCATATGAATTATCATCAAGGTAGTGGATTACCAAATTAGTTAGGTCATTAACATGACATGCCGACACGATCACACATACTACATATACTATAAAAGTGGAAACAAATGAAAGGGAGTTATTCTAGTCCACCTACCTAAAACATACTTAACCCCAAGCCAAGTGAGGCTCAACAGTTTTTTTCGTATTTCCCCAATTCATTTGATCTTCCATAAACACCATGGTTCTGATATCATGCCAATGAAATACAATTAATTAATTATAACTCAATTATAATTAATTAAATTATAATAAGTAACCTTACTCCCAATAGTGGAAGACCACGTGACGAAAGATATACCATACACCATCGCCTAGTCAGATCAATGGCCAAACCTCCTTAGGTGGTCCCCAATATGCTTCTGACTCCATTCCAGGAAAAATCCCCATATCACAACAACACAACAACCACCGATTTAATATAATTAAATTGGAATCCTTGAAAAGAGAAAACCAATGATGTACCTTCAATGAATCTCCCTTCAACAGTGTGTGTTCAACAACATGGGATATCTCCTAGCTAGGTAGATCCAAGATCTCATCATCCTCATAGAAATTTTTTAGGATTTGGTGGATCACGATCCGATTTATAATTTGGATACAAGCCACAACTATGAGAAAAACAAAGTGAGAGAGACAACAAGGGATTACAGAAGTGAGAACTCGTTGAGAGGAATCCATTGCAACCGGTGATGCTTCAATTTGTGAAGAGACGAGATCATAAGGGCTCCCAAAATCCAAGAATTTTGTTTCCCATCGCTTCCTACATAAGGGATTTGAGGTGGAGGAGTTTTGAGGATTAAAAAATATTTTCGTAACTTAACCTCTGCCCACACTGCCTAGGAAGAACTATGCGTTATGCAGTGAAAATTCAATCCATGCCTCCCAAGTCCATTTTTATACCTTAAACCCATTTTTCATACCCAATAAAACCAACTTGCTGTGTAAATGACCTATTTACGAAGTAAATAGGCTTATAGAGTGCAAAACAGCAATCCAAAGGGTTTTTATTAATTATGGGTTTTAAAATTTTTTATCGAAAAGTGATACGTTTTGATTTTTTAAAAAATGGGACTCCAGATGTGTGAACCCCATTCACGCATCTTCGGTGCGGAGAGATGTGTGAACAGGTTTTAGGCATACTTCATCCCATCTTTTAAGGATGCGTGAACCCCGTTCACACATCTCTCCACACCGAAGATGCGTGAATGAGGTTCACACATCCTTCGAAGACGGAATTAATGATGTGTGAACCCTGTTCACGCATCCGGATGAGAAAATCTATAAAAGGGGTCCCCCCCCAAATTTATTCTTCGCCTCTGTATTTTTCTACGAAGCCCTGCAGAATTTCTTTCTCAAAAAAAATTGCTGCTTTTAAGAAGGTAAAATTTATATTTAAATTTTCAATTGTTTAATTGTGTTTATTTATTTCATTTGTATGATTTATTTATTTGATTCGTGATATGTAGAAACTAGTTTTTGTGTGTATGGTTTATTTATTTAATATGTATTGATGTGTAAATTAGTGTCTTTAGTATGATTTAATTTATGAATGATGTTTTTGTTGTATAAATTTGTATTGAATATTTAGGAAAACAAATTTTGTCATGTCTAAAATGCTGTATAAATCCACATTGAATGTTTATGAAAATTAAATATGTTATAAAAAATTTTATTTTGAAAGTAATATTAATTTAAATTATAATATTTTATACACTAGTAATATAATTTGTGAATAATATATTAGTTATATGTATCATATTTAAATTTATTAAAAAATATATATAATTTTTTTGTTAATGGTATAAAAATAGTTTTTTATAAATAATTTTTTTAAATTATATTAGTTATAATTAAACTTATTAAATATAAAAGAGGTGTAGATATTTAATATGTATTTCATACAGTAATAGATATAATAAATATACCCAAAAACATGGTAAGTTTTGTTATGACTGATCTTGAGATAACAGACCGATGCATAATTGAAATTGCATGTCTTGTTTTGTGAATGTGGTTATTTAATTTGTAATAATTGCATTTATTTTTCTGTATTGATGACATGTGAGTCATCTCTGACTAAGTATGTAAGGACCTACCTGTCCGCTTAAAAAAAGTTATGTGTTTCATACCCCTAGACCCCCTCACATGCATGTAAGTAAATTTGTAATTAAAAGGCAATCAACAAGAGGTGTCCCTGAAGAGGCATCCCCAGAGAGGTGTCCCTGGAGAGGCGTTCGAGAACAAGCGTTCGACATGAGGAATTTCTATTTGAAAGGAGACTGAAGGTTGCTGAAATATTTGATAATAGAGACTCCATGAGTCTACCCATAGGTTTTGGTTAGTTTATCAAATAATGATAAACTAATCATAAGTCTCAAGATCAAGTCATGATTAAATATTCATAAGTAATTAAAATATATAATGTTATATTAAATAATGTAAAATATTGATGTAGTATATAATATTTTATTAATTATTTTTTTATAGGTAATAATGTCTGCACAAATATATTGCAATGGTGAGACCATTTATACTAAGTAGAGATTTAGTTATAGTGTGCCACCTATCAGAGTGTAAATCTTCATGGTTGTATGACATTGGATGCAGTTCGCAATAAGATTTGTAATCAGTTAAATTGAGGGTAGATAAATCCATTTCTTCAATCACATATCGACATCTACAACATCCTGAATGTTTATGGCACACAGATTACCCTTTATTCATGATGATGATTGGATGGATACATCTTCCTTATTCAGACAACAGTGTGATAATGGTTTTATGGAGTTGTATGTGGTGATTTCTGATATAGATTTGGTGAAACTGACTACTACAGAACCGTGTTTTGTGAGCTTTATAGAAGTTGGTCCTTCACATCAGTCTTTTGCATTGCCTCCTTCTCATTTGACTCTAGTAATAGAAGCAAATTATGAATAAGATTATCAAAATTTAGAAGGAAATGTAGATGACATACCTTTGTGTGTTGATATAGTGAATGAAAGTTTATCTGAGGAAGAATAATCTGGGGAGCCATTAGGAGATGATTTGGGTGAGGGTGATGTGGCGAATGAACCTTCTAAGGTTCCTTCGAGAGATGTGGGTGAGGGTGATGTGGGAAATGAACCTTCTGAGGTTCGTTTCAGAGACATACATCCACGACATCCATTGGTTAGTGGTAATCATCCTTCAGTATTGAGTTCCTTAGTTAAAGGAATGTATCATGAACAAAATTTTGATTGGGACGTCATTACACTGGCTTCTGAATTCCCTGGCATTATAGGGAATATGTATTCATCAAATGATAATTCCATATATGTTCGGTAGGGACCATGAAAAATGTGATAAAACAATACCAAATTGAGTGACATTTCACATTTGTGATTGATGAGTTTAAGAAGACAAAATATATCATTTGTTGTGAAAAATATGGTCCAGAATGTAAATTTTGATTAAGGGAAATATTTGATAAATTTTTTGCATCTTGGAGGATAAACAAATTAGAAGGGCCACACACTTGTGTGCATCTAAGCTTGTCGCAGGATCACTCTTCCCTTGATTCAGAGTTTATATCAAATGTTATTTGTGAGACGATACGAACATGTCAGGATGTTTGTAAGAACCCAGATCTTCTTTTTTGGTATGTTTTTTCTCTTTTCTAGTGTCTTTGAGAAAAAGAGGAGTTTCTGGAAATTTTTGAAGTACACACCCTGTACTTATATATACACACTGTGTACTCTTTTTCTGCACATAGCCGTGTACTGGCCGTGTAACGGCTGAGCACACATCCATGTGTGGTGACCTAGAGACCACCTAATGTGGGGGCTGGTAAGGGAAAGTACACGTCGTGTACTTTCTTTTTTTATTAAATTGACCAGGGTCGTGTATAATTGGTAGAAGTGTCTTCTTCTTCACCTTCTTTGACCGAGAGCATCTGTACGTTGTCGATCCTTCCCTGAGCCCCCGATCGAACATCTGTTCTCTGAATCGAACTCTGTCGGTTGCATTGGAATTGCATCAGTGAATTCTCTCTTATTCTTGAACCTTGTTTCCTGATTTCTCTTCTCTCATGAGTTATCCTTGGCTAAAAGTTTTAGATGTTTTTGTAGATATACAACATTCTAGGTCAATCCAAGGGCCGATGCCAGAGTATATTTATCATACAATGCTGAGGTAGGTGGTTTGTTCCTTTCCATATATAGTCCTTGAGTTATATGTAAAAAATTGCCCAATACCCTTGTTCAAGGTATTGCGTGATTACAGTTTTGGCCCTGTTAATTGTCTGTTATTCCTGTATGCTTGATTAGAGGTTAATTGAATGTGAATAGGTTTAATTACTATGCTTTGGAAGTGTTTTCCCATGCATGTTTTGTTTATGACTATTTGGTTTTACTTGGCATGTCAGGCTTCTTTCTTTCTATTCCTAGTGCTGATAATATGGAGTAATCTTTTTACCTGACATTTTGTTATGCTATAAATTGTTTATCCAAGTAGTTCTTGAGGTATAATTTGGTCGTTATATATCACTGTGCTCGATTGAATTACACGGGGTCATGAGAACCTGGTGTAGTAGACCATAGGGAGAATGGACGTTGAGGGATTCTCTAGAGTGTCTGGTTACTGTTACGATGCTAGGCCATAGGTGGAATTTACATAAGTGATTCCTTAGAGTGTCTGTAGTTCCTCAACATGGGCCATAGGGGGAATGGGACATTGAGTTCTTCCCCAGAGCGTCTTTTAGTTACCGATACGATACTATAGGGGGAATTGACAATGAGTGCTTCCTCAGAGAATCTATGCTTAAGCTGAACCAGAGGGGTTAGAGTATATGTATTTCCCAGAGGGTTTCTTGTTCTTGTTTGGTTGAACCAGAGGGGTTAGGATATGAGTACTCCCAGAGGGTTACCTGCTTTGTTTAAATGCTTATTTGATATATGAAATTGAATTCATTTGAACTGTAGGATTGTTTACTTTTGAGTACTTCCTTGTTTACTACTCCATCTTGATTATTTCCTGCCATATATATATTCACTGACTGTTAGGCACGGATCTTTGGGTGGTTACCTACTTGGATTTAGTCTCACACCCTATTTGGGCCATGTTTTTGGGCCCAAATAGATTATATTGTTGTAGGTATAGATGAGGGAAAGCACCCTTCTACTTCAGGTACTTGATTGCTGAGGAGATTATGAGCATGAGACCAAGATGAGGCTTGAGATGCTATTGGAGTTTATCTATTTTCTTTGTACTTTGGTCATTTTTGTATTCCAGCATTGTGACTTGTTTGGCTACTTTCCTAGACATTTGTATCCTGCATCATTTATATATATGTGATCCAGTTGTTTTTTACCTCAGTCTTCTGTTGTTTGCTGATGTATGGTATTATTACTTCTTTTTCTATTGTATATCTGTTTACTTCCACTATGTTACTCTGCCAATGAGGGCATAGTTTCACCACAATTACACCCAAGGCCCTCGCTGCTATTTAGCAGCCTCCGGCATTTGGGGAAATGCGCTTGAGGCCATGTGACCAACCAGGTATAGGGCGCATCTGGGTGGCTTCCAGAACTGGGACATTACAAAAGGGTATCAAAGGGTTCTTTTCTTCTTGATATACTGTTTGGAGCCTATAGTCAGTGATTGGATGGAATAGGTACTTGGTAATAAGTTGTGCCCTGGAGTAGCTAACCCGTGTATAGGGAAAATCCAATTTACCTTGTTTATTGCAATTTTTTTGGTTTTACAATTTTACAGTTGATTTGATTTTACCATTGGGTGATTCACATGTTTTGTGTTGTTATTTTTGATATTATTGAGGTTCTATTTTTGTTTCAACCCAATTAGATGAGGGTATGCCATCTCATGCATCATATAGACACTTTTTAGATATCACATATCATGCAATCTTGCCATGCCATTTAGGGTGCATTAGTGATTGCATGTTGTTGTGATAGGTGTTGTGCTAGATATGCATGGTGTTGTGATAGATGCTTTGATAAGAATAACTACTATTTGATAGGGTATTAAATTATGAAAGGTTTTCTTTGAATGTATGACAATATTTGGTTCTTGAGGTGTTATGGGCCCTCATGGACCAGAATTTGGTGGATCATTGCCTTGTTTTCCGTGTATATGAAAAGTATAAGATGCCAAGCTTTGATTCGTAGGGAATATGGGCCCTCACGGATTGGAATTTTGCAGTTTAATGTTCGTTTCAGTGTTTTTCTGGGTTCCGGAGAAGTTTTTGAGTCTTACTGTCTGGAAAAAAAACCCAGAATACACGGCGTGTAATGATGAATACACGCCATGTGTTCTTCTATTTGGGAAGAAACTATTTTTATTAAGTACACGCAGTGTATTGTATGTACATGTCGTGTAGTCTCTAACTGTGTCACTGACTGTGTGGGCAGAGACATGGGGTTTGGAAATCTTTGGTGGGACACGCCGTGTTGCATAGACCATGTGTCCACCCGTGTGACTAACGACACAGATGGATAAAACTTAAGTTATACACGCCGTGTCAATCTTCAACACGTCGTGTAGTATAACCTGAGTATCCGGTCATGTCACGAACAACACCGAATGGTGAAATCTCCTTGTACACGTCATGTCTTCAACAAACATGTTGTGTAGAGTTAGCCGTGTAACTGGTTGTGTCACTAACCACATGGGTCGGTGAATCTCATCTAGTACACACCGTGTCTGGTAAGAACACGCCGTGTAGTCTTGTTTTAGGAGAACTATGTGGGTTAGTCATTTAGAGGAACTTGGGCAGGGGAAGAGGATTCAAGTACAATCCGTGTTCTAGGACAACATGCCATGTGTTTTGGGTGTTATACGACCTGAGTTGGCAAAAGTGCACACCCATGTGAATTCTTAAGGGAACATGTCATGTAGGCCTTATACATGTCGTGTGTCCATGTTTTGAAAAACTTGAAAGCTTTATTTCTCTTGTTCCCTTATTACACTTCTATGTTTCATTCCCTATTAATATTGATCTAAGGTGTGCGCTTGACCTTGCAGAGTCATGCCACCGAGACTTTCTCCAGTTTTCGGCTAGTTATAGGGCAGTGATCAGATGCCGAACATGGATGATTAGGGACTACCAGCAGATCCTCCAGTTGTGCCAGTCTTGGAACCATCCATCATCCCAGATATAGGTGTCGATGCACTGTTCTAAGAGGGATTTATGAGGTTCATGCAGACCTTCCACGGAATAATGCATCCTAGCCCTTCT
Source organism: Viscum album (assembly GCA_963277665.1). Classification (NCBI taxonomy): domain Eukaryota; kingdom Viridiplantae; phylum Streptophyta; class Magnoliopsida; order Santalales; family Viscaceae; genus Viscum; species Viscum album. The sequence goes on from OY728129.1 coordinate 4,644,802, forward strand.
TTGTAAGAGTTGACACGGGTTTTCCAGCAACAACATCCACCCACCTTCACATGGGAATGGGGACCTCAAGCTGTAGATTCATGGTTAAAATCCATGATTTCTATCTTCAAGAATCTGGGGACACCTCCATATAGGAGGGTGAAGCTGGATACGTATATGATTCGGGACTCCACCAAGAGATGGAGGGATGTGATCTCACAGGCGGGATGCCAGTAGGTTATGGCATGGGATGAGTTCCAGCATGCCTTCTATGACTACTTATACCCAGAGAATTTGAGGGCTGATCGAGCCTGAGAGTTCATGAGTTTTGAGTAGGGTACTCTTTCTGTTATGGAGTATTCTTCTCGCTTCACAGATCTGCAGCGCTTCACACCCAACCCAGAAGGTGATGAGTTATTCCTAGCAAGGAAGATTGAGGATGGTCTTAGGCACGACATCCGATCATAGGTGAAGATCTTTTGGTTGAATTATATCAATTATATATTCAACCAGGTGTTAATCATGGAGCGGAACCTGAGGGATTCAGAAGTGGTGAGCTAGGGCGGTTCGACATTTGGAGTTGGTATCCCTCCTACTGACAGCAGGAAGCACCATAGGGAGTATACACATGGGGATTCGAGGAGGTGGGAAAATTCTTCTAGTATCCAAGTGGTGTGCTACCAGTGCGGAAAGAGCAGACATATGAGGCCACATTGCCCGAGAGACCCAGTGGAGTGCCAATCATGCGGCAAGATGGGTCATCTTCAGCATTTCTGTCAGTTTTTCTCACCAGTAGTTGGCAACAGGGGTTCTTCTATAACTCCTCGTTCAGGAGCAGTACCACCAGTTTCTCACTAGTCTGGGAACTTGAGTTCTTCCGGCTATTCAGGTCGAGGTAGAGGTTGTGTTCACGGTAGCCAGTCGCCAAGATTTCAGCAACAATAGGGTGGATCAGCTCAGAGTGGTCAGGTAGGGTCATAGGGCCTCAGTGCAGGTTAGACTTTTGTAATGGAGCAAACCCATCTAGAGAAGGATCCCGAACCCTCTACAGTTCGAGGTATGATCCTAGTTGCCTCAGTTTTAGCTTATTCTCTTTTCGATATAGGGGATTTCCATATCTTTATATCTGTTTCTATTATGGAGATCCTTGGGCTCTATATCTTCTCTTTTGCTGATATCTTGACTCTAGACACACCATTGGGGACAAGAATAGCTAGTGTACGGTAGTGAAAGGAGTTCCCTCAAGATATTGGTGGGTTTCACTTCTTATGGGACCTTTATGTATTAGAGATGATAGGCTATGACGTCATTCTCAGAATGGACTGGTTAGTTCCCTTCCAGGAAGTTGTCGATTGCTATCGCCGTAGGGTGAGTTTCACATCACCAAAGGGTGGATTGTTTCTTCATAAGGGAGAATGGGATGTCTAGGAGAGCAGAGTGGGACCCGAGCATCATTGGTTGGGGGGGATTTATATCCAAGATTTCTATTCTATATTTGGATGACCAGGGGACTTCACAAATGGACTTTACTCCAGTGGTAGATCATTTCAGGGAAATCTTTCCAGAGGAATTTTCAGGTTTTCCTCTAGAGCGAGAGGTGGACTTTTCTATTGAGCTTGTGCTAGTAGTGGCACCGGTGTTCACTCCTCCTTATAGAATGGCTACACCTGAGTTCCAGGAGCTCAAGAAGCAATTGGAGGAGTTGCAGGAAAAGGTTTTTATCCAACCTAGTACTTCTCCTTGGGGTTCTCCTCTCCTGTTTGCAAAGAAGATAGACGATACCCTCAGACTTTATGTGTATTATTGGAATTTTAACCTGTTGATGGTCAAGAACCGATATCCCTTACTGAGGATTGATGATCTCCTTGATCATCTTCGAGAAGCCTGAGTGTTCTAAAATATTGACTTGAGTTCTGGTTACCATCAGTTGCACATTAGACCATCAGATAGACCTCTCACAGCCTTTCGAAGCAGGTATAGTCTATATGAGTATATGGTTATTCCATTTGGTCTCACGAATGCACCTATAGTTTTCATGGAACTGATGAACCGAGTGTTCCATCCATACTTGTATTCTTTTATGGTAGTCTTTGTGGATGATATCTTGGTGTACTCTCACACACGACACGACCATTATACCCATCTTGAGATTGTTTTGAGTACATAGATAGAACATCAGTTATATGCTAAGCTCTCAAAATGCCACTTTTGGATGGACTAGATTCACCTCTTGGGTCATGTTATCTCAGAGATAGAAGTATCAGTAGACCTAGAGAAAGTGAGACCATTAGTTTCCTAGGAGTATCCAAAGAATGTCTTTGAGGTACGAAGTTTACTAGGGTTGTCTAGATACTACATACATTTCATACAAGACTTTTCACGCTCAGCAGCACCACTGATGGGCTTGAATAAGAAGGATGCAAAGTTCTTGTGGTTAGATTCTTGTGAGTCAGCCTTTCTAGAGCTGAAAGGGAGGTTGAATTCAACACCGATACTAGTATTTCCAGAGCCAGGCAAGATCTATATTGTGTACTATGATGTATCGAGTATTGGGTTGGGAGCAGTGCTTATATAGGGAGAAGGAGTCATTTCATATAGGTCTCAGCAGTTGAGGCCACATGAGAGGAACCAACTGACGCACAATATTGAGTTGCCTGCAGTGGTTCATGCTTTACGTTGTTGGAGACATTATCTTCTCATAGATCATTTTGTGGTTTTCACTGACCACAAATGTCTCAAGTATATCTTTACTCAGCATGATCTAAGTTTGAGATAGTGAAGGTGGGTTGAGTACCTTCAGTACTTTGACTTTGATCTTGCCTATACGACTGGAAAAGGCAATGCAGTGGCTGAGGCGCTGAGCAGGGGGACTCAGATACAGGCATTTCAGGAGTCCAGTAGTGAGTGGAAGCTTATGGCTCTTTTCTCTGAGTTTCATTTGGAGGTGAACGACTGACAGGGGTAGAATTTTCTTTCTTCTGTGGTTGTTACCTCTACTATTCTTGATCGAGTGAGAATGAGGCAGCTATCCGATTCTAAAGTCCTAGTCTTACGAGAGAGTGTGTTAGGAGAGGACCCTATTCCTGGATGGACCATAGGCGAGGATGAGATCTTGCATTTCCAGGGGCACGTATGGGTGCCAGCAGACATACGCAAAGAGCTGATGCAGGACTTTCATTCCTCGGTTGGGGCAGTTCATCCTGGTGTCACCAAGATGTATCGTGATTGATAGAGATAATATTTTCATAATTTTTCATATGTTTTTAAATGATTTAACCCTTTCCAATTAATCAATTTGAGCTGATTTGTATCATTTTAGTATTTTGGTGAATTATGGGCTTAATTGTGGAAATTGGTTAATTCTGGAAATTTAGCAGTTTTGTGGAGCTTCTGTATTTCGGGAATATCTTTTATATTTTTGATTAAAATTGTATGATTCCTTTTTTGTAGTATTTCTATGCTCGTGTAATTAATTTTATCCTTCTGGACCCAAAGCTCAATCCATCATTTGGAAGATCAAATTCAGCTCACAAGTCAGGCCTCGAAAACTGCGTACAGAACTGCATAATTTTATTGTGGGGCCCATATATCATTAATGGTAGAACCATTGGATCTTAAATTTTACATGGAGATATATAAAATCCTTAGTAACAACCTTCATTAAGATTCCCGCATCTGATTCTTTCATTTTCAAGGTCATTAATGCATTGGAACTCGGTGTTTTGGAATACGAAGAGTCACCTGGACAGAATTAAATATCCAGAGTAATGTGGACATTTCTCCTTCATACGTATACCAATAAGGCTCAACTTTTGTGGGTCTACAGAAGAGATGGAGGGTAACAACTTTCAAGAAGGACCAATTCTCAAATTCTGTCATTTACTATTCCAACCGGACTCAAACTTTCGGGGGAGTAATTTTGGAGGGAAATTTTCTACTCCCCAAGCCTATAAATAAGAGTATTCACTTCCATTCAAAGGGGTTGAAGAAGGTGCAAGAAGGGTTGTGCTGGAGGATTGAGTTCTTGAAGTTATTTTTATTTTATATTTTCTTTTTTTTCCTTAGTTTTATTATGATCTCTTCTTCCCCTTTCAAATCTAATACCCTTCACATGGAGGGGTAAAACCTTTGAGTGATCGGGGAAGGGGGAGTTTATCTTTTGTAATGTCGGAGTTTTGTGCTTAAATGTAAAACATTATCTTTCTTTTTAATGAAATATATTCTCAGTGTTTCCCAATTCTCTTAATTCGATCGTGTTTTGAGTTTGGTGTATTCATTTTTAATAGCTTTGGTTAAAGACTTTTTATCTCCCTCTGCCTAGTGCAATTTGTCTCGATCGAGCAGATTGCGTTAGGTGGTGAGTGTCTAACAATCGTTGGCACGTGTGTGGAACTAGTAAAATTTTCTAGAGTTCTAGGGAGCAACAATTCCTGATCGGGACTTGCATTAGTTGTTTAGTAATTGTTTATGAACTTCCATGCACATAGGAGTGAGTTCTATTTTCTTCTTTAACCAAGGGTGATAGATGACTCGATTGAGGAGTCTTTCATTTATCATTCAAAAGGAAGAGAGGTGAGATTATCTTTGTGACTATGATGACATTAAAAAAGGTGATCCTACCCTGACCTCATCACTATCTTCATCCATTAGTGTTCAACCTTTCTTTTCAATTTCTTTCTTTATTTTTGAACACAAACAACTGTCAAAAAGAACCTCTTCTTCTTTCTTTAATTTAAGTGACAAACGTAATTGTTGTACACTCCTCTCTGGAGACAACTTAGGTTACCTACTTTACTGCATTTTAACTTAGGTTTTATTTGTTTTTGTCACACCCCATGACAGGCACTTGTCAAAACTTGGCGCCGTTGTCGGGGAGGTTGTGCCAACAATCTAATTCTAACATTTTGTAAATATTTTCATTTATTTTATTTAAAAAAAATATAAAAAAATCCATGATGTATTCCAACTTTAATTATTCTTCTTGGATTGATTACTCACAATTTCAGGGGAAAATGGTTTATAATGATGAGGAATCCCTCTTTCAAAAGATTGATGAACTCACTTTTTTGGCCAAGCAAATGATGAATGGCCATGTCACAGGTATCTCACTTCAAGAACTGATGGACATGGTGAATCAAGTCAACATTGATTATCAAATATTGAAGTCCTTAGAGAAGGTTACATTGGATCAAGAACCTCAACTAGAACCTAAACCTGATCCATTGGTGGAAGTGTATTCCCCACTCATCCTTGATGTTGAAGAACTAGTAAGTACAGGATATCAACAAGATCTGGATGAGTTCTGGAAGGAGTGTGAGGAACTACTTGATCCCCCAGTTCCTCATAATGTATAAGATCCATCATCATTGAAGGAATACACCACCAACGTGGTTGAATTTTAAGATAATGTTGAGGATCCTGACTACCCTCCTCCATCTGCTACCACTCTACTTCAAGAGGAACTTCCCACTAAAGAACAAAATAAAGCCGAGAAACCTCAAGGAGATGATCTTTTCTTGAACTCATTATATTCTAATTTTATTGAAAATGAATTGAGTATTACCTCCCCTTGCTTGAAATTTTCAGATTCGGACAACTCATGTATTGTGTTTGCAGACAAGGAAGAAAAGGAAGATTCACTTAAAGAGGAACATTTGGAGCTCCCCAAACATGTTGATAATTTATTGGAGGGAGTACAAGAGGGAATCCAAGTGGATTTGGAAAAGGAAAAAAGTGATTCAAGATGATTACTTTGAAAGGGAATAATTATATATTGATTATTCATGCTTTAACTTTGTTCAAATAGAATTAAACTCTAACATTCCCTTTTATTTTTTCCAATGATGCAGGATACCTTCAGAAATCACTGGAGAATGAAGAGGTGGCTGTGAAATTGGAAACCAAGAAATATGGGGAATCATTCTTTGTCCTACCCCCACCAAGAAAATTGTATCTTATTGTACTAGGGTGGATTTTCTATACTATACCCATGGTGTCCTCAACAAAAAGGATGAATCACATGATGTGAAAAAGAATTTTTGTTGGTTCATCATAAAGAAACTCAACCCACCTTCAGATTGGGGATAACCAACTGAAACTACCCATCTGGAGGCAGTCAAAACCCAGGGCCCACTTGGGGGATTAAACCAAGATCTATCCTTCTTTTCTCATCCTATTTATATTTTCATTTTTTTAATAAATTTCTTATGTTTTCTTTTGTTCTTTTTCTTGTAGGCTTTTAGTGTGCAACACTTAGGACCTTAACTCAATGTTGCATTACCAATAAGTCAGGTTGTACCTATCCTTTACACTTTCTTACTGTTTTGATTCATTCTAAAATCTTCTTACATGTTAAATCCACTTGAATTCATTGAGTACACTGCATCATTTAAGTGTGGGGGAGGGAACCTTTGTAGTTTTGGATTTTCATTTGTTTTTTGTTTAAAAAAATTGTGTGTTTTCAAATTTTTGTGTTTTTATTTTTCAGTTTTTTTGTGTGTTTTTGAAACTTTTTGAGCTGAAATGATTATCATTGTTGTTTTTGAAACCCATGTCATTGAGTGAACCAATTTATTCCATGAAACTGAGCTTAAATGAATACTGAAAATGATTTTGTTTCAAGTTCAATTCTTTGGGAATTTCATGAAAAGTACTCTGTTTTTTGAATCTCGTGCCACATATCACTGTCATTATCTTTGAAATCACTTTCCTGTGAGCCTTCTGAACCATTATTGTTATATTCTTTTCATTCACCTCACTTCTTTAGAGAACCATACCATGCTTGTTTTAACCATAATTTGATTCATTCCCTTCAAAACTTGAGGGTTTGGGGTACATGTGTTTTAAATGATTGAGGAATTTCTTTGGTTTGAAATCTCCCTTTTCAAGATAATACCTTTCATTATGGCCTACCTTGTAAATTAATCCTTGTAGCCCATATAATCCATGAAAATCCTGTTAGGTTAGCCACATTACAAGACAATTTTCTCTTTCCAACATGCTCTTGAAGTGAAATTGCATGATCTAGTTGAACTTAAGTGTTGGGGAAGCTGTCTTGTGTTGTGCTACCTCATTTGGTGAAACTTTGGGTGGAAACTAAAATGCTGAAGAGATGTGTGTGATGATTAAAAATCATTATATTTAAAGTTTTGCCTTTTCTAGATCTTTCATGATTAAAGAAGTTGTGCCTTTCTGGATCTTCTAATGGAGGAAGAAAGTTGTGCCTTTTTTGGAGCTTTCAAGAAAATCATGCTTAAGAAGATTGAAATTTTTTCTGAAGAAATGCTGAGATATTTGAACATTTCTTGATATTTCATGATGATGGATCTGAATTTCTACTAAGTGGAGTGAGGAGGATACCATACTTGAGTGAAAATTAGAATTGTGCAATTTTGCTTCAAAAAGAGCCAAGCCTTCCTCATTCAGCCTCAGAATTTTTCACATAAAAATCCTACCAACCAAAAGCCACAGAACAACCTTGCAAAGTCCTCATGATAAAAAAATGTCCTTGACTCACATCAGGTGGATAATTAGAGTTTTTTCAAACCTATGGTGACCCTTGCATTGGTTTGGATGAGAAAAACTTTGTTAAAAAGTGATATTTGTGAGATGAGAGAAAATTAATGTGAGGTAGGTGTCTTTTGTGCATGGGAGGAGAAATAAAGAGGAAAAATATTGAATGATCTGATTTGAGATCTTGTAATAATGTTTATGTATGAGACATGATAACTTTTATTTCTTGGTGTGGAATTGGTGGATCTCAATGGCATGTGTTTCGAATTTGGTTTGATTTGATTTTGATTTTAACTTGTCCGGGAGTCCAAGTGCTAAGTGTGGGGGGATTGATAGAGATAATATTTTCATAATTTTTCATATGTGTTTCAATGATTTAACCCTTTCCAAGTAATCAATTTGATCTGATTTGTTTCATTTTAGTATTTTGGTGAATTATGGGCTTAATTGTGGAAATTGGTTAATTCTGGAAATTTAGCAATTTTGTGGAGCTTCTGTATTTCGGGAATATCTTTTATATTTTTGAACAAAATTGTATGATTCCTTTTTTTTAGGATTTATATGCTCTTGGAATTTATTTTATCCTTCTGGACCCAAAGCTCAATCCATCATTTGGAAGCTCAAATTCAGCTCACAAGTCAGGCCTCGAAAACTGTGTACAGAACTGCATAATTTTATTGTGGGGCCCATATCTCATTAATGGTCGAACCATTGGAGCTTAAATTTTACATGGAGCTATATACAATCCTGAGGAACAACCTTAATTAATATGTCCGTGTCTGATTCTTTCATTTTCAAGGTCATTAATGCGTTGGAACTCGTTGTTTTGGAATACAAAGAGTCACCTAGACAGAATTAAATATCCGGAGTAATGTGGACATATCTCCTTCATACGTGGACCAATAAGGCTCAAAGTTTGTGGGTCGACAGAACCGATGGAGGGGAACAACTTTCAAGAAGGGATAATTCCCAAATTCTGTCATTTACTATGCCAAACAGACTCAAACTTTCGGGGGAGTAATTTTGGATGGAAATTTTCTACTCCCCAAGCCTATAAATAAGAGTATTCACTTCCATTCAAAGGGGTTGAAGAAGGTGCAAGAAGGGTTGTGCTGGAGGATTGAGTTCTTTAAGTTCTTTGTATTTTATATTTTCTTTTTTTTTCTTAGTTTGATTATGATCTCTTCTTCCCCTTTCAAATATAATACCTTTCACATGGAGGGGTAAAACCTTTGAGTGATCAGGGAAGGGGGAGTTTATCTTTTGTAATGTCAGAGTTTTATGCTTAAATGTAAAACATTATCCTTCTTTTGAATGAAATATATTCTCATTGTTTCCCAATTATATTAATTTGATCATGTTTTGAGTTTGGTGTATTCATTTTTAATAGCTTTGGTTAAAGACTTTTTATCTCCCTCTTCCTAGTGCAATTTGTCTCGATCGAGCAAATTGCGTTAGGTGGTGAGTGTCTAACGATCATTGGCACATGTGTGGAACTAGTAAACTTTTTCTAGAGTTATAGGGAGCATAAATTCCTGATCGGGACTTTCATTAGATGTTTAGGAATTGTTTATGAACTTCCATGCACATAGGAGTGAGTTCTATTTTCTTCTTTAACCAAGGGTGATAGATGACTCGATTGAGGAGTCTTTCATTTATCATTCAAAAGGAAGAGAGGTGAGATGATCTTTGTGACTATGATGACATTACAAAAGGAGATCCTACCCTGACCTCATCACTCTCTTCATCCATTAGTGTTCAACCTTTATTTTCAATTGCTTTCTTTATTTTTGAACTCAAACAACTGTCAAAAAGAACCTCTTCTTCTTTCTTTAATTTAAGTGACAAACGTAATTGTTGTGCACTCCTCTCTGAAGACAACTTAGGTTACCTACTTTACTACATTTTAACTTAGTTTTTATTTGTTTTTGTCACACCCCACGACAGGCACGTGTCAAAACTTGGCGTCGTTGCCGGGGAGGTTGTGCCAATAATCTAATTCTAACATTTTGTAAATATTTTCATTTATTTTATTTAAAAAAAATCTAAAAAAAATTCATGATGTATACCAACTGAAATTATTCTTATTGGATTGATTACTCACAGTTTCAGGGGAAAATGGTTTATAATGATGAGGAATCCCTCTTTCAAAAGCTTGATGAACTCACTATTTTGGCCAAGCAAATGATGAATAGCCATGTCACAGGTATCTCACTTCAAGAACTGATGGACACGGTGAATCAAGTCAAAATTGATTATCAAGGATTGAAGTCCTTAGAGAAGGTTACATTGGATCAAGAACCTCAACTAGAACCTAAACCTGATCCATTGGTGGAAGTGTATTCCCCACTCATCCTTGATGTTGAAGAACTAGTAAGTACAGGAGATCAACAAGATCTGGATGAGTTCTGGAAGGAGTGTGAGGAACTACTTGATCCCCCAATTCCTCATAATGTAGAAGATCCATCATCATTGAAGGGATACACCACCAATGTGGTTGAATTTGAAGAGAATGTTGAGGAGCCTGACTACCCTCCTCCATCTGCTACCACTCTACTTCAAGAGGAACTTCCCACTAAAGAAGAAAATGAAGCCGAGAAACCTCAGTGAGATGATCTTTTCTTGAACTCATTATATTCTAATTTTATTGAAAATTAATTGAGTATTACCACCCCTTGCTTGAAATTTTCAAATTCGGACAACTCATGTATTGTGTTTGCAGACAAGGAAGAAAATGAAGATGCGCTTAAAGAGGAACATTTGGAGCTCCCCAAACATGTTGATAATTTATTGGAGGGAGTTCAAGAGGGAATCCAAGTGGATTTGGCAAAGGAAAAAGTGATGCAAGATGATTACTTTGAAAGGGAAGAATTCGATATCGATTCTTCATGCTTTAACTTTGTTCAAATAGAATTAAACTCTAACATTCCCTTTTATTTTTCCAATGATGAAGCATACCTTCAGAAATCACTGGAGAATGAAGAGGTGGCTGTGAAATTGGAAACCAAGAAATATGGGGACTCATTCTTTGTCCTACCCCCACCAAGAAAACTGTATCTTATTGTACTAGGGGTGGATTTTGTATACTATACCCATGGTGTCCTCAACAAAAAGGATGAATCACATGATGTGAAGAAGAATTTTTGTTGGTTCATCATAAAGAAACTCAACCCACCTTCAGATTGGGGATAACCAACTGAAACTGCCCATCTGGAGGCAGTCAAAACCCAGGGCCCACTTGGGGGATTAAACCAAGATCTATCCTTCTTTTCTCATCCTATTTCTATTTTCATTTTTTTAATAAATTTCTTATGTTTTCTTTTGTTCTTTTTCTTGTAGTTTTTTAGTGTGCAACACTTAGGACCTTAACTCAATGGTGCATTACCAATAAGTCAGGTTGTACCTATCCTTTACACTTTCTTGCTGTTGTGATTCATTATAAAATCTGATTACATGTTAAATCCACTTGAATTCATTGATGAAACTACATCATTTAAGTGTGGGGGAGGGAAACTTTGTAGTTTTGGATTTTTATTTGTTGTTTGTTTAAAAAAAATTGTGTGTTTTCAAATTTTTGTTTTTTTATTTTTCAGTTTTTTTTGTGTGTTTTTGAAACTTTTTGAGCTGAAATTATTATCATTGTTGTTTTTGAAACCCATGTCATTGAGTGAACCAATTTATTCCATGAAACTGAGCTTAAATGAATACTGAAAATGATTTTGTTTCAAGTTTAATTCTTTGGGAATTTCATAAAAAGTACTCTGTTTTTTGAATCTCATGCCACATCTCACTGTCATTATCTTTGAAATCACTTTCCTGTGATGCTTCTAAACCATTATTGTTATATTCTTTTCATTCACCTCACTTCTTGAGAGAACCAGACCATGCTTATTTTAACCAGAATTTTATTCATTCCTTTCAAAACTTGAGGGTTTGGGGTACATGTGTTTTAAATGATTGAGGCATTTATTTGGTTTGAAATCCACCTTTTCAAGATAATCCCTTTCATTATGGCCTACCTTTTAAATTAATCCTTATATCCCATAGAATCCATGAACATCCTGTTAGGTTAGCCACATTACAAGCCAATTTTCCCTTTCCAACCTGTTCTTGAAGTGAAATTGCATGATCTAGTTGAACTTAAGTGTGGGGGAAGCTGTCTTGTGTTGTGCTACCTCGTTTGGTGAAACTTTGGGTGGAAACTAAAATGATGAAGAGATGTGTGTGCTAATGAAAAATAATTATATTTAAAGCTGTGCCTTTTCTGGAGCTTTCATGATTAAAGAAGTTGTGCCTTTCTGGAGCTTCTAATGGAGGAAGAAAGTTGTGCCTTTTCTGGAGCTTTCAAGAAAATCATGCTTAAGAAGATTGAAATTTTTTCTGAAGAAATTCTGAGATATTTGAACATTTCTTGATATTTCATGATGATGGAGCTGAATTTCTACTAAGTGGATTGAGGAGGATACCATACTTGAGTGAAAATTAGAATTGTGAAATTTTTCTTCAAAAAGAGCCAAGCCTTCCTCATTCAGCCTCGGAATTTTTCACATAAAAATCCTACCAACCAAAAGCCACAGAACAACCTTGCAAAGTCCACATGATAAAAAAAATTCCTTGACTCACATCGGGTGGATAAGTAGAAGTTTTTCAAACCTATGGTGACCCTTGCATTGGTTTGGATGAGAAAAACTTTGTTAAAAAGTGATATTTGTGAGATGAGAGAAAATTAATGTGAGGTAGGTGTCTTGTGTGCATGGGAGGATAAATAAAGAGGAAAAATATTGAATGATCTGATTTGAGATCTTGTAATAATGTTTATGGATGAGGCATGATAACTTTTATTTCTTGGTGTGGAATTGGTGGATCTCAATGGCATGTGTTTCGAATTTGGTTTGATTTGATTTTGATTTTGACTTGTCCGGGAGTCCAAGTGCTAAGTGTGGGGGAATTGATAGAGATAATATTTTCATAATTTTTCATATGTGTTTCAATGTTTTAACCCTTTCCAATTAATCAATTTGAGCTGATTTGTATCATTTTAGTATTTTGGTGAATTATGGGCTTAATTGTGGAAATTGGTTAATTCTGGAAATTTAGCTGTTTTGGGGAGCTTCTGTATTTCGGTAATATGTTCTATATTTTTAATCCAAATTGTATGATTCCTTTTTTTTAGGATTCCTATGCTCGTGGAATTCATTTTATCCTTCTGGACCCAAAGCTCAATCCATCATTTGGAAGCTCAAATTCAGCTCACAGGTCAGGCCTCGAAAACTGTGTACAGAACTTCATAAATTTATTGTGTGGCCCATATCTCATTAATGGACGAACCATTTGAGCTTACATTTTACATGGATCTAGAGAAACTCCGGAGGAAAAACCTTCATTAAGTTGTCCCCATCTGATTCTTTCATTTTCAAGGTCATTAATGCGTTGGAACTCGGTGTTTTGGAATAAGAAGAGTCACCTGAACAGAATTAAATATCCGGATTAATGTGGACATATCTCCTTCATACGTGTACCAATAAGGCTCAAAGTTTGTGGGTCGACAGAAGCGATGGGGTGGAACAACTTTCAAGAAGGACCAATTCCCAAATTCTATCATTTCCTATGCCAACCGGACTCAAACTTTCGGGGAAGTAATTTTGGAGGGAAATTTTCTACTTCCCAAGCCTATAAATAAGAGTATTCACTTCAATTCAAAGTGGTTGAAGAAGGTGCAAGAAGGGTTGTGCTGGAGGATTGAGTTCTTGAAGTTCTTTGTATTTTCTATTTTTTTTTCTTAGTTTGATTATGATCTCTTCTTCCCCTTTCAAATCTAATACCCTTCACATGGAGGGGTAAAACCTTTGAGTGATCGGGGAAGTGGGAGTTTATCTTTTGTAATGTCGGAGTTTTGTGCTTAAATGTAAAACCTTATCTTTCTTTTGAATGACATATATTCTCAGTGTTTCCCAATTCTCTTAATGCGATCCTGTTTTGAGTTTGGTGTATTCATTTTTAATAGCTTTTGTTAAATACTTTTTATCTCCCTCTGCCTAGTGCAATTTGTCTCGATCGAGCAGATTGCGTTAGGTGGTGAGTGTCTAATGATCGTTGGAATGTGTATGGAACTAGTAAAATTTTTCTAGAGTTATAGGGAGCAACAATTCCTGATCGGGACTTGCCTTAGTTGTTTAGGAATTTTTTATGAACTTCCATGCACATAGGAGTGAGTTCTATTTTCTTCTTTAACTAAGGGTGATAGATGACTCGATTGAGGAGTCTTTCATTTATCATTCAAAAGGAAGAGAGGTGAGATGATCTTTGTGACTATGATGACATTACAAAAGGTTATCCTACCCTAACCTCATCACTCTATTCATCCATTAGTGTTCAACCTTTCTTTTCAATTGCTTTCTTTATTTTTGAACTCAAACAACTGTCAAAAAGAACCTCTTCTTCTTTCTTTAATTTAAGTGACAAACGTAATTGTTGTGCACTCCTATCTGGAGACAACTTAGGTTACCTACTTTACTGAATTTTAACTTAGGTTTTATTTGTTTTTGTCACGCCCCACTACAGGCACGTGTCAAAACTTGGCGCCGTTGCCGGGGAGGCTGTGCCAACAATCTAATTCTAACATTTTGTAAATATTTTCATTTATTTTATTTAAAAAGAATCTAAAAAAAATCCATGATGTATGCCAACTACAATTATTCTTCTTGGATTGATTACTCACAGTTTTATGGGAAAATGGTTTATAATGACGAGGAAGCCCTCTTTCAAAAGCTTGATGAACTCACTATTTTGGCCAAGCAAATGATGAATGGCCATGTCACAGGTATCTCACGTCAAGAACTGATGGACACGGTGAATCAAGTCAACATTGATTATCAAATATTGAAGTCCTTAGAGAAGATTACATTGGATCAAGAACCTAAACTAGAACCTAAACCTGATCCATTGGTGGAAGTGTATTCCCCACTCATCCTTGATGTTGAAGAACCAGTAAGTACAGGAGATCAACAAGATCTGGATGCGTTCTGGAAGGTGTGTGAGGAACTACTTGATCCCCCAGTTCCTCATAATGTAGAAGATCCATCATCATTTAAGGAATACACCACCAACGTGGTTGAATTTGAAGAGAATGTTGAGGAGCCTGACTACCCTCCTCCATCTGCTACCACTATACTTCAAGAGGAACTTCCCACTAAAGAAGAAAATGAAGCCGAGAAACCTCAGGGAGATGATCTTTTCTTGAACTCATTATATTCTAATTTTATTGAAAATGAATTGAGTATTACCTCCCCTTGCTTGAAATTTTCAAATTCGGACAACTCATGTATTGTGTTTGCAGACAAGGAAGAAAAGAAAGATGTGCTTAAAGAGGAACATTTGGAGCTCCCCAAACATGTTGATTATTTATTGGAGGGAGTTCAAGAGGGAATCCAAGTGGATTTGGCAAAGGAAAAAGTGATGCAAGATGATTACTTTGAAAGGGAAGAATTTGATATTGATTCTTCATGCTTTAACTTTGTTCAAATAGAATTAAACTCTAACATTCCCTTTTATTTTTCCAATGATGCAGCATACCTTCAGAAATCACTGGAGAATGAAGAGGTGGCTGTGAAATTGGAAACCAAGAAATATGGGGACTCATTCTTTGTCCTACCCCCACCAAGAAAATTGTATCTTATTGTACTAGGGGTGAATTTTGTATACTATACCCATGGTGTCCTCAACAAAAAGGATGAAGCACATGATGTGAAGAAGAAGTTTTGTTGGTTCATCATAAAGAAACTCAACCCACCTTCAGATTGGGGATAACCAACTCAAACTGCCCATCTGGAGGCAGTCAAAACCCAGGGCCCACTTGGGGGATTAAACCAAGATCTATCCTTCTTTTCTCATCCTATTTCTATTTTCATTTTTTTAATAAATTTCTTATGTTTTCTTTTGTTCTTTTTCTTGTAGGTTTTTAGTGTGCAACACTTAGGACCTTAACTCAATTTTGCATTACCAATAAGTCAGGTTGTACATATCCTTTACACTTTCTTGCTGTTGTGATTCATTCTAAAATTTGCTTACATGTTAAATACACTTTAATTCATTGAGTACACTGCATCATTTAAGTGTGGGGAGGGAACCTTTGTAGTTTTGTATTTTCATTTGTTGTTTGTTTAAAAAAAAATTGTGTGTTTTCAAATTTTTGTGTTTTTATTTTTCAGTTTTTTTGTGTGTTTTTGAAACTTTTTGAGATGAAATGATTATCATTGTTGTTTTTGAAACCCATGTCATTGAGTGAACCAATTTATTCCATGAAACTGAGCTTAAATGAATACTGAAAATGATTTTGTTTCAAGTTCAATTCTTTGGGAATTTCATGAAAAGTACTCTATTTCTTGAATCCCATGCCACATCTCACTGTCATTATCTTTGAAATCACTTTCCTGTGAGGCTTCTGAATAATTATTGTTATATACTTTTAATTCACCTCACTTCTTGATAGAACCATACCATGCTTGTTTTAACCAGAATTTGATTCATTCCTTTCAAAGCTTGAGGGTTTGGGGTACATGTGTTTTAAATGATTGAGGCATTTCTTTAGTTTGAAATCCCCCTTTTCAAGATAATACCTTTCATTATGGCCTACCTTGTAAATTAATCCTTGTATCCCATAGAATCCATGAACATCCTATTAGGTTAGCCACATTACAAGCCAATTTTCCCTTTCCAACCTGTTCTTGAAGTGAAATTACATGATCTAGTTGAACTTAAGTGTTGGGGAAGCTGTTTTGTGTTGTGCTACCTCATTTGGTGAAACTTGGGGTGGAAAATAGAATTATGAAGAGATGTGTGTGTTGATGAAAAATCATTATATTTAAATCTGTGCCTTTTCTGGAGCTTTCATGATTAAAGAAGTTGTGCCTTTCTGGAGCTTCTAATGGAGGAAGAAAGTTGTGCCTTTTCTGGAGCTTTCAAGAAAATCATGCTTAAGAAGATTGAAATTTTTTCTGAAGAAATGCTGAGATATTTGAACATTTCTAGATATTTCATGATGATGGAGCTGAATTTCTACTAAGTGGAGTGAGTAGGATACCATACTTGAGTGAAAATTAGAATTGTGCAATTTTGCTTCAAAAAGAGCCAAGCCTTCCTCATTCAGCCTCATAATTTTTCACATAAAAATCCTACCAACCAAAAGCCACAGAACAACCTTGCAAAGTCCTCATGATAAACAAATTTCCTTGACTCACATCGGGTGGAGAAGTAGGATTTTTTCAAACCTATGGTGACCCTTGCATTGGTTTGGATGAGAAAAACTTTGTTAGAAAGTGATATTTGTGAGATGAGAGAAAATTAATGTAAGGTAGGTGTCTTGTGTGCATGGGAGGAGAAATAAAGAGGAAAAATATTTAATGATATTATTTGAGATCTTGTAATAATTTTTATGGATGAGGCATGATAACTTTTATTTCTTGGTGTGAAATTGGTGGATCTCAATGGCATGTGTTTCGAATTTTGTTTGATTTGATTTTGATTTTGACTTGTCCGGGAGTCCAAATGCTAAGTGTGGGGGAATTGATAGAGATAATATTTTCATAATTTTTCATATGTGTTTCAATGATTTAACCCTTTCCAATTAACCAATTTTAGCTGATTTGTATCATTTTAGTATTTTGGTGAATTATGGGCTTAATTGTGGAAATTGGTTAATTTTGGAAATTTAGCAGTTTGTGGAGCTTCTGTATTTCAGAAATATCTTTTATATTTTTGATCCAAATTGTATGATACCTTTTTTTTAGTATTTCTATGCTCGTTTAATTCATTTTATCCTTTTGGACCCAAAGCTCAATCCATCATTTGGAAGCTCAAATTCATCTCACAAGTCAGGCCTCGAAAACTGTGTACAGAACTGCATAATTTTATTGTGGGGCCCATATATCATTAATGGTCAAACCATTTGAGCTTTAATTTTACATGGAGCTAGAGAAAATACGGAGGAACAACTTTCATTAAGATGTCCGCGTCTGATTCTTTCATTTTCAAGGTCATTAATGCGTTGGAACTCGGTGTTTTGGAATACGAAGAGTCACCTGGAAAGAATTAAATATCCGGAGTAATGTGGCCATATCTCCTTCATACGTGGACCAATAAGGCTCAACGTTTGTGGGTCCACAGAAGAGATGGAGGGGAACAACTTTCAAGAAGTAACAATTCCCAAATTCTGTCATTTACTATTCCAACCTGACTCAAACGTTCTGGGGAGTAATTTTGGAGGGAAATTTTCTACTCCCCAAGCCTATAAATAAGAGTATTCACTTCCATTCAAAGGGGTTGAAGAAGGTGCAAGAAGGGTTGTTCTGGAGTATTGAGTTCTTGAAGTTATTTTTATTTTATATTTTCTTTTTTTCCCTTAGTTTGATTATTATCTCTTCTTCCCCTTTCAAATCTAATACCCTTCACATGGAGGGGTAAAACCTTTGAGTGATCGGGGAAGAGGGAGTTTATCTTTTGTAATGTCGGAGTTTTGTGCTTAAATGTAAAATCTTATCTTTATTTTGAATGACATCTATTATCAGTGTTTCCTAATTCTCTTAATGCGATCGTGTTTTGAGTTTGGTGTATTCCTTTTTAATAGCTTTGGTTAAAGACTTTTTATCTCCCTATGCCTAGTGCAATTTGTCTCGATCGAGCAGATTGCGTTAGGTGGTGAGTGTCTAACGATCGTTGGCACGTGTGTGGAACTAGTAAACTTTTTCTAGAGTTCTAGGGATAAACAATTCCTGATCGGGACTTGCCTTAGTTTTTTAGGAATTGTTTATGAACTTCCATGCACATAGGAGTGAATTCTATTTTCTTCTTTAACCAAGGGTGATAGATGACTCGATTGAGGAGTCTTTCATTTATCATTCAAAAGGAAGAGAGGTGAGATGATATTTGTGACTATGATGAAATTACAAAAGGTGATCCTACCCTGACCTCATCACTCTCTTTATACATTAGTTTTCAACCTTTATTTTCAATTGCTTTCTTTATTTTTGAACTCAAACAACTGTAAAAAAGAACCTCTTCTTCTTTCTTTAATTTAAGTGACAAACGTAATTGTTATGCACTCCTCTCTGGAGACAACATAGGTTACCTACTTTACTGCATTTTAAATTAGGTTTTATTTGTTTTTGTCACACCCCATGACAGGCACGTTTCAGTGATCTACACCGTCAGTATTGGTGGCCATGTATGAAGAGAGATATTGTTGGTTTTGTCATGAGGTGTTCCACCTGTCAACAGGTGAAGGTGGAGCATCAGTGACCAATGGGGCTTTTGTAGAAGTTACCCATTCCCAAGTGAAAGTGGAATGATGTCGCGATGGACTTCGTGATAGGTTTTCTGAGGTCTCCTTGGGGAAATGATACAGTATGGTATGTCATTGATAGATTCACGAAGGTTTCTCACTTCTTTCCGATCAAGGATACCTTCATTGTTGATGAGCTAGAAATATTGCACATCTGAGAGATTATACATTTACATGGAGTTCCACAATCCATTGTTTCAGATAGGGATGCACGTTTTACTTCTCGGGTCTGGCAGGGGCTATATAAGGCTTTGGAAACACCGGTACTTTTGAGTACATCTTAGAATCCCCAAACAGATGGCCAGTCCAAGAGTATGATTCAGGTTCTTGAGGACATGCTTCGAGCATGCATCCTGGATTTTAGAGGTTCTTGGGAGAAATACATACCTCTTGTGAAGTTTTCCAACAATAATAGTTTTCAAGAAACTATTCATATGACACCTTATGAGGCTTTGTACGGTAGGCCATACCGATCACCCTTATAATGGCTGGAGGCAGGAGAGGCAGCTATGCTGGGACCTCGATTTGTTCAAGAGACCATAGAGAAGATATAGTTAATTTAGAAGAGGGTGGCTACTACACAGTCATGATAGAAGTCTTATGTTGATCGATGGAGATGACCTCTGGAGTTCAAGGTCGAAGATCAGGCTTTCCTACATGTCACACAGAGGTTGGTACATAGGAGGATTAGGAGTAAGGGTAAGATTTTACCGAGGTACGTTGGGCCATTTGTGGTGTTGGAGAGAGTCGGGTCGGTTGCCTATCAGTCGCAGTTACCTCAGAGGTACCAGGCCATGCATGATGTCTTCCACGTTCCTCAGCTTAGATGTTACTTATCAGACTCGTCTCATGTTTTTCAACCCAAAGATGTTGAGTTAGAGGTGGATGTCTCATTCGAGGAGAATCCTATCTGGATTTTTGATCGAAGTACAAATGTTCTCCATAGTCGGTTTGTTCCTCTGGTACGATTGGTATAGAAGAATGGGTGAGTATAGAATGAGACTTGGGAGAGGGAGTCCGATGTACTATCACAGTGGCCAGAGATGTTTGAGGATTCTTCTTCTATGCCTCCTTACTAGGGAAATTAGGAGACAAAATTATTTAAGGGGGGAAGTTTGTAAGAACCTAGATCTTCTTTTCAGGTATGTTTTTTCTCTTTTCTGGTGTCTTAGAGAAAAAGAGAAGTTTCTAGAAATTTTTGAAGTACACATTGTGTACTTATATGTACACGTCGTGTACTATTTTTACGCACGTAGTCGGGTTCTGGCCGTGTAATGGTCGAGCACATAACCGTGTGTGGTGACCTGGAGACCGCCTAATGCGGGATCCGACAATGGAAAGTACACGTTGTATACTTCTAAAGTACATTCCATGTACTTTATTTTTTTTATTAAACGGGCTGAGGTCACGTCTAATTGGTAGAAGTGTCTTCTTCTTCACCTTCTTTGACCGAGAGCATCCGTATAGTAGTGATCCTTCCCTGATCCCCCGATCGAACATCCTTTCTCTGAATCGAACTCTGTCAGTTGCATGGGAATCGCATCAGTGAGTTATCTCTTCTTATTGAACGTCGTTTCCTAATTTCTCTTCTCTCATGAGTTATTCTCGGTTGAACATTTTATAAATTTTTGTAGATCTTCCACGTTCTAGGTTGATCCAAGGTCCGACCTCAGATTATATCGATCATACAATGCTGAGGTAGGTGTTTTGTGCCTTTCCATAGATAGTCCTTGAGTTATATGTGAAAAAGTGCCCAATACCCTTGTTTGGGGTATTGCGTGTTTATGGTTTTGGCCCTGTTAATTTCCTGTTATGCTTGTATACTTGAGTATAGCTTAATTGAATGTGAATAGGGTTAATTGCTATGCTTTGGAAGTGTTTTCCCATGCATGTTTTGTTTATGACAGTTTGGTTGTGCTTAGCCTATTAGGCTGCTTTCTTTCCATTCCTAGTGATGATAGGATGGAGTGATCTTTTTATCTAACATGTTGTTATGCTATAGAATGTTTAGCCAAGTAGTTCTTGAGGTATAATTTGGTCTTTATATATCACTGTACTCAATTGACTTACACAGGGACCTAAGAACTTGGTGTAGTATACCATAGGAAGAATGAACGTTGAAGGATTCTCCAGAGTGTCTGGTTACTGTTATGATGCGAGACCATAAGGGGAATTGATGTAAGTGCTTCATCAGAGTGTCTGTAGTTCCTCGACGCGGGTCACAAGGGGAATGGGACGTTGAGTGCTTTCCCAGAGTGCCTTTTAGTTACCGATATGAGACTAGAGGGGGAATTGATGGTGAGTGATTCCTCAGAGAGTCTTTGCTTAAGCTGAACCAGAGGGATTAGACTGTGTGTACTTACCAAAGGGTTGCTTGTTCTTGTTTGGTTGAACCATAGGGGTTAGGATATGAGTACTCCCAGAGAGCTACCTCCTTTGTTTAGCTTCTTATTTGATATATGGAATTGAATGCATTTGAATTGTAGGATTTTTTACTTTTGATTACTTCCTTGTTTACTGCTCCATCTTGATTATTGTCTGCCATATATATATTCACTAACTATTAGGAACAGATCTTTGGGTGGTTTCCTACTGGTGTTTAGTCTCACACCCTGTTTGGGCCATATTTTTGGGCCCAAACAGATTATATTTCTATAGGTATAGATGAGGGAAAGCACCCTTCTACTTCAGGTACTTGATTGTTGAGGAGATGGAGAGCATGGGACTAAGCTGAGGCTTGTGATGTTGTTTGAGTTTATCAAATTTTTTATACTTTGGTCATTTCTGTATTCTAGCATTGTGACTTGTTTGGCTGATTTCCTAGACATTTGTATCCTACATCATTTATATATATGTGATCCAGTTGTTTATTACCACAGTCTTCCATTTTTTACTGATGTATGGTATTATTACTAATTCTTCTATTGTATATCTATTTACTTCCACTGTGTTACTCTTCCAATGAGGGAATAGTTTCCCCACTATCACACCCAAGGTCCTCACTGCTAGTCGGAAGCCTCTGGCATTCATGGAAATGCGCTTGAGGTCATGTGACCAACCAGGTACGGGGAACCTCTGGGCGGCTTCTGGAACTAGGATGTTACAATATTTCCATTTCCCTTGTTCAGGAAAGAATTCAACAGTTGTATAACTACAAGATATCATATACCAATGCATGGAATGAAAAATAGAATGAAATTTTAAAAGTGTATGGTGATTGGGATGAATCTTGTGCTATGTTGCCACAACTTATGAAATTGTTATCTCTCAACAATCAGATTGTTTATCAGTTGGACACTGTTGAGTATGTATCCCCCAATCACCGAGTTGATCAAACAAAGGTGAAGTTCAATAGGGTTTTTTTGGAATTCAGTCCATGCATTGTTGTCTTTCCCTATTGTAAACAATTTATTCAAGTCGATGGAACTTTACTATATGGAAAGTATACAGGTGTTCTAATCATTGTTGCCACATAGGATGGTAATCGTTCTCCTCTGACACTTTCTTTTTCTATTGTTGAAAAGGATAATTTTGAATGTTGGAGCTGGTTTTTGGCATGTGTATGTGTTCATGTCACACAAAACCATGGCATGTGTCTAATATTTTATTGCCATAGAACGATTATAGAAGTCATGGTTAGTGATGGAGTTTCATGGACTGAGCCAGATTCTTATCATTGTTATTTCATTAGACATATTTCAAGTAATGTGCATAAGCATTTCAAAGATGATTCCATAAAGAAGGCGATCCTCAAGTTGGGTAGGTTTTTCTAAACTTATTTTTTTTTACAAAATGTATTCTTAATTTTAATACATTATTATCTTATGGTTTCAGTATATGATCCCCAACAATAAATGTTTGATCGGCACCTTGAAGAGATCCAAACTTCTAATGAAGATGTGTATGAATATATGATGCAGATTCTGAAGGAAAAATGGTAATTATCAGATGACAGTGGCAGAAGATATGGTCATATGACCACTAATATAGTGGAGTGCATAAATGGGGTCCTCAAGGGTGTGCACAAACTTCCAATCGTAGGGTTGGTGCAAGAGACATTTTATAGATGTGTTCACTACTTTGTTGACTGGTCCCAAAAGGCCTATCAGATGATGGAAAACGGAATGTGTTTTACACAGTATTTCCAAAGTGATATTGATCCGATACTAAATGAGGCTTCAAGATGGACTATTATAGACTTTGATAGGGAAAAGAAGAGTTTTCAGGTAAGACTATGCTACAACCGGGCTACATGCATTAGTGGTCGAGTTTCTGTAGTGATGTTAGATAACAGATATTGTGATTGCGGCAACTTTCAAGCATTTAGATATCCATGTGCACATGTTATCACAGCGTGTGCTTCAATAAATATATCATGGGAGCCATATGTTGACCCATTGTATCACATGAGAACTTTGGTTAACAGTTAAATTGCAGCTTGGATGCCTGTTGGTGACTTTCATTCTATATCATTACCTGCTGATCAGCTGACCATCATCCCTAATATTTCCAGGTTTCATAATTTGGTTATGTTTTCATTTATGATTTTTTTAATGTCTGCCATTTTTTAAATTATTGGCTTCATACTACTAGGTTATGGCCCCGAGGAAGACTAAAATCAAGTTGAATCAGAAATGAAATGGATTTCCCTCGGCAATGAGGAGGGAGAATACGATGCATTATTTTTCATGCAGAAGGACATACTAGTAAGAGATGTCCCCAAGTGGCAGCATAGAGCTCCACATCTCATCATCCATGATCAAGTTTGTGTATTGTATCACAAATATATATATTTTGTTTTTTATGTGGAAGTTTCAGTATTTAATCCTTTTATTTCTAACTTGATCCATTTCTAACATGTTTCAATTTTGGTTTGTCTCATTTTTGGATTCTCTAATAAAGAATTTTGTGATAATCAAACTATTCAAAAAAAACAACATATAACAAAAATGAATATATCATGCTTCCACATGTAACAAATAAATTAATCCACACACAAAAAATGAAGTATAAATCGAAAATATTAACACAGTCATTTTTCAATTGGTTGTTCTAGATTTATTTAAATAACAGTTGAAAATTTTTATTGAACCTATCATACCACATGCACCAATGCATACTACCTTGAGATTATATGAGAAAAATGACATATCACTGATACCATCCATATGATTATCATCCCTATGCATTCAAGTATCTTATGGCCCACACAAAAGAACTAGCTCATGGAATCCCACATGCAATGCTTAGAACGCCTCTATAGGTTTTAATTAATAGAGACCTCATAAATAATGAATCTCAAAATTAGGTAATAGAATCCTTTATTTATTGAGGGGATTGGTCAAGTAATAAAAACACTAATCCACACACAAAAAATCAAGTATAAATCAAAAATATTAACACAATCATTTTTCATTTTATTGTTCTAGATTTATTTCAATAACAGTTGAAATTTTTTATTGAATTCACTATAATAAAGTAATGATGATATCATTTGTGTAGATGAAAGATTTTCTATTTCTCATATCTCAGGATACTCATGTATCACAGCTGCTTTTATAGGCACGTCCAATGCCTCCATTGATTGTACACAGATCTCACCATTTCCATCATACCGCACCACCTCCCGCTATCACCCCTCATATTCGCTGTGTTGAATTCTATGGCGCAGCGATGTGAGGCTTCACCTTTCTTTATCATCAGCTCATTACTGCGCTTGTAGAGAGATGGAGGCCAGAGTCACATACATTCCATTTTAGAGAGGGGGAGATGACTATTACCCTACAGGATGTGACCATTATGTTGGTCCTCCCCATCGATGGTGCGGCTCTGACTAGCCGAGTTAGAGAAGATTTTTCAGAGCTTGTTCATAGACTATTGAGCATAGAGGTCCCTGATGATGGAAGGACCATCATTGGTGGTAGATTATGCATTCCTTGGTTAGACCATCACTTCACATAGTTAGTAGAGGATGCTGATGAGATCATCGTATGGGAGCACATCCCTCGTTTAGCTCCACTTGATCGTGTTCCATTACCAGCATATATTATAGCAGAGGCTCCGTGTGGACATTGGTATGTTATTCCTTCCTTATATTGTCTAACTTAATTGTATAACTTTCTATTATGAAATGTAAATATGAAAATATTATCTACAGGTGGAGTCAGGCACATCGACATTCAGATTCCCCCAGACACGACGTCCATGCCTACAGACTTATGTTGGACACCATTTGACCACATTATGTAAGTGATTATTATTTATATTGTTAAATATTTATTCATTTATTAATTGATTATTTATTTTTTTCTTTCAGATTTTATGGATGCCATATACAAATGCTATTATCCAGAGTCTTCCATCATACTGTATGGCGATGCTTGCTATCGGCTTCTGCAGGGTTCCATTCATTCATTTTCATATAGTTGACTGGCATCTTATCGATAGAGTTATGAGGCAGTTTGGATTCTTTCAACCTGTTCCTAACCCGCCCAGTTAGTTAGATTCACTGCATTCCCTGAAGATTTCAGGGAAGAGAGATTTAGATTGGAGGAGATACCACACCAGATATATTGATTTATGGGATAGACGACATGAATTCCAATTGCGAGGGGCAGGGATAGTGCATTTTCATTTGGTGGATCAGATGGATTATGCATCTTGGTACTACAGGTCCCCAGTTAGATTTCTGACACGACATGGATGAGGCTTTCATGAGCTGGTATACATAGTTCCTTCCACAATTTAGTGGATTTTTTATTCATATTACTTAACAACATAATTTTTTTTCATAGGATGCTCATATATGTTATCTACTACACATGTCTGATCTAGTAGATCACACCGTATTTGACCCATCATATTTTAACACCCTTGTATCACAGTTTCTTCCTTCGATGGATGAGATTTATCATGGCATTTTCTTTGATCCACCACATGCTGAGGAGGTTGCAGAGCCTTTTGAGGCTCATATAAATGTACTAGGGGGTGATGAACCTATTATGGATTTTGTTGTTCCACATGAGGAGGATGTTCATCTTGATCAGTCAAATGTTAGTTATCCACAGGAGGAGGGCTTTCAACATGATCAGTCATATGCTCCTCCAGCTTCTCCGGCTCAGCCACAGGTAGATACAAACGCTGACTGGGTTAACTTGGATTCTTTATTACATACATCCACATCACAACGTTCATCTTCTTTCCATGTTGGTTAGAGTTCCATCCAGCCTCGACTATCATTAGATGCAGGACAGGGTACAAACGATGAGGTTGTATATCCACCGCCTGTCACACAGGAGGATGTGGGGGTGGCTGCTGAGGATGATGTGTAGTGTATGCCAGATCACAGAGAGAGACAGACACAATGTGGATGCGTTCAGTATACACCTAGTTGTGGGAGAGAGGATCATCCACACCAGAGGTTTAGATTAAGTTGATTTTTGATTTACGATACATTATGTATGTGCATTAGTATTATCATTTATAGAGTTCTTCTTTTTTTAATAAGTGTCTTACTGTCATCAAATTATCTTCCAAAATTAATAATTTCTATTTGGTATTCATTAATAAATATTAATACTCTGGATGAAAAGATCTGTGAACATCAAGAAATCTTGAAAAATATTATTGATCTCAATGATTTCAATCCTAAAATCATGGAACGTGATTCTTTGTTTAAAAAAAATTAAATTGCATGAAGAATAATTTCAATAAATAATGAATAATTGTGAAGATTAGATGATTATGATTGAAGATAAAAAAACCACAATATGAGATGTATGGAATTAGAAGTTCATTTGTCCAATTTTGAGAAAATACATATTCAAACTTTATAAAAGGACACATGTTCTACTGGTACACAATCTTCATCGGAGGATTTTACTATTAAAATAACTCCATCATGTGATAAAATTATGGATATTATGAAAAATATTGATTTCATATTCTTCTAAAATAAAAAACAATCCTTAAGAGGGTTAAGAATGTGTTATCATATCTAAGAATAAGTATTGAATAAGATCATCCTTGGTGAAGTTATATAATATTTCAAAACTGATGTTTATGAGTGTTTCTCTTTAGGGAGAGGTAAATGAAGAAATATTATATTACTTCCAAAATAAATATATCAATTAAAATAAAATTTAATTACTGTATATCATTCAGGAAGATCATGTTATTGAAAGATAAATGTTTTTCTAAATCTCTCTTCCTTTGTTAACAAAAAAATTCTGAATAGAAAGGGGTTGTAATTGAGTTAATCAAATACATAAGAATTTTTTGCTTCTAAATAAATGATGAATTTTTTTAACCTTTCTGTAGGATGCGTGAATGGGATTCACGCATCCTTCGAAGACAGGATGAAGGATGTGTGAACCCAGTTCACGCATCCCTCTTGCCAAAGATGCGTGAACGAGGTTCACGCATCTAGAGAACAATTTTTTAAAAAAAATCAAACCCTATCCCATTTCCATAAAAAAAAATTAAAACCCATTAATAAATAATACCCCAATCCGGAAGCCCCATACACTCCCCTTTTGGCTCCCCGAACCCCTGAGGCTTCACCTGAGACTTGAACACTATCCAAAAACATCATTCTGTAACGTTTAAACACTCAAAAACTCGTCCTATTTTTTTGTTCTCAAGATGACCCATCCACAAAAGGAAAATCTTAAATTTACCATTGAAAAACTCAACTTGTAATAACACTGGTTCTTATAAGAAGTGTCATAACCAGAATCCACTATTAGGGACTGGTTAGTAGGTTCTTAATCTCGGGATTTTGTTTTGTTTTTTTTACACTCGGGATTAGTTTTTTTGTTCTTATTAGTGGAAAAAAAATTCTATCCTTAAACTTAGACCTAAAGTTGGATGGTTTATTATTCTTTCTTTTATATTTACTATAGTCTTTCTTCTTACCCCTGGAATGTGTCAGACCCATTGTAAAAAGACTCTCAACATCACCCTTAATTCAAGGATTAGAACGTAATTCCTTAAAGAGAAGGGAAAATTTAACCTCTTCTAGGGTTAGAGATTCATGTCCATACATCATTATCTCTACTAATGTGTTGGAGGAATTATCTAAAAAAATTAAAAGAATCATGGCATGATCTTAATCATCAACATCCACAATTATATTGACTGAATCAAGAATGGTTTTATTGAATTCATCAAGTAGAACTTAATTGAAACACCAGATTTCATTTTAAATGTAATCATGCGTTGTTTCTTATAAATTTTACCAAAAATTGAAGTTGTCATGTACAATTTCTCTAATTTAATCCATATAATAGAAAAGGTGGTTTCATAAGCAACTTCTCTAAGAACTTTACCACTTGAATAACGATGCAGAAAACTATGGGCCTTAACAAGAAAATTAGAAGAGATATCTTAGTAAATAGTAGAGGTCTTCCCATTAACGGTCTATGTAACAATGAGTTTCTTAGGCCCATAGAGAGGATCAATCAACCCCTACTGAATAAGAAGACCTCTCATCTTAGTCCGTCATAATTTTAAATCATTATCACCATCATATTTTTTGATTTTAAACCTAGTTGAAGGCATGTTTATTTGAATGTTGTGATACCAGTTTGTTTGGGACAACACTAATTGTACACCCCCAAGAAATATCCAAGATCTATGTATATATACATTTTTTCAATTAGGTATTATAATTAGAATAATATTTATGATTCTAATGATTTTAATTAAAAAAAGAATATGGCAATGGTGATTTAAGATGAGATTTCAATGCATAAATTAAACAGAAACTAGATTCGATTCAAGAAATAGTTTCAAAAGTAAAAGTAAGAAGGCAATAAGGATTGAACATAGGAGTTAATGTGTTTTGGTCCCTTTTGGGCCAACAGGAATGGACAGAACACTAACCACACATGCATTCATTTTATTTATCTCAAAAGATGAAACATATACAAGATAAAACAACCACAAGGGATGAACCGAATACAAGAAAAGGAACTTCAAACAACTTATTTGACAGTAATAAATATAAAGAACTTACAAATACGGAAATATTCAATTATGTATGGGGTCCTAACCACTTCTTGGATTTTGAATATGTGTGTATGAGCTCGAAAGGACACACAATGTACCATTATTTTTCTACTTGAATTAGGTCTTCACAAGTTTTTCTAGGTTTGATGTAAGGCCACACTTATTCACCTGGAAGGATTATCATCACAAACTCCACTAGAAAGGGTGAACTAGAAGCACAATTGTGGAGATGACAGGCTTAGAACCAGGATTTGATCATAGCAGAAGCTCGCTCTGAGATTAGGGTTTCACCAGAGGAGAAATGGGAGCATAACAGGGAGTCAGAATAGATATTGATCTCTTGTATTGAGGGGGAGAGGTTGAAAGGGGCCATAAATCTCCAAAAGTTCCTCGAAATGGCTAGACCAACAAACATATGCCATGAAATGATGCCGAACAGAATTTAAAAAACACCCGCAAAATAAGCTGAACATGTAGAGGGTTTATATCAAAAGGGTTGCCAGATTAATCAACACTCAGAAACAATACTCTATGGGATCAATGAATCGGTCGGTGTAGGCTGAAGGAAGAATAAACCATGCCAAACACAGCGTCTCAAACCGTAGGTCCATGGGGAAACTATTGGGATTCATCACATTTATGATGAGAGAGAAAATTATTAATGGAGAGATTTATCTCAACATTAATTGGAGATTTTCTCCCAGCATTATGAAGATTTAATTCTCAATATTAATGGATGGAATAACAGTTGTTGACCGCATGTGGGTGTTTCTAGATTTGAGATAAGATATGTTTTTTGGATATGACATATCTTTTAGATATGGCTGCATGTGTATCTACTACGATGAGATACAAGAGATCTTGTGATATCTTTTTGAGATATATTTTCATATTCCCATTTCAATCAAGATATGTGGCATATGAGAGCATATAAAAGGGGAAGCAACTAGTGAAAAACTGACAGAGAGAGCTACTCAATATGTAGTCCACCGAGATCAAGAGAGAAAGTGTTGTCGCATCTATGGTAGCCCATGTGGCTCATCGGTGATGGCATACGAGACATCGATGGTGGATCTATAATATTATGGGATACTGTGTGTGCATGTGTTCACAACACTCCTTGCAATCTTCAATGCAGTGCTGTTCAAATTTTACCCAGCGGTTTTAAGATCTGCAACCTTCGGAACTACTCTGATCTGATCGGCTTTCATCTGTAGTGGTTTTTGATTCGATCTCGGTGTTTTTAATTTGCACTTTTTTTCAAAAATCAATCTCTTGCTTTCACGGTCAGATCTATTTGGGTTTCTTTTACAGGCTGCGCTCTCTGTTTTAGGCTGGCTTTAGACTGCATCTGCTTTCTGACTTTGATTCACTATTTTATTCTTAAGTATTACTTTTGAGATCCCTTTTATTTTTGGGGAGTCTCTACCATGTACTTATCTATTTTAGTGGATTCTCTTTTCTGGACTAGGTCCCGTGGTTTTTCCCTTTTGGGTTTTCCACGTTAAAAAAACATGTGTGCTGATTTATTTATTCTGCTCATATCGCTTCCATATTTTGATGGGTTTCTCACGACATTTATGGCAAGCAATTTTCGGCCCGGAATCGGGATTCTCCCCAACAAGTGGTATCAAAGGTGATGGTTCAAGCTTGCAATTTGTGGGGAGAATTTTGGATGTTTTCGAGAGGATCGATGACGTGTGCGTGAGGCAGAATATTCTTTGAAAAGCAGGTTGAGAAAGATGTTCTAGATTGTGTGGAGATCACAATTATGGGGGAGCCAGATATTGTTAATTTTGGTATTGGTGGTGCAGATTCAGATATGACGAAGACTTCTGTGTCTGGATTTCTTTTGCAGGGGGAGCTGATATTTATTTTTATCAGAAGTGAAAATGGACGTCGTCATATTTTCTGCAGATGATGATGATTGATGTGATACTGATCTTTTTATTTCCAATTGGGTTTGTTGGATATTTTCATTCATTAATGTGATAAATGGGGAGATTGTTGGGATTCATCACATTTATGATGAGAGAGAAAATTATTAATGGAGAGATTTATCTCAACATTAATTGGAGATTTTCTCCCAGCATTATGAAGATTTAATTCTCAATATTAATGGATGGAATAACAGTTGTTGACCGCATGTGGGTGTTTCCAGATTTTAGATAAGATATGTTTTTTGGATATGACATATCTTTTAGATATGGCTGCATGTGTATCTACTAGGATGAGATACAAGAGATCTTGTGATATCTTTTTGAGATATATTTTCAGATTTACATTTCAATCAAGATATGTGGAATATGAGAGCTTATAAAATGGGAAGCAACTGGTGAAAAACTGACAGAGAGAGTTGATCAATATGTAGTCCACCGAGATCAAGAGATAAAGGGCTACCGCATATGCGGTAGCCCATGTGGCTCATCGGCGATGTCATACGAGACATCAATGGTGGATCTACAATATTATGGGATACCGTGTGTGCATGTGTACACAGCGCTCCTCGCAATCTTCAGTGCAGTGCTGTTCAAATTTTACCCAGCAGTTTTAAGATCTGCAACCTTCGGAACTACTCTGATCTGATCGGCTTTCATCTGCAGTGGTTTTTGATTCTATCCCGGTGTTTTTCATCTGCACTTTTTTTCGGACATCAATCTCTTGCTTTCACGGTCAGATCTATTTGGGTTTCTTTTACAGGTTGTGTTCTCTGTTTTAGGATGGCTTCAGACTGCCTCTGCTTTCTAACTTTGATTCACTATTTTATTCTTGAGTATTACTTTTGAGATCCCTTTTATTTTTGGGGAGTCTCTACCGTGTACTTATCTATTTTAGTGGATTCTCTTTTCTGGACTAGGTCCCGTGGTTTTTCCCTTTTGGGTTTTCCATGTTAAAAAAACCTGCGTGCTGATTTATTTATTCTGCTCATATCGCTTCCATATTTCAATGGGTTTCTCATGACATTTTTGGAAAGTAATTTTTGGCCCGGAATCGGGATTCTCCCCAATAGAAACCTGTGAGGCGGCACCTTCCCATGCTTAAAAATTCAAGGACTTGCAGGAATAAAAAATTCATGGCAATTGACCAGTAATGTGATTTCCACCAACATCGAATATGGTGAGCCTGCTCAGCTTTGAGAAATCAAAATTTTTCAGGTTTCCTTGAACTGAATTGGAAAAAATATTTAGTGTAATGATATTTTTACAGTTGAATAAAGAAACTGGTAGTGTACCACTGAAGTTGTTCATTTGAAGGAGGAAACTTTCTAAGTTTGAGAGCTAGCCAACATCCCATGGGAGGGCGCCTGAAGTTATTAGAATGGAGGTTGAGGATTGTGAGGTTCGATATGGGAATGATGTTGTTGTCTATGAATCCCATCATCTTATTTTGAGATGCCCAGTCAATTTGTTATTTCCCGCATTCAAGATCTGAAACATGTTCGAAGATCCAAGGGAATTGAACTAGTGCACAACCACAAAACAAGGTTTTATCAGCACTAAAAAAGATCTTTATCAATGCAAAAAAATGAAACTTATAATCAAGACACGCACATGAGCCTTAGCCCTGTTGGTAAGGACTCTGCAAGTGCATCCGGGAGACCCGGGATCAAATCCATGCGGAGGCATTATTTCTGGGGGGTAATGTAGTAGTACTGTAGTAGGTATTATAGCGAGAACTGTGCAGTACTGTAGCAGGTACTATAGCGGGACTGGTGAAGGTACTGTTTGGCAGTGCAGCAGCCGGGAATATTCCCCCGTTTGTGCCTTTGGGCCACTGATTTGATCCTCGAGTCCTTTAAGGCCTTCGGGCCACCCAGACCTTCAGGTCAGTAAGGCCTTCGGGCCACCTCAAGGCCTTCGGGCCACCTTAAGTGCAGATGAAAAACAGAAGAACTACGAGGAACAAGCTCTATAAGGAGGATGATCAAGGAGCTTTCACCACGGCAGAAGCTAAACAGATTGCAAGAATGAGAGGGTATGACACCTGCCATCGGGACAAGCCTGTGCATGCACAGGAATTCCTAGCTTAACAATCATGCAAAGGTGGAGAGATTATTTCATGATGAAGATGCCGGGGAGGAGCAGTTCTAAGTAGTTAGTCTGGGTTGTATGTAATGTTTGAAACCTACGAGCAAATGAATTCCTCTAAGACCTACAGGCCATGTAATCTTTTGCCTACGGGCCATGTAAGGGTTCCACCTCACCCCTTGGAAGGTG
The DNA here is from genome assembly GCA_963277665.1 of Viscum album. Taxonomy (NCBI): domain Eukaryota; kingdom Viridiplantae; phylum Streptophyta; class Magnoliopsida; order Santalales; family Viscaceae; genus Viscum; species Viscum album. Next base: position 4,677,856 of record OY728129.1, read on the forward strand.
GATTATAAAAATCAATAAAAAATGAAGGCCTTCATGCCATTGGAGGTATAATCGAGATACTATTAAAAGGGTTACTTTTTATTAGTGCTAAAAACAGTGTTGATACAAACAAATTTTATCAGCGCTGATAAAAGAGTCCTTTATCAATGTTTTTTTAACGTTGATAAAAACCCCTTTTATCGGTGTTTTTAAAAAGATATGATAAAAGTTAAAAAAATAAAAATTAAAAATTAAAAAAAATATGAAAATAGGGGGGTTTAACAGCGCTAAAAAGTCTATCAACGTAGAAAAAAACTGATAATCGAGAAACTATTAAAAGGGGTCCCTTGTATCAGCGCTAAGAGCTAATACAGACTACTTTTATCAACGCTGAAAAAAAAAGCGATGATAAAAGAGTCTTTTCTCAACACTTTTTTAATGCTGATAAAAAACCCCTTTATCAGTGTTTTTATAAAAGTTGTGATAAAAGTTAAAAAAAAGTAAAAATTAAAATTAAAAAAATATGTGAAGCCCCCCCCCCCCCACCCCCTGCTCGCACACCCCATCAACCCTCCCACACTTTAACAGCGCTAGCCCCAATTTCACCCACGCGTGCGCCCTTACCTCCCCTAAGATTCAAACTCGAGACCTCCCCTATACATGTTTGGACACTTTACCACTCCTCCATATAGATTTGTTCTCCATTTAATTATATATCTATTTATTTATATTTATTCATATATTAATATATATATTTAGTTATATTAATAAACATATATATATATATATATATTAATATATATATATATATACATATATAGTTATATTTATATATTTATATATTTATATATTTATTCATATATTAGTATATATTTATAAGATTAGTTTTAAATACATTTATAAAATATGTTTTTTTGTGTGTGTTTATAAATAAATAAATACATACATACATATATACAACACACACACACACATATATATTATATGTGTATCTGTAAGTATAACTATACATATTTATATATATTTACAAATATTATATATTAATATGTATATACATATGTTAGAATATATAGATAATATATATCAGTTTGTGAAAACAAACACACACAAATACAGACACACACCCACACATTATATTGGTATATAAATATTCATATATTTGTTTTTTAAAATAAAATGGATATTATATTTTATTTATATAAGTCTTATATATTGATAAATATATTTCATATGTAAATATGTTTAATTATTTATTTCTAAAATTAAATTTTTATGTGTGAATATATAAAAAATATGTATATATTATTATATATTTGATTATAAATAACAGTACATTGTAAAAAATCATAAAATTTCAAATCCATAATATCAATATGAATCTAATTCCTCAAAATAAATTCATTCCTCATTAAAAAGGGGCAAAAATACCTCCTTAAGTGAAGCTAAAATTCCATCGGATGTTAAAAAAATTGGGTTACCCCGACTAAAAACTCAGTTTTGGAGGCATTCTAAGCCTTTTTGGCCTCAAAAAATATGATGGAGAGTTTACACTAAATTAATAGGGCTTAGATCTCGTTGCAAGTTTTGATTTGATATGTGGTAGAGCCCAAAAAGACATCCAAATCAAAAGTTATGACCGTTTGAAGTTTGAGTTACGCTTCTAACTTATTTTAGATCTATTAATTTTTTGATTTTTTTTGTCTTCAAATTATTATTAAATGACTATTACTCGATAATAATTAGAAAATTATTAATTAGTAATATTTTTTGAAAATATGTTATAAGATATTTTCACTAGATATCTTATATATTAAGTTTAAATGTCTATTTATACTTATCTAAAACATATTAAAATATATGTATATATTATATTTATATCAATATAAATATATTTATATATTTATATATCAATATATTATTTTTAATTTTTTTTAAATATACCATTTATCAGCGCTAGTAAAAAAATGATGATAAAGACTTCGTTTTATCAACTGTACAAAAAAAAACTGATAAACGGGGTCCTTTTAACAGCGCTAAAAAGAGCACCGAAAAAGGCGGTACCTTTATCAGCGCTAAAAAGGCATTGATAAAGAGGCACTTTTAACATTTTTTTAGAACTATTAAAAGTACCATTTATCAGTGTTTTTTTTAATGATAAAGGTACCCTCTTTATCTTCACTTTTTTTAATGTTGTTAAAAGGTAGCACTGCAAAAACCCATTTTTGTGGTAGTGGTGAAAGAATTGAAGGAGAAATTCAAGCTTAAAATAACACTACTATTGATGCAAATGAAATCTGAGAGAGGGCCTCAGAAGCTATTATGACTCACATTGAATAATTCCAAATTCAACTATCTGAAGATATCATCAAGAAGTGGTCCACTGAGTCTGTTATTGGACAGATCGAGGCGAGAGAGATGGGTGAGGTTTTGCAGAAAAGGAGAGATTTTTTCTAAAGTCCCTTGGAAGGAAGGTAGAGATGGAGAACTCAACCCTGATGATCACAAGTGATTCATTCCCAAAGGCAACAGTCAATGGTGGAGGACCAGTTCAAAAGAAGAGAGGAGGAAGGGATGAAAGAGTGATGAAAGCATTGGAGCATGTTGCAGGTTTGGTGAGCACATAAGGAACCAGAGAAGAAGATGAGCATAAAAAAGGTGTAAGAACCATTGACAGAGAAGGCACAGTGGCATGGCTGCTGATTAGAGAACGAACAGAGGGTAGAAGAAAAAACCATATTTACATGTGGATCCTTGTGGAATGATAACGTTATGAGGGAGATAAAATATATACACAACTGGTGACGGTTACTCAGCCAAATTCACACAAAAATTGGGTCATTTCTGTGTCAATTGTTGACCATAATCCCAAGCTGGTGGGGCAGGGGTGGTGGTGGTTTTGCATGGGTGAAGTCATCGATTGCATCCATTGATCTTTGCAGACATTCCCAGCCATGTATGTCTGTTGGGCCAGCGATATTCAACTAGGAAGCCACCCTCCATTCTGTTAATAATTTTCAGTACACTAGGTGGATTTTTTCATTGATGGTACGTGCTTTCTTTTTTTAGTCTCTCCTCTCTCGAAACCTTAGTCTTCTAGATCACCAAAATGATTGATGATATATTTGTCTATATGGACACACACATATTTATTTTTATATATATGCTTATATATTACATACATACATACATACATACATACAAACATTTATATATATATATATATATATATATACTATTTTATAATATTTAGACGTAATTATAATTATATAATTATAAATATAAATAATTATAAAATAATATTAAAAATAAATATATATTGTATTTATATAAATGTATATTTATTATAATGTAAATGAAATTTAAGAATGTATAAATATGTATATATAAAATATATATGCAAGGTACTCCTTATGTGTGTGTTTATTTACATATATTAGAATATAAACATAAATATATATTTGTTCATTACTTCGAAAGCTTGAAGACCTTATATTTTTATTTATTTTTGGCTAATACTCCATTTAAGAGTTGAGGGGGGACTCATACATGACTCATAGTCCAAAGGCACAAGACTAGTACATGACCTAAAGGCCCAGATGCACAATCCCCAGTACATGACATTTGAAGGCCCAAGGCTTGATTACACTTTGGAACTACCCCTCCCCAACATTTGTATTTTTGAAGGTGTCTAGCCCTCCACCTCGCATGACTGATCTACTAGCATTGCCTCGTACAGAGCTGCAAGGTGTCTGGTACCGATGAAAATTTTCATACCCTCTCGTACTTCAAATCTTATTAGCTCTACTCTGGTGGATGTTACTTACTCTGAATTATCTTTTTGGGGTCTATTTTTATGTGGTCTGTTTGGGCTACTTCTTAGTCCTTTGTGGCCCGGAGGCCTAGTGGCTCAAAGGCCAATGTTGGCACACACATATTTATTGACACACACATATTTATATATAAACATTATATGTATAGGGACATTTTGACTTCAAAAAATACCGACTGAGGTACCCCCAAGTCATTATGTCATAGATCTTTTTTCAAGTTTCGATTTGATATATGGTAGAGCTCAAACAAACACTCGGATTAGAAGTTATGGTTTTTTGAAGTTCAAGTCTTGTTTTCAACTTATTTTTTATCGTTCTTTAATTTATTAAATTTTTCTATCATCAAATTATTATTAAATGACTATTACTTAATAATAATGAACAAATTGTTAATTAATATTAATTTTAAATTATTTTATAAACCATTTTTCATTAAATATCTTATATAATATGTGTAATTACATATTTAATATTATATAAATCATATTTAATAAAATATATTATATTTATATCCATATAAATATATTTTTATATTAATATATAATTTTTAATAATATATAAACCTTTTTTATGAAACATACCTTTTTTGAGTGCTAAAAAAACATTAATACAAGTGACCTTTATCAGTGTTAAAAAATGATGACAAATAGGCATTTTTATTTAGTGCTTATAAAGACACCCCTTTTATCATAACTTTTTTAGCACTGATAAAAATTAGTGCTTAATATCGCATGTTTTGCAGTAGTGGATATCACTCATTTTTCATAGACTAACCCAAATCGAATATGAGTAGAGCATACTTTCTGTGAGAAAAATAAATAATGAAAATGAAAATTATGTACATAACATATTCTCAAAAACTCCTTGACATGTACATTTATCTTGGTGGATTTGTTTCACATGACCTCCAAATTGGGGATCAATACTCCTCTAACATATACAGAGCATCCAAATAGTGCCTGAATTTATGACTAAGAAAAGATTTTATCGATATATATGCAAGGTTGTCCTAGGTGTTAGATTGGTGTAGTCCGATACGTTTGGATGATGTTGGGGTGAATGCTAGAGGCTCATACTAAACGTCAGGCTGCAACTCTTATGGGTCGAGCTCTATGGTGAGCTCGTTGGGGATTGGAAGGGGCAATGTGACCCTACTTCGGGGGTTAGGAGGCCAAAGGATCCTAATCCAATTTTTGTGGGAACTGTAGCAACTCTGACCGACTGTAGTAGAGATGACCAAGTGACACCGACATGACATTGTAGTAGTGCAAACTTTTGGCATGTCTACTATAGCAGTTTGGACTTTAGAGACAACGGTATTGTAGCTCCACAGACTTCTTACCACTAGACACTATAATAGCTTGGACTTGAGTGGTTGTAACATTGTAGTAGTGAAGACTTCCAACCATCATTCATTGTAGCACAATAGACTTGTTGTGCGATTGGTGGAATAATGTTTCTTTCTCCTTTTTAGCTCATTTCAAGCTAGGATTTCTAAATATGTGTAAAACTATGATCTCCTTATAATTGTGCTCCCAGTTTTTTTAGTGAAGTGATTATATCTCTCTATGGATGTAGAGATTATTCCCGAACCATGTAAATAGTTGTGTTTGTGTTTATCTTCTTCTTCTTTTGTTTCTATCTTTTCTTCATTTGTAAACCTCTTTCATGTGACTCTTGATGTTTCTGCAACAATTGGTATCAAAGGTTAAATTCAAATTTCTCAAATTGAATGATGAATACAGAATAAGGTAATGTCAATATTGATCACTTTGATGGAATTAAATTTAGTTACTAGAGGATGCAAATCAAAGATTATCTTTACCATAAGAAGTTTCACTTGTCGCTTCTGGGTGTAAAACTGACAACTTTAGAGTAGATGGTGTGGGAGATACTTGATCGACACGTTCTGGGTGTTTTGAGCCTTCTGTTGGAAAAAAATGTGGTGTTCAACATTGGAGAGGAGAAGATGATGGATGGGATGATGAAAGATATTGAAAATATGTACAAGAAGCATCCAACATCAAACAAAGTGTACCGGATGCAACAATTGTTCAATTTGAAAATGTTTGAAGGGAGGATTGTTATAGACCACGTCAATGAATTCAACACCATCACAAGTAAGAAGACACCGGTGGGAATTTATCTTGATGATGAGGTATGTGAACTGGTTTTACTGTCTTCATAACTTGACTACTGGGAAGAGACTGTAATAGATGTGAGCAATTCTTCCGAAAATACAAAGCTGGTTCTGAAGGATTTGTGGGACCTGATCCTCAATGAGGATATTAGAAGAAGAGAATCGGGTGGATTCTATGGATCTACTTTGAACGTGGTACGAAGATGAAGATATGAACAATAAAATAATCACAGATGAAGATCAAAGTCAAGAAGAAAGAGTCAAGACAAGGCAAAGGAGGCTAGTCCTACCTGCTAGATTTGTAGGAAGAAAGGACATGTCAAGAAGGAGTGCAGAGAAAAAAGGAACCTAAAACCAATACAACAAACATGGAAGATGAAGTAACTAATGATGCATTATTTCTGAGTTTGGATACCCCTATGGTGTCTTGTATTTTAGACTCAAGGGTCTCTTTTCATTCCATGTCGAAGAAGGGTTTCCTGAACAATTTTTTTTCTGGAAATTTTGGCAAGGCACATCTTGCTAATGATAAACCCTTGCAGATCATGGGGAAGGGTGATGCATTAATCAAGACCAACAGTGGGAGTTTGCTGGTTTTGGAAAACATGAGGTTTATTCCTAATTTAAGATTAAATATTATTTCTTTCAGGTAGCTTGATGATGCAGGTTTTAGTACCACATTCGCTGGTGGTGTATGGAAGATCATGAAGAGATCCATGGTCATAGCTCGGGAAGCAAAGAATCGTACCCTATACAACATGACATAAACTTGCATGGACATGGTTGCATTAATAAATTATGTTAGAGATTCAAAATTTTGGCACTACAGGCTATGAAACATGAGTGTAAAGGGGATGAAGGTGTTGGTAATAAAAGGATTTCTACTAGAGTTGAAGTTAGTGGATGTTGGCCTATGTGAAGATTATATCTTCATAAAGCAGAATAATGTGCCATTTGTGAAAGGAGGTAGAACACCAAAGGCTATGAATCTAGACCTAGTGCACACTGATGTATAGGGCCTCACACAAGTACATTATCTTAGAGGTTCATAATATTATGTGACATTTATCGATGAGTCGACAAGGAAGGTATGCGTTTATTTTATGAAAATAAAATCAGATGTGTTTAAGATGTTTAAGAAGTGGAAGACCATGGAGGAGAATGATTTTGGTTCAAAATTAAAATTTTTGAGTTATGACAATGGTAGAGAGTATGGCAGTTATGAATTCAGGGAATTCTGTTCACTAATAATGGAATTCAGTGGGAGAAGACTATTCCAGGTACACCGTAATAGAAAAGTGTGGAAGAAAGGATGAATAATACATTGAATGAATGTACCAGGAGCATGAGGTTACACTCGAGGTTACCCAAGATTTTCTGGGTTGATTCACTGAACATGGCGACATATCTCATCAATAGGTTTTCATTTGTACCTATAGGAGAATGTATACTCAAGGAGCTTTGGTCTCAAAAGGAGGTAAGACTCTCACATTTACGAGTCTTTGAAAGTTTTTCATATGTACATATTGATGCTAATGTAAGGTACATGATTAATTCTAAGTCCAAACTATGACATCCTTCCTTTTTATTACATAACTTTTCATTACATTTTACAAACATAGGATATTTAAAGTCTAGTGTTATGGAAAAATGGTACATAATACATGAAAACATTAAAAAATATTTTAATCCACTTGAAAGGATTCATGAAATGTTCATACTAAGTACAATTAATTAATCTCATAACCTGAGGACATACATCAAAGTAAAGGGTGAGCAAAAGGCCCAGTAAGGGTAAATAAGGGAATTAGTTTACTTGTGATATCAAAAACAAGTTGATGAAATACATAAATACATGGGAAATGGAAAGAGAGGAATATCATAAAAAAATAACATGAATCATAAATTTAAAATGTGGCTACAAATTTTAATTTAGACATTTATAATCATATCACCAAGGTCCATCCCCAAGGTGTTATAAAAATTATCAAGGTTATTCCCCAAGGTATCGTAAAACTTGTCATCTCTAAAGATTAGTTTCTTTACCCAATGCATTGAAGTGATATCAGGGATAACCCTTAAAATTTATTTATTTTAATGTTATCCAAATAGATAATAATAAAAAATTTCATAAATAACCCATATAGAATAAAAGATATGGGTTTTATGTCAAAATCATTGCGTTTTAAAAAGTGCTTAAAAACATGATCATTATATCATTTATAGCCCATGGAAATAGAATGAGGGTTTTATGTATGTAAATTATAGAATAAAATATATCATTATTATGTATTTATTAATACCACAATAAATGAAATAGGTTTGGGTATTCACATAAATAAAATAAGATAATTTTTTGAGAAAAAGAGAGAGATTTTGAGATGAAAATTCTGCAGCATAACTGCTATGCAACATGGTTTTAGAAAACATTAAAAATAGAGTGGATAGGGGTAACCAATTAATAAAATAATAATAACATAGTATATGGAATGAATAAAATATAAATAAGAACATGGTATAGAAATTTGAAATCCATACCACATAAAAGAAAACTTGAAAGGAAAAGAGAAGTTGAGGATTCCCTTACGAAAATTCGGCAGGCTAACAACGTTGCTTAAAAATTAAGAAATTAGTTGATGAGAGAGAAAATGGTATCTCTTAATTTAGAAATAAAATGGAAATAAATAAGGATACATAATATCATACCTCAACAAAATAAAATGTAAATTAAAATACATAACATAAGATAAGTCTTGACTAAAAGAGGAGGGTGAAAGGTTCCCTTACCTTAAAGAGTAACTTAAAAAACTCAAAGGTTGGGACCTTAGGGGATTGAGGGAAACATAGAAGGACTCATTGGGAGGTAAAAAGACCAGATCTTAATTTATGGAGAATTTGGAATGAAAGGAATGAAGGAATGAGTTGGTATTTATAGAAAAGTGAAGTAATATTTTATTAATTTCTAAGGGACACCTCATTAGTGGTATTTGAAAAACCATAGGATTTCCCATGGTATTTAACCATGGTTTTGTCCACTTGGGAAAAATCATATAATATTTTAATCCAAATGATTTGACCAAAATTTTAAATTACATATTACATCATTATAATGTCATAAAACACATTGAAAACTCAAAAACTGTATTTTTTCTATTCACCAAAAAACAAAACATTTTATAAAAATATCATAAATTCGACCTAACCTAATATCAATGTTCTGAATTCAAAAATGAACTCCATTTTATGAAAATAATTTTCTAAATATGAGATATTTAATTTTTAAGTAAAATCACTATTTACCCAAAAAAATACTAATACTTAACTAATAATTTCCAAAATAGTTATTTACTTATGCTATTATATCACATTACCATTCAAGATGACTAAATTATATTTATACTTTCTTAAATGGGGTTACTATTCCATTGGTCACATTACTATTCATTAGGGTAATATTACTATTCACCAAAAATTATGTTGATCTTATCAGACTCTAAATTTCTTATTGATCACAACTGTATATGTCCATTTTTTGAAAATCATTTCACGTTATTAATTATTAAAAGTATAAAAAAATATTTTAAAACACTCACTTTTTTTCAATATTAATCAATAATATGAAACTTCTAAAAATTCATCCTATATTTATTTTGACATTTTAAATTCAAAATTTTTACCATAATAAGAAATAAGAATTTTATTTATACAAATGGATTACACAAAGTAACTAAGGCCTTGTTATATAGCCCCTTATAACACATGCATAGGACCTAAGAGTAAGGTGTGAAATGGTGATAGAATCTTGGGGCGGATCAGACAACATTGTCTGAGTGGTGATTTCTATCATCTTGAACTTCTCTCGAAGGCAATTATGTTCAATATTAACATGTTGAATCTCGTCTTGGTCTTGGTCTAGAGAAAAGCCCAGTGATGCTACCTCCTTCCCAAGTTCTAATAGATGGGCTTCGTATGGCCCGAGTCTACTGGATGAGGTCATCTACTCTTCTTTCTGTATTAATTATCCATTATTATTTATATTTTAAACAACAATTATAATGCTAAAAATGATTATTGTTTCCAATGGTCATATTGACCAATGGTTATATAATTATCGAAACCCAATGGTCACATTTCATTTATACTTATATATTTTTTATTGATTATGAAATAGTAATACATACATTTTCAGGAAACAAAATATTATTCAAAAGTTCGGGTCGTTACATTCTTCCCCTATTAAGAAATTTCGTCCCCAAAATTTCAACTCATACCCTCAGAAGAGAAAAGGTGTGGGTACTTCTGCCTCATAGACTCCTCTGGTTCCCACGTGGCTTCTTCGTATTTGTGGTTCCTCCACAATAGTTTAACAGGGTGGGTAGTCTTGTTGCTTATAACCTTGTCTCTATGATCCAAGATATCCACCAAATGCTCCTCATAAGAGAGGTCATGTTCCAGTTGCACCACCTCTAGATTTGGTATATGTGAAGGGTTAGGTATATACTTACTCAATAGGGATACATGGAAAACATCATGAACTTGTGCTAGATTTGGATGAAGTGAAAACCGATAGGCCACTGCTCCTACGCGATCAAGGATTTAATAAGGGACAACATACCTAGGGTTGAGCTTCCATTTCTTCCCAAACCACATGACTCTATTCCAAGGTGAAATTAGAAGAAAAACTTTGTCACCAACATCAAACTCCAAGTCCCTTTGATGGTTTTTAGCATATCTTTTTTTCTGAATCTGAGCAGCCTTAATGTGTTTCTAGATTACATGGACCGTTTTTTCATCTCTTTCACAAGATTAGCCCCAAGAATCTTTCTATCACCAGCTTCATCTCAGCATGTAGGAGTTCTACATCGCTTCCCATATAGAGATTCATAGGGTTCCATTTGAATGCTTGAGTAGAAACTATTATTGTAAGAAAACTCAACTAATGGGAGATATTGATCCCATACACCTTTAAATTCTATTGAGAATGCTCTCATCATGTCCTTGTGTGTTTGAATAGTCCTTTAATATTGGTCATCATTTTGGGGGTGATAGGCCTTACTAAAATTCAATTCAGTACATATAGCATGTTAAAGACTTCTCAATAATTTTTATGTGAACCTTGGATCACGATCAGATATGATAGAAAGTGGAACTCTATGTAGCCTTACCACTTCCTTCATGTAAATCCTGGAAATTTGATCAAGATATAAATCTTCCCAAATAGAGATAAAATGGGCAGTCTTGGAGAGACAATCCACTATAACCCATATCACATTGTTTCCTTTGGAAGTTCTTAGGAGACCTATGACAAATTCCATAGTGATATTGTCCCACTTCCATGCTGGTATGGGTAGTGGTTGTAATACCCCTTTAGGAAGTTGTCACTCTGCCTTCACTTGTTGACATACCAGTCACCTTGTAGTGTAGTCAGTAATCTCCATTTTCATATTTTCCCACAAAAAATTATCACGAAGGTCCCTATACATTTTCATGATTCCATGATTTATAGATAAGTAGATCTATGAGCTTCATCCATCATCTCCTTTATTTCTAGAATATATGGAACACATAGTATTTTAAAAAAAATTAGTACACCTTCTTGATCAATATTTAACTTAAGAAACTTTCCATCCTTCACAGCCTCAAACTTCTTATGTAATAAAGGATCTTATTTCTAATCCTTCTTGATCTTCTCTAGTAATGATGGTTGAGAAATAATTTGGGATAGGGTTGATGATGTCCCATGACTTAAAATTCCAATTTCTAATTTCACTAGTTCATAGATCAATGGATCTCTTTGAATCCTCATCATGGACATAACAACTGAGTCTTTCCTACTTAATTCATCAGTGAATTTGTTTGATCTTTCGGTATGATGATGAATTGAACAATCGTAGTCTTTAAGAAGTTTCAACCATATCCTTTATCTCATGTTAAATTCCTTTTGAGTGAAAATATACTTCAAATTTTTATGGTTTGTGTATATATCACACTTCTCCCTATAAAGATAGTGTCTCCATATCTTTAGAGCAAAAACAACCACAACCATCTCCAAATCATGCGTAGGATAGTTCTTCTCATGAGTTTTTAACTGTCGAGATGCATAAGTAATGACCTTTTCATTTTTCATAAGGATGTACCCAAGACCTTTTGTAGATGAATCACTAAAAATAACAAATCCTTCTCCGCTTGAGGGTAGAGTTAACACAGGTTTAGTAACCAATATCTTCTTCGACTATGGGAAACTTTCATCACACTCCTTTGTCCAGATGAACTTGACCCCTTTTCAAGTTAACTTGGTTAATAGATTATAAATTCATGAAAAGTTTTTCACAAAACTCTTATAATATCCTGCTAATCCAAAGAAACTATGAATATTAGTTATTTTTGTAGGTTGAGGCCACTCCTCTACATCCTTTTTCTTTTCAGGGTCAACTTTGATTCCTTCATTGGTTACAATGTTCCCTAATAAGGAAACTTGTTGTAAAAAAAATTCACATTTTCTGAACTTTTTAAAAATAATCTCCTTCTATAGAGTTTTTAAAATAACCCTTATATGATCCTCATACTCCTTGAAACTTTTGGAATATATCATAATATCATCAATAAAAACTATCAAAAAGTTATCAAGGTAGTCCTTAAAGACTATATTCATCAAATTCATAAAAATAGCATGTGTATTAGTTAGTCTGAAGGGCATAACAACAAACTCATAATGACCATATCTTGATGAGAAGGCATTTTTTGGAATATCTTCCTTCTTTACCCTTAATTGATGATAACCAGATCGTAGATCAATCTTGGAGAAGAATTGAGCCCCACAAAGTAGGTCAAATAAGTCATCAATTCTTAGAATAGGGTATTTTTTCTTCACTTTGATCTTGTTCAGTTCTCTATAATCAATGCATAGCCGCATTGATCTATCATTCTTCTTCACAAGTAGAATAGGTTCTCCCCAAGAAGACACACTCGGTCAGATAAACCCCTTCTCCAAAAGATCTTGGAGTTGCTTCTTTAATTCTTCCAGCTCCGCATTTTCCATCCTATACAGGGTCTTTGATATCGGATGAGATCCAGGTACAAGTTGAATGGATAACTCTACCTCTCTTTCTCAGGGAGTTCTGGGTAACTCCATAGGAAATACATCAATGTATTCCAAGATGATGAGGACATTTTATATCATTATACTATCATTTCCTTCTTTTTCTTCATCGGTCAACTCTATAAAGAAGGATATATGATGTTCTTATAAACAAATATCAGGTTGTGATATCTCTCCTTAGAATATAACTGTAGGTTTTCCATTCAAGACTATTGAGATTTCCTTACATCTGCATTTGATCTTGGCATTATAATTTGAGAGCCAGTCCATCCCTGGTATAATGTCGAATTCTAGCATGGGAATGACTACTAGATTTTCGATAAGATTTTTTTCACTAAAGTAAATACTAGAGTTTTTAAAAACTGATGATTCTTGGGTAATACCACTAGGAGTCTTGACTGATAACTCTAATTTTAGCAATTCATGGTTTGATTCTAAATTACTTGTAAACTTAGAAGAAATAAAGGAATGCGTAGAACCAGAATCAAACAAATTACTTTCTAGCTTTGAGGGAACAACAATAGTACGTTCCACCACATCATTTGGAGCTTCAACATCAGCTTTTGTGATAGAAAAATCATGACCTTTCTCCCATGGCCTTTGCTGAGGCTAATGGTGATTCCCCTCCACTTCCCTTGGATTTAGACAGTGATTGGAAAAGGACCAAGCTATCCACACTTATATCATTGGACTCTAGGTAGGTTCTTTGCTATATTTCCTTTTTCATTAGTGTTGGGAAGTTGAGGATTCACCTCACTATGACAATTCTATGTTATATGGCCATCTCTTCTACACTTGTAGCACTTCCCGCTCCCAAGCGGGCATTTCCCCAAATGATTATTCCCACATTTATTACACGTGGGATGTTGCACTTTATTTCCTCATCTTCCCTAATCAAAGCTACTGCCTAAGCTTGGCTCTACTTATCTCTTATTTTTATTATATTTATGAGACCATTGCGTCTCACTGAACTCTCGTTCTACTTTCATAGCACTCCGCACGATCTCCTCATAACTATCATAGTCTTGGTTGGCTAGATTCTTCCGCAGATGAGGTCTTAGTCCACCAAAGAATCTATCAACCTTTTCATTAGGATCCATGACAAAGCTTGGTGTGTAATAGGAAAGTCTTGTGAAGTTCATATCGTAGCTTCCAATAGATTCATTCTCCTTCTGCTTCAACTTGAGAAACTCCTCTATTTTTGTTCCCGTTGAATGAGGGAAATACTTATTGAAGAATATCCCTATGAACTCTTCCCACTCCATAGCTTCAAACTCCACTCTTGGCCTCATGTTTTTAATCAGTTTCCACCACTAATCAGCTTCTCCCTCTAAGCAGTAAACAGCCAGGGTAACCTTCTCTTGTACTGAACAGTGGATCAAAGAAAATATCTTTTCAATAGATTTGATCCACTATTCAGCAATCAATGGGTCGGTAGATCCACTGAATTTTGGTGTTTGTTGACGCATAAAGGAATCAATAGAAATTTTTTCCTTTCATGGTGAAATTGGTATCTCAAATTGATTCAAGTTATTTCTCATAACTTGAGTCATTTGGTTTATATTTATCATGAAAATTTCCATTCTGGCTTCCATCAGAGGGTTGTCGATGCATGGTCTATTGCGGTTACCATTTACAGGGTTCCTCCTATTTCCCAAAATTATTTAAAAGAATAAAACCTCAGTGAAAATATTATTTCATTTATGAATATTTTAACTATAAAGGATTTTTATGTCTTAAAACTTCATGCTTAAACATATTATTATTTTACAATAATTACATTTCTCTATAAATCCTTTATAATGATTCATAAAAAGCTTGTGATTAACCAAACATATCCCCCGGGAGTGTCAAACTAGGAGTGAAGAAAGGCCCATTGTCTTGCACCAATTCCTGTTCAAGTATATCTCAAAGTTTTTTTTTCAGGTTTTACCCCTAGATACATCTGTATCAGAGCCATATCTACTTGTTCGTATCCAGACATGGATTTATTTGTTTGGAAACCACTTACTTAATATTTCACAAAAATACTAGGAAGTTTTACTATATTAAAAATTTTATATAGGGTTCTTTCTAAAGTTTTCAAATCCTAATTTCCATAAATAACTAAACTATCCTTTGATACCAACTATGGCATCCCTCCTTTTTATTACATAACTTTTCATTACATTTTACAAACAGAGGGTCTTTAAAGTCTATTGTCTTGGAAAAAAGGTTCATAATACATGAAAACATAAAAAAATATTTTAATACACTTGAAAGGATTATTTAAATGTTAATTCTAAGTACAATTACTACATCTCATAACCTGAGCACATACATCAAAGGAAAGGGTGAGCATAAGGCCTAGTAAGGATAAACAAGGGAATCAGTTTACTTGTGATATCAAAAAGAACTTGATGAAATACATAAAGGCATGGGAAATGGAAAGGGAGGAATATCATAAAAAAGAACATGAATCATAAATTGAAAATGTGGCTAAAAATTTTAATTTATATATTCATAATCATATCACCAAGGTCCATCCCCAAGGTGTCATAAAAATTACCAAGGTTATTCACCAAGGTATCGTAAAACTTGTCATCTCTAGAGATTAATTTATTTACCCAATTAATTAAAGTTATATTAGGGAAAACCCTTAATATGTCTTTATTTTCATTTGAGACACATATATCATAATCAAACATTTCATAAATAACTCATAGATAATAAAAGAGATGAGTTTTATATCAAAATCATGGCGTTTTAAAAAGTGCTAAAAAACATGATCATTATATCATTTATAACCCATGGAAAGGGAATAAGGGTTTTATATATGTCAATTCCAGAATAAAATATATCATTTTTATGTATTTATAAATATCCTATTAAATTAAATATGTTTAGGTATTCACATAAATAGAATAAGAAAATTTCTTGAGAAAAAGAGAGATTTTGAGATGAAAATTATGCGGCATAACGACTTTGCAACATGGTTTTAGAAAACATTAAAAAGAGAGGGGAAAAGGGTCACCCATTCATAAAAGAATCATAATATAGTATAGGTATAGAATAAAATGGAAATAATAACATGTTATTTAATTTCAAATACATACCACATAAAAGAAAACTTGAAAAGAAAAGAGAAGTTGAGAATTCCCTTGCGAAAATTCAGAAATCAGTTGATGAGAGCGGAAAGGTTATCTCATAATATGGACATAAAATGGAAATAAATAAGGATATAAAATAACATACCCCAACATAATAAAATGGAAATTAAAAGACATAACATAAGATAAGTCTTGACTAAAAGAAGAGGGTGAAAGGATCCCTTACCTTGAAGAGTAACTTCAAAAACTCGGAGGTTGGGGCCTTGGGGGATTTAAGGAACCTTGGGAGGACTCCTTGTGAGGTAAAAACCATAGATTAATTAAGGGGAAATTTTTAATGAAAGGAATGAAGGAATGGGTTGGTATTTATAGCAAAAGTAAGGTAATATTTTATTAATTTCCAAGGGACACCTCATTAGTGGTATTTAAAAACCCATGGGATTTCCCATGATATTTTCCCATGGTTTTAGAAAATTGGGACACCTCATATAATATTTTAATCAAAATGAGTCTACAAACATTTTAAATTACATATTAAATCAATATGATGTTATAAAACACACCGAAAACTCAAAAACTGTATTTTTACTAGTCATCAAAAAACAAAAAAATTTATAAAAATCTTATAAATTCAAACTAACCTAATATAGATGTTCTAAATTAAAAAATTAACTCCATTTTATGAAAATAATTTTCAAAATATGAGATATTTTATTTTTAATTAAAATCACTATTTACCAAAAAAATACTAATACTTAACTAATAATTTCTAAAATAGTTATTTACTTACGTTATTATATCACATTACCATTCATGATTCCTAAATTATATTTATACTTTATTAAGTGAGTTTACTATTCCATTGGTCACATTAATATTCATAAGGGTAATATTACTATTCACAATTTACTATTCACCAAAAAATAAGTTGATCTTATCAGACTCTAAATTTCTTACTGATCACAACTGTATATGTACATTTTTTAAAATAATTTCACATTATTAATTATTTAAAGTATAAAAAATATTTTCAAATACTATTTTTTAAATATTCATCAATAATATGAAACTTCTAAAAATTCATCCTATATTTATTTTGACATTTGAAATTCAAAAAATTTACCATAATAAGAAATAAAAATTTTATTTATACAAAAGGATTACATAAAGTAACTAAGGATTTTTTACATAGCCCCTTATAACACTGACATAGGGCCTAAGATTAAGGTGTGAAATGGTGATAGAATCTTGGGGCAGCTCAGACAACATTTCCCTAGTTGTGATTTATATCAGCTTGAACTTCTCCTAAAGGTGATTATGTTCAAGCTTAACATGTTGAAGCTTGGCTTGGGCTTGGTCTAGAGCAAATCCTAGTGATGCTACCTCCTTCCCAAGATCCGAAAAATGGGCTTCATACTGACCGAGTCTATTGAATGAGGCCATCGACTATTCTTTCTACATTAATTACACATTATTATTTATATTTTAAACAACAATTATAATGCTAAAAATTATTATTATTTCCAACAGTCATATTGACCAATGTTCATATAACAGTCAAAACCAAATGGTCATATTTAATTTATACTTATATATTTTTTATTGATTATGACATAGTAAGACATACATTTTCAGGAAACAAAACATTATTCAAAGGTTTAGGTCATTACACAAACCATATTTCTTTATTTGTTATGGTGTTGAAGAGTTTGGTTATCACTTTTGGTATGATCTCAACAAGATGGTCATCAGTAGCCAGAACGTGGAATTTAATGAAGCTCTCACATATAAGGACCTTCATGTAGCTAAAGTTAATAATGAGAATAAAGAATCAGAGTTTCATGAGCAAGTGGAGCTTGAAGGTGTACATGAGCATGTGACACTAGAACCAGTGGAACCAACCCCTCAAGTGGAGTTAAGGATATCAATAAGGGTAAGAATTCCAATGTAGGGGTATTCTCCATCCTTGTAATATTTTTTATTGACTAAAGGTGGAGAACCATAATGTTTTTAAGAGGAAATTCAGTTGAAGGAGTTGAGAAAGTGGGAGTTGGATATGAAAGAGGAGACTTCCTCATTGAATGATAAAAACATTTGGGAGTTGACACCTCTTCCACAAGTAAATAAAGCATCGTAGAACAAGTGGGTATACCGGGTAAAGGAATAATGTGATGTAAAGAGGGGGTACAAAGAAAGGATGGTGGTGAAAGGCTTTCAATAAAAGGAATGAGTATATTTCACTGAAATTTTCTCACATGTCATGAAACTTACCACCATCCAGGTGATTCTCATCATTATGGCATCAGAGGACTTACATCTTGAGCAGCTTGATGTCAAGACTACTTTCCTTCATGGAGATCTGGAGAAGATCTATATACAGTATCCAGAGGGATATGTTGATTATGGTAAGGAACACGTAGTCTGTAAACTCCAGAAGAGCTTATATGCGTTGAAGCAGGAACCCAAGCAGTGGAACAAAAAGCTTGATGAATTCATGACTAAAAATTCATAAAAACAATGTGGCATGGATATATGTTTCTACATTAAGTCTTTTAGTGATGAATATATTATATTTATGACCCCAAAACACTCTGAGAGGGGAGGGGTGAATTAGGGTGTCAACTTTTCTTTTAAAGTGATGGATCTTGTTATCACGTTGGTAGGAACTTATTAAACATGTCTGATAGAATCATGCAGTAATTAAACATTCACATGAGGAGAGACAACACAACAATTTTACTTGGTTCAATATTAAAGGCTATTCCAAGGATCATACACTGATAGTCATTCATACCTAAATCCACCAATCTTTACTAGTTTTTTGGAATACAGATGTAGGGTCACTAAAAGAAGAATTTCACCTCAATAAATGAGAACAAAGAAGCTTCATATGCATTTGTTATCAAGTGCAACCTTTCCATTTCTATAATTTGGGTATTAGATACAGCTCATGGTGATAACACGTATATCAAAATATAGGAACTAAATAAATTCAAGAAGGTTTAAAAATATGTGGTAGAATAATTTTTATTATGTTCCCAATGTTTCCAAAAACACTATATCCATGTCCAGTTTAGACGTGGATATCTTTGTATTCAACTTTGGAAATAAAATTTGATGCTTTTACAAATATATCCTATGTTATAGTACAAAACATCTCAATAATGGTCTTTATATACTCAAATATGAAGACTAAGTGTTAGTAATTGATAATGAATTGGGTTTTCATGACTCGTATCAAACCCAATTGTGGAATCATTAACTTGGTTATGTAAATTAATTCTGAGATGAATTCTATATATCTGAATCAAGTCTAGTTGTGGTTGATTCTCTAGTAGATGTAAAGTATGTTAGGTAAAAATGGGTATTCATGAATAAAATATGCATGAAAGGTAAACTTAGTACTTATAAGGCATGAATAGTGGATAAAGGGTTTAATAATATTCAAGTAATAAACTATAAAGAAAAATTTACATTATTTTTCATGCTGAAATCCATCAAAATAATGTTACAATAGAATCTTAACATGATTATGAGATTTAGAAAATGGATTTAAATATATATTTTCTTAATGGGAACCTTATGGAAGATGTCTATATGGCACAACTAGAGGGGTTTGTGACACCAAAGGATGAAAATAAGGTATTAAATTTGCATAGATCCACTTATGGGATGAATTAAGCATCCAGATCATAAAACATTTGTTTTGATAAAGCCATAAAGTAATTTGGTTTTATAAGTAATGAATATGAGTCATGTATCTACAAATGTTTAGTGGGAGTGTATTCATTTTTCTAGTAGTACATGTCAATGACATATTACTTTCTAAATGAGATACTAGTCTTATATTTAGTTAACATGTGATTGAACATGTTCTTATCCATGAAGTACTTAAGTGAAGCAGCTACATTCTAGGGATCAAGATCATTCATGATAGATCTAAGAGGATTCTTGGCCAATGTCAAGGTACATACATTGAACATATACTAATGATAATTAGTATGGAACAATTATAGAGAGGATTGATTTCTTTGTCACATGGTATACATCTCTCCAAGAAAATATTCCCTAAAATATAAGAGAAGAGAAATAGGGTGAGTGAAATACCTTACTCTCTATGATATATTCTATAATGTATTCAATGTTATGTACCAGGGATGATGTTGTTTATACCTTGATCATGGAAGGTTAATATCAAGAAAAACTAAGAGAAATGCAAGGCTGGAAGTCATAATTGTCTGCCAGTACTTGAGAAAGTAAACTTGGATGAGTTCCTAGTAATTGGGTAAATGAGAATACTATTTATCCCAGGGATCCAAAACTAGCCTTATTTTAGATCAATTTGATCTAAGATCATGGTTAGGCTAAGGTAATATGCATAAGAAATCATATTACAACCTACGGTTTCCATATGTACATTGACTAAGTATGCTACAACTTTTGACGAAACTTAATAAGCCTTCTAGAAACATTTCTTTCTAGATTTTAGAGTTATACTCATTAGACTATGGTATTATCCAAGATGTTAAGCATGACAATGAAAAAAAAGGTATATACTATGTGATGTTGTCTCATGATGGATTTTCTCAAAGATATTAGGTCGTAGCTATAAGAACAGCCTCTGAAGTGTGTCAACCCTAGTTTTTGTAGCCATAACTCAATAGAAATATGTTGATCATGTGAGTCTAACCACTTAGATTTTTAAAAATAGGCTCTAGTGCAATTTGTATTTTGTTTGAGTTAGTGTCCTAGAACCAACTGACATTATACTTTTGATTACTAGTATATTCACAATGTTGAATATTAATAAATAGCTTATTATATAATGATTATTCTTCTGTGTGACGTTAATGTGATAATGTCATTAGAGTATTTATCACATCAAAATTTCATAACAACTCCCCTCTAGGATGATAAACTTGAAGTGAAATAATGATATTCTTAAATATATGTTCTATGGACATATTAAATCATCTAAATGGACACAGATGATATAAGTGATCAGTGTTAGGGGGCTCATAAGATATTGATACTTCTTCTTGTGAATTTCACCCTTGGTAATATATTAGAGAAGAGGTTATGAGAACTAACCCACTATAGGAATTCCACATGTTTTATGTGCCATTGGATTTCCTATCTATGAACGTTTGTATTGGTCCTTAGAATTGAGATTATTATTAATGAATATGATGAGTCACATATTTTGTAGTATTAATGAAAACTATGATGATATATCATAATGGTAAGGTTGGTGTTTGGAAAAAATCCCTCAAGGAAACATTGTAGTGTTTTTGGGTTAATTGTGTTTGTTGACAAAGCATGTTTCCATGGTCAGTTATAGAGTTATAGAGATATTATCAACAAGTTATTTTAACAATGATCCAAGACAAAGGAATGGCCACCCTGGAAGTGGTACATAAAATTGAGTATACAATGTGGTGTTGTTTCCTAGTATTTTCCAAAAAAATTGGGTCTAAAATTTAAATAATTTCTCAATCATTGTGAAAGTTGGATTTCCAAAAATTCCTCATAAAAATATGGTAAAGGAATGAGTTTCACAAAGACTGCATTTTTCAAAGACCATTTCATGAAGGTATGGATTATCATTAATGAGCATCATGAATGCGCAGAGGATTGACGGTAATCTTTGTGATGATGAAAAGCTTCATGAATGGGAAATTCCCATGGCGCTTCATGAAAATGGGGTGCATCGTGAATGAGATGTGAGAGATTCGTGAAAGGGTGATGACATGGATGGAAGCTTCTGTAATAGGAGGAAATGCCTATAAATAGTCCTCTAACCCTTCATAAAGGTAGATAAAGCCTTATAAAAAATCCATAGGCTCTGAATTCGTGAAGGTGATTTGTGAAGGTGATTCTTGCAAAAAAAATTGCGAAGAAAGGAAGCTCGTGAAGGCTATAAAACCTGACCGAAATTTTTATGCATCGGGAAAGTAATGAAGTTCGCGAAGGATATAAAATCCAACCAAAATTTTTATAAATTGGAAAATTAATGAAGTTCATGAAGGCTATGAAATCACTACTGGAAACTTATTCTATACTAGTGGTTTTAAACCATTGGTAAAGGTTGGACAACTGTTGGTATAATGTTTACAAACTGTTGTCCAAACCATTGGTCGATGAGGCATGGGTATAGACATATACCAACAGTTATTGAATAATTGTTGGTATATGGGACCAGAAAGAACATTATACCAATGGTTTATAGTAATCTCTGGTATAAATTTTGAATTTTCAGGTCTACCTTAACGATTTGTAAATTGTTGGAATAGACTTTTACCAACAGTTTGATGTAAATCATTGGTAAAGATTGAGTTCATAGGTATATACCAATGGTTTACAAATCATTGTTATAGATTAGGTTTTCACATATATACCAATGGTTCTTAAACATTTGGCATAGATTTTCATCAATTATAGCGATAGGCAGCGGCCTTCCTCCCCTTATGTAATTACCTGCAAGTATAACACATACAGAATTCAAAATTCAGAAGGTAATTACCTTCAATTACCTATGAAATTGCAATAAAATGTATATAATTCATTGGTGCATGTTAGTGTTACTCATTACCACTATTATAGGTTGGTTGATTTGATCAATGTCATGTTCTTGTCCAAGAACAATTTATGGCATTGAGAACTATTAAAATACATTAGGATTGGACTAGGATTCATGATTATTAGTTTCCCAATATCTTGGAGTTTTATCATTTAAATTCATTGGGATGATCTTATAGACCTTTTTCAATATCAATGGAATAGGTGGAACCGTGTAAAAATGTTAATTGGGGAAGGTCTTACTCTCAGGTGAGGAATATGAAATCAAGGGAATTACAAAACATCCTATGGGATAGTGTGGTTCTATAGTGGGAAGTGGTTTGGGGCCTAGGTGATGAACTTTTGATAGTATGGGGTAGAATAATCTTGGTATATCATAAAGTTAGACCCAATTATAGATTTTGGGATGAATCTATGAGTATAAAATTATAATCTTCATTGGGTAAAAATTCTTGGGTGATGATAGACATCTATACAGGTTGGTGCTCAAGGATATTTGGCGAGTTTAGTCAAATTGTGGGGATCATACAATAAAATGATAAAGTGTATGACCCATGGTTTAGAATAGATGTGTGAACATTGATTTAGGAATGGTTTATGGATAAAACCAAATAATTATTGTGTTTTTATGTTATTTCTTGAGTGATCATAGGTGATTCATTCCAGGTTAATAAATTTAGAATCATACTAGATGTATATTCTAGAAATTTGATAGGGATTGTGAACCATACCAATGGGGAATGTGATGAGGATGATCATAGATTTATCTATTTTAGTAAATGAAAAATTTTGTATTTATAAGTTAGAGTAAGGTTCTTGGGATAGTTATCACGAGATACTTCAGGCATGTATATGGAATGGTGATCTTCATGGGTTATCAGATATTTGAGTATGACCCTAATGTTAGATAAGTGGTGATGAATGTGTATATTGACCTGTATAGCTAACCCAGCTAGTGAGTGATTGGAGTTTTGATGTTGGGGATGGATGTGGAAAGGATGGGTCATATCTAATTCATTTAAAATACTAAATTTTATGATTCATATGTGGTAATTGGATAAAATATGTGTTCTAGGGTGACTAGTAAGGTATATATTTTAATGAATAGATCAAGTACGGATCAAGATTTAGATATGAATGTTCAAAAAAATAATATAAAAATAGGCTCGTTAATAGAGGTATTATATAGATGTTAAAATGAATCATGATAACCCCTATATAAGGAAATCATGTTTTAGGTTTTGAATATGGAATTTTTTTTTCATTTTCTTGGGTGATTTTAAATGAATTCAGTGTGATTGAAGATATGGAAATGGATAAATGACTTCAAAATTTTCATTTTAAAAAATGGTGGATTCATAATGGGGATTGAATCTGTACTTTTCATTGAAAAATTAGTTTAATGGTATTGATTTTGCTGATAGACCAATTATCCCTCATTTACAATCATGAGAAAATGATGATATTGGATTTTAGTAGATGGTATAGAGATTGAGATATTATTATACATTCTTCTCAAGTATTAGATATTGTATGGTTAATATTTTGTTACTACTCACATTGTTATAGGTTAGTATAACTGAAGAAACATTGTATTTTCTAGAGTCGTAACAATACTGTGTTTGAATTTTGGATTCTAATGTAATCCATAATTATTTTACATGAAAATGAGGATTCCTTTTTCATGATCATGGGTTCAAGAGAATTTTTATAAATTTGACCAGGGTTTGGAGTATGGTGGTGTTTCTTCCAAGTGTAACACACACCACTGAGTACCTAGAGTAAACAGACCTGGTACCTAGTGAGGTAGGTGGTCCTAAATTTCCTTCATCTTACATCTGGAATATAATGGTGGGGTATCAAGTAATTGATATTTTAGACCATTTGGTGACCTTTCATGGCTGGCCATTAGGTACTCATGGGTAGTATACATGGTACCCAATGTGGTTTAAGAATTTTTTTTATAAAGAGGATCATGGAAAAAATTTCATATTTATCCCACATTTAATTTTATAAAGTTATGGGATAACATGGAATTCCATTTGGATATCTCCTCATATCCCTCTTTCTCTATTAAATCATACATGATTAAGGGTGATTATAGTGGTGTGTATATGTAATTTTTAGGTATGATTCCTTCTCACCTCCCTCAATTTCACTCTCCCCCAACTTCCCTTTGATTCAGTGGTTGTGAATTTAAGAACTATATGAACATTCCACCACAACATAGTACAATCAATAAAAGAGTATGGAGATTTATTTTTTGAGACTAATATTGGAAGCATAATGATGATGAATACTCAAGGTTTATTAATTCTTTAGATAGAATAATTAACTCAAGTGACATATAGTGGGTTTATGGTGATGATATCATTACTATATGGGTAGATTCAAAGGATTTTATAAGGTTTTTTATAAACATATGGATCTATTTTCAAGTGAATGGACTAGGGCCTAAGGGAATAATGGTGAGTAAGGATCCTAGTTTGACCTTCTATACCTTGGGAATATTTTACCATGAATTAAGATATGGGATTATCTTGGTGGATGGGATTCCTTGATTCCAATGTAAAACATTGATTTAAGAAAACCTATGGATTACAGAATCTAACCTAAAGGGGTTATAATTATTGTGAGGTGAAATGATATATATTTAAATATATTGATACAATCATGGGTGAGGTATTTTTGTGATGTGACCTACATGAAGGTGTCATATAAAAAATATAATTGACGAATAAGGTATTAAAAGGACAATATAGATTCGTTTGGGCCAGTTTTCCTTGAGGGAAATGTGATAGTTAATAGGTTTACCTTTTATGATTGATAAATTGATGGTGGGTTTTTGAAGAGATTACCAAAGTGGTGTGTTGGGTGATGGGGTTAAGATTTAAATAGAAACTATTATGGTAGCAATGACTATATCTAGTTGTGTGATATATTTGGGTACATGAAATTCCTATGTACTATAAATTCTTACATGAATTTGGAAAATTATAGATTTCTCTCAAATTTACTTATATCCTCTCCATATTACTTCTATATAACCTCAAAAACACCTTCTAAGATCATGAAACATTATACCATGATGTATCCATACAAACCAGATCAAGAAGATTCATAATTTTTTAGCAAATCAAAATATTTTTTGTAACACATACAAAAACACAAAGTATCAAGTACAACATGATTTGTGAATGAGATTAGATAAAAAATGGTGTCCCATAATGTAAAGCATAAAAAGATAATGAATTAGAGAAATATTACTAAAAATTGGTATAATGAAAATTAATAATCTCAAGTTCTTTATCCAATAGTTTAAGTGTATGTAAAAAGAGAACTGTGAAATATCTTTGATACCATGTAAAAACAGAATCTATAGAATCCATACCTCCATGTCCATCTAAGTTTTATTATTTATAGAAAAATAAATAAAGATAATGTGACCTACCTAATCATACATATATTCAGTCATAAAAAACCATCAAACATAAAATCTCAGTAATATCAGTCAAAAATGTAACGGATCAATATGTCCCTCATCACTATCACTGTCATCACTATCATAAACATCCTCATCCTCATCCTCATCCCTATCCTCATCATAGTTCTTGCCCTCATCCCCTTCCTCATCTACATCCTCATCCTTGACCTCCTCCTCACTCTCCTCCTCACCCTCATCCTTTTCCTCAACCTCCCCCTCTCCCTCATCCTCGACATCATCCTCACTCTCGGCCTCTTCCTCACCATCACCATCGCCAGGAACCACATCATCTTGAAAACCACTAGTACTTCCACCTAGTGCAATATATAATGAACACATCAATGAAATATATGCATCACAATCGACGTTGGTCTCTGGTGGAAGTGATGTACATAAAACTTTCATCAATTTCATAAATTTAGCATTATTCTTCCACCTGTGTGGCCATTTTTTCAGCCTATTCTTCTTGTGCCTTAACCTTTTCCAAATTAGTGGGAGTACAAATGGTACCTAAAGAGGTCCAATACCTCATCTGGACAATACTCTTCCCAGGTCGGCAGTATACTCTTCCAAGGTGATCATCTCTCAACCCCTGATGTAAGTGATTATTTGGCCCAAAATTGTCAGGTTCCTCAGCATCAAGGGCCTCCAAAGCAGACTGTTATAAATTTAAATAGATTATTAATTAACAAAATATATATTAAAATTTTAAATCACCAAATTAAAACTTACAATCTTATTTTTTGTCACTTTATTAACAGCACTTCTATCTTTTTTCTTTCTACTCGAGCAAAACAGTTTTTCTTGAGTCACATGTCCTTCAATATTCAATATCTTCCTCTGCAATGAAATTGAATGTAGGAAACCATAATTGAAAATAAGTTACCAATAATGAGTTTCATAACTAAATTTATATCAAAACTTTAGAAATTGAATAAATTATGGAGGAATCAATAGAAATTGAAAGTCCTAAAAATTTATAAACAACTGACGTACCTGCTTCCCCTCATGATCTAACATCATAGTACTCCCCAAGGTTTGAAGGTATTTTTTAGCATCAATGATTTGTTTATTTTTTCCATATGATTCCTAAATAAATTAAATAATAAAAAAGATAGTATTAATGAAAATCATGAAAATTTTCATTTAAAAACCTCAAATGTGATTAATACCTTAAACTTGGTAGTCATCCAATGAGTAATAATTTGCCGATACTATTATATCATAAAATCATCCATGAAAGGCACCACTTATAATTCTATTACAACTCTAGCACACCATCCAATATACAACTCATGTTTGTAGCCTCTCCAAATCTAACCTAATTCTTGTAGACGTGTTGACTGTGAACCCTCACCATCGGAAAAATTAAACTGAACCTGACACAAAAATATTAATTTATATAAATACAAAAAAAAATATCACATTAAATCCAATAGATGTTTTTACCAATATCTATGCCCAAGAATTATCCTTGAATTTTTTTGGAAACTGTCTCCATGAAAGAAGGCTGGCAAGAATGATGTCGGAGTATTTGGAAAGCGTCACCAAAAAACTCTAACATTGCTACCATGTTTTTTCAATCATTTGATTTTCTTTGTTGTAGTCCACCATCAACTTCGTGTAGAGGTTCCACACCACAAACATGAATGTATGACTCATCCCTCTCCTCCTATCAGTAGATGTATCTATTATATAAAAAATCAAATATTATATCAATACATGTTATCATAAAAATAAATTATGGTATAAAAATTTGTTAGGATTCTATAAATATACCTATGATAGTATGATCAATGGGTGTCACTTGATCCTCAGAAACTGAAGGAACACCCTGTACAGGTGGAGTGGGTCCCGTTGTATGCTATGTAGGTAAAAACTATGGAAGAAAAGGAGTCAAAGAAGATGTAATATAGAAGATTAGTGAGAAGAAAGTAGAAGTAAAAGAAGATGGCATGGATGGCTGGCCAAATGCATGATATGCATGACGACTGGGAATCATCATCAGATATGGTAAAGATGGGTGAGGAGGATCAGATGTAAAGGATGGTGAAACATGGGAGGCCTAAATATCATGTGTGTCCCTAATGACACACCAGGATCAGAATGTGGGATAGATGATACATCAGTGGGAGGGGCAGGGTCTAATCGGGTACACTGACTAGATCACCTAGCTCTCATACCACCCTACCTCATATCATCGGCCTGAGTACTGGGACTACTACTAGGATTCTCATTAAATAATTATCGCCTAAGTGGTGGATCCTACAAAAAAAATTAAAACAAAATTAATCACATGACATTATATGTTATTTAAATATATATATTTGAAATAAAATACTCACAATAGGCACTAGTGGAGGAACACCTATCTCAGCCATGTGATTATTGTTGTTCATCATCATTTTTCATTGCATCTCTTAAATAGGTTTCATTTCCTGCATTTTAAAACAAATATGGAAGTAATTAGAAAAGGATAACTAATTTGTAACCCAAAAAACAAAATATATTAGAGGGTATAGGGGGTTCATGGGTTCTGGGGTCAATCATACATGGTCAATAAAACATTGAAATGTTAAAGGGGGGGTCTTAGAGTTATACTAATTTTATAAATAGTCAATAAATCATTTAAATGTTAACCAAATTAGAAAAGTTGGTTTCATAGGTTTGAATACAGTTCAATTCCAAATTAAAAAATGCAACTCAAATAAAACTACAACCAATAAACATTTAAAATTCACCTTAAGTTCAAGTCAGATACAACATATTTGTAATCAATATTAAATCAATTTGAATAGTACCAACCTTAACAACCCAAGTCGAGCTAAACCAAATGAATTGAGAACATGAATGGATGATTCTATATATTTCCCACAACAACTTTAGGTTCACAATCCACTATAATAATTGAGCTATTGGAGTAATCATAAGTAATAAATGGATTGGTTCCAATGGAAGTAGGGATGGTGTTAATTCCATCATCACCATCATCAAAAATATTTCTTTTAATTACTTCAATAATGACACCAAATTTAGGTCGAAGATGATCTTTGACATAAAAACCCTATTTCGTCATTGATACCAATACATACGGTTCATCAGTAGTAAGAGTATGAGTCATGTCAATAACTCGAAATCCACGATCATAAATAAAGGTTCCTTGCCTCGTCATTGAATCAAGACATTGTCATTTCATCATCGTGACTCGACCATGAGAGTAATAATCCAATATTATTATTTTCTCAATGACTCCATAATAAGCTCCATTTTCAAAACGAGGTCTAATATATGATGCACTGGCATAACAGTCTGTTGTGGCAGTTATCATAACACCATCATGTTGTGTTTTTGTCACAACCCGTCCTCGGGGCCTGTGTCGTGACTACCCCAAGCCCGTCTTCCATAGGCCAGGGGCTGGCGACTAGCAACAAAGGCATAATTCTTGATAAAAGGGAAGTAATTGCCTTTATATAAGTAGAAAAACACAACAGAGTACGCAAGCTGGATTAAACACAAGTAAACTGAGAACAAAAGTAAGTGCTGGAAAGTAAATGGGCCAGTATACAAACCAAACTGAAAGTACAGTATAACTGAGAAAGAAAGTACAATAGCTGAAAATTAAAACAGCAACCACCGAGTCGTCCTCCAAGAATCCCACCTAAAGGGTGGGTACAGATAGTCTCATCGGTACCTCAGGTCTGTCTGTCCGCTCCGTGTACGTCCCGCCAGGTGGTCCACCTCCGGATACCGTCCAGCTCCACAAGCCTCGACCACGATCAGTGTTGTCTGTCATCTGCAACCAACACAACGTAGTGCGGGCATAGCCCATGCAGGTTTGAGTATACGATACTCAGTAGGGACCCCGAGACCCCTGAAGGTATCCAAGAATCCACAAAGGAAAGATACAAACACGAAGTATCAACCAACTCTACATAGGTATATGCCCATACATATTCCTAAGTCAACAATCTTAGTACGGCTCCAACTTCCAAGCCCAAGCACAACCAGTCCACACAGGAAAGAAATCAATCATACCAAAGATAATGATTGAAAGTCAAGACTCAGCTCACACAGGTATACTTCTCACGAAGAGGGGTGGATATGATTAGATGTAGCCTCTGAATCATCTCCTCTGCCGAACCCACATAGGATCCAAGTACAGAAGTCATCGTTGTCGAACCCACGTAGGATCCAAGTACAGTAACCATCGCTGCCGAACCCACGTAGGATCCAAGTACAGTAACCATCGCTGTCGAACCCACGTAGGATCCAAGTACAGTCATCATCACTGCCGAACCCATGGAGGATCCAAGTACAGTCTTCATCGCTTCCGAACCCATGGATGATCCAAGTACAGTCATCATCGTCGTCACAGTCGCAGCCAGCTCTAGGGTTCCCGCACACAGCATGATAGATTCCAGGAGGGTCCGCTCCATGATCCAAGAGGGTCGTTACATCAACTGTCACAAAGTTTAGATTTGATGTATCTCAAAGTTCTGTCTCATCAAAAGGAACTCAACCTGAGAGACGGTGAATCAATCAGGCGCCCGGTCTGAGAGATAAAGGTTTTTCCGTTCCAGGGTCCCGGTTAGAAATATGCTCGTTTCTAACCCGTTTGATATCCATAGTCGTCCAAAACTCACTTAGAGTATCCCAAAAGAACTGTCTCGTCGATGGGGTCTCAATGCAACAGACGGCGCATCAATCGAATGCCCGATCTGTGAGTTGTTAGCCTTTTAATCTCGGGGGCTCGGTTGGTTTCGTGTACAAACCAACCCAACCGTATCTCAATGGTACCCTGAACTCCCATGGGGTATACTCAAAGTAAGTGTTTCTCAATGTGATTACCAATGTTTCTAAGGGTTCGTCAAATGGACGTCTGGTCCTTAAGTTATAAGCGTTTTATTACCGAGGGCCCGGTTGGATTCATGTTTGATCCAACACGGCCATACTTCAAAAGACACCGGTTAACCAAACCGATCATACCATTGTGATCCATACCAAAAAACACACGAGATGGACTACCCATTGGTCCAAAACGGATAGCCGGTGAAAAAGTTACATTTCACCGCAACACGCGCGAACCGGGCCTCATGGGGCCTACACCTCAACCTCGACTTAAATATCCAAAATTGGTCTTGAAAATCCATCTTAATTCTAGGGTCGGAACATCGCAGACGGTTCGTCATTTCGACACCGTATGGGAGAGATATGTCAGATACAAGATTCCGTATTAATAATAATATTATTATTATTCGGTGTTTCGTGGGTCCGAGCCACGAACCAGAATATAGTATTGAACATTAGACTTGAATCGACCATCTTAGATACAGGATTACATCTCCACTGATAGTAAGTCAAACGGACGTTGCACGCAGGAGTTATGGCGAGTTGAAGATTAAATAGTAATATTAAATCTATTATTTCACGAGCGCTTTGGGTACCCGTTCCAAAAACCTGAGAAAGACATCCAATATTGGACTCAAAATGTCCGTCTCAGATTCAGGGTCGCACTGCCACTGACGATTCGTGAAACTGATATCACAAAAAGAAGTTACGGCATAAAAAGTGTTTTATCAACAAAAGTAATAATAACAATATTTTATTATTATTATTATTACTTATTTATTTGTTTTTCCTTAACTCCAAATTCAATCAACGCATGGGAATTCTTTTTCTATATGAGTCTTCCACATGGCGCCTCCCCACTTTACTCTTTTTCCATTTATTTTGTTTTTTTTATATCCTTTCAATTCCATCTTCTCTCTCCAATCACCAAACTTCTTCATTCACGATTTCACGCCACCTCTCCTTTGAACCCTAGTGGTCAACCTCTCACACCCGCTGTGTTTACTAGAACCGTCGTGGCTGCCTTCAGCCTGCCGTTCCGCTGCTGTCTTCGCCATAAAACTCTGATGCACCCGCTCCTGCATCACCTGCTTCCTCACACGACTTCTCCCCACGGCCTGCACCAGCGGCCTCCGCCTTCCGCACTCCATTCCAACTTCGATTTAACTCGGAAAAAAGATAAAAACGCATATCCATGATCCTTGGGTCGAGATCTTCGCGTCTGTATGTCGCGCTCAGGGAAACATTGAGTTTTCAGTGCGCTTAATTATTTGAGGATGAAGAACATGCGAAGAATGTGCGGACAATGAATAAGTAAAGATCACGATCAAAGTGTGTGTTGATAGCCGTGTTAGTTTGGCCATAGTTTTTGAGAATCAAGAACATGGGGAATTGGAAATTAAATATTTATCATGCTTCAAGAATTTCAAATTCAAGATAAACAAGAAGAAAATTAATTCAATCAATTGTTTGTCGATACGTGAATTAATTTATTTAATTCACGTTCATCATGAGAAATTTAAACCGGGGTAAGGAATCCATTAAAATTGAACATAACCCCTACCTCACAAAGACGTCGCACGTCGTCAAACCACAGAAGATGAACGTCACGGTGGTCGGACATTGTGGAAGAATTGTGTCGATTCTGCTGACGTCAGAGGAAGAGCCGTCATCATTGGCGACATTCCCCGCAGCGGTGTATCCTCCCTTGACGCGGAGGAAGAAGAAGAGAAGGTACGTCGTCGATGACTTTGTGTTCTTTGTCGGAGGAAGAACACCTCTCTTTCTAATCCTCCAGAGGTTCCCCACAGAAATATTTGCTATCGCAAATATTACAAAAGACTTCTCCCATTTAAAGAAGTTCCATGCAACACAAAATAATTCAAATTAAATTCATGACACACAATTAATTAATTAATTGTGGGTGATTAATTAACTTGTAGTGTTGGAATATTAAATGAGAGAGAGGAAGGAGAAAGGGTTCACATAATTAATGGAAGATTTGGCAAAGAAATAAATGTAAGGGGAGTTTAAGGGGGGTTTCAAGGGAGATGAAGGGTTGCAGCTTGTGTGGGCCCCACCTCTCATATATCCACACATGGTTAGTTAGGTTCCACCCTTAACTCCCCATTTTTAGGATAAAACTACCATAGATATAAATTAAATTGTACACACCAATTTTATTTATTTAATTCTAGATTCCCAAAAATTAACTTTCGACCCGCATAAAATGCAACTGTGATGAAAGTCCCCTTAAGAGAATACCGGCACTGCGAATTCATCGGTGTCCTCAGATTTCAATTCTTAGCACCGGTTCAAAGGATAGAAAAACCCGCTCGTTCTTCTACTGAACATACCTGAGCTAAACTTCAGAAATTGATTCCGGGCACACCGGGCCTCGGAATCAAGTGCTGTCAGAAGCCACAGACTCATAAAATTACATGGTATTTAAGAAAAAAAAATCCTTGAAATTTCGGGGTCTTTACATTACTCCCACCTCAGAGATTTACGTCCCTGTAAAGCTACAGCACACACTAGGCAAACAAAAGGGGGTACTGAGCACGTATCTGAGTCTCCCCCTCCCATGTGCACTACTAAAGGTTCTCATGATGCCAAAGAATGCGCACCAGAGGAATCGACTGTCCATGCAGGACTCGTTCCTATCGATCCTCATTCTCTACTGGAACCTCCGTGAAAGTCTCCCCTTCATCGGTGTCCAGCTCTCTGTGGATGATGATATGGGACAGGTCGTGCATGCATCTACTCAGCTGAGATACGTGGACGATGCCATGCACCCAGTGCAACTGAGGTGGATAGGCCAGGCGGTAATCCACCTTTCCTACTCTACTAAGAACCTGAAAAGGTATGATGAATCGCGAAGATAACTTGCCGCCTCGGCCACATCTTCATAGACCTCATCGAGGTGAGACCCGTATAAAGACGTCGTCGCCATCCTTGAACTCTAGAGGCCTCCATTTTCTGTTCAGAACTGAAAACTGAAAACTCCTGCTACCACAAGGGTAAGGTTGGACGACTCAAGAGTGATCGGGCACACCCTCCTATGCATGAGTTTATCCTATGCTGCATGGGTTTCCCTTTTCTCAGACCAAGGGAATACCTCATCCTAACGTTGTAGATAAACCACAACCTTTTTGCCTAATACAGTCAATATGTGTATGAACTGTGGTTGCCCAGTCCATACCCAAACTAACGTCGTAAGGCCTCGACGCTACCACCAAGAGGTTCTAACTGAAACTCTCACCTCAAGGGTCAGATCACACTGTCGGCGTAGGCGTGATTATCGAGTCTCCTCCCAAAGGTATCTCCAGACATGAGGGTCAAGTCAACGGCTTAACCAAAAACTCTAGGTCTGGGACAAGATTCGTGGAAGGAAGGAATGATTTGTATTAATGTCTTTTGTTACGGCAGCTAGTAGTAGACACAGACCGTACCTAGAATCATTCCTTGAGCCCTTGGGTCACCCTACTTGACCACATGTAGCTATTCTCTTCCCCTGCCCTCCAACTCCCTGAGCCTAGCGGGGACAACAAAGGCGGGTGGTTGTAACATGTCGAAAGGTACATCATCTCATGTTGCTCTCCTAACTATGCTTCTACATCTGCTGCTCTGCAAATTTATCTGTCCTTAACACTTCCTCTTCTTGAAACATTTTACAGGGCCAAGTCTCCGAGACTGGCGCCAGTTCCCTGCTTTCCCAGTGCTAACCTTCACTGGTTGTATCCACTCAGCCAAAGAATTCTCAACCACAAAGGTTCTCTATAGACCCCTAGTATAAGTAGGAATACATAGAGAAAGAAGTGTTGGATCGGATGTCCTTTAAACACACCTCGCTCAGAAGTCCGAGCTCTAAAGCATTGTTCGTATCATAGTCATCATGTACCAGGAACGATCGGTATGCCTTGATGAATACTCATCTACCGAAATTTTGTCCTGTCGAAGCTGTATAAGCTCTAGAAAACTCTCAGCCACCTCCTCAAGCTAGTCCTCAGCCACCTGTGAGTCGGTCTCACCTCGG
Source organism: Viscum album (assembly GCA_963277665.1). Taxonomy (NCBI): domain Eukaryota; kingdom Viridiplantae; phylum Streptophyta; class Magnoliopsida; order Santalales; family Viscaceae; genus Viscum; species Viscum album. The sequence continues at coordinate 4,712,940 of OY728129.1, forward strand.
AACCTGAGGGGTATCTGATGCTGAAACACGTGTAAGGCACTAAGCCTACATGTTTCATCTACCGGTACTACTGGTTGTAACTGTTGACCAACAGGTAGTGATATAGCTAGCACACTACCCGAAGGTACTAACTCAGGCATCGATCAACATACCGAAGCCTCATCACTGTGCAGACCAACCTCATGGTCACTCACTGGGAAACACCAATAGCTAAGATCACCATCTGCTCTACTAGTGTCTAAACTAGGTGTATAACTTTAGAAATCGCTTCCAGCCCGTCCACTGCTGCCTGGGAATCTCTCTCGCCTCGTAAAATCGGAGGCCTCTGCTGCTGGAACTCGTGCAACGTGCTCTGTCAGCGTGCATCGTCCGCTAGTACGGCTGGAGGCATCTGCTGCCTAATGGGTGGTGGGGCTGCTGGTACACCACTCGAAGGTGCCAACATAGAAAGAGGGTCATGCACCGGAGCCTCGTCACTCGGTGGGCCGTCATCGGGTACTCTATCGGAACTCCAACTGACTGCCTGCGTGGAGGCAACCAGAACAGATGCAACACGGTCGAACGATTTAAACCTGGTGAGCTGACCTGGTTGACCTAACTTAAAGAAACTTTTGAAAACACAAATACAATCAATGTTTTCGTGCACTGAGTCGGAAATCAGAATTCAGGGTCCTTGTGGATGGATACGTCGGTCGCCGCACCAACACTGGACTCCCTGAACCGAAAACCACACTCGATACCCTTAACACTATTGCTTCATAGAAAGGGAATATCAGAGTCCTAAGTTCTGCGGTAGAACCGACTCCTCTGATACCAATTTGTCATGACCCGTCCTCGTGGCCCATGTCGTGACTACCCCAAGCCCACCTTCCATAGGTCAGGGGCTGGCGACTAGCACCAAAGGCGTAATTCCCGATAAAAGGGAAGGAATTTCCTTTATATAAGTAAACAAACACAACATAGTATGGAAGCTGGAGTAAACACAAGTAAAATGAGTACAAAAGTAAGTGCTGGAAAGTAAATGGGACGGTATACAAACCAAACTGAAAGTAAAGTACAACTGAGAAATAAAGTACAACAGCTGAAAAGTAAAACAACAACCACCGGGTCGTCCTCCGGGAATCCCACCTGAAGGGTGGGTACATATAGTCTCATCAGTACCTTAGGTCTTTCCATCCTCTCTGTGTACATCCCTACAGGTGGTCCACCTCCGGATACCGTCCAGCTCCACAAGCCTCGACCACGATCAGTGTTTTCTGTCATCTGTAACCAACACAATGTAGTGCAGGCATATCCCGTGCAGGGGTGAGTATACGATACTCAGTAGGGACCCCAAGACCCCTGAAGGTCTCTCGGAATCCACAAAGGAAAATCCACACAGTAAAGATACAAACATGAAGTATCAACCAACTCTACTTAGGTATATTCCCATACATATTCCTAAGTCAACAATCTCAGTACGACTCCAACTTCCAAGCCCAAGCACAACCAGTCCACACAGGAAAGAAATCAATCATACCAAAGATAATGATTAAAAGTCAAGACTCAGCTCACACAGGTATACTTCTCACGAAGAGGGTTGGAGATGATTAGATGTAGCCTCTGAATTATCTCCTCTGCCGAACCCACCTAGGATCCAAGTACAGAAGTCGTCACTGTCAAACCCACGTAGGATCCAAGTATAGTAACCATCGCTGCCGAACCCACGTAGGATCCAAGTACAGTAACCATCGCCGCCGAACCCATGTAGGATCCAAGTACAGTCTTCATCACTGTCGAACCCACGGAGGATCCAAGTACAGTCGTCATCGTTGCCGAACCCACGGAGGATCCAAGTACAGTCGTCATCATTGTCGCAGTCGCAGCCAGCTCTAGGGTTCTCGCACATAGAACGCTCGATTCCAGGAGGGTCCACTCCATGAGCTAAGAGGGTCTATACATCAACTGTCACAAAGTCCAAAGTTGATGTATCCCAAAGTTCTGTCTCATCAAAAGGAACTCAACGCGACAAACGGCGCGTCAATCGGACGCCCAGTCTGAGAGATAAAGGCTTTTCCGTTCCAGGGGCCCAGTTAGAAATACGCTCATTTATAACCTGGACGATATCCATAGTCATCCAAAACTCACTTAGAGTATCGCAAAACAATCTTCTCGTCGATGGGTTCTCAATACAATAGACGGCGCGTCAATCAGACGCCCGATCTGTGAGTTATTAGCCTTTTAATCCTGGGGGCCTGGTTGGTTTCGTGTACAAACCAACCCAACCATATCTCAACTGTACCCTGAACTCCCATGGGGTATACTCAAAGGAAGTGTTTCTCAACGTGATTACCAATGTCGCTGGCGGTTCATCAAACGGACGTCTGTTCCTTAAGTTATAAGCATTTTATTACCGAGGGCCCGGTTGGATTCATGTTCGATCCAACCCGGATGTACTTCAAAGGACACCCGTTAACCAAACTTATCACACCATTTCAATTCATACTGAAAAACACACGAGATGGACTACCCATTGGTCCAAAATGGATAGCATGTAAAAAAGTTACATTTCACCGCAACACGCGCGAACCGGGCCTCATGGGGCCCGTGCCTCGACCTCGATTTAAATATCCAAAATTGGTCTTGAAACATCCGTCTTAATTCTAGGGTCGCAACGTCGTAGACGGTTCGTCATTCTGACACCGTATGAGAGAGATGTGTCAGATACAGGATTCCGTATTAATATTATTATTATTATTATTCAGTGTTTCGCGGGTCAGAGCCACGAACCAGAATTTAGTATCGAACATTAGACATGAATCGATCGTCTTAGAGACAGGATTACATCGCCACTGATAGCAAGTCAATCGGACGTCGCACGCATGATTTATGGCGAGTCGAAGATTTAATAATAATATTAAATCTATTATTTCACAAGCGCTTCGGGTACCCGTTCCAAAAACCCGAAAAAGACATCCAATATTGGACTCGAAATGTCCGTATTTGAGTCAAGGTTGCACTGTCACTGATGGTTCGTGAAACCGAGATCGCAAGAAGAAGTTACGGCATAAAAAGTATTTTATCAACAAAAGTAATAATAACAATATTTTATTATTATTATTACTTATTTATTTGTTTTTCCTTAACTCCAAATTCAATCAATGAATGGGAATTCTTTTTCTATATGCGGCTTCCACATGGTGCCTCCCCACTTTACTCTTTTTCCATTTATTTTGTTTTTATTTTATATCCTTTCAATTCCATCTTCTCTCTCCAATCACCAAACTTCTTCATTCATGATTTCACGCCGCCTCTCCTGTGAACCCTAGCGGCCAACCTCTCGCACCCGCTGTATTCACCAGAACTGTCGCGGCTGCCTTCAGCCTGTCGCGCTACTGCTGTCTTCACCGTAAAACCCTGATGCGCCTGCTCCCTCATCACCTACTTCCTCACACGACTTCTCCCCACGGCCTGCACCAGCGGCCTCCGCCTTCCACACTCCATTACAACTTCGATTTAACTCGAAAAAAAGATAAGAACGCATATCCATGATCCTCAGGCCGAGATATTCGTGTATGTATGTCGCGCTCAGGGAAACATTGAGTTTCCAATGCGCTTAATTATTTGGGGATGAAGAACATGCGAAGAATGCACAGACAATAAATAAGGAAAGATCACGGTCAAAGTGTGTATTGATAGCCGTGTTAGTTTGGCCATAGTTTTTGAGAATCAAGAACATGTGGAATTGGAAATTTAATATTTATCATGCTTCAAGAATTTCAAATTCAAGATAAACAAGAAGAAAATTAATTCAATCAATTGTTTATCGATCCGCAAATTAATTTATTTAATTTGCGTTTATCATGAGAAATTTAAACCGGGGTAAGAAATCCATTAAAATTGAACATAACCCCTACCTTGCAAAGACGTCGCATGTCGTCAAACCGCAGAAGACAAACGTCGCGGTGGTCGGACATCGCGGAAGAATGGTGTTGATTCCGTTGACATCGGAGGAAGATTCATCATTGTTGGAGATATTCCCCGCAGCGGTGTCTCTTCCCTTGACGTGGAGGAAGAAGAGAAGGTACGTCGTCGGTGACTTCGTGTTCTTCATTGGAGGAAGAACACCTCTCTTTCTAATCCTCCAGATGTTCCCCACCAAAATATTTTCTATTGAAAATATTACAAAAACTTCTCCCATTTAAAGAAGTGCCATGCAACATAAAATAATTCAAATTGAATTCATGACACAAAATTAATTAATTAATTATGGGTGATTAATTAACTTGTAGTGTTGGCATATTAAATGAGAGAGAGGAAGGTGAAAGGGTTCACATAATTAATGGAAGATTTGGAAAATAAATAAATGTAAGGGGAGTTTAAGGGGTGTTTCAAGGGAGATGAAGGGTTGGGGATCGTGTGGGCCCCACCTCTCATATATCCACACATGGGTAGTTAGGTTTCACCCTTAACTCCCCTTTTGTAGGATAAAACTAACATAGATATAAATAAAATTGTACACACCAAATTTATTTATTTAATTCTAGATTCCCAAAAATTAACTTTAGACCCGCATAAAATGCAACTGCGGTGAAAGTCCCCTTAAGCGAATACCAGCACTACGAATTCATCGGTGTCCTTGGATTTCAATTCCGAGCACCGGTTCAAATGATAGAAAAACCCACTTGTTCGTCTACTGAACGTACCCGAGCTAAATTTCGAAAATTGATTTTGGGCACACCGGGCCTCGGAATCAAGTTCCATCAGAATCCACAGACTCGTAAAATTCCAAGGTATTTAAGAAAAAAAATTCCTTGAAATTTATGGGTCTTTACAGTTCTCATGTTCTTTTCTCATTTAGTTATAATAAATATGTACCCATTGATCACAATTTATTTACATTCAAAAACCCTGGTATTAATACCAAAATCCAAATCTCTTATTTCCTTATAAACAGAGTCTACAGGCAAAATAGATACCTAAAATATTAAAAAAATTATAAATTTAATCAAATATTTATTTATTTTAATTTATTACAGAAATATTTCTACCTTCAATTTCAACCAAGTATAAAACTCTTTGCTATGAAAATTCTCTCTCCTTATCAAATATAATGAATGATGCTTTCTATTTATCATTTCTTTATATTCCCTGTAGATAAAAATAGAAATATTTGAAAAGATATGTATAATTACAAGAGAGGAGATAAGATATACATGTTTAATTTACTTACTTGATGTATTCATTGAACAAATCATAGTTGAACAACACAGTGCGATGTGCCATCTCCCACTCTTCAAGGATTAATTTTATCAATGTATATGATCCAAGAATTCCTCCTATTTGAGGAAGTGATGGAAAATTGGGTTCAATTTTATCATACTACTCTTCTTCATTTATCATTGGTATATTCATTCTAGTAGTAAGATCAGACAAATACATTGAGCAGAAATCCATATATTCTTGATCAAAGTAACCATTCATGATAGAACTTTCAGGATGATTCCTATTCCGGACATAAGATTTCAATGTGTACATATTTCTTTCATTTGGATGCATCCAATGGAAAGAAACGGGTCTTATGAGAATTATTTTGGTTGGAAGATGGATAGTCAGATGTAACATGCATGTGAAAAATGATGGAGGAAATATTTTCTCTAACTCACAAAAAAAATTAATGGCATATTTACCAGCATTTTTTTCAAAAAATACTTGGATAACTTCTTAGCACAAAGATCTCTAAACAAATGACACAACCAAATAACTGAAACCCTTACATTTTTAGACAAAATTTAATGTATTACTATTGAAATCCACTCATGCAAAAGGATGCAATAATCATGAGTCTTAAAAGATTTTAGCTTCAACTCTCTTCTATTGACCCATTTTGATATATTGCTTAAATATCCATTAGGAACTTTAATAATTTATAGTACTTCTAGAAATTCATTTTTTTCTGCAAGTGTCATCACATAAGAAGCACATAGAACTTGCCTTTTCAGTGATACACACAGGATACAATTCTGGTCTGATGCCCCAATCCACCAAGTCATGCTGAGATCGTAAATCATATTTTTTCTTTCCCTTGACATTTAGAAGAATATAAAGAAACATTTCAATATATTATTTTCAATGTGCATTATGTCTAAGAAATGACATAACAAATTGGTTGACTAATATGAAAACTCCAAGAAGATACTCCTCATTTTCCAATTATAATAGGTATCATTGGAAACATTATTTCTCTTTCTAGATTTCATTTGACCCTTCCCGAATGAAAAACTGAAATCTTTAAATTTATTAAGCATGTCGGTTCTAGACATACACTGAGGTGGATCATCAGTCTCTATGGTATTGTCAAATCTTCGATGATTGTATCTATATGGATGGTCAATTGGCAAGAATCTTCTATGTCCCATAAAACTAAAACTACAATGATATTTCAGTCTTCTGGATTGAGTATTCTTCATACAAAGAGGACATGATATTTTTTCCTTTGTGATCCATCCAAACATCATTGCATAAGCAATAAAATCATTGATCGTCCACATAAACACAACACACATTTTAAATATCTCTTTAGAACGTGCATCGTATGTGCGCACACCCACATCCCAAATAAATTTCAACTCTTTTATTAAAGTTTTCATGTATACGTCTATATCATTTCTAGGATCAGAAGGGAAAATATAAGTATACTCATGAAAGTGAAAGGTTTTTTCATACACAACCATAGAGGAAGGTTATAAATGTGTATGAAAAGTAGTTATGTGTTGTGTGAAGTAAGCATCTACCCAAACAGATTAAAACCATCACATGAAAGACCCAACCTCACATTATGCACGTCGGCTAAAAAATCAGGATATCGAGCATAAAATCTCTACCATGAAAATCCATCTACAGGATGAACCAATTCTTTATTATTATTCTTTCTCTTGGTATCATTACAATGTATTTTTATTAATATTTCATCAGACATAAAAATATTCTGGAGTCTGGGGATCAATGGAAAGTGCCACATTAATTTTTGTGGCACATGAGATGGTGTTCCATCATATTTTGGATTCCATCAGGATGTTCCATATTTAATACAATCATTTATTTCAATAGTTTACTCCCATAATAAGATGGAATCTTTCAGGTTGGGATGAATTTTGTTTTTTAAAAATCCAAGTTCTTCAACTAACTTCCATGTCATATAGTGGTTTGAGGGAATATCTGCATCATCTGAAAGTAAGTCCTTCAAGAAGGTAAGAATATAATTTATGGCAGTATTAGAAATCCCATATATGGTTTCCTCATGAAATAATCGAATTAAAAATTCCATCTTTTTCATTTTACTACATTGTCGATATACTGGAGTCATCGCAGCATCATTCAATTTTGTCACTCTGTCAACATCATCATTTTCATTAGACACGTCATTTGTGCATATATAAAAGTCTTATTAGGTTGAAATCCTTTCCTTCCCATGATAAAAAATAAATAAAAACCAATCATATATCAAATTCTCCAATCCATTCCTCTCATTTGGATCATTAGCATTTTGAGATTCCATTTTCTCCCCATTGTGATACCACCCATAATAGTTTGTTTGAAAACAATATTTGGTTATATGGTAGCTAACTTATTCATGGATCAACCAAGGTCTTTCAACACAATTATAGCATGGGCAGTGTATGTAAACACTTATAAAGCATTTTCATATGCAAAATCTGAAAAGATCTCCAAATTGTTTTGAAAATTGCTTGAGATCTGATCAGTTTCATACATCCAACTTCTATCCATTCTGAAAAAAATTGTAATCAGTCATTTTTTGAAATCAATTCAATAGGATTAAATTTCAATCGAAAATATATTTAAATAAATGATAATTTTTTACTTTATATAAAACCATAATTAACACAATATGTAGATACATATTGAAACATAGAATTTGAAATTATAGTATTATATCAACATCGATTTTAAACTGTGTAAGAGAAAAAAAATGACACATAGTGGAATTAAAAAAATATGAGGTTTAGTTCCATATATAACATAGTCCTCTATACATGATAGTAACCCACTACTAAGCATATTTATTTAAAAAAATAAAATGAACCATAACATGGATCAGGTTTTATATGCAATAACTACACACTAGGAAGTCCAGGATACAACTAGCCTCTATTGTAGTTATTCATGTGAAAGTTATGTATAAATAAGGAAAGGTAGTATCATAGTAAACCCTTTTAAATAATAATATAATTGATAAGTAAATATACATTAAACACAGGCACAACTCAAATTTAAAATGAAACATAGAGGGTGAATAGTGTATTGAGTTTTTGATGCAACTCAGTATTAGATAAACTTTGGTTGATGAATTATCATTAAATATAAAACTCATATATGATTAAATGATACAATGAATCTTTCTCTTAGGTTTGGTAATAAATCATAGAAAACAAAGTGTTATGTGGAGAAGTAAGTAACATATTACCCTCATATGTTCTATACACCCATTTCATTTAAGGATTTATCGAATTTATACTCAACTACTAAAAAATTATCCACTTAGGAACAATCATAATTAATTAATCATATTGATAATATTTTTTGAAAGTATTAAATGGTAATATATTCATTAAATTGTAATATATTCATTAATCATATTAACACTATACATAGTGTAAGTTGATAAATTTTCCAAAAATAAACTTTTCTAAAAAAATATAATTCATTAGTAATAAAATAAACATGATTTAGAATCATTAAAATAAAAAATCATTAGGTTTTAGTTTAATGCACCAACATGGTTGTTGTGTCTAAAATCACCTCATCGTTTGGGTCTTAAAAAAATTATCCCATATGAAAAACTTGTATCACTAGATTTTGAGTGTATTAGTGAAGGTCTAACATAATTAGAGAAAAAAGAAAATAATTAACCTACAAGTTAAATAAAGGGATGAATACATGAATTTTAGAGTTCCTCCCCATGATAATAAATACAAATTTTATAGAGTTCCACCACATTGTAATAAAGAATCCAATGACCATAGATTTCCTCCGCATGTTAAAAGATTAAAATTATCCCTAATTTTAAGTGGGGTACGGGGGGAAATAGAAGGGGTGTGGACATTTTTCTGTTAGTAACGAACTTTTTATCTTGGGCGGGGTAAAGTTAGGTTTCTCCTGAGGTTCTCTCTATTTTCTCAGTTTACTTGTTTTTCTAATTTTACATACATCTTTAAAGGTTATCACACCATACTCAAATATACTCCAACATATGTTTGTATATACCTTGTAGACCTAACAATTTTGAACCAACTTTAATGGGGAATCCACCATCTCTGAATATATCATCACCATCCTAAAAGTAAAATATGATTAATTTATCCAAAAAATAGAGGTTTATATTTATCCAATTTATCCAACAGTGGGTGTAGAAATATATATATACCTATAATATATGCACATATATACAAAACATATATATGGATAACATGTATAATTATGAACCCACAGGTCTGAGAAAAAATATTAACAAAACATATGGGTAAAATCAAATAGAGTTTACATGATAAAATCATTACTCAACTAAAGAATCCCATAGGTGTGAGGAAAAAATAATATAGAGTAGAAGATGATTCATAACATGTCACCTAAAGTCCCATGGAGTATATAATGGAGGGTTGCAAGTCAAGATAAAATATAACAAAACATATGGGTAGATAGAATGAATATTCATGATTTAAAACAGGAAAAACACATCGATCATTCCTCTATATATAAAATATAATGACATTGGACGAGGTAATAAGTGAAAAAAACATATCCATAATCGATAAATCTTATCCCCTGAAAAATTTCAATGGTATGACCCCACCTTGAAGCAAAAAATCCAATAACATAGAAGCACAAGTTATAGTGGTAAAACTCACTGGTTGATGATATATGAATGGGGAAATCCAATACTAAACATTATAGTTGTTATTTAATTAATCTAGAAACATAAATAATAGGTTGATATGAGATAACCTATAAAGGTTTTAAAAATAAAAGTGAAATGAAACCACTAAAATAGGTCCATGAAAGGATTATAGAGTATAGTTAATAAAGGATATATATTCAGTAAATATAAAAATATTCATATTGTTAGTGGTAACTCCCAAAACTGGTTGTAAAGATCAAAATCCATCCCCTCTTATAGATAACAATAATTATTTTTTAAATTAAATAAGTGACATTTTACATATCCAAAAAATCTTATGGGAACCTATTTTCAATGTCACATTTATGTTGGAGGAAGGATCTCTAATCATACAGGATATAGAGTCTCTAAGTTTTCACCAAGGGTGGGTATCCCAAATTTAAGAAGTACGGGTAATAGAGGTGTTTGGGAAATTTCACACTGGGCACAAGCTAACTAATTTTTATTTAGTACATAAAGTGATGAATGTCTAGATCTCATCACATATAGTTTGGAAGTTTGTATAAATATTGATAGATGAAAATTATCCCTAATTTTAATCCAAACAAGGGATTTTATCATTGAAAAGACAGATGTCAACATTATAGAATTGAAACCCTTCTACTAAGAGTTACTCCTAAATCCAAGACTAGTATTACCCAATGTTATGTAATTAAATTATAACAACATCTTTTATCCAACTAATTCAGTAATAAAAGAATCTTCATTGGTCCCTTTATTGAAAAATTTAATCTTGTTGAAGATAAATATTCCAAAGGAGGTAAAAGAATATGATGAATGACCACACAGATCTTTCATTTAGGCCAAATCAAAACACAAAAAAAAATAGATGAAAAACATTAAAACTGAGGTACCAATTACAGATTTGATGTGTAGAACAAAAAAATTGATTGATTGAAAATGGATCGATCAGTGGAAGAATTTTCGTAGGCTGGGGAAGAGGGAGCTTCGGTTTAGGGAAGTAATCCCACAGAGTGGGGAACTGGAGGCCCGATCTGAATTTGGGGGAAAACTTTCCCAATGGTTTATAAAAACCATTAGGATATCTTTTTAGATGGGAGACTATACCAAATATTTAATCAAAAAATTGGGATGGGTTGTGTCTAAACAGACTATACCAACATTTTTTCAAACTGTTGGTATAAAAGTGTTGGTATAGAACCTATTTCCACTAGTGAATCCAACTGGAATTTGTGATATTCACAAAGGATAAGTGAGATTAATGAAAGGAGGTTTCTTTACAAAGGCTAAGTAAGATTTTCGAAAGGAGTTTTCTTCCCAAATACTGATTGAGCTTCTTGAAATAGGTGAGTTTCATGAAAGTTTTAGTGTTTGTGAAGGAAGTTTATTACTGTGAAGAATTGGGCTGCTTCGCGAAGGCTGTGTGAGCTTCGCGAAGGTAGAAAGAATCGAAAAAGTGTTCAGAAAGGATTTCCCAGTAAAACTGTGGTAAATTGATATTCATCAAGTAGATGAAATGTGACTTTAACAGAGAATCTACCTACAATTGAGTATGCATTCATTATTGATAATTAAGGGACTTACATATCCATAAACTGTGTGCGACTCCTTTTCAGAACAGTGAGAAAAGAAAGAGGAATAAAGTGATCCTTTCCACTGGAAATGATCCCTAGAAAGAGATATTAAGGGAGTGACCTTTTGAAATCAGTGATATGTCCCTAAACTTTGTAAAGATAGTGAGCCAAGGCATACAAGTGACCTAGCCCGAACCTTGTATTTTGGCAATGATCCTTAGTGGATTTGGCACATCGGAACATTGTTGTTGTATGCTCCTTGGACAAGATCAGTGAGGGTGAACCAAGTAAAATCGTTGTGTCTCATGCATGATTTAATTTATATTCATACATTTCTACAAGAAAGAGAGAGGAAAGTGTTTGTTTTAATGACGAAAGAAGATCTGAATGGGAAGTTGTTTTAATCTGGCATACCCTGATTCACCCCATCTTAGGGTATCTAACCTAGTTAGGCTAACAATTTGTATCAAAGTAAAAGTTTCAAAGTCAGTGGTTCTCTTTCATTAGAAGAAATGGAAGTTATTAATCATAAAGGGATTTCGATCTTTGATGGAAATGATTTTTATCTATAGATGAATCTAATGAAACACTTATTTTGATCATTGGGTATGGATGTATTTACAGCTGCAATGCATGGGGTTTCTTCCAGTATGGACATTAATGTTTTATTAGAAGAGGAACATAGATAATTGGATGTTGATGTTAAAGGAATCAATGCTTTAGGGGGAGCCCTATCCAATTCAATCTATATGAAGGTGATGTCATTTAATTCATCACATTCTATGTAGGAAAAGTTGATAAATATTTATGAGGGTGACTCAAAAGATAGAGAAAAAACTATAGGTTATATGGAACAATTATAAGGGTATGAGAATTCACCCTAATGAGTATGTTGATAAATTCTTTGACTGGGCGAATGTTTTTGTAGAATACATGCACATGGTCTTAGAGAAATTAATGAAGATATAAATATTGTTAAGCACATGTTGAGAAAAATTCCACCTTGGTTCAATCTGAAAGTTTTTGTATTGGAAGATAAAGATCCAAAGGAGTTGACATTAGATATCTTACATAGTAATCCTATCACATACATGACGAGAAATGATGATAACTATGTTGTGGAAAAGGATAAATCCAGAGAAGTGACATTCGAGGCTATAAAGAAGCCCACTATTAAAGATAGTCAGGAGGAAGACAATGTGAATGAGGTCATTTCATTTTTATCCTCAAATCTATAAAGAGGAAGAGGAAAGTTCAAAGGGAAACTTCCACTTGCATGCTTGTGGAAATATTGGAAATATTGCAGCAAAGTTTCCTAAGAAGTTTCAAGATGATGATAATGATGAAGATGACGATAAAATTATTGGGAAAAAGAATCCATCCAACATAAAATGTAGGATAAGTACCAAGAAAATTTTCTTCAAAAAGAAGAATCTGCATTCAAAAAAAGATGAAAATTTAAAAGAATTTGAGGCAGAAGAGTTGGAGGACTGCATGGATCATGAAGCAAATACTATAGTGGTAGTTGTCAGAAATTCCCAAACAAGGGAAGATAATGACAATGATGAAGGATATGGAGAAGGAAGAGTTGACCTTAAAACTGAATTAAAAGCCTCTCTTGAGGAGATAGATGTTTAGAGAGCCAAAATGAAGAAATCCAACAAAGTTGTTTGTTATGCCAAACTCTATATGCAGTAGTAGGAAGAATAGCAGTCTGAGATGATGGAAGAAATTGAAAATATTAAGTCTTCTTTTCTAGAGGACTCAAAAATGGTTCGTGAGTACATGATCAAATTTGAAGAATAGAAAAGGGTGATCAATGGTTTTAATAACACAACAAAAGAACAAATCGAACACATTCAAGAACTTAAAGAGGAATTCATCAGCCTGCGATGAAAAGTTAAGGATCGGGAAAAAACCCTGACTCCCAGTATGATATCAGGAGAAAAGATCATTCAGAATACATAAAAGATATAAGTGGAGCATAGAGTCCCAAAATAACATAAGAAACATTCATATGAAAAATGAAAAGTCTAGTATAGGGATTGATCAAAAATAGAAATAGTAATGGTTGATGTCAGACCACAAGAACCTGCTTCGAGACTGAAGATTAATTTGGGTACAAATCAGAACCAGAAGATTCAGAGAACCCAAGGGAAAAATAGTAGTGTAGTAGTGACACACAAGAATTCACCACAAATTAGATGTCATTATTTTGGAAAGATTGGACACTCACAAAATGTTGGTTCCATATCCAAGAGGTACTGAAGGGAACACGAACAACAGAGGTATCCATATAGAGCTCAATATTCCAAGACATCATTTGACAGTCACTATTTCAGGTGGAGAGGATTCATACACATGGAAAGATATTATTCATCAATAATATAGAGAAATGCACTGAAGTAGACTGAATGTGGTCCTAAGAAGCAACTCAATGTATCATCAAATGAGATGAAAATGAAAAATGAATTTATAATATTAGAATATGAAAGTGGTCCATCATACTCTAAGCATCATCAAGAATATTAGTCAAAGACATGGATCATAAAGAAAAGCGATGAACAGGCAGTGGTTATAGATATTTCTTTCAAAGCATCAGATCACACTGAAATATGGATCATCAATAGTGGATTCACCTCCCATGTGATATGAAATGAGGAATTGGTGACAGGAATTAGATATGACAAGGAAGGTATTGTAAGATTTATTAATGATGAAGGCCTGAAAATTATCGGCACAGGAAAAGCCAAGTTTGGGGGAAAATACATGAGACATGTAGATGTATTAGTTTTTGAAGGTCTCAGTCACAAATTACTAAGTATAAGTTAATTGTGTCACTAGGGACATGACATAATCTTCTCAAAGAAATTATGCATCATTAAGGAAAAATATGGTGTAGTTGTTTTGTAGGGAAAGTGCATGAAGGGGAATCTCTACCTTGTAAGTGGAGAAGAAGAGATGTGTTTTTGTCCAAGAAAGAAAAAAACAAGTTATGACATAAATGCCTTGGTCATTTGATCCAAACATCATTGGAATATCTGGTAAAATTTGATGTTGCCCGAGACCTCCCTAGGTTACCACATGATCATACCCATACGTGCGATGCTTGGAAACAAGGGAAGATCATTCGAAATATATATAGGGAAAAAGAGAAAAGGTCAAAAAAGTGTTTGAGTTGGTTCATATTTATGTGTGTGGGTCTATTTTACCAAGATATATTAATGAGAAGAGATATTATGTTCTCTTTATTGACGATTTTAGCAGAATGACATGGTTTCCAGTCATCACCCACAAGTCTAAGGTGTTTAGTTACATAACAAGTTATCAAAGGAAAGTTGAAAAGATGGTAGGTAAAAAATCTAAAAGATATGAAAAGATAATGGAACGGAGTTCACAAATATGCAAGTGGAGTATTATCTTGAGAAACATGGGATAAGACACCAAGTTTTAGTAGAAAGAACTCCACAGTAAAATGGATTTGTTGTGATAAGAAATCAAATTATCAACAACATGGAAAGAAAAATGATCATTGAGAAATACCTTCTAGATAAGTTTTGGAAAGAATCAATAATGAAATTAGTCTACACATAAAATAGAGTTTTATTATGACCAAAATAATAAAAGACTCTATATGAGCTATGGTATGGAAAGAAGCTAACGCTGAAGTACTTTTAAGTATTTGGAAGTAAGTGTTTTAACCTCAATAAGGAGAAACACATGAAGTTTTAATCCCATAGAGATGAAGGGGTATTTATTAGCTACTTAAGAAAAAGAAAATCATATAAGTGATTCAATAAGAGGCTGAGAAAGGTAGTTGAAATCAATGATGTAACTATAGTAGGGAATGAACAGAATCATTAGAAAATACATGACCAATCTCAGGAGGATAGTGATGAAGAGATAAGAATCTCGGGGGAAGTTCCAGTTCTAGAGGACAATTTAGAAGAATATTCATATAAATAAAAGGATGATATAAACCAATATTCTCACAAAGACTGAAGAGTAGAGATAAAATTGATAAAAATAACATAATCGGTGATTTGATAGTTTCAGTATAGATAAGGAGGATAAAGACTCTACAACAAGAATTTTTCTTATCATAGGTAGAGACAAAATGTTTTTAGGAAGCAGCTGGAGATGACAACTGAGTTCAGAATATGAAGCTTGACCAAATTAAAAATAATCAGAGATGGGATATTGTTTCAAGAGAAAGAAATAAGAATTTCATCAAGAATAAATGGGTCTTTCGCAACAAGATGAATGAAAACAGTATAATTATTCGAAACAAATAAAGGATAGTGTGAAAAGGGTACTCCTAGATAGAGGGTATCGATGTTGATGAAACATTTTCAACTATTTCAAAGCTAGAGATAATCATATTATTCTTGTCTATAACAGTGAAAAAAATCACAAAGTTTTCTAGATGAATGTTAAGTCAGAATTTATGAATGGAGTCCTGGAAGAAGAAGTTTATATTCAGTATCCAGATGGTTTTCTCATTCATGAATATGAGAAAATAGTTTTTCTACTGAGAAAGGAACTATATGGATTGAAGCAAGCACTGAGAGCATGGTATTCAAGATTTTATCAATTTTTTAAGAATCTCGGTTTTCAATGAGGTGGAGTTGATTACAATATCTATGTAAAAAATGATAGTAATCAAAGTATTATGATTATGGTATATGTCTATGAAATAATATTTGGTGGATTGGATGAAGTTCAGTGTAATTAGTTTTCATAATTCATGAAAAGTGAGTTTGAAATGTCAATGATTGGTGAACTGGCCTTTTCTTTGGTTTATAGGTTACACAAGGGAGGAATGACACATCAATTTATCAATACAAATATTACAAGGAGGTTATAAGAATATTTTGAATGAATAATTCTAAGGAGATGATGGCTTTAGTGGCCACCCGGATGAAACTATCACAAGATGATGATGGAAATGTAGTTAATGTCACAGAATACAGAAAAATAATTGTAATTCTATTGTACTTGACAACAACAAGACCTAATATTGTTTTTTTCACATACTAAGTATCCCAATATCAAAGTAATCCCAAGGAAACTCACTTACTTACAATAAAAATAATACTTTGATATATCAAGGGCACGGTGGATTTAGGTTTTTTGTACAATGAAAAATCTCATAAAAAGTTATTGTTCTATACAGATATAGATTGATCTGAATTAGCTGATGATAGAAAATCAACGTTAGGTGGAGAATTATATCTTGCCAGATTGTGTATTTCTTGACTAAGAAAAAAATAGGATTTGATTCATTTGATCATTTCAGAAGATGAATACATTGCGCCTACTTAAGCTTGCACGTAGTTATTATGGATGAAGAAGAAAATTGATGATATGGGAGTTGAAGTGAAATCTCCAATAAAAATCCATTGTGATAATTCAAGTGTTATAAATCTTATAAAAAATCTAGTATTTCACTTGAGAAAAAAAATATTGAAAGAAAGTATCATTTTATCAAGGAGAAGGTTGAAAAAGGGCTTGTGAAGTTGGAGTATATGCCTACAAAACTATAGGTTACAGACATTATGACAAAGGCCTTACCCAAAGAGGTGCTTGAGAGGCATAGACTAGCTCTTTGAGTTTATTCAACTCCCTGCACTTGGAAAGGTGTAGATGTGGTACCCCCTCTCCCAGAGGTATGGTGTGTTTTTCCTTAATGTTTTGATCTGTGTTATTTACCCAGTTGCATACCACAACGAAGTAACTTTTGGGTTTTTTGAAAAAGGGGGAAAATTGTGGCTATAAAAGGGGAGAAAATTTCTAAATCAAGACAAGGGATAAGATTATAGGGGGATCAATGAAGAAGGGGGGTTTAAAATTTTATGATGCTAAATATTATTGATCAAAGGTTATATATCATGACAGATGGATTTCATGATGAAAAAAGTTGAGTGGTTTTTGAATGAAGTGATTCATTAATGAACTTTGCATTCTACTCTTGTTTATCATGACAAGCATGGATCAAGTGGGCTTAGGGTATGTGTTGAGGAAATATTTGATCACTTTTTGAATCATAAGAGGTGAATTTTGGTAGAAGATGGAAAAATATTTAACAAGCAATCAAAATGTGAAGAGTTGTCAACAAACCCAAAGGGAGAGATTATTGGAAAAAATCCCTCAAGGTAACATTATAGTGTTTTTGGGTTGATTGTGTTTGTTGATAAATCATGTTTCCATGATCAGTTGTGGAGTTCCATAGAGATTTTTGACAAGGTCTTCTAGAGAGATAAAGATCATGAATGGTTCGATTTGAGTTTGGGGATCAATCATGTGATCTTCTTGGGATTGTATGAGCATTGTAAGGTCTTATATTTTCCACTCTAGTATACAAGAATCAAACCACGATGTTCATGGAATCATGGTACATGTGTGGATTCTATAGAGGGAATTTAATTTAGTGCCTTCGAGCTAAGGTGATCTAGAGAAAAGTATATATCACTCGGATTTTTCCACTTCACTAAGGTACCATTTTGATTTTGTTTTCGTACTTAAATTGAATTGCATGGGATCATTGTTATAAAGAAGGTATCACCATACCAAATCAATAATTTTATTATATATTCAGTGTAAAAAATTAATAAATTTACCAACTTATATGTTTTAACTACATACATGGTTCCTTCCACTACTAAAAATTTAACATATACCAACAGTTTGAAACCATTGGTATAGGGCCTAAAACCTTTGGGATAGGCTATCCCAATGGTTTCAAGAACTGTTGGTATGTTAGGCATTGCAATATCCCCATGCCAATAGTTTATTAGAAACCATTGGTATAGGTTGTCCAAATGCATAGATTACCAATGGTTTAAGTGAAATCGTTGGTATATATGTGTACCAACGGTTCAAGAACCATTGGTACACATACTTTACAACATCTAACATGTTCCATCGGTTTCAAAAAAACCGTTGGTATACATGCAACATCTGTTTTTTTTTCAAAGGTTTAAATGAAATCGTTGGGATATGTAGTGCAGCATACAGTATACCAACGGTTTACAGAACCGTTGGTATATCCTATACTTCCCCCACTATAAAGCTGCACCTCCCACAGTATAAGATGGACAAAACCTGCACCTCCCCACTGCAATTCTAGTAGCCTCCCCTCTACAGTACTACAATTCCAGCAAGCATACAACGACCGCCCCTCCTATGCAATTCTAGCAGCCTCCCCTCAAGAATACAATAGCCTCCCCTCTACAATTCCATCCACCTCCCCTCTACAATTACATAATCCTCCCATCTGTAATTCTAGAAGACTCCCCTCTGCAATTCCATCAGCCTCCCCTCATATGCAATTCCAGCAAACAGCATACATCGACCTCCCCTCCTATGTATTCCCTTCTTCTTCAGGTGTGAGTGAATCCTCTTATGGAGGAGTTTGGTGCAATAATTAATGGATGGGAGTGCACTTAATAGTTATAAAGGTTTCTACTAAGAACTTTTAGTAATATATAATGTGTTCAAGGTATTCGGAAAAGTGAATTATGAATACCTTTTCTGGTGGGAATTCTAGGTTACAAGGGATGAGGTCTTATTATTCTTGGTTTTTATGTTTACAGTTGAGATATTTATTTAAAGATGATGCATGTATTTTCCATTATTATTTATGGTTTTAGTTCTTATCCTGTTGGCATGGGGCCTATTCACATGAACAATTCTTGGAATGTAGGGTTCGGTTGACATTTCTACACTTTAATGTGATTGATGTCACTAACGATGAGGGCTCAACTATTTAAATTAAAAAAAACCCTATATGGT
Source organism: Viscum album (assembly GCA_963277665.1). Lineage (NCBI taxonomy): Eukaryota > Viridiplantae > Streptophyta > Magnoliopsida > Santalales > Viscaceae > Viscum > Viscum album. The sequence goes on from OY728129.1 coordinate 4,732,224, forward strand.
GTTTTACTTTATTGGAATTATTATACACAGTTGAACCACAATATTACTTCTAATTAATGGTATTATGGATCATATGGTGAGATTTTCCTTGATGATGACTACATAGTCTCTCCATGCAAGGGATGTAGTGGGTCAGTACAGGAAATGGTTATGTTGGTAATTAATCCCTTTTTGTTGGCTGTGATAGAGTCTAATAACTCATTGTGTCACCAATAACCTATATGATGTTTTCCCATATCTCTTCTTGGTAGAATTCTACTCAACCAAATCATTTATCTATTGTTTTATATGATACAAATCATCATATAATTATGTCATTATATGTTCCTGGATGTGACCTAATATTTGAGTGGGTGGTCTAGTATACTGATTCTCAATAAGGATGGGTGCTTGAAAGTGGGTGATCTACCCATGAAATTAGAATAATTGTAAGTGTGTAAATTTAGATGATCTACTGATGCCTTCTAGTAATTAAACATCATGATTGAGAGATGTGATATCACATTGGTGGGTGGGACTGAGAATTTCTGGGTTAATTCAACTAGAGGATGATAGACCAATGTTTTTATATAAGACTGGTTGTGGTAAGGTGGGAACTGTATTGTGATAGTCGATGGACCATTCGGGATACATTATCAATAGGTGATTCCTATGATGTGGACCACCATTTGTTGGAATTGATCTGTATGATCCATGTATTATGGTGGGGAGCACCATACGTTTGGGGATGAGTGGTTTAGGATATAATGTTGTCTTGGGATAGATGGATGTGGTTTCATGCTGTCTCGATATTAATTATGGTGATGATTAGAGATTTTGATGTTTGGTGAATACTATGCATTGATGTTTGTAGTTACAGAGCCAAAAATCATTAGATATTACAAGATAAGATTCAATGAGTTATCTATAAATTAATGATCTAAGTAGGTCAAGATTGATGGCTAGATTATCACTATATAATATAGGAAATCCTTGAACTTATCTCTATGGTTTATTCATGTTGTTCATATGAATCTGATATGTGGCCAGGCTATCCACGGGGGGGTAGGGGTGTCTAGGAGGGTGGACAGGCTGTCCATGGGGGGTGGAGGGGTTGTCTAGGGGGTACGGGGTGTCCATGGGGGTTGGTGGGATATCCATGGGGGTGGCGTGGCTCTCCAGGGGGTAGGGGTGTCCAGGGGGTGGGTGGGCTGTCCATGGGGGTGGGGGCCGTCCAGGGGGTAGGGGTGTTTAGGGGTGGGTGGGCTATCCATGGGGGTGGCGGGGCTCTCTAGGGGGTAGGGGGTGTCAGGGGGGGTGGGTGGGCAGTCCACGGAAGTGGGGGGATATCCATGGGGTAGGGGGTGTCCAGGGGGTGAGAGGGTTGTCCATGGGGGTGGAGGGGCTATCAAGGGGGATACGGGGTGTCCAGGGGGTCGGGTTGTCCACGGGGGTTGTGGGTCTGTCTACGGGGGTGGTCGGGCTGTCCAGGGGGTGGGAGGGCTGTCCATGGGGGTGGTGGGACTGTCCAGGGGGTAGGGGTGTCCAGGGGGTGGGCGAGCAGTTCATGGGGGTGGGGGTTGTCCAGGGTTAGGGGTGTCTAGGGGGTGGGCGAGCTGTCCACAGGGGTGGATGGGTGTCCAAGGGGTGGGCTGGTTGTCCACGAGGGTGGAGGGGTTGTCCACAGGGGTGGCGGGTGCTGTCTATGGGAGTGGTATGGTTGTCCATGGGGGTAGGGGCTGTTCAGGGGTTGGGAGGGCTATCCGCTGGGGTGGTGGGGTTGTCCAGGGGGTAGGGGTGTCAAGGGGGGTGGGCGGGCTGTCCAAGGGGGTGGGGTGTCCACGGGGGTGGGGGGTCCAGGGGGGTTGTTCAGGGGGTTGGGGATTTCCAAGGGGGTCGGGGTGTCCAGGGGTGGGGGTGCACTACTAAAAATACGCCCTTTATCAGCGCTAAAAATGGCCTTTAACAGCGCTAGAAAAGCGCTGTTAAAGCCGGCGAAGATAAAGGGGGGTCCCCTTTATCAGTGCTAAAAAAAGCGCTGATAAAGACCCCTTTATCAGCGCTTTTTTTAGCGCTGATAAAGGGGTCCTATATCAGCGCTTCCTTTATTAGCGCTTTCGTTTTAGCGCTGATAAAGGACCCGTTTATCAGTTCTTTTAAAAAAGCGCTGATAAAAGTTAAAAAAAATTACAAAAAATTACAAAAAAATTAAAAAAAAAATTAAAAAAAAACATGCCAATCCGGGGGGCTTTATAGCACTTGATCCCCACTTTTAATAGTGATTTTCACCCCCTCCAGCACCCCGCACGCACCCCCTCCACCCTTTATCAGCGCTAGCCCCCCACATCCACCCCCATGCGCGTGCCTCTGCCTCCAGTAGGTTTTGAACTCGAGACCTCCTCCCTGCGCGCCTAAGCCCTTACCACTACTCTATTTTGATTTGTTTGTTATTTCATGATATCTCTATTTATATATATATATAGTTATATTTATTCGTATAGTAATATATATTTATATTAATATATATATAGTTATATTAATATATATATAGTTATATTAATATATATATAGTTATATTAATATATATATATATATAGTTATATTAATATATATATATAGTTATATTAATATATATATATAGTTATATTAATTATTATATAGTTATATTAATATATATATATAGTTATATTAATATATGTATAGTTATATTAATATATATATATATAGTTATATTATTATATATATATATAGTTATATTAATATATATATAGCTATATTAATATATATCTCTATTTATATATATATATAGTTATATTTATTCGTATAGTAATATATATTTATATTAATATATATATATATATATAGTTATATTAATATATCTATATATAGTTATATTAATATATATCTCTATTTATATATATATATATTTAGTTATATTTATTCGTATAGTAATATATATTTATATTTATATTTATATTTATATATAGTTATATGAATATATATATTTATAGTGATATTAATATATATATTTATAGTGATATTAATATATATATATATAGTAATATTAATATATATATAGTTATATTAATATATATATATAGCTAGATTAATATATATATATATATATATAGTTATATTAATATATAGTAGTTATATAAATATTCATATATTGGTATTTTAAATAAAATAGATATTAGTTATTATTTAGATAAAGCTAATATATTTTATAAGTAAATATGTTTAATTATTTATTTTAAAAATTTAATTTTTAGGTGTGAATATATAAAAAATATGTATATATAGTTATATATTTGATTATAAATAACAGTTCATTATAAAAAATGATAAAATTTCAAAGACATAATATCAATATTAATGTAATACCTTGGAATAAATTTATTCCCCACCAAAAAAATCCAATAATATCCCCTTAAACGAGGCTGAAAATCCACAAAATGTTAAAAAATCAGGGTACCCCGAATAAAAACTCAGTTTTGGAGGCCTTCTGGGCCTCTTTTGGCCTCGAAAATCCCTTGACCTAGCTACCCCTATCCATAGTGACTTAGAGCTCGTCGCAGGCTTCGATTTGATATGTGGTAGAACTCAAACGGACACCCGGATCAAAAGTTATGGTCGTTTGAAGTTTGAGTTGCTTTTTCAACATATTTTGGATATTTTTTTAATTTTTTTTATTTTTTTAGTCTTCAAATTGTTATTAAATGACTATTACTCTATAATAATTAGAAAATTATTAATTAAAAATATTTTTTTAATTTTTTAAGAATCCATTTTCACTAAATATCTTATATATTAAGTATATTAAGTGTAAATGTACATTTATACTTATCTAAAATATATTTAAAAATTATATATTATATTTATATCAATATAACTATATTTATATATTAATATATTAATATATTTTTTTAATTTTTTTTTTAAATTCGACCCTTTATCAGTGCTTTTAAAAAAGGGCTGATAAAGGCCCCCCCTTTATCAGCGCTACTAAACAAGCGCTGATAAAGGGGGTCCCTTTATCAGTGCTAAAAAAACGTTGATAAAGGGGGGGCCTTTATCAGCGCTAAAAAAAAGCACTGATAAAGGGGTTCTTTTATCAGCGCTTTTTTTAGCGTTGATAAAGGCACCCTTTATCAGCCCTATTTTTAGCACTGATAAAGCCCCCCCCCCCTTTATCAGCGTTTTTTCGTTAGTGCTGATAAAGGGGGGCGCTGGGAAAAACTGTTTTTGTGGTAGTGGTGTCCGGGGGGATGGGGGTGTCTGGGGGGTGGGGGTGTCCAGGGGGGTGGGCGGGCTGTCCACGGGGGGGGGGGGGGGGGGGGGGGGGGTTGTCCACGAGGGTAGGGGGTGTCTAGGGGTGGGTTGGATATCCACGGGGGTGGGAGGGCTATCCCAGGGGGTATGGGGTGTCCAGGGGGTGGGTGGGTTGTCCATGGGGGTGGTAGGGCTATCCACGGGGGTGGAGGGGTTGTCCACGGGGGTGGCGGGGTTGTCCAGGGGGTAGGGGTGTCCAAGGGGGTGGGCGGGCTAGGTGTTTCCAGGGGTGGGTGGGCTGTCTACAGGGGTGGGGGTGTCCACAGGTGTTGGTGGGTGGGGGGTCCAGGGGGTGGGGGTTGTCCAGGGGGTCTGGGGCTGTCTAAGGGGGTTGGGGTGTCCATGGGGTGGGGGTGTCCGGGGGAATAGGGTGTCTGGGGTGGTGGTGGGGGTGTCTAGGAGGGTGGGTGGGCTATCCATGGGGGAGGGGGGCTGTCCACGGGGTACGAGGTGTCTAGGGGGTAGGGTGTCTGGTGGGATGGGGGTGTTCGGGGGGAGAGGGTGTCCTGGGGGATGGGCAGGCTATCCATGGGGGTGGGGGGATGTCCAGGGGGTACGGGGTGTCCAGGGGGTGGGCAGGCTATCCACGGGGGTGGTGGGGCTGTCCAGGGGGGTACGGGGTGTTCAGGGAGGTGGGCGGGCTATCAGTGAGGGTGGTGTGGCTTCCCAAGGGGTAGGGGGTGTTTAGGGGGGTGGAAAGGTTGTCCACGGGGGTAGGGGGATGTCTAGGGGGTAGGGGTGTCCAGGGGGTGGGTGGGATGTCCACAAGGGTGGTAGGACTGTCTAGGGGGTATGGGGGTGTCTAGGGGGGTGGGCGGGCTATCCACGGGGGTGGAGGGGCTATTCAGGGGGGTATGTGGTGTTCAGGGGGGTGGGTGGGCTGTCCACGGGGGTGGTGGGGCTATCCACAGGGGTGGTGGGGCTGTCCACAGGGGTGGAGGGGCTTTCCATGGGGGTGGTGGGGATGTCCAGGGGGTAAGGGGTATCCGGGGGTGGGCGGGATGTCCACGGGAGTGGCGGGGCTATCCAGGGGGTAGGGGGTGTCCAGGGGGTTGGGCGGGCTATCCATGGGTAATTTAACTATCCATTGTTTTAGGTGAGATTGAATAGATATATAATGAATTCAATAAATCATACAACATTTAATAATGAAATTTAATTTTTAGTAGGATGGTTATTTACTAAGTGTCATCAGTCTATTAAAATCACGGAACATTGATTATGTGGCTTTATTTTACTCAACAACCAAGAGAGAGAGCATCCTAAATTATGCCTCTAGAAAATTCAGCAAGGTATATATGGGCATCAAGTGAGAGGCCACTCACATTTCAGAGATCACATGATAGTTAGAGTTACATTTTGAGTATGTGACTACGGTTTTTATTTTTTTTATTATGAAAATTGGTGCATGAGGTGTATGTGTGATAGGTGAATTAAAAAAGTGTGGTTAATATATGGGAATTAAGAGTGACGCAGGACTTGTATGAGCATTGAGTTTGATGTGGTATTTTATGGGCATCATTTATGTTGTGATTATGAAATGATAATATGATGGGATGTTGGAAATGATGGTTTATGATGCTTCTAATATGGGTTTTATGGGATGATGGATGTTGTGGAACCACTAGGATATTGATACCTTGGGTCGGTAAGTGATGAGGTAGGTAATTTCTATGGGGAGAGTTCCCACAGAAGGGATCAATTAATTATATTGAGTAGTTGGGGTATTCTAGGCATGTGGGAATGATACATCTACATTCAATTTCATATCAAATTTTGGGACAATGAAGATCGGGAACTTAATATGGAGGAGATTTTTGGTCTGTGTGTAGCCAAAATATCATAAGGATGAGCTGTTATAAGTTTGGGATATGGTAAGGCACATGTATTTTTCATGGATTTAATATATTTGAGGGTTGGGAGTGTACAAGGAAGAGGTTTGGGATATTCTTGTTGGTATATATCCATTCACAGCATGACACTATGTGCCATGGAATGAAATAGATATAAAGAGGTGGGGATCCTGATGACCCATGGAATGAATATACAACTCACACTATGAATAGTTCTATGAGAAAGAAAAAGGTTGTTTATTTTGATATTAAAATGCGGTTTTATGGTTTCCCATTCGGCTGAGCTAGAAGCATACTCCTCTTTCCATGGGTATGTGTTGGGAAAGGACCATGTGACAATGGGTGATGTTAATCACTATAAGTGAGGTGACATAGTTTTTTAGGATAAGGTTGATAGTTTTGACCATTTTTTTGTTGGGAAAAATGGTTCAAAGGTGGTGACAAAGGCTTTACAAAGGTGTAGCCTATGATTTTTTATTCCGCTCACTATGGTTAGCCAATATAGTCATCCCATTCATGTGCACATAGGATACAACACATTGATGTGGTGTTGACCACTTTTTGTGGGTGGAGACCACCGTAGATTATGCGATATAGGAAATGGGGGTTGACGATGGGTACAGAGAAGGTGTTTCGCATAGAAGGCCATGACTAGTGGTGTGTGAGCCCCCTACCACTACACAACCCCCCCTGAGCCCCCCTCCCCCAGATCCCACCTGAAGCCCCCACCCTACACACTGCACAACCCCCCCCCCACCCCCTACAGCCCCCACCCCGCACAACCCCCTACAGCCCCCACCTCCCACTGCACAACCCCCACCCCCCATAGCCACCCCTCCCACTGCACAGCCCCCCCCCCCCCCATAACCCCCTCCCACTGCACAACCCCTTATAGCCAACCCCCTCCCACCACCTCCCCCCCTACAGTCCCCACCCCAACCCCCCACAGCCCCACCCTGTATAGACCCCTCTACAGCCCCCCCCCCCCCACTACACACCCCCCACAGCCAACCCCCTCCCACTACATAGACCCCCCCCCCCCAACTCCCACTACAGACCCCCTACATCCCCCCATATCGAACCCCCTCCCACTACACAGCCCCCTATAGCCACCCCCCTACTGCCCCCCTACTGCCCCCCTTCCCCACCTCCCCCTATAGCCCCACCCCCCACATTGCACATCCTCCCTCACCCCTTACAGCCCCACCCTACACAGCAACCCCCCTACACCCCCCCCCCCACTACACATCCCATCTACAGCCAATCCCCTCCCACTGCACATCCCCCACCCCCACTCCCACTGAACACCCCCGTACACCCCCCTCCCACTACACAACCCCCCTCCCACTGCACAACCCCCACCCTCCCATTGCACAACCCCCCTATCGCCCAGCCAACCCTTCTTCCACTGCACAACCCCCCCTCCCACCCTACAGCCCCATACATCCCCCTCCCACCCTACAGCCCCCTCCCCCACCTCCCCCTGCCACCCCCACCCCCCACACTACACATCCCCCCGCACCCCTTGCATCCCCCACCCTACACAGCCACCCCCTACAATCCCCCCCCACACACACACACATCCCCCACTGCACATCCCCCTACAGCCAACCCCCCTCCCACTGCACCCCCCCCATTCCCACTGCACCCCACCACAGCCCCCTCCCACTGCCCAACACCCCCCCCCCACTACAACCCCCACCCCCACATTGCACATCCCCCATCACCCCTTGCAGTCCCCACCCTACACAGCCACCCCCTACAGCCCCCCCACTTCACATCCCATCTATAGCCAGCCCCCTCCCACTACACATCCCCCCCCACTCCCACTGTACACTCCCCTACAGCCCCCTCCCATTGCACAACCCCCCTACAGCCCCCCTCCCACTGCGCAGCCCCGACCCTCCCACTGTACACCCCCCCCCCCCCCCCCGTCACCTAGACAACCCCCCTCCCACTACACAACCTCCCCCTACCACCCTACATCCCCATACATCCCCCTCCCACCCTACATCCCCCTCCCCCCACCTCCCCCCTTCTGCCCCCACCCCCCACACTGCACAACCCCCCTCACCCCTTGCAGCCCCCACCCTACACAACCACCCCTATAGCTCCCCCTGCATCCCCCCACTACACAGCCCCTTATAGCCAAGACCCACCCACTGCACATCCCCCCTCCCCCATCCCCCACCCATGCCCCCCACAGCCAACCCCCCTCCCACTGCGCACCCCCCCCCCCCCATTGCCAACTCCCTCCCACTGCACAGCCCCCACCCTTCCACTGCATATCCTCCACCCTCCCACTGCACATCCCCCCTCTCATTGCCTCGAAAAATAAATTATGAAATAGAGACCTATAGTAGGTCTCCCTACCATTTAATAACTCACTACCATGTTGGATCAATATAATAGGGCATCACTAAAATATCACTGTAAGACATAAACCAAGCTTATAATAAAAAGGGTCTCAATATAACACCTAAAGGAACTCTATGCAGTGGAATGATGCTCAAAGGAACTCTATGCAAGGGCATAACATTCCATAGATACAAATTTCTAAACTGGAGGAATCATCATTTGAATAGATATTCTACTAGAGGAATCATGTGTTATGTTAGGGGAAATATGATACATCGTGTTATCATCTATTTGAGGTGGAAGAACAAACACTTGCTTGAATCAAGGATGGATATCATGTTGGGAAGAAGGGTTCGCAAAGAATAAGGGAGCTGTCGTTTAGCGATAATCAAAACAAAAAACAAAAAACAACCTTATCTTCAAAGAAATCCGAATGAAAAATGGAATAAATAGAGGTAGAACATAAAACTTAGTTATAAATTATATATTTAATGTGGAAGAACAAACAATCAGTTGCTGGGAAGAAGGGTTTGCACATTGGAGCAATGGGATCTATCATTTAGGGAACAATGTGGGTAGATCAGGATCAGAATTAGGAGCTTCATTTGTGGCATTTTATCCCAATGTTTTTTTAAAACCAATGGGAAATAGTATCAAACCTATCCCAACTATTTCAATGAACCGTTGGCATAGGGGGGGTACACATTCCACTATCCCAATGCTTTCAAAGAAACCATTGGGAAAACTATCACCTATACCAACGGTTATCTATAACTGTTGGTAAAAGTGTCTCTACCCAGGCCTATACCAATGGTTTGAAAAACCATTGGGAAAATAAAATTTAAAAATTCATATACCAAAAGTTTTCAACAAACCATTGGTATAGTAATCTTATCCCAACAGTTTTTCTAAACCGTTGGGATAGAGGTGTTGGTATAGGAGGAATTTCTAGTAGTGTTCATGAGCTAAATCTGACCATCCATAGAAATTACAAAACTTCATAGTTCATACTCCACACCATAATATGATCCCTCAAACTGAAACACTACATATCACCACACAACCTACCAGAATGTGGAAACTCTTCTACACCAGCCAATATATCACAGGGTAATAAACATGGTCATTACATGATGCATGATTCCAGTTGAGATTTAATTTAACTTCCTTCTTCAACTTCCACTATTCACCTCCAAACACATTCCTAACATCTCTACCACCCAAAATCCATAAAGTAGATGACAATATAAAAGCCAATACTTTAAATTTATTCTATTCTTAAGTCCATGTGTTTTTTTATATGCTAATTTTCCTTAATATATTTTAGAATTTAAATTTTTTAAATCAAAATACATTTCCATATGTAAGTATTTAATATTTCATTTCTTATAAAATTCATCCCAAAGTGATTTTATAGTGTATGACTTGAAATATTATGCATCAAAAAATATTTTATAATATAGAGAGAATAATTTCTCTACCTAACTGATCCCTTTCATTCCACATAAAAATTTCACCAAGTCTGAGATTATCCTTAGTTTGTTTAGTTTTTTTAGATTGAATCCTAGGCAACAAACTTTAAATTATAAACAAAGTATCCATACATTGTTTCAAATTATTATTGTACTATAAATTAAACTTTCCGAGAGTCCAGGCATATCCACTTTAGTAACAATAATAATTACAGAACTATATTAATTAATTTTGATAATAATAGGTCATGTTAGATTAATACTGATTATATTATACAATATTATTAGAAAAAACACACACTTAAAAGTATATTAATGTGATGATTAAACTAAACAGATCGATTATATTGTATAAAATAATGTATGATCTATGTAATGAAAAAAATGATATAAAATATCAAACAAGAAAACATTATGATCTTGGAATATTTATTATTCCAAATCCTTGACTAAATCATTGATCGAACAGACTTTCCTTGGAGAAGACATTTCCCCACTTACGCGCTGCAATGGGTTTCAACAACTCCACTTCCAGTATAATACCATTCAAATTCAAAGCAACGCAATCTATAAAATATCTCTTTAAATATTGTTCTGTTCACCAGAAATTATAGGAGGGGATAACCCAAATGTGTAAATGTTCTAGAATTTGGGGGAGGTGAATTGACTAAAATAAAAAATTTAAAAAAATGCAAAAAATATTTCTTCTTAATTTTCAAAAAAAAAACACTCTCTTCATCTTAAAGAATCTTATTCTTTATCTTTATTTCTTTCTCTATGTTTTTATTATTTAGATGTATCATAAGATATTTTACTTATTCTTATGGATGTTTATATATCTTTATGGAATATTTTGAAAATAATTTTCAAGTCCCTCCTCTCATTGTTTTTGTCTATTCAATGTAATAAATATTCAAATGAGATACTTTCTTAACCTCCTAACAATTTTTTATCTTACTTTGAAGTATTTTTCATCTATGTCCATTCTCTTTTATATTTCACCCTTTGAATACTCCCTATGTTAAATATTTTCTCTTTCTCTAGAAATTTAAATTTTTTGTATTATATACTTTCTCTCTTGGGATGATTTTTACATCAGAATTTTTTTTATATGGAATATATATGTATGGATGTATTATAATATGATGGGTGGTACCATAATTAAATATCCCTATAATGCATTGGGTAAAACTTATATCTAATGATATTGATATGCATGAAACATGGGTAATGAGGATATTCCCCTATGTTATGATATCTTGGTAGAAAAACTTGTTTTATATTTATGATATCTTATGTTTGTTCATATAACACATCCATAAAATACAACTCATGTTTATTTTATCATGGTTCATGTTCATTGCATTATGATTTCCACATTTTATTTCATATACCCTTTGTATGTTTTCATAGCTTCTGATATTTATATGCTTGTTCCTTTATGATATTATTTATGTCCACTCATGAATCTCCAGTTTATATCTTATATGGTTTCACATACTAGGATATTAATAACCTTTCTCTTTATTTATGTATCTCTCTAGGGTTTTTGTGTAGTGATATGTCTCAAATAAATTCATATATGAATAATTTTTTGGAATAAATATAATTGGTTTTTATAAAAAAAAAATATACTACTAATCTCAAAATATACTAAACCTTTGGGTTTTGAGTGTGTATTTTAATAGTGGGTTGTTATTGTTGGGGTAGAAACATATGTCACGGATCCACCAAATGCACCCCATCAAAACTTAGTGCATCATGCATACATGATCCATATGCTTCCACCTATCGGACGTTATCCCACAAACCTGATGTACTAGAATATAAGAATTTTATCACACTCTACTCACCATACCAAGTCATCCACTCTCACAAAATCCCAAAAAAAACTCAACACAAAAAAATTATACAATAAAAAAAAGAATAAATTGATTTTACATGGATAATAAAATTAAGTCATGTTTCAGAGGAGAACATTATTGTCATTTTCATTACTATCGGGTGTTAAAAATATTAAAAAAATTGAAAATTATAACAAATATTAGTTTAAATTTATTTTTACACATCATAGAACACATGTACAAGTGGTCCCAACCCACCTTTATAGTGGTCCCTAGCTAATTTTCTGGTTTCATAGCCATCTAAAATTCAAAACTGACCCACCATTTGAACCTGGTGACTACTGATCTCCTGTTTCAATCGGCAGCTGATCATTGCAACTGGTAGACTAAGAAAGCTTTTCTAAAAGGACGTAACTTCCACATTCAATTTCCAGTGAACCAACCGCTACCAAATAAACATCCATTTATCAATTTCCATGTCCAATTAACCTACCATCACATAAGATCACACTTCTACTGCCCAAACCCCAAGACCGAGTTAATGTTAAGTTCTCTATGTCTAGTTGTTTGAATCTGGCACTTGAACAGGATTAATAATCCCAATAGTAATATACAATCTTGTAAAAATATGTAAAATCTATGTACATAGGTTATGGGTTTTCATACGGCTGTCCATAAAAAAACAATCTATTTTTTTATCATATATTAAAGTATTTTTTAAAGACTTTTTGTTATGTCCCTTGAAATTTTAGATTAAAAACAAGAAATCCAATGTAAAATATATAGTTTTACACTAGTGTAGGATCTCAAAAAATAAAATCTAAAAATATGAACATGATTGTCATTTTGGAATCCTTAGAAAAATAACCCATAAGAAAAATAAAAGTGGAGTTTTCATAACAATCTAATGAATGATGAAATGTCAAAAATTTGAACAGGCATATTTTCACATCAATATCTAATGAATTTATAAAATATTGAAAAACTAAAAATATTTGGAGGAAAAATGATACACAATAAAAATAGTCAAAGTATCCAAAAAATAAATCTCTATGATGTGGTATTATCCTTTATTTTCTTTAGTTGTGTGATTGTTGTTTCATCTTCTCACAAGAAAAATTTGCAAATTTTCTACTAAAAAAACAATTTTGGGAGTTAGTTTATATAATATACTATTTTGTATTTTTTTTATATCCCATATTTTGGTATATTTTTCTTTGTGGCATCTATAATAATAGTTATTATTAATTAGATATATAGATAAAGAAAAACTATATATTTATAGAATCTACTAGATTTATTTTTCTAGGCACACTATGAGATCAAGATTTTGATCTACTTTGAGTTGAGTTATTGATTATTGTAAAGTTAAAAACATTTAAAGTGATCACAATATAGTTCTCCCTCCCTTCTCAATATGTCTTATAGTACTTAATGGACTAAACACACCCAATATCTCTCTAAAAAATTGATAAAATGAATTAAATACACATGACCATAGATAGAGGTAAATCTAATCAAATGAGATTGAAAACTCTGATCAAATGTCTTTTATTCATTGTATATATCTATATATATTTTTCTAAACAAAAAAATGGGATTAATCTATTTTAGGACTTAAAAGAAACTTCATGAGGTAAAATAAATACAAGTATTAAACAAATAAAACATTAACCAAGTTGGTTAAAGGGAATGAATGGATGAAAACTATGATATAAAGGGGGAAATGAAATCAAGAACACTAGAATTTACATGGAAAACCCAAATTTAAAAAAAACCCACAAATAAAGCAGGAGATGAATTTTACTATGAGATTGGAGGTCCCAAGATACAACGTAGGACAACAAAAAATCAAATTTATATGGAGAAAAAATCCTTATCCATACTATAGGGGATATTGTTGGGTACAATGCTAATCATATACCCCTAAGGAATATCCAAGATCAACGGATATGCATGCTTTTTCAAATAGGTATTAGAATTAAAATAATATTTATGGTTTTGATTATTTAAATTAAAAACAAAATAGGGAAGTGGTGATTTAAGATGAGATTGTAATATGGAAATTAAAAAAAACATATTCGATCCAAGAAATAGTTTTGAAATAAAAATAAAGTAGTAATGATTAAAAAAGTGATTTAACATGCTTCGGTCCCTTTGGGGCCTACATGCACTAAAAGAACACCAACCACACATGCACACATTTTATTCAGATCAAGATAAGAAATAGATACAAGATAAAACAAACCAAAAGGGATTACCATAATACACTTTGAGCTACTTTTTTATGGTAATTAAAATAAGGAAGAAGAACTTGCAAACCTGGATAGATTCAATTTAGTCTGGGGTCCTGATCACTTATTAGATGTTGAATATACACGTATGATCTCAAAATATTGAACAAGGTATCATTATTCTATCTACTTGAATTAGGTCCTCACTGGTTCTTCCAGGTTTGATGTAAATCCACACTTCTTCACCAGGATGGATATTCATCTCAAACTCTACCAGGAACTGTGCACTAGAAACGCAACTAGAAAAATGGCAGGCTCATAAATAGGGTTCAATCAAAGTAGAATCTCGCTCTATTATTAGGTTTTTAGTATAGGATAAATGGGATCATAACCAGGAGGTATAACATGTATCGATCTCTCGCATTTAGGGGATGAGGTTTTAGGGGGTCATCAATCTCCTGGACAGTGTCGGTGACTCGAAATAGCTTGACTAACCAATAGATTCTAAAAAAACATGCCGAAAAGAATTGAAATAACATCAGAGAAATAATCCAAGTAGGTGGAGGGATTAATGGGCTAAATTCCCACTGGGCCTATGGGCTATGTAATGGATCTCCCTCTACCCAGTTAAAGAGGTCTTTTCTTTTCTTTAATAATAAAAATGAGGCTTCGTCCCCAACCTTTAAAAAAAAGAGATAATTAATTCTAATTTTTCATGAATTCATTTTAAAGTGATATAAATTGAAGAATGAAAAATAGGTAATTTCAAACTGGAAACACCTAAAGTTTATAAATCTCCACCATTTTCATATGAAATTGGAAATATTATTTCACTTATAGTTATTTAATGGGAACTAAATTCATCCTATCTATACAATATTTGAATTTTAATAATATTATGTCTTTAGTAAAAATATCAGTTGGGTCATTATGATTATGTATCTTGTTGGCCCATACAGTTCCAGATTCAATAATATCTCTAATAAAGTGTAATATAATGTCTTTGTGTTTGGATTTACCATGGAATATTATATTTTTATATAAATGTAAATCATATTGGTTATCACTATAAAGTGTAATGATAGAATTACAAAGCTTAAGTTCAGAATACAAACCCTTGATCCACAAGAATTCCTTGACAACCTCGATCAATGCAATATATTCGGCTTCTATAGTTGAAAGGGAAACCATAGATTTCATGTTACATTTTCAGGATATGGGGTCTCCCCAAGGAGTGAACACATACCTGGTTAATGACTTTATGGTATCAATATTACCTACATAATCATTATCCACATATCCAATAATCAATTCAACGGTATCTATGTTTTTTCCATAACCCAAAGAAAGGGAGAATATGTGTGATAAGTTCTGAAGAATCCACTTTAGGGCATGCCAATGTGGATTCCATGGGTTATCCATAAATATAATAAGAGATCAGATTGAAAAGGTATTATCAGGTTTGGTGCATATCATAGAGTACAAAACACTACCAAAAATGTTTGTATAGGGTATTTTAGACATTTATTCTACATCAGCAGCAACAATAGGTTCTTATGTTAAAGGAACATTAAAATGGTGTGAAAATGGTACAGTTACAGGTTTAGGAGATTCAAATAAATACCTTTTAAGAAATTTTATAACATAATCATGTTGGGAAAGATACAACAATTTATTGGGTTTATCCCTAATAATTTTTACACTAAGAATTTGTGTTGCTGCCTCTAAATCCTTCATTTCAAAAACACTTTTTAATTGATTTTTGACAATAATAATGAGCTTCGTGTTATCATATATAACCAACATATCATCCATATATAACAGAAGGTAAATCAAGCTATTTTTATAGACTTGGAATAAAAAAATCATCATATTTTCTCCCTTGTAAAATTATTATTAATCATAAAAGAATCAAATTTCATATACAACTGCCTAGAGGTTTGTTTTAAACCATATAATGATTTATTAAAAAGACATATTTGGTTAGGTTTTAATTCTTTATAATGACCATCAGGAGACTTCATATACAACTTCTCATTAAGGTCACCATGAAGGAATATTGTTTTCACATCTAATTATTCAATGTGATAGTCATAATAAGCAACAAAAGAAAGCAGCAGCTGTATAAAAGAGTTCTTTACAACTGGTGAAAAGATTTCAGAATAGTTTATTCTCTCTCTTTGAAGGAATCCTTTAGTGACTAATCTAGCTTTAAACTTGATTTTCTTTTCAGTAGTGTTATCCTACTTATATTTATAAATCCACTTAGAACCAATTATTTTAGCATTTTGAGGTTTATCAATGATAAATCAAGTGTGGTTTTTATTTAAGTAGTTCATCTAATCATCCATGGCATGGATTCACTACTTAGAATCTCTATCATTAATAGCTTGGTAATAAGACTGAGGATCATCATCTATAATATCCTGAGCAACATAAAAGTCAAATAATTCTATATCATATTGATTAAAATGAGAAGGAGGTCTAGAGACTCTTCTAGCTCTATCATGGGTCAACTGTTAATCAGTATTGTTATAAGGAGGTTCATTGTCTAAATATGTATAATAATTTAAGCTAGATTCATCTTGAGTCACAGGATGAGGATTAGGTGGAGGAGTATGTATAGATGCCTCAAATTGGGTTGATGGTTTGATATCAGTAACACAATCAATGGCCACATCATCACTGTCTTGAGTGGTAGATTTAGAATTGGGAGAGTAAGATTCATAAAACAACACATATCTACTAATTATACACTTTTGGTACCCGTTTTTATCAACCCACAATTTATAACATTTAAAACCTTTATGATAACCAACAAAAATACACTTGAGAGTTCAAGGTTCAAGTTTATCAGTCATGACATTGGCATATGCAGTACACCCAAATATTCTTAGATAATTGTAAGGTGGTTTATTATTCTAGATTTCTTCTAAAGATTTAAAATGATTATAAGAGGATGAGAACCTATTTATGAGGTAAACTCTCATGGTGGAAGCCTCTTCCCATAATGATTTGGGGAGACTAGAGCATGAAAGCATGTTTTGAACTCGCTCAAGGATATTTTTATTCATACGTTTAGCAAGTCCATTATTTTGGGGGTTTCCCTAATAGTCAGGTCCCTTACAATGCCCTCGAATTGATGGAACTAAATGAAATTAGTAGATAGGTATTCTAATCCATTATCAGTTCTCATTATTTTTATTTTCTTCCCTACCTGATTTTCAACAAGGATTTTCCATGTTTTGAAGGTTTCAAAAAAATAATATTTGTTCTTTAGTATGTAAATACAAACCTTTCTAGATAATTCATCAATAAAGGTAATAAAATAAGATCCTCCTCCATTGAAGGTAGTCCTAACTAGTCCCCATAAATCAGAATGAATGTATTCTATGGGGAAATTAGCTTTAAAGGTTGAACTGCTGAAACTAACTCTCTTAGATTTACCCATTACATAATCTTCACAAAAAGGAAGGTTACTGGGTGTAATGTTAGTTAAAATTACTTTTTTATTAATTTCATCAAGACCCTTGAATCTTACATGCCCCAATATCCTATTCCATAGCATAGTATTGTCAGTATTGGAAGACTACCCAGTTGTATAGAATGAGTCTTTCCATTTAAAAAATACAACCCATTAACAAGGTAAACCTTGATTATGGTTCTAGAGCCATTGTAGATTTTTAAGAAACCTGATCTAGACCTAAAAGTGAATCCCTTTTGGTCCAAAATTCCTAAGGATATTTGGTTTCTATAGAGGTTTGGAACCCACCTAACATCTAACAAAGTAATGATAGAGTGGTCTTCTAGTTCTATTAAAATAAAAACTCTTCCCATTGCTTTACACCTATAATTGTTTACTAAAATAACATATCCCTCTACTCTTTCTACCAAATCAAGAAAATAATCCATACAGGGAGACATGAAAAGAGCAGCCCGAATCCAGGACCCACTCATGAGAGAGTTCTTGTCTGAACACATTCAACACTTCAACAATGTAACATTCTGTCCCGAACCATTGTATAACCAGTGGATGGACCAGTTCTTCACAAGACCTCAGGAACATCTCCCTATATGCCAAATACTTTCAACTAGAAATGAGGGTGTAAGATAGTACATTTGGGAGACTATACCCCCTATATCAGATTGCACAAATAATAAATAAATAACCAAATATCATCCATGAAAGTGAATAATCTGGGTGTGATGAATAAAAGACAACCAACAATAATATATGAAATAAAATAAATGCCTGAATAGTCATACTGAACATACAACAATCTTCCCACTAGTTCAGTCACCGATACATACCAGAGTAAAAGAAAAATAAAAAAAAATTGTTCTACTGCCTCTCCAAGATGAACCTCATCCTGTATCCTAACACCATTCGATCCATCCTACTCGACCATAGTAATCAGGGTCTTAGCCCAACAAGTGCCTATAATAAACATGTAAGAGTTGTTTGGGTACCCATGTGCAATGGAATCCTAAGCAGGGTGTGAGTACAACACAGTAGACCACCACCAATGATGTCTAAACAAATCTTGTCTGAGTTTATAGTGCATGTATTAATGATAGATACAGGCATTAATTTAATAAAATTAATACTGCACATAAAATTGACCCATTGACCCTCGAGTTTTAGGTTGACACCCGAGGTTAGCCAAACCTACTTCGACACATTTTTGGATATCTCTGTCAAGTAGTGGATCCTCTTACATTGGGATTGATCACCTGAAAAACTAGCATATTCTCCTAGTTCAGGACGAATCTCAAATATCCTATCTCGAGAAAATTCATGTCTTTCCCTCAGGTGTCACGTGATGGATCCTCCCGCTCAGGACAGATCACCCATATCATTTCTCATTTAAAGCAACTAGGACCCATGTGAATTACCATGATGGATTTTCTAACATATTCCTAGGGAGAAATACCATGCTAAGGGGAAAAGATCACCTCATATTGGGATCCATGCATATTTTCATGCTGGAGTTGCTTATGTATTCCTAGGTTGCAGTACCATGCCAAGGGAAAAGATACCAATCACAAGTGGTGGATTCCCCTACAATAGGGAGAATCACTAATGCCACATCTCATGAGATAGTGGTCCAATCCCTTAGGCATCTTGTCATAAATATCAAGTACACACAATCCAATCATATCATACATTAATCATATCAACATATTATCATCATCCATATTGGTCAATTTATCAAATTACCAATTTACCAGTCATTTGTTATCATTGGGTGGATTCTCCTACATCAGGATGAATCACTGATGCAATATCAAACCAAGATATAATTTATCACCATTTACATGTCATTAAAAATTGTTCAATTGATCTCATTATCAATTAACGTGGTATTTAATCTCATTTGATTGATTCTCCTACCCAGGATGAATCATAAAAGGTAAACATCAAGTAACTAGACACCTTATCCAACTAGTATATTCTTCTACAGTTGGAGGAATCACCAATGGTATGTATCATGTAACCATGCACACATAAGAAATCAAGGTAAAATTCATATATTTACCAATTAACTTAACATTTATTCTCAACTGGTGTATTCTCTTGCATCAAGATGAATCACCAATATCATGTCAAGTCAGGTTTCCAAATTATTATATCTCACCCATTATGCCAAGTTCACAAGGTTAATCCAGTACATGAGCCTCAGCTTAGTTGGTGAGGACTCCTTAAATGCATCCACAAGACCCAGGATCAAATCCAGGCGGAGGATAATTTCTGGTACCGCAGTAGTACTGTAGCAGTACTGTAGTATAACTGTAGCAGTACTATAGCAGGTACTGTAGTAGGAACTGTGCAGAACTATAGCAAGTACTGTAGCGGGAACTGTAGCAGGCACTATTTGGCACTGTAGAAGCCAGGAATATTCCCCCGTTTGGGCCTTCGGACCACCAATTTGGTCTACGAGTCCTTTAAGGCCTTCGGGTCACCCAGGACTTCGGATCAGTAAGGCCTTCGGGCCACCTCAATTCCTTCAGGCCACCTTAAGTGCAGATGGAAACCAGACAACCTACAAGGAACAAACTTCAAAAAAGAGGAGGAGCAAGGAGCTTTCACTATAGCAGAAGCTAAACGGATTGCAAGAATGAGAGGGTATGACACCAGCCATCAGGACAAGCCTGTGCATTCACGGGAAAGCCTAGTCGAACAGCCATGTGAAGGTGGAGAGCTAATTACACGATGAAGATGCTAGGGAGGAGTAGTTCCAAGTAGTTAGTATGGGTTGTATGTAATTTTCTAAGCCTATGGGCATTGAATTTTTCTAAGGCCTACGGTCCATGTAAAACTTATGCCTACGGGCCTTGTAAGGGTTCCACCTCACCCCTTGAAAGGTGGAATATCAAAAATCAATAAAAAAATGAATTCCTTCGGGCCATTGGAGGACAAGGTTAATCCAATTCTCAATAATTTACATTAAATCAAGGGTTGGAACACCTCTTGGGTGGCTATAAGTCCGTGTCCCAAAGCCAAGAGACCCATCGAGGTCCTGGGGAGGTCAAGAATATAAATTATCATCAAGGAAATGGATTACCAAATTATTTAGATCACGCACACAACATGCCAGCGCGATCACACATACTGCATATACCATAAAATTGGAAACATATGAAAGAGAGTTTTTCTAGACTACCTACCTCAAATAGAGTTAACCCTAAGCCAAGTGAGGTCTAACGGTGTTTCTCATGTTTCCCCAGTCCATTTGGTCTTCCATAAACACACGGTTCCTATCTCATACCAAATTAATACAATTAATTAATTACAAATCAATCATAAATAAATAAATTATAACAGGGAATCTTTCTCCCAATGGCAGAAGACAACATGCCAAAAGATATATCGGACAACGTCGCCTAGTTGAAACAATGACCAACCATCAACTCCATTTCAAGAAAATCCCTATCACGTGGAAATATAACAACCACCAATTTAATATAATTAAATTAGAATCCTTAAAAAGTGGAAAATAATGATGCACCTTTAATGAATTTCCCTTTAATGGAATGTGTTCAACAACATGGGATATCCCCTCACTAGGAAGATCCAAGAACTCATCATCCTTGAAGGAATCCATTAGGATCTGGTGGATTGACCATCCGATTTCTATTTTGGATACAATCCATGACCATGATAAGAACAAAGAAAGCAAGACATATAGGGATTATAGAAACTAGAGCTCACTAAGAGGAATCCATTGAAACCAGCGATACTTTAATCGACGAGATCGAAAGGATCCTGAAATCCAAGACCTCTGTCTCCCATGGCTTCCTATGCAAGGGATTTGAGGGGGAGGAGTTTTTAGGGTTGTGAAATATTTCTATAACTTAAAATCTTCGTCTACACGGAATCACACCATAAAAATTCATTTCATTCCTTATGAGTCCATTTTATGCCTTAAAACCATTTGGCATACCCCGTAAAAGCCCCTTATGTCGTAAATTACCTATTTACAATATAAAAAGGCTTCTGCAGCCCAAAACAACTGTCCAAAATCCCCAAAAAGTCCTCTTTCGGCTCCCCGGACCCCAATCCTTCACCTGATACTTGAACGCCATCCAAAAAAATCATTTTGTAACATTTAAACACTCAAAAAATCATCATGATTTATGGTTATCAAGACAACCCATCCACAAAAGGTAAACATTTATATTACCCATTTAAAAACTCAACCTATAAGAACACGGGTTCTTACAAGCAGTTTCATAACCAAAATCCACTAAAAGGGAATGGTCATTAGGTTCTTTATTCATAGGATTTTTTTTTGTTCTCTACACCTGGGTTTAGTGTGATCATGCTTACCACAGTGAAACAAAAAAAAATCCCTATCATTAGAATTAGGCCCAAACTTGAGTGGTTTATTATTCTTTTTTTATTATTACTTTAGTTTTCTTCTTACCCCTAGATTTCAGTCTACCCCTTGTAAAAAGACTCTCAACCTCACCCTTAATTCAAGGTTTATAATATAATTACTTAGAGAGAAAGGCAGATTTAACCTATTCTATGGTTAGAAAGTCATGACCATACTGTCAACAGTTTTTTTATTGTAGGAAAACACCACCCCTTTCTTTTTCAAGGGAGGCGGGCAAGGCTGGTGGTGGAGGATGAGGGGGGTGGCCAACCCCACTAAACACATCAGTGAGAGAGGTAGAAGGAGGGATATCAAAAGCCTATAAAAATCAGTAGCTTCCTCTTATCTATCACCCGCTTCGGTAATCTCATCACCAATAGATATCATACCATCCAGGAGTTCTTCATTTATTTGTGGTGTTTAGTGAGACAGTTTCCCTATTTATTCAAGAGAGATTTTATGAGAGTTTTCTCCTTGTAATAGTGAGGGAGTGTGTTCCCACTTTTACTCATAATGATCCTTCTATTTTTCCCATGGTTTTTTATCCCTTTCATTTGGGGGGGTTTTCCACGTTACATCTGGTGAAATTTTTTTCGTATTTTTCGCTTTATTTTATCTCGTGATTATCACCGCACCGATGGGCCAATCATTTTCTGGTTAGATCATATAGATTTATTCATCAAGATCACCATGAAGAAAAGCAGTCTTCACATCCAGAGTCTATATGTATCCTCATGGATGGTAGGGATGTAGGAAGAACTTGAAGCCCTACACCGAAATAATACGTGGGATATTGTTCCATTAACTCATGGAAGGAAGGATATCAGAAACAAATGGGTCTTTAAGATCAAACGGGGTGGAAATGACCAGGTGGAAAGATATCATACATGACTGGTGGTCAAATGATGTGCTCAGAAGCAAGGTATTGATTTTAATAAAATATTTTCTCCTGTTGTTATACTAACGATCATTTGAATAGTTCTGTCGATGTGTGCAACATATAGTTTACATCTAGAGCAGCTGTATGTGAAGACTGCTTTTTCTACATGGTGATCTTGATGAAGAAATCTATATTCTCTAACGAGAAGGTTTTGTAGAATAAGACAAAGAGAACCTGGTTTTTAGGTTAAACAAATATCTATATGACCTCAAGCAGGCACCCAGGTGTTGGTACAAAAGATTTTATTCCTATATCATGAGCCTTGGATACAACAAACTTCATTTAGATCCCTGTGCATATTTTAGGGGTTCGGATGTTAATTATTTCATCATTATTCTATTTTATGTGTATGACATGTTGGTTACAATCTCCAAGAATGATCAGATGAAGGAGATGAAGACACAGTTGGCTAGGGAGTTTGATATGAAGGACTTGGGACCAACAAACAAGATTATTGGGATGCAGATTTACCAAGACAGAAATAATGGGAAGATTTGGATATCAAAAAATAATTACTTACGGAGAGTCTTGAAAAGATTCAACATGAAATACTATAAGCCAATCTCTACCCATCTTCTCATTAATTTCAAGTTATCCTCCACAATGAGTCCTAACAATGAAGCAGAGAGGATGGAAATGTCTTGAGTAGCGTATACATCAGTAGTGGGAAGTCTGATGTGTGCTATGGTTTTTACTAGACTAGATATTGCACATGTAGTGGGAGCAGTTATTCAATACATGGAAAATATAGGACGAGAGCATTGGAGCACAGTAAAGAGGATCCTGAGATACATCAAGGAGACATCAAATCCTGCATTATGTTATGGAGAATCATATTTCACTATCAGAGTGTAAGATTTGGTGTCCTAGAACCATTTTTTTTTACTTTGGTTACATTAATATTTAATATATTTAAATATTAAACATATTATTATATATTATTCATTTTTTGTCATGACTATAGTGTAATAATTTCCTGAAGTATTTTTTCATTGACAAGGTTATAACAGCTCCCCTCTATGATGAGAACCTTGAAGTGTTATGAAAATATTTTTAAATATAGTTCTGCAGTTGAATGACATATTATAATGGGACACATAGTATACAGACCGTTAGGTGTGATTACTCATAAGAAGATGAGACTTCTTCTTAGAAATTTCTCACTTAGTAATCTCCAAGATGGGAGACTATGAGAACAGACATGCCAGTAGAAATTCCACATGTTTTGGTGTAATTAGATATTCCTATCTGTGAGCGTGTGTAATGATCCTTAGACTTTATGATTATCATTAATACATTTCATGACTCATGCACTTTGATTTACTAACGAAAACTGTCATGCAGATAGTTGGTGAGAAGTAGGGTACATTGGGTGCATCATGAATGACATGTTATTAATGGATAAGTCGAGGAAGGATTTGTCCCTTCCATTTATGGAATTTGATATCTCATCCCTTTGATTGAAATAGAACCATCACACGAAATTCCATGGTCATGGTGTAATGACGAGTTTATTTCAGATAGTCAAAGAATGACATATCAAGGATAAAGGTTGATGACACTGTCCTGAAACCATCTTGATGAGATATTGAGATAAAGGGATTATATTACATATTGAGTGTTCGTATGTGGATGTCATTGTTGCAACTTTAAGTTTTTTCTCTT
Source organism: Viscum album (assembly GCA_963277665.1). Taxonomy (NCBI): domain Eukaryota; kingdom Viridiplantae; phylum Streptophyta; class Magnoliopsida; order Santalales; family Viscaceae; genus Viscum; species Viscum album. The sequence continues at coordinate 4,756,781 of OY728129.1, forward strand.
GGGTACCTTGACCTGTTACTTGATACTACTCTTGAATTTTAGGTAAACCCACCTAATGCCAATGAGAAATAATCCTAGAGGGTCACACACTATGTTTTTTTGGTGGTCTCGGTTAAATTCTATTTGAATTTAATGAATGGAATAAATATTATTCTCAAGACAGTGGAATAATTTTATTCAAGTTAAAATGATTGCATAAATTAAATAAATATTTATTCACTGGATTGTGGGTAAAATATATTTATTTATTTTATTGAACATTTAATAAATATTTATTTACTAGTTTGTAGATAAAATATTTATTTAAGAAAATAAATTATTTATTTATTTATTCAAGTGTTCAATAAATGGAAGTGGAGTTAGAGCGGAGAAAATCTGTTCTCTTAGTAGAATAATTATTTGCAAGACAGTAAATAATTATTTAACTAGTTGGAACAAGTTAAAATAATAATAACTCTCCTATTATTTTGTGACAGGTAATTTTATTTATAATTTGTTTTGCGTAAGTTAGTGCACCATAAATAATGATGTGGTATTATTATTAAAATCATGGGTTTTCTCTAAGGTTGTGAATGTATTTAATTACTGTTACACAATTAAATATTTTAAATGAATCCCCATGTCGATAAATAGACATGTACGTCTATTGTTCCATGTAGTGAACTACATGCCCGGTGAATTGATAATTGTTGAGCTAAATGATTTCTCTCTCGAATACTCTTCCTGCCCCTCTCAAGAACTAGATACATTCTTTAAGACCTAAGAACAAACAATCAAGAATGATTGACACAAGAAACTTGTTTCACTGCGCTAGCACCCGGAGAACGAGTGGTGTCGATTAGAGGCCATCGGGGCACGTGTGGATCACCACTAGAGGGATTCTGGTTTGGATCCTTGTAAGCGCAATGAGACAATATGGAAGGGTCATTCTGAATGATCAACGTCATCAATGAAGAAAGTAACAAAGATTCAGGTATTCTTTTATTTATGAAATTAATTAAATTAATTATAAACATGGCGTGCAAGATCCTCTCTAAAGGTTTCAGGTCTCTTTCTTATTTATCTAAATCTTTGATTCTATTTCATGGAGACTGATGTTCATTATCATATTGATCCTGGAATAATCATTGATCATGGTAAAAATTAAATTTGGGTGCCAACCCAACCACACTTCCACTGTGCCCAGAACCTATAAGTGGTATCATATGGGTTACATCATAGTTTATAATTATTTGAATAATTTGTTGATGATTTACGGTTTAATAATTTAGTTTGTCAATTCAAGGTTAATCATTCTTGTAATATGGATTTTGAGTCTTGTTCTCCCTCTTTTTGTTTCTTGCAGATTTCATAGAAACAAATGATTTTATAATTAAAATTAAAATGGAGAACTCATCAGGAGGCGCTGACGATTCTGCCCAGCTGACAAGAAAGTACATGTCGTGTGTTTGTACTTACACATTGTGTGTTTGGACTTACACATTTCATTCTCCACCATACACATCGTGTAATCTAGACTACATGTCATGTAGTCGTGTTCAGCGCATTAGGAGTAATTTGACAATTACTCAAGCCATGTGCATTTATTACACGTGGTGTAGTTATTTTTACATCACGTGTTGACTAGGAAAGATAAGCACACGCTTACCAGATTACATGCCATGTGGCCCACTGCACAAGGCATGTAGTCCCTTCAGGTTAGGGAGCCAAACCGTGTATCCCATACATGGCTAAGATGACCGGTAAAAATGTAATGCAGAGACAACACAACATGTATCCCACTATACATGCCATGTACTAAAAAAATTAAAGTACGCTACACACACCGAGCCCCTAGGCATGTACTTCAGGACAGATGGTGAATGTATTACATGCCATGTAGTCGGAACTACATGCTATGTACTTTACCATATTACACAAAGTTAAAACTTTAATGTTTGTGTAATGTTCAGAACTACACATCATGTATAAATCATACTACAGGTTGTTACTCTATTCATTGAAACATCTTGTATTCCATATGTCATAAGAGTAAGACAGTATGCAAATATAATACATGTTGGTTAGATTTGAATGGGTATTCACTAGGATACCTCAAAGGTGTATTTTTGTACAAAGATGAGAATCTCAAGGAAATTTAGAAAAGGATTAAGATAAAATTATTGATTAATTAAAGATAATAATTAATTAATTCAAGCACAATTTTCTTAATAAAAATGATTGAAATAATTGAATACTAGTTTTATTAAATGCGTAACTCATTTCATGTATTTAGGTGATCATTATCTAGACCAAGACCATTTTATATGATTGGTTTCCTTTTAATTAATTTATTAAATTAATTGTTGGCATGTGAGCCATATCTCCTCATTAATATGTAGGGCATGTGTGCCCATGGATTCTTTTATGAAAACCCCCCTTTACCCCTCACTTTCATGTGAGTTAAAAAAATCATATGTAATGGATGTAACTCCCAAGCTAGTGGAGGCAGTTCAAGTTGGAGCCGAGATGAAACCAATCCAAGGAGATACAGAGGTGGACAGGTGGAAAGCTATAAACACGAACCCAAAAGGTTCAAGGTTTTCCTCCCCTAGGTTAGGGTTAGTTTATCAACTGCTAGATAAACTAACCATTAGAAAATCTCATGATCATTCACTTTAATTTATTGTATTTCTGTCAGTTTCATGGTTTATCATTATGGATGTGTTGTTGCGATCACATGATTAATTAACTAACAAGCATGCAAGATGGAACTAAAATAAACCGGGCTTATGAGTAAATATTATCAAGACATGATTAATATTTTAATAAATTTACACTGAATATTAATAGGCATGTAATAAAGATAGTAATCAATTTATGCATAAGAGATAAAAATAAATCGATAAAATATTAAGTCAAACTAATCCTTTCATTACTTGATTAAGGGAAAGACTCAATAAAACTATGTGTTTGACCAACCCTTGTTGGGAAACTTACTTTTATATAGGAATCCCTTATAAAAGTTTTTGGGTTGACTTAACCATATTACATCAAGAGGAGTAGCCCTTTATAGACTTGGTGTAATATTGGAGGCAAGTGTTTAGGGAATCCAAGTCAGGATTTTAGGATTGGGGAGTCCACTCAACAGATCAAGGAGTTGTAAGCCCATAGTTGGCAGAGACCTGCCTACCTAAAACCTTCAAATAGCTTGACCAACCCTTGTTAGGTTCATGTGAAGGGAAATATGTATCCATTACATTAGAATGTTAGGACAACTAGACATTACAAGTTCAATGGTGAGGGCCATTGGGACTTGATAAAATAGTGGGAGACTTAAAAAATTATTATTTCTCATAAAATGTAATCAAGAAAGTTATAATCATCTGCTCTTTTAATTGTAGAATAAAATGAAAAACTATTCAACCACACTATCCCTATGATAAATTATGGATAAAGACAACATCCTCACTGGTAGAAACTTCCAAGAATGGTTTAGAAGCCTTCAGGTTATTCTATACCATGAACAGAAGTCTTACGTGCTGGAGTCATCATTACCTAATTTTCCTACCCAAGAGGCGAGTGATGAACTGTTCTTGGTCTACAAGAAACATATGAATGATGTGGTCGGCGTTCAATGTTTTATGCTATCATCAATGTCTAGTGATCTCATGAAGTCTCGTGAAAACATGGATGCCTATAGCATACTTGAGAATCTCTATGGTCTTTATTATGAGAGAGAAAGATAAGAATGGTTTGAGATCTCCAAGGAACTCTTTCAGAGTAAACTTGGAGAGGGTTCCCCAGTTGGGCCTCACATAGTCAAGCTCATTGGCTACATTGAGTGCTTGGATGTTCTAGGGTTTAAACTCCCTGAAGAACTGGGTACCAATATCATTCTTGCATCACTCCCTCATAGCTTCTCCAGCTTTGTTGTTAATTTCAATATGAACAACATTGAGAAGTCTCTATCTGATCTTATTATCCTCATTCACCAAGTCGAAAAGGATATAAAGCGTGAAAAGCCTTCTATCCTTATAGTGAATAAGAGGAAAGGTAAGGCAAATAGATTTAAGCACAAATCTTCTTTACACCCATCCAAGAAAAAGGAAGATCAAAGGGGAGGCAAGAAAATATGAAGCTATTTGTTTTGCATGTGGTAAGAAGGGACACTGGAAGAAGAACTGTACCCATTCTAAGAAGCAAGGGGAAGCTTCATGTGCATTTGTTATCAAATGTAATCTATATGTTTCTACAAATTGGGTATTAGATACAGATTTTGGTGCTCACATATGTATCCATATATAGAAACCAAGTATAATCAAGAAGATTGACCGAGGGGAGGTAGATCTGTGAGCAGCCAATGGATCCATATTTTCTATTATAGCTATCAGAGACTACTACCTCACGTTTCCAACTGGGATGATCTTGGTGTTAAAGGGTTGTTATTTTGTGTCTTTTGTTACTAAAAACATTATTTATATATCTAAATTAGATACATATGGATTTATTTTCAAGTTTAGAAATGAATGTTTCCTCTTTTACAAAGATATCATTTGTTTTGGTAGGGAACATTTATACAACAGTCTTTACATATTTGATTACACAAACCAAGTAATGGAAATCAATAACAAATATAATTTTCATGAATCATACTGCACCCAACTTTGGCATCACCGACTAGGTCATGTAAACATGAAATGCTTGAAAAAGTTTCATCAAGATGGATATTTAAATTCTTTCGAACTAAAACCACTTTGCATATGTCATGCATGTTTACAAGTAAAAATGACCAAATCCCCATTTAGTGGGAAAGGTGAAAGGGATAAAGATCTTCTTGAATTGGTTCATACTGATGTGTGTGGACCATTTCTAGTTGAATCAAGGGTAGGGTACTCATACTTCATAACTTTTATTGATGATTTTAGTATATATGGATATATCTACATAATGAGGTATAAGTTAGATTCTTTTGATAAGTTCAAAGAATACCATAATGAAGTTGAGAACTAACTTGGTAAGAAGATTAAGAAACTCCGCTCAGACCGAGGTAGAGAATATCTTAATCAAGACTTCATTGATTACTTACAAGATTTTGGGATCCTATCCCAACTCACTCCTCCTTACACAACCCAGTGGAATGTTGTGAGAGAAAGGAGAAACCACACCTTATTGGACATGGTGAGATCAATGATGAGTCATGAAATTCTTCCATTATCCTTTTGGGGATATTCTTTACAAACAGCAGTGCACATACAAAACCAAGTACCAAAAAAATCAATAAATGGTATTCCATATGAGTTATAGAGTGGAAATAAATCCATGTTATTGAACTTACATGTGTGGGGAAGTGAAGTGTTTGTTAAGTCCACTTCAGGTAACAAACTTGTACCCCGAGGCACAAAGGGTACCTTTATAGGATACCCCAAGGAAATAAGGGGATATTACTTATAAAACCCCACAGACAAAAAGGTTATAGTGGAAAGACACACCACATTACTTGAGAGATAGAACATATTCAAAAGGGATAGTGGGATCGAGATAGACTTTGATGAAGTCGAGGCTCAAGGTACACAAGAGTTGGTACAAGAACAGATTCCATAAATCCCCAAGGAAGAAAGAACTATTCCAGATACACAAGAACTGTATAGGAGTACAAGAGAGGTTAGAGAAATGGAATGGTATGGTTTTCTAGTTACTGAGGATGGTTTCTCATTATTAGTTGGTAATAATGATCCTCTAACCTACAAGGAAGCAGTAAGTGGTACAAATGTTTCCAAGTGGCAAGAATCCATGAATTCTGAAATGAATTTCATGTACCAAAACCAAGTCTAGATTTTGGTAGATCCTGTAGTTGATGTAAATCCTGTTGGTTGCAAATGGGTATTCAGGAAGAAACTGGACATGGAAGGACAAGTCATTACCTATAAGGAATGACTTGTTTCAAAAGGGTTCAAGCAGTGTCAAGGCATTGACTATGACGAAACCTTTTCATCAGTTGTAATACTAAAATCCATAAGAATTCAATTGTCCATTAATTCTTACCATGACTATGAGATTTGGAAAATGGATGTCAAAACATCATTACTTAATGGGAACCTTTGGGAAGATGTCTACATGATACAACCTGAAGGGTTTATGGCTCCAAAGGATTTCAATAAGGAATGCAAGTTTCAAAAAATCCATTTATGGATTAAAAAAGGCATCCAGGTCATGGAACATTCATTTTGATGTATCCATGAAAAAATTTGGTATAATCAAGAATTAATGTGAGCCTTGTGTCTACAAATAGTTTAGTGGGAGTGTAGTCAGTTTCCTAATAGTATATGTTGATGATATATTACTTATTGGAAACGAGATACCAGTCTTATAGTCTATTAAGACATGGTTGAATCAATGATTCTCCATGAAGGACTTGGGTGAGGTAGCATATATTCTTGGGATCAAGATCCATCATGATAGATCCAAGAGATTGTTGGGCCTATGTCAAAGTACATACATTGATAAGATACTGAATAGATTCAGTATAGAACAATCCAAGAGGGGATTGTTGCCTGCATCACATGACATTAATTTTTCCAAGAAAATGTGTCCTTAGACACATGAGGAAAGAAAGATAATGGTAAAGAATCCATATGAATCAGTGATTGGGTCAGTCATGTATATCATGTTATCTACTAGGTTGGATGTCGCCTACACATTGAGTGTGGTAGGCAGATATCAAGCTGACCCAGGTGACCACTATTGGATACCAGTCAAGACTATCCTAAAGTATTTAAGGCGTACTAAAGATATGTTCCTGGTTTATGGAGGAGATGAGGAACTAGTCATCAGAGGATATGTAGATACTAGTTTCTAGATAGATCAAGATGACATGAAATCACAAACAGGATACATATTCACTTTGAATGGAGGTGCAGTGAGCTGGAAGAACTCAAAGTAGAGTGTGGTCGCATATTCTATAGCAGAGTCCAAGTATATTGCATATTTTAAGGCAGATAAATAAGTAGTTTTTATGCAAAGCTTCAACTAGGAGCTATATGTGATACCTTGCAGTAAAGATCCCATCACACTGTACTGTGAAAATATTGCAGCGGTGGATCTCAGAAAAGATCCAAGGTAACATCAGCGGATGAAGAAAATAATTCATAAGTATCATCTCTTGAGGGATTATTCTCAGAGAGGTGAATTTAAAGTGAGAATTATTTCCATGAAAAAAAAATGGTGGAACCCTTGACTAAAGCCTTGACTTAGCAGAAACATGATCATCATGTGAGGTCTAGCGGACTGAAAGTCGTTAGAAGTTGGATCGAGTCCAAGTGGGAGTTTGTAAGAGTTGGTGTACAAGAACAAACTGTTTGTACTTTGATTACATGAATATTTAATATATTTAAATATTAAACATCTTATTATATATTGTTCATTTTTCTAAATGACTATAGTGTAATAATGTCCTAGAGTATTTTTTGCATTGACAATGTCATAGCAGTTCCCCACTATGATGAGAACCTTGAAGTGCTATGAAAATATTCTTAAATAAAGTTCTATGGTTGGATGAAATACTAGAATGGGACACATAGTATACATACCATCAGGTGTGAGTAATCATAAGAAGATGATACTTCTTTTCATGAAGTTCTCACTTGGTAATCTCCAAGATGGGAGATTATGAGAACAGACCCACCAGTAGGAATTCTGCATGTTTTGGTGTCATCGGATATTCCTATCTACAAGTGTGTGTAATGATCCCTAGACTTTCAGATTATCATTAATTTGTGTCATGACTCATGCACTTTGATTTGATGACAAAAACCATCACGCAGATAGTTGGAAGGAAGTAGGGTACATTGGGTGCGTCATGAATGACATGTTGTTAATGGATAAGTCGAGAAAGGATATGTCTCTTCCATTTATGAAAGTTGATATCTCAGCCCTTTTATTGAAATAGAACTGTCGCATGAAATTCCATGTCCATGGTGTAATGAAGAGTTTATTTCAGGTATTCAAAGAATAACATATCAAGCATAAAGGTTGATGACGCTATCATGAAACCAACTTGATGAGATATTGAGATAAAGGGATTATATTTCACAGTGAGCATTCGTATGTGGATGTCATTGTTATGAATTTAAGTTATTTCTCTTGGGTTCCTTGACCCATTGCTAGACATTACTCTTGGACTTTAGGTAAGCCCATCTAATGACAATAAGAAAGAATCCTAGAGTGTAACACACTAAGTGTTTCTGGTGGTCTTGATTAAATTCTATTTGAATTCAATTAATGGAATAAATATTATTCTCAAGATAGTGGAATAATTTTTTTCAAGTTAAAATGATTGCATAAATTAAATAAATATTTATTCACTGGATTGTGGGTAAAATTTATTTATTTATTTTATTGAACATTTAATAAATATTTATTTACTAGTTTTTAAGTAAAATTTTTATTTAAGAGAATAAATTATTTATTTATTTATTCAGTTGTTCAATAAATGGAAGTAGAGTTCGAGTGGACCAATGCCGATCCGGTAGTAAAATAATTATTTGCAAGATGGTAAATAATTATTTAACTAGTTGAAACAATTTAAAATAATAATAATGCTACTTATAACGCATAATTTTATTTATAATTCTGTTTTTCACAATTTAGTGAAACATAAATAATGACACGGTATTATTATTAGAAGCATGAAATTTCTCTAAGGTTATGAATTTATTTAATTGTTGTTACATAATTAAATATTGTAACTGAATCCCCATTTCAATAAATAGACACGTACGTCTATTGTGCCATGAACTGAACTGCACGCCCGATGAATTGAGAATTGTTGAGCTAAAATATTTCTCTATCAAATCCTCTTCCCGCCCCTCTCAAGAATTAGAGACTTTCTTCAAGACTGAAGAACAAGCAATCAAGAACGATCAACACAATACACTTGCTTCACCACCCTAGCACTCAGAGAAAGAGTGATGTTGATCGAAGGCCATCGGAGCAAGTGTGGATCACCACTAGAGGGATTCTAGTTTGGATCCTCACAAGCACAACAAGAAAATATATAAGGGTCATTTCAGACGATTAACATCATCAACAAAGAAGGTACTGAAGATCCAAGCATTATTTTCTTTATAAAATTAATTAAATTAATTATAAACATGATGTGAAAGATCCTCTATAAAGGTTTCGGGTATCTTCCTTCTTTATCTAAATATTTGATTCTATTCTATAGAGACTAGAGTTCATCATCATATTGATCCCAAAATAATCATTGATCATGGTAAAAATTAAAGTTGGGAACTGGCCCAATCGCGCTTCCGCTGCGTCCAGAACCTACATAGAGGATATGTTGATTTAGATTTTGCAGGTGATTCTAACCGGAGGAAATCCACTACTGGTTATGTGTTTACACTTTCAAGAGGATATGTGAGTTGGATTTAAAAGTTACAATCAATTGTGTCTTTATCCACAATAGAGGAAGAGTACATGGAAGCTACATAATCTTGAAAAGAGGTAATTTGGATGAGAAAGTTATTGAAGGAGATCAGGCATAGATAGAAGCATATTCCATTATTTTTTAATAGTAATAATTCCTTTCACATTGTAAGGAATCCATATTTCCATTCCAAGACAAATCACATTTGGGTACAACATCATTTTCTCTGATATGTGGTGGAGTAAAGAAGTGTGAACATGCAAAAAATTCACACTAAAAAAAATCTGGAAGATTTCTTACTGAAGTCAATTAACTCTAATAAGTTCAGATGGTGCATATCCTCAAGTGGCCTCAAAAATATGTGAGAAGCTTGTTTGGAAGATATAAAGGATGTGTGGAGATGTGATTAGTTCTCAATAAAATCTCCAAGTGGGAGATGTGTTAGTATTTTTTTAATTGTAGGATGACACAACCCCTTACTTTTTCAAGGGAGGCAGGCAAGGATGGTGGTGGATGGTTAGGTGGGTGGCCAACCCCACCAAACCCATTAGCAAGAGAGGTAGAAGGAGGGCTGTTAGGATCCTATAAAAGGAAATAGATTCTTCATATCTCTCATCAGCTTCAAAAATCTCATCACCAGTAGATCTCATCCCATCCAGGAGTTCTTCATTTATTTGTGGTGTTTAGTGAGGCATTTTCCCCATTTATTCAAGAGAGATTTTATGAGGGTTTTATCCTTATAATAGTGAGATGGTGTGTACTCACTTTTATCCATAGTGATCCTTCTATTTTGCCCATGGGTTTTTACCCCTTTTATTTGGGGGTTTTTCTACATTACATCTGGTGTCATTTTTTCCACATTTTGCACTTTATTTTATCTCGTGATTATCACTGCATTGGTGGGAAAATCATTTTCGGTCCCAACACATACATAATTATCTCTGCTAATGTTTTGAATGAATTGTATAAATAAATTAAAAGAATCATGACTTGATCTTCATCATCAAAAGTCACATTTATAATGGTTAAATCAAGAATGATTTTATTGAATTCATCCAAGAAGGGTTTAATTGAAACACCACATTACATTTTAAATGTAAACATGCGACGTTTATTATAAATTATTCCAACAAGTGAAGTTTTTATGTAAAATTTCTCTAATTTAATCCATATACCAATAATAGTAGTTTCGTAAGAAACTTATCTAAGCACTTTTTCACTAGAAGAAAGAAGTAGAGAACTACGAGCCTTAACAAGAACATCAGAAGAGATATCTTGGAAAACATTAGAGGTATTCCCGTTAGTAATATATGTAACAATGAGTTTCTTAGGGCCATAGAGGTCATAAATTAACCCATGCTGAACAAGTAGGGATCTCATTTTATTCTGTCATAAATTGAAATCATTATCACTATCAAATTTTTTTATTTCAATCCTAGTTGAATCCATGTTTATCTGAAGGATTTGATACTAGTTGGTTGGGGAAAACACTAATCATATGCCCCCAATAAATATCCAAGATCAACATATGTGCACTATTTTTTAATTAGGTATTAGAATTCAAATAATATTTATGGTTTTGATTATTTCAATTAAAAAAGGATAGGGAAGTGGAAATTTAAGATGAGATTACATCATAGAAATTAAATAAAAACCAGATTTGATTCAAGAAAGGGTTTCTAAAGAAAAAGCAAGAAAGCAATAAATATTGAACACATGATTTAATGTGATTCAGTCCCTTTAGGGCCAACATGCATGGAAATAACACCACCCACACATACACACATCTTATTCAGATAAAAATAAGAAACATATATAATATAAAACAAACCATAAGGGATGAACATAATATAATAAAAGGAACTTAAAAATACTTCTTGGATAGTAATCAATAAAAAAGAAGAAGAAATTAAAAACTTGGATAGATTCAATTCTGTTTGGGGTCTTGATCGCTTATTAGATTCTAAATCTGCGCGTTTGAGGTTGAAACAATGCACAAGGTCCCATTATTCTTTCTAATTGAAGCAGGCCCTCACAAGTTCTTCTAGTTTTGATGTAAAGCAACACTTATTCACTATGAAGGATCTTCATCACAAACTCTGCCAAATATGGTGCACCAGAAGCACAACCATGGAGATGATAGGCTCAGAACCAAGGTTAAATTGGAGTATAAGCTTGCTCTATAATTAGGGTTTCACCAGAGGAGAAATGGGAGCATAATGAGGAGACAGAACATAGATCAATCTCTCTCACTAATGGGACAAGGATGTATGGTTCATACATCTCCCTAACAGTGGTAGTGCCTTGAAATGGCTTGAACAACCAACATATGCCACGATACCACACCGAATAGAATTGAAATGGTTCCAGAAAAATAAGAAAAACTGGTGGGTGGTTCAGATCAAAAGGGAAGAGTGATTAATCAAAGTCCAAAAAAAATTATGCAGAACAATTACTCGTCAGGCATGAGCCAAAGGAAAGATCAAGAAATCTGAACATAACAGACCAAACCACAGGCCCACGTGGAATCCCAATGCACAAAGTATATCCAGAAAATAAAATTGATCATAAAGATAGAATTAATTCTAATTCTGTATGCATGAATATTAAATACATTTAAATGGAAGAATAATAAAACTAGTAATGTCAACTTGAAAACACCTAAAATTCATAGAACCAACCTTAATTATCATCATGATTCTGATCTTTAGGTTGATAGCTCTATTTTCATTATTGACCTACTTAAAGTTTTACAAATCATACCATGAAATTTTATGATTGTGTTAAATAGAATTCAAGTGTTCAGAAGAGGAAATGTTAACTAAAAAATAAAGGAAGAGATATCAAAAAAAAATTAACTTGCATATTTTCACATCAACTAGTACTTCACTCGTGCATTCTCACAATGCTATAGTCAATGGTTATTTTCAAGTATGAAACACTATGAAATTTAAAATTGTGTTAAGAGTGAAGAGAAGATATAAATTACCACACCAATGATAAATTATAACTCTAAATAAACCATTAGATAGTGTCAGAAAAGGAAATTTAATCACTGATAAAACATTTAAAAATTGGGTTATAAAACACCAATAGAAAGCACTTGTTTATGGAAATTTAGTTTGAAGGAAACTAAAAATGAATAAAAATTCATTAAAAAAATTGTTTGTAAACTTTAGTTGTTGAAGTAGGAGAATCAAAACAACAACACATTGAGGTGAATCTCCATCCTAGAAGTGGTGGAATGGATTTAACTATTGAAAAAATAAATAATTTCATCAGTAGACAATTCATCAAATCAAGAAAAGATACAAATTGGAAACCACAAAATACTACATGGTTAAACTTTCTAAATATATGTACGTATATTTAAATGATACCGAAAAAAGATACTGATCTCATATTATAACAAAAGAAGACATATTGAAACTACATATTAGTGTTATGGAACCAATACATAATAATATATAAGACATTTCATTTTTTACATTAATTGGTAGCAAAGAATACCATTCAAGAGATGGAAAAAATACAATAAAAGGTTACTAATTACAATATAAAGAGAGTTGGTGCCAAATTTTGGATAGAAAAAATCACATTAATGGGGGTGTGTTCCATGTTAAGGTGTAAACAATAGTACTCATACTGCTGGCTTTTATCGAATGCAATTTTACACATCTTCATGGCTTACTGGAAATGAGTTTCTAGGAGCTCTTTTATAAAATCGGGAGAGTCGATAAACACATCATTGCAGTGAAATTTTTTATGGAAATATTTGGATCCGGATACTATCTAAAATAATTAAATGATTATATAATTAAATATATAACTAATTATCAGGTTGACAAAACACATCTCAAACTGTAGATAAATGATTCAATGAATAACATGAATGTAATCATAGCATATTCACTAACATGAGACAACCATAAGAAAATGCATGTTGGAATCAGGCGTGCAGCGGAAGCCCCAAATAGGTGGGTTTTAAAAAAATTCCACCGATGATCGACATAAACTTGTTGACGTCGGTGAGGAGTAGCCCGATAAAATCCAAGGATCTCACATGAAGCGTTTTAAGAACAAACAAAAACCATAAAATACATGGTTTAAATTCAAAGTCGGGCATGACGCCTGCTCGTCGTTGACAATCGCTGCTCGAAGAATCTGAAGTCAAATTCCTCTAGGTCATCCACACATGCTTCAAGGAATCCACGGGAGCACCGTTCGTCATAATCTGGGTGCTAGGTGATGATTCCTTCGACGCTCCAATGATCACTGCATCTCTTTTCAAGCAATGCCTGAGAGAGTGCTTGATCCATGTTCCTTGGATCAAGATTTTCTCTCTCTAGATCATGGGAGATAAGATAAGAGAGAGAAGTGCCATGAATATTTTTTCAATATACTCTCTTTTATATTTATAGTGTCATTTAATTACTCGGAAATTCCAACCTATCCCTCGAATAATCAATGAACTATTAACAAAATATTATGAAAACTTATCTGAGTCATAAATATTTTTATCACTTAATTGTAATATATTAAAATATATTACACAATAATAATTGATTCATTAACTTGACTCTTCACTCCCATAAATATTAATTGAACCTTGAATAATTTAATATTCATCAATTAATATATTTCATGTATTTACTTAAAACTCATAAATAAATTTAATAAATAAATTCAATATTCATTATTCTAAAATTGAATAATATGAATTTATTTATTGAATTGGTGATCATTTTTATTTGGAAAAATCCCGAACCCCAGTGGTGGGGCCCACCATGTCCAAAACTCCTATTCAACTAAATGGGTAAGTTTCTTGAATATGTTATTGTGTGTGACCCTCTAGGCCCTTATCTCGATAGTAGTGAATATTATTCATAGACCAAGAGCGGGATCTAGCAACCCATCATGGCCCCTAAAGAGATAAAGATTGTCACAGCAATGAAAACCAACCTATGAACATGCATTGTGTAATATAATCACTTTGTTTGTAATATCTCATAAAGCAAGATGCACTCTCATGTCATCACCCCTTTTCTTGCTTTGTTGTTTGTTTATTTAACTGGATGGATTTACCTTTGAATTCGATGACCATGGTCTTATAAAGGTACTGCCATCCATATCAACATGGCCTAAGATATATTACTTCCATAACCCGGAACTGAAAAATCTTTTCTTGACCATTCAACCAATGTCATGCCACCAATGACGCACCCAACACAAACTACCTCGCCACAACTTCATTGCCATGGTTTTTATCTTGCATCAAAGTACTCAATCAAATTACATACATTTTTAATGATCTCAAGTCAGGAGACCATTACACATGATCATAGATAGGAACATCCAATGACACCTGAAACATGTGGTGTTCCTATTGGTGGTTCATTCCTCATGATCTCACTACTACAGATCACCAAGTGTGAATTTCATGAGAAGAAGTCTCAATGCTTATGAGCCCCCAGCACCTGATAGTCAAACATCTACTGTGTCTAGTTAGTAAGATGTATATAAACTATAGAACATATATTTAAGATTAATTTCATAGTATCTCGAGGTTCTCATTATAGCTTGGGAACTGTTACAACCTCTTGATATGACAATTAACCTTTGGACATTACCATTTCAATAGTGGACGCAGAAAATTCTACACTATAATGGTAATATGAAATCATGTATAGCTAACTATATACACGATATGGTAATCATAAGCATTGAATAGTTGGGTCTAGTTCACCCACTATTTCAACACTCCCACTCTTACTAGATCCAACTTTCTAACTAAACTTGTTAGCTACTCACATGAAGAACATCATGTTTCTTCCGAGTAACGACTTACGCTACTGAGTCATCCATGGTTACGCCGCGTGGTTATACCGCTATAGCGACCTCATCTCTTAGAGTAAAACTTCACAAGATATGGTATCCCGAGTATGTCCATTTTTTACACTTTCATAACTTGACATCTTGGCCAGTAAGAATTTCATAATTTGTATTCTGATAATACTTTTCTCACTAGGTGCGATTCCAAGAACTGGAAAAAATTGTTGCATATCTACTTCTTAGCTGCATCAGAAGCTGCAACATACTCGGTCTTTGTAGGTATGGCTACCAATGGCTTATATGAGCTTGACTCGATCATCCTATTTAGACTAAATACTATAGTAGATCACATTGATATATAGAAGACTAGTTTGTATTGCCAAAAACTAGTATCCTTTCTTATCCACTTACCAGGTACATATCTTTTGTACTTACTGAAGTAAAAAATTAGATAGTTCTGACTGCATATCTGGCAGTGATCCTGGATATAACTGATATTTAACTATTGTAAAATATACCTTGGAAATATCAGTTCTTGTACATATTATGTCATGCGTGATTGATCCATCACTTTGATGTATAGATTGTAACTCACCACGTTTATCTCTTCCCATGTCACGAAAAGGTCAACATGGAGAGATTATGCCCTGTGACATAGGAAAAAATCCATCTCTTCAATTGTTCCAACTTGTATTTTTCAATACAATGTCACTATATGTATGATTGACTAGGACCAAGCAACCTATATATCCACCTTAGTAGATCCTATTCCCTAAAACATAGGTTGCTACATTAATTCAATCACTGGAGAATATATTTTATTTTGGCCTTAAATAACTGTGAGACCAATGTGTTTTCCATATGTTGTCAAACATATTTCACTTGGAAATGTTGGTGCACCCACTAACCTTTGGTAGACACATGGAAATAATTTTTTTCAAATGTGCATTCTATGATCATGTTTCTTACTTTAATCCTAAACTGTATTTCAGTAACTTACAGCCGTTATTAGCATTCTGTGATGTGACCATCCCTTTCTGGTTGCATCGTATAGACACCATCCACAATTGGTGGTCAGGACATCCAATGATAAATAACTTGATCATAAATATTAGCTATGATAAGTAAAATTCTAACAGATTTAGGCATAATGACTTGGTCAAACCAGCCTTATTGGTACTGTGCTTGTACCATACATGTTTCAAATCACTTGAATACCCACTGTAGTATTAAAAATAATAAGCCCCTTTTCACTTTGATACATGGAATCCATTAATTAAATTTTATTTGGTCTTATCAATTTTAGCTAATTCTCATTCAATGCTTACTTGTAGGAAATATTATTCACATTGAATAATAGATCACTGACCATGGTGAATATAAAAACCATCACCATGGTTTTATCTTTCCTACATAATATGTGTATCTGGAACATACTCCATTCGACATGTGCTTGGGGAACTAGTTCCAATGTCAACTATTTGTGCATCTTGAGCATTGACTAAACACAAGTCGATATAGCTCCCACTATCTCTAATAGAGATGTGAACCCTTATATAGAAGTGTAGTCTATCACTTGACTAAAACTTTTCTATCTTAGGGATTTATGTAATATCCTAAGAAACTGTTAGGATTATTACACTAAATGCACAATGTGTTTGTCTTGATGCAAGTTTGTTTATGTCTGAACAAAATATTTGCATCCAAACACATTTCCTTATGACATAATGAATTTACATCATACTAAGACTCATATGATATCCATTTTTCATTATAGTTGGCATATGATTATGGTATTATGCCGTTATTTTCAAATCATTTCATGAAATATAATGGAATTTTCTGCTAGTTGCAACATTGATAATACTTAAATCAATGCTTTGATGTATAAAATGTGTGTTTAGGAATTAATTCATGCTACATGTTTGTTGATCAATGTTGATATGTTAGAATTCATCACCAATCCTCCTCATTAACATTAATGTCGTGATGTTTATAAGGTAATGTGCATTTAAAAATTACTCCATGCTACATTATCATGATTTATGAATGCTTGGTCGAGATATTCTTCGGTATCCCAACCCGAAGTAACTAATATCTCTTGACCATGAATATACTTCAATTTATTATTCCTTAATTACTTAAAAGAATCTTATGAAGTATATATACCTCTAGATTATGCTTGGAATAGTTCACATTCACTTATTGAACTCTTACCAAAAGCTTTGTGACATACCTTTGTTTTAAAGGTTCCTTTGTCCAAACTAAAGACGTCGATAATACCAAAAGTATTTAGTTGTGCCAAGATAAAATATCATACTTGGTATATTTATGAAGTTCACTTTTAGTATTACTTGACAAAGAATTATCTTCTCACAAATGGGTATAAGTCTTACATTTATATTCATCACTAATTTCCTATGATTCATGTATTATTGAACTAGTGATTAAGTTTACCAAAAACAACATTCATTAAAGAACTAGAAAGGATGTCTCCTTACATCCAAGGACACATGAGATTAATTTTTGTGGTTATACTAAAAAATAGTTCTATATGAATCTTTCACTTGGCAATTAAGAAGTCGCGAACTTCTCACCACTGGCCTAGGTATCACCCTTTCGTATCCACATGGAGAATACACCTGACTTCTAGTAATGTTTCTATAATTACTTGGTTATTGTATTTAAATACACATATGTAAAATGCATATAGTATTAAATACCCAAGTAGTAAAAGGAAACATTACATTAATTAATATGCCTGATGTAGAAGCGGCAACTTGCTCCTTTAAATCAGTTTATTGCTTTTAAACTTCCATTTTATTATTTTATAATATGAAATGAAAATAACCATAGTTAATACCTCATTAATTGAAGGATGTTGTGAATGTGACATTTCCATATAAATGCCTTTGAACTTTTCACATTGTCTTTAATTTATTCTCCATAAGAATTAAAACTTAACTGTCTTTTATTCTTATTCACTTGGAGAACCTTACCTAGATTGGTAATGGAATGTTTACTCGATACTTGTTCATTTTATAACTTAAAACGAGACTTGAGTAAAGTGGTGAAAATGATATAAGAAAGGGGTCCATTTAAATATCATGATCAATTTTTCAATTTACACATGTTAGTGTAACATCGCCTTATTCATATCATTACTTCGCTTTCTCCTTGCAAACATCTCGGAGATGAGACTTCATGTTATATCATCCATGTCCTAGTGTAGCGATCACAACTGACACCGAATTTTGATAAAAGCATAATGATATAACTATCATATGATTTGTACATTAGTCTCCTGTAAGTAGTTTCAACCTCACTTCTTGAGGTAGTTTAACAGTGTTGGGGATATTGAAACCTTGAGTTTCCTATATCATAGTACTATGCGTACGCACCTATACTATTCATGGATACTCATGTTGGTGAGGACATTTACTTTGTCCAATAATATCGCAGTTTTTAAACTTGTGGTATATCTTGTAATTTTCTACAAAAATGAATTTTAGCAGATTAGTGTCTTTTATCTGATTACCGATTTAGACATTTTTTATTAATTACCTAAATTTTTTAATTTCTCCCACACTTTTATCAGATTCTAGGAACCCTATGTGCTAGAATTGGAATACTTAGTCGCTTGAGTATTTTATTGGTAAGGATCCTAGAACCACCCCTCATAGTCTACAAGATATGGCTATGCCACTACTTGGAGGGTTCTAGGTTGGATTTTGGTTGGCCGGCCGCTTTAACTTGCAATTCCTTGATTTGTTGAGTGAAGTCACAACTTCTTAAAATCAGAATTTGATCTACTCAATGCTTTCCTCTAAAAATACAACAAGCTAGATATGGCTATTTCTTTCCTACAATTTTAGTTAAGTCCATCCATCATTCTTATAAGGACTCCCCTATAGTAAGAGGCACCCTTAGCTATGGCATGACCAACACCTCAAACAGTCGATTTTGTCCAAATTTAAATGATGGATGGTTGTTTAGACTTAATATATCTTTGAGGGTTTTACTATTTTTAATATGACAAATGAAATCATTTTCTATTTTTTATAAACATGTACTATGTGATCGCACTCACAACTGAACATGGAATAAATAGAAAAATATATCGTGTCACATGTTCATTTTATCTTACGTGCTTGTTTATTATAATTCTATGTGATCATTCTATAACTACACATTCACAAAATAATAAACCATATAGAAATAAAATGAAAAACCTGGTCATGAGCTGGTACTATTGGATGATCCATTGAGTGGATAATGGACCAACCGAAACCATAGGGGTAAGTACCTTTAGTCGTGTGGCTTGCAACTTGAATAACATTGTCTTCTCATCCAATGCATCTAACTTCTATCTGGTGCATCATCGTCACTTGGCATGAAGTGCATCATACCTCGTCTCATCATTATATAACATTACTCGCACGCAGGTGAGGGGGTCTTGAGGTATAAAATACAACTCTGAGAATGGGCACGCAAGCCCTTATACATATAATGACACTTGAGATGACACGCAGATCATATTTTATTTAATTAAAAGAATTATTAGTAACTGACATGCAATAATTAAATAAAATGAACCAAACATACATTGGTAGGTCCACATCTCATGACCAATATATGCATTAACTCGTGTATATGAACTAAATGCAGGCACATGAGCCTCAACCCAGTTGGTGAGGACTCTTAAGTGTATCTGGGAGACCCGAGATCAAATCCAAGTGGAGGAATAATTTCTGGTACTGTAGCAGTACTGTAGCAGGTACTATAGAGGGAGATGTGCAGTACTGTAGCAGGTATTGTAGATGAAAAGGTAGCAGGCATTATTTGGCACTGTAGCAGCTGGGAATTTTCTCCTGTTTGGGCCTTTGGGCCACCAATTTGGTCCCCAGGTCCTTTAAGGCCTTCGGGCTACCTCAAGGTCTTCAGGCCACCTTAAGTGAAGATGCAAACCAGACAACCTACAAGGAACAAGCTCTATAAGGAGGATGAGCAAGGAGACTTCACCACAACAAAAGCTACACAGATTGCAAGAATAAGAGTGTATGACACCTACCATCAGGACAAGTCTGTACATGCACCGTATATCCTAACTGAACAGTCATGCGAAGGTGGAGAGCTGATTTCATGATGAAGATGTTGGGGGGAGCAGTTCCAAGTAGTTAGTCTGGGTTGTATGTAATGTTTGAAGCCTATGGGAAATGAATTCCTCTAAGGCCTACGAGCCATGTAATACTTATGCTTATGGGCCTTATAAGGGTTCCACCTCACCCCTTGAAAGTTGGATTATCAAAATCAATAAAAAATGAAGGCCTTCGGGCCATTGGATGGATGGATGAATTAAATGCAGAATAAAAAATTAAACTTGCATTAAATTCTGAGGGAATTATTTATTGAATTAAAATTTCACTCTAATTTTAATTCAAAAAATATCATCGTCCGGTCCCGTTTAATTAATTTAATTTTAAAACTAAAAACTAAATTAATTAATTAATTTAATTAATCTCTCAATTAAATTAATTACGCCACTTGAACTTTAGAAACCAAAAATTAATATTTAATTAATTTAATTATCTACTATAATTAAATTAATTATTTTAATTAAATTTTGAATAAACTTAAATCACTCAGGCCCTAAATACCCCAAGAAGGGCCTCTGCGGGTCAGGTCGAACCCACGCAGGCCCATTTTGGGTTATGCTGACTTTGTGAAAGGGAGTTCAGAGTCAAGCACGTCTGCCCACGTCTGGGTTGTGCAAACCCGCCCGAGTATGTTTTTTGATCAAACCAAGTCCAAAGTGCATGAGGGATTACCTTAAGGAGACTCAATTTGGTCGCCCGGGTGCTGCGCTCGCATGGATGCATGCCGGAGGGAGTGGGGCAGTTGGTCAGTCCAGCAAGGGGGCTGTCTGGCGTGCGCAGGAGGGAAGGGGTGAAGAAGGCACCTGGTCCTTAGCGGGCAGCACACTGGTGCAAGGGGCGGTGCTGCGAGAGGTCACCAGACTGGTGGGAGAAGGGAGGTCGTGCCTGTTGCATCAGGTGGTACCATCCTGGTGCGTCGACCTCCATTGTAGCTCGGTGGAAGGAAAGAGGTAGACCTACATGATCATCGAACGCTGGTCAAAGCCGAGAGGGAGGGGTCTCCCATGTGGCGTGGAGCCAGGTGCAGAGGAGGGCCAGTAGAGGAGTCCTGCGCGTTGTGGCTGAGCGGCAGAGCTTGTGTGACTTACCTCCATGGGCTACTACGAATCGACATGGGGGGGGGGGGATGGCCTCGACGGGTTCTGAAAGGGAGGCGGTGGCTTGCAGGGTTTCGGTCCTGGTGTGTCGCGGCGCTGTGGGAAGAGGGAGACACTGGGGTGTTGGGGTGTTGGGGTGCCGGTTGGACCTGGTGCAACACTTGGAGAAGACAAACTGGCGGGGTGCCGGGGTGGCCTACTATAGCTCGACAGAAGGCAGGAGGCGGCCTGGTGCTCTGGTTCGGGAAGAGGGAGGAGGCGTCCTTCATGGTCGACGCGCATAGCCCCTGAACAGGGGGGCCGATCTGCCCGATAACCCTACTATTTTTTTATGACCTACACATACAGGTCGTCGATCCCCCCCCCCCATTTGTTTTGTTTTTTTGTTTTTTATTTTTTGCTTCCAATTTTTTTTCTTTAGACCTGCATTGCGGGTCTTCTTATTTTTTTTAACTATTTCAAGACCTGCTTTGCAAGTCTTGCACCCAACCTAATTTTTTTTATTTCTTAAGTCTATATTTAGATTAGAAAGAATAAAAAATTATAATAATAAAAAATTATTATAATAGAATATTATTATAATAAAATTATTATTATAATCAAACTATTATTATTATAATTAAATTATTATAATAATAATCATTAAACATCACCGGAAAACACTATTACGGTTATCGGATGTCCACCCAGTGATCATAAAACAACCAGTTTAATTCCGATTTTAAACTTTGGATGACTGCAGATGGGTCATCCAATATCATATTCAAACGCGATCTGCAGTGTTGGGACTGTATTGACACCCACTTTTAGAATTAATGCAAATTTAATTTATTTGGATTAAAATCATCACGCGTCGCTCTAATACCACTTATTGGAATCGAGCGTACAACGGAAGTCCCAAACAGATGGGTGTTAAAAAATTTCCACCGGTGATCGATGTAAACTTGTCGACGTCGGTGAAGAGCAGCCCGATCAAATCTAAGGATCTCACATAAAGGGTTTTAAGCACAAATATAAACCGTAAAATACCTGGTTTAAATCTGAAGTCGCACATGATGTCTGCTCGTCATTGGCGATTGCTGCTCAAAGAATCCGAAGTCGAATTCCCCTAGATCATCCACACACGCTTCAAGGAATCTGTGGGAGTGTCGTTCGTCGTAATCTGGGTTCTAGCGTAGAATTGCGACGATGCCTTCGACGCTCCAACAATCACCACATTGCTTTGCAAGCGATGCCTAGGAGAGTGCTTGATCCATGCTCCTTGAATTTAGAGAATTTCTCTCTAGATCATGGGAGAGAAGAGAAGATAGAGAAGTTCTATGAATATTTTGTTAATCTCCTCTCTTCTTATATTTATAGTGTCATTTAACTACCTGGAAATGCCAACCCGGCCCCCGAATAATCAACGCACTATTAATGACATATTATGACTAATTATCTGAGTCATAAATATTATTATCACTTACTTGTAATATATTAAAATATATTACGTGATAATAATTGATTCATTAACTCAACTCTTCGCTCCAATAAATATTAATTGAACCTTGAATAATTTAATATTCATCAATTAATATTTTTCATGTATTTACTTAAAAATCGTAAATACATTTAATAAATAAATTCAACACTCATTATTCTAAACTTGAATAATATGAATTTATTTATTGCATTGGTGATCATTTGTCTCTGGACAAATCCCAGACCCCATTGGTGGGTCCCACCATGTCCAAAACTCATATTCAACTGAATAGGGAAGATTCTTGAATATGCTATTGTGTGTGACCCTATATGCCCTTATCTCTACCATATTGAATAGTATTTACAGACCAAGAGTGGAATCTAGCAACCCATCATGGCCCCTAAAGAGATAAGGATTGTCACAGCAGCGACAACCAACCTACAAACACGCACTGTGTAATATAATCTCTTTGTCAGTAATATCCCATAAAGCAGGATGCACTCTCATGTCATCGCCCATTTTCTTGCTTTATTGTCTGTTTATTTAACTTGATGGATTTACCTTCGACTTCCATGGTCGTGGTCTTATAAAGGTACTTCCATCCATATCAACGTGGCCTCAGATATATTACTTCCATAACCCAGAAGTGACAAATCATTTATTGACCATTCAACCAATGTCATGTCACCAATGATGCACCCAATACAAACTACCTTGCCACTACTTCATTTCTATGGTTTTCATCTTGCATCAAAGTACACAATCAAATGACATACATTGGTAATGATCTCAATTCAGGAGACCGTTACACATGATCATAGATAAGAACATCCAATGACACCTGAAACATGTGGTGTTCTTATTGTTGGGTCAGTCCTCATGATCACACTACTAGAGATCACCAAGTGCGAACTTCATGAAAAAAAATCTCAATGCTTATGAACCCCCAGCACCTGATAGTCAAATATTTTTTGTGTCCAGTCAGTAAGATATATCTATACCATAGAAAATATATTTAAGATTAATGTCACAGTATCTAGAGGTTCTTATTATATCCTGGGAACTACTACAACCTCTTGATACGGAAATTAACCTTTTGACATTACCATTTCAATGGTGGATGCAAAAAATTCTACACTATAATGGTAAGATGACATCATGTATAGCTAACTGTATACATGATATGTTAATCATAAGCAATTAATATTTGGGTCTAGGGAACCAACTATTTCAAAAATTCAGACACATGAAAATACAAACATAGAAAACATGTCATTATACACCAATTATATTCCTATTGAAAATTAATTTTGTGATGCATTTGTAATAGTAATATGTTAAAATATGTAATAGCAATGTGTGATGCATATTTCAATGTTTAACTAATTACCAGTTGAAAATGTAGTTTATGATGAATATTTCAAATAGATTGTTATTTAATAGTAATTTGTATAAATATGTAATAGAAATTTAAAAAAAATATATTGTAAACTTCATATTGTAATTTGTGTAGTGTATATAAAATATATATGGAAAGTTAAAAATTGTGAAAAGAATTTTTTGAAATAAAAACTATGTAAACTGCAATGTATATTACTCTTTGGTTACAAGAAACTAAAAATTAATAACAATTATATATAATAATGAAATGTTACGTGAAACAAAATATGGGATAAGTAAATAAGAAAATTGTAAAGTAAATAAATAATTTGAAAAATTAATCCCTAAAATTATAGATTTCATAAATGAAATAAAATCGAAAAGGAATTATAAAAATGAAAATATAAAATGAATCTAATATAATTTTGATAATTTTAATGAGTGTGATAAAAAAATTACAATAAATTTAAATTTAAAATTTAAAAATGATCAAACTACACCTCATTTCTTCAACTCCCCACTGCCCGACCCTCTTATAAGTCACATTGGTAAACTATTTCCAATATTATTTCCAATGATTCTTGGTGTGAAAGTATAAATAAAATTAATGACATAATAACGATACCTATTAGTTCATTGATGAAAAAATAAACATACTGATTTTAAGCTTTCAAATGAAAATAGAATGCGAACAATTGGATAAACATTCATATACAGTTTTGTATTAACTAATGAAGATACACATACAATATTAAAACCAAAAGACCCTTTAGGAACTAAATAAAATTTAAACTTAAAAATAAAGGAAACTATTACCTATTAAGATAAAATTAAGGTCCGTCTATGAATAATACATTGGCCTCATCACAAGATCCTTGGAAAATCCAGCATTCCATCTATAACCATTGCAAAGACCCTTCATGTTATAGTGACAACCAATTTTCCTATTTCCATGGTCAATCAAAGGCATTTCATTAATTGTATCCTCTATAATACAACTATTTTTATAACTGAAAGAATGAAGAAACTATAGTGTAAAGTAATAGAAAAAACCCTAGACAGTGAAGGAATGAGTTACAATAGTTTTCCTCTCAACATATCCCCGTTGATATGTAAGCATGATTTCATATTACAATCCAAAATTTTAAACCATCTCTAACCTTTTCGATAACTTTTAGTGCTAACTGAGAACATTACTGAAAATGAAGAAAAAATAGATTACAAATGGAATAAAAAACGATTGAAGGATAATATATGAAATCAAAAAAAATAAAAAGCATGGAATAATTATCTCACAAGTCTTTGGAAATCCATTATCACCTTCTCTGGGCCTCTCCCAATTTTTCCCCTGAAAAAACATTTCCCCCACAAATTTACCTCAAAGTAGAAATACGAAGGTGGAAATCAATATAATTAAGGACATGGAAATTAAAATATCAAAGTTATTGTAAATATAAAACATAGAAATCATAGGAAATCATTAGGTTTAAAAAATAACATTTCATGATTTATAAAAATACATACAAGCAGAGTATAACTTGAAAATAGAGTTATAGAACTCACAAAATAAAATGGAAAATAAAATAAGGAGACTTGTGTGCGTGCATGTACAGATCATATAGAAAAATTACAGATATATTCATAAAATTTATACATGCAATGCATATATAAGATATACATATATATATTCAAAAAATTTAAATATACACTAAACATATATATGGAAAATATATAGGTTATGTTCATATATAGAAAGTACATATGTTCTATATACAAATAGAGCATACATATGTTGCATTTATATACAAAGCATAAATATGTTCTATATATGGTTATATATAGAAAATATATAAGTTTTCATTATATACAAAACATATATATATGTTTCGTTTATATACATAACATATGTATGTTTTCTTTATATACTAAACATATATATGTTCTATATATACAAAATTCACACCCTAAAATAGCATGGGTAGAAGAATCAAAAGTAACCTCATAAAAGGAATTATAGAATTATAAAATTACATGATATATGTTCTATTACAATTCTAGAAACAAACACCATCACACATAAAAAAATAAAACAATTATTTTTAAAACATCCAAATTATTTAAAATTATAATTAGAATAAATTTATTGGAGATTAAAAGAATGCAGAAATGAAAGTTAATGAATAAGTATGTATTGAGATTAAAAGTGTGTATGGAGATTGAAAATTATAATTATATTAAAAGCATGAATGGATAATAAAAGTTTAGGAATAAGTTTTCTATTGAAAATATATAAAACTTAATGTTTTCACATAATCATACAGATGTTTTAAATATAATACAAATCTACATAGATGGAATTAATATAACTTTAAAAAAAATCACACGTTAAAAATTATTCGATGGACATAGCCCACATAAAATAATAAATCCAAAGTTTTTATAATTATAAATTTAATATTGTAATATTAAAAAAAATTATAAGAAAGTATACCTTCAAAAACTGAAAATCCAAGGATGTAACCATTTTATATGACATGTCTACATGATGATATATGTTTAGTAGATGGTCGGAAAGTTTGAATTAAGCAGTAAGAATTGTATGTATTTTCAATTGTATTTTCATAGAAAATACTATGAGACTGATATTATAAAGGATGATTATTTTGAAAATTTATAAAGCACATACTATAGAAAACAATAGTGAGAAAAGAAATATAGGTGTAAAAGTGGGTTATCATTTTGGGACTAACTCGATGAATAAACAGACCACATATATTCAGAATAAATTGAATGTATATAGAATATATTCTGAATAAACAAAATTTATATTTCATGCATTCAAATACAATGCATATGGAATATATTTAGAGACATAAAACATGTATTTTTTAAACAGAATTCATATTTCATATTGCATATATTTAAAAATAGAACATATATATTTATAAACCGAATGAATATTGCATAAAAAGAATCTATATTTCATAAATAGAATGAATATTGCATAAATAGAATGCATATTGCATATTGCATACATCATAATTCATATTGGATATATTGACACATATGCCTATCAAGAGAACAATATATATATAGAAACTAATTGCAAGGGGCTAGCAGTAGGAAACCATGACCATGCACTACATTTACAATAATTATTATAGGAACCTCAGATATAGCTTATTCTTTGAATAATTTTTATACTAATAAACTAATAATCCATGGATCATAGAACTAGAAACAACATCACCTGCTCAATCAATCCAAAAAAATACCAATTAATCAACTTTTATGTTATGGAATAGTAAAATTATTAAGAAAGATAACCCACCAATGGTATTAGAATGTCAAAGATATTCATCACTGCAAATGATAATACATAATTGGCATATTCAACGAAATACATTTCAGAAAACTATACATTTCACATACAAAAAGTAATATAAAGAACAATGTTTAAAAAAGTACACAACGTCTAATGAAATTTTAATATTTCCCAAATCTAAGACTGACATAGAAGTGATAAACATATTTATGAATAAATAATACTAGTTAAAGGAAAATATGTTATTTCAGAGCTGAAAAAATGACAGGGTTCAAAGGAATTAATAACAAAAGGGTAGAAACTGAAGAAAAACTAGCCTTAGTATTCCCATCGCATGAAATCAAATCATGGATAAAAATAGATGAACCAAGATAATAGAATAATGAATGAAATAAATCATATGCCAAGGATAATTGATAGAGGTGATCCCATTTATCAAGATTTACTTCTTAATTCTTGTAAATAATCTATGTGCACAATTCTGAAAGCAATAATCATGGTAAAAAATAGGAAACAAAATTAGGATTTTGAATCAAGCATTCTAAAATCATGGAAAGAAAAATGGATACTAATCAAAAACTAATGGGGATCAAAGGGTGGTAGATGGGGAGCCTAGGACGAGGAGGTGGAGAAGCTCATGCGAAGTCAAGGAGATATATTTACCATTTGACGCAAAACTCTAGATTCAGAGAGGATTGAAATGTGTGAGAGATCGGTCATGAGTGGTGTGATGTGGAAGAGAGAATGGAGGGAGGTACGGGAATGGGACGTCGAGAATGAAGTAGAAGAGTTAGACATGGGATCTAGATTTTGAGGAGGGAGGAGAGGTGGGAATCATAGGGATGACAGGAACCCTATGGTGGAGAGGATAAAAATGCAGTAAATATCGGGCTCAAGTGGAGGAGAGTAGGCCGACCAAAATGTTAGGAGGGAAAACAATTCATAAGTGAGGACACTTGTTCCCAAGAAAAACCAACTTTTATATATATATATATATATAGTAGATATATAATGAATTTATAAAATATTGAAAACATACAAATAATTGGAGCAACAATTTGATTTGACCAAATTTACACCATTGTGGAAAGGTGAAGGAATTTGCAGTGTCCAGTAGATGAAAGTGCTCATCACATCATTCAATTTTAGAAATGAAAACCATGTCTGATCTTCGATTGATGGGAATTTTGGAATACACAAATGAATATTGTTACCTACATCCTATTCCCATAAGTCGGAACCAAGCATACCTCCACTTCGGATTCAACCACAAACACCACCCCACTCCCCAAAACTCCACAAGGAACCCCAGCCCCACACTCACATACAACACCACATTCATATACCATTCATGTATCGTTTTCCTAAATTATAAAAACAATAAGAATACATTTTCTTGGTTTTCAGTATGTCAGTTGTTCTTTTTTACTTAAATTAATGTCAATTTTAAATAAAAAGACGCATTTAGATTTATATCGGTCACATCGTACGTTTTATTGAGGTGGATTTGATTCCTAAATGTCACAAATGACTCATGGATAGTTTTAAAAAAATATCAAAACAATCCAAATGTGTTTGCTTGGTTTTCAGTATGCTAGTTGTGTTTTTTTACTAAAATTAATGTCAATTTTAAATAAAAAGAGACACTTTGAGTCAGACTGGTCACACCATGCATATGATTGAGGTGTGGTTGATTCCTATATGTCACAAATTACTTATAGATCATTTTCCTAAAGTATCAAAACAATCCAAATGCGTTTTCTTAGTTTTTAGTATGTTAGTTGTGTTTTTTTACTAAAATATCATTTCAAACTAGAAACACACATTTTGAGTCATATCGGTCACATTGTGCATCAGTTTGACATGAAACTACTTCATACACATCACAAAGAACTTATGAATCATTTTCCTAAATTATGAATACAATCAGAGTGAGTTTTATTGGTTTTCAGTGAGTGATATGTTTTGAACTAAAATGTCAATTTTAAATTAATAACGGACACTCTTAGTCATATCAGTCACATTGTTCGTTGGATTGAGGTATGGTTGATTCCTATATGTCAAAAATGACTGATGGATCATTTTCCTAAAGTATCATAACAATCCGAATTCATTTTCTCAGTTTTCAGTATGTCAGTTTTGTTTTTTTGCTAAATTTATTATTAATTTAATATAAAAATACACACTTAAAGTCATAATGTTCACACCCTATGTCAGATTTTGGTGCGGTTGATTCCTATACGTCAAAAATGACTTATGGATCGTTTTTATAAAGTATCAAATAAATCACAATGTGTTTTCTCAGTTTTCAGTATGTCACTTATTTTTTTACTAAAAATACTGTCAATTTTAAATAAAAATAAACACTTCGAGCCATACCGGTCACATATTCATCCTATTTGTGTACATTGTTCCATCAGGTATGTTTCTCATTCATTTTTAAACAAATCTATATCATATTATGAATAGGAGTCTTTTTTAAAATCATGGTTTTACTAAAAAAATATAAATACACGAAGGATTAATAAATATTTTAAATGAAATAGTAATTATTTTCAAAAATGCATCTTTAGGGATGTTGGTTTGTTCATGGAATATGATCTCTTTCATAAATTTAAAAACATAATTACCACATTCTTTATCGTTTTTTCTCTTCGTACACTGTAGAAACAATGAGAAAAATAAGTAATTTTTTTATATGTGTTTGGATAGTGAAATCTTATTATACATACCCTGATTTGTATCTAGTCGTAGTACTTATAATGTTTCTTGTCCTTTTCCCCTAGACTCATTCCATGTTATATATGATATTCATGCACCTCCCTATCATAACAGAATCCTCATTAAAAGATAATATAAATTATATAATTATATGTTTAGTTCTAAAATGTTCGATGTAGTGTATTACAAATTGAAAAGCGCTATCATGTGTGGTCAGTTTGTTGGATATCCATGTAGTGAATCCAGGAAACAAATATTTAGAGTATCTAAATTGACCACAATGAGCATCCAATGCTACCTAAAAACACAAAAAATAATAAGTAATGAAAGAAATTAGAATATATTTTATATGATTAAATTTTAGATTTTTACCCCTATATCGTTGGTATAAAGAAGAGTTTGTCATCCGTCATTTTCTGTTAAACAATTTGAGCAGGCCTGCTACTATTTCACCCACTTTCTCGAATTCTATTTTTGTTTGTTCTGTAGAGGTGACGTAAGGACTAACGAGTCCAAATTTTTGTTCATGGGGAAATACCTTTAAAAAATTCATATATACACCATTGAAAAATATGAAATGTATTTAGTCATAATTATCATTGTATATCAGCTTTTGGAAAATAAAATCATGAAAACATACCTCATGTATACATTTACAACTAAGATGCCTAACCAATCATACTCCAAGATTTCACTTACATTTTCAACACTAATAAAATATGGATCTTCCCCTTTGTATATATTTTCATCAAAAATAATTGTGCGAGTACCACCGTCTTTCAAATCCATATTCACATGAGTCTGCAATGATAATAAATGTGGATATAGAATGGGTGGGTTTAAGGTGATTTTGGTAGATCGTTTCAATCAGTTGGTTGATCCTTGAGATGGTTTTGAGCTGTTCTTTCTTTTCACCCCCTTCCCTGTGTCCGTTTGTAATAAAACTCATCAATTCGGATCTTTTTTCATTAAATGTTAAAGGGTTATCTTGAAAAATAAATTGGAAATGAATACCTCTATTTCAACATGTTTTTTTACAAGTTTTGATGGTCGTGCGACGAATGTTACAAGAGCTTGTTCGACCTTATGAATATCTTAATCATCAATTGGAACATGTATCTTGGTGATTGGCTCATGGGTTGCATTAATCAACACTTTGACAGGACCTTTTGGAAGTGGTCTGTTGTGTATCACAACATTCTGGATATTGAACACCATATCCCTCTCTACAAGGTGATAAGTGGGTGTTGATAGATATAAATCATAGTCATTTTCACCCCATAAAAAATCAGTACAGGAAAGGTATCAATGTCTATCTGATTCACAATTCATAGAAATGATTATTAGAGCATTTATTACCTCAACTAAGATAGGTTTTTGAGGGGAATGGTTCATCTCAAAGCTAGTGGGGGTGGGGCGGGATCTTCATGCACTGGTTGTTCTTGAGTTATTTCTTCTCTCCCCCACCCACCATCAAATTGCCCATAAACTCTCTAAAATTTCATATGTTCTTCAAGGATAACTATTATTTCTCTCATCATTTCAATTTCTTCACTTTGATCCTCCTTTTGTTTTTTCTCAAAAAATGTTCGGGGTGTCACCCCAAAAACCACACCTCTGACTTAGCCATACTTTTCTGGATACTTCAAGGCCACCAAAAGTATATATGAATCCGGTTTAGATGTTGTTTATTCCTATGACTATGTTAAATATAAAATATAGGAAAATAAGTAATCATTCCTATGTAATATCAATTTAAAGAAAAAAAATTATTATGTCATACTTACACATGTTTCCCACACTTTTTGGGTGTTCTCATCGATTAGTATCCCATCTTTATTTACACACACCTCCTTTCATACCACATGGTGTGGGATGGAAGTGACTTTGGATTTAGATTTATCAATCTACATATAAATAGATGAGCATAGTTATGGTGTTGTTTTATGTCACATAAAATTATTACGGTAGATTTAAAATACATACCAATTTTTTTTCAAGTGAAGTGTACCCCATTCTTACTTTACAGTAGGGGTATGCTAGTTTTACTGATCGTTCCTTATTTTCAGCACTCAGTTGTTGTTTCAGAATTAAAAAACTGTCAATCAAATTGATGAATACATTTATCATTAAACAACATATTACCAAACACAATGTACCTGAAAAGACTGCTCCGTACGATGGCTAGTAAATGCACCCCATGCTCCTTGTGTTATTAGGTGTGTGTAAATAAGAGGTGGGTGTGGGTTTATTTTCCCTTCAGTATATTTAAGATAACATCTCATTAAAATTGTGCAAAATCCTCTGTGAATCCTTCCAGCAACCAGAACTATTCATCCATCTGTAGTAAGCATTATAGTGAGTACTATAACAAGTACTGTAGTAGGTACTGTTCGGTACTATAGCAGCAAGAACTATTCATCTCTCTTGGACTTTGGGCCACCGGTTTGGTCCTCGGGTCCTGTAAGGCTTTCAGGCCACCCAAGGCCTTTAGGCCAGTTGTCTCTCAAGGCCTTCGGGCCACCTCAAGGCCTTTAGGCCACCCCAAGGCCTTTGGGCCACATGATTATGTAGATGTACCAGGCAGACTAAAAGGGATAAGGATCCAGATGAGGATTCAGAGTAGGAACATTCACCAAAACATAGCTAACCAGAATTGGAAGAAAAATAGGTTATGACATTGCCATCGATACCAGGCCTGTGCAGCTCTACATAGGATAGCTAGTTGACCATCCTTGTGAAGGTGGAGTGTTGATATCATGACATGTGTTGGGGAGGAATAGTTCCAAGTTGTCTTCTATAGGTGATTTCCTCTAAGACATATGGGTCATGTAATTATCTTTAAGCCTTCAGGCATTGTAAAGGTTCCACCTCACCCCTTGAAAGGTGAATTATCAAAAAAAATGAAGGACTTCAGGCCATTTGGTCACTATAAATGCACTCTATAAGGGATGATGAAGAGTAAGTCAATGTTTCATTATCAGTGCTTTCTATTTTACCGGTGATAAAACATACCTTTATCAGTGCTAGCTAAAAGTGCTAAAAAAAGGTTTGGTCCTTGGGTCCTATAACATAAAATA
This sequence comes from Viscum album, assembly GCA_963277665.1. Taxonomy (NCBI): domain Eukaryota; kingdom Viridiplantae; phylum Streptophyta; class Magnoliopsida; order Santalales; family Viscaceae; genus Viscum; species Viscum album. Next base: position 4,790,243 of record OY728129.1, read on the forward strand.
CTTGTACTACCTGTGATTCCATTATAAACAGTTCATCTTTGTACCCTTCCTTACTAAAATCAACTTTCATGAATCCCAACTCATCTATTTTAACAAAACTTTTGTTATCAACGCACTTGCATTGAAAAATCAGCACTTGGAAGTTTGTATAATCCAACTCCCATATTTTTTTGATGATGCCAAAGTATAGAATATTCACATAAATTGGATTTTTGTCCTTAATACTGGAAACATGCATTGCTTCAGCCACAAGTGTAACTCCACTATTCTGCATGATATTGTATTCATCATGTTCATTAGTATATAATGTATAACCATTAATTACATAATCATTATAAGATAATATATACACACTTTTTCCTCCATCTAGCCATCGAAGTCATTCTAAAATTGAGTCTGGATTTTCATCTGACTCCTTAAATATAGGGTCCTAAAACCATCCTATAAACTATCGATTATGTGTATTTAATATCCATTTTTTAGTCCTTGATGGATTCAAATGCCTAAGAATTTCTTTTTGGGTTTAAACATATGGGTCAACCTCCAAGATGTTACGAAAAACGTAAAGGTGGGTCTACTCCTAATCTGTAATATTGATTGTGACAACCTCTCTTCTAGAAATTCCTTCATCCGCAAGCCGCCTAGTGTAACAAGATTTTCATAGACGAATACTTTCCACATCGGACAGGTATTCGGTACAGAATTCAACATCTTCCTTAACAATATATCACTTTGCAATACAACCCTCTAGTCGACTTCAATTTTTGAAATACCCTTTCAAAATCTTCATATATTATTCAATAGGGTACATCCATCTATATTGTACATGATTATATAGTCAAATATCTCTCACTAATTGAACCATAAAATGAACCATCATATCAAAGAATATTTGTGGGAAGAACATTTCCAATTCACATAATATGATGGTAATTTCTCGTTCCATACTCGGTAATTTTTTTGGGTCTATAACTTTACTGCATATAGCTTTGAAAAAGAAAAGAGCTTTGTTAATGTATATAATACATTCTTGGGGAAAATTCAATATAAATCTATAGGAATTAGATCTTGCATCAAAATGTGGCAGTCATGTGATTTCAGACCCTTTAACTTTAAATCAGTCATTGACAAAATGTTCTTGGTATTCAATGAATACCCTTTTGAAACTTTTACGTTATTCAAGAAGTTGAAAAACTGATTTCTCTCCTGCCTGGAAAGAGTGTATGTAGATGGAGGAAGAAAAGTTCATTTTCACCCTTCACTGGCACTAACTCTTCTTGTATTCTCATGTCAACCATGTCCAAACAAACCTTAATTCCATCCTTTGTTTTTTCGGGTGCATTTACAAACATGTTGACGACACTATCACATACATTTTTTTCAACATGCATAACATCATGAAAGTATCTAACGTACAAAAAATTCTAGTATGGTAATTCAAAAAAAACTGATCTCTACTTCCAACTGGTTTTTGTAAGGTTTTTTGAAAACAATTTACCAAAAGCAGTGTCCACATCTTTTATTTTCTAAAACAGTTGATCACCGAGTTTTTTTTAAATAAGTTTTTATAAAATATTTTTTTAAAAACGACTAGGTTAAAAATATTTTTAAAAATACACCACAAAGGCGGCATCGTCGATGCCACCTTTCCCCTATAACTAAAAAAATATTTTAAAAAAATTTAATTTTAATTTTTTTTTGTTATATATATATATATATATATATATATATCAAAGACACCTAAAAATGTTTCAAGTATGTGCCTTGAAAGCCTCTAAAATATAAACTATAAGACCAATTTAAATGAAACTTAAAATATGAATTAAACATATAATAAATTATTTAATTATTTGATTAATAATTACTAATTACTAATTTATAATTACTAATTATAATGAATAATTATAAAGAATAATTATATTAAAAATTAAATAATTAATTATTATGTAATAATTTTTAAAAATTACTATTTAATAATTACAATGAAAAATTATAATTTATAATTATATTACAAATTAACTAATTAACTACTATATAATTAATAATTATATTACTAATTAACTAATTAACTATTATATTAATTTTTAATAAATATTAATTAATAATTATAATGAATAATTACAATTTATAATTATATAACTAATTAACTAATTATAAAAAGAGTCTCAGCTCTATCTTTCTCAAAAAATAAACTAATTAACTATTATATACTTAATAATTAATTTACTAATTAACTAATTAATTATTATATAATTAATGACTAATAATTACTAATTAACTAATTACAAATTATATAATTAAAAATTATATTACTAATTAACTAATTAATTATAATATAATTAATAATTATATTATTAAGTAACTAATTGATTATTAAATAAATAATAATTATATTACTAATTAACTAATTGATAATTATATAATTAATTATTAATAATTATTAATTAGCTAACTAATTATTATATAATTAATAATTAATAATCAATAATTAATAATTATAATGAATAATTATAATGAATAATTATAATGAATAATTATAATTAATAATTATAATTAATAATTATAATGAGTAATTATAAAGAATAATTATATTACTAATTAACTAATTAATTATTATTATATAATTTTTTATAATTAATAATTAATAATTATAATGGATAATTATAATTTATAATTATATTACCTAATTAACTAATTAACTATTATATAATTAATAATTATATTACCAATTAATTAATTAATTATTATATAATAAGTTTTAATAATTACTAATTATTAATTATAATGAATAAACATAATTTATAATTATATTACTAATTAACTAATTAACTATTATATACTTAATAATTATACTACAAATTAAATAATTAATTATTATATAATTAATGATTAATAATTACTAATTAAATAATTAATTATTATATAATTAATAATTATATTACTAATTAACTAATTAATTATTATATAATTAATAATTATATTACTAAGTAACTAATTAATTATTAAATAAATAATAATTACATTACCAATTAACTAATTAATTATTATATAATTAATTATTAATAATTACTAATTAACTAACTAATTATTATACAATTAATAATTAAATAATTAGTAATTAATAATTAATAATCAATAATTAATAATTATAATGAATAATTATAAAGAATAATTATATTACTAATTAACTAATTAATTATTATATAATAATTTTTAATAATTAATAATTAATCATTATAATGAATAATTATAATGAATAATTATTTTACTAATTAACTAATTAACTATTATATAATTAATAATTATATTACTAATTAATTAATTAATTATTATATAATAATTTTTAATAATTACTAATTATTAATTATATTGAATAAATATAATTTATAATTATATTACTAATTAACTAATTAATTATTATATACTTAATAATTATATTACTAATTAACTAGTTAATTATTATATAATTAATGATTAATAATTACTAATTAACTAATTACTAATTATATAATCAATAATTATACTACTAATTAACTAATTAATTATTATATAATTAGTAATTATATTACTAAGTAACTAATTAATTATTAAATAAATAATAATTATATTACTAATTGACTAATTAATTATTAACTAATTAATTACTAATAATTACTAATTAACTAACTAATTATTATACAATTAATAATTATATAATTAATAATTATATTACAAATTAACTAATTAATAATTAATAATAATAATTAATAATTAATAATTAATAATTATAATGAATAATTATAATGAATAATTATAAAGAATAATTATATTACTAATTAACTAATTAATTATTATATAATAATTTTTAATAATTGCTAATTAATAATTATAATTTATAATTATAATTTATAATTATATTACTAATTAACTAATTAACTATTATATAATTAATAATTATATTACCAATTAACTAATTAATTATTATATAATAATTTTTAATAATTTTTAATTATTAATTATAATGAATAAATATAATTTATAATTATATTATTAATTAACTAATTAACTATTATATACGTAATAATTATATTACTAATTAACTAATTAATTATTATATAATTAATTTTTAATAATTATAAATTAACTAATTACCAATTATATAATTAATAATTATATTACTGATTAACTATTTAATTATTATATAATTAGTAATAACATTACTAAGTAACTAATTTATTATTAAATAAATAATAATTATATTACTAATTAACTAATTAATAATTATATAATTAATTATTAATAATTACTAATTAACTAACTAATTATTATATAATTAATAATTATATAATTAATAATTATATTACTAATTAACTAATTAGTAATTAATAATTAATAATCAATAATTAATAATTATAATGAATAATTATAATAAATAATTGTAAAGAGTAATTATATTATGAATTAACTAATTAATTATTATTTAATAATTTTTAATAATGACTAATTAATAATTATAATGAATAATTATAATTTATAATTATATTACTAATTAATTAATTAACTATTATATAATTAATAATTATATTACTGATTAGCTAATTAGTTATTATATAGTAATTTTTAATAATTACTAATTATTAATTATAATTAATAAATATATTTTTTAATTATATTACTAATTAACTAATTAACTATTATATACTTAATATTTATATTACTAATTAACTAATTAATTATTATATAATTAATTATTAATAATTACTTATTGAAAAATTAATTATTATATAATTATTTATTAATAATATTAATTAACTAATTAAATAATATATTATATGTTTAATCGATTTTTTAACTTTCATTTATATTGGTCTTATAGTTTATATTTTATAGGTTTTCAAAGGCACATACTTGAAGCATTTTTAAGTTTCAAGTCGGTGGCTTTGAAAGCATATAAATTATTTTTCGTCAACATTTTTTATGAATTTTTTTTATTTCAACTATTTGTTACACGAATGGCCTAAAGGCCTTCTTTTTTATTTTATTATGGATAATCCCTCTTTTAAGGGTTGAAGGAGAACCCGTACATGACCCGTAGGCCCAAGGCACAAGGCCCGACATGACCTGCAATACATGACCCGAAGGCCGAGAGGCATACCATGCCCAATACATAACCCGTAGGCCCAACCCACTAGAATTGCCCCTCCCTAGCTTATGTATCATTGATCTCCAAGCTCCCCACCTTTCATTGCTGGTCGGTTAACATTACCTCGTACAAAGTTGCACGGTGCCTGGTCCCAATGGCGGTTTCCATACCCTCTCATTCTTTCAATCTGGTTAGCTATGCATCTGGTGACTGTGCTTGTTGCTCTGATCCTCTTCTAGGGCCTGCTTTGTGTGAACTGGGCTACTCCATGGTCTCTGTGACCTGAAGGCCCTGTGGCACGAAGGCATTTGATGGCCCAAATTCCCTTGAGACCCGTAGGCCCAAACCGGTGGCTCGAAGGCCCAAATCGGATAAATAGTTACGACTGCTACAGTACCGAACAATACCTACTATAGTACTGCTACAATACTGCTACAGTACCTGGAAATTCGCCTCCACCCAGTTTTGAACCTCGGTCTCTTAGATGTCAAGTAGGAACCCTTACCACCCGGGTATGGGCTCGTTGGTTATGTTTAATACATGTTTTAAATTTCATTTATGTTGGTCTTATAGTTTATGTTTTATAGACTTTCAAAGTCACGTACTTGAAACATTTTTAAGTTTTAAGTAGGTGTCTTTGAAAACTTATAAATTATTTTCTATCAAAAAATTTTACTAAATTCATTTTATTTTCAACTATTTGTTATATGTTTAATCCATGTTTTAATTTTTATTTATGTTGGTCTTGTAGTTTATATTTTATAGGCTTTCAAAGTCACGTACTTGAAACATTTTTAAGTTTCAAGTATCTTTCTTTGAAACCTTATAAATTGTTTTACATAAACATTTTTTATGAATTTTTTTTTGTTTTCAACTATTTCTTATATGTTTAATCTATGTTTTAAGTTTCATTTATATTGTTCTTATATTTTATATTTTATAGTCTTTTAAAGTCACGTACTTGAAACAGAATCCTACATCAAAAATGTAGAATGTTCTGCGCAGGAAAGGGAGAACTAGAATCCCACATCGGAAATGCAGAATGATTTACAGGGTAAGCCCTTTTATAAAAGGGAGTCATGAGTGAGATCTTCTATCAGAATCCAGACTGTTGTAATGGCAATACTTCTGGATTTTAAATAGAAGATAAATTCTGCTGAAATTTTTAATTTTATTTTAATTTTTGTTTTGTTTTGTTTATATATATGTATATATAAAAACGAAAAAAAAATTAAATTAAATTAAAAATAAAAATATTTTAAAAAAATATTTTTTTTTCATTCTAGAGGAAAGGCAGCATCGCAGATGCCGCCTTTGTGGCGTATTTTTTTAAAAAAAATTAACCCATCATGTTTTAAAAAAATATTTTTTTAAAACTTATTTAAAAAATCCGTTAATCACCAGTTAGTGGATACAATGCTATATGTTCTTATGAACTTCCATCGAATGATGTCGTCTAAGATCGATACTTATGTCATCAGGGTAGAAATCTACGATGTCCTGGAAACACAGTTTTCGATGAATGTTTCAACCTAATTGATTGTGTACCTTGTTCGCAGACGGGACACTCATGACTTTCTTTAATGTTGTATACTGGAAATTTTCTATAAGTAGTAAATTAATTTATCGTCCTGTACAACATGGATCTCATTGTGAAATATTCATTTCTATACGCATCATACAACATAATACCTGAATCCTACAATAATTTCAAATCCTCGATCAATGGAGCCAAATAAATATCAATATCATTACTTGGTTGTTTTGGTCTTGATGTAAGCATAGATACCATGATTTTTTCGGTTTCATTCATAACTATGGTGGCAAGTTATAATTTACCAACATAATCATTCATGTATTGTGAGTGCTTCTTTGAAAACCAAAATGATTCACTCCCTCTGTAGATAATGCAAAATGAAGGTTTCTCAGGTCATTTCCCAAATCAGGATACTCATGATCAATTATCTTATACTAAGGAGAGTCTTCCAGGTGACGTAGTTTCTCGTCTTTATTTCTTCTGTCTGGGTGTCACCTCAATTGCCCTGTGGTCTCCTCATTTCTATATAGACGTATAAACCTTGGAATGATTAAAAAGTGTCATACATCTTTCGTAGGATAGAATTCATTTTTCTTGTTTTGAGAAGCACCACACTTTGGGAATTCTCTAAGTGATTTTTGGTCCTTGAGAAACTATATATAGTCATTTGGGTAGGTGTGTATTCATTCAGAGATCATACCCATCCAACGTATCATTTATTTGGCGTCGTATGTTCAGCTCAGGAGCTCATTATCTTCTGGAATAATTTCATTCAAGAGATCAAGTAATTCTATTAAACAAGTATCACTCCATCCATTGCCTGCTTTCAAATTATACAACTTCAATATGACTGAAAATGTTGTATATTTAGTGCAACCACCATACAAAGGCGTCTTTGCAAAACTCTTTAACTGCTCAAACAATTTTGGGCAATCATGAAGTTAATCTTCAACTGTCCTGATCATTTCCTCAATATGATATTCATCATCATTCAAATCTATAAGCATGTCCTCAATATGATCTTATTCATTTTCCACACTTGTAATCATATCATATGATCCATAAAATGCATTGTTATCCCAGCCACTAGCTATATTCGCTTGTTCTCAGTGTTTATTCCAATATTTATAACTTTGATCTATTCTGTGATAGATCAAGTGTTCTTCCAACTCCTTTGGACTAACTTATCTTGAATAATAACAATATAAACATAGACAAAGGATTTGATAAGGGTTATATGCATGATCTTTTGCAAACTCGATGAACTCTTTCACTCCATCTTCATACTCTCTTATCAAACGATTGAAATCCATCCATTATTTATTCATATCCATGCTATTTGATTCGGTGATATTAGTATTTAACAAAATAAATACAAAAAATATTTATATAATGTAATGGTTTTCATAATTCTATAAAAAAAAAACTTAAAAGATTTTGAAAAAAATACAATTCAAATGTCCTTTGAAAACTATTTAAAAAATCACATTTGAAATCCCATTAAAAAAACAACCATTTACACAAATTTATCTTTAAAATAACATGCTCTTTTTAAAATAAATTAACCAGTTCTAAACACTCTTTCACAAAACCACAATTCCTTTTTTTAAAGCATTTAAGACAACTTCATGACCCAATAATATTAATCATTTAAAATGAGCGACATCCCTCTAAGAAACATTTAAAAACACTTGAATTGTTTTAAAAGAGAAAATTAGGAATTTTCACAAAGACATAGATCCTAATAGAGATACTTTATAAAAGATACATAGAAAACACCTTGATTCATCCCAAATCAATCAGTGTTTTATGATTCCATCAGATTATTCCAAAGGTAGGTGTAATAATAATAATTTTCATAAGCATTTGATATTGTGCTCTCCACTATTGTATATCCCTTATCCATGCTTCCATTGTCCAGTTATATCAATTATCCTTCACCAAAACACCAGAGTCCCAACGGATATGTTCCATAGTCAGTGACCACACTCACAACCATAAAACACTCATGTTCCTTTTTACTACAAACAATGCATTATCCCAGTGATCATTAGCTCACACCAAATCAATTGGTTGTACACCCCAAGAACAATGTATATGTCTCTCACATGAAGTACTATCAGTTCCTTCCTTTATAAATACACCTAATAAAATATGTAACCATGAACCCATTACATAATTAAAAATTTCTCAAGTGTCATTCCTTTCACACAAAGAATTTCCCTCTGCTACTCATCACTAGAAGAAACTATGTTGCTTTCTCGATTCTTTTAAGTACAGTATGTCTCAAGTAAAAATAAGAAAAGAACTTTGGTACTAAACTAATAGATGGTATGATTTTCCATAGTTTATTTTCTAAAATCTTCAAAAAGACTTTATAAATGACATTACAAAGAATAGTCATTCTAAAATTCTTAACTGAACTCATATCAGTAACCTCTAGAATCAAAGTTAAGAGAGTATCATTATAAGCCTCAAGAGAATTCTTACCTCCCCAAAACTCATTCATAAGGTTAACAACATCAAGTTCCAAAATAGTCGATAACATTTTAAAGAAATTATCATAAATAAAATCTTGGTTTGGTACCTTTGATGGATGTATAAACCTAAATAGCACGACCACTTCATAACATTGAATATCAATAGTTAATAATTCATTCATATAATTTGTTAAAGTTTTAATAAAATAATAATTTAGATATTTAGATATAAAATTATGCTAAGAAGAAAATATGATTTGATAATCACTTGAATTGTATCATTTTTCCCTTTTAGGGGATTCACCATAAAGTGCTTGCGGGCGGAAGGATTCATTACATATGTTATTATGGTAATTTGACTAGGGTTTCCAAAAAGTGTCTCATGTAGCTTTGGATAGGTAGGGATAACAAAAGATATGTTTCCCTTATAACTTAATTTATCCCTTAATAAAAATATCAATGTATTCCCCTATGAAATAGGATTCTCATCCAAACAATATAAATTTCATGTGGTGTTCTTATTCCATTTATTTCATGCATTTATCCTTTATTGCTCATTTTCCTATGGGGGTTATTTTTAAAACCATGAGGTTACTAAAAATAGAAGTTAGAGATCTGATGTAGTGACTTAGTTGTATCTTTACTTCTATGTTATGGTATATCAGGTTTGGGGATTTATTTCAAATCAGGTATGTTCTGGAATTTCTTCTGCTATCTGCAAGTTTTGGGGGTTTAATTTATGTTTTGGGGGTTTAACATTAGGATTGTTGATTTGTACCAAATCCAACTAGTGGTATTAGATCTTTTTCTCATTCTACTATCAGTTACCAAAAAGTGGTATTAAAGCTTGGTTACATAACACATGGTGATTATTTTATCAAGAATCGATATAAAGTCTTGGTTGTAAGACTATTGGGTTTCCTTTAGTGAAGTGGTTTTCTAAGATTTGGTGGAATTGCACTAGTAACAAAGTGGTGGTACCATTGAAATGGGTAAGGTTTGGATTGATATTCAATGGTGGAGGATTCAGACTTTGGGGGAAAATGGCCTTCCTACTCTTGGAGAGTTCATAATTTACATTGATTTTGAATTATTCAGAAGCAAGGTGTTCACTAGAATGGGAAACCATGAGATGAAAGCATTAGATTTTTTTTAAAAGGTGTGTCCAAGAGAATCTGGATCCAAGAGGGAAGAATGACATGCCTCAACGATGTTGAGTATTAAAGGTGGATGTGTAGTAGAGGGAGGGATCAAGGAGTATGATTGGTCTAGGTTTTGGTGCAACAATGGTTCTCGGTGAGAATGTATCAATGCTTAGAAAGTGAAGCATTTTGATCCATATCTAGGGAGAGAATATTGACTCCTAGTAAGTGTGGGGATGTAATCCCATACTAGAGAGAGTAGATCAATGTCTATCAAGTGCATGTCCTAGGTGCCACCTATGTAACTGGGGTTCTCATGATAAATTAAATGGAGGAGATCAAAATCAATCATGAAGTCAATCGCATAAAATCTGAATGACATAAAAAAACTATTCATCTCACCTATAAACACCCCCCACTGAAACAACCCCCTTTTACCCATGTATAACACATTCCAAAAGAAAATCAACCCGCTTTATATAACCATCAAAATCCAAATATAATATAGAAAAAATGTTCCCAAATCAAAAAAAAATTATAAATTTCCAACCAGGCCTTTGAGAATTCATTGATAACCAAAACGTGAAATTATTTTAAGAATTTTCAAAATGATCCTTAAATATTTCACCCAAGTTGAACACATAAAATTCCTTTTTGGAGACCAAACATGATTCAAAACTTAATGAAAAACTCCTTTAAATAATAAATGAATTAAATTACAACATAAATATATCAAACATACATAACGGGGTGTCTAAAATTCATATAAGATATCATTTCATATTACTAAATCAAATTAATATATAAGATTCATAAAATGATAAAAAAAGAACACCAAAGTTCAATAACAATCAAATCCCCTTCAAAAAGCGACATTTAATTAGGAAATAAAGTAGAAATCTTAATTTATTACTTGTAGAAAAAATTTCAAGGTCATTAAGTGGCTTGAACAACTATTTAAAAATATAAGTGCATGGAAATGGCCTATAAGGAATTTACAAAAGCACTTAGAGTGAATTAGAAAGTGGTTCTAACAATATACGGATAAATGAACTTTGGGAAACCCATTTAAGTTAACTTGAAGGTCACCTTGATAAGAAATCATTATGTCATCATCCAAACTAGCATAATTCAATATACTTTAGATGAAGAATGGGTTTAAAATACTCAAGAACCCAAAGAATGTCAATTAAAAAGAGTTTCATATAAACAACTACCTAAACAAAGATAAGATGATAAGAAACATCTGAGGAAGTGAAGAGAGTGTTGGTATTTTGGATATCTTCTGATAAACCCAACAAGTGATTGGAAAACATTTAAAAACTTTATAAAAATATGAGAAACCCATAAACATGATCATTACAATACATTCACACTTGACAAAACCTTTTCCATGTTCACAAACACACACACATTCAGGGTATACGATCACGTTTCACCAAAGGACCGCCAATTTCTTTCAAAAACCAACCAACATGCAATTAATTTACTGCACAAACAAGGACCACCAACGGACACAATTTTCAGTGGGGCGTTTAACCCGTATAATTCACAGCACCACCATCAAACAAAGAGAAAGAGGAAAAAACTCACTGTAGAGGTGTCGTTCAGCGCGCGGTGGAGAGGCGCGCAGTAGAGGAGGCTTCCAACGGAGGAGAGGTGCCCAACAGAGGATATTAACGCGGTGGAGGAGAGTCACACGATGGAGGTGTGGCACACAGTAGAGGTGTGGCACGTGGAAGAGGTGTGGCATGCGGTAGAGGCATGGCGCGCGATGGAAGAGAGGCGCACGATGGTTTGGTTCGCGCATGATGGAGGTGGGGCGCACAGCGGAGGAGAGGCGCACAACGGTCTGGTTCGTGGCAGAGGAGAGGCGCACAACATAGGTGTGGTTTGTGACAGAGGAGAGGCAGTGGGAGAGGAGGAGGAGGAGGAGGTGCGGCGGTAGTGATCAGCTTCCGCAAGAGCATAAGGGGTGTGAGGAATGAGGAGAAAGTTAGAGTTTTTTATAAAACCCAGTGAACCTTTTATCAGTGCTAGCTAAAAAAATACTGATAAAGGTATGGTTTATCAACGCTAAAATAGAAAGTGCTGATAAAACATGCATTTATCAGTACTTTTTTAGCACTCATAAAGATAGGTCTTTATCAGCGCTTTTTTAGCACTGATAAAGATATAATGTTAATAATTTAATTCTATTATTATATATATTTATAAAATTATAAACATGATAAATATATATTTATATTTATAAAATTATAATTTAAATAATTATAAAATTATAATAAATGTACTTATTATATTTATAATCTTAGAAATATATATAATAATATATTAATTATATAGATTTATAAGATTATAGATGTATATAACTATATTTCTTCTAATTTTATAATTATTTATATAAATATTTATTTATTTATTATTATAACTATAAATGAATATATATTTATTTATTTAAATAATTATAAAATTATAACAAATTAATATTTCAAATATTTATAATTTTATTAATATTTATATTTAATATATTTATTATAATTTTATAATTATTTAAATACATCTGTATTTATTTATAACTATAAATATAAATATTTTTATTTATTTCTCAATATTTCTATATATTTAATTAATTATATATAACATTATATATAAAAATAATAAATATCTTTTTTATGAATTAATAATTATTTAAATAAATTAATATTTATTTATATTTATAAATAATAAATATAAATTTATTTATTTTTCATTAAAAATTATAATAAATAAATTATTTATATTTTTAATTATATATATATATATAATTATAAAATTATGACAAATATATTTATAATTTTATAAATATATATCATTAATATATTTATTATAATTTTTTAATTATTTAAATATATTTATATTTATTTAGAATTATATTTATAACTATTTGTATTTATTTATAGATATTGGTATATAAATATATATAATTAATATATTTATTATAATTTTTTTCCTTTTTTAAATATATCTATATTTATTTAGGAATTATAATTATAAATATTTGTATATATTTATAAATAAATTTATTTAATTATATATTTATAACTTTATAAGTAGTATAATAAATATATTTATTATAATTTTATAATTTTTTACATATATATATGTATTTATATATATAATTATAATTATAAATAAATATATTTATAAATATATATTTATATATATATAATTATAATATATGTATTTATTGTAATTTTATAATTATTTAAATATATATATATAATTGTAATTGTAATTACAAATAAATATATTTAAAAAGTATTTATATATACTTAAAATTTAATAATTATAAATATAATAAACATATTTATTCTTTAAATATATTTAATGTAATTTTATAAGTATTGAGAACATAATATAGTATATATATGGGTAACATGAATTAATCATATACACCTAGTAAAATATACATAATAAAAAACAAGTCATCAATGGACAACATGAATAATAATAACAGTGTAATGTATAGATGAATATTCATGATGATACATAACATGTACGCATGCATGATCAATATATTAATTGACCAAATTCATTGGACACATATATATTTAATTATAATCTTATACTTTTTTTTAAAAACATTATATATATATATATATATATATATATTTGAATTATTAAAAAGTATATATTAATTATAAACATGTGTTTTTTATTTAATATATACAAATAAACATTATTTTTTAATATAAATATAATAATTATATATAAATTATTATTAAAAACTTTTATGAGTGCTAAGAATAACGCGAATAAATCTTCCATTTATCTGTGCTAAAAAAGTGATGATAAAGGGTATACCTTTATCAGTTCTTTTTTTAGCGCTGATAAAGGGTAGATTTATCAGTGCTTTTAACTAGCACTGATAAAGCCCCCCTATTAGCGTTTTCTACTTAGCACTGATAAAAATGTGTGCTTCCCTTACCCTGTTTTATGGTCGTGCATCGCCTAAAATTGAATCATGGATGGAAATAGATGAACTAAGACAGTAGAATAATGAATGACAGAAATCATATTCCAAGGATAATTGATAGAGGTGATCCCATTTATCAAGATTGACTTCTTAATTATTGTAAATAATCCATGTTCACAGTTTCAAAAGCAATGATCATCGTAAAAAATAGGAAAAAAAATTAGGGTTTCTAATCGGACATTCCAAAATCACAGAAAACAAAATTGATACTGATCATAAACTGATGGGGATCAAAGGGTGGTAGACGGGGAGCCGAGGATGAGGAGGTGGAGAAGCTCTCTTTTTATCATCTCAAGTACCTCCTTTTACAGGATGCTCCGGTCATATGGGGGGATCTTGACACATGTTCTTTTTATAGGTGGCACCATCCGGTCTGCTTGAGCTGATGGAGGGAAATTTCTTCTCAAAGTAAAATGGGGTACGTGCGAAATGATCGGGCTCCACGCTAGGGATTTGGTCGTTCGGGCCTAGTGCGCTGAGTTGTGAAGTAGGGAGAAACCGTCAGCATCGCGGCGCTCTGGTCGAGGTCCATGGTCGAGGTCCACGGTCGAGGTCAAGGTCCCTGGTCGTTCTCGAGGTCGGCGTGTGAGGGATCTTCGGTGCATTTTTGTTCCGGGTTTGGGCATGCCGAGATACTGTTTGAAGTTTTTTCTCAAAGTTCTGGTCGAGGTCCACAGGCCTGGTGCACCGAGTTGTGGAGTATAGTGAAATTGTCCACATCATGGTGCTCTAGTCGAGGTCCACAGTTGAGGTTGAGGTCCCTGGTTGTTCTCGAGGTCGGCGTGTGAGGGCTCTTTGGTGCTTTTTTGTTCGAGGTTTGGGCAGGGTGAGACATTGTTTGAAGTTTTTTACCAAAGTTCTTATTATAATGGATAGCAATGAAGGTATTACGGGTGGGTTTATTTGAAGTAGTATTTTCTCAATTTTGTTGTAAATTTTTCCAACAATGTTTGCTGAAGTTTGAGGTGGTATTTTTACTGGAAGTAATATATAGTTTTGTTGCATTGCCCTGGGTTTTACAGTGAAAATTTCACTTGATGTCTAAGTTCTTATCGATGTCCACTGGAGGTTCCACTGGAATTTCCCGTGATATATAGTTTTGTTTCATTGCGGCACTTCCAATGGTTTTTGCCCGGGTTTTTTTAGTGAAACTTCCACTTGATGTACAAGTTTATCTCCATGCCCACTGGAAGTTCCCGTGCTACATAGTTTTTTTGCATTGTGGCACTTCCAGTGGTTTTTCCCTGGTTTTTGTAGTGAAACTTTCACTTGATGTCCAAGTTCCTCTCCATGTCCACTAGAAGTTCCACTGGCAGTTCCACTTGAACTTCCACTGGAACTTCCACTGGAAGTTCCACTCGACCTTCCACTCAAACTTCCAATGGAAGTTCCATTGTAAGTTTCCGTGATATATAGTTTTGTTGCATTGCGACATGTTCAGTGGTTTTTGCCTGGGTTTTTGTAGTGAAACTTCCACTTGATGTCCAAGTTAATCTCCATGTCCACTGGAAGTTCCACTCAAACTTCCACTAGAATTTCCACTCTAACTTCCACTGGAAAATATATTTTATAATTTTTTTTATTTAAAATTTCAGAAAAATAATTATTATATATATATTTATTTATTTATTTAACTTCCAGTAGAACTTCCATTGGGACTTCCACATGAAGTTCCATTGGAAGTTCCACTGGATGTTCCACTGGAAGTTCCACTGGAAGTTCCACTGGAAGTTCCACTGGAAGTTCCACTGGAAGTTCCACTGGAATTTCCACTTAAAGTTCCGCTGGAAGTTCCACTGGAAGTTCCACTGGAAAATATATTTTATAATTTTTTTATTTATAATTTCAGAAAAATAATTTTTTATTATATATATATATATATTTGTAATAATTTTTATTTAGTTATAGTTCTGTTCATATAGTTTATACGTTTTCAAATGGATTAAATCCTATTATAAATTTAATGTACTTTTCTTGAACTATTGTTTTTGTTGCAGGGTGTTGCAATGTTGTTGATAGTGATGTGGATGTTGTAGCGGCTTCTACTAAACCAGTTGTAGGGATGACATTCAAGTCACTTGATGAAGCACAATGTTTTTATGTCACTTATGGGGGAGTAAATGGCTTCAGTGTACGTCGACAATACTCTAATAAAAAGATAAAGGATAAATCAATTTTCACAACAAACCTTTATGTGTGTAGCAAAGAAGGTCATAGGAAGATTGAAAAATGTGATAGCATGGTGAAATTTCCTCGGGCTGAGACACGTACAGGTTGCCTTTCTAGAATGGGGGGTAGTTTATTGTCTTCTGACCAATATGCATGTACTATATTTGTTGAAGAGAATAATAATCCCTTGTAGAGGCCTGAATCAATTCATATGATAAGGCCCTAAAGAAAAATAACAGAAGCACAGGCAACTGAGTTAGATGTGAATGCTTCTGCGGGTATTAAACCAAATGATTCTTTCTCATTGGCGACAACTATTATAGGGGGTGAGATGTTATTGGGTACACATGTGTTGATCAGTTGAATTTTTTAAGGTCTAAATGGGAAAGAGATTTGCTTCATGGTGATGCATGTTGCATGTTAGAATACCTGGAAATAAAAAGTCAAGACAATCCATCATTTGTTTATACTAAAAAGTTTGACATGAATGGTAAAATTAGTAATATTTTCTGGTTTGATCCAAAAATGAGAACAGATTATGAGTTTTTTGGAGATGTTGTTGTGTTTGACACCACTTTTAACACTAATAAAGAGTACATGCCATTAGGTGTTTTTGTGGGGTTCAATCAT
Organism: Viscum album; assembly: GCA_963277665.1. NCBI lineage: Eukaryota > Viridiplantae > Streptophyta > Magnoliopsida > Santalales > Viscaceae > Viscum > Viscum album. The sequence goes on from OY728129.1 coordinate 4,807,341, forward strand.
CATCAGGAGATTTTTTTTTTGGGAAGCTTTGTTATATGATGAAATAGTGACTTCATTTTCTTGGTTGTTTCAAAAAAATTTATAGGTGCATCACATGAAGAGTCCTCAAACTATTTTTACTGATCAGGATGTGGTAATGGGAAAATCCATTTCTGTAGTTTTAATGGGAACTCGGCATTGCCTTTGTTCGTGGCATTTGATGCAAAATGGCACTAAGCATTTAGGTAATTGGATAAAATATGGATCTAGTTTTCTAAATAGATTTAAGAAGTGTATGTTTGAATACCATGATGCAAATCAGTTTGATAAGAAGTGGTCTTCCCTTAGAGCAGAATATGGGGATGGGAAATCACAGTGGCTAGATGATGTTTTGGTATTGTAAGAAAATTGGGTGCATTGCTTTTTGAAAGATGATTTAACATTGGGTATTCACAGAACTCAATTAAGTGATAGTTTTATTGTATTGCTTAAAGATTATGTTCATTGAAAGTTAATTTTTGTTGATTTCTTTAAGCAGTTTGAGCACTTGTTGGAAAAAAATCAGTATCGTGAAACAAAGGCAGAATTTGAGATGTGAGAGAAGTTACCTCGTAATCTTTACCCTTACCATGCATTGATGTGCTAGGTTTCTACTAGATATACACCGAAATTATTTGATTTATTTCAGCATGAATATCAATTGATTGGTGCTTGTTTTTTGATATCTTGTTTTGAAATTGGAGTTCAATTCAGTTATGTTATTGGAATGGTTCATTGTGAAGATCAATTCTGTGTATCATATGAAGCTTCAAATGAAGTTTCTTAATGTTATTGTTAAATTTTTGAGTCCGTTGGGTATCTTTGTTGTCATTTTAAAAAAAAAATGATCGGCTTGATGTGAGAGAAATACCTGAAAAATATATTTTGGGGAGATGGACCCGATTGGATAGAAATATTGTGATGTTCAAAGTATATTCTGTTGAGGTACTTAATGATAGAAAATCAGTTGTAGAAAAACGTTACAAAGATTTAGCACGAATGGGAATGAAGTTAATTATCGTAGCTTATGAGACAGATGTGGGTTATGACATCGCCTTCTCAAATTTCAGTAATTTTGAAAAGGAGTTGTCTATCATAAATACATCGGTGGATAAAATTAATGATTGTGCTAGTTCAAACAAAATTTTTAGAAAGGATTCTTTTAAAAAGAAACCAAACAGGAAAGGGGGAGATAGATTGAAAATCTTTTTAGACAATGGCTGCCGAAAGGGGAAACAATTGAATAAAAAAATTAAGCCTACTGCTATGCTGACTATATGATTTCATTTTATGATGCATTTCATTTATAAGATCATTTTTTTATTGTTAATATGTTATCTGATATCATTATTCTTTTCACAAAATGAGTCAAGGATCAAGTAAGATCATATTTTTGTGTTCAATCTAGAAAAATAGTTTCACATGTAATTTTTTTATGAGTATTATTTTCTATAACCGTTTGTAATTATGTACTTTTTCTGTTGTAGGAAGACTTGTCCACCAATTTGGAACTTCATCTTGGGAGGTAGATTGCTGGGATAGCATTGGAAGAGGCTGAAAAGTGTAGACAACATTGGACAGGAGTAGTTTTTTAAATTTTAATGAATGAATTGAAAAATGTATAGCATGTATCCAGTTTCGGTTGTAATGGATTGGTAGTGGGATTGTGATACTTCACAAAATTGTAAATGTGTTGTATGAATGTGTTCTATATGGAACTATAAAGATGTGATAAATCCAGGTTCTACAATTATGTATGTATTTGTTCTGTGAGGATGTGGTGGTATTTGATATTCCAATTTTGGTTGTAATGGATTGGGATTGGGATACTTCAATAACTTGTAAATGTTTTGTATGCATTTTTTGTGTATTCAATTGTGAAGATGGGATAAATCTAGGTTCTAGATTTCTATATGCATTTGTTCTTTGAGGATTTGGTAGTATTTGAGAGTCCACTTTTGGTTGTAATGGATTGGGATTGGGATACTTCAATAACTTGTAAACGTGTTGTATGTATTTGTTGTGTATTCAACTGTGAAGATGGGATAAATCTAGGTTCTATATTTTTGTATGCATTTTTTCTTTGAGGATGGGATAAATCCAGGTTCTTGAATTTTGATGAAGAAATCTAGAAGACTGAGTAAGAGTTATTGGATCTTTGGGCAAAGTCTTTCTATATTGAGACTCTCTATCTTCTGATGAAATCCAGATGTTGGCCAAACTTAACACTCTTACAAACAGTAAATATAATATCCTTAAAGTGTGAACATACCTATTCATCCACTTACCAGTGGCAATTAGCATCATTAAATCTAACAACAAAACCAAATAAAATCCCTCAAAAGAAAATGGTTCCCCTCATAAGGACATAATATTCCCAATGCAATGAAAATGCTAACATAACTATTCATCTATTGTCCCCGACTGTTTTACTTGTTCTTCATTCTGGCCATACTATTTCCACAAGACAGCTCCTGCTTCTATATGAAGCTTCATTCCAATTGTATGCAGGGTCGGTAAGGAAATAGTGCACCATATACAGGTGCATGTCATCAACTTCTTCTTGCGATAGGGTCTTGTTATACCCTTGATCTATTTCCATCTTCTCAATTAGATAACAAACAATTACCCAGTAGTCTAATGTTGCATACCCCTGTTGGGGACTATCTTCCACTATAAATGGAAGCATTGTGGCAGTCATCTCTAAGTATTCAGGTTTCCATTGTCTGTTGACTTGTTCAATAAATATTTTCTACAAGTGTTGTATAAATTGTATTCAGTAAGATGGTGTATATGAAAATGAATTAGATGTCAAAGAGGATAGAATTTACCATTTGTAAAGCATATTTGTGGTAACAATAAATTGCAGCAAGACCCATGCGAGGTTGCATGGAGTTATAGTAGCTGAAATGTTTTTTTTCAATATCAAACAAAAGCAAAGTCTAATGAAGATTGTCTGTATTGATGGGAATGAAGACTTTTCCATTCAAATTCATTTCTTCTTTTATGGGATTCTCTACCAAACAAGCTTTCAAATTGTTGTTCTTCCCAGATATAATTCTCTATAAAAATGAGTATAGTGAGACAAAATATTAATTAATATATTTAAAACATCAAGAACATAGATAATATTAGACTTACCAATGCAACACTTGTAATCATTGTTGACTTATTATCGAAAATTCCTACCATCTTCCCTATTTAACACTTGTTTATGATAAGATGAGTATAGGAATCTATAACCTGGTATCAATAAAAAAACAATGGAGGATGTGAGACTAATTGAATATTACTTTACAGTAAGCTTGTTTAAATTAGGCTCACCCGACTACATGTCATGCTTTTCGTGAAAAGTTGGAAAATGTCATCTATTACAAATGAATACAATTAGTTCTCAGCTTCCCGTACATATTGACTACATTATAATCACAATAATGTATAAGAAAACAAATAAATTTCAGGGGAATTGAATTGAAATCCTTGAAATGAAGGGCAGACATACCATCCTGGTTCTATTTGGAGAATCTTTTTCAACTGCTCATAGTCTTTTTTTTTTGTAGTTGTGTACTCTGCCTGACCCATTTAGGTATTCCTGACATACCTATAACAGCCTTTTTTGGTTCTGTTTTCGTTGAAACACTGCCTACCTCAATTGGTTTTTCCAGCTGACTTAGTTGTTCTACTGATTTTTGTGTCCTGTTGTTGTTCTCCTTCTTGTGTATTGGGTTTGATACGGAAAAGCGGAATCGAATTTCTTTTTCTTCCTAGCTCTGGACTTCACATTTCTAAACATTGATCTTGTTTGGTGACTCTTGGTTTTTGTCTGTCTAGTTTGGATGCTTTGATGTACAGGTGTTGTTTGTTCAACATCTTCTTGTAGTTGATCTGCAGGCTCCTTAGTCCTAGTTTCCTTGGTTCCTAGTTGTCATTTTTCCTTCTGTTGTTCTGCTTCAGGGGGAGATGTGGGTTTTTCAGGAGGATCTTGCTGCATTCCAGCTTCAATTGTACCCTCTGTTCGGGTTTCCTCCTTGATTGAATGACTCTTTTCAACACTACATTCTCTTATTCTTTTCTCTATGCTAGCATTCTCACTTACTAACTGCTTCAGTCTTTTAATTTTTTCGGTCTGTTTTTTAACAATTGCTTCCATTTTATGCAGTTTTCATTTCAGGGCTGAATTTTATGAATTTTGTTTTGCAAAAACTTTTATTTTGTCATCCTCTGGTTCCCCCTTTTCTTGATGTCCAGTAGAAGCTTCCATAATCATTGTTGGCTCATTAATTTCTACTTTTATTTTATCCTTCTCTGGATTATCCTTTTTCTGTCGTCCAACAGAAGCTTCCATAACCATTGCTGGCTCCTCAATTTCTGCAGTTGGAACTTGATGAATCTTCAGTTTCTTTAAAGCAGTATCAAAATCAGAGAGGCTCCACTTTGTGAAAGGTGGATTGGCTACTTGTTCATTTCCTTTCACTAGTCCACTTTCTTTACAATACCAATACTACAATAACAAGAAGCATATGAAGAGTATATTATACATTGAATTGAAAATAAATATTAATCCTTACCAATAAAGTGATAATTTTCCCCATAATCCTTGATGGTGCGTGTGAAATTCTTTAATTGATCTCATCAATTGTTGGTGTATCGCACGAGACCACTTTAGTGTTCTCGTGTCTCTTGAAGTATTCACATAATTGATAAAACCACAACTTAGGTAAGAACCTATAGTAGGGAAAAATAGTTGCACGTGTATATAAACATAGAAGTGTTGCTATGTCAAGATGATTGGGTTCTTGATCTCCCTTTATTGCTTTCAAAAGGGATGATTTTATTGCCTTTTGTGTCAACAACTTGACACCAGTTTGAAATCTCCTTAAATATAATGATGCCTTCATTGGTTTGAACGAGTATGAGTTGTCCATTTCTATTTGACCTTCAGTTATTGCAAAGATCCTTTGGATATCAGCTTCAGAGAAATGCCTTTCCCCTCCACCAAATCGGAAAGCAGTTGTTGAAGGATTGTAGTTATCCAATACATACATAACAGAAATATTATATTTTTTGCAATCCGATGTTGTTACTGTATTGGATATGAACGCTTCAAACATATTCCAAAATGGAGTAGTGCGCAGAGCATTTCTATGACCATCTTTCATTTGATCTTTTATTTCTTGTAAAAGTCTTTGTAAGGAGGTCAAATTTGACGTAAAATGCACACCTAAAAATAGAAATTAAGGAATTATTAGGGTCATCCACAAAATTACAGTATAGAAGGAAGGAAAAGTCTAATTTCTATTGGGACTTCAGTGGAAGTTCCACTGGAACTTCAAGTGAGAGTGCCACTAGAAGTTCCACTAGTCCCACTAGAAGTCCCACTGGAAGTGCCACAGGGAGTGCCATTGGAGTGCCACTGGAAGTCCCACAGGGAGTGCCACTGGAAGTCGCACTGGAAGTCCCACAGGGAGTGCCACTGGAAGTCCCACTGGAACATCCAGTGGAAGTCCCACTTGAAGTCCCACATCCATTGGAAGTTCCACTAGTCTCACAGGAAGTGCCACTAGAACTGCCACTGGAAGTCCCACTGGAACATCCAGTGGAAGTTCCAGTGGAAGTTCCAGTGGCACTTCCTCTGGAAAATTAAAAGAAATACTCATTGCAATTGTGAAACATATTTATTGTAAAAATGATTGAATTTATCATTTGAAAATTCTTCCGGAAGTCCCACTGGAAGTCCCACTTGAACTTCAGTGGAAGTCCCACTAGAAGTCACACTGGAAGTCCCACTTGAAGTCCCACATCCACTAGAAGTTCTAGTAGTCCCACGGGAACTTCCACTGGAACTGCCACTGGAAGTTCCACTGGAAATTCAAGTGGCACTTTCTGTGGAAAATTAAAAGAAATACTCATTGCAATTGTGACACATATTTATTGTAAAAATGATTAATTTTATTATTTGAAAATTCCACTGGAAGTTCCACTGGGAGGGCCACTAGAAGTCCCACTGGAAGTCGCACTGGAAGTCTCACTTAAAGTCCCACAGCCACTGGAAGTTCCACTAGTCCCACAGGAAGTGCCACTAGAACTGTCACTGGGAGTCCCACTGGAACTACCACTGGAAGTTCCAGTGGAAAATTAAAAGAAATACTCATTGCAATTGTGACACATATTTATTGTAAAAATGATTGAATTTATCTTTGAAAATTCCAGTAGAAGTCTCACTAGACGTCCCATTGGAATTCCCACTGGAAGTCCCCCTGGAACTTCCAGTGGCAGTCCCATTGACACTTCCAATGGCACTTCGAGTAGCACTTCCAGTGGAACTTCCACTGGAAGTTTTACTGGAACTTCCAGTGGAAAATTAAAAGAAATAGTCACATATAGTCACGTATTTATTGTAAAAATGATTGTATTTAGCATTTGAAAATTCCAGTGGGAGTTCTAGTGGGAGTTCCACTGGGAGTTTCACACTACCACTAAAATGTATATTTATAAAACTGATTGAATTTAGCATTTGAAGAAATATAAGCATTTTCATATTGAATTATTTTTTCAAAACCCCAATGGAAGTTCCAGTGGGAGTTCCACAGTGAGTTCCAACGGGAGTTCCACAGTGAGTTCCAACGGGAGTTCCACCGTGAGTTCCAGTGGGAGTTCCAGTGGGAGTTTCACTGGGAGTTTCACTGGGAGTTCCATTTGAAGTGCAACTGAAACTTACACACTACAAAATTATTTCAAGTGGAACATGCAGTGGAAACTTCGTGCATGTTAAAGTTGAACCTGCCGAAACCTCCAGGGTACATTGCATTGGAACCTCCAGTGAGGAACGATACACCAACAAAAAATAGAATTCTAAATTAATTGATAGGCAGTAAACATTTACGGAAAACAGCTCATAACACAAAAGTTCTAAATAATAAATCGTAACAACAAAAATGAAATATAGATACATATTTCAGCAAATATAATTATGTTACGCCACCTTCGTCAGACATTGATGTTGTTTTGTACAAAAATTTCTATCAGAAAATGAGACGAAACCACACCGGAGTCAAGCATTTGTCGTAGAAAAAACTCACGCCTTTGCGTTGGTCGAAACTTGCGGACAACGCGATAATGTCTTTCTGTCGTCGTTGTCGCCGCCACTGTAGTCTTCGGATGCCCAGTTGTTGTTCCCATAGTAGCTCGATTCGTTGTGGTCGTCGTACTGCCGGATTTCAGGGCGGGATCTCAGGGTGTTGTCACCGTCATCGCAGCCGAGGAGCAGTCGACCCGTCTCGCAAAACGCAAGGGCAAATCCGTCTGCACATTCGAATCAAATGAATCGCCGTGAACGATGATCCGACGGCTTGAAATACAAATGGACATATGTTCTGATCCGAAAGGTGTACTGAATATTCCAGTTAAAAACATAACCTGAGATAAAAGTGTTCATCACATCATTCAATTTTAGCCGTGTTAATTTTAGCCGTGACAACCTCTCATCTTCGATTGATGGGCATTTGGGAATACACAAATGGCTACCGTCACCCACATCCTATTCCCATAAGTCGGAACCAAGCCGACCTCCACTCGGGATTCAACCACAAACACCACCCCACTCCCCAGACCCCCGCAAAGAACCCCACCCCCACGCTCACATATATCCCCACACTCATATACCATGAATCCTCATCCTCATCGTCATCACCCACTTCCTCTTCCTTTGAAAGAGTATTGTTGCATCTAGGCAGTGGAGGACCGCACAGCCGGACGTTCCCCCAAAACGCAGAACCATCGAAACTCTGCATTTGCGTGGCCCCCGGTATCGGCCCCCAAAGGTCGTTCCACGAAACGTTGAACCGCGACAGGAAATTGAGGCGCCCGAGCGACTGCGGGATCTCGCCCGACAGGTGATTATGCGACAGGTCCAACATCTCCAGGTTGGAAAGAGCGGAGATTTGGTTCGGGATTTTCCCGGAGAATCCATTTTGGCTGAGATCCAATACGAGGAGGCGTTTTAGTTTACCGATCTCGAGAGGGATGGAGCAGCAGAGGCTGTTGTTGTGGAGGTCGATCATGGGTTGTATGTTGGAGATCTGATTGTACGTTCTCGCAGGAACCTGTCCTGTTTTTGGTGATTGAATTGCTAAGATTATCGGTAGGTCGAGAAAACTCTTGTCAGCTTGAGAGGAATTCTGTAGGAGCGCGGGTAGCATGGCAAGTGTTTGAGGAAATTCCCCAGAGAGAAAGTTACCGTGTAAGTTGATGCTGAAGAGGCCTGGGAGAGCGCCTAGCCAGCCAGGTATGGGGCCTCTAAGTTGATTCTCGGCCAGATCCAAGACCCTCAGCCTGTGCAGCTTCCTTAACCATACGGGTACCTGACCTGTGAGCCTGCACCTGCCCAGGCTTAAAAATTGAAGATTTTCAAAGCCAACTGCATCAACATCATTCGGCAACGCCTCATTCATAAAGTTCCCCGAAACCAGGAGAACGGTGAGCTTCCTCAAACCCATCAGAATTCTGATGGTCTCTGAAATATTAGTCAATTGGGTGAAAGAAACCGCAAGGTATGTGAGGGATTGCAGAGCAAGCACGTCCCCTGAAATCTGTCCTCCCAATTTATTCTGGGATAACCTTATTGCTTTCAAGGACTTGCAGGCATAAAAACTTCTTGGCAATTGACCAGTAATGCGATTGCCACCAATATCGAATATGGTGAGCCTGCTTAGCTTTGAGAAATCAAAATCAGTCATGTTTCCTTGAAGTGAACTGGACAAAAGATTTAGTGTTCTGAGATTTGTACAGTTGAATAATGAAACCGGCAGTGTACCACTGAAGTTGTTCATTTGAAGGAGGAGACTTTCCAAGTTTGAGAGGTGGCCAACATCCGGTGGGAGAGCGCCACTGAAGTTATTGGAATGGAGGTCGAGGATGGTGAGGTTGGAGATGCGAACGATGCTGTTGTCTATGGATCCCATCAGCTTATTTGAAGGTAACCGAAGCTCTCTCAGCCCCAATGCGCCGTACATTTCTTTCGGAAGCTGCCCAGTCAATTTGTTATTGCCCGCATCCAAGATCTCTAACTTGAAACATTTTCCAAGCCCCCGGGGAACCGAACCAGTGAAAACATTGAAGGAGAAATCCAAGCTTCGAATAGCACTACGATTGGTGCAAATGGAGTCCGGGAGAGGGCCTGAGAAGCTGTTATGACTCACGTTGAAGAATTCCAAATTCAAGTATCTGAAGAGATACTCAGGAAGTGGTCCACTGAGGCTGTTACTGGACAGATCGAGGCGAGAGAGATGGGTGAGGTTTTGCAGAAAAGGAGAGATTTTGCCTGCAAGTCCCTTGGAAGGAAGGTGGAGATGCAGAACTCGACCCTGATGATCACAAGTGATGCCTTCCCAAAGGCAACAGTCAAGGGTGGAGGTCCAGTTCAGAAGAAGAGAGGAGGAAGGGACGAAAGAGTGGCGAACACGCAGCAGGGAGTGGCGTTGGAGCAGGTTGCAGGTTTGGTGAGCGCAGAGAGAACCGGAGAAGAAGATGAGCATAAAAAAGGCGTAAGAACGTTGAGAGAGAAGGCGCAGTGGCATGGCTGCTGATTAGAGAACGAACAGAGGGTGGAAGAAAAACCAGGTTTACATGCGGATCCCTGTGGAATGATTACGTTATGAGGGAGATCAAATATATATACGACGTGACGGTTACTGACAGCCAAACTCACGCCGAAATTGGGTCATTTCCGTGTCGACCGTTGACCAGAATGCCAATCCAAGGCTAATTTAGAATAGGGGTTTTTTATTTTGATAAATGGGTGTGTCTAGCGCTCTTGGGCTTTGGTTTCCAAAACCCAGACAACCCCTCCCCCAACCCTTATATATATATATATATCTTATTTATTATAATTATAATTATAATAAATATATTTATAATAAATATAATAATTAAAATAAATACAATAAATTTATAATAATGTTTATTATAATTATAACAATTATATAATTATAATAAATATATAATTATAATAAATATATAATTATAATAAATATAAAATTATAATAATTATATAATTACAATAATTAAATAACTATAAATATAATAAATATATAAATATAATAATTGTATATTTATAATAAATATATAATTATAAATATAATAATTATATAATTACTAAAATTATAATAATTATATAATTGTAAATATAATAATTATATAATTATAATAAATATACAATTATAATTACAATAATTCTATAATTATAAATATAATAAATATATAATTATAAATATAATAAATATATAAATATATAATTGTTATAATTATTAATAATTATATAATTGTTATAATTATAATAAATATATAATTAGTGTAATTACATAATTATTATAAATATATAATTATTGTAGTTATATAATTATTATAATTATATAATTATTGTAAATATATAATTATTGTAAATATATACCTATTGTAAATATATACCTATTATATATATATATATATATATATATATAATTAATAAGGTTTATATATATAAAATATGATTATAATAATTAATATATAATTAAAATATAATAAATATATAGTTATAAATATAATGAATATATGATTATAGTAATTACATAATTATAATAAATATGTAATTATAATAATTATATAATATTTAATAAAGTTTATTTATATAAAGATAAATAGTTTTAATAATGATTATTTAAATATAAATTTATAAATTTATATATAATTATTTAAATACATAAATAAACCATATTAAATTTATTTATAAATATATATATATATAAATAAACATTATTAAAATTATTTATATTTATTATATTTATTATAATATATTATAATTATATATATATATAATTACATTTAATAATAAATAATTACAATTTTAAAAATAGATTTATAAATGTAAATTTAAAAATGTGAGATTATTTATAATTATACTTATAAATATAAATATAATTATACAATTATAAATCTATATTTAGATAGTTATATATAAATATATCAATATATTTAATAAATTTATTTATCACATTAATAAATATGTATTTATTTATAATAAAAGTATAATAAAATAAATATATAAATATAATAATTATAAATATAACAAATCCATAATTATAATTAATATATAATTATAATAAATATCTAATTATAATAAATATCTAATCATAATAAATATGTAAATATAATAAATATATAATTAAAAATATAATAATTATATCATCACAATAAATATATAATTGAAATAAATATATAATTATAATAAATACATAATAATAAATGCATAATTATAATATATTTATTACAAATATATATTTAATATATAATTATAATAAATATGTAATTATTGTAAATATAAGATTATAATAAATATATGATTAAAAATATAATAAATATATAATTATAAATATAATAAATATATGATTATAATAATTATGTAATTATAATAATTATTTAATATTTCATAATGTTTATTTATATAAATATAAATAATTTTAATAATGTTTATATATATATATATATATAAATTTATAAATAAATTTAATATGGTTTAATTATGTATTTAAATAATTATATATAAATTTATAAATTTTAAATATAAGGTTTATTTATATTTAAATATTTATATATAATTATAAATATAATTATAAATAATTTCATATTTTTAAATACATATTTATAAATATATTTTAAAAATTGTAGTTATTATTTTTAAATGTAATTATAAATATATAATTATATATATTTATGAGTATATATATGTGACTATATTTATTATATTTATGATTATATATTTATTATATTTATTTATTTATTTATTACTTAAATATATGTTTATAAATATAAATTTATTTATGTAAAGATAAATTTAAAATTATAAATAAATATAATTATAAATATATATATTTAACTACATATATAAATATATAATTATATATTAACAACTATAAATAAATATAATTATAAATATATGCATATTTATAATTATATATATGTGTGTATATTTTAATTTTATATTTATCATATTTATAATTATATATATTATAATATTTAAAGATATAATAAATTTATAATATTTTTAAATATATAATATTTTATATTTATTATAAATTTATTATATTTTTAATTTATTTATTATATTTAAAATATATTTATTATATTTATAATGTATTTATCATATTTATAATATATTTATGATAGTTATAATATATTTATTATATATTTATTTAATTATATGTAAATATAATAAATTCTTACAATTACATATTTATTATTATATTTACAATTATATTTTTATTATATTTATTATTATATTTACACATATTTTTATTATATTTCTTATATATTTAATCCTATTTATATTGTATTTTATATTTATAATAAATTTATTATATGTATATTATATTTATTATAATATATATATATATATATAGGTAGGTTAAGGGGATGGGGCGTGGGGTGCAAAGCGCCACTTCAAATAATAAACCTCATGCTCCATTAAACTAAAAAAAAAAACTCACCCCCAGAAATCAGCCCCAATCCAACCGCCGTGATGGACGGTCACCAAGACGGTGGGGACAGGGTGCATGGGCGAGGTCGTCGATTGCGGCCATTGATATTTGCAGACATTCACAGCCATGTAGACCGCCGCCCGCCGGTCTCAATAATTTTCCGTACACTTGGATTTTGCCATCGATGGTACGTGCTTTCTTCTTTTATTCCCTCTCCCCTCTCGTGAAACCCTGGTCTTCTAGATATCCAAAATGATCCAAGAGATATTTGTCAGATACACATAATTTTTTTTATATTTATATTTCACACATGGACACGCATATTTATCTATACCATTTTATAATATATAGATGTGTATATATATATATATATATATATATATATATATAAAAGAATATTAAAAATAAATATATATTAATTGTTATATAAATCATATTTAATAATATATAAATATATGATCGGGTTGATTTAAAATTTGAAAATGTTAGATCTTTTTGAATTAAGGACTCGGTTTGAGTTTCCGGAGAAATATGAGAGATTTCTATTTGTATCTCAAAATGGGAATATGGTTTTGCGGAGCCGTTGAAAACAAAAAGAAAACTTATTTTTCCTATAAAAGGCATGGAGGGCGATAGAGGTGACGAGTTTTATGCAAGACACAACATATGGGAGACCACATGCAGGAAACATAAAGTGTCAACTAGTGAAGGAGTGTGATTAACGCTATCGAGATCATGGTTGAAATAGAGCACTGAGCAAATCAAAGATTGTTACGCCAATTGAAGTGTGTGATTTGGGAGACTTGTACTTTTTATTTGGTGGTAAAATTATTGATTCTCACATGGAGTACGTTTTCACCAAACCACGATAATTTATGGTGTTTTTCGATTTATTTCTATTGCATCTGCAATTTCTTCACCAACAATATGTATATATAAAAAATATATGCAAGGTACCCCTTAGTCATGCATTTATTTATATATATTAGAATATAAATATAAATATATATTTGTTTATTGACACATATTTATATATAAATATTATATGCACACAGCCTTTTTTTACTTCAAAAAAACACTGATTGAGTCACCTCCAATTCATTGTCATAGATCTTTTCGCAAGTTTCAATTTGATACATGGTAGACCCCAAACAGACACTCAGATTAAAAGTTATATATGATCGTTTGAAGTTCATGTCATGTTTTCAACTTATTTTAGGTTGTTCATTAATTTATTAAATTTTTATATCATCAAATTATTATTAAATGGCATTACTTAATAACAATTAGCAAATTGTTAATTAACATTTCTTTTTAATTATTTTATAAACCATTTTGATAAATAACTTATATATTAAATCCATTCGACATGATATTTGGATTCTTTCCACTAAAATATCCATGCAACAGGATATTCCAAATCCAATTATGAGGGCTATTGGTATTTGATAAAATTATAGGAGACTAATAAAAAAATATTACAACACATTTTGGTAATCAAGATAAAGTAATAAAATATGATTTTATTTTTTTTATAAAGAAAATGGAAAGTCACTCGAACTTGATGTTATCACTATGATCAATATTGGAGAAAGATAATATCCTCACTAGAGTGAATTTCTAGGAGGGGTAAAAGTGTTTGAACATCGTACTGCACCAAAAGTGGAAATTCTACGTGTTGGAGTCCCCTGTTTCTAAGGAAGAGACTTCTAAAGAGGCTAGTGGGGGGAGATCATTGTTCTATGGAAACATGTAGATGATGCAATGGATGTTCAATTTCTTATGTTATTTTCTAGGTTGAGTGAGCCTTATAATCTACATGAGGATATGGATTCATACAATATGTTATCTCATCTCTATGATCTTTATCTAAAGAAGGTTAGACAAGAGAGATACAAGATCTTCAAGACACTTTTCATGTTCAAGCTTGGAGAGGGGGCATCGACCAGGCCTCATGTAGTCAAGATGATTGGCTATATTGAGAATTTTGACATCTTATATTTTAAACTACCTGATGAGTTTCATATTGATCTCATATTATCCTCACAACCTCATAGAATCTATAGTTTCTTTATGAATTTTAATATGATCAATATTAAGAAGTCTCTCCTAAAACTCCTTACACTAATTCACCAAGTAGATAAGGATATGAGGCTTGAAAAACTTGGAGTCCTTATGGTGAACAAGAGGAAGGAAAAGGAAAAGGAAAAGGGTTGTAAGAATAGCTCTAATCCTAAGGATTTTATGCATCACTTGGAAGAGAAAAATCTAGAGGCAAGATAAGAAATAAGATGCAGTATGTTTTTTATGTGGTAAGCAGGGCCACTGAAAGAAGAATTTTACCTTAGTAAAGGAGCACAGAGAAGCTTCAAATGTGATTGGTATCGAGTGTTACCTTTCCATTTCTACAAGTTGGGTATTAGATACAGCTCATGGTGATCACATTTGTATCTGAATACAATAACCAAATAGATTCAAGACGGTTTCTAGAGGTGAGGAAGATCTTTGAGCTACCAATGATGCAAGATTGGGTGCCTTTTCTATAGGAGACTACAACATTACATTTCCAATATGGATGATTCTAGTTTTGAATAATTGTTAATATGATCCCAGTATTACCAAGAACACTATATCCATGTCCAATTTAGACATTGATGGGTTTTTATTCAAGTTTGGGAATAAAATTTGATGCTTTTACAAATATATCATATGTTATAGTATGACAAATCTCGATAATGGTCATTATATACTCAAATATAAAGAAAAGGTGTTAGTAATTGATAATGAATTGGGTTTGCATGACTCATATCATACCCAATTGTGGAATCAATGAATTGGTCATGTAAATGAATTCTAAGATAGATTCCATGTATTAAAATCATGTCTAGGTTCTACTTGATTCACTAGTAGATGTAAAGTTTGTTAGGTGAAAATGGGTATTCAAGAAGAAATAGGGAATGGGAGGTAAACTTAGTACTCATAAAGCCTGACTAGTGGCTAAAGGGTTTAAGAAAATTCAATGAATAAACTATCAAGAAACCTTTTCACAAGTTTTCATGATGCAGTCCATCAGAATTATTCTTATAATAGCATCTTAACATGATTATGAGATTTAGAAAATGGATTTCAAGATATATTTCCTTAATGAGAACCTTATGGAAGATGCATATATGGTACAACTAGAGGGTCTTGTGACACCAAAATATTACAATAAGGTATGAAATTTTCATAGATCCATTTATGGGTTGAAGTAAGCATTTGGATCATGAAACATTTGCTTTGATGAAGCCATAAGGGAATTTGGTTTTGTAAGGAATGAATTTGAGTTCTGTGTCTATAAATAGTTTAGTGGGAGTGTAGTTGTTTTCCTAGTAGTATATATTGATGACATCTTACTTATTGGAAATGAGATACTAGTCTTACAATTTGTTACGAT
This sequence comes from Viscum album, assembly GCA_963277665.1. Classification (NCBI taxonomy): domain Eukaryota; kingdom Viridiplantae; phylum Streptophyta; class Magnoliopsida; order Santalales; family Viscaceae; genus Viscum; species Viscum album. The sequence continues at coordinate 4,823,304 of OY728129.1, forward strand.
ATGATTGAACATGTTCTTCTCCATGAAGTACTTAAGTGAAGCAGCCTACATTCTAGGGATCAACATCATTCATGATAAATCTAAGAGGCTTCTTGGGCTAAGTCAAGATACATACATTGAACATATAATAATGATAATTAGTATGGAATAATTATAGAGGGTATTGGTTTTGGTGTCACATGGTATATCTCTCTCCAAGAAAATGTGCCCTCAAATATAAGAGGAGAGAGAGAGAGGGTGAGTATAATACCTTATTCTCTATAATAGGTTCCATAATGTATATCATGATATGTACCTGGCTTGATTTTGTTTATGCCTTGATCGTGGTAGGTGAATATCTAGCAAAATCAGGAGAACTTCAAGGCTGGAAGTCATAATTTTCTACCATTACTTGAGAGAAGTAAACTTACATGAGTTCCTGGTAATTAGAGAAATGAGAATATTTGTCACGAACCAACCCGGATCGACCCTGAACCGGTCACCCAAGCCGGTCCGCGACATGTTTCAAGGGGTGTTCATAATCCCCACAGGCTGACAACCAGTTTCATGCACTAAAACTAACATGAGGGAACGATTTGGACCATAAACAAGAGGTCAACGAATAAATAAAAACTGATGATAAAATAAAACTCGTAGCGGAAAGAAAGTAAAACTGCACATACCTCCATGTGACCTTCCAGGTCACCACCCAACCAAAGGTCGACCTTGCTCTAATAATGAGCAATCCAGCCAAGAGAACCTTAGCAAAAGGAACATGCAACTGAAATGATAAAATAGGTGTGAGCATAAAAATGCTTAGTAGGGATGCGAGAAGTGAACCACAGAATCCATGCATTTTCCAATTCCAAAACAGACCAATAATACTAGTTTGAACTACAATTATAAAAAATAAGGTTTTTCATATATACAATGCATTTTGAAAACTAACAATCACAATTCCATTGCCCTTATAATTCAAAAACAAGGAAAAGAAATAAAGAGGGGCGCACACAAACTTTTCCGAAACAGCTACTTTGAAGTTCTTTTTAAAACCAACCATACATACAAAGTTTTTCCAAGAAACACCAAAACCAAGTTCAAAGGCATGATTCTACACACACAGCAAGGACAGTGGTACTATTAGTGCTTGTATCAAAGGATCACGGAAAACCTAGGAATTCAGAGGAAGACCAGAACATACTAATACTTGTGACTCCATCCCCGGTAGCTTGCCACACATGATAGAATCAAACACCCTAACGCCCGACCACCCTTTCTCAGGTCAGAATGAGGGGCTCAATCCCATAGCAATAATCCCAAATATCCACCTACTATGGGCCACTGGACAGTACATGAACTTCCAGTGCAACAATCGTTCTCAATAACCCCCTTGTTATGCTAGGTTTTTGTGCTATGTTCACAAAGAGGTGTGTCACACATTCAAACAACAAGCCATATATATATATATATATAACCAAGCTCTCTACACAATATGGCACCACCCCGACCACCTCATGGTTAGTCTCATGCCTTAAAATAAATATTCTCAAAAGAAGGCTCATACCGAGGACTCTCCTGTCTAATGATCAAACTACGAGGCAAGAGACCTAATCCAAGAGGGGTTTTCTAAACAACCCTTTCAAAGATGCCAACCGGCCTTTCGACATTTTTACAAAACCATACTTTTATAAACAACCAGAAAAGAAAATCACTTTAGTTCCAAGCATTTTTACAACAGCAAAAAAGGCATCGCATCGAGCACTTAGTGTGCAAAACCATTTTAAAACACCTATCATCATTTTTCTTGCATGAAAATTACACTCATGAAAATCAAAATATAGTTCTAAAGATCATAAACCATATGCAAGAGCCAATCGGGCAACTCAACCAACATTTGGTGTGCAAAACCCAACAAAAATGCACGACACGTTAAAAACCACTTTAAAAAAACATACACACCCCAAAACATCCTCCAAATATGTTTCACACCCCTTTTATAATTTAGAAAACCATTAAAGAACTTCATAAAACCATTTTAAACAACACCCCACAGTTTCTATATCGATACACACCCAAATCTCTCTTGAAAGATCATGCACACGCCAAAACCATTTCCAAAACAACGAATACCACTTTTACATAAATATGGCCAAACGGGCCTTTGAGCTAAGAATTCACCCAAAAAAATTCCCAAGTACCTTTTTAAGCTAAGCTAAAACACACAACACATATGAAAGTTCCAAACTGGCCCTTGAGTTTTGAACACACACACCCAAACATTTCACAATTTCCAAAAGGCCCTCAACCTTTTCAAACACACACTAAATCATTTCCATAAAAATCCATCAAAGCTTTAAAATGACGATGCCTTTAGAAAACAAGCCAAACAATTTATCGACAATTATATAAACAAATCAACCAGATTATAAACAGTTTTATAACAAGCTAACTAGTTTATGAACAAATTTTATAAGCAGGCCAAACAAAGTATAAATAATTTTATAAGCAACCCAAATAGTTTACTAGTAATCCTATAAACAAATCAAACAGTTTATTAAAAAAAATTATAAATGGATCAAACAAACTACACAAACTAGAAAACACTATAACAAACTATTTTTAACAAAACCAACTAACTTGAAAACACTATAGCAGATTGACCAATTAATTTGCAAAGGCGCGAATCAAGTAAAAGAATTAATTAAAAACACTCAAGCATTATATGGACTTATTCGAAAAGGGAAATGTGGATTCGCCTACCTCAAATCAAGTGCGGACGCAACGGCGCTTCTGCAGAAAGACGAACAATGCTCCGCGGACCAAACACACACCCTAGACAACAAGCAAAACGAACGAAACACAGCTCGCTGTATTAGGATTCAACCAAAACAAATAAAAACACCACGGATAACAAGAAGGAAAAATAAATAAATAAATATACCTGAGCAAGGGGCTATGTTGGTGCGGTGAGGCTGACGCAAGGAGGGGCGACCTTACCGGAGCGCAGAAGGTCGGAGGCCGGAAGGGCTGGAGGCCGGAACGGTAGGAGGTGGTATGGTCGGGTACAACGATGCGAGGTCGGGACATGTAGGGCATACGAGAGCCAGCCAGAGCTGAGAGGGGAACAACCGGAGGTAAGGGCGAGGACCTGGTCGACACTGGGGTCGATGGCGACAGTCAGTAGGAGCGTGAGGGTGAGGTCGGGAGTCGGACAGGGAGGGTGAGGTTGGGGAGCGTGAGGGCAAGAGGGGTTGGCCGGCCTGCTGGAGTGCACTGGCGAGGGAGGGAACACAAGGCAAGGCGGAGGCCGGGGCTGGGGATGAATTGGGGAAGGCGGGGGTAGCGATCGGGAGAAGGAGGGGTGAGGCAGTTGGGCGAAGCAGGGTGGCGGCCGGGAGGCCGGAGACGGAGGGCCTGGGCGCAGAGGTCGGGGCGCGAGTGGGAGGCCGGAGGAGGAGGACCTGGGTGCAGTCAGCTGCAAGGGTGAAGGCGGCGGGGACCCGCAGGGGAGGCCAGAACGGCTGGGATGAGCGCGGAGGGGCCGGCAAAGGGTGAGGCCGGGTCGGCTGCAAGGGAAGAGAGGCGGAGGGCCGGAGGCCTGGGTGTGGGGTTCTGGTGCACCGAATGGGAAACCGAAGGGGGAGGGGAGCTCGTCGTGCCACGCTGTGGGGGAAGGAGGGAGGGCGGCTGCGCCAGGGTGAAATGCGAGAGGGTAAGGGGGGGCCGACGCGGGATTAGGCTAGGGTTTCCTATATTTTTTTCATTTTATAATAATAATAATAACAATAATAATAAAACCAGAAATAAAATTAATAAAATAACCATAATAAAGATAATAATAATAATAAATAATAACAATAAATAAATAAATAATAATTATAACGACGACGACAACAACAACAATAATAATAATAATAACAATTTATTACTAATTATATTAGCAACAATTTTTAAATAATAAAAATATTATTAACAAATCTTAATAATAACAATATTATCATTCACATAATAATAACATTATTATTAGGTTTTAAATATTTAACTCATCTTACTCACATAAAACTTTATTTATTTCAACTGTTAGACAGTTGCGCGGCCACCCAGGTCGACCACACGGCTACCGCCCACCATGCGGTGACCACGCACGGATCCGAAACCCACTAAAATTATTAAACGACAAAAAAATTTAAATCGGGACCCATCCCAGACCTTGGCGCGAGAATCTGGAGCCAAGAAATAATAAAATAATAAAATAAAAATTAATTTAAAAAGTCAAGGTTTGACAATATTAGTCATCTCGGGGATCCAAAACTTGAAGTATTTTAGATCAATTTGATTTATGATCACGGTTAGGCTAAGGTAATATGTAAGAGAAAACTTATTATAATACGCGGTTTCCATATCTACATTGACTGAGTATGTTGTGACTTTTGATGTAGCTTAATAAGCGGTATAGAAACATTTTTTCTAGATTTTAGAGTTATACCTAGATAGTAAAGTGTAATCATATTATGATGAAATTTAAACTATGGTATTATCCATGATGTTAAGGTTGATAATGAAAAAAAAGGTATATACTCGGTGATATTGTCTCTTTAGAGATTTTCTCAGAGAGATGAGGCCATAGTAAGTAGAACAACCCCTAAAGCATGGTAGGCCTAGCAGCTGTAGCCATAACTCAGTAGAAATATGTTGATCATGTGTGGTTGACCACTTAGATAGTTAGCAATTAGCACTAGTGCAATTTGGATTCTGTTAGGGTTGGTGTCCTTAAACAAACAAAATTTATACTTTTTATTTTTAGTATATTAACAATGTTGAATATTAATAAATATCTTATCACATTATGATTATTATTTTGTGTAAAATTAATGTGATAATGTCATTAGAGTATTTGTCACATCGAAATTTCATAATAGTTCTCCTATATGATGAGAACCTTAAAGTGCAATGATTATATTCTTAAATATATGTTCTATGTCCATATGAAATCATCTAACTAGACACGGATGATACAAGCGATCAGGGGTAGTGGGATCATAAGATATTGATACTTCTTTTTATGAAGTTCGCCCTTGATAATCTCTGAGAGGAGGTTATGAGAACTGACCCACCGTAGGAATTCCACATGTTTTATGTATCATTGGATATCATATCTGTGAACATGTGTATTGGTCCTTAGACATGAGATTGCTATTAATGCATATGATGAGTCACATAATTTTTTGCATTAATGAAAACTGTGAAGATATATGCTCATGACAAGGTAGGATATATTGAGTGTGTCATGAGTGATATGAAATTAATGAATAAATCAAGAGAGGATTTATCCCTTTTGAGTCAATGGAAGTTCATATATTTATCCCTTTGATTGGAATGGAACTATCAGATAAATCTTTGGTCAATGTTGTATTTTGATGAGTTTATTTCAGGAAATTCAAGGAAATATATATCAAGAATATATATTGATGACACAAGTTATTCAACCTACTTTATGAGATATCAAGTCAAATATATTATATTACACTGTAAGAGTTCGTATGAGGTGGTTATAACTATGACCTATCATTTTCTCTTTAGGGAATATAATGTGTTTCTAGATACCTCTCTTGGTTTATGAATTGGATTCACTGGTATCAAGATGAGGGTCTATATTAGAGTCGATGACCTAGAACCAACTACTTTGTACTTTATTCATTAATAAATACCTTATCACATATTGATTGTTCTTTTGCGTGACAATGCATGTGATAATATCCTAAGGACAATTGTTGCACTAAAGGGTCATAGCGGATCTCTGCTATGATGAGAACCTGGAAGTTCCATAACACCATTCTTGAATATATGTTCTATGACCAGATGATGTTATTTGAGAGACACAAATAATACAGTCCATTAGGGGTAAGGACTCATAAAACTTCGAGGCACCTTCTCATGGTGTGCGCCCTTGGTAGTATCCATGAGGATATTATGAGAACGAGACCCGCCAGTAGGAAATCCACATTTCATAGCGTCATTGGATGTTCCTATCTACGGGCGTGTGTATTTGTCCTTACACTTTAAGATTATTATTAATGGGTATTATAACTCACGTACTTAGATGTATTGATGAAAATTATGACAACACATTGTTCGCAGTGAGCTAGGATATGTTGGGTGCATCACGAGTAATACTGCATTAATAGATAATGTGATAAAGAATTTGTCCTTTCTGTTCCATAACGGAAGTTGATATCTCAGACCCTTTTATGGAATTGATATAGCCTAAATAAATCCATGGTCATGGTAAGGAATGAGCAAGTTCAATTCCAGGAAGTCAAAGAAAGAATAATCGAGCACATGGGTTGATAACACTATATGCAACCCGCTTGATTGGAGATATCGTGACAAATGGATTACATTACATGGTAAGCGTTTGTAGGAGGTGACACGTAATTGCGGCATTAAATTCTTTCTCTATGGGTGCCTTGGTGTGTTGCTAGATGCTAACCTTGAACTTTAGGCAGGCTCCGCCTAATGCCACTGAGAAAGAGGCTTAGAGGGTCACACACTAAGTGTGTCTAAGTATCTCAGTTAAATATTCATTTAACAAGTTAAATAACGATTATTCTCGATTGTGGTTTAATAATTATTCAATGATGTCTGATCACATTTATTTTGACACTAGTTATTCGAGAGAATATATTGTGGGTGAAATAAAATATTTATTAGCGAGTAATGCAGTGATATTTATTTAAGAAATAAATAGTCATTATTCAAGGTTTAATAAATGTGGTGGAGGAAATAAAGAAAATGTAAAAACAAAAGAACATGTCGTGTAGTTTTTCTAGGGATTTGTGAGAAATAATATTATTTATTTAATTAAATAATATTAGGTGTAATTTGCTGGGCGCATGTCAAGTGATAATAATAGTCAACTATTATTATTAGACATGGGGTCTTACTAAGAAATAAATGAAATGAATAAATGTTTTTGGGTAATTAATTAATTTTATTATTCTAAGTAATAAAATCCCAATTACATTATTCTCATTAGCCTAGTCATTCTTTGTGGTTGTGCACAACGGATCTGGAGAAAGCTCTCAATCCAAGAGAGAATTTCTTTCCTCCAAGAATGCTCTCAAGTTACGAGAGAGATCATCCTCCACCGGATTAAGGAGAGCGCTTTGGAAGCTACTCTCAAGGCGATCGAAGGCGGACATCACAGGCGAAGACCCTTCCGTACTAGCACCCAGAGATTCCTTCGGCGACGTCCAGAGATACGTGGAGCACATGTTGATCACCGCTAGAGGAAGCCTACACTTGGCTTCTGCGACGCAACGACGGATCACATCAGATCGTGATCGGAAACATCAATAGAGAGAGAATTACATCAAGGTAATTCTTGTCTTTTAATTGAATTAATTATAACCAACATATGATGATCCTCTCTGTGGTTCCAAGACTTCCCTCTTTCCTTTTGTTCTTCGTTCTATTCCGAAGATCCGGCGTTTTATCATCGTGACAGATCTCGAATTGATCGTTGTTAACAGAAAAATTAAAGTTGTGTACACTCATCCACATGCTTTCGTTACGCCTGAAACCTACAGTCTAGAGGGTCACACACAAAGTGTATTCACAGGTTCCACAAATTCGGATGAATTGGAGTTTAGGACGAAGTGGACCTTACGTATAGGGACTAGTGGATGTCCAAGTAAATGATTGAAAGTAAATTAATTATATTATATTATTCTAGTTTAGAATAATGGGAATTGAATTTATTTTTCAAGTTATTCACAAGTTATTTAATTGTAAATATGTGAATACAAAAAAGAATTATTTTTCGAATGAACATTACATGTTCAAGGTTCATTAAATAATTACCGAAGGAAAGAGACAAGCTAATGGCTCATTGATCATCATGTGGCATGTAGTAATTTCATGGATAAGTGATTAAATATTTAACATTGGCATGAAAATTTTACTTAATTATTCAGGTTATTTTGGTCCAGTTTAAGAAGTTTAACTTGTTGAGGGGATTAAGTGAAATTTTAGAAAGCTAAACATAACTATTTAATCCCATTTTTGAGCCATGGATAGCGTGGGAGGACATTTTCACAAATTTGGAGAGTTTTTCTCCTATCATTTCATTTCTCAATCTTCTAGAGAGATAAAGATCAAGAATGGATCGATCTGAGTCTGAGGATTTATCGTGTGGCCTTTTGAGATCTATCATCGTAAGGTCTTCTATTTTCTGCTCTAGTACATGGGAATTAACCATGATGTTCATGGAGTTTTGGTACATGTTTGGATGATCTGGAGGGAATTTAATTTGGTGTCTTCAAGCTACAGTGATTTGGAGAAAAGTAGATATCATTGGGATTGTGCCGCTTCACCAAGGTACCATTTTGATTTTCTTTTTGTACTTAAATTGAATTGTATGAGATCATTGTCATAAAGCAGGTATCATTATGCCGAATCAAGAATTTTATGATAGATTTAGTGTTACAAATTAATAAATTTACCAACTTATATGATTTCACTGCATACTTGGTTCCTTTATCAGCTAAATCTTACTATCCAGAGAAATGCCAAAACTTCACGGTGCATATTCGACACCGTAATATAAGCCCTCAAACTGAAACACTACATATCACCATGAAACCTTCCAGAATACAAAAACTCTTCTCCACCATCCAATATATCACAGGGTAATAATTGTGGTCATGACATGATGCATGCTTCCAGATGAGATTTCAGATAAGTTCCTTTTTCAACTTCCACCACTCACCTCTAAATACATTCCTAACATCTCAAACACCACAAATCCATAAAGGAAAGGAAAATATAAAACCCAAGCTTCTAAATGTATGCTATGAATAATTCCACGTGTTTATTCATACACTAATTTTCATTGAACTATTTTAGAATTTAAAAAAATTAAATCAAAATGCATTTCCATATGTAAGTCATCAACATTATATTTCTTATCCAATTCGTCCCAAAGTGATTTTATATTGTATGAATTGAAATAGTACGCATCAAAAAAATGTTTTACAATATAGAGAGGATAATCCCTCTACCCAACTGATCCCTTTCATTCCACATAGCAATTTCACCAAGTTTGGGATTATCCTTTGTTTGTTCATGTTTTTTAGACTGAATCCCAGAAAACAAACTTTGAATTTTAAACCAAATATCCTTACGTTGTTTCCAACGTTTGTAGCACTAACAATTAAACTTTCAGAAATTCCATAGATATCCACTTTAGTAACAACACTAATTACAGAACTAGATGAATTCATTTTTACAATAATACGTCATGTTAGATTAATCCTGATCATCCTCTCCAAGATTATTAGAAAAACACACACTAAACAATATATTAATGTGATTATTAAACTAAAAAAACTATGATATTATATAAAATAATACATGATCCATGTAATGTAAAAAAATTGATGTAAAATATTAAATAAGAAAAAATTATGATCCAGGAATATATATTATGCCAAATCCTTGACTAAATCATTGAGCAAACATGACTTTCCTTGAAGAAGACATTTCCCCACTTATGTTATCATGAGTTTCAATAACTCCACTTCCAGTAGAATTGGGGGGGAGGTGAAATGACTTAAATAAAAAATTTAAAACAAAATGCTAAAAATATTTCTTCTTAATTTTCATAAAAAATCATTTCTTCGTATTAAAGAATCTCCTTTATCTTTATTTCTTTCTCTATGTTTTTATTCTTTAGATATATCATAAGGTCCTTTTACTTATTCTTATGGATGTTTATATATCTTTATGGAAACTCTTGAAAATAATGTTCAAATCCCTCCTCTCATTGTTTTTGTCTACTTCAATGTAATAAAGATTCAAAGGAGATACTTTCTTAACTTCATGAAAATTTATTCTCTTCCTTTGAAGTGTTTTTCATCTATGTCGGTTCTCTTTTATGTTTCACCCTTTGAATATCCCATATATTAAATTCTCTTTAGAAATTTAAATTCATTGTATCATATGCTTTCTCGCATGGGGTGATTTTAACATCATAATTTTTTTTGTATGGAATATATATATATATATGAATATATTATAATCTGACGGGTTGGAACATAATTAAATATCTCATGAGATTGTTATGCATGGAGCATGAGTAATGAAACTAGTCCATTATGTTATGATATCTTGGTAGAGAAACTTGTCTTATATTTATAATAACCTATGGTTGTTCATATACCACATCCCTAAATTACGATTCACGTTCATTTTCTCATGGTTCATGGTCATTACATTATGATATCCACATTTTATGCCATATGCCCTTTATATGTGTTCATGGCTTCATGGTATTTATATGATCATTCCTTTATGATATTCTTTATGGCCACTCATGCATCTACAGTTTATATCTTGTATTCTTTTCCTTATTGGGCTATTACTAACCCTTCTCTTTATTTATGTATCTCCCTAGGGTTTCATGTGCAGTGATGTGTCTCGAAAAAAATCATATATGAAGAATTTTGTGGAAGAAATATAAGTGAGTTTTATAAAAAAGAATAAAATATATTGATAATATCAAAATATACTAAACCTTTGAGTTTTGAGTGTATTTTAATCTTGAGTTATTATTGTTGGGTTAGGAACATGCATCACCGATCCACCGGATGTACACCATCAGAACTCAGTGCAGCAGTCAGACAAGCTCCATATGCTTCCGCCTATCGGATTTTATCCCATAAACCTGTTGTACCGGAAAATAGGAATTTTATCAGTCTAACTCACCATACCAAGTCGTCTACTCTCACACACTCTCAAAACAAAACTCAACAAAAACAAAGTATACAAGCAAAAAAAAAGAAAAAAAAAGAATACTTTCATTTTACATGGTTTAAGAAATTAAATCCTACGTCCAGAGGTGAACACTACTGTCATTTTCATTAACATCGGGTGATACAAATATTAAAAAACACAATTGAAAATCATAACTGATATTAGTTTAACTTTATTTTTCTACATCTTAGAACATGTGAACAAGTGTTACCAACCCAACTTTATAGTGGGACCTAGCCGATCGTCCGTTGCATCGCCATCTAAAATTTACAAACGACCCACCATTTGAACCTGGTGACTGTTGATCTCCTGTTTTAATCAGCAACTGATCAATGCAACCAGTGGAGTGATAAAGATACGCTAAAGGATGTAACTTCCACTTTCAATTTTTGTTGAACCATCCACTGTCAAGTAAACATCCATCAGTCAATGTCCCTATCCAATCAACCTTATGTCACTAAAGATCTTGCTGCCACTATCTAAACCCCAAGACCGAGTTAATGTTCAGTTCTCTTTATCGGGTTGTTTGACTCTGGAACTTGAACAAGATTCATAATCCCAATAGTAATATGACCGTCCTTAAAAAAAACCAACCTAATTGTTTTATCAAATTAAGTTTTTTTAAAGACATTCATTTATGTCCCTTGAAATTTGAGATTAAAAACAAGAAAACCAATGTAAAAGATATATTTTTACACCAGTGGAGGTCTCTCAAAAAATAAAATATAAAAAAATGAATATGAAAATCAATTTAGAATCCTTAAAAAAATTAACGACGAGAAAAATAGAAGTGGAGTTGTCAAAACAATCTAATAAATGAAGAAATATCAAAAAATTGGACATGCATATTTGCGCATCAATGTCAAATGAATTTATAAAATATTGAAAAACTAAAAATATTTAGAGGAAGAATGATACAAAATCAAAATAGTCAAAGTATCTAGAAAATAAATCTCTTTGATGTGGTATTCTCCTTTAGTGGCTTTAGTTGTATGACTATTGTTTCATCGTCTGACAAGGAAAATGTGAAACTTTTCTACCATAAAAAACTCAATTTTGGGAGTTAGTTTCTATAATATCCTATTTTGGATCTTTTTTTTTTAAATCCCATATTTCAGGAATTTTTCCTCAGTGGAATCTATAATAAAAGTTGCAATTAATCAGATAGCTAGATAAAGAAAAACTATATATTTATAGCATCTACTCGAGTCGTTTTTTAGGGACACTATGAGATCAATATTTTAATCTACTGTGAGTTCAATTACTGATTATTGTAAAGTTAAATCATTTAAATTGATCACAACCTAGTTCACCCTCCCATCTTGAGATGACTTGTAATACTTGATGAAACAAACACACCCAATCTCTCTCGCAATTTTTTTTTGATAAAATGAATTGAATAAACATGACCATCAATAGGGGTAAATCCAATCAAATGAGATTAAAAAGTATGGTCAAGTATATTTATTCATTGGATATATCTCTATATTTTTTCAAACCCAAAAAACTAGGATTAAGCTATTTTAGGAGTTCGAAGAAACATCATGATGTAAAATAAATACAAGAATTAAACAAATAAAACATCAACTGAGTTGGTTAAATGGAATTAATGGATGAATAACCATGATAAAAAGGGGGGAAATGAAATCAAGAACACTAGATCCCAAGATGCAACGTAGGACAATAACACAAAATATTTATATGGATAAAAGAAAACCCTAGCCATATTGCAGGGGATCCTGGTGAGGACAACGCTAATCGTATGCCCCTAATAAATAGCCAAGATCAACGAATATGCACAATTTTTCAAAAAGGTGTTAGAATTCGAATAATATTTATGGTTCTGATGATTTAAATTAAAAATAGAATAAGGATGTGGTGATTTAAGATGAGATTGTAATATGAAAATTAAACAGAAATCGTATTTGATTCAAGAAAGAGTTTTGAAAGAAAAAGTAAGAAAGAAGTAAAGATTGAACACGTGATTTAACGTGGTCCAATACCTTTAGAGCCTGCATGCACTGAAAGAACACCACCCACACATGCATGCATTTTATTCATCTCAAATGAAGAAACAAATTCAAGATAAAACACACCAGAAGGGATGAATAGAATACACTTCAAGATACTTCATTGCTAGTAATCAAAAGAAGAAGAAAAGAATTTACAAACCTGGACATATTCAATTCAGTATGAGGTCCTGATCAATTATTGGATGCTGAATCTATGAATCTGAAGTCAAAAGGAAACACAAGGTCTTGTTCTTCTATCTATTTGAAGCAGGAACTCACTGCTTCTTCCAGGTTTGATGAAAAGCCACAATTCTTCACCGCGAAGGATTGTCGTCTCATACTCCACCAGGAAAAGTGCACTAGAAGCGCAACTAGGGAAATAAAAAGCATAGATTCAGGGTTTGACCAGAGTATAAGCTTGCTCTGAGATTAGGTTTACATCAGAGGAGAAATGGGTGCATAACCAGGAGGTAGAACAGGGATCAATCTCCCGCACTGAGGGGATGAGGCTACAGGGGGGGCCTTAATCCCCCGGACAGTGGAAATGCCTCAAAATAACTCGACCAACCAACAGATTCCATGAAACCACACCGAATAGAATTGAAACGATGTCAGTGAAATAATCCAAATAGGTGGAGGGTTCATATCAAAAGGGTGATGATATTAATCAAAGACTAGAAACAATTCCCCACCGTGGATCGATGACTCGGCAGGTGAAGGCTGAAGGAAGAAACAAATAGGTCAAACACAACGGCCCAAACCATAGGCCCGTGTGGAAGTGCAATGCAAAAAGTATATCCAGAAAATACAATTGATCATAAAGAGATAATTAATTCCAATTTTTCATGCATTCATAATAAAGGAATATAAATAGAAGAATAAATAATAAATAATTTCAAACTGAAAACACCTAATATTCACAAATCTCCACCATTTTCATTTGAAATTGGTGATGTTCTTGCACTTACATTTATTGAATGGGAACTAAATTCATCCTATTTAAATAGTATTCAAATTTTGATAATACCACAAATTTATTCAAACTATCAGCTGGGTTATTACCATTATGTATAATGTTGACACATATGGTTCTAGATTCAATAATATCTCTAATAAAGTGTAATCTGATGTCTATGTGTTTGGATTTACCATGGCATATTAGATTTTTGGATAAATTTAAAGCAGATTGGCCATCACTATAATGTGTAATTATGAAATTACAAAGCTTAAGTTCTGAATCCAAACACTTGAGCCACAGGACTTCCTTGATAGACTCAGTCAATGCAATGTACTCATCTTCTGTAGTTAAAAGAGAATCCACAGATTATATGTTACATTTCTAGGATATGGGGACTCTACAAGAAATGAACACATACCAGGTTAATGACTTTATGGTATCAATATTACTTTCATAATCAATATCTACATATCGAGTAATCAATTCATCAGTATCTACATTTTTTCCATAACCCAAAGATAGGGTTAATGTGTGTGATAAGTATCAAAGAAGCCACTTTAGGGCATGCCATTGTAGCTTCCTTGGGTTAGCCATAAATCTGCTAAGAGTGCAGATTGCAAAGGCAATATCAGGTTTGGTGCATATCATGTAGTACATAACACCGCCAACAATGTTGGCATAGGGTATTTTAGACATGTACTCTACATCAGCATCAATAGTGGGTACTTGTGTCAAAAAAATATTAAAATGGTGTAAAAATTGTGAACTTATAGGTTTGAGAGATTCAAATAAATACCTTTTAAGAACTTTCATAACATAAGCATGCTGGGAAAGATACAACAATTTATTGGTTCTATCCCTAACAATTTCTACACCAATAATTTGTTTTGCAACCCTTAAATCCTTCATTTTAAAAACACGTTTTAATTGAGATTTAACAACAATAATGAGATTCATGTTATCACATATAACCAACATGTCATCCACATATAACAGAAGGTAAAGCAAGCAATTTTTTATAGACTTGATGTAAACACAAACGTTATATTGGATCCTTGTAAAATGGTTATTAATCATAAAAGAATCAAATTTACTATACTAATTCCTATAGGCTTGTTTTAAACCATAAAATGATTTATTCAAAAGGCATATTTAGTTAGGTTTGAATTCTTTATAATAACCATCAATAGGATTCATATACAATTTCCCATTAAGGTCACCTTGAAGTAATGTTGTTTTTGCATCTAATTATTCAATGTGATAGTCATAATAAATAGTAAAATCAAGCAGTAACCATATAGAAGAGTGCTTTACAACTGCTGAAAAGATTTCAGAATAGTTTATTCCCTCTCTTTGGAGGAATCCCTTGGTGAGTAATCTAGATTTAAACTTGATTTTATTTCTAAAAGTGTTATCCACCTTATGTTTATAAATCCACTTACAACCAATTATTTTAGCATTGGGAGAT
Source organism: Viscum album (assembly GCA_963277665.1). Classification (NCBI taxonomy): domain Eukaryota; kingdom Viridiplantae; phylum Streptophyta; class Magnoliopsida; order Santalales; family Viscaceae; genus Viscum; species Viscum album. Next base: position 4,838,536 of record OY728129.1, read on the forward strand.
TTATCAATGATAGACCAAGTGTGATTTTTATTTAAGGAGTTCATCTCTTCATCCATGGAAGATATCCACTGCTCAGAATCCCTATCATTAACAGCTTTCTAATAAGATTGAGGATTATCATCTACAAGATCTTGAGAAACATGAAATTCAAATGAAGCCATATCAAATTGATTAAAATGAGAAAGAGGTCTAGAGACTCTTCTAGCTCTATCATAGGTTAACTGGTAATCAGTATTGTTATGAGGAGGTTCATTATCTGAATCTCAATAAGAACCTGATCTAGATTAAGCTCGGGTCAAAGGAAAATGATTGAGTGGAGGAGGATGTATAGAAACCTCAAATTGGGTTGATGGTTTGGTATCAACAACACCATCAATTGATGCATCATCACTATCTTGAGTGATAGTTTTAGACTTGGGAGAGCAGGATTCATGAAACAGCACATCTCTACTGATTATACACTTTTGGTACCCATGTTTATCAACCCACAATTTATTACCTTTAACACCTTCAAGATACCCAACAAAAATACACTTAAGAGCTCAAGGATCAAGTTTATTAGTCTTGACATGGGCATATGCAGTACACCCAAAGACTCTTAGGTAATTGTAAGAAGGTGGTTTGTTATTCGAGATTTCTTTTCAAGCTTTAAAATGAAGACTCTTAGGTAATTGTAAGAAGGTGGTTTGCTATTCGAGATTTCTTTTCAAGCTTTAAAATGATTAGTAGAGGATGATCACCTATTTATGAGGTACACTGTCTTGGTGGAATCCTTTGCCTATAGTGATTTGGGGAGATCCGAGCATGCAGACATGCTTTGGACTTGCTCAAGGATAGTTTTATTTATACGTTCAACAAGTCCATTTTATTGGGGGTTTCCCTAACTGACTGTTCCCTTGCAATTCCCTCAAATTCAAGGAACCAAATGAAATCAGTAGAGATGTATTCTAATCCATTGTCAATTCTCATTGTTTTTATTTTCTTTCCCAACTAATTTTCAACAACGCTTTTCTAGGTTCTGAAGGCTTCAAAAACATCATATTTGTTCTTGAGTATGTAAATCCAAAACTTTCTAGAGAATTCATTAATAAAGGTAACAAAATAGGGGCCTACACTATGGGAGGTTGCCCTAGCTAATCCCTATAAATCAGAATGAATGTATTCTATGGGGAAACTATATTTAAAGGTATACTTGTTGAAACTGATTGTCTTAGCTTTACCCATTACACAATCTTGACCAAAAGAAAGGTTATTAGGTGTAATGTTATTTTAAAGTCCTTGTTTATTAAGTTCCTCAAGACCCTTGGAGCTTACATGCCCCAATCTCACATGCTATAATGGATTATTATTATTATTAGACACATATAGACTACCCAACTACCCAGAATGGGTCTTCCCATTTAATACATACAACCCATTAACAAGGGAACCCTTGATAATGGTTCTAGAGCCTTTGGAGATTTTTAGGAAACCTAATCAAGACCTAAATGTGAGGCCCTTTTGGTATAGGATTCCTAAGGATATCAGGTATCTATGGAGGTCAAGAACCTACCTAATGTTTAACAAAGTAATGATAGAGTGGTCATCTAGTCCTATTAAAATAGAACCACTTCCCATGACTTCACACCTCTAATTATTTCCTAAAGGAACATATCCCTCTACTCATTCTACCAAATCAAGGAAAGAATCCCTACAAAGACACATATGAAAAGAGTAGCCCAAGACCAGGACCCACTCATGAGTGAGTGATTTCTTGGACACATTCAACACTTTAGTAGTGTAACGTCCTTCCCTGACTCACTATTTAACCAGTGGCTGAACCAGTTTTCCACAAGACCTTAGGCGCACCACCCCGTATTCCAGAGGCTACTGACTAGTAGTAGAGGTGTAAGATGGTACATTGGGGAAACTATACCCATATATCAGAGTGCACAAATAAAAAATAAACCAAACATCATCCATGACAATATATAATCAAAGTGCAGTGAATAAAAGACGAAAAACAATAATATATGAAATGCAATAAAGGACCGAACTTTCATGTTGAACATACAACAATCCTCCCATTGGGTTTGTCACTGATGCATACCAGAGTAAAAGAAAAATAAAACAAAAGGGCTCTACTGCCTCGCCGAGCCGAACCTCATCCTGTCTCCTGACACTATCTGAGCTATCCTGCTTGACTACACTAATAAGGGCCTCAGCCCAACAAGTGTTTGCAATAAACATGTAAAAGGTGCTCGGGTACCCATGTGCAATAGCGGCCCGAGCAGGGTGTGAGTACAACTCAGTGGGTCACCACCAACTGTGTCTAAACGAATCAAGTATGAGTAGATAGTGCATGCAATAAGCGATAGACAAGGGTATTAATTTAATAAAATTAACACTGCACAAAAAATAAACTCACTAACCCTCGAGTTCTGGGTTGACACCTGAGGTCAACCAAACCTGCTTCGACACATTTTCAGATATCTTTGTCAAGTAGTGGATCCTCCTACATCGGGACGGATCACCCGAACAGCTGGAAGATTCTCCCAAGTCAGGATGAATCGCCAGTTTCCTATCTCAAGCAACTTCGTGTCTCACCCTCAGGCGTCAAGTGGTGGATCCTCATGCTTGGGACGAATCACCCATATCATGTCTCAAGTAAAGCAACTAGGCTCCAAGCAAATTTCCATGTTATAGTCGCTTACGTCTTCCCAGGGCGCAATACCATGCCAAGGGGAAAAGATCGTCTCATATTGGGCTCCATGCAGATTTCCATGTTGGAGTCGCTTATGTCTTCCTAGGGTGCAATACCATGCCAAGTGGAAAAGATACCAACCATAAGTGTTGGATTCCCCTACACTAGGGAAAATCACTGATGCCACATCTCACAAGATAGTGGTCCAATCCCTCAAGCATCCTATCAGTAATATTAAGTACAAGCAAGCCAAGCATATCATGCATCAATCATATCAACATATTATTATAATTCATATTGTTCAATTTATCAAATTACCAATTTACCAGACATTTGTTGCAATTTGGTGGATTATACTGCATCAAGATGAATCACTGATACCATATCAAACCAAGATACCATTTATCATAATTTACATGTCATGCCATGTTGGCCAATTAGTCTCATTGTCAATTAACATGGAATTTAATCTCATTTGATTGATTCTCCTGGCTATGACGAATCATTAAATGTAAGAATCAAGTAACTAGACACCTTAGCCAACTAGTAGATTCTCTTATAGCTGGAGGAATCACCAATGGTATGCATCAAGTAACCAGACACACATAATCCATCAAGGTCAAACTCATTTGTTTATCAATTAACTTACCATTTATTCTCAACTGGTGTATTCTCTTGCATCAGGATGAATCATCGATATCATGTCAAGTCAGGTTACCAAATTATTATATCTTGCCCACTATGCCAAATTCGCAAGGTTAATCCAACTCTCAAAAATTTCCATTAAATCAAGGGTTGGCACACCTCTCGGGTGCCTGCAAGTCCTGATCACAATTCCAAGAGACCCAATGATGTCATTGGGAGGTCAAGCATATGAATTATCATCAAGGCAGTGGATTACCAAATTAGTTAGGTCACGCGCACGACATACCGACGCGATCTCACATACTACATATACTATAAAAGTGGAAACAAATGAAAGGGAGTTGTTCTAGGCCACCTACCTAAAACAGACTTAACCCCAAGCCAAGTGAGGCTCAACGGTGTTTTTCGTATTGCCCCAATCCATTCGATCTTCCATAAACACCATGGTTCCTATCTCATGCCAAAGCAATACAATTAATTAATTATAACTCAATTATAATTAATTAAATTATAATAAGTAACCTTACTCCCAATAGTGGAAGACCACATGCCGAAAGACATACCGTACACCGTCGCCTAGTCTAAACAATGACCAACCCTCCTTAGGTGGTCCGCAACATGCTTCTGACTCCATTCCAGGAAAAATCCCCATAGCACGACAACACAACAACCACCAATTTAATATAATTAAATTGGAGTCCTTGAAAAGAGAAAACCAATGATGTACCTTCAATGAATCTCCCTTCAACGGTGTGTGTTCAACAACATGGGATATCTCCTAGCTAGGTAGATCCAAGATCTCATCATCCTCAGAGAAATCTGTCAGGATTTGGTGGATCACGATCCGATTTATAATTTGGATACAAGCCACGACTATGAGAAAAACAAAGTGAGAGAGACAACAAGGGATTGCAGAAGTGAGAACTCGCTGAGAGGAATCCATCGCAACCGGCGATGCATCAATCGGTGAAGAGACGAGATCACAAGGGCTCTCCGTTTCTCATCGCTTCATGCGTAAGGGATTCGAGGCGGAGGAGTTTTGAGGATTAAAAAATATTTTCGTAACTTAACTTCCGCCCACACTGCCTAGGAAGAACTATGCGTTACGCAGTGAAAATTCAATCCATGCCTCCCAAGTCCATTTTTATGCCTTAAACCCATTTTTTCACACCCCGTAAAACAACCTTGCATCGTAAATGACCTATTTACGAAGTAAATAGGCTTCTACAGCCCAAAACAGCAATCTGAAAGCCCCATACACTCCCCTTTCGGCTCCCCGAACCCCTGAGCCTTCACCTGAGACTTGAACACTATCCAAAAACATCCTTATGTAACGTTTAAACACTCAAAAACTCATCCTAATTTTTGGTTCTCAAGATGACCCATCCACAAAAGGAAAATTTTAAATTGCCCATTGAAAAACTCAACCCATAATAACACGGGTTCTTACAAGCAGTGTCATAACCAGAATCCACTAAAAGGGACTGGTCAGTAGGTTCTTTGGTCTCTGGATTTTGTTTTAGTTTTTTACACTCGGGTTTAGTTTTCTTGTGCTTTTCACAGTGGAAACAAACAATTTTTCTATCCTTAAACTTAGACCTAAAGTTGGATGTTTTATTATTCTTGCTTTTATCTTTACTATAGTCTTTCTTCTTACCCCTGGAATGTGGCACACCCCTTGTAAAAAGACTCTCAACATCACCCTTAATTCAAGGTTTAGAATGTAATTTCTTAGAAAGTAGGGCAGATTTAACCTCTTCTAGGGTTAGAGAGTCATGACCATACATCATTGTCTCTGCTAATGTGTTAAGAGGCATTATCTAAAGAAATTAAAAGAATCATGGCTTGATCTTCATCATCAACATCCACATTTATATTGACTAAATCAAGCATGATTTTATTGAATTCATCAAGTAGGCTTTAATTGAAACACCAAATTTCATTTTAAATGTAAACATGCAATGTTTCTTATAAATTTTACCAACAAGTGAAATTGTCATGTACAATTTCTCTAATTTAAGCCATATACTAGCAACAGTAGTTTCATAAGCAACTTCTCTAAGCACTTTGTCGCCTGAAGAAAGATGCAGAAAACTATGGGCCTTAACAAGAAAATTAGAAGAGGTATCTTAGTAAATAGTGGAGGTCTGCCCATCAACGGTCTATGTAACAATGGGTTTCTTAGGCCCATAGAGAGGATCGATCAACCCCTGCTGAACAAGCAGACCTCTCATCTTAGTCCGTCGTAATTTGAAATCATTGTCACCATCATATTTTTGGATTTTAAACCTAGTTGAAGCCATGTTTATTTGAATGCTCTGATACCAGTTTGTTTGGGACACCGCTAATTGTACACCCCCAAGAAATAGCCAAGATCGGTGGATGTGTATGTTTTTTCAATTAGGTATTATAATTCGAATAATATTTATGATTCTAATGATTTCAATTAAAAAAAGAATAGGGCAATGGTGATTTAAGATGAGATTGCAATGCATAAATTAAACAGAAACCAGATTCAATTCAAGAAACAGTTTCAAAAGTAAAAGTAAGAAGACAGTAAGGATTGAACATAGGATTTCATGTGTTTCGGTACCTTCGGGTCCAACAGGCATGGAAAGAACACTAACCACACACGCATTCATTTTATTTATCTCAAAAGAAGAAACGTATACAGGATAAAACAACCAGAAGGGATGAACAAAATACAAGAAAAGGAACGTGGAACAACTTATTTGACAGTAATCAATATAAAGAACTTACAAACACGGACATATTCAATTATGTCTGGGGTCGTGATCACTTCTTGGATGCTGAATCTGCGTGTCTGAGCTCGAAAGGATGCACAATGTCCCATTCTTTTGCTACTTGAAGCAGGCCTTCACAAGTTTTTCTAGGTTTGATGTAAGGCCGCACTTCTTCACCTGGAAGGATTGTCGTCACAAACTCCACCAGAAAGGGGGCACTAGAAGCGCAACCAGGGAGACGACAGGCTTAGAACCAGGATTTGATCATAGCAGAAGCTCGTTCTGAGATTAGGGTTTCACCAGAGGAGAAATGGGAGCATAACAGGGAGTCAGAACAGAGATTTATCTCTTGTGTTGAGGGGGCGAGGTTTCAAGGGGCCATAAATCTCCGAAAGTGCCTCGAAATGGCTAGACCAACAAAAATATGCCACGAAATGACGCCGAACAAAATTTAAACGACACCAGCGAAATAAGCTGAACATGTGGAGGGTTCGTATCAAAATGACGTCCAGATTAATCAACACCCAGAAACAATACTCTCTGGGATCAATGACTTGGCCGGCGCGGGCCTAAGGAAGAATATAGCAAGTCAAACACAACGTCTCAAACACCGTCGGCCCGTGGGGAAACCTAGTTCACAAAGTATATCCAGAAAATACAATTGACCATAAAGAGAGAATTAATTCTAAAATTCACAGATCAGCCCTCACTCCGGTCAGGATTCTAATCTTTAGGTTGATTCCTCCATTTTCATTATTGACCAACTTAAAATTTCATGAATCATACCGTGAAATTTTACGATTGTGTTTAACAGAATTCAAGTGTTCCCAAGACGAAATGTTAACTAAAAAATGAACACCTTTCTGGCCAAATTTACATCCCCACACTCATATACCATGAATCATCATTATCATCCTCAGGATTTTTTTTTTATACTCTTTCTGTAATTTTTTTTTTTAAACGGTCTAGATTAGTTTTTTTTTTAAAATACCGCTTAAAGGCGGCATCGCCCGCCGATGGCACCTTTGCCCTGAAACATTATTTTTTTTTCAATTTTAATTATGTTTTTTATATATTTAAAATTTTAAAATTTTATTATTATGTTTGTATGGTTATATATATATATAAATGTAAATGTTTCAAGTATGTGACTTTGCTAGCCTATATAATATAAATCATAAGACAGATATGAATGGAATTTTAAATATTGCTTAAACATATAACAAGTAGTCCAAAATAAAAAAAAAATATTAAAAAATGTTGGTGAAAAATAATTTATAAGCTTTCTAATCCACATACTTGAAACTTAAAAATATTTCAAGTACATGACTTTGCTAGCCTATATAATATAAACTGTAAGACCGATATGAATGAAATTTTAAACATTTCTTAAACATATATCAAGTAGTTGAATTTTTAATTTTTATTTATATGGGTCTTGTGTTGAAATAGTGGGCGCCCTAGACCCAACTATTATGTGCTTTTGATTACCATATCGTGTATACAGTAAGCTATGCATGATGTCATCTTACCATTATAGTGTAGACTTTTCTGCGTCCACTATTGAAATGGTAATGTCCAAAGATTAATTGTCGTATCGAAAGGTTATAGCAGTTCTCATGCTATAATGAGAACCTCTAGATACTATAACATTAATCTTAAATATATATATGTTCTATGGTCTAGATACATCTTACTAATTGGACATAGTAGATGTCTGACCATCAGGTGTTGGGGGCTCATAAGCATTGAGACTTCTTCTCATAAAGTTTGCACTTGGTGATCTCTAGTAGTGAGATCATGAGGACTGACCCGCCAATAAGAACACCACACGTTTCAGGTGTCATTGGATGTTCCTATCTACGATCATGTGTAATGGTCTCCTGACTTGAGATCATTACCAATGTATGTCACTTGATTATGTACTTTGATGCAAGACGAAAACCATGGCGATGAAGTCATGACGAGGTAGTTTGTGTCGGGTGCGTCATTGGTGGCATGACATTGGTTGAATGATCAAGAAAGGATTTGTCGCTTCCGGGTTATGGAAGTAATATATCTCAGGCTATGTTGATATGGATGACAGTACATTTATAAGACCATGGTCATGGTAGTCAAGGGTAAATCCATCCAGTTAAATCAACAAACTATAAAGCAAGAAAAGGGCGATGACACGTGAGTGCGTCCTGCTTTATGAGATATTACAGACGAAGAGATTATATTATACAGTGTGTGTTCGTAGGTTGTTTGTCGCTGCTGTGACAATCCTTATTTCTTCAGGGGCCATGATGAGTTGTTAGATCCCGCTCTTGGTCAGTGAATACTATTCACAACTGTCGAAATAAGGGCCTAGAGGGTCACACACAATAGCGTATTCAAGAATCTGCCCTATTCAGTTGAATAGGAGTTTTGGACATGGCGGGCCCCGCCACAGGGGTTCGGGATTTGTCCAAAGTTAAACGATCACCAATGCAATAAATAAATTCATATTATTCGAGTTTAGAATAATGAGTATTGAATTTATTTATTAAATGTATTTACGAGTTTTAAGTAAATACATGAAAAAATATTAATTGACGAATATTAAATTATTCAAGATTCAATTAATATTTATGGGAGCGACGAGTCGGGTTAATGACTTAATTATTATCATGTAATATATTTTAATATATTACAAATAAATGATAATAATATTTATGGCTCGGTTTAGTAGTCATAAAATGTCGTTGATTGTGCGTTAAGTATTCGGGGCCGGCGAGGCGATACCGGGTATTTTAATTGAGCACTATAAATAGAAGAGGAGGAGCATTTGCCAAACACTATTCATAGAGCTTCTCTCTCTTATCCTCTCTCCCACACTCTAGAGAGATGATGCTCTGGATCCAAGGAGCTCAGATGAAGCTCTCTCTCGGGCATCGCTAGCGTAGCGATGCGGTGATCATTAGAACGTCGAAGGCATCGTTGGTATTCCGCGCTAGCACCCGGACTACGACGAACGACGCTCCCACGAATTCCTTGAAGCGCGTGTGGACGATCTAGAGGAATTTGGCTTCGAATTCTTCGAGCAACGATCGCCAGTGACGAGCAGACGTCGTGCGTGGCTTCGGATCTAAACCAGGTATTTTATGGTTTATGTTTGTGCTTAAAATCCTCCACGCGTGGTCCTCGGCTAAGACCGGACTGCTCTTCTCCGACGTGGACAAGTTTACGTCAACCGTCGGTGGAAATTTTTTAAAAACCCACATGTTTGGAGCTTATGCTGCATGCCCAATTCCAACATCTTGTAGTTTATATTTTATAGGTTTTCAAAGTCAAGTAGGTGGCTTAGGATCCTCATCGACATTCATTCTTTTCGCTCTCATTTCTGAGTTACTTTTCTTACATTCCTTTCATTATCATTTATTTACTTTATTTATGAAACTCTTTATTTTCAACAACTTTTTAGATGATCAGGCTATCTTTTAAATATTTATTTACATTGTTTTATACTGTAGATTTTTTAATCTTTTAAAGTTATTTACTTGAAATTTACTAATTATTTCTATGTTTCAAGTAGTCGGCTTTGAAAGTAGTCAAATATAAACTGTGCCTAAAATATAAATGAAAACTGAAATACTGGATAAACATACAAGAAAAGCTAATAGTAATAATAGTATTTTGATTTCAGTAGACATAAAACATGTAAATAAACATGTACAATCAATGTTTATGTCTATGGCGAGGAGATTCTGTCTCACATGGTGGTCTGCGAATAGGACGTCCGCGTCGAGTGCGCAGTGGAGTATGATGACCTGGAGAAGGCTGATTCTTGGGCATTGGAACGTCGACTGACGCATTGTCCATCTGCGTGTTAGTGGGAGGAGCTGTCAACTGCATCTCGTACTGCCCTCCGAATCCCTCTCCTACTAGGGTGGTAGAAGGACCTACCTCCATCGCAGTGGGGAACCAAGCCTGCGATGGAGTTATACCCCAAGACTGCGATGGATATAGAACCCAAGGTTGTGATGGATCCCAAGACTGTGATGGATCTGGAACCCAAGATGAAGAGAACTGTGAATATCTTGTCAGGAAAGACGGATCTCATGCCACCTGAGGCACAACCTAAATCGACTGATCTTGGACTACTAGAGGGCTAACCTCTGCCTGTGGAACAGGTGAGGCCTCACGTGCAACACGACGCTGTCTACGTCACCGTGGTCGTGGCTCCTCAGCACCAGCAGCAGTTGCAGGATGTTCCTCTAGGACGGAAACCTCCTCTCTCCGGGCCAGATGTGCGAAGATGCTCCCGGAAAGCGCACGAAAAGATTCCATCACCTCCAGCATTGTAGCATGGACGACTGCCCGATTAAAGGCCCCCCCTCCTCTTCATCACTCATGCGAACAAGCTGCTCTGTGTGACTTCCCTATAAAGAGATTCAAATTGAATTAGAAAATAGTTCAATAAACAAACTAATGGAAATTTATTAACTTACCATCCTCTGCATCTATATGTCGGGTTAGGTAAGATACAATATAGACTTCAGTCTATACTGTGACTCATACTCAACCTACTCCGAAAGAAATAATTGATTCGTAGGAACACCCTGAATACAAAACTCTGCACGTCTGTGCCAACATTCGATAAAGCTGACATGTACTCGGGACCAGTCATCATCCTGCCTCCCTATCAGCTTCATCCCATGAAGTCGCTTTGTCTGTCTCGACGACAACGTAATCGGCTGAGTACAACAAAATTGGTGCATGAATCTGTCAGGCTACTGCCACTCAATAATATGGGAGTGAATGAGGGGCACTACAGCCATAGCATCCTTAAGCCCAACAGTGCAGTATGCTGGCAACTGGTCTGTAATACTCCAGTATGGAAGCCATGAAATATGAAATGACATGTGATTTTGTCAAAAAAGCACCTAACTAAAAACAAAAATTGATGCTATTATTAAATATGTTAGACAATGATAGATTGTATATACATACCTGATCAGGTAAGAGACAGTCCAACTGTAGCCGATATATGCCCAAATGTTGTCTCAGAACCACGTCAAAATTGTGTCACTAACACCACCTATAAAATACATCATCGATAGTGACAAATAATGAGAAATTAAAGTCAATAACTCATAGTAGCATTAGAAACCAATAGAAATGACTGATCATACTAGCGTCCATGCAGAGCATCATGCAACACCTTCATCTCGACTGGCGGACCAACAAGCTCAGGGCAGAATGCAGGGATGCGCTCCCATGCCCACATCTGAATAAGGACGACGCATAGCCCGAGACCTATGCAGTCCCTGTGGGATAGCCTGCATAATGCTCTGTACATGTATGCCAAGTAGGATTATCCCCAACTGTACGTCCCAGCCCAATCAAAGTTCTCTAGTAGGGGTAGATACATCATGTGTACGTGCATCCCTAAGTGACCAGTACACATGGTCCTGCCAATGAGCCATAATATATATGCATGGGCATAACACATGACAGTCTTCTCGTCATCATCATCCTGTAAATGTGGAATAAATGACTCTAACTAAGGCATAGATACAGACACTCTATCTATAGCCCTACGATCGGACAAAATATCAACGCCTAACAAGCACTGAGCAAGGTCTAGCCAAGCTGCACGAGTGAGTCCAATAACAGGTCTCCCCCGGATAGGAAGACCGAGAAGCATTGCCACATCCTAGAGGGTGATGGTCATCTCTCCCTCAGGCAGGTGGAATGTGTGTGTCTCTGGTTTCCACATTTCAACGAGGGCAGTAAGTAGGTAATGATCCACAAATGTGAAATTTGATACGGTAAGGCCATAGAAGCCAGCACGACGCAAGTATGGTCTAATGACATGTGGAGGCTCCCTGTGATGAAAATGGTGTTCTCGACGCACCTTGATTGATCAATTTGCACGACCCTTGAACATGGCCTGCAAAATATGGGTATGCTGCTGAGTGAGTAGTATGGTATCATCCATCTACATATAAAAAAATGAAATGAGTCATAAGTGTAAAATGTAAATATAATGTTGGGGTTTAGAAAACCAAGAAAAAAAAGAAGAGATAATAACATTTAATTTACAATATAGGTTAAGTGTTCTGCTTTTGGATTTATGAAATAAATTCTATTATCTAAGATTTTATTTAAGGAATAAGAAGAAAGTTATTTCTTGAAAGCATGCATGATTTTATTAAAGATTTAAGATTAATAGGATATTTAGATATTAAGTATGTGTCACTAAGATATACATTTTCGAAATAATGGCATACTGATTTGTAGAATTGTAGAGACAATATGTCTAAATTATTGGGTCTTGAATTTGGTTAGAAATATTTTAGAGGAGATTTATTATTAACTAATTATGAATTGGATTAAGATAAACCATGTCAATTACTAATGTTGTTTTAGGAATTTATCTAATTATATATATTGAATAACTTATGCTAATCATTATGATACTATTATTTCGTTATATAAAAGTTTATTAAAATATCACACATAATGTTATCAAAAACCATGGTAATGGGAAGATGTTTTTGGGTTGGGGTTTAGTTTTGAGGGTTTAGGGTTTCAAATTCTATATATATACTAATCTTAGGTTTCCTCCACTACCATGTGTCACTTTCACATTCCTCCACATCATTTTTTCAATACATGTCCTTCAACCACTCCTCCACGTCACCACTCCACGTGTATCTCATCCTTTCGCCGCTCCCGCTCCTATTGAGGTTATTGGGCATCGCGTCCCCCACTCGGGAATTCCCTCCACTACGATTAGGGTTCTAGAAGAAATCTGCTCCGCCTCCGCCTCTACATCCTCTATCAGCTGCAACCTTCCGCGCACAGTTCTAGATACCTATGTGCCCTATTTTTTTAGTCCACCTCTACGGTTCCCTCCAGCAGTTCTGTCGCACATCCATTTACACCGTTTCTTTGTGACTCATTTCATTTCGCATCATTCACTCTACTAGTTGGGGTTTCCTTATCACTGACCTAGGGTTTACTCTAAATCTGAATACTAGATTCGTCACCTCCAATTCGTTCATCATCTTCGGCCTCCAACTTCTACTCGCACTACTACCATTGTCCAGTTATCTCTAAATTTCGAATCCTGTGACATGTGTTATGACTACAACTTCAGCTTCGTGCATGGTGACCTGCTCCGTCGGACACTTACATCGGCTTCCAAGTGAGATTCAACTCCTGTATCATCGGGATAAGAATCAGGTAAATATTTGAACTCCTTATTGACATGTTTCTACCATAAGTCTCAGGTTTTAGGTGACAGATGACTCCTACCTACAATAATTCACCAAACTGCAAAGAAATTTACACTATAGTCGCATTCTCTATTACAGACGAATCCCGCCACGGTCTTCGTGAAGCCTTTCCCATCAACGGAAGTTTATTCAAATATCTTACAAATCTAGAATTTCAGAGCAGGTATAGTCTTCTAATGTCAACGGAATTTACTCTATTTTGCCCATAATGATTTATTTGGAGTTAAAACAGATATAATGAGACAATTTTACTATAGTTATTCTATTTTGATACTCTAGCTCCCCCTACCATACATCTGTTTGGCCATTCTTTCTTCAACAATCATTCTTAGGAGGGTTTTTTCTTGATTTCCTCATCGCATCAAAGTATGTTGCATAGTTCAATAAGTTTAACCTATTCCATTCAATATAGAATTCATGCACTGTCATTGCTTTTATTAATTTTAAGATATGTGTTTGCATCGAAGAAAAACCTTTTTCATGGGAAATTTTTGTTTCAGATAAAGTTGGTACCCGATTCCACTATGTTTGTCACAAATTTTGTTGTTATACTACTGTTTTTATATGTAAATTCATACTACAATTATTGATTCGTTTTTTGTATGATGTAGAATTAGTGGATATTTTCTTTTCTCAAGTTTTTTGATGTGTAAATTCTATTGACTTTAGGAAATGAATTCGCATCAAAGAACAAGTTTTGGGATGGGAAAGAGATGGTTCAGAACCGTATCATTCTTCTAGACATAATAGCTACAAAGTGGTTTTTATCAATAATAATGACAACTATAAAAATATATTTATTGACACCTTAGAACACAATCAGTTAAGTGTATAATTATTACTTATTTCCTTTGAAAGCATAAAATAATAAAACATTACAGTTTTCTTCATTACTATATAGAAAGATCAAACTAGTGGGTCCCCAAGGTTTTGAAAGTATCTTTATTTTCTGTCCTTTGTTTAGGTCTCATATGTTCTCCCAATGCACCTTGTCCTTAATTACTTTATGCTTCACTATTCCAAGGAGCTGTGTTGGTAAAAAAATTTGCTGGCATGGAGCCTTCTGCACTTGGTTTGGATACTTTATCATAAGAAATATTGTATTTTCTTGGTTGTAGCTATAGTTACCATTGAATGTTACTCAAGTATTAATTCTTTATAAAAACTATACTGGGGACCAGCACTGTTAATGGTATATATAATTTGGCAGTATTATACACTGTAGAAGAGTCTCTTTATTAGTTACTGATTTTTGAAAGTTTCTTGAGTTTATCATATCAAAAAATTTATTAATTAGACATGTGTTTAATTACATTTTTATGAAGCATAGGAGCAGAGAAGGTGGATATAATTACAAACCACTTATTATTGGTAAGTACTTTGTTTAACTGGTTTTGCTTCCCAAAAACAATGAATCAAAAGAGTTCAACTCTCAGGATCCAACTGAATTTCCATACTTTAATCATCACAACTATTTAAAACTGTTGATTTAATATGTTTTTATTAGTGAATAATCCTTTTTCATTTCAATTCAATCTTGATGATAGAATGTTTCAAACCCACACTCATATTTTATTTAGTGTAGGTATATTAAAACCCTGGAATTGCAGGAATTTTGGATGTTGTTCTATTTCAAACCTATCTAATTATTGTTCTATTTGTATCCTTACAACTATTAAACATCATTTTGTGATTCAATGATTTCAGTTATCACTGTCACTTTCTACTAAATCATTAAAGTCAATTATTTTATGGGAAAAAATCATGGAGTGGGTGGTACGTTAATAATATTTCATGTTCATGAGCTAAGAAAATTTTCATAATTTTTTTTCTTTAGTTATTTTAATTCATGTCTCATTCAATTACCCCATACCTCTTCCATCTGTTGATAGGTACACTGAATTTGGAGGGGCTCTTCCTTTCCAGCCTACTGAAAACTGTGCTGCCCAAAATTGATCAAATAAATAGATTAGGGATCTAGGAGATAATCTGAAGACAACTCAATAAGATACTCAAGTTCTACATTGGGGAGCTTCTAAGGTGCACCATTCACTAAATTCTTGAGGTTTTTTCATTCATAATTTCTTTCTCGATTCATATTCTTTGTAATAGAACACGATTTACTGATGCATTCATAGTATACAATTATTATTAGGATACTCCAACCGCCCCTTCCCTAATTCATCTCAGCCATAGTTTCTTCAACAATATTTCTTATGATTATATTCTCTGATGTTGTGGGTTTATTCATTGAAAATATTGTGTTTTATGTTTTTCCCATCTATGCTAGATGAACCAGGATAAAAATGATATTGTTCATATGATTGGGATTAATTATTTCTGAATGATCAATCTTATGATATTTTTTAAATATTTATTTTAAAACTATGCAGTTTATCTTCCTATTGGGTTCTATGGAAATGCTGAAATATGTACTGGTGGTCGCAAATCTAGAGGCTTCGCTTATGGGTGTTGCAACTTCAATTCATAACACAATCACAGGGGCCGCAACATATAGATTTCAGCAGAGAGATGTTCTTTTAATAACACTGGATTCCTCCCTCAGTTATTTACTCTTCTTTTATTTCTCTGCTGTTTTTTGATTGACATTAACTGGCCCAGTTGCCCCGAAGTGATTGTATTTCTGCTTCTACAAAGGGTAGAATTCAGATTATGTTACGTACTATGTTTTTATGATTACTTGTGCTATAGATGTCAGATTGGGGTGATCTTTACTGAGTTGGAAAGCTTATAAGATTATATAAAACAATCATAACTCCATAAAAGTCTGGATCGATCATTTTGGAACTCAATTTTGGGCCCAAATTTGTTGTACTTTTGCTGCTACAGAATTAGATTTTATTTCTTTTATTGTTTTAATAGTTTTGATTGTGTTTATTTTAGTTTTTATGTATGGATATATAAGGAATAAGTTGATCAATCAACTAGATGGTTTTGGTGGCCTAAACCACCAGGTTCCCCTTAGGATCCTACCGGGACCCCTCTAGGACATGCTAGGAAGTAGGTTCTTCTGTTCTTCACACCAGTAACCTGGAAACTTCCTGTTGGAGGTTAATATGAAGTTAGTTATACTCACATGAATTTATGATAAATGGTTTGAATTTTCTGTTGATACATATGAAATATTAAAAGGGTATTATGCATGTCTATCGTTTGAAGACTATTATTGGGTAGCTACATACCCCACTAGATTTGGTTGTTGTAGATTCATGATAGTTTTATGTTAACATCTTTTACGATAATATATTGTTTCCCTTAATGTTTTCGATAGACATAAACATCCAAGGTGCATTGAAGATTCTATGTACTGGAAATCTCCCACAAGCTCACAAGTTTGATTTCTCTATTTCTTGATATTTTAGGTTTTATTTCCTTCTTCCCTCTTTCTACTTTTTCAGCAAGTTGAATTTCTAAACATCAGAAATTCTCCACTATTTGTTGACTAACATTAACGACCCAATTTCCTCGAAGTGACATTAGTTATGCTTCTACAAAGTACATAATTTAGATGATGTTACCTACTTTGTTTTGATGATTACTTGAGTTTTAGATGTATGACTGGGGTGATAATTACTAATTTGGAAAGCTTATAAGATTATCGAAATCAGTTATAGACTGGCTCGATCATTTTGGTACTCAAATGTTGTCCCCAAGCTATTGTACTTTTACTACTATAAAATTATCTTTTATTTATTTTATTGTTTTAACAGTTTCAATTGAGTTTATTTTAGGTTTTATGTTTGTATATAAAAGGAATAAGAAGATCAATCAATTGGAGGGTTTTGGTGGCCTAAACCACCAGGTTCCCCTTAGGATCCTACTGGGGGCCTGCTAGGATGTGTTAGGAAGCAGGTGCATCTGTTCTCCACACTAGCAACCTGGTAAGTTCCCATTGGAGGCTAATATGTTGTTAGTTATTCTCACATGAATTTAGGATAAATGGTATGATTTATGTTAAAATATTTCACAGTAATATATTATTTCCCTTAATTGTTTTCGATAGATAGAAAAATCCAAGGTTCATTGAAGCTTTTCGGTACTGGAGATCTCCCACAAGCTTACAAGTTTGATTTCTCTATTTTCCAAGATTTTAGGTTGATTTCCCTCTTCCATCTTTCTCCTTCTGTACTTCAGGTTCATATTTCCTTCAAAGATACCCTCTTCCCTCTTTCCCATTTTAATTTGCAGGTTTGGTGTGCCCTTCACATGTTCCCTCTTTCAAATTTCTCCGCCTCCACCTGCTTCACCTTAGTCTCCCTAAGCCTACTCCACCTATGATGCCTTTGCCTCCACCTCCGCCTCCACCTGGTCCACCTTAGTCACCCTCTAATTTCAGAGCTATGGTTGAATTTCTTGATTTCAATTAGATACTATGTTTCTAATTTTATTTTTCATAATATATAATATAGATATTTCTTATATTAGATTGTGAAATAGTATATTGAATGCATTTTACTTATTCAATATATGCAGATTTCATATTCATCACATGCCTACTAATATTGTATTTCTAATTTTGAATATCAAATATTCATCATATTTATAATAATATCAAATTGCAAACAAGGTATATTACTCTTCATTTCTGTTCAAGTGGCTTTTCATGTAGTGACTATAAGTTAATATAGTGTCAATATAGTATTTTCAACTAGAAAGACCATATGTATATTTTAATATTGAATTTGTAATATGAGAAATTTTTATATTACATATTATAGAAAAGATAACTGAAAATAGAACATGGTTATTCTACATTTAATAGTATATTTAATTCATATTACATATATACTATATATAGATTGCATATTCAGTATATGCATACTGAATATATAAAAAAATGATGGCTACATAGGTGTATATTTTGGAAAAATTATGAGTTTAGGATTCTGGTGGAAGATTCATCTATTTAAACCCTAAACATTGTTATTTTCCTTAGAGATTTATGAAAACAACATCCAGAATCATCACCATCTATTTGAAGATATCTTTAAAGTTCTAGACATATTTGAAAATGCCTCAAGAATCATGAATTTTTATAAATAGGATTTCATCCATGCAGCTTCTCAACTTGAATACATATGGTACACTCCATTAGAATCAACATAATTATATAAAAATACTAATATTTTTTGGAAGCTGCTTATAACAACTAATAAGTGTTTATATATAATTTTTTCTAGATCTAGTGCTTCATATGTGCAATGATGATTATGGATGTTGTTTTCAGAAATCTACAGGAGGTGTTTCATATGATAAATATGAAATCATCCTTAACTTATATGCATACTAATATCAAATTGCAAACAAGGTATATTATTTTTCATTTAACTGCAATTGGATTTTCAGGTACTGACTATATGTTAAGGTGGTGTCCATATCACTTTTTCAACTTGAAAGACCATATAAAAAGTACTAATATTGTAAAATAGAATTTTTAATATGAGAAATACATATATTACATATTATAGAAATGATAATTGAAAACAGAACATGGTTAAACTATATTTAGTAATATATTTAATGACTTTTACATATTTACTATATGCATATTGCATATTCATTATATGCATACCACATACATAGTATATGAATGTTACTTATTATAAATTAAGTCCTTTGGTATTCATAATATACATATTCTCAATTCACTATATGTGTTTTTTTTCAAATTCAGTAGAGTTGCATTCAATATTATTCCTATTCCACATTAATTAACAAACACAACCTTATGTGCAACACATTTTTAGGTTAACAAACATTTTGTTATCTTTTCTTGGTTTTGAAGAATTGATTTTACATTAACATTCATAATTTCAAACATAATTCAATATTCATTAATTTTTTATTATTTTTAAACATTATTCTATATGCAGGAAAACATGATGGATGTTTTGGAAGATGAAGATTCAGTACAAGGTGACATGTTCAATGGATCTTTCTACAAATTCAAGTAACATACCACTCAACTCCAACATACGATTTTTATTCAAGTAAAAGAGGTACAAAGTCACAGGGAACAACCAGGGCTTAGGGGGGATTTATTGTAATAAAGTTCGATGGAATCCCCTCTCATCAAATTTCCCCCCTCAGGTTTAAAGTTTCTTGTGTCCCAACCTTTGGTTTGGGATCAATCCTTTGTATACATTGTGCTTGGATGATTGATTTCAGGACCTTCACCTCTATTTAGTTCACCCTCACCCAACCTACTTATCCAACCATTTGATTTCTCTATTTTTATTTACATGAAAATCATTCCAACTTTAAATATTATAATGATCATAATTTATTTACTCCATTTCAATCATTTTTTCATTGATGTAATTGATTTCACCATAATGAATGTCTAATATAAATTTCTATTTCTTATTAATTAAACTAAATATTTACTACTATGTTTATGATTTCTCAAAAATTTATCTACCTTTTATTTAAAAATCATGTACCACTCATCTGTGTTTTTAAAATATTTAATATTAATATGAATTATTAAGTTCGAAAAATGGTATTCTATTAATGAAAATAAGAATTGTTTTATAGCACCGTACGAATGCACGGGTGGGGTACTAGTTTGATATTAAGGTTTGAGAAATATGTTTCTGGGTTAAGTGTTATGCTTTTGGGTTTTGGGGTTTAGAAAACCAAGAAAAAAAAGAGATAACAACATTTAATTTACAATATCAGAATGTCACAATGAAGACAATACATCATTCTGGATGAGACTATGAACTCGACCCAACAATGTTTGGGCATCATTTCCAGTTATGACCTTCTTTATGACATATCACGCATCTCAAACTCTGCCCTTGTTCTTGAGGCCATTCCATCTCATTACGCATCCTACTGGCCTTCAGTTTCCCATGAGGACATAACCGATTGATGTCAGGTGTCACTATCGGCTGGCCTTCAGGCATTGGAAAATAATGATACTCCCCAATACACTACTGGAAAGGGGATTTTTCCCCACACATCTATCCCTACGGTTTATAAAAACCATGAGAATATATCTTCTTTTATTATCTATTCCCACTGTTTTAATAAAATCATGGGAAACCATACCCAATTCCCCGAATACCATCGCGCTCCTCCTCCACCTTCCATCGCGCTCCTCTTCCATCGTGATCCTCCTTACCCTCGCTTCCATCGCCCTCTTCTTCTTCCTCGCTTCCCCGACTCCCGCCCCTCTTCTCCCCTCCCTGAACACCGCCTCCCGACCATCTGACCTCCGCTGCTTAGCCCTCTCCTCCCCTCTCCGACCTCCACCTCCCGGCCATACGACCACCGAGTCTCAGCCATCTCCTCGCCTCCCTGACCTCTGACTCTGCTCCTGACCTCCCTCCTGGACTTCGCCTCAGCCTCAACATCCCTACCTCCACCTCCCTGCCCCCAACTCTAGCGACATACCCCCTCTCGGATTCCTCTCCTCCCAGCCATAGCCTCTACCTCAACTTCCCCCAGCTCCGGCAACATCCAGTCCCGGCCTCCACCTCCCTACCCCCATCTCCGACATCTAGGTATGAAATTTCTTCTCCTTGTTTTTCCAGTGGTTGAGATCTCTTCCATTGAGTTGGTTTTTTGAGATATCATCTCTCAAACTTATCCTGCTTTCAATATAAACTTATAACAGACTTCAAAATATGTGTTTGATCAACAAGTGAACCTAGATTGAGGTTTGGAGTAAAAAGGTGATGCTAGAGAGCATTAAGCCCCACTCTTTTTCTATTAGATGAGTGGATAAAGAGGAATTTGGGGTTATTTGGTCTCATATCTTTCATTATTTTCAGCCTATATATTATTTTTTTAATGTGTTGGAATCTGGTGATTTATGCATTGAAATATATTCCTTTTGAATTTTCTTTATTTATATCCCTAGAATTCAGCTATATTCCAAGAATTTCAGAGTTCTTAAGCATTTTGGTGACGCATTCAGGGTGTTCTTATAGGATTATTAGTTGGAAATGACAAGGAAGCAACCCATCTAGGCTAGATTATGTATTTAATCAAGACTATATCAAACTCTCCTAGATTTCATTTAGTTTAGTTTTGATTATGGTACTAGTCTTATCCCTAAGATTGTTTATGAAGGTAATACTATGTATTTTCATCACTTTGAGCTTTTGGAGAATCACATGGATTGATGTCTCAAAATTCATATAGTGGTTTGATATATATACTTCCTTTCCATTTTTCGATGAATGTTGATGGTTCTATAGAGTTTATTACTAATTTAATGCTTGAATTAGAATCATCTGCTGTTGTTCTGGAGCTAAGTATGGAGGCTCTTCCACAGCTTCACGAGCTGGGTGGTGTCTTTGGTAGGAGAGAAAGGGGTGGAAATGAGCCCCCTCAAATCTGTTTACTAGTGTTGTAGTGAATTCACCAACTAATTATGGTGTAGTGAGTCTAGGATTATCATTTGGGATGGGGGCTCTATTAATCCTCCTCCAGATATATTGTAGGAGTTAATATAGAAAGGAAATTTGATATTTGTTGTGAATCCTATGATGACATGGAGTAATAGAGGATCCTTTAGGAAATCCTAGGTTAAATTTTTCCTCACTCAGGGGGAAGGATCTTTTGGTAGTAGTTCTCCCTCATAGGGTGGGGTGAGGGGAGAGATAATCTCACTAGCCTCCTCTATAATTAGTTTTGCCTAGTATTAATGATACCACTCTTTTTAGTGGGAGGGGGTCTACATGTAATTCAAAAATTAGGGTAGGAATTTGTTCATGGGTTTCTAGAATTACTGTTACAAAGTGACCCATCTCTTTATAGGAATCCATTCTAACAAACTTTAAGATAGGGGGTAGTTATGCAAGTAGTGGAAACAAGTAGGGAGGTGTATTGACCTAAGTTTTCATCGGATGATACTTAGATGAATTTTATGTTTAAAAAAAGTATTAAGACATTATTAGGGGTAAAAAAGTAATTTTACTATATTATGCAACTTCACAATTTTTTTGAAGGTTTCTTTGGTTCCATATTGTGATGTTTACCCCAAGTCTTATTTTTCATATAAAATAGAGTGTTAAGGATCTTCAGAAATAATATAAAAATATACTAAATTATTTTTAGTCCATGCATTATATGTTTTTTAAAATTTCTTATATATCTTAAATAGAGTCTCATATTGAGAAACCAAGATAGATATTGAATATGAAATGTGAATTTTACCATATTCATGGCTTAAAATCCATTTTAATTGGGACTCTTGGGTGTTTTCGGTCATGAGATGATTAATTAAATAATTTAATTATTTAATTAATTGGTTATTATACTGAGAAACCCATGAATTTATTTATTTAATCCATATTATGAAATCTCCATAGGGTTAGTTTTTCTATGACCACATGAACCTTAGAGGGAGATGAAGAATAAGATGGATCTAGGTCTTGATGGTGATGATAAATCAGAGAAAAAATATCAGTTTTTTAGTGATGTCAATAAAAATTACCTTGGTTGTGAAGCAGAATCAAATCAACATAATTTCACCATCATGGTAGGGAATTTATATATATGGATTCATCCCCATTTTTTTCTTGATTTTAACATGGAATAATTTTCTTTAAATTGAATCAATATTTAGGCAGCAGATGGCCTTTTTTAACTTATGATATTTGGTTGAAATTATGATTTTGGGATAACTAATATTGGGACTAGAAATTAATTCTTTGTTTATTTATTGTATGCGAACGTAGATGATTCTTGACACTACTGGAAAATAGGTCTATACCCATGGTTTTACAACAAACCGTGGGTATAGGGCTAGTATGTGAACCTATACCCACGGTTGTGCCAAAAACCATGGGTATTGTTTTCTTTTAAGACCTATACCCACGGTTTTGGAGAAAACTGTTGGTATAGGGTATTTTCCAAATACCTATACCGACGGTTCTTCAAAATCGTAGGTATTGCATTTTTTTGGAAGACCTATACCAACGATTCTCCCACCGTTCTTTACATTTTCATCACTAAATTTAGATTTTAGCTGATGATTCAACTAATATCACAGATTGATTTTATTGAACAATTAAAATAGGCTATATATATTTACATTATGTGTTATCCATGTAGGATTATAGCGTGAGGATGGATTATAGGATAAGATAAAATGGGATAGGGGAGTTTGGATTTGGGGTTTCTTCATGAATAACAATATGCACATCGACAAGATTGTGATACGAATCATCAATCAAGGTACCAAAGGATAGAAACCACTTTACATAGGTGGAATTATCATGTTTAGCATGGAAAAAGACAATTAAAGTGATATATGAAGAAAAATAAGAGGAAGTAGAAATGAATCGAGGAATAGAGTAATGTTTAGATCTTAAAACCCAACTACATGGCGTATAGTTCGAAAGAACACACATCATGTAATTTGGTAGGTACAATAGATAGGGATTATAGATATGTTAAATACCACACATTGTGTGGTTAAATCATACAATATGTTACCCTTATCTAGATATTTTTTTGTGTATAGGGAATATACACCCAGGAAGCCCGAGTAGCCTCACAAACCATGAGGTTTAATACCACATTCCATTTTTCCTTGATAGAACATGACCTGTGAAGATGGAGAACCTTCCAACTATCCCTATGGATCCTATACACCATGTTCACCTCTCCACACATATTATAGTCATATTTCTACTTCCCCTTTTTGGGTTTTGTACATGGGCTATCAATTTCCCAAGGGATATATGATGTTTACCTTGGGAACACATCGTATACCTATACCAAGACTATATGGTGACCTAGAATCTTCATTAAGGATTATATTTTTACATATAACCAGTACTCTAAAAGTGACCTTACACATTGTACATGATGGTGGAGCTACTTTTGAAGATAGTTATGTGTCATGTTCTGAATCTAGCATGATCGATCGTATCAGCATTATAGTAAACATGCTTATCTATTAATAATTATTAGTAAATAGAATCCCTCCTTGATGATAAATTTAAATCAAGGAATAATTTCATCTCACCATTCCTAGGAAGGGTTAAAAATTTACCCCATGGGTTTGGGGCATAAGATCCTCTACCTATAGATCATATAGGGTTGGTATTCCCCCCACCATTATGAGGTGTGATATCCTCAATATATGTATTTTGTATTACCCTTGTCTGAAGAAGAAATGTAATTTGAATAAAAAACCATCAAATTATAAAAAATGTATAAATAAGGGAAGAAGTTATGGAGGTGTAAGGATTATTATCTTTTCCAAAACCTATAATAATAATATCAATGGGAACATTTACTAGCATTGATGGGATGGAGAAAGAATCCCTTGAGCCTAGACACCCTATTCTAAGTGACGCTCCTAAGGAATATTCAGTGGACTTAGAAGATCAAATCCAAACTGAGAATGAAGGGAGAATATGTAGGTAGGATAATATATAAGTTTACCTAAATCCAATTGTTGAAGACAATAACATACAAAGAATTTAAACCTGAAATCTTCTCTAAGGGAAAGCATTCTACAACATTAAACACATTTAAGGGTTTTTAGTTAGACCACAGATGAAAAGATGGAACTGATCCAAAATATAATTTGGGTCTTATTATATACTATAAGGAATAGATAGAGACATTGACCATCAATCCTTCACTAGAGGATATTGATGGAATATAAAATCAAATGATAGAATTTGATACATATGAGGAATAAAAACAGTGTATCAAGAAACAATATCAAATTTTTTCCCTTGAGTATTTAATGAAAGGAATATTAACATGGAATATTTTATCAAGACCTAGGACAAGATGGTCTATTTCTTTACAGACCTCATTAAAGATGATCCAAAAAATAGGGTAAGTTATATTAATATAGGTAAAAAAGGAATATATTCCTCAGCTGTTATTTCTAAAATTTGTATTTTATAAAATCTGAAGTTGTTCTATTGATTGAAATGGTTGGGTTTTTTGAGATCCCAAATCCCTGAATGATATGGTAAATGGTAGAGATTTTTTGGGTTTATAGGTATCTTTGTAAGAAGGGTGCAGGGGGGAGGGGGGCTGGGTGTAGGGGGTGGGGCTGGGTGCAGGAGGGGTGGGGCTGGGTGCAGGGGGAGGGTGGGGAGGGGGGGCTGGGTGCAGGGGGGTGGGGATGGGTGCTTGAGGGGGATGGGTGCTTGGGGGGGGGGATGGCTTGGTTTCATGATGTTATTTGTAGCTGGGTTGCAGGTAGGGGTGTAATTTTGGCCCGACGGCCTGAAAGCCCAAACAGCCCGACCCGAAAGCCCGAGCGGTCCGACCTGACAAAGCCCACGTCGGGCCAGGCTAGGCTCAGGTCGTAGGTTCATCAGGCTGGGTCTGTGCCTGCCTAAGAAGACCCGTGGTCCAGGCCGACCCGGTCTGAAAAAGCCCGCCCCGCTGGCCCGTACGAAGCTCAGCCCGCGGTAAAAAAATACAACGGGAAGCTGCTGGTAGGGAGATTCGATCCCCCTACCTCAAGCTTCCAAGGCCGCGCCAGGCGCTGCACCTGTTATATTATCACCAGACTGTATATATATCAATGATATATGTATATATATATATATCATTATATATTAAAAAAAATAATATATATACATATAACTATTATTATATATAATTATAATGTGTGTGTGTGTGTAACGATATATAATTATATATGCATATATATAAACAAAGCCATTAATAATATATATCAATTAAGTGTGGCTTTTAAAAATCCATTAATAATATACATATATATATATAAATGATTTAATATGATATATATATACAAAAAAATCTATTAATATATATATATATCAATGATTTAATATTATATATAATAACTTGTTGTATATTAATTAAAAAAAATAACAAACTCACTTAACAATGTTCGTGCACGTCCCACAACCTCATTAATTTTTTAAGTATGTTGTAGCTTACATATATTATACATACTATACATATATAAATCTATTTAGAAAAAAAATTAACCTGCCCACTGCGGCACACCCCCAACCCCTAATTATTATTTTTACAATTTTCTCATATTATATATATCAATCATTTAATGTTATATATATTTAATGACTTATTATATATTAATAAAAAAATAACACACTCACCCAATGATGTTCGCACACACCCCCCAACCTCATTAATGTTTTTAAATATGATGAAACTTATATATATATATATATATGTATATATATAAACAAATCTATTAATAATATATATATCAATGATATGATACAATATATATATATATATATATATATAAACAAAGCCATTAATAATATATATATATATCAATTAAGTGTGCCTTTTAAAAATCCATTAATATATATATATATATATATATATAAACAAAAAAATATCTACTCACCCAATGTTGTTCGCACACCCTCCAACCTCATTATTATTTTTTTAAATATGATGAAACTTGCATATATTATATATAATATATATACATATATAAATCTATTTAGAAAAAAAATTAACTCACCCACTACTGCACACCCCCAAACTCTCATTATTTATTTTTACATAATATATATAGATTCACATATATAAATTTGTTTAGAAGAAAAATAACATATCCTCCCACTGTAAAATGTTAATAAAATAGAAAATAAACGTTCTTACAAAAAAATGTTGAATGCTTAATAAAAATAAATGTAAAAAACACGCGTTTAAAAAAAAATTGTTTTAAAAAATGTTTTAAATTAAAAAAATGCTTAAAAATACTTTTCATAAACACGTTAAAAAAATAAATGTAAAAAACGTTTTAAATAAATGATAAAAAAACTTTTAAAAAACAACACTTTAAACCCACTAACTGTTGTGCATCCCCCAATTCCTTATTTTTTTTTCAATTTGCACATAATATATATAAATTTACACATATATATAAATCTATTTTGAAAAAAATAACATATCCACCCACTGTAAAATGTTAATAAAAATGTGTTTACATAAAACATGTTTAAACAAAATACATGTAAAAACACGCATTGAAAAAAAAAGTTTTAAATTAAATGTCTAATAATAAATGTAAAAACTATTTTAAACAAATGTTAAAAAATGGTTTAAATAAAAATGTTTAAAAAAAGTTATTAAAATAAAAATAAAAATTAATTTTTTTTAAACAAACACTTAAAAAAACTTTTTATATTAAAATTAAAAAAGTTAAATGTTTTAAAAAAATACTTTTAAAAAGCACGCGTTTAAAAAAATTAAAAAATATTTTAAATTAATCATTTAAAGATAAATGTAAAAAAATGTTTTAAACAGATGTTAAAATCGGTTTAAATAAAAATGTTTAAATAAAAAAAATTAACAAACGCTTAAAAAAATTATAAATAAGTTAAATTTTTTTAAATAACAATGTAATAAACTCACCTACTATTGCGCATCTCCCAACCCCTCATTTTTTTTACAATTTTTACATAATATATATAGATTCACATATATAAATCTATTTAGACAAAAAAACATATCCACCCACTATAAAATGTTAATAAAAAATAAATAAACATTTTTACAAAAAACATATTAAACATTTAAAAAAATACATCTAAAAAACATGCATTTAAAAATAAATGTAAAAAATGTTTTAAATAAATGTTAAAAAAATGTTTAAAAAAAGTTTTAAAACAATTATTTTGAAAATAATAAAAGCCCACCATGGACCTACTTGAAAAAACCCGGACCGACCCGAAAAATCCCGGCCCGACCCGATGGTTTGGGCCGGCCCGAGGCCGGGCTCGGGCCACCTCATGAGGTTGTTCGAGCTGGCCCAACCTGACCTGAATAGTGGTCAGTGGCCCAATTTTTTGCAGGGTAAGTCTGGCCCGGTCCGGTCCGGGCCGGGCCGAAATTACACCCTTAGTTACAGGTATGGGATTCCATGGATCTTGTCTTGCCTGAAGGTATGTTTCACTAAGGTGTGTTTTTTACATACATTTTCAAAGAATTATCATGGGTTTTTTTCTGTCTATGATTTTATTTAGTAAGCTATGTGTGTATATTGTTTAAAATACAATGATTATTACATTCAAATTTCTCATAGCACAATAAAAGAAACACCTTTCAATTCGTATTCAAATGAACATGTATGCATAATGAACTCTACAACCAGTTTAAACTATGGAAATGAATTGTGCATACAGTTTAAACACCTTTCAATTTGTATTCGAATCATATTAAATATATTCTCTACATGTTCAGGGAAACAAGAAGACAAGGGTGTGCTGATATCAACATATATGACTATGTCATGGAAGATTTTCTTAGAAAATTAAAAGAAGACCATGACTTTAATTTCCATATAATGATTATTGAAAGTGGATTATAATCCAATGAGTACAAATGATTTTATCTTTATCTCTACTAATATTTCATTTAAAGAAATCATTCTCATAATTATTGTGCTTTTATGACGTGGATGTTTAAGGTGCATTTTTTACAAGAGCATAAACATTAGGCAGTTATTATCCCTATATTATTTAATATTTGAATTTCTATAATATAAAACATCTAATAATTTTCCCAATCCTATTATACAGGTTCTGTTATTTTTAGTAGCAGCATTAAATGACAGGAAATTAATGATCAATCCCAATATTCCAATATTTTACACCATCAAAAACAAGTTCTAATACATATTTACATTATTATCGCAAGAATAATACTACCAATGGTTAAGTATCATTGCTTAAAGTAGCATGACTTCTACTGTAACCTTTATATTAGGAGTGCTTACACTAGCAGCCCATACTAACAACAATGTTTACACTGGAAAATTTTACATATTTACACATTTGGCTTCATTAGTAGCAACATTACACTAGCATTTCTTACAGGAGTAGTATTCACACTAGCAATGTTTATACTAACATCATTATAGTACCCAAGCTTACATTATTAGTTCTTAGACTAGTAATGCTTACACTGGAACTATTCGTAGAAACATTAACTGTACAAACACCTTTTCATAATGCATATGTCTGGGAAATACAAGGGTGAAAAATCTGGGAAACATGGGAAGAATCCTGATGAAGCTCTGTCTGCAATGACATGATCAACCTACTCATTGGTGATGGGGAAGAGGAGACATGTATGTTTTAGTTGAGTTTTTATTTTATTTTCTTTATCACATCGGCCACTTAGGACTTTTACAATTTTCTACGGATAGAGGGTACTTATATTCTATGAAGGGGGCTAGAAGGGCACTAGAGGCAGCTATGTGGTTTTCTTTGCAGGGGAGGGAGATCGGGGTAGTTGAGGGATTGATAGTGTGTTTCATTTTTGTCTGATTTTACCATGTTGCTTCTGTTTATTTTCTTTTCCTTCGACATGAATGTCCGACATACGGATGGGTCATGCTAAAATTTTATTTATTTTATGCTACTGTTTTAATTAATTGTTTGTGGGGATGATTAATCCCTTGTTCGAGACACCAAACACATATCAATATATCCAAATCATGAATGTCATTTCATTATGAAATTCTTCCATGCATACCTTCACCCTCGGTCCTCTTCCAATACTTCTTATTTATGTTAACAAATCGAATGCACTCTTCATATATAAATTTTCAACATATCTTTATGAAATATATCTTCATTCCATTATTCTTGACAAATCCCATGCCTCTTTAATCAAATATACCTCATTCATACCTTATATATTTTCCACAAATCCAACCAATCAAGCCTTGGTTGCAATAATCCACCCCTTTGGATGATCCTATTTTTGAATTAGTTTCCTCTAGTAAATAGGTTAGTGGCCCTATTCATACCTTATATGCTGCCCCGCAGATGTCGCTAGACCAAGACAACACGCTACAGTCACGCCGCGGTCACGTTGCGGTCACGCCGTGGTAATGCCGTGATTTGGCCCTGCTCTAGGATGACACCCTACGGCGGTTCGTAGTCCTATCGGAATTCGATGTATGATACCTAGATAGAGTTTTAGATACATTACCTACCCATAGTTAATGGTGAGGGAGGCCCTCAGGTAGAAAATCTCTTGATTGAGTCTCTCATGAAAATATTTAGTCACCTGTAGACAACATTGGAGATGAGGGTGAAACTTGCTACTTGTATTCTACAAGGACCATCTAAGTGCTCGAGGGACATCATAATAAATGTTGTACAATAATAAGACTTGAGAATACTTTTATAATGATATTTGTATTTGGAAAAGTGTTCTTCAAAGTTTGATATTTTTATGATCTTGATGATCAGATGAGTGTTTTGACCATTATAGAGAAAATGCTTCTACATTATCTTTTTTTTTCTGTGTGAGAATAGTAAACAACACACACCTCATATATTGTAGTTGGAGATTTCTACAACAATGGGAAATATGATGGATTATCAGACCTGTGATAGTATTCCATGAGTCTTGTGATCAATGTTGAGACTGACTAATCACAATTTCTGCCAGTGGGGCAACGGCCAGAATGTTGCCTCACCTCCTCCTGCTCCCTTTGCTCTTGGCCGGAAGATGCTACCCCATGGATGTCACTGGACCGGGCCAACACGCTGCGGTCACGCCGCAGTAATGCCGTGATTTGGCCCTGCTCTAGGATGACACCCCATGGCGGTTCGCATTCCTGTACGAATTCTATTTATGATACCTAGATAGAGTTTTAGATACATTACCTACCCATAGTTAATGGGGAGGGATGCCCTCAGGTATCAAATCTCTTGATTGAGTATCTCATGAAAATATTTAGTCACCAGTAGACAACATTGGAGATGAGGGTGAAACTTGCTACTTGTATTCTACAAGGACCATCTAAGTGCTCGAGGGACATCATAGTAAATGTTGGACGATAAGAAGACTTGAGAATACTTTTATAATGATATTTGTATTTGGAAAAGTGTCCTTTAGAGTTTTATATTTTTATGATCCCGATGACTGGATGAGTGTTTTGACCCTTTTAGAGAAAATGATTCTACATTATCTTTTTTTTTTATGTGTGAGAATAGTAAAAAACACACACCTCATATAGTGTAGTTGGTGATTTCTACAACAATGGGGAATCTAATGGATGATCATCTCTATGATAGTATTCCATGAGTCTTGTGATCAATGTTGAGACTGACTAATCACAATTTCTGCTGGCGGGGCGACGGCCAGAATGTTTTCTCACCTCCTCCTGCTCCCTTCGCTTCTAGCTGGAAGATTCTGCCCCATAGATGTCGCTAGACCGGGCCAACACACCGCGATCATGCCACGGTCACGCTGCGGTCATGTCGCGGTCACGCCGCAGCCACCTGCAATCCAACCCACACCAGCCACCACACCAGCCACCACACCAGCCCCCACCCCCAGTCTTCTGCAAAACACTCATGCTAGCCCTTTTACACCTTAAAAACAACCCCAACCACCAGTTCCAGCCTGCACCATCCCTCTGCCATCCCCCTGCCGCCTGCCTTCCTGCCCACACCAGCCACTCCAGCTTGTACCAGCCACCGCACCGGCCCCCAGCCTCCTGTATTCCAGCATGCACCAACCCCCTTCCACCTACAAAACAACCCCATACCACATGTTTCAACCTGCACCAGCCCCCTGCCATCCCCCTCCCACCTGCATTCCAACCCACACCAGCCAATCCAATCCAAACCAGCCACAAACACCAACCACAACAGCCAAAAACCCCAGCCCCTGCACATCACCAGCCCACACCTAGCTCCACAACAAACCAACACCCCATCCACTAGAAAAACACTGCCACTACATACAACCAAAACAACCAGCCTGCAAAACCAGTACTCCAGCCCCCATCCAAACCACACCTCCAGGACAGAAAAAATAGCAGGCCACCCCCATAGGAAGCCAACGAAGGACCTTTCCAAAGAAAATTCCTAAGGGTGGCTTCGATGGATTTGACCACTCTCTTGGGTAAAATGATGTGATGACACCAATAAGCTTTCATACTAAAAAGAACTTATTGAACTAACTGTAACCGCCCAACATAGGATAGCGAGTTATTAGTCCAAAATTTAACTCTTCAAACAATTTTCTCTTCCAAGACCACACAATCAGAAGCTCTAATCTTGGAAGTGATGAGGGAAACTCCCAGATAACAAAGAAGAAGAGACCCCTTTCTAACCCCCATAACGACCTCAATAGAATCACAAACATCAGGAGAGATACCATCCTCAAACATTAGAGATTTTGAAATATTAAAATTCAATCTAGACAGGAAAGAAAAAAGATCCAAAACATGCGGATAAAGGCATTTTTCACTGGAGTACCATGGTTATCCTTTTTCCCTAGGGAGATTACATATCGGTTAGTGTAAGGGGGTTTATAATAAAATAACAATTCATATTAATAACTGCCAGAAATGCTTTTTATCCTTCAGTGGAATAATTACACTAGTGAATTTCATCCTTATCTCCATTATGATTCATGTGTTATTAGTCCTAATGGCTTTGAAAGTGGTGTTGGGGAATATTTAAAAGATAATGACTTCTTTCATATTGTATTCTCATGGGGAGGGAATATTTTACTAGGGATGTGTGGATGAGGATGGCCAGACTAGTGGTAGATGGTGGTATCAACTTATGCAGTGTCGAGGGATCAATGCACATTCTACAAGCTAAGTTTTCTTGGGAGGTTCTTGAAGGTCGTTCTCTATGGGGAAATTTCATATCTGTCAAAGTATTGATCTAACCTTGAGGATCCAGGGGGGAAGTCTCGTGGATGTGGAAGGAGTTTCATGGGAACATTCTGGTTCTCAAGAAGCTATTTCAGTGGATTGTGCAATGAGGAAACATAAACATCTGGTTCGACAACTGGGCAGGTTCCCCTCTTGGCTTTCCAGGCTGTCCGACTCCCAACATTTTGTTTTCCAAGGCATGTTTTTACCCCTATTTTACACAAGTTTTTCTTAACCAACATCAAATTGAATGTTTTGATAACATTATTATATCTTCTTAAATGGAATGTTTAGTCTTCACAAAGTATCCAATGGGGGTTTTCCTGGACAATATTTATAGGTCTATACATCAAATTCCAAATGGTATCACTAGTGGTGAAAATCTGTACTGGTGTAAAGAAATCTCGATTAAATGTAACTTGTTGGTTTGGTGGATAATTAACCATCGTATTCCTATGAATGAAACTATCAGGAGCAAGGGGGAGGGTGTAGGTGGGGTTTCTAGGAGGGGCTGTCTAGGGGGGGGTGTCAAAGGGCTGTCTGGGGGGGGGGGGGATTCGGGGGGTCTGTAGGGTAGGGGGCAAGGTGCAGGTGGGGTGTCTAGGGGGGCTACCCAGGGGGGTGTCCAAGGGCTATCCAGGGGGTTTGCAGGGCAGGGGGAGGGTGCAGGTGGGGTGTCTAGGAGGGGGTGACTAGGGTCTGTCGGGGGGGGGGGGGTGTCCAGGGGGGCTATCCAGGAGGGGTGTCCAGGGGGGGTGTCTAGGGGGGAGGGGGTGTCCAGTGGGGGTGCAAGGGGGATGTACAGGGGGGTTCAAGGGAGCTGTCCAGGGGGGCATGGGGGTGTTCAAGTGGGATATCTAGGGGGCATGGGGGTGCAGGGGGGGGTGTCTATACCTTCTGAGCATTTCAAAAATAAAACTCCACTTTATTGTATCAAATTACTTTGAGATATCAAACTTTAAAGAAAAGTTCCCATGTTTAACCTTCTGTTTCATGATTTTAACACATTTAAAGGCAGTTCTGAATATTCCTGCCAGGGATAAAGACAAAATGATTTGAAGAGATAAACCCATGAGAAATGGGACCTAACCTCATAGTAATAATTTTGCTAATGATTTTTGGAATGGTATTACTAATAGAAATAGGTCTGAAATCCTTTACATCCACAACATTTTCCTTCTTTGGGATTAGGGAAATAAAATTAGAGTTGATTCTATAGGGCATTGAGGCGTGGTTAAAGAACTCCCTCATAGTGTTAAGAAGCTCATCACGAACTATGTCCCAGTAGAATATAAAGAATTTATTTCTAAACCCATGAGGACCAGCCACACTCTCAAGATTTAGAGAAAAAGGGAACTCTTAACTTCCTTCTCATCAAGGGATGAAAAAAGGGAGATTGTTGGATTGGTGTAGCCTGATCTGGTTGACCACACTCTAGTGCAGGAAGGCTATATTTTTTTCATCCTCTATTAGACTTTTTTTTGGATTCAATAAGAGATAAATGATTGTGATGCTTTTTCATTAAAAATTTATTTAGGACTTTTCTAATAAGAACTTTTTTTTTCTTTGAACACTTTGGCTAGCTCTGCTTATGTTTTAACTGGTAAAAACAATGCATTGTGGTTACATTGTTTTTGCATTCTAGTTTTCATTGTTTCATAGTGGTTTCATAGGGGGGGTGGGGGCTTGGTGTAGGGAGGGGGGCTGGGTGCATGGGGGCTGGGGGGGCTGGGTGCAGGTGGTACTGGGGGTGCAGGGGGGTGTCCAGGAGGGGGGGGTAGTGGGGGTGTAGGTGGGGGTGGGGGGGGGGGGTGGACAGTGGGGGTGCAGGTGGGTGTGGACAGAGGGGGTGTAGGTGGGGGGGGGGACAGTTGGGGTGTAGTGGGGGGGAGGGGGACATGGGTGCAGGGGTAGTGAGGGGGCTAGGGGGCTCGGTGCGGGGGGGGGGGATGGGGGCTGGGTGTAGGTGGTAATAGGGGTGCAGGGGGGATGTCCAGAAGGGGGGGGGGGCAGTGGGGGTGCAGATGGTGGGGGGGGGGTGGACAGTGGGGGTGCAGGTGGTGGGAGGGGGACCTAGGTGAAGGGGGTAGTGGGGGGGCTAGGGGGCTGGGTGCAGGTGGTACTGGGGGTGCAGGGGGGGTGTTCAGGAGGGGGGGGGGTAGTGGGGGTTAAGTGGGGGGGGGGGGTGGACAATGGGGGTGAAGGTGGGGGGAGGGGGACCTGGGTGTAGGGGGTAGTGGGGGGGATGGGGGGATGGGTGCAGGGGGGCAGTGGGGGTACAGGTGGGTGGGTGGGGGTGGGGGGGGGGGGGGGGTGGACAGTGGGGGTGCAATGGGGGGGAGGAGGACCTGGGTGCAGGGGGGTGTCTAGGAGGGGGGGGGGGGGGGCAGTGTGGGTGAAGGTGGGGGAGGGGGGGACAATGGGGGTGCAGGTGGGGGGGGGGTAGATAGTGGGGGTGCAGGTGGGGGGGGGGTGGACAGTGGGGGTGCAGGTGGGGGGGAGGGGGACCTGGGTGTAAGGGGTAGTGGGGGGGCTGGGTGCAGGGGGGAGGGGGGGGGGGGGCTGAGTGCAGGTGGTACTGTGGGTGCAAGGGGGGGTCGGGGGGGGGGGGGGGTGCATGGTGGTTCTGTACAGAGGGGAGAGTGGGGGTGTGAAAAGGGAAAGGGGATGTGCTGGGGGGTCTATCCAAGGGGGAAGGGAGGGGATGTAGGGGGTCTGTCCAGTGGGACAACTGTTATTTCTGGGAAAATAATATATACCCACAGTTTGAGAACTGTGGGTAAATATGCTGCTGCAGAAACCTATATACCTACAGTTTACTTAACCGTGGGTATCTAATTTCTTATGTAAAAATGTATACCCATGGTTCTGGTGAACCGTGGGTAAGTTGAAATTTCAGTGGCATATATACCCACAATTTCTGTAAAACCGTGGGTATAGGGCAATCCCGACTCCTTGGGAGCCCATAGTTCATCAAATCGTGGTTATAGCCTATACCCACGGTTTAATGGGCTATACCCACTGTTTCAAACTGTGGGTATAGGGCACTTTTCTAGTAGTGATAGGTATCCATGGTGTAGTATAATAGTTAGCAATGGTATTCATCTGGTATACCGGATCAACATATGCTTCCCATGATATGTTCACAAAGGCACATGTTGCGATGACGTGTGTACATGGAATCCGTAAGGCCTGAAAGTTTCCACATTGATCTTACCTTGTTTCCAGTAATACCACCATTTTTTCACCGATGCGATTTGTGATGGGGTCTGAATGCTCTTGAACTTCAAATTGGGAGTCTTCTGATCGAAAAATGCAGACATGATAACCAGAATCTTCTTAAATATTATTTTCAATCTCTCGTTGAAAGTGTCTTCTGTACCTTAGCCCTTGCTGTATTCCATCTGATACTAGTTTTTGTCTATCAACAAAGTACTTCACACATCGATACAATGTATCCTGAACTAGGGAAATTATAGGTAGCTTGCGAAGTCCTTTGAAGACACCATTGATGCACTACACAATGTTTTTCGTCATGTGTCCATACCTCTTCCCCCCGTCATATGCCAATGACCATTTCTCTTTTGGAATCCACATTATATAATCATAAACTTCTTGATTATCCTAGTGGATTTGTTCAAAACTTTCTTCAAACCGCCATTGGTCTGACTCATATTCTACATAGAATAGATGATATTTCACATAATTTGATTTTATCTTTACGCTGAAATAGTAAAAAATAACAAATATAATGCGTACCAAGCCTCGTGATTTCCTTATTCATCAGTTCATTGTGGAATTTTTTATCCACATTGCTAGTAATGTGTCTAATGTAGAACCGATGATGTGCATTTGGGTATCTCCATGTATTAGGATCCACATTGATTGCCTCATTAATTTCCCGATGGTGATTAAATATCAAATAAACACCCCGAATGTTGGTGAAATGGTTGTTGATACATGCTAGAAACTAACTCCATGATTCATAGTTTTCTTTCTCTACAATGGAAAAGGCAAGTAGAAGAGGTGAACAGTTTCCATCTTGGGTTGCCACAATCAACAATACGCCCTTGTATTTTCCATACAGAAATGTTCCATCAATATGAATAAACTATTTGCTGAAATGAAATGTGGAGATACAGGGAAGGAATGCCCAGAGCAATCGATGAAATTGAACACGAGATGGATCAAGTTGGTTATCATGAGTCACATGTTCGTTTGTATCCATATGGAAGACAACTTGGTTATGATGCCTCGGTATGGATAAAAATTGCAGCAACACCTGATATTAGTCATCCCAATCACCATAGACCATCACAATTTCCTTCTGTTTCACCATCCATGCCTTATTATAGGAAATATTATAACCGAATACCTGTTGAATCTTCTCTTACACAAGGGATATCAGAACATCTTGACATGTCCTAATCATCTCAACAACAATAGATGACACAAATTCTGCATCCAATGTGGTATGATCTTGTGTGAGTCTTGGCTAAATGTAAGTATAAGCTGCCTCAATCCTTGAGATTCTCCAACCTCCAAATGTAACATACAGAATTACCCTCAAGCAAAATCTACAATCATCTCCATACTTCTCACACCATGTGACATATTTACTATGACATGATTCATGAACTATATAGCTACAATGCCTCTTAATGTGAAATCTCTTTAGCGTGATTTTTATTGCATCTTTACTTGGAGAATTCCTTTCAATATATAAGGTTTTGTCCAGCTCACTAAACCTATCTGGTACAACTCTGGGGAACTTAGTTACTGGTGTGAGGACAGTATTATCGAATTCAGGAACACATTTCATTACTTCTAACCAATATGAAAGGAGTGATGAATGATTTATTATAGGTCGATATTGATGTAAAACTAATGCATTTCTCGAAACTTCCTTCCTAACTTCAGCTGATCCCTCCTCATCAGCACTGTTGTCACCATCTAATCCATCATTACGAAACTCCTCATCGGAATTCAGATTGACATTTATATCCGTGATATCATCAAGGTTGTCCTCTTCTACTACATCATTTGGAATAGACTCAATTTTATGGGGTGGATTGTCTTCAATCACTCTTTTAATTCAACATCTTCGTACAACTGGATATCGTTTTTGTACAGTAGCAACATAAATGTATAACTCCATCATGGTACCATCTGACCGTTGAGAAAATAAATTAATTTCTTGGACCCACTGCTCATCAGCAACTAATAGACAAGCTAGATTCCACAATGTTGCCTGGAATTTCAAATGTCTATAGCTTATAGACTTGATCTCTTGATTAGGTCCTAGATTTAAATAACCATGAATTCTATCTTGAAGATCAATTATGGTTACACAATCAGTTGTACTAACCACCGTTATTGGTTATGTACTGTAAGAATATCCTTTCTCAGTTTGAATAACCTCACCATAACAATACACATAGGAAAACATGAATCTCTACATCAAAAATGTTTCTTTCATCAAAATTATGATAGTGTAAAAAATATCAACAATGATAGTTTTCCATATAATATTTATTAGAATGTAATTTTAGGACACCTTTCTATACCCTAAAATATACTAGTAATGTTTCATCATATAAAATTTTATTAGAATGTAAGTCACATAACATTTTGGAAACCGAGGTAAAAAGAATAGGAAACATCAAATTAGTCTCTTTATCATTGAGAAAATGACAATTATGGTCATATAAAGTGAAATGAAGAAGAAAAAATGCATTAAATAACACATGAATTCTTTATAACATACAATAAATTTATTGACATTTTTAAATATAATGTGGTTTGGATGAGATGAGTCTCACTTCAAATGAGGTAAAATCCAACTTATTTTTTATTGACACCTTAATAACATCTTCTAAAGATATGTACTTCACTTGTGAACTTTCAAAATCTTTCGACCTTCTAATGACATAGCTTAGATGTCATTAGAAGGCCTAAAACTTTTGAAAGTTCAAAAGTTAAGTACATATCCTTTGAAGATGTTATTAATCTACCAATTAAAAATAAGATGAATTTTACCTCATGTATGAAGTGAGACTCCTCTCATCCAAACCTCATTCTATTGAAAAATATCAATGAATTTATTGTATGTCATAAAGAATTCATGTGTTATTTAATGTGTTTGTTCTTCTTCATTTCACTTTATATGATCATAAGTATCATTATCTAATCATTATATGGATTCATGTTTTAATATTATTTTATTTATTAATTATTCTATAATTAATCATTACTAATAATAAATATTATTTCTGAACTATATAATCTTTACGATACTAACATTTTAAAACATTTTCTTCTCCATTTCATTTTATATAATAATAATTGTCATTTTATCAAATGATTTTCTTAGTACATTTTTTAACTAATCAATCATTCTTTAATCACTATTTAATCATTATTAAGTTATTATTTAATTATTTATTCATTAATCGTTAATCATATTACATTCATTAGTTAATTATAATTAATTAATCATATGTATTCATTTTTAATCCTAAGTTATCATTAATTAATATATAATTAATCATTACTAATAATAAGTATTATTTCTAAACTATATATAACTAATTAAAATACTTAATAGATAACATATTTAATTACTAATAATAACTTTCATTTGTTAATGATTTTTTCCTTATTTCATTCTATAACATCATAATTATCATTTTATCATTGATAAATATACTGATTTAATTTTTCTTTTCTTAGATATTTTAGTAGTTTATAAAGAAAATATGAATCATATTAAGCATATCCCCTGGGAGTGTCAAACCAGGAGTGCAGCAAGGCCCTTTTTCGTGCATCAGTTCCCGTTCGAGTCTAGCTCAAAGCGTTGTTTTTAGGTTTTACCCCTAGGTACATCTATATCAGAGCCACATCCACTTGTTTGTATCCAAACAGGGATTTGATTTCTTATATAACCACATAATCTTTAAGCTACCAAAATTTTACAATACTTAATCCTAAGCTAATTCTAAGTTAATCTATACTTAATCTATACTTAATCTATACTACTAACAATAATTATTTTAAACTATATATAACTAATTTCACAACTTAATAAATAAAATATTTAGCACTAACTAAACTACTTAAAACATAAAATATTTAAAACTAAAAAGAATTCAATTAAATAAATAAAAAACATTAAATTAAATAAATAAAAATACCTCTAAATGATGCTCCGTAAAAACCTGCACAGAAAATGTTTTTTTAGAGAAAAACAGAGAGGATTTAGGAGAGATGAAGGGAAATATTGAGTGATGAAAGGGGGGGGGGCTACCCTTTTATAGGGAGTAGAGGCAAAGACGACATCCCCCCTGCCGCCTTTTCCATGCCATTGATCCAGGCCAAAGGTGATGCGGGGGAGTGAAGGCGGCATCAGCGATGTCGCCTTTCCACATCAACACAAAGGCGACATCACCAATGCCGCCTTCACAGCGTATTTAAAAAAAAATTAACTTATGCCATTAATTTTTTTTTCCAGAAAATGTATAAAAAAACTCTCGTCCTCATACTTATTGTCATCACCCTTTTCCTCTTCCCTTGAAAGAGTATTGTTGCATCTAGGTAGTGGAGGACTGCACAACCCGATGTTCCCCCAAAACTCAGAAGCATAGAAACTTTTTCATGGCTCCCAGCATCGACCCCAAAGGTTGTTCGACGAAATGTTCAACCCCGATAGGAAATTTAGGCACCTAAGTGACT
This sequence comes from Viscum album, assembly GCA_963277665.1. Taxonomy (NCBI): domain Eukaryota; kingdom Viridiplantae; phylum Streptophyta; class Magnoliopsida; order Santalales; family Viscaceae; genus Viscum; species Viscum album. The sequence continues at coordinate 4,879,267 of OY728129.1, forward strand.
GCAGGATCTCACCTAACAGATGATTATGAGATAGGGCCGACATCTTTGGGTTGGAAAGAGATGATATTTGGTTCAGGATTTTCCCAGAGAATCCATTTTGGTTGAGATCCAATACAAGGAGGTGCTTCAGTTAACCGATCTCGAAAGAGATGGAGCATCAAACATTGTTTTTTGTGGAGGTTGATCATGGGTTATATGTTGTAGATTTGATTATACGTTCTTACAGGAACCTATTGTCACGACCCGTCCTCGGGGCCCGTGTCGTGACTACCCTAAGCCCGCCTTCTATAGACCAGGGGCTGGTGACTAGCATCAAAGGTGTAAATCCCTAAGCTGGGAAGGCATTGCCTTTATGAAAGTAAACAAGCACAACATAGTATACAACATGAAGTAAACACTAAGTGAAAACTGTATACAAAAAGTAGTACTGAAAGTAAAGGGGCCGGAAATACAAGCCCAACAGTAAAGTACAGGTACAATGGAAAACAAGTACAACTGAAAAAGGGAAAATTGCTAAAAGGGCAGCTCCTGGAACGTCCGTTGAGTATCCTACCTGAAGGGTAGGTACAGATGTCCACCTCAGCACTCCACGTCTATCGGTCCACTCCGTGTACCATCTCTCCGTGTGGTTTACCTCTGGGTTTTGTCTAGTCCTGGATCGCTCTCTGCTTCCATCAACGCTGTCCGTCATCTACATCCAACACAATGAGGTGCGGGCATAGCCCGTGCGGGGGTGAGTATAATGATACTCTGTAGGGACCCCGAGACCCCGAAGGTCTACCAGAATCCACGAAAGATATATCACAGAATAAAGATACAACCACAAAGTATCAATGAACCCTACTTAGGTATATGCCCATACATATACCTAAGTAATCAATCTTAGTTCGGCTCTAACTCTTGAGCCCAAGTACAACCCAGTCCACACAGGAAATAAGTAAATCATATCGATGATAATAATTGAAATTCAAGACTCAGATCACATAGGTATGCCATAATAGTATAGAGATATAAATGATCAGATATAGCCACTGGATCATCTAAGCTGTCGGACCCACATAGGATACAAGACCAGCTAAGCTGTCAGACCCACACAGGATACAAGACCAGCTATCTCGAGAGTAAAAGAGATGATCAGATGTAGTCGCTGATTCATCTAAGCTGTCAGACCCACACAGGATACAAGACCAACTAAGCTGTCGAACCCACATAAGATACAAGACCAGCTACTCTGTCGGACCCACACAGGATACAAGTACAGAGGTCAAACTGCCGGACCCACACAGGATACAAGAAAAGTAGTCATCGTCGTCAAACCCACGGAGGATTCCAGTACAGTAGTCATCACTGTCAAACCCACGGAGGATTCCAGTACATTAGTCATCGCTATCGAACCCACATAGGATTCTAGTATAGTAGTCATCACTGTCGAACCCATAGAGGATTCCAGTACAGTAGTCGATACAGTCACAGCCAGCTCTAGGGTTCCCGCACGCAGCACGCTCGATTCCAAGAGGGTCCGCTCCTCGAGCAAAGGGGTCGATACATCAAATATCACGAAATCCAAAGTTGATGTATCCCGAAGTTCCTTCTCATCAAAAGAAACCCAACGCGACAGATGATGCGTTAATCAGACTCCCGGTCTGAGAGTTATTGGTTTTTCCGTTCTAGGGGCCCGGTTGGAATTACGCTCGTTCCAAACCCGGCCGTTTTCCAAATTTGTCCAAAACTCACTTAGAGTATCGCAAAAGGACTGCCTTGTTGTAAGGGTCTCAATGCTGTAGATGGCGCGTCAATTGGTCGCACGGTCTTTAAGTTATTCACGTTTAAGTGAAACAAGACCGGCCCGTCAAGCCCAGTGGGCTGGCGGGTTGGCCCGACCTAGTTCGGCGGGTCTGAACCAATCAGAGTGGTCGGCCCGGCCCGGTGGGGAGTGACCCGGCCCATCACTGTGGCCCGGCATGTGCGAGGGCGGCCTGGCCCGGCCCGCGCAAGGTGGCCCGGTCCGTGCTGCTGGTGGCCCGACCTGGAGGTCGGCTGTGGCTCGGCTAACTGGCCGAGTAGTCCGGGGGGCACGACCACCAATTTTCCGAAACGGCAGCGCCGAGCGGCACCGCCCCTCCTGTCTGGCCAGCCGAAGCTAGCCGGTCTTATCCAACGCGAGCGGCCCGCATAGGCGGGCCGCTGTTCTCCCACACGGCACCTTTGGGTGCCGCGACCTTCTTCAACCTGGCCGGACGCCTACCGAAGCGGCCCACAGAAGCGGGCTGCAGTTCTCCGCAGTGGGGCACCGAGAGGTGCTGCGGTTCTCCTAGCCCGACCGGTCATGAGATCGACCGGTTCTTCTTCGGCCAAGCAGTCCGCAGTTGCAGGCCACGGTTCTTCCGCACGCGGCCGACGCACGACCGCCATTACCTCCGGTCGCTGACGTCACCGCCACCTTTGACAACAATCAATAAACCAACGGAGGAATGTCGGGCCGTGTTTGTTCATCCCGCACCCTCCGCATTAATTGATAACAAAGGCCACCATTGAATAAAGCAAACATTGATGAACAAGAGTTTAATTTAATTCATTCAAAATTAAACATAAACCCCCTACCTCGATTTTAAGAACGGTGCACGTCAATGAGCCACGGAAGACGAGCATTACGGAGGTTGGGCGTTGCGAAATACGGATGTCGATTCCATTGACGTCGGGGTACATCTGAAGAGGAAGCGTCGTTGGAGAAGTTCTTCGTATTATTCGTCGGAGATATTCTTCACTGAAGAACGGTGTTCTTCGTCGAGAGAGGAACACCTTTCTTCTAGTTCTCCAGAGTTTTCCCCCACTAAAATATTTTCCAAGGAAAATATTATAATAAGGATCCCCAAATTTAATAGAATTGCCATGCAATTAAAATTGATTAAAATAAGAGGTTACAATTAATTAATGAAGATATTAATTAGATGGGTTGGCATAATTAAGAGATAAGGGAGGTGAAAAGTTTAAAATTCAAAGAGAGGAGGTGGAGAGTTTTAAGATTTAATAAGGGGGGTTTCATGGGAGTTTAAGGGGGAGTTGAGGGGTTAGGCTCTCGTGTGGGCCCCACCACACATTATCCTCACATGGGAGGTTATGTGGGTGTGATCTCCACCTCTAACTTCCCCTTGTAGGAAATAACCACCATTAAATAAATTAAATAAAATTGTGTACACTTAAAGTAACACCACAATTTTATTTTAATTTGTTATGAATCCCCAAATTAAAACTTCCACTCTCGACCAAACGCAACTGCGGTAAAGGTCCCCTTAAGCGGATACCGGCACTGCGAGTTCATCGGTGCCCTTGTATTTCAATTTCGAGCACCAGTTAAAAAGTTAGAAAAACCCGTACGTACGTTTACTGAACGTACCCAAACAAAACTTTAGAAATTGATTCCGGGCACACCAGGCCTCGGAATCAGGCACCGTTAGAAACCGCAGACTCGTAAAATTCCAAAGTATTTAAGAAAAAAATTTCCTTGAAATTTCCAGGTCTTTAAATTACCCCCACCTCAGGGCTTTACATCTCCATAAAGCTACAACACACACTAGGGGAACAAATGAGGGTACTAAGCACATATCTGAGCCTCCCACTCCCAAGTGCTCTCCTGGAGGTTCCCGTGCTGCCAGTGAATGTGCACCATAGAAATCGACCATCCACATAGGACCCTCTCCTGTTTATCCTCGATCTCCACCGAGACCTCCGTGAATGTCTCCCTGTCATCGATGTCCAGCTCCCCGTGATCGATGATGTGGCTTGGGTCGTGCACGTATCTCCTCAGCTGAGATACGTGGAAGATGTCGTGCACCCAATGCAACTGAGGTGGAAGGGCTAGGCGTTAAGCCACATCGCCCACTCTAATAAGGACCTGGAAAGGTCCGATGAATCATAGAGATAACTTGCCTCCCCGACCAAATCTCAGTAGACCTCGTCGAGGTGAGACCCGTAGGAATACGTGGTCACCATCCTCGAACTGCAGTGGTCTCTGTCTGCTATCAGCATAGGACTTATGTCTGCTCTGTGCAGTCTTCATCCACTCCTAGATGATCTACACCTTCTCCATTGTAGCCTGAACCATATTTGGTCCTACAAGTGCTGACTCCCTTGGGTTAGTCCAGCACAGAGGTGATCTTCATGGTCGGCCATACAGTGCCTCGTAAGGTGCCATCCCGATGGTGGAGTGGTAGCTGTTGTTGTACGCAAACTTCACCAAGGGTAAGTGATCCTCCAAGCTGCGACCAAAGTCATGGACACATGCACAGAGCAATTCCTCGAGAGTCTGAATGGTCCTCTCAGTCTAACCATCCGTCTGAGGATGGAAGGCGATGCTCAAACAAAGATGCGCCCCAAAAGCCTCCTGTAACCCCTTCCATAGTCGGGAAGTGAAACGATCATTTTGATAGGAGACGATAGTTGATGGCACACCATGAAGCCGTATGATCTCCTGAACGTAGAGGCGTCTCAAGCTCTCTACTGATCCCTGCTCTCTGATCGGTAGGAAGTGGGCTGACTTGTTGAGTCGTTCAACAATCACCCAGATAGAGTCGTGCCCTCTGGATGTATGTGGAAGCCCTATCACGAAATCCATAGACATCCCATCCCACTTCCACTCCGGAACCTCTAAGGGTTATACCAAGCCTGCTGGTACCTGGTGCTCTACCTTCATTTGCTGACAAGTGAGGCACCGTGATACAAACTCTACTACAACCTTCTTCATACCCGGCCACCAGTGCTGTCGTCTGAGGTCCTGATACATATTCGAGACTCCTAGATGTACTGCTATAGGGGAAGTGTGGAACTCCCTCAACACCTCCTCCTGTAGCAACTGGTACCATGTTACATCCTCTGAAGAGGATGACATGTTCCCCACCTTCAGAAAACCCATCAGGCACCTGTCTTGAGGATATATGAGCACGTCGGGTCTCATAGTCAACGTCCCCTCGCTGTGCCTCCCTAACTCACTGAATAAGTGGAGGAGTGACTGTGAGAGACTGAATAAAGGATACTCCATCTCTATCCACAAAGGATATCTGCAACATGGCTAGCTGCTCCGTCGCCTCTCCCAGTAGCTGAATGCCCGTTCTTCTGCTGAGAGCATCTGCTACAACGTTCCCCTTACCAGGAGTATATAACATCTCAAAGTCATTGTCCTGGAATAAATCAAGCCATCGTTTCTGTCTCAGCTGCCGAGAACCATACATGATCACTACTCGCTCATGCATTAGGACACACCCGAGTCCGGTCTATGATGCGTTGCAGTAAACCACATACCCAACGCCCTCCTCTGGTAGCCTCAAGATGGGCGCACTAGTCAACCTATGCCTCATCTCCCGAAAGCTCTGATGGAATCTATCTAACTATACGAAGGGTTTCCCCTTCTTCATCAAAGCTGATAGTGGTGCTGCAACTCTGGAGAAGTATGGCACAAAGGTAAGTCTGGCCGACTCCTGAGTGATCGACTGCACCCTCTTATTCATGATTCCATCCCGTGCTGCCTGGGTTTTCCTTTTCGCCGACCAAGGAAAACCCCATCCCAACGTTGTAGATAAACCACAACATTTTTGCCTAATATAGTCAATCTGTGTATGAACTGTGGTTGCCCATTCCATAACCAAATTAACGTCGTAAGGCCTCGACGCTGCCACCAAGAGGTTCCAACCGAAACTCTTGCCTCAAGGGTCAGATCACACCGTCGGCGTAAGTGTGATTATCAAGTCTCCTCCCAAAGGTATCTCCAGACGTGAGGGTCAAGTCAATGACTTAACCGAAAACTCTAGGTTTGGGATAAGATTTGTGGAAGGAAGGAATGATTGGTACTTATGTCTATTGATACGACAACTAGTAGTAGACACAGACTATACCTCGAATAATTCTTAGAGCCCTTGGGTCACACTCCTTGACCGCATGCAACTACTCTCTTCCCTACCCTCCAGCTCCATGAGCCTAGCGGGGACTACAAAGGCGGGTGGTTGTAACATGTCGAAATGTTCACCACCTCATGCTGCTCTCCTAGATCTGCTTCCACATCTACTACCCTGCAGATTCATCTATCCTTAACACTTACTCTTATCAAAACATTTTACACGCTCAAGTCTCTAAGACTAACGCCGGTTTCACGCTTTCCAAATATTAACATTCACTGGCTGTATCCACTCATCCCATTGGACATTCAACCACAAAGGTTCTCTCTAGCACCCTAACATAAGTAGGAATGCATAGAGGAAAAAGTGTTGGCTCGGATATCCTTAAACACACCTCACTCAGAGGTCTGATCTCTAAAGAACTAATCGAATCATATTCATCGAGTACTAGGAAAGATCGGTATACATCGATGAATACTCAGCTACCGACACATCGTCCTTCCGAAGCTGTATAAGCTCTAGAAAACTCTCAAACACCTCCTCAAGCCAGTCCTCAGCCACCTATGGGTTGGGATCACCTCGGAACATGAGGGATATCTAGTGCTAAAACACATGTAAGGCACTAGGCCTACAAGTGTCCTCTACCGGTACTGCCGGTAGTGTCTGCTGACCAATGGGCAGTGATATAGTAGGCACACTGCCCGAAGGTACCATCTCGGAAAACGGTCCAAGTACCGAAACTTCATTATTATGTGGACCATCCTCATGGTCACTCACTAAAAAATATTAGTAGCTAAGATCAAATTATGCTCTACTAGTGTCTCAACTAGGCAGAAAAATCCAGAAATCACCTCCATCCAGTCCTCTGCTTCCTGAGAATCTGTCTCGCCTCGAAACCTCAGAGGCCTCTGCCGTTGGAACTCGTGAAATGTGCTCAGTCGATGTGCATCATTCGTCATTGAGACTAGTGGAATCTTCTACCCAACGGGTGGTGGTGCTGTTGGTACACCACCCGAAGGTGACAACATAGTAAGAGGGCCCTCCACCAGAGCCTCGTTGCTCGGTGGGCCGTCATCGTGTACTCTCTCTCGGGAACCCTAGCTGGCTGTCTTCACAGTGGAATCCTAATAAGGAAAAGGTGCGCCATGATCAATAAGTTATACCTGGTGAGATGACTCAAAGAGACCATAAAGGAAACTCTTGAAGTACACACACAATCAGTGTTTTCATGCACTAAGTTGGAAATCAGAGGTCAGGGTCCTGGTGTATGGATACGTTAGCCACCGCACCAACACTAGACTCCCTGGAATGAAAACCACACTCAATACTCTCAACACTATTGGTTCACAGAAAAGAATGATCAGAGTCCTGAGTTCTACGGTAGAATCGACTCCTTTGATACCAATTTGTCATGACCCGTCCTCGGGGCCCGTGTTGTGACTACCCCAAGCCCACCTTCCATAGGCCAGGGGCTGATGACTAGCACCAAAGGCGTAAATCCCTAAGTTGGGAAGGAATTCTCTTTATTAAAGTAAACAAGCACAATAGAGTATGCAATAGGAAGTAAATACTAAGTGAAAACTGTATACAAAAAGTAGTGCTGAAAGTAAAGGGGCCAGAAATACAATCCCAACAGTAAAGTACATGTACAATAGAAAGCAAGTACAACTGAAAAAGAGACAATAGCTAAAAAGGGAAGCTCCGGGAATGTCCACCGAGTATCCTACCTAAAGGGTAGGTATAGATGTCTACCTCAGAACTCCACATTTATCGGTTCGCTCCGTGTACCATCTCACCGTGTGGTCTACCTACGGGTACCGTCTGGTCCTGGATCGCTCTCTGCTTCCGTCAATGTTGTCCATCGTTTGCATCCAACATAATGAGGTGCAGGTATAACCCATACAGGGGTGAGTATAATGATAATTAGTAGGGACCCCGAGACCCCGAAGGTATCCCAGAATCCATGAAGGATATACCACAGAAGAAAGATACAAACACGAAGTATCAACAAACCCTACTTAGGTATATACCCATACATATAACTAAGTTATCAATCTCAGTTCAGCTCCAACTCTCGAGCCCAAGCACAACCCAGTTCACACAGGAAAGAAGTCAATCACATTGATGATAATGATTGAAAGTCAAGACTTAGCTCACACAGGTATGCCACAACAGTAGAGAGATATAGATGATCAGATGTAGCCACTGGATCATCTAAGCTGTCAGACCCACACAAGATACAAGACCAGCAAAGCTATCAGACCCACACATGATACAAGACCAGCTATCTAGAGAGTAATAGATATGATCAGACGTAGTCACTGATTCATCTAAGCTGTTGGACCCACACAGGATACAAGACCAGCTAAGCTGTCGGACCCACACAGTATACAAAACCAGCTACTCTGTCAGACCCACACAAGATACAAGTACAGAGGTCAAATTGCTGGACCCACACAGGATACAAGAATAGTAGTCATCGCTGTCGAACCCACAGAAGATTCTAGTACAGTTGTCGTCACTGTCAAACCCACGGAGGATTCCAGTACAGTAGTCGACGCAGTCACAACCAGCTCTAGGGTTCCCGCACGCAACACGCTCGATTCCGGGAGGGCCCGCTCCTAGAGCAAAGGGTTCGATACATCAACTATCACAAAATCCAGATTTGATGTATCCCAAAGTTTTGTCTCATCAAAAGGAACCCAATGCGACAAACGACACATCAATCGGACGCCCGGTCTGAGAGTTATTGTCTTTTCTGTTCCAGGGGCCCGGTTGGAATTACGCTCGTTCCAAACCCAGCGGTTTTCCAAAGTTTTCCAAAACTCACTTAGAGTATAGAAAAAGGACCGCCTCTTTGTAAGGGTCCTAGTGCCGTAGATGGCGCATCAATTGGAAGCGCGGTCTTTAAGTTATTTACGTTTAAGTGAAACGGGCCCGACCCATCAAGCCTAGTGAGCTGGCGGGTCGGCCCGACCCAGTTCAGTGGGTCCGACCTAGTCGGAGGGGTCGACCCGGCCCGGTGGGGCATGACCTAGGCCGTCGCTATGCCCCGGCCCGCGTGAGGGTGTCCCGGCCCGCGTGAGGGTGTCCCGGCCTGCGCAAGGCGGCCCAGTTAGTGCCGCTGGCGGCCCGGACTGGCGGTCGGCCGCGGCTCGGCCGACTGGCCGAGTGGTCTGGGGGGCGCGACCCCTGGTTTTCTGAAATGGCGGCGCCGAGCAGTGCCGCCCCTCCTGTCCGGCCGACCGGTCTTCTCCGGAGCGAGCGGCCCGCACAGGCGGGCTACTATTCTACCACGTGACACCTTTGGGTGACGTGACCTTCTTCAACCCGGCCGGCCGTCTGCCGGCCGGTTTACCCGCGGAAGCGGGCCGCGGTTCTCTACAGAACAGTGCCGCAGTTCTCCCAGCCCGACCGTTTGTGAGACCGGCCAGTTCTTCTTCGGCCAAGCAGCCCACGGTTGCGGCCCGCAGTTCTTCCGCACGTGGATGGCGCATGGCCGCGATTACCTCTGGTCGCTGACGTCGCCGCCTCCTTTGACAACAATCAATAAACCAATGGAGGAACGTCAGGACGTGTTTGTTCAGTCCACGCCCTCCATGTTAATTGATAACAAAGGCCACCGTTGAATAAAGAAAACATTGATGAACAAGATTTTAATTTAATTCATTCAAAATTAAACATAAACCCCCTACCCCGATTTTAAGAACGGTGCACGTCAACGAGCTGCGGAAGACGAGCGTCGCGGAGGTCGGGCGTCGCGGAATACAGACATCGATTCCATTGACGTCAGGGTGCATCCGAAGAGGAAGCATCATTGGAGAAGTTCTTCACATTCTTTGTCGGAGATATTCTTCGCTGAAGAACGATGTTCTTCGTCGAGAGAGGAACACCTTTCTTCTAGTTCTCCAGAGTTCCCCCCCACCGAATTATTTTGCCAAGGAATATATTATAATAAGGCTCCCCAAATTTAATATAATTGCCATGCAATTCAAATTGATTCAAATAAGAGGTGCCAATTAATTAATAAAGATATTAATTAGATGGGTTGGCATAATTAAGAGAGAAGGGAGGTGAAAAGTTTAAAATTCAAAGAGAGGAGGTGGAGAGTTTTTAGAGTTAATAAGGGGGTTTCATGGGAGTTTAAGGGGGAGTTGAGGGGTTAGGATCTTGTGTGGGCCCCACCACACATTATCCTCACATGGGAGGTTATTTGGGTGTGGGAACCACCTCTAACTTACCCTTTTAGGAAATAACCACCACTAAATAAATTCAATAAAATTGTGTACACTTAAAGTAACACCACAATTTTATTTTAATTTGTTACGAATCCCCAAATTAAAACTTCTACTCTTGACCAAACACAACTATGGTAAAGGTCTCCTTAAGAGAATACCGATACTGCGAGTTCATTGGTGCCCACAGATTTCAATTCCGATCACCGGTTCAAAAGATAGAAAAACCCGTACGTACGTTTACTAAACCTACCCGAACAAAACTTTAGAAATTGATTCCAGGCACATTGGGCCTCAGAATCAGGCGCCGTCAGAAACTGTGGACTCGAAAAATTCCAAAGTATTTAATAAAAAAATTTCCTTGAAATTTTCAGGTATTTAAACCTATCCAATTTTTGGTTATTGAATTGATAAAATTATCGGTGGGTCGAGATAACTCTTGTCTACTCGAGAGAAATTCTATAGGAGTGCATGAAGCTTGGAAAGTGTTTAAGGAAATTTCCCAGAGAGGAAGTTACTATGTAAGTTTATGCTGAAGAGGCTTGAGAGAGTGCCTAGTCAGCCAGGCATGGGTCCTTTAAGTCGATTCTCATCCAGATCCAATATCATCATATTTTACAGCTCCCTTAACCATACGGGTACCTGACCTGTGAGGTGGAACCTTACCATGCTTAAAAATTAAAGATTTTCAAAGACAACTACATCAACATTATTCAGAAATGCCTCATTTATAAAGTTTCACAAAACCAGGTGAATGGTGAGGTTCCTCAAACCCATCAAAATTCTGATCATCTCTAAAATGTTAGTCAATTGGGTGAAAGAAACTGCAAGGTATGTGAGGGATTGCAGAGAAAGCGCGTCCCATGAAATCTGTCCTCCCAATTTATTCTGGAAAACCCGATTGCTTTCAAGGACTTATAGGCATAAAAAATTCTTGGAAATTGACCAGTAATGCAATTTCCACCAACAAAAAATATGGTGAGCCTAATCAGATTTGAGAAATCAAAATCCATTCAGTTTCCTTGAAGTGAATTGGACAAAAGATTTAGTGTTATGAGATTTTTATAGTTGAATAAAGAAACCTACAATGTACCACTGAAGTTGTTCATTTTTTGGAGGAGGCTTTCTAAGTTTGAGAGCTGACCAGCATCCCATGGGAGGGCGCCACTGAAGTTATTGGAATGGAGGTCGAGGATGGTGAGGTTCGATATGCGAACGATGTGGTTGTCTATGAATCCCATCATTTTATTTTGAGATGCCCAGTCAATTTGTTATTGCTCACATTCAATATCTGAGACACGTTCGAAGACCCAAGAGAATTGAACTAGTTCACAACCACAAAACAAGGTTTTATCACCACTAAAAAAGGTCTTTATCAATGCAAAAAAATTGATAATTGAGACACTATTAAAAGGGGTTATTTTTATCAATGCTAAAAAAAGCACTGATAAAAGAGTCATTTATCAGCGTTTTTTTAACGCTAATAAAAATCCATTTTATTAGTGTTTTTTTAAAAGAGATGATAAAAGTTAAAAAAAAGTAAAAATAAAAAATAAAAAAAATGCAAATAGGGGGTTTTAACAGCGCTAAAAAAGGTCTTTATTAATGAAAAAAATGATAATCGAGACACTATTAAAAGGGGTCCCTTTTATCAGCGCTAAAAAAAGTGATGATACAAACTACTTTTATCAATGCTAAAAAAAGCACTGATAAAAGAGTCTTTTATCAATGTTTTTTAATGCTGATAAAAAACCCCTTTTATAAGTGTTTTTTAAAAGGGGTGATAAAAGTTAAAAAAAATTAAAAATTAAATTTTAAAAAAAATATGTAAATAGCGCTAACCCATTTCAACAGCACTTGACCCGTTTCAACAATGCTATTGTGAAGCCCCCCTGCCCGCATGCCCCATCAAAACTCCCACCCATTAACAATTCCAACCCCAATTCCACCCGTGCATGCGCCCCTACCTCTCTCAAGATTTGAACTCGAGACCTCCCCTATATGTGCTTGGACAATTTACCGCTCCTCTATATTGATTTGTTCTCCATTTAATGATATATCTATTTATTTATATTTATTCGTATATTAATATATATTTTTATTAATATATATATTTAGTTATATTAATATATATATATTTATTTGTATATTAATATACATATATATATTAATATATATATACACATATATAGTTATATTTATATATTTATATATTTATTCATATATTAATATATATTTATATTTATTTATTTATATATATTTAGTTATATTTTTTATCTGTATATTTATTCATATATTAATATATATTTATAAGATTAGTTTTAAATATATTTATAAAATATGTTTTTTTGTGTGTTTATAAATAAATAAATAAATAAATAAATAAATAAATACATATATACAACACACACACATATATTATATGAGAATATGTAAGTATAATTATACATATTTATATATATTTACAAATATTATATATTAATATGTTTATACATATGTTAGAATATATAGATAATATATATCAGTTTGTTAAAACAAACACGCACAAATATAGACAGACATCCACACATTATATTGGTATATAAATATTCATATATTTGTTTTTTTTAAGAAATGGATATTAGATTTTATTTAGATAAGACTTATATATTGAGAAATATATTTTATATGTAAATATGATTAATTATTTATTTATAAAATTAAATTTTTATGTGTGAATATATAAAAAATATGTATATATTATTATATATTTGATTGTAAATAACAGTACATTGTAAAAACCATAAAATTTCAAAGCTATAATATCAATATGAATGTAATTCCTCGAAATAAATTCAGTCCTCATTAAAAAAGGGAAAAAATACCTCTTTAAACAAGACTGAAATTCCATTGAATGTTAAAAAATTGGGGTACCCCGACTAAAAACTCAGTTTTTGAGGTCTTCTGAGCATTTTTGGCCTAAAAAAATGCGACTGAGGGTTTACACTAAATTAATAAGGCGTAGAGATCATCACAAGTTTTGATTTGATATGTGGTAGAGCCCAAACGGACACTTGGATCAAAAGTTATGACTGTTTGAAGTTTGAGTTACGCTTTTAACTTATTTTAGATCTTCTATTAATTTTTTGATTTTTTTGTCTTCAAATTATTATTAAATGACTATTAATCGATAATAATTAGAAAATTATTAATTAATAATATTTATTGAAAACATTTTATAAGATATTTTCACTAGATATCTTATATATTAAGTGTAAAGACCCCGCTTTATCAACGATATAAAAAAAGTTGATAAATGAGGTCCCTTTAACAACGCTAAAAAAGGCACTGATAAAGGAGGTACCTTTATCAGCACTAAAAAAGCGTTGATAAAGGGACACTTTTAACACCTCTTTTTTTAACACTATTAAAATTACTATTTATCAACATTTTTTTGTGATAAAAGTACCCCCTTTATCATCACCTTTTTTTTAACGTTGTTAAAAGGTAACACTGCAAAAACCCATTTTTATGGTAGTGGTGAAAGAATTGAAGTATAAATTCAAGATTTAAATAACACTACTATTGGTGCAAATGAAATCCGGGAGAGGTCCTGAGAATGTGTTATGACTCACATTGAAGAATTCCAAATTCAAATATCTGAAGTGATCATTAGAAAGTAGTCCACTGAGGTTGTTACTAGACACATCGAAGCAAGAGAGATGGGTGAGGTTTTGTAGAAAAATAGATATTTTTCCTACAAGTCTCTTGGAAGGAAGGTGGAGATGGAGAACTCGACCCTGATGATCACAAGTGATTCCTTCCCAAAGGCAACCGTCAAGGGTGGAGGTCCAGCTCAGAAGAGGAGAGGAGGAAGGGGTGAAAGAGTGGTGAAGGCATTGAAGTAGGTTGCAGCTTTGGTGAGCACGCAGATAACCAGAGAAGAAGATGAGCATAAAAAAGGTGTAAGAACCGTTGAGAGAGAAGGCACAGTGGCCTGACTACAGAATAGAGAACTAAGAGAGGGTAGAAGAAAAAACCAGCTTTATGTGCAGTTCCTTGTTGAATGATTACGTTACGTGGGAGATAAAATATATATATGACTGGTGAAGGTTACTGACATCCAAACTCACACCAAAATTGATTCATTTCTGTGTCGACTGTTGACCAGAATTCTAAGCCAGTGGGGCACGGGTGGCGGTGGTTTTGCATGGGTGAAGTCATCGATTGCGACCATTGATTTTTGTAGACATTCCTAGCCATGTATGTCTGTTGGGCCAGCGACATTCAACTAGGCCGCCGCCCTCCATTCTATTAATAATTTTTATTACACTAGGTGGATTTTTTCATTGATGGTACGTGCTTTATTTTTTATCTTCTCCTCTCTCGAAACCTTAGTCTTATAGATCACCAAAATGATTGATGAGATATTTGTCGATATGGACACACACATATTTATTTTTATATATATTCTTATATATTACACACACACATATATATATTTATACTATTTTATAATATTTAGATGTAATTATAATTATATAATTATAATTATAAATAATTATAAAATAATATTAAAAATAAATCTATATTGTATTTATATAAATGTATATTTATTATAATATAAATGAAATTTAAGAATGTATAAATATGTATATATAAAATATATATGCAAGGTACTCCTTATGTGTGTATTTATTTACATATATTAGAATATAAATATAAATATATATTTGTTCATTAATTCGAAAGTTCGAAGACCTTAGATTTTTTATTTATTTTTGGATAATACTCCATTTAAGGGTTGAGGGGGAACTCATACATGACTCATAGTCCAAAGGCACAAGACTCGTACATGACCTGAAGGCCTAGATGCACAAGCCCCAATACATGAAATTTGAAGGCCTAAGACCTGATTACACTTTTGAACTACCCCTCCCCAACATTTTTATTTTTGAAGGTGTCTATCTCTCCACCTCGCATGACTGGTCGACTAGCATTGCCTCATACAGATCTGTGAGGTGTATGGTACCGATGAAAATTTTCATACCCTCTCGTACTTCCAATCAGATTAGCTCTGCTCTGGTGGATGTTACTTACTCAGAATTCTCTTTTGGGGTATGTTCTTATGTGGTCTGTTTGGGCTACTTCTTAGTCCTTTGTGGACCGCAGGCCCAGTGGCTCAAAGGCCAATGGTAGCGCACACATATTTACTGACAAACACGCACATATATATAAAAATTATATGTATAAAGCCATTTTGACTTCAAAAAACACTGACTGAGTCACCCCAAGTCATTATGTCATAGATATTTTCACAAGTTTAGATCTGATACATGGTAGAGCGCAAATAGATACTCGGATTAAAAGTTACGGTCTTTTGAAGTTCAAGTCTTGTTTTCAACTTATTTTTGATCATTCGTTAATTTATTAAAATTTTCTATCATCAAATTATTATTAAATGACTATTACTTAATAATAATGAACAAATTGTTAATTAATATTAATTTTAAATTATTTTATAAACCATTTTTCATTAAATATCTTATATAATATGTGTAATTACATATTTAATATTATATAAATCATATTTAATAAAATAGATTATATTTATATCAATATAAATATATTTTTCTATTAATATATGATTTTTAATAATATATAAACCTTTTTATGAAATATACCTTTTATCTTCACTAAAAAAACATTGATACAAGTGACCTTTTTCAGCATTAAAAAATGACAACAAATAGGAATTTTATCTAGTTCTTATAAAGACACCCCTTTTATCATCACTTTTTTTAGCACTAATAAAAATTAGTGATTAATATCTCATGTTTTGTAGTAGTGGATATCACTCATTTTTCATAGACTAACCCAAATCGAAGATGAGTGGATCATACTTTCTGTGAGTAAAATAAATAATGAAAATGAGAATTATATACATAACATATTCTAAAAAACTCCTTGACATGTACATTAATCTTGGTAAATTTGTTTCACATGACCTCTAAATTGGGGATCAATACTCCTTTAACGTATACAGAGCATCCAAACAGTGCCTGAATTTATGACTAAGCAAATATTTTATCAATATATATGAAAGGTTGTCTTAGGTGTTAGATTTGTGTAGCTTGATCCATTTGGATGATGTTGGGGTGAATGCTAGAAGCTCATACTAAACATCAGGCTATAACTCTTGTGAGTTGAGCTTCGTGGTGAGCTCATTGGGGACTGCAGGGGAAATGTGACCCGACTTCGGGGGTCAGGGGCCGAAGGATCCTTAACCAAATTCTATGGGAACTGTAACAACTCTGACCGACTGTAGTAGAGATGACCAAGTGACACCGACATGACATTGTAGCAGTGCAGAATTTTGGTGTGTCTACTATAGAAGTTCAGACTTTAGAAATAATAGTATTGTAGCTCCACATACTTCTTACCACCGACCACTATAGTAGCTTGGACTTTAGTGGTTGTAACATTATAGTAGTGAAGACTTCCAACCATCGTTCACTGTAGCATAATGGACTTGTTTTGTGATTAGTGGCACAATGTTTCTTTCTCTTTATTAGCCCATTTCAAGCTAGGATTTCTAAATGTGTGTGAAACTATGATCTCCTTATAATTTTACTCCTCAAATTTTTAGTGAAGTGATTCTGTCTCTCTATGGATGTAGAGACTATTCTCAAACCACGTAAATTGTTGTGTATGTGTTTATCTTATTCTTCTTCTTTTGTTTTTGTATTTTATTCACCTATAAACCTCTGTCATGTGACTCCTAATGTTTCTTCAACAATTGGTATCAAAGGTTAATTTTAAATTTCTCAAATTGAATGATGACTATGGAAGAAGGTAATGTAAAGATTTATCAATTCGATGGAACTGGCTTTAATTATTGGAGGATGCAAATCAAAGATTATCTTTACCATAAGAAGCTTCACTTGCCACTTATAGGTGTAAAATTGAAAGCTATGGAGTAGATGGAGTGGGAGCTACTAGATCAACAAGTTCTGGGTGTTTTGAGCCTTCTGTTGGAAAAAAATGTGGTGTATAACATTAGAGAGGAGAATATGATGGATGAGATGATGAAAACTATCAAAAATATGTAGGAGAAGCCTCCGGAAACAAACAAAGTGTACTTGATGTGACAATTATTCAATTTGAAAATGTTTGAAGGGAGGATTGTTGTAGACCAAATCAATGAATTTAACACCATCACAAGTCAGTGAACATCGGTGGAAAATTCTCTTGATGATGAGGTATGTGCATTGGTTTTACTGTCTTCGTTACTTGTCTTCTAGGAAGCGACTATAACAGCTGTGAGAAGTTCTTCCAGTAATACAATGCTAGTTCTGAAGGATTTGTGGGACCTGATCCTCAATGAGGATATTAGAAGAATAGAATCAGGTGGATTATATGGATCTACTTTGAACGTGGAAGGAAGAGGAAGATATACACAATTACATAATCACAGATGAAGATCAAAGTCAAAGAAGAAAGATTCAAGACAAGGAAAATGAGGCTAGTCCTACCTGCTGGATTTGTAGGAATAAAGGACATGTCAAGAAGGAGTGAAAAGAAAAAAAGGCACCTAAAACCAATACAACAAACATGGTGGCTAAAGGAAATGATGATGCGCTATTTCTGAGTGTGGATACCCCTATGGAGTCTTGGATTTTAGACTCAAGGGTGTCTTTCCATTCCATGTCGAAGAAGGGTTTCTTGAACAATTATATTTCTAGAAATTTCAGCAAGTCACATCTTGCTAATGATGAACCATTGCAGATCATGGGTAAGGGTGATGCATGAATCAAGACCAATAGTGGGAGTTTTCTGGTTTTGGAAAATGTGAGGTTTATCCCTAATTTAAGAATAAATATTATTTCTTTCAGGTAGCTTGATGATGCAGGTTTTAGTACCACATTCGCAGTGGTGTATGGAAGATCATGAAGAGAGCCATGGTCATAGCTCAGGGAATAAAGAATGGTACCTTGTACAACATGACATAAACTTGCATGGACATGGTTGCATCAATAAATGATGTCGGGGATTCAAAATTGTGGCACTACAGGCTATGCTACATGAGTTTAAAGGTGATGAAGGTGTTGGTAAAAAAAGTATTTCTACCAGAGTTGAAGTTAGTGGATTTTGGACTATGTGAAGATTATATATTCATAAAGCAGAATAATGCACCTTTTGTGAAAGGAGTCAGAACACCAAAGGCTGGGAATCTAGACCTAGTGCACACTGATGTATGGGGCCCCACACGAGTACATTATCTTGGAGATTCATAATATTATGTGACATTTATTGATGAATCAACAAGGAAGGTATGTGTTTATTTTTAAAAAATAAAATCTGATGTGTTTAATATGTTTTAGAAGTGGAAGACCATGGAGGAGAATGAGTTTGGATCAAAACTAAAATGTTTGAGTGCTGACAATGGTGGAGAGTATGGTAGTCAGGAATTTAGGGAATTCTATTTACTAATAATGGAATTCAGTGGGAGAAGACTATTACAAGTACACCACAATATAAAAGTGTGGCATAAAGGATGAATATGACATTGAATGAACATGTCAAGAGCATGAGTCTACACTCGAGGTTACCCAAGATTTTCTGGGTTGATTCAGTGTACATGGCGATATATCTCATTAATAGGTTTCCATTTGTACCAATAGAAGAATGTCTACTCGAGGAGCTCTGGTCTGAAAAGGAGGTGAGACTCTCACATTCACGAGTCTTTGATAGTTTTTCATATGTACATATTGATGCTGATGTAAGGGACAAGCTTAATTCTAAGTCCAAACTATGACATCCTTCCTTTTTATTACATAACTTTTCATTATATTTTACAAACAGAGGATCTTTAAAGTCTAGTGTCTTGGAAAAAAGGAATATAATACATGAAAACATTAAAAAATATTTTATTACAATTGAAAGTATTATTGAAATGTTCATCCTAATTACAATTACTACATCTCATAACCTGAGGACATATATTAAAGGAAAGGGTGAGCAGAAGGCCCAGTAAGGGTAAACAAGTGAATCAGTTTACTTGTGATATAAAAAAGAACTTGATGAAATACATAAAGACATGGGAAATGGAAAGAGAGGAATATCATAAAAAAGAAAATGAATCATAACTTGAAAATGTGGCTATAAAATTTAATTTAGACATTCATAATCATATCGCCAAGGTCCATCCCCAAGGTGTTATAAAAATTACCAAGGTTATTCACCAAGGTTTCATAAAACTTGGCATCTCTAGAGATTAGTTTCTTTACCCAATGCATTGGAGCACTATTATGGCTCACCCTTAATATGTATTTATTTTAATGTGATCCACATATATCATAATAAAAAATTTCATACATAAACCATAGATAATAAAAGATATGGGTTTTATATCAAAATCATGACATTTTAAAAAGTGTTTAAAAACATGATCATTATATCATTTATAACCCATGGAAAGGGAATTAGGGTTTTATGTATGTAAATTATAGAATAAAATATATCATTTTCATGTATTTATGAATACCCCAGGAAATAAAATAGGTTTGGGTATTCACATAAATAAAATAAGATATTTTCTTGAGAAAAAGAGAGAGATTTTGAGATGAAAATTCTGCAGCATAACAACTATGCAACGTGGTTTTAGATTACATTAAAAAGAGAGGGAATATGGGTAAACCATTAATAAAAGGAACATAATATATTATATAGAAAGAATAAAATGTAAATAATAAAATGTTATGGAAATTTGAAATCCATACCACATAAAAGAAAACTTGAAAGGAAAAGAGAAGTTGAGAATTCCCTTATGAAAATTCGGCAGCCCAACGATGTCACTTGAAAATTCAGAAATCAATTGATGAGAGAGAAAAGGGTATCTCATCATTTATAAATTAGATGGAAAGAAATAAGGATACATAATAAAATACCCCAACACAAGAAAATGGAAATTAAAAGACATAACATAAGATAAATCTTGACTAAAAGAGGAGGGTGAAAGGTTCCTTTACCTTGAAGAGTAACTTCAAAAACTCAAAGGTGGGACCTTAGGGGATTGAGGGAACCTTAGGAGGACTCATTGGGAGGTAAAAATACTATAGATTAATTTATGTGGAATTTGGAATGAAAGTAATGAAAGAATGAGTTGGTATTTATAGCAAAAGCGAGAGAATATTTTATTAATTTCTAAGGGACACCTCATTAGTAGTGTTTGAAAAACCATGGGCTTTCCCATGACATTTAACCATGGTTTGGCCACTTGGGACAACACATATAATATTTTAATCCAAACTATTCAACCAATATTTTAAATTATATATTACATCATTATGATGTCATAAAACACACGAAAAACTCATAAACTGTATTTTTACTATTCACCAAAAAACAAAACATTTTATAAAAATATCATAAATTTACCCTAACCTAATATCAATGTTCTAAATTCAAAAATGGAATCAATTTTATGAAAATAATTTTCTAAATATGAGATATTTAATTTTTAATTAAAATAATTATTTACTCAAAAAATACTAATACTTAACTAATAATTTGTAAAACAGTTATTTACTTATGATATTATATCACATTACCATTCAAGATGCCTAAATTATATTTATAATTTCTTAAATGAGGTTACTATTCCATTGATCACATTACTATTCACAAGGGAAATATTACTATTCACCAAAAATTAAGTTGATCTTATCAGACTCTAAATTTCTTATTGATTATAACTGTATATGTCCATTTTTTGAAAATCATTTTATGTTACTAATTATTTAAAGTATAAAAAAGATTTTAAAATAATCACTTTTTTTTCAATATTCTTCAATAATATGAAACTTTTAAAAATTCATCCTATATTTATTTGGACATTTGAAATTTAAAAAAATTTACCATAATAAGAACTAACAATTTTATTTATACAAAGGGATTGCAAAAAGTAACTAAGGCCTTGTTACATAGTCCCTTATAACACCTGCATCAGACCTAAGAGTAAGGTGTGAAATGGCGATAGAATCTTGGGGCGGCTCGGACAAAATTGTCTGAGTGATGATTTCTATCAACTTGAACTTCTCCCGAAGAAAATTATGTTCAAGATTAACATGTTGAATCTCAACTTGAGATTGGTCTAGAGTAAGGCCCAATGATGCTACCTCCTTCCCAAGCTCTAACAGATGGGCTTCGTACGGCCCGAGTCTACTGGATGAGGCCATCTACTATTCTTTCTCCATTAATTATCCATTATTATTTATATTTTAAGCAACAATTATAATGCTAAAAATGATTATTGTTTCCAACCGTCATATTGACCAATGGTCATATAATGATCAAAACCCAATGGTAACATTTCATTTATACTTATATATTTTTTATTGATTATGACATAGTAAGACATAAATTTTCAGAAAACAAAATATTATTCAAAAGTTCGGGTTGTTACATTATTCCCCTATTAAGAAATTTCATCCTTGAAGTTTCAACTCATACCCTCAGAAGAGAAAAGGTGTGGGTACTTCTTCCTTATAGACTCCTCTGGTTCCTGCATGGATTCTTCGTATTTATGGTTCCTCTACAATAGTTTAACAGGGTAGGTGGTCTTGTTTCTTAGAACCCTGTCTCTACAATCCAATATCTCTACCAGATGATCCTCATAAGATATTTCATGTTCTAGTTACACCACCTTTGGATTTGTAACATGTGAAGGGTTAGGTATGTACTTACTTTAGAGGAATACATGGAAGACATCATGAACTTTTGTTATATTTGGATGAAGTGAAAACTGATAGGTCATTACTCCTACGTGATCAAGGATTTCATAGGGGCCAATGTACCTAGGGTTTATCCTCCCTTTCATCCCAAACCTCATGACTCTCTTTCAAGGTGAAATTCGAAGAAAAACTTTGTCACCAACATCAAAATCCAAGTCCCTTTAACAGTTTTTGTCGTAGCTCTTTTGCCGACTCTGAGAAGCCTTAACGTGTTGCTGGATGTCATGAACCTTTTTTTGTCATATCTTGCACAAGATCAAGCCCAAGAATCTTTCTATCACAAGCTTCATCCCAACATGTATGAGTTATACATCTCTTCCCATATAGAGCTTCATAGGGTTCCATTTGAATGATCGAGTGGAAACTATTATTGTAAGAAAACTCAACTAATGGTAGATGTTGATACCATCCACCTTTTAATTCCATTGATAATTTTCTTAGCACTTCCCCAAGTGTTAAAATAGTCCTTTCATATTGGCCATCAATTTGGGGGTGATAGGCCATACTAAAATTCAATTCAGTACACAGATCATGTTAAAGACTTCTCCAGAATTTTGATGTGAACCTTGGATCACGATCAGATATGATAGAACATGTGCTCCCCAAGGAGACACACTCAGTCAGATAAACCCCTTATCTAAAAGATCTTGGAGTTTCTATCTACATTTTACATCCTATACGGGGACTTTGATATCAGATGAGATCCAGGTACGAGTTCAATGGATAACTCTACCTCTCTTTCTCAGGGAGGTCTGGGTAACTCCTCAGGAAATAAGTCAATGTATTCTTGGATGATGAGGACATTTTCTATCATTATACTATCATTCCCTTCTTTTTATTCACTGATCAACTCCAAAAGAAGGATATAGGATGTTCTTATAAACAAAGATTAGGTTGAGATATCTCTCCTTAGAAGATAATTGTAGGTTTTCTATTCAAGATTACTGAGATTTTCTTACTTCTGTATTTGATCTTGGAATTATAATTTGAGAGCCATTCCATCCATGGTATAATGTTGAATTCCATCATGGGAATAAATATTAGATTTTCAATAAGATTTTGATCACTAAAGTACATACTAGAGTTTCTAAACACTAATGATGCTTGGATAATACCACCAGGAGTCTTGAATGATAACTCTACTTTTAGCAATTTAGGGGCTGATTCTAAATTCCTTGCAAACTTGTAGGAAATAAAGGAATGCGTAGAACCATAATCAAAAAAATTACTTGCTAGATTTGAGAGAAAAACAAGAGTACATGACACTACATCATTTGGAGCTTCAACATTAGCTGTCATGATAGAAAAAGCATGACCTTTATCCCTTGTCTTTTGCTGAGGCTAATGGTGATTCCTCTCCACTTCCCTTGGATTTGGAAAGTGATTGGAAAAGGCCCAAGATTTCTACACTTATATCATTGAACTTCAGGTAGGGTCTACACCATCTTTCCTTTTTCATTAGTGTTGATAATTTGAGGCTTCACCTCACTACAATAATTCCGTGTGTTATGGATATCTCTTCTACACTTGTAGCACTTCCCGCTCCCGAGAAGGCATTTCCCCAAATGCTTCTTCCCACATTTATTACATATGGGACGTTTCACTTTCTTGACTCCTCTTCCCTAATAAAAGCTCCTCTATAAGCTTTCCTCTATTGATCTCTTATTGTCATTGGATTTATGAGACCACTGCATCTCACCAAACTCTCGTTCGACTTTCATAGCACTCCGAACAATCTCCTCATAACTATCATAGTCTCGATTGGCTATATTCTTCTGCAGACATGGTCTTAGTCCACCAAAGAATATATCAACCTTCTCATTAGGATACATGACAAAGCTTGAGGTGTAACGAGAAAGTCTTGTGAATTTTATCTCATAACTTCCAATAGATTCATTCTCCTTCTGCTTCATCTTGAGAAACCCCTTCTCTAGTTTTGTTCTCATCGAATGAGGGAAATACTTATTGAAGAAGATACATATGAACTATTCCCACTCCATAACTTCAAACTCCACTCTTGGACTCATGTTTTTAATCAGTTTCCACCACTGATCAGCTTCTCCCTCTAAGCGGTAAACAGCCAGGGTGACCTTATATTATTCTGAACAGTAGAGAATAGAAAAAATATTTTCGATAGAGCTGATCCATTGTTCAAAAATAAATGGGTTGGTAGATCCACTGAAAGTTTGTGTTCCTTGACACATAAAGGACTCAACAAAAAGTTTTTCCCTTTCGTTATAAAATTGGTCTCTCAACTTGATTCAAGTTATTTCCCATAACTTGAGTCAGTTGATTTATAATTCTCATGAAAATTTTCATTCCGGCTTCCATTGGAGGGCCGTCAGTGTATGGTCCATTGTAGTTACCATTTACACGGTTCCTCCTATTTCCATCCATTATTTAAAAATATAAAACCTTAGTGATAAGATTATTTCATTTAAAAATATTTTAACTATAAAGGGTTTTTATGTCTTAAAACTTCATGCTTAGACATATTATTCTTTAACAACAATTACATTTCTCTATAAATCCTTCACAATGATTCATAAAAATATTGTGATTAACCAAACATATCCCCCAGGAGTGTCAAACCAAAAGTGAAGCAAGGCCTGTTGTCTTGCACTATTTCCCGTTCAAGTCTATCTCAAAGTGGTGTTTTCAGGTTTTACCCCTAGATATATCTGTATTAGAGATATATCCACTTGTTCATATCCAGACATGGATTTTTTGTTTGAAAACCACTTACTTAATATTTCACAAAAATACCAGGAAGTTTTACTATATTAAAAATTTTCTATAGGTTTCTTATAAAGTTTTCAAATCATAATTTCCACAAATAACTAAACTATCCTTTGATACCAACTACGACATCCCATCTTTTTATTACATAAATTTTAATTACATTTTACAAACAAATGATATTTAAAGTCTA
This sequence comes from Viscum album, assembly GCA_963277665.1. NCBI lineage: Eukaryota > Viridiplantae > Streptophyta > Magnoliopsida > Santalales > Viscaceae > Viscum > Viscum album. Next base: position 4,904,093 of record OY728129.1, read on the forward strand.
GTTTCCTGGAAAAAAGGTGGATAATACATGAAAACATAAAAAAAATCTTTTAATACTCTTGAAAATATTCTTGAAATGTTCATCATATGTAAAATTACTACATATCATAACCTGAAGACATACATCGAAGGAAAGGGTGAGCATAAGTCCCAATAAGGCTAAACAAGGGAATCGATTTACTTGTGATATCAAAAAGAACCTGATGAAATACATAAAGACATGGGAAATAGAAAGAGAGGAATATCATAAAAAATAACATGAATAATAAATTTAAAATGTGGCTAAAAAATTTAATTTATACATTCATAATCATATCACCAAGGTCCATCCCCAAGGTGTCATAAAAATTACCAAGGTTATTCACCAAGGTATCGTAAAACTTGTCATCTCTAGAGATTAATTTCTTTACCCAATGCATTGAAGTGATATCATGGTGCACCCTTAATATGTATTTATTTTCATGTTATACACATATATCATAATAAAATATTTCATAAATAACCCATAGATAATAAAAGAGATGAGTTTTATATCAAAATCACGACGTTTGAAAAAGTGATTAAAAACATGATCATTATATCATTTATAACCCATGGAAATAGAATGAGGGTTTTATGTATGTCAATTATAGAATAAAATATAACATTTTTATTTATTTATGAATACCATATGAAATTAAATATGTTTGGGTATTTACATAAATAAAATAAGAAATTTTTTTGAGAAAAAGAGAGAGATTTTGAGATTAAAATTCTGTAGCATAATGACTATGCAACATGGTTTTAGAAAACATTAAAAAGAGAGGGGAAAAGGGTCATCCATTAATAAAAGAATAATAATATAGTATAGGGATATAATAAAATGTAAAAAATAACATGGTATTTAATTTCAAATCCATATCACATAAAAGAAAACTTGAAAGGAAAAGAGAAGTTGAGAATTCCCTAATGAAAATTCAACAGCCTAACGACATCACTTAAAAATTCAGAAATCAATTGATGAGAGAAGAAATGGTATCTAATCATTTGGACATAAAATGGAAATAATTAAGGATACAAAATAACATACCCCAACATAAGAAAATGGAAATTAAAAGACATAACATAAGATAAGTCTTGACTAAAAGAGGACGGTGAAAGGTTCCCTTACCTTGAAGAGTAACTTCAAAAACTCGAAGGTTGGGACCTTAGGGGCTTGAGGGAACCTTTGGAGGACTCTTTGGGAGTTAAAAAACATATATTCATTGATGTTGATTTTGAATTAAAGGAATAAAGGAATGGGTTGGTATTTATAACAAAAGTGAGAGAATATTTTATTAATTTCCAAGGACCCCTCATTAGTGGTATTTGCAAAACCATGGGATTGCCCATGGTATTTTCCCATGGTTTTTTCCAATTGGGACACATCATATAATATTTTAATTCAAATTATTCGACCAACATTTTAAATTACATATTAAATCATTATGATGTCATAAAACACACCGAAAACTCAAAAACTGTATTTTTACTATTTACCAAAAAACAAAAAAGTTTATAAAAAACTCATAAATTCAACCTAACCTAATATAGATATTATAAATTAAAAAATTAACTCCATTTTATGAAAATAATTTTCTAAATCTGAGATATTTTATTTTTAAGTAAAATCACTGTTTACCTGAAAAATACTAATACTTAACTAATCATTTCCGAAACAGTTATTTACTTATGCTATTATATCACATTACCATTCAAGATGCCTAAATTATATTTATACTTTATTAAGTGAGGTTACTATTCCATTGGTCACATTAATATTCATAAGGGTAATATTACTATTCATAATTTACTATTCACTAAAAATTAAGTTGATCTTATCAGACTCTAAATTTCTTACTGATCATAATTGTATATGTCCATTTTTTGAAAATAATTTCACATTATTAATTATTTAAAGTATAAAAAATATTTTCAAATACTCTTTTTTTTCAATATTCATCAATAATATAAAACTTCTAAAAATTCATCCTATATTTATTTTGACACTTAAAATTAAAAAAATTTACCATAATAAGAAATAAAAATTTTATTTATACAAAAGGATTACACAAAGTAACTAAGGCCTTTTTACATAGCCCCTTATAACACCTGTATATGACCTAAGATTAAGGTGTGCAATGGTGATAGAATCTTGGGGCGGCTTGGACAACATTTCCCAAGTGGTGATTTATATAATCTTGAACTTCTCTTGAAGGCGATTAAGTTCAAGATTAAAATGTTGAAAATCAGCTAGGGCTTGGTCTAGAGAAAATCCCATTGATGATACCTCCTTCCCAAGCTCTGATAGATGGGCTTTGTACAGCCCGAGTCTACTGGATGAGGCCATCGACTATTCTTTCTGCATTAATTATCCATTATTATTTATATTTTAAACAACAATTATAATGCTAAAAATTATTATTATTTCCAATGGTCATATTTACCAATGGTCATATAACATTCAAAACCCAACAGTCACATTTAATTTATGCTTATATTTTTTTATTGATTATGACATAGTAAGACATACATTTTCAGTAAAGAAAATATTATTCAAAATTTTGGGTCGTTAAAAAAACCATATTTCTTTATTAGTTATGGTGTTGAGGAGTTTGGTTATCACTTTTGGGATGATATCAACAAAATGGTTATCAGGAGCCAGAACTTGGTATTTAATGAAGATATCACGTATAAGGACCATCATGCAACTAAAGTTAATAATGAGAATAATGAATCAGAGTGTTATGAGAAAGTGAATCTTGAAGGTGTACAAGAGTATGTGACACTAGAACCAGTGGAACCTACCCCTCAAGTGGAGTTAAGGATATCAACAAGGGTAAGAATGACTATGTAGAGGTATTCTCCATCCTTATAATATTTTTTATTGATCAACAATGGAGAACCAGAATGTTTTGAAGAGGCAATGCAGTTGAAGGAGTTGAGCAAGTGGGAGCTGGCTATAAAAGAAGAAATTTCCTCATTACATGATAAAAAAATTTGTGAGTTAACACCTCTTCCACAAGGAAATAAAGGATTGTAGAACAAGTGGGTATATCGGGTTAAGAAAGAATGTGATGGAAAGAGGAGGTACAAAGAAAGGCTAGTGGTGAAAGGCTTTCAACAGAAAGAATGAGTAGATTTCACTGAAATTTTCTCACATGTCATGAAACTTACCACCATCCAGGTGATTCTCAACATTATGTCATAAGAATACTTACATCTTAAAAAGATTTATTTCAAAACTACTTTCCTTCATGGAGATATGGAGGAGATCTATATGCAGCAGCCAGAGGGATATGTTGAGTCTAGGAAGGAAGACGTAGTGAGTAAACTCCAAAAGAGATTATATGCATTGAAGCAGGAACCCAAGAAGTGGAACAAAAAGTTTGATGAATTCATGAATAAAAATTTATACAAACGATGTGTCATGGGTCAATTTTTCTATATAAAGTCTTTTAGTGATTAATATATTATATGTAGGACCCCAAAACACTCTGAGAGGAGAGGGGTGAATCAGGGTGTCAACTTTTCTTTTAAAGTGATGGATCTTGTTCTCACATTGGTAGGAAATTGTTAAACATGTTTGATATAATCATGTAGTAATTAAACATTCACATGAGGAGAGACAACACGATAGTTTTAGTTGGTTCAATACTAAGTGATAGTCCAAGGATCATACACTGATAGTGTGTCAGTCATACCTAAATCCACTAATCTTTATTAGTTTTTGTGGAATATAGATGTAGGGTCACTGAAAGAAGAATTTAACCTCAATAAAGGAGCATAAAGAAGCTTCATATGCATTTGGTATCAAGTGCAACCTTTCCATTTCTACAATTTGGGTATTACATACAGCTCATGGTGATAACATGTATATCGAAATATAAGAACCAAATAGATTTGATAAGGTTTAGAGAGGTGTGGTAGAATAATTGTTATTATGTTCCCAATGTTTTCAAAAACACTATATTCATGTCCAGTTTAGACATGGATAGCTTTTTATTCAATTTTGGGAATAAAATTCGATGATTTTACAAATATATCATATGTTATAGTATGAAACATCTCAATAATGGTATTTATATACTCAAATATGAAGACTAAGTGTTAGTAATTGATAATGAATTGGGTTTTCATGACTCATATCACACCCAATTGTGGAATCATCAACATGGTCATGTAAATTAATTCTGAGATAAATTCTATATATCTGAATCAAGTCCAGTTATGGTTGATTCTCTAGTATATGTAAAGTATGTTAGGTGAAAATGGGTATTCAAGATGAAAATAAGCATGAAAGGTAAACTTAGTACTTATAAGGCATGACTAGTGGCTAAAGGGTTTAATAAAATTCAAGTAATAAACTATAAAAAAACATTTACATAATTTTTCATGCTGAAATCCATTAGAATTATTCTTACAATAGAATATTAAAATGATTATGAGATTTGGAAAATGGATTGCAAGATATATTTTATTAATGGGAACCTTATGGAAGATGTATATATGGTACAACTAGAGGGTTTTGTGACACCAAAGGATGAAAATAAGGTATTAAATTTGTATAGATCCACTTATGTGTTGAATTAAGCATCCAGATCATGAAACATTTGTTTTGATGAAGCCATAAGGTAATTTTGTTTTATAAGGAATTAATATGAGTCATGCATCTATAAATGCTTTAGTGAGAGTGTATTAATTTTTCTAGTAGTACATGTCGATGACATATTACTTTGGAAATGAGATACTATTCTTACAGTTAGTTAACATGTGATTGAACATGTTCTTATCCATGAATTAATTAAGAGAAGAAGCTAAATTCTAGGGTTCAAGATCATTCATGATATATCTAAGAGGCTTCTTGGCCAAAGTTGTGGTATATACATTGAACATATACTAATGATAATTAGTATGGAACAATTATAGAGGGTATTTATTTCTTTATCACATGGTATACATCTCTCTAAGGAAATTTTACCTCAAATAGAAGAGGATATAAATAGGGTGAGTGAAATACCTTATGCCCTGTGATATGTTCCATAATGTATGCCATGTTATGTACCAGGGATGATATTGTTTATACCATGATCATGGAAGGTGAATATCAAGCAAAACTAGGAGAACTGCAAGACTGGAAGTCATAATTGTCTTCTAGTACTTGATAAAGTAAACTTGGATGAATTCCTAGTAATCAGAGAAAAGAGAATACTAGTCATCCCAGGGATCCAAAACTAGCCTTATTTTATATCAGTTTTATCTACGATCATGGTTAGACTAAGGTAATATGAATGAAAAATCATATTACAACCTGCAGTTTCCATATGTACATTGACTGAGTATGCTACAACTTTTGATACAACTTAATAAGCAGTCTAGAAACATTTATTTATAGATTTTAGAGTTGTAATAATTAGACTATGGTATTATCCAATATGTTAAGCACGATAATGAAAAAAGGTATATACTATGTGATGTTGTCTCTTGATAGATTTTCTCAAAGAGATTAGGTCGTAGTTATAAGAACAACCTATGAAGTGTGTCAACCCTAGTTTTTTTAGCCAAAACTCAATATAAATATGTTGATCATGTGATACTAACCACTTAGATTGTTAACAATTGGCTCTAGTAAAATTTGGATTTTGTTGGAGTTGGTGTCCTAGAACCAACCAACTTTATTCTTTTGATTACTGGTATATTCACAATGTTGAATATTAATAAATATCTTATCATATAATGATTATTCTTCTATGTAACATTAATTTGATAATGTCATTAGAGTATTTATCACATCAAAATTTCACAACAATTCCCCTCTAAGATGAGAAACTTAAAGTGTAATGATGATATTCTTAAATATATTTTCTATAGACATATTAAATCATCTAAATGGACATAGATGATATAAGAAATCAGTGGTAGGGGGCTCATAAGATATTGTGACTTCTTCTTATGAATTTCACCCTTGGTAATATATAAGAGAGGAGGTTATGAGAACTAACCCACCATAGGAATTCCACATGTTTTATGTGCCATTGGATGTCCTATCTATAAACGTTTGTATTGGTCCTTAGAATTGAGATTATTATTAATGAATATTATGAGTCACATACTTTTTAGTATTAATGAAAAATATGATGATATATGTTAATGGTAAGGTTGGTGTTGGAAAAAAAATCCCTGAAGGCAACATTGTAGTGTTTTTGGGTTAATTTTGTTTGTTGACAAAGCATGTTTCCATGGTTAGTTATGGAGTTCTAGAGATATTATCAACAGGTTATGTTAACAAATATCCAAGATAAAGGAATGGACACCTTGTAAGTTATAAGGCCTCAGCCTTAAACCTTACTTAATCTTGAGTTATTACAAGATTACACATTGAGGATCTTTTCAGGTTTAGAGTTTTAGAGAATTAGATCATGAAACATGCATTACATTCCACACTTAAACAAAGTGGTTACATAAAAGACAGTATTCATTCTTCCCATCAACGGTAACATATTGAAAATAAAACATGGATTATTTCTTGACACATCCTTGACACTGTCATCACATCATGTACCTTTCCCTTGACCTGTGAAAAACATTTCAAAAACTTGGGATGAGCATAAAAAGCTCAGTAAGGGTTATAAAAAAATATGGAAAGGAAACATGAGTTCATATATTCATAAGAATGAAATCACACTTTACCCATAAAACATAGGCATATCAAATCATGAATAAATCATAAAAAACATAAGACATAAAGGTAACTTGAGGCATTCATAACATTCTTACGTAGGGAGTAACCCTCTTGGTTACGTTTGGAATACCCATCACAGTATATTCCCTAAATCTCTTCGGAGAAACCTTAACGTTTCACTCCTTCGCGTTACCCAATGCATTGGAGAGCTATATCGGGCTCACCCGCCCATAGTTTATCACGGAACCACCCGTTTTCATAATAATGCCCAAGAACCATAACATAAATGTATCACATAAAACATGCATAAAGGAAACATAAAATTTCCACATTTCAATCACAATATAACATTTTAGTATATTGAAATAATGAATCCATTCAAAAAGAAACCACTTCCAAAACCATTTAAAACATTTAATGAAGAGATTTTTGAATCAAGGTGTCCCATACCACCTTGAAGCTTTTAACATTTTAAACCATTAATATCCATATAAATAAATCCTCAAAACCATTTTGAAAACATGGATATTAATAAGAACAAATCATTAAAACATTTAAAGCGATATTTTGGTTAAAGGGGTTTTACCAAAATTAGAGACACTTGAATACAATAATTGAGGAATAACATTTAGTCAGAACTTTATAATATCATGAGAATAAATGGATTCATGATATAATACTCCATAGGACAGTATATACACCATATAAGAGTGAATTGGTGCATAACAACAATGAACCCTCAATAGAAATGTCAAATGTGATGAAATCCCTTATAAAGAAGGTATCCTTAAATTAAGGACAAATCAATCTCAAAAATATGTGTGAAAAATATAAATACACCCAATATAAGTGGATATTAAGTGTAAAACAATAAAAGGTCATTCACACATATTCAATGGATGACATATTAAATGACTACATGTTGAACCCAAAGAAATCGAAATTGGGTTAAAAAGTTCCCTTGACAGCCTAACAACATCACATCAAAATGAGTTGATGCGAGATAAAAAGTGTATCTCATCACTTGGACATAAAATTTACATAAATAAGTATATATTAGAACATATCCCAACATAACAATATGTAAATTAAAAGACCCAACAAAAGAAGACTTTTAAAAAAAGAGGAGGGTGAAAGGTTCCCTTACCGACTTGGGTATCTTTCAAAACATACACCCCATGAAAGAAGTACAATAGATAATTGATGTAAATACTCATAAACAAAAGTATATTACACAAAGAGTAGAATAATGGGTAGTACATACACCACTCAATGGAATTTGTGGAAAATGTGGCATAAATCTCATGAGAATAAAAGTGAGATGAAAAATCCCTTACGAAAACTCGGCAGCCTAACAGCGCCACATAAAACTTCCGAATATGGATTGATGAGATCAAATAGGGTATCTCATAACATTACAATAAAATTTACAGCAAGAGGAATATAAAAGAACATCCCCCAAAATTACAAAGAAGAGCTTAAAAGAAGTGACATAAAGGAGAGTACTTAAAAAGAAAGAGAGAGGTTAGATCTCTTACGAAAGTTCGGCAGCCTAACGGCGCCACTCAAAACTTCCAAAATGGATTGATGAGAGAGAATAGGGTCTCTAATAACATGAGCATAAAAATTACAGTAATTGTAATATAAAATATCATCCCAATAACAAGAAATATGAGCTTTAAAAGGAATGACATAAAAGTGTGTACTTAAAAAGAAAGAGAAGAGTAGGATCCCTTACCTCGGGTCCGACTTGACTCGATCGTTCTTTAATATCCTGAATAATAAACTTGAGTTAATTTATACTTCCTTAAGAACATTTTTCAAGTTCATTATTACTTTTATACCACTTATTACCATGTCATAAACATTATGTAATCATTTAAGTTAATAATATTTGTTTTGCCGATATTTGGTTCTTAAGTCGAAAGTGGACTTCTTACAATTACATGTTGTTCGTGTGGCAAAATGTTTATTATATCCAGAATTGTATTCATTATGTATATATCATATATTTCATATATATCCAGTACATTCATGCATTTATAACATTACATAATCATTTAGAGGTAAGAAATGAAATGCACCGTTCATGGAGACGGTAAGCCGTACGTACGCATGAACGCTACTTTCATTTCTATTTCGTATTTTATAGAATGGAATAATAATGATATAAAGGTATATTATAATTCCAGTATAATATCATATATAATATCATATTTCCATCCTTTATACGTCCCACATATGGTATTTAACGAATCAAATCACTTTGAGGGGGCGGTAGTCCGCACTTCCTTAAATGAAGATATCGCGTATACCCATAATGGAAGCCATAAAGGTAAGAAAAAAAAATGAAAAATACAGAATCATAAGTAAAAAATAAACATATTATATATCATATATAAAAATAGTGACATCGTAATGGCCACCTTTGAAGGTGTTAAATGAGTATTGAACAATCATCGTTTCGGGAGGCAGAATTTCACCATCCACGGAAACCGTATGTTCTTTAACCATTTGATGTAGTTGTGTGAGAGTGTAGCTCGAATAAATCTTATAACAACATCCTAGTATATTGAAGATACTGGTGTTGTTACAAAATAAGTAAATAAAAAGAGTTTAGGGGGTTGGAGAAGCAAAATAAAACAAATGAACATAAGAGAATGAATTACCTTTAAAAGTGTAACTCCTTTTGATTTGAGCCTAAAGGCTTCCTTTGAAAGTATTCTGCCCAAATGGAATCCTCTAGGATGAGGAGAGGGATGTGGAGAGAGTAAATGGGCAGGTTTTGTCCGAGCCAAAGGCTTTAGGAGTGTGTTAAATGAGGTAGAGGTGGGGGCCTTTTATAAGAGGAGAGGAGGGGCACTTTTGGAAAGTAAAGAAATATTACTTTATTTGAAAATGTTTTTCGGTTTCAAAAGGTCCCACATTGATATAATTAGTGGATAAGGTGATAAGGCTTCGAAATATACTCATACAATAAGTTTTGGACATGTGTAGTTCATAGATTTTACATTATCTTTCCATTTTATTTAAATCGTCAAATAATGATGTCTTCGCTGCATCGTTATTATGTCATAAATAATTTAATTTATTTAATGTCTAAAAATTATAAAAAAAATACTATCATGTAGGAAATCTTTTTATCTTTCCAATTACTATTTATAATAAAAAATATGACTTGTATAACCCCACTTAAAAATTGTTTTAGTAAAACATATCATGTTTGTGTCATTTTTACTTTTACATTAAATAAAAAGTTATTTATGTCATTTCCCAACCAAAGTGGATCCATGGGGTCCACATGTTGACCCATGGCTTGTCTTGGTCGGCCATGACACAACCAATGAGGGTAGGACATGTGTCAAGCTCATCTAAGTTTATTAAATCATTATTTTTACCTTAAACTACACTAATTACCACTAATCGCGATTAAAACTTAATAAGTTACTATTCACCAAAAAATATTTTAATCTCATTGAACCACATTTTACTTCTTAATGACAACCATGTATGTCGGATTTTTGAAATTCAAAACACAAAGATGGCAAAATTTCATTTAAACGGAAAAATCAGTTTTTATAAGTACCACTTAGTGGTTTCACTATTCATCAAAAATTGAAGTTTTTCAGAAAAATCCCAAAAATTCACCATAAGCTATATTTGATATTCCGAATTCAAAAATGAAGTCCGTTTTACAAAATTAAAAACATATTAATCACATTAATTAATTTAATAATTAATTCCCGCTGTCAGAGCAAATAGCGTGTTTTTATAAAACAATAAGTATCAAAAGATTGACACTAGTTTAAGTCCGATTTCAAAGTGAAATTAATTCCAACGACCACTATTGGATTTAATGGTAAAAATATTTTCTAATTTCACTTTAAAACCAATTCAAAATATAATCTAATCATATAAATAAATTATATTAAAAAGAGGTTTTGAATTAAAACACAACATTTTACACTATTCATTAAAAAATGAACTTTATCGAAAAAATACCAAAAAATTACACAAAGTAAAATTTGATGTCCCGATTCTTAATAAGAGTTTTATTTGATCCAAAATAATGTATAAGAGTGATCAAAACTATATTTAATGACAGTTCTCCATTAAAAGGCGATAAGTGAACCTTTAGTGAAAACTAGGGCGTATACGCCTAAAATTGAATTCTTTCCGTATTTTAAGACTTTAGCTTTTATTGGATAAAAGTAAAAACATTTAAAAACATATATAATCATATTTTAGTTATTTCTATCCATTCCCGCCAATACAACGGCTACATGTTAACTACCATTTAAAATAATATTATTTTATTATTAGAGTGCAACGTAAGATTCCCAAGAAACTCGTTGTTGCGTGTTGGGTACGCCATCGAGCATAGCGTCCCCTTTAAAGTCATATTAATATTTTATTCACAAATATGGATAAATATGAAAATGTCATATTCTTTATTTACCTGGGGTGTTACATCCTTCCCCCCTTTTGGGAATTGCATCCTCGCAATTTTAAAATTGCGCTTGGAAACATCCTTGAACGTCCCACATCGGAACAAGAGTCGGTAAAACAATCACTTTAAAATAAAGAAAGATAAGCACAGAGGTCACCCGAGTTAACCCATACTAGGACTCCAAGTATGAAAATATGGATATGGAGGAGAAAACATCGGGTCATGTTCTGATGGAGAGTGATAGAAAACATGTTTAGGAGAAAGTTAACAATAAGAAAATCACAAACTTGTGATGGGTTAAACGGTGTTGGGTTCCCCAGTAGGAAAAGTTAATAGACAACATTTTTGTTTTAAGTTACTTTTTATTGAGGAATTTATTCATAAGGAAGCATAATCACTTATCATGTTGACTTTCAACTTTTACTAGATTCCTTAGTCAAACTCATATTTTTTCCAAAAGACGAGTATTTAGGGAGACTTGTTCGCATTAAGAGTACTATAATCAACTTCTAGAGAATCACCTAATCCACAAAAGAGAACTATATACATCCCATGTATTTAGGATTTAACCACAACCAAAACCAAAAAGGTTATTACAAGATCAGATAATCCAGAAAAGGATAACCCCTTATAAAAAGAAAATCTATTCTTAATCTCCAAAATTTGTCCAACAAAACCCAAAGTTCAATGAGGACCATCCGATAAACAATTTGTCCATAAAATTCTTCAAAGTAAACCAATATAAGATTGAAACCCAAATATTTGAAGGATTTAGTCACATAGTCTTCCAAGTTAAATCGTAACATTTATCTCCAAACAACATTAGTCGCTCCTAATGTCCCGCATTGAAAAGTAATTATCCTAATCACATATCCTCCAAAATCAATTTACTCTTAATTCATAAAATCATATAACTAAAAAGAATCAGTCAAACTAACCAGGGACTTCACGTAGTCCAGTGGTAGGCGATAAATACCAGTCGCACTTTGGTTGTGAGTTCGATTCCCGCAGCTTTGTCCGACGCGACGGGTAGTCACACGGTCTACGTGTTGTCCTTTTTCCAAAACTATATAATTCTCAAATCATTCCCCAAAAAGGGATAAAATCATCAAAAATAACCATAACATAATTTAACCTCAATTTTATCTCATGCCTTTCACTTCAATCATAACATATAGTAACCCATAATTACCTCAAAAGTAAGGATCATATAAACCCAAATGGTTCTTTATAACTATGTCCACAAAATAAAAGATAACTATTACTTGAATAAAATTTGCCTATATTAAACATCAGGGTTACACATAATATAAAAAGTCTTCTAATGTAACCCCATCATCAAAAGAGACTTAATACTCTTAAGAATTTCACCATAACTCTTGAAGCCCTTATATGTTGACATCTTACTCATTAAACATTCTTCATGATCCATTATCCATTCCTTTCCAACTTATTCAGAAATACCTCTTTCCTATAAACAAAATCATGAATCATATCCTAAGATTCCAAAATAGGAAAACAATAGTCATGAAATAGTACATACCTTTGATTGGTCATTGTCAGTTTCTTCATCCTCAATCGGAATGGCATTAGGTATTGGTAAAAGAATATTGGTACGCTCTTGGTGACCCCATTCACGAAACTTCTTCATAGGACATGTGTTTGCATAATGACCATGCACACCACATTTAAAACATTCAATTGATCCCTCAGAAAGAACTTCTTTCCCTTTCCCCGAGTCAACTGGATGCTTCCTTTTCCCATGGAAGGTTCTTGATTTATGACCTTCATTTCCACATCTATAGCATATTTCTGTCCCTTTGAAACATTTTCCTAGGTGTTTCTTTCCACATCTTTGACACATAGGTTTTTGAACACACTTACCTTTATGATTATTACCTGTACTTCCGTAGGGATTTGTTTCATGCATATATGATTCCTTAGAGAAATCTCCAAGGTTTAGGTGGTCAATCATGACTCCAGATAGTTGGTTGAGGATAATCAAAAGAGTTCTCATTGCAGCTCCCATATCATTTAGTTGCTTGCTCAAAAAACTGTCACAGTTTCCTTCACATCCACTGTTACTTTGGTGCCTACTAGATCCAGCCATTTACTAAAACCAAAAAGGTCAGTGTGAGTATATCAACAAAACCATCATGTACTAATGAGTAAGATAAACACTAAGATATACTTACTCATTCAATTTATCTAAAACTGGGACTCTTTCTGAAATCCTAACCATTATGGTAATGTCACTTATGCTTAAAGAATACCCTAACCTCTAAAGTTATCTAAACCGACCTTTGATACCAACTATAAGGCCTCAGCCTTAAACCTTACTTAATCTTGAGTTATTACAAGATTACACATTGAGGATCTTTTCAGGTTTAGAGTTTTAGAGAATTAGATCATGAAACTTACATTACATTCCACACTTAAACAAAGTGGTTACATAAAAGACAGTATTCATTCTTCCCATCAACGGTAACATATTGAAAATAAAACATGGATTCTTTCTTGACACATCCTTGACACTGTCATCACATCATGTACCTTTCCCTTGACCTGTGAAAAACATTTCAAAAACTTTGGATGAGCATAAAAAGCTCAGTAAGGGTTATAAAAAAATATGGAAAGGAAACATGAGTTCATATATTCATAAGAATGAAATCACACTTTACCCATAAAACATAGGCATATAAAATCATGAATAAATCATAGAAAACATAAGACATAAAGGTAACTTGAGGCATTCATAACATTCTTACGTAGGGAGTAACCCTTTTGGTTACATTTGGAATACCCATCACAGTATATTCCCTAAATCTCTTCGGAGAAACCTTAATGTTTCACTCCTTCGCGTTACCCAATGCATTGGAGAGCTATATCGGGCTCACTCACCCTTAGTTTATCACGGAACCACCCGTTTTCATAATAATGCCCAAGAACCATAACATAAATGTATCACATAAAACATGCATAAAGGAAACATAACATTTCCACATTTCAATCACAATATAACATTTTAGTATATTGAAATAATGAATCCATTCAAAAAGAAACCACTTCCAAAACCATTTAAAACATTTAATAAAGAGATTTTTGAATCAAAGTGTCCCATACCACCTTGAAGCTTTTAACATTTTAAACCATTAATATCCATATAAATAAATCCTTAAAACCATTTTGAAAACATGTATATTAATAAGAAAAAATCATTAAAACATTTAAAGCGATATTTTGGTTAAAGGGGTTTTACCAAAATTAGAGACACTTGAATACAATAATTGAGGAATAAAATTTAGTCAGAACTTTATAATATCATGAGAATAAATGGATTCATGATATAATACTCCAAAGGACAGTATATACACCATATAAGAGTGAATTGGTTCATAACAACAATGAACCCTCAATAGAAATGTCAAATGTGATGAAATCCCTTATAAAGAAGGTATCCTTAAATTAAGGACAAATCAATCTCAAAAATATGTGTGAAAAATATAAATACACCCAATATAAGTGGATATTAAGTGTAAAACAATAAAAGGTCATTCACACATATTCAATGGATGACATATTAAATGACTACATGTTGAACCCAAAGAAATCGAAATTGGGTTAAAAAGTTCCCTTGACAGCCTAACAACATCACATCAAAATGAGTTGATGAGAGATAAAAAGTGTATCTCATCACTTGGAAATAAAATTTACATCAATAAGGATATATTAGAACATATCCCAACATAACAATATGTAAATTAAAAGACCCAACAAAAGAAGACTTTTAAAAAAAGAGGAGGGTGAAAGGTTCCCTTACCGACTTGGGTATCTTTCAAAACATACACCCCATGAAAGAAGTACAATAGATAATTGATGTAAATACTCATAAAAGAAAGTATATTACACAAATAGTAGAATAATGGGTAGTACATACACCACTCAATGGAATTTGTGGAAAATGTGGCATAAATCTCATGAGAATAAAAGTGAGATGAAAAATCCCTTACGAAAACTCGGCAGCCTAACAGCGCCACATAAAACTTCCGAATATGGATTGATGAGATCAAATAGGGTATCTCATAACATTACAATAAAATTTACAGCAAGAGGAATATAAAAGAACATCCCACAAAATTACAAAGAGGAGCTTAAAAGAAGTGACATAAAGGAGAGTACTTAAAAAGAAAGAGAGAGGTTAGATCTCTTACGAAAGTTCGGCAGCCTAACGGCGCCACTCAAAACTTCCAAAATGGATTGATGAGAGAGAATAGGGTCTCTAATCACATGAGCATAAAAATTACAGTAAGTGTAATATAAAATATCATCCCAATAACAAGAAAGATGAGCTTTAAAAGGAATGACATAAAAGTGTGTACTTAAAAAGAAAGAGAGGAGTAGGATCCCTTACCTCGGGTCCGACTTGACTCGATCGTTCTTTAATCTCCTGAATAATAAACTTGAGTTAATTTCTACTTTCTTAATAACCTTTTTCAAGTTCATTATTACTTTTATACCACTTATTACCATGTCATAAACATTATGTAATCATTTAAGTTAATAATATTTGTTTTGCCGATATTTGGTTCTTAAGTCGAAAGTGGACTTCTTACAATTACATGTTGTTCGTGTGGCAAAATGTTTATTATATCCAGAATTGTATTCATTATGTAGATATCATATATGTCATATATATCCAGTACATGCATGCATTTATAACATTACATAATCATTTAGAGGTAAGAAATGAAATGCACCGTTCATGGAGACGGTAAGCCGTACGTACGCATGAACGCTACTTTCATTTCTATTTCGTATTTTATAGAATGGAATAATAATTATATAAAGGTATATTATAATTCCAGTATAATATCATATATAATATCATATTTCCATCCTTTATACGTCCCACATATGGTATTTAACGAATCAAATCACTTTGAGGGGGCGGTAGTCCGCACTTCCTTAAATGAAGATATCGCGTATACCCATAATGGAAGCCATAAAGGTAACACAAAAATGAAAAATACAGAATCATAAGTAAAACATAAACATATTATATATCATATATAAAAATAGTGACATCATAATGTCCACCTTTGAAGGTGTTAAATGAGTATTGAACAATCATCGTTTCGGGAGGCAGAATTTCACCATCCACGGAAACCGTATGTTCTTTAACCATTTGATGTAATTGTGTGAGAGTTTAGCTCGAATAAATCTTATAACAACATCCTAGTATATTTAAGATACTGGTGTTGTTACAAAATAAGTAAATAAAAAGAGTTTAGGGGGTTGGAGAAGCAAAATAAAACAAATGAACATGAGAGAATGAATTACCTTTAAAAGTGTAACTCCTTTTGATTTGAGCCTAAAGGCTTCCTTTGAAAGTATTATGCCCAAAGGGAATCCTCTAAGATGAGGAGAGGGATGTGGAGAGAGTAAATGGGCAGGGGTTGGTCGAGCCAAAGGCTTGAGGAGTGTGTTAAATGAGGTAGAGGTGGGGGCCTTTTATAAGAGGAGAGGAGGGGCACTTTTGGAAAGTAAAGAAATATTACTTTATTTGAAAATGTGTTTCGGTTTCAAAAGGTCCCAAATTGATATAATTCGTGGATAAGGTGATAAGGCTTTGAAATCTACTCATCCAATAAGTTTTGGACATGTGTAGTTCATAGATTTTACATTATCTTTCCATTTTATTTAAATCGTCAAATAATGATGTCATCGCTGCATCGTTATTATGTCATAAATAATTTAATTTATTTAATGTCTAAAAATTATAAAAAAATACTATGATGTATGAAATCTTTTTATCTTTCCAATTACTATTAATAATCAAAAATATGACTTGTATAAACCCACTTAAAAATTGTTTTAGTAAAACATATCATGTTTGTGTCATTTTTACTTTTACATTAAATAAAAAGTTATTTATGTCATTTCCCAACCAAAGTGGATCCATGGGGTCCACAAGTTGACCCATGGCTTGTCTTGGTCGGCCATGACACAACCAATGAGGGCAGGACATGTGTCAAGCTCATCTAATTTTATTAAAGCATTATTTTTACCTTAAACTACACTAATTACCACTAATCGCGATTAAAACTTAATAAGTTACTATTCACCAAAAAATATTTTAATCTCATTGAACCACATTTTACTTCTTAATGACAACCATGTATGTCGGATTTTTGAAATTCAAAACACAAAGATGGAAAAATTTCATTTAAACGGAAAAATCAGTTTTTATAAGTACCACTTAGTGGTTTCACTATTCATCAAAAATTGAAGTTTTTCAGAAAAATCCCAAAAATTCACCATAAGCTATATTTGATATTCCGAATTCAAAAAATGAAGTCTGTTTTACAAAATTCAAAACATATTAATCACATTAATTAATTTAATAATTAATTCCCGCTGTGAGAGAAAATAGCATGTTTTTATAAAACAATAAGTATCAAAAGATTGACACTAGTTTAAGTCTGATTTCAAAGTGAAATTAATTCCAACGACCACTATTGGATTTAATGGTAAAAATATTTTCTAATTTCACTTTAAAACCAATTCAAAATATAATCTAATCATATAAATAAATTATATTAAAAAGAGGTTTTGAATTAAAACACAACATTTTACACTATTCATTAAAAAATGAACTTTATCGAAAAAATACCAAAAAATTACACAAAGTAAAATTTGATGTCCCGATTCTTAATAAGAGTTTTATTTGGTCCAAAATAATGTATAAGAGTGATCAAAACTATATTTAATGACAGTTCTCAATTAAAAGGCGATAAGTGAACCTTTAGTGAAAACTAGGGCATATACGCCTAAAATTGAATTCTTTCCGTATTTTAAGCCTTTAGATTTTATTGGATAAAAGTAAAAACATTTAAAAACATATATAATCATATTTTAGTTATTTCTATCCATTACCACCAATACAACGGCTACATGTTAACTACCATTTAAAATAATATTATTTTATTATTAGAGTGCAACGTAAGATTCCCAAGAAACTCGTTGTTGCGTGTTGGGTACGCCATCGAGCATAGCGTCCCCTTTAAAGTCATATTAATATTTTATTCACAAATATGGATAAATATGAAAATTTCATATTCTTTATTTACCTGGGGTGTTACATAAGTAGTATAAAAAATTGTTTATAAAACATGGTGTTGTTTCTTAGTGTTTGCCAAAAAATTTGGGTCCAAAATTTAGATAATTTCTCAATCACTGTGAAAGTTTTATTTCCAAAAGACACCTCATAAAAATATAGTAAATGAATGAGTTTCATGAATACTGGGTTTTAAAAAGGCCGTTTCATGAAGGTATGGATTATCATGAATGAGAGTCATGAATGTAGGGAGGATTGACCGTAATCTTCGTGATGATGACAAGCTTCATGAATGGGAAATTCCCATGGTGTTTCACGAAAATGGGGTGCATCGTGAATGAGATGGGAGAGATTTGTGAAAAGGTGATGACATGGATGGAAGATTTTGGAATAGGAGGCAATTCCTATAAATAGGCCTTTACCCCTTTAGAAAGGTAGAGAAAGCCTTATAAAAAATATATAGGCTCTGAATTCATGAAGGTGATCCGTGAAGGTTATTCTTGAGAAAAAGATTATGAAGAAAGGAAGTTTGAGAAGGATATAAAAGCCAACCAAAATTTTTATGCATCAGGAAAGTAATGAAGTTCACAAAGGCTATAAAATCCTACTGAAATTTTTATGAATTAGTAAATTAATGAAGTTCATGAAGGCTATGAAATCACTGCTGGAAACTTATTCTATACCAGCGGTTTTAAACCATTGGTAAAGGTTGGACAACTATTAATATAATATATACCAATGTTTGTCCAAACCATTGGACACTGAGGTGTGGGAATAGACATATACCAACATTTATTTAATAACTATTGGTATATGGAATTAGAGAGAACATTATACCAACGGTTTATAGTAATCACTAGTATAAATTTTGAATTTTTAGGTCTACCTTAATAGTTTTAAAACTGCTGTAATAGACTTTTACCAATAGTTTTATGTAAATAATTGGTAAATATTGAGTTCATAGGTCTATACCAATAGTTTAAAAATCATTGGTATAGAGTAGGTTTTCACATATATACTAACAGTTCTTAAATAGTTGGCATATAATACCTTCAATTCCAGCAACAGGTAGTGGCCTGCCTCCCCCTATGCAATTAGCTGCAAGTATAACACATACAAAATTCAGAATTCAGAAGGTAATTACCTGTAATTACCTGTGAAATTTCAATACACTATATATAATTCATTGGTGCATGTTAGTGTTACTCATTACCACTATGATAGGTTGGTGGATTTAATCAATGTCATGTACTTGTCCAAGAACAATTTATGGCATTGAGAACTAGTAAAATACATCAGGATTGGACTAGGATTCATGATTCTTAGTTTCCCAATAGTCTGGATTTGTCTCATTGAAATTCATTAGGATGATCTTATAGACCTTTTTCAATCTCAATGGAATAGGTGGAACCGTGTAAAAATGTGAATTTGGGAAGGTCTTACTCTCATGTAAGGAATAGTAAATCAAGGGAATTACAAGACATCCTATGGGATAGTGTGGTTCTATAGTGGGAAGTGGTTTGGGGCCTGGGTGATGAAATTTTGATAGTATGGGGTAGAAGAATATTAGTATATCATGAATTTCATACCCAATTATAGATTTTGGAACGAATCTATGAGTATGAAATTAGAATATTCAATGGGTGAAAATGCTTGGGTGATGATAGACATATATATTGGTTGGTGCTCAAGGATATTTGGTGAGTTTAGTCAAATTTTGGGGATCACAGCATAAACTGATAAAGTTTATGACCCATGGTTTAGAATAGATGCGGTGAACATTTATTTAGGAATGGTTGATGGATAAAACCAAATAATTATTGTGTTTTTATGTTATTTCCTGAGTCATCATAGGTAATTCATGCCAGGTTAATAAATTTAGAATCATACTAGATGCATATGCTAGAAATTTGATAGGGATTGTGAACCATACCAATGGGGAATGCGATGAGGATGATCGTATATTGATGTATTTTAGTAAATGAACAATTTTTTATTTATACCTTAGAGTAAGGTTCTTGGGATAATTATCATAAGATACTTCAGGCATGTATATGGAATGATGATCTTCATGGGTTATCAGATATTTGAGTATGACCCTAATGTTAGATAAGTGGAGATGAATGTGTATATTGACCTGTATAGCTAACCCAACTAGTGAGTGATTGGAGTTTTGATATTGGGGATGGATGTGGAAAGGATGGGTAATATCTAATTCATTGAAAATACTAAATTTTATGATTCATCTATGGTAATTGGATACAATCTATGTTCTAGGGTGACTAGTGAGGTATAGATTTTAATGAATGGATCAAACACAGATCAAGATTTAGATATACATGTTCCAAAAATAAAAATAAAAATAGGGTCATTAATAGAGGTATTATATTGATGTTAAAATGAATCATGATAACCCCTATATAAGGAAATCATGTTTTAGGTTTTGAATATAGAATTGTTGTTAATTGGCTTGGGTGATTTTAGATGAATTCAGTGTGATTGAAGATTGAATAATACTTTTCAAAAGTAATTAGATATGTAAATGGATAAATGAATTCAAAATTTTCATTTTAAAAAATGGTGGATTCATAATGGGGATTGAATCTGGACTTTTCATTGAAAAATTAGTTTAATGTGATTGATATTGATGATAGACCAATTATCCCTCATTTAAAATCATGAGAAAATGATGATATTGGATTTTAGTAGATGGGATAGATATTAAGATATTATTATACATGCTTCTCAAGGATTAGATGTTATATGGTTAATATTTTGTTACTACTCACATTGTTATAGGTTAGTATAAATGAAGAAACATTGTATTTTCTAGATTCATAACCATAGTGTGTTTGAATTTTGGATTCTAATGTAATCCATAATTATTTTACATAAAAATGAGGATTATTTTTTAATGATCACTGGTTCAAGAGGAGTTTTATAAATTTGACCAGGGTTTGGAGTATGGTGGTGTTTCTTCCAAGTGTAACAGACACCACCGAGTGCCTGGAGTTAATAGACCCAGTTCCTAGTGAGGTGGGTGGTCCTAAATTTCCTTCATCTTACATCTGGAATATAATGGTGGGGTATCAAGTAATTAATATTTTGGACCATTTGATGACCTTTCATGGTTGACCATTAGGTACTCAGGGGCAGTATACATGGTACCCAATGTGGTTTAAGATTTTTTTATAAAGAGGATCATGGCAAAAATTTCATATTTATCCCACCTTTAATTTTATGAAGTTATGGGACAAAATGGAAGTACATTTGGATAGCTCCACATATCCCTCTTTCTCTATTAAATCATCCATGATTAAGGGTGATTTTAGTGGTGTGTATATGGAATTTTTAGGTATGATTCCTCTTCACCTCCCTCAATTTAACTATCTTCCAACATCCCTTTGATTTAGTGGTTGTGGATTTAGGAACTATTTGAATATTCCACCACAACATAGTGCAATCAATAAAAGAGGATGGGAATTTTTTTATAGATTGATATTGGAAGAATGACGATGATGAATAATAAAGGTTTATTAATTCTTTAGATAGATTAAATACCACAAGTGACATATAGTGGGTTGATAGTGATGATATCATTACTATATGGGTAGATTCAAAGGATTTTATAAGGTAATTTATAAACATATTAATCTATTTTCAAGTGAATGAACTATGGCCTAAGGACATAGTAGTGAGTAAGAATCCTAGTGTGACCTTCTAGACCTTGGGAATATTTTACCATGAAGTAAGATATGGGATTATCTCAATGGATGTGATTCCTTGATTCTAATGCAAAACATTGATTTAAGAAAACCTATGGGTTACAGAATCTAACCTAAAGGGGTTAGAATTATTTTGAGGTGAAATGATATATATTTAAATCTATTGATACAATTATGGGTGAGGTATTTTGGTGATGTTACCTACATGAAGGTGACATATAAAAAATATAATTGATGAATAAGGTCTTAGGAGGACAATATATATTCATGTGGGCTGGTTTTCCTTAATGGAAATGTGATAGTTAATAGGTTTAACTTTTATTATTGATAAATAAGTGGTGGGGTTTTGTAGAGATTCCCAAAGTGGTGTGCTGAGCGATGGGGTTAAGATTTAAATAGAAACTGTTATGGTAGCAATGACTAGATCTAGTTTCATGATATATTTGGGTACATGAAATTCCTATGTACTGTAAATTCTTGCATGAATTTTTAAAATTACAAATTTCACTCAAATTCACTCTTATCCTCTCTAGATGACTTCCAACCAAACTAAAAAACACCTTATAGGATCATGAAAAATTATATCATGATGTATCCGTACAAACTAGATCAAGAAGATTCATAATTTTCAGAAAATAAAAATATTTTTGGTAACAAATACAACAACACAAAGTACCAAGTACAACATGATCTGTGAATGAGACTAGATCAAAAATAGTGTCCCATAATGTAAAGCATCAAAATATAATAAATCAGAGAAAGATGACTAAGAAGTTGTATAATTAAAATGAATAAGCTCAAGTTCTTCAACCAAGAGTTTGAGTGTATGTAAAAAGATAATTGTGAAATATATTTGATACCATGCAAAAAGAGAATTCATATAATCCATACCTCCATGTCAAGAAATGTTTTATTATTTATAGATAAATAAATAAAGATAATTTTACCGACCTAATCACATATATATTCAGTCATAGAAAACCATCAAACATCGAATCTCAGTAATATCAGCAAAAAATGTAACGGATCAATATGTACCTCATCACCATCACTATCATCACTGTCATCATCAACATCATCCTTATCCTCATCCCCATCCTCATCCTCATCCTCATCCTCTCCCTCCTCCTCACCCTCATACTTTATCTCAGCCTCCTCTTCTCCCTCGTCCTCAGCATCATCCTTGCTCTCGGCCTCTTCCTCACCATCGCCATCACCATTTCCAGGAACCACATCATCTTTACCACCACTATAACTTTCATATAGTGCAATATATAATGAACACATAAATGATATATATGCATCACAAGACACACTGTTATCTGCTGAAAGTAATGAACATAAAACTTGCATCAATTTCATAAATTCAATTTTATTATTCCACCTGTGTGACCCTTTTTTCATCTTGTTCTGCCCATGCCTTAACCTTTTCCAAATCGATGGAAGTACAAATGGTACCTGAAGAGTGACAATACCTCATCGGTACTATACTCTTCCCAGGTCAACAACATACTCTTCTGGGGTGATCATCACCCAACACCTGATGTAAGTGATCATTTGGCCCAAAATTATCAGGTTCCTGGGCATCAAGAGCCTCCAAAGCAGCCTGTTACAAATTTAAATAAATTATTAATTTAAAAAATAGATATTAAAATTTTAAATCATCAAACTAAAACTTACAATATGCTTTTGTGTCACTTCATTAAAAAAACTTCCATCTTTTTTCTTTCTACTCGAGAAAAACAATTTTTATCAAGGCATATGTCCTTCAATATTCAATATCCGCCCCTACAATGACATTGAATGTAGGAAACCATTATTGAAAATTAGTTACCAATAATTAATTTCATAAATAAATTTATATCAAAACTTTATAAATTGAATAAATTATGGATGAATCATCAGAAAGTGAAAGTCCTAAAAAATTATAAACAACTGTCATACCTACTTCCACTCATGATCTGACATCGTAGTACTCCCCAAGGTGTGAAGATATTTTTTAGCATCAATGTTTTGTTTATTTTTTCCAGATGATTCCTAAATAAAATTAAATAATACAAAATATAGTATTAATGTAAATCATGAAAATTTTCATTTAAAAACCTCAAATGTGATTAATACCTTAAAATTGGTATTCATCCAATGAGTAATCATTTTCTGATACTATTCTATAAGATAATAATCTATGAAAGGTACCGCCTCTAATTCTATGCCAACTCTAGAAAAACAGCCAATATACAACTCATGTTTGTAGCCTCTCCAAATATCACCTAATTCCTATAGACGTGCTGACCGTGCACCCTCACCATCAGGAAAATTAAACTGAAGCTGGCACAAAAATATTAATTTATATAAATACAAAAATAATATATTACATTAAATCCAATAATTTTTTTTACCCATATCTGTGCCCAAGCATTATCCTTGATTTTTTTGGCAACTGTCTCTATGAAAGTGGGATGAAGAGAATGATGTTGAAGTATTTGACAAGCGTCTCTAAAAAACACCAACATTACTACCCTATTTTTTCAATCATTTTATTATCTTTATTGTAGTCCACCATCAACTTCGTGTGGCTGTTCTACACCACATGCATGTGTGTATGCCTCCTATCTCACCTCCTATCAGTAGATGTATTTGTTATGAAATAAAAACATATATTATATCAATACATGTTATAATGAAAATAAATTATGATATAAAAATTTGTTAGGGTTCTATAAATATACCTATGAAAGTATGATCAATGGGTGTTAATGGATCTATAGAAACTAAAGGAACACCCTGTACAAGTGGAGTGGGTTCCAGTGTATGCTCTGTAGGTATAGACTATGGCGAAGCAGGAGTCGAAGAAGATGAAACATAGAAGCTTGGAGAGAAGGAAGTAGAAGTAAAAGAAGATGTCATGGATGGCTGGCCAAATGCATGATATGAATGAGGAGTGGGAATCATCATCAGATATGGTAAAGATGGGTGAGGAGGTTCAGATGTAAAAGGTGGTGAAAAACTGGGAGGCCTAAATATCATGTGTGTCCCTAATGACACACCAATATTGGAATGTGGGATAGATGGTATGTCAGTGGGAGGGGCATGGTCTAATCAGGTACACTAACTAGATCACCTAGCTCTCGTACCACCCTCCCTTGTACCATTGGATTGAGTACTGGGACCACTACTAAGATACTCGTCAAATAACTGTCTCCTAAGTGGTGGATCCTGCAAAAAAGTTTAAAACAAAATTAATCACATGACATTGTATGTTATTTAAATATATATATTTGAAATAAAATACTCACAACAGGAACTAGTGGAGGAATTCCCATCTCATCCATGCGACAATTGTTGTTCGTTATCCTTTTTCATCGCATCTCTTCAATAGCTTTCATTTCCTGCATTTTGAAACAAATATGTAAGTAATTAGAAAAGGATAACTAATGTGTAACCCAAAAAACAAAATATATAAGAGGGGATAGGGGGTTCATGGGTTCTGGGGTCAAGAATCCATGGTCAATAAAGCATTGAAATGTTAAAGGGGGGTCTTAGAGTTATACTAATTTTATACATAGTCAATAAAGCATTGAAATTTTAACTAAGTTAGAAATTTTGGTTTTGTAGGTTTGAATACAGTTCAATTCCAAATTATAAAATGCAAATCAAATAAAACTACAAACAATAAACATTGAAAATTCACCTTAAGGTAAAGTTGGATAAAACATATTTGCAATCAATATTAAATCAATTTGAATAGTACCAACCTTAATAACCCAAGTCAAGCTAAACCAAAATAATTGAGAACATGGATGGATGATTCTATATATTTCCCACAACAACTTTAGGTTCACAATTTACTCTGACAATTGATCTATTGGAGTCATCATAAGTAATAAATGGATTGGTTCCAATGGAAGTAGGTATGGTGTCAATTCCTTCACCATCATCATCAAAAACATGTCTTGGAATTAATTCAATAATGACACCAAATTTAGGTCTAAGATGATCTTTGACATAAAAAACCTATTTCTTCATTGATGCCAATACATATGGTTCATCGATAGCAAGAGTACGAGTCATGCCAATAACTCAAAATCCATAATCATCAATAAAGGTGACCTACCTCATCATCGAATCAACCCACTGACATTTCATTATCACGACTCGACCATGAGAGTAATAATCCAATATTATCATTTTCTAAATGACTCCATAATAAGCTACATTTTCAAAATGAGGTCTAATATCTGATGCACTGACATAACGGTCTATTGTGGTAGTTAGCATAACATCATCATGTTGTGTTCTCATGTTCTTTTCTCATTCAATGATAATAAATATATACCCATTGATCACAATTGATTTACATTCATGAACCACGATATTAGAACCAAAATCCAAAGCTCTTATTTCCTCAGAAACAGAGTATGTAGGCAAACCCGATGCCTAAAATATAAACAAAATATTAAATTTAATTAAATATTGATTTTATTTATTTATTACAGCAATATTTCTACCTTCAATTTCAACCAAGTAGAAAAATCTTTGCTATGAAAATTATCTCTCCTTCTCAAAGATAAATAATGATACATTCTATTTATCATTTATTTATGTTCCCTATAGATAAAAATATAAATAGTTTAATAGATATGTATAATTACAAGAGAGGAGATAAGATATACATGTTTAATTTACTTACTTGATGTAGTAATCAAACAAATCACAGTTTAACAAAACGGTGCAATGTGCCATCTCCCACTCTTCAAAGCTTAATGTCATCAATGTATATGATATGGTAATTCCTCCTATTTAAGTAAGTTATGGAAAATTAGGTTCAATTTTCTCATACTATTATTTTTCATTTCTCATTGGTCTATTAATTCTAGTAGTAAGATTAGACAGATACATTGAGTAGAAATCCATACATTCTTGAGCCAAGTAACCATTCACGATAGAACCTTCGGGATGATTCCTATTACGGACATAATATTTAAATGTGTACATATTTCTTTCAGTTGGATACATACAATGGAAAGAAACAGGTCCTATGATAAGTATTTCGGTTGTAATATGGATAGTCAGATGCAACATGCATGTGAAAAATTATGGAGGAAATATTTTCTCTAACTCACACAAAATTAATGGCATTTATGCCAGAATTTTTTGAAAAAAAGACTTGGATAACTTCTTAGCACAAAGATCTCTAAAAAAATGGCACAACCAAATAACTGACAACCTTAAATTATTGGATAAAAGATAACGTATTTCTATTAGAATCAACTCATGTAGAAGGACGCGATAATTGTGACTCTTCAAAGATTTAAACTTAAACTATTTTCTATTGACCCATTTTGATATATTTCTTGAATATCCATTAGGAACTTTAATAGTTTATAGTACTTCTAGAAATTTATTTTTTTTCTGAAGGTGTCATTACATAAGAAGCACATAGAACTTGCCATTTATTTTCACTGATACACACAGGCTGCAATTCTGGTCTGATGCCCCAATCCACCAAGTCACGCTGACACTGTAAATCATCTTTTGTCTTTCCCTTGACGTTTAGAATAATTAAAAGCAATATTTCACATATATTCTTTTCAATATTCATTACATATAATAAATGACGTAACAAATTGGTTGAATAATATGACAAATAAAATAAGATACTACTCATTTTCCAATTATAATAGGTATCATTAGAAACATTCTTTCTATTTCTAGATTTCATTTGACCTTTCCCGAATGAAAAACTAAAATATTTCAATTCATTAAGCATATCAGTTCCAAACATACTCTGAGGTGGATCTTTGATCTCCATGGTATTGTCAAATCTTCAATGATTGTTTTTATATGGATGGTCAATGAGTAAGAATCATTGATGTATTATAAAACTAAAACTACAATGATATTTTAGTCTTCTGGATTGAGTATTCATCATACAAATAGGACATGATATTTTTCCATTTGTTCTCTATCCAAACATCATTTCATAAGCAAGAAAATCATTAATCGTCCACATAAACACAACACGCATATGAAATATGTCTTTCGAACATGCATCGTATGTGCACACACCCACATCCCAAATAAGTTTCAAATATTTTATTAAAGGTTTCATGTATACGTCTATATCATTTCCAGGATTAGAAGGGGAAAACATAAGTACACTCATGAAAGTGAAAGATTTTTTCATACACAACCATAGAATAAGGTTATAAATGTGTATGAAAACTGGCCATGTGCTATGTGAAGAAAGAATCTACCAAAATGGATTAAAACCTTCACATTAAAGACCCAACCTCATATTATGCACATTGGCTAAAAAACCAGGATATTGAGAATCAAATCTCTACCATGAAAATCCATCTGTAGGATGAACCAACTCTTCATTATTCTTATTTCTCTTGGCATCATACCAATATATTTTTATTAATATTTCATCAGACATAAAAATATTATGGAGTCTGGGGATAAATGGAAAGTTCCACATTACTTTCTATGGCACATGAGATGGTGTTCCATTAGTTTTTGGATTCCATCGGGATGTTCCACATTTGATACAATCATTTCTTTTAGTAGTTTCCTCCCATAATAAGTTGGAATCTTTCAGGTTGGCATGAATTTTGTTTTTTTAAAATCCAAGTTCTTCAACTAACTTCCATGTCATATAGTGGTTTGGAGGAATATCTGTATCATTTGGAAGTAATTCCTTCAAGAAAGTAAAAATATAATTGATGGCAGTGTTAGAAATCCCATACATGGTTTCCTCATGAAATAATTGAATTAAAAATTCCAGTTTTTTCATTTTACCACATTATCGATATACCAGAGTCATCGTAGCATTATTAAAATTTTTCACTCTATCAACATCATCATTTTCATTAGACACATAATTTTTTCCTGTATCGAAGTCTTCTTAGGTCGACATACTTTCCTTTTCATGATGATGAATAAATGGAAACTGATCATATATCAAATTCTCTAATCCATTCCTCTCATTTGGATCATCAACATTTAGAGATTCCCTTTTCTCCCCATTGTGATACCACACATAATAGTTTTTTTGAAAACTATATTTGGTTATATGGTAGATAACTTCTTCACGGCTCAACCAAGGTCTTCCAACACAATTATAACATGGGAAGTGTATGTGAACACTTCTAAAGCATTGTCAAATGAGAAATCTAAAAAGGACTTCAATTTTTTTTGAAAATTTCTTGATACCCGATCAGTTTCATACATCCAACTTCCATCCATTCTGTAAAAAAATTGTAATCAGTCATTTCATGAAATCAATTAAATATAATTGAATTTCAATCGAAAATATAATTAAATAAATGAGAATTGTTCACTTTATATAAAACCATAACCGGCATAATATGTAGATACATGTTGAAACATAAAATTTGAAATTATAGTATTATATCAACATTGATTTTAGACTGTGTAAGAGAAAATAAAATGACACATAGAGGAATTAAAAAAATAGGAGGTTTAGTTCCAATATAGAATGCAGTTCTCTCTATATGATAGTAACCCACTACTAAGCACATTTATTTAAAAAAATAAAATAAACCATAACATGGACCAGGTTTTACATGAAATAACTACACACTAGGAAGTCCAGGATACAACCGGCCTCTATTGTAGTTATTCATGTGTAAGATATGTAAAAAGAAGGAACAAGGAGTATTAGAGTAAACCCTTTTAAAGAATAAGATAAGTGATAAGTAAATATACATTAAACACAGGCACAAATCAAATGTAAAATGAAACATAGAGGGTGAATAGTGTATTGAGCTTTTTATGCAACTAAGTATTAGATCAACTTTGGTTTATGAATTATCTTTAAATATATACCTTATATAATATTAAATGATTCAATGAATATTTCTCTTAGGCGTGGTAATAAATCTTATAAAACAAAGTGTTATGTGGAGAAGTAAGTAACATAGTACCCTCATATGTTCCATACACCCATTTAATTTAAGGATTTATAGAATTTATACTCAACTAATAAAAAATTATCCACCGAGGAATAATCATAATTAATTAATAATATTGATAATATTTTTTGAAAGTATTAAATGGTAATATATTCATTAAATGGTAAGATATTCATTAATCATATTGACACTATACATAGTGTAAGTTGATAAATTTTCCAAAAATAAACTTTTCTATAAAAAAATAAAATTCATTAGTAATAAAGTAAACATGATTTTAAATAATTAAAATAAAAAATCTTTAGGTTGTAGTTTAATGAACCAACATGGTTGTTGTGTCTAAAATCACATCATCTTTTTGGCCTTAAAAAATTCTCCCAGATAAAAAACTTGTATCACTAGATTGTGAGTGTATTAGTGAAGGTCTAAATTCATTATAGAATAAAGAAAATAATTAACCTACAAGATAAATGAAGGTATGAATACATGAATGTTAGAGTTCCTCCCCAGGATAATAAATACAAATTTCATAGAGGTCCACCACATTGTAATAAAGAACCCAATGACCATATATGTACTTCGCATGGTGAAATATGAAAATGATCCCTAATTTTAAGTGGGATATGGGGGGGAAAGAGAAGGTGTGTGAATTTTTTTGTCAGTAATGACCTTTTTAGCTTGGGAAGGGTAATTGGGTTCTCTATATTTTGTCAGTCACTTGTTTTTCTAATTTTACATCCGGTTGTAAAGTTTATCACACCATAATCAAATATTTTCCAACATATGTTTTTATTTCCCTTGAAGACATAACAATTTTTCACCTACTTTAATGAGGAATACACTATCTCTCAATCTATCATCACCATCCTAAAAGTAAAATATGATTAATTTATCCAAAAAATAGAGGTTTATATTTATCTAATTTATCCAATAGTGGGTGTAGAAATATATATACCTACAATATATACATATATATAAAAAACATATATATGGAGAACATGTATAATTATGAGCCCACAGGTCTGAGAAAAAAATTAATAAAACATATGGGTAAAATAAAATAGAGTTTACATGATAAAATAATTACTCAACCGAAGAATCCCGTAGGTGTGAGGAAAAAATAATACAGAAAAGAAGATGAGTCGTAACATGTCACCTAAAGTCCCATGGAGTATATAATGGCGGGGTGTAAGTCGAGATAAAATCTAACAAAATATATGGGTATATAGAATGAATATGCATGAGTTAAAAAAAGGAAAAACACATCTATCATTCCTCTATCTATAAAATATAATGACATTGGACGAGGTAATAAGTGAAAAAAACATATCCATAATCGATAAATCTTATCCCCTAAAAATTTCAATGGTCTGACCCCACCTTGAATCACAACATCCAATAATATAGAAGCATAAGGTATAGTGGTAAAACTCACTAGTTGATGATATATGAATGGAGAAATCAAATACTAAACATTACAATTGTTATTTAATTAATATGTAAACATAAATAATAGGTTGATATATGATAAACTATAAAGTTTTTAAAATACTAGTGTAATGACACCACTGAAATAGGTACATAAAAGTATTATATAGTGTAGGTAATAAAGGAGATATATTCAGTAAATATAAAAATATTCATACTATTATTGGTAACTCCCCAAACTGGTTGGAAAGGTCAAAATCCATCCCCTCCTATAGATAACAATAGTTATTTTTTAAATTAAATAAATGATAATTGACATATCCAAAAAATCTAATGGGAACCTATTTTTAATGTCACATTTATGTCAAAGTAATGATCTATAATCATAAAAGATATAGAGTCTCTGGGTTTGCACTAAGGGTGGGTATCCCAAATTTAAGAAGTACGGGTAACAGAGGTGTTTGGGAAATTTCACACTGGGCATAAGCTAACTATTTTTTATTTAGTACATAAAGTGATGAATGGATAGATCCCATCATATACAGTCTAGAAGTTTATATAAATATTGATACATGAAAATTTTCCCTAATTTTAATCCAAACAAGGGATTCTATCATTGAAAAGACATATGTCTACATTATAGAATGGAAACCCTTCTACTAAGAGTTACTCCTAAATCCAAGACTAGTATTACCCTATGTTATGTAATTAAATTATAACAACATATTTTATCCAACTGATTCATTAAGAAAATAATCCTCATTGGTCCCTTTATTAAAACATTTAATCTTGTTGAAGATAAATATTCCAAAGGAGGTAAAATAATATGATGAATGACCACATGGAGCTCTCATTTAGGCCAAATCAAAACACACACAGAAAATAGATGCAGAACATTAAAACTAAGGTACCACTTATATATTTTAAGTGTAGAACAAAAAAATTGCTTTATTAAAGATGGATCGATCAGTGGAAGAAGTTTTATAGGTTGGGGAAGAGGGATCATCGGTTTAGGTCTGAAATCGCACATAGGGGGTAACTGGAGGCCCGATCTAAATTTGGGGGATAAAATTCCCAATGGTTTATAAAAACCATTAGGATATCTTTTTAGATGAAAGACTATCCCAATGGTTTAATCAAAACATTGTGATAGGTTGTGTCTAAATAGACTATACCAATGGTTTTTGCAAACCGTTGGTATAGTCTCCCTATACCAACATTTTTTCAAACTATTGGTATAAAAGTGTTGGTATAGAGCCTATTTCCACTAGTGAGTCTAACTGAAATTTGTGATAATCATAAAGGCTAAGTGATCTTCATAAAAGGAGGTTTCTTTACAAAGTCTAAGCAAGCTTCGCAAAAGGATGTTGCTTCCTGAAGGCTGATTGGGATTCTTAAAAGAGGCGAGTTTCATGAAAGTTGTGGGGTTTGCAAAGGAAGTTTATTCTTGTGAAGAATTGGGCAGCTTCACGAAGACTGTGTGAGCTTTGTGAAGGTAGAAAGCATCGTGAAAGTGTTCAAAAAGGATTTCCCAGTAAAACTAGGTAAATTTATATTCATCAAGTGGATGAAATGGGACTTCAATAGAGCATCTACCTATAATTGAGGATGCATTCATTATTGATAATGAAGGGACCTACATATCCATAAACTGTGTTTGGATCTTTTCCAGAGTAGTGAGAAAATAAAGAGGAATAAAGTGATCCTTACCACTAGCAATTATCCCTAGAAAGAGAGATTTAGTGAGTGACCTTTAGAAAGCAGTGAGATGTCCCTAAACTTTGTAAAGGTAGTGATCCTAGGCATAAAAGTGATCTATCCCAAACTTTGTATTTTGGCAGTGAGCCTTAGTGGATTTGGAACATCAGAACATTGCCATTGTATGCTCCCTGAATGAGCTCAGTGAGGGTGAACCAAGTAAAATTATTGTGTCTCGTGCATGATTTAATTTCTATTCATACATTTCTACAAGAAAGAGATAAGATAGTGTTTGTTTTAATGACGAAGTGAGATCTGAATGGGAAGTTGTATTAATATATCATACCCTGATTCACCCCCTCTTGGGGTATGTAACTTAGTTTGGATAACAATTTTTATTAGAGTAAAAGTTTAAAAGTTAGTGGTTCTATTTCAATAGAATAAATGGAAGTTGTTAATCACAAAGGGATTTTGATCTTTGATGGAAATAATTTTCATCCATATAAGAATTGAATGAAACACTTATTTCTATCATTGGGTATGGATGTATTTACAGCTAGAATGCATGGTATTTCTTCCAATATAGACATTAATGTTTTATCAGAAGAAGAACATAGATAATTGGATGTTGATGTTAAAGGAATAAATGCTTTAGGAAGATCCATATCCAATGCAATCTATATGAAGGTGATGTCATGTAATTCATCACATTATATGTGGGAAAAGTTTCTAAATATTTATGAGGGAGACTCAAAAGACAGAGAAAAAAATTGTTGGTTCTATGGAACTAGTATGATGGTATGAGAATGCACCATAATGAGTATGTTGATGAATTATTTGACTGGGTGAATGTTTTTATGGAATACATGCATGGTCTCATAGAAATTATTTAAGATATAAATATTGTTAAGCACATGTTGAGAAAAATTCCACATTGGTTCAATCCAAAAGTTTTTGTATTGGAAGATAAAGATCCAAAGGAGTTGACATTGGATATCTTACATAGTACTCTTGTCACATACGTGATGAGAAATAATGATAATGATGTTGTGGAAAAGGAGAAGTCCAAAGAAGTGACATTCAAGGCTTGAATAAGATCACTATTGAATATAGTCAAGAGGAAGACAATGTGAATGAGGTCATGTAATTTTTCTCCTAAAATATGTAAAGAGGAAGAGTAAAGTTCAAAGGAAAACTTCCACTTTCATGCTTTCGATATGGAAATATTGGACATATTGCAATAAAGTGTCCTAAGAAGTTTTAAGATGATGATGAATATGACAATGAAATTATTGGGAAGAAGTATTCATACAACGTGAAATGTAGGATAAGTACCAAGAAAAAATTCTTCAAAAGTAAGAATATGCTTTCAAAATAAGATGAAAATTTAGAATAATCTGAGGCAGAAGAGTTGGAGGACTACATGGATCATGAAGCAAATACTACAGTGGAAGTTTTCAGAAATTCCCAAAAAAGGGAAGATAATGAAAAAGATGAAGGAGATATAGAAGGAAGAGTTGAACTTCAAATTGAATTAAAATCCTCTCTTGAATAGATAGATGTTTAGAGATCTAAAATGAATAAATTCAAAAAAGTTGTTCATAATGTCAAACTCTATATGCAGCAGTAGGAAGAAGAGAAGTCTGAATTGATGGAAGAAATTGAAAATCTTAAGTATTCTTTTCTAGAGGACTCAAAAATGGTTGGTGAGTACATGCTAAAAGTTGAAGAATATAAAAGTGTGATCAATAGTTTTAATAACACAACAAAAGAACAAATCAAACTAATTGAATAACTTAAAGAAGAAGTCATCAGCCTGTAATGAAAAGTTAAGGATTAGGAAAAATTCCTGACTCCCAATATGATATCGAGAGAACAGATCATTCGGAAGACATAAAAGATATAAGTGGAGCAGAGAGGCCCAACATAACATAAGAAATAGTCATATGCAAATAATAAGGCTAATATGGGGATTGATCAAAAATAGAAATAGTAATGGTTGATGTTAGACCACAAGAACCCACTTCGAGATTGAAGATTGATTTGGGTACAAATCAGAACCAGAAGATTCAGATAACCCAAGGGAAAAATAGTAGTGCAGTAGTGACACACAAGAATTCACCACACATTAGATGTCATTATTTTGGAAAGATGGGACACTCACAAAATGTTTGTTCTATATCCAAGAGGTACTGAAGGGAACATGAACAAAAGAGGTATCCATATAGAGCTCAATATTCCAAGACATCATTTGAAAGTCACTATTTCAGGTGGAGAGGATTCAAACACATGGAAAGATATTGTTCATCAACAATGCATAGAAATGCACCAAAGCAGACTGAATGTGGTCCTAAGAAGAAGCTCAATGTATCATCAAATGAGCTGAAAACACAAAATCAATTTAAAATATTAGAAGATGAAAGTGGTATATCATACTCTAATAATTATCAAGAATATTAGTCAAATACATGGATCAGAAAGAAAAGAGATGAACAGGCAGTGGTTGTAGATATTTCTTTCAAAGTATCAAATCACACTAGATTATGGATAATCAATAGTGGATTAACCTACAACATGATAAGAAATAAGGAATTAATGGCAGGAATTATATATGACAATGAAGGTATTGTAAGGTTTAGTAATGATGAAGGCCTGAAAATTATTGGCATAGGAAAAGCCAAGTTTTGGGGAAAATAAATGAGACATGCAGATGTATTATTTTTTGAAGGTCTTGGTCACATCTTGCTAAGAATAAGTTAATTGTGTCACTGGGGACATGACATAAGCTTCTCAAAGAAATTATACATCATTAAGGAAAAATATAGTACAGTTGTTTTGTAGGGAAAGCACATGAAGGGGAATATCTACCTTGTAAGTGGAGAAGAAGATATGTATTTTTTTCCAAGAAAGAAGAAAACAAGTTATAAAATAAATGCCTTTGTCATTTTCACCAAACATCATTGGAAGATTTGGTGAAATTTTATATTGATCGAGACCTCACTAGGATATCACATGATCGTACCCATACATGCGATGCTTGGAAACAAGGGAAGATCATTCAAAATACATATATGGAAAAAGATAAAAGGTCAACAAAAGAGTTTGAGTTGGTGTATATTGATGTGTGTGGACCTATTTCACCAAGATCTATTAATGGGAGGAGATATTATGTTATGTTTATTGATGATTTTAGCAAAATGACATGGGTTTCAGTCATCACCAACAAGTATGAGGTGTTTAGTTACATAACACGTTATCAAAGGAAAGTTGAAAAGATGATAGGTCAAAAAATCCAGAATATCTGAATAGATAATGTAATGGAGTTCACAAATATCCAAGTGGAGGATTATCTTGAGAAACATGGGATAAGACACCAAGTTTCAGCATTAATAACTCCACAATAAAATGTAGTAGTTTTGAGAAGAAATCGAATTATCAACAACATGGAAAGAATAATGATCATTGAGAAAGATATTCCAAATAAGTTTTGGAGAGAATTAGTAATGAAATTAGTCTACACATCAAATAGAGTGTTATTATGACCAAAATAATAGAAGACTTCATATGAGCTATGGTATGAAAATAAGCTAACACTGAAGTACTTTCAAGTATTTGGAAGTAAGTGTTTTAAAATAAATAAGGAAAAACATAGGAAGTTTTAATCCCATGGAGATGAAGGGGTATTTATTGGATACTTAGGAAAAAGAAAAGCATATAAATGATTTAATAAGAGGCTGAGAAAGGTAGTTGAAATCAATTATGTAACTATAGTAGGTAATAAATAGAATATTTAGAAAACACATGATCGGTCTCAGGAGGATAGTGATGAAGAGATAAGAATATCAGGGGAAGTTATTGTTCCAGAGTATAATTTAGAAGAAGATTTAGATAATGAAAAGGATGAATATAAACCAATATTTTTACAAAGACCGAAGAGTAGAGCTAAAATTGATAGAAATAACATAATCAGTGATCTGATAGTGCTAGTGTAGATAAGGAGGATGAAGACTCTACAACAAGCATCATTCTTATCACAGGTAGAGCCTAAAGGTTTTTAGGAAGAAGCTGGAGATGGCGATTGGGTTCAGACTATGAATGTCGAGCTTGACCAAATTGAGAATAATCAGACATGGGATATTGTTTCAAGAGTAACAAATAAGAATGTCATCAAGAATAATTGGGTCTTTCACAATAAGATGAATGAAAACAGTACAATGATTCTAAACAAATAATTTATAGTGTGAAAAGGTTACTCCTAGATAGAGGGTATCTATGTTGATGAAACATTTTCACCTATTGTAAGGCTATAGAAAATCAGATTATTCTTGTCCATAACAGTGCAAAGAAAGCTCAAAGTTTTCCAGATGAATGCCAAGTCAGAATTTATGAATGGGGTTCTAGAATAAGAAGTTTATATTGAGTATCTATATGGTTATATCATTCATGAAGATGAGAATAGGGTTTTTTCTACTGAAAAAGGAAATATATGGATTGAATCAAGCACTGAGAGCATGGTATTCAAGATTTGATCAGTTTTTGAAGAAGATTGATTTTCAACGAGGTGGATTTGATTGAAATATCTATGTAAAAAATTATTGTAACCAAAGTATGATGGTTTTGGTATATTTATATGAAATAAAATTTGGTGTATTGGATGAATTTCGGTGTAAGTAGTTTAAATAATTCATGAAAAGTTAGTTTAAAATGTCAATGATTGGTGAACTGGCCTTTTTCCTTGGTTTATAGGTTACACAAGGGAGGAATGACACATTAATTTCTCAATAAAAATATTCCAAGTAGGTTCTAAGAATATTTTTAATGGATAATTCCAAGGATATGATGGATCCAGTGGCCACCCAGATGAAACTATCACAAGATGATGATGAAAATGTAGTTAATGTCACAGAATACAAGAAAATCATTGGAAGTCTATTATACTTGATGACAAAAAGACATAATATTGTTTTTTTTCATATGATAAGTAGAAAAATATCAAAGTAATCCCAAAGAAACTCACTTAATTACAATAAAAAATAATACTTCGATATATCAAGGACGCGGTGGATTTCAGTTTGCTGTACAATGAAAAATATCATCAAGAGTTATTGGTCTATACAGATATAGATTGAACTGAATTAGATGATGATATAAAATCAAAATTAGGTGGAGCATTATATCTTGTAATATTGTGTATTTCTTAACTAAGAAAAAAATAGGATTTGATTTCTTTGAGCACCGTATAAGCTGAATACATTGTGCCTACTCAAGCTTGCACGTAGTTATTATGGATGAAACAGAAACTTGATGATATGGGAGTTGAAATGAAATATCTGATCAGAATCCATTGTGATAATTTAAGTTTTATACATTTTATAAAAAATATAGTACATCACTTAAGGAAAAAACATATTGAAATCAAGTATCATTTTATCAAGGATAAGTTTGAGCAAGGGCTTATGAAGTTGGAGTATATTCCTAAAAACTATAGGTTGAAGACATTCTGACAAAGCCCTTACCCAAAGCAGTTATTGAGAGGCATTGACTAGATCTTTGAGATCAGTTGACTCCCTACACTTGAAAAGGTGTGGATGTGAGACCCCCTCTCCCTGAGGTATGGTGTGTTTTTCCCTAATGTGTTGATCTATGTTATTTACCCTATTGTAGAACACAATGAAGTAACTTTTGGGTTCATTGAAAAAGGGAGAAAATTGTGGCTATAAAAGGGGAGAAAATTTCTTAATCAAGATAGGGGATAAACTAATAGGGGGATAAATAAAGAATGGGGGTTTAAATTTTGATGATATTAAAGATGATCAATCAAAGGTTATATATCATGATAGATAGAGTTCGTGATGTAAGCAGTTGAGTGGTTTTGGAATGAAGTGATTAATTAATGAACTTTGCATTCTACTCTTATTTCTCATGACGATCATCGATCATGTGGGCTTAGAGTATGTGTTGAGGAAATATATGATCAATTTTTTAATCATAAGAAGCGAATGTTGGTTGAAGATGGAAAAATATTTAATGAGGAATCAAAATGTGAAGAGTTTTCAACAAACCCAAAGGAAGATATTATTGGGAAAAAATCTCTCAAGGTAACATTGTAGTGTTTTTTAGTTGATTGTGTTTGTTGACAAAACATGTTTACATGGCCAGTTGTGGATTTCCAGAGATATTTTGGACAAGGTCTTCTAGAGAGAGAAAGATCATGAATGGATCGATCTGAGTTCAGGGATCAATCATGTGACCTTCTTGGGATTTTATGAGAATTTTAAGGTCTTATATTTTTCACTCTAGTATAAAAAAATAAAACCACGATGTTAATGGAATAGTGGTACATGTGTGGATGCTATATAGGGAATTTAATTTAGTGTCTTCGAGCGAAGGTGATCTGTATAAAAGTATATATCACTAGGATTGTGCCACTTCACCAAGGTACCATTTTGATTTTGTTTTCGTACTTAAATTGAATTGCATGTGATCATTATTATAAAGAAGGTATCACCATACCGAATTAAGAATTTTATGATAGATTTAATGTAAAAAATTAAGAAATTTACCAACTTATATGCTTTCTCTACGTACCCAGTTCCTTCATGAGCTAAATTTGACCATCCAGAGAAATGCCAAAACTTCATAGTTCATACTCCACACCATAATATAATCCCTCAAACTGAAACACTACATATCACCACACAACCTACCAGAATGTGGAAACTCTTCTACACCAGGAAATATATCACAGGTTAATAACCATGGTCACAACATGATGCATGCTTCCAGCTGAAATTTCAGCTAGCTTCCTTCTTTAACTTCCACCATTCACCTCCAAACACATTCCTAACATCTCTAGCACCCAAAATCCATAAAGTAAAGGACAATATAAAATACAATCCTTTAACTTTATTCTATTCATAAGTCCATGTGTTTATTTATATGCTAATTTTCCTTAATATATTTTAGAATTTAAAAATTTTAAATAAAAATACATTTCCATACATAAGTTTTCAATATTGAATTTCTTATCCAATTCATCCCAAAGTGATTTTATAGTGTATGAATTGAAATAATATGCATCAAACAAATATTTGATAATATAGAGATAATAATTTCTCTACCTAACTGATCCCTTTCATTCCACATAGAAATTTTACCAAGTCTGGGATTATCCTTAGTTTCCTTAGGTTTTTTAGATTGAATCCTAGGCACCAAACTTTAAATTATAAACAAAGTATTAATACATTGTTTCAAATTATTATAGTACTATAAATTAAACTTTCAGGAAGTCCAGGCATATTCAATTTAGTAAAAATAATAATTACTGAACTAGATTAATTCATTTTGATAATAATAGGTCATGTTA
The DNA here is from genome assembly GCA_963277665.1 of Viscum album. NCBI lineage: Eukaryota > Viridiplantae > Streptophyta > Magnoliopsida > Santalales > Viscaceae > Viscum > Viscum album. Next base: position 4,944,516 of record OY728129.1, read on the forward strand.
GATTAATACTGATTATATTCTACAATATTGTTAGAAAAAAACACACTTAACAGTATATTGATGTGATGATTAAACTAAACAGATCGATTATATTGTATAAAATAATGTATGATTTATATAATGAAAAAAATGATATAAAATATCAAACAAGAAAACATTATGATCATGGAATATTTATTATTAAAAATCCTTGAATAAATCATTGAGAAAAAAAACTTTCCTTGGAGAAGACATTTCCCCACTTACGCTGCAATGGGTTTCAACAACTCCACTTCCAGTATAATACCATTAAAATTCAAAGCAACGCAATCTATAACATATCTCTTTAAATATTGTTCTATTCACCAGAAATTATAGGAGGTGATAACCCAAATGTGTAAATGTTCTAGAATCAGGGGAGGTTAATTGATTGAAATAAAAAATAAATAAAAAAATGCTAAAAATATTTCTTATTAATTTTCATAAAAAATACTTTCTTCATATTAAATAATATTATTCTTTATATTTATTTATTTATCTATGTTTTTATTCTTTAGATGTATCATAATATCCTTTTACTTATTCTTATGAATGTTTATATATATTTATGGAATATCTTGAAAATAATGTTCAAGTATCTCCTCTCATTATTTTTGTCTATTCAATGTAATAAATATTCAAAGGAGATACTTTCTTAACTTATTGAAAATTTGTTCTATTCCTTTGAAGTATTTTTCATCTATGTCAATTCTATTTTATGTTTCACCCTTTGAATACCCCCTATGTTAAATTTTTTCTATTTCTCTAGAAATTTAAATTTTTTGTATCATATACATTATCTCTTGGGATGATTTTTATATCACAAATTTTTTATATGGAATATATATGTATGGAAGTATTATAATATGATGAGTGGGACCAGAATTAAATATCCCTCTAATTTATTGGGTAAAACTTATATCTAATGAGATTTTTATGCATGGAACATGGGTAATGAGGCTAGTCCCCTATGTTATGATATCTTGGTAAAAAAACGTGTTTTATATTTATGATATCTCATGTTTTTTCATATAACACATCCCTAAATTACAAATCATGTTTATTTTCTCGTGGTTCATGATCACTGCATTATGATTTCTACATTTTATGCCATATACCCTTTGTTTATTTTCATAGATTCATGATATTTATATTCCTATTAATTTATGATATTATTTATGGCCAATCATGAATCTAAAATTTATATCTCATATGATTTCCCATACTAGGATATTAATAATCTTTCTCTTTATTTATGTATATCCCTAGGGTTTCCTGTGTAGTGATATGTCTCAAAGAAATTCATATATGAATAATTTTCTGTAATAAATATAAGTGGTTTTTATAAAAAAAATATACTGCTAATCTCAAAATATACTAAACCTTTGGGTTTTAAATGTGTATTTTAATATTGGGTTGTTATTGTTGGGGTAGGAACATATGTCACGGATCCACCAGATGCACACCATCGAAACTTAGTGCAACATGCATACATGATCCATATGCTTCCGCCTTTCGGACATTATCCCACAAACCTGATGTACTAGAAGATAGGATGTTTATCACACTCTACTCACTATAACATGTCATCCACTCTCACACAATCCCAAAAAAAAAACTCAACACAAAAAAATTATACAATAAAATAAAAATAAAAAATCAAGAATAATTTGATTTTACATGGTTAAAAAAATTAAGTCATGTTCCAGAGAAGAACATTACTATCATTTTCATTATTATCAGGTGTTAAAAATATTAAAAAAATTGAAAATCATAACAAATATTTGTTTAAATTAGTTTTTACACATCATAGAACACATGTAAAAGTGGTTACAACCCACCTTTATAGTGGGCCCTAGCTGATTGTCCGGTTGAATAGCCATCTAAAATTCAAAAATGACCCACCATTTAAAATCAGTGACTGCTGATCTCCTATTTAAATCGACAGCTGATCACTGCAACTGGTATACCAATAAAGCTATGATAAAAGGACATAACTTCCACTTTCAATTTACAGTGAAATAGCCACTACCAAATACAAATCCATCAGTCAATGTCCATGTCCAATTAATCTACCATCTTAGAAGATCACACAACTGCTACCCAAACCCCAAGACTGAGTTAATGTTAAGTTCTCTATGTTTGGTTGTTTGACTCTCGCACTTGAACAGGATTCATAATCCCAATAGTATTATATAATCTTGTAAAAAGATATAAAATCTATGTACATAGGTTATGAGCTTTCATATGACTGTCCATAAAATAATCAATCTATTTTTTTAGCAAATGTTAAAGTATTGTTTAAAGACTTTTTGTTATGTTCCTTGAAACTTTAGGTTAAAAATAAGAAAACCAATGTAAAATATATAGTTTTACACTAGTGGAGGCTCTCAAAAAATAAAATCTAAAAATATGAATATGACTTTCATTTTGGAATCCTTAAAAAAATAACCTATAAGAAAAATAAAAGTGGAGTTGTTATAACAATCTAATGAACGGATAAATATCAAAAATTTGAACATGCATATTTTCACATCAATGTATAATGAATTTATAAAACATTGAAAAACTAAAAATATTTGGAGGAAAATGATACACAATAAAAATAGTCAAAGTATTTAAAAAATAAATATATTTGATGTGGTATTCTCCTTTAGTTTCTTTAGTTGTATGACTATTGTTTCATCTTATGACAAGAAAAAATTGCAACTATTCTACTTTAAAAAAACAATTTTGGGAGTTAGTTTCTATAATATCCTATTTTTGATTTTTTTATATCCCACATTTTGGGATATTTTTATTTGTGGAATATATAATAATAGTTACTATTAATTAGATAGATGGATAAAGAAAAACTATATATTTATAGAATCTACTAGATTTATTTTTATAGGGACACTACGAGATCAATATTTTGATATACTGTGAGTTGAGTTATTGATTATTGTAAAGTTAAAAATATTTAAAGTGATCAAAACCTAGTTCTCCCTCCCTTCTCAATATTTCTTATAGTACTTAATGGACTGAACACACCCAATATCTCTCTAAAAAAATGATAAAATTAATTAAATACACATGACCATATATAAAGGTAAATCCAATCAAATGAGATTGAAAACTATGATCAAATATATTTTATTCATTGTATATATCTCTATATATTTTTCCAAACAAAAAAAACGGGATTAAGCTATTTTAGGACTTAAAAGAAACTTCATGAGGTGAAATAAATACAAGTATTAAACAAATAAAACATCAACAAAGTTGGTTAAATGGAATGAATGGATGAAAAACCATGATAAAAAGGGGAAATGAAATCAAGAACACTATAATTTACATGGAAAACCCAAATTGGAAGAAACCCACAAATAAAGCAGGAGATAAATTTTACTATGAGATTGGAGGTCCCAAGATGCAATACGGGAAAACAAAAAATAAAATTTATATGGAGAAAAAAATCCTATCTATATTGTAGGGGATCTTGTTGGGTGTAGTGCTAATCGTATTCCCCTAAGAAATAACCATGATTAATGGATATTCACACCTTTTCAAATAGGTATTAGAATTCAAATAATATTTATGGTTATAATTATTTCAATTAAAAACAAAATAGGGAAGTGGTGATTTAAGATCAGATTGTAATATGGAAATTAAAAAAAACCATATTCTATCCAAGAAATAGTTTTGAAATAAAAATAAAGTAGTTATGATTAAAAAAGTGATTTAACATGCTCCGGTCCCTTTGGGGCCTACATGCACTGAAAGAACACCAACCACACATGCACACATTTTATTCAGATCAAAAGAAGAAATAGATACAAGATAAAACAAACCAAAAGGGATTACCATAATACACTTTGAGCTACTTTTTTATGGTAATTAAAATAAGGAAGAAGAACTTGCAAACCTGGATAGATTCAATTTATTCTGGGGTCCTGATCACTTATTAAATGTTGAATCTACACGTATGAGCACAAAATATTTCACAAGGTCCTTTTCTTCTATCTACTTAAAGTAGGTCCTCACCGGTTCTTCCAGGTTCGATGTAAATCCACACTTCATCACCAGGATGTATCTTCATCTCAAACTCCACCAAGAACGGTTCACCAGAAGCGAAAATAGGGAAACGAAAGGCTCATAACTAGGGTTAGATCAAAGTAGAAGCTCTCTCTAAGATTAGGTTTTTAATAGAGGATAAATTAAAGCATAAATATGAGGTAGAACATGGATAAATCTCTCGCATTGAGGGGATGTGGTTGCAGGGGGTCCTCAATCTCCCAGACAGTGTCAGTGACTCAAAATAGCCCGATCAACCAATGGATTCCATGAAAACATGCCGAAAAGAATTGAAACAGAATTAGAGAAATAATCCAAGTAGTTGGAGGGTTCAGATAAAAATGGTGAAAAAATTAATCGATGTCCAAAAACAATGTCGTTGTAGATCGATGACTTGGTAGGTGCGGACGAAGAAAGAAACAAGTAGTTCAAACAAAACGGCCCAAACCACAGGCCCATGCGGAAGCCTAGTGCAAAAAGTATATCCATAAAATACAATTGATCATAAAGAGATAATTAATTATATTTTTCATGAATTCATATTAAAGGGATATAAATGGAATAATGAAAAATAGGTAATTTCAAACTGGAAACACCTAAAGTTCATAAATCTCTGCCATTTTCATTTGAACTTCCTAATGTTCTTTCACTTAAATTTATTGAATGGGAACTAAATTCACCCTATCTATACGATATTTAAATTTTAATAATATTACATCTTTATTCAAACTATTAGTTGGGTTATTATGATTATGTATATTGTTGGCCCATACAGTTCCAGATTCAATAATATCTCTAATAAAGTGTAATCTAATGTATTTTTGTTTGGATTTACCATGGAATATTAGATTTTTAGATAAATGTAAAGCATATTGGTTATCACTATAAAGTGTAATTAAATAATTACAAATCTTAAGTTCAGAAGCCAAACCCTTGATCCAAAAGACTTCCTTGACAACCTCAATCAATGCAATATATTCGACTTTTATAGTTGAAAGAAAAACCATAGATTTCATGTTACATTTTCAGGATATGGGGTCTCCATGAGTAGTGAACACATACCTAGTTAATGACTTTATGGTATCAATATTACCTACATAATCATCAATCACATATCCAATAATCAATTCAACAATATCTACATTTTTTCCATAACCCAATGACAGGGAGAATAAGTGTGATAAGTACCAAAGAATCCACTTTAGGTCATGCCAATGTAGCTTCCATGGGTTATCTATAAATCTACTAAGAGAGTAGATTGAAAAGGTATTATCAGGTTTGGTGCATACCATAGAGTACATAACACTACCAATAATGTTGGTATAGGGTATTTTAGACATTTACACTACATCAGCAGCAACAATAGGTTCTTATGTTAAAGGAACATTAAAATAGTGTGAAAATGGTACAATTACAGGTTTAATAGATTAAAATAAATACATTTTAAGAAATTTTATAACATAATCATGCTGGTAAAGATACAATAGTTTATTGGGTCTATCCCTAACAATTTTTACACTAAGAATTTATGTTGCTGGCTCTAAATCCTTCATTTAAAAAAGACCTTTTAATTGATTTTTAAAAATAATAATGAGATTTATGTTATCAAATATAACCAAAATATCATCCAAATATAGCAGAAGGTAAATCAAAATATTTTTAAAAAATTGAAATAAACAAAAGAATAATATTTTCTCCCTTGTAAAATGATTATTAATCATAAAAGAATCAAATTTCTTATTCAACTGCCAAGAGGTTTGTTTTAAACCATATAATGATTTATAAAAAGGCATATTTGGTTAAGTTTGAATTATTTAGAATGATTATCATGAGACTTTATATAAAAATTCTCATTAAGTTCACCATAAAGAAATATTATTTTCACATCTAATTATTCAATGTGATAGTCATAATAAGCAACAAAAGAAAGAAACAACCATATAAAAGAGTGCTTTAAAACTGGTGAAAAGATTTCAGAATAGTTTATTACCTCTCTTTGAAGAAATCCCTTAGTGAATAATCTAGTTTTAAACTTGATTTTTTTTCAGTAGTGTTATACTCCTCCTATTTATAAATCCACTTAGAACTAATTATTTTATCATTGTGAGGTTTATCAATGATAAACCAAGTGTGGTTTTTATTTAAGGATTTTATCTAATCATCCATGGCATGGATCCACTACTTAGAATCTCTATCATTAATAGATTGGTAATAAGATTGAGGATCATCATCTAAAAGATCCCAAGAAACATAAAAGTCAAATAATGCCATATCATATTGATTAAAATGAGTAGGAGGTTTAGAGACTCTTCTAGCTTTATCACAGTTCAACTGGTAATCAGTATTTTTATAAGGAGGTTCATTGTTTAAATATGTATCAGAACTTAAGCTAGATTTATCTCGAGTCACAGGCTGAGGATTAGGTGGAGGAGTATGTATAGATGCCTCAAATTGGGTTGATGGTTTGATATCAGTAACACCATCAATGGCTACATCATCACTATCTTGATTGGTAGATTTAGAATTGGGAGAGTAGGATTTATAAAACAACACATCTCTATTGATTATACACTTTTGGTACCTGGGTTTATCAACCCACAATTTATAACATTTAAAACCTTTAGGATAACCAAACAAATACACTTGAGAGTTTGAGGTTCAAGTTTATCAGTCATGAAATTGGCATATGCAGTACACCCAAATATTTTTAGATAATTTTAAGGTGGTTTATTATTCCAAATTTCTTCTGGAGCATTAAAATGATTAGAAGAGGATGAGAACCTATTTATGAGGTACACTCTCATGGTGGAAGCCTTTTTCCATAATGATTTGGGGAGACTGGATCATGCAATCATGATTTTGACTCTCTTAAGGATAGTTTTATTCATATGTTTAGAAAGTCCATTATTTTGGGGGTTTCCCTAATAGTCAGGTCCCTTACAATGCCTTTGAATTGATGGAACTAAATGAAATTAGTAGATAGTTATTATAATCCATTATCAGTTCTCATTATTTTGATTTTATTTCCTACCTGATTTTTAACGAGGCTTTTCCATGTTTTGAAGGTTAAAAAAAACCAGATTTGTTCTTTAGTATGTAAATAAAAACCTTTCTAGATAATTCATCAATAAAGGTAATAAAATAAGATCCTCCTCCATTAGAGGTAGTCCTAAATGGTCCCCATAAATATGAATGTATTTATTCTATGGGTAAATTAGATTTAAAGGTAGACCTGTTGAAACTGACTCTCTTATCTTTTCCCATTACATAATCTTCACAAAAAAAAGGTTACTAGGTGTAATGTTAGTTAAAATTACTTGTTTATTAAGTTCATCAAGACCATTGATGCTTACATGCCTCAATATCCTATTCCATAGTAGAGTATTTTCAGTATTGGAAGACTAACGAATTGTCTAGAATGAGTCTTTCCATTTAAGAAATATAACCCATTAACAAGGGAATCCTTGATGATGGTTTTAGAGCCTTTGTAGATTTTTAAGAAACCTGATCTAGACCTAAAAGCGAAGCCCTTTTGGTCCAGAATTCCTAAGGATATCTAGTTTCTATGGAGTTTTGGAACCCACCTAACATCTAACAAAGTAATGATTGATTGTTCTTCTAGTTATATTACAATAGAAACTCTTACCATGGCTTGAAACCTCTAATTATTTCCTAAAATAATATCTCCCTCTACTCTTTCTACCAAATCAAGGAAAGAATCCCTACATAGACACATGAAAAGAGCAACCCGAGTCCAGAACCCACTCATGAGTGAGTTATTGTTTAGACACATTCAACATTTTAACAATGTAACATCCTACCCTAAACCACTATATAACTAGTGGCTGGACCAGTTTTCCACAAGACCTCAAGCACACCTCCCTATACGCCAAAGGATTTTGACTAGCAATAAGGGTGTAAGATGATACATTTGGGAGACTATAGCCCATATATCATATTTCAAAAATAATAAATAAATAACCAAACATAATCTATGATAGTGTATAATTTGAGTGAAATAAATAAAAGACAACCAATAATAATATATGAAATGAAATAAATGCCCGAATAGTCATGCTGAACATACAAAAATCCACCCACTAGGTCAGTCACCGATACAAACCAGAGTAAAAGAAGAATAAAATAAAAGGGTTCTATTGCCTCCCTGAGACGAACCTCATCATGTCTCCTAACACCATTCGATCCATCCTGCTCAACCACACTAATCATAGCCTCAACCCAACAAGTGCTTATAATAAACATGTAAGAGTTTTTTGGGTACCCATGTGCAATGGAAGCCTGAGCGGGGTGTGAGTACAACACAGTAGACCACCACCAATGATGTCTAAACAAATCTAGTATGAGTTTATAGTGCATGAATTAATAAATAGATAAGGGTATTAATTTAATAAAATTAATATTTTACATAAAATAGACCCACTGACCCTCAAGTTCTAAGTTGACACCCAAGGTTATCCAAACCTGCTTTGGCACATTTTTGGATATCTCTGTTGAGTAGTGGATCCTCCTGCATCGGGACGAATCACCCGAACAACTGGCATATTCTCCTAGGTTAGGACGGATTGCCAATATCATGTCTCAAGAAACTTTGTGTCTTTCCCTCAGGTGTCACATGATAGATCCTCCTGCTCAGGATAGATCACCCATATCATGTCTCAAGTAAAGTAACTGGGACCCATGTGAATTCCCATTCTAGATTTGCTTATATCTTCCTAGGAATAAATACCATGCTGAGGGGAAAAGATCACCTCATATTGGGCTCCATGCAAATTTCCATGTTGGATTCGCTTATGTCTTCTTAGGGCATAATACCATGCCAAGGGAAAAAGATACCAATAAAAAGTAGTGGATTCCCCTACACCAGGGTGAATCACTAATGACATATCTCATGAGATAGTGGTCCAATCCCTTAGGCATCATGTCAGAAATATCAAGTACACACAATCCAATCATATCATGCAATAATCATATCAACATATTATCATAATCCATATTGGTCAATTTATCAAATTACCAAATTACCAGTCATTTGTTATCATTTGGTGGATTCTCCTACATCTGGATGAATCACTCATGCCATATCAAACCAAGATATGATTTATCACCATTTACATGTCATTCCAAATTGGTCAATTGATCTCATTATCAATTAACATGGCATTTAATCTCATTTGATTGATTCTTCTACCCAGGATGAATCATCAAAGGTAAACATCAAGTAACTATACACCTTATCCAGCTAGTATATTCTCACACAGTTGGAGGAATCACCAATGGTATGCATAAAGTAACCATACACAAATAATCCATCAAGGTCAAATTCATATATTTACCAATTAACTTAACATTTATTCTCAGCCGGTGTATTCTCTTGCATCAGGATGAATCACCAATATCATGTCAAGTTAGGTTACCAAATTATTATATCTCACCCATTTTGCCAAGTTCACAAGGTTAAGCCAATTCTCAATAATTTACATTAAATAAAGGGTTGGAACACCTCTCGGGTGGCTGTAATTCCATGTACCAATGCCAAGAGATCCATCGCGCGGAAATATAAAAACCACCAATTTAATATAATTAAATTAGAATCCTTGAAAAGTGGAAAATAATTACGCACCTTTAATGAATTTCCTTTTAATGGAATTTGTTCAACAACACGGGATATCCCCTCGCTAGGAAGATCCAAGATCTCATCATCCTCAAAGGAAACTATCAAGATATGGTGGATTTACCATCTAATTTCTAATTCAGATATAAGACATGACCATGAGAAAAACAAAGTGAGCAAGACATCTAGGGATTTCAGAAGCTAGAGATCGCTAAGAGGAATCCATCGCAACCAGTGATGCTTCAATCGATAAGATAAAAAGGATCCCATAAGCCAATACCTCTATCTCCCATGGCTTTCTATGAAAGGGATTTTAGGGGGAGGAGTTTTTAGGGTTGTGAAATATTTACATAACTTAAAATCTCCACCCACATAGCATCACACCGTGAAAATTCAGTCCATTCCTTCTGAGTCCATTTTATGCCTTAAGACCATTTGGCATACCCCGTAAAATCCTCTTATGTCATAAATGATCTATTTACGATGTAATATTTACGATGTAAATAGGATTCTGAAACCCAAAACAGCAGTCCAAAATCCCCAAATAGTTCTCTTTCGGCTCCCCGAACCTCGGGCCTTCACCCAAGACTTGAACACCATCTAAAAACATCATTTTGTAACATTTAAACACACAAAAAATCATCCTGATTTATGGTTATCAAGACAAACCATCCACAAAAGGTAAAAATTTATATTGCCCATCGAAAAACTCAACCTGTAAGACCTTGAGTTCTTACAAGCAGTGTCATAACCAAAATACACTAAAAGGGAATGATCATTAGGTTCTTTATTCTTAGTATTTTTTTAGTTCTCTGCACCTGGGTTTAGTGTGCTCATGCTTACCATAGTGAAACAAATAACTTTCCTATCATTAGACTAAGGCCTAAACTTGGGTGGTTTATTATTCTATTTTTATTACTTTAGTCATTCTTCTTACCCCTAGACTGTAGTCTACCCCTTATAAAAAGACTCTCAACCTCACCCTTAATTCAAGGTTTAGAATGCAATTCCTTATAGAGCAAGGAGGATTTAACCTCTTTTAGGGTTATAAAGTCATGACCATACTATCAACAGTTTTTTTATTGTAAGACAACACCACCCATTGTTTTGTCAAGGGAGGCGGCCAAGGATGGTGGTAGAGGATTAGGTGGGTGGCCAACCCCACCAAACCCATCAGCGAGAGAGGCAGTAGGAGGTATGTCAAAAGCCTATAAAAGGTAGGAGCTTCCTCCTATCTCTCATCAGCTTCGGTAATCTCATCACCAGCAGATCTCATCCAATCCAGGAGTTCTTTATTTATTTGTGGTGTTTAGTGAGATAGTTTCCCCATTTATTCAACATATATTTTATGAGAGTTTTCTCCTTGTAATAGTGAGGGAGTGTGTACCCACTTTTACCCATAATGATTTTTCTATTTTGACTATGGTTTTTTATCCCTTTCATTGGGGGGGGGGGTTCCACATTACATCTGGTGTCATTTTTTTCCGCATTTTCACTTTATTTTATCTTGTGATTATTACTGCATCGGTGGGCCAATCATTTTCTGGTTGGAGCATATAGATTTCTTCATCAAGATAACTATGGAGAAATGTAGTCTTCATATCCAGATTCCAGATGTATCCTCATGGATGGTTGTGAGTCAAGAGGAAATTGAAGCCCTGCACCAGAAAAATACTTGGGATCTTGTTCCATTACCTCATGGAAGGAAGGATATCAAAAACAAATGGGCCTTTAAGATCAAACATGATGTAAATGACCTGGTGGAAAGATATCGTACATGACTGGTGGTCAAATGATGTGCTCATAAGGAAGGTATTGATTTCAATGAAATATTTTTTCTTGTTGTTAGACTGAAGACTATTCAAATAGTTTTAGCGATGTGTGAAACATATAGTTTACATCTAGAGTAGCTGGATGTAAAGACTACCTTTTCTCTATGGTGATCTTGATAAAAAATATATATGCTCCAACAAGAAGGTTTTGTAGAAGAAGAAAAATATAAATTGGTTTATAGGTTAAAAAAATCTATGCACGACCTCAAGCAGGCACCAAGGTGTTGGTAAAAGAGATTTGATTCCTATATCACGAGCCTTGGATACAAAAAACTTCATTTATATCCTTGTGCATATTTTAAGGGTTCTGATGGTAATGATTTTATCATTCTTCTGTTGTATGTGGATGACATGTTAGTTACAGGATCCAATAATGATCAGATTTATGAGACAAAGACATAGTTGGCTAGAGAGTTTGATATGAAGGACTTGGGACCAACAAACAAGATTCTTGAGATTCAGATTTACCAAGACAGAAATAATGAAAATATTTGGCTATCACAAAAGAATTACTTACAGAGAGTCTTGAAACGCTTCAACATGAAAGACTGTAATCAAATCTCTACCCCTCTTCTCGTTAATTTCAATTTATCCTCCATGATGAGTCCTAAAAGTGAAGCAGAGAGGATGAAAATGTATTGATAAGCATATACATCAGTAGTGGGAAGTCTGATGTTCTTTATGGTTTGTACTAGAACAGATATTGCACATATAGTGGGATCAGTTAGTCAGTACATGGAAAATCGAGGATGAGAGCATTAGAGCATAGTAAATAGGATCCTGATATACATCAAGGAGACCTCAAATACTACATTATGTTATGGAGAATCATATTTCACTATTAGAGTGTAAGAGTTGGTGTCCTAGAACCAATTTTTTGTACTTTTATTACATGAATATTTAATATATTTAAATATTAAACATCTTATTATATACTGTTCATTTTTCTACATGACTATAATGTAATAATTTACTGGAGTATTTGTTGCATTGACAAGGTCATAGCAGTTCCCCGCTATGATGAGAACCTTGAAGTGTTATGAAAATATTCTTAAATATAGTTCTGCGGTTGGATGACATACTATAATGAGACACATAGTATATAGACCGTCAGGTGCGAGTACTCATAAGCATATGAGACTTCTTCTGATGAAGTTTTCACTTTGTAATCTCCAAGATAGGAGATTATGAGAATAGACCCACTAGTATAAATTATGCATGTTTTGGTGTCATTGGATATTACTATCTACGAGCGTGTGTAATGATCCTTAGACTTTAATATTATCATTAATACATGCCATGACTCGTGAACTTTGATTTACTAATGAAAACCGTCACGCAGTCAGTTGGCTGGAAGTAGGGTACATTGTGTGAGTCATGAATGACATGTTATTAATAGATAAGTTAAGTAAGAATTTGTCCCTTCCATTTATGGAAGTTGATATCTCAACCCTTTGATTGAAAAATAAACGTCGCATGAAATTCCATGGTCATAGTGTAATGAAGAGTTTATTTCAGATAGTCAAAGAATAACATATCAAGAATAAAGGTTGATGACACTATCATGAAACCATCTTGATGAGATATTGAGATAAAGTGATTATATTACATAGTGAGTGTTTGTATGTGGATGTCATTTTTGCGACTTTAAGTTTTTTTCTCTTGGGTGCCTTGAACCGTTGCTAGATAGTACTCTTGGACTTTAGGTAATCCTACCTAATACCAACGAGAAGTAATCCTAGAGGGTCATACACTAAGTGTTTTTGGTGGTATTAGTTAAATTCTATTTGAATTTAATTAATGGAATAAATATTATTCTCAAGGAAGTGGAATAATTTTATTCAAGTTAAAATGATTGCATAAATTAAATAAATATTTATTCACTGGATTATGGGTAAAATATATTTATTTATTTTATTGAACATTTAATAAATATTTATTTACTAGTTTGTAAATAAGATATTTATTTAAGAGAATAAATTATTTATTTATTTATACGGGTGTTAAATAAATGGAAGTGGAGTTGGAGCGGAGAAAATCCAGTCCGGTAGTAAAATAATTATTTGTAAGATGGTAAATAATTATTTAACTAGTTGGCACAAGTTGAAATAATAATAACGCACCTATTATTTTGTGATAGAGAATTTTATTTATAATTTCGTTTTGCATAAGTCAGCATACCATAAATAATGATGCGGTATTATTATTAAAATCATGGGTTTTCTCTAATGGTGTGAATGTATTTAATTGTTGTTACACAATTAAATATTGTAACTGAAGCCTCATGTTGATAAATAGACACGTACATCTATTGTTCCATGTATCAAACTACATGCCCAGTGAATTGAGAATTATTGAACTAAATGATTTCTCTCTCTAATCCTCTTCCTTCCCCTCTCAAGAACGAGAGACATTCTTCAAGACTGAAGAACAAGTGATCAAGAATGATCGATACAAGACACTCACTTCACTGTGCTAGCACCCAGATAACTAGTGGTGTCGATCAAAGTCCATCAGAGCACGTGTGGATAACCGCTAGAGGGATTCTTGTTTGGATCCTCTCAAGCGCAATGGGACAATCCAGAAGGGTCATTCAGGACGATCAATGTCATTAACAAAGAAAGTACCAAAGATCCATGTATTATTTTTTATGAAATTAATTAAATTAATTATAAACATGACGTGTAAGATCTTATATAAATGTTTTGGGTATCTTCCTTCTTTATCTAAATCTTTGATTCTATTCCTTGGAGAATGATGTTCATCATCGTATTGATCCTGGAATAATAATTAATCATGGTAAAAATTAATGTTGGGCACCGGACCAACTGCGCTTCTGCTATGCCCGGAACCTACAAGTTGTATCATAGGGGTTACATCATAGTTTATAATTATTTAAATAATTTGTTGATGATTTACAGTTTAATAATTTAGTTATTCAATTCAAGTTTAACTGTTATTGTAATCTGGATTTCAAGATCTATTCTCCCTCTTTTCGTTTCTCATAGATTTCATAGAAACAAATGATTTTTTAATTAAAATTAAAATGGATAACTCATCAGGAGGTGCCGATGATTCTGCCTTGGTGACATGAAAGTACACACCGTGTGTTCGGACTTACATGTCGTGTGTTCGGAATTACACGTCGTGTCCTCTTCCATACATGCCGTGTAATCTAGACTACACGTCGTGTTGTCATGTTCAGTGCATTGAGAGTAATTCTACAATTACTCAAGCCGCGTGCATTTATTTCACACGGTGTAGTTAATTCTACACCGCGTGTTGACCAGGACAGATAGGCACATGATTACCAGATTACATTCCATGTGGCCCACTACACAAGGTGTGTAGTCCCTTCAGACCAAGGGGCCAAACCGTATATCCCATACACGACTAAGCCGACTGGTAAACGTGTAACGCGGAGACAACACGATGTGTAGCCCACTGTACATGCCATGTACTATAGAATTTATGAAGTACGACACACACGCTGAGTCCCTAAGCATGTAATTTGGGACAAATAGTGAAGGTAGTACATGCCGTGCAGTTGAAACTACACACCATGTACTTTACCAGATTACACAAAGTTAAAACTTTAATGTTTGTGTAATGTTCATAACTACACATCATGTATAAATCACACTACAGGTTGTTACTATATGCATTGAAACATCTTGTATGTAATATGTCATAAGAGTAAGATAGTATGAAAATATAATACATGTTGGGTAGATTTGAATGGGTATTCACCAGGATACCTCCAAGGTGCATTTATGTACAAAGATGAGAATCTCAAGTAAATTCAGAAAATGATTAAGATAAAAGGATTGATTAATTAAAGATAATAATTAATCAATTCAAGAGCAATTTATCTTAATTATAATGATTAAAAGAATTTAATACTAGTTTTATTAAATGCGTAACTCATTACATTTATGTGGGTGATCATTAGTTAGACCAAGACCATTATATGTGATTGTTTTTTTTAATTTATTTATTAAATTAATTTTTGGCCTACAATCCATATCTCCTCATTAATATGTAGGGCCTACATGCCCATGGTTTCTTTTATGAAACCCCCCCCTTTACTCATCATTTGTGTGTAAGTTAAAAAAATCATATGTAATGGATGGAACTCCCAAGCTAGTGGAGTTGGTTCGAGCTGAAGCCGAGACAAAACCAATCCTAGGAGATACAGAGGTGGATAGGTGGAAAGCTGTAAACATGAACCCAAAAGGTTCAAGGTTTTTCTCCCCTAGGTCAGGGTAGTTTTATTAACCTCTAGATAAACTAACCATTAGAAAAGATCATGATCATGACCTTTACTTTATTTTATTTCTATCAATTGCATGGTTTATCATTATGGATGTGTTATCATGATCACATAATTAATTAACTAACAATCATGCAGGATAGAACTAAAATAAACTAGGATTATTTTTAAATGTTATCAAGATATGATTAATCATTTAAGAAATTTCCACTTAATATTAATAGGAATGTGATAAATATAATAATGAATTTATGCATAAGAGATAAAAATACCTCAATAAAATATTATGTTAGACTAAGCCTTTAGTTACTTGATTAAAGGAAATTATCAATAAAACTATGTGATAGAGTAACCCTTGTTGGGAAACATACTTTAATACAGGAATCCCTTATGAAAGGTTTCGGGTTGACTTAACCATATTACATCAAGAGGATTATCCCTTTCTAGACTTGGTGTAATATTGGAGGCAAGTGTTGAGGAAATCTAAGTCAGGATTTCAGGATTGGGGAGTCCACTCAATGGATCAAGGAGCTGCAAACCCACAGTTGGTAGAGACATACCTACCTAAAAACCTTCAAATAGCTTGACCAACCCTTGTTAGGGTTATGCGAAGGGAAATATGGATCCTTTCCATTAGAATTTCAGGAAAACTATACATTCCAATTTCAGTGGTGAGGTCCATTAGTACTTGATAAAATAGTGGGAGACTTAAAAATAATAATTTATTATTTCTCATAAAATGTAATCAAGAAAGTTCTAATCATCTTCTATTTTAATTGTAGAATAAAATGAAAAACTCTTCAACCACACTATCCTTGTGATCAATTCTAGATAAATACAACATCCTAACTGATAGTAACTTCCAAGAATGGTTTAGACGCCTTCAGGTTATTCTACGCCATGAACTGAAGTCTTACATGCTGGTGTCAGCATTACCTAATTCTCTTTCCCAAGAGGCAAGTGATTAAGCATTCTTGGTCTACAAGAAACATATGAATGATACGATCTATGTTCAATGTTTGATGCTATCATCAATGTTTAGTGATCTCATGAAGTCTCATGAAAACATGGATGCCTATAGCATGCTCAACCACCTCCGTGGTCTTTATCAGGATATAGAAAGATAAGAATGGTTTGAGATCTCCAAGACACTCTTTTAGAGTAAGCTTAGAGAGGGTTCCCCAGTTGGGCCTCACATAGTCAATCTCATTGTCTACATTGAGTGCCTAGAGGTTCTAGGGTTTAAACTCCCCAAAGAATTGGGTACCGATCTCATTCTTGCATCACTCCCTCATAACTTCTCCAGCTTTGTTTTTAATTTCAATATGAATAACATTGATAAGTCTCTATCTAATCATTTTATCCTCATTCTCCAAGTGAAAAAATATATGAAGTGTGAAAAGACTTATGTCCTTATGGTGAATAAGAGGAAAGGGAAGGAGAAGATATTTAAGCCCAAATATTATTCACACCCTTCCAAGAAATGGAAGATCAAAGGGGAGGCAAGGGAACAAGAAGCTGTTTGTTTCACATATGGCAAGAAGGGCCACTAGAAGAAGAACTGCACCCATCCTAAGAAGAAAGGGGAAGATTCAGGTACATTTTTTATCAAATGTAATCTATATGTTTCTAAAAATTGGATATTAGATACAGCTTGTGGTTCTCACATATGTATCCAAATATAGAAACCAAGCAGAATCAGGAAGATTGACCTAGGGGAGGTAGATCTATGAGTAGCCAATGGATCCATAATTTATGTTATAGATGTCAGAGACTACTACCCCATGTTGCCAACTAGGATGATCTTGGTGTTAAAGGGTTATTATTATGTGTCATCTGTTAATAAAAAAATTATTTCTATATCCAAATTAGATACATATGGATTTATTTTCAAGTTTTTAAATGAATGTTACTTCTTTTAAAAAGATATCATTTGTTTTGGTAGGGAACATTTATACAAAAGTCTTTATGTATTGAATTACAAAAACCAAGTAATGGTAATTGATAACAAAGATACTTCACATGACTCATACCGCACCCAATTTTGGAATCACCGGCTAGGTCATGTAAACGAGAAATGCTTGAAAAAGTTGCATCAAGATGGATATTTAAATTATTTCAATCTAAAACCACTTGGTGTATGTCATACATGTTTACAAGAAAAAATGACTAAATCCCCATTTAGTAGGAAAGGTGAAAAGGCTAAAGAGCTTCTTGAATTGGTTCATACCGATGCGTGTGGACCATTTTCAGTTGAATCGAGGGGAGGGTACTAATACTTCATAACTTTTACTGATGATTTTAATAGATATGGATATATATAATTAATGAGGTATAAGTCATATTCTTTTGATAAGTTCAAAGAATACAAGAATAAAGCTGAGAACCAACTTGGTAAGAATATTAAAAAACTATGCTTAGATCAAGGTGGAAAATATATTAATCAAGAATTCATTGATTACTTATGAGAGTTTGTGATCCTATCCTGACTCACTCCTCCTTACACACCCTAGTGGAATGGTGTGATCGAAAGGAGGAACCACACCTTATTGGACATGGTGAGATCAATGACGAGTCATGCAAGTCTTCCATTATCCTTTTGGGGATATGGTTTACAAACAACAACGTACATACTAAACCAAGTACCAAAAAAATCAATAAATGATATTCCATACGAGTTCTGGAGTAGAAAGAAAGCCATGGTATTGAATTTACATGTGTGGGGAAGTGAAGTATTTGTTAAGGCCACTTCATGTAACAAACTTTCAACCCGAGGCACAAATTGTACCTTTATAGGATACCCCAAGGAAATAAGGGGATATTACCTATACAACCCCTCAGAAAAAAATGTTATAGTAGAAAGACACACCACATTCCTTGATAGGGAGAACATCTATAAAAGGGATAGTGGGAATGAGATAGACTTTAATGAAGTCTAGGATCAAGGTATACAAGAGTTGGTATTAGAAAAAATTCCACAAAGCTCTATGGAAGAAAGAACTGTTCTAGAGACACAAGAACTGCATAGGATTACAAGAGAGGTTAGAGAATTGGAATGATATGGTTTTCTAGTAACTGAGTATAGTGACTCATTATTAGTTTATAATAATGATCCACTAACCTAAAAGGAAGTAGTAAGTGGTATAAATGTTGCCAAGTGGAAAGAAACCATGAATTATGAAATGGATTTCATGTACCAAAACTAAGTCTAGATTTTGGTAGATCCTCCAGTTGATGTAAATCCTATTGGTTGAAAATGGGTATTCAAGAAGAAAATAGACATAGAAGGACAAGTCAGTACCTATAAGGCACGACTGGTTGCAAAAGGGTTCAAGTATCATTAAGGCATTGACTATGATGAAACCTTTTCACTAGTTGAAATGTTAAAATCCATCAGAATTATATTGTACATTACCGATTACCATGACTATGAGATTTGTAAAATTGATGTAAAAACATCCTTACTTAATGGGAACCTTCAGGAAGATGTCTACATGATACAACCTGAAGGTTTTATGACTCCAAAGGATTCCAATAAGGAATGCAATTTACAGAAATCCATTTATGGATTAAAGAAATAATCCAGGTCATGGACCATTATTTTTGATGAAGGCTTAACGAAATTTGGTTTTATCAATAATTAATGTGAGCCTTGTGTCTACAAATGGTTTAGTGGGAGTGCAATAATTTTCCTAATAGTATATATTGAGGACATATTACTTATTGAAACCAAGATACCAATATTATAATATGTTAAGACATGGTTGAATAAATTCTTCTCCATGAAGGACTTGGGAGAGGTAGCATATATTCTTGGGATCAAGATCCATCATGATAGATCCAAGAGATTGTTGGGCCTAAGTCAAAGTACATACATTGATAAGATACTGAATAGATTCAGTATAGAAAAATCTAAGAGGGGATTGTTTCCAACATCACATGACATTCATTTTTCCAAGAAAATGTGTCCTTAGACACATGAGGAAAGAAATATAATGTAAAGGACTCCATATGTATCATCGATTGGGTTAGTCATGTATGTCATGCTATAACTAGGATGGATTTCACATACACATTGAGTGCGGTAGAAATATATCAAGTTGAACCAGGTGATCATCATTAAATTCCATTCAAGAATATCCTAAAGTATATGAGGCATACTAAGGATATGTTCCTAGTTTGTGGAGGAGACGAGGAACTAGTAATCAGAGGATATATAGATGCTAGTTTCTAGATAGATCAAGATGACATGAAGTCGCAAACGGGATACATCTTCACTTTGAGTGGAGGTGTAGTGAGCTGGAAGATCTCAATGTAGAGTGTGGCCACATATTCTATAGCAGATTCCAAGTATATCACATATTTTAAGGTAGCTAAAGAAGCAGTTTGGATACAAAGCTTCATCTAGGAGCTGGATGTGATACCTAGTAGTAAAGATCCCATCACATTGTACTGTGATAATACTGAAGTAGTGGCTCTCACAAAAGAGCCAAGGTCACATCAGCGGATGAAGCACATACTTCAGAAGTATAATCTCTTGAGGGATTTTTCTTAGAGAGGTGAATTTGAAGTGAGTAGTATTTCAATGAAAGACAACATGGAAGAACCCTTGACTAAAGCTTTGAATCAGTAGAAACATGATCATCATGTGAGGTCTAGTGGACTGAAAGTCGTAAGTAGTTGGCTCTAGTCCAAGTGGGAGTTTGTAAGAGTTGGTTTCCAAGAACCAACTGTTTGTAATTTGATTACATGAATATTTAATATATTTAAATATTAAACATCTTATTACATATTTTTCATTATTCTTCATGACTATAGTGTAATAACATCCTGGAGTATTTTTTTTGCATTGAAAAGGTCATAACAGTTCCATTCTATGATGAGAACCTTGAAGTGCTATGAAAATATTCTTAAATATAGTTATGTAGTTGGATGAAATACCATAATGGGTCACATAGTATACAGACCATCTGGTGAGAGTACTCATAAGGAGATGAGACTTCTTCTCATTAAGTTCTCACTTGTTAATCTCCAAGACGAGAGATTATGAGAATAGACCATCTGATAGGAATTCCACATGTTTTGGTGTCATTGGATATTACTATCTATAAGCGTGTTTAATGATCCTTAGACTCTGAGATTATCATTAATACATGTCATGACTCGCACACTTTGATTTTCTAATGAAAACCATCACACAGATAGTTGGAAGGAAGTAGGTTACATTGGGTGCGTCATGAATGACATGTTATTAATGGAGAAGTTGAGGAAGGATTTTTCCCTTCTATTTGTGGAAGTTAATATCTCAAACATTTTATTGAAATAGAACCATCACATGAAATTACATGGTCATGGTGAAACGAAGAGTTTATTTCAGGTAATCAAAGAATGACATATCAATCATAAAGGTTGATGATACTATCATGAAACCAGCTTGATGAGATATTGAGATAAAGGGATTATATTACACAGTGAGCGTTTGTATGTGGATGTCATTGTTATGTCTTTAAGTTCTTTCTCTTGGGTTCCTTGACCAGTTTCTAGATAGTACTCTTGAACTTTAGGTAAGCCCATCTAATTCCAACAAGAAAGAATCCTAGAGGGTCATACACTAAGTGTTTATGGTGGTCTCAATTAAATAATATTTTAATTCAATTAATGGAATAAATATTATTCTCAAGACAGTGGAATAATTTTACTCAAGTTAAAATGATTGCATAAATTAAATAAATATTTATTCACTTGATTGTGGGTAAAATATACTTATTTATTTTATTTAACATTTAATAAATATTTATTTACTGGTTTGTAAATAAAATATTTATTTAAGATAATAAATTAATTATTTATTTATTCAGGTGTTCAATAAATGGAAGTAGAGTTCAAGTGGACTAAGGATGATCCAATAATAAAATAATTATTTTCAAGATGGTAAATAATTATTTAACTAGTTAGAACAAGTTAAAATAATAATAATGCTGCTATTATTTTGTGACACATAATTTTATTTATAATTTCTTTTTGAGCAAGTTAGCACACCATAAATAATGACACAATATTATTATTAGAAGCATGAGTTTTCTCTAAAATTATGAATTTATTTAATTGTTGTTACACAATTAAATATTGTAACTGAAGCCCCATGTAGATAAATTGACACGTACGTCTATTCTGCCATGTACTGAACTGCACGCCCGATGAATTGAGAATTGTTGAGATAAAAAATTTCTCTCTCAAATACTCTTCCCACCCCTCTCAAGAATGAGAGATGTTCTTAAATACTGAAGAAAAAATGATCAATAACGATCAACACAATACACTCGCTTCACCGCGCTAGCACTCAGAGAATGAGTGATGTAGATCGATGTCTATCAGAGTAGGTGTGGATCACTACTAGAGGAATTATGGTTTGGATCCTCATAAGAACAACGAGACAATCCGAAAGGGTCATTACAGATGATCAACATCATCAACAAATAAAGTACCGAAGATCCATGTATTCTTTTCTTTATAAAATTAATTAAATTAATTATAAACATGATGTGCAAGATCCTCTATAAAGGTTTCAGGTATCTTCCTTATTTATCTAAATCTTTGATTCTATTCTATGGAGACTAGTTTTCATCATCATATTGATCCTGAAATAATAATTGATCATGATAAAAATTAAAGTTGGGCACCGGCCCAACCACGCTTCCGCTGCGTCCAGAACCTACATAGAGGATATGTTGATTCAGATTTTTCATGTGATTCTGACATGAGGAAATCCACTACTGGTTATTTTTCTACTCTTTTAAGAGGATATGTGAATTGTATTTCAAAGTTACAATCAGTTGTGGCTTTATCCACGAAAGAGACAGAATATATGGAAGCTAGACAGGCTTGCAAAGAGGCGATTTGAATGAGAAATTTGTTGGAGGAGATCAGGCATAGATCAATAGATGTGCACATATAATGTGTTAAAGGAATTATATAAAGAAATTAAAAGAATCATGACTTGATCTTCATCATAAAAAGTCACATTATAATGGTTAAATCAAGCATGATTTTATTGAATTCATCCAAGAAAGATTTAATTGAAACACCATATTACATTTTAAATGTAAACATGCAAAGTTTCTTATAAATTCTTCCAACAAATGAATTTTTGATGTACAATTTCTCTAATTTAATCCACATACCAACAATAGTAGCTTCATAAGAAACTTATCTAAGAACTTTGTCACTGGAAGAAAGAAGCAGAGAACTACGGGCCTTAACAAGAATATCAGAAGAGATATCTTGGAAAACATTGGAGGTATTCCCATCAGAAATCTATGTAACAATGAATTTATTAGGGCCATAAAGGGAATAAATTAACCCCTGCTTAACAAGTATAGGTATCATCTTAGTCCTTCATAAATTGAAATCATTGTCACTATCAAATTTTTAGATTTCAATCCTAGTTGAAGCCATGTTTATCTAAAGGATTTTATACTAGTTTTTTGGGGACAACACTAATCATATGCCCCCAAGAAATAGTCAAGATCAATAGATGTGCACTCCTTTTTAATTAAGAATTAGAATTCAAATAATATTTATGGTTTTGATTATTTCAATTAAAAAAGGATAGGAAAATGGAAATTTAAGATGAGATTACATCATAGAAATTAGATAAAAACCAGATTTGATTCAAGAAAGAGTTATGAAATAAAAAGAAAGAAAGAAATAAATATTGAACAAAAGATTTAATGTTTTTCAGTCCCTTTGGGGCCAAAATGAATGGAAAGAAAACCACTCACACATACACACATCTTATTCAGATCAAAATAAGAAACATATACAAGATAAAACAAACCATAAGGGATGAACATAATGCAAGAAAAGGAACTTAAAACTACTTCTTGGATAATAATCAATATAAAGAAGAAGAAATTACAAACTTGGATAGATTGAATTCTGTTCAGGGTCTTGATCACTTCTTAGATGCTGAATCTACGTGTTTGAGCTTGAAACGATGCACAAGGTCCCATTATTTTTTCTACTTGAAGCATGCCCTCAAAAGTTCTTCTAGTTTTGATGTAAAGAAACACTTCTTCACCAGTAAGGATCTTCGTCACAAAATACACCAAAAACAGTAAATCAGAATCACAATCAGGGAGACGATAGGCTCAGAACTAGGCTTCAATTGGACTATAAGCTCGCTCTAAGATTAGGGTTTCACCAGAGGAGAAATGAGAGCATAATGAGGAGGCATAACATATATCGATCTCTCTCGCTAATGGGACAAGGCTGTAGGGGTCATAAATATCCCTAACAGTGGTAGTGCCTTGAAATATCTTCACCAACCAACATATGCCACAATACCACACCAAATAGAATTGAAATGGTGCGAGAAAAATAAGCCAAACTGGTGGGTGGTTCAGATCAAAAGGGAAGAGTGATTAATCAAAGTCCAAAAAAAATTATGTGTATCAATAACTCGTTAGGCATGAGACAAAGGAAGGATCAAGCAAGATTAACATAACAGACCAAACCACAGGCGCTCGTGGAAGCCCAATGCACAAAGTATATCCAGAAAATACAATTGATCATAAAGAGATAATTAATTCTAATTTTTCATTAATGATTATTAAAGACATGTAAATGGAAGAATAATAAAACTTGAAATTTTAACTTGAAAACACCTAAAATTCATAGAACCAACCTCACTTCTCATCATGATTCTAATCTTTAGGTTGATCCCTCCATTTTCATTATTTACCTACTTAAATTTTCTTGAATCATACCATGAAATTTTATGATCGTGTTAAATAGAATTCAAGTGTTCATAAGATGAAATTTTAATGAAAAACTAAAGGAAGAAATATCAAAAAATTTGAACATGCGTATTTTCAAATCAACTAGTACTTCACTCATGCATTCTTACAATGCTATAGTCAATGGTTATTTTCAAGGATGAAACACTATGAAATTTGAAATTGTGTTAAGAGTGGAGAGAAGATATAAATTAACACACCAATGATAAATTCTAACTCTAAATAAACCATTAGATAGTTTCAGAAAAGGAAATTTACAGACTGATAAAACATTTAAAAATTGGGTTATAAAACACCAATAGAAAGCACTTGTTTATGGAAATTTAGTTTGAAGGAAACTAAAAATGAATAAAAATTCATTAACAAAATTGTCTTTAAAATTTAGTTGTTGAAGTAGGAGAATACAAAAAACAAAAAATTGAGGTGAATCTTCATCCTGGAAGTGGTGGAATGAATTTACCTATTGAAAAAATAAATAATGTCATCAGTAGACAATTCATCAAATGAAGGAAATATACAAATTGGAAACTACATAATACCACGAGGTTAAACTTTCTAGATATATGTACATATATTAAAATGATACCTAAAAAAGATACTGATCAGATATTATAACAAAGAAGACATATTGAAACTTCATATTAGTGTTATGGAACCAATACATAATAATATGTGAGAAATTTAATTTTGTACATTAATTGGTAGCAAATAATACCATTCAAGAGATGGAAAAAAATATTAAAAGGATACTAATTACAATATAAAGAGATTCCATGCCAAATTTAGGATAGAAAAAATAAAATTAATGGGGGTGTATTTCATGTTAAGGTGAAGAAAATGGTACTCATACTGTTGGCTTGTATCGAATGCAATTTTACTCATCTTCATGGATTACTGGAAATGAGTTTCTAGGTGCTCTTTTATAAAATTGGGAGATTCGATAAATGCATAATTGCAGTGAATTTTTTTATGGAAATATTTAGATCAGGATACTATCTAAAATAGTTAAATTATTATATAATTAAATGTATAACTAATTATCAGGTTGAAAAAACACATCTCAAACTGAATATAAATGATTCAACGAATAACATGAAATTAAGAATATGTATATTCACTGACATGAGACAACCATAAGAAAATGCATGTTGGAATCAGGCGTGCAGCAGAATCCCCAAACAGGTGGGTTTTAAAATTTTCCACCAACTATCGACATAAACTTGTCGACGTCGGTGAAGAGCATCCCGATCAAATCCAAGGATCTCGCGTGAAGGGTTTTAAGCACAAACATAAACCGTAAAATACCTGGTTTAAATATGAAGCCTCACATGGCGTATTCTTGTCATTGGTGATTGTTACTTGAAGAATATGAAGTACAATTCATCTAGATCATCCAAACACACTTCAAGGAATTCGTGGGAGCATCAACAATCATAATCTAGGTGCTAGCACGGAATTGCGATGACACCTTCGATGCTCCAACGATCACCACATCACTTTGCAAGTGATGCCTGCGAGAGTTCTTGATTCATTCTCCTTGGATCCAGAGCCTCTCTCTCTAGATCATGGGAGAGAAGAGAAGATATAGAATCACCATGAATAGTTTTTTCAATATTCTCTCTTCTTATATTTATAGTGTCATTTAATTACCTGGAAATTCCAACCCAACCCCCAAATAATAAACACACTATTAATGACATATTATGAATACTTATCTAAGTCATAAATATTATTATCACTTACTTGTAATATATAAAAATATATTACGTGATAATAATTGATTCATTAACTCGACTCTTCTCTCCATAAATATTAATTGAACCTTGAATAATTTAATATTCACCAATTAATATTTTTCATGTATTTACTTAAAACTCGTAAATACATTTAATAAATAAATTCAATACTCATTATTCTAAAATTGAATAATATGAATTTATTTATTGCATTGGTGATTGTTTTTATTTGGAAAAATCTCAGATCCTAGTGGTGGGTCCCACCATGTCCAAAACTCATATTCAACTAAATAGGGTAGATTCTTGAATATTCTATTGTGTGCGACTCTCTAGGACCTTATCTCGACACTAGTGAATAGTATTCACAGATCAAGAGTGGGATCTAGCAACCCATCATGGCCCCTGAAGAGATAAGGATTGTCACAGAAACCAAAACCAATCTACGAACATGCACTATGTTATATAAACTCTTTGTCTGTAATATCTCATAAAGCAGGACACACTCTCATGTAATCGCCCCTTTTCTTTCTTTATTGTTTGTTTATTTAAATGGACGAATTAACCTTCGACTACCATGGACATGGTCTTATAAAGTTACTTCCATCCATATCAACATGGCCTAAGATATATTACTTCCATAAACCGGAAGCGACAAATCCTTTCTTGACCATTCAACCAATTTTATGCCACCAATGATGCACCCAACACAAACTACCTCGCAAAAACTTCATTGCCATGGTTTTTGTCTTGAATAAAAGTATGCAATTAAATTACATACATTGATAATGATCTCAAGTCAGGATACCATTACACATGATCATAGATAGGAACATCCAATGACACCCAAAACATGTGGTGTTCCTATTGGCAGGTTAGTCCTCATGATCTCACTACTAGAGATCACTAAGTGAGAACTTCACAAGAAAAAATGTTAATGATTATGAGCCCCTAGTACCTGATAGTCAAAAATATACTGTGTTCATTCAGTAAGATGTATCTAGACCATAGAGCATATATTTAAGATTAATTTCATAGTATCTCGAGGTTATCATTATAGCCTAGGAACTACTACAACTTCTTGATACGACAATTAACCTTCGGACATTACCATTTCAATAGTGGATGCAGAAAATTCTACACTATAATGGTAACATGACATCATGTATAGATAAATATATATACTATATGGTAATCATAAGCACTGAATAGTTGGGTATAGGGCGCCCACTATTTCAACACTCCCACTTGCACTAGAGACAACTTTCTAACTAAACTTGTTAGCTACTCACATGATGAACATCATGTTTTTTCCGAGTAATGGCTTAAGCTACTAGGTAAGCCACAGTTCTGTTGCGTGGTTATACTACTATAGCGACCTCATCTCTTAGAGTAAAACTTCACAAGAGATGGTATCCCAATTATGTCTATTTTTTCCACTGTCATAACTTAACATCTTGGATAATAAGAATATCATAATTTGTATTGTGATAATACTTTTTTCACTAGGTGCGATTCCAAGAACTGGAACAAATTTTTCATATCTTCTTCTTAGCTGCATTAGAAGATGCAATGTACTCAGTCTTTGTAGGTATGGCTACCATTGGCTTATATGAGCTTGACCTTCTCATCCTCTTTAGACTAAATGCGATAGTAGATCACATTGATCTATAGAATACTAGTTTGTATTCCAAAAAACAAGTATCCTTTCTTCTCCACTTACTAGGTACACATCTTTTGTACTTTCCAAAGTAAAAATTAGATAGTTCTGACTACATCCCTTGTAGTGATCCTAGATATAACTGATATTTACCTACTGTAAAATATATCTTGGTAATATTGGTTCTTGTACATATTATGGCATGCGTGATTGATCTATCACTTAGATGTATGGATTGTAACTCAACACTTTTATCTCTTCCCATGTAACGGATAGGTCAACATGGAGAGATTATGACCTGTGACATAGGCAACAATTCATCTCTTTAATTTTTCCAACTTGTATTTTTAAATACAATGTCACTATATGTACGATTGACTAGGACCAAGCAACCTATAGATCTACCTTAGTAGATCCTATTACCTATAACTTAGGTTGCTACTTTAATTCAATCATTGGAGAATAAATTTTATTTTGCTCTTAACTAACTATGATACCAATGTGTTTTCCGTATGTCACCGAACATATTTCACTTGGAAAATGTTAGCGCTCCCACCAACCTTTGGTAGAGACATGGAAACCATTTTTTTCAAATTTACATTCTATGATCATTTTGTTTACTTTAATATTAAACTAGATTTCAGTAACTTGCAACCTTTATTAGCATTCTGTGATGTGACCATCCCTTTATGGTTGTGTCATATAGACACCACACACAATTGGTGGTCATGACATCCAATTCTAAATAACATTATCATAAATATTAGCTATGATAAGTAAAATTCTACTGGATTTAGGAATAACAACTTGGTCATACCAATCAAGCCTTATTGGTACTACGCTTGTACCATCCATGTATCAAATCACTTGAATACCCACCGCAGTATTCAAAATAATAAGCCCCTTTGCACTTTGATACATGGAATCCATTAATTGAATTTTAGTTGGTCCCATCAATTTTAGCTAATTGTCATACACTACTTACTTGTAGGAAATATCATTCACATTGAATAATAGATCACCGACCATAGTGAATATAAAAACCATCACCATGGTTTTATCCTTCCTATGTAGTATGTGTCTCTGGAACATACTTCGTTCCACATGTGCTTGTGGTACTAGTTCCTATGTCAACTATTTGTGAATCTTGAGTATTGACTAAACACAAGTCAATATAGATCCCACTATCTCTAATAGAGATGTGAACCCTTATATAGAAGTGTATTCTATCACTTGAATACAACTTTTCTATCTTAGGGATTTATGTAATATCCTAAGCAACTGTTAGGATTATTACACTAAATGCACAATGTGTTTGTCTTGATGCAAGTTTGTTTATGTCTGAACAAACTATTTTCCTCCAAACACATGTCCTTATGAAATAATTAATTTAGATCATACTAAGAATCATATGATATCCATTTTTCATTATAGTTGTCATATGATTATGGGATTACACCATTATTTGAAAATCATTTCATGAAATATAATGGAATTTTCTGCTAGTTGCAACATTGATATTACTTACATCAATGCTTTGATGTATAAAATGTGAATTTAGGAATTGCTCCATGCTACATGTTTGTTGATAAATGTTGATATGTTAGAATTCATCATCAATCCTACTCATTAACATTAATGTCATGATTTCAATAAGGTAATGTGTGTTTAGGAATTACTCCACGCTACATTATCATGATTGATGAATGCTTGGTCGAGATATTCTTCAGTATCCTTACTTGAAGAAAATCATATCTCTTGACCATTCATATAATTCGATTTATTATTACTTAATTACTTAAAGGAATATTATGAAGTATATATACCTCTATATTATGCTTGGAATATTTCACATTCACTTATTGAACTGTTTCCAAAAGCTTTATGACATACCTTTGTTTTAAAAGTTCCTTTGTCCAAAATAAAGACGTCGATAATACCAAAAGTTTTTAGTTGTGTTGAGCCTAAATATAATACTTCTTATATTCATGAAGTTAAAATTTAGTATTACTTGAAAAAGAATTATCTTGTCACAACTAGGTATAAGTCTTACATTTATATTCATCACTAATTGCCTATGATTCATTTATTATTTAACTAGTGATTGAGTTGACCAAAAACAACATTCATTCCAGAACCTAAAATAATGTCTACTTGAATTCAAGGACACATGAGATTAATTTTTGTGGTTATACTAAAAAATAGTTCAATAAAAATCTTTCACCTGGCAATTAAGAAGTCGTGAACTTCTCACCACTGGCCTAGGTATCACCCTTTCACAGCCACTTGGAGAATACACCTGACTTCTAGTAGTGTTTCTATACTTACTTGGTTATTGTATTTAAATACACATATGTAAAATTCATATAGTATTAAATACCCAAGTAGTAAAAGGAAACATTACATTGATGAATATGCCTGATGTAGAAGCGGAAACTTTCTTTTTTAAATTAGTTTATTTCTTTTAAACTTCCATTGTGTTATTTTATAATATGCAATGCAAATAACCATAGTTAATACCTCATTAATTAAAGGACATCGTGAATGTGCCATTTCTATATAAATGCCTTTGACATTTTCACATTGTCTTACATTTATTCTCTATAAAAATTAAAACTTAACTGTCTTTTATTCTTATTCACTTGGAAAACCTTACCTAGATTGGTAATGGAGTGTTTACTCGATACTTGTTCATTTTATAACTTAAAATGAGACTTGAGTAAAGTGGAGAAAATGATATAAGAAAGGGATCCATTTAAAGATCATGATCAATCTTTCAATTTACACATGTCGGTGTAACATCTCCTTATTCATATCATTGCTTCACTTTCTCCTTGAAAACATCTTGGAGATGAGACTTCATGTTATATCATCCATGTCCTGGTGTAGCGACCACAACTAACACCGAACATTGATGAAATCATAATGATATAACTATCATATGCTTTGTACATTAGTCACCTATAATTAGTTTCACCCTCGCTTCTTGAGGTAGTTTAACAGTGTTAGGGACACTAACACCTTGAGTTTCCTATATCATAGTACTATGCACATGTGCCTGTACTATTCATGGATACTCGTGTCAATGAGGACATTTACTTTGTACAATAATATTTCAGTTTTTAAACTTGTGGTATATCTTTCCATTTTACACAAAAATGAATTTTAGAAGATTAGTGCCTTTTATCTGATTACTGATTTAGACATTTTTTATTAATTACTTAAATCATTTAATGTATCTCACTATTTTATTGGATTATAAGAACCCTCTATGTTAGAATCATAATACTCTGTCTCTTGAGTATTCTAGTGGAAAGGATCCCAAAACCACCCCTAATAGTCTACAATCTATGGCTACGCCACTACTTGGAGGGTTCTAGGTGGGTTTTTGGCTAGTCGACCACTTTAACTTGCGATTCCTTGATCTGTTAAGTGAAGTATCAGCTTCTTAAAATCAGAATTTGATCTACTCAATGGTTGCCTCTAAAATTACAAAAATCTAGCTATGGCTATTTATTTACTGTAATTTTAGTTAATTCAACCCATCATTCTTATAAGGACTCCCCGGTAGTAAGAGAAACCCACAATTATGGCATGACCGACACATCAAATAGCCGGTTTTGTCCAAATTTAAATGGTGGAAGGATATTTAGACTTAATATATCTTTAAGGGTTTTATTATTTTTAATGTGACAAAAGAAATCATTTTTTATTTTTTATAAGCACGTACTATGTGATCGCACTCACAACTGACCATGCAATAAATAAAAATATATATCATGTCATATGTTAATTTTATCTTTCATGCTTATTTATTATTATTCTATGCGATCACACTATAACTACACATTCAAAAAATAATAATCCATGCAGAAATAAAATGAAAAACCTGATCACGAGCCGATACTATTGGTTGATCCGTTGAGTGAATAACAGACCAACCGAAATCCTAGGGGTAAGTACTTTTAGTCATGTGTCTTGCAACTTGAATAACACTTTATGCTCATCCAATGCATCCAACTCCTATCTGGTGTGTCGCCGTCACTTGGCATGAAGTGCATCATACCTCGTCTCTTCATTATACAACATTACTCGCACGCAGGTGAGGGGGTATCGAGGTATTAAATACAACTTTGAGAATGTGCATGCAGGCCCTTATATATATAATGACACTTGAGACGGCACACATATCATCTTTTATTTAATTAAAATAATTATTACAAACTGACATGCAATAATTAAATAAATAAATTAATTAAATAATTAAATAAAATGCACCAAACATACATTGGTAGGTCCATGGCTCATGACTAGTAACACATTAACTTGCGTATATGAACTAAATGCAGAATAAAAAATTAAACTTGCATTAAATTATGAGGGAATTATTTATTGAATTAAAATTTCACTCTAATTTTAATTCAACAAATACCATTGTTTAGTCCTGTTTAATTAAATTAATTTTAAAACTAAAAAATTAATTAATTAATTAATTTAATTAATATTTCAATTAAAATAATTACTATTCATGACCTTTTTAAACCAAAAAATTAATATTTAATTAATTTAATTATCTACTATAATTAAATTAATTATTTTAATTAATTTTTGATTAACATTAAATCACTCGGGCCCCGAATACCCCAAGCAAGGCCTGTGTGGGTCGGGTTGAAACTGCGCAGGCCCATTTTGAACTCTGCCAACTCTGTACAAAAGAGTTCGGACTCAAGCATGTATTACCACGCCGGTTTTGGGCTATGCAGACCTACTTGAGTATGTTTTTGGATCAAATCAAGTCCAAAGTGCATGAGGGATTACCTCACGGAGAATTAATTTGGCCGTCCGGGTGCTGCGCTCGCATGGATGCGCGCTGGAGGGAGTGAGGCGGCTGGTCGGTCCAGCAAGGGGGCTGTCCAGCGTGCGTATGAGGGAAGGGGTGCGTGAGGCGCCTGGTCCGTAGCGGGCAGTGCACTAGTGCAAGGGGTGGTGCTGCGGGAGGTCGTCGGACTGGCATGAGAAGGGAGGCTGTGCCTGTTGTGCTGGGTGGTACTGGTGTGGTGCGCCAACCTCCACTGTAGCTCAGTGGAAGGAAAGAGGTGGCCATGCAGGGCCACCAGGCACTGGTCAAATCCGAGAGGGAGGGTTCTTCCATGTGGTGTAGAGCCGGGGGCAGAGGAGGGCCGACATAGGAGTCCAGCGCACTGTGGCTGAGTGGCAGAGCTTGTGCGACATGCCTCTACAGGCTGTTGTGAATCGGTGCAGGGGAGGGAAGGCCTCAGTGAGTACTGAGAGAGGGGTGATGTCTTGCAGTGTGACGATCCTGGTGTGCCACGGTGCTGCGGGCAGAGGGAGACACCGGGGTGCCGGCTAGGCCTGGTGCAGAGCTTGGAGAAGAAAAACCGATGGGGTTCCAGGGTGGCCTGCTGCAGCTCGGCGGAAGGCAGGAGATGGCCTGGTGCACTGGTTTGGGAAGAGGGAGGAGGCGGCCTTCATGGCCACCACGCACAACTTCTGAACAGGGGGGGATCTGCCTCCCAACCCTTCTGTTTTTTTATGACCTGCACATGCAGGTCACCGCTCCCCCCCATTTTTTTATTTTTTATTTTTGCTTGATCTGAACATGTAGGTCAGCCCACCAATTTATTTTTCTTTAGACCCGCTTTGCACGTCTTCTTCTTTTTTTAACTATTTCAAGACTTGCTTTGTAGGTCCTACACCCAACCTATTTTTTATTTCTTAAGTCTATATTTAGACTAGAAATAATAAAAACTTATAATAATAAAATATTATTATAATAGAACATTATAATAATAAAATTATTATTATAATAAAACTATTATTATTATAATTAAATAATAATAATAATCATCATTAAAAATCACCGTAAAACACTATTCTGGTAATCAGATGTCCACCCGATGATCATAAAACAACCGGTTTAATTCCGATTTTAAACTTCAGATGACTGCAGATGGGTCATCTGATATCGGATTCAAACTCAGTCTGCAGCATTGGGACCGTATCGATGCCTTATTTTGAAATTAATTCAAATTTAATTTATTTGGCTTAAAATTGTCACGCGTCGCTCTTATACCACTTGTTGGAATCATACATGCTGCGGAAGCCCAAAACAGGTGGGTTTTAAAAAATTTCCACTGACGATCGACGTAAACTTGTCGATGTAGGTGAAGAGCAGCCCGATCAAATCCAAGGACCCCACATGAAAGATTTTAAGCACCAATATAAACTGTAAAATACCTGTTTTAAATCCGAAGTCGTGCATTACGTCTGCTCTTCGTTGGCGATCACTAATTGAAGAATCCAAAGTTGAATTCCTCTAGATCATCCACACACGCTTCAAGGAATCTGTGGGATCGTTTTTCATCATAATTTGGATGCTAGCGTGGAATTGCGATGATACCTTCAATGCTCCAACGATCACCGCATCGCTTTGCAAGCAATTCCTGAGAGAGTTCTTGATCCATGCTCCTTGGATCTAGAGCCTCTCTCTCTAGATCATGGGAGAGAAGAGAATAGAGAGAAGTGCCATGAATAGTTTTGTCAATGTCTTCTCTTCTTATATTTATAGTGTCATTTAATTACTCAGAAATGCCAACCCAACCCCCGAATAATCAACGCACTATTAACGACATATTATGACTACTTATCTGAGTCATAAATATTTTTATCACTTAATTGTAATATATTAAAATATATTATGCAATAATAATTGAGTCACTAACTCAACTCTTTAGTCCCATAAATATTAATTGAACCTTGAATAATTTAATATTCGTTAATTAATATTTTTTGTGTATTTACTTAAAACTCGTAAATATATTTAATAAATAAATTCAATACTCATTATTCTAAACTTGAATAATATGAATTTATTTATTTCATTGGTTATCGTTTTTCTTTGGAAAAACCCCGGACCCCAGTGGTGGGGCCCACCATGTCCAAAACTCCTATTCAACTGAATAGGGAAGATTCTTGAATACGATATTGTGTGTGACCTTCTAAGCTCTTATCTCGACATAAGTGAATAGTATTCACAGACCAAGAGTGGGATCTAGCAACCCATCATGGTCCCTTATGAGATAAGGATTGTCACAACAGTGACAACCAACCTACGAACATGCACTGTGTAATATAATCTCTTTGTCTATGATATCTCATGAAGTAGGACGCACTCCCGTGTCATTGCCCCTTTTCTTTCTTTGTTGTTTGTTTATTTAACTGGACTAATTTACCATTGACTTCCATGGATATCGTCTTATAAAGGTACTGCCATCCATATCAACATGGCCTGAGATATAATAATTCCATAACCCAAAAGTGACAAATCATTTCTTGACCATTCAACCAATGTCATGCCACCAATGATGCACCCAACACAAACTAACTCACTATGACTTCATTTCCATAGTTTTTGTCTTACATCAAAGTATGCAATAAAATGACATACATTGGTAATGATATCAATCCAGGAGACCATTACACATGATCATAGATAGGAACATCCAATGACACCTGAAACATGTGGTGTTCCTATTGGTGGGTCAATCCTCATGATCTCACTACTAGAGATCACCAAGTGCGAACTTCATGAGAAAACGTATC
The DNA here is from genome assembly GCA_963277665.1 of Viscum album. Lineage (NCBI taxonomy): Eukaryota > Viridiplantae > Streptophyta > Magnoliopsida > Santalales > Viscaceae > Viscum > Viscum album. Next base: position 4,980,141 of record OY728129.1, read on the forward strand.
AATGCTTATGAGCCCCCATCACTTGATAGTAAAACATATATTATGTCCAGTTAGTAAGATTTATCTAGACCATAGAACATATATTTAAGATTAATGTCATAGTATCTGGAGGTTCTTATTATAGTCTGGGAACTGCTAAAACCTCTTGATACAACAATTAACCTTTAGAAATTACCATTTCAATAGTGGACATAGAAAAGTATATACAATAATGTTAAGACGACATCATGTATAACTAACTATATACATGATATGGTAATCATAAGCATTGAATAATTGGGTCTAGGGAACCCACTATTTCAATAATGCAGACACATGAAAACACAAACACAGAAAAAATTTCATTATACACCAATTATATTCCTATTGAAAATGCATTTTGTGATACATATTTAATAGTAATATGTTAAAATATGTAATAGAAATGTATGATGCATATTTCAATGTTTAACTGATTACCGGTTGAAAATGTAGTGTATGATTCATATTTAAAATAGATTATTTTTTAATAGTAATTTGTTGAAATATGTAATAGAAATTGAAAAAAATATACTGTAAACTGCATATTGTAATTTGTGTGGTGTATATAAAATATATATGGAAAGTTAAAAATTTAAAAAAAAATTGTTAAAATAAAAACTATGTAAACTACAATGTATAATACTCTTTGGTTACAAGAAATTAAAATTAATAACACTTGTATATAAGAATTAAATGTTATGTGAAACAAAATACGGGATAAGTAAATAATAAAATTTTAAACTAAATGAAAAATAATGTTTACAAATGAATAATTTGAAAAATTAATCCCTAAAATTATAGATTTCATAAATGAAATACAATTTAAAATGAATTGAAAAAAAGAAAATATAAAATCAATCTAATATAATTTTGATAATTTTAATGAATGTGATAAAAAAATTACAATAAATAAAAATTTAAAATTAAAAAATGATCAAACTACACCTCATTTCTTCAACTCCCCACTGCCCGACCCTCTTATAAGTCACATAATTAAACTGTTTCCAATATTATTTTCAATGATGCTTGGTGTAAAAGAATAAATAAAATTAATGACATGATAATGATAACTATTAGTTCATTGATAACAAAAGTAAACATACTAATTTTAATCTTTCAAATGAAAATAGAATGTGAACAATTAGATAAACATTCATATATAATGTTGTATTAATTAATGAAGTTACACATGAAATATTAAAACCAAAAGATAATTTTGGAACTAAATCAAATTTAAACCTAAAAATAAAGGAAACTATTACCTATCAAGATGAAATGAAAGTCCGTCTATGAATAATACATTAGCCTCATCATAAGATCCTTGGAAATTCCAACATTCCATCTCTAACCATTATAAAGACCCTTCATGTTATAGTGACAACCAATTTTCCTATTTCCATGGTCAATCAAAGGAATTTCATTAATTGTATCCTCTATAAGACAACTATTTTTCTAACTGAAAGAATGAATAAACTATAGCGTAAAGTAAAAGAAAAACCCTAGATAGTGAAGGACCCAGTTACAACAGTTTTCCTCTCAACATATCCCTATTGATATGTAATAATGATTTCGTATTATAATCTAAAATTTTAAACCATAACTAATAATTTTGATAAATTTAGTGCTAATTGAGAACATTAATGAAAATGAAGAAAAAATAGAGTACAAATGGAATAAAACAATGATTGAAGAATAATAGATGAAATCAAAAAATTCAAAATCATGTAATAATTAACTCACAAGTCTTTTGAAATCCATTATCACCTTCTCTGGGCCTCTCCCAATTCCCCCCCTGAAAAAAATTCCCCCCACAAATTTCCATCAAAACAGAAATATGAAGGTGGAAATCAATATAATTAAGAATATGAAAATTAAATATCAAAGTTATTGTAAATATAAAAAATAGAAATCATAGGCAATCATTATTTAAAAAAAATAAAATTTCACAATTTATAAAAATACATACAAGCAGAGTATAACTTGAAAATAGAGTTATATAACTCACAAAATAAAATAGAAAATAAAATAAGGAGAATTGTGTGCGTGTGTGTGCAAATCATATAGAACAATTATGGATATATTCATAAAATTTATACATGCAATGAATATATAAGATATACATATATATATTTAAAAAATTTATATATACACTGAACATATATATGGAAAATATATAAGTTATGTTCATATATAGAAAGTACATTTGTTCTATATACAAATAGAGAATACATATGTTGCATTTATATACAGATCATAAATATGTTTTGTATATGGTTATATATAGAAAATATATAAGTTTTCCTTATATAAAAAACATATATATGTTTCTTTTATATACATAACATATGTATGCTTTCTTTATGTACTGAACATATATATGTTCTTTATATACAAAATTCACACTCTAAAATAACATGGGAAGGAGAATCAAAAGTAACCTCATAAAAGGAATTATAGAATTATAAAATTACATGATATAAGTTCTATTACAATTCTAGAAACAAACACCATCACACATAAAAAAATAAAACAATTATGTTTAAAACATCCAAATTATTAAAAATTATAATTAGAATAAATTTATTGGAGATTAAAATAATGAAGTAATGAAAGTTAATGAATAATTATGTATTGATATTAAATGTGTGTATGGAAATTGAAAATTATAATTATATTAAAATCATGCATGGATAATAAAAGTTGAGGAGTAAGTTTTCTGTTGAAAAGATATAAAACTTACTATTTTCACATAATCATACAAATGTTGGAAATGTAATACAAATCTATGTAGATGCAACTAATATAACTTTATAAATGTTCACATATTAAAAATTATTATATAGATGTAGTCAAAATAAAATAACAGATCCAAATTTTTTATAATTATAAATTTAATACTGTAATATTAACAAAAATTATAAGAAAGTGTACCTTCAAGAACTGAAAATCCAAGGATGTAACCATTTGATATGACATGTCTACCTGATGATATATGTTTAGTAGATGGTTGTAAAGTTTTCATTAAGTAGTAAGAATTATATGTATATACAATTGTATTTTCATAGGAAATCCTATGAGACAGATATTATGAAGGATGATTATTTTGAAAATTTATAAAGCACATACTATAGAAAACAATAGTGAGCAAAGAAATACATGTGTAAAAGTGGGTTATCATTTTGGGGCTAACTAGATGAATAAATAGAACACATATATTTAGAATAAACTGAATGTATATAGAATATATTCTCAATAAACAAAATTTATATTTCATGCATTCAAATACAATGCATATGGAATATATTTAGAGACATAAACATGTATTTTGAACAGAATTCATATTCCATGTTGAATATATTTAGAAAAAGAACATATATATTTATAAATAGAATGAATATTGCATAAACATAATTCATATTTCATAAATAGAATGAATATTGCATAAATAAAATGCATATTTCGTATTGCATATATCAGAATTCATATTGGATATATTGACACATATGCCTATCAAGAGAACATAATATATGCAGAAACTAATTACAAGGGTCCAGTAGTAGGAAACCATGACCATGAACTACATTTACAGTGATTATTATAGGCACCTCAGATGCATATTATTCTTTGAATAATGTTTATACTAATAAAGTAATAATCCATGGATCATTGAAACAGAAACGACATCACCTTCTCAATCAATCCAAAAAAGACCAATTAATCAACTTTTATGTTATGGAATAGTGAAATTATTAAGCAAGCTAACCCACAAATGGTATTAGAATGTCAAATATATTCATTGTTACAAATGATAATACACAATTGGAATATTCAAATAAATACATTTTAGAAAACTATACAGTTCATATACAAAAAGTAATACAAAGAACAATGTTTTAAAAAGTACACAACACCTAATAAAATATTCAGATTTAACAAATCTAAGCCTAAAATAGAAGTGTTAAACATATTTCTGAATAAATAATACTTCTTAAATGAAAATATGTTATTTCAGAGCTGAAAAAATGATAGGGTTCAAAGGAATTAATAACGAAATGGTAGAAACTGAAGAAAAACCAACCTTAGTATTCCCATCGCCTGAAATCAAATCATGGATGGAAATAGATGAACCAAGAAAATATAATAATAAATGACATAAATCATATTCCAAGGATAATTGATAGAGGTGATCCAATTTATCAATATTAACTTCTTAATTCTCATAAATAATCCATGTTCACAGTTCTGAAAGAAATAATCATGGTAAAAAATAGGAAACATAATTAGGGTTTTGAATAAAACATTCCAAAATCATGAAAAAAATGGATACTAATTGAAAACTGATGGGATCAAAGGGTGGTATACAGGGAGCTAAGGATGAGGTGGTGGAGAATCTTAGGCGGTGACAAGAAGATATATTTACCATTTGATCCAAAACTCTGGATTCGGAGAGGATTGAAACGCATGAGAGATCGATCATGAGTGGGGTGATGTGGAAAAGAGAATGAAGGGAGGTACGAGAATGAGATGTCAAGAAGGAATTAAAAGAGGTAGACATGGGAGTGAGATGTTGAGGAGGGAGGAGAGGTGGGAATCATAGGGATGACATGAACCCTATGATGAAGAGAATAAAAATGCGGTATAGATCGGGCTCAAGTGGAGGAGAGGAGGCAGAAAAAAATATTAGGAGGGAAAACAATTAATAAATGAGTACACTTGTGCCTAGGAAAAACCAACTTATATATATATATACATTATATGTCTCATGAATTTATAAAATATTAAAAACTTAAAAATAATTGGAGCAATAATTTGATCTGACCAAATTTACACCGCTGTGGAAAGGTGCAGACATTTGCAGTGTCCAGTAGATAAAAGTGATCATCACATCATTCAATTTTAAAAGTGAAAACCATGTCTCATCTTCAATTTATGGGAATTTTTGAATACACAAATGGATACTGTTACCCACATCTTATTCCCATAAGTCAAAACCAAGAAGACGTCCACTTCATATTCAACTACAAACACCACCACACTCCCCAAAACCCCACAAGGAACCCCAGCCCCACACTCACATAAAACACCACATTCATATACCATTCATGTATCATTTTCCTTAGTATAAAAACAATATGAATGTGTTTTCTTGGTTTTCAGTATGTCAGTTGTTCTTTTTTACTTAAATTAATGTCAATTTTAAATAAAAAGACACATTTGGATTTATATCGGTCACATCGTATGTTTTATTGAGGTGGGGTTGATTCCTACACATCAAAAATCACTCATAGATCATTTTCCAAAATTATAAAAACAATTCTAATGCGTTTTCTCAGTTTTCAGTATGCCAGTTGTGTTTTTTTACTAAAATTAATGTCAATTTTAAATAAAAAGAGACACTTTGAGTCATACTGGTTGCACCGTGTGTTTGATTGAGGTGTGGTTAATTCCTATACATCAAAAATGACTTATAGATAATTTTTATAAAGTATCAAAACAATCCAATTGTGTTTTCTCAGTTTTTAGTATGTCAGTTGTGTTTTTTTATTAAAATACCATTTCAAACTAGAAACACGCATTTTGAGTCATACCGATCACATCATGCATCAGTTTGACATGAAACTACTTCATACACATCACAAATAACTTATAAATTGTTTTCCTAAATTATGAATACAATCAGAGTGAGTTTTCTTGGTTTTTAGTGAGTGACACATTTTGAACTAAAATATCAATTTTAAACTGATAACAGACACTTTTAGTAATATCGGTCACACCATTTGTTAGATTGAGTTATGGTTGATTCCTACATGTAAAAAATTACTGATGGATCATTTTACTAAAGTATCATAATAATTTGAATTCATTTTCTCAGTTTTTAGTATGTCAGTTGTGTTTTTTTGCTAAATTTATTGTTAATTTAATATAAAAATAAACACTTAAAGTCATAATGTTCACACCATTTGTCAGATTTGGGTGTGGTTGATTCCTACACATAAAAAGTGACTTATGGATCATTTTCCCAAATTATCAAATCAATCCTAATGCGTTTTCTCAGTTTTCAGTATGTCACTTGTTTTTTTACTAAAAATACTGTCAATTTTAAATAAAAATTGATACATCAAGTCATACCGGTCACATATTCATTCTATTTGTGTACATTCTTCCATCAGGTATACTTCCCATTCATTTCTAAATGAATCTATATCATCTTGTGAATTGGAATATTTTCAAAAATCATGGTAGTACTGAAAAAATATAAATACACGAAGGATTAATAAATATTTTAAATGAAATAGTAAATATTTTCAAAAATGCCTCTTCAGGGATATTGGTTTGTTCATGGAATATGATCTCTTTAATAAATTTACAAACATAATAACCATAGTCTTTATCTTTTGTTTACTTCATACACTACAAAAACATTAAAAAAATAAGTAATTTTTTATATGTGTTTGGATAGTGAAATCTTATTATATATACCCTGATTTGTATCTAGTAGTAGTACTTATGATGTTTCTTTTCCTTTTCCCCTGGACACATTCCATGTTGTAGACAATATTCATGCACCGTCCTATCATAATAGAATCATCATTAAAATATAATATAAATTATATAAATAGATTTTTAGTTTTAAAATGTTGGATGTAGTGTATTACAAATTGAAAAACACCATCATGTGTGGTCAGTTTGTTGGATATCCATGCAGTGAATCCATGAAATAAATCTTTCAAGTATCTAAATTAACCACAATGAGCATCCAATACTGCCTAAGAACATAAAAAAATAATGAAAGAAATTAAAATATATTTTATATGATTAAATTATAGAGTTTTACCCCTGCATTGTTGGTATTAAGAAGAGTTTTTCATCCACAATTTTTTTGTTAAACGATTTGAGAAGGCCTACTACTATTTCACCCTCTTTCTTGAATTCTATTTTTGTTTGTTCTGTAGAGGTGATGTGAGGACTAATGAGTCCAAATTTTTGTTCATGGGTAGATCCTTTTAATTTTTTTTTCATATATAAGCCTGTGAAAAATATGAAATGTATTTAGTTATAATTATCATAGTATATCAACTTTTGGAAAATCAAATCATGGAAACATACCTAATGTATACATTTACAACTGAGATGCCTAGCTAATCATACTCCAGGATTTCACTTACATTTTCAACACTAATGAAATATGAATATTTTCCATTGTACATATTTTCATAATAATTAATTGTGTGGGTACCACCATCTTTTAACTTCTTATTCACATGAGCCTACAATGATAATAAATGTGGTTATAGAACGGGTGATTTTAAGGTGCTTTCGGTAGATCGTTTCAGTTGGTAGGTTGATTATTGAGATGGTTTTGAGCTATTCTTTCTTTTCACCCCTTCCCTGTGTCTGTTTGTAATAAAATTCATTTATTTTGACATTTTTCATTAAATTTTAAAGGTTTATCTTGAAAAATAAATTATAAATGAACACCTTAGTGTTGACATATTTTTTACAAGTTTTTATGGCCATGTGATGAATGTTCCAAGATCTTGTTCGACCTTATGAATATCTTCATCATCAATTGGAACATGTATCTTAGTGCTCAGCTCATGGGTTGCATTAATCAACACTTTGACATGACCTGTTGGAAGTGGTATGTTGTATATTATGGAATTCTAGATATTGAATACCATAACCCTCTCTACAAGGCCATAAGTGGGTGTTGATACATATAAATCATAGTCATTTTCACCCTGTACAATATTAGTACAGGAAATGTATCAATGTATATCGAATTCAAAATTCATAGAAATGATTATTAGAGCATTGATTACCTCATATAAGATAGGTTTTTTAGGGGAATGGCTTGCCTCAAAGCTAGTGGAGGGTGGGGCAAGATCTTTATGCACTAGTTGTTCTTGAGTTGTTTCTTCTCTTTACCCCCCTGCCATCAAATTTCCCCTAAAATCTCTCTGAAATTTCACATTTTATTCAAGGATAACTATTCTTTCTCTCATATTTTTTATTTTTTCACTTTGATCCTATTTGTTTTCTTAAAAAATGTTCGGGGTGTCACCCCAAAACCTACACCTCTGACGCGACCATACTTTTATGTCTACTTTAAGGCCACCAAAAGTATGTATGCATCTGGTTTGAATGTTGTTGATTCCTGTGACTATGTTAGATAGAAAATATAGAAAAATAAGTAATCATTACTATGTAATATCAATTTAAATAAAAAAAAATATTTATTATGTCATACTTACACATGTTTCCCACACTTTTTGGGTGTTTTCATCTATTATAATCCCATATTTATTTACACGCACCTCATTTCATAGCACATGGAGTGGGATGGAAGTGGCTTTGGATTTATATTTATCAATCTGCACATAAATATATGAACATAGTTATGGTTTTGTTTTATGTCACATAAAATTATTATAGTGGATTTAAAATACATACCAATTTTTTTTTCAAGTGAAGCATATCCCATTATTTCTTTACGGTAGGGGTACGCTGGTTTTACTGCTCGTTCCTTATTTTCAGCACTCAATTATTGTTTCATAATTAAAAAACTTTCAATCAAAGTGATGAATACACATATCAACAAACAACGTATTACCAAACACAATGCACCTGAAAAGACCGCTCCACATGATGGCTAGTAAATGAAACCCATGCTCCTTGGGTTATTAGGTGTGCATAAATAGAAGGTGGGTGTGGGTTTATTTTCCCTTAAACATCTTTAAGATAACATATCATTAAAATTGTGTGAAATCCTTTGTGAATCCTTCCAGTAACCAGACTATTCATCCATCTGTAGCAAGAATTGTTGCAGGCACTGTAACAAGTACTGTAGTAGGTAATGTTCAGTACTATAGTAGCCAAAACTATTAATCCATCTGGGACTTTGGGCCACCAGTTTGGTCCCCAAGTTCTGTAAGGCTTTCAGGCCACCCAAGGCCTTCGAGCCAATTGTATCTCAAGGACTTCGATCCACATCAAGGCCTTTAGGCCCCCCAAGGTCTTCGGGCCACATGATTATGCAGATGTACAAGGAAGACTACAAGGGACAAGTGTAACGCCCCGACCCCAGTTACCCAGAGTCAGTGCATTATTTTAATACATTGGCATGATTACAAGGAATCAAGTCCCAAAGGACCGATCAGTTTAGCAGTCTTGGAAAATAAATTACATACATGAATGTTACATTACACTTCATAACATACAAAACATCATAAATAATCCTTTATGAAGGCCATTATTCCCTTGTATTAACCCTGCATATCAATCACAATACACTTCTTGGAATCCTGGGAAAAATAAAACATAGAAAGGGGTGATCTCAGATGCTCAGTAAGGATAATAATACAGCAGAAACTTTCATAAATAAGCATAAACATTTAAAGCAATGTATAACTAAAACAAAATCCTTTTTAAAATTTAACTTAATCATAATATGGAAAAAATGAAATGAAATAATTTCATTTACTTACTCACATTGTAACACCCTGAGCTTCCACGATACGCTCCTCTTTCAATAATGCAATAGCTTGCATTGTACACAAGTTCGAGATTCTAACACACCGTGACTAATCAAAATAGCCATTATGAATAGTAATACCCACTTTTTGAAATTAAATATATTTTATATTTCAAAATGGACTTCATTTTTGGATTCGGAATGTCGAAATTAGCCTATGTTGAATTTTTTGTAATTTTCTGAGAACTTCCAAATTTTTATGAATAGTGAAAAATACTTAAACCAACTTTTTTAATAAAAATAATTTATAGTGATAAATTATACTATTGAGTGGATTTAAAGTATAATTAGAATATATTTTTACCATTTTATCCAATGGTGTTCATTAGAATTAATTTAACATTGAAATTGGACATGAACAATTGTCAATCTTTTGATATAAATTGTTTCTTAAAAACACGCTATTTGTTGTGGCAGGGGGAATTAATTATAAAATTAATTAATGCAACTTATATGTTTGGAATTTTGTAAAATAGACATCATTTTTGAATTCGGAATATCAATTATAGCTTAGGGTGAAATTTTGGCATTGTTTTGAAAAACTTCAATTTTTGATGAATAGTGAAACTACTAAGTGGTAGTTAAATAACTGATTTTTCATTTAAATGAAATATTACCACTTCTGTGATTTGATTTTCAAAAATCAGACATAAATGGTTGTCATTAGGAAGTAAAATGTTGTTCAATGGGATTAAAATAATTTTTGGTGAATAGTAACTTTTAAGTTTAATTAATCGCGATTAAAGGAAATTAGTGAAATTTAAGGTAAAAATGGTATTATAAAAGTATGAAATGACCTTTACACTTGTCCTACCACTATTTTATGAGTCATGGCCGACCAATACAACCCATGGGTGAACTTGGGGACCCCATGGAGCCACTTTGGTAGGAAAATGACATTAAAAACGTTTTATTTAATGTTAAAATGAAAATGTCACAAACAAGAGTTGTTTTAATAAAACAATTTTTAAATGGGGTTATACAAGTCATATTTTTGACTATAAATATTCATTAGAAAGATAAAAAGATTTAATATATCATTATATTTTTTTTATAATTTTTATACATTAAATAAATTAAATTATTTATGACACCATGATGATGCATCGATTACCTCATTAACTAACAATTTAAATAGAATGAAAAGATAATGTAAAATCCAAGGATTACACTTGTCAAAAACTTATTGGGTGAGTATATTTATAACCCTTATCACCTTATCCTTGAATTATATAAGTTTGGGACCTTTTTAATCCTAAAAGCATTGTATAATAAAGTAACATTTTATTACTTTCCAAGAGTGCCCCTCCTCTCCACTTATAAAAGGCCCCCACCACTACTACCTTACTCACACATTCAAAGCCTTTTGGCTCGGCCAACATCTGACCAAATACTCTCCCAACTTCCCTATCTTACTCCTATAAGCCTCACTTTGGGCAGAATTCTTCCCAAGGAAGCCTTTGGCTCAAATCAAAAAAGAGTTACCCGATTTTAAGGTAATGTGTTCTCTTATGTTATTTTGTTTTAATTTGCTTCTCCAACCCCCTAAACTCTTTTTATTCATTTATTTTGTAACAACACCAGTATCCTCAATATACTAGGATGTTTTTATAATAATTATTCGAGCTAAACTTACACACACCTACATCTAATGGTTAAAGAACATACTGTTTCTGTGGATGGCGAATTTCTGCCTCACGAAACGATGATTGTTCAACACTCATATAACACCTTCAAAGGTGGCCATTAAGATGTCAATCTATTTATACATAATATGTAATATGTTTATGTTTTCCTTATGCTTCTGTATTTCTAATTTATGCTATACCTTTAAGATTTCCATTATGGGTAAACACGATATTTTCATTTTAGGAAGTGCGGACTACCGCCCCCTCAAAGTGATTTGAATCGTTAATGCCATATGTGGGATGTATAAAGGATGGAGTAAATGGTAATATACATTATATTATACTGTAATTATATTATATAATTATAACTTAATTCCATTAAATATGAAATATAAATGAAAGTAGAGTTCATGCGTACGTACGGATTACCGTCTCCATGAACGGTGTATTTCATTTCTTACCTCTAAACGTTTTGGAATATTATAAATGCATGCATATACTGGATATATATGAGATATATGATATCTATATCATGAATATAATTCTGGATATAATGGATATATCACCACATGAACAACTTATAATTATAAGAAGCTTATTTTTGACTCAAGTACCAACGATCGACAAAACGACCGTTATTAACTTAAATAATTACATAATGTTCATGACATGGTAATAAGTGATATAAAAGGAATAAAAAACATGAAAAAGGTTCTTAAGCAATTATAAATTAACTCTAGTTTATTATTCAGGAGGTTAAAGAACGGTCGAGTCAAGACAGGACGCAAGGTAAGGGAACTTCTTAACCCAATTTCCATTCTTTGGGTTAATCTCCTACTTTCAAATTATATCATGATATTATCTTGTATTTGTACTTTCTTTATGTGTACTTATAGTGAATAAACATAATAAATCTGTTTTATTTTAAAAAAAAAAGATATTTGTAAGGGACTTCGTCTCAATCTCCATTCATTGAGGCATACTTTGTTTTATACTCAAATTTCTTCTATACGGTGTATAAACCCCTTTGACTTTTACGTTTATTCAAAAGGAATATTTTTTATACGAAGAGTTTACTAAATGAAAAAAGGGAATATTTTTGTCGTACGTATGTGGCGACAACGACTTCTCCGCCGCCGTGACCATTATTTGAGTTTCGACTTCCTCTACAAGCCATACCTTTTTTTAAAAGAAAAATAAATACCATGTTTTACTTTTCTTTTATTTTGGTATTGAAAATGGTTTTAAAAGTATTTTTATTATATCAATGTGTTGTATTTATATCTTGTGATTGAAATGTGGAAATGTTATGTTTCCTTTATGCATATTTTTTGTGATATGATTATGTTATGGTTTATGATATGTTTAAACCTATTCATATGAGGAATGCATTGGACTTAATAAGTGACGGGTGGAGCCCGCTATAGCTCCTCGATGCATCGGTAGGTCTCATGAGACAAACTAGTGTCTTGGCACGAGGCCTTGACAAAATCTTATTTGTGGTCTTGGCACGAGGCCTTGGCTACGTGGTTATGATAGTCTGGCATTATGCATTCCATCATTATGAAAGTGGTTATTGATATTGCATGTGATTATTCGACTAGTAGAATATCCATGTGAGTAAGTAAATGGAATTATTTAATTTTATTTTTTCCATATTATGATGAAGTTCAAGTTTAAAAAGGAATTTGTTTTAGTTATACATTGCCTTAAATGTTAATGTTTATTTATGAAAGCTTACGCAATATTGTTATTCTTACTGAGCATCTGAGCTCACCCCTTTCAATGTTTTAATATTTTCCAGGATGTGAAGAAGTATTTTATGAATGACCTGCAGGGATAGTCAGAAGAGGATATGAGTGTGGTCTATGGAGACTTTGTTATTGTTTTTTTTTCACTTTATGATGTAATGTAACAGTTATGAATGTATCTAGTGTATCCAAGGCTACTAAACTAATCGGTCTTTCGAGACTTGATCTTTTTTGATCATTCCAATATTACGAAGTAATGCACCGACTCTGGGTATCTGGGGTCGGGGCGTTACAGTTGGTATCAGAGGCAGTTTAGTACTAACCTTGGAAGCTAGATTTAGATAAACCATGATTAGAGAACATAGCCCAAAGATAGACTTTGAGGATTAGTATAGAAGAAATTTCTAGAATTTTGGTATTATAGAGATTTTGTGAGTTTTCCGAGCAATAAATCCCTGTCTGGATACGAGCAGGTAGAGGCGGATCTGGCACAGATGTACCTAGGGGTAAAACCCGAAAACACCGCTTTGAGCTAGACTCGAACGGGAACTGGTGCACGACAACGAGCCTTGCTGCACTCTTGGTTACGACTCTTCCGGGGGATATGCTTAGGATAATTCTTGTTTTCTTTAAAAACCACTATGAAGGGTTATGAGTATATACTTCCTCAAAGAAAACTTTTTTTTATGATTATGGATTATATCCATAAATAGTTCTATTTATGTTAAGTATTTTACAAGTATGGAATTGTGTATTTTGATTCGTAAACTAATCTAGTTTATGCCATTATTTAGAAATGGCGCCTAGTGGAAGGAATGGAAACCGTATCAATGCACGCACTTCGTATAGAGATTTCCCTCCTGCTCAAGATAATTATTATGGAGCTGGAGATACAACTGGTGCTGATCAACTTATTACCATACTGGGACAACTCACTCAGGTTATGAATAATAACCTTACTCGTATGGAGCACCCTGATCCGCAACGTGGAGGGTCAATGTTAGACCGCTTCATGAGGCAACAACCACCAACATTTAATGGGGGTACAAATACATTAGTATCTAAGCAATGGATAAACTCCTTAGAGAAAATATTCCACACCTTGGGGAGTAGCGAAAGGGAGAAGGTTGTCATGGAAGTCTACCGCCTCGCTGGAGATGCCGATCAATAGTGGTCGCTGATTCAAAACACAAAGGAAGACGATGAAGTATCAAATATGGAATGGAGGGAGTTCAAAGATATTTTTCTTAGAAAAATACTTTCCACATGACCATCGAGCAGATATAGAAAGGCAATTTCTGAGTCTGAGGCAGAAGGAGGATGAGAATGTCGCAAAGTATGAGGCTAACTTTACAAGGTTAGGGAGGCATGCTGCAGATTATATACGTAACCCAAGAAGTAAGATTGATCGTTTCTTTGATGGGTTAAAACCATTTCTCCATCGAGCTTTAGTATCACAATCTTTCTCAACATACGAGGATATAGTCTCGTGTGCTATCAAGACAGAAAAGGAATTCTCTAAATCTTATGACAATAAAGTAAAGCAAGAGAAGAAGAGAACTGTGGAGCAAGAGACATATAAAGGGAAAAAGGGAAAGAAGTATTTTCCATTATGTGATAATTGTGGGAAGAATCACCCTGGTACTTGCCTAAAAGGAATGGGAGTTTGTTATAAATGTGGAGAAAAAGGTCACCAGGCGCGTGATTGCAAGGGAAAGAAAGAGGCTAACAATGTTGAATGCTACAATTGTAGAGAAATGGGGCATTATACAAATGAATGTACTAAGCATTAGGGAAACTTACCTCAGAAAAGGCTAAGGGATCAAGGACAATCTTATGTTGTTACTACAGTTGAAGCGGAATAATTAATGTATTGGTGCTTTTGGAAACAAGGATTATATTCTGGTTATAAGAATAATGTGATATATATAAGGATTGTACTGCAGTACTTGTTTATTTCATTTAGGTTTTAATATGATGAAGGTAATAATATTTTAAGTATGTGACAATAAGAGAAACTTTGCTTTGTTTGGGGAATCTGATGTTACAATTGATTTTGGAATTTTGAGACCTTTTAGAAAAAGTCTGGACAGAGGTATTTTGGATAACTATATAGGTTGGAATGGATTAAGTTGAACCTTGGATATTATTGTTTAAGGTTAAAAAATTTCTGAAGATTATTTTTGGAATACTATAATACTATATTTTTAGGAAAAGGAAAACCTTCAGGGTGGGGCATAACCCGTCGCGTCAGACAAATCTGTAGGAATCGAACCCACAACCATAGTGCGACAGGCCTTTATTACCTACCACTAGCCTACAAGAAGTCCCTGGATATTACAAAATAGTTTTACTAATCTAAATGGTATGTGTTAATATTTGGAACCTTATACAATTAGGATAAATAGAATATTTTTGAGTTCTATTACCTTTTGGAGTAAAAGATGAGTTTGTGGTAGAAATTAGTTGAAGGTTGAAACTCTAATTGTCAAGCATAAATATATATATATATACCTATATCTTATTCTATGAATAAATTAATTCTTAAACTTTAGTAAAGTGATATTAAAACAAAAAAATTTGTTATCCTAATACTTTATGTCTTGTTGAACTGTTGATATTTTAAATCAACATAGATTGAAGGCTTTGAGGCCCTCAATTTGACACTTGTTTGTGATTGATGACCTCAATCACTACCTACAAATATTTACGTTTTTCCTCCAATTATATGTCTCTAATTTCCACCAATGTTCTCCTAACCGAGATCATAATTGGGTGGTGAATTTTTCATTTCCCTTTCCCTCTTATTAAGGCTAAATTTCATTAACCTTATTTCCGATGTGAGTTTTCCACAAAGGTATTTCCTATTTTCAACCTTTTATTTTCAAAGAAAAATTTCAAATTGCGAGGATGCAATTTATTTAAGGAGGGGAGAATGTAACACCCTGAGCTTCCACGATACGCTCCTCTTTCAATAATGCAATAGCTTGCATTGTACACAAGTTCGAGATTCTAACACACCATGACTAATCAAAATAGCCATTATGAATAGTAATACCCACTTTTTGAAATTAAATATATTTTATATTTCAAAATGGACTTCATTTTTGGATTCGGAATGTCGAAATTAGCCTATGTTGAATTTTTTGTAATTTTCTGAGAACTTCCAAATTTTTATGAATAGTGAAAAATACTTAAAACAACTTTTTTAATCAAAATAATTTATAGTGATAAATTATACTATTGAGTGGCTTTAAAGTATTATTAGAATATATTTTTACCATTTTATCCAATGGTGTTCATTATAATTAATTTAACATTGAAATTGGACATGAACAATTGTCAATCTTTTGATATAAATTGTTTCTTAAAAACACGCTATTTGTTGTGGCAGCGGGAATTAATTATAAAATTAATTAATTCAACTTATATGTTTGGAATTTTTTAAAATAGACATCATTTTTGATTCGGAATATCAATTATAGCTTAGGGTGAAATTTTGGCATTGTTCTGAAAAACTTCAATTTTTGATGAATAGTGAAACTACTAAGTGGTAGTTAAATAACTGATTTTTCATTTAAATGAAATATTACCACTTCTGTGATTTGATTTTCAAAAATATGACATACATGGTTTTCATTAGGAAGTAAAATGTGGTTCAATGGGATTAAAATAATTTTTGGTGAATAGTAACTTTTAAGTTTAATTAATCGCGATTAAAGGAAATTAGTGAAATTTAAGGTAAAAATGGTATTATAAAAATATGAAATGACCTTTACACTTGTCCTACCTCTATTGGATGAGTCATGGCCGACCAAGACAACCCATGTTTGAACTTGGGGACCCCATGGAGCCACTTTGGTAGGAAAATGACATTAAAAACATTTTATTTAATGTTAAAATGAAAATGTCACAAACAAGAGTTGTTTTACTAATACAATTTTTAAATGGGGTTATACAAGTCATATTTTTGACTATAAATATTCATTAGAAATATAAAAAGATTTTCTAAATAATTATATTTTTTTTATAATTTTTATACATTAAATAAATTAAATTATTTATGACACCATGATGATGCAGCGATTACCTCATTAATTAACGATTTAAATAAAATGAAAAGATAATGTAAAATACAAGGCTTACACTTGTCAAAAACTCATTGGGTGAGTATATTTCGAACCCTTATCATCTTATCCTTGAATTATATAAGTGTGGGACCTTTTGAATCCGAAAAGCATTGTATAATAAAGTAACATTTTATTACTTTCCAAGAGTGCCCCTCCTCTCCACTTATAAAAGGCCCCCACCACTAACACCTTACTCACACATTCAAAGCCTTTTGGCTCGGCCAACCTCTGCCAAAATACTCTCCCAACTTCCCTCTCTTACTCCTAGAAGCCTCACTTTGGGCAGAATTCTTCCCAAGGAAGCCTTTGGCTCAAATCAAAAAAGAGTTACCCGATTTTAAGGTAATGTGTTCTCTTATGTTATTTTGTTTTAATTTGCTTCTCCAACCCCCTAAACTATTTTTATTAATTTCTTTTGTAACAAAAAAAGTATACTCAATATACTAGGATGTTGTTATAAGAATTATTCGAGCTACACTTACAAACACCTACATCTAATGGTTAAAGAACATACAGTTTCTGTGGATGGCGAATTTCTGCCTCACGAAACGATGATTGTTCAACACTCATATAACACCTTAAAAGGTGGCCATTAAGATGTCACTCTATTTATACATAATATGTAATATGTTTATGGTTTCATTATTCTTTTGTATTTCTCATTTATGGCATACCTTTAAGATTTCCATTATGGGTAAACATGATATTTTCATTTTAGGAAGTGCGGACTACCGCCCCCTCAAAGTGATTTGAATCGTTAATGCCATACGTGGGATGTATAAAGGATGGAGTAAATGGTAATATAAATTATATTATACTGGAATTATATTATATAATTATAACTTCATTCCATTAAATATGAAATAGAAATGAAAGTAGCGTTCATGCGTACGTACGGCTTACCGTCTCCATGAACGGTGCATTTCATTTCTTACCTCTAAACGTTATGGAATATTATAAATGAATGTATATACTGGATATATATGAGATATATGATATCTATATCATGAATATAATTCTGGATATAATGGATATATCACCACATGAACAAATTATAATTATAAGAAGTTTATTTTTGACTCAAGTACCAACGATCGACAAAACGACCGTTATTAACTTAAATAATTGCATAATGTTAATGACATGGTAATAAGTGATATAAAAGGAATAAAAAACATGAAAAAGGTTATTAAACAATTATAAATTAACTCTATTTTATTATTCAGGAGGTTAAAGAACGGTCGAGTCAAGACAGGACGCAAGGTAAGGGAACTTCTTAACCCAATTTCCATTCTTTGGGTTAATCTCCTACTTTCAAATTATATCATGATATTATCTTGTATTTGTACTTTCTTTATGTGTACTTATAGTAAATACACATAATAAATCTATTTTATTTAAAAAAAAAGATATTTGTAAGGGACTTCGTCTCAATCTCCATTCATTGAGGGATACTTTGTTTTATACACAAATTTCTTCTATACGGTGTATAAACTCCTTTGACTTTTACGTTTATTCAAAAGGAATCTTTTTTATATGAAGATTTTACTAAACAAAAAAAGGGAATGTTTTTGTCGTACGTATGCGGCGAAAATGACTTCTCCACCGCCATGACCATTATTTGAGTTTCGACTTCCTCTACAAGCCATACCTTTTTTTAAAAGAAAAATAAATACCATGTTTTACTTTTCTTTTATTTTGGTATTGAAAATGGTTTTGAAAGTATTTTTATTATATCAATGTGTTGTATTTATATCTTGTGATTGAAATGTGGAAATGTTATGTTTCCTTTATGCATATTTTTTGTGATATGATTATGTTATGGTTTATGATATGTTTAAACCTATTCATATGAGGAATTCATTGGACTTAATAAGTGACGGGTGGAGCCCGCTATAGCTCCTCGATGCATCGGCATGTCTCATGAGACAAAATAGTGTCTTGGCACGAGGACTTAACAAAATCTAATTTGTGGTCTTGGCACGAGGCCTTGGATACGTGGTTATGATAGTCTGGCATTATGCATTCCATCATTATGAAAGTGGTTATTGATATTGCATGTGATTATTAGACTAGTAGAATATCCATGTGAGTAAGTAAATGACATTATTTAATTTTATTTTTGCCATATTATGCTAAAGTTGAAGTTTAAAAAGGCATTTGTTTTAGTTATACATTGCCTTAAATGTTAATGTTTATTTATGAAAGCTTACGCAATATTGTTATTCTTACTGAGCATATGAGCTCACCCCTTTCAATGTTTTAATATTTTCGAGGATGTGGAGAATTATTTTATGAATGACCTGCAGGGATAGTCAGAAGAGGATATGAGTGTGGTCTATGGAGACTTTGTTATTGTTGTTTTTCACTTTATGATGTAATGTAACAGTTATGAATGTATCTAGAGTATCGAAGGCTACTAAACTAATCGGTCTTTTGAGACTTGATATTTTTTGATCATGCCAATGTTACGAAGTAATGCACCGACTCTGGGTAGCTGGGGTCGGGGTGTTACACACATTGATATTCTAATAATCAAATAATCACATGCAACATCAATAACCACTTTCATAATGATGGAATGCGTAATTCCAGACTATCATAACCACGTAGCCAAGGCCTCGTGCCAAGACTACAAATAAGATTTTGTCAAGGCCTCGTGCCAAGACACTAGTTTGTCTCATGAGACCTACCGATGCATCAAGGAGCTATAGCGGGCTCCACCCATCACTTATTAAGTCCAATGCATTTCTCATATAAATAGGTTTAAACATAACATAAACATTCGTATTAAAACTAGTATACGAAATGTCAATACTTTACCTATAAACCATGAATGGTATAAAAAATAACACATCCATAGTCAAACATATCCCAAAACCTTCAATACAATATGGAAGATTTGTATCATAATAAATCAACTTCAAAACAAGTTTAAAATCCATCAAGGGATTTTGACATAGATGAAAATGATTTGTAAAACTCCTTGAGAGAAATACCCCCTTTTCATGAAAACATTTAAAAGTCAAACAATTTAGAAAGTAAGACATTTAAAAACATTTTTAATCAAAGTTTCCCATAACACTTTGAAATTTTTGAATGGAATTAACATTTTAAAAACATTCATGTCTATATAAATAAATCCTTAAAAACCATTTTGAAAACATGGACATTAATGAGAATGATTTAGAAGAATAAATATTTAAAACATTTAAAATGATGTTTTAGTAAAATGTCCCTTAAAAAAAATCCCTTTGAAAACTCTTTTATGAAACATGGACATGGATAATAAATATGTCCCAGTAGATACTTACGTAAAAACAACCTCGGATAATAAAGAGATTGTGAAATTAACCCTTACCAATTTGGTAACTTTTGAAACATAAAACCCATGAAAGATGTATCATACAATGAATATGTAAATACACATAAATTAAAGTGTATTATAGAAAGAATACAATTATGGTCAGTACATACAACACACAAAAGGTAATAGTGGCAATATGGCATGAATCTCACGGGAATAAGGAGTGAGATGAAAACCCCTTACCTTGTACTTTTCCTTGATAGTGTGTATGTTAACCTCCTGTATAATAGTTAAATCATTTTTATTAAATTATACAAGAATCATATTCATAAATATGATATCATATATGATCTTTTAATATTTCTTTGTTAATAATATTTTAGTATTATTGTTGTTTTGGGTGTTAACTGATTCGTTTTCCTTTATATGCTTCGTTACGTAAGATGTGTTTGTTATGGATAGGTTGTATCTTATTCATATAAAGAATGATATCATGTCCTTAAACATTACTTTTAATCATCAAATGATAATTATTCCTTAATGGATATGATGGGAAAATGAATCTCATCGCGTTCATGGAGACGGTAATCCGTATGCACGCACAAACGCTACTTCAATTTCATTTTTCATTTTAAAAGGAATCAAAACCAAATGATACATAGTTATATTATTATTCCAGTATAATATAGTATATTATATGTGTTACTTGAGTTCATTAACACCATACTTTATACGTTCCATGTATGGTATGAACGAGTCATATCACTTTGAGGGGGTGGTAGTCCGCACTTCCTCAAATGAAATTATCGTATATATATACAAAATGAAATGAATAATGGTATGATATAAAATGGAATTACAGAAGATTATATATAAAATAAATATCATTAATATCATATTTAATTATATTTCCATCATAATGGCCACCATGAGAGGTGATAGGAGATAATTGAACAATCATCGCTTCGTGAGGCGTTTGGTTGCCATCCAAAGAAACATTATGTTCTTCACCCATTAGATGGAGGTGTGTGTTAGTGTAGTTAGAATAATTCTCATAAAAATATCCTAGTATATTTAGAATACTATTTTTGTTACAAAATAAAAGAATCCAAAGATTTTAGGGGTTGGAGAAGTAAAATAAAAGAAAATAAGCTAAGAGAAATCGTTACGTTTAATTTGGGTAACTCCCATTGGTTTGAACCAAAAAGGACTCTTGAAGTGCCTTATTCCTAAGGTAAGGCTTCTAATAGGAGGATAGGGATTTAGGGAGATTAATTGGGCAGAGGTTGGATGAGGAAAAATGCTTGAAAGGTGTGAGGAATTTGTTAGAAGTGGTGTCCTTTTATAAGGGGAGGAGGGGATCTTTAGGAAAAACTTAAAGTATTAATTTATAATAAATTCATATTCGGTTTCTAATGGCTCAAAAGTGGATTATTAAAAGTATAAGGTGGGTATGGGTCTAAATACTTTCATCCAATAGATTTTATATATGTTTGGGTGATTATATTAACCTTATCTTTTAGTTTTAACTCTTAGTTAATTAGATTGAAATTTACCATGTCACTTTGTATTTTTATATTATATAGTTAACTAACTTACTATATACATCCAAGTGACCCCCAAGTGGTCCATTAATGATACAACTATCATTATATAAGTCCTTTGGCTGAACCTTAGATTTTTATGAATTTAATATCAATTAATAATATAATATTTGTTTTAAAAACTCTTTTATGTCAATTTTGAAACTATTTGGTATTTGATTTTTGTGAAAATAATAAAAACATTATTACTTCAAACAAAGTTAATTAAATCAATCATAAAATGTCATATTAACCTATAAAATTCTTGTAATTCATTAAAAGTCTCAAATTATATTTATTTGGGTATTTATAATATCAATTATTTTAATATTTCACTAATAAGGTAATTAATGCATCATCATTGTGTCATATATATTTTTACTTTTTCAATGTCTAAAAATTATAAATAAAATACCATTATGTAGGAAATATTTTTATCTTTCTAATTAATATTTATAATCTAAAATATAACATATATAACCCTATGTAATTTTTTTTTAAAAGATATAAGCTTATGTCATTTTTGTATTTACTTTAACTTAATTAATATAAAGTTTCCATATCACCTACAAGCGGCTCCATGGGGTCCAAAAATCGACCCAAAGATGACCATGGTCGGACATGTATCTACCAATAAGGTTAGGACACGTTTTAGGGTAATTTATTATTATTATAATACTATTTTTTACCCTTATTTACCAGATTTACCCTTTAACCATGGTAAATAAAATATTTACCAAAGTAATTATTCAAAATGTCTAAAAATAAAATTTACCTATTTACACAATTTGGACATCTTGATTCCAAATATGGAATCCATTTTTCCAAATTCAAAACACAGAAGTGAAAGAAATGAATTTAAAATTAATTCTCGCTGTCAAAACAAAAAGCGTGTTTTTAAGATATAATAACTATCAAAAGATTGACACTTGTTTATGTCCGGTTTAATTGTGAAATTATGTCCAATGACCAAAATTATATTAAATGGTAAAAATATATTCTAAATATACTTTTAAACCACTCAAATTCATAATTTATGACTATTAATTATTTCAATTAAAAAAGTTGTTTTTAATAAAAAATTTAGTAATTTTCACTATTCATCAAAATATAAAAGTTATCTGAAAAGTACCAAAATTTCATCCTAGGATAATTTCAATATTAGGAATCCAAAAATAAAGTCCATTTTGAAAGATAAAATTTATAAAATTTCAAAAAGTGGGTATTACTATTCATAATGGCTATTTTGATTGGTCGCGGCGTGTTAGAATCTCGAAGTTGTGTACAACACACACTACTCTATTATTCAAAGAGAAGCATACCGTGGAAGCTTGGGGTGTTACATTCTCCCGTCCTTCAATAAATTACGTCCTCTCAATTTATGCTCGGTATTAGAAACTTGGGGTTGACATTTCAAAATATCTTAGTTGAAATCTCACATCGAAAAATGGATTAATGAGGTCTCTATTTAATATAAAGAGTGGTAAGTATGAAGGATACCGAAAATAACACATACTAGGGTTCCATGTAGAAAAATATTGATATAGAAGAGAAATCTAACCATCAATATCTGATGGAGAGTGGTAGAGAACATGGCTATGAAAAGGCCAACAATCCCAAAGCCATAAATTTGTGATGATCTAAGGTACCATCTAGGACAACATTTTTGTTCTAAGTTCATTTTCTTAATGTTGAGGAATTTATTTATGAGATTGTCTAAGATCATAAGGAGATATACTTACTTTATAATTAGAGTTTTATCCATTAATAAATTTCTACCACAAACCCATCTTTCACCCCAGAACATAATACAACTAAAAAAAATAATCTATTTATCCTAATCGTATAGGGTTCCAAATATAATGAATTTATAATTCACATATCAGACCCTTAAAGAAACTACATTATACCTTCCAGGAACTTCACGTAGTCTAGTGGTAGGCAATAAATCCCAATTGCACTATGGTTGTGGGTTCGATTCCCACAGCTTTGTCCAACCCGAAGGGTCGTCACACGGTCTGTGTGTTGTCCTTTTATAAAAATCCAAAAATAACCTTTCAAACTTAATCCCTTCCAACCATTAGACTTATCCAAAATACTTCTTTAAACTCTCAGTCCAAAATTTATATGAAAGGTAAACATAATTTAGATCCTTTTTACCCCGTAATAGCATGTGAATACCTTCATCATGTATTCTTTTAAAACATTGAAACATCCTGAATTACCATAAAACCTTTATTGATTACATTCATGCTCCCTTATTCCTTATAGAATACTGGATATACTCCTTCTATCCAAAAATGTTGTAAACTCCAACAATGAAAAATCATTAATCATTTTCAAGGTAGTCAAGAATATCCAATATAATTTATTCAAATCAACCATCTCTTATTCCAAAATCACTACCTCATTATCGGGACCATATTAAGGATTACCTTTCTTTCAACCATGTATTTTCAAAAACAGTGTATCTTACTATTAAGACACTTTTCTTAGAACCATATAATCTCAAATCCTTAGTAAAATAGTACTATAGTACAATCCTTATTTATCTCCATAATTCATGTAACCAGTATACTATTGATACAACACTCAAATAAAATAATTCTATAATAACAACATAAGAACACTAGTCATTCCTCTTCATCTGAGGTAGTACCATAACTTTATTATTATCCAATATCATCATTTGGTTCATACTCTGATGATTTGGACATTGGTTTGCGTAGTATCCCAACTCCTTGCAGATGAAGCATTGTACATTTGAAATTTTTTTCTTACCCTTGAAATCATGTACTTGGTGTCCTTTTTCTCCACACTTATAACAAACTCCCATTCCCTTAAAGCATTTAACAAGGTGATTCATTCCAAATTTATCACATATTGGAAAATCCTTCTTTCCCTTATTCCCTTTATCCATATTTCTTTTCACCATCTATTTATTCTCTGGCTTTCCTTCAAAGCCATAAGACTCAGAGAACACATGATAATATTTCTTCATATGATGATAATACGTGGGAGACTATTTACCTTCTAAATTTCGGATTTAGACCATGAAAGATATGATCCTTTTTACTCTTTGGATCATGCGTATTGCTGGAGTTCTCATTCCTTCTACTGGGCACCATTTCTATACAATGGAATACACTAGGTCAGTTTATGAATCAAAATTCATAATTCCAAACATGTAAAATACCTAACGTAAATTGAAAAGTTTATGGATATAATCCATAATCACAAAAATGTTTTCTTGAGGAAATATATACTCATAAACCATTCATAGTGGTTTGTAAAGAAAATGAGAATCATACTAAGCATATCTCCTGGGAGTGTCGTAACCAAGAGTGCAGCAAGGCCCGTTGTCGTGCACCAGTTCCCATTCGAGTCTAGCTCAAAGCGGTGTTTTTGGGTTTTACCCCTAGGTACATCTGTGCCAGAGCCGCCTCTACCTGCTCGTATCCAGACAGGGATGTATTTTCTTGGAAAACTCATAAAATATCTACATTATCAAAATTCTAGGAATTTCTTCTCTACTAATCCTCAAAGTCTATCTTAGGTCTATGTGCTCTAATCAGAGTTTATCTAAATCTAGCTTCCAAGGTTATTGCTAAACTTCCTCTGATACCAACTGTAACGCCCCGACCCCAGTTACCCAGAGTTGGTGCATTATTTTAATACATTGGCATGATTACAAGGAATCAAGTCCCGAAGGACCGACCAGTTTAGCAGTATTGGAAAATAGATTACATACATAAATGTTACATTACACTTAATAACATATAAAACAACATAAATAATCCTTTATGAACACCATTATTACCTTGTCTTAACCCTGAATATCAATCACAATACACTTCTTGGAATCCTGGGAAAAATAAAACATAGAAAGGGGTGAGCTCAGATGCTCAGTAAGGATAATAATATAGCAGAAACTTTCATAAATAAGCATAAACATTTAAGGCAATGTATAACTAAAACAGAAGCCCTTTTAAACTTGAACTTCATCATAATATGGAAAAAATGAATTGAAATAATTCCATTTACTTACTCAGATGGATATTCTACTAGTTGAATAATCACATGAAACATCAATAACCACTTTCATAATGATGGAATGCAAAATACAAGACTATCACAAACACATAGTCAAGGCCTCGTGCCAAGAATACAAATAAGATTTTGTCAAGGCCTCGTGCCAAGACACTAGTTTGTCTCATGAGACCTACTTATGCATCGAGGAGCTATAGCGAGCTCCACCCATCACTTATTAAGTCCAATGCATTCCTCAAATGAATAGGTTTAAACATAACATAAACATTCGTATTAAAACTAGCATACAAAATTTCAATACTTTACCTATAAACCATGAATGGTATAAAAAATAACACATCTATAGTCAAACATATCCCAAAACCTTCAATACAATATGGAAGATTTGTATCATAATAAATCAACTTCAAAACAAGTTTAAAATCCATCAAAGGATTTTGACATAGATGAAAACGATTTGTAAAAATCTTTGAGAGAAATACCCCCTTTTCATGAAAACATTTAAAAGTCAAACAATTTAGAAATTAAGACATTTAAAAACATTTTTGAATCAAAGTTTACCATACCACTTTGAAAATTTTATAAGGAATTAACATTTTAAAAACATTAATGTCCATATAAATAAATACTTAAAAACTATTTTGAAAACATGGACATTAATGAGAACGATTTATAAGAATAAATATTTAAAACATTTAAAATGATGTTTTAGTAAAACATCCCTTAAAAAGAATCCCTTTGAAAACTCTTTTATGAAACATGGACATGGATAATAAATATGTCCCAGTAGATACTTACATAAAAACAACCTCGGATAATAAAGAGATTGTGAAATTAACCCTTACCAATTTGGTAACTTACGAAACATACAACCCATGAAAGAGGTATCATACAATGAATATGTAAATACACATAAATTAAAGTGTATTACACAAATAATACAATTATGTGCAGTACATACACCACACAAAAGGTAATAGTGGGAATATGGCATGAATCTCATGGGAATAAGGAGTGAGATGAAAACCCCTCATCTTGTACTTTTCCTTGATAGTGTGTATATTAACCTCCTTTATAATAGTTAAATCATTGTTATTAAATTATACAAGAATCATATTCATAAATATTATATCATATATGATCTTTTAATATTTCTTTGTTAATAATATTTTAGTATTATCGTCGTTTCAGGTGTTGACTGATTCGTTTTCTTTTATATGCTTCATTACATAAGCCGTGTTTGTTATGGATAGGTTGTATCTTATTCATATCCAGAATGATATCATGTCCTTAAACATTAATTTTAATCATCAAATGATAATTATTCCTTAATGTATATGATGGGGAAATTAATCTCATCGCTTTCGTGGAGACGGTAATCCGTACGTACGCACGAACGCTACTTCCATTTCATTTTTCATTTTAAAAGGAATAAAAAACAAATGATACATAGTTATATTATTATTACAGTATAATATATTATCTTATATGTGTTACTTTAGTTCATTAACACCATCCTTTATATGTTCCATGTATGGTATGAACGAGTCATATCACTTTGAGGGGGCGGTAGTCCGCACTTCCTCAAATGAAATTATCGTATATATATACAACATGAAACGAATAATGGTATGATATAAAATGGAATTAAAGAAGCTTATATATAAAATAAATATCATTAATATCATATTTAATTATATTACCATCATAATGGCCACCATGATTGGTGATAGGAGATAATTGAACAATCATCGCTTCGTGAGGCGTTTGGTTGCCATCCACAGAAAGATTATGTTCTTGACCCATTAGATGGAGGTTTGTGTAAGTTTAGTTCGAATAATTCTCATAAAAATATCCTAGTATATTTATGATACTGTTTTTGTTACAAAATAAAAGAATCGGAAGAGTTTAGGGGTTGAATAAGTAAAATAAAAGAAAAGAAGTTAAGAGAAATCGTTACCTTTAATTTGGGTAACTCCCTTTGGTTTGAACCAAAAAGGACCCTTTAAGTGCCTTATGCCTAAGGTAATGATTCTAGGAGGAGGATCGGTATGTAGGGAGCTTAATTAGGCAGAGTTTGGATGATCCAAAAGGCTTGAAAGGTGTGAGGAATTGGTTAGAAGTGGTGTTCTTTTATAAGGGGGAGGAGGGGATCTTTTGAAAAAACTTAAAGTATTAATTTATAATAAATTCATATTCGGTTTATAATGGATCCAAAGTAGATTATTCAAAGTATAAGGTGGGGATGGGTCGAAATAATTTCATACAATAGATTTTAGACAGGTTTGGGTGATTATATTAACCTTATCTTTTAGTTTTAACTCTAAGTTAATTAGATTGACATTTACCATGTCACTTTGTATTTTTATATTATATAGTTAATAAACTTAATATATACATCCAAGATACTCCCAAGTGGTCCATTAATGATACACCTATCATGATATAAGTCCTTTTTCCGAACCTTAGATTTTTAGAAATTTAATATCAATTAATAATATAATATTTGTTTTAAAAACTCTTTTATGTCAATTTTGACACTATTTGGTATTTGATTTTTTTTAAAATCATAACAGCATTATTACTTCAAAAAAAGTTACGTAAATAAATACTAACATGTCATATTAACCTATAAAATTCGTGTAATTCATTAAAAGTTTCAAATTATATTTATTTAGGTATTTATAATATCAATTATTTTAATATTTCACTAATAAGGTAATTACTGTATCGTCATTGTGTCATATATATTTTTACTTTTTCAATGTCTAAAAATTATAAATAAAATACCATTATGTAGGAAATATTTTTATATTTCTAATGAATATTTATAATCTAAAATATAACATATATAATCCTATGTAAAAATTTATTTTCTAAAATATATAAGCTTATGTCATTTTTGTATTTACTTTAACTTAATTAATATAAAGTGTCCCTATCGCCTACAAGTGACTCCATGGGGTCCAAAAATAGACCCAAAGATGCCCATGGTCGGGCATGTGTCCACCAATAAGGTTAGGACAAGTTTTAGGGTAATTTATTATTATTATAATATTATTTTTTTACCCTTATTTACCGAATTTACCCTTTAACCATGGTAAATAAAATATTTACCGAAATAATTATTCAAAATGTCTAAAAATAAAAGTTACCTATTTACACAATTTGGACATCATGATTCCAAATATGGAATCCATTTTTCTAAATTCAAAACATAGAAGTGGCTGAAATTAATTTAAAATTAAATCCTACTGTCAAAACAAAAAGCGTGTTTTTAAGATATAATAACTATCAAAAGATTGACACTTATTTATGTCCGGTTTAATTGTGAAATTATGTACAATGACCAAAATTGTATTAAATGGTAAAAATATATTCTAAATATACTTTAAAACTACTCAAATTCATAATTTATCACTATTAATTATTTCGATTAAAAAAGTTGTTTTTAATAAAAAATTTAGTAATTTTCACTATTCATCAAAATATAAAAGTTATCCGAAAAGTACCAAAATTTCATCCTAGGATAATTTTGATATTCCTAATCCAAAAATGAAGTCTATTTTGAAAGATAAAATGTATAAAATTTCAAAAAGTTGGTATTACTATTCATAACGACTACTTTGATTAGTCGCGACGTGTTAGAATATCGAAGTTGCGTGCAACACACGCTACTCTATTATTCAAAGAGAAGCGTACCATGGAAGCTTGGGGTGTTACAAAAAGGCTCCAAATAAGGATTCAGAGCAGGTGAATTCTCCAGAGCATAGTTAACCATAATTTTAAGAACAAGAGGGTATGAAATTTCCATCGGTACCGGGACTGTGTAGCTCTATACAGGATAGCTAGCCGACTAGCCTTGTAAAGGTGGAGTGCTGATATCCTGAAATGTGTTGGGGAGGAGTAGTTCCAAGTTGTCTTGTCTGGGTGATTTCCTCTAATACCTACAATTCATGTAATTTTCTCTATGACTTTGGGCATTGTAAGGGTTACACCTCACCCCTTGAAAGGTGGATTATCAAAAAAATGAAGGCCTTTGGGCCATTTGGTCACTGTAAATGCACTCTATAAGGGATGATGAAGAGTAATTCAATGTTTCATTATCAGTGATTTATATTTTAGCTCTGATAAAACATACCTTTATCAGCTCTAGCTAAAAAGTGCTAATAATTGGTCCTTGGGTCCTATAACATAAAATACTTGTACTGCCTGTGATGCCATTATAAACAATTCATCTTTGTACCCTTCCTTACTAAAATCAACTTTCATGAATCCCAAATCATCTATTTTAACAAAACTTCTATTATCAACCCACTTTCATTGAAAAATCATCACTTTAAAGTTTTTATAATCCAAATCCCATATTTTTTTGATGATGCCAAAGTATGACATATTCACATAAATTGTATTTTTGTCCTTAGTACCAGAAACATGCATCACTTCAGCCACAAGTGTAACTCCACTATTATTCATGATATTTTCTTCATCATGTTCATTAGTATAGAATGTATAACCATTAATTAAATAATCATTATAAGATAATACATACACACTTGGTCCTCCAGATATCCATCAAAGTCATTCTGAAATTGAGTTCGGATTTTCATATGACTTATTAAATATATGGTCCTAAAACCATCATATAAACTATCAATTATATATATTTGATATGCATTTTTCATTACTTGATGGATTCAAATGCCTAAGAGTTTTTTGTGGGTTTCGACATATGGGTCAACCTCCAAGTTGTTATGAAAAATGTAAAGGTGGTCCTGATCCCAATATGTAATATTGATTTTAACAACCTCTCTTCTAGAAATTTCTTCACCTGCAAGACACACAGTGTAATGAGATTTTGATAGAACAATACTTTCCACACCGGACATGTATTCGGTACAAAATTAAACAACTTCCTTGAAAATATATCACTTTGCAATACAACCCTCTAGCCGACTTTGATTTTTTAAATACCCTTTAAAAATCTTCATATACTGTTCAATAGGGTACATCCATCTATAGTGTACATGATCACATAGTTTAATCTCTCTCACCAAGTGAACCACAAAATGAACCATCATATCAAAGAATATCGATGGGAAGAACATTCCCAATTCACATAATATGATGGTAATTTCTTATTCCATGCCTGACAATTTTGTTGGGTCTATAACTTTACTGCATATATCTCTGAATAAGAAACATATTTTAGTTAATGTATAAAAGAAATTCTTGAAAAAAAAATGAAATGTAAATCTATAGGAATCAGATATATCTTCAAAATGTGGAAGTCATGTGATTTCAGACCCTTTAACTTTAAATCAGACATTGAATCAATGTTCTTGATATTCAATGAACACCCCTCTAAAACTTTTACGTCATTCAAGAAGTTACAAAACTGATATCTCTCCGGCCTAGAAAGAGTGTAAGTAGCTAGAGGAAGAAAAGTTTGTTTTCACCATTCACTAGCACCAACTCTTCTCATATTCCCATGTCAACCATGTCCAAAATATATTTAATTCCATCCTTTTTTTGGGTGCATTTAGAAACGTGTTTATGACACTATCACATACATTTTTTTCAACATGAATAACATCAATAAAGTTTCCAACGTACAAAAAATTCTAGTATGGTAATTAAAAAAAACTGATCTCTACTTCCAACTGGTTTTCGTAAGGTTTTTCAAAAGTAGTTTACCAAAAGTAGTGTCCACATCTTTTACTTTCTCAAATAGTTGATCACCTTTTAGTAGAGACAGTGTTGTATGTTCTTATGAACTTCCATCGAATGATGTTGTCTAAGATCGGTACTTATGTCATCAGGGTAGAAATCTATGATGTCCTAGAAACACGGTTTTCAATAAATGTTTCAACCTAATTGACTGTGAACCTTGTTTGTAGATGGGACACCCATGACTTACTTTAATGTTTTATACTAAAAAATTTCCATAATTAATAAAGTCATTTATCATCCAATACAACATGGATCTCAATGTGATGTCTTCATTTCTATAAGAATCATACAACATAACACCTGAATCCCATAATAATTTTAAATCCTCGATCAATGGAGCCAAATAAACATAAATATCATTACCTGGTTGTTTTGGTCTTGATATAAGCATAGATAGCATGATGTTTTTTGGTTTCATGCATAACCATGGTGGAAAGTTATAATTTACCAACATAATCGGTCATTTATTATGAGTTCTGCTTTGAAAACCAAAATGATTTACTCCATTTGTAGATAATGAGAGATGAAGGTTTCTTAGATAATTTCCAAAATTAGGATACTCATGATTGATTATATTCAACTAAGGGGAGTCTATCAGGTGACTTAGTTTCCCATATTTATTTCTTCTGTCTGTGTGTCACGTCAATTTCCCTACGGTCTCCTCACTTATATATAGGTGCCTAAACCTTGGAATTATTATAAAGAACCATAAAACTTTCATAGGATCAGATTCATCTTTCTTGTATCGAGAAGCACCACACTTTGGGCATTTCTAAGTGATTTGTGGTCCTTGTGAAATAGTATACAGTCATTCGGGTAGGTGTGTATTCGTTAAGAGATCATACCCATCCAACGTAGCATTTATTTGGCATCATATGTTTGGATCAGAATCTCATTATCTTTTGGAATCATGTCATTCAAGAGATAAAGTAATTATGTAAAACTAGTGTCACTCCATCCATTTCCTGCTTTTAAATTATACAGTTTCAGTATGACTAACAATGCTATATATTTTAGTGCAACCACCATACAAAGGCGTCTGTGAAAAACTCTTTAACTGCTGATTTTTTTGGGAAATCACGAGGTTCATCTTCAAATTTCATGATCATTTCCTAAATATGATATTCATCATCATTCAAATATATAATCACATCCTCAATATGGTCTTCTTCATTTTACAAAATTGTAATCATATCAGATGATCCATAAAATTCATTGTTATCCCATCCACTAGCTACATTATCTTGTTATCGGTGTTTATTCCAATATTTATAACTTTGATCTATTCTGTGATAGATCAAGTGGTATTATAACTCCTCTGGACTAAATTTTCTTGAATAACAACAATGTAAACACATATAAAGGATTTGAGAAGGGTTATATGCATGATATTTTTCAAACTTGATGAACTCTTTCACTCCATCTTCATACTCTCTTGTCAAACGATTGACATCCATACATTCTTTATTCATATACATCCTATTTGATTTGGTGATATTAGTATTTAACAAAATAAATACGCAAAATATTTATATAATGTAATGGTTTTTATAATTCTATAAAAATACAAACTTAAAAGATTATGAAAAAATTTTAGTTCAAATGTCCTTTGAAAACTGTTTAAAAAATCACATTTGAAATCCTATTAAAAAAACCAACCATTTACACAAATTCCTCTTTAAAATAACACACCCTTTTTAAAATAAATCAATCAGTTCTAAACACTCTTTCACAAAACCACAATTCCTTTTTTAAAGAATTCAAGACAACTTCATGACCCAATAATCTTAATCATTTAAAATGAGCAACATCCCTCTAAGAAACATTTCAAAACACTTGAATCATTTTAAAAGATAAAATTGGTAATTTTCACAAAGACATAGATCCCAATAGAGACACTTTATAAAAGATACATAGAAAACACCTCTATTCATCCCAAATCAGTCAGTGTTGTATAATTCTATCACATTATTCCAAAGGTAGGTGTAATAATAATAATTTCCATAAGAATTTAATATTGTGCTCCCCACCATTGGATATCCCTTATCCCTGATTCCATTGTCCAGTTATATCAATTATCCTTCACCACAACACCAGATTCCCAATGGATATGTTCCATAGTCAGTGACCACACTCACAACCATGAAACACTTATGTTCCAGTTTACTACAAACAATTCATTATCCCAATGATCCTTGGCTCACACCAAATCAATTGGTTATACATGCCAAGAACAATGTATATGTCTCTCATATGAAGTACTATTTGTTCCTTCCTTTATAAATACACCTAATAAAATCTATAAGTATAAACCCATTACATAATCAAAAATTTCTCAAGTGGAATTCCTTTCACAAAAATAATTTCCCTATGCTACTCATCACTAGAAGAAGCTATGTTGATTTCTCGATCCTTTTAAGTACATCATGTCTCAATTCAAAATAAGAAAATAACTTTGGTACTAAACTAATAGATGGTATGATTTTACATATTCTGTTTTCTAAAATCTTCAAAAAGACTTTATAAATGACATTACGAAGAATAGTAATTATAAAATTCTTAACTGAACTCATATCAGTAACCTCTAGAATCAAAGTGATGAGAGTATCATTATAAGTCTCAAGAGAATTCTTACCTCTCCAAAACTCATTCATGAGGTTAACAAAATCAAGTCCCAAAATAGTCTAGAACCTTTTGAAGAAAATTTGATAAAGAAAATATAGTTTTGGTACCTTTGATGTATGCATCAACCTAAATGTCATGACCACTTTATAACATTGAATATAAATAGTTAATAATTTATTCATATAATTTGTTAAAGTTATAATAAAATAATAATTTAGATATTTAGATATAAAATTATGCTAAGAAGAAAATATAATTTGATAACCACTTGAATTATATCATTTGTCCCTTTGAGGGGATTCACCATAAAGTACTTGTCGGTGGAAGGATTCATTACATGTTTTGTTATGGTTATTTGATTAGGGATTCCAAAAAGTGTATCATATAGCTTTGGATAGGTAGGGCTAACAAAATATATGTTCCCCTTATAACTAAATTTATCCCTTAAAAAAATATCAATGTATTCTCCTATGAAGTAGGATTGTCATCCAAACAACATAAATTTCATGTGGTGTGCTTATTCCATTTATGTCATGCATTTATCACTTATTGTTCATTTTCCTATGGGGGAGTTATTTTCAAAACCATGAGGTTACTGGAACTAGAAGGTAGAGATATGATGTAGTTAATTATTTGTATCTTTACTTCTATGTTATGGTATATCAGGTTTAGGGATTTATTTTAAATCAAGTATGTTCTATAATTTCTTCCTCTATCTGTAAGTTTTAGGAGTTTAATTTATGTTTTGGGGGTTTAACATTAGGATTGTTGATTTGTACCAAATACAACTAGTGGTATTAGATCTTTTTCTCATTCTACTATCAGTTACCAAAAAGTGGTATTAAATCTTGTTTACATAACATATGGTGATTATTTTATCCAGACTCGATAGAAAGTCTTGATTTCAAGACTAGTGGGTTTCCTCTAGTGAATTAGTTTTCTAAGACTGAGTCGAATTGCACTAGTAACAAAGTCGTGGTGCCATTGAAATGGGTAAGGTTTGGATTGATATTCAATGGTGGAGGATTTAGACTTTGGGGGGAAATGGCCTTGCTACTCTTGGAGAGTTCAAAAGTTACATTGATTTTAAATTAGTTAGAAGCAAGGTGTTCACTAGAATGGGAAACCATGAGATAAAAGCATTAGATTTTTTAAAAGGTGTGTCCAAGAGAATCTAGATCCAAGAGGGAATAAGGAAATGCCTCAAATATGTTGAGTATTAAAGGTGGATGAGTAGAAGAGGGAGTGATCAAGAAGTATGATTGGTCGAGGTTTTGGTGAAATAGTGGTTCTCAGTGAGAATATATCATTTCCTAGAAAGTGAAGTGTTTTGATCCATATATAGGGAGATCATATTGATTCTTAGTAAGTGTGGGGATGTAATCCCATACTAGGGAGAGTAGATCAATGTCTAGTAAGTACTTGTCCTAGGTTCTCCTAAGTAACCGGGGTTCTCATGATAAATTAAATAGAGGAGATCAAAATCAATCATGAAGTCAATCACATAAAATCTGAATAAAATAAAAAAACTATTCATCTCACCACTAAACACCCTTCACTAAAACAAACCCTTTTTACCCATGTGTAACACATTCCAAAATAAAATAAACCCACTTTATATAACCATCAAAATCCAAATATAATATAGCAAAAATGTTCCCAAATCAAAAACGCTTTTTATAAAGTTCCAACTAGGCCTTTGAGAATTCATTGATAACCAAAAAATAAAATTATTTTTAAGAATTTTCTAAATTATCCTTAAATATTTCACCCAATTTGAACACATAAAATCTTTTTTTAGAGACTAAACACGATTCAAAACTTAATGAACAACTCCTTAAAATAATAAATGAATTAAATTCCAACATAAATATATCAAACATACATAATGGGGTGGAAAAAATTCATATAAGATATAATTACATATTAATAAATAAAATTAATATATAAGATTCATAAAATGATAACAAAAGAACACCAAAGTTCAATAACAATCAAATCCCCTTCAAAAAGCGACATTTAATTAAAAAATAAAGTAGAAATATTAATTTATTACTTATAGATTATGTTTTAAGCTCATTAGGTGGCTTGAACAACTGTTTTAAAAATATAATTTCATGGAAAGGGCATATAAAGAATTTACACAAACACTTAGAGTGAATTAGGAAGTGGTTCTAACAATATACAGATAAATGAACTTTGGGAAACCCATTTAAGTTAACTTGAAGGTAACCTTAATAAGAAATCATTATGTCATCATCCAAACTAGAATAATTAAATATACATTAGATGAAGAAGGGGTTTAAAATACTCAAGCACTTAAATAATGTCAATTTAAAAGAGTTTCATACAAACAACTACCTAAACAAAGTTCAGATGATAATAAACATCAGAGGAAGTGAAGAGAGTGATGGTATTATGGATATCTTCTAATAAACCCAACAAGTGACTGGAAAACATTTAAAAACTTTATAAAAAGGTATAAGTGTAACCATATGAGAAACCCATAAACATGACTATTATAATACATTCATACTTGAAACAACCTTTTCCATGTTCACACACACACACACATTCAGGGTATACGATCATGTTTCACCAAAGGACCACCAATTTCTTTTAAAAAACAAACCAACATGCAATTAATTTAGTGCACAAACAAGGACCACCAATGACCATGATTTTCAATGGGGAATTTAACCCATATAATTCATTGCACCACCATCAAACAAAGAGAAAGAAGAAAAAACTCACTGTGGAGGTGTTGTTCAATGCGCGGTGGAGGTGCGTTCATGGCGGAGGAGAGGCACACAATGGAGGAGACTTCCAACGGAGGAGAGGTGCCTGACAGAGGAGAGGCACACAATGGAGGAGTGGTGCACGACGGAGGTGTGGTGCATGACAGAGGTGTGGCACACGACGGAGGTGTGGTGCGCAATGGAGGAGAGGCGTACAACGGTCTGGTTCATGGAAGAGGAGAGGTGCACAACATAGGTGTGGTTTGCGGTAGAGGAGAGGCAATGAGAGAGAAGGAGGAGGAGCGACGACAATGATCGACTTCCCCAAAAGCTTGAGGTGTGTGAGGAATGGGGAGAAAGTTAGGGTTTTTTTATAAAACCCAGTGAACCTTTTATCAGCGCTAGCTAAAAAACTACTGATAAAGGTATATTTTATCAGTGCTAATAAAACATGCCTTTATTAGCACTTTTTAGCGCTCATAAAGATATGCCTTTTTCAGTGCTAAAAAAGAGCTGACAAAGATATAATGTTAATAATTTAATTCTACTATTATATATATTTAAAAAATTATATACATGATAAATATATATTTATATTTATAAAATTATAATTTAAATAATTATAAAATTTTAAGAAATATATTTATTATATTTATAATCTGAAATATATATAATAAATATATTAATTATATATATTTATAAGATTATAGATGTATATAACTATATTTCTTCTAATTTTATAATTATTTATATGAATGTATATTTATTTATATTTATAATTATAAATGGATATATATATTTATTTATTTAAATAATTATAAAATTATAACAAATTAATATTTCAAATATTTATAAATTTATTAATATTTATATTTAATATATTTATTATAATTTTATAATTAATTAAATATATCAGTATTTATTTATAACTATAAATATAAATATTTGTATTTATTTCTCAATATTTCTATATATTTATTTAATTATATATCACATTATATATGAAAAAATAAATAGTTTTTATGAATTAATAATTATTTAAATAAATGAATATTTATTTATTTGTAATTAAAAATTATAATAAATAAATTATTGATAGTTGAAATTATATATATATATATATATATAATTATAAAATTATAAAAAATATTTTTATAATTTTATAAACATATATAATTAATATATTTATTATAAAATTTTAATTATTTAAATATATTTACATTTATTTAGAATTATATTTATAACTATTTGTATTTATTTATAGATATTTGTATATAAATATATATAATTAATATATTTATTATAATTTTTTTCTTTTTTAATTTTATCTATATTTATTTAGGAATTATAATTATAAATATTTGTATTTATTTATCAATATTTATATATATTTATAAATAAATTTATTTAATTATATATTTATAACTTTATAAGTAGTATAATAAATATATTTATTATAATTTTTTAATTTTTTACATATATATATATGTATTTATAGATATAATTATAACTATAAATAAATATATTTATAAATATTTGTTTATATTTATAAATATATAAATACAAATATATATAAGTATAATATATGTATTTATTGTAATTTTATAATTATTTAAATATATAAATATATATATAGTTATAATTATAATTATAAGTAAATATATTTAAAAAGTATTTC
The DNA here is from genome assembly GCA_963277665.1 of Viscum album. Classification (NCBI taxonomy): domain Eukaryota; kingdom Viridiplantae; phylum Streptophyta; class Magnoliopsida; order Santalales; family Viscaceae; genus Viscum; species Viscum album. The sequence continues at coordinate 5,018,920 of OY728129.1, forward strand.
TATATACTTAAATTCAATAATTATAAATATAATAAATATATTTATTATTTAAATATATTTAATGTAATTTTATAAGTATTGAGAACATAATATAGTATATATATGGGTAACATGAATTAATCATACACACCTAGTAAAATATACATAATAAAAAACGAGTCATCAATGAATAACATGAATAATAATAAGCGTGTAATGTATAAATGAATATTCATGATGATACATAACATATATGCACACATGATCAATATATTAATTGACCAAATTCATTGGATACACAAATATATTTAATTATAATCTTATACTTTTTTTAAAACATTATATATATATTTTTGAATTATTAAAAAGTATATATTAATTATAAACATGCATTTTTTATTTAATATATACAAATAAAAATTATTTTTGAATATAAATATAATAATTGTATATAAATTATTATTAAAAACTTTTATCAGCGCTAAGAATAGAGTTGATAAATCTTCCATTTATCCGTGCTAAAAAAAGTGATGATAAAGGGTACATCTTTATCAGTTCTTTTTTAGCGCTGATAAAGGGGAGATTTTTTAGTGCTTTTAACTAGTGCTAATAAATCCCCCTATCAGTGCTTTCTGGTTATCGCTGATAAAAAGGCGCGCTTCCCTTACCCCGTTTTGCGGTCATTCATCGCCTGAAATCAAATCATGGATGGAAATACATGAAACAAGACTATAGAATAATGAATGATAGAAATCATATGCCAAGGATAATCAATAGAGGTGATCCCATTTAACAAGATTTACATATTAATTCTCATAAATAATCCATGTTCACAGTTCTGAAAGCAATGATTGTCGTAAAAAATAGGAAACAAAATTAGGGTTTCTAATCAGACATTCCAAAATCACAAAAAATAAAATGGATACTAACCAGAAACTGATGGGGATCAAAGGGTTGTAGATGGGGAGATGAGGATGAGGATGTGGAGAAACTTAAGCGGAGATGAGGAGATATATTTACTGTTCTAGGTAAAACTCTGGATTCAGAGAGTATTCAAACGCGTGAGAGATCGGTCACGAGTGGTGTGATGTGAAAGAGAGAATGGGGGGAGGTGCGGAAGAGGGACATTGAGCAGGAAGTAGAAGAGGTAGACATGAGAGCCATATGTTGAGGAGGGAGGAGAGGTGGGAATCACTGGAATGACAGGAACCCTGTGGTGGAGAAAATGGAAATGCAGGATAGATCGGGCTCAAGTGGGGGGAGAGGAGGCAGACGAAAATGTTAGGAGGGAAAACAATTCATGAGTGATGACACATGTGCCCCCAGAAAAACCAACTTTTATATACATACATAGAAGATGTATCATGAATTTATAAAATATTGAAAACTTAAAAATAATTGGAGGAACAATTTGATCCGGCCAAATTCACACCACCGTGGAAAAGTACATGCATTTGCAGTGTCCAGTGTTTGGTAGACGAAACTAATCATCACATAATTCAATTTTAGCAGTGACAACCTCTCATCTTTGATTGATGGGCATTTGGGAATACACAAAAGGATACCTTCACCCACATCCTATTCCCATAAGTCGAAACTAAGCAGACCTCCACTCTGAATTCAACCACAAACACCACCCCACTCCCCAAACCCCTGCAAAGAACCCCACCCTCACGCTCACATACATCCCCACACCCATATACCATGAATCCTCACCATCATCGTCATCACCCTTTTCCTATTCCCTTGAAAGAGTATTGTTTCATCTAGGCAGTGGAGGACCGAAAATTCAGACGTTCCCCCAAAATTTAGAACCATCAAAACTCTGCATTTGCATGGCCCCCGGTATCTGTAACATCATGTTACGTTTTCAGGTACTTTTGATGTTTCTAAGTACCTCTGTTTTGGATTAGTGACCTGGGAGAGTTGGGAGAACTTTAAAAGTTGTTTTGGGGCAAAGGGAAAGTCGCACAGGTGGCGCACGAGTTGTCTACACCATGCGGCCAAACCGTGCGTAGTAGGTCTTAGAGGCAGTAGCTTCTGCACGGGTAGTGCATAGTTTGTCTAACCGTGCAGACAAACCATGCAATTAGGGTGGCCGAGGCAGAAGCTAACGCATGACTAGTGCACGGTTTGTCAAACCGTGCGAACAAACTATAAAACCACTTAAATGAGATCCTTAAATTGTGGATCTCAGTCAGTTTTTCCTCTAAGTGCCTTGTTTTTCCTCCTAAGCGGCCCTAACTCAGGTTTTGTCTTCTCCTAAGGTTAGAGTAGGTTCTCCCATCATTCCGGAGGTGATCCAAAGGCTCCTCTTGGTGAATCGAAGCCATATTCTTGAGGTATGTGATCGTTCTTCAACGTTCTTGATCGGTTTCTTAGATCTACTTAGATCTACTTCTCTTCTTCTCTCAGTTTCTTAGATCTATGCCCGTTATGGGTAGATATAAGTGTGTGGTACTATATTTGATGATATTTGGTCTTTATCTTTCTAAGATAATAGATCTAATGTGGGTTTTTGAAGAAAAAACCCGGTTTTCTTGAGCGTTCTCGACCGTTGTGGTTTTGGTCAAAACCTTCAAGGTAGGTGGTTCAGTACCGACATGCCAAATTGATTATTATTGTATTTTCTTGATTTATTTTAATTGTTGATTTAAATTCAACTACTCAAGTTTTGTTTCAATTAAATTGATAAAAACTCGATTCCAGTGAGTTGATATATTTGAAATGGTTTTGGCATGGAAATTTGGAAAACCCCAATCCCATTGAATTGGGTATGTTTATAGAAATTGGTCGATTTAAATTATTGAATTTAAATTGCGGATTTGTTGGAAATGATTTCAATTAAATTGTTTAATTTAATTGTGGAAATAAATTGTGTGATGATGGAATTAGTTTTTAATGGATTTCAAACTGGTGAAAATGGCTTAAAATTATTTGATAGAAACCCATTGGTTTTATCTTGTGAAAAAGACATGTTTTGAATAAAACCTATTTTGGTTTTAAATGGAATGAAATTGGCACTTTTGAAATGGAATAATGGGATTGATCATGTTTTAAGAATTCTTAAAATAGTTCGCCCATCATATAAGAGAGCATGCAAGCCTTAGGTAGTTAGTGAGTTATTTGGATAGACTCTACGCTACGACAATGTTCTAAAACATACTTGCGGTGAGTCACATCCCCGACGGGTTGGTGATGAGTCTCTTTTGGCTAGTGTCATAGGAACGTGTGTATACACATTTTTCTGAGTTCACATAGAGAGTGTGGAATCCTATAACTGGTTAATACTATCGTACATTTTGGCAGATGACCATGTTGCTCACTTGTTTATTTATATTTGAGATATAAATGTATGTCAATGATTTTGAACTGATTTACATGCCTACTGAATTTATATAAACTATTTTATATAAATGTTTTGCTTAAGCCATTGTTTTATAAATATTCCATCATTTGTAAAGCCTTTGCTTAAAATATTTATTTCCATCCTTTGAAAATGTATAGCATATTTGAAAAATTGGCAAACCTATTTATTTGAAAAATTGAAAGATTTTCTTTGGATAATATATATTTGGAATCTGTTATGGAATATTTTGTGGTATCCTACTGGTCTTAGGATCACACCCTACTTTTTTCCTTCAGGTGTTTGTAGAATTTCTTCTTCCAGGATCGAGAAAAGGGAAGGGACCTCTTGGAGGTGGGTCCAGCTGTTGATCTTTGGTCTTGGTGATTTTTGTCCTTAGGGACCTTGGGGCTGTTTTTACCATCTTTAGTACTTGGGGTGTAGTACTTTGGGATTTTTATGCCTCTTTGTATTCTGGTACACTACTCCCAGTGGAGTTTTATTTTTGTTTTTCATAATGTCTTGTTTCATTTGCTTCCACATTCTTATTGAAAAATCGTTACCACTTGCATGTTGTGTGATGCCAGGTGCTAGTCGCCATCCCATGGGGATTGGGAACACCCTTCGGGCTATGTCAGGGCCGGCTCGGTTATCGGGTTACCAGGGTACCCGGGATGGTTCATGACAAAGTGGTATGAGAGGGAGGTTAAGCATCTTTTCTTGATGACAGTGTGCATTTGAGTATTCTTGTCGGGACTTAAGAGGTAGTTGTGATTGAGTGCCTAGCCAGCTCTCCCCACAATGAACCTTAAGTCACCAGGGTTGTATAGGGAAATACGACTTGTGGATTAGTTCTTTTATTTTACCTATTTTGATTTGAATAGAGTGGAATCCAAATCTTGTTATCCCTTCTTTTAAGAATAGTTTTTCTTGTTACTCGGTTTGGGTGTTAATCCATGTATTTTTATGCTATGTAGCATTATGCCTCTAAGAAGACATGAAAATCAGATCCAAAAAGAGGCTACTGCTGAATCTCAGCAAGCAAGTCCTATTGTGGATCCGAGTCTGGTTGAGGTGATTGTTCGCACTGTCCAAGCTTTGGGACATGCACCACCTCCAGTTTCTGTTCAGAATACACATATAGATACTCATAGTGATATTATCCAAAGTCGTTCTCAAGAATTCCTACGCCAAAAGCCACCAGTTTTCAAAGGTTCCACTGACCCGCAACATGCTGAAGAATGGTTGAGTAAGATTGAACGTCTGTTTGGGTTCTTGGAGACACCTGATGTGATCAAGGTGAAGTGTGCCACCTTCGTGCTAGAGGGACCAAGTAGGAGATGGTGGGACACAATGGTGACGGCTGGGAAACATGAGGGTTTGGAGTGGAAAGAATTTAGGTTCCTTTTCACTAACCAGTTCTATCCAGAATCAATGGTGTTGGCCAAGGCTGTGGAGTTTTTCAAGCTTGAGCAGGCCAAAAAAACCGTGACTAAGTACTCAAATCATTTTTCTGAGTTGGTATAGTTTCCTCCTGAGATTTTATCTAATGAGAGGATGAAGGCTCGACGATTCAAGTTGGGACTTCGATCAGATATCCGTTCTCAGGTTTTCTTACTGAAGCTACTCACTTATGCTGATGTGCTGGATAAGGAGATGATGGTTGAGATGGACTTGTCCAGAAAGTCAGGTTTGAAGGAGGTTCTTTTCCCTCCTAGTGGCAGTGTTAGTTCCTTTAAAGGAAAATGGAAGCGTGATGTTCCTCATGGTATTTCTCAATAGTAGAGTCATTCCAAACCTCCGGTAGCACCAGGAGGGGATTCTTTGACTTTCAATCATTGTGGAAATCCAGGACATTATAAGAGGGTTTTCACTGAGGCACCCAAGAACTGTAGATCCTACAGATGTTTAGGGAACCTACATAGATTCTTCCATCACTTCTCTACTCCACATGGTGGAACAGTATGATCAGCACCTTCAGATACTGTGGGGAAATCAAATGCTTCACGTACAAAAGGGTTCCATCCACAGGAATCCGGAACGAAGCTTCTTTAGTGGAAGAGTCGCCAAAGGTAGCTAATACAGGTCCTGCAACTGTGAGAGGTACCATTACTATAGATTCATTTTTAGTGATGGCTCTTTTTGATACTGGTGCGTCTCAATTTTTTATTTCAAACCATCTTTTTAACCTGCTTAATCTACCTATGGAACTTTTATCTTGTGTGATGGATATTACTACACCCCTTGGTACAATGAGAGAGAAGGGTCTCCGTAGTCCTACTTGTGTCTTCTCTCTATCAAATGTCGATATTGATTGGAGTTTTCTAGTTCTCGACATGAAATATCTTGACGTCATATTTGGGTTGGATTGGATCATTGCCAATAAAGCCCAGATCGATTTTTATCTTCGACAGGTCTACCTTACTACACCCAGTGGTGTGTCTCTTATTTTTGAAGGAGAATGGGACCCAAGGTCAAGCAGAGCCGGACCCTCTTATCTAGAGTTGGGGAAAGTTATATCAGTGTTTTATTTTGATCTAGAGAGGGATTCAATGTGTGGTGATCTTCCTCCAGCCATCTCTGAGTTTCCCAACATGTTTCCTTCTTACTTCTCTGGTTTGCCACCAGTAAGAGAGTTTGATTTCTCTATTGAATTAATGCCTGGTACTCAAACAGTTTCTATTCCCTCTTACCAAATGGCTCCAGCTGAACTAAAGGAACTTAATTCTCAGTTAGAAGATCTTCTTGAGAAAGGTTTTATACGCCCGAGTGTGTCACCTTGGGCAGCTCCAGTTCTCTTCGCCAAGAAGGTAGATGGTTCTCTTCTCTTATGTGTTGATTATCGAAAGCTCAATCGAGTTATGATAAAGAACAAATATCTGTTAACGCGGATTGATAATTTTTTTGATCAATTGAAAGGGGCAAAGTGGTTTTCAAAAATTGATCTTTGATTTGGTTACCATCAGTTGAGGATAAAAGAATCTGACATTCATAAGACCGCTTTTTAGAAGTAGGTATGGACATTATGAGTACCTTGTTATGCCCTTCGGCCTAACAAATTCTCCTGCAGTTTTCATGGATTTGATGAACAAGGTTTTCTGTGAGTATCTAGATACTTTTGTGGTAATCTTTATGGATGACATTCTTGTCTACTCCAAGTCTGAGGAGGATCATGTGCATCATCTGAGAACAGTTCTGAGTCTTCTAAGGAATCACCGACTTTATGCCAAGCTTTCAAAGTGCGATTTATGGATTTGGAAAGTGAAATTATTGGGACATGTGGTGTCATAACAAGGAATATCAGTTGATCTTGAGAAGGTGAGGGCTGTTATGACTTGAGATCAACCATGAAATGTTTTTGAGATTTGGAGCATCTTGGGCTTAGCAGGATATTATCGCTGGTTTGTTAAAGACTTCTCAAAGTTAGCTTCTCCAATGACTGCTCTGACTTGAAAGGGAGTGAAGTTTTCCTAGAATGATAAATGTCAGAGTTCTTTTGTTGAGATAAAGCGTCTTCTGACTACTGCACCGGTGTTAATTCTTCCTGAGGCTGGGATAAGTTATGTGGTCTTCTGTGATGAATCAGGTTCAGGTTTGGGATGTGTCCTTATGCAAGGTAATCATGTTTTTGCCTATGGGTCTCGTTAGCTTAAGACTCATGAGAAGAACTATCCTACCCATGACCTTGAACTTGCAGCTGTAATGCACAAACTTAAGTGTTGGATACATTACCTTTATGGAGAAAGGTTTACTGTGTATTCAGACCACAAGATCTTGAGTTATATTTTCTCTAAAAAATATTTGAATCTCCACCAAAGGCGTTGGGTGGAGTACCTAAAATCTTTCGACTTTGACATTTCCTATACCCCGGGAAAAGAGAATGTAGTTGCAGATGCGTTAAGCAGGAAACTTCTATCACAGGCTGTGAAAGAATAATCAGAAGAATGGAGTTTGATGGCTCTTTTTGCTCAGTTGCATATTGGAGTTCAGTTGAAGGGGAATGAAGTTTCTTTAGCCAGTGTTCAGTTGACTTCTTCTCTCCTCGAGTTAATTCTTCAGGAACAACAACTGGATGATGAATTCCATAGCATTAGGGACTCTCTTTATGGTGGGGAGACCGACACCTAGTGGTCGTTCTCCAAAGAGGGTGTTCTATGTTATCGAAACCGTTACGTTGTGCCGTTAGCAGCAAGGAAGGATGTAATGGGGGGTTGCCATAACTCTTAGTGGGATGTAAACCCAGGAACCACAAAGATGTTTTATGACATGTGGTGGCAGTTCTGGTGGCTAGGTATGAGACGGGACATCACTGAGTTTGTATCTCGTTGCTATACATGCCAGCAGGTGAAAGTCGAGCACCAGAAACCTTCGGGTTTTCTTCAACCACTTCCAGTCCCTACATGGAAGTGGGATGAAATCTCTATGGACTTTGTGTTTGGGTTACCTCAAACCCAGAGGAAGAAGAATGTGATATGGGTTGTGATAGACAGACTAACTAAGTCGGCTCACTTTATACCTACTCGAGATACAACCAAATTTTAAGAGTTGGGAAATATCTATGTGAAAGAAGTTGTTCGTTTTCATGGAGTTCCATATTCTATAGTCTCTGATAGGGATCCTCGGTTTACTTCTCAATTTTGGAGAGGCCTTCAAGAGGAACTAGGATCCTAGGTTCGTTTGAGCATGGCCTACCACCCACAGTCAGATGGCCAGATAGAAAGAGCAATTCAGATCCTTGAGGATATGCTCCGCGCTTGTGTTCTTGACTTTGGTGGGTCTTGTGATGATCATTTAGGGATATATGAGTTTTCTTATAACAACATTTATCAGTCTGCGATCAAAATGGCTCCTTTTGAGGCTTTGTATGGCCGTCCTTATAAATATTCTTTATGTTGGTCAGATATTGGTGAAAGCTCTTTGGTAGGACCAAGTTTGGTCCAAGAGATGACAACTAAGATCTAGTTGATTCATCAGAAAATGTTGATAGCACAGAGTCGGTACAAGTATTATGCTGATTGTCACCGTAAACATTTAGAGTTCTCAGTTGGTGACCAGGTGTTCTTGAAAGTTTCACCTCGATTAGGTCATCGACAGCTTGGGAGGCAAGGGAATCTTGCTCCTCGTTTTGTGGGACCTTTTGAGGTTGTTGGTCTTGTAGGGAAAGTTTCTTACCATCTAGATCTACCACCAAAGCTGACGTCGATACATAACGTGTTCTATGTATCGCAGCTATGAAAGTATCTCTCTAATCTATCTCATGTTGTGAGCTGGAGTGATCTTGATATTGAACCAGATTTATCTGTTACTGAATGACCAGTTAGGGTTATTGATTCTGAGACCAAGGTACTTTGTGGGAGAACGATAACCCTAGTCCATGTACTTTGGCAGAATGGTTCTGATTCTCATGAGACGTGGGAAAGGGAGGCACTAATGAGAGAGCAGTGGCCTCATCTTTTTGACGTGGAGGTTTCTTCATAGGCTTTCTGGGGGCAAAAAGATCTTATGGTGGGGAGGTTGTAACATCACGTTATGTTTTCAGGTACTTTTGATGTTTCTAAGAACCTATATTTTGGAGTAGTGACTTGGGAGAGTCAGGAGAACTTTAAAAGTTGTTTTGGGACAAAGTAGAAGTCGCATGGACGGTGCATGAGTTTTCTAAACCGTGCGGCCAAACCGTGCACAGTAGGACTTGGAGGCAATATATTCTATATGGGCAGCGTGCAGTTTGTCTAACTGTGTGAGAAGGGTGGTCGAGGCAGAAGCTAACGCATGGCTAGCGCACGGTTTGTCAAACCGTGCGACCACTTAAATGAGATCCTTAAATTGTGGATCTCACTCAGTTTTGCCTCTAAGTGCCTTGTTTTTACTCCTAAGAGGACCTAACTCGGGTTTTTTCTTCTCCTAAGGTCAGAGAAGGTTCTCCCATCATTCTGGAGGCTATCCAAAGGCTCCTCTTGGTGATTTGAAGCCAGATTCTTGAGGTATGTGATTGTTCTTCATTGTTCTTGATCGGTTTCTTAGATCTACTTAGATCTAATTCTCTTCTTCTCTCGATTTCTTAGATCTATGCCTGTTATGGGTAGATCTAAGTGTGTGGTACCATATTTTATGAGATTTGGTCTTGATATTTCTATAAGAAGATATCTAAGGTGGGTTTTTGAAGAAGAAACCCGGTTTTCTTGAGCATTCTCGACCGTTGTGGTTTTGGTCAAAACCTTCGAGGTAGGTGGTTCCATCCCGACATGCCAAATTAATTATCATTGTATTTGCTTGATTTATTTCAATTATTGATTTAAATTCAATTTCTCAAGTTTTCTTTCAATTAAATTGATAAACACTCGATTCTAGTGAGTTGAGATATTTGAAATGGTTTTGGCTTGAAAATTTGGAAAACCCCAATCCCATTGAATTGGGAATGTTTATGGAAATTGGTCGATTTAAATTGTGGATTTGATGGAAATTATTTCAATTAAATTGTTGAATTTAATTGTGGAAATAAATTGTGTGATGACGTAATTGGTTTTGAATGGATTTCAAACTGGTGAAAATGGCTTAAAATGATTTGATATAAACCCATTGGTTTTATCTTGTGAAAAAGGCATGTTTTGAATAAAACCTGTTTTGGTTTTAAATGGAATGAAATTGGCACTTTTGAAATTGAAGAATGTGATTGATCGTATTTTAAGCATTCTTAAAATTGTTTGTCCATCATGTAAGAACGCATGCAAGCCTTAGGTAGTTAGTGAGTTATTTAGATACACTCTACTCTACGACAACGTTCTAAAACATACTTGCGGCGGGTCACATCCCCGATGGGTTGGGGACGAGTCTCCTTTGGACAGTGTAATAGGGACGTGTGTATACACATTTTTCCGAGTTCACATAGAGAGTGCGGAATCCTATAACTAGTTAATACTATCGTAATTTTTGGCAGATGACCATGTTGCTCACTTGATTATTTATATTTGAGATATAAATGTATGCCAATGATTTTTAACTACTTTACATGCCTTCTGAATTTATATAAACTATTTTATATAAATGTTTTTCTTAAGCCATTGTTTTAGAAATATTCCATCATTTGTAAATCCTTTTCTTAAAATATTTATTTCCATCCTTTGAAAATGTATAGAATATTTTGTTAGAATATGATTTTGAATTTCCAAACCTGTTTATTTGAAAAATTGAAAGCTTTTCTTTAGATAATCTATATTTGGAATCTGTTACGAAATCTTTGGTTGTATCCTACTGGGCTTAGGCTCACACCCTACTTTTTCCTTTGGGTGTTTGTAGAATTTCTTCTTCCAAGATCGAGCAAAGGGAAGGGACCACTTGGAGGTGGATCTGGCTATTGATCTTTGGTCTTGGTGAGTTGTTTCCTTAGGGACCTTGGGGATGTTTTTCCCATCTTTAGTACTTGGGTTGTAGTACTTTGGGCTTTTTATGCCTCTTTGTATTCTGGTACAATACTCCCAGTGGGGTTTCCTTTTTGTTTTGCATACTATCTTGTTTCATTTGCTTCCGCATTCTTGTGGTAAAATCGTTCCCAGTTGCATGTTGTGTGATGCCAGGTGCTAGTCGCCAACCTGTGGGGATCGGGAACGCCCTTCAGGCTATGTCAGGGCCGGCTCGGTTATCGGGTTACCAGGGTACCCGGGCTGGTTCGTGACAGTATCGACCCCCAAAGGTCATTCGACGAAACGTTGAACCATGATAGAAAATTGAGGCGCCCGAGCGACTGCGAGATCTCGCCTGACAGATGATTATGTGACAAGTCCAATATCTCCAGGTTGGAAAGAGCAGATATTTGGTTCGGGATTTTACCGGAGAATCCATTTTGACTAAGATCCAATATGAGGAGGCAATTTAGTTGACCGATCTTGAGAGGGATGGATCAACAGAGGATGTTGTTGTGAAGGTCAATCATGGGTTGTATGTTGGGGATCTGATTGTACGTTCTCGTAGGAACCTATCCTATTTTTGGTGATTGAATTGCTAAGATCACTACGGGAAAAAATGATTTTTGTGACGGGAATAAATCCCATTGCAAATAGTCTGTCAAAGAGGTTATTTGTGATGGCAAAATCAATCCATCGCAAATAACTAATTATTTGCAATGGGACTAGGCATCCCGTTGCAAAAACATATACGCGGTTTGGCGCGGTTTGCGCGCCAAACCGCACAGAAGGGTATTTGCGACGTGTAGGCACCTCCTGTTGCAAATACCGAGGGGTGGTAAACACTAGTTGCGACAAGGGATCCCCCGTGACAACTAGTGCATCCCCCATAGGGTATTTGTGAATGGTCCCATCGCAAATACCCGACGACAGTAAAAACTATTTATGACGGGATGTTGTCCCGTCACAAATAGTGTGTTTGTAACATCCCAAGGTTTTCTAAAAATAAATTGAAAATTCTTGAAATTTTGTTAAGGTATATATTTATAAGTATCCTTTAAACATAATTTATTTCTTCTATGTTTTGAATTTCAAGAAACTGTCATCTACAATTGTGTTCAGTATGTTATTTAGAGTCTGATGAAACAAACTTGTTTTTTTGGTGAATAGTAACATGCCCTTATGAATAGTAATATGAATAGTAATATGACCTCATGAATAGTAAATAATAATATTATTTTATTTTCCCATGGCAATAGGATAATGGGATCTTAATTAATTTTCCAATGTCACATAAAACTAATTGCACTTCAATATTGTTATTTTTCGAATTAACTGTGACCTTATTTAAAAATTAAATTAATAATATTTAGAAAATTATTTTTGAAAAATGGAGTTCATTTTTGAATTCTACACATCAAAAAATGGTTGGGGTAAATTTTTGGTATTTTTCTGAAACTCTTGAATTTTCGGTGAATAGTGAAAATACGATAAAATACCGTATAATCAATTTATCAGTAAAAATGAACTATTTATGAAATCATAAGTGATGCAAGGACACTTTCTTCGAACTCACTTGATATTTTAACTAATTAAGGCCACTTTATTTGAGATTATTCCTAGTCTTGATAAAAATATTATAATAATAATTAAAATAATCTAAAATACCTCCCCTCCTCCACTATAAATATCACCCTCACTCCCCTCTTCCTCCCACACCTCTCCAGCCTTGAGCATTGGCTAAATTATGCCAAATTCCCTCCCCAATCTTCTTCCCCACGTCCTAGAGCTTCTGGTCTCACCAAAAGACCAAGACCAAAGCCCTTAAGGAGGATCTCAAGGAGAAGAGATCAAGAGGTAAACATCCTCTTTCGTTTTCATTCTTTTCTTCCATTTTATGTTATTCTATTCCTTTTCCTTTGTATTTTGTTGGGATATTTCATTAAATATTTCCCATTACTGTCCAAATTTTGTATTATTGATGAGATATTCCATTCCTCTCATCAATCTTGTTTTTATGAAATTTTAAGAGACGCCGTTATGCTGCCGAATTTTCGTAAGAAATTTCTCATGTTTTCTTTATTTCATTTTTCATTTCTCTTCTTTCTTCACCCCCTCTTATCCAAGAGGCATGAAATATCCAGAATCATGTATATTCTGGAAGTTTTCATGTTTATGGAAAATTAAAAATCATTATTCCTCTCCTCTCTCACTTATTTAAGGAATAAAAACATTGTCCGTGATGTGTCGAATTACCGACATCGTGGACGATGTAATTTCACTTTCCATTAATTCTTTAAAGTCTGGTCATGAAACCATTTATATGGTTGAACCAGGTATTAATATATGTTTTATGACTCATATATGGTTCTGTAATTCTTTTGTACTCATGATTAAAATTTATAAGACTAAATGAGGTTGTAATTATCAAAGAACCACTTAAATGATCTAAACAAACATAATTAATGTTTTAACTTATGAATCATCATCATATAAAGCATCAAAGTGATAAATGGTATAATTTATGGTACTGAAAATATATAAATACTACTCCATTCCAATTCTATAGTTTCACTTCCAATCAATAAGAATGATTCATCATGAACCGATTGTGAAAATCACAAAAGAACTCACCCAAAATAATGCAAGGGACAAAATACTAACAATTAAGGGGTGAAATGAGGTTATGAAATGACCATATAAGATGTTATAAACATGAAAATGTTTATGTAAAATACTAATAACACTCTTTTAACCATTATACAGGAGTTTTAAACAATTTTGAAGTAAGACAAGCCCAAGGTAAGAGAATTCTTAACCCGATTTCCATTCTTTGGGTTAACCATCTACTTTATTATTTATGTGCTATTTAAATTGTTTGTGTGATGGGTTATATTTATATTATGTTTCATTATGTGTATTTACATATTATATACATGTTCCATCCACTCTATTAAATCTCACTTCAAGTATATGATGTTTATAAGGGACTTTTCTTCTAAAATCCCCTTTTAAAATTCTGTTTTACAATATTCAAAAGCAATGTTTTTATGATATTATTTATGTTGTATGATTATGTTTTGGTTATTGGGAATTGTTTATGATGAAGGGTGGGACTTATATTTCCCTCCAATTCATTGGGTATGAGTAAGTTGGAGGTCGGCCGTATGGTTACTCCAAGTGTAACTGTGATGGTTACACAAAGTAAGGTAGCCGTGAGGGTTACAAATTTTAAGGTAGCCAAGATGGTTACAAGATTATGTAAGTAATGCCCCAAGATACCTCTATGATTATATTTATGTTTGTTTGGATCTTGTGTAAATATCATGTTACACAAAGTAAGTATTTATGGGTGGAAAGCATGTCCTCTGAAAATGTTTTCATACGTCATGCGTATTCATGGACTAATGTGATTTTTCCTTATTTTCATACCTTACTGAGCTTTTGTGCTCATCCCAAGTTTTTAAATGATTTTTCACAGGTTAATGGATGAGTAATACAAGGAAGGAATACATGTTAAATGTTGAAGAATTGTCAAGGAGTCTTGTTTTACGTTTTAATTTTTTATATTCTGAGGAAAATGGAAACTGATTTTATGGTATCCACTATGTAACAATGTGTAATGTTATGAATGTTTTGTCTTTATTCTCTAAAGATCTAAACTTGAAAAGATCCTCAATGTAAAAGGAAGTGTTTTCTTAAATAAATTCAAGATTATGTATGTAATATGTGCGGGTCTTTATAGTTGGTATCAGAGGATGGTTTAGATAACTTTAGGGGTAAGGTGATGCTAATAGAATACCATAAATAATTTTCACTCTATGTTTAATTTGTTATAGAATTTAAAGATTACCATGTTGCTTCATCTAAGAAATGTTTGTTTAGAATGGTTGTCCGCAGAAGGAACATGGATTCTGAAGAGGAGAGGCACCGACAGAATGACATCCTTCCTGATCTACAGCCCGGAATGGTAGGGATTGGAACCGAGCAGTTTGTGACAGTAATGGCTCAGCTAATGCAGGCTATAAATGGTGGTGGCATCCATGCAAGAGAACCAATAGAGGTACCCCAATGGAACATGACAGTGGTGGAACATTTTATGAGACAACATCCTTCTGCATTCAATGGATCTTCTGACCCAGTGGCAGCAGAAGGATGGATTAAATCCCTTGAAAAGATATTTGATGTTATGGGATGTTCGGACAATCAAAAGGTAAGTATTTCCATTTATCGTTTTGAAGGGGAAGCTGGTCAGTGGTGGTCAATGGTAAGGAATATCAGGGGTCGAGAGGATTTTGATGCCTTAGTGTGGGATTAATTTAAAAGTCTTTTTCGTGAAAAATATTTTCCTAAGGTGGTGCGACTTAGAATGGAGAAACAATTCCTTGAATTGAAACAAAAGGAGGAAGATTTAGTGGCTATGTATGAGGCGAACTTCACCCGACTGGCGAGGTATGCTCCAAATCTTATTCTGGATCTCGATAGCAAAATCAACCGCTTTTACTCAGGATTGAAGCCAAGGTATCGAAGGGCGTTGGCCTCTCGTGAATTCAAAAGTTACGAGAAACTTGTCCGATGTGCTGAGAGGGTAGAGATGGAGTTTGCTGATGATCACATGCAATTTGGAAACAAAGAGAAGAAGAGGTCCAATTGGAAAGCAATGGGTAAGAATTAACCAAAAAAATCTGATGGTAAGAAAATCCAGTTTCCAGTTTGTGAAAAGTGTGGCAAGAAGCACCCTGGGGAATGTCTTATCAAAACTGGGAAGTGTTTTAAATGTGGTAAGTTTGGACATATGAACCGAGATTGCAATGAAAATGATCCAAATACTAATCCTGATAAGAAAACTGTAAAGTGTTTTAAATGTGGTGAGATGTGTCACTATGCAAATTCCTGTCCAAAGAGGGATCCAAATGATGCAAAGAATCCAGACTACAAGCAAAAAGGTGTATTGAGATCCTTTGCGACTACGTCAGCAAATGTTGGTCCATCCAATGAATTTGTATCAGGTACTTTGTTTGTTCACTCATATTTTTCTAAAGTTTTGTTTGATACGGGGTCTACACATTCCTTCATCTCTGAGAAATTTTCTAGTAAATTGGAAATATCACCTCAACAAATAAGACCCGAACTTGTTGTTAAAACACTAGTGGGAAATGTTATAACAAAGAGGAATTATAAGAATATTTCTATTGTGGTATGTGGAAATAATTTACCTAAAAACCTTGTTGTTTTACCCTTAGTCGAGTTTGATGTTATTCTGGGGATGGACTGGCTTTCTGACTATCATGCTAAGATTGACTATAGAGTTAAAGAAGTTGTTTTTCAGAAAGAGTTTCAGTTTGTATACAAGAATGAACCCATACAATTGATAACATATCAAGAAGCTGATAAACTACTGAAAGATGGAAATGAAAGTTATCTGGCTCATATTTTTGAAAACAAGGGAACTATTCAAATTAATGATGTGCCAGTGGTAAATGAATACCTTGATGTTTTTCCTGAGTAGTTACCCAGTGTCATACCTGAACGAGAAGTCGAATTCACAATTGAATTAGTTCCTAATGCTAATCCAATTTCAAAACCCCCATATCGTATGGCTCCAATAGAACTTCATGAATTGAAAAATCAGTTGCAGGATTTTCTTGTCAAAGGCTTCATTGGTCCCAGTACTTCACCATGGGGAGCCCCTGTTTTGTTTGTTAAAAAGAAATATGGTTCCATGAGACTTTGCATTGATTATAGAGCTTTGAATAAAATCACTGTTAAAAAAAAGTATCCTTTGCCTCATATTGATGACTTGTTTGATCAGCTCAAGGGAGCTCAGTACTTTTCCAAGATTGACTTGAGATCCGGATACCATCAGTTGAAGGTGAAGGAGGATGACATCCCGAAAACAGCTTTTCGTACTAGATATGGGCATTACGAATTTGTTGTATGCCATTTGGGTTAACTAATGCACCTGATGTATTCATGAATCTTATGAATAGAGTATTTCATTAGTTCTTGGATAAGTTTGTGGTTGTATTTATTGATGACATTCTGGTTTTTTCTAAAAATAAAGAGGAGAATGAAAAACATCTAAGGGTTGTTTTACAAACTTTAAAAGAAAAGAAACTATATGGAAAATTTAGCAAGTGTGATTTTTGGTTGCAACAGATTTTGTTTCTTGGGCACATTGTAAATAAGGATGGAATAACAGTTGATCCTGCCAAAACAAAAGTAGTTGATGAATGTCCAAGACCCACAAATGTTACATAGATTCGTAGTTTTCTGGGCTTAGCAAGTTATTACCGACGGTTTGTTAAGAACTTTGCATGGTTATCTATCCCAATAACTAAGTTAATACAGAAAGGGGTTAAATTTGTTTGGACAGAGGAATGTGATGTTTGTTTTCAGGAACTAAAGAAGAGATTGGTGAATGCTCCAGTTTTGGCCTTACCTTCCCGGAATGGTGAGTTTGTCATCTACAGTGATGCTTCTTTGATGGGACTTGGTTGTGTTTTGATACAGAATGATCAGCTGATTGCCTATGCTTCGAGACAACTTAAACCTCATGAGCTGAATTATCCCACACATGATTTAGAATTGACAGTTGTGGTTTTTGATTTGAAAATATGGAGGCATCATCTATACGGAACCAAATGCCAAATATATATTGACCATAAAAGTCTTAAGTTTATATTCACTGAGAATGAATTAAATATGAGGAAGAGAAGATGGCTAGAATTGATAAAGGATTATGACTGCACAATCAATTACCATCCTGGAAAAGCAAACAAAGTAGCAGATGCATTAAGTCGGAAAAATCATGCATCATTAACCATGATACGTTTGGAACATGATCCCTTGATTAATTATTTGATGAATTTTGGCTTATAAGTTGTTGGTGCAGGGAATATATCTATTTTTTTTCAGGTTTCAGTGCAGTCTTCGTTGTCAGACAGAATTATGAAAGCACAGAGGGAAGACCGTGAGCTACAGAAAAAGGTAGAATTGGTTAAAATGGGTAAGTTTCTAGAATTTAATCTTGATAAAGATTGTGTTTTAAGATTTGGAAAAAGGTTGTGTGTGCCTTGTGATTCCCAGCTGAAGAAAGAATTGTTGTGTGAAGCTCATAGTTCTCCATTTTCTGTTCATCCTGGAAGTACTAAGATGTACAGAGACCTTCGAAAGTATTACTGGTGGAATGGGATGAAAAGAGATATTGATGATTTTACAATGAAATGTTTGACATGTCAGCAGGTTAAAGAAGAGAGGAAGTTACCAAAGGGGATGCTTCAGCCTTTGCCAGTGCCAGAATGGAAATGGGAGAATATATCCATGGATTTTGTGGTGGGACTACCAAAAACTTCTCGAGGTAACAATGCGATATGGGTTATTGTTGATCGGCTAACAAAGTCTGCTCATTTTCCTTCTATTCGAGACACAATGACATTGGATCAGCTTTCTCGATTGTACCTCAAAGAGATTTTCAGGTTACATGGAGTTCCTCTTTCCATTGTGTCTGACCGAGATCCTAGGTTCACTTCTAAATTTTGGAAGGGACTTCAGAAGTCTTTGGGCACAAAGTTGAATTTCAGTACAACTTTTCATCCTCAATCAGATGGGCAGTCAGAACGAACAATTCAAACTTTGGAGGATATGCTTCGATCTTGTTCAATGGACTATCAGGTAAGTTGGGATCAACATCTTTCATTAGTTGAGTTTTCTTATAATAACAGTTTCCATTCTAGTATTCAGATGGCACCTTTTGAGGCCTTGTATGGAAAGCGGTGTTGGACTTCTGCGTTTTGGGATGAATTCGGTGAAAGAAAGTTGATGGGGCCAGAATTAGTAGAAGAAGTGGCTGAGGAAGTGAGGATGATCCAGCAACACATGAGGACAACTCAGAGCAGGCAGAAAAGTTATGCAGATAACAGAAGGAAAGACTTCTCTTTCGAGGTAGGTGACCATGTTTTCCTTAAAATCTCTCCTTGGAAAAGTGTGATGCGTTTCGGTAAGAAAGGGAAAATAAGTCCACAGTTCATCGGTCCTTTTGAAATCTTGGATAAAATTGGAACAGTTGCATACCGCGTAGCTTTGCCTCTAAGATTATTTCAGGTACACGATGTTTTTCATGTTTCGATGTTGAGAAAGTATGTTCCAGATTCATCACATGTCTTGAGGCCGGAAGTAGTTCAGCTGGCAGAGAACCTTTATTATGAAGAAAAACCGGTTCAAATTCTTGATCGAAGAGAACAAGTATTGCAGAATAAGGTAATCCACCAGGTAAAGGTTTTGTGGAGAAACCACATGGTTGAAGAAGCAACATGGGAGTCTGAAAATGCTATGAGGGAAAAATACCCTCATTTGTTTAATAAGTAAATAAAAATTGCGAGGACGCAATTTCAAGAAGGTGGGGATAATGTAACATCCCAAGGTTTTATAAAAATAAATTGAAAATGCTTGAAATTTTGTTAAGGTATATATTTATAAGTATCCTTTAAACATAATTTATTTCTTCTATGTTTTGAATTTCAAGAAACTGTCATCTACAATTGTGTTCAGTATGTTATTTAGAGTCTGATGAAACAAACTTGTTTTTTTGGTGAATAGTAACATGCCCTTATGAATAGTAATATGAACTCATGAATAGTAAATAATATTATTATTTTATTTTCCCATGGAAATAGGATAATGGGATCTTAATTAATTTTCCAATGTCACATAAAACTAATTGCACTTCAATATTGTTATTTTTCGAATTAACTGTAACCTAATTTAAAAATTAAATTAATAATATTTAGAAAATTATTTTTGAAAAATGGAGTTCATTTTTGAATTCTACACGTCAAAAAATGGTTGGGGTAAATTTTTGGTATTTTTCTGAAACTCTTGAATTTTCGGTGAATAGTGAAATACGATAAAATACCGTATAATCAATTTATCAGTAAAAATGCACTATTTATGACATCATAAGTGATGCAAGGCCACTTGCTTCGAACTCACTTGATATTTTCACTAATTAAGGCCACTTGATTTGAGATTATTCATAGTCTTGATAAAAATATTATAATAATAATTAAAATAATCTGAAATACCTCCTCTCCTCCACTATAAATATTACCCTCACTCCCCTCTTCCTCCCACACCTCTCCAGCCTTGAGCATTGTCTAAATTCTGCCAAATTCCCTCCCCAATCTTCTTCCACACGTCCTAGAGCTGCTGGTCTCACCAAAAGACCAAGACCAAAGTGCTTAAGGAGGATCTCAAGGAGAAGAGATCAAGAGGTAAACATCCTCTTTCATTTTCATTCTTTTCTTCCATTTTATGTTATCCTCTTCCTTTTCCTTTGTATTTTGTTGGGATATTTCATTAAATATTTACCCTTACTGTCCAAATTTTTTATTATTGATGAGATATTCCATTCCTCTCATCAATCTTGTTTTTATGAAATTTTAAGAGACGTCGTTATGCTGCCGAATTTTCGTAAGAAATTTCTCATGTTTTCTTTATTTCATTTTTCCTTTCTCTTCTTTCTTCACCCCCTCTTATCCAAGAGGCATGAAATCTCCAGAATCATGTATATTCTGGAAGTTTTCATGTTTATGGAAAATTACAAATCATTATTCCTCTCTTCTCTCACTTATTTAAGGAATAAAAACATTGTCCGTGATGCGTCGAATTACCGACATCGTGGACGATGTAATTTCACTTTCCATTAATTCTTTAAAGTCTGGTCATGAAACCATTTATATGGTTGAACCATGTATTAATATATGTTTTATGACTCATATATGGTTCTGTAATTCTTTTGTACTCATGATTCAAATTTATAAGACTAAATGAGGTTGTAATTATCAAAGAACCACTTAAATGATCTAAACGAACATAATTAATGTTTTAACTTATGAATCATCGTCATATAAAGCATCAAAGTGATAAATGGTATAATTTATGGTACTGGAAATATATAAATACTACTCCATTCCAATTCTAGAGTTTCACTTACAATCAAAAAGAACGATTCATCATGAACCGATTGTGAAAATCACAAAAGAACTCACCCAAAATAATGCAAGGGACAAAATACTAACAATTAAGGGGTGAAATGAGGTTATGAAATGACCATATAAGATGTTATAAACATGAACATGTTTATGTAAAATACTAATAACACTCTTTTAACCATTATACAGGAGGTTTAAACAATTTTGAAGTAAGACAAGCCCAAGGTAAGGGAATTCTTAACCCGATTTCCATTCTTTGGGTTAACCATCTACTTTATTATTTATGTGCTATTTAAATTGTTTGTGTGATGGGTTCTATTTATATTATGTTTCATTATGTGTATTTACAGATTATATACATGTTCCATCCACTCTATTAAATCTCACTTCAAGTATATGATGTTTATAAGGGACTTTTCTTCTAAAATCCCCTTTTAAAATTCTGTTTTACAATATTCAAAAGCAATGTTTTTATGATATTATTTATGTTGTATGATTATGTTTTGGTTATTGGGCATTGTTTATGATGAAGGGTGGGACCTATATTTCCCTCCAATGCATTGGGTATGAGTAAGTTGGAGGTCGGCCGTATGGTTACTCCAAGTGTAACTGTGATGGTTACACAAAGTAAGGTAGCCGTGAGGGTTACAAATTTTAAGGTAGCCAAGATGGTTACAAGATTATGTAAGTAATGCCCCAAGATACCTCTATGATTATATTTATGTTTGTTTGGATCTTGTGTAAATATCATGTTACACAAAGTAAGTATTTATGAGTGGAAAGCATGTCCTCTGAAAATGTTTTCATCCGTCATGCGTATTCATGGACTAATGTGATTTTTCCTTCTTTTCATACCTTACTGAGATTTTGTGTTCATCCCAAGTTTTTAAATGATTTTTCACAGGTTAATGGATGAGTAATACAAGGAAGGAATACATGTTAAATGTTGAAGAATTGTCAAGGAGTCTTGTTTTACGTTTTAATGTTTTATATTCTGAGGAAAATGGAAACTGATTTTATGGTATCCACTATGTAACAATGTGTAATGTTATGAATGTTTTATCTTGATTCTCTAAAGCTCTAAACTTGAAAAGATCCTCAATGTAAAAGGAAGTGTTTTCTTGAATAAATTCAAGATTATGTATGTAATACGTGTGGGTCTTTATAGTGTTGGTAGGTTACGTTTTGCGACGGGACCCGTCACAAATAACCTTTTAACCGCCAACAGTAATTAATGCGACCCAAGGTATTTGCGATGGAAATCCCGTCACAAATAGTCCCGTCGCAACTAATCTAACCTATATATACCCCATCCGTTTTTCCTTCCTCCCCCTCAATTCCCACATTATTTGTTTCTCTAAACTCTAATTTTAGAGTGAAAAATTTTCAGAGTTCATTTTTTTTACGAAGAAGTTGTGAAGCCGTCTACAATTATAAGAGATCAAGTTTAAAGGTATTTGTGTTTTATTTAATTTAGAATTTATTTCATTTTTTCTATTAATTTTAATTATTGTTGATTAGTTGTAATTAAGTTAGATTTAAATTGTTTTATAATTAGTAATTATTTGTAATAATAAAATGAAATTATTAGTACCAATTCTTAGTAATTAGTAATAATTAATAATTATTAACGATAATTAGTAATGTATATAAATAAATAGTCGTAATTAGTTATTAGTAGCTGTATTTTTCTGTAATTAATAGTAATTAACACTAATTAGTAATAATTTGAAAAAATAGTAATAATTAGGAAAAAATAGTAATAAATATTTACAATTAGTAATAAATACTAATAATTAGTAATGAATACTAATAATTATTAATAAATACTAATAATTAGTAATAAATAATAATTAGTAATAAATAGTAATAAATAGTAATAAATAGTAAAAAATAGAAATAAATACTAATAAATCGTAATAAATAATAATAAATAGTAATAAATAATAATAAATAGAAATAAATAATAATAATTAGTAATAAATAGTAATAAATAGTAATAAATAGTAATAAATAGTAATAATTAGTGATAATTAGTAAAAATTAGTAATAATAAATAGTAATAAATACTAATAATTTGTAATAAATACTAATAATTAATAATAAATATTAATAATTAGTAATAAATAGTAATAAATAGTAATAAATAGTAATAAATATTAATAAATAGTAATAAATAATAATAATTAGTAATAATTAGTAATAATTAGTAATAATTAGTAATAATTAGTAATAATTAGTAATAATTAGTAATAATTAGTAATAAATACTATTAATTAGTAATAAATACTAATAATTAGCAATAAATACTAATAATTAGTAATAAATAGTAATAAATAGTAATAAATACTAATAAATACTAATAATTAGTAATAAATAATAATAATTAGTAATAATTAGTAATAAATAGTAATAATTAGTAATAATTAGTAATAATTAGTAATAAATAGCAATAAATAGGAATAATCAGTATAAATTAGCAATAATTAGCAATAACTAGAAATAATTAAGAATAATTAGCAATAATTAGGAATAATTAGCAATAATTAGCAATAATTATGAATAATTAGGAATAATTAGGAATAATTAGGAATAATTAGGAATAATTAAGAATAATTAGCAATAATTAACAATAATTAGCAATAATTAGCAATAATTAGGAATAATTAGGAATAATTAGTAATAATTAGGAATAATTAGGAATAATTAGGAATAATTAGGAATAATTAGGAATAATTAGGAATAATTAGGAATAATTAGGAATAATTAGGAATAATTAGGATTAATTAGGATTAATTAGAAATAATTAGTGAAAAATAGCAATAACTAGCAATAAGTAGCAATAATTAGCAATAATTAGGATTAATTAGGAATAATTAAGAATAATTATGAATAATTAGAAATAATTAGGAATAATTAGGATTAATTAGGAATAATTAGGAATAGTTATGATTAATTAAGAATAATTAGGAATAATTAGGATTAATTAGTAATAATTAGTAATAATTAGTAATAATTAGTAATAATTAGTAATAATTAGGAATAATTAGAAATAATCAGGAATAATTAGTAATAATTAGTTATAATTAGTAATAATTAGGAATAATTAGGAATAAAATCAATTATAATAAATTGTAATAACTTGACACAATTTCTAGTGGATTGGCGATAATCCTTTTGCTCAATGAATCTTCTTCTTTCAACTCTCACCAACTCAAAATATTATGAAAAGTATGATTCTATATATGCATATCCAATCTCATATGCACAAGTTTAAATATACATTCATAGGACCACATTTTTCATAATTTTTTCAGGTGGTGGTAGTTTCAAGAAGATGATTCATCAACGAAAAGGGGGATCTTTTGTCCGATACCTCATTTACTTGCATCTTTCTCATACTGAAATCATAATGAAGAATCTGCTCGAAGATACGCTTATACATTCTCATATGCATGAGAATGGATATGCATACCTCTGAGAAGATTCTTCATTTTTATTTCAGTGTGATAAAGTTGCAAGTAAATGAGCCGTCTGACAAAAGAGTAGCTTTCAATCCATTGGAAATTATGTCACCCATAATTAATAGTAATTATTAAGAAGTATTTGTAATTATTTATCTTATTTTTTTGGATAGTGTTTGTCTAATTTAAAATTAGTCAAAAACAGTAATGATTTTATATTTTGTAGAAAAATATGGAATAAGGAAGTCGATAATAGTAATTATTAAATGACCGTGCTTGGATAAATCAACGTAGAAATCCAAACAGTTATGGTTTAAATTTTGTATATATTGAGGATGTTAAATCTTTCTTATCATTTACATCATCAAAACTAGAATTTTTTTCAGAAGGAATAATTAAGTGTTCTTATAAAAAATGTGCTCTGAGAATGTTTGACACATTTTACAAGGTTGGGGGACATCTCTTATGGTTTGGTTTTCAACCAGATTATGTTTTTTGGTATCAAAATGGTGAACGCAGTTTAGAGAAGATACCAATAACTTAATTCCAGATCCGTCACGGTTTCAAAATTTAGTACACGATGTTGCTGGTCCATCTATTCAACAAAATAAAACTTAGGATGATATTGATTTAACTCCTGAGTTGGTACTATCTGAATTTTATGATTTGTTGAGGTTTTTTGAGGATGCATTATATCCTGGTTTTAAGATAAGAAAATTAGAAGTGGTTGAAAAATTTATGGCTATTAAATAAGATAATGAAATGTCAAAAAACTATTTTGATCAGATATTTTATTTGGTTAAAATACTATTACCTGAAGAAAATTTGTTTCCTGTAAATTACTATGAGAGCAAGAGGCTGGTTCATAATCCGGGCCTTAGTTATCAAAATATTCATGCTTGTGGAAATGATTGCATCTTATATTCTGGTGAAAATGAGCCGTTGGATAGTTTTCCCACATGTGGAAAATTGAGGTATAAATAAGCTCAACTGGGGAAGTCTAGATTGATTCCCGTAAAATAGTTGAGATATTTCCCCCTTACACCCAGGTTGTAGCATTTATTAATGTCTCAGAACACAACATCAATGATTTCATGGCACAAAACAAGATTTCAACCAGTAAAATCTTGAATCATCCATCTGATGGTGATTAATGGAAACATTTTGACTGACTGCATTCGTCTTTTGCTTTAGAATCCCAAAACATGCGATTGGGTCTTTCTAATGACGGGTTCTGTCCATTTGGTTCTTATGGTAGTCGGTATTTTTATTGGCCTATCTTTATAATTCCGTACAATTTACCTCCATGGATATTGATGAAGTATCCCTATATCTTTTTGACTTTATTAATCCTAGGACATCCAAAAAATAATATTTATTTTTATTTGAAACCATTGATTGATGAGTTAAATTCATTGTGGAGAAATGATGTTAGTACATATGATGTTGCTTCGAAACGAAATTTCATATTAAAAGCTGCATTAATGTAGATGATTAGTGACTTGCCGATATATGGGATGTTATCTGGCTGGAGTACACATGGTATGAAATCATGTCCATACTGTATAAAAGAAGAAAAGCCTTTATTCTCATCAATGGAAAAAACCGTTTCTATTTTGACTGTCATCGTAGATTTTTTCCAACCGATCATCCTTTTCGGAGGAATAAATCTCATTTCAGAAAAGGAACAATTGAAAAGGATGAACCTCCAAAAATGATCTCAGGTACAGAGTTAAAATAAGTTGTATTTTCATTACCTCCCATCACATTTGGGCCAATAGTAAACAACTAGAAAATTCATGGATTTGGGAAAGAACATAATTGGATAAAACAGATCCTTTTTTGGGATCTTACATATTGGTCTGATTTGTTGGTCCTCCACATGTTGGATGTCATGCATATTAGGAAGAACTATTTTGATAATTTATTTTATACAGTTTTGGATACACTAGGTAAGACCAAAGATAGTGTAAAGGCATTATTAGATCTTACCCAAATTTGCAGATGACCAGAACTTGAACTATTTCAAAATGTCAGACCACAGAGGTTAATGAATCCAAAAGTAGATTATAAACTATCCAAAGAGAGTCATTTAATATTTTTTCAGTGGATTTCAGATTTGAGACTTTTATATGTTTATGCTTCCAATTTGGGAAGATGTGTTAAGAATGGTCATATTACCATATTAAAATGACATGATTGTCATGTTATAATGGAAATAGTTATTCCAATTGGATTTAGAGGTTTGTTGAATTCTATGATTTGGGATTCGATAATAGACATATTATATTTTTTTCGAGACATTTTTTCGACGACAACAGACTATGATGCACTAAGAAAATTGGAAGAAGATGTTGTTGTAATTATATGTAAACTAGAAAAAAATATTCCCACAAACTTTCTTTGACTCAATGGAACATCTGATATTACATTTTCCACATGAAGCTAAATGTGGAGGTCTGGTACAGTTTTGATAGATGTACCCATTCAAGAGATGCATGTAGAAATTGAAGAAAAAAGTATGTAATAAAGCATTAGTGGAAGGATCAATTTCTAAAGCTTATTTTAAAGAAAAAATTGTTTTTTCTGCTCTCATTATTTTGAATCTGAATATACCTCAAAACAAAACTGCATTGGACAGAACTAGGGGAATTTTGATGATGAAATGGAAAATCAATTATCAGTTTTTAATCAGCCATATCTTGGCTTCAGTGGAGTTCATGAATGATGAATTTTAGATGATGAACATCACATAGCTCATACATATGTTATGATCAACTATGAAGAAATGACATCATTTGTACTATGAGTTCTTTTATCACTTATTCTATAATTTTTGTTACAGTAAGTAAAATTATTTTATTTGTAGGTTATATGATAATCATATCAAGAAGAAGCTTCCACAAATTACAACAACTGCTCTTGAAGAACGCCAATTTTTTTCTCTCAATGGTTTCAAAAACTGGTAACATAAATTATTGATGGTTTAACATATCAATTCAATTTTTTATTTATTATATTGATAATAGTTTTTCAATTTTTTAGGTGTCTCAAAATGCTGATAAAATTGATAAGCGACTGTGTATATTGAGTAACCCACCATCCAAAATGGTTAAATATTATAATTCATATGTGGTGAATGGTTTTCTATTTCATACATGTGCATATGGGGAATAAAAAAACAATGAATAGTGGAGTTTTCTTATGAGGATCACATCATAGAGAAACTGAAGTTGACTTTTACGACATGCTAGATGAAATTATTGAATTGTGTTATCTAGGGAAAAATTACATAATGATGTTTAAATGTCGGTGGTTGGATACTGAGAGAGGCTTGTGTGTTCATCTAATTTATGGAATCATCGATATTAAATATAAAATTATTCTTGCAGTAAATGAACTATTTTTACTGGCTCAATAGGCACATAAAATATATTATGCAAAGTACTGTGCTACTTCAAGAGAGCTGAGTGATTGATGGAGCATAATCAAAATAAAATCTTGGGAAAATCAGTTTATTCAAACTGAATGTGGTTCTGATGAATTAAAAGTAATTGGAATTTTTTAAGAGACTACTCAAAATCCATATTTTTTACAAAGAGACATGAATATCGATGATGACACCCCACAATTAAGGTTCGATGATGATGATGATGTTAATGATGTTATAAATGAATTTGAAATGAAAATAGATGATGAAACTGAAACTCATATGGATATTGATGATGCCGATGTTGAATATAAAGACATTGACATTATCATATATGAAGATGATGATGAAAGTGAACATTGACACAGTTAAATACTGGTTATAATCATAACTAATATATATCTATATGTAATGGTTATTTTCCACCATCTGCTAACAACAATCATTTTGTGTTTCAGATGGACCCTGATCTATTTCGTGAGTTGCAGGAGGCTGAGATACCTTGGGATGAGGAGGATTTGGGATCATCTGACCCTCAGCCTACTGGTGGTTTAGGGGGTACGCGGAGGGGGCGTGATCTTGCAAGACTGATGATTCTTGACCCTATCCTCGAACAACGTCTACGTCTTGGCTTAGATCGACGCACATAGATGTATGGTAACTTTTTTATTTTAGTTATATTTCATTAATTTATTTACATACTAATTGTTTGATTATTTATTCTTTTTTCACAGTTTTGCGCATGTAGCTGTTGGACAGGGGAGTGTTATCTTGCACAATTATTTTTTTCAACCATGGATCACATGGGAATAGAATCCCGTTGATGTGAAGCTTGGAATATTCAATAATTGGATAGTACATAAATAAATAATATTTATTTTGAAATTTATTTCATTAATAACTTGATATTATAAATTATTTATAGGGTTTATGGTATCCCATTGACGATAGCATGCATAACACTATCCATGAGGTGTGGGAGGTGTCTATGCAGGATCATTTCCATTAGTTTTTGCACAATTTGTGAAGGATGACCATTAAGAAAGAAGGAGTGACAATATTTGATGAGTGGTGTAGAGCCCACCTACTAGAGTACATTTCATCTCACATTTGCGATGAATTATGTTAACACGGGTTGAGTGGTGGATTTAAGGGGAGATCTTCATTGGGCTGGTAGAACCGGGGGAGACAGGAGGTGACACATCGAGCTGGTAGTCGTAAATTTAGTACACATAGAGAGCATTTGATAAGTATATTTTTTAAATATTTTATATAACATTAAATATAAACAGTTTATTTTATATTCATATAGGTAGTAGAGCTTCCTGATATTACGGAGTATGACATTTATCAAAGGATGTACAGTGATCCAGCCATTGGAGAGATTAGAGGTGATCACCAACGTCAGATTGTGGTCAGTATTATTTCTTTTTTAGTGTGAAAATTAACTGGATATAATATTTTCACTATTTTAATTTCAAATTGGAACTGAAGGAGTCATATGAGGCCACGAACTCTTAGAAATGGGCTGAGAGTTAGGTTGAGATGACTGATCAGACTAGTGCCCACCATTTCAATGAGGCGACATGGATACAAGCGACCCAGTATGCCTTCAAGAAGGGCCGATTAATTGGTAACAACTCTCATTTGACTCCTATGACTTATTATGGTACTGTTGCGATGTTGGCATCCAGCTCACACTACTACAAATAATGGGATTTTTCCGCACTCAAAATGGGCTTTAATAGTGCTAAAAAGGCGTTGTAAAGCTCAACACTGATAAAGGGGGGTCCCCTTTATCAGTGCTCAATAAGCGCTGATAAAGGGATACTTTATCAGCGCTAAAAATTCACTGATAAAGGGAGACTTTATCAGTGCTAATAAGGCACTGATAAAGGACTCCTTTATCAGTGCTAAAAAATCACTAATAGATGTATTTTTTATCAGTTCTCTTTTAGCACTGATAAACTGATCCTTTATCAGCGCTTTTTTAGTGCTGATAAATGTGTATTTTATCAGATCTTTTTTAGTGCTGGTAAAGGCTTCCTTTATCAGTGTTAAAAAAGTGCTGATAAATTCCCTATCAGCTGCAACAAAAAATTCTGTAGCAACACACCCAAACAACACCTGAAAAAAATTCATCATCTCAACAAGTATACCCATACAAAATTAACACATAATTCATAAGGCAATTACACCAAGTATAACCATACAAAAAGTATTCACATACACCATTAACACATAATTCATAAGTTAATTAAATACATAAAGGATTCAATTCAAAATTCAGGGGTTTGGGGGGGGGGGGTGTTCAGGGGTTTGGGGTGGCTGTCTAAGGTGGGGTAGGGGGTTTTCGGGGGGATGGGGGTGTCCGGGGGGATAGGGGTGTCTAGGGGGTGGGGGTGGTTCAGGAGGTTGAGGGGCTGTCCAAGGGGGGTGGGGTGGTGTCCAAGGGGTGGTGGGGGCTATCCATGAGGGTGGGGGTGTCCAGGGGGTGGGGGTGTCTAGGTGGTGGGGTGGTGTCTAGGAGGGGGGGGTGTCCAGGTGGGGGGGGGGGTGTCCAGGGGGGATGGTGTTCAGGGTGTCGGGGGGGGGGGGGGGATTTCCATGGGGTGGGGGGTGGGGGTGTCCGGGGGGTGGGGTGGTGTCCAGGGGGGTGGGGTGGTCCAGGGGATTGGTGGGGCTGTCCAAGGGGGGTGGGGTGGTGTCCAGGAGGGTGGGGGTGGCCTTCCATGGGTGGGGGGGTGTCTAGGGGGTGTGGGTGTCCAGATGGTGGGGTGGTGTCTAGGAGGGATGGGGGTGTCGTCTAGGGGGGTTGGTGGGTGTCTAGGGGGGTGGGGGGTGTCGGGGGGGGGGGGGGGGGCTTCCCATGGGGGTGTCCATGGGGGGTGGGGGTGTCCAGGGGGTTGGGGGGATTTCTAGGGGGTGGGGGTGTCTAGATAGGTGGGGGTGTCCAGGGGGTGGGGTGGTGTCCAGGGGAGTGGGTGTGGGGGTGGGGTGTCCAGGGGGGGGGGGGTGGGGGAGGTTTCCAGGTGGTGGGGGTGTTATCTAGGGGGTGGGGCTGTCCAAGGGGGGTGGGGTGGTGTCCAAGGGGGTGGGGGGTGGCTGTCCATGGGGGTGGGGGTGTCCAGGGGGTGGGGGAGGTGTCCAGGTGGTGGGGTGGTGTATATGGGGAGTGGGGGAATCCAGGGGGTGGGGGGGCTATCCAACGGGTTGGGGGGCATCCATGTATCTTTCTCCTAAAGGATCAACACAATTCGAATGCGTTTGGTCGGATTTCCGTAGGTCAGTTGTTGTTTTCACTTAAAATTCTGTCCATTTTAAACAAAAGAGAGACACTTTGAGTGATACCGGACACACCGTGCCTCATATTGATGTGGGGTTGACTTTTACACATCACAAATGACCCATGGATTATTATCCTAAAGGATCAACCTAATACGAATGTGTTTGGTCAGATTTCCATAGGTCAATTGTTGTTTTCACTTACTATTACGTCCATTTTAAACAAAAGAGAGACACTTTGAGTGATACCGGCCGTAATGTGCCTCATATTGAGAAGGGGTTGACTCTTATATGTCACAAATGACCTATGAATTTTTCTCCTAAAGGATAAACACAATATGAATGCGTTTGGTCAGATTTCTGTAGGTTAGTTGTTGTTTTCACTTATAATTCTGTCCATTTTAAACAAAAGAGAGACACTTTGAGTGATACCGGCCACACCGTGCCTTATATTGAGGTATGGTAGACTCGTACATGTCAAAAATGGCCCATGTATCATTATACTAAAGTATCAACAAAATCCTAATGCATTAGGTTGGATTTTCGTAGGTCAGTTGTTGTTTTCACTTAAAATTCTGTCCATTTTAAACAAAAGAGAGGAACTTTGAGTGATATCGGCCACACCGTGCCTCATATTGAGGAGGGGTTGACTCGTACACATCAAAAATGACCCATGAATCGTTATACTAAATTATCAACACAATCCGAATGCGTTTGGTTGGATTTCTGTAGGTCAGTTGTTGTTTTCACTTAAAATTTTGTCCATTTTAAACAAAAGAGAGACACTTTGAGTAATACCGGCCACATCGTGCCTCAGATTGAGGTGAGGTTGACTCTTACACATTACCAACTCACCCAAAGTATTGTTATTTTAAAGTATCAACCTAATTTGAATTCATTTTGTTGGATATCCTTAGGTCACTTGTTGTTTTCACTTAAAATTATATCCATTTTAAACAAAAGAGAGACACTTTGATTTATATTAGACACAACGTGCCTCATATTGAGGAATGGTTGACTTTTATACTTCAAAAATGACCCATGGATCATTATACTAAAGGAAAAACACAATTATAATGCGTTTGGTTGGATTTACATAGGTCATTTGTTGTTTTTACTTAAAATTCTGTCCATTTTAAACAGAAGAGAGACACTTTGAGTGATACCGGCCACACCATGCCTCATATTGAGGAAGGGTTGACTCGTAAACATCACCAAAGCACCCAAAGGATCATTCTCCTAAAGGATCAACACAATACAAATGCGTTTGGTCGAATTTCCGTAGGTTAGTTGTTGTTTTCACTTAAAATTATGTCCATTTTAAACAAAAGAGAGACACTTTGAGTGATACCAGCCACACCGTTCCTTATATTGAGGCGGGGTTGACTCGTACACGTCACTAACGAACCCAAAGGATTGTTCTTATAAAGGATCAACACAATCCAAATGCGTTTGGTCGGATTTCCGTATGTCAGTTGTTGTTTTCACTTAAAATTCTATCCATTTTAAACAAAAGAGAGACACTTTGAGTGATACCACCCACACCGTGCCTCAGATTGAGGCGGGGTTGACTTTTACATGTAAAAAATGACCCATGGATCGTTCTCCTAAAGTATAAACACAATATGAATGCTTTTGGTCTAATTTTCGTAGGTCAGTTATTGTTTTCACTTAAAATTCTTTCCATTTTAAACAAAGAGAGACCCTTTGTGTGATACCGGCCACACCATGTCTCAGATTAAGGTGGGGTTGACTCATACATGTCACCAACACACCCATGGATCATTCTCCTAACAGATCAACAAAATATGATTGTGTTTGGTCGGATTTCCATAGGTTAGTTTTTGTTTTCACTTAAAATTCTGTCCATTTTAAATAAAAGAGAGACACTTTGAGTGGTTCATCATTCTTGTATGTTGCTGGTTCATTTCATCTATTAAAATGAGAAAATGACTCATTGGAGAAAGGATGTTTTATTTAATAACAATTATAATTTTCCTACGAATATTTACATACAACAATGTTTTATCTTTTGATCCCCTTAACCACTCTAAAAAATGACCGCCAATTGTACACGTCCCTAAGTAAGATCTTCATGCTATTTGTGTACAATATTCAATCAGGTATGCGGACCACTCATTTCTGAACAAATCTATATCGTCTTGTGAGTATGAGGTTTTTCGGCAGTCAGAGTAGTACTGCAAAATATAAAAATAAATAATTAATAAAGAAATTAAATGAAATAGTAGTTGTTTTTTAAAATACCTCTTTAGGGATGCTAGTTTGTTGATGAAAAATGATATCTTTCATAAATTTACAAACATAATAACCGCAATCATTATCGTTTGTTTTTTTTGGAAACTTTAAAAAATTTGATCATTAGGAGAATAAGTAACTTATGTTGATATGTGTTTGGATAATGAAATTTTATTATATTTACCCTGATATTTGTCCAAACGTAGTACTTTCTCACCTCCTTATACTTAGCCCCTATCCTCATTCCTTTTTTAGATGATAATGATACAACACACTATCATAATATAATCCTTAGTAAAATATAATATAAATTATATTACTTGATGTTTAGATCTAAAATTTAGGATGTAGTGTCTTACAGATTCACAAAATCCATCATGTGTGGTAGGTTTGTTGGATATCCTTGCTTTGAATCTAGAAAATAAAACTTTGGAGTATCCAAGTTCACCGCAATTAGCATCCAATGTTTCCTAAAAAACAAATAGGAATAAGTAATAAAATAAGTTAAAATATAATTGATATGATTTAATCGTAGAGTTTTACCCCTGTATGGTTGGTATTAGGAAGAGTCTGTCATATGTAATCTTGCTTTCAAATGTTTTCAGCAAGCTGTTCACTATTTCATCCTTTTTTGATGGCTCTAATTTCGTTAGATGTATTGATGTGGTATGAGGACTAACGAGTCAGAATTTTTTCTCATGGAAAAATTCCTTCAACTGTTTTTCATATATACGTCTGTCAACAATATAAAATGTATTTAGTCATAATTTTCACATTAGATCAGCTTTTAGAAAATAAATTCATGAAAACATACCTCATATATATATTTACAACTATGACGCCTATCCAACCATTTTCAAGGATATCATTTACATTTTCACCAGTAATGAAATCTTGACTTTCCTCTTCGTATATATTCTTTTCAAAAACCACTATATGACTACTACCAACTCTTAGCTTCGTATCCACACAAGTCTTCAATACTAGTAAATGTGGATAGAGAACAAGTGGTGTTATTGTGATTTTAGTAGCTTTTTGGGATTGGTTGGTCAATACTTTAGATGTTTTTGAGCTGACGTTTGTCACCCCTTCCCTTTCTACGTCTATAATAACATTCATTGGTTCAGACCCTTTTTCATTAATTGTTAAAGGTTTAGCTTGAAAAAAAGTGAAATAAATACATCTTTATCACCATGTACTCTTACAAGTTGTGACGACCATGCAATGAATATCCTAATAGCCTTTTTTACTGTATGAATATCATCATTATCAAGTGTAATTGGTATATCTGCATTTGGATCATGAGCTACAGTAATCATCACTTTCAGATGATCTTTCAGAAGTGGTCTATTATGCAGCTTTTCATCTGAGATGTTGAACACTATAGTCCTCACTACAAGGTGATAGGTGGGTGTTGACAGATATAAATCACAGTCATTATCACCTTGTATAAGATTAGTATAGGAAAAGTATTAGTTTTTGTCTGATTCACATTTCATGGGAAAAATTATTAGAATATTTATTACCACAGCTAAGACATCTCTTTGAGGGGAATGGCTCACCTCAAAGATGGTGGGGGGTGGGGCAAGATCTTCACGCACTGGTTGTTCCTGATTTGTTTCTTCTCCTTGCTTCCCACCCATAAAAGTTTCTAGAAACTCTCCCTGCCATTGAAATATTTATTCAAGAGTTTCTATTCTTTCTCTCATTTGTTTCAATTTTTCATCTATATCATCCATTTCTTTTTTTTTTCTGAAAATATACTTGAGGTGTCACCCCAAACCCCGCACCTCTTACACGACCGTATTGTTCTGGCTGCTTCAAAGTCGTCGATAATAGGTCTGCATCCGCTACAGGAGTAGATGATTCCTGTGACTATCAGATATAGGAAAATAACTAATTATTTTTATTTAATAGAAATTTAAAACAAATATTATTATCATCGTGTCATACTTACATAGATTTCCCACACTTTTTGTGTGTTTTCATCTACTAGATTCCCTTCCTTATTCACACGTGCCTCCTTCCATAGCACATGACGTGGGATGGAAGTGTCTTTGGTTTTAGAATCCTCAATCTACATATAAATATAGAAAGATAATTATGATGTTGTTTATTGGAACCTAACACTATTACTATAAATTTAAAATACATACCATTTTATTTTCTAGTGAGGCATACCCCATCCTTGCTTTACAATAGGGGTATGTTGGTTTTGATGCACGTTCCTTATTTTCAGTACTGAGTTGCTGTTACATAAATGAAATATTGATAATCAAAGTGATGAATACATGTATCCTTAAACAACGTATTATCACCCACAATGTACATGAAACTTCTCATCCCCACGGCGGCCAATAAATGCATCCCTTGATTCTTGGGATATCAGGTGACTGTAGACAATGGGTGGGTGCGGGTTTACTTTACCTTTGGAATCTTTCAGGTGATATTTTGTTAAAATAGTGCAAAAACCTTGATGAATCCTTCCTGCAATCCTTAGTACATAATTCTTGTGTGAATCATCTAATATAAATGTACTCTACAAGAGATTGAGAAGAGTAAGACACTGTTTTATTATTTTATTTTCTATTAAATTAAAGAAATAATATCATAATGTTACCGTAATTTATTTCCAGATCACAACCTTCAGCCCGAACACAACATGGTGCCATGAATCTATGTCAATTGGCACGCGTTGCCGAGTGAAAACTCCAATGTAACTACTAAAAATAGCCTTGTTGGGATTCACATGTTGGCCTTGTGAATTCCATCTGACATCAAATTTGATGCCTTTGATTTTCTCCTTAAGAACTTTGGCTAACACCATTAAACTACGACGCACCTATGTTTTCTACGACATCAGTCTTTCATCCCTAACCATTTCATCAATATAAAAATCATCTATATGTTCATCTAAAATGGTAGCAACAACATGTACTGATGGTTGTTGGACCTCAACACTAGGAGCATCAACAAGTTCATAAACTTGTTGTTTCTCTACACTGTGAGCAACCGCATCAGGAGCAGCAGCAGCAGCAGTAGCAGCTTGAGAGACTTGTTCAGCCTCAAGGTTAGAAGCACCAGAACGTGCATAAGTCATTATCTTCAAAAGTGGTTGAATAGTTAATTTTGATTACATACATTTAGTAATGATACGATAATAACATGAAATAACAAGATCTACATTACAAAAAAATATAACATGTTTATTGAACTCTCTTTCTTTTTTTCAAAGGCTGAAGGGATTTGAAACCTCTATCGATTATCCAAATCCCTTCATTGTGGTCTCCTATAACATATAAAATATCATCTATATTGGGACCACTGAGAAATGATTATGATGTACCAATGAAAGGATCTTCCTCAACTGAATTTTCATTAGACCCTTCAGTAGTTTTAGACGATAACAGAATAATCAACCACTTTCGGTTTGCGTGATCTGGAACATAAAAAACTTGTACCACTTGTGATGCCATTATAAATTGTTCCTCTTTGTACCCTTCTTTACTAAAATCAACTTTCACAAATCTCTATTCATCTATTTTAAGACCACTGTTGTTATCAACCCATTTGCATTGAAAAATCAGAAATTGGAATGTCATATAATCCAACTCCCATATTTGTTTGATAATGCAAAAGTATGACATATTTGAATAAATTGGATTTATATCCTTACTACCAGAAACATGCATCACTTCAACCACAAGTGTAACTCCACTATTTTTCAGGGTACTATCTTCATCATGTTCATTTGTATAAAATGTATAACCATTAATTACACAACCATTGTAAGATAATATATACACACTTGGTCCGGTGGCTAGCCATCAAAGTCGTTCTGAAATTGAATTCAGATTTTCATCCAACTCCTTAAAAAAATGGTCCTGAAACCATCCTATAAACTGGTGATTATGTGTATTTGATATCCATTTTTCAGCCCTTGATGGATTCAACTACTAATAATTTCTTTGTGTGTTTCAATATATAGAGAAACCTCCCAACTGTTATGAAAAACATAAAGGTGGGTCTGCTCCCGATTTGTAATACTGATTGTCACAACATCTCTTCCAGAAATTTCCTCACCCTCAATGCGTCCAGTGTAATGAGATTTCGAGAGACCAATTCTTTCCACATCAGATAGGTATTCGGTACAAAATTCAATGGCTTCCATAATAATATATCGCTCTACTATACAACCCTTTGGCCGACTTCGATTTTTGACATACCCTTTCAAAATCTTCATATACTGTTCAACGGGGTACATCCATCTATAGTGCACAGGACCACAAAGTCAAATCTCTCTCACCAAGTGAATCATAAAATGAACCATCATATCAAATAATGTTGGCAGGAAGAAAATTTCTATTTCACATAATATGATGACAATTTCTTTTTACATAGCT
Organism: Viscum album; assembly: GCA_963277665.1. Lineage (NCBI taxonomy): Eukaryota > Viridiplantae > Streptophyta > Magnoliopsida > Santalales > Viscaceae > Viscum > Viscum album. The sequence goes on from OY728129.1 coordinate 5,056,472, forward strand.
GGAAATTTCACCGGGTCTAAAACTTTGCTACATATAGCTTTGAAAAAGAAACAAAGTTTGGTTAATGTATGATGAACATTCTTGGAAAAAATGCAATGTAAAGCTATAGGAATTAGATCTGGCATCAAAACATGGAATTCATTTGATTTCAAAACTTTTAACTTCAAATCATTCATTGAAACAATGTTCTTGATATTTTATGAATACCCCTCTGGAACCTTTACATCATTGAAGAAGTTTCAAAACTGATATCTCTCCTCCCTAGAAAGAGTGTAAGTAGTTGGAGGAAGAAAAATTTGATTTTCACCCTTCATGGGAGCCAACTCTTCTCATATTCCCATGTCAACCATGTACAACCTTGCCTTAATTCCATCCTTTGTTTTTCCAGGGGAATTTAGAAACGTTTTGATAACACTGTCACATATATATTTTTTCACATGCATCACATCAATAAAATTTCTAACGTACAAACAATTCTAGTATGGTAATTCAAAAAAAACTGATCTCTTTTTCCAACCGATTTTTGTAAGGTTTTTCGAAAATGGTTTACTAGAAACAGTGTTCACATATTTTACTTTCTCAAACAACTGATCACCTGTTAGTGGATACAGTGATGCGCATTGTTCTGAACTTCCATAGAATGATGTCATCCAAGATCTATACTTATGCTAATGAGATAGAAATCTACGATGTCCTAGAAACATAGATTTCGATGAATGTTTCAACCTAATTGATTCTGTATCTTCTTTGCACAGGGAACAAGCTTGATTTCCTTTAATGATATAGCCTGAAAAATTTCCATAAGTAGGGAAATCATTTATTGTTCCATACAGCATCGCTCTCAATATGAAGTATTCACTTTTATAAGCATCATACAACATAACACCTGAATCCCACAATAACTTCAAATCCTTGATCAAAGGAGCCAAATAAACATAAATATCATTACCTGGTTGTTTTGGTCCTAATATAACCATAGATAACATGATGAATTTCTGCTTCATGCATAACCAGGGTGGCAAGTTATAATTTACCAACATAACATGCCATGTACTGTGAGTGTTAGTTTGAAAACCAAAAGGATTCACTCCATCTGTAGATAACACAAGACGAAGGTTTCTCGGCTCTTTTCCAAATTCAGGATACTCATGATCAATTTTCTTCCATTGAGGAGAGTCATCTAGATGACGTAATTTCTCATCTTTATTTCTTTTATCTACATGCCACGACAATTGTCTTGTAGTTTCTTCACTTCCATATAGACGCCTAAACCTTGGAATGATTGGAAAGTACCATACAAATTTTGTAGGACTGGATTCATCTTTCTTGTATTGAGAAGCACCACACTTGGGCATTCTGTAAGTGATTTTTTTCTCCTTGCGAAACAATATACAGTCTTTCGGGTAGACATGTATTCTTTCAGAAATCATACCCATCGAGTGTAGATTTGTTTAGCTTCATATGTCTGGCTTGGGAGCTCATTATCTTCTAGGATAATGTCATTCAAGAGAGAAAGTAGTTCCGTAAAACTGACATCAATCCATCAGTTACCTACTTTTAATTTATACAACTTCAGTACAGTTGACAATGATGTATATTTAGTGCAACCAGCATACAATGGCATCTTTGCACAACTCTTTAACTTCTTAAACAATTTTGGGAAATCACAGAGTTCATCTTAAATTGTCCTTGTCATTTCCTCAATATGATCTTCATCATAATTGACATATGTAATCACATCCTCCATATGGTATTCTTCATTATCCATATTTGTATTCATATCTGATGATCCATAAAACGCAGTTTTATCCCATCCAATAGCTACATTCGACTTTTCTCCATGTTTATTCCAACATTTATAACTCTGATCTATTCTGTGACATATCAAATGTTCTTCCAACTCCTCTAGAGTAATTAGTCTAGAATAACAACAACATAAACATGGAAAAAGGATTTGAGAAGGATACTTTGTGTTATCCTTTGAAAACTTGATAAACTCTTTCACTCCGTTCTCATACTCTATTGTCAAACGATTAGTATCCATCCAATATTTATTCATATCCAACTTATTTGAATCTCAAATATTAGTATTTATGGTTCAAATAAACAAAACAAGAATTCCAAATATAGTAGAAGATAACCAATTCCTTATAAAAATAGAGATTAATAGAGCCAAACTATTTCCAATAAAGATTTGGAAATCAACAGAACCAGGATAGACCCCCCATCAAAGTCAAAATAGTTTCCAAACACAAAGGGGTTCACGGGGATAATCACTTGTGTCATAGATGGTAAAACTCAAACGAAATCATCCTCCTCTATCAGGCCAACCCTTCTATGGTCAACTAGTCCATCCTTTTATACCTCACCAACCTAAAATACATATGGATGAAAACCAGTAGCCAGATCTATAAGTAAAGAAAGGATTCTCATAATATCTACAATATGAAATTCATTAAATATAATTACTTTAGATTTATTATAGTTTCCTCAAATCACCCAACTCAAGAATAATCAAGAACGATACATCTACCACTCCTATTTCTCTTCCCTACATTCAATATCATCATGCTTAATATTTTTGGTAAGCTCAAGTTACTTACTTTAAATCATAGGGGGGATAATCACTTGTGTCATAGATGGTCTCCCATGTTATTCCATATGAAAATTTTAACAAATATTATTGACCTATCATCCCATTCAATCCTCATGAGTGTCTAATTACAAACTACATCTTAAGTGTAATATCAAAAGAATATATATTAATAAATTACCCCACATCCACTTCCCCACTAATCTGGTCATTCTCACACTCTAATGGAATATTTATTATGCTTCAACCCCTTCTATATAATATCATAACCATATATACACACATACACATGTCACAAACAAATAAAAAACCATATCCACATCACAACCACACATCACATCCTCATCACAGTATGATATCGTGAACATGAAGGAAATAAACATCATACTCTCCTATAATGCACAACCCCCACTATGTATCCACACCAAATACACATAATCATGTCAACAAGAATATATATACACCAAAACATAAAATCATTATAGGTCATATATATACACCCATTGAGAGCCATTACAACTGATACTAAGTGTGAAGGGGGGGAAGGGAAGAGGGAGTGGTTCTATATGTGTTCCCTCTATAACCTAGATATTGAGAAAAACACACAGAACCAAAGTACCCATATGGATTTCAATTAGGTTACTCGTCTCAAGTGGTGGTGCATACGAAATAATAAGAAAATATAATAAGTATATAGTCACACATAAATATTTCCTAAGGTTTTACACCAAACTAACACTGCAAACACCCTCGTCAACCATTACCTTGTTACTACCACCCTCTAATAACCAGTTCCATTATAATGCCACAAATAATCCCCAACAAATCACATAAGCATTCATATCAACATTACCAACTTCTCATTTCATTTAACATTATAATTTCTTGGATTTTTATTACCATATGAATTTCAATTGTTAACCATTTTAATGTAAAACCAATAATTAAATCACTACCCACTATAATCCATTCATTAATCATTAATAACATTTATTCTATCTTTAACCATATATTAAACATAATTATTCTAATCATTATCATTAATCATTTAACAAACCATCATTTATCATTTCCAACCCATCACCCATTACTATTTTCATTTATTCCAACCATATTCCATGCCTAAAGGAAACTATAACACCACCCAATAAAAACTAAATTTTCATGACATTAAATACCTCTAAACACATTCTAAAATCCATAAAACCAATTATTTTCTGCCTAAACAGCCATATCATTGCTATCATAACCACACAATAATCCATCCATCACTACTGTATTAATTACCACACCACATGCTCCCAACCACATCAATCAACCATCACCCTTATAATCATAGTGATAAATACCCAATACATAGTATCATGAAAGAGAAAACATATAATAAATTCACACTAACCCCCCTAAACATTCTTTCATATTAAAGTAGAATTTATAGTTTAAATATAACACTTTAATTACAGATTTCCATACAACCAATTCATTACCAACCTTAAGTGACTAGAAAATAATGAAAGGTGATTATAACATATTATTTGTAGTAAGAAATTTATTTCACAACATCAAGAATAAATCACTTAGCAACAACACCAATAAATCCATAAATATATAAGAAATATTATGGAACTTCATAAATCTCATGAAAAACTCACCCTTCACTTTAATTTCCTTTAGTGTAATTCATTATATTATTTAGGTGAATCAGTACTATCCATCCAATGGAAACAAAATAAAATGATAATTACACAATTTACACATAATAAAGAAGCAGAAATTTTATGTCCCCAACCTCAACTAAATATTTAACAAATATTTCATAAGAATGAGAAGAATAGTCAAATAAAACATGACTTAACACATGATGGTAATCTAAAAGTCCTATGTATGACCATTAACCATTAAAACCATAACAAAAAAACACAAAAACCGAATAATCATTATTGTCACATCCTTACTAAGAAGAAAGTTCAAGAAGAGAATTGAGAAGAAGTGAAAAGAAATTCACCTTAGAGGAGGAGAAGTAGGGAGCCTTCTGCGCTATGTTGGGAGGGGAAGGCTTGACCACTAGAGGGGGAGGTGCACGGGAGGAGCTGCCAACCGTTGAGAAATAGAGGAGTAAGGTTCACGGGAAGTAGGGTCGAGCAGAGAGGAGGAGAAGTAGGGTTTGTGGGGAGGATAAAGAGTAGGGATAACGGCGTAGGTCCGACAACGGGAAGATCGGGGGGGGGGGGAGTTGTCGCAGGGGTACATTACCACGAGATCTTTAGGGCATGGTAAACAGAGGACACTGTGCAACTAATTTTATAAAATATGGGACTACGGTTTTATCAGTTCTAAAAAAATGTTGATAAAGACTTCCTTTATCAGCATTAAAATTTTAGCACTGATAAAGGTTACCCTTTATAAGTGCTAAAATTTTAGCGCTGATACAGGGATTCTTTATCAGCACTAAAATTGTAGCGCTGATATAGGGCTTCTTTATCAGCGCTTTTATAGCGCTGATAAAGGGCTTCTTTATCAGCGCTAGAAAAGCGCTGATACAGGGATTATTTATCATTTTTTTTCTTAGTGCTGATAAAAGGTGGCGCTTACCTTACCCATTTTTGTAGTAGTGTCAAGAGGAGGTCGTGGAGAGGCATCATCTTCTAGCTCACAGTATCAGGAGCAGTTGCGAGCTTAGACTGAGTTTATAGAGAGTTTGCAGAAGTAGCATGAAGAGATTCGTTAGCAGCAGCAGAAAGAGATGCGTCAACAACAACAGTTGTATGAGAAGAATATGCGTCGATGGCACCAGCAACAACAATAGCACAAGGAGGAGATGCATCGGTGATAGCAGCAGTAGAACAAGCAGATGGAGTACATGCGTTGTCTGACTCGTAGTTTAGAGATGAAGTTTCCTCCAACATTTCCTCTAGCTCCTCCACCTCCTCCATAAGAATATCCCCCAGTGATTTTTTTGTTATGTTAAAAACATTTGAATTCAACATTTGTTGTAATATGAACTATTTACAGTTTTTTCTTTTATATTGGTGTGAATATTGCGTAATTTTTTATTTATTATTTTTAATATTTTATTATTTTATTATTTATTCTTAGTATTATATTTTTTAATGTTTATTTTTTTTAATAAAAATAATAATAATATTTTATGATTTTTTATATTTTTTGAAAATATTGAGAATTTTAATATTTTTAATATTTTTTTATTATTTTAATAATATTAATATTATTTTTTTTATTAATCATAATTTTATTAAATATTTTATTTTATTTTATTCCGTATTTGTGATGGGAACCCATCGTAAATAGATTATATATATATTTTTTAAAACTTATTTGTGATGGTAAAAGAACCCGTCAGAAAAAAGTTTTTGTGACAAGCCCGTCGCAAAAGGTTTAGGTATATATAACATTTATAAATGGAGAACTATTTGCGACAGGACAATGGGCATGTTGCAACATATTTTTATATATATAATGTATTTAATTAGAGATATATTTGTGATGGGATGAATTCCCATCATAAATAGTATTTTTTTTTGCGATGAGCCTGTTGAAAAAAATATTAGTTGTGACGCTGTTTTCTCCAACGATCTATTTGCGACGAGACCCCATCACAAAAGATATTTTGCGATGGGATCCCGTCGCAAATTTCCCATTACAAATAACTGAAATTATAGTAGTGAATTATCGGCAGGTTGAGAAAACTCTTGTCAGCTTGAGTGGAATTCTGTAGGAGTGCGGGTAGCATGGAAAGTGTTTGGGGAAATTCTCGAGAGAGGAAGTTGTCATGTAAGTTGATGATGAAGAGGCCCGAGAGAGTGCCTAGCCATCAAGGTATGGGGCCTTTAAGTTGATACTCGACCAAATCCAAGATCCTTAGTTTGTGCAGCTTCCTTAGCCATACGGGCACCTGACCGGTGAGCTAGAAACTGCCCAGGCTTAAAAATTGAATATTTTCAAAGTTGACAGCATCAACATCATTCGGAAACACCTCATTTATAAAGTTCTCCGAAACCAGGAGAACAGTGAGTTTCCTCAAACCCATCAAAATTCTGATCGTCTCTGAAATTTTAGTCAATTGGGTGAAATAAACCTCAAGGTATGTGAGGGATTTCAAAGCAAGCACGTCCCCTGAAATATGTCCTCCCAATTTATTCTGGGATAATCTAATTGCTTCCAAGGACTTGCAGAAATAAAAACTTCTTGGAAATTGACCAGTAATGTGATTGACACCAACATCGAATATGGTGAGCCTAGTTAGCTTTGAGAAATCAAAATCCTTCATGTTTCCTTGAAGTGAACTGGATAAAAGATTTAGTGTTCTGAGATTTATACAGTTGAATAAAGAAACCGACAGTGTACCACTGAAGTTGTTCATTTGAAGGAGAAGACTTTATAAGTTTGAGAGGTGGACAAAAACCGATGGGAGGGCACCACTTAAGTTATTGTAATGGAGGTTGAGGATGGTGAGGTTGGAGATGCAAACAATGTGGTTTTCTATGGATCCCATCAGCTTATTTGAAGGTAACCAAAGCTCTCTTAGCCCCAGTGCACCGTACATTTATTTTGGAAGCTGCCCAGTCAATTTGTTATTGCTGGCATCCAAGATCTCTAACTTGTAACATGTTCCAAGCCCCCGGGGAACCGAACTAGTAAAATCATTTAAGTAGAAATCCAAGCTTCGAATAACACTACGATTAGTGAAAATGGAATCCGGGAGAGGGCCTGAGAATCTCTTATGACTCGCGTTGAAGAATTCCAAATTCAAGTATCTGAAGAGATCATCAGGAAGTGGTCCACTGAGGGTGTTACTGGATAGATTGAGGTGAGAGAGATGGGTGAGGTTTTGCAGAAAAGGAGAGATCTTTCCTGCAAGTCCCTTGGAAGGAAGGTGGAGATGGAGAACTGGGCCCTGATGATCACAAGTGATTCCTTCCCAAAGGCAATAGTCAAGGGTGGAGGTCCAGTTCAGAAGAAGATAGGATGAAGGGATGAAAGAGTGGAAAACATGCGGTAGGGAGTGGCGTTAAAGCAGGTTGTAGGTTTTTTGAGCGCAGAAAGAACCAGAAAAGAGGTTGAGCATAAAAAAGGTGAAGGACTCTAGGTAAGAACGTAGAGAGAGAAGGCACAGTGGCATGGGTGGTGATTAGAGAAGGAAGAGGGGGTAGAAGAAAAAACCAGCTTTAGATGTGTATCCCTCTGGAATGATTAGGTTATGAGGGAGATAAAATATATATACAACTAGTGAGGGTTACTGACAACCAAACTGACACCGAAATTGGGTTATTTCCTTGTAGACCGTTGTCCAGAATGCCATTCCGACCACTGAGATGGACGCCCACCAAGGCGGTGGGGACATGGTTCTGTTAGGACTGTAAATGATTGGCCCATGGTGCAACAATAATCACAAGATAAAAATAAAGTGAAAATGCGGAAAAATAAATGACACCAGATGTAACGTGGAAAACCCCCCAAATGGAAGGGGTAAAAAAACCACAGGAAAATAGAAGCATCACTATGGGGTAAAAGTGGGTACACACTCCCTCACTATTATAAGGAGAAAACCCTCATAAAATCTCTCTTGAATAAAGGAGAAAACTGCCTCACTAAATACCGCTCAAATATCTGGAGAATTAATGAACTAGAGGATACTGATAATCGGATGCTGAAGCTGATGAAAGATATGGGAGGAGGCTCCTGCCTTTTATAGGCTGCATCTCCCCCCTCTTGCTTTTTTCTCCCATTAGAGGCTTGGTGGGGTTTGTCCACCCACCACCTACCCAGCCCAACCCCTTTGACAATGCAAGGGGGCGACACCATCCAAAGGAAAATCTGCCGACACATCTCCCACTTGGAGATTTGATTGGGAACCAATCACATCTCCACATCCTTTCTATCTGCCAAACATGCTGCTCAAGTATCTGCAAGGCCTCTTGAGGATCTGCACCATCTGAACTTATCAGAGTTAATTGCCTTCGTCAGGAAATCAGCCAAATTTTTTTAGTGTGAATCTTCTGCATATCCACACTTCCTTCCTCCACCGCATCTTGGAAAAAGTGATACTGTACCCCAATGTGTTTAATCCTGGAATGAAAAGATGGATTCCTTGCAATGTGCAAGGTGCTCTGACTATCACAAAACAATGGAATCTGCTTCTGTCTGTGCCTGATCTCCTTTGGAAACTTTCTCATCCAAATCGCCTCTTTTCAAGCCTGTGTAGCTGCCATATACTCCATCTCTATCGTGGATAAATCCAAAACTGACTGTAACTTTGAAATCCAGCTCACAACTCCTCCTACAAGAGTAAACACATAACCAGTGGTGGATTTACTCCGGTCAAAATCACCTACAAAATCTGAATCAACATATCCTCTGACAGTAAAATCTGATCCTCCATAACATAATGCAGCATTTGAGGTCTCCTTAATATATCTCAGGATCCTCTTCACTATGATCTAATGCTCTCGTCTTGGATTCTCCATGTACCGACTAATTTCTCCCACTGCATGTGCAATGTCTGGTCTAGTACAAACCATAGCGAGCATTAGACTACCCACCATTAATACATATGGTACTCGAGACATCTCATTCCTCTTTGTTTCACTACTAGGAATCATTGTGGAGGATAACTTGAAATTAACAGGAAGAGGGGTAGAGATTGGCTTACAGTATTGCATGTTGAAGCGTTTCAAGACTCTCTGTAAGTAACTCTTATATGATAGACAAATCTTCCCATTATTTCTGTCTCAGTAAATCTGCATCCCAAGAATCTTATTTGCTGGTCCCAAGTCCTTCATATCAAACTCCATAGACAACTATTCCTTCATCTCCTGGATCTGATCATTGTTGGGGCTTGCAACCAACATGTCATCCACATACAACAGAATAATGATAAAATCATTACCATCTGAACCCTTGAAATATGCACAAGGATCTGAATGAAGTCTTTCGTATCCAAGGCTCATGATATAGAAATCAAATATATTGTACCAACACCTCGATGCTTGTTTGAGATCGTACAGAGATTTGTTCAACCTGCAAACCAAGTTCTCTTTGTCTTCTTCTGAAAAAACCTTCCGGTTGGAGCATATAGATCTCTTCATCAAGATCACCATGGAGAAAAGTAGTATTTACATCCAGCTACTCTAGATGTAAGCTGTATGTAGCACACAATGCCAGAACTAACCGAACAGTCATCAGTATAACAATAGGAGAAAATATTTCATTGAAATCAATACCTTCCTTATGAGAAAATCCTTTAACCACCAATTTTGAATGATATCTTTCCACATGGAATTTTCCATCCTGATTGATCTTAAAGACCCATTTGTTTCTGATAGCCTTTCTTCCACGAGGTAATGGAACAAGATCCCAAGTCTTGTTTCTGTGCAGGGCTTCAAGTTCCTCCTGCATCGCCACCATCCATGAGGATACATCTGGACTCTAGGTCACCTCCACAAAAGAATATGGCTCTCCATCCTCTGTCAATAAACAATACAAAATATTTCTCTCAGTGACATAGTTTGAGTGCCATACTGGTGCTCTTTTCTCCCGAGTTGACCGTCGTGGTCCAGACTCAACAGGTACTTGATCATCGTGCTCTGGTAATGCCTTAGAGGAAACTGGTTCTTCCTTGGATTTGTCCTCTACTTCAACTGTTGTAGTTTTTTCATTCTCATTCTTGATGTCTTGATTAGTTGTCATTTGCACCTTGTCTTCTGCAAAAATAAAATCTCTTCTGATGATAAATTTGTGAGCAGTGGTATCCCACAAACGATACCCCTTCACACCATCAGTGTACCCTAAGAAGATACATTTCCTGGATCTCGAATCCAACTTCGATCTTTCCTGGTCATTAAACATTGCATATACAGGATTTCCAAAAGTATGTAACTGAGAATAGTCAGCGGGTTTACCATTCCACATCTCCATCGGTGTCTTCATATCAATCGCCATTGAAGGAGATCGATTGATCACATAACAGGCAGTATTCACTTCTTCTACCCAAAAAGTTTTGGCAATACCTGCAGTCTTTAGCATCACCCTTGTTCTATCCAACCGGGTTCTGTTCATCTGCTCTGCCACTCCATTATTCTGAGGAGTGTACGCCACCGTGAACTGTCTCTTGATCCCTTCTTATTGACAAAAAGTATCAAACTCCTTGCTTGTATATTCTACACCATTGTCTGTCCTCAGACACTGGATCTTCTTTCCAGAGTCAAGTTCTTTCCGCGCTTTGAATGTTTTGAAGACTTCAAAAAAATCCGCCTTCCTCCTAATTGGGTATACCCAACATCTCCTGGAATAATCATCAATGAATGATACAAAGTACCTTTCTCCTCCTAGGGATATAACCGGTTCTTTCCAAACATCAGAATATATCAACTCCAAGATCTCCTAACTTCTTATTGTTGACATCCTGAACTTTAACCTATGTTGCTTGCTCAAAAAACAATGCTCACAAAATGGTAAGGATACCTTTGTCAGCCCAGGAAGAAACTTCTAATACGCAAGAATCTTTTGGCCTCATTTTAACATATGGCCAAGCTTCCGATGCCATAACATTTTCAATGATTCGGTCGAGCTAGTTGATGCAACAACTATCTCCGCCTCCTTGTACGTTTCACCCATAAGCACGAACATGTTATTTGAGATCTTCTCTACCTTCATTAACACAAGCGAACCCTTCACGATTCTCATCACTCCATTCTCGGTGTGAGTCTTGCATCCGATATCATCGAATTGTCCCAAAGAAAATATGTTCTTCTTCAGTCCCTTCACATGACATACTCCTTGGATGGTCCGTACTATGCCATCATGAATCTTTAGTTTGATGGTACCGAATCCAAAGATCTTCAGAGTGTGATCGTTCCCCATGTACAAAAGTCCTTCCGGGATGGTTTCATATTGGTTAAACCATTCCCGTCGAGACATCATGTGCCATGTTGCTTTTGAGTCGATAATCCATGCATCGTCGAGATGCTGCCTACTCTCAGTAGTTGTTGCCGCTTCACTGACTAGTATATCTCTACTTCCAGAATTACTTGCCACATTTTTGTCCATGTCATGATTTTGGCTCCCACTGGAACCACGCTCCATCGTCACATCTTCCAGTCTTTCGTCAATTGTCAGTCGATAATTTTCCTTCTGCAGCACTGCCTGCATCTTCATTTTCCACAATGAAAAATTATTCCTGTTGAATTTTTTGATCTCGAATTTTGCCACCATCTGGACACACTGTCAGTCCAGAACCTCCTCGATTTCACAACAGTGTATTTAATAATCTCAATAATTTTTTTTTGATGTGAAAGATCAACCGGATTCGCAATCACAGAGCATACTAAAATTTTATGAGAATTATTAATACCTGAAAACGTGAACAACACCGGGCTAGAACCTTGCCTCTGATACCACTTGTTAGGACCGTAAATGATTGGCCCATGGTGCAACAATAATTATGAGATAAAAATAAAGTGAAAATGCGGAAAAATAAATGACACCATATGTAACGTGGAAAAACCCCCAAAATGAAGGGGTAAAAAAACCACGGGCAAATAGAAGGATCACTATGGGTTAAAAGTGGGTACACACTCCCTCACTATTACAAGGAGAAAACCCTCATAAAATATCTATTGAATAAAGGGGAAAACTACCTCACTAAATACCGCTCAAATATCTGGATAATTAATGAACCGGAGGATGCTGATAATCGGATGCTGAAGCTGATGAAAGATATGGGAGGAGGCTCCTGCCTTTTATAGGCTGCATCTCCCCCTACTGCTTCCTTCTCCTGCTGGAGGCTTAGTGGGGTTTGGCCACCCACCACCTTCCCAGTCCACCCCCTTTGACGATGCAAGGGGGTGGCACCATCCAAAGGCAAATCTGCTGACATGTGCATGGGTGAGGTCATCGATTGCGGCCCTAATATTTGAAGACATGCACAACCATGTATGTCCGTTTGGCCAGTGATATACAACTAGGCCACCACCCGCCATTGGTTTTTCTTATTTTTTTTAACTCCCCAGTCTCCAAATCCAGGTCTTCTAGATCTCCAAAATTATTGGAGGGATATTTTTCACATACACACACATATATTTATATTTATATTTATATTTATATTTTATACAACATGCTAATATATATATATATATATATATACTACACACACATATGTTTATATATTTATCTATACTATTTGATAATATATAGATGTAATTATAATTATATATATATATATATAAATAATTATAAATAATTACAATAGAATATTAGAAATAAATATATATTGTATTTATATAAATATATATTTATTGTTATATAAATAATATTTAAGAATATATAAATATGTATATATAAAATATATATGCAAATACCCCTTATGTGTGTTTATTTATATATATTAGAATATAAAAAAAATTGTTTATTGAAACATATATTTATATATAAACATTATATTTATAGGGTATTTTTTGATTTAAAAAAAACTAATTGAGCTTCCCCAAGTCATTATGTCATAGATATTTTCACAAACATCGATTTGATACATGGTAGAGCCTAAACATACACTCAGATTAAAAGTTATGGTCGTTTGAAGTTCACGTCATGTTTTCAACTTATTTTAGGTCGTTCATTAATTTATTAATTTTTTATATCATCAAATTTTTATTAAATGACTATTACTGAATAATAATTAACAAATTGTTAATTGATATCAATAGTAATTATTTGATAGTTCATTTTTCTTTAAATATCTTATATATCAAGTGTAATTACATATTTAATATTATATAAATCATATTTAATAAAATATATTATATTTATATCAATATAACTATATTTTTATATTCACACATATTTTTTAATAATATATAAACTTTTTTTATGAAATGTACATTTTATCAATGCTAAACAAATGCTAATAAAGATCACCCTTTATCAATGATAAAAAGAAGTGCCGATACAAGAGACCTCTATCAACATTAAAAAAAGTGACAACAAAAGAGTGTTTTTAGCTAGTGGCTATAAAGACCCTTTTTATCATCATTTTTTAGCATTGATAAAAGATAGTGCTTAATATCACGTGTTTTTTAGTAGTGAATATCATTCATTTTACATATAACTAACCAAAATCGAAGACATGTGGAGTAAACTTTCTATGAGAAAAATAAATAATGCAAATGAAAATTATGTATATAACATATTCTCAAAAACTCATTAACATGTGCGTTAATCTTGGTGATTTTTTTCACATGTCCTCTAAATTGGGGATCGATATTCCTTTAACATATACAGAACATCCAAACAGTGCATGAATTTATGAATAAGCAATGATTTTGTCCACATATATGAAAGGTTGTCCCAGGTGCCTATTTTTTCCATTAAATCCTATTTGGTTTTAATTATCTCCCTTATAAAATGATTTTTTATCAATATGATTTGACCGGTCATGACATACTTTATTTTTAGATAGGTGAAGAGCACTTTCTTCGTCAATTGGAATTTTCTCACTGTACCTTTAAGTCATGATGCTTATTTTACAGCTTTGATGGAAGTTATATATTTGGTTATTTTGTGAATAAATCCATAAAAAATTTATGTTGGATTTCAAAGTAATCCACTATTCACATATAGTAAAAACAAAACCAGTTACAAATGTAGTGTATATGTTAGCATTAAAATAACCATTTAAGTATCATGTTGTATTTATTTCCAACATATTGCAAGCATAACACATGAATTGATGAGTTATAAATACATGTTAAGGAAATTAAAACATCAAACATGAGATGATGATAGGAGGTTGAAGAGTCCATATTATCAAGTAACATGAGATAATGACACAAGAAGATGACTCATTGAGTTGGATTTAGAGAGATGAAAAAAGGAGTATAAAGATTCCCCAGGAAGAATATGACTTCATAGAGTGAACATCATGGTGAATGAATATTGATAAAGACAAGTTTTAGGTGAGGTAGTATAAAACATAAGCATATAGATAGAACAATGTTGAGAAGGCTCTACATAATATATGTGAAAGAAGTTTGAAGTGTGGAAGTGGTTAAAAGTATATTGATAAATGAGGATAGTACATGTTCTATAATAAATTGCATATGGGAAGGACATTTAGATGATGAAGGTTCAATAATATTTTTTAAGTTATATTTATTCATATTTAATTATTTTATTATGATTAGATTGAATCTAAGATTTCAGATGATGCTCTGAAAGATGCTTGAGGTTCTTGAATTATGTAATGAACCATAAATTTATGGGTCGTTGTTTCCATGGGAAATTTTAAATTTTGCTCCCGAAGTGGGGTTCATTTTAATAATTGAGGTTTAAATTGGGATTTTGAGGGTTGGAACATTTCTAGGAGGCATTCTTGGATGTTTTTGGAGGCCCGAGAGGTATCTCGGGTGGTCGGGTGAGTGTTGGAGCAGGGTTTTCATGGTCTTATTTTGAAGTGGGTGCTCAAATAAGTGTTGCCATAATGGTAAGTTAGGTGATCCATTATTTGTAAAAACCTTTAAAGCATAAGAATTGAATATTTGATTGAGTTTTAAGAAAGTTTTGAGTTCCAAATTCTTTGGTGTAACAACCCAAAAATTTTATCAATGGAAATTCACTTCTTATAATTATATTATAAAACACATACATAGCATTGAGATCCCAATGAAAACATCATCCTCATAAATGAAGAATGAAATAAGTGATATTTCTAGAAATTAAGGAACCTATACTGATGGAATAGTAACCTGATCTTTGGAATATTAATGTGACTATTAGGAATAGTAATCCGAATAATAGAATACTAGTATCACTTATAAAAGTATAAATAAAATTTAAACATCATATAAATGAAAATATGATATAATTATATCATAGTATAAATAAATAAATGTTTTGAAAATGATAAATTAAGTGTTAGTATTTTAATAAAACAAAAATGTTTATTTACAATTTTATAACTAATATAATGATTAAAAAGAAAATTTATTTTCATAAAATAGATTAATAGATTAATATATTATTATCTTATGATTATAATACAATTTTATGAGACCCTAATTAAATTGTTAAAATGTCATAAAATCGTTTATAATATTAAAATTGATATTTTTCGAATAAATGATGATGTTAATTAAAAATTAAAATTTTCACAATTATAAAATTATTTTTATAAAATGGAGTTTGTTTTTAAATTCTACATGTCAAAAAACGGTTGGGGTGAATTTTTGGTATTTTTCTAAAATAGTCGAATTTTTTAGTGAATAGTGAAATACGATAATTTATGGTATTTAACAAATACATGAATTATTGGGTCATGGATGATGTATGGCCGATGTAAGCCCATAATCTCAAACTCTCCTTCATTATTTAATAAATTTAGCAATAATGATAAAAAATATTTATATTCTTAAGCTAAAATAATAAAATGAAGTTCGTTTTTGAATTCTACATGTCAAAAAATGGTTGGGGTGAATTTTTGGGATTTTTCTAAAATAGTTGATTTTTTAGTGAATAGTGAAATACGGTAATTTAGGGTATTTAACAAATACCTGAATTATTGGGTCATGGATGATGTATGACTGATGTAATCCCATAATCTTGAACTCTCCTTCATTATTTAATAAATTTAGTGATAAGGATCAAAACTATTGATATTCTTGAGCTAAAATAATAAAATAATGAATATAAAAATAAAAAATGCTCTTCTCCTCCCCATATAAATAACACCCCTCACCACCTCTTCTCCTCACACCTTATAAGCTTTGAAGATTGTAAACATTCTTCCCAATCAACTTCCTAAGACTCTTCCCCGTGTTCAGGATCCTTTGGACTCAACAAATGACCAAACCTAATTACCCAAAGGAGGTTCTCAATGAGAAGAAGTTCAAGAAGTAAAATCCTCTTTCATTTTCTTTTAATTTCTTTTCAATTTATCTTCTTTCCTTATCCTCTCCTCACCTCCCTATCCCAAAGTGGCATGATAACTCCAGTATCTTTTATATACTGAAATTTTATTGTGTTAATAGAATAATCCATCATTAAATATCTTCCATCTTCATTTTATTCTAGAAATGAAAACATTTTCCATGATGTGTCGATTTACCGCTATTGTGGATGATGCATTTTCATTTTCCATTACCACCTTCAAGGATGGTCCTAAAATCATTAATATGGTTAAATCAGATTGTATTATACATATTATAAGGTATATAATGTTCTAAAACCAATATGTAAACATGATATTAAATAAAATGATATAAGTTCGTAAATACCACTAAAATGAATTAAACCATTTTCATTAACATTTTATCAAAAGAATCATCATCATACAATATAACCAATTGATATATAATACCATTTAAACTTTTGAAATATCATTAATAACATATAATTTCAATCCTAGAGAATTATTCTCATTTTACATGAACTTCCATACTTGTATACAAGTGAACTGATTGTGAGAACCAAGAAAATGAACGCTTCTGGAAAGACAAAATTAAAAACCGTAAATCAATGAAATGGCCATAAATGATCCTAATAAAATTATAATAATTCAAATTAATGTATAATAGGTTCTGAATTGAATAATTAATGGATCTAATTTTATTATCTAGGACATTAAGGATAAGTACAGAATATTTTTGGACATAAGGTAAGGGATTCTCTTCGAACCATCATTTTTCCTTCAGGTTACACTTTATCTCTCTTTACCCCAATGATTTTATTAATTCTTCTTATGTACTCCTATGAAATTTTGTGTGTATATTCCACACAAATTTACATATCCCAATTATTCTTTCTTTGATGGGGAAATACATATTTTATAGCGTTACCTTCCCAATTTCTTCCAATAAGCATGCCCAATTAAAGAGATCTTCCCATTTTCTTAACCATTTTCAAGTATCATACTTATTCTATTTTAATCCACCATTATTTTTTTAAAATCACTATTTTTATCATGAAAAACTATCTTGGTTCATTTATGTTTTTATTCAAACAATTATTCCTTTTCCAGTTTAAAGACTCTTTAATGCTTTCCCTTAAAACCACACTAAAGTGGTTCATTTATAAAGTTTCTTAAACAATTTTTAACATGTTTTCAATTTAATTGGATATCCTTTACCATGATCTATGAATATTTTCCCTTCTGAATTCCCAAGTATAATTTAAATCCATTCTTTCATGGACACCTTTATGATGCACCCATTTGTTATGTCTTATAGCATGATTATGATACTCATTTCTTTCTATGGGTAACCCTTATGTTTATTTATTATGTTTGATTATTCATGTGTCAAAAATATGAATGAACATGTTATGATATGTGTGCCTAAATAGTGCTCCAATGCATTGGGTAATGTTTAATCTAATGAGAAATCATGTTGGGATAAGGAGAAAACCTGATTCCATTATGGGACTTGGTACATCTTGTGATACAGTATTCACAAATATGAAAAGACCTGAATTTTTCCATGTAATGTTTTTTATTATATGGGAATATTTCAAGTCCGCGAAAATTGACAGCATGTGATTCTGAGGCCTGGTGTGCCCGAAATGATTCTCTAAACTTTTTTTAAAGTACGTTCAGTAAGCGTACGAGTGGGTTTTTGTAACTTTTGAACCGGTTCTCGGAATTGAAATCCGAGGAAACCATTGAACTCGCAGCATCGATATCCTCTTAAAGAGATCTTCATCTCGACCGCAGTAGGTCGAGGGTGGAAGATAGTTTTTTAGTTTTTCATGGAAGAAGAAAAATAAAATAATTAACATTATATTTTTCTTTTTAAACCACTCTTTTTTAGTTATGGAGGTGGGGAACACCCGAGCTTAAAACCCCCCATTTTCAAATTAATGGTGGGGACCACCCGACCCCCATTAACTCCCTCTTTAATGAGGAAGGTGACTCTTGGGTTTCTAATAATTGATTGTGCCAACCTAATTTAATTAATATACAACTTTAATTAAATTAATCCCTAAGCTTTTTAAATTGGAACCACACATCTCACGGGTAAAAAGTTTGGGGAAAGGAAGAGGAGAGTTTTTGGAGAACATTCTTTAATAAAGAACGACATCCGGAATCGAAGAATGAGGATGACGCTTGAGCTCGGATTGGAAGCATCTTGCGGGAGCGATGAACGCTGATGTCACCATACCTAACGACTTCGTCTTATTCCTCGCGACATCTTCCAACAAGAAATTGAGGTAGGGATTGTTGTTTGTATACCCCTTACCCCGTTCTTGACGTTCATCTTGATTTTAGAACAATTATGCTACTTGCTACCATTCTAACATGGAGGGTACGAGACAAACGAACACGACCTGACCCCTCTAAAACCTTTGTGGAGTTTTTGATGGACTTGAATCAATGGAGAAATCCCAAGGTGAGTGCGGGAGTTTATGGAATGAAGAACGGGCCACCGGGGCGCACCCGGTAACCCGAGGAACGTCGTCGGAAGGGTTCGGGAGTGGCAACTGGAACTCCGGCCAGCCGTGACGACAGCATCGGCTTGACCGCGCCGCCGAAGAATAGATGTGGCCTATCGGTCGTGGTGGAGAAAGAGTGGAGGCCATCACACGGTCGGCCACATGAAGGGAGTGGTGGCATGCATCTGCACCGCTGGCGTACAGGGGCCAGGGTGCAAGGCTGTGACGACGAAGGAGGGTGGCCGACACACTGCCGACCGTCGGTGGTGGTGCGGCGCACGACCGCACCGTGGAGGAGGGTTGGCCGTCTAGCCAGACGCGGGCCACCCATCATGGGCCAAACCCAGCAGGCCGGGTTGGACCCAGGGCCGGACTCGGGTCGGGCCGGGTCAGTCCGACCGGGTCGGACCGGACCCGGACCCACTTTGACCCTTTCCACTATTTCAGCCATAACTTGATCTACGAGCATCTGTTTTACAAACTGTTTGTGGATATGGAAACCTTGGATCGATACGGTCCTTTTAATATACCCCACTTGAGTTTTGGATAAAGTTGGCGCATTTCTGGGTTGGATCGAACACAAATCCAACCAGGCCCTCGGGACTAAAAGGCCAATAACATACAGACTAGGTGTCCGATTGACGCACCGTTTGTTGCATTGAGACCCATTTTACGTAGAGGTTATTTGGGATAATTCTTCGTGGGACTTTGTGGAAGTTGGAGCATCGACCTGTGGCTTGAGGAGAGAACCCTCCAAGAATCAAGCGAGCTTAGTGCGGGAACCTCGTGGCTGGTTGCAACATGAGAAAGGGATCCTATGTGGGTATGTGCTTTTGGATCCTACGTGGGTCTGTGTTCAAGATACCCACTTGGATCCAATCTATGAATCCATGTGGGACTATTCTAGGATCCTATGTGGGTTTTCTATACTAGGATCCTATTTGGGTCTGTCTCTTATCAGAGTAATATGATTCAGTAGTTACATCTAATAATCTTTGATATCGTACCTAAGTTATACCTAGTGTGAGGTAAATATTTAACTTTGTGGTGATACCTTTTTGGTATTCTTCTGTGTGGCGATACCTTTGCGATCTTTACCTTTTTGATACCTACCTTTCTGGTATTCTTCTGTGTGGCGATACCTTTTTGGTACTTACCTTCGTAATGATACCTTTGTGGTATTCTTCTATGTGGCATTACCTTTGCAATACTTACCTTTGCGGTGTTACCTTTGTGGTATTCCTTCCTCCATGGAATAGTTGAGATTTGGGATTTGAGTTGGGCCCTATGTTTTCTCATGATTGAGATGGGTTTTCTTGATAACTTAGGTATATGTATGGGCATATACCTAAGTAGGGTTGTTAATTTTTTTTTCATGATTTTTGGTTTATCCTTTGTGGATTTTGTGAGACCTTTGGGGGTCTTGGGGTTCCTAGTGAGTATCATTATACTCACCTATGCACAGGCTATGCCCGCACCTTGTTGTGTTTGGTGTAGGCGACAGACATCACTGACTGAGGACGAGGGTACCGGGACTAAAGATAGCTCGAAGGTGGAAATTAGACGAGGCATACCACAGAGACGAACATTCAAGAATTTTACCTACCCTATAGGTAGGATCCTTGGTGGGATTTCACAGGATCTATTTCAGTTACTTGTACATTTCAGTTTTCTTGTACTTTTCAGTTGGGATTGTATTCTGGCCCCTTTTTCCTACTGTACACACTCTTTTAATATACACTTTACTTGTGTTTGTATCTTGTTGTGTGCTTGGTTATGTGTGTTTAGAGGTTATAAAGGCAATGCCTTTCTGGTTTTAGGGAACACGACTTTCGGTGCTAGTTGCCAGCCCCTGGCCTATGGAAGGCGGGCTTGGGGTAGTCACGGCACATGCCCCGAGGGATGAGTCATGAAAAATTGGTATCAGAGGAGTCAGTTCTACCATATAAAATTGGACTCTGATCTTTTTAATGGAAATAATGTTAAGTTTAGTGAGTGTGGTTATCAATTTAGGGAATCTAGTGTTGGTGCGACGTCTGACATCTCCATACACCAGGACCATGACTTCTGATTTCTAACTCACTGCATGAAAACAATGATTGTGTGTGTGTTTTGAAAAGTTTTCTTTGTGATATCTTTGAGTCATCTCACCAGGTATAACATATTGACTGTGGCACACCTGTTTCTTTTCATGATACCTCCACACAAACAGCCAACTAGGGTTTCAGGAAGAGTACATGATGACATCCCACTGAGCGATGAGGCCTCAGTGCATGGACCTTTATCAGTAGAGGCACCAACGATACCATTACTCGTTGGGCCACCAATTCCACCAGCCCCAGCAGCGGAGAGTACACGCCACTTGAGCACATTTCATGAGTTCCAAATCTAGAGGCCACCCAGGTTCAGGGGTGAGACAGACCCACAGGTGGTTGAGGATTGGATGGAGGCTGTGGTGAGAGTCTTCCGAATGGTAGGGACACCAGCTAATCTCATGGTGATCCTTGCCGCCAGTCTTCTATAGGAATAAGCTGGTAGATGGTGGAGCTTGATGATCCAAGTTCACAACGACGTGAATTTTCTCTAAGAAAACTTTGAGAGCCGGTTTCGAGCAGAGTTTTTCCCAGGGACCCTTCGCGCAGTGTGCATATAAGATCTTCTTCATCTGAAATAGGGCAACATGACTGTGGCTCAGTACTCAGTGAGGTTCACCGACCTCTAACTCTACTCCACTGATATGGTGTGATACCCATTCTTTAGGGCCAGGACCTTGAAGTAGGGACTCGGGCGGGAGATCAGGGATTCGATGATTTCTCTCAGCATCCCGATGCAGGCGGGGGTGTTAGAGCGAGCTCTCTTAGTGGAGAGTTTTCTTGCTGAGAAGTCACCACTAGTGGAACCCACCACAGGATTTCATGTAGCGGATTATTCTACAGCTGGCAGCAGACAGTGGTCACAGAGGTCTAAGAGGACTGGACCTATAGGTGGATGACCGCAGGATTCAAGGTCGGTTGTACGGGGCACCCGAGACAGAGCCAATCATGTGAGGAGCAGGCAGTGTTACGCATGCAGTGGGCAGGGTCACATGGATCGTGACTACTTGACCCACCGTACGAAGGATCAGAAGATGGTCGAAGGACCGCCCAGGTAGAGATAGAGGTTCGACCAAGGAGGTTCGTAGGGAGTAAGTGGACGTGGTAGAGGAGTTGGCCGTGTAGCTGGCGGTGGGTGACGATTCGATGTGTTACTGCCACCACCACCCGGTGGTCCACCTCGACCATAGAGAGCATGTGGATAGGGGCGAGCTTAGCTCTAGGCAGCTGAAGCCTATGACCACAATGCTCCATATATGATACAAGGTACGATCTTTGTCTACTTCACCTTAGTTGCAGTACTTATAGACACAGGTTCCAGTCATTCTTTTATTTCCATGGCCCTCGTTCGGATCTCGGAGATTCTGATGGAGCCTTTGGCTCGATACTTATGTCTAGAGACACCTACGGAAGAGGAATCAATGATTACACACTAGTTCCGACAGTGTGAGCTTACTTTAGGAGGTGAGAGCTTCGACTAGGATCTTCTAGTAGCGGCGTTGAGGCCTTATGATGTCATCTTGGGTATGAAATGGTTATCTAAAGTCCATGCTCAGATTGACTATATTAGGTGCAAAGTGTGGTGTGTCTGCATGGATGGGACTAGGTTTACCTTCACTGGTGAGAAGGGAGCCTTTGCAGCACATGATGGACTTACCTAGAAGAGAGTGCAACCGACCACTCATCAGTTGGCTAGCCTTACCCTCAGAGTGGTTGATGTGGAGAGTCCGAGCTATCCTGTAGTGGTGGAATAGTATGCGGATGTCTTCACTGATGATGTTCCGGGTCTACCTCCTCATAGAGAGGTGGAATTTTACATTGATTTGTACCCGAGAACGACACTGATATCTACAGTATCGTATCAAATGGCTCCCACAGAGCTTCGTGAGTTGCGAGTACAGTTAGAGGACTTACAGGGGAAGGGGTTTATCCTGCCTAGTGTTTCTCCTTGGGAAGCCCCGATTTTGTTCACCAAGAAGGTAGATGAGAGCTTGAGACTTTTTGCTGACTATCAACGCATGGACCAGGTGACCACGAAGAATAAGTACCCACTCCTGAGGATTGATGACCTCTTTGATCAGCTGAAGGGAGGACGATGGTTCTTGAAGATAGACCTCAGATCAGGCTATCACTAGCTTAGAGTGCAAGACGAGGATGTGTAGAATATGGATTTAAAATGTCGGTATGACCATTATGAGTTTTTGGTCATGCTGTTCGGCGTGACAATGCTCCAGAAGTGTTTATGGGACTCATGAATAGGATCTTTCAGCCATACCTTGATCGCTTTGTAGTAGTCTTCATTGAAGACATACTGATCTACTCAGCTACCAAGGAGGAGCATGCCTATCATTTGCAGATAGTTCTAGACACACTATGAGAGCTCCAGATTTATGGTAAGCTCTCGAAGTGATAGTTCTAGATCTGATAGGTTCACTTTCTGGGACATGTCATCTCGGAGGACAGAGTTGCGGTGGATCCAACAAAGATTGAGGTGGTACTTTCTTGGGAGCCACCCAGGTGTGTGATGGAGGTACAAAGTTTCCTGGTTTTTTTCGGATACTACCGGAGGTTTGTGACATATTTCTCTAGAGTTGCAGTACCTTTATCAGTGTTGAAGAATAAGGGGAAACCCTTTGTGTGGTCAGAGAGATGCCAGTGGATTTTTCAAGAGATGAGGCAGAGGATGACTAGTGCCCCCCATATTGAGGCTTCCATAGGAGGGCGTTGGGTACATAGTCTATTGCGATGAATCAGGGACTAGGCTCAGATATGTCCTGATGGAGGAGCGAGCAGTTATCGCATATGGTTCTCGATAGCTAAGACAACATGAGCAGAACTATGCTACCCCTGACCTTGTGTTAGCAGCAGTGGTCTTTTCCTTGAGATGTGGTGACATTACTTCATGGATGGGTATTTTATGGTTTACTCCGATCACAAGAGTCTTAGGTATATCTTCTCTCAGAAGGAACTAAACATGAGGAAGCGGTGTTGGATTGAGTTCCTCCAGGACTATGACTTCGATATAGTCTATACTCTTGGGAAATGGAATGTTGTAGCAGATGCACTAAGCATGAGATCTGGTATACAATTGTTAGGTGAGGTGACAAAGCAGTTGGCCACTTTGCAGATGTCCTTTGTGGATTGAGATGGAGTATCTTTTCTTCATTATCTTACAGTCACTCCCCCACTCCTTCAGCGAATTAGGGAGGAACAACATGGAAAAACTGACTACAAGGCTCGACGTGCTCAGATATCCACAGGACAGGCACCTGATGAATTTTTTGAAGGTGGGGAGAACGTCATCCTTTTCAAAGGATGTACCATGGTTACAGTGTTGCTTCAGGAAGAAGTATTGAGGGAGTTCCACACATACCCTCTAGCAGTACATCCAAGAGTGGAAAAGATGTACCGGGACCTCCGATGACAGTACTAGTGTCCAGGAATGAAAAAAAGAACTAGCATAGTTTGTCTCTTAGTGCCTCACTAGTCAGCAAGTGAAGGTAGAGCATTAGGTACCAGTAGGCTTAGTTTAGCCTTTAGAGGTCCCAGAGTGGAAGTGGGATGGAATATACATGTACTTCATGATAGGACTTCCACATACATCCAAGGGTCAGGATTCTATCTGGGTGATCATCGACCGACTCACCAAGTTGGCCCACTTCCTACCAATCAGAGAGCAGGGTTCAGTAGAGAGATTAAGATGCCTTTATTTGGAAGAGATTGTGTAGATACATGGAGTACCCTTGATGATTGTCTCCAATCGTGATGCATGTTTCACTTATCAACTATGGAAGGGGTTACAGGAGGATTTCAGGACGTATCTTCATTTGAGCACCGCCTTCCATCCTCAGACGGATGGCCAGACTGAGTGGACCATTGAGACCCTCGAGGACATGTTGCGTGCTTGCGTCCTCGACTTCGGTTGCAGCTGGGAGGATCACTTTCCCTTGGTGGAGTTTGTTACAAAAACAACTATCACTACATCATTGGTATGACACCTTTCAAGGATTTTTATTACCAACCTTGAATATCACCTTTGTGCTGGACTGACCTAGGGGAGTCAACACTCATGGGACCAGATATGGTACAAACTACCACAGTGAAGGTGCATATCATCCAGGAGCAGATGAAGACTGCACAGAGCAGTCATAAGTCTTATTCCAAAAGGATATGAAGACCTCTGGAGTTCGAGGATGGTGAACACGTCTTTCTACGGGTTTCACCTCGATGAGGTTTGCAGAGATTTGGCCAGGGCAGCAAGTTATCTCCGAGGTTCATCGGACCCTTTCAGGTCCTAAGCAGAGTTGGAAAGGTGGCTTACCACTTAGCTCTTCTACCTCAGTTGCACTGGGTGTACGATATCTTCCACGTATCCCAGCTGAGGAGATACGTGAATGACCCTTCACACATCATTGACTGGGGTGAGCTGGACATCGATGATGTGACGATGTTTACAGAGGTTCTAGCGGAGATTGAGAATTGACAAGAGAGAGTCCTTCATGGGAGATTGTTACCTTTGGTGCATGTACATTGGCAGCATAGGAACCTCCAGGAGAGCACATGGGAGCGGGAGGCTCAGATTCGTGCTCAGCACCCCCACTTGTTTTCATAGTTTTCGTGATGTGGCTTTCAGGGACACAAAGCCCTGAGGTGTGGAGAATGTAAAGACCTGGATTTTTCCATGTATTTTTTTATTATATGGGAATATTTCGAGTCCGTGAAAATTGACGGTGTGTGATTATGAGGCTCATTGTGCCCAGAATGAACTTCTGAACTTTTTTTTAAGTACGTTCAGTAAGCGTACGAGCAGGTTTTTGTAACTTTTGAACCGGTGCTCGGAATTGAAATCTGAGGACACCGTTGAACTCGCAACACTGGTATTCGCTTAAGGAGATCTTTACCACAACCACAGTAGGTCGAGGGTGGAAGATAGTTTTTTAGTTTTTTGTGGAAGAAGAAAAATAAAATAATTAATATTATATTTTTCTTTTGAAACCTCTCTTTTTGAGTTATGGAGGTGGGGACCACCCGAGTTTAAAACCCCCCATTTTCAAATTAATTGTGGGGACCACCTGATCCCCTTGAACTCCCTCTTTAATGAGGGAGGTGAATCTTGGATTTCTTCTAATTGATTGTGCTAACCAAATTTAATTAATGTACAACTTTAATTAAATTAATCCCTAAGCTTTTTAAATTGGCACCACACCTCTCGCGGGGAAAAATTTTGGGGAAAGGGAGAGGAGGGCTTCGGGAGAGCATTATTTAATGAAGAATGACCTCTGGAATCGAAGAATGAGGATGACTCTTGATCCTAGATCAGAAGCATCTTGCGGGAGCGACGAACGCCGATGTCACCACCCCCAACAACTTTGTGTTCTTCCTCGTCAAATATTCTAATGAGAAATAGAGGTAGGGATTATTTTTTGTATAGCCCTTACCCCATTCTTGATGTTTATCTGAATTTAAGAACAATTATACCGCTTGATATCGTTCTAACATGGAGGGTGCGGGACAAACGAATACGGCCTGACCCCTCTACAACCTTTGTAGAATTTTTGATGGACTTGAATCGATGGAGACATCCCGAGGCGAGTGAGGGAGTCTATGGAATGAAGAACGGACCATCAGGGTGTGCCCGGTGACCTGAGGAATGTCTCCATAAGGGTTCAAGAGTGGCGGTCGGCACTCCGACCAGTCGTGAAAATGGCGGTGGTGCGACCGCACCATCGGAGAAGGGCCGCGGCCCGTCGGCCGCGACGGAGCAAGAACAGTGGCGGTGCATGGCTGACTGTGTGAAGGGAGTGGCGGTGCACATCCGCACTGCTGGCGTACAGGGTCCGAATCGGCGAAGGAGGGCAGTCGGCTCGCTGCCGGCCGCCGGTGGCGGCGCGGCGCATGACCGTGCCCCAGAGGAGGGCTGGCCGTCCGACCAGTCATGGGATGCCCAGCACGGGCCGCACCGGTGTGCCCGGCTGCACCGGCTGGATGGGCTGTAATCAAACAGTCCGGGTCGGACCCAGGGTCAGACATGGGTCAGCCCAGGCTGGGTCTCGGACCCAGACCAACTTCAACCCCTTTCTACTCTTTCAGCCATAACTTGAGATATGGGTATACATTTGACAAACCATCTATGGCGTCAAAAACCTTGGATCAAGATGGTCCTTTTGGTATTACCCACTTGAGTTTTGGATAAATTTGGGGTACAAATTGGTTGGATTGAACACGAATCCAATCGGGCCCTCGGGACAAAAAGTCCAATAACTTACAGACCGGGCGTCCTATTGACGCACCCTATGTTGCTTTGAGACCCCTTTTAGGTAGAAGTCCTTTGGGATACTTCGTTGTGGGACTTTGTTACTATTGGAGTATCAACCTGTGGCTTCAGGAGTGGACCCTCCCAGAATCAAGCGAGCTTAGTGTGGGAACCCTGTGGCTGGATGTAACATGAGAAAGGGATCCTATGTGGGTCTGTGCTTTGGGATCCTACATGGGTCTGTGTTCGAGAGTCTCTCTTGGATCCGCTCTAGGAATCCACGTGGGAATACTCTAGGATCCTATATGGGTCTTCTATACTAGGATCCTATGTGGTTCTGATGACTTAGGATCCTACGTGGGTCTGCCTGTTATCAGAGTAAGATGATTCAGTAGTTACATCTAATCATCTTTGATACCATACCTAAGTTATACCTAGTGTGAGGTGAATCTTTACCTTTGTGGTGATACCTTTATGGTTTTATTCTGTGTGGTGATACATTTGTGGTCTTTAACTTTGTGGTATTTACCTTTGTGGTATTATTTTATGTGGCGATACCTTTGTGGTACTTAACTTCGTAATGATACCTTTGTGGTATTATTCTATGTGGCTTTAACTTTGTGATACTTACCTCTGTGTTATTACCTTCATGGTATTCCTTCCTCTATGAAATAGTTGAGTTTGGGATTTGAGATAGGCCCTGTGTTTTCTCATGATTGAGATGGGTTTTCTTGAAAACTTAGGTATATGTATGAGCATATAACTAAGTAGGGTTGTCAGTTTTTTTCATGGTTTTTGGTTTATACTTTGTGGATTTTGTGAGGCCTTCAAAGGTCTCAGGGTCCCTACTGAGTATCATTATACTCACCCCTACACGGGCTATGCCCAAACCTTGTTGTTTTTGGTGCAGACAATGGAAAACGGTGACTGAGGATGAGGGTACAAGGACTAGAGATAGATCGAAGGTGGACATTAGATGAGGCATACCGTAGAGATGACCATTAGGGAGCTGTACCTACCCTACAGGTAGGATCCTTGGTGGGAGTTCACAAGATCTATTTGAGTTACTTGTACTTTTTAGTTTTCTTGTACTTTCCAGTTGAGCTTGTATTCTGGCCCCTTTTTCTTACTATACACACTCTTTTACTATACAGTTTACATGTGTTCATATCATGCTGTGTGCTTAATTGTGTGTGTTTACAGGTTATAAAGGCAATTCCTTCCCAGTTTTAGGGAATATGCCTTTCGGTGCTAGTTTCAAGATCCTAGCCTATGGAAGGCGGGCTTGGGGTCGTCACGGCACGGGTCCCGGGGGACGGGTCGTGACAAGTTAGCCTTGAATCATGTTTATATCATGTTATATGTTGCTACCAGATTCCTATGTTTCTATTATTACATGATCCCATGTTCTATATGTTATACTTCCACATGTCTATTCATGTTCCATGCCTTTTTATGTCATCATGTTATGCCTTCTAATCCATGTGCTATTCTTTATTCCTTTGTTCATTCCCTTACTGCGATTTTTAGCTTATACCTTTTGTTCATGTATTCCCTAGGTTATCTTATACAGATGTAAGAGCTCAAAAAAAGGTAAAAGTTCATTATGAAGATTAAATAAAATATGTTTTTATTTTGGTTTCTTGTTGTCTAATTATGTACCAAATCACCCAAGACACTAGAATTTATGATCCTTATTTTGTATTTGAAGGTTAATTATGCTTAAAATCATGTAATAATATGTGTAAGAGGATAGGGTCATTATAGTTGGTATTAGAGCATGGTTGAGTTATTTTTGAAGATTAGGACAAGAAAAAATTAGTAAGAACCTTAAGGATAATTCTATCACCATGGACAACCTATATTGAAACTTAGAGAATCACAAGATAGGATATAGAAACCATAGTAAGTAATTAAGGAGAAGTACCCCCACCTATTTTCAACTTATAATGTAAAATGAAATTTTGAGGGTGAAATTTCATAAGGGGGGAAGAATGTAACGACCTGAAAATTTTATCAATGGAAATTCCCTTCTTAGAATTATGTTATAAAACACATACATAGAATTGAGATCCCAATAAAAACACCATCCTCATAAATGAAGAATTAAATAAGTGGTATTTCTAGAAATTAAGGAACCTATACTGATGTAATAGTAACATGACCTTTAACATAGTAATGTAACCATTAGGAATAGTAATTTGACCAATAGAATAGTAACCACACCTATGAAATTATAAATAAAATTTATCCATCATATAAATAAAAATAAAATATAATTATATCATAGTATAAGTAAATAAATGTTTTAAAAATGATAAATCAAGTGTTGGTATTTTTAGAAAACACAAATGTTTATTTACAAATTTTATAATTAATATAATGTTTTAAAGAATATTTATTTTCATAAAATAGATTCATAAATTAATATATTTTTTTCTTATAATTATAAGAAAATTTTATGAGACCTTACTTAAATTTTCAAAGTTTCAGAAAATTAGTTATAATATTAAAATAGATATTTTTCAAATAAATGATGATTTTAATTAAAAATTAAATTTCTCATATTTAGAAAATTATTTTCATAAAATAGAGTCCAATTTTTAATTATAAATTTTGAAAAATGGTTAGGGTAATTTTTTTGGGATTTTTCTAAAATAGTTGAATTTTTTAGTGAATAGTGAAATATGATAATTTACGGTATTTAACAAATACATGAATTATTGTGTCATGGATTATGTATAGATGATGTAAGCCCATAATATATGACTATAATTAATTATTTAATATATTCAGTGATAATGATCAAAACTATTGATATCCTTGATCCAAAATAATAAAATAATAAATAAAATAATCAAAAATACCCTTCTCTTTTCCCTATAAAAACCACCCCTCACCACCTTGTCTCCTCACACCTTCCAACCCTTGAATATTATTAAAATTATATCTAATAATATTCCCAATCTTATCCCCCATGCTCAGGATCCTTTTTTATCATTAATAGACCAACCCCAATCACCCTAAGGAGGTTCTCAAGGAGAAGAAGTTCAAGAGGTAAATTTCTCTTTCATTTTCTTTTAATTTCTTTTCAATTTATTTTCCTTCCTTATCCTGTCATAAATTACCTATACCAAAGTGGCTTGATAACTAAAATATATTTTATATATTATAATGTCATTGTGTTAATGAAATAATCCATCATCAAATCTCTTCCCTCTTCTTTTTATTTTAAAAATGAAAACGTCTGTGATGCGTCGATTTACCACCATCGTGGATGATGCATTCATTTTCCATTACCACCTTCAAGGATGGTCCTAAAACCATTAACATGGTTAAATAAGATTTTATTATATATATATATATATATATATATATTATAATTTATATAATGTTCTTGAACCAATATATAAACATGATATTAAATAAAATGATATAAGTTCATAATAACCACCAAAATGAATTAAATCATTTTCATTAACATTTTATCAAAATAATCATCCTCATACCATATAATAAATTTATATAAAAGACTATTTAAACTTCTCTAAGTTCATTAATAACATATAATTTAAATTTTGGAGAATTATTCTCATTTTACATGAAGTTCCATACTTGTATACAAGTGAACCGATTATGAGAACCAAGAAAATGAACGCTTCCAAAATGACAAAATTAAACATTATAACTCAACAAAATGGCCATAAAAGAACCAAATAAAATTATAATAATTAAAATAAATGTATAAGAGGTTATGAATTAATTAATCAATGGATCTAATTGTATTATCCAGGACATTAATCACAAGTGCATAACACTTTCAAACATAAGGTAACAGATTCTCTGTAAACCTTCATTTTTTCCTTCAGGTTACACTTTATCTATATTTAGCCCAATTAAATTATTTATTATTATTATTTACTCCTATGAAATTATGTTTTTATGTTCCAAAAAAATGTACCTATCCTATTTATTCTTTCTTTGATGAAGAAATATATATTTTGTAGGGTTCCCTTCTCAATTCCTTCCAATAAGCAAGCCCGATTAAAGGAAACTTCCCAATTTCTTACCCATTTTCAAGTAACATAATTAATATATTTTGAGCCACCATTATTTTTATAAAATAAATAATTTTATCATGAATTACTATCTTGTTTCATTTATGTTTTTATATAAAAAATTATTCCTTTTTCATTTTAAAGGCTCTTTAAAGTTTTCTCTTAAACCACACTAAAGTGGATCATTTTTAAAGTTTCTTAAACACCCTTTTTACATGTTTTCACTTTCTTTGGACATAATTTACCATGATAAATTAATATTTTCCATTATGAATTCCCAAGTATGATTTAAATCCATTCTTTCATGGATACCTTTATGATACTCCCATTTTTTATGCCTTATGACACAATTATGATACCCATTTCTTTCCATGGGTAACCCTTATGTTTATTTATTATGTTTTATTCTTCATGTGACACACATATTCATAAACATGTTATGATGGGTGCACCTAGATATCACTATAATTAATTGTATAATGTTTAGTCTCATGAGATGTCATGTTAAGACACGGAGTAAACCTGGTTCCTTTATGGGACTTTGTCCACCATGTGATATAGTCTTGGAGATTAGACTTGAATCATGTTTATTTCATGTTATATGTTTCTTCCACATTCATATGTTACCATGATTATATGATACCATGTTCTATATGTTATGATTCTATATGTTTATCCATATTCAGCTCAAAGCATGCATTTTGGGTATTTTGAGCGGGACCCTAATATACATCATGCTTCATATCAAAATAACCGTGTGACCATAAGGGATGTCGTTGGGAATGCTCGACCCTTTTTATTTATATGTGTAACACTTGTGGTATTTTTTCTAGGGGTACCAAAATCATCTAAATTGAATTGTTTTTTTAAAATTTATTTGTTTTAAATTGATTTGTTTAATTTAATCTAGATTGGTTAATCAATTATGAGGCATTCAAGACCTCTATACTGAGATGCAATGTTTTTTAGTTGGTGAAATTTAATTGTATTTAATTGAATTGCTTGTTTAATGTTTTTTCTAGTGTTGTATATATATATGAAATTCCTGAATTTCATGTGCTGAGACCCCTGGGGTCATGACGAACTCGAACTGAGGTTGGGACAACATGGCCATCAGGATTGAGTGATGTTGATCACTGGTTGGGCTGAGCCCAAATATTATTGAGTGGTTTCAACCACAAGATTGGGCATCGTGGAAGTCAGATTGAGGCAACAAGCCTATCATGTTGGGCATGGATCATGATACTTGGATGTCATGGCCATTATATTTGAGCGATATGGCTGCAGGGGCATGAGGTGACAACATTGATGTGGCTTAAGTTATTCTTTTTGAGATTACCACTCACCCGTGATATCCAAAGCACTGATAAAGTCATGTGTACATAGGATAACTCTATGATGAGGTGGTTTTGACCACTCGTGTGGGTAGAGTCCCCCCAATAGTTACGTATTAGGTATTTATGGTTTGGGGTGCTTGTCGCAGAAATCCATGTGGAAGGCGAGGAGCCTTCAGTTGATAGCGATGAGGCTATCTCGTTGGGGGATGAGGCTCACCGTGATTGAGACTATGATCCTAGATATTAATTGAGGATAGATATCATTTTTCCTCCAGCTTTAGGGAATTTTTATAATGTGATATTTTGAGTAGGGGTCTGTTAGGACTAGGTTACTGATTGATTGGGCGTGCCTTCAGGATGTTGGGACTATGTGAGACATGAGGTTTCAGGAGGCATGTGGTGCCATGTTACATTATTAGAGGTGGAACCTGAGGGTTCACATGGACTGTGCTACTTCACAAGTAACTTGGGCCATGGGATAAGGAACCTCATTACTTATAATATTCCATCATTGGCCGAAGCATGTGACACTTTTTTGTGGATGTTGATCACCAGAGGGGTTGTTTTGTTTATTTGTCTCTTTGTGCTACTTCTTATTTAATTATGATGCATGACTAATTAAACACATATGCTTGGTACAAACCATTTTGTGGTATCCTAATAATATTTATATTACACCCTTCATGGGTCCTTTGGATTGTGTGTATAATTTATAAACTTACGTTCAGGTAAAGGAACAACCTCAGGAGCTAGATCTTAGTAGTTGCTTGCATGGAGTTGGCATGGACCTTGAGGTCATTCCTAGATGGATTTTCTATTTATTTTCTTCTCTATTTCAGCACACTATTTTGTATATAGTATGTAGCTATAGTGGTTATCCATGGGAACCCTTTTTTTTTCTTGACATTTATGACCTATTATGAAATGCATGCCTTGCTTGTTTACTAGTGGATACTAGTGAATTTTGGCATGCTGGTCTGTCTGTTTACTTCTGCTGCTTATTCTATTTATTTATTGCATCCACTATTTATTGATGTTGGTGTGATTTCTCCATTAGTGGGTCTAGTTTGAGTCTGTTGAGTCATTTAATTCTACCATACATTACATTATTATACTCAGACTATTGTAGTATCTATCCCCAGAGGATATAGTCTCTCCAACTTGTTAAATTACACCCTCGTTGATAGTCAACAACCTTTTGCATATGGGTAGACACCCCTAAGTCCAGTGGAACTTGAACCGATAACACTATTTGGGTGGATATTTGGCTCGGGGATGCTACAATTTATTCCCCAGGTTATCCTTTGAATATGTCACATCTCAAAGTAAGTTATGATCTCATTTTTGAGATTATATAAAAGATGTTTTTATTTTGGTTTCATGATTTATAATTATGTACCTAATCTTCCAAATACACTAGAATTTATGATCCTTGGTTTTTATATAAATTTTAATTATGATTAAAATCATGTAATAATATGTGTAAAAGGTTATGGTCGCTATATTTGGGAACTTGGTAAAATGTATTTATGAAGGTTTGATACATTTATAAAGATATCTAAGGTGTTGTTAGTTGATTGGAGGTGGCTGAGATTTGTTTCAGATGACATGGGAAGCCTATAGATGAATTTTAGCAGTTATTAGAGCTGTAATAGATTTTTGTAAAAATGAATAGGTCCTTATATGTAAGGGTAATGATGTGTAAATGGCACTCTTATGAAAGGTTAGTCCATTATGTAAGGGTAGTGGCATGCGTGAATGTTAACTCCTATGTGTGGGTAACCCCATAAGTAAGGGTCCTAATGCTCAAAGGAATGGAAAAGTCTCTATGGAATCATAAGAGTTTACTCTTATGTAATGGGGTACCCATGTGTAAAGGTCCTCATATATAAGGTATACCCTATGATGTGAAATTTGTAAAGTTTTGGAAGATCCTATGATATGTAACAGTAATCCCTAGATATGTAAGGGTACTCAGGTGCCTAAGGGTTTACTCTCATGTATGGGTGGCCTCTTACATAAGTCACCATGATTAAGAGTTACACCTACATTTGGGTTCCCTTATATGTAAGGGTCCTCCTCTATTGGAAATTAGTTAAGTATCAAGAGTCCTAATGATACATAAGAGTAGATCTAATGACATGTAAGGGCTATCATTGCTCGGTTGGAGAAATGGAAAAGTCTTGGGCCATAAGTATTTACTCTTACATATGGGTACCTTCATGCATAAGGTTAAACATGCTTAAGGGTTACTCTTATTAATTTTTATCCTCATACATAAGGAACCTTCCCTTTGGAAATCATCTATGTATTAGAGATAACGATGCATAAGGGTTGTTTCTGGCGATGTGTAAGGGTGAGGCATAGGGGTTTACTCTTATGTATGGGTACCTCCATACATAAGGGTTGGTGACCTTTCAAAAATCGAGTGTGATGTTTTTTTATAAAATAATTAATAGATTATTTAAATGAAATATAAAGCGGGGTTTTTTCATTTCAACCATAAATACAGAGAACACACCCAGGTTCTCTTCTACGATGCATTTTCCTTCCCTCTTGGATGATCTTCATCGATTAGAGTCTATTATTCATGTCATTCACTACAAGGAGTATTAAAGAGTAATAATTGCATCCCTTAGGTATTTATTTATAGTTTCTATCACTATTTCTCAAATTTCTACTGGTTATTCCCTAAATTAGGTATTTTTCAGACTATCTGATTTCTTCCAATCAGAGTTGGATTAACCAGAGTTTCTCGACGAGTGGATTCCTACCAACTCTGAATGTGGTAGGAACCCTTAAAATTACTAAGTATCTTTCTCATTCAGTGATTTTACCTTTAGGTTCCAACACTATGATTATTTTTATCATGTTTGCATGATTTTTGTGATCTCAACCCATAAATTGGGATGAGATTGCATCAATCTAATAACCAATAAGGAATATATGACTAGATAAATGGTTCATTGATGTATGTTTTTATGGCATGAGTTGATTTCTCAATAAAAATTTTCATTTTAAAATATGGATTTAAAAATAGTGTTTTGGGAAGAATGGTTTTGTAAATGAAATGGTTCAAAATTTAATTTCAAGGTGAATGAGACGATTTTAGGTGATAGTTTTAAAAAGGTATTTCAAAACATGTGTGTGCTTTTATAAATAATGTTTTCATCAGGATTTTGGATAATTTTATAGTGTGAGTAAATATGGAATTTTTTCCTTTATTGAATGGTTTATATATAGGACCTTGACATGGTTTTTAAGGTACATCATAGAGGACTCAGGTGGAGATTTTTTTGGTCAGGTTGACCTCATGTGGGAAATTCCTTGTTTTCAAAATATTGTATTTTCATTATGAATCATGTTTATGATTTTATAGCTTGTTATTATTAGCACATGATGATGAATAATTTTATAGGAAACCCTTACCAAGTTATGATGTTTATATATGATTTTATGGATGACTGTGTATGCAAGTTTTTGAGTTGGATAGTAATGTATTCTTTTTGGTATCAAGTGTACGAGTTGGTTTGTACTGATGTTATATACCCCTTATAAGGTAGATATGAGTTAAATGGTTTTGGTTATATGGTACCATTATTGGTTCCATGATGTAAGGTGGGGATTCTCTCTTGGGTAAAGAAAACGTAGAGTGAGCAGCTCAGGAACAATTAAGGCATGAGTGACCTAATACGATAATAATTATATTTGGGTGATGATTCCCATCAATTTATAATGTCTTGGGTGCATGAACATGGTTTACTTGAGTAACCTTGATAGGTTGGTAAGGGAGAATCCATCAGGAAATACTTGTGGAAAATTTGTGTTGGGATGTATTTTTAGGCTAGTGTTGGTTCATTTATGCTAATTTTTCACTTATACTTGCTATTTACCATATGATATAAAAGACTGATGGTTGCGACTACATCCTGAGTGAGAGGATGATGATCTATTATGTGAGGTGGTTGATGTTGAGACTTGATGTTAGGACTCATCCTAAGTGAGGGGGTTCTAGAAACTAATGAGAGAGTATTGGTCTAAGATGTGATGCAGAAATAGATGGTTTGTATTAAGCAAAATTTTGGCCTCATTGTTTCCCTCTTTAGGTTATACTTCCAATATGATTTTGGGACTCACCTTGAGAGAGAAGGTGGTTGTAGGGATCACCCTAAGTGAGAGGGAATTGGTATAAGATGTGATGTGATATGATACACATCATATGACCCACCCTGAGTAAAAGGAGAGAAGTTGATGTGATGTGGTATGAGATGCGATGTGGCATGTGACAAGGTATGTAATAGGGTATGAGATCCTACCCTAAGTGATAGGGTGGAGGTAAGTATTTTGTAAAAACATTTTGGATGTAAGGTCCACCTTGAGTAATAGGGTATGACCAAAGATGTTGATGTGTGACCAACCATAATTGGGAGGGTGTGGTCATGAACTTGATGTGGAACTAATGTGTTTGGCCTTCCCTAAACAAGATTTAATGTTGCATGACATGACATGATACCTCAACTTTAGTGAGATGGGTGCATGCATGAGATTTTATATGAGATCAAAACATGAAATGATATCCTAACCTAAGTAAGAGGGTAGTGGTCAAGACTCAGTTTCAGTCCCTTTACCTAAGTGATGATTTGTGGGTTGGATTTCAATACAAGATGAATCTTACTTTCATCATTGGTAAAAGAAAGTTAAGTCAAGTGTCATGGTTTCCTAGTTATCACATGATGACCTGATGTGTTTTCTTGTATATGTGTTATGTGTTATGTTTTTTGGGTGGATGTGTTGCTCAATCACAAATTTGACTCCTTATATATATTACATGCACATAAAAACGATCATAGTAGTATTTAGGGTGTTGAGGTGATGGGGAATCTTATTCAGTAATTAGAATCACCCCTTATCCACATACAAGACATGAATTTCGATGTATGTGGGTATAACTTCATGTTTTATTTTTGGTAGAGGTATCTATTGGAGATGGTGTTGGTACTCTCCTTTTAAGAAATAAATGATTACTTTGATAAGGGATTAATACCTTTAAAAAATAAAGGAAGAAGTCCTAAGGAAGGCTATAGTTTCACCCAAAACCCTAAAGTTCACCTAGAACATGTGCAAAACTTTGATAATGTGCATGAATTATGCATGCAACCTATGAAAAAAAGTCATACCTATGTTCATTAGATGAGTTCTAAACCCCCTTCACCTAGGGTTTCATATTTTACTATAAATTGGACCTTTGGGTTCCTCATTTCATACCTTTTAGAAGATGAAGAGATGTCCTGGAGCTTTACTCACCTTAATCTCACACCTTAGTCTTTAAATACCTTTAGGTAGCTTAATTAATCCTAAACCCAAGTAAAAAAAACCAAAAGATAGGTTGATTGGGTAGAACAAGGGTTAATATATCAGGAATTTTTTTCAAGAAACCACTTCCTCCATAGTTCTCAATCACTAGGGAAAAGGGACCTTAGCAGGAAACACTATTGATCACCATTCATCCAAAAACATTAGTAGATACCCCTAAATACTAGGGAAAATTTGTTCCCAAGTAGAAACACTAGGGAAAATCCATACCCAAGTCCCAATGCTAAAGCTCCACCTCACCCCAGTATCACTAGTGTGCCCCCTCACCTTAGTATCACCAGGGTGCCACTTCGTTTTCTATCCCTCAATCAGGAAAATATTTTTTGGAGGCCTTAATTAGGGATAATCATCGTCTCCTACTCCCATACTGGGGTATGATGTTCACCCTTGCTTCAATAACATGACATCCCTTCACTCGGGTCTTCTACCCAAGCATCCATATATCAATGTATCTTCAAAACCACCAGATATACAGGGTCAGGGTGAGAACACCAGAGTTCCCCTCCTTCGATTATGAATTACCTTTTATAAAAGTCACATCCCACTTGTCCTCCCTAACTGATGCCAACCAGAGGATTTTCAATCATGTATCCCCTTGATAACGAGATCCACAATCATACAGAAAATTATGATATCTCTCCCAGCTCATCACACTTATCCGAGCTCCCAATTCCACTAAATGAGCCATGTAATCATAGGATTCCTTCCTAGGTATAAGAACCAAGATGGTTCCCAATAATGATTTCATCACTATGAATCATTGATGGATTTATGGAGAGATAAAAAGATTTGGGTAATATCCATACTAGCTATTCTCGATCACTAGCAGGGTAGTCCCATGTGCATAAGAATCACTCAATCCTCTATTTTCGTACATCTCATGAAGTAAACATCTCCGAAAAAAAGGCATTAAACTACCTATCCAATTTTCTAGTTACATGATGTCAAAATACATGAAAAAATCCTTATCGTATGATGTTAAACCACATGGTATGATCCTGCCACATGAACTTTAAACTATGCAGCTCGAACCTTGTGATCTTTTATTCCTATTAATCTGGATACACAGAACATCTCTTTGAGGTCCAATCCCAATATCATCCTCCACATCCATCCTTAAAGGTATATATTCCTCATGAATCCACTTATTTCCTCAATAATTGGGATATATTCCCCGTGATTCCAGATGTCCTCACTCCTTGGGCTGTATTCCCTTTGTGGCCTCACTTTACCTTCACTAGGTTTGTATTACCTACGAACCATTATTTCACTGGTCCATACTCATGAAACTATTCCCCACTAGGAGGGACATGTTCCATTCAGATGTCCCTATATTTCCTTCATTAAGCCATATTTATGATGAAATCATATTTTGATCATTAGGACATAATCTCACTAGCCAAACCAACCCCATACCTCACAAGGCCGTGTCCCCTGAAAAACCAAACTATCCTAATTGGGAAATATTACTTTTGAGGTAAATTAGAAAGGCCTTCTTATGCATAAGACCCACATAATCTATTGTTAGAAACCTTTCTCCTAATTATCTATCCCTCGTGAAATTAAACTACATATATCAATACTTAACACATGATCTTAAATGGTATGACATGTCCCATTAACTGGGTTCAAACTATGTTGGTTTTGATTAACTTTATAAGGATACATAGGAGTCCCTTATTATGGGCCTGATTCTAGCACCATAAGCACCTATCACATTCCTAGATGGTGATAAACTCTTGAGTTCCCAACTACGTAGCTTTAAACCATAGTTCCCCACAACTAAGCACCACTATGTAATAATAAAAAGAGGGGTAACCTCTAATACATAAATATGAAACCATCTGTAGAGAACCTATGACACATATAGATGTTCACATTGATAGGAGACCTCAGATGTGTAGAAAATATTCATATCAAGTCATGCTAACGACCAATTTCTGGCATGAGTGTGACCAGTCCCATAGTGGAATTTGTAAATAATTAAAAAATAACTCTTAAATATATAAGAGGGTTATGTATTAAGTTATAATTCCCCCTAAAAAGGTGTTAATGAGCCCTGCATACCATCCTGTCAACCAACATGCATTCCAAGGTTTCCTTGGTAAAGTCTCACCAACCGCCCACCTTTGGAAAATAGGTCTGCACCAACCCAAAATGCCATGGTGAAGTCACATATGAGGTTTCTATAAAAAACAAAAAATATGAACACAAAATGAATCATTCAATAAAAAAATAATTGAGTTTACTTGAGCATCATGCCATTTTGTTTGATGTGTTTCATCAGAAACAAAAATGGTGAACCTGACATGAATCCTTTAACTGTGAGAGTGATTAGCTAAGCATGATTTTACTTAAAATATTACAATCATTTGTTTTATTGTGTTTTTACATGTGTTTTAGGTAACCTTTTCAAGATTCTCCTTCAATCCAAATAAATGGAATCTTTTTCAAGTAGACATTCCTACACTTCAACTGCCATAAAAGCTACAACCCTCACAACTAGAAGGACAATATTACCCACCAGAAACCTCCAGTTTTAAGTGGAAAATACATTTGTAAGGGTGTATCATCAGCATATTACCATTCAAACCCTGTAAGTTGCATGAAATAACTTTTAAGCACTAACGCTTCACAACCCACCTAACTATAAGAAAGTTATGATGATACTAGTAGCGCCCATCACTACTTCCAACTTCTTTGAGATCCTATACCAGAATAGAAATAACCAATAACTCTATTATATAATAATAGATAAAAATCAAGAGGTTTACCACAACCTCACCATTGTGAAGGAGTCACCAATGAGGGCTCCTTCCATCCACCATCACCACCAGAAATTACATGCGACCCTAGTTCCTCAGAGATACACCAAGGAGTATTCCCATGAGATCTTGGTCTTGGACACTTAGTCCCAGGAACCTAGAAGGAGGTCTTACTAATGAAAAAAAACCTAAGGACACCAAGAATATTACCATTTACATATTTCCCAATACATGATCCATCAACATATACTAGAATAAGAGTAGGCCCTTATCCCTACCAACCAAGCCCTTCAGTACACCCTGTTGACATTATGAGCATGCTGGAATATCTCGATAGTGACTAGGGGACATGCAAACATTTTTAACCATGTATATGAAATCTATCGGCATATACCAATGATGATTGGAGGAAAATAGAATGCATATATTTCCACTCCCTTGGATGAATGCGCCTATATTCCAGTTCTTATTACAAAAACCTATCGACACATCTTTGGTGTTATGGATGTAAAAGCCTATATTATTTACCTCATCCTATAGAGTTGTCAATACATACCAATGAAAACAATAGAGGATGATAGTCGACATATCCTGAGATCACCCAAAATCAGGACCATATCCCTGCTCCCTCCAATATTGAAGAAGTTCATTGGTGTATCCTAATAGTTAGTCAGAAGCAGGATTATACTTCTGCCCCCTTTATAAGGACCATCAACATATTCCAATAGATTCAAATGAGTGAGATCATATTCACAAATCTATTCAAGAGTTTTTATAGTACATTATGGAATAGGTTCAAAAGAAGATATACATCCCTACCCCCTTCAGTCTGAGGAAGACCGATGACACATCTCAATGACTGCTGAAATTTAGGCACATATTCTCATCAGATATGAAGAAACCCATCATCATATTCTATTGGAAAACAAGGTACAATCCCATATTCTCATCCAATTTTAAGGAGATATGTAGCCATATCTGCCAATGAAATAGGATCCACTCAAGAAGAATCATTTTCAAGAAGGTAACTAATCTTCACTAAGGAGAGAATAAAAAAATATATCTTTCCCAAGGGGGAAAATGAGCCAAGTGTAGACCCATATCCCTTTATTTGTTAGTTTTTATGTGATTAAGGTCATGAAATGCCTATATATAATGACTTGAGAGTATACTAGTTCATCACTAGATAGTATGAGTAGCTCAACTATGAATTTCCTCCCCATGACATTCTGATAAGTAGTTCTAGAGGTCC
This sequence comes from Viscum album, assembly GCA_963277665.1. Taxonomy (NCBI): domain Eukaryota; kingdom Viridiplantae; phylum Streptophyta; class Magnoliopsida; order Santalales; family Viscaceae; genus Viscum; species Viscum album. The sequence goes on from OY728129.1 coordinate 5,098,633, forward strand.
TCCCTAGAACACATTCCAACAAGACCCTCCTTGTGGAAACATAAAGATAAATCATGGGAATTATTCCCATGATGCTAATTGTAAAATTCCTCCTTACAGTGATAAGATCGGTAAGTAATAAGGTCATATAATTTTTAGTCTCATTGATTGGTAACCATGAAGGTCCTACCCATGAAATCTAAGTCTATAGTAACCATAATGGTTAACCCCATGGTTATGTCTCATCACGACCAGAATGTTATCCCCTTGTCAAAGCTACTTCGGGAATTCCCTTATACTGAGTGGCACTCAAAGGATTGGGGTCAGTTATGTCCACAACCACAACTCTCATCTATGATATTTCATCTACATTAACAGATATTTTAGGTAAATAGTTGTTTTTAGAACCTCTATCATCTCAAACATACTTTGAATTAATCAAAGGGACTTCAAGAATCCCTCCCCTTTCCAATAAATCACCTAGAAAACAACCATGGTGGTTGGATAAGGTGGAATACTTCCCCCATGATATGATGAAGATGACATAGAAATTAGGAATTAATTGGTTGATGATAACCTCCCAATCATGTTTTGGCCCATTTCCACCCACAATAAAAAATAAAAGAGGTGTTGAAAGTGGAGTGTATACCATTCCTACAATAATATTTATAGATGACTCTTCATCCATTAAAGTCCAAGTATTTTTCATACCAGGAGTATGATAACCATATTCAAACATTGGAATTTTTTTTTCATATTGAATAATATACATTTTTAGTATCTCAGAACTCAAGATTGGTGAAATAATGAAAGAACCCATGTCACACTTATCTCAATAACCTAAAGGCACTTTGGAAGATAATTTTTGATGCCTTAACTGATGTACATATATAGGGATGGGTGGAATTTGAAGGAATATTATTTACCCCATACTCAGGTAAAAAAAGTCCCCCAAAGAGGGAATCCATCAATGCTATTGGCATAATATAGGTTTCAAGTCCAAATATTGCATACACCAGTTGGTCTATCCAACATAATCCTACTGCCTCTAAGGTGAAAAAGTGGTGAAATCAAAGGGATAAATCCATATATAGGCTCCCACAAAAATCCTTAAAAAAGTTTCATAAGTATCTCAATTGAGACAAGTAAATTCCTTGAGCAATGAACAATATTCAGTGTGTAGGTTTTAGATGTAGCAGAAGCTCCTATAAAAGCCTAGTTCAACTTCACTTTTGTCAGTTTCAATGGATAATCCTCAATGTACATGATATTTTATGACATGGAAAACAAAATATTTCTAATGAAATTGAAAAAGGGTGACAAAACCTAGATGATATTTTCACATTAAATTTATAATTAATTTAAAAGATAAGAAGAAAGGTAACCTCAATCTTGAGTTATTTCTTTGTTGATGGTGTTGATATTTCAAACCCTGTTTGGCATATCATCTTTTCATCATGAGGACCCAAAGTAGATACCCAATAATAGTGATCCACATGTGTTCCTTTGATCTCTGAACTACATTGATGAAACATTGAGTGTTAGTATAGTGACCCAAACATATCATACATAAATATTACATCTTAATATATGAACATTCATTACATAACATAACTATCGACAACAAAATTGTTTAGGTATAATACCTTGGGAAACTTGGACACATAAAAAATTGGTCCATAAGTGATCTACGTCTTCTCTCACTAATTTCTTTATAACTATCACCCTTCTTAGGAATATAAAAAATAATTCCTTTCATCATAACCCAGTGAAAGAAAATATAAGAAAGAGTGATATTAGATGCTCAATAAGGGTAAAAAAATGGAGATATCAATATATCACAAGAATACGGGTTTGATAACATGATAATAACATTTGAAAACCATACACTACATATCATATATCGTAATCTTGAGTCATGGAATAAATATTGGGATTTCATAAGACACGAATCATAATGAAATCAAATAACATGAGCTATAAGTATATAACATTGGCATAAGACACAAATTTGTATCATACACATAAGCATAGAAAAAAATTTCCTTAGTAGTCAAGGATCATTTCCAAAAATATCATAGTGGAATAGATTTACTCCCCAAACCATTATAGTAGTCAAGGTTTACTCTTAAGACTATCATATTGGACAAATTCCATTACTAAACAAGGTTCACTCCCCATTATAATCTTGTTTATCCCATGAGATATAAATCTTTACCCAATGAATTGGAGGGAGATATAAGTAACAACCATCACATAATAAAAATCATACATATTTGTGCCAAAATATCATAAAAAATTAATCATATCAAAACCCATGAAAAAATGGTCTTCATAACACATTTATCATATTATAACCCATGAAAATAAATGGGTTTAATAAACATTTCATCATAGCATAACCTATGGAAAAGAAACATGTTTCAAAAACATCCTATTTTCATAAACATAAACCATACATAGACAAAATAAATATGGTATCATTAGATAATATCCCCAATAAAGATTAAGTAACATAAAATGATGTCCTCTTAGATGGAAAATTATTTTAAAATATCACTTGGAATATTTCTTGAGGAAAATAACCTTTTCAATTTAAAATTATCCTTTTTAAAAATAAAAGTTTAGAAAAAATTTTGAAAATCCATTTATATGAAAATAAAATTTAAAAATTATAAAGGAATATTTAAAACATTGAGTGGCCCTGAAGGTGGGAAATTTTGTTCATACTATACATGTTAAAACAAATATTCCTTTCACATTTTTAGTAATATCTAAATGGGTGTTGTTTGGAAAATGAAATAAATATTCATTTTTAAAATTTTGTAAAAATTAAAAAAGGGTTAAAATGAAATTAAAATATCATTTTAGATTAGTAAAAAACCATTAAAAACCCATTTTTATAAAAATATGTATATGGAAGAAAATTGTTTTTAGACCAAAGAGATAAACATAGTTGATTTTTCTTAAAAAAATTATTTTTAAGTCTTGGATACATAAAGGGAAGAAATTTAAAATAAAAAATGTATTCTCATGACATAAAAATAGGATAAGAAAAATCATGAGTTTCCTAAGAGATATATCATAATATTTCATAATCATAAACTTAATCATAAACAATCCTTATAAACAATGAGATTGTAACAAAAAACTTTTACCACTTTGGCATCTTTTTAATAGCAATCCATATGAAAGAATAACATTAAATGAAACTTAAAATATCATTATAATAAATAAATTCATGATATTACATTTCAAATGGGATGTATATGCATCTCATAAACTAACATAGGTACACAACATAATCTATGTCCCAAAGAAGACAAATCAAGATAAAAATCTCTTGCCTCAAGTCTCAAATTCCTTCATACACATTAAAAACTCATATATAATAAATATAGGTTTATTATAAATCTATTAAATAAAAATAATAATATTTATCATACCATATATTATTTACTTATGACCATTTATTACCCTTTTATTAAGAATTCCTTATTAAAATCACATTTCAGGTAATAACTACTTTGTTTTTCATGTATGTTTTGGTTTGGTATCTTCAGTAGTTTCATTTTGATCATGGTTACATAATATAAATTTTTTTAACCATGATATAAATATCATATATATTCATTATATATTTATTTATTTAAATCCACTAACGTTAGAGATAGAAAATGAATTACACCATTCACGGAGACGGTAGGATGTACGTATGCATGAACGCTATTTCCATTTTAATGAAAGATGAAAATAAATAAAGGTAAATAATATATTAAATTTATAGAATAATTTTTATGTCATATATACTATATATATTCTTTAAATTTACCCTTTTTATTTTCCATTTAAAGTATAAGTGAAAAACAATCACATCGCTTCGTGAGATAGTAGTTCGTCGTATGCACGAATGATGTTATTGTATCCCCCGTGAAATGGAAAGTAAGAAGTTATATGTGATATAAAAATTAAATAATTATAATAATATCATAAATATAATATATAAATATTAAATCTATCATTATATCTAGTTGTGAAAGGTGGTGAAGGGAAATGAATAACATCGGTTCGCGAGGCGATAGTACGCCATACACACGATCGACAGTTTTGTTTCCCATTTTATGGAAGAGGGGATATATGTAGATCATTAAATTAACATAATAAAATCTAATTAAATGGTATATATTTTTATTATTATATTATAATAGTTTTATAATATTATAAATATGTGAAACAATAAATAGAACAAAAACACAAGTTTAATGATTTCGCCTCTTCTTCGGAGAACCTGTTTAGTTTTATACCTAAAGAATGATTATGGGGGTTTAATAATCAAATAAGGCCTCTTGGATGTGTGGAGGGAATTAATTAATATAATTGTATAGTTATTTTCTGAACCAAATGTTTTTGAAAGTGTGAAGAGGAGAGGATAGAGGGTGGCCTTTTATAAGTGGGGGATAGGACACACATGGAATTTTTGAAAAGAACAAAGTGTACCCACATTTTCCACATTCCAAAAGGATCCAAAATGGATCATTATTGAATATTAAAGATCATAAGGTCAAAATATTTCCATAAAATGGGCGTATTACATGTTTATATTTCATTTTACCCCTTATATTTTTAGTTTAACCTTCGGTAAACCCGTTTCAACCTTAATCGCGGTAATTAATTTATCTTATCTTTACTATTCATTATGGTAAAAAATTAATTTGAAAATATTAGATAATATTAATTGTTATTATTTAAAATTTATAATCCATTTTTCCAAATTCCATTAACAAAAGTGAAAAATTGTAATTTAAAATTAAACTTATAGATGTGATGAAAAAGTTTTTTTTCTAAAGAAAAAATTTCAAATGTTTAAAAAGGTTTTATATCAAAATTCAGTATGAAATTGATTACAATGACATAAACTAGATTAATTATAAAAAAATGATCTAATTTTGCTTCTATAACCATTTTAAAACAAAATTTAATCTTATAAATTCATTAAATGAAAATGTAGTTTTAAATAAAAACTAATATTTCTCACTATTCATCAAAAAATTAATCTTTTTTGAAAATTCTAAAAATTTTACTTAAAGATAATTTTGACATGTAGATTTCAAAAAATTAACTTTTTTTATAAAATAAATTTTCTAAAAGTGGTTAAAATTAAATTTATTATTTTTTCACAAAATTAAATAAAAACATTTTTGAGAAAATAGTATTTTTGAAACATTTAATAACTTTACTAAAAATTAAGTACTTTTTTATCAATGTGTTTTCTGTATATAAAATCATTGTACTTAATATTTTAAATTTTTTTATTAATATTCATACCACTAAGTTTAACTACTAAGTTATAATGGTCTTGTTAAATAGTAATATTAATAATATATCACGGTTCATTAAAAACACGATGTTGTATGTAACGTAAGCTATCGAAGAAATTATATTTAAAAAAAAATATTTCTTAAAATCTAAGAGTGTGTAATTATACCCACCTTAAAATGATTTTATCCATCAAAATTCCATCACTTTGAAATAAAAATTTAAGTATACTTCTGCCTCATCACATCCTTTGGTTACCATATAGCTTCTTCTAATTATTGGTATCACCATAAAACATTGACCATGTGAGTGGTATTATTTCATAACACTTTATCTATGCGATACAGAATCTAAAAAAGTTGTTCCTCATAAGAAATATCATGCTCTATCAGTATGGAATCTGAGTTTAGTACATCCTAAGGATCAAGAATTTACTTCCTTAGGAGAGATACATGAGACACATTATGAACTTGAGAGAGTTTTAGTGGAAGTTCTAATTGATAAGATACTATCCCAATATGATCAACAATTTTAAAGGGACCAATAGAACTAGGTCTTAGTTTCCCTTTCTTTCTAAATATCATAGCATTATTCCATGGAGAAACTCTTAGAAATACCTTATCACAAACTTCAAATTTTAGATCACACTAGTGATTGCCAACATCATTTTTTTTCCAACTTTGTGCCATCCTTATGTGTTGTTGAATGGATCTAACCTTTTCTACCATTACATTATCTAGCTCAATTCCCAAAACTTTATACCAGTAAATTGGAGTTATGAAATTCTTTCCATAGAGGTATTTATAAGGATCCATCTGAATTATTGAGTGGAAGCTATTTTTGTAAGAAAAATCAACTAGATTAAGGTGTTAATCCTAGACCCCTTTAAAATCCATATAACAAGATCTCAAAATATCCTCTAGGGTTTGAATGGTTCTCTCATACTGAACATCTATTTGAGGATAATGCATAGTGCTAAAACTCAACTTTATATAATGATATTTCTAAAGACTTTTATAGAAATTTGATTTAAACCTTATATCCCGATGAAATAAAATTGAATGTGGCACTCCATTAAATACTACCACTTCTTAATGTATATTATAATAATCTGATCTAGATAGAAATATTCTCTGATAGTGATAAAGTGTTCTGAATTTTTAAGGTGATCAACTACAACCCATATATCATTATTCCATTTAGATTATTTGGTGAGTCCAATAATAAAATCCACGGTGATGTTTTCACATTTTCATTCTAGAATGGGTAATGGTTGTAACATTCACCTTGAATTTTATCTCTTAGCCTTAACTTGATAACATACCAAGCACCGAGATATAAATTCTACTATATATATCTTCATACCATCCCAACACAAATACTCTTTTAAATCTCTATACATCTTTGTACTCCTAGGATGAATAGATAATGAAGAAATATGAGATTCTTGTAATAGATATTTTTTTTTAAATATGGTATGGATGGAAAACATAAATATTTCCCAAACCTTATCATTCCATCATGATCTAGGTTAAACTTAGGAACATTTCTCACCTTATATTATATCTCCATATCATTCTTATGTTCTTATTTTATCCTATAGTTAATCACTTATTTAAGAAAGATAATATTTCACCACTTCCTTAAATATTTCAAGATTGATCATTTGAAAATCAACAAATATTCTATCTTTTGTAATACTCATCATAGATAAGTTAGTATAATCCTTTCAACTCAAATAATTGGTCACCCTATTCTATTTACCATGGTGATAATATATTGAGCATTCATAATTTTAATCATTTTCATCCAAATTATTTGGAATATATTCAACTCATTTCACGTGAATATATACTTTAATTTTTGTTGATCAGTATATATATCACACTTTTCTCTATAAATATAATTCCTCCATATCTTTAATGAAAAAATTACCATAGCTAACTCCAAATCATGAGTTGGGTAATTTTTATCATGAACCTTTAATTATTGTTAGGAATAAGCTATAACCATGTCATTATACATGATAACACATCATGAACTCCCTCTTTAATGAGGGAGGTGAATCTTGGGTTTCTTCTAATTGATTGTGCTAACCTAATTTAATTAATGTACAACTTTAATTAAATTAATCCCTAAGATTTTTAAATTGGCACCACACCTCTCACGGGGAAAAATTTTGGGGAAAGGGAGAGGATTTCTTCGGGAGAGCATTATTTAATGAAGAATGACCTCTGGAATCGAAGAACGAGGACGACTCTTGATCCTAGATCGGAAGCATCTTGCGAGAGCGACGAACGCCAACGTCACCACCCCCAACAACTTTGTGTTCTTCCTCGTGACATATTCTAATGAGAAATAGAGGTAGGGATTATTTTTTGTATACCCCTTACCCCATTCTTGATGTTCATCTAAATTTAAGAACAATTATGCCGCTTGCTATCGTTCTAACATGGAGGGTGTGGGACAAACGAACAAGGCCCGACCCCTCTACAACCTTTGTAGAATTTTTGATGGACTTGAATCGATGGAGACATCTTGAGGCGAGTGAGGGAGTCTATGGAATGAAGAACGGGCCATCAGGGTGCGCCTGGTGACCTGAGGAATGTCTCCAGAAGGGTTCAGGAGTGGCAGTCGGCACTCCGACCAGTCGTGACGATGGCGGTGGCGTGACCGCGCCATCGGAGAAGGGCCGCGGCCCATCGGCCGTGACGGAGCAAGAACAGTGGCGATGAATGGCTGACTGCATGAAGGGAGTGGCGGTGCGCATCCGCACTACTGCCGTACAGGGTCCGCATCGGCGAAGGAGGGCAGTCGGCTCACTGCCGGCCGCCGGTGGCGGCGCGGCGCATGATCGTGCCCCGGAGGAGGGCTGGTCGTCCGACCAGTCATGGGATGCCCAGCACGGGCCGCACCGGTGTGCCCGGCTGCACCGGCTGGCCGGGCTGTACCCAGCGGTCCGGGTCGGACCCAGGGTCAGACATGGGTCGGCCCAGGCTGGGTCCCGGACCCAGACCAACTTCGACCCCTTTCTACTCTTTCAGCCATAACTTGAGATATGGGCGTACATTTGACAAACCGTCTATGGCGTCAAAAACCTTGGATCGAGATGGTACTTTTGGTATTACCCACTTGAGTTTTGGATAAATTTGGGGTATAACTTGGTTGGATTGAACACGAATCCAATCGGGCCGTCGGGACTAAAAGGCCAATAACTTACAGACCGGGCGTCCTATTGACGCACCATATGTTGCGTTGAGACCCCTTTTAGGTAGAAGTCCTTTGGGATACTTCGTTGTGGTACTTTGTTGATGTTGGAGTATCGACCTGTGGCTTGAAGAGTGGACCCTCCCATAATCAAGCGAGCTTAGTGTGGGAACCCTGTGGCTGGATGTAACATGAGAAAGGGATCCTATGTGGGTCTGTGCTTTGGGATCCTACATGGGTCTGTGTTCGAGAGTCTCTCTTGGATCCGCTCTAGGAATCCACGTGGGAATACTCTAGGATACTATATGGGTCTTCTATACTAGGATCCTATGTGGGTCTGATGATTTAGGATCCTACGTGGGTCTGCCTGTTATTAGAGTAAGATGATTCAGTAGTTACATCTAATCATCTTTGCTACCATACCTAAGTTATACCTAGTGTGAGGTGAATCTTTACCTTTGTGGTGATACCTTTATGGTTTTATTCTGTGTGGCGATACCTTTGTGGTCTTTAACTTTGTGGTACTTACCTTTGTGGTATTCTTCTATGTGGCGATACCTTTGTGGTACTTAACTCTGTAATGATACCTTTGTGGTATTATTCTATGTGGCTTTAACTTTGTGATACTTACCTCTGTGGTATTACCTTCTTGGTATTCCTTCCTCTGTGAAATAGCTGAGCTTTGGGCTTTGAGATAGGCCCTGTGTTTCCTCAAGATTGAGATGGGTTTTCTTGAAAACTAAGTTATATGTATGGGAATATAACTAAGTAGGGTTGTCAGTTGTTTTCATGGTTTTTGGTTTATAATTTGTGAATTTTGTGAGGCCTTCAGGGGTCTCAGGGTCCTTACTGAGTATCATTATACTCACCCCTACACGGGCTATGCCCAAACCTTGTTGTTTTTGGTGTAGACAATGGAAAACGGTGACTGAGGATGAGGGTACAAGGACTAGAGATAGATCGAAGGTGGACATTAGATGAGGCGTACCGCAGAGATGACCATTAGGGAGCTGTACCTACCCTACACGTAGGATCCTTGGTGGGAGTTCACAAGAGCTATTTCAGTTACTTGTACTTTTCAGTTTTCTTGTACTTTCCAATTGAGCTTGTATTCTAGCCCCTTTTTCTTACTGTACACACTCTTTTACTATACAGTTTACATGTGTTCGTATCATGATGGGTGCTTAATTGTGTGTGTTTACAGGTTATAAAGGCAATTCCTTCTCAATTTTAGGTAATATGCCTTTCGGTGCTAGTTTCAAGATCCTGGCCTATGGAAGGCGGGCTTGGGGTCGTCACGGCACGGCCCCCGGGGGACGGGTTGTGACAAGTTAGCCTTGAATCATGTTTATATCATGTTATATGTTGCTACCAGATTCCTATGTTTCTATGATTACATGATCCCATGTTCTATATGTTATACTTCCATATGTCTATTCATGTTCCATGCCTTTTTATGTCATCATGTTATGCCTTCTAATCCATGTGCTATTATTTATTCCTTTGTTCATTCCCTTACTGTGATTTTTAGCTTATACCTTTTGTTCATGTATTCCCTAGGTTATCTTATACAGATGTAAGAGCTCAAAAAAGGTAAAAGTTCATTATGAAGATTAAATAAAATATGTTTTTATTTTGGTTTCTTGATGTCTAATTATGTACCAAATCATCCAAGACACTAGAATTTATGATCCTTATTTTGTATTTGAAGGTTAATTATGCTTAAAATCATGTAATAATATGTGTAAAAGGATAGGGTCTTTATAGTTGGTATTAGAGCATGGTTGAGTTATTTTTGAAGATTAGGACAAGAAAAAATTAGTAAGAACCATAAGGATAATTATATCACCATGGATAACCTAGATTTAAACTTAGAGAATCACAAGATAGGATATAGGAACCATAGTAAGTAATTAAGGAGAAGTACCCCCACCTATTTTCAACTTATAATGTAAAATGAAATTTTGAGGGTGAAATTTCATAAGGGGGGAAGAATGTAACGACCTGAAAATTTTATCAATGGAAATTCCCTTCTTAGAATTATGTTATAAAACACATACATAGAATTGAGATCCCAATAAAAACACCATCCTCATAAATGAAGAATTAAATAAGTGGTATTTCTAGAAATTAAGGAACCTATACTGATGTAATAGTAACATGACCTTTAACATAGTAATGTAACCACTAGGAATAGTAATTTGACCAATAGAATAGTAACCACACCTATGAAATTATAAATAAAATTTATCCATCATATAAATAAAAATATAATATAATTATATCATAGTATAAGTAAATAAATGTTTTAAAAATGATAAATCAAGTGTTGGCATTTTTAGAAAACACAAATGTTTATTTACAATTTTATAATTAATATAATGTTTTATGGAATATTTATTTTCATAAAATAGATTCATAAATTAATATATATTTTTCTTATAATTATAAGAAAATTTTATGAGACCTTACTTAAATTTTCAAAGTGTCATAAAATTAGTTATAATATTAAAATAGATATTTTTCAAATAAATGATGATTTTAATTAAAAATTGAATTTCTCATATTTAGAAAATTATTTTCATAAAATAGAGTCCAATTTTTAATTATAAATTTTGAAAAATGGTTAGGGTAATTTTTTTGGGATTTTTCTAAAATAGTTCAATTTTTAGTGAATAGTGAAATATGATAATTTACGGTATTTAACAAATACATGAATTATTGGGTCATGGATTATGTATAGATGATGTAAGCCCATAATATCTGACTATAATTAATTATTTAATATATTCAGTGATAATGATCAAAACTATTGATATCCTTGATCCAAAATAATAAAATAATAAATAAAATAACCAAAAATACCCTTCTCTTTTCCCTATAAATACCACCCCTCACCACCTTGTCTCCTCACACCTTCCAAGCCTTGAATATTATTAAAATTATATCTAATACTATTCCCAATCTTATCCCCCATGCTCAGGATCCTTTTTTCTAAATAATAGACCAACCCCAATCACCCTAAGGAGGTTCTCAAGGAGAAGAAGTTCAATAGGTAAATTTCTCTTTCATTTTCTTTTAATTTATTTTCAATTTATTTTCCTTCCTTATCCTATCATAAATTACCTATACCAAAGTGGCTTGATAACTACAATATATTTTATATATTTTAATTTCATTGTGTTAATGAAATAATCCATCATCAAATCTCTTCCCTCTTCTTTTTATTCTAAAAATGAAAACGTCTGTGATGTGTCGATTTACCACCATCGTGGATGATGCATTCATTTTCCATTACCACCTTCAAGGATGGTCCTAAAACCATTAACATGGTTAAATAAGATTTTATTATATATATATATATTATAATTTATATAATTTTCTTGAACCAATATATAAACTTGATATTAAATAAAATGATATAAGTTCGTAATAACCACCAAAATGAATTAAATCATTTTCATTAACATTTTATCAAAATAATAATCCTCATACCATATAATAAATTTATATAAAAGACTATTTAAATTTCTCTAAGTTCATTAATAACATATAATTTAAATTTTGGAGAATTATTCTCATTTTACATGAACTTCCATACTTGTATAAAAGTGAACCGATTATGAGAACCAAGAAAATGAACGCTTCCAAAATGACAAAATTAAACATTATAACTCAACAAAATGGCCATAAATGAACCAAATAAAATTATAATAATTCAAATAAACGTATAAGAGGTTATGAATTAATTAATAAATGGATCTAATTGTATTATCTAGGACATTAATCACAAGTGCATAACACTTTCAAACATAAGGTAACAGATTCTCTCTAAACCTTCATTTTTTCCTTCAGGTTACACTTTATCTATATTTAGCCCAATTAAATTCTTAATTATTATTATTTACTCCTATGAAATTCTGTTTTTATGTTCCAAAAAATGTACCTATCCTATTTATTCTTTCTTTGATGAAGAAATATATATTTTGTAGGGTTCCCTTCGCAATTCCTTCCAATAAGAAAGCCCGATTAAAGGAAACCTCCCAATTTCTTAACCATTTTCAAGTAACATCATTAATATATTTTGAGACACCATTATTTTTATAAAATAAATCATTTTATCATGAATTAATATCTTGTTTCATTTATGGTTTTATATAAAAAATTATTCCTTTTGCATTTTAAAGACTCTTTAAAGTTTTCTCTTAAATCACACTAAAGTGGATCATTTCTAAAGTTTCTTAAACAACCTTTTTACTTGTTTTCACTTTAGTTGGACATAATTTACCATGATATATTAATATTTTCTATTATGAATTACCAAGTATGATTTAAATCCATTCTTTCATGGATACCTTTAAGATACTCCCATTTTTTATGCCTTATGACATGATTATGATACCCATTTCTTTCCATGGGTAACCCTTATGTTTATTTATTATGTTTTATTCTTCATGTGACACACATATTCATGAACATGTTATGATGGGTGCACCTAGATATCACTATAATGAATTGTATAATGTTTAGTCTCATGAGATGTCATGTTAGGACAAGGAGTAAACCTGGTTCCTTTATGGGACTTTGTCCACCATGTGATATAGTCTTGGAGATTAGACTTGAATCATGTTTATTTCATGTTATATGTTTCTTCCACATTCATATGTTACCGTGATTATATGATACCATGTTCTATATGTTATTATTCTATATGTTTATCCATATTCATCTCAAATCATGCATTTTCGGTATTTTGAGCGGGACCCTAATATACATCATGCTTCATATCAAAATGACCACGTGACCATAAGGGATGTCTTTGGGCATGATCGACCCTTTTTATTTATATGTGTAACCCTTGGGGTATTTTGTCTAGGGGTACCAAAATCATCTAAATTGAATTGTTTTTTTTTAAAATTTATTTGTTTTAAATTGATTTGTTTAATTTAATCTATATTGGTTAATCAATTATGAGGCATTCAAGACCTCTATACGGAGATGTAATTTTTTTTAGTTGGTGAAATTCAATTGTATTTAATTGAATTGATTGTTTAAGGTTTTTTCTAGAGTTATATATATATATATATATATGAAATTCCTGAATTTCATGTGATGAGACCCCTGGGGTCATGACGAACTCGAACTGAGGTTGGGACAACATGGCCATCAGGATTGAGTGATGTTGATCACTGGTTGGGCTGAGCCCAAATATTATTGAGTGGTTTCAACCACAAGATTGGGCATCGTGGAAGTCATATTGAGGCAACAAGCCTATAATTTTGGGCATGGATCATGATAATTTGATGGCATGGCCATTATATTTGAGCGATATGGCTGCAGGGGCATGAGGTGACAACATTGATGTGGCTTAAGTTATTCTTTTTGAGATTACCACTCACCCGTGATGTCCAAAGAACTGATAGAGTCGTGTGTACATAAGATAACTCTATGATGAGGTGGTTTTGACCACTCGTGTGGGTAGAGTCCCCCCGATAGTCACGTATTAGGTATTTATGGTTTGGGGTGCTTGTCGTAGAAATCCATGTGGAAGGCGAGGAGCCTTCAGTTGATAGCGATGAGGCTATCTGGTTGGGGGATGAGGCTCACCGTGATTGAGACTATGTTCCTAGATATTAATTGAGGATAGATATCATTGTTCCTCCAGCTTTAGGGAATTTTTATAATGTGATATTTTGAGTAGGGGTCTGTTAGGACTATGTTACTGATTGCTTGGGCGTGCCTTCAGGATGTTGGGACTATGTGAGACATGAGGTTTCAGGAGGCACATGGTGCCATGTTACATTATTAGAGGTGGAACCTGAGGGTTCACATGGACTGTGCTACTTCACAAGTAACTTGGGACATGGGATAAGGACCCTCATTACTTATAATATTCCAGCATTGGCCGAAGCATGTGACACTTTTTTGTGGATGTTGATCACCAGAGGGGTTTTTTTTGTTTTTTTGTCTCTTTGTGCTACTTCTTATTTAATTATGATGCATGACTACTTAAACACATATTCTTGGTACAAACCATTTTGTGGTATCCTAATAATATTTATCTTACACCCTTCATGGGTCCTTTGGATTGTGTGTATAATTTATTAACTTACGTTCAGGTAAAGGAACAACCTCAAGAGCTAGATCTTAGTAGTTGCTTGCATGGAGTTGGCATGGACCTTGAGGTCATTCCTAGATGGATTTTCTATTTATTTTCTTCTCTATTTCAGCACACTATTTTGTATATAGTATGTATATATAGTGGTTATCCATGGGAACCCTTTTTTTACTTGACATTTATGACCTATTATGAAATGCATGCCTTGCTTGTTTGTTTACTAGTGGATACTTGTGAATTTTGGCATGCTGGTCTGTCTATTTACTTCTGCTGCTTATTCTATTTATTTATTGCATCCACTATTTATTGATGTTGGTGTGATTTCTCCATTAGTGGGTCTAGTTTGAGTCTGTTGAGTCATTTAATTCTACCATACATTACATTATTATACTCAGACTAGTGTAGTATCTATCCCCAGAGGATATAGTCTCTCCAAATTGTTAAATTACACCCTCGTTGATAGTCAACAACCTTTTTCATATGGGTAGACACCCCTAAGTCCAGTGGAACTTGAACCGATAACACTATTTGGGTGGATATTTGGCTCGGGGATGCTACAATTTATTCCCCAGGTTATCCTTTGAATATGTCAGATCTCAAAGTAAGTTATGATCTCATTATAGAGATTAAATAAAAGATGTTTTTATTTTGGTTTCATGATTTATAATTATGTACCTAATCTTCCAAATACACTAGAATTTATGATCCTTGGTTTGTATATAAAGTTTAATTATGATTAAAATCATGTAATAATATGTGTAAAAGGCTATGGTCGCTATATTTGGGAACTTGGTTGAATGGATTTATGAAGGTTTGATAAATTTATAAAGCTATATAAGGTGTTTTTAGTTGATTGGAGGTGGCTGAGATTTGTTTCAGATGACATGGGAAGCCTATAGATGAATTTTAGCAGTTATTAGAGCCATGATAGATTTTTGTAAAAATGAATAGGTCCTTATATGTAAGGGTAATGATGTGTAAATGGCACTATTATGAAAGGTTAGTCCATTATGTAAGGGTAATGGCATGCGTTAATGTTAACTCCTATGTGTGGGTAACCCCATAAGTAAGGGTCCTAATGCTCAAAGGAATGGAAAAGTCTCCATGGAAGCATAAGAGTTTACTCTTATGTAATGTGGTACCCATGTGTAAAGGTCCTCATATATAAGGTATACCCTATGATGTGAAATTTGTAATGTTTTGGAAGATCCTATGATATGTAACAGTAATCCCTAGATATGTAAGGGTACTCAGGTGCCTAAGGGTTTACTCTCATGTATGGGTGGCCTCTTACATAAGTCACCATGATTAAGAGTTACACCTACATTTGGGTTCCCTTATATGTAAGGGTCCTCCTCTATTGGAAATTAGTTAAGTATCAAGAGTCCTAATGACACATAAGAGTAGATCTAATGACATGTAAGGGCTATCATTGCTCGGTTGGAGAAATGGAAAAGTCTTGGGCCATAAGTATTTACTCTTACATATGGGTACCTTCATGCATAAGGTTAAACATGCTTAAGGGTTACTCTTATGAATTTTTATCCTCATACGTAAGGAACCTTCCCTTTGGAAATCATCTATGTATTAGAGCTAACGATGCATAAGGGTTGTTTCTGGCGATGTCTATGGGTGAGGCATAGGGGTTTACTCTTATGTATGGGTACCTCCATACATAAGGGTTGGTGACCTTTCAAAAATCGAGTGTAATGTTTTTAAAAAAAAATAGTTAATAGATTATTTAAATGAAATATAAAGCTGGGTTTTTTCATTTCAACCATAAATACAAAGAACACACCCAGGTTCTCTTCTATGATGCATTTTCCTTCCCTCTTGGATGATCTTCATCGATTAGAGTCTATTATTCATGTCGTTCACTACAAGGAGTATTAAAGAGTAATAATTGCATCCCTTAGGTATTTATTTATAGTTTCTATCACTATTTCTCAAATTTCTACTGGTTATTCCCTAAATTAGGTATTTTTCAAACTATCTGATTTCTTCCAATCAGGGTTGGATTAACCAGAGTTTCTCGACGAGTGGATTCCTACCAACTCTGAATGTGGTAGGAACCCTTTAAATTACTAAGTATCCTTCTCATTCAGTGATTTTACCTTTAGGTTCCAACACTATGATTATTTTTATCATGTTTTCATGATTTTTGTGATCTCAACCCATAAATTGGGATGAGATTGCATCAATCTAATAACCAATAAGGAATATATGACTAGATAAATGGTTCATTGATGTATGTTTTTGTGGCATGAGTTGATTTCTCAATAAAAATTTTCATTTTAAAATATGGATTTAAAAAGAGTGTTTTGGGAAGAATGGATTTGTAAATGAAATGGTTCAAAATTTAATTTCAAGGTGAATGAGACGATTTTAGGTGATAGTTTTAAAAAGGTATTTCAAAAAATGTGTGTGCTTTTATAAATAATGTTTTCATCAGGATTTTGGATAATTTTCTAGTGTGAGTAAATATGGAATTTGTTTCCTTTATTGAATGGTTTATATATAGGACCTTGACATGGTTTTTAAGGTACATCATAGAGGACTCAGGTGGAGATTGTTTTGGTCAGGTTGACCTCATGTCGGAAATTCCTTGTTTTCAAAATATTGTATTTTCATTATGCATCATGATTATGATTTTATAGCTTGTTATTATTAGCACATGATGATGAATGATTTTATAGGAAACCCTTACCAAGTTATGATGTTTATATATGATTTTATGGATGAATGTGTATGAAAGTTTTTGAGTTGGATAGTAATGTATTGTTTTTGGTATCAAGTGTACGGGGTGGTTTGTACTGATGTTATATACCCCTTATAAGGTAGATATGAGTTAAATGGTTTTGGTTATATGGTACCATTATTGGTTACATGATGTAAGGTGGGGATTCTCTCTTGGGTAAAGCAAACGTAGAGTGAGCAGCTCAGGAACAATTAAGGCATGAGTGACCTAATACGATAATAATTATATTTGGGTGATGATTCCCATCAATTTATAATGTCTTGTGTGCATGAACATGGTTTACTTGAGTAACCTTGATAGGTTGGTAAGGGAGAATCCATGAGGAAATACTTGTGGAAAATTTGTGTTGGGATGTATTTTTAGGCTAGTGTTGGTTCATTTATTCTACTTTTTCACTTATACTTGCTATTTACCATATGATATAAAAGACTGATGGTTGCGACTATATCCTGAGTGAGAGGATGATGATCTATTATGTGAGGTGGTTGATGTTGAGACTTGATGTTAGGAATCATCCTAAGTGAGGCGGTTCTAGAAACTAATGATAGAGTATTGGTCTAAGATGTGATGCGGAAATAGATGGTTTGTATTAAGAAAATTTTTGGCCTCATTGTTTCCCTCCTTAGGTTATACTTCCAATATGATGTCGGGACTCACCTTGAGTGAGCAGGTGGTTGTCGAGATCACCCTAAGTGAGAGGGAATTGGTATAAGATGTGATGTGATATGATACACATCATATGACCCACCCTGAGTAAAAGGAGAGGAGTTGATGTGATGTGGTATGAGATGCGATGTGGCATGTGACAAGGTATGTAATAGGGTATGAGACCCTACCCTAAGTGAGAGGGTGGAGGTAAGTATTTTGTAAAAACATTTTGGATGTAAGGTCCACCTTGAGTAATAGGGTATGACCAAAGATGTTGATGTGTGACTAACCATAAGTGGGAGGGTGTGGTCATGAACTTGATGTGGAACTGATGTGTTTGGCCTTCCATAAACAAGATGTAATGTTGCATGACATGACATGATACCTCACCTTTAGTGAGATGGGTGCATGCATGAGATTTTATATGAGATAAAAACATGAAATGATATCCTAACCTAAGTAAGAGGGTAGTGGTCAAGACTCAGTTTCAGTCCCTTTCCCTAAGTGATGATTTGTGGGTTGGATTTCAATACAAGATGAATCTTACTTTCATCATTGGTAAAAGAAAGTTAAGTCAAGTGTCATGGTTTCCTAGTTATCACATTATGACCTGATGTGTTTTCTTGTATATGTGTTATGTGTTATGTTTTTTGGGTGGATGTGTTGCTCAATCACAAATTTGACTCCTTATATATATTACATGCACATAAAAATGATCATAGTAGTATTTAGGGTGTTGAGGTGATGGGGAATCTTATTCAGTAATTAGAATCACCCCTTATCCACATACACGACATGAATTTCGATGTATGTGGGTATAACTTCATGTTTTATTTTTGGTAGAGGTATCTATTGGATATGGTGTTGGTACTCTCCTTTTAATAAATAAATGATTACTTTGATAAGGGATTAATACCTTGAAAAAATAAAGGAAGAAGTCCCAAGGAAGGCTATAGTTTCACCCAAAAACCCTAAAGTTCACCTAGCACATGTGCAAAACTTTGATAATGTGCATGAATTATTCATGAAACCTATGAAAAAAAGTCAAACCTATGTTCATTACATGAGTGTAAAACCTCCTTCACCTAGGGTTTCATATTTTACTATAAATTTGACATTTGGGTTCCTCATTTCATACCTTTTAGAAGATGAAGAGATGTCCTTGAGCTTTACTCACCTTAATCTCACACCTTAGTCTTTAAATACCTTTAGGTATCTTAATTAATCCTAAACCCAAGTAAAAAAACCAAAAGATAGGTTGATTGGGTAGAACAAGGGTTAATATATCAGGAATTTTTTTCAAGAAACCACTTCCTCCATAGTTCTCAATCACTAGGGAAAAGGGACCTTAGCAGGAAACACTATTGATCACCATTCATCCAAAAACATTAGTAGATACCCCTAACTACTAGGGAAAATTTGTTCCCAAGTAGAAACACTAGGGAAAATCCATACCCAACTCCCAATGCTAAAGCTCCGCCTCACCCCAGTATCACTAGTGTGCCCCCTCACCTTAGTATCACCAGGGTGCCACTTCGTTTTCTATCCCTCAATCGGGAAAATATTTTTTGGAGGCCTTAATTAGGGATAATCATCGTCTCCTACTCCCATACTTGGGTACGATGTTCACCCTAGCTTCAATAACATGACATCCCTTCACTCAGGTCTTCTACCCAAGCATCCTATTATCAATGTATCTTCCAAACCACCAGATATACAGGGTCAGGGTGAGAACACCAGAGTTCCCCTCCTTCGATTATGCATTCCATTTTATAAAAGTCACATCCCACTTGTCCTCCCTAACTGATTCCAACCAGAGTATTTTCAATCATGTATCCCCTTGATAACGAGATCCACAATCATAAAGAAAATTATGATATCTCTCCGAGCTCATCACACTTATCCGAGATCCCAATTCCACTAAATGATCCATGTAATCATAGGATTCCTTCCCAGGTATAAGAACCAAGATGGTTCCCATTGATGATTTCATCACTATGAATCATTGAGGGATTTATGGAGAGATAAAAAGATTTGGGTAATATCCATACTGGCTATTCTCGATCACTGGCAGGGTAGTCCCATGTGCATAAGAACAACTCAATCCTCTATTTTCGTACATCTCATGAAGTAAACATCTCCGCAAAAAAACATTAAACTACTTATCCAATTTTCTAGTTACATGATGTCAAAATACATGAAAAAATCCTTATCGTATGATGTTAAACCACATGGTATGATCCTGCCACATGAACTTTAAACTATGCAACTCGAACCTTGTGATCTTTTATTCCTATTAATCTGGATACACAGAACATCTCTTTGAGGTCCAATCCCAATATCATCCTCCACATCCATCCTTAAAGGTATATATTCCTCATGAATCCACTTATTTCCTCAATAATTGGGATATATTCCCCAAGATTCCAGATGTCCTCACTCCTTGGGCTGTATTCCCTTTGTGGCCTCACTTTACCTTCACTAGGTTTGTATTACCTACGAACCATTATTTCACTGGTCCATACTCATGAAACTATTCCCCACTAGGAGGGACATGTTCCATTCAGATGTCCCTATATTTCCTTCATTAAGCCATATTTATGATGAAATCATATTTTGATCATTAGGACATAATCTCACTAGCCAAACCAACCCCATACCTCACAAGGCCATGTCCCCTGAAAAACCAAACTATCCTAATTGGGAAATATTACTTTTGAGGTAAATTAGAAAGGTATTCTTATGCATAAGACCCACATCTTCTATTGTTAGAAACCTTTCGCCTAATTATCTATCCCTCGTGACATTAAACTACATATATCAATCCTTAACACATGATCTTAAATGGTATAACATGTCCCATTAACTGGGTTCGAACTATGTTGGTTTTGATTAACTTTATAAGGATACATAGGAGTCCCTTATTATGGGCCTGATTCTAGCACCATAAGCACCAATCACATTCCTAGATGGTGATAAACTCTTGAGTTCCCAACTACGTAGCTTTAAACCTTAGTTCCCCACAACTAAGAACCACTAAGTAATAATAAAAATAGGGGTAACCTCTAATACATAAATATGAAACCATATATAGAGAACCTATGACACTTATAGATGTTCACATTGATAAGAGACCTCAGATGTGTAGAAAATATTCATATCAAGTCATGCTAATGACCAATTTCTGGCATGAGTGTGACCAGTCCCATACTGGAATTTGTAAATAATTAAAAAATAACTCTTAAATATATAAGAGGGTTATGTATTAAGTTATAATTCCCTATAAAAAGGTGTAAATGAGCCCTACATACCATCCTATCAACCAATATGCATTCCAAGGTTTCCTTGGTAAAGTCTCACCAACCGCCCGCCTTTGGAAAATAGGTCTGCACCAACCCAAAATGCCATGGTGAAGTCACATATGAGGTTTCTATAAAAAACAAAAATTATGAACCCAAAATGAATCATTCAATAAAAAAATAATTGATTTTACTTGAGCATCATGCCATTTTGTTTCATGTGTTTCATCAGAAACAAAAATGGTGAACCTGACATGAATCCTTTAACTGTGAGAGTGATTAGCTAAGCATGATTTTACTTAAAATATTACAATCATGGGTTTTATTGTGTTTTTTTTTCATGTGTTTTAGGTAACCTTTTCAAAATTCTCCTTCAATCCAAATAAATGGAATCTTTTTCAAGTATACATTCCTACACTTCAACTGCTATAAAAGATACAACCCTCACAACTAGAAGGATAATATTACCCACCCAAAACCTCCAGTTTTAAGTGGAAAATACATTTGTAAGGGTTTATCATTAGCATATTACCATTCAAACCCTGTAAGTTTCATGAAATAACTTTTAAGCACTAACACTTCAGAACCCACCTAACTATAAGAAAGTTATGATGAAACTAGTAGCGCCCACCACTACTTACAACTTCTTTGAGATCCTATACCAGAATAGAAATAACCAATACCTCTATTATATAATAATAGATAAAAATAAAGAGGTTTACCACAACCTCACCATTGTGAAGGAGTCACCTATGAGGGATCCTTCCATCCACCATCACCACCAGAAATTCCATGCGACCCTAGTTCCTCAAAGATACACCAAGGAGGATTCCCATGAGATCTTGGTCTTGGACACTTAGTCCCAGGAACCTAGAAGGAGGTATTACTAATGAAAACAGACCTAAGGACACCAAGAATATTACCATTTACCTATTGCCCAAGACATGATCCGTCAACATATACTAGAAGAAGAGTAGGCCCTTATCCCTACCAACCAAGCCCTTCAGTACACCCTGTTGACATTATGAGCACGCTGGAATATCTCGATAGTGACTAGGGGACATGCACACATTTTTAACCATGTATATGAAATCTATCGGCATATACCAATGATGATTGGAGGAAAATAGAATGCATATATTTCCACTCCCTTAGATGAATGCGCCTATATTCCAGTTCTTATTACAAAAACCTATCGACACATCTTTGAAGTTATGGATGTAAAAGCCTATATTATTTACATAATCCTATAGAGTTGTCAATACATACCAATGAAAACAATAGAGGATGATAGTAGACATATCCTGAGATCACCCAAAATCAGGACCATATCCCTGCTCCCTCCAATATTAAAGAATTTCATTGGTGTATCCTAATAGTTACTCAGAAGCAGGATTATACTTCTGCCCCCTTTAGAAGGACCATCAACATATTCCAATAGATTCAAATGAGTGAGATCATATTCACAAATCTATTCAAGAGTTTTTCTAGTACATTATGGAATAGGTTCAAAAGAAGATATACATCCCTGCCCCCTTCAGTCTGAGGAAGACCGATGACACATCTCAATGACTGTTGAAATTTAGGCACATATTCTCATCAGATATGAAGAAACCCATCATCATATTCTATTGGAAAACAAGGTACAATCCCATATTCTCATCCAATTTTAAGGAGATATCTAGCCATCTCTGCCAATGAAATAGGATCCACTCAAGAATAATCCTTTTCAAGAAGGTAACCAATCTTCACCAAGGAGAGAATCAAAAAATATATCTTTCCCAAGGTGGAAAATGAGCCAAGTGCATACCCATATCCCTTTATTTGTTAGTTTTTATGTGATTAAGGTCATGAAATTCCTATCTATAATGACTTGAGAGTCTACTAGTTCATCACTAGATAGTGTGAGTAGCTCAACTATGAATGTCCTCCCCATGACATTCTGATAAGTAGTTCTAGAGGTCCTCCCTAGAACACATTCCAACAAGGCCCTCCTTGTGGAAACATAAAGATAAATCATGGGAATTCTTCCCATGATGTCGATTGTAAAATTCCTCCTTACAGTGATAATATCGGTAAGTAATAAGGTCATATAATTTTTAGTCTCATTGATTGGTAACCATGAAGGTCCTACCCATGAAAGCTAAGTCTATAGTAACCATAATGGTTAACCCCATGGTTATGTATCATCACGACCAGAATGTTATCCCCTTGTCAAAGCTACTTCGGGAATTCCCTCATACTGAGTGGCAATCAAAGGATCAGGGTCAGTTATGTCCACAACCACAACTCTCATCTATGATATTTCATCCACATTAACAGATATTTTAGGTAAATAGTTGTTTTTAGAACCTATGTCATCTCAAACATACTTTGAATTAATCAAAGGGACTTCAAGAAGCCCTCCCCTTTCCAATAAATCACCTAGAAAACAACCATGGTGGTTGGATAAGGTGGAATAATTCCCCCCTGATATGATGAAGATGACATAAAAATGAGGAATTAATTGGTTGATGATAACCTCCCAATCATGTTTTGGCCCATTTCCACCCACAATACAAAATACAAGAGGTGTTGAAAGTGGAGTGTATACCATTCCTACAATAATATTTATAGATGACTCTTCATCCATTAAAGTCCAAGTATTTTTCATACCAGGAGTATGATAACCATATTCAAACATTGGAAAATATTTTTTTTCATATTGAATAATATACATTTTTAGTATCTCAGAACTCAAGATTGGTGAAATAATGAAAGAACCCACGTCACACTTATCTCAATAACCTAAAGGCACTTTGGAAGATAATTTTTGATGCCTTAAATTATGTACATATATAGGGATGGGTGGAATTTGAAGGAATATTATTTACCCCATAATCAGGTCAAAAAAGCCCCCCAAAGAGGGAATCCATCAATGCTATTGGCATAATATAGGTTTCAAGTCCAAATATTTCATACACTAGTTGGTCTATCCAACATAATCCTACTGCCTCTAAGGTGAAAAAGTGGTGAAATCAAAGGGATAAATCCATATATATCATCCCACAAAAAGCCTTAAAAAAGTTTCATAAGTATCTCAATTGAGACAAGTAAATTCCTTGAGCAATGAACAATATTATGTGTGTAGGTTTTAGACGTAGCAGAAGCTCCTATAGAATCCTAGTTCAACTTCAATTTTGTCAGTTTCAATGGATAATCCTCAATGTACATGATATTTTATGACATGGAAAACAAAATATTTCTAATGAAATTGAAAAAGGGTGACAAAACCTAGATGATATTTTTACATTAAATTTATAATTAATTTAAAAGATAAGAAGAAAGGTAACCTCAATCTTGAGTTATTTCTTTGTTGATGGTGTTGATATTTCAAACCCTGTTTGGAATATCATCTTTTCATCATGAGGACCCAAAAGTAGATACCCTATAGTAGTGATCCACATGTGTTCCTTTGATCTCTGAACTACATTGATGAAACATTGAGTGTTAGTATAGTGACCCAAACATATCATACATAAATATTACATCTTAATATATGAACATTCATTACATAACATAACTATCGACAACAAAATTGTTTAGGTATAATACCTTGGGAAACTTGGACACATAAAAAATTGGTCTATAAGTGATCTACTTCTTCTCTCACTAATTTCTTTATAACTAGCACCCTTCTTAGGCATATAAAAAATAATTCCTTTCATAAAAACCCAGTGAAAGAAAATATAAGAAAGAGTGATATTAGATGCTCAATAAGGGTAAAAAATGGAGATATCAATATATCACAAGAATACGGGTTTGATAACATGATAATAACATTTTAAAACCATACACTACATATCATATATCGTAATCTTGAGTCATGGAATAAATATTGGCAGTTCATAAGACACGAATCATAATGAAATCAAATAACATGAGCTATAAGTATATAACATTGGAATAAGACACAAATTTGTATCATACACATAAGCATAGAAAAAAATTTCCTTAGTAGTCAAGGATAATTTCCAAAAATATCATAGTGGAATAGATTTACTCCCCAAACCATTATAGTAGTCAAGGTTTACTCTTAAGACTATCATACTGAAAAAAGTCCCTTACTAAACTAGGTTCTCTCCCCATTATAATCTTATTTATCCCATGAGATATAAATCTTTACCCAATGAATTGGAGGGAGATATAAGTAACAACAATCACATAATAAAAATCATACATATTTGTGCCAAAATATTATAAAAAATTAATCATATCAAAACCCATGAAAAAAATGGTCTTCATAACACATTTATTATATTATAACCCATGAAAATAAATTGGTTTCATAAAAATTTCATCATAGCATAACCTATGGAAAAGAAACATGTTTCAAAAACATCCTATTTTCATAAACATAAACCATACATAGACAAAATAAAGATGGTATCATTAGATAATATCCCCAATAAAGATTAAGTAACATAAAATGATGTCCTCTTAGATGGAAAATTATTTTAAAATATCACTTGGAAAATTTCTTGAGGAAAATAACCTTTTCAATTTAAAAGTATCCTTTTAAAAAATAAAAGTTTAGAAAACATTTTGAAAATCCATTTATATGAAAATAAAATTTAAAAATTATAAAGGAATATTTAAAACATTGAGTGGCCCTAAAGGTGGGAAATTTTGTTCATACCATACAAGTTAAAACAAATATTCCTTTCACATTTTTAGTAATATCTAAATGGGCGTTGTTTGGAAAATGAAATAAATATTCCTTTTTAAAATTTTGTAAAAATTAAAAAGGGGTTAAAATGAAATTAAAAAATCATTTTAGATTAGTAAGAAACCATTAAAAACCCATTTTTATAAAAATATGTATATGGAAGAAAATTGTTTTTAGACCAAAGAGATAAACATAGTTGATTTTTCTTAAAAACATTATTTTTAACTCTTGAATACATCAAGGGAAGAAATTTAAAATAAAACATGTATTCTCATGACATAAAAATAGGATAAGAAAAATCATGAGTTTCCTTAGAGATATATCATAATATTTCATAATCATAAACTTAATCATAAACAATCCTTATAAACAATGAGATTGTAACAAAAAACTTTTACCACTTTGGAATCTTTTTAATAGCAATCCATATGAAAGAATAACATTAAATGAAACTTAAAATATCATTATAATAAATAAATTCATGATATTACATTTCAAATGGGATGTATATGCATCTCATAAACTAACATTGGTACACAACATAATCTACGTCCCAAAGAAGACAAATAAAGATAAAAATATCTTGCCTCAAGTCTCAAATTCCTTCATACACATTAAAAACTCATATATAATAAATATAGGTTTATTATAAATCTATTAAATAAACATAATAATATGTATCATACCATATATTATTTACTTATGACCATTTATTACCCTTTTATTAACAATTCCTTATTAAAATCACATTTCAGGTAATAACTACTTTGTTTTTCATGTATGTTTTAGTTTGGTATCTTCAGTACTTTCATTTCGATCATGGTTACATAATATAAATTTTTTTAACCATGATATAAATATCATATATATTCATTATATATTTATTTATTTAAATCCACTAACGTTAGAGATATAAAATGAATTACACCATTCACAGAGACGGTAGGATGTACGTATGCATGAACGCTATTTCCATTTTAATAAAAGATGAAAATAAATAAAGGTAAATAATATATTAAATTTATAGAATAATTTTTATGTCATATATACTATATATATTCATTAAATTTACCCTTTTTATTTTCCATTTAAACAATAAGTGAATAACAAATCACATCACTTTGTGAGATAGTAGTTCGTCGTACGCACGAATGATGTTATTGTATCCCCCATAAAATGGAAAGTAAGAAGTTATATGTGATATGAAAATTAAATAATTATAATAATATCATAAATATAATATATAAATATTAAATCTATCATTATATCTAGTTGTGAAAGGTGGTGAAGGGAAATGAATAACATCGGTTCGCGAGGCGATAGTCCGCCATACACACGATCGACAGTTTTGTTTCCCATTTTATGGAAGAGGGGATATATGTAGCTCATTAAATTAACATAATAAAATCTAATTAAATGGTATATATTTTTATTATTATATTATAATAGTTTTATAATATTATAAATATGTGAAAGAATAAATAGAACAAAAACATAAGTTTAATGATTTTGCCTCTTCTTCGGAGAACCTGTTTAGTTTTATACCTAAAGAATGATTATGAGGGTTTAATAATCAAAATAAGGCCTCTTGGATGTGTGTAGGGAAGTAATTAATATAATTGTATATTTATTGTCCGAACCAAATGTTTTTGAAAGTGTGAAGAGGAGAGGATAGAGGGTGGCCTTTTATAAGTGGGGGATATGACACACATGGAATTTTTGAAAAGAACAAAGTGTACCCACATTTTCCACATTCCAAAAGGATCCAAAATGGATCATTATTGAATATTAACGGTCATAAAGTCAAAATATTTCCATAAAATGGGCGTATTACATGTTTATATTTCATTTTACCCCTTATATTTTTAGTTTAACCTTCGGTAAACCTATTTCAACCCTAATCGCGGTAATTAATTTATCTTATCTTTACTATTCATTATGGTAAAAAATTAATTTGAAAATATTAGATAATATTAATTATTATTATTTAAAATATAGAATCCATTTTTCCAAATTCCATTAACAAAAGTGAAAAATTGTAATTTAAAATTAAACTTATAGATGTGATGAAAAAGTTTTTTTTCTAAAGAGAAAATTTCAAATGTTTAAAAAGGTTTTATATCAAAATTCAGTATGAAATTGATTCCAATGACATAAACTGGATTAATTATAAAAAAATGATCTAATGTTTCTTCTATAACCATTTTAAAACAAAATTTAATCTTATAAATTCATTAAATTAAAATTTAGTTTTAAATAAAAACTAGTATTTCTCACTATTCATCAAAAAATTAATCTTTTCGGAAAATTCTAAAAAGTTTACTTAAAGATAATTTTGACATGTAGATTTCAAAAAATTAACTTTATTTTATAAAATAAATTTTCTAAAAGTGGTCAAAATTAAATTTATTACTTTTTCAAAAATTAAATAAAAACATTTTTGAGAAAATAGTATTTTTGAAACATTTAATAACTTTACTAAAAATTAAGTACTTTTTTATCAATGTGTTTTCTGTATACAAAATCATTATACTTAATATTTTAAATTTTTTTATTAATATTCATACCACTAAGTTTAACTACTAATTTATAATGGTCTTGTTAAATAGTAATATTAATAATATATCACGGTTCATTAAAAACACGATGTTGTATGTAATGTAAGCTATCGAAGAAATTATATTTAAAAAGAATATTTCTTAAAATCTAAGAGTGTGTAATTATACCCACCTTAAAATGAGTTTCTCCCTTAAAATTTCATCACTTTGAAATAAAAATTTAAGTATACTTCTGCCTCATCACATCCTTTGGTTACCATATAGCTTCCTCTAATTAGTGGTATCACCATAAAACATTGACCATGTGAGTGGTATTATTTCATAACACTTTCTCTATGCGATACAGAATCTAAAAAATTTGTTCCTCATAATAAATATCATGCTCTAGAAGTATGGAATCTGAGTTTAGTACATCCTAAGGATCAAGAATTTACTTCCTTAGGAGAGATGCATGAGACACATTATGAGCTTGAGAGAGGTTTAGTGGAAGTTCTAATTGATAAGATACTATCCCAATATGATCAACAATTTTAAAGGGACCAATATAACTAGGTCATAGTTTCCATTTCTTTCTAAATCTCATATCATTATTCCATGGAGAAACTCTTAGAAATACCTTATCACAAACTTCAAATTTTAGATCACACTAGTGATTGCCAGCATCAATTTTCTGCCAACTTTGTGCCATCCTTATGTGTTGTTGAATAGATCTAACCTTTTCTACCATTACATTATCTAGCTCAGTTCCCAAAACTTTATACCAGTACATTGGAGTTATGAAATTCTTTCCATAGAGGTATTTATAAGGATCCATCTGAATTATTGAGTGGAAGCTATTTTTGTAAGAAAAATCAACTAGATTAAGGTGTTAATCCTAGACCCCTTTAAAATCCATATAACAAGATCTCAAAATATCCTCTAGGGTTTGAATAGTTCTCTCATACTGAACATCTATTTGAGGATAATGCACAGTGCTAAAACTCAACTTTGTATAATGAGCTTTCTAAAGACTTTTATAGAAATTTGATTTAAACCTTATATCCTGATCAAATAAAATTGAATGTGGCACTCCATTAAATACTACCACTTCTTAATGTATATTATAATAATATGATCTAGATAGAAATATTCTCTGATAGTGATAAAGTGTTCTGGATTTTTAAGGTGATCGACTATAACCCATATATCATTATTCCATTTAGATTCTTTGGTGAGTCCAACAATAAAATCCATGGTGATGTTTTCACATTTTCATTCTAAAATGGGTAATGGTTGTAACATTCACCTTGAATTTTATCTCTTAGCCTTAGCTTGATAACATACCAAGCACCGAGATATAAATTCTACTATATATATCTTCATACCATCCCAACACAAATACTCTTTTAAATCTCTATACATCTTTGTACTCCTAGGATGAATAGATAATGAAGAAATATGAGATTCTTATAATAGATATTTTTTTTAAATATGGTATGGTTGGAAAACATAAATATTTCCCAAACCTTATCATTCCATAATGATCAAGGTTAAACTTAGGAACATTTATCACCTTTTATTATATCTCCATATCATTCTTATGTTCTTATTTTATCCTATAGTTAAGCACTTATTTAAGAAAGATAATATTTCACCACTTCCTTAAATATTTCAAGATTGATCATTTGAAAATCAATAAATATTCTATCTTTTGTAATACTCATCATAGATAAGTTAGTATAATCCTTTCAACTCAAATAATTGGTCACCCTATTCTCTTTCCCATGGTGATAATATATTGAGCATTCATAATTTTAATCATTTTCAGCCATATTATTTGGAACATATTCAACTCATTTCATGTGAATATATACTTTAATTTTTGTTGATCAGTATATATATCACACTTTTCTCTATAAATATAATTCCTCCATATCTTTAATGAAAAAATTTCCATAGCTAACTCCAAATCATGAGTTGGGTAATTTTTATCATGAACCTTTAATTATTGTTAGGAATTAGCTATAACCATGTAATTATACATGATAACGCATCATGATACCTTCTTGGATGCATTACTATAGATTAAAAACCCTTATCCACTATAGGGTAATGTTATCACAGGTGCATTGACTAATATTCTCTTCAGTTCCTTGAAATTTCCCTCACATTTATCTATCAAGAGGAACATATATCCCTTCCTAGTTAACTTAGTTAGTGTATTATATAATCATGGAAAATTCTCCACAAACCATCAATAATATCCAAATAAACCAAGAAATCTAAGGATCTTAGTCACCATGGTTGGTCTAGGATAATTTTTAATAGGCTTAGTGTTTGATGGATCTACCAATATACCCTATATTGAGATTATATGACCTAAAACTGAAACCTTTTGTAGAAAAAATTTACAATTTTTGAATTTTTCATATAGTTTCTCCTTCTTTAGAATCTTAAGTAAAATAATCAAGTGATCTACATGATCTTTCTTTATATTTGAATAAATGATAATATAATCTATAAAGACTGCCAAAATTTATCAAGGTAATATCTAAATACTCTATTTATTAAATCTATGAAGATAGAGGGGGAATTATTAAGACAAAATGACATCAATATATACTCATAATGTTCATACCTTGTATAGAATGTTTTTTGGGTATATAATCCTTTTTGACCCTCAATTGATGATATCTAGAACATAGGTAAATCTTTGAAAATTATTGAGATCCACATAGTTTGTCAAACAAGTCATAAATATAGGGTAGATGATACTTTTTATTGATTGTGATCTTTTTTAGCTTCTGATAATCAATGCAGAGTCGCATCAATCCATATTTATTTTTAATAAATAGAATAGGTTCACCCTATAGTGACACACTTGGATGAATGAATATATTTTAAAGGTTCTCCTGGAGTTGTTTCCTCAATTACTACAACTCAATTGGGGACATTCTATAGAGACCCTTTGAAAAATATGTGGCACTAGGTATGAGTTCTATTTGGAACTCAAATTCACATTTAGGTTGAATACTAAAAAATTATATTGAAAAAACATAACCCCCATAAAATAGGCATATCATTGATGTTTAGTTTCTCCCCAACAATATGAGATAAACACCCCTGTTTAATAGGGATCAAAACCCAGACAATGAATTCTATTTCCATCTGAAGTTCCTATTTACTGTCACACTATAAATGATCATAGGTTGGTTTGGAATATCAAAAATTACATTCCTTCCTCAAAAATTTATATGTAATTTATGAAGTGAAAGCCAATCCATACCTAAGATAATATAAAATTCAACCAGAGTGAGAATAATAAAATTTATAGAAAGAACATTCCCATAAACATTAATTAGATAAGAATCATAGTATTGTTATGCGATCATTGTACCATTAAGGATTTTTACTGATTATTAAACATCTAATTGAGGAGATGTCATTTTGATACCCATATAATTTTTTCAAATATAAAATAGTGGGTAGATACAGAGTCAAATAAGATATAAGTAGTTCTAGAGTGGATAGTAAATGTACCTTTCACCACATCATTATCACACACCTCATCTGAAATAGTGATTTCATGAGATTTCATTTTTTTCTCTTAGCTTAATAGGTTCCTAACATCGATCATCATCATTAAAATTTGGATTTGGGCACTAGTTATCATAATGCTTATACTCCTTGAATTTGAAACATTGTAGTGTGGGTGGTGCATTCTGTGGAGATTTCTCTCAATTCACATCATTATACAACTTTTTCCCATCACTTCAGTAATCAATTACCTGATGACCTTCCTTTACATACTTAAAACATTTACCAGTCCCCTTAAGATAATTTCCTCCATGTTTTCTTCAACACTTTGAGCATGAATGAAAGATCATCTTATTTTCTATATGGTTTTTATATTTCCTTTTAATTCTATTTTATTTTCTTATCAAAACCATGAAATTTATGGGTAACCCCAATCTCTATTTATTCCTTGATAGTACAACAATAAATTTACTAATAGCTACTGAAGTCTATTATGGACAATTCCCTTTAGAGACTTGGTTTTAAGACTCTAAATAATCAATAAACCTTACTTTCAAGTTAATTAATAATACAAAAATTATTACTTAAAAGTTTTCTAAAATCTGCCTCATATGTACGAACAAATTCACCATCCTTTTAAATCAAGGAATTCTTTCTCCAATTTCATGTGAAGAATATGAGGAAAGAACCTATTGAAAAATAAATTCTTAAAATTATCCCATTCCATGGAGTCAATTTCATCTTGTTGACTCATATTATTGATAAGAGTCCACCATTGATCCGCTTCACCTTCCAAACAATATATGAGAAAAATGAATTTCTCATGATCTGAACACTGGATAACAGAAAATATACTTTAAATGGTACTGATCCATTTCCTAAAAACTAGTGGACCATAAGATCCACTAAAACAAGGTGGACTTTGCCTCATGAATAAATCGATAAAACGTTGTTCCCTCCTTTACTCATTTTTAAGTTTAACATGACTCATAACAAGTTGTGTGAGCATATCAATTAGATTTTTCATTACATCTCGTGTAACATTTGGTTTATTAGAAGGAAAATAATTTCATTGTCTACTGAACTCAATATTAACATGGTTCCTTTAGGTTCCATCCATTGAATAAAAATAAAAAACACATTGTAAGCAACAATAATCGTAGTAGGGAACCACATAATCATGAAAAATCACTTATAAGATGTCTAAATCATGACACCTACTTTTCAATCTATGAAACCATAGTCTTTAACTAGGTTATTCATGGTTATTATCCAAATCCTTCATGAGGGTTCATAAATAGAATGTGAATTAACCAAAACGTATCCCCTGGGAGTTTCAATCTAGGTGCACAGTAAGGCCCATTGTCATGTACTGAGTAATACTCGATTCAAACTCGATGTGCCTTTTTCAGAGCTATTATCCCTAGGTACTTCTATTGTGGAACATTACCACTTACAGAATCTTGACATGGATGTATTTATAGGAAAAACAAACACTGTTTTTACCATAACTCAGGATATTATCCTATACTTAGGGTTATCCTAAGGGTTATCACTTAATTTTCTCATCTTAGTTTTCAAAGGTTTGACTAAAACTTTCTATGATACTAACTATAGTGACCTAGACTTCTCATAAATAGCTATTACATCTTAATAGAAGAATATTAATTATATAAAATAATGATCTAGACCAGAATTATTTAGGTCTAGTGCCTTTGGAAACATGGACATATAAATAACTGCATGAAAAGTAAGCTACAACCCACTAAGTTATTTATAACTATAACCCTTCTTATACATATCATACATAATACATTTCATCATAACCTGGGGAAAGGTAACACAAGAAAGAGTGATCTTAGATGCTTAGTAAGGGTAAATAAGGAAGATATCAATATATTAAGAGCATAATGGTATGAGAAAATGTGAATAACTTTTGAAAACCATACCCTAAATATCATATATCCTAAACATGAGTCATTATATAAATATTGGTAGTTCATATGACATGAATCATAATGAAATCTAAGAACATAATCCATGATAACATAACATTGGCATAAGACATAGATTTTTGGCATAGAAATTATCGTAGAAAATCATTTACTTAGTAGTTAAGGGTAATGCCTTGTAAATTACGTGTAATTTTTTTAATTATATGGAACTATTATGAGACTTCACGCTTTGAAGACATGTGATTCTGAGTCCTGGTGAGCCCGAAATGGAATTTTTAACTTTTTTAAGTACGCTTAAGTAAACATGAGAGCAAGTTTTTATAACTTTTGAACCAGTGCTCAGATAGAAAATCCAAGGGCACCATTGAATTCAGAATGTTAAGATTCACCTAGAAAGGATTTAACTTTGGCTAGCAAGGGATGGATGGAAAATTTAACTTTTATAATTTTCAAAAAATAATAAAATAACTTAAAAAAATTATTTTATTTTATTTTCTCATCTGTTGAGCGGCGGACAGCGACGCTACGGTGCAACGAAGAGGTTCATTGATGAGGCTCATTAATGGCTCATTAATTTTCAATGTAATGATGCTTTAATGACATGTAATAGCAACACTGTTTCATAAATGAAACAACATAGTGACACAATGTCGCAGCGTAACAGAACCACTGCGATGTGTTTTTCTTTTATTTTGATTGATACATTGGTGGAACTAGGAATTAAACTCTGAGGATTCTCTGAAGAACCTCCAATGAACTTCATCTCTAACAAAGAATGAAAAATGCCAAAAAACGTCAAACATCTTTGACGCACCTCGAAGAACGAAGTCGGAAGTGACGAATGATGTTGACGTCTTGAAACCTCGAGTACATAATGTTATGGTAATGAACATCAAAGTGGTAGGGGTTATTTGATTTTAAAGATCTTCCCCATTCTTTTTTTTGAAAATGAAGAATGCTGATCAACACAAGAACATGTTGATCCATGAATTGTGCATTTATGTGAGAGGGTAACTTTTTGGGTTTTTTTTATCCGAGAATGAAATTATCATTTTTTGATTGAACTAAAATCCCCAAACCTCCCATGTTTATAAACAGCTAACGCAGAGGGAACGAGCCAACATGAACAAGGCCCGAGCACCTCCTCTATGTGCACTCTCTATGGACACACCCTCAAAGTGGTGGCAAGATGATTTTGAGACCTTTTTAGTGAAGAGGACGTTCAACAGAGAGTGTAGGTGTAGGGGACACAAAGAACTGACCACCAGAACGCATTCGATGGTCCGCCGAACATATGTCGGCGCGCCGGTGCCGACAGCGGCGTGCGTTTGGGCATGACAGAAGTGGGGAGATGCGACAGCTACTTGGATCCATGTGGAGGGATGACCCACATATGGGCCATTCGGGCGGCTGGTGATCCGCGGTCAGTTGACTGTGGCAGGAGGGCCCCACGTGTCCGTAGGGCCAGCGGAGGTCGGACGCGGCAGCCAGCTGCGTCCCAGCCAAGCAGCACACCACTAGCCCACACTGTTCAGGTCAGGATTTGGGCTAGCGGGCTATACCCCCATCCAATGAGCCAGTCCCGCACCAGTGGGTCAGACCCGCAACCCAGCAGGCTGGACCCACGACCCCACAGACTGGACCCGTACCGGAAAGCCAAACTCGCAACCCCATGGGTCGGACCTACACTGGCAGGATGGAACCACGCCGTTAGGCCACACCCATTCCCTTCGGGCTGAGCTAGATGAGACTGGGTCGCTGGGTGACCTAGCGGGCTGGACCCTCGGCCAAACCAGGTCGGGCTCAGCGAATCCCTTTGGGCCTGGCTCAATAGCCAAGCTAGTCCAGATTGACCCAAACCCAAATCGGGTTAGGTCTAGTAAGTCAGAACTAAACTGGGGTATGTAGGACCCCTAGACTGAGTTATTTGGGTCGGTCCGACCGGGTCGGACTGGACCCAGATACAACTGTCCCATGCTTACTAAAACGCTAATAACTTGCAAACTGGGCATCCGATTGACAAGCTGTTTACGACTTTGTGACCCTATACATGAGGCAGATATTTTGGCATTCCATGGGAAGGATTTCATGTAAGTTGAGATAAAAAGAATGGATTGAGGAGCGATTCTCCCTGGTGCACTATGTACGGAACCCTACGGTTGGCTGAGACCTAAAGACTGCTAACTTTCGACTATGTGTGACTCGACTATGTCCCAATGGGAAGCATTTCTGTGTGAATTTTTAGGCACATGGTGAGAATCACTTCTATGTGACTTTGTAGGCCCATAGTACGTGATGAGGATGAGTACCTCAGTTGGCCAATATTAGTGGGAAACACTTCTGTGTGACTTTTCAAGACCACGGTATGCAATGATGAGGTGTACCTAAGTAGTCCATGGTTAGTGGGAAGCACTTCTGTGTTACTTGGAAGGACCACTATACTCAATAGAGGAAGATTTCTCCAGTAGATGAGGTGTTCGATGATGTGACTGGCGATTCTTCTATCACTACCCTAAATTTATACCTAGTGTGAGTTGTCTTGTGATTCATGTTTTACTTTGAGGATTGATGTGTGGTATTTAATTTTTTTGGGGTACCTACTAAGTATTTTGTTACTCACCCCTGCACGAGATTCACCCGCATGTGTTGTGTCTTATGCAGACTATTGATGTTTCAACAGAGACTTTGGTGGACCAATACCCCAAGGTTATCAGGGAGAAGAAACCTAAAGATTCTATGATGGTGGACATGATGTCCTAGGACCCAGCAGGCCCCAATAGGATCAGGTGGAGATGACATTCTACTTCAGCTTCTCGTAGCTACACTAATCTCATAATCAGGTGGGGTTTTTTGTGGATGGCCATCAGAGTTTCATTTTTTTAATTTTTTGTTTTTAGTTATTTTTTTGGGTTTTTATTCTATCCCACTTATATTAGTTGTATTTGTACTCATATTTGTTTTAGTGATACTTGTTTCCTTTTTAGTTTGTGGGACTTGGTTGGGCTTGTGTGTGCGTATAGGTACTCAGGAAAATGCCTCACACTTGCAGGTTGACGCCTTCAGCACTAGTCTCCATCCCCTGGCCTTTGAGAGGCGGGATTGAGGTAGTCACAACATAGGCCCTGGGGGATGAGTTGTGATAAAGTGGTATCAAAGGGAGGTTGGTCCTACCACAAATACCTAGAGTCTATTGTTTTGTTTTGGGGAAACAATGTTAAGTGTTGTGAGTTCAACTTACAGATTCGAGGAGTCCAGTGTTAGTGTGGTAGCCGTCATATCCATACACCAGGACCTTGAATTCTACTTTTTGGCTCAATACATGAAAAAATTGGTTTCATAAGTTTCTCCTTATGTTATTTTGAATAAAAGTAATCTCACCAGGTATAACCTTATGAACATGGTACATATTGATCTATCTCAGGATGCCTCCACGTAAACGACCAGTCAGGATCCCAATATGAGGTCATGAGGACAACTCACATAGCGACGAGGCATTCGTTCAAGGACCAGTTCTACAGATGGCCCCAATGGATGGTTCAACAGTGATACCACCACCTAATGGTCAGCATCTACTGTCGGCGGTTTGGATAGAGGATGTGTGCAGACTTAGTGCCCTTCACGAGTTATAAATATAGATACCTCCCAGGTTCAGGTTAGAGACAGATCCTCAGGTCACTAAGGACTATATGGAGGCAGTGACGTGGGTCTTACTCTTAGTGAGGAGACCACCTAACCAGATAGAGATCTTAGGAGTGAGACTTTTGTAAGGCTCAGTAGGGAGATGGTGGAACTTGACCACCCAGACACGCGATGAGGTGACCCTCACCTTGGAATAATTTTAGTGGCTTTTCTAGGAGAAGTTTTCTCCCATGAACTTGTGCTCTATGCGCATTCAGAAGCTTCTTCACCTACAAAAGTTCAGAATGATGTTGTTTGATTAATCAACGAGGTTCACTGAGCTTTATTTCTACTCAGAAGACATGGTGTGAGACCCTTTATTCAAGAATAGATCCCTTGAGTAGGGACTCAGGAGGGAGATCAGGACATCAGTGTTTTCTCTCAGCATCCCTACCTAGGCTGGGGTGCTTGAGTGATCCCTTCTGGTAGAGAGCATCTTGGCGGAGCAGGTGCCGATAGCTAGAGATTCCAACAAACCTATCATGACCCGCATGTTGGAGTTGGTGGCCTAGAACCAACTACTTTTTACTTTATTCATTAACAAATACCTTATCACATATTGATTTCTCTTATGTGTGACAATGCATGTGATAATTTCCTAAGGATAGTTGTTGCACTAAAGGGTCATAGAGAATTCTTGATATGATGAGAACCTGGAAGTGGCATAACACTATTCCTGAATATTTGTTCTATGGATGTATGATGTTATTTGAGGGACACAAATAATACTATCCATTAGGGGTGAGAACTCATAAAACTTTGAGGCACCTTATCATGGTGTTCTCTCTTGGTAATATCCAAAAGGATATTATGAGAACGAGACCCGCAAGTAGGAAATCCACATTTCTTAGTGTCATTGGATGTTCCTATCTATGAACATGTGTATTTTTCCTTAGACTTTAAGATTATTATTAATGGGTATTACAACTCGATCACTTAGATGTATTGATGAAAACTGTCATGACACACTATTCGCAGTGAGGTAGGATATGTTGGGTGCATCACGAGTAATACTGAATTAATAGATAATGTGAGAAAGAATTTTTCCCTTATGTTCCATAACGAAAGTTGATGACTTATTCCCTTTGATGTAATTAATATAGCCTAAATAAATCCATGTCCATGGTAAGTAATATTAAAGTTTAATTCTAGAAATTCAAAGAAAGAATAATCGAGCACATGGGTTGATGGTACCAGCATGAAACCCACTTGATTTGAGATAGTATGACAAAGGTATTACATTACATGGTAAGCGTTCATAGGAGGTGACATATCATTGAGGAGTTAACTTCTTTCTATATGGGCACCTTGACATGTTTCTAGACACTAACCTTGGACTTTATGTAGGATTCACCTAATTCCACTAATAAAGAGGTGTAGAGGGTTACACACTAAGTGTGTCTAAGTATCTCAGTTAAATATTAATTTAACAAGTTAAATAAAGATTATTCTCGATTATGGTTTAATAATTATTCAAGGATTCCTGATTGCATTTATTTCAACACTAGTTATTCGAGAGAATATATTGTGGGTGAAATAATATATTTATTAGTGAGTAATGAAATGATATTTATTCAATAAATAAATAGTCATTATTCAAGGTCTAATAAATATGGTGGAGGAAATAAAGAGAATGGAAAAACAAAAGTACACACCGTGTATATTAATATACACGACATGTAATTTTTTTGGGGATTTGTGAGAAATAATATTATTTATTTTATTAAATAATATTATTTGTAATTCACTGGGCGCATGTCAAGTGATAATAATAGTCAAGTGTTATTATTAGACATGGGGTATTATTAAGAATTAAATTAAATGAATAAATGATTTTAGGTAATTAATTCATTTTATTATTCTAAGTAATTAAAATACCAATTATATTATTCTCATTAACCTATAAATTATTTGTGGTTGTGCATAATTGATCAAGAGAAACCTCTCAATCTAAGAGATAATATTTTCCTCTAAGAATGATCTCAAGTTATGAGAGAGATCCTCCTCCATCGGATCAAGGAGAGAACTTTGGAAGTAGATCTCAAGGCGATTGAAGGCAGACATCGCAAGTGAAGGCTATTCTATGATATCACCTAGAGATACCTTCAGTGACGTCCAGAGATATATGGAGCATGTGTGGATCACCGCTAGAAGCCTACACTTGGCCTCTACAACACAACAATGGATCACATCTGATCATGACCAAAAACATCAACGAAGAGAGAATTACATCAAGGTAATTATTTTTAATTAATTAAATTAATTATAACCAACATATGATGATCCTCTCTATGGCTACAAGACTCTCCTCTTTTCTTTCTTTCTTCATTCTATTCCAAAGATCCAGTGTTTTATCATCGTGATGAATCTCATATTTATCATTGTTAAAGACAAAATTAATGTTGGGTACACCCACCCACATTCTTCCGCTGCGCTCAAAACCTATAAGTGGTATCAAAGGGAGGTTATGTCTTTGATTATAATTATTTAGTTTTTTTTTATGATTTACGCATTTAATAATTTAGTGATTTCAATTCAAGTTAATTGTTCTGAAAATCTGAATCTCAAGATCTATTCCTCCTCTTTCATTTCTCATTCACCTTATAGAAATGATCTTTTCATTTAATTTTGGTTAAAATAAAATATAGGATCTCATTCGGAGGTTCCAAAGATTCCTGGTCGTACAACACTAGAACACATAATATGTATTCGGAAGTACACACCATATAGTTTAGGTTCCATGCATCGGGATTGGTCTGCCAAACCATGTTGTGTGTTGGAGTCTATCTAAGTCTTAAATGACTCTGTGTGTTGACCAGGAACAGGTGGAATTTGGTTTCCATATTACATGCAATGTGGCTCACTGGACACGACATGTAGTCCCTTTAGGTTAGGGTTAGACCATATACCCCGTACACAACTTTCCTAGTAGGAAACCGTGTAACGTGGATACTACACAGAGTGTGGCCCACTGAACACTCTGTGTACTCCTAATATTTACAAATTACATCTACACGCCATGTCCCCGAGAGTGTACTTAAGATTGATGATGAATGATAGTACACACTTTGTAGTCGGAACTACACACTGTGTACTCATCCAAATTACGTAGATTTATTAAAATTTATTATTATATTATACAAAACCTTGAGATGTGTACCATAGTGCGAGTATAAAGTTGAGTCACAACACATGATAGGTGTTTTATATGTATGTGTTTAGTTCAACATCTGCGTAATGTTCATTTCTACTCATTGGGCCGTTATGAACGGGAATTCACCGGGTTTCCTCTAAGGTACAAGTTACATACAAATATAATTTTAAATAAATTTATTTTCTTAAACTTATGATGGATCATAATTCCAAGAAAATTAAAAAAAAGGTTTAAGATAAAAGTATTTATCAATTAAATATATTTAATTGATTCAAGCGTGATTTATCTTAAACAAGAACGATTAAATAATTGAATGCTAGTTTTATTTATGTGTAAATATCATTGCATGTATGGATGATCATGAGCTAGACCAAGACCTTTGTATGTGAATGGTTTCTTTTAATTTATTTATTTAAATTAAATTTGTTTGCCTGTGAGCCTTATCCTCATTAATATGTAGGGCCTATGTGACCAATGTTTCTTTTATGTAAAACTTCATTTTACCCATCAATTGCAAGTGATATAAAATCATATGTAATAGATGGAGCTCCAAAGCTAGTGGAGGAAGCTCAATTTAGGATCCAAGTTGAAACCAATCTAAGGATATACAAAGGTGGACATGTGGAAATCTTTAAACACAAACCCAAAAGGTTCAAGGTGTTTCTCCCCCAGGTCTTGGGCTAGTTTATCAACCGCTAGATAAAATAACCAATATAACAAGCTCATGATCATACCATTTATTTTATTTCTGTTAGTTACATGGTTTATTTATTATGGATATGTTGTCATGATCACACAATTAATGAACTAAACAATCATGCAAGATGGAACTAAATATGTGTAAATATTATCTTAGAAATGGTTAAACACTTCAGTATATCCCACTTAATATTAGCAAGAAGGTAATAAAATATAATTAAATATAAATTTATGTATAAGAATAAAATAAATCAAATAAATATTAATTCGGTATAGCCTTCCATAATCTTGGTTAGAATCAAACCATAGTTCAATGTGCTTGACCAACCCTAGTTGGGGTGCTTTCAATTATCGAGGAATTATAATTCAAGGTTTTGGGATGAATTGAATTGGTTCACATCAAGGGTTGATTGCTACAATAGGACTTGATGTTACCAAGAGGTAAAGGTTGAGGAAATCCAAAATAAAAGGGTTTCAGGATTGGGGAGTCCACTCAGCAGATCAAGGAACTGTGAGTTAAGGAAGTTGGAATTTGAAATGCCTACCTAAAACCCTTCAAGTTTCTTGACCAACCCTAGTTGGGGTAACTAAAAGGGAAATATGGATCCTTTCCACTATAATATTCAATAAATATAGTATTCCAAAGTCAATGGTGAGGGCTATTGGATTTCGATAAAATAGTGGGAGACTAATAAGTATAAATTTATTTATTTGTCTCAGTTTTATCAGGATAAAGTATTAAATTGTTTCTCATATTAAAATGTAGAAACAAAAAGAAAAATGACTTCAAACATATCATTGTAAACCATAATTGAGAAGGAAAACCTTGTCATCAGCACTAATTTCCAGGAGTGCAAGAGGTATTTACGCATCATCCTTCACCATAAGAGGAAATTGTATGTGTTGGAAGAGACTATTCTAGTTGTGCCTGGAAAAGAGGCCAATGATGAGGAACTATCTCTCTATATGAAATATATAGATGATGCCATAGATTTCCAATGTTTCATGATATCGGCCATGTGTAATGATCTCTTAAATCAACATGAAAACATGGACGCGTATAACATGATGTCTCACCTTAAGGATATCTATCAAGAGAAGGTGAGATATGAGAGATATGATATCTACAATGATTTATTTACAACTAATATTGGAGAGTCTATGCCAGCTGATCCTCATGTAGTCAAGATTATTGGCTACATTTAATGCCTAAACATATTAGGGATTAAATTCTTGGATGAGTTGCGTACAGATCTCATAATATCCTCACTTACCAAGACCTTCTCTAGCTTTATTATCAACTAAAACATGAGAAATAATGAGAAGAGTCTATCAGAACTTATGACCTTAATTCTCCAGGTAGATAAGGACATGGGGAATGACAAATCCATAGTCCTTATGGTGAATAAGAAAAGGAAGGAGAAGGAAAAGGGTCCAAGGACTTATAAATGGTCTGAAGCCCCAGAGCACTATCACTCCAAGAAGGGGAAGATCTAGAGGAAGGGAAAGGAATGAAAGGCGGTATATTTTTCATGTTTCAAGCCAGAACACTAGAAGAGGAACTTCACCTAGAAGCGTGGGGATGCTAAAGGTGTATTCATTATCGAGTGTAATCTTTCCATTTCTACACATTGGGTATTAGATAGAGATTTTGGGGCTCACATCTATATTCAAATGCAGGAACCAAGTAGATTTAGAAAGATTTCCATAGGAGCAGTGGATCTTCGAGCTGCCAATGGTGCGAGGCTGGAAATTACCATCTCTTATTTCCAACGAGGATGATTTTGGTTTTACATAACTGTTATTATGTGCCTAGTGTTACCAAGAACATAATTTCTATATCATGTTTGGATATGGATGGATTTATTTTCAAGTTTGGAAATAAGGGTTTTTTATTTTATAAGAACAACATATGTTATGGTGTGGTGCATTTAAATAATGGTTTGTATGTATTAAATTACGAGAACCCACTTTGGGAAATTGATAATGAAACA
Organism: Viscum album; assembly: GCA_963277665.1. NCBI lineage: Eukaryota > Viridiplantae > Streptophyta > Magnoliopsida > Santalales > Viscaceae > Viscum > Viscum album. The sequence goes on from OY728129.1 coordinate 5,142,220, forward strand.
AACTTACATGACTCATACAACACCCAGTTGTGGCATCACCATCATGGTCATGTAAATGAGAAGCGCTTGACAAAGCTATGCCAAGATGGTTATTTAGACTCTACTAATCTAAAACCACTTGATAGATGTCACGCTTGTTTACAAGGTAAAATGATCAAGTTTCCTTTTGGTGGATAGGGTGAAAGGGCCATAGAGCTTCTAGGATTGGTACACATGGATGTGTGTGGACCATTTCTAGTATAAGCTAGAGGTGGATATTCTTACTTCATTACTTTTACTGATGATATGATTAGATATGGATATATCTACTTAATGAGGTATAAGTCAGAGTCCTTATAGAAATTTAAGGAATTCAAGAATGAAGTAGAGAATCAGCTTGGTAAGAAGATAAAGAAGATTCAATTGGATCGAGGTGGATAATATATGAACCAAGAGTTCATCAACCTTTTACGGGAGTCTGGGATTTTATCTCAACTCACTCCTCATTAGACACCACAGTGGAATGATGTTAGTGAAAGGAGGAATCACACCTCGTTATACATGGTGAGGTTGATGATGATTCATGCAGATCTTCTATTATTTTTTTGGGGATATTCATTACAAACTGCAACATACACATTAAACCGAGTACCAACTAAGTCGAAAAATGGAATTCCCTCCGAGTTATTGAATGGAAAGAAACCCATTTTGTCACACACACGTGTATGGGGATATGAGGCGTTTGTTAATGCCTTCTCAGGAAACAAACTAGCACCTTAGGCATGAGGTGTATCTTTATAGGATATACTAAGGAAACAAAAGGATATTACCTATATAATACTTCAGACAAGAAAGTGACTATCGCCAAACAAACCATATTTCTTGAGAGGGAGCACATCCTCAAAAAGGATAGTGGGAGAAATATTGACTTTAAAAAAATTTATGCTCAAGATACAATGAGTTGGTATAGGAACAAGTTCCACAGGTCCTTGTTGAAGAGTTTCCGGAAACACAAGTACTGCGTAGGAGCTCAAGAAAGGTAAGAGAATCATAGATATTTGGTTTTCTAGTCATTGAGGATGGTGAATAATTATTGTTGGACAATGATGAACCTCTCTCATACAAAGAATAAGTAGAGATCTCAGAAGCTATAAGATGGCTAGAAGATATGAATTCTGAGATGGATTCCATGTATCATAACCAAGTCTAGGTTTTGGTAAATGATCCAGTTGATGTAAATCATGTTGGATGAAAATGGGTATTCAAGAGAAAGATGGACATATAAGGTCAAGTTAGCACCTATAAAGCAAGGATAGTGGATAAAGGATTTAGAGAACATCAAGGAATTGACTATGATGAAACCTTCTCTCCAGTTTCCATGTTTAAATTCATAATAATCATACTTTCCATAACAACTCAACATGAATATGAGATTTGGAAAATGGATGTCAAAACAACATTCCTTAATGGGAATCTTCAATAATATGTCTATATGACACAACTATAAGGGTTTGTGACACCAGGTAAATCCAAACAGGTTTGAAAGATGCAAAAATCCATTTATGAATTAAAGAAAGCATCCAGGTAATGGAACATTCAATTTTATGAAGCCATAAATGAATTTGTTTTCATTAAGAATAAATGTGATCCATGTGTTTATATGCGGTTTAATGAAAATGAATTCGTTATCCTAGTAGTATATGTTGACAACACATTACTTATTGGAAACGATGTACTAGTCTTACAGTCAGTTAAGGACTGGTTAAAAAAAAGTTTCTCCATGAAAGAATTAGGTGAAGCATCCTACATTCTAGGGATCAAGATCATTCGTGATAGATCCAAGAGGTTACTTGTACTAAGTCAGGGTACATACATTGACCAGATACTAAAGAGATTTAGTATCAAAAAATCCAAGAGGGGATTGGTTCTAATGTCACATGGCCTATATCTTTCTAAGAAAATGTATCCTCAGAAACAATAGAATAAATATAGGATGAGTAAGATCCCATACGATTCAACTATAAGATCCATCATTTATGCCATGTTATATACCATGTTTGATGTTACCTATGCACTGAGCATGGTAGGTAGATATCAAGAAGATATAGGAGAGTAACATTGGATAACTATTAAGAATATCCTTAAGTATCTGAGAAGAACTAAGGATATGTTCCTGGTGTATGGAGGAGATGATGAGCTTTTCATAAGAGGGTATGATGATGTTGGTTTTTAGAAAGATCAGAATGATCTGAAATCACAATCTAGATATGTTTTATGTCTCAATAGAGGAGCTGTGAGATGGAAAAGTTCAAAGCATCCAGTTGTTGCTGATTCTACAGTAGAGTCCAAATATATAGTGGCTTCTGATGAATCCAAGGAATCTGTTTGGATCCAGAACATTGTCTAGGATCTTGATGTGGTGCTTATCAATAAATATACTATCACATTGTATTGTGATAATAATGCATTGGTGGATCTTGAAAAAGAACCAAGGTCACATCAACAAAAAAAGAACATTATGCAGAAGTATAACCTATTGAGGTATTTCTATAAAAGGGGTGAAGTTACAGTGAGAAGAGTGTTCATGAAAGAGAATTTGTAGGAACCCATGACTAAAGTCCTATCTCAGCAGAAGCATGAATATCATGTGAGAGCTAGCAGTTTAAAGGATGTTAGCAGTTGAATCTAGTCCAACTGGGAGTCTGTTGGAGTTGGTGGCCTAGAACCAACTACTTTGTACTTTATTCATTAATAAATACCTTATCACATCTTTATTTATATTTTTCATGAAAATGCATGTGAAAATGTCTTAAGGATAGTTATTGCACTAAAGGGTCATAGCATATTCATGCTATGATGAGAACCTGGAAGTGCTATAACACTATTCTTAAATATTTGTTCTATGGATAGATGATGTCATTTGAAAGACACAAATAATACAGTCCATTATGGGTGAGGACTCATAAAACATTAAGGCACCTTCTCATGGTGTGTACACTTGGTAATATGTAGGAGGATATTATGAGAATGAGACCCACCAGTAGGAAATCCACATTTTAGAGTGTCATTGGATGTTCCTATATATAGACGTGTGTATTGGTCCTTAGAATTTAATATTATTATTAATGGGTATTACAACTCACACACTTAGATGTATTGATGAAAACTGTGATGAAACACTATTCACAGGGAGGTAGGATATGTTGGGTGCATCACGAGTAATACTGCATTAATAGATAATGTGAGAAAGGATTTGTCCCTTATATTCCATAATAGAAGTTGATATCTTAAGCCATTTGATAGAATTAATATAGATTAAATCAATCTATGGCCATGATAAAGAAACGCTGAGTTCAATTCTGGTAAGTCAAAGAAAGAATAATCGAGCACATGGTTTGATGGAACCATCATACAACCTACTTGATTCGAGATATCGAGACAAAGGGATTACATTACACGGTAATCATTAGTATGTGGTGACACATCATGGTGGCGTTAACTTCATTATCTATGGGTGCCTTGGTGTGTTTCTAGATGCTAACTTTGGACTTTAGGTATGATCCGCCTAATGCCACTGAGAAAGATTCCTACAGGGTCACACACTAAGTGTGTCTAAATATCTTAGTTAAATATTAATTTAACAAGTTGAATAAAGATTATTCCCGATTGTGGTTTAATAATTATTCAAGGATACCAAATCGGATTTATTTCAACACTAGTTATTCGAGAGAATATATTTTTCGTGAAATAATATATTTATTAGCGAGTAATTTAGTGATATTTATTTAATAAATAAATAGTCATTATTCAAGGTCTAATAAATGTGGTGGAGGAAATAAAGATAATGGAAAAACAAAAGTACACACTGTGTATATTAATATATACGTTGTGTAGTTTTTCTAGGGATTTGTGAGAAATAATATTATTTATTTAATTAAATTATATTAGGTGTAATTTATTGGGCACATGTCAAGTTACAATAACAATCAATTATTATTAATAGACATGAGGTCTTACTAAGAATTAAATGAAATGAATAAATGATTTTGGGTAATTAATTCATTTTATTATTCTAAGTAATTAAAATCCAAATTATATTATTCTAATTAACCTATCCATTGTTTCTGGTTGTGCACAATAGATAAAGAGAAAGATCTCAAGCCCAGAGAGAATTATTTTCCTCTAAGAATGATCTCAAGTTACAAGAGAGATCCTCCTCCACCGGATCGAGGAGATCACTTTGGAAGTGTCTCTCAAGGCGATCGAAGTCAGACATCTCAAGTGAAGGCTCTTTTGTGCTAGAACCCATATATACTTTTAACGATGTCCAGAGATATGTGGAGTATGTGTGGATCACCACTAGAGGAATCCTACACTTGGATTATACGATGAAACAATGAATCACGTCAGATCGTGACTAAAAACATCAATTAAGAGAGAATTACATCAAGGTAATTCTTGTCAATTAATTAAATTAATTATAACCAACATATGATGATCCTCTATATGGTTCTGAGACTCTCCTATTTTATTTTGTTCTTCGTTCTATTCTGAAGATCCGGCATTTTATCATCACGATGGATCTCAGATTGATCGTTGTTAGCAGAAAAATTAAAGTTGGGTACACCCACCGACGTGATTTTGTTGTGGCCGTAACCTACACTACCTTCACCAAGATGAGGGAAGGGACAAAAAACTACCAGACCCTTCCTTCTTCAAGTTAAAGGATAGATAATGACTCCCCGAGTCTCGCCTTCAATAGGTCCCAAAGTGGTGACTAGCACCAAGGGTATAGAATATCATGTGATATGGAATGCATTGCCCTTTTTATAAAACAAGTTATAGAGATAAGATAGTAAATCCCAAACAACTCCAAAAAAACTAAAAATAAAAGGCAAAAAATCCACCCCCATATGGTTGTTTAAAATAAACTGATACAAGGTACAAGAAAAATTCTGATGAAAAGTACCAAAAGAAAGAAAAACAACAACTACAACTCTCGATGCCCGAGCTAGTAAGTCCCCACACGGTCCTCGAAGTCCTCTCATAAACCTGAAAGTAGTTTTATATATGTAGGGTGAGTATATAGGTATACTCAGTAGGAAACCAAAATCTCTCATGCACAAGTGGGGAGAAATTATAATGCCCCATGAGAAATAGAGATAACCAAAACACCTAGAAATAAAACTATCCACCAAGCCTCACCAAGGAACACTCCCCAAATAACACAAGTCAGGTAAAGTAATAGTAATAACACATAGATATTTGGGTACCCTACACCGATTTTCCACTAGTTATTTAGGATATTCTACACATCATACCTCCACCACAAGTCCCACTGAAATCCCACTAACACCCCAACAACAACCTTATAGTCCACCACAACCACACATCCCGCCCATAGACACCTAGGACACCAAAACCACACATAACCACTCCCACAGACACTTGGGCCACAACAACCACTACCATGCCCGAAGACACCTGATCCATAACAACCACTGACACACCCGAAGTCAAATGGGCCTCATCCCAAAGACACTTGGGAAACAACCTTCCCACACACACCTAAGACAACCACCCAACACACCCTGCCCAAAGATTTATGGGACTTAATGAACCTTAGGCCATCACAGCCTACCCAAAGGGTCTTGGGATTCTTGGTAGAGGGAGAAAAAAGGAGCTAATAACCAGCCACTCATAGGAATGTTGGAAAATATACCCTCCCCCATGAAATGGGGGTGTTCGACATGAAGTTCTCAACATGTGTGGGGTGAGTATAAGAAACAAAAAAACTACATTTTATACATATAGGTAAAAAAGTACTCATCCTATTCTAAGGGTCCCAAAACCAACAACCATCCCATTCCCAACCACTCTTGTTGCTATCCCTACATGTACAAGTACACCAAAACCACAACTAGAGCACAAACCATTTCTGTAAAACAATTCCCCCATTGTACCTGTTCTCATTATCATGTTCAAGTGATTCAATTTAAGCATTCATTCACTACTAGGAAACTAAAAAGCATAACCAAAATCCAAAACAAAAACTTAGGGAGAAACAACCAAGTAATCTTTTAAGCATTCACACCTGGTTCTATTATAAATTAACAACATCAAAAGAGATCTATGATATCCCTTGAAGTACTAGAACCAAACCAAGCCCCAACATACCGGATCCACATAGAATTAGATTCACAACCCATCAACCCCTCAACCAGAGGTCCCATTCCCATCTACATCACCCCACAAGGCATCAAATAGAGAAACCATATATATCACTGGAAAAAAGCAAGGAAGTTTTCAGTTTTAGACAACACCATTCATTAAGTTCCTTATTTCTGTTTTTTTACCAGGGTTACCACACATGGGTTCTTATTCATCAGGAATATGTTTAATAAAAAAAGTTTACATGATTAACCAGTTTCCATGTCACAACCATTCAATCGCCAGATTATCCAGAAAAATATATCTTCATTAGTGCGAAAGAAGGGACCACCAATGACCCTAATTTTCAGTGTAAATAAGCTTATAAAATTCAAAACATAAAAAACAAAGGTATAACACAACAACATAATCAACCTCCCCCCCTTCATTTTTTAACAATTTATTTATTATCTTCATTAAGTTTGGTTTCATCTATGTCCCTAAGGATCATCGTCATACCCACCTTGCATGATATAAAGTAATGAGAGACGAAGGAAGAACCCCTACTTGGATGATCAAGGATCGATGTTTCCTCCTTGCACCAAGAATTTTGGTTTGTACGAATTGCAAGAAAAGAAGGCTCCAAGAATGAGTGGGAAGGTCTCCAACACGAGCACATGATTCTTCTCCAGAGGAAGTCTCAAGGATTACTAACAGAATCAAAAAGGAAGAAGGAAGAGAGGATCTTGGATTAATAAGAGGCCATATCCTAAAATCAAGGAGATGATTTCTAAGTACTTAAAATTCAGATTGTGTCTCGACCATGCATCTGGGTGATTTCACACGTTGGGATTAATTGAGATTTAATAATTCTCCTCGAAGATGGTGGAGATAATAACTGTGAGTTAATATATTTCCTTTAAATTTAGAAAAACACGTAACAGGGGTGAAACTAGAAAACATAGGGGATTTTTAAAACATGGTAAAATGGTGTGAAACTGATTAAAATGCCATAAATTTTGGCAAGTCAAGGGTCACCCCACTATTATGGTATTTAAATCATCATTTTTGGGCTTAAAAACGACCTTAAACACTTTAAAAGGGTAATAAGACTTAAAATAGGTGTTATGAGAAAGCTAGGGAAAGAACCCTGACACCCCATGATGGCACTGTTTGGGTGAGACACTGATCGGTGAGATCGATCGGTGGCACCGATGGGTGACACCAAAGTGACCCCCTGCCACCGACATTGACACCCTTCTGACTCACCAATGGTGTCCAGGACACCCTAAACAATAGAATTTGGAAAAGTAATGGACCAGGAGGGTCTGATACATTACATTATATACTTATCAAACCATTATCATCCTCAAGAATAAAGACTAAACCCAAAGAAAATAGAGGGGTCTGATCACCCACCTCGTAAGATACCTCTCAAGGAAAAACGACCCTAGAGTTATTAGAAGAAAGAAATAAGATCTCAACATCCAGGAACACCTCTCTCAAATCTATATCCTAAACAACCATGAAAACACCACTACTCCTATCCCTCAAGTAACCACACAAACACAAAAAGATCACACCGTCCAGACACATGGATTAGGGATCTCCTTCCACTTTTTCCTAATACTATCCACTTTGGGTAGCACTGACTCTACCACATGGGTTTAATTGCATCCAGATTAATGCGTCTTGATTTGGGATTAGGTTCTCCCCTCCCCAAAGTTAGGAATTTTTACAAAAAATAGAGAATAGGGAAAATAAATTATCATACAAAAAAGTGAGGTCAAACATTACATTATGAGCAAGGCATAAAGAAAAAACAAGATAAAAAATCAGAATAGCTATGAGTACTAATCATGCACCTATGCCTCCCATTCCTAGGTACTCTCTTCGAGGACACCATGCTTCCACAATACACAAACCAAGGGAATATTTTGTCCATAAAGCAACTTCTCCTACAATCCTTGATTCTCACCGATCACTCCACGAATGTCGTATCCTCCTCGATATCGAACTCTCACCAGTCGAGGATGTGGGAGTCCTAATGTAGATATCGATGTAGGTAAGATACATGGAAGAATGTGTGGATTATCTCCAGTGGCGGTGGTAGCACCAGCTGATATGCCACCTTGTTGACTCATCTCAACACCTCAAAGGGTCCAATGAACCTGGGAGAAAGCTTACTCCCCCTGCCAAACCTCTAATATCCATGCCAAGGGGATACCTTTAAGAACACATGGTCCCCAAACTCTAACTCTAAGGGTCTCCTCCTATGATCAACATATGACTTATTCCAGTCATGATTTTCCTTCATCCTCTCACGCACAATCTGAACCTTTTCCTTCATGATCTTCACTACCTCTATGCCAAGAACACCAGACTCCCCAACCTCTGTCCAGCACACGAGTGAATGACATAGTCTCCCATAAAAGGCTTTGAATGTTTCCATGCCAATGGTAGAGTGATAGCTATTTTTTTAGGAAAACTCTACTAGAGACAACTATCGTACCCATGATCCTTTGAAGTCTAGAACGCATGCTCTCAACATATCCTCTAAAATCTGGATGATCCTCTATGTCTGCCCATCCATATGAGGGTGGAAAGCAGTTCTAAGGCATAACTGGGTGCCAAAATCATACTTTAATTCCTTCCATACTCATGAAGTAAAGCATGTATCTCGATTTGATATGATGGTCCTAGGAACTCCATGAAGTCACCCAACTTCACCCACATACTTCTGTGCTAAGGCATCCACTGCGCTCGACTCCTTAATTTCTAAGAAGTGAGCTGATTTCATCAATCAGTCCACCACTACCCAGATGACATCACAACCTCCCTCATCCCTGGGTAGTCTTGTGATGAAATCCATTGAGATGTCATCCCACTTACACTTAGGAATTTCTAGGGGATGCAACAGACTACCAGGAACATGGTGTTCAACCTTCACCTGCTGACACATGAGGCACTTTTCCACAAACTCTGCCACTTCCCCCTTCACTCCAAGACACAAAAAATGACCTCTCAATCCCTGGTACATCATGGAGACTCATGGATGTACCTCCAGGTCTGATCTATGTAACTCACAGAGAACTCCCTTGCACATCGTCTCTGGAAAAAACAACTTCCCATAGAAAAGAATCTGATTATGACCATCCTTAGACCATCCCTCCAGAGCATCACCCTAGCTAACACGATCATGCATCACTTAGGACTCTAAGTATCCCCACTAAGAATCCTCCACCTACTGTACCAAGGAATATTACACTATCATCTGAAACAAACAACCTCTATCATCCTCCACTCTCATACACAGATGTAAAGCAACCAACTACTCCTTTGCTTTCCAAGCATCTGTTGATTCCTAAACCAAATCCTTATATGACTTTCTTCTCAAGGAATCAACCACCATGTTCCCCTTTACTGAGTTTTAGGTGATCTAAAAGTCATATTCTTGGATAAAATCCATCCACCTCTACTACCACAAGTTCAGGTCTTGCTGGGAGAAGACATACCTCAAGCTCTTGTGATCTGTAAAGACCATGAATCATTCTCCGATGAGGTAATTACACCACATTTTCAATAAGAACACAACCGTTGCACATTCCAAGTCATGGGTGTAATATTTACATTCATGAGGATGTAACTTCCCGAACCCATAAGATATCACTGTCTGCTGCTGCATCAACACACACCCCAAGCCTAGACTAGAAGCATCACAAAACACTTCAAACATCACCCCTTCCTCTGGAAACCTCATCACTGGGGAACTGACCATCTTCCCCTTAAGATATCTTAAAGCTTCCTGGAATTATTCACTCCATACAAAATCCTGATCATTTCTTCTCAAGGCCTTCAAAGGTGTTGAAACTCAAGAAAAGTCGGAAACAAACTTCCGGTAGTAACCTGAAAGACCCAGGAAACTACGAACCTCTACCATGTTCTTGGGTTCTTCCTAAGAAACAACCACTTTGACCTTCAAGGGGTCCACTGCTATTCCCTGCTGAGACACCACGTATCCAAGGAATTTCACCTCTCGTATCCATAACTTGCACTTGGAAAACTTCCTGTAGAGCTAGTAGTGTCAGAGGACCTCCAAAACCATCCTTAGATGCCCAGCGTGATCCTCCTCCGATCTTGAGTAGATCATGATGTTTTTGATGAACACAAATAAGAAATGGTCTAGATACTCATGAAAAACAGAGTTCATGAGACCCATAAACATAGTTGGTGCATTCATAATGCCAAACAACAGGACTATAAACTCAAAGTGTCCATATCTTCACCTGAAATAAGTATTTGAGAAATTTCCCTCCTTCAACCTCAACGGGTGATATTTAGACTGCAAGTCAATATTAGATAACCAAACTGATCCCTTAAATTAGTCGCAAAGGTCATAGATCCTCGGGAGGGGGTAATGGTTGTTGACTGTCACCTGATTTAGTCTCTGGTAGTCTATGCACAGCCTAAGACCACCATCTTCCTTCTTTGAGAACAAGCCTGGAGCACCCTATGGTGATACACTTGGTCGGATAAAACCCTTCTTCATCAGGTCATCAACCTGAATTTGTAACTCTCGCAACTCAGAAGGCGTCATCTGATAGGGAGCCATCAAAATTGGACATGCACCAGGTTGTAAGTCTATCTCGAACTCAATATCATGTCAAGGGGGGTAGAGTCACAACCTCTTCAGGGAAGAAATCCAAGAACTCACTGAAAATCCATAGAACCTCCACCATATCTAGGTCTACTGATTCTACTAAAAGTTTGGATAATAAGGAAATAAGGGGATCCATATGCTGGCTTCCCTCCTAGAAACCCCACTTGCTGATGAAAACTACATGCTGACTGCCCATATATGAGAACACAAACCTTCTCCGGAAGTAGTTGATAACATCATGAATGGAAAAAAACCAGTCGATACCCATGATGAAAACATATAGATACATTTTCAGTAGAAATAGATTCCCACTAGACTAATATGACCCCAACATTAGTCTTCATCCTCAAAAAACATCAAACCAGCTAGTCTGACCTCCAACTGGTGTGCTCAACACTTGGGGAATGGAAAGTATCTCTATGTCTAGACCCAAGTTATGGGCTATAATAGGTGTAAAAAATAAGTGAGAATCTCCAAAATCAAAAAAGGTATAGGAAAGAGTACTAAACATACTGATCGTACCTCGAACGACCTCTGGCCCTACTGGAATTGCTTCCAATACGGCGTGCAACTACCCATGCCCAACTCCATTGCCCCTCATCTATCGACCACCTCCCTGACCATGCCCTAGTCAAGGTCCTTGAGGATCACCTTGAGGTCAACCTCCTCTGTAACTGTCTTCCCTCAATGGAGTGGGAGTTCGCTGCCCTTGCTGCTGCTACTGAAAAGGTCTGGCTAGAAACTGCTACTATTGAGGTGGGCACTGAACTTTCCCACCCCCACAATACTACACTCAATCTGGGCATTGATTATAAATATTCCCATGACTGAAACAATTAAAGAACCTCGATACTAGTCTTGTGGAGAAAGAGAAAGGACTAGAAGATCCGAACTGGAACTTCTGAGGACTGCTCACCATCGTTTGAAACCCGGAAGGCCCTGACGCTGGAGGCCTGGTGCTGACAGCCTTCCCCTTTGACGAGATCAACTGGCTCCCCTCTCATAGAACATATCCTAGAATGTGCATCTTCTCTACCACCTCATTTTTATTTTGAACCTCCAAGTACATCAGTAGGGTGAAGGGAGTAAAAAACATACTTAGGGGAAGGTTGGAGTGCCTCCTATAAGCGCCTTGCTCATAACTCCTCATCCGGAAAGAGGTTTGGAGCGAAAAAAAGGAGATCCTTGAACTTGATCACAAACTCCCTTACCATTATAATACCTTGATGGAGGGAGAGAAGATCTTACCTATTTTTTTTCCTTTATCGTGGAGGAAAGAAATTCCACCCAGAACTCCTTCCAAAAGTCAGTCCATAAAACCTCAGCTTCCCTCTTCTCCCCAAGATAGAGCATCCACCACTCACGTTACACCCCTCACATATGGATCACAACTAGAGGAACCCAGTACTCTATTATAGCCCAGATCAAGCAGAAAGATATCACCAGCTCCTTGATCCATCTCCCTGTCTCCATGTCCAAGATGCTTCCCACGTACTTCTCTAGAGCATGCCGCTAGAAGGCACGAAGCATCCTCTACCACTGGTCATCCTCCTCCTCTTGATTAGTCCTCCATTGATCGATCGGATCAAACTGTTGGGCCTCAACCACCCGTACTACTCATGGATGTCATCCGGGTGACATAGCTACAAGGTAAACAAGGAATTCTTTAGCCCGAGTAGTGTAAAAGATTTATTTTGAAATTTTCTTAATTTTTTATTTATTTTAAGTTTCTAAAACACCCAAAAAACAAGTCATTATAATGCAAAAACCTTACCTAGGGTCTCTACCCTTCAATCAATGTAGCCTCACTTGGTCGTTCAGTAGGTCTAGAGTCCTTGCATCAGATCACGGGGGGCCCTAAAATCCCATGTCCTAGCCGGTCTTCCCTAGCCTATTTCACACACCAAGATTTCCTAATACTATTTCCCTATCATACCACACAATCCTCACTATTCCTAACCCTGAACTCCATCCTATCTCTCAACCATGACCTCTGATACCATTCTGTCATGACCCGCCTTCACCAATATGAGGGAAGGGACAAAAAACTACCAGATCATTCCTTCTTCTAGTTGAAGGAGAGATAATGACCCCCAAGTCCCACCTTCAATAGGACCCGGAGTGGCGAATAGCACCAAGGGTATAGAATATCACATGATATAGAAGGAATTACCTTTTTATAGAACAATATCAGGAGATAATATGGTAAATCCCAAACAACTCCAAAAAAACTAAAAATAAAAGTAAATCCAAAAATCCATCACCATATGCATGTTCAAAATAAACTGATATAAGGTACAAGAAATTTTTTGATGAAAAGTACCAAAAGAAATAAAAAAACAACAAAAACTCCCAAATCTTGAGATATTAAGGTCCCTCATGGTCCTCAAATTCCTCCCAAAAACCTGAAAGCAGTTTTATATATGTAGGGTGAGTATACAGATACACTTAGTAGGGAACCAAAAGCTCTCATGCACAAGTGAGGATACATTCTAATGCCCTGTGATAAATAGAGATAACCAAAACACCTATTAAGGAAAATATCCACCCAGACTCCCCAAGGCACACTCCCCAAATAACACAAGTCAAGTAAAGTAATAGTAATAGCACATCAATATTTGGGTACCTCGCACTGCTTTCCCATTGGTTATTTAGGAAATCCTATGCGTTATTCCTCCCACAAAAGTCCCACTATAGTCCCACTGCCACCTCAAAAATAACCTTATGTGACACCACAACCATGCATCCCCCCCATAGACACTTGGGACACCACAACCACACATAACCATGCCCGCAGACACCTGGGTCACAACAACCACCAGCATGCCCAAAGACACCTGGGCCAGAACAACCACTGCCACACCCGAAGACACCTGAGACTCATTTTGAAGACACTTGGGAAACAACCTGCACGCACACACCTGGGCCAACCACCACAAAAAAACCCTTTCCAAAGAGTCTTGGTCCATAATTAACCTTAGTCCATCATAGCCTGCCTGAAGGGTCTTGGGATACCTGAGAGAGGGAGTAGAAAAGAGTAAATAATCACCCACTCATAGGAATGTTGGAAAAACACCCTCCCCCATGAAATGGGGGTGTTCAGCAAGAAGTTCTCAACATGGGTGGGGTGTGTATAAGAAAAACAATAACCATATTTTATAAATATAGGTAAAAAATCACTCATCCTATCCTAAGGGTCCTAAAACCATCAACCAGACTGTACACAACCACTCTTACTACTATCCCTACATGCACAATTACACCACAGTGACAACCAGAGCACAACCCATTTTTGAAAAACAATTCCACCATTGTACCCATTCTCATTATCATGTTCAAGTTATTCTATTTAAACATTACTTCACTATTGGGAAACTAACAAGCATAACCAAAATTCAAAACAACAACTGAGGGAGAAACGGCCAAGCTGGCTTTTAAGTATTCACACCAAGTTCTCTTGTAAAGTAACAACATCAAAAGGGATCTATGAGATCCCTCAGAGTACTAGAACCAAACTAAGCCCCAATATACTAGATCCACATGGACTCATATTCACAACCCATCAACCCCTCAACCAGAGGTTCCATTCCCCTCTACGTCAGCCCACAAGGCATCAAACAGAGCAACCATACATATCACTAGAACAAAGAAAGGAAGTTTTCAATTTTATCCAAAACTATTCATTAAGTTCCTTCTTTCATTTTGTTTAACTAGGGTGATCAAATAGGGGTTCTTATTCATCATGAATCCATTTAATCAAACAAGTTTACATGATTAACTAGTTCCCATGTCATAGCCATTAAATCACTAGATTATCCATAAAAACATATCTTCATTAGTGCACAAGAAGGGACCACCAAAGACCCCAATTTTCAGTGGACATAAGCCCATACAATTCCCAACATAAAAACAAAGGTATAACACATCAAAATCATCAAACTTTCCACCCCTTAATTCTTTAACAATTCGTTTATTATCTTAATTAAGTTTGGTTTCATCTATGTCCCCAAGGATCATCATCATACCCACCCCGCATGATGCATAGTAAAGAGAGATGAATGAAGAACCCCTACTTGGATGATCAAGGTTCAAAGTTTCCTCTTTTCACCAAGAACTGAGGATGGAACAACTTGTAGGAAAATAATACTCCAAGGATAAGCGAGAAGGGCTCTAGCATGGGTGCACGATTCATCTACGTAGGAAGTATCGAGTCTTACTAAAAAAACCCAAAAGGAATAAGGAAGAGAGGATCTCAACTTAATAAGATGTAAGATCCTAAAATTAGGGAGACGATTTCAAAGTACATAAAAGTCAGATCGTGGATTGACCACATGAATGGGAAGTTTCACACATTGGGATTAATCGATATTTAATAATTATCTTCGTATATGGTGGAGATAATGGTTGTGAGTTAATATATTTCCTTTAGAAGAAGAAAAACACGTCATAGAGGTGAAACTGGAAAACAAAAGTGATTTGGAAAACATAGAAAAGGTTTTTGAAACTAATTAAAATGTTATACATTTTGGTAATTCAATATTCTACCCACTCTTAGGGGATTTAAAACATCATTTATGGGATTGAAAACGGCCTAAACCACTTTAAAAGGGTAAAAAGACTTAAAAGAGGCATTACTGGAAAATTGGGGGGGAAACCCTAACACCCCACGATGGCACTGTTTAGGTGTGGCACCAATGGGTGAGACTGGTCGGTGAAACCGATTGGTAACGCACCAATCAGTGAGACCGAACAATGACACAGATTGGTAAGACAAGTCAGTGGCATCGATTGGTGACACCACAATGACACTCTGTCACCAACACCGACACCCTCCTGACTCATAAATGGTGTCTAGGACATCCCAAACACTAGAATTTGGAAAATTAATAGACCGAGAGGTTCTGGGACATTACAAGACCCTGGGAGTTAGAGTCTTCGGTAGGTAGCAGGTAGCAGACGTGAGGGACCAAGCGGGCCAGGTCTTTCATAGGACGACCCCATGACTCAGGGTCGACAATACGAGGCTCCAAGACTAGAGGGAGTCGTCTGAGAACTAGGATTTTATTCTTGTGTTGTAGGCAGAGACACATGTCATATGACTATGCAACCCTCCATATATATGACTAGAAAATGGTCGAGGGGCCTTCAAGGTAGAGGCAGCGGTTCGAGCGAGGAGTTCCATAGGGATACAGATGTGGAAGGGGAGCATACTGAGTAGTAGGTGGTGGGAGAAAGTTTGAGGTGTTACCGCCATCACCCCCAGGTGGTCCACACCAACCTTAGGGAGCAGGCAGATAGGGGTGGTCACAACTTTAGACAATATATGATTATAACCACGACACTATAGATATGATCCAAGGCACGATCTGTGTATTCTCTACCCTAGCTTCAGTTCTTATAGACATAGGTACCACTCACTCCTTCCCTGTAACAGTTCTCGTTCGGATCTCAGAGATTCCGGTGGACCATTGGCTTGGTCCTTATGGCTAGAGACTCATACGGGAGGGGATTCAATGATTACATACTGGTGCTGGCAGTGTGATCTCACTCTAGGAGGTGAGTGAGTTGACTGAGATCTCATAGTTGTGGCATTGAGGCCTTATGACGTCATCTTGGGTATGGACCAGTTATCCAAAGTCTATGATAAGATCGACTGTTTTAGGTGTATAGTGCAGTGTGTCCGTGGATATGGGACTAGGTTTTTCTTCACTAGTGATAAGGAATCCCTTGCAGCACATGACAAACTTTATTGGAGGAGGGTGCAGTAGATCACTCACCAGTTGGCTAGCCTCACCCTCAGTATAGTGGATGAGAGGATTCCAAGCTTTACTATAGTGGTGGATGAGTACAAGGATGTTTTTTTGAGGATGTTTAAGGACTACCTCCTCACAGGGAGGTAGACTTGTACATCGAACTGTAACCTATAATGACACTGATATCCACACCAGAATATTGGATGGCTCCCACAGAGCTTCGTGAGCTGAGGGTAAATCTAGAGGACTTACAAGAGAAGGGGTTTGTAAGGACCAGCGTTTCCCCATGGGCAGCCCCGGTATTGCTTTCCAAGAAGGAATATGGGAGCTTGAGGCTATGTGTGGACTTCCAGTTCTTGAACTAGGCGATAGTGAAGAAAAATTATCCACTACTGAGGATTGATGACCTCTTCTATCAGATGAATGGGGAGAAGTGGTTCTCAAAGATTGAAGACAGATCAGGCTATCACCAGCTTTGGGTATGGGGTGAGGACATACTGAAAACATCCTTTTAGGTGTGATTGTGGCCACTATGAGTTCTTAGTGATGCCTTTTGGCATGACCAACACCCTAGTAGTGTTCATGGGACTCATAAACTAGATCTTCCAGCCTTACCATGATCGTTTCATGGTATTCTTCATTGATGAAATCTTGGTGTACTCAGTGTTAGAGGAGGATCATGCTACACACCTACTGATAGTCCTAGATACACTTCGAGAGCACCATATTTATGGAAATCTCTCAAATTGTCAATTTTGGATTCAGGAATTCCACTTTCTAGGACACATCATCTCAAAGGCTGGAGTTGCAATGGATTTGGAGAAGATAGAGGTGGTGCTTGCTTGGGAGCCACCAAGGAGCATGACTGAGGTGTTGAGCTTCTTGGGGTTGGCTGGTTACTATCAAAGGTTCATGCCTGACTTTTCAGATTAGCATCACCCTTATCATCTTTGACATGGAAGGGACAACCCTTCGTGTGGATGGAGAAATGTTAGCAGAGTTTCCAAAAGATGAGGTAGAGACTAACTAGTGCCCCTATATTGAGACTACCAAAGGAAGGTGTTGGGTATTTAGTTTACTATGATGCATCAGTGATCGCACTGGGTTGTGTCCTAATGCAGGAGTGAGAAGTGATCTCCTACGACTCATGATAGTTGAGACAACATGATCATAACTACGTGACCCACAACCTGGAGTTAGCAGTAGTGGTCTTTTCCTTGAAGATGTGGCAACACTACTTGATGGGTGAACTGTTTATGGTTTACTCCGACCAAAAGAGTCTTGGGTATATCTTCTCCTAGAAGGAACTGAACCTGAGACAATGATGATGTATAGAGTTCCTCTAGGACTATGACTTTGATATAGTATATACTTCTGGAAAGGGGAACGTGGTGGTAGATGTGCTCAGTAGGAGGACCAATTTGCAGCTACTAAGTGAGGCGATAGAGAATTTATCCATGATGTAGATATACTTTTTGGATGATGGTGGAGCTGCTTAACATCAGCCAATTAATATTACTCCCCCACTCTTACAGTGAGTTAGGGAGACACAACTGGTGGATGCTGACTTCGAGGCCCGTTGTGCTCAGTTATCCCCATGATAGGCTCCTAATTGATTTTCGATAGGTGGGGAGCACGTCATACTTTTCATAGGGCACACTATAGTTCCAGTGAAATTGTAGGTGGAGGTGTTAAGAGAGTTCCATACATCCTCTTTGGCATTACATCATGGAGTGACGAAGATGTACAAGGACCTCCGACATTAGTACTGGTGGCCGGGGATGAAGAAAGTGGTGGCCATGTTCGTTTCACGATGCCTCATTTGTCAGCAAGTGAAGGTCGAGAATCAGATTCCAATAGTATTGGCCAAACCACTCGGGGTAACAGAGTATAAATGGGATGATATCTCGATAGAATTTGTGATAGGGTTACCACACACATCCAGGGGCCACAAATCTATCTAGGCGATTGTTGACCAACTCACCAAGTCAGGTCACTTCCTACCCATCAGGGAGTAGGGACCAGTAGAGAGCTTGTGAAACCTATACAACCAGAAGATAGTGCGGCTTCATGGGGTGCCTTCGATGATCATCTCAAATCGTGAATCTCACTTTACATTCCAGCTATTGAGGGGATTATAGGAGGCATTTGGGACGCATATCTTCTTGAGAACAACTTTTCATCCCCAGGTGGATGGTCATATGGAGTGGACCATAAAAAACTTGGATGACATGCTATGTTCTTGCATCCTAGATTTTTATCGCAGTTGGGAGAACCACCTACCACTGGTGGAGTTTACATGCAACATAATTTATCACTCCACCATTGGTGTGACACTGTTTGAGGCCTTATGCGAGCGGCCTTGCAGATCACCCATATGCTGGACAGACCCAGGGGAGTCAACACTCATGGGTTCGAAGCTGGTATGGGTTACCACCAAGAAGGTACAGATCATCCATGAGCAGATGAGGACTACACAAAGCAGAAAAAATTCTTATGATGATAGGTGACAGAGACCCTTGGAGTTTGAGGAGGGCGATCATGTATTCCTTCAGGTCTCACCCCGATGAGGATTGCGGAGATTTGGATAGGGCGACAAGCTATCTCTGAGTTTCATCAGACCTTTTCAGATTCTGAGTAGAGTTATAAAGGTGGTGTACCTCCTAGATCTTCCCCCCAGATGCACCGGGTGCTTGATGTTTTCCCCGTGTCGCAACTGAGGAGGTACACGCATGATCCAAAGCACGTCATCGACTCAAGCGATATGGACATCAACGATGGGGTGAGGTTTGTGGAGTTCCTAGTAGAGATAGAGGATCTAAAAGAGTGGGTCCTACATGGGTGGTCGATTCCTCTGGTGCAAGTTCAGTGGAAGCACAAGAATATTCAAGAGAGAACATGGGAGTGGGAGGCCCAGATTCATGCTCAGTACACCCATATGTTTGATTTATTCATTTTATTTTGTCTTTTGGGGACATAATTCACTAAGGTGGGGAGAATGTAATGTCTCAGAAATTTTGTGTATTTTTTTAATTATATGAATTATTTTGAGACCACACGCTTTGACGACACATGATTCTGAGGCTCGGTGAGCCTGAAACAGAATTTTGAACTTTTTTTTAAGTACACTTAAGTAAACATGCGAATGGGTTTTTCTAAATTTTGAACTAGTACTCAGATAAAAAACCCGAGGGCACCATTGAATTTAGAATGTCGATATTCTCCTTGAAAGGACTTAACTTTGGCCGGAAAGGGCCGAACGGAAAAGTTAATTTTTTAACTTTTTGGAAAATAAAAAACTAACTTTAAAAAATTATTTTATTTTATTTTCTCATATGTTGAGCGGCGAATAATGATGCTATGGTGCAGCAACGAGGCACATTGATGAGGCTCATTAATGGATCATTAAATCACAGTGTAACAGCGCTTTAATGACGTGTAACAACGATGTTGTTTCATAAATGAAACAACGTAACGACATGACTTCGTAGTGTAATAGAAACGATACAACATGTTTTCCTTTTCTTTTGGTTGACGCATTGATGGAATGAGGAATTAAACTATGATTATTCTATGATGAGACATCGACAAACTTCCTCTCCAATGAAGAATGATAAATGTCTATGAACGTCATACATCTTGGACATGTCTCGAAGAACAGAGTCAGAAGTGAAGAACAACGTTGAATTATTGAAACCTCGAGGATGTAATGCTACAACAATAAACATCAAAGAGGTAGGGGTTATTTAATTTTAAAGTTCTTCCCAATTCTTTTTTTTTTCTGAAAATGATGAACATAGATCAACCCATGAATAGGTTGATATGCGAATTGTGCATTTATGCAGGGGGTAACTTTTTGGGAATTTTGTTATTCAAGATTGAAATTATCATTTGTTGAATGAACTAAAATTCCCAAACCTCCCATGTTTATAAAACTCTAACGCGGAGGGTAGGGGATGACACGAACAAGGCCTGAGAACCTCCTCCATGTGCGTTCTCTATGGACACACTCTCAAAGTGGTGGAAAGATGATTCTAGAACATCTACGGTGAAGATATCATTCCCCGAAGAATACAGGCATAGGCGGCATGAAGAACAGACCAACGAAGTGCGTTCATTGGTCCACCGAACATCTGTCGGCATGCTTGTGCTGGAAACCACGGGCAGAGGGGGCGACACGCTCACTAGCATTCCATAGCGACAGGAGACCGCTGCTGGAAGGCCGCAGCGATAGTAAAAAGATACGGCACCCACCTGGCACCGCATGGAGGGATAACTTGTGTCCGGGCCATCTAGGCGGCTGGAAATCTGTGGTCGCTCGACCATGTTAGGCAGGCCCCATGTGTCTGCAGGGCCAGTAGAGGCCAAGCACGGCAGCCGGCCGCATGCTAACTAAGAGGCACACCCACGGCTAGCACTGCACGGGACGGGCTTCGGGTTGGGCTGGACTAACACCGGTGGGCTAGACCGATGCCTAGCAGTCTAGACCCGCACCGAAAGGCCATACCCACACCCTTTGGGATGGGCCGGATGAGGCAGGGTCGCCGAGCGACCTAGTGGGCTGGACCCTCGACAAAACTGGGTTGGGTCCCGCAAAGCCGCTTGGGCCTGACCCATTGGCCAGGCCAGACTGGACTGACCTAGACCCAAACTGGGTCATCTCACGTCAGTCAGAACTAAATTGGGGTATGTGGGACCCTCGGGCCAGGTTTGTCAGGTTGGACCGACCTGACCGGACCAGACCTAGATGCAACCAACCCCTTTTTACTAAAATGCTAATAACTTGCAAACCAGGCATCTGATTGACAAGATGTTTGCGGTGTTGGGGCCCTCTCAAAGAGTAATATCTTTTAGAATTCCTTGAATAGGATTTCATGGATGTTGAGATGTGAAAAATGGATTGAGGAGCGGTTCTCCCATACGCACTACGTACAAAACCCTGTGGTTGGATAAGACTTGAAGACTACTGAATTTCGATTCTGTGTGACTTGAATATGTCTTAGTGGGAAGTAATTCTGTGTGAATTTGTAGGCCCATGGTGGGAAGAACTTTTGTGTGACTTTGCAGGCCCACAGTATACGATAAGGGGGAGTATCCCCATTGGCCAAGATTAGTGGGAAGCACTTCTGTGTGACTTTGTAGGCCGTCAGTACGCTATGAGAAGGTATACCTAAATAGTCCAAGGTTAGTGGGAAGCACTTCTATGTGAATTGGAAGACCCACTGTACTTGATAGAGGATAAGTTCTCCAGTATCTGAGGTGTTCGATGATGTTACTGATGATTCTTCTATCACTACCCTAAATGTATACCTGGTGTGATTTGTCTTGTGATTCATGATTTACTTTGAAGATTTCTATGTGGTATTTACTTTTTTGGTTTTGGGGTCCCTACTGAGTATTTTCTTACTCACCCCTGCATGGGATTTATCCGCATGTGTTATGTCTGGTGGAGACGATCAATGTTTTGATAAAGACTTTGGTGGACTAGGACCCAGAGGTGCTTAGGGAGACATGACTAACAGATGCTATGATGGTGGACTTGGTGGCCTCAGACCAGGTGGGGTCCAGTAGGATTCAGTGGAAAAGACATTCTACTTAATCTTCTAGTATCTACACTACTCTCACTATCAGGTGGGGTTTTCTACGGATGACCATCAGAGTTTCCTTTTTGGTACTTTTCTGTATTGAGTTCTTTTGTTGGGTTTGTATTCTGGACCACTTATATTAGTTGTACTTGTAATCACCTTTATTCTAGTGATACTTGTTTCCTTTTTAGTTTTTGGGACTTGGTTGGGAATGTGTGTGTATACAGGTACTTAGGCAAATGCCTCCCACTTGCAGGTTGACGGCTTCGACGATAGTCACCAATCCCTGGCCTTCGGGAGGTGGTCTTGGGGTAGTCACAACATGGGCCCCAGGGGACAGGTCGTGACATCAAGGATCATTTCCAAAACTATCATTATGTAATTGGTTCACTCCCCAAACCATTGTAGTTTTCAAGGTTCACTCTCAATACTACCATAGTGGACAAAGTCTATTACTGAGCTGGATTCACTCTCTATTTCAGCCCAATTTATCTCTTGAGATATCAATCTTTACCAAATGCATTAGAGGGAGATATATCTCTCACCCATCACATAATGAAAATCATATATATGTGTTCCAAAAGATCATAAAACATTCATCATATCAAAATCCATGAAAATAAATGGGATTCATAAAAAATTTATCATATTGGAACCTAAGAAAAGAAATGAATTTCATAAATATTTCATCATAGCATAAATCATGAAAAAACACGATTTTCACAAACATATTATCATAATAAAAATAAACCATTAAGATTAAGAATAAATATGGTATCATTGGATCATATACCATGTAAATATTATGTAACATTGACAAATGTAATCTTAGATGGAAAATTATTTTAAAATATCACTTGGAACATTTATTGAGGAAAATAATATTTTTACTTTAAAAATAAACTTTTTAAAACTAAAAGTTCACAAAAAAATGTGAAAATAAATTTCTTTTAAAATAACCTTTGAAACTTATAAAGGAATCTTTAAAATATTGAGTGGTCATGAAGATGGAAAATTCCGTTCATGCTATACATGTTAAAACAAAGATCCCTTTTACATTTTCATTAAAATCCAAATAGGCATTGTTTGGAAAAAAACTTGATGATTAATTTTAAAACACTTTATAAAAAATAAAAAATTGTTAAAAAATACTTTAAATAATAATTTTAGAGTATTAAAAAAAAATTTACTTTTTTTTATAAAAACCTGGATATGGAAGAAATGTTTTTTTCAACCGAAGGTAGAAATAAGGTCGATTTTCTTAAAAAAATTATTTTAAACTCTTGAGTACATAAAGAAAGTAAAGTGAAAGGAACACATATATTTTCATGAAATAACTAGAGGAAAATAAAATCCATGAGTTTCTTAAGAGATAGGTCATAATATTTATAATCATAAATTTAATCGTAAGTAATCTTGATAAACAATAATATTGTAACATTAAACTTTTAACACATTGGTATCTTTTGCATCATAAGACCCATGAAAGAATAAAATTAAATGAAATTTTAAATATAATGAGAATAAATTAATTCATGATATTACATGTCAAAGGGTCTGTATATGAACCTCATAAAATAAGATAGGTTCACAACATAACGTATGTCCCAAAGAATAAAAATTGAGATAAAAATCCATTACCTAAAGTCTCAAATTCCTTCACACACATTAGAGAGTACTATATAATAAATAAAATATTATTATAAATCTATTATATAAAAATAATAATATGTATAATACAATATATTATTTACTTATGACCTTTTAATTAACTCTTTATTAGTAATTCCTTGTTAAAATCACATTTCAGGTAATAACTACTTCATTTTTCATGTATGTTTTGGTATGGTATCTCCGATAATTTTATTTTGATCATGGTTCCATAATACATATAATTTAAAAAATGAAATAATATCATATATATTTATTATGTAAGTATTTATAGTAATCCATTAAATTTAGTGATATAAATTGAATTACACCATTCATGGAGATGGTATGTCGTATGTACACGTGGAAACTGTTTTCATTTTCTCGACAAATGAAAAGAAACAAAGGAAAATAATATATTACTTTTAAAAAATAAATTTTATTTTATACATATCGAATATATTCATTAAATTTAAATTTATTATTTTTCATGTAAAGTTTAATTAAAAAACGAATCTCATCACTTCACGAGGTTGTAGTCCGCCGTACACATGAACGATGTTATCATATCCCCCACATAATGGATTATAAGAAATTATATGTGATGTAATAATTATATACGTATAATAATATCATAATATAATATATAAATCTTAAATAAATAATTATATCAAGTTACGGGAGGTGGTGTTGGAAAACAAATAACATCAGTTCGTGAGGTGAAAATATGACGTACACACCACTATCCATAATTTTTTATTTTTGAAGGGGTAAGTGTGAACCCAAAACAACTCCAACCAGATAAATCCATAAAAAAATAAAAACACCTGATCCCGCCCATTCTGAATTCCAAAAAACCTCTAGATACAAAAAATTTAAATTTCAACAATCAAAAAACTTCATCACCAGACATGGTTAAATCCCACATTAGCCGATCATATCACACCAAACTTCCATCCACAATAACGTCAAAGTCGCCAATCTCGTCACCAGAGAATAAAAGAGCCACCAACCAAGAAGACCTCGAACTAGGGTAAAGTGAAAACTAGAAGGAACTAGACACATATAGTCTTAGATAATGATCCTACTCAAGTAGCCATGCTGACACAACCTTCTCCATCATCCCCAAGCAACAAAAATGCTGACAACCTCCATGGATCCACCAGAATGATCCAACAAACCATGAAACAAATCTCCCAAAACCCGAGAAAGAAAAGCTCTATTAAGACTAGTGACTTGTTGAGGAAACATGAATAGAATAATATCAATAATAGATGACCATTATTTCATTGCAAAACCTTTTCCATAGTTAACCTTTCCACACCACCGACTCTGCCATTTTCCATTGCCACATCCACCGTACACACGATTGGCAGTTTCGTTTCCCACTTGACAGAAGAGAAGATAGATTTAGGTAATTATATTTACATAATAACATATTAGTATTATTTATATAATATTTTTATTATATTATAATATTTTTATAATATTTTAAGGATGTTTAAGATGAAATACAGTAAAATCACATGTATAATAATTTTAATTCTTCTTCGGAGAACCTATTTATGTTTATACCTAAAGCCTTATTAGGAGGGTTTTATAATCAAACTAAGGACTATAAGATGTGTGGAGATAAATAAAAGAATATATTTGGTTATTTATTGGTCAAACCAAGTGTTTTTTTAAGTTTCAATAGTAGAGGATAGGGGTGACCTTTTATAAGTGTGGGAGAGGACATGCATGGAATTTTTGAAATGAATAAAGTGTACCCACGTTTTTCACATGACAAAATCTCAAAAATGGGTCATTATAAAATATTATATGTTATAAGGTAATAATATGTACATAAAATTAGTGTTTTATAAATTTATAGGTTATTTTATCCCTTATCATTTTAGTTTAACCCCCGATAAATCTGTTTTAACCTTAACCTCAATAATTATTTTTTACTGTTTTAACTATTCAATATGGTAAAAAATTAAGTTGGAATTATTATATAATACTAATTATTATGATTCAAAATAATTAATCCATTTTTCAAAATTTTATTCGCATAAGTGGAAAATTTTAATTTAAAATTAAATCCACACACGAGATGAAAAATGGGTTTTTCAAAGAGAGTTTTAAAAAGTGTTAAAAGGTTTTATATCAAAATTCAATATGAAATTGATTAAAATGAACTAAATTGGATTAATTATAATAAAATTGAGCTAATTTAACTTTTAAAAATAGTTTAAAACAAAATAAAAAACTTATAAAATCCTTAAATGAAAATAAAGTTTTCAATAAAAACCAGCATTTTTCACTATTCATTGAAAAATTAATATTTTCCGAAAATTACCAAAAATCACTCAAAGATAATTTTGACATATATATTTCAAAAATGGAGTTTATTTTTTAAAATATTTTTTTTAAAAGTGGAAAAAATTACTTTTAGTATTTTTTCCACAGAATACTGTCAAAGTAGTTTTGAGAAAATAGTATTTTCGAAACATATAAAGTCTTTACTAAAAATTAATTAATTTTTTATCTATATGTTTTCTTTATACAAAAAAAATTATAGTTAATATGTTAAAATTGATTATTTAAATTCATGATTCTAACTTTATTGACTAAGTTATAATGGTATTTTTAAATAATAATATTAATAATATATCAGGTTTGATTAAAAACCCGATGTTGCGTGTCAAACAAGTTATCGAAGAAATTAAATTTATTTTTTAAAAAATTATTTTATAAAAAATTATTTTTTTATAGTTATCATAGTGAATTGATCCTCATAAATTTTTTTCCTTGATCTCTTCACATTCCTTTGGGCTTGAAGGAATATCTCCTGTTCTTTTCAATCTTAAGCAGAATAGAGGTAGAGAAAAAATTTCCATTGAGCTTGAGAGGAAACCCTAGAGAAATAATTCATTGGGAGAGAATCGTCTAGGAGGGGAATGTTATTCAAAAAAATTGTGTCTACAATGGTTTGTATCTATAATTAATTTTATTTGCAACATATTATATCCATAACAGTCTATATCTAGAATGGTTTGTATCTACAATGAATATAACTAGCTATTTATAAGCCTATGGATAGGGTTAAAATATTTCTTAATTGCACATAAGACCTTAATAATAAATCAAACTCACAAGGTTCCCCATGAAATGTAAATTATTATTATTATTATTTTTCTTCATGGTGTACATTAACCTATATAGTGACAATTATTATTTTACAATATAGTAAATAAATATTTATTACTGGAATCAATACTTACTATACTAACCTACCTAAATTTTTATTGAATACCGAATATATATTTAAATAAATATTATTAATTAAATAAAAAATAATTAAATAAATATTATATTCATTGTATGCTGAATAAATATTTATTTAATATTTATGATCAAAAAAATACCGAATAAATATTATTTTTTGGTCTATAAAATAACATTTATTACAAATGTTAAATATAAATAATATTTAACTGAGATAAATGGAAACAATAAGTGTGTGACTCTTTAATATACTTCTTTAGTGGAATTAGTAAAGTTGGCCTAAAGTCCAATATCAATATCTAGCAACACATAAAGGAACCCAAGAGAAATAAGTTAATTTCACAATGAGGAAAACCACATACGTACACTTACCTTGTCATATAATCCCTTTGTCTCAATATCATATCAAGTAGGTTGTATACCCATTTCATTAGCCTGTGCACTTGATAAGTATTTCTTTTAACTTCCTAAAATTAACTTGTCCACACACCATGTCCGTGAAATTTAGTTTGAAAATACCATTTTAATTGAATGGATTAGATATCAACTTCCATAAATATGGAAGATACAAATACTTTATTGACTTATTCATTAATAACATACCAAACTAGATTCACCCAATACACCTAACATCACCATGAACATATGAAATCATGGTTTATGAAAATACATTTAACTACATGACTCATGATATGAATTAATAATATTATTAAAGTCTATGGGTCATTACACATGGTGATAGATGAAATTATAATGACACGTAATCATGTGTAATTATTATTTTTGGGTTTTTCCTCATGATCCTCCTATATTGGATATCATCAAGTGTGAACTTTATGAGAAGAAGTATCATCTATTTATGAGTACTCACACCTGAAAATCAATATACTATGTTCTCTGTCATAAAATGTCATGCTAACCATATGACTAGTTATTTAAGAGGTATTTTCATACCATCTCAACATTCTCTTAATAGTGAGAAATTCCATGGACTATTTTGATGTGACTGATACTATATTAAATTATCACATTAAATTTATGAAAAATAATTATTATTATATGATAAGGTATTTATTAATATTCAAGTCTATGAGTATTTAGACAATATAAAGTATAAATTAGTTGGTTCTAAGACATAAAATCCAAAATACACTCACTTGTAATAGATTGAACTACTATATAACTTGTTATTTCTCACATGTTAAACATGCATTTTCTAAGTAAGGCTATAGCTACTGGGCCTATCACATTTATGTGACTGGGGTTGGTATAAATACATGTATGTGTGGTGAATCTACTACTTGTGACATCACTACATTGAGAAAATCCCTCAAGTAGTAATATACCAAAGTATTCACTTCTTATTACCATTATAAAACCAACATATTAGACAATATCATAATGAAAGATTATTATAATAATAACAATACTCTTAATTTTGGGTAAAACCTAAAATTGAACAAATGATTGTTAAACCGCTTATTATGCTTCATCAAAGCCCACAATTTACTTGGTTATTATAGATATATAAACCACATAATGTAATAAGTTTATCTTTAATATTACCTTACAATTACTATGATCCATAATCATAAATGATCTGAAGGAAAGTTAGAGTTATATCCCTTAAAACACTAGTGTTACCATTTATCCTTTTCATTGTGAACTCATCTAGTTTTACTTTCTCAAGTACTGTTAGATTTTTCTAACAACAAGTTTTTATAGTTAAAATAGTTTTATTTTGATATTTTCACTCCATGAATAAGTAATATAAAACATTATTATATATCATGGAATGTTTTATATACACGTAGCACTCAATCTTGTGAAATTTTATCCATAATATACTCCTGTGTACACAAACATTATCAGGGAGAGTTTTTATTCCATGTGACTTAGGAATTTTTTTTTGTATTATTCCGCCATGTATTTTAAATTCATGGTCGACATATAAACTATTAATATAACAAGAAACCCCATAAATCCATATCAATAGACCATATTCCCTATATCTGGGATGTATTTTTGAATTCATTATTAGAGAATAAATTTTTGTCTTAAAAAACTGGCAAGACTGTCAGTATATTTTAATTTTTTTTAACATATATATCTTGGAAAATGATAATGATCCCACTTACCTATTTTATACACATAGATTTATTTTATTCTAAATAAACATTCTATGATCACTATGCTCACTTATATCTACATATGGATACATTAAACTTCCATAATTTATTGGCATTCACCTGTATCACCAAACATTTTTGGTCATTCCATATAGAAATATTACACAAGGCCTCCATTAAGAAAACTATCCTTGAAATCCTATTTCCCAATATAATGATCACATAAAATTTATATGACAAGTATAATTAAAATTTATTTTATAATGATGATTGAAGTAAAGGTGTTTTCATAGGCTTTGTATTACACAAACTTTAATAAACAATCATGACTTATTAGTACCAAATTTTACCATATACTTATAGTTTCTCTTGAATAATCACCACCAATATCAAGTCTAGAAACATCCAAATTATGATGCCCATAAATTTTGGAACTCGGATTCCTTTGATGAATTCATACATACTTGTCAATATTAGCATGTTTCTATTTACTACTTCATTATAAGATTAATTACGCATAAAGAATAATATATATTAACCACTATGGTGAATATAAACCCCTTATTTGGTTTTAATCATCTATATAATATATGTATTTGTAACCACTCGTCCTAATTATCTTAGTGAAGTTCACAATCCTATGAAAACTCATGTGTATCCAGATCCTAAACTTTATTTAAGTCTAGACTTCTCCCACTACTTCAAAAGATATGTGATTCCTTCCTATAGAAATGTTGTTGGTTTGGATTAATAAAGGAACATCCTCAGTGGATATGGGATAAATAATAGAAATGAATTCAATGCTTCTTTATGTTTGTTTGTAGATAAAGTAAAATTTTAACAAACATTTACCTTTAAACATTAGTAACTATAACTGATGGATTCTTTATCATATTTCAATTAATATGATATCCATTAGTTAAATTAGTTGGTACACAATTAGTAATTATGTTTCTATCTTCAAAACTTGTCTTGTAAGAAATTATGAAATATTTTCAATACATATAAGGCATTTCATCAACCCCCTTTCAATACCATAATTTTTTATTTATAAAGTAATCTGATTTTGGTATTTTCTTTACCCTATATATTAATGACCAATGAATACTTAGTTATGATACACTACAACAAGTTATCTCAGAGTTTCTTGTATCAGTTTCCAAGAGTATTCATTTATTTACTAGAACTCCAGAAATATATTAATGGAATGTCATGAAATATATGAACTTACCTATTAGACATACCTTTATAATAGTTCATAATGTCTTTTTTGAACCAACTCTAGTAACTTTGTGGAACACATTTATTTCTAAATATTTATTTATGAACAACTTAATAGAAAGTTTGTTAGCATACCTAGGGTCTTAGATAAAAATAAAATAGAACACTCTTATAGATATAATCTTTTCAAATACAATCAATTTTACTTGTAAAATAATTATCTTTCTATAATGATTTATTCTTAGCCTTATATTTATATTCATAATTGATTTCCAATTAAAAATATTTGTGATTCAAGAATTATTGAACTGTTAATTGAGTATGAAAATACCATAAAAACACCTATTCTATTATGAAATAATGTCTCATTATGTCCAAATGGGTACTGAGATAAATGTTTTGGTATTAATACTAAATAATAGTTCAAATTGAATCCATTGAGAATTGAGAATTCACACACTACTTTAAACTGATCTAGGAATCACCATTCTTTAGCTTTTATTGAATGCATCTTGCTTCTAATAATCTTTCTATACTTACTTGGTTACTAGGTTTCAATACACATATGTAAAAAACATTTTATTTAATACCCAAGAATCAAGACTTAATAATTAAATTTAATGACTATACTTTAAGTAACAACTTCAATTCATTTTGTTGTAGTTTATCTTCTAATGAATTTTATTACCACATGAGAAGAAAATAACATCCTAATCCTTTACATTCCCCTTGGCCCTCATTATCTCTATTAGGAATTACATTGATTCCTTAGACATAGTATTTTTCTTAGAACCTTTCACTTTTCCTTTATTCATATTATCCATAAAAAAATTCTTATCATGATTCATGTATTTATATACTTGGAGAAGTGGAGTGGAGAGACATGGGATAAACTTCTCAATGTTGTTCATATTTAAATTTATAACAAAGATGGAGAATCTCAAAGGTAGTGATGCAATAATGAGACCGACACACAATTTATCTAATAGTGGAAACCCTAGAATATTTAGTTTCTCAATGAAACTAATGAATTTGACTACATGAGGTCTAGATGGTGCACATTTTCTAATATTACTCATGAAGAGTTCCTTGGAGATCAAAAACAATTCCTATCTAGATCCCTCATGATAAAGATCATGAAGATTCTTGAGTATTATATAGGCATCCATGTTCTCAATCGATTGGATGAGTTCACTTTACATGGATGATAACATCACACATTGAAAATATATCACATCATTCAAGTGTTTTCCTATACAACAAACTACTCATCACTCACCTTCTTAGAAAATAGATTAGGAATTGAGGATTCTAGCATGAAAATATTCTATTCATTGTGTAATAAAATGTGCAAGTTCTTGTACCATTCCTAGAAGTTACTACATGTAAGGAGATGATCTTTCTACAGAATTGATTTTAGGGATAACATGATAGATGAAATTTTCATTTTACTACAACAATATAAAATCTGATTATTAGTACTTTATTTTATTACAAATTATGTGAGACATAATAATTATAATTTTATTATTAGTATCCCATTATTTTATCAAGTCATAATATCCATCACCATTAGACTCAAAATTCCCTGTCGTAAGAATATTCTAGTGAAAATGATCTACATTTCCCTTAATCTAGATGGAAGCTGTGGAAATTATAAGAAAATATTTAGGTAGGAGGTATTTCCAACTATGGACTTTTACTTTCTTGATTTGTTGACTAGATTCCCCAATCCTGAAATCCTTATTTTGGATTTCGTCAACACTTTTATCCAAAGTTTTATTGGACATATTAAGTCCATTAAATCAAAACCTATTCAGTTATCTTAACCCAATATCTTTGTTAATATTTTTCAATAATTAAAAGTGCCCCTGACGGAGGCCAAACCAATACTTTAACTATCAGTGAATCTTAACTCAAATGATGGAAGGAATATTCTAACATAATATTTGATTGAGTGATTATGTTCATTATGCATACATTTTATTATTTTATCTTTTACATGAATTTCTACATTAAGTTTATTTTATTAAAGTGATTAACCATATACCAATAAAACATTAATGCCTAATACATTCATCTTAATTCCATATTTTCATTTTAATCCATTTATTTATATGTGATCATGATATGACATCCATAAAATAAACCATGAAATAGAAAAAAAAAATAAATGACTTGATCATAAGCGTATTTACTGGTTGATTTATTGATTAGATAATAAATTAACATATGACCTAGGGAAAAAAACCCATTGTTCTAGTCTGGACACGAGTTTCAACATTCCTCATATCCTCTTATGTATCACCTATGTTGGATTCACCTTTTCTCTATCTTGAACCACCTCTATATACTTGGATAATCCTTCCATTACATATGTTTTATACTCACACATAGGTGAGGGGAATTGAAGGATTGCTTAAAGGGAAATTACATAAAAAAACCTTGGGTACACAAATCCTACATAATAAAGGATGGGGGAGATGACATGCAGACTATAAAATTTAATTTAATAAAAGACAATTAAAAACCCATGAAATTTATATTAAATAAAATAAAATAAAATATTACATTGGTTTGGTCTAAGCTCATGATCAGTCACATACATGAAATGACTACTCATTTAAAATAATTAGCTATAAATAATTTTGATTTGTTGTTTATTAAGATAAAATGTGCACAAATTAATCCAATTTATTATATAATTAATAAGTTAATTAATTTTTATCATAATATTTATCCAATATATCATGGAGATACCCATACACTAATCTTTTAAATAAATTAAGTAAATTAATTTTATTTTAAAATTTAATAAAATAATTACATATCTTGTACTTAGAATAAAATTTTTGAGTACCTATTCGAACTACTCGGTATGGTCCTTGTACTATACAATGCACTCACATGACATATCATATAGTATGTAGTATGTAATTACCATTCATGACTTGTAGTTTTGAATATTACACAAAAAAATTAATCATTTAATATAATATAAACCCTTTTATATGGATTGTACTTTAAAAAAATGACACACAAAAACATAATAATTTTTTAATGGGTTAATAAATTATTTTTTAATTTTCACATAAAAAGGTTAGATATGTTGGGAATATGAACACCAGAAGGGCCTACTTCTAAAACACCATTAGAAGGATATCTTTCCGAAACTTCAATCGAAAGGACATACTTCTAAAACATCCATTAGGAGCATCCCAAACACCATCGACCACTACCCAAAGCATAATTGTGGAACATGCTTCTGAAAGATCCCTCTCCTACTTCTTAAACTATTTAAAATAGGAACAAAAAACACCCCAATCACTACACCATGTCAAAATCATTGTATTATTCTATTATTTGTTAGATCCTCTATCCTAAATTTGAAAAATAAAAGATAACAAAATAAACATTCATGAATAAACAACAAGCATGGAGAACAACAAGATTAACATAGTTCAAAATTGAATCCTACATCCACAGGAGAATGATATCACTTATTATTATTAATTTATAAGAAACAACCAGTTTCAAGGAAACATACATCCAATAGTTTTTATAAAAGAAGTATCACTAGTTCCACCTTCCAAAACATTTCTTCTTCTACTTCTACTCCTTTCAGTATCTATCATTACAGACTTCAACCTTCACCATCATCTCAAGTGAATCAGGTACTTGTGTAAACCTAAGTTGGATTACCTTGATGGGGATCCACCTTAGACTTTTTCAGGCCCAACATCACCACTCAGTTCCAAATCTCTTACATAGGTGGACTAAATAAAATCTTTATAGAGACCCCCAACCATTCATCCAGTCAACACCATTATCTGAAATGTGAAGGCCTCCATCCGTTGGATTTGAAAACTTATAGTTTCCTATAATAATCATCATCCTAAACATAGTATTATAGTTTACTATTCACATCACCCTCCAATATTCATACTAATTATCTTTCAAAAAATCACTTTTTGGAATGCTTCCAACATTCCATCTTTTGTATCTTCTCATGAGAATAAATTCTATTGAATGCTTCACCAAAACCTATTGAACTTCCATTCAGATTTTGGAAGATTAACCTTCCATTTTAATCACTATATTACTATAGAAAATGATTGATTCTTCTTATATACTTATATAATCTTATCATTTTGGTACTTAGACTTCACTATCCTTCTGTCGAACTACAACTAAGATCCTTCTAGAAGCTTACCATTCCATAAACCGCCCCTTCTGGTACTCTAAGTTTATCTATACATCCTTAATTACACCAAAACTAACCTCAAGGATCATTTTGGGATGTTCTAATAGAATTCATTACATATTCTGAACTTCTTTCATTCAACACCTTATAAAGAAATTCCTTCCACTAGCCTTATTCTGAACGTGCTATGGTGTTGGTGCAATGTCTTTATCTACGTTCTCAAGCATTAATTATGGATTATTCCCATACTAATACCAACCTTATGGAAGTTTTAATTATAGAAAATATCCATCCATAATATTTTATTCTGAAATATTATAACACTTTACCCATAAAACATTTATCACACAAACTCAACAATCTCCAACTTCAGATTTTTTAGGCCGATTCCAACATCTCACACTCAAAGACCATTCTCATTCTCACACAAAATTCTCTTATAGATCATCTTCTGATCATTATTATTTTAATATAGTTCTTGAATTGTAATATAATCTATTCTTATTATGATCATCTAGGCTCCTACTAAAAAATATATTTATTAAACTTCTAGAAACATGATCTTTCGTTCTTCAAAATTTTCAAAACTCATCTAAAATCCTCCATGGAATTCCTCTAAATCAAACATATGTTGAGTTTACATATTCCAACTTTGTTGAACATTACATAAATAAGATTAATTCTTGAATCAAGTACATGACCTCACTCTACCATACTTTCATACATTTCTAAAGACTCATTTTGACCTTATGTACCATCCAAGAGCTTTCTGCTACTCAAACTTCAATGACATCATTAGAATGACCTCTATCATAAGCTCGCCTTTCTAGAAAGTATAATTTCTTTAGAATGACAAGATAATATTGAAAATACTTCCAATTTAACCAATTACTTCTTGGTCCCTTTCTCCCATTTCTTTACCTGATCTCAACCCTTCAAGGATCCTACCTGAGGTCCTTCCGTTACTCTAAATTTTTTTCAAAGATCATTTTCATAGAAAAATGAAATAGCTAAAATATTCATCACCACTTTTCAAATAAACATGTGCCTTGGACTTGGGGTTATCCGTATGGGTTTTAATGTGGATGTGGTTGAATCCTCCCAAATACTTTTCAGATGAGAGAAACAACATCCATCCAAATTCCATACTTCCATGCACTCCATGAACTCATTTTATGAACCAACTTCCAATCCACCTACATCATGATTCTTCTAATTGAAAGGATTATTTAAGTATAATGGATTTATATAAAAGAAACAATCAGAACTTTGAACTTCATATACAAAAACTAAATACTACACTCTCTATCATTGAGTTCCAGCAAAACTTCACATGACTTAGTCTTCTCATCCTTCCCTTTATCACACTCAATTAAATGTTCCATTTATAACCACACCTCAAATTTCTTCTTCTGGTCATCTAATTTGAAGAATGAAAACAATCCTTTCATATGTAAGCTTATGGAGTTTGAAACCTGCTCACACATCAACATAACCATGAATCCCCCTTAGCATGAATCCCATGATCTTCCACATTTCTCTTACTTACAATAATCATCATCCTTAGATATAGGTTATGGTAACTTTTGGAACATGTCCTTTTGAAAACCGATTTTTTGACAATCAGTACTCCTACTAAAATCTCCCTTTCTATCCACAAATCTATACAGAATAAGGGCACCGGCAAAACTTTCAATGAATTGAACTGATAGATTCATCTAAAAACTTCTTCTAGAACATGCATCAACCTATCATTAAAAATTACAAAACAAAAATTATGATACCTTCATGTCCTTTAGTATGATTCTAGAATTTCAGTAGTCTTCCACCATCTTCCATAATTCCATCCAATAAATATACCTTGCTACATGACACCTAAGGATAGAGGAATATTGATATCTAGAATCATAGATGGTACCAACACTATATTCTAGTTAAAATAATTCCAAAAATGATAAACCACTTAAACTGAGGAATAAAACAATCTTCCAACCGAGCTTGAATATCCACATCAACAGAAGAACACACTATAAGACTCCATTATATCAGGAAGATTATTGATATCTAGAAACAATATATTACCACTGGTGCTTCAAAGTGACTTCCTTATGTAACCTTGATAAATTTATCACTAGGAAACTTTGAAACTGTTCTCTTCCACTGAACACTCTAACAAATTCCTTCTAAAACCATGTTTATACCATACATCAGAACTAGAAACCTTACTTTAATACCACTTATTGGTAATATGATAGCTGGAAGAGACTTATTATTAAAAAATTATAAGTAAATCCTTTCAAAACATCCACCATAAGGATATACACCCAAATCATCAATCAAAAGTATCACTAATACCAATCACAACTATGAAAATGCTTATGGAAGATCCCCCTATGACCTTGGCTTTCAAAACTGACAAAACACCCTAGTCACCACATCACGATGAACATCATTACTTCTTTTTGGTCTTCCTTAGATTATCATTTCGTAATTCTAACAAATACATGAAAACTAAAGAAACGTGAAATAACAAAAAATAAGCATAAAGAATAAAAAAAATAACATGGTTCAAACTTGTGTCGATAATAGATCTTCTTATTAATATAATAGAATCAACTAATTATAAGGAAACAAATATCCTAACAATTTTAAAAAATAATTATTACTAGTGCATCCTTTTATAATTCCACTTCTTATACTTACACTCCTTTAGGTCCCCATCATTTCATACTTCAACATTCACCATCAGGTTGAGAACTTTAGGTACTTATATGTTCCCAAGAATGAGTCCTTGGAACGTGAGACAAATCAACCTTTATTAGTCCCATTATAACCACTCAGTTTGACTCCTTTTCTAGGTGTTTCATCCCCAAATGTGTCATATGGGGTTGGAATGGAATTTTTTGGTGTTGGTGTAATAACCTTTTTGTCAAGTGCAAATCCATGTCCCTTTCAGGTAGTTTTCAATGGGTTTTATTCATGGATCCATAAACAACCAATGGTTATATATCCTTGAAGGACCTTCTTTCCAAAGTTAAGTGCTCGTTGGGGAGTTTTTCCAATGATATTTAAGAGCTCACATTGTTTGAGTGGATGGGAATTATAGATCATCACACCCTTTTTGTGGGAATTATTTCCTACTTCAAGACTCTCTTATAGATTTAAGATATGTTCATGAATCCTTCATTAATTCCCAAGTATGACGTGGGTTACTCTTGAATTAAAAATAAATCATCAGCATTTATGGAGTTTAGAATCATCTATATGTATCAGAGGTTCTTCAAAAATGGGGATATCTATATGTATCTGAGGCTCTCCATCAATAGTATCATCATATGTACTAATTATAGATTCTTTGTTAATTGTTATGACAATTCTGGTTTTTTAGCCACTCAGTGGGGTTCTCTGGAGTATTCATCATCCAGGGATATGGGAGTTGTTTTGATGTTGGGATCAGACCCATTAATGAGATTCCTATATATACTTTTGAATGGAATCAAAACCCATGTAGTTCAGTGTTACTTAATGGGGCACATCATACCTTTTAAATTCATGTGATAAGAAGAAAA
Source organism: Viscum album (assembly GCA_963277665.1). NCBI lineage: Eukaryota > Viridiplantae > Streptophyta > Magnoliopsida > Santalales > Viscaceae > Viscum > Viscum album. The sequence continues at coordinate 5,180,390 of OY728129.1, forward strand.
CCATGTATTTTAACGTCATGTGGTAAGGAAATCTAGGAGAAAGGTGCCTAGTCAAGGTTCAGTGAAAGTCTTATGATAAAGTGGCCATAGGAAACTGGAAGGGATATGGTCTCCTAGGTTGAACGAGACCCTACTAGGAATGTGGCTTGGAGAGATTGGGCTTGATTTGGGGTGTTGGGTTTGGACCTCAGGGAGGCTTCTTATGTATCCCATTTGGGTAGGAATCAAATCCCACATAGTTTGGTTATGATTAACTACACCTATGGAGGACCTATGAAGGTTTTTATTATATGGGAGTATGTCCATTTGAGAGGATTAATCTAGGGATTATTCCTAAAAAGGATTCCCTGGTGATTTGGGATATGGTTGGGGCTTATACCAAGTAGGATTCCCATTTATTAAGTTTGGGATTACACTTGGAATGATGCCCATGGTTTAGATTTTAGGGAATATTCCTAAGGGGGATTACCATGTGATTGGATAATGCAGATATCATGATTACCAAAAATCTCTAAGACCACGTGATTCATGATTGATGTGAGAAACAAGAGGTAGTGATGAATTTGGAAGACCTCACAATCTTCTTTGTCTGTTAGTGGATGAATGTTGGAGCCTAAAGGGAAAGAGAAAGGGATTTGAATGTGATTGTCTAATATTTAATTTTGGAAACTAGGATAGTTATATCTAATGATATATCTAGCTACAACTCAGTAAAAAAAATAAGACAAAGAGTGCTGCCTTCTATAGAAAGATTAGGGGATTAATCTAGGAGTGACGCCCTTGTGGTTAGTTATTGTGTGTATTTCATGATCTCAACAAACCTATAAGCCCACATGAGTCATGAATGAATGTGAGAAATAAGAGTAATTCAAAGATCTGGAAAATTTCACCATCCTTCTCCCACTGGTGGAAGAGGTCAGGGAGGCGGGAGAAAAAGAAGGGGTTGTGATATGATTCTCCCCTCCCATTGTTGCACCCTAGCATTGCGAAGGAGGAAGGGATAAAGCGGGAGAGGTCTTGAAAGAAAGGCTAGGGGATTAATCTAGAAGAGACACCCTAAAACCGGTTTCATAGGAATGTAGGAGGACATCATTCCATGTTAAAGGGAAATTTAAGCATGATCCTCACCCTCCCCTCCTGGAGATGGAGGTCCATGATTTCAGAGATGATGATTTAAGGATATAACCTAAACCCTCATTCCAAATAGATGAAATGGGAAGGAAAAGTCCCTAGACCTTGAGTATGAGACAAGGATATTCCTGAAACTTCCCCTAGCATCGAGGTCATAATAACCATGGGAATGAATATCCACATGCACCTTGAGGACCCTAATCATCAGGTAGGACAAGTATGGGAAACCTATGACTGAAGGAATTCATATCCAAATTGGATACATTTCTGTGTGACTATTTCCATGGTTTTAAAAGTCTATAGGATTCAGTGGAGGTTAAATTTGGTCTCTCTCAGACAAGGGATCCAAGCGAAGAGGATCCCTACCATTGATGTCTTGAAATATGGCTAAAAAAGAAGCTCACATAGGTCCTAACTTGAAGAGAAAAGGTGATTCATGTAGGGAATGAGTGGAGATAGAAGTGCTTTGTGCAGGGGAAGGCTTGAAAGAGATGGAGATGCATTGGCAAATGAACCACCTAAGGAAACAACACTTGGTAAATTATTTACCCTAAGAACCAAAGATCACCTCATGTCTCTTTGGATGGGTCTTGCATAGGTCCCTGATTAGGGAAGGGGCCTCACATAGGTGGTTTCCCACTAGTTGGGAATAGATCCTCACATAGGTGCATTTATGTTTCAGACCATCAAAGGACTTTTAATCACACTATTCCACTATCCCCCTTAATTCCTTATTTCCTTGAGTTGTAGAGGGATACTTGAGGGTTTTTAGAGGACCTGGGCGAAGGGGCTACACAACCATATCTTTAGGGATTCTTCTAATTTTATATTTATACAAATGAGGATCCCAAGGGTCCTATTTATAGGTAAATAGGGAATCCTATTAGAAGGAGGTTTCCCATGCAGGTCTATGACATAGGTACCCAACACAGGTTTCCTAGTCCGGGTTAGCCTATCTTTCAGTGTCGTGCAGGGGGGCTATGTGAACCTTCTGATTCACAGGGGTGTACTTATAGAATAACTTTGGGAAATTCCTTTTCATTCTTCTTGGGTATATTATCCTCTTTAACATGATTAAATAACTCTCAATAATCTTTTCACCCCCTTGAAAAAACAGAGTGTCAAAAAATCCCCCCCCCTCAGGATTTGATCTGATTAAAAGAATAAGGTCTAGTCCTAAGGTAGAACAAGGAAAACATTTATGAAGGTGGTGAAGAGATTCCACATAGGGTAACCACACAATTTTTAAGTGAAAATATGGTGTGCAGGTCCAGTTCACAGGTCCATGAAACATATCTAAGGTGCATGTATGGTGTGTAGGCCAGTGGTGTCTATAAATACAGCTGGCCCCCTTTTCTGATTTCTCTCATTCAACATTCACATATTTTTATATCATCATGTAGGTCATTGGCCCAGTTGTGATGTTCTTATCTATTTTCATGAAGGTCTTTCAAATAATCTCCTATGGTACATCCACTTGAGAGACCATGTTGTGTGGATGAATATTGTAGAGGAGTCTTTTGCGGAGGACCTGATCAGGGTTCCTGTGCAAAGGACCTGATCGAGGCTCCTATGTGGAGGACCTAATTAGGAATCCTACATAGAGTTATTCATTTAATTTATTCTAAGTCAAAATATTAACTTCTCTAAGTTAATAAATTAATGAGAAAATTTGATTCCTTATTGTAGGTTTTCAATGTATCCTCTGATGGCTTCTCTTGAGAAAGATGCTACATGTGCATTAGAGAAGATCGAGGATATTGGGCCGAATTATTATGATGTGGTTGAATACACTCTCACAAATTTGTAAAACCATTTGGCTCCATATCAGTATGAGTATCCATGAAGAAACTACCTTCCCTTGTATTACCATAGACTTCTAAGGGACACCCTTATTCTGGAGGCAAATACATACTTCCTGAAATCTTGGTTAGTGGAACATTTATACCAATGTATCCTACAAGAGTGTCTACATCAAGAAAGGAATGGTTCCTATTTCTTTTTCTTTCATCATAGACGCTACAACCCATACCTGAATCTGCACACCACAAATGTAAAGCCTCATTGTTATGACTCAACTTTTCATGATTTACAAATAGACCAGTCACAAGGTAGGAAAGAATAATGGGACTTCCACTATGGAGGGGGAGTCAGACCAGAATGGATGTGGGAGTACTATGTGTTCCGAAATTGTGTATATTTTAATAAGGAGTTATGTGACATCAGAATATATGAGGTAATTTGGGCAGGGAAAACTTACATTTACAAAAACCATTAAACTAATCACGAGCTTCTGAGATGATGGATCCCTAAGAAAAATTCTTTCCATATGATGTATGGTGAGGTTAGTATTAGTTTATGGGAAATATATAAAATTTATAAATCCCCTATTATCAAGGACATGTATTTTGAGTTTATGTTGTTGAAGGAAAAATTGTATGATACCGAAAGGACACCGCCTTTGGCCCCCAAGAACTTTAAGGTGACAAAGAAATTACAAGAAAAAGTTCATAACCCCAAGAGTGACATCCACCCCAAAGAATGGATGAAGGAGTTCCTCATGCTAGATAGAGTAGGTCCCACTTGATAGTGCCCTACAAGATGTCCCACTTTAGATAATTGGGGTGCTTATAGCACATTCTGGCCCATATTGGAGAAGGAAAAGTATACCCGATGGGGTTACAAGGTCAATTATTAATTTTCTATGAAAAATCACCTAGATGGCTTCCTCACAATGTTCCTAAGAATTTACTTACTTCTGGTACATGATTCTAATAGCAGCATAAGGCTAGGGATGTTTTTTTATAGAAACTAAACTAGTATAAGGGATCCATATTGGGTTGGATACCCCTTTCCTAGTAAAAATTTACATGTAATTACTACATGCATACAATAGAAAGGCCTCATTTATAATTTCAGGCCTTTTTAAGTGATTTGGGGGTGGATTTCAGCACACTTCAGTTCCTATGCTGTGTTGAGACTAGTTAAAGTTTATGACAACCAATTTTTCCCATTTGTTTAGGCTGTTTTTGGAATCCATCATCTCTCTATGAAGTATAAATAAGTGCTAAATATGCTAAACGTATCAGAATAATTCAATATATTTCCATATGGTGATCCACTGACTGGGAAATTTATTGATAATGGCAAGGCTGATGAAAAACTAATGGTGTACATGGTGTCATTCATAGATAGTGTATTGGTGTCTCACATTGACAACGAGATCATCTGTGGGATCTATGCTCCATATAGATTTACCCACCAGTTCAAATGTCTAAAAAATTTAAGCATCTTACCCCATTAAATACATTAGTCTTGATAAACACCTGATGGTGTCCCATAAATTCTATATTATGATGGTCGTGGAAGTTTTTAAAATGTCAATTAAACTACCTCCATCAGGTGCATCAATCGAACTGGAGGCTGGGTATGCCAGTTTTTGGATTGCAACATACTCTTAAGGGGTATTAACAAAAGGTGTTCACTAGGTCACAACCACAAAAACTGTTGTTCGTGGCATGCATGTTATAAAGGTTCAAACCAAAGGTAATGATGCCCAATCTCCTAATTCCTTAAGGGGATCTTGGGTGAAGACCACCGAGCAGGATGAGGTTGAGGGAACCACACCTTCTAAGATAAGGTGGTCTATCCTTCATCATTGAGAGGATACTCGTGTCCTAGTCACTAGATATTCTATGGGGATAAATAGGACTAAAAATACTTCCATTTAAAAATATATCGATCATTCCTCACAACCATATACATCAGATCCAAATTACATGTGACCTCTGGCCTCAAAATCTTGGCAGGGCATATCTTGAGCTATCAAGGATGACTGGGTGTTTCTCCAGGTTGACATACACATACCAAAGATGGGAGATATCATAGAACCCTCTGATCTCCACCACAAAAGTTATTTGGATGAGGTGGGGATATATGTCTAGGAGCTAGAGGCTTCAATATATGAAATTGATGATTAGATCTTGGTCACAAAGTGAGTGTCTAATATGCTGAACTAAGGAGATCCTAAGGAGGTTACTATCCATACCAAAGAATAATGGGATGACTATCTTGATCCTAAAGATATATCTCTCTCTTTACTATTCTCTTTTATTTCTCTTTAATCCACTATCATTACTTTTGAGGGGATTTTTTAGCATCTTGGAGGAGAATAAGAATTAGAGGAAGAATAAGAAGTGACAAAAGAGGTGCTCGGGTCACCAAGGTATGGTCCCATGGTAATCACCATTGAGGTAGAGGATGAGTCACCTGATACCCTGAAACTATTCTAGGGTTAGAGTACGATAATAGAGGAAATGTAGGGAGGAGTTCCTCAACCATCACCTCATGTATCTATTGATAAATGGATTGATATGGGCCCTATTAAATCAGATAGAGGAAATGAAAAAGGGAAATAAAAATTTCCCAACGTATAAGTCATAGTAAGTCTTTGTGTTGTCATTATATATCACGAACTGTTTGACATAATAATTTGATTGTTCTTTCATTTTATAGAATATGCTTCACTTTCCTCCCTTAAGTGACCTGACACCGATCCATAAAGGATCAAGGGGGACACACTAGGGGATGTATAAACCTATGCTAATGAATCCATAATCCTGATGGATAAAGTGTCAAGAGATGCATCCACATCTTCTCCCATTCATACAGAGAGGGGAGAGGGTAATAGTAATTTTATACACACACTTTAAGGTGCCATGTTATGTTTCTAAATTTTCTATTATTATGATATTTTAGATTCATTTCCTATATTGTATGACCTTACAGTAGTCAATGTCGGTCCCATTATCACTCTAGATGGGGTAGAAAGGGATCTCAGATGGCCCAATGAAGGTGTTGAAGCTAACCTTGACTCCATAAAACTTGATGATGTTATTCCTAATAATAATTTGGTAGAGGGGATCGCTAGTAGATCCAATTTGGGTCTTAATAAATTCACCTCAAATATCCCTACTAGTGAGGATTCTGTTAGTCTGAATGACATATATCATGAAATGATGGATCTATATAATCCAGGAATTGATATCTTAGGTTCCCTCAACAAGTTTGAGGATTTCAATATGGAATTGGATGGACATGATTTTTCTCATTCCTTCATTTTCCAAAAACATTTTACCTTCTTTGATATGATGTTTTACATTGAAACTCAACTTGTGAAACTTTGTTTGCAGAGAATGTTTCCAAGGCACTTCATGAACAAAGCCTCCAATTCCCCCTACTCTCACTAGTGAAGGAGGGATGACTAATAATCCCTAACCGAGAGATTCTATAGATCCTATGATCCCATTTACTAAGGGGAATTAGGAGGATGATCCTCACTAGGGGATACTTACTCCAATAATTGAGGATGGGGGTATTGGGGATATGTCAATCCCAATGGTTGATCCAACAACAGGTAAGCCACTTTGGTTGCTTCACTGCCTTTATTATCTATTGACCTCCTGATGTTGATGAATGGTGTCACCTATTATTTAGTTCCATTGACTTCAGTGACTGGGCATGAGAGGGAGGCTTCCATATTAGTTATACTAACCTCAATAGGTGATACTAAGTCTATCTTGGAGAGAATGGAACAAGGTGGATCATTGAGTGCCCTAATCCTGGATTATGTCTCTCCCTTAGAAAGTGTATCTGAGTCTAATCTAGATAAGTAGGAAGATTTTTTCACTACATTTCATATTTTCTAGTGGGATATCTAGAAGAAAATCATGGAAATGCCTCTTGATGAAATTCCGTCGTGAATTCACAAACATCCATTCAAGATTTACATATTTGGATATGGTGGATTTAATTATTGTGAGATCCATAATGTGGTGAAGGTGATCATTCAGAAAATAGAAGAGGAGTGAAGGTCATATAAAGATGAGGTGCAGATGGCAGGCCAGTTTCAGGAACTCAGATCTTTCATGACCCAAGCTGAGATCAGCCACTTCAAGAAGGTGGAGGAGTATCAAGATCACCTCAATGAGAAATCTCTCTAAATGGTGCACCTTCAAGAAGAATAAAATTCTATGAAGGGAGAGATATTCCAACTCTACTAATTCTTTGAAGAGTATTTGGAATAAAGAAGATATGTTGTTGGTGCATAGTAGTAGAATCTCTATAAAGATAAGGAGGTAACTCCTACATAATCGGCCTAGCTTCATCAAGATACATAAAATGATCATGGTGTCATTCAACTTATCAAAGCTTATGTTGAGGGAAAAATATAAAAATTTTGTATAGAGTCTCTAATATGTGGAAGTCCTTATTCACTTTAGAACATAAATGAAGAGTATTTTTATTTCCAATCACTTTTTCTTTCATTTTTGTGTCCTTATTACACTCCTAATACAACACTGAAAATGACTCATTTTATCAAATTTCATCGTGTTATAATTATAATGATAAGGAAGAGAAAACACTCTAATTTTTTCCTATTCTATGGGACCTAGAGAGCATAGTTCAACCGTTGCTAAGGTAATACAGAAAAAGTAAAAAAAAACTTTGTACCAATATAAAAAAGACTTAGTGGGTGAGACATTGATTTTTCTTAGAACTCCCTTTTTTGATTTTTATCTTAAAGTTTTTTATGCCTATTTCTTTTAATTGATCTATTTTTTCATAAAACACATAGTGTGTAGGTCTATAGAGAAGAGACTTGAGTTTTTTCCAGAGTTCCCTTTGTGTGTTTTCGATTTGATGAGTACTGTGTCTCTTTTTGTGGGTAGTTTAATGTTTTGAAATCTAGAATAGTGATACTAGAGTTTTAGTTCAAACAAATTAGACCATGAGCTTTGGGATGATGGCCCAAAAAAGGCTTTTTTTCCAGGAATGTTTAAAAATTATTTAGATACACCCAAGGGGAATTTTTATCCATAATTATATGGTTCCTAAATTTAAAACATGATATTTAGGAATAGAGGAGGTCTCTCCCAATGATGAAGTTACCACTGGTTGAAAAATCCATTTTGTGGGTTAATTTATGCAAATAATACTAGGGAATGTTACTGCATAGTCAAATAGTGGCATACCTGGGCTGATAGGTCACTTTGTGGGAAACTTATGAAAATCCAACAAGGGCATATTACAACATAATCAAAAAAAGGAGTTCTCAGAAATTCAGACATTCTATTTATGATAGCTGAAGGAATTTTATGGAGATTAAGACTTCTTAAGACCATGATGGGTGATTTTTCCAAGGGAAGATGTCTGATAATGAAATGAGAATCTGTATTAGCATTGTCCATGAATTATAAATTGTTCCTATAAAAATTTAGATTACATTAAGGACGGTATATTTTTTTAGATAACCGATGTTAGGGGTAAATGCCTCTCTCTAATAAGGTTTGAAGCATCATGAAGTTTAATTTCATGTGAAAAGGACATTAACTATGTAGTTTAATGTCTTATGGAGAGGACGTCATCGTATAGTTTATCATCTTGTGACTAGGACATTATTCTATGCAGTTTAATTCCATATAGAAAGGATATTATGATATGTAGTTTAATGTAGTATAATAAGGACATTATGGGGGATATAATTTTAGGTATTTAGCTTTGACTAAAAGGTTTATTATTATCCCATTATTTGTAGTCTTTTTGGGAATGTGGTACCATATTCAGGTGTGAGGGGGAAAGTTGTAAGCTGTAAGTTTTGGGTCTTAAGATCTAAAGAGTAATATATAGGAAAGGTATTATCATGATAGAGGAGGTATCACCTGAGGAAAAATTTATTGTTGGTTGAAAAACCCATTTTGTGGGTGAATTTATGCAAAGCCAACTGTGATATGTTATTGCATAGTCAATAGTGGAATCATTTGGATAACATCCCTATTTTTTGGAGACTTTATACAAATCCAACTGGGGAATGTTACTGAATACTCAAGAAATATAGTTCTCAAGAATTCCGAAATTCTATCACTGATGGCCGAAGGAAGATTATGGAGATTCAGATTTCCTTAGGCATAGAGTTTGATTGTGAAAGGAAAGTACCTGAATATGAGGAGATAATTTTAAGTCAAAATTACCAGAGAATGTGGAAAAAGGTTTCCTTCATATTTCTAACCCAAACGTGGGAAATATGGTGCCTTTAGTTTTATGTCATACAACTAGGAACATAGAATTTTGGAAATAATAGGTGACATGTGGCCTACCAGGCCAAGATCATTCTAGTATACCTCAAACATGAGGGAGAAAATTGAAAACCATGGTCTTGGGGGTTATTAAATTAGAAGAAATGATATGGAAAAAATATGAAAGGTATGACCATAGACTAATTTGAATCGAGGGTTCCAACATAATGTCATCAAATCTTACGAGGATAAAAGAGGATTCTCCTGAGGGAAAATTTACCACTATTTGAAAAACATGTTTTGTGGGATAATTTATGAAAATTCAATTGGGGAATGTTATTACATAGTCAAATAGTGGAAACCTCTAGCTGAAAACCCCATTTTTTTAGAAACTTTACGCATATCCAATTGGGGTGTGTTACTGTATAGTCAGTCAAAGGAGTCCTTAGGTATTAGACATTCTATTGGTATAAGTTGGAGGAAGATTATGAAGATATGAAAGTGTCCAAGATTAAGAGTATGAAATGTGGAAAGGGTATTTATAAGCACAAAGTAATCTTTTGAACTGATATTATCCATGAGGCATAGATTCCATTATATAAATATAACTCATATATAGAATGGGGCATATCTGTTTCCTTGGGGGACCCCCAAATGAGGGGATCCAAATTAAGAGCTCATGTATAAATTTTTTCTTATACATAGAAGAGGAGAATTTTTATTTACCCAATGACTAGGACTATGACATGAAGCATAGGTGTCACTACATACCTCACTGGAATGAGATTCAAGACACACATAGTTCTTGTGGTACCATGTAGTTTAAAATCATACGGCTAGGAAAATAGCCATGCATTTTAACGTTATGCAGTAAGGAAGAAGGTGAATCAATGTTAAAAAAGTGGAATATTGTGGTCAGACCAGGTTATATGACTCGAGTGTCACTACGTATCTTATTGATGTAAGAATAAACCCACATGTAGTTCTAAAAAGGATTCCTCATATTTATTGAGTTCATGTGTGGATAAAAGGGTTTTTTTGATTATGGGAAGATTCATGGGTGAGACACCATATTGAATCTTATTATGTAGATATTTCACATGCATTAGATATTGGGGCAATTTCCCATACTGTGTTGTATTTGGGTCCATGATTGAAGATCTAGACATCACTACATATCTCATTGGAATGAGAATCAAGATACACATAGTTCTTGAGAAAATCATGTAGTTTATTATCATGTGACAAGGGAATCTGGTGTGCCTTTTAAGTTCTTGTATCTAGAAAAATGATAATCCCAATGTAAATTGATATACCTTACTTATGTAGGGAATTTATTTACCAAAACCCTTAAGCCCATGTAATCTATGCTCTGTGTGATAAATAAGGAGTGGAAAATGTTTCTTCCACTACACAAAGGAAATACAAGGAAAGTATAGTGGAATTTATATTTTGTAGTGGCTGGTCCATGAGGTATGATCTAGGCGTTATTATATATCTCATTAGGGTGAGAATCAATCCATGCATAGTTCTTGAAGGCTTCCTTGTGCAGTTTTGACTCATACACAGGGAGTGGAGATTTTTTTTGTTTTTTTGTTGTGGATGGAATTGGGATTGGAGATCTGAGTTTCACTACATATATCATTAGAATGAGTATAAATCCACACATAGTTCTTGAAAGGATCATTCAGTTTATCATCATGAAAAGAGGACGTTGGCCATGTAGTTGAACGTCTTACGGTAAGGATGTGGGTCACCTGATGTGGAAAGGAACATTGTGGCTGGATTAGGGGATAGGACCGAGGCGTCACTAAATATATTATTGAAGAAATAATTAAGCCACACATAGTTCTTGAATTAATTGTTCACCACATCAATCGGGTTTTTGACATGAGGAAAATGTGGATTTGATATTTTCTAGAATAATGGTTAGACCTTAGACATGAGGTCTAGGCTTCACTAAATATCTTATTGGAATGAGTATCAAGACATATGTAGTTCTTGAAGATCCACTATGCATGTATAACCCATACTTAGGGAAAGGGGGATTTTGTTTCCTAGTTGTGTATGGACATAGGATTAGAGATTCAGGTGTCACTATGCATCTCATTGGTATGAGAATAAATCCATGCATAGTTATAGAAAGGTTCCATGTATGGGTATGACCCATTCACAAGGGAAAAAAGGGATTTTTTATCACAGTTGGAACTGAGATGGGAGATTTGGGTGTCACTACGTATCTCATTGGAATGAGAATCAAGCAACCCATAGTTCTGGAAAAGTTCCCTATACAGGTTTGACCCGTACATAGGGAAAATGGGTATTTTTTTAATCACAACTAGACCTGGTATGGGAGATCTAGGAATCACTACATATATCATGGGAATGAGAATAAATCCATACATAGTTATTGAACAATGGTATGGTAGGGGTACCGAAACAAAATATTATGATCTGCTCAAACATGGATCGAAACATTACACATTTTATATCATGGAATAGGGATGTGAACCATACACTTAAACATCATATGGCTAGGATAATATGCTATGTAATTTTGAGTCTTATAACTTTAAATATATATGGTGTTGTGCATTTTAACATCCTATAGCTAGGACAAGTTTCATGAATTTTAAGGTCATGCGACAAAGACCAACTATATATTTTAATGTATTTTAGCTGAGATAAACTTCATGTAATTACATGAAATATATTTGTAGTAACCTTACATTGGTTGGGGTCATAATTATCTCTCCATACATTGAGATCAAGGAATAAGCTCTGTTAGAGTGGTCCTTATGTATGGAGTAAGGTCCCACCTACTTTGGATCAAGTTTCAGAGGCTTCTTTTCTAGTATCATTGGAGTCCTGAGGACCAGTACCAATTCTCCTTAGAGAAATGAATGGAGGCATACCTTCTTGTTAAAGGTTCATGCTATCTGATTTTTATAGACTTACAAGAGGTGAAAGGTGTGAAATCTTTTCTCATTTAGCATCTCCAATTCATCCATTCATTTCTTGGATTTATCATCTATGGATAGCTGTTCATAGATGAAAATATAGAGTTATGTTAATTAAACCTCAATGGGAAGTACTTCTTCTATTATGTATACCAGTGAGTATGGGGTCACCCGTGTGGTAGTATGATTTGTAGTCCAGTAAGACCATAAGTAATGAAAGAAATTTTTAGGACAAGACTTGTTATATTTATCCACCATATTCTAGAGTATGTTCAATAGGTTATTGTTCAATGCCTATATCTTTATGTTAGACACTACATGGTAGTGATATGAATGGATAGATTCAATATCTTATTCATGATATAGCTTTTTCACCTTAGAAAAACAAATATTGGTACCATTTTTCGTTAGTATTGTATGAGGGACACCAAATCAGGTAATGATGTCAGCTTTCATGAAGATTAAAATGATTTTGGCACCAACTTATTTGAGGATAATTACCTCAATCCATTTGAAGAAGAAGTTAGTGGTAGTTAATATGTATTTGAACAAATTAGTCATAGTTAGATGGTATGACCCAAAAAACATACATTCCTCATATGATAAATGGATATGAGTATTTGAATATATGTAGAAACTATGAGGGTTGATGAATGAAGTTTGCATGAAATTGGAAGGAATGAAATTTCTTAGTGAATTCTATAAAATCTTGTGTCATCGAAGTCCATAAGTACCCAAGCCTTTGGATTTGGTTGTAAATCTTGTATCCCGACTGGTGGGAACTAAAATCTCCTGATTTTACTTCTTTCATGATGGAATTGGTCTATTATCCATCAATACATATGAGAAGAACTTCATCAAAGCCTCATTTATAGAGAAATTTCTAGTGATTTGGGCCATCATAAAGAGTGATGTTGACTGCTCACCATCAGATTTTCTCTTTCCCAATTCTATCCAGTGGGATTAATCCATTATGGAGGTAGTTTGTGATTGGAATCATCCACCCAGTAGTAGGACCATATGAATTAGGGATAGGACTGAATTCGTTGATCTATTCTGTTATGACTTGAAAAAAGGTGAGACTATTTGGTGATGGGAAATGTTGATGACTGTTTTATCCTGATTTAGATCTTCCAAATCCATATACGTATTTTTTAACTCATCTTACTAGGAAATCTATAATCACAAGACACAAGTAAATGAGGGATCTGAGGGGAACTCTACCATTAACCCTCAAACATATCCAAGAAGAGGGATTATATCTTCTTTTTTGATGGCATAATCCCTGTTGATATGTTTGATTACTAACTCTTAATTGGATTTCACCTCTATATGAATCATTTGTATTTAAAGTGATATTTCTAGGTTTGTAATGAGGGCTTGATATTCTACCTCATTATTAGTATAACCTTTTGATAGTAGGAAAAAATAATGTAAAACTACCTTTTCTAGGGAGATAATCACAATCCCTAACCTGAATTTTTTGAGCTTAGGGTCTTCCATTATCCCCCTATAGGGATATTTGATATGATATCAAAATACATTTCCCACATTTAGGGACCATATTGAATAGAAAATATATCTTCATCTAGAAATTCAATATTTAACAACATCGCTTCTACATATGGGTTCTTCACAAGGAAGTATGCCAAGGCCTGGACTTTTAATGATTTATGAGGAATGAATTGTATATCAAACTACTATATAATAACCACCCATAATTCAAAAAATTCTATAAACATAAGATGAATGAGGATATATTTTAGCAGGTTATTGCGAGAGACCAATTATACCTCATGGTGTTGCAGGCAGTGCCTTAGTTTCTAAACCACAAAGATTAATGTCAGGTGGCTCTTTTCAATATCCAAATAATGAGTCTTAGTGTCAAGTATGGTTCCACGATAGTCACTTGTCCATTTATATGTGATCCCCTTCTTCATTAGTTTGGTGAAGAGAAAACACTTTCCTGCAATATTGGATATGAAGCACCAGATGTAGTCCAAGTGTACATGAATTCATTTCGAAATTTTAAGGTTTCAAATAGGTGACATGATAAGGATATCCTTTGTTTTCTCAGAGTTGACTTAGATGCTATGATGATATACAAAAAAGCTGAGAAAATTTCCCGTGGTTACCCCAAAAGAACATTTTGAGGGGTTCTTCTTCATGATATACTGTTATAGATTTTTGAATATGGTCTCTAGGTCATCTAGCTATTTAAAACATTTTTGGGACCTAAACACTAAATCGTTAACTTAGAATTCAAAAAACCTCCCTAAGAAGGGTTTGAAGATGCGGTTATTAATGACATTTTGGTATGTGGTGCTGATTTTATTTAAGATAAAGGGCATTACCTAATAGTTACATACTCCCTGAGGTCCCTAAAGGAAATTAATACTTCATCTTATGGGACCATATGAATTTTATTTTACCTTAAATATCTATTCATGAAGGATAAGACTTGATAACCAACTATCACATCAATTAGTAGTTCTATGATTGGAATCAAGAATTCATCTTTTAGACAGTTTCGGTTGAGATCCCTGGAGTTGATGTATTCCCTAATTTTCCAATTTTTATAATTTTTTGGGATGATATTGGATATCCATTTTTAGATAATGAACTTCCCATATGAAGTTGAATTTAATGAGTTTTTCCACTTTATCCTTGATTTTAGAGGCATGAGTCAGGTGTGTCTGTCTGGATGCCTATCTGTATCCTTGGTGGTCTTCTGGAAAACCCAAGTGATGGGTGGACACCACAACATCAAGTAATGGAATCTCTATGTAATTATATGTGAACATGTCCCAGTGTTGCTTCATAAAGGAATTATATTTCTCTTTCTCTTAGATTGTCATGCCCGCACTGACCAGAGTGGGTTGTGGATCTTCCTCTATACCCAAATTTATTTCTATGTGTTCATCAACAATGGTGTAGACACCTTCCTTAGATGTTGGAGGGGCATCCCTATGGTCTTCATCCTCTTCCTCTTCCTCATGCTTTACCTATCCTACATATGTTTGGGAAATAAGTGATAAATAAAGTTACTTAGAATTAATTGAGGAGTAGAAATTCTAACATTTGGAAGAAAAAGAAACTATTTCTAGATCAATTGATTGCATAAGGACTTTTAAAGATATGAAGGAGAGATGATGGACTAAGGATGATAATCTTCTTTTCCCCCTTTGATATGAAAACTTCTTCCAGTCTAGCTGATGGAACATGGATTTTTTGAAGCTCAAGAGATGTAATGAATATATTTTCATCTGGGATTTCATTACTAATCAGAGATTTGACAACTTCTCTAGTGTATCCAGGCTCAGTTTTCACGATTGAAATCAAGGAAGTTTCTGAATACATGATCAAATTCCTAAACAACACTTCAATTTTATTAATGGATAACATGTAATATGCACTAATCTGGCTGAAAGGGTCAGCTGGAATCATATATAGACCATTTAGGGAATTAAATCAAGCAACATCATTAGTCATGGATCATATCCATTCCATAAGATAGAATCCTACGTCAATGTATTGTGATTTATAGGATTTAAATGAGTATTTTTCATTATGAAATGTCCCAATTTAACCATTGATACAATATTTGAGTCATTGGAGGTATGAAGAGGGGATAGCCACATGATAATATACAAAAGGTATTCCCAAAAGAATGTTTAAGGTTTTATCCTTCAGAATATCCATGAATTTTGAGTCAGACATGAGATCTCTGAACTGAGTTTTGAGTTTGGTTTCACTAAATATATTTTTCTCAATTTTTCACATCACTGTAACATTAGACTGGAGGTGGGAAAGTGAGATTCATTAAAACCCATTCGATGAAGTGTCCAGACTATAATGAGGTTAAATACTGAGCTATTTTCAATAAAGGGTCATCATATATCAATGTCATTTAACCTGTCAAATAATGGTCTGAAATGTCCCCGTGTGATGGCGTCCTCATCCTGGTTTGTGAAAGATATGACCACATGGAATTATGAAAAATCATTCTATACATGATATACTTCAATAGTTGAAACTTAATCTTCAAATTCATGAGGTCTTAAGAAGGCCTTTTGGAGTGCTTCTTAGAGGTCTTTTTATAGACTCAAGGAATCTAGGATTGAAAATATAGCCTGAACTAGATCTAGTTTCTTTAAAACATCATACTTCTGGTCCAAAGGTCTATACTTCCCAAAATGGGGATACAATTTTTAATTTGATTTAGTTTATAAAGTATTTTATGGGGATGGATCATCCCTTAGAATAGGAACTGAAGGTACTTATACTCTTGGTGGATTAGGTCAGCTATGTCTACCTACATGCTGAGGGTGATTAGGTGATGGTGTATCCTATAGCTGATATTCTAGGATGATCATGTTAGGAAAAAATCTATCATTTGTGGTGAAATTTATTATTCCTACTAATCTTATTGGATATCTCTCCCATGAGTTTCATCTGCATAGATAGTTTGAGAAGGAATGCAGTTAGAGTAATGAATCCTGGTATGATCACATCTTCCCCTATATACTCGACCCTAATGGCCTATTATACCAGTTCCCTAATCTAATGTAATAAATTCGGGCTCATAGTGGCACTCATCATTCAATAAGGGATCCATTAATTGAATAACATCAATAGAACCAAAGATAAACTCCTCATCATATGATAATTCCATATAAAAGTTTTACTCTTATTATATCATTTGGCGGGGGTGGTGCCCATTCTTCTGGGATTGCAGGCATGAATTCTAATAAATTCAAAGACAACTTCAGCCTTGTAACATTATCATTTTACTATATTTTCTTTTTTCTTTTCTAGACATGTCACTTTTTGGAATACTAGCCTTCAGAGGGTTGTGACGCTGAAGGGGTCAGTTGTGTCCTAGCAAGAGTAGTCGAGGGCATAGTTGGCTATTTCAAATATGCTTGGAGGATATCATGAGTCTGATTTATCATTTTTCAAACCATAACATTATTAAACTTCTACTCACCCTTCCTATTATCTTATTATCATTCACTCCCCCCTCTAGATCGGTGGTAGAAACATATGCTACCTAAGCAGGTGGGTTGCCCAGCTTCACTTTCCCAAATTCCACTATCTCTTCAGGATGTATTTAAAAATGAAACATTCTTGGATATTGTGCCCCAATTATTTATGAAAAGGTAAATATTTTGGGATATATTTGTCACCATATTTTCTGAGATTCTTGGGCTTTGGTAAATTAATCAATTTATTCTCCAATGCTAAGATGAAGTATCCAGGGAATGGGTCACTTCTATAATAATAGACCATGTTTTTCACCTCCTCAAACTATTTTCACCTCTGAACTCTTTGATCAAACTGATGAGGTGGGAATTTTTTTCTGAGATTTAGGAGGTGGATCCATGTGATATAGTATAATATTTTGAGTGGGAGTAGGTGAAGGGTCCTTTTTAAGTGTAACTGTTTCAGCCTAATATTTCCCTATTCTCTTTTCTTGAGATGATGAAATTACTAGGGACTAGGATTTGGTTTGTGTGGTTGAGCTAGATAATTGGAAGAATGATCCCTTAAGGAATGTATGGGTGAGATAGATCTTGAATAGGTGTAGTGGCTGATAGGGCCATCTGTGGCAGCACTACTAGTAGCTGTTGTGGGTAGCCTATAGGGGTAGGCATGTAAGGGTGCACCAAGTCCTGTTTTGGATTTATACCCAATGGATGTAAATCTCTATTTTCTATTGTGGGATCTAAGTATATTGGTGGTTGGTATTACACATTGAGTAGATATTCTAGATCTAATTCAGTTACTATGGAAAAACCTCTTTATTGAGGTGCGCTAACTGGGAGTGTGGGTTGAGGATGTGCTTGTAGAACATATCCAGTAGGTAGGCTACCTCAAAAGTAGTTCTGAATTGATTTTTCTTAGTTATTTTATCTATTCCTATCATATAGAAAATATTTCCTCAAGTGAAAGGGGATCATCCTCACCAAGAGGTAGGTGAGGCACAATATTACATTTATCCTTTTCCTTGGTGGATGGTTGGTGAGGTGTTAACAATGGATTGTTTAAGGGAATTCCCAAATCAGGTCAAGCCTCAAGTTCTGAGTATACACACATCCTTCAATCATTTTAGTGTATACCATATTTTGAATTGAAACTTTCTCCTCCAGCTCCTCTTATTAATTGACCTTGTGTTCAATATGATCTGCAGGGGAAGTGTTGATAAGATTCATTGATACATAGTGCATTATAGGCACTTTATCAGTGTCTTTATGAGACTACCTTGTCCTATACACTCCATGAGTCCTTTTACTCTCCTTTTCTAATTATATGGGAGTCATTTGGTAGAAATTAATCTGAAGGGAATCTCCAAACAGTTCAGTCATGTGCATCCTTAATGAGGGTATGGGATCACAAGATGGGATGAACTTAGGAAGATCCATTCTACGACATTTTCCATAATCAAGAAAAGACTGAAATCCACTAAAGATGAGGTTGTTGCGGTGAAAAATACCCCATCCCTAAGGGATGGGAAAATTCTCATTCCACTTTCACAACTCTTCAGGATCGATTTTCCAACCTCGATGGTTGTGTTGAAAAATACCCCAGTGCTACAGGCTGGGGTTTCTCTTAAACTTCTATAGGTGTAACGACCACAAATTCCCTTCTAATTTTATGGAGTTTTGTTGGAAAACGGGTCAAGTGCATCATTTAGTATGCTCCTGAATCACTTTCTTCTAAATATCATTGCACTATTTCTAACATTTGTGCTACATAACAACTAACTTTCCCTAAGTGGGAGGCTTTCTTGATGTTTTTAGATTCCTGATGTAGAAGTATTTTAATAGACTGCTCTCTTCTGGCCTGACATTGGTGAGAGTCGGTTGGATCCTATTTTTGTTGAGAACATCTTCAGTTGTGAATAGATTTCTTTTGTTGAAATTATCCTAAAGATATGACTTTTCGTGGTACCATATTAGGTGGGATTTGCAATTTGGGGAGCGTAGTGAAATTTAATGCTTCGTGCTCACCCCATCCTTTGATGTGAACACAAGATGGGGTATCTATGATCAGTTTTGACAATATTGTTAATGCGCTGAGGCATGCACATTGAAGGAGTCCTTGCTGATTCCCCAATTTTGGATTCCATACAATGAATAGATATGCCAATTAAATTTTTTGTTTCACCCCATTACCTTTATGTGAATTTGATACTCGTCATAGGGTAATAATTTTTCTCTCAAGTGATGAATATTTTTCCATATATTGAGGTGAATTTCGTGCACACAATCTTCCAACAACACCTCTAGAATGTTATATTGAGGGGTGATTAAATGCCAAAACATGACTGGTATTTCATCTTTAGCTAGCTATTTCCTCATATTTATCATATCATCTTCATCTTCTTCTAGAGGTTTCTCAACTTGGTCTTACCAAAGTATACATTTTTCCACTAATTTATTGTAAAAAACAAGATCAATAGGGACTTACTCTATCAAATTAAAAAGTAGGCGATATAAGGGGAATTTGGAGGATGACCATTTCCTTGGGAATTCCTCCAGATGATAAAGGATTTCACATGTCAATGACAAGACATTAGACATTAATGGACATATTTTCCCAAGTTCCTCACGGTAGGAGGGATTTATCATCATTAAATCTCTAAGGGGAAGGCCCTTTTGAAGAAATAGAACACTACTATGGAGATAACTTTCATAGTGAATTCCATCTTGGGGAGGTCTACCATGGTGGATTGAAGAAAGGGTAAGACCCTATTGTTATTTGATCTTATGGACACATGGAGGGATATCATGACTCTCATCAGGAGGTAGGATCTCGAGATCGATCATATTATGGTTATGAAACAAGCCTTCATAGTGAAGTGTTTGAGGAGGACCTTCAAAATTATTGCTACTACTCCTGTAATTGGGTGATAGGAGAGTAGGATCTTGAGCTAGCATAGATAAGCATCATAGGGATTTAAGGACTCTATAATTAAGTAGAGCATGATCGTAGATCATCTCTTTATTTTATAGTAATATATGGTGAGGATTATTTTTGGATGCCTTCTTACAAGCGGTTGGGGCCACTTGCTGGGGGAAGTGGTTTTCATGAGAATAGGTTTTTTCCTGCCTCAAAGTGGTCATTGGGATAAGCTGATTACCTCTAGTTGAAATGGGTGTAGGTTCTTGATCCGATTATCTGTATATCGCGAGGAAGTTTTCCCCACGACCATCCTGGATGGGAGCAGAGGTGTGTGTCTTCTCCGAGGTGACATGTTGAAGAGGCACCCCATTTATGGGGATGGAGCTGTGTGTATGTCTCTTAGACACTAATGTTTTCACTGTTATGATGTTTTGGAAGGTCTGTAGGATGTGGGTAGAAATTTTCATCTTCCCTTTCACAATTTTCAAGATATTCTTTGTGACTTCAGTGAATGGAACCAAGATATATTCCCATTCCACATCTGGAACAGGGGCATATAGCTACTTCTATCTATTTCCTGCTATTGGATACTTACAATACTTCGGTGTAGGGTTAGAGAGTTGGTTATATCCCCTGTTCATCATTGGGACTTTCTGAATGACTTCTCTGGGTGCTGTATGATGAGGCTACCAAAAGGATTCATAAGTGTGGACAGGTGTGTGCGCCTGATCATAGTTTTCTATCGATTTTGACTAGAAAAATTCCTTAGACACTACCAGATGAGGCTACTGGAGTGTTTGATTTATGGGTGCATGTATTTGTGCTTTCTCATGGCTTGTCTATAAATTTTAACAATAAGCTTCATTGGACACTCCTAGATGAGGCTACTGGAAGGATTGGTTAGTGTAGGAAAGTAATTTTTTCTGCTCACTATGTACTTTGATATTTGAATGGAGGGCTTATTGGGGTGCTTCTAGATGAGTCTACTAGCTAGATACATTAGTATGGGAGGGTGTATGTTGCCACTCACAGTTTTCCACAACATTTGATTGGTAGGATTCTCCAAATGGGATAGAGGTGTGGCCCTACTCCCTGTTGGCTAGTTTCTAGCCCCGATGGATTGTTTTGTGTGCTTAGGATTAGATGACCTAGTCCTGACCATCAAGGAAGGATCTCTCTTCATGTTGAGGGTTTACTACCATGCATCATTGGTGACAAAGATTGCTGACAAGAGCCTTTTAGAAGGACCCCTACGTCTTCTAGATGAGGTCATTTGTTGCCTCTTGATCCACCACATTAAGATAAGGGAGGGACTAGTTGTTTCATTCCAGTGATAAGATTCGTAAATGGATGAAGATGGCTATAGGTTCTATCTTTTTCTGAATCCCTAGCCATAACTGATCAGATGATCAGTGTGTCTTTGTGAGATGGAGGGCCTGTCAGGAAGTCTCCAGGTTTGAGATTGTACCATGCTGGTAGTACTCCTAGACCAGTGTATTTGAGACCCAACGTTGAAGATGCTGGGTTAGTGACAACATCCTTTGCTTGGAAAAAGACTTGACATCAACAGTAGCCAGGCCATACATTAATGACGCTTCGTGAAAATAGTTACTAAATTTGCGACGCTTTGTGAAAAGTATCGCTAAATTTGCACACATCGCTAAATTAACGACGCTTCATGACAAGTATCACTAAATTAGCGACCACACACACACACACATACACACATATGTGTATATATATATATAAACATGAAAACACACATAAATAACAATATAAAATATAAACGCACATAGATAATAAAAAAAATATAAAAAAAATAAAAAATAGATAAAAACATAAAAATATAAACATAAAAACATAAATATAACATAAAAAAGATAGAGATAATACATATAAAAATAAAAGCATATAATATATATATAACACACATAGATATATATGTTACACACACAGATAAAAAAATAATCCATATAACAAAACATTAAAATAGATGAAAAAATATATAAATAAAAACGCACATAGAAAAACATATAATACATAAAAATAGATAAAACATAAAAAATGAAAAATAAAAACAAATATAAAAACATACAAAAAGATAAAAACACACACATATATATGCACACACCCACAAATAGATAAAGACATAAAAAACATATAATACATATAACACACAGATAAAAACATAATATAAAAAATATAAAAACACATTAAAAAATAAAAAACAGATATAAATAGATAAAAAAATATAAAAATATAATACATATATAACACACACATATATAAAAATAGGTAAAAAATATATAAAAATATAAAAATATAAAAATATAAAATATAAACATATAAATATAACATAATATAAAAACACACAGACACAGATATATATATAAACATAATACATATATAACATAAACATAAAATATAAACATATATATAAACATATAAACATATAAACATATAATATATATATATATATATAACATATATATACATAAACATATATATAAAATATAAACATAACATATAAACATATAAACATAATATAAAAATATATTTAAATATAATATAATATAAACATATATACAAACATATAGACCTAAAATATAAAATATAAAGTTATATATATATATATATATATATATATTAAATTTTAAATATTTAAATCTGTATATATATACAACCTAATACAATTAATATAAACATATAATATATATAAAATATAAACATATATATATATATATATATTAATATAAATAAATAAGTAAATAAATATTACTTTTTGAAAAAGAGAAATATATATATACACACAACAAAACACAATTATATATTAATAGTTTATATGGGTGAGTTGATGGAGTTAATTCCTCAGTGACCGCAGGTAATTAGTTTGATTTCTACAGGCATCGATTTTTGCAGGTGGGAGACTGGCGGTACGAGATGGGCGAGGAAGCAAGATCTGGATGGAAGTGGGACAGACGCAGAGGTGGACCAGTGCTATAGGTGACAGAGGGGACAATGACAGGAAGTGGGATTGACATGGGTCAGTGCTGTAGGGCAGGACCGGCCCGGTAAATTCTGTTGCCCAAGACTGTCTATAAAATTTTGCCCTATATTGTATTAAGAGCTACAGTGAAATGGTGAATTTTTTGCCCTTGATTTTGTATTTTTTTTCTTTGATTGCCTGTTGCCCTAGCCCGGGGGCTCTCTGGGCTTGCCCTAGGGCCGGCCCTGCTGTAGGGGACGACGATGTAGGGGTCAGAGTAGGACAGACGCGGGGGTCGGTAGGCCGGGTCGATGCTCTAGGGGATAGCGATGCGGTGGCCAAGCAGGCTAGGCCAGTGCTATATGGGACGACAACGCGGGGGCTGTAGTGGGAAAGACGTGGGGGCCAGTGCTGTAGGGGATGACGATGCGGGGGGAGGGTGCGGCGATGGGTTATGGGTGGGGAAGTGAGGGTGGAGTTTTTATTATGAAAAAAAAAACACATTTCAAAAAAAAAAAAAAACATTTTTATACATTTCAAATAAAAAATTTACCAATGTTTCCATAAAACTTCGGTAAATGACGGTGCAATTTAGCGATGTCTAATTACCGATGTTTCTCAGAACATTCATCCATTCTTACATTTTCTCCTAATATACAAGGGCCTCTCAGCGGTAGCTTCCCCCTATCCTGTAGAACTAGGGTTCCTTCTCTGAGCTCGTCTCCTCCCCTCCTCTGATGTGGCTCTGTGTGCTCGACAACGACGTCCTGGCTCAACTCAGCATAGGTGTGCGGACCTGTCTTCACCCTCAGATCTCAGTCAGCGTCGGTGCGTAGAGATGGGGCAGATTTTGTGACAGAGGTTTTTTTTTTAATGGGTTAATGGTTCAATAATTTAGGAAAATGGGGTCTTTGAGCGCCACATGAAGTAGCGCTCAAAGGAATAGGAGGCCAAGCGCCACTTCAAGTGGCGCTCGGCCATTTCAGCGACGGAACCCTTCAGCGCCACTTAAAGTGGCGCTGAAGTAATAAAAAAAAAACGGGCAATTCGGCGCCACTTAAAGTGGCGCCGAAACATCCACACTTCCTATAAATAGGACCCCTCCCCTACCCCATTTCCTCTTCACTTCCCCTCCTCTCTCTCTCTCAAAGTTCTCTCTCTAAAAATCTGTGCGCCTTGCCTCTCCGGTTGCTCTGTCTGTGTAGCTACGTCTCCACAAATTTGAGGTAAATCTTTCTTTAAATTTATTTAATATTTTGATTTAATAATTTAGTTGTTTAATTTATAGAATTACTATATAATATTTGTATTAAATAAATAGTATAGTTTTTAAAATGTAACTAGGTAATGAAATGATTAGTTAGTTAGTTAATTAATTAATTATAATTAGGTTATTAATTAATCATAAGTAGATAATTAATTAATTGTGATTAGGTTATTAATTAATCATAATTAGGTAATTAATTAATCATAATTAGGTAATTAATTAATCATAATTAGGTAATTAATTAATCATAATTAGGTAATTAATTAATCATAATTAGGTTATTAATTAATCTTAATTAGGTAATTAATTAATCATAATTAGGTTATTAATTAATCATAATTAGGTTATTAAATAATCATAATTAGGTAATTAATTAATCATAATTAGGTAATTAATTAATCATAATTAGGTTATTAATTAATCATAATTAGGTAATTAATTAATCATAATTAGGTAATTAATTAATCATAATTAGGTTATTAATTAATCATAATTAGGTTATTAATTAATCATAATTAGGTTATTAAATAATCATAATTAGGTTATTAAATATTCATAATTAGGTTATTAAATAATCATAATTAGGTAATTAAATAATCATAATTAGCTAATTAATTAATCATAATTAGGTAATGAATTAATCATAATTAGGCAATGAATTAATCATAATTAGGTAATGAATTAATCATAATTAGGTAATGAATTAATCATAATTAGGTTATTAATTATTCATAATTAGGTTATTAATTATTCATAATTAGGTTATTAATTAATCATAATTAGGTAATTAATTAATCATAATTAGGTAATTAAGTAACCATAATTAGGTAATTAAATAATCATAATTAGGTAATTAAATAATCATAATTATGTAATTAATTAATCATAATTAGGTAATTAATTAATCATAATTAGGTAATTAATTAATCATAATTAGGTAATTAATTCATCATAATTAGGTTATTAATTAATCATAATTAGGTTATTAATTAATCATAATTAGGTTATTAAATAATCATAATTAGGTAATTAATTAATCATAATTAGGTAATTAATTAATCATAATTAGGTAATTAATTAATCATAATTAGGTAATTAATTAATCATAATTAGGTAATTAATTAATCATAATTAGGTTATTAATTAATCATAATTAGGTAATTAATTAATCATAATTAGGTTATTAATTAATCATAATTTGGTTATTAAATAATCATAATTTGGTTATTAAATAATCATAATTAGGTAATTAATTAATCATAATTATGTAATTAATTAATCATAATTAGGTAATTAATTAATCATAATTAGGTAATTAATTAATCATAATTATGTAATTAATTAATCACAATTAGGTTATTAATTAATCATAATTAGGTTATTAATTAATCATAGTTAGGTTATTAATTAATCATAGTTAGTTAATTAATTAATCATAATTAGGTAATTAATTAATCATAATTAGGTAATTAATTAATCATAATTAGGTAATTAATTAATCATAATTAAGTAATTAATTAATCATAATTAGGTAATTAATTAATCATAATTAGATAATTAATTAATCATAATTAGGTTATTAATTAACCATAATTAGGTTACTAATTAATCATAATTAGGTTATTAAATAATCATAATTAGGTTATTAAATAATCATAATTAGGTTATTAAATAATAATAATTAGGTTATTAAATAATAATAATTAGGTTATTAATTAATAATAATTAGGTTATTAATTAATAATTATTAGGTTATTAATTAATAATTATTAGGTTATTAATTAATTATAATTAGGTTATTAATTAATTGTAATTAGGTTATTAATTAATTGTAAGTAGGTTATTAATTAATTATAATTAGGTTATTAATTAATTCTTTTGAGGTTATTAGCGAAGTGGTTATATTAATCAGCGAAGTAGCTATATTAATCAGCGAAGTAGTTATATTAATTAGCGAAGTAGTAGTAAATTGCTTCTGTAATATACCTTTGCATTACATTCTAGGTATGATTATGAATTTAGTTTCCAATATACCTTGACCTCAGTTTGTAATTGAAGTTATGAACTTGAATTTAGTAGTCCAATATATTTTTTGCATATTAAGTGTTAGAGTTATCATGAAATGATTGCTCTCTTGAGTAAAGTATCCCCGGGTAGAGGGGCTTTGGGTCGGACCACCTACTTTCCTAGAGGCTTGCCTTGTCTAGGAAAGTGAATGGGGTTGACTATCTGTCGCTCCGGGCTTACTCATGTGGAGATTTTCAATTTCATATAACTATATGCTTTTACATGACATGTTCGTGTACCTCATGCATATAATGCATGTGGATATGTATAAATATGTTTGACTTCTATTTTTGGGTAAGTAACACAAACTTGTGGGTTGTGTAAATAGTTACACATCAATATGGTTTGAACATATTGATTTGGTGGAGGGATTAGGATTCCAACCTAAATTTCTAGAAGCATGCATACATAAATTGATTCTTTAATCAGATTTAATTAATAACAATGGTTTCTTTTAGATAAAAAAGATGGTCGCTGCCTATATTTATTACAACGGTCAAATAATTAAGACAGAACAAGGATGTAGTTATAGTATACATCTAAAAGCTGTTGTGATGCTTGGAGGATGTACTACTTTGGAAGTTGTGCAAAGGAAAATTCATCGGAAGTTAAAACTGGCGAGGAATCAAGTGATAGAGTCCATCACATTCAGACATCTCCAATTTCTAGATAGGTTTTGGCATGTGCCCTATCCGGTAAATGATGATGATGATTGGAAATATATACTTTCATTGGTTAAGTATATACCTGAGAATCAAATGATGGAGTTGTATGTCACTATAGCTACAATGGAGGTTCCATCGACATTGGAAGTTGACCCATCTCAAATTCATGAGACTATATCATATGCTCCTTCACATCAAGAAGTTCCATCAGCATCGGTAGTTGTTCCATCATTTCCATCGGCCACAGTTTTAATGGATAGTCCTCCGTATACTTTAGATGCATTGGTTGATGAATTTGAGGATGATGACAATTTTGAAGAAGAAGATGAAGAGGAAGTTGAAGAATAAGAAGAGCATGCGGAAGATCAGTATGTACCAACTCATGTGAGGTTCAACCGACCATTGAACCATCCTCCACTATTGGCTTCATGGTCGACTGAAGGCATGAATCGCTTGCCATAATTTGATTATTTAGTTATTACTCCCAGTTCAACATTTCCAGGAATCATTGGTGGCACAAATCTAGTGTCAGATAACGGTGTTATGTATATTGGAAGAGATTTTGAGAGCAAAGAAGCAATGAAAAATGTGATAAAACAATATCACATTGAAAGACATTACTCATATGTTGTAGAAGAGTCAAAGAGATCTTACTATTTGATCCGTTGTTACAAATATGAATCGAACTGTCAAATGCGTCTGCGAGCTATTATTGATAACACTTTTCATAGCTGGCGCATCACTAGATTTACTCCACACACTTGTGTGAACCCAAGCTTGGCACAGGAACACTTTTCATTAGATATTGAGTTTGTTTCAACTATTATTGTTGAAATGATTAGAGCATGTTAAGACGTCCCTGTGGTTCTGGTCATTGAGCGAATCAAACAGCTTTTTGGGTATCAAATCTCTTACTGGAAGGCATGGGCAGCACGGCAAAAGGCTATTCTGAAAGTGTATGGTGATTGGGATGACTCTTATCGAGTCTTACCACAACTGTTGGAGCTTCTATGCCACAATAATCAAATAGTCTATCAGTTACATACTATTGAATATGTTAACCAATAGAACCAACTTGACCGCTCAATGGTTGTGTTTGATAGATTATTTTGGACATTTTTACCATGTGTGGCGGCTTTTAGACATTGCAATCAGTTCATAAAGATTAATGACACATTTCTGTATGGAAAGTATACAAGAACTTTATTGATTTCCACCACACAAGATGGAAATCGAGCCCCTCTACCTATAGCACTTGCAATTGTGGAGAAAGAGAACTTCTCATCATGGAGCTGGTTTCTGGAATGTCTCTAAGAGTTTGTTACGGATGAAGAAGGGATTTGTCTTATTTATGATCGCCACCGTGCAATCAAGGAGGCGATACAGTCTGAGGGTCTTTCGTGGAGACCACCCTATGCCCATCATTGATACTGTATTCGATATATTGCTAGCAATTTGCGAAAGAAGTCCAAGAATGAGTCGATGAAAAATGAAATCTTAAAAATTGGTATGAACATCCTTTTCTGTTTAAAATGTTTTTATCATAGTTATTTTTGTAACTGTTCACACTACAAGAAAACCTCCTCTTAGCAGCGGTTTACAGAAACTACCTCTAAACTACACGTCAACAATCTATTAGCGGCGGTTTTATGCATTTCGCGACGGTCAAAGAAAAGCGTCGTAGTACCTCATTTTGCGGTGGTTTTTGGTAAATTTAGTAGTGGTTTTACGGGCTATTTAATTAGCGGCAGCTATAATCACCGCGAAATTCAGGCGTGTCATGCGCCTGCTTAGCGGCGGTTAAAACCGCCGTTAATTCTGGCGTGATTTCGCGGCGGTTTTAATCGCCACTAAGTGTATTGCCGATTACATTTAGCGGCAGTTTAAGCCACCGCTAAATGTATAAGTTTTAAAACTTTATCAGTGGTTAAAACCGCCGCGAAATGCTGACCCAAAAAAAATAGCATTTCTGCTTATACTGCACCACTGCCCTGAAAAACAAACCAAACAAGAATTCTAAGAAAAATAAAATTCTTAACAACAATTACATGGACAATTCCTCTTGTAACTAATATTTGAAACATCATTTAATAACATAAAATGGGCCATGCATTAACATACCACATATCAACTTCTATAGAAAGATATATGGGATTCTCAAACAACAACTAGGCATGATATATCAACTATCACTAATAATATTGGAAACATCATTTCATAACCTTTTCATCACCTAAATACATCGCCTCAACCCCATAGACATTTAGCATCCTGGGACAGAATAAAGCATTAGGAATTTTGGTAGTATTATGATGCTTATAACGCTAAAAATGATCACCTATCCAACAAAATAATAATTTAAAAGGGTCACTAATTTGATAAGGTATATTACCCTGTTGAAAATGACCATGATGCTAATAAAAATAAGAAAGTTTTGGAATGGATAGGTTGAGAGGTTTACCTTCTACCATTCATGCTTATATAACCAACATGAAGACCTAGATTCCCAAATGTGAATCCCCAACAGAGAAGAGCCTTCCATTTAAAAACATGGCCAAGTATCCTGCTAACCAAAGACTTAGGGATACATGTAGTCTCACCTGGTATCCCCATGAGGCATACTCTCTAGCTTCTAGAGTAGCAAAAAATGATCCCATGACATTCCAAACTTGTCGAGAAGGGCATAGATGAGGGCGTACGATAGATGTCTGAGCCCCACTTCCATAAAAGAAGGTATTAATCCAATCATTGAATTAAATAATCAAATGCAAGTACAAATTCTTTTTCTACCTCTCCTTTACAATGGAAAGAATGTCGCCTTCTAAGGTCTGAGTCTATTTATTTCCATCCCTAACATTCTCAATGGGAAAGAATTCATCATATGTTTCCACTAATAAAAGTATTCCCCTAAGATTAAAAATATTTCATAGGCCAATTTCTACCTCACCATGGGATAGATAAATAGTTTTGGTTACTAGAAACCATCAACTAATCAACTCACTATGGAATTATGGTTTATGGTACATGATAAACTAAAAAATATATGTCTCCTCATAATGATGAATAGCATGCAATTGATAGGGGAATTTTCTGCAGATCTACCTAACCCAAAATGGCCATGCCCATTCATCAGAGAAATTACCACTAGGGTGCAAATCACACTTTCAGCTCAAGCCACTTTTTTAGTTTTCTAGAGAGAAGATGAGCATGTTTGAGTAAATATGAGAAATCAATTGATGAGTGAGATCATGAATATATGAAACTATGGTGAATTTTTAAATGTATAATATTTCCCTAAGAACGGTGCCACAATTAACTGACTATCCTCAGAAACTATCATTTTAATATAGTAAACAGAGAGTGAAAACATGTGAGACTAAAGGTTGTATTCAGGTGAAGAATAGAACTATCATCCTGATGTCCAAATCTATATAAAGGTATTCTATTCAATAGAGGATAATTTTGATGTTCATTCAGAATAAGAACCTTTAAAACATCATTGTTATAAAATACTTTGTATCGATGGTTGACATTATGGTTCCAGGAAATAAGGTCTCTCCAGTATACCACATAAGAAGACATTTGAGAAATAGAGGAAATATTTAAAGAGAATAGAGAATATATTAGAAGATATGTAACCATTAAGAGAGAATCAGTTGTGCTAATCAAACAAAATAAGTTCATAACATGGAAAACATTATGTGGACCACATGATCCATTCTAGGTCACGAAAATCACATAACCCATAAAACATCTTTTGATCACATGATTTTTCTTAATACATATAATAATGTTACCATGTGAAGGTAACATGAATCACATAAAGATTAGTAGATCATGAAAAAATCATCAAGAGACAACCGAATCACATAAGATAGACTAATGGCCAAGGGTGTGCATCAAAGTTCAAATAAATTACCATTGATTAGTTCATGGATTGATTAAGTGAGATATTTAGACAAGGTGATCACAAAAAGAGGTCAAGTGACATGATCACATGATTAGGTCTCTTGTATGGTTCTTGTGATAAGGTCATGAAAATTTGTCTTGAAAAAAAATCGCACGAGAGAGGAGGTTTTGAGAGCTATGGAGCTTCATGTCACCGGTCAAATGACCAGCCTCTCACCCCCTATTTATAGGGAACCTCAAGGAATATGAATGGACTTATAGAAGACCAAAATATGTTTTGAATTCCAACTAGATAAAGCATAAGAGACTCATAAAGTCATTTCCTACCTCATAACTGAGTCCTTGTTCCTTCGAACATCACTTTTGTGGGGGGGGGGGGCATTTTTTGACGCTAGCCAAATGAGCATTGTATATTTTAGGAACAAAGAAATTCCCAAAGCATAGGTATTAATATATACCCAAAGGAAAGAAAATTCTAGCATGTATACATATAGATTAATCACCTAGGTCACAAGGACCATGTGAACTTCAATGAGGCTCATGATCACATGACCCTAGGAACATCATGCAAAGGGGTTATGTAATTCATGTGATTTGTTCCTGATCATGTGAAGCCCCATAAAATAGCCCAATTAATCATGTAAAACCCCTTTGATTATTCTTTTTTATCATATGACATGTCATCTAACAATCTCCCAATATGTTCATAAAATAAAAGTTAGAAAAGAGGTAAGCTTAATGGGAAGGGAGTTGCATTGGTTTTCATGTGATGTGGTTACGTGCCTCATAAAAACTATTAATGATCATGAAAATCACCTCAGAAAACCATCTTGATCTAGTGATATCCATTCAACATGTCTGTTTGGACATGCAACACCCTAATGAGTCCAATTCCCAATGCTGAATTTACAACAGAAACATCAAAGAGCCTATTACCATAGATCATCTAACCAATGAAAAAAACACATCATTCTCTTTACCACCTGAGGTTATTGTGATCATTCAAGGTTAGCCACTGAAGCTCCT
The DNA here is from genome assembly GCA_963277665.1 of Viscum album. Taxonomy (NCBI): domain Eukaryota; kingdom Viridiplantae; phylum Streptophyta; class Magnoliopsida; order Santalales; family Viscaceae; genus Viscum; species Viscum album. The sequence continues at coordinate 5,212,384 of OY728129.1, forward strand.
CCAAGATCAATGGTTTTTTAAAGGTTCCATACACCAAACATGTTATATATACAAACCAACCTTTCCCATATTTGTTCAACACATCAATAATACTACTCATGGTCTGATGATGCATCGTCACCCTCTCCACCTCCATCTCCTGCTGCCACCTGTAAGAACATTATATTGAAAATTAAATATTGTTGCATATTCATAATTAAACTTTAAACCAATAAAAGTTTGAAAACTAAATGATTTTTATTTTTTGTGATTTACCTGATCACCACCACTCGGTGCACTACCACTGGGGGCATATTTGATCATCTGCTAATATAAATTAGTCAATGCTTTCTGCATAGCAGATATCTGAGCCCCTTGGTCTTGAACTGTGGCTCATAGAGAAGAAATCTCTCTCTGAGAATCTTCAGGTATGGGATGACTATAACTAGGAGTAGATGCGGCTGGAATCCCTGATGGACTTCTAAAGACCTTAGATGGTACGGGTCCCAAACCCATCCCGCGCACTCTACCAGGATGCTCCTTCCCAAGGACTTGAGCAACCGGGTCATCCTGGGAGACTGAATAGGACTGCCCAGGATTGGCATCCCATAGTTCTTTAATTTTTACCTATAAATCAAATATCAATACATATTATCACAGTAAAAACTGATAATAAGTTATTATAATAAAAATTTGACTTCATACCCCAACTTCTTTGGTAGGCTCATTAACAAAGGAGCCATCTGATTTTCTGTGAACATCCAACCACAGTTCAGTCCGGGAGGCTTCGTGCCCTAAATTCTATGACTGCATTAAGCAAAGATAAATAAAAAATTCAATATATTAAATAGATAATATTGTATTATAAATATTTAAACTATTTAAAATATTACCAATGACATTCGTCTTCTAGAAAATCTTTTTGAGCCCGCCGTGTGAGGGATGACTTGCTTCGCCCTATTTGATGCATTCTGTCATGAGAGATCCTGAAATAAATAAAATGCAATTTAACATTAATGTATCCAATATCATCTCCTCTTCATATACATGTATTAATGTAAAATGAGGATAATATAATAATATATATTTCAATACCATCCTCTTCTCATCACGATGTCGGTCGACAAAAACTTTCCACTGCTCTTTTGGTACCCCACTGGGAAGCTTTTCATACATTTTTTCCAAGGTCAACGAAGTATCGTTGACATCACACCATAATCTCCATTTTAAATATTTCCATTTTTTACCAAGATTTTTCAAAGTCCACTTCCGTGCTATCACATCAGCAACTGTGAAGTGGAAGAACATCTGTATACAAAAATTCATTTTGAACATATTAGTAACATAACATTCAATTAAACCATAATGTAATAAAATTACCTTTATTTGAGAATCGAAAACTTCATTTTTCCAGTTTGGAGGCTTATGTCTCCAATCATCATATGAAATGGGAAGGGAAATGGGTTCCGCTGCCAACTGACCTATAATATGGACAAGTAACCCCGCAACATCATCCGTAGGGACCCCATAAGAATCAAATGGCACGACTATCTTTTGGCCATTCAAGTTCCAAACATCTGAGCTTTTTAAGTGTTTCTCCAAGGTTTCATTTTTGTCATCTTCAATGAGCAAACAATTAGTATAAACAAAATGCAATAAATTTATTTAATTAAAATTTATACCTATGACTGTGACCCTCCAGTATGTCCAGGATGAACTGGAAGGGGTCTATCACCGCCCAACTGATGAGGCACCTATAGGAGGATTCGATGACTCTGCCTCTAATGGGAGGCCCTCTGATGGTGTGAGAGATGGTGCAGGGGGAGATGGTGCGGGGGTGAGTGCCTCAAATGTCATGGGGAGTGACCCAGATGGACCGTCATCCGTCGCAGAACTAGAAGAAATAGTATACCGCTTCCTCCTTGTCATTCCTGTCATTTAATCAAATAAAATTAAGTTCAGAATATATATTTCAAAAAAATTATGCAGAAAAAAAAATTAAAAATGATAATAGATGCCCAGTACTAACAAACAAAATATATATAACAATGATAATGAATGACTACAGAAATGAAACAAGTAGTTGCTGCATGAATGAATAATTGTACATACAATCATTTTCCCCTTCAATCATGTCGGTTTCCTACTCCATTGATTCATCCACTTCATTCATCCTTTCAAGATTAATATTTTCAATATCATGATGGACAAATAATTTTGCTTCCTGTTGTTGATGACATTCAATTTTAGAGGTCAAATCTTCCACTTCATCACCCATATCATACAAATCTCTTTGTATTACGTGAGTAACTACACTCCACCCTTCATCCACAACATCATTCACATAATATACCATTTTTGCTTGCAATGCTAAGATATATGGATCATTCATTTCACGATCACCAACATCCATCAAGCGAGAGAAGTTCACAGAAGTAAATTGCAATGAATCTCTTTTAACACCTCTGATAATATCGACCCATTTTCATTTGAATAAAATAACAAAAAAATGTCCATGGTAGTTTAATTCAATAATACCATGAAGCTTTCCATAGTATCCCACTTCAACAAATGTAAATATACCACTATTCTGTGTTTTCAAACCCACTTCTCGATCGACTGTACGAAATCTAAAGCCATTCACATTATAAGCATCAAACTTTCTAACTTGCTTTATAGGACCTCTAGCAAGAAACTTCAAATATTCTGACAAGTCTGCTCGAGTATCAGTATTCATGATCTGAAAAAAGAAATATAATTTAATAGATTTAAAAATTGTATGTTTCAAACTCATATTCATATTTATTGCAATATTTATGAACTTACACGTCGTGCAAACCATTATACAAGCACTTTATTCACAGATTTCATTATATATTTCTCATTTCGTGTTCAGACTCTCATTCGTCTCTTTGTTTGTATCCTCAACTCTTCAATAAATGGATTTTCAATTTCACTATTCAGCAGCACATATCTATGTGCCTGTAATAATTCCAATTCTGTCAGTGTCACATTTGAGGTCCTCCCAACTGATCGGCCAATAGTAGGAAATATTTTTGATTTCTGATGCATTTGAGATTGATTTGATGTGTTGTCAACATGTCCAACTCGATTAAATCTTGTATCAATATCATCTAAATACCTGGAACAAAAGGTAATACATTCCTCAGCCAAATAGCCTTCAGCAATAGAGCCTTCTGGTTGAGCTTTATTTCTCATGTATGATTTCAAATGCACAAGATATCTATGAAATAAAATAATAATATTATGCATTTATTTAAATTTCAAAATTTGTTTACTTAACTGGAAAACATATAAATAAAATACCTCTCAATTGGATACATCCATCGATAATGAACGAGGCCTCCTAATTTAGCTTCTTCAACCAAATGCACAGTTAAATGCATCATGATAATAAAAAACGATGGAGGAAAGATCATCTCCATTGCATAAAGAGTCAATACAAACCTCTCATAGAGGTTTTCAAGTAGAAATGGATGTACAACTTTCTCACATAATTGCCTGAAAAATGTGCAGAATTGGAGTACAATAGCAGTAACTTTTTCAGGTAATAATGTACGCAATGCCAATAGTAGTAACTGCTGTAACAAAATATGTGAATCGTGACTTTTCAATCCATGTAACTTACGATTCTTCAAGTCAACACACCTCAAGATGTTACTCGAATACCCATTAGATACCTTCATATTCTTTAAAATTCGAAGGAACGTATCTTTATCCCTATTTTTCATTGCGAAAATGGCCAGAGCATACTTTTCATTCTCATCTGGCCAGAGATCGCATTTTATGTTCATTACTTGTAAGTCTTTGTGAGCATTAAGATAATCCTTCGACTTTCCATGCTCATTAAGTAATGTGAAAATCAAATTATCACAGAAATTATTCTCAATATGCATCACATCAAGATTGTGGCGCAACAAATTAAATTCCCAATACGAAAGTTTGAAGAATATACTTTTTTTCTTCCATTGTTGCGTTCTGATTTCACTTGACGATGCACTTCAGAACCGTTTTCCGCTATCATTCAAATGATGAAACTTCCCAAATTCTGTTTCAACATTTTCAAGCCGTGTCAATATTTCAGAACCGGTTAACAACTTTGGAGGCGGTCTACGATCAATGAAACCATTAAATTTTGATTTTTTCAGCTGAAATCTATGAGATGCATCGAGAAATCTTCGATGGCATAAGAAGAACCATTTTCTACTGTGAGGTAGCCGTTTGGGCTCAAAATCAAAGTTACAAACGGGACAAGCCAAACCCGTATAAGTGTTCCAACCAAATAAATTCCCAAGCCCAGGGAAGTCACTAATGGTCCACAATAAAGCAGCATGCATATTGAACATTGTTTTAGAAGAAACATCAAATGTCTCAACACTGTTACTCCATAACTCCTGCAATTCTTCAATCAAAGGCTGCAAGTATACATCAATATCATTTCCAGGCATTTTTTTTACAGGAATAATCATTGAAATGATAAAAGATGATTGTTTCATACACATCCACAGAGGCATATTATAAGGGATCAAAACAACTGGACAAATGCTATAACTTGTACTCAAAGTCCCAAATGGGTTGAATCCATCGGCAACTAATCCAAATCGAACATTCCTAGGATCAGCTGAGAAATCTGGATGTAATGAATCAAATGTATTCCATGATTGGGAATCTCATGGATGTCTCATTAACCCATCATTTTTATTATCTACAGAATGCCACTTCATGTGTTCGGTGGTTTTTGATGACATGAATAATCTTTTCAATCGTGACTTCAAAGGAAAGTAACGCAAAACCTTTGCAGGTGTTTTTATTTTATTCTTCTTCATGAAATTATGTTCAATCAGACTTCCAACATCACCCTTTGACTGCCATCTAGAAGAAGAACATTTCTTGCAATTCTGTCTACTTGAATCCTCTCCCCAATAAAGCATACAATCATTGGGACATGCATGTATTTTTATATAATTCAGACCAAGATTGTTAACAACCTTTTCATATCATAAAAAGATTCTGGGATTTTTGCTTCATGAAATGCATCATGAATCAATTCAAATATCATGGACATTTCCTTATTTGTAATTCCACATAGACATTTGATATGGTACAACTTCAGCAGAAATAAAAGCTTTGAATATTTCAAACACCCACTATACAACTCTTGATTTCCATCGTCAACTAAATCATGAAACACATTTTTCTCAGTGAAGTTTTCTTTTACATTTGGCTCTACAGAATCAAGAAGAGGATCCAATGATATGTTCCAATCTTGATCTACTTGTGTTACAGTCTCAAAAACATCACTTGTCATGTTGCAATTTATAGCACCCTCTTCTGGTTGTTCTGATATGTTTTGATGCTGACAGTGGTGTCTTGCAGTGCTGAATGCATCATTTATGAGGTTTTTCATTTCATTTTCCATTTTTAATGAACTTGGGACCTCATTCTGTGGATTACCATCAGTGCTCAATCTTTATGTATTTTTCGATTCTCCATGCCAATTCCAACACAAATATTGACCAGGGAATTGCTTCAATATTAAATGTTCATAAACTTCATCTCTCTTCAACCATGTTCTAAATTTACATTTAAGACATGGACATCTTATTCTCCCTTCAACGGATCTATTAGAAATCGCAAAATCTAAAAACTCATTCAAACCCTTAACATACTGAGGTGTGTTCCTCGGTAATGTGATCCAACTTTTATCCATGTATATCACAATGTGCCTACACAAAATATACGATAGTGTAATATTGCAGAATCATAATATAATAAAGATGACCCATTGATCATAAAGTATGCATAATATAATAAAGATGATTCATTGATCACATTTACTACTTACTTAGCATGCCCAGACAAACCAAACAAGTCTGGTCCCTAGGAGACAGTGTGAAAAACTCATTGAGGAGAAACAAGAATATCGGGTTACACAATTATCATAACACTGTCAATCACACATTTATGTTTCCTCAAACAATTTCTATCCCCACTACATTAATGAGATACATTGGTCCACTCAGATTACTTCCACACCCTCACAAAAAATACTACAACTTTCCTGAACATCTCATATACTCACATGCTTGGTCATCTCAATTAAATGTTTTATTTTATTTTCCATATCTAGAAATGGGATACCAGTTGGTATTTATAACATCCATCCAAAATTACTAATATAGAATACCAATGCATGGGTTCCCATTTCTAGAGTTTCCCCTCATTGGATTATGTTTAATAATCATTACCTTCACTTATCAATATTATAGATCAATAAAAATAATATGGAATATTTTTTTACCATATTTAGTTTCATAATTTGAACAATGTTGTTGATACTTGTTTATAAGCCAATGAATATTCTTCTCACTAGATCCAACACAGTGATAACAGATTATGATAATTCCCCCACTTAATTTCAATGTTTTTTCATCTATTAACCATTTATTTAGTCGTGATTACCTATTCTTCAAAGATGGACAAGGATTATTTAATTCATTAAAAAGATGAGTTTTATTTTTTTGGTCTTTATCAACATTACTATAAATTATTATCTTTTCATTACATATAATCAAGTACCTTTTATTTATATAATAAGCATATGGTTCAAGTGATCTTTTATTTTGAGTGATGATACTTTTTTTAAAATAATTAAATGGTTCTATCCCATTTATCCTCATAAACCAAAGAAAAATATTCATATATCTATTATCCATATATATTACATGGTTGTACCTTCCATGAGTTCCTCATGAGGGTGTCGTTGATTTAGAGACAGAGATATGTTAGACCTTTTGAATTGATATTTGTTATTTTCTATTGGATCTAAGATTAGTTAGACCATTTGAGGTCACTAATAAGCTCATATAGGTTGCTTATCGATTAACATTGTTGGTTTTTATGATAGATATTCATGATTTTTTCTACATGTATCATCTCAGGGAAATACCATCCTGATCCCGCTCACATTCTAAGTTGGGAAGAAATTGAGTTTGAGCCATATGTTTCTGTTTTGGAGAAACCAATTGAGATTGTTGACTCTCAAGTGAAAGTATTTTGTGGGAATTTTATTCCATTGGTTAGGGTTCTATGGAAACAAGGATCAAATTATCATGAGAATTGGGAACACGAGTCGTTGATGAAGGGGCAGTGAACTCATATTTTTCCATGGATTACATATTTTACATGACTTATTGAGGAAATAAATTATTTATAGTGGGGAGTTTGTAAGATACTATTACTGATCTATCAGGTATTTTTTATCCTCTTCATAGTTTTCCTTTTTTCCATTGTCTTTAAAGGACTAGGAAGGAATTGGTAAGATACCTGAAATGGTGAAGTCATATATTTGTTGTACTTTCATCTTTAACCAGCTTTTTCTACATGATTCAAAAGTCTTTCACACTGTATAACTAGGTTACACACCGTGTAACTATTAATAGATACAAGTCATGAAAGGGTATTCATGCTGTGAAAGTTTACACCTCGGAAAGAGTGGTTTCACACCGTAAATTTTAAAATAATGGATTTTTAATTCGAGGTGAAGGATTTTTCAACATACTAGAACACCATGGATTTCACAGCAGGTAATAGTATTACACATCATCAAATGTCCCACATGTAGTTTTTAAAATAGGCGAGTGGCTATTTTGGTTTTAGTTCTTTTCTCCAGGCCCTTGGATCCCTACCTAGAGATCTTCTTGGGTTATTTTGGGAGACTATGCTCTATCTAGATTGATCCATTCAACATTGGATCTTTTATTATAGTTGTGGCGCATCTCTCTGGGTAAGAAATATTTCTGATTCTTCATTTCTCTTGATAATGGTGGCACCCTAGGGTAACATTATCAGATATGGTGGCCTAAGTTTTTGAATCTTTGTGTATTCTTCTAGATCCTTTGGGAGATCTCATTATGGAGGCCATTCCTTGGTTAGTTGTGGTGCGGAGGATGTCTGTTCTTAAGGTATTTGGTGTTTTCCCTTTCCACCAACCCCTTATTTTCTAATTTATATCAATATTAATGTTTTTATTATATTCTAGGGCCTTCATTTTCATCATTGGGTTTTCATTGTTGGTGGATCCCAATACGGGAATGTGTGACTTGAGCTTTGAGGTAGGTGGTTCCATCTCTAGCCTATGATAATTATCCTAATTTCTCTTAATTTATAAGCTGATTTATCAAATTGGAATGGCTATTTTCATTTGTTTAAGAAGGGGTTTTTGAGACAAATGTTTTTCCATGATTTTTGATAAATGAAAATGAAATGGGTACTTTTAAAATATTGAAATTGATTTGTGAAAATGAGCACTTAGGTTACCTTGGGTGCTTAGGTGGAAGTTTTATCTTGAGTCCATCGTCCATGTTTTGTGATTATTAGGAGGTTTTCTCATGGGTATTTCCTTGGTTTCCTAGTCCCATTGTTCTAGGGGACAACTATTAGCATTTTTGGGGGGGTTTACTCATGGGGTATTCCTCTTCTTCCTAGGAATGTGTTATAGGAATTGGATTGTGCACATGATTTATTATGGTATAAGTATTCTTCTAGTCTAAACTATAGTGTTCCTTGGTACTTATTCCTCTACTACTTATTTTATTTTGTACTGATTGGATTTCTGAGTTATAATTGATATACATTTTGTACCTACTTTTGTTTAGAACTAGGAAAAAGGGAAATGTTTACCCATGTTTTCTATATAATTTCATTACTGCTTATCATTCCATGTTATATTTAAAATAAGAATACATGAATAGTTATATAGAGGCTTGATATGGAACACTCAGGTGGGATCCTATGGAGGCTGTTAGCTCACACCTTGTGCACCTCCTTAGGGGTACGTAGACATTTGTATGTCTTCCAATACTGGGAAGGGAAAGGCGCTGAAGTGAGGTGGTGAGGTTTGTGTTAGCTGGTTTTGGGTAGCTGGTGGTGAGATGGAGGGAGTTTATCCACACCATCTCATGGAGTAGTTTTTGGTTTTAGTCCATGTAGTTAGACTTGTTTTCGAAATGTTGACTACTTTTTTAATTGTTCTTTTCTACTGTCTTTTGACAATTATGGTATATATATTCCTTTAGTATTCCACATTACTTTTAATTTTGTGTATACATATATGCAATGTGTTTGATCATGTTGGGATAAATTTTTCCCTTTGTTTTGTTTTTTGATGCATTGGTGCTTGCCTCCAACCCACGAGGATCAGGAATAACCTTCGGGTATATAACAGAATGGGTCAGTTACCACATTTGAGGGTTACCCGGGTCAATTCAATACACAACCTCAATGGAAACTCTTCCTAGAATTAAATTAAAGATGAGAGTGACCCCCATATCCAACCTCCTATAGGCCCCGGGTTGATGACTAGAATAGGGGTATAAAAAATAAGGATGAGAGGAATTACCATCATATGTACCAATAATAAAAAAATAATAACATTGAACAACATCATAATATATATATATATATATATATATAAATTTAAATCAACAATAATACTTTAAAGAATGAATACGTAAAAAAATAAAAACCCCAAGATAAAAATACCAAATAAATCTCCATGGTAGTGATTTCACAACAAACACCAAGCACAAAGATAGTACGACCCAACTTAGTCACAAAAAATATCCTAGGAATCTTGAATTTTTTATATATATGGGGTTTATCATAATATGTATCCTTAGTATGATTATACACAATACCTCCAATGAAAAAGTTAAAGGAGTATAATAACACATCATTGAACAAACAACATAACTATTAAGTACATAGTAGGTCAACTATTGAAAATACTCACCAAGACTCGATTACTAAATATCATAATCATGCATAGTAAAATAATATCAGATGAATATGACACAAAGGCACCCTAAAACCAATTTCTTATTTTTTTCACTATCGCACCCTAATATAAAATGTCATATTCTCCCAATATCTTTAACATTTATTCTATAGAATACTATATCTCATATTACAACCATACCACAAACCTTATCCATAACATCATCATTAGCCAATAGCCTCTATCACATATCACATATCATCAACACTTCTCTAATCCAGTACTGTTGGGAATCAAAATCATGAAGGAAATTAACCTAATTCCCTCCACCTACCATGCACAGCCTCTAATATATATCCTTACATCAACACCACAATAGCCCATACCATAAATACCACTTATAGTCCACTATTTTACTTACATCATATCATTATCTCAATACACTATAGGGACTTAGAGTGCACCTAGTTTATAATCATCTTCAATAACTCAAAGGGTTTTATAATACGTCATGTACCTTCACATAAATAACCATTAGGGTCTTCTATTTCACTATATACTTTAGAAGTATGATCTTACCCACCTCAATACATCAAATATAATTCTAAAACTAGAAGGGAGAGTGGGGATGGGGGAGTAGGCATGCATCCATTCCCTCACCAACCCAAATGTTAGGGGAAACAACCTAGTACCCAGGGCTTGTTGTGATTCGAGAAGGGTATCTAACTCAAGTGGTATTTATTCAAAAACCAAAAATAATAATATTTAAGTATATTTATAGACACACACAAGACCAAAATAAGACATAAATAAACAAATATAACTTCTATAGTTAGTAAAAATCACCACACTACTACTACCTCACATTACCATCACTGCCAACTATAAGGCCCCGCCCTTAAACCTTACTTAATCTTGAGTTGTTACAAGATTACACATTGAGGATCTTTTCGGGTTTAGAGTTTTAGAGAATTAGATCATAAAACTTGAATTACATTCCACATATAAACAAAGTGGTTACATAAAGATAGTATTCTTCTTTCCCATAAATGGAAACATATTTAAAATAAAACATGGATTCTTTCTTGACACTTCCTTGACACTATCATCATATCATGTACCTTTCCCTTGACCTGTGAAAAACATTTCAAAAAACTTGGGATGAGCATAAAAAGCTCAGTAAGGGATATAAAAATATGGAAAGGAAACATGGGTACATATATACATAAGAATGAAATAATACTTTACCCATAAAACTTAATCACTTTAACATGCCTCATCAAATCATGAATAAATCATATAAATCATAAGACATAAAGGTAACTTGAGGCATTCATAACATTCTTACGTAGGGAGTAACCCTCTTGGTTACATTTGGAATACCCATCATAGTATATTCCCTAAATCTCTTCGGAGAAACCTTAATGTTTCACTCCTTCGCTTTACCCAATGCATTAGAGAGCTATATCAGGCTCACCCGCCCTTAGTCTATCACGGAACTACCCGTCTTCATAATAATTCCCAAGAACCTCAACATAATCGTATCACATAAAACATGCATAAAGGAAACATAACATTTCCACCTTTCAATCACAAGATATCAATACCACACATTGATATAAAAATATTATGAAAACCATTTTCAATACCAAAACAAAATAAAAGTAAAACATGGTATTTATTTTTCTTTAAAAAAGGGTATGGCTTGTAGAGGAAGCCGAAACTCAAATAATGGTCACGGTGGCAGAGAAGTCGTTGTCGCCGCATACGTACGACAAAAAAACATCCCCTTTTGTCGTTTAGTAAAATCTTAGTATAAAAAAGATTACTTTTGAATAAATGTAAAAGTCAAAGTGGTTTCTACACCGTATAAAATAAAGTTGTGTACAAAACGAAATATGGCTCAATGAAAGGAGATTGAGACGAAGTCCCTTACCTCGGGTCCGACTTGACTCGATCATTCTTTAACGTCATGAATAATAAACTTGAGTTAATTTATAATTGATTAAGAACCTTTTTAAAGTTCATTATTCCTTTTATATCACTTATTGCCATGTTATAAACATTATGTAACCATTTAAGTTAATAATGTTTGTTTTGTCGATATTTGGTTCTTAAGTCGAAAATGGACTTCTTACAATTACATGTTGTTCGTGTGGTCAAAGGTTCTTTATATCCAGAATGACATTCCTGATTTGGATATCATATATATCATATATATACATAATATACATGTATTTATAATATTACATAATCATTTATAGGTAAGAAATGAAATGCACCGTTCATGGAGACGGTAAGCCGTACGTACGCATGAACGCTACTTTCATTTCTTTGTCATAGTAATGGAATTAAAACTAAATGAGAGGTATGTATATTTTAATTCTAGAATTATATTCATCATTTAGATATATCATTCATTATATATATCCATTATATACATGTACTTTTAATATTACATTACATTTGGGGATAAAAAATGAAATGCATCGTTCATGGAGACGGTAAGCCATACGTACGCATGAACGCTACTTTCATTTCTATCTCAAACTTTAATGGAAAGAAATAATAATGATATAGAGGTATATTATAATTCCAGTATAACATCATATATAATAACTTTAAATCCATCCTTTACACATCCCATATATGGCATTAACGAATCACATCACTTTGAGGGGGCGGTAGTCCGCACTTCCTTAAATGAAGATATCGTGTTTACCCATAATGGAAACCATAAAAGTATGCCCAAAATTAAAAATACAGAAGCTTAAGTAAAACATAAACATATTATATATCATATATAAATATAGTGTCATCTTAATGGCCACCTTTGAAGGTGTTAAAATAATGTTGAACAATCATCGTTTCGGGAGGCAGAAATTCACCATCCACGGAAACAGTATGTTCTTTAACCATTAGATGTAGGTGTGTGTAAGTGTAGCTCAAATAATTCTTATAAAAACATCATAGTATATTTAGGATACTTTAGTTGTTGCAAAATAAAATAATAAAAAGAGGTTAGGGGGTTGGAGAAGCAAAATAAAACAAAAGGACTCAAAAGAAGACATTACCTTAAAATCGGGTAACTCCCCTTGGTTTGAGCTCAAAGGCTTCCTTGGGAAGACTTATGCCCAAAGTGAGGTTTCAAAAATTAATATAGGGATGTGGAGAGCCAAAATGGGAAGGGGTTGGACGAGCCAAATGCTTTGGGAGTGTGGGTAAGGAGGTAGAGGTGGGGGCCTTTTATAAGAGGAGAGGAGGGGCACTCTTGGAAAGTAAAGAAAAGTCACTTTATTTTAAAATGGTATTCGGATTTAAGAGGTCACACATTGATTTATTTCTAGGATAAGGTGATAAGGGTTCGAAATACACTCATACAATAGGTTTTGGACATGTTTAGGTCTTAGATATTACATTATCTTTCCATTTTATTTAAATCGTTAAATAATGAGGTCATCGCTGCATCATCATGATGTCATAAATAATTTAATTTATTTAATGTCTAAAAATTATAAAAAAAATACTATGATGTAGGAAATATTTTTATATTTACAATGACTATTTATAGTCAAAAATCTGACTTGTATAACCCCATGTAAAAATTGTTTTAGTAAAACATCTCATGTGTGTGTCATTTTTTACTTTAACATTAAATAAAAAGTTATTTATGTCATTTCCCAACCAAAGTGGCTCCATGGGGTCCCCAAGTTGACCCATGGCTTGTCTTGGTCGGCCATGACACATCCAATAAGGGTATGACATGTGTCTAGGTCATTTCATTTTATTAAAACATTATTCTTACCTTAAACTACACTAATTACCTCTAATCGAGATTAAAAACTTAATAAGTTACTATTCACCAAAAAATTATTATAATCTCATTGAACCACATTTTACTTATTAATGACAACCATGTATGTCTGATTTTTTAAATTCAAAACACAAAGATGGAAAATTTTCATTTAAACAAAAATTCAGTTTTTATAAGTACCACTTAGTGGTTTCACTATTCATCAAAAATTGAAGTTTTTCAGAAAAATACCAAAACTTCACCCTAAGCCATATTTGATATTCTGAATTCAAAAATGATTTCTATTTTACAAAATTCAAAACATATAAGATGCATTAATTAATTTAATAATTAATTCCCTCTGTCATGACAAATAGCGTGTTTTTATGAAACAATAAGTATCAAAAGATTGACACTAGTTTAAGTCCAATTTCAAAGTGAAATTGATTCCAATGACCACCATTGGATAAAATGGTAAAAATATATTCTAATTTCACTTCAAAAACAATTCAAAAGATAATCTAATCATATAAATAAATTAGATTAAAAAGAGGTTTTGAATTAATATACAACATTTTTCACTATTCATTAAAAAATGAACTTTATCGGAAAAATACCAAAAATTCACACAAAGTAAATTTTGATGTCCCAATCATAAATAATAAGTTTATTTTGACAAAAATAGCTTATAAAATTGTTAAAATATAGATTTAAAAAGGGTTCGCCATCAAAAGGCAGTAAAACAATCTTTTAAGAATATTAGTGTATTCCATGAATAAGATTGTATTTATTTTCATTTTAAGCCTCTAAAAAACTATTTTATTAATTAGTAGACATAGATAAAAATATCTATTATTCATTACTTACTTGGGATGTTACATCCTTCCCCCCTTTTGAAAATTGCGTCCCCGCAATTTATTTACTTATCGAATAAATGGGGGTACTTATCCCTCATTGCATTTTCAGATTCCCATGTTGCCTATTCCATCATGTGGTTTTTACAAAAAACCTTTACCTGATTAATCACCTTATTCCGTAACACTTGCTCCCTGTGGTCAAGAATCTGGACCGGTTGTTCCTCATAAGATAGGTTCTCTTCCAGCTGAACTACCTATGGACTTAAAACATGAGATGGATCTGGCATATACTTTCTCAACATCGAAACGTGAAAAACATTGTGTACCTAAGATAAACTCGGAGGTAAAGCCACTCGGTAAGCAACTGATCCAACTCTCTCCAGAATTTCATATGGTCCGATGAACCTTGGACTCAGCTTTCCTTTCTTATCAAATCGCATCACACTTTTCCATGGTGATACTTTGAGAAAAACATGATCACCTACCTCAAAAGAGAGATCCTTCCTCCTGTTGTCCGCATAGCTCTTCTGCCTACTCGGAGCTGTTCTCATGTGTTTCTGAATCAGCTGAACTTTTTCTGCCATCTCTTCTACCAATTCTGGTCCCATCAACTTCCTTTCACCCACTTCATCCCAGAAAGCTGGAGTTCGACACCGCTTCCCATATAATGCCTGAAATGGTGCCATCTGTATACTGGAATGAAAACTATTATTATATGAAAATTTAACCAAAGAAAGATGCTGGTCCCAACTTCCCTGATAATCCATCGAACAAGCTCGTAGCATATCCTCCAAGGTCTGAAATGTTCGTTCTGACTGCCCATCTGATTGAGGATGAAATGCTGTACTAAAATTTAATTCAGTACCCAACGAATTCTGAAGGCCTTTCCAAAAGTTAGAAGTGAACCTAGGATCACGATAAGATACAATGGAGAGGGGAACTCCATGTAACCTGACTATCTCTTTAAGATATAAATGGTAAAGTTGATCTAGGGAAAAAGTATCTCGTATAGCAAGGAAATGAGCAGATTTAGTCAAGCGATCAACAATAACCCAGATTGAATTATTACCTAGAGATGTCTTCGGTAATCCCACAACAAAGTCCATGGATATATTTTCCCATTTCCACTCTGGCACTGGTAAAGGCTGAAGCATCCCTTTCAGTAACTGCCGCTCTGCTTTAACCTGTTGACATGTCGAACACTTCATAGTAAAATCAGCAATATCTCTTTTCATTCCATCCCACCAGTAATACTCTCGCAGATCTCTGTACATCTTAGTACTTCCAGGATGAACTGAAAACAGAGAACTATGAGCTTCACATAACAACTCTCTCTTCAACTGTGAATCACAAGGCACACACAATCTCTTCCCAAATCTCAAAACACAATCATTATCAATGTTGAATTCAGGCAACTTACCTTTCTGAACCAGCTCTACCTTTTTTTGCAACTCACTGCCTTTCTTCTGTGCTTGCTTGATTCTGTCTGATAGAGAAGATTTCACTGATACTTGAAACAAAACATGAGAACATCCTGCACCAACAACTTCTATGCCAAAGTTCATCAAATCCTTAACCAAAGGATCACGTTCCAAACACAACATTGCTAATGAAGCATTACTTTTTCGACTCAAAGCATCAGCCACTTTATTTGCTTTTCCCGGATGGTATTGAATTGTACAATCATAATCCTTGATTAATTCTAGACATCTCCTTTGTATCATGTTCAATTCTTTCTGAGTGAATATATAATTTAAACTTTTGTGATCGGTATATATTTCACACTTTACTCCATACAAATGATGCCTCCAAAATTTTAAAGCGAAAACAATAGTAGCTAATTCCAAATCATGTGTAGGGTAATTTAACTCATGAGTTTTCAACTGTCGTGAAGCATAAGAAATTACCTGATCATTCTGCATTAGGACGCAACCAAGTCCTTTTAATGAAGCATCACTGTATATAACAAACTCACAATTCCTGGAAGGAAGTGCCAAAACTAGAGCATTCACCAATCTTCTTTTCAATTCCTGAAAACAATCATCACATTCTTTTGTCCAGATAAACTTAACACCCTTCCGAGTTAGCTTAGTCATTGGACTAGATAACCGTGAAAAATTTCTAACAAACCTTCGGTAATATCCTTCCAAACCAAGGAAGCTACGAATCTCAGTTACATTTGTGGGTCTTGGCTAGTCTTCCACAACTTTTGTTTTTGCAGGATCAACAGTTATCCCATCTTTAGAAACAATGTGACCAAGGAAAGAAATTTGTTGCAACCAAAACTCACACTTTCTGAATTTTCCATACAGTTTCTTTTCTTTTAAGGTTTTCAAGATAACCCTTAAATGTTTTTCATGCTCCTCTTTACTTTTATAAAACACCAAAATATCATCAATGAAAACCACAATAAACTTATCCAAGAACTCATGGAAAATTATATTCATTAAGTTCATGAATACAACAGGTGCATTGGTTAGACCAAAAGGCATTAATACAAATTCATAATGGCCATATATTGTACGGAATGCGGTCTTCGGAACATCCGCTTCCTTTACCTTCAGCTGATGGTACCCCGATCTCAAGTCAATCTTTGAAAAATACTGAGCTCCCTGGAGCTGATCAAATAAATCATCGATATGAGGCAAAGGATATTTGTTCTTAACAATGATATTATTCAAGGCTCTATAATCTATTCAAAGTCTCATTGAACCATCTTTATTTTTAACAAATAAAACAGGAGCACCCCTTGGTGATGTGCTAGGTCGAATGAAACCTTTATCTAATAAATCTTGCAATTGCTCCTTCAACTCTAAAAGTTCAATTTGAGCCATTCGATAAGGGGGTTTTGAAATTGGATTAGCATCAGGAACTAAGTCAACGGTAAACTCAACTTCCCGATCTGGTATTATTCCAGGCAACTCATCAGGAAAAACATCAGGATACTCATTTACCACTGGCACATCATTAATCTGAACAGTTCCTTTATTTTCAACGATGTGTGAAAGGTAACATTCTTTTCCATCTTTTACAAGTTTCTCGGCCTCTTGATAAGTTATCAACAGTAAGGGTTCATTCTTGTACACAAACTGAAAGTCTTTCTGAAAAGAAACTTCTTTAGCTCTACAGTCAATCTTAGAATGGTAAATAGAGAGCCAATCCATACTCAGGATAACATCAAACTCTACTAGAGGTAGAACAATAAGGTTTGAAAGTAGTTTCTTTCCACATATAAGGATAGGAATATTATTATAAATTCTTTTTGCATCAACATTCCCCCCAGGTGTTTTTACCAAAAGTTCAGGAGTCATTTCTTGAGATGGTATTCCCATTTTACTAGAAAAGGTTTCAGAGATGAAAGAATGTGTAGATCCCGAATCAAACAACACACTGGCATAATCCGAAAAAACAAACAAAGTACCTGATACAACTTAATTTGATGGCCTGACATCTGCTGAAGTAGTTGCAAAGGATTTCACCACCCCTTTCTGCTTGTAGTCCAACTGCTTCCCATCACTCAAGCTCTTTGTCGGACACTCGTTTGCATAGTGACCCATCTCATTGCACTTATAACATTTCACTAACTGTAAATCAAATTTGGTCTTACCTTCACCTTGATCCTTTTCAGTGCAATTACGAGCCCTATGTCCCATCTTACCACATCGGTAGCACTTTCCAGAATTCAGAATACATTCCCCAGCATGCCTTTTTCCATATTTATCACAAACTGGAAACTTAGTTTTCTTACCATCAGACTTTTTTGAAGAATTATTACCTTTCTCCTGCCACCTCGGTCTCTTCTTCTGTTGGTTGTTATAGAACGCTTGATCATCGGCAAACTCCATTTCCACCTTCTCAGTACATCGAACAAGATTTTCATAACTTTTAAACTCACGAGAAGCTAATGCCCTTCGATATTTTGGCTTTAATCCTGAGTAAAAACGATTGATTTTACTATCAAGGTCTCAGATAAAATTTGGAGCATACCTTGCCAATCGAGTGAACCTTTCTTCATAGGTAGCCACTGAGTCTTCCTCTTGCCTCAATTCCAAGAATTGTTTTTCCATCCTAAGTCGAACAGCCTTAGGAAAATACTTCTGAAGAAACATACCTTTGAATTCATCCCAGTCGAGAGAATCAATCTCATCAGCGTCCCTGATATTTTTAACCATCGACCACCACTGATCTGATTCACCCTCCAAACGGTAAATAGAAAGACTAACCTTTTGATTGTCTGAACACCCCATGACATCGAAAATCTTATCTAGTGCTTTAATCCACCCTTCAGCTAGCACAGGGTCAAATGATCCTCTGAATGATGGGGGATGTTGCCTCATGAAATGTTCCACCACTGACATGTTCCTCTGCGATTGATCTGGCTGGTCTCGTGCATGGATACCACCTCCATTTATCGCTTGAGTCAACTGCGCCATTACTGCAACAAACTGTTCAGTTCCAATTCCGACCATCTCAGGATGCTGATTCAGAAGGTTATTTCCTTCTGTATGCCTTCCTAGCACTGCTTCCCTGTTTCCTCTGCGGAAAACCATTCTGAACAAACATGTCTTAGATGAAGAAACATGGTAATCTGTAAATACTATATCACTTCAATTTGACCATAAAAAAAATATTTTTGGATAATCATTTAATATAATTCTAACTCCTAAAGTTATCTAAACTGACCTCTGATACCAACTATAAGGCCCCAGCCTTAAACCTTACATAATCTTGAGTTGTTATAAGATTAGACATTGAGGATCTTTTCGGGTTTAGAGTTTTAGAGAATTATATCATAAAACTTGAATTACATTCCACATATAAACAAAGTGGTTACATAAAGATAGTATTCTTCTTTCCAATCAATGGAAACATATTTAAAATAAAACATGGATTCTTTCTTGACACTTCCTTGACACTATCATTATATCATGTACCTTTCCCTTGACCTGTGAAAAACATTTCAAAAAACTTGGGATGAGCATAAAAAGCTCAGTAAGGGATATAAAAATATGGAAAGGAAACATGGTTACATATATACATAAGAATGAAATCATACTTTACCCATAAAACTTAAGCACTTTAACATACCTCATCAAATCATGAATAAATCATATAAATCATAAGACATAAAGGTAACTTGAGGCATTCATAACATTCTTACGTAGGGAGTAACCCTCTTGGTTACGTTTGGAATACCCATCACAGTATATTCCCTAAATCTCTTCGGAGAAACCTTAACATTTCACTCCTTCGCATTACCCAATGCATTGGAGAGCTATATCGGGCACACCCGCCCTTAGTCTATCACGAAACCACCCGTCTTCATAATAACGCCCAAGAACCTCAACATAATCGTATCACATAAAACATGCATAAAGGAAACATAAAATTTCCACCTTTCAATCACAAGATATCAATACCACACATTGATATAAAAATATTATGAAAACCATTTTCAATACCAAAATAAAAGAAAAGTAAAACATGGTATTTATTTTTCTTTAAAGAAAGGTATGGCTTGTAGAGGAAGCCGAAACTCAAATAATGGTCATGGCGGCGGAGAAGTCGTTGTCGCCGCATACGTACGACAAAAAAACATTCCCTTTTGTCATTTAGTAAACGATTTGTATAAAAAAGATTCCTTTTGAATAAACATAAAAGTCAAAGGGGTTTCTACACCGTATAAAATAAAGCTGTGTACAAAACAAAATATGCCTCAATGAAAGGAGATTGAGACGAAGTCCGTTACCTCGGGTCTGACTTGACTCGATCGTTCTTTAACGCCCTGAATAATAAACTTGAGTTAATTTATACTTGATTAATAACCTTTTTAAAGTTCATTATTCCTTTTATATCACTTATTTCCATGTTATAAACATTATGTAACCATTTAAGTTAATGATGTTTGTTTTGTCGATATTTGGTTCTTATGTCGAAAGTGGACTTCTTACAATTACATGTTGTTCGTGTGGTCAAAGGTTCTTTATATCCAGAATGAAATTCCTGATTTGGATATCATATATATCATATATATCCAGAATATACATGTATTTATAATATTACATAATCATTTAGAGGTAAGAAATGAAATGCACCGTTCATGGAGACGGTAAGCCGTACGTACGTATGAACGCTACTTTCATTTCTTTGTCATAGTAATGGAATTAAAACTAAATGAGAGGTATGTATATTTTAATTCCAGAATTATATTCATCATTTAGATATATCATTCATTATATATATCCATTATATACATGTACTGTTAATAGTACATTACATTTGGGGATAAGAAATGAAAAGCACCGTTCATGGAGACGGTAAGCCATACGTACGCATGAACGCTACTTTCATTTATATCTCATACTTTAATGGAAAGAAATAATAATTATATAGAGGTATATTATAATTCCAGTATAACATCATATATAATAACTTTAAATCCATCCTTTACACATCCCACATATGGCATTAACGAATCACATCACTTTGAGGGGGCGGGAGTCCGCACTTCCTTAAATGAAGATATCGTGTTTACCCATAATGGAAACCATAAAGGTATGCCCAAAATGAAAAATAAAAAAGCTTAAGGAAAACATAAAAATATTATATATCATATATAAATATAGTGTCATCTTAATGGCCACCTTTGAAGGTGTTAAAAGAATGTTGAACCATCATCGTTTCGGGAGGCATAAATTCGCCATCCACGGAAACAATATGTTCTTTAACCATTATATGTAGGTGTGTGTAAGTGTAGCTCTAATACTTCTTATAACAACATCCTAGTATATTGAGGATACTGGAGTTGTTACAAAAGAAAATAATAAAAAGAGTTTAGGGGGTTGGAGAAGCAAAATAAAACAAAAGGACTCAAAAGAAGACATTAGCTTAAAATCGGGTAACTCCCCTTGGTTTGAGCTCAAAGGCTTCCTTGGGAAGACTCCTACCCAAAGTGAGTCTTCAAGGAGTAAGAGAGGGATGTGGAGAGACAAAATGGGCAGGGTTTGGCCGAGCCAAAGGCTTTGGGAGTGTGGGTAAGGAGGTAGAGGTGGGGGCCTTTTATAAGAGGAGAGGAGGGGCACTCTTGGAAAGTAAAGAAAATTCACTTTATTTTAAAATGGTATTCGGATTTAAGAGGTCACAAATTGATGTATTTCGAGGATAAGGTGATAAGGGTTCGAAATCCACTCATCCAATAGGTTTTTGACATGTGTAGGTCTTAGATATTACATTATCTTTCCATTTTATTTAAATCAATAAATAATGAGGTCATCGCTGCATCATCATGATGTCATAAATAATTTAATTTATTTAATGTCTAAAAATTATTAAAAAAATACTATGATGTATTAAATCTTTTTAGATTTAAAATGACTATTTATAGTAAAAAATCTGACTTGTATAACCCCATGTAAAAATTGTTTTAGTAAAACATCTCATGTGTGTGTCATTTTTTACTTTAACATTAAATAAAAAGTTATTTATGTCATTTCCCAACCAAAGTGGCTCCATGGGGTCCCCAAGTTGACCCATGGCTTGTCTTGGTCGGCCATGACACATCCAATAAGGGTAGGACATGTGTCTAGGTCATTTCATTTTATTAAAACATTATTCTTACCTTAAACTACACTAATTACCTCTAATCGCGATTAAAAACTTAATAAGTTACTATTCACCAAAAAATTATTATAATCTCATTGAACCAAATTTTACTTATTAATGACAACCATGTATGTCGGATTTTTGAAATTCAAAACACAAAGATGGCAAAATTTCATTTAAATGAAAATTCAGTTTTTATAAGTACCACTTAGTGGTTTCACTATTCATCAAAAATTGAAGTTTTTCAGAAAAATATCAAAAATTCACCCTAAGCCATATTTGATATTATGAATTCAAAAATGATGTATATTTTACAAAATTCAAAACATATAAGATTCATTAATTAATTTAATAATTAATTCCCGCTGTCATGACAAATAGCGTGTTTTTATGAAACAATAAGTATCAAAAGATTGACACTAGTTTAAGTCCAATTTCAAAGTGAAATTGATTCCAATGACCACCATTGGATAAAATGGTAAAAATATATTCTAATTTCACTTCAAAACCAATTCAAAAGATAATATAATCATATAAATAAATTATATTAAAAAGAGGTTTTGAATTAAAATACAACATTTTTCACTATTCATTAAAAAATGAACTTTATCGGAAAAATACCAAAAATTCGCACAAAGTAAATTTTGACGTCCCAATCATAAATAATAAGTTTATTTTGACAAACATAGCTTATAAAATTGTCAAAAGATATATTTAAAAAGGGTTTTCCATCAAAAGGCAGTAAAACAATCTTTTAAGAATATTAGTGTATTCCATGCATAAGATTGTATTTATTTTCATTTTAAGCCTCTAAAACACTATATTATTAATTAATAGACATAGATAAAAATATCTATTATTAATTACTTGGGATGTTACACCGACTATAACACAATGACCATCCCCACATCTTATACAAAGATCCACAATAAAGTTGAATAATTTACCATCATGCCTCATCATTTATCCCATTTATAGATTCATTTCACCAACCATATTACATTATTTATATTTTATATTAATCATATTTAATGACAAACCATGCAGCCATCACCCATATTTTTCCCAACTATTAACCATTAATTAAAAGGCTTATTTTTTTAATATTTACCCATGATCTTTTTTAATTCCATCGAACCCCATGTCATGATCATGATTAAAAACTATATTCCGTTCCATAAGGAAAATACCAAATGTTCATTTTTCATATAACCAAGTCATGTCCCATAACAACCCACTCATTCCCTCTTTTCAACCATGTAAAGGAGGAAATATCCCCACTACACAATCCATAATCTCAATTTTATTCCATAATACCACCCATTTAATCTTTTCAACTATGCTCCTCTGTACTCTAGGATTTATATAACTATTCAATATTAACCTATTGTGTCATAAATCATTGAATCCATGTTCAAACCTCCAATGAAACGATAACATACCAATCATTCTCAATATTATCACCATGCGTGAAGTATATCAAAATTTTCTATATTTCAAACCTAGTTAAATGGATACATACCTGGAAAAGACGGGTCATCGGAGATGGAGGTCGCGGGGTCGCCAGAGACGGAGGTCACGGGGTCGCCGGAGGTCGCGGGTCGCCGGACGGTTGGGGGTCGCCGGACGGTTGGGGGTTGAGGGTTGCGGGTCGCCGGGGGGGTTAGGGGAAGAAGGGAGGGCGCGGGGGTTTGGGGGATCGATTGGGGTGGGGGGTAGGGAAGGGTCAGTATTGTTAAATTAAATTTCGGGTTTCACGGTGGTTTATTAAAAACCGCCGCGAAACCTTTTAGCGAAAACGTTTAGCGGTGGTTTTGTGAACCGCCGCCACAAAACCGCCGCTAAACCTGGTTTTTTTTGTAGTGTCAGATGACTGCTTGTATGATAGCATATGATCCTCAACAACAAAGGATGGAGGAGCGTCTTCAAGATATTCATAGAGTGAATCCGGAAGTGTATGATTACATGATGCAAATTCCAAAGCATAAATGGTCGTTGGAATATGATGATGGGAGGAGATATGGGCATATGATGACCAACATCGCAGAATGTATAAATGGAGTTTTCAAGGAAGTTCGAAAACTACCTATCATAGGTAAATATGAATATTTGAATATATGTTACTCAGAAGAGCTACTATTATAATATAATATTTGTATAATGTCATAAATCTAAATTTCAGGGTTGGTACAAGAGACCATTTATCGTAGGGTAAAGTACTTTCTGGAATGAGGAAAGCTAGCTGAAGAGGGCTTGAACAGAGGTATGCGCTATGGATACCATTTCCAACGCGAGCTAGATACAGTTCTTCAGGAGGCCACAACTTACCATGTAACTGCATTTAATCATGCAGAGCAACGATTTGAGGTCGCTGAGCCCGGTGATGCTGTGGCATGTAGCAATGGTTGTGTGCGAGTTGTTTTATTGGAGAAGTGTTACTGTGATTGTGGAAACTTTCAGGCACTGAGATATCCCTGCGGTTATGTGATTGCTGCATGTGCTTACGTGCATGTATCTTGGGAGCAATTTGTTGATCCGACTTATCGACTCGAGAGCATCAACTCATGCTACAGTACTACGTGGATGCCAATCGGGGAATATCAGAATTTTCGGCTGCCTGATGGCGCACCCACGCTTCTACCGAACAACAATAGACTTCGACCTAAAGGGAGGCCAAAGTCGACTCGTATTCAGAATGAGATGGATTGGCCTAGTGAACATCCAACTAGACGACGGTGCAGCATATGCTGCCAGGAAGGTCATATGAAGACACGTTTCCCTATACACATAGGGAAATAATCTAATGGTTAAAATGAATCATGAACTCTATCAGTTACTGTAAAACTTTTTACATGTAATCATTTTTATCATCATCACCATTTTGAATCATATTTGTCTTACTTGTATATAGGGTAACTTTTGGAAAATGTACCATGATTTCAGGTGACATTTTTTGTCGAACGATCAACATTACATGAGTAGCTTTAAATAGACAACACCAACTCAAAAAAAGGAATTTACCTGTATAAGAAAAAAAACCATTTGAACTATTAAAATGAAAATGTCATCAGTTTTTTATAATGAAAGATGAACTTATAGTGACCACAAAACAAAAATGAGGAAACTCCGAACGTCTTCACCCCAACACCCCAACACGGGAGACAACAACTAACCCAATGTGTTTATGCTTCTTTAAATATTAAATGATAAATTTCATATCTTACATGATAAATGTCATATCTTACATAAAATTAATGTTTTACTTTTTGCACATTCAGATGGAGCAGCCACTTTTATCTGGCCAGGAGACGCACGTGTCGCGCGATGTGTTGGCACGATGACCTGTTAGACATCTTCATGTTCGGAGAGCGCATCGTTTCTATTATGAGGCACCGCCGACAGCTATTTTTCCATACCTTAGATATGCAGGCTTTTATGGAGTCGCTATGTGTGACTTCAAGACCATCGACCATCATTTGATAGCTGCGTTGGTTGAGAGATGGTGGCCAGAGACACACACATTTCATCTCCCAGAGGGGGAGATGACTATTACATTAGAGGAAGTCGCCTACATGCTGGGGTTACCTATCCATGGAGATGCAGTTACGGGTGCCAGTACTGGCGATTGGGCTACATTCATACAGAGGCTGCTAGGCATTGATGTCATCAGCGCACGGGGTGTCCTCCAGGGTTCGCACTTGCGCATGAGGTGGCTTGATCAACATTTCAACGTCATTCCTGATGATGCAGATGAGGAGACGCTTCTTCAGCACACACGTGCATACATTTTATGGCTTCTCGAAGGCATGTTGTGCATCGACTACTCCACCGCTTTGGTACACATTATGTACCTCCCATTACTTGAGGATCTGGATCAGACGACTACATACAATTGGGGGTCCGCTGTATTAGTACATCTATACAGATCTCTCTACACCAGTTGTCAGGATGATTCAAATCAGATTACAGGTTGCATGGTGTTAGTACAAATATGGGCATGGGAGCATTTTCCATGCATCGCTCCTCGAGTTGTCGCACCGCTTGCACCAGAGCTACTTCAGGACTGTCCTTGGGGACGATGATATGTCTATGTCATTACTTTCAGTTATTTAGTACTTTTGTTATTTTTTTTATAAACTTATCGTAGATTACTCTTTTTTCACCAGGTGGAGTCAGTCTCAGAAGTTTGAACGTACTCCGAGACATAGTGTGCACAGATTCCGACAGATATTCGACGCTATAGTGCCAACTGATGTAAGTTAAACAGTACTTTTTTGTAGGAATTTTTTTTATCACTATTTTAAGTTATTTAAATATAATCTCAGTAACATTGTCATGCTACTATATGTCTTATTTTTTGAGTTTACATTTCAGGTTTCATGGACTCTTTATACAGGTCATGTCTACGCATCACTTCCACTATACTGCACAGTTATGGCTGGAGATCGTGCTGCAGTGGTGCCACTCATTCACTTCCACATCATTGAGTGGAACCAGCCAGACCGGGTCATGTGTCAGTTTGGTTTTATACAACATATCCCCTTGGCACCATGACAGTCTACTGAGTTACATTCGATTGTTCTTATAGGTAGACAGACGACAGACTGGCGGTGACATCATGCATTTTATATCCATCTTTGGGATAGGCGTGCCCGATTCACTAGCTTTCCACATGGATATACCACATCACACTCTCATTTATCTGATCAGGGGGATTATTCACACTGGTATCAACATTACACCATCATGCACCTTACACGTCAGGGGATTGACATTCAACGATTGGTATGTTTACTAAGATTTATTAATTTTTTTAACTCATTTTTGATATTAATTTGATTGTTATTTCATTTGAAGGCAGACACCATTGGTCAGCTTTCACATTCTACACAGCCTCAGAAGCATGCATATATTCTACGGGAGGTAGTTTATCAGGATGTGTTGGATCATCTCCGGTTGATACGTGACATTTTTTTTGATAAGGAGCCACAGATATATCCTGATCCATATCTTCAGGAAGAAGCACATGAGGATGAAGATGTCCCTGCTATGCCTGCTGAGGAGGATGCACCGCCACCGTTGCTACCAGCTGGACGACAGAGACAATCACATCCGGAGGGGCAGAGGCGACGACATAGACATCCGAGAGTGGCTCCTACAGATGTCATCGCACCACAGAGAGATGATCCGGCCCAGCTGACTGATTATTTTTCACAGTAGGGAGACGCTTATATACCACATATGGCGTCTTCGAAGACTACTATGGACTTTGATCTGGGTGCGGTCACATAACTTATCACGGCCCCCTCTCCTCCTGACGAGGAATTCTTCAGTACCCCATTTCTACCATTTATAGGAGCTTCAGAGCCATATGGAACCCCATATGATTTGGGGGTGTCCTCCTCACATGGTTTTGGTCAGTCCTCTACACAGCACCATGGGGAGGCACCAGAAGCACTGGAAGAGGAGGAACCTGCAAAGAGGACACCGGAGCGACAGGGACGTTGGACGTGGAGAGGACGTGAGATTCAGACGCCGCGTTGTGGTACCGGGGGCATCATCGTTGATGTTTTTTGATGTAATGCTGTATATATTAAAAAACTTATTCACTATGATAAGTAATTTTTGTTTAAGTCAAATAACAAGAAAATCAAAAATATAATAAATACAAACTGATTTCAATTAACTATTAAATTATAAAGTACAAGTACAATATAAACAAAATTTGTCACACCAACTAAGCATCTGATAATTTCTTGAAAAATGAAAAGAAAAACATACATATAGTAAACAAAAAATATTTTACACGACTACTTAAATATTTAAAAACATTAAATTTATAATTATATAATAATAAATATATTTATAAATGTAAATTACTAATATGTAATTAATTAATTAATAATTAACCATTAATAATTAATAATTATAATGATGAATAATAATTAATAATTACATTACTAACTAATTAATTATTGTATATTAAATAATAATATTTTATAGAATTTCAAAGTCACATACTTGAAACATTTTTAAGTTTCAAGTAGTTGGTTTTGAAAGCCTATAAAATATTTTCTATTGACATTTTTTACGTAATTTTTTCATTTTCATCTATTTAGTATATGTTTTATCCATGTTTTAAGTTTTATTCATATTGGTCATATAGATTATATTTTATAGGCTTTCGAAGTCACATACGTGAAACATTTTTAAGTTACAACTAGGTAGTTTTGAAAGCCTATAAAATATTTTCTATCAACATTTTTTATGTAATTTTTTTTTATTTTCATCTATTTAGTATAGATTTAATCCATGTTTTAAGTTTCATTCATATTGGTCATATAGATTATATTTTATAGGCATTCAAAGTCACATAGTTGAAACATTTTTAAGTTTCAACTAGGTGGTTTTGAAAGCCTATAAAATATTTTTTATCGACATTTTTTACGTATTTTTTTTCATCTATTTAGTATATTTTTAATCCATGTTTTAAGTTTCATTCATATTGTTCATATAGGTTATATTTTATAGGCGTTCAAAGTCACATAGTTGAAATATTTTTAAGTTACAACTAGGTGGTTTTGAAAGCCTATAAAATATTTTCTATCGACATTTTTTACGTAATTTTTTTATTTTCATCTATTTAGTATATTTTTAATACATGTTTTAAGTTTCATTCATATTGGTCATATAGATTATATTTTATAGGCTTCAAAGTCACATACTTGAAAAATTTTTAAGTTTCAAGTAGGTGGTATTGAAAGACTACATGTTTAACAATATTTCAATTTTTTTTATAAATAATTACTTATAACTATGTAAACATAGAATAGTAATTATAGATTTAAAATTATATATATATGTACAAATATATAATTATAAATATATAAGTATAACTATAATTACAATATAATTCTAAATATAATTATAAATATAATTTTACATATATATATACATATTTATATATGAATATTAAATATATTTATAAATAAATTTTAAATATATATGTAACAATATTTTCATAATTATATATTTATAAATATATTCATATATATATATAATTATAAATATTTATTTATAAAGATTATTTTATAATTATATAATTAAAAATATATTTTTTATTTAAAAAATATATATAAATAGATTTATATTTATAAATATTTATTTTTAATTATATATATACATAATTATATTTATACACACACATATATATAACTATTTATAATTATAATATTTATAATATTTATATGTAAATATATAAATAAAACACACAAATCGGAAAAAAGACCCTTATATTTTATATAATATAACTATATAAATATAAATAAACCATATATTTTTAATTTAATACAATTTTTTTATTTACAAAATTATATATAAATTTATAAATTTATATAAATAATTATATATAAGGTTTATTTCATTATTTTATTAAATAATTAAATAAGGTTTATAACTATATAAATATAATTTTATAATTATATAATTATAAATATATTTATAAATATAATAATAATTAATTTAACATTTTTAAATACATATTTATAAGCTTATTTTTAAAATTTTATTTATTTATTTTGAAATTATTTATTAAAAAGGGATGAGGTGCAAAAATAAAAATAAAAGGGAGGGGCGAAAAAAAAACAAAACCAGAAAAAAAAAAAAGAAAAAAAAATCCAAAAAAGAGGGGGTGGCAAAGTGCCACTTGAAGTGGCGCTGGACACCCGAAGTGTTGAGTGCCACTTCATGTGGCACTCAACAACCCCAGATCCCTAAATATATTTACCCTAAACCCAATAAATTAAAAAAAACCCCTATCCTCAATTTTTCCAAGAGATGGTCTTCCTTAAGTCTCGGCTCAGAGCTTGTCATGGCTCGGTGTGCGGTGTTGTCTTCAACCTCCTCAGATATTAGTCATCATCAGCGTGTCGAGTTGGTCAGTCTTGGCTCAGATCTCAACTCGACTCAGTGTGCATTGCTGTCTTTGTTCTCCTCAGATCTCGATCAACGTTAGCGTCTTCCTCGGATCTTGGCTCAGATCTCAGCGTTAGCTCTTGAGTGACCGAAAAGGGAAGGATCATGTTTTTTTTGTTTTTTTGTTTTTGTTTTGAAGGAGGTGATGTAAGAGATGATTTTGGTGGATTTATGACATTGACGACACTGGTTCTCTCCCCGCTAGTCCCCTTTCTCCAATTCCCTGGTTGCTTGCTTCGAAGTCTGGTGAGGGTGTGTCTACAGTTCTAATCTAAGAAGATCCATGCCTAGAGAGGCATTTCTAGTTTAGAGCATCCCAGATCCCCTCACTGGTGAAGTTCCCTCAGTGTGGTGTTGGGTCACCCAATCCTAGGTTCTAATGGCTTGGCTCCACGTTCCTTGGATCATCTTTCGATTTCTTCTGTGACTGCAATGGCGGTGGGAGTCACATGGAGAGATAGGATTTATCAGGGATTCTATCTTTAGTGGAGATGAAAATGACTCATGAAGGCTTCAAGATTTTGATGTATTTTGTGATTGCGTAGAATTCGTTTTGTGGTGGTGATTGCATTTTTTCACTATGGTTTGTGTTTAAGGGACTTCCGACAAGTTCACCTATAAGGGGCTACCCCAGATGTGGTTCAGAGCAGAGAGTTTTCTCCTGATAATTTATTCTATATTTGGATATTTTAGAGGTTATGATCTTTCCATTTGTACTAGGACCGTGCACCCATGCACATGACAACTAGCCGAGCAGTGATGAGAAGGTGAAAGCTAGTATTAATGATTTTGATGTTGGGTAAGGGATTTCTTTTGTAGACTTGAATGAGTTGTTTTGACCTTGTAATCCTAGACCGTGGATTCTTGGTTTTTCTTTTAGTCGTTGATGTAATGTTTGGTTCCCCCTTATCCCTTAAAAGGGGGTTTATGATAATAATAAAAAATTAATTTTCAGTCAGTCCTAATATGGACTGAATCAAAGGTTGAAAAAAATACCAACGTTTCTAGAAAACATATGCTAATTTAGTGATATTTATTTACTGATGTTTCTAGAAAATATCAGAAAATGAGGTGTCACTAATTTAGCGATGTTTTATAGAATTTCTAGTTAGTGACGTTTTAAAACTTCACTAAATTAGCGACACCTCATTTAGAAAAATTTTCTAGAAATGTGGGTAAATGAATTAACAACATTTTATGAAAATTTTTGGATGGATCTTTCAAATTCTCTCCTGACCATTGCTTTGGTTCCCTCAGGGGTCCCCCCCCCCCCTTTGTGCTTCGGCCTCCGACGATCGGTGATGGCTCAGATTTCCCCCCTTTTCCATATTTCAAGGAGGCTCTTATGCGCCCTCCCCTAGGAATATATCTAGTTCAGAATGATTCATTAGAAAACCCTGTGGTTGCATCTTCCTTCTCAGAGAATGGCTCCCCCATTCTTGAGGTGCTGATAGTGTCTTTTGCAGTAGTGATGATGGATCTTCATTGGACCTTGGTATCGAGGTTTGGTGTCAACAAGGATCATCTAACATTTTAACAAGATTGCGTCAGGCACTGGGGCTTAGATCTACCAACTACTGTGTCAATCCTAGATAGGAAGGCATTCTGCATCATCTGGGATTCTAGGGCGGACTTTGTGAAAGCTTGGTGCAGGAGCCCACACTCAGGGGGAAATGGAGGTTTTCCCTCTCTCGTTTGTAGATGGATGACCATTCTGGTAGATAATTCTTCAGTACAGAGGTATGGATCTCACTTCCAGGTTTACCTCTTCCCCTCATCAATAAGTCCTTTCTTAAGGCAATTGGGGATTCATTGGGGATTTTTCTATGCACTGATGAAAGGAAAACATGATTGGCAGAGGCTTCAGTTGTGAGGATATGCATTGAGATGGATATTTCTCAGCCACTCCAAGACCACCTTGTGACCAGGATAGAAGGGATGAAGGATCGTCATCAACCACTGATATATCCTTCCTTTCCAAGGTTCTGCTCTTTCTGCCACATTTCAGGTCATTCTCTACAGGTTTGTTGCAAATATTACATGGATGGTTCTAATTATAAGAAGATACTTAGGTATTATACTCATCATCCTAGTATGTGGTTCCCTTCAGACCATGAGGGATGTGATCGGGGTAAAGTCACTGTTTCTGCTCCCTCTGCTCAGACGTCGGAGTCCTCCTCATCCAAGAATTTTCTATTGGTGTTGGGCGTGCATCCCCCAATCTCAATATAGTTCCTGTACACTGAGGCATTGGCGGGGATACATGGGTTCATTTTCTAGAGGAGGGTCCCCCTACCATAGGGAAAACCCTCAAAAACACTCCACGTCATTGCACTTTTTCTGTTGAGAATTGGGTTCCAACTCACATACGCATCTCAGACATCATTATTATTGAACCAGGATCAAGTGATCATGAAGCCTCCCCTCTTTCCTTGTCTAGGGAGATTCCCCTTCTGGCCTTGAACTCTCAACTATTGGTGTCTTCCCCTCTGTCTTCTCTAGCACCACATTCATCTTCTCCCCCTCTGTGCTCTCCTCTAGTGCCTTTGAAGTTGGATCAGAGTAAGATGGAAGGGAAGCTCTTTGTTTCTCCAGAAGTTACTTGTAGGGCATTGTCTAGAGGTGTGGTTTCTCCTATGGAAATCTCCTCGCAGGTGCATACTGGTTTTTGAACCCATTCTTAATCTAAATATGGTGCGTTGGTCTCTGAAATCTTGTCTCATAATGCCAAGGTCCAAGAGTTTGGGGCCAAATCCAGATGTACTTGGTTCAATGTCTAAAGTCTTGATGTGGAACACTTGAGTACTTGGGGCCAGGGCGAAGTCTCACTTCATCATCAACGAGTTTGGTAACAATTATGTTTCTATGGTGTCATTTCTGGAACCAAAATAGGTCTCTAAAAAAATTAAGGAGTATGATCAGAGGCTCAAAGTTCATGGATTTATGCATGGGTGTTGATTCAATAAGGTTTTCCTTATAACTTTTCCATTCCTTCTTGTTTTGAAAATCACAAACTCCTTATAATTAAGAAAATGTATGTTTTACCTCCATAAGGAACATTTACTTCTTTAAGGAAATTTACCCTTACCTAGAGTTTCTTATTCATAGAAATATTTTTTTCCTTAGTATACAAACTGGATTCATACCCAAAATTCCAAAAAGTTATATAATGTAAAGATTTGGAGCATTCTGTTTTTAGGATCTGAATTCTGGATGTGAACTGTAATAAAGTTCCAATCCGAATTCTGGACTCTGAACTCTTAAGTGGTTCGACTCCGAACTCTTAAGCGGTTCGACTCCGAACTCTCATAAAGTTCGACTCCGAACTTTTACTAGTTTGACTTTTAACTTTTACTAGTTCGACTCCGAACTCTGCAAGTTCATATTGCGATCTCTGGTGAAACCAGACTCTGAATTCCTATAAAACAGAATCCGAACATTTCTTAACATAATCTCCAAATTTCATTTTTTTAGACTCCGAAATTTTGACTTGCTTACACTCCGAAATATTGATTAGTTTTTTACTTACATATGATTCATTTCAAAACAATGTCATGCATTAAGTTATAAATGGTTTTTTATAAAACGATGTCGTCTATTCTGTTTCTAATTAACCATTGGTTGAGTTACACGTGTACAGGTCCCTCCGAATTTCATGGAAAATTTGACCGTTGGAAGAAGGAGCCAACTGTTGGAAGTTTTCCTATAAATAGGAGCTCATTTGGAAGATCTCAAAAGAGGAAATAAGTTGATTGATCTTGAAACCACACGCTGTTAAGGTGATTTCTAGAGAGAGAATCTTTTCATGCTTTGTGCGTACTAAACTACTCGTTCAGATTACTTCGTGCGACTCCGAATGTTGGTGATTACATTCGAGGACTTCTGGGGATAGGAAGACAGAGGTGCCGACTACTTTGAAGTTCGAGGGCTTCCTTACTGAGGAAGACAGAGGTTCCAACTACCTTGAAGTTGAGGGATTGCGGGGATAGCAAGATAGAGATTCCGATCTTCGTATCGAGGTCTTACCCTGGTGTGGGTAAGACAGACTTGCTTGAAAGTATAAATCAAGGGACCTTTATCCAAGGTTGTTGGATACCCTTCTCTTTGGGTTAAAAGACTTATATCTTGTTACTTGTAGTTTTACTACTTGTTTTTTCACTGCATACTGTATTGTAAGGAAAGTACCTTCTGGTAATTCCTTACACTTGTACTCTGATAAGTTTAGATTCTATATGCTTTAAGGTAGAATCTTATATTGTAAATCTCAGTTCCAATCCTAAAATTTGTGTTAGAGGTGTCGTGAATCTGCTTAGTTTAATATTGTTAAACTTAGATCTTTCATTGTCTAAGGAAAACATAGTTATCTGTAACCAACTTTAAAGGTTCCAAAGGAATTTTTAAAGTGTACAATTCACCCCCTCTTATATTTTGAGCATCTACATAATTATTTCGATCCTACAATTGGTATAATAGGAGGTCTCTGAAATACTTATACTCACGTATAAGTTGTTCATTCCGAACTTTGTCATTCCGAACTTTGTCGTTCCAAACTTTGTCATTCCAAACTTTGTCATTCCAAAATTTGTCATTCCGAACTGTGTCATTCCGAAAATTGTCATTCGGAAAATTTTTGTTACGAACTTTTTTCTACTAACAAGTTTGGTTTACAAGTTTTTATTAGAATGGCAGGAGTCAATGTTGGTTCTATTGACAATCTAAATCCTACAAGACCACCAATCTTTGATGGTAATTACTATGAGTACTGAAGAGATCGAATGAAGACTTTTTTTATCAATACTGGAGTGGACAACTTTGTTATGCTTACTGGTGATTATAAAATTCCTGATAAGGAAGTTAGAACTTTCACTAACCAGGAAAAGAAAGAGTATAAACTCAATTATAAGGTACGCAATACTTTACTTTGTTCAATGACTAGAAATATATATATCCAAATTTCTTCTTGTGAAGAAGCTAATTGTATCTGGAAGAAGTTAAAGGTTACACACTTTGGCACTTCTAAAGTAATTGAGACTAGGAGAGCTATGCTTAGAGCTGAATACCATGGATTCAATTTTCCGTATGGTGAACCAATCTGTAAAGTTCAACAGAGATTTATGACTATAGTCAATAGCCTACAGTCTATGGGAGAAAAAGGTTTAGATGATGAAGCTATTGTGGATAATATAATTGATATTATGCCCAATGAGTGGGAATCAAAGAGAATAGCTATAGATGAGAACAGGAAATTCACTCAAATTTCTCTTAATGAGTTATTTGGAACTCTTCTCCAACATGAAACAAGAATGAAGAGAGATATAGACAACATCAAAAAGAAGAATGGGAATGGTACTGTTTCTTTTACAACAACATCAAATCTTATGAAAGCTAAGACTCCAGAGAGAGTAACTAGATCCAAGTCTAAGAATATGGTTATCCAATCAGATTCTAGTGAAAGTGAAATCTCATAAAATGAGTTAGCAAATCTTGCTCAAAGGATGAACAAGATAGCTGGCCAGAGAAATTTCCAGTCCAAATATAAGAAAAAGGAAAGGAAAGATATGAAAGATGGAGAAGTCACTTGTTATGAATGCAAGATATATGGACATATTAGACCAGATTTCCCTTTTCTCAAAAAGAAATAAATGAAAGAAAGGCATTCTGAAAGGATCAGAAAGAAGTACTACAAAACCAAAGCTAAGAAAGTCTTGAAAGCAAGTGACACTTGGAGTGCCAGTGGTGGTGACTCTTCAGATGAATCTTCTGATTATGAATCTTCAGGACAGAAGAATCTTGGTCTTATAGCCAGATTACCTATAAAAAATCATTTTTTATGGCTAAGGTACAAAATGATGAATCATTGACCAATGTTTCTTTAAATTCTAATGATATAGAATATTATAACTCTTCTGACGAAGAATCCTCTTCTGATGAAGAATCCTCTTCTGATGAAGAAAATACTTTACCTACCTATGAAAAAGTTTCTTGGTTTGCTGAAATTCTTGAAATTTAGAGTTCTAAACTTAATAAAAAACTTGATAAGGCAAACTCTAGGAATTCTATTCTTACAAAAGAGATATCAGATATTTCTAAATATCTTGATAGGAAAAATGCTGATTTTATAAATATTTCAAAAAATCTTGAAGAAGTAAGTTCTGAGAATAACAAACATTCAAAAGAGTTAGAAAAAGTAATTTCTAAGAAAAGTATCTTCGAGCCTAGCTCTAGTTCAAAATCTAATGATTTTGAAGATAAAAACTTGGTTATAAAAGTCAAGTCTGAAATATTTTCCTTAAAGAAGTGTTTATCAAACTTTACCCATGGTAAGAAAATTTTTGATAAAATGTATTCTCAAATATGACCTTTAAGAAACAAATCCGGATTTGGTTATACCCATGAAAAACCAATTTTTACTAATAATTATTTTGTTCCACAAAGTGCCCCATTTTGTACAAAGTGTCAATGTGGTGGTCACTGGGCGAAGAATTTTTCTTTAAATAAAACCCAATCTCTAGGTTTTCATAAAGCCTATTTCTTTAAGAAAATGTTGGTTCCTAAAATTTTGGTGTATGGAAATCTCGGATCCAAGAAAGTTTGGATTCCAAAAGACTAATTCTTATCTTGTTTTCAGGAAAACAATGGAAGTACCAACAACAATACATGGTACATGGATAGTGGATGTTCCCGGCACATGACTGGTAACAAAATCTATTTTGAAAAGATTATCAAAACGAAAGGAGGAAAGGTAACTTTCAGAGATAATGCTCAAGGAGAAATTGTTGGTATTGGTAATATTGTTCTTCTAGGTAAAACTTTGATTTAAAATGTTTTATTTGTTAAGGGTCTTAAGCACAACCTCATTAGCATAATTTAGTTATGTGATGAAGG
This sequence comes from Viscum album, assembly GCA_963277665.1. Taxonomy (NCBI): domain Eukaryota; kingdom Viridiplantae; phylum Streptophyta; class Magnoliopsida; order Santalales; family Viscaceae; genus Viscum; species Viscum album. Next base: position 5,249,273 of record OY728129.1, read on the forward strand.
TTATCTTGTGAATTTTAGGAATGATAAGTGCTTAGTACACAATTCCAAGGAATAATTTATTCTCTTAGCCAATAGGCAAGAGAATGTTTACACTTTGAACTTAGAAGAGCTCAGGAGTCAAGACCTACCATGCCTAAGTGAAATGGAAGATCATTCCTGGTTATGGCTTGGAAGACTAGGTCACTGTAACCTTAGGAACTTATGTGAATTCTCTAAGAAGAAACTAGTTAAGGATCTACCGGAGCTTAGATTTGATTCTTCTAAAGTTTGTGATCCTTGTCAATATGTCAAGAAACATAAATCTAGTTTTAAATCAATTAGTGATGTCTCAACAACTGATGCATTACAGTTAGTGCACATGGATCTTTTTGGTCCAACACAAACTGGAAGTATTGGAGGCAAATACTATGTATTTATTTTAGTTGATGATTACACCAAATTTACATGGGTCTATTTTCTAGAAAAGAAGTCTGAAGCCTTTTATTATTTCAAAAGTTTTATAGCACAAGTTAAAAATGAGAAAAACATTCCACTAAAAACTATTCATAGTGATCATGGAGGAGAATTTCAAAATTCTGATTTTGAAACTTTTTGTAGTAAAAAAATTATTACTCACAATTTTTCAGCACCTAGAACTCCTCAACATAATGGTGTAGTTGAAAGAAGAAATATAATTCTTCGAGAGATAACTAGAACCATGTTGAGTGAATATTCTATAGCTAGACATTTCTGGGCTGAAGCTGTAAGTACTGCTTGCTATACTATAAATCAAGTTTTGATTAGACCTTTTCTTAATAAAACTCCTTATGAATTATGGAATGGTAGAAAACCAAGACTTTCCTAATTCAAGGTTTTTGGTTGCAAAGTATTCATTCTGAATACTAAAGATAATCTACATAAATTTGCACCAAAATCTGATGAAGGATTTTTCTTAGGCTACTCCATAACTTCTAAGGCATATAGAGTTTTCAATAAAAATACTTGTACCATTGAAGAAACAGTGCATGTAAAATTTGATGAGTCAGATCCTTTTGTTTTTAAACCATCCCAACCTACATCCTCAGATGTGTTTTCAAAAACTAATTGTCAACCTTTGATAGAAGAAACTTCTGATAAGGAAAATGTTCAAGAAGATACTTCTGAAACATTTACCCCAGAAGACTTTTTACCCTACGTTGATGAATAGGTTTTACAAAACACAAATCAGGTGTTTCTTAAGAATCATCCCATTGATAGAATCATTGGTGATGTAAATAAACCTGTAAGGACTATGAGTTCCTTGATAAATGAAGTAGAACATCTGACATTTATTTTCCAATTATAACCAAAAAGCACTGATGAAGCTTTAGGTGATGATGATTGGATCAAAGCCATGCAAGATGAACTAAATGAATTTGAAAGGAACAAATTCTGGACTTTGGTTGAAATACCTAAGGAAACTTCTGTTACTGGAGTAGAGTGGGTCTTCAAAAACAAGTGTGATAAAAATGGAGTCATAGTAAGAAATAAAGTTAGACTCGTTGCTAAAGGCTATAATCAGAAAGAGGGAATAGACTATGAAGAAACCTACGCTCTAGTAGCTAGACTTGAATCTATTCATATTCTACCTGCCTTTGCAGCATTCTTTAATTTTAAACTTTTTCAAATGGATGTGAAATGTGCTTTTCTTAACGGTTATGTTCAGGAGGAAGTTTTTGTTGAACAACCTCCTGGCTTTGAAGATACAAAACATCCGGATCATGTTTTTAGACTTACCAAATCTTTGTATGATTTTAAACAATCCCCATGAGCCTGGTATGATAGAATCACATGATTTTTACTTCAAAATAACTATGTTAAGGGAAATGCAGATCCAACCCTTTTTATAAATAAAGATAAGAAAAATGTTTTTATTGTTCAAATTTATGTTGATGACATCATATTTGGTTCAACCCAGCAATCTTTAACTGACTCTTTTGCAAGTCTAATGAAATCTGAGTTTGAAATGAGTATGATGGGTGAGTTAACTTATTTTATTGGTTTTTAAATTTCTCAAAAACTAGAAGGAACCTATATATCTCAGCATAAGTATATTAAAGATCTTCTCAAAAAGTTTGGTTATGACAATACTAAAAGTATAAGTATTCCCATTGGTACCTCAAATTCTTTAGATCTTGATGAAGCTGGAAAACCAGTAGATCAAACATCTTTTAGAGGTATGATAGGAAGTTTACTTTACTTAATAGCTAGTTGACCAAACTTAATGTTCTCAGTATTCTTATGTGCAAGATATCAATCCAATCCTAAGGAGTTTCACTTAAAGGCAGTAAAAAGAATTTTTCATTACCTTAAATGAACCATGAATCTAGGATTATTTTATACTTCTGGAAATGATTTTGTTCTAAAAATCTTTTCTGATGCTGACTTTGGTGGATGTAGAATGGATAGAAAGAGTACATCCGTAACTTGTAATTTCTTAGGAGATTCATTAGTTTCTTGGTCCTGCAAGAAGAAACATTCTGTATCACTTTCCACTGCTGAAGCTGAATATGTAGCAGCTGGAAGTTGTTGTGCTCAAGTGTTATGGATGCAACACACACTCACAGACTATGGCCTGAGTTTTACTAAGACTCAAATTTTGTGTGATAACACAAGTGACATTGCCCTAAGTAAGAACCCTGCATATCACTCTCGTAAAAAACACATAGATATTAGGCATCACTTTCTTAGGGATCACACACTTAAAGGAGATATCATTCTTCAGTTTATCGGAACGCAAGATCAACTTGCTGATATTTTCACAAAATAATTACCCTCTGATAGATTTGAATACATTAAACAAAATTTAGGAATGATAACCATAAGGTAATCATTCTTCATTAAATTCTTGTTGAAAAAGTCTCCTAACAGTAATAAACTCCTTCTCATAGGGGGAGTACATTTGATTGTTAGTGTAACTAAATTTTTTTGTAATTCGTTTAAAAAAAAAACTAAAAAATTTTTGTAGTTTTTTTTTCAAACTTTTCGAAACTGAAGTTTCTGGAATGGAATGGAAATTTATGAAACAAAAATTTCCGGAATGGGAATTTTCGGGACTGAAATTTTTCAGGATTGAAATTCTTGGAATAAGAACTTCCGGAATGGAGTTTTTTTTCGTACTAGAACTTCCAGAATGGAGATTTTCGGACTAGAGTTTTCGTAACGAGATTCTCGTACTAGAACTTTCGTAATGAGTTTGTTTTTAAATTTATTTCTTCAAGAAGAATATTACCAATTACGAATGATGTTTCTAGCCAATCCGAAAGCTATGATTTCCTTACTTATAGTTTCGTAATCATATTTTGCTTGCTGATATTTTCCTAAGTTTTTTTAAAAGATCAGATTCTAGTTTTCTTCAAATCCGAATGTTTTCTTTAAAAACCTCAAAAGATCAGAGTCAAGTTTTTATTGCGGTATTTTTCTCAACCGTTAGATAAGATCAAAGTTATTTCAACCGTTAGATGGATTTTGGAAGACCAACAGTCACTTCCATTGCCTATATAAAGGGGACCCCGAGACTTGTCCCACATTAGTTTTTCAAGATTTTGCGTCTCGAAGCCCTGCTTCTCTTCTTAAGGCCGATTCCGAACTTTGCAAAGCCGATCCGAATATTTCAGTTTTCTTCACTCCGAATGTCTGTTGAAGCAACATCTCAAGATATGTCGACTGTGAAACCAATCTCTAAGTTGTTAGTCTTTAGGGAAAGGTTAGTTCATCCATATTTCTATAAGCTTGATTCCCTTATTTCCAAGAATATAAAGCTGAATGGATGGGAAGATGTATGCGTAGCAAAGTCAGATAAACAGGATCCAGTTTATACTGATTTGCTGACCGAGTTCTATGAGTCTATTTCCTTCCTGATGGAAGATGGAAGAGAGTGGTTTTCTTTCAAGTCTTATAGGAAGACTTATAATATTTCCTACACCAAGGCCGAGAGCTTGTTTGGTTCGTCATATGAAGGAGAAGGTGAATTCTTCTCACACAAACTTCCCAATGTGCAAGGTAGTTTCAACAAGGAGAAGGCACTGAAGTGTCTTGGGCTTAAGGATGATTCAACTATCAAGATTGCTCGTCTCACTCCAAACAATAGAATTCTTCAGCTTTGGGTGCAATGTTTTCTAGTTCCAAGAAGAGGTGATAAAGACAATCTGAAGAAGAGTGATATCTATGTCTTAGATTTTTTGGTAAATCTAATAAAGATAAACCTGATGAGGCATGTCTTAGTTACGATCAAGAATATAAAAGAAGGCAATTTGAGAACTTAGATTATCATGTTTCCTGCCTTAGTATCTAATTTGATAGTTCGGTGTTTATAATCCTTCAAGCTTGCCTGCAAATCAAAGATCCGGAATTGCAAGATTATGCTAGTCAGTGATGATACCCTCAAGAGGATGAAGATGGGTTTTTCTAGTGAATCCGGAAATCTTTACCCCCTATCTGTGGAGGAGTTTGAAGCAGCTCAAAAAGAAACACACTCTCCAGAACCATACAAAAATCAAAGGAGGAAGAGAAAGGTTAAGGAAGTCGTTGCTGATAAAGAAATTCCTCAGGATAAGGAAACTCAATCTACTCCCCCCAAGCCAGAGAAGCAGAAAACATATACAGATGAAGTGGCAACCAAGTGGAGGGAAGATAAAGAAAATAGAAAGGAAAGGGATCCACAATTCGGATTGGACTCTGTAGAGGCTAAGGATTTAAAGGAAAGAGCCGCGGAAGATCTAGAGAAACAAGCGAAGGAAAAGAGAATGAGAAAGAAAATGTATGGAGCTGATTTGGTGCGATCTTTGCTGAAAGATACAGAGTTATCTTCCGAAATTCTTCCAGTTCCGGAAACATTTGGTGTTGAACCTTCTTTACCAGAAACTCCATCCAAGAACTATATCACTCCAGAAAAGGACAAGGGTAAAGAAGTAGTTGAAGAGGCCGAAGAAGAAGTTGCTGAAGAAGTTCCGGAATTAGAGGAAGAAGTTGAGGAAGAAGAAGAAGAAGAAGAAGAAGAGGAAAGTGAAGATTTGGATACCCTGATCAAGAAAGTACATGACTATAAAGATAAGGCTGAATCCGCAAATTTAGTTACTCCAGGAAAGGGAGATGAGGAAGCTAGCAAGAAACAGCAAGAAGAAGAAGAAGAGAATGTCTTGTATGATGAGGAAGAATCTTATGAAAGGAATTTTCTTGAGGAAGGAAAAGAAAAACAAAAACCAAATGAAGACCAGATCATTCAAGTATCTGAATCTAAGGAAGTATCCCTTAATAAGGAACCCATTTCGAGAGATTATAAGGGGAAGCAAACTCTTATGGAGACACCTATAAAAGATGTCATCAGGAAGAAAGAGGTTGGTGGCACCTCTAGAAGAAATTTGGTGAAAGCCGAAGAAGATCAGTCTCCAAGCAAAGTTTCTGATTCGGAATCATCATCTCATGGGCATGATTTTGTGGTTCAATCTCTGAGGAAGTTGGTGGACACCATTCTGATTTAGCCAACAATAGATTCAAGATTCCAGATGCTGCAACAAACTATGAATCAGAAATCATATTCTTTATCCATGGTTATGGATAAGTTTGTGAAGTTGGAAGCTGAACAAAAAAGTTTTCTTATCAATTATGATGTGCATAGGAAGTCCTGCAGTAAGGTAACCAAGTGGTCTAAGAGAGTTGATGAAGATTTAGTTCACTTTGAGAATTTTCAGGCTGAAGTTCAAAATGCTTTTGAAATGGAGGATAAAAAGGTTAATGAGATTTATGAGAAGTTGACCCAGGAGAAAAATTCTGGGAATCAACAGGTCAAGGATATGAATGGGAAGCTTAACTTAGTATCTCAAAATTGGAAAACTGAAAGATATTTCCGGATTGAGTTTCAGCAGAAGATGGAAAATCAAGATCAGATAATAAAGTTACATAAAGAAGCCTTGGAGGATCAGGCAGAGGCTTTAAAAGCTCAAGAAGAAAAGGTAAAAGCCTTGGAGAGGCAACGAGAGGAAGATCAAAGAGACTTGAAGAAACTCAAAGCCTTGTTAAAATAGCTCATTCCGAAGGAAAAGGAAGACAAATGAACCCACTCCGATCTTTTTTGTAATTGTCTTTCTTTGTAAAATTTTCTAACTCTAATGAAATGATTATTTGGTTGGTTGTATATTGTCATATAATAATGTTTCAGGTACCATATTTTGTTTTCCATTCCCTTCAATTCTTTTTGAAAATCACAAAGGGGGGGGGGGGAAGGAAAAATAACTACTCCTAAGGAGGAGAAAGAAAAATTTCTATATAAAATATTCTTAAAGAAAGGGGGATTTTATCACTTCGAAGTTTTTTCCATTACCATGTTAATATGAACTCCACTCCGGAAAGTCAGAATACAATCCTTAGAGTTTCAATGCCTAAGGGGGAGTTAGTTGTATTCATTTTCATCCATGAACAAAGGGAGATAAGTTTTAATTTAAAAGTCTAAGTAAATTTTTCAGAGTCCTTATTTTGTTTTTCGTAAGGTTGTTTGTGCTTTCCAAAAAGGAGGAGATTGTTGAGTCAATAAGGTTTTCCTTATGACTTTTCCATTCCTTCTTGTTTTGAAAATCACAAACTCCTTATACTTAAGAAAATGTATGTTTTACCTCCATAAGGAAAATTTACTTCTTTAAGGAAATTTACCCTTACCTAGAGTTTCTTATTCATAGAAATATTTTTTCCTTAGTATAAAAACCGGATTCATACCCAAAATTCCAAAAAGTCATATAATGTAAAGATTTGGAGCATTCTATTTTTAGGATCCAAATTCTGGATGTGAAATGTAATAAAGTTCCAATCCGAATTCTGGACTCCGAACTCTTAAGTGGTTCGACTCCAAACTCTTAAGCGGTTCGACTACGAACTCTCTTAAAGTTCGACTCCGAAATTTTACTAGTTCAACTCCGAACTTTGACTAGTTTGACTCCGAACTCTGCAAGTTCAGATTCCGATCTTTGGTGAAACCAGACTCCGAATTCCTATAAAACAGAATCCGAACATTTCTTAACATAATCTCTGAATTTCATTTTTGTTAGACTCCAAACTTTTGACTTTCTTACACTCCGAAATATTGATTAGTTTTTTACTTATATATGCTTCATTTCAAAATGATGTCTTGCATTCAGTTATACATGGTTTGTTATAAAATGATGTCATCTATTCTGTTTCTAATTAACCGTTGGTTGAGTTACATGTGTACAGGTCCCTCTGAATTTCATGGAAAATTTGACCGTTGGAAGAGGGAGACGACCGTTGGAAGTTTTCCTATAAATAGGACCTCATTTGAAAGATCTCAAAAGAGGAAATAATTTGATTGATCTAGAAACCACACACTATTAAGGTGATTTCTAGAGAGAGAAGCTTTTCATGCTTTGTGTGTACTGAACTGCTCATTCAGATTGCTTCGTGCAACTCCGAATGTTGGTGATTACATTCGAGGACTTCCGGGGATAGGAAGACAGAGGTGCCGACTACCTTGAAGTTCGAGGGCTTCCTTACTGAGGAATACAGAGGTTCCAACTACCTTGAAGTTGAGGGCTTGCGGGGATAGCAAGACAGAGATTCCGATCTTCGTATTGAGGGCTTACCCTGGTGTGGGTAAGACAGACTTGCTTGAAAGTATAAATCAAGGGACCTTTATCCAAGGTTGTTGGATACCCTTCTCTTTGGGTTAAAAGACTTATATCTTGTTACTTGTAGTTTTACTACTTGTTTTTACACTGCATACTATATTGTAAGGAAAGTACCTTCTTGTAATTCCTTACACTTGTACTCTGATAAGTTTAGATTCTATATGCTTTAAGGTAGAATCTTATATTGTAAATCTCAGTTCTAATCCTACAATTTGTGTTAGAGGTGTTGTGAATCTGCTTAGTTTAACCTTGTTAAACTTAGATCTTTCCTTGTCTAAGGAAAACATAGTTATCTGTAACCAACTTTAAAGGTTCCAAAGGAATTTTTAAAGTGTACAATTCACCCCCTCTTGTATTTTGAGCATCTACATCATTATTTCGATCCTACAATGGGGAACCTCCTAACTCCCAAATATGGCTATTTTGGAAGGATCATGTTACCGTTTATCTTATGAGTGCATTGGGCTGGTCTCTGACCACTAAGATTTCAGTTGGGACTTAACTACTTCTCTTCCCCTTCATCTACTCCAAGTGCAATGCTCAGGATAGAGAAACTTTTTGAAGTGATTTATATGGCATTAATCCTGATTTTGGCCTAGGATTGTTGGGGGTGATTTCAACATTATCTCAAGCCCATAGGAGAAGAAAGGGGTAGGTTTTTTTCCCAGAAATTCCAGTCATTCTTTCATTTATTTCATGGCCAGGAATGACCTTCTGGATGTGGGCTTTGAGGGAAGTAGTTTCACATGGTGCAATAACCAACATGGAGGGAGACACACCTACTATCAACTCAATCAGTGCCTGATGAATGAGGCCTCAATTTCTATGTTCTAGAATTCCAAAGTTTCTAACCTAGTTTAGTGTCTCTGAGATCATTCTCCACTCCACATTTCCCTAGGTGCAGGGTCATCATGGGAGGACCATGTTCTATTTTCCAAAACATGGATAGAGGAACCAGGATTTTTTGATGTGGTCAGGGAAGCTTGGGATCTTCATCACAAGGGGAATCCGTGGATCAATTTGCACAATAAATTAAGACAGATAAATAATATCCTTCTCATCTGGAAAAAGAATATCCCCACTTGTTACTGGGACTTGATTGAGATCTGTAATGAGGTATAATGCATGGATAATTTCTTAGAATAGGATTGGGACGATTCTATTTTTAATGATCTTAGAATTAAAAAAATATCATCTCACTGATATTCTTCTAAGATAGGAATGACTGGCCAAAGAAGAAGAACGGGTTAGATGTCTTCGTGAGGGGGAGCATAACTCTGGCTACTTCCACACATGTATTAGATAACGTCAATGTGTTTAGAGGCCTAATATTTATAGGGAAGATGGATCCTACTCCAATGATCATGATGAGGTAGGGGCCATGGTCAACGAGGCTATACAATCTTTACTGGAAGCTCCCAATCCAAGTATGGAAGGGGGTACCCAAGAGGTTCTCCTGAGATATTTGATGGAATTCCAAGAATTGTTTCAGAGGGTATTGATGAGGGCTTGAGGAGGACTCCAAATTATGATGAAGTATGTGAGGTGATTTAGTCTTTGAACCCAGATAGTTCCATAGGTCTCGATGGATTCTCTATATCTTTTTACAGGTAGATGTGGGACTTTGTTAAAGGGGATCTTATGAGAATTGTCCAGGATTTCTTTTAGGGTGGGGACCTTCCACACATTTCCTATGCAACCAAGATGGTTCTTATCCCTAAGTTTTTTGACCCTCAATCCATTGATCAATACCGGTCCATAAGTATGTGTAATATGCCGTACAAGAATCTGGTCAGTGTCCTCAACAAAAGACTAGTTGTTCATCTGGATTCTTTGATAGCCTTGGAATAACATGGTTTTATTAAAGGGAGGTCAATTTAGGGTATGATAGGAGTGGTCTAAGAAATGGTAAGTGGAATTAACAAGAAGTATTTTGGAGGAAATTTGGTGGTTAAATGAGACATGATCAAGGATTATGATAGGGTGGAATGGGGTTTTGTCCTAAGAGTTTTGGATTGCATGTGGCTCTCTAACTGGACTAGTGACCTTCTTTTCTGTTGCTTCAGTTCATCATGGATTTTAAATTCATTTATGAGTAATTATTTTGGGTTTTTCAAGGCTAATCATGGTCTTAGGAATGTGGATCCTTTGTCCACCACTCTTTTCATACTATACTAAAATGATTTCAGTTGCTATATAAATCAGGGCCTCAACATGGGTAAAATCATCCCTTATCATAATAGGCATGCCACAAGGGGTATATCGCACTTGATTTTTTCAGAAGACACCATTTTATTTATAAATGGAAGTAGAAGGTCAGTTAAAGGGTTGACTGGGATTCTAGGGGAATACTGCAAGTGGAGTGGGTAGGTGGTGAACAAAGAGAAAAGTCTTTTTTATACAACCATGAAGATCTTAGAAAGGAGGGTGGTGGATTTGGGGGAAATCTTGAGTATGGGAAGATGATCCTTTCCCATGGAGTACCTTGGGGCACTGGTTAGTCCTTCTTCCCTTAGGGTCCATCGTTTTTATAATCTCATAAGAAAAATATCAGGGCACATCCACAACTATAAAAAAAATTCTTATCTTTTAGAGGTCACATAACACTAGTGAATAGTGTCCTTGTTTTCATTACCATGCACATTATTTCCACCCTAAAGGTTCCCAAGAGTGTGATTATCAACTTGGAAAGGATTATGGTGTTATTCATATGGGATAGGTAGATGGAAGGAAGACATCATTGGGATTTAGGGAAACGTCTTGCAAGACCTCTCTCAGAAGGGGGCATCAACCTAAGGAGTGTATCCTCAACCATGCAAGGGATTCATGCTAATATTGCATGGGATGATATGGAAGGTCGGTCCCTTTGGGGAAGGATAATGCATGATATATATGTCCTGAACGTGAGTGATCAGATAATACATCCTTTTAGGATATGGAACCTGACTCACCCATACATGTAGATCCTACAACAACACTCTTAGTGGTTAGTGGGAAGAGGGAACATCAAATTTTGGCAGTAGTATTAGGGGGTGGGAAGGTTGTGGTTCTAGGGTTTCCCTATCCCAGATCTATCATTTTGAGAGTCTAGTGGTAATCCTAGGTTACTTTAGGCCATTCTTGATGAGAGATAACTTGCAATTTTCAACAACATAGTTACTAGTGATGACCTTGATAAAATCATTTTCACGGTCTCTATGTCGGGTATATTCTCCATTAAGGAATTCACCCATATGACGAGGGACATGTCAAATGAAGACTTGTGGGGGTGACTCTATGGTGTAAGGAGATTCCCTCCAAATTTAATTTCTTGTTGTGGTGTGTGAAGAACAAAGACCTTCCCATTGACGAGAACTTGTAATGCATGGGAGTGAATATGGAATCCATGTGTTGGTGTTTTAGGTATTTCAACCAAGAAATAGTGGGGAACATCTTCTATGACAGTGAATGGGCCAGATGGGTATGGCAGGCATTCATGGATTTCTTTGATTGAGACGTGTATGATGGGGTGCATGATAACTTCCTTAGCTCATGGTTTAGAGGAGCTAGTACTCATGGGTATGAGAGAAAATCCAGGTTAGTCATACTCATATTAGGATGTTAGACCATTTGAAAGGCCAGAAACAATGGTATCCACAAAAACCTCATAGAATCTCAGGTCAGTTTAATATTCAAAATGAAAAACACATTTTTGGATCTGGTTCAGTTGTGTCCTGACTGTCACTCTACGCCGTCTGTGAAATTGATAATCCCAAACCAATCAATAGAAAACCAAGCTAGTAATCTAGGGTAGGGACATTGGGTCTTCTGGAAACCTCCCAGCCAGGGGTTCAAGCTCAATATAGATGGGTCTCTACTCAGGGGGGAGAGGCGTGAGGACAGTTTCATTTGAGACCAGGAGGGGTCTGTACTTGCAGCATTCACGACATCTTATGGAAGAGGTAATGTCTTATAGGTAGAGTATTGGGTCATGGTTACTGGTCTAGAGATATGAAATCAAAGGTAGATCACATTGAAGACAGTGGAGATAAACTCTATGATTTTGTATAAAGCGATGTTAGGAAAAGGAAGTTGTCCCTGGAATATTTCATACACTATCAAGAAATGTTACCTACTCATGGGTAATAATATAGATATCTCTCACACATGGAAGAAGGGTAACATGGTGGCAGATTTTTTGGCACCTATATCAACCTCAAATCGAATTATGTATTCCTTCTTTAACTTGGGTTAATTTCCTAGTGAGGGGATGAAATTCGTTGCTAATGATGCTATGGGATTGCATTAATTTATACCACCATGATGTATTTATTTTTAGTATCCTTTGTACCATGTTTTTTTTCAAAATCAATGAAAATGTTAATTTTTAGTCAGTCAATTAGCAATGTTTTAAAATGTCACTAATGAAAAAAAAACATCGCTAAAGAACATTTTTTATGGTGGGAGTTTTAATAGAAAGTGACTAAATATAGATGAAAAACCCAAAATAAAAAACCCCATCAAATAATCATCTCATTAATTGAACATATACATTATTGATTATATTTTCTCACCCTCTTTGAAAGAGAAATAGGCTTGACAGGTGGGTGATACTGTCATATTGGTTAAGGATTGACTTTGGGTTCACCTTTTTTGTTTCATCCTCGGATATGTCACATGGGGTTGGAATAGTGTTTTGTGGTGTCGGTGGAATATCCTTTACATCAAGAATAGATCCACATCCCTTTTGGACAGTTTCCAAAGGGTTTTATTCATGTATCTAGAAACACCCAATAGTTTTATATCCTTGAGGGACCAACTTTCCAAAGGTAAGAACTCATTAGGGGGTTTTTCTAATGATAATTAAGAGCTCACATTTTCAAGAGGATGGGAGGTCGGGGGTCATCAAAACCTTTTGGAGGGAATTATTTCCTACCCCAGGACTCTATTATAGATTTAAGATATGTTTGTGAATCCTTCACTAATTACCAAGTATGACATGGGTCACCCTTGAATTGAAAATAAATTATTAGCATGTATGGAGTTTAGAATCATTTATATGTATATGAGGTTATTCATCAATGAGGATATCTTTATGTATCCAAGGTTATCCTATAATGGTAACCTCTTATGTATTGATTAAATATTCTTTGGTTTTTATTACAATGATGATGGTTTTTATCCACTTAGTGGGGCACTTTGGTTTTTATCATCATACATGGAGATGGGAGTTGTTTTTATGTTGGGATTAGACCCATAAATAGGCTTCCTACATATCATTATAAAGGGAATCATAACACACATAGTTCAATGTCACTTAATGGGGCACATCATAACTTTTAAGGTCATGTGATAAGGACTGGACCATATAGCTCAACGTCATGCAGTAAAGAAATATTGGTGAAAGATTCCTATTAAAATTTTGGTGTGGGACCTATACTAAAGTAGTCCTAGGAACCTATAAGAGATATGGGATCCTAGTTTGGATGAGTCCCTACTATGAATGTGTCTGAGAGAGAATATGGTTGATTTGGGGTGTTGGGTTTGGGCATCAGGGAGGATTCCTACGTATCCTATTTAGATAGGAATCAAAACCCAAGTATTTTGGTTGTGAGGACCTATTAATATGGATGCATTCTGAAGGTTTGTCTCATAAGGTATTATGGCATTTTGAGAAGATTAAGTTAGGTATTATTACTAAAAAGTATTCCCTGGTGATTTGGGATATGGTTGGGGATTACACCAAGCAGGAGGTCCATGGATTAAGTTGGGTATTACACTTGGAATGATGAATATGGGTTGGATTTTAGAGATTATTCCTAAGGTGTATTACCTTGTGATTGGATAATGTATATATCATGATTACCACCAATATCTAATCCCATGCGAGTCATACACAGTTTGAGAAACAAGAGGAAGTGATGAATCTGGAAGACCACACAATCTTCTTTATCCATTGATGGATGAATGATGGATCCCAAAGGGAAAGAGAAAGGGATTTAAATGTTCCTATCTCCTATTTTATTTTGGTAACTAGGATAGTCACATCTAATGATCTTTTCAGTTATTAACTATTCAAGAGAAGAGGAGAAAGAGTGCTACCTACTATAGAAATATTAGGGGCCTACTTTAGGAAGGATGCCTTGTGGTTGGTGCTTGTGCAGATTTCATGATAACAGCTAACCTATAAGCACACATGAGTCATGATTAAATGTGAGAAATAATATGAAGTAAAGAATCTAGAAAACCACACCATATTTATCCCACTAGTGGAAGATATTAGGGAGATGGGAGATGAATAAGGGGCTATGATATTCCCCTTACCAACTATCATTGCACCCTGGAATTATGGAGGAGGAAGGGATGAAGCTGGAGTGGTCCTAAAAGAAAGTATAGGGACTTACACCAGGAGTGATTCCATAAAATTAGTTCCATAGGAAGGGTATAGGATCTCATTTCAAATCGAAGGGAAAGGAAAGTATGATCCTCACTCTCCCCTTCTGGAACTAGAGGTCTCTAGTTTCTGAGATGAGGATTTAAGGACACAACCTCAAGCTTCATTTAAAATAGACAACATGGAAAGGATAATTCCCTAGTCCTTTCCAGAAGATTCCTAAAACTACCCCTAGCACTGGTGTCCCCATTACAATGGGAATTCATATCCATATACACATCGAGGACCCTAAATACTAGGTAGGTCAAGTGTGGGAAACCTCTGACCAAAGGAATATATATCCAAATGGGAGACACATTAGTGTGCCTATTTCCATGGGTTTTCAAGTCTAATGGATTTAATGGAGGTTTCAATTAGTTATCTCTCAGATGAGGTATCCAATTGAAGTTGATCCCTTCCATTGATGGCTTGGAAGAAGGCTTAAAAGGATGCTTACGTAGGTCACGACTTGAAGAGAAAAGGTGCTTCGTGTAGGTCCTAGGAGAAGATGGAAGTGATTTACGTAGGGGGAAGCATTGCGCGAGATAGAGATTCCTTATATAATAGAACACTTGGGTTAACAAAACCTGGGAAAGGCTTTAGACTAACCCCCATGGTTCTCATTAGGTGTCTTTGGATGGGTCTTGTATAGGTCCTTGATTAGGTAAGGGGCCTCACGTAGGTGGTTGTCCACTAGAGAGAAGAGGTCCTTACACAAGTGACTTTATGTTTTAGACTCTATAAGGAATTTTGATCCCATTATCCCCTTTAATTTCCCCTTTCCTTAGGTTATAGATGGATACCTGAGGGTTTTTGGAAGACTTGGGTGAAGAGGCTACATGACCAAATCTTCATGGATTTATTCAATTCTCTAGTTGTGAAAATTAGGAGCCCAATGGTCCTATTTATAGGAAAATAGGGAACCCTAGTTGAATAAGGTTTACCATGTAGGTCAATGGTTTAGGTATTCAGTGCATATGTTACACATAGGGGTGGCCTATCTTTCAATGCCACACAGGGGGGCTAAGTGAGCCTTCTGATGTGTAAGGGTGTGCACGCAGGCCAACTTTGGGAAAGTCCTCTTGATTCTTCCTGGGGATCATAAAATCTTTAACATGATTAAGGTTCTCTTTATAATATTTTCACACTCCTTAAAAAAATAGAGTTTCAACACCAAGTGGACTAATGAACATAATTATAGAGGGACCCAACCTGTTATATAGTTTTCAATGCCATATAAAATGTGAGGACCTCCTTCCGTTGGCTATGGTGACTTCCAATTACTTGCAACAATCATCATCCCAACTACTATATTCTATTTCATTGTTCACATCACTTTCTTATCTATTTATTACTGATCATTCACAACATATACTTCTAGAATGCTTAAAACATTCTATATTTAGTATCTTCTCATCAAAATTTCTTCCACAAAACACATCACTAAATTCTTTGTAACTTTCATTCAGATTTCATAATCTTACCCTTCTATTTAACTATCCACATTCCTCTAGAACATGATCATATTCCTTTGATATTATTCTAGAGGATGCCCATTCTGGTACTTATACTAAAATATGATTCTATAGGACTACCTCCAATCTCTTTCTGGTACTTGAAGTGCATCTACATAGACTTCAATCTGCCAATCCCGAATTCAAGGATACTTTTGGAAGTTACAACATCCTCTGTCCTTTCATCTATTCAACACATTTGGGTGAAATTTTTTCATCTAGACTTATTCTAGTTGTATCATGGGGCTAGTGAAATTTCATTACTTAGGTTCTCAAGTGTTATATATAAAATCTACCCATTCGAAAAATTAACTTCATAAATATATCCTTCTAGAAACTGTCCATCAAGAATATATCCTTCTAGAAGATCACAACACATTACACAAAAAAATTTTCTTACACAAACACAATAGGATACATAGTGTGTACATCTAGCTACAAACCATGTATTTTAGTCACCGTATGTTCATGATACACTCTTAGGGAATATGAATGTA
Organism: Viscum album; assembly: GCA_963277665.1. Classification (NCBI taxonomy): domain Eukaryota; kingdom Viridiplantae; phylum Streptophyta; class Magnoliopsida; order Santalales; family Viscaceae; genus Viscum; species Viscum album. Next base: position 5,265,348 of record OY728129.1, read on the forward strand.
TATCTGCCTGAACATATCTAAGGTAAATAATGTGTGAAACTGGTACACACTATGTAACATCCGTGTTATACAACTATTAGCACTTACATGTTTTTTAATTAACACCTAATGCGTATTTGACTATGATTTCTCCACCGTAAAAACTCCTGGAATACATGGTATGTAAACTATATAGATGATACGTAGTCCATAAATCCATGTTCTAGCATGTTCTAGTTAACGCAATACATGTATTTAATACATATGTATGTATTTTTTTCATGAAAACCCATAGAATCTACTATTTTTCAAAGGGAAATGTATTGGGATAAACAACATGTACATTCAAGATACACATCGTGTACTTATATACTATCTAACCAAAATTTAAAATATGTCTAGACATGTTCTTTGAATATTCATCATTTATTATTTATTAGATCTAGGCTATATGAGGGAGAAACGATGAGGGAAAAAAGATCTAGATAATCAGATTATATAAAAAAATCCCTAAAATAAAATCTAGATTTTAACACATAAATGATTAAAAATTAATAAATAATTATAAATTTAAACACAACCATTTTGATAACACTTTTTGGTTCCAAACACAATAGAAGCGCTTAGGGAAGCCTAGTCTAACTCAGATTTTTTCAGATTCAACATATAATCTGAAATGCACATGATGTGTAACAACCTAACCAATGAAATTTTTATGATGAAGTTGAGAAATGGTATTATAACCAAGAGGATATTTTTCATGTTAAATTTATAATTAATTAAAAACAAAAGAGGAAATATAACCTCAGCCTTGAGTTATTTCTTCACAAATAATGTGGATATTTTGAAACTTGTTTGATGTATTTTCATTTCATCACAAGGAACCAAATTAGCAACTCTTCATATGTGATACAAACACGTTATTTTGATCTTTTAATAAAAATGATGAAACACCGGGTTCTAGAATAGTCGATTGATTATCTTGTGTTTTTTTCTTGATCACTCCATGTACCTTAGGGTATTAAGGATTCTCTATTATTCTTCTTGATCTTGAGAGGAAGAGAGGAGGAGGAAGTGGTTTTCTCAAGGTTGAGAGAAAACCATAGATAAATTATTCATTGGGAGATAATTATCTAGGTAGGGAATGTTTTTCAAAATGATTGTGACTACCAAATTTTGTATCTATAATGGATTTTAATTATAGTATATTTTATCTACAACTGTTTGTTTCTAAAATGGTTTGTATCTACAACTAATATAACTGGCTATTTATAAGCTCAGGTCTTGGGTTAAAATATTTATTTATTGCACATAGGCCCTTAATAATATAATATACCTATAAATTTCCACATTCCATTTAAAATAATAATAATAAATTTTATTCATCTTGTGTGCTAACACATGAAATAATAAAAATTATTTTACAGTTTTGTAAATATATAATCATCACCTGACTCAAAACTCAGTTCTATCATATTCCTAAATATTTATTAAACTCAAAATAAATATTTCAATAAATATTACTAAATAAATAAATAAATAAATATTTTATTCACTATCTCATGAATAAATATTTATTTATTATTTTATATCAATAAAACACTGAATAAATATTTTTGTTGGCATGAAAAATAATGTTTGTTTCAACTATTAAATATAAATACTATTTAAATGAGATCAATGGACACACTAAGTGTTTTAGAATATAGGATTCTTCCTCAGTGTTATTAGAAAAAATATCCTACAGTCCAATATCAGCATCTACCAATATGTAAAGGCACCCAAGAGGAAAAATTTAATGTCGAAATGATGTAAACCGCATATGAATTGTAACTATTTAATATGTTTCAATATTTTATGGAGCATCTGCATAACCATGTCATAAAACTATGTGATTGATACATCATTATTTTACATCTTTAAATCAACCCATACACACACTATGGATATGAAATTTAGTTTGAAAGTTTTATTTTTATCAAAGGCCTGAGATATCAACTTCCATAAATATTGGAGAGATAAATACTTTATTGAAATATTCATTAATAGTGTACCTCTCATGAAGTACCTGACATACCCAACATCACTATGAGAATATGGAATCACAATTTATGGTAATATATCTATGTACATGACTCATGACATGCATTAATAATAATATTAAAGTATAAGTATCATTACACACGATCTTAGATAATAATTACAATGATACAAAAATATGTGGAATTTATATTTGTGGTTCTATCTGCATGATCCGCTCATCTTGGAGATCATTAAGTGTAAACTTCATGAGATGAAGTCTCATCCACTTATTAGTAGTCAAACCTAGTAGTAAACATACTATGTTCTCTATTATAGAATGTTAGCCTTACCATATGATTAGTTATTTAAGAGATATCATCATAACATATCAAGGTTCTCATCATAGGGAACAAATACTATGACCTAATCTGATAAAATAGAGACTATAAAAAATTAAAATATTAAAGTTATATAGAATAATAATCATTGTGTGATAAGGTATTTATTAATATTCAAGTCTTTTATTATTCATACAATCTAAATAATAAAGTAGTTAGTTATAGGGACCTAACTCCAACATGGTGGAAGGTAGTTCATATTATAAACATGTGTTACACATGACCTGTGCTCAAGTGAAATCACACCAAATCATGAAGAATTAATTAGAAGTTTCTATGGAATCCATTTAGGAGAAACCCCATACCACATAACTAGGGAATTTTTATCACCACCACCACCTGTGGGATCATGAAATCATTAATTGGTTTAGGATGTGATGGTGATATAATCATTTCATCCCCAACCCTCAAGACCTAAGGAATTTTTACCACCCCTCCAAATAATCTGATCTTTTCTAGGTTGGGTGGTGACCTCCGATATTTATCACCCCCACCATTCCTGTCAATACATGACACACCCCTATCATTTGTGGAATACTTGATGAGGATGGTTTAGTACTTTATTAGGGTCACCAACTGTAGATCACTTATAGGGGAATTATCAATAGAAAAGGTTAAGTCCTGTATAGGTCGTAAGCTAAAACAACCTACTAAGAGGGGGGATACAAAGGAGGATCCTAATGTGCCTTTTGAAGAAGGTAACAAGAATTGAGATTTACTCCATTACTCAAATTATGATGAAATTATTCCCATGGTTTGATATGAAAAAAATAATGTTTTCAGTATTAATCTCAAAAAAGATTCTAGAAAATAAATTAGAATAAAGTAATGTAATAAAAGAACATTTTCATAAGATTTTTTTCACAATGAATCACTTGAGGAAGGAATATACACCTGATATTAGAGGTAGACTGACCACCCATGAGGAACAATTAATTCCTGTGGCCAATCTAGTTTATAAAATAAAGAATCATAATGAAACACTAACTACAAACTAATTAAATATGTGTACTAAATTGTTTATTAGAGGTCATACCCACACAAACAATTCAGAAACACTTATAATGATTAGAAATGTTCTAAATAATAATATATATTTGGATTTGGTTGTACTCAATTACTGAAATCAAGCCAAGCATAGTAAATATAGATTCATGCACTTAGTGATGTAAAAGTGAAAATGGTTCTATCAAGATGTTGGCAGAATTAGGTCTATTTGAATCCTATCTTGGGTTATCAATACCTATTCTAAAATTTATCCTTTCACCTCTTAGGTTCTTCAATTAATTATTAAAATAGGTAACCCAAAACCCCATTTAAAAATAACCACCCCAACTCATATAATGTTCATGCAATGATAATGAGTATCAAGTTAATGAATTAAAGGAATATGACTTTAAAACCACAATAGTCATGAATGATATATAAAAGATAAGATTTATAATGAAAGAATAAATTAAAAACCATAATAAAATTGATAAAAAATAAATCACTTCACTAAGATAAATTCACCATCATTACGTGCTTAACACTATAAAATCTCACCCCCTCATGATATCCATGAGGGAGTGTATGAATAACAAAAGAATGAAACCTAAATAAAATAATTATCAAGAAGTATCACTCCTATAGAATTTTATCCTCCTTAAATCCAGTAGAGTAAGACTTCTCCCTTACACAGTGCACAAAATCCTTTATTTTTAGGCAAATAATACATGATAGATAACTCCATTCATCTCTTTGTATATTATCTCTTGTATCTTCTAAATTTCTCTCTATTTGAATTTCTATATCTATTCCCATCTAAACCTTCTTCTAATATAAATTATTTTATACTTAAAATCCACATGTGATAATGCATTATATCACCCTTAGATATATCATGAACTATCCATGAGAGAGAGAGATAATCAGAATCCTATATCTATATTGATACAATTATTTACTTTATATCTATAGCTATATCCTTGATTGAATCTACAAAATTATCTCCCCACTTTTTTTTAGAAATTTTGTCCCCAATTGAACTCATTTATATGCGCATAAAACCCCATGTGTTTGATACCCTCTTATCTCCCATGAAAATATATCTTACATGCACAAGAGGAAAATGTGGCTGAATTGTACATCTGTGTAGATATAGATTTTGAAGCATGGAATATGTCTTGTGGTGAAGATTTCATATCTTCAAATCCACTAAAAAATAAAACCCTAGCTATGAAATATGAATTATCATTACATCTCCACACTACAGTGTGGATCTCAAACTTCTTCATAGCAGACCCATCAAACTAAAACTCCAACCCTACCATTCCCAGAACCTCTACGATGTAGTAGAGTGCTACACAAAAAACATCCTCAACCTACTAACCCTATATACTTATATGGTGAAACCAAAATCATGGGACTCAAAACTTCAAAATCCATTAAACTCGGGCCCTTGTAATATTGTGATCCTCTACAACACAACAAATTATCATGTCACAACCACTCCTCATGAAAATAATCGCATCTAAAACTATGATGTAAACCTAACCCCTAAAACGTAATCTTATTCAAACAAAAACTCTCAAGACCCTACCATAACAAATACCTCTATAGTGCAAGGAAAACCCATACACCTCAAGGTTTCTATGTGTTCCATGATCCTCTTTCATGCCAAAAAACTTCTACGGTGAAAGGTTATCAACTATATATAGTGCAATGCAGATCACCTTATTCATTGTGAATGAATTTAAAAAAACTCCCAGATCCTGAAGGGGCTATGGAAATATTTTCATGTGTATTAAATGGTGATATCATATTTTTGGGTGTAATAGTGATATGAAAAAATGAACCAGGGAGTGAAGAATGGTTATGTCTATGCGAGGAGTCACAAATGCGCACTATGACAATGGCATTTTTTGTAAATTGAATAGCGGCATAGGTGAAATATATCCAAGATATAGCTGGTATTTTTAAAACTTTTTATATTTATTTAAATATATTAATCCCCACAAATTTTTCCTTTTAAGTTAAATTACATTATTTTTATAATTTTGGTGAATTTTGAGTTTAAATGTGAAAATTGATTAATTTTGAAATTATCACAGTTTTTTATCACTTTGGTATTTCAACTGTTACATTTCCCCATCTATAAAAATATAAAAATTATTTTTTAGGATTCTATACTTTGTAGTCTTAAATTTATTCAATTAGACCAAGCACTAATTTGATCCTTAAAAGGCCCAAATAAATAAAGAAATGTGGAAACCTTTTCCGGTCGATAAAATTTTCCTACATTCAATAAATGAGTTATATCCAAAGATATACCTCAAAAAATTATGTGATTCCTATTGGTATAAATAGAGGACTGAAATTCACAAATACACATGAGGTTTCTAGAAAAATTATTTCATTAAGATAGTTGATTCACACATCAAAGTGAAGTAAGATGAAGATTATTTTCATCTAGAAAAAGTGTGATTCAGAAATTAAAAAAATAAAGTTTTCTAAACAAGAGAAAAATAATTAAAATTTTGAGATAATATTGAAAATATCATTATGATAAAATGTTTATAAGACACCTTATCATGATTTATCTTTCTTGGGGCCAAATATGTTAAATATTTTAAAATATAGAAATTAGAGGGAAACATTTCCCCACCTCTTCATTATAAATTTGAGTATTCACTTCCATTTCAATAGGTTCATTAGAGAGAGAGGCCATAGATATCAAGATAATAATTCTATAGGATATAGGATTTTAAATGGAGTAATTTAGGCATGAATGGATAAACTACAAGTGGCAGTGGTGGAGGAGATCCAAGGATATTATTATTCTATTTTTTTCAATACTTCTTTATAAACTCTATTTTGAATTATTTTAGAATCTATTTTCATGAATTAAAAAGGAATTTTTATTCCTATAATTCATTTTATTATATTTGTTATGGTTTTTTAATCTTATAGAAGTAAAGTATTATTCTTTTTTTTAAACTTCTTTGGAAAGGAGTCATCATTAAGCATAGTTGGTTTTATTAGTTTCATTTTCTCATAGGTCTTTATGTAATTGAATCACCTTAATAAGGGGATAAAGACATATATTTTAGTTTTTGATATGTTTTATAGAAAATTTATATGTATACTTTGTGGTCTTAAAGCATATATTATGTAATTAAATTGGTAATCATTTTTAGACAATGAATAAGGGAATTTACAAAGGTCAAAACTTGTCCACTACTTCTATCAAAATTATATTTTCTCATCTCTTTTCAGTGTTTATTTATGAGAAAACCCCATGGTCACCATTTTAATGAATTTTAAAGGAAAAATTATTAATTTAGGTAACATGAATAAATACTCACCATAAACTGGTGCAATTTTAGGGGAGGTTTCATATGTTTATTTTTTTCATTACTAATATTTTAACCACTAATTTTGGATTTTGAGAAAGTAGATTTTGGTGAATACTCATATACTTGGAATTTTATGAAAAATTCCATGAGAAAAATTGTGATTAGAATTTTTAATTACTAATTAAAGAGGGATCTATATTGTTTTAACATATTTGTAAACAAATTTAACTTTTTTCTACACCTATGAGATAATTGGAAAAAGACTCCCAAGAAAAGTAAAATATTATCCCACCAACTTTTTATATTGAAGAACCATGTGTGGATGAGTTAAAAAATGAATTGGAATTATATTTTTTGAACTCATATAAATAAATTTTCATTGATTTTACCAACTCTGTGACTTTAGTAAATAAATAGTATTTATAAAATTATTGGTATGAAGTTGTTGAAGATGATATTCCATGTGAAATATTTAGTTTTGAAGATGAAAAATTCGAACCATTATACCAATTTTGGGCTAAATATGAAGATATATTTGATCCATTTGTTTTTGAATAAAATTTAGAGGAACCATATATGCCCCCTATTTTTAATACATATGCTATCTAATCTAAAACAGATATGGAATCTAGGAATCCATAAGGATATGTCTCAAATTTTGATTAATTTATATCTAATTATATTTATTGTGAATTATTAATAGATCATATCTATGAATATTTTATTCATATATATTTTTAGTGGAAGTATTTGGAAGAATAATATGAATTCAATGCTAAAATTGAATAAGAAACGGTGTTCTTAATTGAAGAGTAAACTTATTTACATGAGGATGGTGGTACCAAGCTATTTTATAAAAAATAAATCATTTTTCATGAATAACTTGAAGATAAAACACATCCTAAAATAAATTTCCAATAACCAGTGGAGGTATTTATTAATGATAAAGTATTTGAAATTTTTTCCAATACTTTTCTCCCTCTTCCACAATATCATGAGAAGAAAAAATTCATCGAAGAGAACTTGAATAAATCTATACATGGGATATTTTACAATAACTGTGAGCTAAATAAGTTTGAAAATATTTTTTTGGTGGTTCATGAGTAAGAAATGACACCAAACTTTATATTAGGGATTAAATATTGAAATTGTCATGTTATGGACAACATAAAATAAAGCACCCACTTGGGAGTTCAAACCGAGATTAATTCACTTTATCTATTTATTTTTATCTATATATTTTTTGATTTATTTCAATAAAATTTTTGTGTTTTATTTCTTATTTTTATTATAGGTTTTCATTTGAAGTAGTTGGGAGATTTAATAAAGGACACTTATTCTTATATAAACTAGGTTGTGTATTTCCTTCACACATGTTTTTATCTTGTCTTATGTTTTTTAATTTCACTTGTAAAATAATTTATGAATAATGAGAAAATTGTATAAAATAAGTGTGGGAGAATGAAATCATTGGTAGATTATGATTTTTTTGTTATCATTTACAATTTTTGTTTATTTTTTTCTTTAATTGTTTTTATTTTTCTTTCTTTCAAAATTTGTATTATAATTTAAATTTTTTTATTTTTGAAGCTTGTGTGTTTAAATGACTATCTTTGTAATTTTTGAAACTTTTTCAATGAGTGAACCTATTTAAATCACGAAACTAAGCTTAAATGAGTGCTGAAATGACTTTGTTTGAAGTTATTTTTTTATAATTTTATGAAAAGACTACGAAATTTTGAATCCCATGCACATTTAACTACCTTAATTTTAAATAACATTATTGTATGTCTCTTGGACCCTTTTTACTTATTCTTTACATTTGAATCACATATTCAGAGAACCGAACAATGCCTATTGAACCAAAATTTGATTTATTTCTATAAAAACTTAAGGGTTTGAGGTTCTTGTGTTTTAAAAGATTGTGGAATTTCATTGATTTCAAAGACCATTTCTCATGAAAATGATTTTTTATTCAATCCCACCTATACATTTTTTCCTTATAAGCCTTTATAAATCTAGGAAATACCTTGTCAAGTTAGATATATTAAAAGAATATTTTCCCTATCAAATATTCTTTGGATATAAAAATTGAATGATATAGTTATTATTAAGTGTGAGGGGAGATGTCTTGTGTTGTGATAAATATTTTTTGGAAACTTTATAGAATAAATAATGGTATGAAAGTTGATTTTGGAGATGAAAAAATGATTATGAAAAAAGTTGTTCCTTGTTGGATATTTTCAAGAGTATAATTCAAAAATAAAAAAAATATTATATTAAAGCTACTAAGAAAATAGAAATAAATTTTTTTTGAAGATAAATAATAATAATAATCATTTTTAGAGAAGGTATAAAATTCAAAACATTACTTGAAATTCAAACAACCCTCACTGCCTTGAAAAATCAAGTTCTTCAGAATTTGAAAATATCTATAAAAAATTCAATTATATTAAAGGAAATTGAGTGGATATCACGGTGATGATAAAATATTTAATGATTTGGAATTTACATGAATATTTAAATATTGGTGAATCTGATTTTATACTAAGGGAAGTGATTAGGAGACACATACTTGAGTGTAAAATAGATTTATGCATTTTTTCTTATGAAAGAGGCAAACCTCCTTATTCCAAATTAATTTTTTTCATAAAAATCATAACCTCCCTAAGAAACTAAACATTACCTAAAAAATCCTCATGATAACAAAAATTTATTGAATCATATCATGTAAAGATGTAGGAATTTATCAAGCCTATGGTGACCCTTTCACATGTTTGTTGGAGATTTTTTTTTAATTTTTCTACTTGTGTGATAAAGAAAGGTGATATAAGTGTTTTGTGTGAATGGATGGATAAATAAAGTGATAATAAAATGAATTCATTTAATTTATAACTTTAAATAATGGTTCTTAATGACTTATTTTACATTTTTTTTTCTTAGTGTTAAATTGGTGGATCTTATTATCAAGTGTTTTGAAATTATATTTGATATGATTTTGATACTTACTTGTATAGGATTTCGAGTGGTAAGTGAGGGGGAATTTATAGAGATTATGTTTTCAATGTTTTTATTTATATTTAGATGAATCAATACTGACTATTTTTTATTTTTAAGTTTAATTACATCATTTTGGGAATTTTGGTGAATTTTGAGCTTAAATTTGAAAATTTCTTAATTTTGGAATTTTAACAGTTTTTATTACTTTTTTATTTTATCCATTACATTTTACCTACTAATAAAAATTTAAATATCATTTTTTACGGTTCTATTTTTTGCGGGATTCAATTTATTAAAATAGAACAAGTGATTATTTGAACAATTAGAGGCTCAAATAAATCAAGAAATGTGGAAAACTTTTCTTGTCAATAGAATTGAACTACTTTAAAAAAAGAGGCATATATCGATCTATAAAAATACAAATGAGGTGATTATAGATGAAAGAGATCAAGGAATTTAATGCTAAAATGTACTTGAAATATAATTGAAAAATTCATTCATTAAGTTAGATAATTCATGTTTCAAAGTGGAGTAAGATGAAGTGTCTTTTCAAACTGAAAGAATGCACTTCAATAATTAGAATATAAAATTTCGTACCCATTCCCAAAAAGAATTGAAATTTTGAGAAAATATATAAAATACCCTTATAATATTTTTTGCAAGAAACCCAATTGAGATCCAGTTGTCTCATAGGATAAATATTTTCAAACTTTTTAAATACAAAAATTAGATGGAAACATTTCCAAAAATATTCATTATAAATATGAGTCTCCAATTCCATTTCAAGAGGTTGGTTAGATAGGGAGGCACTGGCTCTGAAATATGAGCATGCTAGAGGATATATGAGTTTAAATCTAGTAATATATCCATGAAGTGCGAAATTCCAATTGGAATTGGAGATATAAAACCAAGTATATTCTTATTTGAAGTTTTTATACACTTTTGTGAAAACTCTATTTTGAATTATTTTGATATCCACCTTCATTAATTAAAGAGGACCTTTTATTTCTTGATTTCATTTTCTTATAATTTTTATGGATTTTTTTACAAATTATAGAAGTAAAGTAATCATTCATTTTGTTTAAACGTCTTTGGTGAGGCCTCATCATTGTGTACAATATTTTCAATTAGTTTCATTTTCTCATAGGTATTTTGGTAATCAAATTAATTTTATAAGGGGATAAACATCCATATTTTAGTTCATAATATGGTTTCTCGGAAATTTAGATATATAATTTGTGGTATTGAAGTATACATTGAGTAATTTAATTGGGAATCATTTTATACAATTAATAAAGAAAATTAATGAATGTAAAAACTCATCCACTACTTCTATATCAATTATACCTCTTCATCTCTTTTCATAATTTCCTATATCTAACTTAAAACATAGATTTCTATATTATTATTTTTTACTTTAACAATGTTTAAATCCAAAATAATCACCAAATTTAATTATAACATATAAAAAATTAACTAATGTGATATTTTGAACTTATCCTACAACCTTCTCATGATATATCCTCATGGTTACAATCACACTACATTTTAAAGGGGAAATTATTGATTGAGGTAACATGATAGAATCATCACAATCAGTCCCACTTTGGTCTGAAGCCACTCTTAGATCCATTTAATATATGCATAAGAGGGATGAGATGATCATAAAGTACCTTATCACTCATATGTTAAACCACCAACCCCCTCCATATATGCTCATACCTATTCATAAACCCACACACTTACAGTCCTATAGACACTTTAATATGTTTCGATCTATGCATGGATTCTCTCTATGTCTTGGTTCCTTCTTAGTTGTCAATCCCTTGGCCGAGTGTGCCTTGTACTTTGTCTTCAACTAGTTTAAAGGATACCCTTTTCAATTTTATAAAAAACCCATTTTTACATTTGTAATATTTATTCACAATTCATAAAAATATACTTATTTCTCCCATTTTTCTATAATTTTATTTAAAATTTAAATTACCCAAAAATATGATAAAAATTAATAAATGGAAAGTAATAAATAATTAAACTTAAACAATTAATGGAATAAAATTCCATAAAATTATACATAAAATATAGTCATCAAATTAGCCACACTTAGACTATTCTTATCCTCAAGAATATATATCAACATTAATTAAGTACAACCATGATACTAATATTAAAATTTAAAAGTAAAAAATGTAAACAACCATTAATATAGAATTAAACATTAAAGATTCACCCAAATGATATAAATTCAACCCTTTAATTTTCAAGTAAATTTATATGTTATGAATTGTAATTTTCTCCATTTTCAATTGATGGTTCTTCTCTTAACATTAATTTAAGAATATTAACTCATTATTACTAAGCATGCTAATCAAGATCTTCCTCAATTTGAATTTTTTTTTCACTCATCACTCAAGGTAACAGTTTAAATGGATTTATGATCATACCTTAAATACATTTTCCTTACCATATGATTTAATTGGATCTTAAATATCCACCCTATAAATTCAAAGGTCATATTAAATCATAAGGACTTAACATGAGGATCATATGACTCTAAGGCTAAAGGGTAGGTGTATAGTTGATGGAAAAACATTTAAGGATAAAAAATGAGGTTTTAATCTAAACCATAGTGCATTATATATTAAATTAGTTCTTAATTAAGGTATTCCTTTCAAAAGTTAAATCACCCCATACTTCCTAAACTTAAATTAAAGGACTACGAACAATGAATACATTGAATGGATACCTTCTTGTTTTTTTTCCTTCTATATTTTTTAAAAAATATTTGTGACTAGGATAAGTCTCATATATAGAACCCAAACCCACATTATCTACTTAAGATAACAATTTCAATATTTACAAAAAAATAATTGGTCAAGTAATGGTGATATTTTGACCCTCCTAAGACAAAACCAATTTCCCCTAATTTTTTGATTTCCCCCTTTTTCTTTCCTATTTTTTCATTTTTAAAAAAAGGTATATACAATAAATTATAATGAAATAATCATGAAACTTCTATAAATATCCCATGAAACACCCCCTCACATTTTATCCTCAATTAAATACACCCTTTACACCATGGAAAACCTCTCCCCACACTTGAACCATTGAACATCATGAAAAAATACAAAGAGTAGTGTATAAAGGATATAATTGGATTGTAATATAGATATTATATAAAAAGTAAATTAATGTATTTTAGAGGATAAAATAAATATTAAATGTTAAGGTAGGTCAAAAGGATAAAGCATTATTAATAAAACTTCTCAATAATTTTAAAAGTGACTTTGTAAAATAATATCTTTGACCAGATAACAATGTGAGTTCTAATAGGTAATATGTCCCAAGTTTCCCTCAAGAAGTATAATTATAAAAAATGGAAATTATTGCCTTAAAATCCTTTCAACAATGGGAATATAAAATAAAATTCAATTTCTCATGACATGACATAATTATAAAAAACTAATCAATATGAATTTCAAAAATTCAAAACAGAAAACATGGAAGGGAAATTTCATCTATATCAGTCAAGTAGTCTCCCCAAATCATTATTCATTAAATAACTAACCCTATGATTAACCTTACATATTCAATACAAAAATTTTACACATTAAATATCATTAATAGTGAAATATAAAACTTGAAATCATGATATTAATAAGAAATTATATAGTCCTTGATAAAAAAAATTAGAAAAATCAAAGGCCAGGCATGCATTTTATATTTTAAAAAATAGATTTGAATATAGGGGAGTGTAATAAATACTTAATTTAAATCTTAATCCCCTATAAACTATGAATATATTTCTTATCCTTTTTCACCCTACTACATTTTTAATTCCTCATCCTGGTCTTAAAAAACAAAGAATCAAGTAAAATCACAGGGACCATGTTTTATTAAGATCAAAAACATTAAGGGGGTTATAATAATCCAAAAAAAATCCTAAAATATTTCCAAATAATTAATTACAAAAAAGAAAATAAAAAAAATATGGTATGCCACCCAAAATCACTTTAGTCAAGTTCATTTTTATTTACCTTACCTCATTGAAGTTAAGTAATGGAGGGTCAGAAATATATTACACGGCCCAGATCCACGAATGGACAAAGCTATGATTCATCTATAGAATTGGGTCCTTGTACATTATCCAATATTAATTTTAATATTCATTGAGGTAATACCTTCTCCATATCCATGGGTCCAATCTACCAAGTATTAATCCATCTAAAAAAATCAAATAATAATTCATGGATAGCCTAAAATTGTTGTCCCTCCATGAAATTTCCTAGTTCTACAATGTCTCTAATTTCTTCAATTTTTTTATTAAAATTTTCTCATTATTTCCTTTCTTATCTCCATTATTTATTCTTAATATAAATTGGTTCTTTATTACCATTAATTGTATAAACATTCTCTAATTTCTACTCACTTTCATCCCTTAAGTCCCCTTATTTTTCATAAAAAAAATTCATCTATTTGTGAATATCAAACTTCATTACCTAGCCACAAACCCTTAGAGATAAATCCCTATTTTGAACATCGATCAAGGTAATCTCAATTTATAATAATGGACTTCCCAAGATAATGGGTTTCCTATCCTCATCTATGTCAACCATAAGGAAGTAAACTAAAAAATATAATTTATCTATTTTAACAATAACATCTTCAGGAATACCTCATAGACATATCACTATTGAATATTTCAATTTAAGATAAAATATTATGGTATTTAGATCCTCATCCCCTAGTATTTTAGTGTTTATTATGACATGATATTAAAACTCACTCCTATATCATAAAAATATTTTACAAACTCATTAACTCCATTATTAATCAGAATTGAAAATCTACTCATGTTTTTTTACTTCTTTGGTATAATCCTCAACACCACAACTAAGAATTACACAGAGAGGGGTATTTTTCCCATCTCCTCAAGTAACATATTATTAGATATTAAATCCTTTATGAACTTATATTATGTGGTAATATTTTCTAAAGCATCAGTATATGGTATATTAATATTTTGAAACATCTCCAGGAACATTGTTTTCTTTTATTCTAATTTTCCTTGATGTTTTCTACCTATAAAAGTTAGTGGTGGTCAATAGGGTGGTAGATATTCTTCCATGACCACATAATTATCTGGTTTTTCTTTTTTTCTTCTCATTTTACTTCCATTTTTCCTATGTTTTATTCTCCCTTTTATCTTGTTGTTCTTTTTCTTCTTACTATTTTTTGATATTATCACCACTATATTCAATAACCATTCCACTTATAAAGGAAACAAACTTAATTTATTCATATATATTGATCTTTATGCACCTGAAAATACTCCTTCTATCCTTTTCTTAAGCTTATTAGAAATTTTCCCACTTAAAACTCCAAATTTTGAATGAAATCCCTTTGATTAGCCTTTAACCCTTTGATGGATGTGGGTCCCCTAAGACCTGCACTCTCAAGTTCTATGAGAAATACACATACTTGTAAAAATTATATTTTATAATAAGTTATATGATTGAACATAAACCTGAAAAAACTTCACATTAGTATTACATACCACAATAATCTCACAAAACTAAGAGAAACTTTTGTTTTAGTGTATTTGAGGACTATCTACATAAAAAAATTATTTATCAACACATGTGAAAATTTTAATATAATATAACTCTTATATAATCCAATATAGAATTCCTAAATGTTATACTTATATTAATAACCTTGGTAAATGAAACATAAGAAATGAGTGAGCTCAAACACTTAATAAGGGGAAAATTATCAACATGTCATCCAGGGTTATATCATAAGAATCTAAGGAAAAATGAGAATGGTATAAATGTATTATTAAAAGAGCACGTAACAATAAGGGTTTTACCTAATTCATTACATAAAGACATATAATCTCAAATGAACAAACATATACCATGGAGAAAGTATGTGGAATCCGGAGACATTAAACACGAGTCACAGATCAATATAATAGGCATAATATTTTGATATAAGAGTATTGCATAAAAATAAGCATAGAAATCATATCTCTTGGATACCCATAAATAAATTAATCACATATTATTCTTGATTTAGTCACCTATGAACCTTCTTGGTATTGGGATAATCCTCCTGTGTACCCTTGGGGTTGGGATAAATCCTCTTGTATAGCCTTTGGGTTGGGATAAATCCTTTTGTGTACCCTTTGTCTTGGAATAAATCTTCTAACGTACCATTTTTCTTAGAATATATCCTCCCATGTAACCTTTTTATTGGGGTATATCATCCAATTTACCTAATGTATTGGGATAAATCCTTCTGTGTACTCTGTGGGGTGTGATAATTCCACCCATGTACCATTTTTATTATGATAAATCCTCCCATGTAACATTTTATGCTCATGAGATATAAAATTTACCAATTCATTTAAGGGAGATATAGGTCCCCACTCATAATTCATCTATACATATGTGTTCTACTTCAAAATAATCATCTGTTAAATCACTAATAACTTATGGATAGAAAAATATGATTCGTAACATTTTTGGTTGGTATCACCAAAATTAAACTTAAGAATGTGAATAATAAATTCCCAAAATTCAATCGACAAAAGTGTATTTCATAAGAAAATTTAAATATTGAATCATGAAAAATAATTTCTAAGTAAATATAGACTTTATAGATAAATAATAAAATGGTAGAGTTACAGTGACCCAAATTTAACATAAATGGATATTATATCATTTTAGATGAATATTCAGCACATTAGAAAAGTATATGCTCAAGGACTATAATATTTTAGTGTCTTTGGAAACTTGAAAAAAAATCTTCGAACATGGTGAAAAATCTTTAACATCTCCTGTAAAGATCTTCCCCTTTAGTAATACTGCTTAAAAACCTTTCTTCATAACCTGGGGAAAGGAAACATAAGAAAGGGTGATCTCAAATGCTCAATAAGGTTAAACAAGGGATATATGTAAGAATAATTATGAGAATAAGGGTATGATAATATTATTATAACATTAATATATCGTACAATTTATATCAAATATCATAAACAAGAAACATGGAAAAAATATTGGTAGTTCATAAGACATGAATCATAAGGGAATCAAATGAATAATCCATGAAATTATAACATAGGAATAAGAAATAATTTTTTTTGTAGACATATAAACATATAAAATTATTTCCATAGTATTCAAGGAATATTTCCAAGGCTATATTAGTGGAATGGGTTAACTCTCCAAACCATCTTAGTTGTCAAGGTTCACTCCCATGACCGTATTAGTGGAAAAAGTATTTTACCGAACCAAGTTCACTCCCAGTTCAAGCCATATCTATCTCATGAGATATAAATCTTTATAGAATTAATTGGAGGGATATATAAGTACCACCCATCAAATAATGAAATAATATATACATGTTCTATAAGATATTAAAACATTCCCCATATCATGACCCATAAAAAGTGATGGGTTTCATAAACACCATATCATAAGACATGAAATGAAATGTTTATCATAAAAATGTTATCATATAATAAACTATGGAAAATATATAGGTTTAATAATTATTTCATCAAATCATAACCCATGTAAATAAGCGGGTTTCATAAGAATATTACTTGTGGAAGAGAAATATATGTCATATACATCATGCCATCCAAACATAAACCATTTAGAGAAAGAATTTGAATGGTACCCTTGGATAATATCTCCAAAAAACCATAAACTATAAAAAATAATGTCATATTAGATGTATATTTATTTTTAAAGATCACTTGGATCATTTCTTAAGGTAAAATAGCCATTTTTTGGAAATAATTTTTTTAAAGCCATAATTTTTTTTAAAATACTTTTATTTGAAAACCATTTTAAAAAATCAAGAAGTAAGCTCTAAAAATAATTAAAAGAATTTCTGGAGGAAAAAATAAACTCTTCTTAAAAAACTCTATTTTTAAAACCTTTTTCTTTTAAAATATGTTTAAAAAATTATAAATAAATATTGAAAACATTATGAAAACATTTTTCTTGGAAATCAATTTTAAAACATATATAGAAATCTCGAAAATATTTTGAAAACCTTTTTATTCAAAAATAATTTGAAAAGATATAAAGAAATGCTGAAAAAATTTTAAAAACATTTTTCTTTTAAAATAATTTTAAAAATTATATATAAATATTGAAAACATTTTTCTTTGAAAATACATTTAAAACTTATAAAGAAAGCCTAAAAACATTTTTAAAACCTTTTTCTTTGAAAATAATTTGAAAATTTTAAAAGGAATATTTGAAAAAAAAATCAACACATTTTAAAACATAATTTTTTATAAAATACTTTTCTTCAAAATGAGATTAAAATATCATTTAAAAATATTTTTTAAAACATTTTTAGAAAACATGGTTTTTGGAGAACAGATTTCTGACTGAAGAGAGAAATAAAGTTAGATTCTCTTAAAAACACCTTTTAAATTATCTCAAGTACCAAATAGTTTAAAAATGGTACTATTACATGAATATATATTGAATAAAAAAATGATAAAAAATTCTTGTTAGTTCTTGAGATATGGATCATACTATTTCATAAATGGAAGCATGTTCATAAACAATCCTAATAAATGATGATATTGTAATAATAAAATCTTACAACTTTGGTAACTTTGAATCATAATTACCATGAGAGAATAACATTAAGTAAAGCTTATGATATCATTAAAAAAGTAATATTCATGATATAACATGTCAAATGGACAATATATACACCTCATAAAAGAATATAGGTGCATAAGAAAACATGTGTCTCAAAGAAGGAAAATTGATACAAAATTACCCTACCGATTTGGTAAAATTTGAACCATAAAAACAAAGAAATATATATAATATAATGGATATGTAAATAAACATAAATTTAAAGAAAATAATAAATTCATGGTTAGTATATACACCACACAAAAGAAACTAGTGTTGAATATTGAATAAGTCTCACAGAAATAAAAGTGAGACTAGAAATCTCATTACTACTTGAGTAACATTTGAATCATGATCCCCATGAAATAATAACATAAAATAAAATATTTCATATAATTAAATAGTTTAAATTCATGATATAACATTTTATATGGAATTATATACTATATATAGAATAAACAAGTGGTGAATATGGCATTTATCTCATAGATATAAAAAGTGAGATTAAACTCCCTTACCTTATGTCTTGACTCTCATTGAACTCATTAAAAAATACCATATAATAAATATAATTTTATTATAAATATATTAAATAAACATATTAAATTATATCATACCACATATGATTTACTTATGAACTTCTATTACCTATTTATTAACAATTCCATGTTAAATCCACGTTTTCGGTAATAATCGCTTTGTTTTTTTTCATGTGTTTTGATTTGTTACATTTGCAGTACTCTTACTTATATCATGATTTCATAAACTCCAGTATAATAAGAATGAAATAGATATCAAATATTTTTATTATATATGTATTTATAATAATCTATAAAATATAGAAATAGAAAATTAAATACACTAATAATGGAGGTGGTAGGCCGTACGTACGCATGAACGCTGTTTCCATTTTCTTGTCGTATTGAAAGGAAGAAGTAAATGAAATATATGTATATATATGTAATATAATTATAGTATAATTATTATATGATATATATTATATATGTTAACTAAACGCACACTTTATACATTCCATGTAAAATGTGCACAAATCATATCGCTTTGAGGAGGCGACAATCGACACGTCCACAAACGAAGTTATCGTATTCCCACAAAATGGAAATAATGAAGGTAAGTGTTATATAATAATTAAATAAGAAAAAATAAATCATAAATATCATATAAAAATAGTAATTCCATCATTATTACCAACCTTTAAAGGTTGTAATGGAAGAACGAATACATTAGTTTGCAAGGCGGTAATCCGCCGTACACATGAATAATAATTGCATATGTCATCTGATGGAAGTATGTGTAGGTGTAGATATAAATACTAAGATAAAAAATCTCAGTATATTTAGTACAATTATGGTATTATATAATCATTTAATAATAATAATTGATGGGGTGGAGAAATAAATAAAACAAATGTCCTTGTTGAAGGATGTTACCTCTTCTTTGGGTAACTCCTTTTGGTTTTCACCAAATGGCTTCCTTGGATGGATTTATTCCAAAATATAGGATTATATAATGAAGATAGGGAAGTTCATAGATTATTTTTGAAGCTTTTGGATGATAAAAATGGCTTGAGAGGTGTGAATAAGTGAGGGGGTTCTCTTTTATAGCGGAGGAGGAGTGACATTTTTATAAATATAAAAAGGTAAACACTATTGAGAGGTCCTATTTATCTAACGTGTCCCCAATAATGGTAAATTATTGAGAAAAGGGATTATATGGTATGAATATTCTCAAAAAATGACTTTTTAATATATTTCTAGGTTATTTGGTCCTTTGAGTTAAGGTTTGACCGCTAAAGTAAACTTGTTTTTACCTCAATCACTATACTTATTTTTAATTAATTTCACTATTTTTTGGTGAAAAACTAAGTTTAACTTAATTGAATTTTTAAATTATTATTATTAAAAATATTTAATCCATTTTTTTAAATTCTAAAAATATAATTAGTATAAATTAATTTAAAATTAATCTTGCAGACGAGACGAGACAACATAGTTTTAAAGTGAAAATGTTCAATTTTTTTGAAATGTTTTATATCAAATTTCAATGTTAAATTGATTCTAATGACCTAAATTGGATTAATATATTTATAATTATTCTAAATATTCTTTAAAATCCAATATAAATATATTTTATTATATAAATAAATTAGAGGAAACGTAAATTTTCAATTAAAATTCAGTATTTTTCACTATTTATAAAAAAATAAAAAATCTTAGAAAAATACCAAAAATTCAAAAAAATTAAATTTTAATATTTTTATTTTAAAAATAAAGTTTATTTTTTTAAATAAAAATTATAAAAGTGTCAATTTTTTTTAAAACAAGTCTTCGATTAAAAGGCGATAAAACGACCTTTTAGAAAAATATAACGTTTTATACCTAAAATTGGATTTGTTATTATTTTATGTCTATAAAACTTATTGGATGAATATAAAAACCTTTTTTTGAATTATATTATATAAATTTCATTATTATCTCTCAATAATAATTATTAATTTAATTTATTAATGTAAAATTCATGTGTGGGCATAAAAATAGTTTTTCATAAGAACATATCCTTTATGTTCAATTGGTTTTTATTTTCACTTTTAATTAATTAATAAACAAGTAATTGATTTTATAAAAATTTGTGAACCATATTTTCATAATTTAGTTAATATTTTTAACATCTTCCATTCTAACGGCTATGTGATAAAGAAGATAATATTTTAATAATAATATTAATAGTATATTGTGGTTCTGTGGAAATAAATCTTGCTTGTAATACAAGCTATTTAAGGGACTTAGTATTGTGTGTAACATAATCCAAACATAGTGTTTCATGTATCTAAAACTAATATTAGTGTTTTTTTAGTTCAATATTAACTTGGAATTTCATATAACACAAGGAAAACTTAGTTATTTAATTTAGAAAAACCTATATTCAGTGTTGTGTAAAATAAAAAATGTCAAAAATATTAATTTAATTCCAAAAATAAAAAATAAAACAAAAAATGTCAGGGTGTTACCTTATACCCCCCTTAAAATGAATTTCTCCCTCAAAATTCATATGGGTATTCAAATGATTAATACTTAAAAGTTCAATTCATATAAACCCTCATCATAAAAAATGAATTATAAAACTTATTTTAAAAAAGGGAAGGTAAAACCATAATGTTTACCCAAATAACTCATAATTAGTTTCCCACATAGGAGAACATAGATGGGAAGTGAAAACAAGGACATAGAAGAAATGATTAAATAATCATAGAGCATGATTTTGGTCATTTATCATAGGTAAGTGAATGATCAATGGAAAGGTAAGAGCCTCAAAACCATAAATTTGTGATGATTTATAATACCATTAGTTAAAAAAAACAAAGGTGTTCAGATAAATCATTTTCAATACCCTTTTATTGGTGTTAAGGAATTATTTTTCTATCTAAGAAAATAAGTAAATATACTTACTTGATTTCATTCCTGTTCATATGCACAATATAACTATTTTTTGTGCCTTTATTGATTTCCACTCCAACTATTACTACATAGAATGAAGGTGGATTTTTCATTCCTAAAATACTAATAGATCATGATATCCATACATAGAATGATAATTCATTCCATCTATCTTTAGTTACCATCACAAAAAATGGTTATCATAGTTTATCCAATATACATAAATCCTAAAATGGTGAAATAATAATTTAATCTTTAAAACCTCATCCTGAGATTAATTTAAAATTTATATAAATGGTTAGCCTTGTAACCCTTAAAAATGATGAAAATATAAAACATTATAAATAAGGTCAATAATATATCAAAAAATATTCAAAATTGATTCCCATATACCATAAAGTAGCTCTTGGTTTTCACATTCCAAACATGTGAATACCTTGATCGTATATTCTCTTGAAACATGGTAATAACCCATATTACAATAAATTCTTTTTGGGAAACCTACATGCTTCCTTATTACAAATATTATTGGATATATTACTTAAATAAAAGATTTTGTAAACTTTATTCATGATAATATAGACCACTTTTTCAACTAATCAATAATTAGTTCCATGGTAACTTGTACTATCTAATTTAATTTATCCATATAAATCATCTATTTATCCAAGATAAACACAATTTTATCAACATCATGAACACATTAAGGGATACCTTCCCATAATCAAAATATATACTTTATATTAAATCACTTTTCTAGGTTATAATAACCATCCAATATATTTTTTTCAAATCCTTAATGTAAAACATATACTTCACGATTCATATAACATAATTCTTGAATTTCTATACATATGCATTTCAATCATACAACTTTATTATTAAAATGTTAATTAGGATTCATCATCTTATTCCTCAATACCCCTTTCCAAGAATTTGATATATGAATAATGTATTAAGGTTCATAAACCTTAATTTAATTAGGCTTCTTACGTTTAATGTAAAAAATATTGTTAGAACATCCCATACCTTTCACATGTAATTCATTGTCTATTTTTCTACAGTAGTATAACCAATAATCATACCACCATAATGATTATCTTTATGAGATTTCTACTTTGGACATTTATTTTCATAATTTCCATACTTTACACATCTAAAACATTCAATGTTAACCCAATTCCTTTTTGTTTCTGTCATTTACCAAGACCAAAAAGTATAGTGTGAGAAACATTTATCATAATAGAAAACCACATAATCATAAAAAATTAATTATAACATGCCTAAATCATGACACCTTTTTTTAAATATAAAAGTACTTAGGATTATCCTTAGAGAAATCCCTAGAGTTATTCTTATAATTATCCCTAGGGATATCATTAAAAATTTCTCATCTTAGTTTCCAAAGGTTGAATAAACCTTTCCTTTTATAAAACCTATAGTGACCCAGTCCTAACATAAATGGTTATTACATCATTTTAAATGAATATTAAACATATTAAAAATTTACATGCTCAAGGATCATAATAGTTTAGGGTCTTTGTAAACATGGAAAATCAATCTTCTATCTTGGTGAAATATCTTCAACATATCTTATAAATATCTTCCCCTTTAGTACTCCTACTTAAAAACCTTTCTTAATAACACAAGGGAAGGAAACATAAGAAAAGATGAGATCAATTTCTCAGCAAGCATATACAAGGGAGATATGCAAGTATAATCATGATCATAAGGGTATAATAACGTGATCATGACATTATAATATCATACCCTATATATCCAAGATCATAAACATGAATCATTCCATAAAGATTAGAAGTTTATAAGACATGAATCATAAGGGAATCAAGAGAATAGTCCATAAAAACATAACATAGGAATAATAAAAAAATTTGGTAGACACATAAACATATAAAATTATTTCCATAGTAGTAAAGGCTTATTTACAAGGCCATTTTATTTAAATGGGTTCACCCCTAAACCATCGTAGTAGTTAAGGATCACTCCCAAGACCATCTTAGAGGACAAAGTACTTTACTGAATCGATTTCACTCCTTATTCCAACCATATATATCTCATGATATATAAATCTTTACCCAATGAATTGGGGGGATATATAGGTCCCAACCATATCATAATGAAATATACATACTTGTTACACATGATAATAAAACATTCATTATATCATGACCCATAAAAATAGATTGGTTTTATAAAAATCATATCATATCCGATGAAATTAAATGGATATCAAACACATTTAATCATATCATAAACTATGGAAAATAGATATATTTCATAATCATTTCATAAAATCATAACCTGTGGAAACAAGTGGGTTTCATAAGAATATTACATGTGGAAGAGAAACAGTTTTCATAGACATCATTCCATTAAAAAATAAACCATTATGAGAAATAATATGAATGGTACCATTGGATCATATCACTAGAAAATCATAAAATATATCAAAGGATGTTATATTATATATAGAAGGTATTTGAAATATCACTTGGATCATATATTAAGAAAAATAACATTTCTATGAAAATAATTTTTTTAAATACATAAAACATTTTCAAAATAATTTTCTTTAAAAACCACTTTGAAAATTTATGAATTAAACTTTAAAAACCATTTAAATAATTTCATAAAGATAATATCCCATTTTATTTAAATAAATTCTATTTTGAATATAAAACATTTTGAAAACATTTTTTCAAAATATATTTGAAAAATTATAATGAAATCTTAAAAACCTTTTGAAAACATTTTTCTTTAAAAATACTTTGAAAATATATAAAGAAAGAATCAAAAGATTTAGAATAAAAATTTCTTTAAAAATAATTTGAAAACATATAAAGAAATACCAGAAACATTTTTATTTTTTTCTTTGTAAATACTTATAGAAATTATCAATAAATCATGTAAATGTTTTAAAAATATTTTTTTTGAAAATTCTTTGAAAACTAATAAATAAATATTCAAAACATCTGTAAATAAATTTATTTGAAAATAAATTTTACAATTTTAAAGAATATTTGAAAACAAATTAAACACATTTGAAAACATGAAACATTTCTAAAATAATTTCATTTAAAATGAACTTAAAATATCATTTAATTTTTTTTGAAAACATTTATAAAAAGAATGGTTTTGGGAGAAAAAAAATTTACGAATGAAGAGAGAAATAAAATTGGAATTTATTAAAAAAATTATACATTATATTAAGTAAAAAAGAGTGTAAAAATGGTTTCATTACATGAATATATCCTGAATAAACATATGAGAATAAAATTAAAGGCAATTCTTGAGATGTATCGTAATATTTCATCAATGGAAGCATAGTCGTGAACAATCCCGATAAACAATGACATTGTAACAATGAACTCCGACCACATTGTTAACTTTGAATCATAATCACCTTTAGAGAATAAAATTACATGAAGCTTATAATATTATTAAAATAATAATATTCATGATATAACATGTCAAAGGTAAATTATATATAACTTGTAAAACAATATAGGTGTATAGAAAAATATGTGTCTCAAAGAAGGAAAATTGAGACAAAATTACCTTACTGATTTGGTAACTTTTGAAATATAAAACCCATGAAATAGATATCATATAATGGAAATTTAAATAACCATAAATTTAAGGATATAATAAATTACTGAAAATTATATACACCACACAAAATAAATGAGTGGTGAATATAGAATAAGTCTCATAGAAATAGAAGTGAGACTAGAAACCCCCTTACTACTTGAGAACTTATGAATTATGATCCCCATGAAATAATATCATAAATTGAAACATTTAATATCATTAAATAATTTAAATTCATGATATAACATGTAATAGTTAAGTATATACACCACATGAAAGAAATTAGTGGTAAATATGGCATGTATATTAGGGTTATAAAAAGTGAGATGGAATTCCCTTACCTTATGTATTGACTCTTTTTATACTCGTTCAAAACTCTTGTGTAATAAGTATAAGTTTATTATACATATATTATACATCCATATTAAATTATTTAATACTATATATTATTTAATTATTACCTTATATTACCTATTTATTAACAATTACATGTTAATGTTACGTTTCATGAAATAACCGATTTGTTTTTTACATGTGTTTTGATTTGTTATATTTTTTTCCACTTAATTATACCATGATTTCATCATCTAAATAATGATAAAAGTGATAAAAATATCATATATATTCATTATATATATATATATATATATTTATAACAATAAATTAAATATATAAATAGAAAATGAAATACATCGTTCATGGAGACGTAGGTCGTACGTACGCATGAACGTTGTTTCCATTTTTTTATCATATTGAAAGAAAGAAATAATATGTCATTTATTTATATATATATAATATAATTACAGTATAATTATTATGTTATATATATATGTATGAAATAAATTTACTAAATGCATCCTTAATAAATTCTATGTAAAGTGTGAACGAATCACATCTCTTTGAGGAGGTGGTAGCCCACACGTTTAAAAGCGAAGTTATCGTATTCCCACACAATGGAAAGCATGAAGTTATGTGTTATATAATAACTAAATAAGCATAAATAAATCATATATATAATTTATATCATATAAAAATAGTAATTACATCATTATTTTCATCCTTGAAAGGTGGTAATGGAAGAACGAACAACATCGGTTCATGAGGCGGTAGCCTGCCGTAGACACGGACGATGATTACATATCCCATTTGATGAAAGTATGTGTAGATTTATATAGTAATATTACCATAAAAAATATAATTATATTTATTATACTGAGTTTATTATATAATAATTAAATAATACTAATTTAGGGGGTAGAGAAAGAAGTAAAACAAAAGTGTTTGTTGAAGGATGTTACCTCTTCTTTGGGTAACTCCTTTTGGTTTGCACCAAAGGGATTCCTTGGTTGAATTTATTCCAAAATGAAGGATTATAGGATGAGTGGAGGAATGTTTTATCTTATTTTTTTTGGTTTTGGATTAGATAAATGAATTTAGAGCTGTGAAGAATTGATGGGTGGGGGAGTGCCCTTTTTATAGTGGAGGGGAAGTTGCATTCTTGTAAATATAAAAAGGAAAACACTATTGGAAGGTATCCCTTACATAATTTGTCCCCAATAATGTTAAATTTTATAGAAAATGGATTATATGGTCAAAATATTACTATAAAATTCCTTTTAGATATGTTTCTAGGTCATTCAACCCCTTAAGTTAAAGTTTAACTATTAAGTAAATTCATTTTTACCTTAATAGTAGTAATTAATTCTAATTAATTTCACAAATATTTTTGGTCAATTACTATGTTGAAATTAATATATATTATAAATTATTCTTATTAAAAATATGGAATAAGGTTTTATAAATTATAAACACAAAAGTGACATAAAGTAATTTAAAATTAATGCCACGGACGGGAAGATTCAATGAGGTTTTAAAGTGAAAATGATCAAAAGTTTGAAACGTTTTTATATCCAATTTAAATGTGAAATTAATTAAAATGACATAAATTGGATTAATATATGTATAATTGATATAAATATTTCTTAATACCAAATAAAAATATAATTTAACTATATTAATAAATTAGAAGAAAATGCAATTTTCAATTAAAATTTAGTATTTTTCACTATTCATCAAAAAATGAAACTTCTTAGAAAAATACAAAAAATTCACCCAAAGTAAATTTTGATAATAATATTTCCAAAATAAAGTTTATTTTTTTTAAATAAAAATTATTAAAGTGTTAAAAATTAGTTCTAAAACTAGTCTACCATTAAAAGGTAGCAAAACTACCTTTTAGGAAAATATAGATTTTTATGCCTAAAATTAGATTTGTTATTATTTTATGCCTATCTAACATATTGTATGAATGTAAAAAAAATGGTTGAATTTGTAATATATAACTTTTATTATTAACTATCACTAAATGTGATTAATTTAATTTATTAAGGTAAAATGCCTTTGTTTGCATAAAAATAGTTTTTCATAAAAACAAATCCATTATATTAATTTTTTTATTATCATTTTTAATTAATTAATAACCAAAGAATTAATTTTATAAAAATATGCAAACCATAGTTTCATAATTGAGTTAATCTCATTCATATCTTCCATTATAAAGGTTAGGTGATAATTATATTAATATTTTAATAATAATATTAATAGTATATTTTAGTTTGGTAAAACTTGGTACTGCATCTAACATAAGATATTATAGGGAATCAATATTTTGTGTAATAAATAGGCCAAACATTGTGTTGCATGTGCCATAATCTAATGTAAGTGTTGTGCGTAGCACATGCTTAACTTGGTGTTGTGCATATTGAAATCCAAAATTAGTTATCTTGTATAAGAAAAGATTTATTCAGAGTTTTCTGAAATGAAAAATGTCAAAAA
This sequence comes from Viscum album, assembly GCA_963277665.1. Classification (NCBI taxonomy): domain Eukaryota; kingdom Viridiplantae; phylum Streptophyta; class Magnoliopsida; order Santalales; family Viscaceae; genus Viscum; species Viscum album. The sequence continues at coordinate 5,293,661 of OY728129.1, forward strand.
GATAAAATAAATTCAGAAAAAATAATTCACATTATATTGGGGTGTTAAAAATTAAATGATAAAAAATTTTTTATAAAATAATTATCTTTATCATAAAAGAAGAAGTTACAACCACTTTGACAATTCATTTTTATAAAAAGGTGAATTGAAAACTTTTAAAATAGATTTAATTTTAAAAGTAACGTTAAATATTATAGTCTTGAAAAATATATAATGTTATCAAAAATAAACATGGAGTGTTGGAAAAATCATTTTATTTTGAAAGGATGGAAATATTTTATAATATTTTGAAATACCTTTGTTGAAAACCCACTGTATATAAAGAGGGAGTAAAAATTCCTTTTAAAAAGAGGAAAATAGAAATATGAAGTTCACATGTGATAAAAAAATAATTATGCTTCTAAACATAAAGGATAAAATTGAAGGGAAAGTAAAATATAGACCAAGAGGGGAAACAGTTGTTAAAGAGGGCGAGAATTATTCTTTACAATGATATACTTTTTGAGGATAAAATTTATCAAGGTAAAATCATTGAATTAAAATAAATTCACCCTATATAAGAATATTAATTACCATGAAATATAATCATATGGTGGAAGTAATCAATAATGGAAGGAATAAATTCAAGAATGTACATTATAAATCAATATAGAGAGTTGAGTTAAAAAAACCCTAACAACTTTGTAATGTTTTGAATCAAATTACATTTAAATAAAAAAAGATATGGATAAAGGAACCCCATGAATTTAATTTATATTTAAAAATACATTCATTAGGTAATAATTATAGGATATAATATAAATTAATGCAAGAAATATCAAACATGCAACATGGATTTAAAAATGAGACAAACAAACCCATACGTTATTAGAAAATTTCAAATCAAAACCACTTAAAGGGTATGATTTAAAATAAAATATTAAATATCATGAAAAATTATAGGATCATGATAAAAAATATAAATGAGGTATTTTATGAAAAATTACAGAGAAAACATAGTGTCTAATAATAATATGTCCCAAGGGGTAATAATTGAGACAAGAAACCACTACTGTGGTCCTAATACATTTTTCGCATGTGCCTAACTACTTGAATAATCAAATTAAGTTTATTATAACATTTCATAATAACCATATTAATATATATTTAATTTTAAAAGGACTATTTATTATCATATTTTATTTATTATATATTTTTTTATCTTCTTATATGAAAATGGAATCGTTATCAACTTATTTTAGTAATTTTAGCGACCAAAGATGATATTTTAATAATAAGTTAAATACTTAACATAGCCTTAAAAAACAAGAAAAAATCATTATTTGATTATTATATTATAATAATTTTATTATTTAAGTTACCATAGTCATCCATGATATAATTTTATAGCATTGTTCAAGTAGGTGGTTAGGCCGACTCAAACATGAACATTCCATAATTCGATGGTTGAGTATGGTTAAGAAATTGATTATTTTAAATAATATCATTATAAAATAATAATAATGATATTATTTATATTATTTAATGTTTTTTAATTATATTTTAAGTGTTTTTAATAAATAATGAAAATCAAGATGAAAAATGAAAAATGATACTTTGTGGAGATGGTTGTCAGCATAACACACAATTAGCATTTTAATTTCTCAAATAATGAGAGTGAATGATCGTGTATTATAATTTTATCTTAATAATAAAAATTATATTATATATTTAAAATTTATTCCTAAATATCTTACTTAAAACATTTAATGTAGGTAGTTATGCAAACAGAAGATGTCGCTTCGTGGAGGCGGTAGTCCAAACAAACACATATTCGACGTTCTTTTGTTTTTCTAAGGTGATGGAAAGGAATAAATAAGGGTTATTACATTAATAAAATAAAAAATTATTATTTTAATTATAATTATATTATTATATTAATAGTTCTAGGGAGGGTTTTTAACAGAAATATTAAGAAGAAAATGATAAGGATTAAGTAATACTCACTTTGGGTCCTTAACCTCTCTTTTGGAAGTCTCCTTGAAAATAAAGGAAATAGGCTAAATAAGTGATACCACAGGATTATAAGAATAATATAGTTTTCTATAGGTATCAAAATATAATATTTATAGGAATAAATTTTATAAATTATGTGTGGCATGAAGGGGTGGAACTGTCCCCTTTTATAAGTGAGGAAAATGGAACCTTTATGAACACCCATTATTTTTTCAATAATGGAATGACAGTATTCAAGGGTAAATGGTTCAAAAAGTGAGAAATAATGGATTTTGGGATGATATAATATATATAAATCCTAAAAAAATCAATTTACCACAAGTTTTAAACATTTTTAATGTCTTTTATTACTTTATTTTTAAGTTTTACCTTTTTGGTTTTTACCTTAGTAACTAGTTTTAACTATACTAGTTTATATTTTATTAAAATATAATTTAAACCTTATAAAAAATAATTCATTTATTGAACTAAATTTAGGTTCTATATATCCTATTTAAATTTCTAAATAATATAAAAATTAACTTATTGATTAAAAAATTTTATATATTGAAAAACTGATTTTTGTAGAAAAATGATGTTTTAACCATGACGTGTTCTTAATCATATTTAGCATTGCTTACCAATTAAATTTGTGGTAATATAATTATAAATGTGTCTAAAAATTATATTATATTCATTATTTAAAATATATAAATTTAATTTATTAGATAAAAATTACCCAACATTAAAAAAACATTTATTTGAAAATAACAGTTTAACCATTATTATGGTCATTAAATTTAATCTTAATAAACAAACATTTATGAAAAATAGAAATTAACCTTATTTAATAATATTATCATTTTGATCTAAATTATTAAATAAATTTTGATATATTTAATTTTTATAAGTGATGACAAATAATTTTTTAATATAAGTGAATAATTACAATTTTGGGAGTATAATATTACTTAAGTTTTCAAAACATTACACATGGGTTTAATAAATTAAACATAGTATATTTAAATATATAATTTTATTTATAAAATGTTTCATATTTTTTTTAAGTTATCCCTATGTTATGATAATTTCATAAAAGTGATGGTATTTTCAAAATCGGTATTTTTTTACTATTCACCTACAAATCAATTATTTTAGAAAAATACAAAAAATTCACCTCACGTTAATTTTAATATATCGAATTAAAAAATTTATTTATTTTTTTAAAATTAAAATTATAAAATTATAAAATTTTTAATTATAATTAAAATTCAATATATAAAAAGAAATACTACTTTTATTACAAGATTCCCTTTTAAAACATTAACTGTTCTTGCTTATATTTTGTATGAATATATAATTGATTAAAATATTTTTATTCACAATAAGTTTTATTATTCTTATATCTTCTTAATAATATTCATCCAATATGTCAGAGATCATTTTAGTTTGGTGTTGTGTCTGAAACAATCTCTCAAATAAAATATTAATTTAGAGAAAAATATATTCCAAAGTCATGATGTTTAACATTCTAACCCCTTAATTAAATTTCATAATCATAATTTCAATTATATATTACAAGTGAATGTAACTAAGGGTATCTAAGAAATAGGAATGGATCATGATAGACTTAGTAAATTAATATTTTCCTACAGAATAGGTCAATCTTAATATTGAGTTTTTCTCTAATCATTTGAACTAAACATCAATCATGATTAGGTATAATAACTCATAAAATAGAATTTTGTTTCCAAGAGAGCTCATAGTGATCCTTTCACTGATAGCTGATCATAAGTTGGATTTCAAATTTGAAATGTGACTTATTTTTTTATTACTATAGATTATTTAAGGAAATAATGAATTCATTTCCAAAATCACATTGAATTCATCCTAAATGAAGGATAATAAGACTTTCATTAAGAATATTCTATAAACCTCAACATGTGATACAATAATAATAGAATTGTTTTCTTCATAATATCATATCATTTTGGTGTTGATTTGGTGATTTTAGAAAACTTCTTAGATATAATAGATTTCTGATAATTTTTATCCAATATAATATCCAATAATCCCGAGTAGAGGATAAGTATTTATTAATTATCACAATCAAATTTAGTAGTGGTGATTGAATAAACTTTTCCATGTTCTCTTAGCTTAGGTGAATGTTTGATTATTTCCATAAACTATGGGTTTAGTTCACTTGTTTACATAATTTCCATACTCCTTATAATTAAAGAATTTGACTGAGGATTTTTAATTAAGCTTGGAATTCCCTCCATCCATTTGATTAGTTGGATTTTTCATATCTCTTTGGTATTCATGTGCTCGATGAATTTATCTTCTACACTTGAATCACTTAATTATTCCTTAAAGATATCCCCTTATGCTTTTACCACATTTTCTACATATAAAAAGATGTATTTTCTTTCCTCTTTGGTTTTTATCACTTGAATTTCCATGGGAATACATTTTTATTTTCTTATCTCCTAAACCCTGAGAATAATAAGAGTCTCCAGTTTCCATTTCCACTTTAATATCACTTAAAAAAATTGCTTCATATTTTCCAAAATACTGTATAACCAATGATTTTTAGAGACCCAACTTTGAACCACTAAATAAATGATCACCCTTACTTTCATGGTCAATGATAAAACCAAAGGCATACCTTATAATGTTTGTGAAGTTTTTTTCATATGTTCTAATGGATCCATCTTCCTTTTGTTTCAAATCAAATTATTATATCAATATTTTTTTATGAAGAGTTTGAAAAAACTATTTACTATATAATTCCTCTTTAAACTCTTCCCATATCGTGGATTTTATTTATTCCTTTGTCCTTGTGTTCTTGATTAGGGTCCAAAATTGATTAGATCCACTTTTAAAATGATATATAGCTAAAACAACTTTTTCATACTATGATATTTTTAGAATAGAAAACATATTTTCTAATATATTAATCTATTTCTCAGTAATTAGTGGATTAAGATACCCAATGAAGTCATGTGGTTATTGGTGCATAAAAAACTTGATAGTAATATACTCCTTACATCGTACATTTGGATTCTCCACAAGGTTTGTGTTATTATTCATAAACTGGTGTAACATTTCCATGAATGGATTCACTCCATTTTCTATCCCTTTAGGATTTTTATTGTGGAAATCCCCACATTTTACATTACACCCATCATTAAATTGATTCCTCCAGGTTCCCTCAATTACCTTGACTAAAGTAAAATTAGGTATGAGTATACTTAAGTTAATTAATGTACATATAAAGAAACTATAAAATTAGAATGAGGATTTCATATATAATGTACATACATTAGCCTATGAATATCTAGGTTTCAATATGTTCAATCTATGGTAAGTTTTTTTAAATAAAATAGTTATGTATTCCAAATCCTTCATAATGGTTCATAAAGAGAATGTAAATCAACCAAAAAATGTCCATAAGGAGTGTCAAATCAAGTGTGTAGTTATTACTATTAGATATAAACTAGGTGAATACTTAGTTAATACTTGAAACACCCTTTTTAGGGTTATTATCTATAGGTACATATGTACAATATTCCTTAAACACTTGAAGTATCGAGACATGGATGTTATTTATAATAAAAACAAACAATATATATTATACAAAAACTTCATGATGTTATCCTATACCTTGACATATCAATTAGACTTATACCTAGGGGTTTCACTAATGTTCTCTCATCCAAATAAAAAAATCTAATCCCCCAAAATAACTAAACACCCTTTTGATACCAACTGAGGTTCCCCAAACCCACACTCTCGGGTCTAGTTCTAAAAAAACATATTTTAAAAAATTAACTTTGATTCCATGTGAGATGATCTATGCTAAAATTGGAAAAAATTTACATTAGTATTACATATCACAATAATATCAAACAACTTAGAGAAGATTTTGGTTTAGTGTCTTTGAGGGATAGCTATATAAGTAATTTATTTATCAACATATGTAAACATTCCTTCATAATAAAGCTCTTATAGAATTCCATTTATAATTCCCAAAAGTTATATTTATCTTCATAAACTGGGTAAAGGAAACATAAGAATTGGGTGAGATGAAATGATTAGTAAGGGAAAACTTATCAACATTTCATCTAGGGTTAGATCATAAGAATATGAGGAAACATGCGTATGGTAGAAATATTTTATTAAAATATCATAGAACAATAATAGTTTTACCTAAGTTGTGATAGAGGGATATGTAATCTCAAATGAAAAAACATATACCATAAAAAGTGTGTAGAATCATGAGACATTAAACATGATTCAAATATTATAATCATAGAAATATAATTTTTACATATTATTATGGAATAAAAATAAGAATAAAAATCACATTTCATGGATACCCACCAAGACATTCATCACATATTTGTCTTGGGATAATCATCCTTGTACCTTCTTGTGCTTGGGATAATCCTCATTATACCCTTAGGCTTGGGATAAATCCTTAAGTATACCCTTTAACTTAGGATAAATCCTCTCATTTAACCTTTGGATTGGGATAAATCTTACCATGTACTCTTTATATTGGGATAAATCCTCAAATGTGTTGTAAAAGTGGGTTCCTATGATCTAACTTGAAATGTACTTTTTGATTACCAAATCATATATACAAAGATTTATTCATGATTTATACTTACCATAATTGTGTCAAAAAAATTTAATCATCTATTAATATGGAAATTTCATTAGATTATTTATTTTATCATAAGTATATAGCAGTTCCCGGATATAATTAGAACATAGAGATACTATGATACTAATCTTAAACTTATGTCCTATGGTCTAGATATATCATACTAACCAGAAAAACATAATGTATGAATATCGGGTGGTGGGGGATTATAATAATTTAGGATTCTTCCCATGAAGTTCAAACTTGGCGATCTCAAGTAGAGGAGATCATGAGGACTGACACACCAATAGGAACAACAAATGTTTCACACGTCATTGGTTGTTTTTATTTATAAGAACATGCATTGGTATCTCGACTTGAGAACATTATCAATGTTCACCGTTTGATAACATACTTTGATTAAAGATGAAAATCATGAAATTTATGTTGTGGTGAGGTATATTTCATTGGGAACATGCTTGATGTTATGTCAATGGTTGAATGTTCAAGAATATTTTTTTCACTTCTGAAAGGATGATATGCCTCGAGCTCAGTTGAGCAGGATGATATACCTTTATTAAATCCATATCCATAGTTATTAAAGAAAATTCTATATAGTATGGTTAAAAATAAATAAAGTAATAAAGGATAATTACATGAAGTGTGTTTCATTATTTATGAGATATCATGAGATAAATATATTATATTACATGATGTGTGTTCATAGGAGGTTGTCCTTGTTATTACTAAACCTTATCTCTTTATGGGTCATGATTGGTTTCTAGAATATACTATTTTTCTATGACTAGTACGTACTTATATCAATATAAGGATCTAGAGGGTCACACACAAATCATTTTCAATAGTCTGGCCTATTCTAGGTGAATAGGAATTTAGTACATAGTGGGACCTAATATAGGGTTTGGGTGATTTCTAAGTTTGATTGATCTCCTGTAAAAAAATTAAAAGTTATTAAATTTTAGAATAATAAGTTTTGAATTTATTTACTCACTATATTTCATGAACCCCTCCCTCCAATGATACCCCTCTTTGGTTGGAAATGGAGTAAGGGAGATAATGACCCCTGAGTTCCACCTCTAGTAGGACCCTGGTTGAAAACTAGCACCAAGGGTATATAGATATAACAATATGAGAGGCATTAAACTTTTTTTTTAAATAATATAGAGAGATATGATTTATAATATACAATAAAACTTGAAGAAATATATAAAATAAATCAAAACAATATTCCACATGCATGTTTTAAAATAGAACTAAAGAAAATACAATAAAGTCTCCAAAGTAAAGTACCCAAAAGAAAGAAAAATAAATGACTCAACAACTGTCCCAAGCCCAAGCTAGTAATTCCCAACATGATCCACATAATCCTCATGGAAACTTGAGAATAGTTTTATATATTTAGGGTGAGCATATATGTATACTCATTAGGAAAACCAAAGTCTCTCTTTCACATTTGAAAGAAGCATACTAATGCCCTTATGAGAAAATAATAGAACCAACCAACACCTAACATGTATAATAACCATAACAACCCCACCATGGAATACTCACCAAGTAATGAAAAAAAGTAATGTAATATAATGAAAATTAATGATAGGGTTCCCCACACCACTTTCCCACTAATTAGGAACTTTTTCCTAATGAAAAAAGTATATGCTCTCACACATCTTTCGAAAGTACCACGTCACAACCTGACCACACACATGGGACTCAAAAACCACACCACATACTCCTCACAGCCACCTGGGAAAAAAACCACATCACATACTACCATCAGACACCTAGGACACAAACCACATCACATCCCTCTCATAGACACCGGAGCCAAAAAACACATCACATCCCAAAATAACCTAGGGAATCATAACACATCTCATCCTAAAGACACCTTATAAATAACAACACATATCATCCCGAAGGGACATGGAGAAGCATGCCAAATCTCATCTAGAAGACACCAGGTAAAGCACAACACATCTCATCCTGAAGACACATGGGAAAGAAAAACTCACTCGTACACACCTGGGAATCACAAACCAAAACCTGTCCGAAGAATCTTGTGATATCACCACCTGGAATAGGGAGAAAGGAAGAGCAGGTGGAAATCCATCCATCCTCCCACCAGGATGTTTGGGAAAGACACCCTCCCCTGTGATAATGGGGGTGTTCAACACATAGTTCTCAACTAGGGTTGTGATCATATAGAAATCACAAGGAAAATAAAATTATATACATATATGATACCAAACACACAAGACCAACCTATGGTTTCTCAGACAAACCACCAAATCACTATACTTCCAAATTGTTTGCTACCTCTAAATGCACAACACCACAAAACAATCCACAAAACCCATTCACATTCCCAACCAATTTAATTAACCATTTCCATCATGTTATCCAAACCAACCCAAACCATTATAGAATTTATTAATCAATTATTCATTTATTACATCACTACATGGGAAAAAACTAAGAAAAACACACCGCAAGAAACACAGAAACAATAATTTTAGAAGAAGAAGATCTTGATAAATTAAGAAGGCTCTACCTTAAGGACACTTCGTTCCATATTCTCCGCATTCAATACCCATTCATGGTACATCATATATTGATCTCTTAGATACGAGGTGAATATTTCTGTATGTTACTAATGGAGAAACTCTAGGATAATCACACATACCAATCACTACTATACTCCTTAAAACTCATCCCACTCAGTCCACATACCAAAAGATGCAACCCTTGACTAACAACCCCAACCAATAACACATTACCTCACAAAAAGTTTCATAGCCCTACTACACAACACTTCTCACCCATTCCATAATCAACCAATCTCTCAACCTGAGATTCCATTACACTACCCAAGACATCCCCCATCACATAATATGTCTCACAACCAAACTATAACACAAACTACAGGAAACCAACCACCACATCACCCGATGTACCAAGGAAAAACACAATTCCATATTTAACAAAGAATCCCTTATTTAATTATACTTTTTTAATTATAGGGTTATCATAGAACTGTATGATCCTAGGGAATCCATTCATTTCCCAAATATACGTGATTAACCAATTTACATTTTTTTGTGATAACAATAATCTTGATCAAGAAACAAACACAACACACCTACCCAGTTCAATAAAATCTACCAATGGACACAATTTTTAGTGGGGAATCAAACCTATATAATCAAAATATAAAAATCATAACATCAAAACATATCACAAACCTCCTTCACTAAGATGAGGGAAGGGATAGAATAATGTCAGACCATTCCTTCTTCAAGTTGAAGGAGAGTTAATGACACTCAAGACCCTCCTTCAATAGGTCCCTGAGTGGCGAATAGAACCAAGGGTATATAATTACACAAAAAATGGAAGACATTACCCTTTTTATTTAGTAGGATTGGGATATAAGATAGTAAATCCCAAAAAAACCAAAACTAAAAGTAAAAGTAAATCCAAAACAATCCATTCCCATATGCATGTTCCAAAAATAAGTGATACAAAAAATACAAAAAAACTCCAAAGGAAATTACCAAAAGAAAAGAATGGAAACAATGTTAATAGTCCCAACGTAGAAACTAGTAGAGTCCAACACAGTCCTTGAAGTCCTCTTGGAAACCTAAAAGTAGTTTTATATACGTAGGATGAGTATCTAGGTATACCAAGTAGGGAAAACCAAAATCTCTCGTGCACAAGTGGGGTGGAATTATAATGCCCTATGGGAAAATAAGATAACCAAGGAACCTAGTAAGGAAACTATCCACCCAAACCTCACCAAGGCACAATCCCCAAATAACGCAAGTCAAGTAAGGTAATAGTAATAATACATCAATTTTTGGGTACCCTGCACCACTTTCCCACTGTTTATTGAAGACATCCTATGTGTCAGACCTCCCCCGCAATTCTCACCACAGTTCCACTGCCATACCCCGCCCGCACACACCTGGGATACCATAACCACACATCCCACCCGCACACACCTAGGTCACAACAACCACATGTAACCACACCCACAGACACTTGGGACAGAACATCTACCACCACATCTGAAGACACCTGGGCCTCATCCCGAAGACACTTGGGAAACAACCTACCCGCACACACCGGGGAAAACCACCACAGCTACACTGCCTAAAGAGTCTTGGGCTATAATGGATCTTAGGCCATCACAACCTAACTGAAGAGTCTTGGGATACATGGGAAAGGGAGTAGAAAAGGAGCTAATAACCAACCACTCATAGGAGTATTGGAAAAAACACCCTCCCCCATGAAATAGGGGTGTTTATCACAAAGTGATAAACTTGGGTGGGGCCTGAATAATAAACCTAAGAACTAAATTATAAATATAGGTAAACAAGCACTCATCCCAATATAGTGGTTCCAAACTAGCCTATACACAAACACCCTCATTACTATTCATTCATAAAAAGCACAGAAGCCACAACCAAGTCACAACTCATTCTTGGAAAACAATTCTCCATTGAACCTATTATTGTTATCGCATTCAAGTGGTTCCATTTAAATAATTCTTCACTACTGGTATGCTAATAGGCATAACCACAAGACACAGAAGGAAAAACAACCAAGTAATAGATTAAGCATTCACACCCAGTTCTCTTGGAATGTCACAACAACAAAAGGGATCTGTGATATCCCTCAAAGTACTAGAACCAAACCAAGTCCCAACATATGACCCCTTACGACCTCAGATACACAGACCAAAAACAGTACAACAACAAGGAATCCCATACCCATCCTCATCACCCCACTAGAATCAAGCATAAAAACCACACATATTACCAAGACAGAGCAAGGGAGTTTCCAGATTCAAACACACCATTCATTGAGTTCCTTCTTTCTGTTTGGTTAACTGGGGTGATCACATAAGGATTCTTGTTCACTGTACATCCAATTAATCAACCAAGTTTATGTGACTAACGAATTTTCATGTTACAACCATTCAATCATCACAGAATACATGGGTCCATTAACGCATAAGTAAAGACCACCAATGTCCATGATTTTCAATGGACATAAGCCCATACAATTCACAATATATAAGAAAGGGTAAAAGAGTACAAAAATATCATCAAACACACCCCTTCATTATTTAAAAGTCCATTTATTATATTCATTAAGGTTTGGTTTCATCCATCCCTGTAGAAACATTATCATACCCACCCTGCATGATACAAAGTAAAGAGAGATGAAGTAAGAACCCTACCTGGATGATCAATGATCGAAGTTTTTTTCCATGCGCCAAGAACCGAGGATGTGAGACTCACAAGGGAGGAACTATGAGGGCTCCAAGAGCGAGTAAGAAAGGCTCCATCATAGGTGCACCACGAGCCTCAAGAAGGGGGACTCCAAACGCACTAAGGAAAGAAAGAGACTAGCCGAGAAGAAGAAGAATGAATCTTGTGCAATAAAAGGGGAGATCCTGGAGTCACGAAATATGAATTTTGAACGGAATTAAAGGCAGATCGTGGTTTCACCATGTAGTTAGATAGTTACACATGATGGAATTAATTTTTATTTAATAATTATCATAGGATAGGTGTCCATAACAGCTGTTCATTAAAGTATTTCTTTTAATTAGAGGAAAACACATAACATGGGTGGAACTAGAAAGTATGGGAAAAGGGTGTGGAATCGAGGAAAAGCCACATGTTTTGGTAATTCAAGGGTCTCACGGCTATTGGGGGATTTTAGATATCATTTATAAGATTTTATTGGATTTTAACAAGGTATAAAAACACTTTTATGTCAAAAGATACGTTGCGGGTGCCAAAAAAGTCAAAAACTGGAAAAAATGAACAATGGTGGGACACCATTTGGCGAGACACCGTAACGGTGCTAGGGTCATGGTGCCACCATCACGGTGCCATCGTCATGGTGCCACTATTTTGTTGAGATACCGTGATGGTGTGACCGCCACGGTGCCACTATCACTGTGCTGTTGTGACCAGTGCCACCATCATGGTACCACTTTTTTGGTGGAACCGTTTGATGGGACTGAGATTTTGGAAAATTACTAGACTAGGAGGGTACAAGCCATTACAAAACATCATGGGCATGAAAAATGAATCCCTATACCCCTTTCAATTTAATTTAACCAATTTTTATATTTTATTAATCTCAAAAAATGAAAATCCATTGGTAAACAATAGATACCCCCCACATGATGCACAATTTAGAAAAAAGAAGGAAATATTACCTCAAAAGAGTGTCAACAATCCTCACACAAGAATGGCCCAGACAATGGATCTACGATCACCTCTCCTGCAAGATCTGCATCCATCTGAGGATGTTGTGACACCACTGCACTAATACAAATCGAAGAAAATCCCATTTATAACCATGGGATATCATCCGACATCACATGGAAAGAAGAAATGGGAGGGGAAAGAGACCTAATCAGAAGAAAATTCAATAACCGAGGAATAACGAACCTTAGATCAAAAATGGATCACTACAGATCGAAGGAGGGAATCTAGGAATCAATCCAAGATGAAGAAATCCTAAGAATTCTAAAGAGGGGTCTCCGCGTTTCCTGGGATCAAGGAAGGGTCACTGTATCCATATGGTTTAACAACTCGAGCAACAGAAAAAACACTTAAAAGTTAAATTAGTGGGGTGTTTCATGACATGTAATACCCTTTCACACTGTGTAATTTCCCACGGTCAAGTTCCACCAACAAATGCATCACCTTTTGATTTATTTTATTTTTTTGACCCCAAAACATTTCATGCCATGAGCCAACCATGAAAATCTGTAAAACCAAACTTCACATTTTGTAATATAGTTACACAATGTGTAATCCCCCTTCTTCCATATTTTTGTAACCAAACTTCTCCAAACTCCTCTGAGCCTCCTCCGAACACCTCCAATAACCAAAACTGACAAAGTAACGGACCAGGAGGTCACATACAGTTACATCAGATATCTCTAAAATTATTATATCCCTCAAGAATCCAAAACAAATCCCAGAAAAAGGGGCCCGAACAACCACCCCACAAGATACCTCTCAAGGATCTTGTCATACCTTAAACACTACCACCAGACAAACATTCCAACCCAAATGACCACAAGGCACACCACACAACCACACAAATCTTTTTCAAACACAACCAAACTACCACATCACCACTTCACAACCATCTCAACCTCTACGTAGCCCAACAAACAACCACTATAACAAATGAAATGCACTGTCCTAAACACACGAATTAAGGACTTTTATCATCCATGTCAAGATAAAATCCACCCCGGATGGCACTAACTCACCTAAATGGGTTTAATTGCACCACATTTGATGTATCTTGATTAGGAATCGAGTCCTCTACTATTAATATGTTAGAAATTTATCACACATCACACCACATAGATCTTAAACCAAGGAAAAAAAAGATTATTTCATAAAGCAAGGTTAAAACATTACATTTCAAAACAAAATAGAACAAGGACAAACTTAGAACAACTATGGGTACTAAAAATGCATATGTGTTTCTCACTCCCAAGTTCAATCCTCCAGTCCACCATTCCTTTACAACACATGAACCAAGAGAACATTTCATCTATGAAACACCTTCTCTTGATGATCTTGGATCTATTCTAGATGCTCCACGAATATTGAATCATCCTCAATATCCAACTCTCCCTAGTCAAGGACATGTGAGTCATCATGAATATACTGACAAAACTGAGAGACATGGAATAAATCCTAGACTATCTCTAACTATGGTGGAAATTACATTTGGTATGACACCTTTCCAAGTCACCCCAACACCTCAAAGGGTCCAACAAACCCGGGAGAAACCTTACTTCCTTTTCCAAACCTCCACTACCCACATTAAGGGAAAACCTTCAAGAACACATGATACCCAACCTCAAACTCCAAGGCCCCCCCTACAATCAATATAAAACTTCTTCCAGTCCTGTGATGCTTTTATCTTATCAAAAACAAGATGAAACTTCTCTATAATTCTATATATTACATTAGGACCAAGAATAATTATCGCCCCAACTTCTATCCAGCACAATGGTGAATGACACAATATTCCATACAAAGCTTCAAATGGATCCATGACAATTGAAGAATGATATAGATTATTATATGAAAACTCTACCAAGGTCAGGTGTTGTACCCACAATCCGCCAACTCCTCCATCATTATCCAAGCATCTGAAGATTCTTGAACAACCTTTTTCTGTGACCTTATACTCAAAGCATCAACCACGACATTCCCCTTTCCTGAGGTGTATAAGTTCTTAAAATTTTAGTCCTAAAGAAATTCCATCCACCTCCACTATCAGAAGTTGATATCTCACTGGGAAAAGATATAACTGAATCTATTATGGTTCATGAAGACTACAAAGTGCTCCCTGATGAGGTAATGTCGTGAAAAATTCAATGAAAACACAATAACTGCTAGCTCCAGATCATGGGTGGAATAGTTACACTCATGGGGATGTAACTCCATAGACCCATAAGAGATCACTGATCACTGCTACATCAAGAAGCATCCCAAGAACATATGGGATGAATCACAGAACACCTCAAACATTACCCCTTCCTTATGAAACTAGGGCACTATAGAACTAACCAACTTCCCCTTCAGGTGACCAAACACTACTTGACACTGAACACTCCACACAAAATCTTGGTCCTTACTATTTATGTCCATCAACCAGGATGAAATTCAACATAAATTGTGTACAAACCTATGATAACAGCTTAAAATACTGAGAAAACTATGAACTTATGCCACATTCTTGGGTGATTTACAAGAAAAAACTACTTCAACCTTCGATGGGTCTACTTACACACCTTAATGAGATACTACTTTCCTGAGAAAATTTACCTATCATTTCCAAAACACACACCTGGAAAACTTCTCATAGAGTTAGTGGAGTTGAATAACCTACTATATAGTTATGAGATTCTCAACATGATCCTCCTATGACTTCAAATAGATTAAGATATCATCGATGAAAATGATGATGAACCTATCCTAGAACTGACAGAACATAGATTTCATAAGCCCCATGATCACAAATGGTGCATTTGTAACACTGAAAGGCATGACCACAAACTCCAAGTTCCCATAAATTCATATGAAAGCAGTCATTGGTATATCACCCTCATTCATCCCTAAATGGTGATATCTAGACCACAAATAGAACTTAAAAAAACTAATATTCCCCTATAAGATGGTTCAAAACATCTTCTATCCTCGGAAGAGGGTAATGGTTCTTGAACGTTACTTGATTCAACATAAAATAGTTTATACATATCCTCACAACACTATCTTCATTCTTAGAGAAAAAAATCAGAACACCCCACAACGACAAAATAGGATGGATAAACTCTTTTTGATAAGATCATCTATCTAAATTATTATCTCCCACATCTCAGAAGGTTCCATCTAATAAGGGGCCATCAAAATCAGATAAGCACCAAGCTACAAGTCTATCCTGAAATCAACATCACGTTGAGGGGGTAGTGTCACAACCTACTCAAGGAAAACATCCAGGAACTCCTCAATGACCCTGGGAACCTCCACCATCTCAACTTCTACTGATTCCACTAATAGATCATCTAACAAGGAGAAAAGGGGTACCACACACTAAATTTCCATATGAAAACTCTTATCTCCAATGAAAACCCTATGCTAGAAATCCACATCGGAAACCACAAATCACCTCTGAAAACAGTCAATAATGGAATGAAAGAAATAAAACTAGTTGATTATGAGAATTACATTGTATTGATACATTTGTAGAAACAAAATATCCCCAGGGGACTGATGTTGTCCCATCATTATTCTACATCCTCGTCACACATCAAACAAGATGGTCTAACCTCTGATTGGTATACTCAACACTAGGGGCATGAGAAGCCTATCTATGTCTATTCCTAAATATTGGGTTAGAGTGGGTGAAAAAAAGGAGTGTGAAGCTCCCAAATAAAAAAATTACAATTAAGGATAATAAACAAAATTATCGTACCTTTGATGATCTCGGGCCCTGCTGGAACTTGTACCTTCTCTACATTCAACTGAACAGACCCAAATCCTCTACCTCTCTGCTGATGACCGCCTCCATGAACATGATTGGGTCAAGTCCCATAAACACGAGGAACATCATAAGGTTGGCCTCTACCTTCTCTATATCCACTTGGTAGAGAAAAATCTTATTGTCCCTACTGCAAAAAATTCATGACTGGAAACTGCTACTGGGGATGGCACTAAACCTATCCACCTCAACCATGCTAAGCTAGAACAACTATTGGAAACTGGTTTTGAATATGGACACAAAATCCACAGAAGAAACACCTTGTCCCCAATCCCATAAGAAAATAATGGGAAACACTAGCACCAGAAGGCCAAAAAGGAATCTGTTGAGGTTGACTCCCTACTGGTTGAAACCTCAAAGGTCCTGGCACCTGAGACTTATCACCGGTAAACTTGCCTCTCAAATAACTACATTATATCCAATATCATAGTATAACTCCTTACGAGTGCATCCTCTTGATCACCTATAAATTTTTATAAACCTCTAAGTATGTTGATAACATAAAAGGGGTAACTGTATATTGGATAAAGGGACAAAGTGCCTCCTTAAGATGTCTTGCACAAGAATCATCATCTAGAAAGAGATTTAGGAAAAAATGAATTCGGTCCTTGAACTTGAGCCCTGGATCCCTCACTGAAATACTCCCCTACTAAAGGGAGAGTATATCCTACCTCTTATCATCCTTTATGGTCAATGAAAGGAACTATGCTCAGAATTCCTTCTCAAATTTGACCCAAATATTTCTTCTTCCTTCTTCTTTCCTAGATAAAGAATCCACCACTGACGCGTAGATCCTCACATATGACTGACTATCAAAGGAAACCAATACTATGTCAGGTCCCATATCAAACAAAAGGTGATCTCAAGATCCCTAAGACAACTTTCCATCTCCATGTCTAAAACACTACTCTCTTACTTTCCCAAATCTTGCTACTAGAAATCACACAACGTCCTCTGCCACTGGTCATCCTCCTCAATATGATCAACCCTCCATCGATCAACAAGATCAGCCTGATGAGGCTCAACTACCCGATCCACATGAAGATAATGACCATGATCTATAATTTAAAAGTAAATGAGGAGTTTCTAATCCCGAGTAGTATATATTTTTTCAAGATTCATTTTAACTCATTTAACTCATTTTGTTATTAATTTAAACTTTTCCAAAGCAACCCAATTCAAACAAGAAAAAAATTCATCATGATGCATGTACCTTTCTTGGGATCTCTAACCTAAAAATTGTGTAGCCTCACTTGTTCATTTGGTAGGATCAGAGTCCTCGAATCAGATCATAGGGGCCCCTAAAATCACGTGTCCTAGATGGTCTTCCATAGCCTATGTCATGCACCAAGATCTACTAAAACTCTTGACCTACCAACCCATGAAATTCCTCATTGTGACTAACCCCAAACTCCATCCAATCTCTCAACCATCCCCTCTAATACCATTATTTCATGACCCCTACCTTCAAAGATACCCCTCCTAGACTGGAAATGGAGAAAGAGAGAAAATTACCATCGATTCTTCCACCAGTAGGCCCCAAGTTGGAGAATAGTACAAGGGTATAAAAATATCACAATATGGAAGGCACTTAATTTTTTTTAAACAAGATCGTGAGATATGGTGGATAATACACAAAAAAAACTCTATGAAATATATAAAATAAATCAAAAAACAATCCCACATGCATGTTTTAAAATAGAACTGAAGAAAATACAGTAAAGTATCCAAAGTAAAGTACCCAAAATCATGATAAATCAGCGACTCAAAAACTATCCCAAGCCTGAGATAGTAACGCCCATAATATCCCACATAATTCTACTAGAAACCTAAGAATTTTTTTATATATATAGGGTGAGAATGCAGGTATACTCAGTAGGGAAACCAAAGTCTCTTGTGAACATGTGAAAGAAGCATACTAATACCCCTATGAGAAAACAGTAGAACCAAACACCACATAACAGGTATACTAACCACCCAAACCTCACCAAGTCATGATAAAAAAATAATGCATGCCAGGTAATGTAATATAATGAAAATAAATAATAGGGTACCATGCACCACTTTACCATTGATTATCCCTTCTTGCATAATGAAAAACAACCTCGCACACTCACCTCTTCTGAAAGTACCAAATCACAACCCAGCTGCACACACCTGGGCCTCAAAAACCATACCACATCCCACTTATAGACACCTGGTCCAAAAACCACATAACATCCTACCTGCAGACACCTGGGAGACACCCCACATCACATCTTTCCCATAGAAACCTAGTCCACAAACCACATCACATCCTGAAGACACTTGGGAAATCATAACACATATGATCCCAAAGAAACTTGGGAAAGCACAAAACATCTCATCTCGAAGAAACCTGGTAATGAACAAAAAATCTCATCCTGAATTCACTTAGGAAAGAACAACACATCTCATCCCGAAGGCATCTAAGAAATAAAAAATCACCCGCACACATTTGTGACTCACAAAATACAACCTTACTAAAGAATCTTGGGATATCACAACCTAAGAGAGTGTGCAGAGAAGATAAGGTGGACAACCATCCATACTCCCACTAAGATGTTTAGAAAAGATACCCCCATGACTATGGGGTGTTTGGCACATAATGCTCAATTAGGGCGGGGTGCGTAAATAAATCACAAGGAAAATATAAGTATAGACATATATGATACCAATCACTCAATCCTAACCTATGGGTTCTCAGATAAACCAACAACTCATAACACTTCCAAATTTTCTCCAACCTCTAAATGAAAAATACCACACAATAAGCCACAAAACCCATTCACATTCCCAACAAATTTTAATTATACATTTACATCCTATTATCCAAACCAACATAATCCATTATATGATTTATTAATCAATCATGCATTTATTCCATCACTACACGAGCAACCACTAGGCACAACACAACACATGAAATATAGAAAAAATAATTTTAGAAGGTTAAGATCTTGGTAAATTAAGATGGTTCCACATTAAAGACATGTCATTCCATGTTATCCACATTTAATAACTATTCATGGTGTATCATATATCGATCTCTTATATATGGGGTGAAACTTTCTACATGTTACACATGGAGAAAATATGGAATAAATACCCATACCAATCACTAATTTCCTCCTTCAAACTCATCCAAACTTGTATATGTACCAACAACACCAACCCCCAGCTCACAACCCCAATTGATAACACATTACCGTACAACCAGTCTTGTAGCTTGGCTGAACAACACTTCTCATCCATTCCATAATCAATCAATATCTCAACCTGAGATTAAATTACACCACCCAAGACATCCCAAAACACACAACTAGGCTCACAACCAAACTACAACACAAACCAGAGCAAACCAACACATCACATCACCCCCTGCACTAAGGAAAAATAAAATTCTAGATTTAACAAGGCATCCCTTATTTAATTATATTTGTTTAATTATGGGGTTGTTATATAACTTTATGATAACGAGGAATCCATTTATCAGATGGATATACGTGATTAACCAATTTTTATTTTTTTGGTGATACCAACAATCTTGATCAAGAAAAAAATGACAACGCACATACCCAATAAAAGTAAAACCACTAACGACCACAATTTTCAGTGGGGCATCGAACTCGTATAATCACAATATAACAATCATAATATCAAAACTACAAGGGCATGAAAAATTAATCCCTCTACCCCTTTAAATTTCATTTAATTGATTATTATCTTTGATTAATTAGGAACAACCAAAATCCATTGGTAAAAAAAAGTGGACCTCTCCTGTATGATGAAAAATTAATAGAAATAAGGGAAATACTACCTCAAAAGGGTTTAAATGATACTCACACAAGAATGATACATGCAACAGATCAATGATCACCTCTCTCTCACGATCTTTATCAATCCAAGGATTCAACAACACCACTGCACCAAAAAAAAACCTGAAGATAATCCCATTTAGAACCATGGGACATCATCTGCCATCACATGGAAAGAAGAAATGGGAGGGGAAATAGACCAAAATAGAATAAACTGTAAGAACAAAGAAAGAACACACCTTAGATCGAATATTTATCATTATAGATTGAAGGAGGGAATCTAGGAATCAATCCATTATAAACAAATCCATAGAATGTTGAAGAGGGATTGTCGGGTCGCATGGGGTTGAGGAAGGGTCACTGTAGCCATAGGGTTTGACAACCCAATTGAATGGAAAATAACCTAAAATTTATAGAAGTGGGGTATTACACGACATGTAATACCCTTTCATTCCATTTAATTCCTTGCGATTGAATTACACTGAAAAACCTGTTGCCTTTTGATTTATTTTATTTTTCATACCTCAAATCATTTCACATCGTGAATCACCTAGGACAAGCCATGAAAAAAACTTCATATCTTGTAATTCAATTAAATGATGTGTAATCCCCCTTATTCCATATTTTTTCAACTAAACTTCTCTAAACTCCTCTGATCCTCCTATGAACACCTCCAAAAACCAAAACTGACAAAGTAACATACCATGAGGGTATGAACCGTTACACTATATTCACAAGGAATTAAGGGAATACCATATAAATATTTCTTGAATGAATATTATTATTCAAGGTTCATTAAGAAATTAATGGGGGGATCGAGTTGAGTTAATGAATCTAGTTTTATCATGAAACATATATTTTATGTTATAATTATGTGATAAAATTTAAATGACATTTATGAAATAATTTCTAATTCATTTAGTTCCATTAAAGGCTTATTTTGAAGGTTTAAGTTTCCTGGGAGCCTAAATGTAATTTATAGGACTTTTAAAAAATATATATAAAAATTGATAAGCCCAAATTATATTGAATATTTATTCCATTAAATTTTACGGCCTATCTCACTTCCCTCCTAAATTCTAGTGTGACAAATAAAAGATCAGATTACCCTGATCGAAGTTATTTATTCTTGGTCAATGGAAAATTACTCAGGAGATCATAAGGATGTCAAAAGAATATTTGGTTTGCTATTATAGCACCAAAAAACTAAATATCTACATACTTACAGGCTCTTGAATCATGGTTGGATTATCTAGATGGATCTGATATCAGTTCATTAAAGAAAAGATCTCCAACAACAAGGAGGAACTCATTCAATTGGAATCGACAAAGGTATGATTTGGATTTAATTTTTCATATTTATTTTTCATGATTAATTAAATTGAACATGATCCATGGATGAACTTGGGATAGGGTATACCATATTTTATATTTCTATATAAATCTGGGAATGTTTTTTTAAAATATTTTTCCCCACTTTTTCAATGTAAAGACCCCAAATTTAGTAACCTAGATCCAATGTCTACTTTATTACATTAGAATAATATATAAGGGATCTAATTCCAAAGGAATAATTAGTTTGGTTTTTTTAACAACCACATACATACATGATTCCCATTTTATAATATAAATAAAATATAAAACATAACAGAATAAAATGTTTAGTATCCTTGAAACTCATTAAAATATTTCTTCTTGATATCCCAGAGAAGGAAAAAAATAAAGGCGAGATAAAATTATTAGTAATTGTTAAGTAAAATGGAATATATTATGAGTATATAAGGAATAAATAATATGGAAAGGTAAATAACTAAAAAAACATTCTAGTTAATCAATAAATTGAGCACTAAATGCATCCATGTATAATATCAAATACAGTAATATCATAGATAATAATAGATGAATTCAAAATGAAAGAAATGCATAATTTTGGACGTCATGATATCAAACATCATAATATATTTATCAACAAGGCCTTCATCTAAGACAATTTAAACTATTTTTATGCATACACCAAAAAACCATTTAATAAGGCTAGCCAACTAGTTTGTATCATGGGAACTATCAATGCATCGAGGGGATATATAATTCTGGGTCCCACTCATAATTGTCTATCCAATTAATTCCTTATATTTTGAATGATAAATTTAGTTCATAAAAAATATTCCTCATTTTTTCGTAGTTCCTTGAAACATGTGTTCTAGTTTTAAGAATCACTATTTCCAGGCGGTTTCAATTGGATTTATTTATGGAACCGGAAACTCCCAATAGTTCTTTATCCAAAGGGGACCTACTTTCCAAAGGCAGGTGTTCATTAAGTTTGAACTTTACGATACTTAAGAACATGCATTGGTCAAGATGATGGGAGTTCGGACTTCTCAAACCCTTTTGGGGGGAATTATTGTCTACTCTGGGACTCTCTTTGTAAGTTTAAGATATTTTCATAAATCCTTATTAATTAACCAAGTATATCATATTTATCCCTTGGAATTTACAATCACATATTAACATGTGTAAAATTTAGAATCATAAGCATGCATTAAAGGTTCTTCATTACTAGATATATCTATATGTATTAGAGGTTTTCCATTAATGGTATCCTCTAATATACCGATAATAGATTATTTTAATCATCATCGTGATGATATTGATTTTTAAGCCACTCAGTGGGGCACTCTGGAATTTATCTTCATTTAGGGAGATGAAGGTTTATTTTGATCTTGATATCATGCCCATAAAAATGAGCTACCTATGTATCCTTGTGAAGGGAATCAGAACCCTTGTAGTTTAGTGCTGCTTAATAGGACACATTATACCTTTTAAGGTCATGTGATAAGGACCTCTAAGCAAAAGGTGCTTGGTCAAAACTTAGTGTGGGACTTATGCTAAAGAAGCCCGAGGAACTTGGAAAGGATATGGGTTTTCAAGTAGTATTAGACCCTATTGGGAATATGGTCCAAGGAGAATAGGGTTGATTTGAAGTGTTTGTTTTGAACCTTAGGGAGGCTTCCTACGTATCCCATATAAATGGGAATCAAAGCTCACATAGTTCGATAAGTCTCATAGACAAATAAGGTCATTTGAGGGAGATGAGTTTGGGATTACTTCCTAAAAAGGATGAATTGATGACTTGGGGGGTTTCATTTGGGGCTTATTCTGAGGAGGATTCCCAGATTAAGGGAATTAGGGTTGGATTTCTAAGGAGGATGTCCAATGATCTCAGGCCTTGATACATCTTCCTACGTATCCCGGTTATAGTGGGAATCAGAGTTCTCATAGTTCCTTCCAATGAGTGTTTGTACACATGTTGTAACCATCATGTATCTATAAGACTACATGAGTCATTATCGATGTGAGAAACAAGATGATGTGAAAGATTCAACAATGAAACTTCACACTTTTCGTCCTCTGCTAATGGAAGAGGGTGCATCGACCGTGGAAGAGGGCGAGGTGACGATACTTCCCTCTGTTCTATTTACATTGTACAAGGGTCCAACATAAGGAGGAAGGGATGAAGGTGAGGGGTTTACACCAGGATGGATACCCAATGGGATTGGTTAGGGCTTACTCACAAGGAGGATTCCAATTTGGTATTTACTCCTAAGGAGGATTCCCATATGAGGTTTAACCTGGCATAGGATTCAGGTGATGAGGTTTAAGGAGTTTCTTGAGGATTGAATCAACTCAAGGTACTCGAGGAATCCATAAGGAGAGTCTAAACTCATAACATGTGAAAGGAACCGAGAGAAGTAAGTTGACTCACAAAACTTCATTGAGTGTGATGGAGTGTCTCAGATCATGGTATTCTAAGGTTGAAAGTTGGGCCATAGAAAGGGTGCAATGAAAATGTCATTGACCGGATATGAAAACTTCATGGTGCGACTCCCAATTTTTAATGAGGGTCAGTGATGGAAGAAAAGGGATGGGCCCGGAGGGCTGGGACCACAGCCCGACACTGAGCCCAAGTAGGGGTGTAGGGGTGTAGCCTCCGTGGTATGGACCAGTGGGGTCATGAAGGTGCTCTGCCAAGGTGCTCCACACAGGTGGTCTGCATAGGTTCTCCACACAACTCCATATGTTCTAGACCCTGATAATAATTTAAACCAAATTTTCCCCTTTAATTCTATTTACTCTCATGTTTTAGAGAGATACCTGAGAAAATTTGGGGGATCTTGGTGAAATACCTACACAATGGGAGCTTTGGGACTTCTTCCAACTTTTTCTGTCTTCAAATGGGGATCCCAAGGTTCTTATTTATAGGAAAGGAGGGGGACCTGGTTGAAGGAAATTTGTCCGCATAGGTCCTCCGCGTAGGACTTTTACGTAGGTCTTCCACGTAGGGGTGTGAAACTTAATTTTCTACGTAGGTCTTCTACGTAGATCCTCTACATAGGTCCTACGTGTAGGTCTTCCATGTAGGTCCCTTTGTAAAATTTATCCATCTTCCGAGTGGCATAACTTTTGATCTGTATGTCCGTTTGGGTTCTGCGACCAGTCAAATCAAAGAACTTAAAGAGATATACAATTCTTGAGATCATAAATACACCATTTCTTCTCGAAAAAAAAACTCAGAAATTGAATTTAATGCATCGACACCTTTTCATCATCGATCTTGGAGATCCACTACATACTCCTATAATGGGGAATCATTCCACTTATTCATCGGGTGTGGGGTAGTATTTTGGCACATAGAAATCCGACCTGCATCTTCTTTCTTCATGGTGAAAACATCTTTACTCATACTTGACATTTGTTGTCTATGTGAGAATAATATATTCACTCTACATAAAAGTTAATGGAACACATTTCATGGTGTCTACACTCATCAAAAAAATGTTCGTATTGAGTAAAGAATATGGAATATCAAATGTTTCCTCAATTAATCAGATAACTTTTAACATAAAACATAATATATAGAAATGTTATACAGTTTAGGAAATAAAAATATACATGGTATAAAGAAAATAGATATTTAAGAGAAATTTAATGTCTAAATATCACCATAAATTAAATATTTTAGGATAAAGTTAAGGGCTAAATAATTAGTAAGAGATAAAATATTACCAACAATTCCTCAGAAAAGTCAGTTTTTTAGTAAAATAATTTTTATAAACAATATAATATATTAGAAGTGAAACATTTAAAATAAGTTTTCATAAAAAAATTTCTTTTTGAAGTCATTTAAAACTTATAGAATAAGCAAGATATCATATAATAGTTATAGTGGTGGGAAACTCGTTAAATCCATATACATTAAAAACAAAAAATTTATTTTTAATTTTTATAAAGAAAATTGAAAATGAACCTTTTGTAAAACATCAGAAATATATTATTTTCAAAAATTTTAAAAGTAAATAATAACATAAAATCTACTAAATAAATTAGTTTAGTAAATTAAAAGGACTTTTGTAAAACAATTTTGAAAAAAAAATACATGGAAGAAAAATATAACTGATCAAAAGAGAAATAAGATCAACTTTACTCTTAAAACATTCTTTTCTTGATTAAAGTTAAAATGAAAGGAAAATTTAGAAGAAAATATAAAATATCATTAAATATCTATTCGATAATAAAATATATAGAGTTTATGAAGGATAGATTAAAATATTCCTTTAATGAAAATATAAGAAATCCCAAAAAAATAAGATTGTAAAATATATTATTACCTATATGGTAAGTTTTAAATTATAACCCATTGAAAGAGTAACATGAATTGAATCATTAATCATCATTAATAAATTTATATCCATGTTAAATACATTAAAGGGGTAATATATACACCATATAATGTAAATAGGTTCATAATACCAAATATGTTTCATCAAAGTGGAAATTAAGATGGAATCCCTTACAAAGATCATATCATTTAAGTGAAAATTAATCAATAAAGTGATTATGTGTAATAAATGTAAATCCAAAAAAAATAATTGGAAATAAAATATTATACAATCAAATTTTATTTCAAACAGAATCTTCCATAACATAGTCAATTAAGTAGAAGTATAACCTAATGAATGGAAATTGAGTTAAGAAACCCCTTACCACAAGTTTGAATTTCCTCGTAAGTGATTTTAACCTCATTTATAAAAAAATTATTTTTATTATAATTACATAATATAACAATATACATATCCATAATATCTTATATGATCAATTTATAATACCTTATCACATGTTTTTAACAATATTTTATTATTATCATTATTCTAGGTGTAAACTACTTTGTTTTTCATGATAATTTTAGTTCACTAATTATAATCCTTGTAATTTTATTATGGTTAAATAATATCAATAATTTTAATCATTGTAAAAATATCATATATATTTAATACATATATATTTAGAGTCGTCCAAAAAATTAGATATAGAAAAATGTCATGACCCGTCCCCCAGGGCCTATGCTGTGACATACCTCAAGCCCCATCCCCCGGGGCTTGTGCCGTGACATACCCCAAGCCCGCCTCCTGAAGGCTAGGTGTTGACAACTAGAGATGAAGGCGCCAACCTAAAAGTGGGAAGCATTTTCCTATATACTGGTATGCATGAACACACAACCATGTCCCAAAGCTGGAAAAGTAAACAAGCACGTCACTAAAAAACCATTGAGTACAAGTACAATTGAAAGTCAAATGGGCCTGAATACAAACCCAAAAAAAGACTAACTAGAAAATAGGAAAGTACAAAAGAAACTCAGGAAGCCTTCCACTGGAAACCCCACATAACAGGTAAGTACATAGTAGCTACTAGAAGCCGTAAAAGTACGCCCCGCCTACATGGTTTCACTGTGAACCTCTGGGTCCGGGGCCACCAAGTCCTCCATGAAGTTGGTAGTTGTCTGTACTAGACACAACACTTGTGGGAAAAGACTGTGTAAGATTGAGTAACCAAATACTTAGTAGGGACCCAAAAAAATAAAGGAAAGACCAAAAATCAATCCACAACCAAACTACAAATCTTGATTACCAAGCATGATCACGATGCAAGACAGCTCAATCCAGGTATATTATAGAGTAGGAAGGTAAGACCATCAGTTATAACATCGAACACCATGGGATGCTAGATAAATCCTTCTTAATGAGTGCATTGGGCCTACCTAGTCACACAAAAGTCGCTTCCCACTAACCTAGGACTGCTGTGATACTCATCCCAGATGAGTGTTGTGGGTATGCTGGGTTACACAAAAGCTGCTCCACACTATGGGCATGTCGGGTCACACAGAAGCCACTTCCCACCTATGGACATACGAAGGTACTCCTCCTGTCGAGTATTTTGGGTCTACTAGGTCACACATAATCCTCTCCCCATTGTGGGATTTCCTAGTCATAGAGAAGCCTCTTCCCACTAGGCCACATTATTCAATCCACACATGGTCTCTCATAAACAATATTTAGGTCTCAGCCAACCCCAGGGTTTCCACACGTAGCACGCTTGATCTCTGGAGAACCTCTCCCCAATCGATTTGTCAAATTAAAACTTACATTAAATCTTCCATAGAGTATGCCAAAATAACTATCTCGTCACGAGGGTTCAAACTATGAAAAAAAATTATCAATTGTATGCCCAGTTTGAAAGATATTGGTGTTTTTAAAAAAGAGGATGGTTGGGTCAAAGTTCAGGCTGACCCAGTCAGGTCGACTTGACCCAATTGGACCTAGGTCTGCCGACCCAACCTAGACCCAACCCGGTTGGGGTCTAGTCTATTAGGCCGCAGTTCCGGCCTGTTGGGTGGGTCTGGCCCACTGGCCTACCCGGTCCGCCTGTCCAGGATATGGTAGGCAGCTACGTTGAGCTCCCCATCGCCCCATGGGTCGTCTCCGGGGCTTCCTCTCTGCCACGGTCAAGTGACCACAAATGCTACTATACGGCCAGGCAACTCGCCCGTCTGAGATTCCTGCACATGGTTAGATATGGCGTGCCTCTGAGATCTGTGACCTACGGTTGCAGGCCACTCCATCGACATGGCTGCCCGACCGCATCTGACTCCACCAGTCGTCAACATAGCTGGTGGTCCTGTTGCTCTAAAACGGATCAGGTTGGCTACAATGCTTTTATCAGCACGCCATCTTGGCGTGCCACCGCCCACCTGCGACTACTGCCATGGGCCGCCGCCACCATTCACCACTACTGCCATCGGTTAACAACTCTGTCGCCGGTACACCGATGGGCTCTTCCTTGGACCACTGGGTCCTCACTAATGGTCTGTTCTTCGCACCTATTGTATCTTTGACCTCTGTGGGGTATCTCCTTCCCAGAGAAGGCCTTGAATATGCCTTTACACTCCTTTCAAAATTCTTAGCCACAAATAATTCACAAGAAGAGGGGATCATACCTTGTTTGTGTCGACCAGCACCCTCCACGTTAGATTTTTAAAATATGGGTGGTTTGGGGATGATGTTCTACCAACATTAATTCAATCTCGAATAGAAATCCCAAGAAACATCACCCTCCCACAAGAACAGATGATATTTGGATCAACCTATTCTTGGGTTTATATGTGTTCATCATTTAGAACAAAGAATGAGGAAAATTTAAAACAAAAAATAAACACCTACCTCATAAACGTTCATCATTGAAGCACTCCTCCCTCACGGATTCAAGCTCCGTTGGCATTCATCACATTCCGACCACATTATTCGTAAATCATTGAAATTTCTTGAAATCCTTCTAGATTTTTTCGTTCATCATTAAAGGGAATCTTTTTCATAGATTCATCAGAATTTCCACTGTTTAATTCCCAACTCTCCAATGCGTTATCTTATTAAAAGGAAACATGTTGTAACATTTCTGTTACGTTGTGACGTAGCATTATTACACTATGAAAAAAGAGTCATTAAGAAGATTTATTTAATGTGCCTCATCATCGCAACATAGTGACT
This sequence comes from Viscum album, assembly GCA_963277665.1. Lineage (NCBI taxonomy): Eukaryota > Viridiplantae > Streptophyta > Magnoliopsida > Santalales > Viscaceae > Viscum > Viscum album. The sequence goes on from OY728129.1 coordinate 5,323,114, forward strand.
TTATCCACCATTCAATGGTGAGAAAAGAAAAATAAAATAACTTTTTAAGTTATTTTATGAATTTCTGAAATGTCTGAAAATTAACATTTTCATCTGACCCTTTCCAGTCAAAGTTATGTCCTTTCTAGAAGAATCCCGACATTCTGAGTTCAATGGTGCCCTCATATTTTTGATTCAAGAACCAGTTCAAAATCTTGAAAACCTCATTCACACATTTACTTAAGTGAACTAAAAAGACATCAAAACTCTATTTCGGGATCATCGGGCCTCACAATAAAATGCTGTTAAAGTGTGTGGTCGTGAAATAATTCCATACAATTTTAAAAAAAAATTACATGAAAATTCTAGGACATTACATTCTCCCCACCTTAGAGTTTACATCCCCAAAATCAAAAACAAAGGCTAATAAAAAAATGGAGGTACTGAGCATGAATCTGAGCATCCCTCTCTCATGTTCTCTCCTGAAGATTCCCGTGATGCCACCGAAGGCACGCCGGAGGAATCGAACATCCAAAAAGGACCTGCTCCTATCGATCCTCCATCTCTATAGAGAACTCTACAAAATTCACCCCATCATCGATTTCTTGATCTCCCTAGGAAATGACATGTGATGGATCATGCACATACCTCCTCAGCTGCGACATGTGGAAAACATCGTGAACTTGATGCATCTATAGAGGAAGATCTAGGTAGTATTCCACCTCACCAACTCTACTGAGAATCTAAAAAGGTCCTATGAACCTCGGTGATAGATTTCCTCTCCAGCCAAATCTATGCAATACCCATTGGGGTGAGACCCGGAGAAATACATGGTCTCCCTCCTCAAACTCCAAGGGTCTATGATCGAAAAAATATTTTTGTCTGCTCTATGTAGTCCTCATCTACTCCTAGATGATCTAAACTTTCTCAAAGGTTTCTCATACCAACTCTGGACCCATGAGTGTTGACTCCCCTAAGTCTATCCAGCATAGATTTGATCTTCTTGGTCACCCATAAAAGTCCTCAAATGGTTCCATCCTAATAGTGGAGTGATAGATGTTGTTGTATGAAAAATCCCCAAGTGGCAGGTGGCCCTCCCAACTACAACTAAAATTAAGGACACAAGCACAAAGCATGTCCTCCATGGTATGTATGGTCTACTCCGTCTAACCAGATATCTGAGGGTGAAAAGTTTTGTTCAAGCGCAGATGAGTCCTGAATTCATCTTGAAACCCCTTCCACAACTGGGATGTAAATCATGCATCACAGTCTGAGACAATCATTAAAGGCACCCCGTGTAGCCGCACTATCTCATGGATGTATAGGTATCCCAAGCCCTCTACCGATCACTACTCCCAGATGGGTAGGAAGTGAGACGACTTTGTGAGTTAGTCAACGATCACCCAGATAGAATCGTGGCCCTTGGATGTGCATGGTAACCCCGTCACAAAGTTTATAGAGATACCATCCCACTTCCACTCCGGTACTTTAAGTGGTTATGCCAAGCCTACTGGGACATGATTATCGGCCTTCACTTTCTGCCAAGTGAGGCATCATGAAAAAAACTCTACCACCACTTTCTTTAACCTTGGACACCATTTCTAACGTCGGAGGTCCTGGTACATTTTCACCTCACTAGGATGTACCACCAAAGGGGATGTATGGAACTCCATCAACACCTCCTCCTGTAATATAACTGGTACAAAAATTCATCCTTTGAAAAGGAGGATGTGATCCCTACCTATCAAAAATCCATCAGGACCCTGTTCCAAGGATAACCGAGCATGTCAGGACTCGTAGTCAACATCCACAAGTTGTTCCTCCTTAAATAGTTGTAAGAGTGGTGGAGTGACAGTCATCAAATGAAGGTAAGTTGCACCATCACCATCCATGAAGGATATCTGCATCGTGGCTAACTGCTCCGTCGCCACACTCAGTAGCTGTAAACCAGACCTCATGCTGAGTATGTCTTCCACCACGTTCCCCTTCCCAGGAGTATAGACTATCTCAAAGTCATATTTCTGAACGAACTCCATCCATCGTCGTTGTATCATGTTCAGGTCATTCTGTGAGAAGATATACTTGAGACTCTTGTGGTTGGAGTAAATGGTAAACTATTCACCCATCAAGTAGTGTCACCACATCTTCAAGGGAAAGACCACTAATGATAACTCTAGGTCATGGGTCGCGTAGTTCTGCTCATGCTGCTTCAACTTCCACGAGTCGTAGGTGATCACCGCTCACTCTTTCATTAGGATACAACCTAGTCTGGTCCCTAATGCATCGCAAAAGACTACATACACAATGACATCTTCTGGTAGTTTCATGATAGGGGAACTCGTCAGTCTCTACCTCAACTCCTGCAAACACTACTGGCACTTCCCTATCCACAAGAAGGGATTTACCTTCCATGTTAAGGATGATAAAGGTGCTTATACTCTAGAAAAGTCGGGCTCAAACCTCTGGTAGTATCCTGCCAACCCCAAGAAACTCCTCACCTCAGTAATGCTTTTGGGTGGCTCCCAAGAAAGAATTGCCTCTATCTTCACCAGATAAACTAAAACTCCAACCTTCGAGATGATATGTCCCAAGAAGTGGACCTCCTGAATCTCGAAATAGTACTTCAAGTGCTTACCATAAAGATAGTGCTCTCAAAGTGTATTTAGGACTATCTGAAGATGTATAGTGTCATCCTCCTCTGATGGTAAGTACGACAAGATGTCATAAATAAATACAAACACAAAATGATCAAGCTAAGGCTAGAAGATCATGTTCATGAGTCCCATGAACACTACTGGGGTATTGGTCATGCTGAAAGGCATCAACAAAAAATTATATTGGTCTTACCAATATCTAATTGTTGTGTTTGGTACGTCCTTATCCTGTACCCAAAGCTGATGATAGTCTGATCTGTGGTCAATCTTTGAGAATGACCTCACTTCCTTCAGCCGATTGAAGAGGTCATCAATCCTCATAAGTGGATACTTGTTCTTCATGATAACCTAGTTTAGGTTCCGGAATTCCATGAGTAGCCTCAATCTCCCATTTTACTTCATGGAAAACAACATTGGGGATACCCATGGTGAAACTCTAGGCCTCACAAATCCCTTCTACTACAATACCTCAAGTTTTACCCTCAATTCACGAAGCTCCATGGGATCCGTCAAATATGACGGTGTGGATATCAGTGTCATACCTAGGTAAATATAGGTGTGAAATTCTACCTCCCTGCTAGTAGTTAGTCTTGAAACATCCCCAGGAAATACATACTCATACTCGTCCACCACAACAGGAAATGGCAGACTCCTTTCATCCACCTCACCAAGGGTGAGGCTAGCCAAAAAGTGATTGGTCAGTTTTATCCTCCTCTAAGAAAGTCCATCATGTGATAAAAAGGTTCCTTTCTTTCCGGTGAAGGAAAAACTAGTCCCATCCTTGCGGACACACCATAATTTGTGCTAAAAACAGTCTATTTAAGAATGGACTGTGGATAAACATTCCATACCCAATATGACGTCGTAAGGCCTCGACACTACTACTAAGAGATCCCAGTTGAAGTTATCACCTCCTAGAGTAAGATCACACTACCGAAACTAGTGTATAATTGTATAATCCCATCCCGTAGAAGTCTCTAACCATAAGGATCAAGCCAACAGCTCCACCAGAATCTTCGAGCCTCGAACAAAGTCTGTGGAAAGGAAAGAGTGACTGGAACCTGTGTTTATAAGAACTGCAGCTAAGGTGGGGAAGACACAAATTGTACCTCTAATAATATCTGGAGCACTGTGGTCATATGACTCCATCGCATAAAGTTGGCCTCAATTCTGTTTTTCGGATCCTTGAGCCCATGGTAGACCACCTGGGGGTGGTGGTGGTAGCACCTTGAACCGTCATCCACCACCCTACAGAACTCCTCGCTCAAACCTCCGCCTCTTACTTGGAAGTCCCTCAAACTTCTTCTGATCATCTGTGTGGAGGGTCTAGTAGTCATGAGACATGTGTCCCTTCCTACCAAATGGGAAGAATATCCTAGTTCCATATTGACACCCTCTGCTTTGGGAGCCCTGTACCGTGGACCCTGAGTCCTGGGGTTGTCCCCTGAAAGACCTGGCCCACTTGGGCCCCCTCTTCTGCTGTCTGCTACTCACTACTGAAGACTCTACTACCTGAGGTCTTCTAGTGGCTCCAGCTATCGGTGCCTTCTCTATTAAGAATATCTCCAAAAGAAGGGCTCACTTCAGTACTCTAGCATGAGTGAGGATGCTAAAAGACACCATGGATTACCCAATCTCCCATTTGAGTCCCTAATCAATGGTCTGGGCCTTGAAGAAAGGTTCCCACTCTATGTCTATGGAGGAGAGAGAGAGGTCTATAAACCTTGCTGAGTACTTAGCCACTGACATGCTGCCCTGCTGTAGGTGAAGCAGCTCCTAAATGCACACATTGTGCAAAGGTTTTGTAAAAAACTCCTCCTAGAAAAGCCGATCAAATTCTATCCAGGTAAAGGTCGCCTCATCATGAATTTGGATGGTCAAGATCCACCATCTCCCTACCGAGCCCTGCAGAAGACTTGCAACCGAGATCACCATCTAGTCAAGCAGTGTCCTCACTAAGAGAAAGACCCACGTAACTACCTCCAAACAGTCCTCAATGAACTGAGGATCTCTCTCTCCCCTGAACCTAGGAGGTCTTTGTATCTATAACTCATGAAAGGCATTGACTCTGCGTATTCCCTCTACCGATAACGATGACAGTAAATGCTGATCAACCGATGGTGGAAACACCGGTGCACCACCTGATAGGGACATATCTAGCACCAGTACATAAATTGTTGCCTCATCACTATGCGGGTTTTCCACATGATCATATATTGGAAGCCTAGATGGATGTTTTCATGGAGGCATCCTTAAATAGATCAAGATGTACCGCATTCAAAAGATTATACCCAATGAGATGAATCTTATTCAATAATATCATAAGAAGACACTTATGCAACCAAAATTTTCATATATAGAGCCGAAAAAGTAAAATTCAGGGTCCTGGTGTATGGATACATCGGCCGCTGCACCAAAACTGGACTCCTCGAATCTGAAAGTAGAACTCAAAATATTCATCACTGTTGCCCCAAAAAACAAAACAACAAACTCTCGATCTTTGAAGTAAAATCGACTAGGCCTCTGATACCACCTTTTCAAGACCCTTCCTCCAGGGCCCATTCTGTGACATACTGACAGACCACCTACCAAAGGACAGGGGTTGGAGACTAGCATTGAAGGAGTCAACCTAAAAGTGGGAGAAATTTTCCTGAGTACCTATACGCATGCACACACAACCACATACCAAAGCTGGAAAAGTAAAAAAACATGCCACTAAAAAACCACTGAGTACAAGTAAAAATAAAAGTCAAATGGGCCAAAATACAAACCCATAAAAAGACTAACTATAAAACAAGAAAGTAAAGAAGAAACTCTGGAAGTCGTCTGATGGAAACCCCACACGATGGGTAAGTATGGAGTAGTTGCTGGAGGCCGTAGAAGTATGCCCTGTCTACCTGGTCTCACTAGGATCCATCGGGTCCTGGGCCACCAAGTCCTCCGTCAAGTCTGAGGTTATATTCACCAGACACAACACATGTGGGTGAAGCCCGTGTAGGGGTAAGAAACAAAATACTTAGTAGAGACCCAAAAAAACAAAAAAAAAATACCATAAAGAAACCCACAAGCAAACCAAAAATCATGATGAACAAGAATGATCATGAAGCAAGAAAACTCACATCAAGTATATTCTAGAGTAGGAAAGTAAGACCATTAGTGATAATTTCAAACACCATGGGTTGCTGGAGAACTCCTCCTCAATGAGTATAGTGGGTCTACCGGGTCACCCAAAAGACACTTCCCACTAACCTAGGGATACTGTGGTACTCATCTATGATGAGTAACATGGGTATATTGGGTCACACAGAAGATGCTCCCCACCGTGGGCATGCCAGGTCACACAGAAGCCTCTTCTTACATATGTCCATACAGAGGTACTCCTCCTGTCGAGTATTGTGGGTCTGCCAAGTCACACAGAAGCCACTACCCACCATGGGCCTCCCGGGTCTCACAGAAGACTCTTACCATTAGGCCATAGTATCTGATCCACATAGGGTATCTTGTCTGTAGGGATGCCTCTCCACTATGGTTAAGCGACCACAGTTACTGCTACATGGTCGAAAAAGATTCCCACACGTGGTTGAAGACTGCGTGCCTCCGAGATCCGAGGCCTGCGGCTGCGAGCCGCTCCACAAATGCAGCCACCAAGCTATGTCTCCCTCCATCGTCCACCGGAATAGCCGGTGGTCCTGTTTCTTAGGTGCAGCCTGGGCTGGCTGTGGTTCTCCTTCCGACACACTACTACCCGTCCATGACCTCCACACTGACTAGCTCTTCTAAAGACCACCAAGTCCGCACTAGTGGTATGTTCTTAATAATAAATTCACCTCCGACCTCTATGGGATATCGCTTTCCCTTCGATGGCCTTGAATATACCTTGACTCCCCTTATAAAATGCCCGTCCGTGAAGATTTCACAAGAGGAGGGGATTGAGCCTTATTCGTGTCGGCCCATGACCTCTACTTTAGAGTTTTAAAATAGGGGGAGGTTTGGGAATGGTGTTCTTCCAATATTAATTCAATTATGAATAGAAATCCCAAGAAACACCACCCTCCTACAAGAATACACGATCTGAAGATCAACCTGTTTGTGGGTTGATCAATGTTCATCATTTAGAATGAATAACATGGAAAATTTAAAACAAAAAATAAACCCCTACCTTGATCTATGTTCATCGTTGAAACGCTCCACCCTCGAGGATTCAAGCTCTATTGGCGTTCATCGCTTCCTGGTCCTATTCTTCATAAAGAATAAAAATTTCTAGAGATCCTACTGGCATTCAACATTCATCATTGGAGGGAGTACTTGATGTAGGTTATTTAGAATTTTCATGGTTTAATTATCAACTCTCCAATGCGTTAGCTTATTAAAAGGAAACATGTCGTATCATTTCTGTTACTTTTTAGTCCAACCATTGCCAATCGAAGTTAGGTCCTTTCTAGACAAATCCCAATATTCTGAGTTCAACGGTTCCCTCGGATATTTGATCCGAGAATTGGTTCAAAATTTATAAAAACATGCTCGCATGTTTACGTATGTAGACAAAAAAAATATTGAAATTCTGTTTTGGGCTCACCGAGTCTTGGAATCATGATTCGTCAAAGCATCTAGTCTCAAAATAATTCCATAAAATTTTAAAAAAAAAATTTAATGGAAATTCTAAGACATTAAAAAAAATTAACTACACCATTCATGGAGACGATAGGTCGTATGTACGCATGAACACTATTTTCACTTTTATACAAATGGAATGAAAATGGTAAATAATAAGTAAAATTTATAGAATCATTATAATATCATATATTTCATATATATTCAGTAAATATATCCTTTTACCATACATGTAAATTAGAAATAAAAAAAGAATCATATCACTTCGTGGAGATGGTAGTCCACACATACACACAAGTGATGTTATAATTTTCCAAAAGATTTGAAGGTAATAATAAATGTATGATATTATAATTATAGAAGAATAATAATGTCAAAAATATCATATATATTTATTAGTTTCATTTTTATAATAACCCATTTGAGGTGGTAATGTAAAACAAATTACATCGGTTTGTGAGGTGATAGTCCGTAATACACACGAGTGACGGTTTTGTTCTCCATTTTATAGAGAATGAGATGAATAAATAATATTCCATAAACATAATAAAATATAATTATATGTTATATAATGGTGTTATTATATTTTAATGTTTTTGACATTATTTAAGTTGATAAAATTACAATGAAAATGAAAGTGATCCATGAAGATGATTACCACTTCCTTGAAATAATTCCTTTAGATCTCCTCTTAAGGGACCTAAGGTTGGTATTTTGGGAATAAAAAAACAACATAACTTATAAAAGTATTTTTATAAGGTAATTGGTTAGGTTTTAGTCAATATAGGTTTCTAAAAATACTGTGAATAAAATAGGGAAAGCGTGTCCTTTTATAAATGAGGGGAGGGGGATTCTTAGAATTTCCTAAAGTATTAAATTAATATAAATTATTTTTCTTATAAAAATGGATAAAAATGGATATAGTTATAATTTAATATCATTAAGATTTCAAATAATTCCATCCAATAAAATTTAGATAATTTTTGGTTATGTTTTCACCCTTATCACTTAGTTTTAGCCCCTGTTAATTCTTTTGACAATTACTACAATATAAAAGTTTTCTACCATTTAGGGGTCAATAATGTTATCATAAAAGGAAAATCAATCCATAAATGGACCATGTTTGATATTTTATACCATATCCCATTCACTTGGATAAAGATAAGTTTTTTTATGTACTTTAAATCATGTAATAAATTATTATTTATTATAAAATATCATTAATGTCATTTTTTGAACTATCTATTTAATTTGACTTTGAAAACAACATGAAAAAAATGAATTTAAATATAAAACTTTAAAAAATTCATTTTCATGAACCATACTGGATACCCTAGTACCCTAATACCTCGTTCATCACCAATATATCCTAAAGGGAATTCCCAATCCCCATGGGTTAGTGATTGGCACCTAAAATCATATAAGATAGAAGAGGGAAAAAATTACAAAAATAACAGAAGATAAAGATAAATATCAATATGATCAAAACTACAAAAGGATAGAGTACCAAAAACCAAATAGGTATATCAAAAACCTAAATAGTACATCATCATTGTACCCAAATTCTGACAAGAAAAACTCAACATCTGAAAGGACACATCACTCCATGCCCCAAGGTATCAAGAAAATCCACCTCATTCAAGAGGCGCTTTCCCTTTACTTGAACCTAGTAGGATAAAATCTACAAATTACCAAAGGAAAAGGTAGGGTGTGATCTAAAAATACCAATAGGGTCTCACCAAGTGTTCTATAATAAGAAAAAATAATGATAAAAAAATTACGTTGTCCATTTTAAATAAAACATTCATGAGAGTACAATTTTATATTAAAAAAAAACATTATTTTCATTTCAAAAAATTTAAAAAAAATCAAACATGGATTAAATAAAAACTTTACATAAAATAGTTCATATAAATAGAAAGGCATGAGTAAAGCAGCTTCGTAATCAATGAAATTTATAATCAAAACAGTCACAATAAAAACCATTGTCATCTACCCCATGATATGATAGTTTCTAGTTATTGGATCCCCACACTTCTCAAATTAGTGATCATGGGTAAACATGTCTGCACACGTCCTTTAGGATTAGGATGAATAGGACCCATAAATATCCCATTGGGGATAATCATTCCAAACTAGGTTTTTGTAAGAGTTTTATTTTTCAATCCATTTATAAGGAATTACTATCCATGAATGTTTGTCACAAACAACTCACTAACTACTAAGGATCTCATGTGCTCAATAAATCAATAGAAAAAAGGGAAAATCATTTCAATTCACATAAACCATCATTCAAAATTAAATTTCCCAAGTTTTAATTTTCAAAATTCCAATTCACATTCAAAACCAAATCATGGGTTTTCATCATTTCATGACCTGTTCAAATAAAACCAATCATTGGTTTTCATTAATTCAGTTAAATCCATTTTTCTCAAAATAAAATCACAAATCATTTCACAATTTCCGTCAATTTCAAAATACAACCCATATTCCAATTCCATTAGAAACATGGGTTTTCCCAAAATCCATACCATATCAATTTCCATCCCAATTCACATCAAATTTGGGTTTTCACAAATCTATTTAAATAAATCTAAATCAAATAAAGAAAATAAAGGTTTAATCAATTGGATAATATTATATAGAACAACCTACCTTTTTTATGGAATCCAAATTCCCTAAATAGGAATATCTAACAAAGGATGAAGGCACAAAATATCAAGGAACTCAAACTAGAATCAGGATTCAACTACACAGAGTTTAGATTCATCAATCCCAAGGTGATCTGTCAAACTCTAAGGAGAAGAGAGAGGGAGACATGGTAGATAGGAAGATTTATTACCTAGAGAGACACACTGTAACCAAAATTATAATCAATCACCTAATAGATGATTCAAGGGGAATTGGAGGACTCCAAAAAATGCATAGTAAGAGACTCTAGGTTGAGAGAAAGGAAACCTAAAGGAATGAAATGAGGATTTCAGATGATCTTCCTTTTTAAAAATGACACTCAGGATTTTACATGGTGTGTAACCCCATTACACATCGTGTAATTAGTGTGTCCCACATACCCCAAAAAACTGATCTCATTTTATTAAAAATATTATTTTTAATATTTACATGGAATGTAAGCTTTGCACAGTGTGTAACTGTGCACACTGTGTAACCATTTACCAGAATCATCCAAAAAATTATTAAACATCATGTAATCCCATTATAGAGCATGTATGTACCTAGAATATTTTATAAATTTTAGGTTTTATATTATAAATCCTAAAAAACCCTTGACTTTACCATTACAGGTATCCTCCCAATTCCTTCTCAGCATTACTCAACCAACAAAAAAGGAAAATCAAAATAAAGGTTAAAATATAACTAATAGAATTATAATGGGGAATTACATCCATAATTTATTATAATTATCTATAATATTTATTTTACACAATAATTCAACCAAATTATATTATATCTATTATATTTAAAATCATTTATTTTATTTTTCCATTAATTATATAAATACCGTAGCGACATTGCGTAAGCATTTAGGCTAATTATTTAATCACTAAAAACTAAAAATAAATAACCATGATAAAAATTAATTAACTATGTTAAAAATAAAATTTTAGATTCCTCTACAACATATTATTATCCTTATGTGAACATATAAGATAAATTATCATCAAGAGAGGGACATTTTAGAAATTGTTTTACTTAAAATAATATAAATGTCATTACTAAGGTCAAATGACACCAAAATGCCATATATTTGAATTTGGGATATAAATGTATAAATTAATACCATAAAATTAAATAAATTAAAGTGTTGGGTTGATTTTTAATGCCTTTTCACATTATTTTTAACCTAACTTACCTGATTTACCCTTTACTAATGGGACAAACCTTACTATGGTTACTATTCATAATGTCTAAAAATAAAAGGGATATATTTAAAAAATTTGAACCTAATGATTCAAAATAAGGTATCCATTTTTTAAGATTCATTTTCTAACAGCGTTATAAATTAATTTTAATATATATGTGTAAAACGCAATGAAGAATATTTTTTTAGAAAAATGTGTTTTAAGCATAAAAATTATCGTATATCAGAATCATGAAAATTGTTGATTATATTATTCTTAATATAATGGAAAATTTATTAATTTAATACCAAATCCAAAAAATAATGTGACTTTTAAATTAACTAATTTATTTAAAAGAAATGATAATTTTTGAAAAATCAACATTTTCACTATTCATTGAAAAATTAATCGTTTTAGAAAATTATAAAAAATTCAATTTAAGATAATTATAAAATTATGATTCCAAAAATTAAGTTAATATTTTAAAATATATTTTCCACAAAATTTAGAAATTAATTATATTATTTTATCACAAAAATTAATAAAAAATGTTTTTGAAGAAAATGTATTTTTAAAGTATACATGATTTTTCCGAAAATTGAGTACTTATTTATCAATGAATTTACCTTATATTAAAACTTCATGCATATTTTTTATAATTTAGTTATTCTTATTCATTCCAAAAAATTTAATGGCTAGGTTATAATAGATAAATTTAAATAATAATATTTTAATAGTATATCGTGGTTCTTTTAAACTCAATGTTGTGCGTAACAAAGGTATTAAAATAAATTAAATTTATTTAAATAAAAATATATTCTAAAATATAGTGGTGTTACATTTTACCCCCTTAAATAAATTATTCCCCCATAATTTTATTTTAGTCATCAAAGGTTGAACCTTTGTTGAAAACCTACAATGAGTGTTTGTACACATGTTGTAACCATCACATATCTCTCAGACCACATGAGTCATGCTCAGTGTGAGAAACAAGAGGATGTGAAAGATTCAACAATGAAACTTCACACATTTCCTCTTTTGCTGATGGAAGAGGGTGCGTCGACCGTGGAAGAGGATGAGGTGACGAGCCTTCCCTCTGTTCTATTTACATTGTACATGGGTTCAATGTAAGGAGGAAGGGATGAAGGTGAGGGGTTTACACTAGGATGGATTCCCAATGGGATTGGTTGGGGCTTACTCCTAAGGAGGATTCCCATTTGGGATTTACTCCTAAGGAGGATTCCCATTTGAGGTTTAACCTGTCATAGGAGTCGGGTGATGAGGTTTGAGGAGTTTCTTGAGGATTGAATCGACTCAAGGTACTCAAGGAGTCCATAAGAAGAGTCCAAAATCATAACATGTGAAAGGAACAAAGAGGAGTAAATTGACTCACGACACTTCATTGAGTGTTATGGAGTGTATCAGATCATGGCATTCCAAGGTTGAAAGTTGGGTCATAGAAAGGGTGCAATGGAAAATGTCATTGACTGGATCCGAAAACTTCGTAGTGCGACTCTCCATTTTTAATGGGGGTCAGTGACGGAAGATAAGGGACTGGCTCAGAGGGATGAGACCGCAGCCTGACACTGAGCCCAAGAAGGGGTGCATCGCCCATGGTATGGACCAGTGGCGGCGTGCAGGTGCTCCGCGAAGGTGCTCCACAAAGGTGCTCCGTGAAGGTGTTCTGCACAGGTGCTCCACACAACTCCATATGTTCTAGACCTAGATAGGACTTTAAACCACCTTTTCCCCTTTAATTATATCTACTATCATGTTTTAGAGAGCTACCTGAGAAAATTTGGGGGATCTTGGTGAAATACCGACACAATGGGAGCTTTGGTACTTCCTCCAACTTTTTTATGTCTTCAAATGGGGAGCCCAAGGTTCTTATTTATAGGCAGGGAGGGGGACCTGGCCGAAGGAAAGTTGTCCGCATAGGTCCTCCATGTAGGACTTTTATGTAGGTCTTCCACATAGGGGTGTAAAACTTAATTTTCTGTGTAGTTCCTCCACGTAGATCCTCTGCGTAGGTCCTACGCGTATTTCTTCTGTGTAGGTACCTTTATAAAATTTATCCGTCTTCCAAGTGGCATAACTTTTGATCTGTATGTCTGTTTGGGTTCTGCGACCAGTCAAATCAAAGGAATTAAAGAGATATACACTTCATGAGATCGTAAATACACCATTTCTTCTCAGAAAAAAATCATAAATTTAATTTAATGTGTCGACACCTTTTCGTCATCGATCTTGGAGATCCCCTACATACTCTAAGAAAGGGGAATCATTCCACTTATTCATCGGGTGTGGGGTAGTAATTTGGAACATAGAAATCCAGACCGCATCTTCTTTCTTCATGGTTAAAAAATCTTTACTCATACTTGACATTTGTTTTCTATGTGAGAATTATATCTTCACTCTATAGAAAAGTGCATGGAACACATTTCATGGTGTCTACACTCATCAAAAAAATGTTCGTATTGAGTAAAGAATATGGAATATCAAATGTTTACTCAATCAATCAGATAACATTTAACATAAAACAAAATATATAGAAATGTTATACTATTTAGGAAATAAAAATATCCATGGTATAAAGAATATAGATATTTAATAGAAATGTAAGGTCTAAATATCACCATAACTTAAATATTTTAGGATAAATTTAAGGACTAAATAATTAGTAAGAGATAAAATATTACCAAAAATTCATCAGAAAAGTCAGTTTTTTAGTAAAATAATTTTTATAAAAAATATAATATATTATAAGTGAAACATTTAAAATAAGTTTTCATAAAAAAAATTCTTTTTGAAGTCATTGAAAACTTATAGAATAATAAAGATATCATATAATAGTTATAGCGGTGGGAAAATCATTAAATCCATATACGTTAAAAAGAAAACATTCCCTTTTATTTTTTTAAAGAAATTTTAAAATGAACCTTTTGTAAAACATTAAAAATATATTATTTTCAAAAAATTTAAAATTAAATAATAACATAAAATTTACTAAATAAATTAGTTGAGTAAATTAAAAGGACTTTTGTAAAAAAATTTTGAAAAAAAGACATGGAAGTAAAATATAACTGATCAAAAGAAAAATAAGATCAAATTTATTCTTAAAACATTCTTTTCTTGATTAAAGTTAAAATGAGAGGAAAATTTATAATAAAATATAGAAGCTCATTAAATATCTATTGGATAATAAAATATATAGAGTTTATGAAGGATAGATTAAAATATTCCTCCAATGAAAATATAAGAAATCCCAAAAAAATAAGATTGTAAAATATATTATTACCTATATGGTAAGTTTTAAATTATAACCCATTGAAAGAGTAAGTTAAATTGAATCATTAATCATCATTGATAAATTTATATCCATGTTAAATACATAAAAGAGGTAGTATATACACCATAAAAAGTATATAGGTTCATAATACCAAACATGTTTCATCAAAGTGGAAATTGAGACGGAATCCCTTACAAAGATCATATCATTTAAGTGAAAATTAATCAATAAAGTGATTATGTGTAATAAATGTAAATCCAAAAAAAATAATTGGAAATATAATATTATACAATCAGATTTTATTTCAAACATAATCATGCCATAACATAGTCAATGAAGTATAAGTATAACCTAATGAATGGAAATTGAGTTAAGAAACCCCTTACCTCAAGATTGAATTTCCTCATAAGTGATTTTAAACTCATTTATAATAAATTTATATTTATTATAATTACATAATATAATAATATATATATCCATAATATCATATAAGATCAATTTCTAATACCTTATCACATGTTTTTTAACAATATTTTATTATTATCATTGTTCTAGGTGTAAACTACTTTGTTTTTCTTGAGAATTTTAGTTCACTAGTTCTAGTACTTGTAATTTTATTATGGTTAAATAATATCAATAATTTTAATCATTGTAAAAATATCATATATATTTAATACACATATATTTAGTGTCATCCAAAAAATTAGAGATAGAAAAATTTTATGACCCATCCCCCATGGCATGTGTCGTGACATACCCCAAGCCCCATCCCCCGAGGCCTGTGCCGTGACATACCCCAAGCCCACCTCCTGAAGGCAAGGGGTTGAAAACTAGAGCTGAAGGCGGCAACCTAAAAGTGTGAAGAACTTTCCTTTATACCGGTATGCATGAACACACAACCACTTCCCAAAGCTGGAAAAGTAAACAAGTACGTCACTAAAAAACCATTGAGTACAAGTACAATTGAAATTCAAATGGTCCAGAATACAAACCCAACAAAATACTAACTGGAAAATAGGAAAGTCCAAAAGATACTCAGGAAGCCATCTGCTGGAAACCCCACATAATGGGTAAGTACATAGTAGCTGCTGGAAGCCGTAGAAGTACGCCCCACCTACATGGTCTCACTGGGAACCTCTAGGTCCTGGACCACCAAGTACTCCGTCAAGTTGGCAGTCATCTGTACTAGAAACAACACATGCGGGCAAAGCCCGTGTAGGAGTGAGTAACAAAATACTTAGTAGGGACCCCAAAATAATAAAGGAAAGACCAAAAATCATGATTACCAAGCATGATCATGATGCAAGATAACTCAATCCAGATATATTATAGAGTAGGAAGGTAAGACCATCAGTTATAACGTCTAACACCATGGGATGATAGAGAAATCCTCCTTAATGAGTGCAGTGGGCCTACCGGGTCACACAAAAGCCGCTTCCCACTAACCTAGGATTGTTGTGATAATCATCCCGGATGACTACCGTGGGTATGCTGGGTTACACAGAAGCCGCTCCCCACCATGGGCATGTTGGGTCACACAGAATCCGCTTCCCACCTATGGCCATACTAAGGTACTCCTATTGTCGAGTACTGTGGGTATAATAGGTCACACAGAAGCCTCTCCCCATTGTGGGATTTCCCAGTCATAGAGATGCCACTTCCCACTAGGCCATAGTATCTGATCCACACATGGTCTCTCATAAACAATCTTTAGGTCTCAGCCAACCCCAGGGTTTCCACACGTAGCACGCTCGATCTCGATAGAACCTCTCCCCAATCCAATTTTTGAATTAGAACTTCCATTAAATCCTTCATAGAGTATGCCAAAATAACCATCTCATCGTGAGGGTTCAAACTATACAAACAAATCGTCAATTGGATGCCCAATTTGAAATATATTGGTGTTTTTTCAAAAAGGGGATGGTTGGGTCTAAGACCGGGCTGACACAGTCAGGACAACCTGACCCGACTTGACCTGGGTTCTTTAACCCAACCTGGACCCAACACGGTTGGGGTCTAGTCTATTGGGCCACGGGTCTGGCCTGCTGGGTGGGTCCAACCCACTAGCCTATCCAGTCCGCCTGTCTGAGACACAGTAGGTGGCTACTTCAAGCTCCCAATCACCCCATGGGTCATCTCCGGGGCTTCCTCTCTACCACGGTCAAGAGACCACGAATGCTACTATACAGCCAGCCAACTCGCCCGTCTAAGATTCCTGCACACGGTCAATTACCGCGTGCCTTCGAGATCCGTAACCCACGGCGACATGCCACTCCCTCGACATGGCTGCCCAGCCGCGTCTGCCTCCACCGGTCGTTAGAATAGCCAGCGGTCCTGTTGCTCTAACGCGGACTGGGTTGGCTACAATTCTCCTCTCAGGATGCCGTCTTGGCGCGCCACCACCCACCTACGACCGCTGCCATGGGCCGCCACCACCTTTCACCACTGTCACCGCCGGTCACCAGCTCTATCACCGGTACACCGATTGGCTCTTCCTTAGACCATTGGGTCCTCACTAATGGTTTGTTCTTCGCACCTATTGCGTCTTCGACCTTTGTGAGGTATCTCCTTCCCAGCGAAGGCCTTGAATATGACTTTCTGCTCCTTTAAAAAATCTTGTCCACAAATAATGCATAAGCAGAGGGGATCAAACCTTGCTCATGTCCGCCTGCACCCTCCATGTTAGAGTTTTAAAATAGGGGTGGTTTGGGGATGATGTTTTACCAACATTAATTCAATCCTGAATAGAAAGCCCAAGAAACATCAACCTCCCGCAAGAACAGATGATATGTGGATCAACCTATTCATGGGTATATATGTTTTCAACATTTAGAATGAAGAATGAGGAAAATGTAAAACAAAAAATAAACACCTACCTCATCAAAGTTCATCATTGAAGCACTCCTCCCTCAAGGATTCAAGCTTTGTTGGAATTCATCGCTTCGTAACCCCATTCTTCGTAAAGCGTTGACATTTCTTGAAATCCTTCTAGATTTTGTTGTTCATCATTAGAGGGAATCCTTGTCATAGATTCATCATAATTTTTACTATTTAATTCTCAACTCTCAAATGCCTTAGCTTATTAAAAGGAAACATGCTGTAATGTTTCTATTACATTACGACGTCCCATCATTACACTATGAAAAAAGAGTCATTAAGAAGATTCCTTTAATGTGCCTCATCACCGCACCGTAGTTCCTTTATCCACCATTCAACGGTGAGAAAAGAAAAATAAAATTACTTTTTAAGTTATTTTATGAATTTTTGAAAAGTATGAAAATTAACCTTTTCATCTGACCCTTTCCGGTCAAAGTTAGGTCCTTTCTAGGAGAATCCCGACATTCTAAGTTCAACAGTGCCCTCATATTTTTGATTCGAGCACCAGTTCAAAAGCTAGAAAAACCCATTCACACATTTACTTAAGTGAACTAAAAAATGTCGAAATTCTGTTCTGGGATCACCGGGCCTCACAATCACATGCCGTTAAAGTGTGTGCTCTTGAAATAATTCCATACAATTTTAAAAAAAATTACATGAAAATTATAGGACATTACATTCTCCCCACCTTAGGGTTTACATTCCCAAATTCCAAAACAAAGGATAATAAAACAAATGGGGGTACTGAGCATGAATCTGATCCTTCCACTCTCATGTTCTCTCCTAGAGATTCCCATGATGCCACAAAACGCACACCAGAGGAATCGAACATCCACAAAGGACCTGCTCCTATTGATCCTCTATCTCCATCTAGAACTCCAAAAAAGTCAACCCATCATAGATTTCTAGCTCTCCCTAGTCAATTACATGCGATGGATCATGCACATGCTTCCTTAGCTGTAATAGGTGGAAAACATCGTGCACCCGATGCATATATAGGGGAAGATCTAGGTAGTACGCCAACTCAACAACTCTACTGAGAATATGAAAAGGTTCGATGAACCTCGGTGATAGCTTGTCTCTCCAGCCAAATCTCTGCAATACCCATTGGGGTGTGACCCGAAGTAATACATGGTCTCCCTACTCAAACTCCAAGGGTATCTGATTGAAAAAATACTTTTGTCTGCTCTATGTAGTCCTCATATACTCTTGGATGATCTGAACCTTCTCAATGGTTGCCCATACCAACTCTGGACCCATGAGTGTTGACTCCCCTAGGTCTATCCAGCATAGATGTGATCTTCTTGGCCACCCATAAAAGGCCTCAAATGGTGCCATCCTAATGGTGGAGTGATAGATGTTGTTGTATGAAAACTCCAGTAGTGGAAGGTGGTCCTCCCAACTACAACCAAAATTAAGGCCACAAGAACAAAGCATGTCCTCCATGGTCTATATGGTCTACTCCGTCTAACCAGATATCTGAGGGTGAAAAGATGTGTTCAAGCGCAGATGAGTCCCAAATTCCTCTTGCAACCCCTTACACAAATGCGATGTAAATCATGCATCACGGTAAGAGACGATCATCAAAGGCACCCCGTGTAGCCACATTATCTCATGGATGTAGAGGTATCCCAAGCCCTCTACCGGTCACTACTCCCAGATGGGTAGGAAGTGAGCCGACTTGGTGAGTCAGTCAACAATCACCCAGATAGAATCGTGGCCTTTGGATGTGCATGGTAACCCTGTCACAAAGTCCATAGAGATACTATCCCACTTCCACTATGGTACTTCAAGTGGTTATGCCAAGCCTACTGGGACATGATTCTTAGCCTTCAATATATTCCAAGTGAGGCATCATGAAACAAACTCTACCACTACTTTCTTCATCCTTGGACACCATTACTGAGGGGGAGGTCCTGGTACATTTTCACCACACTAGGCTGTACCACCAAAGGGGATGTATGGAACTCCTTCAACACCTCCTCCCATAATATAACTGGTACAAAAATTCATCCTTTGAAAAGGAGGATGTGATCCATAAATATAAAAAATCCATCAGGATCCTGTCTTAAGGATAACTGAGCATGTGAGGACTCATAGTCAATATCCACAAGTTGTGCCTCCTTAAATTGTTGTAAGAGTTGAGGAGTGATAGTCATCAAATGAAGGTAAGTTGCTCCATCACCATCCATGAAGGATATCTACATTGTGTATAACTGCTCTGTCGCCACACTCAGTAGCTATAAACCAGACCTCATGCTGAGCACGTCTGCCACCACGTTCCCCTTCCCAGGAGTATAGACTATCTCAAAAGTCATATTTCTAAAGGAACTCCATCCATCCTCATTGTATCATGTTCAGGTAATTCTGTGAGAAGATATACCTGAGACTCTTATGGTAGGAGTAAATGGTAAACTATTCACCCATCAAGTAGTGCCACCACATCTTCAAGGCAAAGACCACTAATGATAACTCCAGGTCATGGGTCACGTAGTTCTTCTAATGCTGCTTCAACGGCCACGAGTCGTAGGCAATCACCACTATATCCTGCATCAAGACACAACCTAGTCTGGTCCGTAATGAATCGCAAAATACTACATACCCAATGCCCTCTTCTGGTAGTTTCATGATAGAGGAACTCGTCAGTCTCCACCTCAACTCCTAGAAACACTACTGGCCCTTCCCTATCAACACGAAGGGATTTTACTTCCATGTTAAGGATAATAAAGGTTCTTATACTCTGGAAAAGTCAGTCTGAAACCTCCGGTAGTATCCTACAAACCCCAAGAAACTCCTCACCTCAATCACGCTTTTGGGTGGCTCCCAACAAGCATTGCCTCTATCTTTACCAGATAAACTGAAAATCCAACCTCGGAGATGATGTGTCCCAAGAAGTGGACCTCCCGAATCTAGAAATAGTACTTCAAGAGATTACCATAAAGATGGTGCTCTCAGAGTGTATCCAGGACTATCCAAAGGTGTATAGATTCATCCTCCTCTGACGCCAAGTACAATAAGATGTCATAAATAAATACAAACACGAAACGATCGAGCTAAGGCTGGAAGATCCTGTTCATGAGTCCCATGAACACCGCTGGGGTATTGGTCACACTGAAAGGCATCACCAAAAACGTATATTGGTCTTAACAACATCTAAATTTTGTGTTCAGTA
Source organism: Viscum album (assembly GCA_963277665.1). Classification (NCBI taxonomy): domain Eukaryota; kingdom Viridiplantae; phylum Streptophyta; class Magnoliopsida; order Santalales; family Viscaceae; genus Viscum; species Viscum album. The sequence continues at coordinate 5,343,556 of OY728129.1, forward strand.
CATCCTCATCCTGTACCCAAAGCTGATGATAGCCTGATATGCAGTCATTATTTGAGAACGACCTCACTTCCATCAGCCGATTGAAGAGGTCATCAATCCTCGACAGTGGATACTTTTTCTTCATGATCACCTAGTTCAGGTGATGGAATTCCATGAATAGCCTCAAGATACCATTTTACCTCTTGGAAAACAACATTGGGGATACCCATGGTGAACCACTAGGCCTCACGAATCCATTCTACTACAATACCTCAAGTTTTACCATTAATTCATGAAGCTCTATGGGAGCTGTCGAATATAACGGTGTGAATATCAGTGTCATACCCAAGTAAAGATAGATTAAAAAGTCTACCTCCCTGCTAGTAGGTAGTCTTGAAACATCCTCAGGAAATACATACTCATACTCTTCCACCACAACAAAAAATGTCAGACTCCTCTCGTCCACCTCACCAAGGGTGAGGCTAGCCAAATAGTGATCGATCAGCTGTATCCTCCTCTGAGAAATCCCACCATGTGATAAAAAGGTTCATTTCTTTCCGGTGAAGGAAAAACTAGTCCCATCCTTGTGGACACACCAAACTTTGTGCTAAAAAGAGTCGATCTAAGCATATACTGTGGATAAATAGTCCATGCCCAATATGATGTCGTAAAGACTCGACACTGCTACTAGGAGATCCCAGTCGAAGCTCTCACCTTCTAGAGTAATCTCACACTACCGACACTAGTGTATAATTGTATAATCCCATAACGTAGAAGTATCTAACCATAAGGATCAAGAAAACAACTCCACCAGAATCTTAGAGCCTCAAATGAAGTCTTTGGCAAGGAAAGAGTGACTAGAACCTGTGTTTATAAGAACTACAGCTAAGGTGGGGAGGACACAAATTTTACCTCTAATAATATCTGGAGCACTATGGTCATATGCCTCCATCGCCTATATATGGCCTCAACCCTATTTTCCGAATTGCTGAGCCCATGGTGGACCACCTGGAGGTGGTGGTGGTAGCACCTTGAACCTTCTCCCACCACCTACTACTTGGCTTGGTCCCCTACGACGTCCACTGCCCTGCAGACCTCCTCGCTCAAACCTCTTCCACTTACTTGAAAGTCCCTCAAACTTCTTCTGATCATCTATGTGGTGGGTCTGGTAGTCATGAGCCATGTGTCCCTGCCTACCACATGGGAAGCATAGCCTAGTTACCTATTGACTCCCTCTACTTTGGGAGCCCTGTACTACAGACCTCGAGTCCTGGGGTTGTCCCCTGAAAGAATTGTCCCACTTGGGCCCCCTCATCTGCTTTCTGCTACTCACTGCTGAAGACTCTACTTCCTGAGGTCTATTGGTGGCTTCAGATATTGGTGCCTGATTTGCTAAGAAGATCTTCAAAAGAAGGTCTCACTTTAGTACTCCATGCTAATTGAGGATGCTAAGAGACACCATGGATTCCCTGATCTCCCATCTGAGTCCCTTCTCAATGGTCTGGTCCTTGAAGAAAGGGTCCCACTCCATGTCTATGGAGGAGCGAGAGAGGTCTATAAAACTTGCTGAGTACTTATCCACTGATATGATGCGCTACTGTAGGTGAAGCAGCTCTTGAATGCACACATAACACAAAGTTTTTGGAAAAAAAATCCTCCTAGAAAAGCCACTCAAAGTCTAACCAGCTGAAGGTCACCTCATAATGAATCTTGATGGTAAAGCTCCACCATCTCCGTATCGAGACCTGCAAAAGACTTGCAACCAAGATCTCCATCTAGTGAAGTAGTGTCCTCACTAAGAGAAAGACCCATGTAACTACCTCCAGCCAGTCTTTAATGAACTGAGGATCTGTCTCTCCCCTGAACCTGGGAGGTCTTTATATCTAGAACTCATGAAATGAATTGACTCTGCGTATTCCCTTTATTGGTAACGATGACAGTAAATTCTGATCAACGGGTGGTGGAAACACCGGTGCACCACCCGACAGGGCCATATCTAGCACCTGTCCCTAATCTGTTGCCTCATCGCTATGCGGGATATCCACATGATCATGTATTGGGATCCTAGATGGCTATCTGCATTGAGGCATCCTTAAATAGATCAAGATGTACCACAATTAAAATATTATACCCAATGAGATGACTCTTATTCAAGAAGATCGTAATAAGACACTTATGCAACCAATATTTTCATATATAGAGCTGAAAAGAGAAATTCAGGGTCCTGGTGTATGGATACATCGGCCGCCACACCAGCACTGGACTCCTCGAATCTGAAAGTAGAACTAGAAATATTCAACATTGTTACCCCAAAAAACAAAACAATAAACTCTAGATCTTTGAGGTAGAACTGACCAGACCTCTGATACCACTTTTTCATGACCCTTCCCCTAGGGCCCATGTTGTGACATACCCAAAGTCCACCTCCCAAATGACAGGGGTTGGAGACTAGCATTGAAGGAGTCAACCTAAAAGTGGGAGAAATTTTCTTGAGTACCTATACGCACGTGCACACAACCACATCCCAAAGCTGGAAAAGTAAATAAGCATGCCACGAAACAACCACTGAGTAAAAGTAAAACTAAAAGTCAAATGAGCCAAAATACAAACCAATCAAAAGAATAACTAGAAAAAAAGAAAGTAAAAAAAAAAGAAACTCTTGAAGCCATCCGATGGAAACCCCACCCGATGGGTAAGTACAGAGTAGTTTCTGGAGGTCATAGAAGTATGCCCTGTCTACCTGGTCTCACTGGGCTCCATCGGGTCCTGGGCCACCGAGTCCTCCTTAAGTATAAGGTTATCTGCACCAGACACAACGCGTGTGGGTGAAGCCTGTGTAGGGGTGAGTAACAAAATACTCAGTAGGGACCCCAAAAAAACAAATAAAATACCATAAAGAAACCCACAACCAAACCAAAAATCATGATCACAAAGCATGATCATGAAGCAAGACAACTCACGTCAGGTATATTCTAGAGGAGGAAAGTAAGACCATTAGTCATAATGTCAAACACCATGGGCTGCTAGAGAACTCCTTGTAACACCCCAAGATTTCATAGTGTGTTATTTCTTCAAAATAATTCAATAACTTGCACTACACGCAACACCGAGTTCAAGAACACCATGACTTACCAAACAAGCCGTTCAAAAGAGGTTATGAATAGTATTAACTAAATTTTAAACTTTATATAATCCTTATAATTTTAGAATCCATATTATGAGTTTCTTAGACATAATGTAAGAACAAATTCATTTTCAGTATTGCACTTTTACCAACTTTTAATAGTGAACCCTTTTTAAATCCAATATTTTAAACTTTTATTTATTCAATTTGACTAAATAAATTTACTTTTTATAATTGAGACATCAAAAATTTACAATGAAACATCCCAAGCTTCCACGATACTCTTTCCTTTGAATAATACAGTAGTGTGTGTTGTACGCAACTTCGAGTTCTAACAGACACCACAACCAATCAAACTAGCCGTTATGAATAGTAATACCTAATTTTTGAAATTTTATAAATTTTATCTCTCAAAATGGACTTCATTTTTGTATTCGGATTATCGAATTTATCCTAAGGTGAAATTTTGGAACTTTTCAAACAACATTTATATTTTGATGAATAGTAAAAATTACTAAATTTTAATTAAAAACAAATTTTTTAATCAAAATAATTTATATTGATAAATTATGAATTTGAGTGGTTTTAAAGTATATTTAGAATATATTTTTACCATTTAATACAATGTTAGTCATTGTACATAATTTCACAATTAAACTTGACATAAACAAGTGTCAATCTTTTGATAGTTATTATCTCTTAAAAACACGCTATTTGTTTTGACGACGAGAATTAATTTTTAAAATTAATTAAAGAAACTGATATGTTTTGAATTTGGTAAAATGGAAATCATTTTTGAATTCCTAATATAAAATATATCTTAGGCCTAATTTTTGGTATTTTTCTGGAAACTGTCATTTTTTGATGAATAGTGAAACCACTAAGCGGTAGTTAAAAAACTGAATTTTTCATAAAATTTAATTTTACCTCTTCTCTGAGTGGAATTTCGAAAATCCGAGAGACAAAGTTAATATCAAGGAGTAAAATTTGGTTCAATGAGATGAAAATAATTTTTGGTGAATAGTAACTTTTTGTTTTATTTACCATGGTTAAAAGTGAATAGGGTAATTCAGGGTAAAGATGATATTAATATTACCCTAACACATGTCCTAATTCTATTGGACAAGTCTATCTCGACCAGAAACAACATTAGGATTAAAATATTATCATTTAGGTCCACTTGTATTAGATTAGGACAATTATTATTATTCAATTCAAAGAAGAGTTAAAAGAGTTAAAATCAAAGTTTATTTACTAAAACATTTTTAATATAGGGTTAAACATAAGATAAATTAGATTGTAAATATTCATTAGAAATATAAAAATATTTCCTACATAATTGTATTTTATTTATAATTTTCATACATTAAATAATTTAATTTATTTATGACACAATGGTGATACAGTAATTACCTAATTAATGAAAAATTAGAATAATTGATATTATAAATACCCAAATAAATGTAATTTGAGACTTTTTATAAATACCAATAATTTTATAGGTTAATATGACATGTTAGGATTGATTTAATTAACTTTTTCCTAAGTAATCATTCTGTTATGATTTTTACAAAAATCAATTATTGAATAGTGTCAAAATTGACATAAAAGGGTTTTTAAAACAAATATTATATTATTAATTGATATTAAATTCCAAAAAATCTACGGTTCGGCCAAGAGACTTATATCATGATAGGTGTATCATTAATGGACCACTTGGGGGTCTTGTGGATGTATATAGTAAGTTTATTAACCATATAATATAAAAATACAAAGAGACATTTTAAAAGTGAAACTAATTAACTAAGAGTTAATACTTAAAGATAAGGTTACTATAATAACCCAAACCTGTCTAAATTCTATTGGTTGACTGGTTTTCGACCCATACCCACATTAACCTTTAAATAATCCACTTTGGAGCCATTATAAACCAAATATTAATTTATTATAAAATAATATTTCTAGCTTTTCCAAAGGTGCCCCTCACCCCTCTTATAAAAGGGCACTCCCCTTTCTCATTAATTCACACCTTAAAAGCCTTTTGGTTCTGCCAAAACCTACCCAAATACTCTCTCAACTTTCCTCACTACAACCTAGAGGCCTTATTTTTATCAGAAAGCCAACCTAAGTATCCCTTTTGATCAAATCAAAAGGAAGAACCCGAAGAAGAGGTAATGTTTTCACCACCCTTTTTCAAATTTATTTCTTCTTCAACTTCTTCTTTATTTGTTATTATCATTCTAAAATAATGAATCCAGTATATACTATGTACTTTAATATTATTATAAATATGGTACAACCATATTCAGTATTCTATCCATCCTTTGAATGACATGTCACCATACGTGCGTACGTACGGCTTACCGTCTCCACGTCGTGGTGTAATTGTTATTCAATATATTATTATTTGGATGGTTATAATAATGATGTGTAATTCATATAAGTAATAAATATAACATGATAATAATTCTGTATATAAGATATACCATCCAATTAAATATTATTTTAATATCAAAAGAATGATATTGTCGCTCGTGCGTACGTACGGACTACCGTCTCCACAAACAAGATGAGATTCATTCTCCATCGTATCCATTCAAGTATAATTTTTATTTTATGATTTAAAAATAATGTTTAAGGACTTGATATTATTATGGATATGAATAAGATACAACCTATCCATGACAAACATGGATTACATAACAAAACATGTAAAAGAAAACGAGTAAGTTAACACCCGAAACGACGATAATACTAAGATATTATTAACAAAGCAATGTCAAAAGATCATATATGATAACATAATAATATATATGATTCTTGTATAATTTAATAACAATTATCTCACCATTATACAGGAGGTTAACCTACCCCCAACCAATAAAATTTACAAGTTAAGGGTTTATTTTGCAATCTCTTCATTATCCAAGGTTGTTTATACGTAATAATCCACTGGGATTTATTTATCATCCACATCCATGTTTCTTAAAAATATATTTGAAAACATTTTTAATATTTACTAAAATATGGGTTAAAGTCATTTAAACCCTTGTTGAATGTTATAAGTGGTTTATAAAGGAATCTTTCCGTCGTTTTCCAAACAAGGTGCTTTTTAACCTTTTTGACAGAATTAAGGTAAAAATGTTTTTTTAACTTATACGGCAGGTACTGCTATTTTACGCCGTTATAAAATCGTCGAAGCTTCCCTTACAAGATTATAAGAATATTTTCAAAGAAAATGTTTTATTTTATAAATATATGACTCTTAAATGATATCAAAATAAAAATAGATATTTCTCTAAAAAGAGTTTTGATTTCATCTATGTCAACACCCTTTGATGGATTTTACGCTTATTTGAAGTTGATTTATTATGATACAAAACTTCTATATTGTATTAAAGGTTTTGTGATATGTTTGACTGTGGATGTGTTATTTTTATACCATTCATGGTTTATGGATGAAGTATTTACATTTCGTATGATATTTTTAATACGAATTTTTATGTAAAGTTTAAACCTGCTCATATGAGGAATGCATTGGACTTAATATGTGATGGGTGGAGCCCGCTATAGCTCCTCGATGCATCGGTAGGTCTCATGAGACAAAATAGAGTCTTGGAATAAGGCCTTGGAAAAATCTTATTTGTAGTCTTGGCATGAGGCCTTGGCTATGTGGTTATGATAGTCTGACATTATGCATTCCATCATTATGAAAGTGGTTATTGATATTGCATGTGATTATTTGATTAGTAGAATATCCATGTGAATAAGTAAATGGAATTATTTCATTTTATTTTTTCCATACTATGTTGAACTTCAAGTTTAAAATGATTTTGTTTTAGTTATACATTGGCTTAAATGTTTATTCTTATTTATGAAAGTTTCCGCTGTATTGTTATCCTTACTTTCCATTTGAGCTCACCCCTTTTTCTATGTTTTATTTTTCCCAGGATGTAAAGAAGTATTTTATGAATGACCTGCAGGGATAATATGAGGGGATATGAAGACAATATATTTTTGTAGTTTTTCATTTATTGATGTAATGTAAACTTTATGAATATATCTAGTGTTTCCAAGGATACTAAATTAATCGGTCTTTCGAGACTTGATCTTTCTTGTGATCATGCCAATGTTATGTAATAATGCACCGACTCTGGGTAACTGGGGTCAGGGCGTTACAGTTGGTATCAGAGGATGTTTAGTACAAAACTTGGAAGCTAGATATAGATAAACTCTGATTAGAGCACATAGATCTAAGATGGACTTTGAGGATTAGTATAGAACTTCCTAGAAATTTTGGTATTGTAAAAATTTTGTGAGTTTTCCGAGCAATACATCCCTGTCTGGATACGAGCAGGTAGAGGTGGCTCTGGAACAGATGTACCTAGGGGTAAAACCTGAAAACACCACTTTGATCTAGACTTAAACAGGAACTAGTGCACGACAACGGGCCTTGCTTCACTCTTGGTTACGACACTCCTGGGGGATATGCTTAGGATAATTCTCATTTTATTTACAAACCATTATGAAGGGTTTATGAGTATATAATTCCTCAAAGGAGACATTTTTATGATTATGGATTATATCCATCAAATATTTAATTTATGTTATGTGTTTTACAATTTTGGGATTAGGTATTGTTATTCATAAACTAATCTAGTGTATTCCATTGTTTAAAAATGGCGCCCAGTAGAAGGAATGAGAACTCCAACAATGCACATGATCCAAAGAGAAAGAAGGATCATATCTTTTCTGGTCTTAAGCTAGAATTTATTAGAGAAATAGTCTCCCATGTATTATCATCATATGAAGAAATAATATCATGTGTTGATAGGATAAGTAAAGAGTTTACTGAGTCCTATGGATTTGAAGGGAAGCAAGAGAAGAAAAATATGGAAGAGAGAAAGATGGATAAAGGGAAGAGGGAAAAGAAGAATTTTCCCACATGTGATAACTGTGGGAAGAAACACCCTGGAACTTGCCTGAAAGGAATGTGAGTTTATTATAAGTGTGGAGGAAAAGGGCACAAAGTACGTGACTGTAAGGGTAAGAAAATGGTTTCAAATGTACAATGCTTCATTTGCAAGGAGTTTGGACACTACGCCAACCTATGTCCTAGTCATCATAATATTACACAAATGATGTTATTGGATAATAATCAAGTTTTGATACTACCACAGATGAAGAGGAATGATTAGAGTTCTTATGTTGATTATGTCATTTCAGTGTTGTATCAACAATGTACTTATTATAATAATTGTAGAGTATATAAGGATTGTACTGTAGTACTATTTCATTAAGGACTTGAGATTGTGTGGAAAAAAGAAAACTGACTCAATAGCAGGTTAAATTTTTGGAAAATATATGGTTGAGAGAAAGATAAACCATAATATGGTTCTGATACCGAGGTAGTTATTTTAGAATAATACATGATTGATTTGGATAAATTATATTGGATATTATTGACTACCTTGAAACTGATTAATGATTTGTATATTCCATCATTGTTGGGGTTTACAATATTTTTGTATTGAAGGAGTATATCTATTATTCTTTAAGGAATAAGGGATCATGAATGTAATCAATAAGGTTTTATGGTAATTCAGGATGTTGCAGTGTTTTAAAAGAATACATGATGAAGGTGTTCACATGTTTTTACGTGGAAAAAAAGATCTTCATTGTGTTTACCTTCCTTATAAATTTTGGACTGAAGTATTTTGGATATTTCTAGTTTGGATTATTGTGTATTTCCATAAAAAGAACAACTCAGAGGTCGGGCGACAACCCGTCGCGTCTGGCAAGGCCAGGAGACTTGAACCCACAACCGAAGGGAGACAAGGGTGTCTCACCTACCACTGACCCACGTGATGTCTTGGATTGAATAATGTCATTTTTAATGGTTCTTCTAGATTAGTTATAAATTCATTTTTTTAACCCTATACAAATAGGATAAATAGAATATTATTTTTAAGTTCTATTATCCTTTAGAGTGAAAGATGAGTTTGTGACAGAACTTAGTTAAAGGACGAGACTCTACTTGTCAAGTATATATTTTTCTTCTTCTCTTATTCAATGAAGAAATTAACTATTATACTTTAGTTAAGGGATCTTAAAACAAAAAAAAAGTTTTATCCGAATACCGTATGTTTTTCTGAACCGATGGTATTCTAAATCATCATAGATTGATGAATTTAAGGCCCTCAATTTTAAACTTGTTTGTGATTGATGACCTCGATCACTACCTATTAATATTTACGTTTTTCCTCTAATTATATGTCTCTAATTGCCACCAATGTTCTCTAAATAGAGATCATAATTTGGTGGTGACCCTTTCATTTCTCTTTTCCTCTTATTAAGACTAAATTTTATTAACCCAATTTCTGATGTGGGTTTTCCCACAAAGATATTTTCTGTATTCAACCTTTTATTTTTGAAGAAAAATTTCAAATTGCGAGGATGCAATTTATTAAAAGAGGGGAGAATGTAACACTCCAAGATTTCATAGTGTGTTATTTCTTCAAAATAATTCAATAACTTGCACTACACACAACACCGAGTTCAAGCACACCATGACTTACCAAACAAGCTGTTCAAAAGAGGTTATGAATAGTATTAACTAAATTTTAAACTTTATATAATCCTTATAATTTTATAATCCATATTATGAGTTTCTTAGACATAATGTAAGAACAAATTCATTTTCAGTATTGCACTTTTACCAACTTTTAATAGTGAACCCTTTTTAAATCCAATATTTTAAACTTTTATATATTCAATTTGACTAAATAAATTTACTTTTTAGAATGGAGACATCAAAGATTTACAATGAAACATCCCAAGCTTCCACGGTACGCTTTCCTTTGAATAATACAGTAGTGTGTATTGTACGCAACTTCGAGTTCTAAAACACACCACAACCAATCAAACTAGCCGTTATGAATAGTAATACCTAATTTTTAAAATTTTATAAATTTTATCTCTCAAAATGGACTTCATTATTTTATTCGGAGTATCGAATTTAGCCTAAGGTGAAATTTTGGAACTTTTCGGATAACATTTATATTTTGATGAATAGTGAAAATTATTAAATTTTAATTAAAAACAACTTTTTTAATCGAAATAATTTATATTGATAAATTATGAATTTGAGTGGTTTTAAAGTATATTTAGAATATATTTTTACCATTTAATACAATGTTGGTAATTGTACATAATTTCACAATTAAACCGGGCATAAACAAGTGTCAATCTTTTGATTGTTATTATCTCTTAAAAACACGGTATTTGTTTTGATGACGGGAATTAGTTTTTAAAATTAATTAATGAAATTGATATGTTTTGAATTTGGTAAAATAGACATCATTTTTGAATTCATAATATCAAATATAGATTAGGCCTAATTTTTGGTATTTTTCTGGAAACTTTCATTTTTTGATGAATAGTGAAACCACTAAGTGGTAGTTAAAAAACTGAATTTTTCATAAAACTTAATTTTACCACTTATGTGGGTAGAATTTAGAAAATCCAAGAGACACGGTTAATATGAAGGAGTAAAATGCGGTTCAATGAGATGAAAATAATTTTTGATGAATAGTAACTTTTTACTTTTATTTACCACGGTTAAAAGTGAATAGGGTAATTAAGGGTAAAAATGATATTAATATTACCCTAACACATGTCCTAATTCAATTGTACAAGTGTATCTCGACCAAAAACAACCTTAGGAGTAAAATATTATCATTTAGGTCCACTTGTATTAGATTAGGGCATTTATTATTATTTAATTCAAAGAAGAGTTAAAAGAGTTAAAATCAAAGTTTATTTACTAAAATATTTTTAATATAGAGTTATACATAATATAAATTCAATTGTAAATATTCATTATAAATATAAAAATATTTCCTACATAATGGTATTTTATTTATAATTTTTAGACATTATATAATTTAATTAATTTATGACACAATGGTGATACAGTAATTACCTAATTAATGAAAAATTAGAATAATTGATATTATAAATACCCAAATAAATATAATTTGAGACTTTTTATAAATAACAATAATTTTATAGGTTAATATTACATGTTAGGATTGATTTAATCAACTTTTTTCTAAGTAATAATTCTGTTATAATTTTTTAAAAAATCAATTATTGAATAGTGTCAAAATTGACATAAAAGAGTTTTTAAAACAAATATTACATTATTAATTGATATTAAATTCTTAAAAATCTAATTTTTGGGCAAGGGACTTATATCATCATATTTTTATCATTAATGGACCACTTGGGGGTCTCTTGGATGTATATATTATGTTTATTAAACATATAATATAAAAATATAAAGAGACATTGTAAAAGTGAAACTAATTAACTAAGAGTTAATACTTAAAGATAAGGTTAATATAATAACCCAAACCTGTCTAAATTCTATTGGTTGAGTGGTTTTTGACCCATACCCACCTTAAACTTTAAATAATCCACTTTGGAGCCATTAGAATCCGAATATGAATTTATTATAAAATAATATTTTTAACTTTTCCAAAGGTTCCCCTCACCCCTCTTATAAAAGGGCACTCCCCCTTCTCATTAATTCACACCTTAAAAGCCTTTTGGTTCAGCCAAACCCTACCCAAATACTCTTTCAACTTTCCTCACTACAATCTAGAGGCCTTAGTTTGATCAGAAAGCCAACCTAAGTATCCCTTTTGATCAAATTAAAAGGAAGAACCTGAAGAAGTGGTAATGTTTTCACCACCCTTTTTCAAATTCATTTCTTCTTCAACTTCTTATTTCTTTGTTATTATCATTATAAAATAATGAATCCAGTATCTCCTATATACTTTAATATTATTATAAATATGGTACAACCATATTCAGTATTCTATCCATCCTTTGAATGACATGTCACCATACGTGCGTACGTACGACTTACCGTCTCCACGTCGTGGTGTAATTGTTATTCAATATATTATTATTTGGATGAGTATAATAATGATGTGTAATTCATGTAAATAATAAATATAACATGATAATGATTCTTTATGTAAGATATACCATCCAATTAAATATTATTTTAATATCAAAAGAATGATATTGTCGCTCGTGCGTACGTACGGACTACCATCTCCACGAACGTGATGAGATTCATTCTCCATCGTATCCATTCAAGTATAATTTTCATTTGATGATTTAAAAATAATGTTTAAGGACTTGATATCATTCTAGATATTAATAAGATACAACCTATCCATAAAAAACATGGCTTACGTAACAAAACATATAAAAGAAAACGAGTAAGTTAACACCCGAAACGACGATAATACTAAGATATTATTAACAAAGCAATGTTCAAAGATCATATATGATAACATAATAATATATATGATTCTTGTATAATTTAATAAAAATTATTTTACCATTATACAGGAGGTTAACCTACCCCCAACCAAGGAAAAGTACAAGGTAAGGGTTTATTTCGCAATCTCTTCATTATCCGAGGTTGTTTATACGTAATAATCTATTGGGATTTCTTTATCATCCACATCCATGTTTCTTAAAAATGTATTTCAAAACATTTTTAATATTTACTATAATATGGGTTAAAGTCATTTATACCCTTTTTGACCTTTATAATTTGTTTATAAAGGAATCTTTCCATCGTTTTCCAAACAAGGTTCTTTTTAACCTTTTCGACAGAATTAAGGTAAGAATGTTTTTTTAACTTATACGGTAGGTGCTGCTATTTTCTGCCATTATAAAATTGTCGAAGCTTCCCTTACAAGCTTATAATAATATTTTCAAAGAAACTGTTTTATTTTATAAATATATGACTCTTAAATGATTTCAAAATAAAAAGATATATTTCTCTAAAAAGATTTTTTATTTCATCTATGTCAACATCCTTTGATGGATTTTACGCTTATTTGAAGTTTATTTATTATGATACAAAACTTCTATATTGTATTAAAGTTTTTTTGATATGTTTGACTGTGGATGTGTTATTTTTATACAGTTCATGGTTTATGGATGAAGTATTTACATTTCGTATGCTATTTTTCATACGAATGTTTATGTTATGTTTAAACCTGCTCATATGAGGAATGAATTGGACTTAATATGTGACAGGTGGATCCCGCTATAGCTCCTCGATGCATCGGTAGGTCTCATGAGACAAACTAGTGTCTTGGCATAAGGCCTTGGCAAAATCTTATTTGTAGTCATGGCACGAGGCCTTGGCTATGTGGTTATGATAGTCTGGAATTATGCATTCCATCATTATGAAAGTGGTTATTGATATTGCATGTGATTATTCGATTAGTAGAATATCCATGTGAATAAGTAAATGGAATTATTTCATTTTATTTTTTCCATACTATGTTGAAGTTTGAGTTTAAAAGTCTTTTGTTTTAGTTATACATTGCCTTAAATGTTTATTCTTATTTATGAAAGTTTCCGCTATATTGTTATCCTTACTGGGCATTTAAGCTCACCCCTTTTTCTATGTTTTATTTTTCCTAGGATGTGAAAAAGTATTTTATGAATGACCTGCAGGGATAGTATGAGGGGATATGAAGGCAATATATTGTTGTAGTTTTTCACTTATTGATGTAATGTAAACTTTATGAATATATCTAATGTTTCCAAGCCTACTAATCTAATCGGTCTTTCGAGACTTGATCTTTTTGTGATCATGCCAATGTTATGTAATAATGCACTGACTCTGGGTAACTGGGGTCGGGGCGTTACACTCCTCCTCAATGAGTATAATGGGTCTGCTGGGTCACCCAAAAGACACTTCCCACTAACCTAGGGCTACTGTGGCACTCATGCATGATGAGTAACATGGGTATGATGTGTCACACAGAAGCTGCTCTCCACCGTGGGCATGCCGTGTCACACACAAGCTTTTTGACACATATATCCATACTAAGGTACTCCTCTTGTCGAGTATTGTGGGTCTGCCGAGTCACACAGAAGCCGCTACCCACCATGGGCCTTCCGGGTCACACAGAAGCCGCTTACCATTGGGCCATAGTATCTGATTTTCATAGGGTCACTTGTCTGTAGGGCTGCCTCTTCACTGCGGTCATGCGACCACAGTTATTGTTACATGGCCGACCAAGATTTCTACATGTGGTTGAAGACTGTGTGCCTTCAAGATCCAAGCCTCGTGGCTGCGAGCCGCTCTACAGATGTGGCCACCTAGCTACGTCTACCTCCATCATCCACCGGCATAGTCGGCGGTCCTGTTGCTTAGGTGCAGCTTGGGATGGCTGTGGTGCTCCTCCCGGCACACTACCACCCGCATGTGGCCGCCACACCGACGAGCTCTTCTACAAACCACCAGGTCTGCACCAGTGGTATGTTATTCGTACTAAATGCACCTCTGACCTCTATGGGGTATCTCTTTCCCTGCGAAGGCCTTGAATATACCTTGCCTCCCCTTTTAAAATGCATGTCCGTGAAGAATTCACAAGAGGAGGGGCTCGAGCATTGTTCGTGTCGGACCATGACCTCTACGTTAGAGTTTTCAAATAGGGGGAGGTTTGGGAATTATGTTCTACCAATATTAATTCAATTTTGAATAGAAATTCCAAGAAACACCACCCTCCTATAAGAATGGATGATCTGAAGATCAACCTATTTGTGGGTTGATCCATGTTCATCATTTAGAATGAAGAACATGGAAAACTTAAAACAAAAAATAATCCCCTACCTGGATCGATGTTCATCATTAAAGTGATCCACCCTATAGGATTCAAGCTCTGTTGGAATTTGTCACTTCCTGGTCCTGTTCTTCAAAAAGAATCAAAATTACTATAGATCCTGCTGGCATTCAACGTTCATCGTTGGAGGGAGTCCTTGATGTAGGTTAGTCATAATTTTCCTGGTTTAATTCTCAACTCTCTAATGCGTTATCCTATTAAAAGGAAACATGTCATAGAATTTCTGTTACTTCTCAGTCCGACCCTTTCCAATCAAAGTTAGGTCCTTTCTAGATGAATCCCAACATTATGAGTTCAACGGTTCCCTTAGATTTTTGATCCGAGTACTGGTTTAAATGTTATAAAAACATGCTCGCATGTTTACATAAGTGGAATAAAAAAGTTTGAAATTCCATTTCAGGCTAATTGGGTCTTGGAATCACATTCCGTCAAAGCAACTGGTCTCAAAATAATTCCATAAAATTTTAAAAAAATTACAGGGAAATTCCAAGACATTAAAAAAAATGAACTACACCATTCATTGAGACGGTATGTCGTTTGTACGCATGAACACTATTTTCACTTTTCTACGAATGAAATGAAAAAGATAAATAATAAGTAAAATTTATAGAATAATTATGATATCAGATATTTCATATATATATTCAGTAAATCTATCGTTTTACCATACATGTAAATTAGAAATAAAAAATGAATCATATCACTTAGTGGAGGTGGTAGTCCACACATACACATGAGCGATGTTATAATTTTCCAGAATATTGGAAGGTAATAAGAAATATATGATATTATAATTATAGAAGAATAATAATTTCAGAAATATCATATATATTTATTAGTTTCATATTTATAATAACTCATATGAGGTGGTAATGTAAAACAAATTACATTGGTTTGTGAGGCAATAGTCCGTCGTACACACGAGTGATGGTTTTATTTTCCATTTAATAGAGAAGGAGATAAATAAATAATACTCCATAAACATAAGAAAATATAATTATATGTTATATAATGGTGTTATTATATTGTAATGTTTTTGAAATAATTTAAGTTGATAAAATAACAGTGAAAATGAAAGTGCTCCATGAAGATGATTACCACTTCCTTGAAATTATTCCTTTAGATCTCCTCTTAAGGGACATAAGGTCGGTATTTTGGGAATAAAAAACCACCATAACTTATAAAAGAATTTTTATAAGGTAATTGATTAGGTTTTGGTCAATATAGGTTTCTCAAAATATTGTGAATAAAAGAGAGAAAGCGTGTCCTTTTATAAACGAGGGGAGGAGAATTCTTGTAATTTCCTAAAGTATTAAATTAATATAAATTATTTTTCTTATAAAAATGGATCAAAATTGATATAGTTATAATTTAATATCATTAATATTTCAAATAATTCCATCCAATAAAATTTGGATAATTTTTGGTTATGTTGTCACACTTATCACTTAGTTTTATCCCGAGTTAATCCTTTTGAAAATTACTACAATATAAATGTTTTCTACCATTTAGGGGTCAATAATGTTATCATAAATGGAAAATCAACCCATAAATGGACCATGTTTGATATTTCATACCATATCCCATTCACTTTTATATAGATAAGTTTTTTATGTACTTTAAATCATTTAATAAATTATTATTTATTATAAAATATCATTAATGTCATTTTTTGAACTGTTTATTTAATTTGACTTTGAAAACAACATGAAAAAAATGAATTTAAATATAAACCTTTAAAACATCCATTTTAATGAACCAACCTAGATACCCTAGTACCCTAATACCTCGGTCATCACGAACATATCCTAAAGGGAATTCCTGATCCCTATGGGTTAGCAACTGGAACCTGAAATCATATAAGATAGAAGAGGAAAAAAAATACAAAAATAATAGAAGATAAAGATACATATCAATATGATAAAAAATACAAAAGGATACAGTACCAAAAACCAAATAGGTATATCAAAAAAACCTAAATAGTACATCATCATTATACCCAAATTTTGACAAGAAAAACTCAACATATCAAAGGACAGGTCACTCTATGCCCCAAGGTATCAAGAACATCCACCTCATTCAAGAGGTGATTTCCCTTTACTTGGACCTAATAGGATAAAATCTACAAATTACTAAAGGAAAAGGTAGGGTGTGACCTAAAAATACCAATAGGGTCTCACCAAGTTTTCTATAATAAGATAAAATTATGATAAAAAAATTACGTTGTCTATTTTAAATAAAACATTCATGAGAGTAAAATTTCATTTTTAAAACAAAACATGATTTTCATTTCAAATAATGTAAAAAAAATTCAAACATGGATTAAATAAACACTTTACATAAAACAGTTTATATAAATAGCTAGGCATGAGTAAAGGATCTTTGTAATCAATGAAATTTATAATCAAAATAGTCACAATAAAAACCATTATCATCTACCCCATGATATTATAGTTTCTAGTTATTGGTTCCTCACACTTCTCAAATTAGTGATCATTGGTAAAAATGTGTGCACACATCCTTTAGGATCAGGATGAATAAGGCTCATCAATAACCCATTGTGGATAATCATTCCAAACTAGGTTTTTGTAAGAGTTTTATTTTTCAATCCATTTCTAAGGAATTACCATCCAAGCATGTTTGTCACAAACAACTCACTAACTAATATGGATCTCATTTTCTCTATCAATCAATAGAAAAAAGGAGAAATCATTTCACTTCACATAAATCATCATTCAAAATTAAATTTCCCGAATTTTACTTTCTAAAATTCTAATTCACATTCAAAACCAAATCATGGGTTTTCATCATTTCATGAACTTTTCAAATAAAACCAATCACTGGTTTTCATTAATTCAGTTTAATCCATTTTTATCCAAATAAAATCACAAATCTTTTCACAATTTCCATAAATTTCAAAATACAACCCAAATTCCAATTCCATTGGAAATGTGGGTTTTCCCAAAATCCATACCATATCAATTTCCATCCCAATTCACATCAAATTTGGGTTTTCACAAATGGATTGAAATAAATTTAAATCAAATCAAGAAAATAAAGGTTTAATCAATTGGATAATCTTAAATGGAACCACCTACCTTTTTTAGGGAATCCAAATTCCCTAATTAGGAATCTCTAACAAAGGATGAAGGAAAAAAATATCAAGGAACTCAAACTAGAATCAGGATTCAACTACACAAGGTTTAGATTCATCAATCCCAAGGTGATTTTTCAAACTCCAAGGAGAAGAGAGAGAGAGAGACATGGTATATAGGAATATTTATTTCATAGAGAGACACACTTCTACCAACATTATGATCAATCACCTAACATATGATTCAAGGGGAATGGGAGAACTCCAAAATTGCATAGGAAGAGACTCTAGGTTGAGAGCAAGGAAACCTGAAGGAATGAAATGAGGATTTCAGCTGATCTTTCTTCTTAAAAATGACACTCAGGTACATGGTGTTTAACACCATTACACATCGTGTAATTAGTGTGTCCCACATACCCCAAAAAATTGATCTCATTTTAATAAAAATATTATTTTTAATATTTATATGGAATGTAAGCTTTGCACAGTGTGTAACCATGCACACTGTGTACCCATTTACCAGAATCATCCAGGAAATGATTAAACTTCATGTAATCCCATTATAGAGAATGTAAGTAACT
Source organism: Viscum album (assembly GCA_963277665.1). Taxonomy (NCBI): domain Eukaryota; kingdom Viridiplantae; phylum Streptophyta; class Magnoliopsida; order Santalales; family Viscaceae; genus Viscum; species Viscum album. Next base: position 5,362,063 of record OY728129.1, read on the forward strand.
AGAATATTTTATAAATTTTAGGTTTTATATTATAAATCCTAAAAAATCCTTGACTTCACCATTACAGGTATCCTCCCAATTCCTTCTCGGCATTACTCAACCAACAAAAAAGGAAAATCAAAATAAAGGTTAAAATATAACTAATAAAAATATAATGGGGAATTACATCCATTATTTATTATAATTATCTATAATATTCATTGGACACAATAATTTAACCAAATTATATAATTTTTATTATATTTAAAATCATATATTTTATTTTTCTATTAATTAAATAAATATTGTATCGACATTGTGTAAGAATTTAGGCTAATTATTTAATCAATAAACAAAAAAATAATTAACTATTTTAAAAATAGAATTTTCGATTCCTCCACAATATATTCTTATCCTTTTGTGAACATATAAGATAAATTATAATCAGGAGAGGGACATTTTGGAAATTTTTTTATTTAAAATAATATAAATGTCATTACCAAGGTCAAATGACACCACAATTCCATATATTTGAATTTGGGATAGAAATGGATGAATTAATTCCATATAATAAAATAAATTAAAGTTTTGGGTTGATTTTTAATGCCTTGTCACATTATTTTTAACCTAACTTACCTGATTTACCCTTTACTAATGTGATAAATCTTACTATGGTTACTGTTCATAATGCCTAAAAATAAAAGGGATATATTTAAAAAATTTGAACCTAATGATTCAAAATAAGGTATCCATTTTTCAATATTCATTTTCTAAAAGCGGTATAAATTAATTTTAATATATATGCGTAAAATGCAATTAAGAATAATTTTTTAGAAAAATGCGTTTTTAAGCATAAAAATTACCGTATATAAGAATCATGAAAATTGTTGATTAGATTATTCTTAATATAATGTAAAATTTATTAATTTAATACCAAATCCAAAATATAATGTGACTTTTAAATTAACTAATTTATTTAAAAGAAATGATAATATTTGAAAAATCAACATTTTTCACTATTCATTGATAAATTAATCATTTTATAAAATTATCAAAAATTCACTCTAAGATAATTATGAAATTATGATTCCAAAAATTAATTTAATATTTTCAAATATATTTTCTTAAAAATTTAGAAATTAATTATATTATTTTCTCAAAAAAAATTAAAAAAAAATGTTTTTGAAAAAAATGTATTTTTCAAGCATAAATGATTTTACAGAAAATTGAGTACTTATATATATCAATGAATTTAACTTATGTTAAAACTTTATTCATATTTTTTATAATTTATTTATTTATATTCATTACAAAAAATTTAACGGCTGGGTTATAATAGATAAATTTAAATAATAATATTTTAATAGTATATCATGGTTCGTTTAAACTCGATGTTGTGTGTAAAAAAGGTAATAAAATAAATTTATTTAAATAAAAATATATTCTAAAATATAGTGGTGTTACATTTTACACTCTTAAATAAATTATTCCCCCATAATTTTATTTTAGTCATCAAAGATTGTACCTTTGTTGAAAACCTACATCGTACCTAGGGATAATAAAAAAAATTTGAAAAGGGAAACTGAGAAACATAAATATCACCTGAAATATCACATATTTAGGTTCCCAGGTAAGGATAAATTTTTTGGTATGCTAAAATATATACATAAAAGAGAATACTAACATCCAACTATAAATATATAGTTATAGAGAACATGGTCATGAGAAAGTTAACAACCACAAAACCATAAATTAGTGAGGGATTAAATAGCCATCAATTCATTAATAATGAAGGTAAAAAGATGGCATTTTTATTTTAAGATAATATTCTGAAATTTGAGTAATTATTTTACTTTAAATATAGATATCATTGGTAAATTTACTTTATTTATTTCCAATTAATAAGTATAATTTCATCCTTTGGTTGTGGTTCGATCAATTCTACTTAATCTATTACTCCAAGAAATGAATATTTAAGATGGATTTTTCTAGCCCGAAGCACTAAAATTAAATTTTAACTGAAATTAATATCTATAAAAGAATGAAAATTCATTCCTTATTTTTCTAAATATTTACCAGAACCAAAATGGTTAGCACAAGTTATCCAATATGGATAAATATAATACATTATTCTCTAAAACCTCAACAACAACACCCATAATTATAATTAATCCATTATATGAATAGTTAACCTTAAGAACCCTCCAATATATTTTTATGAAAATTCAGAACCCAAAAATACAAAATATTTGATTACATATTTTTTTTTCAAAATCAACTTTAACATTTATCCCTAGAAAATGTGAAGTTACTTATAATGTCACATACCAAACATGTGAATACCATAAAAAATAATGATATATTGAATCACCATAAAACTTCAATGAAAACTTAACTTCTTCCAAAAATTAACTCTATTCTTATTCCTAAAATAAAATAAAATATTATCAAATATATTTCATAAATATGAAAATATAGTAAACTTCACAAAAGAAAACATAAAACACTTTTTCATGAAATCACCAATCAATTCCAAGGTCATAAATACTATTTGGTTTACATTATCCATATTAATAATATTTTTATCCAAATTAAAAATTATCAATATTAAGGGTTATCTTTCCCTTAATCATGTGTTCTCCAAAAATATCACCTTACCACTAAATCATTTTTCAGGGTTATTGGTATCATTCGACACATGCATTCAAATCCTTAAAGGAAAACTATTATAGAACAATTATTAGACGATTAATGATTATTATTACCGAAATATCATCTATGTTTCAATTATACATCATAATTATATAATCCCAATACATAAATAGTTTAATCATTTCAATTCAATTATTAGAAGAGAATAAACCTTTCCTTGGTCTAGGAGTTATCCCTTTGATCAGGTCATTGAATTGGATAATGAACATATTCCCCATATATAAGTTATTGAACTATAAATGTTACCTTGGGATGAACTTCATACCCTTACATAGATCTCCTCATTTTTCCTCAACTATTTATTGATCTATTCCCTTATTTTTCACACATAATTTTTTTTCCATTACTTTAAGAAATTATATGGGGTATCTCTTTCCACATTTATAACATGAAGTAAATTGATCTTTTATTCACCCATGGTCTCCACTACCCAAGCTGTTTGAGAACTCTATTATTATCTCATTCAGCTAGTTTGAGAGTTGGATAATGTTTACATTTTTAATAATATATCATGATAACTGATTAGGAATAATCACAATATCATTCACTCCAGTTATCATCAAAGTTGATTACTAATAATCACTACACTATCCATCACATTCAGTGTTTTCATGATTACTCCATGTTCTATAAATTTACTAAAACAAAAAATCATCGTATTAACATCAATAATAATAGTGGGAAATATATTTGACCAACTCTTTTCAGGAATAGTAAACCTAGATGATTATATTCCAAAAACACATACACTTATAGTATCCAGATATAGATGTGTTTATAGGAATAAAACAAAATATATACCTTATAAAAAACATTAATATATCATCCTTCAATTAGATAAATCCTCAACATTTTTCATAGGGTCATGTTTCCTAATCTATGTTTTCCTTAATATAGTTCCCAATGTTTCTAATAAACATTTTTGATAAAAAATATAACAAACCTAGCATCAGTTACCCAGAGCTAGTGTTTTCTTTATTACATTGAAATAAGATACAGGGGATCTCACCCCAATAGACCGATTAGGTTAGTAGTCTTGAAGTATGATATGCATACATTGTTCTCATTTTTCATTGGAAATAAAATATAAAACATAAAAAAATAAAAGTTTCAACATCCTTGAAACTCATTCAAAGATTTATTCTTCATATCCTAGGGAAGGAAACAAAAGAATATTGAGATCAAATGATCAGTTAGGGTTAAGTACAATGGAAGATATAATGAGTATACAAGGAATATATAATATGTCAAGATAAATAATAGAAAACACATTCCAATTAATCAATAACTTGAGTATGAAATTCATCCATGGATAATATCAAATGAAATAATTTCATAGATAATAATAATTAAGCACTAAATGAAAAAAATACATAATTTTTTACATCATGATCTTAGATATAATTATATATTTACCTTTAAGGTATTTCACCAAAGTAGTCTAAAATATTGGTATACACACACCAAAAACTATTTAATAAGGCTTGTCAACCAGTTTTTCTCATGATACCTATTGATGAATTGGGGGGCTATATAATTCTGAACTCTACCAGTCATTTCATTTCCAATACATTCCTTATATATTTAATGATCAATTTAATTCATAAACAATATGCATTAAATACAATCGACATAATAAACAATCTTTGATTGTGTGGGGAGATAGAGAGGATTCACATGGGAGTTTACATCATTCAAATTAATGAAAAAATATCTAATTATAATATTGATCTTGATGTTCTATGGGATTGTTTAATCCAGATTGGTAAAGATCATTCAAGCCTCTTTAAAATGATCCCACTACAGGGTTGGACGCTTCTGCTCCACCTTGTATGGAAATTTCCTTTGCAGAATCTCTTACAGGTTTTTCAAAAAAATCAACTAATCAGAGTATGCCCCCTATCATTAAGAATTAAAGGGAGGGTTCTATCATAGTTTTTGCTGACTTAGATGTGATAAATAAAAGGATAGATATCTGTAGGTACTTGGTGCTTGGCCTCATTTCCTACGAACAAGGTGTAAAACCCTGGTCCTATACTGATCCAAAAGATCAGATTTCTCACTATTGGAATATCTCTAAATGGATACTGATTTTGATTGGAAAAGGTTACTTTTATGTCATAATAGATAAATAATAGGACATCAATGTGTCTTGACACTTGATAACCATCAACCTGAAACCGGGTATTTTTCATCTCTCAGAATGGGATAAAATCTTTAATTGTTTTCACTTGAAATCATTCCATTTCATAGGTATGGACAAGGATTCATGGGATCCCAGGGATTTATTAGCATCCTAAAATCTTGAATGATTTAGTCTCTGGAATTGGCACTCCATTAAAGACCGACTAATGCACAATCAATGGATACCTTGCCCTTTATGTTAGAGTTCTTATTAAGATCAACATGGAGTCTCCACCCCCAGACTATGTTTCTCTAGATGTTAATTATCATCTTATCGAGGTTACATATGAATTTTAAAATATACCTCAATATTTTGAACATTGTATAATGGTGGTTCATGTCATCAAGAACTGTCATGTGGTCCATAATATTGTCAAACCTGTTAATGGAAACACAAATTAGAAGGAGATATCTTGAGGTAAGAAGTAAAAAACAATGGAATATGTTAGAAATACTATACCTACAAAATCCATAGGAGTGAAATGGGGAAAGTCTGTAGGAACAAGAAAAACATGGGATGATTTGGTTGAAGAGGAAGAACAATAGAAGACCTACCCAGCTGAAAATGTTGAGACTCAATGAACTCAAATTGAGGAAGATAAGCAGGGTTCTAATGTTGATGAATCTTTAAATAATATATTAGAATTATTAGAAGATTTTATATCAACTTCCCTTACTATGAAATATGAGATCTTCATGCTAGATTTGATCAAATCTGACTTAATTGAAGCAATCAATATGGATAGGACCATGGAAGAAGATAACCTAAAGATTCTACCATCAAAATAAGATACTGGTGCTCTCTAATACAGACAAACAAGTAACCCTTTAGTGGAGGACACCAATATCAAAAATTCTATAATGGATGAAGTAAATTATTTAACTCATGTGCGCATTGGTGATTTCAAAAAAGAGACACAGTCTTCTAACTCTTCCAAGAAAGAAGATCCCTAGAAATCTGATAGAAGGAAGCACTTGGAGTAAAAATAAAAAGGGGGATCACCCAAAAAAAATGAGGATTCTATTTTGGAACTGTCAGGGGTTAGCCAACAATAACATATTAAGCTCCCTCAGGCTCCTTATAATTAGGTATAAACCAGAAATAGTTGGTATTTCAGAACCAAGGAAAAATCCCATCAGTAAAGGGTCCCCCATGAATAATAAGGGTTACTCAATACTAGGTGAAAATCAGAACTCTTATTTCTCTTAATGGATATGGATTATAGTTCACAATAATTTGGAGAACCCTGATCTTGTTCAAATGGATGACCAAGTCATCACATAGAGATTTCCTAAATCTGGTCAAAATACTTTTTCTCAATAGTTAATGCTTCCAATAACTATATTGATAGAATAATTCTATGGATGAACTTCAATGATTTTTCAAGCTCTATATCAGATACCTGGGTTATAATGGGAGATTTTAACTCTATACTCCATGCTGATGAGAAGATTAGACCTATTTCTAGCAATATTTCAATGAATTAATTTAGATCTTGTGTTTATGAGGATAAATAGACTAAGATAAATCTGATTGGGGCCAAATATACAAGGTAAAAAATAGATTTATATGGAATGAGGGAAAGTACAATTGACTGAGATTTTTTCAATGAAGTTTCTCTTAGAAATTGTAAGGTAGTCTAACGTGTCACTCTTGAAAAACACAACTCAGACCATTATCCCATTATAGTGAATTTTATTGAAAATGAGGAAAAGGAAACTATACCTTCTAGATTCAAAAATGCATGGAAGAAACATCCATAATGCACTCAAATTGTTAATGACACTTTGGAAGTGGATGATCATAATGTAAATCCCCATGGTTGTATTCTCAAATGTAAAATTTTCAAGGTTAAATTGAAATAATGGAGCAAGAAAAATTACCAATTCCTTGATGAAGAGATAAATTCACTTGAATTATATCTCCATGATATTCAAGAATCTATAACTAAAAACAAATTCTCTAGAGATATTAGTCAAGATGCTATGACATACTATAAATTTCATCATCTTATTATACTTAAGGGATAATATTCAAAAGGGAATATTCAATGTCAGGTGGCTCACTGATGGGGATAGAAACACCAAGTTCTTAAATGCTATTAAAATGGTAAGAAAATTCAATATAACCTTAACATTTCTAAAGGATTGTGACACAATTTTGGATGATAGATAGACCATATGAAATCACATTGTCTCCTGGTATATGAATCTTTTCAATGTTTCATAAGGGAATGTGGGAATCATGGAAGGAAATATTCCAAAACTGATTACTGAGGCTAATAATTTCTTACTCACCTATGTTCCTTTTGATTTTGAGATCAAGGATACTATTTTTGGCCTTAATAAGGGAAGATCACTAGGTCTGGATGGTTTTACTGAAAATTTCTTTCAATTATATTGGGATATCTTTCATAATTATGTTTGCAAACTTGATAAACATTTCTTCATAGGTGGATCTTTTTTTCAAGGATTCATTGCACAATTCATAACTTTAATTCCAAAATTAGAGAATTATAGTGAAATCAACAAATTCAGGACACTTTCTCTAGTCAATACCATCCAGAAATTCATCACTAAAATTCTTTCCAATCTAATTGCTCATGTATTGAACAAAATTATTTCCTAGAATCATTTTGGATTTTTCAAAGGGAAGAAAATACAAGACTACCTACTCACTGCTTTTGAATGTGTGAAAATTATTTAGAATATCACTAGGGGAAGAAATATAGCTCTTAAGATAGAAATTAAGAAGGATTTAAACACTATGTATTAAAGATTTATTGGTCTGATTCATTATGAATTTGGTTTTAACATGAGGTTCATTAATTGGACTAAATCCCGGATTCGGTCTGCTCACATCTTCATTCTCATTAATGGGTCCCTGGAAGGTTACTTTTTTGTTCTCCATAGGGTGATACTGGGTGATACCCTTTATGATATCATTTTTTTCCATAGTTAAGGAATATATAAAAAGGATTCTTCTTTATATGAAAAAATGAAGATATTAAGACTATTTTAATGACTTGCGATATATATACACCTTCACATATTTTATTTTATAATGACATTATTATTTTTAATCAGGGAGACAAGAGGAACATAAAAAACATCAAGAGGATCTTAATTCATTATGAAAGCGTATCGGGTCTGGAAATTAATTGGAGTAAGTATTCATCTACTTTAGAAGGAACATATCGGCCTCTAGGAAGTCTTTCTTGATGAATGATTTAGGTATAAGGTAAGGATCACTTCCCTTCATTTATCTTAGTGTACCAATGTTCTAGGGAATACCTCAGGATTTTTACTTTATGGATGTTGCAATCCAGATTAGAAGAACTCTCTCCTCTTAGAAGGGAAATTATCTTTCAATGGTAGGAATATTATTCTTATTCAAGCTTTTGGTAGTTTCACAGATTATATATTCCTTCATGGTGTACTCTTTTATTGTATCTTTTATTAAAACCATCAACTCCCTGATGAAGAAATTTGTGTGGAGTGGTAGTATCTTGGAAAGGAAATTTATCATAGCTCTTTAGAAGCAATGTTGTATGCCTCGGGTCTTGGGAGGCCTTGGTATAAAAAACCCTGAACTATTCAATCAATACATCCAAGACTAGATTATATGGAGACTCATAAATGAAAAGTATAACTTCTTGGGATTACTCAGATCTATATTTTTGAACAATCTTATTGAAGGTAAATTGAACTATATTCAATCCTCAATTTTGCTCGGTCTTAGATGATTTTTTAGAAAATCAATATGCACTCTCATTTTTTGGTTAGTTATAATTATTTCCTTAGATTCTGGAAATAAAATTGGAATAGAGTTACTTTAAATTATGGTTTCAACACCCCTAATCCAAAAAATGACTACAACATCTCCCTTAAAGATCAGTTGGACAACATGAATATGATGCCACTTGACACTACACTTGATGTATCTTGATATTAGTTCCCAAAAAAGGTGAAAATGATAATCTAGGAACTAATAACAAATGGTATACTTGATTCCAAGAGTTTTTATAATCATATGATTCAAGGTAACTGCAAATGGATTGAGGAATTCAACAAAAAAATGGTTATATCCATCAAGATTCACGTTGCTTTAGCAACTATCTCTCAAAAAACTTCTGGTTGATGTTAATTTGCAGTGTGTAGGTATTTCAATCTTCTCAAGGTGTGATTTTTTTCATCAACATCATTAGGATGTGGACCATTTATTACTATGATTCTATATTTTTGCCTCTCTTTGGAGAGCATTTTATGAGCAGTTTGAGTTACATCCCTTGTAGACTAACATCCTTAAAAATTTTCTACTAACTTTAATGGATATTCGAATGTACAAATAGCTCTTGAACCTCTTTATAGTGTCTTATTCATAGTTTATTCACATTATTTGGAGAAGCATAAATAATCACATCCATGAATGTATTTCTTTAAATCATAGAACTACACTTTTATATATTATGATGGAATTTCACAATGCCAATAAGTTGTATGAGGAGGCCTATAACAACACGGTCCAAGATTTATTTGTTCAACAAAATATGAGAACTTATTGTAATTTTCCTAAACCCCTTGTCACTATTGAGATCTTTTGGTCTCCCTCTTTAATAGGCTAGATCAAATGAAAATCAGATAGTGCTTTGAGGGGGAACCCAGGTGAAACGGGTTATTGGATTGTTTTCAAAGATCATAATAGAGATGTTATGGAATATATATATATGGTCCTGGTGGTCATGAAACCACCATTTAAGTGGATTTGATGGGTTTTAACAATTTTGTTTCAGTTTCACACCAAATAAATTGAAATAATATTTGGTTCAAGAGTTATTCCACTAACCTTGTCCAGGCGGCCAGGATAGGCTAGATTCATATTTCATGGAAGTTGACAGCAAAATGGTATAATTGTCTTGATATACTTGTTTCAATGAACTAAATAATCACACACATCTTTCGTGAATATAATCACCTTGATGAAAATATTTCCAAAAAAGATGTATCTAATGAGGCTTGCACGTATTCTTCTAATCTTCCCTATGACATGCTTACTGTTATTCAATTTGAAAAATGTAAATTTCCTTTATTCAGACTATTTTAAACTTGTTTTTATATATTAAGATCCATTATGCTCACTTTTCTAAAAAAATACTTAACTACAAATTTCTATATTGAGTAAAGAATATAGAATTTCAATATTTCCCCAGTCAACCAAATAATTTTTAAAGTAAAACACCATATATAGAAATGGTATACAATTTAGGTAATAATAATATCCATGATACAAATAATATATATATTTGAAATAAATTTAATGTCTAAAAATCATAAAACATTGAATGTTTCAGGAGAAATTTAACGAAAAAAAATTTAGTAAGACATGAAACATGACTATCAATTCATTAGAAAATTATGTTTTGTAGTAAAACAAAGTATTTTAAAGAATAAAAAATTTTAGAAGAGAAACATTTAAAATAAGTTATTAAAAAAATTTTTCTTTGTAAAATCGTTTAAAACTTATAAAAGAAGAAAAATAGTGTAAAATAATTATTATGGAAGTAAATCCATTAAGGCTATAAATGCTAAAAATAAAACATTTCTTTTAACATTTTATAACGTAATTTGAAAATGTCCCTTTTGGGAAAAAATAAAGATTTATTTAAAAACAAGTAAAAATTAAATAATACATTAAAATTTCCTTAATAAATCAATCAATTAAATAAAAAAGTATTTTATTAAATAGTTTTATAAAATATAAAAATGGAAAAAAATATACCCGATCAAAAGATAAATAAGATCAGATTTTTTTTAAAAAAATTTCATTTCTAGATTGAAGTACCAAAGAAAGGAAATTTTGGAGGAAAATAAAGAAACTTATTAAATATCTAGAGGATAATAAAATAGATTTATTTTATGAAGGATAGAATATAATATTCATTAAATAAAAATATAAGCAATCCCAAAATAAAATGAGATTTTAAAATATATTATTACTTTTTTGGTAACTTTTAAATTGTAACCCCTTGAAAGAGTGAATTTAATTGAATCATTAATAATCATGAATAAATAGACATTAATGTTTAATACATAAAATGGTTATTATATACTCCACATAAAATTAAATAGGTTCACAATACCAAAAATGTCTCAACAAAGTATAAATTGAGATGAAATCACCTATAAAGATCATATAATTGAAGTGAGAATTAATCAATGAAGTGATTACGTTTATAAAATTTAAATAAAAAAATTAAATACAAGATAATATAATCATAGTTTATTTCACACATAGTAATGGAATAACACAATCAATTAATTATAATTATAACCTAATGAATGTAAATTGAGTTAAGAAACCCCTTAACTCAAGTTTGACTTTCCTTGGAAGTGATTCTAACCTCCCGTATAATAAATTTATATTTATTATGCTCAAATAAAATAACCATATACTTATATATAATATCATATATGATTAATTTATAACATCTTATAACCCATTTATTAATAATAATTTATTATTATCACTGTTTCGGGTTTTATATTCTAGTTTTTCATAAGAATTTTTGTTCTCTAGTTCCAGTCCTTGTAATTTGATAGTTTCATAATATGTAGAATATTAATAATGATATAAATATCAAACAAACACAAAAAATATATCCAATATATATGTTTATATTCATCAATAAAAACTATATATATAAAAATAAATTACACCATTCATAGAGATGGTAGGCCATACATATGCATGAATGCTATTTTTACTTCTTGATGGATAAAAAAAGAAACAAAAATAATAATTAAACTTTAAATAGTCATTATTATATCAAATATATTTATTAAATCTATCCTTATTTTCGCTTATGTAAATAGGAAATGAAAATCAAATAACATCATTTCATGGAGGTTGTAGTCCACACGTACACACAAGAAACATTATCATTTTACAATGAATTGGGAGGTAAGAAGTTATATATGATATTATAATTATATAAGAATAATTATTTCATAAATATAATATATATTCATTAGTTACATCTTTATAACAATCCATGTGAGGTACAAATGAAAAAAAAATACATCAGTTCGTGAGGTGGTAGTCAGCCATACACATAAGCAATGGTTTTGTTTCCCATATAATGGAGAAGAAGATGAATAAATTTTCTGACATATACATAATAACATATAATTATATGGTATATAGTGGTGCTATTATATTGAAATTTTTATGGAATAATTGAATGTGGTAAAAGAATAATAGAAATGGAAGTGCTCGGTGAAGATGATTATCTCTTTTTTGAAATACTTCCTTTAGGTATTCTCTTAAGTAAACTGGGGTTGGAATTTTTGAAAGAATAGAACTTAAAAACACAGATAAATATGTTGATAATGAAATTTTTTAGGTTTTTTTGAGCTAGGGTACTCAAAGTTGTGTAAAAGAAAGAGATAAGGGGTGTCCTTTTATAAGTGAGGGGAGGAGAATTATTTTAATTTCTTAAATTCTTAAATTAATATAAATTACTTTTCATGTTAAAATGGAACAAATTTGATTTGATTTTAATATAATATTGGGAATATTTGAAATTATCTCATATAATAAAATTTTGACAAGTTTTAGTTATTTTTTTACGCTTATCTCTTAGTCTTAACCCACCTCAACCATTTTAACTATAGAACCCCTAGTTTGAGGTATGTGGCATTTTTTATGTATTTTTTATGTGTTTAAAGTTCATAAGATGAGTTGGGAAGAGGTTGGGAGAGTTTGGAATGGTTTTGGATGAGTTTGGAGGCTTTTAAAGGGGTGCACGGTTTGAGCACGGTTAGTGGAAACCGTGCGGGTTCTCTAGGAAACCGTGCAGGGGAGACAGTAGGCTTCTCATGGCCTACACACGGTTTTCCAAACCGTGCGAGGAAGCCATACCGACTCTTACTCCTAAGATAGTAGAGTGTGCACAGTTAGCGCACGGTTTTCCAAACCCTACGGGCTAACCGTGCGGCCACTTAAAATAGGGTTTTAAAACCCGTGCTCACTCGGGATTGCCTCATTCCTCTCCAAATTTTCTCCCACTCAAGCCCCACTAGGGATTTTCGGTTCCCAAGGGTTGGAGGGGATCTCCCACATGTTTTGGAAGCTATTCTAGGGGGTTTAAAGGTGGATTCAAGGTGGTTTCTCCCGGGTAAGTCTCTCCTCTTGGTTTCCTTGTGTTTTCCTCTAGATCTACATCCCTTTATTTCTTTGTTTTCTAGATCTACACTTTTTGTGTGTAGATATAGGATTGTGGTTTCCTTGGATGTTAATATTAAGGCTTGTGGATGTTAGGGGAAGTGATCTAGAGAGGTTTCGGTTTTGCGTTCTCCGTATTTGAGGCGCGGTTGTTCGTAGGTCGATTTCTTGGGAACCCTAAAGGTAGGTGGCTTCTCTCTCGACTCCACTTGGTTAGAACTAGTAGTTCTTTGTTACAATTAATTGTTGTGATGAAAATTAATTGTGAATTGTTATGCGAAATTGATTAGAAATACCTTGGGTGATGTTTTGGGGATTTTTGGGAAAAATGGTGTTTTATGATGAAATGCTATTCTTGGGGATTTGAAAATGAAGATTTTAAAATGGGATGATACGGTTGATTTGTGAAAATGGTTGATGGAAATAATTTTCAATAAAAGGGTTATTTTATTGAAATGTTCTTTCTCATGGAAAATGGTTTTCAATAAATGGATGATTTATTGAAGTGGATTGATTTGCAATGGAATTGGTTTATTGCATGTTGTTGTGACCTTGGTGGGTTTATGCTTGGTTTGGTTTGATTGAAATGTTGTATGGAAGTGGGCGGTAAGTCTCACTATAAAAATGGGATGGATAGTGGTCGGAAGAACCACCATATGAGTAATGGTCGGAAAGTATCGCTAGTTGTGAAAGGGTGAATGGGTTGGGAGGAAGTCCCACCGTTTTGGTTGGTTTTTGTGAATGGGTGAACGGGTTGGGCGGAAGTCCCACCATTTTGGTTTCTTGTTGTGAATTGCTTTGTAGGATGGAATTGTTGTGCTAATGTGTAAATGTTGGGATGATTGTGCCTTGTTTGGTTGGTTTTCCCTTGGTTTCTTGGGTTGGGTGTTATGGCTTGGTAAGATCATGGTTGGCTTATTTTAATGGTTGCACTTGTGATTATTTTATATAAACTATTTTATATAAATGTTCTAATGGTTTTATCCTAGTGGCGTGTGTAGGGAAGTCATTTGGGGAAATCCTACTGAGTTTTAGTACTCACCCCCTTCTTTGGCACTGCGGTGTCTTTGCAGATGTCGTGTACCATGATGTGGGAAAAGGTAAGGCATCACCCTCCTTTAGTGGTGCATTGTGATCCCTTGGTAAAGCTTGGATCTTGGAGCTTGGAGCTTGAAGCTTGGTGTGGAGCTGTGGTGGTGTCATGGCTTGTGGTGTTTGGTTGTTTAGTTTCTGCAGTGTATTCTGATGTTGTGTGGACATGTCTGGTTGTATTGGTTTTGAGTTGTGTTGTGGAACAACTTTGTTGTCTTTTGGGAATGCATGGTTGGGTAATGGAATTGATGTGCATCATATAGTGGCTGTTAGTGGATGGTTTGGTTGGTACTGTCTTAAGGTAAAATCGTTCCCCAACTTGATCTTGAAGCCCTCGGCATTTATTGCTAGCCTTTGGCCCCTTGGGAACGTCGCTTAAGGCCAAGTATCCCTCACCGCCTCCTCAAGCCAATAAGGTAGGGGCAGGGCGTTACATTGACAATTACAATAATATAAAAGTTTTCTACCCTTTAAGAGTCAAGAATGTTACCATAAAAGGAAAATAAACCCACAAATGAAACATGATTGTTATTTTTAGACATATACCATTTAATTGACTGATTGTAATATATTTATTAATTTAAAATCATTTAATACAATATTATTTAATATAAATTATCATTAATTAGATTTTTGGAACTATTCATTGAATTTGACTTTGAAAACAACATGACAACAAAGGAATTAAAATATAAACCTTTAAAACATTGTTAATATGTTTTAATGATCTATAAAATTTATAGGTCATAATAATTCATCTAAATATTAATACTTTTAAATATTTTAAAACCATTTATTTTATTTTTCAATTAATTGAATAAATACCGTCTCAGTGTTGCATAAGCATTTAGGATAATTATTCAATAACTAAAAATTAAAAATAAATTACCTTGAAGAAAATAAATTAAATATTTTCAAAATAAAATTTTATACTCATTCATAACATATTATTATCATTATGTGAATATATAAAAGGAATTATAAGCAAGAGAAGAACATTTTTGGAATTTTCTCTACTTATAATAATATAAATGTCATTACCATGGTCAAATGGCACAAAAATGCCTTGTATTAAAATCTGGGATGGAAATTTCGTAATTAATTCCATATAATGAAATAAATTCTGGTTTTTTGTTATTTTTTTGCATTGTCACATTATTTTTATCCTAAATTACTTTATTTACCCTTTACCGATGTGAAAATTTTTACCATAGTTACTATTCATAATGCTGAAAAATAAAAGGGATGTATTTACCAAATTTTAACCACCTAATTATAAATATTGTATCAAATTTTAAAGTTAAATTTTCTAGATGTGGAAGAAATTAATTTTAATATTAATGCGAAAAATACAAAAAAAAACATTTTTTTGAGAAGAATGTGTTTTTAAGCATAAAAATTAACTTATATCAAAATAATGAAATATTTTGATTAGATTATTCAAAATTAAATTTATCAAATATCAATTTAAGACCAAATTTAAAATATAATTACACTTTTAAATTACTTAATTTAATTAAAATAAATAACATTATTTGAAAAAATGTTATTTTTTACTGTTCACTGAAAAATTAATCATCTAAAGAAAGTATCAAAAGTTTACTCTAAGATTATAATGCTATGATTATTTAGAAAATTAACTTAATTTTTTCATATAAATTTTGTAAAAGTGATAGAAATTAATTATTTTATTTTCTCACAGAAAGCAATAAAAACCATTTTTAAAGAAAATATATTTTTGAAACATGAAATGACTTTACTAAAAACTAAGATATTATTTATCAATTAATTTAAATTATATAAATCCTTTATATATATTTTTCATAATTTAGTTATTCCTATTCATATCTCCAATCTTAACGGCTATGTTATAACAGTCACATTTAAAGAATAATATTTTAATAGTATATCACGCTTCGTTTAAAGTTAGTGTTGCGTATAATGAAAGTTGTCAAAGAAATTAAATTTATTTAAAGTGAAATATAATCTAAAATATCAGGGTTTTACACATAAGGACCAAGTTACTTAAATTGGTATTAGTGGGATCATGTATTTAATTAATTTTAATTAAAAAATAATTTTTTTTATTGCATAAGAGGGCATCGTCATGGTCCCACTATTGCAAATAATGAATTAATCAGAGTACGGATGGCCATTTCATGGTCCTATGAATATTGAAATAATAATTATTCATTATTAAAACCAATAATACATATATATCTCATTGATTCAGTATCATATCACTGATGATCAATGACTTTGAGCTGAAAGCGATGACTAGGAACCTACCAGTGCATGATTTATCTGACTAAGATTTAGTACTATGGAAGTATGAGTCAATGAAATATAAATTAAAATAATTTGAAACACAAACACACATCTAATATAACACACACACACCTAGCGACTACATAATGGGTTAAGAACAACCTTCCACTCACCCTTTTTAATATATATTTTTAATTATATGTCTTAGGTTTTAAAAAATTTAACAAAAAATGATGAATATTAGAGGTTGTTGACCCACCCCCTAAATGGAAAAGGAAATATCCCCTATTTGGGAGGAGAAAGTATCACCCTATGTGGCACTAATTTATATAAAAAAAATAAAAAAAAGGTTTTTGGGGGTGGATCATCCACCTCCTAACGTGGTAGAAACCTCCCCATTAGTGGGAGGGGGGTCGTAGAACCTCAGTAATTGTATTTAAAACTTTATTTTTTTTAAATTTATGTGGAACCCCATGAGGGGTCAATTCTCCCTTGCATGCATGAAAGCCATGAGAGTTTGTATACGCCACCGACTCAGCACCCAATCAGGTCAGTCTGACCCAGGGAAGGGCATGATGGGTTTTTTCTGAATTGTAAAACCCTTCTGGAAATTTCCCGAGGATTCATATCTCCTCCAGAGGGTGGGGGTGTTAATGTATTCCTAGGAGCCCAAGTAAATATAAAAAATTCTGAATAAATATTAAAAAAATTATTTTAATTAAATAATGAATGGGACCATATGATAAGTATTTTATGAATTAAAATTAAAATTACTTTATTTTAATCCAGGGAAATAGCCTCAAACCAAATTCATTAAAAAATTAATTTTTTATCAAGTTTAATGTGTGCCAATTGATAATGATCCATAGACTGACCAATTATTATTCAGTTTTATTTATTTATTTTTTGTAATGTCTTTATTTGTAATAATTATTTAATAAATTATTATATATGCAACACCTCATTGTTCATAATCTACATATGGGTTTGCACATCCAAAAGAAATTTTATTTATTTGTATCTTTCATACCCAAGATCTCATTACATGAATTTGAGTATTATTATAAAATGATGAAGATGAAAGGTGTTTCATTTCACAACATGACATGACGAGTCACTGGATGTGACTTTGACATATTGGTTGGTTGAGTGCTATATCTCGAGTTTCATGTGTAGTGACTGAAGGAGTTACCCATAAAGTATAGGTTGATCCATTGTTCTCTCAATGGATCAACCATTAATAATAGATCATGATCATGTCATTTAATTTTATTTACACATGGTTTACTATTTTATGTAAGTGTTGTTTTTACACTCAAACACATAAAATAATAAGCGAGAATGTGCAGACAGAGTGAACATGTGTGGTGATTTTTTTTCTATTTATAGAATTGTAAAGCTATGACTATTCTCACACAGAATAAGAAATTATAAATATAAATAGATTACATTCATCTATAATAATTAAAACCCTAAAAGAAATATTAATCCATAATTCATTTCATCAGTTAATTTTAAACAAATATGATTAAATGATGTGCTTATCATCCCTAGTTGAGGGTGCGTACTAATATTGATGAGTTCTTATGAGATCATTGGGACAACTTAACTAATTTTGGAATCAAATAAATAGGGAAAACTATCTTTTTTAAAATTTATAGGTAATTTTCTAATCAATGAAAGTTTATCCTTAGTAGGCGATGAGACTCTACCCAATAGATCAATTAAACCATGAGTTAATGCAGTTTTCCAAATGAAATACAAGATTGAGACTACCTTAGTAGTGGAATAGCCATATCTTGGATAATGAGGAGGTATTTCAGGAATCCTTTCCTGTATAATACTCAAGAACTTGATTATTTTGAATCTAGTAGTTGAGGGATACTAGAATTAAATAAAATATTGGGAAAATTTAAGATAATAAAACCAATAATGTCTAATTACCTATAATTAAGATAAAAGTATTATTTTTATTATGTTTAATTTTTTATAAAATGTATTGTAATACCAAAAGTTCACTATGATCAATTTTGGACAGAGAACATGTCTAAACCGGCACAAATTTTCAAGTGTAGCATAGATGCTTTCAAAAAGTAAAATGATGTGAAAGAAAATTTTATGTGTTTGAGTCTTCAATACCAGTTGAACCATATCGAGAAGTGAGGGTGAAAGGGAATATTATTGAAGACACGTGTATGATGAATTTTATGTCTACATTATAATTTAATCATCAATAACTAATTTTTTTGTGAAAATAAAATCATGACGTAGATTGTTTCACATGTTTTATCAACTCTAAGAAGTCTATGAGGAGAAAGTGAAGTGATAAATGTATGAGATGATGATTAAAAAACACATATAAATTCAAATATGTATCATGATATTTCAATAAATCATTTTCCAATATCCTTATCACCTAATTACTCTAAGTTTTATTTGGATTATAAAATGAAAAAAATGTAGAAAATGGTTCATTACCTTATGTTTAAGGTTCAACAATAATGTTTGAACTTAACTAAAGAATATTATTCAGTTATTATGGGGAAAAAGTTGAATGAAAAGGAAAAAAATACAATGGGAAGTGTGATTCTAAGGGAACCTTCACAACCTTCTTCAAATAAAAGAGAAAAATTATCATACAAAAGGATATTTTATTCTCTTTTCATGAGACAAGTCTATGAAAGATAAAATAGAATGAATTAATGTTGAAGAAATAAGTGGGATTCAATTATTATATATCCATAATTGTATGTGATGTTTCTATTTTACTTTTTGGTTATTAGATGATGAATGTGTGTCATACATTTTTAACCAAATAAAATTCTTGAGTAAGTATAGAAACATTATAATAAGTAATGTGAGTTCTATAAAAGGTTAAAAAAGGTTTATTCCTAAGTAAAAGGTGAGAAGTACACAAATTATTATTTTTATGTTTATTGATTCTAATTGAACTTTTATTTTGAATTACCCAAAATCTTGTCTCATGTTTCTATTTTACACAAGGTAAATTTATTCCATTTTTGGAATAAATGTTTTTTATGTTGTATGAAACTAAATGAATAGTTCAGTAATACATGAATAATTAATTATAACTAAAGAAGATAAAATATAATACTCTAAATACTCAGTTGTGGAAAGATGATTTTTTTCTAGTAAAAATGAAGGTAATTGTTAAGGATATACCCGGTATAGTATTTATACTATTTATATATAAACACCTTAGGTATTATTGATATAATTACTTATCATGTTTTGATAGAGAAACCTTTATAAATAAAGGTAAGACATAATGATTTAATAATTAGTTCATATAGAGAGCATGAACTATTAGAATGATAATCTAGAGGTAAATTCATTTACCTATTGAGATCCCTTTATGTTTTTTGAGGAATGTATAAGTGAAGTAATAAACATGCATGGTTAGAATGCATGATTTTATTCAGTCCCATGTGATGAAGAATATCTTGACCAGGCATTCAATGATCATTAAAATATAGAGTGTATTTATTCTTAAGCTCATATTTCATTACACAGATTAGATCCATGTTCTTAGTAAAAGAAGGATTGATGATGTGTCTTATTGGTATACATTGATCATTAAAATATAGTTTGGATAAATTCCTAATCAAACATTTACTTATACAAATCAAGGTCATGATGTCAGTAAAAGGATGATCGATAATGAGTCTTACTTTCCTATATTGATCATTAAAATGTATCATAGAGAAATTCATAAATGAAATTTTCCTAATACAAATGAAACTCATGATATTATTAAAAGGTGAATCAATTATGGGATTTAATAAGATAGGAAAAATACTCTATTATATTTTCAATACATGCTTCACAAATAGTGGTGTTAACCCATAACCAGAGGCTAATTATTTTGAAAAATGGATCTCATAAGAGTTATAGTATGAATTTATTCCATTAGGTCATACTCCATGTGTTTAGATTCATAACATTTGTTAATTATAATACAATAAAAAAACTTTCATCAAGAATAAAATAATGTGCATTAAAGTTAATTAACCTAAAAGTTTCTAATAATATTATAGAAATACCTAAGATTGAAATTTTTTATTCAAGTGATAAACTATATTTATACAAAAGGGTATACATATATGTTTGGGATATTAGGAGAAATATTTAACTAGGTTATATCAAGGCTGGAGATTCATAAGCATTTGGCATAGGAATAAGTTTCATAAGAGTTCGTGGAAAAGTAATTTTCTAGAGAAAAATACTACATGGGAAAAATAATAACAAGAGATATGGTTTTCTATTCATCATAATAGGTGATATATTATTAAATAATAATAGTTTATCCTACATGAAATCAATAAATGGAAATCAAATATGATTTAAAAGTTCGCATGAATTTAGAAAAATGGATTCTATATTACAAAATCAAGTATGAATTTTGGTAGTTTCTTTAATTGATGTGAAGATATTAGTGGGTATTCAAGAGAAAATGTACATGAGTAGTACACTAATTGTACCAATAAGTGTTGATTGTATATACTAAATCAAAATTCTTCATTTAATTTGAATTATAATTATCATATAAGCTTTCCATGATAATTGTATTGTGTATTAGATGTCACAACAACCTTTCTTAGAACGCGTCAATGATGAAAATAGAAAGGATTGATGACACCAAACAATACCAATAAGAAATTAAAGTTATAGAGTTTCATTTATGGATTAATGAAATAATTTTAATCATATAATATTAATTTAGAACAAAATAATATCCACTGTTTATATGAGGTTAGTGGGAGTTCTATAGTTTCCAAGCGAAATATGATAATAACATATGAAAAATTTTATTAGTATTATTGTGAGTTAAGACTGGGTTGAAAGAAAATCTATAGAGATTGAATTAAAGTTAAAACCCAAGTTCTAGGGAACAAGATTTACTATGGTAGATCTATAAGTTAATTAGACCATTTAAATGTACATATACTAAAAATGTATCAGAACAATTCAAGAGATAATTTTTTTCAATATCATATGGCATAAATCTCTCCAAGAAGAGATGTATGATACATAAGAGGATAATGAAATATTGAGTAGAATTCTATATGAATATATGATGGATCTATCACATATTCATTGATATGTACCATATATTTCCAATATATAATTTATGGTAGGAAAATATCATTTAAATCCAAGAGAAATACATGGGAAGAAGTTAGAACTATCCAATTGTATATAAGAAAGTACAAGGGATATGTACTTGGTACTTAGAGAGGAAGGTGCACTAGTTATAAAGGGAAGAAAACTAGTTTTACTATGGGTCAATATGATCTAATACCTCATATAGGATATGATAATGAGAAAGAGAATCTCATTCAATCTCATCATAACCATATATAAAAATACTGAGTAAATTGTATCTTTTAATGTAGCTAAATAAGCATAAAATATGTAAGAATTTTTTCTAGTTCTTAGAATCATACTTTAGGTATTAAACAAGCTGTCAAGATTATGATATATGAAAAAAGGTTGTACTCAGTGATATAATATCTTATATAGAGTTACTCAAGGAGGTGAAGTCACAGATAATAGAGTAATCATATATCAAACCTATACAAACCTAATGAATAAATCCTTATTTCACTAGAATCGTGATTTTATCATGTGAGAGATAACAAGTTGATCATTAGCACATTGCTTCTAGTGAATGTGGGAGTGTTGTAAAAGTTTCTTCCCTAGACCTAACTTTAAAATTATTTTCAATTACCAAATCATATATACAAACAGTTTTCATGATGTGTACTAACTATAATAGTGATGACACTTTTTCATCCACTATTTATGTGGTAATGTACTTAAATTATTTATTATATCAATAGGTTATAGAAGTTATCAGATATAATTGTAAACTTGAGATACCTTGACATTAAAATTTAATATTTGAATTATGCTTTATTTACATCATGCTGACTGGACATAGATGATGTTTGACTATCAAATGATGGGAGCTCATATGAATTAGGACGTATTCTAATTAAATTTTCACTTAATGATCTCAAGTAGATAAGACCATAAGGAATGACCTACCAATAAGAAAACCAAATGTTTTAGGTTTCATTGATTATTCTTATTCATGTGCTTTTTTAGTGGTATATTGACTTTAGAAAATTATCAATGTGTACCATATGATTTAATACTTTCATTAAAGATGAAAACCATTGAATTTATGTATTATAAAGGTAACTTTCATTGTGTACATCATTAATGGTATAAAATTGGTTAAATGCTCGATAAATTTTTAGTTAATTTTGAAAGGATGGGATATATCAGGCTCAGTTGACCCTCATTTTAATACCATTACTTAATAAATTTCCTTAATGATTAAGGTTAATTCTATGTTTCAAGGTAAAAAATAAATAAATCAAGAAAGTATGATGAAACGAAGTTTGCATCATTCTTTATGAGATATCCCAAGACAAAGATATTATATTACGTGGTGCATGTTCAAATGAGTGTTTCATTTCTATGATTAAACCTTATCTCTTTTGGGGCCTTTATGGTTTGATAGACTCTAATCTTATACAGTGATTAGTACTCATTGATATTGAGAGAAGGACATAGAGGGTCCCACACTAAGTGTATTAAAGAGTCTAACATATTCAAAGTAAATAGGAGTTTAGAATATTATAGGCCCCACCATGGGGATTAATTTATGTTCAAGTTTGACTAATCCAAAGGAAATAAATAAATTTAATTTTATTTAAGTTAAGAATAATAAGTTTTTAATTTATTTACTCTCTGTTTTCACAAGTAATTATGTGAATAAAAAATAAATATTTATTGAATGATTATTATTATTCATGGTCTGTTAGGTATTTAATGGAAGAATCAAGTCAAGTTAATGAATCAAATTTTATCACATAAAATATATTTGTTGTTATAAAATTTGAATGACATTTATAACAGAATTACTAAGTCATTTAGTGTCATTAAGGGCCTATTTTGAAGGTATATGTTACCTGGGGTCCTATGTACAATTTCTTGTACTTTAAACCTACATATATAAGACTTGAGATACCCAAATTTGATGGGATATTAATTCCCAATAATTTTATAGATGCTATTAATTATCTCCCAAATTATAGAGTGAGAAAGAAGAGATCCAAGCATCCCTATCAAGGTTATTTATCCTAGATTGATGGAACAGTGATTAGGCATTCATAAAGACATAAAAATCATCATTGATTCTCTATGCTATCCCTTAGAAACTGAAGATCAACTAACTAACATGATCTTAAAGCATGCGTGGATGATATAGAGGGACCTGATATCAGTTACTTTGAGTAACGATCTGTAGAAGTGAGAAGAAATATGTTTTATTGAAATATGTCAAGGTATGATTTCAACTTAATTTTTTTGTTTTTATTCTTCATGCTTAATTAAATTTCACATTATCTATGGATGAATATATTCCAGGGTATACTATATTTGATGTTTCAATAAAAATATAGGCCCAAATATTTTTAAAATACTATTTTTAAAACTTCCACAAGACCATGGTTACATCATTATTAACCCTTTATCTTAGGATATATCTTTCCATATACCCTTTATCTTTGTATTAATCCTCTTATTTACCCTTTGGCTTGAGAAAAATCCTCTAGTGTACCCTTTATCTTGGGATAAATTCTCCTGTATTCCCTTTTGAGCTCATGAAATATAAACATGACCAATATATTGAAGAGAGATATATGAACCCACCAATAATTCATCAATACATATGTTTTACACTTGAAAATAATAATTTATAATATCCTTAAGAACCCATGAAAATAAAAATAGGTTTCATAACATTTCTTGATGGTCTCACTGAAATTGAACTCAGGAATGTGAATTTTTGATAACCAAAATTCAATCACACAAATGAGTATTTTAAAAGAAAATTTAGAGGTATATTCATAAAAAATAATTTATTATTAGACATTTCCTTTAAATATAATTAATAAAATTGTAGTAAAATCACAATAGTTTTGGAAAACACATTTATATTTAGCATAAAAATTTGTTACAACAACTTTGAAATTTCATTTGTTTGAAAAGGTGCATTGGTTTTTTTTATAATCATTAATTTTGAAATTATCATTCAAAAATGGGCCTTTAAGAGGATATAAAGGTCTTAAAAATAAATTTTGAGTGGAAGATAAAACATTTTATTTTCAAAGGATGGAAAACATTTCTAATATTTTTGGAATACCTTTGTTTAAAAGCCACATCATAAAAAAAGATAGTAAAAAATAATATTAAAAATAGGAAAATATAAATATTACGGTCACATGAGATAAAAAATAATTATATTTCCAAATATAACAAAGAATATTGGTGGGAAATAAAAATATGAACAAGGAGGAGAAACCATCGTTAAAGAGGATGTGAATTATTCTTAACAATGATATAATTTTTGAGAATGGAATTCATCATGGTAAAATATTTGAATTAAAATTCATTCTCCCCATATAATAAGATAAAGTACTTTGTAATAAAATATTATGGTTCCAAGAAAAAATATTATAAGGAATAAATTCAATAATATGCATTATAACTCAAAAAAAAAAGATTTTAGTTAACAAAAACCCATACACCATTGATATCTTTTGAATCTAAGGGAATTTAAATAAAGAATATCATATGGATCTTGAAACCCCTATAATTTCGTAAATTTTAAAAAATAAATTCATTATATAGTAATCAAACCCTATAAAAGAAATAATGGTTCATAGTATCACACATTTCTTATGGATTTGAAAACGAGACAAAGAAACCATTATGTCATTAGAAAATTTTAAATCAAAACCACCTGATGGAAATGACTTCAAATGAAATATAAAATATAAAGAAAAATTATAGTATCATGATAAAAAATATTAATGGGGAAGTAAATTCATCATTCTAAAGAAAACATGGTGTATAATAATAAATATCTCTGAGGTGGTGAAAATTTAAGATAAGAAACCCTTACCATGATCCTGATTCATTCTGAGTATGAACATAACTTCTTGAGTCATTAAATTAAGTTTATTAAAAACCTTATTAAGAACTTTATTTATATATATATTTAAATAAATAATGACCATTTATTATCATATTGTAAGATCCCATGTTTTTATATGAGGTATTGATCTTTATGTTTTCGATTTAAATCCTTGGTTTTGACCTAATGCGAGTGCCTAATGAGATCATGAGAAGTTCGGGTGGTATTTGGGGCTTGTTCAGATCCCAAAATCTAAATTTTGTAGAAAGGAAACTAGGAAGCATGGTATGGAGAAGCCATGAGACCCAAGACACATATTTTGAGAAATAATGTGAGGGATAGACAGAAGGATTTAGGAGGCCGTACAGTTTTAGGAAATCATGCAACCTCAGGCGCGCACTTGTGTTAAATAATTCAGAACTTTTTTTATTATATTTAAGGTTATCAGGAATTGTCAAAGACTAATTTGATATCTGGATATCATCATGTGTTTGTTCGACCTAAAGACATACCTCATATAGATTTTTATAGAAGGTATGGTCTCTATGAGTATCTAGTTATTCCACATGGTCTCATGAACATGCCAAAAACATTTATGGTGTGGATGAACCGAGTTTTCCATATTTATCTGGATTTGTTTGTGGTAGTATTAATGGATGATGTCATGGTGTATTTTCTTAATTGACTTGACCACACCAAAAATATTGTGAATTTTTTGGATACACTAAGATAGAATTAGTTATATGGTCCAATGCAGATGGACTTTGAGTGGTGACTTTCCCCCTACCTCACACACCTAGGGTTTCCCCTTCACGTTGTATACTCCCCTCCTCCGGTATGGCTCGACCTCGGTGGAGGTTTTCTCCTCTCAGCTCGGCGTCATTAGGTGACAGATCTGCTTGGTCTGGCTTCACTGTGGGCTTGGTGGGGACTTCATTTGCGCTTCAGGTTCTTTCCTCAACTCTGGTTTTGTCATTGGTTTCGGTGTGTTTAGCAACGACCATGGTGCTCATGGATTTGGGATCTCAGCTCGACATCATAGTGAAACTCTGAGTGGTCCGGCTTTGGAATCTCGTTGCGGCTACAGACCCGAGTGGCTCAATGAAGAATCCTCTTGAGGCTTTGGGATCTCTTCGCAGCTACGGCTCGTCATTGGCCCAGTGCCCACGTAGGATTTCTCTGCTTGTTCAGGATTCCATTACGGCTGCGGTGTGCTCAGCATCAACATGTTCTATAATGGAGGATCTGGATTCGGTTTCCTTGCTCAGCTTCGTCCAGGATCGATGTCAGTACTCCGGTGTGATCTGGGTCAGTTTTAGTGGCTTGGAGGGGGGAGTACTTTCATTTTGGTTCTTCTATAAGTTGTTTCCAGGTTTAGATTTAGTGATGCTGAGTTTATGATTGAATTTCTATGTATTTGGTGGTATTGGATGCACTTTGGTTGAGTTTCTAGAGGTGAATTGGATGGTCTTTTTTGAAACCTAGACATTCTTCAAGGCTTTTCTTCACATGATGATAGAGCTGTTCGTTTTCACCGCACACGACTTTTTGGATTTGTAATATTGACAGGGTATGGCACAACCATCAGAACCGTGCCCGTGCACTCTTCCACAGGACTTCTTGTTAAACATCCATGATTTGGTGGAGGTGTTCCTTAAAGATGTTGATGTTGGGTTGAATAACTACCTCTTTTTTTTTGTTCTGGGTTGCAACCCCCTTTTTTCTTGATTTTGTTAATGTCTTGATGTCATTGAAGTCTTAGTTTTCTCACCCTTTACCCTTAAAAGGGGGTTTATCTAAAATCAATAAAAATTTTAGCCTTTAGGCCATTCAGTCAGTCATTCAAAATAAGTTATATGATAATCTCACAAATTGACACTTTTGGATGGATAAGATTCATATACTAGATCATATTATCTTAGATACATAAGTATTAGATGAACCAGAGATGGCGAGAGCTGTAGTTTCATGGGAGAATCCCTTGAACATATTTGATATATAGAGTTTCTTTGGACTAGCTGATATTATAGGAATATCATACAAGACATATCACACTTAGAAGCACCTCCAATTGACTTGACTAAGAAGGGTGTGTATCCTTTTTGGACAGATATATATGAGACAACCTTTTAGAATCTAAAAGTTATATATACTTCAATGTCAGTCCAAATTCTCGTAGATATGGGCATGAGATACATTGTGTATTATGATGCATTAGGTATCAATATAGGAGTAGTTTTGATGCAGGGAGAGAGAGTCAGGGTGTAATAGTCTCTTCAGTTGATGTCATACGAGAGGAACTGCCAAACACATGATCTCAAGTTATCCATTCTTGTACATGCCTTACTTTGTTGGATGAACTTTTTACTAAGAGAGCATTCTGTGGTGTACATGACCAAAAAATCATCAAGTATATATTTAAAAAGTGTGATCTTAAGGCCTATTACTATATAAGAGTGTATAACAAACTGAGATTTTATGATATAGGATCTTTTTAATTTCTTTGATGTCTTGTGTTGTACGTAACACCAAGATTAGCTTGTGATATACGCAACACCATATTAGCTTGCAGTATACATAACACTATTCTTGGCTTATGTTATACACAATTTCAAGTTCTTTTGATTGAATTAATTTCACTCAATTATGAGTATAAGTGATAACTAAATACTATAACATAGTCATTATAATAGCGGATATGAATAATATTAACTCCCTTATAAAAAACATTAAAATAAAAATAAGTGAGTCTATAAAATAAAAAAATCACTTTTTATGGATTTTATTAGAAAAATATATATTTAATATATTCAATGTAATGTTTTAAATTCATATTATATGTTTTTTAGATATTATATATGAACAAATTCAATTTTTTCAGATAAAAGAATCGTTTTTCAAAAAAATACAGTTTTACCACCTTTTGATGATGAACATTTTATAAAACAGTTTTTAACAATTTTATAAGTTTTATTTGACCTAATAAACTTATTATTTTGAAGCAGGATATCAAAATTTACCTTGGTTGAAATTTTGGTATTTTTCTGATTAAATTCATATTTTAATGAATGGTAAAAAATACTACATTCTAATTCAAAAATACCTTTTCATCCAATTTATTTATATAGTTAGATTATCATTTTACTTGGTTTTAAAGTTTATTTAGATTATTTTTTTATAATTTAATCTAATGTTTTTAATTTTAGGAAATTTTACATTTAAATTGGTCATAAACACATGTCAATCTTAAAAACATGTTTTTTGATTTGGCAATGAGAATTAATTTTAAATTAATTATTGTAACTTTTATGTTTTAAATTTTAAAAAATAGACTCTATATTTGGAATAAGTGGGTCCAAATTATTTTAATAGGTTAATTTTATTTTTTTGGATATTATGAATAGTAACTATAATAATTCTTTTTACCATGGTTAAAGGTAAATCGAGTAAATTTGGGTAACAAACAATAGGATAAAGATAATAAAATTACCCTAACACCCACCAAAATCCTATTGGATGAATTAAATTTGACCAATATCACCTAATGGGTGGAATTGATTCATTTAATAGAGTTTTTTCCATGAACATTTTGTAATTATAATTAAAATAAAAAAATGTGGAAAAATGTCACTCTCATATATCTTATAAGTATAATAATTTTAATGTAGTTATAAACATGATTAAACATAAAAAATAAATATTATCTAGAAAGATAATGAGATTTTAAATATAATTTTAATTTATTAATAATTTTTATATATTAAATATTAACCATTAACAATGAAATAATAGTGATGTAGAAATTATTTTTTTAATAGAAATATCAAATAAATGGTTTTAAATATATTAAAAGAAATATAATATGAACTAATTAATGTGATCCATGAATTTTCTAGGTGACTATGATATCTTAAGAGTGTACTAAATGTTTTTTGTTGAATTTACCTTATTTTTGGATTTTATTTAAATCCAAATAATTGAATATTGTCAAAATTGTTACTGTTGATATTTTATATAAATAACATATTATTAAATTATTTAAAAATCACAAATATATTTAAAAATTACAAATAAAAAATTAGAATCTCGAAAATGTCATAAAGTATCCAATTATGGACAATTTAAAGTGCATAAGTAATATTTATGACCATTTATTATTTATAATATTATTACCACAACTAAAATTAAATAGATTATATAAGGATAAATCAAAATGATAATGTTTAAAATAAAAAAAACATATCTAAATTTTATTGGTTGAGATTATTTTCACTGAAAATCATCTTATATTATAAATAATCCACTTTTGAGGCATTTTAATTCAAAAATTAATTTATATTAATTTAAACGTTTGGTATTTACAAAGGTGCCCCTCCACTCTCTTATAATAGGGAACCTATCATTATTTTTTATCACACCTTTAAAGCCCTTTTTATCACCCAAAACCTACCCATTTCTTCCCCCAACTTCTTTAAATTCATCCTAGAGGCCACTATTTGGAAAGAAATCCATCCTAGGGATACCTTTCATGCAAATCAAAAAAAAGATACTCGAAAAAGAGGTAATTGTTTTATCACACCTTTCAAAATTCTTTTCTTATTCTACTTAAATTTATTATGTTTTCCCCATAATAAAGTAATAATTATATTATCATCTTAATAATGAGATGTTATTATAGTTATGGGACAACCTTATACCTCCTTTTATCCATCCTTTGAATAACAATATCACCGTGCATGCGTATTTACGACTTACCATCTCCGCGTCTTGGTGTAATTTTTTATTCAACAATTCTTAATTTGGATGTATATAATGATGAGTATAATGGATTTCAATAATTAATATATCATGATAATTATTATTTATAATTAATATACCAGCCAATTCAATACCATTTTACCATTAAGTGAATGATATCATCGCTCGTGAGTACGTACGACCTACCGTCTCCACGACGTGATGAGATTCATTTTTTTACCAAGACACAATTTATTATAAATAAAAAAGGGAACTACATGAGTCTAAATGAGGAGATTTTATTACAGTCTTTTTCATAGATAAGGAGAAGATCAACCAGAAAATCATCGCTCCACATTAACCATTCAAGAATGATTATAAAGTATATATAATAAATATGAATTAAATATATGACATAATAATTTTACTTGATTTATATATATATATATCATGTACTTTATTTCATTCAATTCAATAAGGAAATGGAAACAACGTTCATGTGTACGTACGGCTTACCATCTCCATGAACGGTGTGTTCCATTTCATTTATCTATCAATTATATATTGAATATTTTTTATATATAAATCATGTTTTACATTATATAAGTAAGTAAATCACGATCTAAGTAATAAAATCAAGAATAATAAGTCAAAACACATATAATAAATAAAATGATTATTTCCCAAAACATTGCTTTAACATGGAATTGATAAATAAACAGGTAATATAAAGTCATAATTGAATCATATATGATATCATAAATACTATTATGGTTATTTTAAAAGTGAATAATATGTTTAAGTCCACTATACAATATTTTTGGACACATACAAAAGAAATCAAACCTAAGGTAGGGGATAATTTCACAATCTCATTATTATTTGAGATTATTTATATATAAGTATTTATTGTGGTATATTTATCATCCACATCCATGATTCCTAAATATGTAATATTATTTTTATTCTTCTAAAATTTTTTGAATTAAATTTTACCCTTTGGTAAATTTTTATTAAATGGAATGAAATGAATCTTTTGTTGTTTTTGATATGAGTAACTTTTTGACCTTTCTATTAAAAGTACGAAGAATTTTTTTTAGCTTACACAACATGAACGGATTTTTACATCTTCATAACGAATTATTTCCATGAATCTTATTTTAAATTATTTCAAGTTTATTTTCAAAAGAAATATTTTATTTTAAAATTGTGCATCATTTTGGTAAAATAAATCATTTTTGAAGTAGAAAGGATATTTTCCTTGAGAATTAAGTTCGAGTGTTTTATCAAAATTATTTCCCATATAAGATAATGCTATTTAAATAGGGCTATGTTTCTACCTCTATTATTACTATGATTTAACTGTGTTAATGATGGAATGATATTTTATATGGATTATGTTATAATAGAATGATGTTTAAGAAATCCATTTTATTTCTTGGGTTATGATATGTTGAATGGTTTATGTTTTTGTGGCACATATAAGAATGATTTCATTATGAGATGGGTGGGACCTATATCTACCTCCAATAAATTGGGTAAATATTTATATCTCATGAGATATAAATGACTATAATGAAAAGTAAATCTAGTTTAGTAATATAGGGATCGAATGACAAGTAAATCTGGTTCAGTAATACATGGATGGAACGGTAAGTAAACTTGATTCAGTAATGGACTTTGTCCACAATGATGGTCTTGCAAACAATGCATTGGCTACTATGGAAATCATTTTATGTGCTTATTTTTTCCACAATTCCATGTTTTATTCCAATGCTATTTTCTCATGGTTCATGATTCCATTATGATTTATGCCTTATGAACTACCAAGATTTATTTCATGACTAGAGAGTTTGGTATATGTTAAATGTGGTATGTTTTTTTTTCAAAAGTTGTGTTCATGTTTTTACATTCTTATGTTTAATTTTTGTAATATATTCTCCATGCTTACCCTTACTGAGAATTTGAGTCCACCCCATTTCATGTTTCTTTTCCCCCAACATTTGAAGAAGGTTATTATGTAAGATATGTTAAAAAGGGGTTCTAGTTATGAAGGATACAGTAGGAGATAATGTAGATGTTTTATGAACCATTTTTTTATGTTTTCCAGTTTCTAAAGGCAGTAAACTAATACGGTCTTTGGGTGTTTGTTTGTGTCAGGTTTTAAGTATTCCAAAAAAGTAATGTAAAGTCCATGTACATCAAGCTTGGGTAATTAGAGAGTGTGTTTGGTGAGGACCCACCACCTAGTTGGACTATTGTCAAGGATGAAATTCTGTATATTTATGGTCATGTTTGGGTATCAAAGGATAAATACAGGAAGATGATGTGGGAGTTTCAAGCCTCAGTTTGGGTGGTTCATCCCAGCATTGCCAAGATGCATTGAGACTTGCATCACTAGTATTGGTGGGGAGTATTAAATGTGAGGTAGCTGGTTTTATCATGAGGTGTTCCAACTATCAGTAGTTGAAGGTGGGACATCAGTGACCAGCCACACTTTTACAGTAGTTACCTATTCCCAAGTAGAAATGGGATGATGTCATGATGGATTTTGTGACCGGATTACCATGGTCTCCTCAAGGTAGTGATGTTTTTTGGGTTGTTGTGGACAGGTTCATGAAGGTTTCTCTTTTCCTACTGATCAATGATACCTTATCAATGGATGATACTGAGAGGTTATATATTCATGAGATAATACACCTTCATAAGGCCCATCATACTATCATTTCACATAGGTATTATTTGTTTAAATCTTTGTTTTGGAAGAGTTTGAATAGGGAATTAGGTACACAGGTGATTATGAGAATAATATACCACCCTCAAACTAATTTCTAGTCAGAGATAATGATTTAGGTGATTGAGGACATGCTGAGAGCATTCACCTAGAATTTCATGGGATCTTGGGAGAGTCATATACCACCAATTTAGTTATCTTACAAAAATAGCTATCTGGTGACTATAAATATGGAACCTCACGAGCCTATGTATAGTAGGGAATGATGATCAACCCTATGTAGGTTAGAGGTAGGATAAGAAGCTTTACTAGGACCTCATATCATACATGATACTTTTGAGTAGGTCCAGTTGATCAGAAAGAGGATAGCCACTACAGAGTCTCGATATAAATCATAGATCAATTTCAATTGATGACCTATAGAGTTCAAGGTTGGTGATTGGGTATTTTTATGTATCTCACTGAGGCTGGGAAATGTATATATTAAAAGACATGGTAATATTTCCCTAAGATATGTTAGGCCATTCAATATTCTAAAGAGAGTCGGGCTGGTATCCTATCGGTTACAATTACCTCAAAGGTACCGAGTCATGCATGGAATCCTTCATGTATCTTAGATGTGCCATTATCACTCAGAACCATATCATAATCTGTAGAAAGATGAGGTAGAGTTACATGTAGATTCATCATTTGAGGAGCATCCTATTCGTATTGTTTATAGGATAATAAAGGTTATTTAAGGCCTAAAAGTTCCTCAAGCACATGCCCTATGGAAGAATGATAATTTGAAAGACGAGACTTGGGAGTGAGAGGCTGATATATGTACTTAGTGGATGAATTTATTCTCAGAAGATTCTTGAACACCCTTGAATGGAAAATTCAGAAATAAATTGATTTAAGGGTGGAAGATTTTAAGATATTGGGTTTTCCTATGAGGAACATATCTTTATGTTTTAATTTAACTCGTTGGTTTTGACCAAATTTGAGTTATTAATTATATCACTATATTTTCATTGGTGTATGGATCTTTCTTGAATCTAGGAACCCAGATATTGGAGAAAGGAAGCTAGGCCACATAGTTAGGAAAACTATGTGGCCCAAGACACACAGTTTGAGTAACTGTGTGAGGGATGGACAAAGGGATTTAGGAGGCCATACAGTTTGAGGAAAAAATGAAATATCACGAGAAAGACCATGAGAAATGATTCATACCTTTAACATAGGCTCAACACATGGTTAGAAAATTATTTTTTTAATTGTGCCCCCTAACCGTGCATGGTCTCCCTTGGGATAGTGAGGGGAATATAGTTGGAGCACAGTTTATCCAACCATGCAGACAAAATATATGTCCTAGTAATGAAAGGAGAATTTATCATTTTGTGATTACTTATTAAATAACTAAAACAACTTATTATATTTCCTATATCGGATAACCTTAAGGCATTGGAAGCTCATTTTCAAGACAAAGTATATGATTTTCTCACATTTCTTCATCCAACATCCAATATGAGCACCGATTGTCTCACTGGATTCGCACCAATGAATTATTCATTTATATTATATTTTTATTCACTTTCATTAGTATCATATATTCTATTTTAGTTCAAGATAATATACCTTATTTAGAAGTTTTTTTCCTTTCTTAATTTTTCTTTCAATAGAGATCAAATCAGAGCTCGATACTAGATAAGTGATCTACTAAAGACCTATGGTTGGTGTTATATATCTTTCCATCAATGTTTGGATTTTCGTAATCATAGTTTACATTATGATGAATGTTGGACATTCCGTCTATTCCCATTTAATTATTTAAATGGTTCAATTGAATGAATTGGAACCTGTTTAGGTTTCCCTTGAGTAAATTTGAGATTTTTGGAGGTTTTCCTCCAACCTAGGCCACCCATGGGGTGTACCTTTGGATTTTACATTTACTTATACCACCAATGGGGTACATGGGTTATTTATTAGTTTAAGGTATCCCCCTTATAATTGAATTGAATTTAATTGAATGATTAATAGAGAGTTTATGTCTCCTTTTCCTTGTAATGACATGATGTGTAGTGATGTGATTATTTAAATTGAATTTGTTAAATGAGTTGTAAAGACTCATGGAATGTGAATGTTTATGAAATTATTATAGAAATATAATGATGAGATGAAATAGTAGTGGATTCCTTGGTTGGTACATAATGGATCCAAATTATGTTATATTCCATGGATGTTTCTCTAATGGATCTAGTTTATTGTAGTGGATGCATCAGACCTATTTCCTCCTTGGGCCTTGATTCTGTAGCATTCCTTGGGCATTTATACCCCTTATATATAGATTTATTAGACCCACATTAGACATGGTCTATTGACATGATCCTTGGAATCCAAGCAATTCATTATTGAGTTTCCATCTAGATGCTTCTGGGAGTCGATGTAGATGCCTTGGTCTTTTATACCTTGGATCCATCTATTTGTGGTATGAAACTTTTGATTACATGACACAAAAATTTTGGATGACTTTTTATATGGAATGGAAATGGTGGAAGTTATATTATTGTTTATACAACATGTCCTTTATGGAATTTATACATGATTACATTGAAAGTACATTGTGGATATTTTTGATATGATTTATAAAGAGCCCTCGCATGGGTATTAGACTATAATGGTTAGACTGTACTATTATACACTTGTTTATTTATATTTATATCTTACCTATTTATAAGATCTTGACTGTTTTTTGTATGGAGCCTTATTTTTCTAGACAGTATTACATATTCCTTGGGCATTTTACTTTCAATACTTCTATACCTGTTGTATACATTTCACACTAATTTTTTTTGTTATACATAAACTTCATTTATTACAGGAACTGTTGGTGGTGGACTACTAATTGTTATCTCACACCCTTTGTGGGGAACGTTTTGGTGGAATCTAGGCTAGTATGATACATATATCCTATTTATTATACATATTTTTCTTATGGTTGCATGAAAATGGAATTAGTGTCAACTTATTTTGGTTATTTTAGCGATCAATGATGATATTTTAATACTAAGTTAAATACTTAATATATACTTTCCAGAACCATAAAACAATAATTAATTTATTATTAAACTATAAAAAATGTTTTTATTTAAGTTCACATAGTCATCCATGATATAATTTTACAACATTATTCATGCAGGTGGTTAGACTGACCCTAATATGAACATGCCATAATTTGATGGGTGAGTATGGATAAGAAATTGTTTATTTCGACATAATATCTTTATAAAAAAATAATAAGGATATTATTAATATATTTTAAGGGTTTTAATCATATTTTATGTGGGTTTTTAAATAATTAAAAATCAATATAAAAAATGAAAAACATTACTTCGTGGAGGCGATTATCCGCACAATGTATGATTAATGTTTTAATTTACAAAATAATGAGATGGGACGAAGTTGGATTATAATTTATCTCTTCATAATCATAATTATATTATATATTTCCCATTTATTCTTCAATTCCATACTTATAATATAAGGCCCCAGCCTTAAACCTTACTTAATATTGAATTAAATGAATAATTCACATTGAGGATCTTTTCAGGTTTAGAGTTTTAGAGAATTAGAACATAACTATTACATCTGAAAAGATTACAAAGTAGTCAATTCAACTAAGTTTCCATAATAAAAAAAACTCTTAAAAGAAACATGTCTAGTTCCATGTTTTATATAGCATGACATTCCCTTGATCCCATCCTTGACCTAACTCCACATTAAGTCTTGTGAAAAACATTTCAAAA
Source organism: Viscum album (assembly GCA_963277665.1). Lineage (NCBI taxonomy): Eukaryota > Viridiplantae > Streptophyta > Magnoliopsida > Santalales > Viscaceae > Viscum > Viscum album. The sequence goes on from OY728129.1 coordinate 5,398,791, forward strand.
AAACTTGGGGTGAGCATAAAAAGCTCAGTAAGGGATACACAAAGAATAAAAACTGTTAGTTTTTCAAACATCAAGTAAACCATGTATACTCTATCAAAGTAATACCTTCACCTTCATGAAGTAGTAAAAACTCTTCACTGAATAAAGTATCATTACTTACCTTTTTGTAACCAAAGGATTACCATAAAACCCATATAAAGAAAACATAACATATATAAAGGTAACTTGGGACATAAACATACTTAAGTGGAATAACCATACGGTCGACTTCCACACATATCACTTAAATGGAATAGCCATACGACCGACTTCCATACCCAATGCATTGGAGGTTATAACGTAACCACCCGTCCTGGTATTCACGGCACCACCCGTCATATGGTTTATAATGTAACCACCCGTTAAAATGTCCAAGTACCAATATAAAATCATAAAACATAAAACCAATATAAAGGAATGATCACAATATATCATAATAGAATCCTTTATCAAAACCATTTAAAACATTTAATAAAGAGATTTTTGAATCAAAGTGTCCCATACCACCTTGAAGCTTAAAATTTTAAACCATTAATATCCATATAAATAAATCCTTAAAACCATTTTGAAAACATGGATATTAATAATAACAAATAATTAAAACATTTAAAATGACATTTTGGTTAAAGGGGTTTTACCAAAATTAGGGACACTTGAATACAATAATTGAGGAATAACATTTAGTCAGAACTTTATAATATCATGAGAATAAATTTATTCATGATATAATACTCCAAAGTATAGTATATACACCATATAAGAGTTAATTGGTTCATAACAACAATGAACCCTCAATAGAAATGTCAAATGTGATGAAATCCCTTATAAAGAAGGTATCCTTAAATTAAGGACAAATCAATCTCAAAAATATGTGTGAAAAATATAAATACACCCAATATAAGTGGATATTAAGTGTAAAACAATAAAATTTCATTCACACATATTCAATGTATGACATATTCAATGACCACATGTTGAACCCAAAGAAATCGAAATTGGGTTAAAAAGTTCCCTTGACAGCCTAACGACATCACATCAAAATGAGTTGATGAGAGATAAAAAGTGTATCTCATCACTTGGACATAAAATTTACATCAATAAGGATATATGAGAACATATCCCAACATAAAAATATGTAAATTAAAAGACCCAACAAAAGAAGTCTTTTAAAAAAGAGGAGGGTGAAAGGTTCCCTTCCCGACTTGGGTATCTTTCAAAACATACACCCCATGAAAGAAGGACAATAGATCATTGATGTAAATAATCATAAACGAAATTATATTACACAAAGTTTAGAATAATGGGCAGTACATGCACCACTCAATGGAATTTGTGGCAAATGTAGCATAAATCTCACGGGAATAAAAGTGAGATGAAAAATCCCTTACGAAAACTCGGCAGCCTACCGGTGCCACATAAAACATCCGAATATGGATTGATGAGATCAAATAGGGTATCTAATCACATTAAAATAAAATGTACATCAAGATGAATATAAAATAACATCCCCCAACATTACAAAGAGGATCCTAAAAGAAGTGACATAAAGGAGAGTACTTAAAAAGAAAGAGAGAGGTTAGATCTCTTACGAAAATTCGGCAGCCTAACGACGCCACTCAAAACTTCCAAAATGGATTTATGAGAGAGAATAGGGTCTCTCATCACATGAACATAAAAATTACAGTATGAGTAATATAAAATAAAATCCCAATCATAAGAAAGATGATCTTAAAAGAAATGACATAAAAGAGTGTACTTAAAAAGAAAGAGAGTTGTAGGATCCCTTACCTCAGGTACGACTTGACTCGATCATTCTTTAACGTCCTGAATAATAAACTTGAGTTAATCTCTACTTGATTAATAACCTTTTTAAAGTTCATTATTCCTTTTACACCATGTTATAAACATCATGTAATCATTTAAGTTAATAATGTTCATTTTGTCGGTATTTGGTTCTTAAGTCGAAAGTGGACTTCTTACAATTACATGTTGTTCGTGTGGTCAAAGGTTCTTTATATCGAGAATGAAATTAATGATTTGGATATCATATATATCATATATATCCAGCATATACATGTATTTATAATATTACATAATCATTTAGAGGTAAGAAATGAAATGCACCGTTCATGGAGACGGTAAGCCGTACGTACGCATGAACGCTACTTTCATTTCTTTGTCATATTAATGGAATTAAAACTAAATGAGAGGTATGTATATTTTAATTACAGAATTATATTCATCATTTAGATGTATAATTCATCATATATATTCATTATATACATGTACTTATAATAGTACATTACATTTGGGGATAAGAAATGAAATGCACCGTTCATGGAGACGGTAAGCCGTACGTACGCATGAATGCTACTTTCATTTCTATCTCATACTTTAATGGAAAGAAATAATAATGATATAGAGGTATATAATATTTCCAGTATAACATCATATATAATAACATTAAATCTATCCTTTATACGTCCCACGTATGGCATTAACGAGTCACATCACTTTGAGGGGGTGGTAGTCCGCACTTCCTAAAATGAAGATATCGCGTATACCCATAATGGAAGCCATAAAGGTAAGACAAAAATGAAAAATACAGAAGCATAAGTAAAACATAAACATATTATATATCATATATAAAAATAGTTACATCATAATGGCCACCTTTGAAGGTGTTAAATGAGTATTGAACAATCATCGTTTCGGGAGGCAGAATTTCGCTATCCACGGAAACCGTATTTTCTTTAACCATTTTATGTAGTTGTGTGAGAGTGTAGCTCAAATAAATATTATAACAACATCCTAGTATATTGAAGATAATGGTTTTGTTACAAAATAAGTAAATAAAAAGAGTTTAGGGGGTTGGAGAAGCAAAATAAAACAAATGAACATGAGAGAATGAATTACCTTTAAAAGTGTAACTCCTATTGATTTGAGCCTAAAGGATTCCTTTGAAAGGATTATGCCCAAAGGGAATCCTCTAGGATGAAGATAGGGATGTGGAGAGAGTAAATTGGTAGGGGTTGGCTGAGCCAATGGCTTGAGGAGTGTGTGAAATGAGGTAGAGGTTGGGGCTTTTTATAAGAGGAGAGGAGGGGCACTTTTGGAAAGTAAAGAAATATTACTTTATTTGAAAATGTGTTTCGGTTTTAAAAGGTCCCACATTTATATAATTCGTGGATAAGGTGATAAGGGTTCTAAATCCACTCATCCAATTGGTTTTGGACATGTGTAGTTCATAGATTTTACATTATCTTTCCATTTTATTTAAATCGTCAAATAATGATGTCATCGCTGCATCATTATTATGTCATAAATAATTTAATTTATTTAATTTATAAAAATTATAAATAACTACTATGATGTAGGAAATATTTTTATCTTTCCAAATACTATTTATAATCAAAAATATGATCTTTATAACCCCATGTAAAAATTGTTTTTGTAAAAAATATTATGTTTGTGTCATTTTTACTTTTATATTAAATAAAAAGTAATTTATGTCATTTCCCAACCAAAGTGTCTCCATGGGGTCCCCAAGTTGACCCATGGCTTGTCTTGGGCGGCCATGAGACAACCAATAAGGTTGGGACATGTGTCTAGGTCATTTCATATTATTAAAGCATTATTTATACCTTAAACTACCCTAATTACCACTAATCGCGATTAAGAACTTAATAAGTTACTATTCACCAAAAAATTATTTTTGTCCCATTGAACCACATTTTACTTCTTAATGACAACCATTTATGTCGGATTTTTGAAATTCAAAACACAATGATGGCAAAATTTCATTTAAACGGAAAATCAGTCTTTATAAGTACCACTTAGTGGTTTCACTATTCATCAAAAATTGAAGTTTTTCAGAAAATTACCAAACATTTACCCTAAGATATATTTGATATTCCGAATTCAAAAATGATGTCTATTTTACAAAATTCAAAACATATAAGTCACATTAATTAATTTAATAATTAATTCCCGCTGTCATCGCAAATAGCGTGTTTTTATGAAACAATAAGCATCAAAAGATTGATACTAGTTTAAGTCCGATTTCAAAGTGAAATTAATTCCAACGACCACTATTGGATTTAATGGTAAAAATATATTCAAATTTCACTTTAAAACCAATTCAAAAGATAATCTAATCATATAAATAAATTAGATTAAAAAGAGGTTTTGAATTAAAATACAACATTTTACACTATTCATTGAAAAAAATGAACTTTATCGGAAAGATACCAAAAATTTACAAAAAGTAAATTTTGATGTCCCAATTCTAAAGAAGAGTTTTATTTGGTCCAATAGAATGTATAAGAGTGAACAAAACTATATTTAATGACGGTTCTCCATCAAAAGGCGATAAGCGAACCTTTAGGGAAAACTAGGGCATATACGCCTAAAATTGAATTCTTTCCATATTTTAAGCCTTTATCTTGTATTGGATAAATGTAAAAACATTTAAAAACATATATAATCATATTTTAGTTATTTCTATCCATTCCCGCCAATACAACGGCTACATGTTAACTTCCATTTAAAATAATATTATTTTATTATTAGAGTGCAACGTAAGATTCCCATGAAACTCGTTCTTGCGTGTTGGGTACGCCATCGAGCATAGCGTCCCCTTTAAATTCATATCAATATTTTATTCACAAATATGGATAAATATGAAAATGTCATATTCTTTATTTACCTGGGGTGTTACATCCTTCCCCCCTTTTGGGAATTGCGTCCTCGCAATTTTAAAAAAATTGAGCTTGGAAACATCCTTGAAAGTCCCACATCGGAACAAGAGTCGGTAAAACAATCACTTTAAAAGAATGGGAGAGAAGTACAAATGTAACCTGAGTTAACCCATACTAGGATTCCAAGTATGGAAATATGGACATGGAGGAAAAAACAAAGGGTCATGTTCTGATGGAGAGTGATAGAAAACATGTTTAGGAGAAAGTTAACCATGAGAAAATCACAAACTTGTGATGGGTTAAACGGTATTCGATTCCCCAGTTGGAAAAGTTAATAGACAACATTTTTGTTTTAAGTTACTTTTTATTGAGGAATTTATTCATAAGGAAACATAATCACTCATCATGTTGACTTTCAACTTTTATTAGATTCCTTACACAAACTCATATTTTCCCCAAACGACGAGTATTTATGAAGACTTGTTCGCATTAAGAGTACTATGATCAACTTCTAGAGAGTCACCTAATCCACAAAAGAGAAATATATATTTCCCATGTCTTTATACTTTAACCAAAACAAAAAAAAAAGCTTGTAAAAGATCAGATAACCAGTAAAGGATAACCCTTTATAAAAAGAAAATCTATACTTAATATCCAAAATTTTCCAAACAAAACCCAAAGTTCAACAAGGATCATTCGATAAATAATTTGTCCATAAACTTCTTCAAAGTAAACCCATATAATATTGAAACCCAAATATTTGAAGGATTTAGTCACATAGTCTTCCAAGTTAAATCGTAACATTTATCTCCAAACAACATCAGTTGCTCCTAAAGTATCATATTGAAAAGTAATTAACCTAATCACATATCCTCCATGATAGGTTAATCATTTTCATAAATAACCCAAAATCAACTAACTCTTAATTCATAAAATCATATAACTAGAAAGAATCAGTCAAACTAACCAGGGACATCACGTAGTCCAGTGGTAGGCAATAAATACCAGTCGCACTTTGGTTGTGGGTTCGATTCCCACAGCTTTGTCCGACGCGATGGGTTGTCACACGGTCTGCGTGTTGTCCTTTTTCCAAAACTATATAATTCTCAAAACATTTCCCAAAACGAGATAAAATCTTCAAAAATAAACATAACATATTTTAAGGTCAAGTTTATCTCATGCCTTTCATTTTCCATCATATCATATAATAACCCATAATTACCTCAAAAGTAAGGATCATATAAACTCTAATGGTTACCTTTATAATCATCACCTGAACTTCCACATGGATTGGTCATCTCGTACATGATGCATTAAAGATCATACCAAGGTTCAAGTGGTTGATCATGACTCCTTGATATTTGGTTTAGAACAACCATGAGTTTCCTCATTGAATCCTCCATTTTATCTAGTATCTTAATCAGAGAACCACCACAGTTTCCTTCAAACCTGTTGTCTCTTTGGTGCCTGCTAGATCCATCCATTCACTAAAAATAGAAATGTCAGTGTGAGTATATCAACAAAACCATCATGTCCTAATGAGGAAGGTAAACACTAATATACACTTACTCATTCACTTTATCTAAAACTAGGACTCTTTCTGAAATCCTAACCATTATGGTAATGTCACTTATGCTTAAAGAATACCCTAACCTCTAAAGTTATCTAAACCGACCTCTGATACCAACTATAAGGCCCCAGCCTTAAACCTTACTTAATATTGAATTAAATGAATAATTCACATTGAGGATCTTTTCAGGTTTAGAGTTTTAGAGAATTAGAACATAACTATTACATCTCAAAATATTACAAAGTAGTCAATTCAACTAAGTTTCCATAATAAAAAAAACTCTTAAAAGAAACATGTCTAGTTCCATGTTTTATATAGCATGAAATTCCCTTGATCCCATCCTTGACCTTACTCCACATTAAGTCCTGTGAAAAACATTTCAAAAAAACTTGGGGTGAGCATAAAAAGCTCAGTAAGGGATACACAAAGAATAAAAACTGTTAGTTTTTCAAACATCAAGTAAACCATGTATACTCTATCAAAGTAATACCTTCACCTTCATGAAGTAGTAAAAACTCTTCACTGAATAAAGTATCATTACTTACCTTTTTGTAACCAAAGGATTACCATAAAACCCATATAAAGAACACATAACATATATAAAGGTAACTTGGGACATAAACATACTTAAGTGGAATAACCATACAGTCGACTTCCACACATATCACTTAAATGGAATAGACATACGGCCAATTTCCATTCATACTTAATGGAATAGCCATACGGCCGACTTCCATACCCAATGCATTGGAGGTTATAACGTAACCACCCGTCCTGGTATTCACGGCACCACCCGTCATATGGTTTATAACGTAACCACCCGTTAAAATGTCCAAGTACCAATATAAAATCATAAAACATAAAACCAATATAAAGGAATGATCACAATATATCATAATAGAATCCTTTATCAAAACCATTTTCAAAACCATTTAAAACATTTAATAAAGAGATTTTTGAATCAAAGTGTCCCATACCACCTTGAAGCTTAAAATTTTAAACCATTAATATCCATATAAATAAATCCTTAAAACCATTTTGAAAACATGGATATTAATAATAACAAATAATTAAAACATTTAAAATGACATTTTGGTTAAAGGGGTTTTACCAAAATTAGAGACACTTGAATACAATAATTGAGGAATAACATTTAGTCAGAACTTTATAATATCATGAGAATAAATGTATTCATGATATAATACTCCAAAGTATAGTATATACACCATATAAGAGTGAATTGGTGCATAACAACAATGAACCCTCAATAGAAATGTCAAATGTGATGAAATCCCTTATAAAGAAGGTATCCTTAAATTAAGGACAAATCAATCTCAAAAATATGTGTTAAAAATATAAATACACCCAATATAAGTGGATATTAAGTGTAAAAAAATAAAAGGTCATTCACACATATTCAATGGATGACATATTCAATGACCACATGTTGAACCCAAAGAAATCGAAATTGGGTTAAAATGTTCCATTGACAGCCTAACGACATCACATCAAAATGAGTTGATGAGAGATAAAAAGTGTATCTCATCACTTGGACATAAAATTTACATCAATAAGGATATATGAGAACATATCCCAACATAACAATATGTAAATTAAAAGACCCAACAAAAGAAGTCTTTTAAAAAAGAGGAGGGTGAAAGGTTCCCTTCCCGACTTGGGTATCTTTCAAAACATACACCCCATGAAAGAAGGACAATAGATCATTGATGTAAATAATCATAAACGAAAGTATATTACACAAAGTGTAGAATAATGGGTAGTACATGCACCACTCAATGGAATTTGTGGCAAATGTATCATAAATCTCACGGGAATAAAAGTGAGATGAAAAATCCCTTACGAAAACTCGGCAGCCTAACGGCGCCACATAAAACATCCGAATATGGATTGATGAGATCAAATAGGGTATCTCATCACATTACAATAAAATGTACAGAAAGAGGAATATAAGAGAACATCCCCCAACATTACAAAGAGGATCCTAAAAGAAGTGACATAAAGGAGAGTACTTAAAAAGAAAGAGAGAGGTTAGATCTCTTACGAAAATTCGGCAGCCTAACGACGCCACTCAAAACTTTCAAAATGGATTGATTAGAGAGAATAGGGTCTCTCATCACATGAAAATAAAAATTACAGTATGAGTAATATAAAAGAACATCCCAATCATAAGAAAGATGAGTTTAAAAGAAATGACATAAAAGAGTGTACTTAAAAAGAAATAGAGTTGTAGGATCCTTTACCTCGGGTCCGACTTGACTCGATCGTTCTTTAACGTCATGAATAATAAACTTGAGTTAATCTATACTTTCTTAAGAACCTTTTTCAAGTTCATTATTCCTTTTACACCATGTTATAAACATCATGTAATCATTTAAGTTAATAATGTTCATTTTGTCGGTATTTGGTTCTTAAGTCGAAAGTGGACTTCTTACAATTACATGTTGTTCGTGTGGTCAAAGGTTCTTTATATACAGAATGAAATTCCTGATTTGGATATCATATATATCATATATATCTAGCATATACATGTATTTATAATATTACATAATCATTTAGAGGTAAGAAATGAAATGCACCGTTCATGGAGACGGTAAGCCGTACGTACGCATGAACGCTACTTTCATTTCTTTGTCATATTAATGGAATTAAAACTAAATGAGAGGTATTTATATTTTAATTACAGAATTATATTCATAATTTAGATGTATCATTCATCATATATATCCATTATATACATGTACTTATAATAGTACATTACATTTGGAGATAAGAAATGAAATGCACCGTTCATGGAGACGGTAAGCCGTACATACGCATGAACGCTACTTTCATTTCTATCTCATACTTTAATGGAAAGAAATAATAATGATATAGAGGTATATAATATTTCCAGTATAACATCATATATAATAACATTAAATCTATCCTTTATACGTCCCACGTATGGCATTAACGAATCACATCACTTTGAGGGGGCGGTAGTCCGCACTTCCTAAAATGAAGATATCGCGTATACCCATAATGGAAGCCATAAAGGTAAGACAAAAATGAAAAATACAGAAGCATAATTAAAACATAAACATATTATATATCATATATAAAAATAGTGACATCATAATGGCCACCATTGAAGGTGTTAAATGAGTATTGAACAATCATCGTTTCGGGAGGCAGAATTTCGCTATCCACGGAAACCGTATGTTCTTTAACCATTTTATGTAGTTTTGTGAGAGTGTAGCTCGAATAAATCTTATAAAAACATCCTAGTATATTGAATATACTGGTGTTGTTACAAAAGAAGTAAATAAAAAGAGTTTATGGGGTTGGAGAAGCAAAATAAAACAAATGAACATGAGAGAATGAATTACCTTTAAAAGTGTAACTCCTTTTGATTTGAGCCTAAAGTCTTCCTTTGAAAGGATTCTGCCCAAAGGGAATCCTCTAGGATGAGTAGAGGGATGTGGAGAGAGTAAATGGTAAGGGGTTGGCCGAGCCAAAGGTTTGAGGGGTGTGTGAAATGAGGTAGAGGTGGGGGCCTTTTATAAGAGGCGAGGAGGGGCACTTTTGGAAAGTAAAGAAATATTACTTTATTTGAAAATGTGTTTCGGTTTTAAAAGGTCCCACATTGATATAATTCGTGGATAAGGTGATAAGGGTTCTAAATACACTCATCCAATTGGTTTTGGACATGTGTAGTTCATAGATTTTACATTATCTTTCCATTTTAGTTAAATCATCAAATAATGATGTCATCGCTGCATCATTAATATGTCATAAATAATTTAATTTTTTTAATGTCTAAAAATTATAAAAAAACTACTATGATGTAGGAAATCTTTTTATCTTTCCAAAGACTATTTATAATCAAAAATCTGATCTTTATAACCCCATGTAAAAATTGTTCTCGTAAAAAATATTATGTTTGTGTCATTTTTACTTTTACATTAAATAAAAAGTAATTTATGTCATTTCCCAACAAAAGTGTCTCCATGGGGTCCCCAAGTTGACCCATGGCTTGTCTTGGTCGGCCATGACACAACCAATAAGGTTGGGACATGTGTCTAGGTCATTTAATATTATTAAAGCATTATTTATACCTTAAACTACCCTAATTACCACTAATCGCGATTAAGAACTTAATAAGTTACTATTCACCAAAAAATTATTTTTATCCCATTAAACCACATTTTACTTCTTAATGACAACCATGTATGTTGGATTTTTGAAATTCCAAACACAATGATGGAAAAATTTCATTTAAACGGAAAATCAGTCTTTATAAGTACCACTTAGTGGTTTCACTATTCATCGAAAATTGAAGTTTTTCAGAAAATTACCAAAAATTCACGCTAAGCTAAATTTGATATTCCGAATTCAAAAATGAAGTCTGTTTTACAAAATTCAAAACATATAAGTCACATTAATTAATTTAATAATTAATTCGCGCTGTCATAGCAAATAGCGTGTTTTTATGAAACAATAAGTATCAAAAGATTGATACTAGTTTAAGTCCGATTTCAAAGTGAAATTAATTCCAACGACCAATATTGGATTTAATGGTAAAAATATATTCGAATTTAACTTTAAAACCAATTCAAAAGATAATCTAATCATATAAATAAATTAGATTAAAAAGAGGTTTTGAATTAAAATACAACATTTTACACTATTCATTGAAAAAAATGAACTTTATCGGAAAGATACCAAAAATTTACACAAAGTAAATTTTGATGTCCCAATTCTAAAGAAGAGTTTTATTTGGTCCAATATAATGTATAAGAGTGAAAAAAACTATATTTAATGACGGTTCTCCATCAAAAGGCGATAAGTGAACCTTTAGGGAAAACTAGGGCATATACGCCTAAAATTGAATTCTTTCCATATTTTAAGCCTTTATCTTGTATTGGATAAATGTAAAAACATTTAAAAACATATATAATAATATTTTAGTTATTTATATCCATTCCCTCCAATACAACGGCTACATGTTAACTGCCATTTAAAATAATATTATTTTATTATTAGAGTGCAACGTAAGATTCCCAAGAAACTCGTTCTTGCGTGTTGGGTACGCCATCGAGCATAGCGTACCCTTTAAAGTCATATCAATATTTTCTTCACAAATATGGATAAATATGAAAATGTCATATTCTTTATTTACCTGGGGTGTTACATATAAACAAAAAATAGAGGTGGTGGTGAAAAACAACAAGACATCGCTTCATAGAGGCTATAGTCCTCAGAAATACACAATCAATGTTATTTTATTTTTATAAGTGGGTGGAATGGAATAAATAATGGTTTTTACATTAACATAATGAAAATTAATTTTATTAATTATACTGAGGTAATTATATTATTATTTATTGGGAATATTTAGAAGAGAATGATTAAGAATAAATGGATAATCAGTAAGTAATACTCACTTTAGGACCTTAAAATTTATCTTGAAAGCATCTTTGGAAATGAATTGTTTTTGATAACTAATTATCACTAGAAGAATGTAAACCTGAGATAGGATTATATAAGGATACAAATTTATTATTTTTTAGGAATAAATTAAAAGTAATGGGTGTAGAATGATGGGGTGTAATTTTAACTTTTTATAAGGGAAGAAAATATCACTTTTTTGCGAACACCCATTATTTTTCAATAATGGAATGACACTATTCATGGTTCAATGGTTCCAAAAGTGATAAATAATGGAATTTTGGGAGATATATATTTTTTAAAACCTCAACCACTAATTTTTTTTAACAATTTTTAAATAATTTCAATAATTTTACTAATTTATTTTTACCTTTTACCACTTTGGTTTTTACATTGGAAACTAGTTTTTACCATAGTAGTTTATATTTTTTTTAAAATAAATAAGGTAACATATATAACCAAAATTTATTATTATAAACCTAAATTTAGTTTCCATATATTATATTTCAATTTTAAACAATATAAAATTAACTTTTAAATTATAACATTTTATATATAGAAAAACTATTTTTTTATAGAAAAATATTGTTTTAGCTATTATGGGTTCTTAATATTATTTATCTTTGGTTACTAATTAAATGTGTGATAATAAAAATATATATGTTTATAAACATCATATTATATTAATTATTTATAATATATCAATTTTTTGACCCCTAGGAGTTTTAAGTTGATTTTTTGATATTATGTGATGAATGGAATTGTTAGAAATTCATAGATTTGAATTGTTGGTATTGGAAATTGACATATTTGATTTTTTTGTATTAATTTTTTCAAAATTATTGTTCATTTTTTAAGAATTAAAATATAAATTTATTTTAATGATGGTACATTAACTATGTTAAAGGAATTTCCTGAAGGATATGATGAAGGTTGTGATGAATGTAGTTGAATTTGGTCCTTGAAGTATAGTTTTGAGGTCACATGGATGAAGAAAAATAAAATCATTATATATAAGTTTTTAAGGAAAATAAAACTTATATTTGGAATATATTTTGGAAAAATATTTTAAATAAAATTAATCCCTTGTTAGCCAGCCAAGCTAATGAATCACTCCACCATGCATTGCATGATAATGATCAAACAATGCCCAACTGATGTGGAGGCACAAAGGTTGTAATCATATATGAGGTAGAGAATTAATGAGAGTGCATAGGTGAGAATGAAAAAAGGTAAATAATTTAAGCATGTGAGTAGTGGTATACACCATAGGGTGGAAGTGTGGAGGAATATGAGAGTAGACCCCATTATTCGCTACTAGTGGGTCAGAGAACTATAGATACTTATCAAGTGAAATTATAATGAGAAGAAGTTTTATGTGGGACTTTGGGATGTATGAATTATTTACCCACCTTACAAACATAATATAAAAATGATATCCATCTGATCAATCTAACTCAACTGTTTTACCTGGCTTGTAGATCATCTTCAACAAATCGCTCAAGAGTTCCTGTATGTTTACTATTACATATGAATGATTAACTCATTTTATTCTCATGGAAGATGAGATATCCATGCCAAAACTATGCATTTTTTCTTGGAGGTTTCAAATTTAACATAAGTAAATAATTTATGGATCTTTAATCCTATAGAAGTATATAATGTAGTGTGTGATATTGCACCATAGTGAAGATGTAGGAAGAAGATGATGTAATATTGGGAACATCCTACATCACAGGTGATTATCTTTATAATGTAGAGACATGGTTTATACTATAGAATATATTTGAAATTATAAAATAAGAGGAAAAAACACTATATAATTAATGTTAATTCGAAAAATATAAGTGGAAGTTATTTTTTTTCTCTACCATTTGTGAGGTTTCTATGACATAGATAAATAACTACATCATAGAACTATTTTAGCTTGGTAGTTATAGATATTTGGAGGTCACTGAATGATGGTGTATATGCTACACCATAATTAAAATCCATCTATACTTTAAGTTTCATTGTATCCACACTACAAGGATTTTGATCATGGAATAGGAACATGGATGAATATTTTGAAAATATGAGCTTGTACTATGGAACCATTGGCTACACTATAGTATACATGCGTGATTAAATGATCCGATTGACAGTGACTTAAAAATATTTAAAAATATATTAAACACACAATTATATTTGAATATTTTTTAATAGGTGTTGAGTTAAATAAGTATAAGTATTCCATATCTGAGGAAAATCATGAAAAAATTACGAAGCCCCAAAGGACACAAAATATAGGAAAATATGGTATTGGATATGATGAACTCTCTCCCATGTGTAAGAGGGAGAAAGATATGGATATTAATAAGAAAATAGAAAATCTTGGAGTTTTTGGAAACATGTCAAAATAGATCCTTACAAGAGGTAATGATAACTGAAAGAGCCGAAAAGAATGTATATAAACATGTGCTATTTTTTGGGATACATGATTACATTTAATGTTTTTTTATTTAAGGATTTGGAATATATTTCATACAATAAAGATAAAAAAATTCTAATTAAAAGAAGCCAACAAAAACATTAAAGGGATTATTATCATGCAAATTATTCTTACCATGGAAACCATGATTCAAGTATTAATTTTAGAAGATTTATAGTAGGAATTGAATGGGGAAATCAGTATTCATAAAATGATGAATTAGCCTCATTGTAAAAAAAATTTCAGAAACCACATAAAGAGTACTCTAATGATGAACATAATATAGAAATGTGTTATAAATATACTAATAAACCATAATCCACTTTGAGAAATAGGAGAATGATTATGAGGCAAGTAAGAAAGTGATTATAATTTCGTAATACTAGAGAAGTTCATATGAATAGGATACCTCAAATTAAGGTATTCATTGAGAAAGTAAATAATCCTTGAAGGGATAATAAAAATAACAAGTTGGGTTGGAGAAATAATATTCAACAAGGTTTGGAAGAATAAATCCTTGGTGGAAAACTACCCAAGGAGGAGAAGACTATGAACTAGGAATTTTATAAGAGAATAAGTCCAAAGAGGTGAAAAAGTAATTAGATTCCACTAAAACTAGTTCAGGCCAAAAAGAAGGCTCCAAAGTGAAAGGTAAAGGGAAAGTGGTTGTTCTTGGTGGCCTACCATCCTCCTCGACTTGAGAAATATGGAAGGTTACCCTCTCCCCATTTACTCTAAATTCTATAACTTATTTAAATAAGAATAAGAATCAGGGAGAGACACAATATATAACACCCCGACCCCAGTTACCCAGAGTCGGTGCATTATTTTAATACATTGGCATAATTACAAGGAATGAAGTCCCGAAAGACCGATCATTTTAGTAGTCTTGGAAAATAGATTATATACATGAACATTACATTGCATTTTAAGACATACAAAACAACATAAATAATATTTATGAATTCCATTATTCCATTGGATTAACCCTACATATCAATAATAATACACTTCTTGGAATCATGGGAAAAATAAAACATAGAAAGGGGTGAGCTCAAACGCTCAGTAAGGGTAAGAAATACAACAGAAACTTTCATAAATAAGAATAAACATTTAAGGCAATGTATAACTAAAACATAAGCCTTTTA
Source organism: Viscum album (assembly GCA_963277665.1). Classification (NCBI taxonomy): domain Eukaryota; kingdom Viridiplantae; phylum Streptophyta; class Magnoliopsida; order Santalales; family Viscaceae; genus Viscum; species Viscum album. The sequence continues at coordinate 5,414,169 of OY728129.1, forward strand.
AACTTGAACTTCAACATAATATGGGAAAGATAAAATGAAATAATTCCATTTACTTATTCACATGGATATTCTACTAGTCGAATAATCACATGCAATATCAATAACCACTTTCATAATGATGGAATGCATAATGCCAGACTATCATAACCACATAGCCAATGCCTCGTTCCAAGACTACAAATAAGATTTTGTCAAGGCCTTATTCCAAGACACTAGTTTGTCTCATGAGACCTACCGATGCATCGAGGAGCTATAGCGGGCTCCACCCGTCACTTACTAAGTCTAATGCATTCCTCATATGAAAAGGTCTAAACATAACATAAACATTCATTTTAAAACTAGCATACGAAATGTCAATAATTTACCTATAAACCATGAATGGTATAAAAATAACACATCCACATTCAGACATATCACAAAACCTTCAACACACAATAGAATATTTTTATCATGATAAGTCAACTTCAAAATAAGTTTAAAATCCATTAAAGGATGTTGACGTTGATGAAAATGATTTGTAAAACCCTTTGAGAGAAATACCCCTTTTCATGAAAGAATTTAAAAGTCACAAAATTTGGAAAATAAGTCATTTAAATAAAATTTTTAATCCAAGTGTCCCATACCACTTTGAAACTTTTGAAAGGAATTAACATTTTGAAAACATTCATGTCCATATAAATAAATCCTAAAAAACCATTTTGAAGACATGGACATAAATGAGAAAGATTTAGAAGAATAAATATTAAAAACATTTGAAATGATGTTTTAGTAAAAATTCCCTTAAAATAATCCATTTGAAAACTCTTTCATAAAACATGGTCATGGATAATAAATATTTCCCAGTAGATACTTATGTAAAAACAACCTCGGATAATAAAGAGATTGTGAAAATAACCCTTACCAATTTGGTAACTTACGAAACATACACCCCATGAAAGAGGTATCATACAATGAATATGTAAATACACATAAATTAAAGTGTATTACACAAAGAATACAATTATGGGCAGTACATACACCACACAAAAGGTAATAGTGGTAATATGGCATGAATCTCACGGGAATAAGGAGTGAGATGAAAACCCCTTACCTTGTACTTTTCCTTGGGTGGGGGTAGGTTAAACTCCTTTATAATGGTGAAATAATTGTTATTAAATTATACAAGAATCATATACATTAATATTATATCATATATGATCTTTTAACATTTCTTTGTTAATAATATCTTAGTATTATCGTCATTTTGGGTGTTAACTTACTCATTTTTTTATATGTTTTGTTACATAAGCCGTGGTTGTCATGGATAGGTTGTATCTTATTCATATCTATAATGATATCATGTCTTTAAACATTATTTTTAAATAATCAAATGATAATTATACTTGAATGGATACAATGGAGAATGAATCTTATCGCGTTCGTGGAGACGGTAGTCCGTACGTACGCATGAGTGACAATATCATTCTTTTGATATTAAAATAATATATAATTGGATGGTATATCATATATACAGAATAATTATCATGTTATATTTATTATTTACATGAATTACACATCATTATTATACCCATCCAAATAATAATGTTTTGAATAACAATTACACCACGACGTGGAGACGGTAAGCCGTACGTACGCACGTATGGTGACATGTCATTCAAAGGATGGATAGAATACTGAAATATGGTTGTAACATGTTTATAATAACATCAAATTATATATAATATACTAGAGTTATTATTTTATAATGGTAATAACAAAGAAAGAAGAAGTGGAAGAAGAAAGGAACTTGAAACAGGGTGGTGAAATCATTACCTCTTCTTCGGGTTCTTCCTTTTGATTTGATCAAAAGGGATCCTTATGTTGGCTTTATGACTAAAGTAAAACAGCTAGGATGAATTGAGGGAAGTTGATAGTGTATTTGGTCAGGGTTTTTGTGAACCAAAAAGGCTTTGAATTTGTGAATTAGTGAGAAGGGGTAGTGCCCTTTTATAAGAGGGGTGAGGGGCACCTTTGGAAAAGCTAGAAATATTATTTTTTAATAAATTCATATTCGGTTTCTAATGGCTCAAAAGTGGATTATTTAAAGTTTAAGGTGGGGATTGGTCGAAAACCACTCAACCAATAGAATTTAGACAGGTTTGGGTCACTATATTTACCTAATCTTTAAGTATTAACTCTTAGTTAATTAATTTTACTTTTACAATATCTCTTTGTATTTTTATATTATATGGTTAATAAAATTACTATATACATCCAAGAGACACCCAAGTGGTCCATTAATTATACACCTATCATTATATAAGTCTCTTGGCCGAACCTTATATTTTTAGGAATTGAATATCAATTAATAATATAATATTTGTTTTAAAAACTCTTTTATGTCAATTTTGACACTATTCAATAATTGATTTCTGTGAAAATAATAACAGACTGACTACTTAAAAAAAGTTAATTAAGTCAATCCTAACATGTCATATTAACCTATAAAATTAGTGTAATTCATAAAAAGTCTCAAATTATATTTATTTGTGTATTTATAATATCAATTATTTTAATTTTTCACTATTATGGTAATTACTGCATCATCATTGTGTCATAAATAAATTAACTTATTTATTGTATAAAATTTATAAATAAACTATCATTATGTAATAAATCTTGTTAGCTTTCTATTTAATATTTATAATCTAAAATACAACATATATAACCCTATGTAAAAAATCTTTTGCTAAAAGATATATGCTTATGTCATTTTTGTATTTATTTTAACTTACTTAATATAAAGTGTCATTATCACTTAAAAGTGGATCCATGGGGTCCACAAATAGACCCAAATTTGCATATGGTCGGACATGTATCAACCAATAAGGTTAAGACACGTTTTAGGGTAATTGTTTATTATTATAAAATTATTTTTTAACCCTTATTTACCGGATTTACCTTTTAACCATGGTAAATAAAATATTTACCGAAGTAATTATTCAAAATGTCTAAAAATAAAAGTTACCTATTTACACAATTTGAACATACTAATTCAAAATATGGAATCCATTTTTCCAAATTCAAAATACAGAAGTGGCAGAAATTAATTTAAAATTAATTCCCGTTGTTAAAACAAAAAATGTGTTTTTAAGAGATAATAACTATCAAAAGATTGACACTTGTTTGTGTCCGGTTTAATTGTGAAATTTTGTCCAATGACCAACTTTGTATTAAATGGTAAAAATTTATTCTAAATATACTTTAAAACCACTCAAATTCATAACTTATCACTACTAGTTATTTTGATTAAAAAAGTTGTTTTTAATTAAAATTTAGTAATTTTCACTATTCATCAAAATATAAAAGTTATCCGAAAAGTACAAAAATTTCACCCTAGGCTAAATTCAATATTAAGAATCCAAAAATGAAGTCCATTTTCAGAGGTAAAATTTATAAAATTTTAAAAAGTAGGTATTACTATCCATTACGGCTTGTTTGATTGGTTGTAGTGTGCGTTAGAACTCGAAGTTGCGTACAACACACGCTACTGTATTATTCAAAGAGAAGCATACCGTGGAAGCTTGGGGTGTTACATTGTAAATTATTTTATGTCCCCATTCTAAAGAATAAATTTATTTAGTCAAATTGAATATATAAAAGTTTAAAATATTGTATTTAAAAAGGGTTCACTATTAAAGTTGGTAAAAGTGAATTTCTGAAAAACTCTTATTTTACCTGAAAAAAAGGAATTTGTTCTTAAATTACGTCTAAGAAACTCATAATATGGATTCTAAAATTATAAGGATTATATAAGGTTCAAAATTTAGTTAATACTATTCATAACCTCTTTTGAACGGCTTGTTTGGTAAGTCATGGTGCGCTTGAACTCGGTGTTACGTGTAGTGAAAGTTATTGAATTGTTTTGAAAAGTACATACTATGAAATCTTGGAGTGTTACACAATACATAGGGTAAGTGTTCTCAAAATAACATTAAATTAAGATAAAATCATATATGAAATTTATATATAAATTATATGAAGAAAGTAGTGGTTGAATTATTTTAGGTTTAGTTTTGTGCGAAGCTTGAATTTTCTTGTTAAACTCGATAATAAAATGACTAATTTAATAGAAATATTTTTCTTGTGTAAACATTTGAAGTAATATTCTTCACTTTGATAAACTTGTCTTGAATTAAGGGTGTATATGTCATTTTATTAGTGAAATTTATCCCCAAATAGAGGATAATTGACTGAGGATAAATCAAGGATGGATCTTGATCACACCTGTCCATATTCTAACATATTACATCAGTTGTGTCATATTTTATGTTTGGAAGGATCATTTATCAAGAAGATATGTCTCTAAAAATGAATAATATTTTAAACACATGATGTGAAAATCAAGTGTTAATTGGATGTTTCTTGGTGATTTCAAGTGTTATCAAGTTGAGACAGACCATAAAGATGCATAGGTACAATATGATAAAAATAAAATATTAAAGTATCATTATAGATAACATATAAAACAAATGGAATTATCTTGTTGATATTAATACGTGGTATAACTTATACTACTAATGGTATGTCATTCACTCCTTGTGATTTAAATTTTACATGATAATAGTTTTATGTGAGTTTATATAATAGGGTGTTTTATGAAAAATGAAATTAAAAGGATGATATGAATTTATTACACCTAATAAGTTACATGGAAAACCTTATAGGTGTTATCTAAAACTCTTGTTTCCTAAACTCTTCCCTAGCTCAATAATCTTAGAGAATTTGTTATCATGTTATGTTCTAATTGGTAATATTTCTCACTATATTTCTTTTGAAAGTGATGGAACAACTATTGTTGAACAATTGGTTTCAATTTTTTTGATAAATTAACAGTTTTTTATTTGTAAATTCAACCACAATATTTTTATAGAAGGTATTATATAGTGATAAAATAAAGTTATTGACATAGGGGGGAACATTCAATCATCAATGAAAATTATCCTATAATATTTAGAAACACAAGTGGATTGGAAGCACATGGACTAAAAAAATGTATTTTATTGACAATAAGAGGGAGAGTGAAAATTGAGTTGGATTTAAGGGTTCAAAATTGAGTTTTATTTAAGGTAATATATTCAAACTAAATTCTAGGTGGATATTGTTGAACCCCTATGAGTTTTAATTATAATTGTTAAAAATATGAGATTCCTAGATTTTTTTTGTAAATTCACATAATTGATTTGTTGGTATTGGAAATTGATAGATTTTATTTGTTGGTATTTAATTTTGAAGAATTATAGTTTATTTTATTTAAGAATTAATAAATACATTTATGTGAAGGATGGTACATTAACCATGTTAAATAAAGTGCATGAAGGATGTGATAAATTCTACGGTGAATATAGTAGAATTTGGTATTTGAAGTTTGGTTTTGAGGTTTCATGGATGAAGAAAAATAAATGAATTTTATATATTTGTTCATGGGAATAATTTTACTTCTATTTGGAAGATATTTTTTAAAAATAGTTTAAAAAAATTAGGCCATACTTGGACAAACAAGATATGGAATCACTCAACCATACATTTCATGGAAATGATCAACTAAGGTCTAGTCGATATAAAGGCACCAGTGTTGCAATCATAGTTGAGGAACAATATGAACTGGTGTTCACAAGAGACCACATATGTGGGTATAGGCATGTACACATGATATAAGTGTCCCACAAAGACATGATTTTAACCATATAATTTATTTAAAAATGAAAAATTAGAGGTCAATTCACCATGGAACTAATACCTATTTCACAAAGTTAAGGGGAGATTATATTTTATACTCTGCCATTTGAGATGTGTCCATGATTTAGAGAAATATCTGCATCATAGAACTATTTTGGTTTTGTAGTTCTGGAGACTTGGAGGTCACTACACCCTGGATAACAAGATACACTATAATAAAGATCCATCAAAATTAGAAGTTTTATGGTATCCACACTATAAGGATTTTGGTCATAGCATATAAATTTGGATGAATCTTTAAAAAAAAAGATCTTTCACCATATAAGTAATGGCAATGCTTTGGTATCCATTTTTGTTTAAAGGATCCAATTATAGGATATGTAAAACTATCCATAAATGAACTAAAAATATAGTTATATTTTTAATGGAGGGTTCGAATTTAATTATTAAGAATTAAAGGACATGATATAAAGAGTTGACTATAGAATCCATGGTTCATGAATTAAAACATGAAAATTTCCATCAAGAACCTAGTTCAGTGAAGGTTGTGGGTTTTAAGTGGGATCATGGTTCCGGTAGATGGATAATTTCTACGGTAGTTATAAATTTTAGATATGAAAATATCCATATATTTATGACCTGATACACATGGATGATTTAAATTTTTTTTAAGACTCTTAAATTAATATTTACATGAGATAATTGAATTCAAAGTATAAGAAGACCAAAATTTAGAAGAATAAAAGAATCCCTTTACAAGTTATCTTAAATATAGAAGAGGAGACTCTACACCATTTGAAATACATGAAAAATGTGTCTGTGTGAGAGAGAGTTTTCTTGAAATATCTATATTCATAGAAAATATTTGAGTTCAACCATAAAAAGTTTCTTGATACAATTTTTATATCAATGTAGTTAAATGAAGTATTTTTTGTATCCAATAATGTGAATAATTTCTAGTTTTATTCTGGAAAGATAGAGGAGTTCCAAAATTACTCTAAAAAGAAAGATATTTAGAATCTCCAAAAGATATTTCCAATAAAGAAGGAGTTTCCCTGGAATCTCATGAAAATAATATTATTGAGATTATTTTCAAAATAAAAAAGTAAAGGATAAAGTGGAGATTTAAAGGGAATTAGTCTATATTTAGAGTGACTCTCAAAAAATAGGTGACATTATTCGTTGGCCAGTACACCAATTGTTTCTCCTTTAGTTGAAGTGAGAATAAGAGGGATGTTTGTGGTATGTGATCCTGAGGAGATATATCATCTACCCCAATCCTTTTTAAGTTAGTGATCTTAGTCAATAGTCGCATGTCCTAAAGAAACAAGTAGTGTTCTTAGTTATTTTGGCGCAACAACACAATATTGCTAGCATGATCCTTAGAATATCATATTGTGGTGAACCAAGTAAAAACCCATGTTAACTTGTAATTTTTTTCTTTACTCACTCTGAATCATAATTAGATAAAGTTTATGAGGATAATAAAAATGAAAATTTATATATAAAGTTTATTCATGTAATTGGTTTGACACAAATACTACAAAGAAAAAGAAGTGAACCATATAACTAAGAGGCCAAGATCAACTAGGTCAGAAACAACTTTGAAACTTATGCATACCCTGATTTACCACCCCTATATCAGGATATCTATTTTTATTTTATATGTAATATAAATTTAATTTATTATAAAAAATTTACATAACATAAATTAAGAAACTCTTTGACAGTAATAGTTTTACCATTATCATGGTCATTAACATTAATCCCAGTAATCATAAATTTATGCCCAAAAATTAAATTGAACTTATTATATAATATTATAATTATGGATTGAAAAATGAAATCCATTTTCAAATATTTAATTTCTACAAGTAATGAACATGAATTTTTTAACATAATAATATACAAATAGTTTTTAGATTAAAAGATTACTTAAGTTTCCAAAATGTTACACATGTGTTTAATAAATTCAACATAGTATTTTAAAATACATACTTTTATATAGAAAAGGTTTCAAATAAATTTAAGTCATTTTTGTTAAGATAATGTTATAAAAGAATTAATATTATCAAAATCAATATTTTTTACTCATCACCCAAAAATCAATTATTTTTGAAAAATATAAAAAAATCACCTTAGTATAATCTTGATATGTGGAATTTAAAAATTATGTTCATTTTATGAAATTAATAATATAAATTTTATAAATTTTTATTTCAAATTAAAATGTAATATATATAAATAAAAAACTAATTTTATTGAAAATTTATTTTTTAAAACTTCAAGTGTTCTTAATCATATTTTTTATGTATTTATAATTTCTTACACTATTTTTATTTACTATTAGTTTTATTATTCTTATATTATCTGAATAATATGAATCCAAAATGCCATGCTTCATTTTATTTCAGTGTTGCATGTGAAATAAGCTATCAAACATAATATTAATTAAGATAAAACTATATTTTGAAAATCTCGAGGTGTTATAGGCTACCCCAGTGGTTGTCATGAGAGTGGACAAGGTCTCTTACAATGTGTTAATTTTAATTTGAAGATAATTTTTTTGTTGTTTTTTTAACCCTAGATCTCTTGAATGGTACCCTTGACTCAGTTTTTATAGTCTCCATCACTAAAAAGTATTTTTATGGCCATAATAAACATGGTTAACATCTTTATAATACATAACTAGGGTTTAGTATATGGATATTATCATGTATATATTCTTTTTAAAGGATTCAATTTGTGAGACTACTCATCCTTTATTTTCTACCATGTTGACTCCCCACCCTTTTCCTTCTTCACATTTCCATTGAAATATATTTCTTATTATATAATCTAGAAGTGAATGGACCTACACCACTATTTTTTCATCAGTATACCTCTAATAGTAAAATTAATGAGTAATCCATTTCATTGAGATATAACTTTATAGAATTTTTTCATTAGTATCCAAATCTCAATTCTATGTTGATCACACTTCCTAATCAATTCCTTAAACCTGCTCTATTCACAATATAGTGATTCATCATTAAATTGATTGAAATTTATATTGTTCTCATGAATATACACATAATTTTTTTGAGGAAAGAAACAAGTTAAAAAGTTCCTTATCAATTTATCTAATGTGGTTATGGAAAGAGGGGATAAAATTCAGATACATTCTTAAAATTTTTATTTGAGTGAGAATCAGAATAATATAATCCTTGCAACATTTCTAAAGACATTTATGAATTAGAAGGTTTCATAGATCTCAAGGAAACGTCCCAAGTGAGTGTTGGGATTTTGTTTTATATCTTGATGAATTTGATAGAATTTAAGATAATTTGTATGATTTCCAGATTTATTCTGATTCAATTTTCAGTGACCGATGGAACCAAAATTTCTTATTGAACCCCCACAATTAATAATGAACCATAATCTATTAGTGTTACTATCCCTAGATATTTCACTTGATCTACTTAGTTGGAACCTTATTCTCTTTCAATTCCATTCATATCGTCCCTTTTGACCTTCCTCAAGATCCTCTCTAACTCTAGTTCATACTGGAACACTTATTTACCTCTTACTTGAGTTGACCAATAATGCATAAATTTTTTATATTAAAAATAATAGTATGAGAGAACAATAATAACATAGAAAAATAAAATTTAGAAAGAAATAAAAACACCTAATTATTCTAAATAATTTAAGAAATAATCCTTGAAAAAGATTTCAAAAACTTAACCACCCACAGGGTGTTGTTAATTCCCATAGGTAATCTAGTTTATAAAATAAAAACTCAAATAAAACACCTATGAAAAACTAAGTAAAAATGTGTAGTAAATGGTATGTTCGAGGATAAACCCATATATATGATTCATAAATACTTAGAATAATTAGGAATGCTTATAATTAAATAAATAGATTTGGATTTGGAGGAACACTATTAATGAAAGTATACCAATCATAGTAAATAAAAAAATCATGAACTTAGAGAAGTAAAAGTGAACATGGTTTAATCAACATGTTGTTAGAATTAGGTCTATGGAAAGTCTATCCCAAGTCATCACTCACTATTCTAAAACACTTTATTTTTCTTATTAGGTACTTCAGTTAATAATTAAAACAGGTAACCAAAAACCCTAATTAAATATTACTACCCCAACTCATAAAATGGTAATGAAATGAGGATAAGTAGCTAGTTAATTCATTAAAGTCATACCCCCCTCAAATATCAATGGTCATTCATGAGAGAGAAGAGATAATATTTATAATGAAATAATAAATTAAAAAACCCAACACATATTGATAAAAAAATAATCACTTAACTAAGAGGAATACCCTATTATTATATAATTAAAACTAGAAAGGCTCACCCCTCACTCTAGTCATGTGGGAGTGTAAAAAAAAATAAGGAATGGAATTTGATAGAATAATTTCTCTAGAAGTAGCACTCCACTAAACTTTTATCTATTATAAATATTTTCTTTTAAGTCCCATCAGTTACATAGTGCATGACATCCACTATTTATAAAAAAATTCCTTAAAAGATAACTATATCTATATATTTGTATCCCATATCTTGTATCCTTCTAACTTGTCTCTCTTTTAATCAACCACATATTTTCTAATTTAAATTAACCTCAAATATACCTTCTTTTATTCTTGAAATCCATATGTTATAATCCCATATATCTTCTTTAGATACATCATTCACCATCCATGATGGAGATATTTAAATTCCTATATAAAACTACATACTTTATATGTGTAACTATATTTTGGGTGAATCTCTAAAATTATATCCCCACTTATCAATATAAATTTTGTAAGGGTTGGTGTCCTGAGAACCAACTATTTTTTACTTTGATTACATGAATGTTCACTTATTATATATTGTTCATTGTTCTGCATGACTAATATAATAATGTCCGGGAATATTTGTTGCATTGATAAGGTCATGGAAGATCCCCACGAGGATGATAACCTTGAAATGATATAACAATATTCTTAAATAAAGTTCTACGGTTGGATGACATACTATGATAGGACACATAGTATACATACCATCATGTGCGAGTACCCGTAAGAAGATGAGACTCTCTCTCATGAAGTTCGCACTTGGTAATCTCTAAGATGGGAGATTATGAGAACAGAACTGCCAGTATCAATTCCGCATTTCTTGGTGTCATTATACATTGCTATCTACGATCATGTGTAATGGTCCTTAGATTGGAATATTATCATTAACTCATGTCATGACTCGTGCACTTAGATTTACTGACAAAAACCGTCATGCAGACAGTTGGCGGGAAGTAGGGTACGTTGGGTGCGTCATGAGTGACATGTTGTTAATGGATAAGTCGAGGAAGTATTTTTCCCTTCCATTTATGGATGTTGATATCACAGACCTTGGATTGAAATAGAACATTCTCATTAGATTCCATGACCATGGTGTAAACGACGAGTTTATTTCAGGTATTCAAAGAACGACGGATCAAGCATATAGGTTTATGACACTACCATGAAACCTGCTTGATGAGATATCGAGACAAATGGATTAAATTACATAGTAAGAGTTTGTATGAGGTGATACGTCAATGCGGTGTCAAATTATTTCTCTTGGGTACCTTGACCCATTGCTAGACAGTAATCTTGGACTTTAGGCAAGCTCGCATAATGCCAACAAGAAAGAGGCCTAGAGGGTCACACACTAAGTGTATTCAAGTATTTCAAGTAGAATAAATATTTTTCCCATACATGGTTTAATAATTATTCAAGTAAGCCTAAATCGCTTTAATGATGGAGGAAGAAGGAAATGAAAAACAAGATATACACACTGTGTATTAAATATTACACGCTGTGTAGTTTTTCATGGAAAACAAGTACACACCATGTATTAATAATTACACGTCGTGTAGTTTTATTTATGGAAAGGAAATGAATAAATAAAAATAAAACATACATGCCGTGTACAATAAATGTACACACCATGTATTTATTAATACATTCCGTGTAGTTTTTCTAGTCGGGATTTTGAGGATATAATATTTTTTTAAATGATATTTATTATAATCAGCATGGGCGCATGTCAAGGAATTAATTATTCGACATGGGGGTTTTAAATAGGATTCAATGAAATAAATAAAACTTGTAACGTGTTTATTTATTATCATAACTCTATAACCTCAAACCTGATTACAAATATCCACACTACCCCAACTCTTTTCCAACACACAAGAGAATCGTTGTGCACAACAACTCTAGAGAATTCTTTCAAGACCGAAAGAACCTCTTCCTCCAAGAACGCTCTCAAGACTGAGAGAGATCCTCTTCCATCAAATCAGGACAATATAAGGTGGACAATGAAAGTAAAAGTTTCTCCACATTGGCACTCGGAGAATCATTTGGCGACGTCCTAAGATACAAGGTACACGTGTGGATCACCGCTAGAGGAAGTCTACACTTGGCTTCTGCGACACAATGGCAAATCACATCGAAACGTGATAAAGAACATCAACAAAGAAAGAACACGTAAAAGGTATTTATTTTCAATTGATTAAATTAATTATAATAAACCTATAACGATCCTACCTTGTGGTTCTGGGACTTTCCTTTTATTTTTCCATTTCTGTGATTCGATCCTTGGAGACTATCATTTATCATCGTATTGATCCCAGATTGATCATTGTTAATGACAACAAGCCAAGTGGGAACATCCACCCATGCGCTTCCGCTGCGCCCGAAACCTTGAAATGGTATCAGAGCGAGGTTATAACGTTGATTATAGTTATTTAATTTTCGTTGATAATTTACGCATTTATATTTGATTCAATTCAAAATAAATCATTCTATAAATCTGAATAAACGAGATCTATTCATCCTCCTTCGTTTCTCAATTCATATCACAGAAACAACATTTTAATTTTAATTTTGATTAAAATAAAAACAAGGAACTCATCCTAAGGAGCCGCTCTTTCTGTCTGTACAACACGGGATTACACAGCGTGTAATTAAAACTACACGCCATGTACTTAGGTTCAACGAAACGGAACTGGTCCGCCAAACCACGTCATGTGAATTTAGTGTTCCGAAGTATTGATTACACCATGTTGACCAAAAATGAATGGCATGTGGAAAACAGAAATACACAGCGTGTATGTTGGAGCAACATGCCATGTAGTCTGATCCGGTCCAGGTGAAACAGTGTACAAGGAGAAGTCGTGTTCCGCGTACATGGGATTGACAAACCGGTTACCATGTAACAAGGAAGTACACACCGTGTATGATTTATCTACATACCATATACTCCAAAATTTCCAAATTACATAAAACACGCCAAAGCCCTCAGCGTGTACTTTGGATAAAGGGTGAAAAGAAATACACGTCGTGTAAATATAAAATACATGTCGTGTACTTTCCATAAATTTCACCAGGTTTCCTCCAAAAGTACAAAGACATGTACAAGGAATATGGATGAGAAGAATCTCAAGGAATTTTAGAATGGAATTTAAGATAAATAATTGATTAATTATAAGATCATAAATAATTGAATTCAAGAGAGACTTATCTTAAATGAAAGAAATATTAATATAATTTGAAATCTAAATATGCGTAAATGTCATTGCACGCTATGGATGATCATGAGCTAGACAAAAGACCCTTTGTATGTGTGTTTGGTTTCATTTAAATTTATTTAAATTTTTTGGCCTGTGATCCTTCTTCCAATAAAATGTAGGGCCTGCATTCCCATGGTTTCTTTAATGTAAACACCATGTAATGGAGGATCTCCCAAGCTGGAGGATACAATTCAAAACCTGAAGCTGAGGTGAAACCATCCCAAGAAGATACAAAGGTGGACAGGTGGGAGATGCAAAACACAAACCATCAGGTTCAAGGTGTTTTCCCTAGGTCAGGGTTAGCTTATCAAACCGCTAGATAAGCTAACCAATAAAAGATCATGATCATACTATCTTATTTTATTTCTGTCTGATTGCATGGTTTATTTATTATGTATGTGTTGTTGTGATCACATAATTAATGAAATAAACAAGCATGCAAAGATGGAATAAAATAAAAACCAGACTATGCGTAAACATTATCAGAACATGGTTAATCACTTAATCAAGCATCACATAATATTAACAATCATGTGATAATTCAAAACTACATATAAAAGATTAAAATCCCTCAATACCATATTAAGTCATACCAAGCCTTCTATTACTTGATTAAGGGCAAGACTCAATAAAACTATGTGTTTGACCAACCCTTGTTGGGAAACTTACTTTTATAAAGGAAGCCCTTATGAAAGGTTTCGGGTTGACTTAACCATATTACATGAAGAGAAGTAGCCCTTGATATACTTGATGTAATATTGGAGGAAAGAGTTGAGGAAATCCAAGTCAGGATTTCAAGATTGGGGAGTCCACTCAACAGATCAAGGAACTGTAAGCTCACAGTTGGAAAAGACCTGCCTACCTAAATACCTTCAAATAGCTTGACCAACCCTTGTTGGGGTTATGTGAAGGGGAATATGGATCCTTGCCACTAGAATGTCAAATCAACTGGACATTTTGAGTGCATTGGTGAGGGCCATTGGGACTTGATAAAATAGTGGGAGAATTAATAAATTAATTTATTATTTCTCATAAAATGTAATCAATAAAGTAATAATAAATCTGCTCTTTTAAATTGTAGAATCAAGATGACAAACTCGTCAACCACATTTTCTCTGCGATCAATTATGGAAAAAAAATATCCTCACTGGCAGTAACTTTTAGGAATGGTTTAGGCACCTTCGGGTTGTCCTACACCATGAAAGAAAGTATTACGTACTAGAGTCCTCACTTCCTAATCCTCCTGACCAAGGGGGAAAGTGATGAATATTTCCTAGTCTATGATCAACATTTGAGCGATGCACTTGATTTTCAATGTTTTATGTTGTCATCAATGTCAAGTAAGATCATGAATTCTCATGAAGACATGGATGCCTACAACATGCTCGAGCACCTCCGTGGTCTATACCAAGAGAGATCAAGGAAGGAAAGGTTTAAGATCTCCAAGGATCTATTCCAGAGAAAGATTGGAGAGGGTGCCCCAGCTGGGCCTCATGTAGTCAAGCTCATTGGCTACATTGAGCGCTTGAAGGTTCTAGGGTTTAAACTCCTTGAAGAACTGGGTACTGATCTCATTCTCGCATCACTCCCCTAGAGCTTCTCAAACTTTATTATGAACTTAAACATAAACAACATTGAGAAGTCTCTGACTGATCTTCTTATCCTTATTCGCTAAGTGGACAATGACATGAAGCGTGAAAATCCTTCTATCCTCATGGTGAATAAAAGGAAAGGGAAGGAGAATATCTTTAAGACCAAAGATTCTTCAAGGCCTTCCAAGAAAAGGAAGATCAAAGGGGAGTCAAGGGAATAGGATGCTGTTTGTTTCGCATGTGGCAAGAAGGGCCACTAGAAGAAAAACTGCACCCAACCAAGGAAGAAAGGGTAAGCTTCAAGTGAGTTTGTTATCAAATGAAATATATCTGTTTCTACTAATTGGGTATTAGATACTTCTTGTGGTTCTCACATCTATATCCAAATATAGGAACCAAGTAGATTCAGAAAGATTGACCGAGGTGAGGTGGATCTACGAGCAGCCAACGGAGCCAGACTCACTGTTGTAGCTGTCGGAGAATACCATCTCACATTGCCTACTGGGATGGTCTTGGTTTTGAAAGGATGTTATTATTTACCCTATGTAACCAAAAACATTATTTAAATAACCAAATTAGATGCTGATGGATTCATCTTCAAGTTTGGAAGTGGATGTTGTGACTTTTATAAATATAGCATTTGTTTTGGTAGGGCACATTTATATAACGACCATTATGTGTTAGACTACACAAACCAAGTAATGGAAACTGATGAAAAAGTTAATTCACATGACTCATACCACACCCAACTTTGGAATCACTGGCTAGGTCATGTCAATGAGAAACGTTTGACAAAATTACATCAAGATGGGCATTTAGATTCTTTCGAACTAAAACCACTTGGTGTATGTCATGCGTGTCTAAAAGGAAAAATCACTAAATCCCCATTTAGTGGGAAAGGTGAAAGGGCTAAAGAGCTTCTAGAATTAGTTCACAAAGATGTTTGTGGACCATTTCCAGTTGAAGCAAGGGGTGGGTTCTAATACTTCATAACATTTACTGATGATTTTAGTAGATACAAATATATCTACTTAATGAGGTATAAGTCAGATTCTTTTGATCAGTTCAAAGAATACATGAATGAAGTTGAGAACCAGCTTGGTAAGAAGATTAAGAAACTCTGCTTAGATAGAGGAGGATAATATCTTAATCAGTACTTCATTTATTTCTTATGGGAGTTTGGGATTCTATCTCAACTCACTCCTCCATAAATGTCCCAGTGGAATGGTGTAAGTGAAAGGAGGAACTGCACCCTGTTGGACATGGTGAGATCAATGATGAGTCATGCGAGTCTTCTATTATCCTTTTGGTGATATTCATTACAAATATCATCACACATACTAAACCAAGAACCAAGTAAATCGATAAATGGTATTCCATACGAGTTATGGAGTGGACGCAAAGCCATGTTATTGAATTTACATCTGTGGGGTAGCGAAGCATTTGTTAAGGCCTCTTCAGGTAACAAACTTGCACCCCGAGGCACAAAGTGTATCTTTATAGGATATACGAAGGAAACAAGGGGATATTACCTATAAAACCCCTCAGACAAAAAGTTTACAGTGTAAATACACACCATATTCCTTGAGACGGAGCACATCTCCAAAAGAGATAGTGGGATCAAGATAGACTACGATGAAGTCGAGGCTCAGGATACACAAGAGTTGGTACAAGAACAGATTCCACAAAGCCATGTGGAAGAATAATCTGTTCTAGAGACACAAGAAATGCGTAAGAGCACAAGAGAGGTGAGAGAACCAGAATGATATGGTTTTCTTGTCACCGAGGATGGTGACTTATTATTGGTTAAAAATGATGATCATCTTACCTAAAAGGAAGCAGTTGAAGGCACAGACGTTTCCATGTGGCAAGAAGCCATGAATTCTAAAATGGATTCCATGTACCAAAACCAATTTTGGATTTTGGTAGATTTTCCAGTTGATGTAAAGCCTATTGGTAATAAATGGGTATTCAAGAAGAAAGTGGACATGGAGGGGTAATTCAGCACATATAAGGAACAACTGGTTGAAAAAGGTTTTAGAAAAACATCAAGGAATTGACTATGATGAAAATTTTTCACCGGTTACGATGCTGAAATCCATCATAATCCTATTGGCCATTTCCTATTACCATGACTTTGAAATTTGGCAAATGGATGTCAAAATAGAATTCCTTAACGGGAACCTCCAGGAAGATGTCTACATGACACAACCTGAAGGGTTTGTGACTCCAAAGGATGCCAACAAGGTATGCAAGTTACAGAAATCCATTTATGGATTAAAACAAGAATCAAGGTCATGGAACATTAGTTTTGATGAAGCTGTAACGGAATTTGGATTTGTTAAGAACGAATGTGATCCTTGTGTCTACAAGAGGTTTAGTGGAAGTGCAATCATTTTCCTAATAGTATATGTTGATGACATATTACTAATTGGAAACAAATTACCTGTCTTACAGTCAGTTAAGGAATGGTTGCATAAATGCTTCTCCATGAAAGACTTGGGTGCGATAACATATATTCATGGAATCAAGATCCATCGTGATAGATCCAAGAGAATTCTAGGCCTGAGTCAAAGTACATACATTGACAAGATACTGAAGAGATTCAGTATGGAACAGTCCAAGAGGGGATTGTTTCCAGTGTCACATGGCATTCATCTTTCCAAGAAAATGTGTCCTTAGACACATGAGGAAAGAAAGAGAATGGAAAGTATCCCTTATGCATCTGCGATTGGGTCAGTCATGTATGTTATGCTATGTACGAAACTCGATGTTGCTTAAACATTAAGTACGATAGGCAGATATCAAGTTGATCCAAGAGACTGTCATTGGATGGAAGTCAAGACTATCCTTTAGTATCTGAGGCGTACTAAGGATATGTTCTTGGTTTATGGAGGAGATGAAAACTAGTCATTAGAGGACATGTAGATGCTAGTTTCCAGACTGATCAAGATGACATAAAGTCGCAGACTGGATACATCTTCAGTTTGAATGGAGGTGCAGTGAGCTGGAAGAGCTCAAAGCAAAGTGTGGTGGCAGATTCTACAGTGAAGTCTGAGTATATCGCAACTTCTGAGGCAGATAAAGAAGCAGTATGGATGTGAAGCTTCGTCTAAGAGCTGGATGTAGTAACAAGCAGTAAAGATCCTATCACACTCTATTGTGATAACACTGCAGTGGTGGCACTTGCAAAAGAGACAAGGTCACATCAGCGGACAAAGCACATACTTCAGAAGTATCATCTCTTGAGGGATTTTTCTCAGAGCGGTGAAGTTAAAGTGAGCAGTATTTCCACAGAAGACAACGTGGCAGACCCCTTGACTAAAGCCTTGACTCAGCAGAAACTTGATCATCATGTGATTTCTAGCGGACTAAAAGTCATAGGCAGTTGGATCTATTCTAAGTGGGAGTTTGTAAGGTTTGGTGTCCTGAGAACCAACTATTTTGTACTTTGATTACATGAATGTTCACTTATTATATATTGTTCATTGTTCTGCATGACTATAATATAATAATGTCCTGGAATATTTGTTTCATTGATAAGTTCATGGAAGATCCCTGCTATTATGAGAACCTTGAAATTCTATAACAATATTCTTAAATAAATTTCTACGGTTGGATTATATACTATTATAGGACACATAGTATACAGACCGTCACGTGCAAGTACCCGTAAGAAGACGAGACTCTATCTCATGGAGTTCGCACTTGGTAATCTCTAATATGGGAGATTATGAGAACAGAACCGCCAATAGTAATTCTGCATGTCTTGGTGTCATCATACATTGCTATCTACGAGCGTGTGTAATGGTTCTTAGACTGGAATATTATCATTAACTCATGTCATGACTCGTGCACTTAGATTTACTGACGAAAACTGTCACGCAAACAGTCAGTGAAGAGTAGGGTACGTTGGGTGCCTCACGAGTGACATGTTGTTAATGGATAAGTCGAGGAAGGATTTGTCCCTTCCATTTATGGAATCTGATATCTCATCCCTTTGATTGAAATAGAACTGTCACATTAAATTCCATGGTCATGGTGTAAACGATGAGTTTATTTCAGGTAGTCAAAGAATGACGGATCAAGAATATAGGTTTATGACACTACCATGAAACCTGGTTGATGAGATATCGAGACAAAGGGATTAAATTACACATTAAGTGTTTGTATGAGGTGATACGTCAATGCGGCATCAACTTCTTTCTCTTGGGTGCCTTGACCCATTGCTAGACAGTAATCTTGGACTTTAGGCAAGCTCGCCTAATGCCAACGAGAAAGAGGCCTAGAGGGTCACACACTAAGTTTATTAAAGTATCTTAAGTAGAATAAAGATTATTCCCGTATGTGGTTTAATAATTATTCAAGGAATCCTAAATTGTTTTAATGATGGAGGAAAAAGGAAATGAAAAACAAGATATACACACCATGTATTAAAGATTACACGCCCTATAGTTTTTCAAGGAAAACAAGTACACGTCGTGTAGTAATAATTACACACCGTTTAGTTTTCTTTATAGAAAGGAAATGAATAAATGAAAATAAGATATACACGTCGTGTACATTAAATGTACACGCTATGTAGTTTTCAATGAAAAACAAGTACATATCGTGTATTTATTAATACACGCCGTGTAGTTTTTCCAGTCGGGATTTTGAGGATATAATATTGTTTTAAATAATATTTATTATAATCATCATGGGTTCATGTCAAGGAATTAATTATTAGACAAGGAGGTTTTAAATAAGATTCAATGAAATAAATAAAATGCGTAACGCATTTATTTATTTTCATAACTCTACAACCTCAAAACTAATTATAAATATCCTTACAACCCCAACTCTTTTCCAACAAACAAGAGAATCGTTGTGCACAACAACTCTGGAGAATTCTTTCAAGGCCGAAAGAACCTCTTCCTCCAAGAACGCTCTCAAAACCAAGAGAGATCCTCTTCCATCGGATCAAGACAATCTAAAGCGGACAACGCAAGTAAAGGTTTCTCCATGCTAGCACTCGGATACTCCTTTGGCGACGTCCTGAGATACGAGGGACACATGTGGATCACCGCTAGAGGAAGTCTACACTTGGCATCTACGACGCAACGACAAATCACATCAGAACGTGATCAAGAACATCATCAAATAAAGAACACCCAAATGGTATTTATTTTCAATTGATTAAATTAATTATAATCAACCCATAACAATCCTACTTTGTGGTTTTGGGACTTTCCTTTTCTTTGTCCATTTCTTTTATTCGATTAATGGAGACTGGCGTTTATCGTCGTATTGATCCCGGATTGATCATTATTAATGACAAAAAGGCAAGTGGGAACATCCACCCATGTGCTTCCGTTGCGCTCAGAACCTTCAAATTTAACCCCCACTTGAAATCCTTTATATGTTTATGAATAACCATGTGTATGATATGTTATTTTCTCCAATAAAAATATATCTATCATATGCATGGGGAAAATGTGGTCGGACTTTACATCTATGTAGGTACAAATTTTATGGAATGAAATGTGGCTTGCATCAAAAAATTCATCCCCTAACAACCATAGTATTTAAACATCCTAAATATGGTGTAGGAATTATTATTATATCTCTGGATTGTAGTGTGGATCTTGCACAATAATGTAGAAGATCCTTCGAACTAAAAATCCACCCTCTTCCATTCACAATATTTCTTTGATGTTGTATAGTGTTACACTGTAACTATCATAAACTTCAAAATCCTCTGCAATTATATGGTTCAACCAAAATACTTTGGTGCAACACTTCCCAAGTCATAAAACTCAAGCCACTAGAATATTTTTCTCATCCATGTGGCAACATATCATCATTCTATGAACTCTCTTTATGAAAAAAATAACATCTTAAACTTTGAAAAAAACTAGACCCCTATATCATAACCTTCATTTAAATTAAACTCTAGATCCCCTACCATTTGAATGACCTCCAAAGTGAAAGGAAAACCCCTATTTCATAAGGTTACTATGCACATTAGAGACACCTTCATGTGTAAAAACTCCTATGGTGCAAGGATTTCAACAACAACATAGTGCAATGATGATCAACTTATTAATTATGAATACACATACATAACCTCCTAGATCCCATAGTTCTAAGGGAGAGATTTCTAGGAGGATATAATTGCAATATTAGGTGTCTTGGTTTGGCTGTGTGATGATGACATTAACGTGGGTGCAATGATGGGTTATGTTTGAGGGAGGTCATGTGGTTTCATACTAAGGTGATGATATTTTTGTAAAATGAATAGTGTAATGAGTGAAATTAATCCCACATCAGTATGAAACCTCTATAGTCTATTTTTAATATGTTAATATATTATGAAATATGGTTAAATCCCCTTATCACCCAAAAGGGTGGAATCTGACCTCATACCTTTATGATCCTACGGTATGTGCCACCTTTACACTCACACTCCTCTTGAAACTATTTCATTTTTTTACCAATGCATGGATTCTCCATGTGTGATGGTTATTTATTGATTGTAAATCCCATGTCCAAGTATTACTATTACTTTATCTTCAACCAGTTGAACGGTCACCTTTTTCACCTTCATAAAACACTAATTTTACCCTTTTTTAATATTAATTCACAATTAATAAAAATATGTTTATTTTTATTCTATTTTTATAGAATTATATTTTAAATTTCAATTATACAAAAATATAATAAAACAATTAAAAAATTGGAAACAATAAATACTTAAATTAAAAATAATTGAAATTAAATTCAAAAAAATCATGCATAAAACATTGTCTTCATAGACCCAGAGCACGAAATCTCTAATTGATCAATTGAAACTACCTCAATACACTTCATTTAAAGACAAAGGGAAAGGCATGACTATATCCTACTCAACACCTGAAGAGGTCAAATTCCTCTCTAATAAAGAGAATCTAGTATAGTATGGGGATAATATTGATAGTATTAAATGAATTAATGTTGAATTACCCATGTTAATTATTCGCACTGAATACATCCTTCAAGAAAAAGAAAACATTTCTCCTCCAAATAACCTAGAGGGAGTCAATCAACCCACATGAGAAAATTTTTACAACCAGGTCATCTCTTTTCCTAAAGAAATGGTTTACTTAGAATAACAAATATCACATTTTATATCAATATGAGTCCCTATTAAGGGATAACTTGATCAAAAAGAGGTGGAAAACTCATATGTTTTACACAAACTCTAGGAGGGACATAATTTGTCCAATACAATTGTTTTCAAGCCAGGTCCATCATAGACATAAAAGATATTTTTTGTTAGTTCCTCTATCAATTTAGATTTATAGTAAGTAACATGACAGTCACTGACCTCTCAAATTACAAGAAGTATGAAAATTAATGGGGCTTCAAGTTCATCACTATACAGAAAGGTTTGACGTACTCACTCAACATACATCACTCATAATAGAAACTATTATAACATTTCATAGAAAATTTATTTGAATTATTGAATACATCATTAATATTGTTAAAGTACCCAAGAATATTTTAGGATTTTTCAACTATGTCACATTGTGTAGAGGATTCTATTCAGTAAACTAAATCCAAGACATAGTCTACGTACTCTATGAAGGAAAAAATCTTCAGTAAAGTGGAAACTACCACTATCACATTAAAAATATCACTGAAAAAAGTTTTTGTATGTTGACAATATCTATATCACATAGAATCAATCATGGAGGACAAACAATAGGAAAATAATCCCTACTATAAGAGAGGAAGGAGAAATATCACCCATGATATGTGGATAGAATTAAAAAACCACTATTTTTAAAAAGACAAGATTCCTCGACACTTCATTATAGGAATATATAATAATCTCCTTAAGCAAAATGGAACTATAAAACCTGATTAAGTTAGCCTCAATAATCATACTAACTATTTCCCTTTTCATTGGATGTTAGTATACAACATTCAAAACAACTTCATATATAATGAAATATTCCCAAAAATAATTGGCTCTGGGGTGATGATGTTGGTAAAACCATCAATGCAGGTAGCTTATATTTATAATACCCAACTAGAGGAATAAGGTGGATGTAAAGAATTCCCTACTATGTGTGAACTAAATTCAGATTACTAGATGAATCTAAAGGCAGTTTATTATCTAAATGTAGTTTATTGATCTCATCATGTCTTCAAGGCACAACCTAATCAATCAATTATGGCCTAAATTCCTACCACACCTTCAAAATCCCTACCCTTGAATATATACTTTGAAGGTAGGAATAATTGTTGAATGTGGGACATGGTTTAGGAAGAATTTTTTTGACTAACTTCCAAACTATTCCAAACTCTTATATATTTTCTTCCCCATTATTCAAAACTCAGGCATCTCCCAAACAAAATGAATCCTCATTTGATATAGATTCACCCTTAAACTATTTTAATTTTATTCACCTAAAGGATCCATTATATGATGTAAAAAATTTATATGAACCTGAGTTACTTATATATAACTAATTATCTAGGGGAATAGGCTACATAAGATAAGGGAATTGAGGAAAACATGTTTGTGGAAGATCTCAACATATAGATCACATCCCCACCAAAGTATTATATGAAACCTAAAATTTAGGGAAAGTGATTCAGTAATACCAACATTAATGATGAAATAATTCCAATTTATCTTGGATAAATTCAAATCCAATTGTCTTGGAAGATCATTTGATATGTGTGAAACTTTTTGGCTAGTTTAGGCACGTGGGCTTGCCAGCATGACCGAAACTTCCAACGACAAACGCAACATAAAAAATCACATAAATACATGGTTTGGAACTTTGGAAATAGGAAAAAAACCATGGAAATAGGTTATAATCATGGTCTCCCTAACCATAAATGCTAAAGCCATTGCATAGGGGTTTTCAAATGCTATGGTTTAATCTGTGATATTAGTCCATGTATAGACATGGTTTGATCTGTAAAAGTAGAAAATTTATGGACATGAATTAACCACATAAATGAATGTATTATATCACAATTAAAACCATGTAAATTTTAGGGCTTATCCATATTTTTATCCACGGTAACTTATATCTACAACCACAATTAAACATTGGCTATTGGCACATAATAACACAACTAAAACTGTGGTAATTGGATCTTACAACCATAGTTAATAACCATGGAAATTGAAATATATTAGCATATTTTTATACAAGGGTATTTATAGATATATAAATGGTTAAATTGTGGAAATTATAAGCTATATACATAGTCTAAACTATGGAAATATATTCCAAATACTATAAAAAATTACTACCCATATGTAATTAAATGGCCCCAGCTACCACAACCGCTGCATCTTATAGAAACACTCACATCCTCCCACTGCCAGTAAAAAAAATAAAAACTCTTACTTTGAAACTTATGACAAAATAGAAATAGATTAAAATATATATCATAATAATTCAAACTATCTCCAAGATAGACAATATAAGATTTCAATATCAATATCATTAGAATAAAGCAAAATTATATGAATAAATTCAATTTATAAACAAAAAATAAATTCTATATCTAAAATGTAACTCAATATATGAATCAACAAAACCATCAAGAAACTCATCATCTCTTATAGAAACACCAACATCATCATAACCTCCTCTCAGATCACCAGTATCATCATCATCATGAGCATCGACATCTACATTGGAATATGAAACTAAATAAGTTATAGGAGTGAAGAATACTCATAAACCAAATTCATATAAATGAGAAAACATTTAATTAATGTATAATTAAAAATTTTATATGGTGATTCTTATAAGATCCTTGAGTTACCAATAAATTAGTCTAAAGATATTATAGATGGACGTTTTTGGTGATTCCTAATGTTTACAGTTGAAGATGCTATTTTCAAATAATTATGTGAGAATGAGATGAAGTTTTTAAATTATTTGTAATGTTAGATTGGAATTTTCAAATTTTTTATAGTTGTGAGTTGAGTTTTTTGTGAAACCTTCATAATAGTGAATTGAATCATTATCTGCATACATAATATATCAATAATATTTTAAAATAGTTAGAAAAATGTTTTATAATAGTGAACCAGAACTTACTATCTGTATTTATGAGTTGAAGAGATTTTTTATAAGATTTAACTAATAATTATTCAATTTGAGTAATGGAAATTCATAAGGTATGTAATTAAGATATGATTTATTTAGTTTTTGTGTGATAGTTTATCTATTGACACATAATAGTGAATACATTATATTTAAGACTATGCATGGGTGTAAAATATTTTAAATAGGGAATGTAATTATTATATAAAATAATATATTTTGAGATACTCATGTTTATGGATAATTAAGGAATATATTATTCATGGGATTGTTGTATGACTATGAGGATCATATATTTTTCTGAGAGATATAAGTGAATAAGATTAAAATATTTATTGTCTAATATATAATTCAAATAAGGTGATATCTAAGACTTTTTGTGCATGATGATTCATGAATATAAAATTTAAGGGAAAAATAAGGATATTTGGAATATAGAGTAACAATATAAGTGGTAGAATTAGAGGTTTATGATCTAAATTAAAAAAAATAATGATAGATTAATCGATTATTAAGATAGTTAAAAGCTTAAATGATATTCAGTTCATGATGCTATTATTCTATATGTACATTCATGTATGGATTTCATAAAAGATATGATGATTATAATTTATTAAAATAATTAAAAAATTAGTACTTCCAGGGGGAACACCAAATGTTATTGGGTGAATATCTAAAATATATTCAAGAATATATTCATCATTAACCTATGGTACACCACATATTGATGAAAATTAGAGGGATTCATGTAACATAAGTGGGGTACTTGAATAAACAGGTGGGATTTCATTATAATTATATGGATACGAGGACCACATACAACCATTTATAATCCTATATATAAAATAATTGGTTAAAATTTGACATGTAGCTTACGATGAACAATAATTATGATTTCTTATAAATTACGATATAAATTTTAAAAAAACACCATGTGTCCACTATGTTTTCATTCAATACTATTCATGAAACGTTAAAATTGAACATTTTAGAGAATATAAACTCACTATGACATGTTAAGAGGTTAAATTTCAGAAAAATTATTAAATTTATAATTGTTTTCTAAAAAAAATCAATATTAGCTTGTTAGTTGGAGGTAAAGAGGAAGTTGTAACATTTAAAATTTTCCTAGTATGAATAGTATGTTTAGCCCCATGTTATCACATATTATCTTTAATTTTAGTAACTTAATTATAATTATTGATAATGTTAAAGAATTTATAATAAATATGAAGAGACAAAAAATTATTAGAGTTTAAAGCATTAATTTTATCACTACAAGAAAGATCCCTAGATTCTATGAGCTCACCTTTAGCTTAGGTATGATTATGAAACATCTATATTTTTACATATAAAACCAATATATGATCCTGATACATTTAGGACATGTTTTCTCATACCATAAGTCAAGAAAAATTAAAAATGTAGTAACATATATTATATAAAAAACAATTTTTTGTAAATATTTATCCATAAAATTGACCATGCTAAATAATACTCATGCTAGTCAACATATATTATATCAATTCATAAGTTTTGGGTAGTGATGTGAAAAGATAAGAATGAATAATATCCCATGAAATTAGAGGTTAAATATGAGACTGTTTAATATTAATTTCATTGAACCACATTCTATTAGAACATGATGATTATGTAATGGTTTCATCAAGTCTAGCTTGAATAATGAAGAAAGGAATGGAGTATCTAACTTAATTTGTAGAAGAAAACAATTTTTCCATGTGCCAAAATATTTCGCACACATCATAGAATAATTATTTATAATAAAAATCACTATATTTGGTGACGTGGTGGTGATAATCACCCTTTGAGAATAAGCCATATATCCTATCTGATTGACAAATAAAGTGAAGATTTACCAAGTCATTCAACATCATGGTAACATCATCACATTAAATTGATTATTATTGATATGAATTTTTATTATTATATATTAATTATGATAAATACCAAAATTTGACATAAATTGATAATT
Organism: Viscum album; assembly: GCA_963277665.1. Classification (NCBI taxonomy): domain Eukaryota; kingdom Viridiplantae; phylum Streptophyta; class Magnoliopsida; order Santalales; family Viscaceae; genus Viscum; species Viscum album. The sequence goes on from OY728129.1 coordinate 5,441,179, forward strand.
CTTGATCACTTATGATGTTCTCTCAAATACTACTTGACTTTCACATCCAAAATCCACTTGTTCAACAAAGATAGGAAACACATGATTTTAAGACATAGTTTCATGTTTTCAATGACTATTATTGATCAATCACTATATTTTTTTCACACATCACATGATCTAACATATATATTATGTAGGTTCTTATTGAAGTGTAAAAACCATCTTCATTTGAAAAGCACACGTGTGATGATATTTTAATGAGGGAGATCTTGTTTGGTTACATTAGTTTGAAATTATAGTGGAGTGATTAAATTTTTAGAACATCATGGAGATTTAATTGAATTTTTATTATTTATAATTAAACATAGTCACAAAAGATAACTTTTCAATGAAGCTAAATAAGTATAATTAGAGGTTTGTAACATAGGGTACACATTTCACTAAATTAGTTAATGAATTGTATATGTAAATGATATATATGAGGAGAATAATTATAAAGAAAGAATCATTTAATAGAAATAGTACAAGAAATTTTATGATAATAAGTTAGAAACAATAAGTTAATTGGGCATTAGAAAAACAAAATACTAAAATAGTAAACAAAGAGAAAGAGAAAACCTTAAGATGTTAATAATATAAAACATATCAGGCCAGGAGACTGAAGTGGTGTATAATGTTCCTCATATAATTTTAAGCTACACATATACCTAAAATAATTATAATCACATTCATTCCATATTTAATTTTATATATATTTAATGTATAACATTAAAATATTGTCAAAATCTTTTATAATCAGCAGAATTCTTGTGTAACCGTGTTAATAATCTATGAAATATCTCTTCTATAGAAGTGTATTAGAAATTTAAATTATTGTGTGAAATATTTGTAATGATTTTAAATTATTAAAAAAAAATTATGATATTCATAAATGTGAATATATAACATATTATGAAATAAAAAAACTGAAAAATATATTCAATATAGATTGTGAATGCTAAAGTCAACATCCCATGTATTTAACAAGACCAGTTAAAAAAATCATCACACATTCTAGTTTAATATAGATTGGAAACGCTTTCCCCCTTAAAATAAATACCATATTCTTCCTAATTTTTTTCTAGAATTTAGAAATCCATTTAAATCATACCAATCTTACACTTTGGTAAAACAATTTCTCAATATCCCATATTTCATGTCAAGGTTAATTACCTAACAATTAACCAATTATTCTTCATATGTGACCGTTTAAGGATTCATTTCTAGTGTCATTATATATAAATCCAGCATGTAACTTATATCTTAACAAATCCAGTGAAGTAATATCACACATTCTGGTTTAACATACATTCAACACGTTTTTTCCCTTAAAATCAATACCATATTCCTCTTAATTTTTTTCCAAGAATTTATAAAAAAATTTAAAGTAGAAAAAATAAAAATTATTTGGGTGATTATTAAGTTAATAACTTTATTAATATAGAAAATTAAATAATCACATTTACTTATACGTAATGTTTTGAGAGAATATCCAAGAACATACCTTCAAAATTCATACATGATTAAAAAATTTCAAATTACTTTCATATTCTGTCTTTCAAGTAGATATAGTTGATGATATTTCTTACATATTTAATAAAGGAGACTGTATGTATTTTCACAAATAGTATGTATGATAAGTAAAAGAAATTTCATGTATATTGAATATAAACATCACTTTTCTTAGATGATAATTCATAAATAAGGAAATTGAATTCAATATAATAATGTCAAAAGTATATTAATATAAACTTCAATATATGATAATATATAAACAATAAAGTAATTGAAATTTTAGCACATGGTAATGAAATTTAAACTTTAATATAAACTGTAGTAAAAAGTGTTATTTATATGGTGATATAAATAAGAATGTAAAATGAAATTTCATTAAAGTATAAAATTTAATATAAATTACAATATAAACTTTTATATAAATGAAAATATAAATAATTTTTGACATCATGATAAATAATTCCAAAGGAAATTATGTTTTTCACTATGAAACAACATGTATATTAATATAAAATTCAATATAAATAACTTGTACAATATTTAGTTAATGATAATACCAAAACATCATGAATATTAAGTGATTTAAATAGTGTTAATACTGATTAAAAACTGAAAATTCACGCATAAATTTCATGTATATGTAGAAAATGAGACTCTATGTATATTAAATAAATTAAACTAAAACAATATTCAATATAAATTGGAATTTCTATTCATGAAACTGCATACAGAAAGAAACTATTTTGTAGATAAGGTAATGACATTGTTTGAAGAAAAAATGCAAGTATATCTAGAAAATGAGACTTAATGAATTAAAAGAAACATCATATATATACAAGAAATGAAATTGCATTCATATTAAAAATAAAATCCATTTTAGTGCCCAATACTAAATACAAATTCACAAGATGGAGTATTTCATGTTTCAATAATATTTAGTCCATTAATTAAAAAATATTCATTACATTGTTATATTCATTTTTAATGCATTCAAAAGTTTATAAATATTCTATTATAATTGTTATAGTTATTTATATTACATTTAGAAAAATATTGGTTACAAGTTATATTACTCTAATAATATTGAATCCAATTCTCATGTTAATTCATGAATGATATTCATTATTGACAATACATGAAATATATTCATTATTAACATTTTTTAGGTCATTAAATGTATTTTCAAGAAGAATTTATGAATAAGTTTTATAGTGAAAATTTTTAGGCATAATTATTTCACATAATAATCAAAATATTAGAAATATGAAAATAATTAAATAATAATGTAAGTGGATGGAAAATATTAAACATCATAACAATTGTGTCTTAAAAGGTAAATCAAGTTATGTAATTAAAACATGTCATACCTTTGGGGCCTCACAAACCATGGATGCGACTATTTGATATTACATGCATTGTAACTAAATGTACATTAAAATAATAGTACATTATACATGTACAGAAACATAAAGTGAATTTAATTTAAAGTTACATATTTATGTATAGAAACTCAGTAAACTATAAGAAATTCATGATATACAATAAGAAATATACAGATACAAAACATCTTGTTGGATATAAATAAATACAAAATAATATATGAATGTAAAAAATTATTAAACATAAAGTTCATTATATATGTATTGAAACATAATATAGTGAATAAATATATACAATATGGTAGTTCAGATTAAAAATATTAAATAAACATTTCATTTTTCTCTAAAATGAAAGTGTATTAAACTAAATATATAGCAAACTAGCATTCATTACACATATACATAAATTAAATGTGCATTAAACTAAAAGTTCATTATATATGTATAAACTGAAATTCCATTACTAGTATTTAAAAATTCAATGCGTATTACAGTGAATGTTAATTTAACATGTATAATATGAAAGGGAATTAAATGAAAAGTGAAATACACATGAATTGAAAAAAATGGTCTCCCTTTTTGTGAACACATGATGACAAAAATGGACTCCCTTCTGAATTTAAATTAAGTGAAATATTTACTAGTAAAAAACTTAAACAAGATCATGTATTTATAAAGTTACAAACAATAATCTACATGAATCAAATAGTGAGTAAAACATGATTAAAATACCCAACATGAAATAGAATTTCTCTAAAATGGTACTAACTATAGAGTAACAAACGGATTAAACAATATTTGATCTGCACATTCTAATTACATTTTGTTTCATCATTTTGAACCCAAATCATATAAAATAACTAAAAAAATAATTTCACCATATAAATATTTAATATAAAATATTACAATTAGAAAAACCTACCAACATTTATGGATATTATATATTGTTTTCATTATTTCACAGTAGAAAAAAATAAATTTAACCAAGGTTTGGTGATTAAGTTTCAAAGGGAAAAATATATTCCTTTTAAAGGCTTAATAATATTCTACGATACCTTACTTATTTTGAAGTTGAGTATGATTGGAAATTTATGTATCACATCTTTGTAATATATTAATAAAGAGTCTAGTATAATCAAAGTATACAATAATATTCAAATGGGTAAATGTTGAAAGGTTCCGGGGCCCATAGTCAAAGCCGGTGGGCTGGAGATTTAAAAAAAATTCTTCGGCGGGTCAACAGAACTAGTCAATGTCGATGATACGATCTCTGGTAAGGTCTGAGGATCTCGTGTAAATTTTAAAGAGCACAAAAATTAATGTGAAAACATACCATTCTAGATCTGAAGGCACGCTCTACTGCAACTCATTGCTGGTGATCAATACTTGAAGAATCTATATTAGGATCTATCAAGATCATCCACACGCACTTCAAAAATCCACAGGAACATCGATCATTGAATTCTAGGTGATAGCGCGTTGATCTAATGATGTCTTCGAGGTCCCGACGATCACCGCATCGAGATTCCTTCGATGATTGAGAAAGATCTTGATCTGAGTTCTTGGATCATCTGCTCCTCTCTCTAGAAAACAAGAGGAGAGATAGGCTCTTATTTTCATTCCATAAAAAATGAATGGATAGTAAGAATGTCCACATAAGAGAGAGATCCACCTTCTTTATTTATAGTGGAGTTGATAAATACCTGGTTGGGTTCACCAACCCCCATTTATTTCAACGTCCACTAAATAAATAATTTCAAAGAACTAAACCACATTAATATTTTTTATTATTTTATCACATACTTTTAGTATATATAAAATATATTACGTGATAAAACTGATCCATTTAACTAGACTCTTTATCCCGCTTAATATTAAACGAACCTTGAATATTAAAATAATATTCGTTTGATTAATATTAACTTTTATTTACTAAAATTTTAAATACATTAAATAAATTCAATCCTAAATATTCATAACTTGAATATTAATGAATTTATTTAATTATTTTGGTGATTGAAAACTTTTACAACACTTGAATCCTATGGTGGGTCCCACCATGTCCATATACTTATTCAATTGAATAGTGAATATTATTGAATACGCTATTGTGTGTGACACTCTAGGCCCTTATATCAATAGTAGTGAATAAAATCCAGAGACCAAGAGCAGAGTATAGAAACCCATCACGGCCCCTAAAGAGATAAGGATTGTCATAGAAATGGAAACCAACCTACGAACACTGACTGTGTACTATAATCTCTTTATCATTAAATATCTTATAAAGTAGGACATACGCTTGTGTAATCATCCTTTTCTTGCTTTATTTTTGGTTGATCTATCCAGATAGATTTTCCTTTTAACTAATTTTTCCAAAGGCTTATAAAGGTAATACTATCCTGATCAACCAAGCCTGATATATACAACTTCTTAAACATAGAAGCAAAAAATCCTTTCTTGACCATTGAACCAATGTCATACCACCAAAGACGCACCCAAAACTAGCTACCTTGCCACAATTTCAATACCATGATTTTTTCCTTGCATCAAAGTATGAAATCAAAAGATACACATTGGTAATGGTATCAATTAAGGAGACCAATACACAAGTCCATAGATAAGAAAAACTAATGACACCCAAAAAATGTGTTATTTCTATTGGCGGGTATGTCCTCATGATCTCACTACTAGATATCACCAAGTGAGAACTTCATGAGAAGAAGTCTCAATGATTATGAGCCCCCAACACCTAATAGTCATACATATAATGTGTCTAGTAAGTAAGATGTATCTAGATGATAAAACATATATTTAAGATTATTGTCATAGTATCTCGAGGTTTTCATTATAGCCTAGGATCTGCTATAACCTATTGATATGACTATTAATCTAAGGAAATTACCATTATAAGAGTAGAAGTAGAAAAGTATACACTATAATTGTAAGATGACATCATGTATAACTAACTATACACATGATTTTGTAATCAAAAGTACGTCATAGTTGGGTATAGGTCACCCACTATTTCAACACTCCCACTGGTACTAGAGACAACTTTCTAACCCAACTTGTTAGCTACTCACATGATAAAGATCATGCTTCTATTGAGTAATGGATTTAACAGTTGGCTCTGCCAAATTTTCACTACGAGGAATATCTACTATATGCGACCTCATATCCTAGAGTGAAACTTCGCAAGATAAGGTATCCTTGATTATATCAATTTTTTCCATTTTCATAACTTGGAACCTTGGCTAGTATGAATCTCATAATTCACATTATGATAATACATTTATCACTAGGTGTGATTCCAATAACTGGAACAAATCATTGCATTCAACTACTTCTTAGATGCATTAGAAGCTGTAATGTACTCGGTATTTGTAGATATAGCTACCAATGGATGTTATGATCTTGAATCACTCATCACCTTAGACTAACTACGATACTAGACCAAATTGATCTAATTATTTCTAGTTTGTGTCTCACAAAAACTATTATACCCTGTAACACCCCAATATTTCATAGTAATTTTTTTTCTTTAAAGTAATTCAATAGATTGTACTACATGAAACACCGAGTTTGAGCACACCACGACTTACCAAACTATCCGTTCATGTAACACCCCAACCCTAGAAGCCCAGAGTCAGTGCATTATTATGTATCATTGGCCTGATCACAAAAGTTCAAGTATCGAAAGACAGATTAGTTTATTAGCCTTGGAAGTTATAGATACATTCATAAGGTTTGCATTAAACCAGGAAATGGAAAACTACCACAATATTGTTTCCATAGACAACACTGAGATCCCATAGACATTCCCTGTAGGTCAATCATAATATACTTCTTCACATCCTGGGAAAAATAAAACATAGAAAGGGGTGAGCTCGGATGCTCCGTAAGGATAAAAATATATCTGAAACTTTCATAAATAAGCATAAACATTTAATGCAATGTATAAGACTAAAATAAAATCCTTTTAAACTTGCAATTCAGCACAATATGGCAAAGATAAAATCAAAGTAATTCCATTTACTTACTCACATGGATACTCTACTAGTCTAATAATCACATTCAATATCAATAGACACTTTCATAATAATGAAATTCATAATTCCGAACTTTAATTTCTGTGTCAAGGACTCGTGCCAGGACCTAGGGGCTAACTGTAACCGGACCCCAACCCTGAGAGCCTCTGTAACCAGACTCCATCCCGGAGATCCTCTATGACCAGACTCCAACCCGGAGAGCCTCTGTAACCGGACTCCATCCCGGAGAGCCTCTATAACCGGACTCCATCCCAGAGGGTCTTCTATAACCGGACCCTAACCCGGAGGGCTTACTTTTACCAGTCCCCAACCTGGAACATTCTATTCCAATACATTCATCATAAGAAAAAGGATGAAATATAACTTAAACATTCATATTAAAACAAGAATACGAAATGAGAATAATTTAACCATAAACCATGAATGACATAAAAATAACTCATCCGCAGTCAAACATATCACAAAACCTTAAATAAAATAGGGAATATTTTTATCATAATAAATAAACTTCAATCAAGTGTACAATTTATCAAAGGATGTTGACATAGATGAAATCAAAACTATATGAGGTAAAAATATCTTTTTATTTTGAAATCATTTAAGAGTCACATAATTATAAATAAAACATTTATTTTGAAAATATTCTTATAATATTGTAAGGGAAGCTTCAAAGGTGTTATAATGTTAGATAATAACCACACCCACTGTATAAGTTAAAAATAATATTCTTACCTTGATTTTTATGAAAAGGTCATAAAGGACATTGTTTAGAAAACGATGGAAAGATTCCTTTAAAAATATATAAGGTCAAATAAGGGTATAAATGACTTTAAAACATAGATTAGTAAATATTAAAAATGTTTTGAAATACATTTTTTAATAAAACACAGATGTGAATGATAAAGAGGTCCCAGTAGATACTTACATAAAAACAACCTCGGATAATAAAGAGATTGTGAAATTAACCCTTAACCATTTGGTAAATTATGAAACATACACCCCATGAAATAATTACCATAAAATTAAGATATAAATAAACATAAATTAATGTGTATTACACAAATAACGAGTAAGATGAAAACCCCTTACCTTGTAATTTTACTTGGTCAAGGGTAGGTTAAACTCCTGTATAATGGTGAAATAATTGTTAATAAATTATACAAGAATCATATATATTAATATAATATCATATATGATCTTTTAACATTATTTTTTTAATAATATCTTAGTATTATTGTTGTTTCGGTGTTAACTGATTCATTTTCCTTTATATGATTTGTTACGTAAGTAAGGTTTGTTATGGATAGGATGTATCATATTCATATCCATAATGATATTAAGTCTTTAAAAATTATTTTTGATCATATAATTTAAATTATTCTTGAATGGATATGATGGGGAACGAATCTCATCGCGTTCGTGGAGATGATAATCCGTACGTACGCACGAGTGACAATATCATTCTTTTGATATTAAAATAATATATATTTGGATGTTATACCATATATACAGAATCATTATCATGTTATATTTATTATTTACATGAATTACATGTCATTATTATACCCATCCAAATAATAATGTATTGAATAACAATTACACCACGACGTGGAGATGGTAAGTCGTACGTACGCACATATGGTGACATGTCATTAAAAAGATGGATAGAATAATGAATATGGTTGTACCATATTTATTATGACATCACATTATATTGAAGATACTGGAGTTATTATTTTATAATGGAAACAACCAAGAAAGAGGAAGTGGAAGAAGAAAGGAACTTGAAAGAGGGTGGTGAAATCATCACCTCTTCTTCGGGTTCTTACTTTTGATTTGATCAAAAGGGATCCATAGGTTGGATTTATGATCAAAGGAAGGACTTTAGGATTAAATTAGGACAGTTGATAGGGTATTTTGGAAGGTTTTGGCCAAGAAAAATGGATTTTATGGTGTGAATTATAGATAAGGGGGAGTTCCCTTTTATAAGAGGAGTGAGGGGAATCTTAGGAAAAGCTAGAAATATTATTCTATAATAAAATAATTTTCGGTTTATAATGGGTACAAAGTGAATTATTTAAAGTATAAGGTGGGGATGGGTCAAAAACCACTCAAAAAATAGGTTTTTGACAAGTTTGGGTTACTATATTAACCTTATCTTTTATATTTAACTCTTAGTTAAATAGTTTGACTTTTACCATGTCTCTTTGTATTTTTATATTATATGGATAATAAACGTACCATAAACTTCCAAGAGAACCCCAATAGATTCATTAATGTCACATATAATATTATTTATTCCATTTGGCCGAACTTTATACTTTTAGTAATATTATATCAACTGATAATATTGTATTTGTTTTAAAAACTCATTTATGTTAATTTTGAGATTATTTAATAATTGATTTTTTTAAAGTCCTAAAAAAATTATTAATTAGAAATAAATACATTTAATAAACCCTAAAATTTCATAATCACCTATAAATTTTTTTTATGTCATCAAAAATTTCAAATTATATTTATTTTAGTATTTATAATATGATTTATTTCATTCTTTTATTAATAAAGAAAATACTACATCATCATTGTGTGATAAATAAATTTAAATATTCAATGTCTAAAAATTATAAATAAAATACCACTATGTAGGAAATATTTTTATATTTATAATGAATATTTACAGTAGAAGAGATAACATGTATAACCCTATGTAAAAATTGTTTTACTAAAAGATATATGCTTATGTCATGTTTGTGTTTACTTTAACTTAATTAATATAAAGTGTCATTATCACTTAAAAGTGGCTACATGGGGTCCCAAAATTGACAAAAAGATTCCCATGGTCGTACATGTATCATCTAATAGAGTTAGGACACGTGTTAGGGTAATTGAATATTATTATAATATTATTTGTTTACCCTTATTTACCAGATTTACCCTTTAAACATGGTAAATAAAATATTTATCAAAGTAATTATTCAAAATGTATAAAAATAAAAGTTACCTATTCACCCAATTTGTAACTCCTGATTCTAAATATAGAATCCATTTTTATAAATTTATAGCATAGAAGTGTCAGAAATTAATTTAAAATTAATTCCCGTTGTCAAAATAAAAAAGCGTGTTTTTAAGAAATAATAACTATCAAAAGATTGACACTTGCTTCTGCCAGTTTAAATGTGAAATTAAATCAAATGACCAAAATTGGATTAAATGGTAAAAATATAATTTAGTTATACTTTAAAACCACTCAATAGTATAATTTATCACTATAAATTATTTTGATTAAAAAAGTTGTTTTAATTAAAATTTAGTATTTTTCACTATTCGACAACAACTGAATGTTTTCAGAAAAATACCAAAAATTCACCCTAGGATAATTTTGATATTCCAAATTCAAAAATGAATTCTATTTTACCAATTTCAAAACATATAAGTTTCATTTAAAATTAATTCCCGTTGTCAAAACCAAAAAGAGTGTTTTTAAGAAATAATAACTAACAAAAAATTGATACTTGTTTATGTTCAATTTCAAATTGAAATTTTTTCCAATGAATAACATTGGATTAAATGGTAAAAATATAATCTATTTATACTTCCAAACCATTAAAATTTATAATCTAACACTACAAATTATTTTGATTAAAAAAATTGTTTTTAGTTAAAATATAGTATTTTTCACTATTCACCCCAATATGAAAGTTATCAGAAAAACACCAAAAATTTATTGAAAATAAATTATTTTTTCTTGATTCTAAAGAATAAGGTTATTTTATCAAATTTAATATATAAAAGTTTTAAATATTGGATTTAAAAAAGGTTCGCCCTTAAAAGGTGGTAAAATTGCATTTTTTTGAAAAATACATCTTTTATATGAAATAAATGAATTTGTTCTTACATTATCTCTAAGAAACTCATAATATGGATTCTATAATTATAAGTATTATATAAAGTTCAAAATTAAGTTAATACTATTCCTAACTTCTTTTGAACGGCTAGTTTAGTAAGTCGTGGTGCGCTTAAACTCAGTGTTGCGTGTAGTGAAAGTTATTGAATTTATTTGAAGAAATAATGTACTATGAAATATTGGGGTGTTAAATTATTCCATCCTTCAATAAATTACATCCTCGCAATTTAAAATTGTTCTTCAAAAATAAAAGGTTGAAAATATAAAACATCTTTGTGGGAAAACTCACATCGGAAATTGGGTTAATAAAATTTAGTCTTAATAAGAGAAAAAGGGGAATGAAAAAGTCACCAACAAATTATGATTTCAATTAGGAGAAAATTGGTGGAAATTAAGGACACATAATTGGGGGAAAATGTAAATATTTATAGGGATTTATTGAGGTCATCAGTCACAAACAACTGTAGAATTGAGGGCCTCAAATCCATCAATCTATGATGATTTAAAATATCATCGGTTCAACAAAACATAAGGTGTTAAGATAACACATTTTTAGTTTTAAGATCCCTTACCTAATGTTTAAGAATTATTTTTTCATAGAATGAGAGAAGACAAAAAAAATATACTTGATAAGTATAGTTCCATCCTTTAACTAATTTATACCACAAACTCATATTTCACTCTAAAAGATAATAGAACTTAAAAAAAATATTTTATTTATCCTCTTTATATAGGATCCACAAAAAAATGAATTTATAATTCATCTACCAGACCTTTTAAAAAAACTACATTATTCAATCCAGGACATCACGTGGGCCAGTGGTAGGTGATACACCATTGTTGCCCTTTGGTTGCAGGTTCAAGTCTCACAGCCTTACAGGATGCAACGAGTTGCCACCCGACCTCTGGTTTGTCCTTTTTATGGCAATCAAAAATAATATCAAACTAAAATTATCCAAAATAATTTTTTCCAAACTCCCAGTCCAAAATTTATAAGGAAGGTAAACATAATAAAGATCCTTTTTGTCACGTAATAACATGTGAACACCTTCATCATGTATTCCTTTAAAACACTACAACATCATGAATTACCATAAAACCTTATTGATTACATTCATAATCTCTTATTTTTTATAGAATACTGGATATACTCCTTCTATCCAAAAATGTTGTAGAATTCAACAATGATGGAATATAAAAATCATTAATTAGTTTCAAGGTAGTCAAGAATATCCAATATAATTTATCAAAATCAACCATCTCTTATTCCAAAATCACTACCTCGTTATCAGGGCCATATTAAGGATTTCCTTTCCTTTAACCATGTATTTTCCAAAAAGTGTAGCTTACTATTAAGTCACTTATCTTAGAACCATATAATCTAAAATCCTCCATAAAATTGTACTGCAGTACAATCCTTATTTATCTCCATAATTCATATAAACAATATATTGTTGATACAACACTCAAATGAAATAATTCTATAATAACAACATAATAACACTATCCATTCCTCTTCATCTGAGGTAGTATCATAACTTGATTATTATCCTATAGCATCATTTGCGGTATACTTTGATGGCTGGGACATTGATTCGCGTACTGTCCCAACGCCTTGCAGATGAAGCATTGTATATTTGCAACTTTTTTCTTACCCTTGCAATCACGTACTTGGTGTCCTTTTTCTCCACACTTATAACAAACCACCATTCCCTTTAAGCATTTACCACGGTTATTCTTTCCATAGTTATCACATATGGGGAAATCCTTCTTTTCCCTCTTCCATTTATCCATCTTTCTCTCTTCCATCCTTTTCTTCTCTTGCTTCCCATCAAAGCCATAGTACTTAGATAATTATTTACTTATCTTATTAAGAAATGATACTATTTCTTCATATGTTGAGAATACATTGGAGACTATTTCCCTTCTAAATGTTGGATAAATATCATGAAAGATATGATCCTTCATACTCTTTGGATCATACGTATTGCTGGAGTTAAAATTCCTTCTACTAGGCCAATGGCATACACTAGGTCACTTTATGAATTGTAATTAATAATTCCAAACTTGTAAAATACCTAATGTAAATTGGATAGTTTATGGATATAATCCATAATCATAAAAATATTTTTCTTTATGGAGGTATATACTCGTAAATCCTTCAAAATTATTTGTAAAGAAAATGATAATTATCCTAAGCATGTCCCCTGAGAGTGTCATAACCAAGAGTGCAGCAAGGCCCGTTGTCGTGTACCAGTTCCCATTCAAGTCTAGCTCAAAGCAGTGTTTTCAGGTTTTACCCCTAAGTACATCTGTTCTAGAGCCGCCTCTACGTGCTCATATCAAGAAAAAGATGTATTTTCTTGGAAAACTCACAAAATCTCTACAATACAAAAATTATAGGATGTTCTTCTATACTAATCCTGAAAGTATATCTTAGGGCTATGTGCTCTAATCAAAGTTTATCTAAATCTAGTTTCCATGGTTTGTACTAAACTTCCTCTGATACCAAATGTAACACCCCGACCCCAGAAGACCAGAGTTGGTGCATTATTATGTATCATTTTCCTGATCACAAAATATCAAGTCTCTAAAGACCGATTAGTTTAGTAGCCTTGAAAGTTCTAGATACATTCATCATAAGAAAAGGTTGAAATATAACAAAAACATTTGTATTAAAACTAGCATATGAAATGTGAATACTTTAACCATAAACCATGAATGGCATAAAAATAACTCATCTGAAGTAAAACATATCACGAAACCTTAAATACAATTTTGTATATTTGTATCATAATAAATCAACTTCAATCAAGTGTACAATTTATCAAAGCATTTTAACATAGATGAAATAAAATCTACTTGAGAGAAAAATCTCTTTCTATTTTGAAATAATGTAAGAGTCACATAATTATAAAGAAAACATTTATTTTGAAAATATTATTATAATATTTTAAGGGACTCTTCAAAGGTGTCATAATGGTAGAAAATAACCACACCCGCCGTATAAGTTAAAAAACATTCTTACCTTAATTTTGATGAAAAGGTCATAAAGTACCTTGTTTGGAAAACGATGGAAAGATTCCTTTAAAAACATATAAGGTCCAATAAGGGTATAAATGACATTAACCCATATTTTATTAAATAGTAAAAATGTTTTGAAATAAATTTTTTAAGAAAACAAGGATGTGAATGATAAAGAGGTCCCAGTAGATACTTATGTAAAAACAACCTCAGATAATAAAGAGATTGTGAAATTAACTGTTACCCATTTAGTAACTTATGAAACATAAACCCCATGAAATAAGTACCATAAAATGAAGATGTAAATACACATAAATTAAAGTTTATTACACAAATAATACAATTATGGGTAGTACATACACCACACAAAAGGAAATAATGGCGATATAGCATGAATCTCACGAGAACAAGGAGTGAGATGAAAACCCATTAACTTGTAATTTTCCTTTGTCAAGGTTAGGTTAAACTCCTGTATAATGGTGAAATAATTGTTAATAAATTATACAATAATCATATATATTAATATGATGTCATATATGATCTTTTAACATTTCTTTGTTAATAATATCTTAGTATTATCGTCATTTTGGGTGTTAACTGATTCATTTTCCATTATATGCTTTGTTACCTAAGTAATGTTTGTTATGGATAGGATGTATCATATTAATATTAATAATGATATTAAGTATTTAAAAATTATTTTTAATAATCTAATGAAAATTAGTCTTGAATGGATATTATGGGGAACGAATCTCATCGCGTTCATGGAGACGGTAATCCGTACGTACGCACGAGCGACAATATCATTTTTTTGATATTAAAATAATATATAATTGGATGTTATATCCTATATAAAGAATCATTATCATGTTATATTTATTATTTACATCAATTAATCATCATTATTATACCCATCCAAATAATAATGTATTGAATAACAATTACACCATGACCTGGAGACGGTAAGCGGTGCGTACACACGTATGGTGACATGTCATTAAAAAGATGGATAGAATAATGAATATGGTTGTACCATATTTATAATAACATCAAAGTTTATATAAGATACTGGGGTTATTATTTTATAATGGAAACAAAAAAGAAAGAGGAAGTGGAAGAAGAAAGGAACTTGAAAGACGGTGGTGAAATCATTACATGTTTTTCTGGTTCTTCCTTTTTATTTGATCAAAAGGGATTCTTAGGTTGGATTTATGACCAAAGGAAGGAATATATGATTAAGGGAGGATATTTTAGAGGATATTTGGGCAGGGTTTGGCTGAGCCAAATGGATTTTATGGTGTTAATTATAGAGAAGGGCCAATGCCCGTTTATAAGAGGAGTGAGGGGCACCTTAGGAAAAGCTAGAAATATTATTTTATAATAAAATAATTTTTGGTTTATAATGGCTCCAAAGTAGATTATTTAAAGGATAAGGTGGGTATGGGTCTAAAACCACTCAACCAATAGGTTTTAGAAAAGTTTTAGTCACTATATTAACCTTATCTTTTATATTGAACTCTTAGTTAAATAGTTTGACTTTTACCATGTCTCTTTGTATTTTTAAATTATATGGATAATAAACATATCATAAACTTACAAGAGAACCCCAATAGGTTCATTAATGTCACATATAATATTATTTAGGAATTTTGGCCGAACCTTAGACTTTTATGAATATTATATCAACCAATAATATTGTATTTGTTTTAAAAACTCATTTATGTCAATTTTGAGATTATTTAATAATTGATTTTTTCTAAAGTCCTAAAAATATTATTAATTCAACATAAATAAATTTAATTAACCCTAACATGTCATAGTCACATATAAATTTTTTTATGGAATAAAAACGTTCAATTTATTTTTATTTGAGTATTTATAATATCATTTATTTGATTATTTCATTAATAAGAAAAATACTGCATTATCATTGTGTCATAAATAAATTTAATTATTAAATGTATAAAAATTATAAATAAAATAAAATTATGTATGAAATATTTTTATCTTTCTAATTATTATTTATAGTATAATATATAACTTGTATAACCTTATGTAAAAATTGTTTTACTAAAAGATATATGCTTATGTCATTTTTGTGTTTACTTTAACTTAATTAATATAAAGTGTCATTATCACTTACAAGTGGCTCCATGGGGTCCCAAAATAGACCCAAAGATGCACATGGACGGACATGTATCATAAAATATGGTTAAGACATGTGTTAGGTTAATTTAATATTATTATAATATTATTTTTTACCCTTATTTACCAGATTAACCCTTTAACCATGGTAAATAAAATATTTACCGAAGTAATTATTCAAAATGTCTAAAAATAGAAGTTACCTATTTACAAAATTTGGACCTACTGATTCTAAATATAGAATCCATTTTTCTAAATTCAAAACACATAAGTGGAAGAAATTAATTTAAAATTAATTCTCATTGTCAAAACAAAAAGCGTGTTTTTAAGAAATAATAACTATAAATAGATTGACACTTTCTTATGTCCAGTTTAAATGTGAAATTACGTCCAATGACCAAAACTGTATTAAATGGTAAGAATATAATCTAATTATACTTTAAAACCACTCAATATTATAATTTATCACTATAAATTATTTTGATTAAAAATGTTTTTTTTAATTAAAATTTAGTATTTTTCACTATTCGTCAAAAACTGAATGTTTTCAGAAAAATACCAAAAATTCACACCAACCTAATTTTGATATTCTGAATTTAAAAATAAATTCTATTTTATCAATTCTAAAAAATATAAGTTGAATTTAAAATTAATTCTCATTGTCAAAACCAAAAGGAGTGTTTTTAAGAAATAATAACTAACAAAAGATTGATACTTGTTTATGTTCCATTTCAAAGTGAAATTATTTAAAATGAATAAAATTGGAATAAATGGTAAAAATATAATCTATTTATACTTACAAACCATTAAAATTTATAATTTAACACTGCAAATTATTTTGATTAAAAAAGTTGTTTTTAGTTAATATATAGTATTTTTTACTATTCACCAAAATATGAAAGTTATCAGAAAAACAACAAAAAATTATTAAAACTAAACTCTTATGTCTAAATTATGAATAATAAGTTTATTTTTTCAAATTTAATATATAAATGTTTTAAATATTGTATTTAAAAAAGGTTCGCCCTTAAAAGGCGGTAAAATTGCATTTTTTGAAAAATACACTTTCATCTGAAAAAAATGAATTTGTTACTAAATTATGTATAAGTAACTCATAATATGGATTATATAATTATAAGTATTATATAAAGTTCAAATTTCAGTTAATACAATTCATAACCACTTTTGAACAGCTAGTTTGGTAAGTTGTGGTGCACTTGAACTCGGTGTTGCGTGTAGTGCAAGTTATTGAATTACTTTGAAAAAATAATGTAATATGAAATCTTAGGGTGTTACAGTTAAAAAAGAAATTATGAATAATATTAACTGAATTTTGAATTTTATATACTCCATAAAATTTTAGAATCCATATTATGTGTTTCTTAGACATAATATAAGAACAAATTCATTTTTTTCAAATAAAAGAAGTATTTTTCAAAAAAATCAATTTTACCACCTTTTAATGACAAACCCTTTTTAAAAAAAATATTTGAAACTTTTATATATTAAATTTAATGAATTTAAATTCTTCTTCAAAATTGGGATATAAAAATTTATTTTGGAAATTTTTTTGGTACTTTTCTAATAACATTCATATTTTGATGAATGGTGAAAAATATAAATTTTAATTGAAAACAACTTTTTTAATAGAAATAATTTATAGTGTTAAATTAATAATTTTAATGGATTAGAAGTATAATAAGATTATATTTTTATCATTTAATACAATTTATTTCATTATAAGTAATTTCACATTCAAATTTGACATAATCACATGTTAATCTTTTGATAGTTTATACTTCTTAAAAATCCACCTTTTGGTTTTGACAATGAGAATTAATTTTAAATTAATTAATTCTACTTATATTTTTTGAATTTGGTTAAATATAATTCATTTTTGAATTTGGAATATTAAAATTAGATTATGGTGATTTTTTGGTATTTTTCTGAGAACTTTCAATTTTTGATGAATAGTGAAAAACACTGTGTTATTGTTTAAAACCAAATTTTTATTTAAATAATTAGTTATTTTATTTTAATTTATTATAGGTCAAAATAGATACATAATGCCTATATATGTTCAATGTAATTCATTGGAGTCATTTTATAATAAGTTCAGATATATAAAATTTTATTGAACTTTTTAGTGTCTTTTACCCACATTCTAAGTGTATTTACAAATTTGCATAAAACATAATTTTACCAATTTTGTCAGTTGAATTTCAAAAATATGAGAGAAACAGTTGATATAAGTATGTAAAATGTGGTTCTATAAGATGAAAATAATTTTTGGTGAATAGTAACTTTTGACTTTTATTTACCACGGTTAAAAGTAAATAGGGTAATTAAGGGTAAAATGATATTAAAATTACCATAACACATGTCCTACTTCTATTGGATAAATATAATTCGACCAAAAACAACCTTAGGATTAAAATATGACCCTTTGGGTCCAGTTGGATTAGATTTGAACATTTATTATTATTTTATTTAAAGAAGAGTTAAAAGAGTCATATTCAATGTTTAATAACTAAACCATTTTTAATATAGGGTTATTCATAAGATAAATTCAACTATAAATATTGATTAGAAAGATAACAATATTTACTACATAATAATATTTTAGTTATAATTTTTAGACATTAAATAAATAAATTTATTTATGACACAATGATGATGCAGTAATTACCTTTTTAATGATAGATTAAAATAATTGATATTATAAATATCCAAATAAATTCAATTTGAGACTTTTGATGAATTACACTAATTTTATTGGTTAATATTAAATTTTAGGGTTGATTAAATAATTTTTTTTTTCTAATTAATTATGCTCTTATGATTTTCACAACAACCAAATACTAAATAATGTCAAAATTGACATAAATGAGTTTTTAAAACAAATACTATATTATTGGTTGATATAATACTACTTAAAATCTAAGGTTCTATAAAAGGGATTAAATAAAATTATATATGTCATTAATGACCCACTTTAGGTTCTCTTGGAAGTTTAGAGTAAGTTTATTAACCATACAGTGTAAGAATACAAGAATACATGGTAAAAGTTAAACGATTTAACTAAGAGTTGAATCTAAAAGATAAGGTTGAAATGGTAACCAAAACTTGTCTAAAACCTATTGGTTGGGAGGTTTTCAACCCATACCAACCTTAGATTAAAAATAAATCATTTTTTAGCCATTAGAAACCAAAAATGATTTTATTATAAAATAATATTTCAAGGTTTTTCTAAAGTGAACCTCACCTCTCTTATAAAAGGGTACTTCCCCTTCTCTTAATTTCACACCTCCAAAGCCATTTGGTTCGGCCAAACCCTTCCCAAATATCCTCCCAACATCCCTTAAATCAACCTAGAGTCTTTACTTTGATCAGAAATCCAACCTAAGGATCTCTTTTGATCAAATCAAAAGGAAACACCCGAGGAAGAGTTAATAATTTCACGACCCTCTTTCAAGTTCTTTTCTTCTTCCACTTCCTTTTTTGTTTCTATGCCCAAATAATAAATCCAATACCTTATAAACATTGTGATGTTATTATAAATATGGTACAACCATATTCATTATTCTATCCATCCTATAAATGACAAAGTCACCATAAATGCGTACGTACGACTTACCATCTCCACGTCGTAGTGTAGTATCTTATTCAAACACTTCATTATTTGGATGTGTATAATAATGAGTATAACTGATGTAAATAATAAATATAACATGATTATAACTATTTATATATGATATATTATCCAATTACATACAATTTCACCATCAATATAATGATATTGTTGCTCGTGCGTATGTACGGATTACCGTCTCCACGAAGGCGATGAGATTCATTCCCCGTCATAATCATTCAAGAATAATTTTAATTTTATGATTGAAAATAATTTTTATGAACATAAAATTATTCTGTATATGAATTAAATACATCCTATACATAACAAACATGTCTTACGTAACCAAGCATATAATGGAAAATGAATTAGTTAACACCCGAAACAATGATACAACTGAAATATCATTAACAAAGAAATATTTGAAGATCTTATATGATACCATATTTATGTATTTGGTTCATGTATAATTTAATAACAATTATTTTACCATTATACTGGAGGTTAACCAACCCTATACTAAGTAAAAGTACAAGGTAAGGAGTTTTCATCTCACTTCTTATTCCTTTGAGATTCATGCTATATTGCCTCTATTTCCTTTTGTGTGGTGTATGTACTGCCCATGATTGTATTATTTGTGTAATATAATTTAATATATGGGTATTTACATCTTAATTTTATGATACTTCTTTCTTTGGGTGTATGTTTCGTAAGTTACCAAATCGGTAAGGGAATTTCAAAATTCAATTTCCACTCATTGGGCTTTACGCATACTTCAATGATTTTTTACTCCAAGATTATGTGTGGAATAACTATTTATTATTTATGTAGTAATATCCATTCCCATTTCTGTGGATATACCTTTGATACACATAATCACTCCATTGATAAATTTACATTCCTTTGATATGAACTTTTTAACGGCAATCTTAACTCAATTTCCATTCGTTGAGTTAAACATCCATGTCATTGGTTTTGTTTTTACAAGAATATGTGTGAATGTAACATGATTGATTTACACTACATATCCAATTATATTGAGTGTATTTATATTTTTAACACATAATTATTTCATTGATTTATCCTTAATCTAAGGATACATTAATTATAAGGTATTTCGTCTCAATTTACATTCCTTTGAGACCTCTTTGTCGGTATGCACCATTTCACTTTTATATGGTGTATATACTGTCCTTTGAAATATTATATCGTGAATCCATTTATTCTAATGATATTATAATGTTTTTATTAATTTTATTCTTCAATTACTTGTATTCAAGCGTCTTTTATTTGGTTAGGAACTCTTTAACTAAAATATTGTTTTAAATGTTTTAAATATTTATTATTCTAAATCTTTATCTTTAATGTCCATGTTTTAAAAATAGTTTTAAGTATTTATTTATATGGACATGAATGTTTTGAATTCAAAATTCCTTTTAAATGTTTCAAAGTGTTATGGGACACATTGATTCAAAAATCTCTTTTAAATGAATTCTTTTATAAATAGTATAACATTTAAATGTTTTCAAGAAAAAGGGAATATTTCGATCAAATAGTTTTAATGACTATTTTCACCTATTTAAATATCCTTCAGTGTATTTTATTCTTGATTTAGGTTGATTTATTATAATACAATCATCCATATTTTATTGAATGAGTTATGTTTGACTGTGGATGTACTATTTTATGCCATTTGTGGTTTGTGGTTAAAATATTGACATATCATATGCTAGTTGTAATATGAATGTTTAGATTATGTTTCAAACTTTTCATGTGAGGAATGAATTAGACTTAGGAATTTATGGGTTGAGCTCGCTATAGCTCCTCGATGCATCGGTAGGTCTCATGAGACAAACTAGTGTCTTGGTACAAGGCCTTGACAAAATCTTATTTGTAGTCTTGGTACAAGGCTTTGACTATATGGTTATGAATTCTGCCATTATGAATTCCATCATTACGAAAGTGGATATTTATATTGTATGTGATTATTCAACTAGTAGAATATCCATGTGAATAAGTAAATATCATTATTTGATTTTATCTTTTCCATATTATGCTGAAGTTTAAGTTTAAAAGGCTTGTGTTCTAGTCTTATACATTACCTTAAATGTTTGTTCTTATTTATGACAATTAATGCTATATTGTTATCCTTACTGAGAATTTGAGTTCACCCCTTTATTATGTTTTATTTTTCCCAATATAGAAAGAAGTATATTACGATTAACCTATAGGAATTGGATAAGCGATATAAGAGTTTTCAAAGGGGACACAATGTTGTTTTTTTTATTTCATGATGTAATATAAGACTTATGTATGTATCTAGTACTTCCAAGGATTCTAAAATGATCAGTCTTTTAGGACATGATTCCTTATATCATGTCAATGTTATGTAATAATGCACCTATTTTGGGTAACTAGGGTCAGGGCATTACAGTTGGTATCAGAGGAAGTTTAGTAAAAACCTTGTAAGCTAGATTTAGAAAAAACTATGATTAGGAAACACTACCCTATGATAGATATTGAGGATTAGTATAGAAGAACATCCAAAAATTTTGGTAATGTAAATATTATGTGGGGTTTCCAAGCAATACATCCCTGTCTAGATACGAGCAGGTAGAGGTGGCTCTGGAACAGATGTACCTATGAGTGAAAACCCCGACAAGGAGTTTCGAGTTTGACCTGAGGTATCATGGTACACGACAACAGGCCTTGCCACACTCTTGGTTATGACACTCTTGGGGGATATGCTTCGGATAATTCACATTTTATTTACAAACCGATTTGAAGGATATTAATATAAGATGAGAAAAAATAACCTTGGTGAATTCTAAGGTGTTTTAGATTGAAAATAAGGTGTTATGATATTCTATAAATGATTTTACGACTCACACTATGCTTTCTTTTGTTAGTTAATGGATGGATTCTAAGGAAGTCATAGTAACATTGAACATGATGTACAAGGGGGAACAGTGGTGGAAATGAGAAACGAAATTGAATGTTGATAGGTGTAAAAGATATCGTGTTCATACCCAATCAGTTTTCCAAAAATATGATCAAAAACATATTTATTAACCAACTCTTGAACTCAACAAATAAGATAAAGGCGATGAATGATAAGAGCTCTAGAAGTGGAGACCATGGAGAAAAGAAATCTCAATTTACATCATGTAGGAAATGTGGAAGGAGAAACCCAGGGAAGTGTCTCAATGGAATAAATAAATGATTTATGTGTGGGAAATAAGGACATAAAGTAAATAATTGCCGAAGAAAAATGAAGAGTACTATGGAAGGAAATAAAAATGATCCGAAGAATCCATTTATAGTAATTTTTCGTAAATGTAGGGGACCTGGGCATTACCTGAGTGAATT
This sequence comes from Viscum album, assembly GCA_963277665.1. Taxonomy (NCBI): domain Eukaryota; kingdom Viridiplantae; phylum Streptophyta; class Magnoliopsida; order Santalales; family Viscaceae; genus Viscum; species Viscum album. The sequence goes on from OY728129.1 coordinate 5,464,219, forward strand.
CCCTATTCTATAGGATAACCTCTTGGTAAAGAAAGAACCTATATGGAAATACATGGATGGTGAAATGTTTAAAAGTATTAGTGATCTTTGTTGATGGGATTACTTTGGAGGACTTTTCACTTGTATATGTAACCCTACAGTTTGTTATGTGAAAATGCTATTTTAGGAAGAATTATCTTTTCTATTGTTGATATAGTTATAAATAACCATTTGGGCTTATATGATCCTTGAATTTGAGAAAATTACAAGTTATTAAATTTTGGGGTGAAAATGCATGGTATGAGATAACATATGTGGTGAAATTATGTTATGGTTATTTTGAGTATTTTATCTCATTTTGGGAATGTTATAAAATATATTTTTTTGAAAAAGGACAACACACAGACCATGTGACAACCAATTTCTTTGGACAATGCTGCAGGAATCTAACTTACAACCAGAGTGCGATTGGGATTTATTGCTTACCATTAGACTATGTGAAGTCCCTGGTTAGTGTGACTAATTATTTTTAGTTAAAAAATTTTATTGATCAATAATAATTTGATTTGGGATCTTATGACTTATCAAATGGATATCCTTAGTATAGGAAAATGATTTGGTGATTAAGTGATATATGTTATTTTGGAAGATGTTTGCTCTGTTGGGAACACTATATACCTAAGGAAAATAGAATACAATGGGATTTTATTTGAGGAGTAATGGTGGATTTTTATCTATGTTTTTGTTGTGGATTTATAGTGATTTGGGTTATTTATGAACATTATTAACCTATCATAGAGAATATTTGATTAGGTTAATCACTTTTAAGTATGTGACTTTAAGAGTAGTTGATGTTATTTGGAGATACAATTTAACATGGAAGACTGCGTAATGAAATTCTTCTAAGTTTTGGGTTTCAATATTAGTTTGGATTATATTGAAGGATTTTAAGAACAATTTTTTATTGAATGGTATTTATTGAACTTTGGGTATTGTTGGTTTAATTTTAGAAATTAAGATTAGTATTTCTTTCCCTAAAGGATTATCCTTTTTGGGGACCATCTGATCTTGTACTAACCATTTTGGTTTTGGTTAATCTTTAAAGACAAGGTAAATATATAGTTTATCCTTTGTGAATTATGTGATTCTCTAGATGTTCATTCTATCACTTAAGGTCTGACCAAGTCATCTTGAATAATCATCGTTTGAAAAAAAAGATTTAGTGGTAGAAATTTATTAAAGGATGAAAATCTACTTAAAATGTAAGTATATCTCTTTATGTCATTAGTCAATATCATTAATAAATTCCTAAACTTTATGAAATAGAACTTAAAACAAAAAACGTTGTCTGTTTACTTTTCCTACTAGGAAACTAATGACCATTTATCCCATCACAATTTTGTGGTTTTCTTCTTGTTAACTTTCTATTGATCATGTTTTCTATCACTCGCTATCAGAACTTGACAATTAGTTTATCTTCTATATCCATGTTTTTCTATATGGAATCCTAGTATAGGTTATCTCGGGTGACTTCTGTACTTCTCTTTATTTCTTTTAAAGTGATAGTTTTATTGACTCTTTTTCCAATGTGAGACTTTCAATGAAGTTCCTAAACCCAATTTTAAAATTTCAAGGATGCAATTTCCAAAAAGGGGGAAGAATGTAACACCCCATGATTTCATAGTAAGTTTTTTTTCTTTTAAGTAATTCAATAGCTTGCGCGACATGCAACATCGAGTTCGAGCACACCACGGCTTACCAAACTAGGCGTTCAAAAAGCAGTTATGAATAGTATTAATTGAATTTTGAATTTTATATACTTCATAAGATTTTTGAATCCATATTATGTGTTTCTTAGACATAATATAAAAACAAATTCATTTTTTCATATAAAAGAAGTATTTTTCAAAAAATAAAAGTTTACCACATTTTAATGACAAACCATTTTTAAAACTAATATTTGACACTTTTATATATTAAATTTAATGAAATTAAATTCTTCTTCAAAATTGGGACTTACAAAATTTGTTTTGGATAATTGTTTGGTACTTTTCTAATAACATTCATTTTTAGACGAATAGTGAAAAATACTAAATTTTAATTGAAAATATCTTTTTAATCGGAATAATTCATAGGGTTAAATTATCAATTTGATTGTTTTAGAAGTATAATAATATTATATTTTTATCATTTAATACAATTTAGGTCATTATAAGTAATTTCACATTTAAATTTGACATAAACACATGTCAATCTTTTGATAGTTTTTACTTCTTAAAAACTCGCCTTTTGGTTTTGACAACGGTAATTAATTTTAAATTAATTAATGGTAATTATATTTTTTTAATTTGTTAAAATATAAATCATTTTTGAATTTGGAATATCAGAATTTTCTTAGGGTGAATTTTTGGTATTTTTTTGAGAACTTTCAATTTTTGATGAATAGTGAAAAACACTGTTATTGTTTAAAACCGAATTTTTATATAAATAATTTTTTATTTTATTTTAATTTATTTTAGGTAAAAATAGATACATAATACCTATATATATTCAATGTAATTTATTGGAGTCATTTTATAATAAGTTTATATAAATAAATTTTTATTGACCTTTTTACTGTCTTTTACCCACCTTCTAGATGTATTTAAAAATTTGTCAAAATATTAATTTTACTACTTCTGTGAGTTGAATTTAAAAAATTGGAGAGAAACAGTTGATATCATTAAGTAAAATTTGGTTCAATAAGATGAAAATAGTTTTTGGTGAATAATAACTTTGGACTTTTATTTACCATAGTTAAAAGTAAATAGGGTAATTAAGAGTAAAAATGATAGTATAATTATCCTACCACATGTTCTAATTCTATTGGATAAATATAATTCTACCAAAAACAATATTAGGAATAAAATATTACCCCATTTGGTACACTTGGATTAGATTAGGACATTTATTATTATTTTATTTAAAGAAGAGTTAAAAGAGTTTTATTCAATGTTTAATAACTAAACCATTTTTAATATAGGATTGTACATTAGATAAATTCAACTATAAATATTAATTAGAAAGATAATAATATTCCCTACATAATGGTATTTTATTTATAATTTTTAGACATAATTAAATTTATTTATGACATGATGATGATGCAATAATTACCTTTTTAATGAAAGATTAAAATAATTGATATTATAAATATCCAAATAAATTTAATTTGAGACTTTTGATGAATTACACTAATTTTCTAGGTTAATATGACATTTTAGGGTTGATTAATTTTTTTTTTGAATTAATCATGCTGTTATGATTTTCACAAAAACCAAATACTAAATAATGTCAAAATTGACATAAATGAGATTTTAAAACAAATACTATATTATTGGTTGATATAATATTTCTAAAAATATAAGGTTTGTCCAAAGGGATTAAATAATATTATATATATAATTAATGAACTACTTGAGGTTCTCTTGGAAGTTTATAGTATGTTTATTAACCATATAGTGTAAGAATACTAGAAGACACAGTAAAAGTTAAATTATTTAACTAAGAGTTAAATCTAAAATATAAGGTTAAAATGGTAACCTAAACTATTCTAAAACCTTTTTGTTGAGATGTTTTAGATACATCCCCACCTTATCTTCTAAATAAATCATTTTGGAGCCATTAGAAACCGAAAATGATTTTATTATAAAATAATATTTCAAGGTTTTCCTAAAGTGACCCTCACCTCTCTTATAAAAAGGTACTTCTCCTTATCTTAATGTCACACCTACAAAGCCATTTGTTTTGGACAAAACCTCCCAAATATCATCCCCACTTCCCTAAAATCAACCTATAGTCCTTACTTTGATCAAAAAGTCAACCTAAGGATCCCTTTTGATCAACTCAAAAGGAAACACCTGAGGAAGAGGTAATAATTTCACCACCCTCTTTCAAGTTCATTTCTTCTTCCACTTCCTATTTTTTTACATACCAACATAATAAATCCAGTAACTTCTACATACTGTGATGTTATTATAAATATGGTACAACCATATTTGTTATTCTATCCATCCTATAAATGACAAACTCACCATACATGCGTACGTACGGCTTATCATCTCCACATCGTGGTGTAGTTTCCTATTCAAACACTTCATTATTTGAATGGGTATAATAATGAGTATAAATGATTTAAATAATAAATATAACATTATTATGATTATGTATATATGATATACCATCCAATTACATACAATTTCACCATCAATATAATGATATTTTCTCTCGTGCGTACGTATAAATTACCATCTCCACGAACGCGATGAGATTCATTCCCCATCATAATCATTCACGAATAATTTTTATTTTATGATTAAACATAATTTTTATGAACATAATATCATTCTGTATATGAATAAAATACATTCTATCCATAAAAAACATGGAATACACAACCAAAAATATATAGGAAAACTAATCAGTTAACACCCAAAACAATGATACTACTGAAATATCATTAACAAAGAAATATTAGAAGATCATATATGATAGTATATTTATGTATTTGGTTTAGGAATAATTTAATAACAATGATTTTACCATTATACAGGAGGATAACCTACCCTATACTAAGGAAAATTAAAAGGTAATGGGTTTTCATCTCACATCTTATTCCTGTGAGATTCATGCTATATTGCCACTATTTCCTTTTGTGCGGTGTATGTACTTCCCATGATTGTATTATTTGTGTAATATAATTTAATTTATGGGTATTTACATCTTCATTGTATGATACTTCTTTCATGGGTTGTATGTTTCGTAAGTTACCAAATCAGTAAGGGAATTTCAAATTTTAATTTCCACTTATTGGGCTTTATGCATACTTCATTGAATTTTTACTCTATGATTATGTGTGGAATAACTATTTATTATTTATGTAGTAATATACACTCCCATTTCTATGGATATACCTTATATACACATAATAACTCCGTTGATAATTTCTCATTCCATTGATATGATCTTCTTAAGTGTAATCTTAACTCAATTTCCATTCATTGAGTAAAACATCCAAGTCATTGGTTTTGTTTTTACAAGAATATGTGTGAATGTAAAATGATTGATTTACACTGAATATCCAATTATATTGAGTGTATTTATATTTATCACACATAATTATTTTATTGATTTATCCTTAATCTTAGGATACAGTCTTTATAAGGTATTTCGTCTCAATTTACATTCCTTTGAGACCTCTTTGTCGTTATGCACCAATTCACTTTTATATGGTGTATATACTATCCTTTGACATATTATATCATGAATCCATTTATTCTAATGATAACATAATGTTTTGATTAATGTTATTCTATAATTACTTGTATTCAAGCATCTCCTATTTTGTTAGGAACTCTTTAACTAAAATATTGTTTTAAATGTTTTAAATATTTATTATTGTAAATATTTCTCATTAATGTACATGTTTTAAAAATGGTTTTAAGTATTTATTTAAATGGACATGAATGTTTTGAAATAAAAATTCCTTTGAAAATTTTCAAAGTAATATGGGACACTTTGATTCAAAAATCTCTTTTAAACGACTTCTTTGATAAATAGTACGTCATTTAAATGTTTTCAAGGAAAAAGGTATATTTATATCAAATATTTGTAATGACTATTTTCTCTTATGTCAATATCCTTAAGTTTATTTTATTATTGTTTGAGGTTGATTTATTATAATACAATCATCCATATTGTATTGAATGAGTTATGTTTGACAGTGGATGTTCTATTTTTATGCCATTCATGGTTTGTAGTTAAAATATTGACATTTCATAAACTAGTTTTAATATGAATGTTTAGATTATGTTTCAAAATTTTCATATGAGGAATGAATTGGACTTATTAAGTGATGGGTGGATCCCGCTATAGATCTTCGATGCATCGGTTGGTCTCATGAGAAAAACTAGTTTCTTAGCACAAGGCCTTGAAAAAATCTTATTTGTAATCTTGGCACAAGGCATTGACTATGTGGTTATGAAGTCTGGAATTATGCATTCCATCATTATGAAATTGGATATTGATATTGAATGTGATTATTCAAATAGTAGAATATTCATGTGAATAAGTAAATGGAATTATTTGATTTTATCTTTTCCATATTATGCAGAAGATTATGTTTAAAAGGCTTATGTTCTAGTATTATACATTGCCTTAAATGTTTGTTCTTATTTATGACAGTTTTCACTATATTTTTATCCTTACCGAGCATATGATCTACCCCTTTCTTATGTTTTATTTTTCCTAGGATGCAAAGAAGTATATTATGATTAACCTGCAAGAATAGGCTAAGGGATATAAGAGTTTTTAAAGGGGACATAATGTTGTTGTTTTTTATTTCATGATGTTATTTAAGACTTGTGTATGTATCTAGTACTTCCAAGGCTACTAAACTGATCGGTCTTTCAGGACATGATTCCCTATGTCATGCCAATGTTATTTAATAATGCACTTATTCTGGGTAACTGGGGTCAGGGCGTTACATACCTTATTCTCCATATATAAGGTACATATCATTTGTACTTTCTGAAGTACAAGATGATAGTTCTGACTGTTTCACTTGCAGTACTCCTGGAAATAATTGATATATGTGTACAATAAAATATATCCTAGAAATATCAATTCGTGTACATATTATGGAATACATGATTGATCCATTACTGGAGTGTATGGAACTCAACTCACAACTTTAATATCTTCCCATGTTCTAAACATATTAACCTGAAGAGACTAAGCCATGTGACATTAATAATAATTCTGAAATTGAATTGTTCCAACTTGTATTCTTCAATACTATGTCACTTTATGTACGATTAAATTGGTCCAAGAAACCATTAGATCTTCTTTGATAGATCCAGTTTTCTAGAACTTAGGTTGATACTTTAAGTCAATCACTAGAGAATTACTTTTAAGCTGATCTTATCTAGCTGTAAGATCAAAATCTGTTTTCCATATATTGTCAAACATATTTCTCTTAGAAATCATTGGAGCTCCCACTAACCTTTGGTTGACACAAGACATAGATTCATTTGAAATTAATTCTATAAGATCTTGTTGCTTAATTTAATCTAGAATTGGATTTCAGAAACTTTCAACCTTCATTGGCATTTGATGATGTCATCACCCCTTTCTAGTTTTGTTGTATAAACACTGTTCACGAAAGATGATCATGACATCCAATTACCAATTTAATTATCTTAGACATTAGTTATGACAAGTAAAATTCTAATAGATTTAGGCATACCGACTTGGTATAACCAATCGATCCATATTGGTACTAGGATTGTACCATCCATGTATTATCTCATTTGAATACCCACCACAATATTCAATTTATAAGCCCCTTTTCAATTTGATACATGGAATCCATTATTTAATTTTAATCAATATTTTGAATCTTAGTTAATTAACATATATTTCTTACTCATAGGATTTTTTATTATTAATGAATAATTTATCCCCAACTGTGGTGAATACAAAACCATCACCATGGTTGCATTATTCCTACACCGTTTGTGTCACTGGAACATATCTATTCCACATGCACTTGTGGAACTTGTTCTTATGCCAACCATTTGTGCATCTCGAGCATTGACTAAGTACAAGTAATTTCAGACCCCATTATCTCTAATAGAGATGTGTACCCTTATATATAAATGTATTCAAATACTTGACTACATATTTTCTATCTTTGGGATTTATGTAATATCCTATGCAACTTTTAGAATATTCACTTAGATGAACCATGTGTTTAGCTTGATGCATGTTTGTTTATATTTTAACAAACTCTTTGCATCCTAACACATGATCTATGACATAATGTATTTTAATAATACTATGAATCGTATGATATACATTTATCATTTATTAATTTTTATATTGGTTATGGGATTTCACCATTATTTTCAAAGCACATCTTGAAATATGATGGAAGTTACTATAGGTTGTAACATTGATACTCCATACATCATAACTTTGATGTATAAAATGTGCATTTATTAATTTCTCAATGCTACATTTTTTTTATCAATATTAAAATTTAAGACTCATCATCGATCCTCCTTATGAACATCAATGTCATGATATAGATAAGGTAATGTGCATTTAAGAATTACTCCATGCTACATTATCATGATCGATGAATGCTTGGTCAAGATATTCTTCAGCATACTAATCCAAAGTAACTCATATCTTCTAACCATGAATATGCTTCATTATTAAATTCCTTAATTACTTAAAGGAATCTTATGAAGTATCTTTACCTCTAGATTTCCTTTGAAATAGTTCACACTATCTTATTGAACTAACCCCAGAAGCTTTGTAGAATACCTTTATTTCTAAAGGTTTCTTTGTCTAAACTAAAGATGTCAATAATACCAAAAGTGTTTATTTGTGTCGATCCAAAATAACACACGAGGTATATTCTTGACGTCCACTTTTAGTTTTACTTAATAAATAATTATATTGCCACAACTGGGTAAGTCTTATATATTTTATATTCATCATGCATTGCCTATGATTCAAGTATGTCTGAACTGTTTGTTGAGTATGTTACACCACAAAAAACATTCATTCAAAAAATTAGAATGATGTCTCATTATGTAAAATGGGGATGTGAGATAAATTTTTTGGTTATACTCAACAACCTGTTCAATTAGAATCATTCACTTGGAAAACAGAAGTTATGTGTTCCTCACCGCTGACTTAGGAATCACCCTTTATCAGCTGCTTAGAGAAGACACTTTACTTATTATAATGTTCCTATAATTACTTGGTTACTGTATTTCAATACATATATGTGAAAATAATATTGTATTTAATACCTAAGATGTATGTGAGAAAACAATACTTTTATTTGATGAATATAAACTGAACGAGAAGCGAGTACTTGCTTCTTTCATTTTAGTTCATTGAATTTTTAAACTTCCATTAATTTATTTCATAATATAAGATGCAAATAACCTCATATTAAATAACCAACCTCTTTTCTTTGAAGGACATGATGAAGATTCCTTTGTCGTAACTTTCCATAGGCCTTTCGTCCATGTCTTTCAATATATTCTCCATAATAACAAAAGCTGGTGCTATCTTTAATATTCTTGTTACTTGGAGAATGTTACCATAAAGGTAATGAAGAGCTTACTTCATACCATTCATTTGTATCTTTAAAACAAACTAGAGTAATTAGGTGTAAAAGGTATAAGAATGAGATGTCATGAAAGATTGTGAACTGTCTTTCACTTTACACAAACCGAGTGCAATCATCACATTCCAAACTTGCTTAGCTTTCTCCTTGGAAACTTCTCAGAGACGAGACTACATGTAACATCATCCATGTCATGATGTAGCAACCACAACTAACATCAGACGATGTTGATATCATTATGATAGAACCATAATATGATTAATTTTTGAGTCTCCTATAATTAATTTTACACCCTCGCTTCATGAGGTGGCTTAATAGGTTGGGACACAAGCACCTTGAATTTCTGATATAGTAATATTATGCGCAAGTGTTTGTACTATATTTGAAATTAATTCTAGATTGTACATTAAAATTTTCCAATATTTATCACAGTTTTTACTTGTGGTATTACATTCCATTCTCTACAGATATACTTTAGAATATTAGTACCTTTTATGTTGATTACCGAATGTGACATCACCAATTAATTTAATCATTAAATGTATCCCACTATTTTTTTTTCAAATTCTAGGAACCCTCTACACTAGAATTAGAATATTCTATCGTTTGAGTATTCTAGTGGAAAGGATCTCAGAACCTCCCTTATAGTCTACAAGCTATTGGTACGCCTCTACTCGGAGGGTCCAAGGTAGGCTTTTGGATGACCAACCACATTAACTCGTGGTTCCTTGATCTATTGAGTGAAGTCCCAGCTTCAAAAATCATTACTTGATTTACTCAATGCTTGACTCTAAAATTAAAACAAGCAAGATATAGCTATTTATTTGCTGTAATTTTAGTTAAGTCAACCACCATTCTTATAAGAACTCTCTGGTAGTAAGAGGAACTCTTAGCTATGGCATCATCAGCCCCCCAAACACCAAGTTTTGTTCAAACATGAATGATGGAAGGTTGTTGTGACTTAATATTTCTTTAAGAGTTTTATGTATTTATCTCAACGAATGTAATCCATTTACATTAAAATTGTTCATATATGTTGTTGCGCTCATAACTGAGGTTTAATAAAAAAACATACACCACTTCTTTATGCATTTTATTATTTATTATTTTATGTATTTTCCCGCTTTTTTAAATGCATAAAATAAAAAAATGCATAAAGGTGAAATAATACCCAAACAGTCTTGAGCATCGAAACGACCTAAGGGAATCATACATGAGTCAAAGATTGACTTATAATGTACCTTTCCACGTCTTGTATGTTCGTTTCTCTTCTAGAGTATCACCTCATCTTGCCAAGGACCACGCCACGCATTAGAGTACCACCTCATCTTGGTGAGATCCACATGCCATCTTACACCATCTTGATCAACACACTGCCTCATCTTGGTGGGGTCCACATCGTTCACTGTCTTCGTCCAAACTACATAAACACTCAAACACAGGCGAGGAGAACTAGAGATAAATGTACATTTGGTAAAAATTAGACACACATTTCCTTATACATTTCAAAAAAAATAAAGACGATGTGTAGGCCATGTATTTCATTAATTACAATAATCACACACAGTTAAATAATTATTTAAATAAATTTAACATACATGGGTCGGTGCTCAAAACCAGAATGCAGGTTAATAATGCGTGATAAAATTAAAATGCATTAATTAAGTACGATGTTTATCTAATTAAATTAAATGAATTAATAAATTCAAATAATTTAATTATTCATTGGTACACTATTTAATTTAATTTTTAAGCCAAAATTAAATTAGTTAATTAATTTAATTTCATTACAAAATTAAATTAATTTATATCCTTGGGTATTAAAATAATTAACCAAAATTAATTTTAATTAATTCAATTTCGATACTAAAATTAAATTAATTAAATTAATTAGTTTGATTAATTTAAATGGTGAGTCCCCGAAACTTCATTGCACTACTTGTGCGGGAAAGGCTAAATCCGCATAGAGCCATACTAGGCCGTGCATGGCCAAATTGGGCCGAACCGATCTGCCCATACCTGTTATGGGTTGGGCAGATCTACTCGAATGGTTTCGAGGATAATTTTTCCCTACGAGAAAAACTTTCAGGCAAAATAAGAATATGTCGCGGTTGTTGATAGAATCCAGCGGGGTTGCATCAGGTCTGTCCGGTGCAACCCGATCTGGCGAGAGGATATGAGCAGGCATGACACTGTGGAGTCACTAGCTACAAGATGAAGGGTGGCAGCCTCGTCAAAAACCAGGAGGACTGGGTGGCTCAGGGAAAGGCCGGAGAGATGGTTTCGATTAGTAGGCGGGTCACAGACGGTGTCCAGGATGTATGCGGGCGGCGGGGAGCCGGGCTGGAGGAGGCCGACGTCGGCTGGGAGGCAGAACAGTGGTGAGGGATCCCGACGGTCTGCCATAGACAGGAGGGGAGAAGCCAGCCGGGATCTGGTCGGGTGGCACGCCTGCTGTGCTCGGAAGGAGGCCGGATGCTAGTGTGGGTAGCACCGAGCCACTGTGGATGAGGCCGAGAGACAGGGTGCATGAAAGTCGGGGCTAGGGATCCTCTGAGAGGAGTGAACCCGATGGTCAGGTCCATGCTGGAGGATGAACGACAAAACGTGCCAGAAGTTGGGTGATCAGGAAGCTGGGTGGCACCCTGTGGGCTGAGGAGGGGAGCGGCGCCTGACATCTCGAGCTTGTCCAGTGGCGGATGACTAGTTTGGGAGACATGGCCTTTTGGTCTTGTGCATAGGAGGAGGAACCCGACACCTACCGAGAGGCTATGGTGGCGGCAGGTGAAGCTTGATGGGGCGGTGGCTGGACTGGTCAGGATCGCAAGCGACGAGGCTCCAGTGTGAAACTGACAGGGCATGGGGCGAGGGCGCCTAGAGGTTGGGGCCGCAGCACTGTGGCTGTTCTGGGTGGGAGGTGGAGTCTGGCTCCCGTTTTCGGCGGCAGTTAGTAGAAGCCATCACCTTAGTATTGCGCCGAGGAGGGCGAGGGGGTAAGCACAGACCCCCTTGTAAAAGTCTTTTTTTAAATGCGCACCCTCCCTTTTTAGTTTTTTTATTTTCCTTCCCACTTTTTTTAAACAAGTCAAGTGCCCTTTTTTTAGGTAAGTCTCAGACCTTTGCCCATTTTTTGTATTTTATGTGTTTTTTCACACACATAGCCTTTTAATTTTTCTTTAAAGGTTGAGGCCGAACCCTCAATTTATTATTTGAAAGCGAAACATCTTTAGACGTAGAGGGAGACCCATTACATAGCCCGAAGGCCTAAGCCCAAGTGGACTGAATACAAGGCTTGAAAGGCCATTTGAATGACCCAAAGGACCCCTCGGTGAACAGTACTGCTATAGTACCCGCGTTGCTACAGTACCTGCTACAGTACCACGACCGCTACAGTATCTGCTACAGTCCCTCCGCCGCTACAGTGCTGCCGCTGCTACAGTGCCGCGCTGCTACAGTGTCGCTACTGCTACAGTGCCTCCACTGCTACAGAACCTGGGTCTTTTAATTTAATAATAATAAAATTATTATAGTAAAATGATGATTTATTATTATTATATTATTATAATAAAATATATATTATAATAATAATAAAAGTATTATGCAAATTAGAAAAATTGTAAAATTTATAATTTGCACATAATTTTAATTATATACGATGAACTGATCGAAACTCGATCGGTCCTTCCGAATGAGTAAAATTTAATACCCACAATCAAGCTGCAAATTTGATCTAATCCAAAAATTTAAAATGGAAATAACTTGGCCGTTCAGGACCAGATCGATAGGTGGTTCCAGCCGATGTGACTGTTTTTGAACACTCTACTTAATTGTAATGAAAATTTAAATTTTTAGTCTTAGAAAATTTATGCGATCACTCTAAAACCACTGAAAGTTTCTGGGTATTGTAGCGGAAGCCGGTGGGCTGGGGATTTTAAAAATTTTCATTAGTGGGTCGACGGAACTTGTATACACTGATGATATGAGCCTCGGTAAGGTCTGAGGATCTTGCGTAAATTGTGAAGAGCATAAAAATTAAACTGAAAACATACCATTCTAGATCCAAAGGCGTGCTTGAATGTAACTCTTCGCTGGCGATCACTGCTTGACGAATCAATAGAAGTATCCCTCTAGATCATCCACATGCACTTCAAAAATACATTGGAATGTCGATCATTAAATTTTTGGTGCTAGCGTGGTGATCCGACGATGTCTTCGACATCCTGACAATCACCGCATCAAGATGCATTCGCTGCTTGAGAAAGACCTTGATCGGAGTTCTTGGATCAACTGCTTCTCTCTCTAAAAAGTGGGAGGAGAGAGAAGCTATCATTTTCATTCCATGAAAAATGAATGAATAATAATAATGGACACAAAAGAGAGAGAGCCTCCTCCTTTATTTATAGTGAAGTTGATAAATACCTGATTGGGTTCCCCGACCCCCATTTATTTCAACGCACACTAAATAAATAATTTCAATAAACTAAACTGCATCAATATTATTTATTATTTTATCACATAATTTAATATATATAAAATATATTACTTGATAAAACCAAGTCATTTAACTCGACTCTTTATCCTGCTTAATATTAAACAAACCTTGAATATTAAAATAATATTCGTTCGATTAATATTATCTTGTATTTACTAAATTTGTAAATACATTAAATAAATTCATTCCCAAATATTCATAACTTGAATATTAAAGAATTTATTTAATTCTTTTGGTGATTGAAAACTTGGACAACACTTGGACCCCATTGTGGGCCCCACCATGTTCATATACATATTCAACTTAATATGGAATATTCTTGAATATGCTATTGTGTGAGACCCTCTAGGCCCTTATCTCAATAGTAGTGAATGAAATCCATAGACCAAGAGTGGAGTCTAGGAACTCATCATGCCCCCCTAAAGAGATAAGGATTGTAATAGAAACGAAAATCAACATATGAACACTGACTATGTACTATAATATATTTGTCATTAAATATCTCATAAAGCAGGACACACACTTGTGTCATCGTCCTTTTCTTTCTTTATTATTTTTTGATCTATCCAGATGGATCCTCCTTTCAACTACTTTGGACAAATAATTATAAAGGTATCATTATCCTGATCAACCAGTCCTAAGATATAAAACTTCCTAAACATAGAAGCGACAAATCCTTTTTTGATCATTCAACCAATGCCATACCCCCAACGATGTACCCAACACAAGATACATCACCACGATTTCAATACCCTGGTTTTTCCTTGCATCAAAGTAAAAACTCAAATGATACACATTTGTAATGGTCTCAAGTAAGGATACCAATACACATGTTTGTAGATTGGAACGACCAATGACACCCAAAAAATGTGGTGTTCCTATTCGCAGGTCTATCATCATGATCTCACTACTAGAGATCACCAAGTGTGAACTTCATGAGAAGAAGTCTCAATGATTATGATCCCACAACACCTAATAGTCATACATCTACTTTGTACAGTCAGTAAGACGTATGTAGACTATATAACATATATTTAAGATTAATGTCATAGTATCTCGAGGTTCTCATTATAGCCTGAGATTTGCTATAACCTATTGATACAAAAATTAATCTAAGGACATTACCATTATAATATTGGATGCAGAAAAGTCTACACTATAATGGTAAGATGAGATCATGTATAAATAACTGTAAACATGATATGGTAATCAAAATTACGACGTAGTTGGGTCTAGGGAACCCATTATTTCAATAACTTTATTGAAAATTTAGTTTAAAAAATGAATATGAAAATGAATTTTTAAAATGAATATGAAGTGAGATAAATGTTAATAGGAAAAAGGATTTATCATATATTAGTGAACTGGAGATCACAATTAAGATTAATGTTCTATGTAGTCACTTACAATAGATATATTTATTTTATTTTAGTGCAAATAAAAACTTAAGAGTTCTAGAAAAAACCTATATTTTTGGAAATGTGGATACAACTTCTATTAAATTGGTAGCACAAACCAGTCACAGTGAGGAAAAATGGATATCAATGAGTGTTAGGGTTAATTGAAATTATAGTAAAATAAAAAAGTAAGTAACTGAACTTGTTAGAATGAGGAAGAGTTGTAATTGGGAGAGAATTCACATCCTAATTTCAGAATATGGTCTACCAGAGATGAAAGTAACACGAGGAAGGAATTTTTTTACAATGGAGATTTCCTAAAAAAGTCTAATATAAACTTAGTAAGAATAAAAATGAAGTAATAGGTGAAATAATCAAAACATAACATGGATTCAAATTTTTAGTGAAATTTTTATGTTGTGAGGATGTTTTGGAATCACCTATTGGGAATCTAAGGTGCTCTAATCTAAATTTTACACCGGGCCAACAGAGATAATAGGTACACAAAACCCTTGTTTAATGGGGAGATATGGATCATGATTGATGGGAGGAGGAGTTTTGGGGGAGGTGGGATGGCCGTGTCAAACCCAAGATAGAGCCGTGTTAGAGGAGGATGATCATGGGGAGGTGGGGAGGACACATCAGAGCTGCATCACTATGGTGGTGGGAAGGACACACTGGAGCCGCATCGATAGGGAGTTGGGATGGATATGTTAGAGCCATGTTAAAGGAGGATCATGAGGAGAAGAACTGCTAAAGATAAGAAGCACTATCCAAGAGTATCTGTGGAGGTGGGATCAATTGTGTGGGGATATGGTGGAGGGATTGATTAGGAGGGGAACGAAATCGTATGTATTGTCACATTTTATAATAAAACATGGAACCTGATAACATATGTCCACTTTTTTAATAAATCATGTCAATAGGTTTGTGGAAATAGGGTATTTTTCTAGTTGTGAAACATACCTTTAGATCCCATCTGAACACTAGGTCCATCCACACCCAACAACTCATCCTCCAAACCCCAGGTTAAAGAGAAGCCCTAAATTGGAAAGTGTTAACCTCTAGTACAAAAGTATGATGTCATGAAGATGTTTTCTATCACACAACACAAAATTTTGATCTTGGATTCACTTTAGCTCTCAAAAGAGATTATAGAAGCAATTATTGAGGCCTTCAAATACCTTTAGAGTTCAAGGATAAAGTTGGTGCGATATAGCTTTATTATAAAGAGAGTTCCCTAAGGGAATTCCATGTGATTATCTTATTGAAAATGAAGGATCAAGAGGTTGATTACCAAGGGTATAGTAGATCCCTGTACATCTTAGTAAATCTCAATAATATTGAAATTCATTGATATTTAATTGATAATGGATCAAATATTAATATAATTATACTCTAAACTCTACAATGCTTAGGTTATGGTGTGGATGTTCTATCTCCCTCAAAGATGACCATTTAAAGGTACGCCAAAATTGAGCAGAAACATCTTGGATGGATGAGACTCAAGGCATAGTTGATATATCCTATATCTAACTCAAAATTAATAGTATTCTAGGAAGACAAAATAGGTAAAGTTATATAGGGATGACCATGGATTCATAGGCATGTAAAGGTGTTTTCATCATACCAACACTACATAAAGTACCATATCAATTAAAAGGTTAGATTATTATGTGGTCACAATTCCCCTTCAAATATTGTGAATACTAGTATATTTAAGTATGATTATATAATAGATAAAGGAAACAACCAATAATAAGAGATAATGTTTATAACACTGCTCCCAATGGATTGGGAGATCCTACATCAAACCCATTGATCCTTTCGGGTGAGGATCACGTACTTCCAGTCAATTTTATCATGGAAGCAAACCCAGTTCTAGAGAGATTCTAGGCCCAAAGTACTTCACTTAACAATATCAATATGGTGATAGTTCTGCCCATAGCGGCATGCATGAATGATGGTTATCAATATTCATCCATGGGAAATGACATCATAAGTGATAATATCCCTTTCAAAAATTCTCCCTCTTTACCTTAGGAACCAAAAAAGCTTTGTGCATCGTCATCAGGATCGAAAGATACCTCCACAAAACTGAAAGAGACCTAATATGACTAATATCATCCTATAAACCTTAGGATGTTTTAATATCCTCTACCTTCAGTGATATTAGGGAGGAAAGAAAGGATATCCAAAATTCTCTTAATGGTGATTCAATTTCGTCAGCACTCTCAAATCCAAGCTATATCTCCTCGTCACTCAGTAGAAATAAATGTTCTATGAAATCATCGACTAGATATAAAAAACCCCTTCATCTTTTTCCCATGATGATATTGAGGTATGGGAGGATGAGGGAGATAAACTTAGAGATTCCACTCTAGTATTTGAATAAGGAATCTATACCATCACCAATGAGATTGATCAAGTTAATATCGATGAAAAAGAGGATCCAAAACCCATACTTATCATCCAAACTACTTCTGCAACCCAAGTATTAAAAAAATTTAATTCATGAATAAACCCAAACATTCCAAAAAATATAGGGTGAAGATATAGAGGTCTTGTGTCTTTGTTAGATTAGATACCTAAATACATCATCTTAAACATAAAAAAACATAATTGTTTAAAACTCCATATTGTTTTTCAAATTTCTATAGATCTTTTAGAACTTCTAAGGGAACCCTGAGGAAAATATATAAGAGAAAGGGTGAGATAAAAATCACATTAACAAAATAATTATGTAAATAAAGAATAACATGAGATTCAAGAGGCATAACATGATATCATAAAGAGAATGATCAAAATCATGGAAACATAGCATAAGGAAATGAGATTAGAATATAATGGGATAATAAACATGTGGAAACTTCATAAATCATGGAATAATAAGAATATGTCAAAGATGAAAACCAATTAAACATAATCTTGTCCAACCACCATCATAATCATGGTATGCTCCGGCTAACCGACATCATAATATAGTGCTCTTAGGCTAAACACTCTTACACCATACATGGAATCTCAAGAGACATTAACATTACCCAATGAATTGGAGGGATATAATAGAAACAACCACTAAAACGTAGTATATCCAATATCATAATATTTATAATAATATGTGTGCCACAAAATAAAAGAATCCATATATAAATCATAAGCATGATCAAACCCATGAGAGGAAGTGCATTTCATAATTATGATTTAAGGAATAACTAAAGGATGAATCATGTGGATTCCCAAAATAATAAGGAATTAAATAATTTTTAAAATCATGATTGAAAATGGATCATAGGTATTTAACACAAAGTTACAATGTAGAAAATTCATGAGAAGGGTATAGGAGAAGAAAGAATAAAAACACAGCATTTTGGTGAAGCTTTATAAAATAAGTAAAGAATATTTTTACATAATAAAATAGAATATTATTTTCCATAAAACCATAATTGAACCAAGAGTGTTATCCATACAATAATTATGGTTTTTTGAAGCTATACCTGGTTTATAAACATTTTATGGGGGTGATTCTTGACATAAGAAAAGAAATAGGAAAGTTCCCTTAAATTGGGTTTACTTAAAAGTGGGAATTTATAAAGGAAAAAAAACTTATATAACCCTAGAAATTAAAAAATTATTTAACTAGGTATATATTTAAGGGTTATATATAAAATAATATAAGAGTTACATTTGAATAATATGACATATAAATGGATAAAAATAAAAATAATGCATAACTAACATGTTATGAAGGAGGTACGAAAGATCCCCTTTTATGTTTGAAAACACCTTTATTGAAATCCAAAAACATTTGATAAGATAGTAAAAATTTATTTTGAAAATAGTAGATAGTAAATATCATTTTAACATTAGATAACAATTAATAAGGATTCATGTTTAAAATGATAACATTAATAGGAAGGGAAATTATAGACAAGGAGGGGAAAACATCATTTAACTAGATGGGAATTATTCTTAACATAGTTGCATTTTAAAAAAGGATTATAACTCACCATTAAAGAAAAAATTAATAAAAATAGATCTCCCAAGATAAAAATAGGGAATACTATATAACATCAAATACATAATTCAAGGGAAAACATTATAACTCAAGAAATTAGATTGAGTTATGAAAGCCCCTTATATTTTATGGAATACATCAATTATAGTCCACAAAAATGAAGACAATGAATGAATGTTTCCATGGTCAAAAATAATTTATAATATTATTAGTCATGGGGGTAGTAGATACACCCTAAAAATGAATATTTATGTATATTATAAAATAATGCCTCAATGACGGGTGATCAAGACTGAACCCTTATGGCTTAAGAAACATTATAATAAAAACCCCCTAAAAGAGACAAGGATTGAATTTGAAGTTAAAACACCATGAATTGAGATAATAAATGATATTAAAAATAAAATTTTCATTATACACACAATATAAAAGAAATCATGTCTATAAAATAACACATGAATTAAAGAAGGATGTTTTGAGAAAAAACCATTACGATTTTTAGTAATTTTGGAATAAAAAATAATTTGAAGATTTAAAATCATATAGTTATGTAAATATCATGTATTAAATCTTGTATTATGAAAAAATGTATTCTCAGATAATTTATATTACATATAAATAAGAAATTGGTGCATAACAATAAAACATGTCTCAATGAAGATAAATTGAGATAAAAATTCTTACCTGGTGTCTGAAAGAGCTCTACACTTGCACTTAAATTATTGAATAATTAAATTAATTTGATTATATATATACCCAAATAACTTATTCATATATATTTAATTTCTTAATGTTCATATATTATCATTTGTTTCTTATTTTTAATATTGTTTTTTGGGTATGCAGGTAACTAGGGGTTGTTCGGTTAATTTCTTCGCAATAATTTCAGTTTGTTGGTCGTGGTCAAAGATGTTGTAAAATAACTTCATGATCTCCAGAATTATGGAGGTTTAGGTAATTTATTAATCGATTAGGAAATTAATTATAAATTTTCAATGGTTATCTGAAAATACATCCAAATTAATAAATGTACCTTGATAAATCTATTTAAGGTAGTTAAAGATACTACAACCATTTCTTATTAGCCCCACATATAGAACACCCAATATTATTCTTCCATAATATTAATGGTATGAAAAATACTAAATTATTTAATTAAATATCTATTTTTAACCTACCATTTATGGTGGTGACACTATAAGAAAATATTAATTTGATGATGGTTTTCAAAACTGCTGCTAAATACATTGTGAAATTTTTTTAACTGTGGGTTTTTAAAAAGTGATGAAAAATTAATGGAAAAAATTTAAATATTAAATAATTAGTTATTATTAATTATTTATAATAATTTTTTATTATTTAAAATTTTTATTATATATTATGTGTTAACTATTAATAATTTTTAATTAGTAGTTAGTATTTTTTAAAATTTAAATTAATTCTATGAATAATTAAAAATTAGACTTCACTATGAAATGACCATAACATTGGATCTAGGGGTCCTGTTTAGCTCCAAAAATCATTCAAATCAAACCTTATGAAATGAACTAAAAAAAATTAGATAATAATTAATATAATAAAATTCATTATTGTGTTAAGAGAAGTTGAGAATATAAATTCAACTTTAAATGACTATATTTTTTGGTTCGACTGTCCGTTTGAGCTCCATGAGATGTCAAACTGAATCCTGTGAAGAGATCTACATCATATAAATTAGGAAAACCCTATTCATTATTTTTTTTCGTAAAAAAGGTCCATAAGGCCTACAATACTGAGTTTTTTATTCGAATACCATGATTTTTGAACATTCGATGTGATTTCTCATACATTTAAGAGTGTTTTCATATATATATTTTTTGTGTTATCTATGATTTTATGCCATGGATTTAAATTCATATTAATTTTATGGTGTTTCAATTGCTATGGTTTTCCCTTTTTAGTGATTTATTATGAATTATATATATATATATTATGTATTCCTATACATTTATGGATATATATTTATAATTTTTATATATATTTATCAACATTTATTCAAAATTATATATAATTACACGTTTGCCAATATATTTAAATGTATTTACACATATTTTCCTATATGTATATACATTTATAAACATTTATACATATTTATATTTATATATTTTTACATTATCTAGGTATATATATAGATATTTATATTTACTTATGTTGATATATATATTTACATTAATATAAAACAATATATATGTACACATTTATATATATTTATGTAATATAAATGTGATTATATATATATTTATGCAAATTTCATTATATATATATATATATATAAATTTATATATATTTTGTTGGTATATATATATTTATATGTATTCTATTTGTTGGTGTGTGTGTGTGCCTTCATTCTTGTATTTATATACATTTATGTAAATTTATGTAAATTTATATATTTATATATGATATATATAACTGTATTTAAATAAATTTATATTTAATTGTATATATATATATATATTAAATATTAAATATTAAATATTAAATATGAAATATGAAATATTAAGTATTAATTAATTATAATTTTTTATTACTTATTTATTATAAATTGATTCACTATCTGTTATTAAATTATTATTAAATTATTTATTATTAATTTATCATTAACATATTATTTTTTAATTTTTTATTTATTTATCATATATAATAATTATTAATTATTAATTTATTATTAATTATTAAATATTAATTATTAATTATTAACTTTTCATTAGTTTATTATTTACTTACTTATTAATTTATTATTATCTATTTATTTATTAATATTTATTTAATATTTATTTAATACTTTTTACTTAATAACTATTAATTATTTATTATTAAGTATTATTAATTAATTATTATTGTATTGTTTATTTATTACTGTATTATTTATTATTTATTAACTAGTTTTGTAATTATTATTTCTTAATTAGAAATTATTTATTTCATATTTATTTGTTATGTATTATTTGTTTTTTTTATTATTTGTCATTATTCTATAATATTATTATTTATATATACATATTTATATGTATTTATATATATTATTATGTATTTATCTTTATATATATAATTATATTAAATTTTCTTTACACACCACATGAAGAGCTTATTAGAGTGGTAAGGTATTTTTAGAAAAACCAAGAGGTAAGTGGTTAAAACTTCACCTAACAAAAACATATGTTGAATTTCTAAACAACATACATGACATGCATGACATATGCATGTATGGTAGGATAAATAAACAAATACTAAATAAATGATAAATAATAAATAATAAGTAATAATTAAATAAATAAATAATACTAAAATATTTAAAATACTAATAAAACATAAAAAACCAACGCTAAACATTTTACAACAGTTTTGAAAACCACCTCCAAATCATTTCATGATGCTTTTTGAAAATTTCCACAAAAGGTTTTGCAACTCCTTTTTTGTGAAGGTTTTGAAAAATTCGCATGAAATGATTTAGCAAAAATTTAAACCACTGTGAAACCCAAAAAATCACCACTAAATACTATTTTTCCTCTAGTGTGATTGAAATTTGAAAGCATTATTCATGGTGGTAGAATCCAGTACACACACAACGATGTTTTTTTCTTAATGATATTAGATGAAATCATAAAATGGATATTTATTAGTATAATAATATTTCAGTATAGGAATTTTTTGGTGTTTTCATACCTTGATAGATAAAGGGGAATATAGGGGTGTATAAGATGAAAAGAACTTAGAAAAGTTGGGTTGAGAGTATTACCTTTCCTTTGAAAGTTATTCCTTGGGTAACCCATTAAGACTCTTCAGCATGGTCTTTTGGTGAGACCAAAGATTCAAAGCAAGGGTATTGTGTTTAGGATATACTAGGATAGAGTTTTGGTTAATCCAAGTATTTGGAATTGGTGGAGAAATCATAAGTAGGTGGTCTCCTTTTATAAGTGAAGAGAATGGAAGTTTTGTAAAAAATCATTATTTTTCAATAATATCACTCCATTATTCAGTTTCAAAGGCTAAAAAATGGGAAAAAATGGTTTTTGGAAATATTTAAGGCTGATACTCCCTCCACCATTAAATATAACACCTATATTCAAAATTTTTTAACCACTTTCACTATGTTAAAAAAATTTCCCCTAATTTCCCCTTACTGTGGTAACTCCACTTTCACCAATGAAAACTAATTTTAATGTAAAAAATTTAAATTGAAATTAGTTAATAATTTTAACATGATAATTTTTATTATTCCACTATTTTAAAAAAAATCTTTGATTTAGTGAAATTAATTTTAGCATTAACACACATAATGTGTAAACACTCATTTTTCGGAAAAAGCATTTTTAAGTATAATGTTTATGTAGTGAACCATATTATTAACATTATTAATTATAATGATATTAAGAAGATAATTATTTTTCAATGAATATTCATGTGAAATTAAAATAAATCCAAAACCTGATTTTTTGAAATAGGTTGGGTACCTGCCCCTTTATTAAAAAAAATAAAAATATAAATCCCTTTTGAACTGTGTTAAGGGAGAACCCATTATAAGACCGAATTCCCGAAGGCACACAACTATATATTTGAGTGGCCCAAGAGCCCATTTATACAATATTGATCATTTGTACAATCATATACCCAAGAACATATATTCCATAACCATCTGAATCCCTAAGATATTAAACCACTCTGAAATTAGCTCTTATCTTCAACCACTAGTTTATATAGTCATAGACTAGTCTCTATATACATATCATAATCCCAAAAAACAAGATAAACTTTAAAAAAAAATTCATGAATTAATTATTAATCCCAAGGTTTCTAATAATTTATAATTTACATTTTTAAAATCACTCAACACTTTATTACCTCCACATAAATCATATATTAATCCTAAGAGTTTTCTGCACCTCAATCATGTTTTATTCAATTTTTATTCCAAAAAATATAATATTGTTATAGAATAACTTTCCATGGTTAGTGATTCAATTTAACATGTGTTTCAAAACCATTAATGTATAACTATAGAAGAAAAATACTTAGATGTTTAATATAACCCTTATAAATTTTATTATATACCAAAATATCATTGATAAGTATCAATCACTAAATAAAATATCTATGGTTATAAAAAAGTAACTTATATTTTTGTATAAAACTTATTACCTTAGGTAAGAATAAGAAACTCAAATTTATATCATAATATAAATATAATATTATTCTCAAAAATTTAACTATGTTCCCTTACTCAGTTATAAAACATATTGGTTTTTTGGATATATAACTTTCTCATATTTATCCTCATTATCTAATTTCAACCAAATAATAAAACCAAAATGGTTTTGATAATATCCGAAATAATTAGTGTATATGAATTTAAAATATCAATCCTACGTTGTCTTATCTAATGACACATTCATTTTATCTTATGATACTTTCATTTAGACTATGACATACTTAGTTAATCTAATAACTCTACTGGTTCTACCTAGTTTACTTTATGTCACGTTCTCTCATACTTATTAAACCTATAAATTAAAGTAAATCAAAAATAAATCCTTCATAGTGGTTCAAAAAGATAATTTGTTTGACCAAAGTGTATCCCCATGAGTGTCTATCCAGGTGTGTAGTTAAGCCTCTTTATCATGCACCAGAACGTGATTTAGTTAATACCCAACATTCCCTCTTCTAGGATATTACCCCTAGGTAAAACTATGCAATATCCTATATCCACTTTCTAGTATCTAGATAGGGATATATTTTCTAGAAATACCACACAAACTATACTTTTCCAAAACATAAAGATGTTATATTATGCTTAGTCTTATCCCTTACACTTGTCCTTATCCTTTTCAATAATGTTCTATCATTATAATCTACAAAAATAACAAGAACTTGTTTTGATACCAACTATAGAGACCCAAACCATAAAAATTTTAATTCATAGATTAGTACATAATTTCCAATCAATACAAGACACATATCAAGAGATTTAGTGTCTTTTGAATATTAGATACATAAATAAATCATCTTAAATATAAAAACAAAATAATTATTTATAACTCAACTTAATGATCCTAACACCCAATGATCTTCTAAAATTTCATAGAATACCCTAGAGAAAATACATAAAGAGAAAGGTAAGATAAAAATCCTAGTAAGGGAATAATCATGGAAATAATGTATAACATAAGAGTCAAGCGAAATAACATGATATTATAAAGAGAATGATAAAAAGTATGGAAACATGGCATAAGTAAATGAAATCATACGATCATGAGAGCATACACATGTGGAAACATCACTGCTCATTATATCATAAGAATATTTTTAAAATCCATGAAAATATAATATAGTAAAACTACAATAATAATCATGGTATTCTTTGGAAAATTTCCTCATAAAATAGTGTTCTTAGACTAACTTCCCACACACCATACATAATGTTCTTAGGCTAACTGTCTATGCACAATACCTGGAATCCCATGAGACATTAAATTTACACAATTAATTGGAGATCTATAACAAAACGAACCATAAAAAATTAAGATAACTTCCATAATAATATGTACAAGCATATGTGTGCCAAAAAATAAAAGAAAACATACATAAATCCAAAGTATGATCAAATCCATGATAAGGAAGTGGGTTTCATAATTCTGATTTAAGGCACAATCGAAGGCAAGATCATATGGATTACCAAGAGAGGAAGAAATTAAAACCTTTTTAACATTCATAATTGAAAAATGAAAATAGGCATTGAACATGGATTTCCAATGTAAAAATTCATGATAAGGATATAGGAGAAGAAAGAATAAAAACACATCACTTGGGTGAAGATTTATAAAATGAATAAAGAATATTTTTAAAAAAGTAAATAGAATATTATTTTCCAAAAAATATAATTGAACAAATCGGTTTCTTTAAAATCTATTTATGGTTTAGATTTCTTTATGTGGGTGATTATAGACATGACATAAGAAATACGAAAGTTCCCTAAAACCAGGTTTACTTAAATATGTGAATTTTAAAGGGACCTAAATATTGTGGAATGTTCCAGATGCCTTCAGAGTCCCTTATAATGAAATAATATGAAAAAAATATTTATTTTAAACTTGATTTCATCTAAAATTTATATCCACTAGTAGTCCAACAAAAAACTTTTGATCTACTAGTTATTATACCTCTGTCTTCGATCATCCGAGTTAGGACGATAATAATCACCTTAATCACCACTCAAAAGAAAAATCACACACACAAACAAACACAAGAATTAAAAATTAGGAAAGGAAAGAAAATTAATTTTTATGATTTATAATTTCATTATATATTCATGGGAGAAGACTATAATTTTTTTATTACCAAAAGATACATGTTTCAAAAACACTATAGCCAAGAAATAAAGTGTTAATTTTTTTATAAATTAGTTAGGAACTATATTACTGATGAATATACATCATTCTTAACACTCTTAAGTATCTAGTTTCACCTCACTTTTATTTAGGTTCATATTCAATCAAACAGGTTAAAAAAATCCAAAATTCATGATCAACCATCCATTAACTTCTCTGCTCATCTAAGATTTCTACCAAATAAATCAGCTCAACTGATACACTTTTCACCAGGGCCAAAGACAAAACATATAAAAAATCATCATAAGTTTGTTATATTTTGATATTAAAACTATAATACTAAATATTACACTATCATTGCTATGATAAGGCTGAAGTGAACAACTAGGGACTATGATCCTAATGGGTGAAATTTTTGTGCTCTTGCTACCAATTTTTTTGGCTACGATAGCTTCTCCTCAGGCTTCTAAAGTTCTAAAGAATTATTTCATAACAATTATTTGTTTAAATTTATATGAGTTTTTCCTAATGTATGGTATTACTGTTATTTTTAAATCTATTTTTTTTATTCAGACAGACTTATAGTTCAATTATTGAATACTTTATATCATCTTCTAATTTAATCGAGTTCTAATCCTTCCATATGATCTTCTCATTAAAGATTACATATCAAATTATAATGAAATTTAATTGATCATAACTCTATAATTGGTATCAAAACTCTTCATTTCCATAGGCTATAATGAAATAGGCATTAGAATTTTCCTATATCTTATCTATATCCTTTTCACAAACAAGAGAATTTGCAATGAAACATAAGATTTTGAGATGTGAAACTTACGATGTCTTATCAAGAAAAATTTATTTATGTAAATTTTGTCCTACTATAGAGGCTTGAAATCTATTAACCAATTATGTTTCAATATTGAGTTCTTCTACCTAGATGGACTTGGTAATCCAAGAGTACACACACGTGCTTATTTCCTTTTCTATCAAAGTCTAATTCGTTCTCTCTACCACTCTATTCTACTGTGGAGTCTCTAGTAATATTATTTCCATTCCAATACACTTATTTTGATATAAGTTTTAGAATATTATACCATTGTATTTTCCACCATTATATAATCTTTGGAATTTCAATTTCTAACTAAGTTCAAACTCTACCATGGATTTCCACTAAACGATGGTATCAAACACATTATATTTATTTTTAAAAAATTAAACCCATATCTTTCTTATAGAATCATTGATGAAAGTGACTATGTAACATGATCCTGCTTGATATTGAACTAAATTAGGTCCCCAAAAATCCTTGTCAATAATATTAACTCTCTTATATAAGAGTTTCTATCCTTTTAGACTGAATGAAACCCAATTTTTATTTCCAAGCACATAACTCTCAAAAATTATGATAGTTGGATGATCAAACATTATAATTCCCTTCCCTACTAGAACCTTTATGTTATTCTCACCTACCTGTACCAATATACAATACTAGACCTTTGAATTTTCACAATAATAAATTATAGCCATTACGCTTCTATATGAACTTCCAGTTAGATATCGGGTTTTGTCTATAACTCCTCATGCCAAAACCATGGATCCCTAATTCACTTTACAAAGTCAATTATTGAAATTACTTCTGAATCCTTCATTTCATACTATCTCATAAAAGTTATATTCCTCTTAATACCTAGAATATGTATCAATCATTTAAATTTAAGAATACTACCATTCCTCATTTAGATATTTAAATATCCCTTTCCAACCACTTAAAAATCTTCATCGACTTCTAGAAGAACTTCCCTAATGATTTCAAATATATAATTTTCAACTTTTCTTTTATCTGTTGATGAGTGGAAGGATGGAACAAATTTATATACACATGATTCCATCTAAATATTAATAGTGATAAGTATACCAAAACTAAATTTTGGTGCATTAATGAATTTTTAACTTCTGGTAGGTAATCCTCTGGTATTTCCCTTATGAATTCTGTAATTACTATAAAGATTTCCTCACTTACAGTAATTCCAATAAGTAAGTACATTACTAGTAGATTTACCATGAATCGTATCTCTGATATTATCTTAAAATTATTGATGGTTCATCCGATGAGGTGGGAATCCCCTACCATTAGTATTCAATACACTTCTTGTAGTTTATCATACCTCTCTTGTCCTGATCTCTTCATTAACGATCAAATTCTGAACATTATCAAACACAAGATGAGATTTTCAAAAAGGTATTTCTTACCTCCATAAACATTCCATACCGATATTAAAATATAAATAAGAGAAGAATTATATCTTAAAAACCATCAAAAAAATTCACTTTACTAATTCAAGGTGACTATTGATCATATTGAAGTCATTCACATTATATTCTACTAACCTTCCTTTTGATAACCTCAAACTGAAAAAGTGTCTGATTAGGAACACCTAGTTCAATGCTATCATTTTTTATAAATCTATTCCAGGGCCTTCATAAGTGCAGATATGGTATTATTATCCCTAATTTTGAAGGAAACATTCCATGAAAACTCATCCACACTAGGACTGAATATTTTCAATCCATATTTTCCCATTCACCTTTCTCCATCATATTGGGTTCTTGACCAATTGTAGTTCAAGATCCTTCAGGATCAGATAGTCCTATATCATTATTTTTTAAAAACCAAATTTAGTTCTGTTTAAATGGGTTATTCAAACCTTTCCTTCATCCATTTACATATCTTTTAATAATAGTAACCAATTGAATTTCAGTAAGAATCGGCGGAAAGTTAGAAATATCCTGAAATTATAAGTGTGTTTAAACTAAATTATAACCCTTTTATATCACTTATTAGGGATATATCTCAAATCCTTAAGGATCCTCTATAAATATCTAATATGGAAATTTATTTAATTGAATTTTGAGTTCATTGGAAGTTTGTATCCATCAGTAGTTCAACAAAACATAATTTTAACCTATCAGTTTTTCTATCCCTATCTTTGAAAACCAGAATTAGGAAGATAAGTAGCACCATAATAACCACTCAAAAGCTGAATCACACACACAATAAATAATTAAAAAATAGGAATGTAAAGAAATTTAATTTACATGGTTCATACTTTCTTCATACATCCTTTGGATAACATAGTAAATATTTTGTATTATTGAATGGTATAAGTTTTAACAACACTATATCCTAGAAATACAACATTACAATTTTTCATAATTTAGTTATGAACTTTTTTACCAATGTATGTACATATTAATTCACAATATTTAGAAACTGGTCTATCTCCCTTTTATAGCAATACATAGCTGGTAAAAAAGGTCACGCCAACCTCTGATATTCCTGGTTAACCATCCGTTGACTTTGCTGACTAGTTGAGATTTCCAACAACTCAACCAGCTTAACCATTACACTTTTCCCCATGGACAAAGAAAAAATTTCTCAACATCCATCGAAAGTCTATAAACATATGATAATCTTCATAGAATGATGAATATTCTACTACCACTTCTCTGACAAGGATGAAGTGAACAACAAAATACTAAGCTCTGATGAGTGAACTTATACTTAATTTTATTTCATATGACTCTAAACTTTATATTATCAGAAAAATGATTCACAAACCAACACTAATAACTTTTATGAACCAAGAAATGAAAAATTATTAAATTAGGTATATATGTAAGGGTTATATATATATATTGAATATGTACATGAAACTAATATCACATAAAAAAGGATAAAAATAAAGGGAATTCATAACCTTCAAGTTACAATGGAAGTACAAAAACCCCCTTTTAAATTCTAAAAGACATTTATTGAAATAAAACAACATAAGATAAGATATTAAAATTTTATTTTGAAAATAAAATATGGTAAATATGATTTTATCCTGAGATAAAACATAATTAGGTTTCAAATTTAAAAGGAGAACATGTATGGGAAGGGGAATTTTATATAGGGAGGGGAAACCATCCTTTAAATGTATTGTAATTATTGTTAACAAAGTTGTATTTTAAAAATGGATTAAAATTCACTAATAATTAATACATCAATTAAAATAGATCTCTGAAAATGGAAATATAGTATACCATATGAAATTAAATAATAAATTCAATGAAGAATGTTATAATTTAAAAATCTGATTGAGTTTTGAAAGACCATTATATTTTATAGAAGACATCCATCATAGCCCGCAACAACAAAGAGCATGAAGGAAGTGTATTTTCAATTTTTTGTAATACGTTATGGTATTAAAATTCACAGGAGAAGTATATATGATATAAAAATGATTATTGGTGCATATTATCTAATAATACATCAATAAAAATTTATTGATATGGAACCCTTATGGATTACAAAACATTAAATTAAAAACACTTTAAATGAGAGAGAGATTGAAGTTGAAGTTAAAATAAAATTAATAAAAATAATACATGACATAAAAAATAAAATTGTTAGCATACAACCCATTTAAAATAAATTAGCACTAGTGCAGAAAACATTTTTTACGTCGGTTATTTAAAAACCGACGTCAAAAACAAAAATCAGGATGTTTATCACGTCGATTATTTTATAACCGACGTGATAAAGAAAACAGGAAGGGTTTATAACGCCGGTTATTTAATAACCGACGTGATAAAAGAGATGGTAAATGGTTTATCACGTCGGTTATTAAATAACCGACGTGATAAAAGGCCTGGGAAATCATTTATCACGTCGGTTATTATATAACCGCTGTGATAAAAAGGGGGAGGGGGGTTTATCACGTCCGTTATTATATAACCGACGTCATAAACCCAGCCCCCCCGTGTTTCACGTCGGTTATTGAATAACCGACATGATAAACCGGTCCGAGGGGGGGGGGGTCTCACGTCGGTTATTATATAACCGATGTTATAAACCCAGCACCCCCGTGTTTCATGTCGGTTATTGAATAACCGACGTAATAAACCGGTCCGGGGGGGGGGGGGGTTCTCACGTCGGTTATTCTATAACCACCGTGATAAATTGGGGGGAGGAGGGTTTATCACGTCGGTTATATAATAACCGACATTATAAACCCAGCCCCCCGTGTTTCACATCGGTTATTTAATAACCGACGTGATAAACCATTTCCCAGGCCTTGTATCACGTCAGTTATTAAATAACCGACATTATAAAACCTTTACCAGGCCTTCTATCACGTAGGTTATTAAATAACCGACATTATAAACCCTTCCCGTTTTCTTTATCACGTCAGTTATTAAATAACCGACGTGATAAACCATTTCCCAGGATTTTTATCACGTCGATTATGAAATCACTGACGTGATAAACCCTTCCTGTTTTCTTTATCACGTCAGTTATAAAATAACCGACGTGGAAGCCAATTTTTTTTATAAATAAATTTAATGCAGTTATCTGCTCTCCCCCAGAATCAACCAGAAAACAAATCAAGAAATCGTACCACAAAAACAGAAGGAGATCAAATTTAATCATTTAGATTGATAACATATAAAACTTTCCCCACTAGACAACCCCCACCCTCATCTATACCCCATGGACAGCCCTCCCCCACCCCATTGGAGCACCCACTCTCATGTATACCCCATGGACAGCCCTCCCCCACCCCATTGGAGCCCCCACCCTCATGTATACCCCCTAGACAGCCCTCCCCCACCCTCATGTATACCCCCTGGACAGCCCTCCCCCCACCCCATTGGAGCCCCCACCACACCCCTGGACTGCCCCAACCCACTGGACATCCCCAAACACCCCTCAACAACCCCCCAACCTCCTGAACAACACCCCCTCACCCCCTCACCCCACTTTACAACCCCCTCCACACCCCTGGGCAGCCCCAAACACCCCTGGACAACCCCCCCACCCTCATGTATACCCCCACCCCCTGGACAGCACTCCCACACCCTTGGACTGCCCTCTCACACCCCTGGACAGCCCTAGCACCCCCCTGGACTGCCCCCACACCCCACCGGACAGCCCTCCTAGACCCCTGGACACCCCCAACCCCACTGAACACACCCCCATACCCTTGGAACCCCTCCCCCACAGGCCAAAATCCATACCAAAAAACCATCATAAGTAGACCAAAAAAAAGAAGTATAGAAAAATTAAACATTCACATATATAACATTCAAAACTTACACTGTCAACTTCAAAAAAAACTAAATCCAACCTAAACAGCTACCAAATACTCAATTACAATGACAATATTCAAAATTACATTTTACATTACAAACAACTAAAATTCAATCAAACCTGTAAAATGATTTGACCACTCCACTTGTAAGTGTTTGATGTATTCATCAGTATATGGTTGAGGGTCATCAAAAAGATACAAATGAAAAGGAAAGTAGTTAATGTGTATAATGAATAAATCAAATTGAAATATTATGGCAAAGTTTAAGAGGAAATCGTACCAGGTCAAAATTCACAACTGTCCTAGTTGTTATTATTTCATACATAAATCTTAACAAATAATATCCGCATTCGATGAGGCCTTGTTGTTCATGAAAATACTGTTTGACTGAGTGTAAATTCAATATATTATTTTTATGTAATAAATCAAAAAGTACAAATTATAAATGGATATTTACTTTCGCATTTACATATTTGATCTTTGCTTTCCTTTTCTTTGTGTTTTTTCAAAATTAGTCCCATGCACTGTTAGAAAATAATACGAATGGGGTAAATTTACAATTCATTATAATATATAAAACTATTGAGAAATTGAAACTTACTTTTCCAATATATTCTTAAAACTTTCCCACACACCACCATGGATAGAGCATATCCAATAAAGTGCTTTCTCCCTTGGGCAAAAAACCCCTAACATACAATGATCACTGATAAAAGGAAATTAAACGTTAGTGGTTTTTTATGTTAAAAGATAATTAATTCTATGAGAGAAATGTGTTTCATACCTCTCAAAAAAATGCATCATCCAACACTGTGTGACTATATTCTTTTCAAGTCTTTCATAAATATAAACCATTCTTTGTTCCTCATTCAATGCACATGCTTCAGGGGAAATAAATTGCGGGTCTATGAATCCAAATACATCTGTCAGCTCATTCCTCTCACAAATTTTATAAATATACCTAATAAAAAACATACATAAGTATACATTTTTAATAAAATAACGCAGGGAAAAGGTGTTAAGACTTACATGCAAAAAATTATCACCACATTGGTGCCTAACTTATCTCCAGTAATAAGATCCAAGATATCAGTGTTCATAATCCCCACACTTATTTCACATCCACAAACATGAGATTCCATTGGAAACTCATAATAACCTTCCAAAAAATTTGAATATCTTGACAATCTGTCAAGACTACTAGAATTTGTATATGATGTCATAGCCATTTTCCTTTATTGTTGTCTATATAGTATTTCTTTACCTTTAAAGTATTCCTGTAAAAATAAATTTAAAAATATATTAGTTTTCAAATGATAAAACAACTTTAAAAAAAAAACATAAAAGATATTACATTTATACCTCTATGGTAATGAGTCGAAGAAGTATGGATGGACAAATTAAAAAATGGCCGATACTCTATCCAACTGTTGCCACCACATCTGTAGCTATTGGTACCCTAGCTGATCTATCTATAATATCCTGTACAGTGACCCTCTGATTCTCTACCTCTAATTGTTGATGATGAACTGTATCTCTTATATAGTATACCAACCCATATGCTACTATATGATGTTGAGAAGCATCAACAAACAACTCTCAATAAGTAGGAACTTGTAGCAGAGGAGTAGGATAAACAATTGGGTCCACATGCTAAGGTGGGGGAGTGGAAGCTACTGGCGGAGGTGGAGGATAAATAATGGGGTCTGCAGGGGGAGGTGGAGGAGTGGGAGCTGCCGTCTGAAATTGTCTTTGAATTTCTACCAACATAGACTGCACCGATGCTCTAATCTTGTCCTCCATCGTCGCATTAGTATTTTGAACTTCAGCCTCCAAGGATTTTATTTTTTTTATAAACCCCCTCAACATTAGAAGTTGAAGAACGTGGAAACACTTTTCTTACTAATACACCTGCCAGATATCCTCTTACACGACCAGGATGTTCGGGCCTTCCCAATGCTGCAGATAAAATATCTTCCCTCCCAGTAGCTGTAAATGTACCCTATGAACTCTGCTCCTCAAGAGAGTCCTGTATTAATTAATTGAACATTTCTGTAATGATTGAAATTATATTAAGAAAATAGTTAACTTAAATAAATAAAATAGATATCTTATAATCCTCTCAGATACGATTCTCGATTCTTCCGAAATATATTGCCCTTTTTTCCCTTCCGAGCTCTCTTCCATTTTTCATGTCTAGATGGAGGGGATGGAGGGGCCACCTCTTCAAAGCTTTAAGACTCAGCTCTTAGTTGTTGAAATTTTTCCACCATCATTTGTTCTTCCAATAATGCATACCCTCCCCGAGATAAACTATGAGGGTATACATTTTTAGATTGGATCTCCTGATGAGCTTTCCTTGTTTGCTGTAATTTAAGAATTAGAAATCATTAACAAAACATTAATAAAATCATTTATTTAATAAAGTTTATAAAAGTTTACATTACCCTTACCAGAAATGACTCTTTTCTTATACTTTCAAAAAAATGTCTCCATGTGTCTTCACCTATAAAAGGATATATACGACATGGATTGTCATGACTCCTATGACCATAAATGAAATCAGATGAGAGGGTTGATTTGAAATCCCTCCATCTCCTGGCAGCCAACGATAAGCATTTCTTCCTGACTCCTCCAGTGTCAGGAATATCAAATATCATCTGATAAAGAAGAGGTTAAACATATTATATATACTAGAAACATTAAAAGAATAGTTAAAAAATTACAAAAGATCTTACCAAAATCGTCTCCCATAACTGAGAGATTATCAATTTATCCACACTTCTCAAATCATCATACGGAATGATTACTTTTCTCTTAGCCTGAGTTCCTACAAAACTATTAAAATATTTTGCATTCGGACCTCTAGGAATATCATCATCATCAAACTCAACGACTATCCTCTGATCCTGCATACGGGCAAGTGATAATTGTGGTAAACGTGTGCACCCACGTTTACCAACCTTTGAACTCTTTTTCTTAATAGGAGCATGTGAATGTTCATCCCTAGAGGTATGACCAGCAATATTCTCATCTCCAGAATCATGTGGTTGATCAACTGAATGATCTGTCATTATCCTTCAAATCAAAAAAACAAACACCAGTTCACAAATATACAAATTAAAATATTTTAATACTACTGTAATCAGAAAATAGAAAAGTGTACTAAGTTACATAATAGTAAAAATTGGTAATATGGTAAGAAAGTTAAACAATGGTAAAGATGGTAAAGATGGCCAAGATGGTAAACATGGTAAACCTGGTAAACATGGTAAACATGGTAAAGTAATTGTCACTGAACAAAAATAATAGATATATAATTCATGTAATGGTTATAAACATGATAAAGTAAACTAAACAAACTTAAAACAAACAAAAACTTATACTTATTTTGTTTTAAAACATGTTTTAATAAATAAAGAACTTACAAATATACAAATTCAAATATTTTAATACCACTGTAATCAGAAAATATAAATGTGTACTAAGTTATGTAATAGTAAACATTGGTAATATGGTAATCATGTTAAACATTGGTAAAGATGGTAAAGATGGTCAATATGGTCAAGATGGTAAACATGGTAAACTTGGTAAACATGGTAAAGATGGTAAAGTAATTGTCACTGAAAAAAAAATAGATATATAATTCATGTAATGGTTATAAACATGATAAATTAAACTAAACAAACTTAAAACAAACAAAAAATTATACTTATTTTGTTTTAAAACATGTTTTAATAAATAAAGAACTTACAATATCTAACATTTATGAAAAAAATAAATGTAAATAAGAAATAAAAATATGTTACCTGTAATTTTAGGAATGTACAAATGGATTCTTTTCCCAAATTCCTTCATCATGATCGTTTCT
Source organism: Viscum album (assembly GCA_963277665.1). Taxonomy (NCBI): domain Eukaryota; kingdom Viridiplantae; phylum Streptophyta; class Magnoliopsida; order Santalales; family Viscaceae; genus Viscum; species Viscum album. The sequence continues at coordinate 5,500,670 of OY728129.1, forward strand.
TATGGAACAAACAATGTCTTCAACATGCTCATCATTATGTTCTGTTAATCTTTCCATGGAAGTAGGGATTTCACATAAATCAGTATATTCATCAAGTTCATCCTCACCAACATATTGTTTTTTCCCTTGTAAAACAACAGCCCACTAAATATCTGATTGATCTACTACATAGAAAATTTGTTTTTCATGTGTTTCCATTATAAAAGAATCAGTTGTGTCTTCCAATCTATTCAGATTAACAAGTGTCATTCCAAATTAATCGTGTCTGACAATGTTCTTACCGATAAACCATTTACAGTTAAAAACATGAACTTTAATTTTAAAGTAATAAACCTCCCATATGTCTTAAATCACTCCATAATATGCACTTGATGCAGAAATTGGGTTTTTGTCCTTAGCACTTGAAAAATGCATCATTTCTGCAAACACCAATACACAACTATTCTGAACTGCACTTCTGTTGTCCTGAGCTTTCATATGAAATGTATAACTATTAATGTCATAACCGGACCATGTTATCACATTTAAACATGGACCACCAACTATCCATTTTAATGTCTCTGATACATCTGATCTACCAAGAAAAGTCTTTTTAATCCATGACAAAAATGTTTTGTTGTGCTCATTCAAAATCCACATTTCTTTCTTTTTTGGATGACATTGTTTCAACTCATTAATATGCAATGTGATATACAGTTGATCATCAGCTATGTTATTCAAGATGTATGATTCTAACTTCTTCATCTGTTCAACTAACAATGATTTGACTTTCAATCCACGAATCCCCTTTCCCTCATTATTAACTCGTTCATGGAGAGATGGAGGAAAACCTATGTGTTGCGACGCAGCCAAGTAGCTCATACAAAACTCTGCTACCTACTTAGAAATATACTTTTCAATAATGGAGGCTTTAGGTCGATATGGATTTTTAACATATCCCTTTAATATTTTCATATACCTTTCAAAAGGATACATCCAACGAAGATATACAGGTCCAAAAAGCTTTATTTCTCGAACAAGATGAATAATTAAATGCACCATTATATCAAAAAAAGTTGGAGGAAAATACATTTCCAATTGACAAAGTATAAAAATTGCATCCTTTTACAAAATGTTCAAAGAATTCACATCAATCACCATGTTACAAATTGAATTGAAAAAATAACACACTTCATTATAGTCCTTTTGACACGAATGGGCAATATTACATGCAATGAAACTGGTAGAATTTTTTGCATCATGATGTGACAGTCATGTGATTTCATACCTATCAACTTCAAGTCCTTCAATGAGACAAAAATTTTTTACATTAGAAGAATAACCTTGATGAAATTTGATATCATGAAGGCATTGAAGAAAGCTAATTTTCTCCCTCTTTGATAATGTATGACAAGCCGGGGGAAGATATGTTCATCTTCCTTTAGGAGTGGGAGCTAACTCCAAACGTATTCCCATTGATAGTAAGTCTAATCTTGCATTCAACCCATCGTTTTTCTTTCCTTTAATATCTAACAATGTTCCAATCAAACAATCACCTATATTCTTCTCCACGTGCATGACATCAATATTATGTTTAACTTCATGATACCTCCAATATGGTAGCTCAAAAAATATTGATCTTTTCTTCCAAATATGTCTATCATTACTAGATTTCTGTGTCTTTCCCAATGTCACATCAAGGTTTTTCACCCTCTCAAAATACAGATCAGGGGATAAAGGTTTTGGAGCAGTATCAAATTCTTATGAGCCATTGAATGCATTTTTTAGTCTTTTATAAGGGTGATCCATAGGCAAAAAATTTCGATGACCCATGTACACTGTTTTCCTCCCATAATGAAATTGACAATATGACGTCTGTTGTTTGAAAATTGGACATGATTTATGCCCTTTAACACCGTATCCAGAAAAATTTCCATACACTGGGAAGTCATTTATAGTAAACAGAAGCACTGCATGCAGTTGAAAATATTCCATTTTATAAGAATCATACACCCTAATACCATCAGCCCATAATAGTTTCAAATCATCAATCAACAGTGACAAGTAAACATCGATATCATTGCTGGGTTTCTTTGGACCAGAGATCATTATACTCAACATGACATATTTTCACTTAATACAAACTTCAGGAGAGAGGTTGTAAATTACCAATGAAACAGGCCATGAACTATGTGTGCTACTGAGGGTTCGGCATGGATTCATTCCATTTGTGCACAACCCTAGTCTGAGATTTCTAATTTCATTTCCAAATGTAGAATATTGCGCATTAATTTTCTTCCATTGTTGACAATCAGCTGGATGACGTATTTTTCCATCACATACCCGCTCATCAGCATGCCATCTTAACCTTTTTTCATCATGTGAATTAGCGAATAAACATTTTAAATGATGAAATATAGGAAGATACCAAAATACCTTTGAAGGGAGATTTGTAATCTCTACATCAGCCTGTGATTTTTCTTTCACCTTATACCGTGATGTCCCACATTTAGGAAACTCTGACAGAAATTCATATTCCTTCCTATATATAATGTAGTCATTTGGATAGGAATGTATATTTTTTTGTATCCCATTCCCATCGGGCATAATATTTTCTTGTCCTTGTAATGTGAATCTGGAAGATCGTTATCTTTTGGAAGAAAATTGGAGAGAATGGAGTAAACCTGAGAATCAAATCATATTTAAAATAAAAATTCAGATGGGGAAAATCACAATGTAAATCCAAAAACCCCTGGACATCCCCAACCCTCTGGACAGCCCCCTACCCCCCGGACAACCCCCAAAACCCTCTGGACAGGCCTCCACCCCCTTGGACAGCCCCACCCCCTGGACACCCCCAACCCTCTGGATAGCCCCCAACCCCCTGGATAGACCCCACCCCTCTAGACAACACCCCCACCCCTCCTGGACACCACCCCCACCCCCTACCCCCTTGGACACCCCGCTAGACACCCCCAGCCCTTTGGATAGCCCCCACCCCCTGAACATCACCCCACCCCCTGGACAGCACCCCACCCCTCCAGACAGCACCCCCACCCCTCCTGGACACCACCCCCACCACCGAACCACTTGGACACCCCCTAACCCTCTGGACCGCCCCCACCCCCTGGACAACCCCCAAAACCCTCTGGACAAGCCTCCACCCCATTGGACAGCCCCCCACACCCACCCACCCCCTTGGACACCCCCCTAGACACCCCCAACCCTTTGGAAATCCCCCCACCCCCCCGGACAACCCCCCAAACAATGGTTTACATATAAAACTAGGGATGGTGAACAATGAAAAACACATGCATTTAATATGGATACTTAAATGATCATATAATAATTAAAAATAATCATTGATATTAAACTAGTCAAATGATCACAAGTTTCTAGATAACTAATATCATACTTTATTTAGTCAAAAAAGTCACACAAAATAGTCCACAAACATGTTTCGCACCAACATCACAATTTAATAAAACAATTCCACAATTTATAAAACATTCTGAAAATGTTTGACATCTTAAATCACCTCTTTACCTTTAAAAACCCTTATTAGGTGAATAACATCACCAAAATATTGAATTTACACCATTTTACCACTTTTTTAACTCACAAAATCATTTTCAATTTTCATAAAACAATCCCAAGAGGAACAACCATGTTTTTCACACAAAAGACATTCCAAACCCCCAATTCAAGAAAAAAATCATACCAATACAAATACAAAATATAAATTTCAGCTCAATACACATTTATTAAACCACCCCCATATTTTAATAATTTACCTCAAATAATGTCACAAACAATACACATGAAAAACAGACTTTTTCATAAAACACCTTCAAGAAGTGTGACAAGGTTTTACACATAACACCCATTCAAAACCCCCCTTCTGAGGCCCACATGACAACAAAGAATTAAAAAACAATAATTGGATTCCCCTTTCAAAATTAATGAATCACTTTCATAGGTTATAAAATAGACCCAAATATTAACCTAAGAGGCACACATTAAAAACACCCAATTTCAAAATAAAATGAATATATAAAATTAAAGACATATCCAAATCCATCAAAAAAAAATTTGGGACCACAAAAAATATACGATGTAGGCAAAACGAATGAAAAAAAGCATACAAAAATATAGTGTTGCGAGTTGAAGGCTTACATGAAATGGGGGTTTTGGAATGCCTTTTGTGTTGCGAGTTGAAATCAAACAAAACGAGTTGAGATGATAGATCCAGGAAAAAAAGCACACAAAAATTGAATGAGTTGAAAGCACACAAAACGAACAAAAAAGCACACAAAAATCTCACAACATAAATATAGACTATCTGGGAAAAAAACGAACGAAATAAATTTGTTGAAGGCTTACTTGAGTGTTGCGAGTTGAGATGATAGATTTGAGGAGAGTAAAGATGATAAACGTTGTAGGAAAAACGAGTTTAATAGCGAGATTGACGAGACGATTAGGGTTTATTGCGCGAGAGAGACGAGCCGCCAGAATGTCGAACGAAAATTCGTAAATGACAATCCTCAGGGATTGTTAAATTTTTAAATGTTTTTATAACATCGGTTATTTAATAACCGACATTATAATTTTTTTTTACATTTATAACATCGGTTGTTATAATAACCGACATTATAAATGTATTAGATACAGATTTTTTACGTCGGTTATTCTATAACCGACGTAAAAAAAGGTTTTTTACGTTGGTTATAGAATAACGGACGTAAAAAAGACCTCAAAAATCATAGTTTTTTTACGTCAGTTATTTTATAACCTATGTAAAAAATGCGTAGATATCTAGTTTTTTAAGTCGGTTATAAAATAACCGACGTAAAAAAACATAGTGCGTGGGGTTTTTTACATCGGTTATTTGATAACCGACGTAAAAAACCCGTAGATATCTAGTTTTTTTACAATGGTTATAAAATAACCGACGTAAAAAACGCGTAGATATCTCGTTTTTTACGTCAGTTATCAAATAACCGACGTAAAAAACCCCACGCGCTGTGGTTTTTTATGTCAGTTATGTGATTACCGACGTAAAAAACCCGTAGATATCTCGTTTTTTATGTTGTTTATCAAATAAACAACGTAAAAACCCCCACGCTTTGGTTTTTTATGTCGGTTATAACATAACCGATGTACAAACCGAACACGATCGATTTGTAACGTTGGTTATTAAAATATCCGACGTTAAAAATATACTCACCGCATTTGTAACGTCGGTTCTAAAACAACCGATATAAAAAACCATGTTTCACAGATTTTCACGTCGGTTATATGTAACCGACATAAAAAATGGTGACGTAAATAACGTTTTCTTCACTAGTGTAGGCACATAAAAGAACATTTGTCTTAAATAAGGATGTTTTGAGATGAAACCCTTATAGATTTAGTAATTTTTGAAATAAAAATAACTGGAAGATTGAAAATAAAACAGTTCTATAAATCTAATGAATAAAATAATAGAGTATTATAAAATATATTATTGGATATTATATACACTGTATGAATAATAAATTAGTTCTTAACATTAATACATGTCTCAATGAAGAGAAATTGAGACAAAAATCATTACCTCGTGTTTCTAATCTCTCTTCACATTTACCTAAATTACTAAATAATTAAATTTAGTTAATTAGATATATAGCCAATAACCTTATCAATATATATATATATATATATATATAATTTTATTAAGTTCATATACTATCTTTTGGTATTTATTTTAAATATAATTTTTCTTATGCGAGTTACTCAAGGCTGTCCAGTTAATTTCTTTGTAACACTTTTGATTTTATGAACATGTTCAAATGTGTTGTAAAATAAATTAATAATCCCAAAATTTTAGAGGTTTAGGTCATTTATTATTTAATTAGTACAATACTTATACATTTTTAAATTTACCCCAAAACTGATCCAAATTAAGAATGAAACCTTGATAAGTCCATTTAAGGTAGTTAATGTAACTATGACCATTTCTTGTTAATAAAACATATAGAATGATGAATATTATTATTAAATAATATTATTGATGTAAAAAATATCATAATTTTTAATAAAATGGACTTTTTGAAACTACTATTTAAGGTGGTGATGGAAAATTGAACAGGTCCTTCATAGAGGTGGTATTCCACAAATATACATGACAACATTTTCATTTTTCTTAATGATTTTATATGAAAGTATAAAATGGATATTAATTTAGTATAATAAAATTTATGTATATTAATATTTCTATTTTTATCATACCTTCATGGATAAATAGTAGTTTATGGGTGTAAAAGAATAAAAGAACTTTGAAATTTTGGGTTGATATTATTACCTTTCCCTTTGAAGTTCTGCTTTGGGTAACTCCTTAAGACCCTTTAACTTGATATTTTGGTAGGGGAAAGCCTAAAAGGTGTGTGTGTGTGGGGGGGGGGTAGGTGGGTTGATTAGATACTAGGGTAGAGTTTTGGTTAAGTGATGAATATAGAATTGGTGGAGAAATAGGGAGTAAGAGATCTCTTTTTATAAGTGAAGGAACATATAATTTTGTAAAAACTAATTATTTCTCAATAATATTACTCAATTATTCAAATAAAAAGGGTAAAAACACGGAAAATAATGTTTTTTTGAAATAGGTAAGGATTAGAATCCCTCTAACATTCAGTAGAACACATTATTTATACATGTTTTATCCACTTTCACTATGTTAAGCCACATTTACCTGAATTTATCCTCACCATGATAACTCCACTTTCACCCTTGGAAACTAATTTTAATGGCCAAAATTGAAATTAAAATTATATAATAATTTAAACATGATGATTTTAAATATGTAAATAATTCTATAATTTGTTTTCTATGATTTAGAGAACTTAATTTTTGTATTAGCGCACATAACACATAAAGACCCATTTTTTGAAAAAGTGTATTTTTATGTATAAAGTTTACATATTAAACAAAATTAGAAATTTTATTAATTATAAAGATATTAATAAGATTAATATTTTTCAAAGAATATTCATGTAAATTAAAATAAATCTAAAATCTAATTTCCTTATGAGTAAATTTAATTAAAGAAAAAAAATGAAAAATAGTTTTCATAAAATACTACTTGAATTTATAAAATGATATTCATGGGTTTTATAAATTGAACAAAATATTTTTTAATTAATTATTATATCTTTTAAATAATTATTTTTTATATAAAAATGGTTTTAAAATATTATAAGTCATATAAATGTGACTTTATTGGAAAAATCAATATATTTCATTATTCACCATAATAATGAATATTTTTGAAAATAATAAAAATTCATCCTAATCTAATTTTAATATAATTAATTAAAAAAATATCTTTATTTTATAAAATTCAAATTCTAAAATTTATATAATTATTTTTAAATGAAAAATATATATTATAAATAAAACTAATTTTTTTGAAAAAAGGAGTTTTTAAACATTATATTTCTATAATATTAATTAATATTTGTTTATAATATATTATTTCATATAAAATAATATTTCAAAAGTTTGAATTTAGCTTATTTGTAAAAATATACAATAATCATCAAAACATTTCTTTCAAAATAAATATTACTTTTATTCTAAATACAGTTTAACAAATAAATCAATTATTTATTTATATTCTAATATTCAATTTTACTACACCATTGATATTGAAATATTTATTTGAATTTTATATATACATGATATCATATATTAATAAAAGTATTAATAATATTTATATGTAACACACACACATATAATTTAATATTTTAACATCATATGTTTATTTCATTATGAGTTATATTTTATTAATAATACCCAAATTTAGTATACTTACTTGATATTTTACCAATGACCATATTTGTAATGACCAAATTTCATTTTTATATATAGACTTACTAAATCATTCGTTTATTGTAGACTCACTTCATGAGGAAAATTTATTATTTCATATTATAGTTTTTGCATAATTATTTCTCCTTTAATGGTGAAATTTCTCTTTATAGGTTTTATTTTGATATTGGTGATCTTCATAGATAAATATAATCCTTGAGATTTCTTATTTCTGAGGATTTTATTATTATTTTATATATTTTTCCCTATTAATTTTTTTATCTTTTAATGGATGTATTTTATCCATGATGAGTAAAATACATGGTGTGAAATACTTATATTTATACATCTTTGATATAACATTACACTTATGAATGAATAAAGTATCTTTTACATGGTAACTAGCTTATAGGGAAAACTTTATATTCATGTTTTAATAATTTTGAAAGAATAAAAAAGAACCCTTTAAAATTATATACATAAAATAATAATAATAATAATAATAATATTAATAGTAATGGATCCTAAAAGGTAGGACATTATATCCATGGTCCTAGAGGAGAAATAAGTGTATATTTCCTTCATGAAAAGAAAATTGGGATTTGTTCACTTAAAAATACCCCAAAATTCCTAGATCGGATCCCATTGTGTCCTTCTATCAAATTGGAATGCCAAATGAAAACTATAGACATAAGAAATAATCAATAAGAATCGATCCAAATATTACTGCCAGAGTAGAAGTTGAGATTGAAAAAATCATCAAAGACAACTTTATCTAAAGATTTTTGTGTTGGAAGTGGTTGGAAAACATAATCATTGTCAAGAATAAAAATGGTTAGATCTAAGTCTATATCAACTGTAGGGACCTCGATATCCAAATCTCAAAGGATTAACTTCAATTCTTGATCATGGAATTATTGATCGATTTTATGGATGAATTTGAAGGACATTTATTTAGGGATGGGTACTAAAGTTACAATAAGGTTTGATAACCCCAAATGATAAAAAATCATCTAATTTCAGGAAAAAATTTGGGATATATTGTTATCAATTAATTATATTAATTTTAAATAATGTTGGTGTGACAAATAAACATGATATTCATAAAATATTTAGATCATTCTTGGAAAAACTATGGAGTTCTACCTGAATCAACTCATAGTAAAATATTGAATGTGATGGGACCATATTTCCAACATTGAAGAAATTTTTAATATTCATCGACAATACAATTTCAAAATTAATCCAATAAAGTATTCCTTTGGTGTAATGTTGATAAAATCTCTTAAATTTATTGTTTTTCTTCTTGCATTGAAGTTATTCCCAAAAAGGCTAAGAAAATTATTAATGAGCCTCTTCCCTAAAACCTCAAGGAATTGAAATGATTCTAAGGGAATCTTACCTACATCAGGAGCTTCATCAACAATATCAATGATAAATTCATACCCCTTACAATATTAAATAATAAAGGGGTAACTTAACAATGGTGTGAGGACCACCAGAAAAAACTTAACAACCTTAAGAATTAACTCCTAAACCAGCCAACCCAAATGCCACTAGTTGAAGGAAATCATCTCATATTGTATGTGGTTACTCAAAAATGTTTTCTTGGTGAAATCTTGGCTCAAAATAATGGTGTGGGTAAATAAAATAACCTATATTATATCAACATAACCATGATGTAATTTGAGACTCAACATTGTAATATTGAGAAGAATTATTTTGAATTAGTATTTGTGATGCCAATTGTTAGGAACTATATCTAGAATCATGAGATACACTTAGTATCTTGTATTTACCTACTCAAATACATCCCTAACCACCCAATGTAGACTGGATGACTTGTGTAATATAATTAATCCTTTAATAATTTAGGATATAGTTTATGCCTCAAAAGGATGTCAAGGGGAAGTAATTAATATAATTTCTTATGGCACATCCAAATCATGAGAGCATGCCATTAACTTAATATTTACTATATGAGTAAGTATTATCCCTGTAGAATACATCCCTATAATGGGAAATGAAATTTTTCTATTATTCTAGAAGCCTAATAAGAATGTGAATTAAAAACCCAAAATATAACTAGGTTGTCTTAGGGATGATGGTTGTTTCCCCAACCAAGGTTGTATGACCTCATTCAATCCCACTGTTGGAAGGATTCGCCAAAAATGAAGTAGAGTATTAAGACCTAATCACTGGCTTGAATTTATCCCTAAAAATACCAGTGGATCATCTAAATATAAAAGGTGATTCATAAATAGTGATCAAACAAATCATTAGAGAATATACCACCAATAAGGAAGAATTAATCCCTATGCTTGATTATTTTTGAAAACTGATTATGGATTTCCCCTTCAAAATGAATCTAAATCAAATCTCATGGTTAAAAAATGCTTATAATGATGCTATAAATAATACAAATACCAACCCATTATACCTAGACCAAGACGATACAATCATCCATATTGCACATTTCCGGGATGGTATCCCCATTCATCAACAACAAAATGGAAGATATCAATGAATTAAACACTTCCCTAGAACAAGGAAGCCTCATAACCCCAAAAAAACATTCCCTAATCAGATGTATGTCTCCCATAAAATACTATATTTATAATGATATCCCTTTAGTGGAGTAATCCAAGAAAGAGTTAATTTTTTTTCAGGTAGTGAACACCACTCTATATGGTCATCTCAATTCCCAAAAAATCCTCTAAAAACAAAGATTTAACACGATTCTTCTTTAATACATCAAGGGGAAGGATATTAGAGGTCATTATCCATGAAATGAGCTCTCTCACTAGATCAACAGGATTGGTTATTTTTGGACATCAATGATACAAGACTATAGGGAGTTTAAAAAAAATCCATTCTTTCCAGATATATGAAAAATTTATTCACTGACCACCAGAACTAGTGCATACTTACATATATTCTTGGTCATTAATTATCTAGGGAATTTATACCATGAGGATATATTCAAAAGATAAAACCAAGTAGTTCAAGTATATACTTACTGCAATCAACTTTTTCTACAAATGGCCCAAGGGTATTCTCATTAAGGAGATTGGGGTAAATTCTATCATAAACTTTATAAAGTTAGACACCATTACTAGATTTAGTGTCCCTCATAGAATATCAACATAAAACAACACCAAATTATGTTTATTTAATTTTAATAGGCTATATCAAGATTATAACATCCTGTATAACCAATCATCCATCTATCATGTTGTAAAAAATGGTAAAATAGAAAATTTTAATAAAACTATTTAAAATATTCTATAGAATATGGTAGAAAAGGATAAAAATTTATGTCCATATAAACTCCTACATGCCTTGTAGTCTTATCACACCAAAACCTACACCATTACAGATAAACCCCATAAGTTCTTACATATAGGATAAAATAAATCATACCAATTATGTTTTAAATAACCTCACTTATAATTTCCATTTAATTTTTTTAAATATGAATAGTATTAGAGGTGATTTGATGAGTTAGAGTATCTTGGTGAGAAATAATTGTAAAAAATGAAAAACTTGGAGGTCCATAAAAATATTGTTTTATGATCCTTCAATAAAAAATTTCATCTACAACCATTAATTTAATGGGAGATGATGATAGTTGTCAGAAATCATAAGATCCTTTGGAAGGAACATCCAAAACTTATACAAAAATGGGCGAGGCCTTCCATTATACACAAGGTGTACTACAACAGAGCTTACTCATTATCCAAAATGGACAATGGATAACATCACCCCCCACCAATGTATGATTTTGAATGAAATATTTTGTATGATTTCATGTTTGTTCACAATGTCTAGGATGCAAAACATTAAATTACATTGAAAATTTCTATTAATTAAGACTTTAAACTACTCGAAGTTGGCCCCTTTTATGTGAAATCCAAATGCATGATGTTAAGTATATTTCATAAGATTTTAACTATTTAGAGTTATACATTATCACATGACTTTAAAATGTATGAAATTAAGTCCATTCTGTAAGACATTAAATTTATTAGAGTTATACTTTGTCACATGAAATTAAAATATTTAACATTGAGTCGATTCTAAAAGAGATTGAACTACTCAGAATGGCCCATCTTTATATCCATCACCCCACACAAGATCCAGATAATTGTGGGAGAATTGAAACATATTTTGTCTCTATCTTTCATCCAAAATAAAGTATAAAGTTACCTTTTTCTAATCATATAATGTTAAACTACATGACATGTGGTCTAATCTTGAAAGACCTTAAACCAATTAGGTCAGCTTACATAGTATGGATGTCCTCCCTTATACAAGAGCCAGATCCATGTAAGGACCCTTAGTATGTGTCCCCTAATTTATACCAACCTACCCTGAGGTAAAAAAACCCTCATATATGTATAATAACAATATGTGGATTGATTACACATCTTGTATGATAAAAAGTGTTTCATGGAACTACTATTCTAGGGCTTGAAAAACATTTCCATAACTCTCAATGTATTCCCCATATATGTTAGTCAAAACCATGTAAGGTATTATTTATTGCATAAAGATGTAAATAATCCCCCTATATTACCTATTACACACTATAATGTGATCTGAATCACTTCCCATTTATCTCTTATTTATCACACCGAGCATGATTCATGTGAGCGTAGAGGTCATAGTGTACCACTCAGATGGGCATGATTGAGACGTGATGTACTCAAAGTTAGGGAATTTAGTCAGGAATACATGAATTTAAATTGCACAATATTAGGTTTTATATACATAACTCCTCAAACCACTTGATTTTTATTGTCTGTATGAACCCTTTCCCTTACAAAATAGTCAGATATGTGTAAGGGAACTTTGAAGATTGACCTAAATTTAGGTAAAATTCCACCATTAAGAATTGCATGTGTCTTGATTACTAACATTATAGGATATATAGTGATTCTTGGATCTATGATCTTAGGAGTATCCAAAAAATTTATTAGCAAGCAAGGAATTTCTCGATTCACCTAAATATTTTGGTATTTCTATCTATATTGATCTTTGTTAATGAAATTTTGTTAAGGGGAAACCTTTATCCTCTCCCCCTTATAGATTATTTCAATCTCTACAAGAGAGTCATCAAGAACTACATGTTTCCTGAATCTCGACATCATGAGATACATAGTGATGCTTAGATCTCTGATCTTAGGACCAACCAAAATTTATAACAAACAAAATTCATTTATTTTATATATAATATAGATCTATGTAGGAGAACACTCAATACCTTCATGTGGTTTGGTTACTAACTTCATAGGATAAGTAGTGCTTGTTAGATAAGTTATCATAATCCCAGACACAAAACCCATTGGTCTTACTATTAGAAATCAGGTTTCTCCTCATTCATGTCAGGTTTCTTATAAAAATTTAATTCTAGAATAGGACCACCAGACCATTTTCCTCTACACATAATTCAAATCTCTGCAAAGGATCAACAAGAACTGTATGTGTATTTATTCCCATTTCTATAAGATATGTATAGATGGTTGAATCCTCCATATTAGTCCTGTCAACAACTTTCAATAAAACTTAAACATATCCCAGTATTTACTCTTTATTTTTCACTCCTTATTTGATATTTGGGGAAGTTTATCACACTTCACACATAGGTAAACCAAACAAAAGTCTCCCTGAATATAGTTTTTTACTAAGAATATATGCCAAGATTAAATGTACCTAATTTTAATATGTTTTATCTTAGATCCAATACCTTATGGACCCAACACCAATATGAGGCTACTTAATCATACATCCATGTAAGATTTTTATAAAGTTCCCTATATTTACATCCTTGTCTCATTACATTAAAATGTGTGATAAGAATCCCTTACGAATAATGAAAAACAATCTAATGTTGTTAATTGTTGAATTATGTAAAATTTCATAACACCTAATTCCTTGTTACATGATGTTAAGTTGCATGACACTTGATTCCTTATCGCATGACATTAAACTAAACTACACCTAATTTCTTATCACATTATGTTAAACTACATGAAATATGGTCTATCCTTAATGAACATAAACTACTTAACATACTTAAATACTATATGTGGATTGATTCTTGTTATTTAAATATATGTAGAAATGTATGAATCATATATTTTGGACTCATACATAGAACACTTCCATTTTTACTCCTTTAAAAAACACAGTGGTATCCTAATCATGGTAAACTTTATCCTAGAATGCATCCATAAAATTTTCTAAATACCCCCTTCAATTAATCACACTTTATGTATCAAGTGTCTCATATTTTCATAAGCTATTAATGGATATCTTAAATAAGTTAATTTTTATTCAAATGGAACATATGTTTGGATATGAATACATTCCCTTAATATTGATTTTCAAACACGCTCATAATATGTCCTACCAACTAGAAATGTTTTTACCAAGAAAAAGGTCCTCTAATGTCCATGCACCATAATAAAATCAGAGTGGATCCCATCATTCAAATATAACTATTGGTCATCCCTTGAATTTTTATCCCATATCATTACTCCTTATCTCAACAAATTAAGTCCTAATTTTTCGCAACATCATTACTTATTGAGAATGTGTTTAGACATTCTTGTCCCATGAAACCTAATCATACAGTTATCATTTTTTCATGTAAATATTTAAAATATATCTACTAATATTTTTTGATCTAGGTACTAAGTCGACATGATATTCCGAGTACCAATGAGACTAGAATTCATATTTGAAAAATATTAAATATATTAACATCATACATGATAAGTTTTCCTAAAAAAGTGAAATAACTCCTAAATTGAGCCTTATATAAACAATCTCTGAGTTTTGTTTAGTTCATAATATAGTATTTACCGTAGGTGTGATATAATATTTACCAGTGTCGAGCGTTAGTGAAAATTTTATCACAATCATAAATAATAAATAAATAAATAAATTTTATTTAAAGTGACACAAAAACATAATATTCCTCTACTTAAGAATAATTATGGAAAATTTACATGGTTAGCTTCATAACCTATAGAATTGAGAAAGATCATTATAGGAATATTGGGGAATGATGATGATGGAATGAGGATCATTCATGCCAAAAGAAATCAAGGATATCACAAATGACAACGATGCAGATTCATTCTTCATTAGTGATCGATACATCTCTAGGTACAAAATTATCTTTATGTGGAGTTATCTCCATTTTATTGTCATATGAAGAACATGCATCAACTTACTAATGAATTTACTTGTGGATCGATTATATTGCGGGTATAAGATTATTTTACAAGAAATTTGGGGATTGATTTTGTTGTTTAATTTGTATATGTTTTCTTATCATTCTAATGAAAACTAGTCAAGCGAAACATGAACATTGGATGAGGTCTATTCCTCATGTTTTTATTTTATTCATTTATTCCCCAATTCTTTATTCATTCATCACTGGTGTTCATTTGGACGTTGGTTCAAAAAATACTAGGTAATCAATGACAACACAACTGTTTTTTAGTGCAACAGATTGATGATGTAGATCAGGGATTAGTTTGATTATGGGATCAATATATGATTAAAAAGAAAATAAAAGTGTATTGGGTTCATATTTTGGGACCTCCAGTTTTAGTTTTATCATGCGGTGGTGGAAAAAATCGATGATGAAGGTTTCTTGATCAATTTGGATGGCCATAAATCATATCTATAATAAAAATCAAGATAAATTGACTCATATCCATGGGTTGTGGAAATATTTGAAGAGGAAAATAGCGTGGAAGTTATAGAGAAGGAATCCATGTGAATATCAGTAGATTTAGGAAATTTCTACACTATATGGTGTGTAACAGAAGAACACACACTATGTGTGGGTTCCTATATGCTATGATAGGGTTCAATGTGATATTAAATATCACACACCATGTTACAAAAGTCACAAGCTGTGTGAACCTTACTCAGTAGCTCGACATATACCTTTGAGAGTACATGGGCACAAACACATACATGTATATGACACGACCATAGTACATAAGATGAGTAGTGTACTCAGATAAGGCCTTGTTTCGGAACACGGCCAGGTAAACGGGCAAAAACAAGTGTACATGGGCATAAAATCAGGAACATGATATGATACATAGGTAGTCTCGGTGCCAAAGGGACACACAATTTACTGATAGTACACACCATATATTTCTTCAAAGACTACTTAGAGACCTTGTTCCCCTTAGTATGGACAAGTTTCTTTAAGGGAGTGTACCCTCAGTCCATCCATGTGAGAGTATAATATCAAATTACATCCTAAGAAAAGGATTGTGGTCCTCTCTAAGGGATCAATTTTTAATAGAGTTATAGTAATCTCTCCTAGAGGGTGGGATGGGATCCTCTATCATCTTCTACCCTTGGTGGGGTTCTCAAAATTGGCATGAAAAACTGTACTCGGTTGTCGATCCTCTACACAATGGGTTATTTTAATTGGGTTAGTCGATATTTCCCAATGTACCAAGGTTTGACCCCCCCATCTATGTATAAATCTATTCAGACATACAACATGTACTTCCATATGGTGATACCTGAAGAGCATGAAATCCCAGATGAATTCTATCTATATAATCAGACTCATGAAGTGAGTTATCCTGAGTGATTATGTTTATTGACTCTTGAGTATAATCTTTGGCTGGTAATGTGATTGTGACCTTACCTTGTGACTTATTGTTGAATATGAGTATATATTGATGTTTTATTGTATGTCTAATATTATGGTTGACATATCCTATGATGTTCGGACAAATCTTGATGCTTTATTCTTAGTGATTTTAGGCTGCTCTTTTGGGTATTGTTATACTCACCCATGCATGGAATATGACCATATATGTCATGTATTATGAAGATGACTAGCCATTTGACAGGGTTCCTGGTGGACTGGGAGAACAATATAATTATATTTGGTCTTAAGGGACCATGGTTCATACTAGGAGTCATATTTGACTGCTGTCCCCTCTTACTTTTAGGTTGGAATTCTTTATAGTTTTTGGTGGGCTTGTATTTGGACCTTATTGCTTCCCTATACTTTATGGTACAATGATTATGGGATTTAGATGCATCAATGCATTTGGTATATGTTTTATTTTACTTTTTATAATTATATAGATTTGGATATGCATACATGAGTATAGGTACCTTAGGATAAGTCCTCCCATGTGAGGGTTATGCCTACTCAACACTGGTCTCCAACCCCTTCCCTATTATAGGTAGGAATGAGGTAGTCACACTCAACTTATCACTGGTCATGTGGGACCTGGTGGGTTAGGCCATGATAGAGTGGTATCATAGGAGTGTTCCATATTAGGTCCGAGGTTTGGATTTTATTTCTAGATGTGAGATTGGTTTTCATTTTATGGAAAAAGTGTCAAGTGTTTTGAGTTTAGATTTAAGGCTAGGGAATCCAGTGCCTAGTGGGTAGCCAATGAATCCATACACTATAAATCTGATAACCTATGTTTCAACTCAGTACATTTAGAAATTGGATATTGGGAAAACATTGATACATGCATCATATAAAAATGGGTTGGATTTCTATGTCCTTTTTAATACATATTCTCAAATATACTCATTAACTTTGGTACAACCTGTCTATTTTAGG
This sequence comes from Viscum album, assembly GCA_963277665.1. NCBI lineage: Eukaryota > Viridiplantae > Streptophyta > Magnoliopsida > Santalales > Viscaceae > Viscum > Viscum album. The sequence goes on from OY728129.1 coordinate 5,518,131, forward strand.
ATGCCTTCATAATTATTTCCATCTAGGATTCAACAGTAGGATCATGAGGACAATCCCCTCAATGATAAGGCTTCAATATAGAGATATGTTTAAGGGGTAGTTCCTCCTGGTGGTTTTCCAGTCATAACTCCACCCGTTAAGTAGTAGACGGCACCTGTAGTTCCAGATGTTGATGTTCATAGGCTAAGTGCATTTTCATGATTAGGGTATATCCAAACCCATAGGTAGCTGAGTATTTCCTCAATCCATTTAAGAATTATTTAATCTCTTTAGGACACCTATAGACGTAATGGTGGTCTTGGTGGAGATCCTTCTTCATGGATCCACAGGTCATTGGTTGAGTTTGGTAGTTCTATCATACAATGAGGTAAATATTTCATGGACTGAGTTTTATCATCTCTTTAGTGAGGATTTATCTCTAGTTACAATGTGAGTGGTTTGAATCTAGGAGCTTTTACAACTATAATAGGGTAGAATGACTATGGATAAGTACTCATTGAGGTTTACCAACCTCTCATGATACATGATGGATATGGTTTGTGATCCATTTTTTTAAGAGTGTAGATTTGATTGTGGTATATATAGAGACATATGAGCATATGTGATACCTCTATGAATTCCTAATTATGATGGGGTGATAGATCATGCCTTGGTGGTAGAGAGATTTCCAGTTGAGAAGACACTGGTAGAGGGTGCCGATAGTGGGTACACAAAAGATGAGACTTTGGTAGCAGGTAGGCGATGATAAACACACATATCCAAATGTGTGGGGCATTTATATAGGTGATATTAGGACCAAGTTTCTACTGTTTAGTGCTCTCAAGATGGTTCTAGTCAGCCTAGGGAGAGGTGGTGCTACTCTTGTGACAATCGGGAACGTCTCATGCAGGATTGTCCAACCCGCCGTAGGATGATAGAGAGAAAGTGGATGACCCACCTTGGTAGAGGTAGTAATGGGAGAAGGGATGTCCATAGGGTGTTGGATGCAACATAGGAGTAGGGAGAGTAGTGACCGATGGTAGACAATTTGATTGGTTTCCACCACCACCCGCAGGTAGTCCCCTCTAGGCTTAGGGAGTTAGTAGTCCAGGGTGAGGAAAGATACATGTAATAGAGGCCTAAGATCCATAGGATCTGAGGGTGATTAGAGGAATGATCTATGAATTTTATTACTTAGCTATAGTTTTGTTAGACACATTCATGAATCACTATTTTCTTACTACATCCATATTTTATGTCCTAGAGGTTCCAATTGAGTCCTTTAGTCGACCCTTATGCTTGGAGAATCCAACTAGACATGAATAAATGATCATAAACTTCTACCGACAGTGTGATTTGATTATTATAGGAGATAGTTTCTCATGGTATCTCCTTGTGAAAATGATTAGGCCTTACAAAAACATCTTAGAAATGGATTGGATATTAATTTTTCAGACATACATTGACTATTTTAGGTAGAGAATGTGGTGTGTCCGCATTGATTGGAAATTTGTTTCCTTTTTAGGTGAGAAGATGATCCAAGAAGAGAAAGATAAACACATACATATAAGAGTGTAACTAAATTCTCACTAGTTGGATAACATGAATCTTGGAGTAGTGGATTCAATAATCTATCAGTTTCTTGCTATGATGGATGAGTATGAGTATGTGTTTCCTAAGGTTTTTCAAGGATTACCTCTACATAAATTTATGAACATAGGAATTTAATTACACATAGGTATTACCCCCAATATCTATTCCAACATATCATATGGATACTATAAATCTTTGAAAGCTATGGGTGCACTTGGATGATTTGTAGAGGAAGGGATTTGTGGGATCCATTTTCCCCTGGGAAGACCTAGTATTATTTTCTAGGAAGGTGGATGGGAGGTTGAGGTTATGGATTGATTATCGATGACTGAACTAGGTGAATTTGAAGAATAAGTAACCAGTACTAAGGACCAACAACCTCTTTGACCAGCTGAGATGCGAAAGATGGTTCTCAAAGACTGACCTCAAATCATGCTATCACCAGCTGTGAGTATGGGTTGATGATATACCAAAGTTAACATTCATATGTCACTATGATCACTATGAGTACATGGTTATGGCCTTCAACATAAATAATTCCCATGAAGTGTTCACGAGACTCATGAAATGGATCTTTCATCCTTTCTTAGATCACTTTTTGGTGGTCTTCATCAGTGATATCCTAGTTTAGTTAGCATCTGAGAAGGAGCACATGAGACACTTGAGGATGGTTCTAGGCACACTCCAAGAGAACCAGTTTTATGGAAAGCTATCAAAGTATCATGTATGGATTCAGAAGGTCCAATTTTTGGGAATGTTATCCTAGTTGATGGTGAATAAGTTGACTTAAAAAAATTCAAGTTAATGTTAGATTGGGATCCACTTAAGAGTGTGATGGAGGTGTAGGGATTCCTTAAGTTGGTAGGATACTATAGAAAATTATTACCAATTTCTCTAGGATTTCATCACCTTTGACTCTTTTGACCGAGAAGGGGTAGAATTTTGTGTGGATGGAAAGGTACCAGTAGTTTTATTAGGAGTTTTGGAAATGGTTAATGATCTCCCCCATATTGAGATTTCTATAGGAGGGAATTGAGTATGTAGTGTTATCTAATGCTTCAAGAACCAGACTTGGTGGTGTGCTAATGCAGAGGTAGTTCATGATTTCCTATGGGTCTCGGTAGTTGACACTACATGAGGGGGACTATGTGACCCACAATCGTTAGTTGGTAGTTGTATTATTGACCTTAAATATGTGGATACACTACAATATGAGTGAGGAGTTTATTATCTACTTTGAACATAAGTGTCTCAAGTATATCTTCTATCAGAATGATATTAACTTGAGACAGAGGCGATGGATAGAGTTCCTACAAGGCTATGACTTTGAGATAGTCTATATTATTGGGAAGGAGAATTTTGTGGAAGATTCTCTAAGTAAGAGATCTTATTCTTGGTAATTGGTCGAGGAGTCATAGAAGTTAGCATCATTATAGTTTTCCCATTAGATTAAGATAGTACTTTATATATTTAGTTGATGGTTGTTATCTGAACAATTTTAAAACATGTTAGGGATGATCAAGATATAGATACCAACATTGATACCTTTTTTACTAAGATATCCACTAGACATACTCCTAATTAAATTTATGAAGGTGGGAAGCACATTATCCTTTTAATAGGATGACTGATGGTACTAGTGAAATTATAGGGGGAGGTAATGAGGGAGTTTCATACATCCCCTTTGGTGGTATATATATGTGTGATAAAGATGTACTAGGACCTCTAATATCAATTTTTGAGGCCATTAATGAAGAAGGGTGTATAAAAATTTATCTTTCAATGCCTCACTTGTGAGTAGGTGAAGGATGAAAACTATTTTCCAAGGGGTTTTGCTCAACCCCTTGAAGTTCCAGAGGGGAGGTGGGATAGAATACATATAGTCTTCATGATGGGTTTACCATGTATGTCTAGAGGAAATAATTATATATGGGTGATCATAGACTGACTCACCAAGTTATCCCACTTCATAAATATTCCATAGAATCGTTCAATATAGAGCTTGTGAAGCCTTTATATAATAGAAACAATCTGGCTCCATAGATTTCCCTTGATGATCATTTCATAATGTGATTATCACTTCACATTGATTATGGAGATGATTGTAGGAAGAATTTGGGACTCAAATGAATTTGAACACATATTTTCACCTCCAAACTAAAGGCTAGATTGAGTTGACCAATCACGTTCTTGAGGTATTACTGTGGGATTTCATATTATACTTTGGACTTAGCTAGGAGGATCATCTACCCTTAGTGGAGTTTGTGTATAATAAAATCCACCATTCCACCATCGGTATTGCAACATTAAAGGAATCATATAGGCGAACTTACATGTAACAATTTTATTGGACTGATCCATGTGAGTTAGCACTCACAGGCCCAAATTTTATTGAAGTTATGATAGAGAAGGTGAAGATTATCTCTGAGCGAATGAGGATATCAATTATCCATCAAAATTATTGTGAAGACTAAATATAGAGGAATTATATAGTTTTATGAGGGAGATCATGTGTTCTTTAAGGCATCACTGAATATAGATTATGGATATTTGGCTAGGGTGGAAAGTTATCTCTGAGATTCATTAGCACTTTCTAGATACTATGTAGAGTCAGTGAGGTGGCATAGCGCATTACTCGCTATTTTAGTTAGATCAGGTACAAAATGTCTTCCATTTGTTTTAGCTAAGGATATATGTGAACATATCATCATATGGTATCAACTAGGGTGATTTGGACATTGAGTATAGAGATACCTTTACATAGTAACTGATAGAGATTGCGGATCCGTAGGAGAAGATCCTCCATTGGCAAGTGATTCCCTTGGTGTGTGTTTGGTGGAAGCATAAAAATATTTAGGAGAGACCCTAGGAGTGGGAGACCCAGATGTGAACTCAATACTCATATCCTTTTAAGTATTCCCTTTTGATTTTCAGGAAGAATATCCCTAAGTCATAAAGAATATAATTTCTTGATTTTTCCTTATAACACTTTGAAATATTTCTATTAATATTTTCAGAGCTAGGTGCTGAGACGATATGGGATTCTGAGTCCTGGTGAGCCTAGAAATGGTATTTGAAAATTATTAAATATATTAATATCATGTATGAGTAATTTTCCTAAAAAATTGGAATGAATCCTAAACTGAGCCTCATATAGGAATTATCATTCTGCTGTTGAGTACAGAGTGTAGTATTTACTATTAGAGAAACATAATATTTTTCATTGTTGGCCGTTCATATAATATATAAATAAATCAATAAATAAATTTTATTTAAAGTGACACAATGATTTAATATTACTCTACTTAAGTGAACTTCTGGACAGTTATCTGGGTTACCCATATAACTTTGAGAATTGAGAGAGATTCTTAGAGGAAGTCTTGGAGAATGAAAATGACAGACTGAGGATCATTCAAACCAATGGAAAGAGAGGATCACTCCAACAACAATAGTGAGGGTTCATTCTTCATAAGTGATTGATATATCTCTTGGTAGGATGTTTGTTTTATTTTGATTTATCCTAATTTTCTTAAATTATGATGAACGTGAATCAATCAACTAACTTATTGATCTACAAATTGATCGTATTACAGATATGAAATTATTTTGCTAAAAATTTGGAAATTTTGTTATTGTTTAATTTGTCTCACTGCTTTCATCATTATAATGGAAACCAAAAAAATATAATATGACCATTTACTAAGGTCCATTCCTCATGTTTTTTGTTTTGTGCATTTCTTCCCCTATACTTTGTTTGTTCATCCTTGGCATTTTTCTGGCTAGTGGTTTGAAAAATAAAAAATAATCAATTTTTACACACCCATTTCATGGGAAAATGGATTGGTAGTACAGATTTAGGTTTGGTTTGATTATGGGATCGAGTAATAATTACAATGAAAATAGAATAAGATCATATTTTGGGATCTATGGTTTTGATGTGTTGTGGTGGAAAAACTCAACATCAATGGCTTTTCGATCAATTTGGATGGTTAGAAATTAGATATCCAGTAAAAATTGAGGTTGATTGACTTAGATCCAAGTTTTTTTGGAAATATTTGAGGAGGAAATTGGTTCGAAAACAGTGTAAGAGGAATCTACATGAAGAACCATGTATTATGGAAATATTCACACTACATAATGTGTAATGGAAGAACACACACCTTGTGTGGGGAAATAAATATGGTTCTAGGATTCCATGTGAAATTAAATACCACACACTATGTGGAACATGTCTCACAATCTATGAACCTTACCTAGTGGCTCAACATGTACATCAGAGGGTACATGATCACAGACACAACCAGGTACATGAAACAACCAGAGTACATGGGCTGAGCTGTGTACTCAAACATGGCCTGATACATGGACACAACTAGGTACATAAGAATGACCAGGTGTACATGGAAATAGACATAGGCACTAGATTTAATAAATAGGTAGAAATATTGAAAAAGTTAAAACCATTTATTGAGATTACATGCAGTGAATTTATTCAAAGATGATTCAGAGACATTTTCCCCCTTATCATGGACTAGTTTCCTTAAGGGTGTGTTCCCTCGATCTATCCCTATGAGCATATAATATTACATTATGTCTTCAAAAAAGGATTGTGATCCTATCTAATGTATTAGTTTTGAAAAGAGTTGTAGGAATCCTTCCTGACCTTGATATGAGATCCTATATCATCTTCTACACTAGGTGGGGTTCTTGGAATTTTCATGACCAACTGTACTTAGGCATAAATCCTCTACTTAGAGGGTTATTATAGATTGGGGTAGTAGGTATTACCCTAAGGTATTGGGTGTAATATCTATCTATGCATCAATCTCTTTAGTCATCCCATGTTTACTTATTTATTATGATACCCAAAGAGAATGAAATATCTGATAGAAACCATCAATACTACCAGACTCGTGGAGTGAGTTATCTTAAGCAAGTGTGGTTAAAAACTCTTGAGTAAACTCTTATGCTGGTGATGCAGTTACGAACTTACCTTGAGTCTATGTGTCAACTATGAGTATATATATATTTTATCAAATGACTCATTTTAGTATTAAAATATATTATGATAAAATGACTACTATTAATGCTTTATTTGTAGTGATTTCAGGATGTCATAATAGGTATTTTTATACTCTCCATTGAATGGGAATTTCCCACATATGTCATGTCTTATGTATATGAAGAGCCATTTCTTAGAGTTCTCAATGGACAAGGAGCATAAAAATCTTAGATCTGGGCTAGATAGGTTGTGGCTCATTCCAAAATCCACCTTTGAATGTAGTCCCCTCTTACCATCAGGTTGTACATTTTTACAGTTTTTGGTGGGATTTTATTTGTCCCTTATTTCTTCCTAGTATTTTGTGGTCCTTTTATTGTGGGTTTAGATGTATGCATGCATTTAGTATTATATGTATTTTACAATTCATCATTCCATGGGATTTGATATGTGTGTATTCATACATATAAATCAGGATAAGGCCTACCATGTGAGTGTTATGATGACTCGACGATGGTAACTCAGCCCTAACCCATTAGAGGCAGGAATGGGGTAGCCACACGCTGTTTATCACTCTCCAGATAGGCCCCAGTGGGTTGTTTCATGAAAAATCAAGCTATTTTTTAATACTTCTTGTTCACCTATAGACCAAGTATCATGATTATGAACTATATGAACCCCCTTTTGAGACAACCTACTATTGCATGGAACTTAATTCAAATTAGGCCTCACTTTATTCTAGCTATACAGCCAGTCACTCATTTTGGTCTAAGAACCAAGAGATTAAACTATATTCACCCCTCCAAAATAGTTTACACTAGAAATGATCTCTCTATTGAATGAAATTTTCTTTTTTGTGTGTGATTCTTTTAGTTTTAATTTCACACTTTTTTATCAAATATATATGATTTTAAACTCAATCCCTCAATGGTTTAAATCATAATATGTTAAATCAATAGTGAAAGAGGTATAAAACTTGTTAGTTCAAAACCTATAAGGGGTGGTCTGATAAAATTTCAAGTCTACACTCTCTAAGATTTCCACTTTTAGAGGTTAGGGGAAAAATAGGGCACAAAATGAAAAAGGAAAAAGAATATTGGCAGGCCCACTATATGGCCCTAGAAAAAACAGATCCATGTTAATCAGATCCGTTGATCTAGGTAAAAATTAGAGAAATGAAATTTCTTATCTCATCAACCTGATGTGTGTTCTATATAGGATGAAATAACTTTTAGGATTCTAGAAACCACATTGAATATCTCTTTAACTCCACTATACATTATTTCACAAGTGTTTGAACCTCATAAACCTTCCAAGACTATATTTAAAGAGTGCATCCAGCTTCAAAGTATAATTTTGTTTTGAAATTCATACATTCCATTTATATAGATCCGCACACACACACCCAATATATACCACCAACTAAAGGCATGTTTTCATCTCCAAAATAAGGTCCTGTAATTTCTGTGATCCATAACACCATTATAGAAAAAACCCTCATTTGAACATGGTCAATGGATACACCCAACATATGTGTCATATCTTATCATTAATGGTTCAAGATCCTAGATTTATGGTTTACCCAACCCATAATATAACTATTCAATTTGATTCTATACCATATATTTTAAACACTTGTTCATTATTGTAACCTTCAGAGTTGATATTTTTCATCTCACCATTGAAATTTTGATAGGTCATCATCATATGAAACAAAATCAAATGACACAATGGTCCAAGATTCATGCCTATAAATTGAATAACCTTTTTTTTATACAATTTATTTAGAAAAATACTTTTCATTTACAATATGTTTTTCTTTTCCCTTATTAGGAGGGATTTCTATGATATTTGGTCAATGCTATGTGAACTTAAACCATAGTGAAATGTAGTTAAATCCATCAAACCATAAAAATTAGCTAGATTATTTTTACTTGTGTAACCTTAAACTTCTTAAAGAAAGGAGACATAGAACTCACCAGGATAAAAACCCACAAAGGGAACCTGTAGGCAACGTTGAGTCTCTACTCACTAGGCATGTATCTTGCATGATCTAGGAAAAGTTGAGTATTTAAATGAAAGTTTCCTAAAACAGGGAACTACTGTTTTTTAGGGTGATGGTTTCTATGCTTATAACCATTTATGATCCACACTTAAGATAGGATCATCCAAATTGAAAAACTATTGTGTAAAATAGTGGTATTTTTACTAATACCTTTTCATGATCCATTCTTATGAGGGAATAATTTTAAACTAACGTGTTTGGAAACCATGATTGATGATTTTCTATTTCATATAAAATGTTAAAATTTATTATGTTATCTTTATTTCACCTTCTAGAGTTTCTCAAGTTATTACAAATTGGTAAACATTATTTATGAAAGGTGGGTAAATTGAAAGAATATGGGAGAAACAAATTTTTTTCATTGCAATTCAAAAATAAAAAAGGTGAATCCTTAAATTTGTATCATACTTGTAACATTGAGGTACCTTATATCATGATGATGTAAATATCTATTGAATAAAAAATAATCTACCACTTTTGAATTCACTACCCCACCTCCATGGGATTGGTATCATACTTGAAACATTGAGGGACCCTATATCCTCAAGTTTTTCAATATGGATAAAAGGAGTGAATTTAAATACCTTACATCAAAAAAGGAGTGACCATTTTTTTAGATTCAAGAAGTCTCAGGTTTCATGAAGTCTGGAGGATCCTCAGTGGGTTATAATGAAGACCTTAGATCCTTTAATTTCAGCTATTTTATGAGCCTTTCCTCCTTATACAGAGTTTGGTTAACTAGATATTGGGTCTCTTCCCATCAATATTGGATATACATTTTCACCCCAAACATAGGTTTCATCCACTACTTAAATTTTAGTTTCTATGTAACTTGTAGCGGGGAATGAATCGATGGATTTGGAGCCCCATCACCATCATGATCTTGGTGAACCTTTTTTGGACTGCTTTCCCTAGAATGGAGTTTTTGTAGTGGAAACATGGGGAACATGGCTTGAAAACTTCCCTAATAAATTTTAGGAGATCTAAGAATTATCATATCCCTATGTCATCCTAGTGGATTTACTTATAAGAGGAAATTTTATCATATAATGGGAGGCTTCCTTGTCCATATTCACCCGTAATTTTTATGCTACTATTAGATGCATCTCTACCCGAACATCTATTGGGGGAAACATGGTAATATACTTTATATACATAAATTATCATAAAAAATTGTATGGCATGTAAGCCTTATATATGATATATCCATCCACCCATGTCTTTAGTACACTGTCTCTTAAATACATTATATATGACTGAGATTTATACTTTCCATGGCTATCATCAATAATTTTCTTGATAGGGGATCACCACATGGGAAAAATTTGAATTATGAGGTTACAATAATAACCAGTTAATCATATCTATAATTTAGGGACATGGGTTTGATTTCAAAGAAAACCTAGATAATGGGGATAAATCAGAGATCGTGGATTTTGACTTCGATGCAGAGAACATATTTATTAACATGAACTCCTATCCATCCCCATAACACCTGAAATAGTCATAAAATAGTCCAAAAATGTGAAAGGGTCCATTACTGTGTAAACATGTAGAAAATGATAATAAATATTATTAATAATTGGCATCGCCAATCCCACGAGTTCTCCAAATAAAATCTTGACCACCATGATGAATGAAACCATCCCAATTCCTCTAGAAGAGTCAAAAAATAGAAGTATATAGGTTCTTAACTGCATCAATAAATATATTTCCAATTGATTTTTATCATTGATGTCAAGATTAAAATTGTAACCCCACTCTTAATAGTATCACTAATTTAGTATAGACCAATACTTTCCCAGGATCCCTTACTTCCCTATTTAAGGACATCTTATTGGTTATTTTCAATTTTGTCCTTTCCCCTAGGGTAACAGGAAGGTCTTAATCCACAATTCCAATTTGATTTTAGCTCATGAGTGGGGGTCCTTCCACATGATATTTAAACTCATATTCAATAATTCATAATGTTGGATGGAGTGACTAATTAAAGAGGGGGGGGGGGGGTGAATTGATTCCCCAATAAATATTTATGTTAAAATAACTAATCAATATAAGATCAAAATTGTTGATCGATATAAGATATGTCATTTTAGAATATTTCTCAAAGAGTGATTATGTCTTAGTTAAAACAATTTTAGAATTACCATAACTTTTGAAAACAATTTACATAGAAGAAAAACATATAAAAACTAGTTAAAATTCACTATCAATGTTATATATATTTGTTTTTAGATTAAAAAAATCTAGGTTTTGGTAATAAAAAAATCAAAAGAAAAAACAATGGAAAAAACAAGTTTTTCGGTCTCAAGATGATACTTATTCCTCTCTACTTAGAAATCACATACTACTAAGTAGATTATAATATTAATCAAACAAATCCACAATCAGGATTAGGTAAACAATCAGTAACTACAATATGTCTAGGCTAAAGAGCCTTTTCCATAGTTATAAGTGGGAAGTAAAGTATTATAGGCCACAAAAGGACCCCTTCCACAAACACCATGGAAAAAAATAAGTAAAATGAAAGAAATAATAAAAAGTATTCCATAGTTAGAATAGGAGACAATATGTGTTTTAAAAAATATAACAAAACCCTACTTAAAAAACAAATATAGAAATTAAAATAATATTAAGAGAATAGTGATGCTAAGTCTGGTATGATCATAATATTAAAATTCCTCAGATCAGATTTGGTGAGGAGTTAATTCTTCCTCATTGAAGGTTGCAGAAAAACAGATGATCATAGGAATTTTCAGAAATGTTCTAGTTGATCTCTATTAGTGTATCAATCAATCTCTTTAATTGATTCTATGCTTCTTTTTCATTGATCTTCCCAGTAGATGAATTCAAAATCTTGTACAGGTTCACAGATTCAATCTCACAAATTTCCCATTGGTTGTACATATAATTATCATTGTACAAAGAGAGATATTTCATTTTCACAGATATAGAAACATTAGTGAGAGGAGGTCTACAATCCTTAGATAGGATTTGAATCTAGACATTAAGACTTGGTAAAATAATCCTTGAATTGAATTAGCTGTTGATTCATCCATGTAAATTTCCTTAGATAGATATTGTGGCATAAATCTGGTGGTGACCCAACATTGATGGTATCTCATACTGGCAGTGACTCAGAGTCCAATGGCGACTCAGAGTCTAAAGGTGATAGTTCCTGGCGGTAGCTCCTTGGCAGCGGGACTTCTGGTAGTAACATTCCTAGCAGTGACAAGGTTGGTAGTGAATCTGATGGTGGTAACTCATCCTTAGCAGTGACTCCTACCTGGAAATAACTCAACTCATTTTTAGCTCCTAGATGGTAGTGAATCACCTCAATACATAGCCAAGTTTTCATAAAAACTATCTCAACATTTAAAATTCTATCATAAAAAATTTAAATCATTAGTACTAAAATAATTATGGTTTGTGATCCTTAAAATAAAGATGTTCTAAACACTCTTCCCATAAGGAGTGCCAACATTATCCCCCTTCATTATGATCACAAAACATGGTATTTTATAAGACATGTATAGAAAAAGTAAACGTATATAATCATAGATTTATTTAATTTTAAATCAATCTACTTAATATTTCAGAAGATATATAAGTGATATAAACAACCATGAGATCACGTAAATGTAATCTAAAAAAATAGTTAACATGTGTCAATAATGTAATATTAAGATCTTAAAAGATATAAATAAAATAAATATCAGAAATATAAAATTAATATTTCATAGAATATTTAGATTTTCCATTTTCTCTCCCTATAATAAATAAATTCCCATTAAATATCCCCATTTATGATTTTCAAAAAGAGAAGAAGAATAAAATAAATGAACAATTAAATGAAAAGAAAACTAATATTTTACATTTAATATCAACCCAAAAGTGACGAGTACATCAATAAAAATATAATGAGTACATAAAAAAGATCCATATCAAATACTTTATCTAATTAGACACACTGTTAGAGGTAAATTCAGGACTTTCTATGAGATTTTCTTTGAATTTGTGGTTATGTTTGTCCTTGTATTTTTCTTGAGATGATGGATCAATAGTAGTGATAGTGGGGGCATAGGTTGTGATGGATGTAATTTTAATTGTAGGAGTAATCAACTCATGAAGAAGAATTGGTCTAAGGTGGACAATAACTTCAACTGGTGATAAACATAGTGGTTGATAAAGTGGAGGAAGAAGACCATATGAATGAGTAATCACTAAAGGTTTGTATCTTTCTAGCTCTATAGAAGTTGATGAAAGAATAGTTGTCCTTGGGATATATTCTATAGAAATAATAGCTGTAATGTGAACATGTAGAAATGATTTCATGAGGTAGATAAATCCCATAATGATATTACTACCCATCTATATAGCACTACAAAAATCCCTTTTATCATCCCTGAATCTCTGTGATACTATTGTGAGAAGCTTTAACTAACTCACTTTTTCTCTGAAATCCCTTGAGACCAGTGGAATTTCCAAGTTCTATGCCAGGAATTTGAAGTTACTTGGCATATCATGATTTATATAAATTCTAGAAAAATAATACTTTATAAATTTATTTATTGTGTACTTATCTTCCATAAGATCAATGTAATAATCCCTTATAATATCGTAGATGTGCTCTCCATGATAATGCATTTTCCTTAATTTCTCATCATGTATTAACACATCACCCAAATAAGTATTGAGTTATTCCATGATAACATGTCTGCGTAGCTCTCTATAAATTGGTACTAGAGTAGGAGGAGTTGCATAGAATGTAGAGGTAGTAGCAGACATGTTGTCCAATTTATGAAATATAGAATTAAAACTCTCTAAGAAAGAGGATGTCAATCCCTCTTATAAGGATTTCAGGATTTCAACTTATTTTTACAATATTATATTCTAAAATTATAGTTATTTAATTTTCAAACAAAATTTTTCTTGTAAGTGAGATATATAAATATCAACAAAATATCTATTACTTTTTCAATGAGTCTAGAAACTGTAGATGGTTGAGAGTTCATGAAATTTTTAACATCTGAGGCCAAATTTCTGATCAAGGATTCCAAATTAGAATTCACAATTCTTTGAAAAGATTATATGTAATATTTTTTAACAACATTAGGTAGAATAATTATTTGATGAGGGGGATGATATCTATTTTTAGGTGGAACAATATCCTCAGCATGGCTTTCTATATCCATTGGAGTAAAAGGATGTAACTCACTAGCTTGATCAATCTGATCCACTATGGATCCTTCTAATTTGACTAGACTTTATCTTGTTTCATCATCTGAATTGCTTCAATAAAGTACAAGTCTAGCATAACTAGGAAATTTATATCACACTTAAAAAGAACAAAAGTTAGGTATGATATATGGAATAATAGCTGACTCTCTAAGAACTAGAGAAGTTTCAACAAATTTTGGTACAATGGAGGCTGGTTCTACATGAACTGACTATGAGATATATACTGGTTCTGTGTGATCTATAGGTTTAGGAAAATTATCCCCCTCACTAATATCATGTTGATCATATTTTGGAAGAGGTGGTATAACATCCATATCATTATCTTTTGATATATCCTCAACCCTGATAGAACATGACACCACTAGGGATGAAAGGTGTGACTAAACCAACTCATGATCATGATCTACTCCATTCTAATTAGCTCTATCATTAGGCCCATCTTTGTGATCATATATATGATCATCATCATCTACACCATCATGATCCTTATCATTCTAAAATTCATTTCCATCAAATTTTTCATGATTAAAATAATCATCTACCTCCATAGAAGTATTAATATCACTTTCATTCCCATTATCTGAATTGTCATTCTGGTCTCTTGATGAATTTGAGGAAGATATCTTGAATTGGTATGCTCTATATAAATTTGTGTCCTCATCATCATTTTCTTCATCCAAAATGTATTATAGGGTATGTAAAGAATCAATTGGACTAACTGATCCAAAATAAACATTGGCAGGGGACATAGGTATCTCTGGATCACTCCCCACTTCAACTGAAAATTATTCTTCTTCTTCCACAACTTTCTCAAATTTATCACTATCAAAATCATCATCATATGAATATTAAACTAACTCATCGGTATCAAGACCAGGATTCACCATGTCCTTTGGTATGATTGGATGATAAATAGGGTTGAATTCATCATACATTTTGTCATTGTCTCTCACCCAACACTTCTTCCGAGGATTCCAAATTACTTTAACACTTTTGAAAATTGTTTTTGAAAAACAAACACCACCATAATTATCTTTATCTTTATCACATTCTTGGACTAATCTCTTAGATTCTAAGATGGTATATATCATCTAAGGGTAAATCAACGAGTTCAACCTTGTAATTTTCTAGCACATTTCATACATATAGATCATTATAAGTCTATGAAGATTAATCCTTTATCCTTGTTTCATCATAAATAGGAAGCAACCATCCTAATATATCATAGTATTGAAATATCCCTTTATAGAACATAAAACATGTTATGAAAACTTGGATAATAGTTTAAACTCACTATAAAGTTCAATATTTGTAGTTATCCATAGTGTACCATCATTTGTTAATTATAGGAGAACATCTTCATAATTAAAAATATGACTTTCACTGGGAATTATTTCTTGAAAATCTTTATATCCCCCTTTATGAGGTACTCTTAGGAATTTTTAATATTCCCTTGAAGAGAAAGAAAACTATTCTCCATAAATAAAACTTCTTATTTCATCCTATTTATTTTCAAAAACAAACATAGCATTCTGATAGAAATATTATACCAACTTCAGACAATACGCACAATGATTTGATGTAAACCAGTTCATCCATTTGTGATATTCTATAACTTTAAATACCAGCATTTTGATAGATGAAATCCATTACACATCAATTTCCTTTTCTTCTTCAATAAAACATTTCTCCATGTGCAGGTTTCATGAAACAACTATAACACTATTGGAAAAAACTTTTCATTTCTTAGACTACCTCATCTCTTTCGAATTCGATTCTGCATATTTCTTCACACAGACCATTCTGATCAGTTGAAGTCTTATGTAGAATGAGAGAATAAGGAAAGAATATTAGTTTGAGAGGAATAGAAGGTTTTGGAAGTTCAAAGGATCAAGGGTTAAGTGAATTTATTTGATTTATTTCATAAATCATGGCATCTAGGGATTCAAAATAATAAAATATAAAACAATAAAAAAAATTAAATGGGAAAATAACAAAAATGGTAATAAAATTAATGATGACTCATCAATGATGATTGATCAAAGATGACTCATAAATGGTGACTTATCAATAGAGAATCATCAATGACTAATTATCAACAATTAATCATTAATGGTGACTCATCAATAGTGACTTATCAATGGTGACTTATTAATGAATAATCATAAATGGTGGCTTATCAATAGTGACTTGTCAATGGTGAATTGTCATCCAAAACTTATCATTCCTAATTAATTTTTGATTTAGTTTAATATTTCTGAATTCAAAGTGTTTGTAAAAATATCAAAAAGCTGAGGTTTAGTTCCAATAAATTCTAATTTTATATCACCTTTTTGATAATGGTATCTCAAAAAGTGATTTATCACATCATTGGGTTTTTTCTGGAGTGACATACTTGATTTTTTGAAATGATTATCACAGTTTTGTTATAAAAATTTCAATAAACACGTCTAAATTGGTATCAAAAGTCTAGTAAAGTATGTTTTATCCATAGAATTTGTGCACAACAACCTATTTCAACTATCTATCCTACTTCAGTTGTAGATAGTGTGGAAAAATTCAGTTTCTCAGTACACTATGACACTTGAGATTTTCCAAAAAGATAACACATTCCTGATGTTCTTTTTCTATCTAAGTTATAGTCACCAAAATCAGCATATGAATAACTTAACAAATCACATTATTGTTCTCTTAGATAGAACAATCCAAAATCAGTTGTATATTTTAGGTATTTAAAAATTCTTTTAACATATATTATGTGTGACTCTTTGAGATTTTATTGAAAGCGAGGACACATACACACACTAAAAAAATATCTGGATGAATATAAGTTAAATATAGAATACCTCCAATCATTTCTCTATAACTAGTTTGATATTCTAACTTCCCAATTTGATCAAGATTTAGTTTACAGGTGGCACTCATGGGAGTATAACTGCTTTTAGTGTTGTCTAACCAAAACATTTCTATTATTTTTAGTATATTTACATTGATTTAAAATTATTCCTTATTTATTTCTGAAGATCTATAAACTAATAAAATATTTATGTTCACCCATTAAACTCATTTCAAATTAATTTTTCAATAATTTTGAAAAATAAATACCTAAGGAGTCTTTTGTAGATCCAAAAATAATCTCATCCATGTATATTTGTTCTATTGAAGTATCTTTTGAAATTATTTTTATGAACATAGTTGGATCAACTATACATTTTAAAAAAAATCAGAAATAAGAAAAGAGGTAATTCCATCATACCAATCTCTAGGAGTTAGTTTTTAACCATATAAATATTTTTTTAATTTGAAAACCAAATTTGGAAAATGTGGATTTTGAAATCTTGGGGGTTGTTCAACAAAAACATCATCAATTATAAACCAATTTAATAATGAACGTTTAACATCCATTTTATATAGTTTGAAATCCAAATTTCCTATATAGGAAAGTAGTATCCTAATGGATTAAAGTATAGATATAGGTGCAAATGTTTCAGTATAATCAATACCTTATTCTCAATTATACCATTGTGAAACTAATATTTCCCTGTTTATTACTATAGTTCATGACTCATCAATCTTGTTTCTAAACACCCACTTAGTTCCAATAGTTAAGATTTATTTAGGTATATCAAAAAGTTACCAAACATTATTTATTTAAAATTGATTAAGTTCCTCTTTTATATCTATTATATATAATTCATCATTAATGGTATCATTAATGTTCTTTTGGATCAAGGTATGAAAAGAAATATCGGTCTTCAATTTGATTCCTAAGGGAAGCCCTTTCTTTTTCAACTCTATCTAGGTTTCCTATTACTGAATCTAAAGGGTGGGTTTTTATGATTCCTAACATCTCTTTGAAATGAGGGACTAGTTATCTCAAGATCTTCTTTTGGTTTGGGTTCTGGAAGTTCACTACATGATATTTCTTCTTGTTTAACAAAACATTAAAAAGGTTTTGAATTAAGGTTCAGATTTGTCAGATCATCCTAAAGGTTCACTAAGATTTTCTTAGGTTCATTAGTGTTAGTTTCATAAAATTCAATGTGAAAATACTTTTCCTTTTTTGCTTCCTTTATTATACACTTTATAAGATTTATTGGAAGTTGAGTAACCATGAAAAATTGTTTCATCACTCTTGGAAGATTTTAGTATAGATTATGAATTTTATTTAGAATAAAGACTTTGCAACAAAAACTCTAAAGTAATTTACATTTGTTTTTCTTTTATTCCATATTTTATAAGGTTTTCTTTTTAATAGAGGTTTAATTAATACTATAGTTATAGTATAAAAGGATGTAATAACAACTTATTCCCAAAAGTATATAGGTAATTCATACTCATTTATCACATTTCAATCTATCTTTTGAAGAATTATACTTATTATTTCTACCACACCATTTATATATGGTGCCCTAGGTGAAGAAAAATTGTGATTATAACCATTTTGAGAATAAAATAATTCAAAATCTTTATTTTCATATTCTTGACCATGATAAATTTTTATGGTATTAATCCTAAGTTAACTTATATTTTCTATAGATTTGGTAAACTTAAAAAAATAAGAACAAGCTTAAATTTTGTGGGAAAAAAGGATTACCCAAGTGTATCTAGAAAAATAATTTATAAATACATAGACATAATTCCTTACATTTAAAATAGAAACTCTAGAAGGTCTAAAGAGGTCCATATGAACTAAATCTAGAGGCTTAGATATTGATACTTCTTTCATGGATTTAAATGAAATATTATAAAGTTCCCCTTTTTGATAGGAATAACATACTTTATCAATTGAGATTTCATGTTTTGGTAGATCTCTAACTAATCCTTTCCTAGTGTGCTTTCTAAGTGAATGAATATTGTAATGGACTAGTATCATATGTCAAATACAATATTATTTGTGAAAGGTACTTAAGAAATAATTATTTTTAGAAGATAAAGAATTTAAATCAACAGAATAAATATTACCATTTCTAAAATTAATAAAAATTAATAAAAATTTAAAAAAGTATCATAAAAAACATGACCGATATTATTTTCAAACATTACATAAAAAAATCATCACATAATTGAAAAATGATTAGAATATTATAATTTAAATCATATACATATAATAATTTAGAAATTAATACTAAATTATATTTACCAATTTGGAAAAGGCTGATGAATTTACCTTTAGCATTGTTGCCAAAAGTGACATTTCCACCATCAACTTTGATAATTTTTTTTGACATTCGAATAATCACCAGTCATATGTTTTGAAAAATCACTATCTAGATACCATAAACATTATATCGAGGTTTTCAAATTGGTTTCATAAAAAACAAATTTTATACAAAAAATGATTTTGGTACACAAATATTATTTGTTACAATTGTGTTTGTAATAAGAGATTTTGGAACCCATTATTATCTAATAGGTTTCTTATAAATAGTTTGTAATATTTTAGTAATAAATACTTTATTAGGTATAGTTGAGTAGGCACTAGAAGTATATGAATTTTGAGAACTATTTCTAGATGTAAATATGGTTTTTGTAATTTTTATCTTTCCTAGTTGGTAACTTATTCATGTTATATACATAGGAGTAAATTTATCTCCTAGTATTTGAGTTAAAGTTTTCTTACCATTGGTAAAACATTATATTTATTTATTTAAATATTTATTTTACTATTTTAATTCATTTTTTTCTTTTAATAATTGAAAATTATTATCTTTTTCAAGGGTAATCATAGTTTAAATATTTGTTTTCAAAGCATGTCATTTCATAAGAGATGTATATTTATCTTTCAGTTCCTGAAATGTACCTTCCATCATGTTATAGTATCCACACATATCTTCATTTGTCATGATTTATTCATTATTTTCATTTTCAGAAATGTTTGGACTATTAGTACAAGAAGTAGGAAGAATATTATGTACCTATGATGTTCTTTCCACAAAGCACATATTTGATCTATTAGACTTTTCTTCTTGATTATTTTCTGAATCATTAGAGCTATCTTCAGAGTAACTCCATGTAGCTTTCATGGATTTCTTGAACCTTCTATCCTTATCCTTATATCTATTTTATATTTCAATTTTGGATAGTCATATTTAATGTGCCCTTTACTCTTAAATTCATATCAAGGGATTTAATTTTGAGTATCATCATTTTTTCAAATATTTTTTCTATCTTCCCTTGTTATCATAATTTCCCTGAAAATTTTATTTTTTGAAGAACTTGTTTTTCCTATAAAATTTCATAAATCTTCTGGTCATGTGGGCCATTTCTTCATTACATTCATCCATAGATTCTTGTTTACTGGTACATTAATCTTGTAACTATTATCAATATTTATAGATAGAAGCCTTGAAGTATACTTATGTTATTTTTGGTTCATCTTCATTTATCTCTTTGTTGGATTTAAGATCTTATTCATATATCATCAAATTTTCTATCAATTCCTTGATTGGAAGTTTACTTACATAATAAGATTATCTGATTGACATAGATGTTACTCTCCATATATCTGGTAAGAATATATACAATATCCTTAGATTATCTTTGTATATCACTTGTTTCCTAACTGTGTTCGTGGTATTTATGAGATTATTTAACATGGTATACATATCAAAAATTGGTTCATCATATTTCATTTTAAAAGTATCATATTTGATTGTATATGTATTTAGTATCATTTATTTAACATTTTATGTTCTTTCATGAGAGATACATAAGATATCCCATATTTAAAAAGTTTATTTTTAAAAAGATATTCTTTTAAATTCATCGTCACCCAAGGAATAAAACAAATCATTCATAGCTTTACAAATATTATTGTATGCTATTTTGGCAGCATCACTCCAGGTAACTCTAACAATTTGTGGTATTTAATAACGATCTTATACTATAGTAAAAATATCAATTACCATACTTTATAAATGAATTTTATTTTTTATTTTCCATTGACAATAATTTTTACCATTAAAATAAGGAGTTTTTTTGGTAGTATATCCTTCTTGTCAAATATACATAACGAACTAAAATTTAGAATTGAAGAAAATTTGAGATATTTAGAATAAAATTTAAAAAATAATAGCTGAAAATATAATTCAATAACCATTTGATACAAGATGTTGTTCAGAGAGAGTATGTAACACCCCAAGCTTTCACGATACGCTTCCCTTTCAATAATGCAATAGCTTGCATTGTACGCAAGTTTGAGATTTTAACACACCGCGACTAATCAAAGTAGAAGTTATGAATATTAATACCCAATTTTTGAAATTATATAAATTTTATATTTCAAAATGGACTTCATTTTTGAATTCAGAATATCGAAATTATCCTAAGTTGAATTTTTTGTAATTTTCTGAGAACTTCCAATTTTCTATGAATAGTGAAAAATAATTAAAAACAACTTTTTTAATCAAAATAATTTATAGTGATAAATTATAATATTGAGTGGTTTTAAAGTATAATTAGAATATATTTTTACCATTTTATCCAATGGTGTTCATTAGAAGTAATTTCACTTTGAAATTGGACATAAACAATTGTCAATCTTTTGATATATATTGTTTCTTAAAAACACGCTATTTGTTGTGACAGTGGGAATTAATTATAAAATTAATTAGTGAAACTTATATTTTTTTACTTTTATAAAATATAAATCATTTTTTAATTCAGAATATCAATTATAGCTTAGGGTGAAATTTTGGAATTGTTCTGAAAAACATCAATTTTTGATGAATAGTGAAACCGCTAAGTGGTAGTTAAAAAACTGATTTTTCATTTAAATGAAACATTAACACTTCATTTATTTTATTTTCAAAAATACAACATACATGGTTTTCATTAGGAATTAAAATGTGGTTCAATGGGATTAAAATAATTTTTTGGTGAATAGTAACTTTTATGTTTAATTAATCGCGATTAAAAGTAATTAGTGAAATTTAAGGTAAAAATGATATTATAAAAATTTGAAAACACCTTTACACTTGTTCTAACCTTATGTGATGAGTCATGGACGACCAAGAAAATCCATGGGTCAACTTGGGGACCCCATGGAGCCACTTTGGTAGGAAAATGACATTAAAAACGTTTTATTTAATGTTAAAAAAAAATGTCACAAACATGAGTTGTTTTACTAAAACAATGTTTAAATGGGGTTATACAAGTAATATTTTTGAAAATAAATATTCATTAGAAATATAAAAATATTTCCTATATCATGATAATTTTTTTATAATTTTTTGAAATTAAATAAAGTAAATTATTTATGACACCATGATGATGCAGTGATTACCTCATTAATTAACGATTTAAATGAAATAAAAAGATAATGTAAAATGTAAGACTTAAACTTGTCAAAAACCTATTGGATGAGTATATATCGAACCCTCATCACCTTATCCTTGATAAATATAAGTGTGGGACCTTTAAAATCCAAAACTCATTATATAATAAAGTAACATTTCAGGACTTTCCAAGAGTGCCCCTCCTCTCCTCTTATAAAAGGCCCCCACCACTACCACCTTACTCACACCATAAAAGCCTTTTGGATTGGCCAAACTCTGCCCAAATACTCTCTAAACGTCCCTATCTTACTCCTAGAAGCCTTAATTTGGGCATAATTCATCCCAAGGAAGCGTTTGGCTCAAATCAAAAAAGAGTTACTCGATTTTAAGTTAATGTCTTCTCTTATGTTATTTTGTTTTATTTTGCTTCTCCAACCCCTTAAACTCTTTTTATTCCTTTCTTTTGTAACAAAAACCAGTATCTTAAATATACTAGGATTTTTTATGAGAAGGATTTGATTTACACTTACACACACCTTCGTCTAATGGTTAAAGAACATACTGTTTCTGTGGTTGGTGAATTTCTGCCTCACGAAACGATGATTGTTCAATCTTCTTTTAACACCTCTCATGGTGGCCATTATGATGACACTATTTTTATATATGATATATATTATGTTTTTTCCTTATTTTTCTGTATTTTTCATTTTTGGCATACCTTTATGATTTCCATTATGGGTAAATGCGATAATTTCATTTTAGGAAGTGCGGACTACCGCCCCCTCAAAGTGATTTGAATCGTTAATGCCATATGTGGGATGTATAAATGTTGGAATAAATGATATTATACATTATATTATACTGGAATTATATTATACCTTTATATAATTATAACTTCATTCCATTAAATATGAAATAGAAATGAAAGTAGCGTTCATGCGTACGTACGGCTTACCATCTCCATGAACGGTGCATTTCATTTCTTCCCTCTAAATATTATGTAATATTATAAATTCATGTATACATGGGATATATAGGATATATATGATATCTAAATCAAGAATATAATTCTGGAGATAATTGATATTCTACCACATAAACAACATGTAATTATAAGAAGTTTATTGTTGACTCAAGTACCAAAGATCGACAAAACGACCGTTATTAACTTAAATGACAACATAATTTTCGTAACACTGAAATAAGTGATATAAAAGGGATGATGAACTTGAAAAAGGTTCTTAATAAATTATAGATTAACTCTAATTTATTATTCAAGAGGTTAAAGAGCGGTCGAGTCAAGTCGGACACGAGGTAATAGACCTTCTTAACCCAATTTCCATTCTTTGGGTTAATCTCCTACGTTCAAATTATGTCATGATATTATTATGTACTATCTTGTATTTATACTTTCTTTATGTGTACATAGAGTAAATACACATAGTAGATCTATTTTATTTAAAAATGATATTTTTAAGGGACTTCGTCTCAATCTTCTTTCATTGAGGCATATTTCGTTTTATACACAAATTTCTTTTATACGGTGTATAAACCCCTTGGACTTTTACTTTTATTCAAAAGGAATATTTTTCTATGAAGAATTTTTACTGAACGACAAAAGGAATGTTTTTTCTTATGTATGCGGTGACAAAAACTTCTCCGCCGCCGTGACCATTATTTGAGTTTCAGATTCCTCTACAAGCCATAACATTTTTTAAAATGAAAAATAAATACCATGTTTTAATTTTCTTTTATTTTTGGTATTAAAAATGGTTTTATTATATCAATTTTTGTATTGATATCTTGTGATTGAAATGTGGAAATGTTATGTTTCCTTTATGCATGTTTTATGAGATATAATTATATTATGGTTTATGATATGTTTAAACCTGTTCATATGGGGAATGCATTGGACTTTATAAGTGACGGGTGGAGCCCGCTATAGCTCCTCGATGCATCGGTAGGTCTCATGAGACAAACTAGTGTCTTGGCATGAGGCCTTGAAAAAATCTTATTTTTAGTCTTGGCACGAGGCCTTGGCTACATGGTTATGATAGTCTGGAATTATGCATTCCATCATTATGAAAGTGGTTATTGATATTCCATGTGATTATTCGACCAGTAGAATATCTATGTGAATAAGTAAATGGAATTATATCATTTTACTTTTTCCATATTATGTTGAAGTTCAAGTTTAAAAGGCTTTTGTTTTAGTCATACATTGCCTTAAATGTTTATGTTTATTTATGAAAGCTTCCGCTATATTGTTATACTTACTTAGCATCTGAGCTCACCCCTTTCAATGTTTTAATTTTTTCCAGGATGTGAAGAAGTATTTTAAGAATGACCTGCAGGGATAGTCTAAAGGGTATACAAGTGTGGAAAATGGAGACTATTTTATTGTAGTTTTTCACTTTATGATGTAATGTAACATTTATGAATGTATCTAGTGTTTTCAAGGATACTAAACTAATTGGACTTTTGAGACATGATCTTTTGTGATCATGCCAATGTTATACAATAATGCACCGACTCTGAGTAACTGGGGTCAGGGCGTTACAGTTGGTATCAGAGGCAGTTTAGTACTAAACATGGAGGCTATATTTAGATAAACTCTGATTAGAGCACATAGCCCAATGATAGACTTTGAGGATTAGTATAGAAGAACTTCCTAGAATTTTGGTATTATAGAGATTTTGTGAGTTTTCCAAGCAATACATCCCTGTCTGGATACGAGCAGGTAGAGGTGGATCTGGTACATATGTACCTAGGGGTAAAAACCAAAAACACCGCTTTGAGCTAGACTTGAATGGGAACTAGTGCACGACAATGGGCCTTGCTGCACTCTTGGTTACGACACTCCCGGGGGATATGCTTAGGATAATTCTCATTTTCTTTACAAACCACTATGAAGGGTTATGAGTATATAATTCCTCAAAGAAAACATTTTTATGATTATGGATTGTATCCATAAATTGTAAAATTTATGGAAAGTGTTTTACAAGTATGGAATTACGCATTTTAATTCATAAACTAATATAGTTTATGACATTGTTTAGAAATGGCGCCTAGTGGGAGGAATGGAAACCGTATCAATGCACTCACTCCATGTAGGGATTTCCCTCCTGCTCAAGATAATTATTGTGGCTAGAGATACAACTGGTGCTGATCAACTTATCACCATACTGGGACAACTCACTCAGGTTATGAATAATAACCTTGCTCGTATGGATCACCCTGATCCACAACGTGGAGGATCAATGTTAGACTGCTTCATGAGGCAGCAACCGCCAACATTTAATGGGGGTACACATCCATTATTAGCTGAGCAATGGGTAAACTCCTTAGAGAAAATATTCCACGCCTTGGGAAGTAGCGAAAGGGAGAAGGTTGTCATGGCAGTTTACCGCTTCACTAGAGATGCTGATCAATGGTGGTCGTTGATTCAAAATACAAAGGAAGATGATGAAGTATCAAATATGGAATGGAGGGAGTTAAAAGAGATTTTCTTAGAAAAATACTTCCCTCATGACCATCGAGCAGATATGGAAAGGCAATTTCTGAGTCTGAGACAAAAGGAGGATGAGAATGTAGCAAAGTATGAGGGTAACATTACAAGGTTAGCGAGGCATGATGCAGATTATATACGTAACCCAAGATGTAATATCGATCTTTTCTTTGATTGGTTAAAACCATTTTTCCGTCGAGCATTAGTCTCACAAACCTTCTCATCGTATGAAGATATTGTCTCATGTGCTATCAAGACAGAAAAGGAATTCTCTAAATCTTATGACAATAAAGTAAAGCAAGAGAAGAAGAGAACGGTGGAACAAGAGAAAGATAAAGGGAAAAATGGAAAGAATGATTTTCCATCATGAGATAATTGTGGGAAGAATCACCCCGGTGCATGCCTAAAAGGAATGGGAGTTTGTTATAAATGTGGAGAAAAAGGTCACCAGGCTCGTGATTGTAAGGGAAAGAAAGAGGCTATTAATGTTGAATGCTACAATTGTAGAGAAATAGGGCATTATGCAAATGAATTCCCAAAGCACCAAGGAAACGTACCTCATATAATGCCAAGGGATCAAGGACAATCTTATGCTGTTACTATAGTTGAAGCAGAATAATTAATGTATTTGTGCTTTTGGACTCAAGGAATATATTCTGGTTATAAGAATAATGTGATATATATAAGGATTGTACTACAGTACTTGGTGTTTTCATTAATTTTTTAATATGATTAAGGTAATCATATTTTTAGTATGTTACAATAAGATAAACTTTACTTTGTTTGGGGGAATCTGATGTTACAATTGATTTTGGAATTTAGAGACCTTTTAGAGAAATTATGGACAAAGGTATTTTGGATAACTATAAAGGTTGTAATGGATTAAGTTGAACCTTGGGTAGTATTGTTTAAGGTTAAAACATTTCTAAAGATTATTTTTGGAGTATTATAATACTATATTTTTAGGAAAACGACAACCTGCAGGTTGGGGGATAACCCGTCGCGTCGGACAGAGCTGCAGGAATCGAACCCACAACCATAGTGCGACATGCCTTTATTACTTACCACTAGCCTACAAGAAGTCCCTGATTATTAAAAAATAGTTTTCATAATCTAAATGGTATGTGGTAATATTTGAAACCTTATACAATTAGGATAAATAGAATATTTTTGAGTTCTGTTACCATTTAAAGTGAAAGATGGGTTTGTGGTAAAAATTTATTAAAGAATGAAAGTCTACATGACAAGTAAGTATATTTCCTTAAGTTCTTAGTAAATCTCTTAAATAAATTCCTCAAATTTATGAAAGGTAACTTAAAACAAAAACGTTGTTGGTTAACTTTTCCAACTGGGGATTCAATGACCGTTTAACCAATCACAAGTTTGTGATTTTCTTGTAGTTAACTTTCTCCTAATCCTGTTTTATACGACTCTCCATCAGACCTTGATGGTTTTTTTCCTCCATATCCATATTTTCATATAATCCTAGTATGGGCTATCTCAGGTGACCTTTGTACTTCTCTCTCTTTCTTTTAATGATATATTTTTATTAACCCTATTTCCGATGTGGGTTTTCCACAAAGGTAATTTCTATTTTCAATCTTTTATTTTCAAAGAACAATTTCAAATTGCGAGGATGCAATTTATTGAAGGAGGTGAGAATGTAACACCCCAACCTTTCATGATACGCTTCTCTTTCAATAATGCAATAGCTTGCATTGTACGCAAGTTCGAGATTCTAACACACCGCGACCAATCAAAGTAGCAGTTATGAATAGTAATACCCACTTTTTGAAATTATATAAATTTTATATTTGAAAATGGACTTCATTTTTGTATTCGTAATATCGAAATTATCCTAACTTGAATTTTTTGTAATTTTCTGAGAACTTCCAATTTTCTATGAATAGTGAAAAATACTTAAAAAAAACTTTTTTAATCAAAACAATTTATAGTGATAAATTATAACATTGAGTGTTTTTAAAGTATAATTAGAATATATTTTTACCATTTTATCAAATGGTGTTCATTATAATTAATTTCACTTTGAAATTGGACATAAACAATTGTCAATCTTTTGATATATATTGTTTCTTAAAAACACGCTATTTGTTGTGACAACAGGAATTAATTATAAAATTAACTAATGAAACTTATATGTTTGTAATTTCATAAAATAGACATCATTTTTTAATTCATAATATTAATTATAGCTTAGGGTGAAATTTTGGCATTCTTCTGAAAAACTTCAATTTTTGATGAATAGTGAAACCACTAAGTGGTAGTTAAAAAACTGATTTTTCATTTAAATGAAACATTACCACTTCTGTGATTTGATTTTCAAAATACGACATACATGGTTGTAATTAGGAAGTAAAATGTGGTTCAATGGGATTAAAATAATTTTTTTGGTGAATAGTAACTTTTAAGTATAATTAATCCCGATTAAAGGTAATTAGTGAAATTTAAGGTAAAAATTATATTATAAAAATATGAAAATACCTTTAAAATTTTCCTACCCTTATTTGATGAGTCATGGCCGAACACGAAAATCCATGGGTCAACTTGGGGACCCCATGGAGCCACTTTGGTAGGAAAATGACATTAAAAACTTTTTATTTAATGTTAAAATAAAAATGTCACAAACATGAGTTTCTTTACTAAAACAATTTTTAAATGGGGTTATACAAGTCATATTTTTGACCATAAATATTCATTATAAATATAAATAGATTTCCTACATCATGATAATTGTTTTATAATTTTTTGACATTAAATAAATTAAATTATTTATGACACCATGATGATGCAGCGATTATCTCATTAATTAATGATTTAAATAAAATAAAACGATAATGTAAAATATAAGACTTAAACTTGTCAAAAACCTATTGTATGAGTATATTTAGAACCCTTATCACCTTATACTCTAAATATATAAGTGTGGGAACTTTAAAATCTGAAACTCATTATATAATAAAGTAACATTTCATGACTTTCCAAGAGTGCCCCTCCTCTCCTCTTATAAAAGGACCCCACCACTACCACCTTACTCACACCTTCAAAGCCTTTTGGCTCGGCCAACCTCTGGCCAAATACTCTCTAAACTTCCCTCTCTTACTCCTAGAAGCCTCAATTTGGGCAGAATTCTTCCCAAGGAAGCATTTGGCTCAAATCAAAAAAGAGTTACCCCATTTTAAGGTAATGTCTTCTCTTATGTTATTTTGTTTTGTTTTGCTTCTCCAAACCCTTAAACTTTTTTTATTCCTTTCTTTTGTAACAAAACCAGTATCTTAAATATACTAGTATTTTTTATGAGAATTATTTTATTTACACTTACACACACCTTCGTCTAATGGTTAAAGAACATACTGTTTCTGTGGTTGGTGAATTTCTGCCTCACGAAATGATGATTGTTTAATCTTCTTTTAACACCTCTCATGGTGGCCATTATGATGAAACTATTTTTATATATGATATATATTATGTTTTTTCCCTTATTATTCTTTATTTTTAATTTATGGCATACCTTTATGATTTCCATTATGGGTAAATGCGATAATTTAATTTTAGGAAGTGCAGACAACCGCCCCCTCAAAGTGATTTGAATCGTTAATGCCATATGTGGGATGTATAAAGGATGGATTAAATGGTATTATACATTATATTATACTGGAATTATATTATACCTTTATATAATTATAACTTCATTCCATTAAATATGAAATAGAAATGAAAGTAGCATTCATGCGTACGTACGACTTACCGTCTCCATGAACGGTGCTTTTCATTTCTTACCTCTAAATGTTATGTAATATTATAAATGCATGTATATACTAGATATATAGGATATATATGATATCTACATCATGAATATAATTCTGGAGATAATGGATATTTTACAACATAAACAACTTGTAATTATAAGAAGTTTTTTGTTGACTAAAGTACCAAAGATCGACAAAACGGCCGTTATTAACTTAAATGACTACATAATTTTCGTAACATTATAATAAGTGATATAAAAGGGATGATGAACTTGAAAAATGTTCTTAATCAAGTAGATATTAACTCTAGTTTATTATTCAAGAGGTTAAAGAGTGGTCGAGTCAAGTCGGACACGAGGTAAGGGAACTTCTTAACCCAATTTCCATTCTTTGGGTTAATATCCTACTTTCAAATTATGTCATGATATTATTATGTCCTATCTTGTATTTATACTTTCTTTATGTGTACATAGAGTTAATAAACATAGTAGATCTATTTTATTTAAAAATTATCTTTGTAAGGGACTTCGTCTCAATCTTCTTTCATTGAGGAAATTTTTGTTTTATACGCAAATTTCTTTTATACGGTGTATAAACCCCTTTGACTTTAATTTTATTCAAAAGTAATCCTTTTCTATGAAGCATTTTTACTAAATGACAAAAGTAATGTTTTGTCTTACGTATGAAGTGACAACGACTTCTCCGCCGCCGTGACCATTATTTGAGTTTTGGCTTCTTCTACAAGCCGTAACTTTTTTTTAAAAAGAAAAATAAATACCATGTTTTAATTTTCTTTTATTTTGGTATTGAAAATGGTTTTATTATATCAAGTTTTGTATTGATATCTTGTGATTGAAATGTGGAAATGTTATGTTTCCTTTATTCATGTTTTATGAGATATGATTATATTATGGTTTATGATATGTTTAAACCTGTTCATATGAGGATTGCATTGGAGTTAATAAGTGACGGGTGGAGCCCGCTATAGCTCCTCGATGCATAGACATGTCTCATGAGACAAACTAGTGTCTTGGAACGAGGCCTTGACAAAATATTATTTGTAGTATTGGCACGAGGCCTTCGCTACGTGGTTATGATAGTCTGGCATTATGCATTCCTTCATTATGAAAGTGGTTATTGATATTGCATGTGATTATTCGACCAGTAAAATATCCATGTGAATAAGTAAATGGCATTATCTCATTTTACTTTTGCCATATTATGTTGAAGTTCTAGTTTAAAAGGATTTTGTTTTAGTCATACATTGCCTTAAATGTTTATGTTTATTTATGAAAGCTTCTGCTATATTGTTATCCTTACTGAGCATCTGAGCTCACCCCTTTCAATGTTTTAATTTTTTCCAGGATGTGAAGAAGTATTTTAGGAATGACCTGCAGGGACAGTCTGAAGGGGATATGAGTGTGGAAAATGGAGACTATGTTATTGTAGTTTTTCACTTTATGATGTACTGTAACATTTATGAATGTATCTAGTATTTACAAGGATACTAAACTAATCGGTCTTTCGAGACTTGATCTTTTGTGATCATGCCAATGTTACACAATAATGCACCAACTCTGGGTAACTAGGGTCGGGGTGTTACAGAGTAAATCAAGATGGATGTGAATTTAGTTCCCAATAACAATTTCTATTAAAAAAAATGTAAAAATAAAATCCCCTTAATGAAATAAAATAGTTTGTTAATCAAAATAGTAGATCGATATAAGATATGTCCTTTTTATTGATTTATCAGATATTGACTATATCTCAGTTAAAATAATGTAAGAATTACCTTATTTTTGAAATCAATTTACATAGAAAGAAATATATAAACACTAGTTAAGATTCACTATCAAAGTTATAGTTTTGTTTGTAGATTAAAAATAATCTAGGTTTTGGTAATAAAACAAAACACAATAACATAGTGGAATAAACAAGTGGTTCAGTCTCAAGTTGAGACTTAATCCCCTATACATTGAAATCACCTAATGATAAGAATATTATAATAATAATCAAAAAATAAAAATAAAAAACTAATATCAGGTAAAAAACAATAGCTACATGCTATTCAAGATAAAAGATACTCTTCTACAGTTAGAAGTTGGAAGTAAAGCATTACATGACACATAAGGACCTCTTCCACAAACACTGTGGGAAAATAGATGTAAAATTAAAGAGATAATAAAAGATATTCTCTATTTAGTTTTAGGAGAAAGTATCTATTTTAAAAACAAAGTAACAAAACATAACTCAAAAAATAGAAAGAGGACTCAAAATAATATTAAGATAATAGTGATGCTCAGTGTGGTAAGCTCAGATTGTTAAAATTCCCCAGATTATCTTTGGTGAGGAGGTCATGCTTCCTTCTTGAAGGTTGTAGAAAAATAGAGGATCATATAATTTTTTAGTAATCTTACAATTGATATTTATCATTTTCTCAATAAATCTCTTTAATATATTCTATGCTTATGTGTCATTAATATTCATAGTAAAAGAATAAGTAATCTTGTATAGGTTCATAGATTTAATCATATAACATTTCCATAGGGGTTTTAGACACTTTTAATCATACAGAGAGATATATGTCCTTCGCATAGATATACCAGAATTATTTGGAGGAGATCCATAATAATTAGATATGCTTTGAATGATTTCATTAAAACTTGGTCAAATGATAGTTGAATAGAAATATCCTTTAATTCATTCACATCAAAGTCATCAGATAAAAATGCTAGCTTGAAGATGGGTTTGACTCCGCATTTGGTGATATGTCATACTGGTGGTACCTCATATTAGTAGTGACTTAGAGTCTAATAATGATAGGTCCCAATGGTAGCTACTTGGTGGTATATCCTCTTGAGATAACAAGCCTGGTAGTGATAATGATGGAAGTGAATTCATTTGTGGTAGCTCATCCTTAGTGGTGACCCCAACCTGGTGGTAACTCGACTCAGTGGTATCTCCTAGGCAGTGATGACTCACCTCAATACTTATCTTAATTTTTATAAAAATTATCTTACTATATAAAATGATATCGCACAACATTTAAATCATTAGTAATAAAAGAATCATGGTTTATGGCCATTAAAATAAGGAAGTACTAAACACTCCCCTCATAAGGAGTTCCCCACATAATATAGCATGGGAGTACACTCCGAATCCTCCCATATCACCTTTAGGGTAATAAATTCATTATACATATCTCCAATGATGGTTTACCTTAATACTTGGTTGATATTCCATAGATTGATGCTCATTTCTACATGCATCAGGTGGAAGGTATTGGCCAGTGCGCTCCACCGTCTTAACAAACCTCAGACTAACCCAGAGTTCTTGTACATGTATGTATAAAAAATGTACAAAACCTCATAAATGGATACTTCCTTATGTTCATCCTTAAATTAAACACAATTATTGGAAAAACTATATTCCCACACCATTCAATACTAATATCTCCTATTATTCATAGATCCCATTCCACTTTCCATACCTTCAATATATTAGTCAAATAATGATTAAAAATGGATGTGCAACAATGAATATTGGGCTTAGATATATGAGGGTATGTATTTGGATCCACTATAGTGTGATGCATCAGGTATATTGGGATATATCTCCATTCATTAATGTAAGGATTCATTGTAGAAATATTGGGTCTAGTTATGTTGGTGTACACCAAGAGCCAGGAGTTTGATATATAGTCACTTGGATTCAGGATAAAAATATCTGTCAAAATCCCATTCACTTATACTAAACTTTCTTATAAAAAGGGCTATCTTTATAATGTTTCTTCATGATATTCACAAGATGTGACATGAAATGGAACACCCTTATATTTTAGAAGATATTTTTATTTAAATGAATACTATTTTAGACAATTTATTTCACACATAACACTAAACTAAAACAAGGTAGGAAATATTAGATGAATAATATTAATAACATTTAATAATAATAAAAAAAATAGTAAATGAAAA
Organism: Viscum album; assembly: GCA_963277665.1. Lineage (NCBI taxonomy): Eukaryota > Viridiplantae > Streptophyta > Magnoliopsida > Santalales > Viscaceae > Viscum > Viscum album. The sequence goes on from OY728129.1 coordinate 5,551,539, forward strand.
AAATTCATTCAATTAGAAATGCATACAAAATATGATTTTGAACACATAATGTTTTAAATAGAAATTTTTAATTAAATGGGTTTTTTACTTATATATATTGGATTTTAATATAAAATATAAACATATAAATTTTTTAATTTTAATAATAAAATATGAACTTCATTTTTTATTTCCACATAAAAAAATTATCCAAAAGGGAATTTTGAATATTTTTCTAAAATAATTGATTTTTAGGTGAATATTTTAAAAATACCAATTTTTCTAATACCATCACTTTATAATTAAATGTTTTTGAAACAATTTTATATAAAAGATAATATTTATAAATTAAAATAAATAATTTTAAAATATAATGGTATATTTATAATTTTTTTTATTTTTTTTGGAAGAAATAGTAATATTTTACTATAAACAATATTTTTATTCACTTATATTAAAAATTAGTTATCAACAATTGTAGAAATTAAATACAATAAAATGGATTTAATATTTTAGACCAACATGTTAACATTATATAATAATGTAAATATAATTTTTATGCATAAAATTATGATTACTAAGATTGAATTTAATGACCATGATAATAGTAAAACTATTGTGTTCAAAGAATTTTTTTATTAACATTGTGTGATTTTTATCTAATAATATAAATTAATATATTCTAAAAAATGAAACTAAATAATTTTTAATACTATATATAAATAAAATACCATTAATTTAATATGTAATCAGTACTAAAAAAGATTAAGAACACTTAATGGTAAAAACAATATTTTTCTACCATCTAATTTTTCTACATATTAAATGTTTTAATTTAATAGATAATTTTATATTATTTAAAAATATAAATATACTATATGGAACATAAATATTTGTTTATAACTTAAAAAATTGGTCATAAGGGTTACCCTATAGTTTTATTAAAATATAAACTACTTGGGTAGAAACTAATTACCAAGGTAAAAACAAAAATGGTAACACGTAAAAATCAAGTAGTAAAAGGACCAAAACATGATTAAAACATGTTTTAAAATGAGTGGTGGAGGATTTATTAACCTTATGACAAGAAAATCCATTATTTATCACTTCTTTAAACATTTTCCCTTAAATAGTGTCTTACTATAATTGAAAAATAATTGGTATTCACAATAGTGCCATTTTCTTCACTAATAAAATTGGAACAATTCCACCAATTCATGAAACACGTATAAATTAAAATTTATTCATGAAAATCTTCATTTTTATCCTTATATATTCATTCCTAAATTTTAAAATCCTGTGGTCGCAATTTTTTAGCCTAAACCGCTCATTCACAAGTATACTTTCAAGTGATTCAAAGTCCCAACGTGAGTATTACTTAATCCTTAACATTTTCTTCTTAATTTTTACTTCCAAACCTACCCTAAACATATTAATATAGTGAAATAAGTATCATTAGTATAATTAGGTGTTATTATATTAATTTAAAAAACATTATTTATTCATTCCCAACCATATATAAAAATATAATATTGTCGACTTTGTGATGTTTGAACTACCGTCTCCATAAAATAACATTTTTTCATAATTTATCCAAAAAACATAAAATATGATTCAGAAACTTATAAAATATCAATAATATCATTATTATTCTATTATAATGATATTACACAATAATTTAACCATACTCACTCATTGAGTTATAATGTTTTCTTGTTTGGGTCAGTTTAACCACTTACATGATCTAAACTATAAAAATCTATCATGGATGGATTTGGAAACTTAAATAATAATATTATTATATTTTATTAATAAAATAATTATTTTTTTATAGTTATTAAAATTTTATATTAAGTATTTAAATTCTTATTATAACATCATCCTTGATCTTTAAAATTAGAAAAATAAGTTGACATTGATTCGATTTTCATGAAAAATAACAAACATAAGAACAAAATATAATAAGTCAGTGTTATATGATAATAAATGGTCCTTATTGAATAAATTAAATATGTATATGTTTATTAATAATGTTTATAATAATTTTTTATTATTATTTAGGAAGATAGGGTCATGCACATAGTGAATCAACAACATAGTAATTGTTTCTTATATCAAAATTTCACCCCTTAAGACAAGTTTCTTATTAAACCCCATGTATTATTTTTAATTTTGTATAAAATTTCCCTTAAATATTTTGTATCACGATAATATCATGAATAATGGTATTTAATGTTTCATTTTAAATCATACCCTTCAAGGGGTTTTGACTCTAATGTTATTGCGTTAGTAAGGATTTCTTTGTATAATTTTTAAATCCCTAAGGCATGTTTGATACTATGAATCATAATTTCTAATATATGTCTTATTAAACTCCCAATTCAATTAAATTATAATTATAAACTATAATTTAATGAAACTTTATTGTCAATTTCATGGTATTCTAATTATGTTCATTGATTCTTACATTACCATTACTCTAAGAGTTTTTGTTAACTATACTACCATCATTGAGTTAATAATGTTTCTTCTTGAACTTACTTCTTAAAAGATTAATTTCATCCACCCTAGGATTTTATTTCAGGCTACCTTCTCTTTATATATATATAAAATGAAACTTTTGATTCAAATCATTCCCCTCAACAAATTTCTTCATTATAAAAAGCATATCATTATTGAGAATAATTACCATTCTCTTTAATGATGGTTTCCACTTCTTGGAAGCATTTTCTTATCCCCTAATGTTCTATATTAAATTTAGAAAAACTATTATATGTTACCTTAGGTGAAATTTACATTTCCATTCTCTTATTTTTAAAATGATTTTTTGTTACTCTATTACAATGTGGGTTTTCAATAATGGTATTTAAAAATATTAAAAGAAATTTTTTTCCATAGTTTAAAAGTAAAATGTTTTATCTTCCACTCCATGTTTATTTTTGATTAAATTTATATATATTTAATCAAATATTATAAAATATTTTTTTTAAAAGATTTTTTTTCACTTCACCTATTTGAAACCTTTTTGTCATTTTCAAGGATACATTGTTGAAAATTATTTTTAAAATTAAAAGTTTTCAAAGTGTATTAATTTCACATTTTTGAATCCTTTATGTATTTTTAAAGGCTCCAATATTGATAGTTTATTTTAAAATTAAAAAATTTTCATTGGTTTTCAATTTTTCTTTTATAAAATGACTTTTGAAAGAACTCTAACTTCATCTATTAGGTTAATCATAAAATTGTTTTATTTTTTTAATTATTTCACTAAAAGTTTCTATTTATCTCTGGTGTCTTTATTTACTTGGATATTATTTTTCATGAATCTACCTTTAAATATTCTTATAAAATAATATTTTAGGGTGATTGAATTTTGGTATCAATAGTTCACATAATTGAGGTGAATTTGGGTAATACAATCAAGAAAAGTTACAAAATGTAATATACAAACCCATGTTAACTAAAAAATCCACCGAAAATTTCTATGACATGGTGACACACCAAAAAGATAGAGGAAACAAGTCTTGAATATAAAAAAACAAGATACACAACTAGATTACAAAACAAAAGAAAGATAAACATCAATATCTATATAACCCAAGCCAAGTAGGATAAAATATAAAAGTATATTAGAAAAACCATAAAAGTATCCATCTGACCAATCATCACTAAAAAACCATACCACTAAAAAGGTTGTGATGGAATGAGAAACTAGAATTCTACATGATTCCATTCCCTTTATCTAGATCCTAAAATAAAACACCATAACCACCCAAAGGAAAATTCCGTATGTGAGAAAAAATCCTAGTAATATACCACCACATAGTCTATGAAAGGTCTAAAATATAAAATGTAGTAGTTCTAGATAAAAAATAGTTTCACAAAGATTTTCATAAATCCAAACACTTTTTTATATCATTTCCTTTGGGTTTCATATCCAAGAATCCATTAATATAAAAAGTATAAGTGGTAAAACATGAAATCCAATCCATAAACCATAATGTAATCAAGTAAACACACATCCATGAAATAATCCATCATGTGAATCCATGTGATTCCTCCTCAAGTAAAAATATGTGAGAAACTATCAATGATGAATATCAACCATATTATAAAAGAAACATAAATGGGTAATAACACCTTATTAGGACCTATACTTTAGAAATATGTAATAGACCTAAAAGAGTCCTAAATAAGGCCTATGTTGATACTAACTGATATAGAGTCTATCCATAGTCTGTTAATATCACAAATATATCTAGTGAAATTATGCACACTATAAGTGATACGTCAACTCCAGACACACCCAAGGTTCCCAATGTTCCATTCTTATCAAAAATAAATTTAAAAACCATTATAAAAACTTATTAAACTTTTTATAATCCATTACAATTGACTTCAGTGTTTGAAAACCCATTTATGAACCAAAACCACCATTTAAGTGATTAATCTAATACTTGGGGTAACAAAACATGTTTATAATAAAATACCCTTTAAAAACATTTATATTTACATGAAATAACTTAAAAAAATCACTTAAATTTAAAGAATAACCCAAAATTAATTTTATAATAATAATAATAAATTCACATAATTAACCTATTATATAGAAAAACCTACCTCAAGAATTATGGTAGAATTATTCTCCACTGACAACAGTGATCAGGGAATAGTAAATCGGTTCTTCATGATCCTATATCTATAAAAAACACATAAATAGTTTTTAAAACCCATTATATATAGTATAAACATCCCCTTTTTTACATGAGATAATAGGTTAAGAGATCTAGTGATGATATACAAAGAAGTGGGTAAACCGGACCAAGAACACAACATACATTGAGATGGTCCATCAAGAATGAATAAAATCCTCATATAATTCCAAGAGAGAAACCTATAGACCCAAAGGGAAGATTATATCAAGTAAATATAATATTATGGGGTCATTAAAGGTTAAACTGGGTCCTAATATTTTTTAAAATTATTTTTGGTGTATTAAAAATCACATGCATGGTTTGCTAGAGAGGACTCATGGTAATGAGTAACAGGAACCTTAATCATGATTCCTATAGAGATATATTTTTTGGGTGAATGGTTTTTAGACATGGTTAATTTAATTGTGTGCCAACCATGAAAATACCATCTTCCTAGTGGTACACGGTTTGGAGGTGAGGATACATGGTTTGGAATAATCATGCACTCTCTTCTAGTTGATGACTCTTAGCTGCACATTTTCTTGGTCCAAATCATAATATATACCCAAAACCTATGCAAACCATGAACAATACCAAGGGATCCCAAAAGTTATGAAAAAATTATGAAATGAACCCGAATAAAGATCCAACCAAATCATTTTCAAAACAAGGGTCAAGAAGTACCTATAAAAAAGTAGCAAAACATGATAATCTCCATAACATAAAAGATTTATATCCCTAGAAAGTGATCATGATTTCAAACTCACAAAAAGTAAAAGGAAAATTCTACCTCATAAAATATTCCCTCTCCCACATCTCGTAGCTATCCCATATACATTGTCATAATACCCTAACCAAGGGTATCAATTTACCATGTAGTTACTAGCGATCCATAATTTGAAATAGTAGCTGAACAATGGTGGTATCGGGTTCAAGATCATAATCCTACCACATAGTCACTTGGAAATTATTTAGTTGATATATTTTCTGTTAGGAAACATGAAACACATTGTGAATCAAAGTTAAATGATATGGTAAGTACAACTAATATTCTACCTTCCCAAGTCTCTCCACGATCTCAAAGTGGACAATATACCTTGTTTCAATCTTTCCTTTTTTACCCAACCGATAATTTCCTAAGTGAGGTGAAACTATGAGAAAAAATATATTACCAACATCAAAATCTAGTGCTTGAAGTTGATGGTTCACATAATATTTCTGACAGATCTGTTCTATGACCAACCTCTTCCAGATCAACTAAACTTTTTCCTTTATCTCTCGAATGAGACTCGGCTCAAACAAGGTCTTCTCTCCTAAATCTTCTTGAAATAAGGTAGATCTTCATGGACTCCCATAAAAACCTTCAAAGGGATCCATCTCTGTCGAATCGTTATAATTTTTTTTATTGGAAAATTCGACCAGAGTTAATTTTTTTTCTAAAGATCCACCAAAATATAACTTGAAATATAGAAAAATACCCTCACCAACTTGAATAGATCTCTCTATCCATCCATCTGTCTGCAGATGATAATCCAAGATCAATTTTAACTAGGGAACCATCTCCTCCTAAAAATATTTCTAAAACCTGGAATTGATACTAAATCATAATAGACCAATTAGGGTCAACTAAACAAGACACCTGAACTGACCATAACATGGAGATGTACAATAAAGATAGAAAAAATCTATGAATATAACAAAATAATACATAAAACCGGAGTACAACATAGAATAAATAGATACATCATGATATATATAACCCAACCCAAACATGCTTAACCATAAAAGTATAACTATATGGAACCAAAAAGTTTCCATGTGACCAATCATCACCAGCAAACCATCCCACTACGAAGGCTATGACAACGAGAAAAACCGACATGCTGCATAATTCCCTTCCATTTACCTAGACCATGATATAAAATATCTATAACTACCCAAATGAAAAAGTAGGTTATGAGAAATATTCTAATAGTATAACACCACAAAGTCCATAAAATGTCTAAAATCAAGAATTTAGTAGTTATAGCTAAAATTAATAAATTTACAAACAATTTTTATAAATCCAAACCCATTTGTAAATAATTTCTTTTGGTTTTCATAAATATCAAAAAATCCATGAATATGTAAAGTATAAGTGAACAATTAGGACAAAAAATCCACACACTATATGGTAATAAAGTAAAAACATATCCATGAAATAATTCATCATGTGAAACCATGTGATATAACCCTATGTGAGAACATGTGAGAAAATATACATCCCCAAAATTCATTATGTGATAAAAAACAATAAATGAAAAAGCACACCGTATTGGGCCCTATAATTTGGGAATATGTAATAGGAATAAAACAATATTAAAAAAAATATTTTGTTACAAATTGATATCAATTATCACCATAGTCTATCAATATCACAAAACCTTTAGTTACATTACACACCCTACGAGTGACATGTCTATTCCCGACACACCCAATATTCCTAATGTTCCATGCTTGTAAAAAATCCATTTCAAAACTATGATTACAATTTATAAAAAACTTTCAAATCAAATCCAATACTATTTGGTGTTTGAAAACCCATTTACAAACTAAAACCATAATTCATGCATTTAATCTAACAATTATTATGAAAAACCCCATTTTTAATGAAAACCCCCTTAAAACTTACATCTTTCCAAGAAATATATTTAATTCAAAAAAAAATTTAATTCAATGAATAAAAAAATGGATTTTAAAATAACTATAAGAAAAACATTAAATTAATCAATTGTATATAAACGCATTGCTTAAGAATGGAGGCATAATTGTCCGCCTTCGACATCGATAACCATTGATGAGTATATCAGGTTGTCATGATACTAGATCTATAAGAAACACTTAAATACTTTGTAAAACCCCATATATATAACGTATATAACCCATTTGGGTTTTGATAAGACAAGAATAGAAGAGATCTATAAATTATCTACAAATAAGAGGGTAAATAAAACCAAGAACACAACATACCTTGAGATGATATGTTAAGAACAAAGGAAATCACCATATAATTCCAAGGGAGAAGCATATAGACCCCTATTTAATGATTAGGTTGAGACAATATGAGATTAGGGGGTCATTATCGGTTAAACTAGGGTCCAAGAAATTTTTAAACAATTTTTTTTGGGTATTTAAAACCACATGCATGGTTTCCTAGAGAGTTTACATGGTCAGGAGTAAAAGACCACCTTAACCATACACCATATACAATGAAACTATTTTAGGTACATGTTTTGGATGAATGATTAATTTAACCATTCCAAACCATGAGTTTCATATTTTAATAATAGTTCATTGTTTGGAGGTGATTCCACATAGTTAAAAAAAACCTTGTGCCCCTTCTAGTAGAGCATTTTTGTCTATACAATTTCCTAACCCAAACCGTACAATTTTCAATAACTTTTCACCAACCATGCATAGCCCCAAGGGATCCCAATTTTTTTTAAAACTCATAATATTACTCAAAATAAAGACCCAACAAATGAATGGTCAAAACATGGGTCATAGAGTACTTATAAGAATATAAAAGAATTTTAAAATCTCCCCACCATAATGGCTTCATGTCTTGAGAAAGTGCCCAAGATTTTGGAGTCACCAAAAGAGAAGGAAACTCCTTCATCGTAAACTATTACAACTCCCTCATATAATGGATATATTTTCTACACTACTATAGTTAATGAACCAGGGGAATTATTTTACCATTTAGTACCTTATCCCGATAATCCATAATCTGAACGAGTAGCTTAAACATGGTGGTATTAGGATAAAGATCAATATACTCCCATATAATCAAATGTGAAAGAAATAATCGATATATCCACATCTTAGAAACATGAAACAAATCATGAATATATGTTAAATTAGTTGGCATGTTCAACTAATAGGTTACCTTTCAAACTCACTCCACGATCTCAAAGGGGACAACAAACCTCGATGCTAACTCACCTTTCTTACCCAACTAACAATGTAATAAGAGAGGTAAAACGATTAGAAAAACCTAATCACTAACTTCAAACATTATTTTCCAAAAATGATGCTCTGTATAGAATTTTTTATGGCTCTGTTCCATGAAAAAAATATTCGAGATCAAATGCACCTTTTCCATTATCTCTTGAATGAGACTTGGCCCAAAAAGGTATGGTCTCCTAACCTTTCCTAGTATAAAAGAGATCTACATGGCCTCCCATACAAGTTTTTTAAGGGATATATATTTTTTAATCATGATAACTATTGTTATAGTAAAATTAGACAAGATTAAAATTATTTTCCAAAGATACTCTTAAATCAAGCTAGAAATCCCAAACCATATCCTCAAGAAAATAGATATAACTCTCTATATGTTCATCTATTTGTGGATGATAAGTTATTCTCATTTTAAACGTGGAACCCATTAACTCTTGATTAACTTTACAAAATATATATTTAATACTAAATTTCAACAATCCTTTATGAGTCAAAAAAAATCCAACCGAACTAGAGATCACATGGTTTGGAACAAACAATATAGCAGAAACAAGTCTTGAATATAAAAAAACATAAAACCAAAGTAAAACATGGAATAAATTGATAAATCAGGATCCATAAAACCTAATACAAGAATTCTAAACTATAAAATCATAACTAGATTAAACCAATAAGTATCCATGTGAGGAATCATCACCACCAAATCATCTTTCTAAGAAGGCAATGACAATGAGATAAAATGGAATGCTATGAGATTTTATTTCTTTTATCTATATCCAAAAATATAAAATCTACAAAATAACAAAGGAAAAAATAGGGTGGAAGAAAAATAACCAGCAGGATACCACCATAGAGTCTATACAAGGTCTAAAATAAATAATGTATCAGTTATATCTTTTAAAACAAAAATAGTTTTATAATGAATTTTCATAAATCCAAACCCATTTATTTATAATTTCTTCTGGTTTTCATAAGATCATTTTATATAAAAAAATACATGAACATAAAAAGTATAATTAATAAAATAGGTGAAGAAAATACACAGAATATAAGGTATGAAAGTAAACAAATATCTGTGAAATAATCCATCATAAGAAACCATGTGATAAGACATCATGTGAAAACATGTGATAAAATATCCATGAAAAAAATACACCATGCGATAAAAAGACCATAAATTAAAAGGAACACCATATTGGGCCCTAGAATTGAAAATTTTGATACCAACAGATATCATGTCCTTCTAGAGTCTATTGTTTTCACAAAACCAATAGTGGCATTACACACACTACAAGTGACATGTCTGTTCCCATTTCCTAAAAGGTTACCAATGTTCCCTGCTTTTCAAAATCTATTTCAAAAAATGATAAAAATTTATAAAATAGTTTGAAATAAAATCCAAAACACTTCTATATTTGAAAACAAATTTCTGAACCAAAACCTCCAATCATGCATTTAATCTAACACTTGGTTTGAAAAAAATTATTTTTAAAGAAAAACCACTTTAAAAAATGTATATTTATATGAAATACCTTGAAACTAAAAAACAAATAAATTAAATGAATAAACAAAAGGAATTTTAAAATAATAATAATAAATTTATAGAATTAACCTGTTTTATAGAATCACTTACCCCAAGAAAAGAGGTATAATTATTCACCTTGGAAACCAATGACCGATGAATAGTAAGTCAGGTCCTCCCAATAATTGATCTAAAATAAACACATAAATAATCTATAAAAACCCTTATATCTAGCACATAAAACCATTTTTGGTTCGAATGAGACATGAGGAGAAGAGAACTATCAAGGATCTACAAAGAAGAGGGTAAAATAGACCAATAATGAAACATACCTTGAGATGATCTATCATGAACAAAGAAAATATTCCTATAATTCCAATAGAGAAGCCTCCAAATCACTAGTGAAAAATTAATTTTATATAATATGATATTATAGGGCCATTAGAGTTTAAAATGGGGTCATGGTAAATTTTAAAACACAATTTCAGGGTATTAAAAACCATGTATATGGTTTGCTGGAGAGGCCACATGGTTAGAAGTAACTATCCACAGTAACTGTACACCCTATAAAGAGATATTATTTGGGGTGAATGGTTTTGCCACATAGTTACATTAATAATGAAACAACTATGTATAACCCCTCTAACTTAGGGTTCACATTTTGGAGGGGTGGCCACATGATTTGGTCAAACTATGAACCCCCTTCCAATAGATCATGCTTGGCAGTAAAGTTTCCTAGGACAAACCACTGAATTTCTTTAACTATAAACTAATTTTTCACAACCCCAATGAATTCCAAAATTTTCTAAAAACTTCTAAAATGAACCCAAATAGATACCCAACAAAATCTGTCCAAATAATGGTCAATAAGTACCTCAATAATGTAACTTAATGTTACATGAAACTCATTTTTTTTATTTCCATGGGTTCTTAATGATGTGATGAATGATAATATTTAACTATAGAATATATGTATAGATGAATTATGTGTGGGGTTATATATTTGCCTTTAATTAATTAGTATGGGTTATATCTCATGATCTTAAAAGGGAAAATGAGAGGATTTATCCCAATAAAAAAAGTACATTGGAAGATTTATCCTAAGAAAAATAGTACATGAGAGGATTTATTCCAATCCAAATGGTACACAAGAGGATTTATCTGAAGCCAAAAAGTACACATGCTGATTTATTCCAAGCTAAAGGGTACAAAATAGTATTTATCCCAAGATAAAGGGTGCAATGATGAATTTATCCCAATCCATATGGGTAATGAGTGGTTTTATCTTAAGACAAAGGGTTTGTGAGAGGATTATCCCATGCCCGAGAAGGTAGAAAAATGATTAGATTAATCCTAATATTGGATGAATATATTGGTATGTATCCTTGATATATGATTTCTATGCTTATGTTTATAACATAATATTATTTCATAATCTTATGGATATGATTATATTCTTTGAATCATGTGTAATGTATCATGATTACACACAATTTTTCCTTGATATTTGTTTGTTTCTTTAATATTACTGTTGAGAGGTATTTTCATAAATTCCTAACTAATATTTTATTATTACCTAAGCATACAATATATTACACACCCTAGGGTTGGTCTCTCTAAGAGGCCATCTAAACACATCAATTTTATACTGTCACCATTTATAAACTAACTAATATACTAATATTGGTATACTAATTAAATAAGGGGGGGGGGGGGGGGTTAAAATGCATAAAATTTGAAGTATGAAAACCAAACACAAAGAAGAAGATAAGAAATAAAATTGTTAGTGAAGAAGCGTATTTGCTGTTAGGAGATCATGGTGATGCTACCATTGTTATTTAAAATATTAATTATCAATATTGTAATAAATTTTGAGATTAACACTATAAATAAAAAATCTGCCATTTAATTTTTATTATCCCACATTTACCCTTCACATGAAAGAAAATACTCCCTCACATCATCACCAGAATTCAACTCCACCCCGTATGCAACATTATGAAGATGAAAGAGAGTAATGAAAATAAATGTGAAGAAAAATAAAACGAGATTAAAAAAGAGGTATCCCTAAACCAAAACCAATTTTAAAACTACTAAAATTATTATGTAACGCCCCGACCCTAGTTACCCAGAGTCGGTGCATTATTACATAACATTGGCATGATCACAAGAAAGATCAAATCTCAAAAGACCGATTGGTTTAGTAGCCTTGGAAACACTAGATATATTCATAAGTTTTACATTACATCATAAAATGAAAAACTAATACAACAACATAATGTTTCCACAATCCACACTATTAACCCCTCATAAAATCCCTGCAGGTCATTCATAACTTACTTCTTCACATCCTGGAAAAAATAAAACATAGAAAAGGGGTGAGCTCAAATGCCCAGTAAGGATAACAATATAGCGGAAACTTTCATAAATAAGAATAAACATTTAAGGCAATGCATTACTAAAACAAAAGCCTTTTAAACTTGAACTTCAACATAGTATGGCAAAAGTAAAAATGAAATAATGCCATTTACTTATTCACATGGATATTCTACTAATCGAATAATCACATGCAAAAATCAATAACCACTTTCATAATGTTGGAATGCATAATGCCAGACTATCATAACCACATAGTCAAGGCCTCGTGCCAAGACTACAAATAAGATTTTGTCAAGGCCTTGTGCCAAGACACTAGTTTGTCTCATGAGACCTACCGATGCATCGAGGAGCTATAGCGGGCTCCACCCGTCACTTATTAAGTCCAATGCATTCCCATATGAAAAGGTTTAAACATAACATAAACATTCGTATTAAAACTAGCATACGAAATGTCAATAATTTCACCATAAACTATGAATGGTATAAAAATAGCACATCCACAGTCAAACATATCACAAAACCTTCAATACAATATAGAAGTTTTGTATCATAATAAATCAACTTCAAATAATCTTAAAATTCATCAAAGGATGTTGACATAGTTGAAATCAAAATTCTTTTTAAAGAAATATCTCCTTTTATTTTGAATCATTTAAGATCCTTACAAAATAAAACATTTTCTTTGAAAATATTCTTATAAGCTTGTAAGGGAAGCTTTGAAGATTTTATAATGGCGGAAAATAGCCGCACCCGCCGTATAAGTTAAAAAAAACATTCTTACCTTAATTCTGTCGAAAAGGTTAAAAAGGACCTTGTTTTGAAAACGACCGAAAGATTCCTTTATAAACAACTTATAAAAGTCAAAAAGGGTATAAATGACTTTAACTCATATTCTAGTAAATAGTAAAAATGTTTTGAAATGTATTTTTAAGAAACATGGATGTGGATGATAAAGAGATCCCAGTAGATTATTACGTATAAACAACCTTGGATAATGAAGAGGTTGTAAAGTAAACCCTTACCTTGTACTTTTCCTTGGTTGGGGTAGGTTAACCTCCTGTATAATGGTGAAATAGTTGTTATTAAATTATACAATAATCATATATATTAATATGATATCATATATGATCTTTTAACATTGATTTGTTAATAATATCTTAGAATTATCGTCGTTTCGGGAGTTAACTTACTCATTTTCTTTTATATGTTTTGTTACATAAGCCATGGTTGTTGTATCTTATTCATATCCAGAATGATATCCAGTCCTTAAACATCATTTTTAAATCATCAAATGATAATTATACTTGAATGGATACGATGGAGAATGAATCTCATCGCGTTCGTGGAGACGGTAGTCCGTACGTACGCACGAGCGACAATATCATTCTTTTGATATTAAAATAATATATAAATGGATGGTATATCATATATACAGAATCATTAACATGTTATATTTATTATTTACATGAGTTACACATCATTATTATACCCATCCAAATAATATTATATTGAATAACAATTACACCACGACGTGGAGACGGTAAGCCGTACGTACGCACGTATGGTGACATGTTATTCAAAGGGTGGATAGAATACTGAATATGGTTGTACCATATTTATAATAACATCACATTATATGTAATATACTGGAGTTATTATTTTATAATGGTAAGAATAAAGAAAGAAGAAGTGGAAGAAGAAAGGAACTTGAAAAGGGTGGTGAAATCATTACTTCTTCTTCGGTTTCTTCCTTTTGATTTGATCAAAAGGGCTCCTTAGGTTGGCTTTCTGATCAAACTAAGGCCCCTAGATTGTAGTGAGGGATGTTGGGAGAGTATGTGGGCAGAGTTTGGCCGAACCAAAAGGCTTTAGAGGTGTGAAGAAATGAGAAGGAGGAGTGCCTTTTTATAAGAGGGGTGAGGGGCACCTTTGGAAAGGCTAGAAATATTAATTTATAATAAATTCATATTCGGTTTCTAATGGCTCCAAAGTTGACTATTCAAAGGTTAAGGTGGGTATAGGTCGAAAAAAACTCAACCAATAGAATTTAGACAGGTTTGGGTACTTATATTAACCTTATCGTTAAGTATTAACCCTAAGTTAATTAGTTTCAATTTTACAATGTCTCTTTGTATTTTTATATTATATGGTTAATAAACTTACCATATACATACAAGAGACCCCCAAGTGGTCCATTAATGATGATCCTATCATTATATAAGTCTCTTGGCCGAACCTTAGATTTTTAGGAATTTAATATCAATTAAACATATAATATTTGTTTTAAGAACTCTTTTATGTCAATTTTGAAACTATTCAATAGTTGATTTTTGTGAAACTCATAACAGATTTATTACTTCAAAAAAAGTCAATTAAATCAATCATAATATATCATATTATCCTATAAAATTAGTTTAATTCATTAAAAGTTTCATATTATATTTATTTGGGTATTTATAATATCAATTATTTTAATTTTTCACTATTATAGTAATTACTTCATCATCATTGTGTCATAAATAAAATAAATTATTTAATGTCTAAAAATTATAAATAAAATATAATTATGTAGGAAATCTTTTTATCTTTCTAATGAATATTTATAATCTAAATTCCAACATATATAACCCTATGTAACAATTGTTTTTCTAAAAGATATATGCTTGTGTCATTTTTGTATTCATTTTAACTTAATTAAAATAAAGTGTCATTATCACTTACAAGTGGATCCATGGGGTCCCAAAATTGACACAAAGATGCCCATGGTCGACCATGTATCAACAAATAGGGTTAAGACACGTTTTAGGGTAATTTAGTATTATTATAATATTATTTTTTAACCCTTATTTACCGGATTTACCCTTAACCATGGTAAATAAAATATTTACCGCAGTAATTATTCAAAATGTCTAAAAATAAAAGTTACCTATTTACACAATTTGAACATCCTGATTCCAAATATGGAATCCATTTTTCTAAATTCAAAACACAGAAGTGGCAGAAATTAATTTAAAATTAATTCCCGCTGTCAAAACAAAAAGCGTGTTTTTAAGAGATAATAACTATCAAAAGATTGACACTTGTTTATGTTCGGTTTAATTGTAAAATTATGTCCAATGACCAAAATTATATTAAATGGTAAAAATATTTTCTAAATATAATTTAAAACCACTCAAATTCATAATTTATCACTATTAATTATTTTTATTAAAAAAGTTGTTTTTAATTAAAATTTAGTAATTTTCACTATTCATCAAAATATGAAAGTTATCCGAAATGTACCAAAATTTCACCTTAGGCTAAATTCGATATTCCGAATCCAAAAATGAAGTCCATTTCAAAATATAAAATATATATAATTTCAAAATTTAGGTATTACTATTCATAACGGCTAGTTTGATCGGTTGTGGTGTGTGTTAAAACTCGAAGTTGCGTACAACACACGCTACTGTTTTATTCCAAGGAAAGCGTACCGTGGAAGCTTGGGATGTTTCATTTTAAATTTTTTTGATGTCTCCATTTAGTAAAAATGTTTAAAATATTGTATTTAAAAAGGTTTCACTATTAAAAGTTGATAAAAGTGCAATACTGAAAATGAATTTGTTCATGCATTATATCTAAGAAACTCATAATATGGATTCTAAAATTATAAGGATTATATAATGTTTAAAATTTAGATAATACTATTCATAACCTCTTTTGAATGGATTTTTTTTGTAAGTCATGGTGTGATTGAACTCAGTGTTGCGTGTAGTGCAAGTTATTGAATTATTTTGAAGAAATAACACACTATGAAATCTTGGGGTGTTACGTTCTCCCCTCCTTCAATAAATTGCGTCCTCGCAATTTGAAATTGTTCTTCGAAAATAAAAGGTTGAAAATAGAAAATATATTTGTGGGAAAACCCACATCGGAAATTGGGTTACTAAAATTTAGTCTTAATATGAGGAAAAGAGAAATGAAAGGGTCACCACCAAATTATGATCTTGATTAGGAGAACATTGGTGGCAATTAGAGACATATAATTGGAGGGAAAACGTAAATATTTATAGGTAGTGATTGAGGTCATCAATCACAAAAAAGTATTAAATTGAGGTCCTTAAACTCATCAATCTATGATGATTTGAAGTACCACCGGTTCAACAAAATATAGGGTATTGGGATAACACATTTTTGACGTTTCAAAATATCTTAGTTGAAATCCCACATCGAAAAATGAATTAATGAGGCCTCTATTTAAAATAAAGAGTGGAAAGTATGAAGATTACCGAAAATAACACATACTAGGGTTCCATGTAGGAAAATATGGATATGGAAGAGAAATCTAACCATCAATTATCTGATGGAGAGTGGTAGAGAACATGGCTATGAAAAGGCCAAAAATCTCAAGCCATAAATTTGTGATGATTTAAGGTACCATCTAGGACAACATTTTTGTTCTATGTTTCTTTTATTAATGTTGGGGAATTTATTTATGAGATTGGCTAAGATCATAAGGAGATATACTTACTTTATAATTAGAGTTTTATCCATTAATAAATTTCTACCACAAACTCATCTTTCACTCTAAAAGATAATAGAATGTAATTTTTTTTTCTATTTATACTATTCGTACAGGGTTCCAAAATAAATGTATTTATAATTCATCTACCAGATCTTTTAAAAAAAACTACATTATTTAATCCAGGACATCTCGTGGGCCAGTGGTAGGTGATACACCCTTGTCGCCCTTCGGTTGCGGGTTCAAGTCTCGCAGCCTTGCCGGACGCGACGGGTTGCCGCCCGACCTCCGGGTTGTCCTTTTATGGCAATCCAAAATAATCCAAACTAGAACTATCCGAAATACTTATGTCCAAACTCACAGTCCAACATTTATAAGGAAGGTAAACATAATTTAGATCCTTTTTACCCCGTAATAGTATATAAATACCTTCATCATGTATTCTTTTAATACACTGAAACATCCTGAATTACCATATTCCTTATTGATTACATCCATTCTCCCTTATTCCATATAGAATGCTGGATATACTTCATCAATCCAAAAATGTTTTAAACCCCAACAATGATGGAATATACAAATCATTAATCAGTTCCATGGTAGTCAAGAATATCCAATATAATTTTTCCAAAATAATCATGTATTATTCGAAAATCACTACATCTGTATTAGAACTATATTATGGTTTATCATTCTCTCAACCATATATTTTCCAAAAAATTATCCTGCTATTGAGTCACTTTTCTTTGTTCCACACAATATCATGTCCTTAATGAAATAGTACTGCAGTACAATCCTTATATACTCCATAATTATTATAACAAGTACATTGTTGATACAACACTCAATTGACATAATAAACAGAAGAACTCTAATCATTCCTCTTCATCTTTGGTAGTATCATAACTTGATTATTATCCAATAACATCATTTGCGGCATAGTCCGATGACTGGGACATAGGTTCGCGTAGTGTCCAAAATCCTTGCAAATGAAGCATTGTACATTTGAAACCATTTTCTTACCCTTGCAGTCACGTACTTTGTGCCCTTTTCCTCCACACTTATAACAAACTCCCATTCCTTTCAGGCAAGTTCCAGGGTGTTTCTTTCCACAGTTACCACATATGGGAAAATTCTTCTTTTCCCTCTTCCCTTTATCCATCTTTCTCTCTTCCATCCTTTTCTTCTCTTGCTTCCCTTCAAAGCCATAGGACTCAGTAAACTCTTTACTTATCTTATCAACACATGATATTATTTCTTCATATGATGATAATACATGGGAGACTATTTCTCTTATAAATTCTAGCTTAAGACCATGAGAGATATGATCCTTCCTTCTCTTTGAATCATGTGCATTTCTGGAGTTATCATTCCTTCTACTGGGCGCCATTTCTAAACAATGGCATAAACTAGATTAGTTTATGAATCAAAATACATAATCCCATACTTATAAAACACTTAACATAAATTGAACTATTTATGGATATAATCCATAATCATAAAAATGTTTTCTTTGAGGGAGTATATACTCATAAACCCTTCATAATGATTTGTAAAGAAAATGAGAGTTATCCTAAGCATATCCCCCGGGAGTGTCGTAACCAAGAGTGCAGTAAGGCCCGTTGTCGTGCACCAGTTCTCGTTCGAGTCTAGCTCAAAGCGGTGTTTTCGGGTTTTACCCCTAGGTACATCTGTGCCAGAGCCGCCTCTACCTGCTCGTATCCAGACAGGGATGTATTGCTCGGAAAACTCACAAAATCTCTACAATCAAAAAATTCTCGGAAGTTCTTTTATACTAATCCTCAAAGTTCATCTTAGGTCTACGTGCTCTAATCAGAGTTTATCTAAATCTAGCTTCCAAGGTTTGTACTAAACTTCCTCTGATACCAACTGTAATGCCCCGACCCTAGTTACCCAGAGTCGGTGCATTATTACATAACATTGGCATGATCACAAGAAAGATCAAATCTCGAAAGACCGATTGGTTTAGTAGCCTTGGAAACAATAGATATATTCATAAGTTTTACATTACATCATAAAATGAAAAACTAATACAACAACATAATGTTTCCACAATCCACACTATTAACCCCTCATAAAATCCCTACAGGTCATTCATAACTTACTTCTTCACATCCTGGGAAAAATAAAACATAGAAAAGGGGTGAGCTCAAATACCCAGTAAGGATAACAATATATCGGAAACTTTCATAAATAAGAATAAACATTTAAGGCAATGCATTACTAAAACAAAAGCCTTTTAAACTTGAACATCAACATAGTATGGCAAAAGTAAAAATGAAATAATTCCATTTACTTATTCACATGGATATTCTACTAATCGAATAATCACATGCAAAAATCAATAACCACTTTCATAATGTTGGAATGCATAATGCCAGACTATCATAACCACATAGTCAAGGCCTCGTGCCAAGACTACAAATAAGATTTTGTCAAGGCCTTGTGCCAAGACACTAGTTTGTCTCATGAGACCTACCGATGCATCGAGGAGCTATAGCGGGCTCCACCCGTCACTTATTAAGTCCAATGCATTCCCATATGAAAAGGTTTAAACATAACATAAACATTCGTATTAAAACTAGAATACGAAATGTCAATAATTTCACCATAAACTATGAATGGTATAAAAATAGCACATCCACAGTCAAACATATCACAAAACCTTTAATACAATATAGAAGTTTTGTATCATAATAAATCAACTTCAAATAATCTTAAAATTCATCAAAGGATGTTGACATAGATGAAATCAAAATTCTTTTTAAAGAAATATCTCCTTTTATTTTGAAATCATTTAAGATCCTTATAAAATAAAACATTTTCTTTAAAAATATTCTTATAAGCTTGTAAGGGAAGCTTTGAAGATTTTATAATGGCGGAAAATAGCCGCACCTGCCGTATAAGTTAAAAAAAACATTCTTACCTTAATTTTGTCGAAAAGGTTAAAAAGGACCTTGTTTTGAAAACGACCGAAAGATTCCTTTATAACCCACTTATAAAAGTCAAAAAGGGTATAAATGACTTTAACTCATATTCTAGTAAATAGTAAAAATGTTTTGAAATGTATTTTTAAGAAACATGGATGTGGATGATAAAGAGATCCCAGTAGATTATTACGTATAAACAACCTTGGATAATAAAGAGGTTGTAAAGTAAACCCTTACCTTGTACTTTTCCTTGGTTGGGGTAGGTTAACCTCCTGTATAATGGTGAAATAGTTGTTATTAAATTATACAAGAATCATATATATTAATATGATATCATATATGATCTTTTAACATTGATTTGTTAATAATATCTTAGAATTATCGTCGTTTCGGGAGTTAACTTACTCATTTTCTTTTATATGTTTTGTTACATAAGACATGGTTGTTGTATCTTATTCATATCCAGAATGATATCCAGTCCTTAAACATCATTTTTAAATCATCAAATGATAATTATACTTGAATGGATACGATGGAGAATGAATCTCATCGCGTTCGTGGAGACGGTAGTTCGTACGTACGCACGAGCGACAATATCATTCTTTTGATATTAAAATAATATATAAATGGATGGTATATCATATATACAGAATCATTAACATGTTATATTTATTATTTACATGAGTTACACATCATTATTATACCCATCCAAATAATATTATATTGAATAACAATTACACCACGACGTGGAGACGGTAAGCCGTACGTACGCACGTATGGTGACATGTTATTCAAAGGGTGGATAGAATACTGAATATGGTTGTACCATATTTATAATAACATCACAGTATATGTAATATACTGGAGTTATTATTTTATAATGGTAAGAATAAATAAAGAAGAAGTGGAAGAAGAAAGGAACTTGAAAAGGGTGGTGAAATCATTACTTCTTCTTCAGTTTCTTTCTTTTGATTTGATCAAAAGGGCTCCTTAGGTTGGCTTTCTGATCAAACTAAGGCCCCTAGATTGTAGTGAGGGATGTTGGGAGAGTATTTGGGCAGAGTTTGGCCGAACCAAAAGGCTTTAGAGGTGTGAAGAAATGAGAAGGAGGAGTGCCTTTTTATAAGAGGGGTGAGGGGCACCTTTGGAAAGGCTAGAAATATTAATTTATAATAAATTCATATTCGGTTTCTAATGGCTCCAAAGTTGACTATTCAAAGGCTAAGGTGGGGATAGGTCGAAAACAACTCAACAAATAGAATTTAGACAGGTTTGGGTACTTATATTAACCTTATCGTTAAGTATTAACCCTAAGTTAATTAGTTTCAATTTTACAATGTCTCTTTGTATTTTTATATTATATGGTTAATAAACTTACCATATACATACAAGAGACCCCCAAGTGGTCCATTAATGATGATCCTATCATTATATAAGTCTCTTGGCCGAACCTTAGATTTTTAGGAATTTAATATCAATTAAACATATAATATTTGTTTTAAGAACTCTTTTATGTCAATTTTGAAACTATTCAATAGTTGATTTTTGTGAAACTCATAACAGATTGATTACTTCTAACAAAGTCAATTAAATCAATACTAATATATCATATTATCCTATAAAATTAGTTTAATTCATTAAAAGTTTCATATTATATTTATTTGGGTATTTATAATATCAATTATTTTAATTTTTCACTATTATAGTAATTACTTCATCATCATTGTGTCATAAATAAAATAAATTATTTAATGTCTAAAAATTATAAATAAAATATAATTATGTAGGAAATCTTTTTATCTTTATAATGAATATTTATAATCTAAAATCCAACATATATAACCCTATGTAACAATTGTTTTTCTAAAAGATATATGCTTGTGTCATTTTTGTATTCATTTTAACTTAATTAAAATAAAGTGTCATTATCACTTACAAGTGGATCCATGGGGTCCCAAAATTGACACAAAGATGCCCATGGTCGACCATGTATCAACCAATAGGGTTAAGACACGTTTTAGGGTAATTTAGTATTATTAAAATATTATTTTTTAACCCTTATTTACCGGATTTACCCTTAACCATGGTAAATAAAATATTTACCGCAGTAATTATTCAAAATGTCTAAAAATAAAAGTTACCTATTTACACAATTTGAACATCCTGATTCCAAATATGGAATCCATTTTTCTAAATTCAAAACACAGAAGTGGCAGAAATTAATTTAAAATTAATTCCCGCTGTCAAAACAAAAAGCGTGTTTTTAAGAGATAATAACTATCAAAAGATTGACACTTGTTTATGTTCGGTTTAATTGTAAAATTATGTCCAATGACAAAAATTATATTAAATGGTAAAAATATTTTCTAAATATAATTTAAAACCACTCAAATTCATAATTTATCACTATTAATTATTTTGATTAAAAAAGTTGTTTTTAATTAAAATTTAGTAATTTTCACTATTCATCAAAATATGAAAGTTATCCGAAATGTACCAAAATTTCACCTTAGGCTAAATTCGATATTCCGAATCCAAAAATGAAGTCCATTTCAAAATATAAAATATATATAATTTCAAAATTTAGGTATTACTATTCATAACGGCTAGTTTGATCGGTTGTGGTGTGTGTTAAAACTCGAAGTTGCGTACAACACACGCTACTGTTTTATTCCAAGGAAAGCGTACCGTGGAAGCTTGGGATGTTTCATTTTAATTTTTTTTGATGTCTCTATTTAGTAAAAATGTTTAAAATATTGTATTTAAAAAGGTTTCACTATTAAAAGTTGATAAAAGTGCAATACTGAAAATGAATTTGTTCTTGCATTATATCTAAGAAACTCATAATATGGATTCTAAAATTATAAGGATTATATAAAGTTTAAAATTTAGATAATACTATTCATAACCTCTTTTGAATGGCTTTTTTTTTGTAAGTCATGGTGTGATTGAACTCAGTGTTGCGTGTAGTGCAAGTTATTGAATTATTTTGAAGAAATAACACACTATGAAATCTTGGGGTGTTACATATTAAATAATAATAATTAGAAACATTTTAGCACAAAAAACTCAAGCACCACTACCCCCCTTGAAAAAAATGAGGGTTAGTTCTCCATTTTAACAAAGATTAAGAGGAACACAATGACGAGAAATAAAAGATAAAATGAATGAGAAGATTGGAATATAAAAAAATATACTAAAAATGGAAAAATATTAAATTAGAATAAAACCTAGTTAAATATAAAATGGTCAACCTAATTTTTCAACCCTTTGAAATGGAGAGGAATTGATAATTTATTGAAAAAACTGTCTCCAGATTTCCCTTTAAAACAAGACTATGAATGTTACCTTAATTTTGGAACACTTAACATCCATATATTGGGATGTGGTATTCAATTAAGTTGTTACTACACACATCATCTCCCAACCCATTAATTTTGATCTTAATTGTCCATATATATCTAGATTTATCATTGTTTTACTCCAAAAATACTTTCTAGTTGGGAGACTTTTGGAATTCCAAAGCAGTTATTTAACATGCATTTATGGAATTTAAAGAGGCTATATATTTCATAACCTATGTTCTAAAAAATGTTCCGCTATATTTTTTATATATCTATGTGATGTTTTATCTCATTAGATAATCTAATTTTTGAGATATGTACCCATGTTAAAAATTCATTCATTCTGTGTACAGATTCCAAGGCCCAACTTGTTAGCTTTTATTGGGCCTCATAATGTTGGACTGATCTTTGTATATTATTGAATTCAAATTATCTAAAAATTTATGCAATCCAAGAAAAAATATTTTCACAATTTTAATCAATTTATAAAAAGTTATGTCAAAAATAAAAAATAAATAAAAATAGTTTAAAATCCAAAATTTGGCCATTTTAGAAATTTAGATCAAATTAAAACTAAAACTTATAAATATTAAAATTTAGTAAAACAATAAAACTATAGTCTAATTAAAATATTTAATTACAAAATAATATATTTGAATTATGAGTTTCATAAATCCCCTACACTTAAACATTACACTTGATAATCAACAAATATTTGAATGAAACTGCTCATAATAATCAAAAGTGAGAAAATTTTTAAGATTATTTCCAAAATAGAATTTCATCACATTTAATATATGAAAAAAATTCCCTTTCATTTTCAAATATCACATTTTAATTCATTAAACCTTAAATATCCATCGAAGGCCTAATCACGCCTACCTCATGGTGAAATTCATGTCACTCTTCACTCAAGAGAAATGAAATATGGAGTTATAATCATTCTTGGAAAATTCATGTGTCAGAATTTTCTTGTGGAAATTATCATCTCTCAAAACCATTACACATGAAGAATATTTTAAATCATGAGTTCCTTTTAAAGGTGAATTTTGTGGGTATAGGTTGGTAGTTAAATTACTTATGAATTTACAAATGGAAGGATGTGGTTGAACTATTAAATAAAAATTCATGAATATTCATGTGAAAAAAATAGGAAATATACCTCACTAAATTAATCTTATAAATGAAATAGAACACCCCCTTTTGTGATGTGGTATATGAGTCAAATAATGAACAAAAAAAAATTTCATCAAAATTCTCATTTTTCTCCTTTTTCCTTTTTTTCTTTCAATTTGAATAATTTTTTTCATGTAGGATGAGAGAAAAATAAAATACAATGACTAAATGAAAATAATGAATATTATTTTTTAGAGGCACATGATTCATAAATATAATAATAGTGAAAAATTAAAGGTCATATCCAATTTTTTGTTTCTATTTTTACTTTTTTTTTCATTTTTTAGAGAACCAAATGATAGAAATGAACCATAATGAATGAAAGTGACTCATCCCTAACAACAAAACTAAATTTATGAGAGGTATTTGAAATTAATCACACACTAGTAATTTATTATTACCTAATCATGCAATATCATGCACACCCTAGGGTCAATATCTCAAGGATTCCACTCACAAACACTGATCTTCTATTGTAAATATTTATAAAATAACTAATACACTACTCATGATATACAAATATAGTGGGGGAGGGGGAGTGGGGTGGTTGGAAATGTATAAAATAAGTAAATATAAAAAACAATCATAAATAAGAATATAAGACACATATAATTTAGTGAAGAAGCGTTGTTGTTCTTAGGGGATCATGGTGATTCTATCATTATTCATTAAAATATTAATTCTAAATGTTATAATCAATGTTGAGATCAACCATATAACTAAACACCATCACATTGAATTTTTATTAACCCACATTTACCCTCCTCATGTAGGAAAATACTCTCTATCACCATAATAAATCTACTCCTCCCCATATGTGGCATTATGAAGACGAATGAGTGGAATAAAAATAAATGGGAATAAGAATAAAATAATAGTGAAAGAGGGGATATAAATTAACCAAAATTGGTTTCAAAAGTAATAAAACTATCAAAAAATAACAATGAGAAACATTTAAGAACAATAGAATCAAACACTAACACTCCCACATGAACAACAACAAGGGTTAGTTCCCTATTTTCATGGATATTAGAAGGATCATGGAGGGAAAAAAATATAAAATCAATGAGAAGAGAGGAATATGAATAAAATATAGAAAAGATAGATTATATTATTAAAGTATAAGAAACACAAATTATATATCAAATCAAAAATCTATGTTTTCAAACCTTTGACATAGAGAGTAATTTCAAATTTATAGAAAAAATTTTGGCTAGATTTCTATACAAAAATGTACTCTAAAATTTGGATTAATTTAGGCCTATTTAATGTCCAAATCATGGAATTTTGTATTATTGATATTTTTCCTCCATATATCCTCCCTCCAACCATAACGTTTTTCTCCATTGGCCATGTGTATCTAGAGTTATCATAGTTTTAATTTAAAAATATTTTATGGTCAGGAGATTATTGGAATTTTAAAGTGCCGATGTACTATAAGTTTGTTGCATTGAAAAAGGACAACTCATGAATTTAATCAGTTAAAGAAAATGTTATCCTTGATTTTTTCTATATAAATGTGATATTTCATCTCATTTTGGATTATCATTTTTGAGATATGGTCACATATTTAAATTTTATCCATTTTAGTAACAAATTCCAAGGATCAACTTATGAGATTCATTTGGGCCTCATAATATTGGATTGGGATTTGGATATTGTTGAATTAAATTATTATTAACATGTAAGGTAGTATAGAAAAATTAATTTCACAATTTAATTCTCTTTAGAAAAATTTATAGCCAAAATACATAACTAAATTTAAAAACTTTAAAATAAAAAATTAGTTCATTTTAGAAATTAAGATCAAATTAATAATAAAACCTAAAAATTTGGTAATTGACCATAAAATAATACTATGGTGGGATTAAAAAATTTATTTATATAACAATATAGGTAAAACCATGAGTTTCATCAATTACATTTCCTTTTATCATGAATTATGAAGAACACTTATTGTTTAAAATTATTTTAATAATATATTTATCTTATGATCATGCTTCCTAAAATTATTATGATCTAAACCATGATTAAATTTTGATAAGTTTTCCCTTATTTAGTGTCAAACAATTCTTATGTTTCCTTTCCCTAATTTATAAACATAATTATAACTTATTAGAAGTCTATAAGGGAGTCTAGAGGAGTTTGATTATGGGAAAATGTTCACATGCATTGTAAAATAAATTACTTAAGTCTCTAGTCCTCAAAAACAATATTTCAAAATGTTTTTTAGGTTATGTGATATCATTGAGAGATGTAATACTAATATTAAATTTGTGCTATTTAATATTTGATCATCTCACCTTGAATCAAGGTTTGTAAAAATATGTGTTTTTAGTATCAAACCCATGAGTGTGGTTCTGGGGAAGATTAGTTTGTATTAAAGGTGTGTTTAGAAATTTTTTGGGGTTACATTAGTCATTTTTTATTATTATAAGAGGAAATTAGTGAAATAACTAGGATAAAAAGAAGGGATAAGTCAAAGTATATGATACTATCCTGTAAATTTGGTGAAGTTGAGATTATGTTGTCTTATTACAATTTAAATCCTTGTCTAGATACTACAAGTGGATAAATTCTCTATCATATATATAAATAGGATTAATAACCTTGAAAAGGGAATATTAGGAATTAACTCAAAATCACTAGATGCATTAAAAAGAGGCATAAATATACACATGGTTTGACAATCCCATAGGACATGATATTATTAATTCACATTCTATTTAATGAACCATTATAACAGATTTGAGTATGATGTTAATTAATTAGGTTAGAAAAAATAATTGAAAATAAACCATGGATAACCAAGTATTGAACAAATAATGTCATATGTTAAAGGAAAAGCATCAAATGTTATAAATGATATAGACATAGGGGAATACATATTTAGATTTATTATTTCATAATCATTTTTTTTTATTTTAGGATAACAATTTTTGTTTTAATATTTAGTTGATACTTGATCATGAAAATGAATCTAATAAAGGTATGTATCTAGAAACCACTATGTCTTATAAATTAATAGGGGAGAAAAATTAAATGTATTATAATAATAGTACAATACTATTATTATGGAAAAAGAGAGTTTCATATTCTTAAGGTAGTGAGTTTTATATCTTAATAAAAATTAATTCTTGATACTCTTAACTTTTTTCAATAGTGAATGATATTTATCAATGATATTTTGGTGTATTCTAAAATCTATGAAATTTTGCGAAAAATATAAAGAATTTTCTTCATTAAATTTTCTTTCATGGTTTAAAAACATATATTAAATTATATTAATAACCCTGAAAAGTAATTTTATAAAAATGTTATATTTTTGGTAATAAATATTAAAGAATACATGATTTAATAATTGATAAATTATAGGCTTAATATAATATTGATGTTTAGATACTAGAGGATTGATTGATTTTTAAAAATTTTGTTGAATAGTATTGGTATCCTAGGGATTGATAATTGATTTATGATTTTTGGGAAAATTTCATCACATTTTTAGGATTATTGAATACATTTATTAGTGTATGATAGTATAACCTAGATATCAATAAAATTTGATTGTTGTATATAGTGTTAATTTTGGTAGATTATATGGTTTCACTGTGGTTTAATTTCCTAGAGATTCTAATGGTTTTGGGAAAGGTATGTTATGGAGAATGTATGATTATGGTATATACATACTTGAGTATATGATTGTATGAAAGATTAATGTTTCTTGAGGAAGGATAAGTAATATAATATAGTCTAAGAGAATAAGGTAAATATAATATTATATGTTATATCCAAATGATAAATATGTTAAAAATACCCCCAACTACTTTCATAATTTATTAATAATTAAAAGTTTTAGGACTCAATTTATTTAAGTGGTAGAATGTAACATTTCATGATTTTGGAATATATTCTTCTTCAAATTAATATTGTGTAGGGTAGATTGTTTCACATGAAAGACAGAACTAAAATGATCTATGAAATATTGGATGAATATTATTAAGAAAATTTAATAATTATAAAACCTATAGTAAGTAAAAATACTTTAATTAATTAAAAATTCATATAAAATATGATTAAGAACACTAAATATCTTAAAAATGCATTTTTCAACAAAAATAGTTTTTATTTTTATACATTGTTTTTTAATTTAAAATATAAACTTATAAATTTTATAAATTTTATTTTATAAAGTTAAATTCATTTTTTAAATATATATATATAAATTATCCTAAGGTTAAATTTTGATATTTTTCTAAAATAATTGATTTTTAGGTGAATAGTAAAAAATATTAATTTTTTAAAACCATCAATTTTCACAGAAAGGTTTTCAAAACCATTTTCTATAAAATATATGTATTTATAATTTAATATAAAATATTAAAAAATTATATTTTATATTTATAAATCCTATTTTTAATGTTTTGGAAACATAAGAAATAGTTTACTTTAAAAATATTTTTATTCACTCATATAAAAATTCAGTTTTCAATATTATAAAAATTAAATATAAAAAAATGGATTTCATATTTTAAATCAAAATTTTCATATTATTTAAAAAATTCAATATCATTCTTTGGTATAAAAATATGTCTATTATGATTAATGTTAACGACCATGATAAGGGTTCAACTATTGTTTTCAATGAATTATTTTATTAACATTGGATAATTTTTATCTAATCAAATAAATTAATATCTTATAAAAAATAAATATAATATAATAATTAATATTATATATAAATACATTTACACCCATTCAATTAGTAGTCAAAACTAAATATAATTAATATATTTTATTGGTAAAAATAATATTTTTCTAAATTGTTTTCTACATATTAAACATTTTAATTTTAATTTAATTTAATTTTATTTAGAAACATAAATAGACTATATGAATCCTAAATTTATCTTTATCATATCTAAATTTCTTATGAAGTTTTATGTTATAGTTTTTACAAAATATAAACTACTTGGGTAAAAACAAGTTACCAAGGTAAAAAAAAGGTAAAACCTAAAAATCATATAGTTAATGTAACAACCACAACTTCAATAACCCAGAGATGGTGTGAAAATTTTTAAATTGGATTATATATAAGGAATATAACCCAAAATTACCAATCTGTTTAGTATTATTATAGAGTCAAGTATGTACATGATACATATTTTATATTGAGATTCATATATAAAACATAACAAAATTAAGCATTATGCATCCTTGAATCTCATTCAAATATTTTCTCATCATATCATTGGGAAAGAAAAATTAGTAAGGGTGAGATCAAATTCACAATAAGGGTTGAGTACAATATAATATATTATTATTAAATAAGGCATGAGTAATATGGAAATGAAAATAACTAGCAACCCATTACATTTAATCAATTACTTGATAATTAAATTCATCCACGAATAATATTAATGCAATAATATCATGGATAATAATTAATGAATTATCAATAAAGAAAATTTCTAATATTTTATGTCATGATCTCAAACATCATGATATCTACACCATCAAATCTTTATGCCAAGATAGTTTAATCTAGGGGTCGGTATACACTAGAAATCCATTTAATTTGGTCAATTGATTTGTCTTATGAGACCTATCGATGCATCGATGAGATATATAATTCTAGGAACCACCTATCACTATAATTACAACGTACTCCCCATATACAAAATGAAAAATTTATTTCATAAGCAATAGTCCTTATAAGTAAATTTTTATATTTAATACAAATATGAAATATTAATTAGTACTTAGTTAATCTAATAAAATTAAAATTAACACACCATATATATATATAAATGGCATATTGTTTAGGAAATAATTATATCCAAGATACAAAAAATATAGGTATTTAATATAAATTTAGTGTCCAATGATCAGAAAAAAGTGAATTTCTCAAGATAAAGTGAATGATAAAAATTAATAAGAGATGAAATATGATAGTCAATTCATCATAAACATAGGTTTCGTAATAAAATAATGACCTTTGCAGAATAAAATAAAATTAAAGTAAAAAATTTAAACTAATTTTTATTTGAAAGTTTTTTATTTGTAAAATGATATTTTTTTTGACTGATATAAATATCATAAAATGGTTACAGTAGTGGGAAAGTTTAGTAAAACCATACATGTTAAAAAGAAAACATTCTTTTTTAACTTTTTATGAAAAAGATAAAAATGATCCTTTTAGGGAAAAAATTATAAATATTACATTAAAAAAAATTAAAGGTAAATTAAACACAAAATTTACTCAATGAATCATCTGAGTAATAAAAAGGACTTCTATAAAATAATTTTTACAAATTAGGACATGGAAGATAAATATACCCCATCAAAAAGAGAAATAAGATCAACCTTTATTTTAAACATTAATCTTGAAATAGTGACTTTAATTGAATCATAATTCTTCATGAATAAATATTTATTAATTTTAAATACCTCAAATGGTCAGTATATACACCACATAAAATAAAATAAGTGTATAATATAAAATATGTCTCAATGGTGTAAAAATTGTGATGAAATTCCTTACCTTACACTTCCCTTTAATTGAACATCATTTAATATCCTTTATAATTTTTTTAAAAATGTTATTAATTTATAAATATATATATATATTCATATTTATAATATCATATATGATTCTCTAATAACATTTATCAACCATTTTCTAGTAACATTTATTTATTACTATAGTTTCATGTGTTAATTACTTCATTTTCTCATGAAAGTATTGTAGTGAAAGTTACAATTCCTATAAATAGGATATAATTCCAAAATATAAATAATTATAATAATGTTATGAATATCATATTTATTCATTAGAAACATTTTTACAATGTTTCTTTAAATTTGGACATGGAAACTGATTTACATCGCTTCATGGAGACGATAAGCCATACATGTACACAAGAGAAATTATCATTTGGATGATGGGTGAAAGGATAAATAATTGGATGATATATTAATTTTATATAATAAATATTATTATATAGGTATCATTATACTAATTAGTTACATCTTTAAAACAATTTATGTGATTTAGTGATGGAAAATAAATTGAACCGATTCAGGAGGCGGTAGTACACTATACACAAGTGTGATGGTTTTGTTTCCCATTTAATAGAGTAGGAGGTGGATAAATACTTTTTCATAAACATAATAAAATCTCATAATTTTATAGATACTTTAATTTTTAAGACTTAATTTAATGTGTTAAAATAAGAAGTAAAAAAGAAAGATCTTGGTAAAGACAATTACCTTCACTTAGAAAATCTTCCTTTGGATCTCTTATTAAGAACCACAGGGTTGGTATTTTGGAAATAAAAAAACCCAGATAATATGGATAATTTTGTTGGGATATATATTTTCAAGGTTTGGTTTATATAAATGGATTAATAAGAGTGAATAAGTAATGAGAGAAGCTTCCCTTTCGTAATCGAGGTGTGTGGCACACTTGTAATTTTTCAATGTTTTAAAATAACCTCAAGACACTTTCTTTGAATAATGGATCCAAAATGGATCATATTTATACATGAAAATTATGAGGTTTAAATAAAATAAATTCGGTTTCATTGGGTTCTTAGGTCATTTTAACACTTATCATTTTTAGTTAACCCCCGGTATATCTGTTTCAACCTTTACCGTGATAACAAACTTCTATTGTTTTTATTATTAATAATGAAAAAAATAAAAGTAGTATTATTTTAAAATATTTAAATGATAATATAAAACATGGAAAATATTTTATAAAATTCAATTCATATAATTTATAGAATTTAATTTAAAAATAAACCCGCAAAATGGGTCGAAAAGTGGGTTTTCCAGAAACACATTTTTTAAGCATAATATGATCTTACAATAACTATATGACTATTGATAATAATTATATTGATTTAAATTAATTTATTTATATGTATATTATATAAATTACATTTAAATAATTCATCATTAAATATTATTTTAATTAATTAAAATGGAGGGACATTATGCTTAAAAAACTGTTTCCCAAAAAAATGTCTTTTACCTCCAAATGATATCATCCATTTTTATCAAATTGATATTCAATACATGGTTAATTATACATATTGTTACATATTATTATAAATTAAAGTATAAATAGTAAAATATTAATTTTTAAATTATTTGTAAAATCATCTTTTGAATGGAACATGTAAAAAACTCTTTCTAGGGTTTTTTGACATACTATGATCAAAATAAATATTCATCCAATAAAATTAGAATTTTTGTTACATGAATTATTAAAATGAGAATTGTTTAACAATTTAATTAAAATATAATATTCACTTAATATAATTTATTCTCGAGTGATGCAATCTACCATCTTATAAAAATTTTAATCTTGATGTTTCCATGGATATTAATTTATAAACAAATGAAGGTGGTTCTTCATCAAAACATCATTTAGATCCCATGTTTTATTAACCAATTTTTGATTTCTTAAAATTAACTTTACTAGTTGAGATATTTAATTCCTAAATACTTTCTCTATAATTTCAAGAAACTGTTTGGTATATTCATATTAATATATACCATGATCCAATTATTTTTTATCAAAGGTGAGAACTTGAATCGAGTTAGGTATGTACATTTTTAATAATGACATATGGAACACATCATGTAATTTAAAGAGGCTTAGTAGAATTTACAAATAGTAATACATAAATCCAATTCATTATAGGATTTAAAAAGTTCTAATACACTTGGGGATCCACTTCCCTTTCTTACCAAAACCTGTAAAACCCTACCATGGGGATAATATTAAGAAATAATGATCTCCCACTTGAGAGTAAAAATATTTAATTCAATCCTTAAAATAAATATTTTTGTTTATTTAAGATAATTTAATATGGTTTTGAATAGTCTTTACCTTTTTAATTGTCTCCTAAAAAAGTTATGTTCCTACAAGCATCCTTTCACCAACTTCATCCCAAAAAGTTAGAGTATGACATCTATTTCCATATAATGCTTCATACAACACTATTTGATTACTTGAATGGATGAAATTATTATGGGAAATCTCTAAAAAAGGTAAATAATGATCCCACATATCTTTAAAGTCAAGTGATAATGATCTCAACATGTCTTATAATGTTTTAATAGACCATTCAAAATTACCATCAATTTTAAGGTGATAATAGTTGCTCAAATGAATCTTTATATCCAAATCCTTCAGAATAATTTTATAGAATTTTGATGTAAATAGTGGATCATGACTAGAAAAAATTTAAATAAGTGTACCATTAAGTCTTAAAAATTCATTAATATAGATCAATACAAGGTTCTCAATAGGTAAAAATTCTCTTATATCAACGAAATGAGCATCTTTGGTAAGGCGATCAACAATAACCCATATTACATCATTATTTATAAGAGTCCTTGGTAATACAAGGATAAAGTACATAGTATTGTCATCCCATTTCCACATATAAATATGTTTAGGTTGTATGAATCCTCTATTATGTAGTATCTCAACCTTCAACTATTGATAAACCAATAATCTTGATACATAATCATAAATTTCCCACTTCCTATTATGTCACCAAAAATGTTCCCTAAAATCCCTATAAATATTGTGGCTACCAAGGTCTATAGAGAAATTATAGCTATGAGAATCATTCAATAATTTAATTTTTAACTATGGTATATATATTTTAAATTGAGTATTTCAAATTTTCATAACTCCATCTTAAAAAAAGGCTAGCAATTTTACATCATTAAGAATTTATTTTTCTTTTTATAATTATCATCACCAGGATAAGAACATTTTTTATTTTGATATAATGATGTTCTGGAAATAATTTGAAAAATAAATGATGATTCCCCTTACTTAATAATTACCATATCTATATTTAATAAATACATGAATATAAGATCCTATATCAATCCACATTTTGGTTAGGAATCTATTATATTTCCTACTCAAATAATTCACTCCCTTATTTTCCTTCCTTGGGGGGGGGTGAGTGTGTTGAGGAATCATAATCTTTTAGTAGCTCTACTATTATTGAATTATGTTGATTTATTTCTATGGAAATATGTATTTTAGGATCTCATGGTCTATGCATACCTGAGATATTTTACTATATATATAATTCCTTCATATCTTTAAAGTAAATATTATGGTCGCCAACTCAAGATCATGAGTTGGATAGTTTGTTTCATAAGTTTTAACTTACTTAATGCATAGGAAATAACTTTATCATTTTTTATAAATAAAAAACTAATCCCCTTCTTCAATGCATCACTATATATAAAAAATATATCATTTATTTATGGTATAGTTAAAATTGGATCATTGAACAATATCTTATTTAATTCATTAATACATTCTTCACATTCCTTTATAAATAAAAATTTAACACCTTTATGTATAAGATTAGTTAATGGGATATCCAATTGGAAATTTTTTGAACAAATTTCTAATAGTAACCATAAAAAATCAATAATCTATGTTAATTGATTTTGTTTATTGGTGAATTCTATTTTTATAATTCTTTTGTATTCATAAGGACAACTGATATTCTATCCTTAGAGACAACATGGATAAGAAAAAAAACTTTTTGAATCCATAATTTGAACTTTCTAAATTTCCAAAATATCTATTTTCTTCACATAGGATCATGAATTATCTAAAATTGATTCTCATAATCCTCATATATTTTAGAATATAGAAATATACAACTAATAAATACCAAAAAAATCATCAAGATATTCCCGGAATACTATATTCATTAAATAAAAAAGTGTGTATTAGTCAATCCAAATGGTATTTTAATAAACTCGCAATGTTCATAACTCATTCAAAATTCTATAATTGGAATATCTTCCTTATTTACCCATAATTGATGATACCGACAACAAATTTAAATATTTGAAAAATATTGATCTCTATGAAGTCGATCAAATAACCCATCAATTCAAGGAATATGGAACTTATTCTTTATTGTAATGACATTAACTTCCCTATTATAAATGAAAAGCCTCATAGATCCATATTTATTCTTAGTAAAAAGTAAAATACATCCCTAAGGTGAAACACTTTGGTATATAAATGCCTTATTAAAAAAATACTCAATTTTTTTCTTTAACTCCACTAATTCCACAGTGGCCATCATATAGGAAGCCTTTGATATATGTCTTACATTAGGGATTAAATCAATGTAAAACAA
The DNA here is from genome assembly GCA_963277665.1 of Viscum album. Classification (NCBI taxonomy): domain Eukaryota; kingdom Viridiplantae; phylum Streptophyta; class Magnoliopsida; order Santalales; family Viscaceae; genus Viscum; species Viscum album. The sequence continues at coordinate 5,587,288 of OY728129.1, forward strand.
AATGTCACACATTGGTAGATATACAAGAAATTACTTAATAAATAAATCAATGTATTCCTATATAATAGGTTTATCATCAATTTAAATATTACAATTTATATCAATAGGTTGTGTCCTCTATTCTTCCCCAAGAATCTCATTCAAAAGAGCTATTGGGGGTGGCTTTAGAAACAGATCAAATGATGAAGTATACCCTATAAAGATATGAAATTCCACATCTTAATAATTAATCATGATTTCCTTCTCATTGTAGTAAATTGTTTCATTACATTTTGAATTCCAGCATATACCAAATATTATATAAAATTCAACCATATGTATAATAATGAAGTTTGTAAATAGTGAATATTTAAGTGTCTTAATGGGAATTTCCTGAAACTTCATTATTATACTGAGATCTTCAATAATATTTTTGACAAAAAACTCACTTCTTAAGGTTATAGGAAATATCAAACTTTCATTTATATAATGAAAGACATTAAACTATGTGAGTTTTCAGTATCAAATAAATAATTAACCAAATTTTTAGATATGATTAATATAGTCACCAGTACATATTTATAAACCTTAACCTAAGTTGAAGTGATCACATTAACTTGGACTTATCCCCTTAGCCTATACTGTGATAAGTTCCCATGATTCTTGGGACATTGATTTGAAAAATTCTCTATTTAATTATTATTAAAACATTGTATATTAGTGATCTCATTATTTCTCTTATATCCATTAGCTAGATGACCCTTATCTTTACCTTATCCATGGTGAAAAAGGTATTCTATTTTCACTTTTCATTATGGAAGAAAACTTCTATTTTTACCAATTTTTTATATTAATATTACAACTATATAATCCATTTTATCAAATAATGTTCAAATAAGTAAAAAATTTTATTATAAAAATAATCCCACAAAATGTGTTAAAAATTTCCTTTTCCAGAAATGCATTTTTCAAGAATAAGATGATATTATATTAACTATATGACTAGTAATCATAATTATATACATTATAAACCATATATTTATATATAAAATATAAAAATTTCATCTAAATCAGTCATTGTTAAATATTATCTTAATTAATTATAATGGAAATACATTATGCTTAAAAAAATAGTTTTTTTGAAAAATATCCCTTTTTACCTCCAAATGATCTTACATTTTTTAATCGAATATATATTCAAGACATTATAAATTCTACATATTTTAACATATTATTATAAATAAAAGGGTAAATAGTTAAATACTACATTTTTAATTATTCAATAGATATTATTTCTAAGGGGAAATCTCAATAACTCATTGAAATCTTATTTTGACCTAGTATGTTCAAAATCGATATTCATCCTATAAAATAAATTTATTATGACATGATTTATTTAAATGTTTATTTTTTATAGTTATATTAAAATAAAATGTTCACTTATTATAATTTAATATTGAGTGTTATAATAAAAGGATTGAAACGTGCTTAAAAAAAGTGGGAAAATGAGTGGTAGAGGCTTTATTGACCTTATCCCACCCCGAAATATATTATTTGTCACCTTTTTAACCTTTTATATTTAAATATATTCATGCAATTATTTAAAAATAATGGTTATTCATAAATTTTTTTATTCACTTATAAAAAGGGAACAATTCCACCACTTCATGCCACACTTAGAACATAAAATTTCATCCTAAAATACATAAATTTTCTCATACAAGAATCTTATATCATGTTCATAATCCTTTGGCCTCAATTATTTATCATAATCCATTAATTTATAAGGATACTTTCAAGAGAAAATTCAATATTCTAACATGAGTATTACTTAATCCATAAAATTTTCTTCTTAAATTTTCACTTCCAAACCTACCCTAACCATAATAATATAATGAAATAAATTAAATTATAATGCTAAAGTTTTATTATATTAATTTAAATATATTATTTATTTATTCCTAATCACATAGAAAAACAAAAGAATAGTGAACATGCATTGTGATGACTACCGCCTTCATATAGTATTTTTTTTTTGTTTTTTATCTTGATTTTAATTATTTATCTAAACCATTTAAAATATGATTGAATAACTAAATGAGTCAAAATAATATTAATAATATTATATTATAATGATAAAATACTATTCCTTAATCATACCCACCCATCTGGTTATAATTTCTTCCTATTTGGGTTGGTTTAACCACCTATATAAACTATTCTATAAAACTCTATCATAGATGACTATGAGAACTAAAATAACAATAATATCACAAGTAGGTTATAAAAAATGTTTTTTATAGGTATGAAAATTTTATATTAATTATTTAACTTATTATTAATACAACATCCTTGAATTTTATTATTAAAAAATAAGCTGATACTGATTCAGTTTTCAGAAAAAGAAAACAAAGATAAGAAAAAATATAGTAAGTAAATATAATATCATAATAAATGGTATTTAGTAAATGAATTATAAATAAATAATTTTATAATAAGCTATTTAATAAACCTTATTTTCGTATTCAAGGAATTAGGTGCATGTGTAGAGCGAATCAAGACTGCAATAAGGGTTTATTGTATCAAATCTTCACCCATTGAGACATACTTATTATAAACACCATGTATTCATTGTAATTGTTTTATCAAATACCCCCTTTATATTTTTTATATTTATCCTCTCATTATTCATGGTAATTAATGTTTCATTTTAAATCATATCCTATGACGGGTTTTGACTCAAATGTTTCTGAGGTTGTAATTGGTTATTTATCTCATTTTCAAACCCAAGAGTCATTTTTGATATTTCACACCATCATTTATCTTATATAGCCTTTAAAATGTCACATTTACTCCAAGTGATATGAATATATTTCATTTCATAATATTTAAATTTTTATTTCTTGGTATCTAGATTATTTTCTTGGATTCTTATATAACTATTAACATATATGGGTTTTTAATGAAACTCCCATAATTGACTTAAAAATTATTCTTATTAAACTAGTTTATTCCAAGATTAATTTATCTCACCCTAAGATTTTATTTTAGGGAACCATCTATTTATCTTCATATAAAATCCAAATTTTGATTCAAATCTTCCTCCATAATGACTTTTTACCTATAAAAATTATATATTTGTTGATAATAATTGCCATTCAATTTAATGATGGTTTCCCCTCCTTGTACATATTTTTATTTCCCACTATTTTTCTTATTTATATTTAGAAAACCATTTCTATGTTATGACATGTGACCTTCATATTTTCCTTCTCCTCTTTTCAAAATTATTATTTGTTACTGCCTTTTAAAATGTGGGTTTTAAATAAATGTATTTTAAATTATTAAAGGAAAATACATTTTAATCCTTTGAAAATAAAATGTCTTAACTTCCAATCCATGTTCGTTTTTTTGATAACCTTTATGTCCTTTTAAATAAATATTATTCAAATTTATTTTTAAAATTTTATCTTTTTTAAAAAATTCACTCTACCTTTTCGAAACCTTTGTGTAATTATTAAGGATCCATTATTGGATAAATTTTTTTAAAGTTAATGTTTTAAATGTTTTTAATTTCAAATTTTTTAAAACTATATTTATTTATCAAGGATTCACTATTGAATGTTATATTTAAAATGAAATATTTTTCAATGGTTTTCACATCACCTTTTTTAAAAATACTTTTCATAGTGACTGTAACTTCATATTTTACCCCAAAGATAAAAGTGCTTAAAAAACTCTTTTAGGATTTCACTACCATTTTATCTTTATATCTAAAGTATTTATTTCCCTGGAAATTATTTTATATTAATATTCCAATAAATGTTATTATATAATATTATTTTTTGGAGATTAAATTTTGGGTATTAACAGTTTACATTATTAATTTCAATTTAGTTTATGCCTTATGAAAATGTTACGAAACCCATTTTTCTTTACATGGGTTCTTAATGTTGTGACAACTAATTGTTTTTAAGTGACACACATATGTATGGATGTATTCAGAGTGGAATACTGTAGAACCCTTTAATTAATTGGTAATGTTTATAACTCATGATTTTAAAAGGTCACACAAGAGGATTTATACCATGACAAATAGTACATGTGATGATATATCCCATGAAAAAAGTACAAAAGAGGATTTATCTCAATCCAAATAGTATACTGGAAGATTTATCCCACTCCAAAGGGTACATGAGAGGATTTATACCAATCCAAAGTGTATATCTGATGATTTATCAAAACAAAAAGATTATATAAGAGGATTTATCCCAAAAAAAGGGGTACATGAGTGGTTTTATCCCAACCCAAGGGTAAAAATGATGATTATCCCAAGGCCAAGAAGGAACATAAGTAATTATCCCAAGAATTCTACGCGATTAATGACTTTGTGGGTAGAATTGACATGTAATTATTATTCTTATAGTTATTTTACATTCTTATGTCACAATATTGTGTCTATAATTATGTTCCTTGAGTCATGTATAATGTATCATGACTCCACACAATTTTTTCATGATATTTTTTTTAATTTGATATTGCATGTTCTTATATCATTACTTATGAATTTTTTTTATTTTCCAATGTTATTTTAATAAGGAATTTCTCACATGATCATTACTCCTCATATGATTATGATCTAACCCTTAGTGGAATGTTGATAAGTTTTCCCTTTTTGAGCATTTGAACTCACCCCATACTATAATTCATTTACCAATGTTATAATGGTATGTATAAATTTTGGGAAGTCTAGAAGAGAGTATAAAGGAGTTCAATTATGGAGAAATGTTTATTTGTATTATAATATAAATTTCTTATGTAGCTACTCCTCAAAGACACTAAACAAAAAGAATCCTTGAGTTGTGTTAGATTACTATGAGAAATAACACTTATGTAAATTTTTTCAAAATTTATATTGGATCATATCACATGGTATAAAATACAATTTGTAAAATTATGTGTTTTAAACACCACAGTCGGGTATGTGGGTCTGGGGAACCTCATAAAAGCATCACATTAATGATGTAATCCTGACACAAAAATATAAATCACCTCCTAGATTCTGGTGATAACTATAACATTTCATGTAGTGACTATGTTCGGAACATTTATTTTCCAAAAATAAACAAATACATATCGATAATAAATAAATAATGAATACAAGATAGTGAAAAGGAGGAAAATAAATTCAAGGGCTATAACCACTAGGAAAAAATTTGACTATGTATAAATGGATTCTACTAGTTCCTTATCTAAATATTTCATATAGCGACTTTATGAAAGGTCTGTGTGAATCCTAATCAACTATATATATCAATGAAAGAGTTCAACCAACGCCTTCTCCCACGTTCATTGACCAAGTGAAAAGGACTGATGTGCTAAGGTAATAGTGAATCCTATAGAAGTGTGCCTACCTCAACGAAGTGTGGTGCATTACGGAGAATGAAAATCATTCACCATTAACTTACATTAAGAAAATGTTTATATAGAGTTCCCAATACACTATTTATATACACTACACAATAGACTAGTACGTGTTATTAATGCATGATATGTGCACATAGTATTAACTCATGATACTATCGCATGCCAATCCACCTTTAACTATAGAATTTCCTCTTCTCCTAAATTAATTCATGCTTGTAACACTTTGACATGAGTATTAAATCCATTTTGTTCCAATTATATCCAATATTAAGGGGGAGGAGGGATTTTTTGGCCCTCGACTTTTGGGAAAGAGATAATTAATTTGAAAAGGGTGGATTACCCTAGAAAGATGGAGGAAGAAGTCCCAAGGATGATACTATGGATTTGGAACCCCCCAAATTTTTTCATATAGGTGTATACAGGTTTACCTTTTAGAATTACTTACACATGAAACCTTCTCTCCCAAGTCATGCCTATACACACTACTTGTGCACCAAACTCGTTCACTCAGGGTCCCTTGTTGGCCTACAAATAGGACCCCTGGTCTATTTTTTGACACCTTTATGAATATGAAGAGACATATTGAAGCTATTCACACCCTTCTCTCATGAATTAGTATTCAAATATCCCCAGTTATATTAATTAATCTTAATCCTAAAGTGAATTATCTAAAAAATAGGGTGATTGGGTTTCTTAAGGGTTAGTACAGAATTTTTTTTTGCAAGAAACCACTTCCTATTTAGTAATCAGATACTACGGTGAAGATCCATTATTAGGAAACACTATTGAGTCCCATTCAACAAAAAGAATTAGTAAATACCCATAAGAACCAAGGAAAAGTTGTTCCTAAGTCCCAAATCTATGTAACCACCTTTACCTTATATCACTTGGGTTCCAACTCATCCTAGTATCAGTAGGGAACAACCTCAACCTAGTATCACTAGGGTGCCACATCAATCCAGTATCACTAGGGATACACTTTTTTTTGTTATACCTCACTCGGGGAAAGCTTACTTTGAGCACTTAATTAGAGAACCCATCATCTTATCCTCCAGTTATAGGGTATCATATTCAACCCAACTTCAATGGAAGGTCATCACTCCACCTGAGTATTCTACTTATGAAACCAAATATCAAGGCCTATTCTAAATCCACTAGACAAACATGGATAGGTTGTGCCAACCAGAGTGACCCTCCTTTAATCATTAATTCCCTTGATAAAAGGAACCTCCTAATTTTACTCCATAATTGATAGGCCCCCAAGGGATTATAAATGATGTATCCACTTGATAATGACATCCTTAATAATAATGGAAATGGTTGGAGATCTCTTAAATAGTCATTCCCCTTATTGAATCCTAGTTCTACTCAATGTATCATATAATCACGAGCTTCCATTCTAAGTATAAGATCCATGATTCTCTCATTATTGATTTCAACACCATGAATCATCAAGGGATTTGGTTTGAGAGGAAGATATTTGAGTAACATCCATGATAATTATTCCTGATAATTTGTATGGAAACCCCATATGTAAAAGACCTTCTCAATCCTCTACTTTCACACATTTCAAAATGTAAAGATCCCCACAACACTATGTTAAACTACAAAACCAATGTCTTAGTTTCATGATTCCAAACTCTATGACAACATCCTTACCATTTAATATTAACATGCATGGCATGGTATTTCCACATGGCATTAAAAATATGAAACATAAACTACTAGTGGTTTAATTCCTATTAATCAGGATAAAAAAAATGCCTCTTCAAGGTCTGATCCTGATATCATTTTCCATATCTTTCCTCATGGGTCCATATTTCTCATGGATCCACTTATTTCCTCCCTCACGAGATATTTTTCCCATGTGTCTACAATTCCTCACACATTGGGCTATATTCCCTATTAGACCTCACTTTTCCTCCACTATGTCTATACTCATTATGAAAAACTATTTCACTAGTCCATGTTTATGATGAAACTATGCCCCACTAGAAGAGATATGATCCCTCCAAATATTCCCATATTTTCTTTATTAGTCTATATTCCTATCAAAACAAAATTCTGATCTGTGGGAAATAATCATACTATCCATCCAACCTCATAACTGATATGGTCATATCCCTTATGAAACCCACCTTTGAAATCAACAAGAAAGAGCCTCTCATACATAATATCTATATCTACCATTTCTAGGAACCTTTTGCCTACTTATCCACTGGGAATGGCTTTAAAAAACTTGGATATGTCATTTTAACATGACATGAAAAGGTAAAATATTTCCCATTAAGTAGAATAAAACTACAAGGGTTTGGATTACCTTCATTATGGTCATAATCCCAAAACCATAACTACCACCCTCCTAAATGATGATAAACCCTATAGTTTCCAACTATGAATCTTTAAACCTTATTTATCCAAAACTAGGAATCCCTAATTAATAGAAAAAATATGGGGAACCTATAATACATATACACGGAACCATTTATGAATAACCTTTGATATATATAGATGTTTACATTTATGGGAGACCTTTGATGTGTAGAAAGTATTCATATCTATACAAGAAGATACAAATTTATGGCATAAGGATGACCTATATCATTCCAAGATTTGTGAAGGATTTAGGAATAAATTTTATAATTATAATATATTCCCAGGGTATGTGATAATTATCCACTCAAAATGCATGAATGAGCTAAACCTCAAATCATCTTGACCAATGCGTATTCCAACAAGTCACTCGTAAATTCCTAGAGACTTCATTCATTTGGAAAGTAGGCCTCCACTAACCCAAAATATCATGATAGAGTCACATTGGAGGGTTCTAATAGAAATACTGATGTGTGGTTCAAGTCTATAAGGTTCTGGAGGATGATGATTTAGTAGGGATGGATTTATGAGTTGTCCCATAGGCCATTATAGTTATTTTCCATTTATTGTTATGAAAATGTACTAGACAATGTGTCATTATTAGATTTATTTTATGATTCATGATATATATGTTTATCTAATAATACGTATTTTTAATTTTCATGCTACAATTCATCTTATAGAATATTTATTTCCTTTTCTATTTTGGATTACAGGGCCATATTGGTACCTTTTTTATTGTCTACTAGTTTTTGGGTTGTCTGATATATAGATAGGTCATGATGAATTTTTGATAGATTCAAGCATGATCCCATGGTTTTAACTTTTAGGACACAGTCTCCTAAAGACTATTTTAGGCCGTCACCACTAGTCATCAGCCTTTGGTGTATAGAGATATGTTTCTGACATCTTACGAAGTCCCTTCACGGGTGTTGTTTAGGAATCTCGAGATAGGGCATTAAAAATTGGTATCAGAGTGTGAGGGTCATGACCCATCCCCAGGGGCCCAATCCATGACTACCACAAGCTCGCCTTCTATAGGCCAGGGGCTGGCGACTAGCACCAAATGCGTAATTACCTAAAACTGGGAATTCATTACCTTTATAACCTGTAAACAAACACAACAGATATGATCATGAGTAAACTGAATAACCAACATGTGAGTACAGTATGTAAAAAGGGGCCAAAATACAATCCCAACTAGAGATTACAGGAAACTGAAAGTACAAGTACAACTAAGAAAAATAGAAGATACATCCACTGGGTCGTCCTTCGAGGTTCTGACCTAAAGGGTAGGTACAGATCACCTCCTCAGCACTCCACTTCCATTCATCTCCTCCATGTACCGACATGCCGTAGGGTCCACCTCTGGGTACCGTCCAGTCCTGGTACTCTCAGCCTCGGTCAGCACTGTCCGTCGTCTGAATCCAACACAACGAGGTGTGAGAATAGCCCGTCCAAGGGTGAGTATAACAATACTCAGTAGGGACCCCGAGACTCTCAAGGTCTCAAAAAATCCAACAAGGATAAACCAAAAAGTATGAAATCAACAGATAACCCACTTAGATATATGCCCATACATATACCTATGTTATCAAGTAATCCATCTCAATCATGAGGAAAACAAAAAAGTTACAGACTAAACTCAACTAGGATTTTTATTCACATTATCGAAACCACATATGCTGGAGAACTCCTCCTATGTTGACTACAATGGTCCTGCCACGACACCAAGGAACTTCCCACTAACCTTGGACTGTTGAGGAACTCCTCCTATCGAGTATTGTGGGTCCTCTGCGTCACCAAGGAACTCCCCACCATGGGTCTGCTGCCACAACTAGGCGCTCCCCCTAATAGCCTGCAAAGGTACTCCTCCTGTAGAGTACCGCGGGACTTCCACCACAACCATACACTCCTCTGCCGTGGATCTGTCACCATAACTAGGCACTCCCCACTGGGCTAGTCGAGTCACTCCGAGTCAATCAGTCAGTAGTCGTCAAGTCTCAGCAAGCTACTAGGTATCCACACTATGTCTGCTCATTTCTAGAAGGATCCGCTCCATGAGCTACTAGTCAATACTCCAACTATCACGAAGTCCCATGAAGAAGTATCTCAAATTTCTTCCACATCATAGAGGCCTCAACGCAATAGACGACACTTCAATCAGACGCCTGGTCTATGAGTTATTAGCCTTTTAGTCCTGTGGGCCCAGTTGGATTTGTGCATGATCCAACCTGATCGTATCTCAATTATACCCCAAACTCTAGTGGGGTATACTCAAAGGGACCTTCATGCTCCAAGATTAGCAGGGCCGTGGACGGTTCGTCAAACAGACTCCCGGTGCCAAATATATGGCCAAAAGAAAGTAAAGGGTTGTAGTCGGCCTCGGTCTGGTCCGACCCGGTCAGACTGACTCGAACCTACCTAGTCTGGGCTGACCTGTCTGGGTCGACTCGGCCTGACCCGTTGGGTCTGACCCAGCCCGTTAGGTGGGCCATCCCGTTAGGTTCGGCCTGGCCCAATAGGCCTATCCGAGCAGACCGCGAGGGGTCGCGGAGGGCCGCGAGAGCGCGAACTCATCGCGAGGCTATGGACTGGCTGTGGGTTGACACGAGGGAGGTTCGACCTAGAGGGCACTGTGTGGGCGGCTCTGCCTGGAAGGCACTGCGAGGGCATGACTCGTCCCTGAGCGCTGCGAGGGGCTGGCTCTGGGTAGCTCAGCCCAGGGTCGGGGAGGCGCGGCCGGGGCAGGGAGGCCGGTTCGGCCGGGGCACCACGGGGAACGCGGGGCATGCAGGGCGCACGAGGATCTTGGGGTGCGCGGACGGCAGAGCCGCGGGGCGTACGTGGAGGATGGCTCAGCCGAGGCTCGGGCGAGCACCGCGCGGGGCGCAGGAGCCGGGGCACAGTGCGGCTGAAGCGTGGCTCGGTCAGGGTGAGGCATGGCTCGGGCCGGTTCGGCTGGCGGGTGGTGTGACCGGGACTGTGCGGTTCGGCCCGGGGTGGCAGGGCATCACAGGGGAGCGCATGCTGCCTTCATCGCCTTCGTCGTCTTGTCACCTCATTGCCATACTGAAGAACATCAAAAAGAAGAACATCGTAGGGGGGTCGGGCCATGTTAGTTTGGTCTGGAACCTTCATTTTTAGGGTGGTAGCAATTGGTTCAATTCATTCTTGAATTTCAAATAATTAACAAGAAAAGAAGATAGAAGAAAGAAAATCCAACACCCCACATCTTCCTACAAAAACAATTCCCAACCCACAAGGAAAAACATCCACAATGATTCTTTGCTTTAGAAGGGAAGAATTAAAGGAATAATAACATATTCAAATAAATTATCTACTTTGTTCGTTGTTCGTTGACATTGGCGTGAGAAGGTGGACTTCGATTCGTTGTAGATGAGCACGTCCTACATCGAAGGAGGTTCCGAGGAAGAAAGTCAAAGATGCTCATTTCCAGCGTTCTTTGTTGGAAGAATGCGTTCTTTGTTATTTGTTAGTGAGAGCCTTTATCTCAAAAGCTCCTTCCTCCTTTTCCAACAAAAGAATAGGTATCCAAGAATAATAGATTATAAAATCTATTAAGTCGTTGGCATAAGAATTTAAATTGGGTGAATTAATTAAGTTGGCTCCACTAAATTAATTCATGAGGTTGGCACAATTAAATTAGAGGAAGGGTTGAAACCATTAAATGAGGGGGTAGAGAGACTCTCCATCATTAATGAGGTGAGTTGAGAGGTTTTCCACAATTAAAAATGGCTGTTTAGTCCCGGGTGGTCCCCACCACTTTAACATCTCACGGGAGGTTAGGTTTAGGTGGGCCCCACCACCATAACCTCTCATGGGTGGTTATGGTCGGGTGGTCCCCACAATTCAACTCCCACATAGTGGCTCAAAAATATAATAAAGTGTAACTCATATTATTTTTTTTATTTTCCACAGAAAACCCAAGAACTATCTTTTATTCTCGACCCACTGCCGTCGAGGTGAAAGACTCCTTAAGTGAATACCAGCGCTGCAGGTTCAACAGTGCCCTCAGATTTTAATTTTGAGCATTGGTTCAAAAGTTATAGAAACCCACTCGAACTTTCACTGAACTCACCTGAACGCAACTTTAAAAATTGATGTTGGTCACAGAGGGCCTCAGAATCACGCGCCGTCAATTTTCGCGGACTCATAAAATTCCAATTTATTTTAAAAAAATTACATGGAAATTCCGGGTCTTTAAATTCTCCCCACCTTTGGGCTCTATGTACCTGTAAGCCACAACTCATACTAAGGGAAGAATTGGGGGTACTGAGCATGCATCTGAGCCTCCCGCTCCCATGTTCCCTCCTTGAGGTTCCCGTGCTGCCAAAAAACATGCACAAGAGGTATCGAACATCTACGAAGGACCCGCTCTTGTCGATCCTCAATCACTACTAGAACCTTCGTAAAAGTCACCCCATCATTGATGTGCAGCTCTCCATGGTCGATTATGTGGGCAGGGTCATGCACACATCTCCTTAGCCGGGATACATGGAAGACGTCATGCACCCGGTGCAACTGAGGTGGAAGAGCTAAGCTGTATTCCACCTCGACAACTTTGTTGAAGACCTGAAAAGGTCCAATGAATCTCGGAGATAACTTTCCGACTCGGCCAAATATCCGTAGACCTCATCGAGGTGAGACCCGTAGAAAGACGTGGTCGCCATCCTCGAACTCCAAGGGTTTCCGTCTCCTGTTAGCATATGACTTTACCAACTCTGTGAAATTTTGATTTTCTCCTAGATGATTTTCACCTCTCTGTGGTATCCCATACCATCTATGGTTCCACTAGTGCTGACTCCCCTGGGTCAGTCCAGCACAAAGATGATCTGCAAGGTCACCCGTACAACGCCTCAAAAGGCGCCATCCCTATGGTGGAGTGATAGTTGTTGTTGTATGAAAACTACACCAAAGGTAATTGATCCTCCCAGTTGAGACTGAAGTCAAGAACCGAAGCATGAAGCATGTACTCGAGGGTCTGAATGGTCCACTCAGTCTGGCCATCCGTCTAAGGATGGAAGGTGGTTCTCAAACAAAGCTGTGTCCCGAAAGCATCCTGCAACCCCTTCCATAGCCGAGAAGTAAATCATGCATCACGATCGGAGACAATCATCAAAGGTAATCCATGGAGCCGCACAATCTCCTATACATAGAGGCGTCCAAAGCTCTCAACTGAACCCTGCTCTCTAATCGGTAGGAAGTGAGCTGACTTGGTGAGTTGGTCAATGTTCACCTAGATTGAGTCATGAGATCTGGATGTATGTGGAAGCCCTGTCATGAAATCCATGGATATCCCATCCCACTTCCACTCTGGGACCTCTAATGGCTGAACCAAGCCTGCTGGTACCTGATGCTCCTCCTTCACTTACTGACAAGTGAGGCACCGAGAGACAAACTCTGCAACTGATTTCTTCATTCCCGGCCACCAGTGCTGTCGTCGAAGATCTTGGTACATCTTTTCCACTTCTGGATTTACCGCTAGAGGGGATTTGTGGAACTCCATTAACACTTCCTCTTGAAGTGAAACTGGTACCATAATACATCTTATGAAAAAGATGAAGTTCTCCCCACCTTCAGAAAATCCATCAGGTGCCTGCCATGTGGATATCTGAGCACGTCGCATCTCACAGTCAGCGTCCCCATGCTGTGTCTCCCTGACTTGCTGAAGAAGTGGAGGAGTGAATATAAGAGACTAAAGTAAGGATGCTCCATATCTATCCACAAAGGATATCTGCAAAGCAGCCAGATGCTCCATCACCTCGCCTAGCAGCTGTATACCAGATCTCCTACTGAGTTCATCTGCAACAACGTTCCCCTTTCTAGGAGTATAGACTATTTCAAAATCATAGTCCTGGAAGAACTCAAGCCAATGTCCCTGTCTCAGGTTCAAGTCCTTCTGTGAGAAGATATACTTGAGACTCTTGTGATTAGAGTACACGGTAAAATGATCACCCATCAGATAGGGTCGCCACATCTTTAAGGTGAAGACCACTGCTGCTAACTCCAGGTCATGGGTAGCATAGTTCTGCTCATGCTATCTTATATATCGTGAACCATAGGCGATCACTGCTCACTCCTACATCAGGACACATCCGATTCTGGTCCTTGATGCGTCGCAGTAGACTACGTACACAACGCCTTCCTCTAGAAGCCTCAAAATGGGGGCACTAGTCATCCTCTGCCTCAGCTCATGAAAGCTCTGCTGGCATCTCTGTAACCACACAAAATGGTTGGCCCTTCTACATCAAGGATGATAATGGTGCTGTAACTTTGGAAAAATCTGACGCAACCCTCCGGTAGTATCCAGCCAAACCCAGGAAACTTTTTACTTCCATTACACTCCTAGGTGGCTCCCAAGAAAGTACCACCTCAATCTTCGCTGGATCCACTACAACTCCAGCCTCCGAGATGACATGTCCCAGAAAGTGAACATCTCAGATCCAGAATTGGCACATCGAGAGATTACCATAAATATAGTGCTCTCAGAGTGTGTCCTGTACTACCCAAAAATGGTAGGCATGCTCCTCCTCAGTAGTCATGTAGATCAGAATTCCGTCGATGAAGACTACAACAAAGAGATCGAGGTATGGCTAAAAGATCCTATTCATGAGTCCCATGAACACTGCTGGATCATTAGTTATGACGAATGGCATAACCAAGAACTCATATTGTCCGTACCGAGATCCGAAGGGCATCTTCTCCACATCTTCATCTCAAACTCTAAGCTGGTGATAGAGTGATCTGAGGTCTATCATCAAGAACCATCGTGCTCCGTTCAACTGATCAAAGAGGTCGTCAATCCTCGAGAGTGGGTACTTATTCTTCACAGTCACCTAGTTCAGGCACCGATAGTCAACATAAAGCCTCAATCTCCCATCCTCCTTCTTGGCAAAAAAAAAAATCGGGGATGCCCAGGGAGAAACACTAGGACAGATGAATCCCTTCCCCTATAAGTCCTCTAGTTGTACCCGCAGATCACGAAAATCCTCAGGAGCCATTCGATACGCTGGTGTAGATATCGGTTCTGTCCCAGGGTACAAGTCAATGTAAAAGTAAACCTCTCTACAAGGAGGTAGACCTGGGACATCATCAGGGAAAACATCCATATACTAGTCCACCACTGTAGGATAGATCAGACTCTTCACATCAACTGCTTCGAGGGTAAGGGAATCCAACTGACGAGTGATCAACTGCACTCTCCTCCGGGAAAGTCCATCCTGTGCTGCAAAGGCTCCCTTCTCATTGGTGAATGTAAACCTGGTCCCATCTATGTGGACACACCAAACTTTGTGCCTAATACAGTCTATCTGATCATGGATTGTAGATAACCAGTCCATACCCAAGATGATCTCATAAGGCCTCAACACTGCTACTAAGAGATCCCAGCCGAAGCTCTCACCTCATAGGGTAAGCTCACTTTGCCGAAACCAGTGAGTAATCATATAATCTACTCACATAGTAGTCTCTATCCATAAGGATCGAGCCAATGGCTTCGTTGGAATCTCTGAGCTCTGAACTAGGGAAATGACAATAAAAGAGTGACTGACACATATGTATATACGTACTGCAGCTATGGTGGAGTAGACATAGATCATAACTCGAATCATCTCTAGAGTTCCATGATCATAAGCCTCACCTGCCTAGAGCTGATCTCTCCCCTGTCCACCTACTTTCTGTGGTCGGGGTGGACCTCCTGGTGGTGGTGGCAGTAACACCTCAAAATGTTGTCCACCGCCAGCTGCACAACCAACTGCTCTGCCATGTCCACCTGATCCTTGCGGACTGCCTCGATAGAATATTTTTCTCTTCCTAGGTGTTCCTTTGACCATCTGGTGATCAAAAGAATGGCGGGTCGGACAGTCAAGATCCATGTGACCCTACCCGTTGCATGTGAAACACTGCCCACTTTAGGAATGTTTGTCTCTACTCCGGCTGCCCCGCATAACTGATCCTGAGTCATGCGGTCGTCCACCTGTAGGTCTGGTCCTCTTGGACCTTTGTGAAATCGGTCTACTTCCTGCTGCAGAAGACTCCACTACATGTTGACTGGTGGTGGATCTAACTACTGGAGATTGGTCAGCAAGGAAACTCTCCACTAGGAGGGCTCTCTCTAGCACCCCTCCTGCGTCGGGATGCTGAGTGAGATCATTGGAGCTCTGATCTCCCATCTGAGCCCCTGCTCGAAGGTCCGGGCCCTGAATAATGGGTTCCACACCATATCTGTGGAGTAGTGTGAGAGGTCAGCGAACATTTTTTAGTACTGAGCTACAGTCATGCTGCCCTGCTGTAGATGAAGTAGCTTCTGTATGCGCACTGCACAGAGAGTCCCTAGAACAAACTCTGCCTGAAATAGGCTCTCGAAGTCTACCTTGAGTAGCGTCATCTCATAATGAAAATGGAGCATCAAGCTCCACCATCATCCTGCTGCTTCCTATATAAGGATGGTAGCAAGAATCACCATGAAATTGGATGGTGTCTTTACCAGTTGAAAAACTCTCACCACAGCCTCCAACCAATCCTCAAATGCCTCTGGGCCCATCCCTCCTCTGAACATAAGTGGCCTCTAGTGATGGAACTCAGGCAACGTGATCAAGAGGTGTGAATCATCTACTGTTGGGGCTGGTGGGATTGGTGGCACAACGAGAAGTGGTACCATTGGTGCCTCTATTGGAAAAGGGCCCTGCACCGAGGCCTCATCGCTCGGTGGGCTATCTGTGCGTACAACTCTCATGACTCTAGATGGTCGTCCCTGGGGAGGCATACTGAAAGAAGCATATGCGACACTGTCAGAAGATTATACCTGGTGAGCTGACCTGGTTGATCTAACATAGAGAATACTTTTGAAAACACACACGCAATCATTGTTTTCGTGTACTGAGTCAGAAATCAGAAGTTATGGTCCTGTTGTATGGATACGTCGACCGCCACACCAACACTGGACTCCCTAAACTGAAAACCGTACTCACTACACTTAACACTATTACTTCATAGAAAAGATCAGAGTTCTAAGTTCTGTGGTAGAACCGACTCCTCTGATACTAATTTGTCAGGACCCGTCCCCCGGGGCCCGTACAGTGACTACCCCATGCCCACCTTCCATAGGCCAGGGGATGATGACTAGCACCAAAGGCGTAATTCCCTAAAACTGGGATGGAATTGACTTTATAACCTATAAAAACACACAGAATATATGATCACCAGTAAAATGAATAACCAAAAAGTGAGTACAGTAAGTAAAAAAGGGCTAGAATACAAGCCCAACTAGAGAGTACATGAAACTAAAAGTACATGTACAACTGAGGAAAATAGAAGAAACAACCACTGGGTCATCCTCCGAGGTTCCTACCTAAAGGGTAGGTACAGATCACCTCCTTAGCACTCAAATTCCATCTGTCTCCTCCATGTACCGACACACCATAAGGTCCGCCTTTGGGTACCATCCAGTCCTGGAACTCTCAGCCTCAGTCAGTGCTGTCCATCGTCTGCATCCAACACAATGAGGTATGTGAATTGCCCGTGCAGGGGTGAGTATAATGATACTCAGTAGGGACCCTGATACCATCAAGGTCTCACAAAATCCAACAAGGATAAAACAAAAAGTATGAAGTCAATAGATAACCTCACTTAGGTATATGCCCATACATATACCTAAGGTATCAAGTACTCTATCTCAATCATGAGGAAAACACAAAAGTTACTGACTCAGCTCAACCATGATTTTTATTCACATTATCGAAACCAAAACTACTGGAGGACTCATCCTCTGTTGAGTACAATGGGTTGTCCAAAACACTAAGGTGCTTCCCACTAACCTTGGAATGCTATGGTACTCCTCCTTTTAATTACCATGGGTCTACTGTGTCACCAAGGCGCTCCCCACCGTGGGTCTGCCGCTACAACCAGGCACTCCCCCTAATAGCCTGTAGAGGTACTCCTCCTGTCAAGTACCACAAGTCTTCTACCACAACCAGGCGCTCCTCTATTGTGGGTCTTCCACCATAACCAGGTACTCTCCACTGGGCTAGTCGAGTCACTCCGAGTCAATCGGTCAGCAGTCGTCAAGTCTCAGCCATCTACTAGGTCTCTACACTCTGTCTGCTCATCTCTGGAAGGATCCACTCCACGAGCTACTGGTCGATACTCCAACTATCATGAAGTCCCAAGTATCTCAAAGTTACACCATTTCAAATAGGTCTCAACGCAATAGACGACGCATCAATCAGACGCCAGGTCTGTGAGTTATTAGCCTTTTAGTCCCGGTGGCCCGGTTGGATTTGTGCGCGATCCAACCTGACCGTATATCAACTATGACCCAAAATCTATTGGGGGATACTCAAAGGGACATTCATAATCCAAGATTACCAAGTCCACTGACGGTTGGTCAAACAGATGCCCGATGCCAAGGATATGGCCAAAAAAAGTAAAGGGTCGTAGTGGGATCGGGTCCGGTCTGACCCGGTCGGTCCGACATGACCCGACCCAGTTTAGGCCAAACTATCTAGGTCAACTCGCCCTAACCCGTTGGGTCTGGCTCAGCCCGTTAGGCGGGCCATCCCGTTATGTTCGGGCCAACCCACTATGCCCAACCTAGTAGGTCGCAAGGGGTCACGGAGGGCCGTGTGGGCACAAACCAGCCGTGAGGGCGCGGGGCAGCCATAGATCGACACGAGGGAAGTTCTCCCCGGAGGGCGCCACATGGGAGGCTTGGCCTAAAGGGAACCATGAGGGCGTGGCTTGGCCCGAAGCACTGCGAGGGGCCGACTCTATGCGACTCAGCCTGGGGCCAGGGTGGCGCGGGTGGGGCGCCCAGGGCGCGCAGACGGTGGATCTGTGAGGCGTGCAGGGCACGCGGAGGCCGAAGGCCGATTCGACCAGTGGTGACTCAGATTGATGTGGGGTGAGCAGGGAGCCGGGGGGGGGGGGGGGAGGGGGGGTGCGGGGGGTGCATGGGTTGTGTGGGGCACGCGGAGGCCGGTTCGGCCAGCGGTGACGCGGGGCGCATGGGGTGCGCAGACGGCAGAGCTTCAGGGAACACGGGGAGAACGCGAAGCCCAGCTCGGCCGAGGCTTGAGAGTGAACCACGAGGGGAATGGGAGCCAGGGCATAGTATAGCCGGAGCACAGCTCGGCCGGGGTGTGGTGAGGCTCGGGCTGATTCAGCCGGCGTGTGATGCGGCTCGGGCCGATTCCTCCGGCGGGTGGCACGATTGAGGTGGTGTGGTTTGGCCCGGGGTGCCGGAGCGTCGCAGGGGCGGTGCAGGTTGCCTTCGTCGCCTTCATTATCTGTCACCTCGTCTCCATGCAGAAGAACATCACAATGAAGAATGGCAGAGGGGGGTCAGGCCATGTTAGTTTTCCCCGCACCCTCCGTGTTTATGGTGGTAGAAATTGGTTCAATTCATTCTTTAATTTCAATGAATTAATAAGAAAAGAAGATATAAGAAAAAACAATCCAACACCCCACATCTTGCCGCAAAAAAAAATCCCAACCCGCATGGAAAAACATCCACAATGATTCTTTTCTTTAGAAGGGACGAATTAAAGGAATAATATCATATTCAAATAAATTCCATAATTTGTTCGTTGTTCTTCGACGTTGGTGCGAGTAGATGGACGTCGATTCATTGTAGACGAGCACGTCCTATGTCGAAGGAGGTTCCGAGGAAGAAATTTGAAGATGCTCGTTGCCGGTGTTTTTCGTTGGAAGAACGCATTCTTTATTCTTTCTTGGCGAGGGCTTTTGTCTCAAAGACTACTTCCTCCTTTTCCAACAAAAGAATTGGTAGCCAAGAATAATAGATTATAAAATCTATTAAGTCGTTGGCATAAGAATTCAAATTTGGTGAATTAATTAAGTTGTATCCACATAATTAATTCATGAGGTTGGCAGAATTAAAAGAGAGTAAGG
Source organism: Viscum album (assembly GCA_963277665.1). Classification (NCBI taxonomy): domain Eukaryota; kingdom Viridiplantae; phylum Streptophyta; class Magnoliopsida; order Santalales; family Viscaceae; genus Viscum; species Viscum album. The sequence goes on from OY728129.1 coordinate 5,607,001, forward strand.
GTTGAAACCATTAAAGTAAGGGGTAGAGAGACTCTCCCTCATCAATGAAGGGAGTTGAGAGGTTTTCCACAATTAAAAATGGGGGTTTAGTCTCGGGTGGTCCCCACCACCGTATCCTCTCGCGGGTGGTTAGGTTTGGGTAGGCCCCACCACCATAACCTCTCATGGGAGGTTATGGTCAGGTGGTCCTCAAACTTAAACTCCCACATGGTGGCTCAAAAATAAAATAAAGTGTAGTTCATTTTATTTTCTTTTTATTATTTTCCATGAGAAACCAAAAAATTATCTTTTATTTTCAACCCACTGCCGTCGAGGTGAAAGTCTCATTAAGAGAATGCCGACACAACGAGTTCAATGGTTCCCTTAGATTTCAATTCTGAGAACCAGTTCAAAAGTTATAAAAACCCGCTCTAACTTTCACTAAACGTACCCGGACAAAACATTAAAAATTGATTACGGGCACACCGGGCCTCAGAATCACGCACCGTCAATTTTCACGGACTCGTAAAATTTCCATTTATTTAGAAACAAATTTACATGTAAATTCTGGGTGTTTACAGTGAGTTTAATTTGGAAAATTATTTTTATAAGTAGAAATAATTTATCATGAATCAGGAGGTAGATTAGGAGCATTCCTAGCATCATATCTTCAATTGATACCGATTTTTCTAAGGTATTCCAATTTTATGAGACTAGGAACTCTTGGATGAGAATGGTGTTAAACCAGGAATCCCAATATAGGAAATATTTGAATCCTGATGAGTTATAGGGAAATATCATGAGACAATGAACTTGTCATGCATCATGATAGAGGAAATTAGAGTGAAATATTCTAGATTTTCAGTGAATATTTGTTCATTCCTAAATTTAAAATATAAAAGTTAAATTCTTTTGTTTAATGATATTGACCAATTACTTATTTGTGCGTATATATATATATATATATATATATATATCACCTAAATGGTTTCCTTTTATATTTTACATTTATAATTTAATTTAAGTCATAATGTTTTTAGAAAAAGGTAATCTCTCAGGATGGCTGAAAACACCTCATCTTTGGTGAGGCCATGGGGCTCGAACCTATGACTGAAGTGTGATAAGGGCACAACACCTATAACTAGCCTATGATATATTTTGCTTCCCTATTTAATATTTTATAAATGTACACTTGTATCTATTTTAATATATTAATGATTAATATTTTCATATATACTTTTATTTGATAACTATATTAATTTATTAAAAGTTTTATTTTCAGATCATAATGGTAATTTTTACATTGTATTAAAGGGTTAACATAGTATGATACAAGTTTTCATATTAAAAAGGTTGTAATATATTAAAATAAATATAATATATAATTTTATGTGAAACGTATGATGAATTGTTAAATATAATTTTTACCCTATGATAATACCTTATCTGGAACTTTTAATTACATTATAGTTTATTTAATTTCTAATTGGTTGTTATTCATCTTATATGTACATATTCTGCTATTAAAAATTTTCCTTTTAAAATGTTGTATAATATGTTTAATTAAAAAATAAAATTTGGAAATAATTAAAAATGTAATTACTATTATTTAAAATGTTTTATCATAAAATGTTTATAAAACTTTGGCATTGTAATTTTTACAGAAGTAAAATGGTAATTGATATACAATTTCAATCATCATGTATACAGTTCAAAAAAGTAAATATATTTTCTCAATTATGTATTTAAAATATTAATTACACTTAACTAGAAGAATAATATAATAAAATTTAAATGTTTTAATTTTTTTAAAAATTAACTATTAATCATTTAAAAATCATGAGAAGATAACAAATATACTTATAATAACTCATAAAAAATGAAATGGTTTTAGTACATAATAAATATTTTTTCTATGTATATTATGAATTCATTTAAAAGTATAATTTATAAATTTTATAATTCTAATTTGATAAAAATAATTTAATATTTTAATTAATATTTTTTAAAATATGTTGTGGTGATTTTTTTTAGAATTTTGTGCAATGGTTTATTTTTAGGTGAATAGTGAAATATGTTGTTTTTTTCCAATACCGTAGATTTTATGAATTTATCCTGATGTATGAATGGATTAAAAATTGATTAAAAATTTTAATTGATTAAATGTTTATTTATGGAGTAAAATATTGAATTTATAAATATTATTTTGAATTTATAAATCCATGTTTTACATTTTGAAACATAAATTAATACTTTATCCTAATAAAAAATTATTTTCAGTATTATTATTTTAATTAAGTACCGAAATGGTAGAATTATGTTTTGAATTTCTATAAAATCCAAATAACTACTGTTTTTTAATAATAAACAAATTAATTTCAGGGAAATTAACAACATTCATAATTTTATCCTAAACTCATTTTTATGCTTAAAAATATGTTCTTTCAAAAAAAGTTTTTAATTACTTATACTTTTATTATTTTAGAATAAATTTTAATCACTTTTAGAAATTGAATAAATTAAAATGAATATAAAATGAGATATCATCATTTTCAAATTTGGTTAAGTGGTATATTATATTCTTATTCACAAAAAATTAAATTACCTAAGTAAATGATAGTCACCAAATTAAAGGCTAAAAATGGTAAAAGTGTTAAATCAAGGATAAAAACCTAAATATATATTCAATAATTATATTAAAATTATATTATGAGTTTATTATAGTCCTTCCCTCACCATTTCTTTATTCTTATTCATTTTTGGATCCACATGCCTCAAAATATATTTTTTATAATTAAGTTTTTACTATTTAAAAAAACTGATACTCCACAAAATTATAAAATAATTCATCCACAAAACCTTAAAATACACACTAAAAATTTCTATTCTATTATATAATATTCCTCAAATTCATACCAAACAATCCTTTCCCATGTTTTGAGATATTGATCGCTAATAATTTACTAAATCCCTTGTAAATCAAGAAGGTTTCGAAGAGAAGATGAAACTCGTCTATATAATTATTGCATCCTCCCTTATCCTTCTCCCTTTTTCTTAATATAAATATTAATAAATATTATTTATCAATATATTATCATGTTTTTTAAATCATTAACCATCTTTAAAGGTAATATTGTATCTATAAATAACACGTCTTAATTATTCAGCTATTGTGACACGCTCCTATTTAGGTATGTTTTACCATATAAATAAATAGTGTTATAATTATTATATAATGGATGGTTAAGAAATATTTAATATAATTAATATTATATAATATTGAATAATTTTAGGTTTTAAAATAATTTTAGAATAAAGATAATATAATAAAATCATTCCATAATCATTTTTATTCGATTAATTCTTGCATAGTCTTGTTCGGGTGTGTTTAACTACCTACATGAATGAAGCTATGAATTTTTATCTTGGATGGTTATGGAAACTTAATTTATAGTAAAAAATTATATTAATATGTAAATAATATTTTTTATTTGTTTATGTAAAGTAAATTTAAATATTTGAAATCAATATTCATAAAAAACATTTTGTATGATAATGGTTACTAAAAAAACAAATTTTAAATTTTTTATTTATGAATTGAACGCCAATGTTCTGTAGAATGAGAATGGAAAATTGAAAAATAGTTATGAACTTTTATTTATAGTAACTTGAAAACTACATAAATAATTAAATTATTCTATAATTTTTTTACCATGATCAATATATCAAATTAGATTTGGGCGAATTGACCGAAAAACACTTAACCGTCGAGGAGAGAAAAAAATATATAAATGGATAACATATAATAATAAATTTACCTAAAAAAATAAATTATAATTGAAAAATTTTCTGAATAAATAATTTAATAAATTTAATTTGGTTAGTTAGGAAGTTATACGAACACACCAAGTGAGTCAGGGCTTTTGGTAAGGGGTTTTCATCTCACTTTTCTTTCTCTGAGATATGGTTTATATTTTGATCCTATATTAATATATAATGTGTGTATAGTACCCAAATGACATGATATATCATGATTATATATTTATTCACAGTATTTAAGGTTTCATTCATGTTCTCTCTTTAATGGGGTTTTGATTTAAAAAATACCAAAGTTGTAAGGGTTTTTTTAACTCACTATTATTTCTTTGAGACATAAATTACACACTTTGGATAAGTTCTTACAAGTTTATTTTATGATTATATTTTTCTATTATACATAATTATTTATATTTTTTTATATAATTTAACTTGTCTTCTCAAAATAACTCTCTTTGATCAATTTCATCCTTCCAAAAAAAATTTACATTGTCAAAAATAACTCCGACCCTTTTTAATTTAACTTTTTATTCCATGACCATATTTTTATTCCCAAAAATGTTCTCAATTATTAAGTGGAAAAAATATGTTTTATCTCTTATGATATTCATATTTACCTTTAATTTATTTAAATATATGGTCTTGTTTATTTTTTAATGATGTGGTTTATATAATGTTTTTTAAAATAATAAAGGATTTTCTTTTTCAAATTTACGTTTTTATCTTCCACTTCACATATCTTATATTTAATTTAATTAAATTTCCTAAATCATATTTCTAATCTATTTAAAAAATTAGTTTTCTACTATTTTAACATATATTATTTATTTCTAAGCTTCACTGGGGATATTCTCTAAGGATACCAGCCACATTATTTATCTCAAAAGATAATAATGATCTTTCAAGGATGTCTTCATGGAATTTTTTTTTCTTTATATAGAGACCTTATGGTTTCTTACATGAATATTACATCATTTTAAAGATAAAAATCATAGTAGAGATATAAATTAAGGATCCAAAGGTTTATTTTCTTGGTAAAATTATTCACTTACATAAATTTTACAAAATAAAACATGAACATTTATTAAAAAACTTATTCTTTATCCATTTAAATCCCATGTTATCTTTAGTCCACATAGTCACCTGGGGATATACATCAAAGAAAGGGGTGAGCTAAAACCATAGTAAGAGGAAGAATAAGGGAAATGAATCAATACAACACGAGTGAGAATAATAACAATAATAATCACTATAACATAATCATGGTATCATTATCAAGATCATTATGGAAACATTATATAAAGTTACGGGATGTAGAAATTAATAAAAACGAACCATCAAGTCATAGTGGTCAAATACCACACATAGATATGAAAAATCTAGAATCATGTTCACACATAACATAGGTTCATAATAATAAAATCATAATTGGGAACAAATATAACATCATTTTAATACATAATACACACTATCTCATGAGATACATCAAATTACCCAATGAATTTAAGGGATATATAATTCCAATCCCACCCATCACATCATGATATTTACATAATCATGCATGCCACATAGAATATATATCAAACAACAGAATGAAGTAACCCATGTAAAATAATGGGTTCACAAGGATTTCATCAATCCTGAATAAACTCTAGGTTCCCAAATAAAAAATGGAAAAATATATTTGGAATAAGATTCATCATTTTTGAACGAAGAAGAAGAAACTCAAGAGGAGTCAAAATGTGTTTTTGGAAAAAAGTGTTGTTTAGTAAAATCCTTGTATTTTTCATTAAATCATGTTGGGAAAAAGTATATCCTTGGAAATAAAAGGGAATAATAATGAAGTTATATTTAAGAAACCTTATAATAGTATTAATACCAAATATTTCATGAAAGAGGAATAAACTAAAAAAGGAGTTGGGTTCAAGAGTCCCTTTACCTTAAGACCAAATGAATTCTGAACACACACTTATTATCCTAGATAATAAAATTAGATTAATTAATTAAATAATTAAGAACCTCTTATACATGTATTTAATTTATTAAAAAGTTTATATGTTTATTTCTGTCCAATTTGATGACTTATAGAGTTTAATGTTTTCATTCTATAAGTTTTCTTTTTCACGATTTCATGGTCAGTTTACTTGTACATAATTATCGATGTTCTTATTAAATGGGAATAATTCTATATAATTGAAATTATTTGATTATAATGAAATTAAATAAGGTTAATTAGACTCATATATAATTTGGTTTTAGGGTATGAGGATGATTCAATTGATAAAATCCTAATAATAATTATTTATTTTGTTTTGGTGGGTTTTCTGACCATTATAACTCATTTCACTTTATTCATTTTTATTCCTATAAATTAGGACAATAACATTAAAAATGATATAATATAAATATTTAAATCTATTTTAACCATAATAATGGTTTTAAAACTATCCTTTAAGGTGGTAATAGAAAATGAATACTCACCATCCATGAAGGTTGTTAATCGACACATTATGGATGATGTTTTCATTTTTAGAGAAAAATTAGAGGATAAGATATTTGGTGAGGTATATTACATTAAAAAAATGAAATTTAAGTATATATATGATACTAGAGTTTCCATGCCTATTTTTATATGGGAGGTAAAGAGAGTATATGAAATGAAAATAGAATAAAAGAGAGGGATTGATGATTTTACCTCCTGAATGTCTTCTCTATGAGAACCTCATTAAGGGACTTGGGTTTGATATTTTTTTGAGACCAAAAGTTCTTGGACATGGAAACAAGTGTTTGGAAGGTAATTGGGTATAATTTAGGAAGGCTTTAAGTCTTATAAGGTAAGGTGAGAAGACCTAGAGGGGGGTAGTATTTATAGGGTATGAGAGTGGTGTTTTTTATTATACTCATTAGTTTATTATTTTGAATCAATACTATCAATAGTGTTGATTCCCATAAATAAATATAGTAAATTATTCAAGAGATTTGTAACAATGGGTTCTTATATCATCCATGACTACAAAATTCATGCATTTAATGTATAATGTTAAATATAATTTATTAATGTATTTCATTGTTTACAAAAAATCAATATTTTTAGAAAAATACTAAAAACTCACCCTAGCCATTTTTAGATGTGTGAATTTCAGAAATGGAATCAAGTTTATTAAAATATTTTTTAAAATATAAATAATTTAATTTTTTAAAATAAAATCATCATTTATTAAAAAAATACTGATTTTAATATTATATTTGATTTTATGACACTTTGAAAAACTAATTAAGGTCTCATAAAATTAAATTATAATTATAAAAAAGAATTAATTTATGAACATATTTTATTAATTTTTTTATTTTAAATCATTATATTAATTATGAAATTATAAATAATCATTAATGTTTTACAAAAAATAAAAACACTTATTTTATCATTTTTAAACATTTATTCACTTATACCGTGATATGATTATATCATATTTTCATTTATAATATGATTAACTTTTATGTATACTTTTATAGGGTATGTTACTATTATATTGGCCAGATTATTACTCTTAATGGTCATTTTACTATTCCAATGGTCGGGTCACTATTTCATCGATATAGGTTCTTTATTTTTTTATAAATACCATATATTTCATTCTCCATTTACAATAGTGATGTTTTTATTGGGTTATCTATGTGATATCAGTGTTTTATACAATATTAAATAATTATTCGAAGGTAAATTCCATTGATAAAATTATGGGTCGTTACATTCTTCCCACCTTTTGAAATTTCTCCATTGAAATTTCATTTTACATACTAATGTGAAAATAGGTGAGGGTATTTATCCTTCATCAATTACTCCAGTTCCCATGTTACCTCTTCATACTTATGGTTCCTCCACAAAAAATTGAAAAGGTGAGTCTTCTTTTTTGCATAGGATTTTTTCTATACATTCCAATATCTTCACCATATTCTCTTCATATGAGAGGTCATTCTCCAGTTGTACCACCTCTAGATTTAGTACATGTGTGGGTTCAGTTTTGTGCTTCCTTAGGAGATAGAAATGGAACACATAATGAACTTGATCCATATTTTTTGGTAGTGACATCTTATATAAAATTACTCCTATGAAATCAAGTATCTAAAAGGGTCCAATATCCCTTGGGATAAACATCCCATTCTTTCCAAACCACATGACTCTCTTCTATGCTGATATTCAAAGGTAGAATTCATATCTATCATTGAACCCCATGTCATGAATTTTAACAAATAGTTTTTTTTGACTATGAGTCTCTTTGATATGTTTTTGGTTGGATTAATCCTTCTATATCATCTCTTATACAAAATCATGTCCAAGTAGCTTTTATTCACCAAATTCATCCCAAAAAGTTGGAGTTCTACATCTCTTCCCATACAGAGCTTCATATACATCCATTTAAATACTTGAGTGGAAACTATTTTTGTATGAAAACTCAACCAATGGGAGATACTAATTTCACCAACCTTTGAATTCCATTGAGCAGGATTTCAACATGTCCTCGAGAATCTAAGTTGTCCTTTAATATTGGACATTAGTTTGGGGGTGATAGGTCATACTGAAATTCAATTCACTACTCAAATAATGTTGAATTCTTCTCCAAATTTTAGATGTGAACCATGGGTTATGATCACATGAGACCAAAAGTGGAACTCCTTGAAGCCTAACCACTTTATTCACAAATAACTTGGAATGTTTTTTAAGTGAAAAATATTACCGAATAACAATGAAGTGGGAAATATTGCTGGGTCAATCCACCAAAATCTATATCGTATTGTTTCATTTGGATGTCTTTGGGATACTAGAGAATAAGACCATGGTGATGTTCTCCCATTTACACATGCGTATAGGTATTGGTTGCTTCATACATTTAATCCTTTTCTTCTACCTTAAATTTCCTACATAACAAACACCTTGAGATATACTCTGAAATATCCTTATTCATATTGTTCCATGATAAGAGTTCTCTAATATCATGGTAAATCTTAGTAATTCTAGGACATATGGAGAAAAATGAGCTACTTGCATTATCTTGTATATCCTTCATTATCTCATGTTATGAAGGAACAAAAAGGATAGTTCAAAACTAACTCATACCATCATCATCGATGTGTAACATATATAACTTTCCCTATACCTATTTAACTTTTTTTAGATCAAGGTCATCCATTTATGCCTCCTTTATATTTTATTAGACAGATGTTTGGGAAATAATTTGGGTAAGGTAGGATGTATTCCCTTATCATTATGATTTCCAAATCCATGCTCTTTATATGCATGAAGATAGGGTATTTCTCAATTTTGGTCATGTATAGAGGAGCAAGTTGTTTTCTACTAAGAGCATCATCTACCTTTTTTCCTTCCTAGGATGATAGTAAATTGAGGAATTATAGTTTTAGATTAGATATAACCTTATACTTTGATTCATGTTGAGGTCCTTTTGTGTGCATATATATTTTAATCTCTTGTGATTAGTATATACGTCACACTTCTCACCACATACGTAGTGCCACTAGATTTTCAAGGAAAAAATCACAGCTACTAGCTCCAGATAATGTGTCGGGTAGTTCTACTAATGGATTGTCAACTACCATAACACATAAGATATTAATTTATCATTATTCATGATTAAATAAACCAATCCTTTATTTTATTCATCACTATATATCACAAAACCTTCTCTACTTATTGCTAGTCTGAGTAAAGGTGTAGAGTTTATATTCTTCATGTGCTCCTTAAAGCTTTCTTCACATTCTTCAATAAAGATACACTTTACCCCTTTCCATGTTAACATAGTTAGTGGGATATACAATCATGATAAATTCATCAAAATAGTTGTTAGTACCCTGCTATGCCAAGAAAACTAAGGATTTCCATGACAATAGCGGGTCTATGCCATTTCCCAATTGCCTTTGTTTATTAAGGGTCCACAGAAATCCCCTCACTGGTGATAAAGTTTCCCAAAAATGTGTCTTTATACATCCAAAAGTCAGACTTATTAAACCTGATGTACAATTTAACTTTCTTTAATGTCACTAGAACAATCCTTAGATGTTATTCAAGTTCATCCATTCACTTGGAGTAGATTATAATATCGTCAATAAACACTAACACAAATTTCTCAAGTGAGTATCTAGAGACTCTATTCATAAAACACATGAATATTACATGGACATTAGAAAGTCCAATGGAAATTATAATAAACTCATAATGTCCTTTAATTTAATGGAAATTAGTATTTTGAATATATTCCTTCTTTACCTTCACTTGATGATATCTAGAACAAATATCCACCTTTGAGAAGTACTGAGATACTTGTAGTTGATAAAAAAATTAATCAATACTTGGAAGATGATACTTTTTATTTATATGGATCTTATTTATCTCTTGGTAATTGGTACAGATATTCATTAATCCATTATTTCTCTTTACAAAGAGAACTAGTACACCAAAAGGTTATGCACTAGGGTATATGAACCATTTTTCTAAGTGAACTGGTAGCTACTTCGTTTACTCCTCCAGTTCCATATGGGACATTATGTAGGGAAATTTTGAGATAGTAGTGGCTCTGGGTATGATATCTATTGAGAACTCTACCTCATGACCTAAGAAATTCCGAGTTACTCAATGGGAAATACATTAGTGTATTCTATCACAATGGCAATTTCCTCAAGTTTATGTTTTTTTACTCAATCATTTGGGCTAGGTATGATTATGTATAGGGTATCAAAACCCACACCATTGATGGATTTTACAATGGATATTTATGATCTAAATTGTATTTTCAGAGGATCATGGGATGGTTCAGAATATGAAAACATATTTCATTTTTCTTGATAGTTTATTTGTGCTTTATATAGAAAGAGAAAATCCATGTCCATTATAGCTTCAAATTCCAACAAGGGAAGTATTAGGAGATTCGCTTGAAGAATCTTCCTAAAAACACCAACATGAGAAGAGTACAATAATTTGGTTGAAATTATTACACCATTGGGTGTTTTTACAGATATATATACTTCAAGTAATCAAGGATTTGATTCAATAGTTCAAGAAAAAATTCAAGATATAAAGGAATGCGTAGAACTAGAATCAAATAGGACCTTTTAAATTATTGAGTGAATAAGATGTGTACCTTTTACCAATCCATTTTCATATTCCACATCAGTAGTAGTGATGGAATACAATTTCCTTTTATCCTTTGAATTTGGTGGTTACTGACACTGGTTACCCTTTATGATTCTAGGTTTAGTGCACTAGCTTTAATAGTGCCCTTTCTCCTTAAAATTGAAGAATTAAACCATAGGTGGTGCATTAGGTGGTTCCCTTATTTCCTCCATCATTTTGGTCAGATTCTTCATGTCTCTTTGATATTAATGATCTTGGTGGTATTATCTACCTCACATAAATCATTTCCCCATCATTTTGAGGTAATTCCCATAATGTTTATTCCCATATTTTTAACATGTGGGTGGTTGGATCCTCTTTCCCCCTGTGTCATTTTATCCACCAACATGAAACTCCATTATTCTCTTATCATATTCATAACCATGTGAACATTTTACAAAATCCATATCTATTTTGAGAGAACATCATAAAAATTATTCATAACTCTAAAAGTCTTGGATAGTTGGAGCCTTTCGAAGGTTTTGTTTTAAACCAATAATGAATCTATCCATTTTTATATCATTATTGATAACAAAACCCAAGGATTAACTTGAAATCCTTATGAGGTTTTACTCATAATCCATGATATATTCACTGTAATTTTGTTTCAACTCTATGAATTATATCTCCATATTTGGTCGAAGAGTTCAAGGGAAATTATTGTTAACAAATATTTTCTTAATAACTTCCCAATCCATATTTTATATTTAATCCTACATCTTGGTGTTATTAATCAATTCATAGTATTTATAGAACCATATATCTAAATGATATATGTGTAGAGTAACCTTATCCTTCTCAAAATAGTGAAGCACATTAAATGATATTCTTTATTGAGTTGACCCACAGTTTTGTGACTATTGGATAACAATATCCACTAAACATCAGTGATCATTTCTATATAAAGGAATTAATGAATAGTTTATTCTTTTTAGGTGAAGAAGAACATTCCATGTGGTTTAAGTTGTTTTTCATAGCCTCATACAGCTTGTAAGGCATCACCATAATATTTTGAAATCCATTTCCCATGGCATTGGGGTTGTCATTCAGAAAATTGTTTCATTGTCCCTCACAAGATTTGTTGGATTGGTTTGTAATGAAATAACATGAGTTACTATCAAACCAAGAATTAAATCCATTATTTCACAAAACCAATGAAGTTATAGATCCCCATGGGCTAGAGAAAATCACCCAGGCATCGGAAAACAAACCATATGGAATGATTCTTCGCAAGATAAAAAAACACATGGAATATATACACATAGATCAAGAAGTAATAATGAAAAACTAATAAATATACACCATAACTATTAGAAGACAACCGAAAAAAAAACTATAAAAGTGTCCAAAATATCCAAGAGAAAATTTCAACTATAAAGGATCAAAACAAAATAGATACTCCATGTGATAGTGTGGAAGAACTCCCACCATTTCACCACAAGCTACCCAACTCAGCAAACACGAAACCTTACCCCCTCACTACGATGCCTTTACCTTCACTGCATCAGAATAAATACATTGGTTTACCCACCACCGAAGAGGTGAATAGAGTGTAAACTAGTAGGATCAATAGGATACCACCTAGGTGGTCCATAAAAAGCCTATGTATAAAAATTTTGGTATGATCATTTCAAATAAAACTTGGCATTATAAGTAGTAAAACAGATTTATAGAAAATATGGTAAAAATTTCCCTTTTTCATAGTTATAAAACAAAAATAGGTATATCAATTTCAATTCACAATTTCCATATAATCTTTCATAATAATCATCATGCATGTTAATGATAAAATAATACAAATACAAGTAGTAAAAAACAACAATAGAAGAACATGTATCACAACATCACGAAATATAACAGGTCATTCTAGAAGATTACTCATACCATAATAAATCAAGTGCGCAATACCGTTCATATAATGTAGGCCAATAAAGTATAGTAATACCCCATGAGTAAACTCCATAATAATTTCAATATCAGTCCCCTAGAACAACCAGTATAGGAAACATAAGAAATATCCTTTTGAAAACCACTCAATAAATCAAGAAAATATGGATAATGGCATCCATATGAACCTTCCACCTAACTATATAAGGTAAACCATGTGATAAGTTTTTATAATTTGTTTTAAGGATTTAAAAAAAAATTAAAACCATTTCAAAAATACATTTCAATGATTTAAAAATACCCATTTTCTTTCTATTAATCACCAACTAGGGAAGAACCATTTTGATTTAAAAAAAATTCAAGACACAAAAAACATTCATTCAAATTACTTTTATAAATAAGTTTATAAAACATGAACAACAAGATTCATCAACATATTCTAGAGATAAAACCACCTACCTGAAAACTCAGGTTGCACACACCACCAACAAGATCCACCAACACAAAAAACCCAATGACACCAATGAAGGACCTTGAATCCAATCCAAACATCTCAGAATTGATCCAATTAATAAAGAGGGTTGAAAAAGAATATGAGATACCAAATAAATCAATAAAACACCCTCTTCACTATAACCAACAAATTAATAGCCTCCATAATTAGATCACACATCATATTTTGAAAGAAGACATGAAGAAACACCAAATTAAGGCAAAAAAATTCGATAATGAAACTCAAGGGTGCTACCCTGATAAATGGAAATGAATAAGAAGAATGATCACTCACCTGGAGAGGCAAACCACAATATAAATGATGATCTAAAGCCAAATAGATTGATCAAGAAGGAACAATTTCTAAAAAATCACAAAATAAGAACCCTTGGCCGAGAAGAAAAGAGAAACGACAACTAAAATGGTCACTCAAACCCATACTATTCCCTTAGAATCCCTTATCATAAAATTACATTAAATTCATTTCATTTACACATTGTGAAATCCATGATTTAAAAATATGTTGAAAAATACTTCACCTTAGATTAAAATATGATCATTAAACAACTCATGATGTGTAAAATCTTGTCACATCTTATAACCTTTCAAATCATGAATCCTTTTCTTTTCCTGCACCAAACTACTATTACATGGTATGAAATTATTCTATAGTCTATTAAAATTATTAAAAGAAACACCTAAAAACTCCATGCCAAAAATGGGACTCAGAGAGAGAGGGAAAATGTACCTGATCAAGGTAACGAGATGTTTTAAACTCCCCAAAATAATTAATTTCCATCCCCAGGAAGTCATGCGGAAGATGTAATCCTTAGAAACAAACGATTCCACTACTCTCTTATCAAAAACCTACATTCCCGAGTTTCATCAGAATCTGATCTACGTTGTCATAAAAAAAGGAAAAATAAAATTTAATTCTCACACAAGACATTCACTTGAGAGTCCACTATTTCAAAATGTTTCTCTAAAAGATATTTTTTTTGATATAACTCAATTTCTTCCCAACTCAGAAAATGAGTGGGATCAGGATGATATTTCTTGAGATTAGATATGTGGAAAAGATCATGAATACCTAACAACTGAAACAGAAATTATAACCAATTAGTAAGTTTCCCAATCCTATTAGTGACCTCAAACTGTCCAACATATCTGAAATAAAAATTTATTTGTTTTCCAAGCTAATGGTGACACAAAAGAGGAGAAAATTTCATGAAAACCCAGTCACTAATGGAAATATCCAAAGGATGATGTCTTTGATCTGCATATGATTTCTATCAAATATGGGCTATAACCATATGTTGATGTACATCATGAATATTCAATGACATCTCATGGACAAAACTTGGTCCAACCAAAGAAACTTCACCCACCTCAACCCAACAAAGAGGTGACCTATACAGGTGACCATACAATGCCTCAAAGGGTTCCATTCTTATTGAAAAATGATAACTGTTGTTATAAACAAACTCATGTAGTCCTAGATGGCTATCCCATGATCCACCAAAATTCAAGACATAGGCATAAATAATATCCCAAGGGATCTGAATCACATGCTCTGCCTAACCGTCTCTCTGTGGATGGTAAGTCGTGATCAACTTTAACCAAGTCCCCATCACCACTTGGAGACTCCTTGAGAACCTTGAAGTAAAACTATGATCCTTATTCGATACAATGGTAGAAGTAATCCCATGTAACCTCACATTATCCTACACATACAACTTACCCAGATCTTTAACCTTAATGGAATCCTTGATCGAAATAAAATAACCAGACTTCATTAACCATCAATTACTACCCAAATATAATTCGTTCCTTGGAGAGTCCATGGTAATCCAAAAAAATACCTGGATACCTCATAAAATTTTCAAACCATCACTGGAAGAGGCTGAAAAAAACTAGAGGGTTTAATGTGATTGGACATTATATGTTGGAATGTGTAACAATGTGATACATAATTTTCAATGTCACACTTCATAACTGGACCCTAGAATCATCGTCTCATGTCATAGTACATATTCATCATGTCTAGATGAATGGACCATGAAGAGTTGTGAAAATTAAACAAGAAAAAAATATTTTCAGATGTTGGGATGATAACCCACTTCCCAAAATGGAGCATACTATATAAAGAGAGAGACTAACCAGAAATGGTCTCTCCACTGTAAAGGCTTTCATGAATTTCAATTAACTCAACATCCAACTAATGAATCTACAAAATAGACTGCAAGAGAGATGATGATAACTGAACACTAGTCATAACCATACTTGGAAAATCCTCTTGAGTATCTAGGTGGAATTGAGAAAAAAGACCCATAAGGTTCCAATCCTCCTTTGATTCCAAAATAGTCTACGATGGTACTTTCCTTCTAAGAGCATCTGCAATGACATTCCCCTTCCCTTGGGTGTATGCGATATTGAATTCCTGATTTTGAAGGTATTCTAACCATTATATTTGTGTGAGATTCAATTATTTATGAGAAATGATATAACTCAATATCCTATGATTATAAAGGACTATGAAAATATCCTCAAAAAGATAGTTCCACCATCATTTATTGACATGCATAATTGTAACATGATCTAAATCATGAGTGGGGTAATCCTTTATATGCGGCCAAATTTGATTAGAGTCATAAGCTACCACATGGTCATCCTACATAATCATGTATCCAAAACCAGCACCCGAATCATAAAAAAAACTATATACCCTTTACCAGGATCAGGTAATATTTGAATAGGATCCGATGTCAGAATTTATTTTAGTTCATTAATATAAGATTAAAAATTTGCATTCCATGCGAATTTCTCAACTTTCCTTGTAAGACCAGTCAAAGGTGATTCCAACTTAGATAAATCCATAAGCAACTATTGGTAGTATCCCACATGAAAAAGGAAGCTCTGTATCTCAATGGTATTATGTGGTTCTTTCCATGACAAAGTAACCTCTACCTTTTCAGGATCAAGAGATAATCCATGTTCAGATATTATGTTCCCTAAGAACGTAACTTCTCAAATACATAGACAACATTTTGAAATCTTTCTATAAAAATGGCGACTTCTCAAAATTTACAGCACCAATATCAGATGGTTCTCATCCTCACATTCAGATTTTAAATAAACTATAATATCATTCATGAACACTACCACAAATGTTTAAAGATATTGATGGAATTGAAATTTCATAAAATCCATAAAAATTATAGGAGAATTTGTTAGACCAAAATTCATCACAATAAATTCATAATGGTAATACCTTCTCCTAAATGATGTCTTTAGTATATTAGACTCTTGGACTTTGAGCTGATGATTGCCCGATCGAAGATCAATCTTGGCAAACCACCTTTTCCCCTTTAACTGGTCAAAAAAATCATCTATACGAGGAAAAGGATACTTGTTCTTGACCGTTACATAGTTTAACTTATAATATTCCACACAAAATCAAAGAGAACCATCTACCTTCTTAAAAAAGAGAAAATAGGATTCCCAAGGTGAAACACTGGGGTGAATGAAATATTTTTTCCAACAGGTATTTCTAACTGAATATTAAGCTCTTTTGTCTCTAATGGTGCCATACAATAAGAGGGTATTGATATCAGCTGCTTACCCATAACTAGGTCAATAGTTATATATACTTCTCTCTCTAGAGGAGGACCAAATAATTCAACTAGGAAAATGCAATAAAATTCCCAAAAAATATTGGGAAGATCAAAAACTGAAGAAATTCTATCTGGTATAATTGAAACAGTAGATAAAAATATCCTCTGGTCTGGGTGGGGAGGTCTTGTATGACAAGACCTCGAGTCCCACTCCCCGTAAAACACATGAGGGATCCCATCGACATCAAGAATAAAAACTTGCTGATGATAAAAATCAAACTCAACTCAATTAGGGGAATGAAAATCCATACCGATGATGAATTCAAATAGATCCAGATCAAGAATGAGAAAATCCTAGACCAAATCGGTATCAACTATCGCTAATGAACAAGAAGGACCCTGAAACCCTTGCTCCTTTCTCTTAACAAGAGGCATCACTAACTCCATTAAAAAGAAAATAAGTTCCATTGAAATTTTAAGAAAATTAATCAAATATGAAAAGATAAATTATTGGGAGGAACCTATATCAAATATATAAATTGCTACTAAAGATGTAATAAATTTAGTACATCTCACTGTTGTTGGACTTGAATCGACTTCCACTGGGAAATCATCTACTACATGAAATTTATTCACTCCTAAAAACTGTGGTTGGATAAATTTAGTCCTTGAAGAATATGACTTCCCCACAGTATCCTTTGAAGATGACAGACCATAAACATAATGAGGCATAGTCATATCCAAATAGAAGTTCTATAAGTGAAGAACACATCCATTGCTATTGCACATCTTCATGGACATAAAAAGAGAATTTATTATGTTTCTAACCTAGAAACCCTGATAGTAAGTCATAGACACATTTCTAGGTGTAGTAGATAGTGTATTGGAGGATCATTGTTGAGACCCACCTCCACTACTCCCATGATGATCTTTCCAATGATTCTTTTTTTCATGCACCCCACTAAAGCTACCACTAGATGATAGAGAAGAGGTGGAAAATTCAACCTTTTCTTCCATATTCATATCTTATATCATAGAAATGTATACCATATTCACATAGGTTGAAATATTTAATATAATTAAATATGATGTGATATCCAGATGCAAACCCGTTAGGTACTTCTTTTCCTTCAAATGGTCATTCTTTACCACATCTTAAGAAAAAAGGAAAAGATCATAAACTGGTTAGTTTATGCCAACACTGAGTGCTATCCCTATTACAATGATAGGAACTCTAGATATTTATCTGTCATCAAGGAATCTAGACAAAACTATTGAGAGAACGGGGTTTTGAAACCAATCCATTCAAAGTACATGTCTTTGTCTTCATGGAATATGGAATCCCACCATCACTAACTGGAACCCTTAAGCAGGAACAATGCAAACATTACCTTAATATTCTTAGGTTTATCTAAGAATTCAAATATTTGATAGATATTATCCAGCCATTACTATGCCTATTGAGGTTCATTCATTCCTTTAAAGTATAGTGGCTTCTCAAAAAATAATTCCCTTGACCGATATGTCTCTTCTCCTGCCCTGGATGTAATTCAATAACTATGTTCTGAACTCGTGGTATGTTCTCATCAATAACATGAACTTATCATATTATAGCCTCGATGAGATTCTGCTCTATAGGAAGATTCCCTTCAGGATCATCATCTTCATCCTGATGAGGAACTCACAGAATATGTCTCAGAGTAATAATATTGTACATCGAAACAAAATAATGACCATACAACAGAATAAATATCTGTTCAAAACAAAAAACCCATAAGAAAAAAAATGAGATTTAAAACAAAACCCAACTCTAGAGACACATATCCCAAATACCCATGGAAAATTGAGTCTCTTCATGACAATAGATAATGAGGAGATTATCGTAACATACCTACAAATTCCTGAAAATACTATCTCTAGTCTAATAGAAGTCTCAAGAAAAGGAATCTTGGGGAAAGACCTACCAAGTTTTGTTACCATTTTGTAATGAACCGACCTGAGTTACCCTCAAATATAGAAACCAAACCATTCAGTCACATACCTAAAGGGTGTTCCTGATCCACACGGTTGGTGATAATCATCTGGTTATAGAACAACAAACCTGAAGGAATGATTTTTCAAAACTCAAAAAGACACATGGCTTATATATAGACAAAGTAAGATGGAATAGTGTAAAAATAATAAATATACACCATAAATATAAGAAGATAGCATAAAAAACCTCTATAAAAGTCTCAAAAATCATCAAGAGACAAGTTTAGCTGCAAAGGACCAAAACCAAATAGCTACTCCATGTGATAGTGTGGACGAACTCCCACCATCGCACCACCAGCTACACAACTCAGCGGACACGAAACCTCACCACCTCACTGTGTCACCTTGACATTCCCTACATTGGAAGACATATATAGGTCTACAAAACCCTGAATAGGTTATCATGGTGTGATCTAATAAGCTAAATATGATCCCACCCAGGTGTTCCATAAAAAATATTTATATAAAAATTAATATATGAAGATTTTAAAAAAAATATGGCATGATTTGTAGTAAAGTAGTTTTATAGAAAACATGGTAAAAATTCACCTTTTCCAAAATTCTAAAACAAAAGATGGTATATAAATTTAAAAGTTCCATATCAAATTTAACAAGATTCAACATGCATGTTAAGTCTAAAGTATTATGATGCTAAGAATTATAAAGATATAAAAGTAGAACATGTATCACAACACCAAGGAATACAACAAGTCAGGCTAGAATACTACTCATAACATAATCAATCAAGTGAACAATAAGATTCCTATAACATATGACTAAGAACTATATGAACTCTCAATTAGTAAATTCCCCTAACAATGTTAATATTAGTCCCCTAGAAAAACGAGCCTAAGAATTATAGGAAAGCCCCATAAGAAAAACTCTTGATAAATCACAAAAAAATAGATGATGACCTCAAGATAAACCTTACTCCTAACTACCCATGGAAACCCATGTGATCATTTTTTAAAATTCATTTCAATTATTTTAAAACCATTTTGAAACCATTTCACAAATCAATGTCAATGCTTTGAAAATACCGATTTTCTTTCCATTTATCAACAACAAGGGAAAACATTTCACATTAAAAACTATTTTAAATACACACAAGACAATCATGAAAATTTCTTTTATATATTAGTATATAAAATAGGAACAATAAGATTAATCAACATAGTATAGAAATGGAACTAGGTTCCTCAAAACTCGGGTCACACACTCCCGTACTGGGATTAACCAACAACAAAAACCCAACAATGTCAACGAAGGTTCTTGAATCCAATCCACACATCTGAAAATTTATTCTATTGAGAAAGTGGGTTGGTAGAGAAGAGGAATCACCAAATACCTCAAGAATAAACACCCTCTAAACCATAAACAATACTGGAACGACCTCTAGAATGAGATCACCTATTAGATCTAGATGAAGACATGAAGAAACACAAAATTCAGACCAACAAATCTGGTAACACAACTCAAGGGCGCTACTACGGTAAATGTTAATGGATAAGAAGAAAGATCACTCATTCATAGATATTCACCACAACCATAATAAAGATTCCATGATTGATATATTGAGCAGGAAGGAATGATGTCTCTAAAAATCATAGGAGAGGAATCCTCAGTCAGGAGAAAGGCAGAATCGACATCCAAAATGGGCTCTCAAACCCATACAACACCCTAAAAGTCCCTTATTAGTAATTACATGACATATAATTCCATTATATGTCGTGAAATCCATAATGTCCAAATACGCTGAAAAAACCTTAGCGTAATGTTAAAATCTAATCTTTCAATAACCCATGACGTGTAAAAGCTCATCACATCGTGTAACCTTTCACATCGTGAATCCTTTTAATGGTATGCACCCAACAACCACTACACGATGTGTAACCTATTTATATGGTGTGAAATTCTTCTGCATCTTGTAGAAAATTTAGAAAGAAACTCCTAAAAACTCCATGCAAAAAAGGGAACTTAAGGAGAGGAAAACTTTACGAAATCAAGGTATCTGATTTTTTCATGGTTTCCCATAGCTACCCCCATTTCCTAAAATATAAAAGTCTTGAACAAAACACAAGTTAATGAATTATGAATAATTTATCATTTTTTTGAAAATAACACTAAATTATCAACTTATGGGATCCATATGTTGATCATTTTTTTCAAAAAAATATTTTTGGATGGTTAAATATTCTTATTTTTTATCCTTATGGTCTTCAATAATGTTGTCTAATCCTAATTCACAAATTTACTAAACTATGTTCTTATACGAGCTACAACAACTCTACTTTTTCTTACATGAATATTATATCATTTTAAAGATATAAATCATAATATATGTAAAAATAATGAATCCAAAGGTTTAGTTTCTTGGGAAAATTAGTCTCATACATAATTTTTATATAATAAAACACAAAAATTTATTTAAAAAATTATTCTTTATCCTTATAAATTTCTTGTTTATCTTAGTACATGTAGTCACCTGAGAAGGGGTGAGCTAAAAGCATAGTAAGAGAAAGAAAAAGAGATATGAATCAATATAACATGGGTCAGAATAATAATAATAATAATAATCATAGCATAAGTACGTGTTCATTATCAAAATCATTAGGTAAAAATTGGAGAAATGTATGGAAAGTTTTAATGCCTAAAAATGAAACATCTTGTCTTAGTAGTCAAGTACCACACATAGCTATGAAAAAGGATAAAATCATGTTCATGAATAAAATATGTTAATAATGATATCCTCATTATTAAGAACAAATCTATAATCATTTTCACGCATAATAAACATCATCTTATGAATACATCACATTACCCAATGCATTGTAGGTCTATACAATTCCAAGACCACCCACCACATCATAATATTTACGTAATCAATAATTCCACATAGAACATACATCAATAAAATTCATAAAGTAAACCATTTAATTGAATGAGTTTCATAAGGATTTAATAAATCATGAATAAAATTTCATTTCATAAATGAGAAAGGGAAAACATTTTTGGTATAATATTTATCATTCTTGAGAGAAGAAGAAGAAACTCAAGAAGAGTCAACATTTATTTTGGAAAGAAGAGTTCCTTTTAAAATATTTGTATTCATCATAAAATATGAAAGGAAACATTTTAATACTCAATTATAAGAGGTAATAATAATGAAATGATATTTAAGAAAAATTAGTATAATATTAATACCAAATATGTTGTGAAAGAGGGATAACCCAAAGAAATGTAGTTGGGTTCAAGAATCCCATTACCTAAAGTCGAAATGTGTTATGAACTTACACTAAATATAACATATAATAAAATTATATTCATCAATTACATAATTAATAACCAATTACACATCTATTTTATTTATTATATATTTATTATGTTCATTTATGGCCATTTTGACGAGTTATAGAGTTTAATTTTATCATTCTGGAAGTGTTTGTTTTCATGATTTCATGGTAGGATTACTTTTATATAATAAGAGAAGTTGTTATTAAATGGTAAAAATTATACATAAGTGAAATTATTTTATAATAATTAAATTATAAGAGTTTAATTTGTTTCATATTTAATTTGGTTTTATGCTATGATAATGATTCATTTGTTAAAAGCTTAATGATAAATGTGCAGTTTATTTTGGAAGGTTTTCCGACCATCATGAACTTATTTCATTTTATTTAATATTACGTATATAAATTAGGTAAAAAACAATAAAAAATATATAATAAACATATTTAAATTTGTTTTAACCCAAAAAATGGATTTATGTCTATCCTTTATAGTGGTAATAGAAAATTAAAACTCATCGTCCACTAAGGTGGTGAACTGACACATCACGAATGACGTTTTCATTTTTAGAGTAAAAGGAGAGGGAAATAAATTTGATGAGTGATATTACATTAAAAAAATAAAATTTCAGTATATATATGATAATAGATTTATCATTCATCTTTGTATAGGGTAGGTAAGGATAGGATAAGAAAATAAAAAATAGAGGGATTGGGGATTTCACCTCTTGAATGTTGTCTCCTTGAGAACCTCTTTAAGGCACTTGAGTTTGGTATTTTTTGAGACCAAGAGATCTTGGACATGCGGAATATTATAGTAAAGGGAATTAGGCATAATTTCGACAAGATATAAGCCCTAGAAGGTTTTAGGAGAAGAAGTGTTATATATTGGGGAGGAAGGGGGTGTTTTATTATTTTTATATTCATTAGTTTGTTATTTTGGATCAAAACTATAAATAGTGTTGACTTCATTGACTAAAAATATTAAATTATTCATGATATTTAAAACCAAAGGGTACATCAACCATGGCCCAAAATTTTATATATTTAACATACAATGTTAAGTATTGTAAATTATCATATTCCACTATTAAAAAAAATCACCTATTTTAGAAACATCCCAAAAAAATAACTCTAACAATTTTTTAATGTCTATATTTCATAAATGGAATCCATTTTAAGAAAATAATTTTATAAATATGTGAAATTTAATTTTTAAATAAACCCACCTTTTAATCAAAAAATTTCAATTTTTATATAATAACCAATTTTACAATAATTTGAAAAATTAATTAATTTTTCATAAAACTACGTTATAATTATAATAAAACAAAATATTAATTTTTGAATAATATTTATTAAAATAAATTTTCTTTTAAATCATTATATTAAATATAAAATTGTAAAAAAGAATTTACATTTTACAAAAATATCAACAGTTAATTTATCATTCTTAAAAAATTTATTTACTTATACCATGATATAATTATATCATATTTTCATTTATAAGATTCCTAGGTTTTATTTATATTTTCCTAGGTGAGTTTACTATTATATTGGATGTATTACTATTTCTAATTTTTTTATTACTATTCTAATAGTCATGTTACTATTCCCTCAGTACAAGTTTCGTAATTTCTATAAATACCACTTATATAATTATTCCATTATTACAATGATGTTTTTATTGGTATCTCTAGGTGATATATTTGTTTTATACTAAATAAAATAACAAGAAGAAGGAAAATTCCATTTATAAAATTCTTTTTCATTACAATTCCCATAGGTTAACTAATCTATAATGAAATTATGACTGTTACAAGTTATAATGACACTCATATATATGAATGTTGATGGTTTGGGTGGTATATTAACATATAATGAATTATTTTTTGGTTTATATCTCATGATATAATTATTGGAAAAGAATGTTGATGCTTGATCCACTATGAGAATCATGTATTAATGCCTAATCCACTATGTTATGAGAATTAGTTTGTGATGCCTGGTCTATTATGTTATGTTTTATTGTGCTTATTTTTGTTCCACACTCTTATACCCATGTTATGATTTCCTATCTTGTTATTATTAAATCAAGTGAATCATGCCTTATGTTATGCCTAAGTTCTTTTACATGACCCATTATTTGAGATTTATTTTTTAGGTTATGATATTTATATACTAAGATCATATACATTGATTAGGTTTTCATTATTTTATGATAATTTTATTCTTACTTTTGATATTTTTTTATCTCCCATATTTTCCCTCCTTGAGCATATAAGATCACCCATTTCTATGTTTCTAGTTATCTAGGTTATAAAGAAGGATATTATGTTTTATTTTTCTAGAAGGGGTGTCTCTTGTGGAGAAAACTTATGGGAAATATGCAATTAATTGGAAAATAATTCAGTTATGTACCCAATCACCAAATACAAAAAAACTTTATGGTTCTTGGTTGTGTATTATTGTGATATTTATTGAATATTGTTATAAAATGATGTAATATTTGTACAAATTATATAAAATATACGAATGTTTAGTTTGGGGATACCTTATCTTGTATCTAATAAAGGTTTAATTATTTTTGGGGATTACTTTTTTTTTCAGGATTAGGATTAAAAAAATTTAGTGAGAACCCAAAATATAAGTCTAAATATAATAAATATTCTAAAATTTTAGTAGAGTGTTGATGTGGCCCCATGAACCTCTTTCATTTTTATGTTTTGATAATTAAAAAAAAATATTTTTTGGTAAACATATATTCTATTTTCATAAAATTTTTATATGATATAAATGGTAGGATTTGTGTTATAATATCCCATACAAAAAGTATGTGTGGGTTGTACCTAATCAATAAAAATACAGGTTTTCAAGTGTGGCTAAGTCTAGATAAAGGAAGTTTGGTTTCTTCTACCATATTAAAAGGAATCTAGTTGTTTGGGACTTCACATGAGAAAATTTTAGTCTTGGGTTGTGCCTCTAGTATTAAAAAAGTTAGTTATAAAGGGTTGTAACTCCCTTAAAAATTAAGATATTTCATATTTAGTGAGTGGAAACTCTATATGTGTTTTAGAGGGGTGTAGGGTAGAGTAGGATAATTTAGTTCCAAAATAATAAAAAAATAATTGTGTTCAATTAATTTTATTTCCATTGAATTAATTATTTGACTATGATATAATAAACTGTAATATTTTTAGAAGAGGCCAATTCACCTTTGTCTTGGTCATTTTAACACCACCTCTTCTGGGACCAATGATTGGTATTAGATCTTGAACCCTAACTCTAGTATATGTATATATTAACCATTTATAGACATAACTGTAAGGGGAAAATAATGTATTTTATATATAGGGAAGACTTTTAAATGACATATTGATTTCTTAAAGCCCTAATCATTTTTATGACACTAACAATAGATGTTGGAAATTTTGAATGAAATCATTTTCAAACAATATAGTTTTGATCCCTGTGAAATCATGAAAAAAATATAAACTGCCTAAATATAATTTTGAATAAGTGGTAAAGATGCATCAAATTATGTGTTGAATTATAAGGTGATGAATATTTTATGTCGAGTAATTAATAGAAATGTGTATATCCATGTATATATATGTAGAATTTTATATGATATTTTTCAAATTTTAAAGTTACACATATTATCTTAGATAAATTAATAGGAATTGAGTTTTGAAGATTAAGGGATGAGTTTCAATAATTTGAAATGGTTGAATATGAAACTGTAAATAAATATTTCATAGATTTACTAGCATTTTAAATGGTATGAGTTCATTAGGGTAAAATCTAGAAAATAATATTTTAATTGAATTAGATTACATCCTAATAAATGGCATGATAAAATGGTTAAAATACATGAGATTAAGAAAATTAAATAATATACACTTGATGAGATCATTGGTCCCCTGATACAATATGAGTTATAACATAAAAATATTTCTAATGAAGATACAATCAAAAATAAATTTATGTTTTTTAAATTTAAATTTTCTAGTATTCTTCTGATTCAAAGTTATAAAGTAGTAATAGGAATGATATGATTTGTGTTGATAAGGTTGTATATATAATTAATAAATAATACTCAAGAATATTTATAAAGTATTATCCTAGAGTTGATTTTAAGTAGAAAAGAAAAGTTAATATAATATCTAATATTTCAGAAGATATAATTTGTTATGTGTTCAGAAGGGGGGAGGGGGGGTGGTACATCACCTCTGATTTCCCAAGATTAAAAAATGAAAAAAATATGATAAAGTATTATAAGAATGAAAAGAAAGATATGGTAGCAAGATGTATTTTCATGCAGGAATAAAGTTGTAATGAAAAAATGGTTTGTAAAAGGGTATGGAAAACATATTCAATGGATTTATCAAATCAAGTAAGTGAATCTAATTATTATTCCTCCTGGGAATCTATCTTTGAAAAACCTTCTAAAGATGATCTGTATAATGATATTTGAATAATTAATCATCAAATAAAAACATTATTGGTTTATATAAAATTATTAATGGTAAATATAATGAAATTCATAAGAATATTGAAGATGTAAATAAATATTCTCATAGAGACATTGAAACCGTACATGAAAATTTGATTTCTTCTCAAGAAAAAAATAATTGTTATTTCTAAAAATAAAAATACATAGGAAGAAAATTCTCTAAATTTTTATTTTATATCTGAGAATAATATATAACATAAAAAGAATATAAATAATATTCTTGAAGAGAGTGAATAACACATAAATGAAATTGAGATTTTAAAAGAAAGTTTTCCCTCTTTTTTTCATGGTAGAGAAAACATAGATAAAATATTGAGTTTCAATAAATTGAAATAAAACTATTTTTGGTTAGGACAATAAATTTACCAATATGTATATGAATTTATTTGTAAATATTTTAAATGGAAGTACATTAACTATTACATGTTTAAGATTTCATATGAAAGGTCATTATGCAAATGAGTGTTCCTTTATATTTACACATTTTCATAGAAATAAAAGGTCTTATATTTCTTAATATTTATATTTTATATTACTAGTAAAAAAGTGTTTTAAATTAGTTTGGGTTACAAATAATTCATATAATAATCCTATAGGACCAAAATTTACATAATTACCAAAACTTTATTTAATATTTTATTGTATTTAGTATTACATAAAAGTGTCAAAAAGTATACATGATGCATGGATAATGAACGTTATTAAAACATGACTAGTGATATATCTAATTTTTTTTCTTTCAGTAAGTGTAATAGAGGTATTATTAAATTTAGTGATAAATATAAAGGAAATATTAAAGGTTTTTATGTTCTTAGAATTTTAATTTTTTTATTTATAAAATTTTATATGATTAATGTTTGAAACATAATATAATATGTATTTATAAACTATGTAATGATGAAAAGTTTTCAAAATTTCAAGATGATAAAATTATTATTCATACGGATGATTTTGTTACATTTTATGAAAACCATAAAGTTAACATTGATTCAATTAATATTTACAAAACTTTGTGATCAAAATATTATGTGTTTAAATATTGTATAATCTAATGAAATTTTGTGGCACAAGATATTAGGACATTCTAATTTCAATTAACTACACATGTTTTCCAAAAAAATAAACTCATCTAGAAATAAATAAGTTAAATATGAACAAAGAATCATTTGTAAATGTTGTTTGAAAGGTAAACAACAAAGAATCTCTTTAAAACCTATTAAAAAGTTAAAAACTACAATACTTATTGATATCATTCATTTATATATATTTTTTCTTATAAAAATGGTTATTTTATGTGGCCATAAATACCTATTTATAATTATTAATGA
This sequence comes from Viscum album, assembly GCA_963277665.1. NCBI lineage: Eukaryota > Viridiplantae > Streptophyta > Magnoliopsida > Santalales > Viscaceae > Viscum > Viscum album. The sequence goes on from OY728129.1 coordinate 5,635,140, forward strand.
TTTCACTAGATATACATGGGTTTATTTTTCTTAATTTTAAATTTGAAACATTTTCTAATTTTATCATTTATAGAAAATTAGTTAAAAATGAGGAAGGAAATATAATTAATTCAATTATAGGTGATCATGGTTGTGAATAACTGAATCTTGAATTTATCTAGTTTTTTGAGTAAAATTGGTATTTTTACAATTTTTCATCACCTAGAACAACACAAAAAAATAGTTTTTTGGAAAATAAAAATAATTCCCATTAAGAAATGTCTAGAACAATGTTAAATTATAAGATTTAGATAAATATTTTTGGGTTGAGGATATAAATAAAACTTACTATGTGTTGAATATAATAATATTAAGACTTGTGTTTAAAGACACCTTCTGTAGTTTAGAGATTTAGGAAACCAAAAATTAAATATTTTAGAGATTTTGGGTGTAATATTTGGATTCATAATACTAAGGATTCCATGGATAAATTTAAATAAAAATTTAATGAATAATATTATTATGTTATTAAAATAAAAGTAAATAATATAGAGTATTTAACAAAATAACCTTTTTTGATGAAGGATATGTTCATGTTATGTTTGATGAAAAATATTAAGCGATAAATTAATTGGTGAAGGTCATCTTGAACCAAATTTTATTGAATTTAATTTTGAGGAAGATAATCCTAGTGAAGTTAAAGAAAATATTAAAGGGGATCATTAACATTTACCCACTCAAAATAAACCACGGACTTAGAAACTCATATCGATCATCTTATAGACAATTTAATTGGAAGGATTTAATTAATTATTAAGATTGGGATATATATGATGAAATTTTATGCTTATAATTCATTAATTTTAGATTTTGTTACAAATAACGTGGATAATAATTTAAATTATTCAAAATGGATTATAGAAATTCAAATATATTTGATTCATTTTGAAATAAATAAGTAATGAACTATATTTTAACCATAAAATGATTAAAATATCATCAGAACAAAATGGATCTTTATAAATAATGTTTTGAAACCCATTAAAATAATTAGGAGAAATGATAGATTATCATCGCAAGGGTATAATCAAGAAGAGGTTATAGATTTTAAAGAGTAATTTTATTATCTTTCCAAATTAGAATCTATCAAAACTCTCTTGGTATATGTATCTCATTCTAGAACTAACTTTTTTCAAATGGATTCTAAAGGAGCATTTTAAAATTAATTAATTTCTAAAAATATTTTTGTAAGACAAAACCCATGTTTTGAAGAAAAATCCACACTGAATCATGATTTAATTATTTTAAAATCATTTTATTGTCACAACCTATCCATGTGGGGCTCATTGCACAACTCCCCATGCGCACCTCTAATAGGCCAGAGGCTGGTGACTATAACTGGGTAGTCATATTACTTACATGGGAGGAATTACCTAAGTACCGGTACATACGTAGAAATATGCAAGCCCAAAAATGATGAAATGTAAAAATAGTAAGGAATAGAATGCATGTATATAACCAAACCCAACTAATAGAGTATGATGGAAAGTAAAGTGAAGAAAAGTAAACTAGGATAGAATACATTCCCACCAAAAGAATGAGTCTTCCAACTACAGAGTACAACATGAAAACCAGATAGGTACTGGGAAAACTGCTAAAATCCATAAGAACACGTCGTCCTATCTGGAACTCACTAATATTTACCTGATCCTGGTCCTCCATAGACTCCTTTAAAAGGTTTATTGTTTGCAAAAGATATGACACGTGCCAGAAAATATCATACAGGGGTACATATAACAATACTCAGTAGGAAACCCAAAAAACCACAAAGGAATACACAAATTAAAGGTACATTCATATCTACAAAATATATGTCTACAATATATATAAAATAACATATCCAAATATACTTAAAACCCAGACCCGTAGTCTAGATGTAAACCACAAAAAACACATACCCACATAAGGGATTCAATTCAAATATTCCATGATGCACTCATCTCTGAGAACTCAAGTAATGTGTTTGATATCTCTGATAATGTCCATCAAAGAAGCATTGTTCACTGGGAATCTCCAAGAGATATATAGTTTCAATGATCAATAAGAAGAGATAAAATATACACTCATTTTGGGAGTACTCACTCATGTGTGGAGAAGATCACAATACATAGATGAGGGTCACTACTAGGGCCATAGGGTGATACCACAACTCATCCAGATTCACCCACTAAGTAGAGGAATGACATCTAGTATTATTGGTCATTACGATAAAATAAATATACCTAGGGAACTGAAATGAATATAGGATCTTACTTTGGTCCTCTCATCGGGAGTCTGACTCTGTCCAAGAAGTCTTGCTGAAGGGGTCATACTCTTACAAATAGGAGACGATACCACTGACCTTCATAGAAATGAGTAAAGGAGGAACCAAACCAAAAAAAATACATCCAAGATATAGTGGACAAGGAGAACATGATGTGTATAAGAAATTAAATGGCATGTAGAAGGGTCACATGCCGTGTCCCTTGACCCGAGGTACTGCTCGTGTACAGTGGCATGTGTCAGAAGAAGATGTCATGTGGAAATGATATAAACAACATGTAAGTAAGGTCACACACTGTATCCTATTATTCGGGGTACACTCCTTTTACACTTTCCATGTGCATGTACATGACTTCAACTAGTGTCTTCCAACCAATGTACCAGTAGATAAGGTAGCCCATGTGACTGGCCTAGTCTACCAGTGCGGTGGAGTATGTGCCATGTACTCCACCCCATGTGCATGTATCCAATGAGATATAGGCTGAACTTCAGGGAAGGACCCACAAGCCCTATGAAATATATCATATTCTATGTTCAACCTTTCTGTCACCCAAAACCCTAACCACCGCTCAACATGTCCCATAAACTATGTAGCCTGAACTACATGCAGTGTTCTTTGGAAAATTTCCAGAATCACTGGTTCTTCTCCAGTGCATCATTTTACCTTCTAACTATTGATCCAATGGTCCGTTCCTCTATAAAATGAAGATCCAATCTCGTCTCTTCACCACAAAGCTGAATTAGTTGGTTAAGGTCCTTTGATAGGTTCTAAAAACCTTATTCGATCATTCACCCGAAGAATGGTTTAAGAATTATTTCTACCGAACTATGTTGATTCATCTACCACCATCATCATTGCACCTCTTCTAGGTTGTCAAAATGTCAGTTCTCAGATTTCAGATCTTTTCACCATGAAACTGGTGCACAATGACCATCCATTCATCTTCCGCCAAGAACCACAGTAACATGAAGAACGTTTGAAGAAGAAAAGTAAAAAAGAAACCCAAGTAAAGAACCTCAAGAATTTTTTGTTATGGACTTGATACACTCCCATTGGAAGGATTAAAAGAATGAGTTGAAACAGAATCAAATCCCCCAAATAAAAACCCACAAAAGAATCTCTCTCAAAGAAAGAGTTATCCACAGGTCAACATATTTTTGGGTTGATCTACATTAATCATTTAATTCCAGAATGTGGTAAGAATCAAATTAAAAACACACACCCTACGTTGAGTTAGGATCGATCACTAAGGAAGAGGGATTACACTTTCATTGTTGATGAGATCCTCAAACTCCACTAGCGCAACAATTTGGGAACGTTCAATTCATCGTCGTTTGTTGCTAAGAGGTCTCTCCAAAGGTTATCCTCTATATGCCTCTAGATAATTTCAGGGTTATGTGGCTAAACCTAGAAATTATGAATAGTATCCTTCTTATAGGTTCTTAATGCTGCGTTGATGCAACAAATAATTAAAATTAAAATTATTTTATTTCTATAAACATCTAAAAAATAACTTTTGCAGTTGACCCACGCCATCAAATGATAGGCCTCGCATTACAAAAATTCAATAACTTTAATGAAACAATGACTTTATATTGTTGATTAGGGAACCAATTTAAAGTTTATTCCACAATTTTATGAAAAAAATTCGAGCATGATATTTAAAAGTTTTATTTATTTGGAAAATTTATTCTGGGAACCTCGGGCCTTAGAATCACACGTCATCACCAAGAATGGTATCAAATTAATTCCATATTATATTTAAAAATAATAAATGGACAATAAAAGATATTATATTCTCCCCACCATAGGTATTTATGTCCCTGAAAAGACAAAAAAAAGGCTACTGAAAAAAGATGCGGGTACTATGTACGAATCTCTACCTCCCACTCCAACGTGATCTCCTAAAGATCTCCCGCTGCCACTTGAAACAAACCAAGTGAATCACTCACCCATGAAGGATCCTTTCCTAGTGATCCTTGATGTTATTAATATTTTTATGACTTATTATATACTCCCTTTATTTATTTTATAAGAAATGCGCATAATTTTTCTGAAATATTAATGTTTAAATATTAAGTATAATTTTTGAGCATTTTTAGAAGTAGTCCAATTGAATCAGTTTAATGTTTTAATAATAACTATCACTATACTAATCCAAATTGTGTGGTTATTGTTTTTTAGGATTCTAATTTAAATATACAACATTTCATTAGAAGGTACCATGAGCCAATTCTACCATTTGAAGGGCCATATGGTCCTCACAAACAAGACCAAAGAATCTGTGAACAAACTGGACCAGCCTTGAAGATTGATTTACTGGGATCAATATAAAAGTCCAAAAAAATTAACTCTCCCCAATACTTCTTGGTACACTACATTTCATCTTGGATAAATATTTTATGTCCCAAATCTAAGTACAAGGGGCCCAAATGAAGCATTTAAATATAGCCCACCATTCTGGCCGAGAATTAAAATCAGTATAGTATGCATGACATATCTCATGATGTAAGCATCAAATCGAGCTTATATTTCTCATTGTGAAATAGGAGATATAGGTGGACGACTCTGTTGAAGAACACATTCATATTTTATGGCATCCTCATATTCAAAAACCCTTTCACATTCTGGACTTCAAAAAGACTGGATTGAAATGGACAGTTTTACTTTGTTTAATAAAATGGCCATAACTTTTGATCCTTAATTCCAAATGACTCCAAAGTTTGATAGTAGTCGGAAAAATTTATTATCTACAACTTTGAAGAAGGATATTTCTCGAGATTCGGCTTTCTTGATGTCTATATCTACGAGCCAATTGGAGGGGTATTTCTGGAATGTAAACAGTCCGCCACCTTGGGCTATAAATACATCCCCTCTTCTCCTTTCAAAAGGGTTGCCGTTTCAGAGAAAAAGAGGATTGATTGGCAGTACCAAGGCCCTAAAAAAGTCTTGGGAGGATATTCCAAACTCAATTTTTCACTTGATAATCCCTTCCTCCTCTCTTTTTTTTCATTTACTTTTGCATTTTTCTTCGTTGTAATTTTGCATGTGTTTGTCTTTGTAATTATGTTTTAATGCAATTTTCTTCTTCTTAATTTCTTATTCTCATCCAACTTATGTAGTTAAATATTAATGTTCTTATTTTATTTTAAATAAATATGAAATCCATCATCTTCTTTTACTTTATTATTCAATAAAAATTCCATTTTTTTTACTCTCATCATCGTTCGTGTGTGTGTTCGGCGCACAACTCTTTTCTTATCCCTTTCTTTTTCTTCTCTTTGTAATTAATCACCTTAAAAATAATAGACCAGATTACTAATAATTTAAATGGATGAGTAAATATCTTATTGGGGTGAGTTATAATTTAGGGATGTTAAGTGATTGAGAGGTTTTTCTCGATGAGTATTCTTTAATTTAACATTGTGTATGTTGGATTTAACATGTCATGGATTATTGACATATTATGTTCAACGTGTGGTTTCCATGGATTATTGGAACCATAAATACACTTCCACAATCAAGAACTGATTGAGATTAGAACCCTATGTAATGTTAAGGCTTGGATTAAAGGCTTAACACTTGGGAATTCCAATCAACATCAACTTTTGACGTGGGTGTTAATTTAATGCAATATAAAGCAAAGCTCAAGGATATCACATGCTTAACTACCTAATGATGAACTCACTCCAATATTTATCAAATTTTTAAATTAAAAATCATCCATTAAACATTTCAATTAATCTCTGCAAACAAACCCCCCCAATCAAAATACAATCAACTGAAAACAAACGACTACTACAAAGTATCATCACCGAGGATTCGACCCGAGTGCTACTATAAACATTAGCAGAGCACCAGAACTTTGACCGGTCGATAGGTGACAATCGGACACACGTTTCAAATGGAACCATTTCCGGGGATGGTGTTTTAAGTAGTCATTAGTTTTTGGTTATTGTAAAAAAACAAAAAAAAAGACAAAATTTAAAAAAAAAAATTGCAAGAAAAACACAAAGAAAAACCCCTCTTCCTCTTAAAAATCATAAACTGAAAAAAATACAAAGAAAAACCCATCTTCCTATTTCTTCCAAAATCTCTATGAATGCCCCTTAGCCTTCCAAACAATCCATCGGATTTGTTTGACCCTGAAATTGAGTGAACACTTCGCCAACATAGGAGGAAAATAAGAGATAATCAAATAATTCTAGAACCAGTCCTTGTCCCACCAGTTGAATTAGATATGGCCAATCCTGGGGAACAAACACTTAAAGAACTCGCTGACCCTGATATGAATTACCAACCTCTTGGTATTCAATAGCCAAATATAGAGGCCGACTTTGAACTCAAATCGGGTTTGATTCATCTTCTCCTTCATTTTCATGGGCTAGCCGGTGACGATCCACATCTTCACCATAAAGAGTTCCAAGTAGTTTTCCCTACCATGAAGCCTCAAGGGGTTTCTGAGGATCAAATAAAAATACGAGAATTCCCTTTCTCCCTAGTTGACACTACTAATTCATGGCTCTACTACCTTACTCCTGGTTCCATAACCACATGGAATGACATGAAGTGACTATTCTTAGAGAAATTCTTTCCTGCTTCTCGTACTGCTTCTATCCTAAAGGAAATAAGTGGTATTCAGCAGTTCCCAAGTGAATCACTCCATGAGTACTAGGAGAGGTTCAAAAAGTTTGTTGCAACATGCCCACATCATCAAATCCCTGACCAACTCTTAATCCAATACTTCTATGAGGGGTTACTGGCTATGGAGAGAACTCTCATAGATGCCGCAAGTGGGGGTGCTCTGGTTGATAAAACTCCTGCAACAGCAAGAGATCTCATAAGTAACATGGCTGCAAAAACACAACAATTCCATACTCGAGCACATGCTCAATTCAAACAATCCCAAGAAAATCAATCAATTGAGCCGAACAAAATGACCGAGTGGATGAGTGAACTTACAGGTCTTGTGCGATAACTAGCTATGGCTACCAAATTCCCAACCTCGTCTTCTCCGCAATCAATGTTTCCTAGACCTGTCAAAAACTGTGGAATCTGCAACTCTCTATCTCATCCAACTAACACATGTCCACAACTTCAAGAGGATCAACCTGATTCATCTGGACCAATGGAGCTCAATGAAGCATATGCTCAGCGGAACATCAATCCTCAACTATCAGGTCAGTTTGTTAGAAACTTTAACCAACCTCACTCTGAGCCCTTCTCTTCTTCCTATAACCAAGGCCTTAGGTATGGTAATCCCATATCTCACCCCCCTCAATTCCCTCCTAAAAACCCAAACCAATTCCAATATGGTCAAGGTGGTGGTAACTTCCATCAACCTTATCCTTTTGTTCCTCAACCTCAAAGGAACAATCCTCCTCCTGAATTACATTATCCTAGTGAGCCTTCCCAATTCCCAAACCAATTAAATTGATTTCCCAAGAACCAAAGTCAAGGTAATCCCAATCCAGGAAAAGCCTCTTCTTCCAAGAAACCATGGGAAAGTGCTGTTGAAAATCTTTCCTCCTTCACCCGTTCTAGTCTTAAGAACATTGAAACTCAAATAGGTCAACTTTCATCCCACCTGAGCCAGCAACAACAATCAAATTCTTCCCAACTCCCAGCTGAACAATTACCCAACCCCAAGGGTAATGTAAGTGCAATTGCACTTAGATTAGGAAAGCAACTTGCTATGCCTCAAGATAAATCCTAAAACCCTCCTTTGAATGTTGACCTAGAAAATGAAAAGAAAAAGAAACTTTAAAAAGAACCTGAAACCATTCCCTCACCTCCTTCAATTCCACTTAGGAATCCAATTCCTTCTCCTCAATCTGTTTCTAAACCAAGGAATTCCTTTAAAACTGATCCTGAAATGGTCGACATCTTTAGACATGTTGAAGTCAACATTCACCTCTTAGATGCCATAAAACAAATTACTAAGTATGCCAAGTTTCTCAAGGAGTTGTGTACCCACAAGAGGCAACTTAGGACCTTCAAAAATGTTTCCACCCAGATGTCTATTCCCATAAAGTGAAAATATCCAGGGACATTTACGGTTCCATGACAAATTGGATGTTCTAAATTTGATGATGCACTCATAGACCTAAGAGCCTAAATTAATGTCATTCCAAATTCCATATTCTCCAACCTTGGTCTAGGTACCTTACATCCAACGGGTGTTGTCATTTAGTTAGCCAATCGAAGCACAGCCAGTCCTAATGGAATAATTGAGGATGTCTCCCTGCTGATTTTTATGTCCTTGACATGGAAGGTGAGACAAAATCTTCTCGATCTCGCCTAATTCTAGGAAGACCATTCCTCATGACTGCGAGAACCAAAATTGATGTCCATTCAGACATCTTATCCATGGAATTCGGTGACCAACTGGTCAAGTTCAACATTTTCCAAGCCATGCGATACCCATCTGAGGATCACTCTGCATTCTCAATCCATGCTTCTGAGGACACTTCTAAGATTCAATCAAACCCCAATCCACCATGTTCTTTATGTTCTAATGAAAAAAGATCTTGGGAAATCTGCACCATGATTAACAAAGTCATAAATGGTGAAATTGATGTTGATATTAGAAATGCAAACTCCATTGATCTAAAGGATCTTGAATACTCTTTGGAATCTCATCTCACCTTTGACCTCCAATTCTCCAACATGGATGGTAATAAAGAAAATGAACTAGAATGCTCATTTTTTGATTCAAATCTGATTATCCCACATTCATCATTTCCTATCCAGGATTCTGAAAATTCTATTATATGTGAGGTGAACCCCAAAACTATTTGTTTACATTGTTCTGATGGGAGAGAAGGCTGTGACATTTGTTCCCTAATTAATAAAGTGATCACTGGTGAGGTTGAAATTGTCAATTCTTTGGCGAATAACATTGACATAAAGAAAATTTAAAATTTTATTAAGTATTATGACTCCACTGATCCTCAATACTCTACATCGGTAAGTGATGAAATAAATGAGTCAAAAACAATTGGGATCAAATACTGTGGTTCTGTGTTAATTGATCCTTACAAAAATGAACTATCATAATTGAGCCATCTTCCTGAATTTCCATGCATAGAAAACTAGAACTTTGTGGATAACATCATTCCTCAGGTTGAAGACTAAAGTGAGGATAAAAATATTCTCTTTCCAACCCCATTGAATTGCAAGCACACCAACAAGGATGAGAAGAAATTATCCAATGAATCATCATGCCTCCCAAGGAAATTTTTTTTTGGAAGTACACTGATGTTGAGAAGATACAATGGCCACCGTCAGACTATGGGTAGTTCACTACAACTGTCCAGCTGTAGAAAAAAAAATGCAGCACTTCTTGTTAGGCAACCCATGTTTTCTTTTAATTTTATAAAATTTTAATTTCTTTTTAGTTTTTCATTATATGAATAATGAATTTTCTTTTTCAGGTAACTTCCCATGGTCTTGGATCATCATCGACATCCACTGGATCCCGCCAAATCCAAACCAGGGGGCACCTCTTTCCCTTTAACTCTCTCCATCTCTTCCTCTCTCTACCTATTTCTTCTTCTTCCTCTCTCTTTCATTTTTTTTACCATATTCTTCATCAAACCCTTTTTTTATTTATTGTGTGGGTGTGTATTTAAAAAAAAACCTTAAAAACTAAAAAAAACCAAAATAAACACAATCACTTAAAAAAATACAAAAAAAGAGTCATGCTTACTCACCATAGTGTTTTTAAATTTTGTCCAACCATTTTGGGGATTTAACAGACATGTTTTCATCTCAAATTTGTTTTATTTTCACCGTGACTTTGGATAAAGAATAGTGTGTCAACACCAAAAAATTTTGAATGCTCAATTTTTGATTTGGAAAATGATTTTCCCCAACCGCGAGAACAAACATTTGATTTCATGCCAAGGCCACCTATGGACATCTTTTCAAAATGTGTGTTTTCACCCCCATTTGTGAGTTTTGAGTTTGTGGACCTTCTAGCTGAATTTACTACCTTAGTGTGTATTAATATGATAGAGGCATTTTCTGAACCACATGAGAATCACAATAGGCAAATATACTCCCATTTCCCTTACATTAATCATCCTTTTGAAAGCCCCTTCGATCCTATGAAAACGTTTTCTTTGATAGCCACATTACAAGCCCAATACCTTTTCCCACCCAATATCAACATGGGTTTTCATTGAATAATTTTTTTTAAAATTTAAGTGTGTGGGGGGGGGGAAATGGATTTCATTGTTTGGGTACCCTATTATTGATTTTCAATGAGTTATCATCTTCTTGAGGACAAGAATCCATTTCAATGTGGGGGAGAGGTTGTCATTAAGTGTGTTTTGGGGAATGTAATGAACTTCCATTTATGTAATTTTGTAAATGTTATTGAAAAGTGTTCAAAAAAAAATGATGAAAAAAAATCAAAAAAAAAATGAAAAAATGGGCTGTGTCTTGGGTAGGTCAAAAATCAATCTTCCTCAACCTTTGATCTTGTTATAACTATTACAATTAGTGTCGTGAGGAGATCAATCATGGGTTAGGTTATGAGTGTGAGATCTTTTCCATGTTCAACTTTCGAAAAAACAAAGAAAAAAAGGATAAGAAAACAAAAGAACACTTGCATTATATTCTTATTGGGAGAAGTTATGTGTTTTGTAAATATTTCATCTTCTAATTACCTTCATATTTTCTTCCTCTATTGTATATTTTTTCACACAATCATTACCTTGTAAATATGAGTTTTCATTTATTTCTATGTTTTATTTCAAAAAAAAAATGTGCATTGCTTTTTCTATGTTGGTATTTTAACCCTATTATTCTCTCTCTTAGACATTATATTCCTACCGTCCCATAGCCACAGAAAAACCCATTAAAACTACCTCTTGATTCATGTTCACTTTGTATAGGGATTGTAAGCTGAGATCTTTTTTCAAACTCTATGATTTTCACTTTTGGTTGGTGAAAGAGTGAACCTCCACAAATGAATTTTATCATCTTGAGAGGTGTGAGTTTTGAGTGTCCACATTTTCCAGTTCTAAATTTGAGCATGAAAAAATGAATTAGTTTTGGAACATTGTTTCTGTAACAACTTGTGGTGGATTTCAAAATGGATGTGTGAAATAGTCTAAACCTCCCCTGATTGAAGAAAACAAAATTTTAATATCTGTTGGTGAGTAAAAATGATTTTGTCATGTTTTTATATTATTTTCACATGAAGACATGCACAAAACTAAGTGTGGGGGAGTTTAAGTTATTAATATTTTTATGACTTATTATATACTCCCTTTACTTATTTTATATGAAATGTGCATAATTTGTGTGAAATATTAATGTTTTAATATTAAGTATAATTTCTGAGAATTTTTAGAAGTAGTCCAATTGAGTCAGTTTAATGTTTTAATAATAACTATCACTATACTGATAAAAATTGTGTGGTTATTGTTTTTTAGGATTCTACTTTCAATATAAAACATTTCATTAGAAGGTACCATGAGCCATTTCTTCCATTTGAAGGGTCATATGGTCCTCACAAACAAGACCAAAGAATCTGTGAACAAACTGGACCAGCCTTGAATATTGATTTATTGGGCTCAATCGAGAAGTACAAAAACATTAACTATCCAGAATAATTCTGGGGACACTACATGTCATCTTTGATAAAAATTTGAAGTCCCAAATCTAAGTACAAGGGGCCCAAATGAAGCATTGAAGTCTAGCCCACCATTCTGGACGAGAATTAAAATCAGTATAGTATTCATGACATATCTCATTATGTAAGAATAAAATAGAGCTTATATTTTTCATTGTAAAAGAGGAGATATATGTGGCCGACTTTTTTGAATAACCCATTCGTATTTGACAGAATATTAATATTCAAAAACCCTTTCACATTCTGGACATCAAAAAGACTGGATTGAAATGGACAGTTTTACTTGGTTTAATAAACCGGCCGTAACTTTTTATCCTTAGGTCCAAATGACACCAAAGTTTGAGAGTAGTCGGCCAACTATATTATATACAACTTTCTAGAAGGAGAGTTCTCGAGATTCAGCTGTCTTGATGTCCATATCTATGAGCCAAGTTGAGGGGTATTTCTGGAATGTAAACAGTCCACCACCTTGGGCTATAAATACATCCCCTCCTCTCCTTTCAAAAGGGTTGGAATTTCAGAGAAAAGGAGGATTTATTGGCAGTACCAAGGCCCTGAAAAGGTCTTGGGAGGATCTTACAAACTCAAGTTTTCACTTGATAATCCTTTCCTCCTCTCTTTGTTTTCATTTACTTTTTCACTTTTCTTTGTTGTAATTTTGCAAGTGTTTGTCTTTGTAATTCTGTTTTATTGCAATTTTCATCTTCTTAATTTCTTATTATCATCCACCTTATGTAGTTAAATATTAATGTTCTTGTTTTAGTTTAAATCAATATGAAATCCATCATGTTTTTTACTTTATTATTCAATAAAAATTCCGGTTTTTTTACTCTCATCATCGTTCGTGTGTGTGTTCAGTGCACAACTCTTTTCTTATCCTTTTATTTTTCTTCTCTTTGTAATTCATCACATTAAACATAATATACCAGATTACTAATAATTTAAATGGATGAGTAAATATATTATTGGGGTGAGTTATAATTTAGGTATGTTAAGTGATTGAGAGGTTTTGCTCGATGAGTATTCTTTAATTTAACATTGTGTATGTTGGAATTAACATGTCATGGATTATTGACATATTATGTTCAACGTGTGTTTTCCATGGATTATTGGAACTATAAATACACTTCCACAATCATGAACTGATTGATATTAGAACCCTAAGTAGAGTTAAGTCTAGGATTAAAGGCTTAACACTTGGGAATTCCAATCAACATCAACTTTTGATGTCGGTGTTAATTTAATGAAATATAAAGCAAACCTCAAGGATATCACATGCTTAACTCCCTAATGATTAACTCACCCCAATATTTGTCAACTTGTGAAATTAAACATCATCCATTAAACATTTCAATTAAGATCTGCAAACAAACCCCCCCAATCAAAATACAATCAATGAAAAACAAACGACTACTATAAAGTATCATCGCCGAGGATTCGACCCGAGTGCTACTATACACATTAGCAGAGCACCAGATATTTGACCGGTCGATAGGCGACAATCAGCTGCGCATTTCAATCCTCGATCTGAAATGGGTACTCTTAAATTGTCCCTCCATCCTTGATGTTCCGCTCACCTCAGTCGATAACATGTGTCAAATCATGCACGTACCTCCTCAAATGAAACAGATGGAAGATAGTATGTACCCAATGTAACTATAGTAGTATATTTAGGTGGTACGCCACCTCGTTGACTATGTGAAGTATTTAGAAAGGGTTGGTAAACCTCAGAGACAACTTTCCACTTCAGCCAAATCTCTACAAACCTCATCGAGGTGAGACCCGAAGGAAGACATCCTTCCTCTGACTCCAAAGGTCTTCACTGTCTGTCAGTATAAGGCTTCTTTCAGATATTTTTAGTCTTAATACACTACTCAATAATCTAAACCTTCTCGGTAGTAGCTCACACCAACCCTAGATCCATGAGTACTGACTCTCTGAGGTCAGTCCAACAATGTGGTGACCAGTAGGGTCTCCCATATAGAGCCTCGAACAGTGCCATACTAATAGTGGAGTGGTAGCTGTTTTGTATGAAAAATATGCCATAGGTAGGTGGTCCTCCCAACTATGACCAAAGTCTAATATAAAGTCTCTCAAAAAATTCCTCCAAAACCCAAAGGGTCCTCTTTGTCTGGCCATTTTTTGGGTATGAAAATGTGTGCTCAAGCGTAACTGTGTCCCAAAAGCCTTCTATAATCCATTCAAAAACCGAGATTTAAAATGAGCATCATATTTTGATACTATAATCGATGGGACTTCATGAATACAAACTATCTTACACACATAGAGGTGTCCCAGTACCTCTACTGAACTCTTCTCACTGATAGCTAGGAAGTGGGCCGACTTGGTGAGTCGACCAATGATCAACTTGATGGAATCCTGTCCCTTGAACATATGTGAAAAACCAATCCTTAATTCTATAGATATTCTATTCCAATTCCATTATATCACATCAAGGGGTGAGCTAATCCCACTGGAACCTAGTTCTCATCCTTCACATGCTGGCATATAAGGCATCGAGAAAAAAACTCTGCCACAACCTTCTTCATCCCAGTCCACCAGAACTGACTTCAGAGGTCCTGGTACATCTTCACCACACCAGGGTGTACCTATAAGGTAGATTTATGAAACTCCCTAAACAAATCATCCCACAACACCACTAGGACAATTTTTCTTCCTCTAAAAAGAATGATGTGCTCCCCACCTTGTTAATATCCATCAAGAGCATGTCTTGTGGATAATTGAGCACGTAGAGCCTCACAATCATCATCCCCTAGTTGTACCTCCCTGAATCACTATAAGAGTGGATGAGTGATAATAATTGACTGGATATAAGATACATCATCTCTATCCATGACGGATAATTATAATGAGGCTAACTACTTTGAGACATCACTCAAAAGTTGCGTACTAGATCTTGTACTGAGAGAATCTCCTACCACGTTCCCCTTTCTAGGAGAATAGATGATCTCGATGTCATAATCCTAGAGGATATATAGAAATATACAATACCTCAGGTTCCTATCCTTCTACGAGAAGATATACCTGAGGCTATTGTGGTAAGTGTAGATGATAAACCACTCACCCATGAGGAAGTGTTGCAAAATCTTCAATATAAAGACTAACAACGCCAACTCAAGATCATAGTTTTCATAGTTATACTCATGTGGAATCAGCTAGCGTGAACCATAAGAAATCACCACCTATCTCTACATCATAACACAACTATTTTTGGTCCCTAATGTGTAAAAAAAATAACATACTCAAAACCCTCCTATAGAAATATGAAGTTCGTCCCACTTGTCAAAATATACCTCAATTGATGGAAAGCCTTCTGAAAATTCTCCATTCATACAAAAGGATGTCCCTTTCATGTCAAATATGTCATCGGTGCTGATATACAAGACAAATTAGGGATGAATCTCAGGTATTATCCTGCCATCCCAAGGAGTATCCGTACAACATTCACGCTCCTTGGTGGCTCCCATGTTAACACTTCCTCGACCTTGGATGGGTCCACTATAAATCCATATATTGATATAACATGTCCCAAAATGTGGAACTCCTAGATCTAAAACCAAAACATCTGGAGTTTAACATTAATATATTTCTCTCGAATTATGTCTAGAACTATCCATAGGTATCTCGCGTGCTCCTCCTCAGACACCGAGTACACAAGGATGTCATCGATGAAGACAACTAATAACCTATCAATGTATGGCCAGAAGATATGGTTCATGAGCCCCATAAACACTATAGGATAATTAATCAAACTAAATGGAATCACCAAGTACTAGTAGTGACCATTGCAGCATCTGAAATCTGTCTTTGGTATGTCCTCATCCTGTACTCACAGCTGGTGATAACCTTATCGAAGGTCATCTTTTGAGAAACATTTTCCCCCACTCAGTTGATCAAAGAGGCCATCAATCCTTAGCAGTGGATACCTATTCTTTACCATCACTTAGTTCCAGAACCGGTAATCCATGCACAACCTCATGCTCCCATTTTATTTTTTGAATAAAATGGGGCTTCCAAGGGTGAAACACTTGGTGCTATAAAGACCTTCCTCTGTAATACCTCCAACTACACCCTTATCTCATGAAGCTCTACGAGAGATGTCTGATAAGATGGTAAGTATATTAGTGTCATCCCATTGTGTGAATGGATGAAGAATTCGATATGTTAATATGGAGGAAATATTGGAACATATTTGGGGAAGACGTCCTCGTAATCCACTACTACTACTAGGAACTGAAAGATTACAAAAACTGCTACTCTGAGGGTAAGGCTAGCCAAATCATGAGTGATCAAATTCACCATCCTATGCATGATCCCATCCTATACTAACTGGTTTTAATTTTCCCCAATAAAGGAGAACCTCATACCATCTCTACAGACACACAATAACCTTGTCCAAAATAATAAATATGGGCATGGAATAAATATAGGAAAACCACACCGAGAATGACGTCGTACATGCTCGACGCTTCCACCAAGAGGTTCCAACCAAAACTCCTACCTCTAAGGGTAAGATCACACTGTCAGGAAAGGTTTGTGATTTTTAAGTCTCCTCTGATAGGTGTATCCAAGTGCAAGGGTCATGTCAATGGTTCTACTTGAATCTCAAGGTTTCACACAAGGTATGTGGAAAGGAAAGAATGAATGGAACTTGTGTCTATAAGTACAATAGATAACGTAGAAAATACCCAGATTTTACCTCTTAGATAATCCATAGAGTCTCTAGGTCATACGCTTCGACTGCATGTAGCTACCCCCTCCCCTGTCCCCCAGTTCCCTATGCCTATTGTGGATCTCTTGATGGTGGTTGTGGAAGTATTTCAAAATGTATGCCACCTCTTGTATCTCTCCATGCTCCTCTACCACATCCACCGCCTTTAAGTTCTACCTTATCCACTCATTTCCTATGACTTATTGGTCCATCCACCACTTATTTGTCAGCATATCAATGTGTTGGGAAGTCTCTAGAGAGATTCCCTATTCCATTTCATGAGTAGAATCAACTCTCCCTAGGCTGATTGGATCTAGCATGAGATCCCTGAAGTGTATATTCCCTATGCCATCACATGAGTAGCATCAACTCTCCCTAGGCTGACTGGATCCAGCATGAGATCCCTAAAGTGTATATCCCCTGTACTGGGACCTCTTGAGACATCTCACACATCCTGATACCTATGCTTAACATTGAATCCCTACTGTCGAGGTCTCTGCAAATGTATCCCTTCTTTTGACAACCACCAGCTGTCTTTGATCAGCCAAGAATCTATCAACCACCAGTGATCTCTTGAGAACTCTAGTAAATGTAAAAATTAAAAGAAGAATGGAGTTTGATTGAATGTCCCAATGTAAACCTCTCTCAAAGGTCCGAGCTCTGAAGTACTAATCTTTCACCATATCCATTGAGTACCTAGTGAGGTTGGTGAACCTTGATGAATAGTCAACCACTATCATTCTTCCCTACTAGAGATGAAGGAGCTCTTGGATATGCCATGGTATCAGGATAAACAGAGATAACTACTCCCTAAAGAGATGCTCAATCTCCATCCTTAAAAGAGTCTCCTCTTAATGAGTCTACATGGTAAAACTCCACCATCACCCTACCGAACCTTGAAGATGTCTCACTGTCAGGATAACCATCTGGTCCACTAGTCTTCGCACTAGATAGAAAACTCTGGTCACCACCTTAATCTTGTCCTCATTTTCCATGGGGTTTGGGTCACCTCGGAATCTAAGAGATCTTTGTATCTAAAACCCATGCAGTGCACTCAACCTGCACTCCTCGTCTGATGGTACTACAGGTACCATATGCTACTCCACTGGTGGTTGTATAGCTAATGAACCACATAGAGGTAACACCTAGGGAACTAGCCCCTGTATTGAAGCTTCTTCACTAAGGGGGTAATCCTCATGACCTAGTTACTGAATCATAGTGGGTATGCGTTATAGAGGTATCATGTAAGGAAACAATATGTACCACAATCATTGAGTATATTTGGATAGATGACTAAGAATGGAAAAAGAAATAAAAACCCATTCCTATATGATGCATGTACAATTATTTTTGTTTCCCTAAAACTAGTGTTCTCATGTACTGATTCTGAAAGAAGGTTATCAGAGTCTTCGTGTATAGATAGGTCAGCCACCAGCACCAAAACTAGAGCCCCTCTCCAGAAATCCAAACTTGAAACACTTAACATTATTTCTCCAAACCAACCTTATAGACCCATGGTCCTTATGTTGAACCAAACTACCTATGATACAACTCTATCAAGACCCATCCAAATGGGGCCCATGCTGCAACTCTCAAATCCTACCTTCAATAGTCTTGGGGTTGGTTACTAGCACTGAGTATGCATATTACAAACATGGGAGGCATTTCCTAAGAACCTGTACACACACACACATCTCCAACCCAACAAATGTTGAAATATAAAAACACAAAGGAACATAAGGCATGAATACAACCAAACCCAACCAACATAGTACAACAGACAATAGAGTTATGTAATGTAAAATAGGCCAAAATACAATCCCATTAAAATAAATAATCTTCCAACTACAAATTTTAACCTGTAAACTAGATAGGTATTAAGAATACTACATAAAGTCGTAGGAACACCTCATCCTATCTGTAACTCACTAATCTCTACCCCATCCCGGTCTTCCCTAAACTCTATCAAAAAGTCACTCATTTGTAGAAGACACAATATATGCGAGAAAAGATCATGCATGGGTGAGTATAATAATACTCTATAGGAAACTCTGAAAACCACAAAGTAATATAAAACATAAAATTATAATCATATCTACAAAGTATATGACTATAATAAATATAATAAGAACATATCTAGATATACTTAAAAACCAAACTTATAGTCTAGAGGTAAACCACAATGAATGCCTACCCATGATAGGGATTCAATTATAAGATTCCATGAAGCAGTCATCCAAGATAACTCACTCCATGAGTCTGATATCTATGATGACTTCTATTTGAGAAGTATTGTTCCTCCGGAATCTTCATGAGAGAAATATGCGCATAGATCTATATGAAGAGAGAAAGATACACTCATTCCAAGATAACACACTCCTTAGTGGGGAAGATCATGATATACAGATGAATATCACTGCCAGGTCCATGGGGTGATACCACGACTCATCCAAATTAACCTTCTTAGTAGAGGACCGAAATCTGGTAGGATTGGTCAGGTCGATAACCTATCTCTACCTAGTGAACAAAAATGGATAGTGGATTTCACTTTGGGTCTCTCGGAGGGAATCAAACTTTGTCTAGGAAGTCCTGATGAAGGGGTTGTACTCCTATGAATAGGAGACGATAGCACTGGAAATCAAGAGAATGAGAGAAGGGGAACCAAACCAAATAAAATCCATCCAAGATACAAAGGAAAAGGAGAACAATCCATGTATAATAAGGTACATGATGTGTAGAAGGTTCACACACCATGTCCCTTGAACTCTAGTACTACCTGTGTAAAACGACCCGTGTAAGAAGAACATGCCATATAGAAATGATATAAACGACATGTAGATAAGGTCACACACCATGTCAAATTATCTGAGGTATGTTCAGTGTACAATGTCCATGTACCTGTAAATGGATTCAACTTGTTTCATCCAACCCATGTACCAGTACAAAAGGTAGCCCGCGTGACTGGCCTAGTCTGGCTGTGTGGTGGAGTATATGCCATATACTCCACCCCGTG
Organism: Viscum album; assembly: GCA_963277665.1. NCBI lineage: Eukaryota > Viridiplantae > Streptophyta > Magnoliopsida > Santalales > Viscaceae > Viscum > Viscum album. The sequence continues at coordinate 5,654,833 of OY728129.1, forward strand.
TCTGTGTATCCGAAGAGATAAATTCTGAGCTTCGGGTAAGTACCCACATGTTGTGTGACATCTTTCACATGATGTGTTCAACCTTTCTGTCACATGAAACCCTAGCCACCACTCAATGGGACCTGTAAACTATATATCCCGAACTACACACCGTGTTCTTTATAAACTTTTTGGAATCGCTGGTTCATTTCCATCGCTTCACTTTATCTTCCAAATTTTGATTCAGTGGTCTATTCCCCTTGAAACTAAATATATGAAGCCATCTCATCATCATAAAGCTAAATCAATAGGTTTGGAGCCTTCAATTGACTCTAAAGACCCTATTCAATCCTTCAACTGAAGAATGGTTTTAGAATTATTTCTCCCAAACCATTTAGATTGGTATTTCTCCATCATCATCACACCTCTTATTGATATTCATGATGATATATCTCTGATTTATGATCATTGTGCCAAGAAAAATGAGTGCAATGATCATCCTTTCATATTCCATGAATAACGTGAAAAACATGAAAAACTTTTGAGGTAAATAATTACAAACAAAACCCAAGGAATAAACCTCAACATTTGTTTTTTTACAGCCTTGATCTACTCCCATTATAAGGATCAAGAAAATGAGTTGAAATAAAATAAAATTTCCCAAATCAAAACCCGTAATATAATCACTCCTTTATGAATGAGAGATCCATGGGTCAACATATTCATGGGTTGATCCACATTCTTCATTTAATTCAAGAATGGGGTAAAAAGGAAATAAAACACACACACACCATACTTTGAGTTAGGATCGATCACTGACACAGTAGTGTTGTACTTCCATCATCGACAAGATCTTCCAATGCCAGAGGCACAATTATTCGTGAACATTTTATTTATCATTGTTCATTGTTAAGAGGTCTCTCAATGTGGTATCCTATCCCTATCTTCAGAGAAATCAGGGTTATGTGACAATCCCTAGAAATTCTACATAGTAATCTACTTAAAGTCAATTTTCATTATGTCAACGCAATAGATAAATAAAATAAATAAAATAAACAAAATAAATAAAATAAATATTAAATTTATATTCTTTCTTTAAACGTCTAAAAACAATCTTTTGCAGATGACCCATGCCGACCAATGTTAGGCCTCGCCTAAAGAGAATTTTCCACTCTAAATGAAATAGTTCCATCATATTTCTGACCCAAAAACCCATTATATGTTATTCTGCCTTTTTACGAAAATCGTTCGCGTGTGCTATTTAAAAGTTTAAATTATTTTAAAAATTTATTCTGGGAACCATGATCCTTGGAATCACATGCCACCACAAAGCCTGATCTCGAATTAATTCCATTTAATATTCAAAAAATAATACATTTAAAATCTAACATATTACATTTATGATTTAAAATATTAAACAATATCTTGGTATGAGAAACTATATTTAGTTTCTTATAGTTGAATACAAATTATATTTCACTTTGTTCCATTGAATGTATGTATATAGCTAACAAATGATGTTGTTCATAATAAATATGGATTAAACAAATAGTTTGGAATTTTTTTTTTAATTTCAAGAATATTTTTATATTATATCGTTACAATTATGCTATTTTTTTATAAAAAACACATACAACACTCTGTAAATAATCACATTTATGTTAGATATCACTTTCTTAGAGATCATGTTCAAAAAGGAAATATCAATATAGAATTTGTTTTATAAAAAATCATGTTTTTAACATCATCGAAACATAGAAAATAAGAGAATATAAAATTTAACTTAGAATAGTGGAAATTTAATGTTGTAAGATATTTTTAGAGGGGTTTTTACAATTTATTTATTATCTAAAATGTTAATTAAATCATTCAAATATATTTCAATAGTTTAATGATTACAGATTACTGTTTTAATAATATGGTATTTTTAGTATATCTTTGCAACTTGTTTTCAAGAATGGTTAAACATAGAGAGAGTAAATTTATGAAGTCATTATTTTTATTCTATCATTAAAATAGTAACATTTTCCCTTGAAACTATATTTTTGATAATTTCAAAAAGTGCGAGGGTTTTTTATGTTTTATTTGGTTTTTCAATTATCAAAAAAGAAAATAATGTTGAAGTGTCTCCTTAAATAACTCTAATTTTTGTACGTTTTCATAATTAAAAAACCCTAGTCTATTTCATAAAATTATATACAAGTTTGTTTAAGATTTTCTTTGATATATAAGTCTTTTGGGACCTTATAATTTCATTTATACCTAATTTTAATTCTAAATATCACTGTTTTTTGATTTGGTTTTCTATTTTACATTAATTACAACATGGTCTATTGAAATTTTATTTTAATTATTTCTATTGATTTATAAATAAATAATGATAATATACATTTCATTAAAATACAAGGATGGTTGATTATATCATTATCATATTCTAAATTTGGTCGGAATTCAATAGTAATGTTTAGTCATAAATATGATTTTTTCTATTTAGTTTGGTACTTTTTTTCAATATATAGATCTAGATAAGTTCTATTAATGAAAATATATTTATTTCACTTGAAATATAAGGAATTTAAATATTATAATACAATAATACCATAATTTTATTTTTTTGTTTAGAGGTTCAATTTTTATTCCATAGTTTAAGTAGTGTAATTGTTGATAGATTCTAGAAATATTCTCCCATGAGTGACAATTTAGAAAAGTCCAAAGATTACATGAGAAGTGATGATTCATCTATAAGTGAAAATTTAACATAGTAATAATATTATTTTAAAATTAACGAATCATTATTGAGGGAAAATTTGGAAAATTATTGAAGCTTATATTGGCATAATGAACCTTTTATGAGTGAAAATTTGTAAAATCATTGAATCTTTCATGAGAAGTATTGAACCTTTCCTGAATAAAAATATACTTTTTTGAGAAGTAATGATGCTTCCATTAGAAGAAATGAATATTTTAGGATAATTATTGAAACTTTTGTGAGATTTAATATATCTTTTTGTGTGAAGTAATGAAGATTACATAATATATAATAAATATTTTTTGAGAATTTGTGAAGCTTTCATGAGAAACTAAGATACTTTCATGTGAAGAAAGGAACTATCCATGAGTGTAAAAAACATATAATGAGAAGTATTCTAGATATCAAGTGTATCCTTCCACATGTTATAAATATATTCAACACGATATAAAGGTTACAGTAGATGAAGGAAAATAAATCATATTCAGGATCTCAACAAAATTAATTTTTTGGTTCAAAACATGCACTATTTAACTTAAACTTTTATATATCGATTTTTTTATGTTTATTTCATATGATTATATTTATTTAATCACTACCTTATTATTAAATAATTATTCTAATCATATATAAATTTATATATATATATATATGATTTATTCTATAGTTAAACTGTATTAAATGTGAGCATACATGTATTAATATATACACTATTTTATTATAAATTGAAAAATTTAAATTTGAATTGTTAGAAATATGAAGATACTATCTCATACGAATTATGTGAAGTTTAAAATAAAATTTATATTCAATTGTATGAGTTTATTAACTATTCTATTATATTCTCTGAAAAAATCACAATGTATAACTATTTTTTATTTTACATTATCAAATAATTATGAAGTAGTTAGTTATCTAAGAAATAGAAAAGTGTAGCTGTATTGGAAAATATATTTTACAATTTATATACATGAAACAAAACATAAAATAAGACTTATACAAAACTAGTACATAGATATTGATAAGGGATCAAAATAGTAAACAATAAATTATTGAAGAATAATATTGAATGATTCAATTGTGATATTGTAACACACTCAACTAGACTTCATCATTCAAAACTCATTTTTCGAAGTGATCTTTTCTACCACTTCATTCACAAGGCTCAGTGTAAAAATGAATTTTTGTGTTGTAATTATTTGTTTTTTATTTTATTTGAATAATTGTGTGTGGAATATAATACCCATTAAAGGTACGAGTTGGGTTTCAATACCCTATAAAAAAGGTATGTGTGGGTTATGCCTAACTGATAAAAGGCCATGGTTTTGGCTATTACTTGGTTTGGATAAAGGTAGTCTGGTTTCTTACACCAACTTAAAAGAAGGCTAGTTTGTTTTGACTCCAGGAGATAAAAATTAATTATTGGGATGTGCCTATAGGGTTTAAAATGTAGTTGTAAAGGGTTGTGACTCCATTAAAAATTAAAATATTCCATAGTTAGTGGGTGTCATATCTATGTGCTTGTGTGGGGTGAAGAGTAGAGTTGGATAATTTAGATCCCAACTATTATAAAATTCATCTTTTTCATTTCATTTTATTTTTTATTCATTAATCATTTAACATTGATATAATTAATTGTTTTTTACAAAAAGGCCAATTCACACCCTATTGGATAATCCTCCAACACTTCTTCTGGGTTCGTCATTGAGTGTGTGGTTTCCAAGAAATGACATAATTTTATAGATAATACAACTGGGCATAGGTTATAAAACATATACAAATAGGGATAATAACCTTATAAAATGTTGGTTGGGTATGAAATCGATCTTCAATTGGGGAACAACATCTGGGCCTAACTAAACACTTTATTTTAAAATCCTTGGGGATATGATTTGGTTGATTCACATAGTCTTTACAAACCATTATGAATTATTTAAATATAATTTTGGGATATAATATATAATTAGTTAGGTTAGATAAAAAATAGTAATATGACCATGAAATAATAATTTGAAACTTAATGGGTTATAGGTTGATTCAATTATATCATAGTTGAACAAAAAGTATCATAGGTTTAAATATATGTGTCATAGGATAAGTCTTTTTAATTTTAAAATTTCAGATTATTATAATCATTTAATATGATTTTATTAGATATTATCATAACCATTTACATTTTAGTGTTTGATTGTAAACAATATAATGAAAATAAAGTTATGAAAGGTATGTCTCTAGAAACTCTTAATACTTATAGATAAATAATGAGGCATATTTGGAAAAAATGGCTGACAATATAAATATATGCCTATTATGAGGAAAAATATGATTTTATAGTATCACCTATGATAGTGAGGTTGATATCTAATTAAAAATTATATCTTGAGTCGTGTCTATATTATAAAAAACCTTAATTATTTTCTTTATGAAGTAATAAATAAAATTGTGAGGATGATATTTATTTGAGGGGGTGGAATGAAATATACCATATATCTAATGAATATTTTTGGTTATTAACTTAAATATGCAAATGTTTAATTCATTTCATTAAAAATATTAACCAAGAAATTATATACATATATATCAAATAAGTTGTTTCCTTATATATTTCTCAAGTATAATGGAATTTTGTTCATTAAAATGTTTTTTTGAAAAAAAGAAGATCATTAGTTGACTAAAAACCTATCATGTTTAGAAAATCCATAATTCTCGAAGCCACAACTAAAGGACGAGAAGGGTGCATCACCTTCCACTATCCTATGAGTTTTATTGCATCCATATTCCATCATTTATATATGTATACTTATATCGCTTTAACTATATTCATGATTATTTTTAAATATATAGTTTAATTTGAAAACTAAATTAATTTTATTAAATGTTTTATTTTTAGATCTTCATGGAGATTTAGAAATTTTTATTTAAAGGCCAAAATAGTATGATATATGCTTTCACAGTCACAATGATGTAACATATTAAAAATAATGTAACAAAGCATTTTATTTGAAACATATAAAGAATGGATAAATATCATTTTAAAACTATGATAATACCTTATCATGAACTATAAATTAATTTATGGTTAAATTAAATTATATGTGATGTTTTTTCATATTCTATATACATATTCTATTAGTAAAAAATTCATTTGAAAAAATTAATTAATATATTTGTTAATAAAATAAATTATGAAATATTTTAAAATTTATTTCTTTTTATGTATAGTTTCTTTTTAGTATAAAATGATTAACAAATTTTGATGCTGTAAATTTTAGAAGGGTAAAATGGTCATTTATATACAATTGAAATCATATTGTATAATGTTTATTACGATAAAACTTTTTTCTTGATTATGTATCTGAAAGATAAAATATAGATAATTTGAAGAATATTCTAAAGAAATTAAATATTTTAAATGTTAACATAATAAAATATCAATCATTTAAAAATTAAAGGAAGATAACAAATATAAATTTAAACTCTCAAAAGATAAGAAATTGTTTTAGTTCTCAAGCGATAATTTTGAATTCATAATGTTATTTAATTTAAAGTAAAATTTATAAATTTTATATTTTGAATATGATAAAATGAGTTTATTTTTTGAATTTATAATATCAAAATTATTCCATGGTGATCTTTTTGAAAAGGTTGATTTTTAGGTGAATAGTAAAAAATACAGTTTTTACCAATCTAGTAGATTTTATGAATTTATCATTATAATAAAACAGCTAAAGATAGAATAAATCACATTCATGTTTTTAATATGAATTAGATATTTATATTCATTATAAAAATATTATGTATTTTTTTTAAAATCAAAATGGAAATAGTTCTAATTAAATAATTTTCTTATAAGGATTCATTTAAAAGTTTAATTTTGAAATTATATAATTTTAATTTGAGAAAAATAAATATTTTTTTTAAATTATCATTTCAATTTATCTTATGGTTATTTTTTGGATTTTTATTTCTTCTGAAAAGATAAATTTCTTGACAAATAGTGAAAATTATTGATTTTTATAAGAATATTTTATTTTTATTAAATTAAATAATTTAAAATTATAATTATGTTATGAAATTATTTAAAGTTACCTAGTATTATTTATATATATTTAATACACTTATTTAATTTTTAATCAAATTTATATTGGTTTTTAGAATAAGTTTATTTTTGGGTTTAAAAACCGGTTTTCCTAAAAACTATTTGATAATTGAAAATGATTCTCCATTTTAGTTAAATAAAATTATATATAATAGTGAATTTTTTAAATGAATCATATATATTATATATCATTAAATATTAATTTTTTTCATACAATGAGTATTAATAGTCATATAGTTAATAGAGTCATATTTTTCTGAGAAATACTCTTTTTAAAACCCCCCTTTCTCACCGTGTCTGTAGGATTAATATAAAATTAATTTTTCTAATGCTATGAATTGAAATTTAGAAAATGGATTCCGTATTTGGGAGAATAAAAAGTTATAATTTCCAATACATTCAACTTAACTTTTTAAAAAAATGAATAGTGAAAATAGTAAAAATTAATTACTATGGTTAAGGTAAAAATTGGTTCACTGAGGGGTAAAAAAATATAAGGGTAAAAATGACCTATAAAATTGTCTAAAAGCTATTTAATGGCCATATTTAGACCATTACACCTTTAATTTTGGCTAATTCTTCATTTTGGACCCTTGTGACATATAAAAAATGTGGGTTTAGTAAATTCTTTCCAAAAATACCAAGTGTCACAATGGAAAAAGGGTTTATTTGAGAAATGACCCCCTAAAAAATAGTTTTTTTGTGATGAGGAACCCTAGAAAATACCCTTTCATTGAAAATAAAATCTCAAAAGTTTTTTTTGAAAGTCTATCACAAAAACAATCTTTTACTATGAGAGGGAGACCTATCACAAATAATTTTTTTTACCGGATGATTCACACAATCGTTTGTGATAGGCCAAGTAACCCATCCCAAAAAAGTACTTGTGATGTGTTATAATCCAGTCAAAAATTAGTTTCAAAAATAAAAAATAAAAAATATCAAAATATCAAAATAATATTAAAAAATATAAAAAAAACTATAAACATCTAAAATTTTAAAAACAATACACAAAAAATTTTCATTAAAATTTCAACATAATAAATGTTTATATAATATATCAATAACTATAGGGTGGGGAAGGTGGTATGGGGTCAACTAGAATAGGAGTGGGAGGTAACTCCATCCCTAAATCTCAAGCTAACCATCACATATAATCCATCATATGATCATGATGATACTCTTATGATCATCGCATATCATCCTATTGCTAATGGTGTTATCAACAATGCTCTTCCAAATCCATATGAATAGACTCTATAACATCACTTTGAGCTCACAGTTTCTCCTTATAATGTGAAGTTGATTGTGAAGAATCTCTATGAGCTCCCCTTGATCTGGATGTCAACCATGAAATAGCACCATAAAAACTGTTGGGTGTTAATCTATAACTGATAACAACCACTCAACCCTTCTAAAAAACATACCGAATCACCTGCATCCATGTTGCATCATCAAATTCTGCCACACCGGTGGCCTAAGTCTTAGTCTCATTTTGATTCTCAACCTTTGACTAAGAATTTTTAGCATTATGTGATTCATTCAATTGATATTTGAAATTAAAATAGTTAAAATATTATTTTCAATTAATTTTAAAACACAATAAAATAATGACTAGAATCTCACATTGGAGACCACCAATAATATCTCAATTAACAAGTTCACTGTACAAACACTTATAAACATCGAACTCTATAATATCAGTATTTTTAACTACCTATAAGAGTATAAAATAAATAGTTTACATTTAATGTTATATAAATTATTTTAAAAAAGTATTTATCATATGTTGTGTATGAGTACTGAATGTATGACTATTAGATCGAGGCATGACCTCTTAACACCCCAATTTTTCCGAAAAAATGATTCCCTCTTAGAAAAACTAGATCCCATACAATATAAAAACAATCCCTACAAAACACAAGATAAGATGGAATATGGTAGGAGGGAACAACATCAAAATCCATGACTCCCACATTATTCATGACTTTCCTCCTCATATTATGAAAATACTTACAAAAACGCTCCCACATACACACCTCCAAAACCACCTAGATAGAAATCTGTATTCTATCATCGACTGTATACCAGAAACCATGAATATTTGTAATAATAGAAAGTAAATAATTAAATAAATTTCAAAATAATTATTATTTATTTATATACTATCAAATGATCAAACACGTCGTGCTAAATGTGAATTGAAATTTGATCCCATGTCACACAAGATCTAGAATAATAGTTCTGTAGAATAGAACCCCCTGTCCAAAAACTATATTATTTTTTTGAAAAATATAACAAATAATCAAATAATTTATAATTAATTAATTATTGAAAATTAATGAAAAATAACTAAAATGAAAAACTAACATACCTCAGTATGCAAGGATCAAAATCAATATGTATAAATCACTTAAGAATCATTAATATTGCAAGACCCCGACCCCTAAGAGTCAAATATGAACCACTAGGAAATTTAGGGTTAGATGATAAATCTTCAAATTCATCATCGGGTAGTACAACATACATGAGGATATAATAGATATCATCATAAGTATCATCGTCCATATCAAACTTGAAATGAATGTTTTTAAAAAATAACTAAAAATGGGAATTGTATATATATATATATATATATATATATATATCTATTTTGACTATAAGTTACAACTAATTGTTTCATTATTTATCTTTATCCATATCTTCATATAAAATGATGTTAATATCTTCATCTTTCACCCAAGTTTCATCAATTTCCATAGGAGTTTTAGATTCATCATCCCTTGTTAATTATAATTAATTTGTTACATCATTAAGATTATTGTCACCATAGAACCTTAACTATGGGGCGTCACCATCAATATTTGTGTCTCTTCATTGAAAATTTGTATTTGAAGTTATATCTTGAAAAATTTAACTTCCTTTCACTTCAATAGAACTGCATCCACTTTTCGTAAACTGATTTTCATGAGATTTTATTTTTATAATTCCCCTACAATTATTTAACTCTATTGAAGCATCATAATAATTGGAATAATATATTTGGTGTTCTTGATGAACCAATGAAAATGGTCTATTTACTACAAGAAATATTTAATATTTAATATCAAAAATTCCATGGCACAAATTAACACATAAGACTCTATCAGTATTAAACCAATAACATATAAACATTGTTCCATAATTACTTCTTAGAGAACACAACTCAATTATTTAATCCATCATGCCATAAAAGTCAAATTCACATTCTCTATATTGAGATCCAATCAAGAAAATACTATTATTAATTGATTTTTTATTCACCATATAAACATTCATGAAGTAAATAACCATTCACCCCACATGAATTATAATATTTGACCATTTTTGATGGTGGGTTACTCAATACACACAATTATTATCATTTTTATCGAAAAGTTACGATACCTTCAAAATTGAAATTTTTTAAAAAAATAATATATTGATTTTATATGTTATTTCTTGAAAGATTTACTTTACAAGTCTTCAAAACAATTAGAAAAAACTATGTCCTTAATGTTCTATAAGTGAAACTACTATTATTTGTGGGAATAATTTCTTGATATTATCATCATGTAATCTAAAATTAAATTAATATTAATTTATCTTTTTAATTCTTTTAAGAATATTTGGTAGTATCACTCACTGTACAAATCATTTCATTTATTCATAGCTGAGAAGAACATATGTATGATACCTGTGATGTTATTCATATGAAATCTATCATTTATTAACTCCAGAAAAACTATGTTCAGGCTGATTAGAAACTGATTATTTAATGTTCAGTGCATCATACATATTTGCATCATTACAACCCATTATGTTATGTTAAATTATATTCATGTTTGAAATAATTTATGAATAAAAAAAATTCTCCAATAAATATGCTTCTAAAATTGACCCTTCAAAAAATACTTTGTTACATATATTTTTCTTCAATTTCTAAATACATATCTCATGTGGATACATTCATTAGAACTATACTGGGACTTAAAATTTTCGTTCATGTGGAAAATGTAATATCAAATGTTCTATTGAATAAAAGAAATATGAAAAAAATTGATTTTATCAGTTTACAAAAAATTAGAACAACATCTTCTTGAAGTCTACTAAGTGCATCATAGACTATTATCATAGCATAAATATATTTAAAAAAATATAATATTTTTATTAAGACGTACCCAATTGAATAATTCAACACACCTCTGAATCTAATTAGTAGAATTATTTCAATTATAATAGTAAAATCATGACTTATTATTATCGAAATATAAATATTTTTTGAACTTTTAACCAAATTGGAAACATTACCATTTTATAGTCTCAAATCAAGAATACACAGAGAAAATAATAATTATTTTTCTATAGAAAGTGTATAATCCTCTTTTTTATTCATTAACTCCCTTGATCTGTCATTTTTAAACAACTGGAGTTCTAATTTCTTGAAAATTTGGGAAATATCTAATCATTCCTTTACATTATCTTTAGTCATACAAGATGTGTCCAAATCTGAATAAAATATATTATAAAAATATTTCTTCTTAGTATTAAAAAAATCTAACACGTGACCGACCAATAAATTAGACCAATATGGAAGATCCGAAAACATACTTCATTTAACCCAATTGTGATCTTTCCAAATCATTCTATTTGTTGTTTTTTATAGTTGGTCCAAATGGAATTGAAGATAATGGAGAGATAATTGATTCAAAATCAATATCTGAGATGATTCCTAGTGGTCCATCTCTTTCAATTGTACGTTTTTTGAAACTATATCTATTCTTTTAGAAAGGATGATCAATAGGAATAAATCTATTATGAAAGTAGAAAAAACAAGGTTTTCTTCCATTGATGAGAATAAATGCGTTGCTATCACTCATAAAGTATAGAAATTAGTTTGGACCATGTGTACTCTAGTTAGATAACATTACATATTATAGGAAGTCACTAATTTTTCATATTAATAAGGATTTCACTTGGAAATTCTATTTCGCAACACCATTATATGTATTGACACCATTAATCCACAATAAATTTAGCTCATCAATCAATGGGTTCAAATAAACATCAATATTATTTTTTTGATGTCCTGGAATTAATAATATTAAAACGATATATGGTTAATTCATCAATATCCAAGAAGGAATGTTATATGGATTTATAAAGATGGGCCAACAAGAATATTTACTACTGTATGAATGAAATGGATAGAACCCATCACTTGAATGACCCAATCACACCATACAAGATTCTAAAGAAAAAAATTATTTATGTGGTCAATTTTTTTTCATGAATCACCATAACATGAATGATTTAATATTTTACCATTTGAAAAACTGGTTCTTTTCTATGAAATAAATGATGTTGTGTTTAGAGATATAAATTAGTGCTGCAATCTTGGTGTAAGCGGTAAATAACTAACCTTTTTAATAGGAACCAATCCAAACTTCCCTTGTTGAGCCTCCTTGTACATTGATTGTCCATATGTATAATAATTATCTAATAACTCATTTCCACCATAACATAAGAATAAATAATTTGAACATGGGTGAATCATATGTTAACCAAGACCAAAATTAAGAACAACCCTCTTACTCTCCCACATATTGGTAGGAAACACCTTCATTTCAGGTAATAGTGATTTAACCAAAGAGAATATGTGATCAAAATAAATATTTTACATTCCATTATATGATTTCATAACTATTAAATTTTTAACTACATTAAAATTTCTTATCTTGCAACCAAGATATAAGTCATTTTCAATGGAATTTAGAAAATCATTAAATCAAGATAGTTCTAACTCAAGAGTTAAATCAATATCATTTCAAGTTTCTATTTTTAAATGATGGACCAGAAACATCAGGTAATAATGTTTGCAACCATGATGTATCTTGGATCAAATTATTTGTATCATCTCCAAATTTACATTCACTATGTTGATACTAAAAAATAAGCTTTCTGAAATGAAAAAAATATATAAAACCCCATGTTTTCTAATGTTTCGAATCTCTTTAGATAAAATTTCTTACATGGTTACTTTATTTACCCTTATAAAAAAAATTCTGGTTTAGATGATACAGATGATAAAAAAGTATCATCACCCTTAATATACACAAGATCTATACCAGAAACCTTTGGATTCTTATGATTATTTATCTAATTGTTATATTGTAATAAATAATGTTTTCTACTTATTTATTCATTTTTTTTTCTAAAAAATAGTAAATAAAAATATTATTTCAAATAAATCTTAAATAAGGAAGATACTATCCAAAAAAATTAGAAAAAAATTAAAATTATTTATAAATATTTTTAATTCTATCTAATTAAAACTATTTTTATAATTCCACAGTTGATCACTGATTTTTTATAATTACCACTAATTTGTACTAATAACTATTAATTATCATTACAGGATATAGTAGGTCAACCAAGGGGAATGAGGGGAGCATGGATTGGAGGGCATTAAGGTGATAATGGAGTGAAATAATTTAGTGTCCCTACATTGAGACTGTTTGGAGAAGAGACAATCATGGGTAAATCTGTGAGTTTATCCATAAATATCTCTTCTTCAAACCATCAGAACATAGGAGCACAAGAATTATTTCACTCTATCCTCACCTACATTCCATCCACTCCATGATTCCCTCACACCCCTTATTCAAGATTATATTAATAATTGTGGTTAGTTGTGATATTTTTAACTAATTAACACTCATTACATTTATTTTGAATTGATTAACACTCATTGCTTGAATTTTTTTCTAATTAAAACTCATTGCTGGTAAATTTTATTGATTAATTCTCATTACCAGTATTTTTTACTAATTAACACTTAATATTGTTATTTTTTACTCATTACCCCTCATTGCATGTATTTTTTACTAATTAAATCTCATTATCGATATTTTTTTCTGATTAGAGCTTATTGGTAGTATTTTTTATTGATTAACACTCATTGATGATTTTTTATTAATTAAAGCTCATTTCTAGTGTTTTTTACTGATTAACACCCATTTCTAGTATTTATTACTGATTAATTATTATTTTTAGATTTTTTTATTGTTTAACACTCATTATTGATATTTATTTACAGATTTACAATTATTGCTGATATTTGTTTACCAATTAACACTCATTATCAATATTTTTTTACTAATTAATGGTCATTGATGATATATTTTATTAAATAATGCTATTTGATGTCATTTTTAGTAATTGTCACTCATTGCCAATATTTTTTACAAATTACCATTCATTTTTAGTATTTTCTTACTAATTATTGCTCATTTTTAGTATTTATTTGGCTGGTTATTGCTCATTCCCAATATTTTTGCTGATTTATGCTCATTGTTTTTATTTTTTCAAATTAAAGATAATTTCATGTATTTTTTACCGATTAAAGGTCAGTTTTGTTATTGTTAACAGATTAGCACTCGTATCTTGTATTTTTTTACTCATTAACATCGATTTCCAATATTTTTTTACTGATTAATGCTCATTGATGATATTGTTTACTCAATACCACTCATTGTTGATATTTTTTAGTAAACACCTCTAATTACTGATATTTATTTAATAAATACCACTCATTTCCTTTTTTTTATTACTAAATACTACTTATTACCAATATTTTTTACTAAATACCACTCATTTCTGGTATTTTTTACTAATTAATGCTTATTTCCTTTATTTTTACTCAACAACACTCATTTTTTTATTTTTTTATGATTACCAATTATTAGAGATATTTTTATTTTCAATACCGCTCATTTCCATTATTTCTTACTGAATGCCGCTCATTACTAGTATTTTTTAATAAATACCTCTCATTACAGGTATTATTTACCACATACCACTCATTTCCATTATTTTTTTACTAAATACCCCTTATTGTCAGTATTTCTTACTAAATAATTCTTATTTCAGGTATTTTTTACTAAATGATGCCCATTTCTGGTATTTTGTACTGATTAACATCCATTGGAAATTTTTTTATGGATTAACACTCATTATCAGTACTCATTTACTAATTATACCTCATTGATGGTATTTTTTACTCAATACCACTCATTAGTGATATTTTTTACAAAATACCACTCATTGACTGTGTTTTTTATTAAATACCACTTCTTGCTGTTATTTTTTACTAAATACTACTAATTGATGGTATTTTTTACTAATTACAACTAATTGATGGAATTGTTTAATGTTTAAGGCTCATTGTTGATATTTTTTTCTTTTTAACGCTCATTGAAAATAGTTTTTACTAATTAACGGTCATTACCAATATATTTTACGGATTAACACTCAATTTCAGTAAATTTTCACTAACTAACACTCATTATAGGCATTTATTAATAATTAACCTTCATTACCAGTATTTTTTACTAACTCACACTTAGAAAAGGTATTTTATTTTAACAAATAATGCTTATTGCCATTATTTTTTACTAATTTCCACTCATTACCAGTTTTTTACTAAATGCCACTCATTATTAGTATTTTTTAATAATTTATGGGAATTGCACCAATTTGACCTAATGAGCACTAATTTATACAAAATATTGTTTATTACCAGTAAATTTTATTAATTATCGCTTATTTATGGTATTTTTTTCTAATTTGTGCTCATTTCAACTAATTTTTACTAATTATTGCTTATTTTGGTCTGTTTTTACTAATTACTGAAAATTTACACTAATTTATACTAATTAATTCTCGTTTTCGTTAATTTTATCTAGTTACTACTCGTTTATACTAATTTTAAATAATTAACACTCATTTTCATTTATGTTAACTAATTACTTCTCATTTATGCTAATTTTTAATATTTAAAACTATTTTCTACTAAATAAAGATATTTTTTCCTAATTACCAGTAATTATTAAAAAGTAGCAATAATTTTATAGATTACCACTATTTTGTACTCATAACAGCTAATTTTTCTAATTATTTTTAAATTTATAATATTTATTGTTAATTATTAAAAATTATAAATAAATAGTTTTAATTACTAATTATTATTTATTAGAAGTTATTACAAACTATTTTTACTTGTTACTAAAATTTATAAAATATAACCAAGTCCTATTTATTAGTACTATTTATTTATCAATTATAGGTAATTACTATTAATAATACGCACTTACTGATAATTAAAACTAATTATTGAATACAAAAACTATTTACTTCTGATTAAAAAAGTTACTGCTAATTAAAACTAAATATTTTTAATTTAAAATAATTACTGATAATTATAAATAATTAATTCTAATTAAGGTTAATTTTTACTAATTAGTAATACAAAATTATAATATAAAATAAAATAAATGAAATTAAAATTAAAAACATTAAATAAATACCTCAAAACCAAAGATTTTGTGAGATGCCAAACTCAAATTTTACTTCCCTATAAAAATTTAAAATTTTAATCGAAGAAATGAAGAGAATAGAAGGGTATAAGAGGAGAAGAGAGCTAAAATGGAGTAGATGTGAAAACATTCACAAGGGGGGGGGGGGTATATATAGGATAGATTAGTAGTTATAAGACTATTTGCAATGAGAAACCCATCACAAAAAATATTATTTGTGACGAGACCCATTGTAATTAGTATCCACCATAAATAACTGAGTCGGTGGTAAAATTTTTATTTGTGATGAGACCCATCAAAAATACTATTCTACTATTTGTTTCTTTATAATGGGATTTAAACCCCATCCCAAATAAAAATAATGATGAATGGTCTCCCTGACAAGGGTAAATACAAATCGTAAATACCTTTCCCACAACTTCATAGTAAAGACCTACCAAATGTATGTGTGGATGGGAACATATCCTATCACAAATAATCCTTAATAAAAAATTATTTGTGATGATAAACATTTCCCATCACAAATTGGACCTCATTAAAGACTATTTTTGATGTGCGATGGCCACGTCCCAAATATCCCGTCATAAAAACAACCATTTTCCCATAGTGTGTATCCTATCCTCTACTTATAAAAGGACACCCCCTCTCCCACCCTCTTATAAACTTCAAATCTATTTAGTTTCAGGAAATAAATACCCAAATAAATTTTCAATTTCTATCCCATCAATATAATATCCATTTTTTGAGCAAGAATATAACCTTGGAAGGATTCTTGTGTAAACCTAAGGAGGATACCTAAAGAAGAGGTAATGTTTATCAATGAGAAATTTTGTTTTATTTCATTCCCCACCCCCTTAAATTATTCTTAAACCATGATTATATAGTAACATCAATATATTTCATATAATAATATTATGTTATATCAATGGAATATCCTAAATCATTTCTATCTTCTATTAAATGGGTTACGAAATCCTTATTCATGTGTACAGTGGACTACCTCCTCACGAAATAATGTAATTCATTTTTTGATTACCACATCTCACCATTGGATATGATGATGGATACAAAGATTGTATATGATATTTATATCGTAATTATAACTTTCAAGTAATTAAACCATATATAAATTTTTTACTTTCCATTCTGTAGGGGATACGATAACGTTATTCATGTCTACGGCGGACTACCACATCATGGAGAGATGTGATTCGTTTTTCACAAACGCATTACATGTTAGGTAATATGGGTAAATATAATGGATATATGAGATATATATGACATATTTATGATATTTAGAACATATTTATAATTATATGAATATAATATATCATTTTCTCTTTTACCTTTTTACTCACTATAAAAATGGCAACATCTTTAATGGAAGTGTAGACTACTGCCTCCTAGAAGAGATTCGTTTACTTCTGTCATCACCACATCACAATAATGATATATATAAGTATATATAATTAAACAATATGGTATTTATGATATTATGGTCATTCTAGAAAGATAAATATAACGTAAATTTATTCTATAATGATCATTAAAAACTGGAACGATTAAGCATGCGTACGTACAACCGACTATCTTTATTATCATAAAATTAGTTCATTTTTCATAAAAAATTTTCATGATTAATTTAAAAATAATAATTTAATATATAATAATGACATTTATTTCATAATTATTATTTATGATATGTTTAAATAATTACCACTTTGACCATATTCAACCTACAAAGTCATTTTGGACACATAAGTTGAGTATAATCAAAGAATCCTATGTAAACATAATTGATTAAGTAATTGTATATAACATGGTAATAAGTGAAAAACTGTAATAATATAATAAAAAATTTGTCGTAAAATTATAAAAAATTAACAGAATTTTATTTCTCATAAATATAAAGACACACATCACTAGTTGGACTTAAGGCAAGGGACTTTGTCTCGATTTCTTTTTGTTGAGGCATACTTTGATGTTATACACCTATATTCTTTTACGAGGTGTATATATAGACCATTTTCATGATATATCATGAATTTATCTATTCTAATTGTATTTAATGGTTTTTTAATTTTTTCTTTCACAGGTCTTATGATTCAAATATTTTCAAAGTGATAAGGGACTTTTATTCTAAAATAAATCACCTTTTAATATTTTCCATCAAAACTGACTTTTCTTTCATATTCATGTTTTTAAAATAATTATCAATTGGAATTTATATGGACATAAATATTTTAAAAGTATATTTTATGAATCATTTTTACTTTATTTTAAAAGGTTTTAAAAATAAATATTTTTATGTGTTTTATATGGAATGTTTTAACAAAAAAAATGAATGTTCTATTCTTTACATACATAGAGACAATTGTTTTTACAAAATCATGGTTGTTATATTATTTCTTGCTTACTTTGAAATATTTCATATTTTTTTCAATTTAAAAAACTATTTAATTTTTTTGGGAATTTTTTAATAGAAAATTGTTTTTTAAATGAAAATGGTATTTTGATATATAAAAGTTATTTTCATATAATTTTAAAAGAGTTTTTCAAATGGTAAAAATGTTTTATTCATATTGTAGTTCTTAAAAAATATAAATGATGGGAGCTCATAGATATCACTAAAATGTATTGGGTAATTATTATGTTCTCTAGATAATTATATTGGAATTTGGATGTATGGTTATTCTAATTTGTATGGGGTTTGTAGGGGTTTTGTAAGTATTGTACAAGATGATGTACCGTGGTACCTATATGACTTTTCTATAATTTTAAATGAGTTTTTTTGAAAATAATTGGTTTTTGAAAAGGTAAAATAAATTACCTTTTTAAAGGAATGATAATTCCATTTCTAGATAAGAGAAGTAATGTTTTTAATAAAAGATTTTTTATGGATTTTAATGTTTTTAATTGGACTAATGGTTTCCTTTATTTATGTACCTTCATAAATTTTTTTTGCTCATTTAAAATTTTAAAATGTTTTTCAAAGGATTTAAGGATGGGTAAAGGGAATGAATAGGACATGTGGAAATTTTTGAATAGTTTCAATAAAAGGAAGTCATGTTTTCTTAAAGTTTTATATGGTGAGAAAATATATGATAATTAGAAGTGCTCTCATTATATTGTATGGTTTTCTTATGTATGAGTTATGATGTAATTCCCTAAAACTGGAAACCTAAAAAGATCCTAAAATTTAAGATGATGAATTCTTGAATTAAAACTTATGATTATGTAATTTTTATGGAAGGGTTCATATAGTTAGTATTAATGGTCAGTTTAGATAATTATATATCTTGGGATAATGTCAATATCATTACCATGAAATATTTTGACCTATAGTCAAGTTAAAATGATATTTAATATGAATATTACAATATTTATTTATCTAAACTATGTCTTTTTAGAATGGTTTTACATTGAGGAAATATAGAATCTATGGTGGGAAGGAATTGAGAGAAAAATAAAATTCCAAAATATTATCCCTTTATTGTTGAAATCAGCATAGAACAATTTTTTTCATTTTTGGATCAGTTGACAATGATATAAATGGTGGGGGTATCCATGCTATAGAAGAAACTAATAAACCATAGAGTAGTATGACTATAGTGGAACATTTAATGAGGAAATATCCCCCATCATTAAGTGGATCATCTATCCTTGTGGTTGGTGAAGGATGGATCAATTCCATGTAGAAGAAATTCGATGTCATTGGATATTCAGAATGTCAAAAGGTAAATATTTCCCTTTATTATTTCATAGATGAAGCTGATAGATGGTTGTATTTGGTTAAGAATACTAGAGAGAAATATGATACTGATTTGATGTAATTGGAAATTTTTTAATATATATTCATTAAGAAATATTTCCATAAGTTTTTTCAATTGTAGATGAAAACAAATACTAGAATTAAGGAAAAAATATACAGATTTTGTGGCCACATATGAATCCAATTTACAAGACTATCTAGGTATGTACCATATTTTTTTGGGGGCATTGATAGTAAAATTAATATATTTTACTCAGTATTAAAATCATGTCTACGAACAGATTTGTCCACATGACAATTTCAAATCTATGGGAATTTAATTCGTTATGCTAAAAAGGTTGAGATGTAGTTTTCTAATTCTTATGTGACTTACGGTGTTTAAAGTAAAAATATTTCATGATGAAAACTGATGAGGAATCATACTTCAATGAAATTTGGATGCAGGAAATAAAGTTACCATCTTGTAGTAAGTGTGTTAGAACGAACCCTGAAGAATTTATTATAAAATCAAAGAAGTGTTACTGATGTTGAAAGTTTGGCCATATGGCCCATGACTTACAAAATGATATTCACGAAGAATCAAATAATATGATAGCCTATATCTATCCAATAGTGTTATGTTTTAGATGCAATGAGTGTGGTCATTATGCTAATATGTTCCCTAAGTTAGTAAATCATGCTGGAAATCATCATGATCAGAAGGAAAAGGGTTTGGTAAATTATTTTTATACAACTGTGGTTTATATTAGGCCATTAAATTAAATGGTGATAGGTATGTTTCTTATATATTAAAATTATTCCAATACCTTGATTGAATCGAGATCTTCATGTTTCTTTATTATTGATAAATTTCAATGTATATCTGGAATATCACTTAATGAAATTAAGATTTAACTTTTGGTGAAAAATATAGGTGGATGTAGTAAACAAATGTAGATCTATAAGAATATTCCTATTGTTATCAGTGGGATGGTATTTACTATAAATCTTCATGTACTAAAAAAAGTAGAGTTTGATATCATTTTGGTTATGTATTGAATTTTATTTTATTATGCTAATATGGAATGTGGTGACAAGACATTTTTATTCAATGACTTCATGCCTTTGATAATATTTAAATAAGAAGAGAAATTGATTATAGATTATAGTTAAATTTACCAAGATCCCATTGTTATAAAAATTAATATATTCAAATTAGTGATGAAGCGATTTTGAATGAATGCATCTATGTTTTTATGGATGATTATTCAGGTTTTATTCCCGACTAGGAGGTTTATTTTACTATTGACTTAGTTTCTTATACTAATCATATTTCTAAACACCCTTATCAAATGAATTAAGTGGAAATTTTAGAATTGGAAAAGATATTGTAGGATTTATTAGATATGTTTTATCTAAACATTCACATCACCGTGGGGTGGTCCTATTTTGTTTGTTAAAAATAAATATGGTTCAAAGAGACTTTTCATTGAATATATAGACCTAAATAACATCACTATTATTAATAAGAATCCTTTTACTCATTTCAATGATTTATATTATTAGCCCAGGGAGAAAATTATTTTTGAAAAGTTAATCTGAGGTCTATGTACCATTAGCTGAAGGTGAAATAGGATAAAATTATTAAGAGTATATTTAGACTAGATATGTTTAATATGAGTTTGTATTTATTCCATTTGGGTTATCTAATTCACCTAATGTATTTATGGACCATATGAAAATATTCTTTAATTAGTTCTCTGAAACATTTTTAGTTGTTTTTATAGACAAAATTTTAGCATATTCTAAAATTAAATATTATAATAAAATAAACATAATGATTATTTTTTGAAACTTAATGGAAAATAACCTGTATGGGAATTTAGAAAGTATGGGTTTTTTGTTGTAGAGAATTTATTTCAAGGGAAAGATTGTTTTTAAAGTTAGAATGACCATTAGACTTGATATTTTTTATTTTGAGGAATGTCGAAGACCCAAAATATCACAGGGATTAATATTTTTCTGGGATTAGTAGGTCAATACTAAGGGTTCATTGAAAACCTTGCTCGGTTGTCAATCCCACTAACTAAGTTAACTAAAAAAGGAGTTAAATTCATCTGGAAAAATTAATGTGATGATTGTTTTTAATAACTGAAGAGAATATTATTAAAGATCTATTTTTGAAACCATATTCTAGAAATGGATAATTCATCATCATCTATGATGATTCATTTATAGTGATGATTCATAAAAGTAAATATTAACATAGAATGATTTTAACACAATATAGATATGATGGATGGAACAGATTATAGATTATGATTGCTTGATTCAATAATATTCTTGAAAAGTGAAAATAGTGTCCAATGATTTGAGTTGAAAAAATAATTCAATTTTAACCAAGTTATGTTTGGAATGAGACCCTTTGTTTAATAATTTTTTAAATTTTTTCCTAGAAGTTGAGGATGCAGGGACACACTCTTTTTCTTTTCAGGTTTCAATATAGTCAAAATTGTAATAAATGATTAATAAATCTTATAGAGAGTATCAATATTTTAAAAAAGTTATAATACATTAATAAGGGTAAGTTTCATGATTTTAATATTGATGAAGAAGGTGTTTTATAGTTTGGAAAAAGATCATGTGTGTGTTGTGATTCTCAGTTGAGGAAAGAGTTATTGTGTGAAACTCATAGTTCTATATTTTTAATTCATCCAGGTCATACAAAGATGTATAAAAACCTTCAGGAGCATTACTGGTGGGATGGTATGAAAAGATAACATGCTGAAATTACTATGGACTATCAGACTTGTCATTATGTTAAAGTAGAAAGAAAACTACTAAAGAGAATGTTTCAACATTTTCTCAGATCCTTCTTTACTTCCCCCTTTTCCTCAAGTTTCACTTGGTCCAAAGTTCTAGGACCTGCTTGATGGGTTCTCTAATCTTACGTTATCAACTGCGGAGTTCTCAGATTCCTCGAATCTACTGAATAACACCTTGATTTCCAGGTTTAAAAAGAGTCATCCATCTGTTGATTCGTTCAACAGGCATGTCTTCGGTTCCCGAGAGCTGTAATATAGGGCGAAGGTGGGTCTTTTGGATAAAATTCACATAATGATTCGTTTTACTTTGGAGTTGGACCTCATCAGGGCCTAGGCATATGCTCCCCATAGCTTCAACGACTTCAATTTTTACCCATCCCAGTGGTCTTTTGACTTGCATATGAAGCAGGATATTCCTACGATGGCGACGTGGGTAAGCTTTCCTAATCTCCCCCTACCGGTCCCAAATCTATCTATTATGCGAATGCTAGGAAATATAATTGGTAGATATATGTGATCGGATAGTCAGACAGAGGCGCTACATCACCCGGTTAATCCACATGTTTGCGTGGAAATGGATGTGTCAAAAATCCATTCGAATCTGTGCGAATCAAAGTGGGTGAAGAGTATCAATGCAAGCAGCGGGTGGTCTTTGAATAATGGATATATTTTTGTTCTGGATTCAAATGCCCGAGACATTCACTGGACATTTGTTGGAGGGGGTCTCAGATGGCTGCAATGAGGAGGGACAATGGTCGTGGCAAGGATTCTGAGATTCTTGATGAAGAGATTTTGAAGAAGAGGCATATTGTTTTTGATGCTAATAGAGGCAAGGGGCAGAGGGGGGAGCTCCGAAAGAAACCCACGGATCAACAAGGTGGCCCCTGAGGCCGATATTTTCTTAGCCCGACCTATGAAGATGGTCGTGGTGCATCAGAAAAACCCGACGGTGTCTCATGTCTTTTGTAGATTTAGGAAAGACCTGGCCGAAGCACCTACCTGCAGTGAGTGGATCCACAATGGTAGTGCGAGGGGAAAAAAAGTGGTTCTGCATGAGGAGAATATAGTCAAACTTAAGGAGTATGTGCCTAAAGATATGGGGAAGCAGAGGGTGGGTGAAGGGATTTAAATTCTTAATGAGGCTGTCTCGGGGTCAGGGGGTACTAGTGCAATGGAGTCTCTGAGGATTCCTTCTTATGCAGAAGTGGATATGGTAGACAAGGGCACCGGTTGAACTGGGGTAGTGTATGATGGGTGGGGGAAGAGTTTTTAAGAACATGAACCTACCCTTGGTTAACATCAGTAATCGCTTTGAGGGCCTGGGATTAGACTCTTTAGATCCAGTGTCCAGTGGGGAGGACATTCCCTTAGGGATGGAGTCTGGGGAGGGGGAATATGACCTTCCCTCAGAGGAAAGCTCACAGGGAAGATCTAGAAGAGGGCTCTATTACCCATGGATTAAGAAGGGGATAAAATAAAATGGGGACTCAGGAAGCTGCATCCTGCGTAAGAGGAGAAAATCCAAATGTCGTAAGGATTACTAATATCTCCCAAAGCCTATGGAGAATAGATCAGCTAAGAAGGGTAGAAAGAAAGTACTATTTGGAAATGCTCTTAAAAAATCACAAGAGGGGGAGGTTTACTTTGTGTGTTGATCTGGATTGGCTGAAGATCCAAGGCCAAAGAAGTAAGGACCGGATAATAAGGATGATGAAAAGGAAGACCAACCTCAGAAACTGGATGCCCTGGTGGTCTATGGTGACCCTTACTATGAAAATTAATAGAGTAAGGAAGATGATGAGGGAGAACCGGTTGATATCACCACTGGCACAGTGCAAGCTGCTATCATAGAGGACATGGAGGAACCATGTGACTTTCTTATACACTCTGAAGAAGAGATGCTTGAGAAGGTCTTTTATTTTAATGCTACTAAAGAATATGCAGAAAGGTTGAATGGTGAACCAATTCAATTGGACACTAATGAGGAGCAGGAAGACTGGATCATCAAGCAACACCTACTCATGACTAGAGGCTTCAATATAAAAAAAGATAACGGTGGGAGAGTTCATGCAGATGTGGGCCAAATTGATCTATCAATTTGGAGTTAAAATCAGATCCGACCCTGATAAAAAGGTATCTAAACTTTCCTAGATTTTATATAGGGAGGATGTTTATAATATATTAAAGTTTGTCTTTAAGGATGTCTTAGGTCCTAATTATACTATTTGTACTTGATGGTTTCTCACTTTCTTCCACAAAAGTGTTCTTTTAATAAAAATTTTAATTTGGAGGAGGTATAAAAATCTTTCATTGGTTGAATTTTCTAATAATAACATTATGAATTATAGTATACATATAGAACTATTTGAGGCATTATATTGAAAGTATTTTTGGAAACCAATTGTTTGGGATGTATTGAGTGAATGGAAGTCAATGGGACTAGTGTTGGTAGTTGAAATTTATGATAAAGTTTAATTGATTTAAAAAAACATAAGGATAGCTCATAGTAGGATAGAAATTTTTTGTATAACACGAGGAAATATTCTTTTGATGTAGGTGATCAGGTATTTCTGAAAGTTTATCCATGGAAAGGTTGTATACATTTTGGAAAGAAAGGCAATCTAAGTCTATAGTTTATTAAACCTTATGAAATTTTGGAGAAAGTTGGATCAATTTTCTATAGAGTAGCCTTACCCCTGATTTTATCCTTGGTACACAATGCTTTTCATGTCTAGATTTTAAGAAAATATATTTTAGAATCATATCATGTTTTGAGAACTAAATTAGTTTATTTGGAAGATAATATTTCTTATGAGGAATAAACAGTTAAGATTCTGGACCATAGATGCATGTGTTACAGAAGAAGGTGATTCATTGGGTTAAGGTTTAATGGAAAAACAAAATTATTAAATATGTAACATGGGAATATAAAAATGCTATGAGGGAAATATATAACCACATTTTCAATAAGTGACTAAAATTGTGAGGGAACAATTTCCAAAAGGGGAAAGAATTTAACAACCCAAGTAAAGATATAATAAATCAAATTCATCTTTTTAATATCAATTTGATATTTATAATAATTATAAAAATTTTAAGTTTTTTTTTAAAAATAAAAATGTAAATAGCTCTAATTAGACAATTTTCTTATAAGGATTCATTTAAATGTTTAAATTATAAAATTTAGAATTTTAAATTTAAAAAATGAAAATAATTTTTATAAATATCACTTCATATTTATCTTATGGTGAATTTTATGTATTTTTCTAAAAAATTTCATTTTTAATGAATAATAAAAATAACATTTTTTGTAAAAAAATAGTTTCTTTTTAGTAAATTATGTAATTTGAAAGCATAATTTTATTTTTAATATTATTTAATTTTACTTAAGTATTATTTATTGATATTTAATCCACTTATTTAATATTGAATCAACCTTATACTGATTTTTAGAATATTTTTTTAGGTTTAAAGATAAGTTTTTCTAAAAACTCTATCAAAATAAATAATGTTTCTCCATTTATATTAATTAAACAAAATCCATAATGGTGAGTGTTTAATTAAAATTTATACATTATAAATAGGTAAATATTATTTTAGTTTCATAGTAATAATATTATTAGACATATAGTTGATATAGAATCATCTTTTTCTCAAAAAATACTCTTATTTAAAATCCACTTTGATGCTATGTATATGGGATTAATATTATATTTAATTTCTCTAATTTTGTGAATTGAATTTGGAATAATGAATTAAATATTTATAATAATCATAATTTATAATTTAAAATTATTATAGCTAAATTTTTTACTTGAATGAATATTGAAAAGTAAAAATTAATTACCGCGGTTAAGGTGTAAATGTTTTTGCAGAGGGTTAATTGAAAACGATAAAGGTAAAAATAACCTATAAACATGTCTAAAAAATATTTTCTAGAGTTATTTATAACATTAAACCTTTATGTTTTGATAATGATTTATTTTTTATCATTAATACATGAAAAACATGGGAGCACTAAATTCTATTAAAAACTACCAAGTGTGTCCTCTCCTACAATTATAAAAGGCCACCGTCTCCTCCTATATTAACAAATTCAAACCTCTTTGTTTCAGCCAATAACTACCCCAATAAATTTCAAAATTCCCTATTCTCATACTATAAGCATTATTTTTGGCATAAATCCAACCTATGACATCTTTTGGTGCAAATATAAAGAGGATGCCTAAAGGAGAGGTAATGTTCATCAATGAGCATTTTTATTTATTTATTCCTCAACCCCATTTAATTATTATTAAAACATTATTATATAATAACCTCAGTATATCCAATATAATAATATGTTATTATGTTAATATAATAAACTAAATAATTTCCCTCTTCTAAAAAATGTTTTTGGATATCATCATTCATGTGTATGTCAGACTATTGCCTCATGAAATGATTCCATTCGTTTTTACATTACCAGCTATAATGATTGGTTATAATGATGGATATAAATTTTATATATAATATTTATAGAATGACTATACCTCTTGATTCATAATATAATGTATAATGTTTTTTACTTTCTATTACATTGGGGATAAAATAACGTCGGTCATGTGTTCGATGGACTATCACTTCACATAGCGATGTGATTCGTTTTTCACTAATGAATTTCCTAAAAGTTAATAAATGTAAAGATAATGAATAAATGTGATATACATGAAATATTTTTGATATTTATAACATATTTATCATTATGAAAATATAATATATCATTTTATTTCTTAAATTTTCCCTCAATAAAAAAATAATAATATCGTTCATGGACGTGTTGACTACCTCCTGTTCGAAGCGATGCGATTCCTTTTTTTATCACCAAATCACAAAAATTATATGCACAAGTATAAATAATTAAATAATATGGTATTTATAATTTTATTATTATTATTTAAAGATAAATTTTAATTACCATCTTTCAATAATGATTATTAAAATATTGAAAAGTTTCTCATGCGTACGTACAACCTACCATTACAATGATTGTAACGTTAGATCATTTTTCATAAACATATTTCACGATAGGTTTTAAAATTATAATTTATATATAAATATTATATTTATTTAATTATAATTATTCATGATATTTTTTAATAATGATCTCTTTGACCATATTCAACCTACAAAATTCATATTTAACACATAATCCAAATATGGTTAAAACATCCAATGTACCCCTAATTGATTAAGTAATAATATATATGATGGTAATAAGTAAAATAAATGTAATATTAAACTTGAGAAAGGTTATATAGTATTTAAATAATTAATATAATTTAATTATTCTGAAAGATAAAGACAGACATGACAAGTTTAACTCAAGGTAAGGAACATCATCTCAAATTCCTTTAATTGATGTATATTTTATTCTTATGCACATATATTATTTTATGAGGTGTATATACAGACTCTTTTAAATTTTATATCAAGAATTTAAATATTATGATGATATTTAATTACTTTTTAATGTTATTATTCCATGAGGTATAGGATACAAATATTTCCAAAGCGATGTGCAATTTTTCTTCTAAATAAATCCACATTTAATTTTTTCCATTGAACTCTCTATATCATTCATATGAATATATTTAAAATTATTTTCAAGATGTTTTTATATGGAAACTAAATATTTTTAAAGTACATTTTATGTCTATTTTTTACATTATTTTAAAAAATTTTCGAAATGGATGGTTCTACTTGTTTTATATGGAATGTTTTGACAAAAAATAAAATGAATGTTCTATTCTTAACATGCCCAATTACAATGAATTTTTCTATGACTTGTATATTATTTTATTTCTCACTTAATATAAAATATTTCAAGTTTCCTTCAATATAAAAACCACTCAAAATTTATTTTTGGGTATTTTGGTATAGAAAATGGGTTTTTAAAAGATAATGGTATTTTGATATCTGAATGTGATTAGAATACGAATTTAAAAGAGTATTCCAAATGATAAAATGTTTCATTAATTTACTAGAACAAGGAAATTATAAATAATTGGTTAATATATATAGAACTAGTTAGTACTATTATACCTTATATGATCAGTACACACAGACAGCGCTCCAATGAATTTGGTAATGATTATTATATCTCAAGAATTATATTAGAAGTTGGCCTTATGGTTATTACAATTTGAAAGGGTTTTGTAAGGGTTATGTAAGGGTTATATGATATTATACCACAAGGTACCTGTATGACTTTTCTATGCCAATTAATGAGTTTTCATGGGAGTTATTTTCTTTCAAAAGGTAAAATAAATGATCTTTTTAAAGGAATGATAATTCCCATTCTATGTAATTGAATTCATGTTTTTAATAAAGGTTTTTTTTTGGGATTTCATGTTTTCACTATACTAAGGGTATTATAATTTTATGTACATTATTGTGATTTTTTTTCTATTCCCACAATTTAAATTATTTTCATAGGATTTAAGGATTGATAAGGGAGGGAAAGAGGTCATGTTGAAAGTTATGAAGAGTTTCCATGAAAAGAAATCATTTTTTGTTTCTAAATGTTGTATATGGTGTGAAAATGGATTTTAATTGGAAGTTACCACTATGTATTATATTTTGTTGTTATGTATGGGTTATGACATAATTATCTAAAACTGTCAACTTGAAAAGATCCGCTATTTTAAGAGAATGAATTAATGCATTAAAACAATATATTATTTAATTTTCAAGTTTGAGTCCTTATAATCATGACACAATCATGATTTGAATATTTATAAAACATGTTTTTGACAAAATAAGTATTTAAGGAGTAAAATTATGCATTTCAAAATATTATATTTAATTTATAAACCCATGTTTTACGTTTTGGGACATAACTAATATTTTCTCCTAATATTTTATTGTCATTTTATTTTAAATAAGTCTTCAAAAGGTGGTATTTGTTTTTATATTCCCCCAAAAGAAACATAAATAAACTATGATTAATAATAAACAAATTAATTGAATTGAAATCAATAATATTCATCATTTTGTTTTCTAAAATGATTTTTATGATTAAAATTTTATTTGTTCTAAATTCTGTTTTCATTGTGTTATACATTAATTATTTTATAATTAATTTTATTAACTTTTAGAAACTAAATACAATATTTATATTTTTTCATATTTTAGATCATAATTTTAAAAATATATTAAATTTTTTATTTCATTTTTATAAAAAATCAATTTTTAGGTATAAAAAATAATTTACCTAGGTAAATGTTAGTCGTTGCCATAAATGCCAAAATGTGTAAAAGTGTTAATTTAAATGGAAAATCCTAAAATATTTTCAAAAATTATATTAAAATGAGTTAATGAGGGATTTATTAATCCCCCATCACTTTTATTTATTCATAGTTAAGTTTGTATCCACAAGCATTAAAATTTAACATTATTTTTTATATTTTGTTTTAATCACTTACAAGAATGCCACTCCCATCACATATAAATGTATCATTATACCACAACTTTAAATCAAATATAAAAATTTGAATTATCCTATATAATCTAAGAAATTTTATCCTAAAATAATTCTATCCTACAATATTGTGAATTTTTTACCTTGAGATTTCCCAAATCCCTTATAAATTAAGAAGGTTTCCAAGGAAATATTAAATTCTTTAATGTATGCATTTTATTCTATCTTCTCATTATTCTATTTATTAATATTAACAATTATTATATATTATCTATCACCATGTTATAGTTTTTCTAAATCCTTAATCTTATATTAATGTAATATCCTCAATATAAATAGCATGTTGTAATTATTCAGTCATTATAACACGCTCCTGTTCTGGTTAATTTTACCTCCTATAAGAATACTGTTATAATGATGACATCAAAATTATTAAATATATTAAGTAATAATATTAAATAACAATTAATAATTTTATATGTTATCATGATTATATAATGACAAAACTATAATAAAATCCATAATCATACATATGTAATTAATTCAAGAACATTCTTTTTTGGGATGGTTTAACTACCCACATGAATGGTGATATGATTTTTTATAATGGAAATTTATGGAAACAAAATTTATGGTAATATATTATATTAATATGAAAATAATGTTTTTTCCTCTAACGGTTATATAAAATTTTAAACATAATATTAATAAACAATGTTTTGTATGATAGAGGTTATCCAAACCAACATGTTTTAAATTTTATCTTTACAAATTATAATGAAAAGTTCCATATAAATAATATATAACATCATAAATAGTTTTATAATTTCTATTTATAATATCTTTAAAATTATTTAAATGATGAATCAATTCTATTACTCCTTTGACCATGGTCAACATAATGAATGAGTTTTAGAGGAATTAATTGAACGTCCCCTAATAGTCTAGGAGGAAAAAAACTATATAAAATAGTGAAATATAATAATAAATGGAAATAAAATAAAACAATATACCAGAAATAGTTTATGAAGAAAATATTTAATTAATATGGTTATTCAGAATGATATACCCACACAAAAAGTGAGTTGTGACATGAGGTGAGTGGTTTTTCATCACAATTTTCATTCTTTGAGACATGTTTTGTATTGTATGCCTATATTATTATATAAGGTGTAAATACTTTCCATTTAACATAATATATTTATATTATATATTTATTAATGGTATATAAAGTTCAATTCATGTTTTCTATTTATTGGGTTTTGATTTGGAAGATACCAAAGCTATAAGCATTTTGTCAACTCAATTTTCTTTCATCGAGTCATAAACTACTTTCCTTGATTATCATATTCCAAGTTTCTTTTATTATACCATTTCAATACTGTGCAATATTTTTTATATTTTTTCAGGAATTTAAATTTTACCATGAAAATATTCCTTGATGATAAATCTCATCCATTCTAGAAAAATGATTCGTTGTTAAGAATAATTTATACCCTTTCTAATGGATCTTTTTCCTTCCATGTTAATTTTTTATTCTCTCCAATGTTCTCCATTATTAATCGGAAACACATTTTTTTAACACCTGTGATATTTATATTTTTCTTTACTAATTTAAATATATGTTTTAACCTTTTTTACGATTTGGGTTTCAGTAAGAAATTTTAGAAAAATAAAAGTGTTCCATTTTCACACATCATTTTTTATCTTCCACTCTAAATATATTTTTTTTTAAATTTTATTTCTTTTCAAGAAGTATATTTCTACTTATTTTATAAAAGTAATTTTTTTCTATTTTCAAATATATTAATATATATTTTAAGATTTATTAGGGATATTTTGTAGTGAAACCATCCACTTTCTTTCTCTAGATGGATTATGTTGATCCTTTAAAGATGTTTTCATAAAACCCATTTATTTCCCTCGGTTAACTATGCTATGATGAAATTATGATTGAGTGCAATTTTTTTTGAAAAACACATGTATATGGTTGTTTATTTGTGGGTTTATATATAACTATCCTAAAAATCGGTTATAGTTCTATATCTCATGATATAATCATGGAAAACAAGTGTTGATACTCACTCTACTATGAGAATTTGGCAATAACACCTACATGACTATGTTATGGGGATTATGTTTTGATTTCTACTTCATTATGTTATGAATTACTATTCTTATGTTTGTTTTATGTAAACATGACTATGTTATTGTTTCACGGATCATTATTATTGAATCACATAGATCATGTCTTATAATAATCCAAATCCTCATTCTGTGACTCATTATTTGATATTTATTCCTTTTTAGTTATGATATATATATGCTAAGATCATGCACCTTGATTATGTTTTGAAACCCTTAGGTTTATATTATGTTTTATTATGATCTTTGATTTTTATTTCCGGGATTTTCCTTCATTGGGAATCTTTTCTCACCCTTTTATATTTTTCTGTTTCTATAGGTTATGAATAAATATACAAAGATGACTTATATAAAAAGGGTGTCTCATATGGTGATTACTTATAGGAAATTTTTAAATAATTGAAAATATGTGGTTTTATACCTAATAAAAAAATATAGTTAATAATTATGGTTCAAGGGCATGTATTTTTATGATATGTATTTAATGATCATCCAAAATGATGTAGTATTTATATAAATGATGTAAAATATATACATGTTTAGTTTTTGGCCACCTCACTTAGGGGATGATACACATGCATATTGGATGTGTTTTTTTTGAAATATTACATCATAGGGATACATTATTAATTGAAGAAACAAAAAATATATTCTATTTTTTTAATTATATTATATGGTTTGATTATATAAGTACAGTTTCAAGGGGGCTTTTGATTGATTTTTTATTGTGATTATTTTGACGCTATTAGGAAAAAATCTCCTGGATGTTTATTTTTTAATAAAAAATTAATTCTGAAAAGAAAACATCTATTGTGGAATAAGGTGTGTTTAAAATGGATTTATAATTAATTATTACTTGAAATTACTCATTGATAATGTGATTTTTAAATTTTAATAAATCAGACTATGTTGACCTTAAACATCACCTAGACTTCTTCACTATAAGGATCAAAGTGTGTTTTCGATCGCCATGGGTTAACAATGATCACCGGGGTTGAAAAAAAGATAAAGTAGTAATTATTTTAACATTTAATAATAAATAAACAAGCATAATAATATATTGAGAAACTAAAATAGTGTATCCCTACATTGAACTTATGTGAATATAAATAAACTATTTTAAATTATGAATCCATCCAAACATGGTTTTTTAAGAACAAATAATCCAAATGATAGATAATGAATAATAGTAATCAATCTTAATTATACAAGCAAAAAATGAAAAATAAATACATAACATAAATCAAAATAGTAATAAATAAAAGATAAATATAAAAGTTTTTCTAGTTGGATGATACAACACTTTCTCAAAACAAAAACAAACCACCAATAATAAAAAATACCGCCATATGATCTACAATAAATCACTACATCAATACATCAATTAACAGACCAAGAAGAACACCAAACATACTAGGATCAATACCCAGAACATGTATAAAATATTTGATCAATATACACATATATCTGTGTGTATGTTTAACGGTATCAATAGGATTTTATCAAAGAGTATATGAAACTAATTTAATAAAATATTTCATCAATTCTAGTTTTAACATCATTTATAAAATATATTTCCCTAACAAAAAGTAAAAAAGGAAAAAATATCAGACTTTTAACCTTTTCTAAAACCATAAGGTGAATCCTTTTGGAAAGAAGACCACAACCAGCCTTTAAAATAATGATTCCAGACATATAAAGATTAAAATAATTTCTTTTGACATATTCTTTCAAAACCCCATTTTTAACCACCAGGAATGGAATCTATATTTTATAATGGATAAAACAATAAAATATTTAAAAGAATGTACTTACAAGATTTTGAAAATAAAAATAAACATTTCTATCTTTTAAAAACATTCACAAATAAACTTTTTAATTTATTTTTGAAAACTAAAATAAACTATAAATAAACCAAGAATATAGATAAAAAAGAACAATTAAATAAATAAAGTATTATAGACTTAAATAATGAGAACCAAAAGGTGTCAAAATGATAATAAGAGAACTAGGGGAATAAAATAAAGTACATGGAGAAGATACCCTGACATAAATAACAACAGAAGAACTAAATGTCATGGGAAACTCACTAGGCCCTAATGTGAGAAGGTATAAGACACACTGAAGTTTAACCTTCTACTGGCATTACGATTCATTCCAAAAAATGTGAAAACTTATAATTAAATCTCACAATATTATTGGGAAAATTTCCATATTAGCTACTATAGACTAACCAGATACTTCTCCATGTTAGCTCCCATAATCTTATCAGCTGTTCTTCTTGAGTATCTCCAATAATCTAAATTTAAAATTCTATCAATTATCTCCCACCATCTAACCAAACAATCCCATATTAAAGACTCAACCAATACTAGGGATCACTAACTAACATCCAAAAAAATTTATTATAGAACAAATAGATATTTTACTTATCTAATTAGGTTCCCCAGACCTAGATAGAATTGCGGTGAATAATAAATAAACAATATAATAATCACATATAAAAATTATAAACATCAATAAATAATCCCTATATTACCCCCAACACCATATCAATAAATAATCCCTTTTAAAAACAATTCATATGAATAATATTTTTTTTTCACAACACATAAAGGGGAAAACATGAAATGAGAGATAATCAAGAGAGGATCCCAACAAATCTATTCAATCATTAAAAAAACTAATTTCATAAATTTAGAAAATGAGAATTTAAATCCAACACCTAGAAAACTAATTTAAAACCATCCTTTGAAAACCAAACATGGTTTAACACTTTTAAAACATCTCTTTCCTCCCTTGGGAGTCAATTAAACACAAACAAATCCCTCTAATTGGATAAAAACCATTAAAATTAGTAATATATATTGAAAACAAAAATGTGGGTATGTATCTTTCTTTTATCAATAAATTAAATGAATAGGGAAACTTAATTATTTTCAAAGAGAATATGATAGAATAGAAATTTTAGTTATAAATGAATACTAAAAATTAATTTAAAATCACTTATTCCAGGTATCAAAATAAGTTAATTTTTTTTACAAAACTGTCATTGGTATCACATATAATTATAATTTAACAATAAATGAATTTAAACAATCCAAATAATTCCAAGAAATTTTGAATAAAATAATTTCAAAAAAACACCTATCTCAATAAATCAGAAACCCATCAACTTTAATGATTGAAGGAAAACCGTAGAAATAAATAGAATATATAAACCCTAAAAAATAAAGTAACCATTATTAGAATAACCTTAACCATATAATTGACCTCTGAAACATTTGAGTTTCATGGGAGAAAATATAACCAAGGTGAAATGGATATATATGAAAGAATAGAGAATAAAAGAGGATATTGATCATGAAAAACCACTTGAAATCAAAGAGGGGGATCAAAACAATTATTAAAATAAGGAGCGAGATTCACCTATTATGATATCTATTATAAGATACATAAATGTGGAAAATTTAAATACCAAGAGACATGGATTTTATAGGGGTAGAAAAGGGAAAATAATAAAATTAAAAATATGGGTGAATATAATCTATATCATGGACCTATCCACTACAATATGGATTCTTTTAGGAACCCATCATGAAGTGACCCTCCTGGTCATAATATGACAGTCCTTCTCTTGGAGGATCCAGAAATCTTGAGCCTGAAGAAAACACAAAATGGGAATCCTCCTTCATATCAGGAAATGATACCTTGACCAAAACCATGGCATGACACTCACCCATCACATATTCTCTAATCTCACATCATGAAATTTCATAAAGGCACTTTATATTTAAGAGTCATTGCAATGGCCTTAAAACCTCTTCAATAGTTTAGTGTTCATATTTTCTTGAATTTCAAATAGCCTAAGACTATTACATAATATGTCAGAGTAACTTCTCATTCATTGAATAAATAACCTTATTGTATATGTAAGAGTACCTTTTTTTTACAATCATGTTTGAGAAATTTAAATTTTTATCTCCCATATACATATCATGCTATGATTCCCTTGGCCGTGAAGTGAATTACAAAAATTCCGTAAGGTATAGAAAATATCTCATTGGAAAATAAAAAACAATCATGATATGAATCCATTTTCCATGATGTGATCCTTGACTAGCTTCAGCTCAAAAATATAATTGAATAGATAGTCACACCGTAATTCCCATGGGCCACAACAAGATCGATTTTTAGTCAAAAATGTTGAAAACATTAAAAACAAAAAAATACAAAAATTCTCAAAATAACCCATTACTATATATAGTATAATACTAGAATAACATGAGTTTGTCACAATTATTCCCACCATGAAATTTTTTTCCTCTAGAAACTCATGATTAAATTCTAAAGGCTGTAATATAAAAATCTCTACACACAATATATGTGGTGGGAGGGTTGGGGAAAGACTCAAATTGGTCGATTGAAAAATTTTAACTAAGGAATAACTTAATTCCTTAAAATCAAGATAATTAGTCCTCATACATGATCAAACATATATAAGAATAATCCAAATCATTATTAATGATATATAGAGATAAGAGATCAAGGATATATATAATAGTTCTCTCTAATAGTTATAATTCATCCAAAATGAAGATTCAAAGATATGCATATTCCCACTGGAAGGGTAACACAAAAATAAACATCTCCCCTCATATCACCTAGGAGAATTAAAATTATACACCAACCATAAATAAAAATTCAAGAAAACAATTCTAGATTATATAAAGGAAATAAATCATAGGAGAATACCTTATAAACCATTATATAAGTTCAACAAATCCATCAATATCCCATAACATTGTTAGGTTAAAATAATACAAAGATACATAATGGGGGGGGGGGGTGGTGAATTGTTTCTCTTTAATAATCTTAGAAATATTTTTGATTTCATATTTCATTGATATTTATGAAGATATGAATAATTTTTTTCAATAATTATTTTGATAAATGGATAAAAATTAAAGAATAACATAACAAATTTTATAGTAGCTCAGGGAACAAAGATCCCCTAGTACACTCCACAAATGCTCTCTCTATGAATTCAGTGATTATAACTAGAAACATCCTCTTATCAAAAGACCTTCAAAAATAGTGTTTAGGTAGTTAAAATCTTTACAATAAGGCATTAACTATTCTTCTAGTTATTTTACAAGAAACTAGATTCTCCATATA
The DNA here is from genome assembly GCA_963277665.1 of Viscum album. Lineage (NCBI taxonomy): Eukaryota > Viridiplantae > Streptophyta > Magnoliopsida > Santalales > Viscaceae > Viscum > Viscum album. Next base: position 5,692,416 of record OY728129.1, read on the forward strand.
TTAGTTCTAGAAGGGTATAATCCCCCACAACTGAGTTCAAGAAGACAAAACTCAAATAAATCAAAAGTGTTTTATTTGGTTGATTAAATGGGTTATTGATCATAAGTGTATTAGAAACTTATAGAATATAGTTCTTCTTACTAAATGGAAAATTTCTTCAAGAAAAAATATATTTAAAGATATCCTAGATGTGAATGATCATTAATAAAAATAGAAACAAATAAATAATAGTAGTTACACAACATTATCTTGAAACATGTTTGTCTCCAAAGTGTAGCTTCTTCATAATAATAAATTAATTCATTATTTTGTTTCTTTACATTAGTTTTTTTCTTTAAAAATATATTTCCCATATAATATAATATGATCCACTTAAATGAAAAAAATTCTTTTTCCATATATATATATATAAATATCATCTTTCATTTGGTTGAGTAAATCAAAGAATTTTTCCAGAAAATTTACAATTATTTGCATCATAAATTATCCAAGAGACTCTTATGTTCCCTTAGAAAAATTAATGATTTACTCCATTGAACACAATATTTATAATGAGTCATAAAACATATTTAAAATGACATTTACTATCATCTATATCGTTTTAGTACTCACATAAAATATCATTAATTTTAAACTCCGTTGTTGAATACTCAATTGTTGGGTTCATTCACATAACTACATAATCCAAAAATAGGTTTGAAAAAGTATGGATATTCAAAAATGCAGGGTTGATGATGTACATTTTTTTTACAAACATAGTGTTGATAAACAATACTTTCATTTTCCCAAACATAGGGTTCCTTCAAAACATAGCATTGATAATCCATACTTTCCAAAAGCATAGGGTACATGGTCCATACATGTTATTTCAAATGTAGGGTTAATAAACCATACATTATAATTAAAAAATTAGGGTATAAAAAACATTTAGATTACATTGAAATATGTTCAGAAAAAAATTAATAAATATTTAAACCTATAAATAAGACAAACATCTCAAGGAATATATTCATGGAAAATACTTATATCAACTTTATTAGTAAAAAAGGTATTTGTGAGCATCAATATGAATAAATGTTATTGAGTATTGTTGAGATAATACATTACAAAAAATATCCTACTATTTAATGATAAAAAAACCCATAACATAACTTATATAAAATATAGGAATTGTAAATAAGTATAAAATAATATATTTCAAAAGACACAATATAGATTATTTGATCATTTAGTATTAATTTACATAGAGAATCCATTACTTTCAATGAAAATAGAAACTGGTAATAGAACCAATATTTTTTTGTTTAACCAATTTTCTACCTCATTTTATGATAGTAAAAAGAAAGAAGATGAAAATAGATTAAAACACATTCAATGCAGCATATAACTATAAATAAATGTTATATTCTACTTAAAACTAAAATGATATTTGTTTTATTTATATAAATGGATGGAAATAATGATAAATATCAATAAAATAAACAAAATAATTTAATAAATAAAGGTTTTAATGAAAAGAAATATTTTGGCTAAGAGATGTTTAAAATATAGGACTGAATGAATGTGAGAGGGATGGTTGAATAGAGGTGTCAAACTCAAGAAAAGATCAGACAACCTGAAGAAGTGACTTCAATTCTTCCATCTTCCCTCTATACATTTTAGTAACATTTTTAGCCAAATTTTACATCCAAATATTTGAATCTTGACTAATATATAAAATTTCAACAAAATTAACTTTTAAAAACTCATGATCTATTTATTTTCACTGAAATTATTGTGAGAGTATCTTACCAAACTAATTAAAATTAATCTTTATTTTTGGTTCTCCTAAAGATAGTTTTTAATTAGATATCTCTTATTGTCGAACAAATCATTTAATGGCCAACTATCACCTTGATGTGTATGAAGCCAATAATTGAAAGTGGACATGAAAAATATAATAGATTCAAAACTTTTGACTAAATTTTGATAAGTTTTAGGTGAATATGAAGATTATCTAGACTTACTGGCACTAATTTCAGAAGATTCAAACTGACTCCTTCCATAACTTTTTCAAAAATCCAATTTTTTTGATACACAATGTTTAGATATATCCAAACTGACCAGTTATTTCTATATGAAATGCATCAAAATATCTTTTTAAAATTGAACTTCCTCTGAGATTGTATATTTTTCCTGATTAGATTCAAGTTCCACTATTGTAATAGTTTTATAATTCAAATATACTAATTATTTCCTTGTAGATTCTTGTTCAATTTAAATTCATTAATTTACTTTTGACAGTTTGTTAAAAATAACAAAAAAAATATTCAATTCAATTATTCAAAGAATCATAATATTCTTCTTATTGGGATTAATATGGTTTTACTATATCAACCAAAGATAAATATATTTATTTATCTTTTTCTCTATATGAATAAAATTTTATATCAAGAACCTGTTTATTCTCAGTAGGCTCATAAATATATTTATCTAAATAATCAACTATAACTAAAACTGATTGAATTTATGATAACCTTGTAGTTTTACATACTACTTATTTTTCATTATCATTTTCTTTAACATTATCTTGAACTTATTATTTACCATGAATCCTTGAATCTTAATTTAATATGAATCCTCTTTCTATGGATTTTTATCTTGGTTTTTAAAAAGTTTCTCTTTCTCTTCTCTAATGACTGGTTTAATTTTAGATTGGTTTTCTTATGGAATGACTGAAACTCTTAAAAGCATTGTTTGAGAGGTTTCAAATGTTACAGAAGCCTATGGACTTGGTGTCTAAACTGTAGGATCCTATTCTACATGTTCATAACTTTTTATTGGATATATGATAAGGCCCTCATTATTTTCTTCTTCCAAATTTTATTCAAGAGATTGAGGGAAATATCTTAGATTTTTTGGATCAAATACACGAGATCTGATTTAACATATCTTTATTTTAACTTCACCATATATTATTTATTATGCAACTACTTATTTTCAAATTATGACTGCACCAACAAATCAAAAATTTCATTTCCCCATGAGTAATAGGAACATATTTTTGTTCAGATTATACAACAACAAGTAATAGTTTTCCTCCAATGGTAAACTAGAATAAAACTTTTTTCCTGAAAGTTACATCATTTACATTGTTAATGTGATGACACTTGATGTACATCTTTACATCTCGATTCATGCCACTTTTATATAGTATTAATGAAATTATCCTCCCATAAGGAAAAAAGACATTCTTTCCTCTTCCTGGAAACAATGATGAATGTAACATAATATGTATCTTGTGAAATTAAACATAATATCACTCATCATCAATATATATATATAAATATCAAGATATATAATATTTTCAAGATCATCAATTCTTATAAATATTGATGATTGGATAAACATGACATGAAACTTATGGCCAACCTCAAGAACTTTTACAAACATTTTCTTATTAGGGTAGAACTGAAGAGTAACAAAATAATATCATATGATTAATGTTCTTGATTTATAATTGATTGAAGATCGAAATGAATGAAAATTTCTTTGGGACACTAAAAAACAACATCTATTTTGGCCTTAGATATAGAAAAATACTTATTATTTACCTGAGATATGATAATGTCATATATATGACCAAAAATGAATTAAAAACTTCTATAAAATTATTTAATTATATATCAAAAATAAACTTAGTGTTTCCTTTAGTAAAAAGAAATTCCATTCCATGAAAATATTGATTATTCCTTATAAGAATATTTTCTTTGATAGATCTATTCAAAATCTATAACATTTCGTTGAAAATGTTTTCTATAGCTGATGCATTGTCTCTTTTTTCCACTTTTTTCACATTCATATGTTCCCATAATCATAAATATTTATATGAATTAAATTTTTAAATGTTTTGATTATAGGGATTTGAATGTAAAACTAGATATCTAAAATTAAAAAGGGTTCAAATACAGAGGATAAGAGTGAAAGAGAGAGATATGGGTTTCCAAAGGTTTTAGTGATGATAGTTTTCATTTCCCGAGTCAATTACTGAGTTTAATCATTATTTAATTATTTATATGGAAAATGCAATTGTTTTTTAAAATGAATGAAATTTTGGTTTTAGTTAAACAAGAAATAAATAAATAATAACCAAATAAAAAGCGATCAATATATGTATTAATGATTTTTTTTAAAAAAAGTTCATTTAAAATTAAATATTCTTAACATACCCTTAATAAAATAAGAACTAGAAGTGGAAAGTGGTTTAGTAAAAATATCGGTAAGTTGATATTAAATATTTACAAATTATAAAGGTATATAATTTTTTAGAATATGATATCTTAGAAAATAATTTATTATATTAATATTTATGGTTCTTGAGAGACTTACGAGTTTTTTATGAAATATTAATTACCCTTGCATCATCATATAAAATAGTGATATTATTTAAATGAAGTCGAAATTATTATAAGGTGTGATTCTTCAACAACAATTGTGCTCAAAAACTAATAGGAGATATATATTATTTCTTATCTATTTACATATCAATTTAATGTTGTTTATTACTTGACCATGAAACTAAATACTTTCCTAAAAAGTGATAGGTTCTTTATGTTCTTTTTCTATTTATTATTCACCCTCCAAAATCACTATTTGAATATGAAATTAAATTAAAATTAGATGTTTTTGGGTAAATTAGATCTTGGAAAATAATTCATTTTAAATATATAAATTTTTTTTATAATAGTAAGATGTGATTTGTTTGGGTTTTATTTAAATTTAACACATAAACATACAGAGAAATTATGTCCAACATACTAGTAGTAAGGTAAAATAAACTACCAATAATACCACTATATAACTATTTATCAACTGGTTTTCCAGCTTCATCCATTTCATCTTTTAAATTTGTATATATGGGAGTTGTATAAGTCTTACTATTTTATAGTCCAATTTTCTTAATAAGTCAATAATGTATTTTCTTTGATTTAATATATTTCCACAATCTTTTGGAGAAATTTGAAATACCAAAATAAATTCATTTTTCCATTAATAATCATTTCATTTTTTTCATAATATTTGAAAAATAATTATAAATTTTTTTATTTTTTGAAAAAAATATCATTTACATAAAATTTTTCAAATAATACACAGAAAAAATTGTTTTATTAAAAAGATTAAAATATGATAACCCTGTAGAAAATAAACATTCAAATAAAAAGAGATTAATATTTCAATAAAAAACCCTAGGTGCTTTTTTAAGGCCATAAAATTATTTAGTAATTTTGAAGAGAAAATTTAGTAGATGGGGGTTTTCAAAACCCAGAGGTTGTTAAATATAAAATTCCTCCATTAAATATCCATGTTAAAAAAGTTGATTTTAACTCTATCCAATATAATCCAAAATTTATATGAGATTCATAAGATAAAAGGATCCTAATTTCTTCTAATGTTTCAACAAGTGAAAATGCTTAATCATAGTATATTACTTCTTCATGAATGTATTCATTTTATACTAATCTAGATTTATTTCTAGTAATTATCCCTTGGTCATCTTTCTTGTTTCTAAAAACCCATTTAGTTCCTATTATTGGATAATTATTTGGTCTGTCAACTAATTCCCAAATTTTTTCTCTATTGAATTAATTGAGATCTTATTTCATTGTAATCAACCATATATCATCTTTTAAAGATTATTCAATATTTCTAGGTTATAATTGTGATATGAATACATACAATTCAATTATGTTTCCAACATTTCTTATAGTTGTTATTATAGTATTTAAATTTCCTATAACAGTTTCTAAAGGTTGATCTTTTCTATTTCTATATTGTCTAGGTAAAACACTTTTAGGTTTATCTAATTTATGTCCTTATATACTAGACATAATTTCATTTATTTTATTTTTAAAATTAGTCTTTGGTTATTCAAGCCTCATTTTGTAAAAAGAGTAAAAAATTTCATCTGTTTGATCTTTATATTTATCAAAATAATCACATTTATCAAACTTCACATGGAAAGATTCTTCAAAACTCCTTGATTTTTTATACACTATATAATATTTATATATAGTATAACATCCTAGAAATATTCCTCCATTAGTCTTCATATTCAATTTATCATAGTTTTCTTTAGTATTCAAGATATACACCTTTCATATATATACATTAGAGTTCCTCACTTTAGGATTATTTATTCGAAATTTCACAGGGTGTATTTTAAATAAGAGCATGTTGTGTTTACATATTGTTATGAAAAATATGTTGTAATAATATATTCATTGGAATATTCCTTTCCATATATTGAATAGTTTTATTTCTTCTTTCAAAAACTCCATTATGTTGTGGTGTTATTGATCCAGAGAAGGTGTGTTTAATTCCAAATTTTTATGAAAATAATAAAATTCTTAATTCCCAAATTATCCACCATGATTACTTATAAATGACATTATTTTATAATATGTTTCATTTTAAAAAATATTACAAAAATATTTCAAAAATAGGTAACACTTCACTATTATGCTTTCAAAAATAAACCAAAGAAAATATTAAAAAATTATCAAATAATACAAAAACAAATAATGTTATAGTCTAAACTTCAATCCTTGATAGTCCAAACTAATCCATATGGATAAGTTCTAGTGATTTAGATGCAATAACTTTTCTAATTGATTTGAAAGATGATTTATACTGTTTTTTAATTTGGAATGCATCACGAAATCTAGCATTATAAAATTTAAGACTAAAAAAATTAGAAAATAAGGGTTACTTAGATAATTTATATAATATAAATATATTTTAGTTTCCAAGTCTTATATGCTTTCTCCAAGACTCATTTTTAATATCAGTTAAAAAATTAATTTTTTACATAAGGAATCAAGATCCACTATATAAACATTTTCAGTTCTCGGTGATCTAAATTTAAGAAATTTCTCTTTGAAAATTGGGAAAGAATTTTTAGTGAAATCAACTTAAAACAATCATCACAATGTTGAGAAATACATATCTGTTTTTTCTTTATTCCATGAAAATATAACACTTTATTGATGAAATTTACTTTTTTTCTTTAACTGAACCGACACTAATTATCTTTGTCTCAAACCAAGCTAGTATGACATCCTACCCAACACCTAACTCGATCCATGGTATAGCTCGAATGGAGGTCTTGATCCCCATGGGCTGGAAACTAGGGACTAGGTATCAATAATATACTTTGGGAATAATCTCACCCATTTATATAATCATATAAAAACAAAAATAATAAACATCACTATAAATGATAACCATAACCAAAAGCGGTATTTTGTTCGTAAATTTCATGGTTTACAACAATGACCAAAACCAAAAGAAATAAAATAGAATGGGAGAGACAAAAATATCCCAAAAACCTCCATATAATAAGAGTGACATCAACCTCAATCCACCACCTCTAACACTTGCAATAAGTGGAACACAAGAAACCAGATCAACCATCACCACCATGATACAAATTACCTGTACCTAGGCCATATATAGAAAATTATACATACACATAAAGGTGTGTGTAGGGTGCGATCCAATTTATAGTAGGATACAATCCAAAAGAAATATTTATTTTGATAACATTAGAAGAAAAATGAACATGCACATTTCCATAATAATATTTATAAATTTCATTAAATTTTTTAAGGAAAAATATCTCAAGAAACACTTTTTATTAAAAACCCTTTTCTAAAATATGATTTATTGAATTAAAAATTTATATATGTTCTACCATATGATGATGAGTAGAACCACGCCACCTAATAATCATGTTACAAAAGGGAACATTAAAAAATCCCTTTAAAAAAATTGCACAAGTGAGACCTTATGAACCTCATACCTCGGTGATCAAAGCTTCTAAATAAACTACCAACATCATTCCCATGCATGATCCATTAGGGGGATACCATCCCACTTCCTAATGGCCTTTTTATCATAAGATAAAACCAATAACTTTCTCATGCATGAGTCACTATAGGAGAAATCATCACAAGGTCTTATGGTCTCTAATCATATTACTTGTTTAGTTAGTAGTGTAGCATCAATAATTTTGGATGAATCTAGGACACACCACTTCCATGTCAACTGGTATACTAGTTCTAGTATGCCCACCAAGATACCTAGGATTCCCTTGGTACTCATATTCTATTTCACCTATCACATAAATCATCAATTTCATATACACATGGAATGAATCATGATCTCAAAAGTAAATCACCACTTTTAAATTTTTACATTGATATAACAATCAAAACACATATGGAAAAAATGATTTTCCATAAAAAAACCACTTTACATTTCACATGCACACCAAAACCATTTAGAAATAAATTTAACAAAACTTTCAAATTCTTGAAACCCATTTGGAATAATAACTAGAAGAAAATATATTGAATCCAACCATTTCCACGGTAAAATACCCTTTCAGATTTCAATTCACTTCAAATCCATTTTACAACATGCTTCACATCACTTTCACAATTCAGAGACGCATTTAAGGTGAAAAAAATAACTACCAAGAAAAAAAACTTTTCTCTAGTAAAATTAAAATTTAACACATTCAAAAGTGTAAATCTCTTCGAAAACACATTTCACACATTTCACATAAGGCATATAACATATTAAAGAAATATGAAAATGAATCAAACATGAAACATAACCACCTTACATTAGAAAACCCATTTTCACCACATGAAAAACTCATAACCTTTCCAAAAAATACTTTTCACCACACAAGAAATCCATAGAACACAATTAAACAACAAAGAAAGAAATCCAGAACCCTTTAATTATGTAAAATCATGGAGGCACCAACCTCACACTTGGAAGCTTCTGGAAACTGATGTGAAACCACAAACACACGACCATAAGGCCCTATAAAAGAAATATCTAACAACAAACATCATGATTTCACCCAACATCTCATTATTGGAACCTAATTTGTTCTAATAACCCATTTTAAAAGAATAAATCATGAAATATGGAAGAGAAACCCAAGAAAGAGGGAGATTTTTTTTTAAAGCGACTCACATGAGGATTCCTTGATGATTTAAGAATAAAAAAAATAAAAAAATTGATGCTAAAAGGCTTCAAGAAGGACTGGAGGAATCTACCATGGAGTAATATCCCGTATGGGGTATATTTGAGGAGATATAGGGTTAAAATAATAGAGGGTAGAAATGAATTTTCCACTTTTTAATGACCTGGATAGGTCACAAAATTTTCCGGCATTGTTTTCCAAACCATGCAGAAACCGCACATCCCTCACTATCTGAGACGAACATGCCGCATTGTTTTCCCACACAGTTTTTCAAACCATGAAAAACCCTATGGTCACCACTTTCCAAAATGAAAATTTGATTCATGGTTTTCAGGGAAAGGGTGCATGGTTTCCCCAAACTACGCACCAACCATGCGTCACTTGATGCCAATCCCAAAATCTACATTTTCACCGAAAACTAATTGGGAACCCAAGGGATAAATACTATACTAAAAAAATAATACGTCAAAACAAAATCAGGGATGTGACAATTATCCACACCGTGAAAACTTTCTTCCCCCATAATGTCAACTCGAATCTTGATCATGGAACAAAAAAGGATATTCATCCTCAACCCAATTACTGTTCTCCCATGTCTCATGGTCATTAGTACCATGCTATCAAAGAACTCAGACCTATGAAATAGACATCCCATGAAGAGCTTTCTCATTTTAATCCACAATCCAGAACAGCCACTCAAACATAGACAAATCAGGTTCTAACTCCGACTCTTCCCAACTCAGCATATGGAATGGATCTGGGTTATAAATTTTTAGATGAGAGACATGAAACACGTCAGGAATTTCCATCAATTGAGAGAGATAATCTATCCTTTATTCCAATATACCAATATGATCTATAATCTCAAAAGGTCTGACATGCCTCGATGTTAACTTCTATTGCTTACCCAAGAGAGGATGACCCAAGCAAGGTGCCACTTTCAGAAAAACCCGGTCACCCATAAAAAAATAAAAAAAATTAACACCTCTGAACAAAAAAAGACTTATAGAAACTCTAAACTTTCAAAAACTGCTTCTTGATCAACTTAAAATATTTTGACATTTCTTGCAGAAGGATTGACTCCAACAATGAGGCCTTAACAACCTCATCCCAACACAAAGGCGATTGACATGACCAACTATCAAGCACCTCAAAAGGAGCTATTCTAATCAAGGATAGGTAAGTATTACTATAAAAGAACTAAAACATTCCCAAATGGTTATCCCATGAATATATGAAATCCAAAACACATGCCTAGATCATGTCTTCTAAAATATTATTCAACAACTCCATCTGACCATCTGTTTCAGGATGGTATGACACTACTACAAAACTAGTTTAATCTAGTGCTAGAGCTTTAACACTATTAGTAAAAAATACCATTAAATTTCCCCTTTATCCATGCTAAAAAAGAGATATTAAATGGGATCTTTAACAGTTCTTTTTTTAGTGTTGTTAAAGGGGGTCTTTTACATTGCTAAAAAAGGCCCTTTTGAAGGGTGCCTTTATCAGCGCTTTTAAAAAAGTACTGATAAATGGGGCCTTTTAAAAGAATTTTTTGTAGCACTAATAAAGGTATACTAAAAAACAATTATATTTCATTACTAATAAAATATAAAAATCTAAATATATTTATATTGATATAAATATAATACATATTTTTTAAAATATGTTTTAGATAAGGTAAATAGGCATTTAAACTTAATATATAAGATATTTTTTGAATAAGAATTATAAAATAAATAATTTTTTAACTATGAATTTTCTTATTATCACTAAATAATTTTCATTTAATATCAATTTGAAGATAATAAAAATAAAAAATTCAATAAAATATCTAAAATAAGTTAAAAATGTAACTCAAACCTAAAACGATAATAAATTTTTATCCAGGTGTCCGTTTGTGGTCTACCACATATCAAATCAAAGCCCATGATGAGTTATATTACCCTGGTGATAGATTTAAACCTCTACTACATTTTTCAAGGGAAAAAGGCCCATAAGGCCTCCAAAAATGAGTTTTTAGTTGGGGTACTCTGATTTTTGTAACATTCGATTGATTTCCAACCTCGTTTAAGGGGGTCTTTTAGCCTTCTTTGGGTTGATAGTGAATTTATTCTCAGATCTTACATTCATATTGATATTTTGGTTTAGAAATGTTATCATTTTTCATAATGTAATTTTATTTATAAATAAGTATTTGCATGTTTTCTTATTTTTATTTTCATAAATCACTCATATAAATAAACATATCAACATATTTTTTTAAAAACACATATTTTAATATATGTAATTAAATAAATATTCTAAAAATGTATTTAAAAAAATATATAACAATTATTTACATTATATATACATATACATATGTGTGTATTAATAAAGAGATATATATTTATATTATATTCTAGTATATATAAATGAATATAATATATCATATATTAAAATAAATATAAGTATATATATCACACACACACACAAATATATTATATAAATGTATTTTAAAATAAGTATATAAATAAATAAATAAATATATATAAATATATATAAATAGAAATATAATTAAATAGATAACAAAAAGACACCGTTTATTGGTATAGGCGTTCCATCTTTGAAAAAGAGGTGTAAGGTTCAAATCCAGGAGGGCACACATAAGGCTAGAAATTCACAAAGCATTGATAAAAGGTAGTGGGGTGAAAAGTGTTGATAAAGGGGTGGGGGGGGGGGGTGGAGAGCTATTAAAGCAGTCAAAAAAGTGCTACTAAGAGTTTCATGTTCTTATCCATGATCAAATTGTAAGTGCTTTATTAGTATTGATAATGTCCTTTTATATAACTATTAATGGCCTATTTTGTAGTAGTGTGAAGAACTCAACATGACCTATGAGCCCATAACATTATGAAGGTATTCCAAAAGCCACAAGGTAAAATGGGGGTCCCAGTTTGAATCAATTATTAACGATACACCATGAAGCATAATAATCTTCTGAACATACAACTCACCCAGATCAACCACCTTGGATGAATCCTTGATCAGAATGAAATGGAATGATTTGGTCAGAGAATCAATAACTAACCAAATTGAATCCTCCACTAGAGTGTATGAGGTATCCTAAAAATAAGTTAAATGGTGATCTCGTCCCACTTCTAGGTAAGAATAGGTAGTGACATAAGAAAATTGGAGGGCCTTTAGTGCTCTGATTTAACCTACTAACATGTATAAAACTGTGATACAAAGTCATCTATGTCCCTCCTCATACCTAGAGACTATAAACGAAGGTGACCATCATAAAAAGTTTTGGTGGCACTATGATGAATAGACCACTAAGACTGTTGGTTATCATGAATCACCACCTTCCTCATAGACAATGTCACCACAAAGTGACCGCTAAAGCACAAAACTCCCTCTAGATAAAAGGACCACTTGAAAGTCATCTCCCCACCATTTAGAAACTCCATATAATTCAATAATAACTCATCAATCAGATTCTCTTGTCAAATAAACTCTAGAAGGGAAGGTGTTAGTTGAACACTAGCCAAGAACACACCTCCAATGCGTTCCTTGGTCTCTCTAGGTGTATCTGATCAATTAGGCCCACTAAAGACCACTCATCATTGGATTCCTTCAACACTTGAACTGTTAATTTTATTTTGAATGTATCTTATACCACATTAAATTTTCATAGGTTAAAAAATATAAAAAATGAACCCTTTAAGGTACTCAACCCCACGACGTTGCCTCAAATTTAGATTTTTTATGAGAGAATTTAGGCCAAAGTATTATAATAAAAATAAAATATAACATTTTCCACAAAAAGATAGTGGTGATAGATATTCAAGTGGTTCATGACTAACTCTTACTCCAAGTCATGGGTTGTAAAATTCTTTTCATGTGGTCAAATATAGAAAGGACAACAAGACACCAAATGGTTCTTAGGCATCATAACACACCCAATACCCATACATGAGTCATCAAAATAAACCACATATCCCTATCATAATTCTAGTAAAATCATAATAGGGGATATGTCTGATCACTAATTAAGATCCTCAAAGGATTATTGAAATTATGGGATCCATTATAAATTCACCCCCTTCTGGGTGAGAGCCATTATAGAAAATGAAAGATGACAGAAATCTTGAAAAAACCATATGAAATTCCTTTCTAGGCTAAAAAAGCTTCTGATTTCAAACACATTCTTCAGCTGGTCCCATGGAATCACTGCACCGAACTTCTTAGGTCCAACTAAAACACCTTTCTCTGAAATCAAATGACCTAAAAACTACACCACCCTAATATAGAGGGTGAATTTTCAAAACTTTTCATTGAGAAAATGGTCCTGAAAAGAACCTAGAGAAATTATAGAATTCCTCTCAAGCTCCTCCTCGCTCCTTAAATAGACCTGTATGTCATCCAAAAGTACCGAAATAAAAGAATCAAGATACTAGAGGAACACCCTATTCCTAAGATCCATAATACAACTGGAGCATTTGTCAATCTAAAAGGCATCAAGAAATACTAAAAATGGTTGTACATGAATCAGAAGGTTGTTTTGGGAACATTTTCCGATCTAACCCTAACTCCGTGATACTCAGAATGCAAGTAAATCCTAAAAAACAACCTTTTACATTTAGGTGATAAAAAATGTTATCAATTATGGGTAAATGATATTTTTTCATAATCAATAACTTGTTCATCTTCCAGTAATCAATACCCAACTAGAGAGACTCATCGACTTTATTTTCAAACAGAACTGGGGCAAACCAAGGAGACATTCTTAAGAGAATGAATCCTTTGGATTCCAAATCATCCATCTATACCTTTAATTACCACAACTTGGTGGGGGTACATATGGTATGAGGGAAGAGATATCAGCTATTTTCTCATCACCAAATCAATGGATAAATATACATCTCACTCTAGATGAAAACCCATGAAATCATTTGGAAAAACCTTTGGGAAATCATCTAACATAGAAGGTAATCCACCCTCAGGAGCATGATCATCATCCTACTGCATGAGCGACGAGATATGATAAAAAAGGTTTCCCAATTCATGGAGTCGATGTCTAGTATGCCCCGACCAAGGATCCCATTAACCTTGACAAATATGGGTACTTCTATCCGGTACAACAAAACTATCTCACCAAATATAATAATTTATGTTCACCTGAAAACACACCATCCAATCCATACCAAGCATCACATCAAAGAGGTATATATTCAAAATAAGAAAATTTAATTCCAACTCGACCACTGACATGGTGAGTGCACAAGAAAAAAACCTAAAAATATTCCGTCACTTATTACAAGTCCGCGTTACCAACTCCATCGCATATGACAGAAGATCAGTTAGTAAATTTAACACATCCAAAAATGGGAGGAAATAAAATAAATAGAGGAAAAAATATTAAATATAATAACCAATAATGATGATGTAATAAGAATGGTACCTTGAACTATCACAAGACCTGCATCTGATTCCACTGGGGATCATTCAACAACAAGATGTTTCCGCATTTTAGCCTGAGATTGGGAATGACCATTGCTATATGGATCTTCCATGAACTAAATCTACCCAAAAGTGGATCTAGCCCAGCCACCATGACCTCCAAACTGAGAACCTGAAATCTTGAATGGTTCTAATCAGGTAAACACCCCCACAAAATCTATATATCATCCACTACTCTAATATGGGCATACCACCTTGTAAAATTATTGAAAGTTCCCCATAACTCTACACTGATGTCAAGGTCTGGGTGGAGATGAACATGCATTTTACATGTATCGTGACATCATACATTGATGGCAAACAACTAACCCAGCATCAGAAGCCACATATGATGATATTTGGGAAACATAGCCTAAACTACCACCTCCCTTCTTCCCATGCTCGTAGCACTTCCTATTCCTTTCATATTAACTCCCACTGCCCACTACTAACACTTATCCCATGAAACCATACATTCCTTTATGATAAATATTGACCATAATATCATGATCAAACACTTTTGTATAAGTCTTATTCTTGAAGAATAAGACATAATATCTTATCTTTGGTTGCAAACCTATCTCAAACCTCTGATCCTTCTACTGCTCATTGGTAACGATATCAAGTGTGTAATAAACTAACACTAAAAAGTATTTAGCATAATCCATCATGGTCTGATATACCTGGATAAGCTCCAAAAACTCCCAAGACCATGAGAAATCCAAAATTTTATGAAAATAATACCCTTTTAAGACAACATTAATGTCTCTCTAGAATATCTACTCATGGTTTCCATCTTCCAAGATTAAGTCACACCACTTTCGTCTGGGTCCTTCTAACATGAACAAATCACATTTCACTCTAATTGCCTAATGAGTATCAAGAAACTCAGACATACTCTCCATATTCTCAAGAAATTCACATGATTCCTAAGGTTCCACGCTACCTCAGAAAAGAGGAGTCTTGTTCTCGAGGAACTACAAAAATGTTTCCCTTCTAGGACCTAGTTCGGTTTCTATAACATGATAAATACTAGATCTCTCCCCTTACTTTAAATACTGGAGATCATAAACCACCACTTATAATAACATCTGATCAATTGGTGAGGGTTAAATATCTATATAATTTTTATGTGGTAACACATGAATTCTCCAAAGATGCATCTTAATACAATAAGAAATAGTCACAATGAAAAACCACTATTACAACCATCAACACATGTTCTGAAAATTCTCAAAATCAAAAAAAATATTAAAATATTTCATAAATAAAAAGATAACCAAAACCATCACAATAACTAGTCAAATAAACCAAAACTCCCCCACATAGTGTCCATATACAGTCTGTAACACGTACGTTCTACCTAGAGGAGAATTAAAACCAAATCCCAACACCCTATGGTGACTTAAGCCCTACCCCGAGGTGTGTTGTCCAGACACCAAAATCATAACTAGAAGCTCAATACCTAAAAATCATTTCTTATATATATCTATACTAATCCCAAATAACTTGAACAAGAAATAGATAAACCTACTCTTATACCACTTTTTCATGAACCATGTAGGGATTCCATTAAACCCAACACCCGATTCGATCGATGTCATGGAATGAAGGGAATTCCCGATCCCTACAGGATATCAACTAGTGCCTAGGTATCAATAATAAAAATTCAGATATATTTCTCCCATTTATACAATCATAAGAAACCAACACTAATAAAAATCACAATAACTGATAACCATAACCAAAATATGTACAACAATTTTCAGATTCAAGGTTTATAACTTCAACCAAAACCAAAAGTACAACAATAGAATGGGAAAAACAAAACAATCCCACTAAACTCCATGAAACAATAGGTACATAAACTTAAATACACCACCACCTAAACCTTCATGAATTGGAAAACTAGAAACCAGATCCACCATCACCACCACGATACATCTTTCTATTAACTAGGTCATACATAACAAAGTCTACATACAACCAATGGTGTATTTATGGTGTGATATAATCCCTAATAGGATGAAAACCAAAATAAATATTCCATGCTATAACATTAGAGGAAAAACCAAAATTTACCTTTCCTTTAGAATATTTGAGTCATGGGTAAGAATTTATTTTAAGGAAAACTTTCTCAAGAAATTCTTTTTAGGACAAACCTTTTTATCAAATAAGCTTTCTGGGAGTAAAAATGTACAACATTTCTACCATATGACCACTAATAACACTACTTCACATAACCATTGTAATAATAAATAACCATGGAAAATACTTAAAGGTTACTAGCACTACTGGGATCCCATGAAACTCATACAATGGTGATCAATTCCTCCAACTAAACTACCAATAATATTCCCATACATGATCCATTAGAGGGGATCCTATATCAAGGTATAATTGTCTTCATATCATTATCCAAAAACCAACAGTATTACTATGCATGAGCCACTAGAGGAAAAAAAATCCCAAGGTCTAGTGGTATCCGATCATATCACATGATTAGTTAGTATTTTAGTGTCGATCCTCCTAGATGAATATGGGCCACACCATTACTAAGTTAGCTAGCATACTAGTTCTACTCTGCCCACTTAGATACCCGAGATTCCCTCTATTATCAAATCCCATTTCAAATATCACATATATCATCCCCATCACATACACATTACAATCATCATAAACACACAAGGTAATAACCACTTTCACATTTTTACATTGATCCAATGATCAAAGTCCACATGAAGACCGCTATTTTCCATAAACAAAACTACTTTTCCATTTCACATGCATAGCATGATCAATTGGAAATACATTTTTAACCACTTTAAAAATTCATGAAACCAATTTGGAAACCAAAAATGAAGAACACATATGGTATCTAAACATTTTCAGGGACAAAGACCCTTTCAAATTCATATTCTCATCAAATCCATTTAATAACATGATTCTTATCACTTTCAAAATTCATATACACATTAATGGGGAAAAAAATAAGAAATGAAACAAAACCTTTCTCTTGGAAAATACACATTCCAAGCATTATAACCTTTAATTATCTTTGAAAACACATTTCTCACCTTTCACACAAGGAATATGACATATTCAAGAAACACCATAATGAAGAACACATGAAACAAACCCACCGTCCTTAGAAAAAACATTTTCACCAAATTCACATCTAAAAAATCTTACAAAAATATTTCTCACCTCACAATCAATCCATAGAACAAATTGAAACAACCATTCAAGAAATCCAAAGTAAAATAATAATGTAAAATCAGGGAACCACCTACCTCAAACTTGGAAAGTTATGAAAACTGATGCAAAGCCAAAATCGCACCAACAAAAGACCATATAAATGCATGATCGAATAACAACAATCATTATTTCACCCAACATCTCACGATCAAACCCTCATTATGTCAAATAACTTTATAGAAAATAAGAACTGAAGGAGGGAAGAGATACCCTAGAAAGAGGGAGAAATCAGGAGAAAATAGACTTAATTAATGATTAATTGAAGTTATAAGGATAAAATGGAAAAAATATTGATGATAAAAGGATCAAAGAAGGCCTTAAGAAAGTTCCAATAGATAAAAATCTCATATGAGTTAGATGGTAAGTGATTTAGGGTTAAAATCAAAGAGGGTAGAGGAGTAATTTTACACTTTTTAATGACTTATAAAGGCTTCATGGTTTTTATACATGGTTTTCCAAACAATGTAGAAAGATTTAATCACTAACATACTATGAGGAACATGCCATATGGTTAGCCCGAATAATTTTCTGAAATGTGTGACAACCTTGGGGTCTCCACTTTTCAAAATATATATTTTGTCGCATGGTTTCCTGAAAAAGGGTGCATGGTCTCCCCAAAGTGTTTTCTAACCATTCACCCCCTGTTGTGAATCTCATAATCTCTATTTTCACCAAAAAATAACGGGTAACCCAATGAATAAATACCAACCAGAAAATAAAAAAAAAGTATACCTCAAAAAAATCACAGGTGTTACAATATTCCCTTTATCATTATCTCAAAATGTGACCAGTCCTCCATCCAATTTTTATAGTGTATGAAAATTGGAACATTCTCCCCTCATGCATCTTTAAGAACCACTTTTCAAGTACGATATAATATTTTTTTCCTATGGTATTTTTCCTAAACAATTATTTAAACAAGAGTTTTTTGGAACCCATATTTCCTTGGGTCTAGCTATGTCTATAAGAAAAGATATAGGAATCCATATTTACTTTATTTTACAAAACTTTATAGTATTTAAATCAAACATATTAATGGAAATAAAATTACATAAAATTACAAGATTCTGAGGCTTTCATAAACAAAAATTGTTACAATAATTTCCTTTAATTATACATTTGAAACATGTATAATTTTTAGAGTCATGTAGAAAATATATTTTTATATAATTTTTATTTTCTCCCTAGATTCATATACCATATTTTTCTTTTTTAATAATAGTTATTACAATAATTTCATTTAGATAATTTTCTCCCTTAGGTAATATACAAGAAGTACTTTTGAATTATTCTTCTTTATGTTGAAATTATTTTATTTTATCATCCTGAACAGTTTATTTTGATGTAGATTTATTAAATTTTTCTTTTAATTCCGGATTTTCTTTTATAATTGAATATTTTCTTCACTTAAAACAACATTATGAATAATTTTAGTGACTTATTATTTTTTAATACAGATTCAAATTTTTGTTCAAGAATAGAGAGATAAGAAGTTATGTTTTTTACTTGAGAAGTAGTTGAAGAATAATAAAAGTGGACGTACTCTTCTTCATTAACCTTAAAGAATATGTTGTATTTTTATATTATTTGATTTTTTTCTGAGATAGATTTGGAAGATCTGATGGATTCTTCAGACACACTTCAAGTATACTTCGAGTAACTTTTTCCTTTTTTCTCATTATTATCTTTCTTCTAATTTTTCCATCTTTATTATTTCTTATTTTAACTATGATAATTTGGTTTGATATGACAGATTAGTTTGAATTCATAGAATCTTGATTCTTTAGATCCTTAATCATATTTCTTGAACGATTTTTTGAAGCCTATATTTTTCCTATAAATTTTTCATAATTTTTTGGTTACCTGAGACAGTTTTATTTTAGAATCTGGGAAATCTGAATCCTAATTTTAGTTTCTTTTCATCTTTCTGAGATGTAACTTTAAGTTTAGTATTTTCCTTTTTTACCATCTTATGATCTTCAGTTTCATGTTTCATTTCTTCATCATATATAATGAAAGTTCTGATCAGTTATCTCATTTCTAAATAATTTATTGGTGATGATTGTCATATAGTAGCTGATATTACATTCCATTTTGGGGGTAGTACTCTAAGTAAATTCAGTGATCAATATATTTTAAAAATTGGAAATCCTAAATCAGCAACATTATTTTATATCTCTTTCAACCACCCATTTATTTGAATGAATCATTATCTATCATACATTCTAAAGGTGTCAAATATTAGTTTTTCAATCACATACCTTAATTGTATGATGTTTTTAGTTCATTCATAAGAAACATCAATTATTTTTCACATTTCATAAGTAGTGGGACACTGAGAGACACAATTTAATTCATCTAAACTAAGTCCACAAATAATAGAATTAATTTCTTTTTAATGGATATTATACTTAGCATCATTGGTTTAATCCCATGATTCTGGTTTTCATGGATTTTATATAGAGTGATAATCATCATTTATAATTTAAATCCAATAGTTTTCAGATATATGATCATTCAAGATTTCCAACATACATAGTTATCAACATTGATTCATGGATAACATATCATTAAAATATCTTCTCTAGTATCAGGTATTGACACATTTTTTTGAATATAACTTATACTTTTGATCTTGAAAGAGGTTATATTCTTTCTTCTAAAAGAACCCATTTGATACAAATTTTTAGGTTCGAATAAAACAAAGATACACTGGGGGGGGGGGTGAATTTTGTCTTTTATAATCTTAGATAGATTCTTTATTTTATCTTTCTTTTCAATTTATAAGGCTATAAAACATTCTCTTCTAAAATTAGTTTGTGTAGTAAATAAAAAAATAAGAGTAAAACAATTTTTATAGTGGTTCAATGAAAAAATATCCTATAATTCACTCCACCAACACTATAACAACCCATACTTTACATACATTGTTATTAATTCAAAATTTAAGCACACTTATTACAACATATAAAAAAACCATGAAAGGACTGTATAGGTATAGTGTTTTTAGAAACTGGGAAACATAAACTACTCGTTCATAAATCATCTACGTTGTCTCCCATTTTTTTCATCATATCTATACTCCCTTTTTGGCATATTCTACTTAATACCCTTATTCCAAACCTGGGGAAAAGAAAACATACAAAAGGGTGAGCTCAAATCTTAGTAAGGGTAAACAAAAGAAATATCAATCATATCATATTAATAAGAACATAACATTTTAAATATCTTAACTTGTAAAAGAGATCATAATATCCTAACATGGGATAAATCATAGTGGTGAAATGTAATCCCAATAATCATAACATAAAACATGAAACTTGGGGGCATACACACATAATCATAGAAAATCATTTCATTTCAGTCAAGACTCATTGCCAAGACTATCATAGCGGACAAAGTCCATCACTCAACCGAGTTCACTCCTCCTTCCAGTCCTGTATCACTAAACCAGATTAACTTTCTGTTCCAGCCATGTCTATATCATGAGATATAAATCTTTACCCAATGCACTGGAGGTAGATATAGGTCCCACCCATCTCATAGTGAAACCGTTCTTATGTGTGCCACAAAATCATTAATCATATATCATAGCATAACCGATGTAATAAAAATGGGATTCTTAAACATCATGCCATCAAAATATAATCCATATAAGATAAAAAGACATCATAAAATTAATTCTATCATAACATAATTAAATAAATGTAAAAATAGGGATCGAAACAGAACCCTATATTATCTTAGATGGAAAATAATTTTGATAAAACACCTGAACTTCATTCTTGAGGAAAATATATTTTATACTTCAAAATTATTTTCCTTTATTAAAATGTGATATAATTTTAAACTAAAAGAAGTTGATTAAAAATAAACTTGAAAACTTGTAAATTAATCTTCATGGAAATAATTTTCTAAAAATCCATTCATGCCGTATAAGTTAAAAAAACATTCTCCTCGTACTTTGGCCAGAAAATTCAAAAAGTACCTCGTACAAAAAACGACAAAAGATTCCTTTCATATCTTTTACTAAAAACTTACCGAAGGGTAAAATTGGATTTATAAAATTGTAGGAGGATGGAAATAATATTACAAATTGAGGAAACATGGATGCAGATGATAAATATTCACCAGTAAATTTTAAAGTTTAAACAATCTCAGATGAAAATGAGATTGAGAGATTTTCCCTTAACTTAGGTCTGATATGATTTTTACATGTCCGAACCTCATTTATAATGATTTAAATAATGTAATTGACTTATTCCAGAATCATACTCATTGTTATGATATCATATATGGTCATATTCTTAGCTTCTTATTATTAATATTTAATTTCTACTTGTTATTCGAGTGTTTATTGCTTTATGTTCTTAGGTGTGTTTTGTTGAATAAATTTTTATTCTTATTTTAAGGTTATAGATAACTCATTTCCAAAATTGTATTAGTGTAATATATATCATATTTAGTCATTAAATTCATTTATATAATCATTATTCAACGAAGATCATGTAGAACGAGTCGTATCACATCGTGGAGACGGTAGGCCGTACGTACGCACGAGCGATGATATCATTCCCATGATCGTGGAATTGTATTGAAGTGTATGTATACTATTTAATAATCAATATCAATTTAAAATAATCATATATAGCTATTCTTTTCACCATTATACCCATCCAAGTAAGGTGGTGGTGGAAAACAGATTACACCACGGCGTAGAGATGGTATTCCATACTTACGCACGCGCGGTGATTTCATTTTCCATAGGATGGATAGAAGGTGAAATAGGGTTGTTTCATATTTATAATAACATATCAGTATGTGAGTTATACTGATGTTATTACTTCAAAATTAAATAACTAAATAAGAATAAGTAGAAGAAGAAATAAATTTGAAAGAATTGGTAACAGATATTACATCTTCTTCGACATGCCTCTTTGAAATCTCCTCTTAGGGCACTAAGATTGGTCTTTGAAGAAGATAAGGACCTCTAGGATGTTTCTAGGGAAGTGTAGAAGTGAAATTTTCAGGGGTTGGCCGAGATTAAAGGCTCAAAGTGGTGTGAGGAGGAGAGGGAGGAGGTTCCCTTTTATAAGGGAGGAGAGGGGCACCTTTGGAATTATAAGAAATATTAATTTATAATAAATTCCAATCCCACTTGAAAACCTCAAAAAATGACTCAAAACCGAAGATTAGATGATATAGGGTTTTAATATCATCAGAAAATAAAATTTATACAAGTTGGGAATTTATTTTAAACATTATCAACATGATTTATCCTTATATAATATATTTAATTTTATTTGTGGTAATAATATTCTAAATTTTAAATCATTATAAATAATTACTATATGTTTTTAATTGTCCATAATTTTATAATTTATTAAAATTTAGACCATAAATATTTTAATTTACAATTTTTAAATATTTTTGTGATTTTTAAACAATTTTATAATATGTAATTTCTATAAATTAACAATTGTGTAAATTTTGAGACTATTCATTTATTTGAGTTTAAATAAAATATATACAGAAGATATGTTCAAACTAAAATATTTAATATATTTATAACATGTCATTTTTATCTAGAAAATTAGTGGACCACATTAAATAGTTCATATAATATTTATTTTAATACTTTTAAAATCATTTATTTGATATTTCAATCAATATAAGAATTTCAACATCACTATTGTGTCATAATTAATGATAATTATTTAATCCGTAAAAATTATAAATAAATTCATATGATGTAGATAATTTTGTTATATTTTTTGAGACTATTCATGTTCGAATTTTCATGAAGTTTATCACAAAAATAAAATTATTAAACTTATAAGATTTAAGAGAGTGACATGTTGTCACTTTCTTTGGTTTTACTAATAATTATATTATTTCATGGTAAAAAGTCCATGAAATGAATCTAGTACAACCCTTAGGTGATATGGGTTGACTTTTATTCATCCAATATGATTTTGGAATGTTTTAGGGTAGTTTTATAATCTTATATTTACCCTTAATTACCTGATTTATCTTTAACTGCAGTAAATAAAAATTATCGTAGTTACTATTAATAATCTAAAAAAAATAAAAGTAACCTATTAACATAATTTGGACCCACTGAATCAAAATATGGAATCCATTTTTCAAAATTCAAAACACAGAAGTTGCAGAAATTAATTTAAAATTAATCCTGTTGTTAAGCAAACAGGTTTTTAAAAGTTAAAACATTGCCAAAGATTGAAATGTTTTCACCTATGAATTCAATGTAAGATTAATGATAATGACATAAATTATATTAAAGGGTAAAAATATATTCTATTTATACTTTAAAACCATTCAATATTATAATTTAACCATATAAATTATTGCGATGAAAAAAGTTATTTTTAATTAAAATATAGCATGTTTTTACTATTCATTAAAATATGAAAGTTATCAGAATAATATGAAAAATTTATCCAAAGTAAATTATTATATCATGATTCCAAAAAAGAATTTTATTATGTCAAATTTAACTTATAAACATGTCAAAATCTAGATTTAATGTGGGTGTGCCATCAAAAGACGACAAAACTGCATTTTATGAAAAATAATTATTTTACCTGAAATATTTATTTTGTTATCATAACACGTTATATAAAATATATAAATTGAATAATAATTTTATAAAATTTAAAATTCATTTAATACTATTCATAACGACATGTTTATAATATTATAATAATATATCGTTGTTTAGTGGAACTCGGTATTGCGCACTACACACGTTATCGAGGAAGGTCGCGATTGCGTGTAACGCAAGACATGCTAGTGTTGTGTGCTGTGAAAGATTCCTTTGATGTTGAATATAACATAAGACATAAAAAAATATACTTCTCATAAAATATCAGGGTGTTACATTCTATCCCCCTTAAAATGAATTTCGCCCTCAAAATTCGTCACTTCGTAACTAACAGAGGAGGATACCTCTCCCTCATCATATCCTCAAGCTCTAATGTAGCTTCCTCTAATTGGTGGTTCCTCCATAAAACATTCACCAAGTTAGTGGTCTTATTCTGTATAACTTTTTTGCTATGATCCAGAATCTCTATTGGTAGTTCTTCATAAGAAGGATCTTGTTCCAGCAGTACAACTTCTGAGCTGAGTACATGTGAAGGATCGGGTATATACTTTCTCAGGAGATATACATGGAACACATCTTGAACTTGAGATAGATTTGGTGGAAGTGCCAATCGGTAAGATACCTTCCCAACATGATTCATTATTTCAAAAGGACCGATATACCTAGGGCTCAACTTTCCCTTCTTTCCAAATCTCATTACTCTCTTCCAAGGATATATTCGTAAGAACACTTTATCACCGACTTCAAACTCTAGGTCTTTTCTTCAGTTGTCGGCATAACTTTTTTGTCGACTCTATGCTTCTCTTATGTGTTGTTGAATAGATCTGACCTTTTCTGCCATCTCATCAACAATATCAGGTCCAAATAGCTTTCTTTCCCCAACTTCATCCTAGCAAGTTGGAGTTCGGCATTTCTTTCCATAGAGAGCTTCATAAGGAGCCATCTGAATGCTGGAGTGAAAGATATTATTATAAGAAAATTCAACCAAATGTTGGTGTTGATCCCAACCACCTTTGAAATCCATAGAGAAATCTCTTAACATATCTTATAGAGTTTGAATTGTTCTCTCAGACTGACCATCTGTCTGAGGATGATAAGTAGTGCTGAAACTGAACTCTATATCTAGAGTATGCTGAAGACTTCGCCAGAACATCGAGGTAAACCTCGGATCCTGATCAGATATAATAGAAAGTGGTACTCCATGAAATCTTACCACTTCCTTTACATATATCCTGGCAAGTTGATCAAGAGATAAATCTTTCCTAATAGCAATGAAGTGTGCCGACTTCGTAAGACGATCAACTATGACCCAAATAACATTATTGCCTTTGGATGTTTTAGGAAGTCCAGTGACAAATTCCAAAGTGATGTTTTCCCAATTCAATTTGGGTATAGGTAATGGTTGTAACAACCCTTTAGACTTATGTCACTCAGCTTTAACTTGCTGATAAACCAAGCATCGAGAGAAATATTCAGCAATATCTCTTTTCATGCCATCCCACCAGAAGTACTCTTTCTGTTCCCTATACATCTTCGTGATTCCAGGATGAATAGAGAATGAAGAACTATGAGCCTCATCCAGCAGCTCCTTCTTTAATTCTGGGATGGGAGGAACACAAACCTGATTCCTGAACCTTATTATCCCATCACAATCAAGGTTGAATTCATGAACATTTCTCACCTTCTTTTGTAACTCTACATATTCTTTTTGTGCCTATTTAATCTTCACATTCATATATGGTTGAACATTCATTTGAGAAAGATAAGATTTTTCCCCTTCCATTATAATTCCAAGATCCATCCTTTGTAAATTCATAAATATTGGATTTTTTGTGATCCTCATCATAGATAATCTAGCATGGTCTTGTCGACTTAATGCGTCTGCCACCTTTTTTTTCCTAGGGCGATAATGAATTGAATAGTCGTAATCCTTAATCAGCTCCAACCATCTTCTTTGGAGCATACTCATCTCCCTTTTTGTGAAAATATACTTAAATCGTTTATGATCATTATTAATATTACACCTTTCACCATAAAGTTAATGCCTTCAAAACTTTAATGAAAATATTACCGCAGCTAACTCCAAATCATGAGTTGGGTAATTTTGCTCATAGATTTTCAACTGTCATGAGGCATAAGCTATAACCATATCGTTTTGCATGAGAACACACCCCAATAACTTCTTGGATGCATCACTGTAGATCACAAACCTTTATCCACTACAAGGTATTGTGGGCACAGGTGCACTGGATAACTTTCTTTTCAACTCCATGAAATTCTCTTCACACACCTCCATCCACACGAACTTAACTCCTTTTCGAGTCAACCTGGTGAGTGGATTAGATAATCGTGAAAATTCTTTCACAAAACGTCGACAATATCTCGCTAAACCATGAAAACTTTGGATCTCAGTTATTGTTTTTGGTCTCGACCATATTTCGAAAACCTCTGTTTTTGCTGGATCCACAGATATCCCCTCTTTTGAGATTATGTGACCCAAAAATGAAACTTTTTGAAGCCAAAATTCACACTTGGTAAATTTGGCATAAATCTTCTCCTTTCTCAGGGTCTTCAATAAAATTATCATGTGATCTTCATGATTTTCCTTTCTCTTTGAATAGATAAGAATATCTTGTAACGCCCCGACCCTAGATACCCTGAGTTGGTGCATTATTACATAACATTGTCATGATCACAAGGGATCAAGTCTCGAAAGACCGATTAGTTTTGTAGTCTTGGAAACACTAGATATATTCATAAGTCATACATTACATCATAAGGTAAAAAAACTACAAAAACATCTTGTCTTCATATCCCCTCATACTATCCCTGCAGGTCATTCATAAATTACTTTTTCATAATCCTGGAAAAAATAAAACATTGAAAGGGGTGCGCTCAGATGCTCAGTAAGGATAACATTATAGCAGAAGCTTTCATAGATAAGCATAAACACTTAAGGCAGTTTATAACTAAAACAAAAGCCTTTTAAACTTGAACTTCAGCATAAAATGTCAAAGATTAAATAAAATAAAGCCATTTACTTACTCACATAGATATTCTACTAGTCAAATGATCACATGAAATATCAATAACCACTTTCATAATGATGGAATGCATAATTCCAGACTATCATAACCACATAGCCAAGGCCCCGTGCCAAGACTACAAATAAGATTTTTCCAAGGCCTTGTGACAAGACCCTGGTTTGTCTCATGAGACCTACTGATGCATCGAGGAGCTATAGCGGGCTCCACCCGTCACTTATTAAGTCCAATGCATTCCTCATATGAACAGGTTTAAACATGACATAAACATTCGTATTAAAACTAGCATACAAAATGTCAATACTTTAACCACAAACCATGAATGGTATAAAAATAGCACATCCACTGTCAAACACAACTCATTCGATACAATATGGAAGATTGTATTATATCACATTAACCTCAATCAAGAATAATGAAGGATATTGACATAGATGAAAATAATAATCAAAACTATTTGAGAGAAATATCCCCTTTTTCTTGAAATCATTTAAAAGTCACACTATTTGTCAAGAAGCCGTTTAAAAATTTAGTTTTGAATCAAAGTGTCCCATACCACTTTGAAACTTTCAAAAGGAGTTTTAATTTAAAAACTTTAATGTCCATATAAATAAATCCTTAAAACCATTTTTTAAAACATGGACATTAATGAGAAAGATTTAGAAGAATAGGTCTTTAAAACATTTAAAAATGGTATTTTAGTTAGAGTTTCTAACCAAAAGAGAGACACTTGAATACAAATAATTGAATTAATAAAAAATTTGTAATATCATGAGAATAAAGGGATTCATGATATACTATGTCAAAGTACATTATATACACCACATAAAAGTGATTTGGTGTATAAAAACAAAGAAGTCTCAATGGAATGTAAATTGAGATGAAATCTCTCATAAAGGCCGTATCCTTAGGTTAAGGATAAATCAACGACATAATTATGTGTGACAAATATAAATACACTAAATATGATTGGATATTCAGTGTAAAACAATAAAGGTACATTCACACATATTCTAGTAAAAACAACACCAATGAATTGGATGTTTATCTCAACAAATCAAGATTGAGTAAACATTACTCTTATCATGTTCATACCGATGACTTGAGAATTTATCAATGGAGTGATTATATGTATAAAAAGTATATCCAAAGAAAGGGGAGTGGAAATTATGACATAATCATATTTATAGTGATTCCACACATAATCTTGGAGTAAAATAATCAATTAAGTATGCGTAAAGTCGAATTAGTGGAAATTGAAATTTCAAATTGCCTTATTGATTTGGTAACATAAAAAACATACAACTATGAAATAAGGATCATACAATGATGATGTAAATATACATGAATTAAAATATATTACACAATGAATACAAACATGGGCAGTACACACACCACATGTAATAAATAAGTGGTGAACAATGGAATACTCACGGAATTAAAAGTGATATAAGAAACCCCTTACCTTGTACTTTTCCTTGGTTGCAGGTAGGTTAACCTCCTGTATAATGTTTAAATAATTGTTATTAAATTATTCATGAATTATATACATTAATATGATATCATATATGATCTTTTAACATTTCTTTGTTAATAATATCTTAGAATTATCGTCGTTTCGGGTGTTAACTTACTTGTTTTCATTTATATGTTTTGTTATGTAAGCCATGTTTGTTATGGATAGGATGTATATTATTCATATCCAGAATGATATGAAGTCTTTAAACATTATTTTTAAATCATCAAATGATAATTATACTTGAATGGATACGATGGAGAATGAATCTCATCGCGTTCGGGGAGACGGTAGTCCGTACGTACGCACGAGTGACAATATCATTCTTTTGATATTAAAATATTATATAAATGGATGGTATATCATATATACAGAATAATTATCATGTTATATTTATTATTTAAATGAGTTACACTCCATTATTATACCCACCCAAATAATAATATATTGAATAAGAATTACACCACGATGTGGAGACGGAAAGCCGTATGTACGCACGTATGGTGACATGTTATTAAAAGGGTGGATAGAATACTGAATATGGTTGTACCATATTTATAATAAAATCATAGTATATATAAGATACCTGAGTTATTATTTTAGAATGGTAATAACAAAGAAAGAAGAAGTGGAAGAAGAAAGGAACTTGAAAAGGGGTAGTGAAAACATTATCTCTTATTCGGGTTCTTCATTTTGATTTGAAAACAAGGGCTCATTATGTTGGCTTTCTGATCAAAATAAGGCCTATATGTTGTAGTGAGGGATGTTGAGAGAGTATTTGGGCAGGGTTTGGCCGATCCAAAAGGCTTTGAAGGTGTGAAGAAATGAGAAGGAGGAGTTCCCTTTTATAAGAGGGATGAGGGGAACCTTTTGAAAATCTAGAAATATTAATTTATAATAAATTCATATTCGGTTTTTAATGGCTAAAAAGTTTATTATTCAAAGGTTAAGGTGTGGATAGGTCGAAAAAAATTCAACCAATAGAATTTAGACAGATTGGGGTTACTATATTAACCTTATCTTTTAGTTTTAACTCTTAGTTAATTAGTTTTACATTTACCATGTCACTTTGTTTTTTTATATTATATAGTTAATAAACTTACTATATACATACAAGAAACCCCCAAGTGGTCCATTAATAATATACCTATCATTATATAAGTCTCTTGGCCGAACCTTAGATTTTTAGGAATTTAATAACAATTAATAATATAATATTTGTTTTAAAAACTCTTTTATGTCAATTTTGACACTATTCAATAGTTGATTTTTGTGAAACTCAAAAAAGAATGATTACTTTGAAAAAGTTCAATTAAAGCAATCCTAATATGTCATATTATCCTATAAAATTAGTGTAATTCATGAAAAGTATTAAATTATATTTATTTGGGTATTTATAATATCAATTATTTTAATTTTTCACTATTATGGTAATTACTGCATCATCATTGTGTCATAAATATATTAAATTATTTAATGTCTAAATTTTTTAAATAAAATATCATTATGTAGGAAATCTTATTATATTTATAATGAATATTTACAATCGAATTTATCTTATGTATAACCCTATATTAAAAATGTTTTAGTAAATAAACTTTGATTTTATCTCTTTTAACTCTTCTTTGAATTAAATAATAATAAATGTCCTAATCTAATCCAAGTGGACCTAAATGATAATATTTTATTCCTAAGGTTGTTTTTGGTCGAGATACACTTGTCCAACAGAATTAGGACATGTGTCAGGGTATTATTAATATAATTTTTACCCTTAATTACCCTATTTACTTTTAACGGTGGTAAATAAAAGTAAAAAGTTACTATTCACCAAAAATTATTTTCATCTCATTGAACCACATTTTACTTATAGATATAAACTGTGTCTCTCTTATTTTTGAAATTCCATTCACAGAAGCGGTAAAACAATGTTTTATGAAAAATTCAGTTTTTTTAACTACCACTTAGTAGTTTCACTATTCATCAAAAATTGATGTTTTTCAGAACAATGCCAAAATTTCCTCCTATGATATAATTGATATTCCAAATTCAAAAATGATGTCTATTTTACAAAATTCTAAACATATAAGTTGCATTAATTAATTTTATAATTAATTCCCGCTGTCACAACAAATAGCGTGTTTTTAAGAAACAATATATATCAAAAGATTGACAATTGTTTAGGTCCAATTTCAATGTGAAATTAATTTTAATGAACATCATTGGATAAAATGGTAAAAATATATTCTAATTATACTTTAAAACCACTCAATAATATAATTTATCACTATAAATTATTTTGATTTAAAAAGTTGTATTTAATTAAAATTTAGTAATTTTCACTATTCCTCAAAATATAAAAGTTATCCGAAAAGTACCAAAACATTATTGATACTAAATTATTATGTCCCAATTCTAAAGAAGAATTTAATTTTGTCAAATTGAATATATAAAAGTTTTAAATATTGGTTTTAAAAAGGCTTCCCCATTAAAAGGCGGTAAAATTTCATTTTTTGAAAAATACTTCTTTTATCTGAAAAAAATGAATTTGTTCATAAATCATGTCTTAGAAACTCATAATATGGATTAAAATTATAAGGATAATATAATATTTAAAATTTAGTTAATACTATTCATAACCTCTTTTGAACGGCTAGTTTGGAAAGTCTTGGTGTACTTGAACTCAGTGTTGCGTACAACACACGCTATTGTATTATTCAAAGAGAAGTGTACCGTGGAAGATTGGGGTGTTACATTAACCCCTCCTTCAATAAATTGCACCCTCGAAATTTTAAAAATTGGGCCTGAGAATGGAAAGTCCCACATCAGAAAAAGAGTCAATAAAACTATCACTTTAAAAGAAAGAAATTGGTGTCTAAAGGTCACCCAAGATAACCCATACTAGGATTCGAGGTAGGAAAAAATGGATGTGGATGATAAACTAAGTGTCAAGTTTTTATGGAGAGGGATAGAAATCATGATCTAGAGAAAGTTAAAAATAAGAAAACCACAAACTTGTGTTGGGACAAACGATCATTATTCTCCTAGTAGGAAAAGTAAACGGACAACATTTTTTATTTTAAGTTACATTACATAAGGATGAGGAATTCATTTATGATATTGACTAGGAATATAAAGATACATACTTACTTTTTAAGTAGAGTTTCATTCTTTAATAAATTTCCATCACTAACTCATTTTTTTAAACGATGATAATTCAAGAAGACTTGGTCACACTGGAAGATCTAGAATACACTTCTATAGAATCACACGATCCATGCAGGATAAACTATATATTTACATTGTCTTTAGAGATTAATCAAAACCAAAATGGTTAGTACAAGATCTAATGATCCCCCAAAAGGATATTCCTTGAGAGAAATAAACACTAATCTTAATTTCTAAAATTAAACCAATAATACCACAAAGTTAAATAAATACCATTCAATAATCAATTGTCCTTAAAATCCTTCAATATAATCCATACTAATATTGAAACCCAAAACATAGAAGAATTTGATTATGTAGTCTCCCATGTTAAATTGTATCTCCAAATGACATCAAATACTCTTAAAGTCACATACTTAAAAGTAATTAACCTCATCACATATTCTCTATTATAGGTTAATCATTTCCATAAATAACCCAAATTACTATAAATCCACAATAAAAACGTAGATAAAAATCCACCACTAATCCACAAATGAAACCCCATACTACTCTATTTTCCTTTTGCATATAGTGTTCTCAACAAAGCGAACATCTTTCAAAATAACATTTATCACTTAATCACCAAATCATTTTCCTATACTAAGGGTATTCATTTGATAAGACATAAGATCCCAAATCAAATTATTATTGATCAATAAAATCATTTAACTAAAAATAATAGTCACACTAACCAGGGACTTCACGTAGTCCAGTGGTAGGCGATAAATCTCAATCGCACTTTGGTTGTGGGTTCGATTCCCACAGCTTTGTCCGACGCGACGGGCTGTCACACGATCTACGTGTTGTCGTTTTTTAAAAAACTATATTTTATAACATTACCAAAATGAGATAAATTCCTCAAAATAACCATAACATAATTTAACCACAAATTTTATCTCATACCTTGCACTTTCATCCCAAATTATATTAATTTGTAATTGCCTCAAACCCAATGAGCATATAAAACCAAATGGTTATTTATAACCATATCCACAAGTGAAAAGATAATTCTTCTATAAATATCATTCTCACATGGCAAAAATTAGGGTTACAAATACAAGAGAAAATTATTCCAAAGTAAACCCTTCAACAAGGATCACTAATAATTTATAAAAATTTATCCAACCATTTATTTCCACATAGCTTTTTCTCTGACAAAGAAAATATCCTATAGAATAGGACATTCACTCTGGTAATGGCCAGGTCCCCTACAATTATGGAAAATGATTGTAAATGGATTCTTGGGACCATTTTTATCTTCTTCCATAGTACTCTTCATTTTTCTTCAGCAATTCTTCGCTTTATGTACTTCCTTCCCGCACGTAAAGAATTTCTTTGTCCCATTGAGACAATTTCTTGTGTGTCTCCTTCCACATTTTCTGCATGATGGAAATTGAGGATTTCTTTCTCCATGGTCTCCACTACTGGAGCTCTTATCATTCATCACCTTTCTATTATTTGTTGAGTCTGGTAATTGGTTAATATATATATTGTTGATCATATTTTTGGAAAATTGATTTGGCATAAAGACGATATCTTTTACTCCTATCAACATTCCATTTTGTTGCTCATTGCCACCACCGTTCCCACCTTGTACATCATTCTCAAAGTCACTATGACTTCCTTGGAATCCATCCATTGACTAAAACCAGAAAGCATTTTGTGAGTAATAATATTCATACAATCATTTAGAGATTAACATGTCACCATATTCTCAATTTAAAAAATAGTAGGATTAACCAAGGTCATTTACTCTCATATTATATATATATTACTTTAAATTGTTTTGTAAAGAAAATGTAAATTATCCTAAGCATATCCCCCGGGAGTGTCGTAACAAAGAGTGCACCAAGGCCCGTTGTCGTGCACCAGTTCCCGTTCGAGTCTAGCTCAAAGCGGTGTTTTCGAGTTTTACCCCTAGGTACATCTGTGCTAGAGCCGACTCTACCTTCTCGTATCCAGATAGGGATGTATTGCTCGGAAAACTCACAAAATCTCTACAATACCAAAATTCTAGGAAGTTATTCCATACTAATCCTCAAAGTTCATCTTAGGTCTATGTGATCTAATCATAGTTTATGTAAATCTAGCTTCCAAGGTTTATAATAAACTTTCTCTGATACCAACTGTAACGCCCCGACCCTAGATACCCAGAGTCGGTGCATTATTACATAACATTGGAATGATCACAAGGGATCAAGTCTCGAAAGACTGATTGGTTTAGTAGTCTTAGAAACACTAGATATATTCATAAGTCTTACATTACATCATAAGGTAAAAAAAACAACAACAACATCTTGTCTTCATATCCCCTCATACTATCCCTGCAGGTCATTCATAAATTACTACTTCATAATCCTGGGAAAAAGAAAACATTGAAAGGGGTGAGCTCAGATGCTCAGTAAGGATAACATTATAGCAGAAGCTTTCATAGATATGCATAAACACTCAAGACAGTTTATAACTAAAACAAAAGCCTTTTAAACCTGAACATCAGCATAAAATGGAAAAGATTAAATAAAATAAAGCCATTTACTTACTCACATGGATATTCTACTAGTCAAATGATCACATGCAATATCAATAACCACTTTCATAATGATGGAATGCATAATGCCAGACTATCATAACCACATGGCCAAGGCCTCGTGCCAAGACTACAAATAATATTTTGCCAAGGCCTTGTGCCAAGACACTAGTTTGTCTCATGAGACCTAACGATGCATAGAGGATCTATAGCGGGCTCCACCCGTCACTTATTAAGTTCAATTCATTCCTCATATGAACATGTTTAAACATAACATAAACATTCGTATTAAAACTAGCATACGAAATGTCAATACTTTAACCACAAACCATGAATGGTATAAAAATAGCACATCCACAATCAAACATAACTCATTCGATACAATATGGAAGATTTTATTGTATCACATTAACCTCAATCAACAATAATAAAGGATTTTGACATAGATGAAAATAATCATCAAAACTATTTGAGAGAAATATCCCCCTTTTTCTTGAAATCATTTAAAAGTCACACTATTTGTCAAGAAGCCATTTAAAAATTGATTTTTGAATCAAAGTGTCCCATATCACTTTGAAAATTTCAAAAGGAGTTTTATTTTTAAAACTTTAATGTCCATATAAATAAATCCTTATAACAATTTTTTAAAACATGGACATTAATGAGCAAGATTTAGAAGAATAGGTCTTTAAAACATTTAAAAATGGTATTTTAGTAAGAGTTTCTAACCAAAAGAGAGACACTTGAATAAAATTAATTGAGGTAATAAAAGCATTTTAATATCATGAGAATAAAGGGATTCATGATATACTATGTCAAAGTACATTATATACACCACATAAAAGTGATTTGGTGTATAATAACAAAGAAGTCTCAATGGAATATAAATTGAGATGAAATCTCTCAAAAAGGCTGTATACTTAGGTTAAGGATAAATCAACGACATAACTATGTGTGAAAAATATAAATACAATAAATATGATTGGATATTCAGTGTAAAACAATCAAGGGACATTCACACATATTCTAGTAAAAACAACACCAATGAATTGGATGTTTATCTCAACAAATCGAGATTGAGTAAAAATTACTCTTATCAAGTTCATACTGATGACTTGAGAATTTATCAATGGAGTGATTATTAGTATAAAAAGTATATCCACAGAAATGGGAGGGGAAATTATGACATAATCAAATGAATAGTGAATCCACACATAATCTTGGAGTAAAATAATCAATGAAGTATGCGTAAAGTCGAATGAGTGGAAATTGAAATTTCAAATTCCCTTATTGATTTGGTAACATAAAAAACATACACCCACGAAATAAGTATCATAAAATGATGATGTAAATATACATGAATTAATGTATATTACACAATGAATACAAACATGGGCAGTACACACACCACATGTAATAAATAAGTGGTGAACAATGGAATTCTCGCGGAATTAAAAGTGAGATAAGAAACCCCTTACCTTGTACTTTTCCTTGGTTGGGGGTAGGTTAACCTCCTATATAATGTTGAAATAATTTTTATTAAATTATTCATGAATCATATACATTAATATGATATCATATATGATCTTTTAACATTGCGTTGTTAATAATATCTTAGAATTATCGTCGTTTCGGGTGTTAACTTACTCATTTTCATTTATATGTTTTGTTACGTAAGACATGTTTATTATGGATAGGATGTATCTTATTAATATCCATAATGATATCATGTCCTTAAACATTATTTTTAAATCATCAAATGATAATTATACTTGAATGGATAAGATGGAGAATGAATCTCATCGCGTTCGTGGAGACGGTAGTCCGTACGTACGCACGAGCGACAATATCCGTCTTTTGATATTAAAATAATATATAAATGGATGTTATATCATATATAAATAATCATTATCATGTTATATTTATTATTTAAATGAGTTACACTTCATTATTATACCCACCCAAATAATAATATATTGAATAACAATTACACCACGACGTGGAGACGGTAAGCCGTACGTACGCACGTATGATGACATGTTATTCAAAGGGTGGATAGAATACTGAATATGGTTGTACCATATTTATAATAACATCACAGTATATATAATACACTGGATTTATTATTTTAGAATGGTAATAACAAAGAAAGAATAAGTGGAAGAAGAAAGGAACTTGAAAAGGGGTAGTGAAAACATTACATCTTCTTCGGGTTATTCCTTTCGATTTGATCAAAAGGGCTCCTTAGGTTGGCTTTATGATCAAACTAAGGCCTCTAGGTTGTAGTGAGGGAAGTTGAGAGAGTATTTGGGAAGGGTTTGGGCGAACCAAAAGGCTTTGAAGGTGTGAAGAATTGAGAAGGAGGAGTGCCCTTTTAAAAGAGGGGTGAGGGGCACCTTTGGAAAAGCTAGAAATATTAATTTATAATAAATTCATATTCGGTTTCTAATGGATAAAAAGTTGATTATTCAAAGGTTATGGTGGGTATAGGTCGAAAAACATTCAACCAATAGAATTTATACAGGTTGGGGTTACTATATTAACCTTATCTTTTAGTTTTAACTCTTAGTTAATTAGTTTGACATTTACCATGTCACTTTGTATTTTTATATTATATAGCTAATAAACTTACTATATACATACAAGAGACCCCCAAGTGGTCCATTAATGATATACCTATCATTATATAAGTTTCTTTGCCGAACCATAGATTTTTAGGAATTTAATATCAATTAATTATATAATATTTTTTTAAAAAACTCTTTTATGTCAATTTTGACAATATTCAATAGTTGATTTTTGTGAAACTCATAACAGAATGATTACTTCGAACAAAGTCAATTAAATCAATCCTAGTATGTCATATTATCCTATAAAATTAGTTTAATTCATTAAAAGTCTTAAATTATATTTATTTGGCTATTTATAATATCAATTATTTTAATTTCTCACTATTATGTCAATTACTGCATCATCATTCTGTCATAAATATATTAAATTATTTAATGTCAAAATTTTTTAAATAAAATATCATTATGTAGGAAATCTTATTATATTTCTAATGAATATTTACAATATAATTTATCTTTTGTATAACCCTATATTAAATTTTTTTAGTAAATAAACTTTCATTTTAACTCTTTTAACTGTTCTTTGAATTAAATAATAATAAAGGTCCTAATCTAATCCAAGTGGACCTAAATGATAATATTTTATTCTTAAGGTTGTTTTTGGTCGAGATACACTTGTCCAATAGAATTAGGGCATGTGTTAGGCTAATATTAATATAATATTTACCCTTGATTACCCTATTTACTTTTAACCGTGGTAAATAAAAGTAAAAAGTTACTATTCACCAAAAATTATTTTCATCTCATTGAACCACATTTTACTTCTTGATATTAACCGTGTCTCTCGGATTTTCGAAATTCCATTCACAGAAGCGGTAAAATTATGTTTTATGAAAAATTCAGTTTTTTTAACTACCACTTAGTAGTTTCACTATTCATCAAAAATTGAAGTTTTTCAGAACAATGCCAACATTTCACCCTAATCTATAATTGATATTCCGAATTCAAAAATAATGTCTATTTTACAAAATTATAAACATATAATTTTCATAAATTAATTTTATAATTAATTCTCGCTGTCACAACAAATAGCGTGTTTTTAAGAAACAATATATATCAAAAGATTGACAATTGTTTATATCCAATTTCAAAGTGAAATTAATTCTAATGAACACCATTGGATAAAATGGTAAAAATATATTCTAATAATACTTTAAAACCACTCAATAATATAATTTATCACTATAAATTATTTTCATTTAAAAAGTTGTTTTTAATTAAAATTTAGTAATTTTCAATATTCATCAAAATATAAAAGTTATCCGAAAAGTACCAAAACATTATTGATACTAAATTCTTATGACCCGATTCTAAAGAAGAATTTAATTTTGTCAAATTGAATATATAAAAGTTTCAAATATTGGTTTCAAAAAGGCTTCTCCATTAAAAGGCGGTAAAATTTCATTTTTTGAAAAATACTTCTTTTATCTGAAAAAATGAATTTGTTCATAAATAATGTCTTAGAAACTCATAATATGGATTAAAATTATAAGGATAATGTAATATTTAAAATTTATTTAATACTATTCATAACCTCTTTTTAACGGCTAGTTTGGTAAGTCATGGTGTACTTGAACTCAGTGTTGCGTACAACACACGCTATTGTATTATTCAAAGAGAAGTGTACCGTAGAAGATTGGGGTGTTACATATCGTCTGTAAAGACTACCAAAAACTGATCAAGATAGTCTCTAAAGACTCTATTCATTATATCCATGAAGATAGCATGGGTATTAGTAAGACCAAATGGCAACATTATAAATTCATAGTGTCCATACCTTGTATGGAAAGCCATCTTTGGTATATCCTCTTTTTTGACCCTTAATTGATGATACCCTGAACGGAGATCAAATTTGGAAAAGTATTGAGCTCCACGTAGTTGGTCAAATAAGTCATCAATGCGTGGGAGAGGATATTTGTTCTTGATAGTGATCTTGTTAAGTTCTCGATAATCAATGCAGAGTCTCATTGATCCATCTTTCTTCTTAACAAAAAGAACAGGTGCACCCCATGGTGACACACTGGGGAGTATGAATACTTTATCAATATTCTCTTGGAGTTTCTTCTTCAATTCCTGTAACTCAATTGGGGCCATTCTATAAGCTGTATTTGAAATGGTCTTATCACCCGGTATGAGTTTTATTGAAAACACAACTTCACGATTTGGTGGAAGAACTGGAAGTTCCTCCGGAAATACATCATCGAACTCTCGTAAAATGGGTGTATTATTAATCCTTATTTTCTCTACAACCATTTGAGATAAATAACATTCATTTATTGGAATCAAGACCCATAAGATGGAAGAATCTTCAACTGGAAGGTTATATTCATCCTTGCATCGATAGATGATAGTAGATTGATCGAGAATATTAAATGTGATTTTCCTTCTTTGGAAATTGATATGAGCTCTGTATAAAGAAAGACAATCCATACCAAGAATCACATCAAATTCCACTATAGGAAGGATCACAAGATTTGTAGGAAGCCCTTTCCCACAAACTTCAATCATAGAAGAATTAGAAACTTTTGATGTGACCGTTGTGCCATTAGAAGTTTTCACGGATAACTCAACATCTAATTGTTGAGGTAGTATAGCGATACCCTTAGAAAATTCTTCATAAATAAAAGAGTGGGTGGATCCAGAATTAAATAAAACATTTTCTACTTTAGTGTGGATGGTAAGTGTACCTTTTACCACTTCGTTATTGTACTCCACATCACCGATAGTAATTTCATGTGACATTCCTTTGTATTTGGACTTAAGAGTTTGTTGACATCGATCATCATCAACAACCCTTGGATTTGGGCATTGATTGGCATAATGCACCATATCCTTACACTTCAAACATTGATGTGTAAGAGGTGCATTCTGTGTATCCCTTTCTTTGTTCGCATCATTAGACATCTTCTTCCCATTATTTCAACATTCAACTACCCGATGACCTTCTTTTCCACACTTAAAACATTTTCTTGTCCCTTTAAGACAATTCCCTCCATGTTTCATTCCACAATTTGAGCATAAAGAAAAACTCATCTTCTTTTCAGTGTGGTCTTTAGATTTTCCTTTGAATTCCTTTTTCCTCTTCTTATTAAAACCATATGACTGATGGGTAACTCCAATCTCCATCTCAACCATGAGAGCACATCAAAAAATTTCCTTATAGCTATTGAAGTCCCTTATGGATAACGCCCTTCGAAGACATGGTTTTAAGCCACTAAAGAATCGATCGATTTTACTCTCAGGTTGGATAATAATTCCGGAAGCGTACCTTGAAAGTCTTGTAAAATTTGATTCGTAGGTACCAACAAATTCATCATCCTTTTGCTTTAGTTCAAGAAACTCCTTCTCCATCTCTGTTCGAAGAATAAGAGGGAAGTACTTATTGAAAAATAGGTTCTTGAACTCGTCCCATTACATGGACTCAATTTCATCTATTTGCCTCGTATTCTTGATAAGATTCCACCATTGATCAGAATCACCTTACAAATGATACACTGCTAAGATGAATTTTTCATGTTCATAACATTGTAGAACTGAAAATATCATTTCAGTGGTACTAATCCATTTTCAGCCACTAATGGATCAGAAGACCCGCTTAATGAAGGTGGACGCTGCCTCATGAAGGATACAACAAAATTTTTCTCCTTCCGTTGTTCGTTTGGAAGTCCTGCATGGTTCATATCTTGAGAATGTTGTGTGAGCATGGCTACGAGATTTTGCATTCCAGCTCCCATAATGTTTGGTTGCTCAGGGGGACAATCATTGCATTGCCCTCGCATTCAGTATTAACACGGTTTCTTCGGGTTCCATCCATTGACTAAAACTAATAAGCATAGTGTGAGAAACACTAATCATAATATGAAAACCAAATAATCAAGAATAAAACTTAACACTTAAGGTCTTATCATAGGTTATTTATGGCCATTTCTAAAACACTAATATTGTGTTCTATGATTAGACATATCCTTAGGGTTCTTACTAGAGCTTTCACATCCCTTTTTCCAAAGGTTGACTATACCTTTCCTCTGATACCAACTATAACGGTATGGAATTACTTCCAGTTGAATATAATTGATACCTATTAGGAAACTCCATGGAAGGATACACCCCCTGGGCGGGACACACCACCATCCCCAGTGGCAGCCATTTCTTCATGAAGCCCTTGGGCGGAGAGCCATGCTTCCTCCAATGCTCACATGTGAGAGGTCCCAAGGATCGAATTCATTCCAACCTCCTTTACCTCTAATACCAACTATAACAACCCATACTTTACATACATTTTTATTACTTCAAAATTGAATCAAACTTATTACAACATATAACAAAACCATGAAAGGACCGTATAGGTATAGTGTATTTAGAAACTGGGAAACATAAAAAACTGGTTCATAAATCATCTACATTGTCTCCCATTTATTTCATCATATCTAGACTCCCTTTTTTTCATATCCTACTTAATACCCTTCTTCCTGACCTGGGGAAAATAAAACACACAAAATGGTGAGATCAAATGCTCAGTAAGGGTAAACAAAAAAAATATTAATCATATCATATTAATAAAAACATAACATTTTGAATATCTTAACCTACAAAAGAGATCATGATATCATAACATGGGATAAATCATAGTGGTGAAATATAATCCCAATAATCATAACTTAAA
This sequence comes from Viscum album, assembly GCA_963277665.1. Lineage (NCBI taxonomy): Eukaryota > Viridiplantae > Streptophyta > Magnoliopsida > Santalales > Viscaceae > Viscum > Viscum album. The sequence continues at coordinate 5,734,413 of OY728129.1, forward strand.
ACATGAAACTTTGTGGCATACACACATAATCATAGAAATTCATTTCATTTTAGTCAAGACTCATTTCCAAGACTATCATAGCCGACAAAGTCCATTACTGAACCGAGTTCACTCCTCGTTCCAGTCCTGTATCACTAAATCAGATTAACTTTCCGTTCCAGCCATGTCTATCTCATGAGATATAAATCTTTACCCAATGCATTGGAGGGAGATATAGGTCCCACCCAAGTCATAATGAAACCATTCTTATGTGTTCCACAAAATCATAAATCATACATCATATCACAACCCATGTAATAAAAATGGGATTCTTAAACATCATGCCATCAAAACATAATCCATATAAGATAAAATGACATCATAAAATTAATTCCATCATAACATAATGAAATAAATGTAAAAATAGGGATAGAAAAATAACCCTATATTATCATATATGGAAAATAATTTTGATAAAACACCTGAACTTCATTCTTGAGGAAAATATCCTTTCTACTTCAAAAACATTTTATTTTCTTAAAATTTCATATAAATTTAAACTAAAAGAAGTTGATTAAAAATAAACATGAAAACATTTAAAGTAATCTACATGGAAATAATGTTCTAAAAATCCATTCATGCTGTATAAGTTAAAAAAACATTCTCCTCGTACTTTGGCTGGAAAAGTCAAAAAGTACCACCAATGAAAAACAACAAAGGATCCCTTTCATATCTTTTACTAAAAACTTACCGAAGGGTAAAATTGGATTTAATAAATTTTAGGAGGATGGAAATAATATTAAATATTGTGGAAACGTGGATGTGGATGATAAATATTCCCCAGTAAATTCTGAAGTATAAACAATCTCGGATAAAAATGAGATTGCGAGATTTTCCCTTACATTAGGTCCGATATGCTTTGTACGTGTCCAAAACTCTTGTATAATGATTTAAATAATGTCATTGACTTATTACAGAATTATACTCATTGTTATGATATCATATATGGTCATATTCTTATCTTCTTATTAGTAATATTTCATTGCTACTTGTTATTCAGGTGTTTATTGCTTTATGTTCTTATGTGTGTTTTGTCGAATAAATTCTTATTATTCTTTTTAGGTTATAGATACCACATTTCCAGAATGGTATTAGTGTAATATATATCATATTTACTCATTCAATTCATTTATATAATCATTATTCAATGAAGATCATATAGAATGAGTCACATAACATTGTGGAGACGGTAGGCCGTACGTACGCACGAGCGATGATATCGTTCCCATGATCGTGGAATTGTATTGAAGTGTATGTATACTATTTCAGAATCAATATAAATTTACAATAATCATATATCGTTATTATTTTTACCATTATACCCATCCAAGTAAGGTGGTGGTGGAAAATAGATTACACCACGACATGGAGATAATATTCCGCACGTACGCACGCGTGATGATTTCATTTTCGGTAGGATGGATATAAGGTGAAATAGGGTTGTTTCATATTTATAAAAAAATATCAGTATATGAGTGATACTGATTTTATTACTATATAATGAAAAAACTAAAGAAGAAGAAGTATACGAAGAAATAAATTTTAAAGAATTGGTAACAGATATTACCACTTCTTCAACACGCCTCTTTGAAATCTCCTCTTAGGGCACTAAGATCGGTCTTTGAAGAAGACCAGGACCTCTAGGATATTTCTAGGGAAGTGGAGAAGAGAAATTGGAAGGGTTTGTCCGAGATTGAAGGCTCAAAGTGGTGTGAGGAGGAGAGGGAGGAGGTTCCCTTTTATAAGGGAGGAGAGGGGCACCTTTGGAATTATAAGAAATATTTATTTATAATAAATTCAACCCCACCTAAGAACCTCCAAAAATGACTCAAATCCAAAGCTTAGATGATATAGGATTGTAATATCATTAGAAAACAAAATTTAGACAAGTTGGGAATTTATTTTAAACATTATCAACATGATTTATCCTTATATAATCTATTTAATTTTATTTGTGGTAATAATATTATAAATTTTAAATCATTATAAATAATTACTTATATGTCGTGAATTGTCTATAATTGTATATGTTATTACATTTTAGACCATATAAATTCTAATTTATAGTTTTTAAATAATTTTGTGATTTTTAAACAATTTTATAATATGTAATTTCTATAAATTAACAATAGTGTCAATTTTGACAATATTCATTTATTTGAGTTTAAATAAAATATATAAAGAAGATATGTTCAAACTAAAATATTTAATAGATTCATAACATGTCATTTTTATCTAGAAAATTATTTTAGAACATTAAATAATTCATATAATATTTATTTTAATACTTTTAAAATCATTTATATGATATTTCAATCAATAAAATAATTTCAACATCAATATTGTTTCGTAATTAATGATAATTATTTAATCCCTAAAAATTATAAATAAATTCATATGATGTAGATAATTTTATCAGATTTCTGGAGACTATTCATGTTATAAGTTTAATGAAGTTTATCATTAAATTTAAATTATTATACTTATAATATTTAAGAGAGTGACATGTTGTCACTTTCTTTGATTTTAAAAATAATTATATTATTTCTTGGTAAAAAATCCATGAAATGAATCTAGTCTGACCCTAGGTGTAACACCCCAATCTTCCATGGTACACTTCTCTTTGAATAATACAATAGCGTGTGTTGTATGCAACACTGAGTTCAAGTACACCACGACTTACCAAACTAGCCGTTCAAAAGAGGTTATGAATAGTATTAACTAAATTTTAAATATTATATTATCCTTATAATTTTAATCCATATTATGATTTTCAAAGACATTATTTATGAAGAAATTCATTTTTTTCAGATAAAAGAAGTATTTTTCAAAAAATGAAATTTTACCGCCTTTTAAGGGAGAAGCCTTTTTAAATAAAATATTTGAAACTTTTATAAATTCAATTTGACAAAATGAAAATCTTGTTTAGAATAGGGACATAAGAATTTAGTATCAATAATGTTTTGGTACTTTTCAGATAACTTTTATATTTTGATGAATAGTGAAAATTACTAAATTTTAATTAAAAACAACTTTTTAAATCAAAATAATTTATAGTGATAAATTATATTATTGAGTGGTTTTAAAGTATAATTAAAATATATTTTTACCATTTTATCCAATGGTTTTCATTATAATTAATTTCACTTTGAAATTGGACCTAAACAATTGTCAATCTTTTGATATATATTGTTTCTTAAAAACACGCTATTTGTTGTGACAGCAGGAATTAATTATAAAATTAATTAATGCAACTTATATGTTTATAATTTTGTAAAATAGACATCATTTTTGAATTCTGAATATCAATTATAGCTTAGGGTGAAATTTTGGCATTGTTCTGAAAAACTTCAATTTTTATGAATAGTGAAACTACTAAGTGGTAGTTAAATAAACTGAATTTTTCATAAAACACAATTTTACCGCTTCTGTGAATGGAATTTCAAAAATCCTAGAGACACGGTTAATATCAAGAAGTAAAATGTGGCTCAATGTGATGAAAATAATTTTTGGTGAATAGTAACTTTTTACTTTTATTTACCACGGTTAAAAGTAAATAGGGTAATTAAGGGTAAAAATGATATTAATATTTCCCTAACACATGTCCTAATTCTATAGGACAAGTGTATCTCGACCAAAAACAACCTTAGGAATAAAATATTATCATTTAGGTACACTTGGATTAGATTAGGACATTTATTATTATTTAATTCAAAGAAGAGTTAAAAGAGTTAATATCAAAGTTTATTTACTAAAACATTTTTAATATAGGGTTATACATAAGATAAATTCTATTGTAAATATTCATTAGAACTATAATAAGATTTCCTAAATAATTATATTTTATTTAAAAATTTTAGACATTAAATAATTTAATATATTTATGACACAATGATGATGCAGTAATTACCATAATAGTGAAAAATTAAAATAATTGATATTATAAATACCCAAATATATATAATTTAATACTTTTAATGAATTAAACTAGTTTTATAGGATAATATGACATACTAGGATTTATTTAATTGAATTTTTTCGAAGTAATCAGTTTGTCATGAGTTTCACAAAAATCAACTATTGAATAGTGTCAAAATTGACATAAAAGAGTTTTTAAAACAAATATTATATTATTAATTGATATTAAATTCCTAAAAATATAAGGTTCGGCCAAGAGACTTATATCATGATAGGTATGTCATTAATAGACCACTTTGGGGTCTCTTGTATGTATATAGTAATTTTATTAACTATATAATATAAAAATACAAAGTGACATGGTAAATGTCAAACTAATTAACTAAGAGTTAAAACTAAAAGATAAGGTTAATATAGTAACCCCAACCTGTCTAAATTATATTGGTTTAATTGTTTTCGACCTATCCCCACCTTAAACTTTGAAGAATCAACTTTGGAGCCATTAGAAACCGAATATGAATTTATTATAAATTAATATTTCTAGCTTTTCCAAAGGTGCCCTTCACCCCTCTTATAAAAGGGCACTCCTCCTTCTCATTTCTTCACACCTTAAAAGCCTTTTGGTTCGGCCAACCCCTACCCAAATACTCTCTCAAATTCACACACTACAACCTAGAGGCCTTATTTTGATCGTAAAGCCATCCTAAGGAGCCCTTTTGATCAAATCAAAAGAAAGAACCCGAAGAAGAGGTAATTTTTCACTACCCCTTTTCAAGTTCCTTTCTTCTTCCAATTCTTCTTTCTTTGTTATTACCATTATAAAATAATAACTCCGGTATATTATATATACTATTATGTTATTATAAATATGGTACAACCATATTCATTAGTCTATCCACCCTTTGAATAACATGTCACCATACGTGCGTACGTACGGCTTACCGTCTCAACGTCGTGATGTAATTGTTATTCAATATATTATTATTTGGGTGGGTATAATAATGATGTGTAACTCATTTAAATAATAAATATAACATTATAATTATTCTTTATATATGATATACCATCCATTTATAAATTATTTTAATATCAAAAGAACGATATTGTCGCTCGTGCGTACGTACGGACTACAGTCTCCACGAACACGATGAGATTCATTCTCCATCGTATCCATTCAAGTATAATTATCATTTGATGATTTAAAAATAATGTTTAAGGACTTGATATAAATCTGGATATGAAAAAGATACATCCTATCCATAACAAACATGGCTTACTTAACAAAACATATAAATGAAAACGAGTAAGTTAACACCCGAAACGACGATAATTCTAAGATATTATTAACAAAGTAATGTTAAAAGATCATATATGATATCATATTAATGTATATTATTCATGAATAATTTAATAACAATTATTTCAACATTATAAAAGAGGTTAACCTACCCCCAACCAAGGAAAAGTACAAGGTAAGGGGTTTCTTAACTCACTCTTAATTTCATGAGAATTCCATGGTTCACCACTTAATTATTGCATCTGGTGTATGTGTACTGACCATGATTGTATTCATTGTGTAATATAATTTAATTTATGGGTATTTACATCATCATGGTATGATCATTATTTCATGGGTGTATGTTTCGTAAGTTACCTAATCGATAAGGTAATTTGAAATTTCAATTTCCACTCATTTGGCTTTACGCATATTTCATTGATTATATTACCCCAAGATTATGTGTGGAATAACTATTCATTTGATTATGTCATAATTTCCACTCCCCTTCCTGTGGATATACTTTTGATACACATAATCACTCCATTGATAAATTCTCAAGTCATTGATATGAATTTGATAATAGTAATTTTAACTCATTCGCCATTTGTTGAGTTAAACATCCAATTCGTTGGTGTTGTTTTTACAAGAATATGTGTGAATTTACTTTGATTGTTTTACACTGAATATCAAATCATATTTAGTGTATTTATATTTGTCACACATAATTATGTAATTTATTTATCCTTAACCTAAGGATACGGCCTTTATGAGAGATTTCATCTCAATTTACATTCCATTGAGACTTCTTTGTTGTTATACACCAAATCACTTTTTTGTGGTGTATATAATGTACTTTGATATAGTATATCGTGAATTCCTTTATTCTCATGATATTACAATGTTTTTATTACCTCAATTATTTGTATTCAAGTGTCTCTCTTTTGGTTAGAAACTGTAACTAAAATACCATTTTTAAATTTTTTAAAGACTTATTCTTCTAAATCATGCTCATTAATGTCCATGTTTTGAAAATGGTTTTAAGGATTTATTTATATGGACATCAAATTTTTAAAATTAAAACTCCTTTTAAAAGTTTCAAAGTGGTATGAGACACTTTGATTCAAAAATCTATTTTTAAATAGCTTCTTGACAAATAGTGTGACATTAAATGATTTCAAGAAAAAGGGGGATATTTCTCTAAAATAGTTTTGATGATTATTTTCATCTATGTCAATATCCTTCATTATTATCGATTGAGGTTAATATGATACAATAAAATCTTCCATATTGTATCGAATGAGTTATGTTTGATAGTGGATGTGCTATTTTTATACCATTAATGGTTTTTGGATAAAGTATTGACATTTCGTATGCTAGTTTTAATATGAATGTTTATGTTATGTTTCAAAATATTCATATGAGGAATGAATTGGACATAGTAAGTGACGGGTGGAGCCCGCTATAGCTCCTAGATGCATCAGTAGGTCTCATGAGACAAACTAGTGTCTTGGCACAAGGCCTTGGAAAAATCTTATTTGTAGTCTTGGCACAAGGCCATGGCTATGTGGTTATGATAGTCTGGCATTATGCATTCCATCATTATGAAAGTGTCGACTAGTAGAATATCCATGTGAGTAAGTAAATGGTTTTATTTTATTTAATCTTTACCATTTTATGCTGAAGTTCAAGTTTAAAAGGCTTTTGTTTTACTTATAAACTGCCTTAAGTGTTTATGCTTATCTATGAAAGATTCTGCTATAATGTTATCCTTACTGAGCATCTGAGCTCACCCGTTTCAATGTTTTATTTTTCCCATGATTATGAAGAAGTAATTTATGAATGACCTGCAGGGATAGTATGAGGGGATGTGAAGACAAGATGTTGTTGTAGTTTTTTTACCTTATGATGTAATGTAATACTTATGAATATATCTAGTGTTTCCAAGACTACTAAACTAATCAGTCTTTCGAGACTTGATCCCTTGTGATCATGCCAATGTTATGTAATAATGCACCAACTCTGGGTATCTAGGGTCGGGGCTTTACAGTTGGTATTAGAGGAATTTTAGTATAAACCTTGGAAGCTAGATTTACATAAACTATGATTAGAGCACATAGAACTAAGATGAACTTTGAGGATTAGTATGGGATAACTTCATAGAATTATGGTATTGTAGAGATTTTGTGAGTTTTTCGAGCAATACATCCCTATCTGGATACGAGCAGGTAGAGGCGGCTCTGGCACAGATGTACCTAGGGGTAAAACCGAAAAACACCGCTTTAATCTAGACTCGAACGGGAACTGGTGCACGACAACGGGACTTGCTGCACTCTTGGTTACAACACTCCCGTGGGATATGCTTAGGATAATTTACATTTTCTTTACAAACCAATTGTAAGTAATATATATAAAAGATGAGAGTAAATGACCTTGGTTAATCCTAATATGTTTCAAATTGAGAATATGGTGACATGTTAATATCTAAATTATTGTATGAATACTATTACCCACACAATGCATTCTGGTTTTAGTCAATGGCTGGATTCCAAGGAAGTCATAGTGACTTTGAGAATGATGTAAAAGGTGGGAACAGTGGTGGCAATGAGCAAAAAAATGGAATGTTGACAGGCGTAAAAGATATCTTCTTTATGCCAAATCAATTTTCCAAAAATATGATCAACAATATATATATTAACCAATTACCAGACTCAACAAAGAAGAGAAAGTTGATGAATGATAAGAGCTCCAGTAGTGGAGACCATGGAGAAATAAATCCTCAATTTCCATCATGCAGGAAATGTGGAAGGAGACACCCAGGAAAGTGTCTCAATGGGACAAAGAAATTCTTTACGTGTGGGAAGGAAGGACATAAAGTGAATAATTGACGAATAAAAATGAAGAGTACTATGGGAGAAGATAAAAATGGTCCCAAGAATCCATTTACAATCATTTTCCGTAAATGTAGGGGACCTGGCCATTACCCGAGTGATTGTCCTATTCTATAGGATATTTTCTTGGTTAGAGAAGAAGCTATGTGGAAATAAATTGTTGGACAAATGTTTAAAAATTATTAGTGATCCTTGTTGAAGGGTTTACTTTGGAATAATTTTCTCTTGTATTTGTAACCCTAATGTTTGCCATGTGAGAATGATATTTATGGAAGAATTATCTTTTCACTTGTGGATATAGTTATAAATAACCATTTGGTTTTATATGATCATTGGGTTTGAGGCAATTACAAATTTTTATAATTTGGGATGAAAATGCAAGGTATGAGATAACATTTGTGGTTAAATTATGTTATGGTTATTTTGAGAAATTTATCTCATTTTGGTAATGTTATAAAATATAGTTTTTGAAAAAGGACAACACATAGACCGTGTGACAAACCGTTGTGTCAGACAAAGCTGTGGGAATCGAACCCACAACCAAAGTGCGATTGGGATTTATCGCCTACCACTACACAACGTGAAGTCCCTGGTTAGTGTGACTATTATTTTTAGTTAAATGATTTTATTGATCAATAATAATTTGATTTGGGATCTTATGTATTATCAAATGAATACCCTTAGTATAGGAAAATGATTTGGTGATTAAGTGATAAATGTTATTTTGGAAGTTGTTCGCTTTGTTGAGAACACTATATGCCAAAGGAAAATAGAGTAGTATAGGGGTTCATTTGAGGAGTAATGGTGGATTTTTATCTACATTTCTATTGTGGATTTATAGTGATTTGGGTTATTTATGGAAATGATTAAGCTATAATAGAGAATATGTGATGAGGTTAATTACTTTTAAGTTTGTGACTTTAAGAGTATTTGATGTCATTTGGAGATACAATTTAACATGGGAGACTACATAATCAAATTCTTATATGTTTTGGGTTTCAATATTAGTATGGATTATATTGAAGGATTTTAGGGAGAATTGATTATTGAATGGTATTTATTTAACTTTGGGGTATCATTGGTTTAATTTTAGAAATTATGATTAGTGTTTATTTCTCTCAAGGAATATCCTTTTGGGGGATCATTAGATCTTATACTAACCATTTTCGTTTTGATTAATCTCTAAAGACAATGTAAATATATAGTTTATCCTGCATGGATCCTGTGATTCTATAGAATTTTATTCTAGATCTTCCAGTGTGACCATGTCTTCTTGAATACTCATCATTTAAAAAAATGAGTTAGTGGTGGATATTTATTAAAGAATGAAACTCTACTTAAAAAGTAAGTATATATCTTTATATTCTTAGTCAATATCATAAATGAATTCCTCATCCTTATGTAATGTAACTTAAAACAAAAAATGTTGTCCATTTACTTTTCCTACTAGGAGACTAATGATCATTTGTCCCAACACAAGTTTTTGATTTTCTTATTGTTAACTTTCTCCTGATCATGATTTCTATCCCTCTCCATCAGAACTTGACCATTAGTTTATCATCCACATCCATGTTTTCCTACCTGGAATCCTAGTTTGGGTTATCTTGGGTGACCTTTAGACCCCCCTTTCTTTCTTTTAAAGTGATAGTTTTATTGACTCTTTTTCTGATGTGGGACTTTCCATTCTCAGGCCCAATTTTTAAAATTGCAAGGACGCAATTTATTGAAGGAGGGGTGAATTTAACACCCCAATCTTCCACGGTACACTTCTCTTTGAATAATACAATAGTCTGTGTTGTACGCAACACTGAGTTCAAGTACACCACGACTTACCAAACTAGCCGTTCAAAAGAGTTTATGAATAGTATTAACTAAATTTTAAATATTATATTATCCTTATAATTTTAATCCATATTATGAGTTTCTAAGACATTATTTATGAACAAATTCATTTTTTTAGATAAAAGAAGTATTTTTCAAAAAATGAAATTTTACAACCTTTTAATGGTGAAGCCTTTTTAAAACCAATATTTGAAGCTTTTATATATTCAATTTGACAAAATGAAATTCTTATTTAGAATCAGGACATAAGAATTTTGTATCAATAATGTTTCAGTACTTTCCAGATAACTTTTATATTTTGATGAATAGTGAAAATTACTAATTTTTAATTAAAAACAAATTTTTAAATAAAAATAATTTATAGTGATAAATTATATTATTGAGTGGTTTTAAAGTATAATTAGAATTTATTTTTACCATTTTATTCAATGGTGTTCATTAGAAATAATTTCACTTTGAAATTGGACCAAAACAATTGTCAATCTTTTGATATATATTGTTTCTTAAAAACACACTATTTGTTGTGACAGCGGGAATTAATTATAAAATTAATTAATTAAACTTATATGTTTAGAATTTTGTAAAATAGAAATCATTTCTGAATTCGGAATATCAATTATAGATTAGGGTGAAATTTTTGCATTGTTCTGAAAAACTTCAATTTTTGATGAATAGTGATACTACAAAGTGGTAGTTAAAAAAACTGAATTTTTCATAAAACATAATGTTACCACTTATTTGAATGGAATTTCGAAAATCCGAGAGACACGGTTAATATCAAGAAGTAAAATGTGGTTCAATGAGATGAAAATAATTTTTGGTGAATAGTAACTTTTTACTTTTATTTACGACCGTTAAAAGTAAATAGGGTAATTAAGGGTAAAAATGATATTAATATTACCCTAAAACATGTCCTAATTCTATTGGACAAGTGTATCTCGACCAAAAACAACCATTGGAATAAAATATTATCATTTAGGTCCACTTGGATTAGATTAGGACATTTATTATTATTTAATTCAAAGAAGAGTTAAAAGAGTTAAAATCAAAGTTTATTTACTAAAACATTTTTAATATAGGGTTATACATAAGATAAATTCGATTCTAAATATTAATTATAAAGATAATAATATTTCCTACATAATGATATTTTATTTAAAATTTTTAGACATTAAATAATTTAATATATTTATGACACAATGATGATGCAATAATTACCATAATAGTGAAAAATTAAAATAATTGATATTATAAATACCCAAATAAATATAATTTAAGACTTTTAATGAATTAAAATAATTTTATAGGATAATATGAAATATTATGATTGATTTAATTGACTTTTTTGGAAGTAATATTTCTGTTATGAGTTTCACAAAAATCAACTATTGAATAGTGTCAAAATTGACAAAAAAGAGTTTTTAAAACAAATATTATATTATTAATTGATATTAAATTCCTAAAAATCTAAGGTTCTGCCAAGATACTTATATCATGATAGGTATATTCTTAATGGACCACTTGGGGGTTGCTTGTATGTATATAGTATGTTTATTAACTATATAATATAAAAATACAAAGTGACATGGTAAATGTCAAACTAATTAACTAAGAGTTAAAACTAAAAGATAAGGTTAATATAGTAACCCCAACCGGTCTAAATTCTATTGGTTGAGTGGTTTTAGACCTATCCACACCTTAACATTTTAAGAATAAACTTTGGAGCCATTATTAACCGAATATGAATTTATTATAAATTAATATTTATAGCTTTTCCAAAGGTGCCCCTCACCCCTCTTATAAAAGGGCACTCCTCCTTCTCATTTCTTCACACCTTCAAAGCCTTTTGGTTCGGAAAAACCCTACCCAAATACTCTTTCAACTTCCCTCAATACAACCTAGAGTCATTAGTTTGATCAGAAATCCAACCTAAGGAGCCCTTTTGATCAAATCAAAAGGAAGAACCCGATGAAGAGGTAATGTTTTCACTACCCCTTTTCAAGTTCCTTTCTTCTTCCACTTCTTCATTATTTGTTATTACTATTCTAAAATAATAACTCCAGTATCTTATATATACTGTGATGTTATTATAAATATGGTACAACCATATTCAGTATTCTATCCACCCTTTGAATAACATGTCACCATACGTGCGTACGTACGACTTACCGTCTCCACGTCGTGGTGTAATTATTATTCAATATATTATTATTTGGGTGGGTATAATAATGATGTGTAACTCATTTAAATAATAAATATAACATGATGATTATTCTTTATATATGATATACCATCCATTTATATATTATTTTAATGTCAAAAGAATGATATTGTTGCTCGTGCGTACGTACGGACTACCGTCTCCACGAACGCGATGAGATTCATTCCCCATCGTATCCATTCAAGTATAATTATCATTTGATGATTTAAAAATAATTTTTAAGGACTTGATATCATTCTGGAAATTAATAAGATACATCATATCCATAAAAAACATGGCTTACGTAACAAAACATATAAATGAAAACGAGTAAGTTAACACCCGAAATGATGATAATTCTAAGATATTATAAACAAAGCAATGTTAAAAGATCATATATGATATCATATTAATGTATAAGATTCATTAATAATTTAATAACAATTATTTCAAAATTATACAGGAGGTTAAACTACCCTCAACCAAGGAAAAGTACAAGGTAAGGGGTTTCTTTACTCACTCTTAATTTCGTGAGAATTCCATGGTTCACCACTTAATTATTGCATGTGGTGTATGTGTACTGCCCATGATTGTATTCATTGTGTAATATACTTTAATTTATGGGTATTTAAATAATAATGGTATGATCCTTCTTTCATGGGTGTATGTTTCGTAAGTTACCTAGTCGATAAGGGAATTTGAATTTTCAATTTCCACTCATTTGGCTTTACGCATATTTCATTCATTATATTACCCCAAGATTATGTGTGGAATAACTATTCATTTGATTATGACATAATTTCTACTCCCCTTCCTATGGATATACTTTTGACACACATAATCACTCCATTGATAATTTCTCAAGTCATTGATATAAATTTGATAAGAGTAATTTTAACTCATTCTCCATTTGTTGAGTTAAACATCCAATTCATTGGTATTGTTTTTACAAGAATATGTGTGAATGTCCTTTGATTGTTTTACACTGAATATCCAATCATATTTAGTGTATTTATATTTTTCACACATAATTATGTCATTGATTTATCCTTAACCTAAGGATACAGCCTTTATGAGAGATTTCATCTCAATTTACATTCCATTGAGACTTCTTTGTTGTTATACACCAAATCACTTTTATGTGGTGTATAAAATGTACTTTGACATAGTATATCATGAATTCCTTTATTCTCATGATATTACAATGTTTTGATTACCTCAATTATTTGTATTCATGTGTCTCTATTTTGGTTAGAAACTCTAACTAAAATACAATTTTTAAATGTTTTAATGACTTATTCTTCTAAATATTGCTCATTAATGTCCATGTTTTAAAAATGGTTTTAAGGATTTATTTATATGGACATTAAAGGTTTAAAATTATAACACCTTTTAAAAGTTTCAAAGTGGTATGGGATACTTTGATTCAAAAATCTATTTTTAAATAGATTCTTGAAAAATAGTGTTACTTTAAATGATTTCAAGAAAAAGGGGGATATTTCTCTCAAATAGTTTTGATGATTATTTTCATCTATGTCAATATCGTTCATTATTATCGATTTAGGTTAATCTGATACAATACAATCTTCCATATTGTATCGAATGAGTCATGTTTGACTATGGATGTGCTATTTTTATACCATTCATGGTTTTTGGATAATGTATTGACATTTCGTATGCTAGTTTTAATACGAATGTTTATGTTATGTTTCAAACTTTTCATATGAGGAATGCATTGGACTTAGTAAGTGACGAGTGGAGCCCGCTATTGCTCCTCGATGCATCAGTAGGTCTCATGATACAAACATTGTCTTGGCACAAGGCCTTGGAAAAATCTTATTTTAGTCTTGGCACGAGGCGTTGGATATGTGGTTATGATAGTCTGGCATTATGAATTCCATCATTATGAAAGTGGTTATTGATATTGCATGTGATCATTGGACTAGTAGAATATCCATGTGAGTAAGTAAATGGATTTATTTTATTTAATATTTTCCATTTTATGCTGAATTTCAAGTTTAAAAGGCTTTTGTTTTAGTTATAAACTGCCTTAAGTGTTTATACTTATCTATAAAAGCATCTGCTATAATGTTATCCTTAATGAGCATCTGAGCTCACCTCTTTCAATGTTTTATTTTTCCCAGGATTACGAAGAAGTAATTTATGAATGACCTACAGGGATAGTATGAGGGGATATGAAGACAAGATGTTGTTGTAGATTTTTTTCCATTATGATGTAATGTTAGACATATGAATATATCTAGTGTTTCCAAGACTACTAAACTAATCGGTCTTTCGAGACTTGATCCCTTGTGATCATGCCAATGTTATTTAATAATGCACCGACTCTGGGTATCTAGGGTTGGGGCATTACACTAGTTGATATGGGTCGACTTTTATTAATCTAATAGGATTTTGGTAAGTGTTAGGGTAATTTTACAATCTTATATTTACCCTTAATTAACCGATTTACCTTTAACAGCAGTAAATAAAAATTACCGTAGTTACTATTCATAATCTCAAAAAAATAAAAGTAACCTATTAACATAATTTAGACCCACTGAATCCAAATATGGAATCCATTTTTAAAAATTCAAAACACAGAAGTTGCAGTAATTAATTTAAAATTAATCCCGTTGTTAAGAAAACGGGTTTTTAAAAACATTTCTGAAGATTGAAATTTTTTTACCTATGAATTCAATGTAAGATTAATGATAATGAAATAAATTATATTAAATGGTAAAAATATATTATATTTATACTTTAAAACCATTTAATATTATAATTTAACTATGTAAATTATTTTGATGAAAAAAATTCTTTTTAATTAAAATATAGCGTGTTTCTACTATTCATTAAAATATGAAAGTTATCAATATAATATGAAAAATTTATCCAAAGTAAATTTTTATATCATGATTCCAAAGAAGAATTTTATTTTTTAAAATTTAACTTATAAACATGTCAAAAACTATATTTAATGTGGGTGTGCCATTAAAAGGCAGCAAAACTGCATTTTTTGAAAAATACTTATTTTACCCGAAAAATTTATTTTGTTCTCATAACATGTTCTAGAAAATATGTAAGATGAATAATAATGTTATAAAATTTAAAATTCAGTTAATAATATTCATAACGGCTAGTTTATAATATTATAATAGTATATCATTGTTTAGTAGAACTCAGTATTGCGTACTACACACGCTATCAAGGAAGGTCGCGATTATGTGTAACACAAGACAAGCTAGTGGTGTGTACCGTGAAAGACCCCTTTTATGTTGAATATAACATAAGACGTAAAAAAATATACTTCTCATAAAATATCAGGGTGTTACAAACACTCTCTCCACATGCTTGGTGATTTTCACCAAAAAGTTCCTCTTATCGCAAGACCTTCGTAACTGAGTGTAGGAAGTTGACACCATTACAATAAGGTTATACAAATCCCTTAGGTTTTTTCAAAAGGAAAAAAATTCTACACATATTAGTCCGAGAATCTGATACTACACCATTACTAAGTCTATGTAGATAAAAATCCAATAAATCAAAAGATCTTGATTTTTTTTATTAATCATGTTCTTGACCATAGTATTATAACAGACTAAAAAAATAGATCTTATTCTTAAAGGATATTTTTTTAAGAAAGAATATATTTGAATAGATCATGACTGTGAATGATTTTAAATAAAAATAGAAACAAACAAACAACATCAGTTACACAACATGATATTGACACATGTATGTTTCTAATATGTATCTTCTTCAGAATAATATTCATTAGATCTTTTTTTCTATGTAGTAGTTCTATATTCAAAAATATATTTCACATACAATATAATATTATCCTCAAAAAATAAAAAATACTATTTCAATTTATATTTAAGTCTTGGCATTATTTTGGTTGAGTAGATTCAATAATGTCACCCAATAAATCATTTGAATTTAAAATTATTAAAGAGAGTTATAACTTCCCTTAGAAATAAGACCAATTTAATCTGTTGAATACCAGCCTTTGATTCATTCGTATAATATCATTAAAATTATATTTACTTCCATTGAGACCATTTTTTATTCATAGAAAAATATCTTTAATTTTAAAATCTATCGTTGAATAATCAAACGTCGATTTCAATCATGTAATGAAGAAAATCCAAATATAGGGTTGACAATATATGGTTGTTCACAAATGTAGGGTTGATGATATATTGTTGTTTTTAAATGTAGTCTTGAAAAATAATACTTTAATTTTCTCAAACATAGAGTTCCTTCCAAATATAAGGTTGATGATCCACACTTTCCAACAACATATAGTAAATTATCCATACATGTTTTTTCAAACATAGGGTAGGAACAATGTTTCTAGAATACTTTCATACACAATCAAAATACTATAAAAAATATTTAAACCTGAAAATAATATAAACATATCAAGGAATATATTCCTAAAAATTAATTGAAGTTATGTTTTTAGTAAAACAAACATGGTTATTTATGGGAATCAAAATCAATAATATTAATAGAGTATTGTTGTTACAATACATGCCCTATAAACACATGGATAGAAAATGTACACCAATGAAAAAATGACTCAAAAAACAACAACAGGGGCTCAAACCTTATATTAAAATATATAAGAGAGGGTATATTAAATCCCAAATATGGAACATTATCCCATAGTTTACCCAATAATATAAATCAAGCCCCAACCATAACATAATCACTATTAGGGTATAAATTATCCTAGTTATCTAAGAACACCCCAAGGTTTCCCCTGAGTAACTCATAAAAATACAATATCATCACATGTTTATAATCAAATAAAAAATAAAATCAATGAGTCATGATAATAACCATATATAACTGACATCTCATAGAGTACACTCATTGGGATACCCAAAATAAGTATAAAAGATATTCTTCTCAAAATCTCAATCCACTCTAAACTCAATGATCATACATCCAAAATAATCATCATCACTTCCATATGAATCTAAATTAATCATGGGAGTTATTCCTATAAAATAAAAAGAATGATCTTATAAGATTATCCCTCACTAAATTTCCATTCAATCTCAATATTGTTAGAAAATTTCTGATTCAATTCCACCATTATATCCCTTTCGACAAATTTCTAACATGACAAAAATAATGTTTTATACACAATTTATCTGAGCCTCGAGTGAGGACCTATATCAATGAATTAAAATTTTACAAATTCATTGGTGAGTAGCTCCTGAGGAAAAAAATACATGGTTTGAAAACTGATTAGCATAATCCTCCAATATGAAATCCTATAATAACCATTATCAATGGAGTTTTAAGAGTGTATAAATAATTGACGACTTTTATCAATTTTCATTAGCCACTCAACCGCCTAAAGTGAACCTTTATAACCATATAACGCAAATAGAAAATGATTCAAAAAGTTTTGAATCAAACTAAAAGGAAATAAAGGATTGAAATCCACTACTTTATTCTGAATTTTTTTTCCAATTAAACAACCACAAGTGTCACACCCCAAATAAAAAGGTGAAATTTCCCTTTTCATACTCCATATAGATAGTATTTTCTGTTATATCATGTATTTTAAGGGAGTTATAATTTATAGACAAAAATACAATAATTCAATTGATTCATTCTTCAAAACCTAATAAAAAATTCCCCACATAATTTAAGGTACAAATCCAAAATCCAAATCTTTCCAAATTTATAAAAATTACAAAATATTAATTTATTTTCAAAATCAAAAAAATATTATGACAAAACATCCACTTACATTTCAGAAAATATTCCTAAAATAAATAATCAAATCAAACACTTTTGATAACACTACATGAGAAGAAAAAATAATTAAATAAGAAACCACTAAAACAGGTTTTAAATTCAAAAATATTTCATGATACATTTTTTTTATAAGAAACTAGATTTTAAAATAAAAAGATAAATAATATCGAAATATCATAAAAACCAGTTTGAGTTATCTCCAATAAATGAAAATAATTTTAACAACAACTTGGAATCAAGAGGTTTAAACAAAAAAAAAAATTCAAGAGGGATATTGAACTATGCATGATTTGGATGTCTATATGGAATTCTATAAGAAGTATCTAGGTTGATGTGCTTGGGCTTCATAATGTTTTCTAGGACATGTGAGATAATTATAAAACTTTTTCTCCTTTCCACTTTCACTAAAAAACTATACAAAACCCCAAAATTATCTTATATAAATCAATGGGGACAAAAATACCATCAAAATAATCAAGGTAAAAAAATCTAAATTGAAGTCTCAAATCTCCACTACCCATGATAAATCATGTTTTCTTATAAAAAATGGTGATTATAAACATACTCTTGAACTACCTCATATGTTTCTATAGTACTATTTCATTACTACCCAACTCACCCAATGAACTAAAGTGAACTATGATATGATTTTTTAATGAAACGAAGCAGATCAACCTAACAAATCACTTGGTCCACGCTTTCACAAGTACCTACGAACATTATTTATTTCCATTGGTTACAAATATTAACTATGGAAAAACATGAAAAATTGTGAATGATTTCACCCCATAATAATAAATAAACACGTATTACAATCTATTGATAAATTGTTATGCTCCATCTAAACATTAGACTTCCATGCATATAAAATAAATTCTGCTAAATTATGAATCCATCTAAAGAGGCCTTGAAAAGGTAAAATAATCAAAATGATATACAACTAAAAAAAAATCTTGATTAAGAAACCTTGCCTAGTGCAGTATTCACTGGACTAGATGAGGAGCTAGAATAAAAGTGATTATTTTTTAAGGGGGCACAAATCAGATTCTGAATGGGAATTAGCTACAGAAGAAGGGGACTCTTGTGTGGGATACAGAGAGGATTATGGATATTATGATATGTAGTCCCATGATGGTCTGTTTGGTTTGTGATTGTATAATTTTTCTTATTTTGTGAGTATTGCAAGTCGTGAACCGGTATATCATAAAGGTTGTTCAGTTTCCCACTTTTCCTAAATGTGTTTTTTAATAAAAAAATTTAATTTTTAGTTAGATATATCTAATAATAGTTATAAGTATCACTTTTACACATATAATTTTGAAACATAAATACACCAAATGAAGAGAAATATGAATTACAAAAATTTAAAAACAACAAATGATTGAATTAGATGATACAATAATATACCAAAAATAATACCAAATATAAAAATTGAAAAAATACCACTCTGTGACATAAGACAACTCACCACATTATAATCATTAATAAATGGACTAATATGAGCATAAAATGTACTAGGATCCACTCCTAGGTAATCGTATGAAACATAAGGTATATACACACATATATAAGTGTGTATGCATAGTGTGAGCTAACCAAGTCACGTAGGATTTCACAAAAGATTATATGAAATTAATTTTCTTAAAATATTTTAGAAATACTATTTTTAATATCATTTATAATATATTTTACTAATTAAAAGTAAAATAATAAAATTATTATTATCATTTTATCCTTTTCCAAAAATACATGGTGAATCGTTTTTGGAAAAAAGTACAAATAGACTTTAAAAAATTGATTTCTAAATTATAATGATTAATATTCTTTCCTCCTATATCTTCATTAAAAATATAATTTTTATCATCCAAGGGTTGGACCTTACCTTTCATTAAAAAAAATTAAATCATTAAAAAAGTTGGACTTACATGATTATGCATAAAACCAAACATTTCCCTCTTTCAAAAACATTAGAAAAAAGCATTTTAAAAATAATTTTAAAAGTGAAATCAACTATAAAGAAACAAATCATAAAGATAAAAACACAATTACATCAATGAAGCATAATAAAAATAAACAATGATAACTAAGTTGTTCTATAAATAAAATAACAACACAGGTGGATGAAAATAAAGTAAATAGTGGTAATCCGCTAATAAGAACATTAAAAAAAATTAAATATCTTGGTAAAATGACTAGTTTTTAATATAAGATGATCATATACATACTCAAATTGAGCAAATTATCAAGCTTATGTTACATTATAAAAATGTACAAAATATCAATTTTCTACCATAATATTAATAGTGAAATCCTCTCAATTAACTATACTAATACTACATTACAGTTATCACAATTATCCACCATAGGCTAATCTTAAACTCCTCATAATTATCTCTTATATTTTAATCATACACTTTTATTTATTTTTTCCCACAGTATAATCAAGAACCACCCACGATGCGACAAAACCAATACTATGGGTCACTAACTAGAACTCACACTATGTTAGTATTTTGAACACTAGATCTCTAAAATAGTTACCCAGGTTTCCATGAAATAGCCTAAATGAAGGTGAAAAACAAAGAAACTTTATTATCATCTCATAAATCAGTAATAAAAAATAATAGATAACAATCATCACACCTACATCACCCTCTACAGAAAAAACTCCTTTTCACACACACACACACACACACATATATATACACATCATATAAAAATTATTTCACATCCCATAAAGGGGAAAAACCCACACAGCTTATAATCACGATGTGTTGACAAAAAGGGTGTTCAATCATCCAGGAAACTAACTTCAAAAAGTTCCAAATGGGCCTTTAAAACTAGAACTTGGAAAACCATGTTAAAAAAAATATTTTGAAAACCACCCATGGATTAACACTTTGAAAACATTACTTACAACTATTAGGATTCAACGAGAAACCAAAACATATCTCTAATGGAAAAAACCTTTAAACATGGGGTTTATACATTTAAAACCAAAAAAAAACTATGTAACCTATTTTATCATAAATTTATATGAAAATCCCTTCCTAGGGATTTTATCCAACACTTGGTATGCATAAAAAATATATTTTAAAATAAATACTAAAATTTCATTAAAAATACCTTATTTCATGTATAAAAATCATTTAATACGCATTATAAACCTAAAAAGGTTATTTCTAAATATAGGGAAAGAATTTATAAAGCCTAATAATTCCTTGACATGTTGAATAAAATAATTTCACAAAAGAACCTATCCCAATCATGTGGATACCACTCATCATTGATGGGATAATACAACACTTATAAGGGGAAAACCTATACAAAAACTAGAATACCAAATACCTATGATTAGAGAAAAGAAACCCTTTAATCAACCTCTATGAACAATAGGGTTCTAGATAGAAAATAAAACCATAGGAAAATTGATGTGGGGAGAAGAGGAGAAGAATAAAGGATAAAATTTACCTTTGAAAAAACATTAGTAATATAAGAGGAGTAGCTCAAAAAACTACTTAAAGAGGATGGAGGTTCTCCCCCTCAACTCTCTAGGTCTAGATATATGAGTTAAAAAATAAATAAGAAGAAGAAATATTAAAATCGATAGGGGTATAAAAGAAAAATCATAAAATTAAAAATATAGGTTCATGTACTAAATAATGTATCTTTATAGACAGTAATATAGAACCCCATACCAGAACCCATCATAGTGTGTTCATTAAGGTCACATTTCATCATACATATTTATAGAAGAACCAAAACTCATGTGCCCCATGCTAGCATAACATATATCTTCTACTTAACAGTATGAAGTGCCTCAACAAACTAGCCCTATGGAGTGATGCTCACACATAACGGAGTAGACAACTTATCATCTTAAATTTTTTCAAAGGAACTTGATATGTATAATTCATAAACATAGAGTAAAAACCCACTCCACTAAAAAAAATTTATTATTTCTCAAAATTTCAAAATTTAAATACCCATAAAAAATATATAACAGTATATTATTTTACTCTCACATATGAGAATTAACAATTTTCTATTTCTAGATATAAATCACATAATTATGTACCAAGCTACCATATAAAGTTTTAAAATTTCATATGGTAAAAAAATACCTCAATATAAAAGAAAGACCCATCACGTTGTGATGTCCCTATCCATAGAATGATCCTCAGTGAGACGTAGATAAAAAATTCACCCACAAAACCTATCACATTAGGATATCTATAGTTTAAAAAAAATGATATTCTATCATTAAAAAAACTGAAAAACTAAATATAAAAAACATAATTATTTTAAAATTAAATATATTTATATATAGTATACTAAAATAGTGATTTGAGGAAATCACATAATTTTTTTTGGATTTTTTACTGTTGAGAAAATTTAAGGAAAAGGGTTCTCGAACTAGGTTTATAAGAAAAATTTGAGAATAGAAATTTTTTTCAGGGAGAAATAATGGTTAGGTTAAGGATTAACTATTTTTAGTTTTATTAAGAAAGTGATTAATAGAAATATATTTCTTGAATACTCATGTGATTACTCTAACTAAATTTTTTTGAGATGGTTTATATAAGAAACTAGTACACGTGTAATCCTATTTTCATGGATTTCAATGTTTGTTGGGTGAGAATTTTATGGCTGAATGGTGTGATTAGTTAATGTGCCATGTTTTTTTGGAAAATTCCATGTGAGGTTTATAAGTGAGGAATGATTTATCCTAGTATTAGGAAAAAAGATACAAGTGCAATATAAAATTTATTTTCATGATTTTAATTTTTTTAGGTGTGAAAAAAGATTTTTAATTTTACATTTGGTGGATTTGAAGAGGTTTTTTGAAGAGTATCTCACATTCTAGGATCATGGGATATATTTTTGATGTTGGTCTCAAGTATTTAGATATGAGTTTTGATTGGTTTAGGGTTTGTACCTGATGATTTTTTTGTTAGTATATTCCTATGTTGGGGAGAACAATTTCAAAAAATATTTCGTTATGAGTGGAGTCCTATTCCAGGGAGCACTATAGGCTTGAAGATGAATTATTTTTTGAAACTATTTATATCTCATAATTTATTTCTTCTTTTTATTGCTGGTTACGGGATGGATGATTGGGTGATCAGAATTGGGTTTGGAGGTAGTTTCTGGATAGACCAAATTGAAATAATTATAGGTATTTGACGAAATTCAAGGATAATGCTTTGGAAATCTCAGTTAGATGGCCTTTAGTGATTCGTTCATTTGTGGGATGAAAATGTGAAACCGAATCATATTAAACATTAATAGGTAAAACATTGTGAATTAGTTTTTAAATAACAATATAGAATTTTTGATATTTTTGGTTTGATAACCTTAATTTATTATCTAGAATGAGAAGATTTATGGTGGATATTTTTTAATGACCTATAAATTAATGAGTCATTGTTTTTATTGATTTTTTTTTATTTTTTTTCTCAAGTGGGAGTGTTTTTAAAACTGGCTAAAGAATTAGGATTTTAATGGTTTGAACTTTTCTAATAGGTGGTTTTGAATATTTTCAGAGTCCTAATATGTTTCTTTGGTTGTTGGGTTAGTGTTAAAGTTGGGTCGAGGTGACCTTACTTTAGAGTGAGTGATAGAATAGGTGACCCCATAATGTGGATTCATATGATACATAATTTGTAAAAAATTGTGAAAACTCCAGAATTGTATATTTTCATGATTTTTAGTGATTCATGGAGTTCAAACTTCTTTTATAATTAGGAAGAATTTATTTATTGGTGATTAATAAATTCCTAATGCTATTTGAGGTGTTTTAAGTTGATTGGAGGTGTATGAGATCTATTGTAGATGAGCTGTAATGTCAAGAGATTAATTATAGTTGTTTCAGAGTTTTAACATATATATTTTAAAACATTTGAGTCTACACATATAAGAATATCAATGTGTAAAGGGAACTCTTACATATGGTAAGTTTCTTACATAAGGGGGTACCCATGTTTAAGGGCCATCATATGTAAGGGATACCTTATGACATGATGGAAGCTCCTATGATACGTAAAATAAACCTTTTATATATAAGGGTATTGCTATGATTGTTGGTTTACTTTATTTTCTAGGTGGCCTTATATGTAAGAGTTTCCATTCATAATAGATAATCTTATGTTTTTGCACCCTCATATGTAAGGGTCCTCCTTAGATAGAAATCAATTATGTTTTTGGAGGTATTATAATATGTAAGAGTAGATTTTTCAATATGTAAGTGTTATTAGTGTTGTTCTAGATAAATGGAAAAGCCCAAGGATACAATAATTTACTCTTATATATGGGTACCATATTGTGTAATGATAAACCTGTGTAATGGTTACTGTTTTGTATAAGTATCGCCATATATAAAGATCATCCATTTTAAAAAATATGATATTTTTTAAATATTGTGATATAGAAAGGTTGTTTTTGGTGATGTGTAAGGGTTAGGTGTAAGAGATTTATCTTATGTTTGGGTACCACCATATGTAAGGGTTGGCGACTTTGTCAAAATTGACTGTGATTGTTTCTTTTGTAGAATAATTAATAAATTTTTTAAATGAAATATAAATTGGGGATTTTTTTATCAGAAATACTGATATTATTCACATGTTCTCTTTTCTCCCGCATTCTTATGTCCCTCTTAAGATATATTCCTCAATTGAAGTCCATTATTCACACAATTTATTATGGGGAGTATCCACAGGTAATGCTAGAAACCATTATGTGTTTATATTTTATTTTTATCACATTTAATTATTTTCTAATGGATATACCATAAATTATATATATATTTTGTTTATCTGATTTATTCAGATTAGAGCTAGATGGAGCATACTTTCTTGGTGAGTGGAGTCCTAGTAACTATGAATATGGTAGGTGGACTTTACATTACTATTCTCCTTTCTCATTTGGTGATTTTATATTGATGTGTTATCTCTATGATTATTATTATCATGATTCCAAGATATATGTGATATCTCTCAATAAATTGGGATGATCTCATTCCATTCCAATAGTCAACAAGGTATTTATAGTTTACCAAACAATTTATTGGTGAAAAATTGATTGAATGTGTGTCGATAAACCTCCGTATATATATTTCTATGAAATGATGTGGATTTTAAATACAAATGGAATTTTAATTATTAAAATTTTTTAAATTAGGGATTTGGGAAGGATATATTTCTATAAGAAAATGCATAAAATGGAATTCAAAGGCGAAAGAGATGATTTTAGGTGATGGTTTTGAAATTATATATCAAAAACAATATTGGGTGATGAAAAGAATTTATTTTTATTTGGGAAAAGTTCCTATATTTAGTATATAAAGAGCCCTGTTTTGTTTCTATTATAGTCTATATTTTTTATTTTGAAATGGGTTTTAAGGGAAATATGAGAGGGATTTTGTTGTGATAGTTTTTTAGGTCGACCTCATGTGGGAAATTCCATATACTAAGAGTCTTGTTCTCTTAGTATTCTTCTTCATTATGATTCCATTGTATTTTATTCATATTTTATGATAATGAAATATTTTATAAGAATATGTTAAAATGTTATGCTATTTATATTTGTTTTTATGGATAGTCATATATGTAGTTTGGGTTGGACGATAATGATATGATTTTGTTATCAAGTTCATGGGTTAGTCTATATTGTTTTTATTGATCTTGTAGAAGGTAAAAATCTGAAAAATGACTTAGCATCCATAAAACCTTATATAGTCCCATGAAGTAAGGGAGGATTTCCTCTTGGATAGAGTGGGGTTATGGTGAGCTATTTAAGCATTGTTAAGGCCTGGGTGACATAATATTGAGGTAATTGGGTAAGAATGATCAGTACCATCACTTTATTTGGTGTTGGATTCATGATAAATGTTAAAATGAGTAAACTTTAATGTTTTCTTGGGGGAATCTAGAGGTATGTAATTTCGTTAATTTTATGAAGGGAAATATTGAGGAGATAATGTTTTATCATTTATTATTATGTTATCAATTATACATGTTTTCACCATGATATATGTAATACTAATTATTATAATTTCAGGATTCATGAGAGGATGATGAGTTTTTCCGTAATTTGGTTGGTTGAAATTCTTGACGCTAGGCCTCCCCCTGAATGATAGGATAAATATAATGTCTACCCTAAGTGGTAGGGTCCTGGTCTATGTTGTGATGTGGTATGAGATGTTTTCTGAGTGGTAGGTTGGCTCTATGTTTTCCATCCTCATTATATAACCCTTATATAATACATGAACTAATATTGAGTGAGATGGTGTTAGAAGGGAATACTCTGATAGAGGGAACTAGTATAGGATATGATGTGATATGAGGTTTATGTCATGACCCACCCTACGTGATAATGGAGTGGTCAATGTGATTTGGTATGTGATGAGGTAAGTAATGGGGTATGAAACCTCACACCAAGTGATAGGGTGGGGGTAAGTAGTACGACACAAAAGTTTGGATATTGGGGCCCCCTTGAGTAAAAGGGAATATCCTAAGATATAGATGTGCGACCAACCCCATGTGATAGGGTGAGGTGGGGGACCTGATGTGTAATTGATGTGTGTGGACTTCCTTGAGTGATAGGTAAAGGTATAAGATGTGATATTTTACCTCACCCTATGTGAGATAGGAGTGGAGATATGATACTATTTATAACATCAGAACATAGAATGAGACCCTACCCTAAGTTAAAGGGTTGTGGTTGAGACTTAGTTGCTGTCCCCTACCTTAAGTGATGGGGAATGGTCTTGGTAGTGATATATGATGACTATTTTTCTTCATAAATTGGGCCAATTTAGGTGGGGTCATGGTTATTGTTTCTTGGTTAACACATGATGACCTAATATATATATATATATATATATAAATTATCTATTTTCTTTTCTAGGTGGGTGTATATTATGAAAGAGATATAAACCCCTTATTTTAGTTTAATGAAAATAAATTTTATCCCATCAATAATCAGTGTGTTATGTTGATGAGGAAACCTATTGGGTCATTAGACTCACCCCTATATCCACACACACTACATGTGTTTCATTATACATGGGTAGACCTGCATGTTTCTTTTCCGGTATAAGTTTCTCTTAGAGATAAACAGATAGTTTAGGTAGAGAAGTTTATAGAGAACAATGATTCAAGAAATACTATTATGTGAGTTGGATCAAAGTCCATTGAAGTTATTTTTTAGTTATAGTTTTTTCACATGTGCAAACCAATGCATCACTATTGTTCTAATTTTATGATTCTTGTTATATATGTGTATGCACTACCACTTATCTATTATACTAGGATGTATTATATATATTGTTTATTTATTTACTGATATATAATATAGGTGACCTCTTGGCTCCCTATTTATTATCTTTATGTTTTAGGGATTTCTGTTATACATATGGTAATGCCAAATTTTTATAATATTTGATCATGACCCTATTGATGTAGTTTTTAGGGAACAATCTCCCTGGGACTATTTTAGGATATTACAACTTTTTACAGGCCTCTAGAACACAATGATATGTTCTTGAGTTCTTTAAGCACCCCTACTTGAGTTCTTCTTGGATGATTGGGGCTGGGGTGTTATAAAGAATATATAGAATTTCATTAGAAATGGAAAAGTAAAATATGTGTGAGACATAATTAAACCTCTTACCCAATTTATTGATTTTTTTGAAAAATATCTGGATTTGGGAAAATCTAATAAAATTTTCATGAGATATAATTCATAGTTGATGGAATTGTGTAAAAAATCATGATATACATGAACATTTTTTCAGAAGGAAATATTCATGTTGAAAAAATTATATGAGATAGGTTTTGAATCCATGTGATATAGAACAAAATCTCTATGGAATATATTTCTAAAAAATAATTAAGCCACATTAGATATAGTTTTTTGTTTAATAATATTTCTTTAGGAACCTAACTATATTATAAACTCAACATATTCATTTATTTAATATGGATTCATGAGAAATGATTATAAAATTTTCATAAGGAAACACTTGAGTTTATATTGAGTTCATATATTGCTGGAAGCAGTAGAGATGAATAAATTTGAAGATGGGGTACCTAGAAAAATTAATGATTCATGATAAATAAAAGTGATGATGTATTTATTTTTATTAGAGACCATGAAATAGTTGGAAGGTTAGAAAGGAATAAAGGGAAAATTCTGTTAAAAAGACAAATATGAGAAAACATCACACATGGAGTTCTGATCGAGTCATCGTATGAGATTTAACCTAATATTCATTTTGATATAAAATTGATCACATTCGTAAATTTTTTAAAATGGGAGAGATATAAAATTTTTAATAAGTTATTTGAACTATGAATCAATAACGCCTTGAGAAAGAATAAGAAATAATAAATAGAAATAATTCTGAGTTCTTTGATGATATTGTAAAGCCTATTTTGTTTTATTTTTATATTAAAGTAGTTATTTACTTTTAAGAAGTCCATTATAGCGGTGAAAATCATTGATATAGAAATTATGATCCAAAAATGTCTAATAAATAGTCAGATGATGGTAGAAGACTAGTTTCACATAATCATTATTACTTACATGCTTTTATACACAACATTGATGAATTACAAGAATAATTAACTTTGTTAATAATAAATAAAAAAATAAAATATTCTAGGAGGAAATATACAATATTGCTATAAAAAGCTTAAATTTTCATTAATGAAGAGTTTAATGAACACATATACATTAATTCACATTGATAAGAGCAGAATGAATTCTTGTATATTGATTAGGTTCAAAAATTTAAGATAAAATAATAACAATCTGAGTTCCATAAAAAAAATTTTAAATCTAAAATGAGTAATTCTAAAAATATTATACATTTTTAGAAAACTAGATGACATTTTAGATTATAGAGATACATTTACAATGATCAAATTTTAGATTTTCTATAAATACAGGTCAAGGCTTGAGTTGTAAAAAATTATTAAATGTTTGACCATAATTGTTATTATACTATAAGGGCCTCCACTTTTATTTTTTAGTTTATGTTTTTTTATTTATTCATGATTTATTTGTAAAGTAATATAAAATTTCCTTATTAATTTTTTTTCTTACTTCAATTCAATTTTTATTCAAAAAGTCTTGAGTAATGGACTTATTTAATTTTGATCATGAGGATTGAAGATGTTTCACAGATAATAACATTCTATTGACAAAAGTTAATTGAATATATTAATGTGTAAACTTATTATAACCTAGTATATTTGAATGATATTGTTGATAAACCTACCACAATTGATTAAATGAAAATATGTTTTGTGAAAAATAACTTGGATATCCTCAATAAAATTTAATGGATTATTTTTTTATTTGAATAACCACTTGTTATTATCTCACATTTTTTCCTTTAAATTTTCACTACATTCTTGTTTCCATTTTCATTATATATTTTTTTAAAAAAGAGATATTTTTAATTACATTTACATTTCAATTTTTTTAATATAGTTCTGTATTACAATAACCTAGGGCTTATGAAACATAGTTCATGCAAACTATATTTATATTTTCAGGATCAATCACCGTATCTTTAATTTTATTTATATTATTCTTAAATTTATCTATGTTTTCTATAGATTTATATATTTTTAAATTACAATCATTAAATTTATAAGATATTTATAGTTTTATAGGTTTCATTTTTACAGTGATTCCAATCTATACAATCTATTTATTTAAATAATATTCCACAAATAAAAGAAAATTCAGGTAAACATTATTAAGATATATTAAGTGTATTTTGATTATAACAATAAGGGTTGAAAATATATAATATAGAAAAGTAACTCAATAATCCCACCATTTGGATAATTTCATGACATGGTATGAAAATATTTAGAATAGTATAAAATGATTAAAAATAAATGGAATCCACCTTAAAGATTGATTATTGTACTTATTATTCTTATGAAAGTATACTCACCCTAAAAGTATTCCCTCCATGATTACCCTTTTTCGTTTAGAAAACAAATACTCACTTTTATTTCCTTTCCTCCCTTTGGAAGTCTCAAAAATGAAAAGAACAATATTAATCAGAGTATAATATAAAGGAAAGAAAATGTTTTCAAAAATTACCTTGGGGTTTTTTTGGGTTATGTTAGATGAAAATAGAGTTCGATACAACTTCAAATATAGATCATATGTGGATAAGAGATATTAAATGAGCATTGGAATAAGTTAATATAGTTATATATATAAAATAATTGTCACACTATAATGAAATATATTAATCTGTTAAAAAAGATTTTACTAAAAATAGATTTTAAAATTTATGAGGTTTTGTCTCACTATAAGTAGAATGATCGTGCTGTAGAGAGAAATTTATAAGAACCCTCATTCAATTATAAGGGTAATATTTTAGGAAAATTCTTCACACTATAAAGATAATATCAACCCCATGATAGAAATAGAGAAGCTTTCAATGGATATTTGAAAGTGAGGCTCGTGATATGGGAAATAGGATCACATAATGAGTGAATATAGAAAAACATCAGTGGTTAGGGCCATAGGAGGTTAAAAACATGCATAAAATATCCACACGATGTCTAGTTCAATGATCAATATGGATTTGAATATGCATGACGTGATTGTCGTGGTAATTGGGCAAGAGACATGGAGTGAGTTTTTTCGACGTGTTTGTTTATGTTCTATGATGGTGATAGTTGTGCCATGAAATGTATGAAGTTAAGATGATTATGTCACAAAGTTACATTTCATTCCATTAAGGTGTTGTTTCTAGGACTTCATGTAATTACAATGGGAATTATGAATTAAGAAATAGCATTGGATTCTAGTGGATAGATTTAATTAGATGATATGTGATGACCAAATTAAAAGTATGTGGTACACATAGAATTATATTTTAGGTCTATAAAAGTGAAAATTAATCATATCCATTGGATTAAAGGGTTGTTTGATTTCAAGTATACAAAAATTTACTATAACTATTTTAGAAAAGAGTGTAGAACATATAGAAAAAATTTACAAGAATTAGAAGGAGTTATAGACTAGTGTTAGAAAGTTAGAGAATAAATAAGAGGAGGTATAAGAGGAATTATTTCTAGAATATTTTTAGAATTATTAAAGAGTAAGAAATAAGAGTATGTTGATAGACCGTTCAGGGTGTAACCATAGTTGTCAATTGGTGAGAATTGATGTAATGTCACTTAGATGAGTAGTGTATTCCATGAGAATCTGAAATTTAATCTTATGAAGGATATAATCTAGGGGGGTTAGAGTGTATGATTCTAAATTTTGTCAAAGTAGTAATGTTATGTGTTTATTGTGCATTGGAATATTTATTTTTCATACTCATTGGATTATCTTAGTTAGGGTTAACCAATTAAAATCAATTGTGTTCCACATCTGTATTTTAGTCACTTTATATCATTCATGAGGGACAAAGAGAGGTGTTCCTAATAATTATTGAACTAGATCATTGTAATGGGATTATTTTAAAATTATCATTCCCTAATTCACCACCCTATTTGGGTATTGATTTTTTTGGGCCAACAACTGTTATCATAGTTTAAGGATTGTGACCAATTTATCACTCTATAACAATCAATGTCTATAATTATTAATCACAAGGAAATACCTATATTTGATGTAATAAATGTAAAAATATGGAAAACATACAACACTTTCTTCATTCATTGAGGATTGACTTGTACATTGATTCTATAGAAAAAGTTAGAACCATAATGGAGAGTAAACCATTATTAGATAGTTATCAAAACAGATTAGATGCTGATTCCAAAGAAATAATTGATCTAGGGGTATATTTATCCAACCCTATCTATACAAAGGTGATGTCACGTGAAACCTCTCATGATATGGTGTAGAAAATTATCAATATTTATGAAATTGATTATGGAATTTTATATGTTAATATTTAGATGTTATAGAATGAGTGTGGAGATCTCATAATGATCTTGGAAGATATAGTTGACACATTTATTGATTGAGTAAATATTCTTGTGGAAGACATGTGTTTACAAGGAGAGATAATCAAGGATATAAAAATTGTGAAAATAATATATCAATGATTAAAGGAGGAGATGTTGGGTAACCTCCAAATCACAATTTTTGTACATGAGATGAGGGATAATGATAATGAATTAGTTACCAAGGTTAATTATTAAGAGGTATTAATAATATTAATAAAGAAACATTTATTGAATGAGGACCACAATGAAGAATAATTTAGTGAATTGTAGTCCTTCATATACCCTATAATTAATAGAGGAAAATGGAATTCAATTCCAACATCCCAATTTTTTATTTTGGTATAGAAATATCTGGATAATTACATCTTCATGTCCTATGAAAGTTTGGGATAATGATGTGGATGAAGTACCCATGAAGAAACTATTCAAAGGTTAAATGAATATCTTAATAAAAAATAAAAATCATTCAATAATAAGGAATTACTTTCTCAAGAAGAGGAGAGATCATATGATACATAAGTGGATGGGGATGAGGACTGCCAATACCATGGTGAAATATTTATTGTCTATGTTATTTATAACCCACCAATAGAGGAAAATGATTATGAAGGCGATGATGTCAAGGGAATATTTGAACTAAAAGCTAAACCTAAGGATTCTGTTGAATTGATTGAAATTTATTGGGCAAAAATAATAATGTAAAATGGATAAGTATGTGAATCCAAACATATTATATAGTAAAAAGAAGTGGAGAAGTCAGAATTGAAGATGGATATTGAATGAATTAAAATAGGAAATTCAAGAAACTCAAAGAAAGGGGTGGATTTTCCACTCATGATTAGAGAACAGTCATAAATTATTGATAGATTGACTAAATTATTAAAATAATTGGTTAAAATAATAAAGTAACTTGAATATGAATTCAGGATGTTATGATGGAAGTGTTTTGATCCAAAAATAACTGTTACTATAGCCAGGAAAATTAAATGTTTTAGAGAACAAACCCTTAAAGAAGCAGTAGAAGTTTTAAGGTAATTTTTTGAAAATATAATTACTTACCCACAAGTATAATGATTATTGGATAATGAAAAAAATGTTTTGTTTACTGATCATAAAAAAATCAGTGGTGGTTAATTCTAAACCATAACCAGTCATACCCCAGTAGATGATTGAGTTGCACAAAATACAAAAGGTTCAGACAACCACTATCGATGAAGAAAAGGAATGGAAGAAGAATCCAAGAATATAGTTTTATTATTTGTGATATATATGTAATAAAAATTATTTGTGATCAATAAAAAATTATATTTGGGAGATTAATAAATACATAAATACATGGACAATATTTCATACCCTCGATATGATTTTAATGGTTATTGCTTTTGGTGCAAAGGCTTTTGATAGAAGGACATCAAATTTTCTTCAATGGAGAAGAGAATGTTTGAAATAGATATCTAAATAAAGAGTAAAAATTAGTTTGATACATCATTATGAAATTTTAAAATTAATAATAGTTAAGAATATTTTTAGGATAAGGAAGATGTAATAGAGCATGATGGGGAAAAAGTTCATCCACTATGAAAAGAAATTAAGTAGTAGACATGGGATAAGAAAAGGGTAGTTTAAGGAAGCGATTGTCAGGGAAGGAACCTAAAAATAGATGTGTATACCTAGAATTTTTTGTTTATTATTGTTTCACTTCACACATGATGGGGAATAAATATTTTATCATAGTGATAATATATGAAAAACATGGAGTTGTTTGGATTTTCAATGATGGGGGACTGAAAATAATTATATTTAAGAAGTAGAAGATTGTTGGGAGAGACCTAATTAACACAACTTCCCTATTAAATAAAAGTGAACATCTCAAATTACATAGTTTAGTCAATTTTTTAACTTGAGACATGTGGTGATTTTCAACCAGAATACATGTATTATCAAAGGAAAGAATGCGTCATCCATTTTGTAGGGAAAACACACTAAGGTAAATATTTACCTTATTGATGAAGAAGATATATTCCTACTATAAAATTAATAATAGAATAAATTTTGGAATAAATATATTTTTTATTTGATCAAAAAATCTTTACAGGACTTGGTGAAAAATAACAGTTTTCAAGATATCCCTAATATTTCACATGATTTCACTCATATTTTTGATACATTTAAAAAAATAGAAAATTGTTTGAAAGAACTAAAATCCAAATAAAGATAAATCTATATTGTCACATTAGAGAGTGCATGTGGATGTGTGTCGACCCTTAACAACCAAATACATGAATTAAAATATATATTATGTATTGTTTATTGAAAATTACAACAGGTTAGCGTGGTTGATGGTTATTACTGACAAATACTATGTATTCAAATTCATTACTGATTATCAAAGGCTAAGGTGATGATTCTTGGTTTGAAAAGCTAGAATATATATATAGACAATGGTATGCAATTCACTAATTACCATATATATTATTATCATGAGAATAATGGTATATAGAATTGTGTGTTAGTAGTGAGGTGTCCTAAACAAAATGGATTCATTGAGAGGAGGAGCCAAATTATCAACAACATGGATAAAAAAACTCTCATTAAAAAGAATATACTAAAGGAAAGTCGTAAGGAAGTAATTATAATGATGTTATATATATATAAAAATACATTCCATGTTTAAATGAATGAAATTCAATAATGAGTTTCAGTATAGGAAAAATACAACATTTAAGTATTTTTGAATTTTAGAATGTAAATGTTTTATCCTAAATAAATAAAAAACCTATAGTTGAAAGAAAATGATGTTGGATTTATTTTACATTGATATTTTTCCTCAATAGAGGAGTATAAGTTCGATAAATAGAGTCTCGGTAAAGTCAGGGAAAGATAATATGTAATAAATGTTGAAGATAATAGAATTTGAAAACTAGTGGGATGATTTCACAGTAGTACAACAATGTTCTTGAAGAATAAAGTGACGTAGAAGTGAAATGTTTATGTGGAGAACATAGGGATATAGAAGATTCAGAAGAATCTACCAATGATGAGGAAAATTATATAGGATTAACTTTAACTAATAGGATGAAATTATGGATGTAATTAACAAAAAAATTATTATTGGTGACTAGAAAGCTTTAATTAAAACATGAAGGTTGAAGGCTCAACTATAAACATTTCTTTTATCTCAATTGGATATTAATAATTTCAAATATTATACTATTTATTATAATATATTAAAGGATATACATGCATTTTTTAAATAAAAAGTGAAAAACCAAACATGGTAACTTATTCTAAGGATGATGGAAAAAAATATCATCAGAACCAAGTGTGTGGTTGAAAATAAACTAAATGAACTGTAAGATCCTTTTTATTGTGAAGGTATGAATTGTTTAATTTTTTGTTTTAATATCTTAGTTTTGGTTTATTGATTGTTTATTTTGAGTAACAGGATCCACAAAGGTGTTCTAGGGGTTTGGGACAAGTAAAGAAGGAAGAACTGGCCAAAATATACAAGAAAAATGGTTGGTGCATGATCATGTAAACCATACAGCCTTCCTAGAAAAACAATGTAATATTGAAAAATTAATCATCCTATAGATGGAGAGTTTTTTTAAAACCATGTAGAGATTCCCATGTTACCATATGACCTCACCTTCCTTGGGCAGTGGCTTGCACATGGTTCACGCAAGGTTTGGTAAACCGTGTGGCTAAACTGGGAGGCCCAATAAGAGTTGAAAAAATTACAGTTTCTCTATCATATGATTTTATGATCTTCATATGATTTATCACCCATTTCTTCCTCATCCACCCATAGATATTCCCCATTTCAACCTAAGATTCCAAGGGGTGATTATCCTAAATTTCTAATCCGTTTGGAGCACCGTTGGTGTAGATCGAAGCTCCAGGTACGTATATCACATCCCACAATTATCTTTTATAGTTTAGGGTTTATAGTTTATATTATATTCTATTGAATCTAAAAAACCTATTTTCCGGAGGAATATAGGTTGGGGATTCAAAGGATTTTTTGAATCTTGATAAAATTCTATGATTGAGAGTGTGTTCATCATCAAAGTTGAGGTAAATGGTCAATAATTTATATCCCATAGTTTTGTTATATATTTGTGCATGTTTTTTAAAGATATTTCTTCCCTCCCATTGTTCTTTCATTACCTTGGGTATTATTTTCTAAAATTATTGGATAATTAATGATTTATACCCATCATAATCCCCATGGGATACTTTTATTATGATTATAGTGATTTAGGGCCACCCATGGGGTGTGACGATATTTCCGATCCTAGAAATTGGTAATGATAAGTGTATATTTGATGAAAGGAAATGTAGATCCCAAATTAAACATGTTTAATATGTTTAGTTGAGGTGAAAATTGAATATAGATAGTTGTTCCTAGGGTTTGCTTATGGCATAATGGGTTATTTATCATGGTTTGAAGAAGGGTTAATTGAGTTAATTGAGATTGTGTTGAATGAATTATGAATTGTGTTGAAATTCATAAAAGTATTAGTTTTTATGAAATTTTGAACATGTTAAATTGGGAATGGATTTTGAATTGAGGAACATTTAATTTAGTATGCATATGGAAATTGATGAATATATTGAATGAGTTAATACATGGGAATTATGAGGTATACCTAATGTGTTGAATGTAATAAAGTGGTTGTGCTATGTGATATAAGAATTGTACTTGTGGAATGATAAATGGTATAAATGGGCTAAAGTATTTAATCAATTAATATTGGATAATATATTGGAATTGATGAATTTATGTAATGGGTTAAGGCACGATGATGGTAATTGGGCTTAAAAGCTCTGTAATGTTACAAAAATGTGTTAATGGATTATGTTATAATATCAATTATCATGTTGATGATAATGTAATATTATTGTTATTTGTATTGGTTCTATTTGGTTTTGATATGACATGTATGTGGTGAACGAA
The DNA here is from genome assembly GCA_963277665.1 of Viscum album. Lineage (NCBI taxonomy): Eukaryota > Viridiplantae > Streptophyta > Magnoliopsida > Santalales > Viscaceae > Viscum > Viscum album. The sequence goes on from OY728129.1 coordinate 5,771,323, forward strand.
TAAAAAAAATCATGTGCACATGGCAAGGTAGTGTGGTGATTTGACATGAGGTTCTACACCTGTGGGTTGAGTTAGACCAAGGCTCTAAAGTAAACCAAAAAATGCAATGGTTAGTTAAGGGAATGAAGGATCTATTCCCCTAACGGTTGCATTCCACTAGGATTGAGGCTTTGAGGTGAGGATAAAGTGTTGATGTACTGTATTTATCCCTAGTGAGATAGGTAAATGACTTATTACCTTATGCATAGTGTTTGATTACCTTAGAACCATGGGTAGATGATGTATATTCCAAACCCATATAATACATGACAAAAATAGATTATGTAAATAATATGGAATAAAAGAAGAAAATAGAAATAATGATAGATAGAGTTAAAGTAAAGAAGGTTAACTAATGCTACCAAAGTTTTTCTTATTTACATGTCATTTATTTATTACTTTCATGGACTACCTATTTAGACTATCTATTTTGTAGACACCATTGGTGGTGTCCTAGAGAGCTGTACTCACACTCTTTCTCGTGCCTCCTTTGGGTACCTGGGTAGATCTCATTGTTTCAGGTTAGAAAAAGGGCTAAGTCCCTATTATTTGGAATTGAGTTGGGATTGGAACATGAATTATTGATTACATTGACTTAGACTCAGGACCTGTATGGGATATTTGACTATTGCATTTACCTTGGATTTTTGTTTAGTTGGGAACTACTTAGCATGAAATGATAAATTTTACTGTTGTCTATACATTGTACCCTATCTGGGAAATGATTTGTTATGCATGTTAATTGGATATTGTATACTGTTTCCCCTATTTCATTTTTATCATCTATGGATTAATCTTTTAAGAGGGTATAGTCTCCCCCTGTGGTTTTTAGACCCTATTTACTAGATATAATGCTCTGGAGTACGGGGAGGCATGCTTGAGCTCATGTTATGACCCAACTTGAGGCACTTGTTTAGTGGATTCCAGTTGGGGGATGTTACAAAATGGTATCATAGAAGTTATTTTTTGGGGTCTTGATATTTGTAATATAACATAGGGTTTTGGGATGTTTCGATCCTTGATAATGATTTTGTTCTTGGGAGTAGCTAACCCATGTATTTAGGAAATCCATAGTCACCAAGGGTGGGAACTGTTGTTCATGGTATGTGTTCTTGTAGTTGAATGATGTTTCACCACTAGGTGATGAAAGTGTTGTGTGAGGTCATTGATTTATGATATTTTTCTCCTGGCTAGAAAAGAATGAGGTTGTGAATTCATGCATCATTTTAGGATACTAAAGATATAGGTGTCATGCATCATGATAGGCACAAAAGGGATGTGCGTGTGGTCTATAGAGAGTAGAGTGGGTAAATGGTGGCTAATAATGGCAATGAAAGTGGGTAAATGAAAAGAATGTAACAAAATAGTTATGCAATAATGTGTATAAATAAAAATTTTGACTGGGTTAAAATATTCAGATGTGATAAATTGAAAATATAGAATAGTGTCTAAAAGATAGATATTTTGATAGTGAAAGTAAAATATTTAATGAAAATTTGAAGGTGTAAATGAGTTAAATTATGATCTTAACAAGGTTTATAATAGGGAATGTTCCTAGGATAAAAGGTCTGTGTTGTGAAGGAGAATATGATTAAAAAATGCATTTAAAAAAATACTTGTGATTAAGTAATTTGGTTTAACCCATTTTGACCATGACCAACAGCAGGTATAACAAAGAGTAGTGGCATTAGTGCAATGATTACCATTGAGAAAATGTATGCAATGTAGGTTGTTTAAGGTTTACAATATAAAATATTTTCCATTTGTATATTAATACTGTCAATCATTATTCTGAACAACTGTTGAGGAAATTTTTTTGAGTTATAGTAATGAGTAAGGTAGGGACTCTTGAAATGTCTGGTGAATTGGGAGTTTGAAATGTGAATGCTTGAGTTAAAAAATGGTCAAGTTAATTATGAAAGTTAGTGTAGTGATGGGGATTTTGGGAGAATTGAGGTGTGGGTATTTGTTATGTTGTGGATTTGACCCTCATATTGTTGGTTTGAGACAGTGAGAGTACCTGAGTTTGTGACCTTCTGTTTGGGTTGTGAGGCCTTGTTAGTTATGATATGGCATAAGAGATTTCCTTAGAGAACCCTTGGTAGGTTTGTGGCCTTTGGGTCATGAGGATTTTTTTATTAATGATATTGTCTGAACTCTTATGGTTCATGATCATATAATGTGTATGATGGACCGTAAGGATGGTACCTAGGTTTTGGTGACCTTGTGGGTTGGAGACTTGCATGTTGTGTTTTGGATCCCAGAGAGGGTGTTTGGATCATAGTTCTAATGTATATGTATGGTTAGATTTGGTGTGTAACCTAGAGTAAATGTCCTCTTTTTGTGATAGGTGTAGAGTGTATTAGAATGTGGATGAGTGTTTCATTCACGAAAATTGATTTTTTTTAATATGATGTCTATGGTTTAGAAAAAGGATCAATGGATTTTGATTTTCATGACACTAGTTTGGGGAGATTGTATCATTCAACATTCTAGGGACCTATGAGAGAGATCAAATGATGTTTATATTTCTTCTGGATGGGTGTCACATAGGTGGATGTTGTGGAATTTTATAGTGGGATACATATAATGTTTTCCAATGCAGGTTTCTCCTAGCGGGATAAATGGGATGGTTCAAGGTTTGGTGATGTGACTCGAGATGTAGCTATGTGTTGATAGTTTTGGGGAAATAAAGGGTGACTGAAACACGATTAGATTTTTTTTTTGTTTTTGAATGTGAAACCCGAGGTGGGGGTAGTAACATGGATGAGTCATGAATGGTTTGGTTGTTGGTTGAGATGCTGAAAATTCCTTGGGGACAATGAGTCTGACTAACCAAGAGGCAAGGTTAGGTGGGTAAGTGGGCATTGGGCAATGCCCTGGTGATGGTTGGATTTTGAAAAAAAATGTGGTTTAAGATTGGTCACTATAAAGTTCACAACATTTAGGGCTCTAATGATGTCTACATGTTAGAACAAACTGGCAATGAACAATTTCAATTGGGATAAGCTCCCATCAATATCTATGAGACCAAGGTGGGATGCTTTGTTATGTGAGAGATCGTTGGTTTGATTGGTGCGGTGGACCATTGGGTTTTGGCTGTTAACTATTAGGGGAGTATTGAAAGACCTAAAGTGTTATGGTAGAAGTAGTTCCATAAGAAATGTTGGTTTTTGGATGCTTGGTGAATGGTCATGGAGTGGTGGTGAGTCTTGGTTGGTAATCATACAGAAGGAGTGGTGGTTATGTATTAATGGGATGCCTGCATAAGAGAAGCATGTGATCCTTGGTAGGTCATGGAGTCTCGTAGTGGGAGGTGACATCGTCAATGGATATTCTGGTGGTGGTGTTCTTCCAAAAAATTGTAGAATCCCTCAACTAGTGACAATCATTCCCAACATCTTGACATTATCCTAGGTATGTTGAGAAGCTCGATCTTTATGCCAAGAAACTTGAAGGTGTTTTTATTGGAGGAGGTAAATCATAAAGTTTATGCTCACAAGGGAAGTACTTTTGGAATTGGATGATGGGATGTGCACCATTGACAGTTTTCATGTGAGGAATTTGGGATAGGCAAGGTTTCTACAAATGTCATGGGTTCCATTGATAAAAGTTGAAATGAGCACGAGGTGAAGCTCATTTAATTTTTCTTGGGAATTCTAGACAGCCATGTCTAATTATTGGGGATCATATTAGGATCAATTTTAAGCGTTTTGGTGGGAATCCTCCATGTATATCAATGGTAAAGACACTCCTATTACAGGGAATGATAAATTAGTCCTAGATTAGGAGATGATAACGTTGAGTAGATTTAGTGACACTGATATTGTAGTGTGCTACCGGTGAGATGCACTTTGGGTCTCTCATGGAGTCCAAGAGGGACTTGATTACAATGGTTGAATGAGACAAGCATTGGATTTAAAATCAATGTGGTTCTGAATGAAATTTTAGATTCCCATGTAGAGTCATCAGGGGGGGGGGGTTGTAAGACATGATAATGGTTTTTGGAAAGAGGTTTTCGGTTCAATAACTCCAACTAAATTGGAATTATAATTAGGTAAGTTTCTTTGGGTGGGTTTATTGTAATGTCTTGATGTTTTATGGAACCTGGTACATGTGATGTAGTATCATGCCAAGAGTGAAGATAAACATTTCAAAAATAGTTAGTCAAGGATTGATTGACTCAACTATGAGTAGGGGACATATGTGGAATGTTGTAAATCAACATTGGTGTATGTTTTGGGATGAGAATTACATTTCAAATTTCAGAATGGGTTTAGTGAGAACCTTGGCATCTTTAGTTTGTGTATAAATTATAAGAATGCTTGTGTTAGAAATAATGATGGGGTTAGTGGATCCTAATGATGGTTTGGAGGGCAGCAATGTCTTACAGGTGGAATTATATTGGAGGTTAGGGAATAACCATGTTAGGCATGTCAGATACAGTGATAGGATTTAAGTCAATAATTACACATGGATTATGCATTCTATTAGTGTAAGATGGGTCTTCTGGGGCCATCTAGTCGGGAGCGGTCTGACCTGAATTGGAAAATAGGAATGGGTGTGGTGAGAGTGACCCACATCCGGTTTGATGTTGTAGTGAAAAGTGCCATTCAGAAATGAATTCATACTTTTGTAAGTTTACGTTGATCTAATTCCTCAAATTGAATGTGTAGGAATATCCTCCTAGGATTTTTCAACGACAAGGCCAGATGCCAATAAAAGGTAATGTCCATATAGATGCTTGGGCGCAATATGTTTGAACACATCAGGTATGTTTTGTAAGTTGATTTGAGGTTCTGGCGGTCTTTCATCGAGAGTGGGGTTCCAAATAATGGGTTATAGTAGAGAGAACCATAATGGGCAAGTGATTGGTTGATGACATGATTTGAGTTTTGGAAAAAAGAACTCAAGTGATCACCATTTAGGTATGTTGTCCTTGATAGATATCTCTGGCATGCGTTTAGTCGGTTGAGTGCCTGAGATCTTTCATTTAATTTGGATATACAATTATGGAATGGGATCATCGAGACACGTTTATAAGATCTACATAAGTCAAGAAAAGTGGATGGAAATATCCTGTGTTTTTCTTTCAGTGATATTCGGTTTTGGTTAATGATAGAGTTTTGAAAACTGAGTAAAATGATTCCAAGTGATTCAAGTCCAGATTTATGAAGAGGATTGAACTGATGGGATGCCGAGTGATTCCTCCAAGAATATATGATGATGTGTGATAATTTTAAATGTTATGTGAATTAGTAACTATTTCATAATTTTTCCAGATGAAGTTTTAGTGGTTGTTGTATGGTTAAAGTTGATGCGTCCCTTAATGAGTATCTGGTTAGTATTATGGGTTGTAGTGAGGAAGCCTTATAGGGAAATATTGTACATCTTGTTAATATTTTGTGATAGAATTGTATTTTTCATTGAGAAACATGGAAAATTAGAATGTATTGGTGGGCCTTATGTCCTGATCTCTTTTTTATGGAATCTAATTGATGCTTGGGAATGCGGTTTGAGGACAATGTATTATATGGTGGGGAAGTTGTAAGATCCTGGTCTTCATAAATGCATTCCTTTTGTAAATTTTGGTTTTAATATATTATTTTTGTTAAATGAAATGTTTCTTGGGATAAAGGGGAGACTTAGGGGTGTTCTAGGTTTTTGGGACATGAAATAAAGGAACATTGGGGAAAATTGTGCAAGGAGAACAATTGGTGCATGGTTAAGTAAACTGTGCAGACTTCCCAAGAAAACCATACAATATGGGATAGTGGGATATCTCATGGTTGGAGCATTGTTTTTAAACCATTCAGAGCTTCCTATATAACCATGAAAACTCACCTTCCTTGGACAATGGATTGCACACAATTTTTAGACAGTTTGGAAAACTGAGTGAGTAAACAGTGCGGGTAAACAGTGTGGCCTAGTAAAAGTCAAAAAAATTACAGATTTTACATTATGGGATTTTAAGATCCCCATACGATTTCTCACCGATTTATTCCTCCTCCACCCACAAGGAATCCTCATTTAGAACCAAGATTTCAATGGTTTGATATCATTTGTTTCAAATCCATTTGGAGCCCTGTTGGTTGTAGATCGAAGCTCTAGGTAGGTCTATCACATCCCTTGATTATCTTTTCTGCATTATGGTTTGTAGTTTATCTCATATTATTACGAATCTCAAAAAACTATTATTCTGAAGGAATATAGGGTTGGGCTTCAAAGTGTGTTTTAATCTATATCTAAGGCCATTATTTAGAGTGTATTCATCATCAAATTTAAGGTAGGCCATATACATGTTATATCCCCTTGTTTTGTTATAGATTTGTGAATACGTGAAAAGATATTTCATCTCTATTATTTTTCAACCGTTACCTTAAGAAATATTCACTAAAATTGTTTCTTAATTATTGATTTAGAACCCTCATAATCCCTTTGGGATGCTTAGATGATGATTAGAATGATTTAGGTCCACCTATGGGGTGCGATGACATTTTCGAACCTAGATGTTGGTAAATTGATGTGTAATGTTGATGATCGATAATGTAGATCCCATATATAACAAGTTAAATATGTTTAGTTGAGTTAAAAATGGAATATATATAGTTGTGACTAGGTTTTGATAATGGCATAAGGGGTTTCTTGGCGTGGTTTGAAAAAGGGTTAATTTGGTTAATTGACATTTTGTTGAATGACATATGAATTATATTGAAATTCCTAAAAGGATTTGCGTATATGGAATAATGAACATGTTAAATTGGAAATGGATTGTGAATTGAAGAACATGTTAATGGTTTAACATAACGGATTTTATTAAAATGTTGATGTAGTTAATACATGGGTGTTATGGGGTATACCTAATGGGTGGAATGTAATAAAGTGTTCATGATCTGTGATATAAAATAGTACTTGTGATATGATAAATGGGATAAATGGGATAAATTATGGTAATTGATGAATATTTTCTAATACATGGGAATTGTAGAATATAATTAATGGTTTATGTAATAAGGAAGAGAATTGGGATAAATAGATATGTAATGTAATGAAAAATGTGTTAATGGGTTATGGAATAATATGAATTCTCGTATTGATGGTTATGGAATATGATTGTTATTTGTATTAGTGGTTCTTCGTTGTGATATGAAACATATGTGGTGAATGGATAAAAAAGAAGTTGCACATGTCTTGGGAGTGTGGGATTTTTACCTACAGTTCTACACACATAAGTCGAGTTAGATTGTGGATGTAAACTCGACAACAAAATGCATGGGTTAGGGAATGTGAGGGATTCTCTATTCCCCTAATGGATTCATTCTACCAGAACTAAGGCTTAGAGGTTAGGTTAAAGAGTTGGTATTCTATATTTATCCCTAGTGAGATATGGACTTGATTTATTCCATTATGCATAGTGATTTATTTCCTTAGACCCATGTGTAGATGATTTATATTCCTTACCAATAGAAACATGTGTTGAAAATGGATTATGTAAAGTAGATGGAATAAAAAAAGGAAATGGTAATAATGATAGATAGGGTTAAGGTACTGATTGATAACTAACAATACCCAAGATGTCATTTTTTACTTTTCATTTATTTATTACTTGCAAGAACTATTTGTTAGACTAGATATTTTGTAGATACTGTTGGTGGTGGCCTACAGAGTTGTACACACATTCTGCTTATGCCTTTATTGGGTACCTGTTACGATCTCATGGTTGTTGTTTAGGATAAGGGATGAAGTCCTATTTGAGGGGGTTGAGTTAGTCTTGGGACATGTATAATTGAGGATCCATACTTGGTGACATGACCCATTTCGGAGTTTCCACAGTTTCCTTTACCTTTAGCTTTTGTTCACATAGGCACTATTTAACATGACATGATAAAATTTACTATTGTATACAATTTTTACCTTGTTTGGGAAATGATTTGTTATGCATGGTAATTGGATACTGTATATTGTTTATACTATTTCATTGTTATATGTTGTGGTTTAATATTTTAAAGAGGGTATATTCTATCCATGTGGTATATTATACCCTCACTGCTAGTCATAAACCTCTAGAATACGAGGAGGTATTCTTGAGGTCATGTGAGGACCTGGATTGGGGCACCAGTTTAGTGGCTCTCAGATTGTGAATGTTACATGAATATTGTAGGTTGACATAAAACAAATCAGGTTTTATATGAAAAGGGTATAAATTTTTTGTAAGGCACATATAATTGTGATATATTTTCATGAGTATCCTAATTTAAAACTATATATATACTTATGGAAATGAAAATAATATTCAATGAATATAAAATGGATATTAAATAAACATTACACGATATAATAGATGAGAAGGATGATTACATTGAATAACCAGATATATTTATCATAGATTAAAATGTGAACAACATCTTCTGGTTAAAAAAGTAATTATATTCCTTAAATAATGATCCATATGATTTATACTCTCCACCTGATCAGTATTTAAAGAAGTATAGATTTCAAAGGGGATGATTTGATAATAATTTTTACATCCCAAATGAACATGATAAAAAAATTCAGGTTCTCATATATATTGGAAACATAATTTTTAGTGTCTTTAATGAGGTATAATTCAATATGTTTTTATAATATATAAGGTATAAGTTTAAAATTTCTTTGATGGATGAGGTAAGATTATCTGTTTTGTTATAGGTGAATGAAACAATGAAACTTTTATTTATCAAATTTTTTTTACAATAACTTATAAAAGGATTCAAATTGAGGATTAAAGGACAAGGATAGCTCTGGAGGCTACATAGATGAAATTATCTAAGGACGGGGATAGTAAGGAGGTCGTGTAATGAAACCTTGTTATATTATTTGGATTTTTCTATATCTCACCACCAGATAAATTGATATATTTTTTCCACATGCTAATATTCTCATCACCAATGTTTTACCAAGGATATTCACACACTTTTTGTGAACAAGATACATCAAAATTTTAATTATATTGTTTCTTGTGGGTCTTATTATCTTGGTCTATCATATTAAGAGTTGTTAGTTTACAATGATACCAATTAGGAATCTTCAATTGATGACTAGATGTAAACATCTAGTAGTGATTTCCGAATTCATATTTTTTACATTTCATATCTTAGTATGAATTAAAACCACATTTCATTAATGAATACGTAGGTTAAATAGATCCTGGTATCTCAAGTGTGTACTTATTTGATTTGGATGAGACAATAAGTTGAATATGTTAGAGTAGATGTAAAAACATTAATTACTATAATGTGTAATAACTAGAGTGAAATTGATCTTTTAAAAAGTATCATTTATCATTCAAGGAAAAATAATATGGATATAAAATATAATTTCATTTAGGTGAAGGTTGATCAATTTCTAGTGAAGTTGGAGTATGTTCCAAAAAAATATCAAGGTTCATATATCATGAAAAAGTAACAAAACATGGTATATTTTTAAAGGCACAAGTTGGATCTTGGAAGTTAAAAAACTCATCCACTTATATTGTGTTGAAAAGGGACCCTAACTCATCCATGGATATTTATTTTGTATCAATTTGTGTAAAATATCTCTTTCTTTTCATTATTATAATATTTTACTATCTATTATCAACTTCTAGATAAGTGATCATTAGGTTCATTAAAAATGGAGGAGAATGTGTTTATGAGTATAGGGGGAGAATATTTCAGTGGGTGTTTCTTCATTTTGAAAAATGGGGATAATATTTCTCTATAAAGGTGTAGAGTGCTTGAATACTTAATTAGAAGGTCAGTTTTGGAAGTGATGATTAAAATTCATGAAGGCTAATGAATTGTATCTATGATAATACTTTCAATAACTATTATTTATCACATTGAGAATAGATCATTTGTGATTCAAGTTTTTGACTACTGAATCATTAATGTGGAATATAGTGGTGGATTATTTTAGAGAGTGGATATGGATTTTTTGGAGTTCTCAGATATGAAGCGATGAATATGAGTTGGTGTTTTGGAAGGATTGTGTGTTGTGAAGAATTATCAACAAACCCAATGGGAAATATTGTTGTTAAAAATAGCTTAGGAGTCAGGTTTTGAGTTATTTTTCTATTGAAAATGATGTGTTACGTGACTTCTAATATATTTCACATGAAGATGGAAGTACTTGAAAAAGTGTTAGAAGTGTATAGTATTGTTTTTCTATAAAACAAGAGTCACAATATGAGGATATATATCATTTCATGAAGGATAAGTATGCTTAAAATAGAAGCATGACTATATAAGGTTGTGACACACAATGATAATTATGATCATGATGTAAAAGGAAATTTGTAAAAATTATTCATAACTTCATAAGGTTTTATAATTTTCCATTATGAGGAAAATTATTTATGTCATGGAGATCATATCCATTCCATGATAGATCTAGAGAATTTTTTAACTGATTTATGAAAGTGAAGATCACAATGTGGGTGGAAGGATCATTTAATGAGTGAATCAGGGTGAAAATAGTAGTTTTATCTATGTGAGGCACAAAGCATGAAAAAATAGTCACACCATTATTAGTTCAAGGATTAATATGTATTTTAAGATCCATAACATGATCTTTTAGATAATTGAATTTTAGATATCTTGTGGATTTTTTAAATGTTGATGTTCTCCATAAATTGTGCTATGAAGGTTATAGTAATGAAAAAATGTATGAAGTCATGAAAAAGATGCCATCATTTCAAACATCATGATGTAAAGGTTAAGTTTCCATTATTTTGGTTATTTATTACTATAATTTTAAATTAGGAATTGGCATAGGATTCTAGGGGTTAAATCATCTTATATGGGATGTGATGGACACATTAATAGTATGTGGTACAATTTTCATAATCTAGGAGGTCTATAAAAAGTTATAACATTACTAATACTTGGGTTAAATGTTAATTTCTTGGAAGAAAATAAAAATTTCTAACATTAGGGTTGAAAGGGAGAGATGGATGTACATTAAAAACTAATAGATATTATAAGGATTTATACAAAATTGATGGATGGTTATATATTAAGAAAGAGGATATCCATGTTATATTGTTGATAAAATATTCAATATAATTATTTAATTGGAAGAAAGTGCAATAAATTCATGCAATATTGATGGTGTAACCATACTTCACAGCTCTTGATAATTTAATTAGTATTTATTTCTAGAGTAGTGAATTACTTGAGTAGTTTAGAGTAGTGAGATTTCATCTTGTAAAGGTTTTAACCAAGATGGATAGTTCTTCTTCTTAAAAACATTTACTAAAATAATAATATTTACTATTTTGGGTTCATTGGATGATTTCCTTTTCATACTCCATGGATTATACCTACTAGGGGAAACCAAGTAAAATCTTCCATGTATTTTACAATTTTAATGCTTTATATCATTAATGAGGGAGAGAGAGAGAGGTGTTCCTATAAATTTTAAAACAATATGGTTGTAAAGGTACTATTTTATATTTTTCATACCCCAATTCACCCCTCATAGGGAATCAACCATGCCTAGAACCAATATAAAACAAGAGAGAATTGTTTTTTGAATTGATTAAAAAATATTAAAAATATATCTGGAAAATTTTTAATTAAATATTTTTGGAAGTTATGCATTATGTTTCTCCCAAAATTTATTCTTTAACCCCAAAATTTATTTCTTTTTCAATAGGGTTTTACATAAATTATTTGATTCTTAATTTATTTTTTATTGAATGTTTTAAATCTTATTTTCTACAAAAAAACCAAACATTAAAATTTTTAAAAAATTTATTCATCCTCTTATTAACATAAAAATTCTCAAAAAATATATTCTTATAATGAGATAACTAATATTTTAATTGAACATGTTACTCAATTATGGATTTTAATATTAATCACCCTATGTAAGAGTATAAAAATATTCATTATTCATATATTTTTTATATTATTTCTAATCTTCAGATGTTTTAATGCCGCATTAAATAGTGTATTTATTACGAAAGACTATAATGAAAGAGTATTCCCTAGATATATTACTATATCAAACAAATATACTTTAAAAAGTCCATAACTTGTTTTCACTAATTTATATGAAGGAACCTTTAGATCACTTTATTTGAAAAGATCTTCCAATTTGCCCAATAACATTATAGCGGGTCTAGGTTTTTCCTTCGAAACACCCCTGTCATCTTTTTCAGAATATTTATTTTATAGATTTAATTATTCCACCAAAACTACAGCATTTTGATTCTCTAATTTATCCAGAACAACTTTATAAAATTCTTTAACAAATGTTTTCTATGTATATTTAATAGAGGTAATGATAATAATAACTAACTTATCATTATCTTCTTCATAAAAGTTGGAAGATTTTGATTTAAAATATAAATTTGATTCTTCATTAGATGATTCATGATTTTATAAAGATTATGAACGGGAAAAATAATATTATTTATCTCTTTATTTTTTTTCTTTGGATATTGTGAAATTTCATATGGGGATTCAGTCTTTCATTTCTTCTTTTTCTTTGCTTATAGAGCATATTGGATAGACGGATTAGATGATGTATTAATTGAATGTTCTGAGGGTGAATCCAAAGCATTGGGTGAGAGACCATGTATAATTTGCATCAAAATTGATGTTATAAAATATGAGGAACATTAAATTAATCTCCCTTGGAATTTCATATACAAGATCATTGATATTTAATTTAAAATTAATTTAAATAAAATTACCAAATATGTGATATTTATTCTTTATAAAATAATAGTTTTCACCACTCTATTGTGTTATAGTTTTTTTGAAGGATCCAAGTGACGATCCCTACAGACCTATCCACATGCACTCTATGAAACATCAAATGATGTTTTGATCTTCCGATTTTTAGTGTGAGATGAACAAGTTTCTTAAGTCATTCACTATAGACCATAATAATAATATCTATATTTTCTCATTATATTCTTGAAAGATGATAGAATATGATAATTATATCTATAGATTGATATAATATTAGATAAAATTTAAGAATGTGTCAAATGTATACTCGGTTTAACAAGAAAATAACATATTTTAAAATATATACATTTGGTAATGTAAGATATTTTGATAAAGGTCCTTATCCTTTTATTTAATCTATTTCATACACGACATCATTGTTAATAAAATAATAACAATATCATTATTATTTTTACATGACATGTGGATTATATAATATAATTTATTACATGAATATTTATTTACTTAAATGATAATAAATAAAATAAATAATTTTCATTAGATCGTTATACTTGAAATGGATCCTCCTATAAAAATATCGAACATTGTGTAATAAAATATTCATTCAATAAAATAAAATAAATATTAAAATATCTTAACATGGTAATAAATATTTTTATTTATATATTAACATAATTTGAATAAATATTTGTTTTATTATATTCACCAAACATATGAATAAATCAATATTATATTCAGTATCTTGTGAACAAATAAATAATAAATTAAATTCAACTCATCTATTCTAAAACCATATATCATGCAATTTAATTTTAATGATAAAATTAACAAGAAAAAATATTTTACCACTAGTTAGAAATAAATTTATTTTAAAACATAAATTTCATATAATTTAATGAGTTTCAAGATACACTTAGTGTGTGACCCTATATACCACCTTCTCTATGAAAACTACTAAAATTTTTTATGATGTTTAAAATTGGATACTAACAACATTTCAAGGAACACATAGAGAGTTTAGTTAGTATAGAAACTATAAAAAACCTCATGAAAATGATATGGTGAAATATAATCAATTGTTTAACAAATTTCTCATTAATAAAGATGTATACATGTGTCATCTTCCAATATGTGTGATTTATGTTTCTTTTCTATTTCGTAAATAAAACTTGTTTATAAATTGTTGTGGATATGTATATTTATTAGAAACTTCAATCTTAATAAAATGAAAAAAGATATTTTCTTTAATTAACTCAGAAGGTACACACACTTTCTTAACCATTAGATTAATGATATATTACTTATGATGTACCCACCACATGTTATCTCACCACAAGCTTATGTCACCATGGTTTTCATCCTTACATCAAAGTACATGATCGATGATGCACATAAATAATGAAATAAAGTAAAAAGATTAATACACATTCTAACATATATAAATATCATGTGACACATAAAAAATATTAAATTATAATTGAATGATATATCATTGTGACTTCTATTATTGGGGATCACCAAGTGTGAAATTCATGAAAATAAGTCTCAATGAGCTAAAAATATAATAGTCAAACGTCATATTTGTTCCATCAGAATGATGTATCTAGACAATATGAAATATTTTTTTTGAGAATATCATCATTGAATATTCAGGTTCTTAATATAGTAAGGAACTGCAATAATATATTGATGAGAAAAATAATATAATAATTAATATTCTATAAAATAATAATCACTATGTGATAATAATTAATATATTTCAGTAATCAAAAGTAATAAATATTTGTTGATTATAGTGTAAAAATTCAAAAAACTATAACATTTATTTGATTCAACTAAATATAATTTTAAACCCATTAGTTCTCACATTAAATTCATTATTTTTTTATTATAAGGCTTTAATAAATATAATTGCAACATTTTTATATCACAACTCTACTAACTATGACATCACCTATTTGAGTTTAATAGAGAGATGATATCTCATAATTTTATTCTTATTTTATTGATGTGTCCTAAATTCTTTTTTCTAGAAAAAATAATACAATAACATCACGATATATTGTTATAGGATCTCCACTTCTTCAAATGACACTAAGATCCTATAAAAAACATTATTTCTATATTTTTTACTTTTTTATTATAATTTCATTATAATTAATTTTATATTAGGTAAATAATAAGAAAAAACATATAAATTGGTTAGGAGATTATTCATAGCGGTATACAAAAATTAAAACCCAAAGCGTAATCCCTTAAAATATGTCTACAAATAGGGGAAACGATTATAAAATTAGGAAATAATTTTAGTTATTCTTGCTGTAATAAAAATATTTCATGAGAGTCCTTGAACATGTTACCATTCTTTAAATTTTGTTAAAAGTTATAATAGCCTCCATAAATTGTAGTATAGTGAAAAAATTGTACACTATGGAATAGTGAGAATTATAATGAGATGAAAAACACTTCACAGAAATGAGGGAGTAATGTTTAACAAATTCAAGAATAATTTATAAATCCTTGAATATAGAAATCCCCATAAATACTAATTTAGCCTTTAAACAAAATAGATGAAACTCCTCCTATGGGTTTCAAAATCAAGGGTAAAAAATAAAAAAATAATTTCATCCACATGAGTTATCCACATTCCCACTTCTTCCAGTGCAAATATATTTCCATTTCAGAAGCTCCATGAATAAAATTTTATCATTGGATGGGGGGGAGACACTAAGATCCTTTCTATTTGAGATGATACTTATGAAAATAGTGTAAAGATAGGGAATTTTCTCTCAATGAAAAACCTTATTACGAACAAACTATATAAACAAAAAATAGAAATGAGCACCATAATTGCTAGCCTTACACTTTGAATACATTCCATACAACAAGAAAAATAGGTCTAAAGAAGATAATAAAAAGATAAAATGTAGAGAGGAGGATTGATTAGTGAATGAAAATGGTTCCAAAGAGCCTACTCATACTTTCCTTTAATAAGAAGTTGAAATAATTACTACATTTTTGGAATATCATCACACTTATAGTGTAAAAAAATGCATGTTGCGATCAATGAGAACCATGCACCTATGAATCCAAAATACTAGAAATATCATATTATTTATAATTTGAGGACTCAATAAGTCATACCCCACCTCAACCAGGGGAACATTTGGCCATTAATACTTCTATAAATTATATAATAGAAAAACACATAATATATACCAAATAAAACATGATGATCCATTAGTAGATAAAAGAAATATCACACACTCTATTTACTAAGATACATCATAAGTTAAAATATACTTACATGTTTCTGCAGTATTAGGGAGCATAATTTTTTTGATCTCCTCTAGATCACTGAACCACCTTTGAGGAAAAAAATATCCAGTTTATGATTTTAGGCCATTTTGATTTATATTGAAACTAGTTTTTTGTACCACCTCATACCTAGTTCCTCATATACTTCATTTTATAAGAATATATCAGTTATATTTATCAAAAAAAAGTTACTATCTTATCTATTTTCTAATATAACTATCCAGGATATGATTGATATCTTCATATGATGCTAAAAGCACAAACACATAGAAACCAACATTGGTGAGTAATACAAGATTAATATGAATGAATGTGAATTCCCATGACCAATATCATGAATAAGTAATATATATGTATATACCCAAATCTTGACATACATGGACATTACATTACTTTTTCTGAATACTTAATATATAACAAAAACAAACACCAAAGGACCGTAATAGTTTAGTTTCTTTGGAAACTCGGAACATAATCTTCAAATCATGGTGAAAGATCTTCAACATCTCCCATAAAGATCTCCCCCTTTTATTTTCTTACCTAAAATTTTTCTTTAAATCTTGGGGAAAATAAAACTTAAAAAGGGTGAGCTCAAATACCCAGTAAGGGTAAACATAGAGAACATAAAACAATCCATAAACATTTGAATGCAAAAACTTGAACATAAAATCTAAACATCAAAATCTTGAGCAAAGACATAAATCTTGGAAGTACGTAAGGAATATATCATAAATGAACATCAATCCTGATAAAATAGCATGGGAATAAAATATGTAATTGTGGAAAACCATTAAGCACATGATATGATTTCCATAGTAGCCAAGGCAATGCTTCCAAGACCATCTTAATGGACAAAGTCCATTTCTGAATCGAGTTCTCTCCTCATTCCAGTCCTGTAACACTGAACCAGATTAACTTACCATTCCAGCCATGTCTATCTCATGATATATAAATCTTCAACCAATGCATTGGAGGGAGATATATGTCCCACCCATTTCATAATGAAATCATTCTTACTTGTGCCACAACATAAACATAAATCATTCATCCTAACCCAAAGAATAAAATGTGTTTCATAAACATCATCCCATCATAACATAATCCATATAAAAAATGGATATCATTTCATCATAAGAAAAGCGAAACCAAGTAAATCATAGATACATTATACTTGAAACATACACATATAGAATAATGCCATCTTATATGTAAAATTGTTTTGATAAAATACTTGAAATGAATTATTGAGGAAAATATCCTTTCTTCTTTAAAATCGTTTTCTTTTCACAAAATACCATGGAATTTTCAAAGAAAATGATTTTTTTTTGAAAATATCCACGAAATTTTGTAGAGGAAGCTTCATTGAAATAAGTCTTTATGAAACCGTAAAAAATCCATTCATGCCGTATAAGTTAAAAAATATCATCCTCGTACATTTGTCGGAAAAGTCAAAAAGTTCTTCGTATGGAAAACAAAAGAAATATTCCTTTCTTATCATGTGGTAAAATTCAAAAATGGGTAAAAAGGACTGTAAGAATACATAAAAACACTTTTATAAAACATGGACATCGATGATAACAATAACCCCAGTAAATACTTACGAACAAACAATCATGTATAAGAACGAGATTGGAATAATTATCCCTTACCTTAGGTCTGATATGATTTGTACATATCCAAAACTACAGTATAATGATTTAAATAATTTCATTGAATTATTACAGAATCATATTCCTTGTTATGATATCATATATGGTTCACTTCTGACTTTATATTACCCGTTCTTTTGTAAGTTCCATGTTAAAGCAGCATTTTGGGTAAAATAGTTTTATTTATCGTACGTGTTTGGACTTGTTGTTATTGATATTATTATTACTTATATCTTGATTTACTTACTTCCAGAATGTAAATCATGATTTATATATCATATATATATTAAGTATATATATATATATATAATATATATAAATGAAATGAAATACACCGTTCATGGAGATGGTAGACCGTACGTACACATGAACGCTGTTTTCAATTTCTTATTGAATTAAATGGAATTAAGTAAATGAAAAATATATGTACATAAATCCAGTATCATTATTATTTAATATATTTCATGATTATTTTTTATATACACTTTATAATCATACTTGAATAGTTAATCATGGAAAATGAATCTCATCGCGTTCGTGGAGACGGTAGTCCGTACGTACGCACGAGCGATGATATCATTCCCATGATCGTGGAATTGTATTGAAGTGTATGTATAATATTTCAGAATAAATATAAATTTACAATAATCATATATAGTTATTTATTTACACCATTATACCCATCCAAGTAAGGTGGTTGTGGAAAACAGATTACACCACAACGTGGAGACGGTATTCCGTACGCACGCACGCACGGTGATTTCGTTTCTATAGGATGGATAGAAGATGAAATTGGGTTGTTTAATATTTATAATAACATATCAGTATCTGAGTGATACTGATGTTATTAATTTATGATGAAACAAATAAAGAAGAATAAGTAGAAGAAGAAATAAATTGGAAAGAATCGGTAAAGGATATTACCTCTTCTTTGACGCGCCTCTTCTTAACCTCCTCTTAAGGAACTAGGGTTGGTCTTTTGAGGAGACCAAAACCTCTATAATGTTTCTAGGGAATATGATAAGGGAAATGGTCAGGGTTTGGATGAGATTTAAGGCTCAAAAGGGTGTTAAGAGAGGAGGGAAGGGGTGCCCTTTTTATAAGGGAGGAGAGGGGCACCTTAGAAAAAATTTAAATATTATTTTATAATAAAGTCATATTCCTTTTCTAATAGCTAAAAATTAATTTATTTCTAAGATAAGTTTGGTATGGGTCTAAATACTTTCAACCAATATGTTTTAGACAAGTTTAGGTTACTATTGTATCCTTATCATTTAGATTTAACTCTAAGTTAAATAATTTAACTTTTACCGTGTCTTTTTTGTTTTCTTACACTATATGGTTAATAAACGTACTATAACAAGAAAAAATAACCCCAAGTGGTTCATTATTAATATATATATCCTTATCTAAGTTATTTGGACGAATATTATATTTTTAGGAATAAAATAACAATTAATAATATAATATTTGTTTTAAAAACTATTTTATGTCAATTTTGACACTATTTGGTACTTAATTTTTGTGAAAATTATAACTGCATGATTAGTTCAAAAAAAGATAACTAAATAAATACTGACATGTCATATTAACCTATAAAATTAGTTTAATTCATAAAAAGTCTAAAATTACATTTATTTGGGTTTTTATAACATCAATTATGTTAATATTTCATTAATAAGGTAATTACCGCATCATCATTGTGTCATACATAAATTAACTTATTTAATTTCTAAAAATTATAAATAAAATACCATTAGGTATGAAATATTTTTATCTTTCTAATGAATATTTATAGTCTAATTTATCTTATTTATAACCCTATATTAAAAATGTTTTAGTTATTAAAATTTGATTTTAATCATTTTAACTATTCTTTAAATAAAATAATAATAATTGTCCAAATCTAATCCAAGTGGACCTAAATGAAAATATTTAATTTATAAGGTTGTTTTTGGTCGAATTAAACTTATCCAATAGAATTATGACATGTGTTAGGGTAATAATAATATCATTTTTTACTCTTAATTACCCTATTTACTTTTAACCGTGGCAAATAAAAGTAAAAAGTTACTATTCACAAAAAATTATTTTTATCTTATTGAACCAAATTTTACTCCTTGATATTAACCGTGTCTCTATTAATTTTGAAATTTCACTCACAAAAGCGGTAAAATTATGTTTTATGTAAATTTTCAAACTTTCCTAGGAGGTGGGTAAAAGACGGTGAAAAGTTCAATAAAATTTTTAAATGTCTAAAATTACTATAAAATGACTCCAATGAATTAAATTAAACTTATATATGTATTATGTACAAATTTTGATCTAAAATAAATTTAAATAATTATTTATATAAAAAGTCAGGTTTTAAATAGTAACCCAATGTTTTCTCTATTCATAAAAAATTGAATGTTTTTAGAAAAATACCAAAAACTTACCCTAGGATAATTTCGATATTCCGAATCCAAAAATGAAGTCCATTTTGAAAAATAGAATTTCAAAAAGTGGGTATTATTATTCATAACGGCTAGTTTATATAACATATCATTGTTTAGTGAAACTCAGTATTGCGTACAACACACGCTATCAGGGAAGTTCGCGATGGCGTGTAATACAAGACAAGTCAGGGTTGCGTACAGTGCAATATTCTTTTTTTATTTTGTATAATAGAATCCAACCATATTGCATTTATACATTAAATATATATATATATATATACACTCAATGTTGCGTACAATAACTTCAAACGAACATGAAATTGTGTGTAACACGATCCGAGAATAGTGTTGCGTATACTGCAAGCCAAAACGGTGTTGCGTTTAGTGAAAGATAATCATGGTGTAGCATACAACACAAGACATCAAATAAATTAAAAATAATACTTCTCATAAAATATCTGGGTGTTACATTCTACCCCCCTTAAAATGAATTTCTCCCTCGAAATTTGTCAGGGTTATAAATAGTTTACTACTCTGAAGTTTTAATAGAGACCCACATCGTAAAAAGGAATACCAAAACTTATATTTTAAAACTAAAGTATGAAACATAACGGTTACCCAAATTAACTAATCACTGGGTTTCCACATATGAGAACATAGGTGAAAATATGGATATGGAAGAGAAATATAACCATCATGTTCTGATGGAGAGTGGTATAGAACATGGCTATGAAAAAGACAACAATCACAAAGCCATAAATTTGTGATGATCTAAGGTACCTTCTGATTAATCGGATATAAGGGCAATAGGACAATATTTTTGGTTTTCAAGATCATTTCCCTAAAGTTGAAGAATTTTTTAATGAAAAGAAATACTTACTTGATTTTTGGTACAATCATTCTACTGTTTGTTCCTTGAACAATTTCCACTTCATCTCTTAAAGAAATGAAGTTGAATTTGTCTTCTGTGAAGTGTTAGCAGATCATGTGATAGAATGATGGGTCATTCCATCTTTCTCAAACGAAGGGTTAGAAAAAGTTATTCAATATACATAAGTCCATATATGGCAATATTAAATGTATATGTCTCCAAGAATGGACTTATACTTCATATGTAATACTGCTTAATATAATAAAACTAGTTTCTACTAACCAGGGACTTTTTGTAGGCTAGTGGTAGGTGATAAAGGCCTGTCCCACTTCAGTTGTGGGTTCGATTCCCACATCCTTGTCCAACGCGACGGGTTGTCGCCCGTCCTACGGGTTGTCCTTTTTCTAAAACTACATTATTATAACATTCCATAAATAATATCGAAAAAAAGTTCTAACATTAAACAATACTATATGATGTCTGACAAAATCCGTTCCAGTCTTTAGAATTATCCCAAATACATCTGTCCAATCTCATAGTATAAAGAAAACGATTACTAGAAATTTCATTAACCAAGCATGTGAATTCCACCATTTTACCCCATTTATCATAAGATATATCTTGTTGATGACATTCCAAACATATATTCTTTTGAAACACTAATTACCATAGAACCTTAGTGAAAACATGAGTGCTGTAAAAAGTTAACTCCTTCCACATACTGAAATCCAAAAAATTCTATATACTCAAACCATGATATCAATTAGTCCTTATATCAGTCATGAGCTCATTAATAATATCAAACATTTCATTATCTCCTTATCCCTTCTTTATGTGCATATTAGGTTCCTTCCAAAAATATCTGAATAACCTTTCAAGGTTACCGGTACCATTCCACATATACTTTCAAAACTCAAGCAAAGGAAACAGTGTAAAAATCCATAAATTTTTCTTTATTCCATAGTACCATACATTATTCTTGATAAACACACAATCATTACACTACCTTCTTAAACCACTGACTGAGCTTCATCATTTTGTCAATCTCATATATCATTTGTAGTCTCTTTATCATCATCCACATAAATACTACCAATATGACCATGCTGATTCTCTTTATGAGATTTTCACTTAGGGAATTGATTTGCATAATTCCCATACATTCCACATTTAAAACACTTAACCATTGTTGATGTCTTAGAAATACCATTATCCTTATCCATGGTGTTAATTGAAACTTTTCCTTTACAATTACTAGCTTTGTGTCCTTATTTTCCACTCCCAAAGCATCTTTCAGTTCCTTTGAAACATTCTCCTGGATGCCTCTTCCCACATGATTTACATGAGGGAAATTGAACTTTCTTTCCTCTATGATCATCATGAAACTCCATGTTTCTATTATTAGCTGAGTCGGGAAACTTACCAAATTTGAGATTATTGATCATATTATGAGATTGATGATTAGGCATAATAACGATATGTGGACTTCCAGATCCAATTTCATTTGTTTTCTCATTAATAATATCATTCCATTGTCCATCATATCCTCCATTATCATGAATCTTCTTGTTTCTATCCATTTTTTAAAACCCAAAAAGAATAGTGTGAGAGGACAAAATCATAATCAAGGGGGAGTAACTTCAATATCTAACATCTTAGGATTAATTCTAATATCGTTACCATAATTCTAGGACTATAACCTACACTTATACTTAACCTTAGGGGCATCCCTAGAAATAACTTAGAAATATCTCTAGGGATCTCACTACGGTTCTCGCATCCTATTTTTCCAAAGGTTGACTAAAATGAACCTCTAATACCAACTGTAGAGACCCAAATCTTGACTTACAAGGACATTACATTACTTTTGCGGAATAATTAATACATAACAAAAAAACACCAAAGGACCGTAATAGTTTAGTGTCTTTGGAAACTCAGAACATAATCTTCTAATCGTGGTGAAAGATCTTCAACATCTCCAATAAAGATCTCCCCCTTTTATTTTCTTACCTAAAACTTTTGTTTAAATATTGGGGAAAACAAAACATAAAAAGGGTGAGCTCAAATTCCCAGTAAGGGTAAACATAGAGAACATAAAAAAATCCATAAACATTTGAATGAAAAAACTTGAACATAAAATCTAAACATCAAAATCTTGAGAAAAGACAAAAATATTGGAAGTACGTAAGGAATATATCATAAAAGAACATCAATCCTAATAACATAGCATGGGAATAAAACATTTAATTGTGGAAAACCATTAAGAACATGATATTATTTCTATAGTAGCCAAGACATTGCTGCCAAGACCATCTTAGTGGACAAAGTCCCTTTTCTGAATCGAGTTCACTCCTCGTTCCAGTCCTGTAACACCGAACCAGATTAACTTACCATTCTAACCATTTCTATCTCATGAGATATAAATCTTTACCCAATGCATTGGAGGGAGATATAGGTCCCACCCATCTCATAATGAAATCATTCTTACTTGTGTCACAACATAAACATAAATCATTCATCATAACCCAAATAATAAAATGGGTTTCATAAACATCATCCCATCATAACATAATCCATATAAAACAAATGGATATCATTTTATCATAAGAAAATTGAAACCATGTATATCATAGAGACATTATACTTAAAACATACACATATGAAATAGTTTCATCTTAGATGGAAAGTGGTTTTGATAAAATAGTTGAAATGAATTCTTGAGGAAAATATCCTTTCTTCTTTAAAATCATTTTCTTTTTAAAAAATACCATGGAATTTTAAAAGAAAAGGATTTTTTTTGAAAATATCCATGAAATTTTGTAGAGTAAGCTTCATTGAAATAAGTCGTTATGAAACAGTAAAATCCGTTCATGCCGTATAAGTTAAAAAAAATATCCTCCTCTTACTTTTGTCGGAAAAGTCAAAAAGTTCCTCGTATGGTAAAAAAAAGAAATATTCCTTTCATAACATGTGGTAAAAGTCAAAAATGGGTAAAAAGGACTTTAAGCATACATAAAAACACTTTTAGAAAACATGGACATGGATGATAACAATAACCCCAATACTTATGAATAAACAATCTCAAATAAGAATGAGATTGGAATAATTATACCTTACCTTAGGTCCGATATGCTTCGTATGTATCTGAACCTCCTGTATAATGATTTAAATAATGACATTGAGTTATTATAGAATCATATTCATTGTTATTCTATCATATATGGTTCACGTGTGACTTTATATTACCCGTTCTTTTGAAAGTTTTATGTTAAATCAATGTTTTGGGTAAAATCGTTTTATTTATCAAACGTGTTTGGATTTGTTGTTCTTGATATTATTATTACTTATATCTTTATTTAATTACTTCCAGAATGTAAATCATTATTTACATGTCATATATATATTCAGTATATATATATAAAATAGATATATAAATGAAATGAAATACACCGTTCATGGAGACGGTAGACCATACTTACACATGAACATTGTTTTCGTTTTCTTATTGAATTAAATGGAATTAACTAAATGAAAAATATATGTACATAATTACAGTATCATTACTATGTAATATCTCTCATGATTATTTATTATATAGACTTTATAATCATACTTGAATGGTTAATCATGGAAAATGAATCTCATCGCGTTCGTGGACACGGTAGTCCGTACGTACGCACGAGCGATGATATCATTCCAATGATCGTGGAATTGTATTGAAGTGTATGTATAATATTTCAGAATCAACATCACTTTTCAATAATTATATATTGTTATTTATGTACACCATTATACCCATCCAAGTAAGGTGGTGGTGGAAAACAAATTACACCACGGCATGGAGACGGTATTCCGTACGTACGCACGCGTGGTGATTTCATTTCCGTAGGATGTATAGAAGATGAAATTGGGTTGTTTCATATTTATAATAAAATATAAATATATGATTAATTATGATGTTATTAATTTATTATGAAACAAATAATGAAGAATAAGTAGAAGAATAAATAAATTGGAAAGAATCGATAAAGGGTATTACCTCTTCTTTGACGCGCCTCTTCTTAACCTCCTCTTAAGGCACTAGGGTTGGCCTTTTGAGGAGACCCAAACCTATATAATGATTCTATGGATGATTATAATGGAAATGGGCAGGGGTTGGCCGAGCTTCAAGGCTCAAAAGGGTGTGAATATAGGAGGGAAGTGGTGCCCTTTTTATAAGGGAGGAGAGGGGCACCTTAGGAAAACTTAAAATATTATTATATAATAAAGTCATATTCGGTTTCTAATAGCTCCAAATTAATTTATTTATGAGATAAGGTGGGTATGGGTAGAAAGCCTTTCATCCAATAGGTTTTAGAGAAGTTTATGTTACTATTTATCCATTTCATTTAGATTTAACTCTAAGTTAAATAATTTAAATTTTACCGTGTCTTTTTGTTTTCTTACACTATATGGTTATCAAACTTAATATAACAATCTAAATGAACCCCAAGTGGTTCATTATTAATATATATATCCTTATCTAAGTAATTTGGATGAACCTTATATTTTTAGGAATAAAATAACAATTAATAATATAATATTATTTTTAAAACGTATTTTATGTCAATTTTTACACTATTTGGTACTTGATTTTTGTGAAACTCATAACAGCATGATTATTTCAAAACAATATAATTAAATCAATACTAACTTGTCATATTAACATATAATATTAGATTAATTCATAAAAAGTCTAAAATTACATTTATTTTGGTATTTATAAGATCAATTATGTTAATATTTCATTAATAAGGTAATCACTGCATCATTATTGTGTCATAAATAAATTAAATTATTTAATGTCTAGAAATTATAAATAAAATACCATTAGGTAGGAAAACTTTTTATCGTTCAAATTAATATTTATAATCTAATTTATCTTATGTATAAGCCTATACTAAAAATGTTTTAGTTATTAAACATTGATTTTAACCATTTTAACTATTCTTTAAATAAAATAATAATAAATGTCATAATCTAATCCAAGTGGACCTAAATGATAATATTTTATTTCTAAAGTTTTTTTGGTCTAATTAAACTTATCCAATTAAATTAGGACATGTGTTAAGGTAATAATAATATCATTTTTTACCCTTAATTACCGTATTTACTTTTAACCGTGACAAATAAAAGTAAAAATTTACTATTCACCAAAAATTATTTTTATCTTATTGAACCAAATTTTACTCCTTGATATTAACCATGTCTCTTGGGTTTCTAAATTCCCCTCACAGAAGCGGTAAAATTATGTTTTATGTAAAATTTTAAACTCTCATAGGAGGTGGGTAAAAGACGGTGAAAAGTTCAATAAAATTTTAAAATGTCTAAAATTATTATAAAATGACTCCAATGAATTAAATTGAACTTATATAGGTATTATGTATCAATTTTGACCTAAAATAAATTTAAATAATAATTTATATAAAAATTCAATTTTTAAATAGTAACCTAGTGTTTTCACTATTAATCAAAAATTGAAAGTTTTTAGAAAAATACCAAAAATTCACCCTAGGAAAATTTCGATATTCCGAATCCAAAAATGAAGTCCATTTTGAAAAATAAAATTTAAAAAAGTGGGTATTACTATTCATAACAGCTAGTTTATATAACATATCGTTTTTTAGTGAAACTCGGTATTGCGTACAACACACGCTATCGGGGAAGGTCGTGATTGCGTGTAATTCGAGCCAAGACATGGTTGCATGTAGTGCAAGATTCTCTTTTTGTTTCATATAATACAATCCAACCATATTTCATTTATAAATTGAATGTATATATATATATACACTCAATGTTGCACACAATAACTTCAAACGAACTTGAAATTCTGTGTAACACGATCCAAGAATAGTGTTGCATATACTGTAAGCTAAAACGATGTTGCGTATAGCGCAAGATAATCTTGGTGTAGCCAAAAAAACAAGACATCAAATAAATTAATAATAATACTTCTCATAAATTCTCAGTGTGTTACAATATCCACTAAAATGGATATATGGAGAAATATGTATAGAAAGGAAATTATATATAAATTTATATATATCATGGTCATAATGTTAGGAGATTATTATTTAGAGAATATTGAAGAATCCAACATTGGTGGAAGGGTTATGTACTTAAAATTTATTATTATTATATAGTAAAGTATCATAGGAATAATGATGATGAATGTAATGGATTAAAAAAGTATGTTAATCAGTTGGTGAAGAAATAAAATCACACTCTAATAAAAGTAACAATACTGTAACACAATATTACATATCATTATAATAGAGGATATGTAAGGAAAAATCTAGATCATGTTGAATGGATCCTATGGGGAATATATATTCACAATAAAAGAGGTATTGTGTGAGAATAATCATACTACTTTGTAAGGTTAACTTTGGAGAATCTTAAGAGGATGCTCTAATAAAGAAGGCACCATGCCGCAAACAGATCTATGTCAAAATAATCTAGAAGTTTCATATTGACAGTTTCACTACAAATATGATAAATAATCAGTATATAGTTTATATGTAATAATTATTCTCAATCTTTGAAGTATATTTGTGATTAACTAGTGAGATTCGTAAAAGTTATGTGATCTTAAACCCATACAGATTTGGAATTTTTATGCTATGATGTTGAGGATCACATTGCAACAGAAGATATATAAGAGAGAAATAAATGGTGAAGAGAAGATTTTTGGATGAATCCAGTACATTGTGAGGGTCTAAGAGAGTAACTTGTAATATTGTTTTGTGTATGATTAATGAATTGTGGTTCCATTTATGATCCATTCCATAACCAACTGAAAGTAAACGAGGACTATGTTGTGGCATAGTGGCTATACCATGGAGGATGTGGACATGGAATAATGAATAAATATATTAACTTAAAAAGTATCCCAAGATTATCTTATAATGGGAGTGTGTCTACAGTGACCCATTTTTTAGTGAATATTTTTTATTTAGTTTTTTTGTTAAAGAGATTATTTCACATGATACACTAAACCAAAATGAATCATAACACATTTTATTTAGGAAAATATAATTGTTGTAAAGTAAATGTTGAAATTTAGGGTATAAATAAAGGTAAAAAATTATAAAATATATTTATTAAGAACAATTAATCCCGTTTTAATACAAAATTATCTATGAAATTTAGTTAGTATATCTAAACAACTAACAAGATCATTTTATGCTTAAAATTTTATTTTCTCTAAAATTTGTGTTTTATGCACTATGAATTTTTATTTCAAGTAATTAAGTATAATGTGGTTGTATTAGGATAAAAAATGATGCTGATATAAGTAATATATTAGCACTTATTATAAATTGATAGATAATACGAATAAAAATAGTAGATATTTGAAAAATTCTTTTTTCTATAAAACTATTTTCATTATATTTGACATTTCCATTCAAAAGATAAATTAAAAAAATTTAGAACGTGATTTTTTTAAAAAATATTATTTTTTTTTCAAAATAACTATATTATTTAGGGATTACATGTTGGTATTTTTGGAAAATATCGATTTTTAGGTGAATAGTGGATATCCATTTTTATAAAAACTGTGAATTTTATGAAATAATTTAGATATAAGCATTACTTAAAATTAATGAAAACATTATTTGAATAAAAATATATTTTATAAGTTAAATTATTCATTTAAAAATGATAATTTCAATTTATAGAACAATATTTTTATTTTAAATCATAATTAATAATTTTCTCTAAAACTATTTTAATGTGCTAAAAATATATTATTATAAAATTAATTTTTGATATATTTTAGAAATTTATTTATTAAAATTAATTAAATATTTGCATTTAGAATTTATTAATTATTTAATATGTTCATTTTTATATTTACTCATAAAAACATTATTTAAGTAATTATTAATTATGATGATAAAAGTAAAAATTGTAAAATAGTTAAGTTTAAGAGTTAAAAGACACAAAAAATTTTACAAACATGTCTCCTAAGAGGTTTTTGAGGGATATTTACACCTTAAATTATCCTAAACATCATTATTTTCACTTTATATCCTCCTTCCATGATGAAAATAATTTCTTTGTTATATTAAAATATTGTGTTTAAAAAAATTACATTTCCTTCACATATAAAAATGATACATCCACCACCCCTTCAATGATACAATAATAATTGTAATTATAACCTATAATATAAATTATTTATGACCCAAATAAGCCTCTCCAATGTTATTTTTCTTTTGGTCCCTTGAAATTCCTTAAATCCCTTTAAAATAAAGAAGGCTTCCAAGTGGAAATCAAATACCTTTACATAAGCTTTTCTCCTCTATAACATTTTTTCAAGTTATTATTATTATAAATATTATTAAATTTATTTTAAATTTATAATATAATTACATAAATATTACTAGTATAATAAATTAGTTCTCTATTTATGGAATAACTATTATCCACCTTTCTCATTATAATTAGAAAAATGAAAACATTGTGTGTGTTATGTGCAGACAATCAACTCCATGAATGATGTATATTACTTTTCATAACCACATTACATGGTATGTTAAAAAGGATAATTTAATGAATAAATATAATATTTATAACATGATTAATATTTTGAAACATAGTTAATCCTTTATCTTGTTTTCATTAAATGGAGAATGAAGTCTTTTTCTGTGTGTACGTGTAGACTATCATATCCATAAAAAAACATGTTTCAATTTTCATCACCACCATACCTGGAATATTCTAAAAATTTATTTAACTAATTTAAATTATTTTTATTAGATTATTATTTCTATGTAAATCTTATGTTAATATTTTAGTTATTATTAATATAGCCACTTTTTTATAAAACAATTCCTAAAACAATCACATTATCAATTATGTATTCATGAATTATGACTAATATTCTCTTGGAATAAAATTAGATATTTTTTTAAATAATCACTTTACATAAATTGTTTGATTTATTATTTATGAAAAAGATATTAAATAATTGTTATCAACATCAAATATATGAATCAGGCATGAAATAACCAGAATTGATCACAATTCAATAATGAAAATAAACTATGAATAACAAATAATTGTATGGTAAATGATTATAATTGAAGAGTATATTGTAAAATATATATGAATTAGGTTATTAAATATTTAATTTATATGGAAAATTTTATTAAATAGTAGGTTAAATGGAATTCATGGAAGTTAAAAGTTAAAGGTAAGAGGTTTTCTTGACTCAACTTCTTTTCATTAGTAATATTTATTACCCTTGGTCTATGGTTTTACAAGATAATATTATTATAACATACTAAGATATTATATTTAATTTACCCATTATATTATAGGGAAATATATTTTCACTTCAAATAAACCTTTTGATATAGATTTTTTTATTCATAAAATTTGATGATGTTAAGAATAATTTCAATCCTCTCATCCTCATATGGGCCTAAGGCCTTCATTTTTTATTGATTTTGATAATATTCTATTCAAGGTGTGAGATGTAAACCTTATATGGCCCATAGTCATAAGTATTACATTGATCATTCTCCTTAGAGGAATTCATTTCCTATAGGCTTCAATCATTACATACAACCTAGACTAACTACTTGGAACTGCACCTCCCCAGCAAATTCATCGTGAAATCCACTCTCCACCTTCCCAAGGCTATTCAGCTAGGCTTTCCCATGCATTCACAGTCTTTTCCGGATGGCAGGTTCCATACCCTCCCATTCTTGCAATCCGTTTAGCTTCTACAATGGTGAACGTCCTTTGCTTGTCCTCTTTCTAGAACTTGTTCCTTGTAGGTTTTCTAGATTCCATCTGCACTTAAGGTGGCCCAAAGGCCATGAGGTGGCCTGAAGGCCTTACTGAAAAAAATAACAGGGTGGCCCAAAGGCCTTAAAGTACACGATGACCAAATATATGGCCCGAAGGCCCAAATAGGGGAATATAATCGGCTATTACAGAGCCAAATAGTACCTGCTACAATTGCCACTACAGTACTGATACAGTGCCATAAATTATGCCCCCACCTGGATTTGATCTTTGGTTTCCTAGATGCACATTAGAAGTCCTCCCCAACTGGGATGAGGCTCATGTGCTCAATCCTCTCTAAATGAGATCTTTCCCTTGCATGTCTGAATTCACTTTTCCATCCATTGTTATAATTTTTTAATTCTATATAAAAATATGTATTATTTTCTATGAACATAAATTTTCTCTTTAGAATATTTTTAATTAACCATTTATCACTATTTTTATGACATGGGTTTGAATAAAGCCAATATTTTTAAAATATTGATAAAAATTCCCCTTCCTTGTCATACATTTTATCTTACACTCCACAGTTCCTCGATATAAAATTTATATATTTTATAGGATCCGTAATTCAAATATTATTCCCAATAAATTTTTAAAAAATTATTCATTTTAACTACTCCAAAATAATTTTTTTAAAGTTAATCTTAACTTATTCCATTTATGATAATTCTTTGAAATATTTTATAGAGACTCATTTATGTTTTTCTTCATTTTTATTATTTAAATAAAAAATTTATAACTCCTATATTATTATGTTTTATGAATCAACTTATAAATTATATTATGAAATTATCATATTGGGTGATTGAATATTTGTTATCAATCGATCTAATTTTTATACCATGTTATGAGATGATATTTGGAAATGATATGAAAGCCATTGTATTTTGTTGTGTTTTCATGATATGATGAATGATTGATATCTAAATGTACATGTATGAATTCATGTTTATTGGTTGGAACAATATCAATATATGATGCCTTGTTCAAGGATTATTTTTACATAATATAATGATGCATGGGAATTATTGTGTTTTCTCAAATATAATTCATAGAAATCATGGGTTTGTTCATAACCTAATGCATGACTGTAAAAGATTTGTTCAAACCCTAATGTATGTATATAATTGGGTTTTTCCCAACCTAATTTATTTCCATGATTTAGTTTTGTCACAATGTTATAATATCTTATGCTTATGTTTTTGAAATATTTCTATGTTATTTTGTTATTTTATGTTATTCTCCCACGATTCGATATTGTTTTTATATTATTAAAAGACATGTTGTAATGGTAATTCTTCCTTAGTGAATTTTCTATTTTTATATATTCTCATATCTTGATCCTTATTTCTCAATCATGTCTTTTGAGTATCATATATGACCCAATGATTTTTTAATCCTATATTTCTAACCAATCCCTGTTTTCTCATTTGTTTATGATTTAACCATTATGATTAGTTGAAATGTTTCTCCTTACTATGAATTTTAGTTAACCCTTTTATTATGTTTCCCTTAACAATTTTATGAAGAATAGTGTAACTCATGAGAAGTCTATAAGGGGGAATAAAGTGGTTCAATTAGGGAGAAATGATCACAATTAATTTAAAATAGATTTATTACATTAAAATCCTCAAAGACACTAAACCTTTGATTCTTGTAATTGTGAGATTATTTGTGAGTTATAATTTTTAAATTGTTAAAATTATATAAAATAATGATATATTTATCTTTTTTCACCTCAATTGGTATCAAATTTGATTTTTAAAAAAATTGTTTTTATAAATAGATCCATGGGCATTAGTATGGGGCACCTTAGTTGGTATCAGAGTAGGGTTTAGTTAATTTTTGGGAAGAATTTAGTTAATTTTAGGGATTAATATTTTTAAATTTATTGAAAACCATAAAAATAAGTATATATACGGGATAAAATCCAATTATTTTGGTAAATTAGAGATTATTTGGTTTCCTAGAAATTAAATTCCTCTTTAAATATGAAAAGTGGTTACGGGATCTGACACAAATGTATTAGGGGTAATAACCATGAAAAGAATGCTTAGATATTAACATGATATTATACTAGTTCATGAAAAAGAGTAATAACGATACACTTGGTTTCAAATTCTTGGGTGATATGATTTGGTGATTCATACACTCATTATAACCCATTATGATTGAAAATTACCATAGAAAATTATATTTATTCCTAGAGCTTCATATGTTCAGATACAGAAATTTTTTATAAGTTATACCATTTATATTATTTTCTATATAAATTTAATTTAAGTATTATGACCTATTAAACACCATTTATTTATGTATTGGTTTGAAATAGAAGGAACCGATCTAAAAATGATTGTGAATTACATTGAAATGATTATACTAATGTACAAACATATGGGATTTGGGATAGGGTAAAAACATATGTGGAAATACTCACCCAAAAATAACAATCTATGAAAAATAAGACATACCTTTTTTTCAGAAAATAAAAACACTAAAAAATGAACACCATAATATTGAGTGTTTCATACAATAATTTTAACACTCCTTTAATTTTTCTTCCATTCCACTTTTTCTAGGAAATTGATCAATGAAATGGAAAATACATTTTATATTATTTAGTTCTTAGAACATGAAAAAATTTATCCTAGTCATTTATCTTTTTTAGGGTGATGCTAACCAGTGGTGTAATTTCATTAAGAAGATAATGAAAAGGAAGGAAGTATAGTTTATGCAATTTGAGGAGATCAAGAAATTATTCTTCTCCAAATATTTTCCACAAACTCTTCACCCAAAAATAGAGATTGGAGTCATAAAATTTAAATAGATTAAGGATGAATCCATTTGGATTTATATGGAAAATTCAAGGGACTCACAAGTTATGCCTCTGGATTTATCTCTAAACATGAGATAAAAATCAATAATTTATTTAGTATATAAAAAAAGGTCTTGATAAGGTGATAACCATAAGATAATTTAAAAAAAATGAAGAAATTGATCATTGTGCACTAAAGTTGGAATTGGAAAGTGGGGACTATCATTACTCTGGATAGAAAAAAGGGAAGTGGAGTATTATGGATGCTCCAATGATAAGCCACATGATATAAATAATATAAAACATTCTATATGTAAAAAATAATTGAGTAAGAACCTGATAAATAGGACACCCAATCTTCAATGCTTTAAATGAAAATAGTTTTTGAATTACCAAAATGAATTTCCTAACTCATGATATAATGAAGAGAATAGGCACTAACATCATTTAGAATGAATGGATGATGGAAAATTTATTGTTATCACTATCACTAAGGTGGATCTCAATAATAATGTAATGAAAGACACACTTATTCTATAATCTATATATTTGATTTCTTATTTGATTCTATTTCCTTTCATCCTTTTATATCATACAAGTTTAATAACATGGGTGATTCATGACCTTAGTCCTTATATATTAAACTATATATTAAAATTGACTGTGTAATGATGATCATGTCTATCAGACATAACTAATCTCTGATCAAAATTTGTGGGAAGATTATTTATGTGAATCCAGTTCTACTTAAATTTGATAAATTCATCATAATATTTGTTCTGTATTATATTTTTGAGCATAGAGAACATGCAAATATATATGATAGATAAATATCACTTTATATCCTGAATCATTTTATTATAAAATATCAAGGTAAGGACAATCGTGAACTCCCTTTGGAAGAAAATTCTATAATATAGGTATCGATACCTGGAAATGAGAAACTTTTAGCTTAAATGATCGAGGTTGAAGTCAACATTGGTTACATTACTTTTGAAGAGAAATATATAGATGTATTTATAAAAAAATGACCAGTTTTTTTTCAAGAAAATGAGGTAGTGTTTTTGATTGAACTCACACTTGGATCCATGCATATTTTAAAAAGTATGTACAGAATGGATTATGGTGAATTGGAATAATTAAATAAATATCTACAAGATAATATGGATAAGGGGTTTATACACCCCAATTCATCACTATGAGGTTGACCGATACAATTTTTCAAAAAGAAGTATGGATCGATGCATCTTTATATTGATTATTGTTGGAAACACTTTGTGTATAAGGTTGTATTTGTTGTCAATAATTGTCAATGAAGATCAAAATGAAGGAGATCATGAAGTACTCCGATGAAGTTGAGGAATGATAATTCAGACGATTGTTGTACTGATCATAAGTTCAAAGAACATGTCTCAAAGGTGATACATTGTTTACAACAATGAAGAATGTGAGGTGTAATCCATCTGAGGATGATTAACGAAGAATGGGGTTTTTGGATGAAGACCATGCAATTCCTCCTTATTGCATGAGAACCATGGGTTTTGATGAAGACCACGCAATT
Source organism: Viscum album (assembly GCA_963277665.1). NCBI lineage: Eukaryota > Viridiplantae > Streptophyta > Magnoliopsida > Santalales > Viscaceae > Viscum > Viscum album. The sequence continues at coordinate 5,806,582 of OY728129.1, forward strand.
CCTCATTATTGCATGAGACCCATGGGTTTTTGATGAAGACCATGCAATTACACATGATTTCATGAGAACCATGCAAGAGACTTCTTGAATAATTGACTCATATGATTTGCATGAAGTAGATAATGACGGCTGATGAAGAAGACAATGTGAAAGGGATTGGACTTCTGTAATGGCCATACAGTGATTGGAATTATGAGATAGCCATGCACATCACATTGTCATAGAAGATGATGATTCCAAATATATACCTTCAAAGAATACATATCACTATAGTGGAGTTTGTGATAAAAGCAGAAGAGTTGCTGAAGGATATAGATCACCAAGAAGAAGTGATGTTGAGGTGATCGTTCTTGTTGACAAAGAAAACAAACGATATACAAATTTGTTGAAAAAAAGGAGATTACATGGTGGCATGTTGAGTTCAAGAGTTGTGGTCAACGATCTATGTTTGATTCAAGAACTTCGACAGAGGAATGGATGACCTGGAGGCGGTACAAAAAGAGAAGATTCAAGGTGGCACCGTTTCCCAGTGCTTGCCAACTTTTTGGGCCTGAAAATCGACAAATGGAGAAAAATGTTTTTGGAAAAGGGACTTTCACGCCTTGTACTTGAAGGCTTGGAAACTTGCACACCATATGTTTTTTGGATCAGAACATCAAAATATGGCAAAGGGATAAGGGTTGCGCAAGATTTGGTGAGGTCGCTCAGGTGACTTGCGTGCCGTGAAAGAGACTTGCACGCCAATGCCTTGGAAGCTTGAGAACTTGCGTGCCTATGGTTTTTCAAGATCAAAAGATCAAAATTTGGAAAAGGAAAGAGGTTAGAGCAAGTTTGGAAGTTGGTCGCGCAAGTGACTAACAGGGGAAGAGACTTGCATGCCGAGACTTGCACGCCGATGGTTGACTTGTACGCCGTCGCACCGGGTGGTAAAATTACCTATAAATACTGGACCACCCCTCCTCATTTCCTACGGAGTTCAACAGTTAGAAAAACCAGAGCTCCTATCGCGCAGGTGGACTTGCGCGCCATTATCTGAAGCTGCGCACCAGTTGTTGGCTGCGCGCCTAAGGCAGTTTGGGAGAGAAAGGAAGTAAGTCGTGTGGGTTAGAAGTTGAGGAAGGCAGTTTCACGCAGGAGGTTTGGTGATACTTGCGCACCAGTTTGGACCTGCGTGCCAGAGACTTGCGCGCCATAGTGAGACCTGTGCGCCGTAGTGGGACTTGCGCGCCAGGATTGGAGAAGAGCGCCAGGTGTTGTTGGAGCTTGCCTGTATTCGTGGAGCTTCACAAAAGCCGTGAGATTTCCCAATACCTTCGGTGAAACAAATGATGTATTCATTTGCGAAGATGGAAGAACAATGAACAATCTGGTTTTATGAATGGAAGTGGTACCACACACACATGACTGGTGTTTAACATCCTCATTGTGCTTTGCGAAGAGAAGAAGAATGGTTCGTGCAACTAAACATAGATCTGCACAGAAAGTGGGGAATATATCAATACACTCAGGTGTTAGTATTGAGAATCAAAGGAAGATAATAAGAAGATACAGTGCATTCAGTTAATGCACTAAAGTAGAAGGTTGAATACAAAAGAGCATCAACTCAGGACTCGGATGCAAGCAAAGTCTCATGCTGAACATGAGACAAAAACATCAATGCAAATCTATTGAAGAGACCTTCACGTCTATAAACTGAGTGGGACTTCACCAACGGTAGTGAGCCAGGGGGAGTCAATAGGAGTGACCCAAGGGACACAGTGAGCTATCCTTGAACCTTTTGTAAAGGCAGTGATCCTGGGACAGAGTGACTGTTCCCGAACCATTGTAATCCACAACTAGTGAAGATTAGTGGAATTTGGTACGACTGAAAACTTGTCGGCGTATGCTCCTTGGACGTAGCCCTTAGTGGTGAACCAAGTAAAATTGTTGTGTTATCTCTTTGCATGTGAATGTTTCATTTTTGATAATATCCATCATACAGGTTTAAGTAGTTCCTACCAATGTGGGAACAATATCCACAACTTTAAGACGAAAAAGTTGACACCCTGATTCACCCCTCCCCTCTCAGGGTGTCCCGGGGTCCTTCAATTATCATGAAACTAAAAAAATGATACAAAATAAGTATCTCCTACCCTAAATCAATGAACCATTTGATCAAATTATAGGAGTTTAATTATTCTCAAATATTGACTTTTGATTTGGATATCATTAATTAAGGATCAATAGGGATTGTGATTCCAATCCAACTTTTCGTATTACGTATGGACATTATGAATTTATAATGATGAAATTTATACTTAAAAAATTTCCCACCACATTAATGAAAGTGATGAATAGATTCTTTAGGAACTAGCCAGATCAATTTTTAGTTTTTTGAATATACTATATTCTCATATATTCTATGATGAAGGATACAAAACCCCCCAACTCTAGTAACACATAGATGATGATTAATTTATTACATTTGTACATGATGCAATGGATCATATCACCATGGATTGAATAGTTTAGTAGTCTTGGGTGACCAGTTACATAAAAGATTTCCATATTACATTGGAAACATAAATCATAGATTTAAAATTTTTATAAAATATATTTTTTTAATTTATTTTTTTATATCCTTGAATTGATTAAAAAATGTATCATTGTGGCCTCGGGAAAAAGAAAAAATAAAAGTGAGAGATATTTATTTTAGTAAGGGGAAGCATGCAATGAAGGCTATCTTGGATTCAAAAGTAATAAATAGTATTTTATTATAAATAATCAATTAATGTTACATATAATAAATAACTTGAGCATGTTATATATATAGATAAAATATAAATGCAAATAATCACATAGACAACAATAATTGATTTCATAGTGATATAATTCATAATGTAGAACATATTAATCTTATTTTCAAGTCGTTATATTGATACATCACATATAGATTGTTAAGGACATATGATATGACATCATGAGATTACTATTAAGGAAATGTTCATGGAAATATTGGCCATAAGATCAAGGGCTCATGCCATGTCATCATTTCTAATAGTCAAGTTCCCATATAGAGGAAATATTGAAAACAGGTAGGTACACACCAAATAACAAAACATTTTTTCTTATGAGACATATCAATGTATCAAAGGGATAAAACATTATAGGCCTCTACCAACACATTATTAAGTCCAATGCATTCACCATTTGGAAGAAATGAATAACAATAAAAATCATAATCCAATTTCTAAAATAATGAATATACATACCTACTAGAGTAAGAAACATATGAGATTCCAATACAATAGACAATCAATAAATGGAATAACATGATCGTAATTCATATTAAGAAACAAGGTGTATAATATTATTAGAATGTATCCCTAATAAAACATGGGGAACTTTAAAAATATTTAAATTGATGAAAAATACCTTTATAGGGGAATTAAAACTTTTCTTGATGAATGAATAAGATATACTCTTTAAAATTATGATAACCTTTTTAGAAAATATTTTATAAATACAATGGAATAGAAATTTATTTGGAAAACCATGAAAATTTAAATATGATGTTTCTTAAATAATACTGATAAATGATTTAGGAATATATGTTAGTACTAAAAACATTTAAAAGAATATTTATTTATAATTTTATAAATGAAGTCAATGTTTATTGAAAATGAAGTCAAAATCCAATTTTAAATATCATTCTCAAGAATATAACAATATAATTTTTTTAGAAGAACACTTTAAAATAAACCCCTAGAAAATTTATTTTTTAAAATAAATAAGGACCAATAACACAAATGATAAGTGGAATATTAGAGATACAAAAATAGACAATATTTGAAAATATCTATATTGAAACACACACTTGTTTTTGATGATTTATCTAGGGTGTTAGTAGTGCATGTTTTTCTAAACTGGAATGCATTATTAACTTGCATTCATGATTTATAAAGGTATCCAACATTCATCACTTTTGACGATGATGTTTTCCCTACTGACCAAAACGGGATGATGGGATGTGAGTTGTAATACTTTGAACCCTCTAGACTAGAGCTAGTGAAGTACTTGTTATATTGGCATGGTTAGAAGGAATGCAAATATTTAAGGAACAATCATTTTAGTAGTATCTAATAAACTAGATATATATATGTTACTCAAATTACATTGGAGAAGTTTACAAAATACAATATATAACAAAAAATAAAAACTGCATCCACAAGAACTGAATAAATGATCTCTTCTTTGTCACCTGTTGAAAGTAAAAAATGAAAGGGGTGAGCTCAAATTATCAGAAAGGGTTACAAATAGAGGAAGCATGAATAAAATAATATGTGAATCATAATCAGTCTGACATAATCAATATGTCATGGTGAATAGATGAAAATCTCACGCCATTAATAAACATAAAATGAAACTGCATCCAAAGATTTTTTCATAGTGAAAACCTCATGGATAGTAATAACATATAATGAATAAAGAAAATTATTATTATTTTGACGTCATGTATGCAACACATGAAACTTTAATACCATAAAAACAGTTTAGTTATATGGGTAGAAACCTATCTTATTTTTGGAAACAAACTCGATGGGTTTTTCGCCAACTGATTTGTCTCATGAGACCTACAAATGCATCAAGGGGCTATTGCGGGCCCCAATCTCCACTACATGTCCAAATAATTATTTATTCATTGATTCAATACAATATAAATATACCTTTTCAATATCCATATAGAGTATACTATACAGATTAATCAATATTACTATAATTAAAATAAAATTCCACATAAACACCATATGTAAAATGGAATACAGTTTAGAAAAAAAAACATATACATGATATGAGATTAAAAATATTTAATATAAATATAATTTCACATGAAATTTGATCTCAAATGGGTAGTAGGTACACCACATAAGGATTACTAGGTGCACAATACGATGTTAGTCACTACAAAATAGTAGTTATGACGAAGTCTCTTACCATAATGTAATTGGTTGAATCATATGAACAAAAAATAATAAACCTAAAAAAATCATTGAATAAAATGAATATAAATAGAATCATGTTATTATATATAAAATGGAAATACACATATATCACATTAAAGAAATAAGTGGTGAACAACGAAAATCTCACAGAATTAAAAGTGATATGAGAAACCCCTTACAAACATTTAGGCATGGTAACGACTGTTATTGAGAGATATTAACGAGAGGGAAAGGTGTATTCCATTATTTACACGTCACAAGATATTTATAGGGGAGTTTTGAAAACAAACCCCATCATTACGAATTAAAAATAAAAGGGCACAACATAGGGGATATTCTTGATCAAAAGCGAGAGAGAGGATCCCTTACCTTACCATCAAAGGTGTTCTTTTTTGTTCTTAATGACTGGAAAAATAAAATATAGATTCATTAATTAATAAGTCTAGAACCTCATAAAAATTTAATTGATATGGTATAATCTTATTAAGTTCATTAATGGCCTTTTTGATGGGTTTAATAGATTCAATTTTATTGTTTTGGAAGAATTTTCTTACTTGGTTTCATCATTTGTTTACTTGTATTCATGAATAGAAGTTCATTTGAAATGTGGTTAAACATATAGAATTGTTAATATACATTATTAGTGATATTAAAGAGAAATATATTATCTTATAATAGTTCTTTTTATATACGATGAGAATGTCTCATTCGACGAGTTAAAAATAAATGCTTGGATTTGGCTTGACGATTTTGTGCACAATAAACCTGTTTTGTATTATTATTCCATATTATGAATGTGTAAAGATTCTAGAACATTAATCAAGATAAGATACATATATTATGTTCTATTTCTACCATTTAAAATGATTCACGACCAGAATTTAAGATAGTAATGTAAATTGAAATCCCGTCTTCTTTGAGTGTGGTAAATTTGCACATATCTGACGGTGTTTGTATTTATTGTATAAAAGGAGGGTAAAAAGAGATATTATAATGAAATATTCCATTATAAAAATGAAAATCTAGTACATGTAAGGTACTGGAATTATCATGGAATTTGGACGAGGGGATGTGAAAAGAGAGAACAAAATAATGGAACTTTGTAAAAGAAATTGAATGAAAAGAGAAAGAAGGTTCACCTCTTGTGCACTTCTCTTTGAGAATATCCCTAAGGACTTTGTTTTTGGCCTTTTGGTGAGAACATCAGGTCTTGGACGTGGGTAGAGGTCTTGGGGAGAGTATGTGGGAGAAGTTAGGAAAGGCTTGATGCTTGAGTGGTGTGGGAGGAAGAGGGGGTGAGGGGTGGTTTATATAGTATAGGGGAGAGGAGTTTTCTTTATATTATAATCATTAATTTATTATTTCCCATCAAGACAAACAATAGTTAGTATTTCACGAGAAAGAACAATAATATATGAATGTGACGTTGAACCAATTGTTCTTACATCATCAGATCATCATCTATAACTCAATAAATTCCTTATTTAGCAATTATCATAAATTATCGCATTTTACTATTCATAAAAAATTTAAGTATTTCAAAAAAATCCCGAAAATTCACCCTAATAATTTTTTGACATGTAGAATCCAAAAAATGAAGTAATGTTTTCAAAAATAATAATCTAAATATATTTAATTAAATATTTAATTAAAATAATTATTTCATTGAAAAATATTAACACATAAAATATTCATCTTCATTTTTAAGGTGCCTAAAATCATTTATACATTCAAGGGCATGTATACAATTCATAAGAGTCATATTACTATTCATAAAGGTAAGTCATTATTCATATGGTTGGGTTACAATTCATAAGGGTAGTTTAATATTCACCGAAAATTAAGTTAATTCTATCATACTCTAATTATCATCTCGATCACAACTGTGTATATTAGATTTTTACAATTCAAATCATAGATCTGAAAAAAATATGATTTATGTCTAGGTTATGGATATCTCCTATAAGTAACCATATTTTTTTCCATAGAGGCTCAATGATCGATGAAATATAGGCTATAACTAGAATGCATTTAAGAGAAACATACCATAAATTGTTTGGGGTGCTACATTATTCCCTCCTTCGTACATTTCTCCCTAGAAATTTGTCATTGAAAAAGACCACAAAAAAGATGTGGGTAGTTCTTCTTTATAGAATCCTCAGGTTCCCATGTTTCTTCCCTTATATTTCGGTTTTTCCAAATAACCTTTACTAGATGAGTTGTCCAATTTCTCAATACCTACTCCCTTGTGTCAAGAATCCCGAGGGGCTCTTCACAATATGATTAATCAGGTTCTTGTTCTATTTCTTCATATGTGAGTACATGCATTGGGTATGACATGTATTTCTTCAAAAATGACACATGGAACACATCCTGAACTTTGGAGAGACTTGGAATCATTGTTAAACGTTAATCTATAACTCTGATTCTTTCCTGAATTTTAAATGGTCTGATGTACCTGGGGCTTAGTTTTCCCTTGTTACCAAACCTTAATACACCCTTCCATGGACATACTTTCAGAAAGACATGATCTCCCACTTGGAATTCCAAATCCTTTCATCAGTTTTCAGCATAACTCTTCTTCCTACTTTGGTCTTCTTTTATATAAGCATGGATTGTCTTCACCTTTTCTATGGACTCTTCAATAAGTTCGGGGCCTATAAGTTTTCTCTCACCAACTTCATCCAAAAAAGTTGGAGTTCAACATTTCTTTCCATATAATGCTTCATATTGAGCCATTTAAATACTATAATGGAAACAATTTTTGTATGAAAATTCCACCAAAGGAAAGTATTGATCCCACATACCTTGAAAGTCCAGAGAGCATAATCTCAGCATGTTTTTTAGAGTTTGAATATTCCTTTCAGATTTTCCGTTAGTTTGAGGGTGATAAGTAGTACTCATACGAAGCTCAGTATTCAATGACTTCTGGAGACTTTTCTATAATTTTAATGTAAATTAGAGATCTCAATCAGACACAATCGATAGAGGTGCAACATGAAGTCTTACAACTTAATTAATATAAAGTATTTCCAGGCACTCAGGTAGTAAATCCTCTCTTATTCGAATGAAATGTGCTAATTTTGTGAGATGATCCACAATTACCCATATTGCGTCATTCCATCTCAGTGTCCTTGGTAGTCTGGTGACAAAATCCATCGTAATGTTATCCCACTTCCACATAGGAATAGGTAGAGGTTGCATCACCCATTTGGGACGTTGTCTCCCTACCTTCACTTGTTGACAAACTAGAAACCATGACACATAGTCAGTAATTTCCTGATTCTTATTATCCCACAAAAAATGTTCTTTCAAATCTCTATACATCATTGTGCTACCCGAGTGTATAGAAAAATTTGAGCTACGAGCGTCGTCTAATAGTTACCTTTTTAGATTATGTACTGATGGAACACATAAACTCTTCCCAAATTCTAGAAATCCTTCCTCATAAATGAATTCTTCCAATCTATCATCCTTGAAAACATTAATTTTGTTCTGTATATTCTCATCATTAGATTGATAGATTTTTATCTTCTCTAGTAAAGATGGGTTATAAATCATTTTAAAGAGGAAAGATGTTTTCCCTTCCTTAACAATTCCCATATCCATCATTAGTAGATCCATGAATATAGGATCTCTATCAATAATCATTTGAGTTAAAAGTTCATGATCTTTCATACTTAATGCATCTACCACCTTATTTTACTTTCTTGGGTTGTAGTGTACTAAAAAATCATAATCATTGAGTAACTCGAGCCATCTCATTTTCCTCATGTTGAGTTCTTTCTGTGTTAAAATGTATTTCAAACTCTTGTGGTCTGTATAAATCTCACATTTTTCTCCGTAGACATAATGTCTCTATATTTTCCGAGAAAAGATTACGGCAGCTAACTCAAGATCATGAGTTGGATAATTTTTCTCATGAGTCTTCAACTGTCTTGATGCATAAGCAATAACTCCATAGTTTTGCATAATGATGCCACCCAGTCCATTCTTTGATGCATCGTTGTATATTATAAATCCATAACTTCTAGATGGAAGTGTGAAAATTGGAGCAGTAACCAATCTTCTTATCAATTCCTCAAACAATTCTTTACATTATTTTGTCTACAAAAACATAACCCCTTTACGTGTGATCTTAGTTAGCGAGTTATCCAGTCAAGAAAAATTCTGAAAGAAACACCGATAGTATCCTGCTAAACCAATAAAATTATGCACCATAGTTATGTTTGTTAGCGTGGGCCATTCATGGATTACCATTTTCATTTTAGTATCAACTAGGATTCCATCCATAGAGACAATATAGCCTAATAATGAAAATTATTGAATCCATAATTTTCACTTGCTAAACTTCCCATATAATTTGTTTCTTCTCAGAGTTTTAGAATAATCTGCAAGGGATTCTCATGGTCTTCATAGATTTTTCATTATACCAGGATATCATCGATGAATACCACAACAAAGTTATCAAGATATTCCTTGAAAAATATATTCATTAAATCCATGAAAACAGAGGGTGCATTTTTCAGTCCAAAAGGAATCACTGTAAACTCATAATGCTTATAACTGGTTCAAAATGCTATCTTAATAATATTTACCTTCTTCACATGTATATGATGATATCCGGATCAATGTTCTATCTTCAAATAGTATTGAGCTCCATGAATTTGATCAAATAAATCATCAATTCAGGGCAGATGATACTTATTCTATATCGTAATAGCATTGATTTCCCTATAATCAATGCATAGCCTCATTGATCCATCTTTCTTCGTGAAAAAGAGGACATGGGATCCCCATATAGAAACACTAGGTCAAATAAATCCCTTTTCACTCAATTCCTCTAATTGTTTCTTTAGCTGTACTAATTCCATGGTGTCTATTCTATAAGGATTCTTTCATATAGATATTGAACCAGGAATTAAATCAATAGAGAACTCAACATCCCACTCAGGAGAATGTCTTGGTAAATCCTCTAGAAATACATAAATTTATTCTTGAACTATGTGAAAATCTTCAATTTGAATATTTCCTTCCTCACCCATAGATTTTGGGATCTCTTCCTCTCCAAGAATTTCATTTAACATAGCTATTGTGTGTGGGTATAGATAATAATCATATGGCGAGGTCTCTTCCCTAAAGATAAGAGATTCTACACCATTTTAAAAAAAGTGTAACTTTCTTTTTCTTACAATATATCTTCGCATAATAATTTTAAATCCAATTCATACTGAGAATAATATCAAAGTCAGTCATTGGTATGACGATAAGGTTAGAAACTAAAGCACTTTTTTGTGTCTGAGGGGGACAAGTCGACATTCCATTGTTGCAATGATGCATCCCCTTGGAGTTTTTACTGATAACTCCTTTATTAAATTAAATTATACATGCCTATTTTTTGTGAAAAAATGGAAAGATATAAATGAATGCGATGTTCCAAAATCGAATAAGGTGTTGGCTAAGATTGAGGAAACAATTAAAGTTCCTGCCACCACATCATTAGTAACTTCAACTTACAGGGTTGTAATCGCATTATCTATCCCTTGCTCTCTTGGATTTTTTTGAGGAATGTTTCCTTGGAACATAGGAAACTCATTTTCATAGTGTCCCCTCTTTCTACAGTTGTAGCATTAAACATCTTAAAATTGTTTCTTCCTCTTCCATTCATTAGATAGATAACTCTTATCTCCACACTCAAAGCCAACTCCGAGGATTTTCAAGCATTTCCCAAGATGTTTCTTTCCACAGTTCTCGCATAATGGGAATTTCTTCATTACCTTATTCTTCTTTGGCACTAAACCTTTCCCTTTGTTATCAGAATACCACTTTTTATCTTGGTTTCCCTTAAAAAAATTTAATCTAGAAAATTCATTCTCTGTTTGGATGGCACTTGATACAATTTCATCATATGATGAAAATGTTTGAGAATCTTGTGACCTTCGGAGACTTAGCTTAATACATTTAATGAAATGATCAATCTTGTATACCGAGTCACATACATAATCTATGACATACCTGGCTAGCCTTGTGAAGGTAGCCCCATACTATGCAACACAATCTTCTTCCCTTTGCTTTATGTGAAGGAATTTCCTCTTCATTTTGGTTCATTTCTCATGAGGGAAATATTTATTGAATAATATTTCCTTAAATGTCCTCCATTCCATATATTCTATTTTTTCTTCCTCAATGATATTTTGAATCAAGGACCACCATTGATCATCGTACCCCTTGAGAAAATATACTTCTAGTACTACCTCTTCATTTTGATTGCATCTAAATTTCATTAATATCTTTTCAAGGGACCTGATCCATTGCTCAACAACCACTGGATTAGTAGTCCCACTGAAATATCGGGGCTTCTACCACATTAATCGATCCAATATAGGTGTGGAATGGTTATTAGTTACAACCTAAGTAAGTTTTCCCAATATTTTCATGATCTGATCTGCTCCAACATTGACTGTGTTGACTTGCTCAGTGAGGAGATCCCTACCTTTCCCATGAGTATTGAATCCCATTATTCCATTAGAAACCATTTCTAAATAATGGAACACACTAGATTAGCTATGATTAATAATGTATAATATTAACGTAACAAAATACTTAGCACAAATTGAGATCCTATGTATGGATAATCCCATAATCAGAAAAATGGTTTCGTTGGGGAATAATTTACATTTCAATCCTTCATAATTTCTTGTAATGAAAACATGAATTATCCTAAGAAAATCACTAGGGAGTTTCATAACCAAGAGTGCAGTAAGGGTCATTGTTGTGTACCAGGATAGCCCGGGTTATTCCAGAAACTCCTTGTCAGAGCGTTCACTCCTTCATACATCTGTGCCAGAGAAACCTTTACCCGCTCGAATCTAGACGAGGATGTATTTGCTAAAAGTATTCACATAATATTTTCCTTACCAAAGTTACATGAGGTTCTTTTATGTTCATCATCAAATAATAACTTAGGGATTTGTCCATATTCTGTGTTTTCTAATCTATTTTCCATGTTTTCTACTAAACTTCATCTGATACCAACTGCAATGCCCCGACCCCTCTAGACTAGAGCCGGTGCACTACTTGTTATATTGGAATGGTTAGAAGAAATGAAAATCCCAAAGGAATGTTCAGTTTAGTAGTATTTAAGAAACTAGATGCATATATGTTACTCAAATTACGTTGGATGAGTTTACTAAATACAATACATAACGAAAACTAAAAACTACATCCAAAAGAACTCAATAAATGATCTCCGATTTGTCACCTGTAGAAAGATAAAAATGAAAGGGGTGAGATAAAATTATTAGTAAAGGTTACAAATAGTGGAATAATGAATACAATAATAAGTGAAACATAATCAATTTGACATAATCAATATAGCGTGGTGAATAGATGAAAAACTCACAACATTAATAAACTGAGAATGAAACTGCATCCATATATTTTTTTCATAGTGAAAACCACATGGATAGTAATAAATGATAATGAATAAATAAAATTATTATTATTTGGATGTCATGTATCTAGAACATGAAACCATAATACCATAAAAACGGTTTAGTTCTATGGGTATAAATCAGTTTGATTTTTGGAAACAAACTCAAAGGGTTTGTCGCCAACTGATTTGTCTCATGAGACCTACCGATGCATCAATGGGATATAGTGGGCACCACCTGCCACTTCATGTCCAAATAATTCTTTATACATTGATTTAATACAAGAGGAATATTCCTTTTCAATATCCTTATAGAGTAGAGTATACCGATTCATCAATATTTCCATAATTAAGATAACTTTCCAAATAAACGCCGTATGTAAAATGGTATACGGTTTAGACAACAAACATATCCATGATATGAGATTATGGATATTTAATATAAATATAATTTCAAATGAAAATTTATCTCAAATGGGAATCAGGTACACCACATAAGTATTATTAGGTGCACAATACAAAGTTAGTCACAAAAAAATAGTGGTTGAGACGAAGACTCTTACCACAATCTAATTGGTCGAATCATATGACCGAAACTTAATAAACGTAAAATTAATCATTGAATAACATGAATATAGAAAGAATAATCTTATTATATATCAAATTTAAGTACACATATACCACATACAAGAAATAAGTGGCAAATAATGAAAATCTCATAGAATTAAAAGTGAGATGAGAAACCCCTTACAAACATTTCAGCATGGTAACAAGTGTTATTATGAGGGATTAATGAGAGTTAAAAGGGTATTACATTATTTATATGTCACAAGGGAAGTATGTGGGAGGTTCAGAAATATACCCCATCATTAGGAATTAAAAATAAAAGGGCACAACATAGGGGATATTCTTGAACAAAAGTGAGAGAGGGGATCCCTTACCTTACGCTCGAAGGTGTTCTTGTTTGTTCTTAATGACCAGAATAATCAAATTTCGATTAATTAATTAAAAATTACAAAACTTTTTAAATGTTTTATTGATATGGTATAAACTTATTGATATCATTAATGTCCTATTTATGGGTTTAAAAGATTCAATTTTATTGTTTTGGAAGCATTTTTTACTTGGTTTCATCATTTGTTTACTTGTATTCATGAATGGAAGTTCATTTGATATGTGGTTAAACATCCAGAATTGTTAATATAAATTATTAGGGAAATTAGGGAGATATAAATGATCTTATAATTATTCCGGTTATATACCAGGAGGATGACTCATTTGATGAGTTAAAAATAAACACTTGAATTTGGCTTGGCGGTTTTGTGCACAATAAACTTGTTTTGTATTATTATTCCATATTATGAATGTGTAATTATTCCAAAACATTAATCAATATAAGATAAATATATTATGACATGTTTTAACCATTTAAAAGGTTTCATGATTAGTATTTAATATAGTAATTCAAATTGAAAACCTTTCACCCTTGAGTGTGATAAATTTACACATCTCGGATGGTGTTTGCATTTATTGTATAAAAGGAGGGAAAAAAGAGAGATTATGATGATATATTCCATTAGCACAATGAAAATACAGTACATGTAAGGTACATAAATTATCATGGAGTTTGGATGAGGTGAGGTGAGAAGGGAGAACAAAATAATGGAACCTTGTAACATAAATTGAAAGAAAATAGAATGAATGTTCACCTCTTGAGTACTCCTCCTTGAGAATGTCCTTAAGGACATTGTTTTTGGTCTTTTGGTGAGACCGGAAGGTCTTGGAAGCAGATAGAGGGCTTAGGGAGTGTATTTGGTATAATTTAGGCATGTATTGAATCTTTAGTGGTGTGGGAGGAAGAGGGGGTGAGGGGTGGCTTATATAGTGGAGGGGAGAAGAGTTTTCTTAATATTATAATCATTAATTTACTATTTTCTCTCAAGACAACAAATAGTGAGTATTAAAAGACCAAGAATAGTAATATATGCATGTGACTTAGAAACAATTGGGCTTACATAAACATATTATCATCAATGGATCAATAAATTCCATATTTAGCATTTATTGTAAATTATCACATTTGACTATTCATAAAAAATTTAAGTATTTCATAAAAATCTCAAAAATTCTCCCTAACCATTTTTTTATGTTTAGAATCAAAAAATGAATTCCATATTTTAAAAATATTTTTTAAATATGATTAATTAAATATTTAATTAAAATAATTATTTAATCGAAAAATATAAACACTTAAAATATTCATCTTCATTTTTAAGGTGACTAAATTCATTTATACATTAAAGTGTGTGGATACCATTCATAAGAGTCATATTAATATTCATAAGGGTATGTTACTATTCATAAAGGTATGTTTCTATTCATAAGGGTTGGTTATTATTCCCCAAAAATTAAGTTAATTCTATCAGACTCTAATTACCATCTTGATCACAACCATGTATGTCAGATTTTTAAAATTCAAATCACAGGTATGAAAAATATAAGTTTTATGGATAGGTTTTGGCTATCTATTATAAGTAACCATGTTTTGTTCTATAGAGGCTTAGTGATTCATAAAATATAGGATATAACTAGAATGTATTTAAGAGAAACATACCATAAAATGCTTGGGGTGCTACATTAGTTCCTATTTTAGTGAATTTTTTCTTGGAACTCTTCACCTACTTCAGGTCTGCCTCATAGATTTTTTTTGTTTTCATGAAACTAATTCTTAGTGAAATATCTTTTTGGGTTCTATTTAATTATGCTGCTTCTTTTTGAGAGGAAATCAACCTTTAATAGAAGAACATTGTAGCGTCAGGAAAGTTTGGGCCTCCCTGAGAACTGAGAACATTGGTCATCAATATTCATCCTCATATGAGGTAATCTCATGGAGGAATATTAGGTACAAAAATCAAGGAATACCATGTTGATAAAAATGTATTTCAGACCAAAGGATTATATCTTCTTGGGATTTCACTTCAGGCATGCCCTGTTTTACATGAGATTGCAGACGACGAAGGTATATATCTACCATGGATTTCAACTCATGAATACCATGTTTATCATGAGGTATATTACTTCAAAGGAACATATCTTACAAGAATTTCACCTTAGGGATCAAATTTTTAGAATGAGGTATCTTTTATGGAGCTGTTTCACAAGTTTAACATCTTGTGGAGATTGAAATGATTGATTAAGATACCTCATAAATGCAGGCCAAGGGGGTGAATCCCTAGGAGGGAAGATGTAAAAAATCGATGATTTGGTCAGAAAACCCATTGAGGAAGATCAAGTGTTTAACATCTTATAGATATGATTGATCATGACACCCTATGAAGGTGGATCAGGGAGGTTCATCCCTAAGAGGGAGCACTAGAAGGATTGTTTAGGAATACCCCTTAAGGAAGATCTGGGGTTTAAATTACTATAGAAATGGGTAATTTGTATTCTCTATGGAAGAGAATTAGGGAGGTTCCTCCCTAGGAGGGATCGACTAAGTGGTTTTCTGAAGGATGGTTCATAACACCTTATGGAGGTGTTTCCCCAAAAGGGATGTTATCACACTATAAAGGATGGTCGAAACACTATGGGAGGTGGATCATGGGGGGGGGGGGGAGGGGGGGTACATAATTATGAGGGAGCACCTAGATTGATCATTTTTCAGGATTGAACCTCAATGTTTTATCCTATATACCTTGTTTGGAAGGTATAAATCAAGAACTATATAGTTCTATGTTTCAATTTAAGGCCATATGATAGGACTGATCCATGAATTTTAACATCATGCAATAAGGATGCTCTCGCCATGAATGGAACATCGTCAAGGGATGGCATGGGGATTATTCATCTAATATTCCATTTAGAATAGGATTTCTATTGTTTAGATTTGGTGTGTGTGGATTATTCATGAAGTCTTCCTGATGGACCAGGACAAGATGTGGTCTCCCAGGCGAGTGGCTTGATCCTTTCGGGATGTGGCAGCCTAAGTAAAAATCATTTTGGATATAGATGATGGGATTGACCCTCAGCGTGTTTTCCAATCTATCCCATTTAGTGGGGAATATATTTCCTTGAATTTCATGAAGTCGTGGCTTATACCTAATGTGGAGGAATGTATGGTTAGGGATTATACATAGAGGTATTCCCATTTGAGGAGACACCATTGGGGATTACACTAAATAGGAGGACCATTGAAGGGGATAATGTGGTTGGGGATTACATATGACAATGAATCATGAATATGATTGGGGATTATACCTAATGGTGTTTCAAATTGGGGTTATTCCAATATTACACTGAATATGAGTCCCATTGGATTCTAGAAGAACGAAGGATGGTATTAGGGATTATGAATGAGAGCGGACCATTTTCTATTTGGAGTAGGAATCATGTGGATGATTCTTACATTTTAAAGATGTCGAGGTGCTACTATGGAGAATAAATTATGTGGAGGGGGGTTACAAGTGGAAGCTACTCTCGTATTCTATGGATCACCATTGATGTATATGGGGCTTATGCATGGAAGTTCCCATCATATCTTTCTTATGTTAGGTCATGAAGGAATCCCATGTGCATTATATCAAGTAAGATTATAGATTAACATAATTTGGAAGGACATGGTGTATGGGGATTATGCAGTTGAGATTCTTATCAGATCATCCTCATGTCAAGTCAATAGGGCATCCCATGTGAATTTCATGAGGTACTATTATTGTTTAAATCCATGTGGAATGATGTGGTGTGTGGGGATTATGTAGTTGAGCTGCCCATCATATCTTCCTCAAGTCATGTCATTATGGAATACCAATGTGAATTGAATGAGGTATGACTATAGTTTAACATCATGTGGAAGGATGTGGTATGTGGTTCTTATGAATTGAGATGACCATTCAAGCTTCCTCATGTCAGGACATAAGGGTATCTCTACCTTTTAGGGGGTCAAGGAATTTGATTATGGATTACACCTAATGAGGCGACCCATGGTGGATTTTTGGTGGTCTTCTCATAATGAGGAATCTTATTCTTGCTGCATAATTTATATCATGTTTATCAAAGGAGGCATCATATTCTTGAATGATAGGGTGTGCTATAGTTTAACGTCATGTAGTTTGGACTATTAAATGTCACCTTATGATCATCGCATGAGGCATCATATAATTGACCCATACAGAATCATATTATTGACTGGTAGGGTATTCTATAGTTTAATTTCATATAGCAAGGAATATTTAATGTCATATCATGATTGTGGCATGAGTCAAATTATGATTGACACATAAGGCATCCTATTCCTGGATGATAGGGCATGTTATAGTTTAATATCAGGCAGTGAGGACTATTGAATGTCAGTTCAAGATTATGGAATGAGGAATATTTTTCTTGACGCTTAAGGAATCATATTATTGAATGATAGGGTATGTTATAGTTAAGATTAGTGTAGTGTATTCTACTATAAATAAGATTCCCAGAAATGGATAGTTTTAGACATATGCAAGGGATTCCCTTTCTCATTCAACCTGAAATACGAGTTAGGTAAAACGGTTTGTGGAGTTGATTTTGGAATGGCTCAACTAAAATTACTTGGGGGAATCCAAGATAATAATCACAACTCATGAAATGAGAAACAGACTAGGAGTAGGTTAACTGAATGTATTTTGAGGTGTGCAATGGAGTATCTTGTATCATTGTATTTCAAGGGTGGAAGTGAGTCCACATAATGGTGAGACCTAAAATTTCACCAACCATGAATGAAAAGTTTGCGGTGTGACTCCATTTTTCATGGGGGTCAATAATGATCGTTTGGGGGACCAAGTTGGAGGCCCTAGACCATTTTATGACACTGATCCTGAGTGGGGGTTGTGAGGGTGCATGCCCCGTGGTATGGAACAGTGGGATCAAAGTTTGGATCTTGGAGAAGGGGCTTCGAGAAGGGAATTCATGGTGATCAGGGACTCATGAAGGATATGGATGTGTGGAGCTCAAGGTTTTATGAAGGATCATGCTTTGTGATGCTCAAGGTCTGGGAAAAGGAAATCCTAATTTCTAGGGGGAGTCCTTCGCTGAGGTTGTATGATTCATGAGTCATCAACTTCCAAAAAGGGCCTTCTTACTTTGTGAAGTACATAGGGAATCCTAAAAGTAATATACCCCATAGGTGGATTCTATCAAGAACACAAGATAAGAGGTTTCATGATTCCTAGGGGCACTGTGATATAGGGTCTCATGAATCCCATGAGCATTGTGAATAGATAGTTCGATGCCACAACCTGACGACATATCCTTCTCTTAATGAAGGAATGGAGGGAGGGGGTATTTATAAGAAATGGGTGTCACATAGATTGGAGGACTTCATGAATCTATATGATCACCATGATTGAGATGATATTGGAAATTATTAATTTCACTTTATCAATGTTTACTATCAAAGATTTATGCGTCCATGAAGGGATCTATGTGAATCAAACCTCTACGAATATGCTCTACAAACATTCTCCACAAACCACTATGGTATCCTGAATTCAATCAAACATAACTTCTAATTAGTAACTCAATTTTTCCTCTATGTCTATTGAAATTGAATCCTATAAAACGAGATACGATTCTGGTTCGCATTTGATAGGCTTTTGGCATATTCTTTGGACGTGTTTTACTGGTCCCAACACCACCATTAAAAGATTACTACAATTACCCTTTGAAAATAAGAATATATAAATATGATGATCATAATAAATATTTGTATTTAAAAATAATAAATTATGACATTGAAAGATAAAGAATATTTAAATGGTGAATAATAGTTCTTGTCAAAAAATAAGTGAGAATATAAAAGAACCCATTTTGGATTTGGGAAATTTTGTATCATCATTACTTAAAGTAGTAAAATTGTAATAGAAAATTAAACACCAAGAATATATATATTTATGATATAATATTTCATGGGGAAGCATATACAACATATAAATTAAAATAGGTTCATAATATAGAACATGTCTTAAACAAGATAATTTGAGATAAATGACCATTACCTTTTACTCTTAAATTCTATAAAATCTATTTAACCTACTATATAATAAACATAACCATATTAATAAATTAGATTATAATATTATTTATATTTATTTCATTTTATATTTTTTAATTATAACCATTCACTCGAATACATGAGTTTTTTAATGTATATTTTCATCATCAGATGTTAGTTATTATGATTATTTCATATGTGTTTCGTAACAATGATGTCGAAAAAAATTATTCAATAAATAGTTAACAATTCTAATATTATTGTAGATATTATAATGTTTTTTTATGTTTTTTATGAAGTCCAATTTTCATTCCTTGGAATTCATAGGTATGGTTTTTGAAAATAGAATCCACGATGAGCTTGTTTCTGGTAATTTACTAATATCAATAGGTTACTATATAATGATTATTGACTCATGTTTTATCTATATATAATCACATTATTGAAATATTTTAATACTTAATATTATACATATTTTTCAAATATATTTTATAACTATACAAAAAGGAGATGATGAAAAATGAAACATGTCGCTTCATAGAGGCAGCAGTTTTCACATACACAAAGATAACACTTTCAATTTTCAAAGAACATGTGTAAAGTATAAAATTATATATCATTTTATATTATTAGAAATTTTATAAATATCATAATATATTCATTAACTAATCTTTTTATAATCATCCATGAATGGCGTTTATGAAAAATGAAATATGTCGCTTTGTGAAGGTGATAGTTTGCACGTACACACGAATGAAATTCACATTATCTATGGAAGTGGGAAGGATAGATAATGGTTATACCATTCAAATACTAAAATTTAGGATTTCTAAAAATATATATTTAATTATATTATAATGGGTAAAATTTATTTTTATGAGAATGATATAGAATAATGATGTTAAATAGTGATCAGTACTCATGATTATAATTTGAAAATTCTCTTAGAGGACATCTTGGAAATGGTTAATTTAAGTCTTTTAATTGAATAACGGGGATGAGAAAACTATTATATGGATATGAATAATATAAAATGTGTATAGTTTTAATATAAATTCTAATTTTTATAGTTTATGTAACAGGGTGGCAGAAGTCTTGTTTTATAAGTGAGGGGAGTGTCATTTTATAAATAATTCAAACAAAAAAGTCACTATTCAATGCATGGGAGTCCAAAATATTAAAATAATGGAGATATTATACGTATTTGGTCATTACACCCCTTAAAAACATATATATATATGTTTTTTGGGATTTTATGCCTTTTATCCATATTTTTAGATTTTTCCATAATTTAGAT
Source organism: Viscum album (assembly GCA_963277665.1). Lineage (NCBI taxonomy): Eukaryota > Viridiplantae > Streptophyta > Magnoliopsida > Santalales > Viscaceae > Viscum > Viscum album. The sequence goes on from OY728129.1 coordinate 5,827,314, forward strand.
TTCACACTACAACTCATTTTTCAGAAATGGTAATTTATTTTAGTATCGTAAATTAAAAATAAACATTTTAAATAATATATATATTTATTTAAAATATCATTTCCATTTAATAATTTTAAATTTCCAAAATTGATAAAAATGAATTTTCTAATAAAATGTGTACAATACATAAAAGTTTTTTTTAGAAAAAAATATTACAAGGTTGAAAAATGTGAATTATAGGTTTCTAAAATAATACTAATATTTAGAATGTAAAATATTAATTATTAAATAAATATTTAATTTTTTTCATAACTTTTTAATTCATTATTTTAAATAAATTATGTCTTGAAATCCATGGTATTTTCAGAATTGGTATTTTGTATTATTCACTTAAAATCATCTTTTATTGCAAAATACGAAAACCTAATAATAAGAAAATAATTTTATGATTCATAAAAATGATATCCTTTTGATCAAATAAAAATTAGAGAATATATAAATTTTAATTTTAATTATAATCATGAATAAAGGCACTTTCTATTATGATACAATGTAAACTATGAAATAGTTTTGGGGTGTTTTGTTTACCTAGTATAATGGAGACCTAGGTATTACATTCTCCTTCCTTAAATTATTTTTTCTTAAAAATTTAATATACATAATATCATAATATAATGTGGGTAATTATTCATTAATTATTTTTTATGTTCCTATTTTTCTTCCTCTATCTTATGATTTCTCCTTAGTATTTTAACCAGCTGAGTCATCCGATTAGGAAAAAGAATTTCTATAGTATCAGTGAACTATAATTGAACTTCATTATAATAAATTTCAAGATCTATATGTAATTCCTTGATTTTTAGTTTATACATTGGGTTTAGAAAGTACTTCATCAATAATAAAACCTAAAAGATGTTGTGAACTTTAGTGTGGTTGGGTGGTATAGCCAGTTGGTAGGCCACAACTCAAATTATCATGAAATTTTAGATGGGCTAATGTACCTAGGAAACAATTTTCCTTTTTTATCAAACCTTATAATTACCTTTTTTAAATACACCATTAAGAAAACATGAACTCTGTTTGAAATTCGAAATCCTTTCTCTAATTATATCTATAAATCTTCTATTTAGTTGTAGTTTTCTTAATATGACTCTTAATTGTTTTGACATTCTCGATTACATCTTAAAAAAGTTTTGGGGTTACTTTCATCTTCTCACTAACCTCATTATAATAATATGGAGTAAAACATATATTCCCATAAATATCCTCATATGGTGAAATTTAAATAGTTCAATAAAATATATTATTATATGAATATTCTACCCAATTTATAAATTTATCTCATGTACCATTGAAGTCAATTCATAATGATATCTTAATGTCTTGTAATATATCAATATTCTGTTTAGAGTACCCATTAGTTTGAGGATGAGATGTAGTGCTCAAATATATCTCTTTATTGAGAGCCTCCTAAATGATATTCCAAATTTTTTATGTGAATTGGGTTCCACAATGAGATAAAACTGATAGCAGTATATCATGAAGTCCAAATACTATATTTATATAGAGTCATATAAGGTGTTCAAGGGTTAAATCCTCCCTTATTACTATGAAATATGATTATTTTTAAAGGTGGTCCCCAATGACCCGAATAACATTATTCCTCCTAGGAGTCATTGAAATTATAGTTACATAGTCCATCATAACACTATCCCACAACCATATTGAAATAAATAGAGGATGCATGACTTCTTTATGAAGCTGTCTTTCAAACTTTACCTAATAACATACCAAGCATCATGACACACTATATTCAATTTCTCTATTTATACAATAACACTATAAAACTTATCTTAAATACCAATATATATTTTCTCTTCATAGTTCTATAATGAAATTTAAGCCATGTACTTCATCTAGTAATTCTATTTTCATCTCATGTATGAATTAAATACATAGTATCTTTCCAAATTTAAAACTCCACCTTTATGGATGAATCCAAAAACTCTACCATCATTTAAGGATTATATATTCTTCTATAAACCCTTACTATCATGTTTTGAATTATTTATATTATCTAGTAAATTTGGGTTAACAATTTATATGAAAATGAATGATGGCTCCCCTTTACTAACAATTACCATAACCAACTTTAAAAAAATCATTTATCTAGGATCCTTGCTTACTGTTATCATGGCCAGATATCCATGATCATTTATAATCAATGCATTCACTACCTTTTTCTCATTCCTATTGTTGTATTATATTGATCCTTTATATTTCTTGAGTAGTTCCAACCATTCCATTTTCATCTTGGTGAGATATCTTTGAGAGATAACATACTTATTTTTTGGTATGTATATATCTCATATATACCATCATAAATATTTTTTCTCCATATATTTAAAGAATAAAAACAAAAATGACAAACCAAGAGTATTATTTGTATAATTGTATTTATGGATCTCAAAATTTCATGATACGGAAGAAATCATTATATAATTGTTTTCATAAAGAAACAATCCATTTAATTTTTTGATATATCATTAAATATTAAAAATCCTTTTTATAGTAATGGTAATGTCAGTAGTAGTTCATTTATTAATTTACTCTTTATCTCATTGAGACCTTCCTCACATTCCCTTAACCATGTTAATTGGAACCCTTTTCATTTATAATTGGTTAAACAGCTATAAACATGAGTTAAATTTGGAAGAAATCATTTGTCCTAACCTTTAACGACAAGGGAACTTAGTATTTTAGTTATATACATTGGTATTTTCCATTTCTTGACTACCTTCATCTTAAAAGGATTAACATTTATTCCATTCTTAGAGAAATATGGCTAAAGAAAGAATCATCATTGATCCAATATTCACACTAACCAAACTTCTCATGTAATTCATTTTTTTCATCAAATATCATGAATAATTAAAATATTATTCTCATGATTCTCATAGATTTTAGTGTAAATCAAGATACCATCAATTAATAATACCATGAAATTATCAAGATAATCCATGAATACACTATTAATCAATTCCATAAAACATAGGGGGCATGAGTTAATTCAAATGGAATTATTGAAAACTTATAATGTATGTACACTATATTATATGACATGTTTGGTTTTATCCTTATTAACCATTAATTTATGATCATCATAGTGAAGATAAATCTTTCAAAAGTATTGATATCCCAAAAGTTGGTCAAATAAGTCAACAATTCATTGAATAAGATTCACATTCTTTGTAATATTCGAATTCATCGCTTTATAATCAATACATAACCTCATATATCCATCCTTATTTTTAACAAAAATAACACGATCCCCGAAGGTGAAATAAAGAATCCCTTATCATATAACTTCTGTAGTTGTTTTAGTAACTTCAATAATTTCACTGGGTATATTCTGTATGGTGAATTAGATAGATATATTGTATCAGGTATTCATTCTATAGAAATGATAATTTCTCTCTCAAGTATAAGACTATGTAATTATTCTAGAAACACATTAACGAATTCTTTCAAAATATATAAGTACTTTTTTTTGATTATTTTTCCATTTATATTCTTTGTTTTCTCCTTTAATAAATGATATTCATGAAGATTTGATATTATAAGCTTATACTTATATGAATTAGATAATGTAGTCTCCCCTCTAAATATAATTAATTCCATATCTCCATCTATAGTCAGACTCTTATTCTCATACTAATAAAATTTTGTGTTATACATTGAAATAAAATACATTCCTATAACTATGTCAATGTAAACCACAGGTATGATAATAATGTTCAAAAGTTTTTTATATCGATTCATCATAAATGGGAATGATCGAAATATTATCGTGGTAATAATATTTCTATTGGGAGTATTGATTATTATGTCATATCCCAAGGTGTTAAGGGATGTTTCAATATTCTCAAAAAATATGAATGATACAAGAGTACAAAGATCTTGAATCAAATAAAAAATTATCTAGATTTTAGTTTATGAGTACTTTACTTCTTATCAAATCATTATGAAACTCACCTTCAGAAATGGAAAATACACAAACTTAGCCTTTTCACTTAGGCCACTTCTAAGGTGGACTCCCTTGATGGTTATGTAATATGTTTAAATAATGACCCAAATATTAATAGTTGAAGAACATGATATTATTGAACCAATTATTTACCATATATTCATGTTCTATATACCCCTTTTCTCCACACTTATAACAAACTAACATTACATTTAATTTTGTATCCAAGTGTTTCTTTCCAAAATTATCACATGCTAGAAGTTATTTCCTTCCCATATTATTATTCACAATAATTATTTTTTCATTGGTTATCAACAATACTTTATTTTCATGATTTCATTTGAAAATATAAATAATGGAAAATTATTTTCCTATTGAGATGGTACTTGATACTATATCATAATATGATTAAAATGTTTGAGATACTAGGGCCCTTTTGAGGATTAGTTTAATCCCATAAAAGAAATGACCTATTTACATAAATAGTCCATAGTATGTCTTGATAATCTCATAATGTTATCCTTATAAAAGAAAATTATATCCACATTCTATTTATTTTAATTAATAAATTTCTTTTATATATCATCCCATTGCACCCAAGGAATATATTTCTCAAAGAATATAACCTTTAATGACTTTCATTCCATGCTCTATACCTCCTCTTTATCTTTAGTATTTTTAATAAATGATGACCATTTATTAGAATCTCCCACGAAATGATAAACTTTTGTGATGGTGTTTTCCTTTTAACTATTTCTAAATTTTATAATTATCTTATATAGAGATTTGATCCACTATTCAACTACCAATGGATTAGTGGTCCCATTAATTTATTATATTCATCATTAAATATTAAAAATACTTTCTATACTCATTGAAAAGTTAATAATAGTGCATTGACCAATCAAATAATCATCTCCTTGACAAAATCCTCACATTCCTTTAACCATGTGAATTTGAACTCTTTTCATGTCTACTAGTTTAAACAGATAGAAATTTGAGTAAAATTTTGAATAAATCATTGATCACAACCTCTTAATAAAAGGGAAGTATTTATTTTATTTATATTCTTTGGTATGGTCCATTCATTGAATAAACTCATATTAAATGGATTTATAGATATTCCCTTATTAGATAAATTTGGAAATGTACTGAAACATCATAGATCCAATATTCACACTTAACAAATTTCCCATATAATTTATTTTCTCAAATAATCTAAAGAATAATTTAGAAATGATTATCATGATCCTCACAGATTTTACAGCATATCAAGACACCATCAATGAATAATACCATGAAATTATCAAGAGATTATTGAATAATCTTTTCATCAATTCCATAAACATAGAGGGTTCATTAGTAAATCCAAATGGAATTACTGAAAGCTTAAAATTTATGTACACCATATAAAATTACATGTTTGGTATATCATCCTTCATCACCATTAATTGATGATCATCATATTGAAGATCAATCTTTTAAAAAACTGAGATCTCAAAATCTGGTAACATAAGTTAATAAAGGGTTGAATAAGATACATATTCTTTATATTACTGGAATTTATCTCTTTATATTCAATTCATAACCTCATAGATCTATCATTCTTATAAACAAAAAGAAAATGTGCCCCTATAGTGAAACAAGGAATCCCTTATCATAAAAAATATGTAGTTGTTTATTTAAATCCAAAATTTTTTACTTGGTATATTATTTAAGGTTATTTAGAAATAGATTTTGTATCAGGTATTTATTATATAGAAAAAAAATTCTCACTGAGGTGGAAGACTAGGTAATATTTCTAGAAACACGTCAATGAATTTAGGCACAATATATAAGAAATCAAGTTTTTGATTGTTTTTTCCATTTATTTGATTTGTTTTATACTCCACAAAAATATATTCATCAGGGTGAGTTATTATATGTTTATAATTATATTATTTACATAAAGAAGACTCCCCTCTAAAGATAAATAATTCCATACCAACCTATATAATCATTATCTTATTATCATACTAATAAAATTTTGTGTTATACTTTGAAATCCAAAACATTCCCAAAATTATGTAGAAGTAAACTATAGGTATGATAATAAATTTCAAAATTATACTATATAGATTCATCATAATGGGTGATGATTGAAATATCTTTGTGGTAATAATATTCATAGTGATAGTATGTATTGTTAAATTATTTCTCAGGGTGTTATAGGATATTTTAGTATTCTCAACAAATACGAATGATATAAAAGAGTGAAAATATATCAAATCAAATAAAAAATTAGATATATTTTAGCTTATGTCTATTTTACCTCCAGTCACATTATTCTAAAACACTACTTCATGAATTGAAATTGCATAAACTTGGATTTTCCCTATATGCCTATTCTAAGGTGTATCTCCTTGATGCTTAGGTAATTGGTTTGAATAATGACACATATATTTACATTATAAGAACAAGATATTATTCAACCAATTTTTTACCATATATTCATGTTCTCTATGACCATTTCTCTACACTTTTAACAAACTACCATTCCATTTAATCAAGTATCCGAGTGTTTCATTCCAAAATTTTCAAAGGATGGAATTTCTTTCATTCCCTTATTCTAAATCATAATGTTTTTTTTCATTGGTTATAAACCATCATTTATTATCATGATTTCATTTTAAAATATAAAACATGGAACATTACAGTCCAGTTGAGATCGTACTTGATACTATATCATCATATTATTAATATTTTTAAGATACTAGCGCCCTTTATATAATTTGTTTAATCCCATCGAATAAATGACACATTTACATACATAGTCCATAGTATGACTTGCTAATATCATAATTTTATCCTTATAAAAGACAATTATATCCTATTTTTATTTATTTAAATTAATAAATTTTCTTTGTATATCATCCCATTACTCCTGAGGAATGTATTTCTCAAAGAATATCACCTTTAATGAATTTCATTCCATGCTCTATATCTCATCTAAATATTTAGTATTTTTAATTAATAATTGCCATTGATTAGAATCTACAATTTAATGATAAAATTCAATGAATACTTTTCCACTTTAAATATTTCTCGAAGTTATAAATACATTATCTAGAGATCTGATACACTGTTTAGCTACCAATGGATCAGTTGTCCCATTAAATAATTGAGGTTGTTTTCACCTAAAGTGGTCCAACATTATTTCACCATGTTTTGGGTTTGTATGTGTCTCTGTAGTGGAAAGGATATTTGACATTACCTAATTGAAATTCCCTAATATATCCATAATTCACTCATCTCCAACAATTTCTATATTGATAAAATCTATAAATAAATTCATTCATTTAGTATAAATGCTTATATTTTTTTCAATTATTTAAATAGGTTATATATCTAAATAATATAATAGACTTAATTAGTTCATGAATAATATAATAAATTATAAATAAAAGTATTTAATTCATGAATAATTTGGATAACTTAACATAACATAAAAATTTACACAATAAGAAATCCTAGAATCATAAGCTTAGTGTATTTTGAAATAACTTAAAACAATAATAATATTGTAAAATCCTTCATAATAGTCATATATAGTATGTGAATCAACCAAATAATATCACCCATTTAGTGAACATTCCCATGTAATCTAAACACATCACTTGATCTGGCCACCCAATAGGCCTTAAGAACACCCCCGTACAGTAGGGACTTATTAGATGTAAAGAGGTTCTAAAATATACCATGGGGAGAATACACCCTCTAGTCAGAGATAAATAATAGTGAAAAAATAAATCTAAATCATACACATCCAAAAGTATCAAGTAATAAAAATAAAACAAATTAGACAAAAACATGCTATAATAAATGGAATGTGGAATATTGTCATACATACACATAAGAATTCTAAAAAAATAACTGATTGACCCCCAATCTAATCACATATTCCATGTAATAAAAATTGAAAAAAATTAGGCTCTATTACCAACTATCTTCCATACTATATTCCTGGTCTCTATTACTTCAGAGATAACCCCACTCAATATCAAGACTCTACCTAAGTGGATACAAGCAATCAAGAAACACTACAACTCTACTGGATCAACTAAAAAACCTATGATTCCACATGAAAGAAGATATGCAGTTTTCACACACACCAAGGTGAAAATATAGGGGGTGAGAAATAATTTTCAGTAGGAAACCCCAAATAGAAAACCTATTATTAGCTATCATTACTTGTGAATGAACATCTGATATGCACAACCAAGTCAAAAAACTAACAGAAAATTGCATAAAAGAAAAAAATACATTAAATAAAATGGGATAAAAAACAACGAAAACCTCCGACCATGGGTTCTAGAATGATACTTGAGGTAACTAATTATCCATCTAGTGTATTCTAGAGGACTTATAGCATGTAAATCACAAACCCAGATGATATAAGAAGAGTACACCAAATATGTTTGGGAGATCCAAGATATATAACATGGAATAGACATGAATGCTGGACCCTAGTGTTTAATCGTAGGAGAACACTTGACAAGACCCATCTAAAAGGATCTATGAATCCAATAGAATCATGTGAACTGGTGATAGAAAATCTTCTAAATCTGATTGAAACTTTCAAGAAACATTTAGTCCTATATAAATCACTAATTCTATAAAATAGAGTTAGGGTGAATTTTTTTTTGAAATGGTTCTAATAAATTCCCAGGACTATGAACACCAAACCCCTAGTTTGGGTAATAAATTTGTAGTTCTATATAAGGTTATCACCCCAATATCATCCATTAAATACCTAGACCCATCTTATTGAAACTATCCAATGGATTATAGAACTAAATTAAAACTGAATTCTAATGCATAGTCCATGATATCCCAAGGGTTCCCTCGTCAAACCAATCCTTTGCATGAGTTGCCTCAACAAACATGTCCAAATTCCATTAATGTGTGGGTCAATCCAAATCTCGAACTCAACCCCAAAAAATGGCTTAACTAATAGTGCCAATAAAATATTGTATAACAAATAATGGGTCTCCAATAGTCCTATAGATCTCATCATCCATTATATTGACACCACAAACTATCATTGACCCTACTCAGGGTCAAACAAAACTCATGGATCACATGGTACCTAGGGTCACAACACAAAGGGATGTCCTATAAGAGGCTCCCATGTCGCACCCATGATCCCATGACATGCCCATAAAACAAACCTCAAGTGTAAAAAATACCACTACAAGAATATGATACCCTACGAGGTGTTCCCATATCTCATCCAAAAACATACTAATCCCGTAATGATAAATTATCTCCAAATGGACCAAAAATGGCTCAAATTGATCCACAATCAACAAAAAGAGTAAAATGGATTTAACAACACCAAAATTCAAATGTGATAATTCTCAATGGTTGTCATGACCGCAAAAAATTAATAAAACCTACAAGGTTTCCCTCTATCATAAGATAAAACTCGTGGAAAATCCCATCGAAAGAAAACCTCATCTAGTCTCCGAAACATACAACCCATCCTTGGGTATTCCCTTTCCCATAAGCACACCCAAAAGAAATATCATGTCACAATGTCTTTCTCTATAATTTTCTATAGTAAACATTGATGAGTTGATTAAAAACTAACCCACAAGTTTACCTTCAAGAGTCTCATAAACACCCTCAACATAATCTCATTAATGCCGAACCATATCCTCCACTCATTGTGTCAACCTATCCCAATGGATCCAACCAATATAATCCTCATATAAATGATTTAAACATCAACCACGGTAACATCGATTTACTAGACCATAAATATAGGGACCATCCAAGGTCTCCTCAATTTTTTTTACTAAATCCCACCTTGAGAGATATTTCTGAAAGAACCTAAAATAAAATTGACCTGGAATCCTCAATCCAAGTAATCTTATGAGCTCAGGACCCTTAGTCAAGTCTCGCATCACACAACTCAATCCATCAGAGGATTATGACCCAAACCTAAAATTAGTCCTCCTACAAATAGTATCCCATCCAAAACACCATTCATATGTCCTCAAAATGATGAAAAACTTCCACCATCATGATCTCGAATGAAAAATGATCATAATGAACAATTCATAAGTTTAATTCTTAATCTAGGGTGATAAAACAAGAAAAATACCTCATAAGTAATAATACATAGTGTGTAATCTCAAAGACCGACCATGTAATATACTTTTATATTCCCAGGGTATTGTTGGTGTCTTGTTACAAACTATTTCATGTATATGGAAAAGATGGGTTTTGACCATCTAATATTAAATATACATGTACCCTCAAAAGCGGTGTGTGATCAGGTACTCAAACCACATCGAGTTTAGTCCAAAATCCCACCACTACCTTGACAAGGAAGAACCCATGATATGTGTTCCCTAAACTACTGAAAGTGTTATCTGGTTTTTAGAATGGGAAACAATAAATATCCCCAACAAACCCCCTTTTCGTTAAAAACCCAAAAAATAACCCACATCCTGTCCTGAAAAATCATAATAAGGCATTAAAATTAGAAAGAGGAAAATCTATTGGTATATATGTCAAAAACATAAAAATAAGTCAACCTCAGGGAATAATGAACCATATCTTTCATCTTGGATTTACACCAAACATCCAACACAACCCAATCCAACTCCACACCGACTCCCAATGCGACATCCATCTCCATCTCCCTCTTTTTCCCCTTGTCTAAACATGACACCCATAAGGGTCGGGCAGGGGGGAATGTAGTAAGACAAAAGAGGAAATAATTATAATAAAAAATGAAAAATGAAAAAAAAATAAACTAAAGAGAAAAGAGAAAGGGTCCTATGACTAAACATTACTCCTGTGACATGTTTATGCATCACATAAGAAAAACCCATCACTATAGAATCATAAATTGATATGGAATATCAATATGATGCTCCATTCAAAATATAACACCATTATAACATTTTTTGTCAGATTAATATTTAATTAATTCAATATTGAATAGTAATTATTCAGTGAAAATTAAAATGGATTTGAATTCCACCAAAAAACTTTTATAGGGTAAGAACGATATCCTGGTTCAAACAAAGTGGTCATAATTCTTTTATTGAGTTTGTCTCATAAGAGGAAATACTATTTTCCCCTAAAATACTCCCGATAACAAAAATACAAATTTCTCATGATTATTTAAACTTTTGATGATGTGTCACAAACCATATAGAATTCCCTTATACAATAACACCCAATCTAGTCCTAACATATACAAAAGGGAATTTTCAATCCCCATGAGTTGGATACTAGAACCTAATATCAGACAAGAATCAAGTGATAATGGTTTTTAACCACAAATATTGGAAGATAAGAATACCTATGTGTATGTCAACACTCCTCAATGATAAAGTACCAAAAATGAAGAGGTAAAATAATACACTAGAAAATAAATCATAGGGAAAAAACATATATCAATATAGAAGCTCATACATATCATGTAATAGGTGAATTCAATATCCACTAGTCACCTATACCACTCTAGGTCAAATGGATCAAGGGAATCCATCAATTCCAAGTGGTTCTTTCCAATTACTTGGTCCTAAAAAAAGGCAATCAACAAATACCTGAATAAAATGGTAGGGTTTGATCTAAACAGCTCAGTTGGGTCTCCCCAAGTATTCTAAAATAAATACCATAACAATAGACCATTTTTATTTCAATTTAAATAAAAAAATACATAGAATGTTATTTATATATATTTTATTAAAATAACTTCATCTCAAAATGATCTAATATATACACAAATATGATTAAATTAACAATTTATATAACATTAGTTATCTAAATCAATTGGAATGAATAAAACAGTTCTATAATGAATGAAATTTACAATCAAGTCAAAACAACAAAAGAACCTTGATAATAAGTCCCATTGTATGTTTGTTTTTGAAAATAAGATCCTCACACTTTTAAATTATAATCACAACTCTAGGTATGTGGGTAAATTGAAATCTATGCCCCATCAGGGGACCCATCAGGGTAAATCATGATGAATAATGTTTAGTTAGTGTTTTCATATTCAATTCATTGAAAGTGAGTTAGAGTCCTAATTTATTTTCCTAATCACCCACTAACAACCTAGGATCCCATGTGATTTATAAATCATTAAATAAATATTTGGGAAAATTATTCATTTCAAATAATTTCATTAGTCTCAATTCAAATCCACAATTTTCTAATTCAACATTCTTTTTCATTTCAAAAACTAAAACATATGTTTTCACCAAACTCACAAATTTTCAAATTTCATTTCATTTTTATTCAATTTAATAAAAAATTAATGTTCAATAATTTCATCAAAACAATTTTAAAATCATTACATCAATTTTCTCAAAATATACCCCAAAAATTAAATTCCATTGAAATTTTGGGATTTTAAAATCTTCATTCAGTTAATAAATTAATCATAAAATAATCTTAAATAATAGTTTTAAATAAATTGAAAAATAATTTCAAATAAATTATGTAATATAAGGTTTCAATTTTATGCTAAATACTTATGGAAGCACTTACATTTTATCATGATATTAAGTCAACAAAAAACCCACAAAGAGATCCTCAAAAGTGGAAGGAAGTCATATGAGATCAATAAATAAAACTCAGAATCACGATCCATAAAATAAAGATTATATCCATAAAGAAAATGACTGTATAAAACTATTTTAGAAGGAGAGAAATGTAGATAAATAGAAACTAAATAAGAAGAGATCAACTTACCACAAAGGTTTCAAATCTTCCATTATCACTTTTATTAATAGTAAAATAGGTTTGAAGAGACAAGGAACCATCAAAGATAAAAAAATAGAAAAATAAAGTGATTAGGGTTGAATAAAGGAGGGGGTGTTAGGATTCTTAAATAAGGGGTCCTATGATTTTTAATTAAATTCTCCGTGGGTTAAAAACCCACACACATGATTTTACAAGTTGGAATGAATGGTTAGTATTTACCGTTCATCCAAACTGCACACCCTTTCTAGAATTATATATGGGGGGTATGGTTTGAATATGAGGTTAGTTTAGTCAGGATCTTATTGTGAAAAAAACTCACTATATAAGGTTACATGGTTTAGAAGGGTGGCCCTATAGCTTGGAAAAACAATGCTCCAATCGTGTGCCTCCCTATAGACCCTCTCAACAAGGCGCACTATTTTCTGGTCCAAACCACATGGTTTTACCAAACCCTATGCCAACCATGTACATACCAACATGCTTCCAAAATTTTAAAACATCACTAGAAATAACCCGACACAAGACTAAAATAATGTACAATCAATACAGGGATCAACATGTACCTGAAAAATGGTAATATGATGTTACAAAATCACCACTATAAACACTTTCTATCCCAAGAAATCCTACCAAGAAGATTCAATATAAAAAATATGTGGAAAATACTCTCTCATAAGTATATCACACTCCTATGTCTCATGTGAATCGAAACCATTATTCCATATCACATAGACCAATGGTATCGTCTTCACATGAAAATCCCTTTTCCTAGAATCAACAATCATAACTAGATGCCTAGTCATGGATAAATTGGGTTCAATATCAAGATCATACCACCCGAGGACACGAAAAGGTTTAGAAATATACTTCTTGATATATGATACTTAAAAAATGTTTTGGATCAATGTCAAATATTGTGGAAGTGTTAAACAATAATCCTTTTCCCCACCTTCTCAATATTCTCAAAAAGATCCAGAAATCACTGTACAAACTTTCAATATTTCCCAAGACAGCGGGGACCCAACTAAGGTCAAAATCTCAATAAATACTATTAACCAACTAAAAAATATAAATTTAAAATCCTAATATTTATATCTAATCTATACTATCACCATTCACCGATGAATCAATTGAATCTTAACCTATGTCTCTTAGATTAAAACTCATCCAAACATGAAAGATTTTCGAATCTACAACCAACACAAAAAATATTTACTAAGATTCCCTTACATGGCCTCAAAAGGACACATTCTGATAGTTCACTAGTAAATATTATTTTAAGAAAACTCAACCAGTCCAAAATGGATATCCCAATCTTAAACAAAGTTAAGAACGCAAACACGTTGTATGTCTTAATGAATATGTATCACCTGTTCTGTCAGGAGATCCATATATGGATGACATTCCTTGATCAAGGATAACTAGGATCCCATTTCTTATTATTGGCCTCTCCAAAAATGAGAAGTGAAATAAAGATCCTAATCAGAGACTATAATAGAAGAAAATATATGAAAACATACAATATCATTCACATATAGAGTTCATAAATCCTCAACTTTGGTAATTTATCGAACAAATATAAAGTGAGATACTTTTTTTCATACTTTGAATAACAACCCACATCACATAATTTCCTCAATGTGTGCATGGATACCCAAAAAAAATATCTATAGAAATATCATCCCACCACTAAGTTGGGACTTGAATTGGCAGAAGCATGATTGAAGGTATCTAGTTTTCGACATTGACCTTTTAGAAGGTATAGAAATGAGAAACATTGCCAGTAATGTCTCATCCCATACAAGGACACCATAATCATCACCTCATATCATGCGACATATTTTGGGATCAGGGGTGCAGTAACCACTTTGAATTATTTAAAGACTCTATCATAGACTTTATCACAAGAAATGGTACAACATACTGGTTCCAAAAACATATGACGTATTTTGAATAGAACGACCACTCAATAATGGTATCCCAAACAAAAATAGAGTACTTAATTCCACATAATTTATCATTAATATATATATCCTAATGAATAATATCAAAAGAGAGGAGGTTAGCTATATAATTTCCCTAAAAATACCTCTGTCATCCCCTCAAACTCCCAAATGGGACTATATAAAGAGATCTATCTAACTATACACTTTAGATGATTCTATTAGGTTATGGATAGAAATTATCATGCTAAATGAATCAATGATGAAATTACCATTTCTTGGGGTGTGTAAAATGTTGAAATCAAAAACTACAAGTAGTCCACCCAATGCCTCTATCAGATTTTCAAATATTTTTAAGAGAATATGTAACTTAATCATTTATGGTTTAAGTAAACATTAAAACATTCTCCAAAAAGGTAATAATTCTAACTTTTAATAGCTAGAATAACTACAATAAGTATAGGATCATGGTTATGTAGTTCTTCTCATGTGTTCTATGATGTTTGTAACCATTGGATACCGTGTGATAACAGCTCATAAGGAAAAAACCCCAAACAAAAAATGATGCATCAAAAAATACCACATAGACCTACCTAGCATTGGGAAGATTCAAAACTAGTGTAGAAGTAAAAAATATATATTTGTATAATCAAAAGAACTCTGAAATTTTACATCCTACATAGAGTTTACTCATTTTTTGGATGATAATGATCATCAGAGAATCCAACATCGATAAAGCCTTAATGAACCCACAATAACACCCCTCAAATACTAAGAATATTTATATCCAAAAAATAGTACATGGTTAATCCCATGTAAAAATATATTTCACCTTCCTAGTATTAGATGAAATACAAAATTATGAGACCACATATCCTAAGAATTTCACTTCTTGAATCCATAATTACAATTTGAAATCTTAACATTAATTCGATGATATATTAATATTTATAGAACCTCTCTCAAATGATTCACATGATCCATCCCATTTTTAGAGTAAAATAAGATTTCATTTATAAATAATACCACAAATGAGTCATCTTAATCATGTAATATCCTATTAATAAACACCATAAACATGTTAAAATCAAATTTTAGAAAAAAATGTATAATAGAATACTCAAAATCGATATACCTTCTCTTAATAGTGGACTTTTGAATATCATATTATATAATTATCAATTGGTGATAAGATGATATAAGTTTATTGTTTGAGAAACACTTCACCACTTTAAATTGGTAAAAAACACCAATACATAGGGAATGGATATTATTTCTTTACCATGACTTGATTGAGTTTCTTGTAATCGACGAATAGGTAATGTTTCTCATGTTCTATCTTTGCAAAGAGAAAAGGAACCACTCAAGGAGACACAATTGGGTGCATAAATACTTTTTATTGAATTATAACCAATTTAGTTTTCAAATACTTTTGTTTATATGGTTCCATGTGTTTATAAGGATTAGAAAACGGCTGAGTAAAAGGTACCAAATCATTGGAAAATACCACATATTTTACCCATGATAAGATAAATAAATTGGATGGAAACACATTGGATGAATTAATGATAATTTGAAGTAGATAACAATGTAAATATATTAAATCAATTTCAAAATAAAATAACAATATTATCCTACCCAACTCTAAAAAATGACGTCCAACTCTCCTTGACCTCAAGTCCCATTCTCATGGGAAATAATAGCACACCACATCAGTCATAGTAAAGAAGGCTTACTAATGACAACCATCAATTCGAGCCATATGAGAAATCATCCCATACATCCTGAAAATGACATCAAGAGGCTTCATGTTTAGAGACAAAAAACTATAGGGAATTTCAATCTTTGATAGATTGAAAACACAATATTGGAAAAAAGACCCTGCCCCCTCTTAGTTCTGAGGGGTGTAGTAATATCTATCTCATAAGAAAAAATCTCCAAAAAAGGATTTATCCGGTTCATAATTTGAGTTTATATAATTATGTGAGATTACTTGGTAATAGGTAAATACACCATTGAAAATAAGTCTATAGTTATGATACCTCCCACAATCATTAGACTGGAATCAACCCACTTTAGAGACTCTTCCATTGCATGAAGAAACCTCGTTCTGGATTCTTATTGCTGGAACCCCTTAGTTATTGAATCATATGATTTCACCAAAGTAATTTTAGTAGTTTATGATACCATTCAACTATGTGAAAAAAAGATGTGATAGAAATTATACAAGTGACATAAGAATCCACATGAAATATAGATCTTGGGTACCTCAGTTAAAAGTCGATTCAAATAACCAACCATGGAACACTGAAAGTAAATAAAAGGGCCTCTACTAGGAACATTAAGAGGACTGTATAAACTTATTGTCATGATCCATAGTGAGATTCTTCATGGTTTCTCTTTCCATTAACGTACCTAACAGGATTATCAATGGGAGAAAAAGTAAATCCCTGAACCCCTAAATTACCAGCCAGATCAAGTTTACCCATCAACATTTTGTCCAGAACTTTACCATAAGAAGTGAGTATCAACATGAATACTTTATTATGGATTTCAGAATGAATACATATCTCTTGTATTCAAGACTTAATTTTCTCACTTATCACCACCATTACAGAAAACATAACAGGCTCAGAAAAATGTTTTGCATACTATGTTGTAGTCCCATCACCCTACTGGAGGATGAGAGACTGCATGGAATTTTCCAATAATATTGAAATTATATAGAAATTATCATTTAAAATAACTATAAATTCCTTGAAATCTATTACCCCATGTTTATTCTCCCTAAAAATCAAATCCCACCATATATTTATAGGTTTATCAAGCATAAAGTAATAACCTTTCACTTTAATAGAATAAAAAATTTCCAAGAAATGGAAAATCGACGCAATCTTTTTAAAAAAATACTCAGCCTCTTGAGGATCATTAGAGAATTAGAAAACTGGTGGATTCTATCGAAGAAATTATCAAGAATGATTCCATGACTCATTCCTTTAAAGTTCCACTTTTTGATCATGAATTGGATTCGATGAAGGTACCTTTCCCAAAGATTTCCAAACACACACCTATCTAAACAAGATTCTAGTCCAATATATGATTTGATAGCTATGGTTCACTAGTATCTCCCTCCCATGGATATTAAAATATATAATTAGTGGAATGTATCTATAGGGATATCAATGAACTCTGATTAAATAATAAAATATTAAAATTAGATAAAAAATTCCTCAAGAAAACTTTTCCCAAACACCTATGGGGGACAAATCCTTATTATGAAAAGAGTTGGCTAGCCAATCAATCAAAAGTACCTCATATTCCCTTATAATCCTACCTCTTGTCTACCAAGACAACCAAAATACATAATTAATTTCGGGAAATATGTACAACCTATAGCTCTAACGAGACTTTTTCATGATCCATCTTGAATACCACATTACACAGATACCAATACCAGCACTGAAAAAACCCGAATTGTGTTATTTATCCCCAAGGGTGGACGACTAGCCCTTAGAATCACTCAAAAATTAATTGTGAACCATTATTTACACAAAATATAGGAATATAAAATATACAAGATGGTTTATCAAAACTCTTTAATGATAAAGTACTAGAAACAAATAGATAAAAAATAACCAAGAAAGTACATTAAGAAGGATACAACATCATTCAAGACAAAATCTCATGCATCCCATGTAACAAATGGATCATATCTACACTAATCATGTCCTTCACATTGATTCCCAAGGATCATGAACATCCACCACCTTGAAGTGGAATTTTCTATTTTCATGTACCTGGAAAATGATAATATATAAATGCCCATTGTCAAAGTTAGTGGGTAAAATAAACAACCCAATTGGGCATGACATAGTGTTCCATAAGCAGTAACTTTGTAATAAAAAATTTATGATTTCAATTTAAAAAAAACAAGAGATGAAATGACCTTTAAAAATTCTCAACAAAATTTGATTCCAACTAAAAAAGATGTAAGTTATATTAATATAATATTAAATTAACATTTTATATAAAATAATTTATATTAATTGAATAACTTGAAGAAAATAAGTCTACAATAAACTCCCTGTATACATAAGTGAAAACAAAAAAGTAAATTACCATGATAATAAGACCAGTGGTATATTAGTTTCTAGAAATAGGATACTCACACTTCACAATCATGACCACAGATAAAGGTAGTCTTGAACACTCAAATCAACACCCCTTTTGGATACCCATCATGGGAAATTATTTTGAACATGATGTAGTTAATTTTATCACCATTAATCCATTTTTAATGAGTTATACTTCTATATTTGACTTCATAATCACTCACTAACTACCTATGCTAATATTTTATTCAACAATCAATAAATCAATCTTTGAAGAAATAATTCATTTCAATTCATTTCATCAATCATAGTTCAATTTCCTAATTTTCAGTTTTAACGTGCCTTTTCATTTTAAAAACCAAAACATATATTTTCAATAAAATTATTCCTTTTTAAATAATAATTCATTTTATGAAAATTTTGTAAATTACCAATTTTAAAAATTTCATCAAAACAAGTCTCAAATCATTCCATTATGTTTTCTCAAAAATTTCCACCTAATGACAATTATATTAGAATTTTGGTACTTTCACAATCTCTATGCACTTTTTAAATTAATCATCAAACTATATTAAATATAGTTTTCTAAATTCAATAAAAAATTTATTAAAAATGAATCATTAAAATATAGATTACATTGTAGGGTAAAACATTATGAAACCACCTCCCCTTTATCAAAATTCCAAATCATCACAACACCTACAACATGATCTATCAACACAAAATTATGGTGTAAGAGATCATGTAATAAAACCTAGAATCATGATCCATCAAAAAAAAGATGATTTCTATCAAAAAACTGGTGACCGATTACTCTTTAAGAAGGAGAAAAAGGAGTATTTGGAGAAACTAAATGATAATAGGTGACCTTACAAGAAAGGGATCAGATCTTCCAATGACACATGGATTCTAGAGGAAATAGGATTATAGATCCAATAAAACCTCTAGATAGCCTTAAAAAATAAAATAAACCAATTAGGAATGAGGGGGGGGGTGTTAGTAATCATAGTTGGGGATACTAGGATGTTTAAATAAATTTATGGAGGTTAAAAACCTGCATGCACAATTTAATGGGTAGGGATGAATGATTAGTAATGACTGAATTCCCTAACTATTTTCCCTTACTAGAATTTTTGATGGGGTTCATGGTTTGGATTCAAGGTTTGTTTAGCCATGAAAAAACAATAAAAAAAACCTCATTTTACAAGGGTGAATGGTTTGGAGGGGTGGATGCATGTTTTTGGAAATGCATGAGCCAACCATGAGCCACCCTCTAGACCCTATCCAAATGACACACAATTTTCTTGTCCAAAGAACGTGGTTTTCCCTAAACATGTTCCAACTATGAATAGTCCCATAGGCTTTGAATTTTTTCAAACATCACCCACAAGAAACCTGAGGTAATTTTTATACAATGTAGAATCAAAACAAAGTCCATGAAGCACCTAAAAATGATAGTAAGATGTTACATAATAGAACACCTATAGAAAGAACAACTCCCTCTAATGGAACTCCAACTTGGGACATTAGGGAAACAAAAAACCCAAGGAAAATCAATCATGTTCTAAATATCTTCCAGAAATCCCAACCCCATTGAGCCACCTACATGGATCTCAGATCCCAAACCAATTTATAAGGGTTTACATTCATCCCTTAAGGAAGGGACTGTATTTCCGTCACCAAGGAACATATAAACATCATATCCACATGTATTTTCATAAGAAAAAAATTTGTACATTAAGTTAACATAAGTAGAATTTCATAAATGAGATTAAGGAAACACACTTTATTGGTTATTTTAGACACTTTAAATAATTGAACCTCCATCATAAGTGAAATGAAAAAATGTTATGAATATATACTGAGAATCCAACTTCCAAAGAATGATTTCTAAACATTGAATTTTTTTCTTAGGACCAATATCCAGTAGCTAAAATAAAACAAAAATCAATAAAATATAGTACATCACACTAGCATAAAAACATAATCCAAGAATTAAAATTATATTCCTGAGAAAATTAGACATGATATCGACAATGGTGTTTGCGAAATACTAGTCTGATATGTATCAAATGTTCGAACACATCCCTAAACCACCTATATTTCATCTCCCTAGACCCGAAGACAAGAAAGGTCCTTATACCATTTTATAGTGAATTTGTCTATGTTGACTTGACATGTCACCCCATACAGCCCACCAAAATTCCTCAAGTGCACCTCCCTATATACCAGAAGCAGTTGAAATAAGATAAGTGTATAAAATATATTTTTGTAAGACCATAACTTCTAGTTAGAATGCTATAAATATTAAAAAATAAACCAAACTTGTACACATAAATAATATTCCAAGAAAAAATAATAAATTAAACAAAATTTTAATATTTTTTAATAAATGAAATGTGACATATAGTCATAAAAACTCACAAGAATTCTAAAACAGGCGACTGATCTCCTATATAGCTAATCACATATTCAATGTAAATAAACCTAAAAATAAATACATCAATCTGTACTACTGACTCTATGATGATTAGTATACCCAGTCACCATGACTATCAAGATACAATATCAAAATATCGAGAATACACATTAGAATCTATGCTCATTCCAAAAACACTAGGCATCCCCTCAATCCACTATGAAATGTAAGATCCAAAAAACACAAGTGCATGACCACCTGATATTGCTAACCTAGTCGAAAACAAATAATATATGTTATAAGAGAAATAATTGTATAAAATAACAGGGGCTAAAGAAAAAGAAAAAAATAACTAAAATTGGGTTATCTCATGACACCCGAGTTAAATATACACACACTGTAGAAAATGTGATAGTAATTATAGAACATGGATCACCAAGACACACAATATCAGGTGAATCTTCCAAAAGTATATATGATATTAAGATATATAAAACATAATAGGCCTGAATACTGAACCCAAATGAATAACCATAGAAATAAACATGGCAACAAAAATATATGAATCTCTTGGACTCTAATAGAATGATCCAAAATGGTGATAATAACTACACTAACTATGAGAGAACATATAATAAACAATGTAGTCCTACATAACTTACCAACTCTATAAAATAAATTCATGGTAGCTAATAATGTGGCCCTTTTACATCAAATTTGCAAGAAGAAAAACACCCAATCAAATGTTGGGGTAATAAATCCATATGAATTTTGTGTCATTGAACTCCTCCATATACATCTGTTATCCCCCAAAACCCATATGGAAATAGTTTTCCAAAAAAGTAAAGAACCAAATTAAAATATACGGAAAATTACTGGTACCAGATATACCAAGGTTATCCTCCAAAAACCAATCCTAATTAAGAACCACATCAATATCCTCTGCAAAATCCATTAATTTTTTGTCCAATCCAACAATCAACCCCTCCCCAAAAAAACGATGAACCAACATCATTTATCAACTCTCAACTAACCAATCACATGTTTCCCTCAATCTCCTAGATCTCATCGTCCATAAAACATCCACTATAACTCCTAACCGAAACTATTAATGGTTTAATAGAACATGATTATCCTACATTTCCTGAGGTAAAAAAATAATGGTATGTCCTAATTGGGTCTCCCATAACCCACCAAAGCTCTTAGGTTACGCCCTTCAAACAAAGCTCAAATTTCCATAATACCACAATATGAATAGGGAACCCTTCCAGGGGTTCCTTTATCTCATAAAAACCATATTACAAGATAATCATGTGAAATTATCTTCATGTATACCTTAATAGATCCAAACTAATTATCAATCAACAACACACCAGAAAGGGCATAAAAAACTCCATTAATCTTATATGTGTATTCCCAATGGTCATTATAAACACCTCCAAAAAAAGAAACCCTCTAAGGGTATCCTCAATCAGAAGTGAAACATCATATAAGATCCCATTTTAATAAGAACTCTATAGGCCTCCTAAAAAACCCATATTTGGGTATTGCCTCACCCATAAATATACCTAAAATTAACCCCATCACATAAGGGGACTTCCAAAATTCATCTACAATATCCGTTAATCTCTTGATCAAAAACCATCCCACAAGGGAATGCTCAAAATTAACCTAGAATACTTTTAGCACTATATAAAATGAAACCAAACCATAAATTTCATACAATAACATCAACCCACCCCATGTATCAGATAGATGTGATCCTCAATTACAAGATCTAAACCTCTGTTGATCTTACTATGAGTTCTCGGTCTTGAAATCAATGAACCATCCAAAATATCATCAGAGATAATACTCATTACTTGCTTTTAGGATATGTTTTGAAGAACCTAAAAATAATGTGATATGACACTAAAAAGTGAAGTCATCTAATGAGACCACAACACTCATTTTATTCTTACATCAAACAACACAACCTACCAATGGATTCTAAATCCATAAATAAAATAAATACAAATAAAAATGATCAACCAAACCAAAAAATAATTCATAACTCCTATAAGTAATAAAATTATTATATAATCTCAATCTACATAGAGAAACACTCATACTATACTACTCATGAGCCCAATTCTGACTCTACTGTGAGAAAATAGGGAAAAAACCTCTAAATGAATAGTACAGGGTGTGTACTCTCAATGACCCAGATGAAAATTTACATGAATTGGGTACACTTGGGGTCTAATAATGTACTAATTTATGACCAGCGGACATATGGTGTCTATATGGGTACTATTATACAACCATACCCCTCACATAGGGTGTTTGACAAGGTACTCAGCAACATGGCCGTGTCCCATCACAAGTCATATACTTATATTTCATATAATTAAGTCTTAAAAAATCAACATTCCTTGAATATAAATACCACATGATGTGTGTTATATAAACTACATGTCATGAGATCATGTTTTCCAAATGAGAAACTCCTCTGATCCTCTATAAACCAATGATTTCTAGAAAAATATAGATCCGCCCCATAGGGTTCCCAACAATAACAATAGAGATTTAAAATAATGAATTGGTATATATATAGGGATATTTTGGAAGAAAAACATAAAAAACATTACATAGGGGCATAAAATACAGTATCTTCCATCTCAAATCTACACCACCCACCCACCACACCCTGATCCATCTCCACACATGCTCCCAAAAAGATCTCCCCTCACTCTCTCTCTCTATTCACCCTCATCTATATGTGGAACCCACAAGGGTAGGGGGCCCACATATGTATAAAATCAAGGGAGAAATGATTGAAAGTGAAAACAAATAAAAATAAATAAAAAATAAAAGGGAAAAGAAAACGGGGGGCCAAGCCTGAGCCTGATGCCCATGATAGGTTTATGAGTAACCCATGAAAAACCCCCCATTATGGAATCAAAAATGGATTTTAAATCTCAAAAAAAATTATCCATTCCAAATAAATAATGGTTCAATCACGCATGAGTAAAACAATATTCAATTAATAAATATATAATACTATTATTTATATGAAAATCCAAACATCTCATGATTCCCCAAACTCTTATTCTAGGGTTAAAACCATATTCTAGGAATGATGGAGTTTTCAAAAAAGTTATACCATATCATATCATAAAATAATTTTTTGTTTTCCCATGAAGCAAACTTATGAAGAAATATTGAATTTTTCCAAATTTTCAAAACCTATAATGATGAAGGTAGTCACACTCATGGATTTTTAAAACAAGTGTATTTTTTGTTCTATTTGTTATACACCATGTAATGATTGATTTAGTACCCAACCAATAGATTTGAGGGTTATTACCACTAGTTGAATCTATTATAGTTCCAACTTCTACTTATTTGTATAAATATTAGGATTTTATTTCTAAGAAACTACATAATATAAACATTACAAATATTTTAGGATGTTATACTATACATAGATATATCCTAGATTCTATCATATGGTTATTTTATGAAATATATTTTTTCATAAACCAGGTTGTCAATATTTTTAGCAACTTCCATTAATAAAAACTGTAACAACCCAGGTAAATAAAGAGTATGACATTTTCACATTTATCCATATTTGTGAATAAAATATTAATATAACTTTAAAGGGGATGCTATGCTTGATGGCGTACCCAACACGCAACAATGAGTTTCTTGTAAATCTTACGTTGCACTCTAATAATAAAATAATATGATTTTAAATGGTAGTTAACGCCTAGCCGTTGTAATGGCGGGAATGAACAGAACTAACTACAAAATGATTATATATGTTTGTCAAATATTTTTACTCTTTACAATAAATGTTAGAGGATTAAAAATGTGAATGAATCCAATTTTAAGATTAAACATTCTAATATTCATTAAAAGGACGATTAACCACCTTTTGATGGAGAAACTCTTTTAAATCCACTTTTTGACAATTTTATGTGTTCTATTTGACAAAATAAAAGTCTTCTTTAGAATCGGGACATCAAAATTTACTTTGTGTAAATTTTTGGTATTTTTCCGATAAAGTTCATTTTTTAATGAATAGTGAAAAATGCTGTATTTTAATTCAAAACCACTTTTTAATCTAATTTATTTATATGATTAGATTATATTTTGAATTTGTTTTAAAGTTAAATTATAATATATTTTTACCATTTAATCCAATTGTGGTCATTGAAATTAATTTCACTTTGAAATCGGACTTAAACTAGTGTCAATCTTTTGATACTTATTGTTTCATAAAAACACGCTATTTGTTCTGACAGTGGGAATTAATTATTAAATTAATTAATTAAACTTATATTTTATTAATTTTGTAAAATAGACATCATTTTTTAATTAGGAATATCAAATATATCTTAGGGTGAATTTTTGGTAATATTCTGAAAAACTTTAATTTTTGATGAATAGTGAAACCACTAAGTGGTACTTATAAAAACTGATTTTCCGTTTAAATGAAATTTTGCCACCTTTGTGTTTTGAATTTCAAAAATCCGACACACATGGTTGTCATTAATAAGTAAAATGTGGTTCAATGTTATTAAAATATATTTTTTTGGTGAATAGTAACTTATTAAGTTTTAATCGCGATTAGAGGTAATTAGTGTAGTTTATGGTAAAAATAATGTTTTAATAATAAGAAATGACCTAGACACATGTCCTACCCTCATTGGATGAGTCATGGCCGACCACGAAAATCCATGGGTCAACTTGGGGACCCCATGGAGCCACTTTGGTTGGAAAATGACATAAATACCTTTCTATTTAATGTTAAAATTAAAATGACACAAACATGAGTTGTTTTTCTAAAACAATTTTTAAATAGTGTTATACAAGTCATATTTTTAACTATAAATAGTCATTGAAACGATAAAATTATTTCATACATCATAGTATTTTTTTTAATTTTTAGACATTAAATAAATTAAATTATTTATGACATCATGATGATGCAGCGATGACCTCATTATTTAACGATTTAAATAAAATGGGAAGATAATGTAAAATCTAAGACCTACACATGTCAAAAACCTATTGGATGGGTGGATTTAGAACCCTTATCACCTTATAATCTAAACACATCAATTTGGGACCCTTAAAATCCTAAACTCATTCTAAAATAAAGTAACATTTCATTACTTTCCAAGAGTGCCCCTCCTCTCCTCTTATAAAAGGCCCCCACCTCTACCTCCTTACCCACACTTCCAAAGCCATTGGCTTGGCCAACCCCTGCCCATTTTGTCTCTACACTTCCCTATATTACTCCTTGAAGCCTCACTTTGGGCAGAAGTCTTCCCAAGGAAGCCTTTGAACTCAAACCAAAGGGAGTTACCCGATTTTAAGGTAATGTGATCAGTTGTGCTCTTTTGTTTTATTTTGCTTCTCCAAACCCCTAAACCCTTTTTATTCATTTATTTTGTAACAAAACAAGTATCTTAAATATACTAGGATGTTTTTATAAGAAGTATTAGAGCTACACTTACACACACCTACATCTAATGGTTAAAGAACATACTGTTTCCGTGGATGGCGAATTTCTGCCTCACGAAACGATGATTGTTCAACATTATTTTAACACCTTAAAAGGTGGCCATTAAGATGAAAATATATTTATATATGATATATAATATGATTATGTTTTCCTTAAGCATCTGTATTTTTCATTTTCGGCATACCTTTATGGTTTCCATTATGGGTAAATGTGATATCTTCATTTAAGGAAATGCGGACTACCGCCCCCTCAAAGTGATTTAATTCGTTAATACCATATGTGGGACGTATAAAGTATGGAGTTATGATATTATATATGATATTACACTGGAATTATAATATATCTTTATATCGTTATGATTCCATTTCCTAAAATACGTAATAGAAATGGAAGCAATGTTCATGCGTACGTACGACTTACCGTCTCCATGAAGGGTGCATTTCATTTCTTAACTCTAAATTTTATGTAATATTATAAATTCATGAATGTACTGGATATATATGATATATATAATATCTATATCATGAATACCATTCTGGATATAATGGATACATGAACAACTTGTAATTATAAAGGGTTTATTTTTGACTCAAGTACCAATGATCGTTAAAACGGCCGTTATTAACTTAAATAATTACATAGTGTTCATGACATGGCAATATGTGATATAAAAGGAATAATGAACTTGAAAAAGGTTCTTAAACAAGTATAAATTAACTCATGTTTATTATTCAGGAGATTAAAGAACTACCGAGTCAAGTCGGACCCGATGTAAGGGATCCTACTCCTCTCTTTCTTTTTAAGTACACTCTTTTATGTCATTCCTTTTAAAGCTCATCTCTCTTGTTATTGGGATGTTCTTTTATATTACTCTTACTATAATTTTTATGTTCATATGATGAGAGAACCTATTCTCTCTCATCAATCCATTATGGAAGTTTTGAGTGGCGCCGTTAGGCTGCCAAAGTTTCATAAGAGATCTAACCTCTCTCTTTCTTTTTAAGTACTGTCTTTTATGTCACTTATTTTAAGCTCCTCTTTGTTATGTTGGGGGATGT
This sequence comes from Viscum album, assembly GCA_963277665.1. Taxonomy (NCBI): domain Eukaryota; kingdom Viridiplantae; phylum Streptophyta; class Magnoliopsida; order Santalales; family Viscaceae; genus Viscum; species Viscum album. The sequence continues at coordinate 5,855,145 of OY728129.1, forward strand.
TCTTTTATATTCCTATTTCTGTAAACATTATGTTAATATGATGAGAGACCCTATTTTATCTCATAAATCCATTTTTGGAAGTTTTATGTGGTGCTGTTAGGCTGCCAAGTTTTCATAAGGGATTTTTCATCTCACTTTTATTGTAGTGACATTTATGCTACATTTGCCACAATTTCCTTTGAGTGGTGTATGTACTGACCATTATCTTAATAATTGTGTAATATACTTTCATTTTTGAGTATTTACATCAATGTTTTATTGTCCTTCTTTCACGGGGTGCATGTTTCGAAAGATACCCATGTCGGTAAGGGAACCTTTCACCCTCCTCTTTTTAAAAGACTTATTTTGTTATGTCTTTTAATTCACATACTATTATGTTGGGATATGCTTTTATATGTCCTCATTGATTTAAATTTTATGTACATGTGATGAGATACCCTTTTTATCTCTCATCAACTCATTTTCTGAATTTTGTAGTGACCCCGTTAGGCTGTCAAATTTTTGCAAGGGAACTTCTTAACCGAAATTTGATTCTTTGGGATAAACTTGTACTCCTTGAATATGTCTTCTATGAATATGTGTGAATAACCTCTGATTGTTGTACACTTAATATCCACTTATATTTGGTGTATTCGTTTGTCACACATAATTATGTAATTGATTTATCCTTAATCCAAGGATACCGTCTTTGTATGGGACTTCGTCTCAATCTTCTTTCATTGAGGGATATTTTGTTTTATACACAACCTACTTTTATATGGTGTATAAAACCCTTTGACTTTTACATTTATCTAAAATGAATCTTTTTTATACGAAGAGTTTTACTAATCGACAAAAGGGAACGTTTTTGTCGTACTTATACGGTGACAACGACTTCTCCGCCGCCATGACCATTATTTGAGTTTTGGCTTCCTCTACAAACCATACTATTTTTAATGAAAAATAAATACCTTTATTTACTTTTAATTTATTATGGTATTGAAAATGGTTTTCATAAAGTTTTTATATCAATGTGTTGTACTGATATCTTGTGATTGAAAAGTGGAAATGTTATGTTTCCTTTATGCATGTTTTTATGTGATACGATTATGTTATGGTTCTTGGCCATTATTATGAAGACAGGTGGTTCCTTGATAAACTAAGGGAGGGTGAGCCCGATATATCTCTCCAATGCGTTGGGTAATGCGAAGGAGTGAAACATTAAGGTTTCTCTGAAGAGATTTAGGGAATATACTGTGGTGGGTATTCCAAATGTAACCAAGAGGGTTACTCCCTAAGTAAGAATGTTATGAATGACTCAAGTTACCTTTTATGTCCTATTATTTCTATGATTTATTCATGATTTTATGAGGTATGTTAAGGTGCTTATGCTTTATGGGTAAAGTATGATTTCATTCTTATGTATATATGTACTCATGTTTCCTTTCCATACTTTTTTATAACCCTTACTGATATTTTTATGCTCATCCCATGTTTTTGAAATGTTTTTCATAGGTCAAGGGAAAGGTACATGATGTGATGATAGTGTCAAGGAAGAGTCAAGAAAGAATCCATGTTTTATTTTAAATATGTTTCCATTGATGGAAAAAATGAATACTGTCTTTTATGTAACAAATTTGTTTGAATGTGGAATGTAAAGCAAGTTTCATGATCTAATTCTCTAAAACTCTAAAACTAAAAAGATCCTCAATGTGTAATCTTGTAATAACTCAATATTAAGTAAGGATTAAGGCTGGGGCCTTATAGTTGGTATTAAAGGTTGGTTTAGATAACTTTAGACGTTAGGGTATTCTTTAAGCATAACTGACATTACCATAATGGTTAGGATTTCAGAAAGAGTCCTAGTTTTAGATAAAGTGAATGTGTAAGTATATCTTATTGTTTATCTTCCTCATTAGTACATGATGGTTTTGTTGATATACTCACACTAACATTTTTGGTTTTATTAAATGGCTGGATCTAGCAGGCACCAAAGTAACAGTGGATGTGAAGGAAACTGTGACAATCTTTTGAGCGAGCAACTGAATGATATGGGAGCTGCAATGAGAAATCTTGTGTTTATCCTCAACCAACTATCTGGAGTCATGATTGACCACCTAAACCTTGGTGATTTCTCTAAGTGATCATAATTGCGAAAAACAAATCCCTACGGAACAACAGGTAACAATAATAAAGGTAAGTGTGTTAAAAAACTATGTGTCAAAGATGTGGAAAGAAACACCTAGGAAAATGTTTCAAAGGGAAAGAAATATGCTATAGATGTGGAAATGAAGGTCATAAAGCATGAACCTGCCCTGGAAGAAAGAAGCATCCAGTTGACTCGAGGAAATGGGAAGAAGTTCTTTCTGAGGGATCAATTTATTGTTTTAAATGTGGTGTGCATGGTCATTATGCAAACAAATGTCCTATGAAGATGTTTCGTGAATGGGATCACCAAGATCGTACAAATATTCATTTACCAATACCTAATTCCATTCCGATTGAGGATGAAGAAACTGACAATGACCAACCAAAGGTATGGATTATTTCATAACTTTTGTTTTCCTATTTTGGAATCTTAGGATATGATTCAGGATTTTGTTTGTAGGAAAGAAGTATTTTAGAATAAGTTGGAAAGGAATGGTTAATGGATCATGAAGAATGTTTAATGAGTAAGAAGTCAACATTTATGGGCTTCAAGAGTTATGGTGAAATTCTTAAGAGTATTAAGTCTCTTTTGATGATGGGGTTACATTAGAAGACATTTTATAGTATGTCTAACCCTGATGTTTTATATATGAAAATTTTATTCAAGGAATAGTTATCTGTTATTTTGTGGAAATAGTTATAAAGAACCATTTGGGTTTATATGATCCTTACTTTTGAGGTAATTATGGGTTACTATATGTTTTGATGGAAGTGAAAGGCATGAGATAAAATTGAGGTTAAATTATGTTATGGTTATTTTTGATGATTTTATCTCTTTTTGGGGAATGATTTGATAATTATATAGTTTGGAAAAAGGACAACATGCAGACCGTGTGACAACCCGTCGTGTCGGACAAAGCTGCGGGAATCGAACCCACAACCAAAGAGCAACTGGTATTTATCGCCTACCACTGGACTACGTGAAGTCCCTAGTTAGTATGACTTATTTTTTTTAGTTAGGTGACTTTATGAATTAAGAGTAAGTTGATTTTGGGTTATTTATGAAAATGATTAACCTATCATGGAGGATATGTGATTAGGTTAATTACTTTTCAATACGAGACTTTAGGAGCAGCTGATGTTGTTTGGAGATAAATGTTACAATTTAACTTGGAAGACTATGTGACTAAATCCATCAAATATTTGGGTTTCAATCTTAGTTTGGTTTACTTTAAAGAATTTTATGGACAAATTGTTTATCAAATGGTCCTCATTGAACTTTGGGTTTTGTTGGACAAATTTTGGAGATTAAGAATAGATTTTCTTTTTATAAAGGGTTATACTTTTCTGGATTATCTGATCTTGTACTAACCTTTTTGGTTTTGGTTTTGGTTAGAGTCTAAAGACATGGGAAGTATATAGTTCTCTTTTGTGGATAAGGTGATTATCTAGAAATTGATTATAGTACTCTTAATGAGAACAAGTCTTCCTAAATACTTGTCTTTTGGAGAAATATGAGTTTTATTAAGGAATCTAGTAAAAATTGAAAGTCTACATGACAAGTAAGTATGTTTCATTATGATTTAGTTAAGCTCAAAAATAAATTCCACAATGAGGAGCAAATTAAAAAAAATGTTTTCTATTAACTTTTCCTATTGGGGAATCGAATACCGTTTAACCCATCACAAGTTTGTGATTCTCTTATGGTTAAATTTCTCCTAGACATGTTTAATATCACTCTCCATCCAAACATAACCCTTTGTGTTTTCCTCCATGTCCATATTTTCATACTTGGAATCCTAGTATGGGTTAACTCGGGTGACCTTTGTACTTATCTGTCTTTATTTTAAAGTGATTGTTTTACTGACACTTGTTCCGATGTGGGATTTTCAATGAAGTTTCCAAGCCCAATTTTTAAATTGCGAGGACGCAATTCCCAAAAGGGGAGAAGGATGTAACACCCCAGGTAAATAAAGAGTATGAAATTTTCACATTTATCCATATTTGTGAATAAAATATTAATATAAGTTTAAAGGGGATGCTATGCTCGATGGCGTACCCAACACGCAACAACGAGTTTCTTGGGAATCTTACGTTGCACTCTATTAATAAAATAATATTATTTTAAATTATAGTTAATTTTTAGCCGTTGTAATGGAGGGAATGAATAGAAGTAACTACAAAATGATTATATATGTTTGTCAAATATTTTTACTCTTTACAATAAATGTTAGAGGATTAAAAATGAGAATGAATCCAATTTTAAGCGTAAACATTCTAATATTCATAAAAATGTCGATTAACCGCCTTTTGATGGCGAACCTCTTTTAAATCCACTTTTTGACAATTTTATGTGTTATATTTGACCAAATAAAATTCTTCTTTAGAATCGGGACATCAAAATTTACTTTGTGTAATTTTTTGGTATTTTTCTGATAAAGTTCATTTTTAATGAATAGTGAAAAATGTTGTATTTTAATTCAAAACCACCTTTTAATCTAATTTATTTATATGATTAGATTATATTTTGAATTGGTTTTCAAGTTCAATTAGAATATATTTTTACCATTTAATCCATTTGTGGTCATTGGAATTAATTTCACTTTGAAATCGGATTTAAACTACTGTCAATCTTTTGATACTTATTATTTCATAAAATAATAAGTTATATGAAACCACTAAGTGGTACTTATAAAAACTAATTTTTATAAGTACTAAGAGATACTTATTAATGCAACTTTTATGTTATGTATTTTGTAAAATAGACATCATTTTTGAATTCGGAATATCAAATATAGCTTAGGGTGAATTTTTGGTAATTTTCTAAAAAACGTTAATTTTTGATGAATAGTGAAACCACTAAGTGGTACTTATAAAAACTAATTTTCCATTTAAATGAAATTTTGCCACCTTTGTGTTTTGAATTTCAAAAATCCGACACACATGGTTGTCATTAAGAAGTAAAATGCGGTCCAATGAGATTAAAATATTTTTTTTTGGTGAATAGTAACTTATTAGGTTTTAATCGCGATTAGAGGTAATTAGTGCAGTTTAAGGTAAAAATAATGTTTTAATAATAAGAAATGACCTAGACACATGTCTTACCCTCCATGGATGAGTCATGTCCGACCAAGAAAATCCATGGGTCAACATGGGGACCCCATGGAGCCACTTTTGTTGGAAAATGACATAAATACCTTTTTATTTAATATTAAAATTAAAATGACACAAACATGAGTTGTTTTACTAAATTAATTTTTAAATTGGGTTATACAAGTCAGATTTTGGAATATAAATAGTAATTGGAAAGCTAAAAAGATTTCCTACATCATAGATTTTTTTTTAATTTTTAGACATTAAATAAATTAAATTATTTATGACATCATAATGATGCAATGATGACCTCATTATTTAACGATTTAAATAAATTGGGAAGATAATGTAAAATCTAAGACCTACACATGTCCAAAAACTATTGGATGGGTGGAATTAGAACCCTTATCACCTTATCCTCGAAACACATCAATGTGGGACCATTAAAATCAGAAACTCATTCTAAAATAAAGTAACATTTCTTTACTTTCCAAGAGTGCCCCTCCTCTCCTCTTATAAAAGGCCCCCACCTCTACCTCCTTACCCACACTTCCAAAGCCTTTGGCTCGGAAAAACCCTGCTAATTTGGTCTTTACACTTCCCTCTCTTACTCCTTGAAGCCTCACTTTGGGCAGAAGTCTTCCCAAGGAATCCTTCGAGCTCAAATCAAAGGGAGTTAACCGATTTTAAGGTAATGTATTCACTTGTGTTCTTTTGTTTTATTTTGCTTCTCCAACACCATAAACTCTTTTTATTAATTTATTTTGTAACAAAAATAGTATATTACATATACTAGGATGTTTTTATAATAAGTATTCAAGCTACACTTACACACACCTACATATAATGGTTAAAGAACATACTATTTCGGTGGATGGTGAATTTCTACTTCACGAAACGATGATTGTTAAACATTATTTAAACACCTTCAAAGGTGTCCATTAAGATGAAACTAAATTTATTTATGATATATAATATGTTTATGTTTTCCTTAATCTTCTGTATTTTTCATTTTGGGCATACCTTTATTGTTTCCATTATGGGTAAACGTGATATCTTCATTTAAGGAAGTGCGGACTACCGCCCCCTCAAAGTGATTTGATTTGTTAATACAATATGTGGGATATATAAAGGATGGAGTTATGATATTATATATGATATTACACTGGAATTATAATATACCTTTATATCATTATGATTCCATTTCCTAAAATATGAAATAGAAATGGAAGCAGCGTTCATGTGTACGTACGGCTTACCGTCTCCATGAACGGTGCATTTCATTTCGTACCTCTGAATGTTATGTAATATTATAAATGCATGAATTTATTGGATATATATGATATATATAATATCTAAATCATGAATACCATTCTGGATATAATGGATACATGAACAAATTCTAATTATAAAGGGTTTATTTATGACTCAAGTACTAATGATCGTTAAAACGACCATTATTAACTTAAATAATTACATAGTGTTCAGGAAATGGTAATAAGTGATATAAAAGGAATAATGAACTAGATAAAGGTTCTTAAACAAGTAGAAATTAACTCATGTTTATTATTCCGGATATTAAAGAACGATCGAGTCAAGTCGGACCTAAGGTAAGGGATCCTACTCTTCTCTTTCTTTTTAAGTACACTCTTTTATGTCATTCCTTTTAAAGCTCATATTTCTTGTTATTGGGATGTTCTTTTATATTAATATTATTTTAATTTTTATGTTCATATTATGAGATAACCTATTCTCTCTCATCAATCCATTATGGACGTTTTGAGTGGCGTCGTTAGGCTGCCGAATTTCTGTAAGAGATCTAACCGCTCTCTTTCTTTTTAAGTACTCTCTTTTATGTCACTTCTTTTAATCTTCTCTTTGTTATGTTAGGGGATGTTATTTTATAATCCTCTTTCTGTAAACATTATTTTAATATGATTAGAGACCCTATTTGATCTCATAAATCCGTTTTTGGATGTTTTAAGTGGCGCCGTTAGGCTGCTGAGTTTTTGTAATGGATTTTTCATGTCACTTTTATTCCCGTGATATTTATGCTACATTTTCCACAATTTACGTTGAGTGGTGTATGTACTGCTTATTATTTTACTCATTGTGTAATATAATTTCATTTGTGAGTATTTACATCAATGTTGTATTGTCCTTCTTTCACGGGGTGCATGTTTCGAAAGATACCAATGTCGGTAAGGGAAACTTTCACGCTCCTCTTTTTAAAAGACTTCTTTTGTTATGTCTTTTAATTCACATACTATTATTTTGGGATATGTTATTCTATATCCTTATTGATTTAAATTTTATGTACATGTGATGAGATACCCTTTTTATCTCTCATCAACTCATTTTCTGAATTTTGTAGTGATGCCGTTAGGCTGTCAAATTTTTGCAAGGGAACTTCTCAACCCAAATTTGATTCTTTGGGATAAACTTGTACTCCTTGAATATGTCTTATATGAATATGTGTGAATAACCTCTGATTGTTTTACACTTAATATCCACTTATATTTGGTGTATTCATTTGTCACACATAATTATGTAATTGATTTATCCTTAATCCAAGGATACCATCTTTGTATGGGACTTCGTCTCAATAACCTTTCATTGAGGAATATTTTTTTATACACAACCTACTTCTATAAGTTGTATAAACCCCTTTGAATTTTACGTTTATCGAAAAGGAATCTTTTTATATGAAGAGTTTTACTAAACGAAAAAGGGAATGTTTTTGTCGTACGTATGCGGCGACAACGACTTCTCTGCTGCTGTGACCATTATTTGAGTTTTGGATTCCTCTACAAGGCATAATTTTTTTTAATGAAAAATAAATACCTTGTTTTACTTTTATTTTATTATGGTATTGAAAATGGTTTTCATAATGTTTTTATATCAATGTGTTGTATTGATATCTTGTGATTGAAAAGTGGAAATGTTATGTTTCCTTTATGCATGTTTTTATGTGATACGATTATGTTATGGTTCTTGGGCATTATTATGAAGACGAGTGGTTTCATGATAAACTAAGGGCGGGTGAGCCCGATATAGCTCTCCAATGCATTGGGTAATGCGAAGGAGTGAATCTTTAAGGTTTCTCTGATGAGATTTAGGGAATATACTGTGGTGGGTATTCCAAACGTAACCAAGAGGGTTACTCCCTACGTAAGAATGTTATGAATGCCTCAAGTTACCTTTTTTGTCTTATGATTTCTATGATGTATTCATGATTTTATGAGGTATGTTAAAGTGATTATTCTTTATGGGTAAAGTATGATTTCATTCTTATGTATATATGTACTCATGTTTCCTTTCAATACTTTTTATAACCCTTATTGAGATTTTTATGCTCATCCCAAGTTTTTGAAATTTTTTTCACAGGTCAAGGAAAAGGTACATGATGTGATGATAGTGTCAAGGAAGAGTCATGAAAGAATCCATGTTTTATTTTAAATATGTTTCTGTTGATGGGAAAAATGAATACTGTCTTTTATGTAACAACTTTGTTTAAATGTGGAATGTAATGAAAGTTTCATGATCTAATTCTCTAAAACTCTAAACCTAAAAAGGCCCTCAATGTGTAATCTTGTAATAACTCAAGATTAAGTAACGATTAATGCTGGGGCCATATAAAAAATATTACAATAGTGACTTCATTAAGTCAAAGTGATTTTATTAATATTTTCATGACTTATTATATACTCCCTTTATTTATTTTTATGAAATATGCATAATTTGTGTGAAATATTAATATTTAAATATTAAATATAATTTTAGAGCACTATTGGAATTCATCCAGATTCAAGTATGTTTAATATTTTAATAATAACTGTCACCATACTGATCCAAATTGTTTGTTTCTTATTTTTAGGATTATTTATTCAATTTCCCTCATATCATTTAGAATGAATCGTTGGCCAATTCTTCCATTTGAAGGGTCATATGGACCATAGAAGAAGGCCCACAGAATATGTAAAGGAACTGAACCATCCATGAAGATTGAATTAGTAGGCTCAATCTAGAAGTGAAAATTCATGCATTCCCCTCAAACATTCGAATAAAAATTCATGGAGTCATGAATAAAAATTTAAATTCCCAAATCCAATAAAGAGAACAAATTAATCTTTCAAGTCTAACCCACCATTCTGGCCGGGAATTAAAACCATGACACAATTACTGCATTTTATCCTGATTTAATCATCAAATAAGGATGGTATTTTTCATTATGAAAGATAATATATGGGCTGGAAAATTTATATAATAAATTATTTTTATTTTATGGAATATTATTATTCAAAAATCCATTCACATTTTATCCATCGAAAAATCATGGATAGAAATGGTCAGTTTTAAATTTTTATTAAAACTTCCATAATTTTTCCTACAGTAGTCCAATAGCAACAAAAGTTCTTAGGCATGACATTAAACATCTGTATATAAAACTTTTGAGAAGATATAATCTCGATATTAATCTATATGAATGGACAAATTAGCGATACAAGTGGAGGGGAAGATTTCGAATGAAATCTCTCCAACTCCTAAGGCTATAAATACAACCCCCTATTCTCTTTGCATGTGGGTGGAATTTTAGAAGTTAAGAGCATATATTGGCACGAAAAAGCCTTTCTAATGAATTTAATGGACATACCATACTCATGTTTTTACTTGAGATACCCTTCCTCTTCTCTTTTATTTGATTTACTTTTGTGTTCTTCATTTGTATTTCTGTAAGTGTTGTTTTTGTAATTATCTTTTATTACTATTTTATTCTTTATATTTTATATTAATAATTCACCCTCTATTATTAAATATTAATTCTCTTAAAATATATTAAATATAGTTGAAAAACCTTCCCTACTTTCACTTTCTCATTCAATCTATGGATTGTTTTTAAATCTCATCACTGTTCATGTGTGTGTGTTCGACGTAAAACTCTTTTCTAGATCTGCCCTAATTCTAGGAATACCATTCTTCATGACTGCTAGAACCAATATTGATGTCAATTTAGAAATATTATCCATGGAATTGTGTAACCAATGGGTCAAGTTTAATATTTTCCAAGCCATGCGATACTCATTTGAGGATCACTCTGCATTCTCAATCCAAGCTTTTGAGGACACTTCTGAAAATCAATTGAACCCCATTTCATTGTGTTCATCATGTTCTAATGAGAAATGATATTTTGAAATATTCACCATAATTAACCAAGTTATAAATGTTGAATTTTATGTTGACCTATCATTTATAGACTACATCAATATAAAGGAACTTGAAAACTCTCTTGAATTCCACATTAACTCTAATATGTACTGCTCCACCTTGGAAAGTATTAAGGAAAATGAATCTGAAGTAACTAAAAGACCTTCCTCTATTACTGAGTTGTATAGACAACAAATGAATGATGAGACTGATCTGAAACCTCTTCCTGAACATCTAAAATATGAATTTCTTTTCCATGGTCACTCTTGTCCTATCATTATCTCTGTATAACTTACTAAAACCAATGAGTCCATACTTGTTTAGGTGATAGAGGAAAAAAAGGCCTTAGGTTGGACCCTAGATGATATACCAGGAATTAACCCTTTCCTTTTAATGAATAACATCCATCTAGAGGAATCAGAAAAAAAAATTAGACAACAAAAAAGAAGACTCCATCCACTCACACTTGAGGTAGTTAGGGAAGATATCACCAAGATTCTTCAAGCTGGTATAATCTACCCGATTTCCAAAAGTGAATGGGTATGTCCAATTCAACTTTTACCTAAAAGGGGTGGGATAACTGTTGTCACAAATGAACATGGGGATGTATTCACAACATGTGTGAAGAAAAAATAGCGTGTGTGAATTTCTTACTGAAAATTGAATGTTGAAACACAAAAATATCACTACCCTCTTCCATTCCTTGATCAAATTCCAGAAAGATTAGGTGGAAATTAAAACTATTCCTTTATATATGGATACAAAAGCTACTTACAAATCCCAATCGCACCTCAGGACTAAGAAAAGACTACTTTCACACGCCCCTTTGGAAAATATGCATATAAGATAATGCCTTTTGGCCTTTTCAATGCTCCTAAAATATTCCATAGGTGTATGATGAGTATCTTTTTTGAATTCATTGAATACTGCATGGAATTCTTGATTGATGACTTTACCATTAATGGTGAGTCATTTGACATGTTCTTTCCTTCACTCCCTCTAGTCATTCAAAAGTGTGTGAAGTGCAACCTTGTACTAAATTTTGAAAAATTCCACTTCATGGTGGAAAATGGGATTGTTCTAGGGCACATTGTTTAAAAAGAGGGTATTTAAGTTGATCCTGCCAAAATTTAAGTGATCCAATCAATTTCTGAAACCACTTATGTTTGAGAAATCCATTAATTCCTCGGTCATGCCGGTTTCTATCGATGATTCATCCATAAATTCAGTTTGATTTCCCTCCCACTCACTTGGTTTCTCAAAAATGATGTCACTTTCCATTTCAATTAGGTTTTCAAGAGATCCTCCATTGAACTCAAAAACTTATCTTACATCTTCCCCAATAATCCAGCCCCAAATTTGTCCTTACACTTTCAGTTGATGTGTGATGATTCTGATAGAGCCGTTGGGGATTTTCTTGGTCAAAGAAGAGAGAAAATTTCTCATGTAATCTATTATGCCTCAAAAATTTGGATGAAACTCAATCTCACTACACTATTTATGAAAAGGAACTTTTAGCCATGGTTTTTACCTTAGATAAATTCATGCCCTACATCTTAGGTTCCCAAATCATCATCACCACATAACATTTTGATATAAAGTTCTTACTTAAGAAAAGTGATTCTAAAAAGAGGCCAATAAGATGGATCCTAATATTCCAAGAGTTTAACCTTGAAATAAAAGAAAAACCTGGAAAAGAAAACCCTTATGGCTGATCGCCTAAGTAGAATTTCCAATTCATCTCATTAAGAAATCAGTGATCCTGAATTCCCCACTGAGATCCTTTAATCTATCACTCCAAAGTTACCATGGAATGCCCCAATTGTAAACTATTTGGTTTCAGGTATTTTTCCTGAAAATTTTTCAAAAGAAAAAAATGAAGATGAAAAGTGATTCAAAATTTTATTTTTGGGAAGAAAATAAACATTGGAAAAATGGGGCTGACATGGTAATTAGGAGATGTGTTGATGAAGGTTAAAATTCCTCCATCTTAGAATTCTGTCACTCATTTCCTGGAGGTGGCCAATTTTGACCACAAAGGACCTCCCAAAAGGCCCTAGACTCTAGATTATTCTGGCCTTCACTCTTTAAGGACTCACATGAGTTCTATCAATCATGTCCCACTTTCCAAATGTTAGGCATTATTTCCAAAATAAATGAACTTCCCCAAAATACTTTAATCTTCTGTGAGATATTCGATGTTTGGGGCATCGATTTCATGGGACCATTCCCATTTTCAATGGATTATCATACATTCTTCTTATAGTTGATTATGTTTCTAGGTGCTTCAAGGCCAAACCCACTAGAAAGGATGATTCACATACTATTATTGAGCTTCTAAAGACAGACATATTCCACCGATTTGGCACACCACATGCCTTGATAAGTGACTTAATAACCCAATTTTCTAATAAAACCATGGAATATTTTTTGAAAAACAATGGTGTTATACATAAAACATCAACTGCATATCACCCCCAAACAAATTCCATGGATGAACTATCTAATAGAGAAGTAAAAAGAGTGCTTGAGTGAATTGTTAATCAACTAGAATAGATTGGAATAAAAGATTTGGTGAAGCACTTTGGGCTTATCGATCTACCTACAAAACACCCATTGGGATGTCTCTATTTAGGCTAGTATTTAGTAAAGCATGTCATTTACTAGTTAAAATCCAAAATAAGACTTTTTGGGATGTGAAAAAAAGTGTAATTTTGATTTTGAAAAATCATGTGGAGAGAGATTGTAGGAGTTGAATGAATTGGAGGAACATCGACTTGATTACTATGAGAATTACAATCTGTACAAAGAAAAATGTAAGGTATTCCATGATAAACAAATCTTAAGAAAGGTATTTCATGAAGGTGAAAAGTTAATGCTCTTCAATTCATGATTTGTTCTTCACCTAGGTAATCTTAATTCTTGTTGGGAAGGTCCTCTTGTTATTACAAATGTTTACTCATTTGGTGCAGTGAAAGTCCAATACCCCTCTTGAAAAAGGACATCCACAGTTAATAAACATCAGATAAAGAACCAATATGAGAGGGCACACATTCCTAGAACCACATCGACTTCCATAGAATCCAAAACTTTTGCAATTTACCCACCACTAGATGGAGATGGAATCCCACCAAATCTAAATCAGGGGGCAGCTCTCTCCCTTTAACTCAACTTCTCCCTCTCTCTCTCCCTCTCTCCCACTCTAATTTTTCCTCCTTCATTGTCAATTTTTATCCAATTTACTCCCACATTTTTTTATTTACTCTTCCTATTTTTTGTGGGTGTGTCTTTATTAAAAACTAAAAAAACCTTAAAGAACTAAAAAAAATTAAAACAAAAAATTAAAAACAATATCAAAAATCAAGTGTCATGCTTACTCAGCTTCAAATTTTCAAAATTTTTCCAACTATTTTGGGGAGTCAAAATACATGGTTTCAACTAATGTTTTTTGGTTTCTTCATACATTTGGATAAATAATATTGTTTCAAAACAAGAAAATTTTGAAAGATTAATTTTTTATTTGGAAAATGATTTTCCCCACTTGTGAGAAAAAAAATATTTCATGACAATACTACCTATATCAATCTTTAAAAAAATTCGTGTTTTTCAATCCCATTTGTGAATCTTGAGTTTTTGGACCTTCGGGTTTAATTTATAACTTTTTTGTGCATTAATATAAAAGAGTAATTTTCTAAAACTCATGAGAATCAGAATAGCCAAATATCCTCTTATTTTCTTTACATTAGTCCTCCTTTTGAAATCCACATAGATCCAATGGAAATATTTTCTTTAATAGCCACATTACAAGACCAATACCTTATCCCACCCAATATCAACATGGAATTTCATTTCATTTCTTTAAATTTAAGTGTGGGGGGAATAGATTACATTTGGGGTAACCTTTTGTTGATTTTCACCATGTTATCATATGCTTGTGGGAAAGCAGAAAATTATGTGTGGGGGAGAAGATGTTCTTATGTGGGGTTTGGGAATGTATATATGTTTATCTTGTACAAATGATATTGAAAAGTGATCAAAAAAAATAATATTTTTTTAAAAAATGAAAATAATAATGGGTTGTGTCTTGGGTGGGTCAAAAATCACTATTAATTAACCTTTGATCTTGTTATAAATATTATAATTAGTTTTGTGATGAGATCAATTATGATTCGTGAGATGAGTGTGAGATCTATTTCAAGTTAAACTTTCGAAAAAATAAAAAAATAAAAAGAAAAAAAATGAACACATATGTCATTGGGAGATGTTTTTTGGTTTGTAAATATTTCATCTTCTCATCCACTTAAAATTTCAATAATCTCTTATGTATTATTTCACTTTTTCATTCCCTCGTAAATATCTATTTCCATTTCATTTCATGTATCATTTAAAAAAATGTGCATTTTTTTCCATGTTGGTGTTTTACCCCCTTTTCCCTTTATTTTGGATATCATCTTTTTACCATCCCATATCCATAGAAAAAACCCATAAAAAGACCTCTTGATTTTTGTGCACTTTAGGATAGGGAATGGAAGTTGAGAGCTCTTTCAAACTATAATTTTTTCACTTTTGGTTTGTGAATGAGTGATGCTCCATAAATTAATTTTATCATCTTCAGAGGAGTACGTTTTGTGTGCCACCATTTTCCATCTCTAAATTTGGTCATGAAATAATGAATTGTTTATGGAACATTGTTTCTGTAACAAATTGTGGTGGATTCAATATGAATGAGTGAAATTTTCAAAACCTCCCCGGATTGGGGAAATTTTTTTAATATTTATTGTTGAGTGAAAATGATTTTGTCATGTTTTGATAATTGTTTCACATGAGTACATGAACAAGACCAGGTGTGGGGACTTGATGTTATTAATTTTTCAGGACTTATTATATACTCCATTAATAGATTTTTTTTTAAATGTGTGTAATTTTTGAGAAATATTAATGTGTAAATATTAAATATAATTTTAGAGCACTAGTTGAATTCATCCAGATTGAAGTCCATTTAATATATTTATAATAAACATACCCCTACTGATAAAAATTGGGTGTTTTTTTAATATTTATAACTCAATTTCACACATATCATTAGAAATAATCATTATCCAATTCTACTATTTGAAGGGCCATATAGACTACACAAGAAGGCCCATAGAATCTGTGAAGAAACTGGACCATCCATGAAGATTGAATTACTAGGCTCAATCCAGATGATAAAATTCATTCATTATCCTTAAAAATTTAGATAATAATTAAAGGAGTCATGAATAAAACTTTTAAGGCCCAAATCCAAAAACAAGGGGCCCAATGAAGCTTTGAAGTCTAACCCACCATTCGGTCTGAGAATTAAAATCAGGACACTATTTCTGCATTTTATACTAATTTAATCATCAAATAAAAATGGGAGTTTTCCATGTGAAATCAAAGATATGGGAGGCCAACTTGTTAGAATAAAAGTTTTTTATTTTAAGTCATATTCTTATTCAAGAATCTATTCATATTTTAACCATCAAAAAATAATGGATAAAAATGGACAGTTTAACATTGATTATTAAAACCACAATAACTTCTGTTATGGAAGTCCAATGGTCGCCATATTTTGAGGTATTAAAGTAAACATAAATATCTAAAACATGTAAGAGGATATTATCTCTATATTGAGCTGTCTGGATGAAAAAACTGGAAAGTGGAGTAGTAGATTTGGAGTGAAAAGTTTCCACCTCATTAGGCTATAAATACAATCCCCTCTTCTCCTTTCATGTGGTTGGAATTTTAGAAGAGATGAGAATATATTAGAATGACCAAAGCCTTGAAAAAGGCTAGGGAGGACCCTACATACTCATTTTTTTTCTTGATATACCCTTCTTACTCTCTTTGATTTCATTTACTTTTCTGTTCTTCTTCATTTGTATTTTTGTAAGTGTTGTTTTTTTGATTCCTTTTTAATGAATGTTTCTTCTTCATATTGCCTTTTAATAATCCACCATCTTTTATTCAAAATAATTTCTCTTAAAATAGATTAACTATGGTTGAAACCCCTTCCCTTCTTTATCTTTCTCATTCAATGTAATGTATTTTTAAATATCATCACCGTTTGTGTGTGTGTGTGTGTGTGTTTGATGCAAAACCATTTTATTATCTCTTTATTTTCCTTATTTTTATAATTCCTAATCATAAATATAATAAATCTGATTACTAATAATTTTAATGGCTGAGTAAATCTACCATTGGGGTGAGTCATTCTTTAGAGATGTTAAATGATTGAGAGATTTTCCTCAATGAGTATTCTTTAATTTAACATTGTGTTGTTGGACTTAACATGTCATGGATTAATGTCTTGTTTTGTTTAACGTGTGGTTTCCATGGAATATTGGAACCATAAATACACTAAAATAAAAAATATTTGATTTTGATTAGAACCCTAAGTTAAGTTAAATCTTGTATTAATGACTTAACACATAGGAATTCTTATCAATGTTATCTTGTGAAGTGGGTGTTAATTTAAATGAAATATAAAGAAAATATCCAAGATATCACAAGCCTAAATCCCCAAAAATTAACTCACCCTAATATTTATAAAATTGTTAAATCAAACTTTAATCATTAATCAATTCATTTAAGCTCTACAAACAAACCCCCAATCCAAATACAATCAACTATAGATATAATCTATTATTAAAAAGTATCATCGTTGAGGATTCGACCCGAGTGCTGCTATAAACATTAGCAGAGCATAGGAAATTTGAACAGTCGATAGGTGAAAATCAGCCGCCCTTTCATAGAGTTAGTGGTTAATTTTATAAATTGTTTCAAGATACAATGGATCACATTACTGAGGATCAAATAATAAATATTTCTAGGAAACCACACACATATATGATTCCCATATTAAAAAAACAAAAAAAAAAGCTTAAAGAATTTATATGAACATGATTATTTATTTTAGTATGTATTTGAATTCATTCAAAGAACCCATCTTAATACCTAGGGGAAAAGGAAAAAAATAAAAGTCTGAAGTTAGATTTATAGTAAATGGAATCATACAATGAATGGTATGATTGATTCAAAAGGCATAGAAAATACAGAATAGTAAATAATCAATAAATGTGACATATAATAAAAAATTGAGCATGAAATATACACATGGATAATGTAAAAATTCAATAATCACATGGAAAACAATAAATAAGTTCTTATTAGAGGAATGCATAATGTTAGAAACCATAATATTATTATCAAGGACTTATAAAAAACATTAGGATCGTAACATCAAATCTATGTTCTAGGGAATAACATTCTTATTGTAAAGGACATGATCTAGGAAATCATGGTATTATTATAAAGTCCTTGTGATAAGACATTATGATCATAGAATAAAGGCCCCATATCAAGGAAATATTAATAAATGGATAGGTATGTAGAAAATACATACACCATTTTTCTCATGAAACCTAAGAATGCATCGAGGTGAAAAATAATTCCAAGCTCTACTCACCACTTCATTATGTTCAATTCATTTACCATATGAAAGAAATTATTCATAATAGAATTTATAATCATCCTTCTTTAATAACAAATAAAAATGAATATTTAAATAATAAATACAAAGGATGTAAATGCATTAATTGGTTGATAAATGTAATAACATGATCATAATACATCTATAGAAATAATTTTTGTAGTATTATATTCTAATATACCAAATGAATCTTGAGAAAATTTTATAGACATTTAAATAGATGAAAAACACCTTTAAAATACAATTGAAATTTTTTTTGAGAGAGAATAAGAAATAACCATTACATTTATGATAACCATTTTAAAAAATAATTTATAAAGATAAAGTAATATAAATTTATTTTTAAAATAATTAAAAAATAGAGAGGAATGTTTATAAATAAAACTGATGAAGGTGTTAGGAAATCGTGTTAATATAATAAAAATTTAAAAGAATAATCATTCCACATTTTGTAAACAATGAAAATGCTAATAAAAAATGAATTCACAAGTCCCTCTTAAATATAATTTTCAAATAGATGAACAAATTAACCTTAAAAATATTAATACTAAATCAATATATTAAACAATGTAATTTTATAAATAAATAAGGGCTAATTCTATACATTTCGGCTGAAAAATAAAATATATGAACACAAATAACATTTTATAATATTTTAATTAAAATGAACATCCTTAAAAGAGGAATATAAATTAATTATGAAAATTGGTAAAGGAAAAAATATTCATATTTAAAAATAAAAATGAGAATATTAGTGTAATGAAGAATATAGATATAGAGGGGAAAGGTTTCCATCCAAAAAATAAGTGAGATTGGAAAATAAACCTTTACATATTTGGTAACTTTTGAATAAAAATACATTGAAAGAGAAAACAATTAAATTCAAAATTAAAAACAATTAATAAATAAATTCCTTATAAAACATATTAAGGGATAGTTTACACTCCTTTTAAATGAAAATTTTTATAAAATACAAAACAAGTCTTAAAGAAGAGTATTTGAGATGAAGAACACTTACCTTTTAATCCCGACTATCATGATATATATTTAACCTTATATATAAAAAATATATTAATCACATAATTAAAAACATTATTAGTATCTATTATCTTATATATTATTCAATTATAATCATTCACTATACATATATGAGCTATTAAATGTTTATTTTCATCATCAGATGTTAGAAATTTTGATTGTTTCATATGTTTTTCAAAATACCGATGTCAAAACCCATTATTTGAAGAATATTTAATAATTACAGGACTATTATAGATTTTATAATTTTTTTTTTCATTTATTTATGAAGTATAATTTTTATTTTTATTTTTCCTGAGTATGTTTTTCAAAAATAGAGTCCACGACGAGTCCATTTCAAGTAATTTACCAATTTCAATAGGTTACATTAAAATGATTATTAATTATTATGTTATCCTTATAGACTCTTATACATGTCAAATATTAATCCTTAATATCATATATATTCATAAAACACTCTTTTATAACAATCATTGTAAGGTTTTGATGAAAAAAGAAACATATCTCGTTCTAGAAGAGATATATCACACATACACACAAACAACTTTTTCATTTTTCATATAATTGAAGGATGGTAGAAAATTTATTATATATTTAGATTATAAACATGTTGGAAAAGTAAATTCATTATCTAAATATTCTTTTAAAACCATACATGTAAGACTATTTTGAAAAACAAAACACATAGCTTCATGAAGATGATAGTCTGCACGTATACACGAACAAAATTCTCATTTTTCTAAGTAAATGGGAATGATAGATGATTATAATGAGATTAACATAGTAAAATTTTATTATAATTAAACTAATTATCAATTTATATTATAATTCTTAAAATATATATTGAGGAGATATATATAGAAGAGAAAATTTAATAGGAGATTAATACTCACATTGAGAATTTGAGCCTTATCTTTGAATAATTCTTGGAGATGAAGGATTTATAGATTTACCATGGATAAAAGGGATGAAAAATTAGACATAGGAATATAGAGTAACTAAAATGGGAATTATTTTATGAATAATTATATATTTTAAAGTGGATTTGAACGGTTTGTGGATGTAACAGTTTACAATTGCAGGGAATGACATTATTTCTATAATACAAAAGGAAAAGTCACTATTCTAAGAATTTTAGTCCAAAATTTGACAATAATGGATGTTTCATTAGAAATATGTTGAGAAAAAACTCCACCACACATTTGAAGATACTTCTTATGGAGTTCATAAAATTTTAACCATAGTTTTAATTTAAAAACATTACTTCTCCCTTTTAAAACATTGGATTTTTTATGAAATATTTTCTAAACTTGGCCCTGATTATGAACGGGATAACATGAACTAAGGATCCTCAATGATGAAATAATAAAACTATAAATATATTATATCATTAATGTGTATTTTTTATTAAATAGTGGAATAAGACTCCAACGAAGTCTTCAATTGGAAATCCAACACCACCATTAAACCCTGAATGTGGGGTTTACCCTAGGTGCAACATAAAAATTATGTGAATATGGTGTTTGGCTTATGTTATGTCATGGTTGGATGGTAATTAAATATATGAATTTATTATTTTATAAGTTATTTATTTACCATGACCTATAACCCTTCTATTTAACCCAATTATGGGAAAATCATAGAGTTATCCATATATACATTTTGATTTAGAGATAGAGTGGATGAGATATTTTGTAAAACATGACCAGATGATGGATTATAAATCATTACTAAGGAGTTGGTCTTTTTCTAATAGGGTTCATGGTTCATTAAAACAATAATGATGTAGAACCATTATTCATTTTTAATCACTACATGGACATTATATTGTGTTTTTTTATATTTAAATGAATACTTATATTATTATATTATATCAAATATGAATCAATAAATCTAGTGAATTTATTTGTGAGTTGATAATTCAATTGAGGATATAGATATACCTTACTAGAATTATGAATTTATATTGTTTTATAGTTCATGATTATTTCTAATGCATTAATTATTATCTCTTTAATGTACTAAGGCCAACCTAAATATAAGACGAGGATTGTTCCTCGTGTTTCTATTTTATGTATTAATCCCATCATTATTTTCATATTAATCAATAGTGTTTTCTTTGGTCGGTGGTTTGAAAAATATTTTATAGATGATCATTGCACAATAATTATTTTATGGAATAAATCATTATAGTGTGATCAAGATTGAGATCTATGAAACGATATGGGAATGTGATGAAAATGGAGGATTGGTATTGGGTGAGGAGTTATCATTTCTTAGGATCAAGTGTTCAAATAACATAGTTATATGGGAATCGATTCATGAGAAGATTGGTGGATAGAATCCATCCACCAATAACCATCAGAGTCTGTTCAAATCAGATACTCATTCCATGGGAATAATTTATGGTTAGAGAAAATAAAACAATGAGATGGGATTATTCTCAAATAGAAAAGTTGGTTCTTTAGGAACCTATCACACATAACATTTAGTATGAATAACAGATGCAGTGTAGTCCCCTAATAATGGAGGATAAGGTTTTGTAAAAATTAAATATCACAATCTGTGTATACCCCATACACACTATGTGACCTAGTGATGGAAGATTAACATATACCCCAGGGGTACATGGGAATAGGAATAACTAGTTGAATGAGCTCAAACAAGAAGTATATAGGCATGGCCTGACACACATGCACACAGATGAATAGAGTACCAGGACACGACCAGGTTCATGAGTATGGCTAGAGTATATAGACATGGAATGAAGTACATGGGCATTGGATAGAGTACAAGAGTATACCTAGGTTATCCATGACACACCGTGTATACCTTATACACATAGTGTACTTTTTATAGTGTAGGTAGAGGACCTCACTCTCTTCTATTTAGAAAAGTATCTATAGAGTGTGTTCCATTAGTCCATCCCTATGAGGGTACATCATGGAAGTTTTTCCTAAGTATATGATGTAATTATATCTACTTTATTAGACTCACATAGAGTCGAGAATTTGAATGTGTGACATGAGGTGTAATTCAATACCATTTCTTCCATCATAGGTTGGTCTAGCAATCATATGACGTATGTATCAGGATGTTTGATCCCCTGACTAGTAGGTTGTACCAGTTAGGGATTGTTGTCCACCATAGGCCCTAGATGGGATCCTTTATATATGAATCAAAATATAATGAGTTCCAGTGCTTGCGTTCTCATGGAGAGGTCTAATGAGAATGACCTCTTGGATGAGCTCCATCAGTGTTATTAGACTTGTGGAGTGAGTTCTCCCAAATGAATATTACTTTGAATCCATGAATAAAATCCTAGGATGGAAAGATGGTTGTGATCTTACTCAAAATTTTGTGTCTATCCTAATTATATATTAGTTATTTATTATTATTTATCATATTCTATTTTCCATTCCGTTATGATAATTAGATAACTACTATCTTAATTATTTATTTATGGTGATTTTGGGGAGTCCTACTAGGTATGTATATACCCCGCATTCATGGGATCAACCCATACATGTCATGTCTTATATAGACGATAAGCCTTTTGATGGATTCTTAGGTAGACCAAGAGTAAGTGGATCATATATGACCCTGAATGACCATGGCTGGTACTAAGAGTTACATTTTCTAGTAGTCCCATTATTTCTAGCTAGTTGGGCCCTTTAACGGGTTTTCTTTTCTTATATTTGGACCATTACAATTTCCAATACTTGTGTTTTACTAAGATTTGGAATAAAAATTAATTCATGTATTTTGGTATTAGTTTTATTTAACATTTCATGATTGTGTGGGTATTTAGAGATGTGTGAATGTGTAATGGAACCTTAGGATAAGGCCTCCCAGTTCATTGATATTCCTACTCTTTTATAATTGCAATCCCATACCCTATTAACGATAGGTTTTGTGTGTCACACTTCTCTTGATGTTATCCATGTTACCCCTAGTGGGTTAGGTCATGATAGAGTGGTATCAAATGTGGTTTATCTTAGGAACATAGTGTGTAGATTTCTTAGTTGTGAGGTTTGGTTTGGGAACTAGGGAAAAATTCTTAATGTTTTTCAAGTTAGAATTTCACGAAACGAAATCCAGTGTTGGTGTAGTGGATGATGTATCCATTCACCAAGGCTTCAATAACCAACCATTTAACTCGAGACATGCCAAAATTGGTTTAATTTATTTTTTTTACTTGGGTCATATTTTAATGGGTTGTATTATCCTTATAAATCTTGATTCAGCACCATAAGTATATTATTTTACCATTTTAAATCTTTTCCTTTCCAAGATTCCTCCATGATGACATCAAACAATGATTCTGTAGAAGGATCATGAGGATGATCTTCCTAGTGACCAGGCTTCGGTACATGGTCCTGTATATGATATAGAACCACCATGTGGTTTTTTATTTTTACCACCACCTATTAAGCATCAAGTAGTTATGGTAGTACCGGTTGAGTATGTAAATAAGATGATTTCACTCAATGAGTTTTATATTTTGACACCTATCATGTTTTACATTTAGTCAAAATCCCTAGGAGTAGAAGACTGAATAGATGAGTTCATCACCTTATCAAGGCCCCTCTTGATTAAATAGTGGTCTTAGTTATGAGTCTACCACATGGATATATAAGATGATAGTGAAGTTTAGAGACTCAAAAGTATGATGAGGTAACTCTTTCATGGATAGAGTTTGATAATATCATTAGTGAGGATTTCTATCCATCCACATTATAAGAAGTATGCATAATTGATATTATAGATCTTTATCAGAGAAACATAAATGAGTAAGATTATTCAACAAAGTTCACTAACATCTCTTGATACTCTATAGATATGGTTAGAGATACATTAATTAAGGAATAAACCCACAAGCATGGAATATTTTTAGATATCTGGTCTAGTGTGATATATATTTTCATTCATGCTTTTATATGAGTGATCGAGTGATCATTCAAGTTGGAGAGATTATTTACGGAGTAGTCACTATCAGTTGGTGCTGATAATGGGAACAATGGTGTTGAGACTTTTATAAATTGTATATGACGGTAAACTTATGAATCGTAGAGAGCTAGAAGTTTATGAAATGGTCTCGGGATAGAGGGTCTATGGTTTAGGGATCTTAGTATGGTTCTATTAAGCGGAGGGAGAGGTAATGTTTCTACCATGAAAAACAAGGAGATATCACGTGGGATTGTTTTACCTACCATTTTGATGAGATAAAGATGGTCAATGAACAAAAAAAGTAGAGGTTGTGGCTAGACCAGTGTGGTTTTTTTAGAAATAGATGAGTCAGAAGAGTTGAGAGTGTAGAACTGGTGGTTGGGAATTTGATCTCATGGCCTCACAATCCCCCGTTGGTCCACACTAGGCTCAAAGATCTGGTTGTTAGGGATCAAGAAAGTTTTAGGCCGTTGAAGATTTTGAATCATAGACAATATGAGTGATTCTTGGTAAGATATATGTGCTCTCTACATTATCTAAAATAATAATAGACATAGGAATGAGCCATTACTTTATTTCCACAACCATTTTTCTATATCTAGAGATTCTTATAGATCCATTCGCTCAACCCGTATGTATGGAGACTCCCATAAGTGTGTATTTAGTGATCATACACTTCTTCTAATAATGATACATGAAACATGGAAGACTGATCTTTTTATGGGATCTCTTCATAGAAATAATGAAAATTTATGATGTAATCTTAAGTATGATATTTCTATCCATATTTCATGATCATATTTCATATTTTAGGTTGATGATGATATGGGTTTGCATATATTGGATGATGTTTTCCTTATTTAGGGATAAAAAATATACAATGTAGGATGTTCTCAAAAATAATGGGATACAATTAATTTAAAAATAGTTATCTAGTATAATCTTTGGTGTAGTACAAACTATGAGATTTTAGTTTCCTGTATTGGTGGTGGAGAATGAGGATTTCTTCACCAAGGAGGTTTCAGTCTTACCACCTCACCAAGAAATAAAATTATGCATATATTTTCACCTAAAAACTGCCTTGATAACTTTTATAGTATGTTGGATGGTTCCCAATTATATTTATGAGTAGAGGGTGTAGGTGGAGGAGTTTTAGATGAGGGGATTTGTCAAACCTAGTGTTTCCCCTAGGTATACAAAGTTTTGTTTTCCCAGAATATGTATTAGAGTTTGGGGTTATGTGTATATTTACATCACCTATGTCTGGTGACAATCAAGAATAAGTATCCACTATAAAGTACTTATAACTCATTCAACCAATTGAATGAGGGGACATGATATTGAAGAATGACCTCAAGTATCACTGTCACCAATTCTGAGTTCAAGATGAAGATATTTTGAAGACAAAATTATGATGTCACTATGGTCACTATGAGTACTTGGGGATGTAATTAAATGTGTCAAATTCGCTAGAAGTTTTCATGGGACTCATGGACTATATTTTATAACCATCTTAGATTTTTTTAGTATTATTTATCATTGAAAACTTTGGTGTACTCAACATCCTTAAATGAGAATGAAATACACTTATGGGTGGTCTTGGACAAAATATGAGAGAAACATATTTATTCTAATCTATTGATGTTTCAGTTCTGCATTTGATAGGCCCTCTTCTTGTAAAATGTCGTCCTAATAGAGGGATTAACAGTGGTACCGACCGTGGTGGAGGTCATGAAATATGGAAAACCGCCTGTGTTTGTGATGATGGAATTAAGATTCATTATATTTTATGGATATTGTTAAATATTCATACCCGATTTCAACAATATTGTTGCACTATCTAATTATTTGACATAAAGGGGAAACCTTTCATGTTGATAGAGAGGTGACATCCACAATTTTAAGAGTTTTGGTAGAGGCTGATGAGTTCCCCTAAATCTTGAGACTCAAAGAGGTGGGTGTTGTGTATATATTGTTTTATAAATACTTTTGATTTGAGTTTGTTTTTAATATGATTAAAAGGTAAGAAGTGATGGAATATGGGTCCTGATATTTGAGATGTAATGAGTTGAATTACATAACCACAATATTGAACTAACAATGGTGGTCTTCACCCCAATGATGTAGAGAAACCTCCATATGAGTGAGTGTTTTTTCATATATTCTAACCACAAGAGTCTCAATTATATATTTTCATAAAATGATCTTAAATTTATAAAATCATTGTGTAAATATTTCCTCTATGATTTTTCTCCTAATGAATTTTATAAAGGCAGGGAGTACAACATCAATTTACAGGGGAATATGATGGAACTCATGAAATTACATGAGAATATATTGTGGGAGTTTCATACATACCCCTTAGTGGTATATCTAGGAGTTGGAAATATATATCAGGACCATTGGAATTATTTACACTGGACAAGGATGAAAATGTGTGGGGCTGATTTTGTTTCTCGTTGCCTCAGTAATCTGTAGGTGGAGGCTAAGAATTAGGTTCTAGTGGTTTTGGATCAACCCTTTTAGGTTCTAGAGTATATGTGGGATGGTAGATACAAGGAATTAATGAATAGGATTCCAATATATTCTAATGTAAATGATTTTATATGGGTTATCATAGACTATCTCATAAATTTATCCCACTTCTTACGCATCTAAGAGTAGATTTCCGTAGAGAGCATGTGACGAGTTTTTGTATAAGAGATAGATTTAATTCACAGAGTTCCCTCGATGATCATTTCATACTGTTATTAAATATTAACATCATGATTATCTATAGTATTTTAGGATAAATTGAAAACTATGTAACAGTTAGAATGGGGTTTAATCCCTATAATAGAAACAAGACTAGGCGGACCATTCAGGTTCTATAGGACATCATTTAGGCTTTCATGTTGTAATTTGGCCATATTTGGGTGGATCACCTACCCATGGAGATGTTTTAGTATAATAATTGCTATAATTACACCATTGGTATGGAACAATTTGTAGATTTTTATGAGCGTACTTGTAGGTCGACACTATGTTGGACTAATCCAGGGGGGTCTCAACTCATTGGCCTAGATTTGGTGTGATCAATAATAAGGAATGTGTAGATAATCTTTGAGTTGAATAAGACTATATAGATGTGGAAAAAATCTTATGTAGACTGATTATGGAGGACTTTGGAGTTCAAAGAGGGATAACATGTGTTCTGGAAGGTCTCCCCTAGGTGAGGATTGTAGAGATTTAGTAGGTGTGTCTTGACATCAATCAGATTCATTATCCCTTTCCAAACACTATATAGTGTTGAATAGGAGACATTCCACTTATCCCTACAACAAAAATTAGACTTGGTATATGATATCCTCCACGTTTCAGAGATTAGGAGGTATGTGCAAGAATTATCACATGTTATAGAATGAGGTTAACTATAAATCAAGGATGGATCTACCTTCAATGAGTACCCGATATATGTTTGGGTTTGGTAGTAGAAGATCGTCCAGGGGTGAGAATTTCTCGTAGTGTGTGTCTAGTGGTAGCACAAGAATATTTAGGAGATTACAATGGAGTATGAGAACAAGATGTGATCTATACACCCTCATCATTTTGAGTTGGCCTTTTATTTTTAGGATGAAAATCCCTAAGGTGGGGAAAATTCAATGAATCTTGTTGTGTATTATAAAACATTGGAATATTTTAATGAATTTTCTAGATCTTGGATCTGATTTAATAAGGGAATTCGGGGCCCAGGGAGCCTAAATGATGATATAATAAAAGTATTGAATATATTAAATCAACATAAGGTTGGTTTTATAAAATAATTGAATAAATTTCAAATGGATTCTAATATGTTGAATCTGAGACCACAGTTTAATCCAGAATGTGAGTTTACCCTTTCCATGACATTAACATTATGTTCATTTGGTGTTTAGTATTTGGATGATAAATAAATAAATAAATAAATAAATAAAATAAATTATTATTTATTTCTTTAAAATGAGATAAATCACATCAATTTAAACCCATTTATGGGTAAATCATAGGTTTAGTTATACAACCCGTGGGATTTGGAGAGAATTTGGAGGATAGAATAGGTAAATGACAAAATTACCATGGATTGATGATCAGTATCAATGAGTTTTCTTCAATAATAGATTTCATTGATGTCACCACAGACAGTAATGTAGAATCATTCTTTAACATTGATCAATCAAAACTCAATGTTGGGATTTTTTTATGTTTCATTTAATCCCCATTTAATTATATTATATCATTCATGTATCAATATTTCTATAAAATTGATTCTTAGGTTGATCATTAAAATATGTGTATGGATTTATCATCCTAGAATTAGGAATTGATATTATTTGATATTCCCTAATTATTTTATCTTCAATCATCATTATCATAGAAATGTAATAAGATGAAATAGAAAAAATATATGGATTATTCACAATGTTTATATTTTTTTCATTCCTACTATAATTCTTCGAACATCCATATTCATCTTTTCCATTGAGAAATGGTTAAAAAATACATGGTATAAGACCCTTCCACAATCATTATTTAGTGAAAATAGTAATTAACAGAGGTTTTGGATCAAGATTGATGTACTGATTTTGGTTCATGATGATTATAGAGGATTGGGGTCACATTATGAGTTATCATTTTATAGGATATGCTATTCAGAAGATACATTTATAAGAGAGTAAATTCATGTGAATATTGGTAGTGAGAATCTTGCCAACAATAAAGATTGTAGTTTGATAAAATTAGATCTACATTCTATTGGCGGGATTTCTAAATAGAGTAGTGGAAATGGAGGAAAAATAGGATCCATTTTAATACCATAGGGTTCGGTTGAACCCTAACATATATTATGTGCATTTAAAATAACACACACTTTGTAGTCTTTTTGGCTATGGTTATTTGGGTTTTGAAAAAAATTAAATATCCCATTCTATGTATACCACATACATGTTGTCTGACCAAGTACTGGTGGATCAGAATGCACCATATGGGTAAATGATTGTAGTTAAAAAAATTTAAGTGGGCACAACTCGATACATGGGAACATACATAACCGGTGTACCTAGAAAAGACTAAGTACTAGAAAATGAATAAAGTACATTAGAATGGGATGATGTAAATGATCATGGGACGAAGTACCCAGATAAACTTGGGGTATCCCATACATGTCATGTATACCCTATACACACCACATAATTTTCCATAGGTAGGTTGATTCCATATCTCTCTTTAGTTTATAGTAATATCTATAGGGTTTGTTCCTTTGGTCCAACCCTTGGAGGGTACCATGAGACACCACATCCTGAGCACATGATGCAATCCCATCTATGAGATTAGTCTTAAATATAGTATGTAATCCCTCTATATAGCTCAATATATAATCCAATATCATTTCTTCCTCCCCATGCAGGTCCAAGAATCCCATGACCTATATAAAAAGAAATTTTATCTCTTTCCTAGAGGATTTTCTTAATTAGGTTCAAGAATCCCCCTTAAGCCCAAGCTGAGAGACCCAATAGTTGTACCAACATCTTCTATGTTCTAGAGTGTACTACTTAATGGTAAGGGTTGATGATCATTACCTATAATATGATTCCTATTATTGTTATCAAAATAATGGGTTGGGTTCTACCAAATTATCATTACATTGAGTTATCGAGTGGGATCCTATGATGTTAGTTTGATTTTGACATTACATTGAGACTTGGAATCTTTATTGATTATATATAGAATATATATTATTATGTATCATATCCAGTTTGACATGGATTTGTGATGGATATATGACTACTCTATTGAGGCTTGACACTTGGGTATTTTTGGGTTCTTTACTGGGTTTGTATATACTCATACCTATATGGTCTCTTCCCTCACATGTTATGTCTTTTATAGACTACATACTTTTGGATGGAGTCTAAGGTGGACTAGGATGAGGCATAGCATAATAAATCTAGGGAACCATGGTTGGTTCTTGGAGTTTCATTTTCCAGCCATCCCCTCTTTTCTATAGGTTTCACACTTTTATAGTTTATATGGGTTTATATTTTTTTCTTTTATTCTTTCTAGTACTTTTTTCCATTCTCTAATTTGGAATATATATGGTTTTATGCCTGTAGAGATAAATTTTATATAACATTTTCACATTTTGTGGGTATTTGGAGATGCATAAATGTGTACAAGTACCTTTGACTAAGGACGCCCATGCGTGTGATATTCTTACTCAGCCCTGGTCTCCAGCCCCTGGTCTATTAGTGGTGGGATTGGGGTCTCACAATCAGCTTGATTCCTACTAGGTGGGAAATGGTGGGATGGGGCGTGACATTTATCTTTTATGATAATTTACTTTTACTATGATAATGAAATTTTTAGACTCAATATTTTTTTAAATGACCATAATTAAAATCGATCTTTTTAACTAATTAGGATATTTTATTGAAAATATAAAAACCATTTTATAATAATTATTTTCTAAAATTGATGAGTATTGATTTTAAAACAGTAATCATATAATGCATAAAAAAGTGTTTAGAAAAAAAATTTCTTAAGTTGAAAAATGTTAAGTATAGTTTTTAAAATTAAAATTAAAATTTTAAACATATAACTTTACTTATTAAAATATAGTTTCATGAGTAAAAATGTTTCATAAAATTTTAATTCATTATTATAACCTAATAGTGTTTTTAAAGTCAAGGTATTGGTGTTAAAAAATCTTATAATATTTATCTAAAAATCAATATTTTTGAAAAAATATAAAAAATACACCTTTACGATTTTTTTCAAGACCATATGAAAGGAGAAGCTATATTCCAAACTTATCCATAGTGCATTTTGGATTCATAAAGTGTCATTGATGGGATAGATAATAAAAATCAATGGAATATATATATATATATATGTATTCATCAATGATAAAGATTATTGAAAAATTGTCCAGACCAAACATAGTAACTAAGATCCATAATCTTTACATTTTTGATGGATATTATTGACGTTTTTTGAGAAATTTATCATGTCTACTAAATCTACTAAACAAGTTAACATGATTTCTAGAAGATGTCCTTGGGATGTGTCATGATATATAATTATAAGGTAATTTCTTATGTGTCATGTCCATTAAATATCATGAGAAATATTGTTTGGGGCATGATTTGAAGATTAAAGCATTTATATTTGAATTAATTATTTGGTAGAATTATCACTATTTTGAAAAGGATATTACATATACTAATCAAAATATCTTGAAATAAATATTCACATGGAAGGATTTAAATATAAACCAAAGAAGATGATTGCAATTGATCAATGACTATGATTTATCAATATATTACCACTAGAAGAAGGAAAACAAGGTCACTGATACTTCATGTTGGAATGATAATGACCCCTTATCCATTATGAGGGTTGATAAAGAGTAATATCCCACGAATTAAAAAAACTATGTTCGATAGCATATACAACACCCAACACCGAGATTAAACAGGCCATGAAAAATTTATATTTAAAAGTTATAGTTATAACCAGGATATTAAATTCGGGGGTATGAGTAATACTAAATGTTTTATTAAATAAATAAATATAAATCTCTTAACAAATAAAATCTTATTTATTAATTATTAAGAAAAAAACTCAATTTTTCAATAAAGTCATTTTATTCTTCCAAAATATGTTTTCTTCCAAAATTGTTTTTATTTTATTTTTTGAGAAAATATTATAAATATTTTTGTTGTAAATTTTATAACTTTTATTTCTTTATGTAGAAAAAATTATTTAATAAAGTATATAAAAATTTTCTTAGGATTAATTTTGGAGAATTTTCTCAAAATATTGAGTTTTAGTGAATAATGAAAAATACTAAATTTTAATTTTTAATTTTAATTTTGTTTCATTTAAATTTAATATTATGATTTTAATTTGATCTAAAATTAACATAAGAGTCATTTAATTAGAAATAATGTAATTAATTACATAATAATCATCATTATACATTATTTTGGTATAAGTTTATTTTTGGGATTAAAAACAAATATATTTTCAAGAAATGTTTTTGTTTCTTTTTGAATTTTTATCTAAAATTAATTTCTACCAATTCTAGGAGTTTAATCTCAAAAAAAGATCTGATATGTATAATTAAGAGGTTAAATTTTTTTAATTAATTGATTTTTACATTTATTCCTTATAAATAGTAAAAATTGTAAATTTTTGTTATCACTGTAAATGTAAATTAGGTAAATATAGTTAAAAATAATATGATATGGTATAGAAATAAACCCAAAACATTACTATATTTAATTATTTGAGTATATTCCACCAATAATAATAAAATATTTGAAAATATGGTAGTTTCATCTCAATTTACTTTGATTATTACTTTTATATTCTTTTAAGTAAAAGACTATATAAAAACATTTCACTCACTTAATTTAAATATTTTTAATATTTTTTTTAAATTTGATAAAGATGAATTATATTTTTTTGTAAATGATTATATTATAGATAAATTATTTTTAATCATTGGAGATAAAATAATATCCTTATATTCTTACACAATGCTAAAACATTGATGGTTCAAGCAGTAGAAAAAATCAAGAAAATGTTTTTAAGAACTCTAATAGAAAATTTTAAGGCGGGCTATAATGTAAAAATAATTTGATATATCAATATTAATTATAAGGGTTTAGTGAAATGATTATAATAAAAATCCCTTACTGTCATGATTTTATTGAAATCAAATGAAATGAATATTTTCAAAAATTAAAAATTTTGATATTTTTTAATAAACAATATTCTATAAAAGGATTTAATGTTAATAAAAAAATTTATATTGTGAAAAGTGAAATAAATTTGGTTTATAATATCCAAAGTGGTTTATTTATGGGCCAATTTTCTTTTAATATTATCACACATTATAATTATAGATAAACAAATTGATATCACAGTAATTACCAGTTGGATTGAAGGAGGGGGGGTTAAACAATGTGAGAAGGTGGAAAGTATGGCATAAAATTTTCCAAATTCAGTAAAATGAGATTATTTTAACTCATAATAATCTTATATTTCAATTATATCAATTTTATTCTATTTTTAATTAAAAATTAATTTATATTAATTCAATACTTTATGAAAATCCTAGAATTCGCCTCCCCTCACTTATAATTGGGAACCCCTTGTCGTATCCACTAAAATATTCAAGATAAATGTGGATTATTCATCAAAACATCCATACACATGATTTATAGGTATTATTTTGTGTATAATACCATGTTTATAGTGCTTAAGGTGTAAAGTAAAAGCGGTTTTTTAAGGAAGAGGTATAAACCAAATGATTTAGTTTTATTTTATCTGACACCCCATAAATGATTCTTAAAACAAAATGAAATAAAATAATTATTATATTTAATATACTGAGATGTTATTATATTAATGGAATTACCTATATCTATCTCCTCTACCAAGAAATGGAATATGAAACTATCTTTCGGGTGTACAACAGACTATTGCCTTACAAACAGATATAATTTATTTTCCATCACCACCTTTTATAGATATTTATAATAATGGTATATATATATATATATATATTTTGTATTCATGAAATAATTGTGATTATATAAATATTATCTATCATATATTTTGTTACCTTTTAATCAATTGATGAAATGCTAATGTCATTTATGCGAACATGTGGATTACCACCTCCACGAAGCAATGCAATTCATATTTCATCACCAAAACACATGGATGGTATATATAAATTATTATAAGATCTAATATTATGTTTATAATATAAAAAATATTCTAGAAAAATTGAATAATACTTACCTCATTTATCTCATGTTCGTTGAAAAGTGAAAACATACACATGTGTATGTACGACCAACCATCTCTATGAGGGTAAAATAATTAGTTTTTAAAAATAATATTTTAATTGTTTATTTGAAAAGTATAATTAAGATTTAAAAAAATTATAAAAAAATTATTATTATTATTCTAGATATATTGGAACAATAAATCCTTTGACTACTATATATACACTAAATTTGTTTTGAAATTATAAATCAAACATTTTCAAAACACCCACATGGACTTAACTGATTAAGTAATTTAATATGAAATTTTTTAAAAAATAAAATCCATGGATTAGTTATAAACTAATAAACCTTGAAAAGGTTCTTGAAAAATTAAATAATTGTTATAATTTTATTATGTTGGAGTTAAATGACATACCTGGAATGTTTAAAACCGAGGTAAGGGATTTCATGTCGGTTTACCTTCCTTGAGGTATATTTTTAAGTTTTTAACCTAATTTAATTTATATGCTCCATATACCACCCCTTTTGAATTTTATATATTTATTAATTCATATTTAATGATATTTTATGTTTTAATTTAAATTAATTTTTCCTAGGGGTCATTAATAGGATTTAGCAATGTTGTAGAAGGTTTCTTAACTCAATTTACTATTATTTGGTTATAAAACATCAATAATAATTTTCTTATGTGATGTTTATATATGAGTTTATATATAAATTTATATATGTTATATTTCAATTGTTTATATTTTATTTTTTTTATAAACAATTAATCCATCGATTA
The DNA here is from genome assembly GCA_963277665.1 of Viscum album. Classification (NCBI taxonomy): domain Eukaryota; kingdom Viridiplantae; phylum Streptophyta; class Magnoliopsida; order Santalales; family Viscaceae; genus Viscum; species Viscum album. Next base: position 5,889,676 of record OY728129.1, read on the forward strand.
ATTCTCAATTCAATTATATAATCTTTGCAAGGGCTTTCTATGTCTCATTCTTATTTTCCTGAGACGTGATTTATTTATAGCACATTGATTTCATTGAATGCTGTAATTACTACCCATTGAATTAATTTTGACATATTAATTTATGTAATTCATGGAATTTAGTGATAAGTATCATAATATTTTCCTCAATGAATATTTATTTGAATGTTACCAAATTAGTAAAGACATTCTATTACAATCTCATTTAGTTTCAAGATAATTTTTTGTCAATGTTATTAACTTATGTTATTGAAAAAAATTTATTTTATTATCCTATATAAATTAATTTTTTACATGTTTATTTTATATTTCAAACCATATTTATTTAATAAACATTAATGTTTTTTTTGAAATTGATATCAGTGTTGTGACATATTTTAGATCGAGAATCTTTATATTCTATATCATTGATTTCTAAAATGTTTTGAAGAATATTAAATGATTAAATAATCTTATTATAAATTATAATTGACCTTATTTTAAATGATTTATAAAAGAATTTTTATTATCATTTTGAATTACAACCAAGAACCCGTATTCCATGATTCGACGCTGAAATCATACCATTTAGATTTCTGGATTTGATGATGATTAAGGTGAATAAATATTTTCCATATTGACCTTAAAACCAAAAAAGGAGAAATTTGACCACTTTCATACTTGATGACATTTTTGGTTTAGAGTTTTATAATAATTTCAAAAATATTATAAAAAACAATCCTCATGGTTTAAAATAAGAATTTATTCCACTTAAGCCATATTTCCTTTTTCACATTAATACATCATCATCATCCAAATGATATCACTTCTATATATTACCCATTTAACATTATTCTTTATAACCATGGTAAAACAAAATGTATAAAGGCTGAGCTCAAATTATTTGTAAGGGAAAACATTAGAATTACCAAATGAATATCATAAGTGATCATAAGGTTATTATGATATAATCAAAGTGCATGATTATAACATAATAATATTCAAACCCATAAGTTCCTGGATCATCAAACATGAAATCAAATATCAAGGCCTTAACAAAGTAAATAGTTATTGGAATAAATAATCCCAATCCATGTGATATAAATATTGATCAAATGAAACATCATAAACCCATAATAAGCATAGATAAAAAATATTGGTAAATTGGGACATAATTAAATTTAACCATTATAAAACCCTTAAAAATTGGAATAACCATACAACTAACTTTCAATATAATTAACCGGAGAATGTAATATTTACTCGATTCATTAGAGTGCTATTTGGGAACACACATCCTATAATATTATGTAGTCTAACTTGGTACTATCTTGGATACCTCATCTTATAATATGTAATGGGATAACCTGATGTTATCTTGTACTCCCCTTCATATAATTTATAACGGGATCACCCAGTGCTATATAGGACACCATATCCTGTAAATTGTCCATAAACCACAATAATTATAAGGTATATATAGATTTCATCAGAAAACTATAAGAAATAATAATTATTCTTTTAATGACTTGATTAACCCATATAAAAGAAAAAGGTTCCCTATAAATGTCTTTGGAACATGATTAGCCTGTGGAAAAGATATATGTCATATGAAAATCTATTTGAAAGATGAAAAAACCATGGAAGAGAAATGAGTTTCATAAAAATATCCTTGGAACAATCTTATTCCATCCGAAGAAAGAATGAGTTTAGTATCAACACCAAATATCCCCAATATAGGATATTTAGTAATGAGGGTTATTAATGTTTATTAAAGGAAATAAAATTACTATACTGATAACAAAATAACGAGGAAAATAATTTTTTCAAACATAAATTTTTTTAAAAATACTTGTCTTTGTAAATAATTTTTAAATATGATGTATATCCAGAATAATAAAAAAACATTTTCATGAAAAGTTACCATATAAAATTTTTATCGATGCTTTAAATAAATGATGTTCATATTGGTAGGTAATTTTATACTTTCCGTAAAGAAAATTAAACATTCTTAGTTAAAAGGATAGAAAAGATAATTGATCGAAAAAATAACATCAATTTGAATTTTTATTATAAAAAGGGAAAAATGTAAAAAATTTATTTAATAAATCACTTTTAAAAGGTTAAAAAAGTTTTGGAAAACCTTTTTATAAAACATGGTTTTGATAGAAAAAACAAATTTCCAACCGAATAGAGAAATGATGTTGGATTTTCTTGAAAACACTTTCTCAAACATTTTATGTAACAAAGTGTGCGAAAATGGTACAATTTGTTGAAAATAAAATTAATAATCATAGTATAAAATAATTCATGATAATTTTTGAGTGGTATATCATATGATTTCTTCACTGGAGACTTTATGATAAACAATCCGGATAATCGATGAGACTGTAATATCAAAATCTTACAACTTTGGTAACTTTGAATCATAATCCCCACAAAATGATAAAATTAAATTAAATAGAAAATATAATAGGAATAAATAAATTCATTATATTATATTTAAAAGGGTATGTATATACAACACATTGAAAAAGATTTGTGTATATCATAACATACATCTCAAAGTAGGTAAATTCAGATGAAAAATCCTTTACTACTTAGAAAACTTTGAAACCGTAAAACCTCTAATATAGTTATCATTAAATGGATAATTAGGTCCCTATAAATATATTTATATGATAAATAAATTAAATTAATGGATATTATATACACCAAATAACCAAAATACGTTTTCAATCTGACATATATCTCAAAGAAATAAAAGTGAGATGAGAGAAACCCTTACTAATAGTGATATTTTTCACATGTGTATTTATATTTATAAGTAATAAGATTTTATTAATTATTTACATTATTCAGAAACTTTTTAAAGTTTTTATTAGTTTTATTTTACTTATTATCATATTATTTACAATTACTTTGTCAATGAAGTTATTTTTGGAAGTTTTGACCATATTCGACGTATGGGTCAAAACTGACATAGGTAGGTTGACTATGGTCAAAGAGGTCCTTATTTAAACGTACAATGAGTAATAATAATTATATAATTATTATATTTATACATTTATTATACTTTTATAATAAATCTTGAAATATTTTTGTGAAAGTTGAACTAATATTACGATCATGGAGACGACATGTAGTATGTACACATGAGTAATGTTCCAATTTTTCAATGATAATAATAGAATTAATGAAATTAATATTTATCATTAAATTATTATAATAATATAATAAATAACATATTAATTAATTTTATATACTTATATATAAATATATCATTATTTCTATGTTGTGTTGAAAAAATCAATCACATCGCTTGGAGGTGGTGGTCACCCACACGTTTAAGAACGACGTTAGAATTTTTTAGAGAGTGAAATAGTTAGAAATTAAATGACATATTTTATTTTTATAATGATAAATATTTCATTTTATAATTAATATTACATTTATATGACATTTATTTGTTATCTTTACCCATATTAACTTCTATGTAAATTGTTAGTGAAATATGAATCACATCGATTCATGAGGTAGTAGTCCACCGTATGCACAAGAGGCGTTATCGTATTCCTTATGAAGTGGAATGTAAAAGGGTATATATAATAAAATTACTATATAGGAATAATTATTTTATAAATATCATATATAAACTTTATATCCATAATAATACCGAACCGTGATAGGTGGTAATGAAAAAACTAATGACATCATTTCATAAGACAGTAGTTCCTTGTACACAAAAATACTTATCTTGTAACCGATTTGATGGAAGTGTGTGATTTTTTAGGTAATATAAGTAATATAAAAAAGTAATTATTTTTTATATAATTATTTTATTATATCATCTTGGTATAATAATAATTATTGGGTGTGTAGAAATAACTGAAATAAAAATGTCTGTAGAAGAACATTACCCCTTATTTGGGTATCCTCCATTAGTTTGCCGAAAAAAATGAATGGTTGTACTTATGACAAAAATAAGTATTCTTGGATTAGGTTAGGGATTTTTTTATGTTATTTTTTATGGGTTTGTATGATCCAAATGGATTTATATGTTTTATTAAGTTAGGGGAGTGAGGTCCCTTTTATAGTTCATGTGGGGTGTCATTCTTATAAATACAAAAAAAAATCACTATCGGGAATTGAATCATACTTCATGTCACTAAAATATTTATAATTTATGGGTTTAAAGGATTATATGGTCTACACATGCCTATAACAAAAAATAAATAGTTATTGTAAATATTCTGTTCCTTAACTCTGATGTTTCCATATTGTTTAACATTTTGGTTTTTAATTAAGGAAATTACATTTTTAACCTATGTAATTAACCCATTAAGTTCAAATTAAAGTTATAATTATTTAAAAACATGGACCCAAATATTATTAATACTAACTATAATTAATAAAAAATCACATGTGTGTTTAAAATTAATTTCAACAGTAGCGCATGCAACACAAAAAACATCTATTTAACTTTACATAGGCTAACAATGTTTTTTTACTATTGAAGTGAAATTGTTGTAATTATAATATAAAAAATGTTTAATGAATGGAAAATAATATATATATATATATATTAAAATTTACAAATTAAATTCAAGAAGATATGGTTATTAGTAAATTTAAATCATTTAATAAAATATCATTTATTATAGAATAACATTAATCTAAATTTTGACATTATTCATTTAATTTGAATTGATAAAAAACTAGATAGTGATGGAATTAAAATATATTATTTTAAAACCTGGTTAACAAGATACATTCCTAAAAAAAATTAATTTAAATCAATAATTCATTCAATTTACTTAGCTTTTAATATTTTTAGTATCATTTATTTTAGTTAATTATTACCTAAATAAATACTCTATAGGCATTTCTTAAGAATTTGAAGTAATTAACTCATCTATAAAAAACTTAAAAAAATTATCATGCTATTAAAAACTCATTTAAATTTAAAAATAATATTTATAACAAAAAATATATTTCTTTTTTCTATATCCCAAAGCTATATCGAAATTAAAAGAAAAAAGGGTTCCATTTTGATCTTTTCTTTACATAACTTATTATATTGGTCACCTTCATAGAATAGTACTCCCAATAACTCATTAAAATATATAAATATGACATAATAGTCTAGATATAGTCAAAATGGGGTTTGGATATGTTTTTGGTCATTTTACCATTAATATTAAATTTTAATCCCTCGACAAACTCATATTTACCTTAATTGCTATGATTAATTTCATCTCTTTTCACAAATAATTATGGTCAATAGTGAATTTAGACATATTAGAAACTAAAAATTAGAAATTATTATGATTCAGAATATGGAATCAATTTGGGAAAATTACACAAACATAAGTGGCATAACTTAAATTAAAAATCAATTCCCCACACACGGTAAGACAACAGGGTTTTAAGAAGCGTATTTTTTTTAGGAAAGATGATTTTATATTAAATCTTAAAAAATAATAATCATTGTATGAAAAAAATTTATATTTAGTGACATATAATTTGTATATTTAATTTAAAACATTCCCCATTAAGTAGATTTTTAATTAATTTAAATGGAGGAACAATATGTATTTAAAAACAATTTTTAGAAAAACCTATTTTTAAACCAAAAACAAACTTAAAATAAAAACAAAAATATATTAAATTAAAATTAATTAATTAGAATAAAAATAAATAATTTTTTTTAAATATATTCAAAATATATTGGTAATTTTAAATTACTTAATTTTCAAAGAAAAGACTTCATTCAAAAATAAGTAATTTTTGCTCTTCACTAAAAATTCTATATTTTATAAAAAAACCAAAAAATTTCATCCAAAGTAATGTAGGAAATTATTATTCCAAAAATTAATTTAATATAATGATTTAAATTCTGTAAAATTTTCAAAAAATGATTATAATATATTTATTTCCATGAAAATCTTTACAAATAATTTTTAAAGAATAAAATCTCCAAAAATTGATTAATTAATTTCTAAACACTTATAAAAAATTTATATTGATTAAGAAACACAAAAAAACACACAAAAATATATATATGAATATATATATCAAAAACTAGTCAGTAATATTCACATCGTCCAATTTAATAACTATGTTATAATAGAAATATATATCATGGGGTTTTTATGTTCGGTATTGCATGTGGAATATGCTTTTGAATATAAAACTCTTGAGATTGTGTGTTAGAGAATATAAAATGAGTGTTTCATTCCCTTTATTCTATCTAAAAAAATTTATTCTTTTAAAATATTTGAGTGTTACATTTTTAGAAAGGGTCACTTCTGACTCTCATTACTAAATAATGAAAAGAATGTTTATTTTTAACTTTTATGTAATGAATGGGTTTTCACTATGTAATGGATATAATTTTATATGATGTTCCCCTTATAAATTTATGAGGTTTTTTTCAAAGAAAATGATTTAATTTTTTTTAAAAAAATTTCTTTTCAATGTGAAAATTGTATTTTAATCAAAATTGTTTTAATGGTCTTTTTATGGTATATATATATATAAATGATAAAAATATTGATTTTACTTACCCTATATTGATGATATATTATAATAATAACATCTAAAGTTTTTATCTGGATGGATTATGATATTTTCCTGTAACCCATTTCATTAATGTGGTTAAATCATTTTGTGAAAGAAACATTGTTATTGTGTGGTTTAAGAACAAATTATTTCATGGGTTATAATTCAATTATGGTTGTTGGACATTTTTCATGATGATTTGTGGGACAATATAGCTAATTATGATTGGGTGAGACTAATATAGATCTCAAATTCATTGGGTAATGATGAAATAGTTGACTGAATATAAGTAACTCCTAAGAGATGACGGTGTTAATCAGTTAACATGTTAATCCTAAGATATTATGGGTATTAAACCCGTAGGATTGTCCCATTTCTAAGGGTTATCCTAAGGATTATATGAGGATAATGTGCCATGTTACTAACATATTTTCTATATGGTTTCTATTGGTATTTAATATTTCAGTTGATCAACATTAATTTCACATGGGTTAGCATTATTGATTCCTCAGACTCTTCTTATTTTTAAATTATTATTCCATATTTCTATATTCATAATTATGGTATTAATTTGTATTAAATATATTATGTGATAATCATACACATTAATTATCTAATCACACCCTTATGCACATATCATAATGAATATTGAAATTTTATTTTTAATTCTTCTTCTTACCCTTACTCGGAATTTTAGCTAACCCTTATTATGTTTCCATTTCCCTAGGTTATACATAAATGATTTATGTATGTTATTCCAAATAAGCTTACTAGATCTGAAGTACATAGTGGGAGATGATGTAGATTTTTTTGAATTAGTTTTTATGTATCTATGTATTTAAATAAGAGTTCGTACCAATTTTTTAAAACTCTAAAAATAAAAGGTCCTTTGGTTTTTAAGTGATCCAACGTTTCATTTGGATTTTTTGTGTATTGTATGGTTAAAATTTGGTCATATGTATCCATATCAAATCCAAAAGTGTCTTTAAGATGTTTTTGTACTGGATCTGGGAGTGTTGGACTAGGGTTGTTATAATTGATATCAGAGTAGGGTTTAGACAACCTTAGAGATTAGAATATTTGCATGCAAGTTTATCTTAATAATAATGGATACTATCATGGGGTAATATGGTGAATTTTCATCATAAGTTCAAATCCATGGAATAAATTTCATAGGTTTTATGTGAATGGATTTTTTGGTGAATGATGATATTTTGTGGGAGGTTTTATTGGGTTGAGGAATATGAATCCCTTATGTTTATGTGAATTATTATTACGAATCTAATCTATTAAATTATTAGGGATATATGTTGAAAGGTTTGAGATAACCATTGAGGTAATTTTTTTTAATATTTATTTGATTATTTATATAAGGTATTTTATTTACAGAATTATCTTAATTAAACCTTTTGTGATTTGGTTAAATTTTGGATATAAATGTATTATTTTATCATATCAAGGTTTATAAATCTTGCATATTTTCTTACCATATTTAAAACTTTTTAGTTTTGGTAAATATCTAAAAATAGTGGAATAACATGTCATCCTTTTCTGGATTATTTTATCGGTTATAATTTTATTTTAGTGCTTAATTTATGAAACATTCATCTTGAATTCTCATTTTTTAGAGAAAAAAAATACAATTTCGGTTGCAATTTAATAAAAGAGGACAATATACTTGTTAATTAAGTATATTTACATATGTTCATAGTCTATATTTTAATGGAATTTCTCATATCTATAAAATGGATCTTGAAACAAAAATTATATCCACTTACCTTTATTTTTGTTGAATTGATGATCTTTTTCACACCTAACTGGTTTATGGTTTTGTGTTTATTATATTTATCATGATCATTAACTTTTTTTTCATCAATGTTCTTTTTAAATATCAGTAATTATTTTTACATTATAGTTTTCCTCTGTGTCTATATTTTCACTTCCCCCAAACGTTATCCTATTTTAAAACATATTATGTATTAGTCATGAATACTATTTCATTTCCCTTTTCATATTTTCAAAAGGATGTTTTATTAACCCGTTTTATGATATGGGTTTTCAAAAAAAGTATTTTCTAATATCAAATCCTTGATTACTGAGATCATGTTCGAATTGTGGGGATGAAATTTATTAAGAAGTGGATAATATAATATTCCAATATTTTAAAAGAACACTATGTTCAAAATCATATATAACATGATAATCTAATCCTAAAAGAAGAATGAAATATTAATATTTAAATGCTATGATTATAATCTTTCCCTTAAAGTGGTGTTCATAAATTGTATAAATAAAATTATTAAATATATTTAAATTTCCAACCCAATAAAAATTTATTGGTTAATTCTTAGAAAATAATCACTTAGTTTTCCAATTATGTGATTATAAACTTAAAAAATATTATTACATCAAACGTGCTTTTTATTGATTTGTTAGGGAATATTTTAATTAATTTCTAGAACATTTATAATTTTTTTGACCAAAAATAATATTCTTTTTAATTATTAATGTAATACTTAAGTTAGTATGATTTTTTATAAATTTATTAAAAAATTTATTTTTTAGTGAAGAGTAAAAAATAATGATGATTTTATAAAAAAAATCATTTATTTTCATTAAAATATTACATTATTATTTGAATTTGAACTTAAATTATTTCAATTGATAATTAATTATAAGTAATATAATTAATTACATTTTAATCATCATTTTCCATATTTTTTCGAATGATAGTTTATTAAAGAAAAAAGAAAAAAATACTGAAAAAAAGATACAATAATGGAACACCCAAAAACCATAATGGAAGTGTTATTGTGTAGGAGATCAAAAGTAACGAAATCATAATAAAAGCATCAAGAACCACCCAATGAAGTGTGATATCTAGATATCAAAAGTAGGATCTTCCTTTCTTTCCAGATCAGAAGACCACTCCATGCACTCCATTCCATTAACAACAACGAGGCAGGCCACTCCGGGTTGAGAGTCCGTCTCTCCATGAACCACTAACTGAAGGGCCAATTTGTATTTAAATTGTAACATCCTGGGTAAATAAAGAACTTGAAATTTTCATATTTATTAATATTTTTTTATTAAAAGTTAATATTACTTTAAAGGGGATGCTATGTTCGATGGCGTACCCAATACGCAACAATGAGTTTCTCTGAAATCTTACGTCGAACACTAATAATATAATAATATTATTTTAAATGGTAGTTAACACCTAGTCGTTGTAATAGCGGGAATGAACAGAACTAACTTCAAAATGATTATATAAGTTTCTTAAATGTTTTTCCATTTATCCAATAAATGTTAGAGGCTTAAAATGCGGATTAATCCAATTTTAAAAACAAATACTCTAATATTCACTAAAAGGTCGATTAATAGCCTTTTGATGAAGAACCCATTTTAAATATAATTTTTGTCAATTTTATATGTTATATTTGAAAAAATAAAATCCTTTTTTATAATTGGTACATCAAAATCTACTTTGTGTAAATTTTTGTCATTTTTCGGTAAAGTTCAATTTTTAATGAATAGGGAAAATGATGTATTTTAATTCAAAACCTTCTTTTAATATAATTTATTTATATGGATTGATTATCTTTTTAAATATGGTTAAAGTGGTATTAAATTATATTTTTACCATTTAATCCAATATTGTTCATTGGAATTAATTTCACTTTGAAATTTGACATAAACAAGTGTCAATCTTTTGATAGATATTGTTTCAGAAAAACACGCTATTGGTTTTGACAACGGGAATTAATTATAAAATTAATTAATGAAACTTCTATGTTATGAATTTTGTAAAATGGACATCATTTTTTAATTCGGAATATCAAATATAGTTTAGTGTGAATTTTTAGTATTTTTCTGAGAAACTTCAATTTTTGATGAATAGTGAAACCACTAAGTGGTTGTTAAAAAACTGAATTTTTCATTTAAACGAAACTTCACCACTTAGGTGAATTGAATTTCATAAATTTGAAATACATGTTTGTCATTAGTATGTAAAATGTGGTTCAATGGGATGAAAATAATTTTCAGTGAATTGTAACTTTTGAGTTTTGTTAACCGTGATTAAAGGTAATTAGGGCAATTTAAGGTAAAAATTATATCATAAAAATATAAAAATATCTTGAAACTTGTCCTACCCTTATTGGATGAGTCATGGCCGACCAAGACAATCCATGGGTAAATTTTTGGGACCCCATGGAGCCACTTGGGTAAGATCATGACATTAATACCTTTTATTTAAAGTAAAAATAAAAGTGTCACAAACATGTATTGTTTTTATAAAACAGTTTTTACAAGGGGTTATACAAGGGAAATTTTCAACTATAAATATTAATTATAAATATAAAACTATTTCCTACAACATGGTAATTTTTTTTTATAATTTTTAGACATTAAATAAATAAAATTATTTATGACACAATGATGATGCAGTGTTTACGTCATTAATGAATAAATTAAATAAATAAGAAGATAAAGTTTAAAAAAATATCAAAACTTGTACAATACCTATTTTATGATTTTATATAGAACATGGGCCAGCTTATCTATAATCGTATTGATTTTTGGGGCTTTAGAAACCGAATTTCATTTGATAATAAAATAATAGTTTCATGATTTCCAAAAGAGCCCCTCCTCTCCCTTATAAAAAGACCCCACTTCCTACCCATATCTCACACTTATAAAGCCCATTGGCTCGTCCAAAATCTACTAAAATAAGCTCCTATGATCCCTCTCTTCATCCTAGAAGCCTTAACTTAGGCATAAATCACTTCAAGAAACCCGTTTGGTTCAAACCAAGGAGAGCTACCTGATTTAAAGGTAATGTCTTCTCTTATGTTTTTTTGTTTTATTTTCCTTCTCCAACCCCATAAACTCATTTTATTACTTTATTTTATAAAAATACTATTATCTTAAATATACTAGGATGTTTTTATCAGAATTATTTGAGCTAAACTTACACACACCTCTGTCTAATGGTTAAAGAACATACTGTTTCCATCGATGGAGAATTACTGCCTCACGAAAAGATGATTGTTCTATCTTCTCCTACCACCTATCATGGTGTCCATTATGATGGAAATATATTTATATATGATATATATTATATTTATTTCCTCTCTATTATTCTGTATTTTATATTTAAAACATACCTTTATGCTTTTCATGTTGTGCAAATGTGATAATTTCATTTGGGGAAGCGTGGACTACCTCCCCCTCATGTGATGTGAATCGTTCATGCAATACATGGAATGTATAATGAATTAAATAATGAAATTATGTGACCTATATAACATATATATTATACTGTAATTATAATATATATATATATATCTCATTTAGTTTTAATTCCATTAATATAACAAAGAAATGAACGTAGCGTTCATGCGTACGTACGACCTACTGTCTTCAGGAACGGTGCATTTCATTTTTATCTCCAAATGTTATGGAAAAGTATAAAACTAATATATATTGGATATATATGATATTTAAATCATTAATACAATTTTCCATATGATGTAATTATAACTACACGGACAATTCTTTTCAAACAAGTTCATTTTTGACTCATGTACCGAACATCGACAAAATGTATGATATGAACTCACATAATTAACTAATTATTATAACATGTAAATATATGATCTGAATATATTAATAAACTTTAAATTATATCCTTAATAAATTATAAATTTACCTAAGTTTATTATTCAGGAATATAAAGAAACGAACAAGACAAGTCGGACTCGAGGTAAGGGATCCTACCTCTCTCTTTTATTTTAAGTACTCTCTTTTATGTCACTTCTTTTAAGCTCCTATTTCTTATGTTGGGGGATGTTATTTTATATTATTCTTACTATAATATTTATGTCCATATGATGAGAGATCTTATTTGATATCATCAATCTATTTTTTGGATGATTTAAGTGGCGCTGTTAGGCTGCCGATATTTCATAAGGGATTTCTTATCTCACTTTTAATTCTGTGAGATTTCCATTGTTAGCCACTTATTTATTTCATGTGGTGTATTGTGTATTTCCCTTTCATTTATATTATCATTATTCTATTTATATTCATGGTATTATGTGATTCATTTGGTGTTTATTATCTTTTGGTCATACGACTCGATTGATCACAACGAGGTAAGGGGTTTTTATCTCATTTTTTGTTCCCATGAGATTCATGCTACATTTGCCACTGTTTCCATTTGTGTGGTGTATGAACTTCCCATGATAGTATTATTTGTGTAATAAAATTTAATTTTTGGGTATTTACATCTTCATTATATGAGCCTTCTTTTATGAGGTGTACGTCTAGAAAGTTACCCGAATCGGTAAAGGAACAGAACCACAACCAGAGAGCCACAGATTACCTCGAGAAGCTCCATCAAAATTAACTTTTAACCACCCAAAAATAGGTTCCTTCCAAAAAAATCAAATGTTCCATGCGGAGGCCTAACGATTCCATTGATACCTATTTTTTTTATTAAAGAAAAACCATGAACCAAGTTGAAGCAAAAATGCTTCCTCATTATTTCTACATTACGCATAGTAGCAAGAATAGCTAATAAAACCCAATTGAACGAGAAGGAAAAGCTGTCATGAATCACCTTATTTCAAGAAAACCAAGTAAAATAAATAATTTCAGTAGTATAAACCCTAAAAAGATCCAATTATTATAGAGAAAGAGAAGTTGAATGCCAACCTTGGAGATATTCTTTGATAGAAGACACACCCCACATAGGGATTTCAAAGATATAAAAAAAACCTTCCACATGGATGAGGCTGTAACCCAACTAAGAAACAAATGATCAATATCTTCCCTATTTTGATGAAAAAATACACATGAATAAGAGAGATAAATAACACATTTTTGAAGGAAACAATCAGTCGGAAGCATCCCATGAGCATGTATCCAAAACAATATTGTCCGAGAAGGGTTAATAAAGTTCATATGAAGAACCCCATGAACTTATAACCTATATTTCATGACAAACAATGTCTAAAAATTTCCTATAAGTCAGCAATCCATTTATGACTGGTTTCAATTCCCAAAAATCCTCTCTGATAGAGATGCAGTATCTATTGACAATATTAATAATATGATTTGATAGACCCCCCATATTATCAAGCTAATATATAATTATGGCATCCATATCAGCATTTAAATCATTATTATTCAATGCATGAACAAGGGGACAACTAGTCCAATTGGCCTTCAAAAAGGATACAGATGAATTCCTTGAAACAAGCCATCTAGAATGAGAGTCAATAGAATAAAAATGGATTTAAAAGCAGGCCAAATAGATGAATCATGATGATTAAAAACCCCATTCTTGATCCTATATCTGAATTTATTTCGGACAAAGTCAAGATTCTCAGAATTACCATTGATAATCCTTCATATGAATGAAGCCTATTAAGAATCATTAAACATATCAGGATATTTAATACCAATACCCCCTACATCACGGGTTTTACAATAATTATTCCACGAGACCATGACTAATTTACTCTCCATAATATTACCACTCCAAATGAAATGTTTAATAGAAACAATAATGCTCTTGATGAGAGAGACCACCAACTTATAGACCATGAAATAATATAAAAACATAGAAATAATCATAGCTTGAACCAAACAAATACAACCCTCTAGGGAGAGGGAATTTCCCTTCCAAGTAGCAAGATGCATTTTTGACTTTACTAAGAATATAAGAAATGTAAAATTCTTTAGGCCTCCCCAAAAACATAAGAACACTCAAATATGTAAAGGTAAGAACTCATTCATGAATACCCAAATCCATGATAATACCCATCTTTATAGAAATGTGAAAAATTTTACCAATGAAAAAAGGACTTACTACAACTGATCTCTTGCACTGATACTTTTTCATAATGAAAAAGGTCCACTTAATATTTTTAATATTTCTCTTATCCTATTTAGTGAATAGAAAGATATCATCCACATACAATAATTGAGTGGGAGAAACAATTCCTCTACCAATAAGAATAATATTTAGTTTCCCATTTCCAGCGATAATAGAATATAATATACTAAGATAATCCTCCACAATGGAAAAAAGATGGCTGAGAGTGGTTCACCTTGTTTCAGACCTATAAAACAAGAAAAATTTCCCTTATGTAATCCATTAACAAGGAAAGAGATATGAAATAACAAAAAAATGGTTTTAACCAAATTAATAAAAATATTATAAAAAAATGCAAAACCTTATAAATTAAATTCCAATTTATAGTATCAAAAGCATTCCTAACATCAAATTTGAGATAAATATTACCATATCTTTTAGATTTGTTAAAAAGGATAACACATTCTAAGGTAGTAAGGATGATATATTGAATATACTTACCATTAATAGAGCCAAACTAATTAAGGGAAACAATATTACTAGCAATAGAGGATAACCTCATGTACATGATTTTGAAAATGGTATTAAAAATTGTATTGATCATGGAAACTAGCCTCAAAAAATGAATCCTATTAGAATTCTCTGTCTTTGGAATGAGAGAAAGTAATTTAGAATTCATACCATTAGTAAGAGATCCACCTTTAAAAAAACAAGTAACCAACCTGTATACATCAACATGAATGACATCTTAGTATGTTTGAAATAAAAAAATTCTCAAAACCATTTAGATCAGGGGTGCTATCAGACTTTATACTGAAGGTTGCTTCCTTGATTTCAAAGTCCAAATGGATGGATTTAAGGTTGTAATTATCCTATTGATTGGAAAGACTTAGAATAATAATCTTCAATGGATCAATAATAGGGGCATGTCCATTAAAGATATCCTTAAAATAAGTAACAACATGCTCAGAAAGATCCTTTCTGTTGTCAAAGACATTATTCCCATTTTTGGCCAAAGAAATAGGCCTTGAAACCTTCTCAATTCTCTGAAAGTAGTTGAAAATTTAGAATTTCTATCACCATCTCTCAACTAATTAGCCTTAAAATTGCTTCTTTGGAGAGAATCTTTGAGATTCAGCAAGTTATTAATCTTTAAAACAAGATGAGTCTCACCCAAAACATCATTAGAGAAGTCATTTGAAGAATTATTCTCTTGCATGTGTTAAAGAGATTTCTCAAGAGAGGAAATTTTATAATCAAGAAAACTGAAATGAAATTTACTGCAATATTTCAATGTTCTCTTAATGTTTTTTAGCTTGATGACACAAGAAAAATCATTATCCCTACCATTTTAAGAACTCCAGGTTTGATGGACAATTGTACTACACATAGGATGATTAACCAATGATTTATTAAATCTAAGAGTAAAATGTGCTTTGGGATTCATACTCACAAGGTCAAACAAAATGAGGTGATGACCATCATTAATTTTAGAAAAATTAATACAATAAATAGATCCCCATAAATCAAGAAAATCTTTTATGAAAAAAGCCCTATTAATTTTTCATAAAGAAAATCAATCCAAATCACTCCTATACCATGTATACTTATTCCCAACAATGTTAAATTAAATCAAACCATTATCATCAATGCATGAATGGAAATCTCTTTAAGAAATGAAGATAGTCATGGATCCAATATTCTCATAAGAATTCATGATGGTGTTAAAATAACCAATTATAGACCACATACTATGGATGTTAGAGTTTAGAGATCCAATATCTATCCATAAATTCCTATAGTCTAGATAATAGTTATGGGCATAAATAAAAGAGCATAAATTTTGCAGCCCTTGAAAATTGAAAGAGCATGTGACATGCTGATTAGTATTAGAAATTAGGGAGATATTAGATAAAGAACAATAAGAGTGTCAACTGGACCTCTGGACGAATCAGGAACACCCATATCTTGCAATGTCACATTAGCACTAGATAAAATAATAACCTTGGTTTCTTCAACCCGTGCGGTAGTACCACATATAGAAAATGTATCCTCAATCAACCCTTCCAGTGAAGCAGAATCTACACTGAGTAAAGAAGGAACCATAGTTTCCACTCCCTTTATATCAGAATCTGCATTAAAAGAAGCACGAGCCTTGATCAAGCTATCCAATACCATAATATAATTCCTTGAACAAAATTTCGCCACCAAAAATGGGGATGTTATAGGTGAAATAGAGGACACACAAAAATTAGTAATGACCTGGGAAATTCCATCAGTCTCACTATCATGTAAAGATACCACAAGAGCCCAATTGTTATCCTCCAAATCCTACCACAATAAAAAATCATCTCCCTTTTTTCAAAAAAACAAGGTTATAAATCTTAGAGGAGATGTTATATTCCAAAATGCGATCCTCCATGCACATGTATCCACCATATTTACCCATTTCATGTCCAATCCTAGGAAAAGGACTAGGCAGATCAGGAATCCTACCTTGTTCAATATCTTTAGAGATATCTACCCAGGATTTCATAGAGGTAACTATAACTTTGGAAGGAATAGGTATATCCTTTTAGGGCTCCTCCATTTCCATAAATGCCTTATTAATTTTTTATTCTGGTTAAACTCCTTCTAATCATTCTCTTTAAGAACCACATTAACTTTCTTTAGAAGCATCCCACAATTCCCCATAGAGTAAAAAAGAATGTTGCAAACATCACAAAAACGAGGAACACATTCATATTATATGTTAAAATCAATATTATTACCATTATAAATATACGTGACACTATTTTCTCTTTTGGTTTCCAAATTAACATCAACCAGAATTCTAAAAAAATAGCCATGATCCCCCTTCAATGTTTTCTGATCCATTCTAATAAGAGTGTCAATGCATGAATAAAGTTCATTAAGGATCTTAGGATTCCAATACATCCAATTCAACACATGATGTTTGATCAAAATCTAGGCCTTGGTTTGATTATTATTAAAAGGATTAAAGTTAACATCCCATTTAGATATTATTAAAGTTCTAGGTTTGAGATGTAGGTTTCCAAGATCCCATACTATATTAAAATAATCCCCTGATTGAATAATGAAATGAAAAAACCCCTCCTAATAGGAATCAATTTCCAGTTACTAAAACCTGACAATGATATATTTTATTTTTAAGATCTAGGTAAGACCATGGTTTATCACCCTTAAAATAAATTATGTGACCAAGAATTAAAAACATAAAAAGATCAATACATTGTTGCAAAGCCTTCAGATCCGCGGATACAGAAAAACCACCATTATAAAGTCTTGTACAGTTAGAGGAATGAGACAAACTTCTTTTTCTTATAATAGAAGAAATGAATATATCTTCGGAAAAAATGCCTTACTTTATCTCCATAGAAGAATTTGTGGGATCCGATGAAGGGCCAAGACCCTGAGTTGAGAGATGATAATCCGTGAAAGAAAACTCCAAATTAGGGTTGAACGAATCCATGATGTGAATCAAGTAATACTCCAGGATTGAGCATATATGTTGTTTCTTGGTTGAAAGGAAATTTCTTCCACTCCCTCTACTTTTCCCCTACAAACCCTAAAATAAAATATATTTCATTTTCTTACTCCTATGGATTTTGTGAATGTTCATTTTTTGGTTTAAAAAAATATACTTTTCTGAAAAATATTTTTCAGTGAATTTTAAATTTTCATATAATTAATTTCTACCAGTTATGGAAATTGATTCATAAAAAAATAATCCCATATTTGAAATCATGTGGTTCAATTTTTGTAAATAATTTCATTTTTTTCTTGGTCTCCAGGAATATAGACCATAAATTTTTTTTTACCACGCTAATGGTAAATCAAGTAATTACGTTTAAAAATAATATGATAGGTGTAACACCCCAAGCTTCCACGGTACGTTTCCCTTCGAATAATGCGATAGCATGTGTTGTACGCAACCTCGAGTTCTAACACACACGACAACTAATTAAACTAGCCGTTGTGAATAGTAATACCTACTTTTTGAAATCATATATATTTTATACTTCAAAATGGACTTCATTTTTGGATTCGGAATATTGAAATTAACCTAGGGTGAAATTTTGGTACTTTTCAGATAACTTTTATATTTTAATGAATAGTGAAAATTACTAAATTTTAATTAAAAACAACTTTTTTAATCAAAATAATTAATAGTGATAAATTGTGAATTTGAGTGGTTTTAAAGTATATTTAGAATATATTTTTACCATTTAATATAATGTTGGTCATTGGACATAATTTTACAATTAAACCGAACATAAACAAGTGTCAATCTTTTTATAGTTATTATCTCTTAAAAACACGCTTTTTGTTTTGACAGCGGGAATTAATTTTAAATTAATTTCTGCCACTTCTGTGTTTTGAATTTAGAAAAATGGATTCCATATTTGGAATCAGGATGTTCAAATTGTTTAAATAGGTAACTTTTATTTTTAGACATTTTGAATAGTTACTGTGGCAAATATTTTATTTACCATGGTTAAAGGGTAAATCCGGTAAATAAGGGTTAAAAAATAATATTATAATAATACAAAATTACCCTAAAACGTGTCCTAACCTTATTGGTGGACACATACCCGACCATGGGCATCCTTGGGTCAATTTGGGGACCCCTTGGAGCCACTTGTATGTGGTAGGGACACATTATATTAATAAAGTTAAAATAAAAATAAAAATGGCATAAGCTTACATCTTTTAGAAGAACAATTTTTACATAGGGTTATACATGTTGGATTTTCGATTATAAATATTCATTAGAAAGCTAAAAAGATTTTCTACATGATGATATTTTATTTATAATTTTTAGACATCAAATAAGTTAAATTATTAATGACACAATAATGATGCAATGTTTACCTCATTAATAAATCATTGAAATAAATAATATTATAATGATTAAAATATTATCTAAAACCTGTCCAATTCTTATTGGTTGATGTTATTTAGAATATTAGTCATCTTATCTTCGACCTCAATGATTTTTGGACCATTATAAACCGAATATAATTATATTATAAAGTAATACTTTCACTCTTTCATAAAGAGCCCCTCCTCTCCCTTATAAAAGGAGACCACTTCTACTCATTCCTCACACCTCTCAAGCAACTTGGCTCGTCCAAACTCTGCCCAACTAAGCTCCCCACATCCCTCTCCTCCTCCTTGAAGTTTCCCCTTAGGCAGAAAGCATTTCAACAAGTCCTTTGGTTCCAACCAAAGTGAGTTACCTAAATTAAAGGAGGTTAACCTACCCCAACCAAGGAAAAGTACAAGGTAAGGGTTTACTTTACAACCTCTTCATTATCCAAGGTTGTTTATACGTAATAATCTACTGGGATCTCTTTATCCACATCCATGTTTCTTAAAAATGCATTTCAAAACATTTTTACTATTTACTAGAATATGAGTTAAAGTCATTTATACCCTTTTTGACTTTTATAAGTGGTTTATAAAGGAATCTTTCGGTCGTATTCAAAACAAGGTCCTTTTTAACCTTTTCGACAGAATTGAGGTAAGAATGTTTTTTTAACTTATACGGCGGGTGCGGTTATTTTCCGCCGTTATAAAATCGTCTAAGCATTCCATACAAGCTTATAAGAATATTTTCAAAGAAAATGTTTTATTTTATATGGACCTTAAATGATTTCAAAATAAAAGGAGATACTTCTTTAAAAAGAATTTTGATTTCATCTATGTCAACATCCTTTGATGGGTTTTAAGATTATTTGAAGTTTATTTATTATGATACAGAACTTCTATATTGTTTTGAAGGTTTTGTGATATGTTTGACTGTGGATGTGCTATTTTTATACCATTCATAGTTTATGGTGAAAGTATTGACATTTCGTATGCTAGTTCCAATAAGAATGTTTATGTTATATTTAAATCTTTACTTCATATGAATGTGTTGGACAAGTATGTTCCAGGTTGGGGACTGGTTAAAGTAAGCCCTCCAGGTTGGGGACTAGTAAAAGTAAGCCCTCCAGGTTAGGGACTGGTAAAAGTAAGCCCTCCGGGTTGGTGTCCGGTTATTAGAGGCACTCCGGGTTGGTGTCCGGTTATTAGAGGCACTCCGGGTTGGTGTCCGGTTATTAGAGGCACTCCGGGTTGGTGTTCGGTTATTAGAGGCACTCCGGGTTGGGTTCCGGTTACAGTTAGCCCCAAGGTCTTGGGACGAGGCCTTGAAAAGTAATTAAAGTTTAGCATTATGCATTACAACATTATGAAAGTGGTTATTGATATTGCATGTGATTATTCGATTAGTAGAATATCCATGTGAATAAGTAAATGGCATTATTTCATTTTACTTTTTCCATACTATGTTGAAGTTCAATTTTAAAAGGCTTTTGTTTTAGTAATTCATTGCCTTAAATGTTTATGATTATTTTGAATGTTCCGCTATATTGTTATCCTTACTGGGCATTTGAGCTCACCCCTTTTCTATGTTTTATTTTTCCCAGGTAGTGAAGAAGTAAATTATGAATGACTTGCAGGGATATTATGAGGGGTTAATAGTGTGGATATGAAGACTTTGTTGTTGTAGTAGTTTTTCACTTTGAAATGTAATGTAAATCTTTATGATTATATCTAGTGTTTCCAAGGCTACTAAACCAATCGGTCTTTCAGGATTTGATCTTTCTTGTGATCATGCCAATGTTATGTAGTAATGCACCGACTCTAGGTAGCTGGGGTCGGGGCGTTACAGTTGGTATCAGAGGAAGTTTAGTACAAACCTTGGAAACTAGATTAAGATAAACTCTGATTAGAGCACGTAGACCTAAGATGAACTTTGAGGATTAGTATAGAAGAACTTCCTAGAATTTTGGTATTGTAGAGATTTTGTGAGTTTTCCGAGCAATACATCCCTGTCTGGATACGAGAAGGTAGAGGCGGCTCTGGCACAGATGTACCTAGGGGTAAAACCCGAAAACACCGCTTTGAGCTAGACTCGAATGGGAACTGGTGCACGACAACGGGCCTTGCTGCACTCTTGGTTACGACACTCCCGGGGGATATGCTTAGGATAACTCTCATTTTCTTTACAAATCATTTTGAAGGGATTATGAGTATATACTTTCTCAAAGAAAACATTCTTATGATTATGGATTATATCCATAAATAGTTCAATTTATGTTAAGTGTTTTATAAGTATGGTATTATGTATTTTGATTCATAAACTGATCTAGTTTATGCCATTGTTTAGAAATGGCGCCTAGTGGAAGAAATGGAAACCGTATCAATGCACGCACTCCATGTAGGGATTTCCCTCCTGCTCAAGATAATTATAGTGGGGCTGGTGATGCAACTGGTGCTGATCAACTAATCACCATACTGGAACAACTTACTCAGGTTATGAATAATAACCTTACCCGTATGGAGCACCCTGATCCGCAGCGTGGAGGATCATTGTTAGATCGATTCATGAGGCAACAACCACCAACGTTCAATGGGAATACAAATCCATTAGTAGCTGAGCAATGGATATTTTCCCTAGAGAAAATATTTCAGGCTTTGGGGAGTAGTGAAAGGGAAAAAGTTATCATGGCAGTTTACCGCCTCACTGGAGATGCTGATCAATGGTGGTCATTGATTCAAAATACGAAGGAAGATGATGAAGTATCAAATATGGAATGGAGGGAGTTCAAAGATCTGTTTTTAGAAAAATACTTCCCTCGCGACCATCGAGCAGATATGGAAAGGCAATTTCTGAGTCTGAGACAAAAGGAGGATGAAAATGTCACAAAGTATGAGGCTAACTTTACAAGGTTAGCGAGGTACGCTGGTGATTATATTCATAACCCAAGAAGTAAGATTGATCGTTTCTTTGATGGGTTAAAACCATTTCTCCGTCGAGCGTTAGTCTCACAATCCTTTTCATCGTACGAAGACATTGTCTCATGTGCTATCAAGACCGAAAAAGAATTCTCTAAGTCTTATGACTTTAAATCAAAGCAAGAGAAGAAGAGACCTGCTGATCAATCTGGGAATGGAAATAAGGGGAAGAAGGGAAAGGTTGAATATCCATCTTGTGGTAAATGCGGGAGGAAACATCCTGGTACTTGCTTAAAGGGAATGGGAGTCTGTTACAAGTGTGGTAAAAAAGGCCACCAAGCTCATGATTGCAAGGGGAAGAAGGAAGCTACCAACGTTCAGTGCTACAATTGCAGGGAGATGGGGCATTATGCAAATGCATGTCCTAAGCGTCAGGAGAACTTACCTCAGAAAAGGCCAAGGGATCAAGGCCATGCTTATGCTATCACTACTGCTGAGGTAGAAGCTCCAAAAGACGTGGTGGCAGGTAATTTAATGGTTTCCTCAAGTTTAGAAAATGCATTATTTGATTCTGGATCATCGCATTGTTTCATATCTTCCCAGTTTGCTAAGAAAATTAGATATTTCCAATTTGATTTAATAAGGGAGTTGTCAGTTAAAACTCCTAAGGGAAGTATCGTTGCAACAATGTTTTGTGAATCAGTCCCCATTAGAGCACAGAAATTTTCTTTATCTGCTGATTTCATCGTCATACCTATGATTGAGTTTGATATAATCCTCGGTATGGACTGGCTTTCGGACTATGATGCGAAGATTTATTGTAAGAAGAAAGAGGTTACGATTCTTGATGATAATGATAAGGAGCACCTTATTTTTAGAGCAGAATCGTCACCACCTAATTCTTATTTAGATCCACCCCCAGTAGCTCAACTTAATTCAATTATTGGGGAGGAAGAGAATGAAATAACTGTCGGTGAGGAAAGGAATGTTCAAATAGAGGATGTACCTATTGTGAAAGAATTTGTAGATGTATTTCCGGAAGATTTACCTGGACATCCTCCAGAACGAGAAGTTGAGTTTTCTATTGATTTGATTCCGGGATCAAGGCCTATATCGAAGACCCCTTATAGAATGGCCACTGTAGAGTTAGTCGAACTAAAGAAACAACTAGAGGAATTGAGTAATAAGGGATTTATTCGCCCTAGTGTTTCTCCATGGGGAGCCCCTGTTCTTTTTGTTAAAAAGAAAGATGGATCTATGAGGTTATGTATCGACTACAGGGAGATCAATGCTATAACGATAAAGAACAAGTATCCCCTACCTCGTATTGATGATTTATTTGACCAACTGCATGGAGATCAATACTTTTCAAAGATTGACCTTCGATCTGGATACCATCAGTTGTGTGTGAAGAAGGAATACATTCCGAAAACAGCATTTCGAACCAGGTACGGGCATTACGAGTTTACTGTAATGCCATTTGGATTGACTAATGCACCCTCTGTATTCATGGATCTAATGAATAGAGTTTTCAAGGAGTATCTCGATGAATTTGTGGTGGTATTTATTGATGATATCTTGGTATACTCCAAAACCTACGAAGATCATGAAAATCACTTGCGCATTATCTTGAAGACTCTGAGGAGGCATGAATTATATGGGAAGTTTAGCAAGTGTGAATTCTGGCTTCAGGAGATTTCTTTTCTTGGCCATATTGTCTCAAAAGATGGAATCTCTGTTGATCCTTCTAAGACCAAGGCAATCCACGAATGGCCAGCACCTACGAGTATAACTGAGGTACGCAGTTTTATTGGTCTGGCAGGTAATTATCGACGTTTCGTCCAGAATTTTGCCCGATTGGCTAACCCATTAACGAAGCTCACACGTAAAGGGTTTAAATTTGTTTGGACAAAAGAGTGTGAAGAATGTTTCGAAGAACTGAAGAGAAGATTAGTCAATGCTCCTATATTGACTCTACCATCGGGGAATGATGGGTTCGTTATTTATAGTGACGCATCGAAGAAAGGACTTGGCTGTGTCCTTATGCAGAATGATAGAGTTATTGCCTATGCATCACGACAGTTGAAAATTCATGAACAAAACTATCCTAATCTTGATCTTGAGTTAGCAGCTGTGATCTTTGTTTTGAAGATATGGAGGCACTACCTCTATGGTGAAAAATGTTAGATTTATACTGATCACAAGAGTTTGAAGTATATTTTCTCACAAAAAGAACTCAACATGAGGCAAAGGAGATGGCTTGAATTACTCAAGGATTATGATTGTACGATACACTACCACCCGGGGAAGGCAAACAAGGTGGCAGATGCTTTGAGTAGAAAATACCATGGAGTTTTGAACAATATGAGAATTGAAAGGGATCCAATTTTCATGGATCTAGTGAAGATGGACATGGGAATAACCAGTGAAGGTGAAACATTAATTCTTTTTCAAATGGTTGCCAAACCATCTTTACTAGAAAGGATTAAGAGTTCTCAGACCGATGATGAAGAATTCCAAAAGAAGATTAAAGCTGTGAATGATGGGAGATTGAGAGACTTTGTGTATGAAGATGGAATTTTGAAATTCGGGAAGAGAATTTGTGTTCCCAATATACCTGATCTAAAAAGGGAATTGCTGGATGATGCTCATAGTTCCAATTTCTCTATACACCCTGGGAGCACCAAAATGTATAGAGATTTGAAGGAACATTTTTGGTGGGACAACATGAAGAGGGAGATTGCTGATTTTGTGTCAAGATGTATGGTTTGTCAACAAGTGAAAGCTGGAAGGCAACAGCCTGGAGGAGTCATGCAACCTCTTCCCATACCGGAGTGGAAATGGGACAATGTTACGATGGACTTTGTCATGGGGCTACCAAAGACTCCTAGAAGGAACGATGCAATATGGGTTATTGTTGATCGTCTTACCAAGACAACACATTTTCTTGCTATAAGAGAAGATCTACCCCTGGAACGTCTAGAAAGACTATATATTAATGAAGTTGTGAGACTTCATGGAGTACCCCTATCGATTATTTCTGATCGTGATCCCCGTTTTATTTCAAGATTCTGGAAAAGTCTTCAGAAATCCCTGGATACTGAACTTCATTTGAGCACTGCTTACCACCCTCAGACAAACGGACAATCAGAACGGACTATTCAAACCTTAGAAGACATGTTGAGATCTTGCTCACTTGACTTTCAGGGTATGTGGGATCAATATTTACCTTTGGTAGAATTTTCCTATAACAATAGCTTCCATTCGAGTATTCAGATGGAACCATATGAAGCGTTATACGGAAAGAGTTGTCGTACACCAACCTGTTGGGATGACGTTGGTGATAGAAAACTTGTAGGCCTAGAACTGGTGGAGGAAACGGTGGAAAAGGTGAAAGTAATCCAAAATCACATCAAAGCAGCTCAAAGTAGGCAGAAGAGCTATGCCGATAATCGAAGGAAGGATTTGGAATTTCAAGTCGGTGATCATGTTTTTCTGAAGGTATCTCCGTGGAAGGGAGTCATACGTTTTGGTAAGAAAGGTAAATTGAGTCCCAGGTACATCGGACCTTTCGAAATTCTAGAACGAATTGGGGTTGTAGCTTATCGATGGGCAATGCCGCCAAGTCTCTCCAAAGTTCATGATGTGTTCCACGTATCTCTATTGAGGAAATACATGCCTGATCCGACGCATGTACTCACCTATGAGGAATTAGAACTGGAACCCGATCTGTCTTATTGCGAAGAGCCCGTCAAGATTCTTGATACGAGAGAACAAGTGCTGAGAAACCGGAAGACGCGTCTGGTAAAGGTTTTGTGGAGAAATCATAAGATGGAAGAGGCAACGTGGGAACTCGAGGAACTTATGATGAAGAACCACCCGAGTCTTTTTATGCAGTAATACCCTAGAAATTTCTAGGACGCAATTATTTTAAGGAGGGGAGAATGTAACACCCCAAGCTTCCACGGTACGTTTCCCTTCGAATAATGCGATAGCGTGTGTTGTACGCAACCTAGAGTTCTAACACACACCACAACTAATTAAACTAGCCGTTGTGAATAGTAATACCTACTTTTTGAAATCATATATATTTTATACTTCAAAATGGACTTCATTTTTGGATTCGGAATATTGAAATTAGCCTAGGGTGAAATTTTGGTACTTTTCGGATAACTTTTATATTTTGATGAATAGTGAAAATTACTAAATTTTAAATAAAAACAACTTTTTAATCAAAATAATTAATAGTGATAAATTGTGAATTTGAGTGGTTTTAAAGTATATTTAGAATATATTTTTACCATTTAATATAATGTTGGTCATTGGACATAATTTTACAATTAAACCGAACATAAACAAGTGTCAATCTTTTTATAGTTATTATCTCTTAAAAACACGCTTTTTGTTTTGACAGCGGGAATTAATTTTAAATTAATTTCTGCCACTTCTGTGTTTTGAATTTAGGAAAATGGATTCCATATTTGGAATCAGGATGTTCAAATTTTGTAAATAGGTAACTTTTATTTTTATACATTTTGAATAGTTACTGTGGTAAATATTTTATTTACCATGGTTAAAGGGTAAATCCGGTAAATAAGGGTTAAAAAATAATATTATAATAATACAAAATTACCCTAAAACGTGTCCTAACCTTATTGGTGGACACATACCCGACCCTGGGCATCCTTGGGTCAATTTGGGGACCCCTTGGAGCCACTTGTATGTGGTAGGGACACATTATATTAATAAAGTTAAAATAAAAATAAAAATGGCATAAGCTTACATCTTTTAGAAGAACAATTTTTACATAGGGTTATACATGTTGGATTTTCGATTATAAATATTCATTAGAAAGCTAAAAAGATTTCCTACATGATGATATTTTATTTATAATTTTTAGACATCAAATAAGTTAAATTATTAATGACACAATAATGATGCAATGTTTACCTCATTAATAAATCATTGAAATAAATAATATTATAATGATTAAAATATTATCTAAAACCTGTCCAATTCTTATTGGTTGATGTTATTTAGAATATTAGTCATCTTATCTTCGACCTCAATGATTTTTGGACCATTATAAACCGAATATAATTATATTATAAAGTAATACTTTCACTCTTTCCTAAAGAGCCCCTCCTCTCCCTTATAAAAGGAGACCACTTCTACTCATTCCTCACACCTCTCAAGCCACTTGGATCGTCCAAACTCTGCCCAACTAAGCTCCCCACATCCCTCTCCTCCTTCTTGAAGTTTCCCCTTAGGCAGAAAGCATTTCATCAAGTCCTTTGGTTCCAACCAAAGTGAGTTACCTAAATTAAAGGAGGTTAACCTACCCCAACCAAGGAAAAGTACAAGGTAAGGGTTTACTTTACAACCTCTTCATTATCCAAGGTTGTTTATACGTAATAATCTACTGGGATCTCTTTATCCACATCCATGTTTCTTAAAAATGCATTTCAAAACATTTTTACTATTTACTAGAATATGAGTTAAAGTCATTTATACCCTTTTTGACTTTTATAAGTGGTTTATAAAGGAATCTTTCGGTCGTATTAAAAACAAGGTCCTTTTTAACCTTTTCGACAGAATTGAGGTAAGAATGTTTTTTTTAACTTATACGGCGGGTGCGGTTATTTTCCGCCGTTATAAAATCGTCGAAGCTTTCCATACAAGCTTATAAGAATATTTTCAAAGAAAATGTTTTATTTTATATGGACCTTAAATGATTTCAAAATAAAAGGAGATACTTCTTTAAAAAGAATTTTGATTTCATCTATGTCAACATCCTTTGATGGGTTTTAAGATTATTTGAAGTTGATTTATTATGATACAAAACTTCTATATTGTTTTGAAGGTTTTGTGATATGTTTGACTGTGGATGTGCTATTTTTATACCATTCATAGTTTATGGTGAAAGTATTGACATTTCGTATGCTAGTTCCAATAAGAATGTTTATGTTATATTTCAATCTTTACTTCATATGAATGTGTTGGACAAGTATGTTCCAGGTTGGGGACTGGTTAAAGTAAGCCCTCCAGGTTGGGGACTAGTAAAAGTAAGCCCTCCAGGTTAGGGACTGGTAAAATTAAGCCCTCCGGGTTGGTGTCCGGTTATTAGAGGCACTCCGGGTTGGTGTCCGGTTATTAGAGGCACTCCGGGTTGGTGTCCGGTTATTAGAGGAACTCCGGGTTGGTGTCCGGTTATTAGAGGCACTCCGGGTTGGGTTCCGGTTACAGTTAGCCCCAAGGTCTTGGGACGAGGCCTTGAAAAGTAATTAAAGTTTAGCATTATGCATTCCAACATTATGAAAGTGGTTATTGATATTGCATGTGATTATTCGATTAGTAGAATATCCATGTGAATAAGTAAATGGCATTATTTCATTTTACTTTTGCCATACTATGTTGAAGTTCAATTTTAAAAGGCTTTTGTTTTAGTAATTCATTGCCTTAAATGTTTATGATTATTTTGAATGTTCCGCTATATTGTTATCCTTACTGGGCATTTGAGCTCACCCCTTTTCTATGTTTTATTTTTCCCAGGTAGTGAAGAAGTAAATTATGAATGACTTGCAGGGATATTATGAGGGGTTAATAGTGTGGATATGAAGACTTTGTTGTTGTAGTAGTTTTTCACTTTGAAATGTAATGTAAAACTTTATGATTATATCTGGTGTTTCCAAGTCTACTAAACCAATCGGTCTTTCGGGATTTGATATTTCTTGTGATCATGCCAATGTTATGTAATAATGCACCGACTCTAGGTAGCTGGGGTCGGGGCGTTACAATAGGATCAAAAAATTTCCCCAAAACTAACCTATATTTTATTTTATTAGTATATTACATACATGATAATCCAATTTATGAAAATTTAGAATTTTAATTTCACTTTGAATTGATTATAACATTTATATTATTTTATGTAAAGGATAAATAAAGAAATTATAGTATTGCTTTTAATAATTTTTATATTTTCTGAACGAGATAAAACAAATGTTTTTCCATAAATTACTATTTGAAATATATATTAAATTTATTTTATAATGTAATTTTCTTGAAAACATACCAATAAAATAATTACCATTAATGATTATGAAATGCCAACACAATGCTTATGCCAATAGTAAAAAAATAAAGTAAATGATTCAAAAACTCTAAAAGTATTTTTTTTGGTAGTTATAGTGTGACAAAATTTTGAAAGAATAAAATTAAAAATTAGGGTTAATTAAAAGGTTTATTTTACAAATCCACTACTATCTTGATACCATCAAATTTTAATTAAAAGGATAGTTTAAAAATTCCATTAATGATATTTCATGATAAAAAAATTACTAAATTATTGAAAAATGATAAAATATTTTCATCATAAAAGTTAATGTGATATGGTCTATAATGTTAACCATTCTATATTTATGGGCCACTTTTACTTTTAGAGTAACTTTCTGGACTCATAAAGAGTAAAAATACATTGATATCATAATAATTATGAAATCTCTAATGGGGGTTAAAACAATGTGATAAGGGTGAAAATATAACCTAAAGTTTTAATTTTTTTTTGAGATTATTTTCACTCATAAAAATTGTATATTATAATTATATCAATTTTTATCCCATTTCCAACAAACCTAATATATATTAATGGAATACTTTGAGAAATTTAAATAATTATCATCCTTTAATTAATAATGGGAACCCCATACAAACTCATTTCCACACTCTCAGAGACATTTGTTCCATCCAAATACCTACCCTAATAATTTAATACCACTACTAAACATGTTAAAAAGTATATATCGTTGGAAAAATAGAAACGTTATAGGGATTAAGGTTCAAATCAATGGAGGTTGACTAAAAAAGAGGCAAGATTTTTGTTCAAATATTTTAGATTTATTCCTTATTATACCCCCTTAATATTATCTTCATACATGATGACATAATAAAATACGTATATTACTTTTACTGGGATATTTGTTTGGTATTTTAATAACCTATATCCATATCCTCTTCCATCAAATGAGAAATGAAACCATTATTCATATGTATAACAGACTACCGTATCACGAACCAATTAAAATTTTCTTCATCAAAACCTCTAATAGATATTTATAATGATAAATTTTTTGTATATATATGATATTAATTAATTTATTATAATTATATAAAGATAATATACTATCTATTTTCTTAGCATTCTATCTATTAGAAAATGTTAATTTTAGTTGTGCGTATGTTTAAATTATAACCTCCAAAAAGTAGTATGATTTGTTTCATCACCACCTCACATGAAGGATATATATGAAGGATTTAAATAGAATTTATTTTTTATGATATAATCTTAATTAAAAAATATATTATAATACATACCTTCGTTCTCACATATTTTATTGAAAAACATAAATGTTACGCATGCGTACCTACGACCTATAGTCCACATGATTGCAAGATAATTATTTTTTCCTAAACATATTTTACAAAATGTTATAAAGCATAATTAATTTTTAAAAATGATAAATATTAAATAATTAATTTTTATTATATGATGGAATAATGACACCTCAAACCATGGTTAACACAACAGATCTGTTTTAAAATTATGAAGTAAATGTCCTAGAAAACATGATGTGAAATTAAATGATTATGTAATTAAATAAATCATTAAAAAAGGAAACAAATGGTTTAATTTTAAATTTAAAAAGTTTGAAAAAGTTCTTTAAATAACCAGATAATTGATACTATTTATTAAATATTATTTAAAAGACATACATGGAATGTTTAGACTCATGGTAAGATAATTCATCTTAATTTTTGATCATTATGAAATATATTAATTTTATTCATGTAATTTATTTTATATGGTATATATACTAACCATTTTAAATTTTATATCCTGAAGAATTAATAATTCAGGGTATTTAATCTGTTATTTCAAATTATTTCACCCCAGGGGTTTTTATTTAGAAGTTTTCAATGTGGTAAAAGGGTTCTTATATCAATTTAATTTAATTATATTATAACACTTATTCATTATCTTTATTATGAAATTAGTATTTTTGAATTGATATTTAAATTTATTTATGTAGTATCTTTTTTTTTTGGATTTACATTTTTTACACATAATAATTTAATTTATTAATTCAAAATTCAATAATATAATCTTTATAAGGGTTTTATTTTTATTAATCTCATTTTTAGTGACATTATTCATGTTAAGTCTAATGATTTACATGAATGGTGTAATTAATTCCCCAAGAAAGAATATTTACATATTAATTCATGAAATTATTTGGATTTATGGATCCATTTATCACTCCTTATTTCATTAACTTTTGATTCAAAACTTACCAAACCGATAAAGGCTTTACGTTAAGATATCATTTTTTTCGGTATTCTTGATGTTCAAGTTTACATTATAGGAACTAATATGAAATTATTTTTACGAGAATTATATTTTATTCTCCATTAGTTATGAATGTGGTTTACATGTTTTTTTAAACATTATCCATAATTTATTATAGAAACACCAAGAATTTTTTTTGTAAGTCATTATGATCTTGTATCTTCTTTTAGATTGAGAATAATTATCTAACATATCCCTATTTTATAAAATGTTTTCATGAATATTATTTTATAAAACAAAATTAGTTAATAAATATATTTTATATAATATTTGACCACATTTTAAAAGTTTTTAAAATGAATCTCTTTACTATTTTACACGTGGGTCACATTGGACTTTCTTTAAAAATGTTTTAAAGGAATTTTTTTAACATTTATGACCTGAAATGGTTTTACAATTATGAAAATAATTATTTTCATTAAATATCACTTATCCAAGAATAATTTCAAATAAAATAATTTCAAGAATATTTTTGTATTTTTTAGTTTAAAAATTCATTTTAAAAGTTGTAAGGGTATTTTACTCTAAATTATTTTAATGATATGTAACACACCAAATATCCACAATACATTTATCTTTGAATAATGCTCTAACTTGAGCAGTATGAAACATCAAGTTATAGCACACCACGACCAATAAAACTAGCCATTATGAATTGTAATACCCACTTTTTGAAATTTTATAAATTTTATTATTCAAAATGGACATCATTTTTGGATTAGGAATATCAAAATTATCTTAGGGTGATTTGGTTTTGAAAACATTCAATTTTTGATGA
Organism: Viscum album; assembly: GCA_963277665.1. Lineage (NCBI taxonomy): Eukaryota > Viridiplantae > Streptophyta > Magnoliopsida > Santalales > Viscaceae > Viscum > Viscum album. The sequence continues at coordinate 5,922,136 of OY728129.1, forward strand.
ATAGTGAAAAACACTACGTTGTTGTTTAAAACCTACTTTTTAATTAAATAATTATTTATTTTATTAAAATTTATTTTATGTCAATATATATATATATTACCTATATTAGTCAATGTAATTCAATAGAGTCATTTTATAATAAGATTAGATGTATAAAATTTTATTGAATTTTTTAATTTCTTTTACCCACCTTTTAGGACATTTAGAAAATTTACATAAAATATAATTTTACAGATTATGTGAACTAAATTTCAAAAATCCTAGAGACAAGGTTGACATTAGTAAGTAAAATTTGGTTCAATATGATGAATATAATTTTTGGTGAAATGTAACTTTTGGGTTTTATTGACCACAATTCAAAGTAAATAGGGTAATTAATGATAAAAATGATATTTTAAATACCCTAACACATGCATTAATTCTATTGGATATGTGTTTGTCTACAAAAATCAGCCTGATGAAAAAAATATGATCCTCTTTGATCCTCTTAGATTAGATTAGTATATTTATTATTATTTTATTTAAAGAAGAGTTAAAAGTGTTAAATTCAAATTTTAATAACTAAACTATTTTTTAATATAGGGTTATACATATGATCAATTTAACTATAAATGTTAATTACAAATATAAAAATAGTTTCTACATAATGGTATTTTATTTATAATTTTTGGACATTAAATAATTTAATTTATTTATGACACAATGATGATGAAGTAATTACCATATTAATGAATGATTAAAATAATTGACATTATAAGTATCCAAATAAATGTAAATTTCGACTTTTGATGGATTAAACTAATTTTATAGGTTACTATGACATGTTATGATTGATTTAATTTATTTTTGTCTAAGTAATCATGTTTTTTTACTTTCAAAAAAACCAAATACAAAATAGTGTGAATTTGACATAAATGTGTTTTTAAAACTAATACTATATTATTAAATGATATAATATTTCTAAAAATATATAATTTGGATAAAAGACATATATAATTATATATATGTCATTAATTTACCAATTTAAGTTATCTTGACGTTTTATCGTATGTTTATTAACCATGTAATATAAAAATACCAGAAGACATTATAAAAGTTAAACTATTTAACTAATAGTAAAATCTAAGAGATACAGTTAATGTGGTGACCTAAACCTATATAAAAACTATTGTTTGAGATGTATTCTACCCATACCCACCTTATAAATGAAATAAATCCTTTCTAGCCATTATCAACCTAAAATGATTGTATAATAAATTAATATTTCAGGCTTTTCTTAAAGTGACCCTCACCTCTCTTATAAAATGGTACTTCCCCTTCTCTCAAAATAATACCTCCAAATCCATTTGTCTTGGACAAAACCTACTAAAATATCTTCCCAACTACCCTATCTTCAACCTAGAGTCCTTACTTTGATCCTAAATCCTAATTATGTAGAACTTTTGATCAAATTAAAATGAAGCACCTGAAGAAGAGGTAATAATTTCACCACCTATTTCAAAGTACTTTTATTCTTTCACTTACTACTTTGTTTATTCCATAACAAAATAATAAATACCAAAACTAGGATTACAATATATACAACTGGTTTCATACCATTTCTATAGGCATAAAAACCATTGGTATACTATATACCAATGGTTTTGCAAACTGTTGGTTAGTAAACTGTTGTAAAAGGCCTATACCAACAGTTTTTTTCAAACCATTGGTATATGGTAGTGTAAGATTCAGTATTCCAATAGTTTTATAGAGGCAATTGGTATATATTTTTTCCAATGGTTGATAAACAGTTGGAATATATAGTTTATATGTAGTTTTCCAACGGTTTAGAAACTGTTGGTATATAGTATTACCAATAGTTCTTTATAATCGTTGGTAAAAATATTCTAGAAATACACTTTAACAATAGTTACGAACTATTGGTATAGAGTATTACGAACAGTTTATTCAAACCGTTGGTAAAACTATTCTCAAAATACACTTTACCAATAGTTTAAAACTGTTGGTATAGTTTATTTCTAGAAAATAACAAAATAACCAAAACAAAAACCACCCATCCTCTCCATTGCATACACCTGCAAAAAACCTACAAACAGCACTAAAAATAGAAGAAAACACACCTGCAATATCACATAAAAATAGTAGACTCTTCCAACCATGACATGTACCACAACATAGTTTTTCCCATTTCAATCTTCACATGATAACCACTCTTCCAAATAATCCATTTCAATTTCATTACAGTAGACATCTCATAATGGTGAGAGGACACTCAAATTTTAGAGAACCCATGATTTTTATAGTTACATACACCATTAATAGAATTAACACATAATTCATAAGGTAATTACATCAAGTATACACAAAAAACAAGTTTACCTATAAAATTAGTATACCCATATACTATTAACACATAATTCATAAGTAAATTAAAAACATAATGAATTTAATTCAGAATTCAAGGGGTTGGGGGGATCTTCAGGTGTTTAGGGTGGCTGTCCATGGGGGTAGGGGTGTCCAGGGGGTGGGGGTGTCCGAGGGGATGGGGGTGTCTAGGGAGAGAAGGTGTGGAGGGAGGGGTGTCCATGGGGTTTCCAGGGGTGAGATGGTGTCCAAGGGGTTGGGGGGATTTTTAGAGGGTGTGGGTGTCTAGGGGTGGGGGTTGTCCAGGGGGTGGGGTTGTGTCCTGGGGGGCAGGGGCGGTCCAGGGGGTTGTGGGGATGTCCCGCAGGTGGGTGTCCAGGTTATGGGGGTGGTTGTCGTTAGGGGTGGGGGTGTCCGTTGGGGGGGTGGGGGGGGGGGGTTTCCAGGTGGTGGGGTGGTATGTAGGAGGGGCTGGGGCCGGTCCAAGGGGTGGGGTGGTGTCAAGAGGGGTGGTGTGGTGTCCAGGGGATTGGGGGGGGGGGGTGGTTCTAGGGGGGTGTCCAGGGAGGGGGGTGTCCAGGGGGTGGGGTGTTGTCCAGGGGTGGGGGGGGGGGGGGTCCAGGGGGTTTGAGGGGGGGTGTTCAAGGGATGTGGGGTGGTGTCCAGGGGGTAGGGGTGGCTGTCCATGAGAGGGGGGTGTCCAGGGGGGTGTCAAGGTGGGTGGGTGGTGTCTAGGAGGGGTGGGGGCCGTCTTGGGGGTTGGGGGTGTCTAGGGGTAGGGGTCCTATCCATGGGGGTTGTGGTGTCTAGGGGGTTGAGGGTGTCTAGTGGGGTGGGGGTGTCGAGGGGTGGGGTGGTGTCCAGGGGGTGGGGGTCTAGGGGGTTGGGGGATGTGCAAGGGGGTGGGGTGGTGCCCAGTGGGTGGGGGTGGATGTTCATGGGGGTGGGGGTTTCTAGGGGGTGTCCAGGGGGTGGGGTGGTGTCCAGGAGAGGTGGGGGATATAATGGTTTTAATGGAATTAATTTAATGGATTTTAAGATCATTTGTATTTTTAAATTGGTTTTGGAATAGTGTTTATTTTAATAGTATGCGTTTCTTTAGAAAAAAATGAATGCTTTTGGTGTGTGTGGTAGGAAGGGGGATTTGGTTATTAGAAAAATGATTACATTTTTACTTTGGAAAAAAAATACTATATTATTTTTTAAAATTGAAACATAAAAGGGAATTTTATAAACCATTGGAGAGTTTTAAATATTAAAAGTCTCTATTATGTGATTTTTAATTGGTTTTATGAAGAATTATATATGATGTATCTTTATGGGAGTTGTGACTTTGTGTCCCTTGTTTTAGAACATCAGATTATTTTACAAAAGGTTTTGTTTTTGGAAATTATTTAGAATGTTACCACTATAACTGAATCAAAATGTCTATAATGGGATATCTCAGGTAGTCATTTTTGTGTCTTGGTCTCTACTCAAACTCTTATGGAAGTGGAAAACCGATGTTCTTATTGTATCATTTATTATGCATGGGAGTTTCTAAAATACCGTCCAATATTTTTTATTTGTGATCAAGGATCCCAAGAGGCAACCAAGTGGGTATCTATGAATTATGGGATCTTCAAGTTGTTAGAAACCCTATAATCCACGTGGTGGGGGGGGGGGGCTGTCTAAGAGGTGGGGGTTGTCTAGTGGGGTGGGGAGGGAGGTCTATGGGGGTGGTGGGTCCATCCAGGGGGTAGGGGTGTCCAGTGGGTGGGTGGTGTTGTCCACAGGGGTGGGGGTTTCCCAGGGGGTAGGGGTGTCTAAGAAGTGGGTGGGGCTGCCTAGGGGGAACGGGGTGTATAGGGGGTGGGAAGGCTGTCCATGGGGGTGGTAGGGATGTGTAGGGGGTAGAGGGTGTCAAAGGGGTAGGGGTGTTCGAGGGGGGGGGGGGGGGGGCTATCCACTGGGGGTAACGGTGTCTAGGGGGGTGGGTGGGCTGCCCAAGAGGATGTGGGTGTGGGTGGGTGGGTGGTGGGGGGTGTCCATAGGGGGTGGGTGTTTGGGGAGGGGGGGGTGTCTAAGGGGGTGGATGAGCTGTCGAGGGGGTATGGGGTGTCCAGGGGTGGGCGGGCTGTCCACGGGGGTGGGCAGGTTGTCCACGGGGGTGGGGGGGGGGGCTGTCTAGGGGGTATGGGGTGTCCAGTGGGGTGGGTGGGCTGTCCACAAGGGTGGTAGGGCTATCCGGGGGGGGGGGGGGTACATGGTGTCCATGGGGGTGGGAGGGTAGTCCATGGGGTGGGGGATATCAATGGGGGTGGAGGCTGTCCAAGGTGCACGGGGTGTTCAGGGGGTGGGCGGGGCTGTCTAGGGGGTACGAGGTGTCGGGGGGGGAGGGGGGGTGGAAGGCTGTCCATGAGTGTGGTGGGGATGTATAAGGGGGTGGGAGGGTAATCCACATGTGTAGGGGTGGGGGGCTATCCATAAGGGCATAGGGTGGTGGGCGGGGCTGTCTAGGGGGAGTACAAGGTGTCCAGGGGGGCTATCCACGGGGGCACAGGGTGTCCAGGGGGTGGTTGGGGCTATCTAGGGGTCTGTGGGGTGTCAAAGGGGGCGGGAAGTCAGTCCACGTGGGTGGCAGGGCTGTCCATGGGGTAGGGGGTGTCGGGGGGGGGGGGGGGGGTCCACAAGGGTGGAAGGGCTATCTAGGGTTCGAGGGTGTTTAGGGGGGTAGGTGGTGTCCAAGGGGGTGGGAAAGCAGTACACCGGGGGTGGGAGGCTGTCCAGGGGGAGGGACTCTCCAGGGGGGTGTTCGGGCTATCTAGGGGGTGGGTGGGCTGTCCAGGTGGTGGGAAGGGCTGTCCAGGGGGAACGAGGTGTCTAGGGGGTGGGCGGGGATGTCCAAGGGGAACAAGGTGTCCAGGTTTGTGGGAAGCCTGTCCACGGGGGTGGCAGGGCTGTCCAGGGGTCTACAAGTTGTCTAGGGGGTAGGGGCTATCCAGGGGGTTGGTCGGGATGTCCCTGAGGGTGTGTGGGGGGGGGGGTGATGTCCATGTGGGGAGGGGTTGTCTAGGGGGTGGGTTGGCTATACATGGGGTTGGAAGGGCTGTCTAGTGGGGTCGAAGGTGTCTAGGGGGTAAGGGAGTCCAAGGGGGTGGTCTGGTTGTCCACGAGGGGGGGGGGGGCTCCCCACGAGGGGATGGGCTGTCAAAGGGGTGGGCAGGGCTGTCAAGCGGGTGGGCTGTGTTTTTCAGGGGGTGGGCGGGGTTATCCACGGGGTTGATGGGGCTGTCCAGGGGGTACGAGGGGTCAAGGGGTGGGCAGGGCTGTCCAGTGGGGCACGGGGTGTCCAGGTGGTGGGAGGGCTATCCACGTGGGTGGTCAGGCTATCTATAGGGGTGGGGTGCTATCCAGAGGGGGGATATCTATCGGGGTGGGGGGATGTCTACATGGTGAGGGGTCGTCTAGCAGGTGGGTTGGCTATCCATAGGGGTGGTGAGGCTGTCAAGGGGGTAAGGGGTGTCCAGGGGGGTGGACGGGCTATCAACGGGGGTGGAGGGGATATCTTAGAGAGGGGTGAACCAGTCACATCAAATCATCAAATTAGGTTTTATTATTTATAGATAAAAATAAAGACTATGCGACTTACCTACTCACACTTATATTTAGGCACAAAAATCTATAAACATCAAAGGTCAGTAATATCAGTAAAAAATGTAATAGATCAATATATCCATCATCACCTTTATCATCATCCTCTCCTTCTTCCTCATCGTCTTAACCATCATCGTCCTTACCCTACTCAACACCCTCCTCCTCGCCTCCTCCTCTGCCTCCACCTCCTCTTTTCCATCCTCCTCACCATCGTCTTAACCACCACTAGAACTACCACCCTTTTCACCATATATATAACTCATAGATGACATATATTCATCAAACATTGTGATGGCCTCATGTGGAAGTGTTGGACGTAAAACTTTCATAAGTTTCATAAATGAAATATTTTCCCCAGCAGACAGTTTTTTCATCTCTGTGGCCCTTTAATCAGCATGTTCTTTTTTTCCATAAAATGATGGAACTCGGTGGAAATAAAAATAATTATTGAGGAGTTCCAATACCTCATCAAAACTATAATCTTCCCAAGTCGGCAACACACTCTACCAGTGTGTTCATATACCAACACCTGATGTAAGTGATCATTTGGTGCAAAATTGTCAGGTTCTAGGGCATTAGGGGCCTCTAAATCAGCTTGTTACAAATAAAAATAGATTATTGAGTTACAAAATAGAGATTAAAATTTTAAATCTACAATGAAAAACTTACAATCTGCTACTATGTCGGTTCATTAACCACACTTCCATATTTCTTCCTTCTACACAAGCAAAACTTTTTTTCTCCAGGTACACATCCTTATATATTCATTTTATTCCTCTAAAATGACATTGAATGTAGGAAAATATAATTAAAAATAGGATACCAATAAGTAATTTCATAAATAAAATCATATAACAACACTAGCAATCGAATAAATTATGGAGGAAGCAATAGAAAGTTCAATTCGTAAAGAAAAATTTTAAACTATCATACCTACTGCCTCTCATGATCCACATCATAGTACGTCCCAAGGTGTGGACATATTTTTTAGCATCAATGTTTTTTTATTTATTCTAGATGAACCCTAAATAAAATTCAATAATATTTATTAATGAAAAACATGAAAATTTTCATTTTAATACCTATAACGTGATTAATACCTTAAATTGGCTAGTAGTCCAATGAGTAATCATCTGCCAATACTGTTGTAATGAACAATCATCCATGATAGGGACCACATCTAACTCTATGCCCACTCTATCATGCCAACCTATGTACAACTCATGCTTATAAGCTCTCCAATGCTCGCATAAACCCTTTAGATGTGTTGGTCGTGCACCCTCACCACCGGGGAAATTAAACTATAGCTAACACCAATATATTAATTCATATAAAAAAATATATTTCATTAAATACAGAAGATTTTTTTACCCATATCTCTGCCCAAGATTTATCCTTGACATCATTTGGAAGCTGTCTCTATGTGAGTGGACTAACAAGAATGATGTCAAATTATTTGGCAAGTGTCTCCAAAAAATCCTAACATTTTTGCCCTAACTTTTCAATATTTTGACTACCTTCATTGCACTCCACCATTGACTATGTGTGGCGGTTTCACACCACACTGTTGTATGTATTCCCCCACCCAAACTTCCTATTAGAATATATACATTTTATGAAATAATAACAAATATTTTATCAATTCATGTTATAATGAAAATAATTAATGGGGTAAATTTTTTTTTGGGTTGTATAAGTATACCTGCGGTATTCTGATCAAAGGGAACCATTGGATCTGCAGAAACTGAAGGAACACCCTATATAGATGTAGTGGGTCCCAATGTATGCTCCGTAAGGACAGACTATGGAAGAGCAAGAGTCGAATAAGATGGAATATCAAATCCTAGAAAGAGTAAAGCATAAGTAAAAGAAGATGATAGGGATGGATTGATGAATGTTTGATGAGGAGTGGGAATCATCTTCAGATATGATACAGATGAGTGAGGACGGTCAGATGTTAAGGGTGGTGAAAACATGGGAGGCCTAAATATTCCATGTGCCTCTAACAACAACCTGAGATCTAAATGTGGGATGGATGGTATATCAGTGGTAGGGCAGGGTCTAATCAGTTACGCCAACCCAATCAGATTGCTTCCATACTACCCCCTCATACAAACACCATGAGTACTAGGACCACCACTAGGTTTCTTATTAAATAACTATCGCCTAATATATGGATCTTGTTAAAAAATTTTAAAAAAATTTATCACATGACATTATATATTATTTAAATATATATATTTGAAATAAAATACTCACTGAAGGCACTAGTGGTGGAATTCCCCACTCAGTCATGTGAAAATTATTATCCCTAATCTATTTTTTTCGCCTCTCTTCAATTGGTTTCAATTATTGTAGTTGAAAAAAATACAAAAGTAAAGAGATTAATATAACTATGGTGTAACCCAAAAAACAAAATAAATGAGAGGGAATAGGGGGATTCATGGATAATTGAAGTATATATTATTTTAAGTGATCTTGATCAGATATATAATGACATCAATAAATTGTACAAGATGTAATAAGGAAATTTAATTTTTAGTAGGATGGTTATTTATTAGGTTCCAACATTCTATTAAATTTTTTTAACATTGATTCTATCAAATTTATAAGGGGTAAAGTAGTTTTCAACATTTAAAAAATTTAATTTATTTAGCCTAGGTAGATGATGCAATTTTCAATACATTATTTGTAGAAGAATATGAACCATCATGTTCATTTCCTGGTAAAATGTTAAATAGATATCTTAGAGTTAAATATTTTTTATACGAATCATAGTTGAAGCATTGAAATTTTCACAAAGTTAGAAATGTTGGTTTCGTAGGTTTCAATATATTTCAATTCCAAATTAGATAGTGAAATTCCAATAAAATTGCAAATAATAAACCTTGAAAATTCACATAACAGTCATGTTGGATACAACATATTTTTAATCAATATTAAATCAATTTGAATAGTACCAACCTTAACAGCCCAAGTGGAGGTAAACCAAAACAATTGAGAACATGAATGAATGATTTTTTATATATCCCACCAAAACATTTGGTTCACAGTCAACCTTTTCAAATGAGTTATTGGAGTCATCAAAAGTAATAAATTGTTTATTTCCAATGGAAGTAGGGATGGTATCAACTCCATCATCACCATCATAAAAAATATGTCTTGGAATTACTTCAACAATTTCACCAAATCTGGTCTAATATAGTGTTTGAAAGAATATATTGTTTTTTCATTGATGAAAATACATATGGTTCATCAGTAGAAAGAGTGTGAGTTATAACAATTACTCAAAACCCACAAGCATCAATAAATGTTCCATGCCTCATCATCAAATCAAACCACTAGCATTTCGTCATCGTGACTCGTCCTTGAGAATAATAATCAAATATTATTATTTTTTCAACGACTCCATAATAACCTACATTTTCAAATCACGGTCCACAGGGTTGGCAGGGGTGTCAATGGGGGTGGGGTTGCCTGGGGGGATGGGGGGGGGGGGGGTTCGGGGGGTGGGGGTGTCCAGTGGGGTGGGTGGGCTGTCCACTAGGGTGGGGGCTGTCTAGGAGGTACAAGCTATCCTCGGGGGTGGGGGCCTGTCCACGGGGGTGTGATTGAGAGCTATGAGATTTAATTGGGTTTTCATTCATGTTATGGAAAACAAACTATGAGTGTTAAGGATTAGAGAATTATTTTTTATTTAAATTCTAATTTGGTAGGATTGGTGAGCTGATAACATGATGGTATCAGATTTTAAATAGGGAAAATATTGGGGCATTGGATTTTGGTGGAAGGAATACAGGTTAGTGAATATCTATATGTAGTTATTAGGAATGATATATTGTATTGTATTGAGTTTTTAAGGATTTTCATCATCATGGCATGATGATTAATGGTGTTTTACTATATAATGTTGTATCGATTCCTCACTATTTTTTTCATCATAACATGAATAAAATTTAGGATGTGACTACAAAGTGAAGTCTAGATAGAATCACAATTCATTTAATACATGAAGAGGTAGGCTTATGAATATGGGACGTTCATATTGTAGTGGGTCCCTAGTCTTAGTGGATATATATGGGGATTTTCCTCCCATTTTATCTGTATGAAAGGATTCTAAAAGGCTCCCACCACCTCCCCCCACCCCACCTGCACAGCCCACCCCCCTCCCATACCAGTAAAGTCCCCCACCCCACCTCACCCCCAACAGACTCCCCTGCACAGCCCCCCTCCCTCCATACTTGCACATCCCACCCCCACTACACACCCACCCACCCCACCTGCAAGCTACACATCCCCCCGAAACTGTACACCCGCAACTGCACCCCTCCCCACCCACACTGCACATCCACCCGCACCTGCACACCCCTACCCCCACACAATGTACCCCCACCAGTAACCCCCCACATGCACAACCCCCTTCCTCCACCGCCACCTACACCCCCACTTTCATAGCCCCGTCCCCCCACTTTCACACCCCCACTTGCACAACCCCCTCCCCCACCCACTTGCACAACCCCCTCCCCCACCCACTTGAACAACCCCCCCACCCCACGCCCACGATACTACAGCCACTACACACCCCACATGCACATCCCCTTTCATCCACTGCACAGCCCCCCCCCCCCCCCACCTGCACACCCCCACCCAGTACACCCCCACCACATGCACCCCCTACTTGCACAACCCCTTCCCCCCACCCCATCAGCATAGCCCACCCCCACCCCTACCTGTACAACCCCCCAACTCACCCCAGAAGACTCCACCTACACATCCCCCTCCCCTCGACCAGCCTATCCCCACCTGAACAGCCCACCCCCACCTTCATAGCCCCCACCTCACCTTCACCTGCACAGCCCCCACCGGTGGGAGATAATATAGTACCCTTACAACTCTAATATTGTATAACACTCCCAGATAAATTAGTGATGGTAGTGATTCAAGAAGAAAAATTTATTGTATATGCATATGATCAAGTATTTGGAAAATGCCAATTTCACATTCAACGACAACCGAAAACCCTAAATGATGAGAGATTACATTAGGTGAGGAAATAAACTAAACCTGGTTTATAAAAATTCAAAATAAGTGTAGGCATAAGATGAAACTCCATCTCTCCAATTTGAAGTAGAAACAACTAGGATATATCTTTAGAAGATAAGGGGTTCCCCACTGGGAAGAGAGAACCACTCTAGTTAGGAAAAAATTAGTCAATCAAATCTGGAAAGGAAAGTGGGGGCTCAGGTTATTTTGAGAATGACTTTCCCAACAGTTTAAAAAAAACGTTCGGAAACATCAACATATACCAAGAGTTCTAAAAAACGATTGGAAAACATCACTGTACCCAAATATATCCCAAAAATTTAGATAAAACATTGGTAAAAATACTTATAACCCAATGGTTCACACAAACCATTGGGAAAGACTACACTAAATCAATATATTCCAAAGGTTTTAAAAACCCATTGGAAAAAACACACTATCCCCACTATTTAAGAAAACCGTTGGGAAAATGGTGTTGGTATAACTATGAATTTGAGTAGTGTCCAATACCTTATACAAAACGTGATGTTATTATAAATATTGTACAACCATATTTAATATTCTATCCATCCTATGAATAACAAAGTCACCATACGTGCTTACGTAAGACTCACCGTCTCCATGTCGTGGTGTAGTTTGTTATTCAACATATCATTATTTGGATGGTCTTAATAATGAGGATAATTGAGGTAAATAATAAATATAACATGATAATTATTATTTATATATTATATACCATATAATTAAATACGATTTCACCATCAATTGAATGGTATTGTCGCTCATGCGTACATACGGATTACCATCTTCACGAACATGATGAGATTCATCCCCCATCGTAACCATTCAAAAATAATTTTAATTTTATGCATAAAAATAATCTTTAAGAACTTAATATTATTCTTGACATGAATCAAATACATCCTATCCATAAAAATCATTACTTACATAAAAATAATATAAAGGAAAATGAAGAATTTAACAACAAAGACAATGATACTACTGAAATATTATTAACAAAACAATATTAGAAGATCATATATAAATTTTTATTTATGTATATGGTTCATTTATAATTTAATAACAATTAATTAACTATTAATCATGAGTTTAATGTTCCCTTGATGAAGGAAAATTAGAAGGTAAGGATTAATTTTAAATTTTTTTTTTCGAGGTTGTTTATACCTAAGTATCTACTGTGACCTCTTTATCATCGACATCCGTGTTTGTTAAAAATATATTTAATTTTTTTTTATTTCTTATTATATGGGTTAATTTCATTTATACCCTTTTTTTTACTTTTTATAAAATGTTTTCAAAGGAATATTTTTGTCATTTTCAAAACAAGGTACTTTATGACCATTTAGATAAACCATGTTAAGAATGTTTTTTAACGTGTATGGTGGGTGCGGCTATTTTCCACCATTATAACACTTTCTAATATTCCATTATAAGCTTATAAGAATATTTTAAACATCAATGTTTTATTTTTTTTATTATGCGACTTTTAAATGATTTCAAAGAGGTATTTATCTCAAATATTTTTGATTAAATTTATTTCAACATCTTTTGATGGATTTTGCACTTGTTTTAAGTTCATTTATTATGATAAAATCTTGCATATTGTATTTAAGGTTCTGTGATATGTTTGAATATGGATGGGTTATTTTTATATAATTCATGGTTTATGGTTAAGATATTGACATTTATTTTTCTAGTTTTAATATGAATGTTTATATTATGTTTCTACTTTTTCATATGAGGAATGAATTAGACTTAGTATGTGACGAGCGGAGCCCGCTATATCTCCCCGATGAGTTAGTAGGTATCATGAGACAAACTAGTATCTTGGTACAAGTACATGAAATTATATTATTTTTAGTCTTGGAATGAGGCCTTGAGTATGTGGGTATGATGTCCGATATTATGCATTAAATCATTATGAAATTATCTATTGATATTACATACGATTATTAGACTAGTGAAACATCCATCTGAATAAGTAAATTTCATTATTAGAATTATCTTTTCCATATTTTGCTAAAGATTAATTTTAAAAGGATTTTTTAGTATTATACATTGCCTAAAATTATTATACTTATTTAAGAAAGTTTCTGCTATATTGTAATCCATACTGAGTATCTAAGCTGACCACTTTCTATGTTTTATTTTTTTCCAGGATGTGAGGAAGTATATTATGACCGAACTTCAGGGGTAGAATAAGGTATATGAATGTGTTCAATGTAGGCACAATGTTTTTGTTTTTCATTTCATAATATAGTGTAAAACTTAAGTATGTATATAGTAATTCCAAGGCTACTAAACTAATCAATCATTCGGGATTTGATCACTTGTGATCATGCCAATGTTATGTAATTATGCTCCATCTCTGGGTAACTAGGGTTGGGGCATTATAGTTGGTATCAGAGGTAAGTTTAGTACAAACCATTGAAACAAGATTTAGATAAACTCTGATTATAGAACATTAACCAAAGCTAGACAATGAGGATTAATATATAAGAACATCCAAAAAAATTGTAGAGTAAATATTATGTGGGTTTTCCAAGTAATACATCCCTATCTAGATAAAAATAGGTAGATATGAATCCGGAACAAATATACCCAGGAGTGAAAACTCCAACCAAGATTTTTGGGCTTGACCCATGGTATCCTGGTACATTACAACATGCCTTGCTACACTCTTGGTATTGAAACTCCTAGGGGGTATTATTAGGATAATTTACATTTTCTTTACAAACCATTATGAAGTATTTATGAGTAAATAATTTCTAAAAGTAAACATATTTATGATTATGCATTATATACATAAACATTTCAATTTATGTTATATATTTTACTAGTTTGGAATTATGTATTGAAATTTCTTTTCTAATCTATTGTATTAAATTGTTTATAAATGGATAATAATGAAATGACATGATACCATATCAATGCACACAATCCATGAAGGGATTTCCCTCATATTCAAGATAATTATAGTGGAGTTGGTGATGCAACCAGTGTTGAACAGCTTATAACCATACTGGGATAACTCACTCAGGTTAGGAATAATATCCATACCTATATGGAGTATCCTGATCCACAATGCTTGGGGTCTATATTATACTACTTCATGTGGAAACCACCCCCAAAATTCAATGGGAATACAAATCCATTTGTAGATGAGGAATGAATATGTTTCTTAGAAAAACTATTTCATTCTTTTGGGTGTAGCGAAAGGGAATAAGTTTTCATGGAAGGTAATTGGTTCACGGGAGATCCATATCAATGATAGTCATTATTTCAAATAAAAAAGGAGGATAAATAAGTATCAAATATGGAATGGAGGGAGTTTAATGAGATTTTCGTAGAAAAATACTTTCCTCCTGACCATCAAGAAAACATGGAATGAAAATTTCTGAGTCTGAGGAAAAATAGGGATGAGAATGTTCCAAAGTATGAGGCTAACTTTACAAGGATATAAAGGCATGAAACAAATTATATACATAACCCAATAAGTAATATTGATCGATTCTTTGGGTTTAAAACTATTTATCCACTGAGCATCGGTCTCACAATCCTTCTCATCATAGGAATACATTGTCTCATGTGCTATCAAGACATAAAATACATTCTCTATGTCTTACGACATTAAATTAAAGAAAGAGAAGAAGAGATCTGTTGAACACTCTTGAAATGGAAATAAGGGGAAGAAGGGAAAAGTTGATTTTACATACTATAGTAAATATGGGATGAACACCACAGTACTTTCCTGAATGGAATGAGAGTATGTTACAAGTGTTTTGAAAAAGATCACCAAGCTCATGATTGCAAGGGAAATAAAGAGGATTTTAATTTTTAATACTACAATTGTAGTGAAATGGGGTATTATGAAAATGGATGTCCTTAGCGCCAATGAAACTTACCTCAGAAAAGGACAATGGGGAAGGCTAGGCTTATGTGATCACTACTGCTGAGGATGAATCTCTAAATGACATGGTGGCAAGTAATTTAATGGTTTCCTAAAATTTATCCAATGGTTTATTTTATTCCGGATCATCACATTGATTCATATCTTCCCAGTTTTCTATGAAAATTAGATATTTCCAATTTTATTTAACAAGGGCGTTGTCAGTAAAAAATCATAATGGAAGTATCACTACAACAATGTTTTGTAAATCAATTCCCATTAGGGCATATAAATGTTCCTAATCTGTTGATCTCATATTCATACCCATGATTAAATTTGATATAATCTTTGGTATAGATTGGATTTTAGAAAATGATGTGAAAATTTATTGTAAGAAAAAGGAGGTTACAATTTTTTATGATGATAAGGAATACCTTATCTTTAGAGTAGAAACATCACCAAATGAGTCTCATATAAATCCACCCCTAGTAGCTCTAATAAATTCAATTATTGGGGAGAAATAGAGAGAAATAACTATGGGTGAGGAACAGAATATGCAAAAATAGGACCTACCTATTGTGAAAGAATATGTCGATGTGTTTGAAGAGGATTTACCTATACATCCTCCAGAATGAGAAATTGATTTTTCCATTTATTTAATCCATGGTTAAAGGCCCATATCGAATAACTCTTATAGAATGGAAACATTGGAATTAGTGGAACTAAATAAACACTTAGAGGAATTGAGTAATAAAGGATTTATTCTCCATAGTGTTTTCCCTGGGGAGCCCCTGTTCTTTTTGGTAAAAGGAAAGATGGATCTATGAGGTTGTGGATTGAATACAGTGAGATTAATGTTATAAAAATAATGAAAAACCATCCCCTACCTCACATTGATGATTTTTTTGATCGACATCATGGAGATCAATACTTTACAAAGATTGACCTTCGATATAGATATCATCAGTTGTGTTTGAAGAAGGAAGAAATTTTGAAGACAACATTTCATACCATGTATGGAATTATGAGTTTACAGTAATGCCTTTTGGAATGACTAATTCACCCACTTTATTCATGGATCTAATGAATAGAGTAATCAAGTAATATTCTAATGAATTTTTAGTGGAAATTATTGATTATATATTAGTTTACTCCAAAATCTATGAAGATATTGAAAATAACATGCACACTATTCTAAAGTCTCTTAGATAAAATAAATTATATTGGAAGTTTATAAACATTGAAATCTGGATTCAGGAGATTTATTTTCTGGGCCATATTATCTCTAGGGATGGAATCTCTGTTAATCCTTTTTAGGGAAGAAAAAATATAATAATGGGCAGCACTGACGAGTATAACTGAGGTACACAATTTTATTAGTTTAGCAGGTTATTATCAATATTTGTCCAGAATATTTCTTGATTGGCTAACCCATTGACCAAGAACACATGTAAATGGGTTAAATTTGTTTGTACAAAAGAGTGTAAAGAATTTTTTTAAGAACTGAAGAGAAGATTAGTCAACGCTTCTATCTTGAATCTACCATCAGGGAATGATGGGTTTGTTATTTATAGTGATGATTCAAATAAAGGAAATGGTTGTGTACTTATGTAAAATGATATAGTTATTGACTATGCATCATGATAGATAAAAATTCAGGAAAAAAAGAATCTCACTCATGATCTTGAGTTAGTATTTGTAGTCTTTGCATTGAAGATATGAATACACTATCTCTTCGGTAAAAAATGTGTGGTATATACTGATCAAAAGAGTTTGAAGTATATTTTCTCACAGAATGAAATCAACATGAGGCACAAATGATGTATTGAAATAATCATGGATTAAGATATCACTATGAACTACCACTCAAGGAAGGTAAATAAGGTGGTAGATGATTTGAGCAGAAAAGATCAGGGATTTTTGAACAGGATGAGATTTGCAAGTGATTCTATGTTCATTGATCTAGTAAAGATGGATATGGGAATAATCATGGAAGGTGAAACATCAATACTTTTTCAAATGGTCACCAAACCATATTTAATCAAAAAGAAAAAAAGTTCTCAGAATGATGAGGAGGAGTTTCCAATGAAAATTAATGTTTTGAATGATGAGAGATTCATTGACATCGTATATAAAGATGAAAATTTGAAATTTGGAAAGGGAATTTGTGTTCCTGACAAACCGTATCTAAAAAGGGAATTATTGGATGACGATCATAGGTCCAATTTCTCTATACTCTCTTGAAGCACAAAGATGTATAGTGCTTTGAAGGAATATTTTTGGTGGGACAACATGATGATGTAGATTTCTAATTATGTGTCAAGAAGTATGGTTTTTCAACAGGTGCAGGATAGAAGATAACACCCTAGAAGCGTAATTCCACCTCTTCCCATAACTTAGTGAAAATGGGATGATATTATGATGGAATTTGTCATGGGGATACCAAAGACTCCTAGAAAGAATGATGCAATATCGGTCATTTTTTATTGTTTTACCATGTCAGCACATTTTATTACTATAAGAAAATAATTCCCACTTGAAAGTTTAGTAGAAATATATATTAACGAAGTTTTAATACATCATGGTGTGCCCCTATTGATTGTTTATGATCGTGATCCCAATTATACATCAAGATTCTGGAAAATTAATCAGAAATATCTAGATATTGAATTTCGTTTAAGCACTGCCTACCACCCTAAAATTGATGGACAATCAGAACTGACTATTCAAACCTTATAAGGAATGTTGAGATCATTCTCACTTGAATTTCAAGGTATGTGGGATTAGTATTTACCTTTGGTAGAAGTTTCCCATAACAATAGATTCCATTCAAGTATTTATATGGAGTCGTATGAAGGGTTATATAGAAAGCGATGTCGCACACCAACTTGTTGGGATGATATTGGTGAAAGAAAACTCATAAGCCCAGAACATGTTGAGGAAACAATGAAAACTTTGAAGATTATCCAAACCCATATCATATCATCTCAAAGTAGGAAAAAGAGCTACACCGATAATCGAAGTATGGATTTGGAATTTCAAGTAGGAGATCATGTTTTCTTGAAGGTATGTCTATAGAATGGTGTTGTACCATTCATTATGAATGTTAAATTAAGCCCAGACACATCAAACCTTTCAAAATTATAGAACGAATTAGAGTTATTGCTTACCATTTTGAATTGCCTCCAAGTCTCTCCAAAGTTCATGATGTGTTCCATATATCACTATTGAGAAAATACATGTTGGACCCCTTGCATGTTCTCAACTATGAAGAAATAGAACTGGAACCCAATCTATCTTATTGTGAAGAGCCTGTCACAATTCTCGATACCAGATAACATGTGATGAGAAATCAGATGACTCATCTAATAAAAGTTCTATGGAGAAACCATAAGATGGAAGAGGCAATGTGGGGGGGAACTTATGATGAAGAACCAATCTAATATTTTTATGAAGTAGTATTCAAGAAATTTCGCAGATGAAATTAGATGAAGGAGGGAAGAATGTAACACCCCAAGCTTCCATGGTACGTTTCTCTTTGAATAATGAAATAGATTGTGTTGTATGTAACATCGAGTTCTATCACACCATGACCAATCTAACTAGCCATTATGAATAGTAATACCCATTTTTGAAATTTTATAAATTTTATTTTTTAAAATGTACTTAATTTTTTATTTGGAATATCAAAATTAGCCTAGGTTGAAATTTTGGTATTTTTCTAAATACATACAATTTTTAATGAATTGTGAAAAAAATACTTTATTGTTTAAAACCTACTTTTATTCAAATAATAATTTATTTTATTGAAATTTAGTTTTATTAAAAATAGTTACATAATAGCTATATTAGTTCAATTTAATTCATGGGATTCATTTTATAATAAGATCAGATGTATAAAATTTTATTGAACTTTTTAACGTCTTTTACCAACCTTTTTAAAATGTTTGCAAATTTGAATAAAATGAAATTTTATTGCTTCAGTGAATTAAATTTCAAAAATTCAAGAGACACGATTGAAATCAGTATGTAAAATTTGGTTCAATAGATAAGAATAATTTTTGGTGAATATTAGCTTTTGGTTTTTGTACCACAGTTAAAAGTAAATAAGGTAATTAAAGGTAAAAATGATATTATAATTACCCTAAAACATGTCCGAATTCTATTGGATAAGTGTTTTCAACCAAAATAAAACTTATTAATAAAATATGATCCTCTTTGATCCACAAGGATTATATTAGGGCATTTATTATTATTATATTTAAAGAAGATTTAAAAGTATTAAATTCAAATATTAGTAAAAAAATATTTCTAATATAGTGATATACATAAGATAAATTTGACTATAAATATTCATTAGAAATATAAAAAATTTCCTACATAATGGTATCTTATTTATAATTTTTAGACATTATATAATTAAATTTATTTATGACACAATTAGGATGTATTAATTACCTTATTAATAAATGATAAAAATAATTGATATTAAAAATATCCAAATAAATGTAAACTGATAATTTTTATGCTATCCACTTATTTTATAGGTATTTATGACATTTCAAGATTTATTTAGTTTATTGTTTTTTATGTAAGAAAGTTTTTTTTGACTTATACAAAAATGAAATACTAAATAGTGTCAAATTGACATAAATGAGTTTTTTAAAAAAATACTATATTATTAAATGATATAATATTTCTAAAAATATAAGGATTGAAAAAAGGAAATATATAATGATATATATGTAATTATAGAACCACTTTAGGTTCTATTTCCATTTTATTGTATATTTATTAACCATGTAATATAATAATACAAGAAGACATTGTAAAAATTAAACTACCTAACTAAGAGTTAAATCTAAAGGATAATGTTAATATGGTGATCTAAAAATGTCTAAAACCTATTGGTTGAGAGTTTTTAGACCCATCCCTACCTTATCCTCTAAATAAATGCTTTTTGAGCCATTATAAACTGAATATGAATGTATAATAAATTAATATTCCATGCTTTTCCTAAAGTGACCCACACCTCTCTTATAAAAGGGTATTTCCCCTTCCCTTAAAATAACACCTCCAAAGCCATTTGGCTAGGCCAAAACGTGCTCAAATATCTTCCCATCTACCCTCAATATAACTTAGAGGACTTAATTTGATCATAAAGCCAAATTAAGGAGCACTTTTGATCAAATCAGAAGGAAGAACCCGAAAGAGGTAATAATTTCATCATCTCTTTCAAAGTACTTTTCTTAATCCACTTCCTCTTTCTTTTTTGTTTCCATAGAAAAATAATAACTCCAGTTACTTATACATACAATGATATTATGATAAATATGGTAAAACCATATTCATTATTCTATCCATCCTATGAATGACAAAGTCACCAAACATGCGTACGTACGACTTACCGTCCCCACGTCGTGGTGTAGTGTGTTATTCAAAACATTATTATTTGGATGGTTATAATAATGAGTATAATTGATGTAAATCATAAATATAACATGTTAATGATTCTGTATATATGATATAACATCCAATTACATACAATTTCACCATCAATAGAATTTTATTGTCTCCTGTGCATACATACAAATTACCATCTCCACGAACACGAAGAGATTCATTCTCCATCAGAAAAATTAAAAATAATTTTTATTTTATGAATAGAAATATGGTTTAAGAGCATAGTATCATTTTTGATATGAATCAAATACATCCAATCCATAAAAAATGAGACTTATGTTAAAAAAACATATAAAAGAAAATGAATCAGTTAACACCCGAAACTATGATAGTACTAAAATATTATTAACCAAACAATATTATAAGATAATATTTAATATCATAGTTATATATATAGTTCTTGTATAAATTAAAAAAAATTATTTAACTTTTACAAAGGAGGATAACATTCCCTCAACTATGGGAAATTACAAGGTAAGGTTTAATTTTACAATATATATTTTATCCGAGGTTTTTTATACGTAAGTATATACTGGGACATCTTTATTATCCACATCCGTGTTTCTTAATAATTTATTTGAATTTTTTTTACTATTATGTAGAATATGTGTTAAAGTCATTTATACCCATGTTTGAATTTTTATAAAATGTTTTGAACGAAATATTTTAGTCGTTTTCCAAATAAGGTACTTATAACCTTTTCGAAAAATTATGGTAAGAATATTTTTTTAACGTATACAACAGGTGCAGCTATTTTACACCGTTATAACACCTTCAAAAATTCCCTTAAAATATTATAAGAATATTATTAAAATAAATGGTTTATTTTATAATTATATTACTTTTAAATGATTTCAAAATAGAAAGATATATTTCTCTCAAATTATTTTGATTTCATCTATGTTAACATCCATTGATGGATTCTACACTTGTTTGAAGTTAATTTATTATTATACTATCTTCCATATTGTATTGAAGATTTTGTGATATTCATGAATTTGGATGTGTTATTTTTAATCCATTCATGTTTTCTGGTTAATGTATTAAAATTTCGCATGCTAGTTTTAATAAGAATTTTTATATTATGTTTCAAACTCTTCATACAAGGAATTACTCGGACTTAGTATGTGATAGGTGGATCCCCCTATAGATCCTCGATGCATTGGTAAGTCTCCTGAGAAAAAATAGTGTCTTGGCATAGGGCCTTGACAAAAAATAATTTTTATTTTTTGAACGAGGCATTGAATATGTGGTTATGATGTCCTAAATTATGCATTCAATCATTATGAAATCAGCCACTGATATTAAATGTGATTATTAGACTAGTAGAATATCCGTGTGAATAATTAAATGACACTATTTGATTTATCTTTTATAAGTTATGGTAAAATTTAATTTTAAAAGGCTTTTGTTTTAGTCTTATACATTTATTTAAATGTTTATTCTTATTTATGATAGTTTCTTCTATATTTTTATCCTTATTAAGCATCTCAACTTACCCCTTTCTATAATTTATTTTTCCTCAGATGCGAACAAGTATATTATGTCTGACCAATAGGGATAGTCTAAGGGATATGAATGTGTTCAAAGGATGCAAAATGTTGTTATTTTTTATTTCATAAGGTAATGTTAAACTTATATATGTATCTAGTACTTCCAATGTCACGACCCGACCCTACCTAGGCTCGCGTAACAACTACCCAAAGCCCGCCTGAATAGTCCCGGGGCTGGCGACCAGCACCGAAGGCAAAACCACTCGGGGAGGCCTTTGCCTAAGTACCTATACACACACACACATACATCACACTCAATGCAACAGTGCCGAGTAAAAGAAAAGACAAGAAAAGAAAAGGTAAACTTCTATTGAAATACAACAAATGTGCATCGACCTCTAAACAACACAAGTAAAGTGCTGAAAAGGAAAAAGGGGAAAAACACACACCCAACCATAAAAGTTCCACAACCTGGAAATAGGTAAACAAAACAAACAGCTAATGGGTCTCCCACCTGGAACCCGGTTACGACTGCCGCACGCGGTCCAAGCTCTCGAACTCCTATGCTCCGCTGAAGTCATATACAACCTATCTGTCGTCTGCAATGGCATACCAAGTGCGGGAAAATCCCAAGCAGGGGTGAGAATAAAAATACTCAGTAGGATACCCCGAAGGCTTGAGGTAGCAACAAAGGAGGTACCGAAGGGTGAGCACTAGAGCGAACAGGGAAAAGTAAAGGAGCACAATAGAGAGGGCAGTAAGGAGTACAATAAAGAGTCCAGCTCAACCCAACAAGAGGAAAGAAGGTAGACTCGTCCAAAAAAAAAGGAGCTGGAAATTGTGAGAAGTTGAACTTCTCGTCGAGTCTTCGCTACCTATAGCAGGAGATTAGACTTGTCTAACCACGAGAAGCTAGACACGGGAATCACGTGGCATACCCCGCGCGTCTTCGCCTCTCCCGGAAGGAGAGTAACCAAACCCAAGAAGTGGGTAGTAGAACAAGGTATATACATCCATATGCTCTGTCAAGAAGCCCGAAAAATGTCGTAAGGGGATCTATGTCCTGTAGCTCAGTCCAAGAAAAGATTAGCCAACAGTCCGAGAAGAAACACCATCGATGCCCAGCATCCCACACGTCTTCCCCAAATCGCAAGCCAAGGGGCTCAATCACCACACCTCGACACTATCCACTTTTGGAGGCACTGACTCACCCACACGGATTTAGGTCGCGTCACAAGGACACATCTCGGTGGGGGAAGGTGCACCTTGTACTTGAGAGTTCTGGGGGAACGTCAAACCACAACTCGTCACTACCCCGCAGTCGAGAGGTCTGCTCAAAGTCGACAGGCGACCCCCCTGCCCAGCCCTGCTTGAGGATCCCTGGAAGTCAAAGGTATCCCAATACAGGGAGACCCAGAAAGTCGACGGGTGCCACACTGCCTAGTCCCATAATAGGGTAATCCACTAGAGGGTGATCCAGCTAAAGTTGGCGACGGGATCACGGCCCAGCCCAACTGGAGGTAACCCGACATCGGGGACCACTGCCCCGCCCACCTGGAGGTAAGCCCGGCATCGGGGACCATTGCCCAGCCTAGCTGGAGGTAAGACTAGCCTCAGGGACCACTGCCCAGCCCAGCTGGAGGTAAGCCCGACATCGGGGACCACTGCCCAGCCCCGCTAGAGCTAAGCCCGACATTGGGGACCACTGCCCAGCCCAGATGAAGGTAAGCCTGGAACTGCTCTGGCCATCCCTGCTGGATGGTACTGCTCGGTGAACACCGCCGTACTGGCCATCCCTGTTGGATGGTATCCCACTGACGAGCCATGCTCGATATAATCTTAGCCCTGCAGGAAACAACCTCATCCCTGCTAGAACAACCTCAGCCCTATTGGAACAACCTCAGCCCTACTGGAAACAACTTCGGCCTTGCTGGAACAACCTCATGGGTAGTGGATCGGTGCCCAAGTAAAGTGTTGGTCACACCGAAACAACAAGCTCTACCAGGGAACACAGAGCAATGGAAGAAACTCCCCAGGTCTCAAAAGGAGATCCCGCTCCAATCCGCTGAGTCACTGTCGAAGCGGACCGAGACATCTCATCATAGAGAGTGGGGAAAACACCCACGCTGCACCACACCCGTAGCTGCAAACGGTGCCACAGACCGGTGAAAGGGCACAGTACTGAAACCCCTCACAGCCGAAGAAGCGGAGGAACCAAACCATCTCTGCCGGCCAAACCATCGAGAACAAGACTAGGGGGAGACCACACAACCCTGCTGGTCAAACAAAAGAGCACCAGGACAGGGGAAACTCCACCCTTCTGGTAAAAAAAACGAGCGCAGAGGGACCCTCTACATCGCGAGAGGTCAAAAGTACATAAAGCAGATCACGACATGCACGTGGGGCCAACTCGGTACGTGGCCCTAATTCAACCCCAACTGAGCGCACAAACAATCTCAGGTACAAACCACACGTACCCCCAAGCTCTCCTGTATACTCCAAGAGTATACCTCGTTCCAACCCAAAGTCTATCATGCACACGACACCCAGCTTCAACGTGAAGGCGTGATGTAAGAAATCCACCTCAAGGGCCTAGGCACGGCCAACCACATCCTGTGAACCATTTATATCACTCTCCCAAGAGAGCGCGATCACACGCCAAAGGTCTGCTACAGACATGGTAGGACGAACCACCACTGGAGCACCTTCTATGCTTCCACATTTAACAAGATCAAGTAAGAGGCTCCGCATAACCAAACGGATCACACCGTTGTAATCCTGGTGAAAAAACACGCGAGATCGACTACTTACTCGCCTCCAACGGATATCTGACGGAAAAGTTTCCAACACTACCTCACGCCCGAATGGCGTCCCGTGACCCCGAGCCTGGGCCCCAAAAAAAGTCGGGCGCATTGCACCATTGCGATCCCCTCAGGAAAACAGGTCAAAAGAACAACTCACATGAGTGCAATGGGTATCCGGAGAAAAAGATATGTTCCGGCGCACCGCACACCAGCGGTGCTTCGTGGGACCCACAACCCGGTCCCGAAACTCAACGAATGAATCGCACCGTTGTGATCCTCTTGAAAAAGCACACAAGATGGACTATTCATTTGTCCAAAATGGTCACCTGATGATAAAGATGTAAAATCACCGTCGACGCCCAAACGACCCCCGTGGGCCCTGCATCATCGTGCTAAATTAGAGCGGGAAGATTGCACCGTTGCAATCCCCATGGAAAAACATCTAGGATTGACTGCTCGCATGCCCCGAACAGACGCCTGATGAGAAAGTCATGAAACGCTGCATGCAGCTCAAAAGACGGGCCGTGGGGCCCATGCCTCAACTTCAGCCTCAACTCCTAAAACCGACCTGGGAAGCTCCGCCTCGGTGCCAGGGTCCCAACGCCACTGACGGCGTTTAAATCGGACGTCGGACGCGTCCGTGCCGTCCAAAACAAAATCCCCCCGAAAATGCCAATTCACTTAAAGGCGTGTCGCTCCTCCGAGGCCCCTCGTTTCTGTAATTAAAAATTCCCAAAACCATCTCCAAAAGTCCGCATCATCGATACGGATCTACTGCCGTAGACGGCGCGTCAAACGGATGCGCCGTTTGGAAGTTGCGGCATTTTTAAATGTCACCGGACGTAAGAGGGGGGCGGTCCGGACCGGTCCGGCCGGTCCACACCCCCTGGATCGGCTCAAGCCGGCCGGCCCACGGCTCAGGCAGATGAGCCTCCGTGGTCCGCGGCTCACTCGCGTGGACCGCAGTCCCCCAAACGAAACCGTCCCGAAGGCCGGTCTCTCTTCCACGCGCAGACCCGCAAAAGCGGGTCCACTGTCTGCCGGCCGGGGTCAGCGACCCCGGTCTTCCGCGACCTCGCACCCCCCACCGGCGCTCGACGCCTGTTCAAAGTGCCGCACCACCACATAGAGCCGGAGCCGCCGCTTGAGAGCTGCACCACCGCCTAGACGAGAAGCCGCCGCCGCCAAGGGGAACCGCTGTCGCCCTTCGCCCGCGCCGCCGCGCCTCAGACCGTCGGAGCACCCAAACCGGTCGCGATCACCTTTAAAACCCGCAATCTTTAGCGATCAACCCCGGCCTCCTCCGAGCTCAGATTTTGATTCCGAAAGATTTTTTGGAGAGATAAAAACGTATATTATGCGTCTATGGGATTTTGTTTTAAGATCATACATAAACTTGACTCATATAATCGATCTCAAAGGGGGGTTCAGAAATTAAAACGCATAATCCTACCTCGATGGGCTTCGCCCAAAGCTTTGCCATGATCCGTCGGAGCCGTGCCTCACTGGAGAAAAGGAGGTGATGGAGGAGAGATTCCGCCTCCATTGTTGGGAGCTGCTGGTGCCAGGGGAGAAGAGGGGAGGAAGGGGAAGGGTGTTTAAATAAATTAATTAACAATTTAATTAATTTAAAACCCCCGAAAAGACCCGCATCCAAAACTCTCGATGAGGTCATGGTTATGCCTCCCCTAGGATAAAAACCACCTCCCGAGAACAACGGTGGTCTCAGAATTGGATTCCAAACTACCGTTTTAATGTTATAAAGCTGAACGCCCAAAGCCGCCAATTTACGAAAACACCCCTGGGGCCATTTTTCATAGATGGCCCACGCCCGCGAATCTTATACCCCTCCTAGGGTAAACGACACGCTCCGAACTCGACGGTGCCCTCAGTTTTCCAATCCGAGACACTTTTTAAGAGATACAAGCGTTTCACCATTAAATGAATAAATAAATTAATTAATTTATCCGTTTAACGTTCCAAAAGCGAGCGAGGGGTCCAAACGTCCCGCGCCGACATGTTTTATGTCGTTCCTAGGGTAAACACCCCATTCCGGACCCATCCATACACTCGGATCTCTGATCTGGAACTCCTTTTAGGAGTTATCTCATTTATTTCACGTTTCCAGTGTGAACGCACTGAAAATTTAATTCCGGACACTCCGGGGCTCGGAATCGCACGTCGTCCGATGGCGCTGCTCTGGAATATCATCAAAAATATTCCAAAGTCTTATGCAACAAAAACCGGGTTCTTACATCATTCCCTTCTTCAAGATTTTCATCCCCGAAAAGCAAAACTAGGGAGCAACACAGGGTACTAAGCCCACACCTGGATTTCCCATACCCAGAAGAATCCCACGCACAGCTCTGCATCACCGCACATAGACCAAGGGATTGATCTATTCACGTGAGGTCGACCCTTGACAATTTCGTGCACCTACTCCAGACTTTGGCATTAGGGAAAGGCGGTAGGGAACCTCACCATCCCTTTTCACGGTCTCAAATGGCCTGAAGGCTCACGGGGGTAGCTCACCTCCCCAGTCAAACCTCTACGTCGCACGCCATGACAGGAATCACCGCTTGGGCATGGGACAAGGCCCGATGATTCCCTTCATCAGAGTATCCATATGGTGAAGCACCCAAGGATATCTGGTCACACAATATTTCACTATCGATGTCTCGCAACCAAGACTCTCTTACACGATCAGGAAGCGAATGAGTCAACACCATCGACTAAAGAAAAATGTCCCATGCCTTTTACCTTACCAACACAGGGTTACACTGATGCCCCGCATCACCCCGGTAACACCTCAAGCAAAGATCAGGGAGAAAATCATATCACATGCAGAGCCTAGAAATTCTACTGCAACAAGTAGAAGACCTGTAGAGCATACCTCATATCATCTCATGCTCTGCAGGATAGTAGACATCCAAAGATCGCGACTGTCCGTGGTCCCACCTGTCAGCTATTGGAGCCTGAAGTGGACCGCCTAGTGGTGATGGGAAGACCTCGTATGATTGTCCCCCACTACCAGCTCCTCCCGCTCCTCTGATAGCACCACCTCTCTGGGCGCTACTCCGATCACGGTGTTGCCTCTGTCGTGGTGGTGCACCTGCTGCCTGCCCAATGCTCTCCGTAACTCGGGTCGGGCAGTCTCGTGCCATGTGACCTCGCCTGTCACAAGAATAGCACCGACTCTCTCTGGGCTGCACTAGTGCCCTATGGCGCCACTGTGGTGTACGACCATGCCCCTGAGTCTGGTTGTCAGAAATCCACCTGCATCGAGGTTCCGATTGTCGGTGCCCACTAGCTACGGTAGACGTATCGGCTCCGACATGCCTGCTTCCATCACCAACTCTAGAAAGTTACAGGAAGCCCTCTGTCACCAGCGCCTGCTCTAGCACCCCGAAATATGTGGAAAGGCCCAAGGGTAATATGACTGCACGAATCTATCAGCGGAGACCCTGCTGAAGCTTCCGCGCTCGGATGTTTTCATCATGGACCAAGTCCGGGTAAAAGTGTGCACGGTCTGCAAAACTAGCCATGTAATCGGCCACCATCATCCCTCCCTGCTGAAACACCAGGAGCTCCTGAATATGAATGGAGCGCAAGCAGGAGGGGAAAAACTCCTCACGGAACAACAACTGGAAGTCTCCCCATGAAAGCGACGACTCGTCAAGAAGCTGAGTCACCAGACTCCACCAACGCCGAGCTACCCCACGAAAAAGGTTGGCTTCCAAAGACACTCTTTGATCAGTCAACGTCTGCACAAGCCTGAAAAGGAAAACCAATGTCTCAAGTCAAGCCTCTGCTGCCTGATGGTCTGGCTCACCACTGAACCTCAGCGGTCTCTGCCGCTGGAACTCACGGAGTGCGCTCAACCTGCGCTTAAGCTCAGCCTGCTCTGCTGAAACTATCTGCTGCTCAACAGGTGGGGGTGCTACTACCAGCCCACCTGGAGAAAGAGCTCGCATGATGGGTCTTGGACTGTGGCATCGTAGCTCACAGGGTCGTTGTCACACACTAAAGATGGCATCTTGACCGGCTGTCTTCACGGAGACATCCTGAATATTATCAAGGAGTGTTGCGGACAGATTAGCATAATGTATATACCCACAACAAAAAAGATGGGGAGATGACTCAAGAAGGACAGTTAAGACTCAGTCCTATGTGCTACACAAAAAAATTTCCCTGCAACAAGTGTTTCAGCATGCCGAGTCGACAAGCAGGTTATCAGGGTCCTGGTGAATGGATACGTCGGTCGCTGCACCATCACTGGACTCCCTGGCCTGAGAGCCTCTCTTGAGATAGGTTGACACTGTTTCCCTAAATCCCAACCAATTCCTCTTTTAGGGACATCTGCACAATGTCCCAAGGAACGAACCACCTCTGATACCACTTTTTCACGACCCGACCCTACCCAGGCTCGAGCAAAAACTACCCCAAGCCCGCCTCCATAGGCCAGGGGCTGGCGACCAGTGCCAAAGGCACAACAACTCGGGGATGCCTTTTCCTAAGTACCTGTACACACACACACGCAACACACTCAATGCAACAATGTAGAGTAAAATAAAAGACAAGCAAAGAAAATGGAAACTACTATATAAATACCAAAAATGTGAATCGACCTATAAATAGTACAAGTAAAGTGATGAAAAGGAAAAAGGGGCAAAACACGCACCCAACCAGGAAAGTGCCCCAACCCGGCTATAGGTAAACAAAACAAACAGCTAACGGGTATCCCACGTGGAACCCGGCTACGACCGCTGCACGCAGTCCAAGATCCCGAACTCCTATGCTCTGCTGAAGTCACGACCAAACTGTCCGTCG
Source organism: Viscum album (assembly GCA_963277665.1). Taxonomy (NCBI): domain Eukaryota; kingdom Viridiplantae; phylum Streptophyta; class Magnoliopsida; order Santalales; family Viscaceae; genus Viscum; species Viscum album. The sequence goes on from OY728129.1 coordinate 5,951,679, forward strand.
TCTGCAAGGGCACACCATGTGCGGGCAAAGCCCATGCAGGGGTGAGTATAAAAATACTCAGTAAGATACCCCGAAAGCTCGAGGGGAAACAAAGGAGGTACCTAAGGGTGAGAAGTAGAGAGAATAGGGAAATGTAAAGGAGCACAATAGAGAGGGCACTAAGGAGTACAGTAAAGAGTCTAGCTCAACCCAACAAGAGGAAAGAAGGTAGACTCGTCCAAACACAAGGAGCTGGAAATGGTGAGAAGATTAACTTCTCGTCGAGTCTTCGCTACCTATAGCAGGAGAGTAGACTCGTCCAACCATGAAAATGTAGACACGAAAATCACGTGGCATACCCCACACGTCTTCGCCTCTCCCGGAAGGAGAGTAACCAAACCTAAGAAGTGTGTACTAGAACAAGGTATATACATCCATAAGCTCTATCAAGAAGCCTGAACAACATCGTAAGGGGAGCTTCGTCCCATAGCCCAGCCCAAGAAAAGATTAGCCAACAGTCCCAGAAGAAACACCATCGATGCCCAACATCCCACACGTCTTCCCCGAATCGCAAGCCAAGGGGCTCAATCACCACACCTCAACACTATCCACTTTGGGCGGCACTGACTCTCCCGCACGGCTTTAGGTCGCGTCACAAGGATGCGTCTCTGTGGGGGAAAGTGCTCCTCGTAATTGAGTGTTCTGGGGGAATGTCAAACCACAACTTGTCACTGCCCCGTAGTCGAGAGGTCTACTCAAAGTCGACAGGAGACCCCCTTCCCTGCCCCGCTGGAGGATCCCTGGAAGTCAACGGGTTCCCACTACAGGGAGACTCGGAAAGTCGACGGGTGCCACACTGCGCAGTCTCGTAACAGGGTAATCCACTGAAGGGCGACCCGACTAAGGTCGGCGATGGGACCACTGCCCAGCCCTGCTAGAGGTAACCCGTCATCGGGGACCACTGCCCATCCTAGCTGGAGGTAACCCAACATCGGGGACCACTACCCATCCCAGCTAGAGGTAAGCCTGACATCGGGGACCACTTCCCAGCCTAGCTGGAGGTAATCCCGGCATCGAGGACCAGTGCCCAGCCCCGCTGGAGGTAAGCCTGGCATCGGGGACCACTACCCAGCCCAGCTGGAGGTAAGCCCGTAACTACTCTGGCCGTCCCTGCTGGATGGTACTGCTCGGTGAACACCGCTGTACTGGCCATCCCTACTGAATGGTAACCCACTAACGAGCCATGCTCGATACAACCTCAGTCCTGCGGAAAACAACCTCAGCCCTGCTGGAACAACCTCTTGGGTAGAGGGTCGGTGCCTGCGTAAAGTGTTGGTCACATCGAAACCACAAGTTCTACCAGGGAACACGGAGCAACGAAAGAAACTTCCCAGGCCTCACAAGGCGATGCCGCTCCAATCCACTGAGTCACGGTCGAAGCGGATCGAGACATCTCATCCCAGAGAGTGAGGAAAACACCCACGATGCACGGACACCCGTAGCCGCAAACGATGTCGCAGACCGTTGAAAGGGCACAGTACTGAAACCCCTCACAGCCGAAGAAGCAGAGGAACCAAACCATCTCTGCCGGTCAAACCATCAAGAACAAGACTAGGGGGAGACCACTCAACACTGCTAGTCAAACAAAAGAGCACCAGGCCATGGGAAACTCCACCCTGCTGGTCAAACAAACGAGTGGAGAGGGACCCTCTACGTCATGAGAGGTCAAAATTACAAAAAGCAGATCACGACACGCACATGGGGTGCACACGACGTGTGGCCCCAATTCAACCCCAACTGAGCACACAAACGTTCTCAGGTACAAACCACACGTACCCCAAGCGCTCCCATATACTCCCACAGTATACCTCGTTCCATCCCAAAGGCTATCGTGAACACGACACCCCGTGACAACGCGAAGGCGTGACGTAAAAACTCCACCTCAAAGGCCCAGGCATGGCCAACCACATCCTATGAACCATTTATATCACTCTCCCAAGAGTGCGCGATCACACGCCAAGGGTCCGTTACAAACATGGTAGGACGAACCACCACCAGAGCACCTTCCATGCTTCCACATTTAACAAGATCCCGCAATAGGCTCCGCACAACCAAATAGATCACACCATTGTAATCCTTGCGGAAAAAAACGCGTGATAGACTACTTACTCGCCTCCAACAGTTATCCGACGGAAAAGTTGCCAACACCGCCTCACGCCCGAACGACGTCCCGTGACCCCGAGCCTCGGCCCCGAAAACAGTCGGGTGCATCGCACCATTGCGATCCCCTCGAGAAAACACGTCATAATCACTACTCACTTGAGTGCAACAGATATTCGGAGAAAAAGATACATTCTGGCACACCGCACATGAGCGGTGCTTCGTGGGACCCGCAACCGGGTCCCAAAACTGAATGAACGGATCGCACCGTTGCGATTCTCTCGAAAAAGCACACATGATGGACTATTCATTCGTCCAAAATGGTTGCTCGGTGATAAAGATGGAAAATCACCGTCGACGCCCAAATGGCCCCCGTGGGCCCCGCACCACCATGCCGAATTAGATCGGGCAGATTGCATCGTTGAAATCCCCTCGGAAAAACATCTAGGATTGAATGCTCGCACGCCCCGAACGGACGCCCGATGAGAAAGTCGTGAAACGCTGGACGCAGCTCAAAAGACGTGTCGTGAGGCCCATGCCTCAACTTCATCCTCAACGCCTGAAACCACCCTGGGAAGCTCCTCCTCGGTTCCAGGGTCCCAATGCCACTGACAGCGTTTTAATCAGACGTCAGACTCGTCTGTGCCGTCCAAAACAAAATCCCCCGGAAAACGCCAATTCACTTAAAGGCGCGTCGCGCCTCTGAGGCCCCTCGTTTCGGGAATTACAAATTCTTGAAACCATCTCCAAAAGTCCGTCTTTTCGATACGGATCTACTGCCGAAGACGGCGCGTCAAACGGACGCGCCGTTTGGAAGTTGCGGCATTTTTAAACGTCACCGGACGTAAGAGGGGGGCGGTTTGGACCGGTCCGGCCGGTCCACACCCCCTGGACCGGCTCAAGCCGACCGGCCCCCGGCTGAGCCGGCTGAGCCGCCATGGTCCGCGGATCACCCGCGCGGACCGCGGTCCACCAAACCAGACTGGATCGAAAGCCGGTCTCTCTTCCACACGCAGACACGCAAAAGCGGGTCCGTTGTCTGCCGGCCGGCGTCGCGACCCCGATCTTCCGCGACCTCGCGCCCCCCACCGGCGCTCGCCGCCTGCTCGAAGCGCTGCGCCGCCACCTGGATCCGGACCCGCTACCTGCGAGCCATGCCGCCGCCTGGATCTAGAGCCACCGCCGCCAAGGGGAACCGCCGCCGCCCTTCGCCCGCGCCGCCGCGCCTCGGACCGCCGGAGCACCCAAACCAGCCATGATCACCTTCAAAACCCGCAAACTTCGGCAATCAACCCCGGTCTCCTCCGAGCTTGGATTTTGATTCTGAAAATGATTTGGAGAGATAAAAATGTATACTATGCGTCTATGGTATTTTTTCTAAGATCATACAACATATTGACTCATATAATCGATCTCAAAGTGGGGTTCAGAAATTAAAACGCAAAACGCATAATCCTACGTCGATGGGCTTAGCCCGAAGCTTCGCCACGATCCGTCAGAGCCGCGACTCGCCAGAGAGGAGGAGGTGATGGAGGAGAGATTCCTCCTCCATTGTTGGGATCTTCTGGCACCAGGGGAGAAGAGGGGAGGATGGGGAAGGGTGTTTAAATAAATTAACTAAGAAATTTATAAATTTAAAACCCTCGAAAAGACCCGCATCCGAAACTCCCAACAGGGTCGAGGTTAAGCATCCCATAGGGTAAAACCCACATGCCGAGCACAACGGTGGTCTCGAATGTTGATTCCGAGCTTCCGTTTTAAATTTATAAAGCTGAACGCCCAAAGACGCCAATTTACGAAAATGCCCCTGGGGCCATTTTTCACAGACGGTCCGCGCCCTCGAAACTTATACCCCTCCTAGGGTAAACGGCACGCTCCGAACACAACGGTGCCCTCAGTTTTCCAATCAGAGCCACTATTTAAGAGATATTAGTGTTTCACCATTAAATGAAAAAATCAATTAATTAATTTATCCTTTTAACGTTTCAAAAGCGAGCGAGGGGTCCAAACATCCCACGTCAACACGTTTTAAGTCATTAATAGGGTAAAAACTCTATTACGTAATCTCAGATCTCTGATCCAGAACTCTGTTTAGGAGTTATCCCATTTATTTAGAGTTTTCAGTGTGAACGCACTGAAAATTTAATTCTGGCCACTCAGGGGCTCGGAATCGCATGACGTCCGAAGGCGCTGCTCTGGAATATCATCAAGAATATTCCAAAGTCTTCCGAAACAAAAACTGGGTTCTTAAATCCAAGGCTACGAAACAGATTGGTCTTTGAGGATTTTATCCCTTGTAATCATGCCAATGTTATGTAATAATGCACTAACTCTTGGTAACTCGGGTCGGGGCATTACATGATCTTTAATGGTTGTTATATTCATAAATGAAAACAACCCTTGATGGTAAATATTATCTAATGGGATTTTTTTAATGATACCATTCTAATTCTTTCTTTAGATAAATTTTGGTATTTTCCATGAACCAATTTATTTTCCTTGTGTACACAAATCACCAAAAGAACAGAAGTTATTTTTACATTAAAAACTGAAATATTTCATTTTTTTATGATTTTTTTTTGGTTCTTCAACATTTTTTCAGATTATGGGTTAGATCAATATAGCTCCTAATGATTAGTGAGCCTGATATATCTCCTTAATTTATTAGATAATGATGACAGAGTTGATTGAATATATGTAACTCATAAGAGATGACATAGTTAAACATTTAACAAGTTACTCATAAGAGATCATCATTATCAACTAGGTATGTTTAACCCATTTGAAAGGTTTCTACTAAGGGGTATTTGAGGATAATGTTTCTAAATACCAAGATGTTTTATCTTTTCTTACTATGTGTATTTAATATTTTTTTACCTAGATTTAAATCACATGGATTTGTATTGTTGATTCCTATGAATCTTACCTTTATAAAATAATTATAAAATTTTTCATGATTAATTATCTAAGTATTTATGGTTTTAAATTTTCTTATTTTATGCTAATTATTTTTGATTGTTTATTCATACCCATATACCTATCATATATGGACTGGTGTATTCCAATTGTTGATGCATATTTTTACCAACACAGATCATTTTAATCTCCCCCTTATTATGTTTAATTTTCCATAGGTTATGAATAATGTATGGATATTTGTTTGGCCTAATAAACAAACTAGATTTACAGAAATTAGTGGGTGATAATGTAGATTTTTTTAAACCAATTGTTTATATATACATGTTTTTATGTTAGAGTTTTCACTAATTATATAAAACTATAAAACTAAAAGTTCCTTAGGTATGTATGTGATTTAACATTTCCTTATGATGTTGTATGGTTTGGATTGATGAAATTGGGTCACATTTTTCTGTATCAAATCATGAAAAGTAATGATTTGGTTTTAGAACCCGATCACAGAGTGAAAATTCATAGTCATTATAGAAAGAAAAAATACTAATGGATTTTAAAAGGGAAATCTTGATGCCATAAAGTAAGTATATAAATATTATCTTTCCAAAATTACTAAATAATCATCTATCCACAAAATGATAAAATAAGAATAAAAATATTTTATGGATCTATTGGAAAAGATATCAAATATTTACAAGTTTAACTATGGTAAATATTGAGTTTTATGGATTTGAACCTGAATATATTTCTGAAATGAATTATCAATCATCCATCAATTAATATTTATAGAGATATAATGAAATAATTACGGCTGGATAACATGAAGAGGTATGTTACAAACCACCTATATCCTTGATTAGAATTCCGTCAAGTTAACGTTGAATGATATATGTCTAAAGGGGTGAGGAAACCATTAACCATGGTAGTATGGAAATTGAAATACATCTCCATATATTTTTCCTGAGGACTCCCTTGGTTATCGTAAATCCATTACTCTATTTGGGTAATTATCGACAAACTTATGAATTCAACACATTTTATTTCCATCATTTAGATTTCTCACTTAACCAAATCCATAATATATATAAGGGATATGTTAAGGAAAAATATATTACACCAATCTATTGTATCTAATTGAAATATGAGGTTTACATCATTATTATAGAGATGTATTTTGAAATAATCATAGGAGAAGTTGAGCTTCAACACAACTTATCACCTTCATAATGATGTTTAATTATAAATGTCCATTCAAACTCTTTATGAAATGCTAGGATTTTATTCAATAGATTTCCATGGATGTTGTGATCAAAACCTCTCCCTAGTATAGTTCTCATATAACAAAAATTTATATAGTATAATTTGAATTCCACCATATGAGGCATTATATAAAAAGGGATGTTAGACTCTAATAAGCTGAGATGATGTTAAAGAGTGTAACTAATAGGAACCTTATTTTTTTTACGTAATAATGTAGAAGGTTCAAAAAATTTAGTGTCAAATGATGGTGAATCATAATAGATAGAGGAGCTATGTAGATAATGGTTTATGTGAACTAGAGTTTGAATGTTATGAAAAGGTATTACTTATAATTTATCCTTGGAAGTGGGTTATGAGATTTGGGAATAAAGGGAAACTAATACCTAGGTATACTAGTCACTTTGAGATACTAGATCATTTTTGGGATGTATATTATCTCTTAAATCTCCCTCAAGATAACTCCCATGTACATGATACGTTCTATTGACTTCTTTTGAGGAAGTAAATACCGGACCCTTTACATTTAATGAACCCAAAACACAAAAATGTAAAACAAGATCTATTATATAAATAAAAACTAGTGGATATATGTTATCAATGAGTTAATGTGTTTTTGAGTAAGACTACCCATTTTATCAAATTTATATGTAAGAATCAAAATTTAAGGAAGATATATGGGATCTTGAGGATGCAATGAGAAAAAAATATCATCACTTGTATTCATATATTTTATTTTTTTGAGAAATTAATTTTAAGGAGTATAGAATGTAACAAATAATGGTTTAGTAAATATTCATCCAAAAAAAATATTATGATAAAAATATTTTTCTACATGCAATGTGAAACCAAAATGAAAAGTGACCCATTTAATTTATTTAAATATAATTACTGTATAGTAGATATTTTATTAATGGGTATAAATATATTTAACTTAGTTTTTAAATATATTTAGAATGAAAAATATGGGTGAATTTTAATACTAATTTGTATATAAAATTAAATTATTATAGGAAAAAAATAATAACAATATTTTATGATTAAAAATTTATTTGGTTTTGGTAAAATTTTAATTTTATAAGGTATGTATTTTTTAAGGGAACTAGTATTTCTATGGTGAAATGATGAAAAAAAATTATTTATTTTAATAATATATTAACAGTAACATGAAGTTTATTATAAATAAGAATAAAAAGATTTAATATTTTAAAGAGAAATGTTTCTATAAAAACACTTTTCAAGATATTTTATATTTTCATTGAAAGGTAAAATTTATAAATCATAGAATTAAAATTTGAAAAAATGAACTTCATTTTGTGATTAATATTAAAACTATCATCATAAGATTAATTTATGTTATTTTTCAATAAATCATTTAATTTTAGGTGGATAGTTAAAAATACATTTTTTACAGAAGCTGTGACTTTTATCAAATCTTTATGATGTAAAAAACCTAAAACTATTAAATAATTTTTCTTGACCAAATTCATATTTTATTTTTAAAATAAAAAATTTAATATTATTAATTTTAATTTTGAAATATATATTATATATTTTAGAACATATGTTTTACTTTTCCCAAAAACCATTTTAATGCATTATACATTTATTATTTTAGAATTAGTTTTAACAATTATTTTATACGTTTATCTCATAAAATGGATTTAATTTTTTAATTTCATTATTTAAATTATATCATATGTTCCTTATTAGTTTTTATCAAAAAAATAAATTACATAAGTAAAAAATAGTAACCATGTTAAAAGTAAAAAAGGTAAACGTATTTAATCTTACGGGTAAATGACCTAAAAAATATTAAAAACATGTCTAAAAATGAGTATTTTGAGATTTTATTGAGCATAAAATATTCTAAAATCCATTATTTACTACTATGGATCCTCTTTCATTGTTAAAAATTATTTCATTTTTTAAGTTAAGAACATATATTTACAAAAATATCATTCTCTTCACTTATAAAAGAAAACACCCTATACTCTTTAATGTATACAATTTTTTTTTGAATTTTAAACTATAATATGATTAATTTAATTATAAAATAATATTATTATACATCCTTGAGATTATGATCTCTATATACTTTTAGAAACCCTTCTAAATCAAGACCGTTTATGAAATGATATCAAATTCTTATATACATTTATTTTCTTCTCTATAATCAATATTCCATTTTAATTTATTATACCTCATTATAAATTTATTTAAATCAATATTATATATTTATGTGAGTGTTATTATTATAATCCAATGTTTTTATATTTATTTAATAACCATTATATTCTTTTCCATTTTTATGTAGAAAAATGAAAATGTTGTTTGGGTTGCGTGTGAACTATCACCTTTTGGAGTGACATGTTATATTTTTAATCACCAGGTTACATAGATGGTAAAAAGTTTAATTTAGTGAATAGATTTTATATTCAAAAAAATATTAAGATTCTTAAAAAACTAACCCTTCTTTATTTTTTTTCATTCTATAGAGAAAGAAAACGTGAACCATATGTACGAGCAGCCAACCTCTTTCATGGAAAAAATAAATTAAGTTTCCAAAATGAATCTTATTTTATTATTAAAATAATTAATTTTAAGAAATATAATATTTCTATTAGATGATTAAATCTATTTAAATTTTATATTAATAACCAACTCAGAGTTATTATACCAACTTTTGTTCGTTTAAAATTTACTAAAAGTAACTCGTCTCTGATTATGTCATCCAAAATAATTTCTAATATGATAGTGGAATTTAATTAGAAATTTATAAAACTTTTTAAGTAATATATTTGGGTATATTTAATTATATTTTAATTATGAACTTTTTATCAAATAATTAAGAACAATATCATTATTTTAAAGCATGCGTGAAACAATCAAAATCCCAAACAATGTGATGATGGAAAGAAACTATAACAAACAAATAAAAGTGGAAATATGATTGTAATAGAATCATATATATGGAAATAGATATGAATATGTTTTATAAAAATTAAATTTATTTGATAGAGTTTATTATAATTGAGGTTAAAAATATTTTATGTAATTTAAGAGTAAAAGGTAAGAGATTTTCATAAACCAATTTCTCTTCTCGAGTCATAATTATTCCTATTTGAATTTAATTTTGAAATATTGTTTTCATATATATATATATATATATTATGATTATATACTATACACTTTGAAAATTATATTATGGATTATTAAATCTTCACTTTAAATGAATCTTATTTTATAAATCTTTTTGTCTTCATAAAATTTGGTGATGTTAAGAATAATTCTCACCCAATCTAAATGGGCTCTTTGTCTTCTATGTATAAATTAACTATTCCCTAGAATGTTTTAAATTACAAATTTTAAATTAAAATAATTATTATTTTTATGACCTTTAAATTTATATTTTATTACATTAAAAGGGAATATTTTTTACTCTTGTTACGATGTCGATTTTTTTAAAGTTATTTTTATTTAAAAATGATAAAACATTTCTCCTTTTCAGATCATATACTTTATCTTCTAAATCATAATTCCTAGGATGAAATTTATTTATTTTTGATGATAAAATAGTGAGTAATTCTTAAAAAATATTCTGTTAAAAATTTATCACTTCAATTGCTCTAAGAATTATATTTTTGAAAGTAACTCTTAACTTCATCACATCAAAAAAATGTTAATAAATGTTTTTTAAATAATTTTTAAATTTTTATTTTACTTCCCTATTGAATACCCAATTATATAAATAATATGGAATTATATTTTATTAATAACTTTATAATTTCCATTATGAAATGATAATTTTGGGTGATTGAGTTTTTCATAATAAATGGTCTATTTTTGATATCAAGTTATGTGATACCATTTGGAAATGATATAAAAAACATTTTAATTCCATGCGTTCTCAATATATAATGAATTATTGATATCTTATGGAAAAAATATTTATGGATTTTGTTGATTTGGGTCCTATACCACCCTCTAAATCATTGGTTATTGATTTATATTTCATTAGATAATGATGTGTGTGAAGGAATGTGTTTACTCAAATATAATGTGTAGACATCATGGTTTTGTTCATAACCTAATGTGTGGAAATAATTTTCTTGTTCAACACTTAATGAATGGAAATAATGTATTTTTAAAAAATTTAATAAATGGACATGATTTAGTTTTATCATAATGTCATGATTTTCTCTAATTAACTTTTTGAAATATTTTAATGATATTAGACTTTCTTATATGTTTCTCCCATGATTCCAGATTAATTTAATTTTATATTATTCCATGTTATAATGGAAATACTACCTTTATTATTTTTATATAGTACTATGTATATACATAATGATTCTTATTGTCCAATCAGGTTTTTGATGATCACTTATAACCCAATGATCTTTTAGTCAGATATTTCTACCCAATCCATTTCTTCTCATAGGCTTATGATATAACAATTATGAATCATTGATAATTTTTAACTTAGAAATTGTTTTTGTGTGCAATTTATTTATTTTTTAATTAACCTAGTAATTAATAAAAGTATAAATTATGACAATTCAAGAAACGATACTAGATGGGTTCAATTATTGGTGAATGTTCATAAAAAATACAAAATAATTTTCTTATATTGCTAATCCTAAAAGAAACTAAACCATTGGTTTTGAGAATTGTGAGGTTATTTTTGAGTTGTAGTTATTAAATTATTGTAATTATAAAAAATAAATACATGATTATCAAGGGTCTTCTCAGTGGATATCTAGGAATTATTTAAATAATGTGTTTTTATCACTATATCATGGAGTACGGGCCTTAGGAACCTTATTTCTTTATTACAACATGTTTAAAGATATTAATTATGTGGAGTATCCCACCATAATATTTATATGAATTTTAAATGATATTCTAAAAAAATGTGAAGATAGGGTATTTTAATGAGAACCATGATGTAATGGATATGATCGCACTCTATGACAGTTGGATCCAAGGCTGGCCATTCCATAACAAGGAGTGTCATTCCATGAAAATTATATTTCTATATTATTTATAATATTTGATTATAATTTAAGATAATTCCACTTGGGAATAAATTTAGGGAGTTAAATCAATCTAATTGACAGAATTTGACAATATATAAATGTATGGGTCACATGGAATGATCATGGTGAAGTAAAATAATCTCCAACCATCAGATTAGTGGTTGGATGCATAAAAACATTATAAGAACTATTAGTAAGTACTCTAAAATGTAAGTGAGAGAAATGATTCTATATTTAGTTCAAGGGAAATTAAAATAATAAAAAATATTTCTAAACCAGGGTTTCTTGAGATAATAAGAAGGGGATATTATATTATTGATATATTTATCCATGTAAAGAACAAATAAAGAGTTCTATTGACACATTTGGCTTATTGTGGAAATGAAGACAAAGCATAATAGATATAATTATAATACATGATTATCTATATTTTGAGAGGTTATTCAATACTATTATCATGTGCACAAAAATGTGTAAATTATCAAAAAAGATTAAAATATAACATGATTATGAAAATGAAACGTGTAATGATGTTGGATTTAAATAGTGCACCAATTATTGATTTTTATGTGTAGATATTCAATTATCTATATTGATCAGGCAGACATCATCACATATATAAACTAAATATTTATTTCACCAAAATTTTTTATGGATGATAATAAGTGAGAGTGGACCTAGCACCAACATGGGGTATTTAAAATCATTTTAAAGATATTTCACCTTGGAATAGAGTTATCATGTCTAAAAAAATGTCTCCACCAAATAGTGTGTGATAGTGGATTCTGATACACCAACATTTCATTTTTTGTATTCTACATGGATTAACCATATGAGGTGAACCAAGTAAAATACTTGTGTCTTGTGCATGATTTATATTTTTTTATATGTATTAAATGATTCACTAAGAGATATTTTTTGAGGATGATTTATTGAATTCATTAATTTTATTGAGTGAACATGATCTATAAATCATATGAGAATAATCTAATATAACATGTTTTAATTTGAGTGACCCTTAATTAAAACCTCTATCTAGGTGTTTAAAATTAAACTACTCCCAAAAGGTGGAATCAAACCCTAATGTTTCTATATTGGTGTTGAAATCTGATAATTAAGTTTTTTGGTCTGTTGCACACACATTTCGTGGATAAATCCTTTATTTTTCAGTGGTACAAAATTTTATTTTCATTGAATAGAGATGATTTTATTCATATATGATTTTATATTGGAGATAATGGAATACATATTCTGAGATTTTGATTTGACTATGAATAGATAAATAATTGGTGATGGAAGAAAAAAGTTGATATTGACTATATACCTGTCCAACGAGTTATATAAGAACAACTCTCTTGTGTTATTTTGATGGTGATATTGAAAGCATTTGATGGTATTTTGGGAAAAAATATCATATAAAAGTATATATATCTATTAAAATCAAATTTTAATGAAGATTTTGTTATGTCAAAAGAAAATAATAAAAGGAAAAATAAAACAATTCTCATCAGTAGATATACTCTCCAATCAAGGGGGTGGATTTGAAATTTATTAATAAATGTAATTCTTACATTTTTTTAAAGATATGTCATAATTTTTAATATTATATACCCCCATAAAGAATAATTTCAATGGATATTAAATTGATCAATTTGAAATAATAGAAAGTATCCAATCCAAAGAATATACATGAAGTAACCAAGATAAGGTCCAATCGTTAAACCCATACTAGAAAAGGTGGATTAATGGAAAATAACCTAATGAGTGGACCATGTGTTCAATATAGTAATGATGTTAGAAAAACATATATTTAATAGATATGAACTATACATGAATGATAGAATTATGAGAATAGGTACACACATGAAGGTTCAAAGTAGAATTCCTGAAAAACCATCACATAATGCTAGGAAACAAATGGTCTGAGAAAAATATATAAAAATAATTTTCTCACTAAATAAAGGAAGATAGATCAAGGTTTAAGGAAATATATTATCATCTAATGGAGAACTTTAAGAGGAATAATAATCCTAAATAAGGTTTTAAAACATTTAATGGGATTAATAACTTCATTCCAAAAGAAGATTCAATAAATGGAGACCATGAACATGTAAATATTTAATCAGTTTGTAAGAATTCTTTTCATACCAAATCATGAAGTTAAGGCTCTTAAATTAAGGTATATATGATGTTACACTATTATAAAATAATGATCAACACTATGAATATGTTTATGAAATCCCAAAACCTAAATGGTGAAATAATATCTTCTTTAACAATATCATAATTAGGACATGAATACATGGGTTATGTTTTTAAATGATATTTTTTATATGTTATATGGATGGAAATTTGAAAAAAAATATATTATGAAATGAAAAAATGAGTTTTACCGAAACCATTAATTCTTATTATAACAATGTATATTTCTTGAAATTAAAAGAAATATTTTATGCTAGAAAAAATAGAAATACTTCATTATGGGACATTAAAGGTGGATCTCAATAAAGGGTATACTAAGAAACAATATTGATTTATACACAATATTAAAAGTTTATGGAATTATAGAAAATATAGAGTAAAATTATGGAATCCAGTTAATCCCTGAGAAAGGTGGATCAAAATATCAATAGAAATTCATCTAGGACAGAAAATTATGAGGTAGATCTTATAACTATAAATAAGGATAGATATGAAACTTGCCTATGTGGTTTCACCGGTACAATTATAACGAAAGCGATGAAGAATGGTGTAAGATCCCCCCTTATGGAAGAGGAATCATGATAAAGTATTTAAAAATGAAGTATTTAAGGAATAAACAAGAATTAGTGGGACTAGTATTACAAGGGAGGTGAATCCTAAAATAAAAATGATGTTGGATGAAAAATTTATTATTCCATGAAAATATGTGTACAAGTGGTACTACATAGATGTATACTAGAATAATGTAGAGGATAGTTGGAAGAAAAGAGTTTGTTTACCATGACCAACCACATTTAACAACAAGATGATGCATGGGAAGAACCCTTCTCCCTATGTGTATAAATTTATTTGACAACTGTCCTTAGTGATGTAGATACGATCCATGAGGTGTGTATGCATGGATAAAATTTATGTACATGAAAAATATTGTTACATGAAATAAATTAGGACACTAAATTTTTTTGGGAATAAATGCATATAAACATTATGTGATACCCCCAATGTAGATGTTTTACTCAATATTTGGTGTCATAATTTGAAGATATTATGGTAGAGTAAATAGTTAGTGTTCATAGGATATGTAACTTTATATATGAAATTAGATTCCCTTTGAATAACGAAAGATCATGGAAATCATGTGGTGTGATAATTTTGTCCTTTAATAAGTGGTATCAATTGATTCAACATGTGGTATGACTCACATCCACTGTAATTTATTATTTATTCTATGATATTCTTATGTTAGTGTGACTTAGGTAATAAGGAGTGTTGTTAAATGAATTAAGAGGTCAAGTTGTTTGTGTTTAAAGATGTGAATGAGTATCATGTATAGATTTTAAATTATTGACAATGAATATTATAATCTATTTTTATTTCTAACTAATTAGGTTTAGGTAAATTTTTAATGATGCATCACAAAGCGGTAAATTAACTTATATTTTAGAAAATACAACTTAGAGTATAAGTGGTTAGGAATATGAAAGATGAGAACTTGATATTTATTTGGTCATGAAGTGGTATTAAGTTTAAACTAAAAAATATAGAGTTTCACTACTGGTAAATAGATATCCAAAGTCTCATTTAACAAGTTATTGAGAAAGAAACTAAGGGATTGAGTCTATAAAATGATGCTAAAATTTTAAGAGATTAATCTAGTTTTACAAGACGTTTAAATTGATCAGTATAAAATAGTATGTGAATAAATTTATAGAAAAATAGGAGAAATATATAAACAAAATTTTTAGTGGTTGAGATGAATCAAATTATTCCAAAAAGACATTATTAGAGAATAAGAAGATTATTTAGATAATGTTTTATATTGGAAGTGGAAGAATATAATTGTGATGAAACCCCTTTATAATTATATGATATAGGGAGAGATGAAAGATATATGGGAAAACTAAATATATGAGTGTTAAGAAAATTATAATTTTATTAATAAAGTGTGAGTAAACACAATACACAATAAATATATAATTTTTTAAGATGAATTTGTAGTTAATATTTATATTCGGACTTATGGTAGTGTGGTCCATATAATCCAAATGGGGAGAATTATAATTACCCTTCCTTTTCTTATATGACAATTACATCATTTTAAAGATAAAAAATATAATAGTGTTACATATCAAGGATATAAAGGTTTCGTTTGTTAGAAAAATTAGTACCAACATCAATTATAAAAAATAAAAAATAAATATTAATTTAATTCCTTCTAATATGGATTTTATTAGCACTTTTATGCTACTTAGTAAAAGTAATCACATGAGGATATACCTCAAAGAAAGGGGTGAGATAAAATCCCAGTAAGAGGATAGATAAAGACAAGAATAAACATTACATTAGTGAGAATAATCATCATCATTATAACATAATAATATCATTATAATCATAATCACTATAATAATAATTATAATAAAAATTATATAAATTAATGAAATGTGGAAATGAATAGAAATAAAACATCATGTCTTAGTGGTCAAGTACCACACATACTTGGGAAAAAAACATAGTATCATGTTCAAGAATTACATATGTGTATAATAATAGAATCATAATTTTGGAAAATATAGAATCATGCTCATGAATATTTTACATTATATCATAAGATATATCTTATTATCCAATGGATCAGAGTGCTACATAATTATGAGTGAACTCAGCACTTCATAACATTGAAATAATCAGGCATTCCACATAAAATGTATAAAAATATTATTCATACAATATCTCATGTAAAGGAAATCGGTTAAATCATAATATCATAAACAAATTTTCCATGAATAGACTTTTTGGTTCTTAAAGGAAAAAATGAAAAAACATATTTGGTATAAGAATCATCAATCTCGAGAGAAGAAGAAACAACCGCAAGAGAAGTAAAATGGTGTTTTTAGAAAGAAGTGTTATTTTGAAAAATCATTATATTTTTCACAAAAACATGTATTAAACATGTGTAAATCAAAAATAAAAAGGTTAGTAAAATTAAATTAAAGTTAATGAAAATTAAATGATTATGCTTACAAAAATTGGTGTGAAATAGGGAAAAATCCAAGGAAGACAGGTTGGTTTAGAGAATGTCCCTACCTTATGTTTGAATGATTTATTCACTTTAATATAGTGGATAATAAAATTAAATTAATTAAATACTAAATAAATAACATCATATACATAAAATTGTTTTAATATAATTTTATTATGTTTTTTATGGGTAGTAAGATTAGTTATAGAGTTCCATTTCATCGTTTCGAGAGAGTTTACATCATTGGTCTTCATGATATGTTTACTTTAATAAAAGTATGGAATTTAATGTACAATGATAATGATTATATATAATTGAAATTATATTTTATTAATTAACATAATAATTTTAATTGGTCTCATATTTCATTTTTTCTATATAATGATATATATTTACAAAATAAAACATTAATGAAAATAATTTAATTTATTTTGGTGGTTTTTAATACCATCATGACATAATATCATTATTATATATTGGATATAAAGCATTAAATTACTTATTATATATATAATAAAATATGATTTAATAAAAATAATGGTTTTATGATCATACATGAAGGCATTAATGGGAAATGAAAAGGCATCATTCACGATGGTGGTAAATGGACACATTAGGGACGATATTTTCATTTTTTTAAATAAAAGGTAGAGGGGAGGAGTTTTGATGATGGATACTCCATTAACATAATAAAATTAAAGTATATATATCATTCTGGATTTATCACATCACTAATAGATTGGGGTTGTGGAGAGGATAATAAATGGAAATAAATTTTAAAGAGATTAAATGAAAATGAAAGATGGTTTTACCTCTTGAATTTATTCTCCATGAGAACCTCTTTAGGAAATTAGGTTTGTTATTTTGTTGATACCATGAGATTTTTGAATTGGGGGATAGGATTGGGAAGAATATATGATAGTGTCTATATAAGATTCAATTCTTAAAAGTTTTGGGGAGAGTTGGTGGTGAGGGGTAGTATTTATTGGGGGAGGAGAGAAGTATTTTAAACTACTATATTCATTATTTTATTATTGTGGATCAATACTATAAATAGTTTTGAAAATTAAAAATTAATGTATTAAATAAAGATGTATATTTTGATATTATAGTATTATATAAGCAATACATCATCCATGACTTGAAAATTTATGTATTTGTATTATATAGTAAATTATTATATTTCAGTATTAAAAAAATCAACTATTTTATAAAAATTAAAAAACATATCCCAAACCATTTTAATAGGTGAATAATTAATAAATTATCTCAATTATATGAGAATAATTTTTTAAATATGATAAATCATATTTTTAATTAAAATCATATGTTATTTGAAAAATACCAATTTTATAATTATAACTAATTTTATGACACATTAGAAAATTAATTAAGGCATCATAAAATTAACTTATAATTAAATGAAATAAAAATAAAAATTAATGCATATATTTTATGAAAATAAATTTTATTTTAAATTTTTATATTAATTATAAAATTACAAATAAACATTTATGTTTTAAAAAATACAACCACTTAATTTATCATTTTTATAACATTTATTTACTTATACTATTATATAATTATATCATATTTTCATTGATAAGAATCCTAAATTTTATTTAAACATTTATAAATGAGGTTGCTATTATATTTGATAGATTACTACACTTAATGTCTATGTTACAATTCTAAGGATCTTGATACTAATCCATCGGTATATATTCCTTATTTTTAATGAATATAACTACTTTTATAATTCATTTATGTGAATATGGTTCCTATTGTGATGTGTATGCTATGTCCATGTTTTATAACATATAAAATAATTATAAGAATGTAAATTCAATTGATAAATGTTTGGGTCTTTACATTATTCTCCCCTTTTCTTCACCCTCAAAATCTCATTTTACATAAACAGGTGAGGGTTTTCTCTATAATTACATACTTTGGTTCCCATGTCACCTATTCATACTTATGTTTCCTCCAAAACACTTTTAAAAGATTGTTTGTCTTATTTCATAGGGATTTGTCTCTTTGTTCCAAGATATATAGGATATTCTCTTCATACGAGAGGTCGTTCTCCAATTGTACCACCTCAAAATTCATTACATGTGATGGGTTAGGTATATACATCCTCATGAGAGACTCATTATCCAAAACATGAACTTTATCCAGACTTGGTGGTTGTGAACGATTATGGGAAATAGGTCTTATGTGATCAAGGATCTCAAAGGGTTCTATTTACCTTTTTATAAGATTCTATTCTAATCTAAACTGCACAACTATCTTCCATGTTGATATTTGAAGGAAGAAATTATCCCCAATTTTTAACTCCATGACCCTTCGATGTTTGTTTATATATCTATTTGTATGACTCCGAGAGGCTTTCATATATTTTTAGATGGATTAAACCATCTCTATCATCTATAATAAAAGATTATATCTATTTATCTTTCATTCCCCAACTTCATCGCAATATGTAAGAGTTATACATCACTTCCTATAAAGATCTTCATATTAGGCAATTGGAATACTCGAGTGAAAGATATTGTTATATGATAACTCATCTAATGAGAGAAGCTGATCCAATCTACCTATGAATTTCGTTGAGAGGGATCTTAGCATTTCCTCGAGCATCAGAATAGTCCTTTCATATTGGCCCTTAGTTGGGGGTTAAATGCTGTGTTTAAATACAATTCAATACTAAAAAAATATTTAAGAGTTATCCAGAATTTAGAGGAGAACCATGGATCAAGACCAGAGATGATCAAAATTTGTACCCCATGAAGCCTCACCGATTCTTTTACATATATCATGGAAAGTAATTCAAGAGAAAAAAATTACTGAATATAGATAAGGTGACTTTTATTTGTGAGTCAATCCACCATAACCCATATCACACTGTTTCATTTGTATTTCCTCTAGATACAAGTGAAAAAGTCAATAGATACATTCCCCCATTTCCACATGGGTGTACGAAATGATTGAATTATCCCTTTGTAATTTTCCTTCTCTACTTTAACTTGATGACATATCAAGAACCTTGATATCTAATATACATTTTCTTTATTTATTTTATGCCACCAGAAGTGATCTCTTAGATCACAAGACATCTTGGTACTCATATATTGGATAGATAAAGGTGATCTCTGTGCATTATCCAACATTTTTATATTTATCTCAGTTTAAGATGGCACATAAATCCTTGTTCCAAACTAAATCACATCATTATAATTGATATGGAACTCTTATATCTTAACTTACTTTCACTACTTTCACATTCTTTTAAAGCTATATATTATCCCTATATTCCTCCTGGATCTTATCTTGGATAAATGGTTTGTAATTAATTTGGGAAAGGTATGATTTATTAGAAAAAAGTATGATTTACAAATCTATGTTTTTTATATCCATGAAGATATGGTCTTTCTCTAACCACATCCTACATAGATTAGTAGGTTATTTTATGTTATGATCAGCATTTACATATTACACCTTTTCTGAGTGGTAGTGAATAGATAAATAAAAGTCCTTGATTATATCTAACAATATTCCTTGACGCATGTTTATTTACTTCTATTTGATTATATAAGAAAGATTATTTTGATCAGTATATACGTCACACATTTCACCATAGATTTAGTGCCTCCAAATTCTCAATGAAAAAATCCCAACTGCTTGCACTTGATTCTGAATCTAGTAGTTATGCTCATGGATCTTCAACTACAATGAGGCAGATGCTTTCAATTTTTCATTATATATGAGTACAAAACCCAATCCTTTTTTAAGCAACACTATATATATCAAAAAATTCAACAATTTTTGGTAATGTATGTATGGGTAAAGTGATTATCCTCTTATTTAGATACACGAATTCATCCATGAATTATTCTATTCAAACATACTTTACCACTTTCGTTATTAACATAGTTAGAGGGATAGAAAATAAAGATAAAAATCTCAAAAAATGTTGGCAGTACCCTAAAAATCCAAGAAAACTGTATATTTCCATGTCATTTGTTTTTGATATCCATTCCTCAATTGCCTTTATTTTTGAAGGGTCCAATGAAACTCCCTCACTTGTGATCACATGTCTTAGGAATGTGTCATTCTGAATCCAAAAGTCACACTTGTTGAACATAGATTACAATTTCCCCTTTCTTAATGTTTCATGCACAATCCTTATGTGTTCTTAATATTCCTCCTTTCTCATAGAGTAGATGAGAATATAATTGATAAACAGTTAAACTTTTTTTCAAGGTAGCTACTATGTACACTATTCATCAAATCCAAGAATATATCATGGGGATTAAAATGTCTTATGGGAATTACTAGGAACTCATATTGTCTTTATATTGTATGGAATTAAGTATTCTAAATATATTCATTCTTCACCATCAGTTGATGATATCAATAATGAATATCCCATTTTGAGAAGTATTTATCTCATCATAGTTGTTCGAACAAGTAATCACATTAGTGCATAATTTTTTTTAACCTCACCATTTTTTAAGTTTTTTATTTGATAACTGACATAAAAAATGTCATTTCTTCGAATTTGTTATGTCGGTTATAAAATAACAGACGTAAAAAAAAGGCAGCATCTGAGGCCTTTTTGATGTCAGTTATTTGATAACCGATGTAAAAACCTAACCCATAGAATTTTTAGCATCAGTTGTATTATAAATGACGTAAAAGCGATGGGTTTTGATCTGTTTTTAGGTCGGTTATCGAATAACCGACGTAAAAAACCAACAGGTGGCTTTTTTACATCTGTTATCAAATAACCGATGTAAAAAATGCGGTATATGATACATTTATAATGTTGGTTGTTATAATAACAAACTTTATAAATGTAATAAAAATATTTTATAATGTCGGTTATTAAATAACCAACATTATACAACATTTAAAAAAGTAACACGCCCCGTGGATTGTCATTTATGATTTTTCGATCGACAGACCGACGACTCGTCTCTCTCACATGGAAAACCCTAATCGACTCTTTGATCTCATTTTATTAAAATAATTTTTCCATCATAGTTTATCATCTTTACTCTCCTCAGATCTATCATCTCCACTCGCAACACTCAAGTAAGCCTCCCATGAATTTATTTAATTTGTTTTTCCCAGATAGTCTATATTTACGTTTTGTGATTTTTTTGATTAAACTAGGTAAGATTATTCGATTTCGAAACATGTTTCCTTGTTTTTCCATCATCATTTTATTTATTATCACCAGATCTATTAGATCGACTCGTAATATTCATGTAAGCCCCACCTACTTCTATTTAGTTTGTTTTTGTTTCGCGTATGCCCGAAATTTATGGTAATTTTTGTTTTCATTGACAACTAATGATCTAATTCACCTATATTACGACAATTTATATGTAAACCATTGTGATACACCCATTACATGTACCAATGTGATTTATTTTTGAAGTATATATGGAAATTCATTGTGGAATGTTTGTTTTGGATCCTTGGTTGTTTCTATTTTGGGTATCACTTTTTCTTATTCCATAATATATTTACGTCACTTATTTCCATGGACTATTATAAGTCTTCATATGCTATTAAAACCCGATTCATTGCACAATAGAGAATTTTAGACTAGTATGGGATACAGTTCATGGTTCTCATTTTGAATAATGGCATGATACAAAAACAAGTAGGTTGAGGTTAAAATCCCTAGATATGCCAAAACTAGTAGCTTGAGGTAAAAATACCATGGTTTTGGGGGGCTGTCAAGAGGGTTGGTGGTTTTCCAGGGGGTTGGGGGCTGGT
Source organism: Viscum album (assembly GCA_963277665.1). Lineage (NCBI taxonomy): Eukaryota > Viridiplantae > Streptophyta > Magnoliopsida > Santalales > Viscaceae > Viscum > Viscum album. The sequence continues at coordinate 5,974,041 of OY728129.1, forward strand.
CAGAGGGTCGGGGGATGTCTAGGGTGTCCATGGAGGTGGGGGGGGGGGGGAGTCTAGGGGTGTGTGTGTGGGGGGTGGGGGAGTGGGGTGGGGGTGGGTCCAATGTGGTGGGGTGTTGAAGGGGGGTGGGGATATCCAAGGGGGTGGGGGCCTATCCAAAGGGTTTGGGGGGTTTCCCGAGGGGGGAGGGACTGTCCAGATGGTTAGGGGTGTCCAGGGGGTGTCCAATGGGGTAGGGGGTGGGGGAGGTGTCTAGGAGGGGTGGGGGGGGGGTGTCTAGAGGGGTGGGGGCTATCTAGGGGGTGCGGGTGGGGGCTGTCTAGTGGGGTGGGATGTTGTCCAAGGGGGTGGTTTTGTTTAGGTGGTGTCCAAGGGGGTGGGGGGTGTTCAGAGGGTTAGGGGGGCTACCCAGAGGGCCGGGGGGTGTCCGACAGTCCAAGGGTCTGTGTCGGGGGGTCCATGTGGGTCCGGGGGGGGGGGGTCGAAGGGGTGAGGGGCTGTCCAAGGGGGTGGGGCTTGGAAAAAGGGTTTGGGGGTTGTCCGTGGGGGGGGGGGGGGGGCTGTCCAGAGGGTTGGACGGTGTATAGGGGGGTGTCCAAGGGGGTAGGGGGTGGGGGTGGTGTCTTGGAGGGGTGGGGGTGCTGTCTAGAGGGGTGGGGGGTTGTCCAGGGGGGTTATGTCCAGAGGGTGGGGGCTATCCAAGTGGGTGGTGGTGTTTAGGTGGTGTCCAAGGGGGTGGGGGTGGTGTTAAGAGGGTTTGGGGGGCTGTCTAGAGGGTTGGGGGGTGTCCATGTAGGTGGGGGGCGTCCAAGGGGGTGGGGGGGCTGTCCATGGGGGTGGGGACTGTCCTGAGGGTTTGGGGGTTGTTTGGTGGGGGGGGGGGGTCCAGAGGGTTGGGTGGTGTCTAGGGGATTGTACAAGGGGGTAGGAGGTGGGTGGTGGTGGCCAAAAGGGGTGGGGGTGTCCAGGAGGGGTGGGGGGGGACTGTCCAAGGGTGTGGTGGTGTCTAGGGGGTGTCCAAGGGGGTGGGGGTCCTGTCCAAGGGGTGGGGGTGTTGTCCAAGGGGGTGGTGGTGTCCAGGGAGTGTCCAAGGGGGTGGGGGATAAGTGTCAGTTGGTATTGACTACTGCATCGTGGTTTGTGAGATTATGACATGATGATTGTATTGTTTCATTGATATTACTGTTGAAATATGATTCTATTTGGTTATATATATTTTGACCAATCATCGACTATGAGAAAATTAAGGGTTATGGGGGAGACCATGTCATGGTTTTCAAATATGCATAGTTATCCTGACCCCATTGTGCCATGATGATTGGCTTTATATTGTGAATTTCTCCATCTGAGATTTTATTTCAAATTTGATTTTATTCTCATGTTTACTCCATTTTCCCCAATTTTCTATTAACCATTGGAGGCCCCATCGTTTTCTTTGATTCAATGGAATTTAAAACTATTATATCTAACTATATTTTCTTTTTAAAATCAAATTCAACCATATTTTTTTAAATGCGCACTGCTTTGTTTTATATTTCAAAATTGTTTTACATTCAAATTATGATTTTTTCATATAAACATATATTTGTCTTATCTTAAAAAGATATATAATTTTTATATTTGTTATAGGTAATAATGAGTCAAAGTTGGATTGCGTCACATCGAATGAGAAATGAATATGAGGAAGGTGTTGATGCCTTTTTGGAATTTTATAAACGAAATGTTCCAAGTGGTGACATTTTTTTCTCTCCATGCCTGAAATAATTGAATATGAAAAAGTTGAAAAGTAGAGAGATAAATGATCATCTGATTTGTCATGTTTTTAATCCAAGTTACAGCCCTTGGATTTTTCATGGTGAAACTGGACAAAATGTCATTGATTATGATGATTCACAAGATGGTAACTCCGATGGAATTGGAGAAATGATTCGTGATATTACATAGAACAAATTTAGATAGAACCGATAGTTTCACGTCTATATGGTGATGCTGAAAAACCATTATATCCTTCTTGTATAGATTTTACGGTTTTGTCAGTGGTGTTTATATTGATTAACCTGAAAGATAAATGTGGATGGAGTGACATCAGTTTTATAGAGATGCTACAATTGTTGAAAGAAATTCTACAAAAAGTTAACAATCTTCTAGATTCACATTATAAGGCCAAGAAAATATTATACCTGATGGGATTGGGATACAAGAAAATACATGCCTGTCTGAATGACTATATTATATATAGGAAGGAATATGAATTTCTATCAGAGTGTCCTAAATGTAGGACATCACAGTATAAGGTCATAGAAAAATCACAGGATGATGTAGAGATTACAAAGATCCCTTCAAAGGTATTGATTCTCTCTCAAATTTACCCAAGAGAAGAAGGTAGGACGGTCCTTGTAGTTTAGCTTGGGTTATCGAATCCATAGAGACCTAAGAAGAAACCTATAGAAACTTAAAATCTATGGACTGTTTTCAGCTATGAATTGGCCAACTTGGATTGATTTTGGATGGGTTTTAAAGATATCTAAAAGATTTAAGTGAATTCAATTTAAAAGAATGAGTTGATCCTAGGTTATCGCTCGGGGTGGATTGGATGTATTTTCTTTTTAATGATTTCAATTTCGTAAATTTGAGATGGGTTCATTTAAAGAGATAAAACAACATCATAACTTACTGGTTTAATTCCTACACCCTCTAATACTAATCACCAATACACTTGAAGGATCAAAATTTTGAGCACTTCAAGGTAAAAGATCGTATTAGTACTTGAAGTGTGTGGCCTTAAATTCAACAAGGATGATGGAGTTTAAAAAACATCAAATAAAAATCCCAATTAAAGAAGTGATTATACATTAATTAGGTGATAAATAACATCTAATATAGCCCCTTGATACTCCCTTGGATAAACCCATAAGTGGGTTATCCCTCCATTGATCCCATGGTTTCAATGGAAGCAGAAAGTAGACTCATGAGGGAGGAAATGGAGAAGTAAAGAAAACAACAAAAATAAAATGATCACTACACCGTTGTGTGAATAATTTCACAAGGTTTGGTGTGAATAAATTCACACCTTGATCCAAAGGTATCAAAGTGATATGAAGAACAACAGAATAAGAGTAGAAGAATAACTTTTATTTAGAAACTAAAGTGAATTGAACAACTTACATGTGAAATACCAATTTGAGGCAACAAACATGTAGCATAACATTACAATTGAACAAAGAATCCAAGATCTTCAACTCCTCCACCACCACTACCTTAAATAGGCATTTTTTAAGCCTTGGGTCGATCCTCCAATAGTAAAAAGTATCCCACTTGATTATGGTAGGCCTAGGGTGGTGGAAAGTTTGTGGAAAGTTTCTTTTTCCGCCCTTGACCCGAGGTGGCAGCCAGATTTCCTTCATCGAATAGACACGTCTGTAAGACCTTCTATATGGCCGAATCATTGTGGTCCATATAAAAGTATAATGGAGATCCGGATTTTTTATAACCGCCTATAAAATTTGGGCCCATTTGGAGTTGTGGATTCCGAGATATGATCAATGTAGTGGGCTGTTTTTCTGGGCCTCAGAATCTGGCCCATAATTTTATCTCTAATTTGGGCCGCCTAAATGACCAACATGGAAGCCGAATTAGCATTAACTCCTGAAACGTGATTTGTTCCTATACATGGCTTCTAGAATCCCACTAAATATGGGATTATTTGGGCCGGTATGTTGGGCCCCACAGTCTCATAAGTGGGCTGATGTCCAATCTGCCTTCCCCAGAATTGCTTCCTTTCATTTCCAAATATCTTCATCATCCTCTATGAATTCTCCACTGATCCCTGAATAAAACATGTTCATATTTAAGTTTAGATAAATTTTAAAAAATATCAAATTAAAATATTTATAATTCAATTCCTTAAAATCAGATGAATCATGATGTTCAAAAATGTACCACATAATAGTGCATTTTAAGAAGGTATTACAATCATAATGTGAAATGATGTTCAAAGTGTAAAATGCACTAAAATGGTGTTTATGAATAACAAATAACATGAATATTATGTATATTAATAGTGAATATTATCCTCATTTAGTGGCAAATAACACCCTCCAACTTGAGTTTTGCTAGTCCCGAGCAAAATATATCTCAACAATATGAAATTCAAATTCCCTTTTCCAAAAACATTTTAATACACAATGATCACCAAAAAAACCTTATACCAAACAATCATGAAACCCATAAAAATATTTTAATACAAGATAGTTTCATAAGTAGATCTCAATCCCAAGCCCATTCCTTTGTTCAAATTCATTGCCATATTTCATCCAATATCAATTAAGTATGAAGATGTGTTGTGCATCACAATAGACATGGGGGTTCATCTTTATTAAAGGGGGAAATTACGGAAGTGCTAGGTGGAATCTCATTTCAATATTAAGATGGGTATTCATTTTTTTTTGTATAATTTTTTTTTTGTTTTTTCTTGTTGTTGTTGTTTGTTTTGAAATTTTGCAATGGTAATTGAAGTTTCACTCAAAAGAGTCAATCCTTGTAGCGAGACCTTGCCGATGACTCCCAGGCTCAAAGACATTAGGGAACCAAGTGAAGCCCAAATACTCGGGCATCATCTCGAGTTAACTCAGTCGAAAACAAATTCAAATTACAAAAAATAGAGATAAAATTACTAACTCTGGGCCAGACAACTATGGAGTCACGATCCCCAAGTGCCCAAAGCCACGCATTAGGTCATTTCATTGCTCTGTGCGCAATTTTTTTTTGAATACTCATATTAAAATAAAATGGTCACCAAACCTATGCTATTTATTTAGGGGACCCCATGAACTTAAACTAATACCCCACTATGTAAATGACGTGCATTGTGATTTTTTTATTTGGATGAAAATATAAATGATGAAATATCACATTGGACAACCAAACTTTCCAAAATCTATGCTCCTGAAATTATACAAGGATTAAAATCAAAATCAGGGTATACTAAATTATTTGATATTCAGTTTCAAAGTGTTCAATGTGTATTACCATGTTTAAAGTTAAAGGAATTTTTCCTTCCATTTAATTATTTTTTCAAATCATTCATTTTTTTGACACAAAAGTATTTTTTTTAATTTTATCTCCCCCCCAACATAAAATAAAACAGTCCCCAGTGTTTAAATAAATGAAAATTTAGAAGGGGGAAGAGGTAGAGAATAAATGTTCAAATAGGAAATTGAAAATGAGGGTCATGGAATGATGTCACCTGGTGGTTGATGTTTGAAGTTCTTGCTACTCCAATTTATTCCTTTGATATCCATGTCGCTTGCAAAGTTCCCTCGTGGAAAAAGGAAAAACAAAACAAACAAAACAAACAAAAAATACAATATATATATATATATATATATAATAAAGGAAGTAAAATATAAGTATATATATAAAAATTATAGAATAAGGAAGAACAAGAAGCCACAGGTTAGTGGTAAGCGCGCGCCCCTGTCTCCCTTCGGTCCCGGGTTCGAGTCCCCGCAGCTTCACCGATTGTGACGGGGTTTGCCCCACGGCCTATGGCGTGGACTTTTTTATTATTATTATGTTTTTGTATTTGTTTTTTTAATCAAAACAAACTGATGATACATTGTCTTCTTTTTAAATTTCTGGGTAAGATATTACTCAAGGATCACACCACGTGACACAGATGAATATGGTGCTCCCCTTTCGTACCCATCCATACTCATTATAGAAGAATAGTTCAACAGTTTATTTTTTTTCGAAATATCAAAATGTCTCATTAACCCTTTTTAAAATATAAAGTTGATTAAAACAATGAAATTATTGGAAACTTGAAAACCATGGGTTGCCTCCCATCAGTGCTTTGTTTAACGTCGTTATCCCGACATGGACCCTAAATCTATTAATTTGTTCCTGGTTCATAGGTTGGCTTAGTTAACTCAACCTCTATTTCCCGTTTATTGAATGATTCAATGAATGGTTTTAACCTTTGACCATTGACCTTGAAAATGTAACCACTTGTGGGATCTTGAATTTCTACTGCCCCATGGGGGTACACATAATGCACTATGAAAGGTCCTGACCATCTAGACCTTAACTTTCCTGGGTGTAAATGAAGTTTTGAAATATACAAGGGAACAAGTTTTCCCGGTTCAAAATGTTTGACCTTGATATTCCTAGATTGGTAGGCTTGAACTCTAGCTTTATTGATCCTTGAATTTTCATAAGCCTCCATCCTTAGTTCCTCCAGTTCATTGAGATCTAATTTCATTTTTGTTCAATCCAATGAGAGGTCATAATCCATTTTCTTAATTTCCCAAAAGGCATTATGTTCAATCTCCACTAGCAAATGGAATGCTTTACCATAAACCAACCGATATGGGGACATTCCTAAAATGGGTTTATATGCAGTTCTATAGGCCCAAAGAGAATCTAAGAGTTTTTCAGACCAATCTTTCCTAGAGGGGTTGACAGTTTTTTCAAGAACATTCTTAATCTCCCTCTTCACTAACTCAGCTTGACCATTGGTTAGAGGATGGTATGCAGTGGACACTTTATGAGAAATACCATACTTAGACATGAGTGAAGCGAATGGGTGGTTGCAGAAATGGGTTCCTCTATCACTTATTATATCCCTAGGAATTCCAAATCTTGAAAATATGTTCTCTTTTAGAAATCGAATCACAACTTCATGATCATTGGACATAGTGGAAATGGACCTAACCCATTTTGAGACATAATCAACAGATAAGAGTATGTAGAGGTATCCCTGAGAGTTTGGGAAGGGACCCATGAAATAAATTCCCCAACAGTCAAATATTTCAACCGCTAAGATGGGTGTGAGTGGCATTTTATTCCTTTTTGTGATGGAACCTACTTGTTGACACCTAGTACAGCTTTGACAAAATGTGTAGGAGTCCCTTGAGAGGGTGGGCCAGAAAAGACCACATTGAAGAATCTTAGCAGATGTTTTCATAGAGGAAAAGTGACCTCAACATGCCTCACTATGACAGAATTTAAGGATGGACTCTTGTTCAGATTCTGGAACACACCATCTAATGACTTGGTCAGGGCAGAACTTATAGAGGTATGGATAATCAAACACATAGTATCTAACATCAGAAATAAATTTCCTTCGAGCTTGAGTCCCTAAGAATTTTGGAATGAATCCTGTCACTAAGAAATTTGCTATGTCAGCATACCAAGGGCAGTCACTCACAGAGTATAGGTGTTCATCAAGAAACGAATCAGACATAGAAAGGTGATTTGAGTTGTCTTTGAATTCCATCCTAGAGAGGTGATCAGCTACAACAATTTCAACTCCCTTTTTATCCTTGATTGTGATGTCAAATTCATGTAAGAGAAGGACCCACCTAATCAGTCTAGCCTTAACATCTTGTTTTTGGAAGAGGTATTTTAGTGTAGAATAGTCAGTGAACACAGTGATGGGGGATCCTAAGAGGTAGGACCTAAACTTCTCTAAGGCAAACACAATAGAAAATAACTCCTTTACAGTGGTGGTGTAGTTGATTTGGGCATCATCTAAGGATTTTCTTTCATAAGAAATGACATAAGGAGTTTTATCACAACGTTTTCCTAACAGAGCTCCAACAGAAAAGTCACTGGAATCACACATAAGTTCAAAAGGAAGGTTCCAATTTGGAGATTTCATAATCGGAGGTGAGGTGAGAGAGGATTTGAGGGTTGATAATGAACCCTCATAGCTTTCTGTCCAAACAAATGGAGCATCCTTTACTAGGAGAGCACAAAGGGGCTGAGAGATTGAACTGAAGTCCTTGATGAATCTTCTATAGAAACCAGCATGTCCTAAGAAAGAACCCACTTCCTTGACAGTTTTGGGTGATGGAAGGTGAAAAATGATGTCAACCTTGGCTTTATCAACTTTAATCCCCCTACTCGAGACTAGATGGCCTAGAACAAGTCCCTCTTTAACCATGAAATTAAATTTTTCCCAGTTTAGGACTAGATTCTTTTCTTCACATCTTGACAAGACTCTCCCTACATTCCTTAGACATCCCTCAAATTTATCCCCAAACACAGATAAGTCATCCATGAAGACGTCTAGAAAATCCCCTACCATGTCTGAGGTGATTCCCATCATGCACCGCTGGAATGTTACAGGGGCATTTCATAACTCGAAGGGCATGCATTTGAAGGCAAAGGTACTGAAAGGACATGTGAATGTAGTCTTCCCTTGATCCTCTAGGGAGACCTCAATTTGATTGTACCCCGAGTACCCATCTAAGAAACAGTAGAAGGCATGGCCTGCCACTCTCTCAAGGACATGGTCAATAAATGGTAAGGGGAAATGTTCCTTCTTGGTGAATGAGTTTAGTTTCCTATAGTCAATGCAGACCCTCCATCCACTACTCACCCTTGTTGGAAGAATCTCTACATCCTCATTGGTTATCACTGTGATTCCAGCCTTTTTTGGAACCACTTGGATTGGGTTCACCCATTCACTCTCAGCTATGGGATATATGATACCAGCTTCCAACAATGTTAGAAGTTCTTTCCGTACTACCTCCATGAGATTAGGATTGAGTCGCCATTGAGGTTGACGACATGGCTTTGAATCAGATTCCAGAACAATCCAATGAGTCCCAACAAGTGGGCTAATCCCCGAAATATCAGAAAGGGTCCAACTAATGGATTTCTTAAGCTTCCTAAGGACATCTAGAAGCTTCCTCTCATGATTGGCTTCAAGAGAAGAAGAAATGAAAATAGGATGTGTTTGATTGTCCCCTAGGAAAGCATACATGAGTGTAGCAGGAGGTTCCTTCAATTCAAGATCAGGTTGGTTCAGAATTTTAGCAGAAGATTGGGACATTAGATCAAGATAAATTTCTTTTTTTAGAGTTTTAGATAGAATTTATTCCTCACATGTAGAAGTTTCAGCTGCTATATTGGCTTGATCATATTTAGGGAAGGAATTTAGAGGGTTCTCTATGAAATTGGATTCTTGAAAGGTTTCACTGATTGTTGGACCTAAGACTTCATCATAAGTGCAATTTGAAAATGATTCAAGCCAAGGAGATAAACTTCCTTTATATGAACAAAGGAAATCAATCTCATCCTGACTTAAACTTTCATTAAATATTCCTTGATGTTCCATGGATTCAATATCAATGCTTCCTATCATTTTTACTTCATGAATGTCCTCATCATCCCCTATTTGTGTGCTTGCATTATAGATGTTCAAGTCTAGACTCATGTTCACAAAGGTGATGGTCATGTTCCCATTTCGAACTCGGATAATGGAGTTGATTGTTGCAAAAAAAGGATGACCAATGATGATTGGGGTTTGTTCCTTATTTCCTAAGTTTGGATGGTTGTCAAGGACAATGAAGTCAGCAGGGTAGATGAAGTTTTCAACCTTTACCAGAACGTCCTTTAAAATCCCCTTTGGAACCCTAATGCTACGATCAACAAGCTGAAGTGTGACAGATATGGGTTGGAGCTCTTCTAGGCCTAACTGGTAGTACACATCATATGGGATGATAATGACACTAGCACCTAGGTCACACATGGCCTTGAAAACTTTGCTCTCTCCCAGTTCAACATTGATGTAAGGGCAACCTGGGTCTTTCAACTTAGGAGGAATGGTCCCTTGAATGGTGGTACTCACATTAGCAGCCAAAAGGACTTGGTTTTTATGTGAAATTTTTCTTTTAAAAGTGCACAAGTACTTAAGGTACTTTGAGTAGGAAGGTATGGTTTGGATTGCATCGAGAAGAGGAATGTCCAAATTGACTTGTGAGAATATTTCCCTCAATGTTTCACTCAGTTTAGGCTTGGGTTTCCCCCTCATGCGTTGAGGAAATGGTGCAGGTTGTGGGGTCGTTTGTTGAAGAGTTGTTTCCTTGAAAATGTTATCAGTTTCCTCAATTTGATCTCGTGGTTCATTTGAATTTTTCATCCAAGTTTGAATCTTCAGGTGGGTTCTGAATTAGTTTTTCAGGTTTCTCAATTGATTTCCCACTTCTTAAAACAGTCACAGCCCTTAGTTGTTCATGAGTTGTTTGAAAAAAACTTGACTCTCCCCAAGAAGTTGAGGATGGCACCGCCTGAGTAGGCATGGGTTCCTTTCCAGTTTTGATGGTTTGAAGTTCTTATTTTAGGGAACAGACTTCTGAGTTCATCCTCTCCATTTTTTTGCACAGTTGTTCTAGTAGGCTTTGTGGAACAGTTTTGGTTGGTGCTTGAGAAGATTGGTTTATCCTAGGGGGATATTTTGGAGGTGGGATGGTTTGTTGAAAATGGACTGGTGGCTGTTGGTATTGGATAGGTTGGGTTTGGAACTGGTTATGGGTTTGGTAGTTCTGATGGGTGTAAGGATTTTGTCCCTGTGGTTGGCTAGGTTGTTGGTTATCATTCCAGCGGAAGCCTGGGTGGTTGTTATACCTTGGGTTGAAGGTGTTTCGGTATTGAGGCTTTTGAAAGTTCAAAGCATTTACTTCCACTGGGGGTCCTCCTAAGAGAACATCCTTGATGGATGGAATGGTTGGGAAGTTGTCTATCTTATGGTCATGTTTGTCACAAATTGTGCAAACATGGTCAACAGTTTGGATTTCATGGACTTTCCTAAGGTCTATCGCTTGAACCTTCCTAGAGAGTGATACGAGTTTAGCCCTAAGGCTTTCCTCTTCTCTAAGTGTATGAATTCCAGTAGTTCATTGTGGCTTTTCAGAATAAGGTGAAGTTCCCCATGTTTGGTTTTGTTCAGAAAGGCTTTCTAAATACTTGTAAGCATCATTTGGGGATTTATTTTTAAAGGTTCCATTACACATCATGTCAATGAATTGTTTGTTTCCCGGACCCAACCCTTCATAGAAAATTATCACTTGTTCATGAATAGAGAAACCATGATGTGGAACCATGTTTAGAGTGTCTTTGAACCTCTCCCAAGTTTCATAGAATGACTCTCCCTCTTTTTCAAAAAAGTTTTGGATACTCTTTTTAAGTGCAATTGTTTTGTGGCGGGGAAAGTATTTTTTGTAGAATTCTCTTTGTAGTTGGTCCCAAGAGTTTATGGATGATGGTCTCAAATTGTTTAGCTAATTTTTATCTTGATCCTTTAATGAAAAAGGAAATAGCCTCATCTTAGATGATTCTAGTTGATGTGGGGGACACATTGTTTCTACAATGTCATTGAACTCCTTAATGTGAAGGTATGACATCTCAGACTCCATTCCTTGGAATGTGGGAAGGTGGTTTAGGACATGGGGTTTAAAGATGTAGTTGGAATCTCCTAGGGAATTGTGTCTAATGAATGAGGGGGCATTGTTCCAGGAAGGTGTGAGGTAGTCATTCATGGTTTGATCAACTGCATTCCGTAAGTTTGGGGCTGCCTCATTTGGGTTTCCATTTTGGTTCCCACCCGGGTTTATGAGTTGGTTTCGTTGAATACCTTCCATTGAAATGGGATCAATTTTTGACTCGGGGGTGATAGAAATATTAGGATCTAATGGACAGAGTTCCCTTGGTGTACTTGACTCCCCAACCCCAGGACTGTCCACCCTAACAAGACGGTGTGATTGATCGCGGGTGTAGGCGGACATGCGCCAAAAGAAAAAAAACGAGAAAAGGACAAGATAAGAGAATTTGGATGAGAAAAGAAGAAATGAGGGAGAATAGAATGGGTGTTTAGATGACTTACTTGGGTCCACGGAAACAGCGCCAAAATTTGATTCTCTCTCAAATTTACCCAAGAGAAGAAGGTAAGACGGTCCTTGTAGTTTAGCTTGGGTTATCGAATCCACAGAGACTTAAGAAGAAACCTATAGACACGTACATTCTATAGACTGTTTTCAGCTATGAAGTGTCCAACTTGGATTTATTTTGGATGGGTTTTAAAGATATCTAATATATTTAAGTGAATTCAATTTAAAAGAATGAGTTGATCCTAGGTTATCACTCGGGGTGGATTGGACGTATTTTCTTTTTAATGATTTCAATTTCTTAAATTTGAGATGTGTTCATTTAAGGAGATAAAACAACATCATCACTTACTGGTTTAATTCCTACACCCTTTAATACTAATCACCTATACACTTGAAGGATAAAAGTTTTGAGCACTTCAAGGTAAAGGATCGTATTAGTACTTGAAGTGTGTGACCTTAAATTCAACAAGGACGATGGAGTTTAAAAATAATCAAATAAAAATCCCAATTAAAGAAGTGATTATACATTAATTAGGTGATAAATAACATCCAATACAGCCCCTTTCTAATCCCTTGGATAAACCCATAAGTGGGTTAGCCCTCCATTGATCCCATGGTTTCAATGGAAGTGGAAAGTAGACTCATGAGGGAGGAAATGGAGAAGTAAAGAAAACAACAAAAATAAAATGATCACACCACCGTTGTGTGAATAATTTCACAAGGTTTGATGTGAATAAATTCAAACATTAATCCAACGGAATCAAAGTGATACGAAGAAAAATAGAATAAGAGTAGAAGAAGAACTTTTATTAAGAAACTAAAGTGAATTGAACAACTTACATGTGAAATACAAATTTGAGGCAACAAAAATGCAGCATAACATTACAATTGAACAAAGCATCCAAGATCTTCAACTCCTCCACCACCACTACCCTAAAGAGGCATTTTTGAAGCCTTGGGTCAAGCCTCCAATAGTAAAAAGCATCCCACTTGATTATGTTTGGCCTAGGGTGGTGGAATTTTTGTGGAAAGTTGATTTTTCCACCCTTGACCCGAGGTGGAATCCAGATTTCCTTCACCGAACAGCATCATCGGTAAGGACATCTAGATGGCCGAATAAGAGTAGGCCATAGAAGAAGAAAATGGATCTCCAGATGTCTTATAACCGCCTGTAAAATTTGGTCCCATTTGGAGTTGTGGATTCCGAGATATGATCAATTTAGTGGGATGTTTTTCTGGGCCGCAGAATCTGGCCCAGAATTTTATCTCTAAATTGGGACACCTAAATGACCAACATGGAAGCCGAATTAGCATTAACTCCTGAAGAGTTATTTGTTCCTATAAATTTCTTCTAGAATAACAGGATATTTGGGATTATTTGGGCCTGTATGTTGGGCCCCACAGTCTCATAAGTGGGATGATGTCCAATCTGCCTTCTCCAGAATTGCTTCCTTTCATTTCCAAATATCTCCATCATCCTCCATGAATTCTCCACTGATCCCGGAATCAAACATGTTCATATTTAAGTTTAGATAAATTTACAAAAATATCAAATTAAAATATGTATAATTAAATTCCTTAAAATCAGATGAATCATGATGTTCAAAAATATACCACATAATAGTGCATTTTAAGAATGTATTACAATCATAATGTGAAATGATGTTCAAAGTGTAAAATGCACTAAAATGGTGTTTATGAATAACAAAGAACATGAATATTATGTATATTAACAATGAATATTAGCCTCATTTAGTGGCTAATCAGGTATTTTGTTATCTTCCTATAATTCATCATTTCAAACATTTATTTGCTAATTCACATGATTCAAAAATGTTAATATGCCATGTTGATGAGCGGTTATGTGATGGAAAAATACTTCATCCAGCTGATTGTCCACAATGGAAGAAAATTGATGATCAGTATTCTACATTTGGAAATGAAATTATAAATCTCATAATAGGGTTGTGCACAGATGGAATGAATCCATACCGAACCCTCAGTAGCACACATAGTTCATGGAATATTTTATTGGTAATTTACAACCTCTCTCCTAACGTTTGTATGAAGAAAAAATATGTCATGTTGAGTATAATGATCTCTGGTCCGACGCAACCCAGCAATGATATTGATGTTTACATGTCACCATTGATTGATTATTTTAATCTTTTATGGGCTCATGGTATTATGGTGTATGATTCTTATAAAATGGAATATTTTCAACAACATGTAGTCCTTTTGATCACTATAAATGACTTCCCAGCATATGGAAATTTTTCTGGATACAGTGTTAAAGGGCATAAGGCATGTCCAATTTGCAAACAACAGATGTCAAATTTTCAATTGCATCATGGGAGGAAAATAGTGTACATGGGTCATTGAAAGTGTTTTCCTATGGATCACCCTTATAGAAGACTAAAAAAGGCATTCAATGGCTCATAAGAATTTGATATTTCTCCAATACCATTATCTCCTGATCTGTATTTTGAGAGGGTGAAAAACCTTGATGTGAAATTTGGAAAGACACATAAATCTGGTAATGATAGACATATTTGGAAGAAAAAGACAATATTTTTTGAGCTACCATATGAAATATATCATGAAGTTAAACATAATATTGATGTCATGCACGTGGAGAAGAATCTCTGTGATTGTTTGATTGGAACACTGTTAGATAATAAAGGAAAGACAAAAGATGGGTAGGATTCAAGATTATACTTACTATCAATGGGAATACGTTTGGAGTTATCTCCCACTCCTAAAGGAATATGAACATTTATTCCCCCGGCTTGTCATACATTATCGAAGAGGGATAAAATTAGCTTTTGTCAGTGTCATCATGATATCAAAGTGCCTCAATTTTATTCTTCAAATGTAAATTTTTTTGTCTCATTGAAGGACTTGAAGTTGATAGGTATGAAATAACATGATTGTCACATCATGATGATACAAATTATACTAGTTTAATTGCGTGGAATATTTCCCATCTATGTTAGAAAGACTATAATGAAGTTGTGTCAATTTTTCAATTCAATTTGTAATAAGGCGATTGATGTGAATGCTTTGAACATTTTAGAAAAGGATGCAATTTTTATACTTTGTGAATTGGAAATGTATTTTCCTCCAACATTTTTTGATATAATGGTGCTTTTAATGATTCATGTGGTTCGAGAAATAAAGCATTGTGGACCTGTATATCTTAGTTGGATGGATCCTTTTGAAAGGTAAATGAAAATACTGAAGGGGTATGTTTAGAATCCATATTGAACTGAAGCCTCCATTATTGAAAAGTATATTTCTGAGGAGGTTTCAGAGTTTTGTATGAGCTACTTGGTTGTGGTGCAGCACATAGGTTTTCCTCCATCTCCCCAAAAAAGAGTTAATAATTAGGGAAAGGGGATTCATGGATAGAAATTCAAATCATTTTCAGCTGAATAGATGAAGAAGTAAGAATCATAAATCTTGAATAACATAGCTGATGCTCAACTGTATATCACATTTCATATTAATGAGTTGAAACAATGTCATCCAAAGAAGAAAGGAATGTGGACTTTGAATGAGCACAACAAAACATTTTTGTTGTGGTTTAAAAATACCTTTCTTGGTAGATCAGATGTATCATAGAAATCAAAATGGATAGTGGTGGTGGTCCATGTTTAAATGTGATTACATGGTCCAGTTATGACATTAATGTCTATACATTTCATATGAAAGCTCAGGACAATAGAAGTGTCGTTCAGAATAGTGGTGTATTAGTGTCTGCAAAAGCAATGCATTTTTCGAGTGCCATAAGGAATGATCATGACGAATGAATTTGGGAAAACAATCTATTTGTACATTATTAAATTTTTAGGTAACAAATGTTTATATCTTGTTTACATTTAATTTTTTCATAAAATGTTAGATATTATATGTTTTTTCTTTAATAAAACATGTATTAAAACAAAATAAGTATATTTTTTTGTTTTTTTAAGTTTGTTTATATTACTTTATCATGATTAACATTACATGAATTATATATCTATTATTTTTGTTTAGTGACAATTACTTTACCATGTTTACCAGGTTTACTAGGTTTACCATGTTTACCATGTTTACCATCTTGACCATCTTTACCATCTTTACCATTGTTTAACATGCTTACCATATTAACAATGTTTACTATTACATAACTTAGTACAATTTTCTATTTTCTGATTACAGTAGTATTAAAATATTTGAATTTGTATATTTGTGAACTAATGTTTGTTTTTTTTATTTGAAGGATAATGATAGATCATTCAGTTGATCAACCAAATGATTCTGGAGATGAGCATATTGGTCATACCTTTGGGGAGAAACATTCACATTCTCCTATTGATGTTCCCAAATCATCCTCATGTGCTCCTATTACGACAAAGAGTTCAAGAGTTGGTAAACATGGGTGCACACGTTTACCAAAATTAGCACTTTCCCGTACGCAGGATCAGAGGATACCTGATGAGTTTGATGATGATAATATTTCTAGAGGTCGAAATGAAAAATATTTGATGTGTTTTGTATCAACTCAAGCTAATGGAAATGTAATAATTTTGTAATATGACTAGAGAAGTGTGAATAAATAGATAATATCTCAGTTATGGGAGACGATTTGGGTACGATATTTTCCTATTGTTTGAATATTCTTTAAATGTTTATAGTATATACAATATGTTTAACCTCTTATTTATCAGATGAAATTTGATATTTCTGACACTAGAGGAGTTAGGAATAAATGTTTATTGATGGATTCCAGGAGATGAAGGGATCTCAAATCAACCCTCTCATCTGATTTAATTTTTGGTCATAGGAGTCATCAAAATCCATGTCATATATATCCTTTTCTAGATGAAGACACACAGAGATAGTTTGTTGAAAGTAGAAAAAAGATTCATTTTTGGTAAGGGCAATGTAAACTTTTATAAGCTTTCTTATATAAATGATCTTATTAATGTTTTTTTAATGATTTATTATTATTATTTTTCAGCAAACAAGGAAATATCATCAAGAGATCCAATCTAAAAATGTATACCCTCATAGTTTATCTTGGTGAGGGTATGAATTTTTTGAATAAAAACTGATGGATGAAAAATTTCAAAAACTAAGAGCTGAGTCTCCAAGACCTGGAGAGGTGGCCCCTCCATCCCCTCTATCTAGACATGAAAAATGGAAGAGAGCTCTAATGGAAAAAAAAGGGAAATATCTTTCGGAATAATCGAAAACCCTAACTGAGAGGATTGTAAGATATCTATTTTATTTATTTAAGTTAACTATTTTCTTCATATAATTTCAAACATTACAAAAATGTTCAATTAATTAATACATGACTCTCTTGAGGAGCAGAGCTCACAAGGGGCATTTAAAACTACAAGGAGGTAAGATATTTTATCTGTAGCATTGGTAAAGCCTGAACATCATAGTCATGTAAGAGGATATATGACAGGTGTATCGGTACAAAAAGTGTTGCCACATTCTTCAACTACTAACGTTGAGCGTGTTTATAAAAAAATATAATCCTTGGAGGCTGAAGTTCATAATATTAATGCGACGATGGAGGAAAATATTAAAGTGTCTGTACAGGGTTTGTTTGCAAACATGAAAATAAAATTTCATACTGCATCTCCCACTCCTCCACCTCCCCCTGCAGACCCCATTATTTTTCCTCCACCTCCGTCAGTAGCTCCCACTCCCCCACCTCATCCTTTGGACCCCATTTGTTATCGTACTCCTCCCCTATAGCTTCCCACTTATTACGAGTTATACGTTTATGATCCTCAACATCATATAGTTTCATATGGGTTGGTATATTGTATAGGATATAAAATTCATCATCAATAATTAGTGGTAGAGAATCCTAGGGTCACTGTACAAGATATTATATATAGATCAGATCGAGTACCATTACCTACAGATGAGGGGACGACAGTTGGGCATAGTATCATCCATTTTTTAATTTGGCCATCAAGACTTCTTTGACTCATTACCATAGAGGTATGAATGTTATATCTTTTATTTTATTTTTTTATTAATATTTTTTATCATTTGAAAACTAATATATTTTTCTATTTATTTTTATAGGAATACATCAAAGGTAAAGAAATACTGTATAGACAAGAAAAAAGACAAATGGCTATGAAATCTGATACAAATTCTAGTAATCTTGACAAATTGTCAAGATATTCAATTTTTTTCCTGGGTCATTATGAGTTTTTAATGGAAGCTCATGTTTTTGGAATTGTAATAAATGTGGGGATTATGAAATATGATATCATGGATCTTGTTACTAGAGATAAGTTGGGCATTAACGTGGTGAAATTTTTTCCATGTAAGTCTTAACACCTTTTCCCTATGTTATATTTATTAAAAATGTATAGTTATGTCAGTTTTGAATTATGTATCTTTATAACATTTGTGAGAGGAATGAGCTGACAGATGTATATGGATTCATGGACCCACAATTGATTTCCCCTAAAGCATGTGAATTGGATGAGGAACAAAGCATGCTTTATATTGATGAAAGACTTGAACAGAATATAGTCACATAATGTTGGATGATGCCTTTTTTTGAGAGGTATGAAACACATCTATCTCAAATAGTTCATTATCTTTTAACATAAAAAACCACAAACCTTAAAATTTATTTTATTAGTGATCATTGGATGTTAGGGGTTTTCCCCAAGGGAGAAAAAACATTATTGGATATGCTCTGTCTATGATGATGTGCGGGAATGTTTTAAAAATATATTGGAAAATTATGTTTCAATTTCTCAATAGTATTATATATTTTAATGAATTTTAAATTTACCCCATTCATATTATTTTCTAATAGGGGATGGGTCTACTTTTGAAAAAACACAAAGAAAAAGATTGAAAAGATAAAATATATAAATGAGAAGGTAAATGTCCATTTATAATTTGTACTTTTGGATTTTTTTACAAAATTTAATATATTTAATTTACAATAATTCAAAGAGAATTATCATGAACAAAAAGGCGTCATCAAATGTAGATATTATATGTTAATATTTATGTAGGAAATAATAACTACTGGGACAGTTGTGAACTTTGACCTGGTAAGATTTCCATTTAAACTTTTCCATAATATTTCAATTTGATTTATTCATTATACATGTTAAATACTATAATTTTTATGTGTAGCTATTTGATGACCCTCAACCCTATACTGCTCAAGACATCAAACACTTACAAGTGGATTGGTCAAATTATTTTACAGGTTTGATTGAATTTTATTTGCTTTTAGTGAAAAATGTAATTTTGAATATCATTGTTGTAATTGTGCATTTGGAAGCCCTTTAGGTTTGATTTAGTTTTTTTAAGTTGATAGTGTAAGTTTTGAATGTTATATATGTGAATTTTTAATTTTTCTCTAATTCATGTTTTGGTCTACTTATGATGGTTTTTCCAGTATGGAAATTGGTCTGGGGGTGGGGTTTCAAGGGTGTGTGTGGGGGGGGGGGTGTTCAGTGGGGTGGGTGGGTGGGTGGGTGGGTGGGTGTCCAGTTGTGTGGGAGGGCTGTCCGGGGGGTGTGGGGGGGGGGGGGGGGGGCATCCAGGAGGTGCCACCATCCCTCGGGGGGCTGAACGCCGCTAGAAGGTATTTATCACTCCCATATGTGAAACATTTTGAGAGCTCAAGCTTCGCATGTGGGAGTGATGAGTACCTTCTAGTCGCGTGCCCCATGAGGGGGTGTCCAAGAGGGTGTCTAGGAGGTTGGGGGTTTCCAGGAGGGTGGGGGGGGGTTGTCTAGGGGGTGGGGGGTGTCCAGGGGTGTGGTGAGGGTAGTCTAGCGGGGTGAGGGGGTTCTGGTTTATTTTTGGTAACTTTTTGGTCTATTTCAGGGGTGTGGGAGGGCTTTCCAAGGGTGTGGGAGTGCTATCCAGGGGGTGGGGGGTATACTGGAGGGTGGGGGGGGGGTATACTGGAAGGTGGGGGTTGTCCAGGGGGTCGGGGGGCAGTCCGGGGGTGGGGGGGGTGTCCAGGGGTGTGGTGGGGGCTGTCTAGTTGGGTGAGGGGGCTGTCTAGGGGGTGGTGGGGTAGTCCAGGAGGGTGGGGGGGGTGGGGGGGGGGGGTTTTCTAGGGTTGTTGGGGGGATGGCTAGAGGGTGGGGGGAAGTCCAGGGGTGTGGGGGGTTGTCCAGGTGATGGTCGGGAAGTCTAGGGGTGGGGGGGGTGTCTAGGGGGGGTTGTCCAGTAGTGTTGGGGGCTGTCTAGGGGGTGGGGGTGGGGGGGGGGGCAGTCCATGGGTGTGGGGGGGGGGGGTGTCCAGGGGTGTGGTGGGGGCTTTCCAGTGGGTTGAGTGGGTTTTGGTTAGTTTTTGGTAACTTTTTGGTCTGTTTCAGGGGTGTGGGAGGGCTGTTTAGGGGTGTGAGAGTGCTGTAAAGGGGTGTGAGAGTGTTGTCTAGGGGTTGGGGGGGTATACAAGAGGGTGGGGTGATGTCCAGGGTGTGGTGGTAATGTCCAGGGGTGGGGGGGGGGGGGGTCCAGGGGTGTGGTGGGGGCAGTCTAGTGGGGTGAAGGGGTTTTGGTTTTTTTGGTAACTTTTTAGTCTATTTCAGTGGTGTGGGAGGGATTTCCAAGGGTGTGGGAGTGTTTTCCAGGGGGTGGGGTATACATGAGGGGGGGGGGGGGTTGTCCATGGGTGTTTGGTGCTGTCCAGGGGGTCGGGGGGTAGTCCAGGGGTGTGGTAGGGGTTGTCCAGTGGGGTGGGGGGGGGGTGGGAGGGCTGTCCAGGGGCGTGAGAGTGCTGTACAGGGTGTGGGGGGTATAGATAAGGGTGGGGGGGTTGTCATGGGGTATTTGGGGCCATCTAGGGGGTCGGGGGGCAGTCCAAGGGTGTGGTGGGGGCTGTCCAGTGGGGTGAGGGGGGCTGTTCATGGGGTGGTGGGGGGCTTTCCAGTGGGGTAAGTTTTAAATGTTATCAATGTAAATGATTAATTTTGTTTTGGTTCATGTTTTTGTCTACTTCTTCTTTTTCGGTAGGAATTCTTGATTTGGTTACTGGTTGTTTCTGGGGAGAGAAAAGGACATCATTCCATTTTAAAAAAATATATTGGTCTTCCACCTCGGTTATTTTATAACCGACGTGATAAAGGAATGGGGAAGGGTTTATCACGTCGGTTATTTGAATAACTGACGTGATAAACACGTGTGGGAATGGTTTATCACGTCGGTTATATAATAACCCACGTGATAAAAACCCCCCAGACTAGTTTATCATGTCGGTTATTATATAACTAACATGATAAACCATTTCCCCGGGGGTTTATTACGTCGGTTATTAAATAACCGACCTGATAAACATCCCCCGCACTGTTTTGTCACATTGGTTATATAATAACCGACGTGATAAACCCCCCCAGTTAATCACGTTGGTTATTTAATAACCGACGTGATAAATTCATGGGAAATGGTTTATCAGGTTGGTTATTATATAACCGATGTGATAATCACCCCTGCACTGGTTTATCATGTCAGTTATTATATAACTGACGTGATAAACCCCCTGGTTTTCGCAGGTCGGTTAATTAATAACCAACGTGATAAACAACGCGATGTTATGTTTTTTACGTCGGTTTTTAAATAACCGACGTAAAAAAATATTTATAACGTCTTCCGTATTAACATCGGCTAAAAACCGACGTAAAAAATGAAAAATAACCAGCGTAAAAAATGTTTTCTGCACTAGTGTCATTACATGGAAGATGATACTTATTCCATATGATGATCTTATTGATCTCTCGGTAGTCGATAAACAGATTTATTGACACATTATTTTTCTTCAAAAATATTACTGGTTTACCCCAAGGAGATTATATAGGAAATATAAATTCTCTAATTACTTTTTCTTTAACTCCCCCAGTTAGATGGAGGCCATCCTATCTGAAAATTTTGATATAGGAGTAGCTACAGGTATGTGATCTCTTAATAAAACGACATCATAATATGGGAGAAGTCTGGGTAACTCTATAGGGAATAAATCACACTACTCCCTCATAATGGATAGTTACTCCTGGTTGATACCTTACATTAACTCATATATTTGAGAGAGGTATTCATCTTCACATGGAATCAACACCCACAACGTTGAAGGGTTTTCCAAAGGACATTCATGATCTTCCATTCAGTATTAGAGGATCATGGGATTGTTTAGGATTTGAAAAGATATTTTTTCCTAAAAGTTTATTTGTGATCTATATAATGATATCCAATCTAGCCCTAGTATAGAATCAAATTCCACAAAAAGAAGTATCAAAATATTCTATGGAATAATATTACAATATATTCCAACAAGATAATATTCCAAACCTCAGGTTGCAATGGTTGAACCACTAGGTGTATTTAAAGATATCTCTACTTTAAGGAATCAGGGAATTAATTCAACAATTCTAGAAAACATTTCGGATATAAAGAAATGTGTATACCCAAACTCAAATAAGTCATTTTTTCTTGTTGAGTCAATTGTAAGTGTTACTTTTTTGAATTTGTTTTCCTCCTCCACTTTAATAGTAGTGATGGAATAACCGTTCCATTCTAATTTTTCTTCAATGAATACTACAGATGATTACCTTCAAAGACATGAGGTTCAACAAACTGGCTTGAAAGGTTCTTGTGATCTCTACAGTTGATGTATTGAACCATGGGTGGTTGTATCCTTTACACCATCATATTTATTGGGTGATTTATATCTATTAAACAATCATGAGTTTGTTAGACTTCTCTCCACACATATAACCTTTTCTCGTACATATGAGGAAGTTCCCATGATGCTTTTCCCAATAATTTTGACATGTTAGTGGTTGATATTTATTTCCACCTTTTTCACTATACATTATATCTTGAAACTCAAATATTTTTTCATATATCCATATCCATGGGATAATTATACACACTCTATATATCCATTGAGATAACATCAAATAAATTATTCATAACTCTAAAAGGATTGAATAGATAGAGAATTTTGTAGGTGGTTTTTAAACTAGTAATGGAAATATCTAATTTTCTATCATTTTTGACAAAAAAACCAAGGTATGACTTGAAATAATTGTGAATTTTTTTCACAAGTCATGAAATATTCACCTTTCTTTTTCTTCATCACTATAAATTCTCCCTCTATAATTTTAATAAAACTTCAATGAAAATACTTGTTAATAAATATTTTCATAAAGTATTCCCACTCCATCTATTCAATTTAATCCTTCATATGGCTAATATTAATTAACTCCCACCATTGGTCAAAAAATCCATACAAACAATAGATGTCAAGATTCACCTTCTTGTTCTCAGAATAGTGGAGTATAGAAAATATCTTCTCCATTGAATTAACCAAATCTTTCATGATATGTGGTTCATAATATAGACAATATATTGTTCGTTGTTACTAAATAAAAGATTATATAGTGATTTTCTCCCTCTTAGTAGAATTTGGATGTTTCTTATTATTTAGGTTGTTGTTCATAACCTAAGAAAACTAGGTAAGTATCACCATGAAATTTTGAACTCCACCTCTCAAGGCATTTGTGGTGTCCATAAAGAAATCACTACATTGTCCCTTACAAGGGTTGTTAGAATGATTTATCCCCATTCCCACCATTTGCTACAATAGAATAGGTTTGAAAAAAAACATAAGTCAATAAGTCATGAATAAAAAATTTATTCATTTATGTAATAAACTCTAAGGGAATATCTTGGGGGATCCCTATGTTTAGAATTTGCTTAAAAAAAGCTTCATGGGTTCTTACAAATCCTCCATCTAAGACTAGGGATTCAAACTAATGTTATATAATAATAATTAAAAAAAATCATTATCTGATACCAACTATAACAAACCTGATTTTTTACATGACTAATTAATCATTTTAAATACAAAAATATAACCGTGTTAAGAATATAGAATACAATGCTATAATATCTTGAACAAATTAGGAACATATATAAAAAAATCATAATAAAATATAAAAAATAATTTAATTCCTACTTCTCTAGTTTCTTTGTGGAATTCATGTTATCTTTAGTAAAAGTAATCACATTAGGATTTACATCAATGAAATGGGTGAGCTAAAATCCCAGTAAGAGGATAGATAAGGGAATGAATCAGTATATCATGGGTGAGAATCGTCATCTTAATCATAAAATAATAATATTATCATCATCATAATCATTATAAGAATCATTTGATAAAGTCATGTAATGTTGAAATACATAAAAATGAAACATCATGTCTTAATGGTCTAATACCACACGTAGTTGTGAACAAATCCATCATCATGTTCATGCATAACATATGTGAATAATCATAAAAAAATCATTCTGAAAAATATAAAATCATTTCCACAAAAATTTATACATTATTTCATGAGATACATGACATTACACAACGCATTGGATCTATATATAATTCCGGGCACACCTATCACATTATAACTTTTAAATAATCATGCATGCCACATAGAACGTATAAAAATAATTGTCATAAAATAAAACATGGAATGAAAATGAGTTCCATGATAATATAATAATGAATAAATTCATGAATAAACATTGGGCTTCCTAATATAAATTGGGAATAACATATTTGGTATAAGTATCATCAATCTCTAGTGAGGAATAAACAATATCAAGAGATGTAAAAAATGTGTTTTTAAAAAGAATAGGCCTTTTGGAAAATATTTTTGTTTTTTAAAAAATAAAGTAGAAAATATTTATACCCAAAAAAATATATGGGATGAATAATGAAATTACATTTAAGGAAAATTAAATGAATATCCATGCAAAAATTGCTGTGAAAGAGGAGAAACCCCAAGGAAAAAGAGTTTAGTTTCAGAATCCCCTTACCTTATGTCGGAATGGTTTCATCACATTAATATAAAAAATAATAAAATTAGATTAATTAAATAATTAATAAATAAACTTTAATACATATATATGAAATATCATAATTTTATTAAGTTATTTTATGGTCATTATGAGGTGTTATAGAGTTCAATTTCATCGTTTCGGGAGAGTTTTTTTCACTGTTTTCATGATTGGTTTACTCGTATACATGTAAGGAAGTTCATGTTCCATGAAAATGATTTTATAGAAATAAAATCATATTTTAGTAATTAACATGAATAAGAATAATTGGTCAAAACTATCATTTTTATATGTTATGATAATGATTTACTAGATAAAATGTTAATGAAAATGAATTGTTTTTTGGCAGTTCTTATGACTATCATGATCTTATTTAATTTTATTTAAAATCAGGTTAATATATTGGTTTTAGAACACTATTTAACTTATAATATATATAATAAAATATTATTTAAATATAATAATTGTTTTATGGTCATCCTTGACCGTGGAAATGAAAAATTAAAATGCATCGTCCACGATGGCCGTAAATCGACACATCATGGACGATGTTTTCATTTTTTAGAAAAAAAGGAAGAGGAGAAGAGAATCCATGATGGATATTACATTAAAACAAAATAATTAAAATACATATAAGATACTATAGTTATAATGTCCCTTTTATAAGGGGGTGAGGAGATGATAATAATAGGAAAGACATTTAAAAGTGATTAAAAGAAAAAAATATTTTACATTTTTAATTTATTCTCATAGAGATACTCATTAGGAAATTCGGTTTGGAATTTTGTTGTTACCAAAAAAAGTTGTAAATGGGGGAGAGGATTGGGAGTATTATTTGATTGAATTAGGAAAATCTTTAATTCTATGAATTTGTGAGGATAAGTTGTGGTGAAGTGTAGTATTTATAGAGGGAGGAGGGGGGTATTTTTGATTGTGACCTTCATTATTTTATTATTTAGGGTCAATACAATCAATAGTGTTGAAACTTATCAATAAATATATTACATAATTAATTATTGTTTGAGATAATGGGATTATGTAAGACATACATCATCCATGAATTAAAAAATTTACTTATTTAGATTATATAGTAAATTATCATATTTCTGTATTCACCAAAATTCAACTATTTTAGAAAAATAAAAAAAATAGTCCTAACCTCTTCTAGATGTGTATAATTAAAATATTTACTCCATTTTATAAAATTAATAATATAAATTTGATAAATTTAATATTTAATTAAAATCATCATTTATTTAAAAAATACCAATTTTAAATTTATAACTTATTTTATGACAATGAAAAATTAATTAAGGTATCCTAAAATTATCACAAAATGAAAATAAAGTAAAATAAAAATTGATGAATCTATTTTATAAAAATAATTTTTCTTTTAAATCACTATATTAAATATAAAATTGTAAATAAACCTTTATGTTTTAATAAATACCAACACATAGTTTATCATTTTTAAAAAAATTATTTACTTATAATATGATATATTTATATAATATTTTCATTTATGAGAAGCCTAAATTTTATTTATTCTTTCATTAGTGTGTTTACTATTATATTTTATAGATTACTATTCCCAATGTCTGTGTTACTTTTCCAAGGGTCAAGTTACTATTCCCACAGTATAGGTTCCTTAATTTCTTTGAATATCAATTATTTGATTCATCATTTATGAGAATATAGTTTTTCTGTGATAACCTTGATATGTATGTGTTTTATACCATATAAAATAATAATAAGAACGAAAATTCAATTATAAAATTTTTGCCTTTGCATTCTCCCCCCCTTTTGAAAATTCACCCCTGAAATCTCATTTTACATAAATAGGTGAGAGTATTCATCCTTCATTACTTACTCTTGTTCCCATGTCACCGATTTATTCATTTTATTTCAACACAACACTTTGATAATGTGGCATGACTTTTTTCAAAGGTATTTTTCTCTTTAGACCAGGAATTTTACAGGCTGATCTTCATACGATAGTTATTTATCGAATTGTTCTACCATAAAAATCATTACATGTGAGGGGTTAGGTATTATATTCTTCATGATAAATACATGGAACACATAATCAACTTGGGCCATACTTGGTTGAAGTGAAAGACGAAATGCCACTGCTCTTATGTGATCAAAGATCCTAAAAGGGTGAATATAACTTTTTCTAAGCTTCCATTTTTATCCAAACCAGATGAATCCCTTACATGGTGATATTAAAAGGAAGAAATTATCCCCAACATTGAACTCGATGTTCCTTTAAAGGTTGTAATAATTTCTCTTTTTATGACTCTGAGCAGCTTGTATATGTTGTTGGATGGCTTGAACCTTCTCTATCATCTCTTACAAAATTTCAGGTCCATGTAGCATTCGTTCCCCAACTTCATCCCCATAAAACTGAGTTCGACACTACTACTCATAAAGAGATTCATATAGATCCATTTGAATTATCATGTGAAATATTTTGTTATATGATAACTCAATCAATGGGAGATACTGGTCCAATCCACCATTTAATTCCATCGAATGGGATCTTAGTGTAACACCCCGACCCCAGATACCCAGAGTCGGTGCATTATTACATAACATTTTCATGATCACAAGGGATCAAGTCTCTAAAGACCGATTAGTTTTATAGTCTTGTAAACACTATATATATTCATAAGTCTTACATTACATCATAAGGTAAAAAAAACTACAACAACATCTCTTCATATCCACTCATACTATCCCTGTAGGTTATTCCTAAATTACTTCTTCATAATCCTGGGAAAAATAAAACACTGAAAGGGGTGAGCTCAGATGCTCAGTAAGGATAACATTATAGAAGAAGATTTCATAGATAAGCATAAACACTTAAGGCAGTTTATAACTAAAACAAAAGCCTTTTAAACTTGAACTTCAACATAAAATGGAAAAGATTAAATAAAATAAATCCATTTACTTACTCACATGGATATTATACTAGTCGAATGATCACATGAAATATCAATAACCACTTTCACAATGATGGAATGCATATTTCAAGACTATCATAACCACATAGCCAAGGCCTCGTGCCAAGACTACAAATAAGATTTTTCCAAGGCCTTGTGCCAAGACACTAGTTTGTCTCATGAGACCTACCGATGCATCGAGGAGCTATAGAGGGATCCACCCATCACATACTAAGTCCAATGCATTCCTCATATGAAAGGTTTGAAACATAACATAAACATTTGTATTAAAACTTTCATACGAAATGTCAATACTTTATCCAAAAACCATGAATGGTATAAAAATAGCACATCCACAGTCAAACATAACTCATTTGATACAATATGGAAGATTTAATTGTATCATATTAACCTCAATCAATAATAATTATGGATATTGACATAGATGAAAATAATCATCAAAACTATTTGAGAGAAATATCCCCAATTTTCTTGAAATCATTTAAAGTCACACTATTTGTCAAGAAGCTATTTAAAAATATATTTTTGAATCAAAGTGTCCCATACCACTTTCAAACTTTTAGAAAAAGTTTTAATTTTAAAACTTTAATGTCCATATAGATAAATCCTTAAAACCATTTTTAAAACATGGACATTAATGAGAAAGATTTAGAAGAATAAGTCTTTAAAACATTTAAAAATGGTATTTTAGTTAGAGTATTCAACCAAAAGAGAGACACTTGAATACAGATAATTGAGGTAATAAAAACATTGCAATTTCATGATAATAAAGGAATTCATGATATACTATGTCAATGTACATTATATACACTACATAAAAGTGATTTGGTGTATAAAAACAAAGAAGTCTCAAAGGAATTTAAATTGAGATGAAATCTTTCATAAAGGCCGTACCCTTAGGTTAAGGATAAATCAACGACATAATTATGTGTGACAAATATAAATACACTAAATATGATTGGATATTCAGTTTAAAATAATCAAAGGATATTCACACATATTCTTGTAAAAACAACACCAACAAATTGAATGTTTAACTCAACAAATGGACAATGAGTTAAAATTACTCTTATAAAATTCATATTAATGACTTGAGAAATTATCAATGGAGTGATTATGTGTATCAAAAGTATATCCACAGGAAGGGGAGTGGAAATTATGACATAATCAAAGGAATAGTTATTCCACACATAATCTTGGGGTAATATAATCAATGAAATATGCGTAAAGCCAAATGAGTGGAAATTGAAATTTAAAATTCCCTTATCGATTAGGTAAATTACGAAACATACACCCATGAAAGAAGGATCATACCATGATGATGAAAATACCCATAAATTAAAGTATATTACACAATGAATACAATCATGGGCAGTACACATACACCACATGCAATAATTAAGTGGTGAACCATGGAATTCTCACGAAACTAAGAGTGAGTTAAGAAACCCCCTACCATGTAATTTTCCTTGGTTGGGGGTAGTTTAACCTCCTGTATAATGTTGAAATAATTTTTATTAAATTATTCATGAATCATATACATTAATATGATATCATATATTTTCTTTTAACATTTCTTTGTTAATAATATCTTAGAATTATTGTCGTTTCGGATGTTAACTTACTCGTTTTAATTTATATGTTTTGTTACGTAAGCCATGTTTGTTATGGATAAGATGTATCTTATTCATATCCAGAATGATATAAAGTCCTTAAAAATTATTTTTAAATCATCAAATGATAATTATACTTGAATGGATACGATGGAGAATGGATCTCATCGCGTTCGTGGAGACGGTAGTCCGTACGTACGCATGAGCAAAAATATCATTATTTTGATATAAAAATAATATATAAATGGATGGTATATCACATATAAAGAATCATTATCATGTTATATTTATTATTTAAATGAGTTACACATCATTATTATACACACCCAAATAATAATATATTGAATAACAATTACACCACGATGTGGAGACGGTAAGCCGTACGTACGCACGTATGGTGACATGTTATTCAAAGGGTGGATAGAATACTGAATATGGTTGTACCATATTTATAATAACATCACAGTATATATAAGATACTAGAATTATTATTTTATAATGGTAATAACAAAGAAATAAGAAGTTGAAGAAGAAAGGAACTTGAAAAGGGGTAGTGAAAATATTACCTCTTCTTCGGGTTCTTCCTTTTGATTTGATCAAAAGGGCTCCTTAGGTTGGCTTTCTGATAAAACTAAGGCCTCCAGATTGTAGTGAGGGAATTTGAGAGAGTATTTGGGCAGGGTTTGGCCCATCCAAAAGGCTTTGAAGGTGTGAAGAAATGATAAGGAGGAGTGCCCTTTTATAAGAGGGGTGAGGGGCACCTTTGGAAAAGCTAGAAATATTAATTTATAGTAAATTCATATTCGGTTTCTAATGGCTAAAAAGTTGATTATTCAGAGGTTAAGGTGGGTATAGGTCGAAAACCATTCCTACAATATAATTTATACTGGTTGGGGTTACTATATTAACCTTATCGTTTAGTTTTAACTCTTAGTTAACTAGTTTGACATTTACCATGTCACTTTGTATTTTTATATTATATAGTTAATAAACTTACTATATACATACAATAGACCCCCAAGTGGTCAATTAATGATATACCTATCATTATATAAGTCTATTGGCCTAACCATAGATTTTTAGGAATTTAATATCAATTAATAATATAATATTATTTTTAAAAACTCTTTTATGTAAATTTTGACACTATTCAATAGTTGATTTTTGTGAAACTCATAACAGAATGATTACTTAGAAAAAATTCAATTAAATCAATCCTAATATGTCATGTTATCCTATAAAATTAATGTAATTCATTAAAAGTCTTAAATTATATTTATTTGTGTATTTATAATATCAATTATTTTAATTTTTCACTATTATGGAAATTACTGCATCATCATTGTGTCATAAATATATTAAATTATTTAATGTCTAAAAATTTTAAATAAAATATAATTATGTATGAAATCTTATTATCTTTCTAATTAATATTTACAATCGAATTTATCTTATGTATAACCCTATATTACAAATGTTTTAGTAAAAAACTTTGATTTTAACTCTTTTAACTCTTCTTTGAATTAAATAATAATAAATGTCCTAATCTAATCCAAGTGGACCTAAATGATAATATTTTATTCCTAAGGTTGTTTTTTGTCGAGATAAACATGTCCAATAGAATTAGGACATGTGTTAGGGTAATATTAATATTAATTTTACCCTTAATTACCCTATTTACTTTTAACCGTGGTAAATAAAAGTAAAATGTTACTATTCACCAAAAACTATTTTCATCTAATTGAACCACATTATACTTCTTTATATTAACCGTGTCTCAAATTTTTGAAATTCCATTCACAGAAGTGGTAAAATTAAGTTTTATGAAAAATTCAGTTTTTTTAACTACCACTTAGTAGTTTCACTATTCATAAAAAATTGAAGTTTTTCAGAACAATGCCAAAATTTCACCCTAAGCTATAATTGATATTCCGAATTCAAAAAATGATTTCTATTTTACAAAATTCTAAACATATATGTTGCATTAATTAATTTTATAATTAATTCCCACTGTCACAACAAATAGCGTGTTTTTAAGAAACAATATATATCAAAAGATTGACAATTGTTTAGGTCCAATTTCAAAGTGAAATTAATTGTAATGAACACCATTGGATAAAATGGTAAAAATATATTCTAATTATACTTTAAAACCAATCTATAATATAATTTATCACTATATATTATTTTGATTTAAAATTTTTTTTAATTAAATTTTAGTAATTTTCAATATTCATCAAAATATAGAAGTTATCCGAAAAGTACCAAAACATTATTGATACTAAATTATTATGTCCCAATTCTAAATAAGAATTTCATTTGTTCAAATTGAATATATAAAAGTTTCAAATATTGGTTTTAAAAAGGCTTCGCCATTAAAAGGCAGTAAAATTTCATTTTTT
Organism: Viscum album; assembly: GCA_963277665.1. Lineage (NCBI taxonomy): Eukaryota > Viridiplantae > Streptophyta > Magnoliopsida > Santalales > Viscaceae > Viscum > Viscum album. Next base: position 6,005,591 of record OY728129.1, read on the forward strand.
GAAAAATACTTATTTTATCTGAAAAAATGAATTTGTTCATAAATCATGTCTTAGAAACTCATAATATGGATTAAAATTATAAGGATAATATAATATTTTAAATTTAGTTAATACAATTCATAACCTCTTTCGAACGGCTAGTTTGGTAAGTCATGGTGTACTTGAACTCAGTGTTGCGTACAACACACGCTATTGTATTATTCACAGAGAAGTGTACTGTGGAAGATTAGGGTGTTACACTTAGCATGTCCTTGAGAATTTGAATAGTCCTATCATATTGACACTTAGTTGGGGGTGATATGTCATTATAAAGTTAAATTGAATACATTTATAATGTTGGAGAGTTCTCCAAAATTTTTAGGTGAACCATGGATCATGATCAGAGATGATCGAAAGTGGTGCCTTCTGAAACCACACAAATTCCTTCACATATATCTTGTAAATTTATTTAATAAATAAATAATAACAAATAGAGATAAAGTGGATACAATTTTTGAGTTGATCCACCATAACACATATCACATTTTTTCATTTGGATTTCATCCATAGACTAGTGACAAAGTCTATAGTGACATTCCCCCATCTAAACATGGGTATAGGAAATGTTGCATTATACCTTTGGATTTTTGTCACTATGCATTAACTTGATGAAATTTCAAGTACCCTGAGATATAGTCTATAATATCCCTCTTCATGTTATCCTACCAGAATTTTTCTCGAAGATCAAAACACATATTGGTACTCCTAGTATTTATAGAGAAGGGTGAGCTATGTGCATTATAAAGTAGATTCTTTTTTATCACAGTTGATAAAGGAACACCAGTACTTGTTCCAAACTGAATCACACTATCATAATTGATATGGAACTCCTATATCTTACCTTAAATTACTAATTTCACATTATTTTAATTCTCTAGATCATTACTCCATGCATCCTTGATCTTATCCTGGATAGATAGTTGAGAAATAATTTGGAAAAGGTAGGATTTATTTCCTACCATTATGATTTAAAAATATATATTTTTAATATTCATGAAGATATGGTCTTTCTCAATCCACATCGTGGATAGAGTAGTAGGTTATTTTTTAAGGGCATTATCTACAATGTTCACCTTTCCCGAGTGGTAGTTAATAGAGAGGTCACATTACTTGATTAGATCTAACCATCTTACTTGATGCATGGTTAGTTACTTCTATGTGAATATAATACTTTATACTATTTGGATTAGTACATATGTCACACATTTCACCATATAGGTAGTGATGCAAGATTTTTAAGGAAAAAATCACAACTATGAGAACAAGATCATGTGTTTGGTTGCTATGCTCAAGGATCCTCAACAAACTTGAGGAATATTGTATCAATTTTTCATTCAACATGTGTAAAAAACCAATACTTTCTTGAATGTATCACTATATATATCATAAAATTAAACAATATTTTGTAATGTGAGTAAAAGTGAAATTATTAGACTCTTTTAACTCCATGAACTCTTCCTCGAATTCTTATATCCAGATATACTTTACCCCTTTGTTTATTAACTCAGTTAGAGGGATTGAAAATCCTGATAAATATCTCACAAAATAATCGCAGTACCCTACTAATCCAAGAAAAATGTATATTTCCATGACACTAGTGGTTAAAGGACATTCATAATTATCCTTTAGTTTTGATGGGTCCATATAAATCCCCTTACTTGTGATCATGTTTCCCAATAATGTGACTTAATTAGAAATTCACACTTCCTGAAGATCTCATAGAATTTCTTCTTCTATAATCTCATTGGTAATATCTATAGATGTTCTTCATGTTCTTCCTTTATAATGGAGTAGATGAGAATATCATAGATAAACACTACCATTTTTTTTCAATGTAGTGTCCAAAGACTCTATTAATCAAATTCACGAAAATTTCATGAGAATTAATAAGTCTGAAAGGAATCACTAGAAACGCATAATACCCATACCTTGTATAGAAAGAAGTCTTATGAATATCTTCCTTATTCACCATCAGTTGATGATATAAAGATTGAAGATCCCCCTTTGAGAAGTATTTGTCTCTTCATAGGTGACTAAACACATCATCAATACATGAAAGAGGATACCTATTCATTATGGTGACCTGGTTTATATATCAATAGTCATTACACAACCGCAGTGACCCATTCTTTTTCTTTAAAAAAATCACTAGTGCATCCCATGTAAATGGTCTAGGAAATATAAACCATTAGTCTAAATTATCTTCTAGCTACTTCTGTATCTCCCCCATTCTAATATAGGTAACATGATAGGTACATTTTGATATAGGAGTACCTCTATGTATGAGTTATATTGAAAACACTACTTCATGATATGGGGGAAGAATGGGTAACTCTTCCGGAAATACATCACTCTATTCCCTAATAGTATGAATTTCATCCAAGTTGGTACCCTTATTTGACTCAACCATTTGAGTGATTTATTCCTCTACATTGAGCATCAACACCCACACTATTGAATGATTATCTAAAGTATGTTCAAAATATTCCTTGATTTTTAGAGAAGTATGGGACAGTTTAGAACATGAAAATATATTTCCTTTTCCGGATAGTTTATTTGTGATCTATATAAAAAGATACAATCTGGCCTTAATATAGTGTCAAATTATAAAAAGGAAGTATCACTAGATTCAATGTAATAATATTACCACATATTCCAATTGATATAGAGTCCAACTCTTGGGTTGCAATGATCACACCACTATGTGTTTTTACATCTATCTCTACTTCATGTCATCCAGGCTTAAATTCAAAAATTCTCGAAAACATTTAGGATATAAAAGAATGAATAGAACAAGAATCAAATAATTATTCTTTCATTCTTGAGTGAATTGTATGTGTACATTGTTTGAATTAATATTAATTATTCACTTCATTAGATATGATGGAATAATAATTCCCTTGATCCTTTATCTTCAGTGACTACTGAAGCTGATTACCCTCGAAGACTTGATGTTCAATGCACCAGATTGAATAGTTCCCTTGATCACGTTTGTTAAAGCATTGAACCATGGTTGGTTTTATCCTTTTCTCTATAACATTGAATGGTTTACTTATATATTTTCTACATTCATGAGTTTGGTGGCCTTATCTCCCACACATAAAATGTAACGCCCCGACCCAGTTACCTAGAGTCGGTGCATTATTACATAACATTGGCATGATCACAAGAAAGATCAAATCTCGAAAGACCGATTGGTTTAGTATCCTTGGAAACACTAGATATATTCATAATGTTTTACATTACATCATAAAGTGAAAAACTACTACAACAACATATTGTCTCCATAGTCCACACTATTATCCCCTAATAATATCCCTGCAGGTCATTCATAATTTACTTATTCACATCCTGGGAAAAATAAAACATAGAAAAGGGGTGAGCACAAATGCCCAGTAAGGATAACAATATAGCGGAAACTTTCATAAATAAGAATAAACATTTAAGGCCGTGTATAACTAAAACAAAAGCCTTTTAAACATGAACTTCAACATAGTATGGAAGAAATAAAATGAAATAAGTCCATTTACTTATTCACATGGATATTCTACTAATCTAATAATCACATTCAATATCAATAACCAATTTTATAATGATGGAATGCATAATTCCAGACTATCATAACCACATAGCCAAGGCCTCATGCCAAGACTACAAATAAGATTTTTCCAAGGCCTTGTTCCAAGACACTAGTTTGTCTCATGAGACCTACCGATGCATCAAGGAGCTATAGCGGGCTCCACCCATCACATATTAAGTCCAATGCATTCCCATATGAAATGATTTAAACATAACATAAACATTCGTATTAAAATTAGCATATGAAATGTCAATACTTTCACCATAAACCATGAATGGTATAAAAATAGAACATACCCAGTCAAACATATCACAAAACCTTCAATACAATATAGAAGTTTTGTATCATAATAAATCAACATCAAATAAGCATAAAATCCATCAAAGGATGTTGACATAGATGAAATAAAAACTCTTTTTAGAGAAATATATCTCTCTATTTTGAAATCATTTAAGAGTCTTATATTTATAAAATAAAACATTTTATTTGAAAATATTATTATAAGCTTGTAAGGGAAGCTTCAAAGATTTTATAACGGTGGAAAATAGCCGCACCCTCCGTATAAGTCAAAAAAAAAACATTCGTACCTTAATTCTGCAAAAAAGGTTAAAGAGGACCTTGTTTGGAAAAAGACAAAAAGATTACTTTATAAACCACTTAAAAAAGTAAACAAGGGTATAAATGATTCTATACCATAGTATCTAAAATAGAAAGAATGATTTGAAATACATTTTTAAGAAATATGGATGTGGATGACAAAGAGGTCCCATTAGATAATCACGTATAAAAAACCTCGGATAATGAAGAGATTGCGAAATAAACCCTTACCTTGTACTTTTCCTTGGTTGGAGGTAGGTTAACCTCCTATAAAATAGTGAAATAATTTTTATTAAATTATACAAGAATCATATACATTAATATGATATCATATATGATCTTCTATCATTGATTTGTTAATAATATCTTAGTATTATCGTTGTTTCGGGTGTTAACTTACTCGTTTTATTTTATATGTTTTGTTACGTAAGACATGTTTTTAATGGATATGTTGTATCTTATTCATATCCAGAATTATATCAATTCCTTAAAAATTATTTTTTAATCATAAAATTATTATTATACTTGAATGGATACGATGGAGAATGAATCTCATCACGTTCTTGGGGACGACAGTGCGTACGTACGCACGAGTGAAAATATCATTATTTTGATGTTAAAATAATATATAATTGGATCATATATCATATAGACGGAATAATTATCATGTTATATTTATTATTTAAAATAATTACACATAATTATTATACCCATCCAAATAATTATTTATTGAATGACAATTACACCACAACGTGGAGACGGTAAGCCGTACATACGCACGTATGGTGACATGTTATTCAAAGGATGGATAGAATACTGAATATGGTTGTACCATATTTATAATAACATCACATTATATAAAATATACTAGAGTTATTATTTTATAATGGTAATAACAAAGGAAGAAGAAGTGGAAGAAGAAAGGAACTTGGAAAAGGGTGGTGAAATCATTACCTCTTCTTTGGGTTCTTCCTTTTGATTTGATCAAAAGGGATCCTTAGGATGGATTTATGACTAAAGGAAGTCCTTTAGGATGAAGTTAGGGAATTTTAGAGATTATTTGGGTAGGTTTTGGCCGAACCAAGAGGATTTGAAGATGTGATTTAATGAGAAGGGGGAGTGCCCTTTTATAAGAGGGGTGAGGGGCACCTTTGGAAAAGCTAGAAATATTATTTTCTAATAAATTCATATTCGGTTTATAATGGCTAATAAGTGGATTATTTAAAGGTTAAGGTGGGGATAGGTCGAAAACCACTCAACCAATAGTATTTAGAGAGGTTTGAGTTACTATATTAAACTTATCTTTAAGTATTAACTTTTAGTTATTTAGTTTCACTTTTATAATGTCTCTTTGTATTTTTATATTATAGGGTTAATAAACATACTATATACATCCAACAGACACCCAAAGTGGTCCATTAATGATAAAACTATCATGATATAAGTCTCTTTTCCTAACCTTATATTTCTATGAATTTAATATCAGTTAATAATATAATATTTGTTTTAAAAACTCTTTTATGTCAATTTTGACACTATTCAATAATTGATTTTTGTAAAAAACATAATAGAATGATTACATCACAAAACGTTAATCAAATCATTCCTAAAATTTCATATTAACCTAGAAAGTTAGTGTAATTTATAAGAAGTCTCAAATTATATTTTTTTGGGTATCTACAATATCAATCATTTTAATTCTTCACTATTAAGGTAATTACTGAATCACCATTGTGTCATAAATAAATTAAATTATTTAATGTCTAAAAATTATAAATAAAATACCATTATGTACGAAATCTTGTTATATTTCTAATGAATTTTTATAGTCAAAAATAAAACATATATAACCTTATGTAAAATTGTTTTTCTAAAAGATATATGCTTGTGTCATTTTTGTATTCATTTTAACTTAATTAAAATAAACTGTCCCTATCACTTACAAGTTGCTCCATGGGGTCCGAAAATCAACCCAAAGATGAACATGGTAGGAAATGTATCAATCAATAAGGTTAGGACACGTTTTAGGGTAATTCCTTATTATTATAATATTTTTTAACCCTTTTTTACCAGATTTACCCTTTAACCATGGTAAATAAAATATTTACCGAAGTAATTATTCAAAATGTCTAAAAATAAAAGTTACCTATTTACACAATTTGAACATCCTGATTCAAAATATGGAATACATTTTTTCAAAATCAAAACACAGAAGTGGCAGAAATTAATTTAAAATTAATTCATGTTGTTAAAACAAAAAGCGTGTTTTTAAGAGATAATAACTACCAAAAGATTGACACCTGTTTATATCTGGTTTAATTGTGAAGTTTTGTCCAATGAACAATATTGTATTAAATGGTAAAAATATATTTTAAATATACTTTAAAATCACTGAAATTCATAATGTATCCCTGCTAATTATTTTTGATTAAAAAAGTTGTTTTTAATTAATATTTAGTAATTTTCACTATTCATAAAAATATAAAAGTTATCTGAAAAGTACCAAAATTTTACCATTGGCTAAATTAGATATTACGAATCCAAAAATGAAGTCCATTATGTGAGATAAAATTTATAAAATTTAAAAAAGTAGGTATTACTATTCATAACGGCTAGTTTGATTGGTTGTGGTGTCTGTTAGAACTCGAAGTTGCGTACAACACACACTATTGTATTATTTAAAGGAAAGCGTACTGTGGAAGATTGTGATGTTTCATTGTAAATTTTTGATGTCCCCATTTAGTGAAATTGAATATATAAAAGTTTAAAATATTGGATTTAAAAAGGGTTCACCATTAAAATTTGGTAAAAGTGCAATACTGAAAATGAATTTGTTCTTACATTATCTAAGAAAATCATAATATTGATTCTAAAATTATAAGGATTATATAAAGTTTAAAGTTTAGTTAAAATTATTTATAACCTCTTTTGAACGGATTTTTTGGTAAGTCATGGTGCGCATGAACTCGGTGTTTCGTGTAGTGAAAGTTATTGAATTATTTTGAAGAAATAACACACTATGAAATCTCTGGGTGTTACATTCTCCCCTCTTTCAATAAATTCCTTCATCGAAATTTAAATTGTTCTTCGAAAATAAAAGCTTGAATATAGAAAATATCTTTGTGGGAAAACCCACATTGGAAATTGGGTTAATAAAATTTAGTCTTAATAAGAGGTAAAAAGAAATGAAAGGGTCACCACCCAATTTTGATCTCTATTCGGAGAACATTGGTGGAAATTAGAGACATATAATTGGTGGAAAAAAGTAAATATTTATAGGTAGTGATTGAGGTCATCAATCAAAAACAAGTGTAAAATTGAGGGCCTTAAATTCATCAATCTATGATGATTTAAAATACCATCGGTTCAGCAAAACATATGGTATTATGATAACACATTTTTTTGTTTTAAGATCCCTTTACTAAAGTATAAGAATTAATTTCATCATTGAATAAGAGAAGAAGACAAATATATACGTGAAAAGTAGAGTCTCATAATTTAACTAAGTTCTACCACAAACTCATCTTTAACTCTAAAAGATAATAGAACATAAAAATAATATTCTATTTATCCTATTTGTATAGGGTTAAAAATGAATTTATAATTCATCTAGCAAAACCATTAAAAAAAGACATTATTCAATCCAGGACATCATGTGGGTTAGTGGTAGGTGATACACCCTTGTCGCCCTTTAGTTGTGGGTTCAAGTCTCGCGGCCTTGCCGGACACGACGGGTTGCCACCCGACCTCCAGGTTGTTCTTTTATGGCAATCCAAAATAATCCAAACTAGAAAAATCCAAAATACTTCAGTAAAAAATTTATAAGGAAGGTAAACACAATGAAGATCCTTTTTGCCATGTAATAACATGTGAACACCTTCATCATGTATTCTTTTAAAACACTACAACATTCTGAATTACCAAAAAACCATATTGATTACATTCATGACCCCTTATTCCTTAAAGAATAATAAATATACTCCTTCAATCAAAAATATTTTTAAACCCCAACAATGATGGAATATACAAATCATTAATCAGTTTCAAGGTAGTAAAGAATATCCAATATAATTTATCCAAATTAATCATGTATTATTCTAAAATCACTACCTCGGTATCAGAACCATATTATGGTTTATCATTCTCTCAGCCATATATTTTCCAAATATTTGACCTGCTATTGAGTAACTTTTCTTTGTTCCATAGAATCTCAAGTCCTTAATGAAATAGTAATGCAGTACAATTCCTATACACTCCATAATTATTATAAGAAGTACATTGTTGATACAACACTCAAATGACATAATCAACATAAGAACTCTAATCATTCCTCTTCATCTGTGGTAGTATCATAACTTTATTATTATCCAATAGCATCATTTACGGCATAGTCTGATGACTGGGACATAGGTTCGCGTAGTGTCCAAACTCCTTGAAAATTAAGTATTGTACTTTTGAAACCATTTTCTTACCCTTGTAGTCACGTACTTTGTGCCCTTTTCCTCCACACTTATAACAAACTCCCATTCCTTTCAGGCAAGCTCCAGGTTGTTTCTTCCCACAGTTATCACATATGGGAAAATTATTCTTTTCCCTCTTCTCTTTATCCATATTTATCTCTTCCATCCTTTTCTTCTCTTGATTCCCTTCAAATCCATAGGAGTCAGTAAACTCTTTACTTATCTTATCAACACATGATATTATTTCTTCATATGATGATAATACATGGGAGACTATTTCTCTTATAAATTCTGGCTTAAGACCATGAAAGATATGATCCTTCTTTCTCTTTGGATAATGTGCATTACTGGAGTTCTCATTCCTTCTACTAGGCACCATTTCTAAACAATGGAATACACTAGATTTGTTTATGAATAACAATACTTAATCACAAACTTTTAAACCACATAACATAAATTAAATAGTTTATGGATATAATCTATAACCATAAAAATGTCTCTTTTGAGGAAGTATATACTCATAAACCCTTTATAATGGTTTGTAAAGAAAATGAGAATTATCCTAAGCATATCCCCTGGGAGTTTCGTAACCAAGAGTGCAACAAGGCTCGTTGTCCTGCACCAGTTCTCGTTCGAGTCCAGCTCAAAGCGGTGTTTTCGTGTTTTACCCCTAGGTACATCTGTGCCAGATCCACCTCTACCTGCTCGTATCTAGACAGGGATTTATTGCTTTGAAAACTCCTAAAATCTCTACAATAAAAAAATTCTAGGAAGTCATTTTATACTAATCCCCAATGTACATATTAAACTTACGTGCTCTAATCAGAGTTTATCTAAATCTTGCTTCCAAGGTTTGTACTAAAATTCCTCTGATACCAACTGTAACGCCCCGACCCCAGTTACTTAGAGTCGGTGCATTATTACATAACATTGGCATGATCACAATAAAGATCAAATCTCAAAAGACTGATTGGTTTAGTAGCCTTAGAAACCCTAGATATATTCATAATGTTTTACGTGACATCATAAAGTGAAAAACTACTACAACAACATATTGTCTCCATAGTCCACACTATTATCCCCTCATAATATCTCTGTAGGTCATTCATAATTTACTTCTTTACATCCTGGAAAAAATAAAACATAGAAAAGGGGTGAGAACAAATGCCCAGTAAGGATAACAATATAGCTGAAACTTTCATAAATAAGAATAAACATTTAAGGCAGTGTATAACTAAAAAAAGCCTTTTAAACTTGATGTTAAACATAGTATGGAAACAATAAAATGAAATAATTACATTTACTTATTCACATGGATATTCTACTAATCGAATAATCACATTCAATAACAATAACCACTTTCATAATGATGGAATGCATAATTCCAAACTATCCTAACCACATAGCCAAGGCCTCGTTCCAAGACTAGAAATAAGATTTTTCCAAGGCCTTGTTCCAAGACACTAGTTTGTCTCATGAGACCTACCGATTCATCGAGGAGCTATAGCGGGCTCCACCCATCACATATTAAGTCCAATGCATTCCCATATGAAAAGGTTTATTCATAACATAAACATTCGTATTAAAACTAGCATACAAAATGTCAATACTTTCACCATAAACCATGAATGGTTTAAAAATAGCACATCCACAGTCAAACATATCACAAAACCTTAAATACAATATAGAATTTTTGTATCATATTAAATCAACTTCAAATAAGCGTAAAATCCATCAAAGGATGTTGGCATAGATGAAACCAAAACTCTTTTTAGAGAAATATCTCTTTCTATTTTGAAATCATTTAAGAGTCATATATTTATAAAATAAAACATTTTCTTTGAAAATATTCTTATAATCTTGTAAGGGAAGCTTCAAAGATTTTATAACGGTGGAAAATAGCCGCACCCACTGTATAAGTTAAAAAAACATTCTTACCTTAATTCTGTCAAAAAGGTTAAAAAGGACCTTGTTTGGAAAAAGATGGAAATATTCCTTTATAAATCACTTATAAAAGTCAACAAGGGTATAAATGAATTTATACCATAGTCTATAAAATAGAAAAAATGATTTGAAATACATTTTTAAGAAACATGGATGTGGATGATAAAGAGGTCCTAGTACATAATCATGTATAAACAACCACGGATATTGAAGAGATTGCGAAATAAACCCTTACCTTGTACTTTTCCTTGGTTGGGGGTAGGTTAACCTCCTGTATAATGGTTAAATAATTGTCATTAAATTATACAAGAATCATATACATTAGTATGATATCATATATGATCTTTTAACATTGATTTGTTAATAATATCTTAGTATTATTGTTGTTTCGGGTGTTAACTTACTCGTTTTATTTTATATGTTTTGTTACGTAAGCCATGTTTGTAATGGATAGGTCGTATCTTATTCATATCTAGAATTATTTAAAGTCCTTAAACATTTTTTTTAAATCATCAAATGATAATTATACTTTAATGGATACTATGGTAAATGAATCTCATCACGTTCGTGGAGACGGTAGTCCGTACGTACGCACGAGCGACATTATCATTCTTTTGATGTTAAAATAATATATAATTGGATGTTATATCATATAGAAAGAATAATAATCATGTTATATTTATTATTTATATGAATTAAACATCATTATTATACCCATCCAAATAATAATTTATTGAATGACCATTACACCACGACGTGGAGACGGTAAGTCGGACGTACGCACGTATGGTGACATGTTATTAAATGGATGGATAGAATAATGAATATGGTTGTACCATATTTATAATAACATTACAGTATATATACGATAGTGGAGTTATTATTTTAGAATGGTAATAACAAAGGAAGAAGAAGTGGAAGAAGAAAGGAACTTGGAAAAGGGTAGTGAAATCATTACCTCTTCTTCGGGTTCTTCCTTTTGATTTGATCAAAAGGGCTCTTTAAGTTGGATTTATGACTAAAGGAAGGACTATAGGATGTATTTATGGAATTTTAGAGAGTATTTGGGTAGGTCTTGGCCGAACCAAAAGGATTTGATGATGTGAATTAATGAGAAGGGGGAGTTCCCTTTTATAAGAGGGGTGAGGGGCACCTTTGGAAAAGCTAGAAATATTATTTTATAATAAATTCATATTCTGTTTATAATGGATAGAAAGTGGATTATTCAAAGGTTAATGTGGGGATAGGTCGAACACCACTCAACCAATAGGATTTAGTCAGGTTTGGGTTACTATATTAACCTTATCTTTAAGTATTAACTCTTATTTATTTAGTTTTTACTTTTACAATGTCTCTTTGTATTTTTATATTATAGGGTTAATAAAATTACTCTATACATCCAAGAGACCACCAAGAGGTAAATTAATGATACAAATATCATGATATAAGTCTATTTTCCTATCCTTATATTTTTAGGAATTTAATATCAATTAATAATATAATATTTGTTTTAAAAACTCTTTTATGTCAATTTTTACACTATTCAATAATTGATTTTTGTAAAAATCATAACAGAATTATTACTTAAAAAAATTAATTAAATCATTCCTAACATTTAATATTAAAATATAGAGTTAGTTTAATTCATAAAAAGTCTCAAATTATATTTATTTTTGTATCTACAATATCAATCATTTTAATTTTTCACTATTATGGTAATTACTGCATCACCATTGTGTCATACATAAATTAAATTATATAATGTCTAAAAATTATAAAAAAACTACCATTATGTATAAAATCTTGTTATATTTCTAATGAATATTTATAGTGGAAAATAAAACATATATAACCCTATGTAAAAATTGTTTTTCTAAAGATATATGCTTGTGTCATTTTTGTATTCATTTTAACTTAAATAAAATAAAGTGTCTCTATCACTTACAAGTGGCTCCATGGGGTCCCAAAATCGACCCAAAGATGCCCATGGTCAGACATGTATCAAATAATAAGGTTAGGACACGTTTTAGGGTAATTGATTATTATTATAATATTATTTTTAACCCTTTTTACCGGATTTACCCTTTAACCATGGTAAATAAAATATTTACCGAAGTAATTATTCAAAATGTCTTAATATAAACGTTACCTATTTACAAAATTTGAACATCCTGATTCCAAATATGGAATCCATTTTTCCAAATTCTAAACAAAGAAGTGGCAGAAATTAATTTAAAATTAATTCCCGTTATTAAAACAAAAAGCGTGTTTTTAAGAGATAATAACTATCAAAAGATTGACACCTGTTTATATTCGGTTTAATTGTAAAGTTTTGTACAATGAAAAATATTGTATTAAATGGTAAAAATATATTCTAAATATACTTTAAAACCAATCAAATTCATAATTTATCACTACTAATTATTTTGATTAAAAAAGTTGTTTTTAATTAAAATTTAGTAATTTTCACTATTCATCAAAATATAAAATTTATCCGAAAAGTACCAAAATTTTACCCTAGGCTAAATTAGATATTATGAATCCAAAAATGAAGTTCATTTTGAGAGATAAAATTTATAAAATTTCAAAAAGTAGGTATTACTATTCATAACGGCTAGTTTGATTGGTTGTGGTGTGTGTTAGAACTCGAAGTTGTGTACAACACACACTACTGTATTATTCAAAGGAAAGCGTACCGTGAAAGCTTGGGATGTTTAATTTTAAATTTTTGATGTCCCAATTTAGTCAAATTGAATATATAAAAGTTTAAAATATTGGATTTAAAAAGGGTTCACTATTAAAAGTTTGTAAAAGTGCAATACTGAAAATGAATTTATTCTTACATTATGTCTAAGAAACTCATAATATGGATTCTAAAATTTTAAGGATTATATAAAGTTTAAAATTTAGTTAATACTATTAATAACCTCTTTTGAACGGCTTGTTTTGTAATTCATGGTGCGCTTGAACTCGGTGTTGCGTGTAGTGCATGTTATTGAATGATTTTGAAGAAATAACACACTATGAAATCTTGGGGTGGTACATAAATTTTTTTCCCATATCTCTAAGGCAGTTCCCATGGTGCTTATTCCAGAATTTTTAGCTTGTGAGTGGTTGATATTTCATTCAACATCTGTCATTTGATTATATAGATTGAAACACTAATATTTTTTGTAATATCCATTTCCATGGGGTCATTCTACAAACTCCATATAAACATTTATAAGACATAAAAAAATATTAATAGGTATGAAAGTATCGAATGAATAGATCCTTTTGAATGTGTGGTTTTAAACGAGTAAAAAATATATCTAATTTTATATCATCCTTGACAACTAATCCCAAATAGTACCATAAAATACATGTGAAATTTTATTCATTTGTCATGATGGATTCAACTTCATTTTTTTCATCTCTATGAATTCTCTCTGTATATTTGTATGATGAGTTAGAGGGAAATGATTAATAATAAATATTTTATTAAATTATTCAAACTCCATATCTTCAATTTCATCCTTCATATTGGTGTTTGTAATTAACTCCAACCATTGATCGACCTATACGTTCAAATGATAGATGGAAAGATTCACCTTCTCATTCTCAGTATAGTAGAGAATATAAAATGTCTTCTCCATTGAGTTAACCCAATGATTCATGGTAAGTGGATAATAAGATAAAATATATGTCTATGTTCATAGTTACATTAAATATTTGATAGATTATTTCTCCATCTTATGTGAATAAAGATGATCCAAATTATTCAGGTTCTTGTTCATATCATAAGACATATAGGTAAGAATCACCATAAAATTTCTAACTCCACCTCTGAAGGCATTGGGGTGTCCTTGGGGAAATCACTGCATTGTCCCTCAAACAGGTTGTTGGGATTATTTATCCTTATTGCAACCATTTTCTAAAATAGAAAAGGTTTCAAAAAAAAAACATAAGTCAACACGTTAAAAATAAATAATTTATTCCATTGTGCAATAAACTCTAAAGGAATATCATGTGGGATACCTATGCTTATCATTTTTGTAAAACAAAGATTCATGGGTGCTTACGTATACTCAGTCTCATACTATGGATTTTTACTAATGTTCTATAATATTAATTCCAAAATTATCTAAATCACAATTTAATACCAACTATAATGACCCTTATTTATTTATATGAGTATTAAATCACATTAAAGATAGAAATTTTGGTATTGTTACAAATCTATGATACAAAGGTTTATTATCATGGAAAAATTAGGACCATATATAAAAAAAGCATAATAAAGCATAATAAATGATTTAATTCATTATTATCTAGTTTCTTGGTGGATATCTTGTTCTCCTTAGTAAGAGTAATCACCTGAAGATATACATCAAATAAAGGGGTGAGCTAAAATCCCAGTAAGAGGATAAATAATACATGAATCAATATATCATGATTTATAATAATAATCATAATAATAAAATAACTATATCATCTTCATTATAATCTAGGTAAGAGTCATTAGATAAAGTCATGGAATGTGGAAATTAAAAAATAAAATATCATGTCTTAATGGCCATGTACCACACATTGTTGTGAACAAAGCTAACATCATGTTTATACATAACATATGTGAATAATCATAATATCATCAATTTGAAATAAAATAAATAAAAAATTACATAAATTTCAAATTAGCTCATTAGATAAATCACATTACCCAATGTATTAGAGTGCTATATAATTCTGGGCACACCTTTCACATTGTAACATTTACGTAATCATGGATTCCATATAGAATATGTAAAAATATTAGTCCTAAAATAATATTGGTAATGGAAATTGGTTTCATGAGAATTTTATAAAGAATACATTAATGAATAAAATCTTGGGTTCCCAAAAGAAAAAGGGAATAACATACTTGGTATAACAATTATCGATGTTGAGTGAAGAATGAACAACCTCAATATATGTAAAATGATTTTTTAGAAATAAGTTTTCTTTTGGGAAATATATGTGTTTTTAATAAAATATTGTAGGAAACATTTGAACCCCCAAAAACTAAATTGGAATAATAAGTAAATGAAATTTTAGGAACATTATATGAATATCATTACAGATATTGGTGCAAAAGAGGGTAAAACCAAAGGAAAAGGAGTTGGGTTCGAGAATGACCTTACCTTATGTTCGAATTTTTTATTCACTTTAATATTCGAGATAACCATATTAGATTAATTAATTACTAAATAAAAAATATATTATGTGTATTTTATTTATTATCATTTTATTAAGTTCTCTTATATCTATAATAGATAGTTATAGAGTTCAATTTCATTGTTCCGGGAGAGTTTCTTTTCTTTGTCTTCATGATCGAGTTACATGTATACAAGTATAGAAGTTCATGTACCTTTAGAATGATTATACAGAGTTTAAATAATATGTTATTAATGAAATTAAATAAGTTTAATTAGTTCTATATATCATTTGGTTATATGGTATGATGATGATTCATTAGATAATATGTTAATGAAAATTACTTAATTTACTTTGGTGATTTTTATGACCATCATGAAGTTATATAATTTTATTAAATTTCATGATTGTATATTGGTTACAGAACATTCTATAAATTATAATATGTAAAATTAATTTTTGTTTAACCATATTAAGAGTTTTATGACCTCGCTTCAAGGCGATAATTAAAAATGAAAACGCATCGTCCATGATGATGGTAAATCGATACATCATGGAGGATGTTTTCATTTTTGGGAATAAATGGGAGAGGAGAAGAGGTTTAATATTGTATAATACAATTAAAAAAATAATGTTACCATATATATAAGATACTTTAGTTATAATTTCACTTGGCTAATTTTATGTGAGGATTGGATGGGAAAATAAAATGTATTGAGGAGATATTAAAAGAGAACAAATGAGGATCTTACCTCTTGAATTTTGTCTCCTTGAGAACCTCCTTAGATAATTTGGTTTTGGTCTTCTTTTGAGAACATAATATTCTTTTTATGGGGGAGATTATTGAGTGTAATTTAGATATGATTCAAGGCTTGGAAGGTGTGAGGAGAAGAGGTTAAGAAGGATGATATTTCTTGTGAGAGGAGATGGGTATTATTTGTTATTATATTTATTATTTTATTATTTTGGATAATGACTATCAATAGTTTTGAAACACGTCACTAATTTACTAAATAATGATGTATAGTTCCTGATTATAATAATAAATTATCCATATTTCATCCATGACTAACAAATTTAGGTATTTAGCTTATATTGAAAACTATCATATTTTATAGTTCACAAAAAATTCAACTATTTTAGAAATATCAAAACAATTCATACTAACAAATTTTTAAAGGTGTATTATTCCAAAACAAAATCCATTTTATGATAATAATTTTCCAAACATAGGAAGTCTATTTTTTTAATTAAAATCATCATTTATTTGAAAAATAATAATTTTCAAATTATAACTGATTTTATGACACACTACAAAATTAATTATTCTATCAAAAAATTATCTTATAATCATAAGACAATAAAATAATAATTTATATATATATTTTTTGAAAATAAATTTTCTTTTATATCATTAAATTAATTATAAAAATGTAAATATATATTTCTCTTTAACAAAAATACTAACAATTAATTTATCATTATTAAAACATTTATTTACTTATAAAATGATATAATTATGTCATATTTTGATTTATAAAAAATCTAAATTTTATTTTTACTTTCAAAGGTGAAGTTCATATATTATTTTCCAGATTACTATTCCCAATGATCATGTTATGATTCCAAGGATCATGTTACTATTCCATCAGTATAGGTTCCTTTATTTATATGAATATCACGCATTTCATTCTTAATTTATGAGAATAAGGTTTTTATGTGGCTATCTCTATTATGTACATGTTTTATACCATAAAAAATATTTATTATAAGGGAAATTATATTGATAATTTTTTTGTTGTTACAAGAATATTGCCACCAGTAGGTTATGTGTTGGGTTTTATGAAAATAGAAATTAGATTAGTTGACAAGACAATCAAGGTTGACTATATGTGAATACATAGAACATAGAGATTATTTGATGAATACTAGATTGACACCACAATAATGGGATCCAAATTGTTTAAGTAATTTGTGAAAAAATGTGACCAAATTTGAATGACCATGATATATATTGTGAGGTAGTATTAGAGCCATTATAGTGGCTATATGGTGTAAGTTATATAGAAAGGAAATGATGATGATATTTCAATACATAATGTTTATAGATTAAAGAGATCATGATTTGGAGAATTATGATAAATATAACATTGGTGTATGGTTGATGTACATAATAATTCTTAATTTCATGTAATGAGATATTGGTGGAATTTAGATCATTAATGGATTATATTAGAAAAGGTTGGAAGTCATTTAGTGAAGAAATTAAATCACACTATAATATATGTTACAATGTCATAATATATTAACATGTGAGATTAAAATAGAAGCTACATAAAAAATGATGTGTTTATTGAATGGTTATACTATGTAATATTTTATCAGACTAAAAGAGGTGTTTTGTAAAAACAATATTACTTCTATGAAAGGATAAATCAAAATAATATTGGGTGGTAGTTTCACGAAGGAGGGAACTAAATTGAAAAGGGTTCAATATTAGAATATCATAGATGTGTAAAATGTATAGTTTACTAGAAATATCATAGTTATGTAATAATTGATATATATACAAGAATGAGTTTAAAATGTTTAATGAATCATGAGATTAAAAAGTGAGATTCAAGATATTTACATGAGATTAAACCAAGTGTAATTTGGAAGATCTACACTGTAAAATAGAGGAACACACTATAATAGAATATATGGAAGAATGAAACGAATAATAATGAAAGGGATTTTTGATGAAGACACACTATTGTGAGAATAAATAATAATAATGTGAAAAACTATTTTGAATAATTTGATTGAATCAAACTATAGATTATGATCCATTCTACAAATGGATAATAGAAAAAGAGGGCCACCCCAAACATAGCAGCTATACCACATAGAATTCATACAAAGTAGAATGCATTCATATTTTCATTGAAAAATGATATTAGTATTTTTTTGTGAATAATTATGTTAGACCCAATTTTTTTTAGATTAATAATATTTTCAATTATAATATTTGGATATTTAGATGAATTTTAAGTGAAAATATAAAATATTTAGAAAATTTGGTATTTGACTAAGACCCACACTATTGGGGAGTAGGTCTAGACATAAGTGGGATATAATTGAGGCATATCCACTGTATTATGGAGAATATCACCATGAAAAAGTGATTTTAAGAATAAATGGTTGATTTGGATAGAATTTAAAATGAATACTCATGCAATGAAATTTAGGTAGTTTACTTGTCCCAATTTCAATAAATTTACCACCACTAAATTTGAGGGACAAATGGCGTATTCATAATGAAGTGTGATCAATACCATTCATTGGGTCAAGTGTTGGATGAGTATAAATCTTTATAAAAATAGATTATATCAGTTTTATAAAGGAAGTGAGAAAAATAATCCAATATCTGGTTCAATAGAAAATAAAAGAATATAACACCTTTCCAAAAATGGTTTTATTAAGAAAAAATTAAGAGAATAGTATATTAATTTTTTTATAATTGGATAGAAATTAAGAAGGAGTTATATAGACACAATCATGTTCTTAGGGAAATGAAGACAAAGTGTAAAAAATAAAATTCTAGAAAGGGATTATAATTTATTTGGAGAGGTTAGTTTTCCTATAAACACATTAAAGAAAAAGATAAAATCATTATGGAAATAAGATAATCTCATTTAGATTTAAAGATGAAAAGTGCGATGAATATGGATTTCAGTTTCTCGGCAATTTTGTAGCTATAATGTATATATCTTCAATTTTATATAAAAATCATGAAGATACCTCTATGTCTATATACCGACTATTTTCATTAATAATGTAGTGCATGGATGATAATAAGAGGGAGTGGCACATAGAACTATTATGATACTTTCTAAAACCTTGTAAGGAAAAACCTTGGTATATAGTGATAGTGAGCTAAATGCGGTATCTATAAAGAAGAGTATGATACTAGATTCTGGTATACCATCACTTCACCAAGTGTATACTCCATGAGAAATCCCTTAGCATAGTACTAAGTAAAATATTTTTGTACTGTGAATGCTTTACATTTTTATATATAAAATTTATGATTTCAAAATAATTCCGTCGAGAGGATGTAATATTGATCATGTATCTTCCAAATATGGAATAATATATATATACACTTGGGGAATATTAGAAGACAGAATGTTTTCATTGATGTTCACATTGATTCACTCACATTATTAAGGTTCTTAAAACCAGCCTTGTCAAAAATAAATAAAATTACTAACGAATAATTAATTTTACTCATTCTATGTTCCTATAATTATATCCCTGGGCACATTTTATTATAGAGATTCATACAATGTGAAATCAAAAAAAATATTCTTATGGATTGTTTCATATTGTATATTTTCAAAACATATTCAATTTATGTACTTTGACTTTTTCCATGGTTCTTCTTTCCTCTAACTCTTTAAATATTAATCCATATGATATAATATTTTTCTCATAAATAGTTAATGTATAACAATTTTTCTAATCAGTTCATAACTATATGATTAGTATATCATTTCTCTTTAATAATATATCAGTAGCATCTATCACAAATACAATGATGGAACTATTGTTAAACTTATTATAGACACATGAATTCCTTTAATTTTTCATGAAACCAAATTCCCTTAAGCTATCATCAAATTGAAAATTAATGGATATTTATTCTCACATTAATATATAGATGGATCTTTTTAGCTTGCATAAATTATTAGATTCCTTTGGTGCCAAAAAACCCTTCTAGTTTCTCCAAATAAAAATCATCTACATGTTTTCCTTGTAAGAATGATACCTTGAAATCAAATAACTATATTTTATAATCATGTTATATTTATAATTAAATAATAATTCTCATATATTTATACATTGAAATTGGTGAAACAATTTTATTATAACCAATACCTTTATGTTTTTTATAACCTTGATCTACTAATTATTTTTTAAAGGTAAAAAATCTACAATCCATGATCATTTTTTTCTGAACAGCCATTTATAAATAATAGGTTTTTCATTACATAGAGGATCTAAAATAATTCAAAAATTGATTTTTGTATATAGATAACATTTCATAATCTATATATTCTATCCGCTTAGAAAAATATGTGATATTTATCTCCTCCTTATTTATAATTTTATTGATACCAATTGATTTTTGGAAATTTCATAGGCTTGTTTAAAGGTATTATTTTTCCTTCTTTTATGTGTAACTTGTTTGGTTCTTGAGTTAGAGGAATTTGGGTGAAAATTGAATAATTTTGGAAGGAGAAGATGCTCTTCATGGTTTTCGCATTGTTAATGAAAGTTTGAAAGTGGTTTCATGGTTTACACATGGGTTTTTCATGTTTAAACAAAGTGTGATAAGGGTTTCATGGTTTTAACATCGTTAAGAAAAGTGTGAAACATGTGTTTATGGTTTTTTTATAGTTAAAAAAGTGTAAAACCTATTACACAGTTTGTTTATCATAAAAATAAGTGTGTAGCCTCATTACATGGTTAGCACAAGGTTCAACTATGTGTGAAGACAAAGTGTGAAACATTTGAAAATTTAGGCCCATGGTTAGTACTAACAGTGTGCCTTCAACTAGTAAACTATTCTTGGGAAAATTTAAGTTATGAAAATTGATTTTAAAATTTCTCAAACCCCTATATTAACCCCAAATAAACCATAGATCAAATGAAATAAAGTTTTCCCATTTTTGAAGGCTCTTAGATACATTCCAAGGGCTCCTGACCCATGTTCTTGGAGAATTAGAAAGAGTATTAAAGATATAAACCTCTCCTAATAAGAGATCCTAATCTCTGTTGCTTTCTCCATCTACTACCAATTTTCTCTTATCTGTATAGGATGATTATACTATGTTGTCTTGGATTTGGGTATAGGTTTGTGGGATCCAGATTTTGGATTTTTGGATATTGATTCATTTGATTTTGGATTTAGGTTTCACATCTATATTTTCTCCTTAGTCACATTCTTGATCATTCCTTTTAAAATTTGGGATTATCTATTGGTGAGTGTTTGTCACCGTTTTTATGGTAGAAGGTCTAAAATTAAAATCCCAATGTCTTGATTTCGATTACATATATGTAATTTTATAACAAATATTAGATGTTTATCAATCCAATTATTAATTAAATTAATTAATCTAGTCAATTAATTCATTTAAGGAATTATGAAATTGGAAATATTAGAATTTTAGAATTTTTATTGTTAATTGGGAAATTAATTATGGAGTTATTAAGAATGTTGAGATTGATTTATTAATTATATAATTAATTTATGGGAATTATTTGGATTATGAAATTTTCATTTTAGATAATTAATAGTTAATTTGATTATGGAGGGATAGAGATGTTTGAAATTGAATATTTAATTAATGAATTAACTACTGTGATATTGAAGTTATTTAATAAAAATAATTAATTGTAGAATTAATTATTTGGGATTTTAATATTTTTTTAATTGAGTGAGATATAAAAATTAATTTTGGAATAAATTTATGGATGTTGAATTGATTGAGATGAAATAATTAATTAATGAATTATTAGGGATTATTGAATTATTTATGTTGGATTTATTTAATGATGAATTAATTAACGGTTCAATGTTATTATTTAGTTGTTTATTTAAATAATGAAATTGATGGGATAATTTAATTTAATTAAATGGGATTTACATGGACAATTAATTAAAAAATTTATTGAGGGGATAGAGTTAGATTAATAAATTCTGGAATTAATTGATGAAATAGATGTTAAAAATTAATTATCGATTTAAATGAATGGATTGAATATGATTAATTAATTATGTAATATAATTAATGGAAATTATTATTTTTATTATATGTTCAATTAATTACAAGATGTAACTTATTATTTATGAGTTAGATTAATTAATTCGAGAATTAATTAATGGGGATTATCATGTTAGTACTTTTGAATGATTCAGGATAATTAATTAGATAATTAATTAATGGGGATTATGTTGTTAATGAAATGTAAGGATTTAGATTATTTAATTGGAGAATTAATTAAAGAGGACTGATGTGTTGATGCAATTTAACGAGTTAGATCAATTAATATGTGAATTAATTAATAGGGATTTTTGTGATGCTACAATTGATTGAATTCGATTAATTAATTAATGTCTATTTTTGGGTGATTTAATTGATAGAAGAGGATAATAAATTTTTGAATTAATTATGGGATAATGAGATTTTTGAATTTGATAATTAATTATTTAATTAATTATGGGGTAATGAGCTTTTTGAATTGGATAATTAATTATTTAATTTATTATAGGATACTAATATTTGAGATTGGAATAATTAATTGATAAATTAATTCTGTGATATTGATATTTGATAATTAATATGATTAATTAATGAATTAATTACGAGACGTTAGTATTTAGGGATTGAAATAATCAATTTTGTTATTAACTATGAAATATTCAGACTATGAATGATATAATTAATTATGGAATTCAAAAGGGGATTTTGAGTTGTGGATATTGATAAATTAATTTATCAAATTACATAATGGGATTTATGTATATATTTTATTGGATAATTAATGAAGGGTATTTAGGTGATAAACTAATTATGGATTTTTTAATAAAATTAGCGCGGTTATTTAATTATTGAATTAACTAGAGGAGTTAATGTGATTAATTTATTGTTGAATTGAATAATATTATTGAAAAGATTAATTATGTAACACCCCAATGATTTATATATAAATTTAATATTTATTTTAAGAAACAATGAGTCTCTAGAAAACACCACTTCGTCATAACCTAACTAGTAACTATAATTTTTCCACCTCTGTGATTGAAATTTCAAAAAACTAACATACATGGTTATGTTCAGTAAGATATTTATAGTCTGATAAGACAAGCATATCTTTTGGTGAAGAGTAACATACCCTTTTGAATAGTAATATGAATAGTAATATGAACCTTTTTAATATTAATTCATATTATTATTTTATTTTCTTATGTTTATTTGATAATGAGATCCTAATTAAATTTTCATGGTGACATTAAACAAATTATAGTTTTAAAATTATTATTTTTCAAATAAATTATGATTTTATTTTAAAATTAATTTAATAATATTTTCAAAATTATTTTAAAAATAGGGATATATTTTTATTTTCTACACATTGAAAAATGGTTAATGTTAATTTTTGTTATTTTTCTGAAATACTCAAATTTTTGATAAATAGTAAAATATGGTATTTTACCTTAAATATACATTATTAGTAAAATTAACTATTCATAACATGAGGGATGATGTAAGGAAACTTGGTCTAAACTCACATGGACTTATTACTATTATGGGGCACATGAATCAACAATATTGGTTGTTTTGAGGGAAATAATAAAATAATGAATAAGATGTTCAAACAATCTCCCCTCTCATCTAATATAACACCCCCTCACTCCCTCTTCTCTTCACTCCTCTAAATACTTTTGACATGTATAAATTATGCTCAAATATCCTCCCAAGATCCTCCCCCATGTCCAATATTCCTTGGTATCATAAAAATACCAAAATCACTCTCTTATAGAGTCTTTCATGGATGATTATTTCAAGAGGTAAATTCCTCTTTTCATTTATATTATTTCATGTTCCTTTCTTATATTTTTCTTTCCTCACCTACTTTATTCCAAATGTTACGATGAATCCAATACCTTACATGTACTATAATTTTCTTATGATAAAGTAAGGATTATTTATGTAATGCCCCAAACCTACATACCCAGAGTCAGTGCATTATTACATAACATTGGCATGATCACAAGGGATCAAGTCTCGAAAGACCGATTAGTTTAGTAGTCTTGGAAACACTAGATATATTCATAAGTCTTACATTACATCATAAGGTAAAAAAAACTACAACAACATCTTGTCTTCATATCCCCTCATACTATCCCTGCAGGTAATTCATAAATTACTTCTTCATAATCCTGGGGAAAATAAAACATTGAAAAGGGTGAGCTCAGATGCTCAGTAAGGATAACATTATAGTAGAAGCTTTCATAGATAAGAATAAACACTTAAGGCAGTTTATAAATAAAACAAAAGACTTTTAAACTTGAACTTCAGCATAAAATCTAAAAGATTAAATAAAATAAATCCATTTACTTACTCACATGTATGTTCTACTAGTCGAATGATCACATGAAATAACAATAACCACTTTCATAATGATGGAATGCATAATGCCAGACTATCATAACCACATAGCCAATGCCTCGTGCCAAGACTACAAATAAAATTTTCCCAAGGCCTTGTGCCAAGACACTAGTATGTCTCATGAGACCTACCGATGCATCGAGGAGCTATAGCGGGCATCACCCATTACTTACTAAGTCCAATGCATTCCTCATATGAAAAGTTTAAAACATAACATAAACATTCGTATTAAAACTATCATACGAAATGTCAATACTTTATCCAAAAACCATGAATGGAATAAAAATAGCACATCCACAGTCAAACATAACTCATTTGATACAATATGGAAGATTGTATTGTATCATATTAACCTCAATCGATAATAATGAAGGATATTGACAAAGATGAAAATAATCATCAAAACTGTTTGAGAGAAATGTCCCCCTTTTTCTTGAAATCATTTAAAGTCACACTATATGTCAAGAAGCTATTTAAAAATAGATTTTTGAATCAAAGTTTTCCATAAAAATTTCAATCTTTTAAAAGGAGTTTTAATTTTAAAACTTTAATATTCATATAAATAAATCCTTAAAACCATTTTTAAAACATGGACATTAATGAGCAATATTTAGAAGAATAAGTCTTTAAAACATTTAAAAATGGTATTTTAGTCAGAGTTTCTAACCAAAAGAGAGACACTTGAATACAAATAATTGAGGTAATCAAAACATTTTAATATCATGAGGATAAAGGAATTAATGATATACTATGTCAAAGTACATTATATACACCACATAAAGGTGATTCTGTGTCTAACAACAAAGAAGTCTCAATGGAATGTATATTGAGATGAAATCTCTCATAAAAACCGTATCATTAGGTTAAGGATAAATCAACAAAATAATTATGTGTGACAAATATAAATACACTAAATATGATTGGACATTCAGTGTAAAACAATCAAAGGACATTCACACATATTATTTTAAAAACAACACTAGTGAATTGGATGTTTAACTCATCAAATGGAGAATGAGTTAAAATTACTCTAATCAAATTCATATCAATGACTTGAGAAATTATCAATGGAGAGATTATGTGTATCAAAAGTATATCCATAGGATGGGGAGTGGAAATTATGACATAATCAAATGAATAGTTATTCCACACATAATCTTGGGGTAATATAATCAATGAAATATGCGTAAAGCCAAATGAGTGGAAATTGAAATTTCAAATTCCCTTATCGATTAGGTAACTTACGAAACATACACCCATGAAAGAAGGATCATACCATGATGATGTAAATACCCATAAATTTAAGTATATTACACAATTAATACATTCATGGGCAGTACACATACACCACATGCAATAATAAAGTGGTGAACCATGGAATTCTCACGAAATTAAGAGTGAGTTAAGAAACCCCTTACCTTGTAATTTTCCTTGGTTGGGGGTAGGTTAACCTCTTGTATAATGTTGAAATAATTGTTATTAAATTATTAATGAATCTTATACATTAATATGATATCATATATGATCTTTTAACATTGCATTGTTAATAATATCTTAGAATTATCGTCGTTTCAGGTGTTAACTTACTCATTTTCATTTATATGTTTTGTTACGTAAGCCATGTGCGTTATGGATAGGATGTATCTTATTCATATACAGAATGATACCAAGTCCTTAAAAATTATTTTTAAATCATCAAATGATAATTATACTTGAATGGATACGATGGAGAATGAATCTCATCGCGTTCGTGGAGACGGTAGTCCATACGTACGCACGAGCGACAATATCATTATTTTTATATTAAAATAATATATAAATGGATGGAATATCATATATACAGAATCATTATTATGTTATATTTATTATTTAAATGATTTACACATCATTATTATACCCACCAAAATAATAATATATTGAATAACAATTACACCACGACGTGGAGACGGTAAGCCGTACGTGCGCACGTACGATGACATGTTATTCAAAGGGTGGATAGAATACTGAATATGGTTTTACCATATTTATAATAACATCACAGTATATATAATATACTGGAGTTATTATTTTATAATGGTAATAAAAAAGAATTAAGAAGTGGAAAAAGAAAGGAACTTTAAAAGGGATAATGAAAACATTACCTCTTTTTCGGGTTCTTCCTTTTGATTTTATCAAAAGGGCTCCTTAGGTTGGCTTTCTGATCAAACTGAGGCCTCTATGTTGTAGTGAGGGAAGTTGAGAGAGTATTTGAGCAGGGGTTGGCCGAACCAAAAGGATTTGAAGGTGTGATGAAATGAGAAGGAGGAGTGCCCTTTTATAAGAGGGGTGAGGGGAACCTTTGGAAAAGCTAGAAATATTAATTTATAATAAATTTATATTCGGTTTCTAGTGGCTCCAAAGTTTATTATTCAAAGTTTAATGTGGGGATAGGTCGAAACCCATTAAACCAATAGAATTTAGACAGGTTGGGGTTACTATATTAACCTTATCTTTTATTTTTAACTCTTAGTTAATTAGTTTGACATTTACCATGTCACTTTGTATTTTTATATTATATAGTTAATAAA
This sequence comes from Viscum album, assembly GCA_963277665.1. NCBI lineage: Eukaryota > Viridiplantae > Streptophyta > Magnoliopsida > Santalales > Viscaceae > Viscum > Viscum album. The sequence continues at coordinate 6,033,171 of OY728129.1, forward strand.
CATTCTATATACATACAAGAGACCCCCAAGTGGTCCATTAATGATATACCTATCATTATATATGTATCTTGGCCGAAACTTAGATTTTTAGGAATTTAATATCAATTAATAATATAATATTTGTTTTAAAAACTCTTTTATGTCAATTTTGACACTATTCAATAGTTGATTTTTGTGAAACTCATAACAGAATGATTACTTAGAAAAAGTCAATTAAATAAATCCTAATATGTCATATTATCCTATAAAATTAGTTTAATTCATTAAAAGTCTGAAATTATATTTATTTGGGTATTTATAATATAAATTATTTTAATTTTTCACTATTATGGTAATTACTGTATCATCATTGTGTCATAACTATATTAAATTATTTAATGTCTAAATTTTTTAAATAAAATATAATTATGTATGGAATCTTATTATCTTTCTAATGAATATTTACAATAGAATTTTTCTTATGTATAACCCTATATTAAAAATGTTTTAGTAAATAAACTTTGATTTTAACTCTTTTAACTCTTCTTTATATTAAATAATAATAAATGACCTAATCTAATCCAAGTGGACCTAAATGATAATAGTTTATTTATAAGGTTGTTTTTGGTCAAGATACACTTGTACAATAGAATTAGGACAAGTTTTAGGGTAATATTAATATCATTTTTACCCTTAATGACCCTATTTACTTTTAACCGTGGTAAATAAAAATAAAAAGTTACTATTCAGCAAAAATTATTTTCATCTCATTGAACCACATTTTACTTCTTGATATTAACCGTGTGTCTTGGATTTTCGAAATTCCATTCACAGAAGCGGTAAAATTATGTTTTATGAAAAATTCAGTTTTTTTAACTACCACTTAGTAGTTTCACTATTCATCAAAAATTGATGTTTTTCAGAACAATGCCAAAATTTCACCCTAAGATATAATTGATATTACGAATTCAAAAATGATATCTATTTTACAAAATTCTAAACATATACATTGCATTAATTAATTTTATAATTAATTCCCGCTGTAACAACAAATAGCGTGTTTTTAAGAAATAATATATATCAAAAGATTGACAATTGTTTAGGTCCAATTTCAAAGTGAAATTAATTCTAATTAACACCATTGAATAAAATGGTAAAAATATATTCTAATTATAATTTAAAACCACTCAATAATATAATTTATCACTATAAATTATTTTTATTTAAAAAGTTGTTTTTAATTAAAATTTTGTAATTTTCACTATTCATCAAAATATAAAAGTTATCCGAAAAGTAACAAAACATTATTGATACTAAATTCTTATGTCCCGATTCTAAAGAAGAATTTCATTTTGTCAAATTGAATATATAAAAGTTTCAAATATTGGTTTTAAAAAGGCTTCGCCATTAAAAGGCGGTAAAATTTCAATTTTTGAAAAATACTTCTTTTATCTGAAAAACTGAATTTAATCGTAAATCATGTCTTAGAAACTCAAAATATGGATTAAAATTATAAGGATAATATAATATTTAAAATTTAGTTAATACTATTCATAACCTCTTTTGAACGGCTAGTTTGGTAAGTCGTGGTGTACTTGAACTCAGTGTTGCGTACAACACACGCTATTGTATTATTCAAAGAGAAGTGTATCGTGGAAGATTGGGGTGTTACAATTTATCATCTCTCTTTTTCCCTTATTTTATACTAGAAATGATAACACCATCCGATATTTGTTAATTTATCACATTCAAGGATGCCGAGATTTCAATTTATATTACCATATTTAATTCGGGTCATGAAACCATTTTTATAGTTGAACCAGACTATAATAAATATATTATAACTTATGTGAGGTTATGAAATCCTTTTTTACATATGATATTAATTTATAAATAAAAATGATTGCATTGTGATCAAAGACAACCAATTAACTCAGAAAAATGAAATTAATGTTTTATATATTGATTCATCTTCAATAAAAATAAAAAATGAATTTTATAACCATTTAATTCTATGGGTTTTTACTAATAAAATAAATCATCAATTCTATACATCCATTCACATTATACATGTTTATTTGTACATAAATATAAGTAAACGGATCAAGAAAACCAAGGAAGAAAATGCTTCCAAAAAATGAAATTGAATCTTATAACCCATGAAAAGATAAATAATAATCCTAATAAGGTTATAATAAATAAATTAAATACATAATATTTTCTTGAATTAATAATTTATGAATTTAAATTTGATTATTCATATCATTATAAAGAGGTAAGGAACACCTTCATACTTAAGGTAAGGGTTTCCTAGCCCAACGTCGATTTTTCCTCGGGTTATTCATTATCTCTATTTATCCCAATTTATTTCCTAATTATTCTTATTTAATCATCCTAAATTATTTTTTAATGTTATATTTATGTGTAAAAACCAGAATAATTATTTATTTTCTGGTAGTTACATGTTTTAAAATTAACTTTCAAAATTATTTTTGAAATACAAGCCCATTTCATGGAAATTTCTCAAATTCTTATCTATTTTCAAGGGCACTATATAATCTATTTTTAGAAAACAATATTTTTATAAAATCAATAATTTTATTATAAAAATAATATATTATTTATCTTCTTGTTTAATAAAAATATTTTTCCAAAAGAACACTTATTTTTAAAGTAAAAGAGTATTTATCTCAAAATTACTCTGTGATTTTAAAAGTGCATTTTCAGCTATTTTATCACTCTTTTTGATTCTAATGTATTATTTTGGATAATATATTATGATAACATATAACATATAATATTTAATGTTATATTGTCAAATTGTATTTGGATGTTTTATTTTGATACCATTCATCTTACTACTCAGAATGGTTTGTGATTATGTTACAGATTAGTGAAAGTTATTTACATCTCATGGGTATACATTGTTTATCCCAATTCATATGAGGAATGAATTGGACATAGTAAGTCATGGTTGGGGATGTCTATAGCTTGTTGGCGCATCGGTAAGTCAAATTATACAAACAGATATGGTCTTTCCCAAGGCATTACACATTTTTGATATGGTTTTGGCTGAGGTCTTAATCTTTTTTAGAAGTCTTGGCCGAGGCCTTGATAGTATGTTTCAGAATGTTCGACATATGTATTTACCATAATTATGAAGATTTAAATTCATATTTAATGAGTTTATTCAACTATTATAATACCCAAAATTATGTTTAATTATGGAAATATTTACTTAACTCATTTTCCTACTATATCATGTTCAAGTTTATTTTTTATGGATGTGTTTTCAATTATTAACCCAACCCAATGTTTATGTTTATGATATATTCTTCGGTATTATTTACTCTTAATAAGAATCTTAGATCACACCATAATATGTTTCATTTTTCCTAAGAAATTAATTGGTATATTATGATTTACTTTTAGGGATAATATTAGAGTGGTGTATATTTCTAATGGAATAACTATGTTGTTTTTCATTTCATGTTGTAATGCTGAAATTACTTCGAAATATACTAAACTATTCATTAATTCAGGATATGACTTCATATAATCATGAAAATGTAATAAATGAAATCACTGGCTCATAGAAACTAGGGTCGGGTCTTTACAGTTGGTATCAATGGTAGTTTAGTAGAAATCATGGAAACTAGATTTAGAAAATATAGATTAGGGAGAAAATCATAAGACAAAAATTGAGGATAATCATACAAGAAAATCCTGGAGTTTTTGTAAGATATAGATTATATGAATATTTATAGATAATAAATCTTTGTCTAGATACTATAAGTGCACGTGGTTCTAGAACATATGAACCTTAGAGTAATAACTCAGACAAGGAGTTTCAGGCTTGACCTAGGGTATCCTGGTACACAACAATGAACATTACACCACACTTAGTTTGACACTCCCAGGAGATATGCTTTGGATAATTTCCATTTTCTTTACAAACCATTATAGATGAAATAAATGTAAAATCTTCGGAAAAGTAACCATGTTTATAATTAAAATATTAAAAAAGAGTAGTATTTCAATTTAAGTTAATTATTTTTTGAAGTTAAGATTGTACAGTATGATTCATAACCTATTCTAGTGGATGCTATTATTTAGAAATGGCGCCTAGTGGAATGAATGGAAACTGCACGAAAATACGTATCCTGTGTAGGTATTTTCCTCTTATATAATATAATGTTGTTTTCTATAGAGCTGAGACCGTTGAGGAGAAACTTATAACCATACATGGTCAGTTAACTTAGGATACTAAAAATAACCTTATACGAATGGAGAATCTCAATCCATAACATTGATGAACTATGTTTGATCGCTTTATGCAACAACAACCACCATCATTTAATGGGAATAAAAACCCATTCATATTATAGTAGTAGGTATGTTACATAGAGAAGATATATCTCTCTTTGGGAAGTTAATAAATGGAGAAGGTTGTAATGGAAGTTTATTGTATGTTCGGAGATGCAGATCAATGGTGGTCACTAATTCAAAACAAAAAGGAGGAAGAAAAAATAAAAAACATGGAATAGAGTGATTTTGAATAACTTTTATTAGATAAATCATTTCCTCATGAACATAGAATGTATATGGAAAGGATGTTTCTGAATTTTAGGAAAATAGAATATGAGAATGTAGAAAAGTATGAAAATTACATCACAAGGTTATCAAGGTATTCTATATAATATATACATAATCCAAGTAGCTAGATTGATCGATTATATTGATGGCCTAAATCCATTCCTCTAACATTCACTGGTCATCGAAACATCTTCATCATACGAATACAGAGTCTCATGTGATTTTAATATGGAAAAGGAGTTATCTATGTCTTGTGACTTAAAGGAAAGCAAGGGAAGAATATAGCTGCTAAAAAAATCTGGAAATGGAAATAAGGAAATAGGGAAGACGGGAAAAGTTTACTTTCCACCTTATGATAACTGTTTATGGAAAATTCCAGGTGCATGTTTAAAATGAAAAGATATTTTCTACAAGTGTGGAAAAAAGGACATCATACTGCTGATTATAATATAAATAAAGAAGATATTAATATTCAATGCTATAATTGTAGGGGGATGGGGAACTATGCTAATTATTTTCAAAATCATCAAGGAAATGTGCCACAAAAAAGGATAATGGTGCATGGAAAAGCTTATGCAATCATAACTGCTGATATTGATGTTTTGAATGACATAGTAGTAGGTACGTTAATCATTTCCTAAAACCTACCCAATTCATTATTTTTTTGCTGGATCATCAAATTATTTCATATCTTCCTTTTTTTCCAATAAAATTAGATATTTACAATTTGATTTAATAAGGTAGTTTTTAGTCAAAATTTATAAGGGATGTATCATTAAAAAAATGATGTGTCGATCAATCCCCATTACAACACATAAATATGCCTTAGTTTCAATCCTTACCATCATACCCATGATCGAATTTTATATAATCCTCAGTATACATTAGATTTCAAATTACAATGAAAAAATATTTTGTATGAAGAAAAAAGAAACAATTTTTGGAGAATGGTGTCAAATCCCATATATTTGGGGCAGAAACGTCGAAATATGATTCTCCTCTAGATCCACCCCTAGTATCTCTTCTGAATTCAATTATTGGGGAGGAATAGAACACAATATCTATGGGTGGGGAAAGGAATGTTCAAATAGGGAATGTAGTCATTATGAAAGAATATATTGATGTTTTTCCTGATGGTTGACCTGAATATCCTCCAACGTCGGAAGTTGAGTTCTCTATTGATTTAATTTCTGGGTCAAGAACTATATTAATGAAACTTAATATAATTTAAACTATTGAGTTAGTGAAACTGAAGAAACAACTAGTGGAATTTGGTGATAAAGGATTTATTCACCCTAGTTTTTATCCATGGGTAGTCCCCATTGTTTTCATTAAGAATAAAGATTGTTCTATTAGGTTGTGAATTTTCTACATGGAGTTCAATTCTATAAAAATAAAGAACATGTATCCCCTTCATTGACTTGATGATTTATTTGATCAACTTCATGGATCCCAATAATTTTCAATGATCAATATTCGATCTAGATACTATTAGTTGTGAGTGAGGATGGATGATATTCTAAAGACAATATTATGAACTAGGTATATTCATTATGAATATACAATAATTCCTTATGGACTGACTAATGCACCCTCTTTTTTTATTGATCTAATGAATTTAGTTCTCAAGGTATATCTTTATGACTTTGTGGTGGGGTTTATTGATGATATATTGGTATATTAAAAAAGCTAAAAATATCATGAAAATCACTTGTGCACTATTTTGAAGTCTCTTTGAAGGAATGAATTATTTAAGAAGTTTAACAAGTGCTAATTTTTGTTTAAATCAGCTTCCTTTCATAGAAACATTGTCACTAAGGATGGAATATCTATTGATCATGTGAAGATAAAGGCTGCGCAAGAATTTCCTACACCAATGAACATAATTGATGTGCGTTGTTTTTTTAGTCTAATAGTTTATTATTTGGATTTAATCTAGAACATTTCCCGTTTATCCAACCTAATGACCAAGTTGACACATAAAGGGGGTAAGTTTGTATGGACAAAAAAATGTGAGGAATGTTTCAGAGAATTGAATATGAGATTACTGAATGTACCAATCCTGACTCTACCATCAAAGAATAGTGGATTTAAAATCTATAGTGATGAATCAAATAAAGGACATGGTTGTGTCCATATACACAATGATAGAGTTATTGTGTTTTCCTCAAGGTAGTAAAAAATTCATGAACAAAACAATCCTACTCAGGATCTTGAGTTAGAGTCTGTGAACATTTTTTATAAAAATATGGAGACACTATCTCTATGGTGGATGATGTGAGATATTTATGGATAACAAGAGAATGAAGTATATCCTCTCACAAAATGAACTCAACATGAGGATATAGAAATGGATCTAACTACTCAAGGATTATGATGTTTCATACACTACCACCCTGGAAAGGAAAATAAGGTAGCTGATTCGTTGAGTAGGAAAGACCATGGATTTTTCAATAAAATGAGGATCTAAATGGATCTTGTATTCATGGATCTATAAAAGAAAGACATGGAAATTATCAAAGAATCTAGAACATGATTAATTTTTCAATTGGTTTCCCAACCATCATTATTAGAAAAAAATTTATAATCCTAATAAAGATAATCTTCAATAGAAAATTTGTATTGTGGATGATAAGAAGTTGAAAGTCCTTGAATATGAAGATGTAATTATGAAATTATGGTAGAAGCATTGTGTTATAGCTATAAACTAGATAAAAAGAGAGTTATTGGATGATTCCCATAGATTGAATTTCTGTATAAACCTTAGTAGCACTAAAATGTGTAATGATTTGAAGGAACAACTCTTGTGTGATAACATGAAACGAGAAATTGATGATTATATATCTATTTGTTTAGTCTGTCAACAAGTGAAGGCCACACGAAAACATCCTAGGGGAGTCATGTAACCAATATCTATTTCTACATGGAAATGGGATTAAATTACCATGTTTTTATTCAATGGATTACCCAAAAATCTAGGAAATAATGTTGTGATATGGGTAATTGTTGATCAACTTACAAAATCTGCACATATCATGCTATAAGGGTGGATTTTACCCTAGATAGCCTATCGTGAATCTATATAAATTATGTTGTTAGAAATAATGGAGCACCTTTTTCAATTGTGTTTTATCATGATCCATGATTTACATCGAAATTTTGGAAATGTCTTCCAAAAGATGTGGATACCGAGCTTCGATTAAGTACTGCTTATCGCCCTGAAACTAATGGGAAATCAGATAGGACAATCTAAACCCAGGAAAACATGTTGAGATCATTTTAACATGACATTCAGGGTTTGTGTGATAAATATTTAACTTTAGTGGAGTTTCCCTATAATAATAGTTTCCATTCAAGTATTGAAATGGATTCATATGAAGCATTGTGTGGTAATTGATGTCGTACACCAACATGTTGGGATGAATTTAGTGAATAGAAGCTTATGGGAAATGAGATTGTAGAGGAAACAAAAAAATGGTAAAGACTTTTCAAACCTATATCAAAGCATCTCAAATCAATAAAAGGATCTATTTCGATAATTGAGGGAATGATTTGGAATTTAAAGTAGGAGATAAATTTTTCTTGAATGTATCTCCATGGAAAGGCATTATAAGACTTCAGAAGAAAGGGAAACTAAGACCTTGGTACATTGGTCCTTTTGAATTCTAAGAGAAAATTGGAGTTATTGCATATAGTTTGGATATTCTACCTAGCATATCTAAATGATAAAACGTGTATAATTTCTCATTGTTGAGAAAGTACTTTCCAGACCAAATGTATGCCCTTACTTCTAAAGGTACATAATTGGAAGCTGACTTATCATTCAATGGAGAGGCTATTTAGATTCTAGATTCTATAGAACATGTTTCGAGAAATCAGAAAACATGACTGCTAATGGTACATTAGAAAAATCATTTAATTAAATAAGAAACACAGGAGCCTGAGTATATTATGATAAAGAGGTAACCAAATCTTTTTATGAGGTAACATTCTTTGAATTTCAAGGATGAATTTTTTGTAAGGGGGAGAATGTAGCACCGAAATGTTTTATAAACAAATTTAATATTGAATGAACAAAATATTGAGTCTCTAAACAACACAACTTCATTATGACCAAGACATTAAACATTATTTTCCACCCCTTTGAGTATAATTTCAAAAAACCTGACATACACAGTTGAGTTCAGTAATATATTTAGAGTCTGATAAGAAAAACTAATTTTTTGGGGAATAATAAAATACCCTTATGAATAATAATATTAATAGTAATATAAACCATATGAATGGTACACCAAATTATAATTTTATTTTCATAAGGTTATAAGATAATGATATTGATTAATTTTTCAAGGTGATACAAAAAAATATAGTTTTAAAATTGATTTTTTTTGATCAAATTATAATTTTATTTAACAATTAAATTGATAATATTTATAATTTTCTTTAAAAAATGGTGTTCATTTTTGAATTCTATACCTCAAAAAATGGTTATAGTGAATCTTTGGGATTTTTCTAAAGTACTAAATTTTTTGAAGAATAGTAAAATACAGTTACTTACCGTATATATACATTTTTAGTTAAAATCACTATTACTAGAATAATGGATAATGTAATTACACTTATTTTGAAATCATATGTACTTAGTAATATTATGGATCAAATTAATCAACACTATGGGTTTTCTTGAGCGAAATAATAAAATAATGAATAAGATATTTCAAAAATCTCCCCTCTCCTCCACTATGACCCCCACTCCCTCTTCTATTCACTCTTCTAAAGCCTCATGAATTTTATAAATTATGATAAAATATCCTTCCACAATCATAATGCACATACATAAGTCCTTGGTATCATAAAAAGACAAAAATATATCCCCTAAATAGGCTCTCAAGGATGATTACTTCGAGAGGTAGGCTCCAATTTTAATTTCTTTTATTTCAAGTTCCTTTATTTTCTTTTTCTTTCCTAAAATCCTTTCATCCAAATGTTATGATGAATAAATTACCTTACATGTATTGGATTTTTTTATGATAAAGTAATAATTATTCATCATATATCCTTTCCCCATATTTTATACTAGAAATGAAAACATCAAGAAAGTTGTGTTAATTTATCATATTCAAGGATGGAAGGTTTTCAATTTCTCTTATGGTCTTAAATTATGGTCATGTAACCATTTTAATGGTAAAAATAGACAATACTATATGTACAAAAACTTATGTAAGGTTCTGGAATCATTTTTTATTGAGTAAATTAATTTATAAATCAAAATGAGTTTGTTGTGATAGAAACCCACCAATTAACCCAAACAATTGTCATTAATGTTTTATATAATGATTCTTCATCATTCCCAATAACCAAAAGTATTTATAACCATGTAATATTCATGTTTTTCACTAAAAAAATTAACCTATAATATAGAAACTATTCTCACTCTACATGTTTATCCATACATCAATATAAGTAAATCGATCATGAATACAAGAAACAAAATTCTCCCAAACAATCAAATTGAATCTATTAACCCATAAAAAGGCCATGAATGAACCTAAAAAGGTTATAATAAATAATTTAAATGTGGAGGAGGTTCTTTAATTATTAATTTATGAACCTAAATTTTATTATTCAGGTCATTATGATCAAGTGAGGAACACCTTCAGACTTAAGGTAAGGGTTCCCTACCAAAACCTCCATTTTCATTTAGGTTAATATTTGTCTCTCCTTTCCAAAACTATTTTGTTAATTATTATTATTTAATACTCAAAATTTATGTGTTAATATTTTATTTTTTAAAAAACCATAATAATTTTATTTTATTTTATGTGAGTTATATGTTTTAATATGAACTTTCTAAATTCATTCCAAAACATATGACAAATTCAAGAGAATTTCACAAATTCTTACCTATTTTTAAGGGTAATATATAATTTTGTTTAGAAACCATTATTATTCTAAAATAAATAATTTTATTATAAAAATACTATAATACTTCACTTCTGATATTAATTTTTTTTTCCAAATATTAACTCTTCTTTTCAATGTAAAAGTGTATTTATCTCAAGAATTACTTGATGATTTTATAAGAGTATTTTCATCTCTTTCAACACTCTTACTGATTAATATGTTTTAATGAGAAATAATATTTTATGATATAATATAACATATTATATTTATTGTATTATGATCAATTTTTCTAGGGATGTGCTATTTTGATACCATTCATCTTACAACTCTAAATGGTTAGTGATTATGTTACAGGTTGGGGAATGTTATTTACATATCATGTGTATATTTTGTTTATCCCTGTGCATATGATAAATTCATTGGACATAGTAAGAGACATTTGGGCCCTGCTATATCCCCTAGACTAATCAATATGTATCATGAGACAAATATATATGGACTTCACCGGGGCCTTTTCTGTTTTTAGATATGGTTTTGGCTAAGGCCTTAATTATTTTTAGATGTATGGGCCAAGGCCTTGATATTATGTTTCAAAATGTATGAAAAATTAATTTTCCCCCATATGGAGAAACAAATTCATAGTTCATGAGTTTATTCTACTAGTTGAATACCCACGATTATGGTTAATTATGGAAATATTTAGTCACCTCATATTCCTTCCATATTATGTCCATGTTTATTTTTATAGGGAGGTGTTTTCAATTATTCACCATGCCCAATGTTTACATTTATGGTATCTTTTGTTGTATCATATACCCTTACTAATAATATAATATCACACCTTCTTATGATTCTTTTTTCCTAAGAAATGAAGAGGTATATTACGATTGTCTTGCGTGGATAATCATAGAGTGGTGGATGTTACCAATAGAACGTTTAGGTTGTTTTCATTTCATGATGTATTTTTTAATATAAACATGTTACATGTTTTAAAAATCTACTAAAATATTCATTATATTGAGATATGAATTTCTTGTAATCATGCCAATGTTATCAAAAAAGCAATGGCTTCGGGGAACTGGGGTCACATCTTTACATGTTAATTGTTGAACTAACTTGAGGAATTGGGGTGATTAATTAATTGATGATTTAATTAATTTTATTAATGTGATTAATTAATTATTGAACAATGTAATGGAATTGTTGTGTTTAAATATTTTTTTAATTAGTAATGGAATTGATGTGGATAATTAATTATTAAATTAATTATGTGTTGTTGAATGGTAACATAGACATTCAGCCAAGAATTATAAATGGAAACATGCTCATTCAATTATGTGTTATTAAATGGTTAATGGTAACATGGACATTTGTACAAGTATTATAAATGGTAAAATACACTTTCTGTTATGTGTTATTAAATGGTGAATGGTAACATAGATATTTTTCCAATTATTATGAATGGTAACATAATCATTCAATTATGTGTTAATAAATGGTGAATAATAACATGGATATTTGGCCAAATATTGTGAATGGTCACAGGAATATTCAATTATGTATTATTAAATGGTGAATCGTAGTATGGAAGTTCAAATATTATATCCCTTGGTGGTAGTTCAGATTCTGATGAGGGTCGAAACATGTATTGTGGTTCAGGTGTCCTCAGGTACCCAAGGGATTATGTTGTTAAATAAAGAATAATTGATAATGTGACAACTATTTACTTATTTATTATACTTATTTACTTATACAACTGTATACACTATCATTGATAATATTTGTTAGACACCATTGGTGGTGGCCTACAAAGTTGTACTCACAACTTACTCAGGTTTCCTGATCGGTACACAAATAGATTACATAATTAATGAAAATGTTAAGGGATAAAACACTTTTTAGATTGATTATTTGAGAAGTATCATGGAAATGGTATCCTTTATAACCCTCTTGGTAGTTTTTAGTGTCTTTAATTTTTAATTTTTATTTTACACTTGCAATTTACTTCAACAAGATAAATTTTCAGTGTAGATTTGAATTTTTTTTCCTTATATGATTATCATAGGTTTTGTTATTTTTTGGTTAGGTCACATCATCTAGCCATTTATTATTATTTCATTTCATGTATTATTCTAAAAAAAGAAAAATGAGATGGTATAGTCTCTTCATGATCAATAATAGACCATCACTACTAGTCATCAACCTTTAGAATATGGGAAGGCGCACCTGAGGTCACATGGAATTCCTGTTTTTGGTACCAGTGGGTTGAACCCGGGTCAGGATGTTACAATAGTGGGAACTTTATTTTGAAAAAAATTTCACCATTATTATCGATATGAAAACCAGATATTTCTAGTTGTCTCACTTATTTGGCTAACCTATATAGTGTTTAATTCTAAAAAATAACTTTTTTCAATAAGAACGGATAGAAAATGTTCCTTTTCTAAATCATGTGTATCTTGAGAATCAAATTCATCAATTTATATCTCTTTGCCACTATATATTATTAAAATGTACTACCATTCTAGAAATATGTAATGTATTTCCATAATTGCATTTCTTTATATAATATCATATAAAGAAAATCATCTTTTATATTTAGGATACATGATAAAGATGCACTATGATCCATGTGAGGAATTTTTTTATTAATATTAGTATTAAGAAATGATCCCCATATTCATCCATTAATATGTGACAAAATAGATTTATTACCATACCATAACTCATATTATATATCATTTCCTACTATAGTTGACAGAAAGTGTAGTATATATTCTACGGACTATAATACACATCCCGAATTTGAATATTGGCGATATAACTAACTCAATGTTAATATCTAAATATCTAATACTATGTGATTCTACATTTGATTAACACCATTAACTTGAATCACATAAGGATGAGTGAGATGATATTATATATGAAAATATTTTAGATAATCACTAAATTATTGGTTAAGATAATATTAATCTTTATATTTGTTTTTTTAATCATCTAACCAATATTATTCCCTAATTTTTTTATACATAAAATTTCTTCAAGGAGTCAGACTTATACCCATTAAGTAGATATAACAATATCTACAAAAATTCTTATTAAAATTTAATAAATAATGAAAAAAACATATATACTCTATTAGAAATAGTTGAAAAACATCTGTATTAACTAAGTCTAGTGCCATTGTGGCTGTATCACAAATTCTATTCAATGGTGATTTAGTTGTATTTCTTCTTTAAAAATCATGAAATATATCTAAGCGTTTTTACTCAAAATATTTTAAATACCCTTTTTGATATAATTTCATCCAACATTATTGGTTTAAATAATCTAAATGATAATTTTGTAATTGGATATAATATGAGTATTGCGAATTTGATACTTTATCAACCTCCAATAGTTGAATTTTGAAGTAAAATATATAAAAAATTTCTTAGATGTGCTAAAACTTATTATATTTTATATTTACAAAATAAAAAACCGTTATTTAAAAATATTAAATAAAATACATATTGATCAAAATAGGGAAAAACAATGTTTTGGTTAGAATAATAACATAATAATAGTTATTCAAAACTAAAATCATTCTAGTCAGTAATATGAGATGGTAATATCATATATCCAAATAATATTGTATCAATTCATATGTGGCTTAAAGATTTACCTCACTTATTGTAATCTTTATAAATAGACTTGGTTCTTTTATTTTCATACAAATGTTTGAGCCACAACATGTACTCAGTACCAAAATAGTAGAAATGAAAATAAAACATTTGAAAATGATAACACATAAAGATTTTCATTTATTCAACATAGAAGTAAAATTATTATTATATTTGATTTTATTTCCATCTATTAATATTATGGATTATTAGTCATTAGAGTCAATTTGGATATTTCTTTTCTATTAAGGATAATGAAAAGGCTCCTTTGGATTAGATCCTGAATTATAAATTTTTTCCTTACCTTTCCATTTTTAAATATAAGGAATAAATATTCATCTTTATCCACATCATTATTATCTTGGTAAATCATTATTAAGAGACCAAAACATAAATCATACATATTTTTTATATTGAAATTAAAAATACTATTGATATTATAGAAGTAAACAATGATAGATCAATATACCTAGAAAAATGTTTATTCAGTATGAATTCTATTATTTTAAAAAACTTAATACACACAATAATATTCAGTACATGCGAAAAAATATTATGTCGATCTAATGAATTTAATATGAAAAGTTCTTTAGAGACTACATAGTTTTCTTTTATATATATCACTAGTTATTATTCATTGAGATAAGACAATATGGAAAATTCATCCTTATCTTTGCATCAGTTTTACTGATTGTTAATCATGGATGAAAATATAAGGCATTGTATATTAAATGATTCTTCCACATGTCTCTAGTAAACAAATTTATCATCTCTACTTATTAAGAATGCCTGATAGATAATAAATGTTTTAGTAAATGATACGTATTCTATTATTGTTGTACAATTTATAATCACCTATACCACTATTTGAATCTTAATCCCATAATAAAAATATCTTTGTTAAATGTTGATCGTAATAACATTGTGTTTTTGGTATTAGTCATTATTATAAAAAAAATACAATATATGATTTAGTACTTCATCTTGATTACCAATTATTAAATAATTAATTTTTGATTTAGTTGCGTCTCTCATCATTTTACCAAATCCCACTAGCCCCCACCATTGGATTCAGAAGACCCAATTTCTAGAATATTATATTGGAAAAAATCCATATATCTCTTATCATTGACTATAATAAGAAAATTTTATTTTAATCAATGTTATTTATGTTGTATTTACACTTTCTAGCTGCATTATCCCAAACCTACTTGACCTATTGAGTGAACTCCCAAATTTCAAATGCAATTATCATAAATTTTCAACACTTGTCTCCATTTTTTTAAGAATTATAGGTAAAATTATATTTATTCTATTTTGGTAAAGTCAATACAAAACTCTTATTAGAACATATCATCAATTGAGTGAACTAGGATGATGGATAAACTAGTACTTTTAACTTTGATTGCTTTATAAACCATGTGATGGAATACGTTAAATAAATTAATATTTAATGATGAGGTATTTTATTGACTTAAGAATAAATTACCTTAGATTATTCATTAATTAATTACTAAAAATTTATATGAAATTTACATAAATGATTATCGATATTTGATAAAATAATTTAGGCATTTTTAGAAACACTCATATGAGATATCATATTTTATCCTTTGTTTTCATGTTAATTACGTCACGTGTGAGATTACATTAATAATTTACAATACCTGATATAATAAGTATAATAAATATTATTATATTTTATCTAATAATGATTTTAAATTATTTATATTATTTTATCATGCTTTATTAATAAAATAAATAAACCATGAATAACATAAATAAATAAATAACCATACACTAATAAAATAAAAATATTTTAGTGAAATAACCACTATCTTAATCAAATAGTTAGTTTATATAATATTTATAAACTATCATAGACCCTTGGAAAGAAATACTTTATCCTAACATAGAGTGGGATAGGCTATCCACCATTATCTTGTGTATCTCATTGTTTGGATCCTACTTAGTTTAGGTCATGAACGGTCTCCTATGTATGGGGTCTTCATCCTTTAAAAATATACACCCACATGAAAGTGAAGGGTAAAATGGGTTTAGTGTTACATTAATTTTTTTTGACATATAGTTCTATAAATAACATCGATTTTCTAAATGATTCATATATTAATAAAATTAATTTAATATTTAAAAACAATTAACATTAGAAAAATAATTAAATAAAATAGATAAATAAAATAAACACATAGGATGAAAAAAGAGCATGATCATTCAAAATACACAACCATAATAAAATTTATTAATTTTTAGCATTCATTTTAGTTATTACATTTTTAAAAGAATAATTAATTAATATATTATTTATTTATCTTTGGTTCTTTCCAATTATTAAACCTCGAGAGTTTTAATGAAATGAATTAATCATTAATAAATTTAAAATATAACTTTATTTTAATTTATTATAATTATGTGTATTCAATATACTATAGAGGTAACATGATGTTTATAGCCAATATATTATTAAATCTATTTAATAGAGATTTAATGTTCTCATGGTGTGTTATGTGAAGTTAATATGACATGTAAAAACTGTATAATAATAAATCCATTGATTAGTGATTTACTGATCACACAATGTATAATAGAACCAGATACATTACGTGATACATGATATTAATGGACCACATCGTTTTATCTATGCCACATAAAATGTAACAATGATATGATATATTATTACAAACTCTTCATGAAAATCTCCATGGTCGAACCGCCTTATCTATATAAAATCTATGACCACATGACATTCCATTAACATATGTGACATGTATCATTGGAATGTTGTGTAATGAATTTGGGTGAGAATGTCCATTACCCACCACATGCTACATTGGCATTCAATATGATGCATGTGAATGATGTTGTGTATTGACCCACTTAAATGCCACATAGTACACAATATAAAACATGTTTGGGGATATAATAATCAAATGAAATTTTTGTTAATTATACTTGTTGTATATATTTTTTTAATGTAACCATCTAACTTGGATCCTCTAGATGAGTTCTTTGAGCATTTTCAATGTGTTTATGGTCCACTCTAGGACATAAATAATCATATTAACGCACCATAATGACTATTGAATTCATAATAGAAACCTAGACATAAATAATATAAAACCAAAGCATAAGAAATTATAAAATAATTTAAAAAATTTATTAATAAAGTTATGACCACTTTCATAATAGTTATGGGTCCTAGGGATACAATATATGTAATGGTTGGAAGCCCAATTATGTTTTTAAAACAATAATATTAAAATTCCGAAGAACATGATAAGTTATCCCCCAAGAATTATAAAAAAAACCATACATAATTATTTTAAAATTAAATCGAATAGAATTTCATCAACCGTGGTGTTTCTTATTTATCAATTTGTATTTTTCACAACTCTATTATGTTGTCATTTCATTGAATAATCCAAGAAAGAGTCACTATAGATATATCCATCTGTGATTTTTGATACTTAAAATGATTTTCTTCATATCCCATGTGATTGAACATGATAAAAAATTTATTTACTTAATTCTTAATTGATCACTACAAGAATATATTTATCTTTCTATATTTGTTCAAGAGAGATGGATGAATTAGAGAATTATCTATTGGGATTGATGGAATATCAGGCAATATCAAAGAGTCTCTCTAACATCCATTAAATCGAACATGAAAATTAAATATTTTAAAAAATATACGTAGTTTATAATATGATCATTTCATTAATTCCACTATATTTTTATTTAATCTATGTTATATCTCATGATACCTTTAGTAAATAATAATCAAAACGCATTTAATATTTTTACATGCAATGTGTACCATCTAATATCATTCCTAAAATAAATAAATATTTATGTAAATGTTATTAAATAAAAGAATTCACATCCGTTAGATCATTAAAATTGATCTGAATCATCCTAAAACAATACTATACCATTAATAAAAAAATAATAATTTTAATAAATAAAATAAAATAAATATTATATTAATGTAACTTATGAAAAAATATTAATTTTTATATATTCTCACATAATTTGAAAAACTATTTGTTTTCAAATATTTAAAAAACATAAAAATATGTAAATAATATATTTATTAATTTTTAAATTAACAAACATGAAATTAAATTCAACTAATATATTCTAAACATGAATTTATCATAACTTAATTTATACAATAAACATGACATAAATTAATATTTCTCCACTAGTTAGGAATAAATTTATTCTCAATCATATATTATATATAATGTAAGGAGTTTCTGGATAAACTTAGTGTTTGAACCTCTATGCATGTTTCTCATCAGTAATAGGTAGAACGTTCCAACGGACCAAAATGTTCTTTAAGAAAGACTTCAAGAAAACTATTGAAAAGAAGTTAGTGTATCTAAGACATTAACCTTCCTACAAATTCTATTCTTTAATATAGTCTCTTTTTTAATAGAGGTCTATTCAATAAGGATTATTATTTGAATCGTACCCTTAATTATTAAGTTATCTATCTTTTTTTATAAAAAAGTCTTATCTATAAACTAACATGCAAATAGATTTTAATCAGACACATATATCTTATTTTAAGGGATATAAATAAAATATTCCAATAAATTTGAATGGAATAATCATTTATTATATATTTTCTTAATGTCATATAACTTATTTTTTAACCAACACATGAAATCTCATTGTGAGAATATGTTGTCATGAGTTTCATACATGTATCAATGTGAAAAAATTATGATAAACATTAACAATGATATCACATAAATTAATCAACACACATGCTTTCAATATTAATATCAAACAAAACATAAATCTTGTCGAATTTCTTTTAGTAGGTATGTCCTCATGAACCCTCTTATTTGAATAACTATATATGATATTTATGAGAATATGTCTCAATGATTATAACCCCCCAAAACCTAATATGTATACATTATCCATGCCCTATAAAATTGATGTATCTAAACCATATGTAATATATTTTTTGTATATTATCTCAAAGTCTCTAGATTATCATTGTAGTAGGGGAACAAATATAACCCATTAATGTTATAAATATACTAAAGATGTTATCAAAGTAATGATATACATAAAAATAATTACTATGTGATAATAATAAATATATTCCCATAATAAAAAGTAAAAATATCAATAGTTTCCTAGTATGAAAATAAAACATTCATATATAATTATATAAATTTACCTTTTCCCTTGATAGGAGGTAAATGTGAAATATGATGTTTCTCCCTAAAAATATAATCTTATTTGTTCTTGGGATCTTTGATAATTACCATAGGAAGAATGAATCTTGTTCAATAAGACATCAAAAATAATTTATTCTTCTCTTTTCCTTCCCCATTTTATTTTTTAGAATCTATCTTCATATATTTCCTCTCATCCCATATCAAATATTTAGTAATAAAATTTTGATATTTTGAATTATCGGGATGAATAGAACCTTTTTCCTTCATTAAATATTATTATTTTTTAATATATTTTTTATGAAACATGATCCTCCATATCCCTATATTTCATTTTGACATATTGTATATCGAGCAATTTTTTACTATAATTGATAATCTCTTACAATTTTCATTGTACCTTTCTCTTCTTTTTTTGATCTTCATTTTATTTCTATTATTTTATTTTCTACTCTATTAAATTGAATTTAGAAACCACCATTTAATCATAATTAAACAAACTTATATTCAAATCCCTCCAAATATTATTTTGGAACCAGTAATGATCACCATCGAAAAATAATTAAAAAATAGAAGTAAATGGGAGAAAAATATATAATAAATAAATAAATAATATGGTAAACATATTTTTTTGGGAATACTAATTATGTTCATATAATGGTTTTAGTATTTCATTGTTACTAATATAAAATGAGTGTTTAATCCTTATCTCGAAATGAGATAATAAAACAATATGGTGCTATGGTATCTATATGTCTAAAGTATAAGATATATATAATTAATCCACAATACTAATTTAACAATGAAATAAATGAGAAATAATATAAAATAAAAAAACTATAAGTACGCACTACTACTTTAAAAACTTTTAGTGTCTATGGTTAGCACTACTACATTCAGTTATCTCAATTACATTGCCTCCAAAATCGTGACTTTAACTATTCGGACAAAATTCATCTGATAGACCAGGTTTTACAATTCAATGATTATCTCACATAGTGTATAATATAATAAAATTTCCAAATTTAACTATTTCAACAATCATAACTTATTATTATTAGAACCTAACATTCTTCACTCTCAAATGGTTTCTTTCCCATTAAAACATCAATTTCAAGATGAATAAATAGTTGATTTCCCTTAAAATCATAAACATAAAGATTATGAATCATGAAAGATAAGTTTAATTCTATTTATTACCCCGATTATGATCTTATATACCAAACTCCACACCCTCTAACCATTTATCAAGAAAAAATGAGGCAAAACATTGCCTTAACTTCTCAATGACCATTAACATCATCAAATTATTTTCCATACTTTAGGTTCCATTATTCTTTACAAATACCAATATCAAATTACATATTAAGAATACGATAATTTCAAAAACTATATAGTGTTAGATGAATTATTTTTCATATCTAATAAATATTAAGTAGTTATATATAAAAATGTAATATTCATTATAAAAATGTTAAGTAATTTTTAAATAAAAAAAGAAATAGTTTTATTATTCTATTTTATTATAAGGTTTTATTTAAAATATATATTTCCAAAAAATCTGAATAATAATATAAAAGAATTAATTTCAATTTTTAATTCATCATATCAAAATTATCCTATGATTAATTTTTGATAATTTTCAAAAAAGTATGATTTTTGTAATGAATAATGAAAAAATATGAATTTTTTTTAAAAACTGTATTTATTTTCCTGTATTATCAAAGTTAAAATTCATTTTTTATGATTTTTAGAATATTAACAGTAAAATTTTATTTAATATTAACCAAAAAATGTTTTTTAAAATAAATTTTATACACAAATTTTTAATAAAATCTCTTTAACATTAAAAATTTTTTTGGATAACATATTTTTCAACGAGTCATTACAATTTCAGTTTAAATTAAATTGATCCAGTGTTTTTTGGTTTCAATTTTTAAATGTAGAATACATAGTTATAATATGTGGGTCCAAATTTAAAAAATATGAGCCATTATTTTTTTTTCAATATGAATAGTAACTGTAGTAAATTTTTTTACCAAGATAAAGAGTAGATTCAATAATTAAATTTAAAAATAAAATAACTCTAAAACTTTAATTGATTTTATTTTATGTGTAAAATTAGTCTATAACTATTCAATATTCTATTATATTTCATTTTTATTCCATTTATATGTGATTATTACATTTAAATTATTTTATTTAATGGAAATAAGTAACACTTGTTTTAAAAAAAAAATATATTTAACATATGTTTAACCAGAGGCTATGTATGGTTATAAAAATTATTTTGAAATATAAATTTTTTATATTAATCATATTTTTTTTTGTAAAAAAAATAGTAAATAAATAAATACCACAAATATTTTCAATACAATGATGTAGTAATTATTCAATTATTGGAAAAATCAAATAAATGATATTAATGATATTAAAATAAATATAATTTTTCATATTTAATTTGGTCAATTAATTTTATAGATTAAAATTACATGTTATGGATATATTCAATTTTTTTTTTAATTTTACTTATTTTCATGATGTTATAAAAGCAATGAAAATAATAGTTCTAAAAAATGACATTAATGATATATTATAATAAATAATTTTTTATTAAATGATATAAAATTCCAAAAAATTTAATATTTGGACACATGATTATTTTATATTTTATAATATGAAAAAATTATCTACTTAAGGTATTTTTGTCCATTTGTTTTAAATATACCAACCCTCAAAGAGTAAATATTCTTTTGTCATGAAAAGTGCGAAAGAGGTTAATGAGGGGTTAAAATAAAAATATTACGGCAGAAATATGAAAAATTATTTCCTAATTTATATTTGTATTTATTATTTAACCATTCTCACCCTATATTATATATAAATAATTTTTTATCCATTTGAAATTGAAAATTAATTCATATTAATTTTATATTTTTGTAAATTCCAAGAGTGCTCATCCCCTCTCTTATAAAAAGGGTTCTTTTATTCCTATTACATCACACATCAAAAACTATTTTTTTGGGAAAATATTTTACCATATACCTTACTAACATCCCTACACAAGTTATGGTGTCCTTATTGTTGGAATGATAACAATCTTGTTGTTCTTAATGTGTTTAGAAAGGAAGGTTGTCCAAAGAAGAGGCATCATTTTTAACTGATCATTTCAATTTTTTCTCTACTAAAACCCCATTAAAATCATTATTAACCGTGTTTAAATAATAAAAATATAAATCTCAATATATATATATATATGATTTTATATTATTTTAAGGAAATAGAACCATCTCCTCTTCCATCGAATAGTAAATGAAAACATTGTTCTTGTATACAACATACTTTTTTCGAACACTTCTACCAAGGCACACCTCCTCATGTGTCATTGTTTTCTAGAAATCCCTTATTTCCCCACATTACCACACTTTTAATTTGGGGTAATTTTATAACTTTCTCGGTGATGTATGCCCCTTTATCAAAATGGGATGATGGGATGTCAGTTATTCCTTCTGTAGATTCCACCTTGGAATTCATTGACTAGTTTGGGTTACCCTTAGATATTAAGATGTATTCATGAAACTCATTCCCAATTCCATATTTTTGTCGAATCTAGTTTATTACATTGCTTTTATCTAGACATTTCAATGGGTATTCATATGGATGAAACCCTCAGTTAAAATAGTAGTCGAGTTAGGAATCACTAGCATGTATGGACGTTAGAATATTGATCATATGGATTATTCCTCATAGGAGGGAATCTCATGAATTCATCTTGGGTATAGAACATGAGACATCCCATGTCGCACGTGGGGTATCTTATTCGAGCGGTACATCTTCCAAGGCTTTCCCCTTATGCACCCCATGTATTACAAGTGGTAGTTAATGGCATTGGCATAGATGTTTCAAGGATTTCACCTTAGTAATTACCTTTTTATCTTAAGGTAATGGTATGATAGGTCACATGTTTAACTTCTTGTAGAAATGGAGTTGATTTATCAGTATTAGCCATGAATATAGATCAACAAGGCATGTCACTAGGAGGGAAACATGGAAATTTTACTGATGGATGGATCAAAATGCCTTATGAGAGCAGACATGGGATTGTGTGTTCTATAAAGGAAATGTGTCACACCATGAAGGGGTATGCTCCAAGAAGGGGGAACTAAGATATACCATTGGTCAGGATTGATCCTTAGGGGGGAATCCAATGTACCCCTTTAAAAAGATAGAGATCAAAACCCACATATATTGATAGGATGGTGTAGGGCCTACACATTGATGTTTCTCGTTAAATGGGACATGATTGGGGCTTACACTGAATTAGAGGCCCATTACAAGTGGAATTCTAGTAATTGGATGATGTGGGGATTATGCATGGGATATGCCTAGGTGGATGGCATGATCTTACTGAGATAGGGCAGCCTAGATTTGGTTAGGATGTATGTGGATGAAATTGATTAGATGGATGAAGTGGACTAAGATAGATAGAGTGGATTCCAGGGATAAAGATGAATAGAGTGGATGTTATGGATGGAGATGGATAAAGTGGATGTTGGTCTTGAATCTCAAGGAGGTTTCCTATGTATCCCAAGTAGTTGGGAATCAAACTCCACACGGTTATAAAACGACATTTGAGGATTACACCTTAAGAGGGGGTCCACTAGAAATGGTGCATGTGAATTGGGGATATTAAAAATTGAATCCTAAGAGGATGTATAGACATCATATTAAAAACTAACCACTAAGACCACATGAGTCATTTTTGGTGTGACATACAAGATGAAGTAGTAGACTAGACAACCACATCATGAAAAATATGCCAGTAAGAGATAGTGTGGGGCTTATGCAAGAAGATTTTATGAGGAGGTTCTCTTTCCATTTTATAATGATCTCATTCAATGTGTTTAGGGAGTAAAATACCAAAGAAAGAGGGATGGTGTGTTGAGAGCACCATATGCCGATCCCCTTTGAGGCCCTTGTGCATGGGGAGGCAAGGAGGAAGAAATTTGGTACCTCAATTAAGAAAGAAAAATAGATTACTCTATGAAAGATTACAAGAAGGATATAATGTCCTATGTGGTGGTTTTGGAGGATTTCATTTCATGTATGGAGTATCTCATTCCATATCACACATTTCATGAACTAACTAGGGTCGACCCAGAACCAGTCACCTGGGTCGGTCCACGTCATGGCCTGAAGGGTGTTCCCAATCTCGATGGGCGGGAAACTAGTGTCAGGCATCATAAAATACAACTAGGAATGATTTAAGATCAAAAGTAATAACTAGGATGAAAAAATAAATAGGATTGTAAGATAAAGATAACTGATCATAAATGAATAAATAACAAATACAGATAAAAAATACAGTTAAAAATGTAGAAACTAAACCCAAAACTAAAAACAAAACCACTCTACCACAATATTCATGTGACCAATTGGTCACCTCTAACCACTTGACCAACTCTACTCAAACAACGTGAAACTGAACAAGGGTAACCAAGGAAAAAAACTTACATATAAAATGATAAAGTAGGGGTGAGCACCAAAATGCTCAGTAAGAAATCACCTCATAATCCAAGTGGTCCCCTTTCAAAAAAATATATTAAAAGGAGTATGGAAATAAAGTTAAAAAAATTGGATTTTCTCATGTTGGAAGATAAAATTATCATTCATTTAAATAACACACACACACACACAGCACCTTTACATTTTCAAAAGACGAGTTTACCATTTTAAAAACTAAAACCCCAAACATAGAAATACTGGAAATTAAAGTAACAATTAAACCGGTAAAACTAAAAATAAAAGAATAAATTCTGAAAATAGACTAGAAGTGTGATCATAAAATGGAAAGTTGAGAGATACAAAAAATAGAAAATAAATTTATCATGGATGATCCTAAACATCCATATAAGACCCCCGGTTGTACTTAGTTTAAAACCACATGCCGATGTATGGTGAGCCCCTAAATAAACAACCATTGGCTGCCCTAAAATAACCTATCTAGTGAAACATCCCATATAGCCCTTTTGTGATCTAGGTGGTACCAACCCCTATAATCAATGTTGGTCATCAACCATCACTTGCTACCCTAATAGATTCCAAAGAACCCATGATAATAGTAAACAGTTTAAGTGGGAGGCCCTCACATGCGAAACTCACCTATCCTGCCGCCACCACACCTGCCAACCCAAATCATATATATCACTTATATGATAACCCATAAAAGAGAAATTCTATATAGGTTCACCACCTATAAATTAATGAATAAAAATCTTACATTAAAAAGGGTGACAACTGAGCCATCACACAGATAATACCAAAAATCATTTGTTAAAACATTTAAATGTGTTGAACTGGCATTAACCATTCAAAAACACATTCAATTTCAAAACACAAAATAATGTTTCAATTAGTCCTTCACTTATTTTATACATTTAAATATTTTCCTCCAAAACATGAGTGTTTCCAACTAGGAATTTAGATTTACATAACCAAATACATTTACTAAAAAAACATGAAAACTATTTCTCAAACAACACCAAATACCACATCTATATTTGAGATTCCAAATGATCCTTTTCCCAAATACAAATTTATCACAAAAGAAAATGTGAACATACACAACAAACTTTAATAGGTTAAATGATATTCTATGTTTCAAAACCTATAAATTTTACTAAAATACTTTCCAATATTTAAAGAAATTAAATAATCTTACAGAACATGTCAAACAACCACTTATGAAAAATGTTTACCCAAATAATACTCCAAGTTTAAATAAGGAATAATTTTATAAATTTATTTTTTAAACCATTTTTAGAATTCACACAAGAAAACTAACATCATTTAACGACATTATAAATCATTTCTAAGAAGCGATATGAGACTTTAAACCAAAATAGACTCAATTGCTTCTTCTCTAATATAAAACAACCAAAAAAACATTATCTAAATGTGGTTCGCATCACATTTACAATTAAATTAATCTTGAATACAATTTACCAAACAGTTTAATGAAGTCCTATAATGTTTTACACATTAATCATTCCCATATTTCACATGAAAATGATATTTTGAAACCAATTGGATAACCAATAATTTTGAATACAACTTACGCACCACACATATATTCTATAAATCTGGATAAAGAACACCGGAATGAGTAAATGTTTTTAAAAAAATGTTTATGTATGGAATCAATAATTTATTTTTACTAATTTTATTAACATAGAAACACCATAATGAACTAATTTATTATATTATGGAGGTGTGAAACATATTTAATATTTTTTTTTGAAAGAATATGATTTTATCACTAACCAAAATTATCATGTTGAAAATAAATATCTAACACATTTAAAAATCCAAATATTACATAATGGATTGATTTCACTTAAAGAAAACTAGAGACATTAAATCAAACACGTTAAGTCCACCAATACAAAGACATAATTAAGGATTCACATCAAAGGCTATTTTTAAAAAGTTATATAATTTTTAAAACAATATTATAAACTAATTGAGTGTAGTGTGATAATGTATATTATGTTTAAAAATTCATTAAAGAATTAAATAATTAAATGTTTTCTTTAAAATGGACAAAAACAAAGAATTACCTACATCAAAATGGAGAGATCACGATGAAAATTCTGGAGGAGGATGAATAATATTCTATAAATAACTCGCAAACCCTAGATCTAATGATAATCAGACCAAACATAAACTCTAAACCAAGGGTTCTTGAAAATTAAGAAAACCTCTTAAATTGATAAAAATAACACACCAGAGGAGGTGGGTACAGATGAGGGAGGTGAAACCAGTGTGGGGAGGACGCCATCAAGGGAAACGCAGATCAGAAAGGAGGCGACACCAGTTAGGAAGGGGGTTGGGAATATGGATTTCATGTGCTTGGAATGGAGTCCATAGGTCCACAGCATGGGAATAGAGGCCAAAGGAGGGTTGCACATCAATGGAGGGCAGGATGGTGGAGGGTCGCATGCTGATGGAGGGGAGGTCCCCAGCGCAAGGGGGGAGCGGGTCGGTGTGGTCAGGCACAACATGCATATGGTGGGTGGGAGGGGGAAGGGCCACGACACATAATGGAAGGGGATATTCTAAGGTTTATTTTTAGCAGTAATTATTAAATAAGTTATAATAACATCAACAATAATAATAATACAAATAATATAATAATAATAATAATAGACTTAATAATAATAATAATATCTTAATGATAATAATAATACTAAATAATAATAATATTATTATTATCATCAAAACATTATTTAATTTATATGTCCATAAGAAATTATTTGTTTCAAATAATGGGTAATCACCTGATCACTTAAGTTGATCACATGGTTACAACTAACCATGCGGTGTCCATGCACCAACCTGAAACCCACCAAAATTATTAAAATTAAAAAATATACACAACCAATAAACATAAAACTCAATGATAAAATCCAAATACGATAAATAATAACATAAAATAATTATAATGTTAGGGTGTGATAATTATCCCCACCACAGACACTTTTTTCCAGCAGAAAGTCACCATGACCAAAGATAGCCAAAAATGAGTGTGTAACTAGTCAAGACCGGGAGAAACCAAGAACCTCAAGAAGAAATTTCACTCCATAAGTGACCCTCGAAAAAACTAGAAGAATCAAAAACACATTATAATTGGAGAACATGATAGGGTTCACTAGATATTATTATAGGCACTGGATGATTAGAAAGGTAATTTTTTCTATGAATGAAATTTTTATTTAAAATTTAAAATTTCATTTCAATTAAAAGTTTATGAAATTTAAAATTTTAATTTTGTGAAATTAAATTCATTTCCGGAATCATGTTACCAAAATTATAATACTGTAAAATTTTGGGTTTTTTTTCTAAAATAGTTATTTTAGGTGAATAGTGAAAAATATTGATTTCTCAAGTACTATCAGTTTTACAAAATTATCATTATATAATAATAACTTGAACTTGTAACGAGCCAATGTTTTTCAATGGAAATTACCTTCTTATAAGTATGTCAAAATATCACATAAAAACACAACATAATGAACAAATAAGTTCTATGTTACCTTTAAACTAAATTTTTTCACTTATGTGTTTGGAATTTAAAAAATTTGACATATACAGTTGCAATCATTAAGTTATTTGGAGTCTGATAAAAAAAATATATTTTTTGATGAATAGTAACCTGCCCATATGTGTAGTAACATACCCTTATGAATAGTTATATACCAAATGAAGAGTAACCTTACCTTTTATAATATATAAATAATATTCAATTTTAAAGTGTGATATACCTATATTGTATAACATGTAAATGAATGTTTTAATACTAGTTTTGGATAATAAATTATGATTTTAATTAAATATTAAAATAGTCATATTTATAATTTTTTTTGAAAAATAGATCTCATTTTTGGATTCTACACATCGAAAAAATGGTTAGGGTGGTTTTATGAGATTTATCTGAAATACTTAAAATTTAGCTGAATAGTAAAATATGATAATTTACGATAAATGATAAATAATGGATTTATTGAGTCATTGATGATGAACTGCTGATGTAAGCCCAATTAGTTCAAATTCACATGAATTTATTAATGTTCTTGGTCATGGAATAATTATATACGTTTTCTTGTGAAGAAATAAATTACTAATGATAACAATGTTATGATAACCCTCCTCTCCTCTACTATAAACCACCCTCACTTTCCATTCTCTTCACTCCTCTTAATCCCTATGTCTTGACAATATTTTACCCAAATATATCCCCATGTTCCTCCCCCACGTCCAAAATCCCCTAGACTCTTCAAAAATACCCAAACCTCTCCCCTTAAGAGGTTCTCATAGGAGGAAGTCTCATGAGGTAAATTCCTCTTTCGAATCCCTTCATTTCTTTTAAGTTCATTTATTTTTGTTTCTTTCCTAACCTCCCTTCACCCAAATAGTATGATAACTCTAGTAAAAAAACATTTTATGTAATGTTATATGCTAATGGGATATTTCATTAGCTTATTTCCTTTCCCCACTTTTTTTTAAAATGAAATGAAAGAACCATTTGAGATTCCCTAATTTAGCACATTCAAGGACAACAGTTTATCAATTTCTATTATCATATTTAATTATGGTAATGAAACCTTTTGTGTTATGGTTGAACCAGATTATAATATATGTAATATATTTTATTTTTGGTTCCGTAATCATTTTTTACAAATGATATTAAGTTATAAATCAAAACATGTTCTTAGTAATCAAACTCACCGATTAACAAAAATGGGTGTCAAACTGGTTTTATATAATAATTAGACTTTAATCTAAGTAACCAAATCAAATGTAAGAACATGTAATCTCTTATATGTTCACTAATATCATATAAATTTAATTATAGACAACCAATTTCATGTTACACGTTTATCTAATCATGAATATAAGCAAACCGATCATTAAAACTAAGTAAACAAACGAGCCCGAACAATGAAATTGAACCTCATAACCAATCAAAATGTTTATAATTGAACATAAAATGATTATAATAAACAAATTACATATATAATAGGTTATTTTATTATTAATTAGTAAACCTAATTTGTTTTTTCATGTCTTTAATAACAAGTGTAGAACACCAATGGATTTAAGGTAAGGGATCCTCCCCATTTATCTATTAATCATGATTTTCCTCTATGATATGCCTTTTATGTATAATCCAAAAAATGGGGTACTTTTTTGCACCTACCCCATACTTACCTCATGTTTTATAAGTGATGATAAACCCCTTATATCTCTCAAAAATCCCTCTTAGGTACACCCCACACTATGCCGATAAACAATAAAGAATTCTACTCGAACCTCTTTTGTTCTTTCAGGTAGCCTTATATTTCATTATATAAAAAAAGGAGTTATCCTTTCTATTTATGTACATATTATAAATTATATTTAGTTTTAAAAAAATCATTTATGAATACCCTTTCATCACTCTTTTTTGGGGATATTCATGTTTTTTAAAAGATTCCCTCTATAGTACTTTTAAATAAGAAAACATGTTTTAAGGGAACTTCCTAAATTTTTACCCAATTTCAAGTGAACTATATAGTTTGTTTTAATATACCATTATGTTTATAAAATCATTATTTTTATTATGAAAAGTATGTTGTTTAAATTCTGGGTTTATATAAAATATTTTTCTTTTTTCTATTTTAAAAGCTCTATAATATTTTCCTTAAAACCTCACATAGATGCTTTAATGCTAATGTTTCTAAAATACATTTATTATATGTTTTCACTTATGTTTGACACCACATACCATGTTTTATTCCTATTTTATCTTTTTTTACATCCATGTACCTTCTAAATTCTTTCTTTCATGGACACCTTCATGATACACCCAATGGTTATGCTTTATGTCATGATTGTGGTACCTAATTATTTCTTTGGGTGCCCTTATGTTTATGTTTCATTTATTATGTATGATTATTTAGGCATAAATAATGTTCATGAAAATGTTGATATGGGTGATCCTAGATAGAAATCCAATGCATTGGGTAAATTTAAGTCTCATGAGATGCGATGTGAAATGGGATTGACAGTTAGCCCTGACCCGTACCAAAATGGGAAACGAGATTGGAAGTAATCCATGACCTATACTAAAACGGTAAATGGGATTGGCGGTTAGTCTTGATCCATACTAAAGACATGTTTTATAATTCTTCATCATTTATATGATTCCATGTTTATATGATTCTGTGATAATATAATACTATTTTATATGTTCCATGTTTTTCATATCATTATGTCATGCCTCCTAACTCATGTACGAAAGACATATCTTATGTTCATTCCCTAACTAATATTTTCAGCTCATCCCATTTTGCTTGTGTTCCCTATGGTAACCTATGAATATTTAAGGGCTCAAAAAAAGTTAGGATCTCTTTATGGAGACTTAATAAAGAAGTGTTTTTAGCGCCATGTTTTATGTTTAATGTACCTAGTCTTCTAGGACACTAGACATAAAAATACTGGGATTGTAATATAATGTGTCATTATGATTAAAATCATTTAATTTTATTTGTAAAAGGCTTGGTTCACCATAGGTGGTATCAGAGGAAGTTATAGTTATTTTTAGTGATTAGGAATAGAGCACCATAGTGAGAACCTTCATAATGAGACTAAGTATAAGAAATCATTCATAAATTTTGGTGAGTATGGATTATCTGGTTTATCAAAAGATACATCTCTATCTGGATAATGCCTAGTAGAGGTGGATCTGGCATAAATGTTTCTAGGGGTAAAACCCAAAAACACCACGTTGACCTAGAATCATACATGAACTGGTGCACAACAATGGGCCTTGCTTCATTGTTGGTTACGATTCTCCAAAAAGATGTGCTCTGGTAGATTCACGAGTTTAGTAAAAACCATTATTAAGGGACAAAAAAACCAATAACAATATATGTTAGGAAATATATCAAGAATAACATAGATATAAACCTAAGGAATCACAAGTTAGGATATACTTATTCTTTATAAGTTTATCCTTTTTGTTCAATGTTTATTTTTTTATGATTAATATCCAAGTATTCAAGACCACTAATTATATGTTCTTTTTCATAGTTAATGGTAGGAAATAGAAGAACACATTCCAAAATACAATGTGATAGGAAATGTGAAGATTTACGTAATGATTTGCCTGATATAATGGGAGTGGGTGCTCAAAACATCATGACAGTACTTTCTCAACTGGCTCGAGTTGTGAATAATAACATGAATCATGCAAAACAAATTAATACTCCAATAAAAGAGAAAGTTTCCATAGAATATTTCATGTGAAAAAGGCCTCCAATGTTTAGAGGGTCTTTTTATCCCATCATTGAGAAACCATGGATTAACTCCATTGAAATGATATTCTATTTCCTTCAATGATTTGAAGAAGAGAAAGTTGTAATAATGGTCTATCATTTTGATGGGGAAGCTGAATAGTAGTGTGAACTAATAAAGAATAGAAAGTCCCAAGATGAAATTGATTCCATTGATTGGGGAGAATTAAATATAATTTTTTAATAATTTTTTTCCTCGAACTCTCCTTCTCAAGACAGAAAGAGAGTTACTTGGACTCAAGAAGAAATAAGATGAGTCCATCGGGGCATATGAAGAAAACATCACAAGGATTTCATGGTACGCCTCAAGCATTGTCATGAACATAGAAAGAAAGGTGGATGACTTCTTTAGAGGAATAAAGAAAATTATACAAAAATCATTGGTGATTAGAGACTTAAAACATTATGAGAATATTGTATATTGTGCCCTCAAGTTTGAAATTAAGATTGGAGACTCTCAGTGGTCTCGTGGGCCCATGGACAAGAAGAAGAAAATGGAGAACAATATGGGTTGTTCATTAAAAAATCCTATTATAGAAGAAAGCCTAAATTTTTTACATTTCAACAATTATGGGAAGATGCATCCCGGTAACTCTCTAAAGGGAACCACGAATTTCTTCAAATGTGGAAAGTTTTGTAATATATCCAAGAACTGCTGAAGGGATATGAAAAATCCCGCTAATGTGGAAGAAGAATGTAATGTTCAGATCCACCCTCATCCTGAAGTGCAGTGTTAAAACTATAAGGATGATGGGAATTATGTAAGAAATTTCCCTATGCTGAGGCTTGTTGGAGGCAATCTGTTATAGCCTCCAAGGAATCATGGAAGGACTTATGCTATCAAAACTGCTGAGGTACATCCGGAAAATTATGTGGTGATAGGAACACTAGTTATTCATTAGAGAATAGTGAACATACTATTTGATTCTAGTTCTATGTATTCATTGATATCGTGTAATTTTAATATAACTATTCATACACCATCTCAAAATTGGGAGGAAAATTTATTTGTGATAATAGAAAATGGGGAAATTGTTGCTTCCATTGATTATAACTCCTCCCAGGTTAACGTTTTTGGACCTAACCTACCAGAAAATCTCATCATAACTCCTTTATTGGAGTTTGATAGTATCTTTGGCATAGATTGGATATCTTTATATAAATCAAACATCAACATTTGAGAAAGGGAGATCACTCTTCACATCCCAGAACAGCCTCCGATTCTTTACAAGTGTATGGAGGAAGATGAATATTTTTTAGAATCATCATCCCAAGTGTGGATATTACTCCCTTTTGAGTGAAAAGGTATAGCTAAAATGATTGAGACACAGGATAGAATCATGATTGAATACATCCCCATCGTGAGGGATTTCATTGATTTATTCTCTGAAGAGTTCTCTGGCCTTCCTCCTGACTGATTGGTTAAGTTCTCAATTGAACATATCCCTTGATCTCTTCGTATCTAAAAGAAACCTTATAGAATGGCCACCGTAGAGCTCGAAGAGCTGAATAAGACGTTATAGGAGAATATAGGTTAGGGTTTTATATGCTCGAGTAATTCGCCATGGGGTGTTCTAGTCCTCTTTGTCAAGTAGAAGGATGGATCAATGTGCTTTTGCATTGATTAACGTGAACTTAATAAAATCACGATAAAGAAATGGTATCCCCTACCACAGATAGAGGACTTGTTTGAACATATTTGTGGGGCCTATTATTTATCTAAGGTGGAACTTCGGTCGGGATATCACCAATTAAAGGTGCGGAAGGAAGATATTACCAAGTCTGATTTTGAAATGAGTTATGGACACTAAGAGTTCATGGTGATGCCCTTCAGACTCACTAATGCTCCAATAATTTTAATGGATTTAATGAATAGATTCTTCAAAGATTACCTTAAAAAATTTGTGGTATTTTTTTGATGATATTGGAATATACTCCAAGATCAAGGATGAACATGAGAATCATTTGAATATTGTGTCAAAGACTTTGTGAAGGGAGAATTTTAATAAAAATTATAGTAAATTTGAGTTCTGGATGGAGGAAGTGTCATTCATGGGGCATGTTTTCACCATCAAAGGGATATCTGTAGACCTTTCCTAGATGAAGGCAATGGAAGAGTGGCCCAATTCAACTTATATAATAAATATCTCTATATTTTTGGGTCTATCTTGGTATTATCGACTTTTTGTGAATAAATTTTAATGATTTTTGATACCAATGACCAAGATGACACAGAAAGGAGTAATGCTTGTCTGAAATCAGGAATGTGAAGATTGTTTCTCAGTGCTAAAAAAGAGTCCTATCACTGCACTAGAACTCACACTCTCTATAAATAGAGAAATATTTTTGGTGTATAGTGATGCTTATAAGAATGGATTAGGCTGTGTGATGATGAAATATTATAATTTAATAGCCTACACCTCAAGTATAAGGAAGATCCACAAAAAATACTATCCTACGCATGATCTAGAGTTGGCAGAGGTGATCTTTACGTTGAAAATATGGCGGAATTATATATATGGGGAGAAGTGTGAGATATATACTGAAAAAAGAGTCTCAAATATATATATTCACATAGAAATAGTTTAATACTCACTAGTGATGATGGATTGAGCTCATCCAAGATTATGACTGCTCAATCCACTACCATCCATATAAGGAAAATATGGTGGAAAATTCTCTAAGTAGGAAGGATCCTACATATTAATAAATGATGAGAATTGAAAAGGATTCGATCTTATTATATTTTTAAAGGATGTATAATAGAATCATTAAGGGAGGAATATCACCCATATTTTCTCAAATGATTACTCAACCATCCCTCTTGGTGAAAATAAATGACGCTCAAAGAAAAGATGTGGACATTCAGAAAAGGGTGGAAACTATTAGAAATGGGAAATCCTTTGATTTAAAATTTTATGAGGAAGGAGTTGTAATATTTGGGTCATGATTATGTGTACCATATTATCCAAGTATAAAGAAGGAGATTCTAAATGATACACATAGCTCAATCTTCTCTATCCACACAGGGAGCACAAAGATGTATCAGGATTTCCGAGAAAACCTTTGGTGGGACAATATAAAAAGGGAGATTGTGGAATATACATCAAAGTACATGGAATGTCAGAAAGTGAATGATGAGAGGAAAAAGTCTATGGGGATGATGCAACCAGTACCCATACCAACATGGATGTGGGAGAACATTACCATGGACTTTGACACTGGACTTCCATGGACATCCAGAGGAAACAATGCTATATGGGTCATTGTGGATCTTATTAAAAAGACAAGTCACTTTATTTAAATTTGAGAGGACTTCTCATTAGATGAACTTGCATAGATTTACATCAAACCAATCATGATTTGGGATTCACCTCGAGGATCTGAAAAATTCTCCAACATGCTCTAAGCACAGAACTGAACTTCAGTGGACCTATCATCCTCAAAATGATGGCTAATCTAAGTGAAATATTTAGAAACTAAAATACATGTTAAGATCATGTTCTATGGAATTAAAAGGAGTATGAGACTTACATATTCCAATAGTTTACTTATCCAACAATAATAGTTTCCACTCAATAATCCGAATGACACCATATGAAGCACTTTATGGGAAAAGGTGAAGAACACCAGCATTTTGGGATGATGTTGGTGAGTGTAAGCTTCTAGGACCTGAAATGGTCAATGAAATGGTATAGAATGTTCCAACCATTCATCAACATATCAAGGCAACCCAAATTCGAAATAGGATTTATGAAGATAACCATCGATGAGACCTTAAGTTTAAAGATGGACACATGGTATTTCTATGCATATATCCATGGAAAAAGGTCATAAGGTTTGGAATGAAATGGAAGTTAAGTCCCAAGTACATCCGCCCATTTGAGAGCCTTGATTGAGTCATAGTTGTGGCCTATCAACTAGCACATCCACTTACCATGTTGAAAGTATATGATGTCTTTAATGTATCCCTCTTAAAGAAGTATATACCAGACCCTTAACACGTAATCTCTTAAAATTGGTACAGTTAGAGGATGATCTTCTCAATGAGGAGCAGCCAGTGAAGATCTTCTATGAAACAAGACTACTCATATGGTCTAGGTACTACAGAGAAACCATATGTATGAAGTGGAAACATGGGAATTGGAGGATTAAATGATGGGAAAGTACCCCCACCTCTCTTTGTCCATGAATATAAAATGAAATTTCGAGGGAAAAATTTCTTAAGGGGGAAGAATGTAATGACCTAATGTGTTTCAATAGAAATTTAATTCTTATAAGTATATCATAAAATCACATGAAAACACAACATAATTAACTAATAAGTGCTATGTGACCTTTAAACAATTTTCTTTTCACTTTTATGTTTGGATTTTTGAAAATCTGACATACACAGTTCCAATCAGTAAGTTTTTTGGAGTCCAAGAAGAAAAACATAAATTTTTTGTGAATAGTAACCTACCTTTATGAACAGTAACATACCCTTATGAGTATTGATATACCCTAATGAATAGTAACATTACCTTTGATAATATATAAATAATATTCAAGTTGAAAGTACAATATACCTATATTTTAGAATAAGTAAAAGAATAATTTTAAACTGGTTTTCGATAATAAAATTTGATTATAATTAAATATTAAAATAATCATATTTAAGAATTTTTTTTTGAAAAATGTCTTTCATTTTTGAATTATTAATGTATAATAATTGTTATGGTGATTTTTTTGAGATACTAAAAATTTTGATGAATAGTAAAATACGATAATTTACGATAAATGATAAATAGTGGATTTACTGAGCCATTGATGATGATCTACTGATGTAAGCCCAATTGGATCAAAAACACATGGATTTATTACTATTCTTGTTCATGGAATACTTACTATTCCTTGTCTTGTGAATAAATAAAAAACTAATGATTAAAAAATTATAGAAACCCTCCACTCCTCTATAACCCCCCTCATCCCCCCTTCTCTTCACTCCTCTCAAACCTAGTGCCTTTCCAATAATCTACCCAATTCTATCCCAAATATTTTCCCCATGTCCAAAATCCCCTAGCCTCTTCAAAATACCAAAACCACCCACCATAAGTGGTTCTCAAAGGAGGATGTCTCAAGAGGTAATTTGCTCTTTCTAATTCCTGCATTTCATTCATGTTCTTTTCTTTTTTGTTTCTTTCCTTAGCTCCCTTCACCCAAATAGTGTGATAAATCCAGTACAATAAATGTATTGGAATGTTTTTAGGCTAACGGTAAATTTAATTATCATCTCTCCATTCCCCACCTTTTAATTTTAATGAAATAAAAGCACCGTTTGTGATGTTTTAATTTAGAACATTCAAGGACAATGATTTATCAATTTCTATTATCATCTTTAATTAGGGTCCTGAAACCATTGGTGTTATGCTTGAACCAGATTATTATTTATATTATATATCCTAATTTTGTTTCTTTAATAATTTTGTACAACTGGTATTAATTTATAAATAAAAACATGTTCATTGTAGTCAAACTCACCGAAGAACAAAAATGGATGTCACCATGGTTTTATATAATAAGTTGACTTCACTCTATGTAAGAAAAATAAATCTAAAAAAATTAAACCTACTGGCTATTCACTAATATCATATAAATTAAATTTTGGACAACCAATTTCATCTTACATGTTTATCAAAACATGAATATAAGAAAACTAGCTATTAAAACCCAGTAAACAAACGAGACCGAACAATGAAATTGAACCTCATAAACAATCAAAACGATTATAGTTGAACTTAAAATGATTATATTAAAAAATAACATATATACGAGGTTCTCTAATTATTAATTAAGAAACCTAATTTTTTATTCAGGTCTTTAATAAAAATTGGAGAACACCAATGGATTTAAGGTAAGGGATCCTCCCCATTTCTCTCTTAATCAAGATTTTCCTCTACGATATGCCTTTTATAAATAATATCAAATTATCTGGTATGTTTTTTAACATCCCCCATACTTCCCTCAAGTTTTATAAGTGATGATAAACCCCTTATCTATCTCATAAATCCCTCTTAGGTACTCCTGACACCATGCCGATAAACCGTAACAAATTCCACCCGAACCTCCTTTGTTCTTTTGGGTATCCTTATCTTTCATTATATCCAAAAGGAGTTATCGTATCTGTTTATGTAAATATTCGAAGTGATGTTTAATTTTAAAAAATAAATTTATGAATACCATTTTATCTCTCTATTTTTGGGATATACAATTTTTTAAAATAATCCATCCTTAGGACTTTACAACTAGAAGACCTGTTTAAAGGGAACTTCCCAAAATTTTAACCAATTTCCAGTGCACTCTATCTTCTATTTAAAGCCACCATTATCTTTATAAAATTATTCTTTTTTATTAATAAAAACTTCTTTTGTCCAATCTTCTTTTATATAAAATATAGTCATATTTTCTATTTTAAAATCTCTATAGTATTATCCTTAAAACCGCACAAAAATGTTTTAATGTTAATCTTTATCTAATACATTTCTTATATTTTGTCACTTATGATTGACACAAATTACCATGTTATATGACTATTTTACCTTATGAACTTATATGTTTGTTTTAAATCCTTTTTTTCATGGAAACTTCCATGATATATCCATTGGTTATGATTTATGTCATGATTGGGGTACCCAATTTTTTCCATGGGTACACTTATGTTTATGTATCGTTGGTTATGTATTATTATTTGGGTGGAAATAATGATCATGAAAATGTTGAGATGGGTGTTCCTAGATAGCGTTATAACGCATTGGGTAATGTTATGTCTTATTAGATGCAATGAGAAATGTGATTGGCAGTTACCCTTGACCCGTACCAAAATGGGAAATGGGATTGGAGCTTAGCTTTGACCCATACTAAAAAGGGAAATGAGATTGGTAGTTAGCCATAACCCATTCTAAATACATGTTTTATTATTCTTCCACATTTATTTGATTCAATGTTTTTATGATTCCACGCTTATATGATATGATTTTATATGTTCCATTATTTAGATAAAATTTTGTCATGCCTCTGAACTCATGTACTTAAGACATATCCTTATGTTCATTACCTTGGTAGGCTTTTCATCTCATCCCTTTGTTCATGTGTTCCCTAGGGTACCCTATATAGATGAAAGGGATAAAAATAAAATAGGATCTCTTTATGGATACTAAATAAAGAATTTTATTCTTATCCCCATATTTTATGTTTTATGAACATAGTATTCCAAGAAACTATACTTAACAATCCCTGTCTTGTACTCTAATGTATAATTATAATTAAAATCATGTAATGTTATATGTAAAAGGCTTGGGTATCTATTGAACTTATAGGGAACCATTGTTCATAAAACAAATATATATTTAATAATTAATATGAATCATTTATAAATATAATTCTTGACTTAGAAATATATTTTATACATTTTATAAATCAAAGTAAATTTTTTATTAAAAAAAACTATTTTAGTTATTCTATTTTAATCAAGTATTAATAAATTTCCTTTAAATTTTGGATTAGTTTAAAATTAATATATATTTCATTTTATTATAAATAATTAAATAAATTCCACTGTAATAAGAATTATTCATGTTTTGGGTATAAAATAATTTTAATTATTAAAATGGGTATTTTTATAAAAATGAGTTTCAATGTAATTTAAAAAATTATATTAAAATTAATATATTCGACTTCTATAAATGGTATTTTATAAAATAAAATAAATATATTGGATTATAAATATATAATTTTTTAATGTGTTTAATTTCATTTTTATTCATAGTATATAGTTACCATGATAATATCGTTTCAAACTAGTAAAGGTTAAATGGATTAATGAGGGTGTTAAATTAAGATATAAGTAAACAAGTATCACTAAAACCTATATATAAGCTATTGGAATAGTTTATTTTACCCTTAATGTATCCATTAATTTAATTTGGACTAAATTGGATTGAATTTTTATTTTAACTGAATTTATAATATTTCAATGTTCTTAGTATTTGTAATGGTGTCACTTCCTTCACTTATAAAAGGACACCCGTCTCATCATATCTATACGCACCCAAATAATCTTTATCTTGGCCAATGTCTCCAAAAATACCCTAACAACACCCATATACACTAAATATAAGTACTATTATTTTTAAAAAGTCATCAAATTACCAATATTGTGTTTTTAAAAAGATATTATCCAAGGGCGCAGAGGTTAAAACATGTTTGACCAAGTTAGAATTCATAGTAATTGTTTCTCATTTCAAAATTCATTCTTCAAATAATGTTTTAAATTACACCCTTTTTTATTTTATAAGATATACGTGTTTCCTACTTGAAATAATATATAATTAAACACTCCTTAATCCTAATATTTAATTTTCTATTTTAATTATTCACTCTAAAGAGGTTATGATTGAAGTGTTACAAAATATTTAAGGGTTATTGGTCTCAACATATATTCCTTGAGTCCTACAATATATATTGAACCATAAATTCTTTTATATGATATACTATAATATTTTATTTAATTAATGGGATGATAAAAACTATATTATTTTTAACATTATATGGCCATTATTTTGAAGGTAACCAAAGTTAAAAGTCATTATGTTTCATTAAATCCTTTAGTTAGAATTTTTATTCTTAAATATACATTAGAGGAATTATAAGCTATTTCCCACTTAAACCCCATATCTTTTATACTACTTTAGTTATTTATATTGTTTTAATGTTAATCATTCAATATTACCTCTCTTTGGTATTCAAAACCATTGAAATAATGTTTTTAATAAAATTTAATCTTATTTATGAAGTTTGTTAGTGAATAATTTTTATCTATGTCCATTTTTTTATTTTGTTCATTAAATTCATTATTTATACTTTAATTATCTCTTAGGGTCAAATTATTTTAATTTTTACTTTTTTATTCAATGTTTTAAGGGAATATTTTTAATGTTTTCTGAAGAAGCCAATTCTTACTTTCTTCATAAATGTATTAAAAGAATCTCAATTTAATTTTTTTAATGAATATGTTTTCCCACAATCATGAAAATTATTCATTATTTTTCTTTAATTGTAAGTATTTTGTAAATAAAAATTAACATATATTTCCATTATTCTATGAATTTATGGAAAGGGAAGGATGTTATGGTTTCAAAATTTTTCAAAATTGATCTTATTCCACTAATGTATATTTTAATATTTTAATAAAAAATTTCATAAATAAGTATAGAATATTATTAATATTCCATTATTTTAAA
Organism: Viscum album; assembly: GCA_963277665.1. Lineage (NCBI taxonomy): Eukaryota > Viridiplantae > Streptophyta > Magnoliopsida > Santalales > Viscaceae > Viscum > Viscum album. The sequence goes on from OY728129.1 coordinate 6,074,708, forward strand.
ATGTATTAAAAATAAAATTTTAAATTTATTCCAGAGATCTTAAATAAGAGTATTCAAAGTCATATTTGACATCATTTTCTCAGCATGGTTACAAAATTATTTAAGGAATAATCTTTGTAAAAACATCACTTCCATTTTCTTCTCTATTTTCCAAAGGACATGTCCTAAGGATTTTTTTTTCATTCTAGATGAATTTATCATCTAATTTATGTCTATTTTTATAATGATCAAGGATTTAATATAGATTATTTCTAATATTTCTTTATATGTATTCAAATTACTGTATATGATGTAGACACCATATTTTAAATAAATTAGATTGAGATTTTTTATAAGAAATTTATTTTATTTATTGATTTTTGAAAAATTGACAATCTATATTCTTGTTTTTTTAAATGGATTTTTGTTTACTCTTACGGTAGGATTATTATGTACTTGGAATTTTTTGAAACTATCTACACATGATTAAATAGGGATGTATATTTATTGATAAGGTATATTTATTAACTACTATATTATTATTTTTCATTTCATATGATGAATTAATTGTATTTAGAATTTGATGGGTGGGGTATAATATTTTATAATATTTCAATGAATCATTTAGTCTCATGAGACAAAAAATAATTGGTAACACTTATGGTATTATAGGACATACAATAAAATATATCTCAATTGAGGGAATTTAATGGTATGAAAATGTCTTTGTTGAGAGGGCTTAATGAAATGAAATACATATTTACCATGTCCTTGATGATAAAATTTATATGAATGAAATTATGCATTTTGTAATTATGAAATGAATTATTGTTTTTCATATAATTACTATAATTATATTATACATGGATTTATTTCATGCTCAAATTAGTGATTAAATGTAATATTTATTTATTATACGCATCTTAATATTATTTATACCTCATGAATTCATAAATGTTTTTTATATGCTTTCCCTATTTATGAATTTGAGCTAAAACTTTCTAATGTTTCTATTTTCCCCGGTCATGAATACGAGTAATTAATATGATATATCTAGAAGGGTATAATGTTTGTAGTCATTTTTAGGAGATCTCAAAGACATATTATATAATAACAGAATACATTTATAGTGGGAAAACGTCCATTAGGTCAGAAATAGGTTGTATATATTAGGTAATTTTTTTCATAATAATTTAATTGTATAACTTTATAATGTTCTTTGGTATGTAAGTGACTCAATAATTTCTTCGATTATGTAAACAAGGATGGTTACAAGGGTAATTTACTAATATTATAATATTATGTCATTTTTGTATTTATTTTAACTTAATTAATATAAATTGTCTTCATCACTTACAAGTGGATCCATGGGGTCCCAAAATCGACCTAAAGATGCCCAGGGTCGGACATGTATCAAAAAATAAGGTGAAGACACGTTTAAGGACAATTTATTAATATTATAATATTATTTTTACCCTTATTTACCGGATTTACTCTTTAACTATGGTAAATAAAATATTACCGAAGTAATTATTGAAAATGTCTAAAAATAAAAGCTACCTATTTACAAAATTTAGACATCCTGATTCCAAATATGGAATCCATTTTTAAAATTTCAAAACACAAAAGTGTCCGAAATTAATTTAAATTTAATTCCCACTGTCAAAACAAAAATCGTGTTTTTAAGAAATAATAACAATCAAAAGATTGGCACTTGTTTATGTCCGGTTTAATTGTTAAATTATGTCCAATAACCAACATTGTATTAAATGGTAAAAATATATTCTAAATATAATTTAAAACCACTAAAATTCATAATTTATCACTATTAATTATTTCAATTAAAAAATTAGTTTTTAATTAAAATTTAGTAATTTTCACTATTCATCAAAATATAAAAGTTATCCGAAAAGTACAAAAATTTCACCCTAGGATAATTTCAATATTACGAATCCAAAAATGAATTTCATTTTGAGAGATAAAATTCATAAAATTTTAACAAGTGGGTATTACTATTCATAACGACTACTTTGATTGGTCATAGTGTGTTAGAATCTCGAAGTTTCGTACAACACACGCTACTATAGTATTCAAAAAGAATCATACCGTGGAAGCTTGGGGTGTTACAACATGGTACAAAACACTTACCCTAAACAAAACACAAAATATTATTATAACCCTTAAAACATAGGTATTGAATTAGTGTGTGTGGATACGATTAGGAAAATTATGAAATATATTTAATGTTCCTAATCATGGAAAATTTATTTATTAATTATTGAAATATAAACACACAATATTTTAGAAAACTCATTTTATGCTTCCAAAATAATATTTCATCAAAAATGATGATTATTTTAATGAGAAAATTTTATAATTAATTTATAGATATTTTGAAAATGTTTCAATTAAAAAGAAAATAATTTCAAAAATTAATATATAAAAATTATGTTAATTTAGATTTTTGATAATTTTATGGGATGTTTTGTTTTACAATGAATATTGAAAAATACTTATTTCTTATTTAAAAATATTCTTTTCCATTCAATGTATTTATAATTTCAAATTACGATTTATAATTGTTTTAAAAATTAAATTAGTTTCTCTTGATTAATTATAGTTTAATTACAATCATTTAAATGAAATTTATGCTTTATTTTTGTATGAAAATATTATATAACTTAAAAATAATTTTTCCTGAAAAAAATGTTTTTTATCCATTTTTTTGATTTATTTTTAAATTCAATTCTTGTAATTATGTGTTTTAAATTTTTAGAAATGGATGTAAAATTTAGAATAAGTGGGTTCATATTTATTAAATATGTTACTTTTATTTTTATTCATTATGGATATCAACCATAGTATGTTTGTTTCCAAGGTAATGAGTAAATCACGTAATGAATGGTTAAAATTAATATGGTAAAAGAATGAAAATGGCCTTGAAACATGACTTATTTTTTGGATATGCCCATTTAATATATAATAATCCAAAATTTGGTAATATTAATATATTTTTTAATTTTGATGTCATTATGTATTTCCTAATATTTTATGTAAATAAAAGTAAAAAATGTAACTCTTTTTCTTAAACCCTATAATATTACTAACATGGGGATAATATAAATTAGTTAGTTTAATAATTTTAACTGATTTTTAATTTTTAGATAATAAATAACTAACTGATATTATTACACAATGCTTACATAATAAATATTTATTTAATGATAAAAATAATAACTGATATAAAAAATGTTGAAAGTTATATAATTTAAAATAATTGATGCTATTCATGAAATTTATTCATTAAACGTTTTTAGAGTCATATAATTTTGTTTTTAATTTTTTTTATGATGTAATTAATTTCAATGAAAATAAATAGTTATAAAATTCACATTACAAATTTTTTATGAAAATAATATTTATTGAATGATATTAAAATCCTAGAAAATAATATATTCATTGAAGTGATTAGTATATTTTTGAAGATTTCATCCATGATTCATTTAAGGGTAGTTTTTTCATTTATAATAGATATCAAAACCCTTAAAGATATAAATTATTTTTTTCATGGTATGTACGAAAAGGATTAACGGGGGGGGATAAAACAAAAAGATAATGGTACAAAATAGTTAAAACCACTAAAAATTTAATTTTATGAGATTGTTTAAACTATAAAATTTCATAAATTATAATATAATAATTTTGGAAACATTTCTATATAAAAATTAATTTCTATTAATATAAAATTTTTAGAAAATACAAAACTTCCCCCCCCCACTTATAAAAGTGTATCCATTTTCCCTTTAAATCACACTTAAATAACACTTTTTACCAGAATATAAATGCTCAAATACCTAAAATACAATAATAATCACAATATATAATCTTACTTATCATAAAACCAACCTATAAATTCGTTTGGTGTAATCCTTAAGAGGTTGTTCAATGAAGAGTTATCATTCTTAACTGAGTGTTTTTCATTTATTTCTTATTCCACCTCCATAAAATAGTCTTTACCTATGATGATATAATAAAATAAATATCACCCGTATAAATATATTCTATTATGCTTATAAAATATCCTATATCCATATCTAACCTCCATCAAAAGGGAAATGAATCCATTATTCTAGTGTATGGAAGAATGTTTCCTCACAGATTGATGTAATTCATTTTCCATCACTAAGTCGAATATATAGTTATAATTATGGAAATAATTTATATATATATTAATGAAATATTTATAATTCTAAAAATATGATATATCATATTTTTTTACCGTTCTATTCCCTAAAAAATGTCGTTTCATGTACATGTGGATAAACACCTCCATATAGTAATGTGATTTAGTTGTAATCACCCCATCACATGGATGTAATATATAAGTGTAATGAAATAATTAATATTTCATTTATGATATTAATATCATTAATGGAATATATAATAATACTTATCTTCTTTCCATAGTTATCATTGAAAAATTGAAATCTTACTCAGGAATACATATGACCTTCCATCTCTATTATTGTAATGTGGTCCATTATTAATAACTATATTTTATGGTTCGATTGAAAAGAAAAATTGATTTATTAATGTGATATTTAGGTCATGATTATTATTTTTTAGATGCTAGAACCATTACCTATTTGACCAATTTCAACATACCATGGTTATTCTAGAAATATGATCAAACTATCATCAAGATATTCAATATAATATTAAATGACTAAGTAATTGTATTTAACATATTATTAAATAAAATAAAAGTTATAATTTACATTAAATAGTTTTTCAATATTCTAAAGAAAATAAAATAATTTTTTCTTTAATGAAGACAACTAACATATAGGTAGAGAAAGGCTTGAGATAAGGGAAACATTAACTTGAAAAATTATTTAAAATAATTATTTTCAAAATAATTCTCTTCCTGGTCTGTGTTTTGAAAATTATATTTTGAATATAATTATATGGAATCAAAAAATAAAGGAATTTATTTTTCACATTATATCAATTGGTTTCAGAAAATAATATTTTTATGTAATGTTTTGACTTTCTTTATAGAAGAAAAAAATATTCTATTTTTATATATATGAAAAAATTGACATTCACACCATTATAAACATATTTTATTTTGGTACTATTTTAAAACAATTCATGTATTTTTAAATGAAATCCCAATTTAACTTCTTCAAATTTTTGGTATTTATAATAATTTTTTGGAAGAAAAAGTTATTATCATATCTAAAATAGTTTTTCATATGAGGTTAAATTATTTTTTATTTAAAGGTTTTATAATTATAGGATGGATGAATAATATGTTTAATTCATGATATTGTACTTGGGAATTATATATTAGAAACAGTTGTTATCGATATGTCTTTATGATGGGTTTATCAACATAATATTTCATAATGAATAGGTTAGCCTGATATAGTTTATATGAAGGGTGAACCCAATTATAGACCTAAAATGAATTGAGTAAGATTTATGTTTTGAATTTGACAATGTGGGTTATTCCAAATTTTAACCATGATTATTATTCCATGTTTAAGAATTTTTTTGTTCCCCATTTCACTATGTTGGTTACTCCATTTATAACCATGATATTAACTATATATGTTAGAGTGGTATGAAAATGACCCCACAATTTAGTAAATGATATTTCATTGTTATCATTTGGGTTTTATAGAAATAATATTATTTAATTAGGTTAGATAATGATGTTATGATTTAGAAATGTTTTTTTTCACTTATTATGGGTGAAAATTATGACACGGTGAAAAAGAATTTATCTGTACTTGTTGATTTCTAGGAAAACCTTTAGGTTTTTTATTTTTTCCATTATAATTTTGATTAAATGTTTTATGAAAATCACTAGGCATAGATGATGATTTTTTAGGTGACAAAATATATAAGTTGAACCTAATTAGTATTTCTAAAATGTTAATTTTTATAAGTATTAATATAGTAATGTTTTCTTTCTTTATTTAATTCAGATCACACATATTGTTTTTACACATACCACATTTTAAAATGTTTTTGATTGGGTTTATGGATGGGTAACAGAATTTAAGAATTCAAGTTTAAATTCATGAAGATTTATCATTAAAAGAAAACAAAATTAGTTTACATTTTATACATTTATGTGGAAATAGATATTGAGTAGAAGTGTACAATTTTAAATATATTGTATTGTTATGTAAGAGTTATGAAATAACTCTACAGAACTCTAAACCCAAAAAATATTTTGGAATTAATTAAATTAATTCAAGGATACAGACACTAGATTATGTGTTATGTAAGATGAGGTCATTACAGTCAGTGTTAGATCATGGTTTAGATAATATTAAAGAATATAATTTTACTTGATCATATGTTTAAATAAATCTTTTACCTAAAGGGTGATAATGTTTTATAGAATTATAGTTATTTCTAATAAATTGATTGTGTGGAATATAACATGGATAATTATATCTTAGTATTTATCCTCATCATAAGATAATTTATTATGATTTTATTTATATGCTCCCAGAAACCATTTTTGTTTTAGTAAATTAATTGATCCAGCAAGATACAAATTAGGTATGGATGTAATAGAAAATACAATGGTTTTCAAAATAATAAAATGATCCAAATTGAAGCTATAATGGTAAATATTATGGTTAATATCTACCATATAACACAAGTTATGATTATAAACATGAACTGAGGTGAGGTTTTTTAACATTTAAAATAGGAGATAAATAATTATCCACAGATATTCTGGTGATAATGGTCACAATTGAGAAAATATTTTTTATCCTATGTGTTAAGAATATAGAAATAATGACACTATAAAATGTCTTAAAAGAACTATATTATGTTTATTTTTTTTAAAATAAGGAAATAAATTAATAATATTACCAATGAAATAGAATAACACATTTGAAACATTAACAAACCAATCTTATCTTTAATTGAAATTATGTCATTTTTTAAGAATAATTCATAAATTACATAAACACACAACCAAAGATGGTATTAGATTAGTTCCTTTAGAAACTTAAAAACATAAAAAACTTGTTCATAACAGATTTATTTCTTCTCCATTCTATTTATTGACAACAAGAACCCCCTTTTGATATATAACATATAACAACATTATACGTATGCTAGAAAAAAAGCATAAGAAATGATGAGATAATATAGTGAGTGAGGGTAAATAAGGGAGATATAAATCATAATATAATCATAAAGAGTATTTATATATAAAAAATTTGAAAATAATATCATTTATAAAAAATATCCTGATATCATTTTATAGAATAAATCATAGATGTTCATAAATAATTATAGAACATATTCTATAAGCGCATAACCTAGGACATGGAATTGTGGCATACATATTATCATATAAAATGATTTATGTATTATTAAAGGCCCACTTACATTGATATCTTAGTGTTATGAGTTCACATAAAATATTATCATGGTAGAAATGGCTCACTCCCATGACCATATAAAAATTCATTATTCACTCCCAAGACCATCTTAGTGGAAAAAGTCCTTCACTGAACTGAGTCCACTCCATATTCCATCCTTTTTTATCTGATGAGATATAAATATTTACCTAACATATTTGAAGGAGATATAATTACCATCCATCAAATAAATAAAACCATATATTTGTATTACAGAAGAATAAAAATCATTCATCATACCAGATATTATGAAAATGTATAGGTTTTGTAAACACCATTAAATCATAACATAACCCATGGAATGGAAATTGGTTTCCTAAATATCATTCAATAATAATATAACCCATATAAATAAAACAGATTTGATAAACATCATTCCTTTATAAACACAAACCAATATTATAAATAATAATAATGGTATCATTGAAAAATATCTTCAGTAAAACATATGTAAAATCAAATAATTTTATCTTATATGGGAATTTTTTTGAGTAATCCCTTAAAATATTCTTGAGAAAAATATCCATTCTTCTTTGAAAATGATTTGTTTTTTAAAATACCATGAAAATTTGAAATAAAATATTTTATTTGAAAATTTACATATAAGGTTATAATGGAATATTAAAACAATTAATGTATCATGATGGTGGAATATTATGTTCATCCCTATAAGTTAAAAAACATTTCTTTTTTATTTTTTCTAAAAAATTTACAAAGATCCTCATTCTAAAAATTAAAAAAATCCATTCAAATTGTGTAAAAAAGTTAAAAATTGTTAAATATAACCTAATAATACTTAGATGAATAGTATAATAAAATTTATCTTTTTATAAAATATGGAAATGTAAGAAAAATATTCCCTAATAGATACTTAAAACTAACCAATCCCTAATATTGATGTTTTTGTGAAATAAATATTCATCACTTTATAATGGGAAGAATCATATGCCCCATGAAAGATATAAAATTATATTTATATGAAAATAACATAATCTTACAGATAAAACTCATGAAATACATTAATGAGAAATATATACACCACACAAAATAAAAAATTAATGTATAAGGCATGTGTCCTATAGTAATAAACATGAGACCAAAATCTCTAACCTTATATATTAACTCTCAGAGTACTTGTGGAAATGTCCTGTATTATAATTATAAATCAATTATAAATATATTATATAACCGTATTCAATCATATCACGTCACATATGAGTTACTTATGACCTTAAATTTCACGTTTAACAAGAATTACATCTTAAAGGTATATTTTGGGTAATAACCATTTTTTTCACATGATTTTTGATTGGCCATATTTTTGGTCCTCATACTTATATCATGGTTTAATCATTTATAGAATGATAAAAAAGTACATAAATAATATATATATATATATATTAATTATGTATTTATAATAATCTAAAAAATATAAATATAAAATTAGATCCAACGTTCATGGAGAGAGTTAGATATATGTAATCATGAGTGTTGTTTTAATTTTCTTATCATATTGAATGAATCAATGTAAATGATATATATGTATACATATATAATATAATTCCATTAGAATATTTATTTCATATATATCATATAATTTTTCTAAATACATCATTAATTTGTTCCATTAAAAATGTTAATGGATCATATCACTTTGAGGAGATGGTAGTCCGCATGTCCACAAAAAAGATATCCTATTTGCACAAAATTGAATGAATAAAGGAAATTTTTATGTAATAAATAAATAATAATAATGAAATGATAAATAATATTTATATCATATAAAAACATAGTGGTTATCATAATGACCATCCATAATAAGCCATAGTTGGAAAACGAACAACATCATTTTGTGAGGCAGTAGTTTGTTGTACACAAGAATGATAAGTTGGTTACCCATTATATGGAAGTGTGTGTAAGTGTAGGTCTAAAACTTATAATAACAACATATATGTATATTTATGATATTGATGTTATTATATAATCAGCTAATAATTAGAATCTATGGGGTTCACTGAATATATAAAATGAAAACATTTGTTGATGAATAATACCTTTTTTTGGGTATCTCTTTTTGAGTTGCACAAAGGGACTTATTTGGTTGGATTTTTTCACAAAGTAAGGTTTATTGAAAGAATTTAGGGTATTTGGGAGAATATTTTAATATATTTCTTCCAAAACAAATAGGTTATGAAGTGTGATAAATATAGAATAAGATGTGGCCTTTTATAAGAGAGGGGATGAATACTTTTGGAATTTCATATAGTATGAATTTATATTAAATTAAATATAAAAAAAAAATAAATAAATAAAAAACTTATTTATTAGAGGATAATAAATTATATGGTTTTAATTTCATCAAAAAGTATATTTTAGATATTTTTTTGTGTAATTTTATCCTATATCATTTTTATTAACCCTTAATAAACAAATTTTAATTTTAACAATGATAACCAAATTTTTAATACTGTCAGAATATATGTTTTACTTATAATGTGTAAATTTGAAAATAAATGGAAAATATATGATATTTTCGACCATATATCATCATTTTTGTTCTAATTCAATATTTTTATGATTTATAAATAATTTAATAATATATTATTTTCTTAACAAATCATAAGTGTCAATGTTGACAATATTCATGACTTTGACTTTATAAAAATAAAAACAACATAATTAAGTAAAAAAAATTCTCTAAGTACACCCCTATAATATCAAATTCACCCTTAAAATTATTGGATATCCTTTATATAGTCATATAATATTTATTTTAATATTTCTAATTTCATTTAATTAATTGAAGCATTACTATATCATCATTTTGTTATTATTTATGATAATTATTTCATCCCAATAAATTAAAAATAATGTTATATAATCTATAAAAACACATTATGTTTAATAATAATATATATTAGAGCATATATTATCTTTAATCATGTATCCAAAATATTATACTTATTAAAATCAAGAATGTGACATTTTGGAACTGTTTATGATTTTAACAATGTAAATGTCATTATCTTGGACAAGTGTACATTAAATTATTAAATTTTTATCCTTATATTATTATAGTATATTTATATTTGTCCAATAAAGGTTTCACACATGTTAGGGTTATTTTAAAGTTCTTATCACTTTAATTTTTAACATAAATTACCCTATTTTCCCCTTACCATTGTAATAAAAGTTACCAAAGTTACTGTTCATTTTGGGAAAAAAATAAAAGGTACATATTCAATAAATTTGGAATTTATTATTAAAAAATTAAATCCATTTCTAATAATTCAAATTACATGAATTTATAAAATTAATTTAAAATAGAAATAGGTGACGGTTGGAGAAAGTGAGTTTTAAAGTGAAAACATCTAAAAGATTGACATGTTTTTATATCCAAATTTTATATAAAATTGATTAAAAAGAACAAAATTATAATTAGATGATAATTTTTTATTTAATATTAATTTTAAAATAATTAAAATATAATTAATCCCTATTAATTATTTTATTGAATTTTTTTTTCAATATAAATTTAGTATTATTCACTATTCATCAATACATGTAATTCATCAGAAAAATACAACCAAATCAACATATGTAAATTTTTATTTCCTGAATTTAAAAGATAAAATTTTTCCTTCTAAAAAACTAAAAGTGTGTAAAATATTATATTTAAAATGGGTTCTACATTAATTGGAGGCAAAACTACCTTTAAAAAAATAAATTTTATGCGTAAAATTATATTAGTTCTTATATCATGTCTAGTTAAAACATAACATGAATGTTAAAAATTTAATTTAATATATTATATATATATATATATTTAATACAATTCAATAGGAGTGAGTTTTCTATTTATTGGAATAAAACACATTTGTGCATATTGAAATAATTTTCTACAAAAGCAATAACTTTTATTTTGATTTCTTTAAATTCATATATAATTAATTCTCCAATGAATTATGTGTAAACCCTAATTTCATAATACAGTTAATCCAGTTCATATCATCCATTCTATCATATAGGTTATAATTTCCTTGTTTAAATTTGTAAAATAATAAAATGATGTTTTGTGGATACTCACTATTATGTATAACACATGCTAATACAGTTTTTCATTTAATGCAAGAAATCAATAAAATTAAATTATTTTTAAAAAAATATATCTAATTAAAATATCATAATGTTACATTCTACTCCAATTAACATGAATTTCAGCGTCAAAATTCTTCTTGGTTATTAAAAACCGTAATCTAAAGTTAAATACAAAAAATTCTTTTTAAAAAGGGAGTGTTTGAAATGAAATATTTTCCCAATGTAACTCATAACAAGGTTTCCACATAAGGGAACATATTTTTGAAGTTAAAACATAGTCATGGAATTGATATATAACTACAAATATTTGATGCAGTCTGCTAGAAAAATGGTCTTGAAAAGTTGAAAATTTCAAGGCCATATATCCAAAATGATATAAGGGACAATTTAATTAATTATAATACAAGGTACTGAGATATTTTTTTGGTTTAAATATCCCTTATAAGAGAGTTGAATAATTATTATAAGAAGAAATATTTTCATTATTTCATCAAATTTCGTAATCATAATAGAATCATTTTAATATTCCTCGAACAATTTCAACTTCATCTCTTATTCTGAGAAATGAATTCAATATTTTCATTACAAATGTTATACAACATCATTAAATCCATATGATGATAAATTATTCAATCTATCTTAATATCAAAAAAAATGTTAACAAAAGATACCCAATATGCATAAATCATCATTTGAAGAGATAATACTTTGATCTCTAAAACCCCATTCAAATTTCAACATAAAATATTTATTAAATGGTTACGTTGATGATTCTTCCAAAAAATCCAATAATTTCTAACTAATGTGACTGAAATTTGAAAATAAATTCCTCATTAATCCCCCAAATAACATGATGTATATCATCACACACAAAACATGGGATGACCATTATCATGTATTCTCTTGAAATATGATAATAACTTTAGTTACTATAAAACCATATTGAATACATGCCTGATTTCAAAAATTATCTCCTTTATCATAAAATAAATCTAATAAATCCATACACTCAATCCATGATATCATAAACCTCTTAATCATGTTATCATCTCTAATGTTTCCAATAAAATAGTATATTTTTTTATCACAATCAAACACACACACACACACACACACACACATATATATATTTCATAATCCTACCAGCGTGAACTAATTATGATTTATCCTCCCCATTATCATGTGATTAAAAATAATATCACCTTATAATGCTAGTCACTTTTAATGGTTACCAGTACCATTCCTAATATGATCTTAAATCGATAAATAAAAACTACAGTGGACAAATACATGGATATTTCCTTACTCTATAATACCATAAAATAACATCTAAAATATTATACTAGAATCCAAATACATAAATAGTTTTCTAACACTTAAATGATTTACATGAAATAGATCCTTCCTTTATATATAAGTTAATACTTGGTTGGAGGAATTGAGTTGGATAATTCCCATGTTCCCTGCACATAAAACATCGAGGTCCTCTACAATTTTTCACTCCATAACCTTCTTTTCAACAAAAATAACTTCTTCCCCTCATTGGATATTTCCTTCTATGTTATTCTACCCACCTTATTGACATGTAAGAATATGAATCTTCTTTCCTCTATGTTCATAACCACATGACCATAAATAAAATTCCATATTCAAATTATTTGTTGTGTTAGTAATATAATTGATGTTCAAATTATTAATAATATATCATGATATAAGATTAGGTGTAATCATAATATCTTCCCCTCCATTCATCATCCAATTTGGTTTCCTATAGTCACTGAACAATCCATATGATTCAATGTTAACATGATTACTTGTCATAAAAAACACCAGCTAATCCCAAAATAAAAATGTGACAAACCTTAATCATAATGGGAAAACCACATAATCAAGGGAACATACTTTATCAATCTATGAAAACTCAGGATTAATAGTATTTTATTCATGATTATTAATAGTACTCTATTATTGTATCATATACTTAGAATTATCCTTAGAGATACACCTAGATATATATTTATAAATATATATAGGGATGTCAATAATGTTTTCTCATCCTTTTTTCTAAATCTTGATTAAATGTTTTCATTGATACCAATGTATACGATAAAATCTTAATGTATATTAACATTCATACTTTTTTAAAGGTATTTCATATATTACACGAAGACACACTGAAAGACTATATTATTTTAGTTCCTTTGGAATCTTATAAATAAAATAAACTAGTTCATAACATATATACTTCTTATCCTTCCAATTTTATCATAACTAGAACCCCTGTTTGACATATCAGTCTTAATACCATTCTTCATATCCTAAGGAAAAGAAACAAATGGAAGGGTTATTCCACATTCTCAGTAGGGGTAAAAAAGGGAGAGATCAATCATAACATAATAATAATTAATATGTACATAAAAGAATATTTCAAATTCATATCATGTTTAAAAAATATCCTTATATAATGTCCAGGAATAAATCATAGATGTTCACAAATAATTAATGAACATATTCTATGATAGCTTAAAATAATAAATTGAATTGTTTAATAGACATAAAAATATAAAATGATTTGTATAGTAGTCAAGAAATAACTGCTAAGGTTATGTTAGTATTACGAGTTCACTCCTCATATGATCTTGGTAGTAATTGATAAATACCATTACCATCATAGTAGACAAGGTTCATTCCCAGGACCATCTTAGCAGAAAAAATCTTTTACTAAATTATTTTCATTCCCCATTCTTTAAATTTTTATATAATGGGATATAAAGCTTTAACATAAAAAATGGAGGGAGATACAAGTTCCACCCTTCACATATTGAAAATCATATATATGTGTTCAACAAAAAGATAAATAATTCCTCATATTAGAGCCATGGAATAAAATTTGTTTCATAATCATCATTAAATTAGAACATAAACCATGGAAATTAAATGGGTTTCATAAATATCAATAAATCACAGCATAAACCATGTAAAAAAAAGTGTTAAAAAACTATCAACCCCTTATAAAATAAACCATTCTTTTAAATAATTAGAATGGTAACATTGAATAATATCTATAGTAAAACATTAGTGACACAAAACAATGTTATATTAGATGGAATGTAATTTTTAGATATCACATGAAAACAATTCTTGAGAAAAATATCATTTTTTATTTGAATAAATTTTATCTTATTCAAATTCCATACAATTTCAAGTAAAAATTTTTATTTAGAAAATAACTTGTCAGATTATAGGGTAATATTTAAATAATATAAAATTTATGATGGTGAAAAATTCCATTCATGCTGTATAAGATAGAAAAACATTAAATTCATACTGTTTCCAAAAAACTCACAAAGTTCATCATTTAGAGAAGGAAAAAAATATTCCTTTCAAACTGTTCAGTAAAAATAAAAAATGGATAAAAATGAATTCAAAAATACATATTGGAATAGTAAAAACTATTTTTGTGAAAATAGGGATTGGATATAAATATATCCCACATGAGACTTAAAGCGAAGAAATCCCAAATATTGATGTTGTTGGGAAATAAATAATCAAGAATTTATAATTAGTATAATCATATTCCCCATAAAAAATAGAATTTTATGGATATGAAAATAATAAAATATTATGTACATTACTCATAAAATAAATTCATGGGATTTATATACACCACATAAACGAAATTATTTTCATATAAAGAATATGTCATATATAAATAAAAGTATGAAAAAAATCTCTTATCTTATAACATGACTCCCTCAATACTTTTGATAACCTCCAATATAATAAATATATACTTATTATACATGTAATAAAATGGTTATTAAATTATATTATATAATATATGATTTAGTTATGACCTTCTTTCACTTGTTTATCAAAAATTCGATGTTAATGTTATGTTTTAGGTAATAACCATTTTATTCTTTACATGTTTTTTAATTTTCTTTATTTTTTTATCTTAATTTATATATCATGAATTAATAATTTTGAAAATAAGAAAAATGACCTTAATATAAA
This sequence comes from Viscum album, assembly GCA_963277665.1. Taxonomy (NCBI): domain Eukaryota; kingdom Viridiplantae; phylum Streptophyta; class Magnoliopsida; order Santalales; family Viscaceae; genus Viscum; species Viscum album. Next base: position 6,090,262 of record OY728129.1, read on the forward strand.
ATATATTTATTATACATATATTACTAATAATATAAAAATATATAAATATAAACAAATGAATCATTCATGGATACAGTATTTCGTAAGTATGCATGAACACTATTTCCATTTTCTTATCATATGGAAATAAAGTAAGTAAATTAAATATATATATAATATAATTTAAGTAGAATTATTATTTAATATATATCATATACATTCACTAAATCCATCCTTAATATGTTCCATGTAATTTGTGAATAAATCATATCACTTTTAGGAGAAAGTAGTCCTCATGTCGTGAAATAATGTTTTTATATTTTTAAATTATAGAAAGAATGAAGATATGGTTTGTTAAATAATTTAAAAAGAATAAATAATTAATATATAACATATATAAAATATAAAAATTCATTTTACATCATAATTATCAACTCTGATAGGTGGTAAAGAAAAAATGAACAACATCGTTTCGCGAGGCGCTAGCTCACCATACACAAGAATTGTAAGTTTGTTACCCATTAGATGTTATTGTGAGTAATTTTATGTAGAAAAATTATAGTAATGAAATTGTAGTATTTTAAGGATACATAATTTTTTATATAATAATGTAATAATGATAATTTATGGAGTTCAAAGACAAAATAAAATGAAAACTTTCGTTGATGAACGTTAACTATTTTTTGGGTATATTTTATTCATTTGCACAAAACGACTTCATTGGATTGATTTATGATGAAATTAAGGCTTCCAGGATGAATTGAGGTATTTTGGTAGAATATTGGGACCGATTTTTGTTTAATGAAATGTGTTATTAAGTGTGTGTAAATGAGAAAAAGATGATCCCTTTTATAAGAGAGGCTATAGGAACTTTTGTAATTTTTCAAAAGATTAATTTATAATAAATTAATTACCTATCCAAATAACAAAAAATTCTATTTATTCAATAATAATGTATTATATGGTTGTAATATCTTCAAAAATAAATTTTATAAATTATTTTGTGTTATTTTAATTCTTATCATTTTTATTAACCCTTAATTAACCCATTTTAATTATTATTATAGTAACCAATTTTTCAATACAAAGAGTAAAAAATGTTTGTATATATAAAGTTCCAATTGGACCATAATTCTAATTTATAATATTTTGGAAGATATATAAACTGTTTTTTCATTATTCAATATTTTTATTATTTAAAAATAATTTATTAAAATTTAATTTTCATAAAATATAATAACCGTCAATTTTGTCACTATTCGTTACGTTTACTTTATGAAAATCAATATAGCAATACAACTTCAAAATAATTAATTTACTACAATCTTAATATTTAATATTCACCCTTTAAATAATTTTATCACCTTATATTTGTAATTTATTTATATTTATAATATCGTTTAACGAGTTACTTCATCAATTGAATAATTATCGAGTAATCTTTTGGTAATTATTTATGATATTTATTTCTTCAAAAAAATTTAAAATAAAAATTTATGATGTATATAAACATTTTATATTTCATAATAATATATACAGTCTAGAATATAATCTATTTAACCATAAATTAAAAATATTATTCTTATTAATACTAAGGGTGTAACATTTTGTCAATCTCTTTGCTTTTAAAAATATACAAGTCATTTTAAGAAAAATTGACCACTTAATTATCAAATTTAGATAATTATGTGTTATGTGTATAATTTGTTTCTTAAAATATAGTTTTAACAAGTGTTAGGGTAATTTTATTGTCCATATCACTTTATATTTAACTTAAATTTCCCAATTTTTTGTTTACCATTGTAATAAAAAGAACCAAAGTTATTATTCATATTGAAACAAAATAAAATGGCCATATTAACTAAATTTCAAAATTTTGATTCCAACTGTTTAATAAAATTTTAATAACTTAAAACACATAATTCAATAAAATTAATTTAAAATGAATCACATTGATAGAACGAAGAATCATATTTTTAAGGTAAAAACATCAAATGATTGACATGTTTTTATATAGAAATTCAATGTGAAGTTGTTTTTAATTCCATAAATTGGATTAGATGATAACAATTTATTTAATTATACTTTAAAATCAATCACATATATAATTAAATAGTATTTTTATGATGAACTGAGTATTTTTAATTAAAATTCGATATTTATCACAATTCTTCAAAACGTAAAACCTATGATAAAAGATAAAAATAATTAAACCAAAGTAAATTATGATATAAATTTTTTAAATAATATGATTATTTCCTCAAAAAAATATTTTAAATGTGCCAAAAATAATATTCAAAATTGGTACGCCATTAAAAGGAGACAAAACTATATTTTATGAAAAATAGTAATTTTATGTGTACAATTCGTGTTTTTATTATATAATGTCTAAAAACACATAAAATGAATGTTAAAAATTAAATCAAAAATATTTTACATATTTCATTAATATAATTCATCAAGATTTATTTTTATATTTTCTTACGAATACAGTTGTGCATATTTAAATAATATTTCAAAAAAAAAATTTCTTTTATTTTGGAAAAGGCTTAAAAATATTTTTAATTAATTAGACAAAAAATTATTTTTAAAACATAATTTAACAATTAAGTAAATCATGGTCATATCTTCCTTTATAATTCATAGTTTATAATTTTATTTTTCATATATGTATAATAATTAAATGATGTTTCATTGAAAATCAGTATTGCATATAATGGAAGCTATGTTGGTGTTGTGTGTAACGTAATAAATAAAATAAATCAAATTATTTTTCAAAAAAAAACAACCTCAAAAAAATATATGGTATTTATATACACCATGAATATGAATAAAATTCAATACAAGGCATCAAATGAATATTTTAAATGCTGGGAGTATGGGTATTATGAAAGTGGAAATCTTGGGGGAAAATATCATGAATGAGATCAAAAATTCATAAAAGTTAATCAGTATTGAATATAATGCAATCTAATATATTTTTGTGAGTAATGTAATACATAAAAGAAATCGAAATATTTTTCAGAAAAACTGCCACATAAAAATATTGTGTTGTTATAGACACACTGAAAAAAATAAAATTCATTCAAAGTCATTAATTGAATAGTTTAAATATGGGGAGTATGAGTATTATAAAATTGAAATCATGGGGGGGGGGGATATCATGAATGGTATCAACAAGACCATATTTATTAATGTTTAGAAATGAAAAATTCCATTACTATTAATGATTAAATTTTTTAATTGAAATATGAAAGTTATGGATCATATCATGACTTATGTTTTGATATTATTCAATCAAAGAAAATGATTCATATTTTGGTTTTAAGGATTGATGTATTATGAATCAATATATAAATAATGATTAATAGATTATGAATAAAATTTGATTAATAATATTTCTACATATATTGATTCAAGAGTTATGATGAAGTGGAAAATGTAAATATAATCATATAATTAGAAGCAACATTTTACTTTTAATGTTTTATTTGACAAGATTAGTTTGTGATACATATATTAATTATTGACATATGTTTTAGTTATATATAACCTTTCTATTTGACATGTGAAAATTTATTTTGGGGAATAAGGGTAATTTATTTTGGTGAACACAAGTTTAATGTTATTGATAACCTTTAAGGTTTTTATTATCATTGATATTAAGTTAATTATGGGGTTTCACAATTTGGGAGAATATTTATTACCATAGATATATATATGGGACTAAAAATATATTTGGTGATTATGTGATTAATGTTAATTTTGAAAAATAATATTTTTGGGGAATATTTTTATGATTAAGGTAAGAAAAACAATATGTAATTTTATTGGATGATTAATTGTTTTATTATATTTTGAAGAATATATTATTTTAAAGAGTGTTTGTAGTGATTAAGGTAATTTAGGGAAATGATTATCATATAATGGAGATTATATAATATAGTTATATATATTTTGATATTATATATAAGTGATATTGGTGTTATTTTAATTTAAATTTTAAATTCAACTTGGAATAATATGTGATGAGTCATTTTGATTATTAGGTTTCTATATTAGTAGGGAATATCTTGATGAAATATTTTTGATTTTTATTTATATAATAAAACTACATACCATGTTTAAAGAAGTAATAAGATTATGGTTCTTCAAATGAGGAGAAACATCTAGAGTTCATTATCTCTTCAAAAGCAGAAATTTAGGAAGAGTCCATAAATCACATGGTCTTAGAGGAGGAGTAGAAAAGAATCATAAAGATAGATATTTGAGGTTATTTAAACCATGATCAAAGGGATTGGATCTATAAAAAAAATACATTGTTTGAGAACACATCATTAATTAAAGATAAATTAATCCAGACGGGTATATAAAAATATGGGATAATATTTTCAATTACTTTTAAGACCTCATCAAAGATAACCCAGATAAAAATTTCCACACCATTTATTGGAGGCTATATTTGGAAATAATTTCCTATTTTTTTAGTCTCAGTATTGATGAATAATTGATTTTTTACTACAATAAAAGATTTTGTCCTTGAAATTTTATGGTTTCCCACTTTAACTCAAAAGTTCCTTTGAAAAAAAAATAATCATATAAGATTTATTTTTAACCTTGGGTATTATTATTGAATTTTTGATGTAGATTTATTGTTTCATTATATAATGGTTTAATAATTTTGGGAATTAACATTCATTTTGCTAACCATTTTTTTAGCAAATGTATAAAAATGGAATAAATAAGCTGTAATACTTTTGTGAAAATATATAATCCAATGGAAGTTAGTTTTAGTGATTCAGGTATATTGAATTCATCTTAAATACACATAATTTTTAATATAATATGTGATTATTGTAGACATTGTTTAAAAAAGAAATTATACTTTTCTGTTAATTTTATTTCCATATTATCTTATTTTAAGGTAGAATTATTTCTCAAATAAAAAATAGGATCATAAATTAAAAATATTATCATATTACCTTCATTTCTGATGAATCCATAATATTTTTCACACATCTTTATTCTTGGTTTTTTGGTCATTGAATTTCACATGATCATTCACCATTTTATGATAAATGACCTATGTCTCTATAAATTATTATATGTTAGTTATTCATCACAAAAATGGATTCCTACTTGTAATCCTAATTATATCTTATTCTAGATGAACAAAATACATCCATTTCTCTCTTATAAAGAGAATTTTTCATTACATCTTTTTATGTTGTGGGAATTTAAAAAAAATTGATGGAAATAATTTTATTTTTTAGAATAATTTCAGATATTAAAGAATGAATTTTTTACTGGGGGGAATGTAATATCCTGATATATTAAAAGAATAACTATGTTCAACAGAAAAAAATATGTGCAAGAACGATCTTAAATGAAACAGATAATATTATTATAACACCAATTACCAAGCCTATGAATTGGTAGCTATGAAAATGATTAACCAAGTTATGAAATATACATAATGTTCATTGTAAATTAAAACATCATGATATATTATTTTGATATAAGAATTCAATTTTATTTATAGAAATCCTTTTTGGCTTAGAAAATAGATTTTCATCCAAAATTATTTTTATTGGTTTTCAAAAAAAATATGAAAAATAATTTATCGAACATTTATAAAATATATTTGATAAAATTAACAAGAATTTTGAATTAATATATCAAATTTATCATAAGGTTATTTTTTTGAGTTTTTTGAAATGTTTAATATATTAGTGAATAGTGAAAATATTGATTTTTTCTAAAAATTGTATTTAAATTTATTGTATTGAAAAAGTACAATTCTATTTTAGATTAGTTTTAAGAGTAATAATAGTTTATTTTGACTAAACTAAATTCAATTATATTATTTTGATTTATTTTTATACTTTAATTTTTTATGAAAACATTCTATAATTTTAAAATGGAATTTTTCTAAAAAATGGTTTTCATCATGTTTTATAGGTATAATTTAAAATTAAATTCTTCCAATTCCATGTTCGGAATTTCAAAAAATAGATTATGTATTCTGAATAAGTGTGTCTTCATTTAGTAAATATTCCTCTTTTAAGTTTTTGTCGTTCTGAATACTAAACATAGTAATTTTTTTACCATGATAATGGGTAAATCGACTAATTAATGGTTAAAATAATATGATAGGATTAGAAAAGAAACCCAACATTCACCATAATTTTATTGTATGATTAAAATTCATATATAATCAACTAATATTAATTTATATAAATTTTTTCAAATTGGATATGGTCAATACCTTTATAATATTTTATGTAAAGAAATGTAAAAAATGCAACACTCTTAATTTTAATAATTATAATAATTTTAACATCATGATAAACAAAGTAATATTTTCTGTTATAACTTTTAATTAAAAATATAAAAGAATTATATTGATCACAATTTTTTTTTTAATTTTAAGTTATGCAATAATTATATTAAATTTTTATGAAACACTATCACAATAAGTTTTCAATTAATCCATCAAAAGTATAATACTTTTCTTATATACAATAAAAGGGGTCCAAAAAATTCGAGGGGTATGAAAATAGTGGACTCCTAGAGAGTAATCTTGGAAGAGGTTAATAGTGGTAGGGGAAGGAATCTTTTGTTATAAAAAATCATAAAAGGGTTTTACTGGTAATCTTTAGAAGCCAAATTGTCTTCCACTTTGTTACATTCACGTCGTGTATGCTTCATTTTAACCAAATTTATGAGACTCCAGAAAAATTAGATTTTATAAATGATGGACAATGTAGTGTTAGTATTATTCTGCATATAGATTTGGATCACCTAAGAGTCTATATCAGCTCCATCCAGGGTGATTTTATAAGTATAATAGACATCATGACCAATTATTAGTGCACTTGGATCTACAAGAAGTGAATTTTCATGGACATAAAAGATTTTGAAGAAAACAATAACTTATCTATTACAGTAATGCACAAATACACATCCCCACAAGGGAATTATATTAAAAAACCAATCAATGATGAATTTTATTCTAGAACTAGGCAGATTCTAACAGACCCAACATCCTAGAGGGGGACTCTATGAAAAAAGTTAAAGGTCCTTCTTCCTACCACCTCTATCTACATGGATGGGGAATAACCCCATTGATTCATGATAAATCCTAAGTCTACAAAAAAGAATCTGTTCTGAATTTATATAGCCATATTTTTTATGGTAATTCCACAAATATGTGCATTGTCCTTATCTTTATACATATTCCATAAGACAGAAGAGAATAAAACCTAAATCATGTTTTATTCATATGGGATGTTACAACCCCTTGAATAAGATCCTATAAAAAATCATCATTAGAACTGAATTTATTTCTGAAATAAAAAATATCCCCCAAAACCGTTCAAATGGCATCCACCCACTCTCATTTGATGAAGAGACTCACAATTGTATCCTATTTAGAGAATTGATATCACAAGAATTTGGAATCCAATATACCACTATTCTATTTGATCACCATTTCCCTAAGTAGCACATTATTACATATCTACCAGACATTAAAATTATACTCCCCATAGATTTCATTACAACAAATAACACTTCTCTACTTGTTATATTAAATGTTAACTGGAAAAAATGATAATCAAATTTGATACAGTACTATCCTGATGTGGACTTAGTGAAGACAAGTTGATCCCAATTCAATAAAATCCATTTATTATTAAAAAAAATCAGTTTATTGTGATCTAATAAAAAAAAGTGAATGTGGGATACTTTCATGCATGTGTGAACGTGATTTGAGGACTTGTGGATCATTGATATCCCAGAGTGTCACTAACCTAGTTATGGTTCCAGAATCTAAGATCCCCATGGATAGAAATTGGCTAAGTAAGATGTTTAAGGTCTGGTAAATATCTATGTAACATATTTTAAAAGGGTGAGATCTTCCCCTCTGGGTCATCCAGGTGCACCCCATATTCCCCACAATATATTTTTCCTAGAGGGAATTTCCTTGTACTACATTTTTATCCAACATGGACCTTATAAAATATATGTTGTCCATAAATATTTTGACATTATTTCCACCCACCTTCACTAGTTTATCTATGTTTTTCATGGAGGATTAGTGAAAACAGACTTCTTAATGGTCCTAAAAAATTAAATCAGACATCATCTATTCAATATTTTTCATAACTATTTTTGGTATCATGAGAAAAACAATCACATGAATAGAAATGAAGGTAAGGATTGATTTGAAGAGTGTGATCCAACACTAAAAGATAACAATCGGTTTATCCAATTTTTTATGTTTGAAGATATCTTGTTAGAAATTCCCACGAAGTTATTGATTCATAGATTTTTTAGATATTTAAGATCTTATATATATCATGGGAAATTTTTTCATTCAAATGACAAGTAGATCTTCAATCCTCTTACCCTACCTAAAATAAGAATTTTTATAAACATACACTCTACTATTATCATGGATGATATTATACCCATTACACTTTCAATATTCCAATAAGATTCTATTCAGACCTCAAAGATACCCACAACTACATTTCATGAAAAAAAACATCATTCAGGAAGTGAATATGGGATAAACCATTAAAATTTATAATACAATAGAATAGAAAGATTATTCCTCTTTTAAAATAATTTAATAAGATCCCAATAATGACATATTGATCCATAATAAACACACTTTGTGGAAAAGGATCATCTGGTATCAAATTGAGGAATATGTTATGAAACCACATATTCTACCCATAAAATGAACTGAGATCCTAGGGAGATGAAACATTTAACAATAAAATCCGACACCCATATGGATAATACCATCCATAAAAATCCATATAGATTAATCTCCACTCAACCCTATCATAAACCTTGTCTAGTGTTATTTTTATAGATATGTTGGATATTTGGTCCTTTCTATTAATATCTCTAATCATTTCATAATCCAGGGCCAGGGAAGGATTTGTAGGATAACCTCTAATAAATATATTTTGGAACTCATAAATCAATTCATGTATGATAAAAGTTATCTTCTTGTTTATCACAAAAGAAGTAATATTATAATTTAAATTACACATACTCATTGGCCTATAGTTTCTGAGAGATAATTGATCCTTAACCATTAGGATGAGAATCATCATGGTAGCACATGCCACTAGCTGTAAGATCCCATCTCTAAACAAAATACTAAATGGTAACCAAAATATACCATTTAACTTAATTTCGATATAAAACATAAAATAATCATAGAAAACTATTACGACCTAGAGAAATCTCTGCACTAAGACAATGAATTGCCTTCCACATATCAGCCTCGTCTGGAATAGACTCAACATAATAGTTGATAGAAAATGAAAACACTCAAGGAATTGAATCAAACAAGTAAGAATTACCCCTTTGGTATCCACCAGATGCACCAAGTATTTCCATAAAGAAGGGAATTATTGTGATACTTCATCATAACTTATATCACATCCAAATCATAAGAGAAAGAACCATCTACCATATGGAGTTTGGAGTTCCCCCACATGTCTTTTATAAAAGTCATTCATGAAGAAACACTATATTTTTATCTCAATATTTATAGAAAATCACTTTATATATCTACTATAAAACACATCTATGTTCAATTTGTATGTATGAGAGATGAAATATTCTATAGAGAAGATCATAGAAAAGCTTATCATCACAGCATTCCTTCTGTCTCACCTCAGCTCACTTGACTTCATTGTTGATAGATTCTATTTTGAGGAAAAAAGAAGGATCATTACTAACCTAAGACAACAGTCACTATTTATGTGAAGGATCATGTTTTGTATGATTACACATTATCTCCCTTAAAAATTTTTTATCCATGATTACCAATCCATTGTATGGAATTCATGATCAGATGTCCGGTAGAGGGAGAAGAAGAAACCTCCACTCTTAGTATCCATGGTGTGTATATTATGAATAATAGGTGAGTGTTAAGTGAGGGACTATTATTGGTTCAATCCATTAGAATTGGGGATGTGATATAATTACTATAGGTTTTAAATAATGTAATCATGCCTGTTTCATATGTGACACCCACCCTTTTGATTCTTGGACCTTGTAAATCTATCACCAGAAAATCCCAAAACAAATAGACCTTTTGATGTAAAACTTTATTTGAAATAATATCTTCATATTGAAGGATAGAAACTTCAGCCATTATTATATGAGGATTATATGATGTTCTAGAAGACTCCACAGACAATCCATGTCGCTTCAACCATATCCAAGCTCCCAAGGTTGCGTCATAAGAGTTTCATTTCCCAAGAATCACATTTTTCCTAAAAAATGACAAAAAATAGATGTTATTCCCCCAAAAAACTGTAACTGTAATGTGTTGTTATGCGTCTTCTATCTAATCTACTGAGATCGATATTTTATTTAATATTAAAATATAATGTCTTATGGGCCTCCATATAAGAAGTAGTTCAACACCATATTATGAAAATAACCCCAGATATTTTAAGGGCCATTTTTTTCTTCCAACAAATCTACCAGGGAAGAATTATTATTATTATTTTCATTAGATAATTAAATAATGTTCACCCAATCACCTAGGCTATAGAAGTAACATATTATGGAAGAAATAATTAAATAATTGTATATATAGATTTTTCCCTCAAACATGATGAACCCCTATTGACCATTTAATAAATAAGGAAGCGCCGCTTGCCGATTGGATTTAGGATCCTCAAACCAGAATTGAAAAAGTACATTCTATAACATTGGATGATTTAGAAGGACAATTTTTCAGCATTGATAAATTTTCCAAAAACTCTAAACATCACAAAACTATTTTTTTAAAGGTAATGGACAACCCAACAATAGTTAATATCACCACCAATGTCCGCCTTTCATGATTTTAAGCCTCTTTGAGTGCGGTAGCTTGGAAAGAAATCATCAGTTGAATGGCCTCTACCATAGACTGAACTGAAACCATGTGTACATCTTGGAATGGAATAAACTCATGGAGATGTGCTGATGGATGTTGTAGAAGCATGTCTTTCAGTGAGGGATTGATTAAATCCTCCACACTAAGCAAGTAGGGAGACACTCTGAACCATGTTTCTAGAGTGCTAGTGATTATTCCAGATAGTGGAAGAGGACACTGACTTATCCTAATATTAGCATCTCATCTTATCATAGTAGATTCAAATCTATTTGTGAAATAATTTATATTAATTTAATACTTTAATAAATTGCATGTGTTCCCCTCCCACCTTTTATGAAAGGAAATAACTTCTTCTATTTACATAACACAAAAATAATTTTTTAAGAAAGTATTTGATCATATTTTAACATTATTTCACTCATAAAATCCTTAAATAATAAAAAACTAATTTAGTGACGATTTTAGTGTAATTTTGAAGAGGATTTTTGAAGAATATGTATTGGTCTTAACCGAGTGTTTCAATTTTATTTATTATTCTTCCTCAATAAAATATTATTTAACCATGAATAGATAATAAATTATAAAATAAAATATTATTATATTTTATTATATTAATTATATAAAATATATCTATTATCATCCCCTATCAAATGGGAAGGAATTCATCATTGATTTGTATGATGGACTACCACCTCTATGACTAATGTAATTCGTTTTTCATGAATGAATATCATGGATTGTTATAATGTTGGAATTATTTTTTATAGGTTATATTTTTTAAATTTTTATAATTTTTAATATAAAATATATTATATGTTCTCTTACCATTCAATTCATATAAAAATGATAAATCTGTTGAAGCGTACATAGGGATTACCACCCCTACAAAAAATGTGACTTTTTTCAGCAACATATTACATGAAAGAGAGATATATATATATATATGTGTGTGTTTGTATGATAAAAAATATGTTATTTATGATATTGTTATCATTGTATGAATTTATAATAATAATTACATCTTTTCTATAAATTTCATTGAATAATGTAAACGTTACTCACACGTACGTATGACCTACCGTCTCTGTTATTATAATGTAGTTAATTTTTTATAGCCATATTTAATAGTAACATTTCAAAGTATAATTTATATATAAAAGTAACAATTATTGGATTTTTTATGGGGATTATTGGATAATTATATCCTTGACCGCATCCAACCTAAGGGGGTCATTTTGGAATTTTGAACTAAATATCATCAAAGCGTCAGACATAAAATTAAATGATTATGTATTTTATATAAAATGGTATTAAAAAATATAAAATTAATAGTGAACTTGGAATATGTTCTTAAGTATTTAAATAAATTAACACATGTTTTTTATTTAGTAAAAAAGAACATATATGAGGAATCATTCTCATGTTATTGAACAATTTGACAAAAACCTCATTTAAAATGTTTTATTGATTTATTAAAAAACCCCTACCTTCCTTTTACATGATCCTATTATTATTTAATGAATTTATTTTTATGGAAATAAAATTCTCATAAAGGATTGTTTATATAAATTTATTTTTGTGGTTTTTCAAAATAATTATTTTTATTGAATGGTTTTATATTCCTTATGAAAGAAAAAATGAATTTTCTATATTAAAATATATGATGAAAGAATATTTTTGGAATTGAAATGGGGTTTTAAATGAAAAGGTATTTTGATGCTGAAAAGTGTTTTTCATTTGGGATTAAATGAATTGTTATCAACGTTTTTGGGATGAGAAGGTGAAATCATATACATTTTTATTCCTGACATGGTACTCAATAATTATATTTGAAAATGGTGATCTAAATACATTTTATATAAAAGGTAGATACCCATTATAGACCACGATGAATGACTGATCGCAATATAGATTATATGAAGGATGATCCTTTTTATAGCTCTCCAATTTATTACGTAAGATTCATATTTAGATGTCATCCATTATATTTTGGTTAATGTGCAAATATTATGGTTACACCATCTTTAACCATGATGGTCATTATATGTCAAACCATGAGGGTTACTCCATTTATAGTCATGATGGATAATCCATGTGTAATTTTGAGGGCTATTCTCTTTAGAAAATTGATGGGTTTTTCTTATGTACTGGTCATTTAAAAATGAATCATAAAGTTAATAACAATATTTTTCTATGTTATCTGTGATTTGTATGGAAATATTATGATTTTATAAGGTAAAAATCTGAGCAGACGTTTATTAAAAAGTATTTAATACATCTTAAGGGTGAAAATTTTGAGTTTATAAAAATGTTTTGCATTAAATTTCTTAATTTTATAGAAAACATTTTGAGTTTCATTTTACCATTAAGATATCTATAGAACATATCAATGAAAATAATTTGGTAGAGAAGTTTAATTATTGGATAAGATATCATTTAAGTTTAACATAAGTGTTTTTTAAAAAAATTATGTATTCATGGACCAAAGGTTTATTTATCAATTTTATGTACCACATTTTGAATTTTGTGTTCTTATTATGTTTTAATATATTTATCATAGTGTTTAAAGAATGATAAGGGAAATTTAAAGGTTAATTTGAAATTTATGAGGATTTTTCATGAAAATAAATCATGATTAACATTAATAGTTTTGCATTGTTGAAAAAATGGATACTAAGTAGAAGTGTTCAATTTTTAATATATGGGGTTATTTTGTAAGGTCTATGACCTAATTATATAAAACTCTAAACCTAAAATATATCTGCGAATGAAATAAAGGAATTTTAGACTAAAGACAAGATATTAAATAAATTTTTTATGTTTTGTTTCTTAAAATCCACTACTCGATAAGTTGAAGGAATTTCATTTGGGATATGAGTGGGGGATCTTATCACTACACCGGAAGTTGAGGATATTATCCCCTTATAATCAATGGGGAAACATCATGTTCCTATTATTATATACAATCATTTCACTTAGTTGGTTTCAGGAATGAAGCTTTATCATCAGTATTAGACCATTATGGCCACGCATTTGGCTGATAGTCAGTTGTCGATATGTTGAAATCATGTAGTTTCATTAGATGAACTAGATTTATTAGAGAATATTTGGGGAATATAATAAATAGGAACACAAAAATAAATATACAGTACCTTTATTATAATGGTACTACTTATATGTTCATTTTAATTGATTCCTTATAGATCTATGCGAAGAATAATGTTATCATATTCTTGTTAAATAGAAACATCAACCACTACACCATAACTAGGTTCAGTGTCTTGAAAGCCAAAATAAAATATTTTTGACACCATTACACAAATTTCCCAAAAAAACCTCATAGAAAAAAAATTACAAACTTGTTGATAACTATATATCAAATCATAAATTACATAAACTACACTTGGATTTACTGTATATATAGGGTCCCATCCAAATTCAATTTCCAAGAGTAGTATTGAGTATTCATATCACACATGAATGGAGGCCTTATCTGAATTCACCTATACACATAAACACATGCTCACAATAAATATAACAATGAAATTTATATTATTAGAACAAAATTTAATGTATAATTAATATTACAAATACAAATATCTTTAAATGAGTGAAAGGTTATAATCCATAAATTATAAAGGAGGAATATATGTGCTCAAAAAATCGAGTAGAAAAAAAAACATACAAAAACATAGGTGAAGTGATATTCTCGGGGAAATAGATACAAACATGCTTTTTCTCCATAATTTTCACATATGGGAACTAATAGTTCTCTATTACACTTACACATCATCAAATGGAGACTTCCCCAAACTATATTTCACCTAAATAAGACATGAAACATGTAGGGAAAACACACATACAATGGTGAGTATATGCAAACCTAATAGGATTTCTTTGAAATCAAAATGAAAAAAAGTAATTGTCCAGTAAACCTAAAAACATAATTTAGGTGATAAAAAACATATGGAAGTATAAAATAAATATTAAAATCTCCAAATATACATTAAATATAGATAAATAGAGGCATCAAGTTACATTCATCAATATCCCCACATCACATGGAAAATCGGTTACTCGAAGTAACCAAAGAATCAAAGAAACACATATAATCAAAACTCATGTAACCACTCATAGTATATAATAGGGACCCAAACTCACTAAATAAAACATGTTTGTTGATGGTGTAATGAACCATAATAGAGGATTCACACCTCATTGAGTAGTAAAAATCAGATGTGGGAGTATAAAAATCTATAAATAGAAGATAGAAACTATATGTATTTCGGGTAGTAATTAACTATATCAATTTTTGGGGAACAAAAAACTCATTCGTGATAATGGATTATTATCCTCATTCTTATTCTGGAGGGCCCATGCCCCGAGTATTTAGGAATTTACCAAACTAAAGGAAGAATATTGGGGAAATATGCATTATCCCATTAATTATATTAATGGAGCACCTAACCTAGTTTATACTATGACTATATTTCAAAAGTAAAATCATCAAATTTATATATATAACACTTAAACCTACTCAAAATGAAATGTAAACAATTTTTCATGGACTAATGGATTTCAAAATTATGCTTTATATGATAAATATATCTAAATAGTATTTCTCAAGATAACAATAAAACATAGAGAAGAAAATAAATATAAACAGTAATGGTGGGAACATTATAAGTATTTCTCTCTATGGAAATGGATTTTCATGTCATGGGACATATTATGAGAAAACAATTCTTAACCCAATGGTTTAATACTATAATAAAAGAAATCCTTATACTATTTCCTTGAATGAATCCAATCCACCATGACTCAACCACTTAATTCACAATATTTAACAAAAAAATTATCTATAGAAAATTCATACATATAATTATGTCATATAAAAACATAATATAACATAATAAATGATTTATAAATGATTAATGAATTAAATAAGAAGAATATCTATAAGTTAAGAAACCCATACCGACGAAATAATAACATTACCTTTAGAATATTAATGTGAAACTTAATAAAATTTTACTAGAAAATATTAGAGTAACCTCACTAATTAATGTATAAATAACATTTATCCATCTTTTAATTGAGAATTTGATATAATTATATCATAATAAAAGTAACTGTGTATTTTTATGTTTTTTAATCAAGTGTTGGTATTTTTATAGTTTGTAAATATTTAATTAATTTGTTTGAATAATTCAATAATATAAAAGTAAATTTATTTTAATAAAAAGTATTAACAAATTAATATTTTTATGTCTAAATATTGTAAGATAATATTTTTGAGACCTTAGTTAATATGACAAAGTGTAATAAAATCAGTTATAGTTTTGTGATCAATATATTTCAATTAAATTATTACATTCATTTAAAATTAAATTTATTGTATTTAGAAAAATATTTTCATAATATGGAGATAATTTTTTTATTTTAAATGTAAAAAAATGGATTGGGTTATTTTTTTGGGTTTTTCAAAAATATGTAGATTTTTTGCAAATAGTAAAATACAATAATTTATGGTATGTATACATTTTTAGTCAAGTACAGTATTTATTGAGTGATGTTTGATGTTATAATGATTGGTTAAAACTAAAATGATCTAATTATTATATTGATTCTCATGAATCTACACTAATTATTGTCTTGGAAAAAATTATAAAATAATGAATTACATAATGAGAAAACACCCCTTTCATCCCCTGTAAATACCACCCCTCGTCACATATTCTCCTAACACAAATCCAGACATGATTGTTGTAAAAATTCTTCCAAATTCTCTTCCAAAACATTCCCCAATGTCCATGATTGATTGGTCTTAAAAATAAACCTAAATTAATTCCCTATAAAGGTTCTCAAGAAGAATGAATCAAGAGGTAATACTATCTTCCGTTTTCTTTTAATCTATTTTCAAGTGCCTTTTTTCGTTTTTCTCTCCTCACCTCCCCTCATCCAAATTCCAATTTTTTTTATTATTTTACATATAATGTAATTTTATCATTTTTATGGAATAATTATTCAACAAAAATCTTCTCTTATATCTTTTACTATATGAATGAAAACATCATCCATGAGGTGTCAATTTACCACCTTCATTGATAAAGTAGTTTCATATTTTAATTCCATCATAAAGGCTGGTCATGAATCCATTTCTATGGTTTAACCATGTAATAATATATTTATTATATCTTATTAAATGTTTTGAAATAATTTTTACCCATGATATTAATCTATAAAACAAAATGTGTTCGTTAATGTAAACGATTATCCTCAACGGTTTATCTTTTGAATCATCCTATCTTAGAGAAACAAAATAGTATTTAAAAATTATATAAGTTCATTAATAACATATATGTTCACTTCTAGACAACTACCCCATTCTAGATGATTTTCCATTCACATATACATGTAAACTGATCATGAAAACCAATGAATTCAATGCTTCCAAATGATGAAATTGAACCTATTAACCCATAAAAAATGGCCATAAATGAACTTAATTAAGATATAATATAAACAAATTTATAAAGGATTAATAAAATTTTAATTAGTGAATCTTATTTGATTATTTTATACATTAATATCATGTGCATAATCATTTCATACATAAGGTAAGTGATTCAACCCGAACAACCATTATTTATTTAGGCTACTCTTTCCCTCTTTTTCCAAAATGAAATTCCATTTATTTTTATTTTAATATTCTAAATTATATTTATATGTTCCAAAATAATGTATCAATATCGATTAATCCTTACTTTTATGTGATATACATGTTTTTAAAAGTCTCCCTACTCAATTTTTTCCGATAAGCAAGCACTATTTAAGGGAACTTCTAGAATTCATACCCATTTTAGAGTGTTGTGCATAATCTCTATTAAGCCACTGTTATTTTTATAAATTCATTATATTTCTCATAAAAAACTACCTTGGTTAAATTCTGGTTTTATATAAACTATTATGTATCTTCGATTTTAAATAATCTTGAAATTTTCCTTTTAAAACATAGAAAAATGATTTATTTAAAAATTATCTTAAACACTCTTTTCACAACTGTTTTACATCACATAACATGATATATTAAAATATTCCCTTATTAATATCCTTCTATTATTTATACCCACCCTTTAATGGACACCACTATGATATTCTTTATTCGTATTCCATTTGTCATAATTATGATACCCAATTATTTCCATGGGTAACCCTTATGATTAAGATTGATTTATTAAGCTTGATTATTTATGGGTAAAACATATTCATGAATATGTTATGATGGGTTAGCCTAGATTTCATGCTAATTTATTGGTTAATGTTTAGTCTCATTAGAAATTATGTGAAATAGTCTTTTTTGGTTACAGTTGATACATGGTTCTCTATGTGAAATGATCCTTGACTTGTACTCTCTATGTGAAACGAGCCTGGACACGTGAGAAATTAATGTTTTATATATATTCCATGATACTATAAATCCTTGATATTATTATCTAATGTTATGATTACTTATGTTTAATCATGTTCTATGTATTTTTATATCACTAAGGTATGCACTATAACACATTTGCTAAACTTTATTTTAATGTGTTTTCCTTATTGTGTTTTTTATCTCATGCATTTTTTATGTTATCTAATGTAGATGTAAGAGTGTAAACAATTATTAGGAGCTCCAAATGAATGATAAATACTGAAATGTTTTATTTAGTCCCATGTTTTTAGTTTTATGTACCAAGTCTTCCAAGATGCTATACTTTACAATAGTTGTCTTGTAATGTGATATTTAGTTATCCTTAAAATCATGTAATGATATGTGTAAAAGACCAGAGTCACTATAGTTAGCATCATAGGATACTTTTAGTTATATTTGGGGACGAGTAATATAACACTTTAGTAATAACCTTAGAGATAAGACTATTTCTAAGAAAAAGTCACTAAATTTTGGTATGTATAGTGTAAATGGATTATTATGATAATAAATCCCTGTGTAGATACTAAAATTTGGTTTTATTCTTGCAAAAATGTACCATGGAGTAAAAAATATAACAAGGTGTTCTAGACCTAACTCAGGGTAACCGAGTACAAGACGTTGAGCCTTACTACAAAGTTAGATTGATACTCTTAGGGGATATACTTTAGTAAATTCATAAGCTCAATACCAACAATTATTAAAGGAATGAATAAAATTCCTATAATAATATATTTTAGGAAAAAGGTCCCAGATAACCTAGATTGAAACCTAGGGAGTCAAAAGATTGGACATAATTTTCCTTTATGATTTTATCATTTTATGTTTAAAGATTATTTTTTATATTTATTTGGTAATAATTAAAGCCCCCCAAATTGCGCTTTCTTTTTCTTAGATAATGGATTAAAATAGAAGAACACATTATAATAATAAATGTGATAGGAAATATAAAACTTTCCCTAATAATATGCCAAATATGAATGATACAGGTGCTCAAGAATTGATGACAACACTTGCTCAACTAGCTCATGTTATAAATAATTACTTGAATAACGTGGAATATCTTGCTTCTCCTAAGAGTGATCAAGTTTCTATAAAATACTTCATAAATAAATGGACTCCCATGTTTAGTGTATTTTCAAATCCCTATATCTCAGATGAAAGGATTAACTCCATTAATAATATGTTTTTGTCCTGTAGTGCTGAGAAAAATAGAATGATGTGATGAATTTTTGTCATTTTGATGGGGAAAATGATCAGTGGTGAATAATGATCGAGAACACAATGTCCAAAGAAGAAATTGATTATTTGGAATGTGATGATTTAATGAAAATATTTTTCAATAAATATTTTCCCAGAACCCTATATATCAATATGAAAAATGATTTACTCAGAGTTATGAAAAAGTAAGATGAGTATCTCAGGTCATATAATGAAAAAATTACACGGATTGTAATATACGCCTCCATATTTTTCATGAACACCAAAATCATGATGGATCGCTTATTTTTAAAACTAAAACCATGTATATAAAAATCATCAGTGACTCTTGACATTGACAACTATGAGAAGATTTTCTATTATTCCCCCAAGGATGTAATGAAGATTAAGTACTCTCAATGGTCTCATAGAACTGGTGAAAACATGTGGTAGATGGATTCTAATATGGGTGGATCAGAAAATAAATCACATTATGTAATAAGAATGTAATATCCCTTGTGTAAAAATTGTGGGAATAATTATCATGTAAAGTGATTATAGGGAACCAGGAAATACTCTAAATGTATTAGAATGAGAAAATTGGTTAAGATCATCCAAAGGGATACGAAAATTTCCACTAATGCCAAATAAGAAAGGAATGGTCATATCATCACTCAGTCACATGTGAAGTGTTTCAACTATAAGGAACATAATTATTTTTTGAACCAGTTCCCTAATCCTAGGGTTGTTAGAGGTAGTCAAAAAAAACTTCCTTGGAAACAAGGAAGGACTTATACTACCACTACATCTGATGTGGATTTGAAAAAATATGTGCTGATAGGTATGCTAGTTATTCATTCAATAACAGAGGACATAATATTTGATTTTATTTCTACGTATTCATTCATATGTTTCCAGTTTTTCATAAAAATTCAAACACCACCTAAAAATTTGGAGATTGAGTTATATGTGAGAATATATAATGGGGAAATTATTGTGTCCAAAGTATATAACTCCTCCACGGTTAATGTTTGTGCACCGAACCTCCCAGAAAAAAACGTCATACTCCCGTTGGTATCATTTGATGAAACTTTTGGCATGTATTGGATATCATTATAAAATAACAACATCAACTTTTGGGAAATGGATACCACTCTTCACATCCTGAAGAATCCTCAAATTCATTACAAGTGTAAGGAGGATGAAGAATCTCCTTTACAATCATTGTGTCTTGTGTAGATATTACAACATTATTGGAAAGCATATCTCACTAAAATGGTTGAGACAAAGGATATAATACTACTCAAAGACATGACTATCATGTGGGATTTCACTTACATATTCCTTAAAGAATTTTCTATTCTTCCTCTTCACTGAGAGGTTGACTTATCAATTGAACTTATTCCTAGATCTCTGCCTATATCATATACACATTATATAATGACCATTATTGAGTATAAATAACTGAAGAATCAATTACAGAATAATATGTATAAGGGTTATGTTTATCGAGTGCTTCACCATGGGGTGCACTAGTCCCATTCGTCAAGAAGAAGGATAGATCAATGAATCACTTCATCAATTAACGTGATGTCAGTAAAATCATGATAAAGAAAATATATCCTCATCCCTAGATAGATGACTTTTTTGATCAACTATGTGGGGCCAATTATTTCTATAATGTTGAAATTCAAATGTGATATCACTAATTAAAGGTAAAGAATGATGATATTCCCATGAATTCCTTTCAAATGAGTTATAGAATATTTGAGTTCATAGTGACACCTATTTGACTAACTAATTCTCCCACAATTTTTAAGGATGTAATGAATAAAGTATTTCAAGAGTACCTAAAAAAATTGGTATTCTTTATCAATGATATTTTGATATACTCTGAGATAAAAGAGGAACATGAGGATCATTTGAATACTATGATGAAAAAATTGTAAAGGGAGAAACTATTTACAATGTATAGTAAATGTGAGTTATGGATAAAGGAAGTATCATTCACAAGGTATGTAATCACCAGAAAAATAGTATCAATGAACCCTTCCAAGATAATGGAAATTGAAGAGTGGCCAAGGGAAACATCTGTAATAGAGATTTGTATCTTTATTGAAAAATGATGTTATTACCTACCATTTTTAAAGAAATTATCACGATTTTGAAAACCAATAACTAAGATAATGTAAAAGGGAGCAATGACTTTATGGACTGAAGAATGTGAGGAAATATTTATAGAACTCAAAATGATTCTTATCACTTTACAAGTATTCACACTCTTGAAAAGTGGAGAACTATTTATGGTGTACGTTAATACTTCAAAGAATGGATTAGGTTTTGTACTGATGAAAAATGACATAGTGATAGCATATACCTCATGGATATTGAATGTTCATGAGAAAAACAATCCAATACATGATCTGGAGTTGGAAGCTACGATATTCACATATAAAATATAACAATATTATCATTAAAGAGAAATGTCTGAGATATATTGTCACACAGAAATAGCCTAATTTGCACTAGAAAAGATGGTTTTATCTCATCAAGAATTATAACTGATCAATCCACTACCAGCCCATTAAGAAAAATACATTGGAAGATTATCTAAGTTGAATGGATACTCAATAATTATCAAAGATGAGAATTGATAAGGATCTATTTATCATAAAATTAAAAAGGAAGGACATGGGAATCATTTTTGGATAAGAATTATAAATCCTTTCTCAAATGATTTCCCTACTGTCCCTTGTAGAGAAAATAAACGATGATTAATGAAATAATGTGGAAATTTAGAAATGGTTAGAAGCTATATGAAATGGGGAATCCTGTTAGTTCAAGATCAGTGTGGTTAGAGTCATATGATTTGGGTCAAGACTATTTATACCTTCAAATCCATTGATAATGAAAGAGACTATGAATTACGCACATAACTCAACCTTATATATTAACCTAGGGGGCAGAAAGATGTATTGAGATATTGGAGTGAACTTTTGGTGTGACAATAAGAAAAAGGAGGTCACTGAAAATACATCAATGTTACTAGTACATCAACAAGTGAAGGGTGAAAGAAAATAAAATAAAATTGGGATGATGTAACCATTACCTATACCAACATGAAAATGGGAAAACAACACCACTGAATTTGTCACTAGAATTCCAAAGGCATTTATAGGAAACCATTCTATAAGTGTTATTGTGAATTTTATTACAAATGAAAATCACTTTTTCACAATTTGAGAGGACTTATCACTAGATCAAATTGCACAGATATACATCACTTTTGTAAAATCCCTTTTATAATTCAAAAAGAAATATTATTTAGAAATAATTTTTATTTCATTTTGTAAATGGAAATTTCAATTAATTAATTACAATTATAGAACTATTATATAATTAAATAATTTTTTATATCATCATATCAAAATTTAATTAGGAAGAAGTTTTGTGATTTTCGGAAAATTATTTGTTTCTAGTGAATCATGACAAATTCCATTTTTGTTATACTGTCTTCTCATTCCATTAAATAATGTAATTCGAAAGTACAATGGTAATTTTTATTTATTATAAATTTGAAATAAAACCTATTTGACTTATAATAATCTAATTAATTCTATTATAATCATGAATATTCATGATTTTGATATAAGTCATTTTTATGATTAAAACACATTTATTCTAAAAACATGTTTTCAATTCCATTTAAGAATTTTTATTAAAATTAAATTTGGAAAATTTTGGATATTGAATATTTAAATATGGATATCATATTTCGAAATTGGATGTTTAAATTTAGTCAATTTTTCCTTTTTATTTTTTCTATTATGAATAAAAATAGTGATAAGTATTTATCACATTGTAAGTGTAAAACTGGTAAAATAGGGTTAAAACCATAGGATAAGGTCTCAATATACACAAAATATTGGACCCAATTTCCCCTTTAACACTAGACAGTGGCTTTATATTATATAATGTAATGAAAATTAAAAAATATAATTATCTTCACATTAATGTAAGTTAACTTTTGATAAGGGTGAGGATTCAATTTTTATTTCTAAATGTTAATTTAAAAAAATAATAAATTATTTTTATCATTGTAATTTATTTAAAATTTTATGTTATTGAATAATTACCATAAATTACAATAAAACACCTATAAAATATCTATTCAATTAATAGTAAAAAATTTACAAATATTAAATGTAAAAAATTTGGGTGAAATGTTATATTCCGTAAATTTTATAGAAAAATATAACATGTTAGGGATGTATTAATGTTTTATATTCAAATTCCATAACAATATTTTTGACAGTAATGTCAAATTAAATGAATATTATAAAAAATGGACCCAATGTAATTTTATTAAAGATAATATATTATTAAAACATTTAAAATTCATAATAAAAGTGAATTAGAAATATAGGTTAATAAATGGTCTAAAATATCCATTCTTTTCCATCTATGAGTTATTTTATTACATAATATTAAAATTATCACCCTATATAACTAAACAACTTTTTAATATATTTAAGGTTATAAATTGTTAATAAAGGAGTTAATATAAATAAAATTATTATAAAATTACAATAAATCTATATAAATTTCAATTAATGAGGTTATTTATACCATATCCTATTTTTATTTGAATATATATTTATTTTGATTAATTTTTAATGATATTTAATTTATAATCATCAATATTATTAGTAATTAAATGTGCATCATTTGCATCCATTAAAAAATGACCCATATTCGCTCTTTTATTTACATAATATTAAGACATAATGCTCAAAAATACATTAAAATTATTTTCAAAAATTTATTAGATATTTATTATAGTCAATCATATTGTTAAAATATCAATCCAAGGTAATTTAATAAAGGATTTGATGGAGTCCTACCTAAGTAGAGGCAATCATGTAACCCAACATCTTTCAATTTATTTCATATATACCCCCAATAAATATATATAATTTATCATGGAATAATAACTTAGTATCGTAAATATAATAAAATTTAATTATTATTATGTAACCATAGATATAAAACCTATACTCTACCAGATTAGAAGTGAATGTATCACTCTTTTATACATGTGGATTACCGACTCCACATAGAGATAAAATTAATTTTCCATCACTATCATTGATGGATGGTTTCTGTGATTGGTTTAATTATTAAGAATTATTTTTAAGAAATTATTATTCTTTTTTAATTATAATATCTTATATACCTTCTTACTTTCCAATATGTTTGAAAATGATAACATCACTTGTGCATATGTGTAAACATCCACCACCATGAAGTGATGCGATTCATTTTTTCATTTCAACATTAAATGGATGTTAATAAGAAAATATTTAATGAATAAATTTCATTTATATAATATATTAATTATTCTATATTGGTGAATTACTATTTACATTTATTTTATTCTGTCTATCAAAAATAAAAAACAATGTTCATGGATATGCACAACCTACCACCTACAAGAACTAAGTATTTTTTTTATTTGTACAATTAATTAAGTTATATAAATATATATTGAAAATATATTATAATTATAAAATGGTTAATAGTATAAATATGATATAAACATGATCCAAGTATAATGATCTGAACTACTGAACCAAAATTCTTATGGAAAATGAAACATTGAACATTATAAAACGATGATTTTAATAAATAGTAATTAATAAATGGCCATTATAATGTAATAACATTACTATATATGATGTCATAATTATATACTTGACTTGGATATATATGTATTATAAATTTTCATTTATTATACAGGATTTTGAAATTCATTTGTTGTAAGAAAAACTTGAGGAAATTTATTTTCGACTCACTTTCTGTTATATAATGCACCTGACTTATTCAACAAATGATCCTTTTATACGGTATATATAATTCAAAATATTACATTTTATGATGAATTTAATAAAAATTATGGGGATATACCTAAAAATATATGGTTACTTATTTAATGAGGTTATGATTTAAAAGATACCAAATTAGTGATGGATTTATGTTACAATCTCTATATTTAATGGATTTTTTATGATTATGTTTCCAATGATGAAATTTTTTTATATACCTATAAATAAAATATTTTATTTTCTTATTATATGTATATTTAATGATAATAAGTATTTTAATTTGATTTTCATTACATTATGTACACCAGATACAAAATGATTAGTTTATGGAAACCTGACATCATTTCCCTTTTCGGTCGAAAATCCTTATTCTTCAATGATGAATATTTTAAAAAATCAATAATGTTTCTAATATTGTAAAAATTTATTTAATGTAATTTTTACACATGTTTTAAATTTAAAACAATATTTGGAATGTAATTTTCTTGTAATTTTCTGAGTGAGGCACTTTTGAAATTTAAAAGAAAATGTGAAAGGAATCATCGTTTTAACATAAAGAACATGAATGTAATTTATTCAAATAATTACCAATTAATGATTATAATTTTTTTTCAATATAAATATTATTTTTAATGTTTTGGATATTTTTATATTTTAATAATGTTATTTCAATGTAAAAATGGTATTTTCCTCAAGGAATATTTCATGTTAACTTTTAATAGAATTTTTACCAAACATGACATCCTTTTATGTTATATATGATTTAAATGGAATTGATCCAATGATACAAAACTTATTATTTATGTGGATGTATTATTATTATGATGATGTGATGTTTATGAAACCTATTTCAATACCATAGGTTTTAATATATGATGAATGTTTTATTATATTGTGGCACACATATATAAGGATTATTATTATGGGAGGAGTGATCCTGGTTATATATAGCCCCAAAATCATTTTGTAAAGATGAATATCTTATGATAAAAGTATTTTAACTGTGAAACAAATTTTATATTCAAAATTATATATATGGACCTAGTCATCAAGTCCATAATATTATGCTTTCACCTAGTTCCCATGTCTATATGATTTTGTGTGGATATTATTTTCATGTATATAAGATTATACGTAGACATATTTTTCATGTCCATCAGATTAGTATTATCTTGGTTTTATTCCTATATGTGAATGTGAGGTCCATATTTGATGTCTATAACTTCACAAGTGATCATATTTCTATTTATACATGTTCCAAATGTTACTATATTACATTTCATTCTATATTTATATGTTTTAGTTATTGTCCCACTGATCATGAATGATTTTTGATGATTCCCAAATCATTTGAGTATTTAATAATGTTATTATTATTACATATTATTCTATAACTTATGTTTATAATCTATGAAAAAGTAATTATGAACATTCTAATTTAATATAATTATCTCAAACACCTACTCTTATCTTATTATCATGTATGATCATTGATTGGTAAACCAAATTTTTACCCTTACTTGTCATCTAATCCCTCCATTTGGTATTTTTCCATCCCATGTTAAGAAGAATCCTTTTATATAGGATATATATAAAACGGTTTATAGTTATGAATAAAGTTTTTGTTAATAATAAAGATCTATTTTGAACATGATGTTTATGTATGAATGTTTCTGATGACACAAAATTTATACGACTATAGAATAGATCAAATTTTTTTGTGATGACTATTAATATTATAAGATGAAATATTCATGTATAAAAGGTATGGGTCTGTATATTTGGTATCATAAAAATGTGTATTTAACTTTTTAAAAATGGATGATACAAATTTAGTGATAACAATAATGATAATGTTATGTATAAGAGAACCACCTATGTTATGTTAAATAAATGATGGAGGGGATGACAGCAACGGGGGAGGTGAGTGAAAACCCCAAACCTGGGGATCTAGGGGAACCTCTGGTGGTTGTTTCGAATGCAATTGAAAATGTGGATCACCTTTTGGGATCCTTTTTGGAATTCATCGGTCATAAGGGGATGTTCTCATTTCCGAAAAAATCTTTTAGGGTACCTAATTCTGCTCCTCCAGTGGCCTTTGACCCGAGGAAAAAATTTGCGGATGTTGTGAGGGTTGATTCTGAGCCTAAATTCTCCTTTGATGCACATCCAATTGGCCAGGTGATTAATAAGTGGAGTGTTGCTCATATGTCGGCTGATCAGGAGGTGGTTGAAGATAGGGCTAATCTATGTCGGTTCCCAATAATTTCCCATGTCCTGCTTCCCAAGGGTGAGAGCTTCTGGAATTTCAATGATCAAACTAAAAGGATTGTGAAGGTGCGGGGTTTTGAGGATTGGACCATGACTGTAATGGGAAACTGGTATTACCATGTGGTATTCCCTTCAGATGAGTGTAAAAGAAAGGCATGGATCAAGGGTACCATCCTGCGGAATCTTAGTTTTTTTAACATTCAGGAGTGGGACCATAATTTTGATCGCATGAATGTATGGAACACATTTGCTCAAATATGGATTCAGATTTGTAGGAAGAATTAGTTTTATCCGAACCCAAGGATTCTATGGGACATTTCCTCTACTGTTGGTAATATTATTCGACAGGATCGGCAGACCATCAACCCGAGGTTTGGGGACATTGCACGTGTTTTTGTGGAAGTGGATATGTCGGCCACTCTTGTGGAGGAGGTTTCTCTAACAACACAGGATAATAGCATGAAGCTGGACATTTTCTATGAACGAAAGCCTAAATTATGTTTGGGATGTTTGCCTTTTGGTCATCCAATGGTTGAATGAAAAAGAAATAAGGAATTCTGTGTGTGTAAATTGAAGGGGCATGATGATGCCACATGCAGAAGGAGGAAAGGAAAGGAGAAAGTTTCACATGACCCCCAAGCTGCGGACATGGTCAATCCAAGGGTGAGGGTATGGACTGTCTCAACTGTGCTCTTGGATCAAATTTTGAAGGAAGGGGATGATTCTGGCCAGCCTGTTGAGCCTCATGAAGGGCAGGAACATCGTTTGATCAGGTATATAGGGGTGGTGGAAGGGCCTGCGGTGGTTGATGGGGCTCCTAGTGATGCTTTCCCTGGTGAGACTGTTGCATAGGATACTCCTTTAATGCAAATCACACCTCAATTAGTGGAGGGTGTGGGGTTTTCTAATGTGGAAGGGTCGATGATGGAAGCTCGGGTGTCTAGTGTTGTGGCTGCTATACAGGATGTTTCTATGGCGCATGTCACGCTCTAGTTTGTTGAGGCTGTCACACCTATTTCAGTTAGCGACGGTGGTGGGCATATAGAGGCCTTTGCTGTCTTTGATCCGGGGGGGGGGGGAATTCATTCAGAATTTTCCCTCGAAAGCTACCAAGAGGAAACCACAAATGTGTAGTGATCCTTCTCACCTAAAATATCACAATAAATTCATAGATTTGAATGGAATATTCTGGTCTGATGATGTTGATTATCCTCAACCCTTTGATTCGGTTGCATCAATTCTTGCTAGTGTAGCAGATTATATTATGGTGAGTCGACCTCTGAAACCTATCACAAGGGCTGACATTAATAATGTGCCTCAGTAAGTTCAAGACTCTGTACATTTTGTGACCGAAACACATGGGAAAGCTGAATCTTCCATCACAGGGGATGCACTCCCTGTACAGGCGCCTCAACGCATTGGGGACACTGGGGATGTTTCCACTACTATTGTGAAGGGTTATGGGGATCTGATCAGCAAGCCTAGAGCTGTTGCTAACCTACAGGGTCCAGGGAAGAAGGAAAAAGGGAGGAAAGGAAAAGGTAGAACGCCTCTAGCATCATAGGGTGGCCCCCAGAAAAGGGGTAAGACCCATCCTCAATGAAGGTTTTCTTCCGGAATTATCAAGGGTTGTGGAACTCCCAAACTGCCAGAGCCCTTCAACACTACATTATGGCCCATAAGCCTATGCTTGTTGGAATTGATGAACGAAAGTTACTCTTTGAAAATTGGAATGGTTTTAAATGGGATTCCATGGGGTACAAGTTTGTGGCACATGACATGCATGAAATTGGGATGGACCATTTTTGGGTATTTCGGCATGAGTCTATATGTATTAACTCATGCTTGGATAAGTCTCAGAGTATTCTTCTATCTTGTAGTGTTTATGACTAGGCTTTTTCAGTGTCATTTTTTTATGCCTCAAATTCTTATATCAAGAGAATGAAGTTATGGGAGGAGCTTAAAGTGGCCTCTAGGCAAATGGATCATCCCTAGATTTCAGTGGGAAACTTTAACACAGTTTTGAGTCCTGAGGAAAAAATTGGTGGGAATTTCAATAGGGTTGCTGCTTCTGATTTCTCCATTTGCATTGATCAGTGTAATTTTTTGAGGTCACGATTAGTGGGTCTGAGTTTACTTGGTGTAGATACACCTGGAGTGCGAGGAAAGCTAGAAATCTTGACAGATGTTTTATTCAGATGAGTGATCATAATGTTTCTAATGGGATCTCTGGATTTACACTTCCTAAACATCACCCAGATCATAACCCTATTTTGGTATACATTATCACACAATTTACAAGGTCAATTCCTCTTCCTTTTCAGTTTAATAAAGGGTGGATCATGGAACCTAGATGCAGGGAAAGGGTGTTAGAAGCATGGAGGACTGAACCACATGGAATTCCACTCAAGAGGTTTGCTCAGAAATTGAAATTTCTCAAGGATAGTCTTAAGGAATGGAGCAGAATGTCTTTCTCTAAAATTGATTCTGACATCAAGGCTGCTGAGGAAGGGATCTCATCTATTCAGAACTCTGATCAGCATCAGGATATCCCTTCTAGATAGGAAGTTCTGGCTCCTAATAAACTGGATAATCATTTAAAAATCAAGGAGAGGTTGATTAGAAATAAATTGCATGTTAGATAAGGGATGAAGATAGGAACTCAAAGTTTTTCAATAGGATGCATTGGGAGAAAAGGGCGAAGACAAGGGATAAATCAATTAGCATTAATGGCCAGTTATTCACTTCTGAAAATGAGATTTCTTTGGCGGTTGTGGAACACTTCAAGGGATTTTATTCTGACAATGGACATGTTAATATATATATAATTGTGGGAAATATCAACAAATGCATTGGGGATTGTAACAACCATCTTCTTGTCACTCCCCCTCTCAAGGAGGAAATCAGAACAGCTCTTTTATCATTAAATGTTGACAGTGCCCCTGGTCTAGATGGGTTCTCTAACAAATTTTTTGTTTCTTTATGGGATGTTGTGCAGGATGATTTTACTCTGGCCATCAGGAACTTTTTCACTCATGCTTACTTTCCATATGGGATGAACTCCTGCTTTATTACCCTATTACATAAGAAAGGTAATTCTCTTGACATAAAGGACTTTAGGACAATGCCTCTGGGAAATAATATCCATAATCTAACCAGTAAGATCCTTATGAATAGGCTGGGTCGGGTGGTTGGTTATATGATTACAGATAATCAATTTGGTTTTGTTCCTGAAAGCAATATTCAGGAGTGCTTTTTCACTGACTCGGAAAGTGTTAATCTCATGAGAAAGAAGGATAATGCATGAAACCTTTCTTTGAAAATTGATATTTCAAAGGCATTTGTAACACTTAAGTGGAGTTTTCTTTTGGAGGTCCTTAAAAGCTATGGTTTCTCAAATGATTTTGTCAAATTGATTAGCACCATTATCTGCTCATCAAGGTTGTCCATTTGGATTAATGGTACAACTAGGGGTTTCTTTCCATGTACCAGTGGTGTTTGACAAGGGGACACACTCTCTGGTCTTTTGTTTTCTATTATTGAGGAGTATCTTAACAGATGTATTAATGATCTTGCACACATGTGTATGTATAGGATAATTCGGGCCGGTATGAATGAATTTTCTCCATCTCATTTGATGTATGCTGATGACATTATGCTGTTTCGGGAAGCCTCTAGGAAGACTATTTCCTCTATTAAGGCCATTTTTCAACATTATAAGGAAGTGGATGGTCAAGAGATTAGCTGTGAGAAGTCATTTTATTTTTGTTAATGTTGTCATGACTAGGAACTAGAACAAGATTTTTTGATCTCTTGGTGTTAAAAAAGGATCTTTTCCCTTTCAATACCTTGGCATTCCGTTATTCTGGGGAAACATGAAGAGATAGTATTTACAGGGGATTTACTTTGGTATTCTCAACCAACTTTCTAGATGGAAAGGGAAGGAGATGTCCATGGCTGGGAGGATATGTATTTTCAACTCAGTGATAACATCTAAATGTGTGTCCCCCTTCTCTCTTTTTTGGTGGCCCATGGGGCTCATTAAGAAGCTACAAAGTCTGATAAAAAACATTGTCTGGACAGGGTCAATTCATGAGCGCAAGCTCATTACTGTTTCCTGGATGGAGTGCGCCAAGCCTGTTGAACATGGGGGTCTTGGGATCAAGGAACTCAGGAACATTAATGATGGACTCATTGGGAAGTTCACCGAGGGTCTAATATCCAAAGATAATTATGGTGATTTTTTAGTTAATCGACTCAAAGGTAGGTTAATGAATGGTTATAAATAGTACCCTGCTTGATCTGTTTGGTCTGCTCTCAAATGCTCCTTCATGAATATTATGAATGACACAAAGTGGTTTCTTTTTCATGACTCTAACCTCAATGTTTGGACCACTAATTGGCTTGATCGGCCACTTCAAGACACTATGGATATTCCCTCTGGTGCTGGGCATCTCTCCATTGCTGATTTTGTTTCTAATCAGCATCCTTTTGACAACATGATACCTCCTCAGGTGGAGTAGGAATTTCAAGATTATGCTTTCATGGATTGTGACACATTGATATGGAAGCATAATAGGAATGGCCAATTTACTAGTAGGGATCACTATCAGTTGTCTTGTGGAAGATCTTGTAGTTCATCTGTATAGCTCATGAAATACAGGTCCTCTTTCATTTATCCATCTCGTTTCTTTCTTATATGGCGAATTTGGAAGAACCGTGTTCCCACTCATGATTAGATTAAGCGGTCTAGTTTTATGTTCGCATCTGCATGTTACTTATGCATGCGTGCTGAAGAAGATGTTAAACACCTATTTGTGGAGTGTGCATTTTCCAAGAGGTTATGGGATTATATTTGCGATCTGTTTGGGCTGCAGGTGCACTAGCTACTGGTGATGGACCTATGGCAGGGCTGTCCATTTTCTACTATAGTGAGCAGGTGCAGAATTTCCTTCTGGTAGCTACTATGGCTGTGATTGCAGCCATCTGGGCTGCTCGGAATGATGGAGCCTTTGATGATTGAAAGGTTCCCATTCGAGCTAGCATGATGGATCTTCATTAGGAGGTTTTTGCTGATTCGAAGGTCCAATCTGGTGTGATGTCTAACACTGTTTCAGACTTGCAGATTATGCTATTACTTGGGGTTTCTGGGAAGCCTCAGAAGCCAAAAATGACCAGATATATTCACTGGATTTTTCTGATCAGCCCATGTATCAATGTTAATGTGGATGGACCTTATTCCGGTGCACCAATCCCATTGGGGTGCGGTGGTGTTTTTCGTACGTACCGTGGCATTGTGGAAGGATGTTTCTATCAATTCACTAGCATTGGTGTTGCTTTTGAAGATGAGTTATGGGTGATTGTTCATGCTATCAAGTATGCTTTTTTATATAATTGGAACATGATATGGATTGAATCTGATTCTCATCATGCGGTTCAAGCCCTACAAAAAAGAACACAGAATGTGCCTTGGTGGATATTTCCAAAGTGGGTTGAATGTCTCGATCAGGTTAGTCGCATAAACTTGATTGTCTCGCATTCTATTCGATAGGTTAATCAGGTGGCTGATTCATTTTCCAAGAAGGGAATCATGGTGATGTATCTGATATGGTCATTCACGATCCATGATTACTGCTCTTCGCTAGTGGAGGCGGATATGTGTGGTGTTTTTCACTCTCGGTCCTGTAATACTCCTTTTATTGCATGAAACTCTTCTTCTTTTGCCTAATAAATTCTTTTGGGACTGGTTTTGATCGGATCCTGGACATTCATGGTATGTGAAATAAAAAAGTGTGGTTTTTCTTGAAATACATCCATTTATTTACTTTATTAGTGCATGTGTATTTTAAAGAGATGAATCATGGGTTAATAATACCAAAAATAGTTTGTTGAGTATATCATATCCACCAAATTGGAGCATAGTGTGTGTGACCTTACTATACAATTAGTTTTATAATACCAATATATATGATTTGGTTAGTCTATATTATATTTATGAACCATTATTAAGGATTAAAAAGATGATAACCAATAATAACACATGTTAATCATATGTTTTCATATATTGCAGTAAAGGGATCTCTATTTAGACCTTATATAAATGATATTTCACAACCTATAACTATGAATCTAATTTCTCACAATATGGTTTTTGGTGTTTGAAAATGGATGGAACCTGAAGGATTCGTGCTAATGGTGAATGTGAGGGATAATGGAATGATTTAACTCATGATAAACTAAATGAACTGAGAACTGAAAGGAGAAATATTATGATTATGACTTTTCATCTATCATGATATATGATTTACAATAAAACATTGTTCTGTTTTGGAACATCTTAAATAACCAGAATATGTAAAAGAATTTAAATTTTAATAGTTAAATTCTATAGTGGAAGTAAATTTAGATTTTATTTATATTTATAAAGTAGGAAGGAGAACCGAAGAGAATATATCAATTGAAGGGGTATATATTCTATATAAGTAAATGAATGTAATAATGAAATGAATTTCCATTAAATTCAATGTCTTATATATTTTGAAGTTATGAGTTATCTGATTAAATAACATAACAAATTGGTTAACTCTTAGAATATTAAAGGACCCATTTTATGATAAAAATTAAAATAAATAGCAAAAGTGTTTAGGTATTGTGCATCATATATTTATTTTGTAAAACTATTATCTTTATGATATTAAAGTAAAAATAATCATGAAACATGTATGTATTGTCCTAAAATAGTTTTCCATTAAATATTTGAAAACATATATTGACTGGTACAAATAAAAAATAATGGGTTTTTAGTAGTAACGTGATATTTTTCAAGAACACAAGATTATGGTATATATAACCCTTAATGTGTTCCTCATGTTTAGATATCAATTTTGTGTTTTGATTATTATATAATTCACTCTAATGATATATATTATATAATTTGGGGAAACATGAAATTTTATACTGATTTTATGATAATGTGCTTTAGGTCATCTTTAATGAAGTTTATTATAATTTTTTATTTAAGGAATATATTCAACCATCTACTATTTTATTTTAGGAAAAATGTTAAAATAAAATTTTAAAATCATATATAACTTTATTAGGTTTTTATAGAGATTAATGTTATAATGATGTTATAATGAATCAAGTCATTCAATTGGCTATTATGTGGCATTGTGATATGATTCATTTTACCAAGGGATAAATGTTAAACCTTATCTTAAAAAAATACGTGCGATGAACTTTGTTGAATTTGTTAATTTTGGATTTGGTAACATAGATTTTAGAGGAGTCTTATGATTAACTATTTAGGGAATGTATTATGATGATTTTGGTTGTTGTAGTTCATTTTTATAGATTAATGTATTGAATTTATCCATTTTGGATAAGATATGATAACCATTTATGTTTTGATGATAAGTATAGATATAATGAATAATATATAATTATTTTATGGATTTATTGACTTGTAAAATGTTAATTTTTGTTACTTATGAATGAAAAATTCATCTTGAATATTCATTTGTTGGTGTAGAATATGATGTAGAAATTCATCAAAGAAAAAAAAGATGAAATTGTTCTTATGAAATGGATATAAATCAAGTACATAAATTTTATCATTTTATATATCATGATATAAAAATAATCCCTCAAATTTTGCAAAAG
The DNA here is from genome assembly GCA_963277665.1 of Viscum album. Taxonomy (NCBI): domain Eukaryota; kingdom Viridiplantae; phylum Streptophyta; class Magnoliopsida; order Santalales; family Viscaceae; genus Viscum; species Viscum album. The sequence goes on from OY728129.1 coordinate 6,125,648, forward strand.
TATCCTCAAAAATAATTTTACACTTTTATCACCATTTTTATGAATCTATGGTCACTTCACATGTCAATGAATTATGGTTTTTTGATTTTCAACTTTCCCATGGTTAATTTCTCAATATATCTCTTCTAGTTCTTAGATTATAGTTTTCTCCACCATTTCTTCAATTTAACTTCCCAACAGTTTTATATATATATTGAAACACAATAATGTACTATTTCTTGAAACCATAATTTTTTACCACTTTCCACTTTTAAAATAAGTTTCATTACCCATATGTAAAATATGAGTTCTCAACAAAGTTATTTTCAAATATCGATCACTTGATCGCCATTAAAAAATGTGAGGGTAGAATTTCTTTATTAGGGAATGATATAATGTAACAAAGACAAAAAAATATTATGAAAATATTATAATCTAGATATGTTTTTGAACACAAAACACTGAGACTTATGAAAATTGTGATATATTATAAAAATACAATTCAATAAATATTACTAATATGACAGAACTGTTGAATTGGAGGGTATGAATATGGGTAAATAAATTATGATATATATATATATATATATATTGGTACTACTTAGTAATAATTTATATATTATTTATGAGTAAATAAGTACAGAAGTTTTAGTGAAGTAATTTCATGTTTCAAAAACCAATTCTATTAAAAAATGATATTATTTTCATTTTATTTATGGAAATCCAAAAAAAAGATCCAGTTTTTTATAATTTATATTATAAAATAAAAATATTTTTAAAAAATTCATATCAGAATACATTTAGAGTGAAAACATGGTATTTGTTTTGGAAAAGATTATTTTTTTCATAAATAATTTAATTTTTTTCAATATATGTTTATTTTTATGCTTAATATTTTTCATCTAAAAATAGTTTTTCATTTAATTATTAAAATTTATTGTAAAATTAATTTATTACAATTATATAGATTTAACCAAGAAAAATTGACATGATATTTAGAATAAGGGACTTCCATTTTTTAATATTACCCTTTTATATTTTTCCATTATCGGTCATAATAGTAAAAAATATTTATCAACATAGTAAGGGTAAAATGGAGAAAATAGGTATAACACCAAGAGATAAGGTCTCAAAATCATAAATAAACATGTAATTATTTCATTTTATTGAATGATATGAACTATAGGATTCTAAAACTTGAATAGATTTCATTTTTTTCTATTTTTCCATGATAATTCAATTTATATTATTTTAAGTAATGAAAATTACAAAATTTCAATCTCTTGCCTTTGATTTTGGTACATTTTTTCATAAGGATAAAAGAGGATAAATAAGGTTATGGAGGTTTATTTTGAATGAATAATTAAAAAGATAAATATAATAAATGATTTTTAAAATAATAAATGAAACGAAATTTAGGTAACATTTTTGGTTCAATAAATTATTTAGATAAATATAAAAATATAGGGATGTGTTAACGTGTTATAATTTAATTCTATAACACAATTTCTGACTTTATAATCAAATTAAAGTAATAGGTTAAAAATGGCATTGATGATATTTTATGAAAAAATTTATTTTAAAAAATTTTATAAATATAATAAAACATAAAAGAGGTCAATTAGAAAATTAAATGTTTAAAATTTCATACATTTTCATTTATGATACAATTTTTAACATATTAGTAAAATTTTAACATTTTGATATTGAAAAATGTGTTACTAGAGTTATGGATAAAATTGGATAAAGAAGGGGTTAAATCAAAATTTAATGTTTAAAATGAATAAAACCCTATTATAGTTTCATTAAAAGATGATATTTTGAAATTAACTTACTCTTATTAGAATAAATATTTATTTATAATCATTTAGAGAGAGAGAGAGTATATTTTAATAATTATTTGTAATTCCAATTATGTTCTTTCCGTCCCTAATAAAATATTACACTTTCTCCCTTTTATTTACACTACAATGATTCATCTAGATTAAAAATACCATAATAACCCTCTTAAAAATTCAATATCCATTAATTTGAGGATATAATAATCCAAAAGACTATTCCAAATGTCCTTAATAAAGGAGCTACAGGTGTCCTATCGAAGAGTTGATAACCATATTACTCAAGCACTTTCAATTTATTTATCATATACGTCCTATAAATATGTGGTATTCATTATAAAATATTAAATTAATAATTCTTAAAACAATTTAATGTTATTAATATTATCTAACCAATGATATCCACCATATATTCTATCAAATGGGATGCAAAATTATAGCCCGTGAGTACGTGTGGACTACCACTTTTACATAACAAAAGAAATCATTTACCATACCTATCATTAATGGATGGATGTTATGATGGGTTTTATAGTTTATATATGATATTAATGAAATGATTATTGTATTGGATTATAAAATTATATATACCATTATATATGCCACAATTTAGGAAAATTATAACATTTCTTGTGTGGAGGGATGAACTATAACCTCTAGAAATTAATGTGATTAATATTTCATTTCTAAATTACATGTATAATAATAATTATTTATTAAAAGAAAAAATATGATATAAATGATTTGATAATTATAAATGACTTATGTATTATTATTTACCTTTATTTCAATCCATTTGGTGGAGAGAGAAAACAAAGTTCACGTGTACCTCTGAGTGAGCATCTCTAAGAATAGCGTAATTCATTTATATATATATCTATAATGGGTGACTATATATATATGTTGAATATGTATGATAGTTTTTCTCTTTAATAATATTCTGGAGATTTTGGGACTCTGATCCATGTAAAATTACTAGAAAAATATAACCAAAATTTCATGGAAAATATAATAGCGAATTTTTAGAAATGATGATTTTAAATTGGTATTAATAATACATGGGTCGTAAAATGTTGTAATTGGATCATAAATGTTATTATAAGTATGAAAAATAATATTTTATATAATTATAATAAAATATAATTTTATTATATATGATGTTAAAAAACTTTTAAGTATGTTTTATTTAAAGTAATATATTTTTTTCTTACATTTATTTCTCTGAGACATAAGTGATATTCAACACTTAATTCATTAATGAGGGGTATATACTAACCATATATTTATTTTATGATTATTATAATAAATATTGTGGGGCTATTCAAATCCGTATAAAGTCATTATTTTAATGAGGTTATGATTATACATTTACGAAGTTAATAGGGGGTTTATGTAATAATCTCATTCTTTATCAAGATTATTCATGAATACTTTTATGATGAATATTTTTTGTAATATACATATCATGAGACACATAAATTTTTTTCTAATAATTTCATTTCTTGATAATTAACACCTTCCTCTCATTTTCCACTATTTAAGTACTTAATTGAGTGAAGGAATATTTTTATCGAATATTGACCTCATTTCTCTCTTTGGTTAAAAATAATTTTTCTTCGAAATCCATATTTTTTGTAAAAAATAACAAGAACCTTATTACTGAAATCCAATTAAAATTTAATTTATTTTTTACCCAGGATTTATATCTTAAAAAGTGTTTTAATATGAATCTTGTTGTGATTTTAGAAAAGAGTTATATTTTAACTTTTATGGAAAATGTGAATGGAATATTTGTTTTAATGTATAGAAAATGAAAAAAATTTCCAACAACCATGAACAATAATTTTTTTGAATCATCTTTTAAAACTGAAATGGTTCTTTTAAAAAATTTCCAAAATATTTTGAAAATTTATAGATTTTATAGAAGTGATTTAAATATAAAATTGTATTTTCCTATGGAATTAATCTATGGGATATCTTAAATTATTTTTAGCTAAAATGACATCCATTTATTTTACTTTTTCTTTACAAGGCATATGATATAATGATATTATCTTATTCTTTCTCTATATAGTTTATGATTTTGATGATGAGATTTTTATAGAATCTATTTTCTTTCAACATCATATGATATATAATTTATGATTTTTGATATTATAAAACAGATATAGATTGAAATAAATTATTATATAGATGGGTATGGAATTATATAACTCTCTAATGTGTTGGGTAAATTTGGATAACTAATGAGGTAAAAATTTCATGTGTGAATATAATTTCCTTTTCATAATTTTATGAATGGAACTTGATTTATTATATATAATATTATTCTTGATCCTTGTCTTTATATCAATAATATTATGCATAGAACTAGTTTTAATATCTATAATATATTTATGGGCATGGTTTAATGTCTGTAAGATTATTTTTGGAATTCGTTTCTTGTATATAAGATTATTCGAGGGAAATATTTCTTATCCTTAAATTAAATAATGTAAAATTTTCAATTTATACTTATCCATAATGTTATACACTTATTTATATTACCATATTCATATTTTTATGTTATTATTATAAGGAGCACGACATACTACTGACGATTTCACACTCTTTGGAATATTTTATCTTATTATGGTAATCTTTTTTCCCATGAATCATGTTTATGATATTTGACCGAATGTTTAAGAAAATTGTAATTTAAGATCATTATCTCACACCCGTAAGTTTATCATATGGTAATGTAATATCAATGATATATATTTCTTAGTTTATCTATACCGATCATATGATATCACCCTTCTTGTGTTTTCCTTAACCAAGTAAAGAAAAAAGGTTTCAATTATGATATATTTTAGATGAGTTCTGGTTATGAAGAACAATGTGCGTGATAATGTAGAATAAATATGAATAACATATATATGAATCTATGTTTCTAAATATAATATTTATTTTTTATGAAGGAAAGGATTGTAATGTTATGTACTGAATATTCGTACAATAATATGTGATATTTATGTATGAAAAGAGTGGGTTACTATAATCTTCATCATATATCACAAATAAGTAGAAAAATATTAATTATAAGGTATGTTTGAAAGGTTTACATTTGATATAAATAAATATTATGATGAAAATAAAGTAAATTTAAATGAAAATGTCCAAAAATTAATGTAATGATATTTTATAATAATCATTTATTTAACTTACTTAAAATTAATAATAATCCTATCATTAGAAATGTTAATGGGATATAGTTTAAGAAATCAACCATCACCCATTTAATGGTCACTTTTATTTTTATGACTATATTAATTTCCCTTTAAAGAGTAAAATAACTACTATTGTGGTAATTGTTAAAAGGGGTTACAAAAAGATAAGTAAAATGGTTACAGATAAAAACATTACAAAACTTGTACACATTTTATTTTATGAGAGTATTTGTAACATCCTAGGTTAATAATGAATATTACATTTTTCATAACTATTACTATTTGTTAATTAAATATTAATTTTAATTTAAATTGGTTGTTAGGTTCGATTACTTACCCGATACGCAACAACGTGTTTCTTTGAATTCATAAGTTGCACACAACGTTGAGTTATACTGAAAAATAATATAATATTATTATAATTTTAAAAGGTAGAAAACACATTGCCATTGTATTAGAAAGAATGAATAGAACTAACTAAAATATGATTATATATGTTTTTAAATGTGTTTACTTTTATCTAATAAATGTTAGAGTCTTAAAATGTGAATGAATCTAATTTTAAGCATAAATAGTCAAATATTCATTAAAAGGTAGATTTACCGTCTTTTGATGGTGAAATCTCTTTAAATATAGTTTTTTTTCACATTTATTTGTTATATTTGAAAAAAATTAAATTCTTTATTATAATTGGGATATCAAAATTTTTTTTGGGTAAAAATATGGTATTTTTCTAATACAATTTATTTTTCTATCAATAGTGAAAAATACTATATTTTTATTTAAAATTGACTTTTAATATAATATATATATATAAGGATATATTATATTTTTAATTGCTTTTATAGTGTAATTTTATTATGTTTTTATAATTTAATACAATTTTTTTCATTGTAAGTAAATTCATTTTGAAACTAGATATAAATAAGTGTCAATCTTTTGATAGTTATTATTTATTAAAAACACGCTTTTGTGTATTAACAACGGGAAATAATTTAAAATTAATTTATTCCACTTCTGGGTTTTGAATTTTTCAAAATATATTCTATATTTGGAATCAGGAGGTCCAAATTGTGTAAATAGGTTACTTTTATATTTAGATAATATTTATATTTACTTCAGTAAATATTTTATTTACCTTAGTTAAACGTTAAATCTAGTAATATGGGTAAAAAATAATATTATAATAATATTAAATCACCCTAAAATGTTTAATAATCATATTTGTTGATAAAAGTGTGACCATTTTTATCCTTGGTTAAATTTTGGGACTCTATTGAGCCACATGGGAGTGATATTGACACTTTATATTAATAAATCAAAGTAAACACAAATATGACTTAAACATATATATTTTAGTAAAAAACATTTACATGGGGTTATATGATTTATCTATTTGTATATAAATATAAATTTGAAATAAAAAATTATTTCATACATCATGGTAATTTTTTTATAATTATTATACATAATATAAATAAAATTATTTATGACACAATAATGATGCGAGGTTTACCTAATTAATGAATGGTTTAAATAGATAAGATTATAATGATTAGAAAAATATCCAAAACATATAAAATTATTATTGAATGATTTTATTTCGAACATGAGTCATATTATCATCTAATTTAATATTTTTTAGACCTTAATAAACCTAAAATCGTTATATAATAAAATAATATTATTAAACATTCCAAAAAATCCCCTCCTACCCCTTATAAAAAGGCCTTACTTCTAACCCATTCCTCACATTTATCAAGCCCCTTGCCTCATCCAACATCTAACGAATTAATATCCCTAAATTACTATGCACCACCTAGAATCCTTTCCATAGTAAGAATGAATTTCATGTAAACCATTTGGTTCAAACCAATGGGAGATAATAAATTTAAAGGTAATGTCTTCTCTTAAGTTCTTTTGTTTAATTTCACTTCTCCAATCCCATAAACTCTTTTAATTATAATATTTTATAAAAATGATAGTATCATGAATATAATAGGTTTTTGTTGTGATAATTATTCTAACTACACTCACACACACCTCAATCTAATGGATTAATAACATACTATTTCTATGGACGACGAACTACTGCCTTACGAAACGATGATTGTTCAATCTTTTCATAACACCTCTCATGTAGCCATTATTATGGAACTCTATTTATATATGATATATATTATTATTATGTTTTATCTATTCATCTGTAATTTTTATTTAGAAAAATAACTTTATTCTTTCCAATATCTGTAAATACCATAATTTCATTCGAGGAAGTGCAGACAACTGCCCTCTCAAGGTGATATGATTCGTTAATGACATTCATGTAATCTATGACAGATGGAATTAATGAAATTAGGTAACATATATATCTTATTATATTATAGTTGAATTATAATATAACTATTTATTATTAATTTTTCATTAAATTAAATATGAAATAGAAATGAAAGTAGGTTTCTTGCCTACGTACGACTCACCATCTATATGAAAGGTGCATTTCATTTTTTATCTCCAAATTTTATGTAATATTATAAATACATAAATATGATGGATATATAAAATATAAATGATATCTAAATCACGAATATAATTATAGGGAAAATGGAATTTTGACCACATGAACAACTTGTAATTATAAGAAGTTCATTTTTGGCTCCTGTACCAAATATCGACAAATGACAATTACTAACATAAATTATTGAATAATGTTTATAACATAGAAATAAGTGATAAAAAATTAATGATATCCTCGTAAAAGGTTTTTATGCAAGTATAAATAAACATTATCTTATTATTTAGTAGATTAATGAACGAACGGGTCAAGTCAGACACTTGGTAAGGGGTTTCTTATCTCACTTTTAATTCAACGAGATTTCCATTGTTCGCCACTTATTTCTTGAATGTGTTGTATTTTGTAATTATATTTGATATATATTATCATGATTCTATATTTATTCATGGTATTATATGATTAATTTGTATGTTATTAACTTTTGGTCATACTAATAGATTGATTACAACTTGGTAAGGGGTATTCCTCTCACTTTTTATTTTATGGAGATTCATGGTATATTGGCCACTATTTAATTTTGTGTGGTATATGTACTACACATGATTGTATTAATTGTGTAATATACTATAATTTATGGGTATTTACATCTTCATCATATGATCATTCTTTCATTTCATGTATGTTTCGTCAATTACCAAATCGACGAGGGAATATTTCACCCTCCGAGTTATAAAAGACTTCATTTATGTCATGTATTTTTATTTCTAATTTCTTTTGATGGGATATATTATATTATATCCTTATTTATGTAAATTATTTTTCCATGAGTTGATATAAATTTTCAATCCCTTCAACTCATTTTCTAAATTTTAAAGAGATGCTGTAAGGTTTTTGAATTTCTGTAAGATATATTCTTAACCCAATTTCAATTATTTGGGTTTAACATATACTTATTGATTATGTCGTGATATTAATATGTGTGAATTTTATATGATTGTTTTATACCTAATATCCTATTATATTGGGTTTACTAATATTTATCACAAATAATTATGTCATTGATTTGTCCTTAATCTAACGATATGATCATTGCAAGGGACTTTGTCTCAGGTTACATTCCGTTGAAACTTATTTATTTTTATATGACAATTAGATTTTATATGTTGTATATACATCCCTTTGATGCATTATATCATGAATATTTCTATTATTATGATATTATAAGCTTTTACTGATCTTATTCATCAATTATTTGTATTCACGAGTCTTTCATTTTGTTAAAAACACTTTAACTAAAATATAGTTTTAAATGTTTTAAAGATTTATTCATCTAAATCCTTCTCATTATTCCACCTGTTTTAAAAATTGTTTTAAAGATTTATGTATATGAATATTAATTTTTTAAAATGTTAATTACATTAAAATATTTAAAGTTGTACGGGACACTTGGATTCAACAATCTCTTTATTGAATGTTTTAAATGGTTTTAAAAATGGTTTTAACAAAGAAATTATTATATCAACATCTTGAAATGATTTATTGTGATTAGAATGTGGAAATTTTATATTTTATTTATTATTGATTTATGTTTTATGAATATGTTATGGTTATTAGTCATTGTTTATGTATTCTGGTGGTTCTGTGATAAACCAAGGGCCAGGTGAGCCCGAGACAGCCCTCCAATGCATTGGGTAATGTGACGGAGGTAAACATTAATGTTTCTCCTAAGAGATTTTATGAATATACTATGATGGTTATTCCAACTTAACTCCATTGATAGCTATTATAGCTACAATGTAAGTATGATATGGATCCCACAAGTTACCTTTATGATTTATGATTTCTATGTGTTATTCCTAAATCATATGATTTCATGAGGTATGTTATGATAAAAAAGTATAGTTTCATTGTTTTGTATTTATTGATGGATTAATGTCTCCTTTACATATTTTATAACCCTTAATGAGCTTTTAATGCTCATCCCATGTTTTTTTAAAATGATTTCCACAGTACATAAAGATGATCATGGTCAAGGAAAAGTTATGCTGTCTAAAACATGGAACTGGACATGTTTCTTTTTAAGAGATCTTATTTTATGAAAAAATGGATTCTGAGTAGTAGTTTCAACATGTAATTTTCATGTTTATATGTAATAGTTATGGCCTAATTCTCTAAAAATATAAACTTTAAAATATCCTCAATGTGAATTATTTATTTAATTCATGATTATGTAATTTTTTAAGGCTGGGACATTATAGTTGGTATCAAAGGTCGGTTTAGATAACTTTTGAGGTTTGGGTGTTATTTATGCATAAGTGAAAAACCCATAATGGTTAAAATATTATTAATATTCATAGTTAATTTAGAGGTGATAAATGGTTATTACATTTTGGGGTGAAAAATGAAAGGTATTAGAAAACCTTTGATAAAACAAATATTTTACATTTGTTTTTGATAAGTTGGGATCTTTTAGTTTTTGGAATGTTATGAAATTGTATAGTTTTTAAAAAAGGACAAAAAACAGACCAGGTGACAACCCATCGTGTCAAACAAAGCTTTGGGAATTGAACCCAAAACCAAAGTGCGATTGTGATTTATCGCATACCACTAGACTATGTGAAGTCCCTAGTTAGTATGACTAATTATTTTTAGTTAAATGATTTTATAGATCAAGAATAAGTTTAATTGGGATATTATGTTTTAAAAATGGGAATCCATTGTGTTGTAACATTATTTTGTGATGAAGTAATAAAGATTATTTTAGAAGATATTCCCTCTTTTTGGAACACTATATTCTCAAGGAAAATAAAATACCGAGGGATTTAATTTATGGAGTAATGGTTGAAAAATTATTTTGGAAGAATCTATAATTTAATTGTAGATATAATGTGATTTGGGTTATTTATTGTAATGATTAATCTATCATTAAGAATACTTGTTTAGGTTATCTACACTTCAATGTGAGACTTTAAGAGTAGTCAGTTTTATTTGGTGACAAATGTAAAGATTTACTGTGGATGAATATGTGATTATATCCTTCAGATTTTTGAGTTAAAATCTTAGTATGGGTGAATTTGAATAATTTTAAGGACAGTTGTATATTGAATGGTATTTCTTGAACTTTGGGTTCTTTTTATTGAATTTTGGAGATTATGAGTACTATTTATTTTTATAAAGGATTATCTTTTTGGGGATTATCTAATCTTGTACTAAACAATTTTTGTTTTGGTTGATGTATAAATATAGGAGAAATATATAGTTCATCATTTTTTAGATTATTTGATTTTCTAGATGTTTATTCTAGCACTTCAGGTGTGCCTATGTCATCATGAATACATATTGTTTGGAGAAAAGATGAGTTTGTGGTATAATTTATTTAAAGTACGACACTCTACATGACAAGTATGTATATTTACTTGTGATCATAGTCTATTTATTAAAAAAATACTTCAACTATATGAAAATGATCTTGGAGAAGAAATGTTATAAGCTCTCTTTTGTCATCATAATTTTACCAAACCACAAATTTATGTTATTGTGGTGGTCAACTTTTCATGATCATATTATCTATCACTCACGGTGAATAAATAAGAATTAGTTTCTCTTCCATATCCATGTTTTCATGGAATCCTAGTATCTGTTGTCTTCGGAGACCGTTTTACTTCTCTTCCATTATTTTAATGTGATATTTGTATCAGCTCTTTTTCCAATGTGGGACTTTTAGTTATGTTTCCAAGACTAATTTTAAAATTGCGAGGGCAGAATTCCCAAAACCGGGGAAGGATGTAACATCCCAAGTAAATAAAGAATATAAAATTTTCATATTTTTTAATATTTTTAATAAAATATTAAATTTAATTTAAAAGTTATTCTATGTTCGATGGTGTAGCTAAAACAGAACAACGATTTTCTTTGAAATATTACGTTGAACACACCGTTGAGTTATACTAAAAAATAATATAATAATATTATTATTTTAAATGGCAGTCAACACGTAGACATTTTATTGGAGGGAAGGAATATAAGTAACTAAAATATGATTATATATTTTTGTTAAATGTTTTTACATTTATCCAATAATTTTTATAGGCATAAAATTCATATGAACATAATTTTAAGCATTAATACTTAATATTCTTTAAAAGCATGATTTACCGCCATTTGTCAGAGAACCCTCATAAAATATAGTTTTTGTTCCTTTTATATGTTCTATTTGAAAAAATAAAATTTATATTTATAATAGGGACATCAAAATCTACTTAGGTAAATTTTTTGTATTTTTCTAATAAAATTCACCATTTAATGAATAGTAGAAAATAATGTATTTTAATTCAAAACTGCCTTTTAATATAATATATTAATAAGGATAGATTACATTTTTAATTGGTTTTACAGTTTAATTATATGATTTTTTACCATTTAATCCAATTTTGTTCATTGGAAGTAATATCACTTTGAAATTAAACATAAATAAGTGTCAATCTTTTGATAGTTATTATTTCTTGAAAACATGATTTTTTGTTTTCACAGCAGGAGTTAATTTTTAATTAATTTCTTCCACTTTTGTGTTTTTAATTTGTAAAAATGGACTCCATATTTTTTATTAGGAGGTAATAATTGAGTAAATAGAAAAATTTTACTTTTAGAAAATATGAATTTTTACTTCAGTATATATTTTATTTACCAGTGTAAAAGGGTAAATCTTGTAAATATGGTTAAAATATTAAAATTATAATAATATTATATTACCTTAATATGTATAAGAATCATATTGGTTGATATATTTCATAAAATGGTAATCCTTTGGTTGATTTTGGGACCCCATTGAGCCACTTGGGAGTGATAATGAAACTTTATATTAATGAATTTTAAGTAAAGACAAAAATGAATTAAACATATATCTTTTAGTAAATATATTTTTACATGGGTTAATATATGTCATATCTTAGAATATACATATTCATTTGAACTATAAAAAGATTTCATACATCATCATAATTTTTTATAATTTTTATACATCATATTAATAAAATTATTTATGATACTATAATGTTGTAGTGTTTTCCTCATTAATGAATGATTTAAATAAATAAGATTTTAAAGATTAAAACAATATCCAAAAGCTATACTATTCTTATTGGATGATTTTATTTTGAAATTGAGTCATCTTATCTTCCACATTAATATGTTTTGGACCTTTAGAAACTGAATATAATTATATAATGAAACAATATTTTTAAACCATCCTAAAGAGAGCATCGTCCCTATTATAAAAAGCCCTCACTTCTAACCCATTACTCACACTTCTCAAGCCCATTGTCTCATCCAAACTCTGCCCAATTAAGCTCCCTAAATACCTCTCCTACAACAAGAAGAATTACCTTAGGAAAAAATAAATTCAAGTAATCGTTTTGGTTCAAACCAAAAGGGAGATACATGATTTAAATGTAACATCTTCTCTTAAGTTCTGCTATTTTATTTTACTTCACCAACCACATAAACTATTTTTATTCATATATTTTATAACAAAAACAGTATCCTTAATATAATAGGTTGTTTTTATGAGAATTATTTGAACCACACTTACACACATCTCTATTTAATCAGTAATGAACATACTGTTTCTGTGGACAGAGAACTACTGCCTCACGAAAAGATGATTGTTCAATCTTCTTCTACCACATCAAACGGTGGATATTATGATGGAACTGTATATATATATATATATATGATATATATTAATTTTATGTTTTATTGATGATTATATATATTTAATTGACAATTATAACTTTATGCTTTCCAATATGTGTAAATATATTAATTTTATTTGAGGAAGTGAGGACAACCGCCACTCAAGGTGATATGATTCATTCATGAGATACATGGAACATATACAAGATGGAGTTAATTATAATATGTTACATATATATCATATGTAATGATACTGTAATTATATCATACCTATGTATCATTATGTTTTCATTTCATTAAATATGAAATAGATATGAAAGTAGCATTCATGCGTACGTACGACTTACCATCTCCATGAACAGTGCATTTCATTTATTATCTCCAAATGTTATGTAATATTATAAATTAATAAATATACTTGATATATATGATATATATGATATATAAATCATGAATATAAATCATGAGATAATGGACCTTTTACTATATGAACAACTTGTAATTATAAGAATTTCATTTTTGACTCAAGTACCAAATATCGACAAAAAAAACCGTTATTAAATTTAATGATTTAATAATGTTTATAACCTGGTAATAAGTGATATAAAAGTAATAATAAACAAAAAATAGTTCTTAAGAAATTATAAATTAACTTTAGCTTATTATTATAGAGATTAAAGAACGAATAGGTCAAGTCGGACACATGGTAAGGGGTTTCTTATCTCACTTTTATTTCTGGGAGATTTCCATTGTTTTCCACTTATTTCATACATGTGGTGTATTGTGTTATACCAATTGATATATATCACCATGATTATATATTTATTAATGGTATTATTTGATTAATTTGGTGGTTATTAAATTTGATTTCATATGACTTGATTGATTACAACGTGATAAGGGGTTTTCATCACACATTTTATTCCCTTGAGATTCACGCTATATTTGAAACTATTTCTGTTTGTGTGGTTTATATACGGCATATGATTGTATTCATATTGTAATATACATTAATTTATGGGTATTTACATATTCTTCATATGATCTCTCTTCCATGTGTTGTATGTTTCGTATGTTTTCAAATCAATGAGGGAATCTTTCACCCTCCTCTTTTTAAAATACTTCATTTATGTTATGTATTTTAATCTCCACTTTCTTATGTCAGGATATGTTATTCTATATCCTTATTTCTATCCGTTTTTTGTACAAGCGATGATATAAACTTTTATATCTCATCAACTCATTTTCTTAATTTGAATGTGACGCTGTTAGGCTATCTAATTTCTATAAGAGATCTTCTTAAACCAATTTGAATTCCATGGGTTAAAAATATACTTCTTGATTATGTCGTGCTATGAATATGTGTGAATGTTCTCTGATTACATTAAAATAAATATACACTTATATTGGATGTATTCATATTTTTCACACATAATTATGTCATTGATTGGTCATTAATCTATGGATATGATCTTTGTAAGTGACATTGTCTCAATTTACATTCCATTGAAACCTATTTATTTTTATACACCAATTCACTTTTATATAATCTATATACTACCCTATGGTGTATTATATCATGAATCTATCTATTATCATGACATTTTAAGATTTTATTGATGTTATTAACCAATAATTTATATTATAGTGTCTCTAATTTTGTTAAAACCACTTTAATTAAAATATAATTTTACAATTTTTAATGGTTTATTCTTTTAAATCATTCTAATTATTGTCCATGTTTTCAAAATTATTTTAAGTATTTATTTATATGAACATCAATTTTTAAAAAATTTAATTCCTTTAAAAGCTTAAAATTGGTATGAGACAATTTGATTCTTAAATCTATTTATTTGATGTTTTAAATGGTTTTTAAAATGGTTTTAACAAATCATTGATTATATCAATATCTTGAAATTATATATTGTGATTAGAATGTTGAAATTTTATGTATCCTTTAATCTTGTTTTATGTGTTATTAATATGTTATTGTTATTGGGGATTGTTTATGTTAAAGGGTGGTTCTGTGACAAACCTAGGGTGGGTGAGCCATATATAGCTCTCCAATGCATTGGGTAACATGGTTGCCGTAAAGGTTAATGTTTCGACTAAGAGATTTATAGAATATATTGTGATGGGAATTCCAATGTAACTCCATACATAGCTATGATAGCTACAATGTAATTATGATATGGATTCCACAAGGTACCTTTTTGATTTATTATTTCTATGTGTTATTTTTAAATATTATAATTTCCTATGGTATGTTTTGATTGAAAAGTATCGTTTCATAGATTTTTATTTATTGATGGATTAATTTTTCCTTTCCTTATTTTATAACCCTTACCTAACTTTTTATGCTCATCCCAAGTTTTTTTGAAATTTTTTCCACATGACATAATGTTTAATAGGGTCAAAGAAGAGATCAAGGAAAAGTCGTGCTATCTAAAACATGGAACTAGACATGTTTCTTCTTAGTAGTTTTAATTTTATGAAAAAAATGGATACTGATTAGTAGTATTTACATGAAACTTTCAAAGTTCATATGTAATAGTTATGGCCTAATTTTTTAAAACTCTAAACCTGGAATTTTCCTCAATGTAAATTATTTATTTAATTCAAGATTATGTAATTTTATAAGGCTGTGTCCTTATAGTATTTGAATTCGTCCTCACCAGGTTATCAAAAAATATTATTTTTTCCGATATTACCATGAAAATTAATTTATAATAATTTTATACTTTATATAATGAAAATAGTTCCCCTCACATTACTTATAAAAGGTGAAATCATATCCTCAATTTCTCACACACATTAATTCATATATATTTTAAAACCCATACCAAACTTACTTCTCAAATTTCCTTTTAAAATAATATAGGTTTTATTATCCTTAACAATCAATTCTATGGGTCCTTAAGAAATGATCTAAAGGAGGCATACAAAATAAGAGGTAATCATTTTAACTAACATATTTCAATTTTTTTTCTTAATTATACATCCTCTAAATCTATTTCATTAATCATTAAATAATTAATTAAGTATCCTTAATATATTTGGAATATATTCTGTTTAAGGAACAAAAAAATATCCGCGCACTATTTCAACTAATGGGTAGTGAATGTTTTATTTATGCATACATGTGGACTACCACCTCCATGTAGTGACCCAATTATTTTTCCATAATAAAATTTAATGGATGATTATTATTATATTTATAATTTTTGTAAATTATATAGATTGTATTATTATTCTTCTAGAATCATAATATAATATCAAACTTCTTATCATAATATCCATTGGAAAAGTCTAACTTCACTCATGCATATGTGTGTACTACCACCTCCATAAAGTGATTGATGGGTATGTATTGTCTAAAAAATAGACAATAAATCATAAATTATTTTGAATCTCAAAAAAACCCATTTGGTTTTACTAATAAAAATAATTTAACTGTGGTTCTAGATATTATTATTAACATGTTTATTTATTTTGGAATTATATTCAACCATTTAATTTTCTCAGAATATTTGTTAAACTATTCATAATGATCCCAGGTGTTTTCATGAATCATTTTTCATTCAATATGTTTAGAACATAACATAAAGAAAAACCCTAAACTTGGAAAAAAATGTATAGATAATGAATTTTATGTATGTATTCAACCTTTTATTGGAAAAATGTGTCTGGGGATCATCGACCCAACGTAGGATGAATGTGTGTGTGGCATAGAAAACTACTTCTAGAATGAGGTCATGTGTTGGGTATTTTCTCTCACGAGGCCTCAACTTTTGAGATCCATGTGTAATTAATCTTCCTTCCAACATCATCACTTCAACTGGACCGATTCCTGATGCATCACATAACAATTTTATCCTCTATTAGGATCTTATATAATTAAAATATATACTGAATCTATCCATGATTTAATCTTTTAAAAGCCTTATATGTATTCTTACAACCAAGTGAAATTGATACATGTCTTCATAATTCTAGAAAAGGGTGAAAAAAGGCTTTAGAAGACCCATATGAAACACATTTAATACGCAGCCAGCCCTAAGAAACACTATATATCAAACACATTCATTGTATGTTCCTAAGAGATTACAATTTACAACTTCTCTGGGTCAAATGTAACTCTTTATCCTAAGTTAATATTACCCATGAAATTTAGTTTGCTGACCCAAATTGCAATATAGTATTCATGAAAACAATTTGATGCTCTCCTAGGGTATTTAAAAGGGTATCAAGGTGTCTAGTGTGGTCACTATGCGTAGGTTAATACAACATGATGTATTACATAAATAACCTGAAAAAAGAATCATGATAGGGTTGGATCACCCTATTCATAAATCCATGAAAATGGCTAGTGATTTTCTAAGACCAAATGATATATTTGGATACACATATTGACCATAACAGCTATGAAAAACTATACGAGGCATGTCTAAAGGGTTGTATTTAGATAAACTGATCTCAAGTTAATATTCAAGAATACCTTAGCTCCTCGAAGATGGTCAAAGAGATTATCTTTTTGAGACAGTGGATAGTTTTTCTTAACTATAATCTAAATAAACAATCCATAAACAATTTATAAATTAAGTGTTTAATAATCATTCTTTGTGAAAGGCATGGGTGAAACCCAAGAAGAATTACTTGGTCTCATAAAGTCATTATACTCTAAATAATACAAATATTTCTTTATTTCCTAAGGATCTATTGGTTTCAATATCTATGGATGAAAGGACTCTACTGGTACTCTTCAAAAAAGGTCAACTGTAAACACTACATTTCTATGATAATGTATAATATAAAAATATTTGAGAAAAAATCCTCGTAATAGTCTACTATGGGATGAAAATATACTATGTGCACTCCCTCCTCCTTAACAAAGGGAATAGAAATGTCTGTGGTAATATACATAGACCAAAATTCCATATTTTATATTTACATTCCAATAAATTTTACTCACCATCATGGAGTTAAATGATACCCTCTACTTA
The DNA here is from genome assembly GCA_963277665.1 of Viscum album. Classification (NCBI taxonomy): domain Eukaryota; kingdom Viridiplantae; phylum Streptophyta; class Magnoliopsida; order Santalales; family Viscaceae; genus Viscum; species Viscum album. The sequence continues at coordinate 6,143,883 of OY728129.1, forward strand.
TGAAAATAACACCCTATGGTGATATAATTCCACAAAGTCATGATAGTAAACTGACCAATCCAATCTGATAATGACATGAAATCATGTATTATGAACTATAAAAAGGTCCTATAAGAAGGGGTATCTAATTACATCAAGGGTAAACTCATTTCGTTTGTGTAGACCCTCAAATAATACTCTTAGCAGTGTATCTAGATTCATTAAACAAGAGTAGTACATAATTTATTTCTCAAGACATTCTATGAAGAAAAAATATAAAATTGACTAAATCCCCTATATTGAATAAGGAATATAAAATAGTATAGGCTACTAGAATATTATATTTTACTATATATGGTCTTTCACTCTGATCCTTGGGAATTGGATACAATGATTAAAATGGATTGGTCCACATATCTATGCCAAATATGGTCTATCCAAAGAAGGATTATCTTGCTGTTGATAATAATCATAAGTATGGCTATCATGATCAAAACCTCATCCTCATCTAGTCTAGTTGGAGATACACTAACTCTCATCCATACATGCCATAAATGCTCCTACCGTTGAATCTGGAGTTTGTACAGATCCCTTCTATTAGAATCATATTTTAAGGTCTGATAAAATCTTTAATGATTCCTCATATGGATGATATGATGACACTCAAGAGGGTATCTATCACACCGAGGTTATATATTCTTCTTTCAACCCAACTAATGTAATATAACAGAGGTTTCAGTGGGGTTACTCAAACTTCCACTACTCTGACACGAATCCTCATGGCAATGATTTCCACTATTGGAAGAAAAAACTCCCTTCCATGACACTAAACATCTGTTCCCAAAAATATCACCTTTCTTAAGGTTGTGATTATTGATACGATTCTGATATATGATTTCAGAAAATATATATATGGAGGGGAATTCACATTAGTATGAGTGTAATAACTAATCCCATCTTCGTAGTGTATAGCACATGATAACTCATCACCAGCTAGAAGTGGTGGAAAGTGTGGAAAATCAGTAAAATGTTCTGATTTTTCCATAATTGACAGAATACCCTATTGTAGGTCCATGACATTTATGGATAATCAAGATCTCATCATGTAATTAATCAAGTAATTATAGAAGGAAGTTTGAAAATCATCCCAGACCCTGCCCTGATGATGACCTGCTTTGGTAATCACATACCACCAGTGAATGGACGAATCACACCAAATATTGTTTGAAATATTTTCCATTATCTTCTGAGGTATCTCTTAAATCTTCAATTTATATAGTGGAATTTATCTTTGAATCCACAAATTATGTACGATCATCCCTTAAAATGGATGGAGGATGCTGTCGCTAAAGCCCATGAGTCAGATCAACCATATTAGGTTCATGTCATGGAGCACTTTTCATGGACTAAATCATATGTAGTAAAATATAATGAATATGAGTTTAATTGATCATATTAGGAAAAATAGGTGGTTCCTCGAGTGGAACAACAGGATGGATAACTGGAATCCTATGTCTCAATACCTCTAAAGCATTATTTCTTCCACCCTCCTAGATCATAACATGAGAATTTCATGGAGGTATAACTCTAAAAATTACAAACTCATGACTCCAGATAAGATTTTAAGTAAATAGATGTTATAGATGGAGAGTAACGTGAAAGGAATGGATTACCTAAGAAGGTATAGTACCTGAACTATCCGTATAAAAGTCTAGGTATTGGTATGCTTTCAATTTTTATTTATAAGGGTTCTAGTAGGTGATGGGCCAATAGAACATTGAATCAAAATTTACTTGAATGGATTTAATTTTATATGTCCTAAATTTATGTTTTTGTTTTTTGTTTTATTATATACATATATCAAGGTTTTATTAATGTTGTTTTGAATTCCCAGTTAATCAAGTCAAATATAAATTGTCATTGAAATCATCACCCAGTAAATTTATATTTATCCATTTTACATTGGGTCTCATAATATAACAGGTAAAATATAATGTGTTGAATTGGAAAATTATCCCTTCTAATCCACTAGGTCCCATAAAATTCATGAAATGAAACTGGACATCACTTAATCACATCCATAGTGCTACTCATATAACAAGAGGTATACATATGACATAGGTAAAAACTAGCTATTTAAGATTCCACCATCAACCTAAATAAAAAGACACTATTTTTATTTATGAAGACACATTAAATAACTAACCCCTTATAGATTATGTTAGAAGCACTAAAATATATATTACAATCTTATCTCACTCAATAATTATAGGTAATATAAGAAATGTAAGAAATGAAATGAACCTATATGGCATGGCATATGAATAGAATGTGAGTTCAATGTGCCTATAAAGATGCATGAAAAGATTCTCCATGACCAAATCTCACGAAATGAAAAATAATGAATTTCACAATCATAATAAGAATAATAACAATCACATAGCATGTTAAAGACCCAATATTGATTGTTATCAACTGTAATGAGAAAATTATAGAATAAAAATTATTGTTTAAGAAAACGTTGTGTTTACCACGAACGAGTGTTAGTTACTCCTATGAAATTTCTGCAGCCATGTTCTAAAGCATAAAAAATATGACGACTATTTCCTAGAAATAATATGGAATGAAAGGAACAACTCTTATATATTTTTTTCATATCAAACTCGGGTTCCACTAAGGGGTTCCTCGATCCATGTTGGCCACAAGGCCCCAAGTGCAACTCCCCAAACACTAGAGGCGTCAAACTAGTAGCATGGTATTAGGGCATGTCTTGGGGGAGACTATTCCCTCATGTTATTATGGACCACAATTGATAAGTAATAACATCAATGTTGTGGAAGCATAGTAATAACAAAACAAATTCTGGTGGACGATCATAATAATCATCCAAGAACTAAATAATCAAATGATGGAATATGGATCGTAAATAAAATATAATTTATTTAATTCTTATAAAAAAATGGAAAATTGGTATATATTTATGCTAGAAAATATGTGCAATAGAAATGGGAAAAACCAAAAATATCATCAATAATCTTATGGTTTGGTTTGGTCATCGGCTACCAAGTTCTATACTAAATAATGAAATCAAGATCATGTGTCTAAAGAAATATTCTTCCCTTTATCAACACAGACATATATATAATCATCCTGGGTCCCATTGGATAACAAGATAGAGTATGAGATAAATATCATATTCCACTAGTTTGAATGTCCATTAAAATATAAAATGTGATATAAACTAAAAAAATGTGCAGGTATATATAAATGTAATGAATTTCCAAATAAATAACTTTTACCTACTACAGAAATAAGTTGTAACTTATATGATCAAGGGATCATTTAATTAATTCATTTAAGTTATGTTTATATTGATAAGTCATATGTGGTGTAACTATCACTGAAATAATATCATGATGATAGTGATAAAGTATCCATTTTGTAAGAAGTCATCCTATGATGATAATAGTAATTATGATTCAAGGTAATAACCAAGGAATCAATGACCTCATGTGTTTAGATAACTCAGAAATAAAATAAAACCTAACTATAAGGGGTTTAAGTGTAATCCAATGGGCATCACCTAAGGTTTTCTAATATAATGGATTCTAGTAGAGTCCAATGACCACTTCTTTGAAAAAATAAGATAAGCACGAGTCAGCCCAAGGGGGTGAATCATTGGCTCTATATCCCGAAATTAATCACACTAGATCCATGTAGTATATCAATGTAATGATAATATCTAATAAAATGAATTTATCCTAATAATTCATGCCTGGAAACTGGTAGAAGACCAAGAACATGTTTTTAGGTGGTTATCTCTCTTGGGAACCAGCTCAATGAATCAAAATCAAACCTTATGAGTGATCAACTAATTCCCTTAGGATTAAAAGAATGATTCACATCTAACCACTCCTATAATGATGACAATATCTACTTGAAATGGGAATCTTATACATATATCAATCTTTAACTTAAGTCCATGTAATAATCATTCATTTTAATAATTCAATTAGTTTATTACATTTCCTTACATACTAAGTTATAATGATAAATTGGAAATTAATCCATTTGGTATTATAATTATATAATCCACTATTTAATTATTTGGGTCATTTCCATACCTTTTAGTATCACCAAAACACCGACTATAAACATGTGAAAAATGAAAATAAGTTAGAATTTTCTAATACAAGGAATATATATAAATACACTTTCCATTTATCAAATAAAAGGTTAGATGATTAATTGAAAACAATATCTATATAATGTTAAAGTGTTAATATAATGTGATAGACATATAAAATTCATTAATTTTATTATAACTCATACTATTATAATGTTCATGTAAAATTACACCAGAATGGTAGCGTAAATAGACCCACATGGGTGACCAAGGCATAATTATGGAAACACCCAACACATGGTGGTCGAAATTGAGGTCATAATAACCAATTATAAAGAACATGTATAAAATGGGATCTAGAATACAGTAAAACTAATTACAATAAAAACATAAGAATTATACGAGAAACAATTGATGAAATCCCCATGGGACAAATTTTGATAGTTTATAAAATGAAAATACCAGAGGGATGATTCATAGACCACCTATAGATTACCCATAGAACTCTATTCATACAATATCGGCCCTTAGTTTGGACTAGATCAGAAGAAAATATATGTATAAGTCAATATCTTGAAAATAAATAATTTCAGCCTATATAAAAATTGCATCTTCAAAAGGAATACAAATGAATATTGGCTTAATATTAATAGAGAACATACCAATGTGTAACTGACAAGAAGAACTAGGATCAAATCAAACATTACATGAAATATATATACTTGATCCTAGCATATATTTATAGGAGGATCCCTATATATAAGTCGGAATCTCAAACAATCCAAAAGAATAATTAAATAATGATGATGTGGGTTAATTAGAGAAATATGGGAATTTTGTAATTTCAACCAAGACAAATAGGTTTGTATGGTTTGGCCACATGGTTGGCCAAACCATGTACCATCCAAGATTGGAAAAATGTTTACAGAGGGTACTAGAAAAGTTAGGATGCACAGTTAGGGAAATAACTTGCCAATAATTAACTTCAACTCTACTAAAATTTATGGACATTTTTCATGGGCATGCATCCCTAGGCGCACTGTAAAAAAATAGGAGAACCGGCCATGGCATTATTAAACTCCCTTCATGCTTTGGGAAAATTTTTATGGTTGGGTTGAATGGTTTAGATTAACCATGTCGCCCATTTAATTATTCTACCGTCCAACGTTATGCGCTCTAAATAAGACTCGTACACCCCTAAAACATCCCTATCCTCATTATGAATCCATATTAGGTATATAATAATGAACTCGAATGAAATTTAAAAAGATACATACCTTAATGAAAAACCATGTTCTTACATAGGAAGGGGATATCATAGAAGAGTAATACATGGGAAGATCTTTTCTAAAGATGCTAAAAATGATTCATGAAATAAGAAGATTGTGTGTATAGTCTCCAAAAACCCTAAAACCCATTATTTATATCAATCATGAATTAGTAAAATATATTTAATAATTATATATTAGAAAGTACCATATATGTATTTAAATTATGGTGCAGTAGAGTTGGTAACATAGATAGGGTTCTCTATATTTTGAGATTATAATTGGTAAACTTTAGTAAAAAACCACTGTATAAATGTATGTATAGTATATCATACTAATGTTTGGGTATGTAAGTGATTGTGTGGTTTTAATAAAAATAAATCCATGTATGAATAAAAAAACTTGATATAGATTTATAATAGATTCATCGTGGGTTAATATCCCCTAATATATTTTGTTGAGCATATATCAACAATAATTATTCTACACAGTGAGCATTCCCTTTTCTACAAAACATGTTTTTCAATCATGGGGTATTTTCTTGGGTTAATTCATATTCTATATATAAAACATTATGATGTATTGATTAGATAATTAAAACTTATGTCCAATATTAAAACCTTGATATCATTTACTTAATAGAAGGATTCATGATTCATAAATATTAGCAATAATTTATCTTGATTACATTACTAATAAAAATTATTAATATTTTTATACCTTTCATTTTGTTTATATAAATCGATAGAACCCATGTGATTATTGTTAATGATGAATTTGATATATAATGGAATTAATTTCCTCATGAGAAACCAAATAAAATAGGTTGTTTAATTAATAACCTTGTTGTTTTGCCTAATAATCTATCCATTATATAATTAAAAACCACAATTTGTATTAAATTCATTATAAATATAATAAGAGAAATTATAGTTTCATGAAGACCATAGAGGGAAAGAGATTTAGATTTATATCTTTTTCGAATGTGAAAAAAAAACTCATCTGAGTCTTTAAAAAAATGCATATTATTTTATTTTTGTTATTAACTAGGAAACAAAGATAGTATTTTCTGAGAAAAAAATTAAGAGACAAGTTATCACATTAATGGAAATAATGGTCTCCCTAACATATCATCACTAAATGAATGTTCTAAACCTATAAATCATAGAAATTATAGAAATCAATTTCCAATGGAGAAAGCTTAATAATATGTCTAGGATGTTTTTTTAGTAACGGTTTTTAGATTGATGATGAAGAAACTAAAAAATGTCATATAAATGAAAGGGGTATTGAAGGAAAAGATTACATAACCCAGTTTTTGGATTAATAAGGAAGTTATATGATTTAATTTATTATGTATTTCGATTTGAGATTTTTTATATCTATTTTTTTCAATGATGTTGTTGTGATAATAATCATGAAATGTCTTAGGGTTATTATACAATAGTTTTTATTCAAGTATTGTCAAGAATATTTTTAATAGTACAGATGGCCTAGAAAAGTGATTTAGTGGTAAGATGACAATTTTGGAAAAACTTGATGGAGGAAATGATAACTACTAATATGATACCAATGTTGAGATACTAATATTTTGTTGAGATAAATCAATGAATGATAATGATATATTTAATTTGATATTACTTGTGAACCTCAATGTTTTTAGTGATTTGATTAAAATGGGATTTAGGTAGTCTTAAATAAATATAATTTCATTTTTGAATTTTTGGAAAATATCATATAGAGTCAATTTAAGGAGAAATGTTTGATTTCATTAATGTTTTATGGTGATTCAGATCATTTTGGTAAATAATTCTTATGATTAATGAAAATATATGGCAATGGTATTCACACGTTTTGTATATGACCATGTGATCTACAAATTGTTTTTGGGGACAATTGTTAATATTGAAATAGGAAAATAATATACTACAAAATAATTTAGAATATTTGGAATTAAATTTATTACAACATATTTTTTTGGATATATAAGGATAACCATTTATAGAATGGATTATGTTTATCATTGTGTGTTAAAATTTTGGTTTTTGAGATTAATTTATTATTTTATGATATTATGATTTATTCTTATTGGATAATAAGGGATATCCATTTCTGTTTTGATAAAAATAGAGATAGATCGAATGAATTACCATTCTGTTTTAGATTATACGATCCATTATAAATTAATTTTAGTTCTTTAAGAATGAAAAATTCATCTTGAATATTCATTTCAGGTATTAAGAGATGAAGTGGAAATTAATCTAAGTTGGACCAAAAAATGAAAATTTTCTTATGAAAAATGAAAAAAATTCAAATATTTTCAAATGCTCTCTATCATGATATTAAAATAATACCTCTAAATTAAAAAACATGTAAAAATATTAACCTTTTACGTTCATTTCTGATAAATTAATATGCAATTTCTTCAATCTATGACTTATGCATTTTTGTCATTAACTATTAATGAACTGGTTCTATATCACTTTATATTACTCCATGAATTCTTATTTTCTCATCCATGTTTAATTTTTATGTTTTCACTAATGTTATCATTACCTAAAACAATTATTATGTTTTATTTTTGGTAATAATTATTTTTCATAGTTTATTCTTTTTAAATAATTTTAATTATCTCTCTCAATGATGTGATTTTTCAATAATGTTATTTGAAAATTATGAACCTTAAATCGCTGACTTAAAATTGAAAAGGTGGAACATATTTAATGGAGATAATGTAAATAAATAAAAAATTAATATAAAAGAATAATAATATAATTATATTTATTAACATGAAAACTAATTTTAAAGGAATTGAGATATATTATAATATCAAAATTAATTAATTTTGACCAATAGAAAAATGTCATTGAATTGGTGGGATTGAATGTGAGTAACCATATTATGAAATATTTTTATATTTACCCCAATAATTAATAATTTATGGACTAATTCCTAAGAAATTATCATTGTAGTTTTATTGAATTCATTTTCTTCTTCAAAAATGAAATTTCATCAAAAATAAATTTTTTTTGAATTTTTTTGTGAGGAAATTCTTAATTAACTTCTACCAATTTTAGAAATTGTATTTTAAAAAATTATAATTAAATTTCTACAAATACATTTTAATACACCTTTTGAATTATTGTTGATAATTTTCTGAAAATATTTATTTCAAGATGAATTTTATAAGATATTTAAATTTATTAAAAATTATATTTTTCATTTTAAGAATATAAAACGATAAAATATATTATAAACTGGTTATAAAGGTAATATTATTTAATATATATTATTAAAAAATATAATTATTTTCAATGGAAATAAATTTTTATCGGATCTTTATATTTATGATTTTTACGCTATTGATGTTTTTTGGAAAACTACTTTTTATTTAATTTTGTGGGATTATTTTTAAATTAAAATAATTCACTTAATTAAAGTGACTCATCAAAAATGGATTCAATATTTAGAATAATGAGAATAACATTCGGTAAATATGTGAATTTTATTTTGGGAAATTATAAATATAGTTCTTGGTAAATATTTTTTATCGTGAACAGAGTAAAACTTGTAAAAAGGGATATAACACTGGGAAAATGATTTATCTTGTTATGAATTATTTATTGTATTTATGGGTATATTTCAACAAAAAAACATGTTTTGAATATATTTCCACTTTTTTTATTTTACATGTATTATGACTTTTATATTATTTAAGTAAGAGAATAAATAAAAAATGTTGTTCTCCTAACATTATATCTCAAGAAATATTATATAAGTACACAATGAGGATATGTCTTATTAAAAATATATTTTTTCAAATATAAATTATTGTTTTATAATAGTGATGTAATGTTTTTAGTTTTCAAAAAATTACTTTAAATGCATACTCAATGCTAATCCAATATTTCTTTTTTTAATTTATAAAATAAAATAAATTACTTTTAAAATATTAAAAATAATAATTTTTTTGATGAATTACTGTGTTCCATAAATTCTAAAGTTAAATATATCATATTGAATTTGTTTTAATGGTTTATATTCAACGTACATATCTATGTTGATGCATTTAAGATTGATGTTAATAAATAGTTCAAATAATGACCTTAATGAAATTTAATAATAATAATAATTTTTATTAAATGATTCATAATTTATAAAAATAATATATTTATCCATGTAAATGTGGTAAGTCTTAAAATATAAACCATGTCACCTTAATGAGTCAATATTTTTTATATGATTACATTTTTAACACTTAAAAATTGATTACATTAACATTCTAGTAATTTTAAACGGGCGAACAGTGTGTTAAAACAAAGAGAGAATGGTGAAAACATAAACTAATCATGTAAAAATTTTATTATATGAGAATATTTTTACTAATAATCACCACATATTTTATATATACCAATTTTTATCCACATATACCAAAAAAAAATTATATTATATTAATAAGATAGGTAATTCCAAGAGTTTCCCTATCATCACATATCAAAGGGAATCTCTAATACTCTCATAAAAACACCCATGTAGACATATATCTTGACCAAAACGAAACCCAATTATATTAAAATCATCATTATCCATGAATTAGAGTTTCACATCTCGTCAATAAACCATTCCATGGGTACTTACAAAGGTCTCTATAGGAGGCCTACATAGGAATATGTAATCTATAAGAGACCATTCACTATGTTTAATGGTATAATTTCCATCCACACTATAACTTCAAATTTCATATTTGATTCTATATATTCTCACACAATTTTATCTTGAAAATTTTATTTTTGTATCACAATAGAACCTAGAAAATTAGATGTTGAGTTAGTAATAAAAATTTGTAATAGTATGAAGATAACTTCTAATGTCTTTGAATATACATTTATAAAATCAGTGGGAATACATTAACTAAAACTCTAATCATTCATACAATTTTTAAATTTGAAGTTACTGTGGGAAAAAATTTATATTCTCTATAAGAATCAAACATCAATTTCTGAATAAGGGATATTATATTTGATATTCAGAACAAAACTACAACTTCTTAGTAGTGTGATGAAAAAATAATTTCTAAATGAAATTATATCTTATGTAATGGTCTTGATTCCTATTCAAATAATTAATTTATCTCATATTCTAAGAGAGAAACTCAAAATAAAATATATATCTATTTTTAACGTTTTTATTGAGGTTTTTATGAATATTTGACTATTATTACACTGAATCATGAAGTTAATATTTCAATATAACTCCTACATAGTGATACAACTATTTCAAAGTCTCCATATAGAATGGACCCAATTGAGTTTCTTAATTTGAAGAAGTAACTCTAGGAGAATCCTATTGAGGGATTCATTGAAAACATTTCTCCACCTTCTGGTGAACATATCCTATTTGATAAGAATAAATATGGATCAATGAAGATCTTCATTGATAATCTAGAACTTAACAAGATTACATTAAAAAAAAGAATCACATACACCTATTGGTGACACGGTTGATGAACTTTGTAGATATCAATAATTTTCTAGGATTTATGTTTGTTATTTATATTGTTAATTTAGAGTCATGATTGTGGATATGCAAAAGAAAACATTTCATACTAGTTATGGATAGTATAAATTTATAGTGATTCATTTTTTGTGTAGTAATTAAACCACATTTATCATGGACTTAACAAGTAAAACATTTATAGATTATGTTGAACAATTTATGAAAGTAATTTTATTTGATTTTATTATTTATTCAACGACTAAGGAAGATAATGATTATAATTTGAGTATGTTACTACAAAAATTAAAGAAGGATGAGATTTATGAAAAATCATCCATGATTGAATTTTAGATTCAGAAACTTTCATTCTGGGATAATATAATCTCAACTGAGGGTATAGTAGTGGACCCTTCCAAGAAAAAATATACTAATCAATGGAAGAGACCAACCACTATGACTGAGATCCACAGTTTTCGGATTTTATTTGGATATTACAGATACTTTTATGCAAAATTGTTTACTTCAATAAAATCCAATCACCATGGTTACTTATAAGGGATCCAAGCTTCTTTGGATGGATGGATGTGTGGAATATTTTAAGCAATTGGATAAAATTATAGTTATCACACATATTCTTATAATAAAAAAACTTGGGTAGGGTTTGTAATATAAATTTATGTATAAACGATACGAATGGTAAGTTTACTAATGAGGAATGATATTCTTATATCTTACACATCATGATAATTGATGTTCTATCATAAAAAAAATAATTCATAATATTGAGTTAACAATGGTAATTGTTTCATTAAATTTTCTAAGATATTAACATTATTTTCAAAATTTTGACATATATTTGAAACATTAGTGGTTTTAATTATATATTCATGCATCGAGTGATAAATATTCAAAAGAGAATATGGTTGGAAGTGATCATATATTTTTAATTGTAAATATATTGCAACTATAGGAAAGAAGACAATAAGAAGATACTCTGAGTCAAAAGTATCATGATTTCTTATAAATTATGAGGATAAAAAATAGAATATTTTTGGTTTTACAATGTATTTATTTTAAAATATTGATTTAAGGGTTGATATATTACCTTTCCCAATGAATGTTACACTATTTATCTAAGTGCAGAATAAAGATGTAATAAAGGAAGATGTAAAGATAAAAAAGAAGGTGTAAAATGATATAAATTATAAACGTGACTATGGTGGAATCATAAGGTTCATAATAATGTATATGTCCCGTGAATATCAAATTTCATGAATGAAATTATGGATGAATCTTATATTTATACAGTCACAATTCATACTAGATGTATATAGATTTAATGATATTCAAAATAATATTTTTGATGGGATGGTATAAATAAGTACATTATAGAATAAGTTTCTCAGTTATTACTATAAGAGAAAGTAATGGTTTGGAGAAATAATTCTAATAGGTTGTTACAACCATTGCCTATACAAGGGATTGAAATGGGAAAAACATGATGGATTTTTTGGTTAGATTCCCTAGAATATCTAATGGGAATTATGCTACATCTGTTATAGTTGATAACCGTAAAAATTCAGAACAATTTATTTCCATTAGAGAAGATTACTCTATTTATAAAATTACTTAGTTATATGTTATGGAATTAATTATATTTCATGTTGTAACAATACCAATATTATCAGATGTGGATTAATGAATTATCTTTATATTGTAGAGAAGTATTCTACATGATTTTTATATAGAGATATGTTTTACCACTACTTATCATCCTTAGAAATATATTTAGTTTTATTAAACAATTTAAACTCTATTAGACATGTTGAAATCTTGGTATTTCTATTTTGAAGGTGTTTTGGCTCTTTTTTGGTATTTTCATTCAACAATTACTTTCACATTATCATTAAGAGAGATCTTTATGAATCCCTCTATGGTAAAAAGTTCATAACTACAACATAATTGAACAAAGTTAGATTTAGAAAGAAATTGAGACCTAATCTAGATGAGGAAATAGATGAGAAATTTATAACCATTCAAAAACATATAAAATCATCAAATTTTCAATAAAAAATTATGATTATAATAATCAAATATTTATAGTGTTTTATTTTTGTGATAATGAATTAAAAATAATATCTCATGAGAAGAGGGTGTTGATATTTTGAAAGAAAGAAAATATAAACCCTAGATATATTGTTACATATGATATTATTGATCATATTAGGACATAAGGTCATTAATTAGAGATTATGCGAAATCTCTCTTATCTCATAATCTATTCCACGCATCTCTCCTGAGTAAAAACACACCTAATCCTTCACATGTACTGAACCCATTGGTTATACCTTAACACCAATATTATTCTTATGAAGAAAATGTATATTTGAATTTGGATCATATAGATAATGTTCTATAAAACATGGCCACTCCCATGGCCATTGTTTGTACAGTGAATCCACTAATTTAATAAAGCTACATCAATTCTTATAGATTTTATTATGCCTAAGTATTCTCATATGTTTTTATTAGAATGACAAATATAAATGGTGAAAGTTTTTTAAGGGTGGTATAATGTAAATCTCAATATTTAATGAAAGAATTTTTTTTCAAATAAATTTAATTTCATTGATATCGTTCATTACACACAATGCCAAGTATAAAATAACCATGATATACTATTAATATTTTTTTAAAAAATAAAATTTATATTTTAGAGATTGGATTAGTGGGTATTAATATGAATAAATAAATTAGAAAAAAATATATTGTTACATATGTATACAATTTATTCATTGGTTATCAATTGATTATAAATTAAAATAAATGTTATTTGATAGAGAAATTAATATGTTTTGATTTAAAATTCATATTATGATGAAATAATCCATTATATTGCATTTTTAAAAATAATTTCTTTTATAGAAATGTGTATTAACAATAATGGTTAATGTAATGATTTCCATATAATTCTATCCAATGCATTTGGGATTGGAACTAAGAAAATCATTTCTATTTAGGGTAGCATAAACATGTTTGGATGAATAATAATTCTATAATTTAGAAAAATTTTCATTTAAAATAGTGTTATCTTATAATGGATCGCTTATTATGATAAAACCCCCTTCATTTAATGGCACTACTAAACATATGGTTTCTTGGAAATAGATTAAGTGCATTAAAAATTTATTTTTGTCCTTGGAATATAATGAAATAGAAAAGGTTATAGATTTGGTAAATTGTCTCAACAACGATTCTAGTATTTTGTTTTCATTAATCTTTAATACTATAGAGGAAGATAAAATAGAACACATGGAATAGAGATCTTTCAAGTAAATTTTATTTAAAAAATATTCTAATATGACAAGGGACATGATCAAAGAAATAGTTCATTAATATAAAAAATAATGAAAAATCTCTCACAGAGTATGTGGATAACATTAAAAGTCTGTCTAATTATTCTACAGAATACATATGTAATACTGAGTATGTGACTTTTCATTTCACTGAGGATCTTAAATCACGTATTAAATGGTCACTGGTTTTTCAATATTATTTTTTTATATAATTAAATAGTAATACGCACCATCAATATAATGAAATAAATTTTTAGATCCTATATATTAAAAGAGAATCGAGGGATTATGATGTTGTTTAAACATAAAAAAAGATACTTCATCATGTAAGAATAATAAAATGAATCAATTTACATCATGTAATTTTTTGGAATAATCATCCTAGTAAATGTTTAATGAGAATGGGATTTTGGTACATGTATTGTGATAAGGGACATAAAAATAATATTTGAAAGGGGATGTAACACATCATTGATTTATAATGGTTCAACATTTGAGAAATCAGTAATTATTCACACCCATGTCTCAATCACCTAATTAAATCTACCATAAATTAAATAAAGGGAAAATTCAATGAATATGGTATCACTACAACTAAGGTGAAAGTACCAAATGATGTGGTAGATGGAAAATTAATCACAACCTCATATTTTTTCATTTATTTATTTGATTCTATATCTTCTCACAGTTCCATATATTATATGTAATATAAAAAAATTCTATATTTCCCCATCTCCTAATAATTTAGTTTTAGTCAAAAAAATCTTAGTGGAAGTCACCTTACAATAAGTATGTGCTAGTAATTCCCCATTATGAAACAAAAATGATATATTTTTTGGACTTTACTATATTACCTATGGTACAATTTGATATAATAAATGGAATGGAATTGATATCAGAATATAATTTAAAAATTTATTGTAATGAGAAGGAAATTTTCATTCAAGATAATGACATGTAATTCTTAATTTTTAGGTCCATGACAGTATCATCCGAGTCAAGTATAAATCCACCACTTGATTATCATATTCATGATATTATAATGGAATAGTATAAAAAAAATAATTATATATTAATGATAATATTTTATTTGAGAATTTACCTATCATTTTGGAATACATTAATGAATTCCATGGGGAATTACATAGACATCTGTTGGAGTTGGAAGTCGATTTTTCCATTTATATAATCATAGATGTAATACATATATCAATTTATAACTACATAAGAACCATTATATAATTATAAGAGTTCATGAAAAACTAGAGAAGTTTTGTGATAAGGTATTAATTTTACCTAGTGCTTCCCCCTTATGATTCTTTATTCTCTTCATTATAAAAATGATGGATTCACTAAAATGTGATTTTATTTTAAAGAAATCAGTTATATTAAAATACGTAACAAGTATTATTTTACTAATATTGGTGACTTATTTGATCAACTTCATGAAACAACATATCTTTCAAATAATTACCATTTTATTGTGTATAAACAGTTATGAGTAAAGAAAGAAGTCATACCAAATGTTAAATATAAATTATGAGTTTACAATTATTCCATTTGTACTAACTAATTCACCATAAATTTTTATGGATAAAATTAATATAGGGTTCATGTAATATTTTAAAAATTATTTTTGTATTCACTATTGATATATTGGTGTATTCAATGAGATATTAGGACCATGATAATCACATGAGGATCATCACAAGAATTTTTATAATAAAAGTGTTATATGGGAAATTTAGTAGTTGTTATTTATTATATCATGATGTTTCATTTATTGTAGATAATTTTTCTATAGATGTAATTTTATTTGATCATATTATGATGAATGCAATCAATGAATGGCCGACCCCACCTTACATAACAAAAGTACAATGATTAGTTGTGTTGGAAGGTTACTATAAGTGATTTGTTCTGCATTTTTCATGAATAGATAACCCCTTAAATGATCTTACATGTAAAGGGGTTAAATTATTATGGATAATGGGATTCCATTTATTTTAAATAATTAAATAATATATTGGTCAAACATCCAGTTTTACTCTACTATCTAGAAATGTGGGTTTGTGACACATTAAATAAAGGGACAATTTTTGTCCTTATGAAGAATTGTAATTTAATATATGAAGTATCAATATTTTTAGAGATTCATGAATAGAAATATCTATCCTATGATCTAGAGTTGTAATTTTATATCTTGGCATTAATGATATAGAAACATTATCTCTATGGTGAAAAATTGGAGATATACAAAGAGCACAAATGACTCAATTTTTTAATAGAAATTACTCAACCTTATGTAATGATAATTGATTGAGATACTCACAAATAATGATAAGTCAGTAGAGTACCACTTAGTGAAGGAAAATAATGAAGCACAATCATTGACCAGGAAGGATCATGGATTTATCACCAAAATAAGGAATAAGAGGGATCTTATATATACATGTCTAGTAATGATAGAGATGGGAATTATTAAGTAATGTGATATGTCAGTATATTTTAAACTGATTTTGAAACCATATCTATTAGAAATTATAAAATGTTATTAATTTAATGATGATAATTTATAAGAGAAAAATAAATATTTAAATGTTAGGAAATTAGAAGACTTTATTTTTAAAGATGATGGTATATAATTAGAAATAGGCCACATGTTCATTATATACTAAATAAAAAATGTTATTTCATATATTATTCTTGTATTATAAATTTCATTATATATCTTGGTAGCACCATGATGTATTGGGATTTGAGGTTCCATATTTTTTGGTATTACCTAAAATTGGAAATTTATTATTATGTATCTATATTTTTAGGGTTTTAAATAATTTAAGGATGAGAGACAATATCCATGAGTAATCATGAAACATTATAATATTCGTATATGGAAGTGGGATAACATTATAATTGGAATTTTTATATTACTACCTAATATTCCCTGATTTAATGATGTGATATGGGCCATTGTGTATTTCAAAATCAAATCATCATATTTCCCAGAAATGAGAGAAGATTTAACTATATAGAAGTTCATAAGGATCTATATTAATAATGGTGTTATAATTCATGTTATAAATTTTTCAATAGTGTCTGATAATGATCAATATATTATATTGAAATTATTTAAGAGCCTTTGAAAGGACCATGATATTGATCTTTATTTGAGCACCAAATACCATACTCAATATAGAAGGATAGTTTACAATGAATATTAAAACATTGGATGATTTGTTGAGGTTATGATCACATGAATTTATAGTTGTGTGGGATCATTATTTACCTTTTTAGATTTTTTCAATAATAATGAAATCCATTCTTGTATTGAAATGGATCTATATGAAGCGTTATATGTCAAGAAATATCATACTCCAACTTGTTTGGATGAAGTTGTGGAAAGGAAACTTATCAGAGTATATAATTTTGATGATGAAAAAATAAAGGTAAGAACCATTCAGGATAATATTAAAGTAACATAATGAATTCAAAATGATTATTGTGATAATAAAAGGATGGATTTAAATTTAAAGTGGGAGATCACTTTTTATTTAAAGTATCTCTATAGAAGGTTGTTGTAAGGTATAATGAGAAGATAAAACTAATAGAAAGTTACATCAGACCTTATGAAATCTGGGAAAATTATGGATTTGTATCTTTATAATTGTAAATAATATAAATCATATCTAAAGTAGATAATCTATTTTATATATCATTGTTAAGGAAGAACATTCCATACCCAACACATTTCTCACCTTAGATGAAAAATAATTGGAACATGATTTATCATAATGTGAATATCCTATCCATATTATTTATAATAATGAGAAACAATTTTTGGAATTAAACATATTTATGGGTAAATTTAATATGGATAAAATTTGTAGGATGAAACATGGGAACCAAAGGACATTATAATGGTGTTCCACCGTCATTTATTTATATGGGAAGATCTATGAAAACTTAAAGGATGAAAATTTTATAAGAGGGAATAATTTAACACCATAGTCAAAATTATAATCAATAAAAATTATATTATAATTAAATTATAATAAAATTAAATTTTACAATTTCATTGTGTAATATTTTTTTATAAATTGAATATCAATTTTGAACAAAATTGGGAAAAATAATCCAAGAAATAAAATTTAAAAACTTTCCATAAAAATAAATTTTTTATGAATAATAGAAACATTAGTATTTAAATATCCCCCATTATATTCATAATAATTTATACAAAAATGTATAATTAAAAATTAATTAATGATAAATTTGGTATAAATAATGATAATAACATTTGTAGTTAAATGGGGTATTTTTCAGATAACTATTTTCAAGAAACCTTTTTTTCAAAAGGAATAATGTATATAAAAATTAAATAATTAAGGTAATATTTAAAGTATTAATAATTTTAAAGAAATTTATATATAATATATCTAAATATATGTATTTAAATCAATTTATTGATAATTTCTAG
Organism: Viscum album; assembly: GCA_963277665.1. Lineage (NCBI taxonomy): Eukaryota > Viridiplantae > Streptophyta > Magnoliopsida > Santalales > Viscaceae > Viscum > Viscum album. The sequence continues at coordinate 6,162,588 of OY728129.1, forward strand.
TCATATAATTAATATAAGGTCATCTTACACATAAAATATTTATTTCCCAAAAAACCATCTTTTGAAACAATTTTCAAGTATATTTTTTATGAAAAGATATTCCATTAATGGGAATTGTATTTATTTAAATGCATTTAATATTTTTAATAATCCTAATTAGTATTAGGTATTAATTTAATCATAAATTTGGTCGGATTTAATATTAAAAATAGATAAAATTAATTGGCATAGAAAATGTTAAAATGTAGTTTTGTGATTTACATGGGAATGAGTTTAAATTAATATTCCACACACTTATAAATTTTATGATAATTTTATATGATATCTATAATAAGTGGGTCCAAATTATCTATATATTACTATTTTATTTTTAGGTTGTAAGGATACATTAGCTATGGTAATAACATCAGTTTCCATTCTAAAAAGTAAGAAGGGAAAAGTATGTAATATTTGAGATAAAATAAATAAAATGTTTAAAAATGTTGTATCTGGAGTTGTAGGTGTTGATAAACCTTATCTTCTACTAACATCAATATTTATCAATTTTTATATGCACTTGGGTTGAGAGTGTCTTCATATTATTCAATTGGTTTTGGTATTTCAAAAAATTTGACTCCTCCAAAACTATCAAAGAGAACTACCTACCCTAATTTCATCACACAAATCATTCTATTTGGATAAAAAATCCCCAAAAATATATATACCCATAAACCATATAAAAATTATATATCATTTGATTTTATATACATAAAAACCCAAGAGTCTTTTATAAGAGATCTAAATAAGGTTTCTCTGAGTGAGGGTAATCATCTAAATGAAGCACTATCATTTCCTTTCATTATTTTCCACATTGAATTATGTCTTAAAATATTAGTATAATAATATTAGTATATCCAATATACTGATATTATATTATTTTTATACTATAATATTTATCCATCTCCTCTTTTCTTATGGAAATAATTCCATCACTCGTGTCTAAGACGAACTACTACCTCATGAACTCATGTTATTTCTTTTCCAAAACCGACTAATGTGGATAATAATATTTATAGAAATAAGATATTCATATGATAAATATGAAATTAAATTAGTTATCTATAATTATTAATTTATCAACTTCCTTATAGTTTCTGCAATAATTTGAATGATATCATCACACATGTATAAATACAACTTACTGTCACCACAAAGCTAAGACATTCATTTTTCATGTATAAAATTCATTATTTATTCTAAAAGATTTTCTAATAAGAATATATGATATTTTTAACATTAATACCATTTTAAAAATTATGGTTTCATATCATTTTTGTGATAATTGGATCTTTCATGAAAAAACATTCATGAAAAAAGAGGCTTATTATCATGTGAAACAATAGTTATAATAAAAGATTATTAATAAAAGAGTGGTAAGATGTTATTAGACGATCATATATGATATTATATATATAAATATGGTTCAATAATAAATTATTAACCTGATTAATAACTATATATTACTCTAGATCATGTTTTACTATTGTGATGTTTATGGTAAGGGATATCATCTGATTTTCCATTTCATTGAGACATGTTCATTAATATGGACCTATTAAATTTTTTGTGGGGTATAAAATATCCCTTAGATTTATCTAAAATGAATACCTATTTCTTCATGATGGTTATGTTTTCAATTAATGTTTATTTTATCAAGAAGTTATAATTTCCATGTTACTAAATTAGTTATAATTTATTTTATAATCGCACATTATTTTTTGGATGGGTTTTAATTTCACTAAATGAATCACATAATTTATAGTTTATAAGTTACAATAATAATTTTATACACTAAATATTTAATTAAATAAAATATTTTATTCAAAGAAATCTATATTTGGCACTTAAATCAAGTAATGAAATGTTTAATTGAAAACATTTCTTATTTTTCTTTAAATGATACATATTTTTTGCATGTCCATGTTTTTCAAAATTTATCTATAAAAAACCTTTCATATCCCAAAATTACATATCATGGAAAATTTATATTGTCCCAAAATCCTAATTTTTTTAATGTAGTCTTTATAATATTTTTCAATAAGTATAATTTTGTGTCATAGTAAAAAAAAATTCCTTAATGTATACAGTGATAACCAACTTTCCCAACGGCATAATAATTTTTCTAAATGTGACTTCTTATAATTTTTTTTTTAATATTTTACAAAATAAAACTCTTTTATTAAATATTGTTATATAATTTTTCACATGTATTATATTTTTTGTATAAATATTTAAATAAATTTATTACAAAAAACTACATTCCCAATGAACCTTTGGTTACCTCTCATCTATTTATTCTTATTTTTTGTTTTTAATTTCTCTTGAAACATTAACATTATCTTGATAACTGAAAATTTATTTTCCCTTAAATATCTATATAATTTTTCAAGGATATTCTTATTTCCAAAACCATATATCATTTCTACATATAGTTGTTTACTTAGAATTTTATTTGATTTACTATGGAAATATTGATATTCCATATTATTTTTCCAGTATAGATATTTTTTGATAAGTCATATTTTCAATGAATTATATAGATCATTTGATATATAACTAAGTCTTTGGATGTGTAGTGATGGAATGGGAATAAAAATATACATTCCCTTCAAACTTCAATAGGTCTCATGAGAAAAATTATTTGGCCTAATTAAATGGTGTTTTCCTAGTTCTAAACTATCTTAGTGCAAGGTCCATATATCATAGATATAATTATTTTTTAGACAATGAAATCCAATATTATGTATTTACCTAATTTATAGATATCTTATAATTAAACATGAGTAAATTATGTTGATATTATTTTTTTATTCATGTTATTTATTAATTGGAATGCATTTCTAGTTAATTAAATTTCTCAATTAATTACGATTTATCTAATCTTTATAGTAATGTAATAGATTAATTTTAATGCGTGTTTAGTTATTCAAATTTTGAAATTTATTATTCCATATTTATTCATTATATAGTTCATTTTACGTAACCATTACATATTTTTTTATCTCAACCTAATTTTCATTCCTTTTTGAAGGATATAAATATCAAATCTTTCAATGATATTGAAAGATGCTGATAAAATTATTTTCATATGTTAGATATATTATCCCAATGTAAAGTTGGTTTAATATATATATATATATATCTCCATGACTACTAATTTGATTAGTAATTTTCAATTTTCTCTTTATACCTGTGAAACTATATGAAACTAACCACCGACTCTAGGTTACTAGAGTTCAGGTTATTATTTACCTCCACTTTCAAGTTGAATTGGTATATTTTATTTATTGAAATGATGTGAGATTGAGTCATTAAAAAATATTTCTATCATATATATCATTATTTTAATAAATAATTATAAAATTAAAATGAAATACTTTCTATTAATATAGTTTTTAACTACAAGTATTTCTACATTAGTGGGAAGAAAACCTATGATAAAAGAGATTGAGAAATAATGATTTCTTTGGGGGGGAAATGTATAAAATTAATTTTTGTTATTAATATGTAGTTGGGTCTACCATTGCTATTTCATGTGTTAGACTATTTATATAATATTTTATATTAATATAGTAATCCATTAAGTTGTTTAAAATTTTCCAAGAAGGTATATGGGTTTCTCCATTGCTTAACAATCGAAGGGAAGGTGTGATAATTACAACATAGTTTAAATATATATAGAAATTAATAGATGGATATACCATAGATTAATTTCAGATTATATGGAATAAAGATTATACTAAACTTTAGGGTTATATTTAAATACATAATGGGTTATGTGAATTTTTTACACACATGGATCATGGCTTACAAACTGACCATAAATATAATTTTATCTTGGTCTCTCTATAACAAACATGTGAATTATCATCATGTAGACAAATCCTATGTTTTTTTCTATTTATAATTATGATTATTCATTTTATTATTACCAATAAACATATGTATTCTCATTATACACATGGATCCTTGGATCACTAGTTTAGAACTATAAATATTTTTCATTTACATATCAGTAACAAACATTAGAAAGGGTATATAACCATATAGGAAGAAACCTGATTATGTATTCACACAAAATTTTAATGTTATCCGTGATGATCAAATGTTATTTTAGAGTTTAGTTCTTTTCATGAAAGAAAAAAATGTTAATATTGTGTTTATTTTCATATAGGAAGGTTGGAAGGTTACATAGTATATTCATGCTACCAAAGAAGGATAATTAGTTATGATGGACTTTAGTTCTATTCAAGATTATTTAAATGTTGTGATATAAATTATTTCAACCTTATAAGGATAAAAGGCTATATATGATTTTAATTTTATCTTAAGATTTTGAAATATTATATTATTGTTCAGTGCAATTCCAAAAGTCTAAAAGGTTATGCTATAGTTTATAGTCAATCAAGATGAGTGATTTTTTTGGAAAGATTTGGGAGTTAAAACAGCGATGTGATTAAATAAATATAAGGATTACAATTTATCCCTATTAATGGAATGATAACCCAGGTAGTTCGGTGTGATAGTTTAAATCCATTTGAAAGTGACTGAAAATCATTATCGATAAATGAGGCTTGTAGTTATAAACCTAGAATGAGGGAATAAAACATAGTTTAGATTATTGGGAGAAGGTAAGGAATCCCATCACTGATAAAAATCATTATATTTTTAATTATTATATTTATGTGTAACATGTAGTTTAATTTCATGTAGGGAAGATTATTATTGTGTGTTTTTGTGATATGAGATGAGGAACAATCTGTATTGTTTAAGGTCAGTGAGGTGGACCATTTCCATACCATCTAAGTAAATGTTATAATGACAAAATTTATTATAGTTTTTTATTACATGAAAAAAACCCCATTACAAATTTGTGTTAAAAATATCCATGAATGAACCAATTCTTACCAAATATGGGCAATAACAAGAGGTCTTCGTTGGGTATTTTGTGAGAGTGACCCATACTATTCATGAATCTATTGAAATTTTTGACAAATGGGAGGTAGGAGGGACTGATACTAATGAAACCATATATAATTATTCTCATCTATGTATTGGTAATATTCATGGGATATCCACCACAATAATTAGGAATAGGATTTAGGTGAATGAAATATTATGTGGTCGTAAGTGGAAGATGCTCATGGTCTATTTGAGATCAAATGGAATGGACCGGTTGGTAATCGATTAGATTAGGGATATATATAATATTAGTGGGTATTATGTATTTTGTGTTGGATGAATTTGTTTTGGATATTTTTATATCTCAACAAAAGGTCATCTTGTATGCACCTTCATTCATTAGAAATGGGTACGAGTAGAAGGGACACCATGAGCTAGAAATGACGATTCGAAATGAGGCTACCTTAATAAGTGTAATTTTTGAATTAAACATCAGTAAGCAATCCTCAACAAAAATTATTCACATGGTAGTCGATGATAAAAATGATATTCCTGCGAATCATTAATTCTGAGATTCATGAAACTCACACATGTTCATATAATTAATACTCGGAAAACCTCATATTAGAGAATACTTATGTATATATGTATTTTTTGGTTCTCAATCCATAAATATTTTTTATTTCATTTATATATGTTTAAAAATTTAATATTTATGGGTGTAGAACCAAGAATAAGTCTACAGTTGGGAATGTGAACAAGGTACTCCATTGTAAAAAAAACTATTTCTTTTATCATGTTATGAAACTACGAGAGTTGGTTTTTGAAAATAATTTTTCATAGAGGATATGGGTGAATGTATTAGGGTCTTTGAGTTTTATGGAATCTCTATCTTCCTAATTTTATTTATTTAATCTCTCTATATATACCTTTTGTTATTCAAGTAGATTTATAGGAAACATCATGGGTGTATGAAAAATAAGGATTTACATATTGAATTCATATTAGTGTGAATGGAATGGAGCCAAAAAAACATGAAAATTTTGAATTTGTTCTTGTGCACAAAATGTCAAATTTTCTAAAGACTAAATTTTTTCAATTCTTGGCATGGGTATAGATATGTGTATGGTTGATCATGTGGATTTTTGGTGAGTTTCAACCATTTTTTATCATAAATGTTTCAAAATATATGGAAAAATATTTAATTTATACATATTATCACATTTATGATCATACATGGAAGAAGAAAATTATATTTTTAACCTTTATATTAGTGATTTTGTTTTAATGGATAAACACATAGTGTCTTATGAATCATGGCTAAAAAACATTCTCATGTAATTATGATTCTAGAAATTTGTTATTTAGATACCATTAACATGTTAAAATCAACATTAATATCATTTAGTAAATGTTCCTTACACACAAAAAATGGTTGAAATAAGGATGGAATTCCATTGAAATTAAATAAATCACATGATAAATTCTAAAAAATTATTATGTTCCCATAAATTTTAAAATTTCTTGCATAATTTCCAATATTCCCATTAATTTTAATAATTTTAATGATTTTATTCACAGTTATTATCATTTTATAGGAATATAATTTAAATTCTCCCAATAATATTTTACATAATGTTAAAAGGAGGATGAAATCTATGGTGGAAAATTCTATCACTAACCTGCATGAAATTTACACACTAAAAAAGATGGTGATTTTCAATAAAAGCAATCTAGAGGTCACAAATTATCAACTTATTGATGGTATGAAACAATAATAATTTAAATTTCAAGGAAATATATATATATTTATTTTTAAATGAATCACTTTATCCATCATGTTTATGATTTTAGTGGGCCAAAAACATGATAATATTTCATTGAAATGGACATCCATTCATAAGTGACTTTCTATGTCAATATAAATCCTTTGATACTACCCCTAGATTCGAACAATCAAAATAGACTTCAAGAAGATGTTATTCTAAAATAATCAACCAATATTATATCCTTGATAATTAATCGGTGTTATTTATTAGAAAAAACACTATGATATATATTTGGTGTAATTTTTTAGGTGAATGGGAATGAAAATTATGTTTCCACTAGAGTTATATGTAATCTGGTGAATAAGTATTGGTTGTTGTATTATAAATGGCTAATTGTATATACAGTTCCTTTTTACACCCAGAATTTTATTTTACTAGAACTGATCATCCATTAGTATCAAAATGTAACAAATTCAATTACAAACATAAATAAGGGTTATTATCATAATTTTTAATATATATAATGTATTCCTTTAGGTTTAGAATGTGTGGGGTAATGATTAGAATTCATGGAATCTAGAATGATGGATTCAATGTAATATTTTTCAAAAGTTATGGGTTTTGTTAAAAATTCGAAAGGTTTTATAAACCAAAATTTCATATATATATATATATATTTTATCTTTTATAATCTTTTATAATACAATTATATTGTAGTATATAATTTATTTTATGAAAAACGGGTTTTAAAATGCTTATGATGTGAATCAGATTATATGATTTGGGGGAAGTCGTAAGACATGAAATGTATTTCTATGACACTACCTCTGAGCAGTAATAGTGTATAACTGAGGGGATTGTAATGTATGATTATACATGGATATTTTTAATTTACCATGAAACCATATGGAATTAAATACAATGAATCATATATTATAATTAATTTAGAATGATTATGATACATTGTTAGTCAAACATAAAACATTATAACATTTTCATAAATCAACACATAGTTCATTCCATTTATTAATGTATTACGTGAGACATTACAAAAGAGGTATTTTAGGCATGCGATGTTTGACTTGGTATAATGTTTCACTTACGCTTTATAACAATTTATTGAATGACTTAATGAAATATCAAAGTGTTGTTCATGGATATTAAATAATACTAATATATGATAATAACACGTCTGATGTTAGCATAATTCCTAGTTAAGACATACCCTACTTAGTGACATATTTATTTTTCTACATTTAGGTAAGGCACTAGCTTTACATTAATAATTGGAAGATCCTATTCATATGATGAATTGTATAGTGTGGATAACAAAAACCTCTAAATGTTAGAGGCCTTCATCTTACACTTTATTGATCAATATTTACCTCATTCAAAGATAATGGTGATTATATAGTGTCTTATTTGGAGAATATTGCACATAATTACAATGTTATTCATTTCAATTTTAATTATTTTCATTTATCAATACATGGGATATCAGATAAATGGTTTTTAGTTACTCCCTATTTTCACACTAGCATTTTTTAATAATCTCCCAAACTTATCTGGTCTAGTAGAGCGACCTATGGATTTTGAGTAATGAAATGAAATATTAAATTAAGTTTATTTTAATTGTGTTTTATATTTCTGTACAACCCTAATACTTTAATTATTATATTTTTATGAAAGAATTATTTTATGATATATGATATATGATATTATAATCCATTATATAAATTAAATCTATGTCTTTTCTTAGACCCTAACAAATTATCATTCTTATTATTTAAACATTCATCTGTATATTGAGTTACAAAATAAGGAATCATATCATATATACTATATAATGTATGTTGTTATAAATTATACCCATTTATCAACAGATGCTATAGGATTTGGTATTGAAATCAGACATAAATCATAACCCATAGTGTTAAACATTTTTTAGTTCTAAACCTACCAGTCGTAATCTATAACTTCTGAAAACCATTTAATATGATTAGAAAGAGAATTTAATATTTCCTTATATTCAAATATAAATTGAATTTATTATTTATAAATTATTTATAATCTAAATTCTATTTTGGAATATTTATAAACCCTAAAATATAATGTAAATTATTTAATTGTAAATAAAATAAATAAATGTTTATAGAATAATTATTAATAAATATCCGAAATTTTGTTTGATATAATATTAAATATTTTTAACATTTGGTTATGGTATTCCCTATGGTATACAAATAAAGGGTTTATTTAGTAATATAAATGGTTTCATTTTATATTTTATAAATTAAAATATAAAAGAAAATATAATAATTGTATAATTAATTTTTGTTTGAAATTTTCATAATGATTAATTTAATGAACTAAAATTATAACATCCATATTTGATAATTATTTAAACATTTTAAAGTTATTTTGATGAATACTTTTATCATGGGTTAAATATAGATAAGTGTATGATTTAGTGTTATGTAATATTATTAAATAGTTAAGAATATATTATAAAATGTTTATAATTCAAGAAATATTCAATACTTACAAAATTAAATATAATGAATAAATTAAAGAGTTTATAGAATTAATTATAATATATTTTATATTAAAAACTATAGAATGTCTATATTATATCGATTAATTATAATAAATTTACCATTAGGTTTAATTTTTGTGTTGTTCATATATTTTTATCTAATTATACAATTTATGATATGATCATATATTTTAAGGTTATTCTATAATTTATTTCTCATAATTATAAATTTGTTTTTTTATATTAAATGTTTATATTTAAATTAATATTTTTAACTTCTTATTCTAAAATATATATACTTTTATTACATAGTAGGAATTGTTAAATAAAATTTATTTTTTTATCTACTGTGAAATTAATTTTTAGTTTTATTTTCATCTTGAATATATATTATTTAAAATATTTTAAACATTTTTGGTTTTATTGTATATGAAGAAAATGATTATTTCACGGTTTAATTATCCCTAGGTATAGGGAATTTGGGTCAAACATCCAACTAACCTAAAGGGTAATGATTTTTTTTGAAAAGTTAAGATTTGTTACCTATATTTATGAGCTTACTTATGGAGAAATTATTATTGTAATATAAATATAAAATTTTAAAGGAATTTTTTTTAACTTATTCATGATATTCATTTTGATATGTGTTGTTATGTTTGGATACTCTTTTTGGGTGAGTAAAACAAAATGTAGTTTGTGTAAAGGGTGACACAAAAATATACACTGTACATATTGATTTTATGGATGGAATATGATTCCAAAACTATTCCATTTTAAGAATCCATAATAAAAATTGAGTAACATGGGATAACATGGTGAGATTAGATCATATTAAAAATACTATGGTTTAAATCCTTTCCAAACATCAATTTGTGTCGACCTTGATCTGTCATTATGGGTCACCCTAATATTTAGGTTCCATTTGACTATATTGTGTATGTAAATTCAGTAATAAGCTAACATAATCATCCAATGGGTTGGTTATACTAAAATTTGTATCAAATGAATTGTCTTATGTTAGCATGATTATATCATTATAACTGGGTTAAACATAATTGAAACACATAATATTTTGGATACCATTAGAATGCAGTTTCTTTTATCCATATGATGGATTTTATAATGGTTTTCCACTGAATTACTAATGACTCGTATAAAATATGTTTCAAAAGTGTTTTAATGGATACATCCACATAATATTCACTTGAACCACATTATGTTAGACATGATGAAACATGGATCATAGAACACTAATTTTTATGATTTTAATTAAAATGGTTCATAAATTTATTGGGAACCTATTTGATAAAAAATACTTATTAAATGTTAATAAAAATTAATATTGTATTCTAAGAATTTATATTATCATTAATAAAATACTCCTTATCGCCAAGAATTAAAAGTATTTTAATCCTTAGAATAAAAAACATTAATGTAAAAGGCTCCTTGTATTGGCTAGAAAAGAAATATTCGTAGGTAAAAAATATTAGTGTTATAGAAATACATTCATGGGTAACCTAGTGTTTAATGAGTGAATCTATTTATTTACAAACAGTTGAATAGTTTACTAATTATTTTAATCTCATGAAATATAAATTTAGTTGAGTAGTTTTTTACTATCACATTTACAATATTATTGAGTTTGAAAGTGACTTTCTATAAATAAGTGTTTCCTTCATGCATTTTCCTGTAAAGTAATTCATATTATTTTCATCTATGAAAATTTCCTTATAATGTGTTTGAGATCAATAATGTTTACAAGATATTATCTAAATCTAGAGAATATATTGACTAGGTATGTTATGTTTGTTTTCATATATTATATCAATTATAAATGTGGGTAGAAATACGAAACGAAAGATGAAATGTTAGTCAGAGAGTATAATAATGTTTATTGTAATAGACAATGTAATTAGAATCAATAATTATCATGATGTTTGAATAATGAATCAACTGGATGGGATTTTTTAGGAAAACATATGGGTTTGATAAAATCCTTGAAAAACCCCAAGTCATATATTATTATTATAAAAATAATTTCTTTAGTTTTTTTATGTTATATAATAAAAATAATTTACATTTAATTTGTTAAAATTTTAGAAACTTTCAAAACCAGGGCCAGTATTTATTGTGTTTATAGTATTCCTTCAAAGGATGAACCAACAACTTCTACAATAATGATTAAAATGAATGATGTTTTTAATCTTAGGTGAATCATTAAAAAATCAATCTATCTTTGTCTAATTTATCTTATATGATATTATATGTTATTTATTGAAAAGTTATATTTTGTGAATGTAAAATAAATGATTAATTATATACACATAATTTATGAAACATTGTATTTTATAATTAAAAAATAGATTTTGGGGGGATTTTTTTAACTAGGATAAGGTATTTAATTTTATATTTTTAAAATATGAGGTAAGATATTATTACAACACGTCAAGGGATTATTTTTTCATATATAATTTTTTTGGGAGGAATTATAAAAATACACATACTATCTCATAAGATATAAACACAATAATTTAGTAGTATGATATTCATACATACAAAAAATATTTATTTACGAATATATATGTATTATGGTGTATTAAAATAATATTATAATCAAATAATATCTATGTGGCTAGAGGGAGTATGTCTTGACATAGAGAAGTTAAATGTTAATAAATAAAATACTATACTAGTCTAAATTAAGTGATTGTCTAATATTTTTCAAAATATTTCAAGGAAAGTTATGGTAATGAAAAAATTAATAGTCACATTTAGTTTCATTGAGATAGTGAATAACTCTAAATAATATAGGATAATGATGTTTTTCCTCAAAAATTTTCTATGTAAGAAATAGTAGTTTACATATTATGATTTAATGTTTTAATGCTGTGATGTTTAAATATGTATAAGGATTCAAACATTAGAAATATGATTCCCAAATCTCCCCATTTTCTAAATATACATTCATAATTTATTTTACTCACTAAAAATATAATTGGAGTGTTTAATAGTGTGGTAACATAGACATATGGAATGAATTAGATATTTATTTAATGTGTTAAAAAGCCTAATATATTGTTTCCAACATAATGATGGTAATTCCATTTAATATATATGATATGAATAATTAGTTCTTATGATTGGTTCTTCTATTTATCATTAAAAAAATTTAAGAGTATTAATAATTATCATGTAAATGGAAATATCCATAGTGACATTTTTTCACATTGGTTGTAATAATATATCAATCCATAAATACTTAATTATGTCTAATGATAATTGACCTATCAATGTGTAAATTTGAGTGATACCTAATAGTTTTTTGTTAGGGATGATTAATGGTTATGATGAAATGTTAAGGTTCACACGAGTATGATACCTATATGTGGTAAGGAATATGATATTGAGGAAAAACAAATTCTTTATGTTAGATGAACTTATATGTATACCACATGGAGTTTTATAAACATTTTATTTGGTATACTTGGTGTTCATGGATCATTTAAACTTTCATGATACATATGGTTGGATAGATAACATTAATGATTATATTCATTCTTAGATATAGACCACACCAATTCATTTTATATTTTTATAAACGTTAACTATTTTCTAGAGGATTCACTTTAATTATAGTTTTGATTTTGGTTGTTCTTATTTATTATATGTTGTATAAATACTTATGGGGTCACATAATACGGTTTATTGATTGGGGATTGAGTTTTACATAGAGAGATGATATAAAATTACTATATAGATTAATCCAAAAAATAATTTTATGTGTTATGAGGAGATATTAAAGATGGTGTAATATTCAGTGATGCTGGTAATACAATTCCAAATGTGGTCTGGAATGTATTCATAATAATTTGAAATATGATTTTGCATGATTTAGTATATTATAAAATATAATATGAAATTTAGAAACTTCTTTTATGAGTAAATGATAATGTGATATTAACGGTTAAATATACCCTCATTATATATATATATATGTGTGAGTGTGTGTGTATTATATCATATGGCATACATTAATTATAAGATTTAATTTGTACAATGAACAAGGGATTTTTAAAAGCATATTAATTGAATAATATTTTATGATTAATGATAAATTATATGGGATGAAAAGGGATTCTATTCCACTAATAAGGATATCTCATGATGTACAACTGATTTGATCATAAATCGTGGTTATAGATGGATATTGGTCACTTCCCATGTGTAACCCAAGAAATATTTTACCAGGAATTATAAATTTATATTAATTGGGTATGACTATGATATATTGGATGGAAATAATCCAACCTATCAATGCATAAAATAAAATATGGATAGTGGATATAATTTCATGAATAATGATATGATATTTAACCCAAATAAAATTTCATTAATATGATGTAATACATGGATAAATAATTTTTTCAGGTGTTATAATACAAGAGTTAATCCATGCATGAATCATCGTAGAGATTTATTGAGGCCACTAATTACCACTTTCATATAATGGATGTGGGTGTGATTTGACATTAGTACATTGATAATACCTCCCTTACCAGAAGTACTATTTATTCTCCTAATTTTCCTCTAGGAAATAACATTCGATAGTGTAGAGGTATATAAAACACTGACAATTAATAATTATTAGTAGCCTATGGATACAATTAATTGTGGAAGGCCTTCATTTATAACTTTGGTGATCATTCTCAAAATAATTCAATGTTTTCGATGATGAATCAATAGAATCTTTTTGGTTTAACTCAAAATTATAGTGTTCTTATAAAATTTTTAATTTATGTTATTTATATTTCCATGAGTTAATTTGTGAATTTTCTAATATCTAATCAATTTGTTGAACATTAATTGTTTAATATCCTCAAAAACCTATCACATACCTTTTCAAAAAATCAATAAAAATTAAAAAATTAATAAAATGTATTAGGATATTAATCAATAATGTGAAGTTAAAAACCCTAAATCAATGTATAACATAGGTTACGGGTAAAATCCATAACAAAAAGGAGTTTTATTGAGATTCCATATAGAAAAAATTGGGTTCCCATCTCCCAAGGTATCCACTGTCCACTATAAACACTGATCACATCGATTGGACCCCTTCTGTTTCAAAGGATTGCTATCAACCTCTCTATAGAAGTAAAATGACGACAATATAATTAATGTTATTTCTTAGACAATGATAATTAGTGGTCATTAATTAGTATCATGAAATAATAAATAAAACATATGAATTGAAAGGAAAAAAAAATATTGTTAGGTTTATGATTTCATACATTATGAAATTTATAACTATCTGGATCCACTATTCTAAGTATTATGACAAGAAACACATCATTTGGGTGAAATTATAGTTCCTCTATAATAACTAACATAATATGAAAATCATAATATAATATATCAAAATATAAATCAAAGAGGATAATTATTATAAGATATTGAGATGAATTATATATTTTCTTATTTATCATATACATCGAGACATGTTTAAAAGTACAATGCTATAAACAAACCATTACATGTGGACTCTATTTTAATTTTATTTTTGATTTTAGTTCATATTTTCATCAATATCTAAAAATGCTACAAATTTAATGTCATAATGAAAAAATTTACCACTATTTTTGAATCCATTAATTCTCTTTTAACGTGATTTTCATATAAACTATCTCCAATTTAGGAAAAAATATTGTACCTAAATTAATAATTATTTGGTAGACTAATGCATAACCCTACAAAAAGTTTTAGCATTGAAATAAATTTCTAATCCCCTAATCCATATTTATATTGAATAAGGGATATTTTGTAAAATACAATTGATGCCCATCCTACAAAGGGATCTATTGTGATTTTGAAAAAACATGTTTCTGTCAATAATAACATGCCAGTCACATGTCATGCTACTATTCAACATATAAATACCTATATAATCCCTTTTTCTTACAAATAATGTTACTCCAAGACATGTAACATTTAAATTTATTTTAAAAAATCTTATATTTTCATTATTATTTGACATAAACTTAACTGATTGACTAAATATATCATTTTCATACTTCTAAATAGTTATAAATAACATGTATCACTAAAAAATGAATTATTATTAATATCTTCAGCCAAATTTAATTGAGGGAATGGATGTTATAGTTTATATAAATTTGTTAAAATAACATCTTAATTAAACTCAACCATGATTATGATTAATAACCCACCTAGAGGACCCCTTCTATGTTAAACCACATGGATTTAATAGTAAAGGCATCAGTGTATACACACTGACGATAAAAATAATTTATCAACCAAAATTAATCCATATTTAGATAATGATACACACATAAAAATATCAATAATCATATTATAATCCATGTGATTTAATTTAGCGATTCAACTCATATAAGGAATATCCATTTAATATGACATAGGTATACTATATATTATATATGAAAATATACAAACCATAATATTTAAATTATATCATATCCTATAATAATATTTAATGATTATAAAATATATATTAATTAAATTTAATCCATGATGGTTACATATCATTCTCCTGTTTGTTTAAAATATATTGGATACATGAATGGATAATATCTAATGATTTATTATAGTATATAAGTATGATAAATTTATGTTGATGATGTAATGGCCCAAATAATTTTGGGTTAGTGGAACTAGATAAAGTATATAATCTTTTGGAATTTGTGTTGTGAATAATTTATTTTATTATCTCGATTGAGAAATAGAGTTTTTTCAAGTATTTGAGATGATTAAAATTAATTTATAGAGATGAAAATTTAGGGTGAAACATCCATAAGTAAATTTTTTGGAATTAGGTAAATTAGGTGAACTTTGTGGATGTAGAAAAAAGCTACAAATTATCTAGTGGGGGAAATTTGAATTATTTTATATAATTAGTGTTTCTAAACTAATCAATTAAGGACTTAGTGGAGTAAATCAAGGATTCATTAAGACTACAAGAAGTTCAGTAGATACTACTAGATAATTGTTGGACCCTAGAATTCAACATTTTTATTGAAAAAAATGTTATATTTTGGACATTTCAAAAATAAATCCCACTCATAATTCATTCTACTTACCATTATGGTATGGTAGATTACATAATTTAACTATTATCTTCCTTTGTTTCTAACCCATTTTACATGGCATCCATGAGATATTTCCCTCTCAATTATGGTTGGACACTCTTCCAATGTTCATATATTACCTTTTTGCTCAAATTTGGGGTATCTTGTATTAGGTATTTAACGATGGTTCAACTAGTCCTTGGTGTAATGATGTACTATTGATGGATTTTTATATGTATATGATATGGGATAATAACTATTGAAGAGCTCATGTGTTTTCACACTGTTCTATTGGAGGCGATCCACAAGATGATGATTTATTCCGACTTCGATAATTAATGGAGAAAACGAGGAATAATTTACATTAAAGATTAGGTATATTACTCATGCAATGATCAAGGGTTGTCTAAAAGTTATTTTTCAAAAGTTCTTTGATATTTTAATGAAGCTTCATTATAGGGTGAGTTTTATCCTTTAGTTTTATTAAATAAATAAATATAGTAATAAATTATATTAGGTTAATAACATAATAAATTAATGAAAAGTGATATAATTAATTTATTTAAATACTTTTTTGATAGATTGGATCATGGATATTGATTATTACAAATGTGGGATTGTTAAGATATGTTAGGAATATGAGAAAATTTGATATCATCATATTTGAGGCAATTGATCATGAATTTTATTCATTTATATGTAATTTCAGATATTTTTTGACCTATAAGTAGGGATAAGTGGGTGATACTGACTATAGTGAGAGTATTTGAGGATTGGGTTATTATATAAAATTTGATATAAAATTGGAGGGGAATAATGTTGACTCTAAAATATTCAGTATTGGTTAAATATAGGAAGACCCAACTCACTATGTCTAATTTTGTGTAATTACACAAATGGAATAGTTTATTATTGTGTAGAATTATTTGACTCCATTTTGAGGGTGATGTGGGTTCAAGGATCCATATACTGGGTTACATTATAAATATTATAAAATAGGAGAAATCTAGGTATAATAATTCAAGGGGTTAAACATACATCACTATGTATTGACTAAAAGGCTTGAATTAGAAGTTAGGGGTATCTTATAAAGGTGGTGTAGTGAGTTTATGTAGTACCCCCGGTTTCTGGTAAGTAACCCTTGTTTTATTATTTTTATGTGCTTGAAGTTTATGGGAGATGATTGGGGAATGTTTTGAAGACTTTTAAAGCGTAAAAGGGAAAAGTGTGGGGATGGACGGGCTGCGCACGGTTTGCCAAACCGTGCAGATGCCGGGTAGGTGGTGGTCTGTTGGACAGAGGAGACAACACGGTGTCCGCACAGTTTGGGAAAACCGTTTGAAGAGGTCAGGCAGAGAGCCCCTCTCTGGAAGTGACTACTACACGGTTAGCGCACGGTTTAACTAACCGTGCCTAAAGTCAACTTAGATTTTATTTATTAGGATGTAATCCATTTTATCATTTAACCCACTCTTTTTTTTTACCAGATTTCCCTAACTTGGGATTTCTCTCTCGGGAAGGTGGGAGAACACTTACCATGCATTTTGGAAGTGATCTGGAGGGTTGCCTTGGCGTTTAGAGGCCGGTTCATCAAGGGGAAGGAATATAAGAAGGTTTCATGGTGTTTAGACCCTGTTCTAGGTTGGTTGCTCCTATTTTATTGAGGTAGGTGGTTCTACTCTCGATTCATATTTCATAGAACATGAAGGATTTGTTTCAATTTGTTTTTCTTGATTGAAATGGTTTGTCTATCAGCTATAAAAGAATGGTTGAAACCCCTTTTTAGTAATGGGTGATAAAAATTGTTTGTTTTTGGAAAATGGTTGTGGAAACAAATTTAAAATGGTGACTTTAAATAGACTATGGATTTCCTGCTTGAATGAGATGGTTTTCAATAAAAGTGTGATGCATTGTTGAAAGGGTTTGAACACACTGGGTTTTGGGCATGGATTGCATGGGTTGTGGTGTGTGTTCATGTGCATTGGAATGGATAAGGGAAAGAAGTCCCCCCATCAAAAGGTTGGGATGGATTAGGGCGAGAGGTCCCCCCATCTGCAGGTTGGGACAGATAAGGTCGTGAAGTACCCCTCTCAAGAAAATTCACTAGGTGACGTCTTAGATGATGGAGAAATCACCACTCGCGAGTATAGGGAGATCCCGATTGCATGCATGGATGATTTTGTGGATTTTTGGAATGGAATGAATGTTCCAAAATGGAAATATGAATTTGATTAGAAATTTTTCTTGGTTACTTTTCTTTAGAAATATGTTTTTTTTGGGAAAAATGGCTTGGACATGTAACTTATTATATTGTGAACTATTTTTGGAATTGTTTTATATAAATGTGTTAACATTTTTTATCCTAGAGGCATGGGTTGGGAAGTCATTGGGGAAAACCTACTGAGTTTTATTAATCATCCCCTTCTTTGGCACGTTGGTGATTTTGCATATGTCATATACCGGGACATTGAAAAAGGTAAAGTGTCACATGTTTAGAGCGCTACTTCATGGTACTTGGGCTGGTTCATGATGTTGGAGCTTGGAGTTTGTGGAGCATGGAGTCGGGTTGTTGTCTTGTGGTCTTTGGGTTGTCTTTCTACTATTTACTCTGATGTTTAGTGTTGTCTTTCATTGTAGTACTTTTGGTTGGTTTTTGATAAAATTAATTGTTGAGTTGTTTTGGTTTTAAATCATGCATCATATAGCGGTTTCTTGGAGATATTTATCTAGTTTCTCTATTTGTTGGTCGTTTTCAGTTAAAGGGTAAATCGTCCCCCATGTATTTTGAAACCCTTCGGTATTTATTTCCAGCCTTTGGCGCCTTGGGGATGTCGCTTAAGGCCATGTAATGACTCGTTACACTCTTAATCCAATGAGAATTGGTGGGTCATTACAAATGGTATCAGCTTTTTTTGCCTTTGCCTATCAATTAGTCATCGATGTTCTTGGTCTTGGAGTTGAAATTCATTCTTGTCTATTCCTTGGGTGGTCATCTTAGATAGGAGTAGGATTATAGAAACTTGAAATTTATAGCATAAAAGGACGTAGATAACATTTTTATACTGAACTTCAAGTTACTAGGGAGTTGGGTACATAAGTGTGTTGGAGACAGTTATAGGAAAACAAATCTCTTTGTCATGGGTTCAGCCAATGAGATGAGCATGACATGGATTAGACTAATTACCTCCCACTAGTATGGAATATATCATTGTGAAAAATGATTGTAGATTTTGGGTAGGGTGAATTTTTTTGAAAAATGCAGAAATTGATTTTCAAATGAAATATTATGAAAAGTGGATATTTGGTATATTTTGAAAATGGGTAGATTTTCAAAAAGTATGCGGGATGTTTTCAAAAATGGTTGAACAAGTGGACAATATTGATGAATGGAAAACAATGATGTGATAGTTGATGTGATAGAAATTGAAATGATAAGCCTTCAGTTGCCAGAAAGTTAGACTAACAGCGTGTGTTGTTTGTATAGAAAATGGCACCCATTAGGCATCGTAGAAACCAACCCTTAAAAGCTGCGGATAATGTGGTTGCACCTGAACCACATGTGAACCAAGATATGGTTCAGATTATCATTCATGCATTCCAGGCTGTGAACACAGGAAATCATAGGGATGAGTCAAGGCATGTAGACCATTCTGTCTAGTTCTAGAAGAAGTATCCACCCATCTTTCAGGGTGATTATGAACCAGAAATGGCATAGGTGTGGCTGAGTAGGATGAATCGTATCTTCGATTTCATCATCACACCAACAGAAATGAGAGTAAAGTTGGCCACATACCTGCTGGAGGATCTTGCACAAAATTGGTGGGAGCTAGTAGTGTAGGATAAGGTGGATCAATGCCTAGGCTGGGAGGAATTTGAGGAGTTGTTCAATAAACAATTCTATCCTCACATATTCAAGATCTAGAGGACAAAAATCTTTTTCAACCTGAAGCAGGAGAATCTCTCTATCACGGAATACATGGCTAAATTCATGAATTTAGTCCACTTTGCACCGGAAGTTACTGCAAGTGCATCGCTAAATGAACACATCATTGAATCAGGGTTCCGACAGGAGATTCCCTCCAAGATAGTTGTACTCTGTATTACGAATTATACAAAGATGGTGAATAGAGCAACAGTTGCTGAACGTGATATCTCATGATCGATAGGAGGAGGCATGATGATAACCACAGGAACGGGTGGGAAATCCAATGCTGGGAACAAGCGGAAGAGGTACACCTACATCCAAGGTGGGAGTGCGAATCAAAACCAGACTACGGGATCAGTCATCCTTCCTCCACGACCCCAGAGTAAAGCAGGGTTCTTTCAATGTGGTTCGACTGATCACATAAAACGAGAATATACAGCACCACCGAGAGCATGCCACAATTTCAAGAAGATATGGCATCTTCAGAGATATTGTCAGGGTGCTCCATGGTAAGGTGTTCGTGACACTTCTCAAGTGTCGCAAGAATATTATGCTTTGACATGGTGAGGATTGAAAAATCACCCTCTCCAGCAGAACAGAGCTAGTTATGGTGATTCCAGAAATACCATGACCCCTCAACTAGGGCAATCTCAGCAAGGAAACAAGGAGAGCAGCGCAGCGATGAAGCAATTGTATGGAGCATAGAAGATGATGGTTGATAATGAGGCTGGACCATCTACAATCAAAGGTATGATTCTTTTGAATTCTACCCTTACACAAGTTTTGTTTGATACTGGTGCATCACACTCCTTCATTTCTTCTCGTGCTGTTGACTTGCTATGTTTAAAACTAAAAATGATGCCTTCTATGTTAGAACTGCAAACTATTCATGGTGAAAGAGATTGTCAAGCCTTAATGTGTAGTGCATGTGTTATAATGGTTGATGGAGTTGAGCTGAAATGGGACTTTTCCATATTGGAGATGGATGTCTATGATATAATACTGGGTATGGATTGGTTGACAACGTTTAAGGCTCACATCGACTGTTATGGGAGAACGGTTTGTTTCACAACGGAGGATGGAATCGATCATCTCTTCTGAGGAGAGAGGATTTTAAAGAAAGGTGAAAAGAGTTTATTAGCACCAATGGTGGGAATGATCTCTTACCAGTTGGAAACATTGACTTTGGCATAATCAGAAGAGATCGCGGAAAATACTTTTTCAGCTGTGGTGGATCAATTTCCTGATGTTTTTCCTGCAAAATTCTCAGGGATACCACTTGTATGAGAAGTGGAGTTTATGATTGATCTCTTTATAGGGACCAGTCTTATCTCACTTCCATCTTATAGGATGGCACCAACAGTGTTATGGGAATTGAATGTGCATTTGGAAGAATTGGAAAGAAAAGGTTTTATTCAGCCAAGCGTGTCTCCGTGGGAAGCACCAGTTTTGTTTGTAAATAAAGAAGATGAAACTTTGAGGCTATGTGGGGATTATCGTAAACATAACCAAGTTATAATAAAGAATAGATATCCACCTATACACATTGATGACCTTTTTTATCAATTGAGGGGTGCTAAGTGGTTCTCTAAAATTGACTTGTGATCAGGATATCACCAGTTGCGAGTTTGGAAGGAGGATATTCCAAAGACATCCTTCAGAAGTAGATATGGCCACTATGAATACGTAGTCATGCCTTTTGGTCTTAAAAATGCACGAGTAGTCTTTATGGCATTGATGAATCGGATATTTCAACCATATATTGATTATTTTGTTGTGGTTGTTTTGGATGATATATTGGTGTATTGAAAAACATGTTCTGAGCATGAGCAACACTTGGTGATCATGTTGGAAATATTGAGGGACCATCAGTTGTATGCCAAACTATCAAAGTGTGAGTTCTGGATACAAGAAGTACAATTTCTGGGCCATGTCATTTCTGAGAAAGGTGTTTTAGTTGATACAGAAAAGATAGAAGCTGTTCATTCTTGAAAACTGCCGAAGAATGTCTTTGAAATATGAAATTTTCTTGGTCTAGCTGGTTATTACCGATGGTTTGTGCGTGACTTCTCATGACTAGCCTCGCCCATGATAGCATTGACAATGAAAAACAATGCATTTCAATGGACTGAAGAATGTCTGAGATCTTTTCGAGAGATGAATGTTCTCCTTACATCAGCACCCATCTTGATTCTTCCAGAATCTGGATAGTGGTATGTGGTGTATTGTGATGCTTTGGGAATAGGTTTGGGTTGTGTTCTCATGCCAGGAGACCATGTGGTTGCTTATGGATCAAGGAAGTTGAGAGTGCATGAGAAAAGATACCCAAAACATGATTTGGAGTTAGCTTCAGTCGTCCATGCTTTGAAAACATGGAGACATTATCTCTTTGGTGAGAAAGTTACTATGTTTACAAATTACAAAATATTGAAACACATTTTCTCACAGAGAGATTTGAATTTGAGGGAGAGGAGATGGATGGAGTATCTTCAAATGTTCTACTTTTACTTAATGTATACACCGGGTAAGGGAAATTCGGTGGCCGATGCATCAAGCAGGAAGTCGTATGCTATGTTGGTGAAGGAAGCTTCAGATGATTGGTAGTTAATTTCGGTCCTAGCATACATGCATATGGAATGTGAAGACCGAACCAATGTTGCAGTTTTCTTTCCAGTTGCGCTTGTTTCTAATTTGGTGGATATAGTAAATGACACACATGCATCTGATGTAGACTGTGTTGCAATGAGTACAAAATTCAATGGTGGGGAGACCATTGAGGGATAGAAGCTGGATCTGAGTTCAGTGTTGCAATTTTGAGATCGGATAGTTGTACCTTTAGATGCTCAGGAACAACTCCTTTATGCTTACCACCATTCAAGATGGGCTATACATCCGGGTACACAGAAGATGTATAAGGCATTGAAGGTACAGTTTTGGTGGAGCGGCATGAAGCAGAAGATATCTGAATTTGATTCAGGGTGTTTAACTTATCAGCAATTTAAAGCATAACATCAGCGGCCGGCTAGTATGATACAGTCTTTACCTATCCCAGTGTGGAAATGGGAGCATATGGCAATGGATTTTGATATAGGTCTTCCAAGAATGGTCTGGAAACACGATTCCATTTGGGTGATAGTGGATCGTCTAACCAAGTCGGCCCATTTCATCCCGATTAGTGAAACCCATACGGTGGTAGATCTTTCAAAAATCTATATACGTGAAGTGGTAAAAAGACATTGTGTACCAGTGTATATCGTCTAAAATAGAGATCCTAGGTTCACATATCGTTTCTTGAAATCATTACAGCAAGCCCTGGGGACTCAGTTGATGATGAGTACGACGTATCATCCTCAGACATATGGGAAATATGAGAGGACGATAAAAACGTTGGAAGACATGTTTCGGGCTTGTATAATGGATTTTGGTGGCTCATGGGAGGATCATATACCCTTAGTGGAGTTCTCATACAATAACAGTTATCAGGCCTCGATACGCATGGCTCCATTTGAAGCATTGTATGGGCGTCCTTATCGTTCTCCACTAAGCTGGGTGGAAATTGGTGAAATTTCACTAGTCGGGCCGTGTAACGACCCGAAATTTTGAATAAATCTTGTTTCCTAATTTTGTGTGTTATTTTATTTTTGATACTCAACAAAACTATTTCATTTGATAACATGAGTATAATTAAAATGAAACCGTTGGGTTTTGACTGTTATATGACCATTGGTCAATATGACCACTGGGAACTAATCGTTTTGATTATTGTCTCTAAATACAAGTAATCATGGTTAATCAATATAGAAAGAAGATTAGATGGAATCACCCTATAGTCTTGGACCGATCAAAGCCCATCTAATAGAACTTGGGAAGGAGGTAGCACTATTGGGCTTTTCTGTAGACCAAACCCAAGCCGAACTTCATTGTGTGAAGTTAGAATGGAATCGCTTTTGCGAGAAGTTCAAACTGATAGAAATTACTACTCATGCGATGTTGGCCGAGCCACCCTCAAATTCTCTCACCTTAGCACACCTTACACTTAGGTCCTATGCTGGTGTGATAAGGGGTTATGTAAGGAGATCGTAACTGCCTTGTGTAACCCTTTGTTTTAAATAAATTTTTTTATTTCTTCTTATGATGAAGTTTATGAATTTTCAAATGTCCGGATAAATATTGTATGCATATTTTTGATGAATTTTAGAGAAACGATATTTTAAAAATGTTTATGTAAACTATAAATAAATAAAAATGTGTAATGATTTTCAAAAAATGGTCTTCTACAATTATGTTCAGTATGAAATTTAGAGTCTAATAAGGTCAACATAATTTTTTATGAATAATAAATTATGAATAGTGATTTTATGATTAAGATTAGTAATGTGTCCAAATGAATTAGTAATCTCACTTAAAGAAAGTTTTAATATAATTTAGACACCTTGATTAAGTAATGAGATTCAATAAAATGGGTAAATAACGGTTTCATAAATTATTAGTCAAGTATTACTTTTTTTGGGTGAATAGTGTTTTTTAATTAAAAATTTAATTAAAAATAATTAGAAAAATATTTTTATAAAATGGACTTTATTTTTGAACTCAGAGCATCGATATTATGTTATGGTAATTTTTGGGGATTTTTCTGAAAAAAATGAATTCTTGATGAATAGTGTTTTTATTTAAAAATTAAATATATTTAGAAAATTATTTTCATAAAATGGAGTTCATAAATGTAATAAGAGCATCAATATTTTTTTAAGGTGAAATTTTGGGTTTTTTCTGAGAAATAAGAATTTGTCAGTGAATAGTAAAAATGCAGTTTTAGGGTTTCGGTATGTTTAATGACATCATAACTGTGTCATGGTGATGTCATGAGATATTTTAAGGGTTGGCCGACCAAAGGTGATGAATTATTGTATTGGGGGCCCCATGTTTCATAACTCCATGGTAAATTCCATGGGAGAGCACATGGTTTTGAGAAAAGCACTTGTGAGGTGTCCCTTGGCCATTAATGCCTTGTCCCCTCACTTTCCCTATAAATACCCAACCTTTCCTCCTTTAGTTTTCACTCCCAACTCTCCCCCAACGAAGTTCAGGTCTCTTTACCTCCCAAGGTGTCCTCCCAAGGTGCCCCCAATCCCTCAAGGTCCAAACCATTGAGTTTTAAGAGTTACGTTTTAAGGTAAGGGATCCGACCTCTCTCTTTCTTTTCAAGATATATCTTTTATGTAATTTATTTTATGCTCTATGTTCATATGTTAAAGGATGTTCTTTTATACTAATTTTATTCCCTTTTCATCTTAATATAATGATAGATCCCCTCTTACACTAATTATTTCGTTTTATGATGTTTTAAGTGGCGCTGTTAGGCTACTGAATTTTTAAGGGGATTCTTTCACCCTTCTCATTCTTTTCAAAGTTCTACATTCATGTCTAGTCTTTCAAGTTTCTTTTTAATTATGTTGGGGCATGATATCTATATCTATCATACTGAACTCTTATTTTCACATGATGAGATACCCCATTTGATCTCTTCAATTCAGTATTTTGATTTTTTAAGTGGCGCCGTTAGGCTACCGAATTTTTAAGTGGTTCTTTCACCTTTCTCCCTTTTCAATGTTCTAATTCCATGTCAAGTCTTGCAAGTTACTTTTTATTATGTTGGGGTATGATTTGTATATCTATCATACATTATTTTATGTTAATATGATGAGAGAACCTATTTGATCTCTTCAATTCAGTATTTTGAAGTTTTAAGTGGCGCCGTTAAGCTGCCGAATTTCTAAGGGGTTATTTTACCCTTCTCGTTTTCAAGATCTACCGTCATGTCAAGTCTTTCAAATTCCTTTTTATTATGTTGGGGTATGATCTATAAATCTATCATAATGATCATTTATTTTCATATGATGAGATATCCAATTTGATCTCATCAATTCATTTTTGTTGAAGTTTAAGTGGCGTCGTTAGGCTGCCGAATTTCTAAGGGGTTCTTTCACCCTTCTCGTTTTCAAGATCTACTTTCATGTCAAGTCTTTCATGTTCCTTTTTATTATGTTGGGGTACGATATCTATATCTATCATACTGATCATTTATGTTCATATGATGAGAGACCCTATTTTATCTCTTCAATCCATTTTTGGAAGTTTTAAGTGACGTTGTTAGGCTGCCGAATTCCCATAAGAGAAATCTTATTTTTGTCTTCCTTCCATGTTATTAATTTCATATGGTATGTATTTCAAATATCATTACCATGTTCTTATATCCATTATATTCTTTCCATCTACTGTTCTTTGGATCATTTATGAGTGGGCGACCTATGTCCCCAATCTTTTCAATGTTTTCTAAAAACCCCGAAACATAGCTGTTATGCTGCAGAATTTCCGTCTCAAATGTCTCTCTCTTTTTCTCAAATTATTTTATTTTATTAAGTGAATACTCTAATCTATTCCTTCAAAATGGGTATTCACATATATACCAAAATGTTCTATTTTGATGTCTGGGATTTACATACATGATACCCTCTCTCCCTTTCTATGGGTTTAAAGTTATGTAAAGATCATGTTAAGCCGTTTTTAAAACGTTATGATTATGAAATGAAACACATTTCTTTTATGATGTATGGGTTGTTTATGAAATGATTTATGATGATATATGTGGCTCACATGGTAATAAAGACATGTCAAGGGTGCGCCCAGATAGCGCTCTAATGCATTGGGTAAATACTTAATCTCCAGAGATGACCTTTTAGACTGATACCTTGGTAAATAACCTTGGTAATTTTTAATGACACCTTGGGGATGGACCTTGGTGAAACGAAATTATTGTAAATATTAAATGTTGTAGCCACATATTCATGTTATGAAAAATGTTATTTTTATTATGATATGCCTCATGATTTCATTTTCTTGCCTTAAAGTTCTTTTCACGACTTTATTAATGTATCTTAAGTTCATATGTAAAATGTTTCGCTTATTTCCCTTACTGGGCCTTCTGCTCACCCTTTCTTTTGATGTATGTCCCCTTGTTATGAGATGCAATAATGAACCTAGGATGAACATGAGGAGAAGCCTTTCATGTGTTTATGAAGAATGTTTTCATGTTTTCATGTTTTAAGTTCCTGGTTTCCAAGACACTAAACCTTAATGATCCTAAGTTTTGTAAAATGTAATGAAAGTTTATGTGATAAAAAGGCGGGATGCTATAGTTAGTGTCAATGGATGGTTTAGTTATTTGCGGAAATTAGGATATGAAAACTTTAGGAATAACCCTATAGAAAAGTTTATATATAGGAAACCTTCCTGGTATTTTGGTGTGTATTGAGTAATGGGTTGCCACGAAAATACATCCCTGTCTGGATACGAGTAGGTAGAGGTGGCTCTGGAAAAAATGTACATAGGTGTAAAACCCGAAAACACCACTTTGATCTAGACTCAAACAGGAACTGGTACACGAAAATGGGCCTTGCTGCACTCTTGGTTATGACACTCCTGGGAGATATGCTTTAGTAAATTCATAAGCTTAGTATGAACCATTGTTAAAGGAACAATTATAAAATAAAATAAATATTCACATAAGAATATATGATCATAGATAACCTAAATGGGAACCTATTGGATCACATGTTAGGGTATAATTTTCTTCTAAAAGTTATCCTTATATGCTTTAAGTTCCTTTTCATGATTATTGGCTAAGAATTCAAGCCCCTAATTGTACTTCTTTTTCGTAGTTAATGGCGGGAAATGGAAGAACATGTCCCAACAACCAATGTGATAAAAAATATGACGATTTCCATATTAATATGAAAGAGATGATTAGGGGATTAAAGGATGATTAATATTTTGGAAGCCTTTCACTATTTTTGGGACTCTATATGATCAAGGTATATAGATTAATACGGTATTTTCATTCAGGAGTAAGGATGACTTATATTTTGATGAATCGATGAATTTAAGGTGGACTTATAGTAATTTAGTTTACTTATGGGAATGATTAACCTATCTTTGGTAAAAATATGTTTAGGTTAGCTACTTTTTTTATAAGATGTTAGCAGTGGGTGATGTGTTTCAGAGATGAACAATGATTTTTATTTTGGAAGATTATGTTACCAAATTCTTCTTGTATATGGGTTTCAATCGTAGCTTGGTTTATTTTGAGGAAGTTTAAGAATAGTTATTTATGGAATGGTCTATGATAAACTTTGGGTAGTACCATGGAACTTTGAAGATTTAAAATTAGTTTCCATTCCTATTGGATTCTTTCTTTTTGAAGAGTTGTTTTACCATACCCTTTCTGTTTTTGGGATAATGTTTAAAGATAGAAGAAATAGATAGTTAATCTTTTCTGGATTATGTGATTCTCTAGAAAATGATTCTTGTGCTTTTGATGAGACCAAGTGTTTTTGAATTCTCATCATTTGTAGAAAAGATTAGTTTTGGTAAAGACTTATTAAAGGATGAAACTCTACTTGAATGTAGGTATATTTTCTTATGTTTTTGTTCTATGTAGTAAATGAATTCCTCAAAATTTTGAAAAGGAACGTAAAACTAAAACGTTGTTGGTTTATGTTTCCTACTAGGTAATCAAAGACTGTTTACACACTTCATATGTTTGGGATTTTCTTATAGTTAACTTTCTTCCAATCATGTTTTCTATCAATCTCCCCCAGAACATGACCCTTTGTTTTTTCTTCCATATCCATGTTTCTCTCTATGGAATCCAAGTATGGGTTAACTCGGGTGACCTTTGTACTTACCTTTCATTATTTTAAAGTAATAGTTTTTGTGACTCCTTTTCTGATGTGGGACATTCATTGAAATTTCAAAACCCCAATTTTAAAAAAAAATTGCGAGGACACAATTTCTTAAGGGGCGAAGATTATAACGACCCAAAATTTTGAATAAATCTTGTTTCCTAATTTTGTGTGTTATTTTAATTTTGATACTCAAAAAAACTATTTCATTTGATAACATGAGTATAATTAAAATGAAACCATTGTGTTTTGACTGTTATATGACCATTGGTCAATATGACCACTGGGAACTAAACGTTTTGATTATTGTCTCTAAATACAAGTAATCATGGTTAATTAATTTAGAAAGAAGATTATATGGCCTCACCCATTAGTCTTGGACCGATCTAAGCCCCTCTAACAGAACTTGGGAAGGAGGTAGCACCATTGGGCTTTGATCTGGACCAAACTCAAGCCGAACTTCATCGTGTGAAGCTAGAACGGAATAGCCTTTGCGAGAAGTTCAAACTGATAATAATTACTACTCGTGCGTTGTTGGCCGAGCCTCCCTCAGATTCTCTCACCTTAGAACACCTTACACTTAGGTCCTTTTTTGGTGTGATAAGGGGCTATGTTAGGAGACCGTAACTGCCTTGTGTAACCTGTTGTTTTAAATAAAAATTTTGATTTCTTCTTATGATGAAGTTTATGAATTTTCAAATGTCCGGATAAATATAGTATGCATATTTCTGATGAATTTTAGAGAAAGGATATTTTAAAAATGTTTATGTAAACCTTAAATAAATAAAAATGTGTAATGATTTTCAAAAAATGGTCTTCTACAATTATGTTCAGTATAAAATTTAGAGTTTAATAAGATCAACATAATTTTTGATGAATTGTAAATTATGAATAGTGATTTTATGATTAGGATTAGTAATGTGTCCAAATGAATTAGTAATCTCACTCAAAAAAAGTTTTAATATAATTTAGACACCTTGATTAAGTAATTTGATTCAATAAAATGGGTAAATACCGGTTTCATAAATTATTAGTCAAGTATTAGTTTTTTTGGGTGAATAGTTTTTTATAATAAAAAATTTAATTAAAAATAATTAGAAAAATATTTTTATAAAATGGACATTATTTTTGAACTCAGAGCATCAATATTGTGTTATGGTAATTTTTGGGGATTTTTATGAAAAAATGAATTCTTGATGAATAGTGTTATTATTTCAAAATAAAATATATTTAGAAAATTATTTTTAGAAAATGGAGTTCATAAATGTAATTAGATCATCGATATTTGGTTAAGGTGAAATTTTGGGATTTTTCTGAGAAAGATGGATTTTTCAGTGAATAGTAAAAATGCAGTTTTAGAGATTCGATATGTTTAATGACATCATAACTGTGTCATGATGATTTCATGAGATATTTTAAGGGTTAGCCCACCAAAGGTGATGCATTATTGTATTGGGGGCCCAATGTGGCCTAACTCCATGGTAAATGCCATGGGAGAGAACATGGTTTTGAGAAAAGCACTTGTGAGGTGTCCCTTGGCCATTAATGCCTTGTCCCCTCACTTTCCCTATAAATACCCACCCTTTCCTCCGTTAGTTTTCACTCCCAACTCTCCCCCAACGAAGTTCTGGTCTCTTTACCTCCAATGGAGTCCTCCCAAGATGCCCCCAAGTCCTCAAGGTCCAAACCATTGCGTTTTAAGAGTTACATTTTAAGGTAAGGGATCCGACCTCTCTCTTTCTTTTCAAGAAATCTCTTTTATGTAATTTCATTTATGCTCTATGTTCTTATATTAAAGGATGTTATTTTATACTCCTCTTACTTCCCTTTTCATGTTCATATAATGAGAGAACCCCTCTTACTCTCATTATTTCGTTTTATGATGTTTTATGTGGCGCCGTTAGGCTGCCGAATTTTTAAGGGGATTCTTTCACCCTTCTCATTCTTTTCAAAGTTCTACTTTCATGTCAAGTCTTTCAAGTTCCATTTTAATTATGTTGGGGAATGATCTCTATATCTATCATACTGAACTCTTATTTTCACATGATGAGAGAACCCATTTGATCTCTTCAATTTAGTATTTTGATGTTTTAAGTGGCGCCATTAGGCTACCAAATTTTTAAGTGGTTCTTTCACCTTTCTCCCTTTTCAGTGTTCTAATTCCATGTAAAATCTTGCAAGTTACTTTTTATTATGTTGGGGTATGATCTCTAAATATATCATACTGATATTTTATGTTCATATGATGAGAGAACATATTTTATCTCTTCAATTCAGTATTTTGAAGTTTTAAGTGGCGCCGTTAGACTGCCGAATTTCTAAGGGGTTATTTCACCCTTTTCATTTTCAAGATCTACTTTCATGTCAAGTCTTTCATGTTCCTTTTTATTATTTTGGTGTATGATCTCAATATCTATCATACTGATCATTTATATTCATATTATTAGAGACCCTATTTGATCTCATCAATTCATTTTTGTTGATGTTTATGTGGTGCCGTTAGGCTGCCGAATTTCTATGGGGTTCTTTCACCCTTCTCGTTTTCAAGATCTACTTTCATGTCTAGTCTTTCAAGTTACTTTTTATTATGTTGGGTTATGATCTGAATATATATCATACTGATCATTTATGTTCATATGATGAGAGACCCAATTTGATCTCTTCAATCCATTTTTGGAAGTTTTAAGTGACGCCGTTAGGCTGCCGAATTCTCATAAGAGAAATCTTATTTTTGTCTTCCTTCCATGTTTTTCATTTAATATGCTATGTATTTAAAATCTCATTAACATGTTCTTATATCCATTATATTATTTCCATCTACTATTCATTGGATCGTTAATGAGTGGGTGACCTATGTCCCCACTCTTTTCAATGTCTTCTAAAAACCTGGAAACATAGCCGTTATGCTGCAGAATTTCCGTCTCAAATGTCTCTCTCTTTTTATCAAATTATTTTATTTTATTAAGTGAATACTCAAAGCTATTCCTTCAAAATGGCTATTCACATATATACCAAAATTTTCTATTTTGAGGTCTGGTATTTACATACATGAGACCCTCTCTCCCTTTCTTTGTATTTAAAGTGACTTAAAGATCATGTCCTTAAAGCAGTTTTTAAAACGTTATGATTATGAAATGAAACACATTTATTTTATGCTACATGTATTGTTTATTAAATTATTTCTGATGATATATGTGGCTCACATGACAATAATGACATGTCAAGGGTGCACCCAGATAGCGCTTTAATGCATTGGGTAAAGACTTAATCTCTAGAGATGACCTTTTAGACTGATACCTTGGTGAATAACCTTGTTAATTTTTAATGAAACCTTGGGGATGGACCATGGTGAAACGAAATGATTGTCAATATTAAATGTTATAGCCACATCTTAAATTTATGAAAAATTTTAATTTTATTATGATCTGCCTCATGATTTAATTCTCATGCCTTAAAGTTATTTTCATGACTTTATTGATGTATCTCAAGTTCATATGTAAAATGTTTCGCTTGTTTCTCTTACTGGGCCTTCTGCTCACCCTTTCATTTGATGTATGTCCCCAAATTATGAGATGCATTAATGAACCTAGGATGAACATGAGGAGAAGAATTTAATGTTTTTAAGAAGAATGTTTTATGTTTTCATGTTTTAAGGTCCTCGTTTCCAAGACACTACACCTTAAAGATCCTCAGTTTTGTAAAATGTAATGAAAGTTTATGTGATAAAAAGGATGGATTCTATAGGCTGAGCCTTTTCCAAGAAACAATGTAGAAGATTTATTTTATTAGAAAGAGGATGGATATGGATCATAGTCATCATAAATCTTATGTGGATCATCGTCGAAGATCGTTGTATTTTCAGTGAGTGATCACGTCTTTTTAAGAATCTCGCCAAGGCTTGGACAACATCGTTTTGGAAAGCAGGGAAAATTATCTCTTCGATATATATTCACTTTTGAAGTACTGGAACAGGTGGGAGTGGTGGCATATCGGTTGGCATTACCACCGTGGTTCAGTGCAGTGCATAATGTGTTCTATGTATCTCAGTTGAAGAAGCATCACCCTGATCCTGACCATGTGATCAGATGGGATCACGTTGAGAAAGATACGGATGCTTCAATGATACATATCCCGGTACAGAAAATGGATAGTCAAGAGAATGTGTTTTTTGGAAAAATAATCAATCTAGTATGGGTTTTATGATAGCATGGTCAGATCCAGGAAGAGACTTGGGAAGCTGAGAAAGAAATGAAAGAGTAGTGGCCAGAACTCTTTCAAGAAAGCGATGGTTTTCTACTTTCTGGGGACGGCAAAGCCAATGGTGGGGAGAATGTAGTACCCCCGGTTTCTGGTAGGTAACCCTTGTTTTATTCTATTTAAGTGCATCTAGTTTATGGGAGCTGATTGGGGATTGTTTGGGATACATTAAAAGCATAAAAGGGAAAAGTGTGGGGACGCACGGGCTACCCACAATTTTCCAAAACATGAGGAAGCCGTGCAGGTGATGTTCTATTGGACAAAAGAGACCACAAGGTGTCCGCCCGGTTTGGGAAAATCGTGTGAGGAGGTCGTGTGGAGAGCCCCTCTCTGGTAGTGACTACCGCATGGTTTGCACACGGTTTAACTAACTGTGCAGAATAACCATGCGCGAAGTCAACTTAGATCCTATTTATTAGAATCTAATCTGTTTTATCATTTCACCCACTAATTTTTTCTCCTAGACATCCCTAACTCAGTATTTCACTCTCGGGAAGGTGGGATAACACTTACCTGGCAGTTTGGAAGTGATCTGGAGGTTTTTCTTGGCGTTTATAGGCCGGTTTATTGCGGGGAAGGAATCTAAGGAGGTTTTGTGGTGTTTCGACCCAGTTCATGGTTGGATTCTCCTATTTTTTTTGAGGTAGGTGGCTTCACTATCAATTCCTCTTTCTTAGAAGATGAATTCTTAGTTTCAATTTGTTTTTCTTGATTGAAACGTATTGTTTATCTGCTGTGAAAAAATGGTTGAAACTTTTTTTTAGTAACGGGTGATGAAAATCGTGTGTTTTTGGAAAAAGGATGTTGAAACAAATTTAAAATGGTGATTTTAAATTGACTATGGTTTTGCTGCTTGAATGAGATGGTTTTCAATAAAAGGGTGATATTTTATTGAAAGGGTTTGAACACACATGGTTTTGGGCATGGATTGCATGGGTTGTGGTGTGTGTTCATGTGCATTCAGATGGATAAGGGCAATAAGTCCCCCATCAGAAGGTTGGTATGGATAAGTGTGAGAAGTACCCCCATCAATAGGTTGGGACAGATATGGTCGTGAAGTACCCCTGTCAAGGTAATTCACTATGTGACGGCTTAGTGGATGGATAACTCACCACTCACGAGTATAGGGAGATCTAGGTTTCATTCATGGTTGGTTGTGTGGATTTGTGGAATGGAATGAATGTGCCAAAATGGAAATGTGAATTAGATTGGAAATATTTCTTGGTTGCTTTTCTTGAGAAAGATGGGTTTGTTGGAAAAAATGGCTTGGACATGGAACTTGTTATATTGTGAACTATTTTTGGAATTGTTTTATATAAATTGTTTTATATAAATTTGATAACATGTTTTATCCTAGAGGAATGGGTAGGGAAGTCATTGGGGAAAACATACTGAGTTTCATTACTCACACCCAGCATTGGCACATTGGTGCTTTTTAATATATCATATACTGTGACGTTGGCAAAGTTAAAGTGTCACATGTTTATAGTCCAACTTCATGGTACTTGGGCTGGTTCATGATGTTGGAGCTTGGAACTTGTGGAGCATGGAGTTGGGTTGTTGTCTTGTAGTCTTTGGGATGTCTTCCAGCTATTTACTCTGATGTTCAGTGTTGGTTTTCAATGTGGTACTTTTGGTTGGTTTTTATAAAATTAATGGTTGAGTTGTTTTGGTTTTAAATCATGCATCATATAGTGGTTTCTTGGAGATGTTTATCTAGTTGGTCTATTTGTTGGTCATTTTCAGTTAAAGGGTAACTCGTCCCCCACATATTTTTAAACCCTTCGGCATTTATTTCCAGCCTTTGGCGCCTTGGGGATGTCGCTTAAATCCAAGTAAAGACTCGTTCCACTCTCAAGCCAATTACAATTGGCGGGTCATTACAGTTTACCTCTCATGGAATGTTATTCCACTGGTAGAGATTATAGATTTGGCTAGTGAAGAGACATTGTGTCTAAGACACCTGGTGAGTTTTATTAAGGTATATCAGAATTGGATAATTTCATTGACCAGTGGGGGTTTTACCCGATAACACTAAATTATGAATTATTTTTTATAGTGAATTATATTGTTAATTATAATTAGTACATTGTTGTTGTTATATAACTTTATGATTTTGGGTAGAATTAAGTGTTTGAAATTATTTAGAGAATATTCGAATAATTTAATGATTTAATGAAACAAAACATAGTTTTCTGGGTAAAATTATAATGTGGTTACTTTGGATTAATTAAATATTGAAGCTTATAAATAATCATTGTGAAACACACACTTATAATACCGTAATTACCATATAATATTGAAAATGTAAAATATTTAAGGATGTAAAAATTTTACCATGATATTTGAAAATTGTGATTTAAATATTTCATTTTATTAGAAGTGACAAAATTAGCAATGTATGATTTTTTAGTATTTTAAAAAATATATTCAACAATGTATAAGTGAAAAAGCATTGATCTATATTGAATTTTTTTTACCAAAAATCACTCTTAATAGAAGTGTAATAATAACTATTTGAATATATAGAAATATAATTATTGTTCAAAATTTGTGATCCTGCATTATGATTTGTATATATTTTATGATAGGAGATAAGATTTGAAGATTATGATGTAATAACATTTCAATAGGCTCGAATACAAGATAACATGGATTTCAAATGTGAATATAATGCAATAATTGTGGAGAAATGATGTGGGAGAATTTGAAATTCTCTTAGAATAGAAAAAAGATACTTTATAAATTTATTTTTAAATTAGTTTTCCTATATAATAATTTAGAAATATAGGAATAATATTTTGAGATTTATAGTGGTTAAAATTTTAGAGATATGTAGATTGTTTGTAACCTGGAAGAGGATGAAATGAATTGAAGAAATATATTAATTGAATTTCTTTAATGATTTTACATATTTTAATATATATTTTATTATATTTTGATGTATTAAACATCCTTCGAGATGAATTATTTTCTTGTTATTAATAACATGTTATCAGTGAATGAGTTGTAAAATAATAATGGTTAATTAAGAGTAAAGGGATGTATATTTATTTTTAATGATTGGAATTTATTATTTATAAATTGTTTTAACAAAATGTATTATTATAATTAATAACTATTTTATTCCAAATTAGTTCTTTGATAAATGTAAAAAATAGATAATAAAAACTAATATGATAGAGAGGGATTATTATTATGAGAATACAACTTATAAACATTTTTCACATAAGATTAGAAATTAATGTATCCATTATTAATATGGTTCTTTTGGGAATGATGGGTTGAACAAGTTAGGAATGTATTACTTGAAACTAATCTTATAGATGTTTGTTAACCTCTGTATTTACATACCATTATACTCAATGTTACTCACATGTAATTGGAACCACATTTATATGGAAATAATAATTTTTAATTTATTAATAATATCATCTTTTAAAAGAAGACATATTCATTATTAAGGTGCTATTTTTAATTAATATTGATTGTGAATTTAGTTCTAAATTGGAATTAGAAAAATGTTGGAAATTTCTTTTTTTTTGTCTTTGTTAAAAAATTTAAATGTTTCAAAAATGGATTTATTATTTATGCTATTTTTCTTGTATTTTGTGTAAGGAGATGAGAAATATAAATTTTAATCTTTTACATACATAAAATGGATATGAAAATGCCTAGATGAAATTCATTTTTTTCACCTATTCAAATGATATGGATCAGATCATATAATTATCCAACATGTATGTACATTGGTTGATATATGATTTTTTTCATATCATTAACTTTTTTTATTTTTAATACACTTTTTATAGGTGATATTGTTTGTATTATTCCATTCATATTTTGAAGGTGAATGATTTTAAGCCCATTCACGTTATCAGGGTACTATAATATTATAGAACCATTGGACTATAATCCTAATATAGAAAGATAATTGTTTTTTTAAAAACATCAGTGATGATTGAGTGAAATACCTCTAGTTAAAAAGATAATGTATTTTGATATATTGTACAGAAAATACCATGATTTATTTAAGAGATGATCATTATGGACAATAGATTTCAATTTATTGATAAAATTTCTCTAACAACAGAAAAAGAGAAATGAAATATAAAAAATGATTTCAAAGAAATTATTTTATAGACAATATAAATTCTTTGAAAACGTGGTGGCATGAAATTAGAATATCCACAAAAGAACATATCTAATTTTCTTATGAAATATAATAAAATGATGAATTATGGTATTTCTGATGATGAAACCATATTAAGAGATTTCACAATTTCATTGAAAAATATGTATAAGGAAATTTTCAAAAGATTTCCATCTAGTTCTATAATTAAATGTGATGTTCTTCTATGGAAATTTCTAGAGAATCATTTACCTCCCTAAAATATTTTGAAACCTAAAAATTACAAATAAAAATCATACAATAGGATATAGAATAAACCATTGAGACTTCATAGTTGGGTAATACGATTATTATGATGTACCTACATCATGTGATAAGACCATGGATGTTATAGAATGTATTTTATTTTCAGTTACTTAAAAATTCCTAGAGAATACCTTAATAATAAAAATAAACAGGAGTACATAAAATCGATTTTTTATAATAGAATAATTTTCATCTATGGTTGAATAAATTATTTCATGAAATCATAGAGATTTCATTATATTATCAATTAAATTTACTATAATATCATTCACATTCGTTAAATCCTTTTATTATATAATACAATTTTCCAATATCATGTCCTTTAGGGATTTCATGAAACTCAAGAACAATAAATAAAATCCTAAATTAATTTATCTCTAATTATAAAAATAATAAATAAAGATAGATATTTTAATCAAAGATAATGTAATGAACATGATGTAAATTTTATTTCTCATATTGGAATTCTTATCACAGAGATAGAAGTCTAATGCGAGATACTAATCAATTATGGCCAGCCTTTGAAAAAGTTTTTGTTTTAACAAAACTTATATAGAAAATATTTGTCCATGATATAACATAGTGGAGATGTGTACATTGAAAATTTATCTATCTTAGTGGCCTTTTTATTTTTATTCTTATGTTTGAGAAAATCAATAAAATCCAACAATCTATTATTCATGAGAATGACATATATTAAAAATTACATTAACATATTAGTATCATAACCATTACATACCATGTAATATTCTATTATTTAAAAGAGTTCTAATGGTTACCATTATGAACTAGGAAGTTACTATTTTGTATTATAGTATAGTATGTGACTTCTAAAATATAATATCAAACTCAAAAAGGTATGATTATGTATCACATGGTGGATGTGGCCATTACCATTTTTCAAAAAAATTAAAAATGCTAAAATCTATCTTATATATGATTTTTTATTTCTAAATTACTTTTACATATTATGGTTTTTCATAAATTTTGAACAAACAACAACATTATAAATTAATGAACTATTAAAAAAACTCACATATTCATAGGTCATTTCCCCCCAATGTATCACACATCAAATTTTCTCAATGATCCATTATAAGTATTTAGAAAAAATATAAGACCAACCACATGTTGGTTAAGAAACAACACCTGATGAATGTTTTGTCAATAAAATATAGTTTAGTTTCATGTAAAATAAAAAATCTCCTCCTAATCATTTCCAGAAAATTTGAACAATCCCCCCTATTATTTCTAATAAATTAAAATAATGTTTTTTAGTAGTTGGTATCAATAATATTAAATCATTTTCAATAAACTATTAAAATATAAGTCTACACGAGATATCATTATGTAGAATTTTAGGGAGATTAGTTTAGACATCAAATATATCCTTAGATAACTACAAAAATTATAAACTATTAATATACATTCAAAATATTGGAAAGTAATTTTCAAAAAAAATCAAGAACATTATTAAAAACAAATTAAAACACTTCAAGT
The DNA here is from genome assembly GCA_963277665.1 of Viscum album. NCBI lineage: Eukaryota > Viridiplantae > Streptophyta > Magnoliopsida > Santalales > Viscaceae > Viscum > Viscum album. Next base: position 6,201,798 of record OY728129.1, read on the forward strand.
GAAAATAAGTTTCACTTGAAATCAACATATTCTACCAATTTTTATTTATTTAATCACAATTTAAAGAGTATAAGAATCCCTAAAATGTATCTCAATCTTATGAGCGAATGTGATGAATTCCCATTTTCTCTATCAACTCTCAAAATTCATAATTGGAATGGGATTTTTACTAATATTATTAATGAAAAAAATAAATAGAAAAAATATGTCTTTAAGATACCATCAACTATATTTTATTTTAGAAAATAACATCTAATCTCAATCCACTTTTACAGTGAAAATTTCAATAGATTTTTGGAAAAAAATTTATTAATATTTGGTTGTCTCAACTAATAATCATAGAATATTTGTCTCCAACATCCATATCCAAAAGTCATTTCATCATCATCATAATTTTTATATATCCCTATAATAGTAAAATATATTAATCTACTATTTAAAATGATTTAAAAATTTATTATTTATTCGTAATTATATGGATCACATCTTACACAACTTAGGAATGCTTTTCTAAAAGTGGATTTTCTATCATTGATGCTTCCAATAGAGACAATGTCCATATTTTCTTATAAGTCCTTCCCTTGTTACGTCCTATATAAAAACCCTAATTAGTTTTACTTATAATTTATCTCGAACTAACAATAGTTTCTAAGATATATTACTATTTAGTATCTTTTTGTTATTTAGAATCACACCCTAAGATGTTGTATTAAATAACCTTTAAATGATTAAATACATTACTGAATTTATTTTCTTATTAGTAAAAAAAAAAAAAAATTATTCATGAATTTATAAATACATGTATAAAATATGACATTATAGAAGTAGTAAATTAGTTATATAATAGTTTCCAGGATTTGGATAATTAAAATATAATTCACCACTCTAAAAATAGTGTCTGACATAAATAATAATGTTAGTTAATAGAAGATGAAATTTAAAGGCCAAATAGAGATAAAATAAGAAAATTATGTAATGAAGATTGAACAATAGTAACTACAACATTGAAAACAAGTATAAAATAAATGGAAATGAATAAAAAAATATAAATGATGATTTACACATCATCATGATAATCTATTTGAAGTGCTTCTCCAAGGATGATCACAGAAAAAATAAAATTGATTCTAAATATATGAATAATTTTTTTTAAATTGGTAAACAGAAACAAAATAAACTAGAATTTAATTAGATAAAGAGGGAGGATATGACCATAATGAAAATGACTAAAAGTAAATTATTAACTATTTCAGGGATAATAAAATTAATTAATAGTAAATTTGTAATGATGATGTAAAATAGATTGTGGAATATCAATATTAATATTGGATGGATATAACTGACCATTAAATGCACAAATTGAGGATAATATGAAACAAAAATAGTATAAAATACTATTTGTTTAAATATTATAATAAATGTAAAAAATATTTTTAGTAACAATTAAAAAATCTATCCACATGAAAAATGATTCTGTCAATTTTGATAATATTTATTGTAAATTTAGGATTAAAGAGAATAGTTATAATTATAAAAATTATATATTTATAGAATAAAAACTATATAATATTTTTATAATTTCATGAACATATAATTAGATTATGGGTTAGATATATATATATATATATATGATATTATAATTAAAATACTAATTATAATAATAGTAGGGTATTTTTTATAGAAAATAATATATTTTAGAAGGGAATATATATTTATTATGTATAATAGATTCTTATTAATTTTACAATATGCTTGTAGATAATATATTTTTACATCACATAAGACTAATTATCATTCGTATATAAGTTACACAACACCACATATGGAACCATGACAAAAAACTAGAATGAACAGAACATTGGTGAAACCATGTGAATTGAGGGAACCACCCACTTCCATGAAGAACAAATCTATTCAGCACATGAAAGTATATTCTTGGAGGAGGTGGGGGGAGGGATACTCAAGAATGGGGTATCACCAATGAAAATTAACATTTCCTTGGCTGTAGTCTGTCTTGTTATGAAATAAAAAAGGTTATATAGGTCTTTAAGCCACACCAACATTCCAAAACCTATGTAGGTGGATAAATTTGTCACCAAAGTATTCCTCCACAAAAAAATGTAGAGAAATAATGGATATTATTATATCTTGCAAAATTTCTAAATGATCATTGAAATTTGACGTCATTAATCATTCTAAGAGATGATGGACCAATTTTAGCCATGTCATTATCATCCTTCAAATGGTAGGATGTAGATTATCCAGATTTAACCCTATGAATACATAGGGTATTGGGAAGATGTTTTATTACTCAAGGAATATATAGAAATGTCTATCAAGGATAGGGTTCTTGCATATATTATTTCATACCTCTTTCAAACCACTATGTTTTCATCAGATTGAAAACATACATACATACATATATATATATGATTATAGTTTAATATTATTGAAAACTTACGGAATTGTTACATGCGAGTAAGGGTCAATATTAACTCACTAATCATATCCTAGGTATAAAAATAGGTGAAATATAAATTTTGAGACCTCTATAGTCACGTTTGGTAAATGGGAAAAATCATGTGAAGGAATATTTGTTAGGAAAAAAACTATATCACTTTTTTAAAAAAAATAAAACTTATGGGTGTCTAAATTAAAACTATGAATGAACATTTTGATACATTAGTCTCCTAAAATAGTAAATTATATTATATATAAGTTCTAAAATATAGTGAATAATCACTCTGTGATTTAGTAATAATGAGACTCCTTGAGTGTCCTAATAGAAAAATAAAAATATATTATTTACTGAATTAAAATTATGATAATGAAATAGGAAGAGAAAATAAAAGGAGTTCCCTTCAGGTGGAGGATGTGTAAGGAATTTTGGATTTTATTATTAGGTAATGGGAAAACACATTGAAATTTATCATTTCATGGGAAAATTCTTTTAAAAAAATAATGTTCTTAAAAACAAAAATCTCTCTTATTATTTTATTTTTAAAATAACATTATTTATTTAAATGTTTATTTTAAGAAACTTAATATTTTTATATCTTGTGTAACTATCATAAAATTAAATTAAATTAATTATCACATTTAATAATATTAATTTTATATCTTTCAAATAATAATTTTATATTATTAATATAATTATTAGATTTAAGAGTTTCTTGTATATAAGAGGGTTATTCCTTTAAAATATTCAAACATTCTTAAAAAATAAGTATTATTTTATGTGTTAGATATTTTTTAAATAAAACAATTCTTAAGGAAGTAATATTGAAATCATGAATTTGCCTTTTCCCAGGGATTCAAAATTTATTATATATCCATAAATTATTTATTATACATTAAATCTTATGTATATTTTAAAAAAACTAATTCCAATTATTTTATTATCGAATGTTTTTGTTTGTCCATATTAAATAATAAGATTAATATAAATAATTAAATATAAATAATTTTTTTGTAACTATGTATATTTTTCATATTTTAAAATTATGATAAACAAATTCAGTAGAAAAAAGAAAGCTCAAATTTTCTTAAGTAAAATTATTACCCTTTTTAAACAAGTTTTGAAACAGGGATGAAACCCAAACATCATGGAATTTTTTCCACAAAGATATATGGACTCTATTAATCCATTAATATTCAATGTTTCCTTAATATTTTCTTTAAACAATTAGGATTTGTTTAAAAAACTTTAGATATCATATAATAACAAATTTTTTTTGTATTCCAACAAAACATTACAATGGATTTTAGGGTTTTATTCACGTGTTGTTTATCAAATAGAATCATGTTTAGTATTTTTAATTAGTTTATAAAAAATATATGTTCTAAAAAGTTATTTAATATTTAAAAAACATTATGAAATTTTAATGGAAACTGAATGATTAGTTTAAATGATGTTTTATTTAATAAAAAATTCCTTGTTTTGGATGTAATTGTTTTTATGAAAATTTTATATTATTTTTAAAAAATATTTATTTTGATTTTTAAAACCTCTTAAATTCCTATTTTCTCTCCACATATTGTAAAATGGTTTTTGAAGGACTTTCTATATGATGAGTTAATATGGAGATATTTATTTAATGCGAAGACACTATATAGATAATAGACAAAGATATCATTGAGGTATTTAGATTTATGAAAATGTAATATCTAGTGATACTTTTTTATTAAATATTACGATATCCCCAAAAATCTATTCCAAAAATATCATAAAAAATGTAAGGGCTTTTTTAATGGGATGAATTTTATTTTATTAGTTTTAAAATAATTCATTATTTTTATACAATAGATTTGGGAGCATTGGTATGTGGCGTAATAGATGGTATAAAGAGAATGTTTTAGACAGAATCAATGATTATGATATAAATGATAATTTTGGAGAAATAAAATTATTTTAGGATTAATATTATTTGATATTTTTATGAAAAATAATATTAGTGACTCTATATTATATAAATATTAGTTTAAAAGAATTATCTTTACTAAAATATAAGATAATCATAATTAAAAATGAAAATATTTATTTTATGTAGGTTGTAGAAATTTTCATTATTATTTCTATAATGAAACATTTTTTGTTTGAGGAATGGATCAAATGATGGAGAAGAAATATATTGAACTATTTTACTATCTCTTCCAAAATATATAATAGTCATTAGTGTCGAAAAGAATATCTCCTCTAATAAATAACCATTATTGAACCTAATACTACCACCATATTTATACACTAAAATCACCATGGGTCTAGTAATATTTTACAAAAAATTATAAACTACAAGTTTATTCATTTATCATGAAAATGAATTCATCAGCAATGAATTATCTACATTCCCTGTATATTGTAAGACATTAATGTATGTGCTCATTTCATAGTTGTTGTAGAATAGCAGGAACTCCTTTGAATCCATCTTTTACAAAATACTAAACTATTATAATTTTTAAAATATTCCCAATAAGTTGGACAAACCATTAATTGAACACATCAAAAGAGACTTAGTGATACAATTTTATAAAAATAAATTCATTTCCAATGTCAAACAACTATATATTAGAATTTTTCAATTTTAAATGAGTCTATTTATATCTATAATTTTGAACCAAATTTTTTGATATGTATTCCAATGAAAAAGGAAGATAATATTAAAAAATCAGTGAAGATTTATTTATTGGAAAAGAACATATTCATTCATGAATGACTCAACAATGATGTACCATTTAAATAAGGAATAATAATTGTGTATTAAGATACTCGAGAATGAATTATAATAAAAAAATAACCAATTATGATAATTGGGATAAATAAAATTTAGAGGATATAATTTATTTAATTAGGAGAGAATGTATCTCCATAATATATTGTATTAGTTTTTCTATAAATGGGTCATTACTTTAATGAATTTATTTTCTTTTAACAAAATTTAAACACACTTCCTTGGTGATGAATACAAAAATGTAAGTATAAAATAAAATATCTAGGAATTAATATTAATTATCTAGTAGATTAAATAACTAGGAAAACTAGAATAAAATTAACCCCTTGAATAACAACATCCCACATTTATTACAAATTAAATCATCACAAGATGAAAAATAAGACCATCATGACATAAAAAAAATCTCAATGAGAATGAAAATTGATAACTACAACTAAGATCACAAAGGGACAATATATGTGAAGGAATATAATAAGTGTAATGTTGAAGTACACCTTTGCATGATCATCTATGAGAAGTGATTCTTTAATTTTAATCATAGAGAGAATATAATTGATTGGAAATATATAAATAATGTTTAGAAATGTAAAAAAAATGAACTTAGATAAAAGTATTTAATTAGAGAAATATGGATGATATGAAACTTAATAAAATGATTCATATGATATTTTTAGTCAATAGTGAAAAACAAATTCAATGTAGTTTTCTATTATAGAAATATAATTTTGAAAAAAAAATATACAGTATAAAATAAATAATTTATACTGTATTAGTACATAGGTAATTAATTTTCTTTGTTGAGTAGGATATAAATATTAATTAATGGTAATTATGCAAACATTGATGTAAAATATTTTGATAAATATTAATATTAATAATATATAAACATAAATAAACATAAATTACATATGTAGAAACTACTAATAATGATAAATGATTTTAAATATGGTTGGTCATAAAATTATTTGAAATGGAAACATATATATAAAATGTTAATTAAAAAATTTAGTTATTTGAAATTAATTATATAAAATTTAATTATAATTAATATAAACTTATCACCAAATATTGGTGTTACAATTTGTGAAATTATAGAAAGATGTAAAAAATATAATCATGTTATAGTTTATGAAACATACAATTAGATTATTTTTTGGAAAGATATTCATATTTTATGATATTTTAATTAAAATTGTAATTATAATTATACTATGTTAGTATTTTTCAGTGAATAGAATTTGTGAAAGGGGAATAAAACTTTATATCTTAAAATGGATGTTATTTATTTAAATAGTAATGTATAAGAAAAACTGTCCATCACATATGTCTATCAATATAATTTCAAAAAGAACCATCACACTTCTTAGGGTACCATAGAATGAATATGGAAATTCCAATACAAAAGTGCATCATTGAAATTAGGGGGATCCACGCTGGGAAAGTGGATGCAATGCTACACTAGATCATGGGAGGAATTCAATGCTATGGTTGGTAGAGGGAATCACTAGCGAGGTATAACACTAGAAGAGGATATGAGTCCCTCGACACAATTTCATCTTTTTATAAATTGAATCAAATGAGGTATCTCTTATTTGGAACAACAGCCAAAAAAACCGCTAATATGTGGTAGTGTTATATTGGAATAATTACTTTTCATGAAGATGTATGGAAATAATATTAACAGTCTGATCAGATCAATGAAATCCCCACAACCAATCTATGTCGACACTATTGATCAACCTAATCAATAAAGGCACAATTTTATCCATGTCATCATCATTTTTTTGAATGTTATGGTTCATTTTTTCAAAAAGTAACCCTTTAGATACCAATGATATTTATAAGATGTGGTTTCCCTCATGGTACAATATGATGATGTACATAGAAATTGGGTTGTATCCCAGGCCCTCTCGCACCTCCTTCTAATCTCACGGTGTTCACAGGTTTGATACACACCCCCCCCCACAAACAGATATATATACATATAAACATATATCCATATATAGGTAAAATTTTTTAAAAATGAACATCATTGAAAATATATAGATGTTTGAGAAGAAAAGAAGAGTTAAAATTATCTTTCTCTTCCTATCCAATTAAATTAACTTGGTGAAATATTAGTTTTTATGACAATATATTCATGTCACAAAAAATTGAAAAATTATAAAGGATGTATGTTTATAGAAAATAACCATATCCCTAATTTGTTTTTTAGAAGAACATTTCACCCATTTGAAGCTTCAATTAAGATAATCAAATCTAATTCATAATCATGAGTCTACATAAATAATATATTAAATAGAAAATCATTTATTTAAAATAGTGAGTAGCTATTATATTTGTTCGATATAAAGGGAATCCTTGGGATTCTATCTAAAAAAAGAGAAAATTATTATTTAGTATACTAGAATTCATATTGTGAGATAGCAAGAAGAGATATTTGGTGTTTCATTTTGGAATAACAAGTCTATGATAGAATTTATAGTATCATGTTTTAAGAGGAAAACTCTTTTCATTTTTTCATTTAATGGAAAACTAATTTTTACAAAATATTGTTCTAAAAGAAAAAATTCCCTCTTATAGGGTTATTTTTTAAAATAGTTTTTACCTTTCATAGTTTTTTTATGGATCCTAATTTTTATAGTTTACATGAACTAATTATAATATATATGTTTTAATAAAGAATTCTTTAATTACTATTAATTTTAATATATTCAAATTATAATATGATATTTTTAAATTTTATTATATAATTGAAGATTTTATTATATGTAAGGGGTTATATTTTTAAAAATTTATAGAGATGTTTAAATAAATTATAATTTTATATTTACTTTTTTTAAAGATGATTCATTTTGAATTATTATTTAAATAATTAACTACAATTTTCACATGGATACTTAATTTATTCTATACACATACCTTACGTATTCTGATTCAACATTCTTCTATGTTTCGTGTTACCATTGTCTAGAGTTTTACGATCAAATTTTTTTGTTTATTCTTATTAAATCATTATATAACTATGTATATTTATAAATATATATATATATATATACATATCCAATATCCTATTTTTAAAAATATTACTAAAAAATTTAATAGAAAAAGGAATAATCAATGCTTTTTTATTAATTATTTTCACATGGAAGTTGTAATCATGATGTGGAATGGTGAGTGAACCACAACCTCAAGAGATATTGTCCACAAAAAAGGGTATTTCCTATACATCATTTAATGTTCAATGATTCCTCATTTCATTTCTTCCATGGTTATGAATTCTTTTTATTAAAGTGCCTAAGAAATCCTTTAATTATAAAATATTTTTTAAGTATCGCATCAATTATTTTCTAGAGGTATCATCAATTTATTCAAGGGTATTATAGTTATATTATTTAGGAATGTAATGTATTTTTTAAAAAAATATATCTTTTCATTATTTGTTTTCTTTTTTATAACTATTAATGGTAGTTTTACGATAATCGAACGAAATTTTTAGAAAATGACTTATTTAAAAATAATAATATTTTCTAATAATATTTCTTTTAATGATGTTTAATTTTTTTTAAAAGGAAAATTCAATTTTAAATATTCATTATAAATATGTTTTCTCACCTAATGGGATAAAATTATTTTCATGGGTATTTTTAGATTGGTATGTTTTATTCTAGAGAATGTTCTAAAAAATTGACATTGAGAAAAAATCAAGATTTCTATGTAGTATTTAGATTAAAAAATTTATACTCGATTTAGATGGTTTTGTTTAGGGATTCATAATCTTTAAAAACTCTAGTACTAAAATATCTATAGGGTTATAAAGTCACAATTTCTTTCATTATGATTAATATTTTATTATTTAAAAAATATATAATCTATATTAACATGAATCGTGAGAGTGAATCTGGTGTGTTACATCTTACATAAATAATAAAATTATATAAAATATGTATCATTTATGATGTCAAGTACATGGGACTAGAAATAAATTTTATAAACACTTTCTTATCTAATATCTTCCCATCATTACACATACTCAACTTGTTATCAACATGTATTGGGGTTGAAAATATTCATGATTCATACATATAAAATATCTTTAGTCACATTTTGGAATATTTTTCATTTAAGAATAAAATAATATCAAAATATTGTCATCATTCAATCCTATAAAAAAATAACATCCCTATGGAAATAAATCATAAAAATACATACTATTTTTTTTACAAAATAAGTCACATAGATTATAGTAATTAATATCAATTTTTTTTAAAAATATTCATTCAAAATTATTTAGGTGGTATTGACTTTCTTTATATAAAAATTCTCATCCACTTTCAATTTCATGAAAATATTGAAATATTTAGATTAGTGAGATTTTATAAAAAATAACGATCTTTCTTTAATCTATTTTTTTTTCATTTTTATCAAGAATAAATCTCTTTGATTATATATATATGTGTCTTTAATTACAAAATCATAAAATATTTAGTCTTTAGATCAATTTGAATTTTTTTCCTATTTGTGATATAATTGAATGAAAATTTTCTACAGTCTCATTTCATGAAATTAGTTAAAATATTCCATCAAAGTAAACATTCTAAACATTAGACTACCCCTTATAAACAAGTTTATAATTATTTCATAAAATACCACCTTTATCATATATAATGCTCTTTAATATCAATTATTCTATAATTTTGTTCTTCTCATTGGGAATGGGAATAATATCACATGATTCATTATTTAGAATTTTGTTTAACTCATCAATTAGGTCACAAATCAATTCTTTAGTGTAAAAATATTCTTCCTTTTTTTAAGGTTTAATATTTTAAAGTAGAATACAATGTTCAGATTCCAAGATTTTTTTTCTTGTTTCTAACCAGTGATTATAATTCCCAAGGATATTATATAAATTAACAACTCTTTTTTGTCTTGTATTTGTTATTGGGGACACTGATATTTTTATTCTTCACAACAGAAAGTAGAATCATATTATCCATTATAAATTTTGTTGTTTCATTAATCTCTTAAATAGTTTTAGAATAAATAAAATTATCATCATCACCCCCATTACTGTATTTTTTTCATCCTCTTCATTCTCAATGACTATAAAAGTACCCTTGTTGTGTATATTAATAGAGCGTTTCTTTTAAAACATATCAAATATTTTATTTATTGTATAACAATGATCTATTCTATATTCATATTCCCATAAACATTTCCACCATTTTTTCCTTTATTCTTGATCAAAAATGGAATCCAGACAGTCTAATGTGTTTTACATTTGGATTATTCTTCAATCACATTCCATAAGGTGTCATATCTAAACCACTCTTAACAAATAATATGTTTTTTTTTATTTTAGCGTCGATATTGTGATACAACTAGAAATATAATGAAATCAAGTGCATCATTATTATGGATCTGGAAACATTTTCGATTTCAATAATAGTTTTGTTCATCAATTTGTTTTTCATGCGGTGTATAAGGTGTGTTGAAATATTGTATTATTCAATGTTTTTAAATAAATTCTAATTTTTTTACATATATATCACCATTGATTGAGTTTGATTTATTTAAAAGTAAACATGGGTTTTTATAAAAAAATTTGTAAAATATAAATCACCTCAAGAATTATTATTTAAAAGAGATTATCATGATTCATGCTATTCTAGTTATGTTAGTAATGAAAATGATGTAGTATTTTTATCAAATTGCTGATTGTTTTAATTCATCGGTCTTAAAATATATGGGTGAACTGGATCCAATGGTCTTCAAGGCTGGATTACACCACCATTTTTCATTTATTAATCATGTTACACTTTTTATATTTTATAAAAATATTGATTTTTTTTCTTCCATGTTAATAATATTTCATATATCCTATTATATAATTACTTTTTTCATTCTAATTTATCTAGGAAAACTAATTTGGAAACGACCCAAAATTTTATTAATAAAAATTTCTCTTGATATAATAAAATTTATTTTTATTTAAAATTTTTATATAACATATTCACTTCATTGTTTTTATGTTTATGTATTTTAAAATTCCATTATGGACTGTGACCATTACTAATATGGTTGTTGAACAATGATATCATCAGTAGTATAAATATGGGGATTTATAAATCCAATTTACTTAGACAAAGGAAGCGATAGCCTCATCTAGTAGGCTTTCCCCTTACAAAGAAATTTTTTTATAGCCCATAAAAGAGGTGGAATCATTGGTCTTAACTCTTGACCAAGCCCATGCCGAGTTTGAATATTTTTAGATCTAACAGAACCACCCATAGGAGCAGTGGAAGTTGATAGATGTCATGACCTGTCCTTGGGGCCCATATCGTGACTACCCCAAGCCCACCTTCCATAGGCCAGGGGCTAGCGACTAGCACCAAAGGCATAAATCCCGATAAAAGGGGAAGGCATTGCCTTTTATGAAGTAAACAAAATCACAACAGAGTACGCAAATGAAGTATGCACTAAGTAAAACAGGGTACAAGGTAAGTGCTGAAAATTAAATGGGCCAGTATACAAACCAAACTAAAAGTACAGTACAACTGAAAGGAAAGTACAACAATAGTATGTAAAACCGAAAAACTGAGACATCCTCTGGAAATCCCACCTGAAGTGTTGGTACAGATAGTCTCCTCAGCTCCTCAGGTCCGGCCGTCCACTCTGTGTACGTCCCACCAAGTGGTCCACCTCCGAGTACTGTCCAGCTCCACAAGCCTCCTTATCGATCAATGATGTCTATCATCTACATCCACCACACTGTAGTGTGGGCATAGCCTGTGCAAGGGTGAGTATACAATACTCAGTAGCGAACCCGAGACCCCCGAAGGTCTCTCAAAATCCACGAAGGATAAACCACAAAGGAAAGATACACTCACGAAGTATCAAACAACTCTACATAGGTATATACCCACATGTATACCTAAGTCATCGATTACAGTTCATCTCCAACTCTTGAGCCCAAGGACAATCTAGTCCACACAAGAAAACACAACCCAATCAAACATAGGAAAGCAAGACAATCACATTGATGATAATGATTGAAATCAAGACTCAGCACACACAGGTATAAAACATTCATATAGCGGTAGAGATGATCAGATGAATCCACTAATTCATCTATACTATCAGAACCACATAGGATACAAGACCAGCTAAGCTGCCAGACCCACAAAGGATACAAGACCAGCTACTCTGTCAGACCCACTCAGGATACAAGTATAGAGGTCGTACTGCCGGACCCACATAGGATACAAGAACAGTAGTCATTGTTGTCGAAACCAAAGAGGATCCAAGTAGAGTCATCCTCAATACTGAACCCACGGAGGATCCAAGTACAGTCTTCCTCACTGCAGAACCAAGGGAGGATACAAATACAGTCGTCCTCACTGCCAAACCCACGGAGGATCCAAGTACAGTCGTCCTCGCTGCCGAACCCACATAGGATCCAAGTATAGTCTTCCTCCCTGCCGAACCCACAAAGGATCCAAGTGAAATCATCCTCGCTACCGAACCAACGGAGGAACCATGTACAGTCTTCCTCACAGTCAAACCCACCGAGGATCCAGGTACAATCATCACCGTCCCAGTAGCAGCCAGCTCTAGGGTCCCCCCCAAATAGCACGCTCAATTTCGGGAGGGTCCGCTCCTCAATCCAAGGGGGGTCGATAAATCAACATTCAAAAATTATGGAGTTGATGTATCCCGATGTTCCGTCTCATCAAAAGAAACCCAACGCGACAGACGGTGCGTCAATCAGACGCTCGGTCTGAGAGTTATTGGGCTTTTCGTTCCAGGGGCCCGGTTGGGTTTTAAGCTAAAAACAACTGACCGTACTCCAACTGTATCCAAACCTCAAGTAGAGTAGGACAAAATAACCATCTCCACAAAAGTATTCCAACACAATTGACGGAATGTCAATCGGATGTCCGATCCTTAAGATATAAGCGTTTCTTCTTGAAGGGCCCAGTTGGTTTCGGGTTCGAACCAACTATTCCGTACACAAAAATTTCCGAAAGATCATTTGTAAAATACTAAAAGAACCTCCTCTATCCATGTATTCATACACAACTTACGGTGCATCGATAAGAGTTTCGTAGCTCAAGTTATGGGCAAAAGACCAAAAACAGTCTGAAGTGGGGGGTCTGGGCCCGACCCGACCTGGCCCAATCCCCCCTTGGTCGGCCTGAACTGGGTCGACCCCACCCGGGTCAGGGTTCGGCCCAGCTGTGCGTGGCCTGGCCCGACCAGCATGGCCCAGTCCGCGCGACCCGCCCCGGCCCAGCCTGGTCGCGCCGGGGTCCCGGACCCCACTTTCCGTGGGCACGGCGCCAGGGTGGCACCGCGACCTCCCCTGGATCGCACCCGGTCATGAGATCTTCCCTCTTCGTCACGGCTGAAGCTGTGGTAGGCTTCTTCCGGCGGCGCATGCCGTCAGGTGCTTCCGTGGGCCACCGGAGTCATTCCTGTGGTCCGACTTTTCTCCCGTGTGGGCCTATGGTGGTCTCGGGACCCAAGCTCCACTATGAAGGCTCCAAATTGCCGTTGTGATCCTTTTTCATCAACACAAATCACCCCACACATCAAGAAAAAATTTGTGGTGGGTCCGAGTTTGTTCGTTTACCCGAACCCACCGCGTTAGAGTTAAATTTGTCACCCAACAGTTAAACGACATGCCCATGGTACAAATCACATTATGAAATATACAAAATCCCCTACCTCAACAATTGAAGATGTACATCGGCATCGTGGGGAAATGGTTTTTATGCATCGTCAAAGTGTGCCGTGGAGGAAGCGACATCTCTTCTCTTGTCGCGGAGAAGAGGATTAGTGGCACGTCGTTGTTCTTTAAGGAACCGACGTTCTTCATCATTCTTAATCGGAGGCCAGCATTCTTCCAAAACCTCATGAGTTCCCTCAATCTTTCCCGTACAATGAAAGCCCTCCCACTTAATAAAATAATAGGTTCCTCCTATTATTTTATTATAAACGCAATGAAACTCTCCCAGAATTAATTCACCACATTAAACAAAATTTATTGACAATCAATTATGGAAGGGAGAAGGAATGTCCCGATTTATTAAAGGCATTGGAAATTATTTAAATAGGGGGAAAAGAGGAATGATCCTCATTAAATTATGGGTTGACATAATTTAATGGATTGAGGTGCAGATATTGGCATTTAATGGGGGGTTTCCCAATTTAATGGGGGTTTTTAATGAGTTAGAGGAAATTAAATGGTTGGGGCTCGTGTCACCCCCACCTCTCTAACATCCACACATGGGTAGCTAGGTGGATATGGGCCCCACCCTTAACTACCCATGGGATGGAATAACCTCCTTATAAAATAAAAATTGTTTCGACAATTTTTATTTACTTCATAAATAAACCCCCAGTTTTTTAACTTCTGCTCCAACATGAACACAACTACGATAAGGATCATGTTAAGAAATTACCAGCGTTGCGAGTTCATCGGTGCCCTTAGATTTTAATTCCAATAACCAGTTCAAAATATAGAAAACCCGCTAGTTCGTTCACTAAACGTACCCGGGCTAAACTTAAGAAATTGATTTCGGGCACACCGGGCTTCGGAATCAAGCGTCGTCAAAAGCCACGGACTCATAAAATTCCAAATTATTTGAAAACAAATTCTTTGAAATTTCAGGGTCGGTACATTACTCCCACCTCAGGGAATTACATCCCTGTAATGCTAAAACATAAACTAGGGAAACAAATGAGTGTACTGAGCACGTATCTGAGCCTCCCGCTCCCATGTGCTCTCTTGGAGATTCCCGTTCTACCAACGAATGCTCACAAGAGGAATCGACTACCCATATAGGACCTACTCCATTCGTTACTCGATATCCACGTGGACCTCTGCAAATGTCACCCCATCATTGATGTCCAGCTCCCCGTGGTTGATGATATGCGTCAGGTCGTGCACATAACTTCTTAGCTGAAGATAGTGGAATATGTCGTTCACCCGGTGCAGCTGAGGTGGGAGGGCCAGGCAGTAAGCCACCTTGCCTACACTGCTAAGGACCTGAAAAGGTCTGATTAAACATAGAGATAACTTGCCGCCTCAACCAAATATCCGCAATCCACGCTGAGGTGAGACCAATAAGAAACTGTGGTCGCCATCCTCAAACTCCAATGGTCTCCTCCTCCAATCAGCATATGACTTATGTCTGCTTTGTGCAGTCCTCATCCGCTCATGGATGATCTGCACCTTCTCCGTCATAGCCAGAACCATCTCTGGTCCTACGAGTGCTGACTTCCCTGGGTCAGTCCATCACAGAGGTGATCTACATGGTCGGCCGTACAGTGCCTCATATGGTGCCATCCCAATGGTGGAGTGGTAGATGTTGTTGTACGCAAACTACACCAAGGATATGTGATCCTACCAGCTACGGCCAAAGTCAAGGAAACATGCACGGAGCATGTCCTCGAGTGTCTGAATGGTCCTATCCATCTGGCCATCCGTCTGTGGGTGAAAGGCAGTTCTCAGGCGTAGCTGCATCCCAAACACCTCATATAATCCCTTCTAAAGTTGGGAAGTAAAGAGAGCATCTCGATCGGAGATGACAGACGATGGAACATCATGAATCCGTATGATCCCTGATTGTAATGGCATCGCAAGGTCTCTATTTGGCCCTGCTCTCCGATCGGTACGAAGTGGGCTGACTTGGTGAGTCGGTCTATGATAACCCATATAGAGTCATGTCCTTTGGGTGTACGTGGAAGCCCCATCACGAAATCCATAGATATTCAATCCCACTTTCATTCTGGGACCTCTCTGTACCAGGTCTGCAGGTACCTGGTGGTCCACCTTCACTTGCTGACAAGTGGGGCATCGTGAAACGAACTCTACTACAACGTTCCCCTTTCCAGGAGTATAGACTATCTCAAGTCAAAATCCCCGTGTAACTAAAGTCAAAGTCATCGTCTAATGTATTGGTCCTTCTATGAGAAGACACACCTGATACTTTTTATATTAGAGTAGACCATAAACCATTCTCTCAACGAACCATGGGTGTGATTGGCCATTATAAAGAACTTGAATACACCCCTGTTCACTTACGTCCCACAAGAGTTTCTAGGATTTCTCCTTTGCCGAAAATAGAAATGTGATCTCATCCCCTGGATGAAACATGTTATTTTCCTAATATATTCAATCCTAACATGAATGATACTAATTCATGCCATGGATGACATCTTATGGCCTCGACACTACTACCAAGAGATCGAACCATTACTCTCGCCTCCAAGGGATGAGTCACACTATCGGCAGCAGTGTGTGGTCACTAGGTCTCCTCCAGTAGGAATATCGAAAGTGTGGGTCAAGTCAATGGTTTAACCGGAACCTCTCAGTATCAACCACATAAAAAAGACAAGGAAGGAAAAATTACAAGAACAAGTGTCTTTTATTACTACAACTCAAATTTAAAAGACACAAAGAATCCACAAACAACAACATTAAAAAAGCTAGAAGAAACATGAACCAAAGTCCCCATGCCTAGAGATAGTCTCGCTCCTGCCTGTTTGCTCCTTGAGCTCTATGGTCGTAGGCCTCAACTGCCTAAATCTGAGCTCTCCCCTGCCCAGCCGTCCCCTGCAGTCGAGGTAGTCCTCCTGGTGGTGGTGGTGGCAGGGCCTGAAAACATCGCCCACCACTTACTGCTTAGCCAGCCCCTCTGCCACGTCCTCCGACCCCCGACGGACCCCCACGGTCGAACCTCTGCCTGGGAGGTCCTTCTACCACCTGTTGCTCAATTTTAGGGTGTGTCGGGGAGTCTCGAGCCATGTGACCCTGTTCGTCGCATGCATATCACTGCCTTCTCCTCGTATGGTTGGTTGTGTGCCATGTGTCCTGCACAGCCAAACCTGTATACTAAGGTCTCCCACCTGATGGCCTGGTCCGCTTGGACCCCTGCATCTGCTCTCTACTACCGGCTGCAGAGGACTCTGCTACGTGTCGTCCTACATAGGGTCTCGCCGTTGGTGACTGCTCAGCGAGGAAACTCTCCACTAGAAGGGCTCTCTCGAGCACCCCTTCTTACGTCGGGATGTTGAGGGAGATCATTGAATCCCTGATCTCATGTCTGAGTCCCTGCTCAATGGTTCATAACCGAATGAATGGGTCCTGTAACATGTGTATGGAGTAGCGAGAGAGGTCGGTGAACCTCACCGAATGCTGTGCTATTGTCATGCTGCCCTGCCGCAGCTGTAGTAACTCCTGGAAGTGCACCGCATGGAGGGTGGCTGGAATAAACTCCATGTAGAAGAGGATCTCAAAGTCCTTCCATAGTAGAGATGCCTCATCGTGCACCTTGAGCATCAGTCTCCACCACCTACCTTCTGCTATGTGTAGGAGACTCGCGAAAAGGATCACCATAAGTTCGGCTGGTGTCCCCACCAATATGAAGACTCTGACGATAGCCGCCAGGAAATCCTCAGCTGCATGAGGATCCGTCTCTCTACAGAACTTGGGCGGCCTCTATCGCTGAAACATTTTCAATGCACTCAGGCGGCATGCATTCTCCGCTGCTAGGGATGGTTGTATTGGTGGAACAGTGGGTAGTGGTACCGCTGCTGCCTCTTCTGTAATGGGGCCCTGCACCGAAGCCCCATTGCTCGGTGGGTTTCCATCTCGTAGGTAACTATAAACCCTAGCTGGCTTCCTTCGTGGGGCCATCTTGAAATGCAACAGGTGCGCCACGATCAAATAGTATACCTGGTGAGCTGACTCAAAGTAATCACAAATAAAACATTTAAAGGAAACACACATGCAATCAGTGTTTTCGTGCAATGAGTCAGAAATCAGAGTTCAGGATCCTGGTGTATGGATACGTCAGCTGCCGCACCAACACCAGACTCCCTGGACTGAAAACCACACTCAATACTCTTAACACTATTGCTTCACAGAAAGGAAAGATCAGAGTCCTGAGTTCTATGGTAGAAACGACTCCTATGATACTAATTTTTCAAGACCCATCCTTGGGGCCCATTCCGTGACTACCCCAATCCCACCTTCCATAGTCCATGGGATGGCGGCTAGCACCAAAGGCATAAATCCCGATAAAAGGGGAGGGAATTTCCTTTTATAAAGTAATGAAAAGCAAAACAGAGTATGCAAGTGAATTAAGCACTAAGTAAAACTTGGTACAAGGTAAGTGCTAAAAAGTAAATGGGCCAGCATACAAACCCAACTGAAAGTACAATACAACTAAAAGGAATGTACAACAGTAGTAAGTAAAACAGAAAAACCAAGTCGTCCTCCAGAAATCCCACCTGAAGGGTGGGTACAGATAGTCTCCTCAGGTCCTCGAGTCCGTCCAGCCACTCCGTGTATGTCCCGCCAAGTGGTCCACCTCCGAGTACCATACAGCTCAACATGCCTCTACCTCGATCAGTGTTTTCCGTTGTCTG
Organism: Viscum album; assembly: GCA_963277665.1. Taxonomy (NCBI): domain Eukaryota; kingdom Viridiplantae; phylum Streptophyta; class Magnoliopsida; order Santalales; family Viscaceae; genus Viscum; species Viscum album. Next base: position 6,220,472 of record OY728129.1, read on the forward strand.
CATCCAAAATAATGTAGTGCAGGCATAAACCGTGCGTGGGTGAGTATACGATACTCAGTAGGGTCCCCGAGACCCCCGACGGTCGCTCAGAATCCACAAAGGATAAACCACAAAGGAAAGATACAATCATGATGTATCAATCAACTCTACATAGGTATATGCCCATACATATAAATAAGTCATCAATTACTGTTTGTCTCCAACTCTTGAGCCCAAGAACAATCAAATCCACATAGGAAAACACAACCCAGTGCACATAGGAAAGCAAGACAATCACATTGATGATAATGATTGAAATCAAGACTTAGCTCACATAGGTATACAACTTTCGTATAGTTATATAGATGATCAAATGAAGCCTCAGATTCATCTAAGCTATCAGACCCACATAGGATACAAGACCAGCTATGTAGTCAGACCCACAGAGGATACAAGACCAACTACTCTGCAAGACCCACTCAGGATACAAGTACATAGGTCATACTGTCGGACCCACATAGTATACAAGAACAATAGTCATTGCTGTCGAACCCACGGAGGATCCAAGTAGTGTCGTCCTCACTGCCGAACCCACGGAGGATCCAGGTACAGTCGGCCTCACTGTCGAACCCACGTAGGATCCAAGTACAGTCGTCCTAGCTGCCGAACCCACCGAGGATCCAAGTACAGTCGTCCTCGCTGCCGAACCCACATAGGATCCAAGTACAGACATCCTCGTTGCCGAACCCACGGAGGATCCAAGTATAGTTGTCCTCGCTGCCAGACCCATGGAGGATCCAAATATAGTCGTCCTTGCTGCCGAACCCACGGAGGATCTAGGTACAGTCATCACTGTCATAGTCGCAGCCAGCTCTAGGGTCCCCGCACACAACACGCTCAATTCCGGGAGGGTCCGCTCCTCGATCCAAGGGGGTTCGATACATAAACTGTCATGAAGTCCAGAGTTGATGTATCCCAAAGTTCTGTCTCGTCAAAAGAAACCCAACGCTCTAGATGGTGCGTCAATCGGACGCCCAGTCAGAGAGTTATTGGCTTTTCCGTTCGAGGGGCCTGATTGGGTTTTAAGCTAAAACCAACCAGACCGTACTCCAACTGCAACCAAACCTCATGTGGAGTAAGCCAAATTATCCTTCTAAAAAAATGATTCCAATGCAATTGACGTCATGTCAATCGGACGTCCGGTCCTTATGATATAAGTGTTTATGCTCCAAGGGCTCGGTTGATTTCCTGTTTGAAACAACCCAGCCATACCCAAAATTTGTCAGAACCTCAAATTTAATATACCGAAACGGAAGTCTAGATCCATGGATTCCTACACAATTAACGGTGCACTGATCAGAGGTATGTAGCTCATGTTACGGGAAGAATACCTAAAACGGTTCGAAGTGGACGGTCTGGGCCCAGCCCGACCCGGCCCAATCCACCCTTGGGTCAGCCCGACCCGGGTCCGGGTCCGGCCCGGCTAGGTGAGGCCCTGCCTAGCCGCTGAGGCCCAGTCCGTACGACCCACCCTAGCCTAGCTGGGGGGTGGGGGTGCGCTGGCTCATCTAGCGAGTGGAGCGGGGGGCGCGACCCACGCTTTCCACGGACGCGGCGCCGCGGGGTCCCCTGGATCCCGCGTGGCCGCGGGATCCACCTTCACCACCGCGGTTGGATTTTACGAGTGGCGCGCCGGGCCACCGCCGACGACCCGCGCTACCGGGGGCTTCCGCCAGCCCTTGGAGTCATTCCGGTGGTCCGATGTTTCTCCCATCTACACCTGTGGTCATCTCAGGACCCGAGCTCCACTATGAAGGCTCTGAATTGCCGTTGCGGTCCCATTTCATCAACACCAATCAACCCGCACATCAAGAACAAATTATCAGTGGGTTCGGGATTGTTCGTTAACCCACACCCACCGCGTTAGAGGTTTAATTTGTCACCGAACAGTTAAACGCCATTCCGAGGGTATAAATCACATAATGAAATATACAAAATACCCTACCGCAACAATTGAAGACGTATGTCGGTGATGCGGTGAAAGGGTTCGTAGGCGTTGTCAGAGTGCACCGAGGAGGAAGCGGCATCTCTTCTATTTTCATAGAGAAGAGGATTAGTGGATCATCGTTGTTCTTCGAGGAACTGGCGGTCTTCGTCGTTCTTCGTCGGAGGCCAACGTTCATCTAAAACCTCAAGAGTTCCCTCGATCTTTCCCACACAACAAAGGCTCTCCTCCCTTAATAAAATAATAGGTTCCTCCTATTATTTTATTATACACGCAAAGTAACTCTCCTAGAATTTATTCACTATATTAAACAAAATGTATTGAAAATCTATTAAGGAAGGGAGAGGGAAGGACCTCATTTATTAAATACGTTGGCAATTAAATAAAAAGGGGGAAAAGAGGAAGGATCCTCATTAAATTATGGGTTGACATAATTTAATGGATTGATGTGGAGAGATTGGAATTTAATGGGGGGTTTATAAATTTAATGATGGGTTTTTTAATGACTTAGAGGAAATTAAATGGTTGGGGCTCTTGTGGGCCCTACCTCTCTAACATCCACACTTGGGTAGTTAGGTGGCTATGGGACCCACCCTTAACTACCCATGGGAGGGAATAACTTCCTTATAAAATAAAAATTGTTCTGACAATTTTTATTTACCTCAAAAATAAACCACCAAATATTATAACTTCTCCTCCAGCATGAACACAACTACGGTAAATATCCCTTTAAGTAATTACCAGATTTGTGAGTTCATCGGTGCCCTCATATTTCAATTCTGAGCAACTGTTCTAATGATAGAAAAACTCGCTCGTTCATTCTCTGAACGTACCTGAGCTAAAATTTGGAAATTGATTCTGGGAACATCGGGTCTCGGAATCAAGTGCCCTCAGAAGGCACAAACTCGTAAAATTCCATAGTATTTGAAAAAAAATTCTTTAGAATTTCTGGGTCTTTACAATAGAGATCACAACCTAAGTGATGTTATCCGAGCCCCCCCAAAAGTCTTTCACCACCACACACCATACCCTTAAATACAATTCGGGTGTTATAAGGGGTTATGTAATAGGACTTTAACACTATGATTCTATTCATTATTTTTGTATATAATAAATAATATACATTCATTTTTTTATTGTTACATTGTAAATAGTTTTTAAAGATCAAATAGTATTTTTAGTTAATATTCAATTACCAAATCATTTTTTTTGTATTAATGGATTTTTTAGTTACATAATATTTTAATAAAATATTATTACTAACTTAATTTTAATTAAATATATATGATCATATATTTTATAGGAATACAATTTTGATATTTGTAATGGTTTGAAAGCTGTTTTAGTCAAAACCCAATAATTTTTGATAAATGTTAGTTTTTTTTTCAAAAGAGAAAATTCACATATGAAGAGAATTATTTAAATAAAAATAATATTATTTTTTAATCAGGATGTCAAAATTATCCAATAGTGAATTTTTCATAATTTTCTGAGAAAGTCAAATTTTTGGGCAAATATTTAATACCATTTAAATTTATGATGTGATTTATGAAAACATAATGACCCAATAGTGTTGTAATATAATACTATAAACTTTATTTTCAAATAATATTTGTTTCAACATTAAAATTATATGATTTTAGGTTTGTTTGATTTATTATACTAACCTTTAGTGGACCATCCCAGACTTATAAAACATTTTATCTTTTTAAATTGATTTCCTTAGGTGTGTGACTCGCCTCCACATAAGAAACCCTATTATTTTCAGAATTTCGTCCATTGGATATATAAAATATTTTCTTCCGCTCCTATTTGTCAAAAACCATGGGAGAAGACCATGGTATGGTTTTTGGTTTTGTTTAATTTAATACGTGGTGTCTCTAACCTAAATAAAAAAAAATCCCTCTCTTTTCAAATATAAAACCACCCATGATCCCACTTACACTTCACTAAATGTATATGGAGTTCATCCAACCTCTGTCCTTCTCTCTCCAGAATCCTCAAAAGGATCCCCAAAATCCCATTAATCCTCCCTCATGCCTCTATGAAGCCATTGGTATCACACTTCCAAGTATGGGATTTCTTCCTCTCTCATTTTTGTCTAATTTTATTTTATGGTTCTATACCCATGAAAATTCATTTACAAATATTGGTTTATGATTAAAAACCTCCAATATTCTTCCCTCTTGATGTTTATAATATGATATACCCATATCTATGTCATTAATTCCTTCCATGCATACCCGTTACCATGCCGAAATTCCAAAAAGGATTATTTCCATTCACAGTTTATCCATGTTTCTTAATATTTTTATTCCATTCTATTTTAAATTATAAATTATAATGTAAGATTTCTAAACTCCCTCTTACAACCATATTTAAGTTCTAATTATGACAAAACCCTTTTCTATTTCATTAATTCTTCCTATATACACCTGTTACCATACCGAAATTCCCTAAGGAATTTCTATCTCCTCATTTACATTCAAGAAATTATTTTGTATTATGAACCCAAATTCCATTAATTAAGTTGAGACATGTATCAATATGAACCCCGTACTCTAAATTTAATGTACATATGATGAGACACTATTTTATCTCTCAACAACATTTTTTATGAAGTCTTATGTCACGCCGTTATGTAGCCCAAATTTCACCACCATTTTCCAAGGCAAAAACATTGTGTGGTGAATACCATGCCCATTTCTCTTTCAAGGGTATTCATATTTATTCACATTTAATTATTGATGGAATATTTTCATGTATTAATTCTACATTATTTTACCATGGAAAAAATTATGAGTCTTCAAGAATCTATGATGTATGATCTTGTGGAACACTTATGCATGAAATAAAATGTTTAAGAAGGGTGTGCCCGGATAGCGCTCTAATGCATTGGGTAAATATAAGTATCATGATACATGAAGTGCACTGAGGGTTTACACATGATTATTCACGTGAAATGATGGTTTACTCATTCTCCATGTGCAATGATCCTTGGATCAGGCTTATACAATGTTATCTATTGTTGCCACATTTCATATGTTATGATAATCATGCTATATCATGCCTTTAAGTTCATGTTTCTTTTATACTCCATTGATATGCTTATTTCCTAACTTGTATTTTATACTACATGTTATTCCTAATTTACTCCATTACTGTTCTTTATAACTTACCCTTTTCTTAATCATATTCTCAGGTTATCCCATGCAGTGCTAAGTATGAGGGATTTTAGTTGTCATATAAAGTATGTTTCAAATAAATAGGTTGTTTTTCTCATTTTAAGTAATTATGTAATTTCCCTTAGCCCCAAATAAAATAGACCTCTCGATCTTCTAGGATGTACTATGTGATATTTTTATTTAATAAATAATGTTTATGTGTGTAATAAAATGTAGTGTTTTTATAGTAGGTATCAGAGGATAGGTTTTGTTATTTATGAGATTAGGATTAGAAAACCCAATATATTTCTTTTCAGATAAGAATAATTATAATAAAAACGTCCCTAAATTTTGGTGAGTTCTGAGTAAGTGGTTTATCAAGAAAATAAATCTTGGTCGGGATACAAGCAGGTAGAGGTTGTATTGACACAGATGTACCTAGGAGTGAAAACTACGACAATGAGTTTCGGGCTTGACTCGAGTTTCCCTGGTACTCCACAATGGGACTTACTACACTCTTGGTTATGATAAACCCGAGGGATATGATCTGGTAAATTCACAAGCTTATTATAAACAATTATTAAGGGAATAAAAAAGATCCCCTACTAATATATGTTGGGAAGTAGATATGGATAACGTAGATTGAAGTATACAGATTCAATAGTTAATGAAAGAAAAGTTATTTATTAGTCATCTATTTTGTCCTAACATTACCATTTAGGTGTTTCCCCTAACATTATTTTTATTCCCTCCAATGGCCGGTAATAAGAGACTCTGACTAACAACCGATTCGAAGATCAAAGTGTTGACTGTTCTAATGACATGACCAATCCCATGAGAGCAGTAATCATGATCTTTTTTACAATACTCTCTTAGTTAATAGAATATTTGAATTGAATCATGAGTCAGGGAGAATGTTCAACCACCCTAAGTGTAACTCCCTGACCTTAGTTACCTAGAGTCGGTGAATTATTAAATAACATTGGAATGGTCACAAGAGACCGTGTCTGGAAAGACCGATTAGTTTAGTAGCATGGGATGTAAAAGACACATACATAAGTTTTACATTACAATATGGAATGGAAATAAACAACATTATTCCCCATTGAACACACTAATATAACTTATTATATTCTTGTAGGTTAATCATAATATACTTCTTTGCATATTGGGAAATATAAAACATAGATATCCGTGAGCACATATTCTCTATAAGGATAACAATATCGTAAAAACTATTGCAAATAACATAAACGTTTATGTTTATGTATAATACTAATACAAACGAAATTTAAACTTAATCTATAGAATAATATAGTAAGGATAAATAAAATAATTCCATTTACTTAATCACATAGATATTCTACTATACAAATTATCACATTTAAGATCAATATCCAATTTTATAATGATGGAATGCACAATTATGGACATCAAAACCACATTGTCAAGGACTCATGCCAAGATAAAAAATATGATTTGGTCAAGGCCTTGTGCGAAGATACTATTTTGTCTCATGAAACCAAACGGTGCATCATGGAGCTTTAGCAGGCTACACCTGTCACTTACTTAGTCCAATGCATTCCTCATATGAAAAAGAAGAAACATAACATAAACATTCATATTAAAAATAGAATACAAAATGTTAATACATTAACCATAAAACATGAGTGGAATAAAAATAACACATCCATAGTCAAACATATCACAAAACCTTCAATACAATATTGAAGATTTTATCTTAGTAAATCATGTTCAAACAAGTGTAAAATCCATCATAGGATGTTGACATATATGAAATAAATAATAATTGAATGAAATATATTTTTCTATTTTGAAATCATTTAAAATTAATGTAATAATAAAAGAAAACATTTATTCCGAAATATGATTATATGATTTTAAGTTAATCTTCGAAGGTGTTATAATAGCGGAAAATAGCTGCACCCTTTGTATTAGTTAAAAAACCATTCTTATCTTAATTTTTCGAAAAGGTCATAAAGTACATTGTTTTGAAAATGATGAAAATATTACTTTAAAACATTTTTTAAATAGTAACAAAAGACTATAAATTTCTTTAACCCATTATAAAATATAGTAAAATTTTTTAGAACTATGTTTTTACGAAATAAATATGTGAATGATAATGAAGTCCTAGTAGACACATTCGTAAAAAAACCACGAAAAATAAAGAGATTGTAAAAGTATCCCTTAAATTGTACATTTCATAGGTCAAGGATATGTTAAAATCATGTATAATAGTTAACTTATTGTTACTAAAATATACAAGAACCACATACAAAAATATGATATTATATAAGATTCTGTAATATTTCTTTGTTAATAATATTTTTGTAGTATCGTTGTTTCGTGTGTTAAATGATTCATTTTACTTTATATGTTTTTTATGTAAGTTATATTTGTTATGGATAGGATGTATTATATTCATATCCAGAAAAATATTTAGTTCATCAACATTATTTTTGAATCATAAAATTAAATTTATTCCTGAATGGTTAAGATGGGAAAGGAATCTCATCGCATTCTTAGATATGGTAATCTATACGTACGCACGAGCCACAATATTGATATATTGATGGTAAAATTGTATGTAATTGGATGGTATATCATATATAATGAATCATTAAAATGAAATTTTTATTATTTACATCAATTATACTATTTATTATACCCATCCAAATAATTAAGTGTCGAATAATAAACTATACCATGATGTGGAGATAGTAAGTCGTACATACGCACATATGGTGACTTTGTCATTCATAGGATGGATAGGAAAATGAATATGGTTGTACCATATTTATAATATCATCAAATTATATATTAGTTGCTGTAGTTATTTTTTTTTGGGAACAATAAAGAAAGAGTATGTAGAATAAGAAAAGAACATTGGAAGAGGTGATGAAATGATTTCCACTTCATTGGGTGCATCCTTTTGATTTGATAAAAAGGGATCATTAACATGTCTTCATGATCAAGTTAAGGCCAATAGGATGAAGTCATAGTAGTTGGTAAGATATTTGAGCAGGTTTTGGATGATTCAAATGGCTCTGGAAGTGTGGTATTAAGAGTATGGGAAGTACCATTTTATAAGTTAGGTGAGGGTCACTTTAGGAAAAGGTTGAAATATTATGTTATTATAAAATAATATTCAGTTTATAATTTCTTAATATAGATTTATTTAGTTTCTATGGTAGGGATGGGTATAAATCCTATAAAACAATAGGTTTTAGACAATTTGATTAACCACATTAAACATATCTTTTATATTTAACTCTTAGTTAAATAGTTTAACTTTTACGATGTATTCTTTTATTATTATAATAAATGTTTAATAAACTTATTTTAAAAAGCCATGAAATCCACAAGGGGTTAATGTTATTTTATATAACCTTATATATTTCCTTTGGAATATCCTTAGATTTTTTCAAATAATATATCAATTAATAATATAGTATTCGTATTAAAAACCAATTTATGTCTATTTAGACACTATTTAGTTTTTGGTTTTTGTAAAAGTCATAACAACTTTATCACTTCGAAAAAATTTATTTAATCAACCATAACATGTAATAATTCCATATAAAAATCATGGAACACATCATAAGTATCAATTTACAATTATATTAATATTTATAATATCAATCATTTTAATATTTCAATAGTAAGGTAATTTTTACAACATCATTGTGTCATAACTAAATTTAATTATATAATGTCTAAAAAATATAAATAAAATTCCATTATGTAGGAAATTTTTTTATGTTTCTAATTAATATTTATATCCTAATTTATCTAATGTATATCCCTATATTAATAATTGATTAGTTATTAAACATTGAATTTAACACTTTTTACTCTTCTCTAAATAAAATATTAATAAATGTATTAATCTAATACAAGTGGATCAAAAGGATCATATTTTATTCCTATGGTTTATTTCTATTGAAATAAACTTATCCAATATAATTCGGACATGTGTTAGGGTAATTATAATATCTTTTTTACCTTTAATTAACATGTTTACTTTCAATTGTTGTAAATAAAATTCAAAAGTTACTATTCAGCAAAAATTATTTTCATCTTATTGAATGAAATTTTACTTAATGATATCAAACATGTTTCTCAGATTTTTGAAATTCTATTCACAGAAGAAGTAAAATTACGTTTTACACAAATTTGAACACGTGCATAAAAGGTGGGTAAAAGAAGTTAAAATGGTCAATAAAATTTTATTCATCAAAATTAATTATAAAATTACTCTAATGAATTACATTGAAATTATATTGGTATTATGTATATATTTTTACCTAAATAAATTTTAATAAACAAAAAAATTATTTAAATAAAATTAGGGTTTAAACAATAACACAATGTTTTTTCAATTCATCAAAAAATTAATGTTTTTAGAAAATCCCAAAAAATCTCCCTAAGATAATTTTGTTTTTCCTAATCCAAAAATGAAGTCCATTTTGAAAAATAATATTTATAAAATTTCAAAAAGTGGGTATTATTATTTATAATGACTAGATTGATTGGTTTTGGTGTGATAGAACTCGATGTTGCGTACATCACAAGGTATTGTATTATTCAATGAGAAATGTACTGTGGAAGCTTGGAGTGTTACAGTCTCCCCTCCTTCAAATAATATCATCATAGAAATTTCATTAATATTACCGCATAAAATGTTTCAGATGGTGTTTCATAATATGATTCTCATGTTCCCACATTTCCTCTTCCATTTTATTATTTCTCCATAGAACCTTCACCAGACGAGTCATCCAGTTTCTCAACACTTGTTCTTTGGTATCCAAAATCCTGATAGGCTCTTCACAATACGATAGATCTGGGTCTTGTTCTATTTATTCATAGCTTAGTAAATTCATTGGGTTAGGAATTTGTTTTCTCAGCAGTGATATGTGGAACACATCATGAAATTTGGAAAGGAATGGAGGCATTTCCAAATGGTAGGCTACAACTCCAATTCATTCTAGTTTTTCTAAATGTCTGATGTACCTAGGACATAATTAAACCTTCTTAACAAATCGTATAACACCCTTCCATGGATATAAATTCAATACAACATGATCTCTCACTTGAAATTAAAAATATTTCATTCAGTTATTGGCACAACTATTTTTCCTACTTTGAGCTTCTTTGATGTGGGTTTTGGTAATCTTCACCTTTCCATTGATTCCTCAACAAGTTATGGGCTTGAAATTTTTATTTCACAATAATCTTCCCAAAAAGATGGTGTGTGTGACATCCCTTTCCATATAATGCTTCATATGGTGCCATTAGAATACTTGAATTAATACTATTGTTATAAGAAAATTCTACCAATGTTAAATATGGATCCCACATAAATTGATAGTAATGTGAGCAATATCTCAACATGACTTCTATGGTTTGAATAGTCTATTCTGATTGTCCAACAATTTGATGGTGGTACGTAGTTCCCAAATGAAGTTCATTATCTAGGTCCTTCTAAATAATTTTCTAGAATCTTGATGTAAAATGGGGATCATGATCAGAAAACAATCTATACAGATACTCCACGATGTCTTAAAAATTCATTAATATATAGTCTTGATAAATGTTCTAGTTGTAAATCTTCTCTTGTGGAAGGAAAATATACTGACTTGGTAATTCGATCAACAATGACCCATCTTGCATCATTCATTTTATGAGTCTTTGGTTTCCCCATGACAAAGTCCATCATAATGTCAACCCATTTACACTCAATTATGCGAAGAGGTTACATGAATCCTCAAAGATGTTTTCTTCCATCCTGAACCTTTTAACAAACCATACTTCTTGACACAACATCCACAATATCCCTCTTCATGTTTTCCCACAAAAAATGTTCCTTCAAATCTATACACATCTTAGTCCTACCAGGGTGTATAGATAAATTAGAGATATGTACATAATCTATAAATTTTCATTTTGGATTAGGAATGTCAAGAACCCAAAGCCTCTTCCCAAATTTTAAAAGCTTATTTTAATATATAAAGTCCATCAATTTGACGTCATTCAGAGCTTTAATTTTCTTTTGAAACTCCACATCATCATTCTGATGACTTTTTATCCTTTCTTGTAATGATTGTTTGGCATCAATTTAAAAAAGTATTGATGTTTCACCTTCAATGATTATTCCCATATCCATATATTCTATATCCATGAACATAGGATCACTTTTAACTCTCATCTTGTTCAAAACTCCATGATCCTTTCTTCAAAATTCATCCACCACCTTATTTTCAGTCCTCGGGTTGTAATGTATAGTGAAATCACAATACCTATGTAGTTAAAACCACCATCATTGCCTAATGATAAGTTATTTCTGTGGGAAAATATACTTCAAACTCTTTTGATCAGTATATATCAAACATTTTTCACCATATAGATATTTTCTCTATATCATCAATGCAATGATTATAGATAATAACTCAAGATCATGTGTGGGATAGTATTTCTCATTAATTTTTAGCTTTCATGAGGCATACGCAATAACTATATCATTCTACAAAATGACACCACCATGTCCTTTCTTTGAAGCATCACTATAAATAACAGACCCATCATTCCTTGATGGTGGAGTCAAGTTAAGAGCATTGACTAATATTTTCATCAGTTCATTAAAATATTCTTCTCACTCTTTTGTCCAATCGAATGCAACCTATTTTCCTATGAGGTTGGTTAATGGGTTATCCAATTTGGAAAAATCTTGTACGAAATGCTAACAATAACCACCTAATCAAATATAACTGTATACCTTAGTAATACTTGTCGGTGCTGGCCATTATTATATAGTTTTTGTCTTAGAAGGATAAATAGTAATTCTATCCTTAGAACAATATATCTAAGAAATGAAATCTCCTGAATCCATAATTTACTCTTTCTAATCATCCCATATAATTCATTTATTCTAAGAGTCTTTAGAATAGTTCGCACGTGATCTTCATGATCTTCATATATTTTGGAGTAAACCAATATACCATTAATAAATACCACAACAAAGTCAACACGATATTCCTTGAAAGATCTATTCACTAGATCTATGAAGAGAAAGGACACATCAGTTAGTCCTAAAGGCATTACTGTAAACTCGAATGCCCATACCTAGTATGAAATACTGCCTTCAGAATGTACTCTTTCTTCACACACAACTGATTATATCTAGATCTAAAGTCAATCATTAAGCAATATTGAGCTACATGAAGTTGATCGAATGTATCATCAATGAGAGGTAGGGGATACTTGTTCAGTATTGTAATAGCATTGATCTCATTGTAGTCAATGCACAACCTCATAGATCCATCTTTTTTCATAACAAAATGAAATGGGGATCCCCGTGGAGAAAAATTAGGGAGAATAAATCCTTTATTACTCAATTACACCAGTTTTTTCTTTAGTTTTGCTAATTCCAAAGTGGCCATTATATAAGGGTTATTTGATATGGGCCTTAAACTAGGAATTAAATCAATGGACAACTCACTTTCTCACTCTGGAGGATATTTAGGTAAATCCCATAGAAACATATCAACATATTCTCGCACAATAAGTACATCATCTATTTGAACAATCCTTTCCTCAACCATAGTTATTTCAATATATACCTAACAAATTATTGAATTTAGTTGAGGTATTGAGGTTGGATCTAGTTATGAATAAATTGGTGGAATTTTTTCTCTATAGATAAGGTATAATTTATCATTATAAAAAACTGTATCCTCTTTCTTCTTACAATAAATTTTTCACATTTTGGATCGAAAGACAATCCATGCAAAGGATTATATCAAATTCAATATTGGGTTGGATGATGAGATATGTAAATTAAGAATGTTTATAAACCACAATGGGAAATGATTCACAAAACATTGTTGCAATGATACTTCTCTTAAGATTTTGTACTGAAACTCCCGTTTTAATTTAAAATGGAAATATCTATTTTTTTAGTAAACTAGGACAAAATGAAATAATGTGATGATCCAGAATCGAATAAATAATTTCATAATTTGGGGAAACAATTAAATTACCTTCCACCATGTCATTTGGTGCTTCAACTTCTGCTATTGTGATCACATAAAGTTGGCCTTTCTCCCTTAACCATTTCTGTGGTATGTTTCTCTGACACTTAGGACATTCATTTGCATAATCAACTATTTATCTACAATTGTAGCATTCAACATTGATGGCCTCTTTTTTCCTTTTCAATCACGAGTGTGGTCTTCTTTTTCAACACACTTGTAATATACTCCCATTCCCTTGAGGCAAGTAATAGGGTATTTCTTCCCATATTTACTATATGATGGAAATTAAACATTTCCCTTTTCCCCATTATTTCTATTTCTATAGTGTTTAGCTGATATCATTTTCTCTTGATTTTCTTTAACGTAATATGACATAGAGAGTCCATTTTCTATCTTGATTTAACAAGATACAATATCTTCATAATATGAGAATTATTATTAAACAAACATTCGATGAAGAAATGGTTTCAATCCATCCAATAATTGATCAATCATACTCCATGGGTTATATATATAATCTGTTGCATTCCAATCTATCCTTGTAATGTTAGCCTCATATATTGTGACATCATCATCCTCATTTTATTCATAGACCCAGAAATTGTATTTCCATACCCACTCGACTATCACGAGGAATTTATTTTCCTATGAAAATATCTTTAAACTCCATCAATTACATATTTGATACTTCTTCATCATACTTTGTGATTTGATTTAATGACCACCATTGATCTGTGTCTCCTGTGAGGTGCTAAAATGTCAGGAAAACTTTTTCCCTTTCGCTACTCCCCAAATCAAGAAATATTTTCTCTAAAGAACTTATCCATTTCTCAATTAAAAATGGATTTGTTGTCCCATTGAATGTTGGTTGTTGTTTCATCATGAATAGATCAAACATTGATCCTCCTCATTGTGGATCTTGGTTCTCTATACAGGTAATGTTATTATTCATCACCTGAGTGAGTTCTCCTATTATGGTTATAAGATGTTCACAACAAGTTGCATCACTAGCTCCACTATAATTATATTGAGTAGGAGGGAAATCATTACATTTATTACATTTTTTGATACAGTTTCCATTCCTCCATATTGGTACCATTTCTAAACAATGGAAAATACTAGATAATTTTATGAATTGCAATACATAATTCCAAACTAGTAAAATACATAACATAAATTTGAATGTTTATGCATACAATCCATAATAATAAAAATGTTTTCATTGAGGGGGTATTTTCTCATAAATCCATCATTATGTATTGGAAATAAAATGTTAATTATCCAAATAATATCCCCCGGGAGGGTCGTAATCAAAAGTGCAGCAAGACCCGTTGTCGTGTAGCAGGATACCCCAGGTCAAACCTGAAACTCCATGTCAGAGTTTTTACTCCTAGGTATATCTATTCCCAAGCTACCTCTACCTACTCATATCTAAACATTGATGTATTTCTTGGAAAACTCAAAAAATATTTATTTAATAGACTAAACTATTTATCTATTTATTAGGGTGTTAAATAAATGGAAGTGGAGTTTGAGCAGAGGAAGACCAGTTTTTAGTAAAATAATTATTTTCAAGATTGTAATTAATTATTACTTGGAACAAGATTTAAAAAACAATTACGCTTCTATTATTTGTGACGCTGAATTTTATTCATATTTACATTGTGCACAAGTTGGCGCACCATAAATAATGATACAATATTATTATTATGAGCATGGGGTTTTTCTATGTTCATGAATGTATTTAATTTCTATTTTGAAATTAAATATTTTAACAAAAGTTCCATGCATAGAACGAGAGAATTACATATATTTTTCCATTGATAACACACCGCAAGCATGGTGAATTGAGAATTGTTGAGTTTAAAAATTTCTCTCTCGAATCCTCTTCCCACCCCTCTCAAGAATGGGATACGTTCTCCAAGGATGAATAACAAGTGATCAAGATTGACTGACCCAAGACAGATGCTTTTCCATGCTAGCAGCCAGAGAATGGGTTGTGTCGATCGGAGCCCATCAAAGCATGTGTGGATCACTACTAGGGGAATTCTAATTTGGATCCTCTCAAGCACAACTAGATATCCAAAAAGGGACATTCAGAATGATCAAAATCATCAATGAGGAAAATACTATAGTTTCAGGTATTCTTTATGAAATTAAATAAATAAATTATAAACCACATGTGAAAGATCCAATCAAAAGGTTTTATGCCTCTTCATTATTTATCTACATTTTTTTATATTCCATAGAGACTATCATTTATAGTTGTATTGATCATGAAATAATCATTAATCAGGGTAAAAATTAAAGTTGGTATCTGTACCAACCACACATTCACTGCGACTAGTACCCTCAAGTGGTATTGGAACCATTAAATCATAGCATAAATTTATTTAAATATTTATTTGATGATTTACATAGTTAATAATTTAGTTGTTTCCATTAAAGTTAATCGTTATTCATATCTGAATCTCGAGATCTTCTCCCCCTCTTTCATTTATTTTCCACCTTACAGAAATGATATTTTATTTTTAATTTTGATTAAAATAAAATAAAGGATCTCATCAGGAGGTGTCAAAGGTTCATGGATGTCCAAAAAAAGAACACCCGATGAGAATTTGGCAGTATACTCCATGTTTCCAAGGTTCAATTCAATTATTCTAGTCCGTTAAACCAAGTAGTGTTGTTGGAGTTTGACTATGTCTTAATGAATCTGATTGTTGACCAAGAATAGGTGGCACATGGTTTCCCGATTTCACAATGATTGGACCACTGGACATGACGTGTAGTCCCATCATGTTAGTGTTGGACCATATACCCCATACACGGCTTTCATAGATAGAGATTGTGTAACGAGAATGTACATGGTGTGTGCCTATTAGACACACAGTGTACTCCAAAGATAACCCATGTACACTCACACACCATTTCCTAGGTCGTGTACTTCCGATGGACGGTGAAAAATAGTACACGCTATGTAGTTGGAACTACATGTCATGTACTCATCCAAATTATGCAGATTCATTAAAATTTATTATTATATTATACAAACTCATGATACGTGTACCATCGTGCAAGAATAATTTTGCGACACAACATGTGATAGGTGTTTTATATATATGCGTTTAATATAAACATTTGTGTAATGTTAATTTATACTCATTGGGTTGTTATAAATAGGAATTCACCAGGTTTCCTCCATGGTACAAGTTATATAAAAATATAATTTTAAATGAATTTATTTATTTAAATTTATGATGGATGAGTTTCTTGAGGAAATTCAGAAAAGGGATTTAGATAAAATGATAGATTAATTATAAAAAGATAATCAATTGATTCATGTGTGATTTATCTTTATCAAAAAATATTAATTAATTTAATTTTAGTAATATATATGTGTAAATATCATTGCATGTATGGATGATCATGAGCTAGACCATGACCTCAGAATGTGGATTGTTTCTTTTAATTTAAATTAAAATTTTTAGAATGTGAGCCTCACAACATTAATATGTAGGGAATGTGTTATGAATGTTTCCCATATGAAAACCCCCTTTTTACCCCTCACATAAATTTGAGTTAAAAAAGAAATATGTAATTGTTGTCACTCCCAATCTAGTGGAGCCAGTTCAAGTTGGAACAACGACGAAAACAATACTAGGACATACATAGGTGGTTATGTGAAAAGTTGTAAACATGATCCCAAAGGGTTATAGATGTTTCTACCATAGGCCAGGGTTAGTTTATCAATGGATAGATAAACTGAAAATTAAAAAATCTCTTGATCAATCTCTTTAATTTATTTATATCTCGTTCATTGTTAATCATTATGGATGTGTTGTCACAATAAAAAAATTAATGAATTAATCAAGCATGCAAGATAGAACTAAAACAAACCAAACTCATGCATAAATATTATCAATACATATTTAATCACATAATTATTTTTCAGTTAGTATTAACAAGAATGTGATAATGATAATAATCAATTCATTCAAAAGAGATAAAAATCCATCAAATAAAATATTAAGTCTGACCAAGTCTTCAGTTACTTGATTAAGGGATAAACTTAATAAAACTTTGTGTTAGACCAACCCTTTTTGGGAAACATCATCTTTTACAGGAATCGCTTATGAAAGGATTCAGATTGAAATAACTATACTACATTAAGAGATGTATCCCTTGATAAACATGGTTTAATATTGGAGTAAAAAATTGAGGAAATCCAAACCCATGATTTCAGGATTGGTGAGTCCAGTCAACAGATCAAGGAATTACAATCCCATAGTCGACAAAGACCTGCATACGTAAATACCTTCAATAGCTTCACCAACCCTTTGTGGGGTTATGAAAAGGGGAATATGGAACCTTTCCATTAGAATTTCATGGCAATTGGACATTTAGATTTTAATGGTGAGGGCCATTGGGACGTGATAAAATTGTGATATTCCTAATAAAAATATATTATTTGTCATAAAATGTAATCAATAAATTACTATTGATATGCTCATTTAATTCTAGAATAAAAATGAAAATCTTGTCAAACAAACTATCCTTGCGATCAATTCTAAATAAAGTCAACATCCTCAATTGCAGTAACTTCGTGGAATGGTTTAGACACTTATGGGTTATCCTATTCCATGAATAGAAGACTTACATGATGGAGTAATCATTACCTAATCTTCCATTCAATAAGGTGAGTTATGATGATTTCCTGGTCTATGGAGAACATATAAATGAGACAATCGACATTCAATGTTTAATGCTATCATCACTGTCTAGTGATCACATAAAGTCTCATGAAAACATGAATTATTATAGAATTCTCGAGAACCTCCATGGTCTATATGTATAGAGAGAAAGATAAGAAAAGTTTTAGATCTCTAAGGCACTCTTTTAGAGTAAACTTAGAGAAGGTTCCCCAACTAGGGCACATGTAGTTAAGCTCATTGGCGACATAGATCGATTGGAGGTTCTACAATTTAATCTCTCCAAAGAACTGGGAATCGATCTCATTCTCGAATCACTTCTTCAGAGTGTCACTAACATTGTTGTAAATTTCAATATGAACAACATTGAGAAGTCTCTATCTAAGATTATTATCCTTATTCTCCAAGTAGACAAAGATATGAAGTGTGATAATACTTTTTTCATTATGATGAATAATAATAAAGGGAAGGAGAATATATTCATTCCCAAATCTTCTCTAGGGCCTTCTAGGAATTGAAGATAAATGGGGAGGCAAAGGAAAAAAGAGACTGTTTGTTCTTCTTCTAGCAAGAAGGTCCACTAAAAGAAAAACTGAACCCAACCTAAGAAGTAAGGGTAAACATCAAGTGAATTTTTTATCAAATTCAATCTATCTATTTCTAAAAATTTGGTATTAGATACAAAATTTTGTTCTAACATAAGTATCAAAATTCAAGAACCAAGTAGATTTAGGAAGATTTACTGAGGGGATTTACATCTATGAGTAGCCAACAGAGTCAAACTTGCATCTGTAGCTGTTAGAGACTACCTCCACATGTAGCCATCTAGGACGATCTTGGAGTTAACAGGTTTTTATCATGTGCCTTTTGTTACTAAAATCATTATCCATGTAAACAGATTAGATAATGATGGTTTTGTTTTCATATTTGGAAATTAATGTTGCTTATTTTAAAAGGATAACATTTGTTTTGGTAGAGAAAATTTATACAACGATCATTACGTGTTGAATTATAGAAACCATGTAATGGAAATCGATAACTACGATAATTCCCATGAATCATAGCACATCAAACTTTGGCATCACCGACTAGGTGATGTAAATATGTAATTCATAACAAAGTTACATCCAAATGGAAATTTAGATCCATTCAATCAAAATCAATTGTTGAATCTCATGCATGTTTACAAGGCAAAATAATCAAATCCCCATTTAGTGGGAATGATGAAAGGGATAAAGAACTTCATGAATTTGTTCATACCGATGTTTTTGGACCATTTCTAGTCAATGAACGGGGAGGGTACTCATACTTCATAACTTTTAACGATGATTTTAGTATATATGGATATATCTACTTAAGGATGTATAAGTCCAATTCTTTTGATAAGTTCAAAGAAAACAACAATGTTGTTACGAACCATCATGTTAAATAGATTAAGAAACTCTTCTCAGACTGAGATATAGAATATCTAAATGAATATTTAACTTATTACTTATGGGAGTTTAAGATCCTATCCCAACTCACAATTTATTACATTCCCCAATGGAATTATGTGATTGAATGAAGGAACCACACCCAATTGGGCATGGTGAGATAAATGATGAGCCATTTGAGTCTTCGATTATTCTTTTAGTGCTATGAATTACAAACATCAGTGCACATACTAAAACAAGTATGAAAAAAATTGATAAATGGTATTCCATATAAGTTTTTGAGTGGAAAGAAATTTATAGTATCGAACATACGTGTTTGGGGAAGTAATGCATTTGTTAAGGCCTCTTCAATAACAAACTTGCACCTCGAGGTAAAAAGTGTACCTTTATAGGATACCCTATGGAAACAAGAGGATATTACCTATAAAACGCCTTAGAAAAAATGATTATAGTGAAAAAAACACCATATTACATGATAGGGAGCACATCTCCAAAAGAGATAATGGGAGAGAGATAGACTTAGATGATGTTGAGGCTCAAGGTATACAACAGTTGGTACAAGATCAGCTTCCACAATACCCCAATGAAGGATGAAATATTCCAAAGACACAAGAACAACGTAGGAGTAAAAGAGAGGTTAGAGAACTGTAACTATATAATTTTAGAGGTACTAAGGATGGGGAATTGTTATTAGTTGTCAATATTGATCCTCTAACCTATAAAGATGCAGTAAATGGCACAGATATTTCCAATTTGGATGAAGCTGTGAACTCTGAAATAGAATCCATGTACCAAAACAATGTATTCATTTTGGTAGATCCTCTAGTTGATGTGAAACATGTTGGTTGAAAAAGGGTATTCAAGAATAAAATAGACATGGAAGGACAAGTTATCACCTATAAATAAAGACTGGTTTAAAAAGGGTTCAAACAACATCATGGAATTGACTACAACAAAACCTTTTCACTAGTTGAAATGCTAAAAGCCATCAGAATTATATTGTCCATTTCTAATTAACTTGACTATGAGATTTGTAAAATCGATTTCAAAATAGCCTTCCGTAATGGAATCCTTCCGGAAGATGTCTGTATGAAAAAACATGAAATATTTATGACTCTAAAGGATTCCAATAAGGTATGCATGTTGCATAAATCCATTTATGGATAAAAAAAGCATCAACATCATGGGAAATTAGTTTTGATGAATCTATAATAAAATTTGGTTTTATCAAGAATGAATGTGGGCCTTGTGTCTACAAATGGTTTAGTGGGAGTGAAGTCGATTTCCAAATTTTATATTTTGATGACATATTAGTTATTAGAAACAAGTTAACACTCTTAGTGTCTCCTAATGCATGGTTGAATCATTACTTATCAATGAAGTAATTGATCGAGGCGGTATATATTATTGGGATCAACATCCATTATGATAGATCCAAGAGAATTCTGGGCCTATGTCAAAGTACATAAATTGACATGATTCTAAAGAGATTCAGTATAGAACAATCCAAGAGGGAATTTTTTCTATCTTTACATGGAATTCATCATTCCAAGAAAATGTGTCATCAGACACATGAGGAATGAATGATAATGTAAAGGACTCTATACACATTATTGAATAGGTTAGTCATGTATTCTATTCTATGTACTAGGCTGAAAGTCTCCTATGCATTATGTTTAATAGTAAGAGATCATGCTGTCCTAGGTGACTGCCATTGGATTGCAATAAATACTATCCTAATGTATCTAAGGTGTACAATGGATATGATCCTGGTTTATGGAGGAGATGAGGAAGTGGTTATTATAGGATATGTATTTAGAAGATTCCAAACTTATCATGATGACATGTTGTCGCAAATGTGATACATCGTCACTTTGAATGGATGTGCAATGATATGGAAGTGAAAAATAAGGGTGTGGTCATAGATTATACAGTAGAGTCTGAGTATATCACACCTTCTATGGTAGCTAAAGAAGCATTTTGGATGTGAATCTTCATCTAGAAGCGGGATGAGGTACCTAGTAGTAAAGATGCAATCACACTGTGCTGTGATAATACTGATGCAGTGACTCTCACAAAAGAGCCTTGGTCACATCAGCGGACGATGAACATACATCTGAAGTATCATATCTTGAGAGTTTTTTCTTGGAGGGGATATTTTTTAAGGATCAATAATTCCACAGAAGACAACGTGGAAGACCACTTGACTAAAGCCTTGACTAAGAAGAAACACGCTCAACATGTGAGGTATACTTGACTAAACTTCGCAGGCTATTGGATCTAGTCCATGTGGGAGTTTGTAAGAGTTTGTGTCTAAAAACAACTAGTTGTACATTTATAACATTTATATTTAATGTATTTAAATATTAAATATATTATTACATATTTTTCATTAATTATCACGACTATGATGTAATAATGTACTAGATTATTTGATGCATTGATAAAGTAATGGCAGTTCACTACTATTTTAAGAAACATGAAATGCTACAACAATATTCTTAAATATTGTTCCACGGTTGGATGACACACTATGAAGGTACACATAGCATGCTAAAAGATATGTGTGAGTACTTGTATGTACATGAGACATCCTCTCATTAAGTTCCCACTTGGTAATCTCCACGAAAAGAGATTATTAGAACAGAACCACTAGTAGTAATTCTGAATGTTTTGGTGTCATCAGATATTTCTTTCTACGAGAATGTGTAATTATCCTTCGACTTTAATAATATCATTAATACATACCAGGACTCACACAGTTTGATTAACAAATAAAAATATTCCCCAAAATAGTTGGCAAGTAGTAGGGTACGTTGGGTGCGTCACGAGTGACATGATATTTGTGGATAAGTCCAGGAAGGATTTTACCTTCCATTTATATAAGTAAATATGTATTCTATTTGATCGATATAGTACAATATTTTGAAATTCCATCACCATGGTGTAACCATGAGATTATTTATGGTAGTCAGATAACAACGTATCATGTATAAAGGTTGTTGATGACATCATGAATCATACTTGATGAGATATTGAGGCAATGAGATTATTTCACACAGTGAGAATTTGTATGTGTATGTCATTGTTGCAACATTACATTATTTATATTGGGTTCCTTGGCCCGTTGCTTGATAGTTCTCTTGGACTTTAGGAAATCCCACCTAATTCCAATGAAAGATAATCCTATAGGGTCACACACTAAGTGGTTATGGTTATCTCAGTTAGATTCTATTTGAATTTAATTAACGAAATAAATAATACTATCAATACTGTGGAGTAATTTTATTCAATTAAATATGATCACATAAATTAAATTAAATCTATTTATTTATTTTATTGAACAATTAAGAAATTTTAATTTACTATTTTGGAAATAAAATATTAATTTAAGGGAATAATCTTTTATTTATTTATTTGGGTGTTCAATAAATGGAAGTAGTGTTTGTGAAAGCCTTGTCCGGTCTAGTAGTAAAAAAATTATTTTCAAGATAAAAAATAATTATTATCTGGAACAAGAAAAAAAAATAATGACAGTAATATTATTTTTTGATTGGGAATTTTATTCATAATTCTAATTTTCCCATGATGGTTCATGTTTCCAAAGAACAAGCGATCAATAACCACCGACATAATAAATCTTGTTCTCTTTAGTAGCACCCAACGAATGAGTGGGGTCGATCAGAGGCCATAGAAGTGAATGTGGATAACCACTATATGAATTATAGTTTGGATCCTCACTAGAGCAACCAGATAATCTAGAAAGGTCATTTCAACTAATGAACATCATCACAAAAATAATATACCGAAGATCCAGGTATTCTTTTTTAATGAAATTAATGAAACTAATTATAAACATGATGGTCAATATCCCCTCTATAGGTTTCAAGAAAATTCTTTATTTAAATAAATCATTGATTATTTTTTGTGGATATAGTAGTTCATTATTGTATTAATCCCAAATAAATCAGTGATCGTGGTAAAAATTAAAGTGGCATTCTGTAGTAACCACACTTTTATCGCTCTCAGAACTTTCAATTAGATCGAATTTAACATTTACAAAACTAGTCAAATAAAATACTTGTAAATTCGCCTTATTTGTGTTATTTTCATTAAAATGCATTGTAAATTTACCAATATACATATTTAAACCCAGTGTAGGAATCTGTTTAGATTTATATTTATAGATTATCATACTAAGTATATTGGAAACTTCATAAAACAACTCAGTATTTTCATACAAGGATATTAAATATTTTTTTTGAATATTCCTTACATTATAGAAAAAAATCAAAGGAACGTAAAACCATATTACCTTTGGAAATCTGGATACATAATCTACTAACTAGGTTAAATATATTCAATAGATCTCATAATGATACCCCCCTTTAGTACTGAAACATAAAACCAATATTTATATACTACAGAATGGAAAATTAAGAAAGGGTGAGCTCTGATATGAAAATAGTAAATTCTAATGGAAAAAAATTTCATACATAGATATTATATATAAATAGATGAATATTAATTAATTAACCTTAAAAAACCATTCCATACCTGTAATTTTTTAGTGTGTTTTAAAACATGGAAATACAAACAACTAGTTCATAGAACATATACATCATCTCTTTATTATTAAATCATAAGTAGAACCCCTCTTGAAACATCTTACATAATACCTTTAATTCATATATCTTAAATAGAAACACAATAAAGTGTTATCTCAGATTTTCATTATGTGTATCCAAGGGAAATATAAATCATATCATAATTGTTGGGGAAAATATCTCAAGGTGTCATCTCAATGTTTTTGGATAATTTTGTTTGTTCACAGAGACATATGGCCATCAATAATGGAAAATGAACCAATAACCTTGGTTTGGGATCAAACCCGGGGTAAATGGATTGTTTTAGAACTTATACCCATGGATTTGGAAAACTGTGGGTATAGGTTGGAAATTCCAACCTATACCAATGGGTTTTGAAAACCCATAGATACTGGGCTTTTTTCAAGACACATAACCATGGTCCTAAAAACATAGGTATATGTAAAGCAACCACCCAAGGTTCTCAAAAACCATTGGAATACATTGACCATTATCAAACGTTTTTGAAAATAGTCTATATGCTTTCTCGTATAATTATATGAAAAAATAATGCAAGAACAAAAAATATTTCCATGGGAAAACTTGTACCCAAATTTTTTTTAACTATATACATTGTTTAGAAGTATATATATATATATACACACATAAGTTTATACAAGGTAGTTATTTGTCTTATCAATTTTAAAGGGTGGTCAAGTGTTTAAATCCAAAGATGGATTTTTTTAAATACAGTAGTCATAGTTTGAGATCCGTGGATATAGGGTTAATGACACGATGACCCATTTCCTACAAACCTATCCCCATGGTTGATAAAAATGGGAATAATAATTTGGAAACTATTGGTATAGCATATAGTTTCATATATATACATATAGTAGTATACTTTGTAGTGGATAGGCTTATCGGTTATGAAGGGTGATTAAGGGATCAATTACAGTGGTAGTTCTTCTTAAAATCCTATTGACAGAGTTTGAGAAACATGGGTATAGGTTTAATGACATGGGAGAAAATTTACCACAAACTTATTCCCATTGTTGATATTCATCGGTATATCAATTTTGATGCTATTGGTATAGCATAGAGTTATATCAGTTCCTTAACCTCCCATGCATCTTTGAAACGTTGGTATAGCCTATACCCATGGTTTTCTGGGCAATGAACATGTTTTCATACCATCTGTATAGGTTTATTTTTTTATAGTGCATGATTCAGTATGGTTAGTTCTTCCGAAGTATATGTTTATGGTGGTGTAGTTTCATAGTGTTTTATATGTTTATTTTGCCTCAAAATTGGGAGTTTCTTTTATGAAAAATGACAGTTTTTTATAATGGAATTGATAAATAAGAGATTATGAAACATAAGGAATAGAGTTCATAGACCATGAAGGATATTTTTTGGTCCAAAAATCATTTTTATAGAACATAGAGAAGTAAGAAGGAACAAATATGAAAAATCGACAATAGAAGTGTTTTCGGGTATCAGTGTTATTTAGACCATGAATGTTGATGAAAAAAACAAAAGGAGAATCTGTTCAAAGGATTATTTTAGTTTTTTTAATTCTCACACCTTGAGTTATTGATGTAGTGATTTTAGGATCTGCAAAGGGTTTTCATATGTGGTTGTCATCAGACACCACAATGCACTATGGGGATATACAGACTGCATAGTCAATCACGATGAATGGTCTACCACCTCTAAATATTGGCTAATATGAATTAATTAATTTTTTTGATCAATTTTTTTATTTAAAAACACCAAATCATATCATTAAGAAGCTATTAATTCATAAGAGAATATCCTCATTATGGGAATAATTTAGGTATGTATGATGTTGTTCGCATGGGAGAATTCTGCAAAAGAGAAAAGTATTCATGGAAATATGATACAATATGGTATTATGGGAATCTTATCCCCTAATGGGAAAGGAACCATATAGAATAGGTGGTCCATGATGAATCATACAATTGTGAAGTAGGGATAGTTTTTAAAAAAAAGGTCACCCGAAAAAAACATGCACCAAGCTTTTCAACAGAGTTCATAGAGGATTCAAAGTAGTTCACTGAGGGTTCGAGAAAATTCATGTGGGATAAAATTAGTTCTAATGTTTTTTTTTTCTAAATCTAATTGTACAAAAAAAACTAGATTTTATCTAATCGATGAAAGAGAATCTTCAAAATAGAATCTATGTAATGTTGATAGTGCATTAATTAAGGATAATGAAGGGACCTAAATTTCCATAAACTAATGGTGTATACTTTCCAAAGCAATGAGGAAATGAATAGAAATTAGGTGATCCTTTCCACCCATATCGATCCTTAAAAAGAGAGTTAGGTAGTGACCTATGGGAAACTAGTGAGAATACCCTAATCATTAAAAAGGTAATAATCCTTGGGAGAGAATTCATCTAGCCGAATCCTCGTATTTTTGAAGTGATCCTTAGTGGAATGGGTAAATCAACACACTGCTAATGTATTCTCTTTGTGAATATCCCATTGAGGGTGAACCAAGTAAATGTTTTTTTCCAGTGATTTATTTCATTTATGTTAGAACATTAATTGGGGAAATAGTTCAAAAAAGGATTTGTTAATGTAGAAACAATATCCAAATGGGTTGTTGTTTCCAACCATCTTACCTTACTACATTCCCCTCTGAGTATTTAAACTAGCATGGAGAACAATTTGTATTATATATAAAGGTTTAATGTTAGTGGTCCTCTCCCTATAGATGAAATAGAGGTTTTTAATCACAAAGGGAATCCAATCATCAATGGAAACAATATAAAATTTTGGAAGAATAAAATCCATCACTACATACGATATTTAGGAATGGTTGTATTTAACCTAGAAATGCTTGGAATTTTAGATAGTTTCAATAGAGTGGATTTATCAAAAGATGACCAAAGAAAATTAGATGCTAACATTACAAGTATTTGTGTCTTGTGGAGATCCCAAAACAATGATATATATAAGAAGCTGACCTCATGTTTTTCATCACATACAATGTGGGAGAATTTTAAAAATATTTATCAGGGAGACTAAAAATTTAGAAGAGAAATGCTATATGTTATGTGGACGAAGAATGAGGATCTCATAATGCAACATAATGAGTATGTTGATGCATTATTTTAAAAGGACAATTTTGTTGTGGAGAACATGTATGAAAAATGAAAAATTATTAATGATGTATATATTTTGAAGTGCATATTAAGAATAATACCACCATGGTTCAACCCAAATATTTATGTATTAGAAGATAGAGATCAAAATGATATGAAATTCAATAACCTTAAAATTAAAATAGGCACACGTGAAATAGAATTGATGATAACAACATGGTAAAAATGGGGAATTAAAAAGAAGTATAATTCAAGGAAATGATGAATATCACTATTAATGATTGTTCATAAGAAGAAGAAAAAAATAAAGTAATATTATTCCTTTCACAAAACATTCAAAGAGGAAAATGAAAATTCAAATGGAAACACCCACATAGGTGATTTCAATATGGAAATGTTGGACATCTATCTAAATGTTTCCATATGATGTATCAAAATTATGATGTGGATGAAGTCAAAATTCATGTGATGAGTTCCATAATATATTTGAATGTTAGGAACAATTTTATGGAAATTCCTTACCATAGAAGAATGTTCTTTCTAAATAGTATTATAGTTTAAAAGAATAAGAGGTAGAGTATTCTGAAGACAATATGAATCATGAACTAAAATCTCGGGTGGAAGTTTTAATCAATTATAAAACAATGTAAGAAAGAGATAGTGAAAAGGAATAAAGAAAACACAAAGTTGATATGCAGGTTGAATTAGATGTTCCACTTGGGGAAATAGATATTCGGAGAGAAATCGAAATGAACTCAGATAATGTGGTTCCTGATTTCATAAACTATTTGAAATTATAGGAAAATATAATTAGTTTGATACTAATGATGAAATTGAAAAATAAAAGTTTTCAATGCTTGATATCTCAAAAAAGTATTTTGTGTAAAATGTCAAAAATCTAAAAACAGAAAAGAGAAATCAATAGTCTGACTATCATTAGAAATGATCAAATCTAACATTTTAAAGAACATGAAGGGGTTTTTTTCATGAGACTATGTTCTAAGGACTAATAAAAACTCTATACTCTTAGTATAATGTAAAGGATGAAGAGAAATCCGATAGAAAAATATACATGTAGAGAATAGAGGTCTAGGAGATCAGAAGCTATAGTCAAATCCAAATTATAAGTGTCACATGTGGCTGTATCGAAAACATAAAGTAGTAATGGTTGAATTCATACCATAAGCACTTAATCTAATTTTGAATATTTATTTGAAAATGAATGAAAAAAAAACTATTTTTAGAAACCAAATTTAAAACTAATTGTGTAGTAGTGACATAAATGAAGACACCACACACTAGATTATATTGTTGTGGAATGACAGGAGACTAATTTTTTTCTATTTAGTAGCCAAGTTGTATTTAAGAAAACAAGACAAATAGTGGAATCCATATAGAAATTTTTTTGTCAGTATATTGTTTAATGGTAACTCTTTCATGTGAGGAGGAATCTGAAACATAGTATGATATTTAACATTAATAATGAAAAGTAATGTGTAAAAGGATACTAAATATGGTCATAAGTAGAAACAATTTTTTTTAATTAAATGTGATAAAAAAAATTATTTTCATCCCATCATGATAAAGTTTGTTAAATATTCTTTGAGGAAAATCATGATTACCAATTTTTTCTGGGCATGATGTAAAAAACATGGATCAAAATGCAAAGAGATGAACATGCAGTGGTTTACCAGATTGATTTTAATGAATTAGATCACACAGGAATATATATCATTGATAGTGGGTTCACATATCATATGAGAGGAAATAAAAATATGGTGACCAGAATTATGGATAATAATGAAGGTATAATAATATTTTTTAATGATTATTTCATAATTATTTTTGAATTGGGAAAATCCATGTTCGGGGGAAGAGACATGATATGTGATGATTTCATAGTTGTTAAATATATTTTTCACAACATTCTTAGTTTCAGTTAACGTTTTAACTCGGGACATTCAATATGCATTTCCATGAAATTTTGTTTTATCATGAAAAAATGTGGTGCAATTGTTTTATAGGGAAAAAAGTCAAAGGGTTATATCTAAATGTATGTGGAGAGAAATATATGTTATTTTTTCTATGAAATAAGACAATATGTTATGGAATAAGAGCCTTGGTCATTTTATCCAAATGTTATTGGAAGACTTGGCGAAATATGATGCTACTCAAGACCTCCATAGATTATCAGATTATCATACTCATACAAGTGATTCATGTCAACAAGGGATAATCAGTCAGTTGACATGTAAGGAAAAAGTGAAAAGGTCAAGAAAAATTATTTTGTTAGTACACATTGATGTGACCAAGAATTTTTCACAATAACCAATTTATGGTAATAGTTATTATGTTCTTTTAATTGATGTGTTTAGAAGAGTGGAATGAGTTTCATTGACCACTCACAAACCGTAGGTGTTTAGTTTCATGGAATCATATCGAAGGAATGTAAAAAAGTTGTTTGGTCAAAGATTCTAGAATATGAAAATAGATAATGAAATATTGTTCACTAATATCCATATAGAGGATTATATTGAGAAACATGGGATGATGAACCATATGTCAATAGGAAGATTTCAACAATAAATATGGAGTAGTTGGGAGAAGAAATATAAATTTAAAAACCATTACTATAAAAAAAATAAATGAGAAATAATTTCCATAGATGATTGGGAATGATATATAGATTAAATCATTTTACACATCAAATATAGAGTTATTTTTTCCAAAATAATTAAGGGTTCAATATGATAAATGGTGTGGAAATAATATATTGTTTAAGTAGTTTTGTGTTTTCAGATTTAAGTGTTTAATTCTCAATATGGATAAACATAAGAAATTTGAAACCTATGGAGATAATGGGAAATTTCATACCTACTCAAATAATACAATATTATATAATTGTTTCAATAAAAGAATACATAAGGTTTTTGAAAAAAATGATGTAACAACAGTATAGAATGAACCAAATCCTTAGAAAAAAAATGTTCTGCTTGAGGAGGATAGTGATGAATATAGAAGAATATTAGGGAATGTTCTAGTTGTATAGGTTGATTTGGAAGAATATCCATATTAAAAAACGACAAACATAAACCAATAACTTCAAAAATACTAAATAGAAGTTCCAAAATGTATAGATAGGACATTATCATCAATCAGAAAATTCTAGTAAAAACAATGAGGATAAATACTCTTCAATAATAATTGTTCCTATCAATGGTATAGACTAAATATTATGGTGACATAGATGGAGATGAAAAATTGGATTAGGCTATGAATTAAAATCTAGGAAAAAAATTTATGAATCAGAATAGCGAGTTTTTTTATACCAATCGATATGAATGCCATTAGTACCAAAAGTGGGTTTCTATGAAAGATGAATGAATATAGAATATTGATTTAAAAAATCATGATTACTGTGAAAATATTACTTTCAACGATAGGGAATTGATGATGATGGATATTTTTC
Source organism: Viscum album (assembly GCA_963277665.1). Taxonomy (NCBI): domain Eukaryota; kingdom Viridiplantae; phylum Streptophyta; class Magnoliopsida; order Santalales; family Viscaceae; genus Viscum; species Viscum album. The sequence continues at coordinate 6,251,010 of OY728129.1, forward strand.
ATCTATTGCGAGGCTATTGATAATTAGATTATTCATGGCTATAATATTTAAAAGAATGTTCATAATTTTCCCATAGCTATAAAGTCATCAATTCTGAATGATGTTCTATAAGAATAAGTTTATATTTATTTTCATATGTCTTCCTCTTTCATGAATATGATAATGTATTTTTTAGGCTCAATAAAGATGTATATGGGTTGAAGGAAACACCATGAGCTTGGTATTCATGATTGGATTGGTTTCTAAAAAAGATCTATTTTCATAATGGTATAGTTAAATAAAATATATATTTACAAAATCATTGTCTTAAAATTATGATTTTGTTTTTATATGTCAATGTCATAATATTAGGTAGTTTAGAAGAATCATAGAGAAAAAATATCAATGAATTAATGATGATTGAGTTTGAAATATCAATGGTTGGAAAACTGGAATTGCATCGTGGTTTATATGTGACATAAAGAAGGAATGACACATTCCTTTTTCAATATAAATATTCCCACATAAGATCTAAGAATTATTGGAATGGATAATTTCCAAGATATGATAACTATGGTGGCTACTCAGATGAAACTATCAAGAATGATGAAGAAAATTTAGTTAATGTGATAGAGTATAGTAAAATCCTTAGCAGTCTAATGTAATTGTTAGCAACAAGACTTTATAAATATTTTCATAGTATAGTCATTACAGTATCAATGAAATACCAAGTAAATCCTCTTGATTTTTTTTTAAAAAATACATAGGTATATCAAGGGCATTACCAATTATGGGTTGTAGTAAAATGATACGTCTCAATAATAGTAATTTGGGTATATAAATGTAGATTGGGCCATATTTGTAGATGATAGGAAGTCAATACCTGGCTGTTCATTCTATCAATGTAGATTTAATATTTCAAGGCTAATATTAATATAAGATTTCATATCGTTGACCACCATTAAATCTTAAAATACTGTGGTTACTCAAGCATGAACACAATTTTTGTGGATAAAGCATCTACTTGATGGCTTGGATGTTGAAGTAATGTCTCTGATAAAAATACATTTTGATAATTCAAGAACTATAAATCTTAGAAGAAATTCAATCCATCACCCAAGGACAAAGAAAATTTAAATCAAGTATCATCTTATCACAGAAAATATGGAGTAAGGGACTGTGAAGATGGATTATGTGCTAATAGAACTACAATATGTGTACATTCTAATGAGATAATTACCTAAAGAATAATTTTCATAACATTCATTAACACTTAGAGTTTAATAGACTCTAGAAACATGTAAATATGTGGTGGTGGGACCCCCTCTCCATGAGATATGATATGTTTTTCCCTAATTTGATGATTTAGGTTCTTTACCCTCTTGTAGACAACAAAAAAGTATCCTTTAGGTTTGTTGAAAATTAGGGACAATTTTTATAATATAGTAGAAAATGTTTTAATTAGAACAAGGGAGAATCTAATAGGGGGATCATCAAATTAAGGGGAGTTCTAAATCTGAAAATGATTATGGATAATGATCAAAGATTATATATCACAGCAGATGTGGTTTGTTTTGAAAGTAGTTGAGTGATTTTAGAATGAAGCATTTCATTGATGAAATTTTCATATTACTCTTATTTAACATGGAAACCAAGGATCATGTGGGTTTATAGTTTGTGTTGAGTAAATATTTTTTATCTACTTGAATCGTTAGAATATAATTTTATAGAATGATGAAGAAGATTTAACATGATATAAAAATGTGAAGAGTTGTAACCAAACCAAATGGGGGAGATTATTGGGAAAACATCCATCCTGGTTCCATATCAATGTTTTTGAGGTGATTGAGTTTGTTGATAAAAAAATAACCATGTTTTAGAATAGTTGGTTTTGCTAAATTATATGTCTAAGGCGACACATTTTCCATCTATTTTCCGAATTTGTATGCCTCCAAATCAAGGGTTATTTGGAAAATAAAGGTTTTCTACAAATGAGTATTTAAAAAGTAGTAAAGTAACAATGATGAATGGTGTTTTAAGACAAAAAAAGAGTTCATGATATTTTTAGAAAAGAGTTCATGAATTACAGAAGAGGTATAATGAATAGTGAATGAAAAATAGAAAAGGATGAGTTTTTGAATATCAGTGCAATGTAGAACATGATGGGCGCTACGTGAACTGCAATGTATATACGTTTTATAGAGTTTTCTTGTTTTTTGGATGGTTTTACATTATGGAATTCAGGTGGTTATTTGAAGAGTCCCAGATTTTTTCACTTGTGAATTACATTAGCTGCCTTAATGGAATAAATTGCCATATAGACAATATAATTGATCTTGGTGAAGACTATATGAGATAATGTTTTTGGTAAAATAGAATACTTAGTTCCTATATCTATTTTCCAATAAAAAATACTTATGTAGATAATTATGTATATTTAATTTCATAAGAAATGTTATTTGATGCTGGAAGAATTTGGGAAAGTTTGATGTCGTTCGTGAGAAAGAATTCCACAAAAGAGAATAGTTAACAAGGGAGGATTTGACAAAATGGGATTTTAGGGATATGTATCCCAAAAAAGGTAAAGGTAATACATAGAAGAGGAATTCCCAGAGGCATTATCCTTCCCAAAATCACAGATATTCCACGATTAAAAAGTTAAACCATGATTTACTCACACCACATAGTACAACACAATTCATGGAGGAATAAAGGTAGTTAGTAGAGGGTGAATGAAATTTCAAGAAATGACTAATATACTTCACAAAACAATTCTGTAAACGAATAGTACATGGATAATTGTATTTTCTATAATGGGAGAATTTTGGACTTGAAAATATCATCTACCTACAGTTGAGATTTCTTTTATTAGTGATAATGAAGGGACTAACAAGTCTATAAATTATGAGTAGATCCTTTACAGAGCAGTGAGGATAGGGTAAAATAGAACATGATCTAGTCCACCTATAGTGAGCCATCAAAATATAGATAGGGAGGATCATTGGGAATGTAGTGTGCTAACCCTACACATTTTAAAGGATGTGAACTTGGGGCTATAAGTGATTTTTATCTAACATTTTATTTTGGTAGCGAGCCATTGTGTATTTGGTTCAACAACACATTACTTTATATTCTCATTAGATGTAGCCATGTGAGGGTGAACCAAGTTAAATTAATGTGTCACATGTATTATTTATTTTTTTTCATAAATTTCTATGAGAAAGAGAGAGAATAGTATACTTTTTTAATGATTAACCAATATCAAAAGGGGTAGTGGTTTTAAACTATCATACCATAATTCACTCCCCCCACGTAGGATATTTAACCATATTTGGATAACATATATATAATGATATCATGTAATGCGATAAGACCATCAACATGACATAGGAACATAACGATTACATTTGAATATTTAATCCTTGAAATCAAAGATCATGATATCATGTCATTGGATAAATTTTAGAAGATCATCAAAGAAAATATTCCCAGATAACATACTGTGAGACATGGAGTTTGTGGAATACACATAATAATAAAAGATCATTTAATTATTATTAAATAAACATTTACAATATCATCATTGTGGACAAAGTCCTTTTATAAACGCCGTTTACTCCCCATTTGAGCCTTGTGATACTAAATTTGGTTTACATCCAATTCCATCCCTATATTAATAAACCACAATTATTACCCATTCCAGTCAGGTTAATATCATGAGATATAAATCTTTACCAAATTCATAATAAGAAGATAAAGGTGCCACCCATCATATAATTAAAACCATACGTATGTGTTCCACATGAAAATAAATAATTTATCATATCAGAACTGATGCAATGAAATGGATTTCATAAAAATCATTCAATCATAATGTAACAAATGAAAAGGAAATGGGTTTAATAAATATAATTACATAATATATATATATATATATAATCATCAATAAGTATAGTATCATAATAAATATCTATATTAAATCATTACAAACATCTATGAATTATATTTATGTGGGAAATAATTTTCAGTTATCAGTATTAATTAAATCTTGTGAAAAATATCATTTCTTCATTGAATAATAATTCATTTCATATTATTCCACAAAATATAGAATGTTTTTTTTGAAAATTATTATTTTTATATGGGAATAGTTATGTCATGAATTCATCATGAAATCATAAAAATCTATTCATTTTTATATGTTAAAAAACACCCCTCTTGTACTTTTTGGAGGCAAGTTAAAAAGTACCTCATTGGGAAAATTAATAAAATATTCATTTCAAAACATTTAGTAAAAACTTTTAAAAGTGTAAAAATTACTTTATTAAATTGTATAAGAAAGGTAAAAATATTTTTCAATAAATTTTTTTGGAATATGGATTTCGAAAATAAATATACCATAGAAAAAACATAAATATAAACTATCTTGGATAATAATGTGATTGTGAAATTAACCCGTAACTTATGTATAATTTCCTTCGTTTATATCAGAAATTTTAGTATAATGGATTGAATTCTATTATTAATGAATTAGATTAACATATTTATATTTATGATATCATATATTATCATATTATCCATTAGTTGTTAATAAAAATTCATTGTTAATTTTCTTTCGAGTGTTAACTACTTTACTTTCTTTTATATATTATTGACATATATTTTCTGATTCTCATGCATATTAGATAATTAAAACATTTAGATAATTATAATTGAGAAATATATATCATATTAAATAAATAAAAAAATTATATAATTAATCATTATTGGTTAACATGGATTATGAATCACAATACGTTGTGACGATGGTAGGTCGTGTGTACGCATTAGCGACAATATCATTCCCTTAATAGTGAAATGATATGGAAGTGGATGTTATAGGTATATTTATATAATCAATACCATGTTATAATAATTATATATATTTATATTTTTATGCATTATACCCATCTAAGTAAGGTGGTTGTGAACAACATAACAAACCATGGCATAGAGATTGTAGGTCATATGTATGCACTTTTGATGTTTTCTATTCTTCATAGGATGGATAAAAGGTGAAATATTCTTATTCCATAATCAATGTAGTATCTCATAATATATTCCATATTATATTTATTACATTATAATGGAATCAATACATGAAGTGAAACTAGAAGAATAACCAATTTTGATAGAGTCGGTAAAGGGTATTACTTATTCATGGGAGAACCCCCTTTTGATCTCCTCGCATGGTCACCCGGGTTGGTATTCTGAGAAGAATAGAACATCTAAAACATGGATAGGGATGTTTATAAGAGTAATTTATAATATATGGTCGATCTTGAATGATCAATGGGATGTGAATATGTGAGGGAGGAAGTTATCATCTATAAATTAGGTGAGGTGTTCATTTAGAAAGGAAAAAAAATACTAAATTGTAATAAATTTAATCACAATAAAATTCCTCCAAAATAACATTTATTCATAGAAGAGATAATACAGGGTTTTAATATCACCAAATAAAATAATTTTGAAATTTTATGATATTATTTTAAACCATATTATTTTTAATTACCATCAGTTAACATATTTTAATTTTAACAACGGTAGGAACTCTTCTAATATTATAAGGTAGTATTTTTTAATTATTTGATGTAAAGAAAATTATAAAGGATTTATATGGAACAATTAAGACCATATAAGATTTTTTATTTATTTTTATTGGTGTTTTATTTTTTTTAAAATATAATAAAATATTAAATTTTATAAAACATCATTACTGTCGTTTTTGACACAATTTATTATATTGAATTTTAACAAATATCAGGATAAGATGATAACCTAGAAATAAATATTTTATTATATCCCTAATAGGTCAAGAACATATATAAAATTCATTTATCTCATTAATTATTTCATTTTTTTATATTTTTAATTACATGTATTTCTTATTTTCATTAATAAAGTAAATTACAACATCAACGTTGTAGAATTATTTTACATTGTTATTTCTTTATTGAAAATTAAAAATAAAAATAGACTGTAAAGATAAAAATTCAATATTTAGAAATATTTTTTATAGTAAAATATATCTTCTCTGTAACCTATAAGAAAATGAATCATCGCTTTCAGTTATGGGTATTCATTTGGGGTTTTTTAGGAGAAGTGGGAAATGATATTTTTCTATGTACACATCGTGAACACATGAGTACATGCCATGTACATAGCTGTCATCTATAGTCATCTATGGGCCGTTTAAGGGTCGAGTACATGTTCATGTGATGACCCAGATGACTCAATTATTTCAGGAGCCATCTGAGGCTAATACACAGCGTGTACATTAAAATAACATCCCTAGAACTCTTTTTATTCAATAAATTATAGTATGGTAGCATGTCATCATCAAAAACACCTTCATCTGGTAGTGGTTCATACCAGGGATCAATGAAATGAAAAAAATAATCTTAATCCCTATCGCTTCACCATCCGACCTCTGATTGAGACATCGTGAGGTGTATGGGTATCCTGCTAGTGAGGTATCAATTCCTAAAGAACATTTCTTCTTAATATTTCTTCTCTGGTGTGTTATTCAAGGTTGAATGTTTTTAACCTGTTTATAGATCTATGCTGATCTAAGACGATTCATGGGCCGTAATTCAAGGATATCGATTGTGAGACATTGAGGTAGGTGGTTTGTACCTTTCGTTATTTGTGTTGGGATTATATATTCTAAATGTAACTCATTCCCACATTTGATATATTATGCGTTTTTGGATTAGTCCATGTTTTTTACAATTATGGGTTGGATGATTGGTAAAGGGATGTTACATATGTGTATGGTTGAATATCTTGTTTATGGGACACCCCGTGGGTGATTTTCCCAAGATTTATTGTTTATAGTCAATTTTCTAGAATGTCGGTTAGGCACACCATATTTATCCAAGACATCTATTGTTAGGATGGAGTCTCTGATTTTATGACATGCATGTGTTATGAATTGTGAACAATGACCAAAGGGGATTGGACAGTGAGAGCTTCGTAAAGGGGTTAGATCCTGAGAGTTGCACAGGTCTTCATTTATAATTAATTGGGTTAGACTGTGAGTGCTACCTAGCTGATCATTATTATTTGATTAAATGAATGATGAAACCTATTTTGTTGACCATGAGAGCGTTCGGGTGGTTGTTTATATTTTATTGATGCTTTCTTGGCCAAGGGGTATTGACCGTGAGGGCTATGTAGGTGGTCGTTTTTAAATGATTAGTTTTTTGTTAGATTAAAGAGGTTAGTCCAAGTGAGAAACCCGGAGGGTCATTATTAAATAATTTATAGTTATGTTAGACAATGGGGAAATAGAAATTGTGAACATTCCGGAAGTGTTGTTATTGAGTAATTGAATGATTGTGATAAGTCTTCAATGCCAAAGAACAAGCTTGGACCCAGTCTAACATGTTTATGAGATGGATTTTTGAGGAATCTGTTTGATACTATTTCATAGGGGATACAAACCACAGGCTATATACCAAGGTTTATATGATTCAATTGGTTGAATAACAAATGTAAAAGTATGTGGTTTAAAACTATAGGATTGTTTACTTTTGAGTATTTACTAGTTTATTACATCATTTCTATATGTTAACCACTATATATATTCATTTAATGTCAGACATAGATCATTTTGTGGTTGTCTACTAGGATTTACATAACACCTTTTTTGGGTCAGGTTTTGGGCCAATTAAAATTTTATTGTTGTAGATATAAATAACGGAAAGCACCCTTCTTTGTCAGGTACATAATTTCTATTTGAGATAGAGATCACGAGGCCATGATGAGGCTAGTGATAATGTGTTAGTATAATGTTTTCTATACATTGGAATCTGTATTGTATTTCCATAGTTGTGACTTTTTTGGATGATATCCATGATACATGTGACATGAATCATTTATATATATACTCAAGTTGTTCTATTACATTTAGTGTTCAACTGTTTACTTCCATTGTACGGGATTATGGCTTACTCTACAGTTTAATAATTGTTTTCTAACTATGTATACTCTTCCAAGGAGGGTATAGTTTTTCCATTATCAAACGTTGGTCCTCGCTACTAGTCGGTAGACTCTAGTGTTTGGGGAAATGTTCTTGAGGTCATGAGACCAACCCAGTTCGGGGAACCTTTTGGTGGAACCATGATCCATGACATTAAAAAGATGTATCAAATGAGTATCTTTTATGCCTTTCCTTACAATTGGAGCCTATAGACTGGGATAGTAAGGAATTGATAGTTGGTAAGAAGATATGCTGCAAAGTAGCTACATCATGCACATGGAAAATCCAAGTTAGTTTGAAAATTGAAAATTTTCCGTTTATGTAGTTATTGTAGTGGATTTGATTTCACTGTTGGGTGATCTACTTGTTTTTGATGTTATGGTTAATATCATTGTGGTTCTGTTAATTTTTCAACCCAATTAGATCATGGTATTTCATCTCATGCACCATATAGGAACTTGCTTAGATACCATGTCATGCATTCATCTCATTCCATTTAGGTTTCATTACAGATTTAATACTATTGTGATATATGCTATTTTTGATATGCATGCTATTTTAATAGTTTTATTGATATGAATACCTTCTATTTTTTATAATGTATTGTTAGTTGTAATTTTTTATTTGGATGGATGCTGAGATTTGGTCCCTGAGGTGTTATGGGCCCTATGAGATTGAAATATGGATCATCATGTAAGAAAGTTAATTGAAATATGTCAATTTATGATGTGAAAAATTATTCCAAACATTGATTCATGAGGAGCATTGGCTCTCTAGGATCAGAACATGGCATTCCTTGGCCATAATTTTATGATTATGGGGGTTCTAGAGATGTTTTTGAAGAATACTGTCTGGAAGACCAAACAACATGACATGTGATATTAAGAAAACATTCCATGTGTTATTCGGTTCTTGAAGAAATGATTTTTATTAAGTATTCCATGTGTACCATATGTACACACCATGTAGTTGTTGACCACTTGAATGACTGTGTGAGTAGAGACACAAGGTTAGTATACATTTGGATGATCACGCCATGTACCGGGGTACACACTGTGCTATATTCATCTATGTATTAGGTCCTATGACTAACGACATAGGTGGATGAAACAAGGGTTGTACCTGACATGTATAGATTTTTCATGTTGTGTAGTAATCAACAATGTATCAGTCCATGTGTCTAATTTCATGAGTGGATGGAACATAAGTGGTACAAACCATGTCAGGGGTGAACACACCATGTAGTGTTACACCAGTAGAACTGTGTAGTTTGAATAATATATAAGTACATGGGCATGAGGGAACATTAAAGAACACACCATGTCTCTGGAGGAACACGTCGTGTGTATGGGGCGTTACATTACCAGGTTTGTAGAGATACTCTCCCATGTTAAATCTTAAGGGAACACGTCGGGTAGTGGTACTACACGCCATGTAACACTATTTTTTAAAACATGAAGGATTTATTTCTCCTATTCCGTTCTAGAAAATCTATATTTCTATCCATGATAATATTTAACTGAGGTGTGCGATTGACTGTACAGATTCATGTAGCCAATATTCCCTTCGGTTGTTTTCCAGGTGCAGGTTGATGATCAGAGAACTGAAATAGTAGATCAGGGACTACCAGCCAATCCTCCAATCATGCCCATTTTTGTACCGACTATTATACTAGATACATGTGATGACACATAGTTCTATGGATGATTTTTGAGGATAATGAATACTTTTCACGAAGCACCAAATCCTTCTCCTATTATGGAATAGTTGACATAGGTGTTTTAGTCATAGCATCCTCCCACTTTCTCAGAGGATGGAGGACCATAGGCTACCGAGCCATTGTTGGAATTCATTCCTTATATATTCAGGAACATAGAGACCCCACCTGAGGGAAGGTTGAATCTCGCAACGTACATGTTATGTGATTCTGTCAAGATATGGTGGGATGTTATCACAGAGGTGGGAAATCATCGAGATATGGATTTTGAAAAGTCTTATAGGACCTTATATGATTACCTCTACCTAGATATGTTGAGGGACGAACGATCATAGGAGTTTATGCATTTAGAGAAGGGTACTCCTTCAGTGAGGGATTACTCTACTCATTTTACATAGCTTCATTGAATCCCACATGTATTGGGAGGTGACAAGTTATCTATGAAAAGGTTATTCGAAGATGCTCTTAGGTATGTCATCTGATCATAGGTGAATGTTATCATTCTAAATTCGGTGACTGCTATATTAAATCAAGACTAATTAAATACCACAATCTGACTATGTTAGGAGCTATAATCTAGGGCGTTTCAGCATCTAGGTTTGGTACTCTTTCATCCCATTGCAGGATGCACCGCAGGGAAATATCTTGTGATGTTTCTTCAATTAGCCGAGTGGTATGATTCCAGTGTGGAAAAAGTGGACAGACGAGAATACAGTTCTAGAGACACCTAATTGAGTTCCAATCTTGTGGAAATATGTGTTATCTTCAGCATTTTTTTACGATGATTTGATTTGTATTGATTGAGAGGGGATCTATTATGACTCCATATTCAAGAGAAAGACCACAAGTTTCTCCTGAGTCATGAAACTAGAGTTCGTTTGGCCATTCAGGCTGAGGTGGTGGCCATGGACATGGTAGCCAGACGATAGGTTTTCAATGACAGTAGGGTGGAATAGCTTATGGTATCTAGGTAGGGTTGTATGGAAGTGTTAAAAGTTAGAAATTTTCAATGGAATTGACATAGATAGAGTAAGATCTCTAACCATCTACGTTAAAGGTTTGATTCTAGTTTCCTCAGTTTTTAATTCTTCTCTATTTGATATAAGGAATTCCTATATGATAATATATTTTTCCATTGTGGAGAGATTTGGGATTTGTATCTTGATTTCTGATGATGTTATAAAACGTGACACTCCATTGGGGATTAGGAATGCTAGTGTACGTTAGTGCATGGAGTACATATTGACGATAGTGGGAGTCACTTCTTGTAAGACCTATATTTCATATATATTAAAGGCTTTGATTTCATAATAATTAATTAGCCGTTAGTCTCTATTCAAATCTTTGCTGACTGCTATCGCCACATGGTAATTTTCACATCCCTGGAGGGAGAGTCTTTTTTTACAAAGGTAAATGGGATGTCTAGGAGAGCTGAGCGGGACCTGAGAATAATGGGTTGGGTCGAATCACAACACTGATTGAATGTTTATATTTGGATGATTAGGGGACCTCAAATATGGACTACCCTCTTATGGTGGATCATTTCATAGATGCCTTTCCAGCTGACAATATCGGTTTACTTGTGGAGAGAGAGTAGTAGATTTCATTACTGATATTATTCTAGGAGAAACAACAATATCCTTTCCTTCATATAGGATTTCTACCACAGAGTTATCGAAGCTCAAGAAGAAGTTAGGGGAGTTGAAAGAAAAGGGTTTCATCTGACCACATACTTCTCCTTGGGTTTATCCTATCCTTTTTGCGGAGATGGAATAAGGTACCCTAAAACGTTTTGTGGATTATCGGAAGCTGAACTAGTTTACAGTCAAGAACTGATATCCCTTTCTGTGGTTTGATGAATTATTTGATTATCAATGTGGAGCTCGGGTGTTCTAAAATATTTAATTGAGATCTGGTTAGTAGCATTTGCACGTTAGATGATCAGATATTCCTCTTATAGTCTTTCAGAGTTGGTATTGTCTAAATGCATATTCGGTTATGCCATTCGGTCTCACGAACGCGCAAGAAGATTTCCTGGAACTAATGAACCATGTGTTATGTACTTACATTGATTCATTTTTGGTAGTCTTTGTGGATTATATCTTGGTGTAATCTGACACATGACATGACTATGAAACAAATATTCAGATCATCTTGAGTACACTGAGAGAGCATCAGTTTTACAATATGCTCTAAAAATGAATCCTTTCGATGGGTTTATTCATTTAATGGGTCATGTATCTCAGATAATGGAGTATCAGTTGACCCAGATAAGGTGAGAGAAGAATCTTCCTAGGATAATCCAAATAACACCTTTGAGGTACGAAGCACTCTAGCGATGGCTGGTTACTACAAATGCTTTTTTCAAGCCTTTTCAAGCTTAGCAGTGCCACTAAAGGTCCTGACTAAGAAGGGTTTGAAGTAGATGTGGGATGATTTCTATGATTCATCCTTTCTAGAGGAAAATGGATATTCTTATTAGAACTGATATCAATTTTACTAGAGCCTTTAACGAGTTACACCATTTAATACGATTTGTTAGGTATCAGTCTGGGTGCAGTGCTTATGTAGGGGGAAGGAGTCATTGTGTACCACTCTCGGACGTTAAGTCCACATGAGAGGAATTTCCCGATGCACGATCTCGAGTTCTATGTAGTGTGTATTCTTTGAATTATTGGAAACATTATCTTTTGGGATAGCATTTTTTGGTATACACAGAACACAGAATTTACAAGTATATATTTACTCAATGTGATATATAATAGAGACAGAGAAGGTGGGTTGAGTAACATCATTCTTTTGACATTTATCATGCCTACATACATGAGAAAGGAAATATATTGGCTGATACATTGAGCATAAAAACTCAGATATTAGAAGTTCATGAGGCCAGAAGTGAGTGGCAACTTTGGGATCTATTACATAAGATGAATTTGGAGGTTCATGACAGATAGGAGAAGACCATTATTTCTTCTATAGGTGTTACCTCTTCTCTAATAGATCATGTGAGAATGAGGCATCTATCAGATTCAGAAAGGCCTAGTTCTACATGAGAGTATGTCATGAGAGGACCCTACACGTTGGTGGATTGTAAAAGATGTTGAGGAATTTCATTTTCATTGTCGCGTATGGGTGTTAGTAGACATACACGAGTAGTTTTTGAGAGATTTATATTCCTATGTTTGGGTAGTTCATCCTGGTGTCACCAAGATATATCGAGATCTACATCGTCAGTATTTGTGGCCAGGTATGAAGATGTATAAATATGGTTTTGTTATGAGTTATTTCACATATCAGTAGGTAATGGTGGATCATCAATAAATGATAGGGATTTGAGAGAAGTTACCCATTTTTGATTGTATGTGGAATGAAATTATGTTGGATTTCATAACAAGAATATAGAGATTTTTTCAAGGTAATTATGAGGTTTGGGGTATGATAGATAGGCTCAAAAAGGTTGTAGATTTCCTACATATCAAAGAAACTTTTAGTGTCAAAGAGATTGGAAGGTTTTAAATCTGAGAGATTGTATGTTTTCATGGAGTTCTACACCCTATCTTTTCATATAGGGATACCTAGTTTACTTCTTTTATCTATAAGTGACTACAATGGTCTTTCGGTACACATGTACTTTTGAGAATAGATTACCACCCATAGATAGATAGCATGTCTGAGCACAATATTCAGGTCTTGGAGGACATGTTTCGAGCATGCGTCTTGGATGTCAGGGGCGCATGTGATAGAAACATAACCCTAGTGGATTTTTTTCCTAAAATATTGGTTTTGATAAACTATTCTGATGGATCCTTATGATTATTTGTATGATATGTCATGCTGATCACACCTATGTTGGATGGATGTAGGAGAGGAAACTATGCTGGGAAATCACCTCATCCATGAGACCACTGAGTAGGTAAAGATGTTTAAGATGGGGATTTCTACTGAAAATTCTCACCATTAATCTTATGCTGATCGACAAAGATGAACTCTAGAGTTCGAGGTCAGATAATATGTTTTACTATGCGTCACAACAATTATAGGAGACTAAATGATTATGAGACAGGGGAAGCTTTATCTGATATATGTTAGGCCATTTGTGGTTCTGGAGAGTTTCAGGCCAATTTACTTTCAGTTGTAGTTACCCCAAATGTACTGGGATATGAATGATTTCTTCCATGATTCTCAGCTACAAATGTCCTTTTTGTACCCGTCTCATGTTTTTCAGCCCGAGGAGGTTGAGTTGGAGGGGGATTCATTCTTTGAGGAACACCCTATTCAAAATGTGGATCATAGAATGAAGGTTTTCTGTGGTCTGTATATTCCTATAGTATGAGTGCTATGGAAGCACACGCGAGTATAGGATGAGACATGGGAGTGGGAGGCCTATGTACTATCACAGTGTCAGGAGATGTTCTTAGATTCTTCTTCCACACCCTTATAATGACAATTCATATATTAGATTCTTAAAATGGGTACATTTGTAATAATCCAGACCTTCATGTTCAAGAGTGGATCTTGATTTTGTGTTGACTTTGATGAAAATTATGAAATTAGGTTTTTATATATATGCATCGTGTACTCCTGAATATCCCCCATGTACCCAATTTCCACATACAACCATGTACTGGTTGTTTAAAGGCAGAGTGCATCGCCATGCGATGACCTAACTAACCCTCATATATGAATACCCAATTGATTCTAATACAAGACATACACCTGAAATGAACATGACATGTAGTTCTAATTTTTATTTGATAAATCATAGTGGGGTTGCGTTTCATTTTCGGAAACACCTTCATCAGGTAGTGGTTCGTATAGGAGAGTTACACAACGATCGACAACTTGGAACCCCTACAGATTCTTCATCTATCCTCTAATTGAGACATCACATTGTGCTCGGAATCCCACCAGTGAGTTATCAATTACTCTAGAGCATTTCATCTTTATTCCTCCCCTCTGATGAGTTATTTAAGGTTGATATTTTGTCACCTCTTTGTATATCTATTTTGACCTGGGCTGATTCAAAGGTCGTTGTCCAATGATATTGATATTGAGACATCTAGTTAGTTATTTTTTGCATTTCATTGTTTTATTTGGATTATATGTGCTATATGTAGCACATACCCACGTTTGGGGTGTTGGGTATTTTAGAATTAAAGAATGTTTTTTCTTGATATTGTTTGGTTGATTGATAATGTGTAGATGCATATGCATAAGGTTAAATAACTTTTTTATGGGACACCTCATTGGTGAGTTTCCCTTGATAAATTATTTATATACTTTTTGTCAAGAATTCATGTTAGGTCTGCCTTGTTTATCCATGCCTTGTTTGGTTAATATGGCCTTACTAATTTTATGATATTCCCGTGTTATGTGTTTTGATTTTTTACTGATGAGGATTCAATTGTGAGAGCATCCCAAATGGCATAGATCGTGAGAGATGCCCATGTGATCATTTATAATTAATTGTGTTAGATTGGGAGAGTTTTACAGTTGATCATTATTACTTGATTAAATTAATGTTGGACCATTGGGAATGGACCATGAGAGCCGCCAGGTGGTAGTTTATGTTTTACCGATGCTATGGGGACCAAGGGGTATTAATCGTGAGAGCGGCCCGGGTGGTCATTTGAAAATGATTAGTACCATGTTCGACCAAATGGGTTAGACAATGAGATAATCCCACTGGGAAATTATTAAATAATTTTTTTAGTCCATGGGGAATTAGATTGTTATAACCTTCCCTAAGGTTTATTATTGAGTAATTTAACGATATTGATGAGCCTGCCAATCCAAAGAAAAATCTTGAACTCAGTCTGACTTGTTTGTTATATGGTCTTCTGAAACATTATTTTTTATTATTACACATGGGATACATAACATATGCTAGGTCCCACGGTTTCCATGATTCAATATATTGAATAATAAATATAAATAATTATAATTGAAAAATGTATGATTAATTAATTTAGTGTACTTCCTAGTTAATTTATTAATTTATGTTTATTACCTTATATATATTTTCAATGTCATTTACACACATATATTTTGGTGGTTGACTACAAGGATTCGTCTCACACAATTTTTGATCATGTTTTGAACCCAAATATATAATATGGTCACATGTATATATATGGGAAAGTTCCCTTGTTCCTATGGTACATGATTGCTATTGGAGATAGAGGAAATGAGACCATGATGAGGCTTGCGATGATGTTGGTGTAGCATGATTTCTGTACTTTGGATTCTGTATTGATTGTCCAAAATTGTGAGTTGTTTGGATGCTTTCTTAGGTACATGTGACATGAAACATTTATATATATTGTCCAGTTGTTTTATTACTAGCAGTCTTTTGATGTTTACTTCTGTTGTATGGTATTAATGCTTCCACTACTATTGAATATTTCTTATCCACTATGTATATTCTACCAATGAGGGAATAGTTTCCCCATTATCATAACATGTCCCTCACAACTAGTCAGAACCCCATGAGTTTTGTAAATCTTTCTTGAAGCCATGTGGCCAACTGGGATTGAGGCACTTTTGTGTGGCACCTAAATCTGAGTCATTACGTAACCCTATAAAAATTATATATTATTTCAAACATGAATGTGAAATCAGTAAATAATCATTAAATAAATTTTATAAATATGATAATATTTTATGTGACACATCAATTCAGAAATAAATTCATATCATCAAAATATATAGATTATGTTAACATGTTATTTATATATTCGTTCAATATAAATATTTTTATCTATGTGGACACATAATAGATATTAATGACAAAGAAAGTGAAATTTTTTGTATTTCAATGAATTTAATATTATAGAAGAACTTTTTATGGGGAATTGTCCATTAAATGACTTAATTTAGATTATATGGTTTTATGGGTAGAATTGTATACATCCGACATAATTTTTTCATATTTTAGAGCAACTTTATTATCTGGATAATTTTATTTTTTAACCTAAATAATTCAATATATCTTTTAGCATGGTAACAAAATTCACGCTGCTTAATATACATATTTGAGAAGAAAGGAAATTTTTTACTAAATATGGAACATATTAATGTAAAATTTGAATCATTTAAAAAAAATCAAATGACAGAATTTTCTGAATTAAATTGAATATAAATCTCGTAATATTTATTGAATATTGTTATTAAATAAGTGCTATTTTAGAAAATAAAATATTTTTATATTATATTCTTCTATAAAAAACTTTTACAATCCTATAATATTATAATTATAAATAGAAATGATGTAATTAAAATTTAAAACTAATCCAAAACATAATTTCACATGTTATGACTTTAAAATAAAACAAAATTTTCAATAAAATTAGTATTTTCAATATTCATTACAATGAAATTTTGCAAAAAAATTCATTTTATGATAATTTTTAAATGAGGAATTCAAAAAAATACATTTTCTTATATCAAATTTCAATATCTTATATTAATTGACAATAAAAATTCATTGATGATGAAACCATATTTTTTATAAGAATAATGTCATTTTATAAAAATCCATGTTATCATTTTCTATGTACATACCAATACATTCATATCAAGTTTAAATTTTATATTAATTTAATAAGTAAATGGTTTATATTTATTCTTTCCATATTTAATGGCTAGGTTATAAAATAATTATAAACCATCAGTGTATTGTAGTTTTTTTAGAATCATTGTTACCCTCCACACATGATATTGAGGAATTAAAATTATTTAAATAAAAATATTTTTGAAATTTTTTGGGTGTTACATTCTACCCCCCTTAAAATGAATTTTCTCTATAAATATTAATCACTTGGATACAAAAAAACGATGGTACCTCTCTATCATCATATCCTCAGATTCCCATGAATCTTCTTCAAATTGGCGGTTCTACCATAAAACATCAAGCAACGGAGAGGTCTTGTGTTAGAGAACATTATCTCTGAAAAATAGAATCAATATTGGATTTTCTTCATAAGAAATACCATTCTCTATCTATATGACTTATTTGATTAGTTCATTTCAAGAATCAGATATATACTTCCATAGGAGTGATACATGGTACACACCATGAACCTGAGAGAGATTCAATGGAAGCACAAATCTATAATCATCATTTCCAATAAAACAATGAATTTAAAAATAACTGATTTAAATATGGTTTGGGTTGGAATTTTTTCAAAATATAATCACTCTTATCTTGGGAGTAATTCATAATAATACCTTGACACCCTTTAAAACTCTAGGTCATTCCACCCATTATTATCATAAATTTTCTATTAACTATGAGATGTTCTTATGAATTTTTGGACTAATCTACCATTATCTTCGACTTCCTTAAAAATATCATCTCCCAATTGTTTTCTTTACCCGAAATCATCCAAATATGTGGGAGTTATATAATTATTTCCACATAGGTATTCATAAGGATCCATATTAATAATGTAGTGAAAGTTGTTGTTGTAGGTTTTTATCGCTATCTCATTTGAAATATATAGATCAATATCTCAAAATTTGTTCAGAAGTTTGAACATTCGTCTTAGATTGACCATCTATTTAAGAATGATATGCAGTGTTGAAACATAACTCTTTATCTAGTCCCTATGGAATTCTCTTCTAGAAGATCAAGGTAAAACATCGTTCTTGATCAAATATAGTTTAATGTGGTACTCCATAAAATCTCACCACTTAATATATATTCAGGAACATTGATCGAGAGATAAATCTTCTATGATTGGAATCATGTGTGCCGAATATGGAAGGCTATAAAATATAATCAATATAGAATTTTGATGTTTTGATGTTTTTTGGATGTTGGGTGACGATTTCCATGGTGATTTTTCTCATTTCCATTCTAGTATGTATAATGGTGGTATCAATCTTTAAGACTTTCATCACCCATCCTTAACTTGATGAGAAAAGAAGCACTGAGAAAAAACACATCAATATATTTCATCATGCAATCTGATAAGAACTACTTATTTAAATACATATACATCTTTATGCTTCGAGGATGATTAGAAAATGAGGAACATTGAGCCTCGTCCAATTAATCCTTCTTTATTTCTAGTGTGGGAGGAATACAAACATAGTTCCCAAACCTTATTATTCCATTATGGACAATTTTAAACTAAGGGACATCTCTCAGATTCTTTTGTAGATCAAAATCTACCTTCTACACCTCATTAATATTCAATATTATAGATGGTTTAATATTTATTTGATGAAGATATGATTCCTCATCTTCCTTTAAAAGTTCTACATCCATCGTTTCACAAACAATAAAAATTGGATCCTTTTTTCATCTTCATCATAGATGACCTATGTAACACACCAAGAATGAAAAAATAAATTTAAATGAAAGAATTTTTTTTATTTAGATATATACAAGTATCTTTTAAACATAATTTTTATTCTTTCATGTTTTGAACATCAAACAACAGTCATCTACAATTTTTTTTAGTAAGTAATATGGAGTCAGATGGAACCAACATGATTTTTGGTAAATAGTAACATTCCCTTATAAATAGTAATATGAATAGTAATGTAAACATGTTGAATAGTAAATTTTATTATTATTTAATATTAATAGTTCTATTAAATAATGACATCTTGGTTAATTTTTCAATATGATATAATATCATTTAGAAAAATAAAATTGTTAATATATGAATAATGTATAATTTTATTTAAAAATTAAATGTATATTAGTTAGAAAGTTTTATTCAAAAAATGGAGTTCATTTTTTAATTCTACACTTCAAAAAATGTTTATGGATAGTATTTGGGTTTTTTAAAAAATTCATGAATTTTTATTGAATAGTGAAATACGGTAAAATACCACATATTCCAATTATTAGTTAAATACACTATTTATGACATCATAAGTGATGTAATCACACTTTTTTTAAACTCACATGCCATTATTACTATTTTTGGTCACATTAATCAATACTATTCATAGTCTTGAGAAATAATATTATAATAATGATTTTGATAATGTAAAATACCACCTCTCCTCTACTATAAATACCACCCTCCTTAACCACTTCCTCCCACACATCTCAATCCTTGAGAATTACATTTGTTCATAACAATACTCCCCCCAAGTAATATTCCCACTTCCTAGAGATTCTTGTCTATCAAAAAGGTCAAAAAAGAGGCCTTAATGGGAATCTCATAGAGAATAGATCAAGAGGTAAACATCCTCTTTCAATTTCATTCATTTCATTTCATTTTATTTTCTATTTTACCTCCATCCTCACCTACCCTTATCCCATTGGATTTAATGATCCAATAACATAAATATTATGGATTTCATAATTTTTATTTAAGACTCTCCATTATACATCTTATCCCCACCCACATATTCAATAATTTAAAACATCGTCCATGATGTGACGATTTAACGACATCGTGGATGATTTGATTTAAATTTGTTTTAAACCCTTTATTACAAGTCAAGCAAAAGTTTTTATTGATAAAAACGATTAAAATTTATGTATTATATCTTATATAGGGTTATTTTATCATTTCATACACATGTTAATAATTTATGAATCAAAATGAGTTCATTATGATCGATGAATCGAGAAAACGACATAATAAAATATCAATACTCTTTTATATTATGAATCATATTCATGTTAGATATAAAAATTAAAAATTATATAGTTTATAGAACTAAAAATATTTAAATACCATTCCATTAAAATATTAATGTTTCACTTCCAATCTACAAGTGTATTCGTCATGGACCGATCATGGAAAGCTTGCGAAAAATCACACAAAACAATACAAGGAAAAAACACTAACAATTTAAAGGTGAAATAATGTAATTAAATGATCAGATATGATATTATAAATATGAATATTTTTCAATAATGTATTTATAGAACACTTTTAACTATTATACAAGAGTTTTACATGAATTTTTTGCAAGATAAATTCAAGGTAAGGGATCTCTCAACCTGATTTCCATTCCTTGGGTTAACATTATACTTTTTTATTTAAGTGGTATTAAATTTTTTTGTGTTATTTTTTTTGTTTATATTCTGTTTAAATATTTTTATATATAGTGTATATAAATATTAAATATACTCCATTACGTCTCAATTAAATTATATGATATTTATAATGGTTTTTTAAATCTTCTTTTAAAATTTTGTTTTACTAAATTAAAAAGAAATGTGTTTATGAAATTACTCATGTTGTATGATTATTTAATGGTTATTAGGAATTGTTTATGATGACGTTTTGGAACCATATCTCCATCCAATGCATTTGGTAAGTGTAATTTGGAGGTCATATGTATGGTTACTCAAAGTGTAACTGCTATAGTTACAAAAATTGAAAGGTAGGTGTGAGGGATACAAATTATACAGTACATGAGAGGGTGACATGAATATGTTGGTAATGGCCCAAGATAACATTATTGTGATATTTTGGAAGTCTCATGTTTCACAAAGTAGGTATACATGCGTGTATAGAAGGCCTTTTGGAAATGATTTCATATGTTACAAGTATTCATGGACAAATTTGTTATTTCAATATTTTTATATCCCTTAATAAGAATTTGTTATAATCCCACGTTTTTAACTGATTTTCATAGGTTATTAGGGTGTGTAAGACAATTAAGGGGGACACGTTAATTTTATTAAAAAATTTCATTGAAATCATGTTTTGTTTGAAATGTTTTTTATTTTGAGAAAATGAATACTGTTTTTATGGTATCCACTATATATTAATGAGTAATGTCATGAATGTATTATTTACCATTTATCTAAAGCACTAAACATTAAAAGATCCTCATTGTGAAAGAAATTTATTTCAGGGCTAAATTCAAGATTATTTAATGTAATAAGGTCATGCCCTTATAGTTGGAATCATAGGATAGTTTTGATAAATTTAGGGGTTAATGTGATTTTAATAGAATACCATTAATAATTTTTACTCTAATAAATTTTAAATGTTATATCATTCACATATTATCTTCATACATCAACCAAGATATATCTTTTCAGAATGGTTATTTGTAGAAGAAACTGGGAAGATGAATAATAGAGTCACCATCATAATGATCTCTTTCTGAATCTTCAGCATGGAATTGTAGGGATTGGAACCGAGCAGTTTGTGATAGTAATGGATCATCCTATACAGGCAATAAATATTGGTGGAATTAATGAAAGGGAAAAACCAAAGGTACAAAAATAGATCCTGAAAAAATTTGGAATATTTTATGAGACAAAACTCTCCTATATTAAATGGATCCTCAGACCTAGTTGCAGTTGAAGGATATATTAATGAAATTAAAATGATATTCGATATCATGGGGTTTTCAAACAATAAAAAGGAAAGTCTTTACATTTATCATTTTGAAGTTGAAGATGATCTGTGGTGGTAAGGGGTAAATAATATCATAGATAGAGAGGATATTTATGCCATTGAGTGGGGTGAATTTATAGGTCTTTTCCTTGAAAAATATTTTCCTAAATGAGTGAAACTTATGATGGAGAATGAATTCATTTAATTTAAACAAAAAGAAGGAGATTTAGTGGCATTTTATGAAGGGAACATCACTAAATTGGCGAGTTATGATCCAAATCATATTTGGGATCTTGATATAAAAATAAACCTCTTTTACTCAGGATTGAAGCCAAGGTATTGAATGGAGTTGGCCTCCTATGAATTCAACTGTTACGATAAAAAAGTGTCTTGTTCTAAGAGGGTAGAGATGGAGTTTTATAATAATCCCATGAATTTTAAAAACAACTAAAAGAAGAGGTCTAGATGTCATGTGATTGGTATGAATCAACAAAAGAAATATGATATTAGGAAAATCATGTTTCCAATTTGCGAAAAGTGAGGGAACAAGCACCATAGGGAATATACCAATAATGGGAAGTTTTTTGATGTGGTATGTTTGGAAATATGGCCCATGATTTTGATGAAAATGATCCTAAGTCTAATCATGATAAGAAAACTGTTATTTTTTTAAATGTGGTGATATTGGTCATTATAGAAATGCCTTTCCAATGATAGATCCGAATTATGAAAAGAAACCAGACTATATACATAAAGGTGCAATGATATCCCATATTACTAAGTAAGTAGACGTTGGGCAATCCAATAAATTTGTATCATGTTCCTTGATTGTTTGCTCATATTTTTATAAAGTTTTGCTTGATAATGGGTCTATATGTTCCTTTATTACTAATGAATTTTATTGTAAATTGGAAATATCACCTCAATAAATGAGACCATATCTTATTGTTAAAACACAAGGTAAAATTGTTATAGAAAATAAGAATTATAATAATCATTGTATTATCATCTGTGGAAAGGCATTAGTTGCAAACCCTGTTGTTTTTTCCTTAGTAGAGACTAATGTCAAATTGGTAATGGATTGAATTTCTGTTTATCATGCGAAAATTGACTATAGATCTAAAGATGTTATTTTTCAAGTAGAGTTTCAATTTTTATTCAAGAATAAACCCATCCAATTGATAATATATCAGGATAATGAAAAACTTTTAATGATGGAAATGAATGATATCTTTCTCAAATTTTTGAAAACATTGGAACTATTCAGATTAATAATGTTCCAATGGTAAATGAATACCTTGATGTTTTTTATTATTAGTTACCTTGTGTAATACATGATCTAGAATTCAAAATCACAATTGACTATGTTCCTTATTCTAAGCCAATTTCAATACCCCCATATACAATGGCTCAAATGGAGCATATTTAATTAAAAAACTTGGTGCAAAATATTCTTTATAAAGGCTTCATTAATCATATCACTTCACCAAGGGGTGCTCTTGTTTTGTTTGTTAAAACCAATGATGGTTCCATGAGATTTTTCAATGATTATAGGTCCTTGAGTTACATTAAAATTAAAAACATGTATATTTCTACTCATATCAATTACTTGTTTGATGAGATGTAGGGAGAATAATACTTTTCCAAGATTCAATTGAAATTTGGATACCATTAGCTAAATATAAAGAATATGACATCACGTAAACATATTTTCAAACTATATGTGAGCATCATTAATTTGTTCTTATGCCATATGGGTTAACTAATACACCTTCTGTATTCATGAATCTTATGAATATAATATTTCACAAGTTCTTGGATATGTTTGTAGTTGGGTTTATTGATGACATAAATGAGTTTTATAGGATTAAGGAGGAGGAGGAAAAACATATATGGGTTGTTTTGAAAACATTTAAAGAAATGAAACTGTATGGGAAATTCAAAAACAGTGATTTTTTATTTCAACCTTTTTTTTTCTTGGGAACATTATAAATAAGTATGGAATAATAGTTGATCCTTCCAAATAAAATGTTGTTAATGAATTTACAAGTCCCAAAAATGTAATGGAGAATCGTAGTTTTAGTGGCATAAAAGGTTATTAATGATTGTTTGATAAAAAAATTGCATGATTATATAGCCCTATATCTATGTTAAAGTGAAAAGGAGATAAATTTATTTGGACAGAATAATGTGATGATTTTTTTTAGGAAATGAAGAATATATTAGTGAATGTTTTAGTTTTTGAGTTTCCATCCCAAAATGGTGAGTTCTTCATCTGAATTGATGCTTCCTTGAAGGTACATGTTTGTGTTTTGATATAGAATTATCAGGTAATTTCTTATTCTTGAAGACATTTAAAACCTCATGTGTTAAATTATCCCACACATGATTTGGAAGAGGAAGCTATGATTTTTTACTTTGAAAATTTAGAGGCATCATTTATATAGAGCCAAATGTATAATATATACTGAACGTAATAGTTTGAAGTATAAATTCACTCAGAATGAATTAAAAATGATGCAGAGAAGATGACATGATCTAATAGAATATTTTGATTCTATGATCAATTACCATCTAGGAAAATAAAATTTGTGAATACTTTGAGTCAAAAACATCACATATCATTAATCATTTTAAATTAGAAACATGATCCCTTTATTAATGAATTGAGTAATTTTTACATAGAAGTTGTTGGATTCCAAAATACCTCTGTTTTTATAGGTTTCAATGTAGTCATAATTATCAAACATAATAAACCAACCAAAGATGGAAGTTAGAGAGATGAAAAATATGGTATAATTTGCTAAAATGGGTATGTTTCCAAAATTTTACCTCAATAAAGATTGTGATTTATGATTTGGAAAAAGGTTGTGCGAGACTTTTGATTCCTATTGGAATAATTATTTGTTTTGTGAAGATCATGGTTCTCTATATTTAGTTCATCATTGCAGTACTATGATGTACATAGACCTTTGGGAGTATTATTTTTGGGATGGAATTAAAAGAGAAAATATAGATTTTACCATGAAATGTTTAATAAGTATACATATTGAAGAAGAGTGGAAGTAACCGAAAGGGATTCATAAGCATTTTCCAGTTCCAGAGTGGAAATCGGAGAACGTATCAATAGAATTTGTGGTGGAACAACAAATGACTTCTCAAGGAAATAACATGATTTGAGTTACTATTGATCAACTCAAAAAATCTTCATATTTTATCTTTATTCAGATATAATGTCATTGGATCTTCTTTCTTGACTTTACATCAAAGAGATTGTCAGGTTATATAGATTTACTCTTTTCATTGTATCTGACCGGGATCCCAGGTTTACATATATATTTTGGCTGGGACATTATATATTGGTGGTCTTAGAATTAAATTTCATTACTACTTTTCATCCTCAATCAGATGATCATCTAGAAAATCGATTCAAACATTGGAATATATTATTCGAGTTTGTTTGATGGACTACAAAGGAAGTTGGGATCAACATATTTATTTAGTTGAGTTTTAATATAATAATTATTTTCACTCCAGTATACATATAGAATGTTTTTAGGAATTTTATGGGAAGTAGTGTATAACTATATATTTTTGGGATGATGTCAGGAAAAAGGAAGTTAATGGGACCATAATTAGTTGAGGATGTGACTAAGAAAATGAAGATGATTCATTAACACAAGTGGATAGCTTAGAGCAGACAGAAATGTTATACAGAAAATAAGGGGAATGAATCTTATTTTGAGGTAGGAGATCTTTTTTTATTAGAATCTTACCATGTAAAAGTGTTATATGTTTTGGTAATAAAAGAAAGCGAAGTCCACAGTTCATTAGACCATATAAAATTCTTGAAAAAGTTGGACCAGTCACCTACTAGGTAGATTTGCCTCTCTATATTTTATCATGCAAACAATGTCTTTCATGTTTTGATGTCGAGAAAGTATATTCCACATTTATCTCATGTATTAATCCTAGAAGCAGTTTAGCTGGAAGGGAACCTTTCTTATAAAGAGAAACAATTTCATATTTGTGACCGAACAAAAATAGGTATTGAAGAATAATTTAATCTTCCATGTAATGGATTTGTGGAGAAACAACATAGTTTATGAATGAGTATGGGAATCTTAAAATTCTAGAGGTAAATGCACCCTCACTTTTTTAATGAGTAAATAAAAATTTGATTTCTTAATTTCTAGAAGGTGGGGATAGTGTAACACCCCAAAGTTTTAAAAATAAATTGAAATTCATGAAACATTTTTAAGTATATATTCATAAGTAGCCTTTAAAAATAATATTAACATCTCTCTATTTTTAATTTAAAAAAAAGGTCATCTACAATTGTATTATTATTTAATTTTTTTATGTATTTAAGATAATGGCATGTTGGTTAATTTTTCAATGTGATTTAAAAGCAGTAATAGAAATAAAAATTGTAAATTTATGAATAATGTTTGATTTTATTTAAAAATTAAATTAATAATATTTAAAAAACACTTTCCAAAAAATGGAGTTATTTTATGAATTATACACATAAAAAAATTGTTAGGTGGTTTTTTTTGTATTTTTCTAAAATTCATGAATTTTTAATGAATAATGGAATATGGTTAAATACTTGTATATTCCAACTATAAGTTAAATAAACTATTAATGAAATCATAAGTTTGTAATACAACATGGTTCAAACATAATTCTATTATTGTTATTTGGGGTCCCATTAATTCGTATTAATAATAGACTTGATATAACATATTATAATAATGAATAAAAAAATTAAAATACCTCCTCTCCCCTACTATAAATACCAACCTCATTTTACCACACCTCTCAGGAAATCATCCTTACAAATTTTCTGCTTAATACTTCTCCCAAGGCGCTTAACCATGTCCTAGATCATCTGGTCTCACCAAAAAGAAAAAACCAAAGGCCTTAAAACAAATCTCAAGGAGAAGAGATCAAGAGGTAAACATCAATTTTTGTTTTCTTTCTTTTCTTCTCATTTTCATATATATTTTCCTCCATCATCACATCACCATATCCAAGAAGAATTAATTATCTAGTATATTAAATATTTTGTATTTAATATTTTTTATAGAAGATTCACCATTATACTTCCTCTCCTCTCACACTTATTAATGTAATTAAATCACTCTATGTGACGTGTCGATTTACGGACATCGTGATCGATGCGATTTCATTTTCTATTACTTCCTTATAGAATAGTTATGAAACAATTTTTAAAGTTTAAAAAGATTATAATTTTTATTATTATATCTTCTATAAGGTTTCAGAATCTTGTTTTTTTACATTTTAAAAATTTATGAATCAAAATGAGTGCATTATAATCAAAGAATCACCAAAATGACCTAATCGAATATCAGTAATGTTTTTACTTATGAAGCATAC
Source organism: Viscum album (assembly GCA_963277665.1). Taxonomy (NCBI): domain Eukaryota; kingdom Viridiplantae; phylum Streptophyta; class Magnoliopsida; order Santalales; family Viscaceae; genus Viscum; species Viscum album. Next base: position 6,278,464 of record OY728129.1, read on the forward strand.
TCATGTAAAAATTCATAATGAATAATTGGATAGTTTATGGTAATTTAAATATTTAAATACCATTCCATTATAATTATGGAGTTTCACTTCCAATCGACAAGAGTATAAATAATGAAGTGATAATGGAATGAATTTAAAGAACACACGCAAAATAATGAAAGGATCAAAATAATAATAATTAAAAGGTAAAATGATATATTTAAATTATCATATAATGAATTATAAAGTTGAATATTTTTGTTTAATTTATTAAAAATAGTCTTTTATACAATAAAAAGGTGTTTTAAATGAGTTGTATGTTAGAAAAATATATAGTAAGGGAATTTTTAACCCAATTTCCATTAGTTTGGTTAACCTTTTACTTTTTTTTTATGTGGTATTAAAATTGTGTGTGGGATTGGTTTCGTTTATATTTTTTTAAATTATCTTAATTTATAGTTTATATACATATTCTATACAATCTATTATTTCTCACTATGATTATATGATATTTATTAGGGGATTCACTTTTATAATCATCTTTTAAAATCCGATTTTACAAAATTCAAAAGAAATGTGTGTATAAAATTATTAATGTTTTATGATTATAATTTGGTTCTTGGTAATTTTTTATAATTATTATTGGGAAAAATATCTCCCCCAAATTAATTAGGTATGTGTATTTCGGATGTCGTCCCAATCGTTAATCAAAGTGTAACTGTGATGGTTATACAAATTGTAAGGTAGTTGTGAGGGTAAAATATTATAAGGTAACCGAGAGGGATACAAAATTACATACATAATTCCCTAAGATTACATTATTGTTATATTTATGTTCTTATGTTTTGTGGGAGTATTTTTTAAATCTCATGTTTCACATTGTATGTATATATGGGTGAAAAGTATGTCTTTGGAAAATGATTTCATATGTTACAACAATTCATAGACTAATTTGTTCTTTCCATCTTTTTATATCCCTTAATAATATTTTTGTAATTGTAAAATGTTTTTAAATGATTTTAACTAGTTAGAAGGTAGTTTAATACAAAGAATAATCCCAGTTAAATGATTGAATAATTTTCAATGAATCATGATTTATTTGAATGGATTTATATTTTAGAAAAAATGAATATTGTTTTCATGGTATCTACTCTGTATTAATGTGTAATGTTTTGAATGTATTATATCCCAATTATCTAAATATCTAAATATGAAATGATACTCAATATGAATGGAATCTATTTCTTGACTAAATTTAAAATTATGTAATGTAATAAGGATGTGTCCTTATAGTCCAGCATTGTATATTTCAACTCAAAGCATCTTCCACCTTGTTTTCTTTACCACGATGGTAATGTATTGACAATTATAATTTTTTCAACTAAAACCATCACCTTTAGTGAATATTCGTGTCATTTTGAGTAAAAATATACTTTATACAATTACGGTTAGTATATATATTACACATTTCTCCATTAAGATAATTCTTCTATATCATTAATACAAATATAACCACTGGTAACAAAAAATTATGATTTGGGTAATTTTTCAAGGATTTTTAATTATCATGAGTCAAAAGCTCTCACCATATCATTTTATATGGGGACATGTCCCAATCACTTCCTAGATGTATCACTATAGATCAAAAACCATTCTCCACTACAGGTCACTATGTGAAAAACTTCACTAACTATCATTTTTTTGAACTCCTTGAAATATTTTTCACATTTATCCCTCAACATGAACATAACTCCTTCACAATTTAGCTTGTTGAGTGTATTAATTAATCTTGATAACTATTTAATAAAACATCAATAATATCCATCGAAACGAATAAAACACTAGTTCACAGTTTTTATTATTGGTCTAGGTCAATGTTTAAAAACACCAATCTTTTCTAGATCTACAGATATCACATCTATTGAGATTATATGACAAAAAAATGAAAATTTCTGAATCCAAAAAAAAATTAATTTTTATGTAATTATTTTACTTTTATATAGACTTCAGTACAATAGTCAATTAATCTTTATGTTCTTCCATTATCTTTGAATATGTAAAAATAACATATATAAAGTCTATAAGGAACAAATCAAGAATGTATCTAATGACCCTATTCAGTAAGTCCATGATGCATTTGAGGGCATTAGTAAGACCAAAAGGCATAATTATAAATTCTTTGTGTACATAACTTGTATATCATGTCAAATTATGAATAACCTCATTATTTACCCTTAAATGAAAATACTTAAAATAAAAATCAATCTTTGATTTTTTTTAACTCCACATAGTTTGTATAACAGGTCATCAATACTGGGAAAGTGAATTTTTTTCTTGATAGTGACCATGTAACATTCATTATAATCATTGTAGATCCTCATAGATTTATCATTCTTATTATCAAATTGAATAAGTGAACCATAAGGAGGTGGACTATGGCATATTAATCCCTAGTCAGGATTCTATTAATTTTTTTATTCATGTCTGACATCTCAATTTAATCAGTTAAACAAGAACTCTTTAAAATATACATATCACCTATTATGAGTTGTATTAAAAACTCAACTTCATGATTCGGTGTAAGGCCCTGAAATTATTCCAGAAAGACATAAAAAAACTCCCATATAATAGGTATATACTTAATGGTTAGATTTTCCCTAACCATTTTATATTAATAACACTCATTTAATGAAATTAAGACCTATAAGATGGATTTAATTTCAATTTGATGTTCATATTCGTCCTTACATCAATAGGTGATCATAGATTCATTTGGAATATTAAATGATACTTATATTACCCTATCATTAATATTTTATACATATTGATAAATCAAATTTATCACAATAATAAAATATAACTCAACAAATAGAAAGACTATAGTATTTTTTTGGGAGCACATTCTCATAAACATCAACCAAATCATAATTATTGACATTTGATGTGACCATTGGGCCATTAAGAGGTTTCACAACTAACTAAAAATCTAATTTGTGTGCTAAAATATAGATAATATCATAATATTCAATTGAAATTAAATATTAGGATGATCCATAATAAAATAGAACATTTTACACTTTAGAGTGAATTATAAGGGTACCTTTCACCACTGCTTTTCCATACTCTACATATCTAATACAGATCACACGAAATCATCCCTTATCAATGAACATAAGTTTTTTCGGATGTTTATCATCATCAATAACCATTGTATTGGGTCATTTTTTGGCATAATTACTCATTTCCAAGCACTTTTAACATTGAAGTGTGGGAGGTTCATTATGATATTCCTTTTCTCTATTCACATTACTAGCGATAGTTTCACCGTCAATTCAATATTCAATTTCCTAATGGCCTTATTTCCCACACATAAAACATTTATTTGTACACTTAATACAATTCACTACATTTTACATTCCATATTTTGAGTATAAAAGAATGATAATATTCTTGTCAATATTTTTTGCATTTTTCGTTGAATTCTGTATTTCTATACTTATAAAACAAATAAGATTGATGGGTAACTCCAATCTCTCTCTCAACAATGATATCAGATCAAACAATATTTATATATCTACCAAATTAACTTATGTATAATTCAATTAGGATACTTGGTTTTACGCCATGGAAGAAGAAATTAATGTTACTCTATGGTAAAATAATAATTCTAGAAGCATAACTTGAACGTCTTGTACAATTCTATTTGTAGGTAAGAAGATATTAAACGTCATTTTTTCATAATCTCTAGGAACCCCCTCTAAGGTTTACTTTGAAAAATAAGAGAAAAGTAGCTGTAGAAAAGTATTTTCTCCAACTCATCCTAATATAAGGATTCAATTTCATCTAGAATCCTCATATTCTTGTTGATATTCAACCATTGATCAGCTTCACCTACCAAATGATAGAATAAAAAGATGAATTTATAATATAATGATCTTTAGATAAAAAAAATATCATTTTAGTGGTATTGATACATTGTTGAACCACTAGTGGATTAGAAGAATCACTGAAATTTGGTGGTCACTACCTCATGGAAGATTCAATAGAACTCTGTTCCATCCTCTTCTTATTTATAATATAATTTTTACAAATTCATGATGTAATGTAATCATAGAAATAATAACTTTCATTCCATCATCCATATTTTTTATTTAGAAGAAAATAATTTCATTTCTGGTCACATTGATTGTTAATTTTTTTCTTCAAGATCTATTCATTGACTGAATCCAGAAACATATTATGAGAAACACTAATCGTAATGGAAAAATAAAATTAGAAATTAAAATTACTTATAAAACATTAATTGAGATAACCTTAGGGTTCTTCCAATGTTATTTATGATCATTACCAAAACAATGGGATTGTAACCTATACATAGACATATCGTTATGGTTCATCATTATTTCCAAAATTTAACTAAACCTTTTCCTTGATAAAAACTATAACAGATCACACTTTTCATGCATTATTAATACATATAAAAATATTAATTTTAATTAATTAACATTGAAAAAATGATATAACCATAAAAGTTTAGTGTCATTAGAAAATACAAAATATTAAAAATTGGTTCATAAAACATATACATCATCTTCCACTTATTCCTTCATAACTAAAACCCCTTTTGACACATCTGACATAATACCAATATTTCTATCATGGGAAAATAAAAAAAAAGAAATGGTGATCTCAGATGATGAATAAGGCAAAAAGGAGACATAAATCATATTGTAATCATAAGATATATGAAAATAAACATAAAATTTAAAAATTTTATCCTATATATCAACAATGCAGATATCATGTCATGGTATAAGTCATAGAATATCATCAAAGAACATATTCCAAGAGATCATAATACAATACATGATGTTTTTGTCAGACACATAGGCATAATAAATGATTTACATATTTGGAATAGACATTTCCAAGCCCATTATTATTGAATGATTTATTTATGGAACCGAGTTCACTCCCTATATCAGGCTTGTGACACTGAACTGGATTTACATCATGTTCCATATCTGTGTTGCTGAACCTAGAAAATTTCAAATTCTAGTATAGTGTATGTAATAAGATAGAAATATTTACCCAATACATTTGGGGGATATTGGTCCCACCCATCACAAAATGAATACATTAGATATGTGTGACACAAGACAAAAATCATTTATTATATCAGAACCCATAGAATGAAATTGGATTTATATAAATAATTGAATCATAAAATTACCCATTGAGATAAAATTAGTTTCTTATATATCATTCCATCATAATCATAAACCAACTATAGAATAAATATGTATTTTATGATTGTAAAATTATCCCTATTAAATCATGTGTAACATAAAATAATTTTATTGGTTATGTGAGTTAATTATGAGGTATCACATGAAAATAATTTTGGAGAAAATTTCCTATCTTCTTTGATAGGATTTTATTTTCTTAATACCTGTGAAATTTTAAAAGAAAAAATTTATATAAAAATAACCTTCCAGGATTTTATGGTATGCTTCATGGCATGATGGTTTCATAAAAGTGTAAAAATATGGTCATGTCGTATATGTTAAAAATCATTCATCTCATAATTTATCTGGATTAGTCAAGAAATACGTTGTTAGGAAAATGGTAAAAAACATACTTTCACACCATTTAGTAATAATTTTAAATATGGTAAAAATGTCATTAATTAATTTTATAATAATAGTAATAATATTTTGGAATAAATTATTAATAAAAATTTACATGTAATATAAAAATACCCTAGTAAATACTTAGGTAAAATAAATTTCAGATAACGACCAGATTGGGATGTTACCAATTTCCATAGGTTTGATTTATTTTATACATATCATAAACAAATATATAATGAAATAAATGAAGTTTCTTACTTATTCATGAACTATATAATTATTTCTAATAACATATATGATCACATCAGCACTCATAATTTAATAATATTTCATTTTTACTCTTTTTTGGGTGATAACTGATTTATTTTCTAATGAATATTTTGTCATATAAGTCACAATTATCATTAATAGGATACAATTACATCATTTATAGAATAAAATTAAGGTAATACCTATCATATTTTTTTCATTATATACATTTTTATTCTAAATATTTAATGGTGATCAGAGATAATTAATCACCTTGTGTTGTGGAGATGGTAGGACGTACATATGCAAAGAGAAGATATCATTCCCTTAATTATGAAATTATATGTGGTGGATAGTATATTAATATTTACCAAATAAATATAAAATTATAATAATCATGTATATTTATAATTTTCATCATTATACCAATCCATGTAAAGTGGTGATTAAAAACATATTACACCACAGCGTGTAGACGGTAGGTCGTACGTACCCTAACAAGAGGATTTTTCTTTTCATTGGATGGATAAATAGGTGGAATATTTTTCTTCTATAATAATATTAAAATATCATAATGTAGTTTATTATATATTAATAAATTTTTAGTGTAATCAACACATGATGAGGATGTGGAAGAAGATACAATTCTGGATGAGCCTATAAATATTATTACGTCTTCGTTGGAGAACTATTGTTAGATCCCCTGTTAGGGACACTATGGTTTGTCTATATAGAATTCAAAAAATTCCGTAATTTATAAAATAATATCTAAAACATTAATTGGTATGGAATGGTCGATATCGAAATCCCAATGGGAGGAAAATATGTTTGGTAATTGGTGATTATTTATAATTGAGGCGAGGGGTACTTTTTGAAACTCCAAATCAAAATATTATAATAAAAAAAATTTCATTCCAGCAGAAATTTATTCGAATCAATTTTTAGATAAGATTTTAATCTCATTAATTAATAAAATTCTAATTATTTTGAATTTATTTAAAATATTTTCATTTTGATTAACCATCAGTTGACATATTTTAATTTTAATTAAGGTAAGAACTCTTTTTATATTAAATGTTCTAAATCTTTACATATTTGATTTAAATCGAATCACAAATTACCAATTTATAACATATTAAACTATACTATATATATATATATATTAAAATTATCTTTTATTTTAATATAATTTTAGAAAATATTTATTTTTATAAAATATCATTACTGTTGTTTTTTACACTACTCATTATTGAGAAATTTTAAAATTATAAAGATAACAAGTTATCTTCAAACCATATTTTTTTTATATCCATAATATGTCATTTCCATATAGAAAATTCAATGATCACATTAATAACCGAAAATTGTATTTAATTTAATATTTTTAATAACACATATTTTATATTTTCATTTATAAAATAATAAATAAATCATCAATGTGTAAATATTTTATATACATATTTCTTTACAAAAAAATTAAAATTTAAATTACATTAAGAATGTAAATCTTGTATATTTCAAAATCATATATATAGTAGAATATATCTTCTTTGTAACCCTATGAAAATTGATATCTTATTGAAAACATGAATTTGACCTCCTTAAATTTTCATTAAATAAAATATTATAAATAAGATTCTATTATTTATGTGATACAATGATTCAGTAACAAATTTATATCATGGTTCTATAATTATGTTAATAAATTAAATATATATTTGTTCATTATATAACCTTTTCCCCTTATGGACATGGAAGATATATTGAAGACAAAGAAGATTTCATTTAGTGTCTTTCACTGATTTAAATATTACACAAGTCAATTTCATGGAATCGTGTAAATTAAATGATTTAATAGAGATCATAAGGTGTTAGGTTTCAAATTTTATTCATCTAAGAAATATGGGCATGTGAAAGAGACATTTTATAATACAATTGATTTTAATTTTTTAAACATAATTACTCAATATACAATTTTCTTTGGTAATAAAAGTTTTCATGGTTACAATTTATTTCATAAAAAAATAATATCAAACTATTTACTAAATTTAGACATTATGAATTCAAATTTGGCATAAATTTTTAAAAATTAAAAACATAAAAATTTTATAATTTAATTTATCAAATATTTGGTTAAATTCTATGATTGTAGTTTTTTAGAAAATATACCTTTTAAAACATCAATTTTTTAATATTTAATTTTCCCATGAAATCCCTTTCCAATGCAATAATTATATTATTTTAAATCAAAATTAACTAATTAAAAATTAAAAATATTTAAATACAAAATTTTACCTTGTACACCATTAAAAATAAAATACCATATTCAATAAATTAGTATTTCACTATTCATTAAAAATAAATGTTTTCATAAAAAATAATTTTATGATAATGTTGAAATTTTAAATAAAAATAAAATGAATTTAGTAATATCCATTTCCTAGAACTTCTGAAAATTTTAATGGAAAACAAATTTTTCAATAAATTGATATTTTTTATGAATAATGTTATTTTACTATAAATTTTATGATAATTTTATAAGAATATACCAATACATTAATTTTGAGATATGATATTATATTTATTTCATAAATAAGTTGTCTATATTTATTCTATACAATTTAATGGATATTGTATAATATTCAATTTATACTAATAGTTTTTAGAGATTCGTTTAAAAACATGGTTGAAACAAAACAAGTTATTGAAAAATTAAAATTACTTAAATACAAATATTTATTAAAATATTCGGGTGTTACATAAATAAAATATATAATTGAGAATAACATGAACATAAGTGTATGAGAATATGATCATAACATTTTAATACAATGAACATCATAGCATAGATCATAATCATGTGTCATGGAATACATATTTTCTTTTTTGAATACATGAATCCCAAAGGAATCAAATAAGTCAATCAATGAAATAATAACATTGGCATAAAACATAATCTTTTGGTAAATAAATAAGCCTACAAAAACATTTTCTTATTATTCAAGACTCAATTTTATGATACTCAGAGCCGAAAAAGTCCTTTACTGAACAATGTTTACTACACATTCATGATCAGAATTACTAAACCAGGTTTACTCCTCGTTCCATCCCAATATTAATAAACTGGGATTAATCCGAATTCTTTCCCGGCATTACCGACCTAGGATCACTTCCTGTTCCTACCATGTATTATTGAACTGGGTTTACTTCCCTTTCAAGTCATTTCTATTTAAAAAGATATGTACGATAGAAAAATACATTGGATAAAGATAGAGGTCCCTCCCGTAATAGTATTAAAACTATATTTATGTGTTCCATAAGATTGTAATCATTCATTAGATCATAACTCAATAAATGAAATAGTTATTATAAATTTTTTTTATATATTAACCTATAAAAAAGTGATATGTTTCATAATAATTTCAACCTTTAATAACCCAAAGAAAATAAGTGTGTTTAATAATCATTTTATTATTGTATAACCTGTGGAAGATTAATGGGATTCACGCACATCACACCATCATAATAATAAAAAATTTAGAGAAAGAATTAGAATGATATCATAGGTTCCAATGACTCGTAAATCATAAATTATATCAAAGCATGTATTCGTAGATGGGTAATTATTTTTAAATATAATTTTTAAAACATCATAAGGAAAATAATATTTCCTTGAAAATAACTTTTTAAAATTTAAAACATTTTCAAAATTAGTTTATTTTAAAATATCCTCTTAAATTTATAATGGAATCTTATAAAATCATTTAAAAAATTTGACGTGGAAAATAATTTTTTTCCACATGATTTTTTAAGAAAGACATTAGTAAACAATTTACCATGATAAAACATTAAAAAATATAACGGCCTCATCAAATCAATTATCTTTTATGAAATTGGAAAATACAGTTAATGATGTGCTTTTTAAAATAATGCTTCAATTCACATTTTTATTAAAATCCAAAAAACTTTTTTAGGAAAAAAATATTGAATTAAAAATATGTTTGAAAGAATTCAATCATGTATAAAAATGTATTTAAAAAATTAATATAGTAATAAAAAAATATTGATTTTTGTAGAAAATATGGTTCTTAATGAAAACATGTTTCTGACTGAAGATATAAATGATTTTATTTTCCATGAAAAATATTTATAAATTATATTATTTTACGAAGTGTTAAAAATGATATCATTAATTGAAAAAATATTTCAATACTATTTATAAATAAAATTTAGGATAATTCTTATGAGTGAGATCATGATTTTTTATTATTAGAGAATAAATCATAAGTAATTTGATACATGAGGAGATTGTAACATAAAATCTCTACCACATTAGTAAAATTTATTCATAATACCCATAATGGAATATCATAACATGAATTTTAATATATCATAAAGATAAATAAATTCATTATGTTACATGTCAAAATGGATGTATAATAACGTAATGAAGGAATATAGGTTCATGACCTAATGTACGCCTGGAGGATAACAAATTGAGAAACAAATCTGATGCTTATTTTCTAAATTTTTAACCATAAATACCAAGAATAATTTATTGTAAATGTATATGTACATAAATAATAACATAAGAATAATATTACTAAAATAAATACATTGGAATTATATAAACAAGAACCAATAAATAGATGGTGAATAATGAATATGTCTCTAAAAAGAAAAATGTGCAATATAAATCTTTTACTTTATATTTAATTCTATCATACCCATTCAAAAAAAATGTATAATTAATTAAATTTTTTTTGTTAAATTAAAGAGCCATATTGACATATATAATACCATATGTTATATTATTATTTCCTTTTATTAACAATTACTTCTTTGGGTAATGTTTTTGGTAATAACTACTTTGTTTTTTGTATATGTTTTCAATTATATTATTTTTGGTTGTATTAATTTAATAATGACTTCATAATCTCCATAAAATTATCCTTGATTAAAATATCACCTAAAATATGAATATAATTATACATAATAATATAGAATATATATAAATAGAAAATTAAATACAACTTTCATAAGGAGGGTAGGTCAAACAAACAATGAATGGTGTTTCTAATTTCTTATTATATTTAAAGAAATAAAAGTAATGGATATATTATAATTCAATAATAATTTTGATTTCATGTATATCACATATTTTTATTAATCCATTTGTCCATAGTATCCATGTAAATCATTAATGAATGACATTCCTTCATAAAGTGGTAGTACGTCACGTACATGCACGACATTATAATATTCTTACAAAATAAAAATCATGATGTTATGCATGATAATAAATTTATGAATCTTAATAAAATAATAAAATAATAAATATAAAATAAAAAAAATTAATCCATCATTTTGACCAACCTTGATAGGTGGTAATGTAAAAACAAACGAAATCAGTTCAAGGGGCGGTAGTCTGTCATATGACTGAATGATGTTTTCGTAACCATTTTTATTGAATTATGTGTGTTTTAACTTCAATTAATCACATAAAAATATCAAATTATATTTAAGTTACGGATTTTATTATATAATCTTGTTTTAATAATAATTTAAGTGTCCATAGGAAGAAATAAAATAGAAATGCATACTAATTATTGCTACATCTTTTTTAGAAATCATCTTTATTATTGAACTAAAACATTGATTATATGGAATTATATCTACAATAAGGCTAACAGTATTAGTGTAGAGATGTTGAGAAATGATTTTGGCAGTTCAATTTAAATAAAAAATTATTTAGAGGTTTTAATAAGTGAGTAGAGTGAGTTCCCTCTTATAGATAAGGATTAGTTTCATTTATGTAAATACTAAAATGTAGTCACTATTTTGAAGTCAATCTTACCTTAGGTTTTACAAATATGATATTTAACAATGTGGAGGGATGATATAGTTTTTAAAAACCCCCATCACAATATTAAAAACATGTTTAATATATTTTATTCTTTAGCTTCTTAAGGATTCCATATTTTTACATTTTTTGTTTTTACTATGGTTACTAGTTTTTAACATAGCAAATCAATACATTAATTATGAATTAATTTAATAATTATTAGATGATTTAGAAAAAATAATTCTAGTTGTCATATCTAATTTATAAAATATAAATACATTTTTTATTGTAAATCTACATTAACATAAGAACAATTCATATGAAGAAACACCACTATAACATTAACTGTGAAAATAATGTTTTTACAATGTATGGGTCAATATATTATTATTAAATACATATTGGTATATTAATGTAACATAGTTAATATTAACTAAATTATAAAAATAAATTGGCAGAATATTGTATTTTTAATAATTTTAAATAATGTAGTCAAATATCATTTATTATAAAATAACTTCAATATCAGTTTTGAAATTATTCATTACATTCAAATTTTAAATATCAAGATATTGATGTAATTAGAACATAAAAGTATCAGTACAACCTAAAATGATATATTAATATAAAAAATAATGGAATATATTAATTCACTCAATTAACTTTACTATTGATATTTTCACTATTATTTATTTTATTTAATTATTTACTTAATTATTACAATAGTGGTGTTTCTAATATATTTAAAGTAATTACATTAACTCTAAAAAATTAAAAAATAAAATATTATGATAATAAACTAATTTATATTTAATAATAAATTATATAATAGAACCAATGTGATTTTCTCCCAATCCAAATGCATTATAGATATTAAAAGGAAGAAGTTAATCTCTTTTTACAAGAGCTATTATATGGGTCACATTCAGATCCATGTGGAAATTAATTTCCATATTTTAGATAATTATATATATATTATTTAAATAAACCATGTCAATAAAATTATGGTAATATTTAAGGTCATTTTAACTATTAGCATTCTTTATATTCCCTTGTTAAACACGTTTTTACTTTAATCGTGATTTTTAATTTTTCTATGTAAAAAATTCATTCTAGTCAAAAAATATTTTCAAAATACTAGAAATAAAATTAGATGATTTCAAATATTTAATCCATTTAAAAAAAATCTATTAATATAATTTGAAAAAATAAAAATAATATTAATCTCTCTAACATATCAAGAAAGTGGATTGATAAATAAAAAATTATTAAATGTTCACAACATGTTTATTTTTAAATTTTATATGAAATTTAATATATTAACCAAAATTTAATAAATAAATGTATCATATAACTAATTATTTTTTTTAAAAAAAAATTAATATATAATTTAATTTATAAATAGATAAATAGAAATAGATTTTTTCAATTAGAATTTAGTACTTTTCACTATTTTTCAGGAGATGAATCTTTTCTGAAAAATAAAAAATTCACCATAATATAATATTGAAATTATGATTAAAAATATTTTTTTAATTTTATAAATAATTTTTAAAATGTTTTTATTACCTTTAATTTTTCTTTGATTGATGTCCATGTCATAAAGATCACATTTTAATAATTACAATATATCCTGGTTTTATGAATGCTTGGAGTTTAGTGAAATAAAATCATAGACAATGCTCCATGTAACACTAGTTTAACATGGTGTTGTGTATAATTAAATATTAATATGTTGTTCCACGTATGCTAATATATTAATTAAATTTAGTTTTTTTTTAAAAAAAGAATAGCGTGTTACACTTCATATAACACATTCTTTTAATAGAACATCTCCAACCTGCAGATTACATAATGTAATGTTAAGATACCATTTACCATGAGTAGTATGTTATCATCATAGATATCTAGAAATACTATAACACTCACACTAACATACTTGTATAAATAAAATCCATTTATGTTTACGTTGAATCAAAAATATGTTTTTTATTTATAAAATCCTACGCTATAACTCAATGAATTATTCTATAATAATTTAACCGATCAATGTAAAAATCATTCCATATAATAATAAAACCATCTAGTTTTATCATTAAATCACCAATGACTAAATTCCCATTAAGGAATTTAATTTTTTACTTATATTTTAAATATTTCATAATCAGGAATTTTCATGGAATACATCATGTATATGGAATTTATCATTTACCTTAGTGATAAGGTTTATTTATTGAATGAAACATGGTTATTAAAACCATTTATCAGTTTGTGAGATTTATAAGAGGAAAATTTTCTATCTATGATAGTTTTATTATAGAAAACCAAATTTACAAGATGGGTACCACCAATTCAGGTGCATCCACTATGTTTAAATATTTTTTTTTCTACCTGGTGTTTATCACAGATATCATGGACTCAAACCATTTATCAATATAATGACTATATACATCCTCTAATTAGTAAATTGGTTCATAAAAAATAATATCTTATTCATAATTATCTTATATAACAAATCCATATATATCATATTCCAAATGAATCTCACTATAACATTGAGGATATCATGTAACATGAATATGTCTTATTTTTATATACAATTTCTAAAAAACTCACTTTATATCTGTAGAACCATGGCCATTTATTAGTTGTGTATGTTTCCAAATTTAAATTTTATCCCATTGACTAATAAGTTGATATATTCATTCTAAATGAAAAAACATGTTTGGGACTGCAATGCATTTTGGTTAGCTGAATTATAACGATTATAACCTTTATTTTATACTTGATAACCAAAAAATAAACACCTTTATTATTTTAGAGAATTTTTATATAAAATTAAACACCATTACTGTTCTTTATATCCATAAATCCATATAATTTTAAATTCGGATACCAAGAATTCCATATTTAATATAGCCATTTATGAAAAATTTAAATGGAACATGGTAAGAGGGAGGGTATTAGCTTAATGATGGTAGCTCTATAATTATATAGGAAGGTCATGATAACCCATCATCTATAAAACATTGTATAATAAGGTTAGATTGTTTATCTCAAACAAATTATTACACCATTGTGTTCCCAGAGGATTTTGTATAGAAGAAATTACACAATTATTCATTTTATTATAAAATTATTCATTAGAGAATTCATCACCTAGATATTATAATAGAATAATAAATTTTTTAGTTTATCTTGTACATATCTATTTAACAACATGAACTTTTAAGATATCTCAAAATTTCCTCTCATAAGAAAAAAAGTCTATAACGACTAAATTTATTATTTATGGTTATAGTGTATTTATACCTAGCACTTACATAGGTACATATTGGTTCACAAAAATCAATATGTATAAAATTAAATAGTAAATTGGGCCTCCCAAATTATCATTTAAAATTTTCTCTTTCCATATTACCTTATATATAATATGTACATTTACTAACTAAATAATATCTGAATGGTTCCAATAGTACATCACTATAGATTTTTTGGATGTGTCTCTTGGTTTTTCAACCCATGTGACAACCCCAATGATAATTTATTTAGAAATTCACCATGTCCTTCTTATCTTTAATGTTATATACTATATTACCAATATCAAAAATTTATAATCCATTAATTATTTTTCCAATTGCACAATTTTTTTATATGAAAAAAATATTTTTATAAATCATTATTTACAACCCATTTCTTGCAGAATATATTATATAAATATAATATATATTTACATCTAGAACACAATAATATTTTTACTATAATAGGGAATATCTACTATGTAAACTCACAAGTTTTGGCTTGTAATATATCAAATATTTTCATTTTTACAATATATTTTTTACATCATTTTCATCGATGATCACTTATTTTTGGTTTAGTATTTGACATCACTAATGGGTGATGCACAATTTTTATCCTTGAGTATATATTAGTCTATAATACTATCATATTAAAATTGTCATAACAATATTCATGTTGTGTGTCCGTATATATATGAAGAAAAATCATTACAAAAGTAATTTTTTTTATACCAAACCCATATTGAATTTAATTTATCATACGTCAACTAAAAATGATTTCAATATCCATAATATAAATATTTGGTATAAAAATATGCACATTTATCTAAATTTTGATTCACAATGTAATTTCATCTAATATTTAACTATTTAAATAGACCATCATGATCATAATATCATATTGTTCATCGATTTTAGGTAAAGCATCTGTACACAATGTATAATAACAACTATATTGACAATATTCTTATGAGAACCTACTCCTATTGAGGTAACCTGTTTGTGTGTTACACAATGAAAAAATGGTAATCCCTAGTCAACATGATTAAAAAAAAGATAATCCATGGGAACCGTGATTTGGGAAAATTATCCATGGGAACCATGATTTGGGAGAGATTTCTGATTTCATTGATCATGTTACAGACCTGTGTATTTACTTATATTTAAACATGATGGTGGAGTCATAGAAAATCAATATAAATAGTATTTATATTTCTTCTTTTTTTTTATATTTGATATAAAAATTCAATTTTTATGAAAGTTTGAGTGATGTGAGGATGGTAGTTAATGGATTTAAAGGTTTTGGTTAAAGTTTTTAGGCCTTTATTGAAGGTCAAAGTTGGTGGAATATGAAGCACGGTATTATCAATTACTTTGGGAATATAGTTAGTATAATAGAGTGTTGTAGAAAATGTGATTATTGTAGAATCCATTTTAACACCCATTACGAATTTGTTAGTCCACCATAAATCGAATTGTGGCCACAAGATATTCACTTGACCTAGAAAAGTTTTCTAAAAATATTTATATTATTTAAATAAAAAAATAAGTATTATATACCATCCACATATCTTTATCTTCAATACCTCCTAGGGTAGAAAAACACAAATGTATCTCTTTATTATTGGTCAAGATATTATATTTCCTATTCCATTATATATTCATCTATGTTTGTGACCTATAAGTGGATAAGATATCCAATTTACTAATTCATTATTAACTACATTTATTTGTTAATTATTTCCTATGAAAACCTATGTTAAATGTATATTTATATTATATTTTCTTCATACAATAATCATAACAAATAAAAAATATTATCTCAATCCAAAGAACTAAAGGCATAGTTTGTTTCATAAAAAACTAAAAAAGAATCTTATTCTACAAAAGTTTAAAACATTACATCATAATTGATCTTATAAAGAATCTATTACATACTTTTAATATGGTATAATCATATTCATAATATTGGGAAAGGAAACAAATAAAATGGTATACGATCAAATTCTCAGTATGGGAAAACATATCTATATGTTATCAAATGGATAAATCATAAATATATGAGAGAACATGGGAAAGGATTGGTTTTTTATTACAAATAAGTTTTAACAATAATATTTTTCACTAAATAAATATATGTGGATATGAAATCTCAAATGATAAAATATATACCCAAGAAAAATAGTGAAAAATCAAGAGTTAACAATCTTTAGTCATGGGTTATAATCCTTTGAATCAGTAAAGGAAATTGAATATTAACATAATAAGTAACAAAACAATTTAATTTGGAAAAACAATAAGCATATTGTATCATAATATTTTTTAACTTATCCAATATGGAAGACCCTTTATGTTTTTAGTATAATTCATAAAGGTTCAACCTATAAATTATGAACATATCCATGATGAACTGCACAAAATTATCTAATGAGATATAAATAAATAACTTATTGGTTTTAGGGAGATATATGAACCAATCAATATTTTATCAGACACATGTTTTATATATGATATATATCAATCAATATATCTTAAACACTCATGTGAAATAAATGGATTTGTAATCATTAAATAATGTATCATATAACATGATATAAAAATATGTCTAATTAATTAAAAAATATTAATTATAAAAAGGAATTATTTTAGTAAATTATTTATAATATTATTCAAAAGACACTATTCAATAAAAGTAATATCCTTAAAGTGGAAAACAAAATAAAAACAATGGAAATAATATTATGGATTACATTTCATAAATGATATTCAGAGAGAAGAAATTATGGATCACTTTCACAAATCAATTTGTAGAAGGTAAAAAAGAAAACATTTTAAAAATTAATTTAAAATAAATTAAAATACATGAGTATTGAAAAGGAATAAAATATTTTACAAAATAATTCTAGAGTGGAAGATAAAAATATTAACTTCAATGGTAAATCCATTTTTATGCTTCAGGAAAACTTTTAGGAAACCCACATCATAAATACAGTGACATATTATTTATTTTTAAAAAAATTAAAGAGTAATTTTAAAATTAGAGGGAAAAATCATATATGGATTTAAAAACTTAAATATTGTAACATTATCTAAATGTAAATGTATATATATCTATGATAAACTATCATTTTTATAGAATGTTAATTATTATAAAAATCATCATATTTTATAAATAAATAATTAAACCATTTTAATTCCCTAAAAAATAATGATAAAAATAATCATAATATCATTATTGGTCATAAAAACCCATCTTTTAATGACTATAATCATGTAGAACTAACAATCAGTCTAGATAAGATGTTGAATCAACACCACACCGTACCTTAATTCCCAAATTCCACTACACCTCTTGAAGATCCCAAATGTAAAAAATATATATCATAATCAATTATTTCATAATAGTATTTATATTTATATCAGTTTATATTTTTAATTACTCTATATATGTATATTAGTATGTTATTGTCTTTTTTCATTATCATGTGTGAGTAATCATGATTTTTTATGATCTTGTTTGGAAATAGTGTTGTTGTTAAATATTTTTCTCTCAAATTAAATCATTACAATATAATTAAATGTATAATAAATAATCCTATATAATTATTTATTTTATTATAATTTACCCATATGATACTTTTTGTTATGATTATTAAATTTTAATTATTTGATAAACACTTTTTCAGTGACTTTTAATGAATAAACGATTTTATCTCAATTATAAATTTTAATATTAATGTTACTATTGGATAAACAAAATGAAATAATTATTTACTTTTTTATATCAAATATTAATAGTAATAAGTTTCTAATATTAATCCATTCTTCCTATTTTATTTCATTTTTATGTACGTTTTAGACCTACCCAAACATGATCAGACCACAATTAATGGATGAGAATGGTTATTGAAGTGGTTCATTTTAGAATAAGATATTTGTTTTGTATAATAATGATATTAATTATATATTTTTAATAATTTTTTCATATTTTTATATAATTTAATAAAAATAAATGAAAATAGTTGCAAAAAAAATTATTTTACTTCACAATTGTGCAGGTTTACAAAAAAATGCACAAAAGAAAGTACTATTTTTACTAATTGAATATGGGAAAGGTGGTAAATTATAGTTAATGTGGAATAATGGAAAAATTTTCTAAAAATTAATTATGTAATTCTATAGGATTGAGAGACACAATTTTTTAAATGTAAACTAGAAATATAAATAAGTCACCAATAGAATATTACTCACATCAAGAACTTGAGTATCCTCTCTGCAAAAAGCTTAAAAATAAAGCACACATGCATACATATTTTAAGAAGAATCCAAAAGAAATTAAAATTTTTTAATTATAAGGCATAAAATTTGATTATCAATAGTAAATTGATATTTAGATTTATTTATAATGTGTGGTAAGATGACCCTTTTAAAATTGGTGAGATTGGAATTCTTGTTAATATTTTATCTCATTATATAAAGAGCACATTCTTAACATGTCAAAATGAATAAAAAATGGACAATAATGTTTTGGATAAATTATTTGGAAAATCCAATGATGAAATTATATATTTCAAATATATTCATAATATGTTTATTTTTTTACCTGTCCCATTAATCCATTTTACTTAATATGGTTTTACATCAGTAACTAGTTTTAACAAAATTAATTTATTTTGATGAATAAATATTAAATGGCCATTATTAAAAAATATAGAAAATATAATTAAAAATATTAAATCCATTTTTACATTCATATTCTACAATTTATGGAGATTAATCATAAAATATTCTTTGTATAATGTATAAAAAACAATATTAATGAATTTTGTAACACAAGTTCTATATTATAAATCATAAGTTTAAAAAGTGAAAAAATAATTTAAATTTAAAATAACACTTTAAAAATATTTTCTTCTATAGAAATGGATTTCATAAATTTATAATTCCCACTAATATACTAACATTGACATAAAATTTATGATATTTGGGAAAATAATAATTTGCACTACTTGTCTAAAAAACATTATTTTTTAAAAAAATCTCAGAACATTCTCATACTATTTTTTTTATAATTCTTAAATATTATCTTTAATTTATTGAATTTAAAATATAAAATTTTGATAAATGATTTCTTAATTAAAATTATAACATATATTATATTTTTTTCTCGGAATATTATATTTTCAAATACTAACAATTTAAATTCTTATTTATTGACCATAACTTGTTTACCTTTTGGAAATATATAAATAGATAATATTTAAAATAATATTTTTACATTTTT
The DNA here is from genome assembly GCA_963277665.1 of Viscum album. Classification (NCBI taxonomy): domain Eukaryota; kingdom Viridiplantae; phylum Streptophyta; class Magnoliopsida; order Santalales; family Viscaceae; genus Viscum; species Viscum album. The sequence goes on from OY728129.1 coordinate 6,298,756, forward strand.
TATTCCCAATAGTTAAATGTCTAATTTATTACAATTATATTTAAATGTTGTTGTGGTTTGTTTATGTTTGGTGTGTCATGAAAAATAAACTATATACAAAATTATTTATTTAAGGGGAAATATAAACTGAAATAAAGTGTTTTTATATTCTACACCCTTTAAAGAAAACTTCTACCAAAAATATTACTAATTGAAATAAAAAAAAATATCATACTATTCTCTCATGAAATCCTCATATTACGACATATCTTCTTAAAACATATAATTTTCCATATAACATCAACTATACGAGGCGTATTTTCAATAATATTTTATCTCATAAATCCAAAATTACCTCTAGATGTTCCTGACATGATAAATCACATTCTAGTTTCATATATTATATATTAAGTACATGTGAATGGTTTGGAATGAACATACCAAAATAGTGATATATAATCCAATCTTTTACTTGGGAGATGTCAAGAGGGAGTGACATGAGATATGATATATCCATTATATGATCAAGGATCTCAAAGGGGATAATATATCTCTGAAACAACTTTTTTATATTCAATGACCTCATAAACAAGTTACAAGGTGGTATATAAAGGAACACCCTCTAACCATCATCAATCTATAGATCACATTTATGACTATCCATGTCACGACCTGTCCTTAGGTCCCGTGCCGTGACTACAACAAGCTCGCCTTCCATCACCTAGGGGCTGGTGACTAACACAAAAGGATTAAATCCATATAATGGGAAGGCATTGCCTTTATATAAGTAAACAAACACAATAGAGTACGCAACTGAATTAAGCACAAAGTAAAACTGTATACAAAAGTAAGTGCTGAAAACAAATGGGCTGGAAATACAAGCCAAACAGTAAGTACATTACAACTGGAAGACTAGTAAAACAAAAGTAAAGTAAAGCAGCAACCACTGAGTCATCCTCCTAGAATCCCACCTGAAGGTTGGGTACAGTTGGTATCCTTAGAACCTCGGGTCCATCCGTCCGCTCCGTGTATGTCTCTCCAAGTGATCCACCTCTAGGTACCGTCCAGCTCTACAAGTCTCTACCACGATCAGTTATGTCTGTCATCTGCATCCAACACAACATAGTGCGGGTATAGCCCGTGCAGGGGTGAGTATAACGATACTCAGTAGGGACCCCGAGTCCCCCGAAGGACTCGCAGAATCTACGAAGGATAAACCACAAAAGGAAAGATACAATCACGATGTATCAACCAATTCTACATAGGTATATACCCATACATATACCTAAGTCATCAATCCCATTTCGGCTTCAACTCTCAAGACCAAGTACAACCCAGTCTACAGAGGAATGAAGTCAATCACATTGATGATATTGATTGAAATTCAAGACTCTCCTCACATATGAAAACAGCTTTTGTAGAGTGATAAAGATGATCAGATGTAGTCACTGATCATCTAAGCTGTTGGACCCACGTAGGATACTAGAACAGCTAAGCTATCAGACCCACGTAGGATAATAGACCAGCTACTCTGTCGGACCGACCTGGGATACAATAATAGAATTCAAACTGTCGGACCCACGTATGATACTAGAATAGAAGCAAAATGTCAGACCCACGTAGGATACAAGAATTGTAGTCATCGCCACTGAAACCACAGAGTATTCTAGTATGGTAGTCATCGTCACAGAACCCACTGAGGATTCTATTATGGTAATCATCGTCACCTAACCCATGGAGGATTCCTGTACGGGAGACGTTACAGTCGCAGCCAACTCTAGGGTTCCCGCACATAACATTATCGATTCCGGGAGGGTCCGCTACTCAAGAAAATGGGTCGATACATCAATTATCACAATGTTTAGAGTTGAAGTATCCTAAATTTCATTCTCGTCAAAAGGAACGAAACACGACAAATGGTGCGTCAATCAGACGCCTGGTCTGAGAGATTCATGTATTTTAGTTTCAGGGTTCTGTTGGATTCGTGATTGATCCAACATGAACAAACTCCATCTCAACCCAAATATCTATTAGGGTATACTCAAGGCACCTTATATCTCCAAGGATTCCAATGCCACTGATGGTTCTTCATACGGACGCCCGGTGCCCATGTTATGGATGTTTGTCGAGGGGCGCATGGTTTGTGCATGGTCTAAACAAACCGTGCGGCCAGGTCGTGCGAAGCCTCTGGGTGAGACAGTGGCTACACATGGTTGGCGCACAGTTTCCCAAACCATGCGGCCAATCCATGCGACTACTTAAATATAGGGTTTTAAGTCCCATGCCACTTGGGATTAACCATCATTTCCCCATTCTTCCTCCCACTCGTTCCTTATGGGGAAAATCTAGTTTTCAGAGATTTGGGGATCTCCTTAGATCATTTTGGAGGCACATAGAAGGGGTTTCATGGTGGATCAAAGGGGTTTCTCCATTTTTCACCCCAATGAAAAGCCACCACCTTTCATCAGGATGAACATACCATTCAATAAGAACTGCAGAGGGGTCGGGCCATGTTTCTTTTCCCCGCACCATTCTGTGTTAGAGCGGTAGCAAGAGGCTCATCAAGTTCATAAATCAAGAATCATCTAACATTACAATTTTATACGAATCGTGGATCAAATCGTTTTGGTTGATCCACCTCCAACATGTGTTCCTCAAATGAGGAAGTTAAACAAGAGAATTTGAGAATTCAAATAATGATCCCCTACCTCGATTTCAAGAGCGGAGCACATCAACGAGTCACAAGTGTTGCAGAGGTCGGGTGTCATGGAAGAAGGACATCGATTCCATTGATGTCAGAGTGCGCTAGAATAAGAAGTGTCGTTGGTGACATCATGTTGTTCGTCGGAGGTATTCTTCATCGAGAGAAGAATGATGTTCTTCTATTTCTCTAGAGCACTACCAAAATTCTCTGAACACAATGAAAGCCAAACTAAAATAATAGCTAAGGCTATTATTTTATTAACACGTGAATTTTAAAAATTCAAGCACTCTAATTAATTAATTGAGGGGTAAAATTCATTAGTTAAAAGTGTTGGAAAAAATTAATGGGAGAGAGAGGGAGGTGAAGAGATCACATTGATTAAGGGGAGAGTTGTCAAATTAATTAAGGGGGAATTGTTTAAGGGAGTTATGGGGAGTTGAATGGTTTAGGGAACGTGTGGGTCCCACCACACTAATTCCTCCAATGGGAGGTTATGTGGGTGTGGTCCCCACCTCTATCTACCCTCGGGAGGAAATAGACACCATCCATAAATAAAATTGTGTAATACAAATTTTATTTATTTTATTCTAAATCCCCAAAAATTAATTTTCAACCCACATATAACGCAACTGCGGTAAAGGATCCCTTAAGAAAATACCAGTGCTGCGAGTTCATCGGAGCCCTCAGATTTCATTTCCAAGCACCAGTTCAAAATATAGAAAATCTCACACGTACATTTACGGAACGTACCCAAACAGAACTTCAGAAATTGATTCCAGGCACACCGGGCCTCAGAATCATGTGCTGTCAGAAACCTCATACTCATAAAATCCAAAAGTAATTAAGAAAAAAATTTCCTTTAAATTTATTGGTCTTAAATTAATCCCAACTTTGATATTTACATCCCCGTAATGCTACAACACACACTAGGGAAACAAATGGGGGGTACTGAGCTCGCATTTGAGCCTCCCGCTCCCAAGTGCTCTCCTAGAGATTCCTGTGATTCCAGTGAATGTGCACTAGAGGAATCGAGCACCCAGGTAGGATCCGCTCCTGTCGATCCTCGATCTCCACTGGGACCTCTATGAATGTCTCCCAGTCATCGATGTCCAGCTCCCCATGGTCGTTGTTGGGGACAGGTCGTGCACATATCTCCTCAACTAAGATACATGGAAGGCGTCATGCACCCGATGAAACATAGGTGGAAGGGCTAGGGGTAATCCACCTCACCTACTCTACTGAGGACCTGTAATGGTCTGATGAAACATAGAGATAACTTGCCGCCCCAGACAAATCTCCGTAGACCTCTTAGAGGAGAGACCCATAGGAAAACGTGGTCACCATCCTTGAACTCCAGTGGTCTCTGTATCCTATTAGCATAGGACTTCTGTCTGCTCTATGTAGTCTTCCTTTACTCCTAGAAAATCTGTACCTTCTCCATCGTAGCCTACACCATCTATGGTTTTACAAGTGATGACTTCCCTCAGTTAGTCCACCACTGAGGTGATCTGCAAGGTCGGCCATACAGTACCTCGTAAAGTGCCATCCTGATGGTGGAGTGGTAGCTATTGTTGTACGCAAACTCCACCATGGTTAGGTGAGCCTCTTAGCTGCAACCAAAGTTAAGGACACATGTATGGAGCATGACATCAAGAGCCGGAATGGTCCTCTCAATCTGGCCATTCGTCTGAGGATAAAAGGCGGTTCTCAAGCGAAGCTGCGTCCCAAAAGGAACATGTAATCCCTTCCACTGCCGGGAAGTGAATTAGGAATCTCGATCAGAAATGATAGACGATGACACACCATGAATCCTTAAGATCTCATGAATTTAGAAGCGTACCAAGATCTCTACCGAGCCCGGATCTCTGATCGGTAGGAAGTTGGCCGACTTGGTGATTCAGTCAACAATAACCCAGATAGAGTCGTGTCCTCTGGATGTACATGGAATCCCTATCACGAAATCCATGGATATCCCGTCCCACTTCCACTATGGGACATCTAAGGGTTGTACCAAGCCTGCTAGTACCTGGTACTCCACCTTCACTTGCTGAAAAGTGAGGCATCGTGAAAGAAACTTTTCTACAATCTTCTTCATACCCAGCCACCAGTGATGATGTCTGAGGTCTTAATACATCTTCACCACTATTGGATGTACTGCTAGAGGGGAAGTTTGAAACTCCCCCAGCACCTGCTCCTGTAATGAAACATGTACCATAGTACGTCCTCTGAAAAAGATGGTGTGCTCCTCTCCTTCATAAAATCCATTAGGCGCCTTCCCTCTGAATATCTGAGCACGTCACGTCTCACAATCAACATCCCCATGCTGTGCCTCTTTGACTTGCTAGAGGAGTAGAGAAGTGACTATAGAAAGGTTGCTCCATATCTATCCACAAAGTATGTCTGCAATGCGGCTAGCTGCTCTTTCGCCTCTCCAAGTAATTGAATGATCGATCTCCTGCTGAGAGAATCACACATAACGTTCCCCTTCCCAGGAGTATTGACTATCTCAAAGTCATAGGACTAGAGGAACATGATCCATCGCCACTATCTCAGGTTCAGGTTCTTATGGAAGAAGATATACCTAAGACTATAGTAGTCAGAGTAAACTGTAAAGCACTCGCTAATCAGATAGTGTTGCAACATCTTCAAGGCAAAGGCAACTGCTCCTATCTCTAGGTCATGGGTAGCGTAGTTCTTCTCATGTTGTCTCAACTTCCATGAACCATACGTGAACACTACTCACTCCTACATAAGGACACACCCAAGTCCGGTCCCTGATGTGTCGTAGTACACTACGTACCCAACGCCCTCCTTCGGTAGCCTCAAAATGGGCACACTGGTCAATCTCTGCTTCAGCTCCTGAAAGCCCTGCAAAAATCTATCTGACCACACAAAGTGTTTCGCCTTCTTCACCAAGGCTGAAAGCGGCGCTGCAACTCTTGAGAAATCTATCACAAATATCCAATAGTACCCGGCCAGTCCCAGGAAACTCTGCACCTCTATCACGCTCTTGGGTGGCTCCTAAGCAGGTACTGCCTTGGTCTTCACTGGATCCACTGCAACTCCTGCCTCCGAGATGATGTGTCCCCAAAAGTGAACCTATCGAATCTAGAACTAGCAATTCCAGAGCTTACCATAAAGCTGGTGCTCTCGGAGAGTATTGAGTACAAACCATAAGTGGTAGGCATGCTCCTCCTTAGTAGTCGAGTAAATCAGTATGTCATCGATGAAGACTACAACAAAACGATTGAGGTAAGGATGGAAGATACTATTCAGGATACTCATGAACACTTCTAGTTTTTTGGTTACGCCGAAATGAATAACCAAGAACTCATAGTGCCCATACCGACACCTGAAGGTCGTCTTCTGCATATCCTCGTCTCGAACTCTGAGCTGATGATAGCCTGAACTGAGCTCTAACTTCGAGAACCATTAGGATCTCTTGAGCTGATCAAAGAGGTCATAAAACCTCTAGAGTGGGTACTTTTTCTTCATGGTCACCTGATTCAGGAGACGGTAGTCAACACACTGTCACCATCTCCCATTTTCCTTCTTGGTGAACAAAATCGGAGCAGCCCAGGGTGAAACACTAGGTCAGAAAAATCCTTTCCATTGCATTTACTCCAGTTGTACCCGCACCTCATGAAGCTCGGAGAGAGCCTTCCGATATGCTGGAGTAGATATCGGTGCTATATTGGGGTACCTGTCTATGTATAAGTCTACCACTCTGGGAAGAGGTATTCCGGGAACATCATCTGCAAAAAATTCCGTATACGGATCCACCACAACAGAAAACCTCCGACTCCGCACATCAACCACTCCAAGGATGAGACTAGCCAACTAATGTGTGATCGGTTTCCCTCTCCTCTTCGTAAGTCCATCCCGCAAGGCAAAGGCTCCCTTTTTGGTGGTGATGGTGAACCTGGTCCCATTAGTGCTGGCACACCACACCTTACATCTAATACAGTCTATCTGGGCATGGAATGTAGATAACCAGTCCATAGCCAAGATGACATCGTAAGGCATCAATGCCACTACATAAAGATCCTAGCCGAATATCTCGCCTCCTAGAGTAATCTCACACTGCCGACAGTAGTGCTAAATCATTGAGTCTACTCCCAAATGAGTCTCTAGCCTTAAGGATCGAGCCAACAACTCTGTCGGAATCTCTGAGCTCCGAATAAGGGCATCGACAATAATAAAATGACTCGCACCTGTGTCTATGAGAACTGCAGCAAGGGTGGAGTAGACATAGATAATAACTCAAATCATATCAGGTGCGCCATGGTCGTAGTCCTTGAATGCCAGGAGATGAGCCTGCCTCTGTCCACCAGCTCTCTATGTTCGGGTTGGACCTCCTGGTGGTGGTGGTGGTAGAGCCTCAAAGCGTCGTCCACCACCCGTTACTCAGCCAGCTCCTCTGCCTCATCTGCCTACCCCCTGCGGATCGCCATGGTCGAACATCTGCCTCTAAATGGGAGGTCCCTCTACTCTCTGCTACTTGTCCTCATGGTGGGTCGGATAGTCTCAAGCCATATGAACCAACCCGTCAAACGCATAACACTACCTTCTCCACATATAGCTAGCTCAGTTTCATGTTCCCCGCACAACGGAACCTATATCATGTGGTCACACACCTAATGTCCTGGTCCACATGGACCTCTACGTCAACTGTGTTCTACTTGCTGCAGAAGACTCCGCTATGTGTCACCCTGCGGTGGGTCCCGCTGCTGGTGTCGGCTCAGCGAGAAAGATCTCTATAATAAGGACTCGCTTCAGCACTCCCGCCTGCATTGGAATGCTGAGGGAGATCATCGAAGCCCTGAACTCACGTATGAGTTCCTACTCAATGGTTAGGGCCATATATAATGGGTCTCATACCATGTCTGTGGAGTAGCGCGAGAGGTTGGTAAACCTCGCTGAGTACTAAGCTACTGTAATGCTGCCCTACCGCAGATGAAGTAACTCCTGAATCGGTACCACATGAAGGGTGACAGGAACAAACTCCTAGCGGAAGATACTCTCTATGTTTATCCAAAGTTGAGAATCCTCGTCATGCACCTGGAGCATTAGGCTCCACCATCTACCTGCTGATACGTACAAGAGACTCGTAGTAAGGACAACCATAAGGTCTGCTGGTGTCCCTACCAATATGAAAACCCTGACGATAGATTCCAACCAATCCCCAACTGCCAGAGGGTCCATCTCCCCACGGAACCTAGGTTGCCTCTGTCGCTGGAACTTTTGAAACGCACTCAAAAGGTGTGAACTCTTATCTGCTGGGGCTGGTTGTATCGGTGGCCCAACGGGTAGTGGTAACATTGGTGCCTCCGCTGGGATGGGGCCCTGCACCGAGGCCTCACCGCTCAGTTGGATGCCATCATGTATGCGACTTAGAACCCTAGGTGGATGCCTTCGTGGGGACATCTGTGAAAAGAATCAGTTGCGCCATGGTTAAAACAGTATACCTAGTGAGCTGACACAAAGTATTCAAAAAGAAAACTATTGAAACACGCATGCAATCAGTTTTTTCATGCACTGTGTAAGAAATTAGAGGTCAGGGTCCTAGTGTATGGATATGTCGACCGCCGCAACAAAACTGGACTCCCTAGACTAAAAACTAGAAACAATACCCTTAACACTATTCCTTCACAGAAAATAAATATTAGAGTCCTGAGTTCTGCTATAGAACCGACTCATCTGATACCAATTTTTCACGACCCATCCTCGGGGCCCGTGTCGTGACTACGTCAAGCCCACCTTCCATAGGCCAGGGGTAGGTGACTAGCACCAAATGGGTAAATACCTATACTAGGAAGGCATTGCCTTTATAGAAGTAAACAAACACAACATAGTACACAATTGTATTAAGAACAATGTAAACTATATAAAAATGTTAGTGGTGAAAAGAAAGGGTCCAGAAATACAAGCCCAACAGTTAGAACAGTTCAACTGAAAGACTAGTAAAAAAAATGTAATGTAAAGATGCAACCACTGAGTCATACTCAGGGAATGCCACATGAATGGTGGGTACAATTGGTCTCCTCAGCTCCTCAAGTCTGTCGATCCGCTCCGTGTACGTCTCTCCATGTGATCCACCTACGGGTACCGTCCAACTCTAAAAGTCTCTTCCACGATCAGTGTTTTCCATCATATGCATCCAACACAATGTAGTGTAGGCATAGCCCATGCAGGGGTGAGTATAACGATACTCATTAGGGACCCCGAGACCCTCGAAGGTCTCCCAAAATCTAATAAAGAAAAAACCACAAAAGGAAAGATACAATCATGAAGTATCAACCAACTCTAATTAGGTATATTCCAATACATATACCTTAGTCATCAATCCTATTTTCTCTTCAAATATTGAGCCCAAGTACAACCCAGTCCACACAGGAATGAATTCAATCACATCGTTGATAATGATTGAAATTCAAGACTCAGCTAACACATATATACATCTTTCATAGAGTGATAAAGATGATATGATGTAGTCACTATCCTCTAAGATATCGGACCCACGCATGATACTAGACCAGCTAAGTTGTAGGACCCACGTAGGATACTAGACCAGCTACTCTGTTGGACCCATGTAGGATACTAGAACAAAATTCAAACTATCAGACCCACGTAGGATACTAGAACAGAAGTCAAACTATCGGACCCACGTAGTATACCAGAACAGTAGTCATCGCCGTCGAACCCACAGAGGATTCCAGTACGGTAGTCATCATTGTCGAACCCATGGAGGATTCCAGTATGGTATTCGTCACTGCCAAACCCATGGAGGATTACCATATGGTAGACGTCATAGTCACAACTAGCTCTAGTGTTCCCGCACACAACATGATCGATTTTTGGAGGGTCCACTACTCGAGAAAAAGGGTTGATACCTCAAATATCACAAAGTTAAGAGTTCATGTATCATGATGTTTCGTCTCATCAAAAGGAACCCAACGCGATAGACGGAAGGTAAATTAGACACCCGGTCTGAGAGATATTTCCCTTTTAGTTTTGGGGTTCAGTTGGATTCGTGATCCATCCAACATGATAATATTCAATATAAACCCAAATCTCCAGTGGGGTCTACTCACGGTGCCTCCTCACCCCAAGGATTCAATCACCATTGACAGTTTGTCAAACGGACTCCCGGTGAAAAAGTTATGGAGGTTTGTGTTGGGGTGAATTGTCTAAACAAAATGTGTAGCCAGGTCGTGCAGAGTCTCTATGCGAGACAATGGCTACTTCACGGTTGGCGCATTGTTTTCCAAACCATGCATCCAAGCCATGCAGCCACATAAAACTAGGGTTTTAAGTCTTGGGCCACTCATGATTTTCCATCCTTTCCCTGTTCTTCCTCCCACTCGCACCTTATGTGGGAAATCCAATTTTCAAAGGTTTGAGGAGCTCCTTAGCTTGTTTTGGAGGAAAATAGAAGGGGTTTCATGGTGAATCAAAGGGGGTTCTCCATTCTTCACCCCAATGTAATGTTGCCACCTTTCATCGTGATGAATACACTATTCAAGAAGAACTGCGGAGGGGTTAGGGCCCTGTTTGTTAGGCCCGCACCATTCTGTGTTAGAGTAGTAGCATGCGGCTCATCAAGTTCATAAATAAAGAATCTTCAAAAATTACAATTTATTACGAATTTTGGATCAACTCATTTTGGTTGATCCACGTCCTCCATTATTTCCATGAATGATGAAATTAAACGAGGGAATTTGAGAATTCAAATAATATCCCCTACCTCGATTTCAAGAGCGGATCACAACAACAAGTCACAGAAGACAAGCATCGCAGAGGTCAAGCGTTGGGGAAGAAAGAAGTCAATTCCATTGACATCAGAGTGTTACCAAAGAAGAAGCATCGTTGGTGACTTCGCGTTCTTCGTCGGAGGTATTCTTCATCGAGAGAAGAACTATTTTCTTCAATTTCTCCACAGCTCTCTAAAATTATCTAAACACAACGAATGCCAAACTAAAATAATAGCTAAGGCTATTATTTTATTCAAATATGAATTTTCAAAAGTCAAACACTCTAATTAATTAATTGAAGGGTTCATTTACTTAATTAAATGTGTTGGCAATAATTAATGGGAGAGAGAGGGTGGTGAAGAGATCACATTTATTAAGGGGAGAGTTGTCAAATTAATTAACGGGGAATTAATGTGGAGTGTAAGGGAGTTATGGGGTGATGAATGGTATAGGGAACTTGTAGGTCCCACCACACAAAATCCTCTCATGGGAGGTTATGTGGGATTGTGCCCGACCACTAACTCCCCATGGGAGGAAATAACCACCATCCATAAATAAAATTGTGTAATAAAAATTTTATTTATTTTATTCCAAATCCCCAAAAATTAATTTTCAACCTGCATAAAATGCAATTGTGGTAAAGTTCCCCTTAGGCGAATACCGGTGCTGCGAGTTCATCGGTGCCCTCAGATTTCGATTCCAAGTACCGGTTCAAAATATAGAAAACCCACAGGTACGTTTAGAGAACGTACCAGAACAAACCATCAGAAATTGATTCTGGGCACACTGGGCCTCAGAATCACGTGCCGTCAGAAACCAAAGACTCGTAAAATTCCAATGTATTTAATAAAAAAATTTCTTGAAATTTATAGTTCTTTACAGTACAAAACTCTTTTTTTCGTATTTATATTAAATTCAAATATCACTAAATTGTTTTAAACTTCTACAAAATTTCTTATAAAATTATAGGCCTTATGAGATATCCATTTATCATCATTCCATCAGGTCAAAATTCTACAAATCTTTCAATAAAATTTCCTATATGGATCAATATGAATTCTTGAAAACAATCTTTTCTTATATGGAAACCCTATCATGGGAATGTTTTATTCCCAATGTCCTTGGAAATATTTTTAATAAGATGTTTTTATATACCAAGGAGTTTGAATTATTCCCTTAAAATGAACATCATTCTGAGGGTGATAAAAACTGTTATAAATATTATTTATCTCCAAATATGTTAAAGTAATTTTCTAATACCTTAGAAAAAACCCTGGATCTTGAACTAATTTTATATTAGGTGGAATTATGTCTATCCTTAGAACATTAATTTTTTATATTTTGAGGGGTTGGTCATGTGATAAATAATATTTTATGAAAATAAAATTTGTTGACTCTATAAGGAATTCAACAACAAAATAAAAGGCATTATTTCCATTAAGTGTATTAGAAAGTTATATAATGAAATGCATGGTGATGGTTTATCATTTTTATATAGGTACCGATATTGTTTTTCCAAAATAACATTTTATTTTTGTCATTTATCTTTTAAATATATGAAAAACATGTATCATAATATTTATTTTAAAATTCCTATATTCTTACTAATCTATTAATACATTTTCTTTATAACTATATGTATATTCATTGTTCTTGGAAAAGTAAAGAATGGTAAGATATGAACATAATCCACATGTTACCACTTCAATTAATGTTATTACAGGAAAAACATCTGGGTTCAATATTTTTTAACTCATTATTTTTAAAATATGAACTAAAAAATAACCACTTCCCATTTTTGTAAATTCACATATCCTTCAAGGATTCTTTGATCATTATGTGAATAGATGATCAGGTAGTAATTTGAGAAATGTAGTATTTATCACCTTTTATATTAAATTAAAACTCTTCTTTTGAATTTCGATAAGTATTGGATATTCTTCAATCCACATTGATGACATGGAATGATCATTTTTCTTTCGTAGTGCATAATCCACCTTAGTTTCTGTCCCCATGTGGTAATGTGTTTATTACTAAAATAAATTTATCATTTCAAATCAATTTATTAATTTAATATTCAACTAATTCTATTGGAATATATATTTCATTATTTATTGGTTTGTATATATATATATATATAAATATTTTAATGTCAGATATATTATTTCAAAATAATTAATACAAATATCATTATGTCTATCTCCAAATCATGTGTCAGGTAATTCTAATCACGTGTTTATTAGCTGTCAAGGGGAATTTGTGAATAAATTATCATTAATAATGAGGAAAAATAAACATTTATTCAATTGTACATCATTCCATATGAATATTCCTTCCAAAATTTAGATTAATGCAAGTGCGGTGAAGTGATCAAACTCTGCTTCTGTTCATTAAAATGTACATTAAATTCCTATATGAAACATATCATCCCATTGGATAATGATATCATGTTTTGTGGATTAAAAGTCATTCAAACTTTTCTCATAATAATTCTATATTATTCAAATCACCTACGAAATCTATTTATCTCAGTAACTAGGGTTGTTTTTTTGACATTATTCAAAAACATCTTTATTTAGAAGATCCATAGATATTTCCTTTCTTCTGTTTTAGTGACCAAATAAGGATAATTCCTATATCCATAATTGAAATATGAATAACATGGAATATAATTTACTATTTCTTAGCGTTATCAAAATAATCCATTAAATTACCTTCATGCACATCCTATTGCTAAGAGAATGTCATATTTAAAGACAACCAGAAACTGGTCTAAGAGGTCTCTAAATACTATATTCCATAGAACAATAATGAAAGCAGGTTAATTAATTTGTAAAAATATAATCCATATGAATTCCAAATTATCATAACTCATATCAAATGTTCTCTTATATATATATATAATTACCTATAAGACTTAACTGATTTTATCATGATTTGAGGTCATAATTTATGATGTATTGTGATCCTATGAGTTAATCTAACATATCATTGATTAAAAATAGAGAATAAATATTATTTCTATTAATGTTAATACCCTCGTGATAATGAATTCAAATTAATGTTGACCTATCATTCATTTTTTTTAAATATAGATGGGTTACCCCATGGATAAGCATAACAAAGAAAAAAACTGTTTTTCAGATTATCTTGTATAATCTTATTTACTTATTACAACTCAATTGGGGTTGTTATATAATAATATTTTAATATTTTAAAGGGTTAATGTGTGACATGAATTTAAAAATCAACCTCATGATCTAGGGAATACAAGGATAATCATATATATATATATATATTCCTATAAAATAGGCATGTATCCAATATTGAAATCCTACAAGATCATTTAGTCTATAATTACATCATCTCAATGTATAATGAACCATATAGAAGAAATTTCACCGAAATGGTGGAAAAATATTCTATATATCGATATTTTAAAATAGTATAATTCATGATATAAAATAAAAATGTTTTGTCCTGAAAATTAATATTTGATTTAAATAGTGAAAGAAAATAAAATCAAAATATTATGTGAATTTAAACAAAGAGAAGAAAAACTAGATCCACATGATGTATCATCGCATAATATTATATTTTATGAGAGTAAAATATATTGGACATAATCTTTCTTAAACCATTTCATTCACATATAGTTAAATATTATACACTTGAGTTGGTGAATCAATATTCCTATAAATCATAAATGATATGAAAAAATATGTCGAAAAAGAATAAAATAAGTAATTCATGGCACTAGAGTAAATAATGAATATACCCTTCATCACATCATTATTACAATACACATTAGTACTAGTGGTACCATAAACTACTCTGTGGTTTATTTTTTTATCTTTTGGAGGCATATTCACTTCATTAGATGTGGGGTTAGGGAAATTATTTAAATAATATCTAAAATCAATTAAATTTAAGAATTAATTATTGGGAATGATATTATTTAAGAAATTTTTTTCCTCTATTACATTGATTGGAAAGATCAAACATTATGAGGATCATTATATTTATAGTTCATCTTCTCAAACATTAAACACTTCTATGTTCATAAGAGTTGGTGACTCAGGTTCTTTATATCACAATTTTTACTTATGAGATTTCTAATTTCATTCCCCAAAGTGAATTATCATTATATCCTCAATCATAATCTAAATTCCTTTCTACCTCCATAATAATGAGAGTCTCTAATTTATAGCATCACTCTTAACAAACATTATATAATCTCCTCAAATCATTGTATTTTTATTAGGTAAAATTTATTTTAGATGGTTATCCCAAATCTAATAAATAAGTGATCTGTTTTTCTATTACAATCATGCATAAAACATGGGGAATACCTTATATGGTATGTATGATTTTAATCATATGTGGGAAGGTGTTCATTTTAAATTTTACAAACCTCAAAGAATTTTCTCTAAATGTTAATGCAATGATTATTAACAAAATATATCACAAATCTCACTTTCTATAACTCCACCACTTCAATAGTGTCTATGTCATATTATTTCATTATATTATTCATGTTCACCTGGAATTTGTTATCCAATCATTGTTAATTGAAAATAGATAAGAAAAACATATCATGTTCTTATTACTAAATAATGAAAAATATCATTTCCACCAAATTGATGCATTTCTCAATAATTTCTAATTAAAATAAGAACTACATGAGGGTGGATGTTGTCAGATAAAAGAACAAATCATGAGATTCTCTTTCCTTTTGTGCTGCATAGATCAACATTGTTTGAAATATAAATCAAATGTTTTAAGGAGTTTATTGAGAGTCATAAAATGGTTTTAAACTTTTTCTTCTATTCTATATGGTTTATAATTAATACAATCATCACATTTACCATCATAATCATTATCTACTTGATTTCTCCTTTCTATATATATATAGATATAATAAATATTTTAGTGTTAAAGACAATGATACATAATCTATAATTGAAAACTATTAACCTAAATATGATAAACCATAAATGACCCATGTATTCTAACTTATATATTTCTATATTTTTATATTGGGTTTTTATTAACTATATCCCATTATATTATCTAATCATACCATAATGATGTATAAGGAGAAATTTGATTTACATGGAATATCCCGTGAGAGATTCACACCATCTAGGTAGAGTATAACCACTCATCATTCACCTCGTGAGTATTGAGTTGAAACATGACCAAATTTATATTGGGTTATTACCATAAGGATTATATGTACCAAAAACTCATCCATTATCCAATATCTAGATAAGAATTGGATTTGTTGAAAACTATACAATATCTAATTTTATGACACTTCATGATTCTATATTATATATAGACTTATACCTAGATAATTCACCAATGTTCTCTTTGCCTAATCATAAAATTATCTAAAAAAGTCTTCATAAATAACAAAATATTTCTCTGAAACAAACTATTAAAACCCAAGGTAGACATTTTTTTGTTTTACATTTTTCAATAAGAAATACATTTCAACTCATTCAATATCTAAAAATCCCGAGAACATATGGTTATGTTTTTTTTATGGGTAGCTATATGATCAATATATTCTATAACATATTTGATCATTCCTCCATATCAAATATAAACTAGACTCCCTTATAGACATCACACAAAACAAAATCATCTTCATATCCTAGGGAATATAAACATAAGAAATCTAGTGAACTGAAACACTAAATAATGGGTAAAATTATCAATAATTAATCAAAGGGTCATATCATAAGCAGATGATCAAATATGTGTTGGGAGAAATTTATTTTTAAAAATAACATGAAAGATTAAGGATTTTCCAAATATTAGTTTATATGGTCATTAAATATCAAATAAAAACATTTAGAATAGAAAATGTGATTATAGTCATGAGAAAAAAATGATCCATTGGGAATATTCCTTAGAATATGGAATGTAAATGTTTTATTCCATTGTGAAATAACATAACATAGAACATTAAAAACCATAATGACCTGATATCATTATATTTTGAGAATATCCAAGAAGGAACACCCTAAATGTTGTGTGTTCAGTCCATGAATTTGTATACATTAATTTTTGAGCATATCTATGATGACACATCCTACATTATCTAGTGAAAAATAAAGTATTGATCAATACATTGGAATTTGATTAGGATCCCACCCATCATGATCCATATATATGTATTATATAAGATAAGATTCATTCAATATATCCAAAAAACTGATGGTATTAATTTCAGTATCATATCAGTACCACAATAAAAAAGAAGTACTTCTTAGTGAAGGTTCTTTTAATTGACATGAAATAAATCTGGTGAATCTAAAAACAATATTGAGGAGGTTTAATCAATCTACATAGATATATATATTTTGACCATCAGCATTGGTTTCAATTGAACCTGCTCTCGATTCCCCTCTTTAGAGGCAATGTGGACCCACTATATGACTATCATCTCCCTTGCTCGGTTCCACTCATTAGAGGTGAAGATAAACCTATATGACCTCCCTCTCCCATACCTTGATCCCCTCCTTGATATAAAAACATACCTATTTAAAGGATTCATCATCCTTCTCATAATCATCCTAAATATATTATTCCTTAGGGGGTAATTTCTTTGTAATTTATCTCTACATTAATGATATTATATATAGTATAAATTATATTACACTCTATTTTTTATTGAATAAGTAATTGTTGTAGTGTCAATTTTTATTTTCTCCTAGAAAACTCACTCAAATAGAGTTAATTTATATATAGAATATGGAATGGGGTTAAATTTGTTGTAGGTATGGACTTGGTTATCACAATTATTGGCTATTAATTTTCTAGATTAATTAGATATATATTATTTGATATAATATTCAATAAAGTTGATAAAAAGGATGATCATGAAACTACATTATTAACAAATTTGGAATATTTGGGAGCATATATAATTTACAACATTCACATTAAATATAAGTAAAAATTATTTCATCAGTATTCTTAAAATGTATCCCTGGAAGAATTAAAATAGGAAATAGGTACACTACATATAGTAAAAAGATATTGTGTCCTCTAAGGTGAATCATCATCAATGATAAAAGGGTTGTGTTATCTTTTATATCCATGAAAGACATATAGATTAGAATATTTTGGGAATGAATGAAATATCATGAGCTCATGTAGAATATAATATTTTTGCAAAAACTATTTTCTTATGAAAACACATTTAATTATATATATTTTATTTATTATAAAAACTGTTAATTTATAATTTTATAAATTAATCATCATTTCATATTCAACATTTCAATAAAATCTTATGAATACGTTTTCATATTTTTCAAAAGTGATTATTTTGTATCTAAATAGTGAAAAATAACAAAAACCATTACATTCATTACATTAATATAAATGAATAATGTATTGATTTTATAAAGCCATTATATATTATAATTAAATAAATAAATATATATATATAATAAATCAAAAAAATACTTTTTTGCATTTATAAAATTGATGTATATAAATTTTCAAACACTAGTAATATATTTATCTAAATACTAATTTATTCGATTACATTTAAAAAATTAGTTTTCTTTACCTATTGAAATTATATCCATTAAATATACATTTTATTATAGATCAATATTATCATATTATATAATAAATATAATTCTTTTTGATAAAAAGTGTATAATTACTATTATAAATGTTGATGACCATGATATTAATAAAAATATTATTTTTAAAGAATTGTTTTATTATTATTTTGTGACATTTATATTATAAATTACATTTATCTACTCAAAATAATGACAGAATAATATTGTTTAAAAATATTTAGGATTATAGTAATAGATATTTTTTTTATTAAATAAATTATAATATTAAGAAATAATAATTGAATTTATATCAATTTTGTTAGAAAATAGTTTTTCAATAAATATTTTTTTATTTTAAATGTTTATTTTATCATGATTATAAATTGAATATCAT
This sequence comes from Viscum album, assembly GCA_963277665.1. NCBI lineage: Eukaryota > Viridiplantae > Streptophyta > Magnoliopsida > Santalales > Viscaceae > Viscum > Viscum album. The sequence continues at coordinate 6,317,179 of OY728129.1, forward strand.
TAAATTCATAAAAATGGATTCTGAACACATAGAAATTTAGATAGAGAGATATTTTATATGTTTAGTAAAATATAATTTATATAGGATAAAACACGTCCCCACTTTAATAAAAATTAATGGTATATATATATGAACATATAATTTTAACATTATTGATGAAGAAACAACATCTTCCAAATCCTAAATTAAGATTCTATCATGGATAAATTTTAAAATGTTCATTTGTTTCCTTAGTGATAAAATGATTAGGTCGTCTAATTTCTTCCATTATTCATCTATGTTTGTTATAAATAATAACTGATTGGATTCATGTTTATATATCATATGTTTAGTAAGAAAAAAATTAAATTTTTGATTCATCCCTTTTTATATTAAATTTTTTTTATTAAAGACTCTTTGTAGAAGGTTTGGGATATTTATTTTCGATTGTACCAGTTGGATTAAAAATTAATATATTTATATATAAATTTATATGGGGAATAAAATCCAATACTTAATGATAAAAGTTAGATTAATTTACCTAGAAACGCATCTATGTTCGCCAAGGCCTTTTAAAAAAATTTAGATTATGAAATTGTAAACCCATCAGTAGATGGATGAATAAATTTTTTTCATCCTTTTGAAAATTCAAGAACTGGTTGATTTGAAATTAAGTGTAAGAGAATGTGATATAAAAACACTTTGTTTCTTGATGTGAATGTCATATTTTTCATCATGAATACAATGTAGTGGAAATTAGAAACACTGACAATAATCTTACCAAAATACTTTTTGATCCAAAATATTAGAATTCAATTATAAATTTGATAAATGACTCATTTGGTTTTTCATAATACAATAACCACAATTTTAATCGATAAAATAATTTCATTTGATCTTTAATAGGTTAATCATGCTTTTTGGATCAGTGGCCAAAAGATGATTTCTATTAATGAATTGGAGAGAGACAATAAGTACTATAAGTAGAGTGTGAAATGTATTCAATTTTATCTTTTGTACTTAAGCTATATGATATTAATTGTATCTATTGTATTAATTTCAAAGAATTGAATATGATTTTAGAGTTTCTTCATGAGTCATTTAGTGAATCTCAGATACATAATTGATTCCATGATATAAATAAAGTCATTAAAAATATGGTCTTGATTATATAAAGGTACATTATTTCTATAATTATTGGTATATACCTACCAAAATCACCTCATGTGATAGAGATTCTGGTCATCACACCTTCTAGGGGATAACAATGGGTAAATTTTGATGGCATTTATGTATTATTTAAAAAAAAATTCAATTTTTTAATTATTTCATGAGTTTTTAAAGATTTAAATACAACCCCCGAATTGATATAATTATGAACACAAAATATGTATGGGACCTAAAGGAATTCATGATTATCATTCATTAGTGAGTTTTGGTGCCAACCGTTAATGTTTCCAGAGTCTATTGGAATACCCTTCGTAACCTATCTTGTGAGACGATGATCTTTCCCATTAATAACAAAGAATAGAGGCATATTTATATAGAATTGAAAAATGAGTCATTTGATACTCATGTAAAGGTTATATTAATTTAATATTTATATATAACTAATTTTAAAAAATATGAGTAAGATATTCTAATATAAATATAATGTAATATGTTTTATCATTTCTAGGTATTTCATTCAATTTGACATTCTTAGATCCATTTCCTTCCCACAAAACATGAAAAATAAATAGAGACAGTTTAAATGGAGATTATTGCATGACTTTAATAAAAGTTCTCTAGTCTCCTGAAAAATGTATGAATATTTTACTAAAGGAATTTTTTTGCAAAATAGAAGATAATTGTGAACATTAATAAAGATTCCTATCATGAGGTAATAAAATATATTTACAATCTCTTAATCACAGCAACAAAATATAATTTTTGTTCATGTTTATATTTTTTAAAGGAATAAACAAAAAAATTAAATTGTATAATGAGAAAAAAGACATTGCTCACATCGCTAGGTATCAGTTTTTTTAGAGAAAGAATAGTTTTGGTTTTTATTTTATTTATTTTTATTTATATCATTTTATTAAAACACAATGTTTTCCCTAACCTATTTCTATATTGATATACATGATAATCAATTAGGTCATTGTAATGGATAATCAATTTTTTTTTTAAAGTGCAGAGGAAAACCAGATGGAAATTTTTTAAATAGCAATACAATAGATTGTGGAGTAAGTACATTTCATAACAATTTCATATTATTAATTAGGTAATATTATGATGTTCAAATATTAAGAAAATAATTGTTTATATATTAGTATTAATATAATAAAAATAAAGAATTAGGGGATGTGAACCCTTCATAATCATCATTAGTTTCCCATAATGATGTAGTTGGAATAGTTTTAGGGAAAGAGCATACTAGACATATACTGGTGATGCGTTATGGGACTATTTCATCAGCTGTCTAGTGAAGGGAAACATCATCCATTACTAGTACCCCTAACAGGGGTTTGAGTTGTGTCATTGATGAGTAATAACATAGATTATTGTAATATAGAAAAGAATATGTGCAAAGACCGTACACTTAATAGAGAATATAGGATCTTTGGTAGTAGGAAATCGAAAATAATTTAGTTTGAATATTATAGATGATGATTGACATGACCCCCAAGGAAATATCTATCCTTATATGTCATATCTCTAAGGAAAATTCTAAATCCATAGATTAATAACTTATTTAAAATATAAAAATAATACATCAATAAATAATATAAGGTCTCGGCCTGAAAAAATTACATAAGAATTTATTAAATAAATAATTCACATTGAGTACCTTTTCAGGTATAGAGTTTTAGAGGGTTAGGGAATAGCTATTATATTATATCTCAAGTAATTACAAAGTAGAAACTTCTACCCAATTTCCATTTTTTTCATAAAATATAAACTTCTCAAAAAATGTCATGTCCAGTTCCATGTTTTAGACAACATCAATTTTCCTTCATCCCATCAATGACCCTATTCATCTTTATGTCATATGAAAAACATTTTTAAATTTTGGATAAGAATAAAAAAGCTCAGTATGGGTTATTAAACAAATAAAGAAAACATTAGGACATTAATACATACATAACATAATCTCTTTAACATATGTCACAGAATCACATGAATTTTGAATAACACATTGAAATCCTAAATAATAAATGTAACTTTAGGCATCCATATCATAAATACAATGTTTCTATCAGAGCTACGTAGGGAGATACATTTGGAATACCCATCACCATATATTCCCTAAATCACTTCGGAGAAACATTCACGTTTACCACCATCACATTACCCAATGAATTTGAGAGCTATCTCATTCTCCCCCTCCCTAGGTTTATCACGGAATCACTAATATATGTAAATAATTCCCAATGAAAATAATATAATCATAAAACCTAACATAAGAATAATGTAATTATAACATTCCAAAACTGAAATCAAAATATATATTTTCTTGATATTGAACATGATATTAAAATAATAAATCCAAAAACCATTTTCAATACCAAAATATGTAAATTAATATATGGTATTTATTTTTCTTTTAAAAACATTCTGGCTTTTTCAGGAAGCCAAAGATCAAATAATACTCATGGTAGAGGAAAGGTCATTGTCACCGCGTACATTAAAAACAACAATTATTTTTTTCCTTTAGCAAAACGCCTCCTCGAAAAAGATTTCCTTTGAATGAAATGAAATTTTAAATGTTTTTATATAGTGTATAAAATATAGTTGTTTATAAAAAGATATATTCCTTAATGAATGGACATTGAGATGAAGTCCCATACCTCGTGTCAGACTTGGCTCATTCATTATTTAATCTCATGAGTAATAAACTAAAGATAATTTATACTTTCTTAAAATACTTTTAAATTTTATTATTCCTTTTATATCATATATTACCATGTTATAAACATTATGTAATCATTTATGTTAATAACTATTGTTTTGTTAATATTTGGTACTTGAGTCAAAAATGAATTTCTTATATTTACAAGTTGTTTATGTGGTAAAAATTCCATTATGTATAAAATGATATCAACTATTTAGATATCATATATATCTAATATATCCAGTATATATATGTCTACATAAATGTATATAACATTTGGAGTTACGAAATGAAATGCATAATTCATGGAAATGGTAAGTCGTACGTACCCATGAGCACAACATTCATTTCTATTTCATATTTAATGGAATTTAAAAATAATGATACATAGGTAAATTATAATTTTAGTATAATTTTATATATTAAATCATTAACTCCAAAACTTATTTATCCCACATTTGGAATTAACGAGTCATATCACTTTGAGGGGGTGGTAGTTCGCACTTCCTCAAATGAAATTATCGCATTTAACCATAATGTAAACCGTAATAAATTGTTATAAATTGAAAATACAGAAGTATAAAGAACAAATAAACAAAATATATATCATAAATAAATACAGTGACATCATAATGGCCACAATAAAAGGTGGTAGGAGAAGATTGAACAATCAACATTTCTTGAGGTGTTAATTTTCCATCCACTGATACAATATGTTATTTACCCATTAGATTGAGGTTTGTGAATGTGTAGTTCGAATAATTATCTTAAGAACATACTAGTATATTAATAATAAATTTTTTGATATAAAAAATGTAATAAAAAGAGTTTATTGTTTTCGAGAAGGAAAATAAATCAAAAGAACTTAGGGGAAGACATTACCTTTAAATCAGGTATCTCTTTTTGGTTTGAACCAAAAGGTTTACTTCAACTACCTTATTACTAGGGGAAGGATTATAAGAGGAATATAAGGATGTATTGAGCTTAATTGGGAAGAGATTAGTTAAGACATGGGGATTGAGAGGAGTCAGGAATGGGTTAGAGGTGAGGGCTTTTTATAAGGAGGAGGAGGGGCTCTTTTGGAATGTGTGAAAATATTATTTTATTATATAAAGATTTTTAGTTTCTAAAGGTCCAAAACATATTAAAGGTGAAGATAATATGACTCATGGTAGAAATAGAATCATGAAATACGAATTGGACTGGTTTTGTAGATTATTTTAATCTTTATAATCATATTTATTCAAATCATTTATTAATGAGGTAAACACTGCATCATTATTGTCTCATAAATAATTTAATTTAATTGATGTCAAAAAATTATAAAAAAATACTATTATGTAGGAAATATTTTAATATTTTAAATAAATATTTATAGTATAATATAAAACTTATATAACCCCATGTAAAAATTGATTTACTAAAATATATTTGTTTTTGTCAGTTTTCCCATTACTTTATGTTAATTAAAATAATGTATCATTATCACTCACATGTGGCCCCATGGCATCCCATCGACCCAAGAATTCATATGGTCAGATATGTATCAACTGATAGAATTTTTAGAAATTTTAGTGTTATTTAATATTATCATAATGTTATTTTTACCCATAATTACCAGATTTACCTTGTAACCATGATAAATATAATATTTACTGAAGTAATTTTTCATAATATCTAAAAACAAAAGATATCTACTTACATAGTTAGGACCTCTTGATTCCAAATATGGAATACATTTTTGGTAATTCAAAACATTGAAGTGGCAGAAATTAATTCACACACTGAAAATAGAAATCGTGTTTTTATGAAATAACTATCAAAAGATTGACACTATTTATGTCCAATTTCAATGTGAAATTAAATCCAATGACCGACATTGATTTAAATGATAAAAATATAATATAATAAATATTTAAAAAAAATGTAAATTTATTATTACCATATAAATAAATTATATTAAAAGGCTGTTTTTAATTGAAATACAAAATTTGTCAATGTTCATTAAAAATGAACATTTTCAGAAAAATACGAAATTTTCATTGAAAATATAATTTTATATCCCGATTCTAAATAATAATATTCTTTTTCTAATAGATAATAAAAAAGTGACAACAATTATATTTACAAATGGTTCTCCATCAAAAGGAAGTAAATCGACCTTTTAAATGATAATAGAGTATTTTTGCATAAAAGTGGATTAATTCACATTTTTAGACTAAATTTTATTGAATAAATTTAAAAAACATTAACCAACGTGTATAATCATATTGTTGTTATTTTTATTCATTCTCACCAATACAATGTCTAGGTGTTAACTACCATTGAAAATAATAATCGTACATTATTATTGTGCAATTTAAGATTTCAATGAAACTCATTGTTGTGTATTAGGAACGCCATCGAACATTACATCCACTTTAAAGTAAAATTAATATTTAATTCACAAATATTAATAAATTTGAAAATTTTATATTTTTTTATTTACCATGAATGTTACATCCATCCTGCTTTTTGGAAATTCTATCCTCAAAATTTTATTCACTTATCAAATAAATGGGGTATTTATGCCATATAGCATTTTAAGATTCCTATATTGTCTATTAAACTATATAATTTTTCCAAAAAACCATTAACGTGCGAATTAACTTATTTTTCTACACTTGCTCTATGGTCAAAAATCTGACCCGGTGGTTCCTCAAAAGAGAGATTCTCTTCCAACTGATCTGCCTCTGGGTTGAAAACATGAGATGGATCCAGCATAAAAATTCTCAACATTAAAACATGAAAAACATTGAGTAACTGGGATAAACATGGAGGTAAATCCAATCAATATGCAACTAATCCAACATTCTATTGGATTTAATAAGGTCATATGAACATCAGAATCAACTTCCCTTTTTTTTTATCAAAATGCACTAACCTTTTCCATAAAGAATCTTTAAGAGAGGCATGATCACCTACCTAAAAAAGATCATTCCTCCGGTAATCTGAATAAATTTTCTACATGCTCTGAGTTGTTATCACGTACTTCTGAATCAAATGAACATTTTCTACCTTATATTATACAAATTCATGTCCCACCGTCTTTCTTTCCCCTACTTCATCCCAAAAATCTGGCGTTCGACACAGCTTCCCATATAATTCCCTCAAGAAGAGCCATCTATATACTATAATGAAAACTATTAGTATAAAAAAATTCAACCAAATAAATAAGATGGTCCCAAAATCCATATAATCCCTCTATAAAGCACGTAACATATCCTATATAGTCTGAATTTTTTGTTATGACCCCCCATTTGATTGAGGATTAAAAGTTGTACTTAAATTTAATACAGTACACAACGACTTTTGAATTCCTTTCCAAAAGTTGGAAGTAAACCTGGGATCATGATCAGATACAATGGAGAGGGGAACACCATGAAACCAGAATATCTGTTTAACATACCACCAAGAAATATGATCTAGATACAATGTATCTTGAATAGAAAGGAAATGAGCATATTTAGTTGACTGATCAATAATAACCCAGATTGTGTTATTACCTCGAGATGTCTTTAGTAATCCCACATTGATGTCTATGGATATATTTTTCCATTTCTACTCTGGCACTGACATATACCGAAGCATCCCTTTCGGTAACTGCTACTCTATGTTAACCTCCTGACAAGTCAAACAATTCACAGTAAATTTGATAATATCTTTTTTCATTCCATCCCACCATTAATACTCATGAAGATTTCTGTACATCTTTGTACTTCCAAGATTAACTAAAAACGGGGAACTATGAGCTTCACATAATAACTCATTCTTCAAATGTGAATCACAAGGCACACACAATATCATTCCAAATATCAAAATACAATCATTCTCATGGTTATAGTCAGGAAACATACTCTTTTGAACCAACTCTACCATTTTCAGCAACTCACTGTCTTTCGTCTATGCTTGCATAATTATGTCTAATAGAGTTGATTTCACTAACACTTGAAATAAAACCGAGGAATTACCAAAAACAAAAACTTCTTTACCAAATTTCATCAAATAAAATACCAAAGTATCTCATTCCAAAAGTAGAATGCTTAATGAAGCATTAATATTTCAACTCAATGCATCGGTCACTTTATTTGCTTTTCCCGTATGGTAGGGGATCATGAAATCATAATCCTTGATTAATTACAAAACCTCCCTTTGTCTCATGTTAAATTTTTTCTGAGTGAATACATCAAAATTTTTTTGTCAGTATATATTTCAAATTTTACTCATTACAAATGGTGCCTCAAAATTTTAAAAGTAAAACAACTAAAGATAATTACAAATCATGTGCAGGGTAATATAACTCATGAGGTTTCAACTAACATTAAACATAATCAATTACCCGATCATTCTATATAAGGAAACAACCAAGTCCTTTTAATGAAACATCAATGTTGATAACAAAGTCACAATTTCAAGAAGGTACTGCCAAAACTGGAGTATTCACCAATCTTTTTTTAAAATTCCTAAAAAAATCACCACATTCTTTTTGTCCAGATAATCATAACACCTTTCCAATTTCACAAAACCATTAGACTAGATAATGATGCCAAATTATCAAAATAAACTCTAATTATAACCATCCAAAACATGAATACTACTTATATCGATTATATTTGTGGGTCTTGGCCATTCTTCAACAACTTTAGTCTGCTTATATCATATGAATCTAAGTGATTAAATTTTTTAGCAACACGTTGTTTATGTGAATAATTTATTCTATTTTATTTCTGGATTGTTGTTATAATTATATTAATGTGATAATTAATGGTGATTCTTGTTAAATTGTTTTCTCTGATTAGTCATTTATCAAATAGGAATATTTAATTTGATTAATTCATACACCACAATTTATTTAACCTTTCTATCTACTATTATTTAGTTTTTATCTTGATATTTACACAATAGATCTTATCTTTTTTATCTTTAAAAAATGAAGATAATTTTTTTGGGTATTGAGTGGATTAAACAATATTTTTGTTAGTTAAAATAATTAAAAATAAATTTCATTATTTATATTAAATAAATATATTTAATAGTTATATCCTAATTAAATGTATTGATTTTTCTCATTTTTGTAGAAATGTTCTATATTTTTGTACATGATTTATGTTTTCATTTCATTCTTGTAATAAAATTTTTTAGTTAAATTTTATTTTTCTAATATATTATTTAGAATTCTTGGATATAGATTACTTTATTTTGACTATTTACATTTATTAAAGTTGTTCAGAAAACTCTAATAACATATTATACTTTTATTAGTCTTATAAAAAACATTTATAAACTTAATCTTATCCTCCATAAAAACTAACCCGTAAAAAGAAAATTTTTGTAGTGATTTTTTAACAATTATATAATGAAACATATATAAAATATCTTTTATATACATATTAATATATTCTCAAATGTGATTTACATAAATGTATATATATATATATATTAATTTGAATATAATATATTTGTCTTTATTTAATCATTTATACTTTTAGTTATATGTATTTTAATTAAAATCATATAAATTAATATAAATTAATATATATTTATATAAATATTTAAATTTATCTATTTATAATCGAGTTAAAATTTATATATTTATTTTCATATTATATAATTAACAATATACAAAAATATTGAAATTATATATATATATATATATATATATTTATAATTATATTTCTCTATGTATATATATATTGACATAGACACAAATATATAATATAATATACATGATTATATATTATAAAATATGATATAAACTATTTAATTAAATAACTACATACATTAATATGGTCCATGTATTGATTTATTATATATCTATAATCATACATTATAATTTATAATATATAAATATTTATAATTTTATTAGAGTTTGAATATATATATATATGATTATATAAAAATAAATATATAAATATATAAATATTTTAAAATATAAATATACATATAAAATTTATATTTAAAAAGAGAATTTGTTTTTCAATAATTTTCCAAATCTAAATATGAAATATATTGAAATTTTGTTTAAATTAATATATTAATAAAAAATTATTATATATTTATTTATTAATATATATATTTTATGTAAATATATATTAATAAAATAATTGGCGTTGTGATGGGAATCTGATATATTGCAATAAAATATTTTTCTGTAAAAAAAATTTAATATTAAATCGTGTTAATGCATGCATGTTTAAATAATTTGTGTGTCTGAGTTTGCACGCGCGCAGGTGAGTGTGTGTGTAAATTTTTGTCTTTGTATGCGCATATTTGTGCATGAACATGTATACGTGTGAGTATTTATATCAGTGTGTTGCATATGTATATTTATGTGTCTGAATTTATGTCTTTTTAATACCGTAAATTATTTTATAAAATAAAAAAATCCTTAATAGAAGTTCAATAGAGGGGGTGGTGGAGGGTCGACTAGCACCCCCGAAACAAAATTATGAACACAAATTCATTTTATGGGTGGTTCTCCAAATGTGTGTAATGATGTTTCAGGGTTGTTTGAAATCGGTAGGATCTACCCATAAGGATGACCATGATGTCTGTAAATTTAAGAAAACTGAATCCGTATACGTTCCATGAAATATCAAATCACTCATTCATTCCAATATTTCAAATTTATATTATGTAAAAATAATTAATTCATCCCCACTATGTCATTAGTGAATTAATGAGGACAAAACATATATAAATATTAGAATTTATATTTGTCCATCTATAACAGCAGTGGGATATGAATCAAAGAAGAAGGGTTAATTTAAAATATTAATTCAATTAATTTAATTAATATTAATAATATAAATAAATATTTAAAATTTTACCTTGTGTGTGATCGGATCAAATTCTCAACACACATAAATTTTATTTCATACCTTGGGTAAACACCACATCTCATGCTAAACGTTAATCTCATATTTCTCACATGAGACACCATTTGAGAGTTAATAATTATTTTCTAAATATATATATATATATATATATATAATATTTAATAATTTTACATCCCACACATTATTACCAAATTCATGACGTATATAAATGTTATATCACTCGTAAGGTAAACATAACATCTAAAACACAACGGTGGTTTATATTTCAAAAGATATATACATTTTGGAAGATCTTCACTGTTCTGGTAAAATTGTATGTTCTTATTAATACAAATATTTATTATTTTTATTATATCAAAATTGATAATCTATGGGCCTCAGAATCCAATGACAATTAGCACCAACTCCAAAAATATCCCATTGAATATTCCATGGTGTGAAATAGATTTTTACCCATATGTGATGCCTTTAAATTGTATAATAAGTTAATTTTACAGAAACAATATATTTTCCATAAAAATAAGCATAAATTATTATCAATGATGTGTTTTTAATTTTTTTTAAAAATTATGATTTTATAATTATTCCCATCAATATTCTTTTTATCCTTGAGATGTATCTCCAGCGGTTTTGATACATATAAATGAAGACATAGATCATAATCATCACACTCATGCTCCCAAGTATCTTCCTTGATCTATCCACTATACCACAAAATCTGGACAAGTGGTACCACCTTTTCTCAAGAGAACTTATTTCTTATATCTATGATATACACCAGACACTACTCATAAGCTGAAACAGTACCGATATTAAAATCATTCAAATCCAAAACATACATAGGTTCAGGTATGTACCTATGAATATGTGACACATAGAACACACCATTAATACCACAACAGTGGGATGTGAGGTACCAATTGTATACCACTAACCATATTTTCTCGATGATCCCAAAGGGTCCAACAAAATGAGGTTCAATTTTCACTACATTCTAATAGGTGTTTTCTCTATTCGATGAGGAACTCGCAAGAATACCTAATCTCCTACAATAATATCTAGAGGTCTCCCCTTACAGTTTTCACATGATATCTATATTCTTTGGGATGTTATTAACCTCTTCTATATCAGTTGAAATCTTTTAGTGCTCTACTAATCTATGTTGGGACCAATAACTACTACCTCATATACCTCATGAAAATAGAGCTGCATGTGATTTAGCCTCCCAAAAAGAGCCAAATATGGGGACATATAAATCAAATTTCATTAACTATTATTTTATGAAATCATAATAAATTCTAATTAATCATACCACACTCCCCAAAACACTAGTACATAAGGTCAATGAATATAATTAAAAATGAATATAGTCTACTAAGATAGTTTATTAGTTTGAGGATGGTACATTGTGCTCAATTTCACCTGATACAATTAATATTTTGGCCAAACCTTACAAAATGATCAATTAAAACATGCATCTTTATGAGAAATATTTATTAAAGGGAACTGAATGTAGGTAAATAATATATAGAATATATAGAATTATTATATCCTCAAATTAGAGAGTCTCTTTTATCTATGAAATTATTACAATTCATCTAATTTATAATTACATAAACTACAGAATTACACTTTGAGGATCTATTTTACACTATCCTAAAGTATATCATGACATCCTACCACTAAAATAGAGGTAAAAGGAGCGGCTACAATAAACAACTAGGATGATGGTGCACAGTAATAAACCTCTAATGGATTTGTCATTGAGAGATGAAACCAAAAATGAATATCTTTATCTCTATCCACTAGAAGAACCACATGACACCATGATGTATCTGGGTCACACCAGGATTTTATTCCCCTTGAAATGTATGTCAATATCTCATTATATCTTCTCTAATGGGTGTATGGAGTGCTACTCTCCGATGAACCAAGATCATATCATTTTCATTTATCGATCATCTATGTATTTTTTAACAAGAATCTAGTTATTTTATTGTTAAAAAATTATATGATTCTGACTCTTATATATCATGTACTTGGTCCTTTAGTTGATATGAGAGTAGAATTTGAGAACATGCCTATGAACCCTACCCCTCTGAGGCAACAATCCTCCACTTATCCTATGGGTTAATTGCGCACGAGTAATCTTCTAAGGGCCTATCACTAAGCACATATTAAGCATGTGTATCCTTCAATGAGAATCCTAAAGGACATTACATTTTCTAGGAGAACACATCATCTCAAAATTGAACATCTACATATAGTCAACCCAGTGCCTCTTTCTCTAATTTAGGTACCACTATGTAAAGATATAGTTATCGATTTTGTGGTCGGTATAAACAACAATTATCTTATCAAATAGATATTTTCACCAATACTTAATATCAAATACTAAGACAACCGGCTCAAATTCTTATGTCGGGTTGTTCCACTCATGGGGTCATATATGGAAAGACCCATATGATACTACCTCCTCTCCCTATATCAGAACCTCACCCATACCAACGCCTGATACACAAAAATAAATTGCACACCTAATCATATGATTTGGTCATGTTAGTACTATATATATCTACAACCGTCTATTTTTCTCATGGAACACCCCATCACATTGATCCGACTATCGAAACATCCCTCCCTTTTTAGTGATTTCAATGGTAATGAATGTGTATAGAAGTCCTTGATAAACCGTTGATGATATCTCAAAAAATTCGTAATGATTTTAATCTCAAATTCATCTCCAAGATTTGTGCAATACATGACTACCATAATTTCTTATGGGTATATATACATAAATGTCTCAGACCCCACAAGTCCAAGTAACTTATCCTCTAGAATCACGAATTAATATTTTAAAATATTTTCTTAAATAATTTGTTCCAAATCATAATAAGGTCAATATATAGGTTCTTAGAATGATTTAAGAATTTCAACGAGTATATTTGTATATTTTATATAACCGATATTAAAAATCAGTAGAATTATGGATGGAAGATCTTGTCCATGAGATTCATGAATATCAACAATATTTTGTTCTGCCTAAAAAATATTACCAACTAATTATGCAGTATATTCATAGTCTAAAATTACATCTTTTGAGTTAACACATGTCTTACTCAATACCATTTATTGACCAATCAAAAATCATTTTTGGAGCCCCATAATAGTCATAAAAGATCAATAATCCATTGAAATTGATATTGGTTCTTCCTGGTCACTTGGTTCAGCTTCTAATAATAAAATCATAGGTGAAGACTACCATACTCCATCTTGAAAAACAACACAGGTTAAACCCATAGTCAATTACTCATCTTTATAAATATATTACAATTAAATTCATCTATTGAAAACTTGACCTCCATCAACTCAATTATCATCATACGATACAATGTTTTCCAAATGAGATATGAACTTGGCATGAGTTCAATCACATATTTTGTTGTAATTATTTCATATAATTCACAATTCAAAGACTCCCACATGCATTTTATCAATTCTCCTCCATCCCAATGGAATTTGTTTCCCTAAAAGGATTAATAATTATCAAGTTAATTGTAGGTCATATTTGGTTATAGGTCTAAACACCCATGACTATGACATGCAGTATGAGGAATACATCATATTGGAGTGACCCTGTTTCCTAATCCACAAAGAAGGTGTTGATTACAGCTCAACTATATTCCCTTACAGATTAGTTGGAAAGATGAAACATCCTCCCTTATGAGATTATTATATATTTAATCCAAAATAATATCTTAAAACTACATTTATGTGAGATATTTTGTAAATTTGTGGTAACACATCGAAAAATAGGTTCATTATTATTAAAACTAATTATTCTCTAGGATCATATATGGTTTCTCCAAAGTGTCTATGATATCACACAAAGTTATAAATATAGAGTACACTTAGAATAAGGTATACCCTTCATTGAACAAACATTGGTCTATATCCATTCATTTTTAGTCCAAGTAATCAGATATATTATAACACAAAAACATGCCCAGTTCAAGAAATTAATGTCAAAAAGATATATCATGTCATCATGGAAACATATATTCCACATAAGGATAAAATCACATAGAAATATTGCATAAATCATATATATTAATACACAACTACAATACAGTGTAACATCATGTATATTTATGGATAGAAAACCTATATGCCTAGTCCTGATGCACGAACACACATGAAATCCCGAAAAAAACATATCGCCATCTTGTACTTCACCAAATGAGAATTTAATTAAAACTAATAGAAAAATATAAGTTACTAAATTATGGGAAACTCTATCGTCCACTATATAATGTTGGCTATGAATTATCATAGATCTTATTCTAGAGTACCATCCATCATATCTACTTTAATTCATATTCCATACTAAGGAATAATGAATAATGTGTTAGTGAATAATAATTGTCTTATAATATTCTATAACATCCTGTCTTGAACCACTACGTCCATGATGAATGTTACATGACTTCAAACACACCCCCTGATTGAAAGTGGTTTTCAAATAGTAGTGAGGTTCTAAGATGGATGGTTGGGATACTATACACTCAGTATCATGTCATAAGATAAATTATATAAAACAAATAATATAATTAATCATCAAATTGAACATGAATAAAAATTGAATAGTGGAATACATCTTTAGTATAAACAAGTATCTCCCAAAACTGGAAAATATTTCAAGAGTAATAAAAAATTTAAATTAATAAATAATAAAATGTTGGTCCCACCAGTTCACATCATATCCCTCCTCTATCATCACGATCCTCATATCAACATTTCACTATAAGTCCCTTTACCTTTAACAGATACTATATAAATACATCCAGATCAATGAAATTCCTAGGACGAGTATGAGTATAAGACTATTTAAGACACCATAAACGACTCCTTAAATAGATGTTCATATGTGAACATGTGTTTTCCTTAAAAATAATAATAATTATTATTTATGAATCATTGTAATTCACAATGAAAAAATTAAAATTCATGCACAAACCAAGAATCCACAAACCCCCAGATATATTTTATTTGTATATATGATGAAGGATAATCATGCTGTCAGATGTATCGTGGACTAGACATAAGAGAAATGAATCATATTTATTGAAATTGTGTGATTTTAAAAAGTGGTATACAATGATCTTAAATGAAATAATTTTATAAAATTTCTCTTGGAATAAAGTGCTTCCTGCAATTTAATAAGCATAAAAAACATACCCTTTATCATCCTTTATGCATCATGTGCATCACCAACATCAAAAAACCATCATTTTATCCCTATCCTATGAGTATGTACCTCATTTCTATAATAACATGTTTCAAAGAATCCACCTCAAACGGATTAACAAGTCATGATGGTCCACCTTCCATGGGAACTATGAAAAATATCTAAATAGAACACATAACATTAGAGGAAAGACAATAAATAATAACATTTATTCATTTGAAAGGTATCATCACTATAAATATAATAAATATGTTACAAGAATTATAAGATATAAATTACTCATGGAATAAGAGTAACATATTCATCTAAGGGAAACCCATACACCCACTTGCTACCATAATTTGACAGGATGATGAAAAATGTAGACACATAAATCATATTAAGGGAAAATTTGTAAAAAATAAAAAAATGTAATTAAAATCATATATAAATGTTTAAAACATCAACAATAGTGATAAACTACCAATTCTTGGTTTTAGAGATGTATTGGAAACATCAATAGTGTTGTACAACTTCTTATAGACTGTATTATCATAATTATCGACATGGCATCATACAAGGATTGTGGAAGAAACATTGGACAAAAAGAAACTATTTTATTTCAAAATAATATAATATTGGACATAGATGATACATTATATATCTATAATAATTTCAAAATTATCATTAAAATAACGAATTTTCTGTTATTTTATCTCTCCTAAATAATTTCTGAATAATCGTTTTATATAAACACATGTTTAATTTTTTTTGACATAATAATAAATTTATTTTGATAATGTTTTATAAATTATATATTTATAATTATCTCTATATTATTTATTTTAAATACATTTTCATAATTATACTTCGATAATTTCTCATAACATATAATTTATAATTATTTGTTTATAATTTTATTTAATTATTCTTTTATAATTATATATATAATATCCTCTATTAAAATGATATCATTATATTTTGATAATCCCTATAATTATTCTATTATTATATTTTAATGAAATCATTTGACAATTTATTTAATAATTACTTTTTAGGTAATCCAAAATATTTAAGGTTGATAATTCTTAACAAGTGTAACACCCTATAATTCTAAAAGAATAACATTTATTCAATATCATGTATTATAAAAAATACCATGCCTAATATAGAATATAACATCCTGAAAAATTATGATATATTTAATATTTTATATAAATTAAATACATAATATATTATTCAAGGAATACTACAATGTTTTTTATTTTCATTATACGCTATAATGACTTTCATTAGTAGCTAGCATTACACGCAAGATAGGGTTTTACTGAATATTATTTATGTTATTTTAAAAAATGGTAATTCTACGTTTTTCATTAAATATGGAACTATTAATAGGATTAAATACATTATAAAAATATATGGTTTAATTAATTGGTTACAAATTAATGATAAATCAATATAAAAAATCGAATATAAATGAAAGGGTTTAAAAAAACCACCCAAAAGAATTTTATCTTAATAAAATAAATAAATTAATATTTTTTTATTATATCAATGTAATTTATTTATTATATATTATATTAATTATTTTAATAATCACTCATCGCATTTCATTTCAATAAGAAATTAATTATTCGAATTTTATGCACAAAATAGATTTAATTTTTAAAAAGGGTGTTTCTATACTGTTTTATCTCGGACTTGTTTTTTCAATTTTATAATTTATATTTTTAAAAATGTAATACATTTTAAAAGTAGTAATGTTTAATTTTTGAACAGTGAATTTTTTATATTTTTAAGAGATATTTCATTTTGTATGAATAGTAAACAATTATGGAATATTAATTGAAAACTAAAACATAATTTAAATTATTTGTAAAGATAAATTATATTTAGATTAGTTTAATAGTATAATTACATAAATTTTTAATAAATTAATATAATTTATTTAATTTTATTAAATTACATATTGAACTTAGACATAATACCATAGGAAATGTTTGTACATTTTCACTTTAGAAATATGATTTCCTGTCTCGTCAATGTGATTAATATTAAATTATAAATTCCAATTATAGGAATACAAGTTTGAAAATAAAGTAGATATTTTAAATCTGAGAAATATATTGTTTAATTTTTTTAATATTATATCTTAAACATTGTTATTAGTGAAAAAAGTTATAATTAATATCATCAATTAAGAGAAAAATTAGTTTACCATGGGACTACAGTTCAAATAGAATGAACTGAATGAAAATAAAACATGTAAAAGACCATTGGTATGATATATATACATATTATCACTTCAAATATCTTTTTTGTATTAGTTATACATGATTTTTTTTGTGTAATTCACTGTTTAAAAACCATACGGGAGTTTTCCTCACCTCACTTATAAAAGTACATTCCCATTTCTCCGTTATTCACAACTCTATCCCAATTTTTATAATATATGACCTAAGATAATGTATTCTTAAAATATATAAACTCACAAAACAATCCTGATTTGAATTAAAATTCAATCCTTTGATGGTTTTAGTGTAAAACTAAATAGGATTCTGGAGAAAAGGTAATGTTCTACTAAAAGTGTTTTTATTATATTTACCTTTCCAAATCCGGAAATTATTATTATAAAATGAATATATAATAAATTTTTTTTATCCATAATGTATTTGTAATTTCTAATATTATGTTTACTATCTAAAAATTCACAAAAGTATATCAAATGGGTTATACCATCATCACTCTTGTGTACGGAAGACTTCCGCCACTAGAATTGATGTCATTTGTTATTCCATTACCACCATTAATGGTTGAGAAAAATGATAGAGGTATATTTTATGTATGATATATATATATATATATATATTAAATTTATAAAAAATTAAATTTATTTATTAATTATATTATATTAGTCTTCTGTACCTTCAATTACATAAGAGACTCGATAACGTTACTCATGTGTACATGGGACTACCACCTTACAATGTGATGTGGTTCGTCTTTCAATAATGAATCAAATTTAATGTTAAAAATATAAAGTTAATTATTATATATTATACAAATTATATAATTATAAAATTAATGATTTTTTTATAAATCAAAAAACATAATATATAACATTATTATATCATTTTTTCTCTTAATGAAATACAAAGACGTTGTTCTTGTATATGATGGTTTTCACCTTCACAATAAATTGTGTCTCACTTCTATTCAAAAAACTAAATGTATGATTTATATAAGTGTATATTTTGCAATTAACAATATTATTATAATTCATATAAGTAAAAAAGTTCTTACTTTATTTCCATAACTATTATTGAAAAATTAAAAAATGTTACTCATGTATACGCACGACCTACTGTATCAATGATCGTAATGTATATCAAATTTCATAATCAAAATTTATGATTGGTTTGAAAATAATAAAGGATATAAATATATTATAATTATTTCATTATTATAATATTTATGATATAACAATATATACATGTGAAAAAATAAGATCATTTAGAATGAAGCAGACATGTGAAAACTAGATAATTAACCCTTGATGAATGAATGTTACAAATGATTATTAATGAATCGGTAATTATATGTTATAGAATGATCATATATGATATTATAATTTCTAAATATTTTATTAATAAGTTAATTATATCATTAAAAACCCTATATTAGAGGTTTAATCATGTTCAACCAAAATGAATTTCATGGTTGGGATTTTGTCTCAATTTAATTTCATTTAGCCATATTGTAATGTGTCAAACATTATTTATTTTACATGGTATATTATCAAGACCCTCCTTAACCAAGAGGAGATAAGGGACTATAAGTTTCCAGACCCTTCCTTCTTCACGTTGAAGGATAGATAATGACCTCCGAGACATGCATTCAATCAGTCCCAGAGTGGCGACTAGCACCAACGGTATAGAATCACACACAAGATGGAAAGAATTGCACCTTTTTAAATAGTATTGGGATATAAGATAGTAATTACCAACAAAAAAAAATGTGTAAGAACAGTTAAATCCAAAACAAACCATTCCCATATACATGTTCCAAATGTAAATGCTAAAAAATTACGAGAAAAACCCAAAATAAAGTACCAAAAAGGAAAAAGAAATAGTAATAGTAACTGTCCCAACGTCCAAACTAGTACGATCCATCACGATCCTTGAGGTTATCCTGGAAACCTAAAAACATTTTTATATACATCGGGTGATCATACAAGTATACTCAGTAGGGAAAGCCACAAACTCTTGTGGAAAAGTGGGAAGGCATTCTAATGCCCTGTGAGAAATGAGATAACCAAAACACCTAGCAAGGAAAATACCCACCAAAGCCTCACCAAGGAACACTCCCCACATATATCATGTCATGTAATATAATAGTAAAAACACAATGATATTTGGGTACCCCACGCCACTTCCCCACTTGTTATTTATGACATCCTATGCATCGGAATTCTCCTGCCATTCTCACCGCAGTCCCATTTCCTTCACCCGCCGGCACACACCTGGGATATAACCACACATCCCGCCCATAAAAACCAAGGCCACAAAAACCATGCGTAACTATGCATGCAATAACATGGTCCAAAACAACTACTGCTATGCCATAAGGCACCTGGGCCTCATCCCAAAGACATTTGGGAAACAACCTACCCGCACACACCTGGTCCAACCACCACAACTACCCTGCCTAGAGAATCAAGGTCCATAATGGTCCTCAGGCCCTCATAGCCTTCCCGAAGGGTCCTAGACCACTCAGTAAAGGGAGCCAAAAATGAGCTAATGACCAGTCACTTGTAAAAGTTTGGGGAAAAACACTACCCCCCCATGAAATGGGGGTGTTCGACACAAAGTGCCCAACATGGGTGGGATGGAAATAAGAAACATAAAATCTAAAATTATATATATATATATATATATATAGTAAGAACTCATCCCAGCCTAGGGTTCCCAAAACCATCCAAAAAAACACTTTGTTGCTATTTATTAAATAGAACACCACAAAAACAACCATGTCAGGACTCATTCCCATAACCAATTATCAATTGAACTCATTATTTTTTTCATGTCATGTGATTCTATTCATGTAAAACCTCCACTACTGTGAAACTAACAGGCATAACCACAAATCATGGAAAAGAAATATTGTCAACCAACAACTAAGAATTCAGACCTGGTTCTCTTATAAAGTCACAACAACAAGGAATCCATGAGATCCCTGAAAGTATTGGAACCAAACTAAGCCTCAAGATACATCCCTACAAGGCATCAAGTACACCAAAAACCGGAACAACAGAGGATCCAATACCCATTAATATTATCCCATAATCCTCAAGAAGAACCACCACACATACAGCCAACACAAAGCAAGGGAGTTTCCATATTCAGGCCCATCATTCATTATGTTTCCCCCCTTTCTGTTTGGTTAACTAGGGAAATCACACAGAGGTTGTTGTTCACTGGACATCCATTAATCAGTCGTGATTACATGATTAATCAATTTCCATGTTTACCCATTCAATCATCATAAAGGACAGGGGTTCAGTAGGGCACATGAAAATACCACCAATGACCTTGATTTTCAGTGGGCATAATCCCACATTGTTCATAACATAAATAAGATAGAATACGGAAATACAATAGAAACATCGGTAACAACCACCCTTCATTCATTAAAAGTCAATTTGTTATCATCATTAATGTTTGGTCTCATCCATACCCATAGAACAATAGCATACCCACCCCACATGATACATAGTGAAGGGAGACTAAGGAAAACCCTACCTGGATAATCAATGATCGAAGTTCCTCCTTCCTACGCCAAGAGCAGGGGATACACAACTTGAAGGGAAAGATATCCATGGACTCCAAGAATGAGCAAGATGGACTCCAACACGGGACACAACTCATCTCAGGAAGGGGGTGGACTCCAAACATACAAGGGTGGAAAACAAAGAGACTAACCAAGAAGAAGAATAAATAAACTCTAGAGTGATATAATGATGAGATCCTGTTGTTACAGGATATGGAATTTTGAACAACATTAAAGTTGGATTGTGGTTTTACACACGGTTTAAAAGTTACGCATGGTTGAATTAATTGTTATTTAACAATTCTCATCAGAGTATTGGCCATAATAGTTGTGCATTCAAAAGGTTTATTTTAATCCCACAACATGGGTAGAACTGGAAAGTATGGGGAAAGGGTGTGAAACTAAAGAAAAACCACATGTTTTGGAAAGTTAAGGGTCTCCAGACTCTTGGGGGATTTTAGATATTATTTATGGGCTTTAAATAACTTTAAAAAAGTTGGGTTAAATCATTTTACATAAAAAGACACGTTGTGGGAGCGGAAAAAGTCAAGAACTGGAAAAGAATTAAGACCACTTGGTGAGAACACGGTGGAACTGTCACGGTGCCACCCTCACGGTGCCACCGGGACCAGTGTGCGACTGTCAAAGTGCCACCGTACCCGGTGCCACTATGATTGGTGCCACCATTTCGGTGGAGCCAGGTTTTGGAAAAGTACTGGACCAGGAGGGTTCGATCCATTACATCAGATACCTCTCAAACTATTCTTACCATCATGAATTAAAACCAGACCCGAAGAAAGGATGGGTCCGAAAAACCACCTCGAGAGATACCTCTCAGGAGTGAAACTCATTGACATCTAGGAACACCTCTCCCTCAAGTATCCATGCAACATTGAAGGGTCATACCATCCAGTCATATGGATTAAAGAGTTCCTTCATTCATGTCAAGATGCAATCTGATTTGGCGGCACTGACTCGCCCGCTTGGGTTTAATCGCATCCACCTTAATGCGCCTTGATTTGGGATCGGTTCCTCCCCTAACCACAGTCAGGAATCTTCACGCACACATCCAGAGAATAAGGGAAACAGTCCATTCCACAATTAACAAGGTATAACACGTCATCACAGAAAGTACAATCAAACAGAAAAAAACTCAAAACAGCTCTGGGTACTGGGCGTGCATCTATGCCTCCCGTTCCAAGGTACTCTCCTAGAACCCACAATTTCTCCATAATAAATAAACTAAAGGAATGGTTCATACAAGGAGCTCATTCTTCTCAAAATCCTCGACCCTCACCAGTCTTTCTACAAATGTTACATTGGCCTCGATTTCTAGATTTCCCCAATTCAGGTTGTGTGAATCGGAATGCAGATACAGTTGGAGGTGAGGCACATGGAAGACGTCGTGCATTCTCAGTAGCAGCAGTGGATGTTCTAGATGATAAGCCACTTCACCAACTCACCGCAACAATTCGAATGATCCAACAAACCTAGGAGAAATCTTACTCCCCTTGTCGATCCTCAGTTACCGTTGCTGAGGGGAGTCCTTCAGGAATGTGTGGTCCCCAACGTCGAACTCCAAGGGTCTCCTCTTATTACCGGCATATGACTTTTTTCGGTCCTGAGCTACCTTTATCCTCTCCCGTATAAGCTGAACCTTCTCCGTCGTGCTTTGTACCACCTCCGGGCCAAGAACACCTGCTTCCCTGACCTCTGTTCAACATAGAGGTGAGTGACACAGCCTCCTGTACTATGATTCTAAAGGAGCCATGCTAATGGTAGAGTGATAGTTGATGTCTGAAGAAAACTCTATTAGAGGCAAGTGTCATACCCATGATCCTAAAAAGTAAAAAACACATTCTCGTAGAATATTTTACATCATTTGGATGGTGAAATCTATATACCCATCTGTCTGGGGGTGTAATGATGTACTGAGGCATAGCTGACTGCCAAAATCACGTTGCAATCCTTTCCAGACCCGTGAGGTAAACTGGGTATCCTGATTGAAGAATATGGACCTCAGAAGCCCATGCGAACACACCACCTCTTCCATGTACCGTTGTGCTAGGGAACACACCGCACCTGACTCCTTGATTTCCAAGAAGTGAGCTGATTTTTTCAGTCGGTCCACCACTACCCAGATAATATCACAACCCCCTTGAACTCTGGGTAGTCCTGTGACGAAATCCATCGAGATGTCGTCCCACTTCCACTCGGGGTCATCTAAAGGTTGTAACAGACCTCCTGGGATGTGGTGTTCAGCCTTTACCATCTGACACATGAGGCACTTTGCTTCAAACTATGCCACAACCCGCTTCACCACAGGCCACCAAAACTGACTCTTCAAACCCCATCACATCTTGGAAACTCTTGGGTTCACCACAAGAGGGTTTTTTGTGGAACTCACCAAGAATTATCTCGTGTATCCTCACTGTAAAAACATTATCCCTTGGAAAATAATATGATTCTGACTATCCTCTGACCATCATTCTAGAGCATTTCCCTAGCTAATGCGATCACACATTTCCTCAGTCTCTGAGTCTCCCCACTGAGACTCATCTACTTGCAGCAATAGAGGGGACTGCATTATCATCTTAAATAGGCAACCTCTACCACCATCCATCCTTGCCTCCAGGTGTAGGGAAACCATCTCTTCCATCGCCTTCCAATCATCTAGTGATTCACGAACCACATCCTTCTGTAACTTTCTGCTCAGGGAATCACCCAGCACGTTCTCATTTCATGAAAATGTAGGATATTTCCAAGTCATTGTCATGAAGGAACTCCACCCACCTTCGACGCCGCTTGGCCATGTCCCACTGGGAGAAGATATACATCAAGGTCTTGTGATCCATGAAGACTATGAATCGTTCCCTGATGAGGTAAACCCGCCAAAATGTTAGTGTGAACACGACCGCTGTAGGATTTAAATCGTGGGTGGAATAGTTATGCTCGTGGGGATATAACTGTCTAGATTCATAAGAGATCTCCCGTTGATTTTGCAACTGCACACACCCTAGGCCTTGCACTGAAGCATGAGAGTACACCTCATACGCCACCTGTAATTCTTGAAACTTCAGCACTGGGGAACTAACCAACCACCCCTTCAGATAAAAAAAGGCTACCTCACAAAACTCATCCCACATGAAATCCTAATCTTTCTTGGTCAAGGATGACAACGGTGCTGCAACTCATGAGAAATTGGGCACAAACCTCTAGTAGTAACCTGATAGACCTAGGAAACTACCAACCTCTTCCAGGTTGTTGGCAGTTTCCAATAAACAACTGCCAAAACCGTCAATGGGTCCACTACTATCCCCCATTCGGACACCACGTGTCTGAGGATGCACAGTTCTCACATCTGGAACTTTCACTTGGACAATTTCCCATAGGGTGTGTGTCATCAGAGGACTTCTATGACCGTTCCCAGATGCTCATAGAGATCCTCCTCTGACCTTGAGTAGATCTGGGTGTCGTCAATAAACACGACTACGAACCGGTTTAGATATTCTAGGAAGACAGTGGTCTGAGCCCCATGAACACAGTAGGTGCAATTGTGGCGCCAAACGACATGACTACAAACATGAAGTGCCCATATCTGCATCTGAAGGAAGTCTTTGAGATGTCACCCTTCTTCACCCTCAAGTGGTGATATCATGATCGCAGGTTAATATTGGAGACTCGTTCTACCACTTTTAACTGCTCCAAATGGTCATCTATCCTTGAAAGAGGGTAACGATTGTTTACCATTACCTGGTTAAGTCTCCTGTAATCAATGAACATCCCGAGACCACCATCTGCCATCTTCCTGAATAAGACTGGAGCCCCCCATGGTTATGAACTTGGTTGAATAAATACCTTCTTCATCAGATCGTCAATCTGAATATGAAAATCCCGCAACTCAGATGGCGCCATATGGTAGAGAGCCATCGAAATTGGTCGAGCACTGGGTAGCGAGTCTATTTCGATCTCAACATCGCGTCGAGGGGGTAGAGTCTTCACCTCTTTGGGGAAAACATCAATGAATTCACTGATTATCCCCAAGAATTCCCCCCATCTCTATATCCATCGACTCCTCTAATTGCTTAGCTAACAAGGAATGGAGGAGCTCCACTCGCTGGCTACCCTCCTGGAAACCACGCTTTCTGATAAAATTGACATGTCGGCCGCCAAATTCTGAATACATGATCCTTCATTGGAATAAATCAATAACGGAACATATTGAGATCATCTAGTTGATTCCCAGGATGATATCGTAAGGCTATATCTGAAACAGTATTAGATCCCTACTGGACTGGTGTGTCCCTATCATCAGTCTACACCCTCGTCAAACATATGACAAGTTGGTATGACCTCTGAAAATTGTACTCAACACCTGGGGAACTAGAAATCTCTCAGCATATGGACCCAGAGAACGAGATAGACTAGGTACAACAAAAGTGTGCGAAGCTCGTCTATCGAATAAGGCATATACAAGAGTGCTAAACAAGCTAATCGTACTTCGAACGACTTCCAGCCCTTCCAGAACTGCTGCCTTTGTGGTATGTAACTTCCCATGCCAAATTATTATACCCATAAGCTGTTGGTCACCTTCTTTTACCACTCATGGGTTGAGGTCCCTAAGGAGTGCCTGAGGTCAGCCTCCTCCTGCAACATCTACCCTTGGAGGAGAAGTGGCTCGCGGTCCCTGCTGCTGCTACTGAAAAGGCCTAGCTGGAAACTGTTGCGGTTGAGGCAGGTGCTGCATCGGCCCACCCACACTTTACTGTACTCCATCTGGGCACTAATTCCAAAGGTTCCCACATCTGCCACAAATGAAGAATATCGGTCCTGTGCCACAATGAAAACTACGAGGACCAAGAGATCGGAATTGGAACTGCTAAGGCATGCTCCCTACTAGCGGGAACCAAGAGGGCCTCGAGGCTAGAGGCTGGCTGCTGATGGCCTTCCCCTTCAACAAGCCCAACTGGATTCCTTCTTGTGATACACCTCCAAACAGGTGAATCCTTTCCACCACTACAACCTTCTTCTGTACCTCCCTATACGTCGGTAGGGTGAAGGGGGTCACCGCATAACGAAGAGAAGTTAGAGTTCCTCCTCTAAATGTCTCGCCCGAGACTTCTCATCCAGAAAGAGGTCCGTAGAAAAGAGAAAGAGATCCTTGAACTTGATCCCCAACTCCCTCACCCCCATATCCCCCTATTGGAGGGAGAGTAGTTCCTTCCTCTTCTTAGACTTCATCGTGGAAGAGAGTAATTCCACTCGAAACTCTCTCTCGAAGTCATTCCATGTCACCTCAGCCTTCCTCTTCTCCCCAAGATAAAGCGTCCATCACAAACGCGCTGCACCCCACATCTGTCTTATAGAAATAAGAACCCTGTCCTCCGTCGGGGCATGGATAAAGATAAAATATATCACCATATCCTCTAGCCATCTCTCTATCTCCACGTCTAATATGATGCCCTCGTACTTCCTAAGGGTCTTCTGGTGAAACGCACGAAGCATCCTCTGCCACAGATCGTCCTCCTCCTCTCGGTTAGCCCTATGTTGATTAGTCAAATCAACCTCCCGGGCCTCGATCATCCGCAATACCGTTGGTTGCCGTCTGGTTTCTATAGCTGCAAGGTAAAAAATGAATTCCTATGAAAGAGTAGTGTAGAAGATTGATTTTAAATTTTCCTTAATTTATTATTCATTTTAAAAACACAAAATTCCAATTAAACACAAGAACACAGGTCATTGTGAAACATTCCCCTTTCCTAGGGTCTCTACCATGAAATTAGTGTATCATCACTTAATCGTTCAGTAATCCCAGATTCCTTGCCTCAGATCATGGGGGGCCCTAAATTATCTTGTCCTAGCCTGTCTCCCCTGGCCTATTTCACTCACCATGATTGTCCAACATAGATTTCCTACCATCCCATACAATACTCACTGTGCCTAACCTCAGACTCCATCCTATCCCATAAACTCCCTCTGATACCATTCTATCACGAACCCCCTTCAACAAGATGAGAGAAGGGTCATCAGGTTTCCAGATCCTTCCTTCTTCATGTTGAAGGAGTGATAATGACCCCAGAGAACCGCCTTCAATAGGTCCGGGATTGGTGACTTGCACCGTGGTTATAGAATCACACACAATATGGAAGGCATTACCCCATTTTATTTAATAGGATCGGGAGATAAGATAGTAATTCCCAATAATGCTGAAATTATAAGAACAAGTAAAGCCAAAACAAACCATTCCCCATGGCATGTTCCAAAAGTAAATGCTACAAAAGTACGAGAAAACCCCGAAAGAATGTACCAAAAAAGAAAAGAAAACATCAACAAGAAGTGTCCCAACATCTGAACTAGTACGATACTGCACGAACCCTAATGTCCAAGTAGAAACATGAATACAATTTTATATACATAGGGTGACATACAAGTATACTCAGTAGGGAAATCCTATGATAATCGTGGAAACATGGGGAGGCTTTCTAATGCCTTGTGAGAAAGGAGATAACCAAAACACCGAGCAAGGAAAAATAACCACCCAAGCCTCACTAAGGAACACTCCTCAAATATCGAAAGTCATGTAATATAATAGTAACAACACAACAATATTCGGCTACCCATCGCTACTTCCCCACTGGTTTTTGATGAAATACTATGTATCATACCTCTGTCGCCATTCTCAACGCAGTCCCACTGCCATCCACCGCCCGCACACACATGGGCTATAACAACACATCCCTCCCACAAACACCTAGGCCATTACAACAACATATAACTATCCCCGCAAACACCTAGGCCAGAACAACTAATGCTATGTCTGAAGACACCCGGGCCTCATCTCGATGACACTTGGGAAAGAACCTTCCCTCACACACCTGGGCCAACCACCACAACTACCCTGCCCAAAGAATTGTGGTCTATAATGGACCTCAGACCATCACAGCCTACCCGAAGGGTCTGGGGCCACTCGGGAAAGGGATAAGAAAAAGAGCTAATAACCAGTCACTTGTAAACTTTTTGGGAGAACACCCTCCCCCATGAAATGTGGGTGTTCAGGCCAAAAGTGCTCAACTAGGGTGGGATGATAATAAGAAACATAAAATCAATAATTATATATAAACATATTGAAAACACTCATACCATCCTAAAGTTCCCAAAAACATCACAACAAAAACACCTCATTACTATTCATTCATAAGAACACCACAGCCAAAACCATATCAGGACTCATTGCCAGAACCAATTCCCCATGAACCGATTCTGGTTTTCATGTTCATGTGATTCCATTTAAGTAAATCCTGCACTACTTGGCAACTAACATGCATAACCACCAACCATGGAAAAGAAAAATAATCAACCAACAACTGAGCATTCACACCCGGTTCTCTAGTAAAGTCATAACATCAAGGAATCCTTGAGATCCCTCAAAGTACTAGAACCAAACTAAGACTCAAGATACATTCCTAGAAGGAATCAATTCCACCAACAACCGCAACAATAGAGGATCCAATCCCCATCCATATCACCCAATAAGAATCATGAAGAACCACCACACATACCACCAAGATAGAGCAATGGAGTTTCCAGATTCAACCACATCATTTGTTAAGTTTCCCCCATTTCTTTTTGGTTAACCAGGGCGATCACACATGGGTTGTTGTTCACTAGACATCCATTAAATCAGCCGAGTTTACGTGATTACTCAATTTCCATGTTAATCCATTAAATCATAATAAAGGACAGTGGTTCATAAGTAGACAAGGAAAGACCACCAACTGCCATGATTTTCTGTGGGAATAATCCCTCACAATTCACAACATAAATAATCAAGAATAAGTAAATATAATAGAAACATCAATCACACCCCTTCATTATTTATAAGTTTGTTTTTTATCTTCATCAATGTTTGGTCTCATCCATCCCCATAGAACAATAGCGTACCCACCCCGCATGATACACAATAAGGAGAGATGAAGGAAAAACCTACATGGATGATCAATGTTAGATGTTTCTTGTTCCTACGCCATGAGTAGGGGATTTGTGACTTGTAGAGGAAGAGATCTAGGGACTCCAAGAATGTGTAGGAGGGACTCCATCACAGGCTCACAGCTCGCCTCAGGAAGGGGGTGGACTCCAAACATACAAGAGAGGGAAAAAAGAGACAAACCAAGACGAAGAAGGATAAAATTATAACGTGATATAAAAATGAGATATCGTTGTAATGGGATATGGAATTTTGAATGGCATTAATGTCAGATCATGATTTTCCACGCGATTGGGAAGTTACACAAAATGGAATTAATTGTCATTTAAAAATTCTCATCGGAGGAGTGGACATAACTGTTGTGTTTTTAAACGGTTTCCATTAAATCTTGCAATAGGGGAAGAACTTGAATCTATGGGGAAAGGGTGTGAAACTGTGGAAAAACCAAATATTTTGGTATGTTATGGGTCACCTGACTCTTAGGGGATTTTAGATAATATTAATGGGTGTTAAATGATTTTGAAAAAGGGGGGTAATTCATTTTACATTAAAAGACATGTTTCAGGAGCAGAAATTGTCAGGAACTTGAAAAGCACAATGAACACTTAGTGAGAACACAGTGGCACAGTCACGGTGCCTCCCTCATAGTGCCACCGTGACTGGTGTTCAACCATCACGTTGCCACTATGACCAGTGTGCAACCGTCATAGTTCCAATGTAACATGTTCCACCGTGACTAGTTCCACTGTTTCTATAGAGCCTTGTTTTGGAAATGTACTATACTCGGAGGGTCCGAGCCATTATATATATATACAGACCATTTGGTTTTTAATATCATGATTAATTCATTTTTCATGCTATATCAATTTACAATTTTATTTAATTCACTTATGGGTTTTTGGATTAATAGTTACCAAGTGGTAAAGTCTTTAATAATTCAATTTCCATTCATTTGGTAATATTTCTTATTCACTTTCATTATAATTATATTATTATAACTATAGTTACTTATGAATGTGTATTCTTTATTTATAACATATTTTATTCGGATTTATATTTGTTATGAAAAATATATTCTTTTATTAATTAAGACTTCATGTTTTCAGCATTTTAATAGTTTTCCTTGTAATCTCATTCTAATTAAGATTATTTATTAATGGATTCCAATTAATGTAAATTATTTGTTATTTTTTTAATAAAACATTTTTTATTCTACAATTTATATTGATGTCCTTTATGAATTTATAAATCCTTTTTACAAATCATCGATATCTAAAATGTTCTAGAATTTTTTTTAAAATCCAACTTCAACTCTCTCTTCACTCAGATATTTGTTTTCTTCCAAACCCATGATTTCTAAAAATATTTTAAAAAATGATTTAAAACCATTTTAAATTATTTATTTATGATTTTTTTCACCCTTTCTGTTTTTTAGAAATCATTTTAAAGTAATACTCTTATAGAATTAAGAATAAGGGACTTTTCAAACCTTTTTACTAGGTGAAAGGAATTTTCTTTAGGACTTGTATGGAATTACCCACTGACATTACATTTATTTTTTAAATATCACAGTGAAATTTACATGGATTTTTTAATTTTGTTTTGAAATTTATTTTCAATGAAAATATTTTTGAAAATGTTTTCGAAAATGAAATGTATATTTTATTCATGAAATTTTTTAATGATGTTTTATTTTATCAACGATAATAACTTTTATTCTTATAGTAATTGGTATATGATATATTGATACAACACATATTCTTCATGTAGATGTTTTAAGATCATTATAACTATGAAAATTATATGAATTCAGTTCCATGATCCATTTTTGTAGTTAATAAAATTCCCTTGACAATTTCGCTTTATTAGGATCATTAGACATTAAATTTCTCATAAATATCATTGTTAAATATCCTGGGATTGATAATTCCCTAAACTATGAAACATTTTACCATATAGTTCTAAATTTTAAATTTATTTTAATATATGGAGATATATGGATGTATATTGATCATTTAATTAATTAGAATACATTTTGATAAGGAACATTGATTATTAATTCAATCAATAATTTGATATATGAGGAATTATTTAAACAGAAATGTCATGAGTTTTGGACTATTTAACATAATATTTTTTGTGAATCAACGATATCATGAGAAGAAATAATTTATTCACAATTCCATCATGATTGTGACAATGAATTTTTAATCCTTCTGGAAGATTTATCATGATAGTAATTTTCTTAAAAAAGGATTTAACAAAATATGATACATTTTTACCATGGGTGTTTTAAACCATCATGGGGATAAAACTGGAGGGTAAAGGTATGATGTTACGAGGATACATTATGTCCAATGATTTTTCATTTCCTTCATTTATTTAAATTTCCATATTGATTATTCAGATTTATACATGACAAAATTATCTATAATTAACCCTTAATAAGTATTTTAGATAACCTTTTTTAACCTTTATAATGATCCCCCAAAGTATAAAATTACTAATATATAAGGATATGGTAAATTAAATAATTCTATCATCTAAAACAATTATGTTGTAATTTTTGAATTCAAATTTAATTTTGGACAGAAGTATGTATCATGTTATCCATGACTACCTAACTGATTGGTCAATCAGGACATGGATCACTGCAACATATATTAATGTTTATGTATTATCTACTGACTCTAGGATTCAAGGGTTAGGGTCGTTGCATTTGGTATGAAAGGATATTTAATAAAAACCATGATAACCAGATTTAAGAAAACAAAGCGAACATGAAATTACCATATGATAGAATTTGGGTATAATTATGGAAGAAAATCTTAATGTTATATTATGTTATAGATGTTTTTAAATTTATTTGATATACATCCATTTATAGATACTAAAAGTGGGTGAAATTTTGGTACATAAGTAGCTATTTGTGATGATTCTAAAAAAGAACATGAATATTTACTCGATTGTGGCCTAGTACCCATAAACAGGTCTTATTGTGCACCTGATTGACACTATCATGAGATATGGTTAATATAATTAATATTTTCATTAGAAACCGACATAAAGTATTTAAATAGATTATGATAATTAATAATAAAGATTAAAAAAGGGATTTGATAAATTAAATATAAATGCATTGAATTTAGAAATACATATATGATTATGTGTCAATCCCCTAGAATAAATAATAAGAAACTAAAAAATTGTTGAACTATTTATGTATTTTTATTTCAAAATAATATTATTGAATAATATTTTAATCACATGTTTTTGTTATAAAAATCATGAATAATGTAATTATTGTGATGATATTTTAAAGAACATGTGTATTCATTAACTTAAGAGTTGTGGATAACATCATGGGTTAATGAGTTTATGATCCACCACAACTGAAAATTATAAAAAACATCTTTTTAATTTTTTGAGATTTTATTCTAACATGATTACTTATATTTAATGATAAATTTATGGAAACACTTCCTATTGAATTAGTATATTCTTTAGTTAATAAGTTATTTGAGGAATTATTAAATTACATTTTATTGATATATGTTTAATGATATTGATATCATGCTGGGTTAATATGATCATTAATGAAATTGTAATAATATTCCGATAAGATTATTTGAAAATGAGAAAAAATATGTATTATTGAAAAAATTAGATAAAATGTTATTTAAGGATCTAATATAAAGGATTTAAATTATAATTCATTATGGAATTATTTTACCATTGTTGTGAGAATGAAAAACATTCTAGGCATGTGCAAAACCATCACATCCCATAAGTATGAAATGCATAATCCCATGATCATATGGTAACAAGAGTTTAAAACCTACCATAATCACACACGATGACTTGGTAAATATTTCATTAATTAAAGAATTTGAAAAATAAATATTAATTATGAACTAAAAATGTTATATTTGAGTTGTATCTATTAATTTATTATATTGTAAAATATTTTCTAATGGTATTAGTTTTGGTAAATATTTTTAGATAGATGGAAGGTCTTGACACAATTTTATAAACAATAATATATGATATAAAATAATTATAGTGCTTCGGGCATTAACATTCAATTATTAATATTTATTTATATGAGTAAGTGATTTTATGGAAATTGATAAAATTATAAAAACTGATGAATATGGGGAAAATAAATCTAAATAAATCAAGTATGTATGATTCCTCATATTCTAATGTAGTAAAAGAATTACTAAATTTTGGAATAATATACCGAAACTTAAAAATATCCTATTACAATTATATCTTATGAATCATATGGTCCATAAGTTCATTATTAATTAATGGTTTTTAGGCCCTTAATATTCTATTGTTCACTCAATTTATTAGGTTCAATGAACCTAATCACTCCATATAACTATTTACCACATTCCTCTATGTTGATACCTTCAATTTCCATTAATTTTCTTATACATGGAAACTGGTTTGTCTGAACATTTTACATCCATATATCTCTTAATAAGAGGATATCATATTAACCCTTCTATGATATGGGGATAACAATAAATTAATTCTAAAATATCAGAACACTGATTCTAATGAAAAAAATTTAACAATGAAGATGCAATTTATTTATGTTGGGGAGAATTTCACATCATGAAATTATAAAAGAATGATATATTATTAAATAGATTATATGATACAAAGCACAATGGGTAAAAGGGAAAATAAAATCCTAATAAATTATGAAATATTTTCTAATATAAATAAAATAAATATATTTTATATATTTTAATTCATGAAACACTGAGTTTAACATGTGTTATACGCAAGAACAACATCCTATGACATCTTTCAATACATGCATATATGAGATTTTGTGAATACTATTAATATTTTTATTTAAAATGAAAATTACCTCCTAAACATTAAATTTTGGGTAATGAATACGATTTAATAGCTGATGAAACCATATGGTTCAATACATTTGTTACGAATTAATCAGAAATGAATATCAAAATAAATTGAATATAATATTTATCTTTTTATATGAAACTATTTTTATGTTAGTGAGGGATTTTATCTTAACAAATTAAATTAATTTCTATTATTTAGTGATAATAAATAAATAAATAAATAGATATATATATATTATTTAATAAAAGGTTTTTAAATCCATACAATTTATATAATATGCATAATATACGAACGAATGGAATTTTAATTATAAGAAGATCTAGTTCTGTAATGCAGTTTTACCACCATTTAATAGAGAACATTTTTTAAAATTATGTTTCTATAATTGTATAAATTCTATTCTATATAAAAAACGGAACTTATAAAATTATAGTTTCAAAAATATCTTAGAGTGAATTTTTGGTATTTCTATGAGAGGTTTCAATTTCATAATATTAGTGTAAAATAATGACTTTTAAATGAATACAATATTTTAATTAATATTACTTAGAAAGGAAAATTATATTTCAAATTGAGATTAAAGTAAAACATAAAACAATATTATATTTGTTAATATAATTTATTAAATTTTAATAACACTAGTTTTGAAATAATATATATATATTTATAGAAAAAATTTAAATATTTACTCTTCAAATAACTTTTTTATCATCCCGTCAGCGTGGTTAATTTAAATTATTTTTCTCTAACGATATGAATTGAATACAAAAAATGGATTCAATATTTTTAATAGTTATAATTGATAAATTATAAATAGGTAAAAATAATTTATTATCTATTTTTTTATTGAAAATAGTTAAAATAAAATATAATGATTACGAGAAAAATTATTTTATCATTTTTCTAAACATTAATCATAATTTGATAAATATTATAGAAAGATTTCAAAAAACAAAATAATGGTTATATTTATCCCTTATAATTTCTAGGATAAAAATTGATTCATTATTGGAGCCTCCTAACATGAATAAAACGTGTAGAGGATTAAATCATTAATAACATTATAAGAGTGCCCCTCACCTCAATTAAAAAAAGACATCCCTCATATACATTTATTAACACCATAAAAGACATTTTTTCAGATAATTAATCCCAATATATCATGACATTTTTTATAAAATCTATATGTAAGTCTTATTTTTGGCATAATGAAATTAATTTTTCGTTATAGTCAAAATCATAGGTGTATACCCAAATAAGTGTTAATGATATTCTAAAAGCATTTATATTTTATTTTTATATCAGCCTCAAACAAATATTTATACCATGATTATATAATAACCTTTATATAATCCATATAATAAGATGTTGTAATGTTAATCATGTGATATACAAATTCTCAAGCTTACATCAAATGGTTAACACAACCATCGTTCATGTTTGCCAAAGAGTACAGCCTCACGAACAGATGTTTCTCATTTTTCCATTACCACTATTCAATGGTTGTGAATAATGGTTAATTAATAATTTAATATATATATATATATATATATGTTATTTATAAAATTAATATAAATTTATAGTTAAAATATCACATGATTCCTTTTCCCTTACATTCCGTAAGAGACATGACAATGTCTCTCGTGTGTACAACGGGTTATCAGCTCATGATGTGATTTGATTTATCTTTGACTAACAATTTACATAGAGGATGATGAAGATAAATTTATTCATTATATATGATAAAAATAATAAAAATATTATTAGAATTAAATATTTTTTACTATAGAAATATAATATATCTTTTTATCTTATTACTTTTTTCACAGAATGAATGATGATAACGTTGTTCATGTATGTGTAGACATCCGCCATCATGATGTTAGGAGACTATATTCGTTTCACCAAACCACATGAATGATATATATATATATATATATATATATATTTATAATATTTTGTTAATGATATTATGATCCTTTTGGAATCATAAAATATTACGTACAACTATTCCATATTGAAAAGTGAAAAATAGAAGACATTACACTTGCATATGTATGACCTACCATATCGATGATAATTGTAGATACCCAAATCATGACATGCGTGGAAATTAAATTACTTTTTCATAATACTTAATACATAACAAAAACAGACACACTCGGACTGTAATAGTTTAATGTCTTTGGAAACACTGAATATAATCTTCTAATCGTAGTGAAAGATCTTCAACATCTCCCATAACGATCTTCCCCTTCTGTTTTCTTACCTAAAAACATTCTTTATATCATGGGGAAAAAATATAAAGGGTGAGATCAAATGCTCAGTAAGGGTTTTCATGGAGAAAATAAAACAAACCATATACATTTTAACTTCAAAACATGAACATAATTTTTAAACATCAAAATCTTGAGCAATTACATAAAACATGGAAGTGCGTAAGGCGTAGATCATAATTGAACATCAATCATGATAAAATATATTGGAAATAAAAATTTTAATTGCAGAAAAACATTAATCACATGATATGATTTTCATAGTAGCCAAGGCATTTCTTCTAAGACCATCTTATTGGACAAAGTTCCTTTCTGAATCGAGTTCACTCCACATTCCAGTCCTGTATCACTAAACCAGATTTACTTACCGTTCTAGCCATGTATATATCTTGGGATATAAATCTTTACCCAATGCATTGGAGGGAGATATAAGTCCACCCATCTCATAATGAAATCGTTCTTATGTGTGCAACAAAATCATAAATCATTTATCATACCAAAACCCATATAATAAAAATGGGATTCTTAAACATCATGACATCATAACATAATCCATATAAGATAAAAAGAAAATCATAAAATTAATTCCATCATAACATAATCAAATCGATGTAAAAATAGGGATAGAAATAGAACCCGCTATTATCTTAGATGGAAAATAATTTTGATAAAACACTTGGAATAAATTTTTGAGGAAAATATCCTTTTTCTTCAAAATCATTTTCTTTTCACAAAATGGCATTCAATTTTAAAAGAAAATATTATGATTGAAAAAAATCATGAAATCATGTAGAGTAAGCTTTATGAATATAAGGAGCTATAAAACCGTAAAAAAATCCGTTCACGCCGTATAAGTTAAAAAAAACATTCTGCTCGTACTTTTGTTAGAAAAGTAAAAAAGTACCTCGTATGGTAAACAAAAGAATGATTCATTCCATACGATGTGGTAAAAGTAAAAAAGGGTAAAAATTACTTTAATCATACATGGTAGAAATGTAATTGTCACGAACTAGCCCCGGTCGACCCTGAACTGGTCACCCGAGCCGGTCCGCGGCAAGTCCCGAGGAGCGTTCCCGATCCCCCCGGGATGGCAACAAGTGCCGGGCATTAAAATTTCAATCGTTGGGAACGATTTTAGCCCAAACTAAAAAAAAATAGGATCAAAAGAACGAATATAAACTAAACAAACAGACAAAACACTAAGGACACAAACAAAACTATACCACGACATACCTCCACGTGACCTCGCGGGTCACCAGCCAACTACAACCAAAGTCGCTCCCTCACTGAGTGACTCAAGCAGGAAAACCTGAACACAAGGAACCTGCAACTGAAAAATGTAAAAGATAGGCGTGAGCACAAAAGTACTCAGTAGGTGAGCCCCACAACAAATCCCAATGCACTGCCAGTAAATAAAGAATCCACATAATCCAGGTTTGAACTTTAATGTATAAAAGTATGTTTTCATAATGCTTTACTTAAAAAGCAAACACGAGACATTTCCCTTATTCCTTTTCGAAAGTTAGTTCCATTTCATTAGTTTTAAACTCATTCTGAAAAGCAAAGTATTACATTTTCAAATCTAACCCAAAGAGAATAAAGCATTTTCATTTGAAAACCATTTTTCCCCAAGTCTAATAGTATAGGCTGTGAAATATGACTGAAAGCAACAAGAAGGGAAAACAAGTGCATGTAAAGGTAAAAAGGCAAAGAAAACCAAGTGCAAGTAAAAAAAACAAACCAGAAGTTATCAGCAATAACCATGGGCGATCCTGAACATCCCTAGAAAACCCCTGGACGTACTCGGGTTCAGACTACCTGCCAGCATGGTACTCCACAGTCAATAACCAACTGCCCCCCTAATAGCCAACTAGTGGCACATCCCACCTGGCCTGTCCACAACTCCAGAGGGTACCAACCCATCTAATCAGGGTTAGCAAGCAACCATCACTCGATAATCTACAAGACGCCCAGGAACCCATAGTGGTTTTTGTAACACTGTGTTAGTGGGAGACCCTCGCACGCGTGACTCATCTCACCGCACTTGCCAACCCCTTACACGGACATCGCTACACGACAACCCTCGAAGGGAAGTCCCCCTGTAGAAATTCCCTCACAAGTACGTATATATATATATATATAATCACTTCACATTTGATAAAGTGCCAATCGGGCCGTCATGTTACTTACATTTTGATCATTTAAGACTAAAGAATTTTTAAAGAGAGATGACACACGCCATTTCATTGAAAAACAGAAACGCACTTAGAAATTTATTTAAGAAACTCAAATCAGCATCTTAAACCTGGAACACATTTGTTTCACAAGTAGAGTCACTTTCCAACCACCAAACGCACCCCACTTTTATCAAGAGCCAAACGGGCCTTTAATCAATTTTTTTTTGAAGGAACACCATTTCCCAAATGAAATCCAAACTTGTGTTTGCGAAACAAAGGAAAACATCTTTAATCAAGAAAGAGTCACACATGAAGTTTCCAAAAAATAATTTCAAAGGGTCACACGACGTTTTCTCTAATCAAGGTTCTCAGAAAACACCATTTTTTCCATAAGCAATACATCTACAAATTTACACATGCCAAAAACATCTCAAAACCCAATTCAACATGTCTTTCATTATTCAGGAAGAACCATCTAGCAACACTACCATGGAAGCACACAATTAAATCCAAGAAAATGCTTTTAATGAAACGCTAGAATTTAAAACAACTTTTATCATCAGCAGATCACCAAACTATAGATAACTACTTAATAATACTTTTGAATTTACTGAAACTTAATAAAAAGTCAAGGAATAAATAAATTCTAAATTTAAAGGCGAGTGCAAAGGGAGACCTACCTCAAGACCCAAGCGCGACGGTAAAACGACCTTGGAAACAAGGCGCGATGACACGACGTGTGTCCGAAGCCACGTGATAAAGTCCAACACTCTCGAAACTGAGGCGCGGAGACGGCAGAACCTCGGAAACGAGGCGCAGCGATGGCGCTTTCTCGGAAACACCCTGCGCGGGTCCTAAAATCCTAAACCTACCAAAAACAAATATAAGTTGATGAAGAAAACCCCTAACAAAGCACAAGTGAAAGCCAGAGTAATAATAATGATAATAATTGTAATTATTGTAATTATAATAATAATAATAACAATAGTGATAAAATAATAATAATAATAATAAAAAGATTAATAATGACAATATTAACAATATTAACAATAGTAATAATAATAATAATAATAAAATAATAATAATAATAATAACGATAACAATTTAGCATAATTATAATAATATAATAGTAATAACAATATTAATATAATAATAAAAATAATGTTAGCATACCCAATAAAATAATGATACAATAATAATAT
The DNA here is from genome assembly GCA_963277665.1 of Viscum album. Lineage (NCBI taxonomy): Eukaryota > Viridiplantae > Streptophyta > Magnoliopsida > Santalales > Viscaceae > Viscum > Viscum album. The sequence continues at coordinate 6,357,501 of OY728129.1, forward strand.
TAATAACAATAATAATATAATAATAATAATATGATAATTAAATAATAATAATAATAATAATAATAATAATGATAATAATAATAATATTATTAATATTAATATGATAATAATTATAATAACAATAGTAACAATAATAATATAATAATAATTATAATAATAATTATAATAAGATAACATTAATTATAATAATGACATAATAAAATAATATTAATAATATGTTAGTAATCATAATAATAATAATAATAATAATAATATAGTAATACAATAATAATATTAATAGAATAATATTAACATAATAATAATGAAATAATTATGATATTATTAATAGGATAAAAATAATAAATGTTCTATAAGATTAACATAAAAATAAAATAAAAATAAAAACATACTTACAGGAGGTTTGCGGAGCAACGAGGTGAGGGAGGAGGCGGTTGCGCGGGGAAGCCGGGACGGCGACGGGATGAGGCCGGCGGAGGTCGGGGGTCGCAGGGGGAGAGCAGGGGCGGATCGCCGGAGGCGGCGGGAGCAGGGCTGGGACGGGAGGAGGGTGCAGGGGAGAGGGCGGCTGCAGGTTGCGCAGGGAAGGCTGGGACAGCGGGGTGCGGGTTGCGGCGAGGCGGCCGAGAGAACCGGGGAGAGGCTGGGTGCGGGCTCGGGACATGGAGAGGGAGCAGGGAGGGCGACGCCGGAGGGGGTGGCTGGCGGCTGGGCGAGTCGGGTGCGGCGTGCGACTGGAGGAGCGCGGCGAGGGAAGCCGGGGCGAGCAGGGGGGGTCGGGAAGTGGGCACAGCAAGGCGGAGCGCCGGAGGGGTCGCACGGAGGGGCTGGCGACACCGGGACGGGGAGCGCCGGACGAGGCCGGTGCTGGGGAGCTGGGACGGAGATCCGGGGTCAGACGACGGCGGCTGGAGGGGGGTAGGAAACGGCGCGACTGGCCGAACCGGAGACAGAAGAAGAAAAAGAGAAGAGGGGAAAGAAAAAAAAACGGGGAAGAGAGAGGCGGGAGAGGGAGAGGGGAGAGGGTGGAGGCGGAATGGGGTTTAGGGTTAGGCTAGGGTAGTTTTATGTATATATTTATATATGATAAAAATAAAAATAATAATAATTATAATAACAATAATAAAACTTATAATATTAGTAACAATAAAACTTATATAATAATAATAAAACTTATAATAATAATAAATAATAAATTTGTTAATTTAAATAATAATTATTTTGATCACATATTTAAAATAATAATTATAAAATAATTTAAAAACGTTACACATATGTATATATTTATACACATATAGATCTATATATATACACATACATTATTATACATATATATATATATATAAACATATATAAACATATATACGATAACACAAATAAACAGGTATTAATAATAAGAAGCCAACATAAAAAAAATATAACATTTAAAACACCGGATGAACGCACTGTCACCCGGGCTGAATGCACGGTCACCGCTAACGATGCGATGACCGCGCACCGGCGCGAAACCGCCAATGCAATTAATCTCCGAAAAAATTTTAACCGGGTCCAAGAAAGGAGAACAATTACAGACATCCGCGGTCGGGGTGTGACAATAATCATTTTATGAAATTATTTTGAGAACATATGGACATGGATGATAAACATCACCCAGTAAATACTTATGAATAAACAATCTTGTATAAGAATGAGATTGGAAGAATTATCCCTTACCTTACGTCCAATATGCTTCGTATGTATCCAAAACTCATGTATAATTATTTAAATAATTTTATTTACTTATTACAAAATCATATTCATTGTTATGATATCATATATGGTTCAATTATGACTTTATAATACCTGTTCTTTTATAAATTCCATGTTAAAGCAGTGTTTTGGGTAAAATTGTTTCATTTATCATACGTGTTTTGATTAGTTGTTATTGATATTATTATTATATATATCATGATTTACTTACTTATATAATGTAAATCATGATTTATATATCATATATATTCAATATATATATATAGATGGACGAAATGAAATACACCGTTCATAGAGACGGTAGGCCGTACGTACGCATGAACGTTGTTTTTCTTTCCTTACTGACTTGAATGGAATTAAGAAGATAACATACATATATATATATACATAAATCCAGTAGAATTATTATTTCATATATTTTACAGTTACTTATTATATATCCTTTATAATCATTTTTGAATTGTTAGCATGGAAAATGAATCTCATCGAGTCGTTGAGACGGTAATCCGTACGTACGCACGAGCGATGATATTGTTCCCATATTTATTTAATGGAATTCGAGTGGATGATATAATATCATAGTATTAGTATGATGTTATAAGAATCATATATTGTTATTCTTTACACCATTATACCCATCCAAGTAAGGTGGTGGTGGAAGAAAAATTACACCACGGCGTTGAGACGGTATTCTGTACATACGCACGCACGATGATTTCATTTTTTGTAGGATGGATAGAAGGTGAAATGGGGATGTTTCATATTTATAATAACATATCAGTATAAAATTAATACTTATGTCATTAATTTATAATTAAACAACTAATGAAGTAGAATTTGAAGAAGAAGGAAACATGAAAGAATCTTTAGAAGAGGTTACCTCTTCTTTGAAGCACCTACTTAAATCTTCTTCTTAGGGCAGTAGAGTTGGTCTTTTGAGAAGACCAGAACCTCTATTATATAACTATAGTGGTTTAGAAGAGTAATTTTCAGGGGTTGGAAGAGCTTCAAGGCTCAAAAGGGTGTGAAGAGAAGAGGGAAGGGGTTCCCTTTTTATAAGGGGGGAGATGGGCACCTTTAGAAAAACTTAAAATATTATTTTATAATAAAGTCATATTCAGTTTATAATAACTCAAAATTAATTTATTTAGAATATAAGACGTGTATGGGTTGAAATCCTCTCAACCAATAGGTTTTAGACAAGTTTAGGTTACTATTTTAACCTTATCTTTTTTATTAAACTCTAAGTTAAATAATTTAACTTTTACAGTGTTTTCTTGTTTTCTTACACTATATGGTTAGTAAAATTACTATAAAAAGCCAAATTAACCCCAAGTGGTTCATTATTAATATATATTTCCGTATCTAAGTAATGTGGCTGAACCTTATATTTTTAGGAATATAATAAAAATTAATTATATAATTATTGTTTTGAAGACTATTTTATGTCAATTTTGACACTATTTGGTAATTTAATTTTATGAAAAACATAACAGAATGATTAGTTCAAAAAAAGTTAATTACCTCAATACTAACATGTCCTAGTAACTTATAAAATTATTTTATTTCATAAAAAGTCTCAAATTACATTTATTTGGCTATTTATAATATTAATTATTCTAATATTTAATTATTTATGTAATTACTACATCACCATTATGTCATAAATAACTTATATTATTTAATGTCTAAAATTTATAAATAAAATAACATTAGGTAGGAAATATTTTTATCTTTCTAAAGAATATTTATAGTAGAATTTACCTTATTTATAACTCTATATTAAAAATGTTTTAGTTATTAAACATTGATTTTAACTATTATAACACTTTTTTAAATAAAATAATAATAAATGTCCTAATATAATCCATGTGGACCTAAATGATAATATGATATTCCTAAGGTTGTTTTTGGAAAAATTATACTTATCTAATAGAATTATGACATGTGTTAGGGTAATAATAATACAATTTTTACCCTTAATTACCCTATTTACTTTTAACCGTGCTAAATAAAAGTAAAAAGTTACTATTCAAAAAAATAATTTTTATCTTATTGAACCACATATTACGACTTGATACTAACCTTTCTATAGGAGTTTTGAAATTCCACTAACAGAAGAGTAAAATTATAATTTATGTAAATTTGCAAATATTCCTAGTAGGTAGGTAAAAGACGGTGAAATGTTAAATAAACTTTTTATATATCTAAAATTATTATAAAATGACTCCAATGAATTAAATTGAACATATATAGGTATTATGTATCAATTTTGACAAAAAATAAATTTAAATAAAATAAATAATTATTTAAATAAAATTTTGGTTTTTAAATAGTAACGTAGTGTTTTCACTATTAATCAAAAATTGAAAGATTTCAGAAAATACCAAAACTTCACCCTAGGCTAATTTTGATATTCCGAATCCAAAAATGAAGTCCATTTGGAAGGATAAAATTTATAAAATTTCAAAAAGTGGGTATTACTATTCATAATGGCTAGTTTATATAATATTTTAATAACATGTCATTGTTTAGTGAAACTCAGTATTGCATACAACACATGATATCGTGGAAGGACGCGATTGCGTGTAATGTAAGACAAGTCAAGGTTTCTTTTAGTGCAAGACTCCTTTGTGGTTACATATAACATAATCCAACCATATTTCATTTATACATTGAATATATATATACATATATACACTCAATGTTGCGTAGAATAACTACTATTAAATGAACTTGAAATTGTGTGTAACACGATCCAAGAATAGTGTTGCATATACTGAAAGCTAATACGGTGTTGCCTATAATACAGGCTAATCTTGGTGTAGTGTATAATAGAAGACATCAAAGAAAATAATAATAATATATCTCATAAAACATCAGGTTGTTACATTCTACCCCCTTAAAATGAATTTCTCCCTCGAAATTCATCGGGGTTATAAATGGTTTACTACTGGAAATTTTCTTTCATAGAAACCCACATCATAAAAACAAATACTAAAACATAATTTTAAAATGTAATGTATGACACATATCGGTTACCAAAATTAACTCCTCATTGGGTTTCCCCATAGGGGAACATAGGTGAAAATATGGATATGGAAGAGGAATCTAACCATCATGTTCTGATGGTGAGTGGTAGAGAACATGGCTATAAAAAATCCAACAATCACGAAGCCATAAATTATTGATTATTTAAGGTACTATCTAATTCATTGGTTATAAGGACACTAGCACAACATTTTTTGTTGACAAGATCATTTCCCTAAAGTTGAAGAATTTGAATTAGAATAAAGACTTACTTTATTTCGGTACAATCTCACCGTTGATTATACCTTGAACAATTTACACTTCATCTCTAAAATAAATGAAGTTGAATTTGTCATTATTTAAGTGTTAGAAGATCAAGTGGTAGAATGATGGGTCATTCCATCTGTCTCATGCAAAAGGGTAGAAAAATTTATCAAATATACATAAGTCCATCTATGGTGAGGTAAATCGTATATGATTCAAAAAATGGACTTATACTTCATATATAATACTGCTTAATATAATAAAACTAGTTTATACTAACCAGGGACTTCCTGTAGGCCAGTGGTAGGCGATAAAGGCCTGTCGCACTTCGGTTGTGGGTTCGATTCCCACAGCCTTGTCTGACGCGATGGGTTGTCACCTGTTCTGCAAGTTGTCACTTTTCTTAAACTAAATTATTACAAAATTCCATCGAAAAAAGTTGTATCCTTAAAGAATTCTATTTTTTGTCCAACATAATCCATTCCAACCTTTATGCTTATCGAAAATACTCCTGTCCAATATTATATTATCAAGAAAATGATTATTAGAAATGTCATCTACCGAGCATGTGAATACCATCATTTATCCCCCATATATCATATGATATATCATGTTGGTCACACTCCAAACATGTGAATACCTTAATCATGTATTCTCTTGAGCCATAGTGAAATCATGACTCCTGTCACAAGGTAACTCATTCCATATAACAAAATCCAAAAAATTGTATATACTCAAACCATGATATCACTTTTTCCTTGTATTAGTCATGAGCTCCTTAATAATATCAAACATTTCATTATCTCTTTATCCCTTCTTTATTCACATATCATATGCTTTTCTAAATATTTGAGTCACTTTTCATGGTTACCGGTACCATATAATTATCGAAAACCACAATAAACCATTACATAGTTATTCGAATTTTCCACAATACTATAAATGAGATTCCACAACATTTTTTTGGAATCCCTTTAAATAAAAACATAATCATTCCACCACATCATTTTCATACTCAACATTGAAAATAGTGATCACATGTGACTTACCTTTGTCATTTTCCTTAATAGGTTGCTCATGTTGATCATCATTAACCCTTGGATTGGGGAATTGATTAGCATAATGCCCCATTTCCATGCACTTGAAACATTGAAGTGTTGGTGGTGTATTATCTACAATCTTTTCTTTATTCACATCATTAACAACCCTTTTTCCATTACTTCGCCACTCAGATGCTCGATGACCTTTGTTTCCACAAATAAAACATTATCTAGTCCCTTTAAGACAATCTCCACCATGCTTCTTTCCACACATTGAGCATAAAGAAACAATTATCTTCTTTTCACTATTATTCGGAGATTTCTCCTTGAACTCCATCTTTCATTTCTTGTCAAAACCCTGAGATGAATATGTAACACTAACTTCCATTTCTACCTTGATAGCACAACACACAATTTAATCATATCTATTGAAGTCTCTTATAGATAATGCCCTTCTAAGACTTGGTTTTAAGCCACTAGAGAATTGATCAACTTTACTTTCAGGTTCGATGATGAAGCCAGATGCATACCTTGCAAGAATTGTAACATTATCTTCTTATATAACAACATATTCAACATCCTTTTTCTTATGCTCATGGAACTGATTTTCCATCTTTTTTTAAAGAATACGAGGGATGTAGTTGTTGAAAAATATGTTACTGATCTCATCCCATTCCATGGATTTAATTTCATCTCAGGGCCTTGAATTCTTAATTAGAGTCCACCATTGATCTGCTTCAACTTATAAATGATAAATAGCTAGAATGACTTTTTCATGTTCCGAACTGTGAAGTATGGAAAATATCTTTTCAATGGTACTGATCTATTGTTCAGCAACAAGTGGATCAGAATACCCATTGAAAGAAGGTGGACGTTGCCTCCTGAAGGACTCAATAAAATATTGTTCCCTTCTCTGCTTATTTGGAAGTCCAGAATGATTCATAGCTTGTGTAAGTATAATAATAATATTTTTCACTCCATCTCCCATAACATTGGATTGTTTAGGACGAAAATCATTTCATTTTCCATTACATTGATCAACACGGTTCCTTCAGGTTCCAACCATCATCTAAAACCCAAAAATAATAGTGTGAGTTGAAAAAATCATGCTAGGGAAAACAACATAATAAAGGGGGAGTACCTTCAATATCTAACATCTTTGATATATTTCTATGATTGTTACCATAATTCTAGGACTGTAACCTATACTTATAAATAACCTTAGGGACACCCCTAGACATACCTTATAAATATCTCTAGGGATATCACTAAAGTTTTCACATCCTAGTTTCCAAAGGTTAACTAAACCATTCCTCTGATACCAACTATAGAGACCCAAAGCTTGAAGTATGTGGAAATTAACTTACTTTTGAGAAATACATAATACATAATAATAAAAAGACAAAAAAGGACCGTAATAGTTTAGTGTCTTTGGAAACTCGGAATATAATAATCTAATCGTTGTGAATGATCTTCAACATCTCCAATAATGATCTTCCACTTTCATTTTCTTACCTAAAACCTTTCTTTATATCCTCGGGGAAAATAATATAGGGTGAGATCAAATTATCAGTAAGGGTAATCATGGAGAAAATAAAACAAACCATATACATTTGAAATTCAAAACCTGAACATAATATTTAAACATCAAAATCATGAGCAATGACATAAAACATGGCAGTACGTAAGGCATAGATCATAATAAAACATCAATCATGATAATATATCTTGAAAATAAAACATTTAATTGTGTAGAATCATTACCACATGATATGATTTCCATAGTAGCCAAGGAATTTCTACAAATACCATCTTAGTGGACACAGACCCTTTCTGAATCGAGTTCACTCCTCGTTCTAATCATGTATCACTGAATCGGATTAACTTACCACTCCAGCAATGTCTGTCTCATTAGATATAAATCTTTACCCAATTCATTGGAGGGAGATATAGGTCCCAACCATCTCATAATGAAACCATTCTTATGTGTGCCACAAAATCATAAATCATACATCATAGCAAAACCATGTAGTAAAAATGGGATTCTTAATCATCATGCCGTCATAACATAATACATACAAGATAAAAGGACATCATAAAATTAATTCCATCATAACATAATATAATCAATGCAGAAATATGGATATAAACAGAACCCTATATTATCTTAGATGGAAAATAATTTTGATAAAACACTTGGAATAAATTCTTGAGGAAAATATCCTTTCTTCTTCAAAATCATTTTCTTTTCAAAAAATGACATTCAATTTTAAAAGAAAAAAATTTTGTTGAAAACAATCATAAAATCTTGTAGAGTAATATTCATGAAAATAAGGAGTTATAAAACCGTAAAAAAATATGTTCATGCCATATAAGTTAAAAAAAACATTCTCATCGTACTTTTGTCCGAAAAGTCAAAAAGTACCTCGTATGGTAAAAAAAGAAAGATTCCATCCATACGATGTGGTAAAAGTAAAAAAAAGGTAAAATGAATTTAAAAATACATCGTAGAAAATTAAATATTTTTTGAAATTTTTTTGAGAACATATAGACATGGATGATAAACATAACCCCAATAAATACTTACGAATAAACAATCTCGGATAAGAATGAGATTGGAAAAATTATCCCTTACCTTAAGTTTGATATTCTTTGTATGTATTCGGACGACTTTTATTATTATTTAAATAATGTTATTGACTTATTAAATAATCATATTCATTGTAATGATATCATATATGGTTCAATTATGACTTTATAATACTCGTTTTTTATAAATTCCATGTTAAAGATGCGTTTTGGGTAAAATCATTTCATTTATCGTTCGTGTTTCGATTTATTGTTATTGATATTATTATTACTTATATCATGATTTACTTGCTTCCTAAATTTAAATAATGATTTATATATCATATATATTTATTATATATATATATATAAGAAAGATGAATGAAATGAAATACACCGTTCATGGAGACGGTTTGTCGTATGTACGCATGAACGTTGTTTTCCTTTCCTTATTGACTTGAATGGAATTATGTAGATGACATACATATATATATACCTAAATCTAGTATCATTATTATGTCATATATTTCATGATTACTTATTATATATAATTTATACTCATTCTTGAATTGTTAGCATGTAAAATGAATCTCGTCGTGTCTTGGAGACGATTATCCGTACGTACGCACGAGCGATGATATTTCTCCCATATTTATTGAATAGAATTGGAGTGGATGATATAATATTATATAATAATTATGATGATATAATAGAAATATATAGTTATTCTTTACACCATTATTCCCATCCAAGTAAGGTGGTGGTGGAAAAACAGATTACACCACGGCGTGGAGACGGTATTCCGTACGTACAAACGTGCGGTGATTTCGTTTTCCGTAGGATGGATAGAAGGTGAAATGGGGTAGTTTCATATTTGAAATAAAATATCCTTATATAATTAATACTTATGTTACTACTTTATAATTAAACAACTAAATAAGATGATGTTAAAGAAGAAAGAAACTTGAATGAATCGTTTAAAGATATTACTTCTTCGATGCATGTCCTTTAAACTTCTTCATAGGGCACTAGAGTTGTTCTTATGAGAGGACCATAACCTCTATGATATAACAATAGATGTTGAGAAGAGGAATTGGTATGGGTTGGCCGAGCATCAAGGCTCAAAAGGGTGTGAAGAGAATAGGGAAGGGGTGCCCTTTTTATAAGGGAGGAGAGGGGTACCTTGGGAAAAACTTAAAATATTATTTTATAATAAAGTCATATTTGGTTTATAATAATTCCAAATTGTTTTATTTAGAATCTAAGTTGGGGATAGGTAGAAATACTCTAAAAAAATAGATTTTAGAAAAGTTTAGGTTACTGTTTTAACCTTATCATTAAGGTTTAACTCTAAGTTAAATAATTTAACTTTTACCGTGTCTTCTTGTTTTCTTACGCTATATGGTTAATAAACATACTATAACCAGAGAAATGAACCCTCAAGTGGTTCATTATTAATATATATAACCATATATAAGTAATTTTGCCGAAACGTAGATTTTTTGTAATATAATAACAATTAATAATATAATTATTGTTTTAAAAACTATTTTATGTCAATTTTGACTCTATTTGGTAATTGATTTTTTTGAAAATCATAACAGGATGATTAGATCAAAAAACGTTAATTAAATCAATAATAACATTTCATATTAATCTAGAAAATTATTTTAATTCTTTAAAAGTATCATATTACATTTATTTGGTTATTTATAATATCAATTATTTTAATATTTCATTATTTAGGTAATTGCTGCATCACTATTCTGTCATAAATAACATAAATTAATTAATGTCTAAAAATTATAATTAAATTACAATTAGGTAGGAAATATGGTGATATTTTTAATGAATATTTATAGTCAAATTTATCTTATGTATAACCCTATATAAAAATTCATTATTTAGGTAATTGCTGCATCACTATTGTGTCATAAATAACATAAATTAATTAATGTCTAAAAATTATAATTAAATTACAATTAGGTAGGAAATCTTGTGATATTTTTAATGAATATTTATAGTCTAATTTATCTTATGTATAACCCTATATAAAAATTGTTTTATTTATTAAGCTTTTATTTTAACAATTTTAACTCTTTTTTAAATAAAATAATAATAAATGTCCTAATCTAATCCAAGTGGACCTAAATGATAATATTATATTTATAGGGTTGTTTTTGGTCGAATTAAACTTATCCAATTGAATTAGGACATGTTTTAGGGTAATATTATTCACATTTTTACCCTTAATTACCCGATTTACATTTAATCGTGGTAAATAAAAGTAAAAAATTATTATTCACCAAAAATTATTTTTATCATATTGAACCAAATTTTACTCATTGATATTAACCATGTCTCTGTGATATTAGAAATTATACTCACAGAAGTGGTAAAATTATGTTTTATGTAAATTTGCAAATTCTCCTAGGAGGTAGGTAAAAGATGGTGAAAAGTTCGATAAAAGTTTTATATATCTAAAATTATTATAAAATGACTCCAATGAATTACATTGAACTTGTATAGGTTTTATGTATCAATTTAGACCTAAAATAAAATAAAATAAAATAAATAATTATTTAAATAAAAATTTGGTTTTTAAATAGTAACCCAATGTTTTCACTATTCATCAAAAACTGAATGTTTTCAGAAAAATACAAAAAATTCACCCTAGGCTAATTTCGATATTTAGAATCCCAAAATGAAGTCGATTTTGAAAGATAAAATTTATAAAATTTCAAAAAGTGGGTATTTCTATTCATAACGGCTAGTTTATATAATATTTTAATAACATATCGTTGTTTAGGGAAATGTGGTATTGTGTACAACACACGCTATCGTGGAAGAACACGATTGCGTGTAATGTAAGACATATCAGGGTTGCGTGAAGTGAAAGACTCCTTTGTTGTTTCAAATAACAGAATCCAACCATATTTCATTTATACATTGAATATATATATATATATACACACTCAATGTTGCGTAGAATAACTACTATCAAACAAACATGAAATTGTGTGTAACACGATCCAAGAATAGTGTTGCATATACTGCAAGTTAATACGGTGTTGCCTATAGTACAAGCTAATCGTGGTGTATTGTGTAATAGAAGACATCAATGAAATTAATAATAATATATCTCATAAAATCTCAGGTTGTTACAATAATAACCCAAACAATCCTTCCTAAAAATCAATCATTATGGGTTTCAAAGGAAATATTAATTTATAAAAATTAAAATTATTTCAAATTTATTATTACAATAATGATATAATTATATAATATGTGAAATAACTATATAATTCATGATGAACACACATGGGAAAATAAGGCCATTAACACCGGAAACCATGAAAATAATGAAATATAATTATTGATCGTGTAATAATGTGTTATAAAGGTATCATATATAATACTATAAGTTTTAATATAGTTTTATAATATGTAAATATCATTTTTAAAATAATTATATAGTTGGTTAAATCATGTTCAACTAGATGAAAATATACGGTAAGGGTTTACGTATCAATTTCTTTTAATAGATGAATATTAAAATCAAGTAAACCAATTTTTAAATAATTTATATAATTCCCCCCTAAACATTTAATATCATGAATAATTCATTCTCCATGGAATTTAATTTTTCTATTTTATTTATTTAATCTATGAGTTTTTGAACTATAAGTTATTAAATTGTAATGAATTTGGTAACTCAACGTACATTAATTGGGTTATATTACATCTTTGTTGTAATTGATATTCTATGATTATGTGTAATATTAATTTGGACTATATATTTCTGTATTTAAAAATAACTAATTGTTTTTATAGTTAACAAAAATAATTCCTTCATTCATTAATTCTCAGTACATGTTATGATCATATAAATGTTTTTTTCACAATATAATTCTAATAAATATTTTCTATTCATGAATTCCCATTATAATAAATTATATGATCATTGTTTAGTAAACCCATTAATTTTATTATCAACTATTTATTCATTATATTGAAGAATTTTTAGTACAATATTTCCACTCATATGTACTTAAAATATTTTATATAATGTTTCTAAGAAAACTATACATCATTTATCTCTTTAGTTAGAAATAAATTTTCATCCAACAACATGTTTCCAAAAAAATGATTAAATTTATCTAAACTATTTATTAGGATTTATTAAATAAATTTTCACCTAGATTTTAATTTATTTTTTTTCAAAGTTATAATCTTATCACTTTTTAAACAAGTCACTTTTTGAATCTGTTTACCATGAAAAAGGAATGTTCATTAAGACATTTAAAAAATTTCCTACTAACATGACAATCATTTTGATGAACCATAATTTTTTATTTTATAAGTATATTTTAGAATAGAATTTTTTTAAAAGTGATTAAAAAAATATTTTCAAAATAGTTTTAAAAATGGAAGGGATATTTTTTTCAATAATATTTTTAAATATATTTTCTTTAACCAATGATAATAAATGTTATTCTTAATCCCATGGTGATAAATTATTTTTATAACATTGTTATTATTACTTTGGAAGGTTTATGGTCATTTTTAATATTAAATGTATTTAAATTCACATCCTTGAAAATTTTATATAGTCAATGACATTCCATTTAAATGATCACTTTTCCTTGAACATTGGTCATTAAATATCCCTTATAAAACAATATTACATAACATGTATATGATTTTTTCAAAAATCATATACCATTTTTACATATTGTGTTCCCTTTTGATTTAAATTCATTATTTTGAGAAATATTCATAAATACATATCCATTAATAATTATATATAAATTTTGATAAGGCACAATTTTTATGAATTAAATCGCTTATTCGATATATGAGAAATGATTTGGAATGGTATAACATGGATTGGGGACCATTTTATGTTTAATCCTAGATGAATTGATAGTCTCATGAGATGAAATATATTGGGAACAAACCCTTAATGTTCAAACCATCATTATTTAAACTATCAAGAGGATAGATCAAGATAGTATGCGAACTGTGAATGGTATCGCAACAAATCAGATGGAGTTTTACCCATCACGTTTTAAACCATCATGAGGATATATTTTGATGGTAAAGGTATAATTTTCTTGAGAAACATGACATTAAAAAATTATTCATATACATCAACCATGTTAAGTTGTTGTTATCCATTAGATTTTCACTTTTACAGAATCCATGAATTCATTTCATTCACATTCAATTGATTAAATGTAATTTGTTTTTAGTTATCTAACATTCCTTATTTATTATTCATTATATATCTATATATTAATGTTATTAAAATATAATATATATTCATTTATTTTCATTTATGTATTTATTCCTCCTAATTAATTTAAGATGATATATTATTTAAATTTAAATTATATTAGTTATACACCATGCCATATTTATTATTCATTATTTAATCCTACTAGAATTCATTTAACATTACCAATATTGATCATTTGAGATAGATATTATTTTTATTCATTCTTGATGAATATATTAAATTCACTATGGATAATATATATGTATATTAAAGTAGGAATATTGTTTTCCAAAAAACATGATGTTGTAATTTTTGTATTCAATTGTAATTTGGGAATCAAGTATGTATCTAGATTATTTATGTTTCAAACATGATTATCCATTTATTATGGTAATAATTTTATATCACTAAAATGTAATTCTAGTAGGAAACAACCCCTATATTTTAATGTTGTGGTCATTAAAATAATTATCATAAAAAAAATTTATATTTTAATTACCTTGGGATAATTCAATGTAATTATTATTTTTTAATTATCCACAAGGAGGTGTTATTGACTATCATGGATTACTTATAGCTTTCAAACCAAATATTGGTGGTTTATCCTTGTCGTTGATGTTAATGAAATTGAGGTTGGGGCATCCTTGCCTTTTGGGGGATTTTTGACACATTATTCTTCTATAGGATTTATGTGTAGTATTATTTGATGATCGTGTTAGATTATGATTTCATGTGAGTTTGGATATAGCTCTTACAACCTTATGGATTATTTTATTCATGAGTAAATCATAGTTTATTAATCATGTTCAATTTGGATGACATGTATTATCATAGTAACATATTTATGAATATTTTATATTCTTTATTTTACATGCTACCATGTTATCTATGATTTTATGGTCTTATACTTGAATCCCATGGCAGGTGGACCATAATGACATATATATAAATTTTATGGGGTGTGTACCTGACTTCTGTCGATGATGAATTGGGACCTATGCATCGGGTCAACATAAAAATGATGCTTCATGGATTCCAGGTGATGCACAAGATTCCTAGTAGATTCCAATGGGTTTGTTCCTAATGCATAATAAATGTTGAGTATCTCTCAATTCTAAGAGAATAATAAGAACATTAATTCCTTGATTCTTATTTTATAATGTGTTTCATGATCACAATATTGTGAGAAAATGATTCATCATCCTCATTGAAAATCCGTGATACTTATAATGAATTAATTATCGTTCTAATACTGAACTGATGTAGGCTTGATTTTGGGATATTACAGTATAGTTAGTACACAACTTCTTGGTTTTCTATTGTGTGTTACTAAAATATTAACACATTTATTATAATAATAATAATAATAAATATTATTATATAAATATTCATGAATACATGAGCACATATATATAGGGACACATTTGTGTCCTGCATAGTATTGTACCCACACCCCACTCAGGTATTTTGGTTCTCTTGCAAATTTCATGAGTGATCCAACAAAGGGAATGGGGCTTGTGGTGTAGTTCTATGATTTCGAACATGGTTATAATGGTGGTATCAGGAATACAAAGGTTAGAAATGCAGTTCATTATTCATTTATTTCAATTTTTTGTTCACTACATATTGGTTTTTTACTTTTGGGAGATGGATTAATTTACTTGACCAAAATTCCATTTATTCATTTTTTCTCATGATTAATCTGATTATTTATTATGGTAATAATTTTTTATTAATAATCCTCTAAAATGATAAAATGTATACTAGATCCCCATTGTCAGAATCAGACCCTCACAGTATGTTTGATGCCATGAACAAATGAGGAGGCAAACTTGAGGTCACATAACACCGAGTTTGGACACAATGGTCTTAGTAGAGATGTTACTGTGTGTATGTGAATGAACATGTATGCATGTGGTTTTTTGAGTATGTATGGTTGTGTGTTCACATGTGAGATTATTTATTATTATGGGTGAAAATTATCATGTAAATGTATAAAAGCACTTCTATTTATTTCTATGTGTATGTGTGTGGATTTATCTATAATTAATTTTTATGTTAATGAATTTGTATGAGTATGTATTTTTATATGTTTGTATTTGGATATTTTGGTATTTTTATTTGTATTTTCATGTGTATGTGAGTGTAATATCTTCATATTTCAAAAGGAAGTACTATATCTATAATATTTAGGATAAACAAAACCGAGCATAAATGAAGAATGAAATATTTCCATCTAAATAAAACCATTATAATATACACGTAAATATATATACCATATACATTCATACATTAACAGTATATAACTTTCTAGTAATGCATAAAATAATAGACAGATAGACACCCAAAGGCAGTACTAGTCTATCTTCATTGAAAACATGGAAATATAAACCATGGTACATAAATCAGGTACATTATATCTTAATAGGTTCTTGTTGACTATAACCCTTCTTATACGCATCAAACATAATACATATCGTCATATCACTGAGAAGGAAACATAAAAATGGGTGAGCTCAGACAATAAGTAAGGTTAATCAAGGGTGATATATAAGTATAATAATGAGAATAAGGATATGCAAAAATGATCATTAAAATAGAAGATCATACCCAGCATATCAAAGATTGTATACACGAATCATGTCATAAATATTAGTAGTTCCTAAGATAGGAAAAAATGAAATAAATAACATATTAAATGAAATAATAACATTTGAATGATAAATTGAATTATAGAAAACTTATAGTACTATAATATTATTTTCATAGTATTCAAGGCATAACCATCAAGGCCATATTAGTGGACAATGTAATCTTTTGAACCAGAATCACTCCACATTCCAGCATGTTATTACTGAACTAAGGACACTCCCCTCCCCCACCATGTAATACTAAACCAATCTCACTCCTCATTTTATCTTTATTTATTTCATGAGAAATAAGTATTTACCCAATACATTGGAAGGAGATATAAGTGAAACCAATTCTATAATGAAATATTACTTATATTTTCCAAATAAATAATAATAATCATACCACAAAACATGTAACAAAATGGTCTTAATGAACATGAAATTATACATTATCATGTGGAGAAATAATTTGGTTTTATAATCATTTCATCTAAGATATCATGTGAATGGAAGCAGGATCCATAGATATATAAATCATGATAATAAGAGGATTTGAAAAGAATATAACAAATGAAAGAGAAAATGATTTTGTAATCCTAATGACATAAAAATTAACCATTTATAGAAATAATATTAATGTAAATGATGAATCATTTCCTAAGAAGGGAAGGAGTGATATAAATATATGATCTCTTAGAAGGGAAATTATTTTCAAAGATAAGTTACAAACACTTCATCATGAAATTACCCGTTATTATTTGATAAATTATCATTCAAAAGTACACCCTTCTGGAAACAAATCATGAAGATAGAAATGAAAATTTACAAAGGATTCATTGAAAAAAATTTAATGGTGTTTTCCCTTGCAAATCTTGTAGGGGATCTTGATAACATTTGGAGACCCATTTCTCATTAAAAACATAGAAAAGATGATAGAAAACCATTATAAACCAATTTATTTGAAAATATATTTTAAAACCATTATAAAAATTACTATCCACTAAACATTAAAATAATGCTTCATGGAGTTGATGGTGGGTAAATTTGGACATGAAATACGAGGTAAAAACAACATTCATTATTCAAGGTAAAAAGGAATGAAAAATAATTTATTTAGAAAGTGAGAATCATATTACTATTAAAACAATGGTGTGATAAAAAATTGTAAAATTTATAATAATAATCATCGGAGATTAGTATAATGTTTTGAGAATCCATTTTTACTAAATATTTATTTTGAAATATCATAGATTTCCTATTGAATAACAGATAAAGTGAAGATTTCTTAAAAAATATTTCTTAACAATATTATGTACCAATGTGTGGAAAAACGGTAAAAATATGTCAATAAATAATGAATATATAGAGTAGAATCAAATTCAAGAGTGTCTATGAGATATTGATAAGATTTTTTCATCAAATGGATCATATTTATAAACAATCTTGAAAAGAAATAAAATTATTTCTATAAACCCTTACCAATAAATTACATTGAACCATATTTAAAATTTATGAAAATAAAATTACATGAATCATAAACGATCATATAAATAATGATATTCATGATAATACATTTGAATGGTAGTATATTCACATCATTTATAAATATAAGTGCATAACATGGAATGTGTCTCAAAGAAGGTAAATTGAGACAAAACAATCTCACTGATTTAGAATATTATAAAAAATAACCCACAATGAAATGAATATCATATATTAGATATTTAACTACCATAAATTTAATAATAAGAGTCATATAATATATTAATGGGTAAAATATACACTGCATAAATGTATATATTAGTGAACATGGAATGTATCTCATGAAAATAAAAAGTGAGACGAAATTCCTATACCATGAGTCTGACTAGTCTTTTGTGTCATTATATTCTTGAATAATAAATATATGTTAATAAATTAATTTATTTAAAACATTTTTAATGTTTATTATTACATCCAATTCATTTATTATCTTTTTGTATTCACCTAATTAAACAATTATGTTTAAGTCATGTGTTTTTTCCAAAGTTTGTTCATGTGCTAAAAAATATTTGCTTGGTTTACTATGGTAAAAGGGAACATTATATAAGGATTTCAGTAATAATAATCACGAAATTATAATTCAATTTAGTCATTAATTATAAATTTAAATCAAATCATTATATGTAGTTATGATCAATGAATCAATGTTTCAATTATAGAGATGGTAGGATGTATGTATGCATGAGTAACATTCCCATTTATTAACAATCATTATAAAAATTAGTTATGTATAATCAATATCTCAAGAATTATCTTTATATCATAAATTATAAATTATTTAATGACATATAATTATATATATAATTAATTTTATAAAAAATAATCACATCATATCAACGAGATAATAGTCCATATGTCCACAAACGACCTTATCAATTTTTAAGTGTGTGAAAGGGTAGTAATGAAAAAGGTATATATTATATTTCTATAAAGATAATTCAATTATTAATATAATATATATTTTTTATATCAAATTATTTTATTAAGTCATTTATTTATATATTCCATTTGTCTTTAGAATGAATCACACCACTTTAAGGGGGTGGTAGTCCACACATCCTCAAATGAAATCATCATATTTACATAGAATAGAATGTTAAATGATATGTCTGGTGAAGGGATTAAATAATTTTAAATAAATGCTAAATTTCATATTTTTTATATATAAGTATCATTTATATAAAAATTTATACCATGCGATGAGGTATAGGGATATCTAACAATAATCTTTTTATGAGACAATAGTTCTTCACACATATAAACATTATATTCATTTCCCATTTGATGGAGGTGTGTGTAATTGTAATTAAAAAAGTAATAATAAAAAAATATTTGTTTATGTAATATACTAGTGTTTATCTAATAACTGAATATGATAAATTGATTTAGTAGAGAAATAAAATGAAACTAAGGAGCTTGAGGGTTGGTGTTACCTCTAATTTAGGTAAATCCTTTGGGTTATCACCAAAGGGATTACCTGGAAGACTTTATTCCAAAAGGGATTATTCAATTAGGAATGTATGATTGTTTATAGGATATTTTGTTAGATATTTTCCAATAATATATGGTTTAATAGGTGTAATGTTGTTGAGGAGAGGAGGCCTTTTATTGTGGTGGTGGAGGGATACACTTGTAAATAATTTAAAAAATAATTACACCCTGATATTTTTTAAGGAATGTTATTCTCCTAGTGGACCAAAGTAGTTAACATGGAGTATAGGGATGAAATATTTCCATCCAATCATTATTAAAAAAATTCATATGTCGTTTTTTCTTAAACTTATAGTTTAGTCCTTAGTTAAGAATAATATTTGTATAATCGGTGTAATTATTTTTAATTAATTTAAAAAAACAATTTAACAAAAAATATAAGTTAACCTTATAAGTAATTAGAAATTATTATAATTAAAAATTTTGATTCCATTTTCCTAAATTGAAAAGGAATTAATGGTAGAAATTAATATAAAATCAATCTCAATGTTGGGTCGTGAATGTGGGGTTTAATGAAAAAAAGTTGAAAGGTTTCTATATTTTTTATACCCTATTTCAAATTGAAATAAATCTAAAAAAACTAAATATTATTAATTTATTAACATATTATCTTATTGAACATTTAAATAATTTTAAAATAGAATTTATCATCATAAATAATGTAGATGAAAAATCATTTTTGAACTAAAATTTAGTATTTTTCACTATTTTCTAAAAAATAAACCTCATAAAAAAATAACAACAATTTTCCCAAACGAGGTTATTATATTCCATTATCAAATATGATGTATATTTTTACCAAATAAATATATGAAAGTGAAAAAATTTGATTTAAAATGGGTTCACCATTAAAAGGCGGCAAAAATTCTTTAATAAAAATATGTGTTTTTATGAATAAAATTTGAGTGATTCTACCATATGTCTATCAAATATATTAGATAAATATAAAAATTATTTTGCTGAATAAAAAACATGTAAATTATAATAATATAACTCCGTAATTATAATTAAATTAATTTATTATGTTAAATAGTTTGTGACCACAATAATAACAATATTGAATTCATATTCAATAAGTTTTCATATTCAGGTCTAATTAATTAGTAAAATATTTATTTTTCTTAATTTTTTTGTTAAAAATATATTTTATTTTAGTAGTTAAAAATATTTATAATATATAATTTAATATTTATGTTATGTATTAATATATTATGTAAAAACATTTTAATGATATTCTATTATTAGGTAAAACTCGGCCTTGCATGTTATGGAAGCCTCCAAGGAATGTCACTATTTCTTGTAACACATGCTATTCTCATTGTTACTTATAAAGAAAACTAATAATCATGTTTCATGTAGTGCATGATTTATATGGTGTTTCATATAACATAATCCAAACATATTGATTTATATTTAAACAAACTATCTTCATTGTTATGAGTAAAGAAAAATATCAAAAAGGATAAATTAATTTTCACATAAATAATTCACAATATATCATGGTGTAACATTATACCCCCTTAAAATGAATTTCTACCTTGAAATTAATATTTTTTTTCAAGGGTTTAATACATGAATAGTTCATTTATAAAAACCCATATCAAAAAAAATATACACTAAAACAACCCTTAAATGTTGAAATTTGTAACCATAATGATTTTCTAAAGAAACATATTACGTTGTTTCTACATAGGATACCACAATCTGGGAGTGGTTATTATATAAAAAGAAAAAGATAAATATTAACAGGGAGTGGTTGAGGTCATCAATAAACATTAATTGAATGATCCATTGATAGGTGATGGCCTCAAAGTCATAATTATTATATTATTTAGATGTCCATATAGTATGGTATTAGGGACTCAAAATTTCATTTGAAAATTATTATAACAGTTTGTAATTATTTTATTGACTTATAATTTTAGGAAATATAATTACCTTATATATTTCTAAAAAACAAATTTATTCTATGTTTTTCTTTTACATATTTTGAAATCATCCATCATTTCAAGAAATGGATGTTCCAAAATTAACATTGATGCCAGAAGTTCTCATATACAAATTTAGTCTATCTTTAGGACCATTAAATAAGAAAAATTATGTATATTTGTCTCAAACAATTCATCCAAATCAATATGGTTAATACATTAATTTTGAAACCTAAAAAATAACTCTATTGGTTTAGCATTAAAAATTATACAACAATTATAATTACACGTTAACCTAGACGTCATATAGACAAGTGGTAGGTGTGAAAAATTTATCATCATTCAGTCATGGGTTCAAGACCCACATCATTTCAAGACATGATTGGTTGTCACTCAATATACATGATGTCCTTTTCTAAAACCAAAATAGTATAATTTCCATAATAATTATGATGTACATCATTGAAATAAGGTGGATCACCAAATATTTTTTTTATCTGTGGTTATAAATAAAACTTAGTAAATAAATACTTCCTTTAAATAATATCATAAACATTACATGAGTGTTTAACCTTATAAACCATATAAAATATTAAATAAAAATAGATTGAATGTCCTAAACCCATCTTAACATTGATTCCCCATATATCACAATGTAAAGTTGGCTGTAACATTCAAAACATGTTTATACCATCATAAATTATTCTTTTGAAACATTGTTATAACCAGAATTATTATAAATTATTATGGAAGACATTCATGATTCAATATTCCATATATTTTAAGATATATTACATAAATCCATGAAGTTTTATATTCATACATGATAGATTAAAACAATTTTCAACATGTCTTTAATTTGTTCATTGAAAATATTAACATCCCATTTATAGAAATCCAACATAACTTTAACAAAAAATAATAATAATAAATTATGTAAAATAAAATGGTTATTTTTCCATTAATCAAGTGTTTTACTTTGATATACCCTAGACATTTAATAACATTATTGTTCCATTAGATCCACTGAACATACTGTTGTAAATCATTAGATAAAAAAAATTAATATGAAAATCCTTATATAATTCACACTTCATAATTATGGAATCCAAATACATAAAAACATCGATTAATTTTTCCTTAAGAAATTAACAAGGATACCTCTACCTATTAAAAAATACCTCATTCCTTTATCATTTCATTCGCAGTCTGTTCATCATAAAAAATGTATCCATTACGTGGTCCACCTTACATATTCTCTTTTGGTAATTTCCTCATGGGAAATTGAGTTACATAATTACCATTTATTCCATTCCTAAAACACATAAACTTCTATGAAAACATATGGAGGCTAATAAAGTCATACATTTCATTAAATAAAATATTCATTTAGTTTTCATATTTACATTATTATTATCCTTCTTTTCCATAGTAAATACATCTTCTTGTTCTTATAAGACATTAAATTAAGTGATTATTTCCCATTAATGACATAAAGTAATAGAAATCTTATTTCATTCATGGCCTTTATTACCCTTACACCCATAAAAATAACTCTTCATATTCCTTTGTGAGTATCAGAGTTGGTTTGAGTGTACATTGTTAATGATGTTCCATGAAAACTGATTAGGCTTGAGAGGAACATATTTATCCATTGTGATCATCCCACTTGATTTCTCACCAGAAAATATTCCATCACATTTAATGTTAATATAAATACTTCTAGTTCCCATAAATTACTACCCCAAAAGCCATAGTGTAGACATTGATCATCATAGCATAATACCACATAGACATGAAAATAATTACATATAGGATATTGAAATCTTGAATCCTTCATTAATCTATGAATCCCTAGTTTTCTTCTAAGTTATTCATAGAAAACATATATTTAAATCCTTCGTGATGTTTTGTTAATATTTTTTTTAATTATAAAAGCATAACCCCTTGGAGTATCATGCTTTGTGTGTAGAAATCCCCATTTTCATGTATCTAATCACCCTAACTGAGTCAGAAAACATATATTAAGAGTTATTTCCATTAGGTACATCTGTTCAAGAGAATCATCTACATATAGTATCCATACATGGATATATTATTATAAAACCACACACACTATCCTTTACCAAAATTCCAGGATATTTTTCAATAAAATTAACTAATCTCTATAATTGTCCTTATAGAAATACCTCTAAACTTCTTTAAAAATATACCTATAGTTATAAATAATGTTTTCTCTTCTTATATTAAAATAGATAACTGAACTTTTTCTTTGATACAAACTATAATGAACCTGAAATTTAATAAATTAACATTACATAACATTTTCAAAATACATAAATAATTATAGTTACAGATTCTCAATGATCATATTAGTATATGGCCTTTGGGAACAGTGAAATATATAAACTAGTTATAAATGTGTTGCATTATCTTTTTCTAGTTCCTTCTTTTCTATCACACATCAAATACACATCGAATATAATAAATATCTTTATAACCTGGGGAAGATAACATAAAATTGGTGAGTTCAAAATTTTCAACAAGTGTAAACAAGGGAGATATGTATGCATAATAATGAGAACAAGTGTATATGAACTTGATATTGAAATTATAAGACCATACCCTTCATATCAGATATCATATAGATGAATCATATCATAATGAATAAAATTTCATAAGATATAAATCATATAGAAATAGATAACTTTTGAAATTAATGAATAACATTAGATTAAAACATGAAATATTGGAAAAAATATAGGCATATAATATGATTTAGATCGTAGTCAAAGTATAACCAACAATCCACTCTTAGTGGGAAAATGCCATTAAAGAACTACGATCACTACCTATTTTTTCAATGTATTATTGAACCGAGTTCCATCATCATTCATTCCCAATAATTTAGAAATGTGTTCACTCTTCATTATATTCATGTATATCTACAAAGATATAAATCATTACCCAATGAATATGAGGGAGATATAGGTCCCAACCATCTCATAATGAAATCATCCATAAATATTCCAAGAAATCATAAATAATCATATAATAATCCATCATATAAAATAATAATTATAGATACTAAATAATACCATAACTTGAGGAACGTTAAATAAGTTTCACAATCAATTCACCAAAGAATAATCCATAATATGAAGTGGTTTTCATAGACATATAACCCCTGAAAAGAATCCAATTTCATAAGAATATAACTAGTGAAGGGAAAAAATATATCTTAAACATCATAGTATAAACCATACACCATTCATAGAAATAATATGATTGAGAACATCTAATAACTTCCTAGAAAGGGATGATTAACACTAATGAATGTTATCATAGATGGGAAAAAATTCTAAGTGGTATTTGAAAGAATTTCATGAGTAATTTATCCTTTAAACATTACAAATTCTACATAAAAAACATTTCAAATTATTTTCATGAAGATAAACATAAAAACAGATAAAGGAATCACTGAGAAAATATTTATAGCCTTTTCCTTGGAAATAATGAAAATGATATTGAACTCCATTTAAAACAAATATTTTCCTAGAAAATTATAATACAATATTGTAAATATTTTAAAAACATTCATTGAAAATAATATTTTAAAAAATTCATTATTTTCTTATTTAAACATGGAATTAAATCTTCAATGAATTGGTGGAATATAAATTTATATATATTTTACGATGTAAAAACAACATTCCATTTTCATGATAAAAATGATAGAAAAATGAATAATTTGGAATGAAATAATAATATTCCATTAATGTAATTTATAAAATAAAAAAGGGCAAAAATTAATTTTAATGATCTTTGGATATTAGTATAATATTATTGGTACCCCATTTTAGAAGACATGGTTTTGAAGTAACATATATTTCTGACCGAAGAGAGGGTAATGTATTCCTTAGAAACTATTTTATAACTATCGTTTGTAGAAAAGAGATTAAAAATGGCACCGATATAATAATTTATTATGAATAAATATAGGATAATATAATTTATGACTTTTCTTTAGTGACAGATTATATAATTTAATCAAAGGAATAAGGACAATAAATAATCATGAATATCTATGAGGTATTTTCAATAAAATATTACCACCTCAAAAATGTAATATATATTACTCATTTAATAAAATTAAATTACATGAAGGATAAATTATAATTAAAATAATTATATTCATGATAAACCATTTCAAATTTTGTAATAACACCTCATGAAAAAATGTAGGTGAAAAACATGGCATGTGTCTTAATGGAGGTATATTGTGACAAAAATATGTTATCGAATTGGGAACATATGAAACATTAACCACATGAAATAAATACATATAATAAATATTTAATTACCTATAAAATTATTAATAATAATAATAAAATAGTATATTCATGTGATGTATATACACCATGTACAATGAAATAGTAGTGAATATTGCATGTATATCCTGGAAAAAAGAGAGATCAAATCCCCGTACCTTCAGACCGAATTGTCTCATGGATCCTTATATTCTGGAATAATAAACTATTGTTAAATAGATAAATTATTTAGAACATGTTTTAACATTTATTATTACATTTACTTCACCTATAACCTTGTTTTATATAACAACTTAAACAATTATATCTATGTTGGTTGTTTTATTCAAATTCAATTCATGTGTAAACAAAGATGTTGATTGGTTTACGATGGTCCAAGGGGTCATTATATATACATGTCCAGAATAATAATAATTCAATAATTATTATATTTATACATTAATTATACTTTTATCCCTAATAATTAAATATATTTGTGAAAAAAGAATCAACATCAATATCTGGGAGATGATAGGCCAAACATATGCCAAAGTAACGTTGCCCTTCATAAATGATTATTATGGGAAACAATTCAGAAACATTAATATTTATAAAATTATAAGTATAAAATAAATTACATATTATTTAATCATGTTTACTTATATATTAAACTCTTGTGATGTAAAATGAATCACATCGTGTCAAGGAGGATGTATTCCGTACATCCACGAACACGGTTACCACTGTATAAGTGAATGGAAGGGTAAAAATGAAATTGGTATATATTATATTTAAATATTTGTAATTATTTCATTAATATAAAATGGAATTTTTTATTTTAATTACTTTTAAATAAAATAATCTGTTATACATTCTGTGTGTTTTTTGAACAAATCCAATCGCCTTGAGGGGCTGTAGTCCACACTTCGTGAAAAAAATTATCATATTTACACCAAATGAAATGTATAATGATATGTGTTGAAAAACATTTCAGAATATAAATTACATAAAAAACATAATAATTATATATAAATATATTTTCCCTCATAATTCATTCCATGATTGGATGTAAAGGACGAATGAACAATTATCATTTTGTGAGGCGGTGGTTCGTCATATAGAAAAATGTTATGATCATTTTAACATTTGATTATTGGTGTGTGTATTTATAAGTCTGATAATCATCATAAAAAACAATATTTATTATACATTTTTTTGTATAATAATTTAATAATATGAATTGTGGCGGTGGATAATGAAAATAAAACAATAGAGTTTGTGTGAGGTTGTTACCTCTTAATCGGGAAAATCTGTTTGGTTTGCACCAATGGTATTCCTTTGAAGCAATTATGGCCAAATGGAGGGGTTAAGAAGTAATATAATATTATATAGAGAATATGGGATAAAATATAGTCTTATAAAATGTGTTTTTAGAGGTGTAAATAATTTATATAGAGGAGCCAATTTTATAGTGGAGGAGGAGTGACACTCCGGTAAATCATTTTAAAATGAATACCACCAATGTCGTTCCAAGGTGATTGGTTATAATAGTATACCAATGTAAATATATGGTATTATAGGGTCACAATATGGACATAAAAAGGTTTTTTGAAATGTTTATATGTCATTTGGGACAAGAAATTTAATGTCTAATATTTAGTTTTGTTAAATTTTCCAAAGTCGATGTAATTTATTTTAATTATATTCACTAAAATTTTAAAAAAAACTAATTTAACCATATTATACATTATAAATTATTATGATTCCAAATATGGAATCCATTTTTTTTAATTCCAATCACATATGTGGTAGAAAAAAAAATTAAATTAATCTTGTAGTCAGGTCGACAATGCTAGTTTTTAAATTAAAATGTTAAAAAAGATTTCTATGTTCTCATGCCCATTTTCAAAGTGAAGTTGATATGAATGAAATAATTTTATTAAT
This sequence comes from Viscum album, assembly GCA_963277665.1. NCBI lineage: Eukaryota > Viridiplantae > Streptophyta > Magnoliopsida > Santalales > Viscaceae > Viscum > Viscum album. Next base: position 6,385,278 of record OY728129.1, read on the forward strand.
ATATAATAATAAGATATAATTAAACATTGAAACATATTTAAAATAATATATATCCAAATAAATAAATTAGACAAAAAACAAGTTTTGAACAATAATTCTGTATTTATTACTATTCATTAAAAAAGAAAACACTATAGAATAATACATGAAAATACCCTAACATAAATATTTTGTCTTTTTAAAAATAATAAAATTATTTTATCATATTAAATATAAAAAATATTCAAAAAATTTATTTTTAGAAAAAGATGTCTAGTTAAAGTTGATAATAATTACTTTTCAAAAATATTTGATTGTAAAGATAAATTTTTGGTTGTTATTATATTATGTCTATAAATTATATTTTTCAAATATAAGTAATATTTTATTTAAAATAATGCTTAAATATTACAATTATATCACAAACTAGATGAAAATAATTTAAATTATTAGGGTAAAATGACTTTTTTACCATACAAATAATAATATTTTCTTTCATATTTAATAATTTTTCATATATATTTCTAATTAATTTGTACCCTATGAATTAATGATATAGTTATTTAAAAATATATTTTCATAAATAATTTAATACTATTCATAAGCTCAAATTTAATATCTATTTCTTATTTTATAATGTCAATTAATAAAATTGTAATGATATACAAATGTTGGGTAAAACTCGATATTTCCTCTAACATAATCCATAGTAGAACATCATTGATGTATATAATAGAAGCTAACCATTGTGTTCCAAATAGTTAATGCTAATGTTATTGTTATTTTTAGTGCATCATTATCATTGGGTTGCGTATAACATAATATATACATAGTCCTTTATAAAAAATAATATACCTTCAGTTTTGGGTGAAATAAAAAATATAAATAATGATAAATTAATTCGAAAAAAATTATTCACAAAATATCTTGGTCTTACATTTTTCCCCTATAAAATTAATCTAACCCTAAAATTTTATTTGTGATATGAAACTGTTAATTATTGAATGTTTCATTAATTAAACCCACATTACAAAATATGGATACTAAAAATTATCTTAAAAAGGAAATGTTGAAACCATAATAGTTATCCAATGAAACGTATAACTCACTGTCTATATATGGGAACATTAGATGGAAGTTAATATTTTATATGGAGATAAAGCATAAATATTTATAGGTATTGATTTAATTCCTCAATTAAAAATAATTGAATGATCTAAAAATATTTTTGGGTCACAAAGTAATACATTTTTGATGATTTAAAATGACATCAATTAAAAATTATCATATTAGGAGAACACATTTTCTTTTGAGAATTATCCAAAAATTGAGTAATTATTTTATTGACCATGAACCCAAGTAAATAAAATTTATTGATATATTTCTATAAAAAATTTAAATATTTATTAACACTCTAATCTATTTATAAATCATCCATTATATCATGAAATGGATGTAAAAAACTTATCTTTGATGTTTGAACTTCAAAAATAAACATTTAGATGATATTATAGCCCATTAAATAATGAAACATATAAATATTTATATTTCATTATTATAAAAAAATAATTTGGCTAATACATTAATCATTAAATTTTTAATGTAACTACATTGGTTCATTATTAAGAATTTATCAACAAATATTTTTATAGATTAACCTGTACATATTGTACGCCAATAGTAGGAATGAAGCCCTTATAATTATTTATTTATAAATTCAGGACCAAAAATCATTCCATACATGATTGGTTTTCCTCGGAATTATGTGATTTTCTGTTCAAAATCCACTCTATTATAATTTCCAAAATAAACATTATCGTCATCCTGGATATAAGGTTCATCATTATATAATAATTTAACCCTGATTTTTCATAAAATCACAATAAATAAATACATAATCTTATATTTATCTTAACCCATTATTGGATAGTTAACTGTATTACCATTATGAAGGATAGAAATCCCATTATTTAGAAAAAATATCTTGAAATCATGAAAACATTCATCCCCCATATTTGACATGAAATGAAATTTCTATCAAATTCCAATTATTTTAATACCTATATAAATTAATCTCTTGAAACATGGTAATCACCAAAATTACAAAAAATACTTATGGAAAACATTCATGATTTTTTATTCCATATATTAATGGATATATTCCATAAATCCTAGAATTTTTAAACCTTATCAATCATAAAATAAAAAACATGTCAACAAGTCCTTTGTATGTTCCTAGCTAATCAGTACTATCTAATTTACATATATTTGAAATGTCTTTATCCAAATAGAATTATAGTAACATTAAGAATATATTAATGGTTATATTTCCCTTAATAATTAATTTACCATGGATATAAACATTCTATTGAATCAATTTTTTATTTCATTAGATCCAAACAATGTATTCTTGTAAATCATTTGGGAAAAATCCTAAAAATAAAAATATTTACATATTTCACATTTCATAATTCTTGAATCCAAAACAAAAAACATCAATCACATAATCCTTAATCCATTAACAATGATAACTCACCCAATCACATAAAACCTACTTTCATTCACATTTCATATGTACTCTTATCATCATCAGTAATGTATCCACTACTCACGGTATCGTGTTGATTCTCTTCAAGATATTTCATTCTTGGAGAATGATTCAAAAAATGACAATTCATTCGACAAATAAAACCCTTAACCATCGTTGATGATTATGATGGAAAATATTTTCATCCATTTCATTATTTGAATTTTCATTTTTAACTTCTATTAAATTCTTTGTCCTTTTTTATATGTCAAAAAAACTTCTTGCTCTATTAAGACATTCAATTTGATAAATATTTTCACATTTTTGAAACAGAGGAAACTGAATCTTTATTTCTCTATAGTCTTCAATACCTGAACTCTTATTGAACTCTTTTTTTGTGTTTGTTGGGGATTTAGAGGGTTTGTTTAGGGACACATTGTTAATCATTGTCCCTGGAAACTAATTAGGAATTATTACAACATATTTTACTCTTTTGGTCATCCAATTTTAATAGTGATTATAAAATCATCCATCACATTCAACATTAATCCTATTCATACAAGTTCCCTATATTCACAAAACCAATAAGTATAGTGTATGGATTTCATATTATATTAGAAAACAATATATTCATGAAAATAATTACTTATAGAAGTTATAAATATTGAATCCATCCTTAATATATAGCATCATAGGTTTATCCTAGGTTTTTTATAGTGAAGTTGTATTTATGTCCTTCATGATGGTTCATGAAGAGTTTTTGAATTCCAAAAGTGTATCCCCTAAGAGTGTCAAACTTGGTGTGCATCAAACCATTTTTCATATACCAGATAACCCTGAGTGAGGCCCAAAACTTCTTTTTAGAGTTTTTAACCCTTGGTATATCCATTTTAGAGCCCCACCCACTAGCATTATACAAATATGGATATATTTATATGAAACCACTCACTAAATCCATTACCATAATTCTAGTGAATTCACTAAAATGTTAACTCATCCTTATAATTATCTAGAGATACTTACCTAGACATATCCTTATAAATATACCTAGGGATCTCACATTAGTATTATCATCATAGTTTCTAGAGGATAACTATAGAGTTTTTATTATACAAATAATAAATATCTAGTCTTGACATACATAGACAATACATAACATTTATGAAAGACCAAAAAATATATACAAATAGACACCCAAAGACTGTATTAGTATAGTGCCTTAGAAACATGGATACATAATCATTGGTTCATAAATGTTATACATTATCTCTCACTAGGTTCTTCTAGACTATAAACCATATTAGAATAATAAAAATAGTACATAAATATATAACATGGACAAGGAAACCTAAAAATGGATGGCCAAAAATTATAATTAAGGGTAAACAAGGGAGATATGTAAGCATCATCAAGAGAAGAAGGGTTTGAGAACATGACCATAAAAATAAAATCTCATATCCTGAATATCAAAGATCATATAAATAAATCACGACACAAAGTAAAGAAGTTCATGAGGCTTGAATAATTGGTAAATAAAAAACATAATCTATGGAATCATAACATAGTAATAAAACATGTAATTATTTCAAACACAGAGGCATAAAATATGATTTCAATAAAAATCGATGAATATCTAACAATGCTATCTTAATCGAAAAAGACCTTTACAGAACAAGGATTACTGCCCATAACATTCAAATATTAATGAAATGAGGTCACTCTTCGTTCCAATCATATAATACTAATATGCGTTCACTCATCCTTCCAGCCATATATATCTTCTGATATATAAATCATTACACAATTAATTGGAGAGAGATATAGGTCCCACCCATTTCGTTATGAAATCATATGTTCATGTCCCAAAAAATAAAGTATAATCATATCATAACCCATAGAATGAAATTTGTGTTTTAAACATGAAATAATACTTTTACATATTGGAAAAAACGTTACATAATATTTTCAATAAAGAATAATCTGTTAAATTAAGTATGTTACAAAGATATATAACCCGTGAAAAGATGGTTTCAGAAGTATATAACCATTAAAGAGAAACAGATTTCCTAAAAATAATTTCCTAAAACATAAACTAGTTAATGAATGAATATGAATTTAAAAATAGAATCATTCCCATATAAATGCATGAGTATATGTGAAATAAGTTTTATGTTTCATTTAAAAACACAATAAAAGAAACCCATTCTTTATCATTTTATTTTTTTTATGAAATCATAAAACCATTTCTAAAACATTTTCATTAATATGAATGTGTAAACATATAAAAGAATAATTTAAAACATTTTGAACAGATTTTTTCTCACAAAAACTATAAATGATCTTGAAAACCTTTTGAAAATTATTTTCCATGAAATATTATAATATAATATGGGAAATAATTATTAAAAAATATCTTTTAATGTATATTTAAAGAAAACTAATAATTATCCTTAAAAATAAAAACAATCCTTTAATGATTTGATGGTTGTGAATCAATTCAAATCGTATGTGGTAAAAATAATATTAATTTGGTACAGAAAAACCATTTTAAAAATTCTTCGTTTGGAAATTGAAAAGGAGATTCTATTGAAAATACATGTAAGAGACAAAAAGGGTAAATATATTTTAATGATCAGGTGTGATTATTACAAAATTCTGATAAACTCTTTTTCAAAAACATATATTTTACGAGACATGAATTTTCTTTTACAGAGAGGGTAAATATGAGAATTCAGAAAAAAAAATTCTTAACTATCTATATATAAATGTATCAAAAAATATTCCCAATAAATTAATAATTTATTAATAAGCATAGGAGAAGAAAAATCATGGATTATCTTAATATGTGGATCATAATATTTAATCAAATGATGTATATTCATAGCCAATCTCATAAAGCAATGATATAGTTACAATAACATTTTACATCATGGATACATTTAACAATGATCATAATTTAAGAAAATGAAGTTAAAATTAGCTTAAAATATCGGGAAAATAATTATATTCAAGATATACCACTTAAAAATAAGTATATAAACTTCATTAAAATGGTTGGTGGATAACTTGCACATTTCTCAGAGAAGGTCAATTGAGAAATAAAATCATACCAATTAGGTATCTTTTGAAGAATAAACCAATGAAAAGTAGATTAATGAATGGGTATTTAATTACCAATAAATTTATTAATACTAATAATATAATTCAATCATGGTTACTATATACACCATGAAAAAGTAATGAGTTATGATCAGGGATTACATCTCACTAAAATATTTTTTTTGATGAAATCCCATTAATTTAGTTTGAATTGTATTGTGTTTTTTTATATTATGAAATTATAAAATTATAATAATTAATTACATGATTTAGAACCTTTTTAATGTTTATTATTAAATTTATTTCACTTATTACCGTGTTTTATTAAACTTATTAAACAATTATTTTTATTCAGAGTGTATTGACGAAATATAGTTCATGTTTTAAAAATGACTTTGGTAGGATGACTATGATAAAATTAATTATTATATAATCATATAACTAATAATAATAATGAAATAATCATAATATTTATAGCTAAATAATACTTTTAATTCCAATTATTATATATTTATTTGAAAAATTAATCCTTATTTAAATCATGGTGACAATTAGCCGTTTGTACACATGACTAATGTTCCCATTTCTCAATGACCATTATAAAAAGATGGTAAGTAAATATAATATTTTTAGAATGATAATTATATAAAAAATACCCTATTATTTAATCAAATTTAATAACGTATTTAATTTTTATAATTAAAAAGGAACCCCATCCTCTGGAAAAGGCTATAGTACACATGTCCACGAATGACAATATAACATTTTATGTGTGTGTAAGGGTAATAAATGAAATTGTATATATTTTAACAATATAGAAGAAATTATTTCATAAATATCATATATATATATATATTTATTTATGATACATACTATTAATTAGAATTATTATTTATTTATTCCCTTTATCATTTGAATGAATCACATGGCTTTGATGGGGTGATAATCCACACATCCTCCAACAAAATTATCGTATTTAAATAAAATGGAACTTATAAAGATATGTGTGGTAAAGGAATTAAATAATATTAAATAAATAAACAATATCATATATTATATATAAATAGAGTGTACATCACAATCCCCCCTTAAGAGGTGGTATACAAAGAATGAACAATCATTGTTTTTTGAAACCATGGTTTCTCTCTCACATAAACATTACGTTCTTACCCATTTGATGGAGGAGTGTGTAAGGGTAGGTAGAAAAAATTTCATAAAAAATATATGTTTATTTATGAAACCAGGTTTTTATAATAATGTGATAAAAATAATTGAGGTGGTGGGGAATGAAAATAAACAGGAAGTAGCTTGAAGGAGGGTTTTACCTATTAATAAGGAAAATCTTTTTGGTTTTCATCATAGGGATTCTCTGGAATACATTATAAAAATGGGAGGCTTCAAGGAGTAAGGGAGTATTATTTGGAGGATACTAAAATATATATTTTATTGCCTTTTTTGGTTTTAGTGGTTTAAATAAGTGGATGAGAGGAGGCCTTTTATAGTGAAGGAGTGGTTGAACTCTCATAAATGTTTGGAAAAGGACATCCACCCACGTTTTCTCCTTGTAATGTGTCTCCTATAATTAAAAAATGTCTATAAAATGTACAATATTTTAAAATTATTTCAATTAAATGGGGTTTGTGAAATATTATATGTCTTTTGGGTCATAATTTATGGCTTAGTCTTTAGTTAAGATTATTTTTATTGTATTCTATGTAATTAATTATAATTAAAATCAATAATTTTATTGGGAAAAAATATTTTAAACATATTATAAATTATAAATTATTATTTTCCACAAATATGGATTACATTATTTTTGAATTCTAGTCTCATATGTGGTAGAATTTTCTAAAAAATTAATCCCACAGATGGGTGGAAAATGTAGGTTTTTAAGGTAAAAACATTCAAGTGTTTGTTGTGTTTTATTTTTCCATTGTAACAAGAAATTAATCACAATGAATTTTTTTATTAATTTATAAAAATATAATATAATAAGAGTTTGAAACAAACATTAACTAAAATTTAACATTTCTAATAAATTAGATGAAAAAGTAATTATGAACTAAAATTCAATATTTATAAGTATTCCATAAAAAATAAAACATCGCAAAAAATACCAAAAGTCTACCCTACCATAGTTATCATATTTTATTGTAACATATTAAGTTTATAGTGACATATTAAATCTATAAATTTTCAAATTTTATTATTTAAAATTGTTTCTCCATTATAAGGATGTAAAATGCCTTAATAAAAATATTACTTCATAGAAAAAAATGGGTTTGTTTTTATCTTATGTATATAAAATCTATGTGATTAATCGAAAAATTATTTTATTGAATATATAAAATATATATTACATTAATTTCACACACTTATTTGTTTAAATCTAATTTATTAGGTTAAAATAGCTTTGTGTCCATACAAATAATAATATTTTTATTTATATTGAATCATTTTCAAATTAATTTCTCATTAATTGGTAACCTATGATTTCATATTATATTTTTGTAAAACATATATTTTCAAAAACAAGTTAATACATCTAATAACAACTAATTTCATATCAAGTTTATATCTTATTATATCATGTAATAACATTTTAATGATATAATATAGTTCGGTAATACTCGATCTTCAGTATAATGTATTCCATTGGGGAAAGACATTTTTTTTGTACAACAAAAGCTAACCTCATTGTCCCTTGTTGATAAATATATAGTTTAAATAGCATTTAGTGCCAGATTACATTAGATTTTCATATAATACATTTTAAATATAGTGATTTAATATAAAATAAAATTTCATTAGTGTTGGGTGAAATGATAAATATCATAAACGATAAATTAATATGAAAAAAATAATTCACAATATCTCGGTGTGTTAATGATAAGTTTGATTATTTTAATATGAATATATAATTTATGAAGTAAATATAAAATTAATATATTTATTATAATCATTATATTAAATATTGATTATGGAGAAATTTAGTGAATTTTCGTAAGAGAATCACATTTCAATCTCTATTAAAAAAAATATTATTAAAAACAATATATTCATTCAATGTATTTATAAGATAAAATTCTATTTTTTATTTGTTTAAAGAAATATTTTTTTTATTTATTTATAATATTCAAATTATCGTTTATAATGTGGACATTATACTTAAACATTATAGAAACTTTTTATATATGCAAGAGGTATTTTTTAAAAGAACCTATAATTCATTGGGTTTTTACGTTTTAATATAAAATATTTTTCTTCAAAAAATTTTTTCTTTAATTATAAAATATGGATTACATATTTTTAATCGCGGTGTCCAAACTTATTAAATAATCCCATTTTATTTTTGGTCAATTTGAATAGTACCCTTGATAATTTATTTTACCACGGTAATGTGTAAATAATTTAATTAAGGGTACAAAATATAATCACAAGTAATATAAAGGAACACTAAAAATTTAATAGAATTAATTTTATGATTATATATTATCCATCCTTATACAATAATTTTTATATATTTTTTTATTTTTCAGATTATGGATATTATGGCCTTTATAATATTTTATTTAATGAAAAGTCCAAAGTGTCACAATAATTTTTTAATGAATATTATATTTTTAACATAAGAATTTACTAAGGATATCTTCAGTCCCAATTTTTATTATTAAATACAATAGAATTATCTTCATCCAGTTAATATATTTTTTATATTTAGTAAATTAATAATTACATTAAATTCTTAAAAAATGAAGACTTAGTAATTATTTAATAAATTGAAAAAATCAAATATATGATATTAAAAATATTCAAATTATTATAATTTGAGATAATTAATATAAAGAATTTTATTGGATATGAACATATCATATTGGTTATTTGATAAAATATATCATACAAATTCAAAATGGTGGCTTTATATTATAAATGTTATAGTAATGAATATTTCTAAACAATTAACACTAATGATATAATAATAAAAAAATAATTTATTAATGATATTACAATTTTAAAAACATTATATATGGTAAAAATATTATGATTTGGTATATGGTATCCAACACAGTACAATTAAGGTCTTTTTAAAATTATTGTAACTATATTGACCCTAAATATTTAAAAATCATGGTTATTATGGTAAGTGTTAAATGGGATAAAACAAGGATATAAAAGATGATAACTATAATAATGTGTTGAAAACATATATGATTTATATTTTATGATGTTAATTACATCCACCTATATCCTCAATTTAAAAAAAAAAATTTGGATCCATTATGAATTGAAAAATAAATTTTTATTTTATAATTTTTTGAGTAATATCAAGAGTTCTCCTCATCTTTGTTATAAAATAGCACCTAGTCTTCTCAATCCTTCATGCATAAAATTTAACAACCTATTTACTGATAGAATATATTTTTTCATTCAGGAATAAAAATTTTAATCCAAATGTAATTCTTTAGTTAAATAAGATTTATTTATTGAAAATAAGGAATCCAAATTAATGGAATATAAATTTAAATATTTGAATAATAATATGACAGCTACGAATTTTAACATAGAAATTGTAATAATAACCTCACCTATAAATTTATTAATAAATTTTTGTATAATTATAGGTAAAAATTAAAAAAAAATATATCGTGGGGTAAGTGGAAAACTTTTAAAAAAGTTATAAATTACGTATTGGTACCTATTGTGAAATGTAAATGATTATTTATAGTTTTTAATTAAAATATTGATTATAAAAAATAATTTATTTATATAAAATTGATTCATAAATTTATATATTCTAGTTTTATAATTATAAGATAATTTAATGAGACCTTAGGTAATTTTTCAAAATGTTATAAAATCGATTACAATAATAAAATCATTATTTTTCAAATAAATGATGTTTAATTTAAAAAATAATTTTCTTTTAGTAGAATAATTATATTCAAAAAATGTTATCCATTTTTTTGGAATCTAAATGCTAAAAATATTTAGGATGAAATTTTTGGATTTTAATGAAATATTTGATTTTTTAGTGAATAGTTATATATAGAAATATAATGTATTAAACATTAGGAGTTATATAATTGTTTTTTTTGAGTCATTTATGATGTAATAACTCCTTAGATCGAAATAAAAAAACTATTTACAATAATTAATCATAATAATCAACATTAATGTTATTATTAAGGAAAAATAATAAACTAATGAATTAAATAATAATCTCTTTATAAATACCACCCCTCAAAAACACTTCTCCTCTCATATATTAATATTTAAACAATGCCGAAATTGGACCCAATTCCATTCCCAACCCTCACCCAAAAATCCAATACATTTTGGTGTAACAAAAATACCAAATACATGTTCATTTAGGAGGTTACCAAGGAGACCATACGAATGAGGTAAAATCCCCATTCTCTGTCTTTTTAAATTATTTCCCTCTTTCATTATATCTTTATTTATACCTTTTTCTTTACAAAACCTATCCAAACCTGTATGATTTCAATAGTATTATATATATACTATAATTTAATTTTGTTAATTGAATATCCATTATCCAACCATTTCTCATCTTTTAAAATTTAAAAAAAAATGAAAAATCATTTGTTACCTGTCGATTCACCAAATTCCGGGACGATGAGTTGTAGTTTTATCTTACCATATTTAAGTCTTAAAATAAAACCATTATTATGATTAAAACAGATTTTAATATGTATATTATAACTTTTTTATAGTTTTTGAATTAATTTATAAATATAATAGTAAATAAAATGCAACTAAATTTTGATGGTTGGAGAAACTACCAAAAATGAACCATACATTTATAATTACTGAATTATCAAATAAACCATCCACATATCTATAAAAAATTATATATGGGGTCATCTAAAAGTATATAAAATTTTCTATTCCATTTATTTATTATTATGTATTAATTTTTATATTTTACAAGAACTCTAATATTTATACATAATAAAACATACAATAAATTAATGAAACAAACACTCCCAAAACGATTATTATGATATTTACAACAAATTATAATATCCAAAATGTAACATAATAAAATTATAATAAAAATATATATGCGAATTTTTTTCTATTTTTCATAATTAATTAATATAATATAATTATTCAAGATATTAAATAAAAGTGCATAATTCTTTTATATATAAGGTAAGGGAATTTTAAACCAATGTGCATTCATTTTGTTAGCCCTGTACATCATTTTTTATGTCATGGTAATATTATTTTTGAAATGAATTTTTATTATATTAATTTTTTTCGATATTTTTCATGTATATTTTCAAATAATAAACACATTCCATACATTTTTTTAAATTCTTACTTCAATGATATGATATTTTATAGACAAATTCCTTTAAAAAATACTCTTTAATGTGTATTTTTTTTAAAAAAATTGACATATAAGGAATGAAAATAGTTTTCTGATTTCATAAATCTTTAATATTATAACAACTCATTTATAATTTTACAGTAAAATTTTCAAATTTTTTTAGTTCATATGTTCTAAAAAATAAAATGTGATTTCAAAATGGATGATGTATTTTCCACGGGAATTTATATTTTATAAATGTTTTATGTTTTATGATTATGTTATTGATATTGAGATTTATTTATGAGGATCACTTGTTCCATGATAATCTTAGGGTGGGTGGGCCCATTATATCGGTACAATTCAATTGGTTAAATGGATAGAGCTAACCGGTTTGGTTGGAACTAAGTGATTGTTGAAATTTAATGTGACAGTTATTCCAAGCATAATAAGGATTGTTAATCAATATGTGGCAAGGAGAGATAAATTATATTCAAGTGTAATATGAAACTGATTCCATATGTTACCATTTATGGCTGAAGTATTATTTCTACGATTTTACATGAGACATATTATTTCCCAATGTATGTTAAAGAGATTGTGTTTTATTTTTAAAGGTTATATATTTTTGAGAATGTATTCATTCATGGAATAACTGTTTTTTATTCTTTTTTATGTACATTTCTGATATGGCTGTTCATATCCATGGATTTGAAAAAATTTCATATAGTTATTAGAAAGATAATGTAACAAATGTATTTAATTTTTATGATATGAAATTTTTTATGTTATTAAATTATGTTTTTTACATATTATTAATAAATGGGTGTTGAGTATAACTACCAACATTGAAATATACAAGTTTATATATATATGATTTTCACATATAATTGACTAATAATATATAGAAAAATGATATTTTGGAATGTATGAAAGTGAATTCAACTTGAATTAACTAGATTATTTAATATTTAATCGTGTTCATTGTAGTGGGTATTATAACAATATATTTATTACAATAAGTTTAAGGATAATGTTAATAGAATACCCATTATTGATTTTCTAATTTACTATTAACAATAAATGATGTATCATTTAAATATTAACATGTTTCTATCTCTATGATATATATTTTTAGAATGTTTACCCATAAAAAATTGGGAAGTTGAAGTTAGAAGGCACTAAAAAGATGATATCATTGCAAATATGAAACATGGAATGAGGTGAATTGGAAAAAAAAAGTTTCTGACTATAGTAGATTAGTTGACATAGACTATAAATAGTGGTTACATCTATGAATAAGATTATATATTTTTTCTTGATTGAAGTATGTCATTGGTGGGACATATTATAAGTAAAAAACCTCCATAATTTTGTTTATGTGATGATATAGTTGTAAATAATGGTTGATTAATTCCCTAAAAAAATTTTAGATAGAATGGGGTATTCAGACCATCAAATAGATAATATTCCTATTTACTGTATTGTTGGTAAATCTGATCATTATTTGTAAATGGTCATGATTAATAGGGATATCCTGAATATCAATGTTTTTTAAAAGTTATGAAATCAAGAAAAATTACTTGAGAAATATTTTATTAATGAGAATCAATATAGGATTGAAAAAAATATATTAAATGAGACAGGAGGAGGATTCAGTGGAAACATATGAAAATAAAACTGCTCAATTGGAAAGGTACTCTATAAATTCTATCAAGTATTTTAATAGTAAAATAAATCATTTTTAATTAAGATGGAAGGAATAATATTTAAGGGTAATAGCTTCTTGTGAATTTAAAATTTTAGGAATCATGTTTGATGTGATGATAAGGTTGTAATTGAGTTTTTTTGGTTGATTAATGTTTCTTAGAAAACCAATTTAAAAAGTGGTCAAGGTGGCTGAAAAAAATGAAATTATAAACTAATTAAGTTTTATCGTAAAAATATTATGTTTTCATTTAGAAATAATTTTGGTCATAAACACACTGTGGAATACCTTTTAAAGTCTGCTAATAATTTTCGATGTGGATTGTTTGGGAATATAAATCATAATTGAAATGAAAAATATAATGGTATTGTTAAGAATAATTTCAATATATTTTTAGTAAAATGTTGTAAATGTAATGAGATGGTTAAATATTTAAATTAGTATCCAAATAAGAACACAAATGATGGGAAGTGTGAAAAATATATGAGGAAATGTGTGGTGAAATCCTTTGCAACTACTTCAGTAGATGTAGGGTCACCCAATGAACATGTTTTGGGTACATTGTTTGATTTCTCATTTTTTATTGTAATTATTAATTTAGGGTCCATGAACTAATTCATATCCCTATAATTTGTCATATAAATTATAAGTTCCACCATAATAAATAATTCTTGATATTAAGGAAAAAAACATCTGGATAATATTAAGGGAATGAAATTTAAATGAATCTTACCATCGATGTGTGTGCAAAAATTTACATGACAACCATGTTGTCCTTCAGATGGTAAAACATGATGTTATTTAGGGTATCTATTTCGATTCTATTAACCAATTAGGATTTATTATTGAGGTACAAATTTTTTTTTCAAAAATATATTTAGTTTGTATACACGAATAAACCCATACCATTGATTAATTATCATGTTGCTTAGAAACTATTAAAATATGTAATAAACTATTATATTAAAAAAAAATTTGAAAGCAATTGAACTGTTTAGATTAATGATTTTGCAGTTGTAAATTAGTATCTAGTTTTTTCATTATAAGTGACTCTATATTATACATAAAAAGAGGTTGAGTTTATTGATTATTTAGTCCCTAAATCTAAACCAACATAATAAACCCCATATATAATGGATCATGTAGAAATTATTGAGTTTAAAATGATTTTAAATGTGTTTCGAGATAATGGATTCAGTCTTCCGAGTACCAAACCATGGTGTTATTCTAATTTTTATAAATGAAATATGGTTATATGTGGGGTTTTTATTAATTATAACGAATTAAATAAAATAATTGTTATGAATAAGTATCTATTGCCTTGTATTTTGATATCATTATTTATCCATGATTTAAATTATATCCATGTACTATCAACTAATGGTAAAAGAGGATAATATTCCAAAATAGCATTATAAAAAAATATATAGGAATTGGTAGTTTTTATTTATTCTGTTTGGTTTAAAAAATTCTCATTTTATATTTATAGATCTTATTAATAGAATCATTTTCAATATTTGGATAGGTTTTTTTATTTTTACTGATAAAATTTTGTTTTATTAACAAATTTATGAGGATCGTTAAAAGCCTCAAGTATTTTTTTTGAAATCCCATAAATAATATAAGTTATTCACGAAATTTAAAAATTATTATTATTTATTATAATAGATTTCGTTTATCAAGAAAATTATAATTATAGATGAAATAATAGTTGAATCATCCAAAAATATTGGTTTATTATTGGGCATGACTTAAAATTGTAGACATGATTCATAATTATCTTGAATTTGAATGCTATTACCGATGGTTTTCTAAAAACTATGTATGTGTATCTACCCTACAAACATAGTTAACATGAAAAAGGGTAAATATATTCAGATAAAAGAATGTGATGATAATGGAACTGAACAGGAGATTAATGATTGCCTCTATTTTGGGATAGGCTTCCAGAAATGGTGTGTTTTTCATCTACACTGACGGTTCCATAAAAAAACATTATTGTGATCTGATGTAGAATGTCAATGTAATTTATTATTATTCACAAAAACTAAAACAACATGATTTAAATTATCCCACACGTGATATCGAATTGTCAGATGTGGTTTTCTTTTTATAAATTTGGAGTAACCATTTATCTATAAGAAAATGTGAAATATATATACATTATAAGACTTTGAATTATTTTTAAACTCTAAAGAAAGTGAACATGAAGAAGAGAAGAAGGATGGAACTGATAAATTATTATGCTTTGACAATCAAGTATAATCCAGGAAAAGAAAACCACTTGGTGACTCCCTTGAGTATTAAACATCATTCTATATTTACACTGTTTCATTTGGCACATGAAACCTAGGATAATGATTTGATGAAATTTTTCATGGAATTCATGTGTGCATAAAATTATTTAATTTTTTTTCACGTGACAGTGAGATCATCTCTATATGATAGAATTAAAAATAATATAAGGACAACCTTGAGTTGTAGAAAATGGTATAATTGGTTTAAACATGAATGTTTCCAGATTTTTATATTAATAAACATTATATTTTGACATTTTGGATGAGATTATGTTTTCCTTGTGATTCACATTTTAGAATAAAATATTAAGTGAAACTCATGGTTCTCCATTTTATGTTTATCTAGTAGAACTATGATGCATAAGAAACATCATGTATATTACTCATTGAATGAAATGAAAAATTATAATTTTGAATTTACCACTATTTTTCTTAATTTTAAAAAGGTAAAAATAGAATGAAATTTAATAAAGGGTTACTTTATACTTTTCCATTTCGAGAGTGGAAATGCCAAAATTAATAAATTAATTTAATATTGATATTTCAAAAATGATATAATGGTAACAATATAATTTGGGTTATTGTATATTGAATGACTATATCAAAACAAATTCATCTTACTCAATACACTCTTTCAATATTTCAGCCTACATGGTTGAATCTTAATGGGATATTAGGGCTACATAGAGTTCATATCTCTAATGTATATGACCATGATCCTAGGATCACTTATAACTTTTGATAAATCCTATAGAAATAATTTGTAAATGAATTAATTTTAAGAATTTATTTTCATTAACAATATAATAAATATTAAGCGAGGTGATTGATATTTCATTTGATGTAGGTTATCAAATATTTATCAATATTTCACTAAATAAGGGTGTGATACATTTTAGTGATAATGGTATACGGAGGCCAAGGGCCGTTGAACCCTATTATATCCTATAGAAAGATTGATCAATTTCCTACAGAGTGGATTTTCCTTTGAGCTTTTCTATATAGACTGTGTTTTTATTGTTTTCATTTTAAGAAATAATGTTTCAAATTCATCATATATGTTGATCCATAAAATATTTCACCAATTTAAAAATTGTGATTATGAGGAAAATCATGTTTAATTTTAGATAATAAAGAGTAACTATTTACGAATAATGTAATTCACCTTGTAATGGTTTTGTGGAAGAATCACATGGTTCAAGAAAAAACATGGGAATCTGAAAATGCTATTAGGTAAAGGATTCCCCACAAGATTAATATGTGAATAAAATGACAAGGAAGAAATTTCCAAATTGGGGGGGGGGGGTAATATAACAACCCATTTACTTGTAGAATATATATTTTCACTATGGAATAAAATAGTTAAATTCATTATAAATGTATAATGAAATAAGTGGTATTTATTGATATTAATGAATCTATATTAATGGAATTGTGACACAACTACTGTAATAGTAATCTGAATATTAGGAAAAGTAATCTAGTAATTCTAATAATAATCTCACTTATTAAATTATAATTAAAATTTGGTATGTGATAAGTGGTAATATGACATATTTATATCATGGAATAAGTAAATAAATGTTTTAAAAATGATAAATTATGAGTTTTTTATTTTTGAGAACTCTAAATGTTTATTTTTAATTTTATCATTACTAAAATGATTTCTTACAACAAAATCATAAAATATATTCATAAATAAATATTTCTTAGTATATTATTTATAAAATATTTTTTTGAGACCTTAGTAAATATTTCAAAGATTAAAAAAAGTGTTATATTATTAAAATTAATATTTTTATGATAAATGATGATTTTATGTAAGATTGAAATTTATCATATTTATAAAATTATTTAAAAAAATATTAGGGAATTTTTTTTGAATTGTTTTGATGTTGATTAATTTTATGTGAATAGTGTAATATGTTAATTTATATTATTTAACATTATAAGTAAAATACATGAATTTATTTCCATTTAAGTTGTAAAAACACAATACATTGAACTCATTGGAATATATGCATTACATAGTCTTAGGAATTAGAATTATTGATAGTCTTGATGAAAAATAGTAATTAGATGAATAAAATAATCCAAAACACCCCCTCAAGTCATTAAAAATACCATCCCACAACATGTTTTCCTCACACATTCTAATACATTTATATTTTCTAAATTAATTTCAACTCACTTTTCAATCCGTTTAACCACATCCATATTCTACTAGTATCACTAAAAGACCAAATCCAAGTTATTTAATGAGGTTCTCATGGAGACAATACTCATGAGGTAACATACACATTCAATCCCATATAAATTATTTGGTTACTTTTTTATTTCATTTTACCTTATCCAAAAATCAGTAATATAAAATAATATGATGACTAAAGTATCATATAAAGACTATAATTTTATTCTATTAATGGAATATCATTACTGACACATTTTCTCTTATTCCCTTATTGTAAAAAATGAATAAATCATTCATGACATCTCGATTCACCACCTTCAGGGATGATGTTTTTTTCCTCTACAACTTTTCAAGAATTTCATAGAATCATAATTATTGTTAAAAGAGATTTTATTATGTATAAAATATCTTTTTTAATTTTCTGTGAGTAAATTATAGACATTCTATTAAATATAATGAAACTAGTTGGTGATGGTTAGAGAAACTGAAAAAAAAGAAACCAGTTTTTTTAATGTTTTATCTAACTAATCATAATCATATAATAAACGATATATGGGATCATTTAAAATTATGGAAACATATTGTAATCATTTATTTCAAATTATTTCGTTTTTCTTCCATTTAGCATGAGATCGTATAATTATACTCACGGGAACCGACCAGAAGTAGATGAAACAAACAGTCCTAAAATGATGATTCAGATATTTATAACTCATTGAAATGGCCATTAATGTCCCTAATAATATGTTAATCAATAAAATATATGTGGATTGATTTATGAGGCGTATAATTAAATAACATAATTTTATTATCGATGAATGTATGTACATGTGGTGAACTATTTTGAGCATATGGTAAATATATTCTAAACCCAACTTCCATTTTTGGTTAAATTTATTCATAATTGATCATATCAATATAATATTATTTTGTAATTCAATTTTAAATAAATTAGTATTAATTTAATCTTTTAATTGGGATTTACAATGAATATAAAAATTTCATCCAATTTATTAATTATCACTATGAGAATATTATATTTTGTTGGTAGTTCCATTAAGAATCTTCATTAATGTTTAATTGAAAAAAATGTATTTCTATCATATATGGAATGAATAAATTTTACACTCTCATTACTCTTTAATATTAGTAAGCGTCATTTATAATTTTATTTTCAAATAAAATGCTTTATTTAAGAGTGTGTGACTTGTAATGAAAATAAATGTCATTTCAATATGGAACAAGTATTTTCAATAAGAAATTTTCTTTCTTGAAAGAATTATGTTAAATGATTATGTTATAATTCATGGTAATTTTTAATGAGTACATGTTGTTCTTTGATAAACCTATGGTGTCTGGCCCCATTATATATATCCAATTCATTTTGTAAAGGGATAGAGTTATCAGGTTATGGTTCTCCTAATAGACTATTGGATAATACTATAATGGGTTTTTAGTGCGTAACTAGGATGGTTACTCCCTGTCTAGCGAGGAAAACCAAATTATATATAAAAGTGATATTAAAATTAATACATAATCTAAATTTTAAAATTTTTGAATTAGTATTTTTGGTTTTATAGGAAACGTATTATCATGAACCAAGATAGAGTTCCATCCATCCTAACAAATAACTCAGTCTGATGCATGGCTTGTAGGGCACTCTCGATCCTCATAAGCTGGAATAATGTTCTCGGGGGTTTAATAATATTATTTGTGAACGATTTCAACCATTTACATAGTCATAAACTTCAAATAATAACAAAAAAATAATGGAATATTCATAAAAAATGAAGCTCACCAATTTTTAGATTCAATGTTTACAATTTCAAACAAAAATGAAAATCACTACAGTGGAAAGGAAAAAATGGCATTATACCAAAATCCATAATAAAACAAGTGGATCATCATTCCTAAGAAACCACCACCAACACCAACATTGGGTTGAACACTAGCATCTATATCCTCCATTATCGCCATGATTCCTCTTTCCTTTACCTCATTCCTATATAAAATTGTCTATATACTAACAAATGTGTATGTTGATGTGATCCAGAGCGTATTTGGATGCCACAAAAAATATGGATTCTATTCCACTATATTAGAAGATAAATCTATATGAAATATTTATCAAAGAACATAGAACTATTCAAAAAAATTAATGAAAATATTTTAAAACGGAATTCCTTTTATAATAACATAATTATATGATCCAACTTATACCAACAATATGAGAACCATCACAATATCACCACATGAAATTCATAATCAAACTAGCATTAATGGGACACCAGAAACCACATATGTTAGTGAATTGTATAATAAAAATGCAACCAACAGTGTCGTCATGCATGTTCCACCAGAGAGGAATCCATGCAATGTTCTAGTGGTTTCCAACCATCGGTATAATTTAGTTTGTGTTATAATCATAAAATATTCTAGGGGAATATGGTCTAGGCCACTTCTGAGTGAACTAGAATACTAGTTATATTTGTACCCCATATATTTCTCATATTCCCATCATATTCAATTTCTAGTTCACATATCACATATATCACCACATTCACAAACATAGACATATAATTTAAAGATTGATATGAAACCATCATTTCAAATAAGAAAAACCACTTTCAATGACACACCCACAGACACAAACTAAATCCATATTATAACATGTTTTACACAACATGAACAATTTATTAAGAAACTATAACAATTTAGAAAACATAATTACAAAACAGAACATGGAATCATGAATGAAACACAACCCATTTACATTGGAAAACCATCTCTTAACACATACACACCTCAATTACATTCAAAAACAACTATCACCAGTAAAATATTCAATAAAACATTCTTAAATACTCATGAATGTGTGTAAAATTATATAATAATACTAACACATGAAATCACCAACCACAATATTGGATACATTGGGGAATCAGTGCTAAACCACAAATAAACATTAAGAGTTCGGTAAAAAAATATATACTAAACATAAAAAATCAAGATATAACTCAATAATTCATGAACAGACCGTCCTTAGGTCATATAAATCACTAGAAAATTAGTAATTCCTGAATTAATGGGGGAAAACCCTCTATAATAATGAAATAATCATAGAAAGATAGTATTGATAATTTCAGGGAGAATCTACACCAAACCCACTAATGGAAGGGGGAATAAATTATCCAAGAGTGGGAAGGGAGGTGCCTTGGGATGGAGTTTTAAAATGGGGAGATCAAGGTGTGATTTGGTGTTAAATTTAAAGAGGATACGAATGTAGTAACCTAAAATTTAATGACATAGACATGTAATAGAGTGTTCTTGAAATATTTTTCAAAACATGTGGTTTCACACTTTCCAAAAATGACAGTTGGAGACCTGATTTCAGGGGCTAGTCACCCAATTTTTCTTAATTAAGAACAAACCATGCACCACCCATTATTAAGACCAAAATATCAATTTTTCACCAAACCTCATTGGTTAAAGAAATGGATATTCAATATAATGAAAATAAAAAAAGGAATAAACCAAAATGAAATTAAGTATGTGATAATTCTCCCCACCGTGAAAACATTCCTCCCTCATAATCTCATCTGGAATATTTCTTAAAGATAAAAAATGATACTAATCCTAAATCTAAAAATTTATATCTCATGTCGAATAAACATCCCGTGATGCACTTTTTTAGGATAATCTAAAAGATGTATTGGCTAATAAATTATAGAAAAATAGGGATTTAACTCCAATTTATCCCTCAGGTTGTATGAGTAAATCCATTAAGGAATTCCATTGTGATGTCATCCAAATTTCATGTAAAATGAATATCATTGGAAGAAAAACCTCAGTACCTTTACTGCTCTACCCAAACATTCCAGCATATATAAAACTATGATAAAAGTAATCTATGTCCGGCCTCAGACAGAGACACCTGAATTTTCATCAGGAAACATATAACATCATGGTAGAACCCAAAGGTATTACACACTAAGAATGGTGGGTATCATTCATAACCACATTTTTTTATTTACTAAAATACTACCAAGAGACCCATGAAGAAAAATATATCGCATGAGATAATTACCAATGACAAGGTGTCTCCCCACTGTGAGGAAAATATTTAAAAATATTTCACAACTCATTACCGGGATGTTACTGGTTAATCAACTCTTGAAGGGAAGTAGTAAAATGAACACTGGCCAAGATCACACCTACACTGTTCTCCATAGTCTCCAGGTGAATATGAGAAATGATCCCCATCAATTCCCACTCCTCAAAAGACTCTATCAACACCTTCAATGGAACATTTTTGCTCAATGTTTCAACCTAAAATTTTATTTTCATGGGGGTATAAAAAATAACAAAATAGGTCATTAAATGTATAGAACCCAATCATGCTACCTCAAAATCATATTTTTCTATGATAAAAGGTATAATGATCTCTTATAATAAAAATAAAAAATTTATCCAAAAAGATATTGTTCTATGACATCAATATATGAATCAATACATCCAACTCCAATTCATGGGTTGGGTAATTAATTTCTTATGGTTAGAGCTAGTGAGAGACATAAGGGACCACATGATAACCATGAATAATTAAATATGAATGAACAATAACTATGGTACAAAAAAGACTACATAACCCTTCCTAGATTCCAGAAATAGAAAAATATAAGATGTTGTCAATTGTATTTTATGCTCCTTAAGGGAAGTGTGACACTCTAGTCTCTATTCCAACTACTCCCCTTCTCAGGTGGCCACCATCATGGGTGAAAATTTTGAGTGATATCTAAATCAACACATCTATAAAAAACTTCCCTGCAAAAATATTATGATTTTAAAATAATGATTTGGATGCTCCTATGGTATTCCTTTAATAATTTTCTTAGGGTCCACCAAAACCACCTTCTCTAAAATGACATAGCCTAGTAGACACTACTTCACTTATCAAAAATGTTCACATATAGAACATCAGATATAAAAGATAGTAAGGAAGAGTTCACAAAAAATTTATCAAATGCATCTCATGATCCTCCTTGGTCCAAGAATAGACCAAAATGAATTCTAAGGATACCATTAAAATGGAATATACATACTGATGGAACACCTTGTACATGATTTCCATGAAAACCATCGTAGAATCCCTAAACACAATAATCCTAAATAAATATTAAAAATGTCCATAAATTTTATAGATGTCTATTTTCATAACATCAACACCTCTAACTATATGTTGGTGATAATTAGAAGGAAGGTAAATTCTTTAAAACTACGTTACCCCATTAAGATGATAAAAAATGTCATCAATACGAGGAAAGTGACACTTGTTCTCGATGTTTACCTTATTCAACATCCAATAATCAATGCATAACTGGAGAGATCCATCAAAATCTCTCCCTAACAAAAAAAGGGTGGCCTAAGGTGATATTATTAGGTTAATTAATCCTTGTTATTCTAAATCCTTCACTAAAATATTATTTCCTTCATCTCAGTTGGGGATATATGGTATAAGGGAAGAGTGATTTGATCTGTTTCAGTTGAAAACCAATAATGAACTTTTTTTCCTCCAATGGAGAAAAACCAAAACAAAATTACGAAATAACCTATGGTTAGTCATACTCTATATTATATAATCAATCCCTAGGAGCACAATCATGAGCCTCTAATGCGAGAGATGATATCAGAAAAACGAGATTCCCAAATTCCATAAGTGGGGGTCTGGAACGTCCCGACTGAGGATCCCATTCATCATGAAATCCATGGTTATTTTTGGTGTCACTAATATCAATCACCAATGATAAAAATAAATTTGTTCCCAAATTTACATCATCCTATCCCTACCGAGAATTACATAAAATAGTTCTACCTATAAAAGAAGAAAATCACATTCCTAAACGATCCATTACACAGTGAGTGCACATTATGGGAACCTAAAACATTGTTCTCACATAATAAAATCTGGGATTACCAACTCCATCACACATAGAATAAAATTATTTTGTAACTTAGACAATCCCCAATATAGCAAGAGATAATTTAAATTGATGAACTAGTTTCAAAACCAATCAACAGTTAGGAATGATTCAATAAGATTGGTACCTCGAACTGTCACATACCATATATCTAATTCCATTATGGATTAATCCCACACAATATTATTCATTGTATCAAAATGAAACTAAATAATTACAATGCCCTATGACAGTACCCAATATTGACTCCTCTTAATATAAGATCCAACCTGACTTCCATAACCTCCAAATAGAGAACCCGATATCCATGATAGAAATGACCGGTTTCACATTCCTCTAGAAGATACTGACCTTGGAGCACTCTGATAAAATTTAATGTCCATGAAAATCCATTTCAAGTGTGTTATAGCTAAATATCAGTCACATGGTTTTGGATGAGATTTTCATATAGGTCGTATGTGCCATGAATTCCCACATTGATGGAACATGATTTTCCCAACATTGAATAAAATGGACGAAGACAACTCGGAAGGATTTCATAATCTAATGACATCATTCTTATTATGTTCAACCAACATATTGTTTTTCTCTAACTACGTTCCACTATCCAAACCTGAATCAGATCCATGGATACATGGTTGGTAACTATGATTGATATTTACTATCATTTCACAATCAACAAAGTTGGAAATGGTAATTTTATTGAACAAGAAAACATAATACTAAATCATTAGAAACAACCCCTTCTTGAACCATTGAGACTTTATTTTCCCATTCAAAATGAGTTCGGGTGCATATTGAACTAACTCAAAAAAGAGGTTAACATATTCCTTCATATATCAGCCTCCTAGTTTAATCTCCATATACTCCCATGATCTCGTGTAGGACTTAAACATAGAAAAATAATTCTCATTTAAAATGACCATAAATTATTTTGATCCCATATACTAATGCTTTCTAGATTGCACCACTGAGTCCCACCAATTTTGACTTGGACCTTCCCAAATGAATGAAGCACATTTCACACAAACTACCACAAGAGTATCAATGAAATTGAACACCCATTATATTTTTTCAGGACACTTCTCTACATTATAATGTTCAGTTTTTCTTTACATGGATATAGGCTTGTTCTTGATGATCTTTTATGCCTTGTCCTTTCAGGGACCCAATTTTGATTCTCTAACCTGAGAAATACCAAAGACTACTCCTTGTCATAATTCTTTTATAAACAAAACCACAACTTCCACTAATCTATAATAAATTAGCGATGGAGAACTATCTCAACCTTTTCCCTCGGCTGCATATGATGATTCTAGAGAGGAATGTTTCTATAATAAGTAAGAACCAGAAGGATAACCCTCAATAAAACTATTAAAAATATTTTTAGAAACAACAAAAAATATCAAACACATAAATAACTCAAAACACAATGATGTAATTCACAATAAGAAGCCTACAATATAAAATCAATCCCTCAACTCAATGTTTATATACAATATACAACCTATACATCTCACCAGGGGGGAAATTTGAACAAAATACCATCGTTCTAGGGAATCTTGAGATCCATCAAGAGGTTTTTGGGCAGACACTACATTCACTACCATAACCTAGGCCCCCAAAAATACAAGATACGATCTATCCAGACTCCCTCACAATTAACATGACCCTAAAAGATCATGCCCCACTATGATACCATTTTTTCAAAATTCAATCTAGATTTCCATCCAAACAAACACCCAACCCAATCTGTGTATTGCCCCGAAAGACATTCTCAATACCCAATGGCTTGAAACTAATTCTAGTACATCAAGATATGTTTTTGGAATTATTTAACGAAATTATAGAATCATAAACAACCAATAATAATAAACTAAATAAAAAGAATTATAAAAACTAAATTAGGTATAATAGTTTTCAGACTCAAGTTTAAAACATTAAAGTAAACTAAAAAAGAATACAACAGAAAGGGAATAGTGACACTATCCAAAATAACACCATGATAGAAGATGACCATCATCCTTAATCCACCACCAAAAACAACTACATGTGGTGGAACACTAGAATACTGATCCAAATTCATCACCATGACACATCATTCCATTACATATTTCAGACATTATAAATTATACACACATCCAAAGATGTATGTAGGGTGTGAGGAAAAGCCTAGTAGGAGACCACCCCAAAGAAGGATTCATTTACAACACACTAAAATAAAAATCACTATGAATATTTAAAGAAAGAAATTATAAACATTATTCACTGAATATTTGAAGGAAAAAATTGTAAAAAAACATGATTTGAAAATTAACATATTAGTAAGGTCCATAATATTCCAATGGTATGAACAATGGTAAAAGAGAACCATCAAAAATACCAAAAGCTACATGCACTAATGGGACACTTGGAACCTCATATCATAGTGAAACATGGTATAAAAACTAAAACACATTGTGTCCTCATGGATAATAATCTAGAGAGAAATACATACAACATTATAGTGCAATACATACATAATTTTAATTTAGTTATCATTTTTATCATAAATCATGCTTGATGAATCCGGGCCAAGTCACTACCGAGTCAACTGGTATATTATTCCTTATCTTCCCACCAAGTTACCTCAGATAACTATCATGATAAATTTCTATATCACATATCACAAAGATCAAAAATTCAACATGAACACACAATAAATGGGAATACAAATTTGAAACCACAATTTATCATAAGAGAACTCTCTTTAAAATTCATACACACAACAAGTCAACAATAAATTATTTTCACCACATCGTAAATTATTTAGAAACATGATCAACTTATAAAAAAATTACAAAACACAACATGGAATCACACATGAAACACAACAAAATTTCTTTGTAAAACTGTCTTCCAACACATACACACCCTAAATCCTTTCAAAAAAAATTATCACCACATAAATATTTCATAGAACCTGTTTGAATACTCAATAAATAATAAAATAAGTATTTAATATTTCCAAACACAGAGTAACCTACCTTAATATTTAATAATTCTATATATATTATTGTAACCACAAAACACGTCAAAAACCCCTATAATGAAATTATTGAACATAAATAATCAATATTTCACTCAAATATACAATAATTGACCCTCTCTTGGTCATTAAACCATTTGGAAATTATTAACACCTAATAGAAGGTGGAGAAAACCCAGATGAAGGATGAAATTAAAAGAATATATACTTGATGATTTCTCAATGATTCCACACTATAACCCACCAATAGAAGGGAGTAAAATGAAGCCAAGAGGGGGAGAGGGTGGTTCCTAGGTGTCAAGATCTTGAATGGGGTAAATAGGGGGGATGTGGTGTTAAAACTAAAAATGGTATAAAGGTAAAAACAAAATTTTAATGACCTGGACAAGTTGAATAGTTTTCCCATATAGGTTTTGTGACATTGAAGTAACAGTGTATCCCTCACTTTCAAAGAAAATATATTCTCACAGTTACATGCATAATATGAACAACCATATGGAAACCATGCAGTTTCCAACTATCAGAAAAATTATACTTGGCCTCAAATTTGCATGGGATAGGAACAATTTACTGCATAATAATGAAAAAACCGTGAACCCTGTACTGTCAAGCCCACAATCTAAAAATTTTCTACAAAACTCAATGTTTAAATATATCTATATGAAGTCTAATGAAAATAAACAACAGAATATATCATCATGGAAACACACATATGGAAATTATGATTTCATAAAGTAAAATAATGTAGTTAATTTTATGTGTAAAAGATATAAAATTTCAAAAATGTTTCTATTCATAGACTAATAGTTCTTTTATTATTATTATATCCATTAATTATATATTTCTCATCACATGTTTCAAAATATTTTTCATAGGGTTTTTATATGGGTAATGGATGATAAGAATTCATGATTAATTTTGTTATTTTTTTATTGAATAAAATCAGGTTTCTTCATATTTTAACAAAAATGAAAATATATTATATGTGTTTACATCAAAAAAATAATTAATATCAATGTAAGATTTTATTACCTAATTATCTATAATTATAATCCATGAAGTGATTTGGATATTTATTAATGTGTATTCTAGTTTAATTAAAAAATATGTTATGTTTAAGGTCTGGTCCTCCCATTAAACACCAATTAATTTTACTATGGCCAAACCAAATCCCTTTCAAGAATACATAACTTAATTATTTATTCATTATTCCAGTAATAATACCAATCATAGAGGTATTGATCTGTTAATAAAATGATATTTTATGAAGTATATGTATTGTTTTTATCAACATATTTTAATATTATTTCTTCTTCTCCTTATTAAATAATAACCAAATATGATAAAATAATATGACATATATTCTACGTATACTGATATATTATTATATTAAATAAATAACCTATATCCATTTCTAACATACATAAAATGGGAAATGAATTTTTATTCCATGTGTATAGAGGACTGCTACTATACAAAGGAATGTAATTTTATTTCCATAATCATCTCTCAGTAACAGTTGTAATGATTGATTCATGCTATATACATGATATTCCTTAATTTTTAATATTTAAATATAATAAAACATATATTTTTTTAACTTCCTATACTATAATTAATGAAACATTATATAAATTCTTTACGGAATAATTGAAGAATATTTATTACATAACATAACAAAAACCATTACAGGACCATATAGGTTTAGTGTCGTTAGAAATTAGTAAACATAAAAAACAAGTTTATAAAACATATACATTGTCTCTTGATTATTTCTTCATTATTGGACTCTATTTTCTCAAATATTACATAATAACCTTATATATGGCCAAGGGGAATGAAATATATGAAAGGATGAGTTCTAATCCCCAGTAATAGTAATCAAGGGGAATATATATCATATTATAATCATAAGAACATAAAATTTGAAAATCTTATCGTGCATATAAAAGTTCATAATATCATGACATGGGATAAATCATAAAATTGACATGTATTCCCATCATTCATAGAATTTGATATGAAATATTGTGACATAAACACATAAGGATGGAAAATCATTTCATATTAGTCAAGGCTCATTTCCAAAACTATCATAGTAGACAAAATCCATTACTGAACAGATCTCACTCATCATTCTGGCCCTATGTTACTGAACCATATTTACTTGTTGTTATAGTCATGAATATTTAATGGGATATAAATCATTACCAAATTCACTAGTTGGTGATATAGGTCCCACCCATCTCATAATGAAATCATTCAGGCATGTTCTACAAAAACTTTAATCATTAACCGTTGTGTAAACCATGAAAAAATGGGGTTACAAGACATTATTCCATAATAATAATAATTGCATCATAAATAAATTAAAATAAAATAAATAATAGGGATAGAAACATAAAACATTTTCATCATAGGTGGAAAATAGTTTTTTTAAATAGTTGAACTTAATTTCAGGAGAAAATAAAGTTTCTTTTTAAAAAATGATTTCTTTTCTCAAAATTCCAAGAAATATTAGAAGAGAAAAATTAGTTGAAATAATATTTAATTTTAAAAAATGATTATTCATGGAACTAAGATACCATGAACTCTTAAAATCAATTAAAGCTGTAAAAGTTAAAAAACATTCCCCTCGTACTTTTACAAGGAAATTAAAAAGGTTCCCAAAATCGAATAATGATAAATAATTCCATTCATACCATTTAATTAAAATTAACCGATGGATAAATTTAGTATGGATTTTTTTATAAGAATTGAAATAGGAATATATAATTAAGAAACATTGATGTGGATGGAAATTATACCCTATTAAATACAATCATATAAAAAATATCAGATAAAAATAAGATCAAAAAATTATCCATTACATTATGTCTCAATTTCTTCATTTGTATCAAGACATAATTTAAAATGAATAAAATAATTCTACTGATTTATTTTAGAATCATAATCATTATTAAGATTACATTTATGTTCATATTTCTATCTATTTATCAGAAACAATGATTTGTTACTCGTCATTCTGGTATTAACTACATTATGTTATTCTGCGTGTTTTGTCAGATAAATTCTTAGTAATTGTTTTGGGTTATAGTTATAATATTTAAATCATGGTTTTATTATTATTATATATAATAATTATTAATTCAACTCATTTATATAATCCTTCATTATTGAATATTATGTTGAGCAAATCACGTCGCACCATTGAAACGGTAAGCCATGTGCAAACATGAGCGACGATATCTTCCCCATAATTATTGAATGGTATTAAAGTGGTTATTGTATAGTATCTCAGAATCAATATAATTTTATATTATAGATATATATATTAATTAATTACATCATTATACTCATCCATGTAAGGTTGTGTATAAACATAGATTACACTACAACATGGAGATTGTATTTTGTAAGTACGCACACGTGGTGATTTCATTATTCAAAGGATGGGTAGATGGTGTAATATGGTTGTTTGATAATCATAATAACCAATGAGTATATAAGTAATAATATAGTAATTTATTTATAATGAAACAATGCATGATGTCGATGAAAAAAATAAATAAGTTTGAAGGTATAGGTAAATGATATTACCTCTTCTTTAACACGCCTTTGCTAAATTTTCTCTTCGAAAACGAGAGTTGGCCATTGAAAAATAAAATGCCCTCTATAATGTTTATAGTGAATTTTATAATGGTAATAGTTAGGGGATGGACGATCATGGTGGATCAAAATGAAGTGATGAGTCGAGGGAGGAAGTTTCCTTTTATACTTGAGGTGAGAGGCACTTTTGGAACCCTAAAAAATATTAATGTATAAGAAACTTTATTCACATTGTAAGGACTCAAAAATTTCACAATTTCAATTATGATATTATATATTGTTGTAATACTATCATCTATTAAATTTTACACAACATTATATTTCAATTTATGCATTATCATATTAATTAACACTCAGTAATTCTACTTCATTTTAAGCTAAGGTAACGAATATATAAAATTTAAAAGAGGGAAATATTTAATTATTTTAAGTAAATTAATAAATAATTGAATAATTTAGAACATTTTAAACAATAAAATAAATTTTATATTTTTTTAAAAAAAATTATGATTTATAAATAATTTATCAATTTTTTTTGTCAAAATATCAATAGTTTCTAATTTTACACTACATATTTCACGCATTTTCAAAAATAAAATACTAAGAAGTGAACCTATATAAAAATATTTTAATATATCAATATGGGGTTAATGTTATTTTGAAAACAAATTTGACATAATAATTATTTAAATTTATATTTATTAATTTATTTTTAATAACATTTAATTGATCTCTTAATAAATAAAATAATTAATAACTCAATTATATGTAATTATTTATTTTACTTATTTTTTAATAAAAAAAATAAATTAATCTGATGAAAATAAATACATTAAATTTTATAATAATATTTGTAATATAATTTATCTTCTAAAAAACTATATTAAAAATGTTATACTCTTTAAAAACATGAATGTGAAAAATTTATCTAAACATTATATAAAATAGTATAAGTGTCATGATCCCTTAAATAAGACATAAAATGGTCAATAAGTAGACTCTATGATGCTTATGATTGAAATATACTCGACTAATAAGGTTTGGCCAAGTTTTTGGGCTTTTGGATTTTTATTTATATTTTAATAAAATGGGTTTCATTTATTTCTTGCTAGATAATTAATTTTTACATCATCAATGTATAAGACTCAAAGGTAATTATTTATTACCAAAAAATAATATATAAATTTTCATGATAAATAAAAAAATTATGGAATTAAAATTATCATTTATAATATAATTTACCTTCTTTATAGCCATATATTAAATATAATTTAATTTTTAATGTTTTTGTGAGAGACATCTCACTTTTTTTAAATAAAATAAATTAAATTTCCAAATTTCATACAAGTGGGTTCAAATTGATACAATTTCAACCATTTTATGTTATAGAAAAAATTATAATCATCCAATTATATTAAGGAAAGTTCTAGCATAATTTTATAATATTATATGAACCCTTAATTAGCTGATTTACCCATTTACATCGTTAATAAAATATATTGAAGTTACTATTCATGTGATGAAAATAATAAAGATATATAACTAATTGTGAACAACTGATTAAAAATATAGAATCCAATTTTCAAAATTTAAAACATTGAATTTCTAGTAATTAATTTAAAATTAACCATATTGGTGAAACGAAAAAACTTGTTTTAAAAGATAATATATTTTAAAAGACCGAATTTTTTTTACAACTGAATATAATGAAAAATTAATTCCAATGACCTATATTACCTTAAATGGTAAAAATATAACCTATTTATAATTTTAAACCATTAAATAATACAATCTACCAATAGAAATTATTTCAATCGAAAAAATTATTTTCAATTAAAATATAGCATATTTTTCATATTCATCAAGACATAAATGTTTTCAAAAAAATATCAGAAATTCATCCAAACTAAATTTTTATATATCTATTCAAAATAACATGTTTATTTTGTCATATTAAAATTATTAATGTCTCAAAATAATAAATTAAACTGGTTTCTCCTTTCAATGGGGTAAAATTAACAATAAAAAAATATTTTTTATACATAAAATAGGGTTTCATTCATACCCTATGACTTAAATATCTATTCGTTGAATATAAAAAATATTTTCTGAATTATATAACAAACATACATCTTAATAATTTAATTTCCAAAACTTATTCACTAAAAAATAAGAATATCTGATTGATTTATATTTTTCATAAATAATTGATATAAAATGAATTTACAATGCATTTTCATATGTTAGTTATAATTATCATCACAATCCTAATGACTAGGCTATAATAGTAATTTTATAATTAGGGTGTCCAATGGTTCGTTTAAACTCACGATTTCATGAAAAGCAATCTACTAAAGAGTAATCATTATTTAGATAAAATATTTCATAAAAAAAATTCATGTGTTATATTCTACTCGCCGTAATCAAAATTTCCCCATGGAAATTCATCACATGAAAAAAAATATAAGTATTCATCTCCCTCATCATATCCTCAAGGTACCTTGTAGCTTTTTCAAACTAGTGGTTCCTTCATAATACTTTAATCACACAATTTTCACTTTTTTTAGATGTTTTTCACTACAATCTGGATTATTTTGGTAGTTCTTCATAACATTGATCTTCCTCTAACAGTATGACCTCTGATCATATATCATGTGAAGGATCGGGTATGTACTTTTTTAGGAGAGATACATGGAACAAATAATGAATTTGAGAGAGATTCTGTGGATGCACCAATCTTTAAGTCACATTCTCAACACAATACATAATATCAAAAGGATCCATATACCTGGGGATGAACATTCCCTTATTTAGAAATAAAATTACTCCCTTCAAGGGAGATAATCTTAGGAACACCTTATCACACACATAAATCTCTAGGTCTTCTCTTTGGTTTTCAGTATAAAATATTTGTTGAATCTAAGCTGATATTATGCTTTGTTGAATATATTTGACCTTTTCTACCATTTCATCAACAAGATAAGGTCTTACTATCTCTATTTCACCATCTTCATTCAATCATGTTGGAGTTATGCACTTTGTTCCATCGAGGGATTCATAATGAGCCATCTAAATACTAGAGTAAATGCTATTGTCATATCGTTTTTTACCAATGATAGGTATTGATCGCATAGACCTTTGAAATACCAAGATCAAGATCACAACATTCCTTACAGAGTTTTAATTGTCCTCTCACACTGACTATCTTTAAAATGATGATAAGTACTGCTGAAAGATAAATCTTTATCTAGAACATGATAAATACTTTTCTATAACATTTAGGTAAACCACATATTCCAATTATAAATAATATAAAGTAGTTCCCCATTATATCTTACCAATTCCTTTATATTTATCACGGAATTTTGATCAAAATAGAAATCCTCTCTTATAGAAATAAAGTTTTCCGAATTCATAAGGCAAAAAACTATATCATAGGTAGCATTACGACCTTTATATTTATTTGGATGCCTGACAATAAATTCCAATTTGATGTTTTCACAATTCCATTCCAGAATGGGTAATGATTGTAAAAAAAATTTATATATCTATCTCTCTGACCTAACTTGCTAAGAAACCTAGAATCTAGAGACATATTTTGGGATATATCTTTTCATGATATCTCAACAAAAGTACAAATTTATGTCCTTGCACATCATTGTGCTTCTATAGATAATTGATAATAATGAACTATGAGACTCCTCTAATAGCTCCTTCTTTAATTCAAGTATGGGTGTAATAGTAACCATGTTCCTTAACCTTATTATTTCATCACAATCAAGGAAAAATTCAATAACATTTGTCACCCTATTATTTAGCACTAAATATTTCTTCTTTGCCAAATTAATATCCACTTGTATAGATGGTTGAAAATTCATTTTATAAAGATAATAATTCCCCACTTACTTTAATATTTTATTATCCATCCTTTTAAAATCTATAAATAGTTGTCCCTTTGTGATCCTTTTCTTGAATAGTCCATTAGGGTCTTGTGGCCTCAAAGAATCTACCACCTTGTTCTCTTTCCCATGGTGGTTATGTATTGAGTTTTCATAACCTTTAATCAACTCTAACCATATTCATTGTGATATATTCTGCTTATTTTATGTGAAAATATACATTAAACATTTATGATCAGTATCAATATCACACCTTTCACCATAAAGACAATTCCTCCATATCAATAATGAAATGATTAATACAACTATCTCGAAATCACGAGTTGGTTATTTTTTCTCATCAATTTCCAACTACCATGTGGAATAAGATATCAACATTTAATTTTTCATGTGAACGCATCCCATATCTCTCTTGGATGCATCATTATAGATCACTAATCATTCTTTACTACATGGTAGTTTGAGCACCGGTTCACTGGAATTCATTATTTTATTTTCTTTGAAATTCTATAAACATTCTTTCATCCAATCAAACAAAACTCTTTTTCAGGTCAACCTGGTTAGAGTATTGGATAATCATGAAAAAGTATTCACAAAACATCGATAATTTCAAGGAAAACCAAGAAACCTTTGGATACAACTTACCATTTCTAGTCTCAGACATCTTTCAACAACTTATCATTTTGATAGATCTGCATATATCCATTCCCTTGAAATTATGTGACCCAAAATGTAAAATTTGTAAAGAAAAATTTCACATTTTGTATATTTGTCATAAACTGTATCTTTTCTCAGGTTCATATGTCAAATTATCAAGTGATCTTCATGTTCTTTCTTGGTTATTGAATATAAAATAATATCATCCTTAAAGACTTACACAAATTGAACAATATATTCTCTAAAGACTCTACTAATTAGATCCATGATGATAGTGCTGTAATTAGTCACACAAAAAAGAATCACTATAAATCAATAGTGTCTATAACTTGTAAGAAATTCCATCTTTGGTATATCATCATTTTTACTTAATTAATGATATCACAAATGTATAAAAATCTTGGAAAATTATTGTTCTCTATGTAGTAGGTCAAATAAGTCATCAATGAGTGGAATATGATATGTTTTCTTGTTAGTGACTTATTTATGTTTACGATAATCAATGTAGAGTTTCATTGATCCATATTTTTTATTAAAAATCTGAATAGGTGCTCCCCAAGGTGGTGCAATAGTACTTATGAATTACAAATCAAGATTCTCTTAGAGTTTTTTCTACAATTATTGTAACTCAATTGGGGCTATTCAATAATATGTAATAAAAATAGACATAGAACGTGGCATGAGTTCTATTGAAAACTCAGTTCATTATTTGGTGGATGAAAAATATATTCTTCAAGAAATACATCATCCAAATATCGTACAATGGGTGTATTCTTAATTATGAGTTTCTCCTCAACCATTTTAGATAAATAACCATCATTTACAAGAATCAAGACCAATAAGATTGAGTAATTATCTACTATATATTTCTATTAATCCATTCATAGATAGATTTTCATAGATTGATATGGAATAAGAAATGAGACATCCAATCATAGGAAATTGATATGAGCTCCATATAGGAAAATCCAATCCCTACCAAAAAACACTTCAATTTCCATAATAGGAAGGATCATAAAATTTAAAAGAATCACTTTTCCACTAACCACACCCGAATAAGAATTATAAACTTTTCATGTTACCATTGTGCCATTAAGAGTTTTCACATCTTACTCAACATCTAATTATTGAGGTAATACATATAGACCCTTAGAAAATTCATTAGAAATAAAATTTTGGGTGGATTCAAAATCAAATATAACGTTTTTTACATTAGAGAGGATGGTATGTGATCCTTTCACAACGTCATTATCTCACTCCACATCTCCTATAGTTATTACTTGTGACATAAAATTTTTATTAGCCATAATATATTGTTGATGTTGATCATAATCAACAACCCTTTGAATAGGTAATTGATTAGAATAACTCCCCATTTCCATTAACCAATAACAATGAATCGTTGGAGGTATATTATGTGTAGCCTTCCGTTTGTTCGAATCATTAGATATATTATCCCAATCACATTTTCATTCAATTTCCCTTTGAAATTATTTTACACTCATAAAACATGTATTATTCCCCTTGAAACAATTCCCTCTATGATTCTTTCCACACTTTGAGCATAAGGGAAAACTCAACTTCTTTTTAGTGTGCTCTTTAGATTTTCATTTCAATTCCATTTTTTTATTCTTATCAATCCCATATGACTGATGGATTACATTAATATCCAAATCAACCATGAAAACACATCGAATGATTTTATCATATATATTAATATCCCATATAGAAAATTCCATTTAATGACTTTTTTATGCCACTATGGAATCAATCAATTTTACTACCAGGTTGGATAATAATTCCAAAAGAAAACCTTGAAAGTTACGTAAAATCTGTTTCACATATAAAAATTGATTCCTCATAATTTTTATTATGTTCAAATAACTACCTCTCCTTCTATGTTAATAGAATATAGGGAATTCACATAATAAAAAACATGTTCTTGAATTCATCCCAATCCATGGACTCAATTTGATATCTTTTCCTCGTATTCTAGATAATATTTCCCTACTTGTCAGCTTCTCCTTCCAGAAGAGATACTGCTAAGAAGACTTTATCATGATCGGAACATTATAGAGCTAAAAAAATCTATTCAATGGTATTGTTCAATTTTTCAAACTATAATGGACCAAAAGAACTATTGAATGATGGTGGGTGCTACCATATGATGGATTCAACAAAATGTTTCTCCATTCATTGCTCGTTTGGATGTCCATTATTATTCATATCTTAGAAAAGGTGTGTGAAAATATGGATATAATAATATTCATTACTGATCACAGAACATTTTTTTGCTTAGGGGGACAATCATTTCATTTCCCATCAAAATCATCCATAATGTGGTTCCTTCGTGTTGTATCCATCAACTAAAACCAAGAATCATAGTTTGAGAAACACCATTTATAACAGAAAAAACACATAATTCATGAATAAATATTGAATTTAGGACACATTAGGTTTTAGAGTAGGATATTCATGAACATCACTAAAACACTTGAAAAGGATTGTAACCAATGTTTAGACACTTCCTTTGTGTTTTTACTAAGGTCCTCTAACCCCAATTATCTATAGATAACTGTACATTTACTTTGATACCTACTATTATAGCCCATATATTACATATATATTTTACATCAATATTGAAGAATATTTATTATATAACATAACAAAAACTATACTAGGACTATATAGGATTAATGTCCTTAGAAAATTGGAAACTTGCACAATTGGTTAACAAAACATTTACATTATCTCCTTCTTATTTCATCAAAACTAGACTCTTTTTTAAAATATCATAATTAATATTGTTCCTCATGACTTGGGAAATGACACATTTGAAAGGATGAGATGAAATGAAGGGGAAGGGGAATCAAGGGAAATATAAATCATATCATAATTATATGAACATTATAATTAAAAATCGTATCCTGTATATAATAGATGATAATATCATGTTAGAAGATAAATCATAATCGATCAATGTAATCCCAATAGTCATAAAATAAGACATGAAATTTCATGGAATACAAACACATGCATATGAATTCATTTAATAATATTCAAGGCTCATTTCCATGGAAATCATAGCAGATAATTTCCATTACTGAACAAATTTCACTCCTCATTCCGACCATGTATTACTAAACAATATTTTTATGCCATTCCAGTCATGTCTATCCCATGAGATATAAAACATTACCCAATAAATTAGAGAAAGATAAATGTCCAACACATCTCATAATGAAATCATTCATACCTATTCGATAAAAACATAAATAATTCATCATATAATAACCCATGAAATAAATCAAATTTATTAAACATCATTCAGTCATAATACATATAAAAGAAAAGAATTTCAAAAATTAGTTCCTTGAGAATTTCACTAAAATTAAACTAATAACATATATTGAATCATTCTTCTATGTAATATTAGAAGGATGATAATTTTGTAAAAATTGTTGAACATAATTCCATAGGTAAATATCCTATATTTTTCCACAATGTATTCTTTTCACAAAATGCCACACAATTTAAAAAAAAATTAGTTAAGAATAATATTTAAATAGTTAATTTTAAGCTTCATGAAAATATGGTGTCATGAAACCATATAAATCCATTCATTTTGTATATGTTTAGAAGACAATCTCATTGTACTTTTACCATAAAAAGTCAAAAATTACCTCAAATCAATTAACTAGAAAATATTTCATTCATACAATTTAATAATGATTATCCAAAGGGTAAAATTAAGATTTATAGATTTTATAAGAATAGAAATTATATAATTTAATTTGGAAACACTAATTTGGATGATAATTATACCCTAGTAAATACTTATATATAAAAAATCTTAGATAATAATGAGATTGAAAAATTATCCCGTACCATAGGTCTGATATTCTTCGTGTGTATCATGACATCCAATATAATGATTTAAATAATTATACAGATTCATTTATTTATAATAATCATTTTTATGATAAAATTAACTATAATATTTTCATTTGTTTGTTTGTAACATTTCATTTTTACTTGTTATTCAGGTATTAAATTCATTATGTTCTTATGCATATATTTTTTAGATATGTTCTTATACCAATTATTAGTTAATATATAAATAATTTACATCATGTTATTAGTATAATATAAATCCTATTTATTCATTCAATTCATTTTAATAATCATTGATTAATGATTATTATTTATAATGAATCACATCACACCATGGAGAGAGTAACCCGTACATACACATGAGCGAAGATATCATTACCATAATTGTTGAATTGTATTGAAATGGATGGAGTATACTATTTCAGAATAAATATTATTTATATTAATCATATGTATATATATATATATATATTAATTCCATCATTATACCCATCCATGTATGGTTGTGGTTAAAAATTGATTACGCCAAGGCATGGAGATGGTAATTTGTACGTACGCACACGCGGTGATTTAATTTTTCATATAATGGGTAGAAGGTGGACTATAGTAATTAAATAATACAGATAATATCAAATTATATACATAATAATGGATTTATTACATTATAATGAATCAAATCATGACGTTGATTTAGAAAAATGAAGATGTTTGAAAGAATCAGTAAATGATATTACCTTTTATTAGACATGCCTCCTAAAATTGTCATATTAGATAACTATATTTGTACTTTAAAGAAGATCGGGACATCTAGAATGACATTATGGATTTTTACATTGGAAATGGTTTCGGGATGGTCGATCTTGATGGATCAAAATGATGTGAATATTTGAGGGATGAAGTTCTCTTTTATAATTGGGGTGAGGAGCACTTTTGGAAACCTCATAATATTTAAATATAAATAAATAAAAAACCACATACAAATAACCATAATTTTACCAATTTAGTATATTAGATTATATAGGTTTTTAATCTAAACAAAAAAAAAATTTAAATTTTTTTATGTCAATTTAAGATTTATCAATTTAATTAACACTTACTAATTCTAATTAATTTTTAACTAGGTAAACAAATATTTCAATTATAAATGGGTAAAATATTTACCTATTTGATGTATATTAGGCTATAAATGAATAATATAGAACATTATAGACCATATAATAATTATTTTGTATATTTAAAATAATTTGATGATTTATAAATTATATAAGAAAAAACTATTTTAATAAAATATAAATACTGTCAATTTTGACACTCATTATTTCATGGATTATTAAAAATATTAATATTAGAGGTGAAGATAGATAAAAATATTTTATTATATATCTAAAGGTTATATTTAATCTAAAAAAGTCATTTTATATAAAAAAATATTACATGTTATATTTAATAACATATTTTTAATAAC
Source organism: Viscum album (assembly GCA_963277665.1). Classification (NCBI taxonomy): domain Eukaryota; kingdom Viridiplantae; phylum Streptophyta; class Magnoliopsida; order Santalales; family Viscaceae; genus Viscum; species Viscum album. Next base: position 6,425,949 of record OY728129.1, read on the forward strand.
ATTAATTAGATCTCTTCATTATTAAATAAATCACTACCTCAATTTTATATAATTATTTAAGATAATTTTTCATTGAAAAAAATAAAAATAAAATAATATGATAAATATAATTCTACTATCATTCATATCAATACATTCATTATAATTTATCTTCTGAAGAACCCAACTTTAAAAATTAAATAGTAATTTAAAAAAATTTATGTGGAAAATTTTTCCCCACATTAAATAAAATAATACATGTTTCATAATCACTTATATAAGCCTCAAAATGGTTAATAATTTGACCCATATATTCTTTATCGTAGAGATATACTCCATCAATAAGGTATGGTCATGTTTTTGGGCCTTTTATGTTAAGAAATATTTTAATAAAAAAACATTTATTCATTACTCATCAAAATATTATTCTTTTTCATCATCCAAGTATTAGTATTTAAAAAATTTATATTTTTATAAAAATTACAAATAAATTTTCATGATAAATAAAAAAAAAATATCTTTAAAATAATTATTTATAATCGAATTTATCTTTAGTATAACCATATATTAGAAATAATGTATTTATAAAAGATTGAGTGAGCCATATTTCTCTTTTCAATAAATAAACGTAATTAAATGTCCTAACAATATCAAATTGTGTTAAAATTTATAAATATTCAACACAAGCATGTTTTAGGGAAAATTATAAACATACACTTATATTAATATTTATTTTTGGGTAATTTTATAATATTATTTCTACCATTAAAAACTCGATTTAAACATTTACAATGTTAATAATATTTATTGAAGTTACTACTAATATTTCCCAAAAATAAAATAATCTTATTTACATAATTTGGACCCACTAATCAAAAATATGGAATACATTTTTGAACATTAAAATCAAAAAAAAATTATTTAAAATTAAACCTTTTTTTTGAATGAGAAAATTTGTTTAAAAAGGTATAATATTAAAAAAGATTGAAATGTTTTTATGTCTAAATTCGATTCCAAATTAACTATAATGACCTAAATTATGTTAAATAGTAATAATATTTTCAATTTATACTTTGAAAACATAAATAATATATCTTAACCATATAAATAATTTTGATGAAAATAGTTATTTTCAATGAAAATTTAGCAAATATTTACTCTATCAAAAATGAATGTTATCATTAAAATATCATAAATTTACGCTAAGTAAATTTTTATATCCCGATAAAAAAATATTTATGAAGTGATATGAAAGTTATAAATTATTAATAACTTAAATTTAAAAGGGGTTCTCTATTCATAGGTGTACAATTAACATTTTTAGAAATAGGTTTTTATACATCAATAAGGTTTTATTCAAACACTATAACTAAAATATATGTAATATATTTATATCAAAAATACATTATTAGGTATATAACAATTCTATATATCATTAATTTAATTAAAAAAATTAATTAACTTAAAATTAAAAATATCTAATATATTGATTTTTCCATAAATAATTATTATCCATTGAATTCACAATGAATTTTCACAAGTTATTTATAATTATTACTACAAACCTATAGACTATTTTATAACCTTCATTTTATAGTATGGTAATATCACTGTTCATTTAAACTCATGATTTCATGCAAAAAATGATACTGAAGAATAAAATTATTTAAAAAATTATATCATAATAATATTGTGTTGTTACATATATAGTGGAAAATGGAAATTTCATTCAAATGTAAATGTGGAGTACCAAATCCATGAAGCGATGTGATTTATTTGTCATCATTACATCGAATAGATGATATATATAATGATAATTAAAAAAATTAAATCATATTTATTATATTATGATAATTTTTAAAGGTATTATGATACATACTTTCTCTCTATAATGATCCTCAAAATACTAATTCATTAAATACTCATACACCCATCCTACAATCTCAATTATTATAATATATTTAATTTTTTATAATGATATTATATGGTTGTTTATAAACGTATAAATTATGTATACAAATTATATTTATTTTATAATTATAAATATATTGATGGCGACGTAATGACCACCATGATGATAAAAAATATAGTTATGTAATTTCCAAAATATGAGACGAATATTGTCAGTAATTAATGACGTGAACTCAATTAATTAATTAATTATGTATAAAAAGTTTCTAAATGAAATAAAAGATGATGAACCAAAAATGTTTTCATAATAAAGTTGAAAAATATTATATGTTTTTTATTCATAAATTAAATTATCATACCTGACGTGTCAGACACATGGTATTGGAAATCATCTCAGTATCGATTCACTATGGCGTATTTTGATACTATGAACCTATATTCCTTTTTTCAGTGTGTATACAAACAAATTTACATGTTATATGAATAATTTACATATTTTCATGTTTTTTTATTTTTTTAATGTGATTATTTCAGGGGAATTATGATCTAAATGTTCCCAATTTGGTATGGGATATTATTATAGAAATCCTAATTTAATGTACATTTTTCATAATTTTTTTATCAAATTTAGAAATAATTTAATGTTTTTACAAATGAGGAATATTTTTATTTTCCATAATTATGGTTATATTATTATTTTAATATTACATAAACAATTTATAAAGTTGTTTTTGGAGAAATTGTTTTCCTTTATAAATGTAGTGTTCTTTAAAAAGTAATTTTAAAAAAGAAATTTTATTTACCTCAATAATTTTTTTACTGAGGTTTTCATCAATGAGAACTCATATTTATATTTTGGTTTTTGTGGTAATAAAAATATTTTTCTCATAAGAAAACGGTACATTGATATCCAAATATATTTCTTATATAGGAAGGGTTTTCAAAATATTTATGATTAAAATGTGAAGGCATAAAATTAAGTATATGTCAGTATTATATCTGATATGTGTGAGCATAATAAATATTATACAATGACTTGATCTTTATTATATATCATAGATGAGAAAAATACAATATAATCATAGGATGAGTCCTATTATTACTCAGTAATGCATTGGCTCATGTTTGGAATTTTATTTTGAAAATTATTCCATGATTAACTATGACTGTTGGAAAATGGGTAGATGTGATGGTTACACTAATGTAAGGTTAAAATTCTAACCATGATTGTATTCTATAATTATATGATGTTTGCACTAATGTTATTTTTTAAATTTAACCGTGATGGTCTTCAATGAGTAGTTTTGAAGGTTAATACAATTTTAAACATAAAGATAAATCCATATGCTAGATTGAAAATAATACCTTTTTGAAATAATATTCATATAATTTTTATGTATACAAACAATAATATTGGAATTTATTTTTCAATAAATATTTTAATGATATTTTTCCTTAAATTTATTTGTAAGAGAATATTATTTCTTATGTATGAAAAGTTATTTTAAACTAAATTTTTATTTTAAAGAATAGAAATTATAATATGTATTCATAGGATTTTAGATTAATTAATTATTTTGTAAAAATTACTAATCATTTTCCCCCATCACACATTTTTAATAGTTTTAAGATGATTTTATGTATCATTAGGAAAATGAATGAGGTCAATATGTACATATTTAATATTTTTCATGAAAATGAACCATGTTTTATTTTAGAGTGTTTTATTTTATAGGAAAAATTGACACTGTGTAAATGTGTAAACTTGTAATGAATCAGTTTATTATGAAATAGTTTTTCCTAATTTCTAAAACCGTAATTCTAAAAGATATTTGATAATGTATGAAACTAAATTCTAGAATAATTTCATTATAATTTGTAGTGCTTTAGTATGGGTTGTAATGGTTGTTATCAGAGAAGGGTTTAAACAACATTGGTGAATATGATGGTTTCAAGTGAGGTATTCTAATGATTTATGAATTCTATCACTTGTTAACAAGTTTAAGGTTTATTATAATTTCCAATTATGAGACTCCCATTTTGGTTTTTAGGTGATTTATTTTCATGTGATTAATGATATTTTGAGATATTGGTTTAATAAGGGTAATCATACTAGGTATAAATGACTTGGAGGTAAAAGTATTATGGAATTTTTCAGGATATTCTATTTTGAACGTACAACTTCAATTTAAGATCCAATAAATCATTTCACGTTTTAAATATATTATATTCTATAATCAATAGATTGATTATCTAGGTAGAATGAAGGTTCTCATTACAAACAATAATATCCATTATATATGACTTCTTTATCACTTTTATTAGAAATTTTTTAAATGAATGTGAATGGTCCTTCAATATTCAAATAACATACAATATTCTATTTTTTCAACCTAGTAAAATGTTATTATTAAAAATATATATGGATCATCATGTGTCTTTTATCTGATTTAAAAATCTCAATTTATCATATAATTAAAAAAAAGATCCATTGAAGATTTTATTATTTCTTTTAAAGAGATAGAAAATTCATATTGAAGATAGATGTGATATTAGTAGTATAATATAAGGCCTTAATGTCACAATGAAAGGTATGAATTATATTATTATGATCTATGTGTGAAAAATGATGGAGATTATTTTTAACGATAAGAAATATATACTCCATATCATTAATTATAAAAATAGATATTTAGGGAATTAGTAAAAGGATGTGTCTATGCATAGATTTCCCAAAAATATGATATAGTAGGTTTTTAACATTATTATGAGAATCATGAAACACCAATGAAATTTTATATATTAGATTTTTTTTATAATCTTGTAACATATGTTAGATATAATCAATACATTTTAAATGTTGTCTAGTCAAATGTATATAATTTATGGCAAACATTTATTGAGTTTTGATTAATGTGTAATGCCCATTTAACCATTAAGATTATAAAACAAAAAATAGTAATTGAGGAATACTATATTTAAATTTGGTGGGAATATGTTTATATGTATTATTGATATTTATGTTGTATTTGATCTTTGATTTAGTGGTAATTATTGACTATTGCAATTTTGTAACATATGTTTTATCAAAAATTGATTTTGTAGTCAATATTATTTCAGAAGAAGATCAATATTTTGGTAACATTATTTGATAATATGATATTTTATTTTTGGAATAATGGTAGCCACATATTTTGGAGGAATATATTTTTTAGAGTGGAATTATGGTTATTTATCACATTTATTGAAATATCATGATGATTAAATGACTATTTCATATTCATTTTTTGTATCAAACATTAATAAATATTGATTTTAGTTGAAGGTAAAACTTTAATTATTCATTGAAGACTATGTGGTCATATCCTAATGATTTATGGCTCCCATATTTTTATATAATAATTTATTAAACTTTAGTGAAATATGTTTACATAATGATATAATTTTACTTTTAAGTATAGTGGATGAATTTTGGGAGACTAATGTTGTTTTTCTTTGTAAAAATGATTATACATTTTCATAATTATCTTACCATGTCCTGGATATGTTTAATTTTGGTTAATGTATTAATATATTATTAATATTTTGTAGACATATTTTAGATTATATGATTTTTCATAAGATCATTTGAGTTCTTCATAAATAAAAAATATTATTAAATACTTATCATTTAGAGAAAACAAATGATTATGTAGTGGACATTTATTAAATGATTAATTACATCATTCCACATAATTATATTTCATTAAAATTATATTATTTATGATAAAATTCTTTCTTAAATCAATGAAAATGATCATGAATTAAAACATTATCCATTTACTCTTCCTACAGAATAATCAATGGGCTTTTATCCCATCATAAATTTATGATTTTGTGATGTTTTGTGTTCTCAGGACTATGATATCAATTAATCTCCATAATTCATTGAGAGTTAGTTTTCATTCCATATTTTCTTTTTCACATTCCCTAAAATATTATCCTACATTAAATTATTTTTATTATTCATTCCAAATTAAAATAATACTATCATATTCACTCTCTTCAGGGGATGTTTTATTAATAATTTTTATAATGTGGGTATTTCAAAGGTATTTTGATTTTTTTATTTTGAAGTTGAGTATAAATTGTGAGTTTGAAATTTCATAAGCACGGTGGGGGGGATGATATATTTAGAAATCCTAAAATGATATGCTATGTCAGATATTGTATAAAACAGGAAACATAATTGAAAAACAAACAATGAAATATTAATAATTAAATGAACTATTATAACCTAGCCATTCAATTAAAGGTAATGAATATAAATTTATTATATATGAAATAATTATAATGATTGTAGAAAATATAAATTTATTCATAATTGACTTAGAAAAATCACTGAACATTTACTATTTAAATTTTATTCTAAAAAATCTTTTTCTTTGATTTTTTTAATATTAATGCGAAAATAATATACATAATATGAAGACCTAAAGAAAAATAATTTGATAAAAAAAATTATTTTAGAATTCCAATAATTAAAATTGGCCTCTGTTGAAAGTATAATAATTTTTTGAAAAAGAAACAATATTAAATGAATAGTTAAAAAATATAGATTCATTTTTAAAACCATATTTCATTTCAAAAAAATTGTCAGGTAAAAATATATTTTAAAATAGTTTTATAAATTTAATAGTATATTTCAATTATTATAATACAAATATAACTTTTTAAATGAATTCTATATTAAAATGTACCATAAAAAATATTATACTTAAAATAGAATTTTTCTAAAAACTATTTTACCTAACGTTTTTATGGTTAGATTTTAAATTAACATATTCCACTTTACAGTAAAAAAATTTGGAAATATATTTTTTACAACATAAAAAATTTTGGAAACCCAATTTAAAACATAACAAGATGGTCGCATTTGAAACCCAATCATTTCCATAGGAAAGGCCCCATTTTATATACACACATGAACCCATCTATTTTTCAAAAAATGCTTCCCATCATTTAAAAATTCAAAATTAATACTATAGGTGAAGAATTAATTCATCAATCCATAAAATCCATTTCATTTGAAAACCCCCCATTCAATACATTTTACTTTCATGTACCTTTGAAAACACATTGCTCACCATTAAAAGAAAGAATGAAACACATTCACCTGGAACCCCAATAAGGCACACAAAAAAACATTATGATTTTCCCATGTAAAATCATTTTCCATCACATAATAATATCAACCCATTTTGAAATAATATGTTACACCACACAAACAAATAATATAGAGCATATAATTAACCATGCAAGCATATTAGTGAATCTAAAAATATTATATCATATGACCACCCACCTCACACTTACAAACATATGAAAATCAGTGCAATACCATTACCACAACTCCAAAAGCTCATATTATGTAATGGAAACAAATAACCATAAATATAGTTCCATATACTAGAATAATGGATCCCATTTTTGGTGAAACATCGGTTAAAAAATGATATCTTATGCAGGATGGAAGGAAAACCCTAGAAAGCCGAAATTAATAAGAGGGAAATGACATATATGATTGTTCATTGATGTGATAACAAAAATAGATCCCAAAGAATGGATCCCAAGAGGTATAAGGAAGGTTTTATGGAGATCCAATGGCTGAAAATAACATTTGGGTAAAATTGGAGTGGTTTAGGGTTAAATTTGGGAGGACATGAATGAAAATTTCAAATTATTAATGACATGGGAAAGTCGTATAGTTTTACCACATCATTTACCAAATAGTGTAGAAACACTGAGTCCTTCACTATCCTAGGTGAATAAACTGCATGGTTATCCTATATGTTTACTGAAATAGTACTCCTACAATGTGGCTCTCCATAATCTAAAAATGATACACAACCTAAAAAATTATTCTAAACATGCACCAATTGTTAACCACCTAATACCAAAAAAATGTTTCTATTTTTTCATCAAAAGCACATATGGAAACTAATTATTATATAAGGAATATAATTTAAATAAAAAAACTCAAAATAATCATGTTTTGAACAATTCCACCCATTATAAAAAATTTCCATCCTTGGAATGTCATTCCACGGATTGATAACAAAATAAATAATCCTCCATTTCTCAAGGAAAATATTGAAAAACAACATATAGGATTAAATAATGAAAACACCAATTGGAAATAAAGATCAAATATATTTATCTTGGGAGGCTAGAATGGACTCCTCACTATGTTTCTTTTGGAAATATAATTCCATAACACCTCAAGTTGATCAATAAAAAGACAATAAATTCTTAGAACTATATAATCTGAACTCCTATGAAAATAAATTCTACCACATTAGATAATGAAACAAATTATTAATACTAAATAAAAACTATGAAACTATGTTTTTAAGACCATAGGAAAACTTTCATAAATTATTTTTTGAATTAGGAATAAAAAAAATCATTGGGAGTACTCCAAAAGCCCCACATTTACTCAGAAGGTATGCTATGAGCCAAAATGTCAAAATAAATCTTCTTGATGACAAAATACAATAGATATTGAAACATAGTATCAAAAAAAGAGCCTCTAATAGACTCCTCACAATAATAACCCAAATTATGATTACTAACACTAGAAGAAACCCCAAAAAAATCCTGTGTAGGAATTCCCACTATTTAAAATAACATAATCCTTAGGCAAGCTCGTATAAAAAAATTCTAGAAAACCTGGAATAAGAAAAACCACCACCACAAATGGACCGACCAAATAAAATCTAAAACAATTTGAAAATACCACTTAATTTTTCCATTCCAATGTGACATGAAAATCTCAAGATGTGAAAAAACAATAACTGAAACTGATTCACAAGGACGACCACATAGGTATAAAAATATAAAGATTCACATCCAAAATGGAAAAACCATTGTAATTACATAAAGGGAAAACCACTGATCTTATTTAATAAAGGATTAACATAAAAAAAATAAGTGTAAATAAAACAATAACCCTTAAAATCCCCTAAAAAAACATTGGAGAAGGGATCTGCGTTATGGTTTCCCACACCCTCGGTGGTTTCCTGACTACATGAAAGGCCTTATTCTAGGACTTATGGATAGATTCCTGATTTCTAGAATCATTTTTATCCCAATAATTTGGAGATGTTAGTTCCATTATTTTTGGTTTCATGAGGGACAACAAAAAACTACAGAAAGAAGAAATAAACACAACACCCTAAAAGAATCACGTTTCTCCAACATGGAACATTCAAAAAGTCTTGGACATAAAATATGCACACAGAAAAACATCTTCCACCTCGAATGACGATATTGTTAAACCTGATTTCCACATAAAAATCAATTTAAAATGAAAAAATCTGGATTCAATAAAAATAATCATGGTTCCATTAAAACAGAAGATCTTAAAACATTCCGAAATATTCATCATTTCATTTTAAGGAAAATACGACATCAGAAAACACCCAAAGGCAGAACTAGTAAACGATAAGAAGCATTACCAGTATATGGTTATTAAATTTATCCCAAATAGCACCCTAATCCCATGAACTATCTCTCCATAGATCCGTAGAAATAAACTGAAAAAACCATTCCATGTGGACTAGAAAATCCAATGTCATGGTAGACCTTTATAGAATTCGTACACGATGACTTCACATTATATATATTTCTACACTAATTACACTCCATGATCATGTTCATGGAGAAATATGATGAATGATCCAATAGCCTTTTAATACCCTTTCCCCCACCAACAACATCATGTTACTTTCCATTCTCTTTACAGAAATTCCAGTCAGCACTTCCTGCACAAATCAACATGGATAATTGTGGAAGACGTCACCATTAACAACTCAGAAATCTAAACCTAACTAGAGACTCATTAAATTTTTAGAATCCAATATTTCTCTTAGATAATATTTGATTTTCCATAATTTTGAGGAGGATTCAACATTGTAAACTCAAGAATAATGTCAATTTATTTATCATCAAGAGGGTCTCCCAAAGGTGAACTAACCATTGACACACATTGAATGTCTACTTAGTCTTTGTGCAGGGATACACTGGCCAACTATTAATCTAGAAACCGATCCAAACTAATCTATTTATCAGAATACATGATATTAAAAAACAGAACACACAAATGGAACCCACTCAAAGGCTTCCAAAAAAACTTTCGTAAAAATAACCCCATAACCATTACAAAAAATCCAATTCATAGAGAATATATGTAATGTGAAACACAATTATAACAAGAATACTTAAAGAAATAAAAAAACCTCACAAGAAAAATTTCCAAATCAAAAGGAGAAACAACAAAAAAACTACTTGTTATCAATATTCACATAATTTTTTAATTGAACATTTTTAGAATAGAACATGTTTGGTGGGTTTCACATTCAGAAATGGCATTCCATATTGCCTCACACATCCATATTATTCTTCAAAACACGACACCCATTACATAATTTCAATCCAGACACTCATCAATGCATTCTAATTCATGATAACCTCTTGTTATTCCCACATTTACATGTGTGTGGTAACTCATGGAAATACCAATGGTCCAAATTTTTTTTTCCACTTTTAAATACAACACATTAAACATACGTCTTTAACTTGAAAATTTACTTCATATTTCAAAATCCATAGAATTATTCAAAATATAAAAAACTACAAAGTCAAAAATCATATTCAAATCACAATCATTAAATAATTTCATCTAAACTCAAAATAAAATTCAATGGATTCCATTGAAAGATATGTTTTATCTCTATTTAATAATTTTTTAGCTACTCGAAAAATCTCATTTCCTCAAAAAATATTTGATTAAAATCTCATCTATTCTTCTTTAACAGATGATTCAAAAATGCTCTGGGAAATATTTTTTGTATACCTAAAATTTTTTTGATCTTCCCTATGTTTTGATTACAAAAATGAAATTATCAAAATACTCCATCCCACTATGCCCAGAAATATTTCAAAAAAAAAAAACAGATTTTCAAAGCATCCTTTAAATAAATTATAAAAATTCACAACCAGGATTCCCAAATACAAAAATATTATAAATTTTAATTTAATTTCCACAAATACAAAACATTTGTTTTCAAGATATGTTTCTGAATTATTAATGACACAAAAAATTATCACTTGGGGAAACTAATGTTGGTGGGTGACTTTTCTATATGGTTTTCACCCACATGAAATTTATTCCCCCATCACATAAAGTTATCTTGGACCATATCCTTATCTCCACATATATTTTTAGGCCCTAGAAGATTATTAGGACCACTAACCCAATTGCAAAATTATTTTCCAAACACCAAACAACACACAAAAACCATTGAAACAAAAAGAAACATGACTTTCCATAGAAACTCATAGTTCATTCTAGAATTTGTTGTTCTCACACTCCCACATATCTACACCCTAACATACATATGTCCGACTACATTGAGCATGATTTCTAAAATATCTCAGGGATTATATTCTTCTAGTTCCTCTAAAGAAATAGCCTAATATGTCACTATTTTTTATAAACCAGGATAGAGTTCCATCCATCGTGACACCTCACCCAGTCCATAACATGGCTTGAAGGGAGTTCATAATCACCAAGAGTAGGGAAATAGTTCTTGGGTATCACAAAATTCTTTCGTAATGAGGATACACAATTACATAATCATAAAAGACCAATAATAATATTAATAACATTACCTAATAATCACAACTAAATGAGGTGCAAAAATTTTCAAAATCAAGGTTTTACATCAATAAAAAATACTACAATGGAAGTGAAAGAATACAATTTTCAAAAACCCACAAAAAAACATAAGGGAAATCTCCCTCGAGACACCACCACTAAAACCTATAACAAATATAACATTAAAAAATAGATCTTCCACCATCACCATGAAATATCATTCTTTTACATGGGTAATACATGACACCGTCCATAAAAAATTGATGTTAAATGTATGGTTTCTTCCAAATATCAGAATGATTCAATTAAATAAATATTCCATGCTAGAAAATTAGAAGGCAAATTAAAATGCAAGTTTATTTAAAAGCTATTGTAGCATTTAAATGATTTTGTAAGAAAAACTATTCTCATGGAAAAAAATTCAGGGAATATAATTTCTCACATTTTTCTAAAATAAATATGTACAAGGTCAATCGTATACAGAAAACTATCACTAAATCACATAGGAAACTTTTCACAAGAGAGAACCATGGGTATTTTTGAATTATAAACTAAATATCCTAAAAAACACACAACATGAACATAATTGATTAGATAATTATAAAAAAACTAGCATCAAATGAAATAAATGGAGAATTATTGTTAAAATATATCTATTTTTTTGAAAATTAACATATATTTTATATATAATAAGAAATATAACATACTAGTCTAGTCAAACTCAAGGTAAATGACTTCTTTTCACCTTCACATTGTTGAGGAATATTTTTATCATATGCCCCAATATTATTTTATGAGGTGTATATAAAACCCCTTTGACATTTCATATGATGAATTTATAAATTCTGAAGATATTTTTTTAATGTTATTTTTTCATCAGGTATATGATTCAAAAGATTCTATTTTGATAAGATAAATTATTTTAGAAAACCCATATTAAATTTATTATTCAAACTATTTATACAGAAGTGTAGTGAAATGTACTTATTATACATATAAAATATGGATATAATTTCCCACCATTATCATTTATCCTTGATTTTATATTCCATTAACATGTATGAATGGTTATTTCATAGAATTATTTTGTTTTATAATTGATTAAATAATTTTTATAAGTGATTTAAAAATGAAATGGTTATTTTTCTCAAGAGGTATTAAAAAATTATATAACTAAAATAAATATCAACATTTGAATTACTTAGTATTCTCATATTAAAAATGGTTTTTTAAAATTAAACATGTGTTTTTGATATCGAAAATCGTTCACTATATTTGTTTAAAAGGGGTTCTCAATGGTTCTTTGTTGAAAATGTCAAATAATATAATGTAGTATTCATTAGAAATTTAAATTAAATGGGTGATCCAAATTAATCATAAGAAAATATTTTATTCCCATCTAATCTCATGGGTGAGCCCAATACAATTTATACATAGTGTGATCTCCAATATAACACTTTAATGCATTGGGTAATATTTAGTAGTTGACCATTGGAAATATTTAAACATCACATATGTTTGATAATCTAAGATTAGATGTGATGGATACTCTATGGTATTTCTCAAATGTTAACTATGATTGAATTTAATGTGTAATTTTTATATGGGATTCAATTTAATTTTCATAAATTTACTATTAAGGTCCTCGAAGAGTAGATATGATGGTTACTCCAATTTAAAACATGAAGGTTATTGAATATGTAGTATTAAAAAAAGTAATGTTGTGAAAAATCAGTCACGTATTTTTACACATCTTCAAAGAAACCTTTATGAATTTATTTTTCTATAATGACTTTTAAGGAAGTATCTAATAGAATGTGTTTGCAAAAAAAGATGATTTATTTGGAAAGATAGTGGTTTATTCTTAAACCAATTAAGATTTGGAAAATGGAATAGTTATATAAGTATTCATGTAATGAAGGATTATTTTTTAATTTTATTTGCCTTATTGATTATTTGTTTCTCATACCACGTTTAAAATGTGGTTTAGTTGTAATTTTAAGGGATTATAGAGAAGAATTTTGACATGATGAAAATATTGAATATATTTAATGAAAGGTAAAGAATTTACATTTTTATGTGTTTTTATTTTTTGGAAAAAATAGATACTTATTATAAGATTCATATTATAATGAATTGTTATATTATTTATTTTTTCCTAATTTCCAAAAAATTATACCTAAAAAAACATTGGAAAATAAAATATTTGAATTCTAGTATAGATTGACTAGAAAATTTAATGTTTAAGGCCTTGTCGTTATATTGTGTGTGTGTTTGTCGACATGAACAAGGATGTATATGTATATATGAATCAATATATTTATATACAATTTGGAATTTTTTGGTTCAAAGATATACCACTGTCAAAGAAAATAATAAAAAATAATTCTGCATTTATATAAATAATAATATATTTAATTATAATTAATATTTTTAAATGTTTTTAATAAATAATTATATATATATATATATATAATAAATACAATATAATTTTAATATTAATACCTTATTTCTTCCACTCCACTCTCCTGACTCGTAGTGTTCCCTTCATCAGGTTTCTTCTAATATCACTTTTGTAATAGCTCTTACTCGGTGCACATTATTCTTTTAGCCACATCACATGTCTTGAACAAATTTTTAGATCCTTCCTCATACACTCTTCTCTTTTAGTAGTTATATTAGGTGTGTAGGGAATAGATTGCATCAGATAAGGATATATTAAAGATTTATTCGGTTTGGTGATTCCTAGGTTGTAGACTTGGTCTCGATTTGGAATTCGTTTGGTCAAATGAAAAAGTTATGGACATCCTTCTATGATTGTAATTGAATTTCGAATGATAGATCTTAAGTTGGGGTTGTCCATGTTTTTTATTGGGAGATGGTGGCACAAATTCTGTGCCATTATTTTTCATCAATGAGGATCTTCAGTGACGAGAGAGATTCGATGACACATATGAGATACAATCGGTTCTGTGGGCAGTGGTAGAATATTATTTGAGAATCCAATTTGGTTTCTTTCTAGTCATGTTGAATGTGTCCATTGGGTCTCATTTCTGATATTTTGTCACTGGGCCTTCAAGTCATTTAGGCCTTCTTTCTGGCGAGTATGGGTAGTTTTGATGTGTTTTAATTTACTGTGTTTGTGTTAATTAGACTTTAGGCCATTCAAATCTAAGGCTGTGTGCCTCTGGGCGTTCAATCTTTTAACCGGTTCTCCATTAAACCAATCAAAAAGGGTTTTCTATACATTTTTTCCATTATTTTAATAAAGGGGTTGGTCCCCAACCTATTTTAGTAATCAATACAATACACACAGATAAATATTTTTAATTATTGATAATGATAAAACTATATATATGAAATTTAAAATCAATTTAAATATAAATATTTAAATTATTACTTTCAATTTTACAGTATTATAATTATAAATGCATTGTAAAAATCATTTATTGTTAATAATATTATATCTACATGTATTAATAGTAAATTTAAAAGTATATTTATATTATTTTTTAATAAATTATATTTTTAATTATAATTTAAAATTTAAAATTTATTCTATAATTACTTTTATTAATTCATTTTTAAAATTTATTAAAATTTATTATATTTTTATATTTCAATATTAAATTTTTTTAATATCCATACATTTATTCATTTCATTAACTAAAATATTAATACATTTATTAAAATAAAAAATTTATTATAATATAAAAATATGAATATATTTACTATAGTAATAAAAATATAATAATTAGAAAGAAATTATTCTAATATTAATAATTTTTTTAATATATGTATCGTAATATTATATCATTTTTCATAATATTAACACATTTATTAATACATGCAATATAATTATCATACTGTAATAAATATAAATATTTTATTGAATTTACTCAATATTTTTGTTTATTCATCACTATTAGAAGTTTATTTTTTATTTTTATTATTCATTTA
This sequence comes from Viscum album, assembly GCA_963277665.1. Classification (NCBI taxonomy): domain Eukaryota; kingdom Viridiplantae; phylum Streptophyta; class Magnoliopsida; order Santalales; family Viscaceae; genus Viscum; species Viscum album. The sequence continues at coordinate 6,441,499 of OY728129.1, forward strand.
TTAGTAATAAAGTTTTTATAATATTTATATTAATTTTTTATAATAAAAATAATAGATTTATCATAATATTAACAAATTTATAATAATTGCCATACATTCGATAACAAATTATAACATTTACCCTAATAGTAAAACCATTATTAATAAATTTATTATATATAATATATATATAAATTCATTATTATTTTTTTATTAATTTTTTTAATATATTTCTTTAAAATTTAATGTAATATTTACTGATTATTGTTTAATATTTAATAATATTTTTACAAATATTATATTTTTTCTGAAATATTTTTTCTTAATAAATATCCATCACTGCTATATTTAGCACTGAAAAATCCAAACATTATCAATTTTAACAGTAAGCTCTCATAAAGGAACAATTAATAAAAACAAACATCAACACAATTAAGTAACTTCTCAATCATTTCAATTGGGTTTCATGTTGATAAATTCAACTTTTACAAAATCATTTTACAAGTGATTAAAAAAACCCTTTCCCCTCTCCTAATATATCCTTACTGACCTGGGATTCGCTATTTTTCCCTTCAAGAAACAATGAATATTAGTCCACACATCAATGTCCACTGAATTTCTCAATAAATAAACCCTGTAAATTGAATTTATGTTATTCAATAGTTTTTTAATAATTATTATATAATTTTTTTTAATTTTTGGTTCATCCCATGTGTTTGACGGATTCACATTTCCTATCTTTAAATTGTATTAATAAATCACCACATCGAATTAATGAAGTAAAATTGTTGTAATTAATTTGGTCTCCCAACACCATCATCCACAATCAGTATCCACTAGACCACTCTCTCATTACTACTATCTATAGAGAGTGTTATTGCATTCTTACCCACACAGAAGAAATTCCCAAGTCTCCAGTTACATGATTGAATATAACACAATGGGACTCAATCATTAAGATATATAATGTCATATGTTTTTAGTCTTTGAACCACTTTCACTTTAATATTTGGATACCAGTTCACCAACACTTTCAACCCCCTAATTATTCATAATACATTTCTAGCACATTATATTAATTTGAAACCTTTACCCATCACCCCCATTAGTAGTTCATCTCTTCAATACATCACAAATTTTATATTATTTTTCCTTTATCAAAAGATTTAAAATATGAGACATAATGCTTAATAGGTAAAATTAAACCAATCATTTTAGTTTATGGTTGGAATTATTTTTAAAATCATAAATATGTAGTTGTTATTATAATAAGCATTTTTATATAAACTGGTTAAGGTATAATTTTATTTCCTATTAGTTATTGTTTGGATTTTTTGGTTTGGTCAAAAGTAGAGAGTAAATTTTATTATTTTTCCTGATTTTATATTTGATTTGAGAAACCATTTGGGTTTTATTATTTACAAATATTATTTTATGATAGTCTATTTTATAATACCTTATTAGGTTTGGTTTATATTTTTTTGATATTATAAAATTAATATTTCATTAGACTTTTTACAACGACATGCTGAATATCAAATACAACCCAAGAGAACAAATAAGTGGTTGATTAATAGACATACCATGAAACACTATAACTAAATAAAGCAACAATATATTTTAATGTAATATGAAATAATATATATTTGATTGCACATAAAATATTTCTATATGAACATATATATATATACAATAACACGTAAATATTTAATTTTTTAGGTATCTATATATATACACATTATATAAATACTTTCTTTGTCTTTAATTTTTTTATAAAATATAAAGATTCGTGAATTAAATAGGATATATATGAATTAAAAATTGATTGGTTTTAATATATGAAAAAAGAGTTTGAATATGGGATTATGTATTTCATTATGTATACTATAAAATATGCATCTGATTCTTCTCAAAAAAATTTACCATGATTCTATATTTTTATTCACAAAATATATTTCTAAATTTATTTAATGAATGGAGAATTTTCATGGAATATATAGGTGTTATAATAATTTTACTAAACCTGGTGATGAAAATAATGTTGATATTAACATATATGACACTAATATATATGGATCATTTTATATAATAACTATATTGACCAATCAATAAGTCTTTATAAAGGAAAAGACAATGTTAATTTATTATATTGTTTTTGATTTTCAAAATATATTGAAGAAGTTGTAGTTTTTTTAAAAGGTTCCATTGTATGAACATTATACCAAATAAATAACATTTTCACTAAATATATATAATTTTAAATAGGGAAATATATGGAGTGAATTTTTTTTATAAAAATACATTCTATGTGGAATGATATGCCTGAAAAGATAACGAGATACCTGGTTGATCATATTAATATAAAAAAATAATGGTGATGTGTTTGATCTATAAATTAAAATATTCATATCAAAATGTTAGTATGTTTTCATATAGACTATTTATCACTTATTTTTTTTCTAAATGTGGTAAGAATATATATAATAATGATAACTCAAGTCAATCCAATTTGGTCAAGAATATACAATTCATTCAAATGCTTAAATTATTTTATAGATATTATGAGACTATAAGAAAATTGACATATCATGTAGATAATAGTGTTCAATATTGGATCCACCATCACCCAAAAAACTCCTTTATTTAGAAGAAAACTGAACATGAGTATCATTCGTTTGAGAATGAGTTGATAAACATTAATTTTATTCTATCTACATATTCAATGAATCAATTTGGTGACAAATTATTACTTTTAGTATATTAGTAGTTATGTTGGAAAATTATAATTTACACACGTGGTTATGCATGATGAGAAAATACATTAAAATTTATCTTCCTATATCACGACCAAATTAATCAGTAATAACAATAATGTTTACTTGGATATGTTGATTGATTAATTGAAATTAATATTTGATTCCATTCTTACCTTATATGATTATTGGAGAGAAAAATATTTCACTTTGAGATCTATATTGTATTTTAAGATAAATTAATTTCATTTTAGGAATATTTATTAGGATACTACATTAATGGAATCATATTAAATCCCAATTTTTATTATTTTATGAACATTGAAGTCTTGAATAAGTCATTAATGTCATTTTTTATAAGAAATAGAAAAATATTTATAGATGACATATTTATTATATGAGACAATGTTATTTGTTGGGATCCCAAGAGATGGTAAAACACTATCTCTGGAAATAGGTGGTTAATAGATTGATGATTTAAAGGTTAATTTCAACATTTTTGAAAAAAAATTTTGGAAAAAATATTTGAAAAATAGTTCGAATAAGATTTTAGGATTTTTGGGATTATAATAATTAAATCGTTTGAATGGTAGATGTTTTCTTGATGATGATACCATAAAAAATTTCACATTATAGTGTCATGGAAACATTAATAAAATATATAAAAAAACTAAAATAAGTCATTAATGCTATGATGGAAATTGATGACATGTGGATAAATTAAGAGTTTGTTCCAGTTAATGGTGAAAGTAATAATTTTCTTCCTCTAGTATAATAAACTAATTACATATAAGAAATATCTTAGTTCTGAAACATCCCATGTTGCGTAATGTTTCTAGATTTATAATCCTAAAAAATCTATAATAACATATCATACACAAAGTTAATGTTAAAGTGCCCGAAATTTCAAGAATATCATTTTTAAGGTATAATTTAAGTCACGTTTCTTTACATTGCAACACATCTGAATATTTATAACACATAATAATTAATATTTAAATATTTTTATTAATATATACAATAATGTTGTAGGACCGACTATGTTACCCCCTATGAAAGACAAAATCACTATCTAATTATGTGAATTGGTGAATTCTTCCACAATTATTCTTCAATACAATGGATCAATTAATGGGTCACTTGGTACTATAAGTCCAACTATATCTCCCTCTACATTATAGATGCATATATCCTAATAAAATTTATATTGAAATTATGGAATATTGAATCAAAAATAAATTTTAATCTGAAAGTTATACAAAATTTAAATACATTTTATTTGGAATCCATTAAATTATATACCAACAACATATCGAATATAAATTACATATTTCTCCTAAAATATCATCATATTGGGCACCTAATGGGTTATTACATTTTCAAAAAATGAAATTTTTGTAATTTAAATTATAGACTATGTGTAAGATCAAATTTATGTCTCATATAATAGTATAAGTATTTTTCAATGTGTTGAAACCCAAAATGAAATTCCCTATAAATTGAGTCCGTAAATGGTTTAATTATTTTTATTAAAATCACAAAAATCACCAATTTATTGGAAACTTTCGTGACCATATTTTAAGGGGTTATCTGAAAATGTGTCTTTAATAATATAATGACATTGATGGATAGTCATTGAAATATGACTCCAATTACAATCATATAATGGTTATGTAATTAATAATTAATAATTATGTATAATTAAAAAATATGATCATTTTATGATACAAAATATTTTTGTTCCTTTTATAGAGGATTTAATGAATATATATAGTACCAAGAATGTAGATTCGATTTTCAAGAATATAAAATAAAATGAAATCACTGAAAAAATATTATAGTGTAATTATATAACATTTTAATGCACATTTTATTTGTATAATTGGTTAATTATAGAAGTTTGGTTAAAAGTGATGAATTGGAATTCATGAAATATAAATTTAGTAAGGGTACAAAGATGAACCATTTATAATAGAATCACCATATATGTAACGATCATATATCTGAGATCCCAAAAAAATTACTTAATTGATATATTTCAAATAAAAACACCATTGGGTTAAATAAACATTCCAGTGACGATGATCCTTTCATTGGTATGTTTTAATCATTTTTGGTGGTCCTAATATATAAAATGATATGTAGGTTATAGGGGACTATAATGATGGGTTTTGGATACTCGATAGAGGGGGACAATATTTAATATTTTGAACCTTTTTTATATTTTTTAAATTTTGTGTTTTGGGTGTTGTAGATTATTTATCAGAGTATTGACGAAGGAAAGTTGTTTTTTATGGTGAGATGTCAGTTGGGGTTATATTTATGATGTAATGTAAATGGTTTAATTTTAGAGGTTTGGCCAAGGGGTATATGGCAAAAAAATATCATAGGATATGCAAGAAGATGTATATATTCACTATAGTGCTGCATTATCAATAGGAAACCAATTTTAAATCAAGGTAAATGTTTTTTAATCTTCTTTTCCGAAGTTAAATAATTAAATAGACAAAAATGATTAGATTGTCTATGTGGAGAATAAATTTTTATTTCAGAATTCATATGAATGAAAAGTGTTTTGGATTAGATTTGACCTCACATTTCTGTAATGATATCATTATCTTTTTGAAATTATTCGGTTATCTTTATTTTTATGTTAAATTAGTGGATTAACAATAATTATATTATTTAACCCTTTGTTACTATTGATAAATATGAGAACACTTTTAAAAAATTTCATTGATTGTGTTGGTATACATAAATTTTGTGAAAGTGACAGTCAATCTTCTGTGAATTATTTTTGAAATACCTAATCTGGTATTGAAATTCCTAAACAAACCTGATAGTCACTGTTCCATAATAATGTTTTTAGAAATCGCTAAAAACATCTCTAACTAAATTATGATCAACAATTCAATGTGAATTATAATCCAATGAGAGTGATAAAATTTTTATCAAAAAAGGAAAAATAAAATATTAGAATTAAATTATAAATAAATTTCATTTAATTTTATTTCTAAAAATAATTTATTTAAAATAATTAAGAAAATAAAATAGTTTTTTTTAATAAACAAGACACAATGCTCACAATATTTGGCCCACCTCTCATTCAACTAATATAAAAAATAATTCCTCCATCAATTAAAGGGGAATCATTAAATAAGACGGATTAGAATTTATAGAAATAAAAATGAAAGAGAAGAATTTTAGGTGATTTTGGAAGATGAAATGGGTAGGAAATAGTTCAACATTCCCTTTCCTTCTCTACAGAAACCTATCATATGATTTTAAAAATCTATAGGACTTCCCTTGATCCATATTTTTCTTTTATACGTCTAAGAAGTAATCCATTTCCATCGGATTAACTATCAGCCTTTTATAAGCATGCAGAGCCCCCTTGGCCTTTTTTCTTTGGTTATATTAGTGTCTTCCAACGACATAAATATTGAAACAAAATTTAACCCCCATGAAAAATGGGGATTATTTTTTTAAAGAAAAAAAATTATCTTTGGTGTATCATACATCTACCATGTGTAAGAATATTCTATTTGGATGTTGTGTGGGAACATTTATGTTGGAGGCATTGGTACATGGTCAGTGTTGATGGGTATGGCGTCATGGCCATGTGGGAACAATGGTGAAATAATAGTGGAAAATTATGATTTCAATAGTCCATTGACCTTTTTCCTACAAGAGTGATCTACATTTACATGAATTTCATCAGCCATATTTGAATGGATGTCAATTGAGTTTAGTTGAGGTATTAGAGTTCATTCCTAGAGTTTTTAAGGATAAACAATATGGGTCAATCCAAAGCACATGATCTCGAGGATTCTATAATGTTTTAGGAGTGTTTTAGTTGTCATGTTGGTGGTTATGTGTGGTGGAAGTGGATGATAGTGGTGGATTATTAGGTTTAATTTTGGTAAGAACATGGTAATGAAAATTAGTTGTGTTTGATTATAAATAAATAGTAACAAAAATATGGTTTTCCTACATTAGTGTGACACACAACTGTGAGAGTGTTAAAAATCATGAAATGGATCCAACCAGATAATGAAGTATGACCAAATATAGAGGCCCAATACTACTAACAATATTTTCTCCCTGTCAGTCTATCTTCATGTCACCAAATGGGATTGACCATCACATGATGGCACTCATGGGACTCGGCCCACCTACACCCTTTGGAGCTCCTCCATGTGAGCTCACACCCCCACTACTCAGGCATGCTCTACTATGGCATGTTTGTCCAACCATCCCACTAGGGATGACTATGTGGTGTGTGGTCCATGGTTGAGGGATATCATTGGGATGACCATATGTGTTTATCTGAAATTATTCAAAAATATGTATTAAATTCATATTATAATATTTGAAAGGGAAATAAAACATTAGAATTATTCATTTTTATCCATTTTATTACCTATTCAATCATTAATTGTAATTTAAAATATTTTAATAATATAATTAACTTGGTTAAATTATTCATTAAAATAAATTATGAAAAAATTTAAAATTACGCATGAAAAATGAGTGTGTCAGTTTCACTATAACATAAATGTTATAATTGCTTATTTGTTTTTTGGATGGTTGGTTTGGTACCATTCCAATTATTTTAATATCTATGAAATGGATACATTATGTTCTAAAATTTATGATCTATATTATTTTTAATTATATAAATGAGTTCTATTTGTGATTTGGGTAGTGTGTTGTGTCATGGAGGCCTAGGTTCTAGTTTTGGTGGCCTTAACTTTTTGGTGTTTTTGGGAAGTAGACCACAAACTTCATCATGAAAATAACCAAGAGGGTTGGTATTATTTTCTTTGAAATAACATATTGTTTAGTTTTTAGTTTCAGAAACCTTGAGAATATTTTGATTAATAGCTTTATTTTTTGGTGAACATACACAAGGGTGCTTATGCAATGTCATTGTGAGGTTTTGGAAATTGGGCGTTTCACAGTGGATATCTCCCTTGCATCCTGATATTCCCTGAATTTTATCATATCTACAGGGATAATTGAGTTACTGGGGCATCATATTGTTTTATTTTTTAAGATTGTTTCAATGTAACACCATTAGAGTGTTACCCTACGCCATTCTCCATGGTTTTTTTAAAATTTGGTATATCTAAAAACCCACCTTTTTAACATATGATATTTAAAAACATTCATTATAAAATTATTTGAATGATATATTCCATTATTCTTATATTTTTTAGTTTCTTCTTTAACTAGGTACCTAATATGTGAAGTTGTAATGAATGAACAATCATAAAATTTATATAATCATCTTGAAAAAGTAATTTAAATGAATATCAGCTGACACCTCACTACATATGATTTCATGGGGATTTAAATATATATATAATGTTGAACATAAATCAATTCAGGGGATTTAAATTTAAATATAATGTAAATGATAGTAATTGGGAAGACATCATTCTTAATAATGAAGAATGATCATAAATACCTATTTCATACCATAAGAAATTTCCTAGAAATATAGCTTAAATATAAACACGAGGCATTCATAAGTATATCAGTATATTTCACCAAAAATGATTAAATAATCATATTAAAAAGAATATTCAATATATTTTCAAAAAACATTAATATTACATGCTTCCAAGGTATCATAAGTCTGCCATATATAGTGATTATTCATTTATCAAATAGAATGGAGGGCTATCGGGGAGTTTCCGTCATATGTATTTCATTATATGTTCCATATAAATAATATATAATTTTAAGTTATTTGTTTATTAATTGCCTCTAGTAGAGAATGTGGATTTCATACATAGGGTACCCAAATCAATGAGTTGTCCGGATATCAATGTGAATACCCTTAAATGAAATTAATGTTGGGCATTGAAAACATATATCTATCACATAGAAAATAAAAGGCTGATTTTAGTAGAATAATTTGAACACAATGTGTTTAATGGAATTGGATTAAAAAGATAGAATTCATGTATATTATTATTATATAATAAAATAGATAATAATTTAATTTTGACAAATACATTGGAATATTAACAACGGAAAATCAAAATACTCATTATAGGGTAGTAATTCAGAAAAAGGACAACAGAAGATAAATTTTACCTAAAAAGTAGCTACATTAATATATTGAGACTCACATTTTAACTATATTCCAAATTTGGGATACTCTTCCAAGGATTAATGAGAGAGCTTCCATGTTTAATGTTAGTTGAGTGGAAAGTGATGGGAGAATGGGTGGGTTTTTTATACTTGAGGTGGGACAGATTAAAGCGTTAAACCATAGTTTGTATCCATATTACCTCCATCCAAATGGGGGTAGAAATAATTTGAAGTAATATTCAAGAAAAATTAAGTTAAAATTAGGAATACATGAGTTTATAATCAAGAAAAATCTCAATATATCCTTCAAACCACCTCATTAATTGAAAAACACTTTTTTATGGAAATAATAAAATTTTTGTTGTAAAATATGTAGTATGAATTTACTATTTCAAATGAATATTTATATATTCTATATAAAAATCATATATTTAATTAATTATTAAAAAATATAATCTATAACTGTATATGTAATTATTACATCATAATAATATCATCAAAATTCTTATACATGTAAAACCACAAGTTTTTAGTTTTTCAGAATAAAAGTATCATTTCTAAAATATTCATGATAATTCCACATAATATTAATTCTAATTAATTTATTGAGAAATAGAATCCATTTAATAAAAAATACTTTCATAAACATGATTAATACAACCCTGATTCGAATAAATTATTTATTGAAAAATAATAATTTTATTTGTCATAATTTTATTTGTATCCATTTTTGATAAAGTAGTTTTGATTTTATAAATATTATATATATATATATATATATATTTCTCAAAAACCATATACATGAAATAATTTTATATTTAATGTAAAATATATATTAAATGGGGATAAATGAAATTAAACTCTCTTGGTGTAAAATCTTTTATTTTATGAAACTTAATAGTATTATTCAATTAATTTTGGTATAATATTTCTTATATATAACATTATAATTTATTATAGTGAGGTTCAATATTTTATACTATATTACTCATTATCAATTATCTCAAAATGAAAATTTTCCTAGAAAAGATCTTTAGAAATTACATTTTCCAGACCATAAAAAATATCTCAGTAGAAATTTTTTCACTACCTCAAAATAAATTGGTATATTTCACCATTATAATTTCTATAGGATCCAAATTTTCATAGTCTATTTTGTGATTTATCCATAAAACCTTCGTGTTCCTAATTATCTTGTTCCACTACAACTATTCCCTTGTAGAATTTAAATCATTTATTCATGATTTTATTGGACCGATTAAAATATATACCATTTTAATTGAGTATATATGCTGACCCTATAAAAAATTCTCTTAATGGAGACACATATAATATTTCATGGAACTTTAAATGGCTTACAGATAATGTTAATAACTAGAAAAATGATCCAACAAACTCTAGAATCTCAAAAGATTCAATTCACCTTGGAATTTATTTCCCTTCTTTCTTAATCGAATGTACCCTTTCCATGATGATATTAAATTGAGTACAAGATCCAAAACATGAAATACTAGTTCCGTCATTCAATCAGAAAGAGAACTATTTTTGTTGAATCTTGGTATCATTTACATGTTTTTGGATAACAATTATATTTTTTTAATTTCATTCAAAATAATTTTCCCTAAATAGTATCATTATTCAACTTTATTATATCATTTAGGTGTTTAATATTTATTTCATAAAATTATTTAAAAGAGACCTTTTGAATATAGTATTGAAATGAGTTTTTGATGGGGCAATCAACTAGTAAATGATATTGGTCCTAACTTCCTTAGAAATTAAGTGTTCTAGTTAATAAAATTCCTTCTAATGATTACATTTTCCTCACATATATCCCATTAATTTTTTGAATATATGGTTTTCTAACGTTTAAATTAACATTAATATAAATTTAAAGGATCCTACAAAACATAGAAAAAATTCATAGATTTCTGTAAAAAAAATGAGAAAGGGGTGCCAGGAAGTGACACTAATTCTGAAATTTACATATAGTAAAGAACCTTAAGTGAGTAATCATAACATATAGTGATAAAATTTTATGTATTTTATTTATATCAAAGAAAGACCATGTAGAATTATTTCCCATGGACCTTTTTTTAATAGTAACAAACTCTATAGTGATGTTTTACAACTTCTACAAAGGCATGGGTGGTGGTTGAGACCCTTATATTGACGGTTATCAATCTTCCTTCACTATATAGAATACTAATATTTTTTTATATAATGAACAATATCCCTCTTAAAAAAATAACACCATTAACGATCACATACATCTCTACACATCTTGATTCATCCACAATGTATAGAAAATTTCTATATGTGAGATTCATCAATAATTTCTTTATTTAGTTCTATAGAACAAGGAATACAAAGCCTTGTACAACAAATTTATACCCCCATCTGATTAAAATTGATCTCAAGGAACATTATAGTTTCATTGTTTTTGTATAATTTGTAAAGGTAGTGTCCTCCCCTTGGGATTTTATCATTTCCATCAATTATTATATTGGGGGAAATATTTATGTTAGGTTTAAGGAATATACTTCCCTTATGAATTGTCTCCCGATATTTATAATTTCCTTAAAAATTATATATACTTAAATTCTTATCATTTTATTGACTTAAGGATCATTTAAACATAATTTTTCTGCATCCATGATTTCTCTTCTTATGTGATAATGGATATAATTATCATTGTCTTTAATAAGTTCAAACCATCTCCATTTCCATATTTATATTTTTTGGAATACATAATTCAGACTATGGTAGTCAATGTATATATCACTCATTTACCCATAAAGACAATATCCCCAAATCATTAATGTAATGAAAACTAAAATTATCTCTAAATAAATATAATAATATATCTTTTCATGTGAAAATATCTATCGGGAGGCATGTGAGATCTTATTATCATTCATTATTATTAAACAATGAATTATTTTTGATGATTCATAATGAAAAATTAATAATCCTTTTTGTATTACGTTAAATTTAAAGCATCTACACTAATGAAAATCTTCTTCAATTCATTGAAAAATTCATCAAAATCTTTTATTGTGATGATCATTACTCTATTTTGTGTAAAATTTGGTAGAGCTTTATAGATCTATAGTTGTTTTCAAAAACATTCCGTAGTATTCTACAAGATGAGGGAAACTATGAATCTGAATCACTATTACATAATAATGTTAGTACTCTAAAAATTTTATCATTGCTAGATAAACATTGATTTCATTACTAGTCATGATATGTGCAAATAATGATTCATTCTGACCATAACTCAAACAAAAAAATTTATAAAATGAATCTATTCCCTTAGAGTTTTTAGTAATATCATTTGATTATCAGCATTATCCTAATTTTCTCTCACAAAGGGCGTAATTATTTCCCATAAGTATATTCATGATTATTTATTTACAAATTCATACACCAATACTAGCTAAATTAATTTAAACGTGGGTTTTCCATGGTTTTACAGGTTAGATTATATGAGTATACATTAGGAAATTTATGGTGATTGATTAAGAGTGATTTAGTATGAGAGTGGAGAAAAGGGTCTAATTAAAAATCAATTGGGGAAATCAACCCATGATAAATAATATATTGTTTCAGGTGAATATTGATGATGGATTAATCTGACATTTTTACGTTATTGTTGGAGTTTCTTATTTGACTGCCCTTGCTATTGGATTTTATTTTCAGATTATTTGGTTTTCAATTTTCCTATGGTCATCTATTTCAGGTGGACTAACAACTTAGGTAATTCATGAATTTTTTTATGAATAATCAACCTAATTCTGAAAATAGGTATTTATAAATAATGATGACCGTTATATATTAATTTTTAATTCTATATTATATTACAAATGCAATTTTTTAAAATATTGTATACAAATATTCAAAAATTAATATAAAACCCAATAATAAACCAGAAATAAAGAAATGCCCATTACGACACACCCATTTTGACTAAAACACATGGAATAAATGGTGTGTTACCCCCTCAAGATATCAATTAGATTATGAGAGTGGTATAGATGGAAAATAAATCCTATAGAATATATGGAGTATCATACTGAATGACTATATAGTTGAAACAATTTATAGTCCCATATATCTTCAATTATTTCTCTATAGTGGTGTACATATCTCATATTTATGGCCACGATTTTACATAGAGGTGGGAAAATTCCCTAAAAATTTAATGAAATTTCATTTGATAAATCATATGTGTTATATGTTGAGACATTATAATTTCCCATATAAATATCCCTGATTTTGTCTTTTATTATTTTCATTAACTCGATTCACAATTTGATAGTAACTCTCACACCATGAATGTAAGAACCCCAACTCCTGAAGTGATTTTTCATATCCTTGAAAAATATATTAAATGATGGAATATTAATGTTATGGATATTATTTCAATGACATGGATGTTGACTCCCATATCCATTTTAGAATAATATTTCATCCAACATCAACATTGATTCATGAAGTTATTCTTTGAACTTCTCATGTTTTGAATAATCCCTTCATACAGTGGAAAAGTAATAGTTATTAAATTTCATAACCATTTAATTGGATGATGTATAATATTATTCTCAAGATAAAATATATCAAATATATATAATTATTAAAAAAATCACTTTTATTTAAAAAAAATAAAAATTTATACATTCAAAAAAATATATACAAAATATAGATATCAAATCCACACACAAATTAAATTCATTCTTTTCCCCCAAGAAAACAATTCCTTAATACCAACAATTAGGATTATCATTCCATTGTTAAAATTTTAATTTTACCAATATCTATTTATTATACAGGGTATTAAATATTAATAATTCACATGAGAAATTGTCATTAACTAAAAATTTCTAAAAGAAATGCATCAACATGTATTTTATTATTTCTATTTTTAATTAAACACACCTCTACTCTATTTTATTAGTATTTTTCAATTCATTATAAATGTGAATGTTAATTTAATTTACCTTATAGTAACTTTTTATAGTCATCACTCAATGTAAAAAATGAAAATGAAAGTTTTCTCATACCTTAAATCATGTGCAATGCCATATAATTGTTGTGAATCTATTTTCTCTACCTTTTAAGGACATAAATACCAATGAATAATGAAGGCCCACATTTAAGATCATATGAATATGAGGATTTGGGTAGGAGAGTATATGATGCATTAAAAATTAGATTCTAAATACAGTTTATTTTTGGTAAACTACCATTACTGACAATAAAATGCGAAGATTAATGGAAAATTATCCTCTCAATTTCATATAATCAAATTTCATTGATGTTATTTTTTTCTTCAGTTTTATTCATGTTTATTGATGTTTTTATGGGAAAAATCATACATCCAACACCAACCCCAAATTATTTAATAATTATAACAATATCAGTGGTCAAAATATGGTTATTTTAGAACTATCCACAACAAAAACAACATTCATTCAAGAGAGTGTAAATAGATTTTAACAAAAAAAACAATTCAAATAACCCCAGATGCACTGAAAAAACCCCTAAAATTTACCTTCCTCAATACACACATCTGTTCCACCGTGAAAACATATCCCACATAGTCATCATTTTTGTAATTATTATAAATAATCTGTTTTGGTTTGGAAAGGATAAAACATGATTATAATGTATATTATCCCTAATAAGAATATATATGGATTCTATGTTTTTATGTATTATTTAATATAATTTTGTGTCCTAGGATATGTTCAGAATAAAAAAATTTAGAGATTCGTAAAAAAAATTATAATAATTTATTTGATAATATATAATGACTTTTCTAGAAAAAACATTCATGTGTCCTCAAAGAAAAATACTCTTGAAAGAAGATAAAATATTATATTTAAAAATTAACATGAGATTATTTACATCTAATAATGACAATCAATAATTGAAGTTCAATATAATGAAAACATAATTATAAAATTTAAAAATTAAAGCATGGGAATTCTATGAAAATATTTATTTAAAAAAATAAAAAATCAGCCAAAAATGATTTTTTAAATCCATTCACCATGTTTTTTTCTACTTATTCATTACCATATTTATCAAATTAAAGCATATTGATAAAGAATTACAAAACAAGGTAAATTATTATCCTATAATTTTTGTGAATCTTAGATCAATAATTAAAAATGTAATGTGTGGTGTAGGGATTGACAACACATAGTTTAAAAGACAAAATATTTGGGTGTGACACAATATACGAAAATAAAAACACATGCCCTCTAATTTAATTATTTTTATTCGACTTTTAGCTTTCAATTATATTGATTCCATTATATATTATAAATATTTCTTGAAAAGTTTTTGTGAACATTCATTTCAATACATCAATCACTTATAGATTTTATATTAGGTTTCCTTTCTACCACATGAAAACTAATTTACTATTAGACTTGAATATTAGAATAAAAATAGAACGTAAAGAATTTTTTTCAATCTAATCCAATATTTTTTGGTGGGATCTTTCCTGAATATAAAAATAAAATTTAAAACCAATTAAAAAATTAATTTTCCTTAGAGAAGTGATTTTATTTAACTTCATCAGCTCTACCATATATCATTATCACAGTTGATGGATTATTATGAATACTATACCTGGTCTATATTCATATATGATATCATCCGAGTATGATCTATATGTAATTTCAACTTAATTTAATATAGGAATGGATTTAAAAAATATGTTGAAAACAAGGTCAATCACCAATAGGACTATAAACCAATGCATTATTGGAATTGAAAATTTTGTATCATGACTACATACCATTCAAATTTCATGATCCTATTCCAACATCCAAATTCACCTCTTCCACTATCATAATTAATAATTTTGAACATTTTTTCCTTTTGACAACTTTTTTCCTAATAAATTAATAGTTCTGATAGAAAATTATTCAATATCAATCATGATAATATCTTCTTGGTCATCATATTTCACATCAAAATTTATCACATCCCTATGTATGTTTAAATAAGACTAGTAATTTCCAATTATCAATCATAGAAGACCACTTTGGATATCAATAAATGCTTATCTAGTTTACAATAATAGTTCTATAAGAATAATTAGCATCCTCTCTTCATCCATGTCTAATATAATAATATCCAATGGAAAGAGAGACTTTTCCACCATTAAATGAATTTATATAATAATTCCTCATGGGTGCTATACTATTGAATGTCTGAATTGAAATGAAGAAATTTTTGTATTCACGTCATTAATTACCGATGTCTATAATGTTCATTATAATATTAAATTCACATAAGAACTGAAATCACAAAATACATAATAAACTCATTATATTTGATATTAATTAGAACTGAAAAAGTTATTATTATCTCATTTTTTATTTTGATATCTCTTAAAATCATAATTGAACACTCTCATTTTATTGGGATAATTCCTAATTACTTAATCATATTCTCTTTTACAGCCACCATTTTATATATTATTCATTAGTTGCATTTCTGTAGATGTAATTTTTATTTGGACTATTAATGTGTAGTTCCATAATATTTTCAAAAAACATACTTCATTTTTCATTGAATTTAACATAATTTAACATTTCTAGAAATTATAGTCTTAATTTAAATGGCTCACATTATTATCTTTCTACCTCTATAGTTAATTTTTTTCCATATATCCCTTTATTTTCTTTGAAAATTTACTTATTTATGGATTATATTTATTTGTTTTCCCTATTCACTATGTTATGGAATTTATGTCTAATCATAAATCACATTCTAGTTTCCTGGAAATATTCCTCAGGGACTATATCTGTGTTTTTCTACAAACATTTTCACTTGTAACATTATGTTCAATAGTGTATCATTTTGGTATATTGTGTCATACATTAACTCCATGATATAATCTCCTTGATCATTCTATAATTCTATTATTTATAGGGTGCATTCACTGATCATAGTCTAGAATAAAAATAGGGTTTCGTCTACTGTATATATTATTTTTTATAGTTATGGGCCTTTTGATATCATGGACCTCTATATTGGATTCCCTGACCTTACTATTTTTGTGTCCACTAACCTTGAAATTGATTTTGAAAATGTTAATCAGGTTCCTTAAATTCTTTAGAGAACATATATGTAGGTTCTTATTCCTTATCATGATGTCTATCATTTTTGTTAGAGCATCCATTTGAGATGAAATTCAACTATTTTTATCAAACATAGGTAAAAAAATTTACATTCCCCATAAATTTGACACTCACAATTTTCTATAATATATTTTATCACAATTATGAAATCTTATTCACTTGTAACCCAAAAACTAAAACACCCAATATAATAATATTTAACTATGAAATACCATTATAATTTTATTAAATTTTTATACGTAGTTGAATACCATGATGTGGGTATATTAAAATAAAATATTTTCATCATTTTTATTATTAATAATTATAAAAGTTTTAATATCACTCAAAATAAAGAATGTTTTCACACATATCAATTGATTTCGATAGAAAAAAATTGTGGTTTAAAAATGTTATTACTAGATCACCCCACAGAGTGATAGTGTGAAATATTAGGGTTCAGATCCTCTCACAGAGTTTTTCCTTTAATGAATGTAAAAAAATTTTAAGCCTTACCACATCACATGAGACACTATTTAATTATAACATATTATAATGCTCGACGAAAATCTGCAGATGTGAATTGTGGTCCTCTTATAATGTCATTGGGAATTTCCATAAGTGGGATATGTTATGAATTGTAGGTGAAGTTTTCTTGGTGTCTGTTTGTTATAGTGTTGGTATAATATATTGTAAGATTTCCCATAATTAGAGAAGTTTAAAATTTCATTTCGATACATCACTGTATCGTGGTAATTATTATATTCCATTCATTACATTATCTACTTCACCCTTTTTCATCCATATAATTTTCTCAAAAACTGGGTAAAAATGAAGAACATCCTTTCTTATGTATTGGCTAGAGATGATTTATTTAGTTAGTTATAATATAAAATAACATTAAAAGAACACCGTGTTAAAAAAGATTTATTAAAATTAAAAAACATAATTATACATTTCAATAGTCTCTAAAAATAGTGTAGAATTTTTTCTCATCATATATGTTTTTTTCTATTGTGGTTAAAAAAACTAATAATTAATAAATGAAAAAATTGATAATAATTGAATTAATTGTGTAGTTTAGTAGTATTAGGTATAAATAATGAGTTGATGTGAGTGTTTTTTAGGAAATATTAGCAGTAGATTAATCGTTCATGAAAATTTGATGAATAAAATATATCAATTGTGAAATAAATTCGGGAAATCCTTATATATAAATCAATTTTAATTTTTTTTAAACTAGTTTATTAATGATTAACAAATCATTGTTATTCTATTATCAGATATTAATCTACAAAATTCCTTTATATGGGTTCTATCCCTCAAATTCATTAATTTTAACTGTTTATATGGTCCACTAGCGGAGGCGGAATAATTAATTAGCCTATTTAATAACATGTTTATAAATAACTATCCAAATATATAAAATATTCATAAATGAATTAGGATGTGTACTCATGTATTAATTTGTATATACAGATTCAATTAACAATGGAAATGATGAAATGGAGGGTTAAAAAATTGAATCATGAATATGGTATGAATCATGAATAAAAAATAAATAGACATCTATTAGTGAACAATATTATAATTACATTATTAATACTAATGGAGAGTTATCACATCACGCAATCCCCGAGAGGGTGACATAGATGTATTGAGAAAATAAATCATAATGAATGTTTAGAGTAGTCTGAAAGAAAAGTCTATAATAAAATATGATAATAATTAAGGTTAGCTTTAATAATCTCTTTTTATTACTAGCACCATTTATTATTTATATTCCAAAAGATAACTGCATGGTAGCTTTAAAACTATTGATTTTAAAATTAACTTTTTTGTTCTATTAAAAAAATTCCAATCAATTTAACATAAATCCTCATCATATATCTTCAAAATCAGAAGTCTTATTTTTTCATCATCTTATTTCACAGAGAAATTGGAATTTTTTCAGCATAAATGTTAAATTACTAATATTCAATATGTTTTTACATAACCTCATCTCAAATCATGATTGTTTGAAGCTTTATATCTTGTATAATTTTTTCATAGTGTGAACGTTTCTATGTAGATTTAATTTCCACTTTTTTATAGTATCTTACTCTTTAAGATATAAAATCATTCTTAGAACATCTTAGAATTTGAATAGTACTTACAAATCATTTATAATGAATGAATCTTCGTATTCATCTAAATTTTATTGTTTATTCATAAGAAAATGATTCCTAGAAAAAATATTCATAAAAAATAATAATCAAGGTAAGAATATTGACTCTAATAATAAATATGTATAAATTTTATATTCAAATATGATGAATAAATTATAGACTAGATCATTAATTTTTGAATATATGATAATATCCAAAAAACCAACTAAAGTTGATTAATATTGTTACTATATATAATATAAATATTGTCTACATATATGGATGATGAAATAGTCAATATATATGAAAATAATAACGACATCATTTCAATATCTCCTATGAAAATCAGTCTTTATAATAAATGCGTTCATCACCCTGAGCTATTGAGCACTCGATAGGAGGCCATTATTTGGGAGGAATTAAGGACCCCAATGGTGGTCAAACAAATAAAAAACACACAGAATAGGTTTATTTTTTCTTAATTGTGGTATTATTATTTTATTTATGGTCAATGTGTAGATTCAATGATCCGCCCATTTTCATTAAAAAGTTAATTTGTGCTCCCTATAGAGATACATTCCGTTGAATAAAACCTATCTATAGTTGATTATTAGGTTTCTTCATAAATTTCTCTTACTCTAAATATTTTATACCACATAGGGTCATTGATATTTTCCATGAACTAGATATGATTTCAATTGATAATTGTAACACTTTTTGGGGTGATTTTTAAAATTACTCTTGATATAAATTAATGTATTCCCAAATAAGGGTTATATTTCTTATCATTATACACTCAATCTCTTCAAATAATTCACCAATAATTTCTATAAAGTGTGTTGTATGAGGAGTTTCATGAAATTTCCTAGTCTTGGATATTTATTCCTTGAGTGTATATACAAGATTTATCCTTAATGATTAAAGAGCATTCCTTACATTAACAGTTTATCTAGGTATTATAATTTCACATCCAATCAATAGATCGTATTATTTACAATTGGACTGTTATAATGAATTTTTTATAGGATATTTTACTGGTAATAAGTCAGATTTTCATTCAGGTATGGATCCACTAAATTTAGTATTATTCATTTATTCGGACCTAAAATCGATTATTGACGAGTTAATAACGTTCTCGAGGGTGTTTAGGATATTTTAAGACCCTAAAACCTTTCATCATGTGGAAACTAGTCATGTTTCTCAACTAATGCATAATTGGTGCATGATTTTACTAACTATGAAGATGAATATTTTTGGGCATAATTATACAGTATAGTTTATGAATTACCATTATTTATAACTGTTAATATACCCCTTACTCCCTTGTAATTGTGTATGGTTTCCACAGAGATTGTCAAAACCCTACGGACAAACCATGCATATGTCATTTTTCTCAGTAAATTATATTTTTTGTCACTTAACGATCCAAATATAACCCACTTTCTTCCCTAATCCATAAACTTGAGTGGTTAACCTAATTTTATTTGAATTTGGGGATTTTAGAAGGCTACTGTTATGTTTTGATATATCTCATTCTATTGGGATCCTATAGAGCTTCCATTTGTCATATTGGATGCACAATAGTATGTACTCAACTCTGTTTAGACCCTTTTATTTCTATATTTCTCTCAACCTAGTTATCACATATTGATCATTTTCTACTATTCGTAGATATACATTGATCTAATCCCAATTATGGGAAAATACTGAAGGAGGAGAGACATAGAAAACTATGTTGGGTTATCTATAATTCATTCTTCGAATTAGTTAATTTTGGAATTGTGTTATGGGCCCCACCAATTTGATCAGGTTCCTTTTATAGAATTTATATGACATGATTATAAGGATTAGAATAATAGAGATATGATCTTTTCATATATGTTATTAATTATTGGTGGTTATTCCCATAAATCCATTCAACCCATGTTGGATGTTAATCCATAATCGGGTTTTTAGTATTTGACCTGTTTGATCCACTATTCTGGTGTGAAATTTCATGACCATTCTAAGGGTAGACTTTTCAATATTAATTTTCTTGACATATATTGTGAATTTGATAATGGAATGTACCATGTATTCTAACATCATGACCCACCTAAAATGTGTGATTCACATTGATAATTATATGTAAAATGGAAATTTGGATGTATAATAAGTATATTACATAACAATATTAAATTTTAATGAAATATATATTTCATGTTTATATCACCTCTAACAACATCAATGGAAGGTAGTGAAATGAATATTAATTATTAATTTATCTGTAAATGGAATTAATTAGGATGCATGCTACGTGATATTTTTACACTAATGAAAGGAAATACTTGGACAAAATGGATGTAATTATTGATTATGAATTGATTTAAATGGTTTCATGAAACTTGATATTATCACACTGATGAATTTAATTCTCAAACTAAATTAAATACCGCATGAAATCATAATAAAATTGGAATGTACTGACTTGAGATCACCTTGTATTTTTATCGGAGAATTCCACGATCAACCGAAAACCCCATTCTAATACAAGGATATATTATTCTTAAGTTGAGACGCACTAAGATCCCAATCATTGTTTATTTTTAGATGTCTAGTATGAAACTATAGTGTCCCTCACATAGTATTAATGGATTCATTGGATACAATTCTTGGATCCAACAATGACATTTAGGAGCCATGGAAATATCCCATGGGGCCCTGTCTCTGCATAGTCACATTTTTTTCTTGGATGATCATATTCGATTTGGTGAGAACAGTGTTATAGAATGCCTTGGAATATTCCCTTGGTAATCTATTCATACCATTATCAAGGAAAAGTTTTATTACCTATTTGGTGAAATTTGAGGTTTACATTGTCTTGTTTTTAATCTTATTAATTCTTTATTAAATGTTGTTATTGGATACCTTTTCATAACATGGAACCATCACTATTTTCAACATGTAATTAATTTATAAACTGGTAATCATCTGTTAATAGACTTGTAATGTTCAAATTCCATCTAGGGGATCAAGCAGATACTTTTTTATTTACTTTCATTGTACTGCCTTACATTATATATTCATGCTTTCACATTATTACCTCTCCAATATATGAGCTACAGGATACAAACAATATTGGTGGTTTCCCAATGAGTTTTATCTCACACCCTATCCGAGTTTCATTTGGTATCCATAGTATATTACATGGTTTTAGGTTTAGAGAAAGTGAATAATATGGCTTTAGACACTTGATTGCTTTCTTTTTCAAATAGAGCATGATAGTATATTAATGAGTTGGTGCTCATGATGCTTGGGATAATATTTGATTTTTCTTACACTTATATATAACATGTTTTTCCTATTATAATATATACATGTTTTCTAGTTTTCCAGTGAAATGAAATATCATCAGTTGTTGAATTCTATTCTTTTTTTTTGTTATTGTTGATGTTGTCCCTATTATTCGATGTGACTTCTTTTTTAGTTATAATTATTATGTAGTTATCCTATTTTTACATTCATATATTACACCACACTTTGGTAATGAGGAGATTGTCTCCCCATAGTAACACCCTAGGCCCTCACTTCTAGTTGATATATTCTTTCATTCGGGGGGATGCAGATTAGATCATGTGGCCCACGATGATTTGGAAAACCATTATGTTGAATCAGGGACCATGATGTTAGAAATTAGAATCAGAGGAGTTTCTATTATTTCATTACTATTTTTAGAAAATATATTAGAGATTACTAATTATTGGTACTTGGTCACAAAGCCTACATGGGTTTTCTGAACCCCTGATTAAGGTAAAATACATGTTTCCAAAATTATAAATGTAATTTGGCATTTTCCTATTATAGTTGATTTTATTTCACCAGCAGGTGATGCACATATTATGTGGAGTTGTTGATTATTACATTGACTAAGAATTTTATATCATCCTTTTCCTGATGATATGAGGTCCACGAGCATTATTACATTCATAATTATAGGAACCAATAATTCAATGGTCTTCCGTTTTACGTGCCATAAATGTTTATTTCACTATGTTTCATTGCTTGATATAAATGTGATTTAACCTATGACTGATGACTTGATTTCGAAATATGAGAAATATCATCCTATTATATTCTTATGGGATGGTGGTCCACATGCTATTGGATATGGCCTATAGGCCACAGTTTTAATCATTGAGCATTATGAGATGCCTCCAAATAGAGGGGTAATTTTTTTACTAAGTCAGGACACAATAAAGCATTGGTGGGATGTGACTGCCTTATCCGGTCACATCAGGTCATGTCATATCTTGATTTATAGACTTTTTTGTATGTTTATTTTATTCCTCATATTCTGAGATATGATAGATCCTCAACGTTCAATCATCTCTAATAGTCTTCTATGTCGGTTACAGAATATTAAGCATGTTTCATAGAGTTACAGTGTTTTTCACCACTTCTAGCCGATGACGTTATTTCACATGATAGATGTTTTGAAGATGGGCTCTAGTATTCCATCCATACACTAGTGATTTTTTATCAGGCATACCTTCACTTCAATAATAAATTAGTCTCTTATCACAGAGAATAAACTATTGGAAATAAATAATAGGAGCATTGGAAGAAACATGTTGCGTTAGGACAACAATTCTTTCAATGATAGGAAAAATTTCCTCGAGGTGTCTCATTAAGGAAATGAAATCATGAATTCCTATTTTGATATCTCTATAGAGTGAACATTGGGTGGTATACCAGGGATTGATAATCCTCAGTGTGATAGAGACCCAATGGAGTGTCGACCATACAATAGAATGGGAAATCTTCAACTTTTTTTAATACCTTTCCATCAGCTACTAGTGGAAAATTATTTCTGAATGCTCCTACTTCAGGAGAGGGTTCTTTCACACCGCCATTGGCACAGATTTAAAATATCACCAGATAGACTGTCTGATGCGGTGTTTATAGCTATGGTAGCTCAACCTTAGATTAGCAACAGTTCCAACATAGCCATTATGATAGGGGAATCCCATATTTTTCATAGGGTCATGGATCTGCTCTGTTAAATTCAATATATCCAATACCTGAGGACCATACTATGGGAACATCTGTAGTATGAGGTGCTATGAGTATGAAAAATACCATTGTATATTATTTATTTGATATAGGTTCTTATAACTCTTTTATATGATTATTTATCCTGGAATGTTTCAAACTTGAGAAATAATATTACTATTTGTTTAATTAATGTAGATATGTCGTTAAGAGAATGAATAAAGGTTATACGCCAGTGTAGGGAGTTCCCCCTTCTGGTGGACAGTTACCAATTCGTATAGAACCACTTTTCTCTTAGTATGAAAAGATTTGATGTCATACTCAATCTAGATTTTTTGGTTCAGTATCATGCTTTTAAAGACTGTTATCATTACAGGGAATCGTTTACATTTCCAGAGGGCTAAAAATATAAATCTGAGTGTGAGTGGGATATCCAGGTTGGTAGAGAGGGACCAGTGGAACATGGGCTAAGTGTATTGACCACCAACATTGAAAATATATTCATGGAGGATTACGGTTTATGAAAAGATTATTTATCTCCAGTATTAGATCATTTAAAGGATGTATTTCTTGATGACTTTTCTATCTTATGTCCTAAAGGAGAGGCAGAATTTATAATTGATATTGTTTTAGGATCATCCCTCGTGTCCATTCCTCCATATAAAATGGATCATTTTGAGGATCAAGAGCTCTATATGCATATATAGGATTTAGAGGCCAAAGGATTTATATGTCCCATGACATCACCTCGGGGTTCGCCCATGTATTTTTCGAAGAAGGTTGATAAAGCCTTAAATCTATGTGTGGATTAAAAAATTATGAAACAGATTATTGTCAAAAATTGACATCCACTGCCACGAATTGACGATCTCTTCAATGATCATTGAGGAGAAAAGGTGTTTTCTAATATCGAATAGATACCATTTTATCATTAGGTCATTGTTTGGACCTTATTCAAACCCATAGAGATTTCTATAATAGGTTTGGTATGTTTGAGTACCCTTTTATGTCGTTCTGTCTTAATAACATACTTGCAATTTTCATGGATCTAATTAAATAGGTTTTCCACCCCTTTTTGGATTCTTTTTTCATGGTATTTATGGACAACATCTTAGTGTATTTTCACAGTCGTAGTGACCACACCCAAAATCATTAGATCATTAAGAGTACACTATGAGAGAATAATCATTATTCCATGCATGATAATTCTCACTTCTAGATTGAAAAATATAAATTCATGTGTCATATTATATTAGAATCCAGAGTATCTATGGGCCCAAAAAAATTTTGTGCATTAGTTTTTGGGGAGCATTCCAAGAACGTGTTTGATATTAAGAAACTATTTGGGTATGATGAATATTATATGCATATCAACCCAGACTTTTCCCACCTTTATTCATCTCATACTATCCTTTCAATGAAGGGTTTCATGTTTCTTTGGTCAGAATAGTGTGAGAAATCCATTCAGGAGATGAAAGAGAGGATTGTCTTAGCACCTATTCTAGTTCTCCTTGATCTAGGTATATGTTATATCATCTTTTGTGATTCATCATGCATCAACCTCATAACATTATAGTTTCAGGAAGAAAAGTCATTACATATGGATCTCGATAGTTGGGTCCTCATGAATGAAATTACCCAATGAATGACCTTGACAATAAGCAGTATCCCATGCCATAAATTTCTAGAGACATTATCCGTTGGTTGAGAGATTTTTGGGGTACATTGACCACAAGATCCACAAATATTTCTTTTCCAAATTTTACTTGAACCTCAAAAAGCGAGGATTGGTTGAATATCTTATTCCCTTTTATTTTGATCTTTCTTAAATGCGTGGGTAGGGTAACATGGTTGTAGATGCACTGAGTTAGAAAACATGTGCACAAGGAGTAAATAAATACAACGATTATTGGAATTTAACATAACACTTTTCTGAGTTACATTTGGAGATTCATTATAGTCATGAGGAGTCTTATCACTCATATTTGGTAGTCACCTATTCCCTTCATGAAAAAGTGATTAGTATCCAATTTCATGATCTTTAAGGCTTCGTACTCTATGAGAGTATATCAGGAGATAACTTCCCTGCAGATTGGTCTGCAAAGATAGAAATCATCATGTGTATTAATGGAACTATCTAGGTTTCTACAGACATGAGAGAGGAGATGACGAAAGAGTCTCATGCCTCAATGTGGGACGTTCATCCAAGCATCTCAAAGATGTATTGACACATACAATTCTAGTATTGGTGGCTGATAATGAAATTTTAGATATCAAACTTTATCGATAGGTTCTCCACCATTAAGCTGGTGAATGTGGAGCACCAGAGACCTACATTATTTTTATAGTTGGTTTTATTCAAAGAATGGAAATGGGATGATATTTGCATGGATTTTTAGTTGGATTTACTAGGTCACAAAGGTGTTTAGATTATATTTGGTGATTCATTGACTAACTAATGAAATAATTCCACTTCATTCATATTCGAGAGATAGTCTTAGTTGAAGATTATGGATGAATATATGTCTATGAGATCATAAGA
The DNA here is from genome assembly GCA_963277665.1 of Viscum album. Taxonomy (NCBI): domain Eukaryota; kingdom Viridiplantae; phylum Streptophyta; class Magnoliopsida; order Santalales; family Viscaceae; genus Viscum; species Viscum album. The sequence continues at coordinate 6,468,200 of OY728129.1, forward strand.
CTCAATGGGGTCCTTTTTTATATTATTTTATATAGGGATTCTTTTATCACATCATATTTCTGTTTCTATATGTATATAAGAACATAGGTGCTTCTAAGAACAATTTATCACCCCTAGACAAATGTACAATAATAACGAACAGTAAATTTTCTCAAAGATATGATTTGGGCATTTGTACTTGTTTTCTGCTGTTCATGAGAGAATCATATCCCTATCATTGATTTCCTATATAAAAACATCATTTAGGAGAACATATAGATGGCTTATTTTGAGTCCTTGTATGGTTGGTCTTTCCATACATATTTGTGCTAGCTAGAGGTAGTTTAGGAAACCCTAATAGGTCATCATATCATTCAAGAGTCTTTAGAGAAGGTTCAGATGATCAGAAAGCATATGAGTACTATTTAGTCTAGAAAAAAATCATATGCCTATCATGGTCGACGACCTATTGAGTTTATGGCTGGGGTTGGGTTTTTCTTTGGGTATTGTCTTGACCATGGAATGGATGGTTACGAAATCAAGGGAGGTTTTTGCCTAATTATGCAGGGTTGTTTGAGATTCTATAGTGATTTGGGCCAATAGCCTATCATTTGTTGTTACATTAATTGTTCCATTCCTTGTACAAAGTCTTATATATTTCACATATTATCTATTTTCATGTCAACCATTCTCATACCACTGATCCATAGTAAGATAAGTTAAATGTGGATGATACATTGAGGAGTATCATTTATAGATAGTCGAACAGAAAATAAAGGCTCTCTCAGGCCAGTATGTCCCTCTTGAATTTGTGCTATTGTAGTAGGACTAGGTAATGTATGAGACATGTGAATGGTTAGCAAACATACTTTCATAGTGGAAAGAGTTGTTCTGAGACAATGTTTGAAAACCCTTAGAAGGGGAACTCAAAGACAAGTTCTTATAAAGGGGAATGATTGTAAGAACAAGATTTTTAATCAGGTATGGATCACATAAATTTTTCATTAATAATATATTTTGGACTTAATTTGGATGAAAAATGAGTTAAAATGTATCAGGGGTATCTAGGGTATGTTTGGAGCTCGGAACCCATCTTTTTGGGGAAATATTCCATGTCTCACAGTTGGAAAATGATTTCTCAAACTCTGAAGATAGATATTTTGGGGTAAAATAATATAGAATTGTTTGTGAAATGCCATGTAGAATAATCATTCCAGCTCCCCTACTCCTTGGTAATCGTTCATATTTTTAGCATTGTTTGTCAAACCTAGGGAAAAATCATGCACATACCATTTTTAAGGGAAAATTGTATTTTTTCCCTTTATGATCTAATTGTATCATTTATTCTTCCCTAATATTAGAACCCACATGATTAACGTATTTTCCCCTCAAACTGGTTCATTTTGAAGGATTGTTCTGAGGATTGAATAATCTCGTTCATCCTGAATCCGACTGAGTTTCTATTTTTCTTATTGGAGGCAAAATTGTAAGTTCCTGAGTCTGTTGGAACCTATATCCTTCCCTCTTGATCTCGACCTAGTTATTTAGGGGTAATAATGTTTCCTTTTTTATTAGATATACTCTGATCTGACCCAAATCAAGGGCCAATACAGGAGGAGGAGAGTCATAAATCCCTATGGTGGGTGGTTAATAATGAGTCACCCAATATCCATGATTTTTGAACTATCGTGTGGGGCACATCAGTATAGAGAGGTTGTAGAACATTTATCTCCATGCTGTGAAATAATTTCCTCCCTATGGAAAATAGTATTTGAATTTTTTGAGATGTGCCACCTAGAACCAACTTCATAGTAGGTTATTTTGTAGGATATACATGTTGTCTTGTTTTGAGAGCAGAATACCCACCTTTTCTAGATTTATTGTGTGGAAATGAAATATTTAATTTGGAGAAGCCATACTATGGATGTTTATGAGAATAAAAAAATTCCATAACCATTTTTTTGATGCTGATGTTTTGTAGGTTTTCATAATGATAGTAAGCTTCAAGATCTTACGTTCAATAATAGAGTGTGGGCCCTTCTCATTATTTGTAAGCCGAATATTATTGGGAACATCCCTAAACCAATCAATACACTCTAGGTTTTATAGGCTTCTTTATTCACCAGATGGCTAATATACAACACTAATGGTACTTCAAGGGGTAATCTGTGACCTTCTATTTATGTGGTTGTCATTCTAGATTAGAATGGCGATGTTGTGGAAACTATTCATGGATTGTGCAGTCATGAAATATTATAGTAGAAAAAATTAATTCTTTTATCATATATATATGAATTAAAGGGACACATAATTGGTGAAATTTATGGTTTTAATGTGACTCTACCACTCTTTTCCATGATGTTAGGACTAGAGTAATTTAACTCTCATTGAATATGACAACTGAATGTAACAAATATCAAGATGCACATTCTTCCATGGGATACATTATCATACACATATTTCATGATGGTAATTACCGTGAAGATGTTCATGCTAAAAGTGGTGTGAATGAAGTTTTTTGGACCCATTATAAGTCCCTAATGAGAAACCGGTTTCCCATATTTCAATGGGAAAAGTGTAAAATTACTTATTTCGGAGTTTTGTAATTTCTTTGCTTCTATTCATAATCCATTGGGCACACTATTATCAATAAAAAATGTGTTATTCTTATAATAATTAGTACCATATAAAAATTATCTTTCTATAATTTAGCTTAATTATTAGTGGCGATGGACAAAACACCATTCATCTCATGTATAATGTTATCTCATAATTGGGATTTCATTATTTTCCATATTTGAGACACCATTTGGGTGGGAAATTTCATGAACCTTATAATGGTAATCATTTATATATTAAATGGGTATATTTTTATTGTGAATAGAAAAATGGAAAGTACCGTGAATTCTTAACACATGGCCCTCAAATGTTAATTGCATCAAATTGATAAATAAATGTGAAAGGGATTTTATAATGTATATCATGTTTATGAATTGTATGAATTAAATTTGAATGAAATATAGGTTACATGTCTCTAGATCCCCTTACCAAATTAATGGATGGTTGTAGAATAACCCTTAATTATTGAGTATGCCTTAAATGGAATTAATAAGGTTTCATTCTATGTGGTCTGGTCACACTAATGAATGTAATGGATTGGACCAAATAGACTAATTGAATAAATATGATTTCAATTAAAAAGTTGTATGATACCTGACCATATAAAACTAATGAATGTAAAGGCTTGAATCAATATAAATATTACATGAATTCATAATTAAACTATAATGGACTGATTCTACCTTTCCTTGGATACTTATTAGGTAATTACAAGAGAACTCGAGAACTCCATTATGATTCAAGGATATGACTTACTTTGGAAGATCCCCACCAATATTCTGATCCATTTTAATTATTGGATGCCATATATGACACTGTAGAATCCTTCACATTGTATTAAATGATTCCATAGATATACTCCTTGAATTCGGCACATAAAAGTTGGTGAAATGGTTATTGAACATAGGGCCCTTTCTATACTAAGCCATGTTTTACCTTGGCTAATCACATTGGATTTTGTAGGCACATTATTGTATAATTCATTTAAATAAGGTCCTTGGATTACACGCTTACCCTTAGGAAGGCTACAATTATTACTGAGTTGGAGACACTTGAGGTAAATGTTTCCATGGTTATTACCTTGCAACATCATTATAAAATGTCATTAAAATATTCATTGTCATAACATGGAACCATCATTATTTTTATCATGTGGATTCTTTGTAAACATATAACAGACAATTAATCGATTGGTTATGTTCAAATTCCATTCGATGGATTAAGTAGGTACTTGGGTATTTAGCTATATTGTACAACCTTACATTATATATACATGCCTCCATAGTATTGCATTTTCACTAGAAATGATGAAGGTTATAAAAACCATTGGTGGTGGCCCATAAGGATTTATCTCACACCCTCTCCAGGCACCATTTGGTATCCATTGTAGATTACATTGTTTAATCTATCTACAAATGGAAGAGTAAAACTTCAAACACTTTATTTCTTTCTATTTATTATAGATCATGATAGTAGATAATCTAGTCATATATTGATATTATGGAGATAGTATTTGATTTCAATTACACTTATGTAGAATCATGTTCTTTTTTCTATCTTGTATCCTAGTTTTATAGTTTTTTAGTGACATGTCATATTTGTAGTTATTGAATGGTATTCTGGTCATTTTAGTTATTATTTTTATTGTCTCTGTTTTCATATGGGCCTTTAGTTTACAAATATTGCTTCCACTATTTACTTATGTCTACCTTCATCATCTACACTATATTTTTTAATGATGGGTTTTTCTCCCCATAGACAAACTCTATACCCTTGTGTCTAGTCGGTGTCATCCGGCATTCGAGGAGATGGACTTGAGGCCAGGTGGCCCACTATAATAGAGGCACTTATTAAGTGGAATTTTGGTTCTAGGATGCCACATTACTCACCAAAGTTAATAGGGGAATATATATCATTGATTATCATGTTGTTTTGATAGACATTTTAACCGAAAAATATAATAGTAGCTTATTATCATTTAACTTGATGTTTCTTGGAAACATGAAAAACTAAAGGAATATATTGAAATAGAATAAAACAAAAAAAATTAGATCATTGGGTGTCTAAAGAGTAATCCTGCTAATATTTAATTTGGATCCTTAATTATAGAAATCATAAAAAAATGGTGACCTTTCTACCGATATCTTAATTGGGGTTTAGAGTGATTCTCTTCAACTATCTTCTGATTTGGGCAATGTTTAGAAAAATTTATATCCCTCATGCACACGAATCATTGAAATAGTAGATGTGTTAGAACAATATTTCATCTTTCATGTAAATTTAAAATTTTGGATTTATATAAATATAAACATTTCAATATATATGAGCATCATTTCTACCATTATAACACTTTTCACTTAGGTGAAGGCATTATTTCTTAATGTTTCATTACAAACATGATGCACGAGGTTTGTTTTTCTTTCTTCCCTTATATTTCATGGTCATAAATATTGAAATTTTTTGGATCTATCCACCTATTGTTTTCATTTAGTCCAAAATACCACTAGGTATCTAAAAACACTATTTTCACTTTGAGGGAACAATTTATTATATCCTTAGAACTATAGAAGTCTCCCATTTTTAAAGAATGCTATAGATGACGTCAAACTCAATATATGAATTTATAAATTTCTTGATTAGAATAAATCATATTTCTTGTATCATATATTTAAATCCATGTAGATTTCATCAAAAAATTTATCATTGATATATTCACCATTTTCTATAACATGTTGGTTTTCCTTCACATTTTATTTCGAATACAAAGAAAAAATTACTCTATATTTATTTTTGAAATATTCCCATTCTATAGAATCCACATATTCTACAGGCTTAATGTTCATAATCTATACTTAATATTGATCAAAATCATCGAATATGTTGTATAAAACCAATGAAACATTCAACAACATTGAGTAATGTAGAAAAGAAAATATTGATTCTATATTTTTAATCATCTATTATGAAATCAATGGTGAATATGATCTATAGAAAATATTTTTTCATTGATGCATAAAAGAATAAACTATTATTTGTTACACACTTAGTAAAATAATATTATCCACTTTTTAAATGTTTTATAAATATACTAATATAACTACATTAACATCATCAGGAATATTTCATCAATGTCTCTAATTATCTTGTCATCACCATCATCGATTTATATATTAATCCTTTATTTACATGGGTCGTTATACACTTTTCAATCTGTAAATTTTAGAGAATAAAAATTTGTACATTGAATATATTTTCAATGATATAATAATAGTTCTAAAGTGTAATTGAATCCTAAAAATTTCTAATATAATTATTCTTGGATATTCTAATTCACTCATTTCAGACTTATTTCTCAAAAAATAAAATTATAAACCCATCATATTAGTTCATATAAATAACGTGACCAATAAATTAATATCCCATTGTAGGGTCTAGAGGATTTATAGTCTTACGATATGTTATCCTAAATTGAGTGAATAACTTGTTGATAATCAACAATACTCTTTCATGGTGATTACCCCTAGGTTCATCAGTTTCATAACCATGTCCACTTACACTTTTCATTATAAGTATATGATTTATAGGGTACCACACTCTCTATATATGAGAAAAAATAAATAAATAAATAAATATATATATATATTTGACTCATTATATAGGAATTTATTTACATTAATTCACTTATAACATTTATGGTTAGATAATATATGACATAAGTCATCATCCTTTCAGAAATAAATATCACATTGCAATGTGGACACTATAACATAGTATCTTGTTTCCCCAATAAATAGGACTTGAAATAAAACAAATCTTATTTTCACAACATATCATTACAATTTCAATATTTCCCTCAACATCATCTATAATCATTCGTAATACAAAATGAATCATTTTAATTTGTGGGATAATAGAAAAATTATCTCTAAGGTACATATAAGACGAAATATAAAACTTATTAATCCATGAATTCACTTATAATATTTAGTTTCTGAAAATAAAAATTTTCTTCAAAATAAATCACTTCATAACGAAGAAATCAAAATCTATATAAATTTTTTTCATAAAAAATTTCAAAAAAAATCAAAAAAAAAAATATAAAAATTAAAATGGATTTTTTAAAATCTAAAAATACTATGATATGTTATATATTTCACCCTAAAAATGTATCACAAACATCCATTAAAACACATTTTCATTAGTTTACCTTGTTACATCATTGGTTTTCTATGAAAACAAATATAAATAATAGATATATCATGTAGTTAATTTTAGACATCATTTTTAATCACCTATTATAATCCCTCATACCAATTGAAATAATTACAAGGTAAATTCCAATAATATTTTAAGAGAAAGCTAAATGGTTGACTTCATCCACTAAATCAATCATTAAAGAGCTATATCAGGGTTTCCCATCATTATGATATATATTAGGCTCGCCCATAGTTAGGGGAAATATGAGGCTCACCCATCATCATAAATAATTAATAGAAAGAAAAACATAATAATAACACAACACATATTGATTTCAACTATCAAATATTTTAAAATATTCTTTCCACCCATAAGGATTTGTTTTTTTATATTGATATATCCATTCAATTGAATAAACTTTTTCAAAATATCTATAAATATGATGGAGGGTTTTTCTATAATTGAATCCAAAGTTATTATAAATAAATAAATATGATAAAAAATGTTTTTCATAGTGGGAATAACCATTGGATCCCTATATCATAAAATATAATATTTAATTTTCTATTTGGTCAAAACATTCTATATAAAATATATAAAAAGAACAATTATTTGTATACATTGAATTTAAGTCAAAAGTGACATAAATTTCTTAAAAAATTCATTTACATACATATTAACAACCTTAAATTATTTTGAAAATATTTACATGTAAGAAAAAAAAGTCATAAATAAAAAGGGTTAATGGCCCGAGCGGATGAGTTCCTAGATGGATATGAGGTGGGTGTTGGGGTGGCACGGGAACATGCATGTGCGAGGCCCATGGGACAGCATTGGTGTTTTTTCAACCCACTGGCTTAGCGTGTTTTCGAAATTTTTTGTTAAATAAATGTTTGGTGTTTTTATATAACCGATGATTGTGTGGTGTGTCCTTGTATTTTTTAAATGCTGGATGTGAGGCGTTTCAAGCCGATAATCCTTTTTTACTGATTTTTGTCTTGTGTTTGAATTCTTATTTGTAAGTTTGTATGAAAGCTTGTAGCTAGATAATTCTTTTAAAATGTACATCGGGGAGACCTTGTAGTGGTTCCCCCTGCACGTTCGGTGTTCTATTGTGGTTTATATTGACCATTGGACCAGTTTGATTAGGTTCACGGTTCTCTCTCTTGACTAGTGTATGCCCACATAGAGCGTTAACATGCGATTGACGTGCGACCATAAGTAATTTTCCATTGGCTGGCCCTCCAGTTGATCAGAGGAATCTCTTCTTGAATACCAGAATTGAGTGCACCTCTTCTCTTTACAAATAAGCGGATCCTCTCGCAGAGGGATGACAGATGCTAGGGGATTTAAAGGGAGTTTTAGTCTTTTGAGTGTCTGAATCATCGGGTATGAAGTTTGACACTGTCATGTTTGAAGGTTCCCCTAGAAATGATGAAAGGAATTCCAGCTGGGAAGGGTGAAGACGGTTAAGAATTATCAGTGTTGACCAGTGTCTTGAAGGGCATTGTAGTACTTTCATCAGCTGCAAGGGTCATGTTTGGTGACATCTTGCAGTGTGAGTTCTCTTTGATAGTCATGGGAAAAGTTAGAACTCATTAATTTGAATTTTGGGTTTGGAAATAGTGATGGAGATTCCAATGGGGAAAGGTTGAAGCAGCCTAGATTGGTCGGTGTGGGACACTATTCGAAATGACCTGCAGTCCTTTGTTGGTTTCTTTTATGAAAGGGTTTACGTTAGGCTACGAGTGTGGCAGACCCAGTCACATGGGGATGCTACGGTCTATTGTAGTAATCACGTGTAGTTTAAGACTCAGTTTGAAGTGCCTCTCCATATAATTTTTCTCTCAACAGCAATGGTCATGTTTAGGTGACATTTTTTGGTGTCATGTTCTCATTTAGTGTGACGAAGGGTGATTTGCATGCACCATTTCAGCTCTAGTGTGGGTGAATGTTATGTGTATGATCATTTGGATGTAGTAATGTGTTGTTTATGCTAGTGTTGTCTCATTTTAAGTGTGGGTGCATGTGAAACAAAAAGGAGAAGCTCCGCTTGGGAGTCTTTAATACCTAACTGTGAGGCAGGAGATGCTTCAAACATCACGCCTCCAGCCATAGGCCTCGGAGTGAAGCTGGCTTGTGTTCAGGAACCCCAGTAGTGTACAAGACCCCAACCTTTCTTTTTTGTCTGTATTGAAGGTGAAGGAGGGTTAAATTGTTTTCTATGATTTTTCCTTTCCGAACGACTAGTTTGGGTGCATGGTGTTTCTCGTGGCTATGAGGAGGCGTGATCGTCTCCTCACTTAAAAGTCATGAGGGTTGCGTCCCTCCAGATATATTGCTATTAGTGGTCTTTATGGGGTCTGTTGGGTTATGCAGTCTCAAATTTGAATGGTGCTCATCCAGGGACGTGAAGATGTTGGTTTGTTTTGGGTTGTGGTTTTAACGCCCCGGTTGTTTGGGCCCCTCCCTCCCCACCCCTTGTGGTGGGTTGTTTGGTCACCTTTGGATATTTTTTAATTCTTTGTACCCTCTATCAGTCCTAATGATGTGGAGTCCCACTATGGGTCTCGCACAAGTTTCTCTAGAATGATTTGGTGTTGTCCTTTCACATAACAGTGGGGGTTCCACCAGGGCCTCCTCATGTTTAATTTTCAAGTCTCTTCTCCGGCATTAGTATGTTTTTAATGGTGGGGATCCCATCGGGATTTCCCGTGTTAGACCTTTCAGTTTTGTTCCTAGAGATGGTACAGTGGAATGTTATTGGAGTATTTTTTGGATGTGGGTTGGTATTGTTTCTTCATTCCAGTAAAATGGTGTGTTTTTCGTTCAATAATGCCTAAGGTGCTTCGGTTTGTGAAGCTGGTTTCCATGGGTGCGAGAGTTCATTTCCTTAAGAAAACAACTGGAGGTATTTTAGCACTCTGGGATGGGTTACACTTAGCGAAAAGTGTTTTATGGGTTCCTTGAGGTTTTCTTTTGAGTTTCTATCTCTGAGCACGGTGTGTTTACCTCTTTTCACTTGCTTTTAATGGGGATACCTTCTGAACCCCAAGGAGGTGTCGTTTCTTACATTCGGTCTTAACCATAGTTGTGGCTTTCTAGGGACAGAAAGCTTTATGGTGGGGAGAATTGTCACACCTATCTTCTTTAAATAAGTTATTTCATTAATTTTCTATGCGTCGGGTAGTCCGAGGTTAAGTCCGACTTAAGATTTGAGGTTTCTATTTAAAAATTATGGTATTGGCCTTGAATGCATCTAGCACACCACGTCAAATTCTTGCGGCCTTGCTTGGGTCACTGTGTGACCTCGCCCGGTTCACCGCATAGCCTGCCCAATACGTGATTAGAGAATTAATTAAGTATGTGTAATGATCAAAAAGGGTTTGAAATTAAAAGAGGTGTTGAGGATGATAATTTTATTATGTTTATGACGATCATCATCGTCATACTATTAATAATTGTCATGAGCCACGTGGGGTAACCCCGTGGTTGCGCAACTCCTTAAAAATAAAAAGAATCAAAGAAAATTTAATGTATTATTTTAATGAAGATAAAAATGGTAATAATAATAATAATAATAATAATTGTTATTATTGTTAGGATATTAATATAGTTAATAATATTATTAGTCTCGTTATTATTATTAAGAAAATAATCACTTTTTAAGCTTGATATTATTATTAATATTATTAATAATATATTTAAGATGATTTTTTTAATGTTTTTATTTATTATTTTTCCTCTTTTCTCTTTCCTCCTATTTTCCTTTTGTTTTTTTAATTCCCTCTTGCTTCCTTTCACTCCATCCCATCGCACCCACCATTCCCTCGCCCTTCATCCCGTCGCACCGAAATCGCTACCCCCAAACCCTATAACCTTACTCCATCGTTGTGCCTTCTAGCTGGCTCTCTTGTGTCAGCCGCATAGCCACTCAGCCAATATTGCTCCCCCCACGCTACGCCCCCTCTTCTCCCCTATGATCACCATGCGATGCGCCCCTTTCAACAACACCGGCCGCTGCCCTACCTTCCCACGCCGTCACCCCTGCACACCCCGGTTTCTATTAAAACCATCCTGGTTTGTAGCTGGTGACCCCTCCTCCATCCAGCTATTTCCTTCCCCCTTCTATCCTGCTCATGCCCCACCTCCCCCTTGGCTGGCGGCCCCTACTCCATCTGGCTGTCCTCCTATCCCTACCTCCCAAACTCCTCCACGTTTCCCCAACCTTAGTCGCATGTCTTCCTCCTTTTTGGACAACCACACATCACCGGACTGCCTCTTGCCACTTTTACCTCCCTCACAAAAACCCACACACACATCCCTACCCCTCACACTAACCTCCCCTTTTTCGGTCTGAATTTTTTTCTAACACGACACACCTCTATACCACCCAAATGTGCTCGGAAAACCCCCCAATATCTCTGTCGCATGTGAGTTTTATTTAGTTTGGTTGGTTATTCATTTTTGTATATTTCCAAGTTCGAGTTTTTGTGGTTTTTGGTCTGGTTTTGATGTTATTTTTGTTATGATTCATGTTTTCAGGTTCACATTAGGTTCTTTGTGGTAAGAATGACAAGTGATTGAATTTTAGTGCCGAGTGTTGGGGTCTTCGACAACAGAGGTAGGTGGTTCCATGTGTAAATATTATTTGGTAATTTATATTCCTTTCTTAATTAATTTAGGGTGTTCTTATATTAATCCGTGTTGTGTGATATTTTTTTGAATGACTTTGATATGTGGTTTGATTTTAAGTATCATTCTTATATGAAATGTGGTCCATTTTTGATATAAACCCTTATTGTGACATTTGATCATGTTTTAAAAATTGTACATTTAGTTATTGAATTGTGCTAAGGCTACAGATCGTGTTTTGATGTGGTGTTGATATGTGTTTTGTCACAAATGAGGATTTGAGTGAGTATTTAGTGTTTAAAGTCACGCGACACATTTTAAAATTTATTGATAAGCTTTATTAGTGGTTTGTTTAATCGCTGGAATCGTTTCTTTAATTGTGTAGTTGATTTATTTGATTTTGTATGTGATGTATATTATGTTTTAAAAGATTTTTGGTGTAGAAATCTTTTTTTCAACTTGGTAATTCTTTTTATAAAATCATTAAATGGTTTATTGAGTTTTATTAATGGTGTGAAACATTTTTGGAACATGTTTTGGTGTGCGTATTTTTTTTTCAAATGAAAATTGTGTGTGCAAATAGTGGATGTATATGTGTGTGAAAGTGTGGCGTTCAGTTTTTGTAACACCATGATTGTTTTATTTGTCTGATTTTGACATGAAATGTGAAATAGGAACATGTTGAGCACAAAAAAGGGAAGCCTGGGTACTTGGTGGGAAGACTATATCTAGCGTGCTAGCAACTTGGATGTGGATATGGCCCGGTCTCACTTAGCTGGTTTGACGATTACAACACTAACAAAACATTATATGTTGATTAGAGACCGCTAGGTTATGGATGTGTTTCCCTACTAGCGGTTCGTTCATGAGAACGTATTTTGTTTTGGTTCCTACACTGCTATTCACCGATATGTGATGTTCTAGGATTACATTCCTTTTTCTAGTACCTATAGGGCCTCTCCCACTTTTACTGATCCTGGATTACTATACACTCACCACTGGAATGTGGTGTGGCTTTTGGGTTCTCTTGAAGGTTTGAGTTTTCTTAACTGCAAGGGTGTTTTATTTTTATTTAAGTTGTTTTCTTTAAAAGTGTTTTCTTTATAGAAACTCTTTCTTTAATGTCATTTACGCTTTGATGCCCTTTCATTTATTTAGCCTGCAAATGTATTTGTCATTTAATGTTTATACGTGGAACCTTATTATTGGGTGACGTCCTACTTGTATTTTCACTCACACGATGCATACACCTTCGAGTGTATATAAACCTTGATTCTTGTGGTCTCCAGGTTGTGACATTGTGCTCAGCGATGGTGGTTCTGATCGTTGATGTTATTCTCGTGTAGGTTGGTGTTGTGGAATGTGGATGGTGCACCTCTCTTGTTTCATGGAGGTTTGAGTGAGATTTTTAATTTATGTTTTTGTCGTTTATTTGGGATGTTGGTTCAATTTGTAAACCTCTAATTCATTTAGTTTAAGGCCCTATTTGGTTGTCTTTTTTTAGATTTAGTTACTTTTTCTTATCAGCTATTTTGTGTTTACTATTTCAGGTAAATCGTTACCATGTGTTAGTTTTGATACTCAGGAACTTGTGCCAACCCGTGGGGATCGGGAACACCCTTCAGGCCATGTCGTAGACCGGGTCGGGCGTCGGGTCGGATGGAGACCCAGCCAGGTTCGTGACATTTTTATCAACATTATGATGGGCATTATTTTTTTAATTTCCTAAATTATTGTTTTATTATTTTTAATGTTTTTTAAAAATTCTGGCCCCAATAACAGAGAATATATATTCTAAATATTTCAATTATCTTTGTAGGATAAATAATAATTGTTCGAAATCTGTAATAAGTATGTTTCGATTTATAATAGAATATTGGGAAACTATAATGTCTATTCTATGAGAATTATTTTTTGTGGTATTTAGTTTTAAATTTACCTACATTTCAATAGAATAAAAAGAAACCATTTGATGAACACAAAATCAGAATTAAACAAATGTTATATTTTATATAATTTAAGGATAATTATACTTCTATAACCCTTCTTCTAATTAATATGGATTTGATTGGGCCATCATGAACATCAATCCTATGATGATAATATTTTTTATATGTGTCAGTTGGTGATTTTATAGATTGACATGTGTTTTACTCATATTGACAAAATTAAATCCAATTAGGATTTTATAATTTTGTAAAACTAATTAAAAATATAATGATGTTAAAATTCTTTATTTATAATGATACCATAGTAGAAATATTTATAATGATTATTTCAATTAATCTTATTCAAACATGTCATGAAACAATGTCTTTATTACACTTGGAATCCTCAAAAAATGTTGCTTTTCGAAGGAAGAAGAGTACTCTACAATAAATTTATAGAAAAAACTAATAGAATACAACCCACCGACTCATTTATTGTGTTGAATCTACAAATACTATATGTTATGTCCTAAACAGAGTTATAATTATAAATATCTTGAAAAAATACACAATGATCTAAGGTATAATGACCCCTTCCCATGTATCCCCAAATCCATTATATAAAGGAATCTTAAAAAAGAAAAAATAAAATAGTACAAGAAAAAATACAAACAAGAAACACCAAACATCCATAATGTATGGTTAAGGTGAAAAAGAAACAAACCAAAGAAAAAAAGAAACAACCATTATAAAAGAGAGGGATCTGGATTAAAAGAAGAATAAACTGCATAAGGAATCCCATAAAAGAAGGCTACGACTCCATCTGGAAAACAAGGGCACTTCCTCAGCATAAACTCCATAACCCAACAACGAAGACACATATGAGCCCCCATATAAAGGAAAAAACAATATCTTCAGATCATACAGAGATCCAATGAGTTAGTCAGCTCTAAAAGTGATTTAAATATTATTTCAATAATATAATTCAACACAAGTCATACAACATAATATTTGATGAAAATAACAAACCCTTTATTATCATTCGTAGTACATATCGTGGATTCATGAGAAAATAATCATAATAAGGTTGATTTATAATGAGAAGTTATGGTAAATTCATAGTGGAATTCATGATTTTAGAAATCTAAAATATACAATCAAGTCTATATTCCAATACATATAGTCAAGGCCTTATGCTAATACATCTAGTCAATACCTTATGCCAATACATCTAGTATGTTCTAGATTTAGTGACATCTAAATAATTAATTAAGGCCTCTATCAAATACCCATATCTGATTTACCCAATGATACTAACTTATGCATCATGGTGATTTAATTAACCAATTTCCAACCCATTCTATATATATCCAAAGCATTCCTCATATCTCAAATAATCTATTTAATTCACAAAAAATGTTTCAAATTAGATATTTTTTTTGTGTAATATATATAAATTTAGAAACTCTTCCATATAAATAAAATAACCTTAAATGAATAAAACATAAGTAAACACTAAATATTGCTTAGGAAATAATAATTTCCATGATAAATGGTATGTATATTCAGGTTAAATTAATTTCCCAATGATCCATGAAAAGTAAAAATTTCTAGGGGAAGTTAATAACTACAAAAATAAATCAAGGAAGTTGATTTAAATATTATCTTTATTTAAAATAATCAATATCTATCCATGATAAGAATATGGATGGAATCAAAAAATGAAAATTTGATTTAAATGAGATTTTGTAGGTATAGATGAATGGAAAACCCAAATTTTTTTAAAACACACATAAGTAAAATATATGTTTCATTTTGAAAACAAGTTTTGCAAATATATTCCATTTAAAGGAACATTTAAAAATATTATTAAAAAATATCATTGTATCCATGAAAAAGAAATATTCATGATAAGTATGGTCATGATGGTTATAAATTTGTTACACACAATAAATGTTAAAATGAACATTCATTTAGATATGTAAAAAACGTTACAAATTTTCCTTGTTCAAAAAATAAGATGATGATTAATTTCATTTTATCCTAAAATGAAAAAAAATTATTTATTAGTATGAAATAATATTCAGTTGAAAAAAATATTTAAAGGGAATAATATTTGAAACATCAGTTATAATTAAATTTGAAAATATTAAAACAAAATTAAAACATTTTAAGGAAATAATGTTTTAGAAGAAAATTGATTTCTGACCAAATTGATAAATGAGGCCAAATTTTCTAAAAGAAACATTTTTTTACATAGTACCAAATAATGATAAAAAAAATTAAATTGAAAATATAATGAATAAATAATTAAAAATAAAATATTATGGTTTGATTAGATAATTAGAAACAAAATCATGATGATAAAGAGGTTTTGAAATAAACCCTTATTATGATCATAATGATCATGTGAATATAATTCAATGAATTTATTATATTTATCAAATATTAATCCATATAAAACATGTGGACAGAAAATTATATATAAAAAATTTAATTACTCTTAGAATCATAGAATGTTAATGGATATGAAGGATTAGTATAACAAAATTAAACAAAATTGTGTTATTAAATTCTTTACCACATGGTTACTATCAATTCAAATACCCTTAGATGAAATAATTTTAATTAAAAAATAAAATAAATTTAACAATTAGTAATTAATGATATTAAATTTCAATTGGGATTTATATACCCCATATAATATAAACTAGGTGAATAATATTATATTTTTCTTCAATGAATTTAAATTTAGTCGAAAACCCATAACATTCACTTATTTGGGTAACTTGATTTAATCACATGTGTAGTGGTTGTTAACTTGTTATTAAAATCTTATAGTACAATATTAATATTTTAAAATCATATATTATTCTCTAATAACATTTTATTATCCTCGTGATAAGATTAATTCATTTTTATCATTGTTTCGATTGTTAATCACCTTGTTTTCTCATTCATGTTTCATCATGAATGTTCCAGTTCTTATGTATAATATATAGATTGAAAATATATGGAATAAAAATAATTACATAGTTATAATATTTTAAAATCACTTTTACATCCTATACAAATAATAAAATATGGTTATGAAATATGATATAAGTTACGATCATGGGTATAATATGCCATATATATGCATAAGAAACATTACAATTTTCCAATGATCATTATAGACAGAATATAATAATTATTTAAACCTTTAATAATGAAAAAATTATTATATATAAAATATTATATACTTATATATATCAACCACAATTTTTGTCGATGAAAGGATATCAACATCACATCATTAATGTTGTAGTCCCCACGTACACGAATGGTATTATCATCATTATGTGACTTAAAAGGACTGAAATAAATTGATATATATTTACTATATATTTCAAATATTATAATCGTATCTTTAATATAGTAATAATACCATGTATATCTTATAAAATATGTAATTTTAACCATATCACATTCTATTTAAAAATATAGTTTGAGAAAAACCACATCTCTTCGTGTCGAAGTTGTCAACTGTATACATGTTCATCGTTATCATACCTCCTACAAAATGGATTGTAAAAAACGAAAATATGATATAATGAATGTTGAGGTTAAATAATTATACAAAAATCATATATATATATACACATTACATATATAATTATAACCAGCCTTTATAATTGGTTATGGAAGAGAGGTTGACATCGGTGCATGAGTAAGTAGTCTTCCATATAGACGAACAATGATTTCATAAACCATTTTATGGATGTGGATGTTGTGGTAGAACATGAACTTATTATTAAAAAATCTCATTATAAGAAATATAAAATTTTTATGATATCATAATCGTATTGAAATTTTATAAAGAGGTGGAGAAGGAAATAAAATAAGGATTCCTGTTGATGAATATTACCTCTTCCTTGGGTATCCTCCTTAGGATTTCACTATATACTTAAAAGTATATATTGATGAACCGATTAATGCTAATAATAATAAGAGAGGTAATTAAGGATTTGATCTGGAATGTTATTCTTCTACTAAAATTTGTTTTTAGTAATAATGTTAATATGACAGGGGTGGCTTTTTATAAGATATATTGGTGTCACACAAGTAATTTTTTTGGAGAGTGTTAGTTAAAAAAAGGTTTTTACTAAAGCTAGTACCCAATAAGTAACTAAAAAATACATATAGGGAATCATTTTTAATATTTCAATCCAATTGGTTTTCTATAATTGGTTGGTCCTTTTTTATCAATTTAACAAATATTTAACAGCCCGATAAAAAAATTTCATTTAAATCATAATAGTAAACATTATATTATTTCACTAATAATTATGGTAAAAAATTAGGTTCAAAATATTTTCCATTATAAATTACAAATATTCCAAATATTGAATCCATTTTTTCAAATTATTTTAATATATGTGTAATTTTTTTAAAAAATTAATCCTCCAAAGAGATGAAAAAGCTAGAAAATAGGGTTAAAAATAATTAAAAAATGAAAATGTGCTTATATAAAAGCACAAAATAAAATTTATTAAAATTAAATAAATTTAATTTATTTAAATGAAATTAAACTAATTTTACTTAATAAAAATAATACTTAATATGAAAATTAATTTTAATGAAACCGCAGTATTTGTTAAACTCGTTATTTTTCATTATTCATCAAAAAATGAAACTTCTCAGGAAAATCCAAAATATTGACCTTAAAATAATTTTGATTTTCAAATATTAATTATTATAAAAAATTCTGAAATAAGATTTCAAAAATTAATAAATATTTATTGACGAATATAGAGCACGATTAAACCACCTCTTAGTGAAAATATAATTTTTCATAAAACATTTTGTTTACATTTAAATTGATTGTTAATATATTTATAATAAATTAATAACTACAATATTGATATTTACTTTTTATTATTAATACCCTCCAGCATAATTTATAGGTTCACAAATCATATTAAATAATAAATATTTAATAATATTTACATATTCTTTAAAATTGATGTTTCATGTAATATAATCTAATCCTAGTGTTCTATATTGAGAAAGAATATCATAACTCTTCATGTAATGAAGGAAAAAAATGAATATAAAATATATTATAATCTATTGGGGAGACTTGCTTATTATAAAAATAATGTCATTTTAAGGTATCAAGGTGTTTTATTTTCTTCCAAGAATATAATTTTATTTCACACATGCTACCAAAAAAAATTATTCTTTTAGAATTTTTGAGTGTTAAATTATCCCCTCATTTAATAAATTTAACCTTGTAATTTAAATAACATATTGATAATCTACGGTATGAAAATGAAAATTAACTTTTTAAAAAAAAACCACATTGTTAATATGATAACAAACATCATCCTGATAAGAGGGAATGGGAAGTATAGTGGTTGTATGAAATATCACATAACAAGGTTTCATAGTAGGATAACACTAGTGTATTGTTACATTATAGACATAGGGGAAAATTTTAAATGATTATAAAGAGTTATTTAGTGTATCTATCAATGTAATGTAATTAATGAATAGAGGGTTATGGTCCTCAAAATCATTTATGAAATATTTGTGAACATGGATATTGATATCATCAAAAATTATTCTAATAGTATAAAATATTATTTTAAAATCCATTTCCTAGAGTTGAGGGTTATTTTATAATATATGAAAATAAAAAATAAACTTACTTGTTATTATTTTAGTTTATATGAAATTTTTTATCCTTCGGTGTTTCATTAATAAATTCCCAACAAATACATTAAACTGAGAAATAAATATCTAACAAAAAATTTCTTTTTCCCTAAAGATTAAAATTAATTTTCAATAGATCATGAGGTCAAAAAATAATGAAAAAAATATTTATATTCCTGTCAATCTATTTTTGAAAACAAATAATGTTAGGAATTTATTTTCATATAATAAATTAAGATATAAACATTAATACAACACCAATGTCTCATAATTAATTTTTAATTTTTATATTTTTTAATAAATTAAATACTTATTGGAGCATTTCATATGATAGTGGTAGGTGCTAACCCCTTATCATCATAAAGTCATGGGGTTTAATAACTTCTATATTTCTTGATGCATTGTTTTTTCACCCAACAAACATTGTTTTCTTTTTATTATTTAAATTTATATAACCCTTATAATTTTACAAAACTTATTATAACCATCCATGAACCAAAATTTATCAATAAATAATATTTTTAATAATTTTCCAAAACAAATTATTATTTTATGTTTTCTAACGATATGACTCTTATTATATTTTCTTTAATGATAATATTTATTCTAAATTATATCTAAACCATTAAAATTATTTCTAAAAAATGTTATGGAATTCATTATCAAATAAATTTTTTTCTAAAAAAACTAATTAAAATGGTTATGTTTCCTTAAATTATACATGAAATAATCTTAATTTTGTTAAAATTTCCAAAAAAAATATAAATGGGTGTTTAAGACTTGAAACATCTCATTAATGATATTTTAATGACTATAAGAATTAATGTATGTAGTGAATTTAAATATCATTCATTATAAAATATTTATAACCCATAACTGGTAAGAATAAATTCAAAATCATAATATAACCATTGGAGTAATAATAATGGATCATTATCATTAATGAATGTAAATACCATAATTTTTTTTTCAAACATTCTTGTTGAAAATTTCATTTTCATTTTGAAAAACATTTTGAACATCATTCTCTTTGAATGTCATGTTTTAAAATATTTTTAATAAAAATATCATCCATAACATGAAAATTAAGCATAAAATAAATAATAATTATTATGAATCCTAATTCCAAACATAAAAAAATGTTTAAAATAACATTAATTCTGATCTATAAAAACATTATAATGTAACCTTATTTAAAAAACTAAAAGAAGATTCCTTTTATAATTTTGGAAAAATCCAAATGGAAATTTTCATTAATAACACAAAATATTTCGATGATTTTTTTAAATAGTTAAAATTGTAGAAAATTATTTGATAAGTAAACCATAACAGGTTTAAAATTTAATTTAATTTTTTTTTGTAAATATTATTTTGGAACACAACAAATTTTTCCCTCATGAATAAAACAATTTTGTTTTTTATAACACATTATATCAATAATTTTATGTGACAAGTTGTGAGAAAATAATACTATTAAATAAAAATATCATTAATAAGAAATTTTCAATAAAACTATATGGATTGAATGGATAATTTTCAAATAAATAATCTTGATGAAATTTTGATTGTGAAATAATCCATTTTAATGATCATAACATTGATGTGAGGATTAATCAATTTATATATTATGTGTGTTAACAAGAATTAATAATTGAATATGTGTGAATATAATAATAGATACTAAACATCTTTACGCATAAAATATTAAAATTTAAAAGGAAATGAATTAGTAATGTAATCTAATGAAATAAAATTGAGTAAATGATTTTTTTTACCAATTATTAGCTTTTAATTGAAATCCACCAAGATGAAATAAATTAAATTTTATCATTAAAATACTTTAAAAATGAATTTGTCATAATATTAAATTTCAAATGGGAATTATATACACCATATATATAAATATATGTTTATTTATTACAAAATTTCTTAATGAAATGAAATTATGAACAAATACCATAACTTACAATTAATTTTAGTAAAACATGCATCAAACTATAGTTTTGGTGTCAGAAACATGTTATTATATTATTTTAAAATCTTAATAATAATTATAATATCATATATTATCCACCAATAACATTTCAAAATCTGTTTGATAATTAAATTTCATTATCTTTATTGTTTCTGTGGTTAGTTGCATGGTTTTCTCATACACACTTCATCATAAATGTTCTATTTCTTATTTATATTATATAATTTAATAGTGTACATAATTATAATCATTAAATAATTCCAACATTCTTACCTAAATTAAACTTTTCAAACTAGACATTATATATGGTTAGGAAAAGTGATACATATTACGATTATGGAGATGGTTTGTTATACAAAAAAATGTGTAACATTTACATTTTCCAAAGATCAATATAAAGTCATGTTAACTGATATTTCAAATATCCAAAAATATTCTAATATAATATATAAAATATTATATAATTATATAATTCATATATGTGTTTTAGTTATGAAAATATTGTCAAATCACCTTATGATGGAGATAGTCCACACACACACAAACGATGTTATCTTCTTTATGTGAGTAAATGGGTAAAAATAAAATGATATATAAATATATATATTTATTTATTTATTTTCTTTCTAGAATTATTTATGTTCCCTGAATATCATAATAATTTCATGTATATAATCTATAAAAAATATCATAACACAACAATATACCATATAAATAATTAATAAAAGATGAATCACATCAATTCACAAGGTGGTAGTCCTACGCATAGATGAAAAATGTTATCACACCACATATATAATGGAATATAAAAAAGTTAAATTTGATATAATTAATCAAGAGGTACAATAATAATACAAACATAAAATATATATTTTCTATCCATCATTATAACAACCCATGAGAGGGGGTAATGGATGAATAAAAAACATCAGTTTGTGAGGAGATAGTTCATCGTACACATGAACAATGATTTAATAACCCATTTCATGTATGTTGAAGAGGTTGTAGGTCATAAAACTATTATAACAAAATCCTAGTATATGTAAAACATTTACATTATTATATACTCATGGTATAAATATAATTTAATTAGTGGATAAAGAAATATAATAAAGATGTTGGATGAATAATATTACCTCTTATTAGAGTATCATCATTAGGTTTTCACTAATGCCTTCGTAGGATGAGTTTCATAAAATAATACAGATTCATGTATGAGTATAGTGATGTTGGGAAGTGATTTTAGTAGGGCATGGAGGATAATAAGATATTTTATAGTCTGTATAGAATATATGAGTGGGTGTTATTTTATATGTGAGGTTAGTTGAATACATGTAAATTTTCGATAAATGTTGAGAGTACCATATTGTCACCTATGCCCTAACCGAACATAATAGGGAACCTTATTAAACTACCCCAATCCCACATACAATATTCACAGGGATGGATACATCCACTAAAATTTCATATGACATAGACGAGAGGAATGATCCCTACCTACCTATTTGAATGTGAGCATATTTATGCCAATATAATGATGAAATGTAAAACAATTGATAAATATTGATGCATATATCTATAACCTCAGAACAAGTGTATGACAAAAAGTAATGTGAAGTGTAAAATGGGAAAAAATCATGTGTAACCAAAATTGGAATGAAAAGTTTTAGCTTCTCAGTAATACGATATTCCTATTAAGGGAATTACTAATATACACCTTGGTCAATGATGATCAATATATATCCACCTTCTCTTAGTCCATCACTGAATATGTAAAAAGATTCATCATCTACATTAGACATGAAATGTGTGTGAATATCCCATGCAGGGTTGATTATAAAAATACTCAGTAGGAACCATCATCATTATAATCAACTGTGAACCAAGTGTAGTTTTCCCATCATAGAATATATCAATCATAGTGTGTGACGTAAAATAAAATGTCTTTATTTTTTCAGAAATGATGTAATGTACTACATGGAAATAAAATCATCTATAATTTTATTCCTACATGATGGTTCCACACAACCATCATAAGGGGGAACTCAATCCTTAAGCTATAAATTATCTTATGAAACTTATCCTATAGGTCAAACTCATCAGGTCTAATAAGAAAATATGTTTAGAGGTTTAATCATAGATACACACACAATTAATCTAAAACACATACGAAAGAACATATTATAATGAAAAAGATGGGTTTAAATTACTAGGTCTCACTCAAGGGACACCACAACATAGTGAAAACGAAATTCTTGATAGGTGATTGGCGCATGGGTAAATATTGGTCATAAAAATCCATAATATCCATCTAAGGTTCACGAAAGGAAATACAGATCAGTTTAAGCCTCTTTATGGGATATATTATATACAATGATGCGTTAGTTGTTAATGTAGATTGAAACAACAAAATCAAGAATAATGGAGCCCTTCTTCAATACACAAATTTTTATAAGATGATGAGCGATCACCCTCTATGATGAGAGTGGAATACTACAGAGAACTCTTATAGGAAATGAACTAAGGGATCACACACAACAAATATATGTATAAGGAATCTCATAATTGATATAAAAAAAGCAAGGTTAATAATAATAATTAATCCAATACATCATCAAGTAGTAATTGATGTTTCAAATATGTTCATGACATATGAAGTTTATCACAACACTGATTGTGTAAAACTCACCACAACACCCATTTTTCTTTGTTTCCCATATCTGGGTACTCTCAGATGTTTCCATGTACATTACAAATACATGATTTGTGGGACCACATAGATACATGGTTGTGATATACCTATACATGTATAATATGACATTACATGTTAAATGATGTGTGGATTGACACAAATGGCTTGTAATTCAACATGGCCTCCTGGTCATGTACCCCCTTCAAAAATTGAGTAGTAGGCTGAGTGTCAGATGGTGTGTGGAATGGACCACACAACGTGTGACAAATTTTTCTATGGTAAAACCCTTATGCCACATAAAAGGAGATATAGGACATATGACAACAAGACTATGTGCTATGTAGTTTAGATTTTCATTAAACTTGTATAAATATTCATGTGTCTTCTTCTACACCCCCCAGTCATGGAATTTTCCTTGAATCACGCCATAGGTCAAGTATATGAGGATTACATGACCTCATAGCACCATATGGATAGATTCTGACCAAATAAAATTCTAGTTTACAACAAATATTATGCCACATCCATGTCCCATGACAAAACCTTGATGAAAAACTCCAGATATGTTAAGAGATTGACTTCAATAGTCATATCCAAAAATTGTGTCATCAAATATCCATCCCTAACACATGATAAAGTTCATTTATTCCAAATAACAAATTATAATGATCAGTCAATAATTATTATTTGAATCATATTCCAATTAAAAATGACAATAATGAAGAAATATATAATTCTGAGAAAAATATTTAAAACAAATATGTGAGGAATGATTCTTGGATTTTTTTTTCATTTCTAACTCGATTCGTCATTATGATAAGGCAAAGGAATAAGTTTATAAATGTAGTTAACAAAAAAATAAATAATTATCCCCAAATATTAAAAATAACCCATACCTGAAAAATTTATTGAACCACGAATTAATCTATTATTTGATTAATTCATATTCATCATAGGATAAGGAAAATTGGATGGATACAAAAAGTCAACATCCTACAATGATTTTGATCAATATCCAATGAATAATTATCATTAAGTGTTTACTTTGGTGAGATTCTATATTTATTTTGGAAAACTGAATGAAAAGGATTGATCCATTAGTGTTCATACACATAAGCTTCACTGCTAGCAACTATCTCAAATTCTAAGGTTACGAGAAAAACTAGAAATGTTTTTATATTTGGTTTTATAAATAAGACTTGTATCATATTTCATAAAAACATATAAAATAAATTTATTTTAGATTTTATATTTATTCATCAACGAATTTTCATTTACCATACACCCCACATCGACATAATATTTATAGAGAATTGGGTAAAACCCTCTTTTTTACTCAATGGTGCCCAAATATTTCTGATATGGTCCTTTGTTTAAATTTTATTCATATTTTTTATGGATAAATATGCACAATTGGAAATAACTATAATTAATACATTTCAACAATTACTTCTGAGCACACTAATACTCGTAATCTTAGGCTCTTTTAGTGAAATGGTTTAATAATATCATTAGAAATATTTCATAGTCTTACATTGAATAAATTTGGACATTAAAACATTACATAAAGTAAAATAATTCATAATTCAATACATGAAGGTTAATGGTTGAAATATTTTTAGAAAATGTTTGGTTTACATGTGATGGGTAATTTTTACAACATGTTTTTATATTTACCCACATGGTAGACATGTTTTTACCTTAATGTTGGTATTTATCATTTACTGTTTTCACTAATAATTATGGTAAAAAATAATTTTACCTTATTATACATTATAAATATTCATAATTCAAAAATAGGGAATTATTTTTTCAAATTGAAAACATATAATTTGAAATTCTAATATTAAATTTGTCCTCTATACACAATAAAAAAATAGTTTTTAAAGTAAAAATGTTTAAAAGTTTGTAATTTTGTATAACCAAATTCAATATGAAATTCCAAAAAATGAACTAAATTGAATTATATGATATATAATTAAAATAATTTTAATTTATTATAAATTAAAAATATTATTTATCAAAATAATTTATATGTATTAAAATTTAGTTTTTAATTGAATAATTTTTTTTCCTTATTCAATAAAAATGATAATTTGATGTAAAATATAAAAAATTCACCCTATGATAATTAATATATTTTAATTTTAAAAATTAAATTTATTTTTTCAAATAAATTTTATAAATGTATAAAATTTGAATTTTATAATTTTTTCACAACGATCATTTACACTGTCATTTTGAATGAAATACAATTTTTCATATGACATTCCAATTTCAATAAAATATATTATTATACTTTATAAAATCCATATAAAATAATAATATTCATATATTTGATATTACTATTAATAAATGGAATGTTAAGGGCCTCATAACCGTTCGAAAAATATTTGTAAAAAATTTCATTGATATATAAAAATTGATTATAATATTATAACATTTTATTTTAATGTATTCTTTCTAATTTTCTATTCTTATAATGTCTATTAATATAAGAAAATATACATTATTGATTATTTAATATTTATAGAGAACCACATTGTCATTTAGTTTTTAATAAAAAAAATATTACTTTATCCATTATTGTAGGAAATAAATATTAAAAATGAAATTTTTATGCATGATGAACTAAAATAATATTTTAATAGATACTAATTTCCAAAAAAGTGGAAATAAATTTTTCCAATATCATAATACTTACCAATATAAATTAGTTAGAAAAAGGTACCTAATATAATAAATTAATTTCTAAAACTCAATGCAACACCACTAGTTCATCATTAATAAATATTTTTAAAATTTATTCACTAATGAAATATTTACTAGGAAATTTACCTATATAGTTTTAAACACTAAAAAATTAAAATATTTTGGTTTTCATTTCATGAACCAAATAGTTTATGTGATTGTAAAGATGTCACATGTGAAATTAGTTGTCCTTTATGAAAAAATCATTACATATAACAATATACATATTATTTCATTAGTGGTTTTTTCATGGAATATGGGATAACTATATACTAATTTATAGGTCATCAATATCATGAAAATATATTTTTAAAAAATAAACCATAGGCTTATCCATAGTTATTAATTCTCAAGATATATTCATATCATTCTTAATGGATTGTAAAAAAATTGTGAATTATCCTAATAATTTCCCTAGGTTGTTTCAAATTTGGTGTAATGTAAAGCTTATTGTTGTAAACAGGGTGATGTTTGTGTCAACCATGAAAAAACATTATTAGATTTATTACCCCTAGGAACCAATGTGCTACAAATAAAATCCATTTTTGTATCTATATAGGAAGCATTTCTAGGAAAACACACATAAAATCCAACATAACAAAACATTAAGAAGTTCTTATATACTTATCCAACAATCATATCCTATGGATTTATAGCTGACCTATTTTATCATAAATCAAGTTCGCAATGTTTTTACTAAATATCCTCTAATACCAACTATTGGAGATCTGACCCTTTATTTCATTATGTTGGTGTATGCTTAATTTAATATTCTTAAGAAACAAGGAATTATATCATAATGGACTGAATAGCATAGTATTCCTGTTAAATGTGAAACACTCATTATTCCTATATTACATTTGAATATAAAAATAACAACACAATTTTTTTTCAATAATAACATTATTCTATCAATAATATTGTTGCATATCAAACATAATAAACATAAAAAATTCATGGGAAAGGAAATAAAAAAAGCATGATCCAAAATTCTCAGAAAGTGTAACTATGTAGAGGAACTATGAATGAGTAAGGGATAATCAACATGGAAAAAGAAACAAATAAAAATCATTCTATTCAATAAATAATATGAGAATAATATGGAATGAATAATAGAGGATAAAATAATTCTTATTAAGAATCACATGTTCATGAAACATAAATATGTAAGGAATATCAATACATGAATTAATACAGATGGAATTAATATTAATATACATTTAAACACTATCAATGAAACATTCCATGATATAAAGTCTAATACTCATTCCAAGACATCTTTTGAAGACAACTATTCATGACCTCAGTTAATAAAATATTAAAAAATTATTATCAACTCATCCAAATACCAATATTTAATTAATCTAGTGGGATATAATAGCACTCTAAGGGGAATTCATTAACTAGCACCCAAATATTTTCAAACATTCCCAAACCATTTCTTATATATCAAGTAATCAATTTAGTTTATAGAAATTGTCCCACATCAAATATCAATATTGTGTACAGGATACATATTTATCAATATTTTCCCAAAAACGAAATATCATTAAATATATTAACCGTATCTAAAATGGTATTTGATTTAGTCAATAATCATAACCATGAAAAATTATATAGATGATTTGGGGATATTTATTTCCCAATTATCATAGGAATTGTAATATTCCATGGGGAATTAAATGAATATACAAATGAATCAAGGATGTTAAATTTAATAATATCCTTGGTCAAAATAATAATTACCCATATAGTGTAGGAATAAGGATTGAATCAATATATCCCCATTTTAGTAATAATAAAATGTTGTTATCCATGATGAATGGAAATAGAATAAAATATTTATAAAAATATTCTTCAGGAAAATATACTTTTAATTATGATATTTTAATTGAAAATTATTTTCATCAAACGTAAATTTTAAAATAATATTTTCTAACAATATCATAAAAATTTAATATTCACAAAATGATATTATTTATGGAGGTTTGTTCCACATAATCAATAAAACCTAAAAAGAAACTTTGTTTTCCCCTAATAAATTTAAAAAATCTGCCTTGTTTATAAAGGAATAAAGATGATTCCGTTCATATTTTTAGTAAAACCAAAATATGAATATTATAGAAGTTGAAAAAAATTAATTTGAAACATTTTGATAAATATTAATAATTGGTAAAAAAAATTATCATTCATTTTTGAAAGGATAAAAATCATTTCAACACCTTTTTATAATGCTTCATTTTGCAGGAAAACAAATTTCTGACCAAAGTGATAAATGAAGTTGGTTTTTAGAAAAATTTCATTTATTTTTGCGAACAAAGTGTGTCAATATATAGATATTTTATTAAAATATAATTCATTAATACCAGAGATGAAATATATATTGTTTCATTAGATAATTATCAATTAAAAATGTCTATGAGAATGAGACTGTGAAATTAACCCTTATAATTATCATAGTGATAAAATGGTGATTAATAAATGAATATATTATGTGAATATACTATAAATACCCCTAAAACATGTAGAAATACAATAATTGATAATAAAATTTATTACACACAAAATCATATAATATCAAATACAATAAAAGATTACGACAATCCAATGATAAGAAAATTCTTTAATAAATTCTACACCATAAGGTAACTATTAATTAAAATAACATTAGATGAAATAAATCAAATTGAATGATAATATACCATGAATAATGAATTATTAAGGATTTAAAATGTAAAATGGTATTTATATAACCCATACAATAGATGTTAGGTGCACAATATTACATACACATTATTAAAAAGAAATTGAGACAAAATCTCTTAACATGTGCTTCTTTTTTGTTGATCATAATTTATTCTTATTTATAGTGGTTTCAAATAAATAATTCATTATATATTAAAACCTAATAATAATTATAATATCATATATGATGCTATCATAAAATATTACTATCTTTGTGACAATAATATATCATAATATTTACTGTTTTGTGAGTTAATCGCATTTTTTCTCTCGTACGTGCATTATAATGAATGTTTTTGTGATTGAGATATTGAACTATTTCTTAATCTAAAAAAATAATCATGATATAATTTACATATTTTTACATCAATTTATATTTTAAATACAATCATTAATGGATTTTATAAAAAATAATGTATGTTACGATCATGGAGATTGTAACACCCTAATCTTCCACGGTACACTTCTCTTTCAATAATACAATAGTGTGTGTTGTACGCAACACTGAGTTCAATTACACCACGACTTACCAAACTCGCCATTCAAAAGAGGTTATCAATAGTATTAACTAAATTTTATGTTTTATATTATCCTTATAATTTTAATCCATATTATGAGTTTCTAAGACATGATTTATGAACAAATTCATTTTTTCAGATAAAAGAAGTATTTTTGAAAAAATGAAATTTTACCGCCTTTTAATGGAGAAGACTTTTTAAAAACAACATTTGAAACTTTTAAATATTCAATTTGACAAAATAAAATTCTTCTTTAGAATCGGGACATAATAATTTAGTATCAATAATGTTTTGGTACTTTTCAGATAACTTTTATATTTTGATGAATAGTAAAAATTACTATATTTTAATTAAAAACAACTTTTTAAATAAAAATAATTTATAGTGATAAATTATATTATTGAGTGGTTTTAAATTATAATTAGAATATATTTTTACCATTCTATATAATGGTGTTCATTAGAATTAATTTCACTTTGAAATTGGACATAAACAATTGTCAATCTTTTGATATATATTGTTTCTTAAAAACACGCTATTTGTTGTGACAGCAGGAATTAATTATAAAATTAATTAATTCAACTTATATGTTTAGAATTTTTTAAAATAGACATCATTTTTGAATTCGGAATATCAATTATAGCTTAGGGTGAAATTTTGGCATTGTTCTCAAAAACTTCAATTTTTTATGAATAGTGAAACTACTAAGTGGTAGTTAAAAAACTGAATTTCTCATAAAACAAAATTTTACCACTTCTGTGAATGGAATTCCGAAAATCCGAGAGACACGGTTAATATCAAGAAGTAAAATGTGGTTCAATGACATTAAAATAATTTTTGGTGAATAGTAGCTTTTTACTTTTATTTACCACGGTTAAAAGTAAATAGGTTAATTAAGGGTAAAAATGATATTAATATTACCCTAACACATGTCTTAATTATATTGGAAAAGTGTATCTTGACCAAAAACAGCCTTAGGAAGAGAATATTATCATTTAGGTCCACTTGGATTAGATTAGGACATTTATTATTATTTAATTCAAAGAAGAGTTAAAAGAGTTAAAATTGATGTTTATTTACTAAAACATTTTTAATATAGGGTTATATATAAGATAAATTATATTGCAAATATTTATTAGAAATATAATAAGATTTACTACATAATTATATTTTATTTAAAATTTTTTAACATTAAATAATTTAATATATTTATGACACATTGATGATGCATTAATTACCATAATAGTGAAAAATTAAAATAATTGATATTATAAATACCCAAATAAATATAATTTATGATGTTTAATGCATTACACTAATTTTATAGGATAATATAACATATTATGATTGATTTAATTTACTTTTTTCGAAGTAATCATTCTGTTATAAGTTTCACAAAAATCAACTATTGAATAGTGTCAAAATTTACATAAAAGGGTTTTTAAAAAATATATTATATTATTAATTGATATTAAATTCCTAAAAATATATGTTTCTTCCAAGATACTTATATCATGATAGGTATATCATTAATGGACCACTTGGGGGTCGCTTGTATGTATATAGTATGTTTATTAACTCTATAATAAAAAAATACAAAGTGACATGGTAAATGTCAAACTAATTAACTAAGAGTTAAAACTAAATGATAAGGTTAATATAGTAACCCCAACCTGTCTAAATTATATTGGTTGAATTTTTTGCGACCTATCCGCACGTTAACCTTTTAAAAATCAATTTTTGAGCCATTATAAATCGTATATGAATTCATTATAAATTAATATTTCTAGCTTTTCCAAAGGTGCCCCTCACCCCTCTTATAAAAAGGCACTCATCATTCTCATTTCTTCACATCTTCAAAGCCTTTTGGATCAGCGAAACCCTGCCCATACACTCTCTAAAATTCCCTCACTACAACCTAGAGGCCTTATTTTGATCATAAAGCCAACCTAAAGAGCCCTTTTGATCAAATCAAAAGGAAGAACCCGAAGAAGAGGTAATGTTTTCACTACCCCTTTTCAAGTTCCTTTCTTCTTCCACATCTTCTTTCTTTGTTATTAGCATTCTAAAATAATAAATCCATTATAATATATATATTGTGATTTTATTATAAATATGGTACAACCATATTCAGTATTCTATCCACCCATTGAATAACATGTCACCATACGTGTGTACGTACGGCTTACCGTCTCCACGTCGTGGTGTAATTGTTATTCAATATATTATTATTTGGGTTGGTATAATAATGATGTGTAAATCCTTTAAATAATAAATATAACATGATAATGATTCTTTATATATGATATACCATCCATTTATATATTATTTTAAAATCAAAAGAATGATATTGTCGCTCGTGCGTACGTACGGACTACCGTCTCCACGAATGCGATGGGATTCTTTCTCCATCGTATCCATTCAAGTATAATTATCATTTGATTATTTAAAAATAATGTTTAAGGACTTGATATAATTATGGATATGAATAAGAAACATCCTATCCATAACAAACATGGCTTATGTAACAAAACCTATAAATGAAAATGAGTAAGTTAACACCTAAAATGATGATAATTCTAAGATATTATTAACAAAGAAATGTTAAAAGATCATATATGATATAATATTAATGTATATGATTCATGAATAATTTAATAACAATTATTTCAAAATTATACCGGAGGTTAACCTACCCCCAACCAAGGAAAAGTACAAGGTAATGGGTTTCTTAACTCAATCTTAATTTCGCGATAATTCCATGGTTCACCACTTAATTATTGCATGTGGTGTATGTGTACTGCCCATGATTGTATTGATTGTGTAATATAAATTAATTTATGGGTATTTACATCATTATGGTATGATCCTTCTTTCGTGGGTGTATGTTTCGTATGTTACCTAATCGATAAGGGTTTTGAAATTTCAATTTCCACTCATTTGGATTTACGCAAATTTCATTGATTATATTACCCCAATATTATGTGTTGAATAACTATTCATTTGATTATGTCATAATTTCCACTCCCCTTCCTGTGGATATACTTTTGATACACATAATCACTCCATTGATAATTTTTCAAGTCATTGATATGAATTTGATAAGCATAATTTTAACTCATTCTCCATTTGTTGAGTTAAACAACCAATTCGTTGGTGTTGTTTTTACAAGAATATGTGTGAATGTCCTTTGATTGTTTTACACTAAATATCCAATCATATTTAGTGTATTTATATTTTTCAAACATAACTATGTCGTTGATTTATCCTTAACCTATGGATACGGCCTTTATGAGATATTTCATCTCAATTTACATTCCATTGAGACTTCTTTGTTGTTATACACCAAATCACTTTTATGTGGTGTATATAACGTACTTTCACATAGTATATCATGAATTCCTTTATTCTCATTATATTTAAATGTTTTTATTACCTCAATTATTTGTATTCAAGTGTCTCTCTTTTGGTTAGAAACTCTAACTAAAATACCATTTTTAAATGTTTTAAAGACTTATTCTTCTAAATCATGCTCATTAATGTCCATGATTAAAAAATGGTTTTAAGGATTTATATATATGGGCATTAATTTTTTAAAATTAAAACTCCTTTTAAAAGTTTGAAAGTGTTATGGGACACTTTGATTCAAAAATCTATTTTTAAATAGCTTCTTGACAAATAGTGTGACTTTAAATGATTTCAAGAAAAAGGGGGATATTTCTATCAAATAGTTTGGATGATTATTTTCATCTATGTCAATATCCTTCATTATTATCGATTGAGGTTAATATGATACAATACAATCTTCCATATTGTATCAAATGATTTATGTTTGACTGTGGATGTTCTATTTTTATACCATTCATGGTTTTTGGATAAAGTATTGACATTTTGTATGCTAGTTTTAATACAAATGTTTATGTTATGTTTCAAACATTCAATATGAGGAATGCATTGGACTTAGTAACTGACGGGTGGAGCCTTCTATAGCTCCTCGATGCATCGGTGCTTCTCATGAGACAAACTAGTGTCTTGGCACAAGGCCTTGGCAAAATCTTATTT
This sequence comes from Viscum album, assembly GCA_963277665.1. Lineage (NCBI taxonomy): Eukaryota > Viridiplantae > Streptophyta > Magnoliopsida > Santalales > Viscaceae > Viscum > Viscum album. The sequence continues at coordinate 6,501,998 of OY728129.1, forward strand.
GTAGTCTTGGCAAGAGGCCATGGCTATGTGGTTATGATAGTCTGGCATTATGCATTCCATCATTGAAAGTGGTTATTGAAGTTTCATGTGATAATTCGACTAATATAATATCAATGTGACTAAGTAAATGGCTTTATTTTATTTAATCTTTTCCATTTTATGCTGAAGTTCTAGTTTAAAAGGCTTTTGTTAAAGTTATAAACTGCCTTAAGTGTTTATGCTTATCTATGAAAGCTTCTCCTATAATTTTATCCTTACTGAGCATCTGAGCTCACCCCTTTCAATGTTTTATTTTTCCCAGGATTATGAAGAAGTAATTTATGAATGACTTGTAGAGATAGTATGAGGGGATATGAAGACAATATGTTGTTGTAGTTTTTTTACCTTATGATATAATGTATGACTTATGAATATATCTATTGTTTCCAAGACTACTAAACTAATCAGTCTTTTGAGACTTGATCCGTTGTGGTCAAATCAATGTTATGTAATAATGCACAGACTCTTGGTATCTGGGGTCGGGGCATTAAAGTTGGTATCAGAGGAAGTTTAGTATAATCCTTGGAATCTAAATTTACATAAACTATGATTAGAGCACATAGACCTAAGATGAACTTTGAGGATTCGTATGGAATAACTTCTTAGAATTTTGGTATTGTAGAGATTTTTTGAGTTTTCCGAGAAATACATCCTTGTCTAGATACGAGCAGGTAGAGGCGGCTCTGGCACAGATGTACTAAGGGGTAAAACCAGAAAACACTGCTTTGAGCTAGACTCAAATGGGAACTGGTGTACGACAACGGGCCTTGCTGCACTCTTGGTTACGACACTCCCAGGGGATATGATTAGGATAATTTACATTTTCTTTACAAACCAATTTGAAGTAATATATATATATAAGATGAGAGTAAATGACTTGGTTAATAATAATATGTTTCAAATTGAGAATATGGTGATATGTTAATCTCTAAATGATTGTATGAATACTATTACTCACACAATGATTTCTGGTTTTAGTCAATGGCTCGATTCCAAGGAAGTCATAGTGACTTTGAGAATGATGTACAAGGTGGGAACGGTGGTGGAAATGAGCAACAAAATGGAATGTTGATAGGCGTAAAATATACCATCTTTATGCCAAATCAATTTTTCAAAAATATGATCATCAATATATATATATATATTAACCAATTACCGGACTCAACAAAGAAGAGAAAGGTGATGAATGATAAGAGCTCCAGTAGTGGAGACCATGGAGAAAGAAATCCTCAGTTTCCATCATGCAGGAAATGTGGAAGGAGACACCCAGGAAAGTGTCTCAATGGGACAATGAAATGCTTTACGTGCGGGAAGGAAGGACATAATATGAAGAATTGTCGATGAAAAATGAAGAGTACTATGGAAGAAAATAAAAATGGTTCCAAGAAACCATTTAAAATCATTTTCTGTAAATGTAGGGGACCTGGCCATTACCTGAGAGAATGTCCTATTCTATAGGATATTTTCTTGGTCAGAGAAGAATCTATGTGGAAATAAATGGTTGGATAAATGTTTAAAAATTATTAGTGATCCTTATTGATGGGTTTACTTTGGAATAATTTTCTCTTGTATTTGTAACCCTAATGTTTTCCATGTGAGAATGATATTTATGGAAGAATAATATTTTCACTTGTGGATATAGTTATAATTAACCATTTGGATTTATATGATCATTGGGTTTGATGGAATTACAATTTATTATAATTGGGATGAAAATGAAAGGTATGAAATAACATTTGTGGTTAAATTATGTTATGGTTATTTTAAGGAATTTATCTCATTTTGGTAATGTTATAAAATATAGTTTTTAAAAAAGGACAACATGTAGACCGTGTGACAACCCGTCACGTCGGACAAAGCTATGGGAATCGAACCCACAACCAAAGTGGGATTCAGATTTATCGCCTACCACTGGACTACGTGAAGTACCTGGTTAGTGTGACTATTATTTTTAGTTAAATGATTTTATTGATCAATAATAATTTGATTTGGGATCTTATGTCTTATCAAAAGAATACCCTTAGTATAGGAAAATGATTTGGTGCTTAAGTGATAAATGTTATTTTGGAAGTTATTTTCTTTCTTGAAAACACTATATGCCAAAGGAAAATAGACTAGTATGGGGTGTCATTTGTGGAGTAATGGTGGATTTTTATCTATGTTTTTATTGTGGATTTATAGTGATTTGGGTTATTTATGGAAATGATTAACCTATAAAAGAGAATATGTGATGAGGTTAATTATTTTTAAGTATGTGAATTTAATAGTATTTGATGTCATTTGGAGATACAATTTAACATGGGAGACTACATAATCAATTTCTTCTATGTTTTGGGTTTCAATATTAGTATGGATTATATTGAAGGATTTTAAGGACAATTGATTATTGAATGGTATTTATTGAACATTGGGGTATTAATGGTTTAATTTTAGAAATTAAGATTAGTGATTATTTATCTCAAGGTATATCCTTTTGGGGGATCAGTAGATCTTGTAATAACCATTTTGGTTTTGATTAATCTCTAAAGACAATGTAAATCTATAGTTTATCCTGCATGGATCATGTAATTCTATAGAAGTTTATTCTAGATCTTTCAGTGTGACCAAGTGTTCTTGAATTGTCATCGTTTAAAAAATGATTTAGTGGTGGAAATTTATTAAATAATGAAACTCTACTTAAAATGTATGTATATATCTTTATATTATTAGTCAATATCATAAATGAATTCCTCATCCTTATGTAATGTAACTTAAAACAAAAAATGTTGTCTGTTTACTTTTCCTACTAGGAGACTAATGATCGTTTGTCCCAACACAAGTTTGTAGTTTTCTTATTGTTAACTTTCTCCCGATCATGATTTTTATCCCTCTCCATCAGAACTTGTCACTTAGTTTATCATCCACATCCATGTTTTCCTACCTGGAATCCTAGTATGGGTTATCTTGGGTGAGCTTTAGACCCCTCTTTCATTCTTTTAAAGTGATAGTTTTATTGACTCTTTTTTCTGATGTGGGACTTTCCATTCTCTGGCCCAATTTTTAAAATTTCAAAGATGCAATTTATTGAAGGAGGGGTGAATGTAACACCCCAATCTTCAACGGTACACTTTTCTTTGAAATAATACAATAGCGTGTGTTGTACACAAAACTGAGTTCTAGTACACCACGACATTCCAAACTAGCCGTTCAGAAGAGGTTATGAATAGTATTCACTAAATTTTAAATATTATATTATCATAATAATTTTAATCAATATTATGTGTTTCTAAGACTTGATTTATGAACAAATTCATTTTTTGATATAAAAGAAGTATTTTTCAAAAAATGAAATTTTACCGCCTTTTAATGGAAAAGCCTTTTTAAAACCAGTATTTGAAACTTTTATATATAAAATTTGACAAAATGATATTCTTTTTTATAATCGGTACATAAGAATTTTGTATCAATAATGTTTTGTTACTTTTCGGATAACTTTTATATTTTGATGAATAGTGAAAATTACTAAATTTTAATTAAAAACAACTTTTTAAATAAAAATAATTCATAGTGATAAATTATATTATTGAATGGTTTTAAATTATAATTAGAATATATTTTTACCATTTTATCCAATGGTGTTCATTATAATTAATTTCACTTTGAAATTGGACCTAAACAATTCTCAATATTTTGATATATATTGTTTCTTAAAAACACGCTATTTGTTGTGACAGCGGGAATTAATTATAAAATTAATTCATGCAACTTATATGTTTAGAAATTTTTAAAATAGACATCATTTTTTAATTTGGAATATCAATTATATCTTAGGGTGAAATTTTGACATTGTTCTGAAAAACATCAATTTTTGATGAATAGTGAAACTACTAAGTGGTAGTAAAAAAAACTGAATTTTTCATAAAACATAATTTTACCGCTTTTGTGAATGGAATTTAGAAAATCTGAGAGACACGGTTAATATCAACATGTAAAATGTGGTTCAATGAGATGTAAATAATTTTTGGTGAATAGTAACTTTTTACTTTTATTTACCACTGTTAAAAGTAAATAGGGTAATTAAGGGTAAAATTGATATTAATATTACCCAAACACATGTCCTAATTCTATTGGACAAGTGTATATCGACCAAAAACAACCTTAGAAATAAAATATTATCATTTAGGTTCACTTGGATTAGATTAGGAGGTTTATTATTATTTAATTCAAAGAAGAGTTAAAAGAGTTAAAATCAAAGATTATTTACTAAAACATTTTTTATATACGGTTATACATAAGAGAAATTCGATTGTAAATATTAATTAGAAATATAATAAGATTTCCTACATAATGATATTTTATTTAAATTTTTTATAAATTATATAATTTAATATATTTATGACACAATGATGATACAATAATTACCATAATAGTGAAAAATTAAAATAATTGATATTATAAATACCCAAATAAATATAATTTAAGACATTTAATGAATTAAACTAATTTTATAGGATAATATGACATATTAGGATTTATTTAATTGACATTGTTCGAAGTAATAATTCTGTTATGAGTTTCAAAAAAATCAACTATTGAATAGTGTCAAAATTGACATAAAAGATTTTTAAAAAAATATTATATTATTAATTGATATTAAATTCCTAAAAATCTAAGGATCTGCCAAGAGACTTATATCATGATAGGTATATCATTAATGTACCACTTGGGGTTCTCTTGTATGTATATAGTAAGTTTATTAACTATATAATATAAAAATACAAAGTGATATGGTAAATGTCAAACTAATTAACTAAGAGTTAAAACTAAAATATAAGGATAATATAGTAACCCCAACCTGTCTAAATTCTATTGGTTGAATGGTTTTCGACCTATCCCCACCTTAACCTTTGAATAATCAACTTTGGAGCCATTAGAAATCGAATATGAATTTATTATGAATTAATATTTCTAACTTTCCAAAGGTGCCCCTCACCCCTCTTATAAAAGGACACTCTTCCTTCTAATTTATTCACACCGTCAAAGCCTTTTGGTTCGGCAGAACCCTGCCCAAATACTCTCTCAACTTCCCTCACTACAACATAGAGCCTTATTTTGATCAGAAAGCCAACCAAAGGATCCCTTTTGATCAAATCAAAAGGAAGAACCCGAAGAAGAGGTAATGTTTTCACTACCCCTTTTCAAGTTCCTTTCTTCTTCCACTTCTTCTTTCTTTGTTATTACCATTATAAAATAATAAATCCAGTATCATATATATACTGTGATGTTATTATAAATATGGTACAACAATATTCAGTATTCTATCCACCCTTTGAATAACATGTCACCATACGTGCGTACGTACGGCTTACCGTCTCCATGTCGTGGTGTAATTGTTATTCAATATATTATTATTTAGGTGGGTATAATAATGATTTTTAACTCATTTAAATAATATATATAACATTATAATGATTCTTTATATATTATATAACATCCATTTATATATTATTTTAATATCAAAAGAATGATATTGTCGCTCGTGCGTACGTACGGACTACTGTCTCCACGAACGCGATGAGATTTATTCTCCATCTTGTCCATTCAGTATAATTATCATTTGATGATTTAAAAATAATGTTTAAGGACTTGATATCATTATGGATATGATTAAGATACATCCTCTCCATAACTAACATGTCTTACGTATCAAAACATACAAATGAAAACGAGTAAGTTAACACCCGAAACGACGATAATTCTAAGATATTATTAAAAAAGCAATGTTAAAGATCATATATGATATCATATTAATGTATATGATTCATGAATAATTTAATAACAATTATTTAAACATTATACAGGAGTTTAACCTACTCCCAACCATGGAAAAGTACAAGTTATGGGTTTCTTAACTCACTCTTAATTTCATGAGAATTCCATGGTTCACCACTTAATTATTGCATGTGGTGTATGTGTACTGCCCGTGATTGTATTCATTGTGTAATATACTAAATTTATGGGTATCTACATTATCAGGGTATGATCCTTCTTTCATGGGTGTATGTTTCGTAAGTTACCTAATCGATAAGGGAATTTTAAATTTCAATTTCCACTCATTTGGTTTTACGCATATTTCATTGATTATATTACCCCAAGATTATGTGTGGAATAACCATTCATTTGATCATGTCATAATTTCCACTCCCCTTTCTATGGATATAATTTTGATACACATAATCACTCCATTTATAATTTCTCAAGTCATTGATATGAATTTGATAATAGTAATTTTAACTCATTCTCCATTTGTTGAGTTAAACATCCAATTCGTTGGTGTTGTTTTTACAAGAATATGTGTGAATGTCCTTTGATTGTTTTACACGGAATATCCAATCATATTTAGTGTATTTATATTTGTCACACATAATTATTTCGTTGATTTATCCTTAACCTAATGATACGGCCTTTATAAGAGATTGCATCTCAATTTAAATTCTATTGAGGCTTCTTTGTTGTTATACACCAAATCACTTTTATGTGGTGTATATAATGTACATTGACATAGTATATCATGAATTCTTATATTCTCATGATATTACAATGTTTTGATTACCACAATTATTTGTATTCAATTATCTCTCTTTTGGTTAAAAACTCTAACTAAAATATCATTTTTAAATGTTTTAAATACTTATTCTTCTAATGCTTTCTAATTTATGTCCATGTTTTCAAAATGGTTTTAAGGATTTATTTTTATGGACATTAATGTTTTAAAACTAAAACTCCTTTTAAAAGTTTTAAAGTGGTATGGGACACTTTGATTCAAAAATATATTTTTAAATAGCTTCTTGACAAATAGTGTTACTTTAAATGATTTCAAGAAAAAGGGGGATATTTCTCTCAAATATTTTTGATGATTATTTTCATCTCTGTCAATATCCTTCATTATTATCGATTGAGGTTAATATGATACAATACAATCTTCCATATAGTATCGAATGAGTTATGTTTTACTGTGGATGTACTATTTTCATACCATTCATGGTTTTTGTATAAAGTATTGACATTTCGTATGCTAGTTTTAATACGAATGTTTTTGTTATGTTTCAAACTTTTCATATGAGAACGCATTGGACTTAGTATGTGATGGGTGGAGCACGCTATAGCTCTTCGATGCATCGGTAGGTCTCATGAGACAAACTAGTTTCTTGGCAAAAGTCCTTGGAAAAATCTTATTTGTAGTCTTGGCACGAGTCCTGGGCTATGTGGTTATGATAGCCTGGCATTATGCATTCCATCATTATGAAAGTGGTTATGGATATTGCATGTGATCATTATACAAGTAGAATATCCATGTGAGTAAGTAAATGGATTTCTTTTATTTAATCTTTTCCATTTTATGCTGAAGTTTAAGTTTAAAATACTTTTGTTTTAGTTATAAACTACATTAAGTGTTTATGCTTACCTATGAAAGCTTATGCTATAATGTTATCCTTACTGATCATTTGAGATCACCCCTTTAAATGTTTTATTTTTCCCAGGATTATGAAGAAGTAATTTATGAATGACCTGCAGGGATATTATGAGGGGATATGAAGACAAGATGTTGTTGTAGTTTTTTTACCTTATGATGTAATGTAAGACTTATGAATATATCTAGTGTTTCCAAGACTACTAAACTAATCAGTCTTTCGATACATGATCCCTTGTGATCATGCCAATGTTATGTAATAATGCACCGAATCTTGGTATCTAGGGTCGGGACATTACAGAGATGGTATGATGTACATACAATTGAGTAACATTTCCATTTTCCAAATATCATTATCAAATGAAGGCAATTAATATTTACCATTATAGAATGATCATAATATAATATATATAGTATTATATAATAATACCTATTATCTAATTTTGAGTTTATTAAAATAGAATCACATCCCTTTGTGAATGTGATAGACCACACATATAAATGTGATGTTATAATCCTAATGTGAGTGATAGAGAAGGAAAGAATAAAAAATATACACTTTTTGTTGACATTATGATATGTATGTAACTTATATCATGATTGTTTTAGGCATATCATATTAAATCACTAAACTTACCTTTATTATAATCCAAATAAATTTTTAGTGAAAGAAAAATTATATCGCTTCGTGAGGCGATAGTCCATTGTACAAAGAAGAGACATTATAATACATTTAGAAAATGTAAATTAAAAATATTGGTATAATTAATTAAATTAAGTATATAAATTTTACATACATCAATATAAAAATCATTTATAGATGTTAATGGGAGAATGATTGACATTCATTTTTGAGATGGTAGTCGGTCGTACACGTGAACGATGATTTCGTAACCCATTTGATGAATGTGGTGATGTTTTTATGTCCCAAAAATGATATTATGAAATCCTAGTATAGGGAATGTGTTTATGTTATTATGTAATCTTCATATAAAAATAAATGAAGGAGGTTCGAAAGGGAATAAAATTTATGCCCTTATTGAAGAATATTATATCTTCTTTGGGTATCCCCCATGTTATTCATTAAACCATTCGAATAATAGATTTATTAAAAATATAAGTCATATATGATGCATGTAGTTATTCCAAGAAGATATTTGGGATGTTATTTGAAGAAAATAAGTGGTTTTATGGTGTTAATTACAGAGGATACACGTGTGCTTTTATAATTGAGGTGAGAGACAAACATGTAATTTTTTTTGAATAGAGTTAGGTGTACCCACATATTTAATGAAAACAGAAGCCCTGATATTTAATGAAAATTAATGAATGAGGGGAAAAGGTCTAATTATTTCCATTAAATTTATTTTGGTCCTGAATTGGGTAATTTTTACTTATTTTATTTTATGTATAGCCAGGTGGTATACAAGTTTTTACCTGAATCGTGGAAGTTAACATTAACTATTTTGACTAATAATTGTTGTCTAAAATTTAGTTTAAATTATTAAAAAAGATAAACAATTATTATTAAAAAGTGGAATATATATTTTAAAATTCACTTCATATAATTATAAAATTTCAATATAAATATGACCTTGTAGACCTGACAAGAATGTGGTGTTTTAATGTAATAATAAACAAAATATTTGATTTTATTAGGATAAACATTGATATGAAATTTATTATAATTACATATATTATATTAATTGATATATAATTAATTTTTGTATATTTAAAGAAATTTATAAAATTTATATCATTATAATTAATTTGAATTAAAATTCAACATCAAATTAGTGTTAATATTTATCACTATTCATTAAAAAATTAATCTTATCCAAAATATCATAAAAATTAACACAAATATAATAAAAATATTATAATGTGAAAATTTAATAATATTATTAAAAATCATATTACTAAATTTGTTAGATATGAATTTTAATTTATTTATGAAATATCCAAATAAACAATTTTTATGAAAAAATTCTATTTTTTAGAAACTATTTTTTCTTTATTATTGATTTTTGTCTTTTTTATAATAAATAGATATCCATAATATTTATATTTCTTAATTGTTATATCCATACCTTCCAATTTAATAGATTTGTATACATATAATATTAAATAATAATTTTTTATTAATATTTCACATTCCATTTAAATTTGTGGTTCATAAGAACCAAGAAAACCTTGATGGTCACTATAGAGAATGCTAAAATTAATGTAGAATGTAATTCAAATAAATTAAATGTTTTAGGTAACCTATGTTATCGAGGAGATTGAATTTATTTGAAAATAACTCTATTTTAATGTCTTAGAGTGTTATATTGTTTACTATGATTTATGTTTCATGTCACATTAGCTATCATATTAAAAGTTCTTATATTATATTATTTGGTTTTACATATAGAATAATATTAATCCAAAATATGTATACATTAATGTATTTTGATTAAATATTTATGTTCTAAAATCCTAGAATAATATTGAAAAATTTTACCCAAAGATGATGGAGAAATCATCCTTTGATATTCGACTACTTCTATGAAAGATTGAGTTTTCATTAAATGGTCAATGACTGTTAAAGGATCAAGTTATTTTAAATTTGACTAATGTGATAATTTTGATTAGAAAATTACTTATATTTATGAACTATGTGATTATTTTGGAAACATGTGATTTGAACCCATATTTGATAATAAAAATTCTGATGGATTGAACTTGATTTTCGATAACCCAATTCTATAATGATGGATAAAGTGAAAAAAAGTGTTCTTCCAAGACAACTTATACACATATTATCAACCACATATATATAGTAATAATAATCTTTGATGAAGTTATTATAACTATAAGGATATTATAAAATTTCATAAAAACATTACTTTTTATCTTAACCAGAACCTTAGTTTTTAGAGGAAGGCTTATGGGATGAACATGCGGTCTTAGTAATCCAACAAAAATTAAATGATTTAAAGAGTAATAGGACATGCGAATTAGATAACAGAAATTAAAAATATCATGTTATATGAACAAAATAATTTTTAGGAATAAATATTATTATAAATATTTTATCACTAAAAATATGGATAATCTAGTACCTAAATGTTATAATCAATAAGAACATTTTTATTATTTGGAGACCTTTGCACCTGTTGATAAACATAAAGACATTATGAAACCTATAGACAATGAAATGTATATTAATTTTAAAATATATCATATGGAAGTGAAATATTCATTGTTAAATGGATTTATATATAGGAAGATAATGCTGAAAATACTCCTAGTATTGAACGTCCCATTTGTCCAAATTTAGAATATTAAAACACAATGATGTTTATGTCAAAAAACATTCATCTAAAATATGTTATGATAATGTATATTATTTTATTTTGTAAAATTTATAATCATAAGTAAATAATAATCCTACTATTTTTAATAAATCATATTTCTAGGGTATTTTATTGGTGTAAATATATATTTATGATGGGATTTTCTATTATACAAATAATTAATATTTTAATTTTTTTATGAAACATGGAAAAATAATTGTAAATTATCAATATGGGAATGATAAATTGTAATATTGGTTTTCAAATGTATCAAAATTATTTTTTGAATATTCTAAATCAAATAATATACATACTTGACATTCATAAAAGGTTCATCCTTGAAATGGGTACGTACGCACTACTTTTATGGGTTATAATGATAATCAGGACTTGGTGGAGTGGGGAATCATAATGGAAAAAATATAAAATAGAATAATTGACTATATTATTATTATTTCTACTATACATGATATTATGTCTCTAGTATGTATTTTTGTGAAGATTTCTTGAAAATCCATTGAATCAAATTTCAAATATGCCAATGTTACTTTAAGGTATTTAAATGTATCCCATTCCATAAATGTTCAAAAAACATATTATTTTAATTTAACATTATATTTATATATAGAATTTAGTGGTTTTATAAAAGATAAAAAGACTATTTCATGATTATTCCATTTTAATGGTAAATATATGGTATTTTGGTCAAGTAAGAAAAAACACACTATATCTTTATATGCTGCTGGATAAGAATAAATCATTGATATCATTTTTTTTAAAAAACATTTTAAATAAAATAAGAAAAAAATGAATTTTGGATTCAACAATAATCCATTTTCAATTAAAATTGATAATACTATTGAAATCAAAATGTCAAATAATACAATAATTATTTATAGAAAAAATCATATAGATTAATGGTATCATTAATTGGGAAAAAATAAAAAAAATGGTTATATTTATATTGATTTTATCATGACAATTAATTATTTTTTGATGTTTTTATTATCCCTTTATTCTCTATCTTGTATAATTTCATAGATAGAGTGTAATTTGTTTGAATGTAATTGAATTTATTTCATCTTGATTTTTAAAAAATTTTATTTATGTTTTCTTATATATAAATTGTTATTTAAATATTAATTGAAATTAATTTATTCTAATATATTTCCATCTTTAAATGTTACATCTTTTATAAAAAAATTATTTTCATTTAGTTTATATTTTTTTTATTAGTTAAAATGAACCCAATAACAGTTGAATTTGTATGATTTTTTGGATTAGGGATGATGGCCTAATTTCTATTATGGTCTTTAAAAATTCTTTGTTAACAAAAATATCTTCTATATGTTGATGAAATATCACCCCTAGCCTCTAAAAATTCTCTCATCCTCCAACTAATCTATCATACATTGTTAAATTGAATCACACCGATGAGGAAAGCTATTGTTCATCAAAGAAATCCAAATACGGTGTGAGACATATAGGTTTTTCGAAGGAACGTCCATTAATATGGATTTAATAAAGGGGATAATTTTTTTTCTGAATATATAACTATTTAATAATGTTTCTTACTTTGTATTCGATGGTAATAAATCTAGATTCCTAAATGTGGATTGGTAAATGAGAGTTTGAAAAACATTTACTTCAAATTATCTAATATAGAGGATTTCATTTTGATGAACATCAATGGAAATTCATTTTAAGGTCATTAATTTGATTTGGATGTTACAATTCATTTTCACTATGAGTGGGGGGTAAATATTCATTCTTAATTTGGTTCTATCTTTTTTAGTATGACTAATATAGATTTTTAAATTTCTATATTGAACATATGATTTTGAAAAAACCCCATTGAATGACCTAAAATATAAGGGGAATGTTCGCATTAATTTTTTTAATTATGATATCTCATAGAGAAGTATTTTCAGATAATTTCTGGTGTTTATAGTTATTTTTTATAAATTTTTATTAATAATCTAAATCGAATCCTCCCATGAAACATTATTCTTATTACGCATCATTGCAACAAATGGAATGTATAACAAACCCACACTTTATTTCACATAAATAAAAGAATTATTATATAAATTAAGCTATATAAAAACCAAATGATTTATAATTATATTGTATTTTGGAATTAGGTACATAGAATAACATCTTGAACATGGGATACATCAACATTATTGATGTAAAGCCATAATATTTTAATGTAAGAACCTTGTATTTAATATCTTGTATGAAAAGAGACACCAAGAATGTAAGGGAATATAATATATAGAAACATTATAATATATTTAATATTTATAATATTATATATATATATATATTCCGGCGACACCAAGTTATTGTCTGTTACATGCAATAGCATCCTTCCTCGATAGCTTGCATTACACGCATGAACATGTTTCAAAAAATAACAATGTATTATTTAAATACTATTCGTCAATATATTTTGATATGTCCTAGACATTATTTTGGATATTATGAATAGTATTAAATACCTTATGAAAATTTTTGGATTATATAAATATAAAATTAATTCATATGTTATCAACTAATTAAAAATTAAAATAATAACAAATTGGATAAAATGCCAATATTTATAATTTTATGCTTTCGAAACACTTTTATCATAATAAATATAATTAAATAAAATAAGTTACAAATTTTAATTCAATGTATATATTATATATTAAATAATAAATTTTTATATCCATCCAATTTATTTTATAAGCATAATATTATATGAAGCCCAATTTTATACATAAAATCCTATATTTTAATTAAGGTATTGTTACATACTTTTAAAAGTGTATCTATTTTAAATCTAAAAATTGACATATTTATGAATTAATTATTTAAAGAAAATCATTATTGAACTAATAATTTCAAAATTAGCATCGGGTGATTTGTGGGTATTTTTATGAGAAACATCATTTTATGATTAATAATTAAAAAATAATGCATTTTACATAGAAACTACATTTTACATTATATAATTATTAATGGTGAATTATATAATAAATTATTCTTAAGGATAAATTATATCAATTATATATCTTTTAATAAAATTTATTTCTTATGACCCAATTTCAATTTTAGGATCAATATAAAAACAAAATAATCTTTTGAACATTTTTCTACTAAAACAAGTTAATTAATCTGTCTATGAGATTAGTATTTATATTAATTTCATAAATTTTTTAATTTTTTTTAGAAAAATATAAATAAACCATTATGATGAATATTTTATTTATATTTTAATATGATAAGAAATAATTTTTACTCAATTGATTAGTTAAATAATATATTGATTAAGGAAAAATTAATATTCATAAAGGAATAAACCATTAACATAAAGTCCCAAATAACCTATCCACTTTTCCAACACTCATTGGATGGACGTATATCATACATAAAAATTCCATTATTGAGATTGTATTGTTTTTTTGACATTTAATTAGGTATTAACATGTGTAATCTTAACTTGTTTTCAAAAATTCCAAGTGAGTCATTTTAATTCCCTATTAAAGGCCACAAACACTACCACTTATTTAAACCTCTTAAACCTCTTAATATCAGCCATTATTTGACCAAATATCTTTCCAAAATGCCTCCCCTAAATGTATAATCCTCCATTTGTGAATAAATACTTTCAAATATGTATTTTTGGTATAAAACAAAATATGTTACCTATAAAGAGGTAACGTCTTCTCTCAAGGTTTTTAGTTAAAATTACATCATCAACTCCCTATAGTCTTATTATTATATTATTACATAAATGGCCAGTTTCGAAAATATACTATATTGTTATTCTTTTATTATTTTCAACTAGACATACACAATCTTCAATCTAATGGGTAACAGACGTATTGTTTCTGTGTACGGTGAAATATTATCGAACGAAATGATGAATTTTTATTTATTCTTAACCAACTATAATGATCTCTATAATGATGGGAAATATATTTATATTTTTTCTATTAAATTCTTAAATCATTTATTCTTCATTTTGTTTTTTAATGTAACTCTATCTTTCAAGAACGTGTAAATTTGATAATTTCATTTAAGGATGTTTGGAATACTTCCCCCTCAAAGTGATATGACTCGTTTATAATATACATAGAATGGATAAAGGATTATTATAATTAACATATGTTACATATATAAAATATATATGGTAAAATAATTACAATATAAATATTTTATCTTTATCTTTCATTCTTCTATTATAGAAGTTAAATGAATGTAGCGTTCATGCATACGTATAACCTACAATCTCCATGAAATGTGAAATTCATTTATAATCTTAAATTACTATAGACTACTCTAAATACATAAGTATTGAACATATATGATAATTTGGAATTTTTTTAAATTCTTGAGATGCGGAAATAATATTGTAATTAACTGTAACAACAAATAAAATGTCTACATATACATGAGAAAACAAGGAAATTAACTCTCGAAATAGTTAAAATACAAAAATAATATTAACAAATGATTAATTTAATATTATTAGAAATTAATAAATGGTATTATAAACATGAAATTGTTTTGGTTATTATTTAGTAACATATTTTAAATAGCTATACATTTGGTTAATAATGAGGAAACAAAAATGAAGGATATGGTTGATGCAGTTTTCTAAATTTACGTTATTTTGATATTTTCTTATTATTATAAACCTAGTTTATTTTATATAGTGTGTATAATACAATTTTAAATGATATATAATCAATCAATTTGTTACCTTGATATTATGAATTCCATTTAATTTTATTTCTTTTATGAGTATTATGATTTAAAATGTTTCAATGTTGTATGTGACACTTTGGAATGTTTAATGAATATTTTCCTCAATAATAACCTTAATGCCATTTCAATGGTATTAAAATTTTATGAATTCATATAATTATTTTTCAATATAAAATATCATTATAATATAGTTATTCATGACCAATTTCAATTATTAGAACCATTTTTCATCTCTTTGGTACTGAAATTTATTTTGGAAATGTTTTTAAAATAACACTACTATTTTCCCTCTCCTTAGCTGGAGAGCCCATTTTCGTCTAAAAATCATATTTTACTAAAATGATTTAAAAACGTATTTTTAAATCATAAAATTTATATGGATTTACAATATTTCATTTCATTAAATCATCCCTTGAATGTTTAAATAGTTACTTTTTATTAAAATATTTTTCAAATGCATTTTCAATGAAAATTGTTTTCAAATGTTCTTTCAAAATAAAAAGATACTTTTCGAAATAATTTTTTAAAGGTATTTTTATAATATATCCATTCATAAAAAACATAAACACTTTATATTACTCAACATGGGTCATGTTATAATGATACTATCATTAATATTCCTTTGGATTGTTTTGGATTTATTTGGCCATTAATAGTATTCACAATCACTTCCTAGATTTCTATTTCTCCCTTGAAATATTAAATTTACTATGATCATTGGACATTGAATTTACAATAAATATCCATATACAATTTCATGGATATTATTATTTCCTAAAATATAAACATTTTTTATCTGGTGTTTACACATAGATTTATTTGATTATTTCTGAAAATATTGACAAACCCATATCCTGAATTTAATAATGATATTTTATAACTAACTTAGTTTATTTGAATGATTTGGAAATGAAATCTATCGGTTGGGGAATTATTAATGAAATCACTTTGAGATAGAGACTAGTTAATAAAAAATATATGGGTTGAGGACCTGTTAATCAAATCCCCTCAATCAATCAGTAATCTCAATGGATGAAGAATTTTTGTATATTAGAAAAGTTTAAACTATCCCGTGACAGTAAATGGGTCATATACCTGGGAAAAATGACATCAAATAAGTATATATTTATGTAATTGTTAATTCTCATATTATACATCTATGGGATTTTTAATCTACATATCTATGGTTAAATTTATAATTTATTTCAATGAATTAAAGGATTTTTTTTCCGTTTTATACATCTCCACATTAATAGTTCCATATCTAGTTATATGAATGGAATTTGATATCAGTTATTCAACATACCATTTTAATTTATCCTTATTTATTCACTATGGATTCCTCTAAAATTTTACCTACTAACAATTTTATGTCACCCTTATTTTGTTTCATTCCATAGGTTATGAAGAAGAAATTATTTAGTAGGAATCCAAGAATGCAATATATTTTATTTATATATAACATGTTTATATATCCGTTTTATGAATGTATTATGGGTATCATGTATGTAATATAGATTTTAAAAAATAATAAAATATATTTTCTTGTGGAATTATTCTATGAAAATAATACTAATGTAATAAAAAAATTCACCGGCTCCTAGTTTATGGGGTCAGGGAGTTACAATTAGTATCAATGGAAGTTTAGTAGTAACCTTGGAATCTAGAATTAGATAACATATATTAGGGATCACAACCCTATGTTAGAAATTGAGGATAAATATAAATGATCATACTTTAATTTTAGTATGGTTGTTATTATATGGATATTTTCAAAAATGAATCACTATTTTGATACTACAAGTGGACATGTTTCTTGCACATATATACCATGAAGTAGTTAAAAAAAAGGTGTTCGGGGCCTAACTCAATGTAACCTATAAATGAAAATGAGCCTTACTGTGCACCTAGTTTGACACTCCTAGGAGATATGTTTTTTATAGAAAAAAATTTCACTACCTACCATTATAAAGGACCGAGAAGTAATTTTTTTCCTTGGTAACTATAGTTTTTAATTCTATGATTCACAATGCATAAAATTATATCATGTGTAATAACATATAAATAGTTATACAAAAGTTATAATTTTATGAGATAATACAGTATATCCCATTAATTAGAAATTGATCCTCAAAGAAGGAATGAGAACTCCAAAAATATACATTATCCTAAGAATGACCATATCTTTCATGGTCCAAAACCAACATTTAAAGGGAGACAGTCTCCAATGTATTATAATCATATGAGAAATTAGTATCATATGTTAAAAGGATAGTTAATATATTATACATTTACTATGACATTTATGGGGTGTATGAGATGAAGGAGATGGTAGGAAAAAAGGTAGATAAATTGAAGGAGGGAATGAAGGATTTTTTCACATGTGATAATTTTTTTAAGAATCACATTAGTAATTTCATAAAAGAAATTGGAGATGTATACATTATTTGAAATAACTTATACCATTATTTTTATTTTAATGTTATGAAATGTCTTTGCAAATGTACAATGACTCAAATTCAAGAAAATTAGATACTATGAAAATTAATGTCTCACGTCTCAAAGTAGTATACCTCAATCGATGATATTGGATAATAATGATTTTATGTAACTAACATAGATTTGGAGTTATGATTAATGTTATTATTTAATAACTATTTCATTAAAATATTTTATCATTAATGTATTGGTTATAAGAATTCTATAATATTTTATTATTATACTGCAATAATTTTTCATTATGGATTTGAGATTGTATGTTTAATGGTAACATGAAATTTTATATAGTTGATATTGAATATTTTCCAAAAACTACTAATTGATGGAATGAAAACCATTACTATTTTCTTGGTGCTAAAAAATGATGATGAAATTGTTGATATGGGAAAATTATGATTACCTTATAACTAATTAATGAAATTAATACAAGCGTACTATGATAGCATTGATAGACCTTACAACACTTATGGATTAAAAAATCCAATAACATGGGTCGTAAATACTTAATAAGGATGAATTCTTGTTTCCAATGAGGTTTTATGGTGATTATCATTATAATCATATTTCAAGAATAAATTAAATCATGTTATTCACATGATTGGAATGTTAAAATTTAGAGCCACATAATTTTTATTAAATATAGTGATATGTTCATTTTGGAAATTCAATGGTTGTCCTTTAATTGTGATTGGATCATAATCTGTTAAACAATTTTGACATTTATGAAATATATAATTACTGGATAATATTTTAAAGGTTAATATATTACATCACTATAAGATGAATTATTTCATATAAAATAATGTAGAAATAGTTCACGGAATAATATATAGAAAATAATATGTTTATAGAAAAATATATTTACTTATATTCCTAAAGTGTGAAGGAATTACATAACTATAGACAATGGGGATTTGAAATTATAATGTTTTCAAAATATAATCATCTATGCTGATATAAATTTAATTAATTCACATAACTAGATTATGGATTTGATGCCTTCAAAATCCCCCTATACATGTTCTCTAATAGTCTCCAACAAAAAATTATTTTTTTAATATTCTCTTGTATCTTGGTTTCCACTTCCCACCTATGTTCTCCTACTAAGGAACCTGGATACATGAACATTTTACATTCCATTCACTCTTATTAAAAATATGTGTTATTAATAAAATTTATGACATGGATTTTCATGAAGAGTTTATTTTCAATCAATTTATTACCATGATAATATAAAAATTGTCAGGATGTGATTTAATTAATGCTGGGAGAATGTGAAACCTAGAAATACTACTGTATAAACCATGTATTTGATAGCGTGTCAGAAACAAACCACTAATAATTTAAGGGAATATAATATCTTGATACTTAATAATATATTTAAAATAATAATATATTATATATATACATGACAAAAATTAATTACATTGTGTTACAAGAAAGAGAGTCTTTCTTGTATGGCTTGAGTTACCTGCAAGACAGATTTTCAACTAACAAAAATGTATTATTAAAAATCATTATTTAATATAATATGATATAAAATAGTAGTTATATTAGTGATATTCAATATTATTAACGTTATTATGAATATTTATGGGTTATATAAATATAAAATGATTTCATGGGTTATCAATTAATGAAAAATAAAAATAAGATCTAATTGGATATATAAAGTTATGTTATTATTTTTATGCATCAACATGGGTTTTGCCTTAATAAAACTAAATAGTACAATTATTTAACTATTTTAATGATATATATATTATATATAATAATTAATATATTTTTTATAATCATACAATTAAATTTATAAGATTAAGATAAAAAACACAATTTAATACTTGAAAACTCATATATTCATTACAGAATTATTACTGCCTTTTAATGGATACAATATTTTGAATGGGCTATTTGACTCATATGTCAAATTAATTTTATAAAATAATATTCATTTTATAATTAATAATTTCGAAATTACATTTGGGTGAATTTTTGGTATTTGTATGAGAATCATCATCTATTGATGAATACTGAAAAAATGCAACATTTTAATTAAACAATGACCTTTTTAATATAAGTATTAATATTATATTAAATATTAAATTTGTTTTAATGTCACATTATATAAATGATAAATATATTAATATAATTTCTTTCAGTATAACCAATTTCAATTTGAAATTGAAAATAATAATATAACAATTTGTTTTATAAAATTTCTTCTAAAACCAATTAATTCACTTATCTCTGAGATGCGCATTAATATTACTTTTTCCTATTTTGTGAATTGAATTTCAAAAAGAACACATAAACCATTGTAATAAATATGATATTTATATTCTAATAATATAAATATAAATTTGAACCAAAATTATTAGAAAATGTTGTTAATATTAATTATTGTGATTAAAGAAAAATTAAGCATCATAAAGGACTACACCTTTCACTCAAGGGCACAAATGTCCTAGTACCTTTTCCAACTCCCATTGGATAGAAATATAATCTCTGAAAATCTTATACTACTTATTATGTAAGGTTTTTAGGATATTTCATTATGTATGAACATGTGTATACCTGAAATGGTTTATAAAAATTTGAGTGAGTCATTTTCATTCCCTATAAGAGGCCACCGCCTTTCACACTTATTAACTCCTCTAAAAAATATAAAATTATTCAATTATGTAACCAAATAGCTTCTCAAAATCAATCTCTTATAAATATATGCTTCTTAATGGATAGAAATCAATCGAGGGATGTCTTTTGGAATAAACTTAAAAAAGTTTACTGATTAAGAGGTATGGTATTCTCTGAAGCTGTTAGTTTCATTTCCATTTACCACTGAATATACCTTTATTACAATTTTTTTACATGAAAACATTATCATAAAAATTATATGATGTTTTTTTGTTAATATTTTCACCAAACCCTACACAAACCTACATATAATGGGTAACGATTATATTGTTTATGTGTACGGTGAACTACTACATCACGAAATGATGATTGTTCATGTTTACTCTACCACCTATCATGGTGGACATTATGATGGACACTATATTTATAATTTTTATTAAATATTTTTAAAATTTACTTATTATTATGTAATTTTATTTATAACATAAAACATTTCTTTACGTCTTGTGAAAATACATTAACTTCATTTGAGAAAGTGTGGACTACCACTCGCTCAGTGTGATATGTCTCATTCATTCCATACATTGATCATATAATGCATGTATATAATAAATATAAGTTAAATATATAACATAGATGTTATTTTGAAATATAAAAATATATTTGTATCATTTATATTTCATTCATTTAATACAAAAATGAAATGATTGTAGCCTTCAGGTGTATGTACGACCTACCCTCTCCATGAATGATGCACTTAATTTATAATCACCATTTATTATGGACTATTATAAATACATATGTGAAAAATATAAAATAGTATTTATTCATAAATTACATCCTTTATCTGATTAAATCATGATCTAATTAACAGGAACAAAAAATCAAAAGTCAAAAGATACTTGAGAAAAGTCGGGAATTAACACCCAAAATAGTTAAAATAATGAAAGAGTGTTTACAAAAAGGTAATTAAATGTTATATGAAGATAATATACGGTATTATAAACATTATTTAGGTTATTTTATAATTTACTAACACAATTTAATCAATTATACGAGAGGATAAAGACCATACAAGAAAAATGAAGGATTAGGTAAGGGATTTCATCAAAATTTACATTCTATTGAGATTTATTTGTTGTTATAAAACTATTTTCATTGATACGGTGAATCTACTTCCATTTTACATGATATATCATGATAATATTTATCCTCATGATATTATATTATATTTCTAATATTATTCCTTCATAATTTTTATGATTTAAAATGATTCAAATTTTTAGGGGACAGTATGGAATGTTTAAAAATTATTTTCCTCAATAATAACCTTAGTGACCATTCAATGATATTTACATTTTATGAAATTATTTAACCATTTCTCAATAAATCATTTCATTATAATTTGGTTATTAATGACCACTTTCAATCATTATTAAAATAATTAGTGAATTTTTTTGAAAATGTCTTTCATAAAAACCCTAATTTGTTTCACTCTTTAGTCAAAGAACATATTTTTTTCTAAAAATAGTGATTTACTAAAAAAAATATAAAAAGTTTTCTTTAAATGATTGTTAAATAAATATTTAAATTTTTTTTCTAGGATTTTCAAAGGAATATTCATTTCTCACTCCAAACTAGTCAAATTTTGAAACGTTGACCATACAAAAGGAATGTTCTTTTTACCTCATAAAATATTTATGGATTTACCCTTAATGATTTCATTGAATACACAATTTCATATTCAAAAGGATTTATATTTAAGTAATATTTTCAAAATTTATTTTCAATGAATTTTTTTTCTAATATATTATCAAAACAAATAGATATTTTTCATCATGAATGTATTATAATGTATGTTATATAATATTTTTATTAGTTCATAAAAATAAAACATTATATTATTAAATATGTGCTATTTTGTATTGATATAATCATTAATATTCATATGTATGGTTTATGATTCATTTTTCGATGGATAATATTCATATTCACATCCATGATTCCTTTTTCGCCATGAAATATTGAATTTTCTATGATCATTGAAAAATTAATTTCCCATTAATATCTATATCATTTTTCATAGATATGATTATTTCTTGAACTACATACCATTTTTCATTAGTTTTGTACATCGATTTTTATATGATTATTTAGGGAAATAATGATTTACATATATCTTTTATTTAATAAGGATATCTTATAAATAATATAGTTTATTTAAATTCATTAGACATTCATTACATCCATTGGGGTCTGGTTAATAAAAACCATAGGCGTTATAGACAAGTTAATACAAACTCCACAGATTTGGTACATGTTAATTAATGTAATTAGATACATTGATAGTATCATGGGATGAATTAGTTAAGTAAACTGACAATGTTTAAATTATATCTTTAGAGTAAAGGATTCATGTTATTGGTAAACATGAAATTTGATAATTTAGAATTACCTTCATTGAGAATTTACTTTTTATTTTTCCATGATTTTTTTCATCAACATGTCTATAAGGTCATTTAATTTTCTAATAACTTAATAAACATAATGTATTCTCAGTTTCAATCATTTTCACATTGATATTTCCATAAATAATTATTTGAATGGCATGTGTTATTGGTTATTTACATTTCCATGTTAATTTATTTCTTTTAAATAACTATTTATTCTTATTTATATTCCCTAACATATCATTTGAGCTGATACTTATTATATTTCATTTCACAGGTTATGAAGAATAAATCTTTGAACAATAAAACAAATATGTAATTCATTTTATTTTTTATGTGGCATGATAGTATTTCATATTTTCTAATTTATTATGGGTATCATATTTGTAATATGGATTTCAAAAACTACTAATTTGAATGGTCATTCTATATTTAAATTCCTTGTAATTGTTCCAATGTAACAAAATAATGCACCAGCTTTGGGCTTCATCAGTCAGGGTATTATGATTGAAAAATCCGTAAAATAATTATAATATTCCATGGATTAGTAAAACATATTTGGATTTCCTGGGAGGAAACAAATGAAATGGGAGAGATATATGGCCTAGTAAGGTAATGAGATAGGAATAACATGAAGAAGATAATAAATATTATAAAATATTAATATGAATGTGGAATAAAATGATCATTAATAATAATACATAATATATTAACATAATCAAAACATGAGAAATGTCACAAAAGCATAAAACATAACATCATAGGTCAAGGATAAATCAACTACGAATTCATGAAGGGAAAAGTCCCATAAAGGAATGACATTCAATTCCTATCCCAAAAGGTTGTCTTGTGATACTAAACATGACATAATGTATTGTTGTACTATACAATTTTTGGCACACCTATCACATTTATTTCATTCTCATTATTAACTGTGCCACATAGAACAAAACACTTGGATTCTAATATCATAATAATATTTTCTGTGATAAATTAATTTTGGAAAAATTCATTTAATTCTCTAATAAAATAATATATGTGTATAATGGGGATTACTATTGATTGGATAATGGGAATGGTATTTTTTACAAAATAGCTTCAAGATGGAAAATCATGGTGATGATTCTATACGTAATGATGTCACATTACAATTCATAAAAATAGTTGTTGATAGAGAAAGTGGTGTATAATAATTTGGACATAAATTTTTCATTATTAGGTACATGTTATGTCTTATCCCAATATTTGGAAAGCAAAATATATTGCATATGTTCCTAATGAAACTTGTATAAAAAGAGGAGGTTAGGATCCATTATATATTTTTGATATAGTAACAGATTAGGTTAGATTTAAAATGTGGAAGTGGAAATGATCCCGCATTAAAAAAACCAAAATTATATATTATGGGAATGATTAAAAATTAAATACCATATGATCAAATGAATCTAAAAATACTACTTTCAAAGAAGATTCTAGAATTTGAAAGGATGGAAAAAGTTTCCTTAATTGAGTGTGTGATTCCAAAATCATAGGAGGGTCTCCACGAGATATATAAGGAACCATTAGAGGATTATATATATAAGAGGATAGATTTTTAAAGTCATCTATGTAGTTTTATGGATGATAAATAGGATTTTGGGAGAGTTTATATAAGAAAATAGAGGGATTTTGTTATTATTTAGGTTTTGGAATATACATAATAAAATAACAAAACTAGTAACCATCACATGGTTTTTTCCATGGTTTCATTACAAATGGGATTGGTTCTCATTATTTTATTAGGATGTAGGAATCAACTAAAAATAACAATATTCTTCTATATGTGGGGATGAATGAAACCATTATTTGATTGAATTTAAAAGAATAAATTATAAAAAAATGTCTTTGAGGATTGATAATGTATTTAAAAAATGATTAAAATATACATAAAATAAAATACAATTAATGATCGGAAATATATTTGGTCTTAGATACGATTTATAATACTTATTACATTACTTTAGTTAGATTAAAATGTAAAACTATAGAAATTATATTTATAAAAAAATTATTTTTTTCCTGAATATTTGACTGTCTCCAAAAATTATGAAAAACTCACCATGGGATAATTTCAACGTTCTTATTTTAAAAATAATATTCTTTTTATGTAATAAATATTCTATATATGTGAATTTTAAATTTTAATATAAAAATAGTATTTATTATGAAATTTTGTGTTTTTTAAAATAGTAGTTTTCAAAAAAAATCTAAAAAATTACATTTGACTTCATAAAAATTATATTATCAGTTAAATATGATAATAAATAACAAATAATAATATTTTATTTTAATATAATTTATTTTAAAAAGTATTTTAATTTATGAAAAAATATTACTTAATAGATTTTGAATATTACCTAAAGATTAGATTTATATTTTATTATGTAAAAATAAAAATCAATTATAATGTAACAATAATAGGATGGAAATATATTTAAAATTATATATAAATAATGTACATAATCAAAATTATAAGGTCTTAATAAATGTCTATTTATTACACCAAAAAACATCCTAATAATATGGTGTGCGACGATGGGACATTTAAAGAGTTGTTCAACAAAGAGGGTTTGGACCGTGATCTCGATGAGATTGAAATTCTCCTATAAATAGTTTCCCTTATGATTTTGTTGTTGAATTATAGATATGATTTTTTCAAAGTAATGTACCATAAATGGTATCTCCCTTGGAAGATTCTATAAATGGGATTCCTAGGTTATGATCATGCTGGTTACGTTCATCGCTTTGTTTATCATTAATAATTTGATTTTTTAAAACCCTTTATTTATACTAATCAAGTGATCATTGTTTAATAACTATTCTATCACTGGTAATGATTCATAATAGTCAATTGAAAATGATAAGATATAATAAACCCAAAGGATTGATTTTTTAATCTATACCCATCTTTCATAATAAGACATTAATATATATCAAGAAGGGGAATTTTGTTTTATAGTAGTTTGGTTTCTTATAATAACCGCCCCTTAAGAAGTAATTCCAACAATATTTTGTGTTCCCACACTATAATATATAATGGTAAATGTACTTAATCATATAGACTAGTTCCCACATCATTTCTTCAAACTTATGGTTTCTACAGCACTCATTGACATTGTGAATTATCTTATTTCATTGATCATTTTCTATACGACCTAAGATCATCATTGAATAATACTCATAATAAAAGAAATTTATTAATGGTACATCCTCTAGATTGACATAATGTGATAGTTCAGGTATTTAATTTCTCAATTGGGATACATGGAATACATAATGTACTTAAGATATGTTTAGTGTTAGTACTAGTAGATATGACACTACTCCGATTCGATCATGGATCTCTAAGGGGATTATTTATCATGGAATATAACTTCCCTTCGTAAAAAATATCAAAAAATTCTTCCATTTACATATGTGGAAGAATACCATGTCTATAACGTAAAAATATATTTTTCATCAATAATTTTCATCGTAGTTCATCAAACAACTCTAGCATGCATTATTTGCTGATGAATAGTCATAACATTTTCCACCATTTACATGATCGTTCCTTGACCTATAAAATTTCATTGAAACCCTTTGTCATAACATGCAGGTGTTCTAAACCTCTTCCCATAAATGGTTTTAGAGGGATCCATTTGGATGAACATTTGAAAACTATTGTTGTAATATAACTCCAAAAAAGAAATATGTTATTACCATCCTCATGTATATTCCATAGAACATTATTGATATATGTTTTACAAGTTATAAATAGATGGATCTAATTATTAATTAGATTGTGGTTGATCGGTTGTACAAGAGTTCTACTCAGTGTTTAAATCTTGTTAGATTGTTTTCCAGAATATGTAGGTGATTTTAAATCTGAATTAGATACAATGGAGAGTTGTGCTACATGAAACATTACAACTACTCTGATGTATATATGTGAAAGTTGACCCATAGGTAATTCCTATCAAATTATAAAAAAAATGAGATATCCTTGCGTGAGTATCCAAAATAACCCATAGAGCATTGTTTCCCCTTGATTTCAGTGGATGTTCAATAAAAATGTTCATGGTGACGTTCTCCTTGTTCCATGTTGATATATGTAATGGTTGGATCATCCCCATAGACTTATTCCTTTGATCCTTCACATACTGACATACTAGGAACATTGATTTATATTTATTTCTCTCCTCCTTCATATTGTTCCACAAATAAATTTTATAGAGATCTTGATACATAATTATGATTTATAGGTTAATAGATAACGTTGAACTATGAAAATCATCCAAAATATCCTTCTTTAACTATGATTCAACAGAACACATAATCTACCCACAAATATCACAAATCCTACTTTACCATTTTTAAAATCCATGGATTTCTTCTTTATTTTTGGAATTAAACTTTTTATTAATTTTCAAATAATATAGTTTTTCATCTGTTATTTTCTAAATGAGTTATGTTTGTGAAATCAATTGAGAAATTATTTATGATTTTCCTAGCTTAATTATATCCATATCAATTCTTTATGAGATCTTAGATGACCGGATCCTTCTCAATTATCCATAATGATAACGATGCATTATCATTTCTACTAATATAATCCACCTCTTTATTTTCATCACATGGATAGTACTAGACTGAATAACCAAAATCCTTGATGAGCTCTAACCATATTCACCAGATAATATTAGTATCTTTGTATGTGAATATATTTTTGAGGCTCTTGTGGTCAATATATATATCATACTTATCCCTATAGAGATCATTCCACTGTATCATAAATGAAATGATCATAATTTACAACTCAAGATCATTCAAGGGATAATTTTACTCATGAATTTGTAAATAACATGAAGTATAAGATATGGATATTTAATTATACATAAATACACAACCCAATCCCTTCTTCGTAGCATTTCTAAATACAATGAATAATTATCCTCTTTATGGTAGTGTGAGGACATGCATATTGATAAGACTCGTTTTCAACTCCATGATTTTTTTCACATTTATAATTCCCTGAAAACATTACTAATTTTTTATTTAGTATGGTTATATGGTTTTATTCATGTGATAAATTTATATCTAATTGGAGATATTACCCAGCTAATCGAAGGAAACTATGGATATCTATCATATATGTTTTTCTTGACCATCCATCAACTGCTTCCATCTTTTATGGGTATATAGATATGCCATTTCCTATGATTATTTGTCCAAGAATGATTCTTCCTTCAACTATAAATCACATTTTATATACATTTCCTAGACATTACCCTTTAGTATGGTATTTATGAGGGTTCTCAAATTCTTCTCATGATCCCCATTTCTTTGGGAGTATTTTAAAAAAATACTACCATAAAATATTCAATCTAATCTTTAAGGAGTCTATTCATCATGTCCATGGATATTTATGGAGAATTAGTGGGTCCAAATCAAATCACAATGATCTTATAGTGCTAAAAACATGTTTGAAATGTGTTGTTGGGGTATCTTCTATCTGTAAAATTATGTGATAATATCCCCAATGAAGATCCCTCTTGGAGAAGTATTGTGCACTATATAGATAATCAAACAGGTCAACATTCCATGGATGTTCATAATTTTTTTTACCATGATCTTTTTTAGATCACGATAATCAATGAAAAGGTGCATTTACCATCCCTTCTTCAGGATGAAGAGGAATAATACACCCCATCATGAAGTCGTTCGGTGTATTTTCCTATATCTATTTCTTCAACATATCAAGATCCAAAACAACCATTCAATATGGAACCTTGGAAAATGTTAATACCCTATGTATAATATTTATTGAAAAATCACCATTTTATATAGGATAATGACCATGCAATTCATTAGGGAACACAACAACATATTCTTTCCAAATATGAATCTCTTAGATGATGATTTTTTTCATCGGACTCAATAATTTAATCTAGTTACACATTTCCAATGGAAAATAATATCCATGCATTAAATAATGGTGTAATGAAGATTCATCCTCCTTGAACTTTTACAAAACCAGGTTTCAATTCAAAATATGAAGAGTGATTTCCTTCTCGCATCAATTTATGATGGATTTACATATAGAAATCTAATTCATGCAAAAAATCACATAAAATTACACCAAATTAAGTATTAAAATTTTCAGAGGGATGTTCATCAAACATAAATTTACATGGGAGTAATTATATATGTGGGTTTAAATATATAATTATTTACCATTTTCACCAATAGATCAACATCGATTAATTTTTGTGGTGGTTGAATAGTTATAACAAATTTTTCTGATATGAAAGAATGTGTATAAATATATACAATAACCATACCTTTATAATTCTTATTCTAGTTCCAATAATTAAATACATCAAAATCTTGTTTTAGAAAGAATAATTTTTAATCTCTTAAAAAAATAAAAAGGAGTATTATGACATTAATTGTATAACATATAAATTACAATTATTTTCTTAATTAATGAGTTTTTGGGAATCAATAATTTTTATACATGATATATATCCAAACATATATTCTTATGGGAGATTTTTTCCCCTTAATATTGTCTCATAATTAGATTGTACATTTAAAATTTAATATCTGTAGTGAATTTCCAAATAGTTGTGTAGTATGTCCTGTTTTTTTACAGTAGCTTACCCCGAGTCAGGACCGTGAGTCCTTTTCAGACTTATTACCTTCGGTACATCTTTAAAAAACCATATCCACATATAGGTTCTATAACACCATGATATTTTATGAGATGTATTATTTTAATTTATTTTTTGTCATGCGTGTTATTATAAACCAAGATTATCTTGCGCTATACGCAACACCGTATTAGCTTGCAGTATACGCAACACTATTATTGGATCGTCTTACACAAAATTTCAGGCTCATTTCATAGAAGTTATTCTACACAACATTGAGTGTATATAAATATATATTCAATGTATAAATGAAATATGGTTGTATTCTATTATACAAAACAATAAATGACTCTTGAACTATACACAACCCTGACTTGGATTAATTTACACGCAATCACGACCTTTCGCGATAACATGTGTTATGCGTAGTACCGGGTTTCACTAAAGGATATATTATTATATTATTATTATGAACTAGCCGTTATGAATAGTAATACCAACGTTTTGATATTTTATTTTTCAAAAAGGACTTCATTTTTGGATTTATAATATCGAAATTAACCTAGGTTGAATTATTGGTATTTTTTTTTGAAAACTTTCAATTTTGGATGAATAGTGAAAACACTAGGTTAGTATTTAAAAACAGACTTTTTATTTAAATAATTATTTATTTTATTTAAATTTATTTTAGGTATAAATTGATAAATAATACTGATATAAGTTCAATGAAATTCATTGGAGTCATTTTATAATAATTTTAGATATATGAAAATTTTATTGAACTTTTCACCATATTTTACCCACCTCCTAGAAAAATTTGAAAATTTACATAAAACATAATTTAACTGCTTCTGTGAGTGTAATATTTAAAATTTGAGGGACACAGTTAATATCAAGGAGTAAAATGTAGTTCAATAGGATAAAAATAATTTTTGGTGAATAGTAACTTTATACTTTTTTTACCACGGTTAAAAGTAAATAGGGTAATTAATGGTAAAAAATATATTATTATTACCGAAACACATATCCTAATTATATTGGATAAATTTAATTCGACCAAAAACAACCTTAGGAATAAAATATGCCCATTTAGGTCGACATGGATTAGATTAGGACATTTATTAATATTTTATTTAAAGAAGAGTTAAAATAGTTAAAATAATTATTTAATAACTAAAAAATTTTAATATAGGGTTATACATAAGATAAATTCGAAAATAAATATTCATTAGAAAGATATAAATATTTCCTACCTAATGGTATTTTATTTATAATTTTTAGAAATTATATAATTTAATTTAATTATAAATCAATGGGGATGCAGTAATTACGTAAATAATGAAATATTAAAATAAATGATATTATAAATACCCAAATTAATGTAATTTGAGACTTTTTTATGAATTCCACTAATTTTATTGGTTTGTATGACATCTTAGTATTTATTTAATTAACATAGTTCGAACTAATCGTGCTATTATGATTTTTACAAAAACCAATTACCAAATTGTGTCAAAATTGACATAAAATTGTTTTTAAAACAAATATTATATTATTAATTGTTATTTTATTTTTCAAAATCTACTGTTCGGCCAAATGACTTAAATAAGGTTATATATATTTATAATGAACCACTTGGGGTTATTTTGGCTTTTTATAGTATGTTTATTAACCATATATTGTAAGAAAACAAGAAGACATGGTAAAAGATTAATTATTTAACTTAGAGTTAAATTTAAATCGTAATGTTATAATAGTGACCTAATCTTGTCCAAAATCTATTGGTTGAGGGGATTTCGACCCATCCCCAACTTAGCATCAAAATAAATCTATTTAGAGCTATTAAAATCCTGATATGACTTCATTATAAAATAATACAATAAGTTTTTCATAAGATGCCCCTCTCCTCCCTTATAAAAGGGTACCTCCACCCTCTCCTCCTCACACCACATTGAGCCTTCAAGCTCGGCCAACCCCTGCCAATTTAACTTATCCACCTTCTTAGAAACATCCTAGAGGTCTTGGTATTCTTCAAAGATCATATTTAGTTCCCTAAGAGGAGGTTAAGATGAGGGGCTTCAAAGAAGAGGAGGTTCAGATACATACGAAGCATATCAGACATAAGGTAAGGGATAAATATTTCAATCTCATTCTTATTAGAAATTTTTTATCCGTAAGTATTTACTAGGGTTATTTTTTCTATCCATGTCCATATGTTCTCAAATTTTTTTCATAAAATGTTTACTTTTCTTCTAGGTATATTCAATGTCATTTTACCCTTTTTTACTTTTACCACTTCATATTGAAGGAATCTATCTTTTGTTTACCATACGAGTTACTTTTTGACTTTTCTGACAAAAGTACGAGGATAATGTTTTTTTAAATTATCCGGTGTAAATGGATTTTTACTATTTCATAATGCCTCATCTTCATGAAGAATCCTCTACAAGATTTCATGATTATTTTCAAAATAACCCTTTTCTTTTAAAATTGCATGACATTTTGTGAATATAAAATGATTTTGAAGAAGAAAAGATATTTTTCTCATGAATTCATTTCAGGTGTTTTATCAAAAACAATTTCCATCTAATATGACATTATTTCACATGTGTATGTTTGACGTATAATCTCTCTATGATTTACATGGTTTCACTTTACTTTTGATGAAATATCCATTTGTTTTATATAGATTATGTGATTATGGGATATTGTTTTTGAAACCCATTTTATTATTTGGGTTATGATGAATGATTTATGTTTATTTTTCAGCACAATTGAGAATGATTTCATTATGAGATGGGTGGGACCTATATCTCCCTCCAATTCATTCGGTAAAGATTTATATCTCATGATATAGACATGGCTGGAATGGTAAGTTAATCTGGTTCAGTGGTACAGGACTGGAACGAGGAGTGAACTTGATTCCGTAAGGGACTCTGTCCACTATGATGGTCTTGGCAGCAATGCCTTGGCTACTATGGAAAGCATAACATGTGCTTAATGGTTTCCAAAATTACATGTTTTATTCCCATTCTATTTTACCATGATTGATGTTCCTTTAAGATATATGCCTTATGTACTTACAACATTTATGTCTTTGCTCAATATTTTGATGTTTAGATTTTATGATCTAGTTTTTTCATTCAAATTTTTATGGATTGATTTATGTTCTCTATGATTTCCCTTACTGAGAATTTGAGCTCACCGTTTTTATGTTTTCTTTTCCCCAGGATATAATTAATGGTTTTAGGTAAGAAAACCAAAGGGTAAGATCTTTAAGGGAGATGTTGAAGATCATTCACCGTGACTAGAAGATTACGTTCAGAGTTTCAGAGAAACTAAACTAATATGGTCTTTGGGAATCTAATTTTATGATGTATTAAGTATTCCAAAAATTTAATGTAATGTCCATGTATGTCATGCTTTGGGTCTCTACAGGTTCCAACCAAATATGTATTTTATAGATAATTCCAATGATGTATACATATAAAAACTTGGTTATTATTTTTTATTCGTAGTTTTATCCATAAGGATTTCACTGGAGTTTTCTAATATTAATAAAAAAATAAACAGACATTCACTCTGATTCTAACTATAAGAAATATTCTCTATATTAATCATTAATACATGAAATATAAGATAAAATTTAACTTATTAAAACCAAAATGAACAATAATTTATGTTTGTTTTGGAATACGTACATAGATATACATCTTGAACATGGTATACAACAATATTATTGAAAAAATCATTAACTGTAAGGACCCGGAAATTAAATGGAATTTTTTTAAATACTATGAAATTTTACAAGTCTGCGGTTTCTAACGACACATGATTCCGAGGCCCGGTGTTCCCGGAATCAATTTCTGAAGTTTCTTTCAGGTACATTCAGTAAATGTACATGCTGGTTTTTCTATCTTTTGAACCGGTGCTCAGAATTGAAATCAAAAGAGACCGATGAACTCGTTGTGCCGATATTCGCTTAAGGGGACCTTTACATTAGTTGCGTTTTATGCGGGTTGAGCTTTAATTTTTGGGGATTTAGAATAAAATAAATAAAATTGAAGTACATAATTATATTTGAAGATGTTAGTTATATCCTATAAGGGGAAGTTATATGTGGGTCCCACACCCACATAACCTACCATGAGAGGATAATGTGAGGTGGGGCCCACACGAACCCCTAACCTTTCAACTCCCTTAAACCCCCCCCCCCCCATTAATTGCCCCTTAATTAATTTGACAACTCTCCCCTTAATCAATGTGATCTCTTCACCTCCCTCTCTCCCCCATTAATTTTATCCAACACTTTTAATTAATGAATTGAACCCTTCAATTAATTATTTAGAGTTTTTGAATTTTGAAAATTCTTGTGTGAATAAAATAATAGCCTTATCTATTATTTTAGTGTGGAATTCATTGGGCTGAGAGAATTTTGGGAGAGCTCTGGAGAAATAGAAGAACACCATTCATCTCTCAATGAAGAATATCTCCGATGAAAAATGTGAAGTCACCAACGAAACTTCTTCTTCAGGTACACTCCGACATCAATAGAATTGGCCTCCATCTTCTGCACCGCCTGACCTCCATGATGCTTGTCTTCCGCGAATCGTTGATGTGCTCCACTCTTGAAATCGAGGTTGGGGTTATTATTTGAATTATAAAATTACCTCTTTTAATAACCTCTTTCTTGGAAAGCATGGAGGGCATGGATCAACCAAAATGTGTTTATCCACAATTTGTATTAAATTTTAATGTTTAAATATTATGGATTTATGAACTTGATGAGCCACTTGCTACCGCTCTAACACAAAATAGTGTTGGCCAATCAAACATGGCCTGACCCCTCCGTAGTTCTTCTTGAATGTTGTGTTCATCAAAATGAATGGTGGCAGCTTTTCATTGGTGTGATGAATGGAGAAGCCCCTTTGATCCACCAAGAATCCCCTTCTATGTGCCTCCAAAACGAGAAAACGAGCTCTCGCAACCACTGAAAACTAGATTTTCTGCATAAGGTAAGAGGGGGAGAAAGAATGGGGAAAAGATGGGAAATCACGAGCAGGAAGGGACATAAACCCCTAGTTTTAAGTGGCCACACAACTTGGCCGCATGGTTTGGAAAACCATGTGCCAATCGTGCTATAGTTACTATCCCACCTGGGGACATCGTGCGGTTTGATAGCACGGTTTGGAAAACCATGTGCCAACTGTGTGGTAGCCACTGTCTCATATAGAGACTTCACAGGACATGGTCGCGCGGTTTGATTATACCATGCACAAACCATGCGCCCCTTTACAAACCTACATAACATTGGCCCGAGACAGTGTCTTTAGTATACCCCCTGGAGATTTGGGTTGAGATGAAGTATGGTCATGTTGGATCGATCACGAATCCAACTGAACCCCCGAACTAAAAGGTGAATATCTCTCAATCTGGGTGCTCGATTTAAGCATCTTCTATCGCATTGAGTTCCTTTTGACGAGACAGAACATTAGGGTATATAATTTCTAGACTTTGTGGTAGTTGATGTGATGACCCCTTTGCTCGAGAATCAGACACTCCAGGAATCAAGCATGCAGTGTGCGGGAACCCTAGAGATGGATGCGACTGCGATGTATACCAAATTGGAAACCCTTGTGTTTTTTGATAGGAAGACTACCTTATTGGAATCCTCTATGTGTTCGGTGAAGACAACTACCATACTGGAATCCTATGTGGGTTCAGCAACAATGACTACCATACTGAAATCCTCTGTGGGTTCGATAGTGATGACTAATGTTCCTGTATCCTATGTGGGTCCGACAGTTTGACTTATGATCTAGTATCCTATGTGGGTCCGAAAGTGTAGTTGGACTAGTATCCTTTGTGGGTTCGACCTCTTAGTTGGTCTGGTGTCTTATGTGGGTCTGACAGCTTAGATGAATCAGTGACTACATCTGATCATCTTTATCACTTTACGAAATAATGTTTACCTATGTGAGCTAAGTCTTGATTTCCAATCATTATCATCGACATTATTGACATATTTCCTATGTTAACTGGGTTGTCATTGGGCTCGAGAGTTGAAGCCGAACTGGGATTGATGACTTTGGTATATGTATGGGCATATACCTCAGTAGAGGTGGATGATACTTTGTGATTGTATCTTTCCTTTTGTGTTTTATCCATCGTGGATTATAGGAGACCTTTGGGGGTCTTGGGGTCCCTACTATGTGTCTTTATAATCATCCCTGCATGAGCTATGTCTGCACTACGTTCTGTTGGATGCAGACGACAGACAACACTGATCGTGTTAGAGACTTGTAGAGCTGGACGGTACCCGGAGGTGGATCACTTGGCAAGATGTACACATAGCGGAAGGACGGACCCGAGGTGATGAGGAGACGAACTGTGACCACCCTTCACGTGGGATCCCCAGAGGACGACTCAGTGGTTGCTGCTTTACTTTACTGTTGATGTACTTGTCTTTCTGTTGTACTGTACGTACTATTGGGATTTAATTTCCAGCCCCTTTCTTTTCATCACTTACTTTTGTATACAGTTTTACTTTGTGCATACTTCAGTTCCGTACTCTATTGTGTTTGTTTTATTCTACAATGGAAATGCCTTCCTAGTATAGGGTTTTACACCCTTGGTGATAGTCGCCAGCCCCTAGCCTATGGAAGGTAGGGTTGGCGTAGTCATGGTACTGGCCCCGAGGACGGGTCGTGACAAAATTGGTATCAGTGGATTCAGTTCTACTTCATATTTCCGGACATTGATCATTCTTTTCAGTGAAGAAATAGTGTTATGAGTATTGACTGTGGTTTTCAGTCCAAGGAATCCAGTGTTGGTGCGGCGGCCGACTTGTCCATACACCACGACCTTGACCTCTGATTTCCGACTCAGTACACAACAACACTGTTTGCATTTGTGTTTCAAATGTTTTTATTTTGAATGATTTGTGTCAGGTGACCAGGTATACTGTTTGACCAGGGCGCACCTATTTCTTTTAAGGATGTCCCCATGAAGGAAGTAATCTAGGGTTTCTAGTTACGTACGAGATGGTAGCCCAACGAGCGATGAGGCATCGGTGCAGGGCCCCATCACAGCGGAGGCACCAGCGGTACCACTAACCGCTGGGCCACTGATACAACCAGCCCCAGCAGTAGCGAGTGCACACCACCTGAGTGCACTGCATGAGTTCCAGCGACAGAGGCTTCCTAGGATCCGTTGAGAGACGGAACCTTAAGCAGCTGACGATGGGGTGGATTCTATCATTAGGGTTTTCAGATTGGTAGGGACACCAGCCGACATTATGGTGGTCCTTTCTGCGAGTATCCTGCACGCAGTAGTAGGTAGATGGTGGAGCCTGATGATACAGGTTCATGAAGAGGCATTTTAACTCTAGAAAGACTTCGAGAGTCTCTTTTGCTCGGAGTTTTTCCTAGCCACCCTTCGTGCGGTGCGGATTCGGTAGTTACTTCATCTGCGGCAGGGCAGCATGACAGTAGCTCAGTACTCAGCGTGGTTTACCGAACACTCATGCTAATCCACGGACATGGTATGTGACCCATTATTCAGGGCCCAGACCTTTGAGTAGGGACTCATACATGAGATCAGAGCTTCTATGATCCCCCTCATCATTCTGATGCAGGCGGGAGTGCTGGAGAGAGACCTTCTTGTGGAGATATTTCTTGCTGAACTGACACCAGCAGCGAGACCCACCGTAGGGAGACACATAGTAGAGTCTTTTAAGACGTTAGTAGATAGATAACGTAGAGGTCTATGAGGACCAGACCATTAGGCGAGCGACCATATGATATAGTTTCGGTTGTGTAGGGCACACGGAACAGAGCTATCTATACAAGGAGAAGTCAGTATTATGCATGCGGCGGGTATGGTCACATGGCTCGTGACTACTCGACCCGCCGTGCAGAGGAGTAGCAGACAGTGGTGGGACCTCACAGATAGAGGCAGAGGTTCGACCATGGTGGTCTTCTAGGAGAAGGCAGAGGATGGAGTGGAGTTGTCCGTGCAACGGGTGGTGGACAACGTTTTGAGGCTCTACCACCATTACCACCACCACAACGAGGTCCACCGTGACCACATGGAGTTGGTGGACAGAGGTAGGCCCATCTCCAAGAAGTCGTGGCCTATGACCACGACACACCTAAGATGATTTTAGGTACTATCTGTGTCTACTACACCCTTACTGTAGTGCTTATAGACACAAGTGTGAGTCGTTCTTTTATTACAGATGCCCTTGTTTGGTGCTCAGAGATTCCGACAGAGCCGTTGGATTGATCCTTACAGCTAGAGACTCTTACCGGAGCAGACTCAATGATTACACACTGGTTCTGGTAGTGTGATCTTACTCTAGGAGGCAAGATCTTCTGCTGGGATTGTCATGTAGCAACGTCGAGGTCTTATGACGTCATCATGGGTATGGACTTGTTATCTACAGTCCATGCTCAGATCGACTGTATTAGGCACCAGGTGCGGTGTGTCCACACGGATGGGACCATATTCACCTACACCGGTGAAAGGGAGTCTTTACAGTGCAGGATGGACTTACATAGATGATAGGGTATCCGATCACACATTAGTTGGCTAGTATAATCCTCAGAGCGGTTGATGTGCGGAGTCCGAGTTTCCTGTTGTGGTAGATCAGTATGCCGACGTTTTTCCTGATGACATTCCAGTATTACTTCCTCGTAGAGAGGTAGACATCAACATAGACCTATAACCCGGTACAATACCAATATCTACTCCAGCATATCGGATGGCTCCTGCAGAGCTTCATGAGCTTTGGGTACAATACGACGACCTGCAGGGGAAGTGATTTGTCCGAACCAGTGATTCTCCTCGAGCTTCTCCAATTTTGTTCTCTAAGAAGGTGGATGGGGGCTTGTGACTATGTGTCAACTACCATCGCTTGAATCAGCTGACCGTGAAGAACAGGTACACACTCTCGAGGATTGACTACCTCTTTGATTAGCTTAAGGTAGAACACTGGTTCTCAAAGATAGACCTCAGGTCCGGCAATCACCATTTTAGAGTTCGAGATGAGGATATGGAGAAGATGGCCTACATGTGTCTGTATGGCAACTATGAGTTCTTGGTTATGGCTTTCAGAGTAACCAACACACCAGTAGTGTTCTTGAGTCTCATGAATAGGATCTTCCTTCCTTACCTAGATTGTTTTCTCGTAGTCTTCATCAATGACATATTGATTTAGTCGACAACTGACGGGGAGAACACCTACCACTTGGGGGTTGTACTGGATACACTCCAAGAGAACCATATTTATAGTAATCTCTCAAGGTTCCAGTTCTATATTTGAGAGGTTCACATTCTAGTACACGTCATCTCAGAGGATGGAGTTGCAGTGGATCCAGTGATGATTGAGGCAGTACTTGATTGGGAGACACCCAGAAGCGTGACGGACGTGCGGAGTTTCCTGGGACTTCCTAGGTACTATAAGAGATTTCTGCCAGACTTATCCAAAGAAAAAGCACAAACTTCAGCCTTGATGAAGAAGGGGAAACCCTTCATGTGGTTAGATAGATGTCAGCAGAGATTTCGAGAGATGAGGCAGCGGTTGACCAGTGAGCCCATCTTGAGGCTACCAGAGGAGGGAATTGGGTACGTTGTGTACTACGATGTATCAAGGATCATACATGGGTGTGTCCTGATGTAAGAGAGATTACTGATAACATATGGTTCGTGGCAGTTGAGACAGAATGAGAAGAACTACTCTACGTATGACTTGGAGTTAGCAGTAGTGGTCTTTTCCTTGAAGATGTCGAAGCACCATCTGATGGGTGAGCGCTTTACAGTCTACTCTGACCACCAGATTATTAGGTACATCTTCTCAAATAAGGACCTGATCCTAATAAAGCAGTGATGGCTCAATTTTATCTAGTAATATGACATTGAGATATTCTATACTCCTGGGAAGTGGAACGTTGTAGCTGATTCTCTCAGCAAGATATCAGGCATTTAGATACTAGGAGAGGCGACAGGGCATCAAGATGTGTTGCATATATCCTTTGTGGATAGAGATGAAGTAGACTTTCTACAGTCACTCCTCCACTCCATCAGCGAGTCAGTGTGTTTCAGTGTGGGGACATTGACTATGAGATGCGATGTGCTCAGATAACCCAAGGTTAGTCACCTGATTGATTTTCTGAAGGATGGGAGAACGTCATCATATTCAAGGGATATACTATGGTACCAGTTGCACTACATGATAATGTGTTGAGAGAGTTTTACAATTCCCCTCTAGCGGTACATCTAGGAGTGGTGAAGATGTACCGGGACCTTAGACGACAGCACTGGTGGCCGAGTATGAAGAAGGTTGTAGCAGAGTTCATTTCATGATGTATCACTTGTCAGCAAGTGAAGGCGAAGCACCAAGTACCAGCATGCTAGGTAAAACCCTTAGTGGTCCCCGAGTGGAAGTGGGATGAGATATCCATGGATTTCGTGACGGGGCTTCCACGTACATCCAGAGAACATGACTCTATCTGGGTGATCGTAGACCGACTCACCAAGTCAGTCCACTTCCTACCGATCAAAGAGAAGGGCTAATTAGAGATCTTGGGATACCTCTACATTCAAGTGATCCTATGGGTTCTTGGTGTGCCATCGTCTATCATTTCTGATCAGGATGCTCATTTCACTTCTTGGCTATGGAAGGGGTCACAAGAGTCTTTTGGTGCGCAGATACGTCTGAACACCACCTTCCATCCTAAGATGGATGGTCAGACTGAGAGAACCATTCATACTCTCGAGTACATGATCCATGCATGTGTCCTTGACATTGGTCGCAATTGAGAACAGCACTTACCCTTGGTGGAGTTTGCACACAACAAAAGCTACCACTCAACCATCGGGATGGAACCATATGAGGCACTGTACGGCCGACCTTGCAGATCACCTCTGTGCTGGACTGACCCTGGGGAGTCACCACTTGTTGGACCATAGATGGTTCAGGCTACGATGGAGAAGGTGAAGATCACCCAGGAGTAGATGAAGACTGCACAAAGCAGACAGAAGACCTATGCTGATTGTAGACGGAGACCATTAGAGTTCGAGGATGGAGACAACATATTACTATAGGTCTCACCTCGATGAGTTATACGGAGATTTGGTTGGGGAAGCATGTTATCACCTCGTTTCATCGGATCTTTCTAGGTCCTCAGTAGAGTAGGCGAGGTGGATTACCGCCTGGCCCTCCCACCACAGTTGCACCGGGTGCCTGAAGTCTTCCACGTATCTCAGCGGAG
This sequence comes from Viscum album, assembly GCA_963277665.1. Classification (NCBI taxonomy): domain Eukaryota; kingdom Viridiplantae; phylum Streptophyta; class Magnoliopsida; order Santalales; family Viscaceae; genus Viscum; species Viscum album. The sequence continues at coordinate 6,543,116 of OY728129.1, forward strand.
GAGATACTTCCACGACTAGCCCCACAACATCAACCATGGGGACTTGGACATTGATGATGGGGAGACATTCATGGAGGTCCCAGTGGAGATCGAGGATCGACAATAGTTGGTCCTACGTGGACGGTTGATTTATCTGGTGCGCGTAAGCTGGCAGCACGGGAACCTCCCGGAGAGCACATGGGAGCGGGAGGCTCATATGTGTTCTCACTAACATCTTTTGTTTCGCTAGTGTATGTTGTTGATTTATGGGGATGTAAAAACCTGAGGTGTGATTAATGTAGATACCCAGAAATTTCAAGGATTTTTTTAAATACTTTGTAATTTTATGAGTCTGCAGTTTCTAAAAACAAATCATTCCGAGGACTGGTGTGCCCAGAATCAATTTCTGATGTTTTGTTTGGGTACATTCAGTAAACATATGTGCGGGTATTTCTATCATTTGAACCGGTGCTCAGAATTGAAATATGAGGACACCAATGAAATCGCAATGTCAGTATTCCCTTAAGGGGACCTTTACTGCAGTTGTATTTTATGCATGTTGAGAGTTAATTTTTGGGGATTTAGAATAAAAAAAATAAAACTGTAGTACACAATTTTTTTTAATAGTGTTAGTTTTATCCTACAAGGGGAATTTATATGTGGGTCCCACACCCACATAACCTCCCATGATAGGATAATGTGTGGTGGGGCCCACACAAACCCCTGACCATTCAACTCCCTTAAACTCCCCATTAATTCCCCCTTAATTAATTTGACAACTCTCCCCTTAATCAATGTGATCTCTTTACCTCCCTCTCTCTCCCATTATTTTTTTCCAACAATATTAATTAATGAATTGAACCCTTAAATTAATTAATTATAGTGTTTGAATTTTGAAAATTCATGTGTGAATAAAATAATAACCATATATATTATTTTAGTTTGGAATTCGTTGTGTTGAAGGAATTTTGGGAGAGCTCTGGAGAAATAGTAGAACATTGTTCTTCTCTCGACGAAGAATATCTCCGACGAAGAATGTGAAGTCAACAACGACACATCTTCTTCGGTCGCACTATGATGTCAACAGAATCGATGTCCTTCTTCTACGATGCCCGAACACAATGACGCTTGTCTTCCGGGACTCGTTGATGTTCTATGTTCTTGAAATAGAGGTAGGGGTTATTATTTGAAATCTCAAATTCTATCATTTAATTTCCTCATTCATGGAAGGCATGGTGGACGTGGATTAACCAAAAAGGGTTGATCCACGATTAAAATTAAATTGTAATGTTTGAAGATTCAGGATTTATGAACATGATGAGCCGCTTGATACCGCTCTAACAGAGAATAGTGCGGGCTAAACCAACATGGCCCAACCCCTCCGCAGTTCTTCATGAATGGTGTTTTAATTACGATGTAAGGTGGCGGATTTGATTTGGGGTGATGAATGGAGAACCCCCTTTGATTCACCACGAAAACCCTATGATGTGCCTCCAAAACGAGTGAAGGATCTACTCCATCCTCTGAAAACTAGATTTTCGGCATAAGGTATGAGTGGGAGTATAAACGAGGAAAAGATAAGAAATCCAAATTGTCCCATGACTTAAAACCCTAGTTTTAGGTGGCCACATGGCTTGGCTGCATGGTTTGGAAAATAGTGCGCCAATCGTGCGATAGCCATTGTCCCACCTGGGGACTTCGCACGGTTCGGCCGCATGGTTTGGCAAACTGTGCACCAACCATGCGGTAGCCACTGTCTCACCCATAGACTTCGCACGACCAGGCCACACGGTTTGTTTATGTAACAACCCTATATTTTATGACAATTATTCATTTTTAATTTCATTGATGTCTTGCATTTTACACTACTCCAAAATTATATTTATCTATATGCAACACCTTATTAGCTTGAAGTATACGCAACCCTATTCTTGGCTCGTGTTACACACAATTTCGAGTTCGTTTTGTAGGAATTATTCTATGCAACATTAAGTATTGATTTTTTATAATGTATAAATGAAATACGTTTTTATTAAGTTATACACAACACCAAAGGGAGCTTTCACTACACGTATCCCAGACTTGGCTTTCATTACATGCAATCACGATCTTCCTTGATAGCGTGTGTAGTACGCAATACTGAGTTTCACTAAACAATGATATATTATTATAATATTATGAACTAGATGTTATGAAAATTATTAACTACATTCAGATTTTTATGATATTATTATTCATCTTACATATTTTCTACAACATTGTATTAGAACAAAATAATTTTTTTGGGTAAAATAAGTATGTTTCAAAAAATGTGGTTTTGCCACCTTTTAATGGTGCACCCACTTTAAATATACTTTTGGACATTTTAATAAGTTCAATTTGACAAAATAAAATACTTCCTTGTAATCAGGATATAAAAATTTAATTTTGATAAATTTTTCATATTATTCTGATAACTTTCATATTTTAATGAATACTAAAAACACACTATATTTTAATTAAAAAAAAAAATTTTCATCATAATAATTTATATAGTTAGATTATATTTTTAATTGGTTTTAAAAAGTTTAATTAGAATATATTTTTACCATTTAATCCAATGTTGTTCATTGGAATTAATTTCACTTTGAATTTAGACAAAAACAACTGTCGATCTTTTGACAGTTATTGTTTCTTAAAAACAGAACTATTTTATTTGATAATGAGAATTAATTATGAAATTAATTAATTCCACTTCTATTTTTTTTAATTGAAAAAATATAAATTATTTTTGAATTCGAAATATCAAATATAGCTTTGGCTGAAGTTTTGGTATTTTTCGGAAAAACATCAATTTTTGATGAATAGTGAAACCACTTATTGGTAGTTAAAAAATGACTCTTTCATTTAAATGAGATTTTACAGCTTCTCTGAATTGAATTTCAAAAATACAAGTTACATGGTAGTTATCAAGAAGTAAAATGTGGATCAGTAGGATGAAAATAATTTTGGTGAATAGTAACTTTTGACTTTTATTTAGTGTGGTTAAAGGTAAATAGGGTAATTAAAGTTTAAAAGAAGGTTATAATAATTCAAAATTATCTTAAAACTTGTCCTAAACTTATTGGATGAGTAGTGTCCAACCATGGTCATCCTTGAGTCGATTTTGGGACCCCATTGAGCCACTTGGTAGTGATAATGACAATTTAGATTAATTAATTTAATGTAAAGACACAATTGACATTAAGAAAAATCTTTTAGTAATTAATTTTTATAAGGGGTTATATAAATTATATTTTTGACTATAAGTTTTCATTGGAAATATAAAATGATTTCCAACTTGATGGAAATTTTTTTATAATTTTTAGTCATCAAATAAATTAAATTATTTACGACACAATAATGATGCAGTATTTACCTCATTAATAAATGATTTAAATAAATAAGATTATAATGATTAAAATATTATCCAAAACATGTCCAATTATGATTGAATGATTTTATTTTGAACATTAGTCATCTTATCTTCATCTTTAATTGTTTTTTTACCTTTTTAATCCGAAGATATGTATATAATAAAATAACATTTTCACACTTTCCAATGGTTCCCCTCACCTCCCTTATAAAAGGGCACCTCCTCCCTCTTATATTCACACCCATTTGAGACTTTATGAATTGTCATCCCATGCCAATTCCTCTTTTCACCCTCTCTAGTTATATCATAGTGGTTCTGGTCTTCTCAAAATACCATCTCTAGTGCCCTAAGAATGTTTTTAAAGGAGGTGTGTCGAGGAAGAGGTAATCTCTTCTACCGACTATTTTAAGTTTATTTATTCTTCTACTTCCCCTTATATAGTTTTTTGTTTATAAATTAATAACATAAGTATTAAATATATACTGATATGTTATTATATATATGAAACAACCCTATTTAACCTTCTATCCATCCTACAGAAAATGAAATCACCGCCCGTGCGTACGAACAGAATGTCGTCTCCACGCAGTGGTGTAATCTGGTTTTCCACCACAACCTTACTTGGAAGGGTATAATGGTGTAAAGAATAACTTTATATAGTTATTATAACATCATAATTATTCTGAGATATTATATCATGCAATCCAATTCAATTCAATAATTATGGGAATGATATCATCGCTCATTCGTATGTACGGATAACTGTCTCCACGACGCGATGAGATTAATTCTCCATGTTAACCATTCAAGAATGATTATAAAGTATATGTAATGAATAATAATGAAATATATGACATGATAATGATATTATATATATATATATATATATATATATATATATATATTTCATCTACTTACTTCAATTGAAGTCAATAAGGAAAGGAAAACATCGTTCATGCGTACGTACGACCTACCGTCTCCATGAACGGTGTATTTCATTTCATTTATCTATCAATTATATATATATATATATACTAAATATATATGATATATAAATCATGTTTTACATTCTGGATGAAATTAATACATGATATAAGTAATAATAATATCAAGAACATCATGTCCAAAAACGTACGATAAATAAAACGATTTTATCCAAAACACTTCTTTGACAAGGAATTTACAAATGAACGGGAAATATTAAGTCATAAGTGATCCATATATGATATCATAACAATGAATATGATTCTTTAATAAGACAATGACATTATTTAAATCGTTATACAGGATGTTCGGAAATATACGAAGCATATCAGACATAAGGTAATGTATAACTATTCCAATCTCATTCTTATCTGAGATTGTTAATTCGTAAGTATTTACTGGGGTAATATTTTTCATCCAGGTCTATGAAAATGTTTTTCATTAAATTTATAATATTCTTACCTGTATTTTTAAAGTCATTTTGACCCCTATTTGACTTTTACTTTGTGTTATGGAAAGAATCTTTCTTTTGTTTACCATATGTGGTACTTTTTGACTTATCTTTTAAAAGTATGAGGATAATGATTTTTTAACTTAAAAAGCAAGAAAATAATTTTTACGGTTTCATAACTCCTAATTTTTATTAATATTCCTCTACATAATTTCATGAATATTTTCAACAAAATCCTTTTATTTTAAAATTTCATGGCAGTTTTTGAAAAGAAAATTATTTTGAAGAAGAAAGGATATTTTCCTCATGAATTCATTTCAAGTTTTTTTTCAAAACTATTTTCCATCCAAGATGACATTATTTTATATGTGTATGTTTCAATTATAAAGCCTCTATGATTTACATGGTTCTCTTTTTCTTAGGATGAAATTATATCCATTTGTTTTATATGGATTATGTTTTGATGAGATGATGTTTATGAAAACCATTTCATTCTTTGGGTTGTGATGAATGATTTATGTTTATGTTGTGGAAAACATAAGAATGATTCCAATATGAGATGGGTGGGACCTATATCTCCCCCCCAATGCATTGGGTAAATATTTATATCTCATGAGATATAGATGGCTGGAACGGAAGGTTAATCTTGTTTAGTGATACATGGCTGAAAAGAGGAGTGAACTCAATTCAGAAAGGGACTTTGACCACTAAGATTGTCTTGGCAGTTATGCCTTGGCTACTATGAAAATAAAATCAAGTGATTAATGGTTTCCACAATTATATTATTTATTCCCATTATATTTTATCATGATTAATGTTTCTTTATGATCTATTCCTTACGTAATGCCATGTTTTATGTCATTCCTCAAGATTTTTATGTTTAAACATTATGTTCATGTTTTTTTAAGGTCAAATGTATATGATTTGTTATATTGTATCCATTCTTACCCTTACTGAGAATTCAAGCTCACCCTTTATATGTTTTCTTTTCCCTAGGATTTAATGAATGGTTTTAGGTATAAAAAAAGGGGAAGATCATTATGGGAGATGATGAAGATCATTCACCACGATTAGAAGATTATATTCTGAGTTTCCAAAGACACTAAACTATTATGGTCCTTTTGTGTCTTTTTTTTTGTATTATGTATTCTGAAAAATTAATGTAATGTCTATGTACGTCAAGTACGAGTCTCTACAGTTGGTATCAGAGGAAAGGTTTAGTCAACCTTTGGAAACTAGTATTTGAGAACATTAGTGAGATCCCTAGAGTTATTTCTTAGGTATATCTAGGTATGTCCCTAAGATATAGTATAACTATAGGTTACAGTCCTAGAATTATTTTTAAGATCATGAATAACCTAGGGTGAACCTAGGTTGTCATGGATTAAAGAATGTGCGATAAGTTATACATACCATAAGTGACTTTTTATGATTATGTGGTTCCTTGTTATTTTAACGGTTTCTTACACTCTGTTTTTTGGTTTTAGTCAATGGAGGGAACCAGAAGGAATTGGGTAAACATTGAATCCAATGGACAAATTGGTGACTATGTGCAACAAAATTGCATAATTTCTAGAATGAAAGATTTTGTGGTTATGCCGAATTAGTCATCGCGATATATGATTAACAAGGTGAACTTTAGTGGTATTCCTAATTCATCAAATAAGAGGATGATGTACTGTTATTCATATTCACATGGTGAGGAGCATAGAGAAAAGAAAATTGATATTTCTAAAGAAGGGAAGAAGAAACTTGATGAATACATCAAATAGAGGGGAAGATTTTATCTGTGTAGAGAGAAGGGTTATAGAGTGACATACTATTATGGAGTTCAATTTATTATCTGTGGAGAACATGGGCATTAACCAACTCAATACCCTGACCTAATATGTTAATTTTAAATCAAGGAAGGACACAAATCTAGTAATTGCAAAGGAAAATGTTCAGTTAACACCATGGACAAGGATAATGGTATTGCTATGACATCAACAAAGATTAAATGTTTTAAATGTTGAATGTTTGGGAATTATGCAAACCAATTCCCTAAGGGAAAATCTCATGAAGAGAATCAACATGGGCATATGGTTAGTATTTATGTTCATGATGATGATGAGACTACAAATGATATATGAGATGAAAGAAATAAGGAAGCTCAGTCAGTGGTTTAAGAAGGTAGTAGAATGATTGTATGTTTATGAAGAATAATGTATGGTACTACGGAATAAAGAAAAATATAAGGATTGTTACACTGTTGTCTATCCTTGAGTTTTTGAAAGTATATGATGAATGGTACCGATAACCATGAAAGGTTATTCAAATATTTTTGGAAAGAAGATGATATGCACATAATGAAGGGTTAAAGAGATAATGAAATGAGCTCATGAATGATATATAGACAAAGTTATATCATGGTTTGAGTATATATAAATTTTGGGATTTTGGTATGTGGAAAGAGTAACTTTTGACAGCATTCATGTTTTCACTAAGGTTCAATGGGTATTCATTTTTTAGGATAATACATTATTAAGGTATTTAGATGTTTGGAATGTGACCAAAAATATATATCATATGATATATGGGTGATAAATTTTTGTATTCATATGCTCAGTAGATGAAATTTCTAGTAATTGTTTTCTTTATACTATGAGCATGGGCAGAAGTATTTTTTAGGAGCCTAAATATTGGAATAAATTAAGTTAGACATATGATAGTATTGTTTAAGGCTAGAAAATTTTTCTATATTATTGCAGGAATATTATAATAATGTAGTTTTAGAAAAAGGGACAACCTGCTGGATAGGAGACAACCCGTCTTGACGGACAAGGCTGTGGGAATCGAACCCACAACGGATGTGTGACATGCCTTTATCGCCTACTACTGGCCTATAGGAAGTCCCTAGTTAGTAGAAATTATTTTATTAATATGTATCATATATGATGTATAAGTCCATTTTGGGAACCATATAAGATTAAACTCACCATAGATGGATTTATGTATATAACATTTGCTAACCTTATTTATGAGGCAGATGTAATGACCTATCATTCTATCGCATAATCTGTTAACACTTCACAAAAGACAAATTCAACTTCATTTCATTAAGAGATGAAGGGGAAATTTTTCACTGCACAAACAACTGTGAGATTTTAGCAAAATCAAGTAAGTATTTCTTCTACATCAAAATTTTCAACATTAGGGAAATGATATTGAAAAATAAAAATTTTGTCCTAGTGCTCTAATATCTGATGAATCATATGGTACCTTGGATCATAAAAAATTTATGGCTTTGTGATTGTTGGATTTTTCATAGCCATGATCTCTACCACTCTCCATCAGAACATGATGGTTAGATTTATCTTCTATCTCCATATTTTCACCTATGATATCCTATGTGGAAACTTAGTGATGAATTAATTTGGTTAACTGTTATGTTTCATACTTCACTTTTTTTAAATATTATTTTAGTGTTCCTTTTTACGATGTGGGTTTCTATGAAAGAAACTTTCAAGGAGTAAACCATTTATAACCTAGACGAATTTTGTGGGATAAATTCATTTTAAGGGGGGTAGAATTTAACAACCTGAGATTTTATGATAATTATTCATTTTAATTTCATTGATGTATTGTGTTGTACCCTACACAAAAATTATCTTGCACTATACGCAACACCGTATTAGCTTGCAGTATACACAACACTATTCTTGGCTCGTGTTACACACAATTTCAAGTTTGTTTTGTAGGAATTATTCTACGCAACATTAAGTATATATTTTGTTTAATGTATAAATGAAATATGTTTTTATTAATTTATACGCAACACCAAAGAGAGCTTTCACTATACACAACCCTGACCTGACTTGCATTACACACAATCATGACCTTCCTCGATAGCGTGTGTTGTATGCAATAACGGGTTTCAATAAATAATGATATATTATTATAATATTATGAACTAGCTGTTATGAATATTATTAAATGCATTATTAATTTTATAACATTATTATTCATCTTACATATTTTCTAGAACATGGTATGAGAACTAAAAAAAATTTCGGTTAAAATAAGTATTCTTAAAAAAATGCGTTTTTGCTACCTTTTGATAGCGCACCCACATTAAATCTACTTTTTGACATTTTTATAAGTTCAATTTGAAAAAATAAAATTATTCCTTGGTATCAGGATATAAAAATGTAATTTGGATAAATTTATCATATTATTCTGATAACTTCCTTATATTAATGAATATTAAAAACACGCTATATTTTAATAAAAAACTTCTTTCATCACAATAATTTATATGGATAGATTATCTGTTTAATTGGTTTTAAATTATAATTAGAATATATTTTCACCAATTAATCCATTTTTTGTCATTCGAATTAATTTCACGTTGAATCTGGACATAAACAAGTGTCGATCTTTTGATAGTTAATGTTTCTTAAAAACCCGCTTTTTGTTTTGACAACGGGAATTCATTTTAAAATTAATTAATCCCACTTCTATGTTTTTAATTTGTAAAAATAGACATCATTATTGAATTCGGAATATCAAATATATCTTAGGCTGAATTTATGGTATTTTTTTGAAAACATCAATTTTTGATGAATAGTGAAACCACATAATGGTTGTTAAAAAACCGACTTATTCATCTATATGATATGTTACCACTTCATTGAATTGAATTTCAAAAATTCAACAAACTTGGTTATTATAAAGGAGTAAAAAAATTTCAATAACAATAAAAAAAATTTGGTGAATAGTAGGTTTTGGTTTTATTTACAACGGTTAAAGGTAAATAGGGTAATTCATGGTTAAAAGAATATTATAATAAATCAAAATTAAATTATCACTTGTCGCAAAATTATTGGATTATTAGTGTCCTACCATGGGAATACTTGGGTCGATTTTTGGGCCCCATTGAGACACTTGGTAGTGATAATGAAAATTTGGATTAATTAATTTAATGTAAAGACAAAATTGACATGAACAAAAATCTTTTAGTAATTATGTTTTATAAGGGGTTATATAAATTATATTTTCGACTATAAATATTAATTGGAGTGTTAAAAAGATTTCCTACATGATTATATTTTTGTTATAATTTTTAGACATCAAATAAATTAAATTATTAATGACACAGTAATGATGCAGTATTTACCTTATTAATAAATGATTTAAATAAATAAGATTATAATGATTAACATATTATCCAAAACAAGTCCAATTTTGATTGGATGATTTTATTTCGACCATGAGCCATATTAGATTCATCTTTAATGATTTTTGGACCTTTTGAAACTGAATATAAGTTTATAAATAAAAATATTTTCACACATTCCAAAGGTGCCCCTCTCCAACTTTATAAAAGGGAACATCCTCCCTCTTCTCTTAACACCCTTTTGAGTCTTGATTCACAGACAAACCCTTCCAATTAATATTATAAACCTCTCTATTTATATCATAGATGTTCTGGTATTCTCAAAATACCATCTCTAGTGCCCTAAGAAAGAGTTTAAATGAGGTGCACCGAGGAAGAGGTAATATCTTCTACCGACTCTTTCAAGTTTCTTTCTTCTTCTACTTCCTCTTATTTTGTTGTTTCATTATAATTTTATATCATAAGTATTAATTATATACGGATATGTTCTTATAAATATGAAACAACTCTATTTCACCGTCTATACATCTTACAGAAAACGAAATCACTGCGCGTGCGTACATACGGAATACCGTCTCCACGCTGTGGTGTAAACTGTTTTTCCACCACCACCTAACATGGATGGGTATAATGGTGTAAAGAATAACTATATGTAGTTAATATAACATCATACTAAATATGAGATATTATATCATCCAATCCAATTCAGTTCAATAATTATGGAAATGATATCATCGCTCGTGCGTACGTACGGATTATCATCTCCACGACCCGATGAGATTAATTCTCAATGTTAACCATTCAAGAATGATTATAATTTATATATAATGAATAATACTGAATTATATTACATGATAAAGCTACTGGATTTATTTATATATATATTTAATCTACTTACTTCAATTCAAGTCAATAAGGAAAGGAAAATAGCGTTCATGCGTAAGTAAGGCCTACCATCTCCACGAACGGTGTATTTCATTTCATTCATCTATCTATTATATATATACATATATAATGAATATATATGATATATAAATCATGATTTACATTATGGAAGAAAGTTAAAAATGATGTAAGTAATAATAATATCATGAACAACAAGTCCAAACACGTACGATAAATTAAATTATTTTACCCAAAACGCTGTTTTAACATGGAATTTATAAATGAAAGGGTAATATAAAGTAATAAGTGAACCATATATGATATAATAAACATTAATATGATACTTTAATAAGTCAATTACATTATTTAAATCATTATACAATAGGTTTGGATACATAAAAATCATATCAGATATAATGTAAGGGATAACTATTCCAATCTCATTCTTATCCGAGATTGTTTATTTGTAAGTATTTACTGTGGTTATATTTTTCGTCCATGTCCATAAAAATGTTTTTCATAAAGTGTTTAATATTTTCCATGTATGTTTAATGTCATATTTACACCTATTTGACTTTTAATTTCTGTTATGGAAGGAATATTTCTTTTGTTTACCATATGTTGTAAATTTTAACTTTTCCGTTAAATGTATGAGGAGAATGTTTTTTAACTTATATGGCATGAACATAATTTTTATGGATTCATAACACCTAATTTTCATGTAGATTACTCTACAAGATTTCATAAATATTTTCAAAAAAATACTTTTATTTTAAAATTTCATGGAATTTTGTGAAAAGAAAATGATTTTCAAGAAGAAATGATATTTTCCTCAAGAATTCATTTCAAGTGTTTTATCAAAACCATTTTCTATTCAAGATGACATTATTTCATATTTGTATTTTTAAATTATAATGTCTCTATGATTTACATGGTTCCTCTTTTCTTATGAGGAAACGATATCCGTTTGTTTTATATGGATAATTTTATGATGATATGATGTTTATAAAACCCATTTTATTCATTGGGTTATGATGAATTATTTTTGTTTATGTTGTAGCACACGTAATAATGATTTCAATATGAGATGGGTGGCACATATATCTCCCTCTAATTCATTGGGTAAAGATTCATATCTCAGGAGATAGACATTGCTGGAATAGCAGGTTAATCCGTTTCAGTGATACATGACCGAAATGAGGAGTGAACTCGATTCAAAAAGGGACTTTTTCCACTAAGATGGTCTTGGGAGAAAATCCTTGGCTAATATAGAAATCATATCACTTTCTTAATGGTTTCCAAAATTATATGTTTTATTACCATTCTATTTTATCATGATTAATGTTTCTTTATGATCTATGCCTTACGTACTGCCATGTTTAATGTCATTGCTCAAGATTTTGATGTTGAATCATTATGTTCATGTTTTTTTAAGATCAAATTTATATGATTAGTTATATTTTATCCATGCTAACCCTCACTGAGCATTTGAGCTCACTCTTTATATGTTTTCTTTTCCCCAGGATTTAATGAAAGGTTTTAGGTAAGAAAACAAAAGGGGGAGATCTTTATGGAAGATGTTGAAGATCATTCACTATGATTAAAAGATTATATTCCACATTTACAAAGACACCAAACTATTAAGGTCCTTATGTCTGTTTTTATTATGTATTAAGTATTATGCAAATGTAATTTAATGTATATGTACGTCAAGGATGGGACTCTATAGTTTAGACCATACGCAAACCATTCACCCTTGTACAAAACTCTAAAACTTTGGCACCAAGAATCTGTTTGACGAACCATCAGCGGCATTTGAATCCTTAGAGAGAGACGGTGCCTTGAGTATACCCCACTAGAGATTTGGGTTGAGATGGAGAATGTTCATGTTGAATTGATCACAAATCCAACTGAACCTCAAAACTAAAAGGAAAATCACTCTCAGACCGAGCGCCCTATTTACACGTCGTCTGTTGCGTTGGATTCCTTTTAATGAGACATAACATAGGGGTACATCAACTCTATACTTCAGGATGGTTGATATGAATATCCCATTGCTCGAGGAGCAGACACTCCAGAATCAAGCGTGATGTGTGCGGGAACCCTAGAGTTGGATGTGACTGCGACATCTACCATACTCGAATCCTCTGTGGGTTCGGTGATGACGACTACCATACTGGAATCTTATGTGGGTTCAGCCACGAGGTCTACCTTACTAGAATCCTCCGTGGGTTCGATGATGATGACTACCGTATGGGAATCCTACGTGGGTTTGACGACGATGACTGTTGTTCTTATATCCAACGTGGGTCCAACAGTTTGACTTCCGTTCTATTATCCTACGTGGGTTTGACAGAGTAGCTAGTCTAGTATCCTATGTGTGTCTAATAGCATAGCTGTTCTAGTATCGTACATGGGTATGACAACTTCAATGAATCAATGAATACATCTGATCATTTTTATCACTTTACGAAAGAATTTTTACCTGTGTGATCTGAGACTTGACTTTCAATCATTATCATCAACGTGATTGAATTATTTCTTGTGGGGACTGGGTTGAACTTGGGCTCAAAGGTGAAGCCGAACTGTGATCGATGACTTAGGTATATATATGGTCATATACATAAGTAGAGTTGGTTGATACTTCGTGATTGTATCTTTGCTATTGTGGTTTATCCTTCTTGGATTATTGGAGACCATCGGGGGTCCCGATGTTCCTACTGAGTAACATTATAATCACCCTTGCATGGGTTATGCCCGCACTATGTTGTGTTGGATACAGAGGACGGACTACACTAATTATGGTAGAGACTTTTAGAGTTGGACGATACCCGAAGGTGGATCACATGGTGAGACGTACACGGAGCGGAAGGATGGACCCGAGGTGATGAGGAGATCAACTATACCAACCCTCCAGGTGGGATTCTCAGAGGATGACTCAGTGGTTGTGGCATTACATTACTGTTTTTGTTCTAGTCATTCAGTTGTACTGTACTTACTATTAGGCTTGTATTTCGGGCCCCTTTCTTTTCAGCACTTACAATTGTATACTGTTTTACTTTGTGCATACTTCAGTTGCATACTTTGTTGCGTTTCTTTACTTATATAGAGGAAATTCCTTCTTAGTATAGGGATTTACACATTTGGTGCTAGTCGCAAGACCCCATCCTATTGAAGGCGGGCTTGGGGTAGTCATGACATGGGCCCCGAGGATGACTTGTGACATTAACACACTTTTAAAATTCCATGGCTTGTTAAAACTGATCATGAAAACCTAGTAAAAATATAAGAAAGGTACGATACATAAATACTATTAATGGAATAAACATGGACTAAAATGAATAATATAATAAATATTATAAAATAGCTGTATCAATGTAGAATAAAATTAATATAAATAATAAGATATGATATAGAATGATAATCATAATATGTGAAATGTTGAAACAACATAGAACACTATATCATAGGTGAATGATAAGTATTTCAAGACTTCATTGTATAAAAATTACTATAAAGGAATCCAGTTCACTCCTAGTACCAACATGATGAATCATGATAATAAACATTACCCAATGCATTAGAAAACTATATAAATCTATGCACACCCACCACATTGATTACATTCTCAATCTTATGTGTTTCATATATATCATACAATATAGAATAATTAATCTTAATAATTTACTCAACAATAATGGAATGTGGAATAAGATCATGTAATTACCAATCAATAAGTGTATCATTTCTAATAATAACACCCGTGATAAGAAAATGGTTGTGATATTCAATACACAAATGTTTTGTCCTAGAAAATCGAGGTAAAATTTCAGTTGAAAAACATTTCTATATAAAAATTCATAAAAATGTTTTCTGAGAGTGAAATGGGTATCTCCTAAATTGAAAAAAATATTGAGTAATTGAAATATTTTTACATGTTTCCAAATATTAAGAAATGTAAATAACATTTATAATTTCTTAATGAATCTTGAATAATGAAGATTGTGTGAGGATCCCTTACAGAATTTTGACATCGTAATGGTTTATGCATGTTTCTAAATGAGAGAGGATTAATTATCTCCCTTTCAAATAAAATCATTTGGAAACTATGGTATTGATTATAAAGGAATAAAAATCTATCCCATTTAAATTAAAAGAATAAATTTCAAAAATATGATTGAATTTTGGAGTAGAAGAAAGGTCCCTGACATGATTGTGTGACGCCAAAACCTTCGAAGGGGATCAACATGATATTAGGGTGCCTATGGAGGACTATTGGGAGTATAGGTATGATTATAGATTTTATACAAGGAGTTTTAGTGAAGAGTAATGAGATATTTAGATAGTTTATATTAGAAAATATTTTTATTTCGTAATTATTCAGGCTTTAGACTCGACATAATAAAATAAAAAACCCAAAAATCATCCATTGGGGTTTTACCATTTTTTCTAACAAATGGGGGTGGTTGTAATTCATTATGTGTATAATTTATTAAAATAAATCCCTTGATTATGTGTAAGTGGTTCACCGATGTAAATAATAGATTTTAGATCCTTAAAATATATGAAATCATTTGGAGGATTCTTAATGGAATTAAAAAATTAAAAAAAAAAATTAAATTTATTTTAATGGAAATATATATATTTGGTCAGATATACCATTTTATAAAATATTACATCAAATTGGGTGTATTATGATATCATAATGCAAAATGTACACTTATACGGTGTATAATTTTTAGGTGAAAATTTGATTGTCTATGAAAATTAAGAAAAGTTTACCATTGGATAATTCTGAAACTATGATTCCAAAAATAACATTAATTTTATCAAAATAATTTTAAATATATATTTTAATTTTTACCTTAAAAATTATTATGAAATGATTGGTTTTTTTACAATAACATTTTTCAAACACTAATTGAGATTAAATTTGTTTACATAAAAATTTATATGATCATTACAATTTGATAAATATTATTTATTTTAAAATTAAATTAATTTAGGAAAATATATTCTTTAATATATTTTGAATATTACATAATTCAATAATTTCTGTTTTATTGTATCAATGAAAAAAAATTAATAAAGTACCAATAACATGGTGAAAATAAATTCATAATTATATGAAAAATAATTTTCATACTCATAATGATAATGTCGTTATACGTATCCATTTAATATAATAGAAAACTCTCAATGAGTATGGTGTAGGGTGGTGGGACATTCATGGTGTTGATTGGAAAACATATTTTGGGAGATAATCTTGATGAGATTCAAATTATATTGTAAATGGTTTCACTAATGATTCTATTGTTTGATCACTACTTGTTCTTAGTCGGGGTAAAATTAAAAAAATGTTATGTACCTTAAAATCTCTGATAAATGGGATTCATAGGGTATTATCAAAATGGTTGAGGCCATCACATCCTTTGTATGTGAATATTGGATTCGTTAAAACCCAATATCTATACTTATCATGTGATCAATTTTCAAAGAATATATTAACAATGGTAATGATTATAAAAAAAATTAAATCCAATAATATATTATAAAACCAATTGAGTGCATGAGTTTTTTATAACCATATTACTTAATAATAATTTAAAAATAAAAAAGTGGAATTAATTTATAAGAGATTGCGTCATGACATATTGGTATGTTGACTTCTTATCCAAACAGTAGGTTGCTGTACTTAGATAGAAAGTAGAAGTTTTCTTTTTTTAATGGGATAGAGTAGGTAAAATTCAATAAGAGTAGTGAAATATTTGAAGTCATTTTTGAGACCATTGGGTACTTCAGGTACTCTTTATCAAAGTCATTAGTGATTGATATTATAGAGAGATTGGAATAGGTGCAGTTATCCCAAACATCACCACTAAGAGACACATCACCTACTGATATGGTGTTAACTGAGGATGTATTGTTGTATCAAGACTCTATATCTGAACATCAATTTGATAATGGTAGTCCTAGAGTTAGAGAGACTGTTCAATGTAAGGAATCTTAAGATGCAAATATTATTCAACTTGAGGGGATTGTTTTAATGAAAAAATGTTGTGTTCTTAAGGATAGTACAATTGTGAATGTTCTTAGCATATCTAGTGAACAATCTTGTGATTAATATGAAATAGAGAATTAGATATAATATCAAACTCTATACGGATTACTTCCTATTGAAGATAGATAAGGTGATGTTGTTATGGATGCTTTTGAACATTCCCATACACCACCTTCGCCATCACCACCTCTACTTCTAGAAGAAGAACTAGAAGTTAATATGATTTGATATAGATTTTAAATGTAAAAATTTCCCTCTTCTATTATATCAATCTTTAATAATATAAAGGGGGTTTATAATAAATTAAATTATCATCTGAAATTATATATGTATGTGATACAAGAAAAAAATAAATTATTCTGTTTGAAAAATCCCATTTTGAAACAATATGTGAAATTATGGATACCCAAACATATATTATTATGAGTTTTTATACAACCCCTCAAGTTCAAATATGTTTTAAAAAGTATGTTCCAAATATAATGAATAAATCAATGCTCAATTAAGAGATATGAAATTTATTTTCCCTAAAAATTTCACTTATAATGAATCATGAGTAAGGATTTCATCATAAATGGAAATGATGAAAAATATTAATAGTGAAATATTATATGTCATATGATGTTATTGAGGAGATAATGTTCATTGGGACTAAAAAATGGAAACCATAAAAATAGTTTTTATTTATTTCTTATCATTTTTTAGTTAATTAATATATACTAGCCCTATATATCTATAAACAAAGAACCATCATTGGGTCTATATATTAGGAATGGTGTACATTGGATGTCCTCAAATTTGTTTAATGTGTCTTCATAGGTTAAATCAATAAAATGTGACATGATTAAAATAGTTTTGATTCATGTTTTTAAAATGTATCTAGTAGGAGAGTTCCAAGATAGCATAATTTTCTACATAATGTTACAAATGATAACTAATATATCCACAAATGAAATGGTTGTATACTATGTGGAATAAAGTAGGGAAATAAATGAGATAATAAATGTTCCCAAAGAAATTAAAAGAATGGTATCTATATCTCTTGTTTGGGTATCTAGAATCAATTATCATTTTATAACCCTGCTAAAAGAAGATTATATGGATGTTAAAGGATTATATTTTTTATTTTCAAAAAAGGAATCTTGTTTAGAATATGAAGTTGTAACAAATATTCTTGTTTCCTTTACATGGATGGAATTGGTTTTCTTCAAAGATCCATTTATTATTCATTATAAGTCAATAGTTTCATTGATCCCTATAGTACATGTTCATGCTACACTTAAGGATACTATTAGTCATTTTTATCATCCTAAACTCAATTATCAGTAAGGAGTTGTCAAATTATTAATATACAATGTGAGAAGTTCAGATAAGATGCAAAAATATGAGATTTAATGAATGATTTGTATGTAAAATTTTATGGATGTAAATCAATAAAAGTTGTTACTGTAACATACCTTTGATTAACCTAACTCTTACATACCCCACTTTCTCAGTGAACCATTTAATTTATCTGATGGTCATCAAGATTTGTATAAGTAGATATATATGGATGTTCTTTTCTTTATTTCTCAAATTTCTTAGACTACAATCTTTGATTATTTTTTAGTTCTTAAAACCATAAATTATAAGAAGAATTGTTATTTGTAAAGATAAATTGCATCATCTAATATGAAGATATACTTTAGGCCCTAATGCTTCATATACTAATAGAGGTAGTCAACAAAATGATGATAGTCCTCCAAATCAACTTTCTCCATTTTCAATAATCCACATTGTGGATAAATGGAACCTCACAATAATATTCATACATATCAAAACAAATCTAAAACCATATCACAATGTTAATATTAGATTACAAAGTTAACATGAATGAAAATAAATGGACCATGTAGCATGCAGTTTCCACATGCCCACCACAAAAACAATGTGAACATCATCAAACTGAAAACCATTATCTAATATTCAAAATTTAAAATAAAAAATTCAGAAGGAAACTTTCAAACAACATTCAAATTGATCATTATCGCACCTCTATGCCAATCAAAACATCTCAATCCACTTCAACATCAGGTCATTTGAGCCACGAACTTCAGTGCCACTCTCATGACTTCTTATTCATAGTTACTGGCATAAATGGTAGCCAAAATCAGGACTCTCGTCACAGTTACCATTAATAGACCTCAAAGTATGAAGAAGATTCCAAAAACTAGTAAAACCATATCGAATCACCTTTATTGTATCCAAATAAGAACCAAAATCACATTTCATATATGTTACATCACATGTAATTAAAGAATAATAAATTTTCACATATATTTCTATTTATTAATTTGATAGTGTTTTAGAGGCTTAAAACTAGAATAAATCCAATCATAAGCATAGAATGCTCTAATATTTTTAAAATATTGATTTACTGTCTTTAGATGGAAACCCATTTTTAATCTAACTTTTGACAATTTTATAAGCCCTATTTCTCCGAATAAACTTATTCTTTAGAATTGGGAAATTTAAATTTACTTTGGATAAATTTTTGGTATTTTCTGACAATGTTCATTTTTTAATGAATAGTGAAAAATACTGCATTTTACCTAAAAAATGAATTTTCATATAATTAAATTATATGGCTAGATTAAAATTTTAATTTGTTTTAATGTGTAATTAGAATATATTTTTACCATTATAACAAATGGTGGTCATTTTAATTAATTTATATTTGAAATTAGACATAAACAGTTGTCAATCTTTTTATAGATATTGTTTCTTAAAAATATGCTATTTATTTTGAAGACGAGAATTATTTTTAATTTAATTGCTTCAATTTCTGTGTTTGGAATATGGTAAAATGGATTCCATATTTGGAATCATAAAGTCCAAATTATTTAATTAATACTATTTTATTTGAACATTATCAATAGTAACGACGATATTTATCGTTAATTATCGTGATTAATTAGTAATCGAGTAGTTAGGGGTAATAAAATAATATTATAATAATATAAAATAACCCCAAACTATGTCAAAATTTTCTTTTTGTATTCATGGCCGACCATGGGATTCTTTTTAACGAACTTGAGGGTCCATGTAGTCACATGGGTGTGATATTGACATTTATGACATTATTTTTAAAAAGAAGATAAATATAACAAAGGTTTGTATATCCTAAGTAAATAAATTTTAATTATGTTTAAATAAATGATCTCTTCGACTATAAATAGTGATTTTAAATATAAAAATATTTCCTACATCATTGTATTTTTTTTTATCTTTTTTAGACATTAATTAAATAATTTTATTTATGACACCATGATGATTCAGTGATTACCTCATTAATGAACGATTAAATAAAATGAAAAGATAAGGTAAAATCTAAGACATAAACTTGTATAAACCTATTGGATGGGTGGATTTAGATCCCTTATCACCTTATCATCAAAATATATCATTTTTTGACTTTTAAAATCCAAAAATCATTTTATAATAAGGTAACATATCAAGACTTTCCAAAACTGACCGTCCTCCCTCTTATAAAAGGCCCCCAACTCTACCCCCTCACCCACAACTCTCAAGCCCCTATCTAGTCCAACCACTTCTCACATTATCTCTCCAAATACAGATCTTACTCCAAGAATCCCCACTCTAGGAAGTAGTCTTCCCAATGAATCCTTTGGCTCAAATAAAAAAGAGTTACCCAATTTTGAGGTAATGTATTCACTCATGTTTCTTCCTTTTATTATCCTTCTTCACTCACCACTATCTTATTATTATTTTTTCCCATAATAAAAATAGTATCCTAAATATAATATGATTTTTTATGATAAAGATTATAACTACACACACAGAAACCTCTGTTTAATGGTTAAAGAACATATTGTTTCTGTTGGTGGCGAATTAATGTCTCACAAAACGATGATTGTTCAATATTATCTTAACAACTTTCATAGTGGCCATTATTATGGCACTATATTTATATATGATATATAAAATATATATTTCCTCTCTATTCTTCTGTATTTTATATTTAAAACATACCTTTATGCTTTGCATGTTGTGCAAATGCGGTAATTTCATATGAGGAAGTGTGGACTACCGCCCCCTAAAGTGATGTGATTCGTCCATGCCAAAAAAAGAATTTATAAATAATGTAATTAAAGAACTTATGTTACCTATATAAAATATATATTATAAAGTAATTATAATATATATAAGTCTCATTAATTTTTAATTTCTTTAATTTGACAAAGAAATGAATGTCGCGTTCGTGCGTACGTACAAACTACAGTCTCCATGAATGGTGCATTCCATTTTTTATCTCAAAATGATATGGAATAGTAAAAAATGAATATATAATGGATCTATATAATATTTAAATCATTAATACCATTATTTAGATGATTTATTTTTAACTACCTGGGAAATTATTTTCAAACAAGTTCATTTTTGACTCATGTACTGAACATCGACAATATGTATGATATGAACTCACATAATTAACTAAATATTATAACATGATAATATGTGATATTAATTTAATAATAAACATTAAATAAATTCCTTATGCAATTATAAATTGGCCTATGTTCATTATTCATAATATAAATAACGAATGAGACAAGTCAGACTTGAGGTAAGGGACTTTGTCTCAATCTTCTTTCTGTGAGTCATACTTCAATTTATATACGACCTTATTTTATTTGTGGTATAATAAAACTGATTAGTCACTGAAAGTGGCTAATATTCATTGTTAATATCTTAATATTAATGTTTTTAAAAGTCCATAAACATCAATTTTAGTCCAATTCAGAAATTGAACTTTATTTCCCATCATTGTGCAATTCACGCTTAAAATATCAATTTGGGCCCACTCAATACTTTGCTTGTGGAAATTACAATATTCATCATTATAATTTGAAATTTTGGTATATTATTTATCACTTTGTTTGGAACATTTTATCTTTTAGGTCCGGTGGATGAATCCCAAAGGAAGATGGTGAATTTTGGGCCTGAAGGCAGAAACATGCTGGAAAAAGAATAATGGGCCTAAGGCCCATCAAACAAATGTGGGGCCCAGAAACCAAGCCCAATGAAGCTAAAATTTATACAGTAGAAAGATAAAAATATTAGGATCATTTTATTCAACTGTGTCCGGAGCTAATTCTGATGTTTTCATGATGATAAGGGGATATGAAGTTGAGATTTAAATGGAGGACTCGTCATTAATGCACGGAAATCTGTCCCACCATTTCGACCATAACAATCAAACGGTTGAGCCAAATGTCCTAAACTTTTAAGAGAATCTATCAGACACATGGACAAAGATATTTTATATTTAATACACCTTCGGATTCGGCCATATGAAGTGTCAAACGCACACGTCAAAATGGAGGACGAATCTGGACAGTTTTCCGGGTCAACTTCGAAACGTCAATTTCCTTTTGATTATTCACCCTCATTTTGACTCTATTAATTGTTTGGGGGAGAATTAATTATTGGGGGATGGACCTAAGGCTCATAATATGCCTATATAATGAGCTATTTGTGAATTTAATAGGGGTGTATATTTTGCATATCATCTTTTGTTGCTTGTTTAATTGAAAGGTTATGCTTCCAAATTTCCTTTGTAATGTTTTCCATTTCCATGTAAGTTTCTTTTTTGTATCTTTATGTTCTTAATAAACTTATTTCTCTTATATATTTTCCATTTCATTTATTAAAACTTTATAATCACAAAGCATAATGATATCTCTGTGTTGTTGTGAATTAGTTCACACATAGGTGTGAATGTCATTCACACACACGGAGGAGTGCTCGTTATTTCCGCGGTTTTAATTTCTTCAATCCAATTATTGTTAGCCATCTTCCGCCCACCATTGAGATTATTCCATCAATGGAGGGATAAACCCTTAATGGGTTGATCTTAGTAGGATGAAAAGGCTGGATTGAATGTTATTTTATGAACGAATTGTTGTTAATTGGATAATTAATTTAAGACATCCATTCTTCAGTTATTTCTACTCTTCATCTTTACTGTGTTTGAGCAAAATAAATTCAATTACTAAATGACCATATACCTTGGAGAGATCATGAATTTGGTTCTCTTAGTGTATAAGGGATTATTAATTGTGTTTAGTAAGCACCAAACAAGAAAATTATGAAGGTAGTGTTATTTTTGAAGAATGGATTCATCAAGAATTAATAAAACCAAAATTGTTTAAAGAAGTAAAATTCATTCAATCCACCCCGAGCATAATACTAGATCAACCCATTTTCATTAAATTGAATTCATGTAGGTTTCTTAGTGTTATTTAAACCATCAAAAATCGAACCCAAAGTTGGCTACTTCAAAGACCATCCCGCACCAAATCATAGCGTCTCAAGGTTATTTCTTTGGTCCCTGTGGATTCGATCCCTACTTGTACTTCAATGACCGCTTTTACCAGTATGGTAAATTTGGGTGCAACCAAATTTTGGCGTCGTTGCCGGGGACAAAGTAAGTTCCTTAGACCAAAAACCTTCTTTTCTTAACCCCATTCTTCTATTCTCATCCCAATTCTCTTAACTTTTCCCTTTCTCGATTTTTTTTTCTTTTGGGGCATGTCCGCCTACACCCGCGATAACTCAAACAGATTAGTTAGGGTGGATAGTCCTAGGGCTGGGGAGTCAAGCACTAAAATAGGTCTATTTCATTTAGATCCAAATCTTCCTAATACTCCAAATTCAGACGTTGAGTTCGATACAATGGAGAATCTCCCACAAAACCAAATCATAAACCGGGGAGGGAACCAAAATAATGGGCAGGACCCTAACTTGGGAATTGTTGCAGACCCGACCATGAATGACTACCTCACACCAACCTAGACCAATGAACCCTCATTAATTAGGCATGATAACATAGGATATTCCCAATATGTTTTCAAACCCCATGTCCTGAACTACCTTCCAACCTTTCATGGGATGGAGTCTGAGATGCCATATCTTCATGTTAAAGAATTTAATGACATTTTCGAAACCATGTGCCCACCAAATCAAATTGAATCTGCTAAAATGCGACTTTTCCCTTTTTCCCTTAAGGGCCGAGCAAATAATTGGTTAAACAATTTGAGACCAGCATCCATTCACTCTTGGGACCAACTTCAACGAGAATTTTATAAAAAATACTTCCCCCATCACAAAACAATTGCACTACAAAAAATCATACAAAACTTTTTTGAAAGAGAGAGAGACACATTCTACGAAACATGGGAAAGGTTCAAGGACACATTAAACATGGTACCACACCATGGTTTCTTATCCCAGAACAAGTGAGAATTTTCTATGAAGGGTTGGGTCCCGGAAACAAACAATTCATTGATATGATGTGTAATGGAACATTCAAAAAAAATCCCCAAATGATGCATACGAGTATGTAGAAAATCTTGCTGAACAATACCAAACATGGGGAACATCACCATACTATGAGAAGCCACCCAAATCTGGTGGAATGTACAATCTTGGAGAAGAAGAAAACTTTAGAGCAAAACTTGCTGCACTCAAGAGGAAAGTTGAGGAGATTGATCTTAGGAAAGTCCACAAAACCCAAACTGTTGATCTTGTTTGTACAATTTGTGACAAGAATGACCACAAGACTGATAATTGTACAACCATTCCTTCCATTAAGGATGTTCTTTTAGGAGGACCACCAGAAGAAGTTAATACAATGAACTTTCAAAAGCCACAATTCACGAACACCTTCAATCCAAGGTATAACGACCATCCGGGCTTTCGTTGGAAGGACAATCAACAACCAACACAACAACAATGTATCAACCCATACCCTCAACAAAAATTTCAACCACATAATCAGTTCCAACCACAACCGGTCTTTTTCCAACATCCTCAGGTCCAATATCAACAACCTATCCAACAACCAAAGTATCCTCCTGGAATAAACCCACAAGCTCAAGCACCAACCCAAAATGTTCCACAAAGCCTACTAGAACAACTGTGAAAAAAAATGGACAAAATGAACTCAGAATTATCATCCATTAAACAAGAAATTCAAACCATAAAAACTGGAAAGGAACCCATTCCCACACAGGCCATTCCACAACAATCATCAAGGGGAGAGACAAGTTTCACTCAAACAACTCACGAACAACTAAAGGCTGTGACAGTTTTAAGAAGAGGGAAACCAATTGAAAAACCTGAACAGATAATTCAGAAACCATGTGAAGCTTCAAAATATAATTAAAATTCAAATGAAATACAAGATCAAACTGAATAAACTGATAATAATGTGAATGAAACAACACTTCATCAAACGACTCCACAATCTGCACCATTTCCTCAACGCATGAGGGGGAAAACCGAGCCTGAATTGAGTGAAACATTGAGGGAAATATTCTCACAAGTCAAGTTGAACATTCCCCTTCTCGATTCCATACAAACCATACCATCATACTCAAAATATCATAAGGACTTGTGC
Organism: Viscum album; assembly: GCA_963277665.1. Lineage (NCBI taxonomy): Eukaryota > Viridiplantae > Streptophyta > Magnoliopsida > Santalales > Viscaceae > Viscum > Viscum album. The sequence goes on from OY728129.1 coordinate 6,568,492, forward strand.
ACTTTTAAAAGAAAATTTTCACATAAAAACCAAGTCCTTTTGGCTGCTAATGCGAGTACCACCATTCAAGGGACCATTCCTCCTAAGAAGAAAGACCCAGGATTCCCTTACATAAATGTTGAACTTGGAGAGAACAAAGTTTTCAAAGCCTTGTGTGATCTAGGTGCTAGTGTGAACCTCATTCCTTATGCCATGTACTGTCAGTTAGGGCTCGAAGAACTCCAACCCACATCTGTCACTCTTCAACTTGCTGATCGTAGTGTTCGAGTTCCAAAAGGGATCTTAAAAGATGTTTTGGTAAAAGTTGAAAATTTCATTTACCCAGATGACTTCATTGTTCTGGCAATCACCCAAGCTTAGGTCCTAGGGAGAAAACCCCAATCATACTTGGTCGTCCCTTCCTTGCAACAATCAACTCTGTAATCCGAGTCCGAAATGGGAACATGACCATCACCTTTGGGAACATAAGTCTAGACTTGAATATCTACAATGAAAACTCTCAAATTGGGGATGATGAAGAGATCCATGAGGTTAATTGGATTGGTAGTGTTGATAATGAACTCAATGAATATCAAGGAGTTATCGAAGGATGGTTAAGTCAAGAAGAGATTGATTTTCTTTATTCACATGAGGGAAATTTGACTCCTTGGATTGAATCCCTTTCAGACAGCTCTATTGTTGAATTTCTAGAATCACCAATCAATGATACCATGGTTGAAATAAATAACATTGAGTCCATATCCATTCATGACACTACTCTGGAAAATTTATTGGATGAAAATTCTGTTCACAAGGAACCAATTTTTTCAAGAAATCTGAACAGAGAAACTAAGTTCAATACAAAGTCTCAACCATTCATGGAAAGTCATGACCAATCTGATCTTGAATTTAAAGTGTTACCTTCATCACTAAAGTATGCTTACTTAGGGGACAATCAATCCTTTCCTGTTGTTATTTATTCCTCCCTTGAAGCCGATCATGAGAGGATGCTTCTATATGTTCTTAGGAGACACAAGAAAGCCATTGGATGGACCCTATCTGATATCCCTGGGATTAGCCCACTTATCGGGACTCATAGAATTATTCTTGAATCTGAGTCAAAGCCATGTCGTCAACCTCAGAGGTGACTCAATCCTAATCTCATGGAAGTAGTGAGAGAAGAACTTTTGAAATTGTTAAAAGCCGGTATCATCTATCCTATAGATGAGAGTGAGTGGGTTAGCCCAATCCACGTGGTTCCAAAGAAGGCTGGAATCACAGTAATAACCAACAAGGATAGAGAGATGCTTCCAACAAGGGTCAGTAGTTGATGGAGAGTTTGTATTGACTATAGGAAGCTCAACTCTTGTACCAAAAAAGACCATTTCCCCTTACCCTTTATTGATCAAGTCCTCGAGCGAGTGGCAGGTCATCAATTCTATTGCTTCCTAGATGGATTCTCAGGGTATAATCAAATCGAAGTCTCCTTAGAGGATCAAGGAAAAACAACCTTCACTTGTCCATTTGGCACTTTTTCCTTCAAATGAATGCCCTTTGGGTTATGTAATGCCCCTGGTACCTTCCAGTGGTGCATGATGGGAATATTCTCGGATATGATGGGGGATTTTTTAGAGGTCTTCATGGATGACGTCTCCATCTTTGGGGATACTTATGAGGGATGGCTTATAATTGTTGAAAAGGTTTTTTCAAGGTGCGAGGATAAGAATCTCATACTAAATTGGGAAAAATGTCATTTCATGGTAAGGGAAGGACTTGTTCTAGGTCATCTGGTATCTGGTAGAGGGATTGAAGTTGATAAAGCTAAGGTTGACATCATTCGTCACCTTCCCTCTCCTAAAACTGTTAAAGAAGTGAGGTCCTTCTTAGGACATGTAGGTTTTTATAGAAGGTTCATTAGGAATTTCAGCTCTATTTCTCGACCACTTTGTGCTCTATTGGTAAAATATGCTCCATTTTTATGGACAGAAAGCTGTGAGGAATCATTCTCTACACTCAAGTAAACTCTTATATCTCCACCTATCATGCAATATACAAATTGGAAACTTCCTTTTGAGCTCATGTGTGATGCAAGTGATTTCGCTGTAGGAGCAGTCTTAGGACAACGGTGTGGGAAAACTCTACATGTCATTTCTTATGCAAGAAAATATTTAAATGATGCACAAATAAACTACACCACCACTGAGAAAGAGTTTCTTGCAGTTATCTTTTCCTTAGAGAAATTCAGGTCTTATCTCTTAGGATCACCCATCATTGTCTTCACTGATCATTCATCCCTAAAATACCTTTTCCAAAAACAAGATGCCAAGGCTAGATTGATTAGGTGGGTCCTTATTCTTCAAGAGTTCGATTTAACCATTAAGGATAAAAAGGGTGTTGAAAATATTGTAGCTGATCACCTCTCTAGGATGGAATTCAAAGACAACTCACACCACCTCTCTGTGTCTGATTCATTTCCCGAGGAGCACCTTTATTCAGTGAGTGATTTCCCTTGGTATGCTGACATAACAAACCATTTGGTGACGGGTGACATTCCAAAATTCATGGGGACCCAAACTAAGAGGAAATTCCTTTCTGATATAAAACACTATGTGTTTTATGATCCTTACCTCTTCAAGTTCTGTCCTGATCAAATCATCAGGAGATGTATTCCCGAGTCTGAGCAAGAGTCCATTCTAAAATTTTGTCATAGAGAGGCATGCGGAGGCCACTTTTCTTCAAAGAAAACCACTACAAAGGTTCTCCAAAGTGGTTTCTACTGGCCAAACATCACTAAGGATTCCTTCCAATTCTGCAAAAGTTTTCCTCAGTGTCATAAATTAGGATCCATTACCAAAAGGAATCAAATGCCCCTCACTCCCATTCTGGTCATTGAAATCATTGATTGTTGGGGAATTGATTTCATGGGACCCTTTCCAAACTCTAAGGGATACCTCTACATCCTATTAGCTATTGATTACGTCTCAAAATGGGTTGAATCCATTCCCACCAAGTCTAGTGACCACCATGTTGTGATCCGATTTTTGAAAGAGCATATATTTTCTCGATTTGGAATTCCTAGGGCTATAATCAGTGATCGTGGAACCCATTTCTGCAACCGCCCATTCGCTTCACTCATGTCTAAGTATGGTATTACTCATAAAGTTTCCTCTACATGCCATCTTCAAACCAACGGTCAAGCTGAGTTGGCAAATAGATAAATTAAACAAATTCTTGAAAAAACTATCAATCCCTCTAGGAAAGATTGGACCGAGAAACTCTTAGATGCCCTTTGGGCATATCGAACTGCTTTCAAAACTATCCACCGTATAGATTGGTTTATGGAAAAGCATGTCATTTACCTATTGAAATTGATAATAAGGCCTTTTGGGCAATAAAAAAATGAACTTTGACATTTCATTGGCTAAAAAAAAGGAAATTAAATCTTAATGAACTCGAGGAACTTAGGATGGAGGATTATGAAAATTCAAGGATCAATAAATCTAAAGTTCAAGCCTACCAATCTAGGAATCTCAAAGTCAAACACTTTTAACTGGGAAAATTTCTGCTCTTGTATAGTTCAAAACATCATCTACACCCAGGAAAGCTAAGGTCCAGATGGTCTGGTCCATACCTAGTGCATCATGTGTACCCTCATGGGGAAATAGAGATTCAGTATCCCACAAGTGGTCATGTCTTCAAAGTCAATGGTCATAGGTTAAAACCATTCATTGAATCATTCAATAAACAAGAAACCAAGGAGGATTTAACTAGGCCAACATATGAACCAGAGAAAAATTGATAGATTGAGGGTACAAGTCAGGCTAACGACGTTAAACAAAAGCGCTGCACGGGAGGCAACCCGTGGTTTTCATGTTTCCAATCACTGTGAATCATCTATTGTTTCCGTCTGCTTAATTTTTGTTATTTTTGTTATATATAGACTGTTGACCTGTTCTTCTTTTATGAGTAAGGATGGGTATGAAAAGGGAGCACCGTATTCATCTGTGTCACGCGGTGTGATCCCTGAGTAATACCTTACCCAGAAATTTAAAGAAGACTATGTATCATCAGTTTATTTTATTTATGTTTTTGTAGGTTAAAAAAAATTAGACTCTTGACTTGTTCTTCTTTTATGAGTATGGATCGGTATGAAAGGGGATCACCATATTCATCTGTGTCACGCGGTGTGATCCCTGAGTAATACCTTACCCAGAAATTTAAAGAAGACAATGTATCATTAGTTGGATTTAAAAAAAACATGAAAATGATGGTACTTGGAATTAAATAAATCATTGTGTTGTTTGTTTTGTCTTCTTTGTCCTTCTTTTTATGGTTCAAGATCTATTTTGGGTGATACATGTTCAATCAAGGAGGTGCCTACATCCCCAAAGAGATCAAAGGAGTAATTTGGAGCATCATGAACCTCAACTTTAAAAACCAGGTGAATTTGTTCCATGTTTATCATTCTCAATTTCATCTTTGAACTCCTATCCTACCCCCTTCTATCTTTTCTTTTCTTTAAACACTGAGGACAGTGTTATTCTAAGTTGGGGGGGGGGATAAAAAATGATTTTTTTGAATAAAAACATGCATGAAAAGAAAAATTCCATTAACCTTAAACATGATAAACACACATTTCAAACTCTAAAATTGGATATCAAATAAATTTTTCATTCCTTGATTCTGATTTTAATGCAAGTTTATGTTCATGAGCATAGTTTTTGGAAAGTGCGGTTGTCTAATGTGATTTTTCAATGTTTACATTTTCATCCTCTTAATAAAAATGCCATAATGCACGTCTACTGGATTGTGGGTGTAAATTTGAGTTCTGGGGTCCCTTTCATTATAGCATAGGGTTCTGGGGTCACTTTTAGTTTAATTTGAGTATCCAAAAAAAAACACAAAAAAAAACAAAACAAAACAAAAACAAACAAAAACAAAAAACCAAACAAAAGACCACATAGAGCAATGTTTTGTCCAAATGTGTGGCGTACGACACTTGGGGATCGTGACTCAATAGTTTTCTTGCCCAGAGTTAGGCTTTATATCTCTATTGTAGAGCATGAAATTGACAATATGTGTGGCATCCGACACTTGGGGATCGTGACTCCATAGTTGTCTTGCCCAGAGTTAGTCTTTTCATATCTATTGTGGATAAAAAAAATCAAAAAAATGGATACTCATATTAAGGTTTAATGTGATTCCCACCTAGCACTTCCATTTTTTCCCCTTGAACAATAAAATGGGCCCTATATCTTTTATGATGCACAACACTTTATCATGCTTAATTGGAATTGGATGAAATGTGGTAATGAATTTGACCAAATGAATGGGCTTGGGCTTGGGATATGCTTATTTACCTATCTTGTTTTAAATTATTTTGATGGGTTCCATAATTTTTTTTGATATGAGGTCTTTTGAGTGAGCAATGTGTATTTAAATGTTTTTGAAAAAGGGGATTTGGATTTCATATTTGTAATTTATTTTGCTCGGGACTAGCAAAACTCAAGTTGGGGGGTGTGATTAGTCACTGAAAGTGGCAAATATTCATTGTTGAGATCTTAATATTAATGTTTTTAAAAGTTCATAAACATCAATTTTAGTCCAATTCAGAAATTGAACTTTATTTCCCATCATTGTGCAATTCATGCTTAAAATGTCAATTTGGGCCAACTCAATAATTTGCTTGTGGAAATTACAATATTCATCATTTTAATTTGCAATTTTGAGAAAGGATTTATCACTTTGTTTGGAACATTTTATCTTTTAGGTCCGATGGATGAATCACAAAGGAAGATGTAGAATTTTTCGCCTGAAGGCAGAAACATGCTGGAAAAAGCATAATGGGCCTAAGGCCCATCAAACAAATGTGGGGCCCAAAAACCAAGCCCAATGAAGCTAAAATTTATACAATAGAAAGATAAAAGTATTAGGATCAATTTATTCAACTGTGGCCGGAGCTAATTCTGATGTTTTCATGATGATAAAGGGATCTGAAGTTGAGATTTAAATGGAGGACTCGTCATTAATGCACAGAAATCCGTCCCACCATTTCGACCATAACGTTCAAACGGATGAGGAAAATGTACTAAACATTTGAGAGAATCTATAAGACAAATGGAAGAAGATATTTTATATTTAAGACACCTTCGGATTCGGCCATATGAAGTTTCAAACTCACACGTCAAAATGGAGGACGAATCTGGACAGTTTTCCGGGTCAACTTCGAAACGTTAATTTCCTTTTGATTATTCACCATCATTTTGACTCTATTAATTGTTGGGGGTGAATTAATTATTGGGGGATGTACCTAAGGATACTAATATTCTTATATAAGGAGATATTGGTGAAAGGAATAGGGGTGGATATTTTGCATATCATCTTTTTTTGCTTGTTTCATTGTAAGGTTATGCTTCCAAATTTCCTTTGTAATGTATTCCATTTCCATGTAAGTTTCTTTTTTGTATCATTATGTTTTTAATCAACATATTTCACTTCTATATTTAACATTTCATTTATTAAAACTTTATAATCACAAAGAACAGTGATATCTCTGTGTTGTTGTGAATTAGTTCACACACACGGAGGAGTGCTCGTTATTTCTGCGGTTTTAATTTCTTCAATCCAATTCTTTTTAGCCATCTTCTGCCCACCATTGAGAGTATACCATCAATGGAGGGATAAACCATTAATGGGTTGATCTTGGGAGGATGGAAAGGCTGGATTGAATGTTATTTTATGAACGAATTGTTGTTAATTGGATAATTAATTTAAGACATCCATTCTTCAGTTATTTATACTCTTCATCTTTACTGTGTTTGAGAAAAATAAATTCAAATACTAAATGACCATATACCTTGGAGATATCATGAATTTGGTTCTCTAAGTGTATAAGGGATTAGTAATTGTGTTTAGTAAGCACCAAACCAGAAAATGATGAAGGTGGTGTTATTTTTGAAGAATGGATTAATCAAGAATTAATAAAACCAAAATTGTTTAAAGAAGTAAAATTCATTCAATCCACCACGAGCATAATCCTAGATCAACCCATTTTCATTAAATTGAATTCACGTAGGTTTCTTAGTGTTATTTAAACCATACAAAAGCGAACCCAAAGTTGGCTACTTCAAAGACCATCCCGCACCAAATCATAGCGTCTCAAGGTTACTTCTTCGGTCCCTGTGGATTTGATCCCTACTTGTACTTCAACGACCGCTTTTACCAGAAGGGTAAATTTGGGTGAAACAAAAACCCTATTGACATTAAATTTAATTCAAATTTAATCATTTTCATGAATCGTTTTACTAAATGACAAAAGGATTTTTTTTGTCTTAAGTATGTAGCGACAATGACTTCTCTACCGCCATGACCATTATTTGAGTTTCGGCTTCCTCTATAAGCCATAACGTTTTTTAAATGAAAAATAAATAACATGCTTTACTTTAATTTTATTTTAGTATTGAAAATGGTTTTGATAATGTTTGATAATATCAATGTGTTGTATTGATGTCTTGTGATTGAAATGTGGAAATGTTATGGTTTCTTTAAGCATGTTTTATGTGATATGATTATGTTATTGTTCTTGGGAATTGTTTATGAAGTTGGGTGGTACAATGATAAACTAAGGGTGGGTGAGCACGGGATAGCTATCCAATGAATTGGGTAACACAAAGGAGTTAAATTATAAATTTTCTTTGAAGAGATTTAGGTAATATACTATTATGGGAATTCGAAACATAAGCATGAGTGTTACTACCTATGTAAGAATGTTATGAAAGACTCAAGATACCTTTATATCATATGATTTCTATGAGTTATTAATAAATATTATGATTTCATGAGGTATGTTAAAGTGCTTATGTTTTATGAGTAATGTATTATTTCATTTATTCTTATTTATAAATGGACTAATATTTTCTTTCCTTATTTTTATATCCCTTACTGAGATTTTTATTCTCATCCATTGTTTTTGAAATGTTTTTCACAGGTCAAAGGAAAATTACATGATGTGATGATAGTGTTGTGGAAGTTTCATGAAAGAATTCGTGTTTAATTTTAAATATGTTTCCATTGATGGAAAAAAATGAATATTGTCTTTGATGTAACCACCTTGTTTATATGTGGAATGTAATGCATGATTTATGATCTAATTATCTAAAACTCTAAAACTGAAAAGATCCTCAATGTGTATTTGTGAAAAAACTCAATATTAAGTAATGTTTTAAGGTCGGGTCCTTATAGATGGTATCGAAGGTCGGTTTAGATAACATTATGAGTTAGAATTCTATTATATGATTATCAAAAAAAAATTTTACACATTATGGTCAAAATTGAAATGATATAGAATTTGAAGATTACCATGTTGCATCATCTAAGACATGTTTGTTCAGAATGGTTTTCCATGGAGGAAATAGGGAAGCAGTTCTAGGAAGGAATAATGAAGGAAATGACATTCCAAATCAGCATCCTGATATGGTATTAGTTGGAACTGAATAGTTTGTTGTAGTAATGGCGCAATTGAATCATGCGATAAATAGTGGTGGTATCCATGCACTTGATTATCCAGATCAACTACATAGAACATGTCAGCAGTGTAACATTTCATGAGGCAGCATCCCCCAAAATTCAGAGGATCATCTTACCATGTGCCAGGTGAAGGGTGGATTAAAGCACTGTATATGATTTTTGATGTCATGGGGTGTTCAGAAATTCAAAAGGTTAGTCATGATATTTACCATTTGGTGGGTGAAGAAAATCAGTGGTGGTCGATGGTTAAAAATATTACGAACGCTGATGAGATTGATCCTCTTGACTGGGATTAATTCAAAGGTATGCTTCTTGAGAACTATTTTCCTAAGGATATTCGACTTAGGATGGAAAAACAATTCTTCAAATTGATGCAAGAGGATGACTCAATGGCTGCTTATGTAGAAAAGTTAACTCGATTGGCAAGGTATGCTCCAAATTTTATCAAATACCTTAATAGTAAAATAAATCGTTTTTACTCAGGATTAAAGACAAAATACCAAAGTGCATTAGCTTCTCATGAGTTCAATAGTTATGGAAATATTGTTCGATGTGCTGATATGGAGTAAATGGAGTTGCCGATGATCAAGTGTTCTATGACAACCAATAGAAGAAGAGACCAATGTGGCAAGAGAAAGGAAAGAATCATTCAAAAAGGATTGATGTTAAGAAAATAATGTTTTCATTTTGTGATGAATGTGGTTAAAATAATGTTGGGGAATGTCTTTTGAATTATTTAAATTGCTTCTGATGTGGTAAGATGGGACATAAGGCTCATGATTGCAATGGAAAAGATTAGGTTAATCATAAGACCAAATTTTATTTATAGTTAGTGAAATATTTTATGTGCAATGAGATGGGTCATTATGAAAATGAGTGTTCGAAAAAGTGCTCGAATGATGGGAAGCAGTCATACCATAAGCAGAAAGTTGTGGTGAAATACTTTGAAACTACTTCAGCAGATGTTGGGCCGTCAAATGAAGTGGTATCGGTAATTTTTTTGTTTTTTCAGATTATGCCAATGCCTTTTTTGATTTGGTGTCTACACATTATTTAATCTATGAAAAAATATCTAGTAAATTGCAAATTCCATCTCATGAATTGTCTCCTAAACTTGTGGTAAAAACACATTGGGGAAATTATGAGGCAAAAGTTTTTTTAAGAATATTCCAATACATATCCATGGAAGGAATATACTTTAAAACTATAATATTTTACATATTGTAGAGTTTTCCGTTATCCTAGGTATAGATTTTCACTCTGTTTACCATGCTATGATTGACCGTCGAGCTAAAGAAGTTTTTTTTCAGAAATACGTTCAGTTTGTGTACAAGAATTAAACCTTACTGTTAATAACATATCAAGAGGCTGAGAAACTTGTAAAAGATAAAAAATGAATGTTACCTTTCATATATTGTTGAAAAAAGGATCTATTCTGATTAATGATGTTTCTGTGGTAAATGAGTATCCAGATACTTTTCCTGATTAGTTGCTTTGAATAATACTAGATCAAGAAGTTTAATTTACTGTTGACTTAGTTCTTGAGGCTAAGCCAATTCCAAAACCCCCTTATCGAATGGATCAAATTGAACTTTTAGAGATGAAGGATAAATTCCAATATTTATTAGAGAAAGGCTTAACTTGACCTAGAACATCACCATATGGTGTTCTTGTCTTATTTTTTAAAAATAAATATGGTTCAATGAGACTTTTCATTGATTATAGAGCCTTTAATAACATCACTGTTAAGAAAAAATATCATTTTCCTCATATTGATGATTTTTTTGATCAGCTCTAGGGAGCTCATTATATTTCAAAGATTTATTTGAGATCAGGGAACCATCAGTTGAAGGTAAAGGAAGAAGATATTCCAAAGACCATGTTTCGTACACGATATGTCCATTATTTGTTTGTAGTTATGCATTTTGGGATAACCAATGCACATGTCGTATTCATTGACGTTATGAATTGAATTTTCCCTGAGATCTTGGATAAGATTGTGGTTGTTTTCATTGATGATATTTTGGTGTTTTCAAAAGGTAAAGAGGATAATGAAAGTCATTTAAGGGTTATTTTAAAAACCTGAAAAGAAAATAAATTGTATGGGAAATTCACCAAGTTTGAGTTTTGGTTGCAATAAATATCTTTCCTTGGTCAGATTGTTGTTAAAGATAGAATAACTAATTATCTTTCAAAAAAAAGGTTGTTGATCAATGGCCAAGACCCACAAATATAAATGATATTCCTAATTTTCTTGGATTGGTAGGATATTATTGAAGGTTTGTTAAAAAAAATTCACAGTTGTCCAGCCCATTGACTAGGCTAACTCGGAAAGGTGTTATGTTTATCTGGAAAAAACAATGTGATAATTTTTTTCAAGAATTGAAAATAATATTAGTGAATTCTCTAATATTGGAACTACCTTCCAGGAATGGTGAGTTCCTTATCTACACTGATGCATCATTGAAAGGACTTGGTTGCGTCCAAATGTAGAATGTTCAGGTAATTGATTATGATTAACAATAGTTAAAAACTTATGAGATAAATTACCCAACACATGATTTGGAATTAGCTGATGTTGTTTCCGCTTTTAAAATTGTGATGCATCATTTGTATGGTGTAAAGTGTGAAATATATACTGATCATGAAATTTTAAAGTATATATTCACTAATAAATAACTGAACATGAGATAGAGGAGATGAATATAATTAATCATGGATTATGATTGCATGATTCACTACCACCCATGAAAAGCAAATAAAGTGGCAGATTTTGTGAGTCGAAAAATTAGTGCTTCAATAACCATGATACGTTTGGAACGTGATATTTTGGTTAATGGTTTGATTAATTTTCTCTTGGAAGTTGTTGGTGCCCGAAATTCTTATGTTTTGTTTCAGATATCAGTGAAATCTTCTCTATCAGATAGAATTATGCAAGCACATAAGGAAGACAGTGAGTTGCAGAAAAAGGTAGAGCTGTTTTGGAAGGGTATGTTACCTGAATTAATCATTTATAATGATCTTGTTTTGATATTTGGGAAGAGTTTGTGTGTGCCTTGAGATTTAATGTTTAATAAAGAGTTGTTATGTGAAGATCATAGTTCTCCATTTTCATTTCAACAAGGAATTACTAAGTTGTATAGAGATCTTTGGGAGTATTACTGTTGGGATAGAATGAAAAGAGATATTACTGATTTTACTGTGATGAATTTGACTTGTGAACAGGTTAAAGCAGAGCAGTAGTTACCGAATGGGATTCTTTAGACTTTATCAGTGCCAGAGTGGAAATGGAATAATATATCCATGGACTTCGTTGTGGGATTACCAAAGACACCTTGACGTAATAATGAAATCTTTGTTATAGTTGATCATTTGACTAAATCTTATCATTTCCTTCCTATACGAGATACTTTTTTCCTTAGATCAACTTTCTTGATTGTATCATAAAGAGATAGTCAATTTTCATGGATTTCCCCTCTACATTATTTCTGATTCTGATCCCATGTTCACTTCTATCTTTTGGAAAGGCCTTTAGAATTCGTTGGGTACTAAATTAAATTTTAGTACAACATTTCATCCTCAAAAAGATGGGAAGTTAGAACAAACAATTCAGACTTTGGAGGATATGCTATGTGCTTGTCTGATAGATAATAAGGGAAGTTGGGACCAATATCTTTCATTGGTTTAGTATTATTATGATAACAGTTTTCATTTCAGTATACAGATGGCACTATTTGAGGCATTATATGGGAAGTGGTGTCGATCTCCAACTTTTTGGGATGAAGTAGGTGAATGGAATGTGATGGGACCTGAATTGGTAGAAGAGATGGTAGAGAAATTTCAACTGATAAAGAAACACATGAGAACTGCAGAGACCTTAATCTTGACATACATAGACATTACATTACTCTTTTTGAATATCGAATACATAACAAAAGTAGACACCAAAGGACCATAATAGTTTTGTGTCTTTGGAAACATGGAATATAAACTTCTAATCATGTTGAAAGAACATCAACATCTCCCATAATGATCTTCCTATTTTTGTTTCCTTAACTAAAACCTTTCTTTTAATCCTGTGGGAAATGAAGACATAAAACGAGTGATCTCAAATCCACAGTAAGGGTAAGTATAGAGAACATAAAACAATCGATAATCATTTGAATGCAAAAACATGAACATTAAATCAAAACATCAAAATCTTGAGCAAAGACATGAATCTTGGAAGTACGTAAGTCATATATCATAAGGGAACATCAATCATGATAAAAAACTTTTAATTGTGGCATATCATTAAGCACATGATATGATTCCAAAGTAGCCAAGGGATTTCTTCCAAGACCATCTTTGTGGACAATGTCCCTTTCTGAATCGAGTTCACTCCTCATTTCATTCCTATAACACTGAACTGGATTAACATACCAATCCAGCCATGTTTATATCATGATATATAAATCTTTACCCAATGAATTGAAGGGATATATAGGTCCCACCCATCTCATAATTAAATCATTCTTACGTGTGTCACAACATGAACATAAAGCATTCATCATTACCCAAAGAATAAAATGGGTTTCATAATCATCATACCATTATAAAAAAATACATATAGAAAATGGATATCATTTCATCATAAGAAAATTGAAACCATTTAAATCATAATGTCATTATACTAGACTCATACACATTTGAAATAATTCCATCTTATTTGGAAAATGGTTTTGATAAAACAATTGAAATTAATTCTTGAGGAAAATATCATTTCTTCTTCAAAATCAATTTTTTTATCACAAAATGCCATAAAATTTTAAGAGAAAATTATTTTGTAGAAAATATTCATTAAATCATTTAGAGTATGATTCATGAAAATAATCCGTTATAAAACCGTAAAAATCCATTCATGATGTATAAGTTAAAAATACATTTTCCCGTACTTTTGCCGAAAAAGTCAAAAAGTGTAATGCCCTGACCCCAGTTACCTAGAGTCGGTGCATTATTAAATAACATTGGCATGATCGCAAGAAAGATAAAATCTCAAAATACCGATTGGTTTAGTAGCCTTGGAAACACTTGATATATTCATATGTCTTACATTACATCGTAATGTGAAAAACTACTACAAAAACATATTGTCTCCATATTCCACACTCATATCCTCACATAATATCCTTGCAGGTCATTCATAATTTACAATTCACTTCCTGGGAAAAATAAAACACAGAAAAAGGGTTGAGATCAAATGCCGAGTAAGGATAACAATATAGCAGAAACTTTCATAAATAAGAATAAACATTTAAGGCAATGTATAACTAAAACAAAAGCCTTTTAAACTTGAACTTCAACATAGTATGGCCAAAGTAAAATGAAATAATTCCATTTACTTATTCACATGGATATTCTACTAATAGAGTAATCACATTAAATATCAATAACCACTTTCATAATGATGGAATGCATATTGCCAGACTATCATAACCACATATCCAAGGCCTTGTGCCAAGACTACAAATAAGATTTTTCCAAGGCCTTGTGCCAAGACACTAGTTTGTCTCATAAGACCTACCGATGCATCGAGGAGCTATAGCGGGCTCCACCCATCACTTACTAAGTCCAATGCATTCCCATATAAAAAGTTTTAAACATAACATAAACATTCGTATTAAAACTAGAATACGAAATGTCAATACTTTCTTCATAAACCATGAATGTTATAAAAATAACACTTCCATAGTAAAAAATATCAAAAAACATTCAATAGAATAAAAAAGTTTTCTATCATAATGATTCAACCTCAAATAAGCTTGAAATCCAACAAGGATGGTGACATAGATGAAATCCAAACCATTTGAGAGGAATATCTCTTTTCATGAAATCATTGAAAAGTCACCCATTTATAAAGGAGGTAATTTAAAAGATAATTTTGAATCAAATTGTCCCATACCACTATGAAACTTTTGAAAAGAAATGTAATTTCAAAACATTCATGTCCATATAAATTAATCTTTAAAATCATTTTGAAAACAAGGATATTAATTAAAATTATTTGGAAAGATAAATCATTAAAACATTTAAAATTCTGATTTTGATAAAGAGTACCTTTCATAAATTCTTAAAATATTAATTTTGAAATCATTTAAAACTCAAATAGTCATAAAATAAAATATTTAATTTTAAAATATCCTTCTAATCTTGTAAGGGAAGCTTTGAATACTTTATAACGGTGGTAAATAGCTGCACCCTCCGTATAAGTTAAAAAACATTCTTACATTAAATTTTTCGAAAAGGTTAAAAGTGACTTCTTTGGAAAATGACGGAAAGATTCTTTTCAAAACACATAAGGGTATAAATGACTTTAACCCATTTTCTAGTAAATAGTAAAAATGTTTTTAAATACATTTTTAAGGAACATGGATGTCGATGATATAGAGATCCCTGTAAATAATTACGTATGAACAAACTCGGATAAAGAAGAGATTGTGAAATAAACCATTACCTTGTACTTTTACTTGTTTGAGGGTAGGTTAACCTCCTGTATAATGGTGTAATAATTGTTATTAAATTATAAAATAATCATATATATTAATATGATATCATATATGATCTTTTAACATTTCTTTGTTAATAATATCTTAGTATTATCGTTGTTTCGGGTGTTAACTTAATCATTTTCTTTTATATGTTTTGTTACGTAATCCATGTTTGTAATGCTTAGGTTGTATATTTTTCATATTCAGAATGATATTTATTCCTTAAACATTATTTTTAAATCATCAAATGATAGTTATAATTGAAGGGATATGATGGAGAATGAATCTCATCGCGTTCGTGGAGACGGCAGTCCGTACATACGCACGTGCGAAAATATCATTCTTTTGATATTAAAATAAAATATAATTGGATGGTATATCATATATACAGAATAATTATCATGTTATATTTATTATTTACATGAATTAATAATCATTATTATACCCATTCAAATAATAATATATTGAATAACAATTACACCACGACGTGGAGACGGTAAGCCCTACGTACGCACGTATGGTGAGATGTTATTCAAAGTGTGGATAGAATACTGAATATGGTTGTACCATAACTATAATAACATCACAGTATATATAATATACATGAGTTATTATTTTAGAATGGTAACAACAGATAATGAAGAAGTGGAAGGAAAAAGAACTTGAAAAAGGGTGGTGAAATCATTACCTCTTCGCCGGGTTCTTCCATTTGATTTGATCAAAAGGGATCCTTAGTTTGGCTTTCTGATCAAAATAAGTCCTCTAGGTTGTAGTGAGGTAAGTTGATAGAGTATTTGGTTAGATTTTGGCCGAATCAAAAGGCTTTGAATGTGTGAAGTAATGAGAAGGGGGACTGCTCTTTTATAAGAGGGGTGAGGGGAACCTTTAGAAAAACTAGAAATATTAATTTATAATAAATTTATATTCGGTCTATAATGTATCCAAAGTTGATTATTAAAAGGTAAAGGTGGGGATATTTCTAAAACCATTCATCCAGTAGAATTTTGACAGGTTTGGGTTACTATATTAACCTTATCTTTTAGTTTTAACTCTTAGTTAATTAGTTTGACATTTAACATGTCACTTTGTATTTTAATATTATATTGTTAATAAACATACTATATACATCCAAGAGACCCCTAAGTGGTCCATTAATGATACACATATCATTATATAAGTGTCTTGGCTGATCCTTCGATTTTTAGGAATTTAATATCAATTAATAATATAATATTTGTTTTAAAAACTCTTTTATATCAATTTTGAGATTATTCAACAGTTGATATTTGTGAAACTTATAACAGAATTATTACTTCTAAAAAAGTCCATTAACTCAATCCTAGTAAGTCATATTATTCTAGACAATTATATTAATTCATTAAAAGTATAAAATTATATTTATTTGGGTATTTATGATATCAATTATGTTAATTTTTCACTATTATGGTAAGTACTGCATCATCATTGTCTCATAAATAAATTATATTATTTAATGTCTAAAAATTATAAATAAAATATCATTATGTATGAAATCTTTTTATCTTTCTAATGAATATTTACAATCGAATTTATCTTATGTATAACCGTATATTAAAAATGTTTTAGTAAATAAACTATGATTTTAACCCTTTTAACTCTTCTTTGAATTAAATAATAATAAATGTACTAATCTAATACAAGTGGACCTAAATGATAATATTTAATTCCTAACGTTGTTTTTGGTCGAGATACACTTGTCCAATAGAATTAGGACATGTGTTAGGGTAATATTAATATCATTTCTACCCTTAATTACCCTATTTACTTTCAACCGTGGTAAATAAAAGTAAAAAGTTACTATTCACCAAAAATTATTTTCATCTCATTGAACCACATATTACTTCATGATATTAACCGTGTCTCTCGGATTTTGTAAATTCTATTCACAGAAGCGGTAATATTACGTTTTAGGAAAAATTCAGTTTTTTTAACAACCACTTAGTAGTTTCACTAATCATCAAAAATTGAAATTTTTCAGAACAATGCCAAAATTTCACCCTAAGATATAATTGATATTCCTAATTCAAAAATGAAGTCTATTTTAAAAAAATTTCAATCCTATAAGTTTCATTAATTAATTTTATAATTAATTCCCGCTGTCACAATAAATAGCGTCTTTTTAAAAACAATATATATCAAAATATTTACAATTGTTTAGAACCAATTTCAACGTGAAATTAATTCTAATGAACACCATTGGATAAAATGGTAAAAATATATTCTAATTATACTTTAAAACCACTTAAAATTCATAATTTATCACTATTAATTATTTTGATTAAAAAAGTTGTTTTTAAATAAAATTTAGTAATTTTCACTATTCATCAAAATATTAAAGTTATCTGAAAGGTACCAAAATTTCACCCTAGGCTAATTTTGATATTCTGAATCCAAAAATGAAGTCCATTTTGAGTGATATAGTTTATAAAATTTCAAAAAGCACATATTACTATTAATAACGACTAGTTTGTTAAGTCATGGTGTGCTTTCACTCGGTGTTGCGTGTAGTGAAAGTTAATGAATTATTTTGAAAAAATAACACACTATGAAATCTTAGGGTGTTACATTCTCCCCTCCATCAATAAATTGCGTCCTCGCAATTTGAAATTGTTCTTCGAAAATAAAATTTTGAAAATAAAAAAGATATTTTTGTGGGAAAACCCACATCGGAAATTGGGTTACAAAAATTTAGTCTTAATATGAGGAAAAGAGAAATGAAAGGGTCACCACCAAATTATGATCTCGATTAGGAGAACATTGGTGGAAATTAGAGACATATAATTGGAGGAATATGTAAATATTTATAGGTAGTGATTGAGGTCATCAATCACAAAATATTTTAAAATT
Source organism: Viscum album (assembly GCA_963277665.1). Lineage (NCBI taxonomy): Eukaryota > Viridiplantae > Streptophyta > Magnoliopsida > Santalales > Viscaceae > Viscum > Viscum album. Next base: position 6,586,410 of record OY728129.1, read on the forward strand.
GAAGTCCTTAAATTCATCAATCTATAATGCTTTGAAATACCATCGGTTCAACAAAACATAGGGTATTAGGATAACACATTATTGGTTTTAGGATTCCTTAAATAAAGTATAAGAATTAATTTCTTCATAGAATAAGAGAAGAAGAAAAAATATATTCCTGACAAGTAGAGTTCCATCCTTTATCTAATTTCTACCATAGACTCATCGTTCACTCTAAAAGATAATATAACTTAAAAATAATATGCTATTTATCCTATTCGTATAGGGTTAAAAAATGAATTTATAATTTATCTAGAAGAACCATTAAAAAAAGGAAATTATTAAATCTAGGACATCACATGGGTCAGTGGTAGGTGATACACCCTTGTCGCCCTTCGGTTGTGGGTTCAAGTCTCGCGGCCTTGCCGGACGCGACGGGTTGCCGCCCGACCTCCAGGTTGAATTTTTATGGAAATCCAAAATAATCCAAGCTATAACTATCCAATATACTTCAGTCCAAAATTTATAAGGAATGTAAAAACAATAAAGATCATTTTTTCCACATAATAACATGTGAAGACCTTCATCGTGTATTCTTTTAAAACACTACAACATCCTGAATAACCATAAAACTTTATTGATTACATTCATGATCCATTATTCCTTAAAGAATAATAGATATACTCCTTCAATCCAAAAAAGTTTTAAACCTAAACAATGATGGAATATACAAATCATTAATCAGTTTCAAGGTAGTCAAGAATATCCAATATAATTTATCCAAATCAATCATGTATTATTAAAAAATCACTACCTCGGTATCAGAACTATATTATGGTTTATCATTCTCTCAACCATATATTTTCCAAAAATTTATCCTTCTATTAAGTCACTTTTCTTTGTTCCACACAATCTCAAGTCCTTAATGAAATAATAATACAGTAAAATCCTTATATACTCCATAATTATTATAACAAGTACATTGTTGATATAACAATCAATTGACATAATCAACATAAGAACTCTAATCATTCATCTTCATCTGTGGTAGTATCATAACTTGATTATTATCCAATAACATCATTTACGGCATAGTCTGATGACTGGGACATAGGTTCACGTTGTGTCCAAACTCCTTGCAAATGAAGCATTGTACATTTGAAACCATTTTCTTACCCTTGCAGACACGTACATTGTGCCCTTTTCCTCCACACTTATAAGAAACTCCCATTCCTTTCAGGCAAGTTCCAGGGTGTTTCTTCCCACAGTTATCACATATTGGAAAATTCTTCTTTTCCCTCTTCCGTTTATCCACCATTCTCTCTTCCATCCTTTTCTTCTCTTGCTTCCCTTCAACGCCATAGGACTCATTAAAATCTTTACTTATCTTATCAACACATGATATTATTTCTTAATATGATGATAATACATGGGAGAATATTTCTCTTATAAATTCTGGCTTAAGAACATGAAAGATATAATCCTTATTTCTCTTTGGATCATGTGTATTGCTGGAGTCCTCATTCCTTCTACTGGGTGCCATTTCTATACAATGGCATAAAATAGATCAGTTTATGAATCAAAATAAATTATCCCATAATTACAAAACACTTAACATAAATTGAACTATTTATGGATATAATCCATAATCATAATAATGTTTTCTTTGAGGATGTATACGGTCATAAACCCTTCATAATGATTTTTAACGAAAATGAGAGTTATCCTAAGCATATCCCCCGGGAGTGTCGTAACCAAGAGTGCAGCAAGGCCCGTTGTCGTGCACTAGTTCCCGTTCGAGTCTAGCTCAAAGCAATGTTTTCAGTTTTTACCCCTTGGTACATATGTGCCAGAGCCGCCTCTACCTGCTCATATCCAGACAGGGATGTATTTCTCGAAAAAATCTCAAAATTTCAACAATACCAAAATTCTAGGAAGTTCTTCTATACTAATCCTCAAAGTCCATCTTAAATCTATGTGCTCTAATCAGAGATTATCTAAATCTATCTTCCAAGGTTTCTACTAAACTTCCTCTGATACCAACTATAACGCCCCGACACTAGTTACCCAGAGTCGGTACATTACTTCGTAACATTGGAATGATCACTAGAAAGATCAAATATCTAAAGACGGATTGGTTTAGTAGCCTTGGAAACACTAGATATATTCATAAGTCTTACGTTACATCATAAAGTGAAAAACTACTACTACAACATATTGTCTCCATGTTCCACACTCATATCCCCACATAATATCCCTGGAGGTCATTCATAATTTACTTATTCACTTCATGGGAAAAATAAAACCTAGAAAATGGGTGAGCTCAAATGCCCAGTAAGGATAACAATATAGCGGAAGCTTTCATAAATAAGAATAAACATTTAAGGAAATGTATAACTAATACAAAATCCTTTTAAACTTGAACTTCATCATAGTATGGAAAAAGTGAAATTAAATAATGTCATTTACATATTCACATGGATATTATACTAATCGAATAAGCACATGCAATATCAATAACCACTTTCATAATGATAGAATGCATAATGCTAGACTATTATAACCACATAGCCAAGGCCTCGTGCTAAGACTACAAATAAGATTTTGCCAAGGCCTTGTGCCAAGACACTAGTTTGTCTCATGAGACCTACCGATGCATCGACGAGCTATAGCGGGCTCCACCCGTCACTTACTAAGTCCAATGAATTCCCATATGAAATGGTTTAAACATAACATAAACATTCTTATTAAAACTAGCATAAGAAATGTCAAAACATTTTTCATAAACCATGAATGGTTTAAAAATAACACATCCACAGTAAAAAATATCACAAAACCTTCAATAGAATAAAAAAGTTTTGTATCATAATAAATCAACCTCAAATAAGCATAAAATCTTACAAGGATGTTGACATAGATGAAATCAAAACCATTTGAGAGGAATATCTCTTTTCTCGAAATCATTGAAAAGTCACCCATTTATAAAGGAAGTAATTTAAAAGAGATTTTTGAATCAAAGTGTCCCATACCACTTTGAAACTTTTGAAAAGAAATTTCATGTCCATATAATAAATCCTTAAAATCATTTTGAAAACAAGGATATTAATTAAAAAAATTTAGAAAGATAAATCTTTTAAACATTTAAAATTTTGATTTTGATAAAGAGTACCTTTCATAAATTCTTAAGATATTCATTTTGAAATAATTTAAAAGACACATTATTATAAAATAAAAAATTTACTTTTAAAATATCCTTCTAAGCTTTTAAGGGAATCTTTGAAGATTTTATAATGGTGGTAAATAGCCACACCCACTGTATAAATTAAAATAACATTCTTACCTTAAATTTGTCGAAAAGGATAAAAGTGCCTTGTTTGGAAAATGATGGAATGATTCCTTTCAAAACAAATAAGGGTATAAATAAATTTAACCCATTGTCTGGTAAATAGTAAAAATGTTTTTAAATACATTTTTAAGGAACATGGATATCGATGATAAAGAGATCCCAGTAGATAATTATGTATAAACAACCTCAAATAATGAAGAAATTCTAAAAAAAACCCTTACCTTGTACTTTTACTTGGTTGAGAGTAGGTTAACATTCTGTATAATGGTGAAATAATTGTTATTAAATTATACAAGAATAATATATATTAATATGATATCATATATGATCTTTTAACATTTCTTTGTTAATAATATCTTAGTATTATCGTCATTTTGGGTGTTAACTTACTCATTTTCTTTTATATGTGTTGTTACGTAATCCATGTTTTTAATGGTTAGGTTTTATCGTTTTCATATTCAAATTTATATCAAGTCCTTATAAATTATTTTTAAATCATCAAATGATAATTATACTTGAATGGATGTAATGGAGATTGAATCTCATCGCGTTCGTGGAGACGGTAGTCCGTACGTACGCACGAGCGAAAATATCATTCTTTTGATATTAAAATAATATATAATTGGATGGTATATCATATATACAGACTCATTATCATGTAATATTTATTATTTAAATTAATTACCAATCATTATTATACCCATTCAAATAATAATATATTGAATAACAATTACACCATAACGTGAAGACGGTAAGTCATACGTACGCACGTATGGTGACATGTTACTCAAAGGGTGGATAGAATACTGAATATAGTTGTACCATAATTATAATAACATCACATAATATATAAGATGCTGGAGTTATTATTTTAGAATGGTAACAAAAAATAATGAAGAAGTGGAAGAAGAAAAGAACTTGAAAAAGGGTGATGAAATCATTACCTCTTCTTCGGGTTCTTCCTTTTGATTTGATCAAAATGGATCCATAGGTTGGCTTTATGATCAAACTAAGTCCTCTATGTTGTAGTGAGGGAAGTTTAGAGAGTATTTGGGCAGAGTTTGTCCGAATCAAAAGGATTTGATGGTGTGAAGTAATGAGAAGGGGGAGTGCCCTTTTATAAGAGGGGTGAGGGGCACCTTGGGAAAAGCTAGAAATATTAATTTATAATAAATTCATATTCAGTCTCTAATGGCTCCAAAGTATATTATTCAAAGGATAGGGTGGGGATATTTCTAAAACCATTCAGCCAATAGAATTTAGACAGGTTTGGGTTACTATATTAACCTTATCTTTTAGTTTTAACTCTTAGTTAATTAGTTTGACATTTACCATGTCACTTTGTATTTTAATATTATATAGCCAATAAACTTACTATATAAATACATGGGACCCCTAAGTGGTCCATTAATGATAAAAATATCATTATATAAGTCTCTTGGCCGATCCTTACAATTTTAGTAATTTAATATCAATTAATAATATAATATTTGTTTTAAAAACTCTTTTTTTTCAATTTTGACATTATTCAATAGTTGATTTTTGTGAAACATATAACAGAATGATTATTTCAAAAAAGGTCAATTAAATCAATCCTAATATTTCTTATTATCCTATAAAAATATAGTAAGTCATTAAAAGTCTCAAATTATTTTTATTTGGGTATTTATAAAATCTATTATTTTAATTTTTCCCTATTATGGTAATTACTGCATCATCATTGTCTCATAAATAAATGAACTTATTTAAGGTATAAAAATTATAAATAAAATATAATTCTGTAGGAAATCGTTTTATCTTTCTAATGAATATTTACAATCGAATTTATCTTATCTATAACATTATATTAAAAATGTTTTAGTAAATAAACTTTGATTTTAACCCTTTTAACTCTTCTTTGAATTAAATTATAATAAATGTCCTAATCTATTCCAAGTGGACCTAAATGATAATATTTTGTTCCTTAGGTTGTTTTAGGTCGAGATACACTTGTACAATAGAATTATGACATGTTTTAGGGTAATATTAATATCATTTCTACCCTTAATTACCCTATTTACTTTCAACCGTGGTACATAAAAGTTAAGTGTTACTATTCACCAAAAATTAATTTCATCTCATTGGACAACATTTTACTTCTTCATATTAACTGTGTCTCTCGGATTTTCAAAATTCCATTCACAGAAGCGGTAAAATTAAGCTTTATGAAAAATTCAGTTTTTTAACTACCACTTAGTAGTTTCATTATTCATAAAAAATTGAAGTTTTTCAGAACAATGCCAAACATTCACCCTAAGCTATAATTGATATTTCGAATTCAAAAATGATGTATATTTTAAAAAAATTACAATAATATAAGTTTCATTAATAAATTTTTTAATTTATTCCCGCTGTCACAACAAATTGCGTGTTTTTAAGAAACAATATATATCAATAGATTGACAATTGTTTAGGTCCAATTTCAAAGTAAAATTAATTCTAATGAACACCATTGGATAAAATGGTAAAAATATATTCTAGTTATACATTAAAACCACTAAAAATTCATAATTTATCACTATTAATTATTTTGATTAAAAAAGTTGTTTTTAATTAAAATTTAGTAATTTTCACTATTCATCAACATATTAATGTTATCCGAAAAGTACCAAAATTTCACCCTAGGCTAATTTTGATATTCTGAATCCAAAAATGAAGTCCATATTGAGAGATAGAATGTATAAAATTTCAAAAAGTAGGTATTACTATTCACAACAGCTAGTTTGGTAAGTCACAGTGCGCTTTAACTCGGTGTTGCGTGTAGTGCAAGTTATTGAATTATTTTGAAAAAATAACAGACTCTGAAATCTTGGGGTCTTAAAAAAAGTGCCTCGTATGGAAAAAAATGAAATTTTCCTCACATACCATGTAGTAAAATTCAAAAATGGGTGAAAAGGACTTTAAACATACATTAAAACATTTTTATAAAACATGGACATGTATGATAAATATAACTCCAGTAAATACTTATATATAAGCACTCTCAGAGAGAAAACAATTGAGATTGAAACATTATCCATTAACTTATGTCCGATATGCATCGTACGTATCTGAACCTCCTATATAATGATTTACATAATGTCATTGACTTATTATAGAATCATATGCATTGTTATTATATAATATATGGTTCACTTATGACTTTATATTACCCGTAATTTTGTAAGTTCCATGTTAAAGCAGCATTTTGGGTAAAATCGTTTTATTTATAGTACGTGTTTGGACTTGTTGCTTCATGATATTATTATTACTTATATCTTGATTTACTTACATCATCAATTTAAATCAAGATTTATATATTATATATATATTCATTATATATATATAATAGATATATAAATGAAATGAAATACACCATTCATTGAGATGGTAGCCCGTACGTACGCATGAACGCTGTTTTCATTTCTTTATTGAATTAAATCGAATTAAGTGAATGAAACATATATGTATATAAATTTTGTATCATTACTATGTAATATATATCATGATTATTTATTATATATACTTTATTATCATACTTTAATGGTTAATCTTGGAAAATGAATCACATCACGTTCGTGGAGACGGTAGTCCGTACATACACATGAGCGATGATATCATTCCCTTGATCGTGGAACTATATTTAAGTGTATGTATAATATTTAATAATCAATATCACTTTACAATTATCATATATAGTTATTTATTTACAACATTATACCCATCCAAGTAAGGTGGTGGTGGAAAATAGAATACACCATGGCGTGGAGATGGTATTCCATACGTACGCACACGCGGTGATTTCGTTTCCATAGAATGGATAGAAGATGAAATTGGGTTGCTTAATATTTAAAATAACATATAAGTATATCAATTATACTGATGTTATTAATTTATGATGAAACAAATAAAAAATAAGAAGAAGTAGAAGAATAAATAGATTTGAAAGAATTGGTAACAGATATTACCTCTTCTTCGACACGCCTCTTTGAAAGATCCTCTTAGGGCATTAAAATTAGTGTTTGAAGAAGAAAAAGACCTCTAGTATATTTCTAGGGATGTTGAGAAGGGAAATGGCCAGGGTATGGCCGAGGTTGAAGGCTCAATGTTTTGTAAAGATGAGAGGGAGGAGGTCCCCTTTTATAAGGGAGGAGAGGGGCACCATTGGAATCCTCAAAAATATTAGTTTAATATAAATTAAAACCCCACATAAAAACCTTCATAAATGACTCCATTAGAAGATTAGATGAGATAGGGTTGTATTATAATCATCAAATAAAATTCATACATGTTTTGATCTTATTTTAAAACTTATCATTTTGATTTATACTTATTTAATCTATTTAATTTTATTTGTGGTAATAAAATTATAAATTATAAATGGTTGAAAATATTCACTTATGTGTTGTTACATTTCCATAATTTGATACTTTATGATATTTACGACTATATAAATTTTTATTTTTATGTTTTAAATATTTTTGTGATTTTTAAACAATTTAATAATATGTTTTTTTTATAAAATAACAATAGTGTCAATTTTGACACTATTCATTTATTTGAATTTAAATAAAGTCCACACTGAGGATATATTCAAACTAAAAAATTTAATAGGTTCCTAACCTGTCATATTTTTCTATAAAATTAGTGGAGCACATTAAATAGTTAATATATTATTTATTTTACTATTTGTAAAAACATTTATTTGATTCTTCTCTTAATAAAATAATTTCTACAACATTTTTGTATAATTATTAAATATACATATCTGTTGCATAAAAATTAAAAATAAAATATTATGATGTAGATAAATCTTATAGATTTCATAATAATAATTTTGGTTGGATTTATATTCTAAAACACCCAACTTTTAAAATGTAATATTTATTAAATTTTGAAGGTGACAACTTTGACATCATTTAAAATAAAATAATATAAGTGTCATAATCACTTTTATAAGACTCAAAACGGTCATATATTCAGCCATTGGATTCTTATGATGAATATATATACTAAAAAAAGTTATGGTCATGTTTGTGAGCCTTTTAATGTGTATTATTATTTCAATAAAAACTATATTACTTATTTTCAACTAAATAAATAATTTTTCCATCATTAATGTATAAGTTATTAAGGTAATTAAATATCACTTAAAATTTATAAATAAATTACCATGATAATGAAAAACATTTTATATTTTAAATTAGTATTTTAACCGAATTTATATTCTGTATAAACTTATATTAAAAATACTTTAATTATTAAAGTTGAGTGAGACATATTTCACATTCCATTAAATAAAATAAACTAAAGGACTAAATCACCTCCAAGTGGGTTCAAATGGATTCCATTTAGACCCAAATATGCCTTATGTCAAAATAGAAGCATACAATAATATTAAGACAAGAGTTAGGGTAATTTTATAATATTATATTTACCCTTAATTACCCGATTTCTCATTTATAATGATATATAAAATTTACCGTAGTTACTATTCATGCTGACAAAAAATTAAAAGTATCCTATTAACATAATTTGTAGCCACTGATTCCAAATATGGAATCCATTTTACAAAATTCAATACACAAAATATGCAGAAATTAATTTAAAATTAGTCATGTTGTTAAGAAAACAAGTTAAAACATTGCAAAAGATTGAAATGATTTAACGTAAGAATTCAATGTAAAATCAATGCTAATGACATACATTCTATTAAATGGTTAAAATATATTTTATATATAATTTAAAACCATTAAATATTATAGTTTAACCATATAAATTATTACGATGAAAAAATTTGTTTTAAATTAAAATATAACATGTTTTTACTATTCATTAAAATATGAAAGATATCAGAAAAATATCAAATCTGTATCCAATGTAAATTTTTATATCCCGATTCAAAATAAGAAGTTTACTTTGTAAAATTTTACTTCTAAAATTGTCGAAAATTATATTTAAAATGGCTGCTCCATCAAAAGGCGGCAAACCTACATTTTTTATAAAATACTTATTTTACACGAAAAATTTATTTTGTTCTCATACCATGTTCTATAAAATGTGTTAGATGAATTATAATGTCATAAAATTAAAAATGTATTTACTAATATTCATAACAGCTAGTTCATAATAATAATATAACTATATATCATTGTTTATTGAAACCTGTTAGTGCGTACAACACACGCTCTTGAGGAAGGTTGTGATTGTGTGTAATGCAAGCCATGTCAGGGTTGCATGTAGTGAAAGACTCCTTTGTTGTTGTGTATAAAAAAATACAACCTTATTTCATTTATAAATTGAATATATATATATATATACACTCAATGTTGCATAGTTTAACTACTATCATGCAATCCTGAAATTCAGTGCAACACGATCCCAGATTAGTGTTGCGTATACTGCAAACTAATATAGTGTTGCGTATAGCACTAGATATTATTGGTTAGCATACAATAGAAGATATTAAAGATAGTAAAAATAATATATCTTATAAAATATCAGTTTGTTACATTCTACCGTCGTTAAAATAAATTTCTCCCTCGAAATTCGTCGGGGTTATAAATGGATTACTTTTTGTATGTGTCTTTAATAGAAACCGACATCGTAAAAAGGAATACCATAAATGAACATTAAAAACATAATTATGAAATGTAATGGTTACCCAAATTATCTAATCATTGGGTTTCCACATAGGAGAACATAGGTGAATATTTGGATATGGAAGAGAAATCTAGACATCAAATTCTGATAGAGAGGGGTATGGAACATGGCTATGAAAAATCAAACAATCACAAAGACATAAATTTTTGATTATCTAAGGTACCATCTAATTAATCAGAAATAAGAGCACTAGGACTTCATTTTTTCTTTTCAAGATCATTTCCCTATAGTTGATGAATTAAAATAAATACTTACATGATTTTGGTATAATCTCACTGTTGTTCATTCCTTGTACAATTTCCACTACATCTCTTAAAGAAATGAAGTTGAATTTTTTATTCGTAAAGTGTTAGCAGATCATGTGATAGAACAATTGGACATTCCATCTGTTTCAAACAAAAGGTTAGAAAAATTTATCAAATATACTTAATTCCATCAATGGTGAGGTTAATCATATATGATTCCAAAAATGAACTTAACTTCATCTATCTTACATTTTAATAAAATAAAACTATTTTATACTAACCATGGACATCCTGTAGGCTAGTGGTAGGCGATAAAAGCCCATCGCACTTCGGTGTGGGTTCGATTCCCAGATCCTTGTACAACGTGAAGGGTTTTCGCCCGTCCTGCAGGTTGCCTTTTTTCTAAAACTACACTATTATAACATTCCTTCCATAATGTCCAAAAAAGTTCTAGCCTTAAACAATACCATCTTAATTAATTACAATCTTTAAGCTTATCCAAAATAATTATATCCAAGGTCATAGTATAAAGAAAACAACTACTAGAAATTTCATCTATCGAGCATGTGAATACTAACATTTATCACCCATATATCATAAAATATATCTTCTTGGTCACATTCCAGACACGTGAATACCATAATCATGTATTCTATTGAAAAATGAATACCCATTAAACCTTCGTGAAAACATGAATGCAGTTAAAAGTTAACAATTTCCACATACCAAAATCCAAAAAATTCTATATACTTCATCCATGATATTACTTAGTACTTATATCAATCATGAGCTCATGAATACTATGAAACATATTATTTTCTCTTTATCCATTCATTATGCGCATATCATCTACTTTCTAAAATATTTGAATCACTTGTCATGGTTTTTGGTACCATAAAATTATTGAAAACCACAATAGACTAATACAAAAATATTCCAATATATCAAAATATTACCTAAAAAAAATTATTCTTGAATACCAATACATAAACACTTCAATCCATCCTCTTCAATGATTGTCATGGAGTATGTACTTCCTTGATTTAGAAGTAACCTCTTATGTGGGGGCATTGAGTTGGGTAATTCCTAGGTTCTCCAAAAATAAGACATTGAACTCCAAAACAGTCTATCACTCTATGACCCTTTTCTCCACACAGATAACATCTTCCCCTCCAGTTGAGGTATTAGTCAATGTTCTTCTTCCCTTATTTAGAAATCTCATTATTCCTTTTTCTATGCTCCTTACTATGCGAACATGCATAAAATTCCATCTTCCTCTTATTTGATGACTTAGGAATACCACTAATGTTCACCTTGTTAATCATATATCGTGATGACTAATTAGGCATAATCACAATATCATTCTCTCAAGGCATTACACAATTTTGTTGATCACAGTCACCAAATTATCCATCGGAATCAATGTTAACTGAATTCCATCTCATTCCCTCCATTGACTAAAACCGGAAACCATAGTGTACGAAATAGTTAAAATAACAAGGAACCACATAATCATTAAAATTCACTTATTGGATGTCTATCTTATCACACATTCTTTAATCCATGACACCATAGGTTCACCCTAGGTTATTCATGATCGTCAACATAACTCTAGGACTGTATCATATAGTTATACTAAAAGTCAGGGACATCCCTAGACATACCTTAGAAAATATATCTAGGTATTTCACTAATGTTTTTTCATCCTAGTTTCCAAAGGATAACTAAACATTTTCTCTGATACCAACTATAGAGACCCAAATCATGACGTACATCGACATTACATTACTCTTGCAGAATATCTAATACATAACAAAAATAGACACCAAAGGACCGTAATAGTTTTTTGTCTTTGGAAATGTGGAATATAAACATCTAATCATGTTGAAAGATCTTCAACATCTCACATAGCGATCTTCCCATTTTTTTTCCTTACCTAAAAACCTTCTATTAATCCTGGGGTAAAAGAAAACATAAAAAGGGTGAGCAAAAATTCTCAGTAAGGGTAAGCATAGTTAACAAAAACAATCCATAATCATTTGAATGTAATAACATGATTATAAAATCTAAACAACAATATCATGAGAAAAGACATGAATATTTGATGTACGTATGGCATATATCATAAGGGAACATAAATCATGATAAAAATACTTGTAATTGTAGAAAACCATTAAGCACATGATTTGATTTCCATAGTAGCCAAGACATTACTGCCAACACCATCTTAGTGGAAAAAGTCCCTTTCTGAATCGAGTTCACTCCTCGTTTCAGTCCTGTTACACTGAATCGGATTAACCTTCCATTTCTTCCATGTCTATCTCATGAGATATAAATATTTACCCAATTCATTGGAGGGAGATATAGGTCCCACCCATCTCATAATGAAATCATTCTTATGTGTGCCACAACATGAACATAAAGCATTCATCATTACCCAAATAATAAAATGGGTTTCATAAACATCATCCCATCATAACATAATCCATATAAAAATGGATATCATTTCATCATAAGAAAAGTGAAACCATGTAAATCATAGAGAAATTATAATTGAAAAATAAACATATGATATAATTCCGTCTTATTTGGAAAATGGTTTTGATAAAACACTTGAAATGAATTGTTGAGGAAAATATCATTTCTTCTTCAAAATCAATTTTCTTTTCACAAATTGCCATGAAATTTTAAGAGAAAAGTATTTTGTAGAAAATATTCATGAAATCGTTTAGAGTAAGGTTCATGAAAATAATCAATTATAAACCCATAAAAATCCATTCATGCCGTATAAGTTAAAAATACATTTTCCCATACTTTTGCCGAAAAAGTCAAAAAGTACCTCATATTGAAAAAAAGATTCCTCACATACCATGTATTAACAGTCAGAAATGGGTAATAAGGACTTTAAACATACATGAAAACATTTTTATAAAACATGGACATGTATGATAAATATAACCCCAATAAATACTTACGTATAAGCAATCTCGAAAAGAAAACAATTGAGATTGGAACATTATCCCTTACCTTATGTTCGATATGCTTTGTACATATCTGATCCTCATTTATAATGATTTAAATAATGTCATTAACTTATTATATAATCATATTTATTTTTATTATATCATATATGGTTCACTTATGACTTTATATTACCCATAATTTTGTAAGTTCAATGATAAAGCTACGTTTTTGGTAAAATCGTTTTATTTATCGTACGTGTTTGGACTTGTTTTTTCTTGATATTATTATTACTTATATATTGATTTACATATTTCCAGAATTTAAATCATGACCTATATATCATATATATATTCAGTATATATATATATAATAGATATATAAATGAAATGAAATACACCGTTCATGGAGACGGTAGGCTGTACGTACGCATGAACACTATTTTCGTTTCCCTATTGAATTAAATGGAATTAAGTAAATGAAAAATATATGTACATAAATCCAGTATAATTATTATTTAATATCTTTCATTATTATTTAATATATATACTTTACAATCATATGTGAATGGTTAATCAAGGAAAATGAATCTCATCGCATTCATTGAGACGGTAGTCCGTACATACGCACGAGCAATGATATCATTCCCATGATCGTGGAATTTTATTGAAGTGTATGTATAATATTTCAGAATCAATATCACTTTACAATAATCATATATAGTTATTTATTTTCACCATTATACCCATTCATGTAAGGTGGTGGTGGAAACCAGATTACACCACGACATGGAGACGGTATTCCGTACGTACGCACGCGTGGTGATTTCATTTCCGTAGGATAGATAGAAATTGAAATTGGGTTGTTTCAAATTTATAATAACATATCAGTATATGAGTGATTATGATGTTATTAATTTATGATGAAACAAATAAATAAGAAGAAGTAGATGAAGAAATACATTTGAAACAATCGGTAATGGATATTACCTCTTCTTCGACACGCCTCTTTAAAACCTCCTCTTAGGGCACTAAAATTGGTCTTTGAAGAAGACCAGTACATCTAGAATATTTCTAGGGAATTTGATAAGGGAAATGGGCATGTTTTCTCCGAGCATGAAGGCTCAATGTTGTGTAAATATGCGAGGGTGGAGGTTCCCTTTTATAAGGGAGGAGAGGGGCAGCTTTGGAATCCTCAAAAATATTAGTTTAATATAAATTAAAACCCCACATAAAAACCACCGAATATGACTCAGTTCGAATATTAGATGATATAAGGTTGTAATATCATCAACTAATCAAATATATACATGTTTTTATCTTATTTTAATCATTATCATTTTGATTTATCCTTGTTTAATCTATTTAATTTTTTTGTGGTAATAAAATTCTACATTTTAAATGGTTATAAATAATTACTTATGTGTTGTTAATTTTCCATAATTGGATACTTTATGAAATTTTAGACTATATAAATTTAAATTTATAATTTTTATATTTTTTTTTTGTTTTTTATAGAATTTAATAATATGTTTTTTTATAAAATAACAATAGTTTCAATTTTGACACTATTCATTTATTTGAATTTAAATAAAATCCAAAAGGTGGATATATTTGAAAAAATATATTTAATAGGTTCCCAACATGTAATATTCATCTAGAAAATTATGTAGCACATGAAATAGTTCCTATAATATTTATTTCACAATTTGTAAAACCATTTATTTGATACTTCTATTAATAAAATAATTTCTACAACATTTTTGTATAATTATAAAATATACTTATTTGTTGCATAAAAATTAAATATAAAATACTAGGATAAATATAAATCTTATATATTTCATAAGAATAATTTTAGTCAGATTTATATTCTAAAAAATCCATCTTTTCAAATGTTATATTTATTAAATTATTAAGGTGGCACCTTTGACATCATTTGAAATAAAATAATGTAAGTGTCATAATCACTTTTATAAGACTCCAAAAGGTTAAATATTCTGTAATTGGATTATTATGATGTATATATACACTAAAAATAAGTTTTTTCAGGTTTTTGAGCCTTTTAATGGTTATTATTATTTAAATAAAATCTATATTACTTATTTTTCACTAAATAAATAATTTCTGCATCATTAATGTATTAGCTATTAAGGTAATTAATTATCTCTTAAAAATTATAAATTAATTACCATGATAAAGAAAATAATATTATCTTTAAAATGAGTATTTATAACTGAATTTATATTCTATATAAACTTATATTAAAAATACTTTAATTATTAAATTTGAGTGAGTCATATTTCACATTCCTTTAAATAAAATTAACTAACGGTCATAATCACCTGCAAGTGGGTTCCAATGGATTCCATTTCGACCCAAATATTCCTTAGGACGAAATAAAAGCATCCAATTATATTAAGAGAAGTGTTAGGGTAATTTTATAATATTATATTTACCCTTAATTCCCCGATTTACCTTTTACTACGGTAAATAGAATTTACCGTAGTTACTATTCATAATGCCCAAAAATAAAATGTATCCTATTAACATAATATGGACCCACTTATTACATATATGGAACCATTTTTTTAAATTCAATACACAAATGTTGCAGAAATTAATTTAAAATTATTCCCATTGTCAAGAAAATGAGTTAAAACATTGTAAAAGATTGAAATGATTTCACCTATGAATTCAATGTAAAATCAATAATAATGAAATACATTAGATTAAATGGAAAAAATATATTCTATTTATACTTTTAAACCATTAAATATTATAATTTAACCATGTAAATTATTTTGATTAAAAAATTTGTTTTTAATTAAAATATAGCGTGTTTTTACTATTCATTAAAATATGAAAGTTATCAGAAAAATATCAAAACATTATCCAATGTAAATTTTTATATCCTGATTCAAAAGAAGAAGTTTATTTTGAAAAATTTATCTTATAAACTTTTCAAAAATTATATTTAAAATGGGTGCGACATTAAAAGCTGGAAAAATGGCCTTTTTGGGAAAATAATTATTTTACCTGAAAAATTTATTTAGGTCTCATACCATGTTCTATAAAATGTATGAGATGAATTATACTATCATAAAATTCAAAATTTATTTACTACTATTCATAACATCTAGTTTATAATAATATTATAACCATATATCGTTGTTTAGTGAAACTTGGTATTGCGTACAACACACGCTATCGTGGAAGGTTGCGATTGCGTGTAATGCAAGCCATGTCAGGGTTGCGTGTAGTGAAAGATTCCTTTGTTGTTGCGTATAAAAAAATACAACCATAATTTATTTATACATTGAATATATATATATATACACTCAATATTCTGTATAATAACTACTATGAAACAAACGTGAAATTGTGTGCAACACGTTCCAAGATTAGTGTTGAGTATACTGTAAGCTAATACAGTGTTGCGTATAGCGCAAGATAAGCTTGGTGTAGTGTAAAACTTAAGATATGAAAGAAATTAAAAATATTATTTATTATAAAATATCGGGTTGTTACATTCTACCCCCCTTAAAATGATTTTCACCCTCAAAATATGTTGGGGTTATAAATGGTTTACTATTTGTAAGTTTCTTTAATAGAAACCCAAATCGTAAAAAGGAATACAAAAAATGAACTTTAAAAACTAAATTATGAAACGTAACGGTTACCCAAATTAAGTAATCATTGGGTTTCCACATAGGATAACATAGGTGAAAATATGGATATGGGAGAGAAATCTAGCAATCAAATTCTGATGAAGTGTGGTAGAGAACATGGCTATGAAAAATCCAACAATCACAAAGCCATAAATTTGTGATGATCTAAGGTACCATCTGATTCATCAGATATAAGGGCACTTGGAAAATATTTTTGGTTTTCAAGATCATTTCCCAATAGTTGATGAATTAAAATAAATACTTACAAGATTTTGGTATAATATCGCTATTGTTCGTGCCTTGAACAATTTCCACTTCAACTCTTAATAAAATGAAGCTGAATATGTTATTTGTGAAGTGTTAGCAGATCATGTGATATAACCGTGGGTCATTCTATCTGTTTCAAAAAAAATGGCTAGAAAAAGTTATCAAATATACATAAGTCCTTATATGGTGAGTTTAATCATATATGATTCCAAAAATTAACTTATACTTCATCTATATTTCCTGTAAATAAAATAAAACTAGTTTATACTAACTAGAGACTTCATATAGGCTAGTGGTAGGCGAGAAAAGATCATCGCACTACGGTTGTGGGTTCGATTCCCATGGACATGTTCAACGTGACAGGTTGTCTCCCATCCTGCAGGTTGTCCTTTTTCTAAAATTACACTATTATTACATTCTTGCAATAATATAGAAAAAAGTTCCATCCTTAAAAAGTACTATGTTAATTCATTCCAATCATTAGTCTTATCCAAAATACTTCTGTCCAAGCTCATAGTATAAAGAAAACAATTACGAGAAATGTCATCTACCGAGCATGTGAATGCCATAATTTATCCCCCATATATCATAAAATATATCTTGTTGGTCACATTTCAGACATGTAAATACCTTAATCATGTATTCTCTTGAAAAATGAATACCCATTATACCATAGCGAAAACATGAATGTAGTTAAAAGTTAACACTTTCGACATACCAAAATCCAAAAAATTATATATACTCAAACCATGATATTACTTAGTCCTTATATCATTCATGAGCTCATGAATACTATTAAACATATTATTTTCTATTTATCAATTCATTATGCCCATATCATCTTCATTCCAAAATATTTTAATCACTTTTCACGGTTACTGGTACCATAAAATTGTTGAAAACCACAATATACTAATACAAAAAGAATCCAATATACCATAAAAGTATCTCAACAATGTTATTCATGAATACTAATACATAAACACTTCAATCCATCCTCTTCAATTATTGTCATGGAGTATGTCCTTCCTTGATTTAGAAGTTACCTCCTAAGTCAGGGTATTGAGTCAAGTAATGCCCAGGTTCTCCACAAATAAGACATTGAACTCCATAACATTCTGTCACTCTATGACCCTTTTCCCCACACAGATAACATCTTCCCCTCCATTTGAGTTATTCCTCAATGTTCTTCTTCCCTTCTTTAGAAATATATATATTCCTTTCTCTATGCTCCTCACCATTCTAACATGCATAAAATTCCATATTCCTCTTATTTGACGACTTAGGAATACCTCCCAAGTTCTCCTTGTTAATCATATATCATGATGACTGATTCGGCATAATCACAATATCATTCTCTTTAGGAATTACAAAATTTTGTTGAACACAGTCACCAATTTGTCCATCGGAATCAACGTTAACTAAATTATTTCTCATTCCCTAGATTGAATAAAACCAGAAACCATATTGTAGGAAATAGTTAAAATAACGAGGAACCAAATAATCATTAAAAGTAACTTATGGGATGTCTAACTTATCAAACATTATTTAATCCATGACCCCTTAGGTTCACCCTAGGTTATTCATGATTGTCAACATTACTCTAGTATTGTAACATATAGTTATACTAAACCGTAGGGACATCCCTAGACATACCTTAGAAATATCTCTAGGGATTTCACTAAAGTTTTTTCATCCTAGTTTCCAATGGTTAACTAAACCTTTCCTCTGATTACAACTATAGAGACCCAAATCTTGACGTACGTAGACATTACGTTGCTCTTGCAGAATATCTAATAGAAAAAAAATAGACACCAAAGGGTCGTAATAGTTTAGTGTCTTTGGAAACATGGAATATAAACTTCTAATCATATTTAAAGATCTTCAACATCTCCCATAAAGATATTTACATTTTTGTTTCCTTACGTAAAACCATTACTTTAATCTTTGAGGAAGATAAAACATAAAAAGGGTGAGCTCAAATTCTCAGTAAGGGTAAGCATAGAGAACATTAAACAAACCATAATCTTTTGAATACAAAACCATGAACATAAAATCTAAACATCAAAATATTGATCAAAGACATAAATCATTGAAGTACGTAAGGAATATATCATAAGGGAACATCAATCATGATAAAAAAACTTGCAATTGGGGAAAATAATTAATCACATGATGTGATTTCCACAGTAGCCAAGACATTGCTCCCAAGACCATCTATGTGGACAAAGTCCCTTTCTTAATCGAGTTCACTCCTTGTTTCAGTCCTATAACACTGAACCAGATTAACTTACCATTCCATCCATGTCTATCTCATGAGATATAAATCTTTACCCAATAAATTGGAGGGATATATAGGTCCCACCCATCTCATAATTAAATACTTCTTACATGTGCCACAATATGAACATAAACCATTCATCATTACCCAAAGAATAAAATGGGTTTCATAAACATTATCCCATCATAACATAATCCATATAAAAAATGGATATCATTTCATCATAAGAAAAGTGAAACCATTTAAATCATAGAGACATTATACTTGAAACATAAACATATGAAATAATTCCATATTATTTGGAAAATTGTTTTGATAAAACACTTGAAATGAATTCTTGAGGAAAGTATTCTTTCTTCTTCAAAATCAATTTTCTTTTCACAAAATTCCATGAAATTTTATAAGAAATGCATTTTGAAGATAATATTAATGAAATATGGTAGATTAAGCTTCATGAAAATAATGTGTTATAAAACAGTAAAAATCCATTCATGTCGTATATGTTAAAAAAACATTCTTCTCATACTTTTTCCGTAAAATTCAAAAAATACCTAGTATGGTAAAAAAAGAAATATTTCTCACATACGATGTAGTAAAAGTAAAAAATTGGTAAAAAGGAATTTAAACATACATGAAAACATTTTTATAAAACTTTGACATGTATGATTAATATAACCCCCGTAAATACTTACTTATTAGAAATCTCATATCGAAAACTAATGAGATTGCAACATTATCCCTTACCTTAGGTCCGATATGCTTTTTACATATCAAACCCTCATATATAATGATTTAAATAATGTAATATACTTATTAAATAATAATATTAACTGTTATGATATCATATATGGTTCACTTATTACTTTAGACTACCCATTATTTTTTAAGTTCCATGTTAAAGCAGTGTTTTGGGTAAAATCGTTTTTTATCGCACATCTTTGGACTTGTTGTTTTTTGATATTATTATTAATTATATCATGATTTAATTACTTACAGAATTTAAATCTTGATTTATATATATTATATATATTCAGTAGATATATATATATATAATAGATATATAAATGAAATGAAATACACCATTCATGGAGACAGTTGGCCATACGTATGCATGAACGATGTTTTTATTTCCTTATTGAATTAAACGGAATTAAGTAAATGAAACATATATCTACATAACTAATGTAACATTATTATGTAATATCTTTCATTCTTATTTATTATGTGTACTTTATAATCATACATGAATGGTAAATCATGGAAAATGAATCTCATCGTGTTCGTGGAGATGGTAGTCCTTACGTACGCTCGAGCCATGATATCATTCCCATGATTGTGGAATTGTATTAAAGTGTATGTATAATATTTAGGAATCAATATCACATTACAATAATAATATATAGTTATTTATTTACACCATTATACCCATCCAAGTAAGGTGGTGGTGGAAAATAGATTACACCACGGCGTGAAGACGATATTCCGTACGTACGCTCGCATAATGATATCGTTTCTGTAGGATGGATAGAAGATGAAATTGGGTTATTTCATATTTATAATAACATATCAGTATATGAGTGATACTGATGTTATTAATTTATGATGAAACAAATAATGAATAAGTAGTAGAAGAAGAAATACAATTAAAATAATCGGTAACAGATATTACCTCTTCTTCGACACGCCTCTTTGAAACTTCCTATTAGAGCACTAAAATTGGTATTTGAAGAATACCAAGACCTCTAGAATATTTATAGGGATGTTGATAATAGAAATGGGTAGGTGTGGTCCAATCTTTAAGGATCAATGTTATGTAAAGATGAGTGGGAGGAGGTTCCCTTTTATAAGGGAGGAGAGGGGTACCTTTGGAATACACAAAAATATTAGTTTAATATATATTCAAACCCCGCATAAATACCTCCAAAATTTACTCAATTTGAATATTAGATGACATAGGGTTGTAATATCATCAACCAATCAAATTTAGATATTTTTTGATCTTATTTTAAACCATAACATTTTGATTTATCCTTATTTAATCTATTTATTTTTATTTGTGGTAATAAAATTCTAAATTTTTAATGGTAACAAATAATCACATAAGTGTTGTTAATTATCCATAATTGGATACATTATGACATTTTCAACTATATAAATTTAAATTTATAATTATTAATTTTTTTGTGTTTTTTAAACAATTTAGTAATATGTTATGTTTATAAAATATCAATACTGTCAAATTTGACACTATTCATTTTTTTGAATTTAAATAAAATCCACAAAGAGGATATATTAAAACTAAAATATTTAATAGGTTCCTAACATGTCATATTATTCTATTAAATTAGTGGAGCATATTAAATAGTTTGTATAATTTTTATTTTATAATTTTTAAAACCATTTATTTGATACTTCTCTCAATAAAATAAATTCAACAACATTTTTGTACAATTATTAAATATACTTATTTGTTACATAAAAATTAAAAATAATATATTAGGATGAAGATATATCTTCTATATTTCATAAAAATAATTTCAGTCAGATTTTGATTCTAAAAATCCCATCTTATAAAATGTAATATTTATTAAAGTATGAAGGTTACAACTTTGACATCATTTAAAATAAAATAAAATAAGTGTCATAATCATTTTTATAAGACTCCAAACAGTAATATATTCGGTAATTGGATGCTTCTGATGTATATATACACTAAAAATAAGTTTTGGTCAGGTTTTGAGACTTTTAATGGGTATTATTATTTCAATAAAAACTATATTACTTTTTTTCAATAAATAAATAATTTCTAAATCATAATGTATAAGATATTAAGGTAATTAAATATCTCTAAAAAATTAAAAATAAATTACCATGATTAATAAAAAAAATTTATCTTTCAAATGAGTACTTATAACCGAATTAATATCCTTATAATCTTATATTGAAATTACTTTAATTATTAATGTTGAGTGAGACACATTTCACATTCCTTTAAATAAGATAAATTAAGGGTCTTAGTCACCTAAATGTGGGTTCCAATGGATTCTATTTCGACCCAAATATGGATTAGGACGAAATATAAGCATCCAATTATATTATGAAAAGTGTTAGGGTAATTTTAAATATTATATTTACCCTTAATTACCCAATTTACCTTTTACTATGGGAAATAAAATTTACCGTAGTTAATATTCGTAATTCCCAAAAATAAAAAGTACCCTATTAACAAGAATTTAGACCCACTGATTCCGAATATGGAATCCATTTTTCTAAATTCAATACAACAAGTTGCAGAAATTAATTTAAAATTAATCTCATTGTTACGAAAATGAGTTAAAACATTGCAAAAAATTGAAAAGATTTTACCTATGAATTTAATATAAAACCAATGATAGTGACATAAATTATATTAAATAGTAAAAATATATTCTATTTATACTTTAAAACCATTAAATATTATAATTTAACCATATTAATTATTACGATGAAAAAAGTTGTTTTTAATTAAAATATAGCATTATTCATTAAAATATGAAAGTTATCAGAAAAATATAAATACATGATCCAATGTAAATTTTTATATCCTGATTCATAAGAAGAAGTTTATTTTGTAAAATTTAACTTTTAAAATTTTCAATAATTATATT
The DNA here is from genome assembly GCA_963277665.1 of Viscum album. Lineage (NCBI taxonomy): Eukaryota > Viridiplantae > Streptophyta > Magnoliopsida > Santalales > Viscaceae > Viscum > Viscum album. Next base: position 6,609,487 of record OY728129.1, read on the forward strand.
TAAAATGGGTGCGCCATTAAAAGGTGGAAAAACTGCATTTTTTAAAAAATACTTATTTTACCCGATAAATTTATTTTGTTCTCATACAATGTTCAATAAAATGTGTAAGATGAATTATAATGTCATAATATTTAAAATTTATTTACTAATATTAATAATGTATAGTTTATAATACTATTATAACCATATTTTTTTGTTTAGTGAACCCCGGTATTGCGTACAACACACACTATCGAGGAAGCTTGTGATTGTGTGTAATGCAAGCCAAGTCAGGGTTGCATGTAGTGCAAGACTCCTTTGTTGTTACGTATAAAAAAATAAAACCATATTTTATTTATAAATTGAATATATATATATATATACACTAAATATTACGTAGAATAACTACTATCAATCAAACTTGAAATTGTGTGCAAAACGATTCAAGATTAGTGTTGCGTATACTACAAGCAAATACGGTGTTGCGTATAGCGCAAGATAATAATTTTGTAGCGTACAACAGAAGATAATAAAGAAATTAACAAGAATATCTCTTATAAAATCTCGGGTTGTTATAATAACTGCTCAGATCATGAAGAAAAGTAATGCATACAACAGGAGGAATGATCTCTTTTTGAGGTAGGTTATCATGTCTTCTACAAAATTTCTCTATGGAAAAGTGTGATGTGATTTGGTAAGAAATGAAAGATGAGTCAAAGGTTCATTGGAACATATGAAATTCAGGATAGAGATAGACCAGTTTCATACCGAATGGATTTACCTCAGATTTTATCTTAGGTTTATAATGTTTTCATGTTTCAATGTTAAGGAAGTATATGTCAGATCCATCTCATGTTTTGAGTCCAGAGGTAGTTCAGCTTGAAAAAAATCTATCTTAAGAGGAACAACCCGTACATATTCTTGACCAGAGAGAGAAATTGTTACATAATAGTATGATTCATCATGTAAAGGTTATATGGAAAAACCATATAGTTGAAGAGGCAACATGGGAATTTGAAAATGCAATGAGGGATAAATACCCTAATTTATTGGATAAGTAAATAAATTAATGGAACAAAATTTCCTAAAGGGGGAAGGATGTAACATACCAAGTAAGTAAAAAATAATATATTTTAAAATATATGTATATTTATTAATTAGATAGTGTTTTAGAGAAATAAACATAGAATAAATCCCATCTTAAGCATATAATACTCTAATATTTTTAAAAGATTGTTTTACTGCATTTTGATTGAAAAATATTTTTAATCTAACTTTTGACAATTTTTTAAGCTTTATTTGTCGAAATAAACTTATTATTTAGAATTGGGACATTTAAATTTACTTTGGAGAATGTGTTTGTATTTTTTTGACAATGTTCATTTTTTAAAGAATAGTTAAAAATACTGCATTTTACATCAAAACTGCTTTTTCATCTTATTTAATTATATGGTTAGATTATCATTTTAATTGGTTTTAAAGTGTAATTAGAATATATTTTTTCCATTTAATTCAATGGATTTCATTATAATTAATTTCACTATGAAATTGGACATAAACTACTGTCAATCTTTTGATAGATATTGTTTCTTAAAAACACGCTATTTTTGACAACTGGAATTAATTTTAAATTAATTACTGAAATTTCTGAGTTTTAAAATTGGTAAAATTGATTCCATATTTGGAATTATATGGTCCAAATTATTAAATTAAGACTCTTTTGTTTTTGGACATTATGAATACTAACGATTGTAATTATCTTTAATTATCGTGATTAATTAGTACTCGATTAGTTAAGAGTAATAAAATAATATCATAATAATATAAAATGACTCCAAAATGTGTCAAAATTTTCTTTTTTGAGTCATTACTGAACATGGGAAGATTTTTACCTAACTTTAAGGCCCATGGAGTCACATGGTTGTTATAGTGACATTTATGACATTATTTTTAAAAAGAATAAAAATATAACAAAAGATTGTATTTACTAAGTAAAATAACATTAATTTTGTTTACATAAGTGATCTCTTAAACTATAAATATTCATTGGAAATATAAAAAGATTTAATAAATCATGGTATTTGTTTTATAATTTTTAGACATTAAATATGTAAATTTATTTATGACACCATGATGATGCAGTTATTACCACATTAATGAGCGATTTAAATAAAATGAAATGATAATGTCAAATCAAAGACATAAATTTGTCTAAAACCAATTGGATGGGTGGATTTATAACCCTTATCTTCATATCCTAAAAATATATCTTTTTGGGATCTTAAAAAATCTGAAAATCATTTTATAATAATGAAACATTTCAAGACATTCCAAAAGTGACCCTCCACTTTCTTATAAAAGGCCCCAACCATACCGTCTTTCAAATACCTCTCAAGCCCCTGGATTGTCTAACCACTGATCACATTACCTCTCCACATCCCTATTTTACTCCTAGAAGCCTCACTTGGGGTAGTAGTCTTCCCAAGGAATCCTTTGGATCAAATCAAAAAGAGTTACCCGATTTAGAGGTAATGACTTCTCTTGAGTTTCTTCCTTTTATTTTCTCTCTTCACTCACCACTATCTTTTTATTATTTGATCCCATAATATCATCGGTATACTCAATATACTAGGATTTTGTTATGATAATTATTCTACCTACACTCACACAAACCTTCGACTAACGGTTAAAGAAAATACTATTTCTATGGGTGGTAAATTACTGCCTCATGAAACGATGATTGTTTAATCTTCATACAACACCTTTAATGGTGGCCATTATGATGGAACTATATTTATATATGATATATATTATATTTATTATATTTATTTTCCTTATATTCTTGTGTATTTTATATTTAAAACATACATTATGCTTTGCATGTTGTGAAAATGCGATAATTTTATGTGAGGAAGTGTGGACTACCGCCCCCTCAAGTGATGTGACTCGTTCATGTAAAACACGGAATTTATAAAGAATTTAATTACTGAACTTATATTACCTATATGACATATATATTATACAGGAATTATAATATATATATGTAAAATATAGTGTTAATTCCATTAATATGACAAAGAAATGAAATTAGCGTTCATGAGTACGTACGGACTACCTTCTCCATGAACGATGCATTTCATTTTTTGTCTTCAAATGTTATGGAATATTATATAATTAATATATAATGTATATATATGATATTTAAATCATTAATACCATTCGATAGATGATGTACTTTTAACTACAAGGGAAATTCTTTTCAAACAAGTTCATTTTTGACTCATGTACGGAACATCGACAAAACATATGATATGAACTCACATAATTAACTAATTATTATAACATGATAATATGTTATATAAATTGAATAATAAAAATTAAATTAATTCCTTTAGAAATTATAAATTGACCTATGTTCATTATTCAGGAATATAAATAATGAACGCGAACACGTCAGACTAAAGGTAAGGGACTTTGTCTCAATCTCCTTTCATTGAGGCATACATAAATTTATATATGACCTTCTTTTATTAGTTGTATAATAAAACCTTCTGACATTTAATTTCATTCAAAATTTACCTTTTTACATGAAGCGTTTTACCAAATGACAAATGGAATGTTTTTGTCTTACGTATGTGGCGACAACGACTTCTCCTCCGCCGTGACCATTATTTGAGTTTCAAATTCCTCTACAAGCCATAACGTTTTTAGATGAAAAATAAATATCATGTTTTACTTTTATTTTATTTTGGAATTGAAAATGGTTTTGATAATGTTTTTATTATATCAATGTGTTGTATTGATGTCTTTTTATTGAAATGTGGAAATGTTATGTTTTTATTAAGCATGTTTTATGTGATACAATTATGTTATGGTTATTGGGAATTGTTTATGAAGTTGGGTGGTAACATGATAAACTATGGGTGGGTGAGCATGAGATAGCTCTCCAATTCATTGGGTAACATGATGGAGTTAAACGGTAATGTTTCTCCAAACAAATTTAGGTAATATACTGTGATGGGTATTTCAAACGTAAGCATGAGTGTTACTCCCTACATAAGAAAGTTATGAATGCCTCAAGTTACCTTTATGTCTTATGATTTCTATGAGTTATTAATAAATCCTATGATTTCCTAAGGTATGTTAAAGTGATTGTGATTTGTGAGTAAAGTATGATTTCATTGATTCTTATGTATACAGGGACTAATATTTTATTTCCATATTTTTATATCCCTTTCTATTCTTTTTATAGTCATCCAATGTTTTTGAAATGTTTTCACAGGTCAAGGGAAAATTATATGATGTGATGATTGTGTCGAGGAAGTTTAATGAAATAATCGATGTTTAATTTCAAATATGTTTCCTTTGATGGAAAAAATGAATATTGTCTTTGATGTAACCACCTTGTTTAAATGTGGAATGTAATGCATGATTTATGATCTAATTATCTAAAACTATAAACCTAAAAATATCTTAAATGTGTATTATTGAAATAACACAATATTAAGTAATGTTTTAAGGTTGGGTCACTATAGTTGGTATCAAAGGTCGGTTTAGATTACATTTGGAGTTAGAATTATATTATATGATTATCCAAAAATATTTTTTTACACATTATGGTCAAATTGAAATGATATAGAATTTGAAGATTACCATGTTGCATCATCTAAGACATGTTTTTTTAGAATGGTTTTCCACAGTGGAAATAGGGAAGCAGTGCTAGGAAGGCATAAAGAAGGAAATGACCTTCCAAATCAACATCCTATGATGGTAGTAATTGGAACTGAATAGTTAGTTGTAGTATGGCGTAGTTCAATCAAGAGATAAATGGTTGGGGTTTCTATGCACTTTATTGTCTAGATCAACCACCGAGAACATGTTAGCGGTGTAACATTTCATGAGGCAACATCCCCCATCATTTAGAGGATCATCTGACCATGTACTAGTTGAAGGGTGGATTAAAGCACTAGAGAAGATTTTTGATGTGATGGTGTTTTCAAACAATCAAAAGGTTAGTCATTCTATTTGCTGTTTGGAGGGTGAAGCAGATCAGTGGTGGTCGATGGTTAAATATATCAGGGACGCTGATGAGATTTATGCTCTTGACTAGGATTAATTCAACAGTATGTTTCTTGAGAACTATTTTCCTAAGGCTGTTCAACTTAGGTTGGAGAAACAATTCATCGAATTGAAGTAAGAGGACGACTCAGTGGATGCTTATGTAGAAAAGTTCTCTCCATTGGCAAGGTATGCTCTAAATTTTATCAAAGACCTTGATATTAAAAAAATTCGTTTTTACTCAGGATTGAAGCCAAAATATCGAAGTGCATTAGCTTCACGTTAGTTCAAAATTAATGAAAATATTGTTCGATGTGATGAGAAGGTGGAAATGGAGTATGCATATGGTCATGTTTTCTATGAAAACAAACAAGAGAAGAGACCATGGTGGCGAGATAAAGGGAAGAATCTTTTAAAAAGGTTTGATGGTAAGAAAATAAAGTTTTCAGTTTGTGATAAAAGTGGTAAAAAGAATGTTGGGGAATGTGTTTTGAATTCTGGAAAGTGCTTCTGATGTGGTAAGATGGTACATAAGGATCGTTATTACACTAGAAAAGATCAGGGTAATGGCAATACCATATTTTATTTATAGTTGGTGATGTGTTTCAAGTGCAATGAGATGGGTCATTATACAAATGAGTATTTGACAAAGAGCTCGAATGATGGGAAGAAGTCATACCATAATAAAAAAGGTGTGGACCATTCATTTGCAACTACTTCAGCGTATGATGGGCCATCAAATGAAGTGGTATTAGGTAATTTTTTTTTCATATTATTCCAATGTGTTGTTTGATTCGGGGTTTACACATTCTCTAATCTCAGAAATATTCTCTAGTAAATTGGGAATTTAATCTCATGAAATGTATCCTAAACTTGTGGTAAAAACACATGGGGGAAATTTTGAGGCAAAAAGAATTAATAATAATCTTCCTATAATTATTCGTGGAAAGAATATACATGAAATTCTTATTGTTTTACCTCTTTTACAGTATGGTGTTACCCTGGGTATGGATTTGCTCCATGTTTACCATGCTAAGATTAACCGTAGAACTAAAGAAGTTTCTTTTCAGAAATACATTCAGTTTTTGTAAAATAATGGACCCTTACTGTTGATAACATATCAAGAGGCTGAGAAAATTGTAAAAGATAAAAATGAATGTTACCTGTCACATATTGTTGAAAACAAAGGATCCATTTATATTAATGATCTGTTAGTGGTAAATGAGTATCCGAATGTTTTTGCTAATGATTTTCTTGAAATAATACCACATCGAGAAGTTTAATTTATTTTTGACTTATTTCTTGATGCTAAGCCAATTTCAAAACCCCCTTATCGAATGACTCAAATTGTACTTTTAGAGTTGAAGGAGGAATTTCAAGATTTATTAGAGAAAGGTCTCATTTGACCTAGCACATAACCATAGTGTGTTACTGTCTTATTTAGTAAAAAAGAACGATGGTTAAATAATACTTTTCATTGATTATATAGCCTTTAATAACATCGCGGTTATGAAAAAATATCCTTTGCCTCATATTGATGATTCATTTGATCAGCTCTAGGGAGATCAGTATTTTTCAAATATTGACTTGAGATCAGGGAACCATTAGTTGAAGGTAAAGGAAGAAGATATTCTGATGACCGTGTTTCATACAAGATATCGCTATTATAAATTTGTAGTTATGCCTTTTGGGATAATCAATGCACATGCTGTATTCGTGGACCTTATGAATTGAATTTTCCATGAGTTCTGGGAAAAGTTTGTCGTTGTTTTAATTGATGATATTTTGGTGTTTTATAATGGTAAATAGGAGCATGAAATTCATTTAAGAGTTATTTTGAAAACCTGAAATGAAAATAAATTGTTTGGGAAATTCACCAAGTGTGAGTTTTGGTTGCGACAAATTTCATTTCTTGGTCATATTGTTTCTGAGAATGTAATAACTATCGATCCTTCAAAAAAATGGTTGATGATGAATGGCCAAGACCCATGAATATAAATGAGATTCTTAGTTTTCTTGGATTGGTAATCTATTACCGAAGTTTTGTTAAAACAATTTCACAATTGTCTAGCCCATTGACTATGCTAACTCAAAAGGGTGTTATGTTTATGTGGAAAATACAATGTGATGATTGTTTTCAGGAATTAAAAATAATATTAGTGAATTATCTAGTATTGGCACAAACTTCTTGGAATGGTGGGTTCTTTATCTACACCGATGCATCATTGAAAGGATTTGGCTACGTCTTAATGAAGAATGTTAAGTTAATTTCTTATGATTCACGTTAGTTGAAAACTCATGAGATAAATTACCCTACACATGATTTGGAATTAGCTGCTGTTGTTTTCGCTTTAAAAATTTTGAGGCATCTTTTTTGTGGTGTTAAGTGTGAAATATATATTGATCACAAAATTTTAAAGTATATATTCACTCATAAAAAATTGAACATGAGGTAGAGGAGATTGATATAATTAATCAAGGATTATGATTACATGATTCACTTCCACCCAAGAAAATCAAATAAAGTGGCAGATGCTGTGAGTCGAAAAAGTAATGGTTCAATAACCATGTTACATTTGGAACATGATATTTTGGTCACTACTAGAAAAATAGGTATTTGCGACGGGTCATTTGCGACGGGATCCCGTCGCAAATGGCCCATTGCTGAAAACGGCGTCGCAACAACACTTATTTGCGACGGGCCCGTCGCTAAAGCCTTTTTTTGCGACGGTTATTTTCCCCGTCGCAAATAGTACTCCGTATATTTGTAAAAAACATTTAAAATAGTATTTGTGACGGGACCCGTCGCAAAAACTATTTTTTAAAAAAAATAAAAAACTATTAATAAATTATTTTAATGCATATAATAATACTAGTATTTGCGACGGGCATAGTATCCCGTTGCAAATAATATAAAAAAAATAAAAAAAATAAATTATTAATAAATTATTTTAATTAATATAATAATAGAATTATAATTCACAAATAAAAATAATAAATTATTTTAATTAATATAATAATAATAGAATTATAATTCAAAAATAAAAAATAATAGAATATTAATAAATGAGTTAATTAATATAATAATATTATAATTATAATTCATAAATAAAAAAAATATTAATATGTTATTTTAATTAATATAAAAATAATAGAATTATTTTACATTCAAATATTAAAATAATTCAAGTATTACAAAAAATATAATTAAATTATAATATTATAAAATTTTAATATATATATATAATTTAATATTATAATATATAAATAATATTATTATTCATATTAATATTGTTATTTAAAAATATAATATTATTAATATTTTATAATGAGACAAAAACTAAGAATAGAAAAAAAAAATTGATTTCCCAAATTTTATAACATAAATACAAACTCTAATCTGAAGGAGGGGGGGAGGTGGGGGATCTGCAGATGGTGGTGGAGGAAACTCCATCCCTAAAGCATGAGTGAGTCGGCGCATGTACTCCATCTTCTCCTGATGCTGCTGCTGCCACCGACTCGTCTGCTCCTCGTACAACTACTACTGGCGTCGACGCTCCTCCTCATGCTGCTGACGCATCTGCTCCTGCTCCTGTCGGAGACTCTCTATCTGTGCAGTCTGAGATCGCAACTGATCCTCATACTGTGTAGTAGAAGAAGATGCATGAGCTCCTCTCGAGATGGACGCTGACATCACAGCACTGCCATAATAATCTCCGGGAGTCAGTCGAGAGCCGATACCAACTATCGGTCCCTTCTCGAAGGCATACTAGGTGGCCTGCATCCATGCCACCTCATCAAACTGACGGGCAGTGGTCTGATTTGATGACTCGGCCTGACTCTCAGGCCGGGCCTGTGACGTTGCGGCCTCATATGACTCCTATAGTTGCAATTTAAAATTAAAATTGTGAATATATTATATGCAGTTAATTTTTAAACTTGAAAACAAATAATACTGACCACGATGTGATGCTGACGATCACCTCTGAGCTGCCCAGTAGCAGGATCACTATACATCCTCCGATATACGTCGTACTCTGTAATATCGGGGTGCTCGACAGCCTATAAGAATAAAAAATAAACTGTTAATATTTATAGTTGTATAATATATTTATAAATAATGTACGTACCAGATGCTATCTATGAGTACTGAAAGAACGACTCCCAGCTCTATGAGTCACCTCCTGTCTCCCCCGATTCTGCCTCACCACTGATGATCTCCTCTGAAAGGCACCACTCAACCAGTGCACACATAATCCATCCCATACATGGGATGAAATATACTCTGGTCGGTGTGCTCTACATGACTCCTCAAAATCTGACACTCATGCTTTCTTCATCGCAGCTTTTCTTAAATTGTGCAAAAACTGACGAAGGCGATCACGCATGGCCACCTCCCATGCCTCGTGGATGGCGTCTCGCATGGTATCCTCGATCAGATACCATAAACCCTACAAATAAATCAAAATATCAATTTAGAAATGAAATAATTTTCAAAATAAAAATTATTTATTTACGTACGTACCAACCAATGGCCGAACATGGCCTACTGCACATCAATGGGGATCTGCTCCCACGTGGTCCACGGCTGAGAGAAATAGTTGCGCAAAATAGCGATGCCCTGTCCGACTGCTATATGCGGAAAACTAAAAAAATAATAAACATTTATTATGTGAATAGATTAATGAAATCTTAGTCAAATCCACAGGTTATCACATAGGTTATCACACCTCCGTGTGCGTGGATCAAACCGAAGACGTGGACGTCGCTCGGGGACGGGGTCAGGAATCATCAATCATGCAAGACCGCGCCCCCTCCGCGTACTCCCTGGAGCGCCTGCAGGCTGAGGGTCATCTGTCAGCAACGCATCCGCATCGAAAGTCAGGTCAGCATCTGCTAACTCACGAAATGTGGCGTCGTCCATCTGAAACATAAAATGTTAATGTTAGAAAATAATTGATAATTACTATTATATATACATATATACATATTATGATTGTATATAAATACCATGGAATGCTATCAGTGTTCATCTTTATCATCATCTTCATATATGTCAATGTCATCTTCATATTCCTCCTCAACATCATCGATATCCATTCGAGTTATAGTTGCTTCATCTCTTAACATTTCAAATTCATATGTGACATCATTAACATCATTGTCATCACCGACTCTTAAATGTGGGGTGTCATCATCGATACTCATGTCTCTTTGTAAAAAAGATTGATTTTGAGTACTCTCTTGAAAAACATCAATTCTTTGCACATCAGTGAAAGCACATTCACTTTAACTAAACTGATTGTCTCGAATTTTGATTTTTATTACACTCCACCAATCATTCAAGTCTCTATATGTTGCACAGTACTTTTCATAATAAACTTGATATGCCTGTTGAGCCAATAAGAATGGTTCATTTACTGCGAGAACACTTTTACATTTAATATAGATGATTCCATGAGTCGGATGAACACGCACGCCTCTCTCTATATCCAACCACCGAAATTTGAACATGGTTATGTAATGTTGTCCAAGATAACAGAGTTCAATGATTTCATCAATTATGCCATAAAAGTCAACTTCATATTCTCGATGATGAGATCCTCTCAAGCTAACTCCACTGTTCATTGTTTTTTTCGATTCCCCATATGCATGTGTGTGGAATCGAAATCCATTCACCACATATGCATTATAAGTTTTAACAAGTTTGGAAGGTGGGTTACTCAATTCACACAGCCGTTTGTGAATTTTATCAGCATGTCGAGACTCCTGAAAATTTGTGAAATAATTATCAATATAGTAAACTATAAATTGAATGAGTTGCTAAAAGATAAAGAATTTATGTTACCAGTTTTTGAAACCACTGAGAGAAATATTTCAATCGACGTTCTTCGAGAGCATCTACTATAATTTGTGGAATTTGTTTCTTGATATGATTATCATACAACCTATAAAAACCAAAGTTATTTACTGTAACATAAATTATAGAATAAGTGATATAAAAACTTACAGTAAAACTGATGTCATCTCTTCACAGTTGAGCAGAACATACGTATGAGCTCTCTGATGTTCATCATCTGAAAGCCAGCGTTCATAAACTCCACCAAAACCAAGCTCTGACTGGTTGAAAATAGATAATTGATTTTCGATTTCATCAATATTCCTCTCGTTCCATCCCATTCGGTTGTGTTTTGAAGGATACTCAGATTCAAAATAATGGGAGCAGAAAAAAGATATTTCCTCTTGCAAATAAGCTTCTGCAATAGATCATTCAACTGATGCTTTGTTACGTACATTTCTTTTCAATTTTTGCATGCATCTTTCAAATGGGTACATCCATCGAAACTGTACCGGACCTCCACATTTGGCTTCATATGGAAAATGTAACATCAAATGTTCCATTGAGTCGAAGAAAGACGGCGGAAATATTTTTTCTAGTTTACATATAATTACAACATCATCTTTTTCAAGTTTTCCTAGAGCATCATAATCTGCCGTAGCCGCACAAATTTCCCGAAAAAAATGAGACATGTCTGTTATGGAATCCCAAATCACAGAATTCAACAGACCTCTTAATACAATGGGTAGAAGTCTCTCTATTATAACATGACAATCATGACTTTTTAATCTAGTAATATGACCATTCTTTACACATCTACCCAAATTAGAAGCATAGCCATCTGGAAGTCTCAAATCTGCAATCCACTGACAAAATAATAAACGGTTTTCTTTAGACAGTATATAAGTTGCTTTTGGTTTCAGTAACCTTTCTGTTCTGACATTCTCAAATAGTTCCAATTCTGGACGCCTACAAATTTGGGCAAGATCTAAACGTGCATTTACATTGTCTTTGCTCTTTCCTGGCGTATCCAAAACTGTATGAAACAAATTATCAAAACAGTTCTTCTCAATATGCATGACATCTAACATGTGTCGGACCAACAGATCAGACCAATATGGCAAATCACAAAATATGCTACGTTTAATCCAATTATGTTCTTTCCCAAAACCAAATTTTTTTGTTGGTTTAATGTGGGACCAAAAGTGATGGGAGGTAATGAAAATACAACTGATTTTAACTCCGAACCAGATAGCATTTTTGGAGGTCCATCCCTTTCAACTGTTCCTTTTCTGAAATGAGATCTGTTTCTGCGAAAAGGATGATCAGCTGGAAGAAATCTGCGATGACAGTCAAAATAACAAGTTTTCTTTCCATGAATGAGCATAAATGCTTTGTTCTCTCCCATATAGTAAGGACATGATTTCTAACCATGTGTACTCCAGCCAGATAACATCCCATAAACCGGGAAGTCACTTATTGTCCACATCAATGCTGCTCTTAGTATGAAATTCTGTGTCGTTGAAACATCATATGTACTGACACCAGTACTCCACAATAAATTTAATTCATCAATCAATGGCTTCAAATAAACATCGGTATTTTTATTTGGATGTCCTGGAATTAGTAAAGTCAAAAAGATATATGGCTCCTTCATCAACATCAATGGAGGTAAATTGTACGGAGTTAAAAAAACAGGCCAACATGAATATTGACTACCATAAGATCCAAACGGACAGAAACCATCAGTGGAAAGGCATAGTAGAACATTTATAGCTTCTAAATCAAAGGATGGATGCACTCTATCAAAATGGTTCCATGAATCACCATCGGCTGGATGATTCAAGCTTTTATCGGTTGAAATATTGTCTTTATGCCATGACATCATTGTCGTTGTATTCTTAGACATGAATCAACGCTGAAGTCTGGATGTAAGTGGAAAATATCTCAACTGTTTTACAGGAATCAAACCAGACTTCCCGTGTTGTCCTTCTTTATATCTCAGTTTCCCACATGTAGGACAACTATCCACCGACTCATTTTCCCCAGAATATAAAATGCAGTCATTTGAACATGCATGAATCATCTGACAAGTAAGTCCCAAATTTCGAACCAGCCTCTTACTCTCATAGTAATTTGCAGGTAAAACATTTCCTTCGGGTAACAGTGTTTTCAGCAAAGAAAATATCTGGTCAAAACAAGTGTTTGACATTCCGTTATATGATTTAATAGCCATAAATTTTGCAACTTCTTATAATTTGCTCATCTTGCAGCCAGGATATAATGCATCCTCAGCAGATTTCAACAACTCATAAAATTCAGACGGTGCCAACTCAGGATTTGAAGCTATATCAGCCGGAGTTTCTGTATGTTGAAAAGATGGACCTGCAACATCATGTACTAAATCTTGAAATCGGTATGGATCCAGAATCAAGTTGGTATCACCTGCTCTGGAACTGCGTTCACCGTGTTGATACCAAAAGACATAATCTGGTTGAAAACCAAAACGCAAGAGATGTTCTCCCAATTTGTCAAACGTGTCAAACGTTCTCAATGCACATTTTCTGCAAAGACATTTTATTTTTCCTTCTGAAACAAATTCTGAATTTGATGCCGCAAATGATAAAAATGTCTCCACACCCTCAACATATACTAGATTTAAACCAGAACCGTTTGGATTTCTACGTTGATTTATCCATATGCGGTCACCTAATAATGATTGTTGAAGACCTCGTTGTTCCATATTTCTCTATAAAATATAAAAGCATTACTGGTTTTGAATAATTTGTTAGAAAAAACACTCAAGTAAAGATTGAATATATTGAGAATAAAGCAAAACATGTTACAAATATTGATAATTTTAATATTATATTGATTTTTTATTATTTTAATAATACTAATATAATATTTTCATAAACATTAATTATAGAATAATAACATTATTACATTATGAGTATATTTTATTATTAATATTAAAATAACATAAATTTTTATATTATATACAATTCTCCTTTCATCTGTGTGTTTAACATTCTGTCTCCACATGTAATATTTGCATTCACTTTCACCTCTCCATTGGTGAGTAGGTTGATAATTTTGAAAAAGAATGCGAATATTACATGTGGAGACAGAAAACACATAGATGAAAAGAGAATTGTATATAATATAGAAAATTATATTATTTTAATATTAATAATAAAATATAAAAATAATTTACTAATGTTATTATTCGTAAATATTGGTAATTATTCCAAGTTATTGGTAATTATTTCTAATTATTGGTAATTATTTCTAATTATTGGTAATTATTTCTAATTATTGGTAAATATTGGTAAATATTGGTAAATATTGTTAAATATTGGTAATTATTGGTAATTATTGGTAATTATTGGTAATTATTACTAATTATTGGTAATTATTACTAATTATTCGTAATTATTACTAATTATTGGTAATTATTACTAATTATTGGTAATTATTACTAATTATTGGTAATTATTACTAATTATTGGTAATTATTACTAATTATTGGAAATTATTACTAATTATTGGTAATTATTACTAATTATTGGTAATTATTGGTAATTATTGGTAAGTATTGTTAATTATTACTAATTATTGGTAATTATTACTAATTATTACTAATTATTGGTAATTATTACTAATTATTACTAATTATTGGTAATTATTACTAATTATTACTAATTTTTGGTAATTATTTCTAATTATTGGTAATTATTACTAATTATTGGTAATTAATACTAATTATTGGTAATTATTACTAATTATTGTTAATTATTACTAATTATTGGTAATTATTACTAATTATTGGTAATTATTACGAATTATTGGTAATTATTACTAATTATTGGTAATTATTACTAATTATGGGTAATTATTACTAATTATTGATAATTATTACTAATTATTGATAATTATTACTAAATATTGGTAATTAATACTAATTATTGGTAATAAATACTAATTATTGTTAATTAATACTAATTATTTGTAATTATTGGTAATTATTGTTAATTATTGGTAATTATTACTAATTATTCGTAATTATTGCTAATTATTACTAATTATTACTAATTATTGGTAATTATTACTAATTATTGGTAATTATTACTAATTATTGGTAATTAATACTAATTATTGGTAATTAATACTAATTATTACTAATTATTGTTAATTATTACTAATTATTACTAATTATTGGTAATTATTGTTAATTATTACTAATTATTGGTTATTATTACTAATTATTGGTAATTATTACTAATTATTGGTAATTATTACTAATTATTACTAATTATTACTAATTATTACTAATTATTGGTAATTATTACTAATTATTGGTAATTATTACTAATTATTGGTAATTATTCCTAATTATTGGTAATTATTACTAATTGTTGGTAATTATTACTAATTATTACTAATTATTGGTAATTATTACTAATTATTGGTAATTAATACTAATTATTGGTAATTAATACTAATTATTGGTAATTAATACTAATTATTACTAATTATTGGTAATTATTGATAATTATTACTACTTATTGGTAATTATTGATAATTATTACTACTCATTGGTAATTATTACTAATTATTGGAAATTATTACTAATTATTGGTATTTATTACTAATTATTGGTAATTATTACTAATTATCGGTAATTATTAGTAATTATTGGTAATTATTAGTAATTATTGGTAATTATTACTAATTATTCCTAATTATTGATAATTATTGGTAATTGTTCCTAATTATTGGTAATTATTATTAATAATTGGTAATTAATACTAATTATTGGTAATAAAAATACTAATTATTGGTAATAAATTCGAATTATTGGTAATTAATACTAATTATTGGTAATTATTGGTAATTATTGTTAATTATTGGTAATTATTACTAATTATTGGTAATTATTTCTAATTATTACTAATTATTACTAATTATTGGTAATTATTACTAATTATTGGTAATTATTACTAATTATTTGTAATTAAAACTAATTATTGGTAATTAATACTAATTATTACTAATTATTACTAATTATTACTAATTATTACTAATTATTGGTAATTATTGTTAATTATTACTAATTATTGGTAATTATTACTAATTTTTGGTAATTATAACTAATTATTGGTAATTATTATTAATTATTACTAATTATGAATAATTATTACTAATTATTGGTAATTATTATTAATTATTTCCAATTATTACTAATTATTGGTAATTATTATTAATTATTACCAATTATTGATAATTATTGATAAATATTGGTAATTATTGATAATTATTACTAATCATTGGTAATTATTGGTAATTATTGGTATGTATTGTTAATTATTACTAATTATTGGTAATTATTACTAATTATTACTAATTATTGGTAATTATTACTAATTATTACTAATTATTGGTAATTATTACTAATTATTACTAATTATTACTAATTATTGGTAATTATTCCTAATTTTTTCTAATTATTACTAATTATTACTAATTATTACTAATTATTGGTAATTATTACTAATTATTACTAATTATTACTCATTATTGGTAATTATTGGTAATTATTGGTAAATATTGTTAAATATTGGTAATTATTGGTAATTATTGGTAATTATTACTAATTATTGGTAATTATTAATAATTATTACTAATTATTACTAATTATTGGTAATTATTACTAATTATTGGTAATTATTCCTAATTATTGGTAATTATTACTAATTATTGGTAATTATTACTAATTATTGGTAATTATTACTAATTATTGGTAATTAATACTAATTATTGGTAATTAATACTAATTATTGGAAATTAATACTAATTATTACTAATTATTGGTAATTATTGATAATTATTACTACTTATTGGTAATTATTACTAATTATTTGTAATTATTACTAATTATTGGTAAATATTACTAATTATTGGTAATTATTACTAATTATTGCTAATTATTACGAATTATTGGTAATTATTACTAATTATTGGTAATTATTACTAATTAGTGGTAATTATTACTAATTACTGGTAATTATTACTAATTACTGGTAATTATTACTAATTATTCCTAATTATTGATAATTATTGGAAATTGTTCCTAATTATTAGTAATTAAATGAATAATTACTAATAATTAGGAATAATTACAAATAATTACAAATAATAACATTATTAGTATATTTTATTATTAATATTAAAATAATATAATTTTCTAATTTATATACAATTCTCCTTTCATCTGTGTGTTTTCTATCTCCATATACAAATAATAAATGTGAAGACAAAAAACACACAGATGAAAAGTGAATTGTATATATGTAAAAAATTATATTATTTTAATATTAATAATAAAATATACTAATAATGTAATAATGTAATTATTCCTAATTATTGATATTTATTATTAATTATTAATATTTATTCTTAATTATTAAAAATTATTACTAATTATTCCTAATTACCATTAACTATGAACAATATTAATAATTTAAATTTATTAAGTAACAAAACAATGTAAACATAATTAAATTACAACTAATTAAGAATAATTGAAACTAATAAAAAATTAAAAATAAATATTAAATTAAAATAAACATAAATACCTAGAAAATTGATCTGCTCTGATCGTTCTTCAAAACATTAATATCAACTCCGGAGAAAAAAATTAAATTGTAGAAAAAATGAACTTTAGAAATACAACTTTGAGAGAAGAAGAAGATGGAGTTTGTTAATGATTTGAAAAAAATTGATGGGGGTATTTATAGGTTAGATTATTTGCGACGGTACCCGTCGCAAATACCTTAGCCAACATTTATTACGGTCAAAGGTTAAATAGTTATTTGCGACGGGACCCGTCGCAAATAACCACCTACCGACATACTATTTGCGACGGGGGAATATTCCCGTCGCAAATAACTTTTACCGCCGCCGGTTATTTGCGACAGGAATATTTCCCCGTCGCAAATAGTTTTCCACGATTTGGCGCGCAACGCGCGCCAGTTGTTTTGCGACGGGGAAAGCAATCCCGTCGCAAAAGCCTACTTATTTGCAACGGGTAAATACCCCCGTCGCAAATAACCCGTCGCAAATACCCATTTTTCCCGTAGTGGGTTAAGGATTTGTTGAGTTTTTACATGGATGTTTTTGGTGCCATAAATTCTTCTGTTTTGTTCAGGTATCAGTGAAATCTTCTCTATCAGACCGAATTAAGCAAACACAGATACAAGAGAGATGCCGAAAAAGGTAGAGCTAGTTTAGAAGGGTATGTTACCTGAATTAAACATTTATAATGATTTTTTTGAGTTTTGGGAAGAGATTATGTTTGACTTGTGATTCACAGTTGAAGAAAGAGTTGTTATGTGAAGCTCATAGTTCTCCATTTTTAGTTCATCCAGGAAGTACTAAGATGTATAGAGATCTTCAGGAGTATTACTGGTGGGATGGAATGATAATAGATATAACTGATTTTCCTTGATGTATTTGACTTTTCAACAGGTTAAAGCAGAGTGGAATTTAACAAAAGGGATTATTCAGTCTTTATTAGTGCCAAAGTGTAAATGGGAGAATACATCCATGGACTTCGTTGTGGTATTACCGAAGACACCTTGATGTAGTAATGAAATCTGGGTTATTGTTGATTGTTTGATTAAATTTTATCATTTTCTTGCTATACAAGATACTTTTTCACTTGATCAACTAATTGATTGTATCTTAAAGAGATAGTTAGGTTACATGGTGTTCCCCTCTCCATTGTTTTTGATCGTGATCCTATGTTCACTTATAACTTTTGGAAAGGCCTTCAGAAGTCGGTGGGTACTGAATTAAATTTTATCACAACATTTCATCCTCAATCAGATGGGCAGTCAGAACGAACAATTCAGACTTTGGAGGATATGAAACGTGCTTGTCCGATAGATTATCAGGGAAGTTGGGACCAACATCTTTCATTTTTTCAGTATTCTTACAATAACAGTTTTCATTTGAATATATAGATGGAACCATTTGAGGCATTATATGGGAAGCAGTGTCGATCTCTATCTTTTTGGGATGAAGTAGGTGAAAGGATGTTGATGGGACCAGAATTGGTAGAAAAGATTGCAGAGAAATTTCAGCTGATAATGAAACACATGAGAACTTCTCATACCAGGATGAAATGTAACGCATACAGTAGGAGGAAGGATCTCTTTTTGAGGTAGGTTATCATGTCTTTCACAATGTTTCACCATGGAAAAGTATCATGCGATTTGGTAAGAAAGGAAAGCCGAGACCAAGGTTTATTGGACCATATGAAATTCTGGATAGGGTTGGATTAGTTTCATACCAAGTGGCATTATGTCCGAGTTTATCTCAGGTACATAATGTTTTCATGTTTCAATGTTAAGGATGTACAAGCCAGATCCATCTCATGTTTTGATTCCAGAGGCAGTTTACCTGGAAGAGAATATACCTTATGTGGAAAAACCGGTCCAGATTCTTGACCACCAGTAGAAAGTGTTGTGGAATAAGATGATTCATCATGTTAAGGTTCTATGAAAAAACTATATAGTTGAAAAGGAAACATGGGATTCTAAAAATGCAATGAGGGATAAATACCCCCACTTATTCAATATGTATATAAATTGATGGGACACAATTTCCTAAATGAGGAAGGATGTATCATCCCACGTAAGTAAAAAAGTAATATATTTTCATATCTATGTCTATTTATTAATTAGATAGTGTTTTAGAGGCTTAAAATGAGAATAAATCCAATCTTAAGCATATAATACTCTAATATTTTTAAAAGATTGTTTTGCTGCCTTTTGATGGAAAACCATTTTTAATATAACATTTGACAATTTTATAATCTCTATTTGTCAAAATAAACTTATTATTTAGAATTGGGACATTGAAAGTTACTTTAGATAAATTTTTGGTATTTTTCTGACAATGTTCATTTTTTAATGAATAGGGAAAAATACTGCATTTTACTTCAAAACTGCTTTTTCATCTTATTTATTTATATGGTCAGATTACCTTTTTAATTGGTTTTAAAGTTTAATTAGAATATCTTTATTCATTTAATGCAATGGTGGTCATTATAATTAATTTCACTATGAAATTTGATATAAACAACTGTCAATCATTTGATAGATATTGTTTCATTAAAACACGCAATTTATTTTTGACAAATAGAATTAATTTTAAATTAATTACTGAAATTTATGTGTTTGAAAATTGGTAACATGGATTCCATATTTTAAATTATAAGGTCCATAATATGAAATTAATACTCTTTTATTTTTGGGCATTATGAATAGTAACGACAGTAATTATCTTTAATTATCGTGATTAATTAGTAATCGGGTAGTTAAGAGTACTAAAATAATATCATAATGATATAAAATTTCCCCAAAATGTGTCAAAATCATCTTTTTTGAGTCATGGACAACCATGGGAAGCTTTTTACCAAGATAGAGGTCCCATAGAGTCACATGGTTGTAATAGTGGCATTTATGACATTATTTTTAAAAAGAATAGAAATATAACAGAATTTTGGATTACCTATGTAATAAAACATTAATTTTGTTCACATAAATGATCTCTTAGACTATATGTATTCATTGGAAATCTGAAAATATTTTATAAATCATGGTACTTTTTATAAATTTTTGACATTAAATAAATAAATTTATTTATGACACCATGATGATGCAGTGATTACCTCATTAATGAACGATTTAAATAAAATAAAAAGATAACGTAAAATATAAGAAGTAAATTTTCCAAAAACTGAATAGATGGTTTTATTTAGAACCCTTATCAGCTTATCCTCAATATATTTCATTGTGGGACCTTTAAAATTCGAAAATCATTTTATAACAAAGTAACATTTCAAGACTTTCCAAAAGTTACCCTCCTCCCTCTTATAAAAGGCTGCACCTCTACCCTCTTTCAAACACCTCTTAGGCCCCTGGCTCATCCAACCTCTGATCACATTATCTCTCTACATCCCTATCTTACTCTTAGAATCCTCACTCTGGGGAGTAGTCTTCCCAAGGAATCCTTTGGCTCAAATCAAAACGATTTACCCGATTTAGAGGTAATGTCTTCTCTTGAGTTTCTTTCATTTATTTTCCTTATTCACTCACAAATATCTTCGTATTATTTGATCCTATAATTAAACCAGTATCCTCAATATACTAGGATGTTGTTATGATAAGGATTTTACCTACACTCACATACACCATCATCTAATGGTTATAGAACCTACTGTTTCTGTGGGTGGTGAATTACTGCCTCACGAAACGATGATTGTTTAATATTCTTATTACACCTTTAATGGTGGACATTATGATATAACTATATTTATATTTGATTTATATTATATTCATTTTCTCTCATTTCTTTTGTATATTATATTTAAAATATACATTTATACTTTGCATGTTGTGCAAATGCGCTAATTTCATATGAGGAAGTGTGGACTACCGCCCCTCATGTGATGTGACTCGTTAATGCCAAACAAGGAATTTATAAATAATGTAATTAATGAACTTATGTTACCTATATAAAATAGATATTATACTGGAATTACAATATATATATGTAAAATTTAGTTTTAATTCCTTTAATATGACAAATAAATGATAGTAGCTATCATGAGTACATATGGACTACCATCTCCATGAATGATAAATTTCATTTTTTATCTCCAAATGTTATGGAATAGTATATAATGAATATATATTTGATATATATGAAATTTAAATCATTAATACCAATTTTTAGATTATGTACTTATAACTACTTGGGAAATTCTTTTCAAACAAGTTCATTTTTGACTCATGTACCGATCATCTGCCAAACATATGATATGAACTCACATAATTAGCTAATTATTATAACATGATAATATGTTATATGAATTGAATAATAATCTTTAAAGTAATTCCTTAACCAATTATAAATTGACCTAATTTTCTTATTCAATTATATAATGAACGAACGAGAACAAGTCCAACTTGAGGTAAGGGACATCGTCTCAATCTCCTTTCATTGAGGCATACATAAATTTATATACGACATTATTTTATTAGTTGTATAATAAAAGCTTTGGAAATTTAATTTCATTCAAAATGAATATTTTTACACGAAGCATTTTACTAAATTAAAAAATAAATGTTTTTGTCTTACGTATGTGGCCACAATGACTTTTCCACCGCTGTGAACATTATTTGAGTTTCAGCTTCCTCTACAAGCCATAACATTTTTTATGTGAATAATAAATACCATGTTTTACTTTTATTTTATTTTGGTATTGAAAATGGTTTTGATAATTTTTTTATTATATCAATGTGTTGTATTGATATCTCGTGTTTGAAATGTGGAAATGTTATGTTTCCTTTATACATGTTTTATGTGATACAATTATGTTATGGTTCTTGGAAATTGTTTATGAAGTCGGGTGGTACCATGATTAACTAAGGGTGAGTGAGCCTGAGATAACTCTCCAACGCATTGGGTAACGCAAAGGAGTAAAATGCTAACGTTTCTCCTAAGAGATATAGGTAATATACTATGATGCATATTCCAAATGTAACCTTGAGGGTTACTACATACCTAAGAATGTTATTAATGCCTCAAGATACCTTTATGTTGTATTATTTCTATGATTTTGTCATAAATTTTATGATTTATTGAGGTATGTTAAAGTGCTTATGTTTTGTGAGTAATGTATGAATTCATTGACTCATAGGTATACATGGACTAATGTTTTCTTTCCATATTTTTATATCCCTTACTGAGCTTTTTATGGCCATCCCATGTTTTTTAATTGTTTTTCACTGGTCAAGGGAAAAGTACATGATGTGATGATAGTGTCAAGGAAGTGTCAAGAAAGAATCCTTGTTTAATTTTAAATATGTTTTCTTTGATGGAAAAAAATGAATACTATCTTTGATGTAACAACCTTGTTTATATGTGGAATGTAATGTATGATTTATGATCTAATTCTCTAAAACTCTAAACCGGAAGAGATTCTCAATCTCTATTCTTGAAATAACTCATGATTATGTAATGCTTCAAGCTGGGGCCTTAAAATAGAAGTTTAAAAAATGGAAAAACAACACTGAAGAAATTCAAATTGGAGAACACAACCACAAACATGCATCCTAGAAAACCTACCACTCACACACATATCGAATCCTCAGCGAAATCAATCTTACCAAACTGGCCTAGAAAGGGAAATTAATCTTGAATGCCAGAGTAGCGTGCGCATATAAAGGAAATCCGAAACGAGCCAAAAAGAACCAAACACCATCAATCCCGTAGAATACAAATTCATCGAACCGGAACTACTAAAAACAAAATGAAATGTTTTAATAATTATCTATAATTTTTTTTTTGATAAAATATCATCTTCACGAGGATAAAAAAATGAATGAGATAACCGGAAACTGTGTCACACCAACACTATCCCAAACCAACAGATTGCCTTCATGAAAAACCATGATGGGGTTTAGCATGATGGATTATGTGATAAGTTCCAAGGACTTAGATAAAGAATCCAGGAATAGTCATCACAACACAGTCACCATGTGAGCGAGAAACATTGAGGAGAAGTAGAGCACCAAGACTGGAAGACGAAAAAAGTGAACAGTTAGAAAACAAAGGCTTCCAAATCGGAGAGACCAAACTGAAAAGGATGAAATAAGATCATAAAGATGGGGAGAATAACTAAGGAGATGAATGTGAATAATAGTCAACCTGGTCCATGTTTTGGGGAGGAACCCTAGATGGGGAAGAAGAGCAGTCGAGAGAGAACACCGAGAGAAAACGTGGCCATACTCGCTAATCTGACCAAGGGTAGATATTGTTTATGATCCCGGTCAAATATATCACATAGATTAAGGAAAAGTGGGTAATTCCTTAGTAGTAGAGCATTTAAGGTAAGGATCATCTTCCCCAGAAACTCTCAAGAGATAACTTTTTTGCACATTTGTCTCTTATAATTTCAGTATTGGTCAACAAAAGTTTGAATGTATAATTTTTTTTCCTACTCAAATTTCATAGTTTATGTCTCTTAATGGTTTAACATGTGGTGCTACTATCAACATAGGAAAAGAAGTAATTAAATCATCAATGTACACATTAACATGATCTAGAATCAACCCTAAATTCAATATACCTCCACACAATTCACCTTCTCAGTTGTATTCTATTGGTAAGCCCGTGACATTATACAATTTTTTTGATTTTGTGTTTTTCTGGGTGTCTAGTAGACTAAATTTTGTACACTAATTAAAATCAATTAAAATCATAATTATTACTATATTATTATTATTAATAAATTGATTTCATTAAATGTTTTTAATAAATTTTTTCTGTACACTGAATTCTATTCATTTCTTAATTAAATATTATGTTTTATCATGGTAATTTGATAATTTCATTACAGTTAGTGCTACATTAATAATTTTTCCCTTATACTTTCACTTACATTAAAATGAAAACCTAGTGGATAACATTATCTAAATGCTTCTTAAAGTGGGGTGATCCCAAATGTATCTTTCAGTGGGAGAAAAAAAATGAGAATCACTATATTTTATACAGAATATAGATGAATATATATTATATTATTACTATAATCATATTAAAAAATATTAAAATCTGAATTTTATTTTATTATGGATATTATAATAATAATAATATGTTATGTTATTGGACTTCTAATATTTGTCCTACATATCCCACTTAATACTGGGTTTTATGAATTCAAATAAAATTTAATATAGCATGAATGATTCTATTTTTGTGTTTGATCATCAGTTTTCATCATGAATTATGTGTTTTTTCTGTGAAATTCATCACATCTTCAATTAAGAATAAACTTAATATAATTTAACTATATATATATTTTATGAATGTGTTCATTTACCATACATGGATAAATAATACACAACAATGTGTACATTACCACTCAATATTTTTTTAAATTATAAAACATATTAAACAAAAAAATATCAATATAACATCAATAATTTTTCTTGACCTCATACTTGTACAAAATAATAATTAAAAACATGTCAAAAATAATTGAAAATGTAGAGTGAGCATAAAAATCTCAGTAAGGTACATAGAAAAGAGAAATTATCTTATTATTCAATTAATATTAATAAATATTTTCATTTTAAAAAAATATCAACACCAAATATTCATTTTGTTAGCTAGGAAATTAAATAATATTCCATAATACTTTAATAAAAAATTTAATGAGAACTAAATAATAAAAAAATAAAACATGTAAATGATGATTATAAATCATGAAATACTCATGAAAAGTTATAAATTTCTCCATAAATAAGTAGAACAACATTCCCATCAAACTTAAGCTCATTACCATAGCTTGTAGAATCATATTATTTATGTGAGAACCCAAAATATGAATAGATAAATACTATAGGTAACAAGGGAAATATTATTTATTTCACTATTATAGAATCACTTATAAATGAAATAACCAACATGGTAAATTCTAATAATCTCTTTTGATAATCCTATCGAGTTAACTCGATACCTTTTTCCAATGCATTAGAGTGGTACATTAGGGACACCCATTATAACGAGCCATATCTGGATCACCTATAACTATGACCTATATCAATATAATATTTCATCATAAATAATTCCGAAAAAAATTAAAATACATGAATATTTTTATTTTATTTAATGTAATTATAAATATATTATTCAACCCTATACGAATACAGTTCTGGATATTTAAATATTCAATTACTTTTAGTCACATTATAAAAGACATAGAACAAAAGAATGGACCATTATTATTTTAGGAAAATAAATAATATTTTAATGAATATAAAACATAAAAAAAATTTTGATAACAAGAAGAACTATTTATGCCATATATGTTAGAATATAGTGTTCATTTTTTATTTTTTCCAAATTGTAGAATATATAATAGTAAAATGATTATTTTTGAAAACCGTTGAAATAAATAAAAAAGTAACGTTAGATTTAAATTATAATGCATTTTTCTCTTTATAAATACAACTATAAAATTATTTTACGAATATTTATTTGGAAGAAAATGTTTTAGAAAATAAATAAATAACTATATTAAAATGATTTTTAATTAGAATTTGTCCCCCACATCATGTATGATTTATCATGCACATTTATTAAAAATATTATGAATTTATGAAATTATTTAATTATATATTTATATTATATATCTTTAATGTTAATTATTCCTTTTATTTTCAATATTACCATATTATATACACTTACTTTCTCAATTATGCTCACGTGGTATTTTATGATGACATTCAAATCATCTTTTCCAAGTCACATGGTTAGTTAACTATGGGAAACATGTCATTATTAAATATTAATTAGAACAATATTCTGTATTTGATTATAATTTTATAAATATATTATTTTTTAAAACCAATGACTAAGATGGTTAAGAAAAATAATTTTGTCCCAATTATTGAGGTATATGGTCATATTTACATATGAGTAAGAGTATCGCTTTTCATTGAGAATGATGAAAATAATTTAAATATAAAATAAATTTCTATATTTATTATTATATAATAAATTCCATATTATTTATTTATATATCATTATATATGGTAATCATGTGATGTTTTCCTAGAAAAGGAATCACATAACTTTATTGAAAAAGTAATTAATATGTTATTAGAAAAAAGATTACATATTTTCAAGAATGGATAGGTATGAATGAATGTTCTATATTATAATTTAATAATGATAAATTTTTATTTAATATAATATATGAAATAAATCCATCATTTTAGTGATCTATGAGAGGTGGTGACTGATGATGTATTACATAGGTTCATAAGGCATTAATTATGCGTACTCATGAACGATTGTTTTGATTCCCATTTGATGTATGAGGGAAAAATATTGGTCATTAAATTAACATAAAAAATATCATTATATGGAATACATTTCAGTAATTGTTTCTACATGTTTGAATAATATTTAATATAGGTATAATATAAAATAAATTAAAAATTTACTATTATGAAATATACTATTTCATGAGAAAAACTCATTAGGTTTATTCCTAATTCATTCATAGGATGTTATAATCAAAATGTAGTTTATAATAGACTTTTATAGATTTAGAAATGGTTTTTGGGTAGTTTATGAATGAAAAAGTGATCTTAATGTGTGTAGATGAGAGGAGAGGTTATGTCCATTTGTAAAGGAGGTTGGGATATATGTGGAATTTTTAAAAATAATATTTTATATTATTGTATTATTAAAGAAAAAATGTTATAAAAAAAATATCATTTTGATGATATTTACTATATTGGTTTGTAATGTGTGAAAAAAATAATTTTTATAAATGATATTATAACAACCATGATTCCATGAAACATTTCTTCTTAAAAATTTAATAGCATTCACTACACAGAACATTGAGTTCAGGAGCACCATGACCTATCAAACTAGCCATTTATAAATCAATTAGGAATATTTTTAACAATTTTTTTGATATTATATATCAAATATGATTTTAAAATTCGTATTCTATTTTTCTTATACATTATATAAGGAAAAATCAATTTTCAGGTAAATTATGTTTTCTTCAAAAATTGAAGTTTTTTCCACCTTTTAATAAAAAACCCTTTTAAATCCACTATTTGACCAGTTTATATATTCAATTTAACTAAATAAAGTTCCTATTTATAATCAAGAAATTATTATTATTTATGGATAATTTTTTTAGAATAACATTCATATTATAATGAATAGTGAAAAATACTTCATTTTAAATCAAACATCTTTTTCATTAAAATTATTTATATAGATAGGTTATATTTTTCAATTTCTTTTAATGTGTAATTGGATTATTATTTTATTATATAATCAAATTTTGTTCGTTTGATGTAATTTCACATTAAAATTTGACATAAACACATGACAATCTTTTTATTGTTTTTTCTTCTTAAAAACTTTTTATTAGTTTGGAAAATTGGAAATAATCATAATTTGATTTCCCCCAATTATGTGTTTTGAATATGGAAAAATTGATTCCATATATGAAATCATAATTACCATGTTATGTAAATAGGTACCATTATTTGGCATTATGAATTGAAACATCAGTAATTAGTTTTATTTACCATGGCTAAAGGTTAAATCTAGTAAATAAGGGTATAAAATAATATTATAAAAATATAAAACTACCCTAACACATGCCATAATCTTATTTGAAGATTTATTTATGAACACGATCTTCCATATTTCTATTTTAATACACTCTGCTGCCACTTATTTTCGAAAATGACATATTATAATAATTATACTAAAGTAATGTGAAATGTAACAAAAAAAATGTATATAATTAATTAAACAATTTTTAATTATAGTTTTATAATTGATATAATCACCTATAAATGGTCATTATAAAGATAGAAGTATTTAAATCATCATTGTATTTATTTTTAAAATTTAGACATTATATAATTACATTTATTTTTGACACAATAATGATGTAGTATTTTCAATATTAATGAACAAATCAAATATGTTTTATTATAAATATTGGAATAAATTTAATTAAATGTTTTTATGTCATAAATGAATTTTATAGATGATTAATACTTCTAATATCTTATTTAGTGTAATTTTATGCCGAGGAATCATGTTTTAATGTCATTAATAAAAATCAATTACTAAATATTGTCAAAATTAATGTAAATTAATTTAAAAATAATAAAATTTTATTAAATGATATCAAAATCGTAAAAAATATGATTCTTAAAAATGACTAATATAATGTTAAAAATTTCAATACTCATCCAATTAGGTTTCTCTTCGAATTTTTTTGTAACTATATTATCCCTATAGTATAAAAATATAAGAAGACAATATAAGGGTTAAACTGTTTATCTAAGGGGTATTACCAAAAGATAAGGTAAAATTAAAAACAAAAAATTGTCTAAAACTCATTATTGATAGGATTTATACCCATAATAATCCTAGACTATAAATAAATCACTATTTATCAATTATAAATCTTTTTTAAAATTATAATAATTTAATATTTCAAGATTTTTCAAAAGTGCCTTACGCCACTATTATATAAGGGGACCTCTCCTTCTATTTTATTCACACCTCCAAAGATAGTTGTCTTGGAATAACCCAACCCAAATATCCTACCAAATACCCTAACATCATCATAGAGTCCAATATTATGTCATGAAACCATTATATGGAATCTTTTTTTTTGAAATCAATAGGAGCCACTAGATGAAGAGGTAATCATTTTATCAATTCTTTCAAAGTTCTTTTATTATTCTATATACTCTTCATAACATTTTACCATAATAAAATAAAAACAATCGAATAAAATATATTTTTAGTTGTTTTTATAATTATGAGACACCCATATTTATCCTTTTTCCCATCCTATTATTAATAAAATCACCATGCCTTCATGCGTACATTTTACCATCTCCATGACATGGTGTAAACTGTTTTTCATCTATACCTTATTTAGATGGGTATAGTGACAAATATAAATGACATAAATAATAAATATAAAATCATATTATTTTGTCTAAATGAATATTCTCTTCAATTACATACTGTTTAACTATTAAGGAAATCATATCGTCGCTTGTGTGTATGTATAACTTACCGTCTCCACGACCTGACGAGACTCATCATCCACCTCCACTATTAAAGGATGAGTATAAAAAATCTATATAATGAATAATTATGAAATATATTACATAATAAGGATATCAAATTAATATATTTATATATATATATATATATATATTTATGTACATATTTTTTATTCACTTACATCAATTCAATATGATAAGAAAATGGAAGAATCGTTCATACGTACATACAGTTTACCATATCCATCAACGGTGTATTCCATTTCATATATATTTTTTATATATACTTATATTTCAAATATATATGATATATAAATCACATTATACATTCTATAAGTATGTAAATGATGATCTAAATAATTTTATTAGGAATAACAAGTCAAAACATGTACGATAAACAAAGTGATTATTACCCAAAATATTTAATTAACTTGTAATTAAAAATAAATGGGTAATATAAAGTTATAAAATTATCAAAAATGATATAATAAATATTATTATGAATTTGATAATAGATAATAATATTTTAAAAAACATTATATAGGAGGGTCATACACGTACAGAGAGTATCAGACCTATGGTAAGGGTCAATTTATAACTAAAATATTATATGATAATTTTTATGTGTAATATATACAAGGAAATATTTATAATCCATGTCCATGTTTCATTAAAATTCATTAAAATGGAGTATTTTAAGGTATTAAGGAAAGGACACTAACACTAGAACAAAATTGTTAGCTTATTTAAATATTTATTTTCCTAAATCATTATACTTAAGGTCCATGTCTTTTAAATGATTTTAAGGATTTATTTATATAGACATGATTGTTTTAAAATGCTAATTCCAATCAAAAGATTCATTGTGGTATGTTACACTTGTAATATAAATTTCAATTATAAATGAAATATTATATATAATGTGTTATTTTTAAACAATTTCAATAAATGGATATTTCTATAAAAAATATATTACAAATTATTTTCATCAATGTCAATATACTTTATTAGATTTTATTCTTGATTGAAGATGAATTTTTAGAATAAAATATTCCATATTTCATTGAATGAGTTATGATATGTTTCACTGGGGATGTTCTATTTTTATTCCATTCATGGTTTACAATTAATGTATTAACATTTCATATGCTAATTTTAATATGAATTGTAATTTTATGTTTCCCGGTTTTCATAATAGGAAAAAATTGGACTTAGTAAGTGGTGGATGATGCCCGTTATAGCCCCTCAATGAATCGGTAGGTCAAATGGAAAAGACATGATATGAAATTGGCCAAGTCCTTGCCCATTTTTTAGATATAGATTTGGCCGAGGCCATAAGAATTTTAATTAGATGTCCTATCAGATTCCTATACATTATGTTTGAGAAGTACGACATCAAGCATTCCCACATTATGAGATTAGTTATTGATAATTCATGTGAATATTTGAGTTGTAGAATATCAATTTGAAATTTAAAAGGTTATTATTTGATTTATTAATCCCATAGTATATAGATGATTATGTTTAAAAGTATTGGTTTTTAATTTTATACCTTTCCATATAATTATATTCTAATTTATTATAAATTATGCTAGATTATTAATCCTTACTAAGAATATGAGTTCACCCATTTCTTATATTTTATTTTCCAACTATTAAAATAAGTATTTTGTGATGGATATAAAGGGGTAAGATATGGGAATAATGGAATTCTCAACAGATTTCCAATTTTGTGTTTTATGATAGAAATTTTATAATTAAGTTTCTGTATGAAATTTATTTCACAAGAATACTAAACTGTTTGGTCCTTCAGAACATGATTCCATGAAATTATGACAAAATATTAAAATAATTCCCTTTTTTGGGCTTCTATGGTCGGGGAATTATTGTTGGTATCATTGTATGTTTAGAAACAAACTTGGTAATAAATTTAGAGAACTTATATTAGGGGTCATACAACTAAGATATACTTTGACGATATGTATAGATGTACCCACTAAATTTTATTAATGGTCAAAAATAAAATTGGAATTAACAAAATAAGTTATAGATTGAATATACCATAGATTGTTTGTGTTGTAGTCTTTTATGAGATTTGTTTATCACCCTATGATTTCTAGTCATATTTATTGAAGGAAAATAAAAGGAATTTGTTTAACATTTAGTTTGATGGAAAATCTATCGATTATGAGAAAACATATTGGATAATAAATGACATGAAAGATATTTTTATTATTCCTAATTAGTTATAACAATATATGATTAACAATGTGACCTTTTTGGAATTTCATAACACATTGCCAATGAGGATGATGAACATGAATAAAGTTTAAAATTTTAAGAAGCATATAGGAATGAAGATTCGTCAACCCATATGTCATGGGGAAGGGAAGAAGAACATTTAAGAATACATCAAATGGAAGGAAATATGTTATATCTATAGAAAAAAGGATCATAGAGTTACCCATTGTTATGGATTTAAATGTATCATCTGTGTAAATCATCAGAATTACCCAAATTAATGCCCATACATAAGAATTAACCTCTAAACCAAGGAAATACCTATTACATACTGACAATTAAATTTAATGTTTGTAACTATTTTTACATTTGGATCCATGAATTATGAATAGTGAATTACATAAAGAGTATATGTTTTATGTTTTCAATGAAGGATATTAATGAATTTGTTGAATATTTATAATTATAAAAAAAATTACTTAAGTGTTAATTTATATTTGGAGAAAATATGACTAAGGTAAATATAATCCTAAATATGTTCCCTATATTATGATAATTATGTAAGTATTAGGATATGTTATATTTAGATATGTAAATTGGATGATTATAGTTATTGAGATCTAATTAAAGAATCATCCAAAAGAGGTTTATGCAATCATAAAAGAAGTTTTCTACTATTTGGGACTAGTGCAAAAAATCTACAATGTTTTAGAATAAGTAAACATCTATGTTTTCAATAAGGATATCATCTAATTACTATAGTTACCATGACTCAAGAGAATACATGATGATGGTGTTCACATGTTTGGAATGTGACAACTAAGAACTACCCTATGATATATGCGAGATAAATGCTTATCTGATTTGGTCCACCTCTTTCTAAAGATGTAAATTTTCAGTTTTTTGAATGATGGTGAGGATATCCATTTATTGGTAGTAAAAATAATAGTCCAATTTATGTTTGATATATTAATGTATTATCTTTCTATAAGTTGTCTTATCAATATGTTATTACCTATGATATCACTTTTTATGAGATATATGGAATGACATATCATTTTATTTATGGATCACATGATCTTCTAACATATTTGGAAAAAAAAAGTAAACTTCATTTCCTTGAATAAGAGATGATGTGGAAATTTTTTGAGGCATGTACAATGATGATTTTTTATGAAATAATATTACTATTTTTTCTAATTTTCATCAACATTATGGAAAGGATCTTTAAAATCAAAAATTCATCCCAAGTACATTCTTTTTTGATGGATCAAATGGTCTATTAGACCATCCAATATTTATTGCTTTCAGATTTTTAAATTTCTCCTAATAATATTTTCTATCACTCTCAATCAGAACATGATGGATATATTTTTCTTTCATGTTCGGGTTTTCTTACATGGAACCCCAATATGTGTTATTTCTAGTAATCTTCATACTTACATTTATCAATATTTAAATAGAGGTCTAATTAGTCCATTTTTTTATGTGGGAATTCAACAAAGATATTTTGAAATATCGACCCCCTATTTTTAATACTAATATTCAATTTTATGGAACAAATTTTTTGAAGGAAGGGATAATGTATCACCACAAGATTCCATAGTACGGTTATTTATAATAATTCAATAGCTTGTTCTACACGCAACACAAATTTTGAGTGTACCACGATCTGTAAAAATATCCATTTAAAAATTAAATATTGAATTGTATTAACATGATATTGTATTTTATGTCTCCAAAATAATTTTATCATTCATCTTATATTTTTCTTTGACATAATATAAGTGAAAATTCCGTATTTTAGAAAAAATAAGTATTTTAAAAAAATTACATTTTTCCACCTTTTAATAGAAAACCTGTTTTAAATCTAATATTTGAATATTTTGTAAATTAATTTTGAATAAATGAAATTATTCAATTGAAGTGGGGAAAAATGATTTATTTGGGATAAATTTTTATTGGTTTTAAGATAATAATTATTTATTAATAAATTGTTAAAAAATTTATATTTTAATTCAAAACATCTTTTTCTTCTAAAGTTTTTATATAGTTAGATTGTATTTTTAATTGGTTTTAATGTGAAATTGGTTTACTTTTTTTCATTTAATCCATTTTTGGTCATTGGATGTAATTTCACAATATTATTTTATAGAAACACATTTTACTCCTTTGATTGTTTTTTACTTCTTAAAAACCCACTATGGAGTTTTCACAATGGGAAATAGTTTTAAATTAATTTTTTCTAATTAAATATTTTTAATTTGGAAAAAATAATTCAATATTAAGAATAATAATTTCAAAATTGTTTAAATAAGAACATTTTATTTTGGGAAATTATGAATAAAAACATTATTAATTATTTTTATTTACCATGGTTAAAATGTAAATTAGGTAAATAGGGTAATAAGATATTATAATAATATATAACAACTCTAACACCTGAAAAACCTTTATTGGATGATATATATCTTACCATGAGAATCGTAAATTGAATTTTTGTACCCCATGGAGGAACTTGGGATTGCAAATGACAAATTATAATAATTAATTAAATTTAAAGGGAAACATAACACAAACATGTATCTTATTACACAAAAAATATTAATTCTACTTATATAAGTGTTCTATTCTACAATAAAAAATATTTAGAATAATAAAAATATTTTCTATATCTTGCTATTTTATTTATAATTTTTATACAATAAATAAAAAATTTATTTGTTACATAATAATGAAGCAATATTTTCCTTATTAGGGAAGGAATCAAATAAATGATATTATAAATATTAACATAAATATAGTTTTAATGTTTTTATGTCATCCATTGATTTTATGAATTCCTAAAACATGTTATATTTGATTTAATGATTTATTTTCAAAACAAGAATGATTTCTTGATTTTAACAAAAACCAATTACTAAATAGTGTCAAAATTGACAAAAATGAGATTTTAAGACCAAAACTATTATATAAAATGATATAAAATAATAAAAATATAATATTCCAAAAAATGACATAGGTAATGTTAAAATGAAATTAACGATCCACTTGAGGTTCTCCCTCCATTTTATAGTATCCATATTAACCATATAGTACAAATATACTAGAATACATGGTTATAGTAAAACTATTTAATTTAAGCGATAATCCCAAAAAAAAATTATTTCATGACCTAAACATGTCTAAAAATAATTTTACAAGTTTATTTCGACCCATACTCACCAATATTTCACGGTTTTCCAAAAGTGCCCCTCCCCTCTCTGATGAAAGGGAACCTCCCATTCTCTTTTATTCACACCTCCAAAGCCCTTTTTAGTCCAAAAAAACCGACACCAATATCCTCCCGAACTCCCTAAATTTATCTTATAATCATATCTTTAGTATTAAAACTAATTCATTGAATCCTTTTGTGCAAATCAAAAGGAGACAGATAAATCATAAGTAATCGTTTTATCCATTCCATCGATGTTATTTTCTTCATATACATCCTATTACAAAGTTGTTACCATACTAAAATAATAAATCAAGAATATAATATATGATGAAATGTGTTTATGATTATGATAAAACTATATTCCTCCATTTACACATCATATGAAAAACAATATCACAATGTGTTCATACTTATGAATTACCATCTACACGATGTGGTTTAAACTATTGTTCATTTATACATTATTTTGATAGGTATGTTTATCAATATAATTTACATTAATAAAAAATATAACATGATATTATTTCTGTAAAATTTTAATTCCATCCAATTCCAAATTATTTAACCATTTAGTAAAATAAATTTTCAATCGTGCGTTCATACGACATAGTGTCACCACAATGCGATGAGAATCATCTTCCACATCCACCATCAAAGAATTATTAAAAAAATATATATACATTCTCAAAAATTATGAGATATATTACATAAAAATTATTCTATAATATATATATATATCTATCTTCCACTTACTTACATTAGATACGATAAGAAAATAAAATAAATGTTCATGCGTATGTTCGACCTACTGTCTCCCTCAATGGTGTATCCTATTTCATATATCTATCAATTATATATATTTATACAATTAATATATATAATATAATAATATTATTATACTTTTTTTAAGAATTTAAATCATGATCTATGTAAGATGATCATGAATAAAAATTCAAAACATGTATAATAAAGGAAATGATTATTACCCAAAATATTTAAATAACGTTGAATTGTAAATAAAAATCCTATATGAAGTAATAAATACAAAATATATGATATCATATATATTTTTTATTCTTTTATAAATACATAAAAGGTTTAAAAACATTATACATGAGTTTTAGACACGTACAGAGACTATCAGACAAAAGGGGAGGTTAAATTCCTCAATCTTATTATCTATCCAGTATTTTTATATGAAATTATTTATTAGAAATTATTTATCATCCATTTATATTTCCATAAAAAAATTCATCTTTTTTTTATGGTTTTATTGAATGGTTCTTTAACTAGAACATCATTTTAAAATTTTTAAATATTTATTTTTTTTAAATAATATCACATAATGTTCATGTTTTCAAAATGATTTTATGGATTTATTTATATAGGAATGACCGTTTTAATATTTTAATTACATTAAAAAGTTTCAAAGTTCTATTATTGACATTTTTTGCATAAATCTTTTTTAAATGAAATATTTTATATACTACATAAATTATAACAAATTTAATGAAAAAATGGATATTTCTCTTAGGATTTTTTTGTAAGTATTTTCCTCTATTTTAATATAATTTATTGAAATTTATTATTTATTGAGGCTAATTTATTAAAATACAGTATTCAATATTTTATTGCATGATTTATGGTCTGTTTGAATATGGAAGTGTTATTTTTATAACATTCATGTTTTATTATTATCTTATTAACATTTGGTTTTCTAGTTTTAATAAAAATGTTATGATATATTTTATTGTTTTCATAAGAGGAATTAATTGGACATCAAATGTGATTGGTGAGACCTGTTATATTTGTTTGATGCATCTATTTGATTCATGAGAAAAACTAAATATGGACTTTGCTGAGTCCTTTCCCATTTATTTTAAAATTTATATTTAGCCGAGGCTATTATAATTTATTTTTAGATGTCATGTGCCATGCCTTGATGATATGTTTCAGATTTCCTAAATTATGAATTACTTCATTATAATATTAGTTATAGATATTTCATGTGATTATTCGACCATTATAATATCCACGTGATAATTTAAATGTAATTATTTTATTTATTCTTTCCATATTATGCTGAAAATTATTTTTAAAAGTATTTTGTCTCATTTTTATACCATTATATAAAATTTTATGTGTATTTATGATAACTTGTTCTATATGGATTATTATTAATAACTATCTGAGATCACCCATGTCTTATGTTTTATTTTCCTCAGATGAAAAGAAGTGTTTTATGGTTGATATAAAAGGTTAATTTAAGGGAATAGTGGGGTTCTCAAATAATTATATATGGTGTTTTTATGTAATAAAATGTAATGTAATGTTCAATATGTTATATATTTTAATGTACTTCTAAACTAGCACAGTCCTTATAGAATTGATTCCTTGTAATCATGAAAATTTATTAATGTAATGCACCGACTCCAGGAATCTGGGGTCGTGGCGTTATATTTGTTTTTAGTGGAATTATAGAAACACCCTTGTAAATATATTTAGAAAACTTCAATTAGGTATCATAACACTACGATAAAAATTTATGATAAGTATTAAAACCCCCCTAACAGTTTGGTATTGATAAATGATAATCTAGTATTAAACCTAAGATGTTATAAATTGAATATATCATCCCTGTATTATGTGGTTTTATTCAAATGATTTGTCTCTCTCCCTGTGCTTTCTAGTGATAATTAATGGATGAGACCTGAAAAAATTAATAAATGTTGAGATTAACGAAAAATATAGTGAATTTGAGCAACAACATTGGATAATGTATGGAGATTATTTTATTGAGATTGTGATGAATCAGTGATCCCAATATTTTATTAACAATGTGATCTTTTATAACGTTCTTAACACATTGGGTAAGAGTATCTTGAACACTTATAAGTTTTGAAATTTTATGTAGAATATAATAATGAAGATTCGTCTTCATATCTTACAAGAGGAAGGGAATAAAAACAACGAGGAGTACCTCAAATATAGGTGATGATGTAATTTCTATTGGAAAAATAGTCATAAAGACAAAAAAATTTATGAAGTTCAATGTATTTCCTATAGAAAATCCTGAAAATTACCCAACTCAGTCCCCCAAAATGTAAATAATCTTCAAAACCAATTACCTATTCTGTTCCAACCATTAATTTTGAAAAATTTATCTATTTATGTATTTTGATCAAAGAATTATGAATAGTAAATTATATAAGGAATATACAATTGAATTTTTATGATTTTCAAGAATATATTGAATAGTTATAGTTGAAATTAAAATTGGTTTATGGGAAAGATATTTTTTGAATATCATATGATTAAGGTAAAGAATACCCTTAATTTATCTCTTATATTAACATAATGATTTTTGGATAAATATATGTTGGATTTGAATAAGTAAATCAGTTTATGCTAGTTTCTTGAGATATAAATATGGATTTTTTTGACAATAGGGTTACACTATCGTGGATAATTTATACATATTTTGGGACATATGGAATAATAAACTATCTTTTGGAATAAGGAAATAAGGATTTTTTCGATAAGGGTAATTGGTAATTTAGGTTATTACCATTTTTTAGGGTAATACATGATGATGGAGTTCACATGTTTGGAATTTGATAACCATGAATTTCCCTATGAGATATGTTAGATAAATGCTAAGATGATTTGCTTAACCTCCTTCAAAAGTTTTAGATTTTCATTTTTTGGAATGATTTTAAGGTAATTAGTTTTTGTATAGTTTATGTTATACTCAAATTGATCTTGTTTGATTAATGTAATATCTCTCTATAGGTGGACTTATGCATATATGATAACATGTGATAACACTTTTGTTGAGACTAATCGATTGACCTATCATAATAGTTATGGATCTTATGATCTTCTAACACTCCATGAATGAGCACTACAAATAAATTTCCTTTAATAAGAGAGAAAGGTGAAATTGTTTAATGAACGAACAATGGGCATATTGTAATGAAATCAAGGAACTATTAATTCTCATGTTCTCTAGCTTTAGGGAACATATTCTAAAAACTAGAAATGTTTTTGTAGTACTTTCATTTGTGAGGAATCAAATGGTCCCTTGGATTATCGAACATTAATGGATTTCATATTTTAAACATTTTCCTAATAATAATTTATAACACTCTCTATTAGAACAAGATGGTTATATTTTTATTTCATGTTCATGTATTCTAACAAATAATGTTAATATATGTTATTTGTGGTAACCGTCATACTTACCTTTCATTATTTTAGAATATTAGTCTCATTAATCATTTTTCATGATGTGGGATTACATCTATGATATGTTGAAATAAAAAAACCCTTATTTTTAATCCTGAGATTAAATTGTGGGGAAAAAAATTGAAAGGGGGAAAACGTGACACCTCAAAATTCCATAGTATGCTTCTTCGTAATAATTCAATAGTTTTCACTACATGCAGCCTTGAGTTCCAGAAAATGATGACTTATCAAACAAGATGTTCAACAAGTTATTATAAATAGTATTAAACTTATTTTTAATTTTATATATCACATATAATTTAAAAATACTTATTATTTTATTCTTAGACATGATATAATGAAAAATTCATTTTTTTATATAAAAGAATATTTTTTTAGAAATTTCAGTTTTTCTGCCTTTTAATTGAGAACCATTTTTACTTCTACATTTGAAACAGATTTTATAATAAATATAATTTATTGAATTTTTCTATTGAAGTGGGACATAAATATTTAGTTTGGATAAATTATTGCTGTTTTTCTGCTAACATTAATACATGAATAAATATTGAAAAATAACGCATTTTATTTCAAAACTGTTTTTTCATATAAATTATTTATATAGTTTTATTATCCATTTAATTGGTTTTAATATGTAAACGGATTATTTGTTTATCATTTAATCCTTTTTTGTTCATTTTATGGAATTTCACATTAATGATGTACATAAATACATGTCAGTCTTTTGATAGTTTGTACTTTTAAAAAGCCAGCATTTTTTGTTGAAAACGGGTATTAATTTTAAATTATTTTAAAAAATTGGGAATTTTGAATTTAGAAAAGTGGAATCCATGATTGGAATCATAATTTTGAAATTATTTAAATAACCCCCTTTTATTTTTGGACATTATAAATTGTAACCTCAATAATTATTTTTATTTACTCCAGTGAAACGGTAAATCTGGTAAATAAGGGGAAAAATATTATAAAAAATAAATCTACCCTAACATATGTAATAATCTTATTGGATGATATATATACAACTATGAGAATCCTAAGGACAATTTTGTGACCCCATGGAGCCACATAAGTGTGAATATGACATGTTATAATAATTAATTTAAATTAAATAAAAATTTAACAAAATCATGTATCTTAATACATAAACAATATTAATTATTTTTATATAAGAAATACATTAAACAATAATTTCAAATTATAATTTTAAAAATACTTTCTATAGCATGTTACATTATTTTTAATTTTAATAAAATTAATATTAATATTTTTTTTGATTAAATAATGATGAAGTATTTTCATTATTAATGAATGAATCAAATAAATGATATTATAAAACTAAAATAAATGTAATTTGATAGTTTTTAAGTCGTAAAATACTTTTATAGATTGATATGAATTTTTGGATTTGATTTTATGAAATTTTTCAAAATAAATAAATTTATTATGACCTTAACATAAATCAATTACTAAATAATGTCAAAATTGAAAAAATATCTATTTAAAACAAACTCTATTTTATTAAATAGCATAAAAATTAAAAAAAAATATAATATTCATTAAAATGGAATATTTAATTATTCAAATGTTCTTAATGATCCAATTTAGGTTTTCTTGTGTTTTACTAGAAACTATATTAGCCATATAACAAAAAAATACAAGAAGACATGGTATGAATTAAACTGTTTAATTATGGTTTAATACCAAAATATAAGATTAATTTCATGACCTAAACATGTCTAAAATAATTTTATGATAGTAATACGAACCATTATCATATTATAATATAAATAAATTACATTTTATATATTGGAAACCGAATATAAATAAATTATAAATTAAAATTACTTATTTTTCTTAATGTTCCAATAACCTCTCTCATAAAAGGGTACTTATCATTATCTTTTATTCACCGAACCAAAGACCATTGGATTTGACAA
The DNA here is from genome assembly GCA_963277665.1 of Viscum album. Taxonomy (NCBI): domain Eukaryota; kingdom Viridiplantae; phylum Streptophyta; class Magnoliopsida; order Santalales; family Viscaceae; genus Viscum; species Viscum album. Next base: position 6,650,713 of record OY728129.1, read on the forward strand.
ACCCTTCCCAAACCTCCCACCAATACCCATCAATTTATCATAGAGGCCACACTATCACGACCCGTCCCCTGGGGCCCGGATCATGACTACCCCAAGCCCGCCTTCCATAGTCCAGCAGCTAGTGACTAGCACCAAAGGTGTAATTCCCTAAAACTAGGAAGGCATTGCCTTTATAAAACACAAACAGACACAACCAGAGTACAATAGGAAGAAAACACTAAGTAAAACTAGATAAAATGTGTACTGAATGGAAAGGGGGCCAGAATAAAAGCACAAATATAAAGTATAAATATAACTTAAAACACACCACTACCTCTCTTGTCGTTCATTGCTGATGAAGTCACAGAAAGCGGGAATCATTCTGTTGACGTTGGAAAAGAATAATAGGAGGGTGACATCGGCGTTCTTCATGGATGATGCTTCCCTTTCCTTGTTCTAGTAGAAAATGGAAGAAGACGTCTGAGGAAGAAGTCGAAGAATAGAGGACGTCACCATCATTCTTCACGTTCTCCGTTGGAAGGAAGAGGCATTCTTCGGGGTCTTTCTCCAAAACTCTGAAGCTCCCCAAAGAGAATAACCAACCACAATAAAATAATAGATTCTCTATTATTTAATTGTTGTGATGCATTCCCAGTGTAATTAAAAAGATTTCAAAATAAATTAAACCACTTCACTGCAATAATGGGTGATGTTGTCTTAATTAATTAGGGAGAGGAAGGTGAATATTTTAATTAATCCATCATGTGAATAGGCACATTAATGAGAGGGAAGTGGAAAGTTAAAATCCTACATAATTAGGAGTTCATGGAGTTAAAGGAGAGTATAAAGTGTTGGGTGTTCGTGTGGTCCCCACCATACAATATCGTCCCATGGGAGGTTATGCGGGTGTGGGACCTATCCCAACTTCCATTTGGAGAAAAAAACCACCACTCTGAATAAAAATGTGTTACACACACACTATTTTATTTAATATTTAATATTTAATTTTCAAACAAAATTTATAACTTCTATCCACGATGAAATGCAACTGTGGTAAAGGTCTCCTTAAATGAATATCGGCGCTGCGAGTTAAACAGTGCCCTCAAATTTCAATTCTGAACTCTGGTTCAAAAGATAGAAAAACCCAAACGTAATTTCACTGAACGTACCCAAACAAAATGTCAGAAGATGATTCAGGGCACACCGGGCCTCGGAATCAGTCGCTGTCAGAATCTGCGAACTCGTAAATATCAAAGGAGTTATGAAACAAAAATTCCTTAAAATTTCCAAGTCTTTACATTACACCCACATCGGGGATTTACGTCCCCGTAAAGATATAACAAACACTAGGGAAGCTAAAGGGTGTACTAAGTATGCATCTGAGCCTCCCACTCCCATGTGATCTCCTAGAGGTTCACGAGCTTCCATCGAAAGCGTACTATAGTAATCAACCGTCCACACAGTACCCACTCATGTCAATACTCAATATCCACTGGAACCTCCGTGAATGTAACTCGTCATCGATGACCAGCTCCCCGTTGTCGATGATGTGGGGCGGGTCATGCACACATATCCATAGCTGAGATATATGGAAGACATCGTGCACCTAGTGCAACTGAGGTGGAAGAGCCAAGTGGTAAGCCACCTCGCCTACTCTGCCGATGAAGTGGAGGAGTGACTGTAAGAGACATTAGATAGCCTGAACCATCTCTATCCACAAAGGATATAAGTAACGTAGCCAGCTTCTCTGTCACCTCTCCTAGCAGCTGAATACCAGTCCTCCTGCTGAGCGCATCCGCAACAACGTTCCCATCCCATGAGTATAGGCTACCTCGAAGTCATAGTCCCAGAGGAGCACATTCCATCATTGAGGTCTCAGGTTTAGGTCCTTCTGAAAGAAGACACACCTGAGACTATTGGAATTAGAGTAAACTGTAAACAATTCGCACAACGAACAATAGGTGAGACTAGAAAATATTAAGAACACGACATCACCCTTCTTTGACTAAGTTCTACAAGAGCTACTATGATTTCTTCTATTCCGAAAAGGGAAATCTGGTCTCATCCCTTGGATGAAACACTTACTTTTCCTAATACAGTCAATCCTGACATGAATGGTACTAATTCATGCCATGGACGACGTTGTAAGTCCTAGACGCTACTACCAAGAGATCAAACTATTACTCTCGCCTCCAACGATTGAGTCACACTATTGGTATCAGTGTGTGGTCACTGGGTCTCCAGCAGTAGAGATCTAGAATGTGAGGGTCAGGTTAACAGTTTTTACCAGAACCTCTTAGTCTTAACCACACAAAAAGGCATTAATGAAAAAATCATAAGGACATGTGTCTTTTATTACTGTTGCTCAATTTAAGAATACAAAAAGTAACAACAAACAATGACATTAACGAAGCTAGAAGAATCATGAACAAAGGCCTCTATTCCTGGAACTAGTTCCAATCCTATCTACCTGGTTCTAGAACTCCATGGTCATATGATTCAGTTTCCAGAAGATGTGCTCTCCCCTGTGCACTCGTTCCATTTAGTCATGGTGGACCTCTTGGTAGTGGTGGGGGTGGCAACACCTCGAAGCGTTGTCCACCGCTAGCTGCACGGCTAGTTCCCCTACAATGTCCAGCTTCACCCTACGGACCGTCCCAATAGAACCACTGCATCTACCTGGGAGGTTCTTCATATATAGTTTTATCTTCATTATGGAAGTTTGGTCAGTCACGTTCCATTTAACCAATCCCTCCATAGTAGTAACACTGTCAGATCATGGTTTGACTCACTTTGTTTCCACCCTGGGTGCCCCACACAACTGATCCCGAGTCGTGAAGTTCCCACCTGTGGGTCTGGTCTTCTTGGACCTCTACGTCATCTCTCTACTGCCATCTGCAGAGGACTATGGTGCATGTCGGCTAGTGGTGGGTCTCACTGCTGGAGACTGCTCAGCATGGAAACTCTTTATAGAGAGGGCTCACTCCAACACCCCCGTCTGTGTCAGGATATTGTGTGGAGACAACTGAAGCTCTAATCTCTCGCCTGAGTCCCTGATCGAAGGTCTGGGCATTGAAGAACGAGTCTCGTACCATATCTGTGGAGTAGCGCGAGAGGTCTGTGAAACTCACTGAGTACTATGCCACCGTCATGCTACCCTGTTTTAGATGCAGTGGCTCTTGTATAAGCACCGCTCGAAGGGTGGCCGGTACAAACTCTGACCGGAATAGGCTCTCGAAGTCTTCCCTTAGAAGTGGCACCTCATCATGTATCTAGAGCATCTGGCTCCACCATCTGCCGGCTGCTATATAACGGAGGCTGGCAGCAAGGATCACCATGAAGTTGGATGGTGTCCCTACCAGTCTGAAGACTCTCACCAGAGCAACCACCCAATGCTCATCCGCCTACGGGTCCGTCTCTCCCCTGAACTGGGGTGGCCTATGGCGGTAGAACTCGTGAAGAGTTCTCAAGAGGTATGTACTCTATACTACTGGGGAAAGTGTCATCGGTGGCCTAATGGGTAGTGGTACAACTGGTTCCTCCGATGGTGACTCAACTAGAAGAAGGCCCTATACCGAGGCCTCATCACTTGTTGGGTAGTCAGTACGTACAACTCTCGGGGCTCTAGCTAGTCATCCACTTGGAGGAATATTGAATGAAACTGATGTGAAACGGTCAAAAGACTATACCTAGATAGATGACCTGGTTTGAGGTGACTTAATGAAAACATTTGAAAACACACACGCAATCAATGTTTTCGTGCACTGAGTCAGATATTAGAAGTCAGGGTCCTGGTGCTGGATACGTCAGCTGAACGCACCAACACTGGACTCCTTGAACTGAAAACCACACTTAATACCCTTAACATTATTGCTTCAGAGAAAGAAATATCAGAGTCCTATATTCTATGGTTGAACCGTCTCCTCTGATACCAATTTGTCACTACCCGTCCCCCGGGGCCAATATCGTGACTACCCCAAGCCTGCCTTCCATAGGCCAGTGGCTGTAAACTTGCAACAAAGGCATAATTCCCTAAAACTAGGAAGGAATTGCCTTTATAAAACATAAACACACACAACCATAGTACAAGTGGAAGCAAACACTAAGTAGAATTGTATAAAAAGTGTAATGAATGGAAATGGGGCAGAATAGAAGCCCAAATGTAATGTACAAATACAACATAAAACACACCACTACCTCGCTTGTTGTTCGTCGCTAGAGATGTGGTGGAAAGAGGGTGTCATTCTATTAACGTCGGAAAAGAAGAAGCTGTGGGTCACGTCGATGTTCATGGTGGATGATTCTTCCCTTTCCATGTTTCGGTAGAAGATGGAATAAGACATCCGAGGAAGAAGTCAAAGAATGGAAGACGTCGCTAGCGTTCTTCCTATTCTTCATTGAAAGGAAGATGCGTTCATCATTTTCTTTCTCCAAAACTCCAAATCCCCTCAAACAGAATCACCAGCCACAATAAAATAATAGCTTCTCTCTCATTTAATTATTTCCATTCATTCCCAATGGAATTCAAAAGATTTAAAAATAAATTAAGCAACTTCACTACATTAATTGGTGAAGTTGTCTTAATTAATTAGGGGGTGGAAGGTAAAGAATTTAAATAATCTATTATGTAAATAGGCACATTAATTAGAGGGAGGTGGAATGTTAACATCCTACTTAATTGGGAGTTCATTGAGTTAAAGGGAAGTATAAGGGTTTTGGTGTTTGTGTGGTCCCAAACACACAATATCCTCCCATGAGAGGTTATGTGGTGGCTGGGCCCCACCCCAACATCACTTTGGAGATAAAAACCACCACTCTGAATAAAAATGTGTTACACAGACACATTTTTATTTAATCATTAAATTTTAATTAGTAACCCAAATTTATAAAATCCATCCACCATGAAATGAAAATGCAGTAAAGATCTCCTTAAGAGAATACCGGCACTACGAGTTCAACAGTGCCCTGGGATTTCAATTCTGAGCACCGGTTCAAAAGCTAAAAAAACTCGCACGTACGTTCACGGAACATAACCATACCCGAAAAAAACTTCAGAAGTTGATCCCGAGCACACCGGGCCTCGGAAACGTTCCCCGTCAGATACTGCGGACTCGTAAAATTTCAAAGAATTTAAGAAAAAAAATTTCCTTGAAATCTTTGGGTTCTTAAAGACACATTGGTAATAAAACTAAATTAAATAATTAGTTTGTGAAAATCAAAAGGAGACACTTGAAGAAGAGGTAATCATTTTATCCCTTCTTCAAATGTTCTTTTATTCTTATACTTTCTCATCCAATGTTTTTACCATACTAAAATAACAACTAAACCATTTAATAGATTCTGATATTTATTTATGAATATGATAAAACCATATTACTCTATTTCCCATCCTATAAAATATGATATCACCATGTGGGTATGCGTACAGATTACCATCTCAATGTTGTGTTGTAAACTATTTTTAATCTATACATTATTTTGACAGGTGTAATGATAAATATAAATTAGTTAAATAATATATATAACATGAAATAATTTATTTACAATTATTATTCTACCCATTTTCCTACCATTTAACCATTAATGAAGTGATATCATCTCTCGTGCGTACGTACAACTTACCATCTCCACGACACAATGAGACTCGTCTTCCACACCCACTATAAAAAAATGACTACAACAATATATATATTTTAAGTAATTAATAAATATATTAGATAACTATGATACTATAATAATATATATATTTGTTTGTGTGTGTGTACGTATATGTCATTCACATATATCTATTCCATGTGATAATAAATGGAAATAATGCTCTTCCCTTCGTACGACCCTCCACCATCCTGAACAATATATTCCATTATATATATATTTCAATTATAAATATTTAAATTATATATATATGATATATAAATCATATTATACATTATGAAACCATGTAAATCAGGATTTATGTAATATGGTCAAGAATAAAAAGCCAAAACATGTATGATAAACATAGAGATTATTACCTAGAATGATTCATTAACATGTAATTGTTAACAAATAGGTAATATAAAGTCTAAAAACTATAATATATGATATCATAAATATTATTAGGAGGATTATATAATTTAATAATATGTTTTAACACATCATATATGAGTTTCAGCCACATACGAAGAGTATCAGACCAATAGCAGGTGAAAATTCCCCAATCTCATTTTTGTTCAATATTATTTATGTGAATGTATTTACTAGGACATATTTATATTCTATATCCATGTTTCATGAAACATTATTCAAAATGAATACTTGATGGTTTTCTGGAAGGGACTGATTAACTAGAACATCATATTATATGTTTTAAATATTTTTTCATAAATAATTTTTATTAAGGACCATTTTTTAAAAATGATTTTAAGGATTTATATATATAAAGATGTTTAATTTAAATTTTTAATTCCATTGAAAAATTAAAATGTGGTATGGGAAACAATGATTTCTAAAATCTATTTTAAATGTTATCTTTAATAAATTGTTTTAATTTTATATGATTTCAAGAAAAATACTGATATTTCCCAAAATATGTATTACTTATTATTTTCATCTATATGAATATCCTTTAATAGATTTTATTATATATTATTTTTCATTTAATAAAATAATATAATACATATATTATTGAATAAATTATGATATGTTTTAAGGTGGATGTACCATTTTTACACAATTTATGGTTTATAGTTAATGAATTATCATATAATAATTTAGTTTTAATACAAATGTTTATGAAATGTTTCACACATTTTACAATATGAATGCATTGGACATAGAATGTGATGGGAGGGGCCCACAATAGCCTCTCGATGCATTGGTATATCTCATTAAAAAAACTTGATGTGGTCTTGGTAACAACTTTTCCCATTTATTTTCCGATATGGATTTTTCCAAAACAAAATAATTTATTTTTATATGTCTTATTTGAGGCCTTAATAGTATTATTCAGATGTCTGGCATTATGAATTCCCTTATTATGAGATTAGTTATTGATATTGCAGGTGATTATTCGTCTAACCGAATTTCCATGTGAAATTTCAAATTGAATTATTTGTTTAATTATTTCTAAATTATGATGAATATTATTTTTAAATAGGTTGGTTTTCATTTTTATACATTTCCATAAATGTTCATGAATATTTATTATAATATAATTTATATTTATTATCATTAATGATCATCTGATATCACCGTTTTATTATGTTATATTTAACAAGGATTACAAGAAGGCTTGTTGATTAATTTTTAGAGTTAATATAATGGAATAATGGAATTCTCCAAGGATAATCTATATTGTGTTTTTTGTTAGAAATTGTAATATAAATTTCATGTATGTAATCAATTTTCCAAGACTGGTAAATTGATATGTCTTTCATGACTTTATTCCTTGTACTCATACCAATGTATTAAAAAATTGTAGTGTCTACCAACATATAAGGAAGGGGATTAAAGTTGGAATTAGTGGAATCATATCAATAACCTTGGAAATATATTTTGAAAACATAAATTAAGGATCAAAAGACTAAGATAGACATTGATGATAATTAAATTAGAACACCCAAAAACTTTGGAAACAATCACAGATAACATATGATAAATTCTATGATGTTATATATTGAATGTAATTTCCCATTATTATTTGTTTTTCATAAATGTTATGTGTTTCTCACACTATTATTTATGGTCTTATATAATGGAGGAAACCAAAATTAAATGGATTCACATTGATTTTGATGGAAAATATGGTGACTCTGAGCAACAAAATTGGTTGAGAGAATGATATTTTGATTCTGTTGAATTAGTTATCAAAATATACGACTAACAATGTGATATCTGATGACTTACCAAACACATTGGATAATATAAATATGAACATTCATAAATGTTAAAATTTTATATATAATATAGGAAACAAAATTCAGTTTCCTATTGTTAATGTGGAAGGGAAGATAATTTGTGGAGAATACCTAAAATATTGGGGAATATGTTATCACTATAGGAAAAAGGGGCATAGAGTGACCAACTGTTTTGGATTCAATGTATCAACTATATAAGACAATAGAATTTCCCAAATCAATACCTAGAAATAATATTCTACATCTATGCCAAAGAAGGACCTACTTCATGCCAACTATTAAATTAGATGAATTGAAGTATTTTTGTATTTGGCACAAGATTTGGGAATCATTACTTATATATGGAGTATTCATTTAATGTTTCTCAATAAAGATTTTGAAGAATATGTCTATTATTTATTATTGAAATTAAAAATTAATTTATGGGTATGATTATATATGGAGAACATATGATTAAGGTGAAGATAACCCCTAATATGTTCCTTGTGTTAATATAATAATGTTTTTATTAAGATATATTGGATTCGAATAATTATATTTAATGATGATAGTTTCTTGATAACTAATTAATGAATTTTTTACATGAGGGTTATGTTATCATGGATAATGTGTAAACCATTTTGGGACTTAAGAAATAATGAAAAATGTTTTGGAACAAGGAAACATGAATGTTTTTAGTAAGGAAAACCGGTAATTTAGTTTCATACCTTGAATCAAAAGAATACATATATGGGTGTTCACATGTTTGGAATGCGACCACAAAGGAATAACCAATTATATATGATAGATAAATGTTAAATCATTTTGGTTTACCTCATTGTATTGTTCTATATTTTCAGTTTTTGTATGGTTTGTATGGGTTTCATTTTATGGATAGTATAATGTATAATCCAATTGATGTTTTTTATATTGATGTATTATCTCTCTATAAGTGGACTAATGCATATGTGATAGCATATGCTTACCTCTTGTTTTTAGATATATGGTATGACCAATGATTTTATTTGAGGATTTCATAATCTTATAACAGTTCAACAATGAAAAATTAAACTTCATTTCCTTGAATAAGTGTGGAAGAGAAAAAATTTCATGGCATTACCAATGGTGACATTATAATGAAATTATGTATGTATTTATTCTCATGATCATCAATTATAAAGAAAGGATCTTGAAAACCAAAAATGTTTTCCTAGTACATTATTTTGAGAAGAATAAAATGGTAACTGGGATCATCGCAGATTTATGGATTTTAGATTGTTAACATACTTCTAATAGTACTCTCTTTCAATCTCTATCAGAACATGATTGTTAGATATTTCTTTAATGTCCATGTTTTACTACATAGAACCTTAATATGTGTTATTTCTGTTAACCTTCAAACATCCCATTCATCATATTAAAAGAGTGGTCTCATTAAACCATTTTTCAATGTGGGATTTCAACTACAATATTTTGAACTTTCAAAACCCTATTTTTCAATCCTGATTATAAATTTTGAGGATTCAATTTATCGAAGGAGGGTATTATGTAAAGCCCGACTATATGAAATATTTTATTTAAATGATATTTATTCTTTTGTATATTTCCTTTAACAAATTTTTAGTTTTAAAATAATCGTGATTAATCCATACTATAATATTATTATTACAACCATGCCGTTTGGATAATGGGAATAATTATAAAAAACTTATTAAAATTTATTCTGAATTCATTAGTAATGGATTATTTATAAAAAATATAAATCAATTTGATGCTGGGATTTTTTATCGGATTACTTTTGTTAATGAAATTATTATGATATTTATGTGTTATATACTTAATTAAATATTTTTGATATTCATCAAAAAGATATTTTAGTTACAGGGTATGAATAAAACACTATTTGATGTATACAAAACTATTTTTTAAAAAGTATTATTTTAAATATTTGAATAGAGAAACCATTTTAAATTAAGATTTTGACACATTAATAATTTTTACATTACTATATAAATATCTAATTTTGAAGAGGTGTATAAAAATTTACATTGGATGATTTTCTGATATTTTTCTAATAACATTTATGTTTGGATTAAATGTTCCAATATGCCAAATTTTAATTGAATTTTTTTATTGAAATAATATATACATTGAAATTATATTATTTTATTATTTCAATGTATAGCTAGAATATATTTTTACCATTTAATATAATTTTTTTTATTGGAATTAATTTTACATTAAATTGAGCTGTAAAAATATTTCTATCTTTTTTAATATTTTATCTTTTAAAAAAAAGTTTTATAATTTCAACAAGGTGATTAACTTTATATTAATTAATTAAACATATGGATTCTGAAATTCTAAAAAATTAGTACATATTTGGAATAATTATGTAGAAATTATTTTAATAATCTACGTTTAAATTTTGGAATTATGAATATTAACATTGGTAATTATTTTCCATACCATGGTTAAGGGTATATCACCTAATCAAATGTTAATATAATACTATAAACATACCTTAACATCATAAAAAATACTACTAGATTGTCAAATTATAACCTTATAATTTATTTCTTTAAATTTAATAAATTAATCTCAACTTACCTATTAATATGAGATAAATATAATTGAAGGTAACAAAAGTTACAAAATGTCACAATCTCATTTTATATAGGTATATTAATAGTTAAAATATTTATAAAAAAAGATAATATAGTGAATATATAGTCTTATAGAATAAAATAAAATTTCCTATATCATTGATATTTATATATTATTTTTAGAGATTAAATAATTACAATTAATGATGACATAATAGTAATATAGAAATTATTCTATTAACATAAATATCAAAAAATGTTTTAAAAATATAAAAATAAATCGCATATGAACTAATTAATGTTATACATGAAATTTATCGGTTACTATTACAAGTTTGGAGTGTACTAAATATTTTGGTTCTAATTTATATTCTATGTGGATTTTATTTAATGTTAAATAAAATAATATTATAAAAAATTACACAGTTGATATTTTTTAAATGTATCATTTTATTAAATTATTTATATATAATAAAATTTTCTAAAAATTACAATGTTATAATAATGAGGTCTAACATGCGATTAAATATCTATTTATGGTCAAATATCATAATATAAGTAATCATTTATAACCATTATATATTTACAATGTCATTACCACATTTAAAAATTAAATAGAATAATATGTTTTAATTAAAACAATATTGTTTTAAATGAAAAAATAATTTGTTCAAATTTTATTATATGATGATAGTACAACTCTATCTCATATAATCTTCAAAAGTTTTACAGTTTTTGGGTTTTTTTGGTAGTGTTATATTTTCATATAATTTATTATTTAGGGAGTTTCCAAAAGTGCCCCTCACATCAATTATAAAAGGGAATATCTTTTGTCACCACTTCAAATAATTTTGAGGCTTCATGCTTGTCCCCCCAATCAATTTTTTTACTTCTCAATGTTCCTATTTTTATTCTAGACGTTCTGGTCATCATCAATGACCAACTCTAGTGATCAATGAAGATATTTTGAGGATGGATGCCAAGGAGAAGGTAATCTCTTCTACAAATTCAATAAAACTTATTTGTTCTTATACTTCCTCTTGATTAGTTGTTTTATTTTTAAGTAATAAAATAATTATCAATCATATACATATATGCTATTATAAATACTAAACAAGAAAATTTCACCTTTTATTTATCCTATAAAAATCAATGTCACTACGTGTGAGCACGTACGACCTATTGTCTCCCCATTGTGGTGTAATATGTTTTTCACCACCACCATACATGTATGGGAATAATGATGTAAATAATATTTATATATAATTATTATGACATGTTAATAATTCTAAAATATTATAAAATGTCCACTTCAATCCCTTCCAATAATTTTTGGGATTGATATCACCACTTGTGCGTACGTATGATATACCGTCTCCATGAAGCGATGAGATTCATTAATCATGATATTCATTAATAAATTATTATATTAATGAATTTAATGATGAAATATAATATATATTATAATAATATAAATTTTTAAATGATATAACTAAAATAAAAGAAGTGGAAAATGATCTTATCCAACAAATCGTGTGTAGGATCAAAAAGAAATTAATATATGAATAACAAGTGAAAATGAAATGTTACTAACAAAAAGATGACAATATTATCATATATGATATCATAAAAACAATTATGATTTTGGATTATGTCAATAAAATTATTTAAATCATTATACATGAGGTTCATATACATACAAAGGATATCAGACCTATGGTATGGGATAATATTACAATCTCATTTTTATTCATGATAGTTTATACATACGTGTTTACTAGGGTAAACACATCATCAACAACCATGTTTCATTATTATTTAATATTATTTCTAATCATATAAAAATTTTAAAATATAATTTTACCCTTCAGTGATTTTTTAATTAAACGGTATGAATTGAATCTCAAGTAATTATTTGATTTAAGGCGCTTTATTACACTTCTGGATGAAATATGAGGAGAATTTTATTTTAACTTATAAAACATGAATGGAATTTTATAGCTTCATGACACCTTTTTTCCATGAATAATCCTCAACATGATTTGGAGATTATTTCCAACTAAATTATTTTCTTTTAAAATGGCGTGTTGTTTTGAGAAATAAATACACTGTTTAAAAAGAAATGATATTTTCCTGGGGAAATAAGTTGATGTGTTATATCAAAATTATTTTCCATCTAAGATAAAACTGGGTTATGCTTCCATAACAATTATACATTGAAATTATTATGTCAATGAATGAATTATTTTTATGTAATCCATTTTTGTTTAATGGATTATGATAGAATGATGTTTGAGAAACCCATTATATTTTATGGGTTATGCTATGATATATGATTAATTTTTTTGGAACACATTTGAATGGTTTAATTATTTTATTGGTAGGACCTATATCTCATTCCAATGAATTGGGTAAAGATATATATTTTTTGAGATAGAGGTGACTGGAACAACGAGTTAACTGGGATCAGAAATATAGGTCTGGAATGAGGAGTGAACTCAAATTTTTAATAGAATTTCTCCACTATGATTGTATTAGAGATGAGACTTGACTAAAATAAAATTATTTTCTATGATTATGTGTGCATGACATGAAATTTCTTGTCTTATTTTAAGAATTTTGGGATTACATTTCACTTTTATGATTTACACCATGACATGATTTCTGATCATTTAAATGCAGAATAAGATATTCAAAATTTTATCTTCTTATAATATTATTCATATTTACCATGTAACCATTATTGATAATTTGAAATATCATATTAATATTTTGCTTTTCCATAAGAGTTGAATAAGGGTATTAATTAAGATATGTCAAAAATGAGTCTAGTTTTCTTGAAATAAGAGGTAGATAATGTATATGTTTAATGAACTAGGTTTTTATGTTTCTTAGTTTTTAAATACAATAATCGTATATAGTTCTTGCATGGTCTTAGGGATATTATGTAATAAATAATCTTCAATGTTTAATTAATATCTACCTTTATTTCAAGTTTTGTAGTAGTCTGTATCAGAGAAAATGCATAGTTAACCATTAAAAACTAGGATGAAGACATTAGAATGAACCATAATGGTATGCATATTTATATGTTACAATCTTATCCTAGTGTTTTAAATATTTTCAAAATTTTCCTAGTAAAAATACTAAATTTTCCTTAATTGAAATTTTTTCCTGGAATGATATTGGGTTCCCATTGTGATTAGTGTAAATCACATTATGATTCGTGGTCTAAGTCAATGTCTAGATACTAAAGGATCTTCATTAAATCTTAATGCGATCATAAATGAAATGATTAACCCCCTATGAAACCAAAGGATATAGGAGTTAGAATGATTATTCTTCTAGCTATGCTGACACAACATTCTCAAGTTATTAATCATGCAGGACTTCCAAATGTGAAATGGAGGGAGCAATATTCTGTTGAATCATTCATGAGGTAGTGTCAGCATTCATTAAATGTGTCATCTAACACATTAGTGGCTAAAAATTTGATCAGTTCCTCTAAAATGATATTTTACATTCTACAATGTTCTAAACAAGATAAAGATATCATAGTAGTATATAATTTGGATGGTGAAGTTGATCAATGGTGGAATCCTATTAAGAAAATGAGGCAAAGATATAAAATTGAGTCTATATAATTAGATTAGTTGAATAACACATTTTTAATAAGTCCATTCCTCACATTCTTAAGAAAAATTCAGAGAAAGATTTCCTTGAACATAATAAAAAGGCTGATGAATTCATTGATACCTATGAATAAAATTTTATATGCCATTAAAGTTACGCTTATTGAATTATTATCCAATAAGAGAGAAATATTGATCAAACCTTTAGTGGCTTATAAATAAGTATTTGAAGGGAATTAACCACAAGGGACATCAATATTTTTGGGGATATTTTTCTATGTGCTCTAATGGATTAGATGGATATTGGATTAACCCATCAGTCATATGGGTTTGATAAGAAAATAAAAATTGAATTCAAAGGAAAATATAAGGACCACAATAAAAAGAAAATGATTTTTCTCTAATGATAAAATTGTGGAATAAAACATGGATGTAATTGTCTTAAAGGGACAAGTAAATGATTTATGTTTATAAAATAAGGTAATCGGGTAGTTGAATTCCGATGTTATATAAAAAAGATGTATAATGATGTGTATATTGAAAACTCTACACAGAATGTACCTCAAACGCATCAATGCTACATGTTCAAGGAAATGATTAATTATTCCAAACAAAGACCAAATCCAAGTGTTATTGATGATGATTAAGGTCAAAAAAATCTTAAGGACAATGAAAAACGAAATACATATGAAATCACTATCAGAGATGTGGAGTAATAAAATGATATGTTAAAAGGTATACTTATCATCCACTCCAATGTAGAAATTGGTTTATTAGATTCTAGATCTACCCACCCATTTATTTATGAAGAATTTTCTAAGGGTATCATTTTATTACATCAACAATTAGAAGTTTATTTAGTATTAAAAAACCTTAACGGCACAATGATCACATCAAAAGTTTATAATAATTCTCTGGTTGAAGATTGTGTGATTATTCTTCCTTCAAATCTTGTGATCCTTTATATAGTGCAATTATACGTGATTATTTACATGGATTGGATTTTTTTATATGTATAACATATATATTTCCAAGGATGGGAAGTCACATTTCATATTACATGTTAATCTACGATCTTCTATCGATTCAATGTTGAATATTACTTTCGATTAGAAATTTCATCCAAATAACGGGTCTTGATTCTTATAAATGAGGGTTATATATCTTAAATGGCTCGGGAGAAACTCAAAATTATGATCAGACCCACTGTATGAGAGTTTGATTATGTATTTATGGAGGAATTACAATGTCTTCCACCAAATCATGATGTTGATTTTTCAATATAACTCATACTGGGTGATATACCTATTTCAAAAACAACCATATTGAATGGCTTCCATTGAGTAGTATTAATCGAATAAGAAACCCCATGAGAATATAGATATGGTATTGAAAATCCCTAGTCTATCACCTTAGGGAGAACCTATTATATTTTCATGAACAAAGATTGACCATGAGACTCTGTATTGATTATCGAGAACATAGAAAGATCACTATAAATAAAAAATATCCACTTCCCCACAATGATGAAATATTTGACCAACTACACCGAGCATAAATATTTCTGAAGATTGATCATCGATCATGGTATCATCAATTAAGGGTAAAAATGAGGATATAACAAATGAAACATTGTATAAATGGTATTGATAATATGAATTTATACCAATTCCTTTTCGACGTAATAATTCCCTTATTATCATTATGGATCTAATGAATAAAGTCCTTAGATACTATCATGATCTGTTTATGGGATTCATTATATAAATTATTCTTTTCTATCCAATTAGCCAGAAAGGACATGAATATCACTTGATAATAGTACTAAAGTCCTTGTGAAATGAGAATATTTATTCCAAATTTACCACGTGTGAATTATTGGATCATAAAGTTTTATTTTTGGGTCACATAATCTCATGATATGGAATATGCGTGGTTCCAACAAAAACAGAGGTTATTGAAAGTTGGTAGAGACCAACAATATTAAGTAAGAACTGACGTTTTCATGGTTTGGGTGGATATTATCGATATTTTGGGAATGGATTTTCATGATTATCTAATCCAATCACTATTTTTAGTTGGAAATGAGTTATAGTCGTTTAGATGGTGGAATGTCAAGAGAATTTTAACGAAAATAAATGATGGATAGTGAATGAATATGTTCTCACAATACCTTGTGGTGGAGAACAGTTTGTGATATACAGTGATGTACCCTAGAAGGGGATGGAATGTGTTATCATTAAAAATTATGTGGTGATATATTATGACTCATAGGAGTTCAAAGTCCATGAGCTAAATTACCCAAGTCATGATTTTGTGTTAGCTGCAGTAATCTTTGCATTCAATATATTGAGGATTTATCTTTATGGTGAAAGGTTTGATATTTATACTAATTATTGATATTTAATGTATATTTTAACACTATATAATACGAATATGCTCCAAATATTATGGATTGAGTATATTGATGTTTATTAATGCTCAATACATTACCACACTATAAAGGAAAAAAAGGTGGAAGATGCATTACATTGACAAGACAATGCTATCCTAGCCATGGTGAGGATCACAAAATATATAATATATATGGATTTGAAATGGATGGATATTCACATGTTAATTAAATGGATGACATATTACCTATACCAAAAAAATTCTCAATCATCAATACAAGGGATGATTATGGAGGCATATAATAAAGAAGTACAACTACATAAGAAGTTGAGAAATGGTCATTAATACATCTTTGATTGTGATGAAACAATAAGGTTCAACAACCAGGTTTTTATACACCCCATATCATAATTAATTATGGATATGTTCAATGAGGATCAGAGTTCTTCATTACCAATTCACCCTCAAATCATAATGATGTATAAGGACTACAAATAATGCTTCTGGTGGGATGGAATGACAAGAGATGTCGCTAAATATGTATCACTATTAATGGCTTTTCAGCCGGTTATGGCTGAGATACCAAATTAAAAGGTGATTCTAAAATCATTACACATACCATAATGGAAATGGGAAAACATCACTACATACTTTTTCATCATACTTCCCAAAAAATCCAAAGACAATAATTCTATATGGGTTATAGTTGATCACCATATAAAGTTAGTACACTTCATTGATATTAGAGAGGATTTCACTCTTGATCAGGTTGCTAGGATATTTGTAAGAAATGTGGTAATATTTCCTGGAGTACCACATTCCTTTATCTCTGATTGGGATCTGATTTTTACATTGATTTTTTGGCGACGTGTTCATTATGCTCTAGATACAATGTAATGTTTCAGCACTGCTTTCCATCCTCAAATAGATGGTCAGTCTGATAGGACAACTCAAACATTGATGAAATGATGAGGGCTCACTCTTAGGATTTCAATGTTGGTTGGGGTAAACACCTAAAATTGGAGGTATTTTCTTATAATTATTGATTTCACTCCACTATTCATATGGCTCCTCATGAAGCACTCTATGGAAAAAAAGGTCAGAAATCCGAATTGATGGGTTGATGTTTTGGATTGAAATATATAAAGACTAGATCTTGTTGATGAAATGGTAGAGAAGGATAGATCTATTCTACATCACATAATGGAATCTCAGAGTCGACAAAAATTTTATGGTTATAACCAAAGAAAAGACCTAGAGATTAATGTGGGTGATAACAATTGTGTAAGGGACTAAAAATAGATGTCTATAAAAATTATACAGATAACATCTATGTTTATTTATAGGAAAATTGTAACCTATTATCATAAATTAATTAGTCAATATTATGGTTCCACATGTTATTAATGACTTAGTGTCACTCTTATGAAGCAAATTGCTCATATAGTTTTTATTTTGAATTTTAAACATTCACCTTGATGAAATTTTGAAATGGGATATTACCAACATAATAGAATTAAAATACCATATAATTAATATTTAAGGTATGTGAGAGATATATTTTCCATTTTTATGGATGTTATAGACTTGGATGATCTCCTTGTGCTACTAATATATCCTATATGAATATCTTCTATATTGGACTTATTTATAATAATTAAATTCTCCCCAAACCATGACATTGAAGGGGAACTGGTCATCATCATTATCCCATATTGTAAATTAACATCGTCCATTCATGGTCCAGCATTTCTACATTGGAGTGGATTATTAAAAGATTATTATTGAAGGAAAAGTCTAAGTCATATTTCAAAATAATATTCTTTCAAGTCAAAATTGGGAATTATCGCTGACATTAGTGTGTGACTCCAAAACCTTGGGATGAGATCCATGTGATATTGGGGTGCCTATATAGGACTATAGGTAGTATAAGTAAGAATATGGATTTTATACATGGAGTTATATTTAAGATAAAATGGAGATTCAGAGGGTTTATATTAGAAAATATTGGTATTTAATTATTATTCAGGCTTTAGACTCGACATAATAAAATAACAAAAAAAAATAAACCACTTGGGATTTACCATGGATTCTACCAAATAAGGGTGTTTCTGATTAAAATATATGTATAAGGGAATACATTAGTAAAAGAATTCCCTTTTTTATGTGAAAGTGGTTCACATATTTAAAAATGTATTTTAAAACAGTAAAATATATGAAATAATTTGGAGGATTTATAATGGCACTATGAAATAAATAATTTAAAAAATAAAATAAATTTATTTTAATGGAAATAAATATATTTTGTCATTGATCCTAATTATATAAAATATTACATCTCTTTTGGGTTATTATGATTTCATAATTCAAAATATATATTTATACAGTATTTAATTTCTAGCTGATATTTTGATTGTCTATGAAAATTAAGAAAAGATTACCACTGGATAATTTTGACACTCTCAATCAAAAAATAAAATTAATTTTAACAAATTAGTATTCTATATAATTGAATTTTTACATTTAAAAAAATTAGCAAGAAATGAAATAGTTTTTGACAATAATAGTTTTCAAACACTATTTGAAATTAAATTTGATCCTAAAAAAATTATATGATCATTTAAATTTGAAAAAAATTATTTATTTAAAAAATCAATTAATGTCTGAAAAGATATTTTTTAACTGATTTTAAATATTAAATTATGATATAATTTGTGTTTTATGGAATCAAAACAAAAATAATACATTACCAAGAACATAATGAAAATATATTCATAATTATTTTAAAAATAATGGACATACTCATAATGATAAGGACTTTATACATCTCCATTTAATATAATAGAAATATGGAAATTATTATGGTGTGCAATGGTGGGACATTCATGGGGTGGTTTGACCAACATGATTTGAGAGATGATCATTATGGGATTGAAATTATCTGGTAAATGGTTTCACTAATACTTATATTGATGGATCTCTACTTGTTCTTAGTAGAGGTAAAATTCCAAAAAAATATGTACCTTAGAAGCTCTGTTAAATGGGATTCATAGGGTGTTATCAAAACTTTTGAGGCCATACCATCCTTTTAATTTAAAAATTGGATTCGTTTAAAACCAATATTTATACTTATCACGTGACCACTATTCAAAGACTATATTATCAAATGTAATGATTATAAATTTCAATTTAATTCAATAATATATTATAAAACCAATTGAGTGTAGGTGTTGTCTATAAGAATCTTACTTAATAATTAATTAAATAAGGGGAAATTAATTTATAAGAGTTTGAGTCATGACATATTGGTATCTTGACTTATAATCATTACATTAGGTTGATGTCCCTAGTTAGAAAGAAGTAGAATGTTTTTTAGTGGGATAGAGTATGTAAAATCAAATAAGTGTAGTGAAATATCTGAAGTCATTTTTGAGACCGTTGGGTACTTCAGGTAGTCTCTATCAAATTCTATAGAGCTTGTTTTTGTAGAGATATTGGAAAAGGGGATGTTATACCAAACATCCCCGCTATGGGATACATAACCTACTGAGATGTGTAAACTAAGGATGTAATGGTGAATCAAGTCCCTATAACCGAACATGAATTTTATAATGATAGACCTATAGTCGAAGAGACTGTTCAATGTTAGCAAGCATGAGCTATAACTTTTACTGAACTTGAGTGGATTGTTTTAAATAAAAATGTATTCCTTATTAAGGATAATCGAATTGTGAATGTACATAGAGTATCTATTGATAAAGCTAGAGTGGAAGTAGATATGGAGAATTAGATAGTAGATCCTATTCAATATGGATTACTTCATGTTGAAGATAGAGATGGGGATGTGGTTATGGAAGCTATTGAACATTCCCATACACCAACTTCTCCATCGCCACCACTATTTACAGAGGAATAACTCTCAGTTAGTAAGACTTGATATAGATTTTAAATGTAACAATTTCCGTCTTCTATTATACCTATTTTTAATAATCACAAGGGGTTTATGATCATTTAAATTAAGATGTGAAATTATATATGTATGTGATCCATGAAAAAATCTATTATTTATTAAAAAAATCTATTATGATAAAATATTAGAAATTATTGTCACCCAAACATATATTATTATGAGTGTTTATACAACCCGTCATGTTCATTAGTTTTTTTAAATTATATTCAAAGTAAATGAATAAATTAATGAACTATTTAGAGATCTGATATTTATTTTCCCTACAAATTTTATGTATAATGAACTAGGAGTAATCCTTTCATCAGAAATGGACATGATGAAAAAAATTAAATAGTGAAATATTATATGTCATATGATGTTGTTTAGGACATAATGACTTTTAGGACTAAAAATATGGAATCCATAAAAACTATTTGTTATGTATTTCTAATCATGTTTCAATTCATTAAGATGTACTAGCCTAATATATCTACAATCTAAGAACCATCACTGGGTCTATATATTAATATTTATGTACATAAGATTCCCTCATATTATTTTAATGTGTCTTCATAGATTCAATCAATTAAATGAGACATGTTCAAAATAAATTTGATTCGTGTTTTTAAGATATATCATGTAGGTGAGATCTAAGATATCATAGATGACTAAATAATGTTTTATATATTAACTTATATATCCTTAAATGTAATGGTTGTATACTATGAGAAATATAAAATAGAAAAAAACGAAATATTAAATATTCCAAAATAAATTAAAGGAATGGTTTCTAGATCTCTTGTTGGTGTATCTAGAATCAATCAACATTTGATAACCCTGATAAAAAACGATTATATGGATGTTGAAGGCTTATATTTATTATTTTAATAAGAGGAATATTGTTGAGAATATGATTTTGTGTCATATATTCTAGTTTCTTTTACATGGAAGTAATTGGTTTTCATCAAAGATCCATTTACTATTCATTATAAGACAATAGTTGCACTAGTCCATACTGTACAGGTTCTAGCTATACATGAGCATATTGATAGTCATTTTTATCTTGCTATACTCAATTATCTTGTTGGGAGTTTTCAAATTATTAATATAGTATGTGAGGAGTATTGATAGGATGGTACAATATGATATTTATTGAATGATTTGTATGGAAACATTTATGGAATAAATTTTATAAAAGTTGTTAGTGTGACATATCTTTCATTAACCTACCTATTACCTATACTCATTTCTTATTGAACCATTTAATTTATCTAATGGTCATTTTGATTCTTATAAATAGATATATAGGTATGTTCTTTTCTTTATTTCTCAAATATATAGACAATAATCTATGCTTATTATTGTGTTCTGAAAACCATTCATTATAAGAAGAATCATCATTTGTGATGATGAATTGAATCATCAAATAGGAAGATGTAGATTAGTCCCTAATTCTCCATATACTTATATAGGTAGTAAAAAAATGGTCAATACTCCCCCAAACCCATTATTCTCATTTTCAATATGCAAATTTTTGGAGAAGTGGGAACCTCGAAATCAAATTCAAACATATCAATACAAATAATAAACTAGATTAGAAAGTTAACATTAGATTACAATATTAACATTAATGAAAATAAATGGAAAAAGTACCATGTAGGCACCTCATCCCACCATAAAATCAATGTGAAAATCATTAAACAGAAAACCATCATTCAATATTAAAAATAAAAAAATCAAATGGAAACTTTACAAAAATATTCAAATAGATCACAATCACACCTCCTTCATAATAAAAACATCTCAAACCACATTAGAATCAGGAAGTTAGATCCATGAACTAGAGATCCACTCTTTTCACCGCCTCTACATATTTTCTGGAACAATCACTAGAGGACATCATAACTCTCGTCACAATCACCATCAATGGAACTTACCATAAAAAGAAGATCCAAAAAACTAGTAAATTCACATTGAATTACCTTTATTGTTACCAAAGATGAATAGGAATCAACTTGCATAAGTAGAATAAATGGAAGAAAAACATTTAAGAAAGTAAAAAATTATAGAAGACAACAACATGCATGCCTCCATGAAAACCCATCACTCGCATGCATCCCAAAAACTCATCGGAATCCATCTCACCCAACTGACATAGAAAGAGAAATGAATCATGGAAGCTGGAGTAGTGTGAAAGTAGAAAGGACCTCCAGAGCGAGCCCAGAAGAACCCAAAACAATAAATCCCATATAAAACAAAACCATCAAACGAGAACTTCCAAGAATCGAATACAAAGCTATAATAATTTATTATCAAAGGACCTGAGATATTATTATAATCACGGGGTTAAGAAACAAAATAGATGATTGTGTACCATCTCATTAAAACACAATCCTGAACCAGTTGATTACCTTCATGAAAAACCATGATGCAATTTAGCTTGAAGGATTAGGTGATAAATTCAGAGAACATTGATATGGAAACCACAAATCTTCGACAGAACAAGGTCATCGTGTGAGCCAGCAACATAGATGAGATGCTGAGAACCAATATTGAAAGAAGATGAATGTGAAGAGTTAGAAATACAAGGTCACCAAATCGGAGAGAGGAAACTAAAAAAGGAAAAAATAGGATCAGAAGGAAAGAGAAAATAAAAATATCCTAGAATGTGAAGAACTGTCATCCTGCTCCATGTCCAGTAGAGGAACACTAGATAGGGAAGAAGCGCAGTCTAGAGTGAGTAGTGAGATAAAATGGGGCCATACCCTCTAATCTGACCAAAGGATGATACTCTTTATGATATCAATCCAATATATCACAGATGTAATGAAAAAGTGGATAATTACTTATTAGTAGATAATTGTTGGAATGTATCATCATACCTAGAACCTTTCAAGAGAGAACCATTTTTCACAATCTTCTCTTATAATTTCAATATTTGTCAACTGAATTTTGAATGAATTATTAGCCATCCTACTCAGATTCCTTAGTTCATGTCTCTTATTTGTTTAACAAGTGGTGCTACTTTTTATATAGGGAATGAATTCATGACTTCACCAATATACACATTAACTATAACAATAATTTTCCCTACCTTCAATATACCTCCACAAAATACACATTCTGAGTTGTATCCTTTTGATATGCCTGGGACATCGTACACATTTTTTGTTTTTTTCATTTTCTGGGTGTTTAGTAGATGTAATTTTGAACATGAATTGAAATCAATTAAAATATTAATTATTCATAAATAGTAATTTTATTTTTAAATTGTTTTCAAAAAATATTTTTAATATTTTTTTGTGTTCACTGAATTCTATTCTTTCATTAATTTCATATTCAGTTTCATCACGGTAATTCGATAATTTTATTACTCTTTATGCTTATTTAATACTTTTTTCTATTATACTAACACTTCCATTTAAATAAAAACATGGTGGATAACATTATCTAAATGATTCCTCAATGGGATATCCCAAATGTAACTTTAAGGTGGGAAAAAAAAGAGAATCACAATATTTTAAAAGTAATATAGATGTATATATATAATTTTTTTCCTAAAATCATATTAAAACATATTAAATATTTATTTTTAATATATTATGGATTTTTTCATAATCATAATATGGTATATTACTAGGATTCTAATGTTTATCCTATACATAACACTTAATATAGGGTTTTATGACATCAAATAAAATTCTATGTAGTACTAATGGTACCATTTTTATATTTGTTCATCTGTTTTTATCATGAACTAATATGTTTTTTCTATGAAATTTATCATGTCTTCAATTCTGAATGCAGTCGTTATATTTTTACTATGACTTTAAAAATGATCACCATGTCAAATTTTGACATCTCCAAAATATTCTACATCTAAAATTCCAATATGCCAAGTGTCTTCATAATGGATTTACCTATATGAAACATCTACATGATTGAAACAACTATGTGGTAATCCCTTACAACCATGAAATGTAATAATGAACATTTTGATTCATTGTCTCATTCATTGTAAATGTTTAATGTGAAATAAAAATATTGGTCACTTTATGTAAATCCCCGATGAATCCTAGTTAAAATCTCCAGTACAATTTTAACATGTATCAACTTCTTTCTTTCTGTTATGCATTCCCTGGAAAAAAGACTCTTCTAGTGAAAATCACCAATAAAAGAAAGAAATGTGATGGTTGAGTATACTAGGGTATATATATTATTCATACCACTGTAAAAATATATTTATATTTTTTCATCTATTATTTTTTCAGTTATTTATTTTGTTAAATAAAATATTAATAGTAAATGATATTTATAATTGGTTGATTTCTAAGAGAAGAAAATTTAGGGGACTGAATTCATCCCCACTTGAGTCATAGAGAAGTCTATAATTACTGAAACTTATATTAACATAAAAAATTATAATATCTCACAAATAGATTTATTAATCCATAATAGTGTATAAAAATATCAAAATATGAACATCTGAATCATCCTCACCTATAATGATATTTAAAGAATTCCATTAATACCTACTATAAACATATAAATACAAAAAAAATTAAATTGATTCATTAGATCCTAATTACATTCCATTCTTTCCTAGAGATAATTTATATATATATTTATATTAATGCAGTCATCAACCATACATGGATAAATATTACACCACAATGTGTACACTACCCCTCAATATTTTTTTTAATTCCAAAACAGTTTAAACAATTATTTTTCAAGGCATAACATAAATATTTTTCCTGACCTCATACATGAAAGTAATAATCATTGAAAACATTTCAAAAATAATTGAAAATGTTGGATGAGCATAAAAATGATAGTATGGAATATATAAAAAGAAAAAATTAAGTTAATATTCAATGATTATTAATAAATATTTTCCATTTAAAAAAATATCATCTCAAAATATACATTTTGTTAGCTAGGAAATTTAATAATACTTGAAAATACTTTAATAAAAAATATAATGAGAAACATATAATGTGAAAATAAAACTCATAAAGGTTAATTATCAAAAATGAAATACTCGAGAAAATTTATATGTTTATCCATAAATAAGTAGAACAAAATTCCCAGTAATCTTATTCTTGTTAACTTTTCTTGTGGAATCATATGATTTTTCTGAAAACAAAAAATATGTATAGCTACAAATTTTATGTAACATGTGAAATATTATTCTTTTCACTCTTACAATATCCCTTGAAAATTAAATAACCAACCTGGTAAGTTCCATTAATCTCTTTTGAAAAACCAATCTAGTTAACTCCATACCATTTCCCAATGAATTAGAGAGGTACATTAGGGATCACCGATTATAACAAGACATATCTGATTTCTTATCACCGTGACCCATATAAATATAGTATTTCCTTATAAATAATTCCAGAAAAATAACAAAATAAAAATACATGAATATTTGTTTTTCAATAAATTTAATTATAAAAATATTCTCTTAACCCATAAGAATATAGTTCTAGATATTGAAATATTTAATCCCTTTTAATCACATCATATAATACATTAAACAAAAGAATGGAGAATTTTTATTTTATGAAAACATTTACTTTTTTAATGAAAGAAAAACATAAAAAAAGTTTCTGTCAAAAGAAGAACCATTTAGGTCATATACGTTATAATATAACGTTCATTTTTTTGATAGATTTTTGAATCTATAATAGTAAATTGATTATTCTTAAAAACAATTTATATAAATCCAAAAGTGACATTAGATTTAAATTATATTTTATTTTTCTCGATATAAATTCATCTATAGAATTACTTTAAGAATATTTATATGGAAGAATATGTTTTAGAAAATAAATAAATCTATTAAAATGGGTTTTTAGGGCAATGTGTCCCTCACCTCATGTTTTACCTCTCATATACTTTAATTAAAAAAAATTATGAAATTATATAATTATTAATTTATATTATATATCTTTAACATTAATTATTTCTTTTATTTTCATTATTCCAATATTTTATATACTTACTTTCTCAATTATGCTCATAATGGATTTTTTTACGACATTCAGATCATATTTTGAAAATCACATGGTTAGTTAACTATGGGAAACAAGTCATTACTACATATTAAATAAAATAATATTCTATAAGTAATATTAATTTTATACAGTAATTAATAGTTTGAATCAAACGACTGTGATGGTTATGAAAAATAATGATGTCATAAGTATGGATATAGTAGGTCATATTTACAAATGAGTAAGAGTGTCATTTTTCATTGAGAATGAATAACACTATTTTAAATTAAAAATAAATGTATATATTTATTATTATATCATAAAGATCATATTATTTATTTAAATATAAATTATATATTTTAAACATGTGATGTGGTAATGAAAAATTATTCACATAACTTCATGGAGGAAGTAATTAATACATATACACAAACATCCTTACATTTTTTAATGGAAGGATAGGTACAAAATAATGTTATATATTATCATTTAATAATGATAATTTTTTTATTTAATATAATATATGAACAATTAATCCAACATTTTAGTGATCTGTGAGAGGTAGTGACTGATGATTAATTACATAGGTTCATAAGGAATTACTCATCCTTACCCTTGAACGAAGGTTGTGATTCACATTTTATGGAAGAGGGAAAGATATTGGTTTTTACATTAACATATAAAAATATCATAATATTGAATATATTTATGTTATTATTTCAACATGCTTGAATAATATTTAATATAGGTATAGTGTAGAATAAATTGAAAATATATATTTATGAAATATACATTTTCTTAAGAAAAAACACATTACGTTTATTCCTAGTTCTTTCAAAGTATGTTTTAATCAAATTGTAGTTTATAAGCGATTTTTAAATATATATATGGTTTTTGAGTAGTTAATGACTGAAAAAATGATCCTCATGTGTGTAGATGAGAGGATAGGCGATGTCTTTTTTAAAATGGGGGATAGTATAATGATGGAATTTTTAAAATGAATTATTTATATTATTTTATTAGTAAGGAAAAATGTCATATAAATTTATCATTTTGAATATATTGATTCTATTGGTTCATAATGGGTGTGAATGATAATTTTTATAAAATTTTTCTCTAAAAACCATGCACTCGTGATACGCTGCTTCTAAATAATTCAATAGCTAGCACTACACGTAATAATGGGTTTGAGCTCACCATGACCTATCAAACTATCCATTTAAAAATATTTTATGAATAATTTTAACCAAATATTTTATATCACATATCTGATATTCTTTTTAAAAAATTCAGATTATGTTTTTCAAATACATAATATAGAGAAAAAATTCTATTTTTAGATAAAATAAGTATTTTAAAAAAAAAATTGTTTCTATGAATTTAATGGAGAACATTTTTTAAATCAATTATTTGACAATATTATATATTAAAATTTATGAAATAAAATTCTTATTTATAATCATGAAATTATTGTTGTGTTTGGATTAATTATTTTCTTTTCTAAATACATTAATATTCTACTAAATCATGAAAAATAATACATTTTAATTCAAACATCTTTCTTATGAAAATTATTTATATCAATAGGTTATCTTTTTTATTGGTTTTAAAGTGCAATTGGATTAGTTTTTAATAAATTAATCTAATTTTGGTCATTTGAAGTAATTTCAGAAGGAAATTTGACATAAACACATCACAACATTTAGATTGTTTTTACTTCTTAAAAACAATTTTTTATTTTTGACAATGATAAATAATTATAAATTTATTTCAACCAATTATGCTCATTGAATTTGAAAAATTTTATTCCTTATTGGGAATGAAAAGTGACAAATTATGTAAATAGGTACATTTTCTTTTTTGGCATTATGAATAGTAACATGAGTAATTAGTTTTATTTACCATGGATAAT
The DNA here is from genome assembly GCA_963277665.1 of Viscum album. Classification (NCBI taxonomy): domain Eukaryota; kingdom Viridiplantae; phylum Streptophyta; class Magnoliopsida; order Santalales; family Viscaceae; genus Viscum; species Viscum album. The sequence goes on from OY728129.1 coordinate 6,679,064, forward strand.
GGGTAAATCAAGTAAATAAGGGTAAAAATTAATATTATAATAATATAAAACTACCCTAAAAATGACATAATAATATTTTTTGATTTATTGGTGAACATGATATTCCATTGGTAAGTTTTATTACCATATGTTGCCACATAGGTGTGAAAATGACATATTATAACAATTAATATGAAGTGAAGTGAAATATAACATAAACATGTATATTATTAATAAAATAATTATTATAGATATAATTGATATATTCAACTATAAATGGTCATTATAAATACAATAATATTTAAAAAGTCATGGTATCTGTTTGTTGATTTTTAAATATTATATAATTTCATTCATTTACGACCCAATAATGATGCAGTATTTTCCAAATTAATAAAAGAATCAAATAAATATAATTACAAATATTAAAATAAATTTAATTGAATGTTTTTATGTCATAAACAAAATTTATTGATGATTAAGACATGTTATATTTTTTAAAATTTATTTTTTATGAGGAATCATGTTTTGATGTCATTAATAAAAATCAATTACTAAATAGTGTAAAAAATAACCTAAATGAATTTAAAAACAATAACCTTTAATTAATTGATATAAAAATCCAAAAAATCTAAGATTCTTAATAATGACTAATATACTGATAAAAAAGAAAATACTGATCAACTTGATGTTTTTTGGCATTTTATTGTAACTATAATATCAATATAGTATAAAAATATAAAGAGACTCTATAAGAGTTAATCTGTTTAACTACGGGGAATTACTAAATGACAAGGTTAATTTCATGATAATAGATTCTATAAAAATCATTAGTGAGAGAATTTGGACCTATAATCATCTTAGATTCCAAAAAATTGCAATTTATCTATAAGAACATATTTATAAATTTATAATAAATTAATATTTCAAGATTATACTAAAGTGTCTCACGCCACTATTAAAAAAAGGCACTTCTCGTTCTCTTTTATTCTCACCTCCAATTCAAGTTTTCTTAGGAAAACCTAACACAAGCCTCTGGAAAAATCACCTAACATCATCATAGAGTACCATTTTATGTCATGAAACCATCATATGTAATCCATTATTTTTGAATTCAAAAGAAGTCACCAGAAGAAGATGTAAACATTTTATCCATTCATTCAAAGTTAATTTCCTATTCTACATACTCATAATAACGTGTTTCCATAATAAAATAATAAAAGTAAAGTATAAAATATTCATAGATGTTTTTTTGATTATGGGACACTGATATTTATCCTTCTACCCATCATATTAATAAAAATATAACTGTGCATGTGTGCATACGTCTTACCGTCCTCATGAAAATGTGTAAACTATTTTTCATATATAATTTCTTTAGATGAGTATAAAGATGAATATAATGAAATAAATAATAAATATAATATCATATTATTTCTTTAATATTATTATTCTATCAAAATACATAGCATTTTACTATTAAATAAATGATATCGTCGCTCGTGCATACGTACAACTTTATTTCTCCATGAGGTGATGAGACTCATCGTCCACCTCCACAATTCAATAATGAGTATAAAAAATATATATTATGAATAATTATGAAATATATTACATATTATTTCTATTTTAATAATATTTTTTAATATATATTTTAATGTACATATTTTTTATTACCTTACTTCCATTAAATATGATAAAAAAATGAAAGCATCGTTTCGACGTATGTACAGTTTAAAATATCCATGAATGGTGTATTACATTTCATATATATATTTATTATATATATTTATATAATAAATATATATGATATAATGATCACATTATACATTCTGGATGTAAGTAAATTATGATCTATATAATTTGATCTGGAATAATAACTAAAAATATGTACGATAAACAAAGCGGTTATTACCCAAAATGTTGCATTAACATGGAATTGATAATGAATGGGTAATATAATGTTTTAAAAATATCAAATATGTTATAATAAATATTATTATTATTCTGATATAAGATAATAATATTTTTAAAACCATTATATATCAGGTTTATACATGTAAGGGGAGTATCATATCTAAAGTAACCGTTGATTTATCACCACATTATTATCCGAGATTATTTATGTGTAAGTATTTAATAAGACATATTTATCATCCATGTCCATGTTTCATAACGTTTTTTTCAAATTGAATATTTTAAGGTCTTATGGAAGTGACACCATAACTAGAACACTATTTTAAATGATATAAATATTTATTTTTCTAAATCATTATAATTAATGTCCATGTCTAAAAAATGGATTTGAGGAATTATTTATATAGACATGATTGTTTTAAAATTTTAATTCATTTCATAAGATTCGATGTGGTCGGTGAAAATTTCACTATAAAAAATATATTTTAATTTACATATTCTATAAAATGTGTTTTTTAAATGATTTCAATAAAAAGGGGTATTTCTCTCAAAACATTTTACTGATTATTTTCATCAATGTCAGTATACATTATTTGATTTTATTCTTTATTGAGGATGATTTATTACAATAAAATATTCCATATTTCATTGAATTATTTATGATATGTTTCACTATGGATGTTCTATTTTTATACCATTCATGGTTTACGGTTAATGTATTGTCATTTAATATGCTAGTTTTAATACAGATGGTAATGTTATGTTCCCCCCTTTTCATAAGTGGGGTGAATTGGACTTAGTAACTCGTGGTTGGGGCCGCTATAGCACTTCAATGAATTGGTATGTCTAATGGGAATACTATATATAGGCTTGGACAAGGTCTTGCCTAGTTATTTTTAATATTGATTTGGCCAAGGCCATAACCATTTGTTTTTAGATGTCTTGTATAAGGCTTATGAAATATGTTTCAGATGTCTAAAATTAGTCATTCCCTCATTGTAAGATTAGTTATTGATAATTACTTTGATTATTTGAGTTGTATAATATCTATGTTAAATTTAAAATGGAATTATTTGTATTATTCATTCCATATTATAAAGATTATTTGGATTAAAATTAGTTTGTTTCAATTTTATACCTTGCCTTAAATGTTTATTCTTAATTATTATAAATTCCGCTAGATTTTTTATCCTTACTACATATATGAGTACGCCTGTTTCTTATATTTTATTTTCCAACGATTTCACTAATTTTATTATGTTGGATATGAAGGGTTATGTTAAGGGAATAATGGTGTTCTCAAAGGATTATATATTTTGTATTTTATATTATAAATTTTAGTGTTATGTTAATGTATGTTAGCTATTTTCCAAGGCTACTAAACCGATTGGTCCTTCGGGACATGATTCCATGTAGTAATGCCAATATATTAAAATAATTCCATTGTTGCATGGTTTTAGAGTCGGGGAATTATATTTGTAATCATATGAAGTTTAGAAAAAACATGGTAATAGATTTAGAAATATTAAATTAGGGATCATAACCCTAAGATAGACTTTGGAGATAAGTATAGAAAAACCCCTTAAATTTTTTAATGCTCAAAGATAAACTAGGATTAAATAAAAGAATTTGTAGATTAAAAATACATTCCTTTGCTAATTTGGTTTTCTTTAATGAGATTTTTTTTCTCAACATGTGATTTCTGGTCATTGTTAATGGAGGGAAATAGATGGAATTTGATTAACAATCAGTTTGATGGAAAATCTAGTGTTTTTGAGAAAAATATTGGATAATGACTGAAATAAAATATAATTTTATTATTCTGAATCAATTATCATGATATATGATTAACAATGTGACATTTTATGAATTTATTAACACATTTCATAGGAGGATAATGATCATTTAAAAATGTTCAAATTTTAAAATTCATTGGGGAATAGAGATTCATCTTCATTTATGTCATGTGAAAGGGAAGAAGAACATTGAGGAATACCTCTAATGGAGGGGAAGATTTTATCTCTATAGAAAAAGGATCATAGACTGACAAATTGTTGTGGATTTTAATGTCTCATTTGTGTAAATCAGGGTAATTACCCAAATCAATGTCCATATATATTATAATTAACCTCTAAACCAAAAAAGTAACTATTATATACCAACAATTAAATTTGAATTATTGATGTATGTATGTATTTGGATCTAATAAATATGAATTGTGAATTATAAAAAGTGTATTTTTTTTTGTATTTCACAAAGGATATTAATGAATTTGTTGAATATTTATAATTATAAAAAAACATTTAAGGGTATGATCATATTTGGAGAACATATAAATCTTAATATGTAATATATGTTATGATAATGATGTTTGGATTATGATACGTTATATTTCAATAAGTAAATTGGATCATTCTATTTTTTCGATCTAATTATGGATTTATCAAAATGAGGGTTATGTTATCATTAATGATGATAACTACTTTTTGGGACTAGAGAAAAAAATCCCTTGTGTTTTGCAACAAGGAAACAACAATGTTTTCAATAAGGATATCTAATAATTCATGTATTTACCAAGAATCAATATATTACATGATGATGGTGTTCACATGTCTAGAATGTTACAACGAAGAACTTTTTTATGAGATATTAGAGATAAATACTAATCTGATTTGGTCCACCACTTTCTAATGTTATATATTTTCAGTTTTTTGAAGGATTGTGAGGTAATCCATTTATTGGTATTAAAATTTATACTCCAATTTATGTTTGATATATTAATGTATTATCTCACTATATGTTTAATTATCCATATGTGATATCCTGTGCTAACAGTTTTTCTGGGATAGATGGAATAAACTTTTATTTAATTTATGGATAGAAGGATCTTTTAACAAATTAGGAAGAAAAAATTAAACATAATTTCCTTAAATAAGAGATGATGTGGAAATTGTTCGAGGCATGAAAAATAGTGATATTATACTGAAATAATATATGTATTTCTTCTCATCTTCATCAAATTTAGGGAAAGGATATTGAACACAAAAATTGCATTCCTATTACTTTTTTTGTGATGGATCAAATGGTCCATTAGACCAACCATGTTTTATAGATTCCATATTGTTAAATTTATCCTACTAATATTCTCTATCACTCTCTATCAGAACATGATGGATATATTTTTCATTCATGTTAGTGTTTTCCTACATGGAACCCCAATATGTGATATTTATAGTAACATCCTTACATACAATTATTCATATTTAAATAGATGTCTAATTAATCAATTTTTAATGTGGGTGTTCAACTTAGTTATTTTGAAATATCGACCCCTTTTTTTCAATCCTGATCTTAAATTGCATGGAGAAATGTTATTGATGGAAGGGATAATGTATAACCAAATTCATCCACAGTATGTTTCTTCATAATAATTCAATAGATTGTGCTATACGGAACACCGAGTTCGAGTGCAACACGTCCTATCAAACTAGCCATTTATAAAGCAGTTCTGAATAGTATGAACACAATTTTCTATTTTCTATATACCAAATAATTTTATCACTCATTTAATATTTTTCTTAGACATAATATAAAAGAAATTTAAAATTTTCAAATAAAAAAAGTATTTTTCAAAATTTCCATTTTTTCACCTTTTAATGGCATACCAGTTTCCAATCGAATATTTGAGAATTTTAAAAATTAATTTTGAAGAAATAAAATTATTCATTATAATTGAGAAATAATTATTTATTTTGGATATATTATTAGTGGTTTTCTAAAAACCTTAATTTATTAATAAATAGTGAGAAAATTCCACATTTTAATTCAAAACATATTTTTCTTCTAAATTTTTTATATAGTTACATTATATTTTATAATTAGTTTTAATATGTAATTAGATTATTTTTTTTCATTTAATTAATTTTTTGTCATTTGATGCAATTTCAAAACGAAACTGGACATAATCACATGTTAATCCTTTGATTGTTTTTACTTCTTAAAAACCCACATTCTAGTTTTGACAATGGGAATTAATTTTAAATTATTTTTTCTAATTCTACATTTTCAATTAGAAAAAATGGATTCCATATTAGGAAACCAAATTTCCATATTTTTTAAAATAGTACCTTTTATTTTAGGATATTATGAATAATAACTTATGTAATTATTTTTATTTACCATGGATAGAGGGTAAATCAGATAAATAGGGTTAAAAATATTATAATAATATACAACTACCATAAGACTTGTATAAATCCAATTGGATGATATATATCGGTCCATGAGCATCGTAAGGTTGATTTTTGGACACCATAGTGCCACTTGGTTTTGAAAATGAAAAATTAAAGAAAAATATTTAATGTAAAGGGATACATAACCTAAACATGTATCTTATTACAAAATTATATTTAATTATAGTTATATAAGTGATATATTATACTATAAATAGTAACTAGAAAGATTAAAATATTTTCTATATCATGGTATTTTATTTTAAATTTTTATACAATAAATAAATATATTTATTTATGACACAACAATGATGCAATAATTTTTTTTAATGAAGGAATCAAATAAATGATATTTTAAATATTAAAATAAATATATTTTGACTGTTTTAAGGTCATCCATATATTTTATGGATGCCTAAAATAGGTTATATTTGATTTAATGAATTTTATTTTCAATGTAAGAATGTATTTATTATATTAACAAAAATAAACTACTAAATAGTATCAATATTGACATAAATGACTTTTTAAAACAAATACTATTTTGTTAAATGATATAAAAATAATAAAATTATAATATTTCAAAAATGTCGTATGTAATGTAAATAATCTCATTATTGATCCACTAGCGGTTATCATTCTTTTTTATAGTAACTATATTTACAGTATAATACATACATACATGAATAAATGGTAATAGTGATACAATTTAACTAAGTGTTAATCCAAACAAATTAGGTTAATTTCATGACCTATACATGTATAAATTTAATTAGCCCAATGTATTTCAACTCATCCTCATCATAGACATGAACTAAATCACTTTTTAGGTATTAGAAACCGAAGATAAATTTATAATAAATTAATATTTCAAGATTTTCCAAAAGATCCCCTCTCTTATCTTATGAAAGAGATATCTCCTTCTCCTTTATTCAAACCTATAAATCATTTTTTATCAGCAAAAACATGCTCAAATATCCTCCAAAACTCCCTCAATTCATCCTATAATCCACCATTTGGGATTAAAACCAATTTATAGAATCATTTTGGTCAAATCAAAAGGAGAAACCAAAATAATATGTAATCATTTAATCCATTCAATGAAAGTTATTTTATTTATCTACTTTCTCGTCCTATGGTGTTACCAAACTAAAATATTAACTCAGTCAAATATTATATGTTGATTTGTTTTTCTGATTAGGATAAAACTATATTCCTCCTTTTACACATCCTTTGAAAAACAATATCACAATGTGTTCATACATAAGACTTACTATCTCCACGGTAACACCCCGAGATTTTTTTAAAATATATTCTTTTTAATTTATTTCATATCTTCTGTTATATGCTACACAGAAATTATCTTTCACAACACGCAACATTCTATTAGCTTGCAGTATACACAACGCTAATCTTGGATCGTGTTACACACAATTTCAAGTTTTTTTGATAGTAGTTATTCTACGCAAAATTGAGTATATATATATATATTTAATGTATCAATGAAATATTGTTGGATTATATTATATGCACCAACAAAGGAGTCTTGCACTACACGAAACCCTGACTAGGCTTTCATTACACACAATCATGACCTTCCTCGATAGCGTGTGTTATACGCAATATCGGGTTTCACTAAACAACGATATATGGTTATAATATTATTATGAACAAGATGTTATGAATAGTATCAACGAAATTTTGAATTTTATAACATTATTATTCATCTTAATCATTTTTTAGAACATGGTATGAGAACAAAATAAATTTTTCGGGTAAAATAAGTATTTTATAAAAAATGTAGTTTTTTCACCTGTCAATGGCGCACCCACATTAATTCTAGTTTATGACATGTTTATAAGTTATATTTTACAAAACAATATTCTTCATTGGAATAAGGATATAAAAATTAAATTTGGATAAATTTTTCAAATTATTCTGATAACTTTCAAATTTAATGAATAGTAAAAACATGCTATATTTTAATTAAAAACTACTTTTATCATCACAATAATTTATATTGGTAGATTATCTTTTTATTGGTATTAAAGTGTAATTATAATATATTTTTTCCATTAAATCCAATGTTGGTCATTCGAATTAATTTCACTTTAAATTTGGACATAAACAAGTGTCGATATTTTGATAGTTATTATTTCTTAAAAACATTCTATTTGTTTTGATAACGGGAATTAGTTTTAAAATTAATTAATAAATATTATATGTTTTTAATTTGAAAAAATAGACATCATTTTTGAATTCGGAATATCACATATAACTTAGGCTGAAGTTTTGGTGTTTTTCTAAAAAACATCAATTTTTAATGAATAGTAAAACCACATAGTGGTAGCTTAAAAACTGATGCTATCATTTAAATGAAATTTTACCACAGCTGTGAATTGAATTTCAAAAATCCGACATACATGGTTTTTATCAATATGTAAAATGTGGTTCAATAAGATGAAAATAATATTGGGTGAATAGTAACTTTTGACTTTTATTTTCTGCAGTTAAATTTAAATAGGGTAATTCAAGGTTAAAAGAAAATTTTAATAATTCAAAATTACCTTATCTCGTTTCCTAACATTATTTTATGAGTAGTGTCCGACCATGGGCATCCTTGGGTCGATTTTGGGACCCCATTGAGCCACTTGGTAGTGATAATGACAAATTTGATTAATTAAATTAATTTAAAGACAAAATTGATATTAACAAAAATATTTTAGTAATTAATTTTTATATGTGGTTATATGAATTATATTTTTGACTATATATATTAATTGGAAAGATAAAATTATTTCCTACATGTTGATATTTTTTTATAATTTTTAGGCATAATAAAATTATTTATGACACAATAATGATGCAGTATTACCTCATTAATAGATGATTTAAATAAATAAGATTAAAATGATTAAAATGATATACAAAACACGTCCAATTCTGATTGGATGATATTATTTCGACCATGAGTCATCTTATCTTCATCTTTAATGATTTATGGATCTTTGGAAACTGAAGATAAGTTTATAATTAAATAATATTTTCACACTTTCCAAAGGTTCGCCTCTCCTCCATTATAAAAGGGCACCTACTCCCTCTTCACTTCATACCTTTTTGAGCCTTGAAGCTCAGCCAACCCCTACCAATTCCACTTCTAAAACTTTCTTGTTTTATAATATAGGTTATGGTAATCTCAAAAGACCATCTCTAGTGCCCTAAGAAGGAGTTTAAAGGAGGTGCATCGAGGAAGAGGTAATCTCTTCTACCGTCTCTTTCAAGTTTATTTTTTCTTCTACTTCCTCTTCATTAGTTTTTTATTAATAAAGTAATAAAATAAGTAATAATTATATACTGATATGTTATTAAAAACATGAAACAACCCTATTTCACTTTCTATCCATCCTACGGAAAATAAAATCATTGTGTGTGTGTACGCACGGAATATCGTCTCCACGTCGTGGTGTAATCAGTTTTTCCACTACCACCTTTCGTTGATGGGTATAATGGTTTAAAGAATAACTATATATGATTATTATAACATCATACGGATTCTAATATATTATTTCATCCTCTCAAATTCCATTCAATAAATATGGGTACGATATCATCACTCGTGCGTATGTACGGATTACCGTCTACACGAATCGATGAGATTCATTTTCCATGATAACAATTTAAGAATGAATAAAAAGTATATATAATAGGTAATAATTAAATATATGACATAATAATGTTACTTTATTTATGTATATATATATTTATGTCATCTACTTAATTCCATTCAATTCAGTAAGGAAATGAAAAACAACATTCATGCGTAGGTACGGCCTACCGTCTCCATGAACTGTGTATTTCTTTACATGTAACGATCTATTATATATATGTATATTCTGAATATATATTATATATAAAACATGTTTTATATTTTGTAATTAAGTACTCATGATCTATGTAATCATATTTATAATTACAAGTCAAAACACGAACGATAAATGAAACAATTTTACCCAAAACGCTGATTTAACATGGAATTGACAAATGACCGAATAATATAAATTCGTAAGTGAATCATATATGATATTATAAATATTATTATTGTTATGTTATAAGTTAATAATATGTTTAAACCCACTATACATGAGTCTTGGACACATATGGAAGAAATTGGACATAAGGTAAGGGATAATTATTCCAATCTCATTATTATCCGAGATTTTTTATTCGTAAGTATTTTTTGGGGTTATGTTTATTACCCATATCATTATGTTCTCAAAATGTTTTCATAAAATGTTTACTTTTCATCCATGTATGTTTAAAGTCATTTTTCCTTTTTTTAATTTTACCACATCATATGGAAGGAATCTTTCTTTTGTTTACCATACGAGGTACTTTTTGACATTTCTTAAAAAAGTACAAGGAGAATGCTTTTTAACTTATACGGAATGAATGGATTTTTATGGTTTCATAATGCCTTATTAACATAAAGACTACTCTACAATATTTCATGAATATTTTTAACAAAATCATTTTATTTTAAAATTTAATTTCATTTTTTGAAAAGACAATGATTTTGAAGAAGAAAGGATATTTTCCTCAAGAATTTATTTCAAGTGTTTTATCAGACCCATTTTCCAACTAATATGACATTATTTCATATGTGTATGCTTCATGAATAATGTCTCTATGATTTTCATGGTTTAAATTTTCTTATGATGAAATGATATCCATTTGTTTTATATGGATTATGTTATGATGGGATGAGGTTTGTGAAAGCCATTTTATTCATTGGGTTATGATGAATGACTTATGTTTATGTTGTGGCACAACTAAGAATGATTTCATTATGAGATGGTTGGGACCTATATATCCCTCCAATTAATTGGGTAAAGATTTATATATCATGATATAGACATGGCCAGAATGTAAAGTTAGTCTGGTTTAGTGATACAGTACTAGAACGATGAGTGAACTCAGTTCAGTAAGGGACATTGTCCACTAAGAAAGTCTTGGGAGAAAATCCTTGGCTACTATGGAAATCATATCATGTGCATAATGTTTTTCCACAATTACAAGTTTATTTCCAAGCTATTATATCATGATTGAGGTTACTTTATGATCTATGCCTTATGTACTCCCATGTTTTATTTCATAGCTCGAGATTTTAATTTATAATCATTATGATCATGTTTTTTTACTTCAAATGTATATGATTTGTTTTATTTTAACCATGTTTACCCTTACTGAGAATTTGAGCTCACCCTTTATATGTTTTCATTTCCCCAGGATTTAAAGAAAGGTTTTAGGTATGAAAAAAAGGGGAAGATCATTATGGGAGATGTTGTAGATCTTTCACAATTATTAGATGATTATATTTTGAGTTTCTAAAGACTCTTATATATTATGGTCTTTCTGTTTCTGTTTTTGTTAATTATTAAGTTTTCTGCAAATGTAATGTAACGTACAGGTACATCAAGATTTGGTCTCAATAGTTGGAATCATAGGAAAGCTTTAGTCAACCATTGGAAACTAGGATGCGAGAACGTTAGGGAGATACCTAGAGATATTTCAATGGTATGTCTAGGGAAGCGCTGTGGATATATATATGTAAAGGTTATAGTCCTAGAATTATGGTAATGATCTTAGAATTAAACCTAATATGTTATATATTGAAGGTAATCCCCATTTATTTTGTTGTTTTCCTATCATTATTTTTTCTCTCATACTATTCTTTTTGGGTTTTAGAAAATGGCTAGAAATAAGAAGATTCCCGATAATAGAAAATATTATGGACAATGGAATGATATTTTTCATGAGCAGCCAAATAAAACGGTATTTGGAAGTCAAAACATCATTATTATGCCTAATCAGCAATATCACAATATGATCAATAATCTCAACTTTGGTAAGTATCCCGACTCATCTAATAAGAGAATGATTGAGTTTCATGATAATCATAGTGGAATGAATGTTCGATTTCCCTCATCTAAAACATGTGGGAAGAGGCATCAAGGAGAATGTTTTGATGGAACTGAATGATGCTTTTGGTGTGGAAAGGAAGGACACAAAGTCATTAAGTGAAATGGAAAAGGTTCAGTTGACACCATGGACAAGGATAACGGTATTTCTATGACATCAACAATGATTAAATGTTTTAAATGTGGAATGTATGGGCATTATGAAAACCAATTCTCTAAGGGAAAATCTAATGATGAGAATCAACATGGTCATATGGGTATTATTTATGTGGATGATGATGAATAAACTACAAATTTTATATGAGATGAATGAAATTATTAAGCTTAGTCAGTGGTTTAAGAAGGTAGTGGAATTATAGTATGTTTACCAAAAATAATTTATGGTACTATGGAATAATGAAAAATCAAAGGATTGTTAAACTGTTTCCTTTAATTGAGTTTTTAAAGTATATCATGAATTGTACCGGTAACCATGAAAGTTTATTCAATTATTTTTGGAAAGAAAGTGAAATGCGCATAATGAAGGGATAAAGAGATAATGAAATGAGCTCATGACAGATATATGGACAAAGTAATACCATGGTTTGAGTATATAGAAATTTTGGGATTTTGGTATGTGGAATGAGTGAACTTTTGACGACATTCATGTTTTCACTAAGGTTCAATTGGAATTCATTTTTAAAGAGAATACATGATTATGGTATTCACATGTTTGGAATGTGACCAAAATGATATATCATATGATATATGGGTGATAAATGATGTTATTTACAAGCTCAGTAGATGAAATTTCTAGTAATTGGTTTCTTTATACTATATGCTTCGACAGAAGTATTTTTGATAAGCCACAATATTGGAATAATGTATGTTAGACATAAGATAGTATTGTTTAAGGCTAGAACTTTTTTCGATACTATTGCAGGAATGTTATAATAATGTAGTTTTAGAAAAAGGGATATCCTGCAGGACATGCGACAACCCGTGGTGTCAGAGAAGGATGCGGGAATCGAACCCACAACCGAAGTATGACATGACTTTATCACTTACCACTGGCCTACAGGATGTCCCTGGTTAGTAGAAACTAGTTTTATTTTATTAAGAAGGATGATATATGAAATATAAGTCCATTTTGGAACCATGTCCGATTAATCTAACAATAGATGGACTTATGTATATAATTATTGCTATCATTTTGTTTAAGACAGATGGAATGACCTATCATTCTATCATATGATATTCCAGAACATTATGGAAGATAAATTCAACTTAATTTCTTTAAGAGATGAAGTGGAAATTATTCATGGCACGAACACCAATGAGATTGTACCAAAATAAAATAAGTATTTCTTCTAATTAAAATTCTTCAACATTAGGGAAATGATCTTGAAAACCAAAAATGTTGTCCTAGTGTCCTTATATCTGATGAATCATATGGTACCTTAAATCATCACAAATTTATGGCTTTGTGATTGTAGGCATTTTCCTATCCATGTTCTTTACCACACTCCATCAGAACATGATAGATAGATTTCTCTTCCATATCCATATTTTCACCTATGATATCCTATGTGGGAACCCAATTGATGTGTTACATTGGGTACCTGTTTTGTTTCTGATGTTCATTTTTAAAAGTAAATTTTTGTATTCCTTTTTACGATATGGGTTTCTATGAAAGAAACTATCATGTAATAAACCATTTATTTTCCCGATGAATTTCGAGGGAGAAATTCATTTTTAGGGCGATAGAATGTAACAACCTGAGATTTTATAAGATATATTCTTTTTAATTTATTACATATCTTCTGTTATATGCTACACCAATGTTATCTTGCTCTATACGCATCATCGTATTATCTTGTAGTATACACAACACTAATCTTGGATCGTGTTACACATAATTTCAAGATTTTTTAATAGTAGTTATTGTACACAACATTGAGTGTATATATATATTCAATTTATAAATGAAATAGGGTTGGATTATATTATACATAATTACAAAGAATTCATTCACTATATGCTACCATGACTTGGCTTTCATTACACACAATCATGACCTTCCTCGATATTGTGTGTTGTACACAATATAGGGTTTCACTAAACAATGATATATGGTTATAATATTATTATGAACTAGCCATTATGAATAATATCAACTACATTTTTAATTTTATAACATTATTATTCATCTTAAACATTTTCTAGAACATGGTATGATACCAAATAAATTTTTCAGGTAAAATAAGTATTTTTAAAAAAATGCAGTTTTGTTGCCTTTTGATGGAACACCCAATTTAAATCTAGTATTTGATATGTTTATAAGTTCAATTTGAAAAAAAATATTCTTCCTTGGAATCAGGATGTAAATATTTAATTTGGATTAATTTTTCATCTTATTCTGATAACTTTCATATTTTAATGAATAGTAAAAACATGCTATATTTTAATTAAAAACAACTTTTTTAATCTCAATAATTTATATGGTTAGATTATCTTTTTAATTGGTTTTAAAGTGTAATTAGAATATATTTTTAACATTTAATCCAATTTTGTTCATTGGAATTAATTTCACTTTAAATTTGGACATAAACAAGTGTCGATCTTTTGATAGTTGTTGTTTCTTAAAAACACGCTATTTTTATTGATTACGGGAATTAATTTTAAAAATAATTAATGCAACATCTATGTTATTAATTTTTAAAAAATAGACATCATTTTTTAATTTAGAATATCAAATATAGAATAGGATGAGTTTTTTGTATTTTTCTAAAAAAACATCAATTTTCACGAATACTGAAACCACTTAGTGGTAGTTAAAAAACTGACTGTTTCATTTAAATGAAATTTTACCACTTCTGTGAATATAATTTCAAAAATCTGACAGGTATGGTTGTTATAAATAAGTAATATGTGGTTCAAAAAGATGAAAATAATTTTTGGTGAATAGTAACTTTTGACTTTTATTTACTACGGTTAAAGGTAAATGGGGTAATTCAAGGTTAAAGGAATATAATAAAAATTCAAAATTTCCTTAACACTTGTTGTAACCTTATTGGATGAGTATTTTACTACCATGGGTATCCTTGGGTCGATTGTGGGACCCCATTGAGCAACTTGGAAGTGATAATGACAATTTGAATTAATTAATTTAACGTAAAGACAAAATTGAAATTAACAAAAATCATTAATTATTTAATTTTTAAAAGGGGTAATATAAATTATCATTTTGAATATAAATATTAATTGGGAATATAAGAATATTTCCTACTTGATGATATTTTTTTAATAATTTTTAGAAATCAAATAATTTAAATAATTTATGATACAATAATGATGCAGTATTTACCTCGTTAATAGATGATTTAAATAAATAAGAGAATAATGATTAAAATATTATCCAAAAAATGTCCAATTAGTATTGGATGATTTTATTTCTACCATGAGTCATCTTATCTTAATTTTTAATGTATTTTAGTCCTTTTGAAATTGAAGATAAGTTTATAATAAATTAATATTTTCACACTTTCCAAAGGTGACCCTATCCTCCCTTATAAAAGGGCACCACCTCCCTCTTCTCTTCACACCCTTTTGAGCCTTGAATCTCCACCAAAACCTACCCATTCCTCTTATCAACCTCTCTAGTTATATCATAGAGGTTATGGTCTTCTCAAAAAACCAACTCTAGTGCCCTATGAAGAAATATAAAGGAGGTGTGTTGAGGAAAAGGTAATCTCTTCTACCGACTCTTTCAAGTTTCTTTCTTCTTCTACCACCTCTTATTTAGTTGATTCATAATAATTTTATAACTTCAGTATTAATTATATACTGATATGTTATTATAAATATTAAACAACCCTATTTCACCTTTTATCCATCCTATGGAAAACGAAATCACCGCGCATACATACGTACAGAATACTGTCTCCACGCTGTGGTGTAATCAGTTTTTCCAACACCACCTTACGTGGATAGGTATAATGGTGTAAAGAATAACAATATATTATTATTATAACATCATACTGATTCTAAGATATTATATCATCCACTCCAATTCCATTCAATAAATATGGGAATGATATAATCTCTCATTCGTATGTACGAATTACCCTCTCCATGACGCGATGAGATTCATTTTCCATGTTATCAATTCAAGAATGATTATAAAGTATATATAATAATTAATAATGAAATATATGACATAATAATTCTACTGGATTTATGTTTATATATATGTATGTCATCTACTTAATTCCATTCAATTCAAGATGGAAATGAAAAACACAGTTCATCCGTACATACGGACCACCATCTCCATGAAAGGTGTATTTCTTTCCATTTATCGATCTATTATATATATATGTATATTCTAAATTTATATATATATAAATAATTTTATATATTCTGGAATTAATTAATCACATTAATAATTCAAAGTCAAAACACGGACGATAAATGAAACGATTTTACCCAAAACACTGCTTTAACATGGAATTGACAAATTACTGGATAATATAATGTCTCAAGTGAATCATATATGATATCATAAATATTATTATGGTTTTGTTACAAGTTAATAATATGTTTAAACCCACTAAACAATAGTCTTGAAAACATATAGAAGAAATTGGACATAAGGTAAGGGATAATTATTTCAATCTCATTCTTATCTAAGATTGTATATTTGTAAGTATTTACTGGGGTTAGGTTTATTATCCATGTCCATATGTTCTCAAAATGTGTTCATAAAATGTTTACATTTCATCCATGTATGTTTAATGTCATTTTTACCATTTTTCAATTTTACCAAATCATATGGAAGGAATATTTCTTTTGTTTACCATACAGGGTACTTTTTGTATAGCATCCCGCCTTTTTATCAAATAAACATTCATTACATTTTACAAAATCGAGGATCTTTAAGTTTTACTGTCTTGGAAACCAGGAACATAAAACATGAAAACATAAAACATTCTTCTTAAACACTTTAAAGGCTTCTCCTCATGTTCATCCTAAGTTCATTACTGCATCTCATAACCTGGGGACAGACATCGAAAGAAAGGGTGAGCAGAAGGCCCAATAAGGGAAACAAGAGAAACATTTTACATGTGAACTTGATATACATCAATAAGGTCTTGAAAATAACTTTAAGGCATGAGAAAGAAATCATGAGGCATATCATAATAAAAATAACATTTTTCATAACATTAAGATGTGGCTGCAACATTTAATATTGAAAATCATTTAGTTTCACCAAGGTCCATCCCCAAGGTGTCATTAAAAATTACCAAAGTTATTCACCAAGGTATCAGTCTAAAAAGTCATCTCTAGAGATTAAGTCTTTACCCAATGCATTGGAGCGCTATCTGGGCACAACTTTGACATGTCTTTATTATCATGCGAGCCACATATATCATCATCAATCATTTCATAAACAACACATATAGCATAAAAGAGATGGGTTTCATTTCAAAATCATAACGTTTTAAAAACTGCATTAAAGACATGATCTTTATGTCACTTTAAACCCATAGATGGGGAGAGCAGGTCTCATGTATGTAAATCCCAGAATTTAAAATAAACAATTTTGGTATATATGTGAATACCCCTTTTGAAGAACTATATTTGAGTATTCAATTAATAAAATAAAAGTACTATAGAAAATGAGAGAGACATTTTGAGATGGAAATTCTCCAGCATAACGACTATGTTTCGGGGTTTTAGAAAACATTGAAAAGAGAGGGGATATGGGTCAAACACTCATAAATGACCCATAAAATAGTATAGGGACATAATATAAAGGATTTTGGAACATGGTAATGAAATTTTAAAGATATATAATATGAAATGAAGAACATCAAAGGAAGACAAAAATAAGATTTCTCTTATGAAAATTCGGCAGCCCAACGACGTCACAGAAACTTCAACAAAAATGAATTAACGAGATCAAATAGGGTCTCTCATCATATGAACATAAAAGATCAGTATGATAGATATAGTGTTAATACCCCAACATAATACAAAAGAAACTTGAAATACTTGACATGATTCTAGATCTTTGAAAAATGAGAAAGGCGAAGAAATCCCTTAAAAATTCGGCAGCCTAACGGTGTAACTTAAACTTCAACCAAAAAATGAATTGAAAAGATAAAATAGATTATTTCATGACATGAACATAAAAGATCAGTATGATAGATATATAGATCATACCCCAACATAATACAAAGAAACTTGAAATACTTGACATGAAACTAGATCATTGAAAAATGATAAAGGGTTAAAGAACCACTTAAAATTTCGGCAGCCTAACGGCGCCACTTAAAACATCAAAATACTGAATTGAAGGGATCAAATGGGATCTCTCATCATATGATCATAAATGATCAGTATGATAGATATTGTGATCATACCCCAACAAAATAAAAAAGAACTTGAAAGACTTGACGTTAATGTAGAACTTTTAAAAATGAGAAAGGAGGAAGATTCCGTTACAAAATTTCGGCAGCCTACCGGCGCCACTTAAACATTCAAAAAAATAAATAATGAGAGTTTGAGGGGACCTCTCATTATATGAACATGAAAAGGGCAGTAATAGGAATATAAAATAACATCCTCCAACAAAATAACATGGAGCATAAAAGAAATGACTTAAAAGAGAGCATTTGAATAGAAAGAGAGAGTTTGGATCCCTTACCTTAAAACATAACTCTTAAGACTCAAAGGTTTGTACCTTGAGGGCTCGGGCGCACCTTGGTAGGACACCTTTGGAGGTAAGGATACTGGAACATCGTTGGGGGAGAGTTGGGAGTAAAAACTAAAGGAGGAAAGGGTGGGTATTTAAAGGGAAAGTGAGGGGACAAGGCATTAATGGCCAAGGGACACCTCACAAGTGCTTTTCTCAAAACCATGTGCTCTCCCATGGAATTTACCATGGAGTTAGGCCGCATGGGGCCCCCAATACAATAATTCATCATCTTTGTCTGGAAAACCCTTAAAATATCTCATGAAATCATCATGACACAGTAATGATGTCATTAAACATACCGAAACCCTAAAACTGCATTTTTACTATTCACTGAAAAATTCATCTTTCTCATAAAAATCCGAACATTTCACCTTAACTGAATATCGATGCTCTATTTACATTTATGAACTCCATTTTATAAAAATAATTTTATAAATATTTTTAATTTAATTTTTATATCAAAACACTATTCATCGAGAATTCATTTTTTTCCGAAAAATCCCCAAAATCTACCATAACATAATATCAATGCTCTGAGTTCAAAAATAAAGTCCATTTTATGAAAATAATTTTCTAATTATTTATAATTAAATTTTTAATTAAAAAACACTATTCACCTGAAAAAACTAATACTTGAATAATAATTTATGAAACCGTTATTTACCCATTTTATTGAATCTCATTACTTAATCAAGGTGTCTAAATTATATTAAAACATTCTTTAAGTGAGATTACTAATTCATTTGGACAGATTACTAATCCTAATCATAAAATCACTATTCATAATTTACTATTCATCAAAAATTAAGTTGATCTTATTAGACTCTAAATTTCGTACTGAACATATTTGTAGAAGACCATTTTTCGAAAATCATTACCCATTTATATGTATTTAAGGTTTATATAAACATCTTTAAAATATCCTTTCACTAAAATTCATCAAAAATAAGCATACTATATTTATCCAGACATTTGAATATTCATAAACTTCATCATAAGAAGGAATGAAAATTTTTATTTAAAACAAAGGGTTACACAAGGTAGTTACGTTCTCCTTACATAGACCCTTATCACACCAGCGTAGGACCTAAGTGTAAGGTGTGCTAAGGTGACAGAATCTGAGGGAGGCTCGACCAACATCACACGAGTAGTAATTTATATCAATTTGAACTTCTCACAAAGGAGATTCTGTTCTTGCTTCACATGATGATGTTCAGTTTGAGTTTGGTCCAGAGCAAAGCCCAGTGATGCTACCTCCTTCTCAAGTTCTGTTAGATGGGTTTCGATCGGTCCAAGACTACTGGGTGAGGCCATCGAATCTTATTTCTATATTAATTAACCAAGATTACATGAATTTAGAGACAATAATCAAAACGTTTATTTCCCAGTGGTCATATTGACCAATGGTCATATAACAGTCAAAACGCAGCGGTCTCATTTTAATTATACTCATGTAATCAAATGAAACAGTTTTTTTGAGTATCAAAAATAAAATAACACACAAAATTAAGAAACATGATTTATTCCAAATTTCATGTCGTTACAATCTTCCCCCTTAAGAAATTGCATCCTCACAATTTTTTTAAAATTGGTTTTTAAATTTCATTGAATGTCCCTCATCGGAAAATGAGTTAGAAAATATATTACTTTAAAACAAATAAAGGTAAGTACAAAGGTCACCCGAGTTTTCCCATACGAGGATTCCGTGGAGGAAAACCTGGATATGGAAGAAAAAATAAAGGGTCAAGTTCTGGGGGAGATTTATAGAAAACATGATTAGGAGAAAGTTAACCATAAGAAAATCCCAAACTTATGATGTGTGTAAACGATCTTTGATTACCTAGTAGGAAACGTAAACCAATAACGTTTTTTTATGTTCCTTTTCATAATTTTGATGAATTCATTTACTACATAGAATAGAAACATAGAAATACATATCTACATTCAAGTAGAGTTTCATTCATTAATAAGTCTCTACCAAAACTAATCATTTCTCCAAATGATGAGAATTAAAGAACACTTGGTCTCATCAAAACACAAGAATGATCTTATAGAGAATCACGTTTTCCATAAAAGAAAAACTATCTATCTTTAAAAATTACTCCCAAAAATAGAAATGGTATGATAAAACAACTCTTCAAAAATAAATAATCCCATAGGATTGGAAACTAATTTTAAATCATCAAAGATTCATGGTACTACCCAACGTTCATCATAGACCATTCCATAAATAACTGTTCTTAAAAATCATCAAAATAAACCAAACTAAGATTGAAACCCAAATACAAGAATAATTTGATAACATAGTCTTCCAAAATAAACTTCATTGTTCATCTCCAAAACACACCATCGACTCCTAACATCTTATAACAAAAGTATCTTACCTAAAGTTATTTTACCAAAGATATGTTAATCATTTCCATAAGTAACCTAAATTACTATAAGTCCGCCTTAAATTCATCAATTCTTCAAAATATAATTCAACCTTACTCCTCAATGAAAATACCATAGTAATATATTTACCTCGATCATATACGGTACCTAAAATATTGAACGTCTTCCAAAATAACAATCATCTTTTAATCCCCTAATCATATCTATCACATTAATACGGCAATCTTCGCATTTCCTATCACATTGGTTGTTGGGACATGTTCTTCCATTCCCCACCATTAACTAAGAAGAGAATTTATAATTATAGTCTTAAATACTTAACCAATAATCATGAAAAGGAACTTAAAGCATATAATGATAACACGTAGAAGACAATTATACCTTAAATTTTGATCCCCTAGGTCCCCATCTAGGTTATCCATGATCATATATTCTTATGTGAATCTTTATTTTATTTTATCTTTGTTCCATTAACAATGGTTCATACTACTCTTATGAAATTACCAAAGCATATCACCTAGGATTGTTATAACCAAGAGTGTAGCAAGGCATATAGTCGTTTACCAGTTCTCATTTGATTCTAGCTCAAAACGGTGTTTTCAGATTTTACCCCTATGTACATCTGTGCCAGAGACACCTCTACCTGCTCGTATCCAGACAGGGATGTATTTTCTTGGAAACCCATTACTCAATACTCACCAAAATATCAGGAAGATTCCCTATATATAATCATTTCTATAGGCTTCTTCCTAAAGTTTTCATATCCTAATTTCCACAAATAACTAAACCATCCTTTAATACCAACTATAACATCCCGCCTTTTTATCACATAAACAATATTACATTTTAAAATAACTGAGGATCTTTATGGTTTAGTGTCTTGGAATCCAGGAACTTAAAACATGAAAACAAAAAACATTCTTCGTAAACACTTGATAGAATTTTCCTCATGTTCATCCTAGTTTCATTACTACATCTAATAACCTGGGGACATACATCGAAATAAAGGGTGAGCAGATGGCCCAGAAATGGAAACAAGAGAAACATTTTACATGAGAACTTGAGATACTTCAATACGTTCATGAAAAGAACATTAAGGCATGAGAAAGAAATCATGAGGCATATAAAAATAAAAATAAGTTTTTTCATAACTATAATATGTGGCTTCAACATTTAATATTGACAATCATTTCGTTTCACCAAGTTCCATCCCCAAGGTGTCATTAAAAATTACCAAGGTTATTCACCAAGGTATCAGTCTAAAAATTCATCTATAGAGATTAAGTCTTTACCCAATGCATTAGAGCTCTATCTGGGAGCACCCTTGACATTTATTTATTATCATGTGAGCCAAATATATCATCATCAATCATTTCATAAACAGCTCATATAGCATAAAAGAAATGGGTTTCATTTCATAATCATAACGTTTTAAAAACTGCTTTAAAGTCATGATCTTTATGTCACTTTAAACCCACAGAAGGGGAGAGCAGGTCTCATGTATGTAAATCCAATAATTTTAAAGAAAATATTTTGGTATATATGTGAATACCCATTTTTAAGAATGATATTTTAGTAATCACTTAATAAAATAAAAGTACTTTAGAAAAAAGAGAGAGACATTTTTAGACGGAAATTCTACAGCATAATGGCTATGTTTCGGGGTTTTAGAAAACATTGAAAAGAGAGGGGACATGGGTCAAGCACTCATAAATGACCCATAAAACAGTAGAGGGACAGAATATAAAGAATTTGAGAACATGGTAATGAAATATTAAAGATATATCATATGAAATTAATAACATGAAAGTAATACAAAAATAAACTTTCTCTTATGAAAACTCGGCAGCCCAACGGCGTCACTTAAACTTCAACAAAAATGAATTGACGAGATCAAACAGGGTCTCTCATCATATGAACATAAAAGATAAGTATGATAGATATATATATCATACCCCAACATAATAAAACAGGAACTTTAAATAGTTGACATGAATGTAGATCTTTGAAAAACGAGAAAGGCGAACGAATCCCTTAAAAAATTGGCAGCCTAACGGCGTCACTTAAACTTCAACCAAAAAATGAATTGACAAGATAAAATAGGTTCTTTCATCACAAGAACATAAAAGATCAGTATGATAGATATAGAGATCATACCCCAACATAATACAAAAGGAACTTGAAATACTTGACATGAAAGTAGATCTTTGAAAAATGAGAAAGGGTGAAAGAACAACTTAAAAATTCGGCAGCCTAACATCGCCACTTAAAACGTCAAAATTCTGAATTGAAGAGATAAAATGGGGTCTCTAATCATATGATCATAAAATATCATAATTATAATTATAGAGATCATACCCCAACATAATTAAAAGGAACATGAAAGACTTTACATGAAAGTTGAACTTTGAAAACTGAGAAAGGAGGAAGAATCCGTTACAAAAAGTTGGCAGCCTACCGACGCCACTTAAACATTCATAAAACTAAATAATGAGAGTATGAGGGGATCTCTCATTATATGAACATGAAATGGGCAGTAAGAGGAAGATAAAATAACATCCTCCAACATAAGAACATGGAGCTTAAAAGAAATGACTTAAAAGAGAGAATTTGAAAAGAAATAGAGAGTTTGGATCTGTTACCTTAAAACGTAACTCTTAATACTCCATGGTTTGGACCTTGAGGGAACGGGGCACCTTGGGAGGACTCATTTGGAGGTAAGGAGACCAGAACTTCGTTGGGGGAGATTTGGGAGTGAAAAATAAAGGAGTAAAGTGTGGGTATTTATAGGGAATGTGAGGGGACAAGGCATTAATGGCCAAGGGACACCTCACAAGTGCTTTTTTTAAAACCATGTGCTCTCCCATGGAATTTACCAATGAGTTATTCCAAATGGTCCCCCAAATACAATAATTCATCAACTTTGGACGTCCAACCCTTAAAATATCTCATGACATCATCATGACACAGTTATGATGTCATTAAATATACCGAAACCCTAAAACTACATTTTTACTATTCACTGAAAAATTCATCTTTCTCAGAAAAATCCCTAAATTCCACCTTAACCAAATATAGATTCTATAATTAAATTTATTAACTACATTTTATAAAAATAATTTTCGAAATATTTTTAATTTAATTTTTAAATAAAAACACTATTCATCAAGAATTCATTTTTTTCCGAAAAATCCCCAAAAATTACCATAACATAATATCGATGCTCTGAGTTCAAAAATAAATTCCATTTTATAAAAATAATTTTCTAATTATGTTTAATTAAATTTTTAATTAAAAAACACTATTCACCCGAAAAAACTAATACTTGACTAATAATTTATGAAACCGTTGTGTACCCATTTTATTGAATCTCATTACTTAATCAACGTGTCTAAATTATATTAAAACTATCTTTAAGGTAGATTACTAATTCATTTGGACACATTACTAATCCTAATCATTAAATCCCTTTTCATAATTTACTATGCATCAAAAATTATGTTGATCTTATTAGACTCTAAATTTCGTACTGAACATAATTGTAGAAGACCATTTTTTGAAAATCATTACACATTTTTATTTATTTAATGTTTACATAATTTTTTTTAAAATATCCTTTCTCTAAAATTCATAAAAAATATGCATACAATATTTATCCGGACATTTGAAAATTCATAAACATCATCATAAGAAGAAATGAAATTTTTTATTTCAAACAAAGGGTTATAGAAGGCAGTTACGTTCTCCTTACATAGCCCCTTATCACACCAGTGTAGGACCTAAGTGTAAGGTGTGCTAAGGTGAGAGAATCTGAGGGAGGCTTGACCAACATTGCACGAGTAGTAATTTCTATCAATTAGAACTTCTTGAAAAAGAGATTTCATTCTAGCTTCACAAGATGAAGTTCGGGTTGAGTTTGGTCCAGAGCAAAGCCTAGTTGTGCTACCTCCTTCCCAAGTTCTGTTAGATGGGCTTTGATTGGTCCAAGACTACTAGGTGAGGCCATTGAATCTTCTTTCTATATTAATTAACCATGATTACTTGTATTTAGAGACAATAATCAAAATGTTTAGTTCCCAGTGGTCATATTGACCAATGGTCATATAACAGTCAAAACCCACCGGTCTCATTTTGATTATACTCATGTTATCAAATGAAACAGTTTTTTTGAGTATCAAAAATAATATAACACACAAATTTAGGAAACAAGATTTATTCAAAATTTCGGGTTGTTACATTTTGACTTCCCCAATAAAAGTACGAAAATTTTGTTTTTAACTTATACGACATGAACGGATTTTTACGGGTTCATAATGCCTTATTTACATAAAGCGTCCTCTACATTATTTCATGGTTATTTTCCACAAAAACCTTTTCATTTAAAATTGAAAGGCATTTTGTGAAAATAATATGATTTTGAAGAAGAAAGGATATTTTCCTCAAAAATTTATTTTAAGTGTTTTATAAAAACAATTTTCCATCTAAGATGACATTATTTTATATGTTTATGTTTCAAGTATAATGTCTATATGATTTACATGGTTTCACTTTTCTTATGATGACATGATATCCATTTGTTTTATATGGATTATGTTATGATGGGATGATGTTTATGAAACCCATTTTATACTTTGGGTTATGGTGAATGATTTATGTTGATGTTGTGGAACAAGTAAAAAATATTTCATTATGAGATGGGAGGGACCTATATCTCCTTCTAATGCATTGGGTAAATATTTATATCTCATGAGATAGACATGGCTGGAATGACATGTTAATCTGTTACAGTGATACAGGACTGGAATGAGGAGTGAACTCGGTTCAGTAAGAGACTTTGTTCACTAAGATGGTCTTGGCTGCAATGCATTGACTACTATGGAAATCATATAATTTTCTTAATATTTTTCCTAAATTACATGTTTTATTTCCAAGTTATTTCTTAATGATTGATCCTCTTTTTTGATCTATGCCTTACATACTTCAATGTTTTTGGTAATTGCTCAAGATTTTTATGTTTAAACATTATGATCAAGTTTTTTTAGTACAAATGTACATGATTTGTTTTCTTTTCACCATGTGTACCCTTACTGAGCATTTGAGATCACCCTTTATATGTTTCCTTTTCCCCAAGATTTAAGGAATGGTTATATTTAAGAAAATAAAAGGGTAAAATCTTTATGGGAGATGTTGAAGATCTTTCACCACAATTAGAAGATTATATTTCGAGTTACCAAAGACACTAAAATGTTACAGTCCTTGTGTGTCTTTTTTTGTTATGTATTATGAATTCCGCAAAAGCAATGTAATGTACATATACGTCAAGCTTGGGTCTCTATATCTACAGTGTGGTCTAAACTATTTTTCATTTATAATTTATTTCCATATGTATAATTATGAATATAAATGACATAAATTAAAAAATATAATGTGATATTATTTATGTAAAATTGGTATTCCATCTAATTCTATATTATTTATACATTTATTAAAATATATTGTGCCTCATTCGTACGTAATACTTACCGTCTCCACAACGCGGTGAGACCTAGCTTCCACGTCCACCATCAATTAATGACTACAATGAAATATATATTCTGAATATTTATGAGATATATTACATAAAAATTATACTATATAAAATATATATATATATATATATATATTTGTCATTCACTTACTTACTTTTGATATGATAAGAAAATAGAAATAGTTATCATGCATATGTATGGCTTACCATCTCCATGAACGGTGTATTCCATTTTATATATCTATCTATTATATACCTTTAAAATATTAATATATATTATATATTAATTTTATTATAATTATTTTATGAATTTAAATCATGATCTTTGTAATATGATCAAGAATAACATGTCAAAACATTTACAATAAACAAATCGATTATTACCATAATGTTGAAATAAAATTGAATTGTTAATAAAAAGGTTATATTAAGTCAGAAAATAATCATGTATGATATCATATATATTTTTATTATTCATATATAAGATCATAATTTGTTTAAAAACATTATACAAGAGTTTCAGACTTGTACAGAGAGTATCTGAACAACTATAAGGGTTAATTCCTCAATCTTATTATTTTTCTAGATTTTTATGTGTAATTATTTACTGGAAAATATTCAGCATCCATTTCCATGTTTTATAAAAAAGTTCAAAAAAACTTTAAGGTTTTATGGAAGGGTTATTTAACTAGAACATTACTTGGAATTTTTTAAATATTTATTTTTCTAAATCTTCTAACATATGTCCATGGTTTCAAAATGATTTTATGGATTTATTTATTGGACATTATTATTTTAAAATTATAAATCCATTAAAAATTTTCAAAGTTGTATTACCCCAAGGTTTCATAGTACGTTATCTCTTTAATGTTATTCTATTTTATGCAACTCACACATCACCAAGTTCGAGCACACGACGACTTGCTAAACATGCAATTCAAAATAAGTTATGAATATTATTAACTGAATTTTATATTTTATATATATTTAATTTAATTTTAAAATCAATATAATTTGTTTCTTAGACATAATATAAGAACAAATTCATTTTTATCTGATAAAGGAATTATTTTTCAAAAAATGAAATTTTAGAATATTTTAATGGTGAAATTTTTTTAAATCCAATATTTGATACTTTTATATATTCAATTTGACCAAATAATCTACTCATTTAGAATAGGGACATAAAAATTTAGTTTTGATTAGTTTTTGGTGTTTTATGATAAATTTCATATTTGTGTGAAAAGTGAAAAAATGTATATACTAATTGAGAAAATAAATTTTATTTATAATAATATATAGTGTTCAATAATACATTTGAATCGATTGAAATTATAATTTTATTATATTTTTACCAGTTAATCAAATGTTGGTCATTGAAATTAATTTCACTTTGAATTTATACATAAATAAGTGTAAATTTTTTGATAGCTATTGTTTCTTAAAAACACGGTTTTTGTTTTGACAACAAGAATTAATTTTATATTAATTAATGAAACATCTATGTTTTTAATTTGGTTAAATAAAAAAAAAAATTGAATTCAGAATATCAAATATATCTTAGGATGAAATTTTTGAATTTTTATAGAAAAGCATATACTTTTGATGAATAGTAATACCACTTAGTAGTAGTTAAGAAAACTGATTTTTTTTAATTTAAATGAAATTTTACCATTTTTTTGCATTGAATTTTTAAAATCCAACATACATGGTTGTTACTAGTATGTAAAATTTGATTCAATAAGATGAAAATATTTTTGGATGATTATTAACTTTTGAATTTTATTTACCACATTTAAAAGTGGATAGGGTAATTCAAGGTAAAAAGAATATCATAATAATACAACATTATCTTAACACTTGTCATTAACATATTGGATGATTTGTGGCTGACCATGGCTATCCTTGGGTATTTTTGGGACCCCATGTAGCCACTTAATAATGATAATGACACTTTATTATAATTAAATTAATGTAAAGACAAAAATGACATTAACAAATATTTTTTAGTATATCAATTTTTACCTGGGGTAATATAATCCATCATTTAGACTATAAATGTTAACTATAAAACTAAATATATTTCCTACATTATCAAAAAAATTTTATAATTTTGAGACATCAGATTAATTAATTATTTTATGACATAATAATGATGCACTAGTTACCTCTTTAATAGATATTTAAATAAATAAGATTATAAATATTAAAAAAAATATCCTAAACCTGTCCAATTATTATTTTATTCTTTTATTTAGAACATGAGTCTTATTATCTTCATCTCTACGGAGTTTTTTAAATTTTTAAATCGCTAACAAGTTTATAAATAATTTTTTTTGGATCTTTCCTAAAGAGACCCTCCTCTCCCTTATAAAATGACACCACTTATAACCCATTCTTCACACCTCTCATGCCCCTTTACTCATCCAAAACCTGTCAAAATAAGCTATAAATATCCCTATTTTACTCCTAGAATCTTTACCTTAAGCACTTCTAGAAGTTTTTTTGGTCAACCTAATGGGAGTTACTCAAATTAAAGGTAATGTTTTATCTTAATATCTTTTTTTTATTTTAATTATCCAACCCCTAAACTCTTTTTATTCTTTTATTTAATAACAAAACATGTATCCTAAATATACTTGGATGTTTTTATGAGAATTATTATAACTACACTTACACGTACCTCCATATAATAGGTAAAAAACAGATTGTTGTTTTGGATGGAAAACTAACTCCTCATGAAACGATGATTGTTCAATTATCTCCTACCATCTCTCATAGTGGCCATTAAGATAGAAATGTATTTATATAGGATATATATTATGTTAAAGTTATCTTTATGATTATTTATTTTCCATTTATAAAATTCCTTTATGGTTTCCATTATGGGTAAAATGCGACGATGTTATTAGAGAAAATGCAGACTACGACCCCCTCAAAGTGATATGACACATTAACAGCTTATCTGGGAAGTATAAAGGATGGATTTAATGATATTATATATTATTTTTTATGGGAAGTATAATATACCTATGTATAATTATGTCTTACTTCCATTAAAATACAAAATTGAAATTAAAGTAGCGTTCATGCGTATGTACTACTTACCATTTCCAGGAACGGTGGATTTATTTTCTTATCTCCAAATGTTATGTACTGTTATAAATATTTATATATATAATGAATATATAATATATATATGATATCTAAATCATGTATATCAATCAGTAGATAATGAAATTTTGACTATGTGGAAATAATTGTAATTATAACAAGTCCATTTTTTATTCATGTTCTAAACATCGATATAATATCCAATATGAACTCAAATAATTAAATATTTTCTCTATCACAGTAAAAAGTGATATAAAAGTAATAATAAACTTTATAAATGTTCTTAATCATGTATAATTTAACTTATGGTTATTATTCAAGAAGAACAAGGAACATACAAGACAAGTCATACTTGAGGTAAAGAGGATTCTTATCTCACTCTTAATTTCCTGAGATTTCCATTATTCGCCACATATTTATTGAATGTGGTGTATTGTGTACTGAAATTTGATATATATTGTCAAGATTCACTTTATATTCATGGTAATCCGTTAATAATTTTGTGGTTATTAACTTCTAGTCATACAACACGATTGATTACAAAGTGGTATGGGGATTTCATCCCACTTCTCATTCCCGTGAGATTCCTGTTGTATTTCCACGATTTCATTCTCTATGGTTTAGGTACTAGACATGATTTTATTCCTGGTATAATATAATTTAATCTATGGGTATTTACAACATCATTGAATAATTCTTCTTTCATGGGTTGTATGTTTCGTGAGTTACCAATTCTGTAAGGGAATTTCAAATTTCAATTTCCACTCATTGTTCTTTACGTATACTCATTGATTATTTTACTCCAAGATTATGTGTGGAATCAATATTTATAATTTACATGGTAATTTCCACTCCCCTTTGTGTTTATATACTTTTGATACACATAATCACTCCATTTATTATTTTTCATTCCATTGATATGATCTTGATAATAGTAAATATGACTCAATTTCTATTCATTGAGTTAAAAATCCATGTCATTGGTGTCGTTTTTCATGAATAAGTGTGAATGTCCTCTGATTGATTTACACTGAATATCCAATCATATTGATTGTATTTATATTTTTCAAATATAATTATTTCAATGACTTATCCTTAACATAAAAATATAGTCTTTATAAAGGAATTCATCTCAACATGCATTCTATTGAGACTTCATTGTTGTTATGATCAAATTCACTTTTAATTGGTGTATATAATATACTTTGATATTGTATATCATTAATACCTTTATTATCATGATATTATAACGTTTTTATTACTTCAATTATTTGAATTCAAACTTCTCTCATTTGGATTGAAACTCCAAATAATATATAATTTTAAATGTTATAAAAAAAATTTCTTCTAAAAATTTCTCATTAATTTCAATGTTTTAAAAATTCAGTTAAGCATTTATTTATTGAACATTAATGTCTTAAAATGTTAATTCATTTCAAATGATTAAAATTGGAATAGGACACATTGATTAAAAAATTAATTTTAAACAGATTCTTGATAAATAACGATACTTTTAAATGTTTTTAAGAAAATGGGGAGATTTCTCACAAATTGTTTTAATGATTATATTCATCTATGTCAATATCCTTCACTATTCTTGATTGAGGTTAAATTATTATAAAACAATATTCCATATTATATTTAATGAGTTATGGTTTATTATGGTTGTGATATTTTTATAACATTCATGGTTTATGGTTAAAGTATTGACATTTCGTATGTTAGTTTGATATGAGTATTTATGTTATGTTTCATCATTTTCATACGAGGAATGCATTGGACATAGTAAGTGAAAGGTGGAGCCTGCTATAGATCCTCAATGTATTGGTAGGTCTCATAAGACAAACTACTGACTTGAAATAATTCCTTGACAAATTCTTATTTGTAGTCTTGGCACAAGGCTTTGACTATGTGGTTATGATTTCTGGAAATATACATTCCATCCTTATGAGATTAGTTATTTATATTTAATGTGTTCATTCGACTAGTATAATACCCATGACTATGTTTTATTATGGTATTATTTACTCAGCTCATATTCCTTCCATAATGTTTTCATGTTTAATATTTGTAAAGGCATGTGTTTTCAATTATTCCCCATGCCAAATTTTTACATTATATTTCGTTGTATTTCTTACTCTTACTAACCATTTGAGATCACCCTTTCTATTGTTTAAATTTCCTAGGATATGAAGAATTATATTATGATTGACCTGCAGGGATAGTCTACGGGATATGGGTGTGGCCATTGGAGACTGTGTTGTTATAGTTTTTCATTTTATAATGTTATGTAAAACTGATGAATGTATATAGTATTTATAATGCTAATTAAATAATTCGTCATTCGAGACATGATTTTTTGTGATCATGAAATTTTTTTATAATCATGCACTGACTCTATGTAACAATGGTCTGGGCGTTACAGTTGGTATCAGAGATGCTTAGTACAATCCATGGAAACTATATTTAAATAAGCTCTAATTAGATCACATACCCTAAGACTGAATTTGGGGATTAGTATAGAAGAACATCATAGAATTTTGGTAATGTAGGGAGTTTTTTTATTTTACATGAAATACATCCCTGTATGGATATGAGTAGGTAGAGGTGGCTATAGAATAGATGTACCTAGGACTGAAAACTCCGACAAGGAGTTTTTGGGCTCGACCCAGGGTATCCTAGTACACGACCATGGGCCTTGGTATGCTCTATGTTACGAAACTCCCAAGTTATATGCTCAGGATAATTTACATTTTAGTTACAAAAAACATTTTAAGGATTTTAATATAATATGGGAATAAATGACCTTGTTTAATGCTAAGTTGTTTTAAATTATAATTAAGGTATCATGATATTCTCTAAATGATTTTATGACTACTTTTACTCACACAATGATTTTTGGTTTTAGTCAATGGATGGATTCCATGAATGTCATAGTAAACTTTGAGAATGATGTACAAGGTGATAATCGTGGAGAAAATGAGAATCAAAATGGATTATTCATAAGCATAATGGTTATCATGGTCATGTCGAATCACTTTTCCAAAAATACTATCAACGAAATATATATTATCCATCTCAAGGACTAAAAAATGATGAGAAAGGAAATGAATGATAAGATATCCAGCAGTGGAGACCATGTATAAAAGAAACCTCAATTTATATCAAGCATGAAATGTGTTAGGTGACACCCAGGAAAGTGTCTCGATTGAACAATGAAATTATTTATGTGTGTGAAAGGGGAAACAAGGTAAAAAAATTCCAAGGAATAACTATGAGTACTTTTGAATATCCTGTAGGTCAAGAAATAATCTATGTGGAAATAAATTGATGGAAAAATGTTTAAAAGTATTATTGCTCTTTGTTGTTTAAATTACATTGGAATACATTTCTCTTGTATTTTTAACCTTGTAGTTTGTCATGTGAAAATGATATTTGAGGAAGAATTATCTTTTCTCATGTGGATATAGTTATATCTAACCAATTTGTTTTATATGTTTATTGAGTTTGAGGAAATTATAAGTTATTAAATTTGGGGATGGCAA
Organism: Viscum album; assembly: GCA_963277665.1. Lineage (NCBI taxonomy): Eukaryota > Viridiplantae > Streptophyta > Magnoliopsida > Santalales > Viscaceae > Viscum > Viscum album. The sequence continues at coordinate 6,712,492 of OY728129.1, forward strand.
TGAGAGGTATGAGATACCATATATGGTTAAATTATTTTGGGGTTATTTTGGGGAATTTACCTTATATTGGTAATGTTATAAAATATAGTTTTTTAAAATGGACAACACGTAGACTGTGTGATCACATGTCATGTCAGACAATGTTGTGGGAATCGAAACCACAACAATATTGTGATTGGGATCTATCGCCTAACACTAGACTATGTGAAGTCCCTGGTTATTGTAACTAATTATTTTTTGTTAAATGGATTTATTATTATTATTTGGGACCTTGTGTATTATCAACTAGATATCATTAGTATAGGAAAATGATTTGGTGATTATGTGATATGTGTTATGTTGGAAGAAATTTTCTCTATTGGGTACACTATATGAAAAAGGAAAATTGAATATTATGGATTTAATATGATGTGTAATAGTGGATATTTTTTTTATGTATTTATTGTGGATTTATAGTGATTTGGGTTATTTATAGAAATGATTAACATATCATATAGAATATGTGATTAGGTTAATTAATTCTTAGTATATGAATTTAAGAGTTGTCGATGTTATTTGGATATACAATTTAATGTGGAATACTACATAATAAAATTCTACTATGTTTTGTGTTTCAATCTTAGTTTGGATTATATTGAAGGATTTTTAGGACAACTGTTCATTGATGGGTAATTTTTTATCTTTGGGTATTGTTTTTTTAAAATTTGGAAATTATGAGTGGTATATATTTCTATAAAGGATTGTCCTTTTTGGGGATCGTTTGATCATGTACTAACAATTTAGGTATTTGTTAATGTTTATGGAAAAGAAAAATATATAGTTCATCATTTTTGGATTATTTGATTCTCTATATTTTGATTCGAGCACTTCAGGTGTAACCTTGTCATCTTGAATACTCATCATTAGAAGGAAATACAAGTTTCTGGTAGAAATTTACAATTGGATGAAACTATACTTGTAAAGTAAGTGTATCATTTTTTAATATTAGTCAGTCTCATAAATAAATTCATCTGAATTATCAAAAGGAACTTTAGAAAAAAATGTGGTTCATTTACTTTTTCTGTTGGGTAATCAAATACCTTTCAACCAATCATAAGGTTTTGGCTTTCATATTGTTAACTTTCTCCTAATAATATTCTTGATCACACTCCATCAGAACATGATGATTAGTATTATCTTACATATCCATGTTTTTATACCTGGAACTTCAAGATGTGTTATTTTCAGTAACCTTCATACTAACATTTATATATTTTGAAATAGAGGCCTCATCAATCCATTTTTGATGTGGGATTTCAACTAAGATATTTTGAAATGTCAAAACCCAAATTTTCAATCCCATTATTAAATTACGAGGACATAATTTATTGAAGGATGGGAGAATGTAACCCCCCATGGTTTCATAGAATGTTATCTCTTTAACGTATTTCAATAGCTTTAAACTCAGACAACACCTAGTTCAAGAACATGATGACTTACAAACTAACAGTTCAAAAGAAGTTATGAATAGTATTAACTAAATATTGAATTTTATATATATTCGCTACAATTCTAACATCTAATTTATGTGTTTCTTAGACATAATATAAGAAAAAATTCATTTTTTTTTTCAGATAAAGGATATATTTTTTAAAAAATGATATTTTACATCGTTTAATGGAGGAATTCTTCTTCATCTAATATTTTACAATTTTATATATTATCTTTGACAAAATAAACTTCTTATTTAGAATAGGTACATAAAAATTTAGTTTCAATAATTTTTTGGTGTTTTTCTGAAAACTATTATATTTCAGTGAATAATGATAAATAGTAAATTTTAATTGAAAGCGACTTTTTTAATCAAAATAATTTATAGTGTTTAATTATACATTTGAATTTCTTATAAGTATAGTTAGATTAAATTTTTACAATTTAATCCAATTTTCTTAATTGGAATTTATTTCTCTTTGAAGTTATACAAAATCAAGTGTCATTATTTTGATAGTTATAGTTTCATAAAAACACTCTATTTGTTTTGACAATGAGAATTAATTTTAAATTAATTAATGCAAATTATATTTTTTAAATTTGGTAAAATAGACAGTATTTTTGAATTTTTAATATAAAATATAGCTTAAGAAAATTTTTTCTCTATTTTTCCAGAAAAATTTAATATTTCAATGAATAGAAAAACAACCTATTAGTAGTTAAAAAAACTAAAATTTTTATTTAAAGGTAATTTTTCTGCATCTGTGAATTTAAATTCGAAAAGAAGAAATGTCGTTCAATATGATGAAAATAAATTTTGGTGAATAGTAACTTTTGACTTTTATTTACCATAGTTAAAGGTAAATAGGGTAATTCAAGGTAGACATAATATTATAATAATAAATAATTTCCTTAATACTTATCCAAACTTTATTGGATGAGTTCGGAAGACAATGTGAATTCTTGGGTCAATTTTGGGACCACATGAAGTCACTTATGAATGAAAATTACACTTTATTTTAAATAACATAATGTAAAGAAAAAAATGACATTTTCAAATATATTTTAGTATAACAATTTTTATATAGTGTTATATAAGTCATTTTTTTGTCTATAAATAATCATGATAAAGATAAATATATTTCCTACATTATTTGTTTTTATAATTTTTATACATCAAATAAATTAAAAATTTTATAACACAATAATGATGCGGTATTTACCACATTAATAAATTATTGAAATAAATAAGATTATTAATATTCAAAAAATATCAAAAACCTGTACAATTATTATTAGATGATTTTATCTCGATAAATAGTAATCTTATATTCTACATTAATGAGTTTTGGACCTTTCTGAACCAATGATTTGTTTATAATAAAATAACATTTTCAAACTTTATTAAAGAGACACTCCTCCCCCTTATAAAAGGACACCACTTCAAACAAATTCCTCACAACTCTCAAAACCCTTGGCTCATCAAACCGGTACTCAAATAAGCATTCAAGATCCCTGTAATCATTCTAGAATCCATAAATTAGGAAGAAGTTACTTCATGAAGTCTGTTTGGTTCAATCCAAAGGGAGTTACCCAAATTAAAGGTAATGGTTTCTCTAAACATTTTTTCTTTTATTTTACTTATCCAACCACTATGCTCTTTTTATTAATTTATTTTATTACAAAACCAGTATACTAAATATACTGTTATGTTTTTAGGAGAAGGATTTTAACTACACTAACCCACACCTCCATCTACTGGGTAAAGAACATATTGTTTCTGTGGATGGGAATCTAATGCCTCATGAAACGATGATTGTTCAATTATCTCCCAAAGCCTCTCATGGTTGAAATTAAGACTTCACTGTATTTATATATGATATATATTATTTCTGTTTTTCCTTTATCCATCCATATTTTCCATTTATTGAAATTATTTATGGTTTCCATTATGGGTAAAACACAATAATTTCATTTGAGGAGGTGCGGACTACCGCCCTCTCAAAGTGATTTGACTCGTTAATGCCTCACGTGGGATGATTAAAGGATGGATTTAATGACATTAAATATGATATTTTAGTGTAATTATAATATAAATATTTATCATTATTTTATAATTCCATCAACATTCAAAATAGAAATGATTTTAGCGTTCATGCGTACGTACAGCTTACCGTCTCCACAAACGGTGCATTTCATTTCTTATCTCAAAATGTTATGTACTAATATAAATAAATATATATATAATGAATACATAATATATATATGATGTCTAAATCATGTATATAATTTTAGATATAATATAAATTTGAACACATTGAATAATGTTTAATTATAACAAGTACATTTTTAACTCACGTTCCGAACATCGAAAAAATATCTAATATGAACTCAAATAATTAACTAATTGTTATGGGCATGTAATTAGTTATATAAAAGGAATAATATAAATGAAGAAAAATTTAAATATGTATAAATTAACTTATTTTTATTATTCATGAATAAAAATGAACATAGAAGGCAAATCGGACTTGAGGTAAGGGGTTTCTTATCTCACTCTTAATTTTGTGAGATTTCCATTGTTCGCCAGTTATTTATTGCATGTGGCATATTGTGTACTAAAATTGGATATATATTATCATGATTCTGCTTATATTCCTGATATTATATGAATAATTTGGTTGTTATTAAAATTTGGTTATATGACTTCAACGATTACAACGTGGTAAGGAGATTTCATCTCACTTATCATTCCCGTGAGATTCATGTTGTATTGCCACTATTTATTTTTATGTGGGTATGTTCAGGATATGATTGTATTAATTGTGTAATATAATTTAATCAATGTGTATTTAAAATTTCATTTAATTATCATTCTTTCATGGGTTTAATGTTTCGTGAGTTACCAAATTGGTAATGGAATTTCAAATTTAAATTTCCAATAATTGTGCTTTACACATACTTTATTGATTATTTTACTCCAAGATTATACGTGGAATCAAAATTTATTATTTAGGTAGTATTTTACACTCCCATTTTTGTGTATATAATTTTGATATGCATAATCACTACATTGATTATTTTTCAAGTCATTGATATGAAATTGATAAGAGTACTTTTAACTCAATTCCTATTTATTGAGTAAAAAATCCAAGTCATTGGTGTTTTTTTCAAGAATATGTGTGAATGTCCTCTGATTTATATACTCAAAATATCCAATAATATTTAGTGTATTTATATTTTTCACACATAATTTGGTAATTGATTTATCCTTAACCTAAGTATAGGGTCTTTATAAATGAATTCATCTCATCTTACATTCCATTGAAACTTATTTGTTGTTATGCATCAATTCACTTTTATTTCGTGCATATACTATACATTGACATAGTATATCATGATTACATTTATTCTCATGATATTATAATTTTTTTATTATCCAAATTATTTGTATTAAAGAATCTCTCATTTGGTTTGAAACTACAACAAAAATATCATTTTAAATGTTATACAGGATTATTCTTTTAAATATTTCTCATTAATGTCCATGTTTTAAAAATGGTTTTAAGGAATTATTTATATGCACCTTAAAGTTTTAAAATGTTAATTCCTTTCAAAATTTCACTTTAGTATGAGACACATTTATTCAAAAATATATTTTAAATAGCTTCTTGATAAATATTAACACATATAATCATTTTTATGAAAAAGTGTGATATTTCTCTCAAATAGTATTGATTATTATTTTCATCTATGTCACTGTCCTTCACTATTCTAGATTTAGGATAATTTATTATAATAAAATATTCAATATTTTATTGAATGAGTTATGTTTGACTGTGGATGTTCTATTTTTATACCATTAAGGTTTTATGGTTAAAGTATTGACATTTAATATTGTAGTTTAATATGAATGTTTATGTTATGTTTCAACAATTTCATATACGGAATGCATTGGACTTCATAAGTGATGGGTGAAGCCCGTTATAGCTCATAGATGCATCAGTTGGTATCATGAGACAAACTAGTGTCTTTTTACAAGGCCTTGACAAATTCATATTTGTATTATTGGCACGAGACTTTGACTATCCGGTTATGATGTCCGATATTATGCATTCCATCAATATGAGATTTTCTATTGATATTTCATGTGGTTATTCGAATAGTAGAATACCCATGACTATGTTTTATTATGAAATTATTTACTTATCTCATATTCCTACCATAAAGTGTTCATGTTTACTATTTTTAAAGTCATCTATATTCAATTAATCTGAAAGCCTAATGTTTATGTTGTATTCTGTTGTATTTCTTACTCTAACTGAGAGTTTGAGATCACGCCTTTCTTATGTTTCATTTTACTAGGATATGAAGAAGTATATTATGACTAACCTCTAGGGATATTATAAAATATATGAGTGTGGCCTATAAAGACTATGTGTTTGTAGTTGTTCATTTTATAATGCAATGTAAATCTTACAAATGTATCTAGTATTTCCAAGGCTATTAAACTAATCAGTCATTCGAGACTTGAATTTTTGTGATCAAGCCAATTTTATGTAATAATGAACTGACTCGAGGCAACTAGGGTCAGGGAATTACAAAAGTGGTATAGTTGAACTTGTTTTCAACAATATCCTTTAAATGAAATCTTTTATATACTATGTGTATTTTATCTAATTTCAAGAAAAAATGGATATTTCTCTCAAATTGTTTTTCTAATTATTTTTATATATTTCAAAATAATTTAATGAAATTTATTCTTTATTAAGGATGGTTTATCAAAATAAAATATTCCATATTTTAATTAATGAGTTCTTCTATGTTTGAATATGGATGTCTTATTTTTATACCATTCATGTTTTATGGTTAACATATTAATATTCTATTTTCTATTTTTAATATCAACAATTCTGTTATTTTTTTGTGTTTTGGTAAGAGGAATTAATTGGACTTAGAATGTGAAAGCTCATGCCTGATAAAGAATCTCGATGCATCAGTTGGATTCATGAGACAAACTAGATATGGACTTGGTCGATTCCTTGCCCATTTATTTTCATATATATTTTTTTTCGAGGCCATAACCATCTATTTTTAAATATCTTGGCCCATGCCTCAACAGTATGCTTCAGATTTATATAATTATTCATTCCATCATTATGAGATTATTTATTGATATTTCATGTTATTAATCAGGAGTATAATATCTTCGTGAATATTTAAATGTAATTATTTGATTTATTATTTGATTATTATGTTTAATATAATCTTTAAAAGGGTTTTGTATCTTTTTTATACCATTCTATAAAATTATATAATTATTTATGATAACTTCTCCAATATGGGTTCTCTTTAATGAGAATCTGAGATCCACACTTTATTATGTTTTATTTTTCTAGGATTCAAATAAGTGTTTTTTGGTTGATATACAGGGTTAATATATAGAAATAAAGGCATTATTAAATAATTATATATGATGTCATTATGTAAGAAAATTTAATGTAATGTTTATTATGTAAAATATTATCAAAGACTACTAAACTGAACAATCCTTCTAGAAATGATTCCATGTAAACATGCCAATGTATTAAAATAGTGCATCAGCTCCAGGCTTCTCGGGTCTAGGCATTATAGTTGTTATCAGAAGAATTTGATAAACAACCTTGTAAATAGATTTATTAAACTTCAATTACGCATCACAACACTAAGATAGAATTTTAGGATTACTATTGAAGAACCAACAAAAATTTTGGTAATGATAAAATATAACGTAGGATTAAACCTAAAATGTTATAAATTTAATGTACCATCCCTTTATTGTGTGGTTTTCTAGAAATTATTGGTCTCTCTCCATGTGCTCTCTGGTCATAGTTAATGGAGGAAAAATGAAAAAATTAAATGAACATTGAGATTGATGGAAAATATAGTGAATTTGAACCACAACATTGGATAATGAATGTAGATAAATTTATTTTGATTGTGATGAATCAATGATCCCAAAATGTGATTAACAATGAGATAATTAATGACATTTCTAACACATTGGGTAAGAATATCATGAACATTTATAAATTTATAAATTTTATGTAGCATATAAGAAAGCAGGTTCAGCTTCATATAGACAAAGGGGAAGGGAAGAAGAACATTGAGGAATACCTCAAACATAGGGGATGATGTTATCTCTGTTGGAAAACGGGTCATTGAGTTACAAATTTTTGTAGAGTTCAATTCCTTGTCAATGGAAATCTTAGAAATCACCCAACTCAATCCCTAGACATAATAATCAACCTCGAAACCATAGACCTATTATATTACAACCATTAAATTGGAAAAATTGAAGTATTTATGTATTTGGTTCCATGAATTAGGAATAATGAATTATATAAGGAGTATACAATTAATTTTTTTCTACGGTGTTTCAAGAATATATTGAACAGTTATAATGGAATGTAATATTTGTTTAAGAGAAATATTTTATTTGAATAACCTTATATTATGGTAAGGATAACACTTTATTTGTCCCTTATAGTAAGATAATGATTTTTGGATAAAGATATGTTGGATTTGAAAAATGAAATCAGATGATGCTAGTTTCTTGAGTGCTAATTATGCATTTTAAAAAAGAGGGTTGTGCTATCATGGATGAAGTGTACATATTCTTGGGACTAAAAAATTAACCAACAATATTTTGGAATAAGGAAATATGCATTTTTTAGATAAGGGTATCAGGTAATTCACGATATTACCATTATTAATGAAAATACATTATGAATGAGTTCACATTTTTGGAATGTGATAAACATGAATTTACCTACAAGATAAGGGATAAAATACTAAGCTAATTTGGTTACCCTCTTTCTAAAGTTGTATATTTTCAATTTTTTGGTAGGATTATATGGTTATTAATTTATGGATAGTATAATTTATACTCTAGTTGATCATTATTTGATTAATTTCTAATCTCTCTATTGGTGGACATATGAATGTATGATAACATGTGCTAACACATTTGTTTAGATAGATGGAATGACCTATCATTCTATTTATGGATCTTATTATCTTCCTACACTTCAGGAATGAACACTTAAAATTCACTTCTTTTAATAAGAGAGGAAGATGAAATTGCTTATGGAATGAGCAATAGGGATATTGTAATCAAATTATGTAATTATTTTCTGTCATGTTCTCTAACTTTATGGAACATTTCAGGAAAAAAAAAATTGTAGTATATTCTATTGTGATGAATCAAATGGACCCCTGGATCATCAAATATTTATGGATTTCATATTTTTAACTTTCTCCTTATAATAATTTCTTCAGTATCCCTCAGAACATGATGGTATTATTATTATTTCATGTCCATGTATTTTTAGACATAACCGTAATATGTGTTATTTATGGTAACCTATATAGTTACCATTCATTATTTTAGAATAATTGTATCATTAATCAATATATTTTATGTGGGATTTCAACTAAGATATATTGAAATGAAAAAAACAATGTTTTTAATCCTGAGATTAAATTTTGAGTACACAATTAATTGAAGGAAGGGATAATGTAACACCCCAAGCACCCATAGTACACTTTTTCTTAATAATTTAGTAGTTTTCGCTACACCAAACCCAGAGTTCTAGAGCACAACAACCAATCAAACAAGCTTTTATCAATGGTATTAACCTCATTTTGAATTTTATTTATTGAATATTATATTAAAATGCATATTATGCTCATCTTATATATAATATAATAAAAAATTCAAATTTTCATATAAAAGAAGTATTATTTAGAAATTGTAGTTTTTCCACCATTTAATAGAGAATGATTTTTATGCCAATATTTGAAAACATTTTTTATTTAATTTAATGAAACTAAATTATTCTTTAGAATCAGGTCATAAATATATATTTTGGATAAATTATTTGTGTTTTTCTGATGACATTCATATTTCATTAAATATTAAAAAATAATACATTTTAATTCAAACCCGATGTTTCATATAAATTATTTATATAGTTAGATTATCCATTTATATATTTTTAATGTGTAATAGAATTATTAATTCCTTCATTATTATATTAGTTATTGATATTTCATGTGATTATTCGACCTGTATAATATCAATGTGAAAATTTAAATAGAAATATTTGATTTATTATTTCTGTATTTTGTGGAATATTATGTTTACAATTATTATTTATTAGTTTTGTACCATTCCATAAAAGTTTATGCTTATTTATGATAAATTTTTCTATATGGATTATCCTTAATGATCATCTGAGATAATCCATTTATTATGTTTTAATTTTCTAGGATTCCATGATGTGTTTTATGGTTGATATACACAATTAATCTTGGGAAATAACAGAATTCTAAAATAATTATAGATAATGACTTTTATGTAAGAAATTGTAATTTAATGTTTGTTATGTAATATATTTTAAAGTAATTTTAAACTGAACAATACTTTTGGACATTATTCCTTGTAAACATTCCAATGTCTTAAAATAATGCACATGCTCCAGGGTTTTGGGTCCGAGCATTACAATTATTATCAAATGAAATTTAGAAACAACCTTGTAAAAAGATTTAGAAATCACCAATTAGTCATTATAACACTAAGAAGGAATTTTATGATATGTATTTAAGAACAAAGAAAAATTTGATAGTGATAAAATATAACCTAGGATTAAACCTGAGATGTTATAAATTGAATGTAATATCCCTTGATTTTGTGGTTTTCTTAAAATGATTTTTCTCTCTCCCTGTGCATTTTTTGTCATAGTTAATGGAGGAAACATGAAGGAATTGAATAGACATTGATATTGATGGAATATATAGTGACTTCGAGCGACAACATTGGATAATGAATCGAGAAAAATATATTGTGATTGTGCTGAATTAGTAATCCCAATATGTGATTAGCAATGTGATCATTTGTGACATTCCTAACACATTAGGTAATAGTATCATGCAAATTTATATATTTTTAAATATTATGTAGAATATAGAAAAACATATTTGGATTATTATAGGATAATAGGAAGAGAAGAAGAACCTTGATGAATACCTCAAATATTGGGGATGATGTCATCTCTATTGGGAAAAGGGTAATTGAGTTTCCACTTTTTATAGAGATCAATTCCTTGCGTATGGAAATCATGGAAATTGCCCAACTCAATACCCTAACATAAGAATCTACTTCTAAACCAATGACTTATTCTGTTCCAACAATTAAATCAGAAAATTTGATGTATTTATGTATTTGGATCCAAGAATTATAAATAGTGAATTATATAAGGAGTATACATTTGATTTGTTTTCTAAGTATTTTCAAGAATATGTTGAATAGTTAAAACGCAAAATAAAATTTGTTTAATGGTATGATTTTATTTAAATAACCTATGATTAAGGTAACGAAAACCATTAATACTTCCCTTATTATAAGATAATGATTTTAAGAAAAAGATATGATGGATTTGAAAAAGTAAATCAGATGATGCTAGTTTCTTGAGAAATAATTATGGATTTTTTTGAAAAGATATTTATGCTATCATGGATGAAGTGTACATATTTTGGGACTTAAAAAATAATCCACTATATTTTGTAATAATGAAATAAGAATGTTTAAGATAGGGGAATCTGGTAATTCAGGTTGTTACCATGATTCTAGAGAATACATGATGAGGGAGTTCACATGTTTGTAATGTGATAAACATGAATTTCCCTATGAGATTTGGTAGATAAATACTAAGCATGTTTGGTTATCCTATTTCTAAAGTTGTAGAATTTTTTGGATGGATTTTAATGTTATTAATTTATGGATAGTATATGTTATACTCTTGTTAATGTTTGTTTGATTAATGTATTATCTCTCTATAGGTGGACTTATGCATGTATGATAACATGTACTAGAACTTTTGTTGAGATAGATGGAATGATCAATCATTCAATTTATGGAACTTATGATCTTGTAACACGTCATGAATGAAGACTTCAAATTCATTTCCTTTAATAAGAAATGAAGTTGAAATTTTTTTATGGAATGAACAATGATGATATTGTTATCAAATCAGCTAATTATTTTTTCTCATGTTCTCTAACTTTATGGAACATGTCATGAAAACCCAAAAAGTTTTCGAAGTACTTTATTTTGTGATGAATCAAATGGTCGATTGGATCATCAAATATTTTTGGATTTCATATTTTTAACAAACATCTAATAAAAATTTATAACACTCTCCATCAGATCATGATGGTTATTTTTTTATTTCATGTCCATGTATTCTTACATGGAACCCTTATATGTGTTATTCACGGTAACCTTTATTCTTACCTTTCATTATTTTAGAATACTGGTCTCATAAATCAATTTTTTGTATGTAACATTTCAACTAAGATATTTTGAAATAAAAAACCCTAAGTTTTTAATCCTTTTTTTATATTATGAGTACACAATTAATTGAAGGATGCAATAATGTAACTCCAAAGCTTCCACAGTATTCTTCTTCTTAATAATTCAATAGTTTGCGTTACACACAACCCCAAGTTCGAGCGCATGACAACCTATGTAACTATACATTTAAATAGTTATTATTATTATTATTAACCTAATTTTGAGTTTTAATTATCACATGTAATATTAAAATTCATATTATGTTCTTATTATAAATAATATAAAGAAAAAATAAAATTTTTCAAATAAATGAAATTTTTTTAAGAATTTTTTTTTCATCCTTTTAATGGAATACCATTTTTATTACAATATTTGAAACATTTTTTATATTAAATTTACTGAAATTAAATTCTTGGTTATAATCGGGTCATAAATATTTAGTTTGGATAAATTATTTTTATTTTTCGGATAACATTAATATTTTATTAAATATTGAAAAATACTGCATTTTAATTCAAAACTGTTGTGTGATCTAAAATATTTATATAGTTAGATTATCCATTTAATTGGTTATAATGATTAATTGATTTATTTTTTATCATTTAATCCAATTTTTTCATTTTATGTAATTTCACATTGAATTTATACATAAATACATGTCACTCTTTTGATAGTTTGTATTTCTAAAAAACCAGTTTTCTAGTTCTGACAAAGTTTATTAAATTTAAATTAATTTAAAAAAATTATGAATTATGAATTTGGAAATTATGAATCCACAATTGGTATCATATTGTTAAAATTGTGTAAATAAGCACATTTTATTTTTGGAAATTATAAATTTTATCCTCATTAATTATTATTATTTTCCATGGTGAAAGGGTAAATCAGATAAATACGATTAAAAATAATATAATAAAAATTATAACTAACCTAACAAGTGTAATAATCCTATTGCATAATATATAGGCAACCAAGAGAATCTTAATGTCAATTTCATGACCCCATGGAGCCACTTTGGTGTGAATATGACGTGTTATAATAATTAATTTAAATTAAAGGGAAATAAAACATAATCAAGAATCTTGATACAAAAACAATATTAAATTTTTTATATAAGAGGTATATTAAAATATAATTTCTCATTGTAATATTAAAAATATATTATATATCATGGTATTTTATTTTAAATTTTTTATAAATTTATATTTATAATTAATTCTGACTGAATAATGATGTAAATTTTCCTTATTAATGAAAGAGTCAAATACTTGATATTATAAAAATAAAATGAATTTAATTTGAATGCACTTATGTCAATAAAATAATTTTATGGAGGTATATGAAATGTTTTATTTTATTTAATACAGTTATTTATAATAAATATATTTTTTATGACGTTAACAAAAATAAATTACTAAATAATGTAAAAAATTCAGATAAATATTTCTTTAAAACAAATACTATATTATTAAATTGCATAAAAATTGTAAAAATATAAGAATCATAAAAATTAAATAAATAATATTTCAAATGTAAATGATCTACTTTAGGGTCTCTTGTAATTTTATAGTAACTATATTATCCATATAACATAAAAATACAAGAAGAAACATTAAGAGTTAAAATGTTTAGTAAAGGTTTAATCCAAAATTTTATGATTAATTTCGTGACCTAAAACTTGTATAAATTCATTTTATGAGAGTATTACAACCAATAATCATATTAACCTCTAAATAAATTACATTTTATATATTGGAACCCAAATATAAATTAATTATAAATTAATATTTCATGTTATTTCTAATGTTATCATCGCCTCTCTTATAAAAGGGTACTTCTCCTTCCCTTATATTCAGACCACCAAAGCGCGTTGGCTTCACCAAACCCATCCCAATACTCCTAAAAATACCCTTAAATTTATCATAGTGGATGCACATTGGACATGAAGATAATTTAAATAATTCTTATGTGAAAACCAAATGGAGCCACATGAAGAAGAGGTAATCATTTTATTCCTTATTTCAATGTTCATTTCCTCTTCAAATTTCACTTCCAAAGATGATACCATAATAAAAAAATAACTAAAACATATAATATATTCTGAGATATTTTTATGATTTTTATAAAACCATATTATTTCATTTACCATTCTATGAAATAAAATAACCCTATGTGTTCATGGGTACATCTTATCGTCTCAATGTTTTGTTGTAAACTATTTTTCATCAATAAATTATTTTGATAGGTGTAATGAAAAATAAAAATATATTATATAATATATATAACATGATAAAAATTATATAAAATTATTATTTTATCCAATTCCATAAAATTTAACCATTGAGGAAGTAATATCACCGCTTGTGCGTACATACGACTTACCGTCTCCACGATGCAATGACACTCGTCTTCCACGCCCCCTATCAAAAAATGACTACTAATATATATATATTATACATAATTAATAAATATATTACACAATAAGGCAATTGAAATATTATATATATATATATATCTGTGTGTGTGTGTGTGTCTGTATGTATATTTTTACATATATTTCATTCATATAATTCCATTCGATATTATAAGAAAATGGAAACAACATTCATGCATTCGAACGACCTACCGTCTTCATGAAATATTTATTCCAGTTAATATATATATAAATTATAAATATTTAAATTATGAATATATATGATGTATAAATAATATTATACATAATGAAACCATGTAAATCAGGATCTATGTAATATGGTCACGAATAACAAGTCAAAACACGTACGATAAACAAAACGATTATTTGGGGAAATGTTTCATTAACATGTAATTGTTAAAAAATGGTAATTTAAAGTTGGAAAATAATAATATATGATATCATAAATATTATTATGATTCTTATATAAGTTAATAATATGTTTTAACACATTATATATGAGTTTCAGACACATACGAAGAGTATCAAACCTATAGTAGGGGTTATTTATTCAATCTCATTATTATTCGATATTATTTATGTCTATGTATTTAATAATACAAATTTATCATATCTATCCATGATTCATGAATATTTCTTCAAAAATATTATTTTATGATTTTATGGATGGGACTCATTAACTACAAAATCATATTATGTGTTTTAATTATTTATTTTTGTAAACCATTTCTATTAATGTCCATGTTTTAAAAATGATTTTAAGGATTTATATATATTGAGATTATTAATTTAAAATTATTATTCCATTTAAATGATTAAATGTGGTATGGGAAACAATGATTTCTAAAATATATTTTAAATTATATCTTTTAAAAATTGTTTGAAATTTAAATGATTTCATGAAAAATATTGATATTTCAATTAAAAATTATTAATTATTATTTTCATCTATATCAAATATCCATTAAAATATCTTATTATTGATTTTGGTTGAGTTAATACAATAAAATCGCCCATATTTTGTTGAATGAGTTATGATATGTTTGAATGTGTATTTGTTATTTTTATACTACATATTGTTTAGAGTTGATGTATTATCATTTTGTATTCTAGTTTTAATACGAATGTCTATGTTTTGTTTCATGCTTTTCAGAATATGAATTCATTGGAAATAGTATGTGATGGTAGGGGCCCACTATAGCCCCTCAATACATTGATATGTATTATTAGAAAAACTATATAGGGGCTTGTTCATGGTGAGGCCAATTTATTTTCAGATATGGATTCTTCCAAATCCAGAACCATTTATTTTTAGATGTCATAGTATAGTTATTAATAGTATTTTTTATATGCCTGATATTAAGAATTTCCAAATTATTAGATTATTTATTGATATTGCATGTGATTATTACACCATTTGAATATCCATATGAAATTTTAAATGGAATTATGTGATTTATTCATTTCATATTATGATTAATATTATGATTAAAAGGATTATGATTTAATTTTATAAGTTTCCATAAATTTTATTGCCAATTATTGATAACTTATACTATATTGTTTATCCTTAATTATAATATGAGAGCACCCCTTTATTATGATTTATTTAAAAATTATTTCAAAAATCCATAACAGATTAATTTACAGGGTTATGCTAGGGGAAGAATGTAATTCTCAAAGGATATTTTAGGCTGTGTTTTTTATTAGAATTTTTTATATAAAGTTCATGTATGTAATCTGTTTTCATAGACTTGTAAATTGATTCGTCCATCAGGACTCGATTCCTTGTACACATACCAATGTATTAAAATATTTCACTAGAAACAACATATAGGGTATGGAGTTATAGTTGGAATTAGTGGAATCATAGAAATAACCTGGGAAATATATTATGAAAACATAGATTATGGAACAAAAAACTAAGATAGATTTTGGGGATAATTATAAAATAACACCCATAATTTTTTGTTACAATCACAGATAACCTAGGCTAAACTCTACAATGTTATAGATTTAATGCGTATTCCCTTGATTATGTTGTTTTCATCAGTGATATGTATTTCTCAACCTGTTATTTATGTTCATAGTTAAAGGAGGAACCCAAAAGGAATTGGATTTACAATGAGTTTAATGGAAAATCTGGTGATTTTGAGCAACTGAATTGTATACTAATTTTAGATAATGATATTGTGGTTCTGTAGAATCTGTTATCATGATATGTGACTAACAATGTGATATATGATGACTTTCCAAAATAATTGAATAATAGAAAGATGAAATTTTATAAATTTTCAAATTTTATGATTCATAGTGGAATAAAAATTAGGTTTCCTATAGTTATAGAGGAAGGAAAGATAAATCTTAAAGAATACCTAAAATATATGGGAATATGTTATCTCTACAGGAAATAGGGGAATAGAGTGACCAATTGTTTTGGAGTTCAATGTGTCCTATGTGGAAGTCATTGGAATTACCCAAATCAATACATAGACATTATAATATACCTCTTAACCAAAGAATGACCTTTTCCATGCCAACAATTAAATTGGATATATTAAAGTATTTATGTATTTGGATACTATAATTAGGAATAGTGACTTATATAAGGAGTATTCACTTTTACTTTTACACTAATTATTTTAAAAAATATTTTCATTAATTATAATGGAAATTAAAAATTAATTTATGGGTAAATTATATATGGGGAAGATATGATTATGGTGAATATAACCAATAATAAGTTCCCCTTGTTAAGATAATTGTGTTTGGATTAAGATATATTTGATTTTAATAACTATATTTGAAGATGCTAGTTTTTTGATAACTAATTATGGATTTTTTGACATGATGGTATTGCTATAATAGAAGAAGTATACAAATTTTTTTGACATATGTAATAATCTTATATGTTTTAGGACAAGGTAAAATGTATGTTTTCAGTAATGATATCTGATAATTTACTTTTTTACCGAGACTCAAAATAATACATTAGTTGGTGTTATCATGTTTGTAATGTGACAACCAAGAATTACCCAATGATATATGAGAGATAAATTTTAAATGACATTGATTCACCACTTTCTAATGTTGTAGATTTGCATTTTTTTAATGATCGTAAGGTTATCGTTTTATTTATAGTATATGTTATACTTCAATTGATGTTTTTTATATTAGTGTTTTATAACACTATAGGTGGACTAATGCATATGTGATAACATATGATAACACTTTTTTAGATATATGTAATGACTTATCATTTTATTTATGGATTTCATGATCTAATAACACTTCAAGAATGAAAAATTCAACATCATCTCCTTAAATAAGTGTTAATGTGAAAAAATTTCAAGGAATTACTAATGGTGACATTGTACTGAAATGAACTATGTATTTCTTCTCATGATCATCAACTATAGGGAATGGATCTTGAAAACAAAAAATTATTCATTATTAAATTTTTTTAATAGAATTAAATGGTCCCTAGGATCATCATAGATTTATGGCTTTCAAATTGTTAACATTTTTCTAGTAGTATTCACAATCACTCTCCATCAGAACATGGTGGTTAGATGTTTCATTCATGTCTATGTTTTACTATATAGAGCCCTAGTATGGGTTATTTCTGATAACCTTCATACATACCATTCATTATAATAAAATATTGGTCTCATTAAATCAAATTTCAATTTGGGATTTCAACTACGATTTGTTGTACTGTGAAACCCCTATTATTCAATCATGAGTATAAATTATGAGGATTCAATTTATTGAAGGAGGGTATTATGTAACATCCCATATGTATGAATTATTTTATTTAAATGATTTTTATTCTTTTGAATCTTTCTTTTCACACATTTTTGAGTTTAAATGAACTGTGATTCACCCTTACTATAAAATTGTTATTATTGCACAGCTGTTTGGTTAGCAGGAATAATTATAACTTACTTGGGAAAATTTATTGTTAATTCCTTAGCAACCAATTATTTATGAAAAATATTAATCAATTAGGTGTTTGGATGGTTTTGGATTTATTTTGGTAATGAAATTATTATGATATATATGAGTTACATACATAATGAAATATTTTGGATATTTATCCTACATATATTTTAGTCATAGGGTATGAATAAATCCCTATTTGATATATAAAAACCTATTTTTTATAAAGTGTAATTTTACACTATTATTTTACACATTAATAATTTTTTACATGACTACATATTCATTTTATTTTGAATTGGGGTATAAATATTTACTTTGGATGAATTTATGATATTTTCATATAACATTCATGTTTTGATTAATTGAAAAAATATTTCAAATTATAATTGAAAATAATTTTTTTATTGAAATAATATATACATATAAATTATATTATTTATTGATTTAAATGTATAACGATAGTGTATTTTTACCGTTTAATATAATGTAGGTTATTTGAATTAATTTTTCATTAAATTCAGATTTAGAAACCTTTCAATCTTTTGTAATATTTTATATTTTAGAACATGTTTTATCATTTCAAAAAAAGGATAAATTTGATATTAATTAATAAATATTATGTGTTTTGAAATTTTAAAAAATTATTCCATATTTGGAATAATTAGGTCGAAATTATTTTAACAATATACTTTTGTAATTGGTAATTATGAATAGTAACATTGGTAATTATTATTGTTACCGTGGTTTAAGGTAAATCATCATATTAATGGTTAATATAATATAAAAACAGTCCAAAACTCCTGTGAAAATCTTGCTAGTTTGCTAAATTCTACCATTATAATTTATTTTTCGAAATGTAATAAATTTACATCGACTTACCCATGAATATGAAAAGAATATTATAAAAACTAATGAATATTAGAAAATGTCACAATATCATTTTATATAGTTATATTAATTTAAGAATACTTATAAAAAAGAGTTAATAGAGTCTAGATATTATCTTCCAAAATCTAATATAATTACCTATATCATAGTGATTTTTTTATAATTTTTATAGATTAAATAATTACCATTAAAGATGACATAATAGTGATGCAGAAATTATTCTATTAATATAAATATCAAAAAATGGTTTCAAAAATAATAAAATAAATTTTATATTAACTAATTAATGTTTTCCATGAAATTTTTATGTTACTATGACATGTTTTGAGTGTATTAAATATTTGGGTTCTAATATATATTCGGTGTAGATTTTATTTAATGTTAAATAAATGAATAGTATCAAAATTTACACTATTGATATTTTATAAAAATATCATTTCATTAAATTATTTATATATAAAATAAATATTTAAAAATAAAAAATTTATAATTATGAGGTCTAAAATGTGATAAAATATATATTTATGGTCAATTAACACCATATAAGTAAATATTTATAACTTTTATATATTTAGAATGTTATTACCAAATTTAAAAAGTAAATAGAATAACTATGATTCAATTAAAAAGTTATTGTTTTAATTGAAATAATAACTTGTCCAAAATTTATTGTCTTAGGATATTACAACCCTATTTCAGATCATATTTAAAATTGTCACATTTTGGTGGTTTTGATGTAGTGTTTGATTTTCATATAAATTATTATTTATGGAGTTTCAAAATGTGAAACTCACATCAATTATAAAAGGGAACTTCCTCACTCATCACTTCACTTCATTATGATCCTTCATGCTCGTCCTTCCCTTCCCATTTTACTTCTAAACATTCTTATTTTCATTCTAGATGTTTTAGTTGTCATGACCCGCCATCACCAAAAAGGAGGGAAGAGTCAGCAGACTGCCAGGCCCTTCCTTCTTTAAGTTTAAGGAGAGATAATGACCCCCAAAACCCGCCATCAATAGGTCCTGGAGTAGCGACTAGAACCAAGGGTATAAAATCACACACTAATAGAAGGCATTACAATTTTTCTATTTTATAGGATTGGGAGATAATATGATGAAACTCAACAACACCAAAAGTAAAAGAGAACTAAATCCAAAAGTAAACCATCCCCACATGCATGTTCCAAAAGTCAAATCCATAAAGTACAAAAGTGACTACAAGGGTAAGTACAAATGAAGGAAAAAAACAACTGCAACTGCCCCAAAGGTCCTAGCTAGTAAGGTCCTGCACAATCCCCAAAGTCATCCTAGAATCCTGAAAGTAGTTTTATATACGTAGGGTGAGCATACAAGAACACTGAGTAGGGAAAACCAAAGACTCTCATGAAAAAGTGGGGAAACATACTAATGTCCCGTGAGAAAAAAGAGTAAACAAAACACTTAACATGGTAAATTATCCACCCAAGCCTCAGCAAGGCACACTCCCCAAATAATGCGAGTCAAGTAATATATATAAAGGAGCACATATATGTTTGTGTACCCTGCGCCACATTCCCACTGGTTATTGAGATATCCTACGTATCGAACCAATCCCACCATTCTCACGGCAGTCACACTGCCACACCCGCCCGCACACACCTGGGCCACAGCCGCACAGAGTCCCACTACCAAATCCCGCACGCAAAGACCTAGGCCACAATTGTCACACGTAACCATGCCTGCAACCACCTAGGCCAGAATAATCACCACCACTCCCGAAGACACCTGAGCTAGAAGATCTACTGCCATGCCTGAAGACACCTGTGCCTCATCCCGAAGACACTTGGGAAACCACCTGTCGTACACACCGGGCCAACCACCACACTCCCATGCCCGATTATTCATGGGTTAATAATGGACCTCATGCCATCACATCCATCCCAATGATAGTTGGTCTATCTGGGAAATGGAGCAAAAAAGGAGTTAATAACCGGCCACTAATAATAGTGTTGGGAAGAACACCCTCCCCCATGAAATGGGGGGTGTTCGGCACTAAGTTCTCAAATTGGGTGGGGTGCTAATAAGAAACACAAAACTACATGTATATATATATATAGGTAACAAGCACTCAACCAGGTTAGGATTTTCTTCAGCCAGCCTAAAGGACACAAACAGCACTCAATTCCGAGTCACGACTCACGCCAACAAATCCATTTGTCCCTTTATTGTTTTCATGTCCAATGATAATGTTCAAATATGTTTATTCACTACTGGCCAAATAACACCATAAGTATTACCAATGAAAAGAAACCATCTAAACGTCAATTTAAGTATCCACACCCGGTTCTCTTGTAAAGTCACAACAACTAAGGAATAAGTGAGATCCCTCCAAGTACTGGAACCAAAGGCAACCCCGAGACACTGCCCCGTGTCCCCTCCCCCAAAAATGTTTTTCTTCAACAGAGGATCCCACCCCAATTCTTGATATAAACAAGGTAACCACTTGGTCTTAAGCTCACAATCATCGAATCCATAACAACAGGGGATCCCATCCCCAATTTTATAACCACCAAGAGTATAAAAAAAGGGGATCCCATCCCTTCCCACATCTCCAGCAATCGGCCTGTAAAAGAAAACAACCATACCAATACCACCATCACAAAGCAGGGACATGCCGGTATTTTCAGATTTATATGATTTAACACACTCCATGATTTAAATTTCTATGTGCTTTAACTGGGATTATCACATAAAAGGATTGATCCTGGTGCTTCCAATTCATTTAGTGGAATATAAGTAACTAACCAATTTCCTTTACACAAAAAGGGTTCACAACCATAATACAAGCCATTTAAACCTCACCAGATGCAAGGGTTCGTTAGTGCACATAGAAAGAACACCAACGACCATGATTTCTCAGAAGGCGTAAGCTCACACAATTCACAAAGAAGATTATAACATAAAACAACATCAACAATCACAACCCCCCTTCATTCATTATAGAATCAATTTCATTATCTTTATTTAGGTCTGGTTTATCCAATTCTACAGAATCAGAAGCACACCCACCCCACACGATACATAAAAGAGAGAGATGATGGAGAAATTCCCTACATGTTGATCAATGATCGATGCTAAGGCCGGGCATGGAACTTCACGTATAGTGATGCATCTCGCCGGAACGAAAAGTGGCTCGTCTGACCGAAGGGTACTCAAGCGCAAGGTGAATGAGAAAAGAACCCAATGGTGAACCCTTTTATTTATAAGGTTGGGGACGGTTGAGAATAGAACGTGAAACCGCGTAAAGTGCGGGGTCGTGGTTTGACCACGAGGTTGAGACACCCCACACATTATCAAAAGAGATTGGGTGGTTTAAAATAGCGCACACACATGCTTAATTCATTAAAATTTTATTAAAACTTTTAGTACATTACAGGGATTTTAAAACGATTTAACGGGGTCAAAATTGGGTTTAAAACCATATTTGCACAAAAATGAACACTACTGGAATGAACCTGCGGGGGTAGGCTAGAGCCATCGGTAGCTGAGAGCTACAGGTCGGGGACAACAACGGCTAGCGGAGCTACTGGTGCCTGTGGCTGACTGGTATCTGAGCTACCGGTAGGAGGCAGCCACCGGTAGACCGAGGTACAGGTAGCCAGGGCTACCGTTAGCTACAGCTACCGATAGATTGAGGTACTGGTAGACAGAGCTACCAGTAGGTTGTGGCTACTGGTAGACCGATATACCGGTAGGCCTGCTACCGGTAGGCTAAGGCTACCAGTAGGCCTACCGTTACGCCAAACTTCACCGAGATTTTATGACCAGAAAACCCAACATGAGATTTTCACAAAGTAATGGACCCCAAAAAACCCGGGCCATTACAGCAGATACCTCTTAAACCATTCTCGTGCTCGAGAATCAAAACAAACCAGAAAGAGAGGGTCCAAACAACCACCCCGAATGTTACCTCTTAGGAGTGAACCCATGCTAACTAAAAACACTTTCTGGTCAAGAACCAAGCAACATACCATGTCAAACTACCCAGGAATGTGGGTTAGGGAGTCTCCTCCCCCATGTCAAGATATTATCTGCTTTGGGTGGAACTGACTCGCCCACACGGGTTTAGTCATATCCACCTTAATGAGTCCTTATTAGGGGTCGAGTTATCTCCTCCCCCATAGCCAGGGCTTTTCACACACATTCAGAGGAATGAAAACAGGTACATTTTATAGCCAAAAGGAAAAACGTTCTACCACAACAGATAAAACAAAGAACAATACTCAAAACATCCCTGGGTACTGGGTACACATCTGTGCTTCCCTCTCCCACGTACTCTCTTCAAGCCCACCATGTCTTCACAACACATGAACCAAGGGAATGGTTCGCCCACGAAGCACCTTCTCCATGCAATCCTCGATCATCACTAGTCCCTCCACAAAAGTCACATCGTCCTTGATGTCCACCTCACCCCAATCGAGGATGTGTGAATCGTCGTATCCCCCTTGGACCTTGTGTAGTCCCATGAAGAAATCCATCGAGATGTCATCCTACTTCCACTCGGGGACATCTAGAGACTACAGTAGGCCACCTAGAACTTAGTGTTCAGCCTTCACTTTCTGACACTCTAATCACTTGGCCACAATCTCTACCACATCTCCCTTAACTACGGGACACCAAAACTGTCTCTTCAGTCCCTGGTACATCTTGGAAACTCTTGGGTGTACCGCCATGTGTGAGTTGTGGAACTTACTGAGAACCTTGTCGTGCATCACCTCTGGAACAAACAGCTTTCCCTGGAAAAGAATCCGGTTTTGTCCATCCTCCATCCATCCTTCCGGGGCTTTGTCCTAGTCAACTCGGTCGTGCATCACTTCGCTAACAGGGTCTCCACTCTAAGACTTCTCCACTAGCTGAAACAGAGACGACTACACTATCATATGATATAGTCAACCTCTACTTCTATTCATCCTCACATCCAGGTGTAAGGCATCCAACTCCTCCATCACCTTCGAGGCATCCACCGCCTCTCAGACCACATCCTTTTGCGTCCTCCTAATCAAGGAAACAACCACTACATTGCCCTTTCCCTTAGTATAAGAGATCTCAAAGTCGTAATCCTGGAGTAACTCCACCAATCTTCGCTGTCACAAGTTCAGGTCCCGATGGGAAAAGATATACCTCATGCTTTTGTGATTTTTGAAGACCACAAATAACTCTCCAATGTGGTAGTTCCACCACAAATTTAGCGCAAAAATGAACACTACAAGATCCAGGTCGTGGGTGGAATAATTACGCTCATGAGGGCGTAGCTTCCTGGTACACATAAGAGATCACACCTTGACGCTGCATCAAAACACATCCCATGCCTTGTCCTGAAGCATCACAGAACACTTCATACGCTGCCCCTTCTTCTGGAAATCTCAGCACTAGGGAACTGACAAACTTCTCTTTCAAATAGCTGATGGCTAACTCGCACTGCTCACTCCACAGGAACACTAGGTCATTCATGGCCAGGGCTGTAAAAGGTGATGCAACTCGGGATAAGTTGGGTATGAACCTCTGATAGTAACCTGACAGACCGAGGAAACTATAGACCTCTGCCACATTCTTGGGTGCTTCCCAAGGAACAACTGCCTCAACCATTGATTGGTCCACCACTACCCCCTGCTCGGACACCATGTGCCCGAGGAAGTGCACTTCTCGTGTCCAGAACTTGCATTTTGACATCTTCCTATAGAGCTGATGTTGTCGGAGGAACTACAAAACCATCCTCAGGTGCTCCACATGGTCCTCTTCTGACCATGAATAGATCAATATATAGTCGATGAACACAACCATGAACTGATCCATGTACTCCCGGAAGATGAAGTTCATAAGCCCCGTGAACACAGCCGGGGCATTCGTAACAACAAAAGGCATATCTATGAACTCGAAGTGTCCATATCTGCACCTGAACGCCGTCTTCGAGATGTCACTTTCCTTTACTGTCATCTGGTGATACCTAGACTGTAGGTCGATCTTCGAGAACCATCCTGCCCCTTTCAGCTGGTCGAAAATATCGTCTATCCTCAGAAGAGGGTAGCGATTATTGATTGTCACCTGATTCAGATAGCTGTAGTCTATGCAAAACCTGAGACCACAATCTGGATTCTTTGCAAACAAAACTAGAGCACCCCATGGTGACACACTCGGCTGAACATAACCCCTCTTCATCAGATCGTCAATCTGAATCTGCAACTCCCATAGCTCCGAGGGTGTCATCCGGTAAGGAGCCATCGAGATTGGAGGAGCACCGGGCTGTAAGTCTATCCCGAACTTGATATGACATCGAGGGGGTAGAGTCGTCACCTCTTCATGGAAGATGTACATAAACTCACAGATGATCTCTGGAACTTCCACCGTCTCAGCATCTATGGGTTCTACTGATAGCTCGGCTAGTAAGGAGAGGAGGGGTTCCTCTCGCCTACTGCCCTTCTGACTGCTCCGCTCGCCTGTGAAGGTCAAACGCCGACCGCCCATGTCCGAGAACACAACCCTTCCTCGGAAACAGTCGTTTATGTCACACACAGAATATAACCAGTCGATGCCTAGGATGACATCGTATGGTTGTATCTGCAGCAGAAGAAGATCCCTAACAGACTGATGTGGTGCTATCATCAGTCTGCATCCCCGACAAACAATCAAAAAGTCAGTCTGACCTCCGACTGGTGTGCTCA
Source organism: Viscum album (assembly GCA_963277665.1). Classification (NCBI taxonomy): domain Eukaryota; kingdom Viridiplantae; phylum Streptophyta; class Magnoliopsida; order Santalales; family Viscaceae; genus Viscum; species Viscum album. The sequence continues at coordinate 6,738,325 of OY728129.1, forward strand.
ACACTAGGGGAAATTCAAGTCTCTCGGCATCTAGAACCACAGCACGGGATAGACTGGGTGTAACAAAGGAGTGGGAAGCTCCGGTATCGAACAAGGAAAAATCAATAGTACTCAACGAACTGATCGTACGTCGAAAAACCTTCGGCCCTACTGAAAATGCTGCCTCTGCAGCGTGTAGCTATCCACGACTAGCTCTTCTGCCCCTCATCTATCGGCCACCTCCCCGACCATGCCCCGGTTGAGGTCCCTGAGGAGGGCCCTGAAGTCGACCTCCTCCTCTTATGTCTGCCCTCGGAGGAGCGGGAGCTCGCTGTCCCTACTGCTGCTGCTGCTGGAATGTCCTGGCTGAGAGCTGCTGCTGGGGCGGGTGTTGGGGATGTACGCCACCACCATACTGTACCCGGACCGGGTACCGACTCCATAGATGTCCATGGCTCCCACAGAGAAAGAACTACAGTCTCGGGCACGAAGGAAAAGGGCATGGACCAGGGGATCAGAACTAGAACTGCTGCGGCCTGCTCCCTCCTGGTCGAACCTGGAGGGCCTGGATGGTGGAGGCTTGGTGCTGACAGCCTTCCCCTTCAATGGTCCCAGCTGGATCCCTTCTCGTGACACGCCTCCTAGAGCATACATCCTCTCCACCACTTCGGCCTTCATCTGGGCCTCTAAGTACGTTGGAAGGGTAAAGGGGGTAACATCATACTGGAGGGAGGGTAAGAGCGCCTCCTCCAAACGTCTTGCCCGAGAACCCTTGTCGGGAAAGAGGTCCAGAGAAAAACATATGAGGTCCTTGAACATGATTCCTAGCTCCCGTACTGACATACTCCCTTGCTGGAGGGAGAGTAGCTTCAGTCTCTTTTCCGCCTTCATTGTCGAGGAGAGGGATTCCACCCGGGACTCCCTCTCAAAATCATCCCATCCCACCTAAGCCTCTGTCCTCTCCCCTAGGTAAATCGTCCACCACTAATGTGCCGCTCCCCACATCTGGCTGACGGCTTGAGGAACCTAGTACTCAGTCGGAGCCTGGATCAAGCCGAAGGCTATCACCAGCACTTCTACCCAGCTCTCCATCTTCATGTCAGAGGTGCTGCCCTCATACTTCTCTAGGGTCTGTTGCTGGAAGCCCCGAAGTGTATTCTGCCACTGGTCGTCCTCCTCATCTCGATCATCTCTCTACGATTAGCCAAGGTAGTCTCTGGGGCCTTTATCGCCTGTACCACAAGTGGACGACTTGCAAGCGACGTAGCTGCAAGGTAAATGAGGAATGCATAAGCCCATGTAGTGAAGAATATTGTTATTTAAAACTTCATAAACATTACATTTAATCTTGATTCCCCAAAAAACCCCAGAAACACGAGAACACAAGCCATTATGATGCCTTTACCTTTTCAAAGGTCTCTCTACCCTGCAATCAGCATGGCCTTACTTGGTCGTTTGGTAGGTCCAGAGTCCTTGCATCGGATCATGGGGGGCCCTAAAATCCCATGTCCTAGACGGTCTTCCCTGGCTTAATTCACGCACCAAGGTCACCCAACACTGTTTCCCTACCATCCAATGCAATCCTCACTGTGCCTAACTCCAGACTCCATCCTATCTCTCAACCCTACCTCTGATACAATTCTATCACAACCCAGCTTCACCAAAAAGGAGGTAAGGTTCAACAGACTGCCAGGACTTTCCTTCTTTATGTTGAAGGAGAGATAATGACCCTCTAAACCCACCTTCAATAGGTCCCAGAGTGTTAACTAGCACCAAGGGTATAGAATCACACACTAATGGAAGGCATTAACCTTTGTCTGTTTTATAGGATCGGGAGATAGGATGATGAAACCCAACAACACCAAAAGTAAAAGAGAAGTAATGACAGAAGTAAACCATCCCCACTGCATGGTCGAAAAGTAAAATCCATAAAGTAGACAAGTGACTACAAGGGTAAATACCAAAGAAGGAAAAATAGCAACTGTAACTGCCCCAAAGGTCTGAGCTAGTAAGGTCTTGCGCGATCCCCAAAGTCCTCCTGGAATCCTGATAGTAGTTTTATATACGTAGGGTGAGCATACAAGTACACTCTGTAGGGAAAACCAAAAACTCTTGTGCACAAGTGGGGGAACGTACTAAAGTACCGTGAGAAAAAAGAGTAATCCAAACACTTAACAAGGAAAGCTATCCACCCAAGCCTCACCAAGGCACACTTCCCAAATAACATGAGTCAAGTAATATATATATATATAGGAGTACATTGATGTTTGGGTACTCCGTTCCACTTTCCCACTGGTTATTGAGATATCCTACGCAGTAAACCAATCCCGCCATTCTCATCATAGTCCCACTGCCACACCTCCCCGCACACACCTAGGCCACAGCCACACGCAGTCCCACTGCCGAATCCCGCCCGCAAACTCCTGGGAAACAACTATCACATGTAACCACGCCTACAAACACCTAATCCAGAACAACCACCACCACGCCCCGAAGACACCAGGGCTAGAAGATCCACTGCCATGCCCGAAGAAACTAGGGTCTCATCCTGAACACACATGGGAAAACACCTGCCGCACACACTTGGAAAACCACCACAATACCCTTCACAAAGATTCTTGGGATAATAATAGACCACAGGCCACCACAGCCTTCCTGATGATAATTGGGCTATCCGAGAAAGGGTGAAAAAAAGGAGATAATAACCATCCACTAATAATTGTGTTGGGGAGAACACCCTCCCCCATGAAATGGGGGTGTTCGTCACTAAGTTCTCAACTTGGGTTGGGCGCGAATAAGAAACACATAACTACTAGTATATATATAGGTAACAAGAACTCACCCATGTTATGTTTTTCTTCAGCCAGCCTAAAGGACATAAACAACACTAAATTCTGAGTCATGACTCTTGCCAATAAACCCATTTTTCCATTTCTTGTTTTCCTGTTCAGTGATAATGTTCAAATATGTTTATGCACTACTAGTCAACTGAAACCATAAGCATGACCATGGAAAAGACACCAGTCAAACAACAATTTAAGTATCCACACCCAGTTATCTTGTAAAGTCACAACAACAAAGGAATAAGTGATATCCCTTGAAATACTGGAAACAAAGACAACCCCGAGACACTGCCCTATGTCCCCTCCCCCAAAAAGGTTTTTCATCAAAAGAGGATCCCACTCCAATTTGTGATATAAACAATGTAACCACCTGGTCTTACGCTCACAACCACTGAATCCATAACAACAGGGGATCCCATCCCCAATTTTATAACCACTAAGAGTATAAAAAAACTAGGGATCCCATCCCCTCACACATATCTAGCAATCAGCCAATAAAATAAAACCACCAAACCCCTACCACCAACATAAAGCAGGGCCATGCAGTTATTTTCAGATTTATAAGATTTAACACACTCCATTATTTCAATTTTCGTGTGATTTAACTGAAGTTATCACAGAAAAGGATTGATCATGGTGCTTCCAATTCATTTAGCCGAATATACGTAATTAACTGATTTCCATTACCCATCAAGGGTTCACAACCACAATAAAATCCATTTAAACCTCACCAGATGCAAGGGTTCGTTAGTTCACATAGAAATACCACCAACGTCCATGATTTTTCAAAAGGTGTAAGCCCGCACAATTCACAAAGAATATCATAACATAAAACAGAATCAACGATCACAGCCCACCCTTCTTTCTTTATAGAATCCAGTTCATTATCTTTATTTAGGTCTGGTTTATCCAATTCTACAGAATCAGAAGCACGCCCACCCTGAATGATACACAAAAGAGAGAGACGAAGGAGAAATTCCATACATGTTGATCAATGATCGATGCTAAGTCCGAGCACGGAACTTCACATATAGCGATGCGGCTCGCCTGAATGAAAAGTGGCTCTTCTGACCGAAGGGTACTCTAGCGCATGGTGAATGAGAAAAGAATCCTACGGCAAACCCTTTTGTTTATTTGGGCGGGGACAGTTGATATTAGAATTCCAAACCGTGTAAGGTGAGGGGTCGTCGGTTGACCACGCGGTTGAGACACCCCACATGTTATTAAAAGAGATCGGGCGGTTTAAACCGGCGCACACACGGGCTTAATTCATTAAATATTTAATTAAAACATTTAGTGCATTATCAGGTTTTTAAGACGAGTATAACGGGGTAAAAATAGGGTTTAAATCCCTATTTCTGCAAAAAGGAGAACTTCTGGAAAGAACCCACGTGGTTAGGCCAGAGCCACCGGTAGCATAGAGCTACGGTTGATTGAGCTACCAGTAGGCTGCAGCTACCGGTAGACCGAGATACCGGTAGACAGAGCTACCGGTAGGCCTACTACTGGTAGGCTAAGGCTACCAGTAGGCCTACCGTTACGCCAAACATCACAGAGATTACCAGACCAGAAAACCCAACATGAAATTTTCACAATGTAATGGACCCCAAAAAGCATGGTCCATTATATTGGTCATCCTCAATGACTATCTCTCATGATCTAAGAAGATATTTGGAGGAAGCATGTCGAGGAGAAGGTAATCACTTCTACAAATTCTTTCAAACTTCATTGTTCATATGATTCCTCTTCATTAGTTGTTTTATTATAAATTATTAACATAAGTATCAATCATATAGTTATATTTTATTATAAAGATGAAACAACTAAATTTCACTTTCTATCTATCCTATAAAAATCATTGTCATTGTGCGTGTGTACGTACAACTTACCATCACCACGTTTTGGTGTAATATCTTTTTCACCACCACAAAACATAGTAGGGAATAATTATTTAAATAATATCAATATATGATTATTATATTATGTTACTAATTATGAAATATTATGAACTATCCACTAAAATCCCATTCAACAATTTTGGAAATGATATCTTCACTAGTGCATACGTACAACATAACATCTCCATGATGTGATGGGATTCATTCAATGTGATATTCATTAATAAATTATTATATATATAAATTTAATGAATAAATATGATATAAATTATAATAATTTAATTTTTTTAATGATTTAACTATAATCTATGATGTTGAAGATGAACCTATCCCACAAATTTTGAATAGGATCATAATGTAATTAATATTTGAATAACAGGTGACAATAAAATGTTACTAGCAAATAGATTATAATATAGTCATATATGATATCATAACCATAATTATGATTATATATTCTGTGAATAACATTATTTAAATCATTATATAATTGGTTCAGATACATACAAACGATATCAGACCTATGGTAATAGATAATTTTACTGTCTCATTTTTATTTGAGATTTTTTATACCTAAATGTTTACTAGGGTATATTTATCATCAAATACCATGTTTCATAATTATTTAATATTACTTATATTCATCTAATATTTCTAAAAGTTAGTTTTCCCATCTGTGAATTTTTATTAAACAGTATGAATTGAATCTCATGTCATTATTTGATTTAGGGTACCTTTTTACTATTCGGGAAATAGTGCGAGGAGATTGTTCTTTTAACATATTCCACATGAATGTAGTTCTATAGTATCATTACCCCTAATTTCCAAGAAGCATAGTCGACATGATTTTGAGATAATTTTCAACTAAATAATTTTCTTTTAAAATTGTGTGTCACATTGAGAAAATAAAACAATTATGAAAAATAATGGATATTTTCCTCAGGAAATAAGTTCACGTGTTCTATCAAAAGTATTTTACATCTAAGATAAAATAGGGTTATGCATCCATACCTATTATTAGATTGATTTTTGTATGTCAATGATTGAATTGTTTTTATGAAATCCATTTTTCTTCAATGGATTATGATGGAATAATGTTTATGAAACCCACTATATTTCGTGGGTTATGCTATGATATATGATTTATGTTTTTGTGGCCGACAACTTTTATGGTTTCATTATGAGATGGGTGGAACCTATATCTCCTTCCAATGAATTGGGTTAACGATTTATATCTCATGAGATAAGCATGACTGGAATGAAAAGTAAATCTGATTCAGATATACAATGCTTGAATGAGGAGTGAACTCAGTTCAGTAATAGAATTTCACTACTATGATGGTATTGGAGATGAGCCTTGACTAAAATTAATTTATTCTAAATGATTATGTGTGTATGACATGAAATTTTATTTCTTTTGTTAAGACTATTGGGATTACATTTTATATTTATGACTTATCCCATGACATGATTTCTAATCATTTATACATAGAATAAAATTTTAAAATGCTATCTTTTAATAATATGATTGATATTTTCCCTTATTAACCATTATTAAGAATTTGAGATAACCCATTAATAATCTTATATTCATTAGGTGATAAATAATGAAATTAAGTATGATATGTCAAAAAGGAGTCTTTTTTTGATGAACTAAGAGGTAGACAATATAGATATTTTGTGAAATAGTTTTTTTTGTTTCCCAGTTTCTAAAGACACTAATAATATACAGATATAGAATGGAATTTGTGATGTTATGTAATAAATATACTTGTACCATTGGGGTGTTACCTTTTTAGTACTTTTAATTTCTTGGTGACACCTATTTTGTGTTACCTTTGTTCTATTCTACCCTCATGGTTTAGTTTTTTAAATGGCTTAAAAGGTGGATCCTTATGATACCTCATATATGATATGACTATGTTTCAATAACTTACGTATATATATTGGAATATTCCTATGTAAATTTGGTGACTACCTCTTCGTGTATTGTGATTGAGGACTTGCTTTTTTTCCTATGGAACTCTGGGAGACCATTGGGGGTCCTAGAGTCCCTACCGCGTATTGTTATACTCACCCCTGCACAGGCTACACCCACACCATATTGTGTCTTGTGAAAACGTTGTACAAAGTTGATCGAGGTTGTCGGAGCCGGGACTTGACAATTCTCAATGGTGGTCTATTTGAAGTGACGTGACACAGTTACTACTAATCGTGAGTTGTACCTACCCTTCAAGTAGGATCTACAATGGATGTTTTAGAAACTTTTTCTCTTTTCTTTTATACTTTTATTTTTCAGTTGGGCTTGTATTCTGGACCCTTTAATTTCAGTACACACTTTACTAAATTTTTTTACTTCCGGATTTCTTCATGTTGTGTTCCTGGATTGTGTGTTTGTACATAATTAAAGGAAATGCCTTCATATTATAGTGATATTCCATTCGAGTTCTCGTAAAAAACTTGGACTATGTATGTCAGGCTTGGGGTAGTTATAGCTTGGGCCATAGGGGATGGGTTGTGATAATAAATCATTTAAACTAGGAATCATTATTTCATGACTAGATTTTGTAAAGAAGAACTAGTTGAAATTGAACATGAAATTGAAAAATATCTCCATTAAAAAATCAAGACATATAGATATTGTCATTAATGATAACTGAAGAACACCTTTTAGAACCTCATGTGACCATAAACCAATCAAAAATTGAACCGAATCAAACCCTAGAAAACATGCCTGTATATAATCAAACCTTAGAAGAACTGAAAACCCTAGATGTAGAGTACCAAACTGCATACATTCAATTTCCCAACGAAGAATCCGTTTTTGATATGAGATCAGGTCACATCCACCTTCTTCTTAAATTTCATAGTCTTCCTAGTGAGGACCATCATAAACACATTATGATGTTTCACATAGTGTTCTCTAATGTGAAACTACCAAATGTTTCTGAGGACCTAATTAAGTTTTGGGCCTTCTATTTCTCACTATATGGTGCATCCAATGAATGAATATACTCTCTTCCTATCATAATTGGGGGATATAATGACATGACGAAACACATTTTACAGATGTACTTCCATTCCTCTTGAACTGCATCTATTAGGGATGAAAATTTTGGAATTATGAAATTACCAGGAGAGAGCCTTCATGAATACTGAGATAGATTCATAAAGGTTTTCTCAAGGTACCCCCACCACCAAATTTATGAACAATTATTAATCAAATACTTCTCTGAGGGACGTGTCCCCATAGATCGTTGAATTATAGATGTTGCAGCAGGGTGGTACACTTGTAGAAAAAACATCTTCCACTGCTCATGACATAATAGAAAACATGTATCAAAATGAACATCAATTTTGTAAATGAGAAATGTCACCAACACTTAGATTTCATGAGGTAATTAATTCATCCCTAGAACAAATGGGATAAAATAAACTGGATGAGATGGATACCTTTCTATGTAAATTATCTCAAGCACAAGAAAACTCGCACACTACTTTTATTCCATTACATTGTGGTATTTATTATGATAACAAGAAATTTTCTAACTACTAACCAAAACACAAGGATTCATCTGAGTCATGTGTATCAGTATTCTTAGGGAATCCTTTTCAAAAAACCTCACCCATCATGTAAGAACCATTTAGGCTAAATCCAAACCCCGAGTGGAATTCCCTACCACAATACCAATAAACAGGAAACAGAGAAACCCCATGAAAAATGATATAAAAAAGGCCCTGGTATAAAATATTTTTATCCCTAAACATCTCAGAATAATCCTCCTCCTCATACCAAATTTAAACCAAGCCTTGAGGACATGGTGAAGAAAATGGCATCTCAGAACCTCCAGTTCCAGAAAAACCAAAAATTATCTATTCAAGACCTGTAAACTCAAGTGGGGGAATTAGAAAACACCATCAGTGAGAATTAGACACACGAATATTGAAGAATACTATCCCAAACCATTTCACATCTAAAGGAAAAATGTAATATATGTGCAGTTATACTTTATAGTGGTAAAGACATTTCTCCTTCTTCTGATTCTATGCAACAAGTTTTACACCGTCTTAAAAACACTATTTCTCCACCCATAAAATATTCTAATAAAAAAAAGAGATATCAAATTATGATTTATGATTCAAATGAAAAATAAATTCATCATACATTCCCTGAAAGACTCTCTAAAGACAAGAAAAATTATAATAATTAGATTGATACTAAAATAATGGATACATTTATAGAAGTTCATGTTAATATTCTTTTATTGGATGCAGTCGAACATATTCCTCATTATGAAAAATTTATTAATTAAATTTATACCAATAGAAGAAGTCTGAAGAGAATGAGAGGGTAAACATGGGGAGGAATATCTCAGCCTTGATTCAACCATAAATGCAAAATACGTGCAAGAATATAAGAACATTCATTCTACCTTGTACTATAGGGGATATATATTTTTATATGCTATGTCATATTTAGTTTCTTATATTAATGTAATGATTCACTTTGTGTACACCTCTCTAAACGGTTTATATCTTCATCCAACATGTATTGTCATGAAACACTGCAAACTGGAGTACTACTCATCCAAAAAAAAGTGAATGAGGATGTCCTTTTAAGAGTGAAGAATCTAATCTTCCCCACTGATTTCTATATTATTGAGATGGAAGAAACCTAAACCCATGGAAATTCCCATAATATACATGATAGGACATTTATTAAAATATCAATGATGATCATAAATGTTCATAATGGTATGTTGTTCATGGATTTTGGTGGAGTGAAGGTATGTTTTACAATCCATGAGGCTTTGAAACACCCCATTGAAGAGTACTCCACTATTTTTGTCCATTTGATAGATGTGATCTAAAACAATCCACAATTACACAATTCTCTCCTCAACCCATAATATGATAGATTTTAATTTCCTCTACCCTTGTATGATTTCAGTTTGTATTCACGTTTAGAGTGTTGTGTGGGATCTAAAAAGTGAAACTGTTGTGATTTAATGGATGAGTGTGTTCATTCTGAGTTACCCATGATCGTCGAGGATTATAAAAATATCATTTCAATAGATTCTCTATTATTAAATATAAATATGTGTAGATAGAGTGTTTAATGGACCTCACTTCCCCTAGATCCCATCCCTTAGTCCAAAAACCACTATTTTTATAATTAAAACCACTTCCATCGAATGTAATATATTCCTATCTTGAAGGTATTGACCAGTTTACCGTTTTTACTTCAAATAACCTCTCTAAACATGCGGAATCAAAACTGCTCAACCATTTGAGAGAGTGTAAAAAGGAAATAAGTTAGACATTGGCTGAAATTATTGATATTATCCCATCTATTGGTATGCACCATATACTTTTGGATGATGAGGAAAATGATATAATATAATTTCAATGCTGGTAGAATACCACTCACCGTGACGTGGAAAAATTTGATGTTAGTAAATTACATACTGCAAGGATTATTAATCCTCTATCTGATAGTAAATGGGTTAGCCTAGTGGAAACTGTTCCAAAAAAACCCGAAATAATAGTTGTGTCTAGTTAATGTAATGAATTGGGTTCACCACAAGTGAAAAATAGTTAGTGAGTCTGTATTGACTATCGTTGACATAATGAATCCACATGGAAGGACCACATTATACCACCATTCATTTACCAAATGATAGAACGATTGGTTGGTATGTATCATAATTGATTCCTTAATGGATATTCGGATTATTTTTAAATCCCTATAGCCCCTAAGGATCAAGAAAAAACAACATCTACCTATCTATTTGGCACATTTGCATACAGATGAATTCCTTTTATTCTATGTAATGATCCTATTACCTTTTAGTGATGCATGTTGATTATTTTTTCTATGTACCTTGATAGTTTAATGAATTTCTTTATGGATGATTCCATGGTATATGGTTCTTCTTCTTAATATTGGATGGAACACCCCGGTTTTATCCTCCGCTACTGGATTGAAAAATATCTTGTTTTTAATTATGAATAATTACATTATATAGTTTAGCGGAAGATTTTCGTCAAGCACATCATTTGAAATAAGTAAATTCATATTGATAATTCTAAAATTATATTAACATAATCTCATACATATGAAAAATGCATTCGTTAGGTGCAATAAATCTAGGGTCATGCTAGTTTTTACCACTGATTCATTAATGACTTTAGTAAGATTACCCTTCCCTTATCCTAATTACTACAAAATGATTATATGTTTTTGTTTGATAAAAATTATGAGGATGCATTATTTTCACTAAAAATGAATCTCACATCACCACTAATTATCCATATACAATGGTTGTATCTCTCTTTTGAACTTATGTGTGACGCCTCTAACTTTTTAGTTCGAGTAATTTTAACAAAAAGTGTTGAAAATGATACTCTTGTCATTGTGTATGCCTAACGTACCCTTGAACCTTCCCAGAAAAAGTACACAACCACTGAAAAATAATATCTTATATTGTGTTCACATTATAAAAAATCAATTCATATCTTATCTGGTAAAAATTAATTGTCTTCTCTGATCATGATGCCTTTTGTTTCTTCTTAATAAAACTTGAATCCTAGCCCCACCTCATTCGGTGGATGCTCCTCCACCAAGTGCATGACCTTGGGATTTCTAAAAATAGAGTAGTTTAAAATTTCGTAGGTGAACACATAATAGGATTTCCCCACCATTGGACCATCATGTGAACTCACCCCTCCCCATTAAAGAATTATACCCTCTTATGAACCATTGCGATGTTGTGGATCTTACCCCCTAGAATGCAGACATTGTAAATTTCCACGTTACATCCGGGGTCCCTAAAAATTATTACAAATCAAAATCCCAGATACATAACAATGATTATCAGTTGTACATTAGGGATGTACCATATTTTTTGGAGATTTTTAGGAGACCATGTAGTTCATCGGTGTGTCCTCGATAATAAGTTCACCACTTTTTTGACCTTCTACCACACTTAAGAATGTGGGGACCACATTGGCTCTCAACATACAACACAAAAGGTACATTACACAGAACATTATTTAGAAACATTTTATAGTGATTATAATAGATTTTTAATGTCCTATTGTTGTTTCCGATTCACAGGGAATATCTCCAGAGGAATGAAATGCCCAAATATCCCACGTTATGTTGTGAAATTTTTTATGCACGGGGAATCGACTTCATGGGAACTTCTTCAAAATCATTTCACTTTTTTTACATCATATTTGATGTTGAATATGTATCTATATGGGTGGATTCAAATTCCAGTAGGACTGATGAATCTCGAGTGGATTTTGAGTTTTTGAGGTCTAAATTTTTTAGAATGTTTGGTTTCTTGAGATTCATCATCAGTGATTAGGGATTAAATTTTTGTAATCATAACATGAAAAATATTATTTTTAAGTATGTGGATTATTATAAGGACTCCACAAAAAATCACCCACAAACTACTGGACAAGTAGGAATCCCAAATCGAGAAGTTAACAGAATCATGGAAAATTGGTAAAACCCAATTGGAATGATTGAATTTTTTTCCTTGGAAGATGCAATTTGGGAGTACCGTAGAAATTTTAAAATCTCAATAATAATGTCACTATATAGAATTGTTCTTTGAATGGCTTGTCACTTAACATTAAAGGTAGAAAACATTGGATATTGGGCTTTTAAACAATGTAATATGAATCTTTTAGATGTAGGGGAGCATAAAATGCAACAGATTCTAGAGTTGGATGGAATTAGATGTGAAGCATTTGAGAACTATCTAATCAATAAAGTGAAGAAAAAGGTTATCCATGATTCCATGACTCATCTGGGAAAGATTCATATTGGTGAGATGGTTCTAATGTATAATTCCATGCAAAAGATCCACCTAGGTTTACTTCGTTCTCGATGGATTTTTCCATATAACATTACTGATATTTACCCTTTTGGTTCAATACATGGTTTGTATGAGAAGAATGGGAAAAAAATTAATATTAATGGGAAGAATCTCAAACAGTTCTATGAGGATTTTAAAATTCATATTGTAGAGGAAATCCAATTTATAGATTCCACATATGACACCACATAGCTCACATTCCTTTTTCCCTAACTTTATCTACTTTATTATTTATTTAAAACACTTTAAATGAGGTTAATTTAACTTTTAAGAGTGGGGGAGGGTGACATGTCAGATTTAGGATCAAAAAATAAAAATAAATTAAAAAAATTAAAAAAAATCATGTTTTCATTTTTTATTTCGTTATATTCTATTTTTAGATAATAATTGATCTAAAAAACTATGTCCAAAATCATTTTCATGCATTTGTCGATTGTGTAGAAAATGTAATTGTTCTTTGGAATTTTTTTTCAAATGAATGTTGATATGGAAAATATTTCTATAATTTTTTTAAAGTAATTCTTTGGTGTTTAATGGGTTTTAGAATCACATGCCTCATTATAACAAACCAATATTTTAATATCTTACCCAAGAGAAATTATAATCCATTTATTGCATATTTTTTCATTTAATCACTATAATGAGAGTCTCGGGTCATGTATAGAAAATTAATAATTCCGTGATTCTATCGGAATCCATATGATTCATGTATGTTACATTCATGATAAAGGTAACCGTTCATTAAAAATAATTTTTTTAAAATTATCCACCATTTTCAGCAACCATTACATTTTATCATTTTTAAGCCTTAGGGATCATGAAATGCATGTTAGGTAGCAACATTACAAGCTAATTTATCCCTATATACCCATCTATTGTGTATATTCTTATATTATTTTTCACAAGTGTGGGAAATATGTTTTCTCAACGGGAATTCTGGGAAGGGAATCACTGTTATGGGTTTATATAAACGGGGCCTACATTTTTTTTGGTCAATAGGATAACATGACATATTATATCATTATTTTACACAAGTCTCCCTCTTTATATCCAAATAAACTATATATTAAAAAATATATGTATATTAAAGAAAACTGAACAAAATAATTAATTGGATAATAGAGGATGTTTAATCATTATTATTCACATCTTGGTTTTGACCTACACAAATAGATGATGGGGATAGTGAGTTAGAGGTATTATAATTTGAGAGGGGGTGAGTGTGTACATTAATTTTGAACACTTGCAGAATTTTGACTTTCATTGTACATTAGAGATAAAACACTCTTCTTCTGCCTCATATTTTTAAACATTAAATCCTAAAAACCCTTGAACATTATACAAAATTGTTGGAAGTCCTCTTTAGTGGCACAATAGTTTCTGCTGGTATGGAACTGAGAATCATGGAATGATTATGGTAAGTTCACATGATCTATAGTAAAAGTGATTAAATATACTTTTTAATGTTCCTTGAGTGATGATGGAAAAATTTTAGTTGAGGTAGGTCATGACGTGTTTCATGGGTGAGCAAATGAAGTTGAAAAAATATGAACATTTGATAATAAATAATATATTAAAATTGATTCCATTGACAAGACATGGTGAATTTCATTTCAAAAGAATCATTTATTTTTCCCCAAAATTAATTTAGGAATTGGACATATTATGATATTATACTTTTCCTAGGAGTGAAAATTTTTATGAGTTAGGGTGTGATCGTACCATGATTCACTATTTTATTTCACCCTTATTCCAAAGTATTAAGTTTATTTTTTATTGAAAAATTACAAGTACAATAACAACTTTCACTCCATGAATGATTAAATTATTTTTTAACATTTATAAGAAGAAATATTTTACTTTTTCTGATAATTTTATTATATGTGGAGGTGATTTGGAGGACCCATGATAAAGTCCATGAAAAATGGGCCAATATGCACATGGTTCAAGCACACCAGTTAAATAAAATCCATGATTCTTGAAATCATTGAATTAAAATGGGATTAAACCTAGTTAAATGATCCAAAATATAATGATCTACATTTCATATTAACGAATGGCATCCCAATTCATGCATCAAGTGGCCCATATAGACAGATATGTCCCAAAAAACTAATCTACACGAGGTCAAACATTGCATCCGTATTTTTTCCATATCACTTATTATACTCATTTTCTAGCAGAGAATGTTTACATGGATTTAGAGAAGGTGTCGGGAAATAACTTTGTACATTTATCCAAATTTATTTTTCACATTCTGACCATCCAAAACCATGGTCAAACATGACTCGTGAAATAAGGGTTCCCAAAAGCACAACCCACTTTTCATATTATTTGGCACCTTGGGCACCCCATTTTGTAGTTAGACTATGAAGTAAGATTCTGCAATTTTGGAGTCCAAAAGGTTTATCAAAATTATCTTTATATATTCAATAAGTTATGGGAAGTCCAAATTAGACATCTTCTTCTTCCTCCCATCCCATGGATTTCTAACCCCATTATGATCACTAGGGGAGGAACGTGATGTAATATCGATCATCATATTTGTATTATTTTGAATGATATTTATAATTATATGTTTTATGTAGTTTTTATTCATCTTATATTTCTATTTAAATGATTTATATACTGTTATGTAGTACTAAAACCTAAATGATCATGTTTTGAGGTACCATTTCATGTGTTGTTTCACACATTGTTCATCCATTTTTCCTCCCTCATTCAACTATTGCATTTGTGTGGTTCATATTATTCAATTAAACTCAAATAAGAACTATAAATTCCATGTAATTTTACTTCATGGAATAATAAAGAAATAGTATTCAAACCTGGAAAGCCTATTGAGTTCTTCATATGTCTCTTTGGTGAGTTTTAGTTATGATGTCGAACCCAAATCACCCAATCATCGCCATTGATCAATGAATCAATCTATGTTTATGACTAAACCCTTCGAGGTATCATTGTATAAACTCAGTTACATTATTTTAATATATGTTAAAAACTATGGATTAGAATACCTATACTATTTCTCTTGATGTGATTAATGATGAGAATCACGATACTCCCCTAGGTTTACCACATTTAATTAAACTTTTTGATTTTAATATTTGTTTCATTATTTTTTATTACATTGTCATTTTTAGTCATCAAACACAAGTTTTTTTAAATCCCATTATCCTTCTATTTTCATAATCAAAGTCCACTATTTATATTAAAGATCTAAGGCTTTATCAAGAGGCGAGCCTGGGTTTGTTCCATACTTCATGAATTTTATTAAAAATTAATCAACTAATATGACACGCTCGACAACACGATCATTTATTAAACTCCTTTAATTTCTTGGGTTATGATATGATAAATGTTTTATGATTTTTGGACACATAACTTTATATATTATGATATAGGTTTCACCTATATCTCACTCCAATGCATTAGGTAATAATATATATTTTATGAGAACAATGGGTACATGTGTGGTTATCCCAAGCCCAAAGGGAATGTGAATGGATGGTTAGACAAAACCCAAATAAGACGGTGCACACATTATTAACTCATATCTGAAAGATGGAACAAAAGAGTTTATCCAATTCTAGATGTGGGAAAATGGGAGGTTATCTGAATCCTAACATGTTATGAATGTCTTAGTGGGTATCCATGGAAAAATATTCTTTATTATTATGTTTATACCACAACATTGGGGTTTATTCCAATGATTCCCTTGAATCCGATTATTCAATTAAATTATGATCAATGTATTAGGAATATCCAATCTTTCTTCCATTACTATTTTTTATGATATATATCATGTTCTGTGTGAAGATAATAATTTTTGTTTATTACCATATAACTTTATTCCTATCTTATGATTTTATATTGTCATAGATTGATATCTATTGTGTTTACACCTACTGATAATCCATGATCAGCACTTATTATGATTAATTTACTAGAATATGAAGTAAGGTTTTATTTAGGGGTTGTCTTTAGAAATTAATAAATAGGAAGAATAGTATTGGAAACATGAAGAATCATTCTCAAAATTACATGATTTTGAACCATGACTCCAAATATATTACACTATTATGGTACTCAGGAATGTGTTTGTGCAATGAAAAAAAATCAACTAAATATATATAATATCCATGTAAGATAATATTTTTTAACTATTTTTGGTATCGGAATAATGGATAAGTTAATATTTGGAATCCATAATGAAAATAAATTAGTGAAATCCTAGATTTCATGCCTATCTATATGTTTATCTATGAATAAATGTATATGAGACTATCTTGGAATATTTTTGAAGGACTGAATGAATTGATTCTATGAAATTACATATATATATGTATTCTAAATATGGATGTGGATTCTATATATGTGTACATATAGGTAAAAAACCAAAATAAAAGTATTGAGTTAGACTCGATCATGAACTAGTGCATGAAAATGGCCCTAGTTACATTCCCATTTTGGCACTACTAGAAGATATTATTTGGAAATTCACAAACTCTATATAAATATTCATTAATGATTTAAATATGATATGAATTTAAATGAATCAGGGTTATCCTATGGTATCATTGAAAAAAAATAAGGTGACATGGATTGGACAACCTATATGTGGTTTTCATGATAAATTTCCCATAATGACTATTGGTTCTCAAACTATTCTTTTTGGTTTTATTTAATATTTATACTATAAAAGAACTGAGTAAAAATTGATTATGAAGGAATGATTTTTGATAATTAGTCAAATGGGATCATGACTGGAGTAAAAGATTTAGTGATTTTGACTAATTAGTTTTCCTTGAAGATGATTAACAACATGAAACATAAACAACTATCAGTATCATTGAAGAAGTTAAGGAGAAATTTTCATTAAGATATCAGGTTGTAGAGGCCATAGATGACGAAGATTAAGTTTTCTGTATTACAATAATGTGGAATAAATCAGTATATGTATTTTATTATTGGAATGAGAAAATTCCTTATCTTTGGGGTATAAAGACACAAATTATGGAATTTATGAAGAAAAATAAAATCTATAGTTGACAAAATGGATGAGAATATTGGTCTCCCAATGTTATTATTTGGTGATAAATTTTATAAATATATAATTAATGGGAATAATGATAATTGATTCCCTAAGGGGAATGACAATGACGATATTAATTATGGATGTGCGAGTTATGGTTTTTAAATTGATGAATATAAGACTACAATTTATATATGAATTGTAAGGGATATTTTAACAATATTTTATTTGTTAAACACTAAAAGAATGATTAAATAAATTTTTATGAATTTTAAAAAATGTTTCAGATTTCATTCTATTTGAAAATTTTATTAATGAATATGTTGATGAACACTAGTTAATGGATTAAAGATGAGGTGGAACATTTTTTGTTTTAATATATTGGATGTACTAAATAAGGAAATATATAAGGATTTTTGGTATAATTTATTCATTAAGGATGTTAATGGGATTGTAAAATGGTATTAAGTACCTAGAAAATTGATTTAATGGAATTGTAATATTTTTAGATTAAGGGATGATAACCATTATCATTTTCCCAGGGATAAAAAAATTATTACATTTTTGATAAGATGATGATTGATATGGATAATGTATTTTGGATTTTTTTAATGTCATTTGAATATTATATTATATGTTGAAATGGTTGCTGATCTAATAGCTTATTATGATAAAATAAAATTGTATCAATGAAACATGTTAAATAATTTATGCATTTATTAAATGGATGAGGAATCATTCATTTTACAATTGTGACTTAAGGGTAATTTTATTTATTACCAAGATCCAATAATTGATAATACAATGTTATTCAAATATTTAGAATGTTACTATTATGATATTCCAAATAATTTTTTAGTATTAATGTAAAGTTTCATTTTTAAAATTATGATTCTATTCTAAATTCAAAATTTTGGATAGGTTATAAGGATATCCATATATGGGATGGTTTATGTTGAAAATCAATTTTTTTTGAGATTATAGTATTAAATAACTGTAATATGATTTATGTGTAATCGAGGATCAATTTTATTTTATTATCATAAATAGAGATAGATATAATGAATTACAATTCTATTTATAAAACATATGATATGTTATTAATTTAGACATAACAAAATTCATCTTCACTTCTAGTAGTTATATATCCAGTTGAAGTTTAGTAAAGAATAACCAAATGATTGAATTGTTCCTAATAATAAAAAGTTATTGCGTAAATATATTTTCATATGTTCTCATCCTAGATAGAAATAATACCCAATCAATAATAAAATTACCATAAAATAATAGGGTGGACTTATTACAATCATATTTATGATATCATTAACGTTTTTCAAATCTCATAGTTTTAATGATTTTTAATTTTTAATTTTCTCTATAACAAGTTCTATATCAATCAATAACCATATTTGGGTGTTTTCTCTTATATGTTCATTTTTTCAATTGCAATATACTTTATTTTATTTTGAATCCTAGTATATATTCTTAATGATGAATTTCACACAAGTTATTATGTCATTATATAGTATGTTTTATTAACCATTTTTGTGATGTTGGTGTTTATTATCAAATTTTAAAATTATAAACCATTAATGAGAGAGATATATTTTTGGGGATAAATTTACATGAAACACTAATATTTTCTCATCTATCACACCATATCTAGTTTATCATTCATTACATGCAACATCAAGTTTAAATGAAACGTGTAATACTATTAAAATTTCATCATTTAATATGATATTTATCAACTAGATATTGGGATCGAAGGTGTGAATAAGATTAAAATGGCATTATAAATATATTGTTTAGACATATATATATAATTATTTATTTATTTATTTATTTACCATTTAGTTATAAATTAAATTAAACACCGACTTAAAATGAAGGAATCAGTTTCTGAATAACAATTTTTATGCACATTAATGTGTTTCACCACAAAATATTTGAAGAAACAATTATGGTGATTGTTTTTAATGAATTTTATATATAAAATATTAAATTAAATATTAAATTTTCATCTTTTTTTATATATATTAAATATATGAGTAAATCCAATTTCACCCTAAATAATAATATTTTTATAAAAAACATTTGTTTCAACTTATATCATAAAAAATATATAATTAATTTTTTAAAATTTTATGAAATTTATTTTAAAAATAATTAATAATTTAAAAAATTTGTATATAAAATTAGATAATGTTTTATTTGTTGTATTATTCTAAAAAGATTCATTTATTAACGAATAGTGAAAAATACTAAATTTTAATTGATAATTTATTTTTAAATTAAATTAAATATATTGATTACATATATATTTTAATTTTTTTTTAAAAAATTCGTTCAATATTCTATAATGTAATAGAATTTTTTTCATTGTTGTTAATTTCTCATTGGAATTGAAAATAAATTATTTTTTTCAATATTTTCCCTTTAAAAAGTTTCATTCTCATCATGCATGGGGGGTTTCATAAAATTCAAAAAATTATGTAAATACAAAAATGTATTTGAAATTTGGAATTATAAAAATATATATTATCATGTAATAAAAAATAAAATTTTCACAATATTTATTAAAAATATAATGTTAAAACAAATTATGGTGCTTATAGATATAAATGATTTTTTTCATGTTGCATGAGTTCGAATAAAATTTAATTTTTTACACATTAGCCATTTTTTATTTAATAAATTGGATTTAAAATGTAAAATCAGTTAGTATAAATATTATAATAACTAATTTTTATTATAATTCCTAAAGGATAATTTATTTTTGAAAATGAAATTATATAATTTAATATGGTAAAAACATAGAGGTTAATGTTTATTAAACACAATGTATATAGGTCAATTTTTTTAAAAATGTTATATTTATATCACATAGAGGATTAAATAAAAAATAACCTCTCTCACATATTTTATTGATAAATATTGAAGTCATATTAGGTATGATTTCCCTCCTAATATTGAATAATTTTTAGTATATATTTAAATGTCACTAATACCAAAATATTGATGGACACTAACTCTCCTCACAAATTCACTGATCTTAAGAAATTATCTCAAACAAAAATAAAAATAATTCTTCCCCACATTCTTCATCTCATTATGTAATCCATTGTTTTTCAAAAAAATCCAACATAGTAAGAATTTTTTGAAAACTCAAAGGTTATACATTGAGAAGAGATAATTCTTATCATTGGGAAATATTATAAATTTCACCCTCGAGCCCATTAAATTATTATTATACCATGATGATATATTAAACTAAGTGTCATCAAAATAATGATATGATTTTATGTAATATAAATTACGAAAAAATATCTTCACTACCATCAAATGGGTTATGAAATCATCTTTCATGTGTACAGTGGACTATTGGCTCATGAACTAATGATGATTGTTTTTCCATTAACACCTATCTTGACTATACATAAATATAGATTTATTATTTAGATATAATCATTATTGTATTTATATTTCAAATAATTCTTTCATTACAATTGGTGGGTAAAAGATAATGCAACTTCTTTTTGTGGAAAACGAACTCCTTGTAAGGAGATGTGATTTTTTCATGCTTTACGTGGAAGGTAATAAAGATATTTTGAATCAATATATATGATATAAAAATAAATATATATATATATATGATATATTTTTAGGATATTTAATATATAAATTATTTATTTATGCATGATATATTATTTATCGTTATTAAATTTTTTCTATTTTGAAAATGAAAACAATGTTTATGCTTACATACAACATACTGTCATCATGAATAATGTTTCTCATTTTTATCACTTAATATTATGTGGTAATATAAAAATTTGTACACTTAATTTCTTTAATATACATATCAAAGATTAAAATATGTATATAACTAAATAATTTTTTATATATATGTTTTTCTAGTATAATATGTAAAAACAAATATGAAAGACCTAGTAATTATTCCATGACATTTAACTATATCAAGAAATTGTTAAGAAACAGGTAATAAAAGTGAATAATGAAATTATATAATATATGATGTATATATTTTTGTTTATTAAATATATTTTTAGTGAAATTATATTTATTATACTTCTGGTTTGATCATGTATGAAATATTTAATATATTATGGAAAGATATTTATTGTCGACTTTTTACTTTAATGTGAATCATGCTGTATAAAAAATCAATTTACATTTATAGGGTATATATATTAATTATTAATATATTTTAAAATAGTTATCCACATAAAAATTGGAATTTAAATATCCTTATTAGTATAACTATTTTATGGTGTTAGGGTTCAAAAGATATCAAAATCAATAAGGAATGTTTATCTCAATTTTCTTTCTTTGGGATATAAGTTCTGTTATGCACCTATATTATTCTATAATGTGTATATACTTCCTATTTTATTTTTTATATTTTCAATATCACTACTTTTCTTCTATTAAAGGGTTAATATAATTTTATTTATTCATGGGGCTTAAGAATCATTATTACCAATGTTGTAAGAGTTTTATTTTAGAATCTCATAAGTTATCAATATTGTTTGTGATTATGCCTACACTAATGAAATCATCTAATAAATCATTATATAACATAAAAAAATTTATTATATGATTTTATGTCTTATAATATATTATTTCCCTTTATTTTACTATCTTTATTTAATTATGAGTTGAAAATAATGTATCTTTCAAAAAACCTTTTTGTTGATAACTCCTATTTATCCAAAATATGGTTTTCTAAAAATGCATTAAATAGTTTTTAAATTTTTTATCTATTCAAATATAATATTTTCCTCATGAAATTTTTTATATTTATTTTAAATAAACAATTATGTGTTCTCAAGTATTTCTTATGTGAAAACTAGTTCAAAAATATTATATATGTTAAAAAGTTTTTTATGTAGAAATAATAGTTTTCATAAATAAATGTTTTAAATGATATTTTAAAATAATTTTACATATAATATGAAGTCTATTAAGGTTACCTATTTATTACTATAGATATAATATAAGGATAACATTCTTATTATTTTTTATAATGTTTTATTATAACTAATTTTTTATTAAACTTATTTATCATCAATTGGTTATTCCCAGATAAATGTATTACGAACCGTACTAATTTATCCTAAGTTATGTCTTGATTAAATGATAAAATGATTATGGAACCATTATCTTTTCCATATCTAAATATATGATGAAATTTTTATGACACCCATTTTATTTGATTGTTTATGTTATGGTAAATGTTTTATGATTTTGTGGCACATAAATTTATATATCACGTGATGGGTGGGACCTATATTATATTGACCAAATGCTTTTACACATATTATTAGCTACTTTTTTTATTATTTTCTATGAAGAAAAATTAATGATAAAAATCCCTCATGTCTATGGAAGACTATTTAAATATTTGAGAAGGTTGATATAAAATAAATAATTTTATTATCTCAATAAATATCTCATAACTATCTTTAAACTATTATAACTACATAACATAACCAAAGAAATTCACAGAATAAAGGGATTAGATACATTTTTTTATAAATGAGTAATCATAGGAATAAATAATTACATAGTTAGAATTGATAACAAGATAACATAAATGAAATGACTTGTGAATAAAAATATAGAAGCATATCATAAATAAAATGAAATTAAATTATCAAAGAAATATTCCAATGTGCATGAAAAACATAATATAACATAAACCAGAGTAAAAAATAACTACCAAAATCATATCAAAAGGTACATAAAGTCCCACAATAAATTAGTTTTACCCCATAATCCCATATATGAAGTATAACGAGACTAATAATTACCCAATTAATTGTAGTTCTATTTGGGCACACCCCTCGTTACATGTTCATGAATATGTGTTCCAAAATAAGAAATCAATCATAAGAAATAAACATAAGTTTCACCCATTTAATGTAATGAGAATCATAATCCTATCATTTGAAAAAAAAATAGTTTATCATATTATAATTTATGAAAAAAATTATTTAAATCATAAATGGACATTCATAGTTGATTAATAATAATAGATTAGGATAAATGATGTACAAATAATTTGAAAACATTTAAAAAGAGTAGTTTAGTGTCCATGAAAATGTGCCTCCTAAGATGAGTTTTTAGAGAATATTATATGAGGCTTTAAAATGGGTATTAAAATAGAAATATATATAATCGCATAAGTGAAATAAATATTTTTTAAAATAATTTGGATTTTATGTATAAATCATATACATTTTAAAACATTGAATTGAGTGGTACTACGAAAGAGGAAAAGAAAAGATAGATGTTCCCTTTAATCATTTTTACAATGGGATATGAGAATTGAATCTCAGTATGAGTATATCGTAGTAAAAAAATCATTAAATAAATATGATAGACTTGTTTTCAAATAATATTATGAATATATAGAATTTTTATAAGAATAAATATGTTATAAATTTATGTAGATAGATAGTGTACAAAATTGAATGGTAAAATTGAGTTTTAGAAAGAACCCTTAACTTATGTCCAAAAAAAATATTCAATTTTGATCAATGTCATGTATAATGAAATTATATTAAATAATTATATAAATTAAAAAAAATATTGTTTAATTTAATTAATTTAATTTTATTAAGAAAATTTATGAAAATTTCAATGAGTTCCAAAGGACAATGTTATCACTCTATGAGCATTCATTTCATTGATTCAGGTTCAATTCAATATTGTAAAATAACTGAAGATCCATTAAAATTTCTATAATTTTCTTGATGTATTATAATATATTATTAATACACTTCTATATTTTTAAAGTTATCCAATATATAATAATTTTTTTAATAGGGATTATTTATTAGAAAAAATGTTAATGATAATTGGTGTATTTATTTTTGGTGGTTTTTTCCATCCACCATGATCTAGATTAATTATACTGAATAATTTTTTTTCATTTATTTCTAGAAAATTAAATAAGTTATAATAAACATATTAAAATATTAAATAACAATAATAATTATTTTAATAATATCCTGGAAGGTGGTAATGAAAAAAGAAAAATCTTTATCCATGGAAATGATTATTTTAAATAATTTGGACAAGATTTCCATTTCATTGAATAAGAAGATATGAGAAAATTGTTGTATAGATGATAAAAAATTATAAATAAATGATTTAATTACATTCTTGGTAATTTTGGTATTATAATTTTATGGATTATGAGTGCTTCAATAATGTATAAGGTGAAATTAATTCAAAAGGGATGATTTAAGAAAGTTACCTCTTGAATATCATCTTCTAGAAGAACACAATAAAGAACATTGAATTTGAAATTGGATGATATAATTAGATATTAGATTTTTAAAAGAGCCTTTGAAAGGATATTTGGTATAATATTGACAAGATATATGGCTTATATTGTGTGATTATATGGGTTGGTTATGTGGGACATTTATTGGGGGAGGAGAGGGGTGTTGTTCATTATTTAATCCACTAGTATACTATTTATTCTAAAAAAACATCAAAACTATTCATTAATATGACTATATATAAAAAATGGTACATAATATTTAAATTAATGTGCGATTAAATCATCCATGAATCAAAAATTCAGATATTTGGATTATAACGGTAAATAATGTAAATTATTGTATTTTTTATTTAACAAAAATTAATTTTTTTAAGATAAATAAAAAAAATCACCATTACCCTTTTATTATTTTATGATCTAAAAAATTTAATATATATTTTGAAATTATTTCTATAAATATGATTAATTAAACTATAAAATTAATTAATAATTTTTAGAAAAAATATATAGTTTATGATTATAATAAATATTTTACACTTTAACAAATTAATTAAGGTAAAATAACATTATTATAAAATTACAATACAAAATAATATTACATTAATAATATTATTTATGAAATTATTTTATCTATGCAATTATATTAATTAAAATTTAAAAATATACATTGGAATTTTATAAAAAATACTAACACAAATTTTACCCTTTTTGAAATATTAATTTATATATACCATGATATAAATATTACATTTTCTATTAAAAATATAATTAAATTTTATTTTATACATTCATATTAGAGTTTTCTATACTAAAATCTATTTTACATAACCTAATAGTTAGATTACTATTCAGATGGCTATATTTATAATGTCCATATAAGTCCATTAATTTCTATAAATTCCACTTATTTATTTATTTATATATTTATATGAATAATGATTTATTTTGTTATCTCTACTATTTATGTGGTTTATGAACAAATTATAAGAAATGGAATTCTATTAATAAAATTTTGTTTTGTTGTGTTCTTTATGTATAATGAAATATCCTTGTTGATATATTTTTTTACAATCTATGGAAAAAACTGATGATGGTATTTTTCCTATGTCTCCTCCACTAATTATAGTGTTTCAACTACATACATTTGGAAACACCATATTGACAAGAACATGTTAGTGTTATTATTACCTAGTACCTTATTTGTAAGATTGAAACCTTTCATCATCTACCCATTATAAGAGATATTTTTTATAGTTGTTTTATCCATGAGTTCATTACATGTGAGGGATCTAGTATGTAAATATTCAAGAGAAATATTTTTAATACATAATCTACCAAAGACATGGTTAGTGAAAGTGATAGTTTGTTTGGAACAAATCTGATGTGATAAAAAAATATATGGTTTAGATGTTCATTGAACATAGATTTCATTTCATTTTACATATCATGATCCTATTATATAGAGATATTGGAAAAATATATTATCACCATCCTCAAATACTACATCTCATTGATGATTAACTTTACGGATCTTCTATCGACTTTTTGAATACTTAATATGATGCATGATGATCATCAATTTTTTTTATTTTCTCAACCATTTTATGTCTTTGATGTATATTTTCTCTAATATAATCCCATCATGAAATGATATAAGTATTTTTTCTTAATTCGATTCGTATGTTACATCCCTGATGCATTTGTGAAAACCATTTTTGTATGATAACTCAACTAGAATAATATAATTTCTCCATCCAGCGTTGATGTACATTGATCATGTTTTGAACATTCCTTATATATTTTGAATTACCAGATCATATTTTCAATCAGTTTGGAAATAATAAGCAGGAATAAATATCAATTGAGTATTTAGACAATGCTGGATAATATTCTAGAACGTAAATTTAGATCTAAAATCATGATTAGATATAATCAAAAAATGTATCTCCATAAAAACATACAACTATTATGATTAATATCTATTCATGTTGGTCTATTGAGAGGTATTATGTAAAAACAATAATGTGATTACTCTCTATGAGTAAATCTACCACAACCCATATTTTATTATTTCTCGGGATATATTAAGGTATCCTATGAAAAAGAACATTGTAAGTTTTTCACATTTTCATATAGGTAAGGGTAATTTTAATATAAAAACCTTAACTTTTTTTCATTCATCATTCACTTTTTTACATAGAAGACACATTGATTTGTATTATGTGACTCACTTCATCATATTGTCACACTAATAGTTCTCTCATAGATATCATTTATATTTGTACTCAATAGATGAATTGTTAATTTTGAGCAATTTGAATCATTCAAAACCATATTTTTTGTCATTGTATTGGATGGTACACATAGTCAAGGACATATTATTAAAACTCCATTGTATTGCTATGACCCCAGTTACCCAGAGCTGGTGCATTATTACATAACATTTTCATGATCACAAGGGATAAAAATACCAAAATACTGATCCATTTTGTAGCCCTGGAAGTACAAGATACAATTAAAAGTTTTAAATTACATTATAAAATGAAAAAAAACAACAGTTTCTCCATTGACCAATTTTACCCACTAAACTATCCCTTCAGCTGAGTAATAAAATATGTTTTCACATCCTAGGAAAAATAAAACATAGAAAGGGTTGAGATCAGATCCTAAGTAAGGGTAACAATATTATGGAAACATTCTCGAATAAGCATAAACATTTAATGAAATTAAAATTATAAAACACAATCCTTTAAATCATAATATTCATCATAATATGGAAAATATAAATCAAATAGTTCCATTTACATATTAACAAAGATATTCTACCAGTCGAATAATCACAAGTAATATCAATAGCCAATTTCATAATGTCGGAATGCATAATTTCAAATATCATAACAAAATTGTCAAGGCCTTGTTCCAAGATTACAAATAAGATTTTTCCGATACCTTGTTCCAAAACACTACTTTTACTCATGAGATATACCAATGCATCGAGGAGCTATATTAGTCTCCACCCATCACATACTAAGTTCAATTCATTCTTTATATAAAAAGGTTTAATCATAACATATTCATTCGTATTAAAACTAGAATATAGAATGTCAATAAATTATCCATAAACCATGAATGGTGTAAAAACACTACATCCATAGTAAAACATATCACAAAACCACCAATAAAACATTAATTATTTGTACTATAATAATCAACATCAAACTACATTGTTTGGAAATTAAAAGAAAGATCTCTTTAAAAAATATTTGTTAACATAATGGTATAAATGAATTTAACCCATAGTATAGTAAATAGTAAAATTTATTTGAATTAAATTTTTAATAAAGCAAGGATGTTGATGATAAGGAGGTCCCAGTAGATACTTATGTATTAACAACCTCAGATAAGTAAAGAGATTGTAGAATTAACCCGAACATTTTAATTTTCCTTAGACGAGTGTATGTTAAACACCTATATAATATTTAAATCATTTTTATTAAAATATAAAATAGTCATTTACATAAATATTATATTATATATGATCTTCTAATATTCCTTAATAATATTTTAGTAGTGTCATAATTTTGACTGTTAAATGATTTGTTTTCCTTTATATGATTGGTTATATAATCAATTTTTATTATGGATATGATGTATTTGTTTAATATAAAAAATTATATTATGTTCATAATTATTATTTTTAATCATAAAATGAAAATCATTCTTGAATTATTACGATGAGGAATGAATCTGATCGTGTTTGTGGAGACGGTATTTAGTACGTACGCATTAGCGACAATATCATTAAATTTATGGGGAAATAATATGTAATGGGATAGTATATAATATACACCTAATAATTTTCATGTTATATTTATTATTTATATTATTTATACTCGTTATTATTCCCATCCAAATAATGAAGTGTTTGAATAACAAACTACACCACGACGTGGCGATGTAAAACCATATGTACACACGTATGGAGACTTTTAATTTCTAGGATGGATAGAATAACGAATATGGTTGTACCATATTTATAATCACATCACAGTATGTAGAAGATAGTGGAGTTAATATTTTGTTGTGGAAACAACCAAGAAAGAGGAAGTGGAAGAAGAAAAGGACTTGAAAGACGGTGGTGAAATTATTACCTCTTCTTCAGGTGTTTCCTTTTGAGTTCAGCAAAATTGATATGTAGGATTAATTTAAGATCAATTTAAGCCCTCTACATTGAAGGTAAGATAGATGAGTGGATATTTGGGTATGGTTTGGTGGCTCTAAATGGATTTAGAGGTCTGAAATTAAGAGAAGGTGAAGTACACTTTCATACGAAAGGTAATGGTCTCTTTAGGGAAATCTTGAAATATTATTTTATAATAAAATCCTTTTTGGTTTCTAATGGCTAAAAATTAATTTATTTCAAGGATAAATTGGATATGGGTTGAAAGAAATTCAACCAATATATTTTAGAAATTCTTATCTCATTATATTAACAATATCATTTATATTTAACTCTTAGTTAAATAGATTGATATTAACCATGTCTCTTTGTATTTTAATATTATATGTTTGATAAAAATACTATAATAATAATAAAGATCCTTAAGTGGTTAATTAATAATATATTTAACCGTATATATTTCCTCTGGCTGAATCATATATTTGAATAATTTTATATCAATTAATAATATAATATTTCTTTTATAAACTCAATTATGTCAATTTTGAAACAATTTAGTATTTTATTTTTTTTAAGCCATAAAAACATTATCACATTGAATAAAATTAATTTAATCATCCATATAATTTTATAATAAAGTATAAAAATTTTGGGATTATTCATAAGTCTCAATTTACATTTAGTTGGATATTTATAATATCAATAATTTAATATTTCTTTATTAAGGTAATTATTGCATCATAATTGTGTCATATATAAGTTAACTTATACAATATATAAAAATTATAAATAAAATAACATTATGTATGAAATAGTTATATATTTCTAATAAATATTTATAGTCAAATTTATATTGTGTGTAACCCTACATTAAAAATTGTTTAGTTATTAATCGTTGAATTGAACTCTTTTAAGTCTACTTTAAATAAAATAATAATAAATGTCATGATCTTATCAATGTGAACCAAAGAGGATCATATTTTATTCCTAATGTTTTTGGTACATTAAACTTATCAAATATAATTAAGACATGTTGTTGTGTAATTTTAATATCATTTTTACCCTTAATAACCATATTTACTCTTAAATGTTGTAAATAAAAGTCAAAAGTTACTATTAATAAAAATCTAAATATTGATCTAAATCATACATACAGATGTCAACTGTGTCTCTGAAATTTTTGAAATTCAACAAACAGAAGTGGTAAAAATCAGTTTTATGCAAATTTACAAATGCTCTTAGAAGGTGGTTAAAAGACGGTAAAAAGTTCAACAAAATTTTATATATCTAAACATATTGGAAAATGACTCCAATAAATTACATTGAACATATATATGAATTATGTATATATTTTTACCTAAGATAAATTAAAATAAAATAACTACTTACTTAAATAAAATTTCGGTTTGAAAATTAACGTAGTGTTTTTCACTATTCATCAAAAATTGAATGTTTTCAGAAAAATACCAAATATTTGTCTTAAGGTAATTTCGATATTCTGAATAAAAAAATGAATTATATTTTGAAAAATAAAATTTATAAAATTTATAAAATTTAGTACTACTATTCAAAAAAACTAGTTTGTTTGGTCGTGGTGTGTTAAAACACCATGTTGCTTAAAACGCATGCTACTGAATTATTCAAAGGGAAACATACTGTCGATGCTTGGGGTGTTACATTAGCACCTCCTTAAATTAATTTTATCCAAAAAATTTCTAAAATTTTACTGCTTAAATAGATTTGGGTGGTTCTTCATCATATGATCCTCAGGTTCCCATGTTTCCTCTTCCGTCTTATGGTTTCACAATAGAACTTTAACATACAAGTCTTCAGTTTCCCGAAACTTGTTCTCTAATATCATGAATCCTTAAAGGCACTTCACAATAAGACATATCAGGTTCCAGTTCAACATACTCATAGGTGTGTACATGTGTTGGGTTAGACATATATTTTCTCAATATTGATAGATGGAAGACATCATGAAGATTAGAGATACTTAGTGGAATTTCCAAATGATAATCCACGACTGTAATTAAATCTTGAAATTCCGAAGGTCTGATGTACCTTGGACTAAATTTACCCTTCTAGAAAAATCATATAACATCCTTCATTGGGTATACCTTCATAAAAACATGATCTCCGACATGAAATTCCAAATCCTTCATCAGATTATCGTGAAAGCTCTTTTTCCTACTTTGAGATTCTTTTATGTGGGTTTAGATAATCATCACTTTTTTCATTATTTCCTCAAAAGGTTCTGGGCCTATGAGTTTTCTTTCACCAAAATCATCCCAACATGTTGGTGTATGACATCTCATTTCATATAACACTTCATATAGTTCCATATGAATACTTGAACGAAATATATATATAAAGACCCAATGTTGATGTACCTAGACATTACATTACATTTGTGTAATACTAAATCAATAACAAAAAACAAACACCCAAGGATCATAATAGTTTAGTGCCCCTGGAATCTTGGAACATAATCTTATAATCATGGTGAATGATCATCAACATCTCCCATAAATATCTTCCAATATTTTTTTCTTACCTAAAACATTTCTTTATATCATGGGAAAAAACATAAAAAGGGTGAGCTCAAATTCTCAGTGAGGTTAAGAATAGAGAAAATAAAACAAACCATATACATTTGAACTTAAAATCATGAACATAATGTTTAAACATCAAAATCATGAGAGGTGAAATAAATATTGGTAGTACGTAATGAATAGATAATAATAGAACATCAATCATGATATAAATTTCATTGGAATAAAACATCTAATTTTTTTAATCAATTAGGAACATGATATTATTTCTATAGTGGCCAAGGAATTACTGCGAAAACCATCATAGTGTAAAAGGTCCAGTACTGAACCAGGATTATTAGCCATTCTAGCCTGATATTACTAAACCAGATTTACTTGTCATTCTAGCCATGTTAATATCAAGAGATATAAATCATTACCCAATGAATTAGAGGGAGATATAGGTCCCACCCATCTCATATTTACATCATTCTTATGTGTTCCACAAAATAAACATAAATCATTCATCATAACCCAATGAATAAAATGGGTTTCATAAAAATCATCCCATCATAACATAATCCATATAAAACAATGGGTATTATTTCATCATAAAAAAAATAAAACCATGTAAATAATAGAAACATTATACTTTAAAAATAACCTTATTAATTAATGTAATCTTAAATGAAACATAGTTTTGAATAAACACGTGAAATGAATTATTGAGGGAAACATCCTTTCTTTATCAATATAATTTTCTTTCCCCCAAATGCTGTGAAATTTTAAAAGAATTTTATTTTTAAAAATAATCATGAAATGTTGTAGAATATTCATCATGGAAATATGGTCTCATGAAACTGTAAAATTACACTCACTCTGTATATGTTAAAAAATCATTATCCTCCTACTTTTTACCAGAAAAGTTAGAAAGTACCTTGTATGTTATATAAAGAAAGATTCTTTCCATACAATGTGGTAAAAATAAAAAAAGGGTAAAAATGACTTTAAAAATACATTGGATAATATTATAAATTTTATAAAAATAGTTTTAGAAGACATGGAAATTGATTATAAATATAACCCTAGTAAATATATATGAATAAACAATCTCATATTGAAACAAGATTGGAAAAGTTACCCCTTACCTTAGGTTCTATTGATTTGTAAATCTCTGAACCTCAAATATAATGATTTAAATAATGTCCCTGACTTATTACAGAATCATATTTATTTTTATGATATAATATATGGTCATATTATTATTGTTCTATTAGTAACATTTCATTGTAACTCGTTATTCGAGAGTTAACTATTTTATTTTATTATGCATGTTTTTTTAATAAATTCTTATTACAATTTTAGGTTATAGTTATATAATATACATAATTTTAATAGAATTATATATATTATATTAATTAATTAAATTCATTTATATAATCATTATTCAATGAAGATCATGTAGAACGAATCGTATCACATCGTGGAGACGGTAGGTCGTTTGTACGCACAAGCGATGATATCATTCCAATGACTCTATAATTGTATTGAATTGTATGGTGTATAATATTTAATAATAAATAAAAAATTAAAATAATAATACATATTAATTTATTCCATCATTATACCCATCCATGAATGTTGGTGATGAAATAAAAAATTACACCACGGCGTGGGGACGATATTCCGTGCATACGAATGCGTAGTGATTGTTTTTCGTAGGATGGGTAGAAGGTGAAATATGACTTTTTAATATATATAATAACAAATCATTATATGATTGATACTGAATTTTTTAATTTATAACGACGATACTAAATAATAAGAAGTAGAAGAAGAAATAAATTTGATAGAAACGGTAGAAGATATTAACTCTTCCTCAAAGTGCCTCTTTTAAACATCCTCTTAGGGCACTAGAGTTGGTTTTTGAACAAAACCAAAACCTATAGTATGTTGGAATGGAAGTTTACAAGGGAAATGGGACAGGTTTTCCCATGTTTGAAATCTAAAAATGGATTGAAAAGGAGAGGGAGGAGGTGCACTTTTATAAGAGAGAAGAGAGACAATTTTGGAAACATAAAGAAAATTAATTTATAATAAAATCAAACCCCACATAAAAACCAAAAAAATAACTCAACATAAAATATGATATGAGATACGGTGGTAATAAAATCAACTAATAAAATATATCAATTTTTAATTTATTTTAATCCTTATCATTTTTATTTATCCTTATTTAATCTATTTGATTTTATTGGGGGTAATAATATTCAAAATTTTAATATTTTATAAATATTTAATTATGTACTGTGAATTTTACATTATTAGATATATTATGAAATTTCTGACCATATAATTTTAAATTTTAATTTTTTAAATAATTTTGTGATTTGTAAAAAATTTCATAATAAGTTGTTTTTATAAAATTCTAGTAGTGTAAATTTTGGCAGTATTCAATTATTTAAATTTCAATAAATTCCGCACATAAGATATGTTCGAACCAAAATATTTAATTGATTCATAACATTTAATATTTATCTATAATATCTATGTATCACATATATTAGTTTATATAATATTTGTTTTAATAATTTTAAAACCATTTTTTGATATTTTTCTTAACAAAATAATTACTGCATCATCATTGTATAATTATTAAATATACGTATTTGTTGCATAAAAAGTAAATATAGAATACTATGAT
The DNA here is from genome assembly GCA_963277665.1 of Viscum album. Taxonomy (NCBI): domain Eukaryota; kingdom Viridiplantae; phylum Streptophyta; class Magnoliopsida; order Santalales; family Viscaceae; genus Viscum; species Viscum album. The sequence goes on from OY728129.1 coordinate 6,772,711, forward strand.
GAAAATAAATATAATATATTTTATAATAATACTTTTATTCGATGTTTTCTTCTAAAGAAACCAATTTTTAAAATATTATCTTTATTAAATTATGAAGATTACAACTTTGACATCATTTAAAATAAAATAATATAAATGTCATAATCTGTTTTATAAGGATCCTAATGGTCCACAAGTTTACCCATGGATGATTATGGTATAGATATGCTCGAAAAATATGTTTTGGTCATGTGTTTGTGTCCTTGAATGGGTATTATTATATTAATAAAAACAATATTATTGATTTTTCACTAAATAAATAATTTCCTCATCATTAATGTATATGCTATTAAGGTAATGATATATTTATTAAAAATTAAAAATAAATTACCATAATATAGAAAAACAATTATCATTGAAATGAGTATTTATAATCAAATTTATATTTTTTTTATCCTTATAGTAAAAATAATTTAATTATTAAAGTTTGAGTGAGACATATTTCACATTCCTTTAAATAAAATACATTAAAGGACTTAATATCATCCAAGTGGGTTCCAATAGATAAAATTTCAACACAATTATATTTTAGGAGGACGTATAGTAATCTAATTATATATATAAAAGTATTAGGGTAATTTTATAATATTATTTTTACCCTTAATTACCCAATTTACCTTTAACTATGTTAAATAAAATTTACTGTAGATACTATTCATAATGGCCAAAAATAAAAGTAGCCTATTAACATGATTTGGACATAAAATTCCAAATATGGAATCTTTTTTTCCAAATTTCAAACAATGAATTTGTTGTTATTAATTTAAAATTAATCCCATTGTAAAAAAAATTGGTTTTAATTTAAAACATTAGAAAAGATGGAAATGTTTTTACCTAGAAATTAAATGTAAAATTAATGATTATGATATACATTATATTAAATAATAAAAATATATTATATTAATACTTTAAGGCCAACCAATATTATAATTTAACCATATATATTATCTCAATGAAAAAAGTGGTTTTTAATTAAAATTTAGCGTATTTTTACTATTCATCCAAATATGAAGGTTGTCAGAATAATGACAAAAAATTATTCAACTTCAATTTTTATATACCTATTCAAAAAAAGATTTTTAAATTGTCAAATTGAATTAATAAACTTGTCAAAATTTAGATTTAATATGGGTGCACCATCAAAAGGCGACGTAACTTCATTTTTTAAAAAATACTTCTTTTATCCGAAAAACTATTTTTCATCTTGTACCATATTCTTGAATATGTGTAATATGAATGATAATTTTATAAAATTCAAAATGTGGTTAATACTATTCATAATAGCTAGTTCATGATAATAATATATTTTTGTTTAATGAAACTTGGTATTGCGTACAATGTAAGCCATCGAGGTATGTGTCTTTTGTATGTAACGCAAGTCAATTGACTGTTGCATGAAATGTTCTTTTGGGGTTGTGTATAACACAATAAATCCATTAAATAAAAAAATCGTTATCATTAAATTTCGGGGTGCGGAATTTTACACCCCTTGAAATGAATTTTTACCTCGAAATTCGTTGGGTTTATAAATGGTTTAATACATGAAAGTTTCATTCATAGAAACCCACATCGTAAAAAATGAACAATAAAACTTAATTTTAAAATTTATAGAAAAAATATAATGGTTACCAAATTTAACTCATCATTGGGTTTCCACATATGAGAACATAGGTGAAAACATGGATATGGAATTGAAATCTAACCATCACGTTCTAATGTATAGTGGTATTGAACATGGCTATGAAAAATACAACAATCACAAATCCATAAATTTAGGATGATCTACGATACCATATGATTTATCTAATATGAGGGTACTAGGACAATGTTTTTGGTTTTCAAGATCATTTCCCTAATGTTGATGAATTTTTTCATAAGGATTAATAAATACATGATTTTAGTGTAATATCATCGTTGTTCATTCCATGAACAATTTACCCTTTATCTCTTATTTAAAAATTGATGTTGAATTTTTCATTCTTGAAGTGTTAGAAGATCCTGCAATAGTATGATAATTCATTCCATCAATCTTTACACAAAAATGTTAGCACAAATTATTCAATATACATAATTCCATCTATGGTAAGATTAACAATATATGATTCATAAATGGAATTATACATCATCTATCATACCACATAATAAAATAAAATTTATTTCAACTATCCGGGTACTTTTGGTAGGCCAGTGGTAGGTGATAAAGGCCAGTCCAACTTTGATTTTGGGTTCGATTCTCATAGCCTTATCTTACGCAATGGGTAGTGTCTCGTCCTGTGGGTTGTGATTTTTCTAAAACTACAGCATTATAACATTCCAGAAATAATATCGAAAAAATTTCTAGCGTAAAACAATAATATATGATGTCCAAAATAATCCATTCCAACCTTTAGGCCTATCCAAAATACTTCTATCCAAGATAACAGTATAAAGAAAACAATTTCTAGAAAGATCATATAACAAAAATGTGAAAAACATCATTTATAGCCCATATATCATAAGCTTTATCATGTTGGTCACATTAGAAACATGTGAATACCTTAATCATTTACTCTTGAAACATGAATAACCATTGAACCTTAGTGAAAACATGAATGATTTCAAAAGATATCTCATTCCATATACCAAAATCTCAAAATTTCAATATACTCAAATCATGATATCACATTGTACTTATATCAGTCATGAGTTCATTAATAATATCCATCATATTATTTTCTCCTTATCCCTTCATTATACGCATATAAGCCGCTTTCCAAAAACATTTCAATCACTTTTCATGGTTACCAGTACCATATAATTATTGAAAACCACAATAAACCAGTACATAGATATTTCAAAATTCCACGATAATATACATGAAATTCCACAACACTATTTTAGAATCCCATTATATAAACACATAATCATTCCACCACATTGTTGTCATATTCAACATCACCAATAGCGATTTCATGTGACTTCCCTTATTCATTGGACATAAGAGGTTGTTTTTTTCGATCATCATTATCCCTTGGATTAGGTCATTGGTTTGCATAATGCACCATTTCATTGCACTTGTAGAATTTATGTGTTTGTGGTGCGTTCTCTTTAGTTTTTTCTCTATTCACATCATTAGCTACATTTTCCCACTACATAGACACTCAACTGCTTGATGAACATATTTTACACACTTCAATAATTTTTTAATCCTTTTATGAAAATCTCTAATATTCTTCTTTCCAAACATTGAGCATAACAAAACACTTGTCTTCTTTTGACCATTGTTTTGAGATTTTTCCTTGAACTCCATATTTGTTTTCTTGTAAAAAGAAAGAGGTGGATATGTAACGCCAACATTCAGTTCTACCTTGATAGCACAACACACAATATCTTCATATATAATGAAGTATTTATAGCTAATGCTTTTTGATAACATTGTTTTAATCCACCAATGAATCGATCAACTTTAATTTTAGATTGGATGATAAATCCAGATGCATAACTTGCTAGCCATGTAAAATTTTCTTCGTATATACCAACAGATTCATCATAATTTAGCATAACCTCACAGAACTCCTTTTCCTTCATTTTTTGAAGAATACGAGGGAGGTACACATGGAAAAACAAGTTCTTGAACTTTTCCCATTCCATGGATACAATTTCATCATGGGGCCTTGTATTCTTAATTAGATTCCTCCACTGGTCTTTGTCCCCTTCTAAACAGTATAAAAATAAAATTACTTTTTCATGTTCTGAAAATCGATGTATGGGATATATTATTTCAATGGAAATGATCTATTTTTCAACAAAAGTGGATCAAAAGTCCCACTGAATGAAGTTGAGAGTTTCCTCATGAAGGGTTCATAGAATATTGTTCCCTTCTCTACTCATTTGGAATTCTAGAATGATTCACGGTTTGTGTAATAATATCAATAAGATATTTCACTCCATTTCCCAAAAAAATTAGTTGTTCAAGAGGAAAATCATGGTATTTCCCAGTGCAGTGATCATTCACACGGTTCCTTTGGGTTCCAACAATTATCTAAAACCCAAAAAGAATAGCATGAGAGGCAATAATCATACTAGAAAAACAACATAATCATGGGGGAGTACATTCAATATATAACATCATAGGTTTAATAATAGGTTATTCATGATCATTATCATAATTATAGGATTTTAACATATACTTAATACATAACCTTACGCTCATCCCTAGACATACCTTAGAAATATCTCTAGGGATCTCACTGATGTTTTCGCATACTAGATTCCAATGGTTAACTAATCCTTTCCTTTAATACAAACTATAGTAACCCAAGCTTGAAGTTCATGGAAATTAAAATAATGTTTTGGAATACTAAATACACAACGAAAATATACACCCAAGGACCATATTTGTTTCATGTCTTTGGAAACAAGGAACATAGTCTTCTAATCATAGTTAAAGATCTTCAACATCTCTCATAAATATCTTCCCCTTTTTTCATACATAAAAACATTCTATATATCATGGGGAAAAGAAAACATAAAACTAGTGTGCTCAAATGCTCAGTATGTGTACGAATGGATAAAACAGAACAAAACATATACATTGGAATTTAAAACATGAACATAAAGTTTAAACATCAAAATCGTGAGTTGTGAAATAAATCCTGGAAGTACGTAAGGCATATATCACAAAGGAACATCAATAACTATAAAATAGAATGGGAATAAGACATGTAATTATGGAAAACCATTAATCAAAATATGTAATTTCCATAGTAGATAAGGAATTACTTCCAATACCATCATAATGGACAATGTCCATTACTGAACCAGGTTTACTTTCCATTCCAGCCCTGTATTACTGAACCGAATATACTTGTCATTCCAGCCATGTTTATCTCATGAGATAAAAATATTTACCCAATTAATTGGAGGGAGATATAGGTCCCACCCATCTCATAATGAAATCATTCTTATGTGTGGCACAAAATAAACATAAATCAATAATCATAACCCAACGAAAAAATGGGTTTCATAAACATCATCACATCACAGTATAATCCATACAAAACAATGGATATAATTTCATCATAAAAAAAATCAAACCATGAAAAAAATAGTTATATTATACTCGAAACATAAACATGATAAATAATGCAATCTTAGATGGAAAATAGTTTGGAATAAACACTTGAAATTAATTCATGAGGAAAATATCCATTCTTCTTCAAAATATATTTCTTTTATCCAAATGCAATGAAATTTTAAAAAAAAATTGTTCAAAATAACAATGAAATATTATATAATAAGCTTCATGGAAATAAGTTGTTTTGAAATCATAAAAATCCATTCATCCCATATTAGTAAAAAACATTTTCTTCGTACATTTTATAGAAAATGTCAAATGGTACTTGTATGGTAAACAGAATAAGTATGTATTCCATACAATTTGGTAAAAGTGAAGAAAGTGTAAAAATTACATTAAAAATACATGGAAGAATAGTAAAAGATTTATGAAAATAGTTATAGAAGAAATTTACATGGATGATAAATATAACCCCATTAAATAGGTACGATTAAAGAATCACAAATTGAAACGGGATTGGCAAAATTACTGCATACCTTATGTCTGATAGCTTTGTGCGTATCTGAAACTCCTATATAATAATTTAAATAATTTCACTGAATTATTCTAGAATAATATTTATTTTTATTGTATCAGATATGGTTATATTATTTTCAGTTTATTAGTAACATATCATTTTTACTCATTATACGGGTGTTAAGTATTTTAAGTTATTATGCTTGTTTTTTCAAAAAAAATGTATTCCTCTTTTTATGTCATAGTTATGTCATTTAATGTATTCTATTTTTATAATTTATATGATATTAATTCATTCAACTCATTTATATAATCATTCAACAATTAATGTCATGTAGAACGAATCAGAGAACATCGTGGAGACGGTAAGCCGTACGTATGCACGAGCAATGATATCATTCCCATGTTTGTAGAATTGTATTTAATTTCATGGTCTATAATATTTCAGAATGAATATAACATTAAAATAATAATATATAGTAATTTCGTCCATCATTATACAAATCCATGTATGTTGGTGATGAAAAAAAAATTACACCATGGAGTGGGGACAATCTTCCATACGTACGCACGCGCGGTGATTTCATTTTTCGTGGGATGGGTAGAATGTGAAATAGTGATGTTTCATATTAATAATAAAATATCAGTATATTAGTGATACTGATGATATTAATTTATAATTATACCACTAAATAAGAGGAAGTTGAAGATGAAATAAATAAAAAAGAATCGGTAGAAGATATCACCTCTTCCTCGATGTGCCTCCAATAAAGTTCCTCTTAGGGTGCTAGAATTGTCCTTTAAAGAAGACCATGCCATCACGTATGTTGATTGGGAAAATGATAAACGAAATGGGTGGGGTTTTTATTAGTGTGAAATCTCAAAATGGAGTGAAGAGGAGATGAGTGAGGTTCCCTTTTATAAGAGAGGAAAGGGGCACTTTTGGAATCTCTCAAAAATATTAATTTATAATAAAATCAAACCGCACATAAAAACCTCAAAAATGACTCAAAATAGTATATGAGATGTGATATGGGGATAATATCATCAACCCATAAAATTTATACATGTTTTTAAATTATTTTAAACCATATCATTTTGATTTGTCCTTATTTAATATATTTGATTTTATTTATGGTAATAATATTCTAGATTTTAAAATATTATAAATACTTAATTATGTACTATTAATTTTCCATAATTAGAAACATTATGACATTATAGACCATATAAATTTTAATTTGTAATTTTTAAATACTTTTTTTCATTTTTAAAAAATCTAATAATATGTTCTTTTTATAAAATACGAATTGTGTCAATTTGGACACTATTTAGTTATTCGAATTTAAATAAAATCCACATAGAAGATATGATAGAAATACAAAATTTAATATATTCCAAAAATGTGATATTTATCTATTAAATTGTTTTAGAAAATTAATTTGTTCATATAATATTTATTTTAATATTTTTATAACCATTTGTTAGATATTTTTCTTTATAAAATAATTATTATAATATTTTTGTATAATTATTTAATATACATATTTTTTGCATAAAAATTTAAAATTAAATACTATTATGAATATAAATATAATATTTTTCATAATAATTCTCTTATAAGAATTTATCTTCTATAAAAACCAACTTTTAAAACGTTATCTTTATTAAATTATGAAGGTGACAACTATGACATCATTCAAAATAAAATAATATAAAATTCATAATCGGTTTTATAAGTTAAAAAATGTTTCACAAGTCAACATATGGATGCTTAAGGTGTAGATATACTCTACCAATATGTTTTGGTGAAGTGTTTGGGTTATTTAAGGGTAAATTTATTTTTATAATAACTATAGTATTGATTTTTCACTAAATAAATAATTTTTTCATCATTAATGTATAAGATATTATGGTAATTATATATTTATTTAAAATTACAAATAAATTTCCATGATATTTAAAAACAATTTTAATTTCAAATGAGTATTTATAAAAAAATTTATATTTTGTTTATCCTTACATTAAAAATAATTTAATTATTAAATTTTGAGTGAAACATATTTCACATCCCATTAAATAAAATAATTTAAAGGTATTAATCTCATCCAATTGGGTTATAATAGATACCATTTCAACAAAATTATATTTTAGGATGAAATATAATCATCCAATTATATTAATACAATTTTTAGGATAATTGTATTATATTATTTTAACCCTTAATTAACAAATTTACCTTAAACTATGTTAAATAAAATTTACAGTAGATACTATTCATAATGGAAAAAAATAAAAGTATAAAATTAACATAATTTGACCTACTGATTCCCAATATGGAATTATTTTTTCCATACTCATAACACAGAAGATGCTGTAAATAATTTAAAATTAATCCAGTTGTGGAAAAAAATTATTTTTTTAAAACATTGCAAACGATTGAAATGTTATTACCTATGAATTCAATGTAAAATTAATGACAATGAAATAAATAATATTAAATAATAAAAATATGATCTATTTATACTTTATATCCATTCAATTTTATAATATAACCATATAAATTATCTCAATTAAAAATTTTTTATAATTAAAATTTTGTGTTCTTAACTATTCATCAAAATATGAAGGTTATCAGAATAATCTCGAAAATTTATTCAACATAAATTTTTATTTCCTGACTCAAATGGGTGCTCCATCAAAAGGTGAAAAAAATGCATTTTTTGTAAAATATTTCTATTATATGAAAAATAAATTTTGATCTCATACCATGGTCCAGAATATGTGTAAGATGAATTATAGTGTTATAAAATTCAAAATACGATTATTACTATTAATAGCGTCTTTTTCAGGATAATAATATATTGTTGTTTAGTGAAACTCGATATTGCGTACAACACAAGCAATCGTGGAAGGTCGCTTTTGCGTGTCTCACAAGCGAAGTAAATGTTTCATGAAAGATTCATTTGGTGATGCGTATAACATAAGAAACCAATAAAATTTAAAAAACTATCTCATAAAATTTCTTGTTGTTACACTGTTGTTATGAGAAACTTCTACCAGAGGTAAATATTGATCACACATATATTGAAAGCCATGTGAGTAAGATCTCAACATGTATTATAAGGTTTGAGAAATCTGTTCTGATTGTCATCTATTTATGTGTGGTGGTAAGAGCTCAAGAAAAGTTCAGTATCCTAGGGATTCTGAATACTTTTCAATAATCTTGATTTAAAATTTGGATCACGATCAGAAAAAATTGATAGGGGTACCCATGAAGTCTAACAACTTCATTAATATATAGCTTTGGTATACGTTCATGTGGTAAATCATATCTTATAGCAAAAAATTTTTCTGATTGGTAATATGATCAACAATTAACCATATTGCATCATTCTTTCTAGGATTCTATGGTAGCCCCATGACAACGTCCATGATAACACTATCCCATTTTCACTAAGGTATGGGAAGAGGATGCCTGACTCCTCCAGGATTTTGTCTTCCAGATTTCACTTGTTGAAAAACAATACATCTTGACCCAAAATTCGCAATCTCCCTTTTCATGTTGTCTGACCCAAAATGTTCCATCAAATCTTTATACATCGTTCTCCTCCCATGGTGTTTTGTAAAATTGGAGCTATGATATTCATCCAATAATTCCCTGTTTAGATTAGGTATGTTAGGAATAGAATATATATTCCCATATTTCAAAATTCCTACTTCATATATGATGTCCCATAATCTCCCATCATTCACAACATAAATATTCTTTTGAATATCCCAATCATAAGTTTGAGAATTCTTTATCCTTTCTATTAAAGATTTTTTAAATAATTTTAAAAAATTATTGATGTTTCATCTTAAATGTTTATTCCCATATCCATATTTACTAGATCTGTGAAAATTGGATCTCTTTAAACTCACATCTTGTTCAAAACTCCATGATCCATTCTACTCAAATCATCTTCCACATTATTTTCCTTCCTCATGTGTTGGTGTATAGTCTAATCATAATCCATGAGTATTTAATTCTATCATCTTTTCATCATGATGAGTTCTTTCTGTGAGAAAATATACTTAAAACAATTGTGATCCGTACAAATCTCACATTTTTCACCATTGTGATAGTGTCTCCATATTTTGAGAGCAAAGATTAAAGCTACTAACTCAAGATCATGAGTAGGACAGTTTTTCTAATGATTTTTTATCTATCGTGTTTCATAGGCAATAAATCTATCATTCTGAATAAGGACACAACCATATCATTTATTTTAGGCATCACTATAAATAAAAAACCCATCGCTCCCTGATGGTAGAGTCAATATAGGATCATTGACTAATCCTCTCTTTATTTCTCCAAAATAGTCTTCACACTCTTTTGCCCAAAATTATTTACCCCCTTTATGTGTGATCTTGTTTAATGGGTTTTACAGTCAGTAAAAATGTTGGACAAAAGGTCAATAATAACTTGCTAAACCAATAAAACTACTTACTTCATTTATACATATCGGTGCTGGCCATTCAAGGATTGACTTGGTCTTTGAAAGATCAAAAGAGATTCCATCCTTAGAGACAATATAACCAAGAAAATAAATCTGTTGATTCCAGAATTCACACTTGCAAACATCCCATATAATTATTTTCTTTTGAGGGTTTCTAGAATAATTTGCATGTGATTTTCATAATTATCATAACTTTTTATGTATACCAATATATCATCAATAAATACAACTAAAATTTGTCAAAGATATTCCTTGAAAACAATATTCATTAGATCCATGAAGATAGAGCGTACATTTGTTAATCCAAAAGGAATTACTGTAAACTCGTAATGCTCATACCTAGATCAAAATAAAGTTATTGAAATGTCTTATTTCTTCACACATGACTGATGATATTAAAATCGAAGGTTAACCATTGAAAATATTGACCTCCACAAAGATGGTCGAATAAATCTTCAATGTGAGGTACTGGATACTTATTCATTATTTTTATTACATTTATCTACCTATAGTCTATGCCCAACCTCATAGATCCATCATTATTCATAACTAAAAAGACATTGGATCCCCTTTGATAAACACTAGTGAGAATAAATATATTATTACACAATTACACAAGCTACTTATTTAGTTACACTAATTCTACAGTGTCCATTCTATAAGGTGTCTTTGATATGTGTCGTGAACCAGGAATAAAATCATGGGAAAACTCAATTTCCCATTCTGGAGAATGTCTGGGTAAATCCTATAGAAACACATCATCATATTCTGGCACAATATTTATGTCCTCTATTCAAACATCCTTTTCCTCACCCATAATTATTTCATTCATTTCCTTCCTAAAAATTAAATTTATTAGAGATACTGTGGGTGGATCTAGATAAGAATTAGGTGGTGATTTTTATCCTATAAGGATAAGGTACTTATTATCATCATTAAAAATTGTAACCTCTTTTTTACAATAAATTATTGCATCATGGTCCTAAAGCAAATCCATTATGAGGATTATATCCAATTAAATCATGGTTATGGTGTTGAGATCATCATAAAAATAACATTTATATGTCTTAATGGGAACTGATTCACAACACTTTGATGTGATGATACTTCCCTTAGGATTTTTGAATGACAACTCCCATGTTTATTCAAATTTAAAATATCTTAATATCTTATAAAATTGGGAAGATATTAAATAATGCGATGATCCAGAAAAAAATAAATCATTGTCAAAAGATGAGGAAAACATTAATTTACCAGCCACCATGTCTTTCAAAGCTTCAACATCAGTAGTAGTGATCCCATAATCTTGGGATTTCTCCCTTTTCCTTTTCTTAGGTAAGTTCCCTTGGCACATAAGACACTCATTTTCACAATGTCACTTTTGTCTACAATTTTAGAATTTAACACTGACAACATCATTCATTACCTTTCAATCATGAGCTTGGTGGACTTTGTCACCACTATTTTAATAGATTCCCATTCCATTCATGAAAGTACTAGGGTTTTTCTTCACAAATTAACCACAAGATAGATATTAAACTTTTCCCTTCTTCCCCTAATTTCGATTTCCATTGTGATCAACAGATCACTTCTTCCCTTGATTTTCTTTGATATCATAAGACTTAGAGAATTTGTTTCTTTTTTTGATTGCGTGTGAGACACTATCTTTTTATGATGAGAATGATTGTGTGACAAATGCTCGAAGGAGAAATTTTTTTAACCCATCAAAGAATCAATCAATCTTACTCTTTGGGTTATGTATATAATATGTTGAAATCCTTGCTAACCATGTAAAGTTAGCCTCATAGTTTGTGACATTCTCATCCTTCTTTTTCCTTAGACTCCAAAATTGTCATTCCATTTCCACTCGATGGTCAAGAGGAAATTATATTTCAAAGAAAATCTCTTTAATCACCCTCCATTCCATGTTTGATACTTCTTCATCTTCCATTATGTTTTGTATTAATGACCACTATTTATCTGAATCTCCCATTAGGCGATAAACTACCATGAAAAATTTTTCCCTCTCACTACTCCCCAAATCATGAAATATTTTCTCTAAGGAACTTATGAATTTTTCAACTACTAATGGATTTGTACTCCCATTAAATTTTGGTGGTTGTTGTTTCATGACGCTGTCTAATGTTTCTCCTCCACGTTGTGGATAAATGTGAACCATATGGTGTAATGTTTTTATTCATAACATCAGTGAGTTATCCTTACATGATGATAAGTTTATCAACATAAGTTGCATCCCCACCTCCACTATAATTTTTTTGACTTGGAGGGAAATCCCTGAATGGAGTACGTGCATTGATAATGTTTCCATTCCATTTACTAGGCACTATTTATAAACAATGGAATACACTAGATTATTTTATGAATGGAAATACATAATTCTAAACTTTTAAAACACGTAACATAAATATAACTATTTATGGATATAATCCATAATCATAAAAATCATTTTTTTGAGGAGGTATATACTCATAAATCCTTCATAATGGTTTTTAATGAAAATTTGAATTATCCATAGAATATCCCCAAGCAATGTCGTAACAAAGAGTGTATCAAGGCACGTTGTTGTGTACCATGATACCTCGGGTCAATCCCAAAACACTTTTTCGGAGATTTCACTTCTAGGTTCATCTGTTCTAGAGATGCTTCTACCTGCTCGTATCTAGATAGGGATGTATTAAATGGAGAATATAGAAAATATATACATTACCAAAATTATAACAAGTTCTTCTATACCAATCCTCATAATATAACTAAGGGTAATGTGCCCTAATCAGATTTTATCTAAATATTATTTACAAGTTTTATACTAAACATTCTCTGATACCAAATGTAATGCCCTAACCCCAGTTACCCAGAGCTACTGCATTATTACATAACATTGGAATTATCACAAGAGATCAAAATCTAGAAAATAGACCAATTTAATAGCCATGGAATTACTAGATACATCCATAAATTTTACATTACATTATAAAATGAAAAACAACAACAACATTTTCTCCATTTACCACATTCATCCCTTAGAATATCTTTACATGTCAGGAATAATATAATTCTTCGCATTCTGGGAATAATAAACCATATAATGGGGTGATCTCAAATGCTCAGTATGGATATCAATAATGATGAAACTTTCAAGAATAAGAAAGAACATTTAAGGAAATGTATAAGACTAAAACAAAAGCCTTTTAATCATAAAATTCTTTATTAATGGCCATGATAAATAAAATTATTCCATTTACTTATTCACATGGATATTCTAAGAGTAGAATGGATTCATGTAATATCAATAACAATTTTTATAATGTTGTAATGCATAATGGAAAACATCATAACCACAATTTCATGCACTTGTGAGAAGACTAAAAATAATATTTTGTCAAGACCTTGTGCCAAGACACTAGTTTGTCTCATCAGACCTACCAATTCATCAAGGTTCTACAGGGGGCTCCACCCATCAGTTACTATGTACAATGAATACATCATAAGAAAATGTTTAATCATAACAAAAACATTTGTATCAAAACTAGCATAAGAAATGTCAATACATTATACATAAACCATGAATGGTGTAAAAATAACACATCCATAGTCATACATATCAAAAAACCTTCAATACAATATGTATGTTTTCTATCATAATAATCACCTTCAAACAATCTTAAAATCCATAAAACATGTTGCCATAGATGAAATTCAAATTTTTTTTAATAGAAATATGTATATCAATTTTGAAATCATTTAGAAGTAAAATAATTATAAAATAATAATTTTTTCGATAATTTTTTTATAAGATTTTATGAGAATCATCGACGATGTTTTAATTGTAGAAAATAGCCACACCCACTGTATATGTTAAAAAAGGAATTATTAACTTAATAATGTCACGAAAGTCATAAAGTACATATTTTGGAAAATGATAGAAATATTACTTTCAAAAAATATGTGGTAAAATAAGTTTATAAATTAATTTAACCCATATTCTTGTAAATAGTAAAAATCTGTTGAATTTCATTTTTATGAAAACACAGATGGAGAGGATAAAGTGGTCCCTTTAGATACTTACTTATCAACAACCATGGATAAGCAAATAGATTGAAGAATTAACCCTTATATAGTACATTTCATTAGTCGAGGGTATATTAACAACATTTATTATAGTTAAATCCTTAATATTAAATTATAAAAGAATCATATACATTAAAATGATATCATATATGATCTTATAATATTGCTTTGTTAAAATAAATTAGTTGTATCATCGTTTCAGGTGTTAACTGATTCATTTTCCTTTATATGATTGGATACGTAAGCCATGTTTGTTATGGATATAATGTATTTGATTAGTATAAATAGTTATATTATGTTCATAAACATTATTTTTAATCATAGAATAAAAATTATTCTTCAATGATAATGATGGGAAATGAATCACATTGCCTTCATGGAGACGTTAATCTGTACGTACGCACGAGAGACAATATCATTATATTTATGGTGAAGTCATATTTAATTGGATGGTATATAATAAATAGAGAATAATTAACATGTTATATTTAATATTTAAATTATTTATACTCATTAGTATACCGATAAAAATAATGAAATGTTTGAATAACAAACTTCACCATGACATGGATACGGTAAGTCGTACGTACGCACGTATGGTGTCTTTGTCAATTATAGGATGAATAAAATAATGAATATGGTTTTACCATATTTATAATAACATCACAGTATGTATAAAGTACTAGAGTTATTATTTTGGTATGGAAACAACACTGAAATAGAATGTGGAAGAAGAATAAATAACATGAAAGAGGGTGGTGAAATTATTAACACTTCTTCGAGTGTTTCTTTTTGAGTAGATCAAAATGGCCACATAGGATTAATTTGGGAAAAAATTAAGGCCTCTAGTTTGACGGGAGGATATTTGATAGGATATTTGGGCAGAGTTTGGACGATCCCAATTCCATTGGAGGTGTGAAATTATGATAAGGGTATGTAATCTTTTATAAGAGAGCTGAGGGTCACTTTAGTAAAACATGAAATATTATTTTATAATATAATAAGTTTCGGGTTTTAATGACTCCAAAATAATTTATATCAAGTATAAGGTAGATATGGGAGGAAAAAATCTCTACCAATAGGTTTTAGATAGGTTTAGGTAACCATATAAACCTTATCTTTAATGTTTAACTCTTAGTTAAATAGTTTGACATTTACCATTCTCTTTTTATTTTTATATTATATGATTAATAAACATACTATAATAAGACAAGAGAACCCCATGTGGTTCAGTATTAATATAAATAACCTTATCTATGTCCATTGTCCTATCCTTATATTTTCGGAATACTAAATCAATTAATAATATTGTATTTGTTTTAAAAACTCAATTATGTCAATTTTGACACTATTTAGTATTTCATTTTTTTAAAGCCATAAAAACATGATAAATTCGAGTAAAATTTATTTTTTCAAACAGGAAATGTCATATTAAACAAGAAAATTAGTGTAATAAATCATTAGTCTCAATTTAATTCTATTTGGATATTTATAATATCAATTATTTTTATATTTCATTATTAAGGTAATTACTGCATCATCATTGTGTCATAAATAAATAAAATTATGTAATTTATAAAAAATATAGATAAAATACATTTATTTAGGAAATATTTTTAGATTTATAATGATTATTTATATTAGAATTAATATTTTGTGTGTCCCTATATTAAAAATGGTTTGTTTTTAAACATTGAATTTAGCTCTTTTAACACTTCCTTAAATAAAATAATAATAAAGGTCCTAATCTAATCCAAGTAGACCAAATATGATCATATTTTACTCCTAATGTTGTTTTTGGTCAAATAAAAATTATCCAATTGAATTAGAACAAGTGTTATGGTAATTATAATATTAATTTTATGCTAAATTACCCTATTTTCATTTAACCGTGGTAAATAAAAGTCAAAAGTTATTATTCTGTAAAAATAATTTTCATCTAATTGGACCTCATTTTAATACTGATGTCAACCATGCCTCTTGGATTTTAGAAATTAAACTAAAAAAGTGGTAAAATTATGTTTTATTCAAATTTGAAAAGGCTCCTAGAAAGTCGATAAAAGACGATAAAAAGTTCAATAAAAATTTATATATCTAAACTTATTATCAAATAACTCTAATGAATTGCATTAAAAATATATATTTATAATGTATTTATTTTGACCTAATATAAATTAAAATAAAATAACTAATTAATTAAATAAAAATTTGGTTTTAAACAGTAACACATTGTTTTTCCCTATATAATAATAATTGAATGTTTTTAAGAAAATATCAAAAAATCATCCTAAACTAATTTCGATATTCCAAATCAAAAATGTAGTCCATATTGAAATATAAATATTATAAAATTTTAAAAACTGGGATTTAATATTCATAACAGCTTGTTTGATTGGTCGTGGTGTGTTAAAACTCAATGTTGTGTACAACGCACACTACTGTATTATTCAATGGGAAACATACCATGGAAACATAGGGAGTTATATCTGTCCTCATCAATTTTAAACTCTAGGGATTTCACCATAAAAAAACTTTATACATTTTTTGAATTTCCACATCATCTCTATATACATTCTTTATCTTATATAAAAGGAATGGTTGACAGATAACCTTTTTAATAGAATTATTATTTATAGTAATTTATAATTTCTATGATAGTACATTGAAATTGTAAGATGATTGAATCCTTTTCATTTATCATCTTGGATAAGGTTATAGAATCATCTCTACCTATAGAATTGGCCACATTATTTTCTTCACTATGATGATAGTAGATTGAGTAGTTGTAATCCTTTATTATCTTTAACAATATTATTAAGAACATATTAATATCCCTCTGTATGAATAAATATATATGGTTAATATAATTAGTATATATCACACAACTCTCTCCGTGGATATAATGACATAGAATTTTCAATGTGAATATCACGACCATCAACTCCAAATGATGCATGTGACATATTTTCTCAAGAAGATTCATCATAATTGATCCATAGGTTATTAATTTATATGATTACATAATTAATCAACCTAAACCTTTCTTTTATGTACCATTATATTCTAGAAATAGTTCCCCACTTATTGGTACTATACTAGCTAGTTCATTGGTAGGGATATATTTGATTTTTGTCAATAAGTCATTAAAATAATTGGTCGAGGAAATCATTACCCGCTTCCATGTCATATTGGATAGTATTTTTCATGGTCATAAGAAGTCCACACAAATCATTGGTAAACCCCCAATATACAATGGAAACTGTGAATATCAATTATAGATGATAGTATGAGCCACTAATTAATTAACGTTGTTTTCAAAGGGTCCAATGATATTATTTTTCTAGTTATAATATTTCCTGATAACGATGTATCATATACCAAGTAATATTATTTATTGTACATTACATATTGTTTGACCTTTTAGAATATCTTTATTATAGTATTCAAATGCACCACTTGATCGTAATTTTTCATGATTTATATGAAACCAATAAATTTGTTCATACAATCTCTAAAGACCTTAATTATTATGTTCATATAATTTTTGGAGTATTATTTTAACATCCCTCTCTATCTCATTAGCTTGGGAAGGTAGTGGAAGGTTACCTAACCCTAGGTAACATCCCCATGACCAAAATGGATGGAAATAAATTTGGAGGGAATAATTAAATATTTGGGGGGGAAAGATTCCATTATTTAAATAATCAACCAACAAATAAACCATAAAAAACAAGAAAATACATTATGCATGATAAAAATGAAAGAAAACACAAAATCTTCTATTCTATAAAAACAAACCAAAGAGTGACACAAAAAAACAAAAATTAAGGTAAATAATAGAAGAAAAACTATTAATAATAAAAACAACATGACTCTAAAGATCCATGTGCTCGAGGATCCAACATTACCAAGAATAAAAAGTATCAAGAAGTAATACTCAATATGTGTGATACATTTTCTTTTCTCAAAGAATGATAGATGATATTTTCCAAATCACCAAAGACCCAAAGCACATGTTAGTACTATAACACAGTAGGTTGCACATTATGAATTCATGACTCATTCTAGTAGGATAAATCATGTTAGTAAATTATATAAAACAATGTATATAAAACAACTTTAAATTAGGGTAAAAATTTATATCAAAGAAATTTTGTTCACATAAAAACAATTTTCCCAGGAGAGAACATGAATTATTCTTTATTGATCTTAACATTAATTTTTGGCATACTCATCCCTGATTCACAACACACCCACACATCCATGATTGAGTAAAAATTCCTTATGTATGAAATATTCCATGTCATGTGACCATGTGTCCCAATAAGACTTGCCCCTGATCCAGGGTCATGTCCCTTGTTCCCCACTATTACACATCCCTTATTCAAGGGAAAGTCACAAATATTTAAATCACACTACCCATGCGTGCCAAAACTATTTCCTGTAATCTATTTAAAACATGTAAATAAAACATACATTCAATGAAATACTATAACGACCCATACATTACATACATTGTTAATACTTCAAAATTGAAGCACACTTATTACAACATATGACAAAACCACAAAGGACCGTATAGGTATAGTGTCTTTAGAAACTTGGAAACATAAACAACTGGTTCATAAATCTTTTACAGTGTCTCCCATTTATTTCATCATATCTAGGGTCCCTTTTATCATATTCTACTTAATATCCATCTTCCTGTCCTGGGGAAAAGAAAACATAACAGGGTGAGGTCAAATGCTCAGCAAGGGAAAATAAAGGAAATAAAAATCAAATCATATCTTTTTGAAAATCATAACCTACAAAAGAGATCATAATATCTTAACATGGAACAAATCATAGAAGTGAAAATGATATCCCCATAATCATAACATGAATGTTGAAACTTTTTGGCATGCACACATAATCATGGAAAATCAATTCTTGTTAGTAATGACTCATTGCCAAGACTATCTTAGTGGACACAGTCCATTTCTGAACCGAGTTCACTCCTCGTTTCAGTCCTGTATCACTGAACCGAAATAACCTTCCATTCCAGCCATGTCTATCTCATGAGATATAAATCCTTACCCAATGTATTGGAGGGAGATATAGGTCCCACCCATCTTATAATGAATCCTTTCTTATGTGTGCCACATAATCATAAATCATACATCATCGCATAACACATATAACAAAAATGTGATTCTTGAAACATCATGACATCATAAAACAAATCATATAAGGTAAATGACTTCATAAAAATAATTCCCTCAAAACATAATCAAATCAATGTAATAATAGGGATAGAAACATAACCCTTTATTATCTTAGATTGAAAATAATTTTGATAAAACACTTGAACTCCATTCTTGAGGAAAATATCCTTTCTACTTCAAAAAAACTTTTCCTTTCTTAACATGTCATAAAATTATAAACTAAAAGAAGTTGATTAAAAATAAAATTGAAAACTTGTAAATAATTCTTCTTGGAAATAATGTTTTAAAAATCCATTCATGTCATATAAGTTAAAAAAACATTATTCTTACTTTTGTCGGAAAAGTCAAAAAGTACCTCGTACGAAAAACGACAAAAGATTCCTTTCATTTCTTTTAATAAAAACTCACCGAAGGGTAAAAATGGATTTAAACAATTGTAGGTGAATAATATTACATATTGGGGAAACATGGATGTGGATGATAAAATACACCCCAGTAAATACCAAAGTATAAACAATCTCGGATAAAAATGAGATTGTGATATTTCCCTTACCTTAGGTCCGATTTGCTTTTTACGTGTCCGAATCTCCTGTATAATGGTTTAAATAATGCTATTGACTTATTCCAGAATCATACATATTGATATTATATCATATATGGTCATATTCTTAGCTTCATGTTAGTAATATTTCATTGTTACTTGTTACTCGGGTCTTTATTGCCTTTTGTTCTTATGCGTGTTTTGCCGAATAAATTATTATTCTTCTTTTAAGGTTATAGATACCTTATATCCAGAATGGTATTAGTGTAACATATATCATATTTATTCATTCAATTCATTTATATAATTACTATGTAATGATGATCATGTAGAACGAGTCGCATCACATCGTGGAGACGGTATTCCGTACGTACGCACGAGTGATGATATCATTCCTATGAACGTGGAATTGTATTGGAGTATATATATATTATTTCAGTATCAATATTACTTTATTATAATAATAAATAGTTACTCATTACACCATTATACCCATCCTTGAAAGGTGGTGGTGGAAAATAGATTACACCACGGCGTGGAGACGGTATTCCGTACGTATGCACGCGCGGTGATTTCATTTTTCTGTAGGATGGATAGAAGGTGAATTAGGGTTGTTTCATATTTATAATAACATATCAGTATGTAAGTAATACTAATGTTATTACTTTATCATGAAACAACTTAAGAAGAAGAAGTTGAAGAAGAAAGAAATTGAAAAGATCGGTAATGGATATTACCTCTTCTTTGGAACGCCTTTTTGAATCCTCCACATAGGGAACTAAGTTTGGTCTTTGAAGAAGACCAGGACCTCTAGGATTATTATAGGGAAGTGGAGAGGAGAAAATGGCAGGGGTTGGCCGAGATTGAGTGCTCAAATTGGTGTGAGGAGGAGGGGGAGGAGGTGCCCTTTTATAAGGGAGGAGAGGGGCACCTTAGGAATATCTCAAAATATTATTTTATATTAAAGAAAAAATCGGTTTATAATGGTTCCAAAGGGTGTTATTTCGAAGATAAAGTGGGGATGGGTATAAATCCTATCAACCAATAGGATTTAGACAAGTTTAGGGTACTATTTTAACCTTATCAATTAGATTTTACTCTAAGTTAAATAATATAACTTTTACCATGTCTTTTTGTTTTCTTTCACTATATGGTTAATACACTTACTATAACATGACAAAAGAACCCCAAGTTGTTTATTATTAATATATATATATCCTTATATAAGTCATTTTGCCTAACCTTAGATTTTTATGAATAAAATAACAATTAATAATATAATATTTGATTTAAAAACTATTTTGTGTCAATTTTGACACTATTTGATATATGATTTTTGTGAAAGTCATAACAGAATTATATGTTCGAACCAAGTTGATCAAATCGACACTAATATATCATAGTAACCTAGAAAATTAGTTTAATTCATAAAAAGTCTCAAATTACATTTAGTTTGGTGTTTATAACATCAATTATGTCAATATTTCATAAATAAGATAATTACTGCATCATCGTTGTGTCATAATTATATTAAATTATTTAATGTCTAAAAATTATAAATAAAATACCATTTTGTAGGAAATCTTTTTAGCTTTCTAATGAATATTTAGTGTCGAATTTATCTTATGTATAACCCATATTAAAAATGATTTACTTATTAAACTTTGATTTTATCTATTTTAACCATTCTTTAAATAAATTAATAATAAATGTCCTAATCTAACTCAAGTGGGCCTAAATGGTCATATTTTATTCATAAGGTTGTTTTTGGTCTAATTACACTTATCCAATAGAATTAGGACATGAGTTAGGTTAATAGTAATATCATATTTACCCTTAGTTACCCTATTTACTATTAACCGCGGGGAAAAAAAGTAAAAAGTTACTATTCACCAAAAAAAATTATCTCATTGAACCACATTTTACTTACTGATATCAACCGTGTCTATCGGATTTTCGAAATTCCATTCACAGAAGCGGTAAAATTAAGTTTTATGCAAAATTCAGTTTTTAACCTACCACTTAGTGGTTTCACTATTCATCAAAAATTGAAAGTTTTCAGAAAAATACCAAAATTTCACCCTAGGATAATTTTGGTATTCCGAATCCAAAAATGAAGTCCATTTAGAAAAATAAAATTTATAAAATTTCAAAAATTGGTTATTACTTTTCATAACGGCTAGTTTTAATAATATTTTAATAGCATATTGTTGTTTAGTGAAACTCGGTATTGCGTACGACGCAAGCTATCGAGGAAGGTCGCGATTGCGTGTAAAGTAAGCCAAGCAAGTGTGTAGTGAAAGATTACTTTGAACAAAATATTACTAATAAAAATCTCGGGTGTTACATTCTACCCCCTTAAAAAGAATTTCTCCCTCAAAATTCGTCAATTTGTAACAAACAGATGATGATTCCTCTCCCTCATCATATTCTCAAGCTCCCAAGTAGCTTCTTCTAATTGGTGGTTCCTCCATAAAACATTCACCAAGCCAGTGGTCTTGTTTCATAGGACTTCTTCGCTACGATCCAGAATCTCTATCGGCTGTTCTTCATAAGAAAGATCTTGCTCCAACAGTACAAATTCTGAGCTGAGTACATGTGAAGGATCAGGTATGTACTTTCTCAAGAGAGATACATGGAACACATCGTGAACTTGAGAGAGATTCGGTGGAAGCGCCAATCGGTAAGCTACCTTTCCAACATGATCCAGTATTTCAAAAGGGCCGATATATCTAGGTCTCAACTTCCCCTTCTTTCCAAATCTTATAACCCTCTTCCAGGGAGATATTCGTAAGAACACTTTATCACCCACTTCAAAATCTAGGTCTTTTCTTCGGTTGTCGCATTAACTTTTCTGTCGAATCTGAGCTGCTCTTATGTGTTGTTGAATAGATATGACCTTTTCTGCCATTTCATCAACGAGATCAGGACCTAATAGCTTCCTTTCCCCAACATCATCCCAACATGTTGGAGTCTTGCATTTCTTTCCATAGAGAGCTTCATAAGGAGCCATCTGAATACTGGAGTGAAAGCTATTATTATAAGAAAATTCCACCAAAGGTAGGTGTTGATCCCAACCTCCTTTGAAATCCATAGAGCAAGCTCTCAACATATCTTCTAGGGTTTTAATTGTTCTTTCAGACTGACCGTCTGTCTGGGGATGATAAGCAGTGCTGAAACTCAACTCTGTATCCAGAGTATGCTGAAGACTTCGCCAGAACATCGAGGTAAATCTCGGATCCCGATCAGATATAATAGAAAGTGGTACTCCATGCAATCTTACAAATTCCTTTACATATATCCTGGCAAGCTGATCTAGAGAGAAATCCTCTCTAATAGCAATGAAGTGTGCAGATTTTGTAAGACGATCAACTATGACCCAAATAGCATTTTTTTTCTTTTGGATGTTTTAGGAAGTACTGTGACAAAGTCCATAGTGATGTTTTCCCATTTCCATTCGGGTATGGGTAATGGTTTTAACATCCCCTTAGACTTTTGTCTCTCAGCTTTAACTTGTTGACAAACCAAGCATCGAGAGACATGTTCAACAACATCTCTTTTCATGCCATCCAACCAGAAGTACTCTTTCAGGTCCCTATACATCTTCGTGCGTCCAGGATGAATAGAGAATGAAGAACTATGAGCCTCATCCAGCAGCTCCTTCATTAATTCGGGGATGGGAGGAACACAAACCCGATTCCTGAACTTTATTATCCCATCACAATCAAGGTTGAATTCAGGAACATTTCTCACCTTCTTTTGTAACTCGACATCTTCTTTCTGTTCCTCTTTAATCTTCACATGTATAGATGGTTGAGCATTCATTTGAGAAAGATAAGATTTTTCCCCTTCCATTATAATTCCAAGATCCATCCTTTGTAAATCCATAAATATTGGATCTTTTGTGATCCTCATCATGGATAAAATAGCATGGTCTTGTCGACTTAATGCATATTCCACCTTGTTTTCTTTCCCAGGGTGGTAATGGATTGAGCAGTCATAATCTTTAATCAGCTCCAACCTTTTTCTTTGATGCATATTCAGCTCCTTTTGTGTGAAAATATACTTTAAACTTTTATTATCAATATAAATATCACACCATTCACTATAAAGGTAATGCCTCCAAATCTTTAATGCAATGATTACCGCAGCCAACTCCAAATCATGTGTTGGGTAATTTTGCTCATGGATTTTCAACTGTCGTGAGGCATAAGCTATCACCATATCATTTTGCATAAGAACACACCCCAATCCCTTCTTGTATGAATCATTGTAGATCACAAACCTTTCTCCACTACAAGGCAATGTGAGCATAGGTGCACTGGATAACCTTCTTTTAAACTCCTTGAAATTCTCTTCACATTCCTCTGTACAAACAAACTTAACTCCTTTCCAAGTCAACTTGGTGAGTGGATTAGATAATCGTGAAAAATCGTTTACAAAACGTCGATAATATCCAGCCAAACCAAGAAAACTTCGGATCTCAGTTACTGTTTTTGTTCTTGACCATCTTTCGATAACCTCTGTTTTTGCTGGATCCACATATATCCCCTCTTTTGAGATTATGTGACCGAAAAATGCAACTTTTTGAAGCCAAAATTCACACTTGGTAAATTTGGCATAAATCATCTCCTTTCTCAGGGTCTTCAATATAATTCTCAAGTGATCTTCATGCTCTTCATTGCTCTTTGAATCGACAAGAATATCGTCTATAAAGACTACCACAAATTGATCAAGATAGTCTCTAAAGACTCTATTCATTAGATCCATGAAGATAGAAGGGTCATTAGTAAGACCAAATGGCATCACTATAAATTCATAGTGTCCATACCTTTTACGGAAAGCCGTCTTTGGTATATCCTGCCTTTTGACCCTTAATTGACGATACCTTGAACGAAGATCAATCTTGGAAAAGTATTGAGCTCCGCGTAGTTGATCAAATAAGTCATCAATGCATGGGAGAGGAAATTTTTTCATGATAGTGATCTTGTTAAGTTCTCGATAATCAATGCAGAGTCTCATTAATCCATCTTTCTTCTTAAAAAATAGAACAGGTGCTCCCCAAGGTGACACACTAGGGCGTATGAATCCCTCATCATGATTCTCTTGGAGTTGCTTCTTCAATTCCTGCAACTCAATTGGGGCCATTCTATAAGGTGTCTTTGAAATAGTAAAAGCACCCAGTACGAGTTCTATTGAAAAGTCAACTTCACGATTTGGTGGATGACCCGGTAATTCCTCCGGAAAGACATCATCAAACTCCCGTACGATGGGTATATTCTTAATCGTAAGATTCTCACCAAACATTTGAGATAAATAACCTTCATTTAGTGGAATCATGACCCATAAGATGGAAGGAATTTCCACTGGAAGGTTATAGTCATCCTTGCATCGATAGACGATCGTAGATTGATCTGGAATATGAAATGTGACTTCCCTTCTTTGGAAATTGATATGAGCTCCATGTAGAGAAAGCCAATCCATGCCAAGAATCACATCAAATACCACTAAAGGAAGGATCACAAGATTTGCAGGAAGCACATTCCCACAGACTTCGATCGGAGAAGAATTATAAACTTTTGATGCGACTGTTGTGCCATTAGGTGTTGTCACAGCTAACTCAACATCTAATTGTTGAGGTAATACGGTGATACCCTTAGAAAATTTTTCAGAAATAAAAGAGTGGGTGGATCCAGAATCAAATAAAACATTTGCTACTTTAGAGTGGATGGTAAGTGTACCTTTCACCACTTCGTTATCGTACTCCACATCGCTGATAGAAATTGCATGTGACTTTCCTTTGTCTTTAGCCTTAAGATTTTGTTTACGTCGACCATCATCATCAACCTTTGGATTTGGGCATTGATTGGCATAATTTCCCATCTCCATGCACTTGAAACATTGAAGTGTAGTAGGATCATTCTGTGTATCCCTTCCTTTGTTTGCATCATTAGACATATTCTTCCCATTATCGCAGCATTCAAATGCCCGATGACCTTCCTTTCCACATTTAAAACATTTACATGTCCCTTTAAGACAACTCCCTCCATGTTTCTTTCCACACTTTGAGCATAAGGGAAAGCTCATCTTCTTTTCAGTGTGCTCTTTAGATTTTCCTTTGAATTCCATCTTCCTCTTCTTATCAAACCCATGTGACTGATGGGTTACTCCAATCTCCATCTCGACATTGAGAGCACATCGAACGATTTCCTCGTAGCTATTGAAGTCACTTATGGCTAACGCCCCTCGAAGACTTGGTTTTAAGCCACTAAAGAATAGATCGATCTTACTCTCAGGTTGGATAATAACACTAGAAGCGTACCTTTCAAGTCTTGTAAAATTTGCTTCATAGGTACCAACAAATTCATCATCCCTTTGCTTCAGTTCAAGAAACTCTTTCTCCATCATTGTTCGGAGAATATGAGGGAAGTACTTATTAAAAAATAAGTTCTTTAACTCGTCCCATTCCATAGACTCAATTTCATCCCTTTGCCTCGTATTCTTAATAATATTCCACCATTGATCAGCATCTCCTTCCAAACGATACACTTCTAGGATGACTTTATCATGTTCAGAACATTGAAGAACTGAAAATATCTTTTCAGTAGTACTAATCTATTGTTCAGAAACTAATGGATCAGTAGACCCACTGAAAGAAGGTGGACACTGCCTCATGAAGGATTCAACAGAATGTTGCTCCTTCCTTTGCTCGTTTGGAAGTCCTGCATGATTCATAGCTTGAGAAAGTTGTGTGAGCATGGCTACAATATTTTGCATTCCAGCTCCCATATCATTTGGTTGCTTAGGGGGACAATCATTGCATTTCCCTTCGTATTCCTCATTAACACGGTTCCTTCGGGTTACAGCCATTGACTAAAACCAAGAAGAATAGTGTGAGCAACACTAATTATAATAGGAAAACCACATAATCAAGGATAAAATTTCAGACTTAAGGTCTTATCCTAGGGTATTCATGGCCATTTCTAAAACACTAATATTATGTTCTATGCTTAGACTTATCCTTAGGGTTCTTACTAAGGATTTCACATCCTAGTTTGCAAAGGTTGACTATACCTTTCCTCTGATACCAACTATAACGACCCATACTTTACATACATTTTTAATACATCAAAATTGAAGCACACTTATTACAACATATGACAAAACCACAAAGGACCGTATTGGTATAGTGTCTTTAGAAACTGGGAAACCTAAACAACTGGTTCATAAATCATCTACAGTGTCTCCAATTTATTTCATCATATCTAGGGTCCCTTTTAGAATATTCTACTTAATATCCATC
This sequence comes from Viscum album, assembly GCA_963277665.1. Lineage (NCBI taxonomy): Eukaryota > Viridiplantae > Streptophyta > Magnoliopsida > Santalales > Viscaceae > Viscum > Viscum album. The sequence continues at coordinate 6,799,961 of OY728129.1, forward strand.
TTCCTGTCCTGGGGAAAATAAAACATAACAGGGTGATCTCAAATGCTCAGCAAGGGCAAATAAAGGAAAAAAAATCATATCATATCTTTTTGAAAATCATAACCTGCAAAAGAGATCATAATATCTTAAAATGGAACAAATGATAGAAGTGAAAATGAGATCCCCATAATCATAACATGAAACTTGAAACTTTTTGGCATGCACACATAATCATGTAAAATCATTTCTTGTTAGTCATGACTCATTTCCAAAACTATCGTAGCGGACAAAGTCCATTTCGGAACCGAGTTCACTCCTTGTTTCAGTCCTGTATCACTGAACCGAAATAACCTTCCGTTCCAGCCATATCTATCTCATGAGATATAAATCTTTACCCAGTGCATTGGAGGGAGATATAGGTCCTACCCATCTTATAATGAATCCATTCTTATGTGTTCCACATAAGAATAAATCATACATCATCGCATAACACATATAACAAAAATGGGATTCTTGAAACATCATGACATCATAAATCAAATCATATAAGGTAAATGACTTCATAAAAATAATTCCCTCAAAACATAACCAAATCAATGTAATAATAGGGATAGAAACAGAACCCTTTATTATCTTAGATTGAAAATAATTTTGATAAAACACTTGAACTCCATTCTTGAGGAAAATATCCTTTCTACTTCAAAAACAATTTTCCTTTCTTAACATGTCATAAAATTCTAAACTAAACGAAGTTGATTAAAAATAAACATGAAAACTTGTAAAGGAAGCTTCTTGGAAATAATGTTTTAAAAATCCATTCATGCCGTATAAGTTAAAAAACATTCTTCGTACTTTTGTCGGAAAAGTCAAAAAGTACCTCGTACGAAAAACGACAACAGATTCCTTTCATTTCTTTTACTAAAAACTCACCGAAGGGTAAAAATGGATTTAAACAATTTTAGGTGAATAATATTACATATTGAGGAAACATGGATGTGGATGATAAAATACACCCCAGTAAATACCAAAGTATAAACAATCTCGGATTAAAATGAGATTGTGATATTTCCCTTACCTTATGTCCGATTTGCTTTTTACATGTCCGAAGCTCATGTATAATGGTTTAAATAATGTTATTGACTTATTCCAGAATCATAAATATTGATATGATATCATATATGGTCATATTCTCAGCTTCTTGTCAGTTATATTTCATTGTTACTTGTTACTCGGGTCTTTATTGCCTTTTGTTCTTATGCGTGTTTTGCCGAATAAATTCTTATTCTTCTTTTAAGGTTATAGATACCTTATATCCAGAATGGTATTAGTGTAACATATATCATATTTATTCATTCAATTCATTTATATAATTACTATGTAATTATGATCATGTAGAACGAGTCGCATCACATCGTGGAGACGGTATTCCGTACGTACGCACGAGTGATGATATCGTTCCTATGATCGTGGAATTGTATTGGAGTATATATATATTATTTCAGTATAAATATTACTTTATAATAATCATAAATAGTTACTCATTACACCATTATACCCATCCTTGTAAGGTGGTGGTGGAAAATAGATTACACCACGGCGTGGAGACAGTATTCCGTACGTACGCACGCGCGGTGATTTCATTTTTCCGTAGGATGGATAGAAGGTGAATTAGGGTTGTTTCATATTTATAATAACATATCAGTATGTATGTAATACTGATGTTATTACTTTATCATGAAACAACTAAATAAGAAGAAGTTGAAGAAGAAAGAAATTGAAAAGATCGGTAATGGATATTACCTCTTCTTTGGAACGCCTTTTTGAATCCTCCACTTAGGGAACTAAGATTGGTCTTTGAAGAAGACCAGGACCTCTAGGATTATTCTAGGGATTTGGAGAGGAGAAAATGGCAGCGGTTGGCCGAGCTTGAGTGCTCAAATTGGTGTGAGTATGTGGGGGAGGAGGTGCGCTTTTATAAGGGAGGAGAGGGGCACCTTAGGAATATCTCAAAATATTATTTTATATTAAAGTCAAAATCGGTTTATAATGGTTACAAAGGGTCTTATTTCGAAGCTAAAGTGGGGATGGGTCGAAATCATATCAAACAATAGGATTTTGACAATTTTAGAGTATTATTTTAACCTTATCAATTAGATTTAACTCTAAGTTAAATAATTTAACTTTTACCATGTCTTTTTGTTTTCAATCACTATATGGTTAATACACTTACAATAACATGTCAAACGAACCCCAAGTTGTTTATATTTAAAATATATATCCTTATCTAATTCATTTGGCCGAACCTTAGATTTTTAGGAATAAAATAACAATTAATAATATAATATTTGATTTAGAAACTATTTTGTGTCAATTTTGACACTATTTGATATATGATTTTTGTGAAAGTCATAACAGAATTATATGTTCAAACCATGTTGATCAAATCAACACTAATATATCATAGTAACCTAGAAAATTAGTTTAATTCATAAAAAGTCGCAAATTACATTTATTTTGGTGTTTATAACATCAATTATGTCAATATTTCATAAATAAGATAATTATTGCATCATCGTTGTGTCATAATTAAATTAAATTATTTAATGTCTAAAAATTATAAATAAAATACCATTAAGTAGGAAATATTTTTAGATTTCTAATGAATATTTATTGTCGATTTTATCTTATGTATAACCCCATATTAAAAATCATTTACTTATTAAACTTTGATTTTATCTATTTTAACCCTTCTTTAAATAAATTAATAATAAATGTCCTAATCTAACTCAAGTGGGCCTAAATGGTCATATTTTATTCATAAGGTTGTTTTTGGTATAATTACACTTATACAATAGAATTAGGACATGTGTTATGGTAATAGTAATATCATATTTACCCTTAGTTACCCTATTTACTACTAACCGTGGTAAAAAAAAGTAAAAAGTTACTATTCACCAAAAAATTATTTTTATCTCATTGAACCACATTTTACTTACTGATATCAACTGTGTCTGTCGGATTTTCGAAATTCCATTCACAGAAGCGGTAAAATTAAGTTTTATGCAAAATTCAGTTTTTAACCTACCACTTAGTGGTTTCACTATTCATCAAAAATTGAAAGTTTTCAGAAAAATACCAAAATTTCACCCTAGGCTAATTTCGGTATTCCGAATCCAAAAATGAAGTCCATTTTGAAAAATAAAATTTATAAAATTTAAAAAAGTGGTTATTACTATTCATAACGGCTAGTTTTAATAATATTTTAATAGCATATCGTTGTTTAGTGAAACTCGGTATTGCGTACAACGCAAGCTATCGAGAAAGGTCGCGATTGTGTGTAAAGTAAGCCAAGAAAGTGTGTAGTGAAATATTCCTTTGAACAAAATATTACTCATAAAAATCTCGGGTGTTACAAATACTTTCCAATAATAAATTTTATAATTCCAAGGAATTCTTATTTTAAAATAATCATTTTGAAATCAAGAAGCCAAAACACATTTCCCAACCAAAAAACCACAATTCTAGAATTTCAAAAAAATCATAAATATACACTAAAGAAGAATTATAACATTTTTTTCGCATCCATTTAACAATCAAAATCCTGAAATAAAATGAATTTGGAACTAATTATTAATGTTCATAACAGGGGATTCATGATTGATGAAGCCTACCTCGGGTTTTATAATGAAAATGAAGAACGACATAAATAACATCCATGAAATCATGTAAAATCCTCATGAACCAACCTTATATATCTTCCAATATAATAAATAAAAATAAAAAACATTTTTGGAACATACAACCATAGATTTACCCACATTGGGTGAATATCAAATAAACCGAATGATGACAAAGTATAACTAATAAAACTCATCAAAAACAACCATGAATGATGACTTAACATGAGAATAAAACATCAAAAATCTATGAAATGACCCGATATTTCTTCTTATATTGTGAGGAGAGGTTGTACAACCATTAAGAGAGAGAAATACAGAGTTTGGGCTATTTTGTGAAATATAATGCCTCTTGTGGTGAAAATGAATTTTATCCATAATGTAAGGATCTAATATTTGAACCGCGCAAGGTTTAAATGCACAGTTTGAAAATTAATATTCAAATTGTGCTACTATATCTACTTTAATAGAGACCTCATATGTTTGGATCAAAAAATTACAAAACTATGCACTGATCAGGTCGAAGAAACTCCCTTAAAAAAATCCATAGTTCAGAAGTTCACATTTACTACTTAGTGGTTGCACGGTTAGGGGAAAACTATATAGCACCCATGTGCCTTCCGTTCAGCCATTGTCTCACTAAACAAATTTTTCTCTAGGAGTTTCACAGGTTACTCAAATCATGCTCAAACCATTCACTAGTAGAAAGACTAAAGAAAATTCCAAAATTCCACCATACAATCCCAAAAGTATCAAATATGATTTACATATTTAAATTAAATAAACATTGGTATTACTACATAAAACTAGGTGGTACACTCTCCTCATTTTTTTTCATTCTAAAAAAAATTGAAAATTATTTTTTCTCTAAAAGAGTTATGGCCATTGCTCTATCATTTCATTCTCACATTCCAATGTCTCTTTCTAAATCTTACCATGTTTCTACAAAACCCACATAAGAACATTGTTTTTTCTTCATGAAAGAAATTTTCATTCAAATCCACAATCTTCACTGGGATATGTACTGGTGAATCATCAAGATCTTGGTCAATTTTTTTCCATATAATCATATAGTGATGATAAGGTTGATGCTTTTTCGGCTAAGATACCTGAAACACATTGTCCATTACTCTAAACCGTGGGAAAAAATGTATACAATATTCCACCTATTTAACCCATATCTATATCTCAAAAGGTATTTTGATTCATTTTGATAACACACCATGCTTCACTAAGCAATGACTTCCACGCCTTCTGTGGATCATTAATAACACCTGATCACTCACAATGAACAACACCAATGTGGAAAACTATAAGGACTCCCATATAGTTCATCACAAATATCAATATGAATAAAGTATTCATAGGTGTTTTTTATGATAACACCATTAACGGAAAAAGATATTACCATGATACACTAAAATCTATTACATTGTCCCATATCATATCTTCGTGTGTTTGTATTTTCTTTTCAAATTTTCTATCTGTTGGAGGTTGATATGCCATTCAAATGGTAAACTGATTCCCCAGAGATTTCTATAAGGATTTCTAACAACTTGTTTTAACCCTCACAACTCTAAAAAAAACAATAAAATATGGTATTTAGTGCCTCATTACAGATTATAGGATATAGAGTATTTACATGTACTAAACGAAATGAAAATGAAAAAACTGGGATAAAATGAGTTGATTTGGAATTTCAATCCACTATCACCCATATAAAATCATGTTTTCAAAACATTTTTGGGAGACTTATCACAAAATCTATGGCCATATCCTTTCACATACAATTAGTTATTGGTAAATACTGAAACATACCTGTTAGTCGTTGACGCTCTTCTATAACCAGAAGACTCATTAAGAACCTTGAGAAAGCTCAACCACCACCAATTTTCGGAAGATCTACCAATACATTACTTTAAATTATTTATACATATTCTATACCCCCTAATAAATATGTCATCTTTAATGGTGGAAATCATGAAGGTGTTATTGTTGAGAATCCATAGTTATGGACATCCAATTCCTAAACCTAAATATTGTGCTCTCATCTATTATCAATTCATCAATGGTCTCCCAACCATTGTGTTTTGAAATCATAAAAACACACTCTAAATCTAACATATGATCCTATTTATGGATTTTTACCAAATTAAGAAAGTCTAAAACAAGGAATAAAACCACAACATCATATTAATATTGGAATTCCACATGCATGTTGTCTAGGACCGCCATCAGCTTCCCCTCATCTAAACCTTCTTTTCGAACTGATCATATCACATTATACTTAGTTTATCTACCACTAAATAGGTATTAACATGCGTATACATCAAGAAAAAGTCAAAAATTTAGTCATACTCAATCAATATTAATTGTTTTAGATTCAAATCCCCTTATAGGAAAATATTTTCAGTATCATATGATCATTAAAAATATTAAATTTCACATAAAAAGATAATGGTGACGTGTCTTCAAATCATATAATATAGAAGCTAACTCCAAATACAGTTATAGGTAGTACTTGTCATGAACCATCGACTTCCTTTATCCATAAGAAACACCATTATTATAATCCATGATAACATATCCCAATGCTAAGATTGAAGCATCATAGTATACCATTTACCATAGACAATAATCTAGAAAAATCCTAAATGATTCGGAAGTAATGAGAAAAATCATCTATTAAAAATAGTTCTGAAATTCATAATCCCATTGGAATAAAACATTATACTTTTTAAATTATATATTAGGAAAATATAGTCATGAGGATTAATTAAAAAACATCAAAAAGAAACAACAAGACAATAGAAAAATTGTATCTTAAAGTAATTATTTAGCATTTTTTATATGAAAAAAGATTCGATATTTTCTACACGAATGAAAAATCATATTTTATAAATTACATGCCCAATAAAGCATACCAATTGTATCAAAAAATAACACATTGATAATTATTAATACAATCAATGGTCTTTCAATATTTCCAACAATATATCAAAGTGTTTCTCATGCACATCCTTTGTTAATGAATACACCAATATATCATCCAAAACTCCACCACAAAAGAATCTAGATATCTCAGAAATAACTGATTCATCAATTACATAAATACCACTTGTGAATTCTTATGATTAAAAGTCGTTGACATATATTCATAATGTCCATATCTACTTCTAAAAGTTTTTTTTGGTATATCGGCCTTTTGAACACACAATTCAAAAAACCATGAACACAATTAAATCATAGAGAACCAGTGAGAACCCCTCAATAGATATAATATGTCATAAATTCATGGATGTGGATAAAAATTCTATACCCTATGTTTGATAAGATTACAATAATATACACCAATACTTATACATTTATATTACTTCTTCTTGATCGAAACCGGTGCTCCCAAGTAGATGTGCTCTACTGAATGAACCCTTTACTTTTAAGATCATCCAACTACACATTAAATTCTATTAAATCTTTTGGTGCCATAACATAAGATAGAAGGGATATTGGATTGGTACCCAAAATGAAATAAATCATAAACGATACTTCTATTCTAAGAGGTAACCTTGAAAATTTTTAGGAATGGAATTAAGAAACTAGTCCACCACTTCTACACATATTCAGATATCAGCCAATTACATTAATGAAAATGTAAATACTCAAACTATTAAGATATTATTACCTATTATGGTGACAAAAAAACCATTTTGAACTTATCTATAAATTTCATATTATTATAATTATATGCTTAATGCCATCCAAAGCAAACAAACTAACTGTTCTTTTATATATTTTTTGTGATCCTTGAATGTTTTCAACCAATCCATACATAGAATTACATCATTGTCATCCATCTCTATCATAGAAAAGTAACATTTGAATACATCACCTTTAACAGATATATAAAATCTCTTATACAGAAAGGAACAAAATTGTATTTTACTAAGAGGAGTTTTATGTTATAACATAAAAGTAACCATATTACATTTTAACGATATAAAATAAAATGATCCGGAATAAATAAATGATTATATTCACAATTATCATGTAATAATTATAAAAGGATAGAATTCAAAATAATCATACATATCACCATTGATAGTACATTTTGATAATCCAACATCACCTACTCAGTGTCATTTAATTGATTAATCCCCACTCTTTTTTAACATTTTCCTTATCAATATTTACCTTTATGAAATGTAATGGTATACCTAGAATCACTATGGATAGGGTTATTATATTGAAGATATTGACTTATCTTTTCTCTTCATGTCAAATCATATGATGCATGTGACACCTGGGTGGTGTCTCGAGCACCTAACCATGCATAACTATGATTTTATTGTCGAAGATGGGCAGTTATGTTACAGTTGTGTAATGCTCTATGTTATGGCATACATTATCTTATTATGTAGTCAAACTAATGACATTATAAATACCCTACAATTCTCTTGAGTCATGTAGGGATGTTCAAAGATCCACCTGTTGTATTTTGATTCATGAACCCACCAAGAAAGTAGGTGTTCGTATTCCACTTGATCCCAAAATTAATGATCCCAAAAATTTTACTGGGTATCAACATAATTCTTCTTACCATAGATCTTGAGATTTTATGCTCAACCATCATCACTCTATTCACTATCTCTATATAATTCATAATATAGATCATAACTATCTTCGATAAAATGCACTATCTCAGTCCCGATTAAAATATTTGTTCTCCATGGATGAATTAGTGGAATAATTGTGTTATAATAGCACAAAATTATTAAATTTACCCACACATTCTATAATATAATGCCTTCTCTTCTTAAAATTATGAATGCCAATTTTTCATTGAATCCTAAATTCATGAAAGTTGAATTATATATCGAACAACTCTACAATAACCTTGCATAAATATTCTTGGACTGATTTTGTATAAATTTATAAATCCCACTATTTCCATGAACTATGCTTCTGAATATACTTTTTCTTCTTGAATTTCAGTTTTTTTTTGTGTGGATGAAATCAAATATATGATACATCTTATTCATCGACACATATTCCATTTCTAGTTTTGAATCACCCTAAATGATGGATGAATATATATTATGGAGCTGGATGGAATGATCCACTTGTTAGTACCACAACTATTGTTCTTTTTTTCATTTCCTAAAATGAATTGACAATAATCATAACTAGCTATTGTTTCGCATGCGACTCACGTGAAATCACATTCTCATAATCTACCTCTACCTGGTTCCTATGATTCGTACCATGTACCAAAATATATAGATTCCAAATTCCATTAATTTCACTATCTATCAACTGAAGTATTATAATTTCATATTTTACCCCACCTATAATCACAGAAATGCATTCCAAAATTCACATTCAACATGTTCAACCACTTTTTGGAAGAAATAATTCCAAATTTCTTTTTGAAAATAGTCCATTCTCAAAATACCATTATTTCTTTCCAAATACATCATTTCAAATAAATTACAAAATTTTCAAGAACAAAATCATTTCACGAAATCATATATCATTATGCTAAATAATATGTTATGTCTTAGTGGGATATGATTCTTATAATGAAAACCAAACTCATATCATTAGCTAAACCCATGAAAATGTGGTTTGAAAATCTTACAACTCTATCAAAAAACCATATGAACCCAACTCCCTAATAACACGAAGTTCAGTTTTAAAAAGTTAACTATATCTTTTATATTCAATACATTTCTATTCCCTACAATCATACTCATTTATATGATCCCAAATCAAGTAATTGATACAATTTAGATCAACACCAAGACTAGTAACCAATACCAAGTCAAATACCACTTTGTTTAAGAAATATATTCAAAAAGGACCAAGCTGATACCACTTGTATCATCATGCCACTTCTCGTTGTATTGATATAGTGGTGGAAGTTTACTTGGACAGAAGAGAATTACCCAATATGAAAAAGACATGAAATAAATATCTAGGTATTCTTTTACAATCCAGGGGATTATTTTCCATTTTAAAATGAATTAACAACAAAAAATCCATAACCAGAAAAAACAATAAATGATGCATGATAAAAATGAAATAATACAAAAATATTTAATATATATTCAAACCATAAAAATAGTACCACATTATAAGATAAAATAACACCAAATAACACAGTAGAAGTCATACTTTTAAAAGAAAAAAGGCAACCACATGACTCTATAGATCCACATATCCATGCACATACCCAAACAAATAGTAATGGAATCATGATGTAGTACTAATGATGTGTGATACATTACCTTTTCTAGAATATCAATAAATGATATCTGCAAATGCACCAATGTTACAAATTATGGTTGAAAATTAAAACTCATTTGGTTTCCTAGTTGAAATACATAAACACACCACTAGGATAGAACTTGATAAAAATATATATATATGTCAATTAATATAAATCACATTGAAAATAGTTTCACAATTCGTATAAAATATAATAAGTTCTCCTGAACACTATTTTCTAATGAAACCCCACAAACCAATCGTTATGTAATTCAACATTAGATTTTGGCATACTCATCCATGATTCAAAACAATCCCATTCATGAATTCTTGGCTAGAAACTCTATACTCACGAGCGGATCAATGTCTAGTCACCATATGCTCTATTAACACGCACCCCCTATTTAAGGACATGTCCCTTGTACCCCACTAGTATACATCCTTTATTTATGGGAATGGCGAGAACATGAACTCGTGCGACCCATGAATTCGAAAATAATTTCAACCATGTCAATGAAAAATAATTTTATTAAAAAAATTCCTATAAATATTTTAAAATAATAATTTTAAAATCAAGAAACTAATAACTTTGCACAATTGAATACCACAATTACATAATTTTACTAAACACCATTAATCATCACTTAAGTGTATTTATAACATTATTTCAACAAAATATTCCCAATTTAAATTAAAAAATTAATCCAATTAAAAACAAATCCTTCACGTTCAAAATAGTGGTGTCGAGTGTGATATCAAATTCATTACGTATTTTTATGAAACCAATGATAGACAAAAAAACATACATATATTTGAGTTAAATCATTAAAAACCCACTAATGATGAGTTCCCAAATCAACAAGAAGAACAAAAATATACATATTTGGCATTCAAAACCATATATCTACCCACAAAAGACATAGATATATGAATCCATGATATAGGGGAAGTAGATCTATGAGAAATCACCACCAACAACTAGGAAAGATGACTTATAGGGAGAATAGAGCTTCAAAATAAAATGGGACCTCTACAAATCACATCCAATTCGATGGGAATAGGTTCTCCGACCATTGATGGAGAAAAATACCAATATAGGGCCATTTTGGGAAAAAAATAAGGAACATGAGTTGAAAGCAAATAAGAAAACAATTGAAGTATCTATCTTTTTATCTCCAAATGGTTTTGTTTCATGGATAGATAAAATATTTGTTAGCCATGATCGCGAATTTACCTTATGGGAGACCTCACATGGTTGGATCATATGGTCACCAAACCATGGGATAATATTTCTAAAACCACTACAAGAAAAAACCAATTCCATAGTTTCAAAGAACCAAATTTATTTTTAGTAAATGCATAGTTTTTGAGAAACTTGTTCCTCCAGTGCACCTTCCATTTATGACCTCTAACACTATGAACAATATTATATATGAATTTCATAGTTTAACCAAACTATGATCAAACCATGTACTTGGAGAAAACCCAAAAACAGTCTAAAAGGTCCCCAAACCATTCCAAACATAGTACATATACATTAAAAAATTATAATTTTTAAAGAATTCGTTACTTACATAAAACCAGTGATGCTATAATTAATGATTCCAAAGAGAATAACTAAGTCATCATATTGATCGTAACTCTTTATAAAGGAATTATGGTGAGTATTTTCCTTCCAGAACATTAATTGGTGATATCATATATGGAGGTCTATATTAGAAAAATACATTTTACCATATAGTTGATATAATATTTAATTTATCCATAGTAGGTAATAATTTTACATTACCCTGATTTTGTTGAGCTCAAGATAATAAATACAGTGGAAAATTGATCCATCATTATTGTTGAAAGATAATGATGGTTTCACCACATAAAGAATCCATTGGGCATGTAAAACCCTTTCCAGATTCTACTATGAATTCTTCTTTTGATCTTCCATCATTATGGTCGTCATAATTAAAAGTTTAAATAATATTGGAAGAGATATAGGAATATTTTCAATTGAGAACTCAAAATCTATATAAGGAATAAAACCATGAAATTACACAAGGAAAACCTATGTGTAGTACCTCACAATGGGTTTTTATTGGAGCATTATCATATAGTTTTTCTGAAAAATTTATATCAATATTATTTCTTGAAATTAAATAATATCAAATATTGAGATATAAATTCAGAAGGATATTCTTTCACCTCCTTACACATTTATAGAATTAGGGGATGCCTTAGGATGTGAAGACTGATATCTAATTCGTAAATGTTGATGTTGGATTTGATAAATATATCCTAGTCATACCCAATATATCATCAAATTAATTTAAATAAGGTAATATGATATTTTTTGGTGGGTCAGTCCCCAAAAAATTATGGTCAATGAGTTATATCCGTTAGATGCAATAATTTCCCCAATTTCTATTCCCATAGATAAACTGTCCTTCATATTTTTATTTGATGTTTCAAAAAGTTTTATTAAACATATAAGATATGAATGAATGCATAGAACCTCAATCAAACATTATGTTCAATATAATTGAATTAATATCTAGAGTACCTTTCACCACATAGTTTTAGGCCACCAACTCAGTAGTGTTGATAGAATTTTACCTTCCTTATATCAATGGTGGTGGATTTGGAGTATCTCTAACAACCATTAGCTTAGAGAATTGGTACACATAATTCCCATTTTTCATTCAAATGAAATAAGACACCACATGTTTAATATTCATCATAACCATCCAATATTCTTCCGTTGTAGTGGGATTCTTAAAATCTATTATTTAATATTTTTTAAGGAAAATATCATCCACATTTGAAGCATCTGGAAGTACCCTTTATATTGTTTTTAATATTCTTTTTTCCATTCTTTTGACATGTCTCATATTTGGGGATTATTTCCTTCATTGGATTTATTTGTTTCTCTTCACATAATAAAATCTAATTTTAATCATTTTATATATGATGTCATGAGACCACATAGACATAACAATATTAATGTGATCCATTTGGGAACATCATATAATCACATTCTAGACTTAAATGCCTCTAATCACAAAGAATTATTAGAGATGATGATTTATTTCAATAAATAGATTATCCCCCTGACATTCCATGCCTAGGAAAAATCCAGGGGAATATATTGATATCCATATTTTTTTCATTTTATGCCTGGATAGATTAATCTTCCATTTGAAAATATTTTACGAAATAACTATCCCTATTAGGATAGGGTATTTTGCGAAACATTTTTTTGGAGGATTTTATCTTGATTATATCCCTATCATTGGAATAAGTTTCACCTTTAGATTTTTTTTGAATTTTTTCCACCATTAATAATCTTCTCCATCAAAATTAATGATGTATTTTATGAAATTCTCTTCTTATGATTTTCAGAAAACCAATAATATCATCTCAATAGAGTTAGTACAATTTTCCATGACAACATGGACCAATGATTCACTACATATTTGTGGCATTTTTCAAATAAATAATCAAATTGAAACATGATATTTCTTAGCAGAAGAGAGTAGTTTCAATTGTTTCATGTTATTATTCAGGACTTGATCAAATTGAGCTATCACTATCAGGATGTTATAACCTCCCACAACCATTAGATCTATCATTTCATTAGGGGAAGCAACACATTTACTATGACATTGGTTGTTTGAAAAGTTTCACCTTTTTCCCTACTATAACTACTCAAAGGGAAAATACAATTATGGTGGTTTTTTATATAATAAATGAGAATTTAATAAAGAAACCATAAATATGAATGGAGAAAATTATATTTCAAAAATATACTCCACATTATCATTCGTTATGACTAAAACTAGGTTATTCATAATAACAGAATTATCTCTATGGTTCATACTATATATTTATTTCCCTAATCATTAAAAAATAACAATTCAATGATATAATACAAATTTTTGAATCCTAAAGCCTTTAAAGATATTATTTCATGATTTTAACAATAAGTATCCATGAAATTTCAACCAATGATAGAAAATTATAGGATCCAGAGAAGAAACAATATATAATTAGATATAATGAAACTAAAAATAACGAAACATTATAATAATATATATATAGATATCCTAAGCGAGTTTTAGGTATTATAATATCATAGGATAAACTTGGATATACATAGACAAAAAGGATATTCTAAATGCACCACTAAGGGAATTAATATTGCAATAAATCATAGAACATGAGTGAGAAAGAATAAAATGATAACATAGAATTGAAGAATAAGGAATGAAAGTTACCATAGAAATTTGACATGGAATCATATGATCATGAAAATATTTTATATTTTAGGAAACCTATAACATTACATAAACATATGTAAAGGCTAATTTCCAAGACTATATCATGTGGTTCCCAATGTCCTAGAACTTCTTATGTTAACTGAATAATACGGTACATAACATATCATGAGGATAATGATTACCTAATGAATTGAAGTGATATCTAGGTTCACCCATCATAACATGTACATGAATATGTTTTCCACAATAACATATATATTATAATTAATAAACATAAAAATTATTTATTTAAAGAAATGGGCTCATAATCATGTAAAACGTCATATCCACAGGGTGTATAATATTGGTATTAATGATTGAATTGATTTAAATCATTCTGGGACATTGATTAATTTAATATAAACATATATCATGATAAAATATGTCAATCTAGAAGTAATATATTTAAAAATAGTTGTTATCCTACCTTTTAATTTTTCTACATAAGCATGGATTTAAGAAAATATTAAATAGTTTTTAAAAGGGGAAACATAAAAATAATTTACATTAAAGTAGAAGGGAACTATTTTTTTTTCAAAATAATGTTTGTTTAGAAAAATAAATGATGATTTAAAACATTCAATTTTTTGATACTTTAAAATATTCAATGATAATGTAGAATTTCAATTTAATCATCTTTTCAAAAATATTTTTGAACCAGACCACTAATACATCTTTATCACCATAATAGAAATATTAAATAAAATGGTATATATGTCACACAAAATAATAAAAAATCTAGATTAATTATATATGAATAATGATGTAAAAAATTTATGTATATTGGGAGATAATGTATCTTAATAGAACAATGGATGTTGAGAAAGATCCCTTATGCTATTTATAAATGCTTTCTGATCATTCTCTTTATGACTGGATAAAAAATGAGATCCATTAATTAGATAATTAAGAAAAATTTATATTTTTATTATATTTTTTATAATTTTATTAATTTCATTTATGTCCATTTAGCTGAGTTATAATGTGTAATTTTTTCATTCAATGAGCATTCATTTCGTATATTGATGGTCGATTCTCTTGTTTAAAAATATTAAACTACATCTCAAATAGAAATAATTATACATAATTAAAATTATATAGTATTAATTAAATTATATATGTATAAATAATCCTATATATAATTTTTTAGTTCTTTGTAAGATTCATTTATTAAAATTTTAAGGATAACTATTCAGTTTATTTTTAGTGGTTTTTATGACCATTGTAATATAGTTTCATTTTATTGAGTATTATGTTTATATATTTTTGTCAGATCATTAATAAGTTATAATAGAAATTATATAATCTTATGTCATCATAATAACGGGTCTATTACCATCCATGAAGGTGATAATGAGAAATTAAATTCATTATCCAGGGAGATATGAATAACCATAATTCCGAAATCAGTTTAATTTCATTGAATAAGAGGATGTGTGAATGTGGTAAATATATGACACGACATTAGAAATTTAAAATTAATTTATATACATGATAATAGTTTTATAAAAATTTTATGGATTAAGGAGGTAGGTAGAATGTAGAATAAGAAATGAAATTAAAAGTGATGATTTTAGAATGATTCTTCATGAATATCACCTCCGTGATTGATATCTTATGTAACATGGAATTTGTATTTTGATGAAAAATGTAGATCTCATGAAATTAGTAATAGTCATTGGAAGGTAATTGGGAACGGTATAGAAAGTATACAAGCCTCAAAATTTGTGAGGAGAAGGGGTGGTGGGGGCTGGTACTTATTGGGGGTGCACATGGGTGTTCATGGTTATTATATTCATTGGTCTATTATTTTGGATCATGAATATCAAAGGTATTGATTCCAATGATGATATATTGTAAATACATGGGTATATATTGAACCAATTGGCTAGTACATCATTCATGACTCCAAAATTCATTTATTTCCCTTCTAATTTAATTAATGTAAATTAGAGTATTCAACTTTTCACAAAAAATGAAACACATTTATAAAAGTAAAAAAAATTGACCTTAATAATTTATTAATGTTTATATTTAAAAAATGGAAACCATATTATCTATATAATTTTATTAATTTGAAAATATTAATTTTGAAATAAAACCATTATTTATTCAAAGAATCACGAGTTAAATATTATAATTAAAATTTTAACCCTTAGAGAAAATAATTAGAGTCACATAAAATAATATTATAATTATCATATGACATATTATTTATTTAGTAATATATTATATGAAAATTAATTTCATTTAAATCATTATATTAATTATAAAATTTGAAATAACATTTTATTTTTCAAAAAAACTCAAACACCTATATTATTATTTTTAGAACAGTTATATACTTATATCAAGATATAAATTTATTATTTATTATTTATAAGATACTAATATTTTATATTATAAATTTATATGTGAATAAATTAATCAAATTTTCACATTATTATTCATAATCATCAAATTAATATTCTGATAGAAGGCATTATAACGGTCTTATAAGTCTGTTAATTTCTATAATTATGAATTATTCATTAATTCTACATTTATGAGAGTAATAATTTTATTATGTTCCTTATGTGTTGTATGTGTTTTTTCACATAATAATAAGAATGAAAAATCTATTGAAAAATTTTTAGGACATTAAATATATCTCCTTCCAATATATTGGGTAATAATCAAATGTTTTACATTCTTTGGGGGTACATCGGTGGTTAATCATAGCCTGTAATGGTTGGTACATAGGTGGTTAGATGAAACCTAAAATGGAGGGTACATCGATGGTAATCCCAAGACAGAATGGGGGTTTATATGAAGTCATCCCAACCCTGAAGAAGGTATGTGGGTGGTTAAGAAAAGCCTAAAGTGTTTTGATTGTATTTTTGTGAATCCTTATTGTAATAGTTTATATTATTATATGTATTATTAAAATTTATGTCTTATTCTAATGTTATCCTCACATGTCACATGTTCTTCTATTAATTGATGATTCATTACCTTATCAATTTTCATCATTTATTTAATGACTCATGTTTGAGATCTATGAACGATTAGGTCTAAACATTGTCTGTTATATTCATTATTAGTTAATATTATTATTTTCTTATTCTTTAATTTGATTATTGATTGAAATCTCTTTTTGTTTACACTTATTGTGTTTTTGAGCTCACTATTTTAATGTTTTCGTTTCCACATATTATGGAGAAGGGGTTATTAGGGTATATTTAAGAAAATTACTAAATTGTGATATCTTTATCCAAAATTTAGATGATCTTTCCCCAGATTATAGGATTATGTTTCATAATTCTAATGTCACTATAAAATTGTTGTTCTCAAGAAATTATTTGTAAAATGTAATGAATACTCAACTAAGAAAAGTAATATCCTTGTAAGATAATATTTAGAAACAATGATAATTTCCTCTCAAGAATATTATGATCAATGATCTAATATATATTATTTATATTGTTAAAAAAAATTATCACTATGATAATGCAATATATTATAGATTTTAATACATATCAATTCACAAAAAAATAGCATCAACATTCATTCATTTGTCCAGATAACAATATCCGTGAATGGGTGAGATTTGTATGTATCACCACATAAAATGTATGGTAAATAAGTTTATATTAATAACTAATATTTTATTTATGTGATACCTAACAATTGGTAATGATAAAAATATACTTACCCGCTTTCCCTCCCGAATGGTCAAAAATGTAAACATTACTAATGAATAAATACAACATATCATCTTCATTATGGTAATATAGTTCACATATTATAAAAATATATAATCGTTGGATTTAAAATTATAAATAATTTTTACGAATGTTATTTTTGTCATGAATATTATTTTAGAGATGCTGGAGTAATTACTTTTTTTATGATAGTCAACCTACAAATGTAATTTTTGACATATGAACCAAATATCATCAAAATGACTGATGTAAACATAACGGAGAAATGAAATAAATATAACATTTTAATAAATAAACATAATTTAATTATAAATATGATTTTTTTATTAATAATGTAGATAATTGACATAGGTATATTAATCACAATGACTATGTATGTATACAATCATTTGAAATCTAGGTAAGGGATTTCATCTCAATTTTCCATCATTAATGATTTTTTATGCGGCTAATTTAATATATATATATATATATATTTTTGGGATATATAATTTACATATTATATTTATAATTATTCATTCCTAAATGGTTTTTATGTTATAATTGTTTTTCATCATCAAACAAAATTTGATTCGAATGTCACCATAGTGATAAAGGGGTTATGTCACAATAATGATTAATTTATGATTTTTTATCTTCATGTTTTCTTTAGAATAAATAATATTCATATTTTTTTTCAGCTATATTTTTTGACTTATAGCCATTAATTTGGAATAAATGGTTATTTTACATAAAAACTATAATTGATTAACCAAACTATATAATTTGTTTTTCACGTGACAAAGATCATGTATAATTTTTTATAACTTGAATTTTTTAGTCCATGTATATATTCCACATAGAATATTTTAAATAATGTTATTTTTATTATAAATTTATTTATTAAAAGAAATGATACCCAAATAATGATGATTAAATTTTTTTAAGTTTATATTTTTGGTTTTTTATAAGGTGTTCTATATTTTATTTTTTCATTAATGTGGGAAAAACATATTTTATTTTTAGTAATATTGTTCGAATGAAAAATAATTCTATAATGACATCTAAATAAATATAATATTACTAATTATGATTTCATTTCACATAAAAAAGTATTCATCTAAAATATTTTGAATATATTAATATTTTGTAGATGTGAATTCAATGTGAATAGGGTATTTTCCCCATGAAATATTCCATGTGATCTTCTAAAGAAATATTAATGACAGATAGAATCATTATATTTTATGAATTATTTATTAATTCTATAACAAAATATCTCTAAAACATGTACCATACTCATATTGCATTATTTTTATGGTATAAAACAATCATTATGATCAATTATCATGTTCTATATTTAAGAATTATCATTTTAATATGATATGAGATAAGATTGTGTAACCCTTTTTCTATTCATGTAAAATTATTTTATTATTTTAATATGATTTATTTCATTTTATGGAGGGAAAATTCAATAAATTTTATTATGTGTGATACCAAATAAATCTTCAATGAATTGGGTAAATTTTTTGTATCATTATATGTTCTTCTTGAGATTAGGGATTAAAACTAATTCATTATTGGAGTTTCTTCAACTTGTGATATTTTTAGGGATGTTTTTCATATATCATATTTATATTAGATTATATGTTTTTTATATATTTTCTATGTTTTTATTACCTTATTATTCCATTTTCATTATGTTAATTCCATATATTATTACACCCAATCCTTTTCTTTCATGATATCATGTAATACCATTGACTAACATGTTATGTTTCACAATCCCGATTTTTCCTTTACTGATATTTATAGCTCACCCCTATATTTTATTTATTTCCCCAGTTATCTTATTTGTATTTGGGAGCTCAAATATATTTAAGAGATCATTTTGGTAAATAAAATAATAATTTCATGGTTTACATATATTTTTAAATATAATGAACAAATTTTTTAAAATTTATTAGCTCTTTTCGATCCACATTTTTTATTAATTCTTATTTATATCAAAAATTGAGGCATAACATGTGTAAATGTCATTAGATATCTATATTTTTAATCAATTTATAATTTTATATCTTCATTGGAGATTATTATTGGTGATCTTTTTTAAAACTCTTGTGATACAAATTTTAATTGTATAACATCATAAGGTATTGGTAAGGAACGAAAAATATGGTTTTTATAATAATAAATCCTTGTATGGATATTGTAAATGGGAATTGTTTCAGAACATATGTATCTCATGTTAATAAACTCTATAAAATTTTTATTTGTATATATAAACCATAATTATATTTCATGATGTGTTATCTCGAATTATGCACAATGTTTTACACTATGGGGGATTTTTGTGTGTCAATTAACATTTTATCTGTAAGCCATGATGAATAATTAGAACATATATCTTATGAAAACCTATAATATTCAATCGAGGGAAGATATATACATAAAGTAAATTTTTTACAGGTTTTTTAATATATTTTAAGGTATAATATACCTTTTTATGTTTTTATAAGTTAATTGGTTTAAAATTATTATGTGTATTCATTAGAGTCATTTTTTTTGAAAATTTTTTTTTGTCTTTGCTTTTTTATGGAAAATATTATTTTATTTTGATGAAATTTATTTGATGTTATTTAAAAAATTTATATTTAATTTGATCATCAATGTTAGATTAATATAAATAAATTTATATTATTTTATCTTTTTTAAGAAATATGGTTTAAAAAATAATTTTTTGTCAAATGTTTATTTGATGATTAATTTAATTTTGATGATCTTTTCATTTTTTGGGAACATTATAAAAATTATATTAATATAGTATTTATAAAGTATAATCAAAATTATATGAAATAACTATCACTCTACAGAAATTATTTAGAGCATGAATTAAATGTAAAACTCAATAATAGTGTCTCTCTTACCACTATAGTATGTTATGTTATATTTATTATGATATTATTTGTTTGAAATAAATTTTTTGATTAAATTTATATTAATATTTGGAATGATAATATATTATTAAATTATTTATCTTCATATTATTTTTAAGTGATGAATGATAAATTTTTAAATCATTCATTGGGAATAAGTATGTGTAAAATTTTGTTCTAACATGTTATTTAATAAGAAATATTAGTTAGACATAATTAAATTTTTTATTTTTGAGGTTATACGGGATATAGAGTAATTAATTGATGGAATGATTTAGGATAATAAATAGCCTTGAAGATTAATAAAATATATTATTCATTTAAAATTTCATTATAACATATGGTAACCATTTTTGTTATGGATAATATTTATGGTATGAGGAACATATTTTTTTATCCATTTGTGGATTTATTAATCTATTAAATTTTTTTCCGGTTCCCCTTGCATGAAAAATTCTTCTTGAACACACATATTTTTGGGGATGAAGATGGATTATGGTATAAAATAATTTAAATATCAAATTATACGTTCCAATTGTTAATATTTAATATATATTCTTAGTTTATATTCCAATAATTTATTAAAACATTCTATAGTGATTTTGAAAATAAAATTATATCAAATTAACATCATTTTTCTGAATCAATGGTGTCTTATTCACAACACATTGGTTTATAGTTTTTTGTTTCATAACCTTTTCTATTATCAATATATTTCCTGTGAAAAATAATCTATATCACTATACTTTATTATTAAGGAATTATTATTTTTTTCATATCCATATTTTTGCTCCACATCATTCTTATATTATATAGAAACCAGGTTATGTTTTATTACACATGACCTTTGTATTTTGATGGCTCTATTATCAATAGGGTGTTTTATTAACACAATTTTTATCTGGAATTTTAGAGAATGTATTAAAAAATTAATAACATTGATTTATAATATCATGTTGAATTTTTGAGGAAGAAATTTATTTAATGGAGTATAATGTGACATCCCACGATTAAAAAATTGAACTATGTTCGACAATGTTTATGGCATGAACTACCAATCCGAAATGAAACATGACTATTTAAATATGTCCATTATAACCGGATAATTAAATTTTTAGGTATGGTTAGGGTTAACCTATTTATAAAATAAATAAAATTTTTCAAATAAACTCAAATTTATGGATAAATTATTAAGAAATAATATTAAATATTTTAATAATATTTTTATTCTCTAAAAAAAGTATTTTAATATTTTTATATATTTTTGAGAGAAAATATTATAAATAATTTATAATATTTTTAGAAACTCTTTATTAAATAATTTGTATAATTTTTCAAAATATAATTTCATATTGAAGTCATGGTGATCTTTTTCATTTTTTTCAGAAAAAATGGAATTATTAGTAGATAGTTAAAAATATATATTTCTATTCTATCATCATTTAATATCATTAAATTATGCAATTTAAAAGTTTTAATTTTAAAAAATTATGAATTTTATATATGATTTAATTTATTTATGATAATCTTACTTTAATTATATATTTTTTGGTTTTTCATATATGTTTTTTGTATGATTAAAAAGCCAGTTTTTTACAAATATTTTTGATGTGTATAAAGTATTATTGTTTTAATTAATTAAAATAAACCATATTTGAAAAATATTTAAATGGAATTTTCTATTATATATCTTTTATATGAATTTAAATTCATATTATAGTTATTACAAGACATATTGTTAATGTAATATCGTCTCATACATGAAAAATTCATTTCTTGGAAAATTGTTTCCTCAACACATTATGAGAGTTATATCTAGTAAAATTAAGCCAAATAGCTCAATTAAATTTCATAAAATATACTAAATAATATAACTTAATTTAATAAATTTCATTTAATAAGTTCATCTTTGTATATTAAAATAATTATTTATTAACAAATTAAGTATTATTTAATATTGTTATGATAAAAATATTATTTTTTTGTTACATTTTATTGTGATAAAATTAATTTCCATAAACTTTTGAATTTTATTTGACAATATAGATTTATTATTAAAAAAATTGGTTAAAAAAATATCTTATAGTTATCATTTAAAAGTAATTCTTAAATGATAAATTTGGCTTGAAAAAATCTAATTATCATGGTGAAAACTGATACGAAAAAAGTGAGAAACCTTAGAGGTAATAGGATTAAATATATTAAAACAAAATTTATTTATGAGTAGGTGGTGTTTATTTACTTTATATAGCATAAACATTAATATTTATAAATTTTCGAGACACATAACTAGAGATTCGATAACCATTATTAGACAATTTTTCTTATTTATAGAAATAAATCTCCCTCTAAATTATAAAAGGGAGTAACCTATATCCATCAATTCAGACTTAACAAAAATTTATTATCGTCCAATATATGAACATATCAATTCCTTACATAACTCCCAAATTCTTATAATCGGTATTTGGATTATAATACCCTCAAAAGTGTGAGTACAATGTTACTGAGAGTTGTTCCCTGATGATGAATGAAGTTTGTGCTGATTGTTTTATCTTTTGTAGTCATGTAATGAAATGAAACAAAATTGTGCTTTTTTGATCGTGTAAAGAGACTCTATAATTTGAAGATCATATGAAAAATTCTTAAATTATTCTATCAATTTGTAATGATGTTTCTTAGGAAAAGTGATTATTAATCTTACCAGGTGACAAAGATTAAAGTTATGATCAAAATGTAAAATTTTATTCATTTTTAAATGTAGATACTAGGATGTTCCATGTATGTTTTTAATTATTTAGTGTTATTACAGGACTGTCATAAATAATGTAACATGATTCCATGTCCCGGAGTTCCTAAAATGATCCATTGAAAAAGGATAAGCATTAATTAGAACATGTATATAAATTTCTTAAAAAATTGTAGAAATTATTAAATAAGAGAAGTGATCATAAATCATAGGGGATAATTGCATTCAATATGATGGATTTACCCTAGGTGTGACATAATTCTTGTTGGTTCATGCTTCTAATGAGAAAACCCAAAAATGGCATAACTGTAAATAAAATAATTAATTTAAATTATATTATTTTTCAAATTCTTATAACTCATGATTGGAGACTCTAAATATAAATCTAAGATAACCAAAAAATTCTTAATGGTAATATTTCTTTATGCAGATACTAAAATAGGCCGACGCGGGCCAATAGTAGAAGTTAATTTTTTTCCGAAAATAAAATAATTAACAATTATTTTATTTTTAAATTATTTAACTCCTAAACTGTAACTAACAACGAAAATTTTGGAGTACCGATAATCTCATGAGGGTGTGTCCCCCTTAGGTAGATCCTATCCTCGACTGGAGCAGGTCGAGGGTGACTATTAATAAATTTTCAACTATTTTATGTTACATTCAGTAAATGTGCGGGCGACAATTTCTATATTTTGAACTGGTTCTTGGATTAAAAATCTGAGGGAAACATTTAATTCGCTGCAACATGATTTTTTTAGGCAATTCATAACTTCAACTGGAAAGGTTGAGATGAAAATTTTAATATTTATACTTTACTAAATATTACAAAATAACTCCACGAGTTATTTTTTCTATTTTGGTAACTATTGAGTAACTTTGCCAAAACACAGAGTTAATAGGTCATTCAATGACTTGAACCTTGGGTTATGTAACCTCGATGTTGGTTGTTTTAATATATCACTAAATTAGGTTCATTAATGAACATCATTAATTTTATGCAACGTGGTTGATTCCTCACTACTATTTAAACAAAGATCTGAGCTTGATTCTTGTGCACTCACAAGAGGAACCTCTCATGAAGTGACGATGATGACCTACTCCAATGTAAAACGAAGCTTCGATGACCAAGAGGATTCGATCCAGACAGGGACGAAGGCCAATGAATGTTCTTCAAACGTGGTCATGTCACCCTCCTCTACACCACATACCAACATAATCGACTTATGGGTTTTTGTTTAAATTCATGTTATTTGGTTTCAATCTATTGTCCTTGAAAAACGTGACGAAATATGACTAACCAAAATAAGTTAATCCCCAATTCGTATGAAATTGATGGTGGTTGTTCCAAAAGTTTTTAATGGGGTTTAGTCTTCTCTTGATGATGATTGAACTCTCACCCATGTTATATTAACAGAGGGTGTGGGCCAATCGGTCAAGGCATGGACCCTCAGTCTTTTGTTAATTTGAATTCATTTTTTGTGGGAAACTAGAAAATATGGTGGAAAGATTACCCAAGGAGCAATTTAGTGTTCAAAGCATCTAGGGAGACTTGTAACCTCAATTGGAAGGGAAAATGGACTACCAGAGCTCACTCAGCGGCCCGCGGAAGCCCCGTAGGTGTGGAACCGGTGATCGGTGCCAGGGTAGACAATAGTGGCTATCGGCCCATGGAAAGCAATATTGGCTACGTGAGGCACACTCTCGCACACCGCGGAGGGTTACCATAGCTTTGAGCCACAACGGAAGGATACATGTGTCCTGCAGGTCCAGTTTACAGAGGGGGATGTGCCACATGGAACCACTATTGCAAAACTGAACTGACAAATGTCTGTTATGGAGGGGAGCCGACACCCGTGTGTCCTTGAGGATCGCACCAAGAATAGGTAGGTTGGGCCTTCTGCCTAGTGGGCACCACACATAGCCCTGCGGACCAAGCTTGCCATAGTTCAGCATGCTTTGGCCGGCCCAGTCAGTTTAGGACGGGCCGGATCGGCTCGGTCTGACCGAGTCGGACCGGACACGAACCCTTTTTGACTATGTTTCACTTATAATGTCATATTTCTCATAGCAGATGTTCGTTTGATGATGTGTCTATGGATCTGGAATCATTGGAACATTATGGTCATTTCAAGATAGTCCATAAGAGTTTTGGAAAATGTTGGGGTATAACACGGTTGGATCGAATCCAAATCCAACCTGGCCCTTAGTAATATAATTCTTATACCACACGGAACATCCATCCTCTTGGTGTGATATCTGTCACATTGTAACCCTTACGACATAGAATTAATTTAATAAACTCCTTTTTGTAACATCGTGGAAGTTGAGGCATGAATGATATCTTGAGGAGAAGATTCTATGGAACTCAAGAACACCGAGGGTGGGGAATCTTGGGGATGGCTATCGATTGGAGAACGACTCTGTGTGGATTAGAATCATAGAAATACAATGTGGATCATTATCATAGAAACCCTAAGTGTATTATCATCATATCTACCCTTTCTGAATCAGCATCATAGAAACCTTGTGTTTATCAACATCATAGAGACCCTGGTGGATCAGAATCATAGCGACCATGTGCGGATCATCATCATATCGACTTTATGTCGATCAACATCCCAGCGACCCTCTATTGATCAGCATCCTAGTGACCATATGTGGATCAATAGTGCATAGCTTGTTGAGGACCATCCTTAGATCATTCCTTCGTGGATCAACGATTTACAACCTCGTGTTGATTGAATATGGAAAAACATCATCGTGGTTCAGTTGAGGAACATCCAATAAAAAATGATATATCTTAAGACTAATTATATTTTGTCTTGATCTATGAGTTATGTACCAGGTATTTGATGAATTTATATTATTCTTTCTATTTCAGGTCAGGCTTCTTGGTTTTTACTTTGTGTAATTTTGGGAGACCTTCGGGGGTCTCAGGTTCACTACTGGGTATTGTTATACTCACCCCTGCACGAGATTATCCCACACCATTTCATGTCTTGTGTAGACGAGGAGAAGTTATAATGAGTCATTAGGGAACCCAGTCTAGATGGTCCAGGGAGGTGGCTGGTTGACGTGGAGATCCACAATGATGATTTGTACATACCTTTTAGGTAGGATCATTGGCGGAAGACCTTCTGATCTATTTTCACTTTTTTATGTATTTCTATTTTAGTTGTTCTTGTATTATGTACCCTTTAATTCAGTACTTACATTAACACTCTATGATGGTTTTTAGTTGTTGTTGCCCCATTAATATTTTGTTGTATTTTACTTTTATGTAGTGTTCCCAATATGTGTGTGTATTGGTTTTGAGGAATGCTTTCCTATTTTAGGAAAATTCCATTCTAGTACTAGTCTCCAACCCCCTGGTCTATGGAATGAGTTTTTGGGGTAGTAACGGTACATGCACTTGGGGATAGGTTGTGATATAGTGGAATCAAAGGAATTTGGATTGAACAGAAGAACTATGAGTCTATGTTTTCAATGGAGATATAGTGTTAAGTGTATTGGGTTCATGTTTCAATTCGGGGAGTCCAGTGTTGGTACTGTGGCTAGCGTATCCATACACCCGGACAATGAATTCTGTTTTACGAATCCGTACAGGATAACACTAATTTCGTGTGTTTCTAAAATGTTTTTATCTTGATCTACTTTGAATGACCTATCTATGTATATATTAGTAACCGTAGTTCATCTAAATTATCATTCAAGATGAATCAATGCAGACAGCCGCAAGGATTCCAATGTATAACCATGAGGATGGTCCACATTGTTATAAGGCTTTAGTACAAGGATTGTTGCCCGATATGGTACCTTCAGGAGGGGTCCCAGTGATACCACTTTTTTCTTGTCAGTACTTACTACGGATGATACCTATAGAGGAAACATATTGGCTCAGTGCATTACACATGTTTCAGTGATAGAAACCCCTCAGGTTCTTAGGAGAGCCCGACTCACAAGAAGATAAGGACTGTCTTGAGGTGGTGACCGAGTTTACATATATAAATAGAACCATTTAATCATATGGTTGTTCTAGAAGAGAGCATTTTATGGGCACCTCTTACCAACATATTCGATCTGGAAAATGTCAAAGGCCGATGAACATGGTTCGATCGCGGTCACGTCATCCTCATATGCACCGCCTACCAAAATATTCAAATTAGGGGTTTCTATTTAAATTACTATTATTTTGTAACAATTTACCTTCCTTGGAAAAGGTGACTAATTTTTATTAACAAAAATATTTTAATCGGTGATTAGTATGAAATTACAGGTGCTAATTGTGTGT
Organism: Viscum album; assembly: GCA_963277665.1. Taxonomy (NCBI): domain Eukaryota; kingdom Viridiplantae; phylum Streptophyta; class Magnoliopsida; order Santalales; family Viscaceae; genus Viscum; species Viscum album. The sequence goes on from OY728129.1 coordinate 6,827,859, forward strand.
GTTTTGAATGTGGTTTAGTCTTCACTTGATGATGTTTAAATCTCACCTTTGTAATATTGCTAATATGAAGGGAGCATGCCAAATGAAAAAGGCTCTGACCCTCCACCTTTTTGTGGTGATTTGAGTTATTCATGGGAAACTAGAAAATATGACAGAAAGATGAATTTATGAGAAACATAGTGTTGGTAGCATCCCGGGAGGCCCATTAGTGCAATTGGAAGGGAAAACGGACCACCATTGCACATCATGTACCTAGCAGAAGCCCTGTCAATACAGCATCGGTGAAATGTACTAGAAGGAGATATTTGTGGCTGGTTCTCACCAGCTGCAGAAAATGGTAGGTCCAGAAGGTGCTACGACATACAATAGGGGTGTGTGGCCCTTGGCTGGATGCTATAGCAGTGGGCGGCGCGCTATCATGCTCGGTGAAGGGAGATAACTTCTTGACCCATGAAATAGGGGGAACCACACCCCAAGGATTCCATTGAAAGCGGGGGAAATGCATTATGGTGACTCTATTGAAAAGCTAAATAGAATAATTTTCATTTGAAAGGGGACCCGACCAACATGTGGCCCGACGGGTCTCGCCAAGCCAAGGCGGGGAGGCCAGTCTGCTGCCCAACATGCCAAGCCTGTCATGGCCCAGATGGTTCGGCCTAGCCTAAATGGTATAGGGTGGGCAGTGTGGGACCCATCATGGAACTGGGATGGGTCGGGTCAGTCAGACCGGGTCGGACCAGACAAGACCCGGACCCTTTTACAACCTGTTTCTCTTAAAAGACCATATTATATAAATGAGACATCTATTTGAAGAACCATTTATGGAGATGGAATCCTTGGAACAAGATGGTCCTTTTGAGATACTCCTCTTGAGTTTTGGAAAATGATGGAGTATGGTCGGGATGGATCGAACTAGATTCCAATTGGGACCTCTGTACCAAAACAATTATAACTCATAGACTAGACATCCCATTGATGTGTCGTCTGTATCATTGTAACCCTTTCTACATGGCTATACTTTGGGATACTTCATTGTGGGAAATTGAGGCATTGGAGAAATGACTGATGACTTGACGGGCCGGTTCTACTGAACTCAAGCACACCGAGTGCGGGGAATTATTTGATTGGCTTTTAATTGGATAGCTACCTTGTCTGGATCAGCATCATAACAACCCTATGTGGATCCACATCACTATGATACTATATATATCAACATATTATCTACCTTATGTGAATTAGAATCATGGAAACCCTATGTGGATCAGCATCATTGTGACCCTATGTAGATCCACATCATTGGGACCATGTGTAGATCAAAATCATAGGGACCTTGTGTAGATCATCATCAAAGCGACTTTGTGTTCATCAAAATCATAGTGACCCTATGTGTATTATCATAATAGCAACCCTATGTGGACCCGTAGTGCGTGACTCGAAAAGAACCAGACATAGAGCAGCCCGTCACAGATCAACGACATACGATTGTTTCTGGATAATAAATGGAACACATTTTTCATTGTTATGTTTATGAACATCCTAATGGAAAAATTGTTATAGCATAAGACTAATCATATTTTTTTTTATGATCTATGAGTTTTAAACCTAGTATAAGATGAATTTTTTTCATGCTTTGTGTTTGAGGTCATGCTTTGTGGTTTTTCTTTTGTGTAATTATGGGATACCATTGGGGGTCTTGGGGTCCCAACTGTGTATTATTATATGCATCCCTACATAGGTTTTTCCCACACCTTGTCATGTCTTGTGCAGATGATGAGAAGCCTTGGTAGAGACATTAGAGAGCCAGGAGCAGGCATACACAGAGGTGGATGGTTAAGGTAGAGAGCATCTGTGACGAGATGTTCCTACCATTTAGGTTGGATCCTTGAAGAACAAACTGAGGTGTTTCTTTCCCTTTTTGTTGTATTTCCATTTCAGTTGTTCTTGTATTCTGGCCCCATTACATTAGTTCGTACGTTCACAATATGTGGTGGTTTTTAGTTGTGGTTTCTTTTTTCATCATCCGTTGTGTTTTACTTGTGCACAGTGTACCCTTTATGTGTGTGTACAGGTTTTGAGGAAATGATTTATCATTTTAGGGAAATAAATGTATGGAGATAGTCTCTAAACCCTAGACTATGGACGGTGGGCTTGGGGTAGTCATAGCACGGGCCCTAGGGGCCATGTCCTGACATTAAAATTCCTTATAATGATTTTGATGATGCAATTTTAGTTATTTAATTTTATAAAATATAATGTTTTTTATAATGAACTTGTGATGAATCCCTTAGGAAAATAAGAGGTTACAAAATGATTGTTACCTAAATATTTATTTTACTTTACTTATTTAAATGTTTTCAATGTTATGGACACATCAATATACAAGAAAAATATTTTGGAATAAGAAATTATGGATCAATGTTTTTGCTGACACAGATACATCAGATCAAGAGGACCCCTGATTCATCAAAGGAATATTAGTTAATAGTGTGCGAGGCATTGCAACCAATCCACTAGACATAATCATATATCGATTCAATAGTTGAAAAAAATGATCTCAACCATTTTTTGGAAAACAAAATATATGTTGGTATTATTTTATTAGTTCCATAGAAAATTTAATTTTTTTGTTTTGAAGTCATTTTAGACTCTTTAGACTCATGTGGAACCCAATACATTATAAAACGACCAAGAGAGATCCATAAACACGTGATTACATGGACATGTCATCAAGAATTTGATTTCATTAGACACATTATCATGGGTCTACATAAAAGATGTAAAAGAGAGTTGTTTGAATTTTTTTCTAAAGTAATTGTCAAGGGGGGTTTTGAAACTGTTGACTTGTTTTTCCAATATATCTGGAAGTTTCTTCTAATGTTTTGTCAAGAGGTTATGGAATTATTTTGAAGATTCAATGATTTTTATAATAGAGGATCTTTGGATATCTCATTTGGCATTGAGAATTGGAATGAGTGTGTTTTAGATTTTATAGTGCATCATAACGGTTCATATATATTTTCAAGTTTTCCATGTGAATTAGAGTGATCATATTATTTTATCATAATGAAGAATTATGTATGAAAATCACATTGTTGTTGACTTATGAATGGTTATAAAATTTATAACTGATGTCGTTAGAGGAATGTAAATGTTTCGATAAGATTCAAGAATAGTTGAGAAGAACATAAATAGAGATAGTTCAATTTGAAATAATGATTTAAATTGTGATTTATAAAAATTAGTGTGGATTAAAATTGTAATATGATTCCATAAAATTCTACTAGTAGAACAACTATAAACACACAGAAGTACGTACAACCTTTTGACAATAGTGTAATGCTTACACCTGAAGATAGAGACAAAGGACATGATGTTTTTAATTATGGAATATGTTTCCAAATAGTAAGTTCTTGCAGATGTTTTCCATATATATGAATAAGAGGAATTATTTTCTAGATATGTTTAAGAAATCGAAAAATGACTTTTGAGGAAATTTTATAGTGGATAGGTGTTATTTCATATGTGTCTTTTTTGATATGTTATTTGGACTGAGAAATTAGAATATGGAATTCGATTGAGCAATCAAACTGAGTTTTTTATAATTTCCAAAATTTAAATTTATTCCTTCTACATGGTATGAATGTGATGCATTTTTTTTGGTGTAATTCAACGGGACATTAATAATTCTAAAATTTATCCTATTTTGAAAAACTAGTTAACATACAAGAACTTGTTTTACATCATTGTTTCAAGTAAAAACACATAAACATTAGTACTGAACATGTTTATATAAATGTGTAGGGGTATATAATAATTATTCTATTGACACAAAATGACTTCTTTTAATAATATTGTATTATTTTTAATTAATTTCAATCCATTACAAGATGTAGCTATTAATTTTTTATAGTGATCCATGTAAGTAATTATTTTCCATTTTATTTTTCATTTAATTGTTTTTGAAAAGTGATAAACATACAATAGAAGTGTATGTTTTTAAAAATAAAATAAACCAAAAATAAAAAAATATCAATTATTCTAACCATCCCCATCTCATTAATATATTAATCTAGGAAGGGAAATTAAAATTGGTTGTAGTGTGAATAACCCCTTCGTTTACTCTTTGGTAATATGTTTAAGAGTGGTTTTGAGAAAATATGAATTTTGTTAAAAATAAAGAGATTATTATATTATATCTGAATAAAAATCAAAACTATTTTGATAATATGTTTGTATATATTATCTCTCATGGTTATGATGTTTGGTGAGCTTCAGCTGATGGATTCTAATTTCATAATGGATATTTTTCATTATAAACTGTAGAAAAAAATAATTTTGAGAAATTTAGATGATTTAAAAATGGGTTTCTCTCACAACATACTATAAAGTGAGTTTGTTAGAGTGAAATAATTTTTTATATCTTAAGGTATCTAGGAAAAGGTAAAGATCATTTATAGAGTAAATACAAAGGTGAAGAAAAAAAGGTACATATCTAGAGGTTGAAGTACGATGATATAAAAATGGTTGAGTATGAATCTATTTGAGAATTTTTATAGACTATGTTTGTTCCCTTTAAGTCTTTAGAATCTATCTATAAATATTTATTAATCAATGTGTAGAATCATCATGGGATCTTGGTTTCCAAATAACCTCGATGTAGTGAATATAAAAACATTTCAAATTTTTTATGTCACAACACATGAAATTTATATGGATCGAGGAAATAAATCATCCGATGAGTATCATATAGGATTTTTGAGACTACGGTTCACTTTAGAACATTTTTTCCCCATGTTCCTGACATAAAAAATGTTTCCACTAGGTGTTCAGCAAGTGGCATGTTGATGATGGGGAGATAAATAGGGGATAATAATTTTATAATATAAAAACATATTCCTTATCTCCCACCCCATTGGTTTGCATTAAAAATGGAGATTATACCCTCACCCCCTTTTGTTGATTGCTGACTCAGGGAAAAAATTAAGGAAACAAGGTGCTACTGATATCTGATCATGAGGTGACCACTCCTGAATCATGCAGTAGCGACTCCAAAGCATCGTTTCGATCTGAAATCTTTGTAATTTCACCATGATTTTTGTGTTATTTAGTTTTATTTCTAATTTCCATTTTTATGATAAATTTTAAGGTTATCGAACTCATAGACTTTTTAAGGACCCCTTGAGGGTAAATAATTGTGTTTCTTGGTAAATGGGGGAGATCTTGGATACTTGTTGTTGACTTCCTCAATGAATTACCATATAAATGGAACATAGTGTAGTGGTTCATTATGGGTGCACCTCCTTTTTTAGTAAAATGAGTTTTTGAGAGTACATACTCTGTAATAATGTTACACACCTCGTAATTACCTTATATCGTGTGGTCTAAGGACATTACCCAGGTAATCATGTGAACATACATTGATGTGTAATATTACATTCCATGTGTCTATTGGCATGGGTTTCTAGACTTATATATGTGTAATTTCATAGAAAATGGGTCTTGTGTTGAAGAAATGCCATTTATCGTGGGGTACATGTCTTGGGTGCGACCATGTAGGCTAGCCCATGTGATGGGATGATGTGGCTAGTCTTAGGTGATGTATGACATCTTGTGTAATGTAGGTACATTAGTAGTAAGGATTCATCCCCTTCAGATCCATACATTCAATAAACATATATTGGTCTTCTGGAGGGGCCATACACCTTGTTGAACCCCCATCCACACTATGTACTATCCTCTTTGAGAATTTTCCTCAAAAACTAACTCCACTTCCAATGCGCATATTTAGGGCGCCAAGAATCTTAACCTGAGTAGTTCTCAAAAAATAACATGACAGTGGCCACAGTTTGGTCTTAGGAGTGCTGAGGTGAGTAAATTTTTAAAATAACTTATGATGGTGACATTTGGAAAAGTTGTTGTTTAACCAGATCCCTTTATCTCTTCCTAAAATGGAACAATATAGATCTTTGTCCTTAGTATAGGATTTTTATCCTCTCGGTAGGATGATATTAGATTTGGTTGTAGAATCCCTTCAGATAATATGGGGTGGTATCCTAAATAGTATTGTGGGATTTGTTTCATCCCTTCAGAGATATCATCATGGGATTCTCTAACAACTTGTTTTCTCTACATTTGGTTCTTAGTATCTCCATAACAAACACTACACATGTGGTGATCCAGTATCAACTAGTATATCCCAATGACATTTGTTTAATCGTTGGTAGTATGATCCCCTACATATAGTGACGTTTCAGTATGGATGTGGAATTATTGGCCATATGATTCCATACTCAGTAATTGGGTTTATTAGTGTTTGTGGATTCAACGTTTATATGAACCCCAACTTCATAAGCTACTCTAGATGGGTTCTATTGAGTCATTGTGACAAAAAATACATAGGTATTGGTTTTCAATCTGAGTGACATGATCTAGAGGATGTCATATTGGGTTTGTAGTCTCCCCAATTGGACCCTAGGAGTGATCTCCTAGCTGATTGATATATTTTAGTTATCATATTGTGTACATGGTATCCCCTAGTGGACCATGGATGTGGTCCCCAAACATAGAAGATGTGTTTTACGGATTTATATAGTAGGTTATTAGTGTCTCCTAGAATATTCAATGATTGGTCCCCCTTTTGAGGGATGAGAAATATCGTGGTTTATGTATGGTTTGTATCATATCTAATTAGGGGTTGGTCATATCCCCTACGTGAGTATCGAGATCTCATGAGAATGAGTATGAATTTTTTAGTGGCGAGATCCAAATTTCTTTTATCATTGATATGTGGTTTTTGAGATGGTGGTGTTGCTGTATCAGCTATCTAATAATGGATTGAGTAGAATCTATCAGATGTGCCACTATGTATGGATGAGTTAAACTAAATAGATTGGTATCTCTATGATTTACCATCATATGTGGATGTGCTATAGCAAATGGATTTTATCACCCATATGAGTGTCATATATGATGAAATATCACTTTGAGAGTGTTCTCTTGGTTGATTTTTACCTACGTTCAATGAGAAGTATCATATCCCTCACTATTATGTTGAATCCATATGTGAATTTGAGTCTTTTACGAGTATGTCTTGGTTAATTAATGGGTTTCTTTGTGTGTTTTCACAAACTGGTGGACACACCATGTTTACATGACTAGTATTGTATAGAAACATATGTGATTGGATGGTGTTTCTCCATCTTCTGGGATCTATCATGTTAATCAAGATGAAAATTTTCATTAGGTTTCTCTATTTTCATTTTAGTATTTTTGGTTCCTGATTATTATTTTTATACTCTCCCATTCTCAAGATTCTCATTCACTTATTTTGTCTTGTATAAACCACAATCATTTCAATTGAGTCATTATATGACCTAGAGTTGGTGGAGCATAGTGAGGTAGACTGACCAGGGTGGTTACCAAATCATAGAGGTGAATCATTCTAATGGTTGGAATTATAAGCCATCCCCACAATCTGAACAAGTTTGATAACTTTATAGTTTTTTTCCAAAGGTCCTGTATTTTCCCATTCATTACCTCTACTGTACATTGATTTTTGATAAATGTATGCATGCTTTAATTTCTAGATTTTATATATATATTCACTATTTCATGAAGGTGTATGTTGGTATGTTCATAGAGTTTCCTTAGGATGAGGCCTCCCATTTTTGTGATTTTCTTACATTATGTAGGATTCAGAACCCTATAATATGGAGGATGGAATGGGGAGTCATGCCTCGAGTCCTATTGGGTTCGGTCATGATAGTGTGGTATCATAGCATGTTTTACTTTTGGACCATAATGTCATGATATTGCTTTGGGTTTCATTGTGACATTATTTATGTGTTTTACAATTGACATTTAGGATATGGTATCTAGTGTTGGTGAGGCATATTATGTATCCCTTCATTATAAAACTAATAACATGTATTTTGAATTGGTACATTAGGAGACTGGTCATAGGAATATAATAGTATATGTTTTATATATGAATGTGTTATGGGTTTTTCTTTTTCATCTCTGAGTCAGCTCCATAGTTATAATCATGAACTTGGTGTGTCTTGATTTTATCGTATGCTTTATCTATGATGAAATCCTGACATGTTCATGGTCTTTTCTTTTTTGGTGAAGAACCTCCAAAAGATGCGGCTTCAATGCACGACACAAGATCTAAAGATGCACATATAGGGAATTCTAAAGTTGAGGCACCACCAATCAATCAGTATGATATGATGGATGATCAATATGGGGATAAATGTATTCTACGAGCACTAGATACATTCTAAAGATAGCATAATCAAAGGTATTGGGGTGATCCATACCTCTGGGAAGTAGATGACCGGATTGAGTCAGTAACACATGCTTTCTCCATAATGAGTCCATATCACTATTTGATGGTTTTCTATGTGGAAAGCCTTCAGTAGGTTTCTGTTGGGTGATGGGGGAGTCTTCGGATTTAGAACCACGACGAGTCAAAGCTCAATTGGGGATATGTTGTGTGGATATTTAAGGAGAAACTCTATATGGTCATGATGAGGTCAGTTTATATCTAAGAGATTCTATAGAATTGGTAGGATAGCATGACCCAAAAAGAGATTTTTGTGAGGTTCATAGACCTGTCATTTTACTCCCTAGATATGGTTTGAGATTTATTTTTAGAACGCATACCAGGGAGCATGCCTTTCAACATGTGATACAAGCTTCAATGGTGTTGTTTTGCATTTCCACCTATACCAGAGTGTGTATGAGAGCCTTGATGGCAGAACGATTCAATTATGAGGAGTCTCTGAATACTATTGATTTTCACATCAGACAGAGGCCATGGAATATTCTATATGATGTTATGTTTAGGGAACATGGTGTACAAGTAAAATTATGAGGTGATCCATGTATGGTTAGTTAGAGGCATAAGCTTTCCCGAATGGTTTTTTCATTCATAGGAGAGGTGTTGAGACACTTTCAATGGACGAGGACATAATTCTAAATATTTTATAACCTATAAAACCTCCAAGATGGAGCCAGTTGGTGGATTTACATTGAAGATGTATCATTTTGGGTTTTGACGTCTGTAGGGAAAAAAACACGATGAAAGAGTGGGTTGTACAATAGGATGTTGAAAAATGAGTGATTTTCAACCAACACTACCATGTGGACCACAACCGAATCATAGAGCTAGAGAAAAAGGGAGATGGCCACATTAGGAAACATAGGACATATACCCAATAACTACAAGGATAGATATAGGTACACATTGTGTCCATTCAAGATTATGTAATACTATTGATTGACACTGTTGTGAGGTACTATTTTCAAATGAATTTTTTATAAAGGTATTTTCATAGTCATAAAGGGGTTGGTGTAACCATATATTAGTGCTGTATTGCATAGATTCGAATGAATGTGTTTGATGGATCCTTATGGAATTGATAAATTTATTTAGGTGAGTAATACCATGAGGATGATTAATTGCCACCAAATAATGATTTATTCAATGTGTCGTTGAATAGATCCATTGACATGTTTTTTTAATGAGGGGTTTTGTGTTGTAGGTTTTCAAGAAGGATCTTGTATGACCTAGTGTGGGAACTTAGGAAGCCATGTTTATTCTTTAGTAACCTCATGTGTTCTATGTACGATTTTAATGAGATAGGATTGAGGTAGACATAGTGTAGTTTTATTTTGATTCAGAATCACAATAATTAGGAACACATTCCCCATTAAGATGCATTCTTGAGATGTGATGAAAACCTATGAGGGTGATTTGGTTCTTCCCAAAGAGGATTTTATCGACATGAAATGGATGGGTTACCTTTAATTACAAGATTAGATTTGGGTATTTTTGTTATATTTATTATGTTAGAAAGGTGGTGTAACACTAGCCCCATTCATGGTAGTTGGATTCGATTCATTGAAATTTATACCTGTCACATATGAGGAGACATGTGCCGACTTATTTCACGATGTCGACTCTGTTGATCTATATTCCAGGTGATGTAGAATTACTATGATACATTGAGAATGTGATCATGTGAATCATGAGAACCCATGGTGTCCTATATGGTGACTTTTGTCAGCTCCCTGGTGTGAGATTCCAAGATGAGTGCTCATATCCATTCCTTTGTTCCAAGAGATTCAATTTTTAGGGATGAAAATAATATGGTGGGGAGGATATAACAACATGGGTATTCCCTATAACACATTGTTATGTTTCTATGAATATTTTCACAGTCGCACACAGAGTAGGTACCAGATCACGAGGCATATAAGACCACGATTAAGTGATTCTGAAAATATTATATATTTTTTGATGCACATGGGTTATATATAAGAAACTGTTGTATAAATATTGATTAGAGTATATAATTGGGTTTATGAGACCACAATTGAGATTATAATTTCATTTTTACCTCAATAATAACATAAAAATTACTAGGATGAGTTTTTTGGACTGAGGAGAGTTAGCAACATGGAGTTGAAATATGGATATTGGTTTAATTAAATTAAAACATATTACATATCCCCCACCCCTTTAGTGCACATTACTGGGATATAAAATCCATTACCCCCACATTGATTGATGGAAAACATTATGTGATAATTGAGGAAATTAGGAACAATCAATCTCTAATATTGAGGGTGATTATTAATAGAACATGAATCATTAGTTCCCAAGAACCATTTCAACATAGAATATATAGGGATTCAACCTATGTTTGGTGGTTTTGTTTTTTTGTCTAGAAACCCATTGTTATGTATAATTGTTACGTTCTATGACCGTAGAAACCTTTTAGGTACCACATGAGGGTCGATCTATGTGTGTTGGGGGAAACAAGGGTGATTTGTGTAGCTCATAGGGGATTCGATGATGGAAATCACTTATACATGGCTTGTGGTGGAGTGGTGCAAGTAGTGTGCCATCCTAATTAATGAAGATATGTCTTGGAGACTAAACTCCGTCTAACAGGGTTACACACCATGTTTTAAGGCCTCAGAACACATCCATAGTAGCCTTGTTAACATACATGGTAATGTAATAGTAGTCAACAAATGTATAAGGGAACATGGTGGTAGACTTGAACATTGGAAAAATGATCGACCAGGGGGCCATATAGCATGGATAAACCTTGTAACAAGGTGTAAATTCCATGTGTGATACATTGATGGCTTGATCGTGTGAAGGGAGGACATTTTCAAGGCCTATGTGAGGTGAGACACCCTATGTATAACATGTACATGCCTTGTATTCCTACACATTAAACAATGTTTTCCATTCAATGGAAATGACAAGGTGTTCATGTGGGGACACAAACCGTGTTGATCCCCTTACATGATTTGTATTATCCCATTGTAGGTGTTTAGACCTAGTTTAACTACTATTATGAGTCTCGTATTCAAGTATTTATGTATCCTATCCTATGAATAATCTCCCAAAACATAATGGTGGCAAATTTTGGTACAAAAATATACATGGTGAGGTGATGTTATGAATCACTTTTCTAGGGTAAATTTATAGAATCAATAGTTGAATGAAATTCCTTGCATGATTACAATGAGTTTACAGTATCGCATGATGTCCTAAATATAGGATTATGATCCACTTTATAGAATGATCATATATAGAGTTATTTACTCCCTCCAAAGTGACTATGGTTTAACTAATATCAATTTTTTGTAGTTTTTGAATTCCTCTAGAGACGCTGGGTTGGGATCCTATAAAATATCACTTTTCATAGATCGGTATTTAGGTGCCTTAATTAGAAATTCAACATGGGATGTAGTCCCATATACATAAGGATATACTAGTAGGGTCTTTGAATTGATCAGAGTACAATCCTTTACAAATCATCCACGTTTATTTGTTTTAAGAAACAATTTGGCATATAATCCATTACTCATTTATTGGGTTCAGTGGGGTTTTTTGAATCATTGATGATAAAATACCCGACATTATATGTCATTCCATATGGGGTTTTTGGAATTTTTGTGACCAAGACTACATGGGTGGTGATCCACAATCAGAGTGATATGATCTCCACGATGTCAGATTAGTTTTTTGGTGTCCACCAATTGTCCTTGAGAGGGATTCTAAATCTCGGAGAGGCCATTGTTTTATTCTATTTGGTTTTTGGTATACCCTTGTGGAAGCTAGGAGTGATCCCCTATTTGAGGATATTTGGTTTACAATTTTCTAGACTGGGTTCGTACGGTACCCTTGCAGATCCATGAAATGATTCCCTTTACGAGGGATAGTAAAATTGAGGGATAAATTAACATTATTAGAATCCCCCTTAATGGATGGGGTAGATACCGTTTTGAAGTATATATATCCACTAAGTTATATAATTAATTTTATATTGTCAAGATAGGATAAGTATTTTCTCTTGGATGTGTTCCCTATAGGATGAAAATGTTGTTCCATCACCTACCTAATACCTGATTGAGTGGTATCTCTCATATGTTAGCCTAACATTGGATGTGTTATACATTATTGTGGGGTATCTATCAGATGTTCCATTAGGTATAGAAGTATTATACCTGATGGGGTGTATCGTTTGGTTCTGTGTCCTATGGGCAGAAAGATTGCATGAAGTATGAATGAGTGTTACATACATTCCTCGGGTTCTAACAATCCACTAGTTGTACAGTTTGAACCTCATGAAACATGGACTATAAGATGATAATATCTAGGTGAATTAATATAATTTAGTGAAGAGTTTTTACATATTTCTAGTAACAACGTGTGGTTTGAGTGGAAAAGTAATTTATGATCTTAAATGGGACGAGAAAGATTTCTCTAATTGTATGGTATGAATTTGACTAGGTCGAGTGACCCATTTCCTTTAAACTGTTCCATTTTCTTTGGGTATTTTGGAAGACTACTGAGTATTGATATACTCCAAACATAATGGAATTTTCATTCATGTCTATTATATATTGTAGACCATAGGCCTTTCGACGGTGTCCAAGTAGGTCTTGGTGTAGTGGGAGCCTAGTGAGAATGACAGATCGAGGTGGTTATCAGATATTGTCTGAGGAGATTTCTGGTGGGTATTCTTGTCAGAAATCCCCACAGCCAGTATAATTTGGATTTTTTGTAGTTTAATTTTATTAGATGTTTATTTCAATTTTTACACTTACTAACTTCTTTAATTTGTGGTAGGTGTATGAGTGATATTCATACATTTTTATATATAATTTTAGTATTCATATATATGTTTATGTGGGTGTGTAGAAAATGTTACCATTGTATAAGGCCTTATATTTGTGTGATATTATTACTCTACACTGGATTCCTACACATAGCCAATGAATAGTTTCTTGGGTAGTCATGGCTCTAGCCCCTTTGGGTCTGGTCATTTACTTAATAATTAACTAGGGTGAATAGAATTATTTTCACCATATTAGGTATTATAAAAATCTTGGAATGGTATCCATTTATTAAAAAAATCTTGAGAATTATTCCTTTTTTTATTCCAAAGGGTCGTATAGGTTAGATAAATAACCTGAAGCCCTTTCTATATATGAACATCATTGTACTGAAATTACATATGAAATAATATTGTAGAATGTAATGAAAGGGAAAACAAAATAATATTGAGAAAAATACTTTATGTAAACTAGACAGTGTATGTATAAGAAGATTTAAAAATATGATGATGTTGGTGATATTGAATTCTAAAATTAGGTATGTTACAATCCAGATGAATTTCTATCATTGTTTTCTAAATCATTGAAATGAGGTACATAAAAATATAAAATGAATCTACCCCTAGAATGTAATAACTGGGGATCAGTTGAGTATGTTTCTTATAATTTCTCTCAAATTAGGAATTAATGAGATAATTATCAAGATTATAAAAGTTCAAGAAGTTTTTGGATAAAACATAGTGATAAATCAAAATATTTTTTAAGGGGAATAATAAGAATCTTTTAAATTCAAAAAAGGAGAATCTTATATTCTTAATATGTTTAAGAGGAATAAATTGACATTGAGAATGAAATGTTTACATATTAGACTGTATAAATTTTAAAAAATGAAATATTTTGTAATAATGTGAATGGAATTATGAGATTTGATGTCAAATATATTTAGATAAAATTCCATTTGTAGAGATAAATTAATTAAATATGAGAAAAATTTTATGGAATAATGGAGAGATCAAAAATTTGAAGTAGGGAAGTCTGATAGTAAATTATAAATAATGTATTCAGGATGTGAAAGTAAAGTTCATAGAAGATATTTATTTTATGAATAAGTCAGATGAAAATAATTAATAATAATGAACATGTCTATGTAAAATAATAATAAAATAATACATTGTTGGGGCTAATATATAAAAAAAATTTAATGATAAATATAGAGTTACATGATTAATTAATTATATATCTCAAGTTAGTTAATGTTTGAGAAAAACTCATCCTAAGAAGGATAAAAATATACCTTAAATATTATGAAATAATTTTGAATATTTTCCTATCAATAATAATGATATGGAATTCATGTACCTAGATGAAAAATGAAATGCTGTAATTTTAGAAGATCCTAAAGTTTCATGTTCTAAAAAATATTCAAAAAACACTGATTTTGTATGGGATGGTATGAAATAACAATATATGAATAATATTTTAGCCTAAAAGATATTTTTTCACTCTACATTGTTCTTATGTTGAATTGATTAAATTTTCTGAAAAACATTCTTAAAATACAATATATTTTGAATGTTTTAGAAGATTATATACTTATTATGGGTTCTCCTGTTATTGTGATGGATCTTATAATATATAATGTATTATTTGGATTAATAAAAAACAATAAAACTATATCATGATTAATATATGGAATATTTCAATGGAGTGTATATTCTATCAAAAGAAGAAAAATAAGTAGGATGTCATAAAGATAGTGCAGATGAATTTTATGAATTTTAAAAATAGATTCCAAACATTACCAATAATTTTAAAAATATATAAATTTTATTATTATCATTTAAAATTATTTCTTGTATTTTAACAAGCCCAACATTTATTTATAACAAATTTTAGAATCCATATGTGTAGGAAGATAAAGCAAAAAGAAATGGATTTTGTTTTGTAAATCCATATAAAAAATACAAAAGGATAAAAAACAATTATTAATGATAGTGTTTTTATTCTCACATTAAAGGATGGTTGAAATGTTTGATGAATGTGAATGATTTAAATGGCGTAATGGAGAAATATGGAAATGTTGATTCCCTTTAAAAAAAATGTTTAGGATAAACTATTTTTGGGGTAAAATGTTAACATCTAATAAATAAAAATTTGGTAATGGATTAGAACACAACTTGTTGAGTGTTTCATAAATTTATTATAAGGGTTTTGATTTTTTAGAAAGCATTTCTTCTCTGTGAAAATATTGGATGGTGTGATAAAGTATATAAGGATATTTCAGCAAGGGAATCATTTTCCCTATTGATGATGTTAAATATAGTTGTTACATAATAATTATGGATGAGAATAAGTTGTGGTATAACATATAGTGACATATTTGATATAGAATCATGATAATGGTTTCAAAGATAGAAATTGTACACCGTATTCTTGATTTATTAATATGTAGAGATTGGAGTTGAGTTATTTATAAAAAAAGGGAATATTATAGACATTGTGCACAAGAAAGGTGATACTTATTCAACCCAACATTTAAAACATATTCATTTATATATTTGTGTCCCAATGAAAAAATAATAATATTTTGAAGATATGTATTTCATTTAATTAATTAATAATTTTACTAAAAATAATTTTGTTGTGAATTTGATACCATAGTCCAATTCCTTAAAGGTTTTTAAATTTCTCAAGAGAATATATGATTTGTAATGTATGTATTATGTAATGAGATTGATAACTGATAATAGTGGTGAATATAAAATTTTTCTCTTCAAAACATATATTAAAAATCTAGGAATTCAGATAATGTTTAGCACACCACACACACCTCAGGAAAATGGTGTTCGCCAAATGAATGAATGGATGTTTAGTAGAAATGTGGGGATATATGTAAATAGAACATGGTCTCTTTTATTACGCATTAGTGGTCAGTAATGAGTATAGATTTTTTATTATTAAAACAGATAATTCTAGAGTATATTATCTTATATTACTCAATTATATATGTTTTATAGAAAAATATGATCATTAAAATACTTATGTGATTCGCGATTTTAAAAAGGAAAAAATTATAAAACAAAGGAATTTTCAATAATAATGGTGTGGATGATATCATCATAAGATATTAATTAGAACTAATAGGAAATAAGTGTTTCCAGAAAAGGGATTAGTTGATCGGTTGAGTTTATTTATGTAAATGTTATTGAAAAAATATAAGGAATAGTGGTTATAATAAAATGAATATATAGGAATGATGAATATAATATTATTTATATACATTGTATAATGGATTCCTAAAATTATGATGGAAATTAAGAGGGAGAATCTATCTTATTTATTTCTAGTGAAATTGAATAATTTCAGACATATCATTGTTTGATGAGGAAGAATGTGGACGAAAAAAAAATAATATGTGATCAACATCAAATGTTTCAGAAAATATAAATATCAAAATGTATAACACATATATTATTGTATTTTAATGTTGATAATAAATATGGTAATGAAGCCTATGATCAGTTGGAAATGATTCATGCTATGACTGAAGAGTTGGATCATATTGAAAAAAATGATACTTGGGAACAAGTACATAATGAAAATAAATAATTTATTTCTCTAAAATGTGGGTGTTCTGGAAAAAGATTAATGTATATGATAATTAGATGAGAAATAATCAATGAATTGTGTGTAAATGTTATTAAAAATTTAAATTCATTTACTTTGATGAGAATATACCTTTAGTGGAATGAATTGAAAAAATTAGAATATTTTATTCATTATTGCACAATGAAGTTATTAAATTTTCAGATTGATGTGATGTTTTCATTTTTGAATGGTGAAATTAATGAAGAAGTCTATATTTAACAACCATGTAAATTTATTTTGGTATGGATCAATGTTATTTGTGAATATTGATGAAATAATTGTGTAGACTAAATAAACCTTTAATGGAATGATATTTAAAATTGTTTACCTACTTATTACTGATTATCATTAATAATGGAATAGGTTATAGTAATCTATATATCAAATAAATTGTTGATATTTTACTCATTGTAATTTTATATGTTGGTGATATTTTTATTTCAAAATATGATGCACGGAATTTATAAAGGTATTCTGATGAATTTATTGAGTTGTTTACAATGATAACACTAGGTTCAATGAAATATTTTATAGGGTCATAAATCTAGTAATATGTGAAATATATATTTATTTCTCATAGAAAATAGTAAAAGGAGAATCTTAAGACATTTCTTATAGAAAATAAAAAAATATTTTCAATAGTAATTTTATTAGGAACCAAGTTCACTAATGAATGTGGGGGAAGAAAGTAGACTCTAAAATGTTTTGGATGCTACTAGTAATCATGTTCAATCTGACTGATTGATGAATAATAATTATTTATATTGTTAAATTATGTTCATGATTCCATTGTTCTCCAAAATAATCACCTCTATTTAATGGAAAAATAATTCCTAGATATATGAAAGGTACAAAATATTTATGAATTATGTATGATCGCTTAGAAATAATTGGCATGTTTGGGTATAATGATATTGTTTTGGAAGGATGTATTGATGTTATAAGATATGCGCCTCGTATGTTTTTAATTTTATGGGAAATTTTCCTATATTATGATACAAGAAAAATTTGTAACTCTTATCACGGTTTAAGATGAATATGTTTTTTCCACTCTACATATTAGATCTTTTTTTGGATGATGGCTCAGTTGAAATAATTTTCTATTGAGGTAAATTTAACCCTTATTTTGGTTTTTGATAATAGATGCGTTATTAACTATAAAATAAACCTATTATTGTATTGACATTTAAACCATATGCATATCATCCATCATTTCATAAAAGGGGATGTGGAGAATAATGAACTCAAGCTAGAGTATATTCATATACTGAAACATTTTGATGAAATATGTTCAAAACTTATTTTGAAGGAATCATTTTTAAAATAGAGGTTTTACAACGGTGACCAACCT
This sequence comes from Viscum album, assembly GCA_963277665.1. NCBI lineage: Eukaryota > Viridiplantae > Streptophyta > Magnoliopsida > Santalales > Viscaceae > Viscum > Viscum album. The sequence continues at coordinate 6,846,004 of OY728129.1, forward strand.
ATTTATCTTGAGGGTTTAGGTATGCGTTTTAACCCAACTATTGTCTTCTCTTTTGATAGTATTATAAAAGTGGATACTATTTCAAAAATATATACATTGGTTTGTGCTAAACCTTTTTTTGAAGCATGTATATAGGTGTAGTTGTGGGTATTATATGATATACAAATGTATGTGTGTGATAACATTTAATAGTGTGTTGATGTCTGTATGAAACATGTCATTAATGGAAAGAGAAGAATGTCTTGAAAGGTGGACATTAAGGAATTTTTTAAATAGTATTGTGTTTTATAAGTCACTAATTCATGAAATTATTGTATTTTTTGTCAATGATTATTGTTTTTTATAATGAGATGCTCACATACAGCTAAAAATGATGATATATGATCCATATATTTAGGTTGAAATTTTTTAATCCTTTATGAACCATGGTATACAATAAAATTCAAAGGGGGAGATTTTTGTGACCAAGTTAGCTGGATTTAGTTTTATGATTCTGAATGATGTTTTTGGTGATTTCTTTATCTTTTGATATCATGAAAATTAATCATTATACCATTAAGGTTTGAATTATAGGATGAGAAGATACTTGAATAAGAATATTGGACTAAATATTATTATGAAATTACATCAGTTTTTTAAAAATATTCCTTATTAATGTTTCTGTATGACTCACAATGTGTCCATAATGAATGTTATGATATTAATGAAAAATTGTATCAGAATCTAAAATTATGTTTAGTAAGTCGGTTGATAGTTTTATATTCGGTTAATTATCAAAAATAAAAGTTTGGATAAGAAACATTTTATGTAGGCCTTATGAATGAATGAGGGAGAATGCATGATTGTTCCACAAAGAAATATGATGTTATTTCAGACCAATTTATTTAAATTTAATGAATAATTAACGAAACAAGAAGATGAATATTGAATAAAAATGTCTTGGTGAATGTATATACTGTCTCTCTTCCATCAGGTGCAGAATACCACAAATACATTAAATGATTATTGGTTAAGAATGTGTATGTTTTTGAGACTGATCCACTAGAAAAAAAGATAGACCTAGTCAAATGTTGATGAAAAAAATGAATTAAAATATTTTCATAATATAAAATAAATGATGGTTGTCATTTATAGGGTCAAGAGAAAACATATTATTGGTTTTACAAGATGTTCAATACAAATAAGATATTTAATTAAACCTATAAAATATATGTAGACAATGACCGATACATTAAATGCATGCTGAAATTGATATTTCATCAGATGTTAGACATCAACGAACATAAAATAATTGGTCTTAGGTAAAAAGGTAAAGGATAATTGTATAAAGTGATTTACTGATTTGAATTCCAAATGGTATATTAAAGTAATTGAAATTGTTTTATCAAGGATGTGTTGGACCTATTAATGAAGTATTTTTAAGGGGATAGTGGAATATTTACATGTCTCAATGTTGTCTATGGTCGAATAGTTTCATGCATCCTTGTCGTTACAAAGCATTGTAATAAATAGTTCTTAGTTTATAAGTAAAATTATAATGAGAGATCTTCAGTAAAAAAGTATAATCAAGTGGGTCAAGAAAATAAAATTGATGATATTTTTTATAATAACGAATTATTTAATCCATACATCAAAATTTGTTAGACAAATCAATGGTTAAAAATATAGATTATAATGTTTTAAGATGATTTTGAATGTTTCTAGATGATATAAGAAGAGTTTATATGCAGTGAAATTTATAGGATGACTTAAAAATAAATGTGAAATTTGAGTTTTGTAAAAAATAATTAGTTGTAATTTGAATGTTTTATCCCTCCCATGCTTATCGTGGAAGACATATAAATAGATTGAAGTATATTTTACTCTCAGAAAGAAGAGTATTATTCACATGTGATGATAGAGATAATGTGTTGGATATTTTGAAAGAGAAAAGGTATTTTTGAATAAATTTATCCAAAGGTAATTTTCCAAGAAGAAGAATAAGAATGATTTATCAAATTAGACTAATATTAATCAGACATATATTTCTAGGGAATGTTTTTAGTTTATTTTAATTTTTTGAAGCTTATATGTTCATACATTTTTTTGGACTGAGCCATCAAAAAAAATTATGTAGTCCAAAGGTGTATGTATTACCTATTGTTAGGTATAAAAGTAAGGTATTATATATTTAAAGGATATTTATATCTATGTTTCTATGTAATCAAAATAACCAATTTTGAATCAACTATTTTTGTTTTCATGACATGTTACAGAAACCTTTTTACATAAATCATATTAGAACATGAACATGCAGTGTCTTATTGATCATTATTCCACACAAATTCATGGGTATATAATACGTATTATATCCACACAAATATATATTTTTTATTTTATTTTGTAGTATTGTATTGTTTCTAAACCATACAATGATGTATGTTATCTTGTTGAGTAGTAAACAATGTAAATGCATTTATTTTTATAGACGTGTGATTGTTTCTTTTCATCATAGTGTTAAATATTTAAAAGGAGGAAAACGAATTTCAAAATAAAAAAATATTAAGAAAAAATATATCATTGATTCACCCCTCCCTAAATTAGTTATGAATTGATTATATATGTGAAGTTGCATAAAAAATGAATTTGGTGCAATATAATGTAGGGTCTCCTAGAAATAGGTATTGTTTAACTATGAATTTTTTTATTTATTATTCAACATTTGTGAAATATTATTCAACCATTATTATATAATCTCACTATTATCATCCATATCCCAAGACTGTAATATGTTAATGTAATAACCTATATATTTTTCCTCATTGATCGAATGTGAATTATAATATTCATCTGGGTGCATGATGGTCTACCACCTCACCAACGGATGTAAGTAATTTTTATTAATTTCATTAATTAGGTTGTTAATTATGTTTTTTATATTAAATATGTTCATGATATTATTAAAATATTTATCCTTATTTAAATTGTAGAGGTAAAATTTTTTCCTAATATTCTATTCACTGAAATATGATGACGTTTTTTGTGCTTATGTATGGACCACATCTCCCACAAAGTGATGGGATTTTTTTATCAATATATCACATGTAAATAATATAAATGTGAATCTTAATATATAATTTTAATTTATGATATAATTAAAATTTTTAAAATATAAAACAAAACATACATTCATTCAATCATGATCATTAAAAATTGACCTATTTATCATGTGTATCTATGGCCAACCATTTCTATGGTTGTATCATAGTTATTTTTTCCAAACCATAATTCATGGATTGTTTTATATTATAAATTAAGGAATAATATTCATAATTATTTAATTATTATTAATTTTGATATTATTCATGAATTACTTATTTTATTATAGTAATCCTGTCAAATATAGTTTGGATATATGATTTTAGTATCATAAAAATTTATAATATGATCCTAGTTGATTTTGTAAAAAATTATAACACGGTAATAAAAAATATAATTAATAAAAAATGAAATTATAATGAAACTAAATTATTAACATAATTATGTTATTTATGAAGATAAATTATATACATGATTAGTCAAACTTGAGTTAATGTATATCATAATAATATCCTTTCATTGAGGAATATTTTCATGTTATGTGGATAGTTTATTTTTTATTTTATATATAAAACAAATTTGATATATTATATCGATAAGACATAACTAATTATGTTATTTTATTTTATCATTCATTTTAGTTCATCACATTGGATTTGATTCGATGGTTTCCAAGGAAAAAAGTATTTATGTTACAATTATTTTAATTTAAGATTGTTTATATATGGTTTAATTTATTGAAAATATTTTAGTTATATTTTACTGAAACACATATCATTTATCATCCTCTAGTCATGAATGTTTTTACATTTTTAGATTTCATTTCCTATATTATTTTAATTAGGAAGAATCTATACAAATGATTATGAGTGATATTGATATTTTATCTTATTTTATATCTCCAATCATTATCTTATAGGTATATATTTCAATTAAAATATTTAAATGAATGTTTTCTATTATACAATGATATATTAAGGACATTTTTACTCATTTTTAAATATTTAAAAATTATTTTCAAGAAATAGTTCCATCGTTTTATGAAAAAAGTTAATTCATTATTTTTTTATAAATTTACCTTGGACATATTTTATTTAATCATATATGATATAATATGAACTTCCAACAATCTTGAGAGGACAATAATTTAAATCATAAATTTAAATATTACTTTGTTATTCTGATTTTTCTGAATTAATATATGAAACTTTTCCCACACTAATGTTGTTTTTCATTGTGAAATGGGTATTTTGTTAATGAAATATTTCATGTTATATATTAAGTACATATTCATTAATTATGAGAATGTTTTATGTAATGAGATATTTAAAATGTAAATATATATATATGTTACATATAAAAATATCTCATCCTCCACTCTTCTTATGGTTTAATATATTAATTTTGATCATTAATTCAATTTTTTCTTTTAGAATACATTTTTACTATAAATTTAGATAGGATTTTCCGACCAATTTTTTTTTCATCACGAATTTGTATGATTATCCCTTATGATTGATTTTAATTTTGGCACACACATATTTTTAAACATGTTCTGATTGGTTTTAATAAATAGTTGTATAAAAAATTGGGTAATTTATTTGTATCATCAGAGGTGATATATGGGATTATGGAGTAAACCTAATATATTAATCTAAATTTACACCATATGAAATTGTATAAGAAGTTATTCTTGACTCATTTTTCTGGCATGATATATATTTATACCAAATTTTCTATGATGGAATAATCTTATGATACCTTTTTATTTTTGTTATTATCCCATGTGATTAATCACAAGCCTTCACTTTTATGATATCCTCTTATACATTTAACACAAATATCGCGTTTCCTTATAATTTATTTTCCCTTACCGCAAATTTTTTCTCACCCCCTAATATTATCTATTTCTTAGTTATTAAAGGAATTTTAGGGGATCACATGTATATAAGAGAACCTTATAGTGAATAAAATATGGGTTCCATGTTTTAGTTTTGTTCCTATTTATTATGAACCTAGTTTTTCAATGAAATGTGGACTTTTCAATAATTGTTTAGTATTAATGGTCATTTATGATAAAAATAAGGAATAATATGACTATAAATTCTTTTTATTACATATCCATTTAATATCTTGGGTAAAAAAACAAGATTCTTCTCAGGATTTTGGTCTATTTCTTATACATGCATTCAATGGTTGATTTTATCAAATGCATGAGTGACATAGTGAAATCTATGTATGTAATTGAATTAGGGAACTTTTTTTCTACTAAATATTTGACTATCTCTATTTTTTATTAATAATGTCTCAATATTTGTTATAATAAATTTTAATATAAAATTTGGTCAATTTATATGTCATGTGTTAAAATTATTTGGGAATAATTAAAGATGTAGTATAATAACTAACTAAAAATGAATTATATATCATATATATTCAGTATCTACATGATATAATGTGTGGAAGAATTATATCCATTCAGAAATTTTTTGTCTCTATAAACTAGAATAGTGTTTGAAACTTGGTTGAGGTATTTATTTAATGAATATGAGGGAACCATGTGGGAACCGTGCCTTTTTTTAGGTCATAATCATTTATAGTCTTATTTCCTCTTGGCCAGTGCACAATTTTTATCATCATAGAAATTTTATGTTTTGGATTTTGTTCTTCTATTTATACATTCAACATATTTATTTATTATAATGGATATATATATTACAGTTTGATGCATGTATATATAGTTAAATTTTCTTCATTAAATCATGATTCACAGGAAATATTTTTACATCTTATAGAGTGTAGTGAATATATCCTATGGTTTTTGACATTTTTTTATCCTATTGAATAAAATACATGGATTTTATGTTAAAAAGTGTCCACATTTGGTACCGTACATCCCGTAATCTTCATTATCCAGTAATGTTAAAGATACATTAATATGGTAAAAAGACTCTCAAAATTAAAATAGATCATGATAGAATGTTTTTAGGTATTTTTATTCTTATAATAGATATAATAATATAGGAAAAATATATTTATTTTTTAGATATTAATCACACTTGAGGAACCACATTATGTTGTTATTCCTCATCTAGACTATAATTGCATACGGGTTGTTTTTTATTTTTTAATTATTTTGTGTAAAGCTTCTCACTTTTGGGTCTTATTTGTGTTATGTGAATCATATTCATTACATGGTTCTTGGTTATACCTTATTACATTATTATAATTTCACTAATTGTGGGAAGCATTTGTTCATATGATTACCAAAACAAATATGTGTCATTCCTCCCTTAGGAATGTACCATATTTAGTTGTTAAATTAACTAATGGTGGAGAAACCACTCCCTAATGAGTAAATGATGACCCTAAAACTTGAGAGAACCTATAGAGGATTTGTGTTTCACATAATTAATTTTTATGATGTGATATTGAATTCATTAAGTTTTTTTGGTCATTAATATTTAAAAGTGGAATATGAGCACACTATGGGATTTAATGTATTGGATTTGAGGATTTGCATGAGTTAGAAATTTTGAGACTGAGGTATTGGCCCATAAATTGTTGATAGTATGAAAACAATATATGTATATAGTATATATAGTTTAAGGATATGGTATTTAAATTTTATTATTAATCATGATACTAAGAATACATTAAGCCTAATATAGCCTGAATTAATGTGATAAAACCCAAGAGTGAATGCACTTACACCTCCCAATCATATAATTAACTTTATTTATAATACCTTGTAAACCTATTTAGGGAAAAAATAAAATTAATTGAATTGGTTCATCGTATTTTAAAACAAATATGTAAGGACTTTTATTCATTATATATTATAATAAAATTATCCATCTAATACGTGTGTTGATTAAAACCTATATAATTGGATTATTTCCTTTATATTTTAGGATATTTATTTGTATGATCATTAATGTTTTTAATATATTTATATAACTCATTACATTAAAAAATATAATTCAACATTTTATTGTGAATTCAATGAAATATTTATCTATCAGGATTACAATACATGGATACTAAATAATTGAAGATGAATATTTCATACATTACAAAAATATATGGATGAGGACCATAATAGTTTAGTGTCTTTAGAAACATGAAGAAAAACATATTCTATTAGGTTATAATATCGTCAATAACCCCCTTAAATATTTAATCCTTTATTAATTCTACGAAAAACCATTCATCGTAACATGGGGATGGAAACATAAAAAGGGTTGAGGTCAAATGATCAATAATTGTAAATAATTAAGATAAGTGATCATAATTTTGTGTATAAGGGTATGAGAACATGACAATGATAATTGAAGATCATAACCTATATTTTCGTGATCATATACCGAAATCATTTCTTAAATAATGGTTGTTAATAATAAATGAGACCTATTGAAATAATGATCCTAAGACATGAAATTGCATCCAGCGTATAAGACATAGGATATGTTTCATACATGTAAGAATGGATAATTTTATTTCAATAATGCCTACCAAGAACTATATAACATGCTAGGATTGGTCTACAACTCATGTATCTATTTTGGTATTTGGATAACAACCCATTCACCAATTTACTTCTAGGATTGGGCCAAAACACCCATACCATTTATTTCTGAGCATGAGATACAACCTGTGTACCGTATATCTTTTCAGCATGAGATACAACGCCTCTATCATCTTCTTTAAAGGCATAAGATACAACCTCTATACCGTTTTTATTTTATGTATGGTCAAAAATCCATGTAATTTTTTGTTTTATATTTTAGTCTATAACCAATGTACAATCTTTCTTTAAGGCATGGGATATAACCCATGTACCTTCTTGTTTACAGGCTTGGGCTAAAACTCGTGTACCATATTTATTTTAGTCATGGTATACAAACCATGTACCATATTGTTTATTGGATTGGGTGGAAACACATGTACCCTATGAGCCTCTATATAACATTTAATTACCCTTTACATTGGAGGGAGATATGGGTCCATGCCTTCTTATAATAAAATTATTCAAAAATATGCCAGAAGAAATTCAATATTTTATATTACCATTACCCATAAAAATATATATGCCCTATGAAAATAAAATAACAACTAATTAAATGGAATATGTATCATTAATATTTCATCACATCCTTATGAATATAAAATAAATTTAAATAAAAATCATTTAATCATATCATAACCTATGAAAAAAAAGGTTTCAAAATAATAAAACCCATGTAAAAGAATTTGATTTCATAAAAATATAAATCATTGAAGAGATTCAGATTTCAAAAACATATAACCCATATATGAGAAATGGTTTTCAAAAGGACAATGACATTAACCATAAACCATTAATAGAAAGGCTATGAAAAAAACCATTATATCATTTTCTACTATTTCATGATTAATATCAATTGACGTTGTATTATATTGAAAATCATTTTGAAAAATCATTAAAAGACATTTCATAAGAAAAACATCCATTCTTCATTGAAAATGGATTTATAATTCATAAAACATTTGATAATAAATTTCATATCAAACAACATTAAAACATATAATGAATAATTTTATTTTTTTTATTTTTTTTAAAAACATATACACTCTGATTAAAAATATTTTTAAAACCATTTTATTCTAAAACACATAATGATAATATAAATAATGCTTGACAACATTTTGAGACTAATTTCATAATGAAAACATATAAAATAATATTGAATCTTTTTTTAAAACTATTTTAATTGAAAACATATTTTAAAAATATTATCTGAAAAAGTAACCTTTAAACATGAATAAATGTAATTACTATTTTGTTGGTGGATTAATATATACATGTTATAAAAGATAAAAAAGAACATTCATTTTCTATGATTAAAAGAATAGAAAATTGCATCGTTCGGAATGAAATAAGATGATTCATTTGAAAAAATTGGTAAAATTAATAATGTGTAAAACTGACCATTATTTGTAATAGTATATTATTATAATAATCTTGGAAACCTTTCTATAAGACAATATATTTATGTTACATTGATTTTTTACTAAATAGTGCGTAATTATGGGATTTTATTAAAAACAAATCTTAAATATAATATCTACAAAATAGTTGAAAATTGTATCACTTGATTAATATATCATGAATAAACATAGGATAATAAAATTCATGAATTTATTGAGAAATGTATCATAATAATTCATCTTTGGAATTATAAATGTATAAAATCCGGAAAGGCTATGAGATTTTCAAAATAAACTCATATTACTTGGTAATAATGGATCATTCCATACATGTTTGAAAATTAAATTAAATTACTCCTAAAATATAATTAAAATAGTTACCCTCATGATGTAACATGTAAAATGTAATTATATAAACCAAGATTACTATTTTAGTACATAACAAAACCATATTCTAAAAGAAGGAAAATTGAGACAAGAGATTTTTTATATATTTAGTAACCATTGAAACATAAAATCTAGGAATAAAGGATCAAAAAAGTGGATATGTGAATACCCAATAATTTAATTATAATATATATGAAATACCATTATGGTCATTACATACACCACACGGAAGGAAAAAGTGGCGAACATATCAGGTATATCATGGAAATAACAAGTGTAATTAAATTCCCTTAACTTGTTTCTTAAATATCATTGTTACCATTAAAAACATTACATAATAATATAATAAATTATTATGAATAATTTAAAGAGAAATATTCTTATATATAATACAATATATTGATTTATTATGACCTTATAATACCTACTTGTTAACAAACGTATGTGAAGGTTTCACTTTGGGTAACATTCGCATTTTAATTCATTTGTGTCTTAATTTGATATATTGTTCTTCATTATACATATATCATGATTCTATAATGTTAAAATTGATATAAATATAATTTATATAAATCATATGTTTATAATAATAATATTTAAAATATACAACTATGAAATGAAATAAATCATTCATTATGACAGTAGGTCGTAATACAAATAAATACTATTTATGATTAATTGTCGTGTTGATAGAACAAAAATAAAATATATATATATATATATCTAAAGATTTATTAAATTAGATTTATAAAATCATATATATATCATATCTATTCACTAAAACCATCCTTTATACAATCTATGTATTCTATGAACAAATGATATCGCCTTGGGGGTGGTAGTCCACACTTTCCCAAAAACAAATTAGCATATTTACATAACATGGAATGTATAATTGTATGTTCTAAATAAAAATTTCAGAATCATAAAGTCATTATAAATATAATATATATCATATATGAACATATTTTCTATCACAACTCACATCATGATATTTTGTAAAGTAAAAATGAACAACCATCATATACCTTTAGTCATACTTCACCATAGAAAAAAATAGAATGTTCATTTCCCATTAGATAGACGTGTGTGTATGTGTAGTTTAAAACATTTACATAAAAAGATACTATTATATTGAGGATACTTATTTTTTTATATATGAATCTAATAAATCTTTTTCTATGTGTTGGTGAAGGAAAATAAAAGAAATGAGTTGGGAGAAGATGTAACCACTTAATCAGTTAACTCTATTTGGTTTGTGACAAAGGTATTCCTTGGATTTCCTTATAGAAAAGGTAAGTATTCATACAGATAAATAGGGATGTGATGATGTTGTTTAGGAATTACTTGGATGAAATTTATAGGTTTTAGTTATGTGAGGGAGTGTGAATGTTGGTGGCCATTTATAACGAATAGAAAGGAATCCTTTTTTAATTTTTAAAAACAATTTAGGTGTACAAATGTTCTGACATAAAGAAGTCATAAAATACAAAATCAATGAATAATATATGGTTTATGTCCCAATTATGGATAGAAAATTGACGTTATAAAAGTGGATAGATCATTTGGGACCACAATTTAATGGTTTTGTCCCTAATATGTATAATTTGGTCTTAATCAATGTGATTTATTTTAATCACTTTTACTATTAATTTTTTAAAACAAATTAGCATGTTATAATTATAAATTAAATACTATATTAATTTTAATTTTATCAATGGATTTTTTTAAATTCAATTCAAATAATTGAAAATATTTTAAATATTGTTAATCCCATAGATGAGACGAAATAACATATTATAAATGTTGAAAAATGGTCAAATGTTTATTAATAGTTTTTATTTAGTATCAAAGTGAAATTATTTTAAATCAATTAAACTGTATTATTATATGTAATATTTTTTAAATTTGATCAAAAAAACCCATTTTTATTATCATATAACATTAAAAATTAATTAAATAGAAATATTGTATGTAACTAAAAAGAAATATTATTTACTATTCATCAAAAATGATTTTTCATAGAAAATTTCAAAAAATTCACAATAGGATAATTATAATTTTATAATTTCAAATATTATGATTTTTACCAAATTATATTTATAAATGTGTGTAATATTTCTTTCATTATCAAAATCAGCACATTTATACAAATATTTATTTTTAATATAATTGTACTTTTTCAAAGATAAAGTCTTTCAATAAAAATATGAATTAACAATATAAAAAATAGTATTTTTTGAAAAGTATTTATTACTATTTCTATAAATCTATTTAAGTAGTATCATATATTTATCTCAAATAAATAACAATATATAAAAGAATTTATTTTTCATAGAAACTATGTATTTCATGTATTGTAAGACAAGGTGGTATTGCATGTAAAATAGGCTAAGTGGTATGCCGAGTTGGTGTTGTGTGTAACATACAACAAGTCATTGTTGTGGATAGAAAAAACCATGTTGTTATTTTTTTTAATAAATGGAATGTTGGTATTTCATGCAGTGCAAGCCATGTTGGTATTGTGTGTGAAGGAAATATATGAAGTTGTGTTTTTAGAATGTATATATATAAATATTTACAATGTCACAAGAAATGATAAATATAAAAAAGTGAAATTTATTCAAAAAAATATTTCAAAAAACATCATGGTGTTACATTATACCACCTTATGATGAATTTCTCCCATGAAATTGTTCATGGTAATCAACTGTTTAATACCCAATCGATTTATTAATATAATCCCATATCCTAAAAAATTAATAAAATTCACTTAAATAAAAAATTTGGGACCATAAAGGATACACAATGTAATATATAATTGGGTTTCCACATAGGTGAACATTTATTGGAAGTGAAATAATAGACTTGGAAGAAAAATATTACTACAATGTTCTTATGGATAGTGATTGAGAAAAAGGTACGGAGAAAGTATAAAATTAGAATGAATTTTTTGAAATAATCTTAACATTGATCCCCCATATGTCAAAAATCACCAATTATTTTTCAAATTTCAAGCATGGGATTAACTTGATCTTATATTCTATTGAAGCATTTTAATAACCTTCAATAACATTAAATGTTTTGGAAAATATGTATGATTCCTTACTGTATTGATTATTGGATGTAGTCTTAATATCCAGGTTGTTTTAATGTTCATCATTGATGAAATAAAATACTTTTTCAACAAATAAATAATCAAATCCATGGTAATCAATTCTATCATATTTGATTATCCAATTCAATCATATCTTTATTTAAGAAAATGATAAGTTTATCAAGATCTCTAACAAATTTAGGGTTACCATCAATTTTTTGAAATATCACTTTTATAAGACTTCATCTCCTTTAATATTATCATTTTCGATCATTAATGAAAAACTATATTGAAAATACTTATATATTTAGTTATTCATAAAATATAATCTTTGAATTATAAAACATAAATAATTCATTAATCAAACCTTTTTATTATACCATTAATCAAGAATAATCAACTTATTCATTAATACATATTTCTTAGAATATGAAATATGAATCAGGTCATTAGGTTCATCATTCTCAATCTAATAATCGTTTTTTACTAATGAACAAAATAATTTAAAAATATCACATACCTTTCACATTTCATTTTTGGTATATTTGTATTCATAATTATAACCCATACACATACTATAAGGACTCGACCTTAAAACATTACATAATATTTAATTAAATGAATAATTCACATTAAGGATCTTTTTTAGGTTTAGAGTTTTAGATTATTAGGTCATAACTATTACATTTAATTTCAAAAAATTACTAAGTATACACTTCTACTCAGTTTCTATTTTTTTCACAAAACAATAACACATTAAAAAAGAGTTATGTCTAGTTCCATGTTTAAGACATCATGACTTTTCCTTGATCCCATACATGACCCTATTCCACATTATTCCATGTGAAAAACATTTCAAAAACATGGGATGATCATAAAAATCTCAGTAAGGGATACAATAAGAAAGAAGACTGTTAGTTTTTCAAAACAACAAGTAAACCATGAATAATTTAACATAAGTAATACTTTCTACCTTAATGAAGGAGTAAATACTCTTTAATAAATAAATGGTCACTACTTACCCTATTGTAACAAAAATATTACCATAAAACCATATAAATAACACAAAATATAAAAAGAATACATTGGACATAAACATACTTAAATGGAATAACCACACGGTCGACTTCCACACATATCACTAAATGGAATAGATATACATCTGACTTCTATAACCAATTCATTTGAGGTTATAACGTTACCATTCGTCCTGGTTTATCACGGAACCACCTGTTATTTGTTTTATCATGTAACCACCCGTCAAATATCCAAGTACCATTATAAAATCATAACACATAAAACAAATATAAAGGAAATAAACCCATTCAACATTTCATTCACAATATATCCCTTAAATATATTGACATAAAAAAAGGATTATCCAAACCATTTTCAATACCAAAATACATAAAATGTATATGGTATTTATTTTCTATAAAAACAGTACTTCTTGTTAAGGAATCAAAAAAACAAATAATACATCTGGCGGCGGAAGGTCGTAGTCACCGCTTACATTAAAAGAATCATTTTTTTTGTTTAGTAAAATGCTTTGTAGAAAAATATTCCCTTTTAAATTACAAGGGAGTTTATATATTGTATGAAAGAAAGTCATGTATTAAAACAAAATATGCCACAATGAATGGATATTGAGACGAAGTCCCTTACCTCGTGTCTTTCTTGACCCGTTCATTTTTTAATATCCTGTATAATAAACAGAAGATAATTTCTACTTTCATAAGATCCTTTATAATGTTTATTATTCCTATTATATTACATATTACCATTTTATGAAAATTATTTAATCATTTAAATTAATAATGTTCGTTTGGTCGTTATTTGGTACTTGAGTCGCAAATGAATACCATATAGTTACACGTTTGTTCAAATGGTCAAAAGTTCATTAAACCGAGAATGATATTAATGATTTAGATATCATATATATCATATATATATAGTATATACATGTATTTATAATATTACATAACATTTGGAGGTTTGAAATTAAATGCACCGTTCATGGAGACGGTAAGCCGTATGTACACATTAACACAACTTCCATTTATATTTCTTATTCTAATAGAAATAAAAATTAATTATACATATTAATATTATAAATCTGGTATAATATCATATATAATATCATTAAATCAATCTTTTATATGTCCCATGTATGTCATGAATGAGTAATATAACATTGATAGGGTGGTAGACTTCACTTTCTCTAATGAAATTATCGTGTTTACCCAAAATGGAAACCATAAAGGTATTCAATAAAAGAAAAATACAGAAACATAAAGAAACATAAACAAAATATATATTATATACAAATGTAGTGTCATCTTTGTGGCCACTATGAGAGTAGGTAGGAGATAATCAAACATTCATTGATTCGTCAGGTTTTAGTTTGTCATCCACAGAAATAGTATGTTCTTCACACATTTGATGGAGGTTTGTGTTACTGTAGTTTGAAAGAATCTCATAACGACATCCTAGTATTTTGAGGATACATGTTTTGTTATAAAAGAAAGTAATAGAAAGAGTTTATGGGTTGGATAAGGATAATTAAAGAAAAGAAGTTAAAAGAAACCGTTACCTTTAATTTGGGTAACACCCTTTGGATTGAACCAAAATGGTGTGTTGAGGTGACTTCTGCCAAAGGTAAGGCTTCTAGGTGGAAGAGAGGGATGTATGGAGCTTAATTGGGTTGAGTTTGGGAAAGCTAAAAGGCTTGATATGTGTGAGTAATTAGTTAGAAATGGTCTCCTTTTATAAGTGGGATGAGGGGATCTTTAAGAATGTGTGAAAGTATTATATTATTACATAGTGATATTCGGTTTCAAAAGGTAAAAAATCATTATATTCAAACATAAGATGACTCATGGTCGAAATAAAATCAAAAAATAAGAATTTTATAGGTTTTGGATGATATTTAAATATTTGTAATCTTATTTATTTAAAAGATTTATTAATAAGGTCAACACTTCATCATTATTGTGTTATAAATAATTTAATTTATTCGATTTCTAAAAATTAACAAAAAAAATACCATGTTGTAGGAAATAATTTTACCTTTCTAACTAATATTTATAGTTGAAAAGATAGCATATATAATCCTATGTAAAAATGAAACTACTAAGGATGCCCATGGCCAGCCATTATTTATCCAATATGGTTAGGACAAGTGTGAAGGCAATTTTTAATTATTATAATATTCATTTTCCTTGAATTTCCTTATTTACCTTTAACCGTGGTAAATAAAATAAAAAAGTTATTATTCAACAAAATTTATTTTCTTCTTATTGAACCAAATTTTACTTACTAATAACAACCATGTATTTCAGGTTTTCAAAATTCAATTCATAAAAGTGGTAAAATGTTATTTAAAAGAGAAAGTCTATTTTTTTACTACTTCTAACTAGTTTCACTATTCATCAAAAGTTGATTTTTTTTAGAAAAATAAAAAAAATTCTGCCTAAGCTATATATGATATTTCAAATTCAAAAATGATGTCTATTTTACCAAATTTTAAAGATAGAAGTTGCATTAATTAATTTAAAATTAATTTCCATTGTTAAAACAAATAGCTTGTTTTTAGGAAACAGTAACAATCAAAAAAAGACACTTGTTTATGTCAAAATTCAAAGTTAAATTAATTAATGTGACCAACATTGGATTAAATGGAAAAAAATATTCTAGTTACACTTTATAACCAATTAAAAAGTTAATCTAACCATATAAATAAATTAGTTTAAAATGCAGTTTTGAATTAAAATACCATAATTTTGACTATTTATTAAAAAAATGAATTTTGTCAGAAAAATTACAGATATTTACAAAAAGTAAATTTTGATGTCCCGTTTCTAAATAAAGATTTTATTTGGTCAAATAAAATATATTAAAGTGACAAAAAGTAGATTTCAAGAGGGATCACCATTAAAAGGTGGTAAACCAACCTTTTAATATAAATTAAGATTAATATTAGATTTATTCACATTTTAAGCTTCAAATATTTATTGGATAGAAGTAAATACATTTAAAAAACTTGTATAAGAATTTTTTAGTTAGTTTTTTTATTCCCGCTAATACAATGGCTAGGATTTATCTTCCATAATAATATTATATTATTTTTGTGCTATGTAAGATTTCAAAGAAACTCGTTATTGGGTATGAGTTACGCTATCAATCATAGAACCCATTTTAAAGAAAAATTAATATTTAATTCACAAATATTAATAAATATGAAAATCTATTATTCTTTATATACATGGGATGTTACATGCTTCCCCTTTGGGGATGTGAATCCTCGTAATTTTTATTCACTTATCAGAATAAGTGGGGATATTTATCCCTCATATCATTTTCATATTCCCACGGTGCCTCTTCAACCGTATGGTTTTTCCAAAAAACCATTACCTTGTGAATTACCTTATTCTATAAAACATTCTCTCTACGGTCAAGAATCTGGACTGGTTTTTCTTCATAAGAGAGATCCTCTTCCAACTGAACTACCTCTGGACTCAAAACATGAGTTGGATCTGGCATATACTTTCTCAACATCAAAACATGAATAACATTATGTACCATGGATAAACAATGAGGTAGGGCCACTCTATACGCAACTAATCTAACTTTATCTAGGATTTCATAAGGTCAATGAACCTCATAATCAACATTACCTTAATACCAAAATGCATCACACTTTTCCTTCGAGAAACTTTGTGAAAGACATGATCACCTACCTCGAAAGAAATATACTTCCTCCGGTTATCGACATAACTTTTCTGTCTATTTTGAGCTGTTCTATGGTTCTTTTGAATGAACCAAACTATCTCTTCAATAATTTCTACAAATTTAAGTCCCATTAGCTTCCTTTCACCTACTTAGTCCCAAAATGCTAGAGCTCGACAGTGATTTCCATATAATGCCTCAAATGGAGCCATATGTATACTAGAATGGAAACTGTTATTATAATAAAATTATACCAAAAAGATATGTTGGTCCAAACTTCCCTAGTAATCCAGTGAAAAAGCACATAGCATATACTCTATGGTCTGAATTGTTCTTTCTGACTACCCATATGATTGAGGATTAAAAGATGTAATAAAATTTAATTCAGTACCCAATGACACTTGAAGGCCTATCCAAAAGATAGAAGTAAACATGAGATCATGATCAGATACAATGGAGAGAGGAACTCCATGCAACCTGACTATCTACTTAACATACAACAAATCTAGTTAATGTAGAGACAATGTTTCTAGAATAGAATGGAAATGAGTAGATTTAGTCAATCGATCAACTATAACTTAGATTTCCTTATTACCTCGAGATGTCTTTAGTAATTCCACAACAATGTCCATGGATATGTTTTTACATTTCCATTCTAGTTCCTGTATTGATGGAAAAATACCTTTCACTGACTACAATCATTCATTAAATTGATGAAAAGTCAAACACTTCATAGTATATTCAACAATATCTCTTTTCAGTCCATCCCAGTAGTAAAACTCACGTAAATATCTGTACATCTTAGTACTTCCAGGATGAAATGAAAACCAAGAACTATCAGCTTCACATAACAACTCATTCTTCAACTGTGAAATACAAGGCATTCATAATCTCTTCTCAATCCTCAAAACACAATCATTACCAACATTAAAATCTAGAAACATACCCTTCTGAACGAACTCTAACTTCTTCTGCAACTCACTGTCTTCTTTCTGGGCTTGCTTCATTCTGTCTAATAGATATGATTTCACTGACACATGAAACAAAACTGAATAATTTACTGCACCAACAACTTCAATGCCAATGTTCATAAAATAAAAAAACAAAGGATCTCGTTCCTAATGTATCATGGTTAACGAGACATCACATTTTTTACTCAAAGCAGTAGCCACATTATTTGCTTTTCCCATATGGTAATGGATTTTGCAATCATAATCATAGATTAATTCCAGTCATCTTCTCTGTATCATGTTTAATTCACTCAGAGGTAATATATACATTAAACTTTTTTGGTTAGTATATATTTCACATTTACTCCATACAAATGATGCCTCCAAAATTTTAAAACAAAAACAACATCAACAAATTCATAATCACGTGAAGTGTAATTTAACTCATAAGGTTTCAACTGACATGAAGCATAAGAAATTACCTGATCATTCTACATAAGGACACATCCATGTCCTTTCAATGAAGAATAACTTTAAATAACTAAATCACCATTTCTATAAGGCAGTTCCAAAACTAGATCATTCACTAATATTTTTTTCAATTCCTGAAAACAATCATCACTTTATTTTGTCAAAATAAACATAACACCATTTTGAGTTAGTTTATTCATTAAACTAGATATCCATGATAAAGTTTCAAAAAATATTCAGTAATAACCTTCCAAACAAAGAAAACTAGGGATCATGGTAATATTAGGGGGTCTTGGACATTCTATAATAACATTTCATTAGCAGGATCAACAGTTATGCTATTTTTTAAAACAATGTGTCCAAGGAATCAAAATTGTTGTAACCAAAACATAGACTTGCGGAATTTACCATAATGTTTCTTTTCTTATAAGGTTTTCAAGATGACCCTTAAATGACTTTCATGATCCTCTTTGCTTTTAGAATAAACCAAAATATCTTTAATTAACACAACCAAAAACATATCCAAGAACACATGGAAAATTCGATTCATAATATCCATGAATATATAAGGTGCATTGGTTAACCGCAAAGGCATAACTACAAATTCATAATGGCTATCTATAGTATGAAACACAGTCTTCAGAATGTTTGCTTCCTTTACTTTCAACTGATGGCACCCTGATCTCAAGTCAATCTTTGAAAATTCCTCAACTCCCCAGAGCTGATCAAAAAAATAATCCATATGAGAGAAATGATACATTTTCTTAAAAGTGATGTTATTCAATGCTCTATAATTAATGAAAAGTATCATTGAACTATCTTTCATTGTATCAAACAAGACAGGAGAACCCCATGGTGATGTGCAAGGTCGAATGAATCCTTTATATAATAACTCTTTTAATTACTTCTTTAACTCTAAATGTTAAATTTGAGCCGTTTGAAATAGGGTTTTGAAATTGGAATAGCATCAAGAACTAATTCAACAGTAAATTCAACTTTTAGATAAGGTATAATACTAGAAAACTCATCTAGAAAAACATTAAGATACTCATTTACCACTAACACATCATTAATCTAAACAGTTCCTTTATTTTCAATAATTTATTCATGGTAACAATCATTTCTATATTTTTCTAGTTTATTATCTTCCCGATATGTTATCAAAAGAAAGGGTTCATTCTTGTAAAAAAATGTAAATCTTTCTGAAATGAAATCTCTTTAGCTCTGTAGTTAATCTTAGCATGATAAATAGACAATCAATCCATGCCCAAGATTACATCAAACACTAATAGTGGAAAAATAATATGGTTTTATGGTAGATTCATCTTTTACATAAGGACATGACAGTTCTTATGTATTCTTTTTTTTCTCAAAAATTCTTCCAGGTGTTTTTACCTTAATTTTCACATTCATATCATGATATGAAATTCCCAATTTATTAGAAAACTTCTAAAAAATGAAAGAGTGTGTAGAACTTGAATCAAACAACACATTGGCATAACCTAAAGAAATAAACAGTGTACCTAATACTACTTTGTTTGATCACCCAACATCTGCTGAAGTAGTTGCAAAGAATTTCACCACCACATTATGCTTGTAGTTTGGATGCATTCCCACATTTGAGTTCTTCACTGCACATCCATTTTCATAATAACCCATTTCATTAAACATATAATATCTTATAGATGGATTTTCATTTCCTACTTGATCGTCTTCATTACATTTGCGACCAATATGACCATACTTTCCACACTGTAAGCACCTTCTCGAATTTGATAAAAATTTTCTAGGATGATTTTTAGCACACTTCTCACAATACGGATATTCAATTTTCTTACCTCCAGTAATGATTGATGAATTTATTCCCTTTTACTGCCAACTAGACCTCTTATTCAGTTGTACGTTAATGAACAACTAATCATCAGCAAATTCCATTTCCACCTTCTCCGCACATCAAACAAGTTTTTCATAACTTTTGAACTAACAAGAGTCTAATGCTCTTCGATATCGTGGCTTCAGTACTGATTAAAATCGATTTATCTTACTATCAAGATCTTAGATGAAATTTGGAGAATACCTTTCCAGTAAAGAGAACATTACTTCATAAGTAGCCACTAAGTCATCCTCCTGCCTCAATTCTAAGCATTTTTTTCATAGTATTAAAACAACCTTAGGAAAATAATTCTCAAGAAACATACCTTTGAATTCATCCTAATAATGAGCATCAATCTATTCATTATCTCCAAAATGTTTCACCATCGACCAACATTGATCAGATTCATCTTCAAAACGGTAAATAGAGAGACTAGTATTTTGATGTTCTGAACACACCATGACATAAAAAATCATCTCTAGTGCTTTAATCCTTCTTTTTGCTAGCACATGATCTGATGATCCTCTGAATCATGGGGGTTGTTGCCTTATGAAATGCTTCAGTACAGACATGTTCCTCTGCAGTTGATCTGGAAAATCTCCTGCATAGATACCACGACCATTTATAGTATGAGTAAATTGTTCCGTCCCTACAACAAAATATTCAGTTCTAATTCCAACCATATCAAGTTGCTGGTTTGGATGTTTTTCTTCCTCCTTATGTGGTCTCAATATAGCTACTATGTTTCCTCTACGGAAAGCCATTCTGAACATTGAAATATCTTGGGCGAAGAAAAACGATAATCTGTAAATGCTATATAATTTCAATATTACCATAAATTAATTTATAGCCACTTATTTAACTATACCCTAACTCATAGGGTTTTCTAAACCGACCTTTAATACCAAATATAAGGACCCGACCATACAACATTACATAATCTGTAATTAAATGAATAATTCACATTAAGGATCTATTCAGATTTAGATATTTAGAGAATTTGGAAATAAGTATTACATTTCATTTAAAAAAAATTACAAAGTAGACACTTTTACTCAGTTTCCAATTTTTTCAAAAAACAATAACTCTTCAAAAAAAGGGTCATGTCTAGTTCAATGTATAAGAGAGAATGACATTTCCTTGATCTCATCATTGACCCTATTCCACATTATGTCCTCTGAAAAACATTTAAAAAACTTGGGATGAGCATAAAATTCTCAGTAAGAGATACACAAAGAAAGAGAAATAGTTTATTTTTGAAAACAACAAGTATACCATGAATACTTTAACAAAAGTATTAATTTTCACCTTTTTGAAGTAGAAAATACAATACACTATATAAAATATCACTACTTACCCTTTTGTAACAAAAAGATTACCATAAAACCCATATAAATAACCCATTATCAAGAATGGTGACTTGGGACATAAACATACTTAAATTGAATTACCATACGGTCGACTTCCACGAATATTGTCATGACCTGTCCCCCAAGGCCCGCATCATGACTACTGCAAGCATGCCTTCCATATTCCAGGGTCTGGAGACTAGCACCAAAGGCGTATTCCCCTGAAACTTGGAAGGCATTGCCATTATAAAATGTAAAATCGCACAACCAGAGTACAAGTAGAAGCAAACACTAAGTAAAAGAAACTGTATAACAAGTGTACTAAAAGTAAAGGGGGATAGAATACAATCCCATTAGGAATGTAGAACTAAAAAACAAGTACAACTAATAAGAAAGGAAAAACGGCTAAAATGTGGAAGCATCTCTAGGATCGTCATCTAGGATTCCTACCGGAAGGGTAGGTACATATGTCCACTATAGCACTTCATGACTATCGGTCCGCTCCTTGTACCGTATCACTGAGTAGTCCACCTCCGGGTACCATCTAGTCCTGGCTCGCTCTCGACCACCATCAACGCTGTCTGTCGTCTTCATCCAACATAATATGGTGTGGGCAATGCCCGTGTAGGGGTGACTATAACGATACTCAGTAGGGACCCCAAGACCCCCAAGGTCTCACAAAATCCAAAATAATAAACCAAAAATCCTAAAATTCAACGGATAACCATTACTTAGGTATATGACCATACATATACCTATGTTATCAAGAAACCCATATCAATCATGAGGAAAACACCAAGATCATTGACTCAACTCAAACCATGATTTTTCATTATCGAAACCACATATGCTGGAGAACACCTCCTCTGTTATGAACAGTGCGTCTATCACGACTCTGAGGTGGTACTCAATAACCTTAGACTGCTGAGGTACTGCTCCTGTCGAGTACCTTAGTTCTGCCGCCACACACAGTAGCGCTCCCCACCTTAGTGACACCACCACACACAATAGCACTACCCCTAATAGCCTACAGAGGTACTCCTCATATCGAGTATCGCGGGTCTACCGCCTCACACAATAGCGCTTCTCCACTAAGGGTCTGCTGCCTCACACAGTAGCGCTACCCACTGGGCTATTCATGTCACTTTGAAAAAAATCACACAAGCAACCATCAGGTCTCAGTCAGCTACTAGGTCTCCATAGTCTTCTCGCTCATCATCGGGAGGTTCTGATCCACGATCTACAAGCTGATACTTCAAGTATCACAAATTCCCATGAAGAACTATCTCGAAGGTCTTACACGTCATAGGGGCTTCAACTCAACAGACGGTGCGTCAATCGGATGCCCGTTCTGCGAGTTATTAGCCTTTTAGTCCCGTGGCCTCGGTTGGTTTCGTGAACCAACCAAACCGACCTTATCTATACTATACAGTGAACTCCCATGTGTTATTTTCAAGGGAGCCAATTCTCAATGGGATTACAAATGCGGCTGGCAGTTCATCAAATGGATGTCCGGTGCCAAAGATATGGAGAAAGTAAGCAATGGGTCATTAGTGGGCCCGGGTCCGGTTCGACACGGTCAGACCGAATTGGCCCAACCCAGTAGGGGTCGACACGAACAAACTTGATAGGTATGAATCTGCCTGTTGGGCAGGTCAGTACACTATGTTTGGCCTATTCCGCTGGGCCCGGCCCGGCGGACTGCGTGGACAGTTCGGGCCGAAGTCTCCACATGGGCGTCTAAGCCCGAAGGTCAGTGGCATGTTCGGCTAGCGCCGTGAGGGGAGAGGCTCGGTTGTCTCATCCTGAGAGGCCAACGGCATGCCGTGTGGGGTGTGGGCAGGCCGCGGGTGGGACGGGAAGGGCGCGGGGTGTGTTGGGCAGCCAACTGGTGCACCGGGAGGGCGCAGGGAAGGTAGCCTTGGTGCCAGGGGGTGCCGGCCCGGCATCCTGGGTACTAGGCAGCCACAAGGAGAGCGACCTGGGCTCTGGGAAGGCATCAGGAGGGCGCAGGTCAGGCGGCCTGGGTGCTGTGGGCACCGGGCAGGCGCCGAGCTCACCGACAGCAGCGGGGCACACAGGCAGGGTGTCGGCGGCCGAGTTGGCTGCGGTTTCGGCTAGGGCGGTCTCTGGGAAGCACGTGGGGAGGCTGGTTGGGCACCGCTCGGCCGACGGCGCAGTTTGTGGAGGCTGCGGGTAGCACGACCTCTATTCGTTGTCTTCGTCGTCGTCTCCACACTACCATGACGCTACTACTTTGTCGTCGATCCAAGGTTCCAAAACCGTAATGGATGTGGAGGTGGGTCGGGCCGTATTTGTTCATCCCGAACCCTCTATGTTAGAACGATAAGAAGTGGATCATGAAGTTGATTTAACAATAGACGATTAAGCATTAAACAACTTAAAACACACCCCAACCTTTTTAAATTATATGCATTCATTCGTCATGGGGGAAGATGATGTTGATGTCCTTCGCCGTATGCTTCCATGTCCGAGTTCGTGCGTCGGTCTGTTGATGACGAAGAGGAAGGATGAAGGGTCGTCTAAGAGATCCCATGTCGAAAGGGGGGGTTCCTAGGAAGAAACCAAGGAAGAATTTTTCATCGTCGACGTCTTCGTGTTCTTTTTTGGAGGAAGTGTAATCCTCCAAGTGTTGGGCGTCATGTCACATTACCAGTGCTTCATTGCTTGGTGAAGCTATCCCAAATCCTGCTCCAAAACTCCCTATATATAGGAGAGGGGGAGAGGTATGTAACGATTGTGGAATTTATAACAGTTCATTTATTAGGATTCTTCTTAAATTCCAACGATGGAGTTAATTAAATTAAAATATATAAGGGGGTTAAAGTTAATTAAAAGGGTTGGTGCATAAAAATAATTGACAGCAATTAATTTTATGTTGACACATAAAATTATGTGATAGCTTTCATTTTATGTTGACGCACAACATTAAATTTCACGTTAATAAATAAAATTAATTGATAGAAATTAATTTTATTTTGACACACAACATTAATTGAGAGGGTTGTGAGGTTTCCTCTCCCTCCCCATTAAATGGGGGGGGGGGGGTTAAGCCCTATGTGGACCCCACGTCGTAACCTCTCGTGGGATGTTATGTTTCTCAGTTGTTCCCCACCCCAATCATCCTCCCATACGAGGTTAGGGTGTGGTGGTCCCACCACCAACCCCCAAAAGGAGGTCCCAACTTACAACACATGGAAGCTGAAAAAATAAAATAATCTGTTGTACTTTATTTTATTTTATTTTATTTAATAAAAATCCAAAAACTATCTTCCAAAATCATCATAATGAAACTGGGGTGAAGGTTTCACTACGAAATTAACGACGCTGCGAGTTCAATGGTTCCATCGGAATTCAATTCTGAGCACCAGTCCAAAATAAATAAAATCTTGACGATACGTTTACTGAACGTACCTGAAAAAAGTTCATAAAATTATTATCAGTCACCATCGATTCACACCGGACACGGTTAGGGTTTGCCTACGTGAAAAACTCCCCAACAAACCCTGCGGTACTCTCATATTTTTAATCCGACTCACCATTTAGGTGTTATTAATTTTACAATAAAATAATTATCACTTAATTATTTTACTTACTACCAAAAACTAGCTTTTTATGCTGGACCGCGCCAGAAAAAGATAGTATCTGCTTAAACAAGGATTTCCCTCACGAGATTAGCAGTGGTATCATATTTTTTATCCGATCTACCATTTACGAGTTATAAGT
Organism: Viscum album; assembly: GCA_963277665.1. Taxonomy (NCBI): domain Eukaryota; kingdom Viridiplantae; phylum Streptophyta; class Magnoliopsida; order Santalales; family Viscaceae; genus Viscum; species Viscum album. The sequence goes on from OY728129.1 coordinate 6,871,654, forward strand.
ATTTGTAAAATAAAATCGTTTATTTAATTATTTTATTAATGGTTATGCCATTTTTATGATTTTTCACAGGAGGCCCGCGCTGACTGAACTTAAGTCCCACCTAGGGTAAACCCGCCATCTTGAGTACAATGGTGCCCTCAGATTTATGATCTGAGTAACCGTTTAAAAGTTATTCCACTTTTTCAGGAAAACTATTTACATGCATTAATTTAAACTTAACAAAAACATAGAAATTGATTCCGATCATAATGGGGCTTGAAATTAGGCGATGTCATAAACTACAGACTCGTAAACTTCCCATGTATATAAAAAAAATCACGGGAATTCAGGGTCTTTACATTCTCCACACCTTAGGACATTACATCCCCGTAAGCTACGGCACACACTAAGGGAACAAAAGGGGGTACTGAACATGCATTTGACACTCCCTCTTCTATTTCCTCTCCTGGAGGTTCCCGTGCTGCCAGCGAACACACACTAGAGGAATCGACCATCCACACATGACCAGATCCTATGGATCCTCAATCTCCACCGGAACCTCTGTGAAAGTCTCCCCGCCATCGATGTCCAGGTCTCCTTGGTTGATGATGTGTGAAGGGTCATGCACGTATCTCTTCAGCTGAGACACATGGATGATGTCATGCACCCGATGCAATAGAGTTGGAAGAGCTGAGCGGTAAGACACCTTGCCTACTCTACTGAGGACCTGGAATGGTCCGATGAAACGCGAAGATATCTTCCCACCTCAGCCAAGTCTCCACAGACCTCGTCAAGGTGAGACCCATAGGAAGATGTGGTCACGATCCTCGTACTATAGTGGTCTCCATCTCATATTATCATAGGACTCCTATCTGATCTGTGCAGTCTTCATCCACTCTTAGATGATATGCACCTTCTTCGTGGTAGTACATACCATCTCTGGTCGGTATGAAGTGAGCCAACATGGTGAGTCGGTCGACGATCACCCCAATAGATTCATGTCCCTTTGACGTATGTGGAATAACTTTCACGAAGTCCATGGATATCCCACCCCTCTTCCACTTTAGGACCCCTAAAGGCTGAACCATGCCTGCTGCTACCTAGTGTTCCACCTTCACGTGTTGACAAGTGAGGCATTGAGAGTCAAACTCTGCTACTTCCTTCTTTATACCTATCCACCAGTGCTGTCGTTTGTGGTCCATATACATCTTCACCACGTCTGGATATACCGATAAAGGAGATTTGTGGAACTCCCTCAACACCTCCTCTTGAAGTGCAGCTGGTACCATGGTATGTCCTCTGAAGAGGATGACGTGCTCCCCACCTTTAGAAAATCTATCATGTGCATGCCCTATGGATATCTGAGCGCGTCATGTCTCGTAGATTGTGTCCCCATTCTGCGCCTCCCAGACTCACTGAAGAAGAGAGGGAGAAACCGTAAGATATTGTAGATAGGATAATCCATATGTATCCACAAAGGATATTTGTAAGGCTGCTAGCTGCTCTATCACCCCTCCTAGCAGCTAAAAACCCGATCTCTTACTGAGAGCATCCACATAAACGTTTCCCCTTCCAAGGAGTATAGGCTTTTTCAATGTCATAGTCTTGCTGGAACAAAAAACTGAAAACTCCTACTACCACGAGGGTAAGGCCGAATGACTCAAGAGTGATCGGATAAACCCTCCTATGATTGAGTTTAACCTATTCTGCCATTGTTTCCTTTTTCAATTATTAAGGAAAACCTCATCTCAACATTGTAGGTAAACCACAACCTCTGTCTAATACAGTCAATCTGAATGTGAACTGTGGATGTCAAGTCCAAACCCAAACTAACGTAATAAGGCCTAGACACTGCCACCAAGAGGTTCCGACTGAAACTCTCTCATCTAGGGTCAGATCACACCGTTGGTGTATGTGTGATTATCGAGTCTCCTCACAAAGTTATCTGCAGACGTGAGGGTCAAGTAAACGGTTTAACCAGTAACTCTAGGATTGGGACAAGATTCATGGAAGGAAGTAATGATTTGTACCTATGTCTATTGTTATGGAAGCTAGTAGAAAACACATACGGTACCTCGAATCATTACTAGAGCCCTTGGGTCACACTACTTGACCGCATATAGCTACTCTCTTCCCATTCCCTCTATCTCCCAGAGCCAGGAAGGGACTACAATGGTGGGTGGTTGTAACATGTCAAAATTTACACCACCTCATGCTGATCTCCAAGCTACGCTTCCACGTATGTTGCCCGGAATATTCCTCTGTCCATTTCACATCTTATTCTCGAAATATCTTGCATGCCCAAGTCTATGAGACTGGTGCTAATTTCTTGCTTTCCCACTATTAACATTCTTGGGCTATATCTGTTCATCTGAAGATCATTTAACCAAAAAGGTTGTCTCTAGCATCCTAAAATAGGTAGGAATAAACAGAGGAAAATTAAAGTGATGGCTCAGATGTACCTAAAAACATCTCACTCGGATGTCCAAGCCCTGAAGCACTGATCGTATTGTATTCATCGAGTTCCAGAATGATTAGTACGCCTCAATGAATAATCAGCTACAAACATGTTGTCCTACCGAAGCTGTAGAAGTTGTAGAGAAAACATAGAAACCTCCTCAGGCCAGTCCTCATCCGCCTGTATGTCGGTCTTTCCTCAGAACCTGAGGGGTACTTGATGCCGAATCACATGTATGGATCTAATACTGTATGTGTCATCAACCAGTACCACCGGTTGAAACTATTGGCCAAAATGTAGTGATATAGCTAACACACTACCTGAAGGTACAATCTTGGAAAACGAGCCAATAACCGAAACCTTATCACTATGAAGACCATCCTCATGGTCACTCACTAAAAAAAATAGTATCTCTGATCAACATCTACTGCCCGTGAAAATGTCTCGCCTCAAAACTTCGAAGGCCAATGCTGCTGGAACTCATGCAACATGCTCATTCGGCGTGCACGGTCCTCCAATGGGGATGCTGGCATCTGCTGCCCAACTAGTGGTGGTGCTACTGGTACACCACTTGAAGGTTCCAACATAGTAAGAGGGCCCCCACCAAATCCTCATCCCTCGGTGGGTCGTCATCGTGTATTTTCATGGACCTCTAACTGTCTGTCTGCGTGGAGGCAACCTGAACAGATGAGACACGGTCAAAAGTTATACCTGGTGAGCTGATCTGGTTTGAGATGACTTAAAGAAAAACTTTTGAAAACACACACGCAATCAGTGTTTTCGTGTACTGAGTCGAAAATCAGTTTTTAGGGTCCTTGTGTACAGATATATCGGCCGCCGCACAAACATTGGACTCCCTGAACTGAAACCACACTTGGTACCCTTAACACTATTTCTTCATAGAAAAGAAATATCAAAGACCAATGTTCTGTAGTAGAACCGACTTGTTTGATACCAATTTTTCATGGCCCATCCCCCAGGTCCTGCATCATGACTACCCCAAGCCCACCTTCCGTAGTCCAGGGGCTGGTGACTAGCACCAAAGCTGTATTCCCCTAAAATTGGGAAGACATTGCCTTTATAAAATGTAAACTCACAAAACCAGAGTAAAAGTATAAGCAAAAACTAATTAAAATTTACTGTATAACAAGTGTAATGAATGTAAAGGGGGCCAGAATACAAGTCCAGTAAGAATGTACAACTGAAAAACAAGTACAACTGAAAAGAAAGGGACAAACAACTGAAATGTAGAAGCAGCTCCAGGATCATCATCCGGGATTCCTACCTGATGGGAAGGTACATATGTCCACCTCAGCACTCCGTGTCTATCAGTCCGCTCAGTGTACCGTCACGCCGAGTAGTCCACTTCCATGTATCATTTAGTCCTGGCTTGCTCTTGACCTCTGTCAATGCTATCCATCGTTTGTGTCTAGCACAACGTGGTGCGGGCAAAGCCCGTGCAGGGGTGAGTATATTGATACTCAATAGGGACCCTGAGACCCTCAAGGTCCCACAAAATACAACATGAATAATCCACAAAGCATAAAATTCAATTGGTAGCCACTAATCAGGTAAATTCCTATACATATACATAAGTTATCACGTAACACATCTCAATCATGACGAAAACACAAAGGTCATTGACTCAGCTCAAACCAGGATTTTTCATTATCGAAACCACGACTTCTGGAGAACTCCTCCTCTATCGAGTACATTGGGCCTTTCATGACTCTGAGGTTCTACTAACTAACCTTAGACTGATGAGTTACTCCTCCAGTCGAGAACCACATGGCTTCCACCTCACACAGTTGCGCTCCCCGCCATGGGGCTGACGCCACACACGGTAGTGCTCCCCCTAACAGCCAAAAGAGGTACTACTACTATCGAGTACCGTGGGTCTGCTGCCTCACATAGAAGCACTCCTACCCAAGGGGTCTTCCGCCTCACACAGTAGTGCTCCACACCGGGATAGTCAAGTCCCTCTGAAACAAATCGAAAAAGCAGTCATCAGGTCTCAGCCAGCTACTAGGTCACTGTAGTCAGCTCGCTCGTCTCTAGGAGGGTATGCTCCAAGAGTTATAAGACAATATTCTAAGTTTCACGATGTCCCACAAAGAAGTATCTCAAAGGTTCTCAATGTCATAGGGGTCTCAACACAACAGACGACGTGTCAATCAGACGCCCGGTCTGTGAGTTATTATCCTTTTTGTCCTGGGGGCCCAGTTGGTTTCGTGAACGAACCAACTCGACCATATCTCAATTATATTTCTATCTCCCATGGGGTATTTTCAAGGGAAACGTTTCTCAATGGTATTACCAGCGCCGCTGACTGTTCGTGAAGCAGACATCATGTGACATTGATATGGCCAAAGTAAGTAATGGGTCATTAGTGGGCCTTGGTCAGGTCCGACCCGGTCAGACCGACTTAGCCCAACCCAGTCTGGGTCGCCCATTCTCGGTCAACCTGGTCAAAAATTCTAGGACTGACACGACCCATTGAGCGGGTCATCCCGCTATGATTGGCCTAGTCCGATGGGTCCGACCTATCGGACTGCGTGGAAAATTTGGGCCGAAGTTGTCACGTGAGCATCTCAGCCCAAAAGTTGTGGCAGGTTCGGCCGATGCCGCGAGGGGCGTAGCTCGAGCGTTGTGGCCTAAGAGGCCAATGGCGGGCCGCGTGGGGCACAAGTAGACCACGGGTGTTCCAGGAAGGGCGCGGGGCATGCTGGGCAGCCAGCCGGGGCACTGGGCAGGCGTTGGTAGGGCATCGAGCAGGAGGCCTAGGTGCCTGGGGGAGTCGGGCAGGCATCTAGGGCAATGGGCAGCCACCGGGAGGGCGATCGGGGCGCCGGGCATGCACAAGGAGGGCATCGGGAAGATGGCCAGGGCGCCGTGTGGCACAGGATAGGCGCAGGGCGCACCGACAGCGCGCAGGGCTCGCGGGTAGGGTGCCGACAGCCGGGCTGGCTACGGTTTCAGCTGGGGCACGCGCCGAGCAGGGAGCGGGTATGCTGGTCGGGTGGTGCATGTCCGACAGTTCGGTTCGCGGAGGCTGCAGGTTTTTCAACCTCTATTCTTCGTCTATGTTGTCCTTTCCACGTTCCCATGCCGATGCAACTTCACCATCAATCAATGGTTCCAAAACCAGAAAGGTTACGGAAGGGGGTCGGACCATGTGTGTTCAGCCTGAAACCTCTACGTTAGAACGATAACAAGCGGCTCGTAATATTGATTTAACGAGAGAAGATTAAGCGTTAAACAACTTTAAACACACCTCTTCATTTTTAATCGACGGGTGTTCATTCGTCATAAGGGAAAATGATGTTGACGTCGTTCACCATATGATTCCACATCTAAGTGCGTGCATCGGTCCGTTGACGATGAGGGGGAAGGATGAAGGGTCATCGAAGAGATACCACATCGGTAGGGGGTTCCGATGAAGATGTTGTGGACAAATTTTCCGCCTCTAGTGCCTTCGCGTTCTTAGTTGGAGGAAACGTAATCTTCGAAGTGTTGGGTGTCGCGTCACTTTAACATCACTTCGTCGCTTGGTGAAGCCATCCCAAATCATCCTCAAAAAATCCATATATATAGGAGAGGGGGAGAGCTAAGTAACTATTGTGGAATTTATGACAGTTAATTTATCAGCAACCTTCCGAAATTCCAACAATTCAGTTACATAAATTAAAAAAAAGAAGGGGGTCAAGCGAATTAAAACTGTTGGTGCATAAAAATAATTGACAACAATTAATTTAATATTGAAACATAAAATTAATTAATAGATTTAATTTTATTTTGACACAAAACATTTAATTTCACATTGACACATAAAATTAATTGACATCAATTAATTTTATGTTGACACACATCATTAATTGAGAGGGTTGTGAGGTTTCCTCTCCCTCGCCATTAAATGGGGGGGGGGTTAAGCCCCATATAGACCCCACATCATAACCCCTCATGGGAGGTTATGCTGCTCGGGTGGTCCCAACTCCAATCATCATCCCATGGGAGGTTAGGGTGTGGCAGTCCCACCACCAACCCAAAAAGGGAGTTTCCAACATATAACACATGGAAAACATAAAAAATAAAATAATGTGTTGTACTTTATTATATTATTGTTTTTTAATAAAAAGAAACGAACTAACTTCCAAAATCTTCAGAACACAACTACAGTGAAGGTCTCACTAAGCAATTACCGATGTTGCGAGTTCAACGGTGCCCTCAAATTTCAATTCTGAGAACTAGTAAAAAAGATATAAAATCATAAATGTACGTTTATTGAACGTACCTGAAAATAAGTTCAGAAAATTATTATCAGTCACCCTCGACTCCCACCTATTGAGGTCAGGCTCTACCTAGGTGAAACATGCCCCAAAAAACCCAACAGTACACTCAGATTATAAATCCGACTCATAGTTTAGATGTTATGAACTTTACAATAAAATAATTTTCACATAATTATTTTATTTGTGGCCAAAACAAGCTTCTTCTGAAGGCCCACGCAGGCCAAAGTTGGCATCTTCATAAACAAATAATTCCCTCATGAGTTCAGTGGTGGTATCAGATTTTGAATCCATGATACAGTTTGTGAGTTATATGCATTTAAAAAATAAAATAATTTATTTAATTTTTTCTAAGGTTATGCAATTTTTTGGATTTTTCACCTGAGGCCCGCGTCGACTAAATTTAAGTCACGTGTAGGGTAAACACGCCACCCTGAGCACAATGGTGCCCTCATATTTTCTGATCTGAGTAACCGTTTAAGATTTATTCAACTTTTCCAGGAAATTTTTTTACACATATTAATTTAAACTTAACGAAAATTCAGAAATTGATTCTGGGCACACCGGACCTCAGAATCAGGTTCTATCAGAAACTACGGACTTTTAAAATTCCCATGTATATAAACACAATTCAATTTGAATTTTGGGTCTTTACAAATATCACTAGATAGAATTTATATATGACCCAATTCTATTCCCAATGCATTGTACACTATAACGTAACCACCCATCCTGGTTTTTCACGGCACAACCCATAATTTAATTTATCATGTAACCACCCATTAAATGTCCATGTTCCATTATAAAATAATATCATATAAAACAAATATAAAGGAAAGAATAAATTTCTACATTTCAATCACAATATATAACTTAAATATATTGAGATAACAAATCAATTATAAAAAAACATTGGAATACCAAAATATATAAAATATTATATGGTATTTATTTTCCTTTAAAAAACATTATGTCTTTTTAAGGAAGCTCAAGAACAAATAATACTCGCGGTGATGGAAAGGACGTTTTCACTATTTACTTTAAAAGAAACATTCCTTTTTTTTAATAAAACAATTTGTAGAAAAATATTCCCTTTGAAAATTCAATGGTGTTTAAAACACTTATAAATGAAATTCATGTTTTAAAACAAAATATGCATCAATGAATGTAGATTGAGACGATGTCCCTTACCTCATGTCTGACATGACCCGTTTGTTCTTTAATATACTGAATAATAAACTAATGTTAATTTATTCTTTCATAATAACTTTTTTTCAAGTTTATTATCCCATTTAAATCACATATTACCATCTTATAAACATTATGTAATCAATATTGTTAATAATGTGAATTTTGTCTATATGTGGTAAATTAGTCACAAATAAAGACTATACAGTTACAAGATGTTCACATGTCAAAATTTATTTATATATAGAATTATATTCATGATTTATATATCATATATATCATTTATATCAAGTATATACATTTATTTATAATAGTCCATAACATTTGGGGGTAAGAAATGAAATGCATTGTTCATGGAGACGGTAAGTCGTCCGTACACTTGAACACTACTTCCATTTATATTTTTTCTTTTAATGGATTTAAAACATAATGATACATAGGTATATTATAATTCCAATATAATATCATATATAAAACCATTAACTCTATCCTTTATATGTTCCACGTATGGCATGAATGAGTAATATCACTTTGAGGGGGTGGGAGTCAGCATTTCTTCAAATTAAATTATTCTGTTTATCCATAATGGAAACCATTAAAGAATTCTATAAATGAAAAATATTGAAGAATAAAGACAAAATAAATATAACATATATCATATTTAAATATAGTGTTATATTAATGGCCACCATGAGAGGCGGTATGAGATAATAGACCAATCCTATTTTCATGAGGTGTTATTTTTTAATCCCCATAAACAATATGTTTTTCACCCATTAGATAGAGTTGTGTGTATGTTTTGTTCAAATAATTATCATAACAACATACTAGGATATTTAGGATACATTAGTTTTATAAAAGAAATAAATTAAAATACTTTAGGTATTGGAGAAGTATAATAAATGAAAAGATGTTAAGAGTAAACATTACCTTTAATTTGGGTAACTCCCATTGGTTTGAACCAAAATGGTTTGTTGATGTTCCTTCTGCCTAAGGTAGAGATTCTAGGAGAAAGAGAGGGATGTAGGGAGCTTAATTGGGAACTGTTTGGATGATACAAAGAGCTTGAGAGATTTAATTAATTGATTAGAAATGGTCTCATTTTATAAGGGGTAAGAGGGGCTCATTAAGAAAATTGTGAAAATATTATTTTATTATATAAAGATATTTGGTTTCTAAAGGTAAAAAATTAATTAGAGTCGAAGATAAGATGACTCATGGTTGAAATAAATTCATCCCATAAAAATTGGACAGGTTTTTTATTTTATTTTTATATTTATAGTCTTATTTATTTAAATGATTTATTAATGAGGTAAACACTAAATCATTATTGTGTCATAAAAAATTAAATTTATTATATGTTTAAAAATTATATAAAAAATTCCATGATGTAGGAAATATGTTTATATTTTCAGCTAATATTTATAGTCTAAATTATATCTTATATAACCCAATTTAATAATAAATTAACTAAAAGATTTTTGTTTATGTCGTTATTCTCTTTACTTAATGTTAATTAATCTAAAGTGTCATTATCATTCATAAGTGGCTCCAAGGGGTCCTAAAATCGAACCAAGGATGTCCTTGGTCAGCCATTACTCTTCCAATAAGGTTAGGATATTTGTTAAGATAACATTGAAATTTTATAATTTCCTTTTTAACATGAATTACCCTATTTACCTTTAACCACGGTAAATAAGAGTCAAAAGTTACTATTCACAAAAAATTATTTTTTCATCTTACTGAACAAAATTATACATACTAATAACAACCATATATGTCGGATTTGTGAAATTCAATTCACAGAAGTGGTAAATTTTCATTTAAATGAAAAAGACAGTTTTTTTAACTACTACTAAGTTGTTTCAATATTAATCAAAAATTGATGTTTATTTAAAAAAATTCCAAAAATTTAGCCTATGCTATATATGATATTCCGAATTCAAAAATGATGCCTATTTTACCATATTCTAAAAATATAATTTTCATTAACTAATATAATATTAATTTTTGTTATAAAAAAATAGCGTGTTTTTATGAAACAATAACTCTCAAAAGATTAACAAATGTTTATATCCAAATTCAATGTGAAATTATTTCTAGTAACCAAATTTAGATTAAATCATAAAAATATATTCTAATTAATATTTAAAAACAATTAAAATTATAATTTAACCATATAAATGAAATATATTAAAATACAGTTTTGAATAAAAATACAATATTTTTCCTTGTTCATTAAAAATCATCTTTATCGGAAAAATTACAAAAATTTACACAATGTAAATTTTGATGTCCCCATTTTAAAGAAGGATATAATTTTGTCAAATATAATGTATTAAAGATACACAAACTACATTTAAAGAGGGTTCTCCCCTAAATGGTGGAAAATCCTCTTTTTAATATAAATTATTCTTAAAATTAGATTCATTCACATTTTAGGCCTCTAAATTTTATTGGTTAAAAGTAAATACATTGAATAAAAATTTAAAATAATATTTTAGTTAGTTTGTTTCATTCCCGAAAATACTACAGATAGTATTTCAATTCCATAATAATATTATATTATTAGTGTGCAACATAAGATTTCAAGGAAACCTATATTTGTGTATCAGGTATGCTATCAAACATAGAAACCCTTTTAAAGTAAGATTAACATTTAATTGAAACATATTAATAAATATAAAAATCTCTTATTCTTAATTTAACTGGGGTGTTTCATTTACCACCCTTATACATCTATTTTATGATATTTATAGTTAGAATATCTATTCACTTAATGAACATACATTCTATATCTAAATCATTAAATGTTAACCATTATCCATAACTATCTTTTAATTCGATAAAACAATAATGCATAGTTTAAAAAACATTAATCATAATGATATACCATTTAATCATAAAAAATAACTTATAGGGTGCCTAAATAATGGCTCAATCATATTTAATCACTGACCCCATTGTTTTATCCTAGGTTAATTATAGTAATATTCCATTTAAATCCTCTATCATCGTTTGTAATGATTTTTTCAATCCCAAAGAATATCCCTTAAGAGTTTCAAACTAGGTGTGAAATAAGGATCATTGTCATGTACCAGATTACCCTATGTCAAGCAGGAAACATATTTTTTGGGTTGTTACTCATAGGTACATCTATCCAAGAGCAACATACATGTGTATTATCTAAACATGGATGTATTACGAGAAACCAACTCACACTATCCATTTCCAAAATTCTAGGAAATTTCCCTAAACATTAATTGGTTCGTATACTTATCCTTTGGGACATCCCTTATCATATCATTAGAAATATACATTAGGATGTCTCTAATGTTTTTCCCATATTAGTTTCCAAATATTTACCAGTCATTTCCTTTGATAATAACTATAGAGACCAAGGATTCACATATATGGATATTACATCCTTTTAGATGAATATTTTACACATTATAATAATACATTCCCAATGACCATAATAGATAATTGTATTTGGAATCATAGAAACAAATACATTTATCCTGGTGAATGAACATCAACATCAACAACAATGATCTCTACCTTTAATACTTCTACCTAAAATCCTTCTTCATAACCATTGGAAGAGAAAATATATAGGGGTGAGCTCAAATAATAATTAAGGATAAATAATGGAGATATATATGCATAATTATTGGATTAAATGTATGAGAACATGATCATGAAAAAAAAGATCGTAACCTACATATCCAAGATCGTATACATATATCATACACTAAATCATGTTAGTTTATAATACATTAATAAAAAGGAATTTAATATTATAATCCATGAAATTGAAATGAAGGGATAATACATAGAATTTGTGGAACACATATATTAACATAAATTGTTTTTCCATGATACCTACCACAGCCTTTATAACATGTTTGGATAGGGATACGACCTGTATACATACTATGGTCTTAGAAAAACAACCCCTATGGCATCTAGATTTTAGGTTTGTGCTAAAAACCATGTACCTTATTGCTTTAGGCTTCGGATACAACCCATTTTCACTATTTATTTTGGGTTTGGATAAAAACCAAGTTCCATTTTAATTACTTTCATGGGATACAACATGTGAACCCACATTAATTTATGAATTATCTATAACCCATGTACATTCTTGTATTCATGATTAGGAAACAACCAATGTACCCTCATTATTTTAGGCATGGGATACAAACCATGTACCTTTTAGTTTATAGGATATGCCTAAAACCCATGATCCAAATTTCTATTATGCATAAGAAACATCCAATGTACCTTCTTGTTATAATATTTGGATTCAACCAATATACCCTTTGATATCTTATAAAACGTGTCATTACCCAATTCATTGGAGGGATATATATTTCCCACCAATATCATAATCAAATCATTCATAAATGTGCCACAAGATCATAAAACATCCATCATATAATAACCCATAAAAAGGGATATGTGATATATACATCAATCACAACCTAATAAATGAAATAGGAATCATTAACATTTCATCACATCGTAACCATTTTAAAATATATATGGTTTTCAATCATTTCATATATGAATAACTTATGAAAGGATTTTGGTTTTAAAATCATATAACCCATGGAAGATAAATGGATTTAAAAAACTTATATCCCATAGAAGAGAAAAATATTTCATAAATACCATACACATTGAAAATGAATGCGATTTATAATGACCATGGCTTTATAAATAACTCTTTCATAGAGAGGTTTTGAATGGAACCTTTAGATTATTTCCATGAAGGCCATGATTAACATCAATATATGTCATCTTAGATGGAAAATAATTTTGAAACTGCTTCTATAAAAAATCTTGAGGAATATATCATTTGTCGTTGAATGATACTTTTAAATACCTTAAACAATTTAATAATAAGCTTTAATATAAAAAACATTTTATCATATAAATAATACTTGAAATCATTTTAAAAACAATTTTTCTCAAAAACATATAAATTTATCTGTAAAAAATTATCAATATATTTTTCATCAAAAACAATATAAAACCATATAAATAAAGCATGACATTTTTTACAAAAATTTCTCTGAAAATAAATTAAATAATTCTAAATTTTGATTGAAAATGTTTTGAATTTTTTTTATAAAAACATATAAAATAGTATGAAAATGTTTGGAAACCATTTTATGTTCAAATATCTTTTACAAACATATTATAAAGAAAAAACAGATAAACATGAAAATAAATCATCACTATATTGGTGGTGGTTAAATATATACATGTTATACAATGTTAAAAGAACATTCATTCAATATAGTTAAAAGGATAGAAAATTTCCTCTTTTGAATAATGATAAGAATATTCATTTGAATTTTTTTTAAATACAAAATGGGTAAAAATGTATTTTAAATATCATAGGATATTAATATAATATTATTGGAAGAACTGTTTGAAAACATGGGTTTAAAAGATATACCAAAGAGTTTATAATGATTGGATTTCATAAAACAATTTCATTACTATATTATATACTGAAGATTATAACACAGTACAACTAAATTAATGTAGAATGAATATATATAGGATAGTAAAATTCATGAATTTATTGAGGGATTTAACATAGGAATACATGAACAAAATAAAAAATGTAAAATATTTTGAAATTTGATGACATTGTCTCAATAATATCTTAAAACATGGTAACTAGATAGAATAATCTACATGTAAGAAAATGAAATTAAATGATGCATAAAATATCATTAAAATAATGAGATTCCAAATATATAACGTTAATTGGAAGTATATACACCTGAATAAGGTGTTAACTGAAAAACAATATACGAGTCTCAATGAAGGAAGATTGAGGCAAAACATTTTTACAAATAGATAACATTTGAAACATAATCCCTATAAGATAAGGATCATTAAATGGATATGTGATTAATGCTATGTTTATTTATAATATAAATAGAAAACCATCATGGTTAGTACATAAACCACAGCGATGGAAAGGGTGTCAATCATAGCATGTATCTCACTAAAATAAAAATTATATGGAATCTATATACCTTGTGTCAAGATTCAGATAATTTTCATTCAAAAAACATGTACAATAATTAAAAATTTGTTATAAATATTTTAAATAATCATATTTTTATTCTTGATATAGTATATGGTTTGATTAAAACCTTATATTACCGGCTTGATAACCATCCAATATTTAGTCATCACTTCTTGTAACATTTCCTTGGTTTTTTATATGTGTCATAATATGTTATATTATTGCACATTATACTTATATAATTATTAAAAGAATGAAAAGCATGATATAAATATTATTTATATATATAGTATATTTTTATTATATTAATATGTATAATATATAATTATGAAACATAATACACCATTCATGAAGATGGTAGGTCGTACATACTCATGAACGTTATTTCTGTTTAATTTTATTATTGAGGGAAATAATGTAAAATATAAATATGTTTGTGTTTATAAATATCATTATTAAAGTATCTTAAAAATATAATATATATAATATATATTTAATAAAACCATCCTTAATACAATTCATTTTGTGTATGAATGAATAATATCACTTTGACGGGGTGACCGTCCACACATCCTCAAACGAAATCATCATATTCACATAACATGGAAAGAATAAAGGTATGTTATAAAAAAATTACAGAAGAATAAAGACGTTATAATTATAATCAATATCATATAATAAATGAGATTCTTTCATAATTTCCACCATGATATGAGGTAATCGATAATTGGACAATCATTGTTTTTTGAGGTAGTAGTTCGTCGTATGCATAAAAGTATTTTAGTTACCCATTATATTGAGGTGATTATATGTTTAGATTGAAAAATTTACAGAAACCATCATATAATATTGATTATTACAGGTTTTTATGAACTATATGAATAAATATATTTTTATAGGGTGTTTAAGGAAATTTAAAAAAGTACTTGAGAGAAGACGTTTTCTCTTAATCGGGTAACTCCTTCGGATTTTTTCTAAAAGGCAACCTAGGATTACATTTTTCCAACGGTAAGGACTCTATAAAAAAGATAAGGATGTTAGTAGGTGTATTGGGATGATAATCTACCAAAATAATTTTTTTAAGAGGTTTGAATAAGTGGTTGTTTTGGTGGCCATTTATAGGTAAAGAAAAGGACTCACTTGGAAATTTTAGAATCCATTTAGATGTACACATGTTCGTAACAACAAAAGTCATACAAGACCAAAAAACTACAAAATGGTAGTTTTATAGAAAATATATATCTGTAATAAAATGGGTGTTTTAAAAGGGAATAGATCAACTAGGCCTTTAATTTTGATTATTAGTCCCTAATTAAGCATAATAGGGCCTTAATTGTTGGTATTACTTTTAATCACTTTTACTAATAATTTTTTCAATAAATTAACAAGAACTTTTTATACACTAAATATTATACTCAATAACAAGGTGTGAATTATAATTTATATATTCAAATTAACAAAGTAGAAAAGTTTAACATAATACAAAACCTATAGACGAGAAGAAATAAGTGGTTTTTAAAGTAAAAAAAATATTAAATGTATTGATAAAATTTTGTATTCAAATTAAAATTCAAATTGATTATAATGAGTTAAATTTTATTAATTGAAATAATATTTATCTATTTTAACAAAAATAATTAATTCCATTTATCATTAATAATTAGTTATGCAGAAATGCAGTTTTATGTAAAAAGAAGTATAATTCATGATTTATAGTAAATTAATTTTCTCTGAAAAATCCAAAAATATCACCCAAGTATAATTTTGAAATTATGAATTCAATAATAAATTTTATTTTATCCAAATAAATATCTATACGTTTGAAAAATAATTTTTATTAATAAATGTTGTTCATTCAAGGAAAAACTATTTTATCATAAAAGGACATTACCAAAACTCATAGCTTTCAATACAAATATGTTTTAATTATATAAAAAAATTTCAATAAAATTGAAAAGTAGTTTTTACTACACCAATAAATGGATTTTAATGCAATGTTATATTTATCTGATTTAAATAATTTTATATAAAATGATGTTTCATAGAACTCATTGTTTTGTGCATCAAACGCCATGTCGGGGATACGTGTATCTTAAACCAAGTCTTTGTTGTAGGTAAGACATGCCATATGGTTATGGTTTGTAGCACAAGCCATGTCAGTATTATCTATACTCACATAAAATTCCTGTATGGAGTGTGAAACAAATGATTATCTTAGTGTTTTAATGTATATATATATACTTCAAGTGTTACATGAAATGAAAAATATCAACAAGATAAATTAATTCCAAAAAATAATTCAATTATTCTCAGGATGTTACATAACCCCATTGAAGTTTGGAAGTGTCCATTATAATATATTTTATCTTTAATTAATTAGATAACATACATAGTTATGAATATGGTTTTTATTTCTCCTATAATCATCATTATACCAAACTTTTTCTAAGAAGATAATATGGGCCACTATAATAGAGTCTCAGTTATTCTATTTTTCATTATTATTTATATTCATTATTTATTTGATTATAACAATAGTTGGTATACATTTGTTTGGATCATTTTTATAACCAACGATCAAAAGAATATCCCCTAATAATAATTAATGGTATTTTATATTTTATCACAAATTATTCAATGTGTTTTTAACTGTTAAATTAATAACACGTACAATGAATTATATTTTGTTTGTGAGTATGTTATATGGTAACATAATAAAGGATGAACATACTCCCTTAATTACATTATATTAAGCTATTAACGAGACCAGAGGGTGAAGAAAAAAATGTTATTTGATAATTAATCTTATGTCGCATGGCATGGATGTTGTTTCAGCATTTTTATATCTGATAAAAAACATTGAGTCTAAATGAGTTTTCGTAATGAGTTGTAAGCATCATGCAGAGTTAACATGATTTGGTAAGGCATACCACTCTTTTAAATAATGAGTTTGAGTAAATTCATCAATGTAAAATGCATATAAGTATGAATATTAACCTACTGAATGGATTCCAGGTCAATGTTTTCATATTGTGGGGGGTGTTAATTACCCAATACATAATATGGGTAGTTATTTCACATTGATATGTTAGTTTTTTTATTTTCCACAAATAACTATTATGTTGTATAACATTTTTCACCTTATATAATGAACATAAATGAGATTTGATATATTTTATTATACAATACAAACATTAAATCATCACCGGAATGAAATATGATATATATATAAGAACATTAAAGAATGTGTAAAACATCATGAAAATAAAATGATATTTAATTATTTTAATTAAATTCACTATATATTACTATTATTTATAATTAATAGAATAAATATATGTATTATAATATTAATTAATTGATAAATATTTAGTGGTAAGTGGAAAAAATTATAAATGTGACCTGATTAAAATAATATTTCATTAGATATGAATATTAATTTGGATGAATTTTACTTTTATTTCATTATTTTAATAAATTAAATTGATAAATATGAAGTTTTACTCTAAAATATCATTCAATGTTCAAGAAAATACATTAATTTATATTTAATTGGGAATTTAAATTAAATTATCGTATGATCAGATATTTTTAAAAATATAGTTTCCTATAAAAATAAGTCATTAATTATATTGTGTATTTTAATTTAAATGTTAAAATCAATAATTTTATAATTTAAACATTAATATAGAATTCGTGATGTAAAATGTTTCTTAGGGTTAATTCTTGGGATTTTATGAAAATACGTTACTTTTTAATGGATTGTCTGTAAATAATTATTACAGATACTGTACATTTTATAGCATCATCAACATAAGAATGAAATTAATAATTATAAATCCATTGTAAATGAATTTTTTTTATTAATAAGTAATATAATTCATCTAATATAAATTAAAATAATCTATAAACCTATTATTGACATTCCCGATCCATTTTTAGATTTTATTCAAATAAAACATATATTTTGGTCTATTTTCAACAATTATGTATTCACTACATTCAATTTCGTATTACATAACTATGGATGTCAAAACAAGATACTTATATTTGATCATAAACTATTTATTTTTTTGGGTATTAAGTTCAATTATAATCAATTTACCAAAATTATTTTTTATGATCAAAATAATATTATTTCTCAAAAATAATTTTCTATATTATGTGTTAAAATATTAAAATATTTTTTTTATGAATTTTAGAAATGAGGTAGACTGATATAATGTTTAGATTTCAAATATGATTACAATATATAGTCAGTAATTTTAAATTCTTTTTTGTCAAAGAAATTATGTTAATGTAGAAAAACATATTCACTATGGTAAATGTAAAAATGAGGTAAAATTTTTATATTAAGAGGTAATGTATCAAAATATAAATAAAACTAAAATCTATATGGCTAGATAAGGGATAATTTTTTTTTTCATTTCCTTTACAATAAAATTATAAATTTTGGATCTACATTCTTTAAAGATTACATCTTCTTAATATTATAAAGTTATTATTTTCAAAAACATCACCCCTCCAACAGAAGGATAATTCACTACACAAGCTATCCTCACTAATAAATCATCTAATATCAATGAAAAAAATTCCAATATCCCACACCAACAGTGTTTCACATGTTCTTGATTTTTCAATCAAACTAAATTATTAATATATAATGGGATAATGAGGTGTATAAAAGAATGATGTCAAAGGATGGGATAATTGTTTTAACAGAGTTCATTCAATTTTATTATTATTAAAAAAATTCAAATATAATATATCTATAAAAAATTAATACAATAATAATTATTATAATAATAAGTTATATCATGTTTATGTTATAATTGTTACCATCCTCCATATCATCTATTAAAAAATGAAGCATTGCTAATGTTGTTGTCGGAATACCACCTCAATTAAGGGAATAATTTATTTTTAACACCACCATGCATGGATAGATCTAAAAGTTAAATAAATAAAAATATATTATATTTTTTAATAATTTATATTATATATGTTTTAATTAATCAATTTATTAACAATATTAAAAATAATTGGCCATCGTAAATATTAACAAATCTCAATGAGTATACAAACAGAAATTTACTTAATTTATCACATTTAAAAAACCGATTGAGTTGAATAAATTTTCTACCATTAATATAATAATGAATATGTATATATATATCTCTATATATGATGAAACAATTTTTTCACTACATCTAGAATATTAAACATATCAAATATGTTTGGGATGAATTGGTTGAACAACCCCATGTGTCCAATGAAGGAAAACAAAATACAATAAAATAATTATATAATAAGATAAATAGACTACTAAAAACCAATTTTCTTTATTTACATTAATAAATTATTTTAAAAACATAATTTTGTTATTTATATGATTCAAAACACACACAATGTGTTCTAGGAGTTGCGATAAATGTTAATAGTATAGATTTTAATACCTTGAGGAGCATTTGTTATTATATAGTAATATACTTTTATATAGTGATAATACTAGATTATTAAATTATAATATAAAAAAATAACATTTTGCACATATGTGTTTATTTTTTCCTTCAATTCATTCATTACTAATGTCATAATGGTTTTTGTTAAAATATTGTACTATGATTGACTTATAAATATTATTATTGATCTTAAAAAATATATGTGTAGTTTTATTGACCATATTATTTAATTATATTTTACTCCTACTTTATTTTTTGGGGATTACATGTCTTCTTTAAAATTTATCATTCTTTGTGTTAGATTCACCCATATGGCTACATGTGTGAGGGCTATAATTTATCTCTTCTTTAATAATAGAAATATTTTTCATGAATGTGTTAATTATCTATAATACTATAAGAATAATTTAATATTTAATTACATTAGTTCTCAATAAAAATTTATATTTACTTTTACTTGATTTACTATGGTTATAAAATAATCACTTAATCATATTGATAATTAGTCATTTTGACATTATTAACAAAAGTGTTAAATAATTCATGTTTTTTAAATTTTTACCACAAAAAATATGTCACCCACTATTATAATTTCTTTTTCTTATTGAATTATAATATATTTTGTTTCATATTATTTTCAATGAAAATAATATTCCCATTCTTCTATGAATCATTCATTTTAAAATAAATGGATATTTATTTATTGAAAAAATAATGTGGTTTCATTTCACTTATCTAAATTTTTGTCTTATTGTCCACAAATATTTTAATTACAATTCTTCCATATCATGTCAAAAATACTTTGAGTTAATTTAAAATTACGGATTTGGAAGATCTCGATTCACACCTTCAAATATTTTTTTTAATAAGACAATTTTGATTGTTATTTAGAAAATATTTAAAAATACTTATGAATGATTTATAATTCAACTTATATTTTCTTCATAATGTATGATGGATCTATATTTTTTAGTGTTGTGTTTCATTTATTATAAACTATATTAAACTATAAATTAATAGTAAAAAAATTGCTCGAATATTGTTAATTATCTAACACTATTCATCCCTCTTTTTAATCACTTGTTCCCCTTTATTTATATATTTTCTAATATCGGGGATATATTATATATCACTATATAAATATATATATTAATATTAATATTGAATAAAAAATATATCCATTACACTATAAAATGTTAATTTGAATGGTTCATAACCTATTTTTAACTTGATTTACTTGCTGGGGAAATATTGACAATATGAATACATATAATTACAATATGGAAGTTTATTTTCTACTAATTTATGTTGGGTATTTTTATATTTTTTATCTGAATTATAATATGGAATATATAATGGAATTATATAGAAATAAGGAATGGATAAAATTATATACTTTCTCGATTCAACGATTATCATTTTGAAAAAACTATCTTGTATATTTTCTACAGAGGTTATCCATTTATGTATAATGACTTAGTAAAATTCAATAATATTATGTTTAAGAAGATCATCATAATTTATTTAATTACTATAAAATAAATTATTATTCATTATTATAAATCCTTTCCCTTAATGTTTTATGTTTTTATTTAAATTGTGATGTTGTCTATAGATAACTTACATCATCATGATATCTGTTTTATCACATATATTACTATTATTATTTATTCCTTCCTTATTATTATTTCCCTTTTTATTCCATTATAGTTTCTATATAAATATAGATCTTACTAGGTTTTTGATATCACAGATCATATTTCTAAAATACATTATGATATAAGGAATAGTATTTTGATTGAAATTCAAATATTGGTTTCATATGACGGTAACATTGATGATGATGATAATGAAGAAATATTGTTAACTAAAAAAGTATTAGATTTGGGGAAAAATAATTATTTGACGTGATGGATATTTCTTTTATTAATTAATGGGGTTGAAAAATAATATATGACTCTAAATGTAAAAGGTATTGGGTGTGTGTGTTATTAATTTTTTCTATTTTATAATGTAAATATTGAAGGATATGTTTTTGTTATTTCACATTTTGATAGAATGGCGGTAATGAATATTGTTTTAACCCTAACTACCAGAGTGTAGGAATATGGAATCATATATTATTTTAAATAACTTTTTAGATAAAATTATAGATAATTATGTTATTAATTGGTCACAATTTACGAGTTATTGATTTCAAAATTGGAAAATAATTTTAACATCAATAATATCATTATTGGAAATAATAAAAATTTAGAGGAATTATGTGATGAAATGTTTAGGTGATTGACGATATTTTGAGTTATATTTATTAGTTATAGTATTAATAAATTATTTAACTGTATATGTCCCATTAGGATTATATGCAATTTTTTGAAAATCAAAATTAGGTTATTTGTTTGGGAAATTATAATATCTTTTTGGGAGTATACATGAATAATGTATATATTGATTGATATGTGATTTTCTGTTTTTAGGGGATTAATGAGTATATTAATTTCTAGGAGGATAGGGTTCCTTGAATGTCAGGTTTATGATATAGTGAAAATGACCTTTCTTTTTTTCATATTTTTACTTCAAAAAAATAATGGAGACACTTAGGATAAATATAAATAAAGTAAAACATTATAAAATTTTATTGATTAAATTACTGTGTCGTTTCATTGAAATGACATCTAAATCTGGATTTTATAAGTGGTTAATAGATCATTCTATGATTCACCATGGGGAAATAAACCGGAAAAATGTTGATTTATCATTAAATCAAAATCCATTTGGTGCATGGGGAGAGGTGATAACTAAATACAAACTTAGACACTCACATGTGATATTCATTAAATTAATCACAAGATGATTATGAACTATTATAATGTATTTGATTACATTATTATAATATTAGTCATTCCTATATTAATAATATACTTATCTCTTTTCATAGGTGAAAGAAATGCAAATTTGGAGGATACAATTTAGTTAATGGGGTATTGTATAAAAGCATAAGATTTGGGTAATTTTTTCAACTAGATAAATTTTAAATGGAAGAAATTGTGTGAAACAAAAAACCAATAAAAAACAATGATATATTATACATTACTTGATAATAATCAATACATCATTGAAAAAATGAGAAATATCAATATTAAAATAACACAAAGCATTGAAAACCACAAAAATAAAAAGTTACAAAACATTTTTTTCGTTAACTGTAGAAATATTTTTATTAATTTTTGAATGTATAATTTGTTTGGATGAAATTCTGATGAGTTTAATAAAATTTATTGGTTAGAATATATATTATTATTTGTTTATTAATAATATACAATATTTTAAAAAGTCTAATTTTTAAAAAATATTTTTATATTATATTGTTATCAAAATAATTTAAAATTAAAAAAATTAAAATATTTTCTAAGAAAACATTTCAACATTTTATTAAACTGGAAATCACTTTTTAATTTGTTAATATTATGAAATATTATTATTATCACACAAAGTTTAAGAATTATTTTTTCTATAAATAAATATTTGAAATATATTTTATTTTATGATATAAAAATTAAATTCCAAAATTATTGAATTTGAATTTGAGTAAATGAAAGTTCATTTTTCCAAAAATATGGAAAAATTATGTAAGATTTATTTTTTTGGAATCATATGAAAATGTTAATTTTTGGTTATGTTGTAAAAATACAAAATTTTTTAATACCATAATTTTATGAAATCATTTTGATATAAAAAATGTATAAAAATTATTCATTCATTTTTATAGATAGTTTTTTAAATAATATGAAAAAATATGATTTAAAAAATAAAATTAATTTATAAACCTATGATTGAAATCATAGTACGTATGTTAAATATTTCTATAAATAAAAGGTTTTTTCTTTTTTTTCATTTATTAAGCATTCAATATAATATATTCAATTATAGATATGTTTCAATAAGAAATAAACCTATTAAATTTTATTACAATAAATTTAATATAATGGTTATTAATTTAAATTATAATATTTGGAATAAAAATTATATTTAATCTTAAATGAAATTATTATTTTTTAAATTGGTTTTCTACGTTAGAAAATACAATAAATAATAAATTTTCCTACATTTATAAATTGATTTAATTAAAATTAATTGCATGTTTGTAATCAGTATATACAAATAAGACATTATGTGTAATTCCACTACATTAATAAAATTTCATTACTCTGATAAAATATATTCACGATGATAATGATTAAAATGAGGTAAAAATCTTCAATCAATAGGTAATGTCCCAATAAATTACAAAATATATTATCCCAATGAATATATTATGGATTTCATGAGAAATGAAATATATTTTCTCATATAATTTTTTCCCTTTTATTAAATGTTTTTATTATAACATTTATTATCATATTAATAAATTGAAAATTACTAAATTATTTGATATCCCACCTATATAAGGACCCCATAACCACGTCACTTATCCTCATACATAAATAAATTTATATTAAATAATATAAATAAATCCCCTCCCAATCCATCATTATAATTTCTTATAGGTTATTTTCTCCCAAAATGACAAATATATTAGGGTTAAACGTGTGGTTTGAAGGTGGATATTTAACAAATTGGTAATTGTTTAAAATGTGTCCTTACAAGATTTATTAATCTTCCACCATATCCAAAAATATGTTACTCATCCTTATATAATGACATATGTGTTATATGTATGCTGATATACGAATAATATTTATAGAAAAACCATTATCTACCCCCTCTATTCCATTAGAAAATGGATACATCTATCGTGTTATGGTCAGACTACGACATCCATGAATGGTGTATTTCAATTTCCTCCACCATCATACATGTGTTGTTGTAATTTTTTTATAACAAAGAATAATTTATACGTCATTATTAATATCCATTAATTATTAATTTGGAAATATTTCAACTATAAAAACAGTAAATGGACATTTTAAATATTAAACTCAAAAAATTTCCACACTGAGTCACTTTTATTCAGTTGAGAATATTTTTGAAAAATTATATCACTATATATTTATTTAAAATTAAATTAAAATGAAAAACATTAATATAGACATAATTAAGGATATAATGAAATTATTTTGTTACTCATTTAACAATATTAAATATATAAAAAATGCTTTAGATAAATTAATTTAATAACCAATGTATTTGATGAGAGAAAAATCTATCAATTATATAAATGACATATGACACTAAATCCACCACAAAAAATTGAAAATTAATTTAAATGAGATTGAATAAATTACTTTAAAAGATTAATTTTAGTTACACATACTATTTGAGGCTAGGATTTAGTTAAAGATTCATGGAATTAATTTTTATTCCTTAGGGTAAAATTATTATTTTTCCAAAATATACCTTTATATGGTGTAAATACAATTTTATTGAAATATAATATATTAATTAATTTTCAATTTTGGTATTTCCTCCTTCATTAAGAAATACATTTTCATTGTATTTTTATTCTAATTACAAATATTTTTAATTGGTTGGTGTTAACATAATTGACATTCATTGTGCTATAAAAATTATTATTTATTTTTACATTTTTATTTTTTAATAATACAACTCCTGAATATATTATATTTTATACAATATTTTTTTGAATTTAGAATTCTTGTTGAAAATTGTCCTCCCATTGGTTCTCAATGAAAAAAATAGTTGCATATATTTTGGATTGACTATGTCTCTAATTTTTGATTGAGAATGTTTTCCCTCAATATATATATGTATAAAAATATATATTTAAATATTTTCATATGAATAATCTTCACTCCACGTCAATTGACTTTGAATATCACATAATGTTCCTTTTTATTTATTTCCATGTTATTAAAATAATCTTTTTTATGTTTTATAACTTGGTTATTTGGATATTCACTACAAAAGTGAGGAAATAATATCATTTTTCAACCACTACAAAATTACTAAATTTTAAGAATATAAATATTTTACTGAAATTCAAACTCATTTTGTATTATTTTTTTCAAAAAAATCACATTATTTAGTAGATATTTATTTTAAAAATAATATTTATAATTTATAATAATAAATAATCAGATTTCATTATCTATGATATATTTTATCTTAAACATAAAATTTTTTATCTTTAAAATCATTGATTCCGAGTTTTCAATATTATGAATTCTAATAATTTTATGGTTTTCAATGTCCTTTTACACCATGAATTGAATATTTTAAATTTATGTATATGTTTATTTATATAATCTTATTAAAAGCGATATATGAAATTATATTTTATAATATTACTTATATTTTATTCTCAAAAATGAAAAGATCTGTCCCTTTTAGATTTATGTTTTATGGATTTACCTATATAAATTCAAACAATTTTATAGTTTATACCTTACTCTATTTGTAGGGGTTGTAATGTCTGTCATTCAAGATCACTTTCCTAGATTTATCTTCACATTCATGTCTACATTATTTATTTTGATGGATATATTTCTTATCAATTACTTTATTATAATATTGTTCACTATATTATTGACATAAGTTCATACCAAATAATACTTATGATTTTATTTTTGGCGGTTCTTACCAAAGAAATTATTCAATTTACTAATATGAAAAATAATAAATTTGTGTGTACTCTTTATTCCAATATTGGTGTTTATTAATTATTAAGGCATGTTGGTTATGTATTGTATTGTTAATTTATTCGATCAAATGATTAATAAATTTGACATAACAGTTGATGGGATGTAAACTAGATTATAAAACCTCTTATTGATTCTGAATGTCTTAAGAGTTAGATTATATTCTATATTTTGTGTAAAAAAGTCTTATTTATATAAGTTGTGTTGGGAAAAAGCTGTTATTGGATGTTTATAACGTCAAAATTTAATCATTATATCCCAGTATGATCATTTATTGTTTTCTATGTAGATAGTTTGATATTTATTTTGTCCTCAATTATATTACATTGAAATGTTAAAATTTATATCAAATCACTATTATTATTTTTATTTATTTACAAAATATTAATTAGTACTTATTATTCTAGGATATATTATATTGTATTGTACCCCTCACTGACTATGTTTTATCATCATAATTCATTTTTAATATAACTTACTTATAAAATTATTTATTATGTCTGAAATGCGTATATGGGTTTAGTTTGTGGATAATTGTTTACCAGATGTTGCCCACTTATTATTAAATAAAATGGTCATAAATTTTGTAGGAAACACTTCCATTTTATATGTAAGAAATGATTTTTTATATTTGATTGTTTTTCCCAAACCACTATAACTGAAAACCTACCGGGTCGTGAATTTATAAGTGAATAAATATTTTTTTGATATTTTAATCATGGAATTTTATTGGTTACTTTAGTAGGATTCAAATATAGTATATAATTTATATATTATTAGCACTTAATAAAGGATTGTAGATACATGGTTCTAAAATTAGTACCATAGTAGGATATAGATAATTTTATATGTTATAATGTTTTTAGACGATGATAATTAAATATATATATATAACATAGTGGATTAATATTTTTTTGTTTCATCAAAAATTTAAAGGCATAAATACACCATTTGACGACTTATGTGATTGGATTTTTAGGCAAATAATGATATTTAATGTTACTATTAATTGTTTTTAGGAAGAATAAATTATCAAAGAATAAAAATCCTTTATGGTTGGCATTCAATTTTATTTCATTAAAAATCAGGTCATTTCATAAAAATACTAATATATTTGGGAGAATATATTATTATGGTCTATATTTATTAATAGGAAATTTTAAGATTTTTTGTGATGAATTGATAGGTTGTTTTCTTAGAGAATATAATTGTATATATTTTGGAATTAATATATAAAAAAATACATGTTTATAATAATTACTATTAATTTTGAGAAGAACACATTAGTAGAAATCCTATGGATATATATAAATACATGAAAACATCTGAAAATTGATTCGATCAAAGGATTTTGTAGTTAAATAGATATGTTGTATGTATTTGGATAAAAAAATGGATGTGAAGTCTATCTAAGAGTTATATAGAGGCCTCAATATTGAAGAATTTTTGTTTGAGTGTAAACTCTATCATCATTCATTGCATGGAAAGATGGATTAACATCATACCAGGTTTGATACTTCAAAAATATATTCATCAAAAAATTAAAAAGTTCATTTAAACCATTTTAATGGATATGAATACATATTTATATCATGATTCATTAGATTATTATAAATAACCTTATTTAATTTCATCAGTGAGATAAATTAAAATTTTGAGGTGGATGTTTATATAATTTGGAATGAGTGAACACCACCGCTTGTAGAGATTATTTTCCAATATATAAACACAATATTGAATAACATGTATCCCAGAAAATAATATAACAAAAATTTATTTAAAAAATTAAGATAAATTTAATATATAATTTGAAATAAAACGTGAAATGAAAATTTTAAAATCAAAATATTTTTAAAACATAATTTTCATAATATATATTCAAAATAATTTTTCATAATTCTATAAATATTATTATAATTTTTATGATTTAATTTTTTATATTATAATAAACAATAATAAATGTTTGAATATAAACAATTAATTTTATTTGATAACAAACATTTAGTTCTACAAGGGTTATTATTTCTTGAATATTTTATTTTTCTATTTTTATCATAACAAATTGAATTGAAAATATCTAAATAATTTTTATAATAAAATGTTACAATTTGAATAAAAATAACAACATTTATATAATTGTCTTATGATATTATAAGATAGTAAGATTACTAACTGTAAAGATTATAGTTTATTAATAAAAATGTTTTCCTTATATAAAATATTTGGTTGAAAATATAGAAATAAAAAATTAAATTATTGAAATCTCATAAAATAAAATTCATTTTTTATATTCATCATGTAAAAATATGTAGAGGATTATTTTTTTGGTTTCATCTAAAAATTTTGAATTTTGTGTGATAAATGAAAATATTTTTTTAAAAAAATACAACAACTTTAATGACAACATTTTCATATAAGATTAGATTACAGATATATGAAACGTTTTTATATTTCAGAATATATATTTATTAAGTAATAAAATAAATATTAAAATATTATATTGATTGTACAAACATATGATTTCCATTTTAGATCATATGTTATATTTTACTATTGCATAATTGTTATATCCAATTGCAGTAATTATGTATTTAATTAATGTAATTATTTATTAGTCACTTATTAATGCTAAAATAAAATATCATATTTAATTATAAACTAACTAATATCATTTTTATTAATGATAATAGTAATTGTTATCCAAATGATTATTTTTATTCTCACAAATAAATTGTTTCTAAAAATTGATCGTTATCATTATGCATTACAATATTAATAATAAAAATTATCACTTTTTGAAATAGATTTAGGTAAAATGAACTAAATATTTCATAACAGAGTATTAAAATTTGGTAAATTCTTAATTTCATTTTTCAATTAAAATATTTTATGATGTCAAAAATTAGTCACCTAGGTAATTGTAAAAATTCCATCAAAATGTTAAATAATTTGGTATAGTGTCCAAATCTATAAAACCAAATATCTCTATCAGTGGATGATGGATTTTTCAACTATAACAATTCTATTCATTATAACAATCATTTTTTATTGACATACCTTAATCATGAAATGAATTTAAATATTAAAAAATTTATATTTTCAAAAATGTCATCCCTCTCACCTATAAGAGCACCACTTTACTGCCCCTCATATCCATGATCATAAAGGAAATTGTCACCGAGAAATAATAAAAAGTACCAACAAATCCCTATTCCCCATTTTATAATGGTCTTTGTCTAACCCAAATAAAAATCTAATAAGGATTAAGTTGTGGACGAATAGAGGATATTAATGGAAAGGGGGGTTTTTTCTGAGATACTTCATGTTCCTTTCTTCTTCAACCTTCAAATATTTTATACTCATTAAAAGAATAATGATATTAGGTTTATTATTATACTAATATTTTATTATGATTATAAAATAACCATTTTGTACCTCCCTCCAATTTATTAGAAAATTTTATCATCACTTGGGTTATTGTTAGACTACAACATCCATGAATGATGTATTTCATGATTACACACCATATTACGTGCATTGTTATAAGATTAAATTTAATAAGTAAATATGACATTTATGGAATTATTATGATTATGTAAATATAAAATATTGATTATTTGAATAATATGAACTAAAAATTGATATCGTAAATTACAACTGTTAAAATCAACCATACCGAGACAATTTTAATAATTTTATCAAATTTTTAACAACCTAATAAAAAATCAAATTAATTTTTAACATTAATTTTAAAAAATATATATATATTTATGTTTAAAATGATAATATTTTGTAACTCTGTTGACCATATATAACATACTAATTTAGTTTTAAAAAACATTACAAATAAACACCATTGGTTGATGTGAGAAAACACAATAAAATAAATAAAATATATATTTTAATAATTTTACAAAAAAATATTAAATATAAATGAAAATGAATCCAAATAAATTATTTAATAAAAATAATTATGTAATTTATGAGTTATTAGGCGTGCATTATGTGAGTCAGTTATTATGATAAGGGTTATTAGTTTTATTTTTAATTTCACTACCCATGATTCAAAATATGAATTTTTTTATTTAATAGTGTATTTGTTATCAAATTTAACTATATTATGTTAAAATATTTTACAATATTTAGATCATATACATAATTTTTTATATCCATTTTAATTATCCTTAAATTCAAAAATTATATAATTAGTAATGGGTTTGTTAAGATAATTTAATTTTATTGAGCAATAAATTTAATTCTGGATATAAAATATTCTATTTTAGGATTATTCCACCAAATTATTGTATTATATTATATTTAACTATTTTTTTATTTTTTTCACAAAATAAAGATTTTAAATTAATTATCATATGGTTCATCATAAAACTAAATAGTTTCTTATTTATAAAATCAATGTACTCCATTATTTATATTATAGATATATTTTCATCCATATATATATTCTATATAATTATTGTAGTATAATATTATACATACTATATTTATTTATTATGTTTCTTTGTAGTTTCATTTTACAACTTACTAAGGATTAAAAACATTTGTTTTTAACATTTTATTTGGTGGCCATTTTGAATTTACAATATTTTAATAAAAATTCATTTTTAAAATATTACTACATGTGTGCCTTTTCCCATTTCATGATATATTTTTCATAAGGATTTTTAAATGAATTTTTAATTATTTAATTGAAAATATAATTCCAATTTTTAGTGTATTTCTTATTTTATAAACAATCATCAATGTTTTAAAGGAATACTTAATGTGATTTCATTCTATTTATGTAAAAAATTTTCTTCCACAGCATATTTCCAATCATTAACTTCATTTACAGTTATAGTGTAAATTTATGGAGTTATATTAAATTTAACACTTAAAATATTATCTATTCACTATAGGAAATTCATTTTTTGAAACTGATATAGATGTCTATTTTAAAACACATATTTATAATACTTTATAATTTTTTATAATTTCTTTATATTTTACTACAATACTAAAAAACAAGTACCTCTATTGAAGTTTTGTTTTTTATATTATCCATTAAATTGAAAAATTAATATATTTCTCATGCCTCACTTGGTTCATAATAGTTTTGTTATATATCACTATTTTTCTCTCTATTAACATTATTATTCTTTTTCATGCCCATATTGAATTATTTCATTGTTATATTAGATATAAATTTCATTATTTCAATATTTTTATTATTATTGAACTAATTAAATGCCCATTAATATATATGGTTCTTATTTGAATATTTCATACAAAGAATATTATTAAATTAATTTGATAGGAAATAAATACATTCTATTTACTTATTATTTCAATAAATGTTTTTGATTTTAATGGAATGTTTCATATGTATTATATTATTTATTTATTCATTCATATAATTAACATATTTTTCATTTTTAGTTATTAGTTTACCATCAAATTTTACAACCATTTGATGAATCATTTTTTATGGGAAAAACTACCTTGGGTATTTATTATAACCCTTTCCTATTTATGTGTGATTCTTAGGAGAAAATCCATGAAATTAATTTTATAATATCCAAAATTGTTTACTCCTTCAATTGAAATTTAATATTACTGTTAATGTTATTTTTTATAATGTTATGTTTTTATATTATATATTAAAATAATGTTTCATTACATATTTTATATATTATAATTATTATTTATATATTAATTTATGTATTCTATATAATTTATTCCTTCATTATTCAATCACAACATTTTTTATTCTACCATTTAATGATTTTTATCTTACCTTTCTTCTATTTCAATTTCACTAGATTAGGAAGAATATTATTAAATATGAAATTTTTATATGGGTGTAATTTGAGGATAATATTTTGAGAGATATTAGAGAATTATTATTATATTTGGTGCCTTATAATTTGTGTAAAATTATTATTCGATTGGAAATGTATGTGTTTTTTAAGAACTGCCTTTACTAAAATTGATATAATATATAACAACATGACCATTGGTGTGTTAGTGGGGCAATAATTTTTATACGTATTATAAATATGGATGTTAATTTCTAGATATCTTCAACTGGTTTCAAATCCATCATGTAATGGATATATTTTTAGTGCATGACATGGTAGCATAGATTTGAGAAATCAAATTGGGTATGATATCATTGGATTGGTAGATTTATTTCGTTATGAAGATATCAAATGAGGTTAATTTATATGTTATAGATACAAATATTGGGTTCTTAGACTATAGTAAATAATTATTTTTAAGGCACATATACCATAGTTGAGGTGTTATGTGAATTAATTTTGACAGACATAATGATATTGTGGTAGGTTATCACTAGGTTTTATGATGAATAAATTATCTAATAATATCAATCCCATAGTATTTATATGCCGGTTGAAGTCATGTTAAATCATGTTATTTTTTAGATATATTAATATAATTGGGGACCTATAAATCATTATCATATATATTGATTAAAATGTGGTTTTTTATTTTTTATGTGATTAAAGGGTTATTTGATTTCTGTGATCATAATTTTCCATGAATTTTATTATTTATATGCTAAAAAACAACATTAATTAATTATTAATTTTAATTAAAACTATAATAAATTTTTGAAAACCATTATTGTGAATGTAAATATAAGAAAAAACCCAAAATTTTTTCTAAAGTATTGTTGTTATGGTTTAATAATAATGAAATCAATTTCTTGATATCAAAATTGGTTATGAGATCTATCAAATATATTACTAGAGGAAAGAACAATAAGAATGGTGGGATGATTATATATTTTATCTTAATGGGATGTGAAATAAGTTGTTATAATTATACACCTAGTTTGTTACTCAAAGAGGATATAAAATGGATTATTTATAATCACATTATAAACAATTATAATGTATTCTAATACATTTTGATATCAGATATCGTGTTATATAATGAATATTCTAATTTAATATAATTTTTGAGAGAAATTAATTTTATAAGAGTGTAATTTATTTTTTGCTAAATTATGTAACACCCAATTATTTTATGATGTTTTTATTATATAAATCATTCGTTAAATATCATTACCACAAAAAATAAAGATCTATATTAAACTAAGATATACATTAAAATTACATTTAAAAATTAATACATTATATGAATGAAATGATAAATTTCATTCAAAAAATAAAAAAAAATTATTAAAGCTTATGTTATAAATAAACATAATGAAAATTATTTATTTTTATATCTATAATATAAATAGTTTTTTGAATTTTTTTATTGTTTTCTAATAAACAATATATATATAAAGGTTTATGGTGAGATGATAAAAATGTAATTCGATGTGATAAAAATAATTTATTATTAAAAAACACAATTTTTTAAATAATTATATTTCATTATTTTTATCATAATAAATGAAATTCAACAATTTTTCAATATATGTATAATTAAATGACACATTTTTTTTGTAAATATATGATATCTAATTTAATTTGAAATTGATATGAAAAACTATTATGAACACTTAATATTAAAAACATTTTTTTTCTATAATTGACTTCATTATATTTTATATTTTATATTTAAATTTAATTTAAATTATTTTGAAAATATATTTTTATAAAATAATAATATTTTTTATTTCATTATTGTAATTTTATCTTATGATTTTATTCATAATTTTTCTAAAAGGTTGTTTATTATGTGAATAGTAAAAATATAAGTTTTTATGAATATTATTACTTTTGATACTTCATTATGATATAGGAGTGAATTATTTATTATTAAATTGATTTAACTAAATATTTACTATTTAAAAAATAATAAATCATTTACTAATATTTTATTTAATATACATAAATAGGACTCATGTTTTGGAACATGTGTTATATTATATTATAATAATGAATAATTTTTTGTCATTTTCCATCAATTCAGAAATTACTACATGCCTTTATGTTTTTTCTAGAATAATAATAATAACAAATAAAATTTATTTTATAATAATACCATATATATAATTTATATTGATTTTAATTATAATTAGTAACCTAAATGAATTTTTTAATTTCAAAAAATACATTTTTCAAAATATTAATTTTCAATTTTATCGGTACTATATTAAAATTAATTTTTATAATAATATTAAATTAATAAAGTAAAGTAAATTTTATATTATGAATTGGAATTTCCTATTTTGGTGAAATAGATTATTTTATTTTTTACCATATATAAATGATACCAACTCAATAATATTTACCACAAAAAAAGGCTAAATGAGGAAAATTATCAAATCAATACGGAAAGTATCAAAATATCCCAAAAAATAATGTATAAGTGGGACAATTATGGGGTTTACTGAACATATATTACAAAATAATATCAATTTATATATTTTGGAAAAAATTATTAGAATATTACATCAATTTTAATATTAATAGAATAATATTTACAGAAATGTCCAACCTCTTGCCAACAATTGGTCCAAATCACTACAATGCTTCTCGTCAAAACTATAGACCTTTTTTATTTACCAAAATTTAATGAAAAGCATTTAAATTACAGTTTACCACATCCTAGAGTGTTTTTTTCCAAAAAATGGGCCAATCAAAGAAGGTTCAATGAGTGGTCTACTAGAAGATACTGGAAGAAGAAATAATTTTTATGACAGAGTTATCTAAAGATTATTTATTCTTATACATTCTCAAATTATATTTTAATATATTTATATTAGTATTGTTTAAATAAATTAATGTTAATCGATTTTATTAATAAATTTTATCTACCTCTATTTTATCATTTTGAAAATTGAAACACCGCACCTATT
This sequence comes from Viscum album, assembly GCA_963277665.1. Taxonomy (NCBI): domain Eukaryota; kingdom Viridiplantae; phylum Streptophyta; class Magnoliopsida; order Santalales; family Viscaceae; genus Viscum; species Viscum album. The sequence goes on from OY728129.1 coordinate 6,906,577, forward strand.
TTGGTTGGGATACCACTACAATGAATGACATATTTATTTTTTTATCCACCTTACATAGAATTTTTTTAAATTATATTTATAAAATAAATTATCTATTTTAGAAATTATCTTTATTTTTTAAAAAATAGTATCCCTTTTATAAGTTATATTATTAAATAATGGTCATTTTCAATATAAATATAATTAAAATGATCATACCAAGACAATTTTCTCTCATATTTTTACCATCCTATTGAACTATAATTTTTTTTCCATTTATATTTATTAAAAATATATATATATATATATATTTATATTTAAATATATAGTGTTATGGATAAACAGAAACAATTGTGAGAAGTGTTAAACCACTAAAAACTTACCAAAGCTGTTTTAAGAAGAATTTACTTTAAAAAAACATCAGACAGATTATAAGAAAGAATATTATATAAATAAACAAAAATAGATATTAAATAAACATTAATTTGTTACAAAAAAAATATTATTCTAGTTTATTAGTTTTGTTATTATTAAGGGTATATTAATTCAATATTCTAATATTATTTTGAATATTGGTATCATTATTTGAATTTTAATTCATTGTGTCATGTTTCATATTATGCACCATTTATTTGATATTTGTAAAATACATAATTATTATAATATTATATCTTAAATCAGTTGTTACTATTTATGTTTTAATTTATCGTATACTCTCAATATTCCAAATACTTTGATCCATACATTTCCAAATTTATATTGGTTTTTATTCAATTTATTTTCATTCATTTAGTAATGAGTTTTAGTACCTCACATTAAAATTATAATTTTGGGTTAGTCTATATTTTTATTTTATTATATTGTATATCTTATTTAGTTTATAGGGTTTTCAAATCATTTATGTAATTCACTTCATTTTGGTTTACAATTCATTAATATGGTTGTTTGTATGTAGACTCAACCTTATATCAACATTATGATAAGTAATATTATCACATAGTGTTGGTATTCTATATATAATAATATGAATGATAAAATATCATCTTCATTTATTTATTGAGTTCTTTTTTTCATTTAATTTAAATAAAAACGATTCAGATAATTTTTTTATGTTTTAAGTATGAGTACATTTAAAAATATTTATTGATGTTTAAATTGAATCAAAATTATTAATGTTTACCACATGAGTGATTTTTTCCCACAATAATTTTTTTACTAAATATAATTCTCCACCATTCAAAGGAATTTAGAATGAATCATTTATCCTATTTTTCAATTAAATGTACTAATTAAAAATATATGTTAATTTTTCAGAAGGACAAATTAAATTATTTCATCAAACTTATGTATATTTTTATATATGACACCGCTTTTTAATAATTAGCATCATTTATATTAATATTTTATGTGTTATTAATTTTTTTAAGAATATAGATTCAATATACAATTTTTCATATCATAAAATGGATTTTTTGAGATTATGTTTAAATTTTGTATCTAACACAATATTTTTTAAAAATTTATATTTTTGTATTATTACTTATATATTCATGAATTATTTTAAAATATATATCAACTGTTATGTTTTTTTTCATGAATTTCAATATAAATTATTTTATTATTTTATATTTTATATACCACTTTTCAAAAAATGTTTTATGTTCTCTCCCACCCTTCTATCTCTCATGACCTTATTATTCTTTAATAAGTCATTATTCATGCATTACTAAACTATAATCAATATCAAAAATTGATTTATATATTATATTTTCATGAATTTCTTATAATGTATTCTCATTAACAGTTATTATATATTTTACAATGTTTCTTACCAAGAAAGGTATTCAATATATTTAATAACAAAATATTAATGTGTTGTATATTTAATAAATAGATAAAAAAATTTATAATTTAATAAGGAATGTCAGTTATGTATTGAATTATATTATAATTATATCATATGATGAATGAATTGGAGTTAATTAGATATGGATTGTACCCATAATTGTATATCTTCCGAATGTATCAATATGTCTAATTAGAAAAACTAGATTGGTTATTTGTTGTAGACCAGGACAAATTATGTATAGTGTGTAATCATAATGTAGTGATTATATGTTTATGATGGTTTGTATCATTTATTCTAGAACTATGATATCAGTTATTTATATATATATGTGATTATATAAATTATTATATTATCCATGTATATATTAATCAATCATGTTATCAGTGATATGAAATTTTATTATTATTATAAATTCATGTAGTATCATTCATTTATTTTTTATTTAGGGATTGTTTTTTAGTGTGTTCTACCCCTTACACAATGTCTATTTCAGTATTCTTATGTTCCCATTCCCTAGGATATGAAAAAGTGTATGACATATGGAATTTTTAAATGAGTATCCTGTGTGAGAAACATTATGGGAGATATTGAAGTCTCGTGAAAATATAAAAAATAATTATTTTAATAAAAAAACTCTTATTTGAGGGGAAATATAGGTGTTTTAATTTTTAATAGTTCTACCAACTAAATAACACATTATGTTTTAATGGTATTGTGTGTATAATTGACTCACTATTTTATTTGTTGAATACGTAAATATGGAAGGTTATTTAAGGGCCACATCAGTCGTTTTGTATTAATGTATGTACATAAAATTATTTTAGTATATAAATCACGAGTAATGGTCAATATGGTTACATTGGCTAATGAATTTATGTTATACCTCTTTATAATAGAGTTTTAGGGTGTTATGTTTCACCATGGATTCACCCAATCCAATCCCATGTGCTCCATGTGAATTAATCAAACCATAGAGGTTTCACATCCTATTAAACATTTGATAACATAGACTTTGAACATTCTCACATTCCATAATTAATTATTGTATAATCTTGTGATTATGGAAATAATTATTGATATTTGTAGACTAATAAATGACGTTTTTAATTTATATAATAATAATTATTTTTAAATTATGTATAAATTAGTAGTTTTATTATCAAATAATACTACTTTTAAAATCCAAAATATAAATATAATGAATATCATATTTTTTTATTATGGAAGAAAAATATTTATCTAGTAATGAAAAAAATAATAAATTAAATTTGATACTTTTTAAATTATTTATAAATTATTATATACTTTCATAATTAAAATTTCTATTACAATGCTAAATAAATACTAAAGAATATATTTTGCATTTTTAAATTAACTATATATTTATATGATGATGCATTTATATTTTTCATGTTTATAAATACTATATAGAATATGAGTAAAACTTATGTTATATTAATATAATAAATTTTATTAATGAAATAGATCCTTGCATTGAACACTATGTCATACTACATAAGTTTTATTTTTTACATCTACATTGACCTCAATTATTTTAATATGAAAGATCATTTAAAGAGTTATTATATTTAGTATGCGAAAATTAGTTGTTAGAGATGTTAGGAAATGAATTATCTCATGTGTAATGTATGCCAACGTAGAGGGACAGGTATTTGGACAATCCATTCAACTAGAATCCTATTAAATAATCCCATAATTTAAGGTGGAATGTTTATATCACTATGTGATTACTCGTGAAGAGTTTTAAATTAAAATATAGATCTATGAATTTATATGAATGTTAAATTTACCTAATAATTGAGAGAATGTCATATATATATGTATGTACATGGAATTTTTTCTGGGAATCACAAATATGTGGTTTGTGTAAAGAGTTAAATTTTTTTGAAATGTTAACTGATTATTATTATTGATGGAAAATGATTTCTAAAATTAAATCATTAAAAGAGAGAATATATAATGAAATAAAAAATTAGATTACCCATTTTACAATAGATTAAATAGTTAGAATGTCAATATTAATATGATATATATTAAATTTTGGATACATTTAAAATATAAAAAACAAAAATTCTATTTGAGAGGTTCCCTTCAACGAGTTCTTATTATTTCCTTTATTATCTAACCATTCATATCATGAAATATATTAGTGAACGTGTATTATCATGTGAATAACATGAATGTTATAGGTGAAATTGATACATTCTTGGTTAGGCCATGTCAACATTTTGTGCCTCTATATAGCGATTTTTATCTAGTTTATTTGATTTTGAATTGAGTTTTACTTAGCTGCGAAACCCTTAGGGAGGATACATAATGAATAGGGTTGGGTTTATCCATATCATGGACTTGGTAATCATTGAATTGAAATATTATTTATAGTAAAAAACATTTGTCATTGGTATGATACAATATTTATATATTCGTGGATTAATTATGTTATATATAGGGTATTTGATGTTCAAATATTGATTTTGGCACTGTAAGTAGATATGATGTAAGAGGAAATTATTTTTGCAGGTCTACATTAATTAATAGTTAATGATAAAATGATATTAAAGGTTATACTCACCGATTGATTTTTTTTTTTTAGATTATAGAATACTACATCAAAATTTTATTAAAATTACTTGTTGTTTTGAGATATAAAATTGTTAATGATTGATATGAGATATTGATAAGTTCTTTCAAGGAGAATAATTATTATTATCAAAATATGAATTTTGTAGAGACTAATTCCACCATATCTGTCTCATGGGTGTTAGATACTATGTTTACATCACCCATTTGTGTTAAAAACATTCAAATATTGATTTAAGGGAAATAAAAAATAGCCAGTTTCATCCTTAAATTAGTAATGGAATAATATTTTTGGCATTATATGTAAAAAACATGAATTATATTTTCCAAGTGGTTCAATCATAAAAATTTGCAATAGTTATTGTTTTATATCCATGAATATGAATATTATTTTTTATATTGTTTGTACGTGAAATGAATTTTATTCCATGTTTTGAAAAATGATAATTTATATATAAAATTTAATTTTAATATTTAATTTCTTTATACTAATTTTTTACCTCATCATGTGGATACTTCAATATTAAAAATAAAAAAAATGCAGGGCTTGATTCTAATACCTCAAACATTTGGAATTATTATCAGTGAAATATAAATTAGAAACACATTAGAATTCACAAAATTGACACATTAGTGAATGTATTTTAATAAAAATCATTTTATAATTTTAAATCCATTTTATAAAACATTATAACCAAAATAAGTAGTAGATTTGGTGAAAGGGATACTATAATGTTTATCTCATATATAAAGATGTATGTTTACTGATGAGTACTAAATCAAGTGTTCGTATAATGTAATTAATTTATTTTTAGGATGAATATAATCATTAATTTTTTTATGATTCAACAAATGTATAAAATTATTTAAAGTTCAATGAGATTTTAATTTATATACACATTTAATAGGTTAAATGTATTACGATCCTTTATCTAAATTGAGATGGTTAATTTTGTATTTAGGAATACATTTATAATCTAATAAATTGTGAAATTGGTTCACAACTCACTTAACCATAATCACCATAATTGAATTGAGTACCATAAAGGTGGAATCATAATTTTTTCCTAAATATGATACATAATATTATTTTTATAATCCTATATTATAAAAAAATTCTATGGAAATAAATGTTGTTTCCTTTAAAAATGAATATATATCTCAATGTATCAATAGGAAAAATATTAAATGTAAATTACTTCAACACTGACAATATGAAGTGTCATTATAGTTGGGATTACACAGTTCTAGAAATATTTATACATGATGAATCAATTAAATTTATAGAATTTCATACAATGAATTGTTGGATTCATTGAGATATTGCAAGATTTGTATTTTTAATAGAAAATTATAATTATTTATCATTCCCTAATGATAAACATGATTACAAATTAAAATCTATCTAGTATTTTTATTCTATATAATGGATAATATCTATAAAATTTGAAATAATATCTATGTAATATTACCTTATATTGATAATTTTATATGTTCATCATATAGTGAAACCAATAGGGTAAAATTTGGATCTCTAAAAAAAATTTACATAGATGGTAGACTATCTAACTATAAAGATAACCTCATGGAAAATGGTTACGTAAATGTTCAAAGTAAAAATATATAATAATCCTTATACTTTGTTATGATGATAAATTAAAATAATATATTATGTCCCACTAGTACTTCTTTTGATAATGATATATCTCAGAAGGATATGAAATCTTCATTCTGTAATGGGATTCTAATAAAATATGTGTATATTATTTTTCCAAATCTTTTTTAAAATATAAATGATACTATTATGAACCAATCATCTCAGATTTAGAATATAATATTTATTGTTGAATTTAATTATATTGGTTCCATAAAAACATGTATGATTATTAGGTGATCATGTTCATAAGTGGGAACATATTACTATATCCAATAGTGTATGTTGGTTACATACTTCATATCAAAAATGTTATCCCAACACTTTAATATATGAAAATATGGATGAGTATAATATTTTCAATTAAATACATGGCTCACTATACACTAGGTGTGGAGATATTTCAATATAGATTTAATTAGGTTTTTTGGAATTAGTTACAACCTAGAGACTACTAATGTGATTAAATGGATCAGTTTTGGGAACTCTATATTGCGGAATTTGTCTTTGATATACGGGAAAAACATTAAAAATATTTAGAATATTTCTAATGAGGTAAAAATTGTGGATATAATTCCATATAAAAAATACATATCATCTATAACGTTGGATATTCTTATTTCCCAGCCTGATATCAACTATACTATAATAATGACAATTAGGTAAGAATCTATTATTGGTGAGGGTCGTTTAATTATTGTGAATTACATTATTTTCTTTTGAGAAGGACTATATTTTCATTGACTATTGAGGAGAGGATACGCACTATGTATATGTTTTTATCTATGACAGATTCCAAACCCATAAAAATAATATAATATAAAAATGTGTTTTTTGCAATTTCATAAATAAAATAGTTTTTAGTATATAGTGTTCCAATAAATCCACTATTGATGGGTTAAAAATTAAATTATATTATATCTCTATATCAAATGTTATTATTAAATATATTTACATTAAGAAGATAATTATTGAAATGGGAGTGGTTCATAACATTAGGAGAGAAATTTATGTCTGTTGTGAAAATAATATATTAAATTTATAAGTAATGAAATCCCACTATCATCAAATGAGCAATAACATTCATTAAAAATTATTAAATATTTAATAGATAATTTATTAGAGTTGTGTAACGGCGTATATGGTGATAATATTAGATAAAGTGTATTATTAATTTATAAAACCATTAACCCAATAATAAAATGAGGTTCATACATTTCTTATGGGAGTTATACACATACGATATCACTAGTAATCAATTTAAATTTATTGTCATTTTATAATAAATTCAATCTATCTTTTTATGTTATTCATTTGTACATCAATTTTCATTACCTAAATAACCCATTAATAATAAACACTCAAATTACAACATTGATTTTTAAGAATATATGAACAACAAGGAATATAATGGGTTGTGATGATATGTTAATTTTAGCATGAAAATATTATTATAATCATTAAAAATGGTTTTATATGAGATGTAAAAATTAGAGTCATGAACTAATATTTACAAAATTATTTCATATATTGAAAAACTATAATGTAATTCTGTGAATGATATATAATCATTAATAATGTATCACCCCTAGAATTTAAAAATTGATTTAATATAAAATTCATGAAACACTAATAATATAAAATAAATAAATTATTATAACCTAACCAATAAAAATAATTTTCCACTACTATATTTTCAATTTTGAAAAACTAGCTTACATGGTTGCGCCCTATAAGTTATTTCAACTTTGATAAGACAAAAATAAGTTCTAATGAATAGTTAAAATCCATTATGAATAGTAACACACCCTTAATAATAATAATTAATATTAATGAATAAATAATTTTCCAAAAAATATAATCTTTACCCATGAGTGTGTAAATACAATTTACACATCTTATAATTGATAAACTAATCAACGTATAAGTGTTCATATTTTTCATGTGTCGTAAATATTCTAATTACAATTTTATTATTTATTTAATTATTTAAAATAAAATATATTTTCATAAAATTTATTCCTAAATTGTTGCATTATAGTCACATGGTTATAAGATAATTATGTTGGACCTTGACTAATTTTTCTAGGTGTTACAAAATGATTTATAATTTTGATGTTTTTTAAAGATAAATCTAGATTTCATTTAAAAATTAAATTAATAATATATAAAAATTATTTTAAAATAATGGATTCATTGTGGAATTCTACTAGTTTAACATGGTTAGGGTGATTTTTTTAGATTTTTGTAAAATACATGAATTTATCGTGAATAGTAAAAATTCAGTTTTGGGTTTTTTGTATTTCTGATGACATCATAATGATGTAATAATTAATGTAAAATTATTTCCAACTTATTTACATTAAAATATGAAGTGAGTTTTCTCATGTGTGTAATACTATGGGAAAATATAGTGGGAAGGCCCATGGTTTTTCAAAAATAACTAATGAGGTGTCCCTTAAAATAAATAAAACTCCCTATAATTACTATAAATAGCCACTCATTCCATCATTTTTGTTGGTTAAAAACTCATAATACTCTAATATATAGTAGTTTTACCTCAATTTTAGTCCTCTAATGGTGTTCTTATTCCCCCATGGTCCCAACCAACAAGTCTTAGGATTCACTCTATAAGGTTAGAGAATGCTGAACTTTTCTTTTCCCATCCATGTTCTATTATATGCATTATGAAATACATGTTTTTATATCATTTTTTGTTTACATATTAGTATTCCAATATAATATTTTATTAGTCTTTTATTAAAGTTTAACCCCTATCCCTTCACTTTTTAATGCTTTCTGAATCAATTTTTCATAGTTGTTATGCTGCAGAATTTTCATCTCAAAATGTATATATTTTTCATGCAGTCATTGTATATTTAAATATAAATTGGTTTATTCTAGGATATTATGTTAAATATAACCATTATATTCCATATTATGTATGACTTATGAGATTAAATTGTTCTATAATAAAAATATTTTATGAAATAATAAGCGACATTGTTTGACTACCGAATTTTCATGAGGGATTTCTCAACTTTTCTTTTATTTCAAGTTCCATTCTTGAATTTTTTTCTTATCCCCTCATCCAAATGATATGATAATTCAAGAACATTAAAAGAACAATAATTTTATTTTTCTAAAATTGTATTTCATCATCATATCTCTTTCTCCTCCCCCTGTACTAAAAATGAAAACATTGTCTCAGATGTGTTAATTTATCACATTCATGGATAAAAGGTTATGAATTTTTATTACCATTTTTAATTCTAGTCATGAAACAATATTTTTTGGTGAAACAGATCATAATATAGGTATTTTATTGTATTTAGTGTTCTTTAACTCGTACACCCTTGTAATATAATATAATAATTCCAAACCTTATTGCTTTAACAGAACTACCATGTTAATCCAATCATTTTTCATTATATTTTATCAGACAAGTCATCCCCATGGTGTAGAACCAAATTCATTATAAGATAGTTTATATCATTTTAATTTCACTAATAATAAATATAAAAAATTCTGGATGATTTACATCCTTTAAAAAGAACTTTTGTTCCTGATTACAGATAAACCAATTATGAAAACCAAGGAAGAAAATGATTCCAAAAAAATTAAATAGAATCTCTTAAACCCATAAAAATGAAATTAATGACCCTAATAAGGATTTATAAAATAAATTATGTAAATACGTTTTTAATTAAATATTAATTAAAAAATTTAAATTGGTTATCCAGGACACTAAGATCATGTGAAGAACACCCTCAAACATAAGGTAAGGGGTTTCTTCATCTCACATCCATAATTGTGAGATATTTTGTATTACCTAATAATAGTTATGTATGATTTCTGTATACTTTACATTGATATTTCAAATCATTAATAAATTTATTTTCATTATATTCAATGTATCATTTAATTATTATTATTTTTTGGGTATAACATTCAAATGATTACAATGTTGTAAGAATTTTCTACCCAAACATGCATTTATATTTGGGTTGCTATTATTCCCAACTCACCTAAATGAAATTGTTATTTATTCTCATTTACCAATCATAATTTTTGTTTTAATGTTTTATATATTCTTACAAATCATAATCCTTATTTATTATATGGGTTGTTATTTATTATAAATGAATCATTAAAAAATTATTCTGAAGTGCAAGCCGATTCATGAAACTTCTCGAATTATTACCTATTTTGACGTTCTTTATATAATACATTTTAACAAATATTTATCTTTAAAAAATCACAATTCTTAAGGGGAAAATGAAATTTCGGTTAATTTTTTGTTTTATAAAATCAATTATGCCGTTGTGATTTAAAATCTCATTAATGAATACTTTAAACCATACTAAAATGGTATATTTATAATGTTTCCTTAAATACACTTTTTAAATGATTTCACCTAAATAAGATTTTATTTCAGGATAAAATATAATTTCAATGAAATTAGTTTTTTTCTGTGATATACGTCCTTATAATATGATTTCATGAAATTATAATTATTTTCCAAATGTACATTTTATTCCAATGTAAAAAGGATTTTTCTCATCTCGCGTTATCTTTTATGAGATATATTTTATGTTCACCACATATTTTTTACATTTAGTTTATGTACCAAACATTGGTATATAATATCCAGAGTCTTATTATTATTATTATATTCTATGGTATTTTTATTTAAATGTATCAAGGAGTTATGCGATACATTGGAATGTTTATGGATTATTTCCTTAAACAATTTGTGGTGGTCTCATTTTAACGTATATTTATTTATATAAACCTCCTTTGATGAATCTGTATCATCAACTCTATACAGATATTGACAAAGCATATATTATTTCTATTATTTATATGTATAATGAACGTTTTGGACATGCAGTGATTGACATGGCCCGCTATAGTCCCCAGATTCATCGACATGTCTCATGAGACAATTTAGATTGAAAAAAACTGTTCTACCTTGTTTGCAAAAATAAGATGGGTTCTAATCCACATACAGAAATAGTTCTTTTGTTATAGTGGTATCACATTCAAGATAAATTACATCCAATTAATAATCATTATTTTTATGCATTTTAATATATTAATATCTATGAGTTTTTCAATGTAACAAAATCGCTGCATGTATTTTTTTTCTCAGTTTATTAATGACATGTGTTTTTTATTTACTCATCATTCTATCTTGACTTTTATCATCGTATTATGATTTGATTATTGTTAATCATGATTTCACTTTTTTTAACCCCTTCTGAGCATTTGATCTCAACCCTATCATTTTATTACCTTCAATAGGTTACGACATGGAGACAATTTGTTTAGTTCTCATGAATACAATTTTTTGGTTTTTTTTATGTATTGTTTTTTGTTATTGTTCCCAATGTAATTTGAGTTTCATGTATATATCTAGCTTTCTTTTATTCTACTAATATGTTCAATCCTTCGGTATTTCATTCATTATAATCATTCCATTGTAATAAGTAAGGCACATGATCTAGTTATCTATGGTTGGTGCATTACAGTTGATATCAATGGAGTTTTAGTAGAAAACAAAGAAACTAGATTTAGAAAACATAGATTACGGAAACCCCCCTATTATAGTCGTTGAGGATAATCATACAAAAGTAGTTTGGTATTTTGGTAAGGATTAGATTTTTTAGATACTTATAGCAAATAAATCCTGATCTAGTTACTATAAGTGGACGTAGTTATGACATATATGTACCTAAGAGTGAAAACTCCGACAAGGAGTTTTGTTCATGACCCAACGTATACTAGTACATAACAATGGCCCTTAAATAAAACCTAGTTTTATACTCAAGGGATATATTCTTAGGATAATTGAAATTTTATTTACCCACCATTTTGTAAGATTTATGACCCCAAAATAACCAACAAATATGATTCTAGTATTATAGATACATAAATTGATGCTCTGTGGTATACCATGTTTAGAGTTATATAGAATTCATAATTTAATGATCTAATATATAATATATAATTGATTATAAATGGATCCTAATATAGGGAATTAAATCTTCACCAATTCACATGATGCGAAGAGTAATAAGGATCACATCTCTAATGGTTTTATGTCACCTTTTCAATGGATGGTTGTCTCCCATGTATCCTAATCATATGAAGAAATAATATCATGTGATAATAAGGTATCTAAATAATATTTTTTACTATTATGGACTTAAAGTGATTAAAAATAAAAATAAGGATGGAATAGAACTATGATTATAATGGGAAGAAGAAAAATAAGGTTTTTCCCACATGTGATAATTGTAGAAAGAATCACCCTGGTAAATGCATTAAGGAAATGGGTATTTTCTCTAAGTGTGGAGAAAAATGACATAATTTTAATGATTTCATAGGTAAGAGAAAGGATTCCAATAAACAATGATTGAACATCAAATAGATGGGACATAGTACAAATTAATTTTCCAAACATCAATGGAATATACAACAATTGATGATTTTTCAAAATGATCAAGTTATGATGCTGCTACTGATGATGTAGACTGATTGATATACCTAGTAATGAATCCTTATATTTTAATATTTTATCATTAATGTACTATATATATGAATTATGAAATATATGAGGATAGTTTTGCAATATTTTTTCATTATGGATTTGAAACCATATGTTTAATGGTTCCACTAAATTTTAATTAATAGAAGTTAATGATGGTGGAAAATGCATGAATGGGGGAATGATAACCATTAATATATAACTTACACTGAGATAATAATGAAGAAATGATTGTTTTTTGAAAATAATATATTACCATGTAACTAATTAATGACTTTTCAAGAAGTTTTCTATCAAATAATCGAGAGAGTTTACAACACATTTGGATTTAACGAATTTATGCAATGACATGTATCTTACATAAAGAATACATATGAATACATGTTTTTAATTTGGTTTTTATGGTATTTCATGTTATTACAATATTTTATAATGATACTTGATTATGTTATTCACATGTTTGGAATTGCAAAATTTAGAGCTGCTTTATGTTGATTAAGGGTTAATAACACCTTCATCTAGGAAATTTAGATACCTTCATTCTAATGTGTTGAATCATCATATTTTAGAATTTATATCCATTTATGAAAAGGTTTATGTTGATATTTTTAAGATCATTTATAGGTTAATATATTGCTTCACCATATGGCATTACATGTGTTATGTGATGAAGTATGGATAGTTCAAGGTGCAACAAAAGGATGAGTTAGTAAAGACTAATGTATATTCATAGTATTATAGAGTAGAATAATAACTCAATTTTTTTAATATTATTGTAGAAAATGAAAATATAGATCAATTTTTTACAGTAATTTATAGTTTTATAGTATTCAACATTCATCTAATCTTTTTCCCTACCACATTCCACTAGAATATCATAGTTAAATTTTTCTTTCTATATTGGTTTTTAATTCAAACTAATATCACCCCATTTGAATTAATAATTTTTGTGGTAACTTCCTCATTTCCCTTAACATATTTTTTAGTATCATTTACTAACCCAATTTTCTATATGGGTCTCTCATAAAAGAATTTTCAATCATCAACCATTAACTTTCGTAGTGACATTTCAAATTGTGACGACATAATTCTTATTGAGGAGATAATAATGTAACACCAAAAAAATTAACAACTTGATTTAATTAGTATACATGAAACAATGATTATCTTCAAATCATTTCTTAATTATATCCTAATCAATAAAAATATTTTTTCTGCATCTATAATTTGAATTTTGAAAAACTGAAAAACATGGTTTGGTCAAGTAAGATATTTAGAGTCTGATAAGAAAAAATTAATTCTAAATGAATAATTACATGCAAATAAGAATAGTAACATACCTGTATGTATAGTAATAAATATTAATGAATATTAAATTGGTCAAAAAATATAAACGTCACCCATGAGTGTATAAAAACAATTTGGACATCTTATAGGTGAAAATCATATAATAGTATAAGTATTAATATTTTTGTATGCCATAAATACTTTAATTGTACATTTTTTATTAACTTTTTAATTTAAAATGGATATATATTTTCGTAAAATGTAATCATAAATTTACATTTTATTTTGATATGGCTATAATATAATTTTATGGTACAGTTATTAATTTCTCAATGTGTTATAAAACAAGTAATAGTTTAAAAGTAGTATTTTTTTAATAAATTATATTTTTACATAAAGATTACATTAAATATATTTAGGAACATATTTTCAAAAAAATTGATTCCATTTTTGATTTATACACCTCAAAAAATGTTCAGGGTGAATATTTGGTATTTTTCAAAGATACTAGAATTTTTAGTCGATAATAAAAATACAGTTTTGATATTTATGTAAGTTTAATGAAATCATAATGTTGTAATAATTAATATAAAATTTTGGGAGAGTTGGGTACAATAAAATATGAAGTGAGGTGTCCCAAGAGTCTAATACCATTTGAAATTACCATCAACAAGCCCATGGATTTGAAAAAACCTCTAATGATGTGTCAATTTAAATTAATAAAATCTCCATCTCATTTACTATAAATATCCACTCATTCCATCATTTTCATTCATTCGAAACTCATAATACTCTAGGATCTCGTAGTTTTACCTCTATAGTAGACCTCCAAAGATGCCCTCATTCCCCCAAGGTCCCAAGAATCATGTCTAAGGAGTTACAATACAAAGTAAGACATTTATCAACTTCTATTTTCCCATACATGTTATCTTTTTGGTGGTAACTATTTATATATTTCATACCATATTCTTAATAACATATTATTCTACCCATATAAAAAAATTTTATTCATTTATTAATTGTTTACCTCTATTCCATCTCTTTGTAATATTTTCTAAGAAAATATTTCATATCCATTATGAGAAATCATTTTCATCTCAAAAGATCTACAATTGTTTAATGATTCATTAATATGTATTTTATAATATGTAATTTTCTCGATCCCTTACAACCATATAATATCAAAAAAAAATTCAAAACATGTTCATTATGCAAAAATAACCATGTTATTCCAAGAATTTAGGATTATCTTTTATCAAACAATCCATCCTCATGGTATATAACCAAATTCATTATATAATCATTTATATCCCTATAATTTCAATAATAATATATATTAACAATTATAGATTTTTGACCAATTATCAAATGAACTTCCATACATGAATACCAGTAAATCGATCATCAAAACAAAGAAGGAAAATGCTTAAAAAACAATAATATTTAACCGAATCAACCCATTATAATGGCAACTAATGAACCTAATAGTGTTATAATAAATAAACAACATAACTAAGTGATTATGTAAATATTAATTAAAGAAATCAATTTGGATATCCAGGACACTATGATCAAGTGATGTACTCTATTATACTTATGGAATGGGGTTTTATCATCTCACTTATATCTTTGTGAGAGATTCATTATTCATTACTATATGTTATGTATGTTGTATTTATTCATCCTATTGATGTTTCAATTAATGAATCTCATAAGATTCATTATATTAAAATGATTAATTTATTTATTATTAATTTTGGGTCCTAAAATGCAACTAATTAAAAAAATTTCAGTATTCTCCACATAATCCTTCTTTTTCTTTCTGTATGCTCTTATTCAATACTCACCTCAATGAAATTATTATTTATTATTATTTAATACTCATAAAAATTGTGTCAATTTTATATTTGTTTTAACCAATAAAAATGAATCTTTATTTTAGGGGGGTGTTTTGTGTTTTAAATGTAGCATTCAAAAATTCTTCAAAAATGAGAGAATGATTCATGGAATATCACTTATTCATTACTATTTTGATATTCATTGTATAATATATTTTAAGCCATATTTATCTTTTAATAAGAACACATTTCAATGTTAAAAATCTATTTTGGTTCATATCTAGTTTTATGAAGAATGAATTCCTTTGCGCTATAAAATCATTTTAAATAATTCCTAAAACGAGACTAAAGTTTTCTATTTCTATAACTTCTTTAAAAACACTTCTTAAGTTATTTCACCCCAATAAGATTTTTTAGCCGCAAATATAATTTAAATGACCATCCCTTTTATTTTTTGTTATATACATAATTACAATATAATTTCCTGAAAATTAAAATGATTTTCTAAAAATAACATTTCTTTCAAATGTAAAAAAGAAATTTTCTCATCTAACATTATATTTTATGATATATATTCAATTTTCAGCACCTACTTATTAAATATGAGGTATCTACTTCCAATTTGTATATCATATCAAGATACTCTTTATTCTCATGATATTATAAGTGATTTCTATTTGAATGATTCGAGGTTGTATGGGACACATTGGAATGTTTAAGGATTGTTTCCTCAAGAGATTTTAAATGGTCTCATTTAAAGGTATCATAATTTATGTCAACATCTATTGATGAATCTATATCATCATCTCAATAAGTATATTGATAAGAAATATTTTAAATATATTATATCTATGTTTAAATAATTTTTTGGACTTGCGTTGATTTGTGGGTCCCGTTATAGCCTCACGATATATCAACATGTCCCATGAGACAAACTAGTTGGAGATAAGACCTTAGAGTTTATTTCTGAAAATCAGACGGGATTCTACCCATTGAAATAAACCATTCCAATGGTATATTTTTATCTTGTACAAAATTCATGACATCCAATATATAATAATCTCTATTATTCATTTTTAGTTATTTCTATCCAAGAGGTTTTCAGTATGACAAAAGCTATGGAATCCGTTTCATTCTCAGTTTATTAATGGGATGTGTTTTTGATTTATTCACCATGCCATATTGACAATGCCAGTATTATTTTGTTTTAATTATTTTAGATCACGATTGCTTTATTTTTAAACCTTACTAGGCATTTGAGCCTACCCGTATAATTTTTTACGTTGAGCAAGATATGATAAGGATACTGTTTATTTAGTTATCATGTATGTAGTTTATTGGTTTTTGTTATGTAATTTATTCAATTTACTTTACCAATGCAATTTTAGTTGCATGTATGTATCTCTATTCATCAAGTCTACTAAAAAGAAAATTCCTATATAATATCATTCCTTGTAATCTTTCCAACATAATAACTAATTCACCGGCTCAAGGCTTCTAGGTTCGGCAAGTTACAAATATACTTAGGGGTGTATTATAATTATCAAAAATTATTACCAATCTTTAGTGATTTACTATTAAAATGAACCCACATGATTTTATATATTATATACACAATCCAATAGTGTCTTATATAATTAGGGAGTGGTTGGGTATGCTGTCGATCCTGTCACGACATAGAGAAATAAAAATATGGGAATTTTTCAGTAATACACTGTGTAATAATATATATTATATCAACCTTGACTATAGTATTCCAAATCCATAATCTACCTTATGAAATTGGCATAATATATAAGTAATCACTTCCTAAAGGACCAACTTGTTTAAAAGTATTTCTAAAATATTTACATAGATAAAATTTATATTAAATTTTAACCCATATATTACAAAAAGAATCTTATTTTAATTTCATAATATTAAGCATATAATATGGCTACATATAAATCAGAAAACATTATGTCATGCCTAGGGGAAAATGAATCATAACAAAAATGGGTGAGATTAGATGAACTATACAGGAATGTATCCATTGGAATTTATTATTAATTAATTAATAACTAATGTGAAAAGGAAATTCATTGAAACACATTTGTTTTAATCAATTAAATCATCATGATTTGGAAGGAGTAGATGATGTTAAATTAATCATATATAAATATTCACAGGTACAATAAAAGTTGACTATTCATATTTATGTAATCAAATAATGAAATTGAATTATATTAACTAAATTCATAATGAAGGAATATAATTGGACATTGAAAACATTCCAGCGAGGCCTTTAACCAAGTCATTTAATAAATTTTATTCTTTATTATAATTCATCTACATAAATGGGTATGTACTCATCAAAGACCTAGTTAATATCGTGTTTTTATATTAATTGATTCATCGAGGGAATAAAATAGGACCCACCATTTACTAACTATGTGTAATTCATTCCTAATATGAATGGGGTGAATCATAATTCAAAAAATCATTAATATTAAAAGTAGAATAAAAAAATATAAATTTATTATTTAATGATGAATTATAATTATAAACAATTAAGATTAAAATGAATAGTATAAATATAGTACATCCCCAGTCAACATATTCACAAATTACCCCAAGAAATAATACGAAAAGTGGCATTGGGGTAAATACCCATTAAAACATAATTAACATCATAATAGTTATTCTTATATGGAATATTATTTCAAAATATCTCACTTATCATTCAAAGAGGAAAATAAACATTCTTTCAATATATCCCTTTTAATATTGTAACTATAAAAATTAATAACATAATCTCAAAATCAATATATTTAGAAATCATATAAAAAAAATAAAAAAAAAATACAGTTATTAAAATTACGTAAAAAAGATATTGTGAATATCAAAAGATGATTTATTTAATTGAAGTATGGATTTCAAGTAATTAAAAATATCAGGTATTGGTTGATTTTAAGATTTAAAAATCCAATAATTCCATCAATGAATGCTTAAACAAAAACATTCCTAAATAATGAAATTATTGTGAAATAAACTCATAAAACTATGGTAAATATTATATCCCAAGCACCATGAAATATATTAAAATAATAGAAAATTTATATATGATTAAGATAATTTAATTCATGATATAACATAAAGAAGTATAATTATATACACATTAAAAAATAAATAAGTGGTTATAAATTTTCGTGTACCACATATGTAAAAGTTAGCCGAGAAACCATTACCTTGAGTCCGACTAGCCACATATGTTCAATATATTCATCTAAAATAAACGTTTTTTAATTATTTACTTTCATAAAAAACAATAGAAAATTTATTATTCACTTTATTTTAGTTATTTACTAATTATATAGGATTACATAATCAATTTTTTTTTACGCTGGATGATTCAATGATAGTTGGCTTCTGTATCAAAAATATCATGGGTTTGTAGACTATAGTAAAAGTGGTAATTATTAAAAATATTAAATATATTATTATTTTTATTACTATAATATTTATAAATTATTTATAGTTCTAAATATAATAATTAATTTTTTTGATAAATGAACTATGATACAATGATGGTGATAGTTGGTTTTTTATACACATGAGTAAAGCATCAATTTTTCAACAATTATCATTGAAAAAAGTTATGAAACATATTATATTTATAAAAAATCATAATATAATAAATATAATATAATTTATTTAATAATATTTATATATATTATTTATGTGGTGTGGCGAGGATAAGATAAGGACATCGCTTCGTGATGGATGTAATCCACATGTACATAGACAACGTTCTATTTTTTGTGGGGGAAACTGAAAGAATGAAATATTATATATTATATTTTCAAACTTTTAAATATTTCATGAATATAATTATAATATCCTTATTATAACATATAATCATGTTAATTATCCTTATAACCATCAATGGAAATAGTTTTGAATGACTAATCTCATCACTTCGTGAGGTGGCAGTCCTTCGTACTCACAAGTTACATTTTTTTTATACCCATTGAAATGGAAACTAAAATAGTTATATATTATATATAGATGTTGATGTATAATTTTTTCACAAATATTGTATATATTCTCTATATCTATCATCATAACCAATCGTGAGAGGCTATAAATGAAAAAAGAATGACAAAAATTTGTGAGGATATAGTATAATCTACACAAAAATACTGATTTTAACAAATTTGATTAAATTTAATATGTTTTTCGGTCAAAAAATTGAACAAAAAATATTTATGTATTTGTATGATATTGAGGTATTTATATCATCATTTTTTATTAATAATTTATTGAGGTGGAGGGTGAAATAAAATAATTTTTTTTGAAGACACAATAGAGAGAATATAAATAAATATATTGAAATGATTTAATCATGTGAAACAAAAAATTTATCATATGTTAAATGCAACAAGGTTGATCATCGTTATCTTTTGTTACATGCAAGACTCAGTGTTATATGAAAATAATTTATTATTAATATTGTTCTTTAATATGACAGCTATCACCTATATATGAGAATTAATAGAGAGAAAATAAATAAATATGTTATGTAAATATATATTTATCATTTTCTTATTATTTATACTTTTACTAGTAATAATATAATAATCAATTAAAAGAAAAAATAGTTTTTTTGAAGAATATATTTTTCTAAAGTACGTTTTAGTCACGCTTTCAACATATAGTGAAAAATTAATTTTTAACAGGTTTCATAAATTTATTTTCATAATAAATAAATTTTTTTTAAAAATATAAAAAAAATTCCATTGGGTGACATTATTGAATTTTTTTTAAAATAAAATCATATTTATGAATAATGGAAAATAATTATTTATTTGTAATTTTTTTTTTAAATTTAATTAATTTCTATTGTTAATCTATATTTTTTAATTTATTATGAAGTAAAATTGGGTTCATTTCATATAAGTTAATAAAATTTATTTTATTTGATTAATTTTAATATTTGATATTGATATAAAAATATTATAATTTTTTTTAGAAAATCTCTTTTAAAACCCTCTTTATCATCGAGTATGTAGCAGTAATCTTAATATTTACATTTCACTTATATGAATTCAATTTCTAAAAAATTATTATATCATTATAATCAAAATAATTTATCAATTGTAATGATTTAATCGAAAATTTTTAACAATATTAATTGGGATAATTGAAAATTTTATTTTCCAAAGTTAAGGTAAAAATAGATTTAATAATGGTTAAACTAAGAATATAGTTGTGGTAAATGACCAAAAATATCTATAAACACTATTATATGGAAATATTTAAATATATTTACTCTATACTCATTCATAAATCAGATAGGAACCTTGATTCAGGATAAAAACATGGTAATGATTGAATGTTTTCCAAAACTCACTTGTGTCCCACTCGCTTCAATTATAAAAGGCTTTCACTATCCTCCTATATCCACACCATCAAATAATATTTCTTTCTACAGAATAACAAAAAAAACCCAATATCTATCCTTTCTTTTTAGTAGTGTTCCTTTTGGAAGAAAACTGGCCTCGGAAGGTTTTTGGTTTAATCCTATAAAACATATCTGAATAAGAGGTTATATTATTCATTGAGGGTATTTTTTCTAATTCTTCCTCAAACTAATACAGTTATTATTAAAACATTATATATGAATACCAAATTATAATAAAAAAATTGGATTCTTTTATATTAATTTAATGTCTAACATCAATCTCTAAATACATTAAATGGGTTAAGAAATCATCTTCTGTGTTTGTGATGGACAACAACCACACAAATTGATGTCATTTGTTATTACATTACAAAAATAAAGGGATCTATATGATTATGGATATATTGAATATATATTATAATTATAAAATAATTAAACTTATGAATTCATTATATAAAATATTCTTTTTTTACTCTCCATTCTGAAGGAGATTTGATAACATCCCTCATGTGTATTGCAAAGTACAATATCAGGATGAGATGTGATTTTTTATAGTTAACCATTATATGGATATGATAAGAAAAATGTTAAAATATATATGTTATAAAAATAACATAATTATTATATCAATGAAATATTTATAAATATTTAACGATTAAATATTATTTTACTTCTTACCTTTTTACTCACATAAAGAAGATAACATCATTCATGTGTGTACGGACTACCGCCTTCATGAAGCGATGTGACACTCTTTTCATCACCATAAAAATGTATGAAATATATAAAAATGTATATATAATGTGGTGTTTATGATATAATTATCATGATATAAAGATACAATATTATTAAAATCATTTATCTAATGATCATTGGAAAATGGAAATGTTACTCATGTGTATGTATGACCTACCACCTCCATGATCACAACATAATTAGTCAATAAAAACTCTCCATTAGTATTGGTTTTATAAGTATAACTAAACACTGTAAATGATTAAAATGTCATAAATATTATTATATAGTTTATTTAAATATATAGTATAAGAAAAAACATGATCATTCATGACGAAACATTGTCGAGAAAACTAGGAAATTAACACCTGAAACAGTAGAAATAACAAATTTTAATTAATTAATGGGTTGCATGATGAAACATATAATAATATATGGTAGTATAAATATTAATATTTTTCTATTATAATTAATAAAAAACATAAAACCACAATATATGTGGTTAATTAATATTCACCGGAAAAAAACATTATGTAAGGGATTCTGTCTCAATCTCATTTCATTCGGGAATATTGTAATGTTATGAAAGTAGTTTCTTTTATATAATTGATATAATACCCAATTTACATATAATATAATGGATAATTAATTAATCATATTATTTTTTTGAATTTGATTAATTACATCTATGAGTATTTTACACAAATGATTCCAAGTAGTAAAGAATTTCATTCTAATCCAGAAGATCTAATCATGAATTATTATTGGTTTTTTATCATTGTATAAATATAAACAATTAATTTTCAAATAATGTGTTAATTAATGATATATCCATTTAATACTAAAGAAATTATCTATTGGGTTTTTAAATCAATTGAGAAAATGTTTAGAGGAAAATTCATGTTAATATATCCCTTCAGCCTAAAATCTATTTTCTTCTAGAACCATGGTTTATAATGAATTATTATAAAATTATGTTTGGATTTCATAAATTATTTACTAATGATATATATACCCATTTTCCATATATAAACATTTTTTCAAAGGAATCCTCTTATCACTTTTTGATGAAGAACATTTTATCCACTTTATTATGAAAAATGAATAATCATTTGAGAATGTATGGAATTACCTACTGTTATGAAAAAATTATTTGATGATCCCATTTCATATTAAAAATGTTATTTTAAATGGAATTTATTTTCCACGAATTCTAAAAATTAATTATTTTTTAATATTATTTTCAAAGATAATTTTTCTCTAAATGGAATATGTTTTAGAAATTTATTTTCAAAATGAAATTTTATTTTTTCTCAATAACGTTTTTAAATTCATTTTTATGGAATTTCAATAACTAAACTACCAGAAGCATTAATTTTACATATGTAAAACTATGTAAATGTTTTATTGGTTCAATCAATATTATTTATTTGGATTCTTTATGATTATTGTTTCCCGGGATAATATTTACATTCACCTCTTAAATTCAATCTTATAGTCATTTATATATGAATAAAATATTTACTTTTTTGTGATTAATAGAAATTAAATTTCGCTTGATTTTCCCTATAATTTATAATGGATATTATAATTTCCTGAAATGGATGTAATTTATACAAATGTTATTTTACATTAAAAATCATTGGATTGACTGTCGAAATATATATAAATTCATATTCTTCACTCAATATAGAAATATAATGATAAGGAACATTGTTCATTGAGTTAATTAGTTATTCAATTTATGAGGAATTATTTTTTCATGATCTAACATGTGAGGAAAAATATTATATATACCCTCGATGAATATGTAGGTATAATGAGGTAAATAATAAAGTTATAACTAAACCAGTTTTTACAAATAGTTTAAACTATCTTGCGAACAGTCTTGATGGTAGATGATTCTTATGCATAAGAAATGATTTCCAATAATTTACCATTTCCGTCATTTAGTAATTAGTTAATATTATCCATGATATTTTCATAAATATTATATATTTTAATTCATTTTAATTTCATTTTATTTAATTTAAAACAAATTAGTTAATTAACATTCCATTTTGATTATTCATTTTCCTGTTATGATATTAATATTATTATTTTAATTATTTTTTATTTAATCACATAATAGTACATATTTATTATTAACCACGATATTTACACATTTATATTATCTATGTATGCACTAAATAAATTTTTATTATTGATTTTATTTTAGTTGTGTTCTGTTATTCAAATTTTCATTTTGATTATGATTATTGATTCCTGAAAACTTCCAGTATACATAACACTTACAGTGAATTTGGGCTCCCATTTTTTTCTTTCCCCAGAATCCATGAACAATACTATAAAGTATATGAACACAATATTATGTTTTTTAGTAATATATATCATATATCCCAATATTTATAAGATGGGGATTTTAGTTTAAAAACTCAATTTTAAAATTAAATAATATACAAAAAATCACTTTATGTAAAAATAAATCAGAATTAGACAATGTTTGATTATAAGAGTAAAAAAATCAGAATGAATATGGATTCAATTATATTAGAGTATATAAATAGGAGTCATATTTAATTTAATTTATTTATGTTACTTTTATTGTATTAATAATGATATCGATAAAACTAATAGAATTGAATATTTGAGTGTGATAACAAACATTCCTTAACATCAATAAATGAATTACAAATTGTACAAAAAGTAATGTAATTTCTATGTATTACT
This sequence comes from Viscum album, assembly GCA_963277665.1. Taxonomy (NCBI): domain Eukaryota; kingdom Viridiplantae; phylum Streptophyta; class Magnoliopsida; order Santalales; family Viscaceae; genus Viscum; species Viscum album. Next base: position 6,931,246 of record OY728129.1, read on the forward strand.
AGAAATGAATTGGAAGATATTATTAATAATCTAAATCATTTAAAATTAAAAAAAATATTAAATAACCTTGACTAATGGTAACCATTATATTATATGTTGAGTAAATTCTATCATTCCTTACCATGAAAATCCATCGATACAATGATTGAATTAAGTATGTATACTTATCCTCGAAAGATAATGATATTATTATCGATGTCTATCTTCCTATACTCGAATATCCAAGATATGATAGAACATATTCAACATCTTCCAATCCTCTTATTCCCTCAATCGTAATAGTGATGATATATGGTCAGAAAATAAAATGTTCTTATGGAAATAACATTAATAGGAATTCCTAAGAACTACAAAATCTCCAATGAATTGAACTAAATATGAGTAAGAAGTTCATACTGATAAATCATCATAAAATATGAGTTACGAAATAAATTTATCTCCAAACTCATAAAAACATTATATTTATAGATATTATCCAAACATTTATGTTTCCAAGTTTCTTGTAATGGCCTCAGAGAGGTTTCACATAACAACCCACTTATAACGGAATGTCTAAAATCGTATTTATTAACACCATTATAGTGATCATGGTATTACTTATTACAAAAATATTGTTTTTTTATTGTTATAAATTTAATTCAATCTTATGAGCATCCTTATGATTGAAAATATGATAATCATTATCTTGGTTATTCTGATTTTATCGGTACCAGTATCATTCTGTTAGTTATTGTTACACTTTGAGTTTTTATGAACAATTTTTTTCAAATAAATTAAATTTCATTTATTTTATGAATTTATATATACACTATTTAAATTGTTATTTATAACCTGAAAATATTAAAACATGTTCATCATTTAATACTGACAAAACATGTGTTACAAGGAATACTGAGTTTCTAAAAAACAACATTTTATTATTATAATTATTTATATAAACCAGTTATAACATAGCCCTTAAACACAGTTATATGAATAGTAGAAACTAATTTTGAACTATAATTTATATTTTTTATATAAATATAACATATTTATAATAAAAAATATGTTTTTTTGTTAATGTAATTAAATGTTTAAAAATAGTATTTTTTCAAATTCACTAAATTTGATGACCATCAATGAACAAAAATAAATTTAATTTCAAACAGTTTGATAATCAAAATTTGATAATATAAAATTTATTTTTGAATTCATAATGTTAAAAATTACCTTCTGTGAACTATTTGAGGTTTTTCCAAAGAACATAATTTATTGGGTGTAAGGATAAAAATTCACAATTTTAACTCAAAACTATATTTGGATAATTTATTTTCATATTTCAATATTATTTAAATTTGGTTTTAAAAATTAATTATATAATTTATTCTAATTTATGCCATTATTTAAATATATATATATATCATAATTTTATATAAAAACATTTAAAACTTTGAAACATTTTCTCTTAAAAAACAATTGTCATGACATGTATGAGGGATTAATTAAAAACTAGATTATGTAAATTATATGTTCATAATCTAGAAAAAAGATTCTATATTTTTAATTTGATGAATTTATAATTTCTAGTTAGTTATAATTCATTTTTAAAAAATATTAATGAAGGAAATTTAATTAATTTCAATAAATATGGTAAAAACAAGCAACCTTGTAGTTAATCATTAACATAAGTGTCCATATAACCTTGAAAATGTAAACAATACTATTATGGAAATATTTTGATCAATTACCATCATGTATCTAATATTTAAATTTATTGGTGGCCCATGATTAAACATATACCTCTCATTAGTGTTTAGCTTTTTATATTTACACGAGTGACCCTCTTTCTTCACTATTAAAGGGAACCCCCATTTTAGTTACAGCTCTCACACCATTATTATTATAATAAAACCTTCCAAAATAACCCAATTTATTTCCTCCATTATTACTATAATCCCATCATTGTGAATATATCCATTAAAGGAATACCTTCGGTGAAAACACAGATGAGTTACCCAAAGAAGAGTTAACACCCTTTCACTTGAACATTTATTTTATTTTATATCTCCCCCTTCTATATAATTACTAATACAAGGAAATATAATATCCTATGTATCATAAATTAACTATTATATTTTATATGGGTTTTACCTATGACATAGACACATCTATAAATTTTTTAACAAACTTACTGATTGTGTGTATGATGGACTACAGCCTTGCGAAAAAATGTTGTTCCTTTTTACATTACCAAACATCGGGGTTGAGAATAATTATGGAAATAATATTTTTATATAATATATATGATATTTTTGATGTATTATATATTATATAATTATTATATATAACACAATGTCATGCTTTACATTTTGTGTGTAAACGATTACATCATTTCTGGACTTGTAAACTACCGCCTCCAAAATGTGATATGGTTCATTAAAACCATAAAGGTAATGTATTAAGGATATTATTAGTAAATATTGTTTATATATATTATATATTAATGATACTATAATGAAAATATTCATATATTTCCATTAATTTCTTTCAATCAATACGATAAAAAAACAGTGTTCATGCATACGTACATCCTACTACCTCCATTTACAGTGTATTTAATTTTATATTTATATCTAATTTGGAATATATTAAAAATATATATAATAAATATATATATTTTATAACTTACGAAAATTAGTAAATCAATATTTATTTAACAGGATCAAGAATAATAATTCAAAACATATGTGAAACATAAAGAGGGTGTTACCGAAAATCTACCTTCAAGATGGAATTATTAATAATTTATTAATATAAATTAATATGTAAAAAATATATTGTATTATATATAGTAATATGGTTCTTATATAAATATATAATTATTTTATACATATAATACATGAGGTTTTAATGATTATGATAATATTCAATACATTTGCTAAAGGTTTTCTCATATTTCTTTTATTTCCATATGTCATGTTCCAAATTCACCAATCATATCATTTTTTAGAGTATATACCGACCATGAATGAATTATATGATTCATATAATTTATTTTATTTTAATTTACATATCCATTTAAATATATCTATTTCATATGGTTTTACGGTTAAAAATTCACAAAATCAGTAATATAGTTTTCTCTGAAATTTATTTCTTGAAACAAATGATTTGGTATGACCTTATATTCATTTACGAGTTTCATATACTTCCGATTAATTTTTTTAATAACTAATATTATTAATTTCATAATATTTTATGCATGATATAAATTCCTTTACTTTCATAGGGATAATGATCTAATGTTACAATGTGTTGGGAGTTTATTGGGACAATCTCATAGTTTATTGGTCTTGTATATTATTACGCTTCGATTGATGAATTATTAGGATCCACCTATCATGGAAGCTCATGATTTTTCTTATGATAGGTTTATTAATGATATTTTCATGTATTAGTGACATTTTTGTTCAGATTGGTTCTTCCACTAATTATGATCATGTTTATAAGAAAATCAGACCTCTTCTTTGTTTTAGGTCGGAAATCCATTTTATTAAAAAATATATGCTTTCATAAATGATTTTAAATTTTATTTAAAAAATATAATTAATGATATATATAATTTTAAAATTTATTCAAAATTTATTTATTGGTATTAATGATTCCTTTATATGTTTGCAAAGCAATTTTTAATGAAATATGTTTTGAAAGATATGTTATATTTTAAAATGCGTTATTCAAAGAAGAAAAAATATTTCAATCAAAATATATTTTTAGAGAATATTTAAAAATTATTCCGATATAATATGACATAAATTTGAGTTAATAATTCATTTATGGGAAAATTAACCAACAGTTTCATTCATATTCCTTCTCAAGATGGTTTTTTATTTGATTGGATGATAATTATCAAAAGATTATTCTCTTCTACTAGTTATATGTCATTGAATCCTATTTATATTTCTTGATTAATATGTTTATGAAATTATTTATCATTCATGAGTTATATTTTTATGAAAGAAACATCGTTTAATGGGTTATTCTTTGATAAAATAAATATGATGCATATCTATTTTCCAAATGTTATGATATGATTTCATGTTTTTGATACACATTATATTTCATGGGTTATGATATAATGGTTTAGGATATATTGAAACATTTATTTATGAATTAAATATGTAAAGGGTTGTAACTATATCCCCCTCTGATTCATTGGGGAAATATTTATATAGCATTATATAAACATGGATGAAATAGGGAGTGAACTCGGTTCAATAATTAGATTTTTCTACATATTTAATCTTGGATGTAATCCTTGATTACTAAGATGGTTATGATATTGAACCATAAATACCAATATGGAATGGACTATGATACCCCCCAAGTTATATTTTGTTTTATATGATGCATTAAATTTTGTAAAAATCATTTTATATGCTTATGTGTCTTCCAATATTCCATGTCTTACTCATATGATATGCTTCCATGGCTTATACAATCTATTCACTTATAATTATTATGAAGTTTAATTTCCAATATTTATTCCTAGATTATTTTTTATTAGCTTCCCTTGTTATTTTATGATCTAAAATTTATAGGATCAGGTTTTCAGACAATTATTATTATGTGTATCCTTATATATATACCTTGTTCACTCTTACAGAGAATCTGATATCGGCCCTTATTTATGAATCCTCTCTACATATTATAATTATATATATTAGTTATTATGTGTATAGAGGGGTTCTATTCATGATGAACCTAGTTGGAGATAATTTAGATCATTTATATACTAGTTTTTATCATCTAATGATTCCAAAGGCACAAAACTAATATAATAATTGAGAATCAATATTTATATTGTAATATGGATTCTGTGAAATTGTAGTAATATAAATTCATGTCATGTGAGGGTCACTATAGTTGGTATAAGTGAAAATTATTTTTTGACCATTGGAAACTATGATTAAAATAACCTTAGTGAGAACCCTCATGAAATATCTATGGTTATGCATATAAATATAGAAAAATTTTAAAAAATTGTCCTGAAATTTTGAAACAATATATAGAAAGTTATTCCATATCAATGGGTCCATATCTATATACAATAATTTGATGTGAAAATAAGAAATATATAAATAATTTTAATAGCCTAAAGACATTGTATTGATCTAGACATGATTGGGAACGGGTTCATGACCGTAGACCTTACTACAAATCTTGTATGAAACTCTTAGTGGACATGCTTTTATAATTCACAAGCTCATCAATAACAATAATTATGTATTTCACTATAATTTATTCATGATTAACCTAGTATACACCTATGATTCCATATAATATAAAAGGTGTTATAATATAGGCTCCCAATAAGTGGCTATTGGTGATTATGTGGTTCCCCATATTGGTAACTATTTCTTACTCTAGATTTTTTTATTGAATGGATAGAACCCAAAGGAACAGTCACTACTAGAGAAATTACATATAACAATGGATCTATAGTAACTGTTTTGTGAATTTTTGATATAGGTATGTTTTTATCCATGGTTCTAATTAAAACATGTGGCTATTTGGAAGCTAAACCCTCTCCGACTCTCTCATATCCCCAGCACATCAGGACCCACCCTACACCCGACCACTTCTATCTCGGTTGCGCTATCCTCTCAACGGAAATTAATCCTTTTGACATCCCTCTTCTACCCTCTTGATTTATCCTCTATCAAAGGTGACCTCTACTCTTTGAAAAAAACCCTTATTCCTCAAAAATATTCATGACCACTTTTCTCTAAGGTATTTAAAATCACGATTCAACCCATAGAATCCGAAGAGTTTGTGGTTTTAGTCACCATATTCATTTAATATCTCTATTGGATACAATTTTGAGAAAAGTCATCCAATAAAAACCAGACTCGGAATAAACTCATTAGACTCATGAAAACTCATTGAATATAATAAGTGAATTTTTTATCATAAATCTAGAGCTTATTTTTACAGAAATAGACCTCGCATTGTACTTGCATAGGTTTCTAATTTACTCTAATTAACACAACCACCCACATCCATGGTGTTATTTTGCATTGATTGGTAGTGATATGTTGATGTGTTCTACTCTTTTTACTATTGGTGTTCTAGTCATCCATGAAACCCTATTAGAAACATCATACCAGACGAGGAGGAAGTTTCTGCCACCACTTACTGATGATCCACAGATTCCCTAGCATCACTGCATTTCTTGAATGTTACTAGTGAAACCTTGGTTATATATATGATACCTACTTTAATTGAAGTGAGAATAGAGATCTATATAGAAGGAATATTATGGAAGCCATAATAGAAAAAAAAACAGAAGATTCATAGAGGGAAAAAATTGAGTGTTCTCATCATTCGACCGACAGTGCCTCGCACACACTATAAAAACCATCCACATCTCAAAAAAAGTTCTATAGCTCGGCTTGACTCTCACTCGTGTCCTAATTAGATATGGGAGTTTACAATAACCCTCTACCTTTCATTTCACATGGGAGTGGGAGTGTGATTTCTTGGGATTTATTATTTTTTACATTTTATTCCCCTACAATGACTACTTCTTCAAGAAACAATGAGGTTTAATTTAGTATAAGATAAATTTTAAATTTTAATTTAATTTTTGGGGGTTATGAATTTATTTAATATGATCATATGATTGGCGTTTCTTTAGTTATTTTTGGTGAGATGTTAATTAGATGTTTTTAATTTCTATAAAAGAGAAGTGGATATTTGTTTGATTTTAAATTAAAATTTGGTGTAGATGATGAAAAAATGTGTGAAAAGTGAATTCTTTATTTTGTGATCTGTATTTTCAAGGGATTATATAAATAACATGTAATTATAAACACGAAATACTAAACTTCATTCATTTATCTTTAAACATACGCTTCATCAACACAGTGAGGGTTTATTTGAAAACATAGTGATGGAATTATTCAATAAAATTCATCACAAATAGATTGAATCACCATGTTGTACTTTCATGTTTTATCAGTTTTTCTTGTAGTGGGTTTGTATCGGGTTGAAGTAGACTATTACATGTCTATGGGTTAAGTCAATGAGTCCTGTTAAGTGGTATTAAAAGAGTTTGAGTGGACTCTTGAGATTAACTACCTTGCTTATATCCCCAATCCTTATCCCCTAACGGTTCCCGAACATCCTTCATGACACTGACCCATCCTCATCCACATCGCGAAACATCACATCACTTCAACCGAATGAGGCAACCCCATCACAATTTGACATATCTGACCCTCCTCCCAGATCCTTCCTCCAAACACGGGACACCTCAATCCCCCCACATATGTTCTTCCTATGTGGCCTTCCCACCTTATTCTCTCACGCACCTCCTATATGACCACCCCATCAAGATGATCATACTCTGATGATTCCATTACATTTATTGATTTCATGTTATATTCATACGGTGATTGAGTGAGTATATCCATATCTTTTGACCTAGTATTATCCATTTTAATTAATTAATGTGAGTATTTATTTATAAGTGTCGATAAAACAAATTGTTGGGCATTTAATTTTGGGTTTTTGGTTTTTCCAATGAAATTTCATAGTCATACAGAAAGTTCATACATGATGTTTTCTTAGGATAACTCAATATGTTCTTCCTTGTAGTCTTTTAGTCATAAGCCTTTTATCCCAAATCCATATCATTATTCACTTATAGTTTTCATTATCAGTATAACTAGTACTATTTTTCCCTATATTTATTGTAATTTATTATTTATTTTATTCTTTTCGAGTATTTCTAATTCAATTTTATAATGTAATTTATATAACTATATATATTTATAAACTAATTATATATCAATTAATATTACCATAGAATTATTATGATTCCAATTAAATTTGATATAAAATATATAATATCATGGTATTATTAAAAATGGTGCAATATCATTATTTCTCAATTGTAAATAACTTTTAGAGTTTTAGGTAATACCAAAATTCAGGTAAAATTATATTTATGGATTTTTTATGTGTTTTTGATAAATTTTTCAGATATTTTATATTTTAAATAATATTATCTATATCTGTAAAAAAAATTAAATTTAAATTTTTCTATGTTAAAATTATATCACTTGGTTGATATCGAATTCTATGTGTGATTCATAAAACATTAATAAATGAAACAGTTATATTGTGCATACTTACAAACTAGTGAATGAAGGAAATGAATTTGATAATATTTTGAATTTTTATAGTTTTAATAGTTTAAATAATGTAATTTCACTTAGAAATTTGTTTATTTCATCTGTACCCATAGAATAAAATATATATTTTTCCTTGGTTGATATTTTAGAGATACAATTAGAGGGGTGGGGGTCTGCATTTGATGATAGAGTCCATAAGGGAGAGTGGGAGTTTCTAGGGGGAGGGGGTGTCTAGTTGGGTATCAAGGAGGGTGGGTGGGTTGTCCAGGAGGGAAGGTGGGGGTGTCCAAGAGAGAGGGGATGTTCACGGGGTCTCCATGATGGGGGGGGGGTGTTCCAGAGGTGGGGATGAGGTGACCACTAGGGAGGGGGAGTTTCTAGGATGGGGTGTAAAAGAGGGGGGGGGGGGTCCAGGAAGGGGGTTGTGTAGGAGGGGGAGTCCAAGGTGGGGTGGTAAATGATGGGTTTTCAATAGAAAATTATATAAAAAACCTAATAGGTCATTTTTCAAACATCTATGTTTTAATATGGGTATTGGAAGAACAAAACAAAATCTAATGTAGTTATAGAAAGGTGTTTTATCAATCCACAACTTTTCAAGATGATTGAATAGATAAGTAGTATTTGGTACACTATTAGTCATGAACACTTCTATAGTCAAACCATCAACTCAACTGGTTTTGGTACACATGAATACTAGAATAAATCTTCAGACTCATTGAAGAATATTTATATTCTTGCACACATCAATTCCATTCTATTTGTATATATATCTAAATGTCTTGTTAATTATACCCTTGGATATGATGAACTAGATAATCATAGTACATGATTACTCTATTACATTATATATTTTCATGACTTTTATCCTCTTTCTCGCATGGTTTTTGATATGGTTTTTTCATGATTTAATTGTTTCAAAAACAATGAATGTGATTTTTATAATATTGATATATATTTTCCTAACGTATTTATATATTAATGTAACATTATAAGAACATCCACCATGAGATGTGGTTCTAGAAGTTCCCTATAAAATGGAAATTACAAAGTATAATGATTTGGAATTCTTATATTGGGACCTAAAAAACTAACCATCATGGTGTTACATAAAATTTATTCATCATATAATATGATATTTCTGGTGTAATAGTTTCTAAAACAACCTATTTAAAAAATTACCTATTTATATGGGATATCATACCCCCAATATATTAATCTATTATATTTTTCTTGATTGTATCTTACCATTAAGCATAGAAATTATATTTACTCGGGATCCTATGATTCTATTCTTATATCCCTTAATGATCTAACATTATCATAATTAATACTAAAAGATATAATATTTCCATTATAGAACACCAAGGTAAAAATAATTTCATTAATGGTATTGGACAATGCTATATATAAAGAGTGTCAAAAATAATAATTTTCATCTAGATATATTAGTAAAAAACCCAACCTTAAACCCCAGACATCATATTATTTCATAAAACTACGTCCTCCTATACACTCTCAACTAAATCAAATAATGATTTTATAGACGGAAACATGTAAAAAATTATCCTAAATCAAGAAACCACTCATTAGTGAGTGAATTACATGGTGAAATAAATCATATGTGGTATCATAACCATAATAAACTAAAAGGTAATGGTAAATATGTTCCTTAACCATATGATTTTGTTTTGGTATTCTACAATAAGGTCTTATTTTTGTGTGCATTACACATTTGTAACAAATAAAATATTCATATAATTATACATTGAACTAAACATAGGTTTATCATTATTCATTCACATTTTCTCCCTAATGTGGTATTATACTCCAGGATATATAATTAATAATGGAATTGAGTCTCTCAATAAACTATGGTATATTGGTGTCCTAAAAATTATGTAAAATGATGTGGTTCATATTTTAAATTTTTTTATAAATTAAAATAATATTTGGTAAAATTTACATCACAACTCATTGTGGATAAATAAAAACAAATTTTTTAATTGATTATTATTATCTCATAAATTTCATGAAAACTATTTTTAATATAGTGAATCCACATTGTTTAAACTCATGATTGACTATTAATGTTTTTTTATTATTTAAAATATTTATGAATTTTCTAATCCATAATATTTGTTATGATGTTTTATTTACATGTTTTTAATGGTAACTTATTATTATATGAAATAATAAATATAATGTTTATTGATTTCCAATATTATTTATTTAATGTATGATTAGGTGGTCCGTCCATGGGGAATGTTCTCTTTATGTAGTTCGGTTTTCATTAAAAATGTATATTTTTATAGGGGGTTCCGTGGATGGAGGAGATGAGTGAATGATGTTCCTTCCATGTGGTCTTGGTGATGATGGTAGATAAAATATTTTTTTGATTTGTGATGTTGGGGTTTTGATTAACTCTCATTTTATAAAGTATTATTGATGATGCATGTTTTTTAATGTATATAATCACTACTAGGTTTTTATATCAAAATATCATTATTCATTTTAATTGTTTTACATAAAAATATTGTATTTGAAATTTTTTGTCACAATCTTCTCCAAAATAAATAATTTTTGTTAAAAAACAAATTTTTTTGGAAGGCATTCTTAGAAAACAAGTCATAATGAAAAACATATTATTAATAATAGTTATTTTTTACTATTTGGATTCATCCATTATTTATAGTAATTTTAGTAGGCTATAAATTGTACATATTAACTCCTATGTTTTATTGTAGTAACATGTTGATAAATTGGGTACTATTTTTCTAGGAATTGTTTTTCTAATTTCATGCACCTTTTTGTTTTGGTTAATGCATTTTGTGGGCATTCTTTTGTTGGTCATGAAAATGAATGATATGTGATGTTTCCTTCAAATTTAATGATTTTGTGTTATAATTAGCTTTAAATTAATACTTTTCAATATACATTATGATTATTGGGATTACAATCACGAGTTCCTCAATGCGAGGATTTTTTTATCATATTATTCATGTAATAATTTCTATATATTGGAACTCATGTTTTCTATATTTTAAATGGTTGATGGGATGTAATTTTTTTATCTTTTGTAATTTTTGAATGAAATTTACTCCATCTTTCCTAAACATATAGTGCATGAATCATCCTTAGTTAGATATGATCTACTTCATAAATATTATACATGACTACTCTAATTGATCATTATATCGTTTCATGGTGAAAAGGAGAAGTAGAGAACCCTATAATTGGGACATGTGAGAGAAATAATATCCATATAGAAAGGGGAGGGTGGAGGGGGTGTATAGAAGAAGGGGGTGGGGAGGGTTCATGTGGGGTGCATGGTTGTTGTGTAGGGGGTCTGTAGGGGAAGGGGAGAGGGCAGGGGCAGGGGGGGTGCATGTGTGGTGAATGGTGGGATGGTGTATGAGTAGGGGGGAGGGTGTGCATGGGGCAAGGTGAGGGTGGGTGGGTGCATTTGGTGTGTGAAATTAGGAGGCGACATGGGGGGTTACACATCAGAAGTTATTTTTGAAATTGTAAATATCTAAAATCATGACTAATGTATATCATACGACATGGTGTCAATATGTTTACCATTTTTCAATAAAATATTATTTTACCATAAAAATCACTTATTTTATTGATTATAATTCTTACACTGATAAATTTACACATATTTCCTTAAAATATATTGATATAATGAAATGGTGATTATTCAAACTATTTAAAATAAATAATTAAGGATTAATTTTCAAATTGTAAAAAAACATAAATACATGGCGTGTTATTTACTGAATTCAATGAATGATTTGTTTATTGGTTTTATTATTTTAAGTTAATTTCTTATTTCACCCATATTTTTTAATGAAACTATGTTGACGTCAACATGATATTTCTTTCTAAATATCTTAATCTTGTAGATGATGTTTCATTTTGATGTTGTTTTCACAATAACTTATACTATTATTTATTTTTAAACTAATCAGGTTCCTCCCACTTCAATTTTTATGATAAACTAATTAAGATTCATCAGATCAGTAACATTTTGTGGAAGTCTTCTAGGACCTTTTCGTGTCTGTTGTGGAAACCAGAGTCAATGTAAAAACATCGTAGTCTAATAGCTAATTATATATACATAACAATTTCTCCTTTTATATGTATATAAGCACATGGAATCAGGAACCCAAATAATGTTATAGGAATGATTATGTATATATATGTAAAAATGAATACGGGATTATTTGATAATTATTTTATAAATGTGATCATATATAAGGATCCTCTTATGAATTTTCAAGGACATAAGGACACCTACATAGAGGTTACGACATCCGTATGTATATATAATTGTGTATATTCCTATAAGATGGATAAAAAATCATAGTGTTTTCACATATAAAAGTGTTACGTACCGAGTGTGTCTTGGATAATTTGATGTAGAGTCCCTATTAATGCCTCTTTAAATCATGAATATTTTAAATTTAATTTAGTTTCCTTCTTAATTCTACTAGTTTATATGAAATTTCAATTCATGAATAAGTGTTAGATAAGAAAATTGTTTTTTTGATAAAAAAAATATTGGTTTTGTAATAAAACACTTCCAAGGGAGGTGTGCTATATGCAAAAACTCATAGTAGTATACCTTACATGGAAGTGTCACATTAATGATTTCATTATACATGATGTCATTGTTATTCAAAAATAACACATCGTACATGACCCTTTTATAAAAATTTAGGGGGTTTCCCTACTTTTTTTAAAAAACATGTTTCAACCAAAACACCCTTTATGTTCAATTGGACATTTAAGATGGAATCATTCTAGTAAGAAAGTATCATAACGACCAAGTCAATGATAAATGAACCCCCTATGATCTTATAAATTAAATTACCTTGTTATAATTAATTGAATGAGTTAAATTGAAATGAACATGGTTAAAATGGAAAATTAGTATAATTTCCTCATGTAGTGAAATATGTAATAGTTACGATGCCTTTCTAATGTTTAATTCTTTGTTATTAAATAAATATGGTTTCTTATTCATGGTTAATTGCACCCTATATTTGATATGTCTCAAGGTAAAGTGCTAAATATACAATTGTTACTAAAAACCTCCACTACTGGGGGTGCATGGTGTGGGTATGGGGTCTGAATAGGGGTGGGCATGGGGTGTAAAGGGGGGTGGGCAGATGGGTGTGCCGGGGTGGGGAAGGTAGCAGGGGGTGTGATCAGGAAAGGGAGAGTAAAGGGGGTTGGGGGTGTGCAGTGGGTAGGGGCAGGGGTTGTGTTGGGTTATGTTGCAAGGGGTAGGGTTAGGGAACAATGATAAGGGACGGTGCAAGGGGTGTAGAGGGGGTGTGTAGGGGGGTATTGTTAATCCGGCCTATGAGACTATAGTGTCATATCTTTTTTCATCACATAGTCAAAAAAAATTCATATTATATATATTTGAATATTTTTAGGAAATGTTTTTTCACATCAATATCTTATGAAATTATAAGTCATATGATCATCAATGTTGTACAACATAACAACGATTTCCATATCATTATGAGTGCTTCTCAAGACTTCACACCCAATTAAATACCATTTATCTTGAGACCGTAGCATTGAGTAATTAATAATTAGAATAAACAAACATCTCTCTAGAAACATAACTATTTAAGTCATCCACTTCTTATTCATATATTATCTTCTTTCATAACTCTAATATGTCTTCCAAAAATTACATTGATCGCTTATAGTTTCTCATAATTTTGTTACTATGTTTTCTCCTAATGTTTGATTGTTTTAATATAATGATCATAAAAAATACTTGGTATTATTCCACAATGATTTTATATTATTTGAATAAAACATACCATGCATACATGAAATTTGACGATTATTGTAAATATGCACCAATGTTTACGAAATGATATTGTAAAAGACCAAATATTGTGGTTTGTCTAATCTGGGGATTCATGATACCACTCTATAGGGTATGTATTAGATGGACTAGGATATTATTTGAAAAAAAATCCATTGTTAATGATCATGTTGTTAAGTATTGGGATATACATATTAATATAAACCTTAATGAAAACAATAAGGTATTCATGCACACCTAGGGCACTATGAATCCCAAAACATGAGGTCTCAATGTTTTAATCAGGATATTGTTATACTTGATCATTTCTACGTTAGTTCCTTTGCAAAGTTCCAACTCCAAGGGCTGTGCATGGGGTGGTTCATAGTTCAATGGTGGTAAAAGGGGTATGTAGGGGGTTATAGGGGGCTCTGTAGGAATGTCAAGGGGGTGTGAAAGGGGATGTGTGCAGGTGGGAGTGGGAGGGTTATGAAAGGTGGGGTGCAAGGGGATGTTCTGGGGGGGAACGGGGGGCTGTGTAAAGTGGATCAACGTGGTTGGGGGTTTTTAGGAGGGTGGTGTCTGTTAGGGGGGGAGGGGTGAGGGTGGTTTGTCTATGAGTTGGGGTTTGTATTGGGGGTTTAGCTGGGATGAGTAGGGTTGTGTGAAAGGGGGGTGTGTAAGGGTACATGGGGGGGGCACGGGGTGTGCAAGGGGGTGTCTGCCCAGGGGGGGCTATCCATGGGGGCTTGTTGTCTGGTGGTGTGGAGCTGCTTTCTTGGGGGTCGTGGTTTTCCAGATGGTGGCAAAGGGTGGGGTGGGAGTGTCCAGGAGGGGGGTTGTAGTTGGGGATTCCAACAAGGTTGGTGTAGTGGGGGTGTGCAGGGGGTTTGTTAGGGGGAAGGGGGTGTTTGGGATCTGTAATGGGTGGTCTGGGTGCAAGGGGGGTCGTGCAGGGGGTAATGTCCAAGGTAGATGATGTCTAGTGGTAGGGGGTCTATCCTGGGGCGAGAGGAGGGATTCTGTCTTGGGGAGGTTCATTGTCTAGGGGGGGTGTATTCTAGGGGGTGGTGTCTATCTTGGGGAGGGGTCTATCTAGGGGTAGGGGTGTCCTAGAAGTGGGGGGGGGGACTGGAGGTATCCAACAAGTGTTGTTCAATGGGATTCCACCACATGTGGTTGAGTTGGGGGGAAGTGGGACTTTGCAGGGTGTGTGTGTAAGTGGTCTGTAGTGGGTGTGTTGGTGAGCAAGGGATATATGAAAGGGGAAATGGGTGTGCATGGGCTGTGTAGTGGGGGGGGGGGCTTTGTAGGGGGGAATGGGTGTGAATGGTTGTGAAAGGGTGTGTCGTCCCAGGTTGTGTCCAGTGGGGGGGGTGTCGGTCTAGGGGATGTCTAGGTGGGAGGGGTGTCCAGGGGGTCTAACCAGGGGATGTGTTGTCTAGGGGAGTTATGGAGGGAGGGAGTCTATCTATGATGTGGGTGATGTATAGGGGCTTTTTTCCAGTGGTCTAAGGGATTTCTAGTAGGGGGGTCTATCCAAAGGGGGGTGATGTCCATGAGGGTTGTTGGTGCTTTCAGGGGGGTCTTTCGGGGGGATTCTCTAGGGGGAGGGGGTGAATGGGGGGATTATAATGTGTAGGTGGGGTGCATGTGCGATAGTAGGGGGGATTTTTAGAGGTGGTTGGGAGGATGAAATGGGATGACACTAGCTGATCAGTGCAATTTTTAAAAACAGTTAATGGCCTATAGCCATTGTTTGCAACTGTGGCTATAGATGGTGAGTGATTTAATCCTATGACATGATTTCCAAACTCTGGCTATAGGGTTGTTCTCAGGGTTTGAACCATTGCTATAATATTTACCCTATAGCCACACCAATATCATCTATGGTTGACTGAACCGTGTCTATAACCTCATTCCAACGTTTTTGGGCATGATGAAACGTTTTAAACTATGACTGTAGCCTTATATTTTATTATTGCATGTAAACATTGATTATGATGGAAATTGAAATTATTGTATACCTAGGAAAAGAAATTATATTGGATATATAATGAGAAATTTCAATTCTATCATAACAAAACAATCTCAATATATGAATCATACTAGACTTAACATAGAGCTATGGATATAACAACATACATGTTATTTCATAATGAGGAGAAACCCACCTTTTTTTAAAGGGCTATACAGTCCACATGTTGAGGAATATTAGATCAAAAAAATGAAATGATATTATCTATTCAATATAATTTAGAACAAAAATAAATCCATTCCGGCTATTTTTCATCTAGAAGACTAAACTAACCAGTGGTGGAATCAAATCAAGAATATAAGATAGAAATATGGAATTGATTCTGTTGTTTTAGATGGCCTCCTAATAATATTTTTCAATAGGTCCCCTCTTCAAAATATTTATACAAATATAGGAAAAGTGTTCATTAAGTTAATTAAATGTGATGATTATTCTTTTGGTAGGTATGAGACAAATTACCAAGAATTTCTACGTATGATTTTGTTATTATCATAATACTTGAAATTATCATTCATAAGTTCATAATTGACATAATGCAGTTTTTGAGAAGGGATATTTTATATAAAAGAACTGGAAATCTATGAATATATTTTTCATTGTGCAATCAATGTTGAAATGAAGGTTGGGGATATATGTTAATATCATGGTTTTGACAAGAAAATAAAGATGTGGTTAAATGGAAAATACACAAACCATGAAGGGAAGAAGATGATATTTCATTTATTCTACACTTGTGGAATGAAGAATATAGGAAATTTTATTAAGAGGAATTATAAAAATTTTACGTAATAAAGAGGCACTCCTAAGGAATTTGATTACCAAAGTGATGGAAATAAGTTATCAAGAAATGTGAATGGAGATAATGGAGTATGTAATTCACCTCCCCCACATTTGTACTACATGTGTAAGGAGTATAGGAATTATTATAAACAATGAACTAACCAATTGTGAATAGTTACTATCAGCATAAGACTACTCTTAATAGAAGGGAAAATGTTAAATCATATACAATAACTATTTATGATGAAAAATGTGATAATGACATGGTTAAAGGTACCCTTATCATTCAATGTAGAACTACTACCGTCTTATATGATTCTAGATATACATATTATTTAATTTCAAATTTTTTTTCTACATTTAATATTATTCCACCCAAATTATTAGACATAGAATTAGAATTTCAATCCCCAATGGTATAATGATTTCATATCAATTATATGAATCCTATCCAATTTATGTTTGTGGGAATGTTCATCCTGTATATCATTCTATTCATCCTCATGTTGAATTTCATGTCATCTTAGGCATGAATTGGATCTCTCTACATAAATCCCACATAAATTATAGAATAAGGGAAGTTAAATTTGATATTTCAAACAAAACTATGTTTTTCTATCAATGTGACTATAAATATGTACATCCTAGGGATATTATATCTAGTGTATGAGTCTTATTTCCCTTTTAGACGGATTTTTATAATAATGGTTATCGATTGAATTGACATAAATGATATGCCAATTGTTTAGGAATTTTAGGATGTATTTTTGAAAGAGTTTTGTAGCCTTTCATCAAAACACGTAGTTGGTGTCTCGTAAAACTCAAACCTAGTTCCACACCAATTTCAAATACTCCTTATAGAATGACCCTAATTATGTTTCCAGAATTGAACAAGAAACAAAATCAAATCCTTGATGAGGGATACATTCATCCAAGTTGGTCACATTGGGGTATACCTGTCGTGTAATTGATAAAGAAATACTAATAAATGTGAAGTTACATAGATTATTGTTGGTTAAACAAGATCATAACCAAGAACTGGTATCCACATACCCGTATTGAAGACTTCTTTTGATAAACTACATGGAGGTCAATAATTTTCAATGACTAACTTTAGTAATGTATATCATCAATTATTGGTCAATAAGGAAGATATACCCCAGATTTAAATCCATAAATTGTATGGAAATAATGAATATATAGTGAATCCATTTGGTCATATAAATTAGAATAATATCATCATGGATTCTATGAATAAAGTCATTATTGAGTACCTCAATCAGTTATTGGCTATCATTATAGATTATATTCATATTAAATAAATCATAAAAGAATTGCATTAAGACAAATTGTTAATTTTACTAAAGGCTCTATGAAAAGATACATTTAATTCTAAATTTTCAATGTGTGAAATTTTTCTTCAAATGTTATCATTTTTTGGGTCATATAATCTCAAGATATGAAATTATAGTTGATCATATAAAGAGAGGGGATGTTATTTTTTTTCCTGAAAATACTATATTGACCTAAATAAATTTTTTCATAGATTAGAAAGAAGTGATCGATGGGTTGTGGGTAATATATCAAAAATATCTATTCCAATGACAATGTTAACACATAAGGGTGACATGTCCTTATGGGTAGATGAATGTGAGGAAAACATAAGGGAACAAAAGTGAAGGTTAGTCATCTAACTGATGCTTATATAACCATATATTAGAGAGGGTTCTATAATCTATTTAGATGCATCCAATGTTGGAAAGGGATGTGTTGTTAAGAAAATAAAATGTTTATATCCCATTAAACATGAAAATTGAATATTCATGATTCAAATTAACCAAAATAGTATTTGTAGTTAGAAGTATTAATTTCTATATTAATGATATAGAGTAATTTTCATTACAGTGAAAATTGACATATAAATTTTGATCCTAAAATTTTAAAATAATTATTCACACAATATGATTTGAAAACACTCTACTGTAGATGCTCAAAGTTGGTAAAGAATTAAAATTCTCAACACATTACCACCCTATGAATGAAAACAAGGTGGCCAATTCTTTGAGTCTAAAGGATCATTGTATCTTATCTATGATAAGGATATCATAAGATCAAATATTTTTGGATTTGAAATGGTTGGATTTTGGAATCACGATTGATAGGGATAAATCGTATCTTTCTCAATTTAATGGTGTGTTATCTATCAAAGTGAATATTAAAGAGGTACAAAAGGAAAATATTGATTTTCCAAATAATGATATAAATACTCCTATGATTAACCTTGATCATGATAGAATCATATGGTTTAAGAACCATGTATGTTTTTTTTCAAAAATTACAATGAAGACAGATATATTATAAGAAGATCACAATTCTTAATTCACTATTCATCCCAGATGTCTGAAGATGTATAAAGATGGGAAATAATAATTATGCTAGAATAGAAAGATGATGGATATAAAAACATTTCTATCTTGGTCATTGTTTATCCAAAATTATACGATTGAATGAAAAATATCCAAGGGGATTCTATATCCATTAACCATTATATAATTTAAATGGGAGAACATCACTATTTATTTGGTAATCGGACACTCCAAAACATCTAAGGTTTTTAAATATATATGGGTGGTGGTAAATCTCAATAAATGTTAAAAAACATCATTTCAATCAGATAAGACTTCTCTCTATATTATCTTTCAAAAATATAAATAAAAAATGTGGTAAGGATGCATGGAGTAAAACATTTAATTATTTTTAATTGGGATCCATTGTTTTCCTCAATGTTCTATATATTGTTTATCTAGAACATGATACAAAAATGATTTTTAATCTTTATTATCATCCCCAAAATAGATTATCTTCTAGAATGAATAATTAAATCTCTAGAGTATATGTTGATATATTGTTCTATGGATTTCAATGATTGTTTGGATTGAAAAAATCCTCTAGTTTAGTTTTAATAAAAAAATATCACTAATGATTTCATGTGGCTATATAGGAACCCCTCTATTTTAAAAAAATGTAGGGATCTGATGATCTTGGATAATGTTTGGGAATTATATCTATTGAGAAGTTAGATCACTAAATTGTTAAGATGTTTATATCCATTCAACAACAAATCAGTGAATGTTAGCATTGAAAAAAACATTATAATGGTAAATTCAAGCATGGAGTTGAACATGATGATGTTGAGAAGGTTTTTATAAGAATATCTTCATACAATAAGTTTATGATATTTAGAATGAATGGGAATAATATTCCTTAGTTATATCATTCTATTTGAAATTTTTGATCATATCTAGATTGAAGCCTAACACATGGGACATACTCTAAATATATCTCAAGTCTGGGATGTGTTCAATGTATCACTCATTAAAAAGAACATAGGTGATCCTCCCTATGTACTCAACTTAGAGGTAACACCACTAGAGTAGTATGAATATTATGAGAAATGAGTAGTTAAAAATTCCATAATATAAAATGAATGTTATATGGGAAAATAATACTCACATGTTAAATATTTTTTTGAGAAATTTCATGTTAGGGGATGCTTTGTAGGAACTTAATGATATCATTAGGATGATTTATCCTAATATAATTTGATCTGAATAAATAATTTCAGTAGATAGATATATTTTATGGGGATAGAATTTAAGAACTAGATATTTTATGAACTTTTATTTAGAAAATTTATATTTTATTGATCAATTCCATTTCATGATATAAAAATTAAAAAATTCATTATGTGAATAAGTAAGTTAATATTTCACTACACACAATGTTTTCTTATCTTTAGATACACAATATATTAAGTTTCTATGAAACAAAATTATATTATTATAATTATATAATCGAGATTTTTTAAAAATATATTATTAAAGCAGTAATATTAATATTTATAAATATATTTTAAAAATTAGTTATAGTGTTTTTATATAAATAAATCAAATTTATTATAAAACATATAATTTTTGATAAATCCCTAATTTGTTTGAAAATGTTATTTTCTCAAATTCACTACATTTTATTTTGCATCTCAAATTCAATTCAATTTATGTCGATAATTAGAATATTTTATTATTACTTATATGATCATATTTTTTTGATATCATAAACACATACAACTCAATTAAGTTTCAATGAAATATTACCCATATAACATAAATAAAATGTTATACACTCTTCTACAATATAAACAATTGAAATATATCCTTCGGGTGGAACATTGTTTCATATAAATGAATTCCAATATCATAGAGAATATATGAAGAAAATTAATCATAGATGAATAAAATGCATATGTAATTTGATTGAATATATTAATGTTATAATAAAGAAAATTATGTTGATACTACCATTATATGTGAGATAACCATCAATAATGTTTGTGTTATCCTATTATAAACTCCCAATCAAATGATCTATTGGATTAAACATAACATTGAAAAATGATGCTCCAATTATCAAATCCAAAGGAAAAAATTCCTTATAATACATTCCTATTATCCTTCAATATCAATTGGGTTTAATTTTATCTCACAAATCCATCCATATAATATGAAAAACCGAAATTTTAACCTATTATATTTTTTTTCGTAAAAACATACACATTTCCAACGGTATAAATTTCATCATAAAAATATTTAAGCCATTGATTTTATGTATACATTACATAATAGGTCTTAGGTAAAAAACTATTGAATATTACATGAATTCTAATCATTTACATTCACAATTCTGATTCTATAATGGAAGAAATATATTTTTTAATAAAAAACCATGAAAATAAAATGTCTATATTCAATTTCAAATAAAAAATGTCAGTATTTGTTTCATATACATCCTTAAAAAAATTATTAGGATATGTTTTTCAATGATAAGTCAACATTAGAAAATATAAATTATGACATAGATTCTTCTACGTTTTCATAACATCATTATTATGACATAAAAATTGAAATTCACTGAAAAAATATTTAAGAAAATAATTTATTTTTTATATAGTTGGGTACCAAATGTATCTGATGAGTCTAAAATACATTCTGATAAATCGTCATCATTTAATAAACCAAAATATCACCAACTATTAATAATTTTTGCATGATCTCTATGTCTAATAACAATCTCTTCAGTGATATAAATTCATTTTTTTACAATGAATCATTAATTGTGAAATTTTTATTTATGAGATGAAATTAAGAATCTAAATGACACATGATTCACTACATTTAGCTATATGGTAATCATATGGGATTGATGTTTAAGTTACCAACTACACATTGATGTGTACTATAATTAATTAAATAAGAAATGTTTTTAGTGAATGCAAATAACTAATAATAATAATTAGAGCATCACCATATTAAAAACTTTTATTGTTGATTCTTCATATTCATCAAAACAAATATCCAATAATAATTGAAATTATTGCACAACAAGTTAAATATATAATAGTATTGTCTTTGTTTCCTATAATTTTATTTCATATAATTAACATCTAAATATTGGAATAATTTTTTTCATACAAATCCATGGAGGTATTTTTTATTTGATTGAAATAACTTGACATATACTAGATGTTTTACTCAGTGTCCCAAATAGATTAAAACAATCCATAGCCAATCCTAATATAAAATTAGTAATATTTAAGGCAAATATGGATATAATTAATTAAGTGATTTCCATGTTTCTGAATCTCTTAGATAACATATAAACCCCATATTGTTTTATTCTGAAATATGAAACTTCATTTACTCTACCATTTTATAATATGAAAAAAAATCACAATATTGGTTTTAATATAATGTATTATAAAACCATTATAGAATTTATTTCTCTTCTACTTCATAGTTTTTTCATTAAAACATTCATCACAATTCATTGATTAAAATCAAATATAACATCATTTACGGTCTTTTAAATCTAGACATTCTCCCTAATTCAATACACAATCATTGGACATGCATGTATATTTTTAAAATTGGGTTCAATTTAGTTACTAATTTTCTTTGTCTCATAAAATGAATGTTTGATCATATCTTGATGTAATGAATGTTTTAAAAATTCCAATATCATCAATTTTTTCTGTAATTTCATATATAAACTTTATATGGCACAACACTAGTAAAAAGGATAATTATAAATAATTTATACGTCATTTTTAAAAAAAAGTGAGTTTTCATTCTTCTAGTAATTCATAAAACTCGTTTTTATATTTATATAACTTTTTAATTATATTAATCTATGTAAAATCATAATGTCACATTTATAATACATAACAATATACATCTTATTATGTATTATGGATAACATTAACAATTTTTTTTAATCTCATTATGAATTATCTAGGAAGTTGATTGATCGTTTTAATTTAAGAAAACAATTAAGAAATGTGTGGTGTCCAATTCTAGATAATATTTTTTCACACATGAATTAGATAAATTTTTTAATATCACATCATCAAAAACATATTTTATTTTCAATAATTATCTAAAATTACTATTAGGACATGGACATTTTATTCTTCATCCTTTTAACTTATTGGTAATCATTAAATAATAAATAATCCTCCCACAATTTAATATGTTGTGATGTATTATAGGGAAATGTAAACCAAATTTTATAGATTTTCATGATACTGATTATAAATTATATAAAGTAAAGAACTATAATTAATTAAATAATATAATGCATATAATTATAAAAATATTATAATAAAAATTCAATTTAAAATAATATTATCATTTGAATTATTTGAATGAAAAAAATCCCCATATATTATTATGATAATAATTAATTTTAATTAATATATAGAACATGTAACATTTATAAACATTTTTAAGTAAAATATATGACTCAGTTATTTTTTTTGAACGTTACTGGAACGATAAATCTAATTTCAGATTTATAAGTTAATAGGATCTATAAGTGTTTATTAATTCTTTAGTATTATAAGAACATGAGGATTGTATATGAATTGATATATTTTTTTTATTAGGTGGTTGGAAAAAAATTATATTTCAATGATTCAACACCAATAAATATTTATGTCTATTATGTGTTTTTATAGGAGGGGGAACTGAAGATATAAAGTATAGGGAGATTATTAACCATAATATCATGATATCATTAAAAATTACCATTATGTTTTTAACATTCCATTAGAAAATATGTGTTTTCAAGCATGTTTTTGAAGAAGGTCATCTCTATATGAGTTATGATATGTATAACATGCCCATTCACCAATAGACACAACCACAATATATTTTACAAAATTTAAATATATAGATCCATTTATTATATCTAAATTATTTACTCATATGTCTCATGTGTTATTTTTATTAACAATTTATTCACTGAACCACAAAAATTTTAATATGACATATAATAATATAGATTATTAAATATGTATTCTCTTAAATGTAATTATTCATTTTTAATTTCAAATAGATTATAATTTCATGTCCAAGTACATAATTTGATGATAATATACAAGAAGTGTCTTATTTTTTCCAATGTATAAAGAATAATTTACACACTTATAGTATAGAAAAATTTGAACACATTTTTCAATTGTGGTTAAATATAAATTAATATTTCAACTACATTAATATAATATTTTCATAAAACAATTTTTTTTCATTATGTTAATTCTTTATATTAAAAGTCCATGGTTGGAATAAAATTGAATCACAAATAAAATTCAAACTGATATCATATTATATTTAAAAGATAATTAAATTTCAGAATAATATATGTTATACATTTATAATAAATAAATTATTCATGGTTGTGTTTATTTATAAAATTACTTCAAATATATAAACAATTTATCAATAGAATATTCCATATTATAAAAAATGGATGAAAATTATTATATAGTGAAATAATTGTTTGGAAATTAAAAAAATATCATTTTTTCATATATTTTAATATATGTACACTACGTAAAAATAATGGTTACACATATTTTTTATTATATATATATAGTTTGAATAAAAAAAGTATTCTTACCTAAATTCTGTTGTCTATGATAGAATATTTATTTATCAGATGTTAGTCACAAACAAATATTGTAGATGATGTGAGGAGGAGCTACTGTCACTCCATGTGGCTTCCATGAGGGGGTGGAGTTACTAACGGGTCATAAGATGATCATAAGTGGGAGAGGATACTTTAGTGTTTTCCTATGAGATTAACAGTTTGGAGGATTCCTATGAGGGGAAGGGTGGATATGATGGATAGTGTGAGTCACACATTGGAGGGTTAGGGAATCTTGATTGAGAGGATGAATTAATTGGGGGTGATATTGTGTAATATAATCTCTATTAAAATAGAATGTAAATATAAATTAGTAGGATTTAAATTTTAATTAATTAACAATATTAAAATATTCTATATAAATCTTAACCCATTCGTAATAAATTTATAGATGTTTCGACCTCAATGATTATTAACAGTTTCATTCAACCATTTCTAATATGCAATATCTAAAAAATATCCTCCAAATTGTAAATTTATTTGCCTGCATATATCTCATCAATATCATATATAAATATTAAAAATATTAATGTAAATAAATGTACGAGGTATTGTTAAAATGATCCATATCACTATATGGAGGTGGTATTCCACATATATGCAAGAGCGATAATTCATTTTCCAATTTGGGGATAATGTAACGAAAATGTGGTCCATTTTTCATAATAATGTTTAAGTACATTTATTATAATAATATCGTTATTTTTGAATGGATACCCAATATATAAATATTTTAGAGGAATAAATATATTTGAATGTATAGGGTTAATATTTATACATTACCCTCAAGAAACCATGATGTATTACATCTTAAAACATGAATGGATGAAATTATGAACAATCAGTGACCTCTATGAAGTGGTTAATCATGTTAGGAAGGTATAATTTTAGTCATTTTCTAATATATAAGGTTCATGTAATGTGGTTAAGAGAGTATAGTTGGTATCATTTTATAAGGAAGGAAGTGGACATGCTTGGAATTTATGAAATTATTAAAATATAAAAAAGTGTTATTAATATAAAGTATATCAAAAATTATGACCATTAAATGATACGAAGGTTTATTTAGATCCACCTTAAACTAATAACAGTAATGAATGTTTTTAAGATATTGTAATTCTTGCATCTAAGGATGGTCCCAGTAAAATATTTTCAAACAAAAATATTGTATAAAACATACTATTTATAAGAGTCATTTTTATTAAATATTAATTTTTATTTATAAAAGTATATAAATTATTATTATTCAAAATGTTTATTCAATTTTATAGGATTGAGTATATAAATTATTTTTAAAATATTTTCAAAATATTCATGGAAAATAAATTGAGATAAATTTTTAGAGAAATGGTTTTTTAAACATGAAACATGATACATTTTAAATATATTTAATGTATAAACAGTTAAATAAAAAATAAATTATAATACATAATATCATTAATCAAAAGGGATTAATATAATTTTTTAATAGAAACATATTTTTCTATAAAAATGCATTTTCCAAAAAAATTCTCTATTTACCTTCAAATGATTTTATTTTAATTTAAACCTAATTTATAAGATATTAATTTATTTAATACATTTATAGAAAATAATTTTTTAATATTTATTTTATAACATTAAAATCATACATTCCAATGACTATGTGAAAAATATCAAATTATATAAGAGAGATTATGCTCCAGTGGTATGACCTTGGAGTTAAATATATGTCAAGATTGTTGTATATTATAACACCTTAATATTTCATTGTATGTTATCATATATAGGATGTGTTGCATTCAACACCATGTTTGAGCACACGAATAACTATCAAACTATCCATTTAAAAAGAAATTATGAATAGTATTGAACACATTATGAAATTTGTTAATATCATTTTTCGAAATATATTTCATTATTGATTTTTGAAAATCGAAATTATCTAATGGTAAATTATTGGTGACATTATAAAAAGATTTAATTTTTATGAAAAGCGTAAAATACAAAATTGTTATTAATAAATAATTTTTAAGTTAAATAAATTTATTTAATTATAAAATAGTAATAGAAAACATATATATATCCAATTTAATTCATGGGAACAATTTTTTTTAATACAATTAGATATACAAAATTTATTTAACTTATAAAGGCCCATTTTACCACCCTTCTAGCCGCATTTTAAAAGTTAAAAAGTTAATATACATTATGGTAATTAATTTATAATTTCATAAAATAACTTATTAAATTAAATGGTGACTAAATTATGATGTAGTACATAATTTATTAAAGGGGAAATAAACTTAATGATATTAATAACATTAAAATAAATATAATTTGAAATATTTGATGCAATGAATGAATTTTTGGGATGATATTGACCTAATACAGATAATTTAATGTATTTTATTTGAAGGAATAAAATTATTATCACATTAACCAAAATAATGTTATAAATTCTATGAAAATAAAAAAAAATTAAAATAAATACTACTTTATTATAAGATATAGAAGTCATAAAAATAAAATGTTCTATAAAATAACATAGATAATGTTAAATATAATATAAATGTCCTAATTTGTGTTTTTTCATTTTATAGTAAACATATTATTCATAGAGTGTAAAAAAGGTTTTTACGATAAAAGATATATTTTTTATATAATCACTAATGTCAAAAGATTAGGTAAATTAAACGAAATAAACAAGACTAAAAATAAATTTTTATGGTATTTCGACACATACCTGTCTTTAAATCTATTGAACTCAAATTATATCCATTTTTAATTTAAAAATAATTTATGTTAATTTATTATTTAATTATATTCTTAATGATCCCTTCACCTCACTTATAAAACGAAACCTCTCATTATCTTTTATTCAGACCACTAAAACCCTATATATCAACCCAAATCAGGCCATATACACTAAAATATTCCGTCACTTTATCTGAGAGGTCATACATCTAAATGAAAGCTTTAAGATGAAGACCTTTTGTGAAAATAAAAAGGATATACTAGAAAGACATGAAATTATTTTTCCATTTCAATTCAGTTTATATTATTCTTGTAATTCCTCTTCTTGTTTTATTTTAATAGTAAATTATATATCCATTATCATATAAATTATATGATATTTATATGATTATGAGACAACCAAATTCATTATTTTAACCATACATTGAAAAATAATATCACTCTATGTGTGTACGTATGAATTACTGTCTTCACGACATGGTGTAAACTAGTTTTCATCAATATATTATTTTGATGGGTATAACAATGATAAAAATAGATATAAATAATAAATACGACAATATATTTTTTCTTTATAATTATCATATCATCTATTTATTTACCCCTTTGCCATTATGTAAACGATATCATCACTCATTTTTATGTATGACTTACCATATCCACAACACGATGAGATTTATCTTTCATTCTAGACATCCACGAATGATTGAAAATATATACATATATGTCTGTATATTAATATGTACGAAACATATAACATAATATTTCTACTATTATATAAATATATATATGTGTGTGTGTGTGTGTTTGTGTTTCTATCATTCACTTCCATCCATTCAATACGATTAGAAAACAGAAATAATGTTCATGTGTATGTATGACCTACCATCTCCATTAATTGGGAAATCATTTATTTTACCTATCTACTATATACATTTATATAATAATTTTATATTCTTTAAAAACATTTCATAATTTTTTGAAATTATTTAATCATGACCTATATAATAGGATCATGAATAACAAGTGAAAACATGTATGATAAAGAATGATATTATTACCCAAACATTGAATTATTAAATGATGATGTAATATACTGTCTTCAATGAATCATATATGATATCATAAATATTATTATGAATATAATATAAGGTAGTAATATGTTTAAAATCATTATAAAATTGTTTCTAACATGTAATTATAACATCATACCTAATATAAGGAAAATTATAACTCGATTTCTATTCATTTAGTTGAACATCTATGTCATTGATTATGTTTTTCTATTTCTATGTGTGAATTAACTATTTTTTATAATAAATATTAATTTATATGTTGTGAATTTATATTTTTTGGAAAAAATTCTATCATTGATTTATCATCACTCTAATGAAACAATATTTGTATGGGTATTCTGTCTCACTTTTAATTTTGGTGACATATAAACCATGTTCACTACCTGTGAATTGTGTTTGGTGAATTTACAACCCCTATTATCTTTTAAATCATCAATGAATATATCTTCATGGCATTTAATGATTAATTTTAATATTTTTGAATAATTATTTAAATTATCAATGTGGTGTGTTATTCGTTGTATTTTTTCCAAATTAATCCCTTCTCAATTTCAATATTAATGATATTACAATAAGTATATATTTTTATATATACATTATTATAATTAAAATTTTATGTATACTTTTAATTTAATTCAAATTTATTAAAAAGGAATATATTTTAGGTTTAATATAAGGTACTCTTTAACTAAAACTTCTTTTAGAATGTTTTAATGATTTATTTTTCTAAATATTTCTCATTAATGTCAGTGATTTCAGAATCGTTTAAATGATATATTTATATAAACATGATTTATTTAAAATTTTAATAACTCTAAAAAAATTCAATGTGGTATGAGAAAATTTGATTAAAAAATATATTTTTAATTTTATTCTTTTATAGGTTCTTAACTTTTGAATAAACAATTTCAAAGAAACGTTTTATTTATATCATGATATTGTAATGATGTTTTTTATTATTGTCATTGATATCAGCATAATTTTTTGTATTGTTTTTTTAATTGTGGTTTATTTTTTATGATACACTCTTCCATATTGTATATAAGGATTTATGATATATTCTCAAGTCAATGTCAAATTTTGATACCATTCATGGTTTATGGTTAATGTATTTACATTACATTTTCTAGTTTTAGTAAGAATGTTTATGTCTGTTATGTTTCCCCATTTTTATATGATGACTACATTGAAATTAGAAATTTATGTATTGGGGACCTTTGAATGAATGTTTTACAGGTTTTGGATGAGTTATTGAAAGCCCCTTGATTCATCAGTACGTCTTCTGAGATGCAATCAGTTGGTGAAAAAAACTTCATGTTTGTTTCCATGTTGTTATTGATATTCAAGTTGATAGATCATTACCTAAATCAAACATGTTTATACCCATATACATAAACAATCATTAGGTAATATCTTGATAGTAGCTAACATGAAGATATATAATAAAATTTCATACATATTATATTATTTATTCCCTTATAATGAGATTAGTTTTTGATATTACATGTGATTATTGAACTAGTAGAATATCCATGTGAATATTTATATGAAATAATTTGATTATTAATTATATATTATGTTCCATATTTTTCTAATATAGGCATTTTTCTAGTTTATAAATTTAAAAAAAATTATGCTTATTTATGAATGATTCTGTAATGTTGATTTCCCTCACATTGCATATGAGATCACCCTTTTATTATGTTTTATTTTATATAGACCCCAATAAGTTCTTTCTAAATAATATTAATGTTTAAACAGTGATTATAAAGGAATTTTAAATTAATTATCTATGATTCATATTATATTTTGATTTCTAATTCAATGACCATTTATGTAATATATTTTCGAAGACAGGTAAATAGATTGGTCTTTCAAGAATTTTATTCCCTGTAACTATTCAATTGTATTAAAAAATTCTTCATATTCGGGAATCTAGGGTCTACGAATTATATTTGGTATCAATGAAAAAGTAGAAACAACCTTGGAAATTATATTTATAAACCATGTATTAGTTAACATAACCCTAATATAACCACTAAGAATATTTATTTAAGAAC
Source organism: Viscum album (assembly GCA_963277665.1). Lineage (NCBI taxonomy): Eukaryota > Viridiplantae > Streptophyta > Magnoliopsida > Santalales > Viscaceae > Viscum > Viscum album. The sequence continues at coordinate 6,961,998 of OY728129.1, forward strand.
ATTCAAGAAATTTAAAAAATTGATAACATTTGGGTCATCCTAGAAATTCATTAATTTATGGATTCTATAAGTGGATTTAGTTCGAGTACATATGTACCTAAGTGTATAAAATATGACATGGTGTTCCGAGCCTAACTCCGGGTAATCTAGAACATGAAAATGGTTTTACTGTTCACCTGGTTTGATAGTCCTGAGAGATATGCATAGGATAATTCACATTTTATTTTCAAACTGATTTGAAGTATTTTAATATAAGATGTCATTTCACATATGTGGTTTATACTGAGGTGTTTTTGATTTAAAATAAGGTTTCATGATATGCTTTAAATGGTTTTATGACTCTTTTTACTCATAAAATTATATTTGGTTTTAGTATAGGGATGGAAATAAAAGGAATTATATTTACATTCAATGTGGTGGACATGGTGCAAAAGGTGGTCTCAATGATAGAAAAAATAGAGTATTTATAGGAGTGAAAGATAGTGTTTTTATACATATATCTATTTCCAAAAAATATGATTAATGACTTATTCCTTGACCAACTCCTGAATTCACCAAATAAGAGAAATAAAATTAATTCTATATTCAACATTCATGGAGTCATTGAACAACATAAATCTCAATTTCTATCAAGCCCTAAATGTGTACGGAGTCACCTAAGAAACTTTCATAATGAAACAATGAAATGTTTTATATATGGGAAAGAATTATATAAAGAAAATAATCATCATGTAAGAATGAAGAGTATAATTGTAATAAATTACATTGATAATTATAATCCATTAGTATATATTTTCCCTAAATCATATGGACATGTGCATTACCTTAGTCAATGACCTTTATTCTCTCGGATTACATACTATCCAAAGAAATATCGATGTGGAATGAAATAGATTAGGAAATGATTAAAATTATTTAAAATCTATTGATTATGGAGATTATTTTAAAGAATTTGTTTATAATAGTTACCTATGGTATTTTTAGGTTAAAATGTTATTTTCTGAATAATTCTCTATTTTTGAAATAAATAAGAATTAATGGATAACCTTTAGGGTTCATATGATATTTAATTTTCTAGATAATTAATCATCATTACATTTTGTGATGAAATATGATTGATCTTAGAGAACATTTTTGGTTAAAAGATAGTATTGGTATTTTTGAGGATTTTATCTCATATTTTTAAGGTTTTAAAAATTATATATTTTTAGAAAAATAGATAACATTCTTTATTGGTGACAAACTATCACATCTCACAAGGTTGTGGGAATCGAACACCCAACCGATGGGATACAAGGTTGTATCTCTTACAACTGGCCTACCTGATGTCCCCCATTAGTATGATTTTTTCATTAAATGGTTAGGTGGAATAAGAATAATTTTATTTTAGGAACATATGTTTTATCAATAGAATATACAAGGTATTGGAAAATGTTTTCATAATTATTTGAAAAATGTTGTTTTGGAACACGTTCACTATTATTAAAACATTATATGATTAAGGTAAATATATTAATATGAGAATTTATTTGGTGTGTAATTGTTGGATTTTATTTTTCAATATTATTTTAGTTATTATGGACTTATTGAGATTTGGGTAATTTATGGAAATTATTATCCTATATTAAATAAAATTTGATTAGGTAAATTACATTTTTCCAAGAGAGATTAGGAGTGGTTTATATTATTTACTGGTAAATGTAAAAATTTACCCTAGAAGACTATGTAATCAAATAATTATGAATTTTGGATTTCAATCACAGTTTAGATTATTTGGATACATTTTATGTTACTTCTGAAAAGTGACATGATACCCAAATGGGGGAGGGGTGAATCGGGCTATGTATATTATTTTCTAAATTCTTCATCCCTAAATATATCATGACCTATTTATTATAAGGTTAACATTATAAAATAAATGTTAATGATGAATTTATTATTTTATTCATTATTATATAATGATGCGTTGAATGTAATTTAGGAATGAAAGAAAAAGGGCACAATGATTTATAGCCTGTTCACCCTTACTAGTCCTCATCTGAGGATAATATGAAGACAATGTTCCGATTGTACCAACATCACTAAGGATCACTGCAAATATTGATGGTTCGAGCTACATCTCATCTATACAAAGGATCATTACCATTACAAGGTTTAGAGTTTTCCCACATCATTCAAATGGTTCACTTCTTATGTCCCTTTCTCTAGCTCAATACTGCTGGAAAGTATCATCAACTACCACATAATTTTCTCATATATTTTTAATGGATTCAAACACATTTTATGGACTTGTTGGTCCCTTTATTATATCTAATAAATACATATTTGGTTTTATAATGACACTCTTTTGACGTTCTGCATTAATCCAATAAATGAATAACATTTTACCAAATATGTACTTGGAAAATCATTATAAAAAACTTCCATGATGCTCACTACCATCGAGAAGATCCTCCTTCGTGAAACTCAAATTGCCTTTGTGAAGAATCTTCATTCATGAAACTCCTCTAGCCTTTGTGATGATCGTTTGTTTCAAAAATCTTACTTATCTTTTTTGAATTTTCTTACATTTAGGATACACATAACATTAGGTTTTTCTATTATATTATATGAATATTTATTTTAATATCACCTTCGTGAACCTCCCTCTACATACCACCCTTTGGGAGCCTCCTTCATGGCTCAAGAGGCTTAAGATTTTTCATTAATTCTTGTTTCTATTCATGAAGGGGGTAGAGGCATATTTATAGGCCATCCAATAATTCTAGAACCTTCCATCCACATTAGAATCATTCTATGGATCTCTCTTTTTTCTTCCGTGATGCTCTCAATTTATCAATGTTCCATGATGATTTTTCATTCATGTTTCTGATCATAATCAGGAGTGTTTCAAAAAACCGTTGTGCCACCACGACGCTCCAGTCATGATGAACCTCACCTTCACCATTCACAATGCTCATTCATTTTCACTGAGATCATTGTATACATTCATTGGTCCTTCAAGAAACACTATTCATGTAGAAAAACATCACAAAATTCATGAATTTACCATATATTAATCTAGTTTTCATGAAAATTCACTTTTTAAGAGGCAAGACATTGTCCAAAATTGGGATCCCATTAACTTGGAAAGCACTAGGAAGCAATGTCACCATGTGTACATAATTTTCTGTACCGCTTCTAGGAAATCTATACCTTCTTCATGGATCTTTTTAAACATACATTTTAAAATATATCTTTCAAATCTACAACTTCACTTTGAAACCCGTTTTTTCAACAAACACAATCAACCCAAAAATACTGCAATGTTACCATGGATGGGTTTCCACAAAAATAACCCCCTATTGTTTTGTTGGAAAATCATCATATTTTGATCCAACACTGATGCTCCTTCCTTCTTCTTCCACCATTCACCTCTTTCAATTCAAATAATGATTAAATACTTACTCAGCGGATAGAATAAACCCTACATGAGTCATGATTGGCATGAGAAACAATATTATCAGGAATATTTCATCAGTGAATCAATTCATTCCGAAAACCCTCAATTAAATTCATCATGAACACCATATATCATGATATATGTATTATGATTGATCACATTTTCAATCATCTGATTTAAAACACCCATATCTTTTTTCTCCCACTATATCGCCACTTCACTTGTAAACTACACCCAGTGTCTTAATTATAACATTTTATTCCTTTTAATATTCATACCCCCCATGTCAAAAAAATATATTTCCATCCATTTTAGGAATGAAACAGGATAATAGAATAATAAAATCATAGTAGATAAAATAGACTATACCTCCAAGAAAGGGGTTACCACATATACACTTTTTCATGTGTGGGGAGTCGACTGAATTTTCAGAGCCAGTCGATGCATCCCAAATTATTCTTTGGGTAAGGACTTTGTTAGAATGTCCAAAAAATATTGTTCTTTATGAAGATATTCCATCTTCAGAATCCCTTGGTCCACATTCTTCTTGATATTATTATTGACAATTTCAATTTGTTTTTTCCTTTAGTGATGGTGTAGATATTATTTAAGAGATATAGAACATTAATATAATCATAGTGAATTTTGATTGGGTACTTCACTTCAACTGCCATATCCTCAAACATAAACATCATCCATTATAACTTTGTTCTATCCTGAGTGGCCGTAATATATTAAGCTTATATTGTGCTAAATGAAATTCAATCTTATTTATTACATAACTAAGAAATAGAAAGTCCTAAATGACAAAATGAACCACCTGATGTTGATTTTCTATCTTATTCTAAATAAGGTTAATCTTAAACTATATATTAGAATGATTTTTTCAAATATTTTTCAGTATATAATAATACAAAATCCACCATTCCCTTGATGTAACGAATTATTATTTTCAATAAATTAATGTTACATTATTTGGTATTATTTTGATATCATGATTCTAGACACATCAGAAAACAATATTTGGTCATGTCACAATTAATTACAGCAAACATGCAATGATATACCTAATTTTTTTGACACCTACCGCTTTTCCTTCATCATCCAAAGATAGTTTCATCTGAGTATCCACTATAGTCTTTATCTCCTTGGAATTATCTATTCCAAAGTACATAAAAAACTATTTTTTATAATTTTATTAAAAAGTTAATGTTATGTTATTTGTGTTTGTTGAAAACACCATCATCCTTTGATAAATATCGTTGTTGAATTTGATAATTTAATTAACTCCCCCATGATTGAAACTAAGGTTATTCAAAAAAATTATTGATCCATGAATACCTTTCTCCGGGTTTGTTCTCTATCACATACACATCATTCTTTAGAAAACCCAATCTACTATCAATTCCATGAATGATAAATCCCACTCGATTATCAATGTACACTTCTTATTCTAGAACCACATTCAGAAATGTTGACTTGAAATCCATTTGAAATACATTCAATCTTTTTTTCACTGTTATGGCCTACAAATGATAGTTTTGTCTCCATCATTTCAGAGGTTGAAAATGATTCATCAACATTGATACCCTCTATCTGGGAGTATCCTTTGTACACTATTTGTGCACTGTTTCGAATCACTATGACATATTCAAATAGTTTATCCATAATGAAATTATTATCTGTTGGACTCTATATAATATACAATGATTTATTATTCTCTATTTATTCAACCTCTTTATTCATATTTTCAACCCAATTCATCTCCAGCTTCTTCCTCTAACTCATCATTATTATCTTTTTATGAATCATTATTTTACACATCATGTCCATATTTGTTTCTTACCTCATTAACATTATGACCAGTAAAATATAAAATATGATATAGATGATTCTAATCAATAAATTCTATACTGAAATAATTCCCACCAACTACTTTTAGAGAATCTTGTTAAGCCATTGAAAATATTCTCTTGAATCTTCATAGTAACGAGAAAATAATCATATAATATCATATTATTAGAAATAAATTGATAATCATGAAATGCAGGTGTTTTGATGGTTCCCCCATAATATGACTTCATGATGTCAGAAAACATAAATATAATGAATTTTATACCATTGAAAACATGCATTTGATTATGATATATAATTCTCCCCCTATGATCTGAAGTTATTCTTATTGTTAGGCCCAATATTTTTACTGAAGTAATTTTTCTTATCCATCATCATTTCTTCAAAAATTAATCATAGAAATGATCCATCAAAAAACTGCTAATCATAGAGAGTCAAAACATATGTAGAAAAGAAGAGATAATTTTAATAACACCACCAATATCTGTTACACTAATATAATTTTACATATCTCATGATGATATAGAGAATTAACTCCAATCATGTAATTATTCTAGATTTATTCTTCATATATGGTAACTGATTTGAATCAGATGAAATTCAATAGTATATCACATCACCATTTTTCACATTTTAATGCCACATACCATTGGATAATATCATTATTTGTAATTGAAACACATTAACATTAGTTAATATAATTAATACACATAGGGATAGACGTTTCTTTATAATCCTAATGAAGACGATTTTGGTCGATCATTATAGACCAATCATTTGATAATATCTATCAAATAACTGTACACATTCTATCATTTTTTCATCTACCCACCCAACCTCAATTTTTCTATACAAATGACTATACATTAATTACCCAATTTCTATGTATTTTTTTAATAAGTAGATTTTGATGTCATTTAATTTTTTATAACATGCAGTATAAACCCGCTAGTACAATTTTCTATCATTTATTTTCCTTCCATAAAACAATTTTTATTACAATTTTTTGAGAGGAAATTTCAATAATGACTATATTATCATTATAATTTCTCAATTGGTTGTGTCTTCCCACTTATTTCAAATCTTCCCTTGTGAAGCATGTGAAAATTTAGAGGAAATATTTATCCATTTTTCGTTTTTTAGTTATTTGATTCTCCATAGTGTTTCTTGAAGATGGTTTGTTCTTAAATTAATTTACATTTTTCTTACTCAAAACTTGTGTAGGCCCTCCCTTATTTTTTCTGGTTCATTCAAATTATATCTTATATATTTTATTGACTATAGAGTAGGAGGTGATTGAAACAAACATCATTAAACACATTTTGATTCCCCTGAGTTTGTAATCCTTTTTTTCAACATACCATTTTATCTTCCAATATAGGCCTATTTGTTTTACACTGCCAGATGTTGGGATCTTCTTTCAAGTTCCATTTTCTTCCCTTATTTCTTCCATCTACAATATCATACTGACTATCCAATATTTGAATATTGTAATAATATCCCATTAAAACATTTGGCATGTTATAATTTCATGTTCAAGATGTTGTTGAATTAAAAGTTCTTTCTTTTATATTCATACATTTGTTTCTTTGTATTCATGTAACATAAGAATCGTGTGTACATGTCTTTCACAATAATATCATCGAATTGTTTACTTTTTATGAGTGGAATTTCTTTCAGAATTTTTAAGAGGCTTATTTTTATTATATTATTTTCCAATATTTCATCATTCACAATATATAATATATTACAATTCCTAAAAACATAAGCTTTATATTTGAAAATGCGTTCTATCGAAATAAAAAATCTATCATTACATCTGGTAAAGTCCTTCTTAGGTCTGTCTCCAGCACCACCATGCTTTTTCATACATTATGATCTTTTCTCATCTCTCCCCCAATATTGAATTAGAGGGGATCATAATATCAAATACCTTATTTTTTAAAACATTATGGTATTTGAGTTTAGAAAATATATTCTGGTATTTGTTCAAAAATTGATTATTTTCTATTCAATTTATTTTCACCTGCTAAAGGATAATAAATTCGAATGTTCAGGTAATCCATTATTTTAGTCTTTCCATTCGAATTAGATTTATACACTTATTTCCTCACTGATTCTATCTATTCACCTGGTTGTTGAATCTTCATATCTCTTGATTTATGTTGATCATTGAGTTCCTATTTGAGATTCTTTCAACTATTCAAATAATCTTGAAATTCACATGTATTATTTACAACTATCTCACTATTCTCATTCATTTTAAAATTTTATTGAGAAACATAATATGAATAACTTTTATTCACTTATTTTATCCTTTTGATAATATGATCTAGTTTAGAAACAAATTTAGTAATATCATAATTTCATGATTTTAGACTGTAGGTTTCATCTGACCTTGGATGTTATGCATTTTCATCATCCATGGGTTTTTTCTATCATTGCAGATCTCTTTTTCTTTTTTTCAAGCCTGGAATAGTTTTTCTCCCTCAGATCGTTAGCCAAATCAATATTCCTTGGATTCAAAACTCTTATCTTTTTCTCCATAGTTTCAAGTTCTTGGATCCAGATGTCTATAGATTTAGTTTCATCATCTAATTCCATATCCAATTCATGTTTTTCATAGAAAAAACATCAAATTTTTTTGACATGGAATATCATTAGAATCAGATGTTTTGACATCACATTGAATTATTTTTTCTTCACACATGCATACCTCATCACTGAGTGAGTCTATCGTTTCACAGTCAAATTCATCCAAGTATTTCTATAGTAAACTACTGGATTCCATAAATTGAATATCACTTTTTATACAAACATTTCTATACATTATAATTTATCATGACTTCTAATTATTCATTGATGTTCATCTCTTTCCTATGGAACACCTAGATATGAGTAGACTAAAAAAAGATATATAAAAGAAATAAAATTAATGAATCACTCCCTATAAAACAATTTTTATGTCCAAAAGGGTACTAGATACCCTTATAGGTTGGTGAATCAGGGTATGGATATTATTTTCAAAATTATTCATTAACCAATTGATCTTGACCTCTTTATAATAAGGGCAAAATTATTTCCACATCAATGATAATGAATATTTTTTTATTCTCTGTCTAATAATGATTTTTTGAATGTAATTCAATAAAGAATTCCTAAGGGCATATATACTTTTACATGGTTCAACCTTATTGGGCTATATCCAAGGAGCATACAGTGACAATGTATTAATGAAAACAACATCACTAATTGTATCTATAAAAATGGATGTTTAGGATAGATCTATTTTATAACCACGCTCACTGCCTTTACAATGTTTCAGGTTTTCTCACCACATTTGAAAGAGTCACACACTATGACTTTTTTTGTGGCTCATTGCATGTGCAAAAGATCATTGTCTTCCTTTACCATTTATAAATTCTATTTTATGTGATTCAATCGGTATTTATTTAAATTTAGGACCCATAGTTATATATAATTTATACATAATTAGTTTTATATGGAAGCACTATTGATGTTCCACTTTCAAAAAATCGAAGAACACAACATTAACAATAATGTACTGGGAAATGCCTAGTAAATGTCTTTTGTGAGGATCACTACCTTCGTGATGCTCCTCATTCACGATGCTCAAATAGACATCCCAAGCACATTATCTAATAAATCTCAACTATACTTTACGAATATAATACCTTTCTTGAAGATTACATAACCTTTTTAAATTGTTTACAATACCAATGCTTAGAAAAAATAGTTGGAATTTATAGCCTTTGCGAATTTCTTTGCATATCATCTACATAATCCATCCATAAAGAACATCCATCGCGATTCAAGAAAAATAATATTTTTTACTAAGTCATGGTACATATATAAAAGAGGTAGAGTCATATTTATATGTATTCCATAACTTCCAAAAATAGAAATCCATGTCTGCACCATTTTGTAGAGATCCTTTTATCCCACCATGAATCTCCCAATTACAAGAATCTTCATGACAATTTATCATTCATGATGCTCATCGTAAATACAGAGTGAAATGATAAACCTTTGTGCCACCATGATTCTCTACTTCTGATGCTCTTCACCTTCTCTGTTCATTACACTCGTTGATGTTCAAATAAAACACCCTCAAAATTCGTTGATCCATTGTAAAACACTCTTCATGAAGCCAGACGTCATGAAATGTATTCCTTACCCATATTTTAATATGGCCTTCATGAAAATACATTTCTTCATGATTTACGGGAAAGTTCAAATATGGATTCACAATGTGTGTGTAACATTATCTACCACTTCAAGAGAATCCATTCATTCATCTAGGATCATTATCAATATATCATGTCAACAATATCTTCGTAATCCATTAAATACCTTGGAAACCATCTTTTTTGACATACAAAATCAACCAAAAATATAGAAATGTTACCATGTTATATTTTTTACAAATATTTTTAGGGATAGTTATTTGTTGATTGGTCTGTGTTGATCATTGTGAATTACTATTGTATCTTGTATATTAATAGTTTACTTTCTCCATAAAATGGATTATTATTTTCTGGGAATTATCTTATGGTATGTTAACCATTTATATCTTTAAATGTTTCAAAATAGGATAAATAAATAGCTAATCTTTAAGGATATTTTTGATTCTCTAAAAATTTGATCTAGTGCTTAAAGAATGAAATATTTATCCTGAACACTCATAAATTAGATAAAAGGATGACTTTGTGGTGGATGTTGATTATTGAATGAAACAATACATATTAATTATGTATGAATGTTTCATTATGTTAATAGAATTTTATGTAAATTAATTCTAAAACACCAGTTATTAGATCATAAAACCAAAAATAAATTCATATTACATTCTTTTTAGATGAATTAAATGTTCCTTAGAGCTTCACAAATGTCTAGATTTTTTATTGTCAAATTTTTTCTGACTTTATTCTCTTTCACACTTTATCAATACATTATGGTTATATTTAATTTCATTTAAATATTTTTTTACATGGAATACTAATATTTCTTATCTATGTTGAACATTATACTTCCCTTTTATTATTAAAATGGATTGCTCATTATTCCATTTTACAATGTTGGATTCCAATAAATGTATTTTTAGAAGTCCAGACAATAGATACATATTCCAAGTTCATATTTCAAGAGAATAATTTATTAAACATGGGGATAATGTGGCACCCAATGATTTCATGGTATGCTATTCTCAATAGCTTTTTTTCTTGTAACACCGAGTTCAAACACACCACGTCCTATAAAACTAGTCATTTAAAAAATCAGTTATTTATTGTATTAAACATATTATGAAATTAATAAATTTTATTTTTAATTATTGACATAATATTTGAATTTTTATGATTTGAATTATATTTAGTTGATTTTTTAAAATTTTCAGAAATGTTAAATTTTTTATTAATAATGAAAAATTCTCCATTATAGTTAAAAACTGAATTTTTCATTTAAATAATTATAATACATTAAATTTAGTATAATGTAAAAATAGATTAATAATACAAATATTAATCAATTGTAGCTCATTTGTACTATTTTTATAATAAAAATAGATAAATAATTTTATTTACTTTTTAAATGTCCCATTAACCCTCCTTCTTTCCACATTTGCGAGATTTGCATTAAACATAATTTTACAGTTCTGTGAAATAATTTTTCAAAAATATAAATACAATATTTTAATTAGTATGAAAAAAATTCCAATATGATAAAAATAAATTTCGGGAATAGTAACTGTCGTAATTTTATTTACCATAGTTAAAAAAATATATGGTAGTTGAAGGTAAAAATAATATTATAATAATATAAATTTACCTTAATACTTTTTGTACAAATATTAGATGACTATATTTCAAAAAAATGTATCTTCTAGTCTATTTTGGCACCACTTGGTGCTATATAAGTGACATTAAGATATTTATAATAATTTATTTAATGAAAATCAAATTTTTTTATACTTTTTTATTTAATAGGTAAAAATATTTTAATACGAGTTTTTATAAGTGACACAGTCGAATATATTTTTTTTGGAAATATAAAATTATTATATAAATTATTGTAATATATTTTTAATTTTAGAAAAAAACTAATTAAATTCAATGTTGACATGTTTATGATATAGTAATTGATTTCCTAAAGGATGAATTGAAAAAATTAAATTAATAAAATTAATATACATATATTTTGAAACATTTTATGACATCCACGAATTATATAGATGAGAATTTTTTACTTGAGAGGAGTTAAATTTTTTCATTTGACGTAATCAAGATTTAATGAAATTAACAAAAAACATGTATTAAATAATGTAAAAATTGAAATAAACTAAATTTTAAAATAAATACTAATTTATTAAATGGTAAAAAAGTTATAAAAAGAGAATGTCTAGATATATAAGAGGTATAATGTTAAATATTTCATAAAATATCCAATGGGGGTATCTATTATCATTTTATAGAAACAATATTGACCCTATAATGTATAAATACATGTCGTTACGAAAAAAGATAAATTGATTATATATGGTTAATATCAAAAATTAATGTAATTATATAACCTATAAATGAAAAAAATTATTTTTGAGGGTATTTAGACCCATTAATATAAATTTATCAAATTAAATCTCTCTGGATAAATTTATATTTGAAATGTGATTAATGTTAATTTAATACTTTATGATTTTCCCTATATTACCCTCACTTCACTTAAAAACTGAATATATCATTCTAATTTATTCTCACATCTAAAAACCATTAGCTCTATAAAAACATGAAAATTTCATCTCCAAAATTTCTAACACATTCCTTGAGGCCATCATAAACGAATAAAATCACCCTTGGATTCCCTTTTGATCATATCAAAAAAAGATACTTGAAGAAGATGCAACTAATTAATCATTTCAATATTATTTCTCATATTATTCGACATCATATTCCTATGTTGATTCCATACTAAATAAAATTTTCCAATATCATATACATGAATAAATTTACTAATATTATAATACAACCATATTCCACCTTTTATATAGTATACAAAATAAAATATAACCATGCAGACATATGTACGACTTACAATCTCCATGCTATGATGTAATTTTTTTCATAAATAAATCATTTGGATGGGTATAAAGATAAATACTAATAGACATAAACAATAAATATGAAATGATATTGCATATTTATAATTAACTTACTATATTTTTTCTTACCAAATTACCATTAATGAAATGATATTTTCCCTTGTGCATACGTACGAATTTCTATCTCCATGTTTTGATTAGATTCATCACCCACGTTAACAATTCATGAATGATTATATATATATATATCTATATAAGGATTATATATATATGAATAAATAAAAAATAAATTAAATAATAATTCTACTAGAATAATATGTATATATATGTGTTTCATATATATTTTTACATTCAATATGATATGAAAATAGAAAAAACATTCATGCATACATAAAACATACCGTCTCCATGAATATTCTATTCCATTTTATTTAACATTATATTAAATATATTTATATAATAAATATATATGATTTATAAAAAATTTTATTAGTTATATACGTAATTAAAACAATATCTATGTAACATGATAATGAATAACTGGTATATATATATATGATAAATAAAGAGATTATTACCTGAACCATGGAATTATTAAATGAATGGGTAATATATACTCATAAATAGATTATATATTATAATATAAATATTTTTATGATTTTGGTAGTAGATAATAATCTATTTAAAATAATTATACATATGTTTTAGACATGTATAGAGAATATCAAACCTACAGAAAGCGAAATCTTAACTCAATTTCCATTTATTGTGTAATAAATATAGGTCACTAGTTTGGTTCTTCCCTTAATATGTGGGAATGACCAATAATTGTTTTATAATGAAATTTCGATTATATTGGGTGGATTTATATTTTTAACACATAAATTTTTCATTAAAGTTTTCTCAGTATAATTATAGAATCATTGTTTAGAAATTTCTTCTAGCATTTTATTTCCATGAGATGTAATCCATGTTGAAAACCTATTTATTTTGTGTGGTGTATGTAGTTCCCGTATTATATTTAACACCATGAATACATTTCACATCACCATATTTAAAAATTCATATGAATATAATGAACTTATTTTTAAATGTTAAATGTGATTTGGGACACTTTGAATGATTAATGAATTAATCATTTATCAATTTAAATATTCTTAATATTATAATAAATATTTATTTATATATTTATATAATGTTTTAAAAGTAAAATATTATACATATTTATAATATCTTTCCTATTATTTAAAATATTATTATTTTTTATGTTTTAGGTAATGGAACCTTTAACTAAGACATCAGTTTAATTTTTTTAAAAATTTATTCGACTAATATTTTTCATTAATTACCATGTTTTTAAAATGGTTTTAAGGAATTATGCATATTGACATGAATGTTATAAAATATCAGTTACTTTAAAATATTTTAAATTGGTATTGACAGTTTTATTCAAAAATAGATTTTACATGTCTTATTTTATAAGGTATCAACTGTTGAATAAAATATTTTAAAGAAAAGAGGTATTTGTAATAAGATATGACAATGATTCTATTAGATTATTTTCTCCAGTTTCAATATTCATTGTTCAATTATATGATTAATTAAGGTTGATTGTTTTTTATATAATATTATGAATTTTATTGAATATTTTATGATATATTTTTTTGTGAATGTTATATTTTAATACAATTTATTATATATGGTTAATGTATTAACATTTCATATTGTATTTTTAATATGAATTTTTATGTTGGTTACGTTTTACTCTTTTTATATGAGAAATGAATTTGAATTAGTAAGTGATTATATGGGGACCTCTTAATGCATGAACTATGGGTTGGGGACCAGTTAATGAAATCCCATAGATTCATATTTAGGTCTCATGTGATGAAATCAGTTCACGAAGAACCCACCATGTTTGATGTCAAGAAATTTTAGATTTCCGCACGGATAGATCATGATATAAATCACATGGGTTTATACCAACAGAACTAAACTTTATAGATTATTGATGTTGATAGTAGCTATCTTGATGATATATCTTGAAAGTGTAGACATCTGAGAATATGAATTCCCTCATTATGAGATTTGTTATTGATATTTCATGTGATTACTCAGCTAGTAGAATATCGATGTGAAAGATGAAATGAAATTATTAGATTAATAAATTTAATGTTATTCACATGACTTTTTAAAAATTCATGTGATTTAGTTTTATACAATGAAATAAAAGTGTATAATTATTTATAAAAGGTTATTCTGTATTGTTTACCCTTACGGAGTATCTATTATCACCCCTTAATTATGTTTTTTTACCAGGATTCCATGGTGTTTTTTGCGATTATATACATGGTTAAGCATGAAGAATAATGTAATTATGAAATAATTATCTATAGTGTATATTATGTTTTTAATTTTAATGTAATGATCATGTATGAAATCTATTTTTCATTACTATTAAATTGTTCATTCAGTTGTGATTCGTTTCCCCACAGTCAACTGAACGATTTAAAATAATAAATCCGATCCATTCATCTAGGGTCAGGGTTATAAATAGTTACATCCTCAGGAATGATACATTTAATGCATCATGAAATTTTCATAACGTAAATTTAATAAGTAACTAGTAAACCAGTATCCTGATATGATCAATAATATAAAATGGATTCATATATCTAGGTACCGTCTTGAACTTCTATCTGAATCTTATAACATTAATCCATGTAGATAATAACAATAATATCATCCCTACTAATTTTAATTTCATATCTCACCGATGATGGTCAATATAAATCATATATAAAATTTGAGAATCCTTGATGTGTTTCCAAATGGCTCTAAAATTTCTATAAATTTCTACGATATATAAGGTCACAATTTCTTTCATTCTCCAACTTTACCTAATCATGTTGGAGTCCCTCAAATACTAACACATAAACATTGATAAAGAAGAATAGGAATTCTTGAGTTAATTATATTATAAAATAGAAATTACTCTATAAAAATTTTAATATAGTAAATGAAATACTAATACATATAAGATTCTAAATATATATATTTTGGTGTTTTAATAGTCCTCTCAAAAATACTATAATTTGGAGGGTCATATATCATGTAAAATTTCAACTATAAATGAAATATTTATAATGATTTCTCCAAAATATAATTATAAATATTATATATAAATCATACATTATATAACATGATAAATTATGAAAAATTGAAAATTATTTAATGTATGTACTAACCAGTTAGTCAATAGGGAAATATTATATAATAGAAATGAAATTTGATGATTTTATAAGATGATAAATGACATCCAAAAAACAACAAATGTATTTAATTATTTTTGGGAGTTTGATGAAAAAAATACACGGTAAATTTCCAATATACATTTTATTGTGTTTTTCTCATAGTAACATGCCTTCAGACTTCTATCTCATATTGTAAAGATTAACGAAAAACAATATTTGAGAAACCTAATATTCAATATTCATTTAAATATTATCTGATTAAAAATACATTTTTTATCTTTAGAGATACTCACACTTCCAAGATGAATATAAAATGATGAAGTAGAATCATTTTCCAAAATATCCTTTATTAATATTGATATTATAGATTAAATAATCATTCCATAAACTATATTCTTCCATCACAATCATTGTTCATCTAATGCTTATTTCAAATCTAATTTTATAGTTACTCATCATTTTTTCACCACTTTAATACTCACATGGATGAATGTTTTAAAATTAATATAATAAATATATGATTTCCTCTATTTAACATGATTTAATGATATATCATTTATAGATCCAAAATATTTCATATCATTGAATCCACATCATGTAAAAATAATGATGCCCTTTAGATCATTTTTAATCTAAAACGTTTTTCTTTATCTTACAGATGTACTGTATTGAGATATAATTATATTAAATAATCTATAACCATCTAAATTATAACATATTAAATTATTTCTAAGAGAATAAATTTTATTCCATTAAAATAAATAAATTTAAATGGAATAGATTACATTAATGACAATTCCTTTATAATTTTTATTAAAAATACGATACATATTACATATAATCATGATGTAGGTAAATTTTCTCATTAGATTTAATTGTGAGGAATATGTTATCACCATAACATTCTCATGAGGATTCATCCCATTCCCATATACGATGAATGACTAAATATTAAAACCCATTTTTCATAGAAATGTAGTGTATGTAAATTTACACAAACCAACCATTATTTTAGTTCCATTATATTTTCCTCACATCCCTATGTCCAAATAAACCTGGATCGTTTAAGATTCTACTAGATAATTTGAGTAGGTTAAAGTGGGATAGTTCTCTAAATAATATATAATATCCTTCCAACATAAGGAAACTATGGTTGTTTGTTAATTTTGTTGTTCATGGTGATTTGTAAAAAAAAAATTTATATCGATGTTTTTCGGATAAAAATTCACCTGATATTATATTATCCAACAATACAAATTTATGTTGACAAAACATACACATGGTAAATGTATCATTTTACACATATTTTATTAATATATTCATTGCAATATTTAATTGTACTATAATATATTATATTAATTTTGAATATATAATATTTTCATCTATAATGAGAAGAAAATACCAATCCAGTAAATCTCTAAATACATTACTCACTAGATTCATGATGATATATAATGTATTAGTAACCATATATGGTGTCACTGTAAATTTATTTCGAGGATACATTTTAATGGTAGAAATCATGTATATATCATCATTTATAAACCATTGTTTATTATAAATGATATGATTTAGAATAATCAAAAAGTAGAGATATTTTTATATTTTATCATAGTAGTTCTCCATATAGGGTAAAGAAGACATCTTCTTAACAATGATCTTGTTAATTTCCCAATAAATAATTTAATTATTCAATGATGTACCCATTCTAAAAATAAAATTACTGGGTACACCCAATAATATAAAAAAGGGAATTTGAATCCCTTATCATTATTCTCATTATGTCATTTCATTACATAATATTACCGAATCATCGCAATTAAATATAGAATATTTAAAATTTGTGTAGCTGTTGGATTGAGTACTATATAAAATTATGCATCACGATTTGATGGATGTATATTAAACTATTCATAAAAATTGTCAACATAATGTATAAATATAGAGATTAATAATTTGGTGAATGTATTTAAAAATAATTTGATGTGTGTATCATACATTAGTATTTAGTAAGAAATATAAAATAGACGTAACATATGTTTTATGAACATACTCATCCTCACACTTAAAGAATATAATATTTTGGATTATCATTTCAAACATCACTTACCTTCATTATATTTTGATCTAAAATATATATAGAGATTTATAATTTATGACATAAATCACAATATTTTCAACTCGATGGAGAATCAAAAAAAATTAATATAACACAATCCAATCAACTTCTTTGGGAGAATATCTATACACGTGAAATTCCCTCATCGTACCTTTTGAAATTATTAATACTAACTCATCATCAAATTGTTTCTATAAACACCTGATACCCATAATAAAAACATCTGATATAAAACTTTGGGCTGTGTAAGAATAAAATATGTTGTTTAAAATTTACGAGTAAATTGTACACATACCTTTTCCAACATGGTTCTCATGACCCACATCATGATCTATGGTCACATGACCATTCCCATAAACCATAAAAATAAGAGTTTGATGGGCCCAATTTTTTAGTAACCAAAAAATTAATGAACACATTTTTTATGTGTGTATAATCCTTGAAATTTCATCAGTAGTGTGAGGGGTAAGTATTATTTGAGCAATTTCATTGATCCTTTCATTCATTGTCATCCTCACATCACATTACAATTAATTTTTGGTGTAAATACATTCCATGCATAAATAGTTTATCATAAGTCATAAGCAAATTTAATCTCTAATTTATTCCACACTTATGAAAATTTGGATGGGTAAATTTATTTTTTCCATGGGATTTATTATCCATATTTCACCAAAACCGGATCATTATATTTTTGTACACCACACATGAGTTTACTAAGTGCATCAAATATACAATTCCCTCTTGAAAGAACATCAAATAATATATTTATAATTATAAATGATTTTGTAACATAATTACATTAAAATATTTTGTCTCAATCCAGTAATGAATCAATAATATTACCATTCATGATTATTGATAATAGAAGTTCTACTGTAATATTCCCCAAAATTATTTATTGATTCTAAATCCATCAACCATAGTTCAATATATTCACATTCCATCACAATGTGAATTAATTAGGAAAAGTACTTATTGAAAAATTCCTTCATAAAATCATCTCATGTCATAGAGTCAATTTCTATTTAGCCACCTATTAGTGGTTAATTTCCATTTTTTATCTTATTTTCCATATAAATGATATGTTTCTAGTAATAAAATTCCATGTCCTTGACATTAGTGAAAAAAAAATAGTTTTTTTGAGCTATTGATCAACTGATAAGAATGTAGTGGATCAATGGTACCAATAAAGGATGTTTTATTTTCTATATAAACACTAAATATGGAGGTCAACATTACTATTCCTATGTGTATGTTTAAAACAATTCATGTTACCATTCAAATCATGAGGGACTTGAGTGATAATAGCCATAATAATTCAATTAAAAAATCTAAAATAAATTTATTATTCATGTGTATTTTCATTTTATTTTATATCAAATTCATCATTGACATGATTCATTCATTTCATAGCCATTTCCATTGAAAAAAAATAATGTCGTGACCAATAATAGGCATAGTGAGTAATCATTTGACCCTGAAAAAACATTCTTATGATGTTTAAATCATAAAAAATCTTATCTCATCATACTGAAGGTTTAACATAGGTCATTCAAGGTCATGAACATTTCAAATATTTTAAAATCATTCCTATGTAATATTTAAATTATCCCAAGAATATCCATACAGAGTATCTGTCATGTTTTATTATCTTACACCCACTCTTATTACCATAGTGAAGATTGAGGCAATACTAATTCATAAACTATTTGATTCTTTTCCCCTATATATATTTGTTCCAAAACATCATTTATATTACAAATATCCATATTGGGATTTATATTCATTGAAAATAAACAATATGTACATTTAAAAAACATTAATAATTGATCACATTTTTCTCCTTATACATGTAGATTTCAAAAGTGTTTTCAAATCCTAATCACCCTAATGAAATAATCCTTAATCTAGTACTAAATATATTGACCCAAAGATTTCATACATAGATAATATCTTTTTTAAAATATTCAATATATTTTTTACAATAAATCATGTCCTAGAATGGTAAAGGATTAAAATAATTTGAAACTACTAAATTAATACAATTATTTCTGTAATGATGTTTATGATCTCCAACAATGTACTTGCCTTAGTTTTACCTTTATAGTCATTCCCAACAAAATACATATCTTCAAAAACTAGATAATGCTATCATATGAATGTGTGATCTGATATGAATAGTAAGGATAAAAAAATATTTGTTAATTAATGATATATAATAAGCAAAATATAAGTATACATATATGAGAATATAATGAAAATAACACCAATATCCCTAAAAATGTTCCTTATATTATTTCATTAGAATATACACTAGATTAAAATCGAAAATTGATGAACAATATAGAAATTTTGGAAAAAAATATTACAAAAATGATGACAATTTTAATAGGGGAAACTTAAATAGAAAATAAATAATTTAAAAGACTAGAATACTTAAAATTCATTCCACGCATTCATCTATATATGATGGGGAATTGAAACAAAAAAGAGAGATATAAAATTCACAATATGGTATAAGTAAAATGGATTAAATAATGAATGAGTAAGAATGACTAATATAGAAAGGTAAATAATAAATAACCCATTCCATTTCAATAAATGGACATGGAATAATAAATGAGGAAGGGAACATAATTGAAACAAGTGAAATTTAATCAATAAACTATGAATTTAATGAATCCATAGATAATGTCACAGAAAAAATATTAGAGATAAATAATAACAATAACTCAATTATTTATGAATGATATTAATAATAATTAGATGTAATGTTTGACTCACATGAAAACCTATACTATCTAGACCATTCACAAGTTATTTTAAGACTACAAGAAGAAACATGTTTAATTTGGCCAATAAAATTGTATCATGGGAACATGTTGATGCATTAAGGAGAAATATAATGTATTTGACACACATATCACTACTAGTCCAATTAATTCAACTTATATTGATAATTTTAGGTGTTTCATGAACAATATTCCTTATCAAATATCTTTATTGGGTAAATGTTATTGATTTATCGATATTTACCTAGATAGTTAAATAACGTTCAATGTAACAAACATATGATAAAATGGTATATGGTTTAGGAAATAATCATATCAATCACCAATGAATATTTATTTTTAATAGATATGAATTTTATTTTGATAATTATTACAAGAAGTTGATTATTTTAAAAAAACTAAAATATTAAATAGAAAAGTCATTTTTCTCAATAACATTTATCATATTATCATTTTTCAAATAAAATCCCCATGGATGAAATTATTTAACATAAAAATCATATAACATAAATATTGACGCGTAATAGCAATTACATGTCAAATGGAAGTACATACACCGAAATAATGTAAATAAGTTTATAATAAAAAAGTATCTTCCAATTTAATTTAAATAGAGACACATTCCCTTACCCCACACATTCCTTTTTGACATTCATTATTCAACGTTATATTTAATGGTTTAAATAAAATTATTAACATTTACCATAACCATATTAATATTTATGAGAGGAAATGGATTTCATCGTTCATTGAAATGGTAGGTCATAGATATGCATGAATGTTCTTCGAATTTTTATGTTGTATTGGAAGACGAAAAAGAAAAAATATATATATATATTTATATATTATCATATTAATACAATTATATTGTCTTATATATGAAATATTTATATTTAAATAATCATTAATAGATTCCATGTATTTCTGGAATGAATCATTCACTTCTCGATGCAGTATTCCTCCATACACATTAACAACGTTATCATATTACCACAAAATGGAAAGCATGAAGGTATTTATTTTATAATAATTACAATATCATAAATACATTAAATATATTATGTATATTGTATATAATAATCTTTTATTCATTATTTTCAAGATTTAATTTTTGAGATTGGAGAAAAATGACATCATTTTGTGAGGTCATAGTTCACCATCCACATGATTGATGATTTTCTATCACATTTGTTAGATGTTTGTGTGGATTTAGGTAATTAAATTTACAAAAAAAATATTATTATTTTGAATAGACTATTAATATTATATATTCTATAATTATTAATAATTTGAGGGTGTGAATAAGGAAATAAAATGAAATATTCTTATGAAGAATATAACTTATTTTTTGTGATTCCTACTAATGTTTGGAAAAAAATCCTTCTTAAGATTGATTTGTGACCAAAAAAGGTTCCCATGATTAGAGTATTTATGTATGGACGTTATTTTTATAGTCAATGGAATAATAAATGTTGTTTTAGAGGTATAATAATTAATAGTTTGGGTGGACTGTTATATGTGGGGGATATGACACAAGTGACAATTTTGAATGAAAATTATGTGTACCCAAGTTATTACCTAACAAGAAGATTCCATAATTTACCAAAATCTACCTATTTTGGATTAATGGTATCTATATATTCACCCATTAGTTATTTTACAGGTTTGGGTTTGTTTCCACACCTTATAAAATATGTTTAACTACTATTTAAACACATTTCAACCTTAATCACATTAATAAATATTAAATTCATTCACTAACCATTAGGGTAAAAAAATTATGTTGAGCTTATTACAAAGTATAAATTATTATTAATATATATCTGTCATAATTTTTTTGAAATTAATATCTCATATATAGATGAAATTATTTTAAAATTAATCATATATACTAGATGGGCAGGTAGGTTTTTATGTGAAAATGATTAAAATTTTACACTTTAAATCTACAAATTTGATAAAAAATTATTTCCATAAAATAAAATTTGATTAATATATTTAAAATTTATATTTTTTGTCATTAAATAAATTATTAAATATAATATATCATTATAAATTATTTTTATGAAAATTTAAATTTAAATTAAAAGCTAGTAGGTTTCACTTTTCATTAAAGAATGAAACTCTAAGAAATATACAAAATGTCACCCTAGGAGAATTATAAAATTATGATTGCAAAAAATATTTTTATTTTAACATATAAAATTTATAATAGTTTAACAATTTGATTAATTAATGTATCCCAGCACAAAGTGGTAAATAATAATTTAGAAAAATAAATCTTCATATTCATAAAATTGGATTTGTTCGCAACTTATGGCTAATTAATAAATCATTTTAATATAATGAAATTAGAATGCATATATATATATATATATTTCAAACAAATTATCTAACATTCACTAAATTTAATTTTGTTTGAAAAACGTCACTATGTAGTGTTATGTTTAATCCCTATGTTTTATGCATTACATGCTATAAAAAAATTAAATTATATACAAAAGGATATAAATATAATTTATTAGGATATTATATATATAATGATCATAATTTAATACAATAATACCAATTATTAAAATTTAGTTAATCATGAGTTATGGTACAACTATTTTTCATAAAATACTTCAAAAGTTGTTAGTTTGAAAAATCATCAATTGGAAATCATGATCCATGATAAATAATCATCTGAAAAATACAACGGTTTGTGGCATAAAAATATTCCAAGAAAATAAAATAGGTAGTAATGTTTCCCTACCAAGAATATCATTGTAGATAATTTTTGATAATGGGAATGCCTAGATATTACTTTCCAACATTCAATTATGATTAAATTCCATATAGATAAATTCATCATCTCATAGGATTTTATTAAATCCATTACAACTTAATGAATATATCAACATATAATCTCATAATATTTTCTCAACTCTATAATCAATACGCAATCCCATGAAGGGATATATATTTTCATTCCAACCAATCATATTTTAAAAATCATAATGGTGTTCCTTAGCATCATCAAAAATTAAGAATCTATTTATATCTTAACTAATGGATTGGAATTTTTTATATATAAAACTCATCATCCCATAATAGCATAACCCAATGGAAACAATTGGGCATCATAATGGTTTCATCATTTCATAATTAACCAATATTATACAAAAAAAATTACATATAATCATTCATAATTAATCCTCATCGTAGGACATAAAGAGAAATAATGTGGATGGTATAAAAAATTCATAATCTCTGTGAATAATATAAATTGTTAATGTATTATTTCATAGATTATAAATACCCTTGAATTATAATTCATCATTTCTTCGAATATGTGTAAATAATTTTATATTATTTTGATAAATTTTGACTATAAAATTAAATATGTATTGAGAATATAAATTTATTTTCCAATGAACATGTAAACATGTAAATTGAAATTATATAAAATTAATTTTTTAGATGGTTATAAAATCCATTCATAAAATATATAGTCAGATATAAAATTATTTTCATACTTTTGTATGATGTCAAAATGACTTGGTCAGAAGACATTTTATTAATATACTTTTTTTACATCATTTGTAAATAAAATAAAATAAAATGTAAATTAAATTTCTAAATAATATTATTTATTACAAAAAACAACCATAATAAAATTTTAAATATAATGGACATGGATGATATTGTACATCGACTATAGAGGATATAATGTTAATTTTGAAAAAATAATTTTTATAATTTTTAGTATCAAATATAGTGACATGATAATAATATATAAATTCAATATATAAAACTATACGAGTATAAAATTTATTTTTATAAATGTAAATATAAATATTATTTCCCTTAATATAAATTTACCAATGATTTCCACAAAATAAAAAAAAAATTGTTACATAAAACCATACCCCATGTAAAATCATTATTCAAATACTTTCACATAAATTGTATAATAAATTTATATTTACTATAAATAAATTATTTTTATATATTTATAACATAAATAATATTTCAAATTCTTTTATAAAATATTAATATTCTTTTATAAACTTTTTCGTCATTTAAAAGAACATCGATGTGGAAATTTTTCATATCTCCATGCATGATTAATATTAATGTTTTTGATAGACGATACATAGAAATATTTTCATTATATAACAAATATAATCATTAAATAAGTATCATATAGATTAATTATATTAATTTTTATATTAATTTATATTAATAGGTGACAAAAAACTACTCGTAACATTACGTTGAGGTTTATTTTATATATATGATGGATATATTTTTTTATTTACCAACTAATGGAATGATAAGAAAGTAGATAAGACATTATAATTATATAATAAAAAATATGTCATAAATATCTTTTATAAGTATTAAAAACATCAAAATAAATATTATTATTAGTAGGTGATGGAAATTTAATCCTATCGCTATGTGGTTGATGTAGTCTACAGGTATGCATGAGTTGTACTTTCATTACCCATTTGATGGAATGGAGGGGTAAAATGGTTGGCCCATTAATGCAATAAATTTTTTATATATTAAATATGATTAATTAATTATTATATAATGGATATCATAAATTTATAGGAGGTGGAAGATGAAATAAAATTGAATGTTCTTGGTTAAGAGTTATACATTATAATTGAGAAATATCTTTTAGGAAAATTCCTACGAATTGAAAGGTTAGTATTTTCCTCAATCCACGAAACTCTATAACATAAGGATGTATTCTAATATGGTAGTATATTAATTATTATATGATAAAAAGTCTCATTTAGTGCTTTTAAGAGAGTACATGCGGTATCATCTTAGAAGGGAGTATTAAGAGACACTTTGAATTTTTGAAAATATTAAAACATATTATTGTCTAAATAATGTAATGTGTCACGACCCACCTTCACCAAAAGGAGAGAAGGGTCAGCAGATTGCTAGGCCCTTCCTTCATTAAGTTGAAGGAGAGATAATGACTCCAGAAACCTGCCTTCAATAGGTTCCGGAGTGGTGACTAGCACCAAGGGTATGGAAATGTCACACAAATGGAAGGCATTACCCTTTTTATTTTATAGGATCAAGAGATTAGAAGATGAAAACCCAACAACACCTAGGTAGAATGAAAAGTAAAGCAAAAAATAAACCATTCCCATATGCATGTTTCAAAAGAAAAAGCCACGAAGTGAAAAAAGGTGGCTATAAAGGTAAGTAAAAAATAATGAAAAATGAAACGACAACTACAAAATCTCTAAGGATCCAAGCTGGTAAGGTCCTGCGTGATCCCCAATGTCCTCCTGGAAACCTGAAAGCAGTTTTATATACGTAGGGTGAACATACATGTACACTCAGTATGGAAAACCAAATTCTCACGTGCACAAGTGGGGGAACGTGCTAAAGTCCCGTGAGAAAAGAAGTAAACCAAACACCTAACAAGGTAAACTAACCACCCAAGACTCACTAAGGCACACTACCCAAATAATGAAAGTCAAGTAATATAATATAATAGCACATCGATTTTTGGATACCCCACGCCACTTTCCCACTATTTATTGAGACATCCTATGCATCAGACCAATCCCACTATTCTCACCACAGTCCCACTACCACACCCGCCCACACACACCTAGGCCACAACCGCACACAGTCCCACTGTCGAATCCCGCCCGCACACACCTAGGCCACAACTGTCACACGTAACCATTCCTGCAAACACCTAGGCTAGAACAACCACCACCACGCCCAAAGACACCTGGGCTAAAGGATCACTACCACGCCCGAAGACACCTGGGCCTCATCCCGAAGACACTTGGGAAACCACCAGTCAGACACACCTAGCCATCCACC
This sequence comes from Viscum album, assembly GCA_963277665.1. Classification (NCBI taxonomy): domain Eukaryota; kingdom Viridiplantae; phylum Streptophyta; class Magnoliopsida; order Santalales; family Viscaceae; genus Viscum; species Viscum album. The sequence continues at coordinate 6,988,426 of OY728129.1, forward strand.
ACACTACCCCGCCCGAAGGTTCTTGGGCTAATAATGGACCTCAGGCCATCGCATCCTGCTCGAAGATACTTGGGCTATCCGAGAAAGGGAGCAGAAAAGGAGCTAATAACCAACCACTGGGAATAGTGTTGGGAAAAACACCCTCCCCCATGAAATGGGGGTGTTCGACACTAAGTGCTCAACTTGGGTGGGGTGCAAATAAGAAACACAAAATTACAAGTATAAATATAGGTAACAAGCACTCAACCAATGCTTAGGTTTCTCAAACCAGCCTACAGAACTCAACACTGTTGCCTCCAAGTCACAAGTCACGATTCCCGCCAACAAAACCCATTTTTCACAATCTTGTTTCAAGTTCAGTGATAATGTTTAATTATGTTTAAGCACTACTGGGAAACTAGCAAGCATAGGCACAAGTCCAGGAAAGTAAATAATGAAGCATCAACCATAACGCCCACACCCGATTCTCAGCAACAGAGGATCCCACCCCAATTCGTGATATTAACAAGTACCCACCATGTCTTAAAACTCACAACCACCGAATACATACCAACAGGGGAACCCATCCCCAAATTCACACAACCACCAAGATTATAGGACATGGGATCCCATCCCCTCCCACATTTCCAGAAATCGGCCCGAAAAGAAACAACCAACTACCACCACCAGCACAAGTCAGGGTCATGCCGGTTTGTTCAGATTTAAATGACTTAACACACTACATGATTTCAATTTTCGTGTGTTTTAACTAGGGGTTATCACAGAAGGATTGATCCTGGGGCTTCCAATTCACTTAGCCGGTTGTACGTTATTAACCAGTATCCTTTTTAACAGCACGAGTTCACAACCAAAAACAAGGAATTTAAAACATCAGCAGGGGTACATTAGTGCACAAACAACGACCACCAACACTTCACAACCACAAAAAAAGCCATTTAAAACATCAGCAGGGGTTCATTAGTGCACAAACAACGACCACCAACGGCCTCGATTTCCAGAAACGTGTAAGCCAACACAACTCAGAAAGATGGTAATAATATAAACAATATCAACGATCACATCCCCCCCTTTCTTTATAGAATCCAGTTCATTATCTTCATTTTGGTCTGGTTTGTCCAATTCTACAGAACAGATACACGCCCACCCCGTATGATGCACAAAAGAGAGAGGCTAAGGAGAAATTCCCTACTTGTAGATAGATGATCGACTCTTAGGTCGGGCGCAGAACATTACAGATAACGATGCAGTGCACCCGATGCACCAGAAGCGGTTTGTGAAAATCCGCGATCAAGGAAAGGAGAAACCACGGCTAACCCTTAGTTTATAACAGCCGTGGACGGTTGAGAAAAAAACGTTGAACCTCGAAAGGTGTGGGGGTCATGGGTTGACCAAGTAGCTTCGCACGTTATAAAAGGGGGTTGGGTGGTTTAAAGTGACTCATTAATTGATTAAGTATTTAACTAAAACTTTTATGCATGTTACAGGTCTTTAAAACATGCTCAAAAAGGTCAAAATAGGGTTTAATACCCTATTTGCGCAAAAGGAAGCTCTATTGGAAATAACCTGCGGGGTAGGCCAGAGCCACCGGTAGCTGAGAGCTACCAGTGGGTGACAACTACCGGTAGCTGATCTACCGGTAGGCTGTAGTGACTGGTAGGCCGTGCTACAGGTAGGCTGCAGCTACCTGTAGGACGAGCTACCTGTAGGCTTCAGCGACCGGTAGGCCGAGCTATCGGTAGGCTGGAGCAACCAGTAGGCCGAGCTACCGGTAGGTTGCAGCTATCGGTAGGCCGAGCAACCGGTAGACAGAGATACCGGTAGGCTGTGGCCACCGGTACACCGAGCTACCGGTAGACAGAGCTACTGGCAGTTGCAGCTACCGGTAGTTCGAGCTACCGCTAGACAGAGCTACAAGTAGACAGAGCTACCGGTAGGCTGCGACCACCAGTCGAATGAGCTACCGGTAGGCCTGCTACGGGTAGGCTATGGCTACCGGTAGGCCGACACCACCATGATTCCCAGACCATAAAACCCAAAACGAGATTTTCACAAGGTAATGGACCCCAAAAACCCAGTCCATTACATCAAATACCTCTTAAACAATTCTCGTCCTCGAGAATCAAAACAAAACAAGAAGGGAAGAGAGGGTCCGGACAACCACCTCGAAAGATACCTCGCAGGAGCGAACCCATGCTAACTAAAACATTGCCCCGACAAGAACCAAACAACATACCATGTCAAACTTCCCAGGGATGTGGGTTGGGGGGTCTCCTTCCCCATGTCAAGATATTATCTGCTTTGGGCAGCACTGACTTGCCCCCATGGGTTTAATCGCATCCACCTTAATGCATATTGATTAGGGGTCGGGTTCTCTCCTCCCCCATAGCCAGGGCTATTCACACACAAACAGAGGAGAGAAACCCAGTACATTTCATAGCCAAAAAGGAGAAAACATTCTACCACAATAGGTACAACAAGGAACAAAACTCAAAAAAACTCTCGGTACTGGGTACACATCTGTGCTTTCTTCTCCCATGTACTCTCCTCAAGCCCACCATGTCTCCACAACACACGAACCAAGGGGATGGTTCGCCCACGAAGCACCTTCTCCTTACGATCCTCGATCATCACTGGTCTCTCCACAAATGTCACGTCATCCTCGATGTCCAGCTCACCCTAATAAAGGACGTGTGAATCATCGTGAAGATACTGACAGAACTAGGATACATGGAAGACACCATGTATCCTTAGTAGCTGCGGTGGAAACGCTAGATGGTAAGCCACCTCGCCGACCCGCCGTAGTACTTCAAAGGGTCTGATGAACCTGGGGGAAAGCTTCCTCCCCTTGCCGAACCTCCGCTGCCCATGCCGAGGGGAGACCTTCAAGAACACATGGTCCCCAACCTCAAACTCCAAGGGCCTCCTCCTGGTATAGGCATATGATTTCTGTTGGTCCTAGGCCGCCTTCATCCTTTCCTGTATGAGCTGAACCTTCTCTGTTGTGTTCTGCACCACCTCCGGGCCAAGGATTCCTGACTCTCCTACTTCGGCCCAACACACAGGTGAACGACATGGCCTCTCGTACAAGGCTTCAAACGGGGCCATACTGATGGTAGAGTGATAGCTATTATTGTAAGCGAACTCTACCCGGTGCAAGTGTCGCACCCATGATCCTCCTGGGTCCAGAACACATGCTCGTAGCATATCCTCCAAGGTATGGATGGTGCGCTCTGTTTGTCCATCAGTCTGGGGATGGAAAGCAGTGCTAAGGCATAAATGGGTGCTAAACGCATACTGCAATCCTCTCCAGACTCACGAGGTAAACCGTGCAACCCTATCTGAGACTATAGAACTCGAAACTCCATGAAAACACACCACCTAATCCATGTACTTTCTTGCCAAATTGTCCACAGTACTCGACTCCCTGATCCCTAGAAAGTGAGACGATTTTGTCAACCTGTCCACTACCACCCCGATGGCGTCGTATCCCCCTTGGGACTTGGGTAGTCCCATGAAGAAATCCATCGAGATGTCATCCCACTTCCACTCGGGGACATCTAGGGGCTGCAGTAGGCCTCCCAGAACTTGGTGTTCAGCCTTCACTTGCTGACACACTAAGCACTTGGCTACAAAATCTGCCACCACTCACTTAACTCCGGGCCACCAGAACTACCTCTTCATCCCCTGGCATATCTTGGAAACTCTTGGGTGTACCCCCAGGGGTGAGTTGTGGAACTCACTGAGAACCTTGCCGCGCATCACTCCTGGAACAAACAACCATTTCTGGAAAAGCATCCGGTTCTGACCATCCTCTTTCCATCCTTCCAGAGCATTGCCTTGGTCAACTCGGTCACACATCAATTCACACTCCGGGTCTCCCCACTGAGACTCCTCCACTTGTCGAAATAGAGATGACTGCACTATCATCTGATATAGGCAGCCTCTGCCGCACTCCATTTTTGCATCCAGGTGTAAGGCAACCAACTCCTCCATTGCCTTCCAGGAATCCACCGACTCTCTGACCGCATCTTTATGTGTCTTCCTACTCAAGGCATCGGCCACTACATTTTCATTTCCCTCAGTATAAGAGATCTCAAAGTCGTAATCCTAGAGGAACTCCACCCATCTTCATTATCGCAAGTTTAAGTCCCGCTCGGAGAAGATATACATCATGATTTTGTGATCTGTAATGACCACAAAACATTCCCCGATTAGGTAGTCTCACCATAACTTTAGCGCAAAAACGACTGCTGCAAGATCCAGGTCATGGGTGGCGTAATTACGCTCATAGGGGTGTAGCTTCCTGGACCCATAAGAGATCACCCCTTGTCACTGCATCAACACGCATCCCAGGCCCTATCCCGAAGCATCACATAAGACCTCATAGGTCACTCCTTCTTCTGGTAATCTTAGCACTGGGGCACTAACCAACTTCTCTTTTAGATAGCTGAAGGCTGACTCACACTGCTCACTACACACGAAAGCCAGGTCTTTCTTGGTCATGGCTATTAAAGGGGCTGAAACTCGGGAGAAGTTGGGTACGAACCTCCGATAGTATCCTGCTAGCCCAAGGAAACTACAGAACTCTGCCACATTCTTGGGTACTGCGCAAGAAAAAACTGCCTCAACCTTTGATGGGTCCACCACTACCCAATTCTCGGACACCATGTGTCCGAGGAAGTGCACATCCCGTGTCCAGAACTTGTATTTCGACAACTTCCCATAGAGCTGGTGTTGTCGGAGGACCCCCAAAACTATCCTCAGGTGCTCTGTATGGTCCTCTTCTAACCTCGAATAGATCAGGATATCGCTGATGAACACAACCACGAACCGATCCAAGTACTCCCGATTGATGGAGTTCAGAAGCCCCATGAACACAGCCGGGTCGTTCGTAACACCGAAGGGCATGACTACCAACTCGAAGTGTCCATACCTGCACCTGAAGGCTGTCTTTGGGATGACTCTCTCCTTCACTCTCAACTAGTGGTACCCAGAATGCAAGTCGATCTTAGAGAACCATCCTTCACCTTTCAGCTTGTCGAAAAGATCACCTATCCTCGGAAGAGGGTAGCGATTCTTGATCGTCACCCGATTCAGCCTCTTGTTATCTATGCACAACCTGAGACCACCATCTACCTTCTTTGCGAACAAGACTGGAGCACCCCACGGTGACACACTCGGGCGAACATAACCCCTCTTCAACAGATCGTCAATCTAGATCCGCAACTCCCGTATCTCTGAAGGCGCCATCCGGTAAGGAGCCATCGAGATTGGTCGAGCACCGGGCAGCATGTCTATCCCAAACTCGATATCACACCGAGGGGGTAGAGTCATCACCTCCTCAGGGAAGACGTCCATAAACTCACGGACGATCTCTGGCACTTCCACCATTTCAGCATCGACTGATTCCACTGTCAGCTCGGTCAATAAGGATAGGAGAGGTTCCTCTCGCCTCTTACCCTTCGGACTGCCCCACCCACCGGTGAAGGTAACACGCCGGCCGTCCAAGTCTGAGAACACCACCCTTCTTCGGAAACAGTCGATGATGGCACACACAGAGAATAACCAGTCGATGCCTAGGATGACATCGTATGGCTGAATCTGTAGCAGAAGAAGATCCCTAACCAACTGATGTGGCCCTATCATCAGTCTACATCCCTGACAAACAAACAAAAAGTTGGTCTGACCTCCAACTAGTGTGCTCAACACTAGGGGCATAGGAAGTCTCTCCGCATTTAAACCCAAAGCACGATCTGCACTGGGTGCAACAAAGGAGTGCGACGCTCCGGTATCGAACAAGGAATAAGAAAGAGTGCTAAACAGACTGATCATACCTCGAACAACCTCTGGCCTTGCCGGAACTGCTGCCTCTACAGCATGTAACTGTCTACACGCAACTCCTCTTCCCCTCGGTTTCCAGCCACCATCATGACTACACCCCGGTCAAGGTCCCTGAGGAGTGCCCTGAGGTCGGCCTCCTCCACCTACGTCTGCCCTCGGAGGAGTGGGAGCTCGCTGTCCCTGCTACTGCTGCTAGAAAGGTCTGGCTGGAAGCTACTATTGGGGAGGGTGGTGGGGCTTTCCACCACCACCGTACTGCACCTGGTCCAAGCACTGACTCCGGGGATGTCCAGGGCTCCCACAGATGAAGCACCACGGTCCCGGGCCCAAAGGAAAAGGGAGACGGCCGGGGGATCGAAAATGAAACTGCGGTCTTCTCCCTGCTGGTCACAACCTAGAGGGTCCTGACGTTGGAGGCCTCGTGCTAACGGCCTTTCCCTTCGATGGTCCAAGCTGGATCCCCTATCGTGACACTCCTCCAAGAGCATGCATCCTCTCCACCACTTCGGCCTTCCTCTAGACCTCCAAGTACGTCGGCAGGGTGAAGGGGGTAACAACATACTAGAGGGAGGGTCGGAGTGCCTCCTCTAAACAACTTGCATGAGACTCCATATCGGGAAAGAGGTCTGGAGAAAAACATAGGAGTTCCTTGATCATGATCCATAGCTCCCTCACAGACATACTCCCCTGCTGGAGGGAGAGTAGATCCTGCCTCTTTTCTGCCTTCATGGTCGAGGAGAGGAATTCCGCACATAACTCCCTCTCGAAATCCGCCCAAGCCACCTCCGACTCCTTTCTCCCCCCAGGAAAAGCGTCCACCACTGACACACCGCTCCCCGCATTTGGCTGACGGCCAGAGGGACCCAGTACTCGGTCGGGGCCCAAATCAGGCCGAAGGCCATTACAATCTCCTCTAGCCAACCTTCTGTCTTCATGTTAGAGGTGCTCCCATCATACTTCTCGAGGGTCTGTCGCTGGACGGCACGAAGAGTCTTCTGCCACTGGTCATCTTCTTCTTGTCGATCAGCTCTCTACCGATCGGCAAAAGTAGTCTCCAGGGCCTCGATCGCCTGTACCACATGTCGTCGCCTTCCAAGTGCCATAGCTGAAAGGTAAACAATGAATTCCTAAGCCCATGTAGTGCAGAATATCGGTCAAAAAATTTCTAAAAAATATTAAATTTATTCTTAATTCCCAAGAAATCGCAAAAACACGAGAACACAAGTCATTATGATGCATGTACCTTTCCTAGGGTCTCTACCCTGCAATCAGCGTGTCCTTACTTGGTCGTTCGGTAGGTCCAGAGTCCTTGCATCGGATCACGGGGGGCCCTAAAATCCCATGTCCTAGCCAGTCTTCCCTGGCCTAATTCATGCGCCAATGTCACCCAACACTGTTCCCTTACTATGCCATGCAATCCTCACAGTGCCTAACTCTAGACTCCATCCTATCTCTCTACCATCACCTCTGATACCATTCTATCACGACCCACCTTCACCAAAAGGAGGGAAGGGTCAGCAGATTGCCAGGCCCTTCCTTATTTAAGTTGAAGGAGAGATAATGACCCCCGAAGCCCGCATTCAATAGGTCCCAGAGTGGAGACTAGCACCATGAGTATGGAAATGTCACACAAATGGAAGGAATTAGCCTTTTTATTTTATATGATCAAGAGATAAGAAGAAGAAAACCCAACAACACCAAGGTAGAAAGAAAAGTAAAGCAAAAAATAAATCATTCCCACATGCATGTTTCAAAAGAAAAAGACACGAATTGAAAAACAGTGACTATAAAGGTAAGTACCAAAGAAAGAAAAAAGAAACGACAACTGCAACTGCTCCAAGGATCCGAGCTAGTAAGGTCCTACGCGATCCCTGAAGTCCTCCTGGAAACCTGAAAGAAGTTTTATATACGTAGGGTGAGCATACAAGTACACTCAGTAAGTAAATCCAAAGACTCTCAAGCACAAGTGGGGGAATGTGCTAAAGTCCCATGAGAAAAGAAGTAAACCAAACACCTAACAAGGTATACTATCTACCCAAGCCTCCCCAAGGCACACTCCACAAATAACGCAATTCAAGTAATATAATATAATAGCACATCGATGTTTGAGTACCCTATCCCACTTTCCCACTTGTTATTGAGACATCCTATGCATCGGACCAATCCCGCCATTCTCACCGCAGTCCCACTGCCACACCCACCTGCACACACCTGGGCCACAACCGCACGCAGTCCCACTGCCGAATCCCGCCCGCACACACCTGAGCCACAACTGTCACACGTAACCACGCCTAAAAACCCCTAGGCCAGAACAACCACCACCACGCCCGAAGACACCTGGGCTAAAGGATCCACTGCCATGCCCGAAGACACGTGGGAATCATCCTGAAGACACTTGGGAAACCACCTGACGCACACACCGGGCCAACCACCACACTACCCCACCTGAAGGTTCTTGGGCTAATAATGGACCTCATGCCATCACAGCCTTCCCGAAGATACTTGGGCTATCCGGGAAAGGGAGAAGAAAAGGAGCTAACAACCAGCCACTAAGAAAAGTGTTGGGAAAACACCCTCCCCCATGAAATGGGGGTGTTCAGCACTAAGTGCTCAACTTGGGTGGGGCACGAATAAGAAACAAAAAATTACAAGTATAGATATAGGTAACATGCACTCACCCAAAGCATAGGTTTTTCTAACCATCCTACAGAACACAACACCACTGCGTCTATGTAACAAGTCACGATTCTCACCAACAAAACCCATTTGTCCCATTCTTGTTTCAAGTTCAGTGATAATGTTTAATTAAGTTTAAGCACTACTGGGAAACTAGCAAGCATAGGCACAAGTCCAGGAAAGTAAACAGTCAAGCATCATCCATAATGCCCTCACCCGGTTCTCAACAACAGAGGATCCCACCCCAATTCGTGATATAAACAAGTACCCACCCAGTCTTAAAACTCGCAACCACTGAATCCATACCAACAGGGGATCCCATCCCCAAATTCACCCAACCACCAAGTGTATAGGACAAGGGATCCCATTCCCTCCCACATTTCCAGCAATCAGACCGAAAAGAAAACAACCAACTACCACCATCAACACAAGTATGGGTAATGCCGATATTTTCAGATTTAAAAGACTTAACACACTCCATGATTTTAATTTTCATGTGTTTTAACTGGGGGTTATCACAGAAGGATTGATCCTGGGGCTTCCAATTCACTTATCCGGGTGTACGTGATTAACCAGTATCCTTTTTAACTGCAGGAGTTCACAACCACAAACAAGCCATTTAAAACATCAGCAGGGGTTCAGTAGTGCACAAAAAACGACCACCAATAGTTCACAACCAAAAATAAGCCATTTAAAACATCAGCAGGTGTTCATTAGTGCACAAACGACGACCACCAACGGCCTCGATTTCCAGAAACGCGTAAGCCAGCACAACTCAAAAAGATGGTCATAATATAAACAACATCAACGATCACACCCCCCCTTCCTTTATAGAATCCAGTTAATTATCTTCATTTAGGCCTCGTTTGTCCAATTCTACAAAACAGAAACATGCCCACACCGCATGATGCACAAAAGAGAGAGGCTACGGAGAAATTACCTACTTGTTGATAGATGATCGACGCTTAGGCCGGGCGCGGATCATACGGATAATGATGCAGCACACCCTATGCACCAGAAGCTGTTTATGAAAATCCGTGATTGAGGAAATGAGAAACCACGGCTAACCCTTAGTTTATAAGAGCCACAGGCGGTTGAGATAAAAACGCTAAACCGCGTAAGGCGTGGGGGTCGTGGGTTGACCACGCAGCTCCGCACGTTATAAAAGGTGGTCGAGTGGTTTCAACTAACTCATTAATTGATTAAGTATTTAATTAAAACTATTATGCGCGTTACGGGACTTTAAAACACACTCAAACATGTAAAAATAGGGTTTAAAACCCTATTTGTGAAAAAGGGAGTGCTACTGGAAATAACCCGTGAGGTAGGCCAGAGCCACCGGTAGCTGAGAGCTACCGGTGGGTGACAGCAACCGGTAGCTGCGCTACTGGTAGGCTGCATCGACCGGTAGGCCGAGTTACCCATAGGCTGCAGCAACCGGTAGGTCGAGCTACTGGTAGGTTGCAGCTACCGGTAGGTTGAGCTACCAGTAGGCTGGAGCTACCGGTAGGCCGAGCTACCGGTAGGCTGAGCGACCGGTAGGCCGAGCTACCGGTAGATAGAGCTACCGGTGGGCTGCAGCCACCGGTAGCCCGAGCTACCGGTAGACAGAGCTACCGTCAGCTGCAGCTACTGTTAGACCGAGCTAACGGTAGAGAGAGATACCTGTAGGCTGTGGCCACCGGTAGACCAACCTTCTGGTAGGCCTGCTACCGGTAGGATAAGGCTACCGGTAGGCCTACACCACCGTGATTCCCAGACCCGAAAACCCAAAACGAGATTTTCACAAAATAATGGACCTCAAAAACGCGGGACATTACATAATGTATCCCAAAAATTCCATTCATTCAAAGATAAAAAATATTATTTATAAATAATATTAACCAATAAAATTAAAAAAACAGTTTACGATATTTTAACCATTATCTCTTATGTTACCAGGGATAAAATATTTTTAACTATTACTATAGGTATTTTTTCAATAATTTGACAATTATTTATAAAAAAAATAATTTTATATTATTAAATTATATTAATTGATGTTATTCCAAATCAAGAATCAATTTAATAGGATTTAGTTTATATATGTGTAAAAATGATTAAAAAATAAGCACATAAAACAAAATAAAATCCATTTTAGGGAACACCATTTTTATTTTAAGAACATGATTTGTTATAATTCCATGAGAGGTAAAATAATTAAATTACATTTAATCATTTCATTGAATATAATATGTATATATATATATATTTATTTAAAATCTATCACTAGAATTGATTAATTGAAATTATTGGGAAAAAATACATTGTGTGCCAAGATACTATCACTCAGAAGAACATATATATTTACATTGAAATGATATTATTTTAATTTTTAACCAACTTATTTCATATGAATTCTTATTATTTATATATGAAAAATATTTTTTCATAATAAGTTCAGAATTATTAATTACTTCCAATCCAATGGATATGTGATAACTATTATAATAATAATAATATTCTCAAATGGTATTTCTCTATTTTTCTAGACATTTTTTTGAAAGTAAATGAAAATTTAATTGTTATTAAATATCTTTAATGATAAATATATTATCAAATCTCATGATTTTAGAACAATTGTTTTATGTATTATTAACATAAAGACCGCAAAATTATCATTGTTAACAATACCAAATTTAGTAAATGAATAGAACATTGTTATGAATTCTTTAAAATGAATAATAATCATTAAATTAACATGATAAATGTTTTGAATCAAATAATATGGTAATATAACATTTTCCTTCAGGAATTTGGAGGGAATATGAATAAAATTATAATACAAGGTAAATATATAGTTAAAATAATTACCAATAATTGAATTCTAACAATATATTGTTAATTGATGGGTTTATTACCCTTTTATGATTTGTGGTCTATTCACTACATTGATAGAAAAGGTTCAATCCAATTAATTCTATTTCTTATAGACATGTTTTTTATCACATTCAATACCACTCTTTACATTTTTTCAATTTTATGTACATGATTGTTAATCCTATTTTCGAACTCTATATAATAAACACAATTTATATATTATATTTTCTATTAATCTATCAGTCATAAATAGATTATGGTTGTTAATGGGTTGTGTTTATCATTAATTTTTTTCCATTTAGTTACTAAGGAAATATTCACATTCCTATACATTTTATTTTAATATGGATGAATTATTGATTACTAATGAAGGTTGATTGTGATTTTTTATTTTTAATGACTGATTTATATGATGAATTTAGTGAATATATTTTGTGATGGGTGGGGAAAATAATTAAAAGGACCCAACCATAAACATTGTATAATATTTAGTTTTATGGGATGAATTTATATTCTTAATTTTTTTTATTTCTTTAGGTTTGTATTATTATATAATTATATCATAAAACACATAAAACTCATTACTAGATATTATACACATATGAAATGTATATTTTTTTTATAATGTAAAATTTTTAAATGAAACATATTTATTTTTCATGAATAATATTTATGACATTCAACTGGATTTCTTAGTCATTCTCACCAATCCTTAATCGTAATGAAAATAATATTCAAACAACGTTTTATCTCAAAATGTTTCCATAAATAACCAGAGAATAGTAAAATACATAATATAACCCTACTAATAACTCCATCATTTTTTACTATTATGATATGAAATTTTACCAAATACATTTAAGAGCAATAATTGGGATAACCCTTAAAATAATAAATATCATTATCACCTATTTTCCATGAGAAATAAATGGGATCTACTTATCATATATTCACTTTATGTCTCATAGATTTATCTTGAGCTATGATAGGGATTAAATAACCATTATTGTTTTATCAAGCTCACCCATTTCACATATATATTGACTTTGTAAAATATAATGATATTAAAAGAACATTTTAATTTAAAACCCCATTTTAAATGAAACCAATACCCAGAAAAAATAGGAAATATATTTTTTCATTGAATATAACATGAAATATTTTAAGGGATTCGAATGTTAAATTGTGGTTTTTTGATATATGTATATTTATTATCTTTAAAAATATTAAAATAGACAATTTTTCTTTGTTGTTTTTAAAAGAAAGTCAAAACATTTTATAAAATATTGATTTGGAAAACAATTGAATGTATGTAAAAATATAAATGAAATGAAATTTATAATTATTCTATTTCAATAAAAATAAATCAATAAATTTTTTTGATTAATATTTAATGAAAATAAAAATAATTTGATAATAATTTAGAAAATGATTTAAAACATGGATTTAAGTTATGTTATCCCATACATCAAGATTGACTCCTGAGGTGTTCTCCATTTATTCATAAATAATAAATGTATATTAATTATTTAGATTATTAATTATCATTATCATATTTTAACTTCTTTTTATTTCACTTATCATAATGTTACATACAATTACAAAATCATTTATGTTATCTTCGGATGTTTTAATTATATTGGACCCTTACGAGAAAAATGACATCAGTAGGTTGACTATGGTTACTGTTGTCAATATTCTATCAAATCCTAAATGGTAATCAGGAAATAAATTTTTTATTAATAAATCATGCCATTAAAATTAATAATTCAATTTGGTTATGAAAAAAAATTATATAACAATCATGGAGATGTTTGGTCATACATATGTGAGTGCAATATTTACATTTATCAATTATAAATAATGAAATAATGTATGCATTTTTTATCAGTCCATATTGACAATAATATATTCAATACAATATTATTTTATTGAATATACATGTATATATGTAATCCATGTGATGATGTGATGAAAAACAAATCACATAGCTCTATAGGGGTGGTAGTCTACACTTATTTACCAACAACATTTTCATATTTTAATGAATTTAAAGGTATAAAAATACATGTTATATTATGTTGATAAAAGGATCAATATTTCATTAACATATAATATATAAACACTAAATATATAATTTAAACTATCAATTACAATATGGAAGCTAAATTACATCAATCTCAATGACAGCAGTGAGTGGTACAAAACAATGATAGATTCTTATCCAATTTTATTGAGATTGATGATGGATATTGTATTTTCCTGGCGAAGACGAACGAAAGTATTTCCCTAATATAGTTTCTTATGAGGTATCAACTTGCCTACTAATATGATAGAGGCTTCCGACTAGCATCAATGGCCTACGGTGTGATATCCGAGACAATAATTCTTCCTATCAGAGTAAGAAAATAGAGGAAAATATATGTATCAAACAAAATTGTAAATAAATATTGTGAGGATGGAGTAAAAACATTAATATATCATTTCAGAAAAAGAAATTACAACTCATTAAAATACCAAATATATTTTCCATGGAATACATTACTAGTCACCCACTATGCTGACCATATAGATGAAAAATTATAATAGAATTTTAAATAAAATTAAATTTCTCTAAGTCTACCACCAAGAAGGAAAACATAACATTTAACTAGACACTATCATAATTCACCATCCTAATTAGAATAACCAACATTATTATCTCTTCTCAAAAATGAATCTTTCAGCCTCATCTCTATCCACCAAAAAATTTAGTGTTGAACCTCAAATATAGATATAAGTTCTACACATACACTAAGGTGCACCGATATAGATGATAAATAATCACAGTTGGCCACCCTAGTGAGAAAACTATTTAACAAAATACTATAATTGTATCCAAGTAATGTGATCCTCCAAGAAGATCCTCAACTAAAAAAATTAAAACTAATAAACATGAAACCATAGTCAAACTGCGAGTTTGTAATCAAAGTCAACTAAGAAAGGGTCGCCATTGATGTTAATATCTAAATATATAAATGTATAACATAATACCAATAAATATATACAAAAATATGACTATTAATGAATAAGAGAATCATATGAAAAAAAACTAATAGCAGCTGATCTTCTGGTCTATAATATGGTTCACCTAGACATCATCTACATGGGAATTGGGTTGGATCTCATACAACTCAAGTCATGTATCGTATGGTTGATTTGTGGATTCTTAATTCCACTTCACATATTCATTATTTGGTCTATTCAAGAAATATCTCTGAGAAATCTATTTAATAAAAGGGGGATACTCATCATACACCAGGGTTCTCCCATACTGGCCTATAATCACTGAAATTGTACATTATAGGGAATTAAATCCAAACATCATGTAAATTGTCACGGAGTTATATTTTATGATGATCAGTTCATGTAAATCCAATCGACTATCTGATTCCAAGGCCTCAATCAGTAGGTGGTCAAAACATATAAAACTCCTATATTACCTATGGTTTTTAACCTTATGTGATCATTATAGAGAACTCACTGATGAGATGCCTTATCCACCCATGGAGTCTCCAATAAGGAATAGTGTAATCATAACTTTATGTGAAAGATAATAATCATTATGTGTATCCCAAAATCTGAGATTCTATGAAATACACCATATCTAATTAACTAGCCAGGGAGATTTTAATCATATATACCACATGGGATAGCATAATCATCGGTGAGTATAATCATATTAGGGATATCATAATGATCATCATCACATACTAGCTAGAGGAGAGAATAGTCATTCCCATCAGTTGATAGTTCATAATCATACATGAGTAACTTCTAGGGATACATACCCACATATCATAATCTTATTATCAATAGTGTAATACCAGTAAACACCTCTCAAAATAATAATAAAATGACAAACAAATTTATAGTCTCAACAGCTAGATCCCTAGTATTGCCTCTTAGTATACAAGTAAATATCATATATAACGTGGTTCAAAAGATATATCATAAAAAGGAAAATATATTCATACGACTAAATAATATGGATCTCAGAATTAACATATTGGCATCCCATAGAGATTGAATGATTCCTCACATGAGGCTCGTCTACAACCAACAAATAAGTACCTCTATTAACATCTCTATATCTATAATAAAAAAGTGAACGAATAAAACAATATAAAGGGTGGTTGAACACCTAAACCAAACACTACTTATCTATCCCAATGAGGTTATTTTTTCATCATGGTTTCTAAGGTGGATCCAATAATTATATCTACCTAAACCAAATGTTCTAACACATGGTCATTCAAACAATGAGAATACACTGGGTCCCTCAAGTCCAAACAATTATGATTCATCACACATTGTATACATGAGGTATAAACCCAAGAAAAGGTATCATGATTTGGATCCTAAATAATAGTTTAGAGGAATAATCCTACAAAAAATCCAATAACATCTAGAATAATAGAGGCTTCCTTAGTGGGATATTTATAATGCAATGTATGAAAAGGCCTCTTGCATGGGACCATAAAAATAGAAAGAGAAGAAGAGGCATCTTAGACGAGATCATCAAATTGTATGTTTCTATTGGGAAAATATAAGGGAAAATATATTTCATTCCAAAAGAAATTTCATCACTTAGGATATCCATGGAATATATATAGGTGGTAGAGGATTTTAATACAATATCATCTACGACGAATGTAAGATGAGGAATCCTACAAGGGAGCCATGATAATAACTATCCTAACTGAATAATTGAATAGAATGAAATTTATTTAATGGGATATTTCCTAAATGGAAAATATACACAATAATATGTCATGATAAATTTCTCATGGAACATCTTAAAAATGTGCTATCTTTTATGAGACACTAAATTCAACCAATAAAAGAAGATCCTCTCTATTAAGAAAATCTGAAACAACACCTATGAGTCCTCCAAACTCCCAATGGTGTTACCATCATAGTCTACATCTAACAACACTAATAATGGATTTGTAATGGGTCCAATTATAACACCTAACCAAAAAATATAAAACCCAATAAATAGATATAATGTGGAAATATATGGTGTCCCCCCCAACGGACATGATGTGTACTCCCCAATTCCCACATAGGTGGAACTACCATCAATGATGGCCTGTAAAAGCCTCAAGTACACAATGTGTAAAGTGGGTTCCCAGTGTATACCCAACATGCGGAACCAAAATATGTCCCTCAACTTTACTGTCTATTTACATTCCAATTCATGTAATTTTACATGGCATGATACTGATATAGTCTATGTCCAAGTACTCCAGATGACCATTTACTATTCATGGGTAGCATGGCCGGGAATTCAGTTACATGGGCGAGACCCAATAAAATTTGTGTATAACCTAGTAAATTAAATGTACATAGAAATCAACATATTATCAAAATGGTAAGGACAAACAACATGGAACATTACACCACACACCCTGTGGCCTAGTCTTCTAAAATAGAAATTCATCAAAATGGTCAACCCCCCCCCCTTTCACCCCCAAATCAACATATCAAGAAAACTAATGTGAAAATAAATAATAATATGGTATTATATTTTCAAAAAGGAAAATATACAATGATATACAGTGAAAACATTAAAGGCCTACATTTTGGATGATACCACCAATGATTCACTTAATCTAGCTATCCATAGTTACTACATATCAATTCAGTACATCTAGAGCTCAAAAATTGTAGTCCATTCCCTCCCTCTCTCTTTCCCTTCTGTTTATCCATCTTTTCTATCTATATTGAGTGATGTAATAGGATTATGCTATGCATGCATGAGAATAAAGGAGAACAAAGATAGAAAAATAAAATGGCAATACACAACATAATGAAAATAAATGAAATGAAAATAGTCTCGGGCAGGCCCTGGTGCCCAACATGAGTTCATGCCCTGATTAGAAAAAACAACCCATTCATGTCTCAATTGTGGTGAAAAAATTTCAATCCGACAAACTGTTGAAAACAACTTAGAAAACAAAACATTGTTAATTATTTAATTTCTACATTATCAAATATTACATATTAATTATTCTACTAAAATTTAAATTGCTCAAAATTCGAACAAAATCATGTACTAGGGTAAAAACCCTATTCGTGGACAGACAGAGTGGAAAGAAATATTTATCTGAAATCATATTCTAAGGGAAAAGTTCATATGATCCAATATAATAATTTGAATTGAAATCTCAAATTTCTTCTCAAAATAATAGTATATAGAAATACATGTCATTATAATCCCCCCACCATAAACTATCTTATGAAGAAGAAGACTTGTGGTAAGACTAGAAGCCTTGTTCTCAACCATATAATCATCAAAATTAGCTATCTAGTATCTCCAATTACTATTCTCATATCACCAATTAGTCCCACTAACATGGGATACATTTTATATTGAATGATATTCTACTACCCACTAGAATAATACCCTTTTCCTTATCTCAAAAGAATAATATAATAATAAAGTCCCATGAAACATTAATTATTTAAAACAGAACATTTTTTTCACTAACATAAAATTGAAAATAGTTTTATCCCCATTATAATTCTTAACATAAAATACTTCTCGAGCACAACATCAATGAGTTTTCTTCCTCATACAGTGAAGAAATTTTGAAAATTAAAATTTCTCAATGTAGGGATGACGCTCTCTAAGAATACTCAATTAGAAGACATGGTAATGAATGAGAATATCAAACCAGGAGTACCCTATGATGGCATCAAATTGCATGTTCTACCCTCTTTGAGGAACTCTCAACCAAAATTGTCTAACTCACCTTCAATCAACACCTAACACCATGTCTCTCGAAAATGTGTGTCCATGTTCTACCATGGGTAGACCAAAATTGGTTACCTGATCAGAAACAATGTAGAATCTTCTAGGGAAGAATATTTTTCATCAATCCACAAATTCTAGAAACCAAGCGTAAATATAGTCATCAAACCATCGGTCTTGGTCATACAACCGTCCACTCACTAATTAAGATTCAAAAAATACCACACACCACTAGCATGTTCCTTTATCATACAACACATTCTCTACACAGTCATCCATCTCCTTTCTAAGATAAATGTGCTATGCAGAACATCAGTTTCACATGACAAAATATCCCTTGGAAATCCACATCAAAATTTGGAACCTAAATTGTTCCATGACTTATTTAATGAACATCATTCAAATGAATGTCTTCCATTCACGAGTGTTTACCCACTCTCTCTACATTCAATATATTATAAAAATTTATCAAAAGTCTAAGAACCTGAGTAGTCATTCCAATACAATCATTTTTTTGATACAAAATAACCCAAGGTGCCTACCAAATGGTGAATTCATTAACATGCATATAATGCAAAACATGATCTCCCACCATATAATGATCCCACAATTAGTAAACAAATATATTAATTTCAAAATGGAACCATAAAGCATAGGACAACCTCTCTCATTTCTTTTTCTTATTAACAATATGGATGTTGACCAATAATGTTATGAATAAAAAATAATGGCATCATGATCTCCCACCTAACCCTCAAGAACAAATCGAACAACTTGGTCACGAGGTCTCTCACCCTAGACCAAAAGATCAAACCTATATATAGAAGGTTAATATCACAACTACCTATACGGGATAAATTAGAAATGTATACCTATAAGATACTAATACTCACCGAGAATCCCCATATGCAAATTCTCCATAATGGGAAAAATATCCACATAAAAGAAACAATGAAAGAGAACTCACTAGAATCTGAATATGTTGATACCCCATCATGAACTAGTTTAGAATAAAATTATAGATTCCCATCGACATCAAATTCAATGATCCGACTAGAAAAACATGACATAAAATATAACACCATAATATGTGGTACAATATATAGGAGTCACATGCTATATCGTACAACAAGGGTCATTACACCTCTAATGCATGAGGTTAGAGTAATATTCCACAACAAAAATTGCCTATGTGTAGATCAACATAACCATACATCAGAATGAAATATATATATGAATGTATTTCAAATTAAATAGATGTCTCCCTTTACAAAAATAAAACACTAAAATGGAAATATGATGTGAATACTATGTGGGAAATATGATGCATGATACTTCTCTTTCCATTTCATTCCAAGGGTCAAATTCCAACTTCGGTCTCTTTCCATTGTACTAGAGATAATGATAAATTTTATGGAACAAATTCCACACAACATGTGAAACACTCATGGTGAAAATCAAATAATGATGTAACATCTCACATCAGACCAACAATCACATACCCTTGCAATGAGGACTTATTATGAGAACAAATTTTAATGATGCACCAGTCCAATATCCATGATAGGTTATGAAACATACCTAATTTCATGTATACCAAATTCTAAATAGTAAATAATAGGCTAATAATTTCTATGATACCAATATTTAAGATCCCAACCTAAATTCCACTAATCTAGTGCTATGATCTGGTTGTTTATAATGATTCAAGTGCGCCTCTATTATTCCAGCTACTACCGAGTATCAGTGAAGGTTAAGGGTGTGATGGTAAGGAGACCATGCCTTTATATCAGAGTAAGAAAATATGGGAAATAGGTAGGTATCATACATATAAGTAAATAAACATTTTTAATAATTAGAAAATAACTGAATATAACTTATGGTAGAAATAAATGGAACACTATAAATGATCAATTTGTTATTCCATACAATACAACACTAATCACCCATTAATATTATTATATAGGTATAAATTTACAAAGGAAACTAAAATAGATGTATAGGGATCTAATAATAACTCTAATAAGGACCATGAAATCGGTCTCTAGAAAATGTAAAATAGAACCAATCTAACTAGAAGAATCTACAAGAGAATCTCTACTTAAACATGTGACCATCAACCTCAAGCCCTATCAACTATGAAAAACTTTATCAACCTAAACATAATAAACATGAATTATATACATTCTATGGTTTGCATGATTGTGTGATTAATAAACATTGTTGTCCACCCATATGAGAAACCAATGAATTATGCTATTATTTGTTTATGTAAAGGGAATGTTCTCAGCCTACCCAAGAAGAAACTAAACATGTTAGTAAAACCAATAATTGTGGATCCACAGTTTAACCCCGGGTCTGTAATACCAACTAACTAGGAAAGTGTCAACATGTTTGTCTATATATATATATGTATACCGTTATATTCATACCCTTACGATTATATACAAAAATGTGAATATACATTAGTATGTGAATCACATTACATAAAACCAAGAGGACTTATTTGTTGGGTCTGTAATCACAATCACCTGGACATCCAATGCAAGAGAATTGAGATGGATGTCATACCACTAAGGTCATGTATCACTAAGTATATAAATATTTCTATAATCCTAATTAATATATAACTTCTCTGAAAAAATGCAAGAATACCTCTCAGAATAATATGTCCCTATAGGGGTTTGGTACTCCTTCTACACCTGGGTTAACATTTCCTAGTCTTCAATCACCAAAATATTGTATTTTGGGGAAGTACATATGTACATAATCTAAATGAACAATAATATATAATTCATACTACACAGGATATTCAATGTAGACCAATGTCTGAAAAAAAGTGGATGTTCTATAGAAGGTCTTGACATTGGAAAATTGTATAATCCTTAAGGGTCATACCCTTTGGTGATCTTCAAGGAGATCTCATATGTGATATTCCATTTCCACCAATAGTGTGTATAATAAGGGGGAGTGTAATGATCCCTTCGTTCAGAAGGAAATAATCATTATAGGAATCCAATTATGATAGATTTGACGCACCACATTGGGGTCATGTAACTAGTCCGGGAGAGTGTAATCCTTCATATCACTTAGGACAAAGTAATCATCCATTAGTATAATTAGAATACTGAGTGTGTAATCATCCTAATCACATATCATCCATTGAAGATTGTAATAATCCTAATCACTTGATAGATCATAATCATCCACATATATCATTACTATTGTTTTATAATCTCATATTATAATCATATGATCAACGAAAAAATATCAGGAAACACCTCTGGACATCCAAATAAAATATTACTAAAATATACATGCTGAAAATCTAGATCAAAGGTACTACCATTGTGTATATAACTAAATATCATAAATAAAATGGATCAAAATATAGATCCTATAAAAACACATCTAGGTAATGTAATGAATAAGACAGATCACAAGAAGAACTTCATGGATTCCTTATTAGAAAAAAAGACACATTGTTTCAGTTTCAAGATCCACCATATAGGACGTAACTCTAGTAAAATCATTGCATCAACAAACCACAAGTTAAAGTATAAAAAAATAATTACTGTGTCTAAAATCCTAAACCCAAAAATACATCCACTAGTGTATTGGAATAAAATATTGGAATGCATTATAATTCGACAACTGCTACCATATCTACCCAAACGTAATGATCTAACATAGAGTCAGTCAAAGAAAGGGAACTTGTTGGTTCCCTCAAGTCAATTCACTAAAGAGATATTTTATATTAGATCCTCAAGCCCAAAAAAAAGTCTAAGGTAACATACATGGGAAAAATATATAATGGTATAATGATGAATCATAAAAGGGATCCTCTAACAGAAATAATAAAGGATCCCTCCTTAGTAGCATCCTTAAAATGGTACATATGAAATGGCATCCTACGTTGGACCCTCAAAATAGCATGAGAATGAGAGGAATCCAACATGGGATCATTGAAATGGTATATAGGTACATGGATACTAAAAGGTACTCCCTATGTCAGAACATAAGTTAAGGCATCCCTCATTAGATCCTTGGTAAATAGATTGATTGCATTGGCATACCACACATGATCTTCCTTATCATATTTAATATGTAGAATTCTAAAAGGGATCATTGATTACAATTGTTTTAATTTACAATGAGGTCCAAAGAGAACATATTATAAGGTATATGTCCTAAAGGAAAACATAAATTATAATCGTTTGGATACATATCTCATGGATCATCTTATAATAGCTGTCAATCTCATAAGGCATTGAATTCAAATATTGGGGGAAGAACTTCTTTGTTAGGAATGGAATGAAATGCCACTAAGGATTTGTAAAAGAATACCCAATGTGATACCATATTATTCCAAATAATATAATACTCAAAATGAATTTTAATGGGTCCAATTATTACTTTTATGTGAAAAGATGTTAAAATCTCGAAAAGTGTTACAAGGGGTTAATACATTGCATATGCCCTTGACTACAGGTCATGTACTCCAGAATCCCCACATTGGGATATATTCTTACCAACCTGAGCATGTATATTACCATGTACACTGCATGAATGTTGATTACATTCAGTGTATCCAAAAATGGGTACATGTTTGTTTTCATTAACAAGCCCGACCTTTTACTTGACCAGGCAGTGTACTCGTACATGACATGCTACTCACACGGGGTTTGGTCGTCTACTCTACAATGACATTTACCACGACATGTGTGTCCTCGATGGGTACTATACACCATGCATAAAACATAGTACATTAAATTTACATAAAAAAATACATCTTCCCCAAAACATAATAATAATCAGTGTTTCATGTTGAACCACACACCGTGTAGCCTCGTTTTCCCAAATGGAAAACCAAGAAAATGATAGAAACCATTATTTTAACTGTCAAATCAATAAATCATTCCAATATGTACCAAAATATATCCTAACAAGTTATTAAATGAAAAAGATTTATATATATTTTGATATATGGAGTCTATTTAAAAATACGTATCTTTTGGAGGAAACCAATAAAGATTCATTGAATCCTATTATCCATGACAATCATACATCGATTTGGTGCATCGATTTCCTTTCATAAATACATTTTTTCTCACCATATATATTTATGTTTCATCATAAATTTATTTTATGTCATGGTCATGTAATGTAGTTGGACCCCCCCCCCTTGGATGACACATGAATAATGGATAAGAAATAAAGGAAATGAAAATAAAAATAAAATGAACAAAAAAGAAATAGAAAACAAAACAAATTTGGGAATGGGCTATCCCCAATTCCCAACTCGATATTATGCACTAACTAAGAAAAAACACAATGTTTTAGACTCGATGGAAGACACGTAATATTAATCTAATGATTCTTTCAAAATAAATTATCGATGTAACCTGCACGAACAATACAATATTTAATCTAGTAACTCTTAAATATTAATAATTCAATTATAATTAAAACGACTCAGAATTCCCCTAAATTACTATCATAAGGTAAACATAATATTATGGGACCAATGAAGAAGTCATAAAAATATATCAAAATAATATTCTAGGTGAAAAATATTTTACCCCTTACACCCATTCAAAGTAAAAAATTCTTATTTTTACACAAAATTATATTCTGAAAAAATCGTGGGTCCGTAAAATTTTATTTTATTATAACTATTTAAAAATATATCAGTCTACAAAAGATATTGATATTATTATTTCATCATTGTTTAATAATTTTTGAATAAGTTGAAACATGAAATAAAAAAATTTATGAATAATACATATTATTCAGACAACCTTATATTCGTTACAACTAAAGACCACTATGTTTGTTATTATTCCAAAAAAAAAACTTCAAGAATGTGAAGAGGTATGATAGTGTAGCGTTTTATTGTATTGGATTAACTTGAACTATTTTTAGGTATAAATTATAGTTGAAATGTGGTTGCATTTTATTAGATGGGGAGGAAACACTAATGGAATTTGATTTTATTTCTAATTAATATAAAATAATTATCAAATTATAAGGGATCCATATTTATATAATTGTGATGAGTCAAAATATTGTAATCAAATTATATTTTAAAATGTTTTATTATATGTTTTCACAGATATGATTTCGTTTTAGCCCCCCCATTAATCTTTTTGATACATAACATGATAATATGGATTTTTACGCAAGGAGTGTCAAGATTGTCACTCTATGTAAACAAATATTCCATAATTTCACTATTGATTATAATATAAACCATATCTAAAAATTTTGGGGATTATATTGTTTTATGAATTATAAATTATTTATTAAAATATTATTTATTAATATATAACATTAATATTAATTTCACATCTATTCTTTTATATTAAATTTAATAACATTAAGAAAATAAGATAATTCAAATTTGAATCATGCAACCCTTAATTAAAATTTCATATATACAAAAAAATAGTGCTTTAGAAAAAGTATTTAAAATTATATTAGTTTTAATATTTTTTATATAAGTTATTTTATTTTCTATTATGTGAACAATTACTACATTAACATTATTTATGCTTTTGATGTAATTATTTAATAACCAAATTTATAAAATGAAAATAATAATTTATATATAAAGTAAATATTTATAATAAAAAATATTCTCTTCCAATCCATATGTTAATACTGTATTATTTACTTGAAGAATTAGTGTGACATTTTTGGCTTTATATTGAAATAAATATTTTATATATGAAAATTAGGTCTTAATGAAAAAAATTCCATATATTCTACATTTGTAACATAAATAACATTCATTTTTCTTTACCATAGTAAGAATATAACTAAGGATACTATTCAGAATTTCCTAACTTGTTAGTGTCCAATGTAAAAAATCTAGACCGAATGACTCCAAATATAAAATATATTTTTCTATATTTTTTTCAAAGAATTTACTGAATGTAATATTAATTCAAAAAAAACCTGACGAATATAATTTTTTTAAAAATACACATTTAAGTATATACTATATTAATAATAAATTCAAGTATATAATTTATATAATGACCCATAATTGGAATATTTAAAAGAAATCTAAAATAATTAAATTTTAAATATAATATAAATTAAAATTTAATGTTATAAATAGAATAAATAAGAATATATTTTTAAATAAAAATAAATTGTTTTCACTATTCATTTAAAATTCTCACTTTTAAAAAATACCTCAAAATTTCACAATAAAGTAATTTTGATGTCGTTATATCAGAAATTATTATTTTTCTATAAAATGAAATTTATAAATGGTTTAGAAACAAATTATAATATTCTATAAAAAATAGATAATTTTTTAAGAAAATAAAATTTTGAAGAATAAGATGAATTCTCAAAAAATTGAGATAATGTTTCCTAATAATTAATCAATATATATTAATTCATTATGAAATTTATTCATCATTCATAAAGTGGTTAAGCATATTAGTACCCACAAAGTTAACAATTATGTTATCATGATCATATTTAATTAATAATACTTCATTGTATGTTGAGGGTCGATGTTACATTTCCTATAATATTTCATTGATAGTTTTTATTTTAAATTAAAAATGTGTCACAATAGAACTATTATTATAGATTTCATTATAGAAATATTAAAATTTTTATCAATAATAAATTGTTTGAAAATTTATAATACGTTTCTTCGATTCCAAAATAGTAATCATGGTTAACAAAACTCTCACATGAAAATATTGAAGGGGAAGTGTGATAGTATTCAATAACAACACATAATTATGTCTCAAGGTAGGATAAAATTGGATTTAATTAATAATATATACATTGAATAAAATCATAATATCTAAATAATTATGGATATTTAATGATATCATTGGTCACAAGTAAGTGGGTAATGATCGAAACTATTTTCAATGGAATTTGTTCCCTTATTATTATTATGTCATTTGGTATAGAACACATAAACCACTTATAGAGCCCAATAAATATATTATTCTTTTAAATTAATAAAGAAATAATTTATTTCTATATAAATTAGGGAACAAATACTAATGTAATTGTAACATGACCCGTTGAATAGTCACATTCTCCTTAGAATTGTAATATAACAATTTAAAGTAGTAATCTAGACAATATAATAGTAACCCTACTGATAAAATTATGAATAAAATTTATACATCTTATAAGTTAAAATATGAAATAATTATATCATACAATAAGTAGAAAATTTTATAAAAAATAGAAAATGATGTGCTGGTATTATTTAAACCAAAAAAGTTTATTTATCATTTTATAATTAATATAATAATTTAAAAGAAAATTTATTTTCATAAAATAGATTCAGAAATTATTTTTTATTGATATTATACTAATTTTATGAAATCAGAATAAAATTTTTAAAGGTTCATTAAATCAGTTATAAATTTAAAATGAGAATTTATTGAAAATATAATTATTTAATAAGATATTAAATTTCTCATATTCAGAACATTTTTTTCTTATAATTACTTCCATTTTTTAATTATAAACATTGAAAATTGGATCTTGGAAATTTTTTTATATTTATAGTTTAGATTAATTTCTCTGTGAAATTAAAATATCATAATTTATGATATAAGACACAAACATGAAATATTGTTTCATGGATCATAGATGGCTGATGTGTGCGCATTATATCAAACAATAATTAATTTGTAAATATATTTAGTGATAATGATCGATGTAACACCCTAGGTAAATAAAGAATATTACATTTTCATATTTATCCATATTTGTGAATAAAATATTGATATGTCTTTAAATGGTTATGCACGATGGCGTACCCAACACGCAACACCGAGTTTCTTGGGAATCATACGTTGCACTCTAGTAATAAAATAATATTATTTTAAATGGTAGTTAACATGTAGCCTTTTTATTGGAGGGAATGGATAGAAATAACTAAAATATTATTATATATGTTTTTAAATGTTTTTACATTTATCCAATAAAAGATAAAGGCTTAAAATACGGAAAGAATTCAATTTTAGGCGTATATGCCCTAGTTTTCACTAAAGGTTCACTTATGACCTTTTGATGGCGAACAATCATTAAATATATTTTTGTTCACTCTTATACATCCTTTTGGACCAAATGAAACTCTTCTTACGAATTGGGACATCAAAATTTACTTTGTGTAAATTTTTGGTATCTTTCTGATAAAGTTCATTTTTTTAATGAATAGTGTAAAATGTTTTATTTTTATTCAAAACCTCTTTTTAATATAATTTATTTATATGATTATATTATCTTTTGAATTGGTTTTAATGTGAAATTAGAATATATTTTTACCATTAAATCCAGTAGTGGTCGTTAGAATTAATTTCACTTTGAAATCAGACTTAAACTAGTGTCAATCTTTTGATACTTATTGTTTCATAAAAACACGCTATTTTCTCTGACAGCGGGAATTAATTATTAAATTAATTAATGTGACTTATATGTTTTGAATTTTGTAAAATATTCTTAATTTTTGAATTTGGAATATCAAATATAGATTAGGGTGAATTTTTGGGATTTTTCTGAAAAACTTAAATTTTTTATGAATAGTGAAACCACTAAGTGGTACTTATAAAAACTGATTTTTCCGTTTAAATGAAATTTTTCCATCTTTTTGTTTTGAATTTCGAAACTCCAACATACATGGTTGTCATTAATACGTAAAATTTGGTTCAATGGGATAAAAATAATTTTTTGGTGAATGGTAACTTATTAAGTTTTTAAATGCGATTAGAGGTAATTAGTGTAGTTTAAGGTAAAAATAATGTTTTATTAATATGAAATGAACTTGACACATGTACTAACCTCATTTTATGTGTAATTTATGACCACTAAAAGCCATGGGTCAACTTGGGGACCCCATGGAGCTACTTTGGATGGGAAATGACATAAATAACTTTTTATTTAATGTACAAGTAAAAATGACACAAACATGATATGTTTTACTAAAACAATTTTTAACTGGGGTTATAAAAGTCAGATTTATTATTATAAATAGTAATTTGAAAGATAAAACGATTTCCTACATCATAGTAATTTTTTTATAATTTTAGACATTAAATAAATTAAATTATTTATGACATCATAATGATGCAGCGATGACATCATTATCTGACGATTTAAATAAAATGAGAAGATAATGTAAACTCTATGACCTTAAAATGTCCAAAACTTATTGTATGGGTGGATTTAGAACCCTTATCACCTTATCCACAAATTATATCAATGTGGGACCTTTTAAAACCGAAACACATTTTTCAAATAAATTAATATTTCTTACTTTCCAAAAGTGCCCCTCCTCTCCTCTTATAAAAGGACCCCACCTCTACCTCATTTCACACACTCCTAAAGACTTTGGCTCGGCCAACCCCTGCCCATTTACTCTCTCCACATACCTATACTCATCCTAGAGGATTCACATTGGGCAGAATCCTTTCAAAGGAAGCTTTCAGGCTCAAATCCAAAGGAGTTACACTTTTAAAGGTAATTCATTCTCTCATGGTCATTTGTTTTATTTTGCTTCTCCAACCCCCTATACTCTTTTTATTTACTTCTTTTGTAACAAAACCAGTATCGTCAATATACTAGGATGTTGTTATAAGATTTATTCAATCTACACTCTCACACAACTACATTAAATGGTTAATGAACATACGGTTTCCGTGGATGGCGAAATTCTGCCTCCCGAAACGATGATTGTTCAATACTCATTTAACAACTTCAAAGGTGGCCATTATGATGTCACTATTTTTATATATGATATATAATATGTTTATGTTTTCCTTAAGCTTCTGTTTTGTTTTTCATTTTGGGCATACCTTTATGGTTTCTATTATGGGTAAACGTGATATCTTCATTTAAGGAAGTGCGGACTACCGCCCCCTCAAAGTGATTTGATTCGTTAAATACCATATGTGGGACGTATAAAGGATGGAACTATGATATTATATATTATATTATACTGGAATTATAATATACCTTTATATCATTATTATTACATTCTATAAAATATGATATAGAAATGAAAGTAGCGTTCATGCGTACGTACGGCTTACCGTCTCCATGAACGGTGCATTTCATTTCTTACCTCGAAATGATTATGTAATTTTATAAATGCATGCATGTACTGGATATATATGACATATATGATATCTAAATAATGAATACAATTCTGGATATAATAAACATTTGGCCACATGAACAACATGTAATTGTAAGAAGTCCTCTTTCGACTTTAGAACCAAATATCGGCAAAACAAATATTATTAACTTAAATGATTACATAATGTTTATGACATGGTAATAAGTGAAGTAAAAAGAATAATGAAATTGAAAAATGTTCTTAGGTAAGTAGAAATTAACTCAAGTTTATTATTCTGGATATTAAAGAACGATCGAGTCAAGTCGGACCCGAGGTAAGGGATCCTACACCTCTCTTTCTTTTTAAGTACACTCTTTTATGTATTTCCTTTTAAGCTCATATTTCTTATGATTGGGATGTTATTTTATATTACTCCCACTTTACTTATTATGTTCATATGATTAGAGACCCTATTTCCTCTCACCAATCCATTTTGGAAGTTTAAAGTGGCATCGTTAGGCTGTCGAGTTTTCGTAAGGGATTTTTCATCTCACTTTTATTCCTGTGAGATTTATTCTTCATTTGCGACAATTTCATTTGAGTGGTTTATGTACTACCCATTATTACACGCTTTTTGTAATATAATTCCATTTATGTGTATTTACATATTCATTTTATGACACTTCTTCAATGGGGTGTACTTTTCGAAAGTTACCCAAGTCAGTAATGGAACCTGTCACCCTCCTCTTTTTTAAAAGAATTCTTTTGTTGGGTATTTTAATTTACATATAGTTATGTTGGGATATGTTCTCATATATCCTTATTTATGTAAATTTTATGTCCATGTGATGAGATACTCTTTTTATCTCTCATCAACTCATTTTGATGTGATGCCGTTAGGCTGTCAAGGGAACTTTTTAACCCAATTTCGATTTCTTTGGGTTCAACATGTAGTCATTGAATATGTCATCCATTGAATATGTGTGAATGAAATTTTATTGTTTTACACTTATTATCCACTTATATTGTGTGTATTTATATTTGTCACAGATATTTTTGAGATTGATTTGTCCTTAATTTAAGGATACCTTCTTTATAAGGGATTTCATCACATTTGACATTTCTATTGAGGGTTCATTGTTGTTATGCACCAATTAACTCTTATATGGTGTATATACTGTCCTTTGGATTATTATATCATGAATCCATTTATTCTCATGATATTATAAAGTTCTGACTAAATGTTATTCCTCAATTATTGCATTCAAGTATCTCTAATTTTGGTAAAACCCCTTTTAACCAAAATATCGTTTTAAATGTTTTAATTATTTGTTCTTATTAATATCCATGTTTTCAAAATGGTTTTATGGATTTATTTATATGGATATTAATGGTTTAAAATTTTAATCTTCAAGGTGGTATGGGACACTTTGATTCAAAAATCTCTTTATTAAATGTTTTAAATGGTTTTGGAAATGGTTTCTTTTTGAATGGATTCATTATTTCAATATACTAAAATGTTATATTGTGATTGAAATGTGGAAATGTTTTGTTTCCTTTATGCATGTTTTATGTGACACATTTATGTTATGGTTCATGGGCATTGTTATGAAAACGGTTGGTTCCGTGATAAACTAAGGGCGGGTGAGCCCGATATAGCTCTCCAATGCATTGGGTAACGCGAAGGAGTGAAACGTTAAGGTTTCTCCGAAGTGATTTAGGGAATATACTGTGATGGGTATTCCAATCGTAACCAAGAGGGTTACTCCCTACGTAATAATGTTATTAATGCCTCAAGTTACCTTTATGTCTTATGTTTTCTATTATTTATTCGTGATTTGATATGCCTATGTTTTATGGGTAATGTTTGATTTCATTCTAATGTATATATGAACTCATGTTTCCTTTCCATATTTTTATAACTCTTACTGATCTTTTTATGCTCATCCCACATTTTTGAAATATTTTTCACAGGTCAAGGGAATGATACATGATGTGATGATAGTGTCAAGGATGTGTCAAGAATGAATCCATGTTATATTTTAAATATGTTTCCGTTGATGGGAAAAATGAATATTGTCTTTTATGTAACCACTTTGTTTAAATGTGGAATGTAATGCAAGTTTCATGATCTAATTCTCTAAAACTCTAAACCTGAAAAGATACTCAATGTGTAATCTTGTAATAACTCACGATTAAGTAAGGTCTAATACTGGGGCCTTATAGTTGGTATCAGAGGTTGGTTTAGATAACTTTAGAGGTTAGGGTATTCTTTAAACATAAGTGGCATTACCATAATGGTTAGGATTTCCGAAATAGTCCTATTTTTAGATAAAGTGAATGAGTAAGTATATCATAGTGTTTATATTACTCATTAGTTCATGATGGTTTTGTTGATATACTCACACTAACCTTTTTGGTTTTAGTAAATGGCTGGATCTAGTAGGCACCAAAGTGACAATGGGTTTGAAGGAAACTGTGGTGGTTCTCTGATTAAGATACTAGATGAGATGGGGGATTTAATGAGGAATCTCATAGTTGTTCTAAAGCAACTATCAAGGAGTCATGATCAACCACTTCAACCTTGGTGAGTTCTCTAATGAATCATGTACGAGATGGACAACTCAATGTGGAAATTCAGGTAATAATTATAAAGGTAACAATTATAGTTTATATGATCCTTACTTTTGAGGTAATTATGGGTTATTATATGATATGCTGGAAAATGAAAGGCATGAGATAAAATTGAGGTTAAAATATGTTATGATAATTTTTGATGATTTTATCTCTTTTTGGGGAATTATTTGAGAATTATATAGTTTTGGAAAAAGGACAACACGTAGACCGTGTGACTACCCGTCGCGTCGGACAATGCTGCGGGAATCGAACCCACAACCAAAGTGTGACTGGTATTTATCGCCTACCACAGGACTACGTGAAGTCCCTGGTTAGTTTGACTGATTCTTTTTAGTTAGATGATTTTATTAATTAAGAGTAAGTTGATTTTGGGTTATCTATGGATATTTATTAACCTATCATTGAGGATATGTGATTAGGTTAATTACTTTTCAATACGAGACATTAAGAGAAACTGATGTTGTTTGGAGATAAATGTTAAGATTTAACTTGGAAGACTATGTGACTAAATCCTTCAAATATTTGGGTTTCAATATTAGATTGGTTTACTTTGAAGAATTTTATGGACAAGTTGTTTATCGGATGGTCCTCGTTGAACTTTGGGTTTTGTTGGACAAATTTTGGAGATTAATAATGGATTTTCTTTTTAATGGGTTATCCTTTTCTGGAATATCTGACCTTGTACTAACCTTTTTGGTTTTGGTTTTGGTTAAAGCCTAAAGAAATGAGATGTATATAGTTCTCTTTTGTGGATTAGGTTATTCTCTAGAAGTTTATTATAGTACTCTTAATAGGAACAAGTCTCCCTAAATACTCGTCTTTTGGAAAAAAAAATATGAGTTTGATTAAGGAATCTAGTAAAAGTTAAAAGTCAACATGATAAGTGATCATGTTTCTTTATGAATAAATTCCTTAATAAAAAGTAACCTAACACTAAAATGTTGTCTATTAACTTTTCCTACTGGAGAATTGAATACCGTTTAACCATTCACAAGTTTGTGATTTTCTCATGGTTAACTTTATCCTAAACATGTTTTCTATCACTCTCCATCAGAACATGTCCCTTTGTTTTTTCCTCCATGTCCATATTTTCATACATGGAATCCTAATATGGGTTATCTCGGGTGACCTTTGTACTTATCTTCATTAATTTTAAAGTGATTGTTTTACCGACTCTTATTCTGATGTGGGACTTTCAAGGATGTTTCCAAGCTCAATTTTAAAAATTGTGAGGACGCAATTCCCAAAAGGGGGGAAGGGTGTAACACCCCAGGTAAATAAAGAATATAACATTTTCATATTTATCCATATTTGTGAATAAAATATTGATATGACTTTAAAGGGGATGATATGCACGATGGCGTACCCAACACGCAACAACGAGTTTCTTGGGAATCTTACGTTGCACTCTAGTAATAAAATAATATTATTTTAAATGGTAGTTAACATGTAGCCGTTGTATTGGCGTGAATGGATAGAAATAACTAAAATATTATTATATATGTTTTTAAATGTTTTTACATTTATCCAATAAAAGATAAAGGCTTAAAATACGGAAAGAATTCAATTTTAGGCGTATATGCCCTAGTTTTCACTAAAGGTTCACTTATCGCCTTTTGATGGCGAACCATCATTAAATATTGTTTTGTTCACTCTTATACATCCTTTTGGACCAAATAAAACTCTTCTTATGAATTGGGACATCAAAATTTACTTTTTGTAAATTTTTGATATCTTTCTGATAAAGTTCATTTTTTTAATGAATAGTGTAAAATGTTGTATTTTAATTCAAAACCTCTTTTTAATATAATTTATTTATATGATTAGATTATCTTTTTAATTATTTTTAAAGTGAAATTAGAATATATTTTTACCATTAAATCCAATATTGGTCGTTATAATTAATTTCACTTTGAAATCATACTTAAACTAGTGTCAATCTTTTGATACTTATTGTTTCATAAAAACACGCTATTTGCTATGACAGCGGGAATTAATTAATAAATTAATTAATGTGACTTATATGATTTTAATTTTGTATAATAGAATTCATTTTTGAATTCGGAATATCAAATATAGCTTAGGGTGAATTTTTGGGATTTTTCTGAAAAACTTCAATTTTTGATGAATAGTGAAACCACTAAGTGGTACTTATAAAAACTGATTTTTCCGTTTAAATGAAATTTTTCCATCTTAGTGTTTTGAATTTTAAAAATCCTAAATACATGGTTGTCATTAAGAAGTAAAATGTGGTTCAATGGGATAAAAATAATTTTTTGGTGAATAGTAACTTATTAAGTTTTTAATCGCGATTAGAGGTAATTAGTGTAGTTTAAGGTAAAAATAATGTTTTAATAATATGAAATGAACTTGACACATGTCCTAACATCATTGGATGTGTAATGTCCGACCACGAAAAGCCATGGGTCAACTTGGGGACCCCATGGAGCCACTTTGGTTGGGAAATGACATAAATAACTTTTTATTTAATGTAAAAGTAAAAATGACAAAAACATGTTATGTTTTACTAAAACAATTTTTAAGTGGGGTTATACAAGTCAGATTTTTTATTATAAATAGTAATTGGAAAGATAAAAAGATTTTCTACATCATAGTAATTTTATTATAATTTTTAGACATTAAATAAATTAAATTATGTATGAAATAATAATGATGCAGCGATGACATCATTATCTGACGATTTAAATAAAATGAGAAGATAATGTAAAATTTATGACCTACACATGTCCAAAAATTATTGGATGGGTTTATTCCTAACCCTTATCACCTTATCCACTAATTATATCAATGTGGGACATTTTAAAACAGAAACAAATGTTTCAAATAAAGTAATATTTCTTACTTTCCAAAAGTGCCTCTCCTCTCCTCTTATAAAAGGCCTCCACCTCTACCACATTTCACACACTCCTCAAGCCTTTGTCTCGGCCAAACATAGACCATTTACTCTCTAAACATCCCTATCCTCATCCTATATGATTCACTTTGGGCAGAATATTTTCAAAGAAAGCTTTTAGGCTCAAATCAAAAGGAATTACACTTTTAAAGGTAATTCATTCTCTCATGTTCATTTGTTTTATTTTGCTTCTCCAACCCCATAAACTCTTTTTATTTACTTCTTTTGTAACACAACCAGTATCTTCAATATACTAGGATGTTGTTATAAGATTTATTCGAGCTAAACTCTCACAAAACTACATTAAATGGTTAACGAACATACGGTTTCCGTGGATGGCAAAATTCTGCCTCCCGAAACGATGATTGTTCAATACTCATTTAAAAACATCAAAGGAGGCCATTATGATGTCAATATTTTTATATATGATATATAATATTTTTCTGTTTTCCTTAATCTTATGTTTTTTTCATTTTGGGCATACCTTTATGGTTTCCATTATGGGTAAACGCGATATCTTCATTTAAGGAAGTGCGGACTACCGCCCCCTCAAAGTGATTTGATTCGTTAAATACCATATGTGGGACGTATAAAATATGGAACTATGATATTATATATGATATTATACTAGAATTATAATATTCCTTTATATCATTATTATTCCATTCTATAAAATATGATATAGAAATGAAAGTAGTGTTCATGCGTACGTACAGCTTACCGTCTCCATGAACGGTGCATTTCATTTCTTACCTCTAAATGATTATGTAATGTTATAAATTCATGCATGTAATGGATATATATGAAATATATGATATCTAAATCATGAATAAAATTCTGGATATAATAAACATTTGTCCACACGAACAACATGTAATTGTAAGAAGTCCACTTTCGACTTTAGAACCAAATATCGGCAAAACAAATATTATTAACTTAAATGATTACATAATGTTTATGACATAGTAATAAGTGATATAAAAGGAATAATGAACTTGAAAAAGGTTCTTAAGGAAGTATAAATTAACTGAAGTTTATTATTCAGGATATTAAAGAACGATCGAGTCAAGTCGGACTAGAGGTAAGAGATCCTACCCCTCTCTTTCTTTTTAAGTACACTCTTTTATGTCATTCCTTTTAAGCTCATCTTTCTTATTATTGGGATGTTATTTTATATTACTCCCACTGTACGTATTATGTTCATATGATGAGAGACCCTATTTCCTCTCATCAATCCATTTTGGATGTTTAAAGTGGCGTCGTTAGGCTGCAGAGTTTTTGTAAGGGATTTTTCATCTCACTTTTATTCATGTGAGATTTATGATACATTTGCCACAATTTCATTTGAGTGGTTTATATACTACCCATTATTACACTCCTTTTGTAATATAATTCCATTTATGGGTATTTACATATTAATTTTATGACACTTCTTCAATGGGGTGTACTTTTCGAAAGTTACCCAAGTCGGTAATGGAACCTTTCACCCTCCTCCTTTTTAAAAGACTTCTTTTGTTGGGTCTTTTAATTTACATATCGTTATGTTGGGATATGTTCTCATATATCCTTATTGATGTAAATTTTATTTCCAAGTGATGAGATACTCTTTTTATCTCTCATCAACTCATTTTGATGTGATGCCATTAGGCTGTCAAGGGAACTTTTTAACCCAATTTCGATTTCTTTGGGTTCAACATGTAGTCATTGAATATGTCATCCATTGAATATTTGTGAATGACCTTTTATTGTTTTACACTTAATATCCACTTATATTGGGTGTATTTATATTTGTCACACATATTTTTGAGATTGATTTGTCCTTAATTTAAGGATACCTTCTTTATAAGGGATTTCATCACATTTGACATTTCTATTGAGGGTTCATTGTTGTTATGCACCAATTCACTCTTATATGGTGTATATACTG
Source organism: Viscum album (assembly GCA_963277665.1). Lineage (NCBI taxonomy): Eukaryota > Viridiplantae > Streptophyta > Magnoliopsida > Santalales > Viscaceae > Viscum > Viscum album. The sequence goes on from OY728129.1 coordinate 7,025,189, forward strand.
TCCTTTGGAGTATTATATCATGAATCCATTTATTCTCATGATATTATAAAGTTCTGACTAAATGTTATTCCTCAATTATTTTATTCAAGTGTCTCTAATTTTGGTAAAACCCCTTTAACCAAAATATCGTTTTAAATGTTTTAATTATTTGTTCTTATTAATAACCATGTTTTCAAAATGGTTTTAAGGATATATTTATATGGATATTAATGGTTTAAAATTTTAAGCTTCAAGGTGGTATGGGACACTTTGATTCAAAAATCTCTTTATTAAATTTTTTAAATGGTTTTGGAAATGGTTTCTTTTTGAATGGATTCATTATTTCCATATACTAAAATGTTATATTGTGATTCAAATGTGGAAATGTTTTGTTTACTTTATGCATGTTTTATGTTGCACATTTATGTTATGGTTCGTGGGCATTGTTATGAAAACGGGTGGTTCTGTGATAAACTAAGGTAGGGTGAGCCCGATATAGCTCTCCAATGCATTGGGTAACACGAAGGAGTGAATCATTAAGGTTTCTCTGAAGAGATTTAGGGAATATACTGTGATGGGTATTCCAAACGTAACCAAGAGGGTTACTCCCTACGTAAGAATGTTATTAATGCCTCATGTTACCTTTATGTCTTATGTTTTCTATGATTTATTCATGATTCGATATGCCTATGTTTAATGGGTAATGTGTGATTTCATTCTAATGTATATATGAACTCAAGTTTCCTTTCCATATTTTTATAACTCTTACTGAGCTTTTTATGCTTAATCCCATGTTTTTGAAATGTTTTTCAGAGGTCAAGGGAAAGGTTCATGATGTGATGATAGTGTCAAGGATGTGTCAAGAACGAATCCGTGTTATATTTTAAATATGTTTCCATTGATGGGAAGAATGAATACTGTCTTTTATGTAACCACTTTGTTTAAATGTGGAATGTAATGCATGTTTCATGATCTAATTCTCTAAAACTCTAAACCTGATAAGATCCTCAATGTGTAATCTTGTAATAACTCAATATTAAGTAAGGTTTATGGCTGGGGCCTTATAATCAGTACTGTTGTTATATGTGAGAAAGAATAATAAAATATAGAATATAATAATAAAAAATACCCCTCTCCCCCAATAAATACAACCACTCACCACCTCTTCTCCTCACACCTACGAAACATTGAACATTTTCAAAATATTTCCTCATACTCTTATAAAGACTCAACCTAAAATATAAGAACCACTTTTTCTAACAAAATTTCAAACCCATTACCCTGATGAGGTTTTCATGGAGAATAATCTCAAGCATTAAAATCATCTTTGATTTTCTTTTATTTTCAATTGATTTTCGAATATTTTTGTATCCTATCCTCACCTACACCTATCAAAGATGTTGGATAACTATTTTGATTTATATATTATAAAATATAAATACATTACATTTAAATCCATAATTAAACCTCTTTTCTTCGAGATTTTATTCTAAAAATGAAAACCTCATCTATGATGTATCGATTTACTGACATTATTGATGATGCATTTTCATTTTCCATTAATGAATTTATGGATGCAATAAGTTTATTTTATTTTTTAATGAAGTTTTAATATTATTAATATAATCTATATAATTAATTGATACTAATATAAAAATAGGATATAAAAAAAATATTTGTTTTGTTTAGGGTGGTAAAACAATCCAAATAAATTAATTCATTTTCATTAACATTTTATCCAATGAATCAACATCATACCATATCACAATAATATTTTTTAGAATAATTATATCTATTTATTACATTAATAATGTATTATTTAATTTTTTAGGAATTATTTTCATTCAACATGGATTTCCATACTTTTATAAAAGTAAACCAATCATGAAACCCTAGAAAAATGAACACTTCTAGAACGACAAAAATGCATATTATTATGCATCATAATGGACATAAATTATTTTAAAAAATTTAATAAATAAAATAAATCTATATAATGGTATTTATTATTAAAATAATGAACATAATTTTATTTTCATTTAAATTAATGTGAATATATCCTTCAGATATACGGTAATAGAATTATAAAACCCACCTCCATTTCCTTGGGTTATCCATGTGTCAATGTAATTTTTGAATGGATTTTCATTTCATGTCCCCTAAAATACATATTACTGTTATTTTTTTATTTCTGGGGATATAAATTGGTCCTACTATAGTTCATGAGAAAATTATTTATTTTACAAAATAACAATTGTTTCTAAAATCACATCTTTTACATCTCTTAATAATGTTTATTTTCTATTTTGGATTGATGACTCTTATACCCATAATTTTTTTTCATTTTTATTTTTTAATTGATAATGTATATTTACTAATATATTCTCTACGATATTATTAAAAAAACATTAATTTATATGGATTACATCATGACTATGATTGATAAATGTTCTATGTGGAATGCATAATTATTTAATTCTTATGATGTGAAAAATGATACATGAATTATATAGTGAAAAAAATAATTTTTTAATTTTATTTATATCCTGATATAATATGAAATATTTTTTTACGTTAATAAAGATTATTTCACCACGATGATTTTATGATTATGCACATATGTTATGCGTGAAAATAATTCATGATTTGTTAATAACTAAGTGTGTTACTCTACAACTAAGACATGATGTTTCATTTTTATGAATTGATAGAGTCCATTCAATTATCAAATAATTTAAAACATTATTATGATAATGATTTTATGCCTAATTTTTATTATTTTTATGAACAAAAATTCAACATTGATTTATGTTCTCATATATCATCTAACTATAATTTTAAATTACCCCTTTATTTTATTTATATTATTATATAAATACATGTACTAATGAAAAGACTAGGTCCACTATGATCCCTGAGAATAAATAATTAAATTTTTATTTAAGTTTTATTAATCATAAGTGATGAATTTTACTAATATTACATTGATAATAAACATTTTGAACATGTAATTGTAATACAATTATGTTTCTTATATTTTAAATAATGTAATAGTTATGTAAAATAAATTAGCATCACAATTGTTGTTATCCTAAATTGTTTTACTTAAACTTTGAATTTAAATTATAGAACATAATTTAATCAATATTCTATGAGAATAATTATATTATTGTAACCAAGAATATTTGTTTTTAAAAAATACTAAACATAAGGAACCCATAGGATATTTCAATAATTTTAATTGAATAACCAAATAAATTATATCTTCATGATATCTTTAATTATTTTAAAATATTTTCTTGTTTATAATATGTTGGTAACTAAGATAAAATATTCTTAAACCAATATAAGGGACAATGCAATAATTTCTAGAATATAATCCCTAATTCCTTGGGTGGTGGATTCAAAAATTTCATGGTTATAGTTACTAATATGTCATAGGAAATGAATAATATCCTAAATAATGAAAAGTATCTACATTTACATATGATGAAGAAACCAACAATGGAATATTTTATGTGGAAACAATAACCCACAATTTCTAGATCATCTAATCCACTTATTATAGAATAGTGGGATAAATAAATGTAGAATGTATTTTTTGTGTTCCAATATAGTGAAAATTAGAAGGAAACTCAAGCTCTATTTCTTCATGATAGAAATACTTATATGTGAATGGTGTTGAGTAAGAACACCACAAAAGATGATGAAATTGATGATACATAATGGAAGGGAATTACGAATATATTTCTTAAGAAGTATTTCCCTCAAACTCTTTGTAAAATGATGGATAATGAATTTATAGAGATGATGAACAGGGTAGGTGAATTATTTATGGAATATAAATCTTATTTCAGAAGGAATTCAAGGTATGGATACATATTTTTATGAATAAATGATTTAAAAATAACTATATTATTTTGTGTTTTAAAACCATACCTTTGAAAGTCTCTATAAATCTGAGACATTTGGAGTTAAGAGGAAGATTTTCATGTTTATCTAAAGGTGGAAGTGTATTTTGGAAAATTTTCCCATGTCTATAGAGATAATAAATAAATTATATATTTTTAAGATAGGGAATATAATAAAAAAGGTGGAAATAATATCAACAAATAACACGAAAAATATGGGAATTATCATCATGTAATCTTCCACAAGGGGATGGTGAAATTATATATGTGTGGTATAGAAGGACATAAAGGACATGAATGTTTAATTTATATAAATAACCATTCCAATATTATGGAATAACATATACCCCCACCCATTGAACAATTATTCAACTATAGGGAGAATGGGAACTATGCTAGATAGTAAACTAACCCTAGGGTCCTTGAGGGTAACAAATTCAAGTAGTCACAAAAAAAATTGATTTTGGAAAATATTCATCCATCACTACTACTAATGTAGAGAATGAAAAAATGTTATAAAATGTAAACATTTTATTCACCCAAAAAATCCAAATGTATTATTTGATGCAGATTCTATGAATTATATTATATCATTAATGTTTTCTTGAATTATTTAATCTAAGAGCAAATTTATTTAGTATATATATCCATGAACTAACCTATTGTATTGATCATTGCAACCCACAGTTTGTAATATTATTTTATTGGGATATATTGGAAGGCTTATAAAACAAAGCTCATGATACAATCCTTAGTGGAATTTTCTGCTAAACAAGAGATGTATTGGACCTAGTTATTTATAAAACAAATCAAATGTCAAGAAAAAGAAATATAATTTCAAATTATGAATCATCCTATACACATATAAATATATAAGTAAGATCATTAATTCATATTGTAAAGTCATACACCAGTTCGGGTGTTAATTCCAAATGAAGTAGAATACCTCTAATAAATTTATGTTTCAAAGGAAGGTATAACCACAGAAGAAGATATGATTGACATAGAATATAGTGATTTAATTAAAATTAATTTCCCAGACATCCCCTTGGTCGTGAGGCACAATTATTAAGAGAAATCAAACCCTCGACTTCTACTATCTCAAAATTTCCATATAGGATGGCCTCTATCAAACTAGTGGAGTCAAATAAGAAACTAAAAGAGCATACGAACAATAGTTTCATACTGCCGAGTGCATCACCAAGGGGTTTACCAGTATAGATTCTGAAAAAATAGGATTGATGATGTGTTTTTGTATCGATTTTTAGTAAATAATCATGATCACCACAAATAACCAGTATCATCATCCATGGATTTATGACTTGTTTGATCAACTATGATGAGATCCTTACATTTCAAAGGTAGATTTTTATTTTGGATAACCTCAACATAAGTTGAAGATGGTTGATATTATAAATAATTATATAAATAAATTGTATGGGTTTTATGAGATTTTATTTATCATTATATGACATAGTAATTCCCCTAAAACAACCATCTATTTAATGGATTGAGTATGTTGGCACTACCTTAAAAAGATTTGGGTAGTTCTTATCGATGATATTCATTTTTACTCCCAGATATTGAAAAAACATATAAAATATCGATGTATTGTTCAAGAAACATCTTGTAAGGATAAATATTACCCCATGTTTTGATAGTGCGAATTTTGGATGCAGCTAGTAACATTATTGGAAAACATGATCAAAAGTGAAGGAATTTATTATAGACCCCAAAAAAATGAAATTAACGAATTTAATATAACCACTAGTGTATAAAAAATACATAGTTATCTTCTATTTTATGTTTTCTACCAAATTGTTTTGAGAAATATCCCATTATTTTATATCCCCTGACATTGTAAATAAAAAAATGGGTAGTGTATTTTTTTGATGAAGAATGTGGGGACTGGTTCAAATAGGTAAACAATATCCAAGTCATTGTACATGTACTCACATTACCATCAAGTGGGTTATTTTTTTGTGAAAGTTAGGGATTATTCCAATAATTTCAGGGGTTTAAAATCATATTTAATTATACAATGATAGAATATTCCTTGTGGTAGTTGATTACACATGAGTAGAACAACCTAACCAATGATCTAGATCTATCACCTATGATTTTTTACATTGGAAATCTAATGGTAAAACATATGTGGTGAGATGTTTTTAATATATATATATATATATATATCATGTTTTAATGTATATAATCACATATAAGTAACTCAACATTCCTTAATGTATATTGTTAGAGATAATTAGGGACTAAGATTTTTCTGTTCACTATAATCAATAGATGTTAAACAAGGAATATATTGATCATAGTTGAAAATAACATTTAAATATGTCTTTGATAAATATTGATAAATACCATGTCCTCATATATATGTATATATATATATATAATATATGGATTTGGAAATCCTAACTGAAATGAATAAATCATCAATTTCTCAAATGATTTATAAGACATCGATCTAAAAGAAGATCTACGAGGACAAAACGGAAGATATTTTCATACTATTGAATTCGAATGTATTAAAGGAAGGGATGCTATAATAGTCACTAATCAATGAATATGGTGTCATTCAGTTTGGAACATGAATTTTTGTTCCATAATCCCCTCAAATAAATACGGATTTATTGGATAATTCAAAAGGATCACATTATTTACATATCATGGGATCCCCAATATGTACAGAGATCTTCGAGAAATCTTCTTTTGTGACATCATGAACAAGGATATTTCATATTATATATCATGCTTCATGAAATTTTATAATGTTAAATTTGAAATAATGAAATCTAATGGGATTATGAAATCATTTGTTATTCCCATGTAGAAATTGTAGACTTTCAACACTGAAATCATCATAGGATTCCCAAATACAATAAAAGGAATCAATGTTATATGGGTTTTTGTGAACTAACTCACCAATAATACCCTATTTATTTCTATTCAAGAAGATTTTAGCCTTGAATAACATTAAATATTATATGTGAAGGAAGTGGTAGGCTTCCTTGGGTTCCACATTCTATCACATTTTATCGTGATGTAAGGTACACATTCCAGGAAATCCTTAAAATTGTTTTTTTCAGAATCAGATTCCATGATAGCCTATATCACAAATCCTAACTGAAAATATTAAAGGACTATTCAAATGTTTGAGAAAATATTAAAAACCATCTAATTAGAATTAAAATGTGGATATGATAAAAATCCCCAAAAATTTGAGTTCTTATACAATAATAACCTACACTTGAGTTTATAAATGGATCATTTGAAGCTCTATATGAAAAGCGTGGTACACAATCCAACATGTTTTGATGATGTTGTTGAATGAAATCTACTTGCGCTAAATCGTTTTCAAGAGATGATAGAGAATATTCAATCCATCCAAAAAAACATATAATGTAATGTGAGTTGAAATAAAGATCTACCATGAAAACGATATAAGGGATGTTGAGTTTTACATTACTGATAAATTATTCCTTGAAATATCAAAATGGAAGAGATTCGTGTAGATTGGAAAAAGGAAGCCTATCACAATGTACATTGTCCCCTTGGAGATCCTTGATTTAATATATTTACTAGTCTATCGAAAAAGACACCCACCAAATATAGCTCAATTTTGTGATGTGTTCTATACATCTCTTCTGAGCATGTACATACATGGCCCCTCACATTAAATAAATCTATATTTGATAAAAACTAATGAATGAACACTCATATTAATATAATCATGTAAAGACCAGAAAATATTTCAATGTATTTATTTACCTTTTTATAATTTTTTTAAAAAAAATAGACTCTAAACCCCCATAAATGACATATTCTTACAGATAAACATTAAAATAAGATATATTCATTGAATTTAAGGAACTTATACTTATGGAATAATAACATGACACTTAGATTAGTAACATGACCATTAAGAGTCATAATCTAGAAAAAAGAATAATAACCCCACCTATGAATGTATTTATAATATTTATCAATATTATAAATTAAAATATTATTTAATTATATCAATGTATATGTAAATAAATGTATTCCAAATTGTAAATTATGTTTTATTATTTTTTTATATAAAAGTTGTTTATTTATAATTATATAATAAATATAATAATTTATAAGAAAAAATATTTTCATAGATTATAATAATAAATTAATATCATTTTTCTTATGATTATAAAATAATTTCTTTGAGACCATAATCAATTTTTCAATGTCTTATAAAATCAACGATAATTTAAAATTCTCTACATTTGAAATAAATATTTATTTTAAATACAATTTAAACTTATAAAATATAAAAATTAAATTTCAAACAATGAAGTCAATTTTTGAATAATATATGACCAAAAAATGTAATGGTCAATGTTTTGGATTTTTCTGTAATAGCTGATCTTTTGGTGAATAATGAAATACTATAATTTACAATATAATCTGAAAAAATAAATTATTGTGTCTTAGATGATATATGGATTATTTTATCACAAAATCTCTATATATATTTTTCTATACAATATATTTATTTATAATGATCTATATTATTTATTTTATTGAGCTATAATAATAAAATAATTAATAAAATAATAAAAAATACTCCTCACCTCCCCTAAAAACCACCATTCACCACCTCTTCTCATCACACCTTCCAAGACGTGAATATTGTAAAAAGACTACCAAATACTCTTACCAAGACTATCGCTCATTTCCAAGAGCCGGTGATATAATAAAAACACAAACCCCATCACCCAATGTAGCTTCAATAAGGGATGATGTTCACGTAGTAAAATCATTTTTCATTTTATTTTATTTTCAATTCAGATTATATTCATTTTATATCCATATTTACCCCCAAATATTCAATTATAATAGTAAATATTTTATAGTATATATACATGAAAATTATCATTTCAATGGAAAATATATTATCAAAAAACATCTCCCATCCAATTTATTCTAAAAATGATAGGATTATCATTTATGTGTCGATTTACCACCATTATGGATGATGAATTTTTATTTTCCATAACCACATTCAAGTCTGGTCATAAATAAATTATTATGTCATGGTTGGAGTTGATACTCAAGAGGGGGGGGGGTAAATTGAATACCTATAAAAAAATTTGTTTATATTATTTATTTTGAAATCCCCCAATTTATAAAACATGTTAAATTGTAGTGAAATTATAATGATTGTAGGTGTTCAATTAGTTTCTCAAAGATTGATTATTTATCAGTAAATTTAATCTATTGATTATTTTAGCTTTAGAATCAAACATACAGGATATAAATAATTATAAAAACCATGCGTGATCAACTATCATAGTTACATTAAAACTATTTTGAATTTCAAAGTAATTAGCAGCTGAATATTGAAGCTAGTTTAAACTAAAATAAGATACACATTTTGTAACCAAAAGGTTCAGTCTCAAGTTGAGTCTTAGTCCTCTCAAACAGTTAATATATAACATTGATCCACGCCCTTGATCAGAGTTTACAATAGTACTTAGACAATCCATGTCCTCAGACCTCTACAACAATTCTACATTGGAAAGCAACAACAATAGAACACATGTTGCCCATGTCCTTAGACCAGTACCACAATTCTACATTGGAAAGCAACAACAACATCACTATGGATTTCGAAGTCCACAAGCCTCTACCACAATTATACGTGGGATACAAAAATGGGTAAAGACTTTGGTGTGAGGAAATTTGTATCCTCCAGTTCAGATTATGAGTCAGTGTGTTTCCAAACAGACATACGAACACACTCTACTAGTAATGTAATAAAAATGATCACAACAGATCAATAATATGAAGATGAGTTTAGAATACTCTTGTGTGATGTCAATGAAACTCTGGACTACATTGGATTGAAAAAAATTAATATTTGAGTCCATCTCTTTATGTTGTCTAGAAAACAAAGGGTTGTGGTTCTATTACTTTACGTCTAGAATATATGTTCATCTTGAATGTGAGAGTATTCCTTTTAACACTTTAACCTCCTCTTTGAAATTCTGTTCTTGATGTGTATGAGTGCTATTCGAGTTCTTCATGTATTTTTCTTGAATGTGTCTTTTTGTGAATTCTATATGTCAGTTTATTTATTCACAGCTTTGATCTTTGTTTTATAGCTCATTCGGGGATTCGACATAAGTAATGATTACTTCTACAGGTACCATGTAAGATTCCATGAGATCCAACAAACATCTTTAATTAATTTCATACATAAGGTGTGATTAATTCTAAAGGTACAAGGTACGGTTTTCTAACATCCAAAAACATCATTAATTAATATTAGTTTCATTAAAATCACTAAATATTACCAGTGATAATAATAAAATAGAGAGATAGAGTTTAGATAAACATTGATTGGTTTTCATCGGTAGCTCTTTGTATAAGTGAACTTATTGTTGTGGACTTGTAACGGTAGGTCTTGCATCGGTAGCTGTTACTCTATGTAATGGTAGCCTTATATATCAGGAGATCTATGTGTATCGGTAGATCCTTGAATCAGTAGTTCCATCTTCTGGTAGCTCTTCGTAATGGTGAACTTCTGTCAGGAGCTCTTCCACCCTATCACTTGCAGTTAACATCGGTAGTGGTAGAACTCTCTATCAGTAATTGTCTCTATTGGTGGATCTATTCTATCGGTAGCATGTATGAGTGACCTTTTATATCAGTATACTTAGTCTATTAGTGACCTTTTCTAATCGGTATCTCTGTCTGTATCAGTGACTTTAAATCTCGACTGATTATAAAGTATCTGTTCTATGCATTTAATTTCTATATTGAGTTAGTATCACGATGAATCATCGTTAAACATTTATAATTATAAATAAACATTGAATAACTTATTACAAGGTTATGATATGATCATTTTGATATTCATATCATGTCATTATCTTTATGGAATAATTAGAAAGAATAATTAATATATAAATATGCATTATTTAGGATTATCCAAGAATATCTAAACATAATTGAGATTATCAAAATAGGAGAGTCCAACAATATCCACCATTTTGATAATAAAAAAATATGGAATCATAATCCCAAATAAACATTAATGAATCATAGTAAAATACATCTAATGGAATTTCTCTGTGAGCTCAGATCATTACTCTCAAATGTATTCGAGTTAATCTATGGACAAACAAAAGAGTAAAAAGAAATAGAATATTTATTTTCCCCAAAGACACATATTATAATTTTCTCCACCTGAGTGTATACTCTCCCCATATTATAATATTTCTCCCCCTTTTTGATTAGCAATAACATAGAAACAATGGTTCAGAGAATAAAAGAAGAAGAGAGAAAACAAACATTTTTATATTACATGACAATGTTACATGAGATAGTACCAATGAATTACAAAGCTTCATATCATATGTCACAACAATTAATCAATAATCCTCCTCAATGGGAAATTTGGTTTTTTATTGGGTATCAGAAGAGGATTCAGTCTTGGTAGGGGTAGGTGATGGCTTGGGAACACTAGTGATGATCAAAGGTGGTTGAGCTAATGAAACCCTTCGAGGACTGTAGTGGGTACTCCTTTGTGCGATCATAGGAGTAATACTTCTGATAGCTTGTGTTGGAGTCAACTAAGTTGTGGAAGCAAACTAACCAGAGGCTAGCAGGGATGGTGGTACAATAATAGGGGTACTGTCAACATGTAGAAAGGGTAGTAAGAGATTCCTGAAATCCATGATGATACCTCCCCCTCATTCCATATAAGAGATAAAATCATACTTGTTCTCCATAAATTTTTCAAATGAAGGGGTCAACTCCCTGATCATACTAACTTATTCTTTGAAGGCTTCAGTATGTAGGGGCAGTTTTAGATTCTCTAACAGCAACATGAAATGGTTGGATAGTTGATTCTTGGTGTACACTCTCTGAATATAGTAATCAATTTTTTTTTATTTCCTTCTGGGCTACAGTATCATATCTCATATAAAATTGGACGATTTTCTGATATCCCTTGTGGTAGTAATTACCTGAGAATCAGATGAGGTACTAACACTAACATGACCATGTTCTTCTTTCATCATAGATCTAAACTGTTCAACATCAACTGATACATTGGGTGCACCAAGAGGTGCTACAATTCTAATATTTCTTTGAAAGACGGAGTCATATTACTGATCATTTTCTTCACGACTAAATCAAGAATATTGAGATGAATTTTTATAGTCTTCTTAAAATCTTCAAACACGCTCACAAACTATTTCAGTACACTTAAAATGTAGTTGATGTCATTATCAACTTGAGATTTAGAACTCATGATGGTGTCAAATGAAGCAACAAATTTCTTCAATGAATCAAAATCCTCTGTCAAACTCCATGTCTTATTTTGACATACTTTCACCTCATCCATCACTTATGTCATAGAACATGAAGAAACAAAATCTCAGAGAAGTTACCAAAGCACTTTCCATCATAATTAGCTCTCCAAAAAAATAGTTTTTCAATTCAGATTTTAGTACCTCAAGATCTCATTTTCTCACAATGTCTTCATGAAGAGCTAGAGGATCTACTGGTTGAGCAGTATCTTCCTCTGAGAAAATTTTATAAGACAAATCATGCCTTATTATGGGTTTCTCATCATCATAATCAGTATATTCTACTCCCAATACCACAAATCCTGGATCCACAAACCAATCTTCCACTTCATAGTTCACAGAAACTGATCTTATCCTTATTGATTGATCTCCCTCAACCTGAGCTTCCATCACTATATCTACAGTAGCTACAACATTGGTTAAATCCTCTTTAGAAGAGTCATCTACAACTGTATTCATATCCAAACGAGGGTTAACAGACTGGGGTATGTCTACAATAGGTACTAGTCTATCTACTTCAATAATATCCTCAACATGCATAATAGAGCTCTCAATCAGAGGACTGAGACTTATACAGGTACTTTTATTCTCAAATACTTCTTCCTATTCATCATCACTACTATTGGAATCTGGAGTAGTCTCCCTGTGATATGATCTAGGTAGGTTTTCCTCATTTAGATAGGTTTCTCTAACAGTTTCTCCATGAACTTCTTCCCTTTTAGGTAGAGTCACAGGTGAACTTGCCTTTCCATATGATACCTTTTCAGCAGCAGGGCTTGGAGGCAAATCAGGATCCCCTCCCTCTTCTACATAGGTATCCTCCTCCTCATAATTATCATTGTATTGAGGTTCTCCCTCGTCAGGTCCTAGACCAGGATCTCTCTTATCTCATGGCCGATTGGGATGCTCAACAGGGTTAAATTTATCATAAATTTTCTCATCATCATTTACCCATTCCCTATTCCATGGATTCCATCCAATCAACATGTACATTAAAACTATTTTTGTAATACAAATTTTTTCTCTTAAAACTCGTGTCTCATCTTGAGACTCAGCCACACCTTTTACCTTGATCATCAAATAGATCAGTTTTGCATAGAATAGAGCATTTGTTTTTGATTTTGGCATGGTCATATCTTCAATTTGAATCATCAAAAGCCTACAAAAATTCATATTAACACAATGAATTTTCATATACAACAAGAATATATCTTGGAATCCGAGGTTTTCAATATCCCCTATTATTGGACTTAACACATGATCGATAAATATGAATAGCAATCTATTTTCTACATTTCATTCTAAAGGAAATACTTTTCTTGGTGTTCCGTCTGTAGTGAGCTCTTCTAAAGAAGATTCATACTAGAAAATGTCTCTAGTGGGAGTTATTGACATTGTGAAATATCCAACGTCACCCTTGTGTGGAACATTCAAGAAGTCATCCAATTCAATTGAAGAAAAAGATATTATCTTGTCATTTAATACTGATACTAATCTATTCTTACTTTCAGATTTCTCAAAACGAACAAACTCATAGAATTCCTTTACCAATTTAGGATAATAAAAACCATTGTTATACGCAAAACATTCGAGCCATCCATGTTCCTCCAAAAAACATTAGAATCAATTATTTTCTAGGTAGGATCCATTCTGCACAATGTTCCCTCTCAAATACAATAATTTATTCAGTACGTGCGGGTTCTCTGCACTCTTCTCAGGACTTGTTCTGCTCCCATTGCCTTTAGATCCTTCCTTCTGCCTCTTTGCACATGGTGCATCACCATCATCTCTGACTTCTGGCCTCTTTACTCTTTCCATTCCCAAATTGAAGCACATTGGGATTGCAAGAAATGAGGGGGTTCGAGAATTATGGTTTGAAGAGAAGAGAGTTCATGGTGGATTGAAACATGACTTAGACATATTTTTTTATCATTTCTGAATCGAGATGTAATATGAAAAAATATTAATAAATGTTTCCATTAAAAACATGAAATCTAGAGAGCGCACAATGTATCACTCAAAACTACATGTGAGAATCATAATAGTGAGGTGTTTTTAAAGGTGAGGTTTCACTAACGGTGAGGTTTATCTATCAATGAGTTTTCACTAATGGGGAGGTTTATCTATCGATTAGGTTTCACTAACAGTTAGGCATATTTATTAGTGAGTTTTATCTAAAGGTGACATTTTACTAACAGTGAGGTTTATCTATCGGTGAGGTTTCACTAACGATGAGGTTTATCTGTCGGTGAGTTTTCCTTTATGGTTAGGTTTATTCATAGTTAATCATTCCTAAATAATGTCAAATGTAACTTAACCTTTTTGAACATAAAGGATCGGTGAATATGACATCTAATTGATGTTCTGTTCCTATAAATTAAAGAGTAATATCACCCTTTTGATAATGATATCTCAAAAAGTAATGTATTATATAAATGTGTTTTGTTCTAGAGTGAGATATATTATTATTAGATATGTTGATCTCAATAGTTTTATCAAAGTTTATAGATACATGACTAAATTGACATCCATTGTCCAATAATGTATGTTTCATACATAGAATCTGTGCACAGCAACTACCAGAAGCTATATACTCTGCTTCAGTAGTAGACAATGCAACCGAATTCTACCTTTTTACTACACCATGATACTGAGCAATTACTTGGAAGGTGACATGTTCCAGAAGTGATCTTTCTTTCTAACCTGCAACCAGCAAATTCAGCATCTAAATAAATTATTAAATAAAAATATTTTCCTTTTGGATAAAATAATCCTACATTGGTAGTATGTTTATCATATTTGATAATCTATTAATCGGAACCAAGTGTGACTGTTTTGGATTAGCATGAAATATTTCACACATACACACACTAAACATAATATTTGGTCGACTAGTAGTAAGACAATGTAAACTCCCAACTATACCTATATAACTGGTTTGATCCACTGGTTTCCCAGTTTCATCTGCATCCAATTTACAAGTAGTACTCATAGGTGTATTCCTTTCCTTATTACTATCCAAACCATAACATATTAAAATATCCTTTTTATATTTACTTTGATTTAATATAATACAATTTCCATTTTGAATAACATGAAATCTAAGAAAATATTTTCATTATCCAGTTTAACTCATTTCAAATTCATTTTTCATTCTCTTTCAAAAATCAATACACTAATCATTTTTAAAAGATCTGAAAATAATATCATAAACATAGATTTGTACTATCAAAACATATTTGGAAATTCTTTTGATAAAAAGTGTTTGATTAGAAATCCCTTTAATAAAACCATTTTAAATAAAAAAATTCTAATTCAATCATATCATGCTTTTGGATCTTGTTTAAAGACTTAAAAGGATTTATAATGTTTAAAAATTTGCTTTGGAAGATGAGGATTAGTATATCCAGGTGGTTGTTCAACAAAAACATCTTAAATTATAAAACCATTGAGAAAAATGCACTTTTAACATCTATTTGATATAACTTCAAATTCGGATGAGCATCATAAGAAAGTAGAATTATAATATCTTCTACCCTAGCGACTAGTGAAAATATTTCCTCATATTCTATTCCTTTTTCTTGACTATATCATTGTGAAACTAACCTACCTTTTTTCTAACTATATTTCCATAATCATCAAATTTATTTCTAAAAACCCATTTAGTGCATATGATCAGTGTGTACTTAGTTCTGTCTACTAATTCCCAAAATTTGTTTCTTTCAAATTGGTTTAAGTCTTCTTGCATATCCATTACCAAAAATTTATTTTTGATAGCATCATTGATATTTTTAGGTTATGACTATGAAAGAATGTATTTATGTTCAACACAAATTCTTAATGAATCTCTAGTTTAAGTTGATCTATCTAGATCTCAAACAAAAACATCTATTGGATGGTTTTAACGGGTTTAGATGGTCTAGAAAACATAGGACTAGAAATTTCAGGTTCATTTATAGGTTCGGGTTTAACAGAAACAGGTTCTGGAAAATTTCAAGAACTGTTTATCTTAACAACATGTTCACTGCTCTTGTCATTATGGTTTAGAATTGATAAATCATCATCATGATTTTAAATAGGGGTCTTAGGTTCATGGGGACCAGTTTCATCATATTTTATGTGAATAGAAACTTACACACATTCAGTCCAGTTATTAAATACTCTATAAGATTTGATAGATATAGAATAACCTATAAAGATTCCTTAATCTCTTTTGGATGAAGATTTATCATGATTACCATTAGTATGGAGAAGAAAGACTTTGAAACCAAAATCTCTAAAGTAACTAACATTATGTTTCTTATTATTCCAAAGTTCATAATGGGTCTTTTTAAGAACATGACTAATCAAGACTCTATTTATAATACAAGCTGTATTTACAGCTTCTGCCCAAATGTAAATTGGTAAGTCATACTTATTGAGCATAGTTCATGAAATTTATCGAAGGGTTACCTTATTTCTTTCTACTACACATTTCCGTTGAGGTTTCATAAAGGTAGAGAAATTGTTACTGTAGCCATTTTTTGAGAAATAGGTTTCAAAGTCATCATTTTCAAACTCACGACCATTATCACTTCTCAGGGCCTAAATCTTATGTCCACTATGATTTTCCACAGACAAGGACTATTTATATAAATAAGAACAAGAATCACTTTTGTGTGCAAGAATGTATACACAAATGTATCTAGAAAATTCATCTTCTAGAACATAGACATATTTCATCCCATTGAAACTAGAAACTATAGATTGTCCAAATAAATGCATATAAAGAAACATGAGAGGTTGAGAAGTTGAAACTTCTTCTTTGATTTGAAATAAAATTTATGTTCCTTTCCCTTTTGACAAGGATTATAGTCATTGTCTATTGGCAATTTTAGTTTGGTTAGGTCTCTAACTAAACATTTCTTAGTTATTTTCATAAGTGAATGAACATTGCAGTGTCCTAATCTTATGTTCCATCTCCAAGATTCTTTATGAAATGAATTTAAACAATTAACCTTTTGTTTTGATAAAGAATTTAAATATAAAGAATATAAATTTTCATCTCTTAATGAATTAAATATTAAAAAATGTTTTGAATCAAATATAATGCAAGAATAATTTTCATATTTAACATTGAATCCATCATCACACAACCGTTAAATGGTTTACAGATTGTATTTTAGTCCATCAATAAATAATACTTTAGAAATTAAAATTGAATCATTGTTACCAATCTGACCTAAGCCGATGATCTTTCCTTTTGAGTTATCACCTTAGGTGACATTTCCTACATCAACATTGATTATGCACTTAAAGAATGATTAGTCTATTTTTATATTCCTTGAACACCCATTATCCAAGTACCATATCTTCCTATAGGAACATTTCAAGCTAGTTTCCAACAATATAGATTTAGACAGAATATAATTTTGGAACCGAGATTTTCCATGGTCAAGAACTGTTGTCAAGTAAAACTATAGGCACCCATATTATTCTAATAGGTTTTTTATAATTAACATATTCAAAAGATTTTGATAAATAACCTTTTCTTGGTCTATATGAATTTGAATATCTAAATGAAGCATAGAAATTTCCCAAACTTGAACTAGTAGCATACTGTCTAGATCTTGGAATAAATATATTTTTAGTAATCTTTCCTTATCCAGGATGGTATCCTAAACCAGTAGTATAATTTTGGGCAACTTGATTTCCATGAATTTGAGTGAGTGTATTCTTTCCGTTTTTGAACTTCTCCATGTCTTTTATAAGTTTCTCATTGGAAATTTTATGTTCAGTATTCTCCTTTAACAGTTGAGAATTCTATTCCTTTTCTAAACATAGATCAGATTTAATAGTACTAGTCAAGGAATACAGTTTCATTATTGGTTTGTACTAATCTCTCATCCCATTACAAGTATCTTCCAACATATTATAGTATTCAAATAATTCAGCATTAGACATTTTATCACCATTATTTGAATAAAATTCATTCCTAGAATAATAATCATTTTGCATAGGGGAAGGAAGTGTTACATTAGATGCTTCAATCAGGAAACACATGTTGGCATGATTCTTTTCTTCATAACTAGAAGCTTCAGATTGACATGAGCAGTCTTCTGAAGAACTCCATGTTTCCCTCGTGGAATTCTTATATTTTTTTCCTTGAAATCAAATTTCTTCTTTAACATCAATTTTGGAAAGTCAACAGTAACATGACCTTTCCTTTTACATTCATAAATGAATATCTCATCATCTTTATCAGCTTTCTTACAATATCTCTTCCAATTAATCCATTGGTCATACTTACCATTATAATTTGTTTTTATAAAAACATTCATCTTCCTATAAAATTTCTTGAATATTATAGCTATATGAGACATCACTTCATCACTCTCTGAATCTGAACCTTCACATGTTGAGCTTTCTATAGGTATGTGTACTTTTTGCATGTCCTTGGTCATTGAGGAAGTAGTCTTAAAGGCCACTGACTTCTTCTTAGTTTCATCATCATCCTCTTTGTTTAACTTTAGATCTTCATTATACATCATCAACTTACCAATCAGCTCCTTCACAAGAATCTTTCCAATGACACAAGACTCTCATAAAGAGACAGAGGTTCCTCTCTATCTTTCTGGTAGGCATCTCAGTATGCTCATGATTTTCTCTTTTCCTTGAACATATTTTCCGAAAGTGCTCATTGAATTAACTATCTCATTAAACCTAAGATACATATCAGAGATAGATTCATTAAATTACATTTTAAATTTTTTATACATAATAGTGTTGATATTTTGTCTCTTTTTCTTAACTTTGGATGTTACCTCATGGGAAACAACCAATGTATCCCAAATTTCATAAGCAGTCTTACATGCAGATATTTGATTAAATACTTCATCTCTTAAAGCACAATTTAGAGCATTCATTGCATTACAATTATTATTGTAAGAATCTTTCGTAGGTTCATACCATAAATACCTAACAGTTTTTGGAATCTTATAATGAGTTTCTATAGCAGTGGATATGTCAAATCCCATTATTTCTATGTAAATTTTCATATCTATATTCCATTGAGAATAAATTCAACCATTAATGAATGGTGCTCAGTAGGTATCTACACCATCTAATCTGTTTTCCATAATAACTATGTTCTAGAAAGATATATTAAGATATGAAAATTTATAAATAATAGATATTTTGAGATCATTAAGATACAAATAAATTCACAGTTGAAAACTTTTCTCAAAAAGAGTGTATTGAAATATATTTATCAACCAACTCTGATACGAAATGTTGGACAGAGCGGATACTCAAGAGGGGGGGGGGTTAATTTAGGACCTATTAATTATTTCTGTTTAAAATATTTTTTTAAATCCACCAATTCATCAAACAAGTTAAATTGTAGTGAATTTATAAATATTATATGTGTTAAATTAGTTACTCAGAGATTTATAATTTCATTTTTATCTTAATCTGAATATCAAGTTAGCTTTTGAAACTAAATTACTGGATAACAATAATTATAAACACTTTTTATTTACACTATCATAGTTATATAAAAACTGATTTGAATTTCAATGTAATGAGAAGAAAAATATTGAAGCTAGTTTAAACTAAAATATGATGCATAGTGGTTTCAACCAAGAGGTTGAATCTGAAGGAGAGACTTAGTCCTATCAAACTGCTTATATATAACTTTGATCCACACCCTGGATCGAGGTTTACAATAGTACTAAAACTGTCTAGGTCCTCAGGCCTCTATAACAGCTCTACAAAGGAAAGTAACAATAATAGAACACATGCTTCCCAGTTCCTCAAACCTATACCATAGTTCTACGTTGGAAAGAAACAACAACAGAAAATATGCTTCCTAGGTCCCCAGGCCTCTACCACATTACAATGTGGGATGCATAAAGGTGTGTAGAGTTTGGTGTTAGTATTTCAGTATCCTCCAGATCACCTTAGGAGTCAATGTGTTTCCAAGTAGACATAAGCACACACACTACTCGTAATGTAATAAAAATGAACACAGTAGAGAAATAATATGAATATGATATTATAATGTTGTTGTGTGATGTCATTGTATCTCTAGTCTCCTTTGTATTGAAGCAGATGATGATTTGAGTCCTTCTATAAAAGTTCATTGAAAAACAAAGTGTCATGGATATGTTACATTACTTCTAGAATAGGTGTTCATATTGAATGAGAGAGTATTCCTTTTTGAACATGATCCTCCTATTTTAACTTCTATTCTTGATTTTTATGAGTGTCATACGATTTCTTTGTGTGTTATTCATTTATGTGCCTTGTTGTGCATTATCTATGTCACATTCTTTATTCGCAACATCGACCTTCCTTTTATTGCTCATGCGGTGGTTCCACTTATGGAATAATACCCTATACCAATGGTTTGGAATAGTTAGTATAGGCCTCCAAACCCTCGGTATTGGATATACCAACGGTTTGGAGAACTGTCCCCAAGTAAGCCGTGGGGATTGGTCTATACCAACAGTTTTGGGAATACCATTAGTATATACCTATAACAACAGTTTTGAAAACCATTGGTATAAGTAATATGAAAATCTATACCAAGGGTTCCACAAACTATTGGTATATGTTATTCAATAAATAATCATTCGGTTGGTTTTGGTCCCATCACCTCCCATTTTTGATAGAATGACCTAACCACTAACCTAACATACTTTTGTGTACATAATATCATAAATAAATGTATTTGTTATCATATGTATTTAAAATTTTGATTTATTTAATGTCTTTTGTAAGATGATTCCGTTAAAAATACATGTACTTATACCACGATTCTCAAAAACCGTTGGTATATGGACTCTATAATGGTCCTATACCAACGTTTTTGGCCAAACCATTATTGTAGGTCCCCCCTATGCCAACGATTTGTCCAAAACCGTTGGTATATGTCCATATTAGTGACCAATACCAATGGTTTTTGGCCAAACCATGGGCATATGTTCAAATTTGAGAACTATACCAATGGTTGGCCCAAAACAGTTTGTATAGATCATATTTCTAGTTATGTTCGATATATGTCATGATTACTTCTACAGGTACGAGGTACGGTTCCCTAAAATCCAATAAACATCATTAAATAATTTTAGTCATAAGGCATGACTATTTCTGTAGATACTAGGTATGGTATCCAGACATCCAACAAAAATAATTAATTAATATCAGTTGCATTAAAATCCAAAGATATGACCATTGCTAATAATCAAATAGAGATTTAGAGTTTAGTGAAATAGTGACTGGTTTCCATCGGTAGCTATTTGTATCAGTGAACTTGTATCGGTGGACATGTAACAGATGGTCTTGGATTGTTATATATTACTCTATTTAACGGTAGCTTTATGTACCAATTTCTCCATGTGTAGTGGTAGCTCCCTGTATCGGGATCTTCATCTATCAGTAGCTATTTGTAAAAGTGAACTTATGTCGGTAGCTCTTCCTCACTATCAGTAGTTGTTAACATCGGTAGCAATATCTCTCTCTAGCAGTAGCTGCCTCTATCGGTAGCTCTGTTCTATCATTAGCTTGAATCGGTGACCTTGTCTATCAATAGAATTAGTGTATCAGTGACCTTTTCTTATCGGTAGCTATGTCTGTATTAGTGACTTTAAAACTCGAATTCTTATAATGGGTCTATTCAATGCATTTCATTTCCAGAATGAGTTAGTATCACGATAATTCATCGTTAAACATTTAGAATTATAAATAAACATTTAATAACATATTCCAATGTTATGATATGTTCATTTTTATATTCATATCAACTCATTAGCTTGATGGAATAATTAGAAAGAATAATTAATATATAAATAGACATTATTTGGGATTTTCAAAGCATATCTAAACATAATTTAGATTTTCAAAACATGTGAGTCCAAAATTATGGTTAAAAAATATTTAATTTGGCATACTATGTGGTATATAATGTTCTTAACCAATATATAAATATGATATTAATTAAAATGATATATGTATATGATGGTCGTAAAATAGTCAAAATAAATTAATTCATTTTCATTAATGTTTTCTCCAATAAATCAGCCTAATAATATACTACGAAATTATTAATTTGGCCAGTTAATCTAATTTATTTTCATTAAATAAATATAATTTCATTTCTAGATAAATTAAACCTTTCTATCTGAACATAAAAACATTTATTCTAGTGAACTGGTCATGAAACTCATGAAAATTAGCACTCATAAAATGATGGAATTGAACTCCATAACACATCATAATGGATAGCAATAAATGTTATAAAATTATAATAAATAAAATAAAACTACAATATGTTCTATTTTTATTAAAAATTGAGCATTATATTTTCATCATGGATACTATATTGAAGAAAGCCTTCATAAATAAGGTTTATCAATTTTCCATCCCAACTCCATTTCATTGGGGTTTCCCACTTTCATTGTAATTTCAGTGTGTATATTAATGTAATGTTTTATAAATACCATTTCATTGTCATTCATCTTTATTTTTTGTGATATAAATATTTTCTACTTGATTTTATGAAAAACACATAGATTTCCAAAAATAACCCGTTTTCCTAAAAACACATCAGAAACATTCTTCTGATTGTTTCTTTTTCACTAATGATTGATGTCATGTACACCAAGAATGCGATTAATTAATTATTTAGGTAACCCATATTATTATTTATAAATGTAATCATAATATTTTTTATCAAAACCCTTACATTCCATTGGTTTCCTCATGAAATTGATGGATATATGTTCTATGTGGCATACATGATTGTGTAAATGTTATTTTGTGAAAGGTTTTCCTGAAATTATATAGAATAAAAATGCATTGGGTAATGTGACGTATCAAATGAGATAATGTAAAAATTAAATGATCATAATTTTATATTATTTCAAAAGGATGAATTTATGATTATTAACATATTTTATTTATTAACATGAATATATATTTGTTCGCAAGAATGCATGGTACATGACCACTAAGACATGATTTTTTATTTTTATACATTGAATCATAAAATTCATTTTTCATATGATTTCAATATAAATTTGGATGATGATCCTATTCTTCTATTATAATGTTTATGATTTTTCTCACCTAGTGTATATTTATTCATTCTCTTATCTACTATCTTACAATGATTTAATATCTCCAATTTATAGGAAGTATATCTTTAGGATATTACTTGAACAAATGTGAAAAATAAGGCCACATATAATCTGTAGAAGAATGAATAAAATTAATATCTATGTTTTATTATTTATAATTTATTCATGTGTATAATTTTTATGAGTTATTATCCCTTCATATTCATTAATATAACACGATTATATTTTTTTTCCTCAAAATAATCAAATACTCATATAATAAAAATCAGGGTCGCTATAGTTGGTATAAGAGTAATGTTTAGTTAACTTGGTAATTGGGTTTATAGAACATTAGTGAAACCTGTTTTCAGAGATTAAGTGTATATATGCATCCAATAATATTTGATTAGTAAAAAATATATATATACAGGTCTAAAAAATATTTCGTTAGTGTCAGTTACACAATGTAATAAATCATTTATTCATGACTTGTTACATTACATACAAAAAAATTCAATTAATGAAGAGGTTTAGAACTAGGAGAAACCATGAAAAAAAACCACATGAATGAAAAATTTGGGGATTCCCCATATGATATCTTCAATTCCTCGGGAGGTAGAGTTACAAATTTAATGGAAATAATAACCTAGTTGTCTCATGCAATTAATAATAACAAGATTAATATAGAATTTCAACCTTCAATTATGTGGGAGAAGCTAGTTATGGAACCTTTTGGAGGTAATAACCACTAATCACTAGTGGATCTTATGATCCACTCATAGAAATACATTTAGTTAACTCAATAGAGAATATATTTTCATTAGTCCACTATTCTGATATGGGGAAGGGGAATATATAAATATATCATTTAGATGGATGGGACAATCAATGGTGGGTTTTGATTAAAAACACAAATTTTAAGGAGGAAATTGAAAAAAGTGAGCAGGAATATATTAATAAAATAATTAGTAACAAGTATTTCCCTTGAAATATTCCTAATAATATTGGGATATAATTCAATGATATAAATAAATAATGAATGTGAATCTATCATGGATTATAAAAATAATTTATCTATACTTTCAATGAATACATTTGACGTTTTTATCAATAATGATATAAATATACATAGAATATTCAGTGGTTTAAAGGAACACATTAGAAATTCTCTAGAAATTCTATAATTTTGTATTTATGAGGATTTTTTTCAATTTTATCTAAATATTGAAATGGTGATTCATGAATGGTCTCATAGATATGTATATGATAATTAGAATAGGTATTTTCAAGCTGGAGGATCTAATGACAAACATGGAATGAATGCTCAACCACGGACGTGTAAAAATGATCGAGGAAGAATCATGGGAGCTGCCTCAAAAGGATAGAGATATGACATATGTGCAGGAGATAAGGCCATCATGATCATGATTGATTAAGAGACATATATAATAAGACAATTATGATAGAATAAAAGAGATAACCAGCAATGGAAAAATTTTAAATTCTATATATCAAAGATACTATGAAATATATTGCACTAAATAGATTGCCCATGAGGGTAACTACTGTCAGCAGTCACCAAATAAAATTGAGCAGGTAATTGTTATTTCTTCACTACAACATAATTGGAGAAAGTAAAAAAATTCCTCCAATTTAAAATTACTTTTCACTCTTGAATGGAAAAAACCATATTTTATTCTTGTGTTATGAATTCCATTATGTCGTTCATATTTGCAATATATATTCAATCAAAAACAAAAAATATTTACTTTGAGAAATCGTTGAAAAAACTAATAGTGTGATCATTACAACCAAACTGTAGGACTCCCCTCTAATTGGTATATATTAAATGATTTTTGATAAAATAACTTGAAACATGATTTATTATAATTCCATGAAATATTGGGGATTAAATACATATAGTTATATTGAGAACATAAAAAATCATGGGAAAAGGAAATATCTATTCAAATTTTGAATCAACCCATGATCTTCTAAAAATATAAGGAAGATCATGAATATCCTTTGTAAAATCCATCAACATTGTGGGTGTTGATTCGCTATTAATAATAATACCTCTCTCAAATGTTATATTCAACGATAGTTGAAAAACTGGAGTAAATTTCCATTATGAGAGAATACAATGATGTATTTCGCAGAGAGATAGTTATAATTTCTCTATATTATGATGAAAATGTATAAATATAACACATAGAGGGAGCTATTAAAATCTAAAAGTTTCAATATATGATAGACTTTGTTGAACTAGATGACATATGGAAGTAACTACAATAGAATTTGGACCATAGATTGATACTCCCTTGTGCATTGCCTTGGGATATGATAATGCACTTTGTGAACATAAATTATGGATCAATGTGTGGTTTTATTGATTTTCAAGTACTCAACAAGGTCACAATAAATACGAATATTCATCATCAATGGATTAAGGATTTTTCGATCAACTATATGGATCCTGGTATATATCAAAGGTGGATTTTTGATCTGGATATCATCAACTAATGGAGATTAAGGAAGACATTAATAATAGTACATTCTATACAAGGTATGGGAACTATGAGATTCTATTGATTCCCTTTAGACATACTAATTTTCATCAAATCATCATTGATTTAATTAGTGGAGCCTTTATACACATCATTGAAGAAGTTTTTGTAGTTTACATTGATTGTATTCTCAACTACTCCTAGATAAGGGATAACATGATGAACATATATGAAAGGTATAGGTTACATTTTAAAGGGGAAATTCTACACTCAGATCAAAATGTGTATCATACGGATGTAGAAAGTTTAATTACTAAGACACATGATCATAAGTGAAGTAATTTTAATAGGATCATTCAAAAATAATGAAAAATGATGAATAGCACAAACTATTCATTTTCATTGATATCCATATTTTTAAAAGATTATATGTGCAATATAAATAGTTTCTGATAAATTTCTAACAATTTTCTATCCCAATGACTATTTTACCATGGAAAATGGGTAAATTATGCCATCCTGTAATATTGTGAATGTAGATCCAAGAGATAAAGAATAGACTAATTGTCACACCTATACTTATGTTACCAATAGGTGGTGAAATTTTCAAATATACAATGATGATTCAAATAAAGTCTTGAGTTGTTTTCTCATATGAATTAATAAATTGATAGACTTTTCATCATAGAAATTGAGGACCCATGAATACCCAACACATGATCTTGAGCCAGTAGCTCTGAATTTTTCAATTGATAAGTTGGTGCCACTACCTCTATCTTGATAAGATTGACATATATACTGGTAAAAATATTTTAATTATATAATAAAATAAAAATAAATTAAAATTACTCAAACGATATGGTTTCATATAAATAATGACTTCAATTTATCTATTCACTGTCATCCTATTAAGGCAATTAAGGTTGCAGATTCTCTTAGAAGCAAAGAACCTACATCTATATCCCTGATGAAGATTGAAAAATACCCCATAATATGGGATATACAAAAAGGGATTTGGAATTAATAATTGAATGAAATGCATAATATAATGCCTAAATTATTTCATAACCATATATCCCAGAGAATATCCAAGAAACTCAAATGTATGATCTGGAATTAAATTAGAAAGAAAATGAAGTAAAATAAGAGATGTTATAAGATATCCATATCAGTGACGATGGTGTCATTAAGTTTGGATCATTTATATGTGTTCCCTAATCTCCTAAGATAAAGAAGTATCTATTGTATAACGCACATATTCCACAATTCTATAACAATTAAAGTAATACCATGACGTACTATGATATTCAAGAACAATCCATGTGGGGAAACATGAAGAGGGTGATTTTAGATTATATATCATGGTGATTGATATGTAATAAATTTTAATAATAATTACAAAAGTCCAGGAGGATGATGAAAACATTTTTTATACCCATGTGGAAATGGGATAATGACACCACAGACTTCATCATAGGTCTCCCAAAGACATCCAAAGGAAACAACGTGATATGGGTTGAGGTGGACTGAAACACAAAGGAAAACCACATTATCATTATTTGTTAAGATTTTTCAATTGAAAAATTATCCATGATACCAGTGAATGATGTGATGATGCTGCATGGTATTCCACATTCATTCATCTTTGGTAATGATCCAAGGTTCACATCCAAATTTTGTAGAAGTATTCACATTCTTTAAGAACAGAAATGAATTTTAGCATGTCATATCACCCCCAAACTATGTGGAAATGAAGATAATATTTTTAGATTCTCAAACACATACTAATAGACTTATTAATGGAATTAATAGGTTTATTGGATCATTATATACCATTGGATGAGTTATCATACAACAACATCTTCCAATAAAGTATTCAAATTGATCTATATCAAACTTTGTGTGTAAGGAAATGATGAAATCCATGTGGATAGGATGAAGTTGGAAATATAAAAGTACATATACCAGATGTTCATCAAGAGATCATAGAGAAGGTTCAAGAAATATAGAAACATATAACATTATAATAATTAATGTTGTCTATACTGAACTATAATACCAATTACATGGAACTAATATAGAAAATTACACACTCATTAATTTTTTTTCTTGGATTCATTATCATAAATTTGATTATCATTTCCGGAAAATATTTGTAGATAATAAGTCTATATCTTATAAATAAATAAAAATTGTACATAGTGGAAATTTCTAACTAGTATTCATTTGTCTTATAATATAATAATTCTAATAGGAAAGATGTTTTATTTTCATGAATAATCACCATGAAGTTAAATCAAACTTCTGAATTATTCTAATCCATATTTAATATCTATTAATTTTTTTAACAATGTGATCAACACCAAAAATATTGTAAGTGACATAATATTAAAAAATATTTTACCCTAATTGAAAACAGTCATAGAACTAATATATATATATATCTGTTCAAAGTATACGTTATTAAAAATAAATAAATCATTTCAATAGAAAAATAAATATTTTTTTTCACAATCTAAATAATTAAACCCCATATCATAAAAATATAGACC
Organism: Viscum album; assembly: GCA_963277665.1. Lineage (NCBI taxonomy): Eukaryota > Viridiplantae > Streptophyta > Magnoliopsida > Santalales > Viscaceae > Viscum > Viscum album. Next base: position 7,053,603 of record OY728129.1, read on the forward strand.
CATTTTATGAAACAGAATTTATTTATCTTATCTAGTTTTAAACCCACATAAAATTAGCTGGAGAACATTTAAATCTATAGGAGAAACTCATCAGTTACTCCCACCTTTTTTCATATTATATATGTAAATTTAACCAATGAATTTTAGATCATTAATGAGGCTTAACCATCACATATTCTATAGTAGGATCTTCTAATTTATTGATTTATATTGGGGATCAACCCATCATATATGATATATAAGGCTAAATGATTAATAATTGGAAAAATGGGGATTGTAATCATAATATATACTTTATCAAGATCAATAATTATCCATATCTATTTCCAAATTACCATATCAGAAATAAAACATATAATTAAATCACTTTTTTAAATTATAAAAATTGATAAACACTAACAAACTTATATGCAACTTTGTTCCATATATCATAATACCCTTTTCATTTTAATAAAAATTATAATAGTGAAATACATATAAAATATATTGAGGGTATTTTTTGTTGAAAAAGTCATTATAAAATTTAATATAATCGAAAGATCACATAATTTATTTATTGGTTGGAAAATATTTTGTCTTCATAAATGATAAAATAAAATAATAATTTTTATCATTAATAAATATTATGTTATGAAATATCGAAAATGATTCATTGTGGAGACCTTTGAGAAAAATAAAAAGGGATATATAATACCCTTCATAATTATTTTTCTTACATATAAATATTTAAATATAATAATTTTACAAAATAATAACATTTAAAAATTGATTTAGAATATAAATATTTATTTTATTATAAATGATTTTTTTTAAAGTTCAAATTACCACAATCTAGACACAATAGTAGTTTTAAATATATTTGTGAATAATAAATATATTTTAATTATTTAAATGATTGAATACATATCCATGCATATTATTCCTTTTAATTCACATACAACAATTTTATTTAAAATTATTTAATAATTTATGTTCACTCTGAATGTTTTGATGATATTTGGATCATATTCCCAAAACAAATCACAAAGCTTCATTGTAGTGACAATACACACTTATGCATGAACAACAAAATAAATTTTTATTAATGAAACGGTACAACCATAGTGGTTATATGATCTTTATAAAATGATAAATATGATTGGAATTACATATATATGGTTTAAATCTATAATTTTAAACTGCCCTTAGATGTTGTTATGGAAAACTAATTACATCAGGTTACAAGGTATCAATTCTCCAAACACATGAATGAGGGTTTTATTTACAATATGATATTGGATTTTATTCCTAAAAATTGCATTTTGTACATGATGATTTATCATTTGGGGTTTTATTTTTGTACAATAATTCAAATCAGGTTTCGACACATTCTAAAAGGTATTTAGCGGGATGGTTTCTTGAGCCAGAAACACTCAATGGAACTATAAATATAATCAATGGTCCTTCCTTCCCAATGTAGGAATTCACTGGGTAACATGGCCAGTGACACCTAATAACATGAATAGGTTGGGAGGAGGGCATTTCATGCTCATCATACCCTTTAAGGGGAATTATTTCCTTTTATATGACTCTCTTCAAGAGTTATGATATGTTCATGAATCCATAGTTAGTGACTAAATATAAATATTATAGATTCCCCATGTTAATAAAAATAAATTGGTACACATGTGTTTGGAATCATCGGTATGTATACGAAGATATCCATCAATAGAGATACCAATATGTATATGAGGTTCTCCATCAATGTTACCTTTTATGGAAAAGTTAGGTTTTCCTGGTTTTTCTATCCAGATGAAAATGTTTTTATGCCTTATGGTGGGAAAAGTATAATTTTTCTATCATCTAGGGGGATAATATTTTTTGGCATCGGGATAGAACTTAAGAGATTAGCATCTTAGTTAACCTTATAGGAGGAATCAGATCCCACATATTTTAGTACCGCAAAAGGGGACACATAAAATTTTTATGGTTGAGTGGTAATGAACCAGCCATGTAGTTTAATATCATTCGTCATGGAAAAAAAGAAGAATTATTCATAGTAATTATATGATGCAGGTCTTACGCTATGGTGGGATGATGGAACTAGGAGAGATGAGGTCTGTTGGGCGAGGGCACAATCTTACTCTGGATATGTCACAATAAGGGTGGATTTCGGTGCTGGTTTGGACCTCAGGAAGGCTCCATACGTATCCCAGTTAGTTTTTAATTAGAGACCACATAATTTGGTTGTTAGGGATTATGATATAAATCACCCCATTAAAGATGCTATGATCAAGGCATACATCACATAGAAGGACTATTTGGTAAAGTTATAGGAATATATGCTTTCTACATTGGGGGGAATGATATGGTTGGGGATCATGCTTGGAAGAGGCCCATATGATTTGTTGTTGGGGATTTTGATTGGAAATAACAAACATTTCATGATTATGATCATGCATATTTCCTGACATCCATTAATCTTTAAGTGAATTTGAGTCATTCTTAGTGTGATAATTAAGGGGAAGTAGTGGATAAAAAGATTGAACGACCCTTTTTGACTGCAGATAGATGATGAAAAGTTTTAATGGTAGAGGGAGTGTACATTTTTTTATCCCCATATCCTATTATATTTTGGTATCCAGGATAGTCTCATCATGAGGTCTATCCATAAATTTCCGGGGATGATGTAAAGAAGAGTAGATATACTGCCTCTTACAAGAATTTTTAGGGAATGAACTCAAGTGGAGTTCCCTAGAAATTTGTTTTGTGGAGATGTTTTTATTCCATAGAAAAAAGAAACAAAAGTGTGATCCCCTCTATCACCTACTAGAATGGGTAGGATCAACTGATAATCCAATGGAAGAACCCCACATTACAAGAGGATGTTAAGATTGATGACATTATGAGGGTCAAACATTGGGAAGGGGTAACCCACACCACACTACATACCATGTGTATGTAATTATGATAGAGAAAGATGATGTGTCTAGTGGTTTTTTCATAATTTTAATATGGATTTGGAAGGCGCCTTGGAATGATAAAATTTAAATTGTTAGTAGATGTAGATTCATGCACACTGAAGACATGACAAGAGATGATAATGGGAGCCTGGTATTAGAACACCAAATAATGACCCATTCTAGATAGCATGTTATGTGACATGTGGTTCCCTTAATGTAATGAATTACTATGTGGGATAGGGGACAATCCATGTACCATTTTTTATAAAAACATCTATTCCTCCTATATTGTGTGATGCTTTAATGGGTCAGGCTACAACCGAGTAGCATATGGATAAATGGGGTAGGGTTTTCCCAGTATAGTGTTTTACTACATGGGGTATGGTTCCAACCAAATTCCATTTTTCTATAAGTAATTTTTTTATAATGAGTGGCCATACATATTATTCCTCACATAATTGTTTATATGGAGGGGTTTGAAGTTCCCTGATAGTTGGTGATGTTATTATTTTTTAATTATTTCCAGGAAATGAATTTTTACCTACTGGGAATCGATGGAAGAAGTCTAGTTTTAGTGAGGCCTCATTGATTTGTTTCTCCAGAACATATCTTTTCCCTTTAATGTTTATTTGAATTTTTTTTACAACATATTAGTCTATTTATATAGGAGTTGAGGGACCTATTACTGATATGGGTGGTCATCCACATAGGTCTATGAGGGGAATTTTGTGCAATCCTATAGGGACTTAGTCAGTTGTGGATGACCATCATTAGGATAATTTTACCAACTCTTCTCACAAATGAAATTGTATCAATTTAAAGATCCAATGATACCATCATTACACATAAATGATTTAATTAACTATGTAATATTCTTTGTAGGGGACAGAAACAGATGACACTCCCCACAAAGTACATTTTCTCATTTGTAGGATATGCTATCTCCACCAAATTTAAGGATCTGTTTTCCTTCACGGGTGATTCTCAGAGAGGAGGAACTCCATGTAGAGTGGGGGAACATAGAGGGATATGTTTATATAAATTGTCCCTTCTAACCATTATTCTACAAATTTTTCTGGAAATAATTTTTTTTCATTTTCCAATTTAATGGACCTATGAAAACCTTGTGTACAAAAAATATAGGACCCAAAAAATATCCCACATAATTAAGGATCATAATAAAGATGAATAATATGATATTTCGATGTAGAAATTCATCCAATTTTGATCATATTTTCATTTTACAGGGGGCCCACTAGAGGGTTCAGGACTATAAACAAGGGGATCAACTAAATTTTATAGTACCATGACTTTTGGAAAAATTAGTTTCCTTAGAAACTATCAACTGTGAATAGAATCTATGAAAAGATTATTTTGCACCTGTTGTTTCTGTGAACCATGATTCTATATTAGACAACTAAACATTTCATCATGATCAGTAATCCTCAATTTCCTATAGTATCAATAAAAATCTTTATATGTGGAACATTATTTGGACTGATTCTTCTTGTAAGGGTCTCCCTATAAAATATTTCTTCAATAGACATTGCTCCATGGGCTAGCACATCCATGTTCATATTCTTATACAAGGAATGAATTTGTGAACTAATATTACCTGGAATGATGGTTATGTGGAATAATGGTTTCTGTGATCCTCCAAGAGCTCATGGTGTTTGTGTTTCCTTACATTCCATTTTTTTAAACTAATCAATACTAGAGCTTGATGTATTTAATGGTATCAACCCTACATAGGCGTATTCTTCTACTACTATTACTTATCTCTCAACTAGTTAAAAAAGTTGCAATATATTATTTATTTTGAAAAATATATCATCATTTCCAACCTACCCCATCAGCTCCATATAATAATACTTGGAATTGGTCAACTAGAATATCCTATATTATACAGGCATCCCCTTTATAGATTTTTTCGTCCATCTGATTTTGTAACCCAAAGACATGCACAATTCGTTAATAATCCTTGTATATATTAAAAAATATAAGTATTCCTCTGGAAAATGTTTTAACAGGGACACATTCATCTGAGAGTCCCTTAATGTCATATTCATTTTGAATTATTAATCATTATCAATTGAGGAGACTCTATGGGAACCAAATGATAATTTCTATTGTTATTAATGTAATTTTTGGAAGACCTCGACCATTGAGAAAATTTCGTGAACATAAAAATTCTACCAAAATCCTTTTATCTCGTTAGGGGTGGATTGTAGACATCTATTTTGGTTCTTCCATAGCTATGTGGAATTCGAATCCAATATATGGATCGTTGGGATTTATGGGGAGATCTTGGTATCATATACCCATTCCCGAAATTACTGAAATCATATTATGTCATTACAAAGTAGGAAGGTTTTGGACACAAACACCTTCTACCTTCTTCATGAGGATGACAACATAATCCTTTTGGATGTCCAGATAATTTTAGGGGCTCTCAGCATCAGTTTTCTGTATAAGAAGTTTTTGAATCATCATTATGACAAGGATCATTAGGAGAGGACTCCTCCCCTTGCCTAAAACCTTATTTCCCATGTGAAGTCCATAATGAATGAGGAACATCTGCCAAAGTTATACATTACACTTTTAATTGGATAAATTCCTTCTCTATAAGAAATGGCCATGATCCTGACACACAGACATAAATGGATTTCCCAACCATTAAAACTCTATGATGGACGGGTGCAAACTGGACCATTATAGAAGAGGGCATGTTTTATAAATGTATTTGGATGATTCTTCCCAATGATGATATGATATTTTTCATGGAGTCCTTCCAAGAGATTTTCCAATGTGGATGGCTTCTTCCGGTGTGTGAATCTGACACTAGGGTCAGAGTATCAACTTTTATCATGGTCGGTTAAATAGCCACAAGCAGGTGTATCAATAATTCCTTCCAATTTTTGGAGAAAATTTATAAATTCCTATGATTGGTTAGATAAAGTAAGTTACATCATCATTTGGTGGTCTATTACACATTATTTAGGGATCGGTAGAAGCTCATATGAGAGGCTACACATTCATCAACCCCCAATATATACTATTTAAAATTATATGACCATACTTACAAAGTATACATGGGGGTGATTCCATCAGATTCGAGTGAGGTGGATGTGATGGAATATCTGAAATACCCTAAATACTTCACCAATGAACCCTACAATCCTCCATTTTATACACTGGTAAATGATGTTTCTATGGATATTGTTAGGGGAGAAAATATTTTATCTCTTCAAGAAGGAAATTTGGTTTCAATGATCGACAAGAAACATATCTTCCAAGGATATACAACATAATTTTTTCTTGAATATTCAATAATGACCAAATGAAGTGTCCTTTGTACCTCAATAGTTAATTCATGGAGATGTATTTAATGATAGATCAGTTGTTTTTGGATGATGTTTACTAGATAATACACTTAATGTTTAATCATACATCGACATTATAGGGGTTTAAAGTCTACCGTTATTATGTTTTTTTACATATCTGGAATTGATCATTCCAAGGGTTTTACTATCCAATCATGTCCCTATTGTCATGTCCTAAAAGAAATTCGGTACAAGGAGAAATAGAAGAAAATTATCATGAACTTTGGGGCTTAGAAGTAGAAAAGGATTTCCCTTGTTTCTGAACCACCCATGATTGTTTGGATGGAAAGGTGTTTGACCCCCCAAGATGGTGGTGCTACATAACAAAATAAATAATCTACTCCTTCTGATTATATATTCCCTTTAGCATTTTGAAAATGGGATTATCTAAGGGGAACCCATCCATCTTGTGCCATGTGTAATTTGTTTCTAGATAAATTTGGAGAACTAACATGGTGTGGTGACCTATTAGTTCAACTAAACATCTCGTATGATGATGACCCATAGAGGATGGATTCATATATTGGATAACATGACAACTCGATCAATTCCCATCAAAATCATCCACAATACTCTCTTAGAGTGATCTTTATAATGATGTATGTGGTTAAAGATTATGATGATGATATCCATGATTCCAGTTGTCCTAACAAAGTACACCACCCTATGAAAACATGGGTGGGGTAGATTCCTTTATTGCATCTGGTACCCCACAAACGCCCATCCCCAATGTAATCCAGGGATTATGAGTTTGTAGAATGTAGTTTCTATTATCGATGCCAGTATCTCTTACATAATAGGACCATCTAGCATTAACTATCCCAATTACCATGACATTCCCAAAGGCTTAGAAGTCTAGAGATACTTTTAATTCCAATATGCCAGTTCAGTATATCAGGGGGACAGATCAAGAAGATCCCCACAATCTTTCTGGCTTTAGGTCAATCATTTCTCATATATGGATTTAATCTATTGATGAACTAGACTAGGTGGATTCATATCTTATTGGGATATATAATTTCATCCATTCTTTAAATTTTTTATGATCATGGTTTGACCGAGGAGAGTACATGGAAAATATATTTCATCTGGAAGACAATAATGAAGAGGTAATAGAATTTTTTTATCAACCATTATTCTTATTGTAATATAGACCTTGAAAACATATTTCTTATAGTAGTGAGAAACAGGAAATATCTGGGAAACTACCTATTCTGTAAAATACACCCCATGGGGCCCCACTAATAATGTGCACATCCTTCAGATAAGGTATTTCATTTATAAGGCCCCCTGGTGTGGTAGACCACATGGTTACAGTCTTTGGGAACCATACCATACAATTTATTCCCCTGATTCCATCACCATATTCATATCAGGGGACATCCTCATAGAAGATCATGACGTGATGGAAGGAATCCATGATTTCAATACGTATAACGTCAGGGACACCATGTTATTGTTTCCATTATTGATTTATATATCATTTTATGTGTCTTCATGTGCTGTCCAAATAAATTTACTTGTATTGGTTGACCCATAGTGTGTAATTAGGAAAAAATCACCTGTGATTCTACATCCCCTACCCCTTCAAAGAGAGATGCGAAAACTACATTGATGGTAGTTGAAAAAGATAGGAAGTATAATCTATTTGAGGTTTTGGAGGGAATCTCAAGCCCTATGATATAATCTAGTCAATATCGAATGACATAGGGCCCAATTGTTGGAGGGTCCACATCGATTGAGTCATTAACTATGAATGTTTATCATGTTTTCCTGGGGACGAATGTGATGGTTGTACCATTGGTTATCGAGTTGGGTGGGGATCCTAAAGAAATTGAGGAAATCAAGTAAATTACATTCCTCAAGAAAATAAATTATCCTTGTAAATTGAATTCTTCCCTCATGGAAGGGGGCTATAGGAGTTGATATTTGTACTGAGAATAGTTATTTTTATCCTATTTATGGAATTCTCATGGATATGTTGGTGATTAAAACTCATGAAAAATCATAATCATCTAATATCCCTAGTTCAATGAAGACCATTACCACAGCTATAGTGTTATTGGGAAATCATAGGTTGATTTCTAGAATTGATGAACTTGAATCTCCACTATGGGTGCCTCTTGAGGTACCTAATGTTGATTTTCAATATCTGAATGGGACATCCATTACAGAGGTTGAGGATAAAACACTGATGAGAAATGATGTTGATATCCTCACATGTAGAGTTAATATCTCTAGAATTCCAATAATTCCATTTTCTGTTGGGTCTTGGGTTCCAAGAATTTTCAATTCTCTTATTTTAAAATTACAATCTACAGATAATAAGGGTGTGATTGATTCAATGATTATTTATTTCATCAGTACTGTGAGGGAACTGAATATTGTAGGATCAAGATAGCCCAAGGTTTTTGAGTCATGATAATCTACAGTGATGTTAATTCATTAATACTCTCCACCATCTGAGTGTATCTTTGGGATAGACCAAGAGGTTCTAGATGAAATATTCACTACCAATCTAAAAAATTGGAGGGATATATGGCTTCAGATTTCTCAAACACCCTTTAAAAAAATTCTAATGAAACTACCCATATTAGAATTCTAGTTTTTTATTCGATACATGAGGTTTTCTTCATAATATATCTATGTCATCATTAAACAGTTAATCTATACGTAAGAGAGAGATGACCTAATCCAATATCACATTATTGTTTTGGGGTCTATGATCCATATTTCATCGACCACATGGATCCTTCTATACAAATCCTTTTAGATTTCTGAAACTACCCTATGGAAACAAAAAATAATTATGGAGATGAGGGCCTAAATGAAGCTATGTTGAATGTGGTTGAGACAAATAGATATGAACTGGAATTAATTAATCAGGAATTATCAAGCACAATTTTTTTAATTGATGAAGGGAAAAAGTTATAATCCGACGAAGTGATTTCATGATTGGACATAGGCAAGGAAAATTAAGCAATCCAAGATGATGAAAAAGATGTGTTTGTGGCTTTATCATAGATTTATTGAGATGTTCTGGACTAATACCTGGGGATGTTACAACTCTTTAACACATATAAGTGAATTTATAATTAACATGTCAATATCATATAGAGAGACTCTAATCTGTGGATATCATGCATTCTTATTTGATGAATAAACAATTATTTTTTATCCAACACAATTTTTTGAATATTTCCTACAATGAAAATCAATTATGTGTGATCCCATTATGATTTATAATCTCCATTGGATATCAATTTAAATCGAGCTTATATATAACACAATTTAATTGGTAAACCCATAATCAAATTTTCCCTTGTGCTAAGGGACCGAATGATTGTGGTTTGACTGTTTGTAGGGATACATGGAAATACCTAATATTCTATTCCATTTATATTATAACCATATTTTTTAAGAAAATTTGTTGGGGGAGAAGAGGGAACAATGTAACTCCCCAACATCAGTTACCCAGAGTCAATGCATTATTACATAACATTAGAATGGTCACAAGGTATCAAAACCCTAAAAGACCGATCGACTTAGTATCCTTGGATGTACTAGATACATACATAAGTTTTACATTATATTATAAAATGAAAAATAACAACAACATTGTATCCATTGACCACATTCATCCCTTATATTATCCCTGTAGGCCAGTCATAATATACTTTTTTTGCATGTTGGGGAAAATAAAACATAGACATGGGTTTTCTCAGATGCTCAGTAAGGATAAAAATATAGCAAAAACATTAAATAATAAGAAAAAGCATTTAATGAAATATATAAGACTAAAACACATGCCTTTTAAATGTAATATTCATCATAATATGGAAATGATAAATCAATTAAATCCAATGTCTTATTCATATTGATATTATACTAGTGAAATAATCACAGGTAAATCAACAGCCAATTTCATAATGTTGGAATTCAAAATTCCTGACATTAAAACCACATTGTCAAGGCATTGTGGGAAGACTAAAAATAATATTTTTTCAAAGCCTTGTGCCAAGAAAATATTTTTTCTCATGAGGCAAACTGATGCATCAATAAGCTATAGCGGCTAACTATGTCCAATTCATTACTTATATCAATAGGTTTAAATATAACATAAAAATTCGTATTAAAACTAGAATTCCAAATTTCAATACCTTATCCATAATCTATGAATTGTGTTAAAAAAACACATCCATAGTCAAAAATATCACAAAACCATCAATACAATATGGAATATTTGTATCATAATAATCAACTTCACACAAACTTTTAATTAATAAATGGATGTTGACATAGATTAAATCAATACAATTTGTAGAGAAATATCCCTCTCTATTTTTAAATAATTTAAAATTCATATTCTTGTAAAAGAAAACCATTATTTTGAAAATATTTTTATAATCTTGTATGGGAAGCATCAATGATGTTATAATGGAAGAAAAAGTTGCACCTGCAGTATAAGTTAAAAAAAGTCATTCTTACCATAATTGTTTTGAGAAGGTCATAAAGTACCTTGTTTAAGAAACAACAGAAATATTCTTTTCAAGAAAAAATATGTTGACATATAAGGGTATAAATTACTATAACCCATATTATAGTAAATCATAAATATGTTTTGAATTTTATTTTAAGAAAACACAGACGTGGATGATAATGAGGTCTTGGTAAATACTTAAGTATTATCTACCTCATATAAGTGAAGTGATTGAAGAATTAAGAATTATCTTGTACATTTCCATAGTTGTGGGTATGCTAACCATCTATATAATAGTTAAATAATTGTTATTAAATTATACAAGAAACATATACCTAAATATTATATCATATAAGGTCATCCAATATTTCTTTGTTAAAAATATTTTTGTAGTATAATCGTTTTGGGTGTTAAATGAATCATTTTACTTTATATTATTGGTTACATAAGCCATGTTCTTAATGTAAATGATGTATTTGATTAATATACAGAATGATATTATGTTCATAAATATTATTTTTAATCATAAAATGAAAATTATTCTTGAATTATTATGATAGGGAATGAGTCTTGTCGCATTCGTTGAGACGCTAATCCTTATGTACGCACGCGAGCCAATATGATTATATTGATGGAGAAATCATATGTAATTGGATGGTATATAATATATAGAGATTCATTAACATTATATATTTATTATTTAAATCTTTTATTGTCATTATTACACCCATCCAATGAATTATGTGTTCGATTAACAACCTACACCATGACATGGAGACGACAAGTCATATATACGCACGTATAGTGACATTATCATTTATAGAATGGATAGGCCATCATATATGGTTATACCATATTTATAATAATATCAAATTATGTAGAAGGTTCTGGAGTTAATATTTTTTGAATAGAAATGATAATTATAGAGGATGTGGAAGAAGAAAATAACATAAAAGAGGGTGTTGAAATTATTACCTCTTCTTCAGGTGTTTCCTTTAGAGTTAAAAAATGGGATCCATAGGTTAGATATATGATGAATGTGAGGCCTCTAGGTTTAATAAATTCATGATTAGAGGATATTGATTCAGGGGTTGGATGATAAAAATGGATTTGGAGGTATGAAATTAAGAGATGTGGGCATACATTTTTATAAGATAGGTGAGGGTCACTTTAAAAAACATTGAAATATTATTTTATAATAAAATAATTTTCAGAGTATAATGGCTCTAAAATGATTTATTTCAAGGATATGGTGGGGATGGGTCAAAATAATCTCATACAATAGGTTTTAGAAATGTTTATGTCACCATATTAACCTTGTCCTTTTTATTTAACACTTACTTTAATAATTTTTCATTTACCAGTTCTCATTGTATTATTATATTTTATGTTTAATAAACATACAATAAAAAGCCACGATAACCCAATGTGGTTTAGTGTAAATATATGTAATCTTATATAATTCCTTTTGTGAACCATAAAATTTTTTGAATATTATATCAATTAATAATATATTATTTGTTTTATAAACTCCACTATGTCAATTTTGACACTATTTAGTATTTGAATTTTAAAAGCCATAAAAACATTATCACATCGCATAATATTTATTTAATCAACCCTAACATGTCATATCAACCTCTAAAATTAGTTTAATTCATAAAACGTCTCAATTTACATTAATTGGATATTTATAATATCAATTATTTTAATATTTAATTATTAAGATTATTATTTCATCATCATTGTGTCAGAAATAAATCACATTATGTAATTTCAAAATATTATAAATAAAATACCATTATTTAGAAATTATTTTTATCTTCCTAATTAATATTTATATTATAATATATTTTTTTGTATACCTAATTAAAAATGGTTTAGTTACTAAACATGGAATTTATGTCTTTAACTCTTCTTCAAATAAAATAATAACAAATGTCCTAATATAATACAACTATAACATAGTGGATCAAATTTTATTCCTAAAGTTTATTTTGGTCGAATTACACATATCCATTAGAATTAGGACTTCTGTTAGGGTAATTGTAATATCATTTTTTTCCTTTAATTTCCCATTTTACTTTTAACTATGGTAAATAAAAATAAAAAATTACTATTGACCAAAAAATATTTTCATCTTATTGAACCTCATTTTACTTACTGATGTCAATTTTGTCTTTAATTTTTTGAAATTCAACTCACATATGTGGTAATTTTATGTTTTATTCAAATTTGAAAATGATCCTAGAAGGTGGGTAAAAGACTGTAAAAAGTTCAATAAAATTTTATATATATAAAAAAATAATAAATTGACACCAATGAATTACATTGAACATATATATGTATTATATATCTATTTTTACCTTAAATAAATTAAATAAAAATAACTAATTTCTTAAATAAAAGTTCAGTTTTAAATAATAACATAGTGTATTTCACTATTCATAAATAATTTGAAATTTTCATAAAAATACCAAATATTCACCCAATACTAATTTAGATATTCCGAATTCAAAATTGATGTCCATTTTCAAACATAAAATATATAAAATTTCAAAAAGGGGGTATTACAATTTATAATGACTAGATTGATTGGTCGTGGTGTGTAAAAACTCCATGTTGCATACAACGCGAAATGCTACATTATTCAAAGGAAAATGTATCGTGGAATCTTGGTGTGTTACAAATGACATGAATATTACATAATATTTCATTTTTGGGGTTTTGAACCAACAAACTTTTGTGCCTATTTTGATTCTAAAATTTCTCATATTTTATATTAAACCATTAAAAGTGATGGTTTAGAGATATGGTACTTGAAATTTATCCATGGTTCCCATTGTGGATTTTAACATGGAATGTTTTACATCTATATTCATGTGCAGTTTATAGTCTTGGATGTTATACTAATTTCCCTGATTCTTTAGTTTTAACATCTTTGACCCTGAAATATAGGGCATGAGCCCCAACATGACTTATTGAATGAGGATGTACCAATATTTTTCATATATGAATGATGAATTTCAATTAACAGTAATTTTATAATATTTGGATTTATGTCATTACATGTGAAATATATGTGATGTCTAACAAGGATCGTGGTTTACAACAAGATGTCATTATGTCGTATAGTGGTAGGAAAACCTCTCTCGAGGACGATCTTTCATTTAGTTGACATGTCTTTTTGTGGAAAAATTAAGTAGAACTAGTTGGCGAAATATTATGTATTGTCAAATATAACATCATCATGATATTGGCCATCCATTTCTGAAGGTTTGATAATTTGTGTGATTTGGATTTTGTTCAGTTTTGGAATGCTATAAAGGGATTCCCATCGAGGGAAAATGTTTGGAAATAGTAGAGGAATTTGTATCTGCATTGGACATGAATGAAAAAATAACACACATTTAAATATATATTTTTTAAAGGAGGATTGAAATATGGTGAAAAATAAATTCTTATAATAACAAATTTTAGTGCTTTAGACATAGAATTACACTGCTTTGAGTAAGGGATAAACATTTTCCCACTCTTATGGTAATTTATTTGTGAAATCATACCATCGTCAATAATTAAGGAAGTAGTTGAAAATTATAATATTACTGTTTCGGAAAACAAAGAACATTGTGGGAAATGTAATCCATTTTGGAATCCTATGGTAGGAAAATAATATCCTTGGGATGAACATTCCATTGGTTTTAGTTCTTTTTGTGTGAATCATTTCCAAATCTGATTGGGGAATATTGTCTATATCCAAATAAAATGTTTACTATTGACATTGGCACTCTTTTTCAGATAGTCGGGGATGGTTACGTGGACTTTAACATTTCCATCCCTATTTTTTAGTTTGTGAATGAAATTTCCCTTAATATATAATGAGTACATTATGAAAATGGACTCATAGAATGAGTAGAAGTTTTTTTTGTAGTCTATGTAAAGGTATGTTACCCATGAAATTATGACACATAAACAAGGAAGTGACTCATAGATTTTGAGATTATTGTTTTCCACATGGTTGATGATTTGGGTTTCAATATGTTCCCTGAAATGAAGGGAGTCATTCCACATGTAATTATAGATAGTATCCATACATTCTAATCAAAATTGGGTGTGTTCAAAGGAATTATTCCTTTGGGTATGATCTAAAAAATTTGGTGACCACCACATTAGACACTCTTATATATATCTAGTTCACATGTAGCAGAGTGGAGAATTTTTTTTGGTTCCATGATATAGGATCATGTTGTCACTATGTAACTTCACAAAACAAGAATCATGCCATGAATATTTTATATGGGATTCCCCATAAATGTCTGACCCATGCATAAAAAAAGTAATTTTTTACTTTTTTTGGATGGTCATATAATAGAAATTTTTTAATCATAATATTCCCCTATTTGTTAGAGATCATGATGTAAATAGTTCTTCATATTCCTCACACATCAATCAATAATTTTTTGGGAAATTGGGATTCTATTTAAATGTGAGATCACAAATGGGATGAGGTTCATATTGGAACCTATTATGTATATCTAGATCATGTATATATGATTTGGAGAGTTTTTATTTTTCAAGTATTAAAATTTTATGTCCTAATTTGACCCATCCCCAAAACATGAGAGGGGTATGTTTACCTAATAGTTGGACCTGAAATATGTTGTTCGAGCACTGTTTTGTATCCATTGGTAACGGGAGTAAAGACAACCATGTTTCTAAAAATTTTCCTTGTGCAGGGATATCCCATGAACATGAAAAAAGTATTTATAATATATACTTAAGATGGACGCAATATTAGACATTTTGGTGTCACTATGTACCAAGGTTTGGCAGAGATCAATCTTTAAACATTTCTTATAATCATTGAGTTTATTGTCATGTGAATTAAATTTGTCATGTAGTTTAATGTAATCAGATAATAAGGAAAGTGCTCTATTTATTTAATTCATAGGAATATTTCAATGAATTAGTGTAAACATGAATTACTTAAGGATAATCATAATAGGATTCTCTAAAATTCTATGGAATGTAGGGGGAAATATAGTGTAAACCATGATCCTAGGAATTCCTAGAATGGGTGAAATTACATGAGGCATAAAATCAAATGGGCGTATAAAGTGATACGAAAATCCCCTCTTACGGGTAAACATTTTTTGGATGACATGTACTTTTTTGGGAATCACATGCTGAGACAACATGTGAATGTTGTGGGGAGATAAATAAATGTGGCCATTGGACACTAGCCCTCCATCTTTGATTTCTACAAGAGGTCTATGACAATATGAAACCTGTAACAGCACTGAGATTGTTGAATAGGTTTGATGTCTTTACGAAGATAAGAATCATTCATTTCATGCATAACTATAGTTTTTGAGATTACCAATATATTTTTCACTCATTCATAGGGGGGACTATAGTTTCTTTAATGGAAACCTAAATGGGGAACCCCCCAATGAAGAGTACATCATAAATATGGATTTACAAACACAAGATTTAAAATATTTTATTTCCAATGATTTAGGTAATGACATGATTCATAGGAATCACTACTTCCCTTATAAAAATGAGATTCGAGCTTCATGATAATCTTGAGGCATTGTGCATTTTAATATCACGCAGTTAGGAATTGGGTTCCCCGATTGGAATAGGAAACTAATAGAATTCATTTAAAGGTCATTCCATAATGCATAACAATTTTTGTTGATTCTTTGTGGATATGTAGGGGAACCCCTACCAAAATTCATAATCCCACATGAGATGTGATCATTGTGATAAAAAAGGGGGAGAAAATGTTTAATCATCTTGCTAGGGATAAAATAACCAAGGAAAAATAATTTTTTTGGTTGGATATAATATGAATAATGTTGCAAATCAAAATGTATCTTTCAATGATAGGAATCAAACATATAAATATTTATGTAAAAGGGATCCCTACACAGATTTGACACACACACCAATAGGAGTGTATCATCATTTTTTTTACTATGGGTGGGCCCAAAATTGGAATCCGGGCATTTCTACATATCATGGATAATTAAGATACAATCCATATGTAGTTCATAATGGAAGGTCTCCCTATTTAATTCATTTCCATACATAGGGTGGGGGATTAATTATTAATGATGTGGTTTGGAAAATATTTCATGTTTTGGGGTCCCCTGTATTGACGATGTTTAAATGATGAAGATGATTTCCTATTTTGTGTTTCATGGTTGAGCCTGGGTCATAGGAATTGGACATCAATATGTATCATATAGACTGATAAGAAAGAAACACATAGTTATTTATTGTAATGTTCTCTATATAGGTGAAGTACATATGAAAGGAGTGGTCATTTTCACTTATGGAGTGGCAGGACCAGGATTAAAATTCAGGAATTTCTACATACCCTATATAGATAGGGATCAACCCATATGTAGTTCGTAAATTTTTCATGGTATGTTATTGATTTCCAGGGTGACATAGGTTCCGGTGAAAACATTATGATGTTGTGTATATTATTGTATTAAAAAATGGACAATGTATTTTTCAATTTAATGTCATGAATATATAATGAGGGTTATATTTCATTGGGATGTATTATTTTTCAATCTAATAAGATATACTTCCCATACTTGAAACAAAGCTTTGGGGCCAATTAATGATAAGTGAATCATTTCTTTCATGTAGGGAGACTTTTGGATGGAAGTAAAATGTGTTTTCTACCTGTCACTACATTTCCTTAATTGTGATGAATCAAACAATATGTAGTTATAAATGATAGATACCTACATAGGTCTATAATATATACATGTGATGGAAAAATTATCCATAGGTGGTTGTACCAAGATAAAAATTTTGGGCATCATTATGTATCCTTTTCTATAATAATTAAGTTGTATGTAGATTTTGAACATATGATCTTAATGTTGATCGGACTATCACATATGGGTAGTGTAGTATTTAATTTCTACCACAATGATCATGTTTTTATGTGGTGAATTATTTATTAGAAAGATCATTCTCATGCTGTTTAACATCACGATGTAAAGATGGTGGTGGTTATGCATTTTTACATCATTTAATTTGGACGATTCACCATATATATTTGGGTCATCAAATTAGGATGTAGGGTACAATGTAGTTTAACTACATATGTTTTGGATGTGTTAACCAACAAATTAACATATTTTCAGCATGGTAACATATTTTTTGGTTACATGAAATATTTAATCGAAAACCATGTATTAGTGGGAGAGTTTGTGATATTACCATCCGTCGAGAAAAAATGAATATCCCCATTGGGTTAGAAACCATGTATGGAAGATTTTTCATTCTATTTTGGATGCAAATATTTAGATTTCACTCTGAGTATCATTGGATTTCCAATATCTAACACCATTTCCCCTTTGATGAAAGACCATTGGTGAACCTTTTTTTTCATTATCATGCAATCTAGTTATGGTTAACCAATAAATGATCCATCGTCTGAAATATGATTTCATCTATTCACTAAATTTAATCAATCCATTTCAGAGATTCCTAAATTGAGGATAGATAGAAAATGATTGAAATGTGTATTAAGAGTAACTGAACTTAGAAGGTTTGGACTACCTATGTCTTATATACTAATTAGTAGTCGGTTCCATATGTAATAGTGAGGGTCATGGTCCTCATGGACCAACAAGAATAGAGGACCATGTTTTTCTATTAATTCGTACCCCTATGTAATATATTTTGAATTATGATTCTACGAGACTTTTTAGAGGCCTATATCTATGAAACCACTACTCCATGGTAGAGGAATGAACAATTTCACTTGAGGTTATACTCTAGATGTAACATTTCTAGCTCATGAATACAAAAAATGTTGTTGTTTTCCATTATTTGTATAAACAACACCATATCTAGAGATGATGTTGGATTTCATGAAGAAGACAATGGTCATTTAGACAACATCATTGAGGTGTATGACATCGGCCCATTCAGAGATGAAACTGATTTCCTTATGAATATTCTTAAATTTCATGGAGCGGGGGGGAGGATATGGCCCACTGACTTCTATTCTCTATATGTATAATGGCCAGGATTACATGGATCTATTAAGTAACTATGATGGTCGGTGGATGATGTTGGAATTTTCCTATTAAGAATGGCACATTTTTTGAACTCGGTGCAATAATGTGATATAGCTGGTCTGTAGTATCCAAGCCTATGGATTTTATAAAAATTTATGGAACAACAATAGAGGGAACCATATGTCCTAATGTGTACATATTTATTGATAGAGGCAGTCTGTTCTACATAGATTCAACTATGAAGGTCTCTATCATGGTTTTCGTAGGGAGGACCTTTTTCTAACTTGTTTCTTCATAGATAAAAATGTTAGTTTTTAATCATCACATTTTCTAACTTTTAGATCTGTGATGTGGGATCTCTCTGTTATGATGGTATTTCACAATGGGTTTCATCTAACTGATGGTAGGAAAATAATATTTATGCATGGTACTAATGTCATTGATTATATTCATGTTGTCTGGAATGAATAGTGGGACCATATGGAATTTAGCAATGCTGGTGACCTTGTCATCACATTCATGATTGGAAAGTGCTATGGATATATATTCCAGGGCATCTGGTTGGGTACTATGAGAATGTAAGACATGAGTCAATATCCGTTCAAAATTAAATTCTAATATTATTCCCTTAAAATTATTTACTAGTCAGATTAACTCTATTTTCATGATATCATATTCATAGAAAACCTACGTTTTGACCAATTGGGAGTCACCCTTTAACGTGAAGTGTTTTTCTATTACATAATATTCCATCTCTAGAACTTCTATGAGTGCTTGATATTCTTACCCATTCTTCATTAACCTCTCTAAGATATAAAAGTAGAATGGAATAACCCTCATTCATGGAGATATGAACATGCCTCCCAACCCTACATTGTTCATTTTGTGTTTTTTCAGCCACATTCTAGTTTGAATTACGGATGCATTCTAAATGTGAATTTCCCATATTGGATAGTTCTATTTAATATAGAAAACAACATAATCAAGTATAATGAATTCATTTATGCTGAGTAGTTCACTTCTAGAATGTCTTCTAAGGTCGTTCCATTGATTTATTTCAGTGGTACCAAATGAATGTTATAATTTAGTATAATGAAATACCAACATGATAGAAATCTATTCAAAATTGGATGGATGCGGAATTCTTTAAGAGAGTTGTTGTGAGACTCCAACATAATGTCATTATTCTATAGGTAGTGCCTCAGTTTCTTTGTTTCAATGACTAGTTAAATACTAATATTCTTAACATCAAAAAATGAATGTCAGTTTCATTTTTGGTTATACTATTTTATGTGTTACTGTATTCACTGATAGTGTCAACATTTTGTGAAAAAAAGGTTCTCGTGAACTATCTATGGATTTCATATATTGTACAAGTGGTAAAACATTGACAGGAAATGTTCGAACCTGTGGTATTGGAAAATATTTATTAAGACCATAAAATGATTCATCACAATGATGAGTCCACTGGAACGTGTCCCATTTCATCATCAACCAGGTGAAGGAAAAAACACTCCTATTAGGTTAGCAATAATACAAAAAATGTATGAATAGTTTCCCTAATGACCTCTATATTATATAGTGTTTCTAGTAGGTATAATTCCAAATGTGGGATATATCTTCTCTATGATGACATCAGTTCCTAGACATTGTACAATGAAGCCAATATATATCCCTGAGGTAACACCAAAATCACAATTAATGGGGTATATATTTAAGCTATGTGGTCATAATTTATTTTAATTATTTCATGATATTCCAAGTGGTCCCATAATTGATTTTATTTTTCCACAAGTTCATCAACATATAATTAAAAATAAAATCCCAGCAACAGTTTGATGATGTCGCTCATGGTGCACTAAAAAGGAGCACCAACATTATCTAGACCAAATGACATTAACAATTAGAATAAAACTACATGGGGATCCATGATGAATATGTTCTCTTCCACTATTTTAGACATTCATATTTTGTTGATTTATAGATAACCAGAAATTAAAGATAGATGATGGTATTCAACAATGACATTGATAAAAAAATCCATGATCCGGCCTAGTAAGTCATCCCTTGGGTAGTGATGATTGAGATCCATGAAAACAATGTTGACCAAGATTTAGTTATTCTTATTCATATTGTAAACTATATTAGAAACCTGTATAAGATATTGGACATCCCAAATAATTTCGAATCTAATGTGATTGTCAACTTCAGTATCAATTTATTTATAATGTGTTGGGTACGTCCTCTGGACAGAATTTTTAATTCATGATGATCTAATGAATGTCTTATGTATTGAGTTGAGACCTCAGGATTGAGGCCTGGATTTTTTGTGTTGTTCGAACGGAATACATAGTGGTGATTCCTTATTAAAGATGTGTATAACTCTTTCACCTTAGGATACATGGCTTCATGAAACATGGTGGGATTTGGATCTTCTTCTATACCTAGGTTTATTTCCTTGATTTCATCAATGGTTGTAGAGAATATTTCATTAAATTATGTAGGGGAATCCATAAGGTCCTCCTAAATTTATTAATCTTATTACAATTCCACATTGTATTAATCATAATCTTATTTGAATACTTTTCTTACCATCGTTTCTATATTTACATGTGAGGGTTGATGTCATGATCTTCGAATGACAGAGTGAATTACTTTGATGAAGCTGATAGCTAGGGATCTTATTGAATCTCTAGAATGGTTTTAGTGGTGGATGGTGGGGTGTGTTTTTTTTCATTGTTTAAAAATAAGAATCCTTATACATCAATCGTTCAGTTAATGATTTCATGGTTCATTGGGGATAGAATGAATTTGTTTCTCTTAATCATTCACCATTATATGGTGAGTCCAAAAACATCACAATACCACGATACTCAGTGGTCATTAATGAAAAAATTAAACTTTATGAATTCATGTTTGTGTTTGTACCCATTCACTTGATATGGTTGATCAAAAACATATTTATCATCCACATGATTGAAGGTTTTGACTTGTACCATTTATAGACATTTCAGGGGTGGTTACCCAATCCACATTGTTGACCGGGGGTTTATTTTTCATTCTTGGAATAGAATCTTACATTGATATAATGTGATTTGTGGTATGATAATGTAAACTTATCATTGTAAAATGTGTTATAATACACATTAATGTAGTTGTTGATTTATTTGTAGTATGATGATGGAGTTTCGAGGTGATGATACAACTAGGGAATTCCTAATAAGACATTGATGGTTTTGTTCTATAGAGTGGCCAGAAATTTTTATCTCACCAACAAGGTCTCCAAACCATGATTTGAGCTCGATTTGGCCCAGTGAGTTCTACTGATTTTTTTTTCATATCCTAACAGGGATATAGAATATGATTTAAGGTTATAGTCATTGCTTCCCTGTAGATGAACTGTTTATGATACATTGATATTAACTCTAATTCCATTATAAATGAATACTTTTTGAAAATAAATTATATTTATTCTTATGTAATCATAAAATGGTTTTATACATACCTATGTAACAAAGTATTCTTTTTTATCTATACAGGAGAAAACTGCATGAAATTCCACAGCATTGGTATCTACTCGATACACCTTTACAATGGCCATATCAACTTCAAACTCAAAGGGTCGCCGAAAATAATCGATGAGTTCTTACCCATGGTATTTTGAAATATACATGGAATCCAAGGTTATTATATTGGTCATTAAAATAGCTAGATACATTATTAGTTCATACATTTATTCTAATGGTCGGTGCTTCCTAACATAAGGATGCAATTTCATAGGTGCTTTAGTATTTTAAGGGGATGGATCATGCATTGGGGACGAAGAATGGGGAGTCAGGTACTTGGTGAGTTGTGTCGGGTAGGCCTGCATACCCATCAGGGATGATATTACAAATGTCGTTAAACTGATTTCTATTCATGAATTATTAGTTCCGAGGGGATCTAGGAAGATGGTGGTATATTTTAATGTCCATTTTGGGTCTATTGATGGTCTCTCCCATGAGGTTTTACAACATTAACAGTCATAGAAGGTGTGAGGATATATTATTTATTTATGTTTTAGCTATGTCTTCTCCTATTTCCTCTGATTCTATGACCTCTTCTTCTAGTATCCCAATCAATATTGGGGAATTTAGGATCATATCAATACCCACCATCAGTGAAAAAATTCATTATTTGGATTAAATTTCTGCATCCAATGATAGACATCATCTGATGAGGAATTTTCCAAGTTGACCATATTATGAGAAGTTCGTATATGGGTTTATGGATTTTTTTATATTTTATTTAATAAAACCATAGTTGGAAACAACTTATTTTTTTCTAGATTCAGGTATATCCTCTTTCACTTTATCTTTGACATTATAGATAGGTTGTTTTTAAATGCATGGTTTCTAGAGGATTATGGTACTGATTGTATCATCTGTGTTGGAATAAGAGTCATAAGGGGATATTTTGGGCCTTTCAACTATACTTAGATAACAATGGGAGTAAATTTGATTGAAATTTGATCCATCCAACTGTCCATTTTTTGATCTATACTCATAAAAACACCATTCCACTCACATTTATCATTAGGGTTGTGGTTGAAATAAACCTGACATGTGTGGGTGGTGGTCCAATTTTCAGAATCATAAAGTCTATCATTATAGATGGAGTTTGATGAAGATGAAACACGCTTTAATGTTGTGTCCAAGTAACTACAAAAATGGGAAATAACTTAACTGGTCCTTGAGACCCACCTCATCCTTACTTTTTATCATTGGTTGACAATATAAATCATGATCCATGGTTGCTATGAAATAACCATGGACTTGATCATATCTCAATGAGTAAACATTATTTATTAACTACATGAATTGATTTATTCATTGTATCCATTTATTATCCTATCTATGTGTGGGTTTCCTTGACATTTGGGAGGTTTTTCATGACACGGTCTATGTTTTGAAGTTTTAGTGGGTGTAGAGGTGGGGTTAAGTATAAAAACTGCCACTTATTCCTTTCCCATATTTTCCTCCAGGACCAATAGGAGTATCCATGATTTGATGTTGGTCGTCCATATAGAATATTCTTTTTATTGGTAGATAGTGAAGAAATAATGAATCCCACCCATATATTTTATCTGGATGAGTGGCATTTGTAGCTCATCGTACAAGTTATCAATGCACATAAAAATTAGTTCTTTCATATGCGGTGGATTTTTTTAGTAACTGGTCAAACCTTTCCATAGAGTAATGAGGTCGGAGACTATATATGTCTCTCACTATTTTTGGTATGATAGCTTTCTATGTGTGGTATTATATGGAATTGGGATTATTTGGAAGATGAATTACTGGTAGTGGTCTTCTCATCCTATTATCGATTGAGCTAGAAAACTAGCGCATCATAAAAAAAGGGAAACACTTTTTGAGTGTGAAAAAAGAATCTGTGATTCACTACATCATGTTCCTATGATGTTACTATCATGGGATCAAAATGGGATACCTAATGTGTCATATGTTTTTCCAAATCACCTAATCCACAGACTGTTGGGAATGCAGTACTCTAGAAACTTGGTGGCAATGGGGTGTCACTCACCTTGTAAGGGTAAGATTTCGTTCTGGATGTACCGGTGAATGGAACTACTCCATGGCCACCAATAGAGCTAAAAATTACAATATGGTATTGAAAATCGGGTGATGTGTGTAATATTTAAGAGGATCATAGAATAGTGCAGCAAGGCCCCAAATTTGAAATACTAATTCTATCATTAATTGATGTAGATATCTGGAAGGGGAAATCTAAGGAGGGTTTACCATAACCTCTTCTATGTGTCTTATTAATGGGGGTAAATCATGATATCCACCAATAAATGAGACCATGTGACATGATTTTCCTAGTGAAAAGATGGACGATCTCCCTATCCAAATTCAATTATCGGTTCATTCTCTTTCGTTTAAATTACATCTATTCAAAGTTTCTATTTGGGATATTTCCAAAAATAAATTTAAATAATAATTATGTTTTTTACTAACTGTACTTTGAATCGCCTGAATTATTATATTTCATATTCCTCACTTGTGATTATTTTTTAGAGAGTAGGAGACTCTTTTTCATTAAAATATAGTGGTGGATTGTGTGTGACCAGGATTTTATAATTCAACTAAATAGAGATTTACATAAGAGGTATTGCTGGTTTGGTGATGGTAGCACCAATATTTAGGGATGATCATTCGATCCTAGTTTGAATGCATTTAAAAAAATGTGGACAACCTCTAAGATGGAACCATCTTTTCAAGTTTATTCCACTATTCCATAATTTTTAGTGGTGTATGCATGATTGACCACAATGATGATTACAAATGAATAATGAATTATGCATGACATACTGTCTTCAATTGGTGGGAGATATTTTTGAGTAATTTATTATGTTATTCCATCGATTTTTTAATTCCCTTCATGTTTAATTGAAAAGGGTGACTTAGAGGGATCAATAGAGTAGCATTATTATATGCATCCATTTTGTAGGGAATGAGTATCAATATGGGATTTAATAGGAGTCCTATATCATTTTTGTCTTCAATTAATGTAAAATAACTAATTCTCAAAGAAGGGGCAGTGAAGGTAACAATTCCCTCAGAACTAAAAGTTGGGGTTCTTCCAATTCTATTGGTGTTATTTTTATACCTGTATTTTACATTCATACAGGGAATTTCGTATTCAAATTCCTCCACCCCTACAGTATTGGTATAACTCCATTCTATATTGGATGATGTAGAATTCACCACTCTCTTTATAGCGTGAATACTTGTTTTAGTGTTAGTAAAATATTATTCTAAATTCTCACATAAACATCTCACATTATGGGACATTAACATTGCATAATGATTGGAATCCCTTATGTGAGAAGAATTTAGAATTTTCCTAGGTCCCTAGATCATTAGCTTTTTTATGGCTTTCTCTATTCATGTCTGAAACATTTGAGACTTACTCAAGAATAATTCATGATCTGTGTTCAACCTTTCCCGAGAATGGGTTTTTCTTGATATAAAAAATGGTATAATGACATTATATTATTCCATATCGATTGGGATATGTTGAATGTGGCATGGAATAAAATGTAAGGATCCATGATCCCCCATCCTATTATGTGAATATTATGTGGGATATTAGTGATGAAAAGTCAATACTTATACAGTATAATGTGATATGTCAGATGGAGATTTATCTTCTTCTATTATGACTATGTTCATAATGAAAATGGTAGGCTTCCAAGTCAATTCCATGATGAATATCATCCTATATTTTTAAATGGATTGCATACACATTGTAAGATACTAATTTTACATTTAGGTGAAGTAGATTTTTCAAATTAATGATGAGAATTATTTTTACATATTCATATGAAAATTCCATTGGAATATTATATTGAGAATTGGATGAGGGCCAAAAAATTGGTATGTTATCCTTTTCCAATTTTAATCATGTGAGAGAAATATTATTAGATTATTCTTCCAAGGACTTACCAACAATATCATCCCAACATGGACACATCATGAAACTTTCCTAGAAAGTAGAATGTCTAGTAGGGGTTCACAGATATTGGATTAGTTCATGGCTGGTTCAAAGACCAATCATTTCCTTGGGCCATCATCCAATTGAGAAAGGATGTCATTTTCTACTAATGGGGTATATGACATGATTGGCCACAAAATTGTATGTTCCATCACATTTAAAAGATATATAATATTTTATTTCACATGGGGAGGACCATCATATCGATATGAAATGTTATTGTGGACCATAATGGTGGACTATAGAAAGGGGAGGAACATCATTCGACAATATGGTGTCACTGTAGGGAAGTCCATTGTAGTGTGTGATATATTGGAGAGTTCTACCACCATTATAAGACATCCTAATTCAGGGAAAATATTATATATTATACCTTATAGATGATATTAATGGTGGAATATAGAATGGGTAGGAACTTCATGACTAAATATGATGTCACTGTTGGGAGGACCTTAACAGTTGGGGATATCAGGGAGAAGACTACCATCGTAGTCTGATTTCTGCCTACATGAAATATTTTTACATTGTATACCATTGGGAAGTCATTTATGGAATATGAATGTAAGTGGAATACCATATTACATTTTTATATTATATTGTGATGAGTCTTACCATGATGCTCAGAAATAGATAGGCTCTAAGGATCGATCAGTTCATGTCATCAAAGATAGACTTCATGGGGAATGTTCTATGGTGGACCTCCAAACTCATACTGAAAATGATTCTAGGAAGAACATCACAACTACAACTACTACATTAATAATATTGTAACAGATCAACATGATCATGGGAAATTAGGGATAGGTTACTAAGGAGTCATTAACTCTATCATGTAGTAGATTAGATAAATGAGTTTTCGCTTCATTTTCTTATTTCGGTTGTCTTGATTTATTTTAGGCAATCTCAAGTGGGAAAATGGGGATGTTATTTGAAGGTAATAGCCTTCATATTTTCATTCAAATTCGAGTGGATCATGTGGTTCTCTAGTTATATTTATGAAAGCACCCTGAGTTCTGTAATGTATATATGCCTACCCTGGATTGGCCACCATTGTTTATCGGTTTCCCCATATGGAACATGTACTTTTTCCCAATATAGTTTTCCATTTTTCATGGGATTTGGACAATGGCCCTCCTATAAGGGTGCATAGAGGCATGTTATCTTCAAAGTGACCCAATATTTTGTAGATTACTCAACCAAATTTTAGATGTTGGGACGTATTACAGACTCCATGTCATTATCATGGTCCAAATTACATCTCTAAAAGACTCCAATATTTATTTTGATTTTATGTATGATACTCCATCATTTTCATGATTTTTTTAGAAAATTATTTTTCATGAACAAGAATATATTCCCAAGTGTGTGTCATAGAATGTCTATTTGTATACTTCAATCATCTAATTCATGCCAGTGAGTATTAACATTTCTCTTGTGTTGGGTCATAAATGTGGGTCATCCCTTAAATTTTAGTTGGGATACACTAGTTTTTTCATTGATTTACATCATATATGACTGATGGGGTTCATATTTACGAGATGATATTTGTGTTTTCTCATTTTCCACTGTATTTTTCTAAAGATATTGATATGAACGTGTACGAATTGGACTCTGTATATTTTTTTGAGCCTCTTTATTTGAAAAATAGGATTCATATTTTCAAGCCATGTTTTAAATTTTCTCATCTTCCACCATATTTGGATGATTTCATGGAGGTTCATTATTAGTAATTTGATGCTTCATTTATTTGGTTTCAATCATATTTGTCTAGTCATATTCATGTTTATCTGTTGGATATTAATCTTCCTATAGTTTTCCACCATATATTAATGGCGGTCTTGGATGGACATAGAATGAATTTTTTCTTGTTCATTTTGTGCTTCCTTATTTACATTGTGGGAATCATAATATTGAGTAGGAATATTAACCCACTAGTAGGTTTCACCCATATATTCATGGAGGAATAAATCAAATAGAATAAGGGAAAGGAACCATTAATGGATGTCTCATCATTTAATTTTATGGTCCTCCTTGGTGACTCAGTTCCACAAAGTTTCAGTTGGGTCCCAATGATTGGCTTCCACTATATGTTTAGGATGTTGGGTCGCATGGTGTTTTGTGGTGCCTAATGGATTGCAGTAAATTCACTTGAGTTGGAACCCTATGTTGCAGGGATGGAATAATTGGAGATGAATTTTTTAGTATCCCTATGATAAGGGCGTTAATCATTGTCACATTCCTGAGAGAGTCTCCTGAAATGGATGGAAATGGAATTTGGAATCATCTTTGTTTGGGAAATCAATAATTACAAGGCAGAAAAATAGTGGGGCATCACTAATTAGAGGTAATTTTGAGATGCCTCTATGGTAGGGATATTACTACATTAAGTGTACTCTATATCAAGTGCATTTCGTACACAAAATTGAATATGTTGGGTTGGTGATGGAGTCATTTACTTCGTGGAGGACATAGCCATATGTGCAGTCATAGATGCACATGTTTGTGAAATTTCTTTGAGATTACATTGTAGTGCAGTGAGATGTAATGATTTTCTACAACATATCTAGAAATTATAAAATCAAAAAAACCTTATCAAAAGAATCGTCTCATTACCACATGCATAATGGATGGTCTCATTTGTCCCACATGTATTTTGTATGTGAATGACACCTAGAGCAGTGTAATAACACTGCATTGGTTTTGGATTCATGTTTGATTAACTATATTATTCCCTCAAAATATTTCTGTGGCAATAATAATTGATCATGGGGTGGGGGTGGGGGGTTGAGTTTTGTATGATAATTCAATTCGAGTTTTGACAATTTCTAAATGGTATCCATTGGGTTAGTTCGTGGAGGTGGAAACACCCAATGGCCTTATATCCATGTTTCATGGAAATATTTTACAAATGTACGTGCTCATTGGAAATCATAAAAATTGAAACCTAAAAAATAAATTTTTCAAGAAGATGTGATGTCTATAATATCACACACTTTTTTGGGGAATCATTTTTGATTACCAAACACTCTTATAATTTTACGATATTTTGATGAATCCTAGGTTTATACCCAAATGTGAATATTGTTGATTACCCCATGGTAATGAAGAGTCATTTTTATCATGGGTTTGGAATTATATTTATGTTTATAAGGTTATCGACCAATGGGGATAACTATATCTATCTATGGTTATCCTTCAATGTTATACATTTGTGGAAGAATTAGGGATTTCATGGTCATCTGTTGGGATGATGGGGGTTTTAGACCCAATTGTGTGGGGATCTAGATTTTATAATAATGTTTGGGGGTAAATTTTGTTTAGATGCTGGGATATAACCTATGAAACACGATTTATATGTATCCTCATCATAGGATTTAAAACCCTTGTAGTTAGGTGCTGCATATTGGGATACATCACCTTATAAGGTTTTTTGACAAGTACCCAACTATATATATTAACAACTTGTAAAAAGTAAACCCAGATAAAAGGTTCATAGTCGAGATATGATTTGGGGCTTCCATCGAGGCACCTAGAGATACCTCAATATGATGTGCTCTCTCGGGTGAGGGAATGATCTATGTGAGGAAACGTCCAAATAAGTAGTAATTCGGTAGCTTGGTTTGGACCTCAAAGAGGCTTCATGTATATCCTAGTTAAATGGGAATCAAATCCCACATAGTTCTATAGTTTTGAGAGAATGTGTGGGTTCATACTATTAATAAGGACCCGATTAGGTATTACAACATATATGAGGATCATTTGGCAAGATATTATGAATATAAGCTTCTCTTTTTATGAGATATGGTATAGATGATGAATTTTCTTGGATGTATACTATTTTATTTTTGGAATTTGATTACATCTATAGAGAATGCCCATTTTTTTGGAATAATAAAATTTTTTTATAGCCTCTAATATATATTACTAGGAGATTCATCCTCGATGTGAGTATCTTTAAGTAGCAGTGGATATGAAGCTCACA
This sequence comes from Viscum album, assembly GCA_963277665.1. NCBI lineage: Eukaryota > Viridiplantae > Streptophyta > Magnoliopsida > Santalales > Viscaceae > Viscum > Viscum album. Next base: position 7,084,004 of record OY728129.1, read on the forward strand.
AGACCCACTCTAACCTTTGATGTATAGTAAATAATATCAATGAGAGAGGGGTGAGACTTTGGGTTTCTACATGGATCATATATTATATTGGTAACTGTGATAGTCATGTCAGGTGATCAATCTGACTAAATCTAGGGCTGAGGTGTTGCATGCCACAATAAATTACAATGGCATACCTAAGGAGGAGTTTACTGCAATTGGTACAGGAAAGGATTTAATTCACGTTAAAAATGAAAAACATGTCTGATCCCCTTTATTCACTTATGGAATCGTGAGGATCACTTTAAAACCCCTTTTCAAGAACCCATGTTACATGTTAATGTAAACATGGAGACATTTTAGGTCCATCCTTGTTGCGAGGGTTACCCACACGACTCCTCTAACCATGGTATGTAAACCTGAAAAGGAATGTTCATGCACCCACTGACATTATCTTCCTTGTTTAGTTTATTTAGAAAGGGGCCTTGGCCTATTTCCATATGAATGGTTTCCGAAGGTTCCATTGTGGTGTCCATTGAAAAAACAATAGAGGATAATTGGAGCAAAATAATAGAACACCATGGGATTCCCCATTCAATAGATCATGTTCTTGTGAGTAATGTGTTACCCTTCTAATAACATGTTGCTATGTGAAATAGGGTGCAATCTATGTTGCATTATGATACATTTACATGGGTTCTACCTGTATAGTGTCTTTCTTCATTTGGCTAGGCTCCACTGTCACAATATTTTTCTATATGGGGCATGGTAAAGTGCATGTAGTGTTTTCCTAGATGGGGTATGGTTTTTCAAAAATATAATTTTGTTACGTGGTATGTTCATCCACATAGGCTACATCCATTTTACGCATCATAGAAGGGAATTTTTAGACGTGTTTTTTGTTCAAACATTGTTGTGGTTTATTATTTAATTCCTATTCCCATGTATATAATTTGTATCTTCTAGGTATTGATGTCGGAAATACGATTTTCTCAGTGCCTCGACATTTTATTCTATAGATATCATCATTTTTCATTGGGGTCAGCCTATCTTTTATTGGCCCCCCTTGAGGATCAATTTATAGAAGAGTGGAGGGAACATGTACCAGCAAGGCCAATTGTTTGGGTGGGGGTGTGGAAATTTTACAAAATAATTGAAGGAAATTGTCAATGGTGTAAATATTTTACAAGAGAATACATTACCCCATCTTCCAACAAAAAAACTCATATCATTTTCAGGAGACATTTATATTTCATTTTTCTTTCAATTGATTAATTTCGCATGAAAATATTTGTTTTCATGTATAAAAATAATTGAATCTCCACACAAATGATTTTTCCACAACTCCTTATGTTGTTTCCTACACCCTATTACACGATTGTTTTTGTTTACAGGTTCATTGTGAAGAGGTGGAATTCCACTCAGATAGGTGGTCCATGGATCCATAAGTTCTTCACTATATTTTCTTATAAACCATATTCACATAACTATTAATGTACTTTTTTATTTTTCCTTATACTAATTAATGTTCCTATCTTAATACTATTTGTGGATGTTTTATGGAAAAAAAAGTATGAAGAAGGATATAGTTTGTTACATTAAAATAATTATATATAATTATATAGATGAAAGTTATTTTATAAAATCACCATGGTTAAGGATGACTTGAAGTTGGGGGAATAATAAATAAAATATAAATTCAAAGTTATGATCTATACCACATATTTAGACAACATATTTCTCTCTGAACATTAAGAACACCAAGGTTGGTATTTTTCCCATAGGAAGCCCATTATAATGTGACTCGAGATGCTTGAAATGTATAAGGATAATGATTTTTTGAACTAAACGGATTTTAAGTGTGAGGAAATGGGAAAAATAAGCCCTATTATAATATATGGGAGGGGTACACATTGAATTTCATAAATTTTTAAATTAATAGAAATTATTATTAATCATTAAATGAATCCAAATAGAAAACAAAAGAAAAGATGTGTATAAGTTAAAATAATCTATCTAAACACAAAATTTAATAGATTAGTTTATGTTTTACAGATATCATTTAGTTTTTACACCTTATAAACCCTTTTCACATATACAATGATAACATGATTTTTACTCCTTGCGGGTCATTATAGTTACTATAAATAGAAAAAGGAAAAAATAGAACATTGTAGATATTTTAGAACATATTCAATTCAATTGAAAAAATATTTGTTAATGTAGAGTAATTTAATAAAATATATTTTGAAAAGATATCATTAAAGTATATAATAGAAATATTCATTTACATTGAATTTAATAAAATCAAGAATATAATGAAATTATAATATAATCAATTAAAACATTAATTATATGTAATATTTATACAAATAATTATGGGATGATAATAAATAATCAAAATTTTGTTACATTTATATATTTAATATAGTTTCTAAATTATTAATTTAATTTAAAAAATATTTCATCAATGTTGCATCAGATTTTAGGGTAACTATTTATTCAATAATGTTTTAAATTCAATTCCATGATTACAAAATAATTTATATTTAAAATTACTATTTATAAAATAAAAAATATTATGTTTATACTTATTTTGAAATTATTATAGTTATTAAAATCAAGAGAGTGAAATTATTGTCGTTGTATTCACAAAAATATTGAACAGGTCAAAATCATGTCCAAAACCCCAAAGGCCATATATTAGACATATAGATGATTATGGATTGGATATACCATTACATTATATATATTTAATGTCATAGAATTACTGTTTAGTCAATATCATTTAATATTTATCTGTAATTACCAGATTTACAAGAATATATGGTAATAATAATTACTATGATTACAATTAAAATTGACTAAAAGGAGTCCTATTTTTCCAATATTTGGCCTACTTATTCGAAATATAGAATATATTTTCTATATTAAAATTATATTAGTGTCAGTATTTGAAATTATATCCAAAAAATTGATGAAAAAAAGTTATCATAAAAAACTTTTTTTATTTATAGAATATTTTTATTCTAAAATAAAATATAAAATCCATAACTAAAAATAATATTTTTAACATATATAAAAATAAATGAATATTATTTTTAAATAAATAATAATATAATTTTATATAAGATATAATTTAAAATAAAATTATTAAATGATTAAAAACATGTTTCTATCAGTACTTAATGAAAAATACAAGATTTCATAAAAATATCAGAAAATTCACTATAAAAAAATTTAGATATGATGATATAAAATATTATTTAATTTTTTAAAAATTAATATTATAATAGTATTATAAATAAATTAAAATATTCTCTCACTAAAACAAATATATGAAATTTTTTAGAAAAATATATTTTTGAATAAAATATGGACTTTCTAGAAATAGAGTTCCCATTTCCTAAAAATTAGTAATTATATTAGTATTTATTATGAAAATTATATAAATTTAAAAGTTAATATAATTTATTTCCACCTGTTTATCAAATATGTTATAATAAAAACATTAAAATAATAAAATTTAAGAGTTACATTAGGCTCTCGGTTCTAGTTAATACAGTTTATGAAACATAATTTTCCTTTTGAAATCTCAAGGTGATATATTAATTTTGTATCCCCTTGATTCATTAGAAAGTCTTGAGAAAAAAAATTGTGTATTTAGTTTATTCCTAAGTTTATATATATGTAATTGAGTTAAATTGTTTGACATGAATGGTATATGTTATGTAGGTTGGTAATTTTTAAATTTTGGAGAGAATTATATTTTTTTACCCATTTTTTTATGACACACAACAACTCTATAGTGGATAAGGGATTCCTTGTTTCATTTTCATGGAATTACATTACAAAATAAATTGATAATAATCACCCATTATGATAAATTGTTGGAATACAACATTTATTATTAAAAAAATTAATTCATGATTCTATAGATAATGTGTTCTTATGTACAAAAACATGATTGGTGATGTTAAATCGCAAGAATTACATGTTAGAGGAGAAAATATATAATGAATCCAATTTTTTGTATTTAATTTGAATATTATTTTGATTTATCTCAATTCTTGGTGTGGAGAAGACATTTTCTTCCACAGCTCGATGTACCTAGATTTAGTTTCTGAAAAAATAAATTAAATATATTAAATTCATGCATGTACAACCATCCAAAAATGTGGAATAACATCAAAAAATAGGGTCATATTAGATATATGAGGTCCATTTTGTGTTAAATATTCATGTTTTACCCTAGGTTCCATGAAATCATAGATTATGATGTATTTTTAGTTTTTGTAATGGTCGTGGGTGATTGTTTAAAATAAATTAATTGAATAAATAAATTAATTTCTTTAGTTACGTGACCTAATTATTTATTATAAATAAACGGTTATTGGATAATTTCATTATTATAAGAATAATAGTAGAGATATATATGACCTATTGGAGGATCTTTTGTTGGTTAATGACAAAAAAATTGATGATTGACAACTGGTGTGAGACCGTATTTTAGTATCTCATTAATGAAACCAATTCATATTCATTATTCTTCTATAATCGATTGAAAATAAGGTAGAAAATTTTTTCTGGTTGGATTATTTCACATTTGATTATTTTTAAAATGAACAAAAATCAATATACTAATGTATTAATATCATATTTCATCTTATTTAGATATTAAATTAACTATTGGGATTTATTTGGTGAATTTATTATTTATTTTTTGGTTCTTCGTTCTTCACTCAAACAGTAATCAATTGAAGAAAACAAAATATGCAGGAGGTTTGTTCCTCTTTGATAGTTTCTTGTATTCCTACCACGTTTATTGTCAATTCATCACAATTATCTGGTATGATAGGTGATTTGACCAAAATAATGAGAAATTGACTACCACATACCCGTATCGTGGAATAATAGTCCGATATCATATATTTAGGCATGGAATGATGTTGGAATCGAGCTATGAAATATTGGTAGTGGATTAAATGGATTTGGAGAAATAAAATGTTCATATTATTGAGAGCACAATGATGTATGGATTGTGTTAAAGATTCATAAATGTAATTGACTTTCCTGATCACGGTGATCAATGTTTGAATGACTCGTCAGTTCATATTTCTTAATTTCAATGAATGATGTATTATCATTTGAATGGTCAGAGGATTGGATGAATTAATAGGGTATAAATCTATTGTTATAGATAATCCTAATACACACGATGTGAAAAATATTATAAAAAGTTTTGTTGGACCCCTAATGTAGAGATAGGGTTTCTATGAGAAGATAAGTATTACCGGGCATGTGGCCACTATCACATGGAATTTGACCTTTTCTCGGCACATGGTCATGCACATGGAATGGTGAATGGGATTTGATAAAAGAATGAATAGAAATACATTGACATCTCCAGTTAAATAGAGACATGACTATGAGTACATTGTAATGACCTAGATACCTATTAATTTTTTCCCTTATTAAAATTATTTATTATAATATAAAACTAAGAAATAACAAAAGTAAAAAATAATAACATTATAAATTAAGAATAAATAAAATAAGTGTAATATTCATAAATTAATGAACCTATTCTGATAGAATCATAACCTGTCATAATAATGTATAAATTAAATTTATTCTTATTATAAATTATAATATGATATATTTATATAATGGAATAATTAAAAAATGTGTTAAAAATGATAAATTATATATTGATTATTTTTGGAATCATAAATTTCATACTAAAATTTTATAAATAAACTAATTATATAAAATAACAATTAGTCGGATAAAATAAATTTGAAAATTAGAATATATTTCATATATGTATAAGATAATTTTATGCATCCTTATTTGTTTTTTCAAAGTGTTAATAAATCTATTATAAATTTTAAATTGTTATATTTAAAATAAAGGAATAAATTATTTTAAAATTAAATTTATCATACATAGAAAACTCATTTCATAATATAGGGTCCATTTATTATTCCCACCTGTTGAAAAATGGTTTAGGGGAATTTTTGGGAACTTTATAAAGAAATATATTTTGGTGAATACTAATATACAATAATTTATGATATAAGATAAACACCTGAATTATTGAGTCAATGATGATGTTTGTTGGATGTATGCATTATTGGTTCAAACTCACATACACAATTTTTTATAATTTGTTACAAGATTCTACAATATTTATATTATTGATAAAACATAAAAATGAAATGAATAAAATAGTCAAATAACACACCTCTCATCCACTATTAATACCATCCTCATCATATATTCTCCTCACACATCTAAAGCCACAAATCATATCCAAATTCTTCCCAAACAGCTTCCAATATCTCCCCTACCCATTTTAGTGATCCTTTGGAATCAATAAAATACCAAGCTCAAGTGCATTACGGAAGTTCTGAAGGAGACAAAATTAATGAGGTAAAATCCTCATTCGTTTTCATTTACTCTATTTTCATTTTCATTAATTTTTTTTAACCACATCCAACTATCAAAATATCAAGAAATATATATTATATTATATATATATATATAAATTAATTTTATTATTTCAATGGAACAACCCACCATCATTTCTCATCCCATATCTTTATCTTCTAAAAATAAAAAAATACACTCATGATGTGTTGATTTATCATATTTAAGGATTATGAGTTTTTATTTACCATTACAACCTTCAAGGAGGATCATTAAAAAATTTTATATTGAAACCATATTATAACAAATCTATAACATCCTATATATTTTTCTATAACTACAATATATTCAAAATATTATTCAATGAAACAAAACAATTTCATGATGATTGAAAATGCCAAAATAATCTAAACAGTTATCACTATCATTTTATCTAATAATGAATAATACAATTTGAATAATGATATATATATGTACATTTACCATTAGATATCTTCATTTATTATATATAACTTCAGTTATAGATAACTATTGTCATTTTACATGACTTTAAGAACATGTATACATGTGAACTCATCATGAAAACCAAGGAAATAAACACCACTAAATGATAAAATTGTATATTATAGCTCATAATATAATACAGAACTGAAATTTATAAAATTATAATAAAAAAAATTATTTTATAAATGGTTCTTAATTTATTAATGGATTTATTTTTATTATCCCTAACATTATGATCAAACTCGAAACAGAATAAGGCATAATGCAGTGTATTCTTCGAGACACACTATGTTCCCTAATGTTATGATTTCATTCTAATTATCCCAAAATAATTCTTATATAATTTTATATAAATACTCTAAATAATATTTATGTTTTCCAAACTCATTTATTTGAAATATACCAACCTTCATTGGTCGGTAAATACATTTTTTAAAAAGGATCCTTTCCCATGTCTCCCCGATGAGTAATCCCGATTAAATGGAAGATCTGGATTTATTGACCATTTTCATGTCTACTATATATTATGTTTTAAGAGACATTTATTTTACTAAAATATCTATTTATATCTGAAAAAATATCCTTGTTGTTTTATGGTTTTATTCAAAAAATTCTTCTTTTTTATTAAATAAACTTTAACGAGTTTTCTTAAACCACCATATTGTGGATCATTTCAAATGTTTGAACCATTTTATTTAAAATTTTTCTAATTAATATGAAAGAAAATATCAATTTTATAACTATTTACCTTATAAATTTATCTTTCTGATGCACTAATTTATAATCCCTTATGACATGATTACCAAACACTATTCATTCCATAGGTAACCCTTATGTCTATTCCTTATGTTTCATTCATCACGTGGCACAAATATATTTGAAATTTTAGGATGGGTGTTCCCATTATGATATCCATTTAATTTTGTAATTTTTATTCTAATGTGATTCAATGTGAATTAGCCATTTTATTTAACATTCACACATGCTTCTCAAATGCAGTGTTCATGGTATTTAGCCTTGACTCACGCTAATCAAGTGAAATTATCTTGGTAGTTATCCTTGACTCATGAAAATAATGTTAAATGGTCTTGTTGATTATAAGTTACTCATCACTACTTCATTTTATATGTTGTTTTGACATTCAATTTATTCAATGTGTACATGTTCTTTGGTTCAATATGTTATGTGTCTTTATGTTTATTCATGTTCCATGCCATTTTAAGTCATTATGTTATTCTGTATAACCCATGATCTATCATTTATTCCTATTTTTATTCCCTCACTTTGATTTTTATCTCATCCATATTTTCAATTCTTCCTATGGTTATCCCATGTAGACATAAGTTCTCAATAGATGTAAGGAGATCATTATGGAGATTTAAAAAATATACTTTTATGTTGTCTAATTATGTACATAGTCTCCCAAAAAATAAAAAATATGATAAATGGATTGTATTAGATGATTAATTATCATGAAAACATGTAATTATATGTGTAAAAGTTTAGAGCCTATATAGTTTTCATGGGAGCATGATCTAGTTATTTTTGAGATTAGGTGCAACATCCTAGGTAAATAAAAAATATTACATTTTCATATTAATTAATATTTGTTAATTAAAAAGGAATTTTAATTTAAATTTTATGATATTGTATATATAATACTAAACATGAAATAGTTAATCTCTCGGATATCATACATTGTACATAGTTTTGAGTTATACCTAAAAAATAATACAATAATATTATTATTTTTAAATGGTAGTTAACGCATAGCCGTTGTATTGGAAGAAATGAACAGAACTAGACATATTATGAATACACATGTTTTTAAATGTCATTAAATTATTAAATAAATTTTAGAGTGATTAATTAAGAATGAATCTGTTTTGATGAATGAAACAATCTAATATGCTTTAAAAGGTTGATTTACTACCTTTTAATAGAGAAGGCAATTTAATTATAGTATTTATCACATTAATGTGTTTTATTTTACAAAATAAACATGTTATTTATATTTCCAAAATCATAATTTACTTTTTGTAAATTTTCCGTATTTTTCAGATAATGTTCATTTTTAATGAATACTAAAAAATAATGCATTTTAAGTCAAAACTGTATTTTCATCTAATTAATTTTTATGATTAGATTTTCCTTTTAATTTTTTTTATAAGTATAATTAGATTTTATTATTATAACTTAATATAATTTTTTAATTGTAGATAATTTCACATTGAAATTTTACATAAACACATATCAATCATTGGGTAGTTTTTATATCTTAAAAACATGCTTTTCAATTTTGATAATGTGAATTAATTTTAAATTAATTTCTGAAACATTGGTGTTTTATATTTTAAAAAATTTAATCCATATTTGGAATAAGGAGGTACAATTTGTGTAGCTATGTAACTTTATTTACAGACATTACGAATTGTAACTTAAGTAAATATTTTATTTACTATTGAAAAAGATAATATTCTTTAAATAATGTTAATAGATAATATTATAATAAAATTAAATTACACCAACACATGTCTTAACCCTATTTTATGTGACATTTCATCACATGGTCATCATTGGGTCTATTTTAGTACCCCATGGAGCCACTTTTTTGTTAATATGACATTTAATTACTTTTAATTTAAATTTAGGGAAAATATTACCTAAACATGAATCTTTTACTAAAAAAATATAATACGGGGTTATATAAGTGATCTGTTAGAATATAAATTATAAATTTAAATCAAAAAATAATTCCCCTATCATGGTATATTATTTATCATTTTTTATAAATCCAATAAATAAATTTCTTTACGACACAATCATGATGTATTGATTACCTTATTAATTAATGTTTAAAATAAATAAGATATTAAAAATTAAATTGGAAACATTTTTAAACTTTTTATGCCATAAAAAAAATTTATGGATGTTTATTTCATGATAAATTTTAATTAATTGTGTTTTAATTAATAACTAAAGTTGATATGTATTTTTTAAAATGTCATGATATTAATAGTATAAAAATTGACAGAAACGAGATTTTAAATAAATTAATATTTTATTAAAAGATATAATAGTCCTAAAAATCAAAAATTCCTCTAAATGACATATATGATGTTAAAAATGTCACTAATTACCTATTTTTGGTACTCTTGGAAATTTATAGTAACTATGGTAACCATATATTGTGAATTAAAATGAAGACATCGTAAAAGAAAAATATGTTTACTAAGGGTAAAAGATAAACGTCAAGGTGATTTTTGTCTCCTAAAATTTTCTAAAACCAATTGGATGAGATTATATCGACCCATACTCATATGGTTTTTGAAATATAACACATTTGTTTTATTATAATTCTAGAACCAATAAATAATAAAATAACACTTTCAAACATTATTAAAGTGCCCCTCTTCCCATTTATAAAAGGAAACCACCTATAACCCTTAATCAAATATATAATGACCCATTTGATACACCAACCACTACCAAATTTTTTTTCATAATATACCTACCATTCATTTATAATCATTCCACTATGAATAAGGCAATTCAAGTGATCCCTTTTCCTCAAATAAAAAGAATCTACCTGTTTTGAGGTATCATCTTCTCTTAAGATCCTTTCCATTATATTTCATTTTCCACTCTCAATGATAACAATATTCTTATTTTATATTCCAAAAAAATTATTATCAATTAAATAGGGTGTTTTTATGAGAATTATTATAACTACACATACAATCACCCCCTTATAATGGGTATAGAACATACTGTTTATGTGGACGGTGAACTACTGCCTCACAAAACAATGATTGTTCAATAATCTCTTAACACCTATAATGGTGTAAATTATTGAATGAAGTATAATTATATATGATATATATGATATTTAATCTATCCATATTTAACATTAATTCACATTTAGAATGTACCTTAATTATTTTCATGTTTTATAAATACGACAATTTAATTTGAGGAAGTGAGGAATAATGCCCCCTTAAAGTGATTTGTCTTCTTAATGCAATACATGAAACACATGAAGGATGAAATTAATTCAAATATTTAACATATATAAAAAATATATTAAACTATAAATATAATATACCTATGTATCATTTAGTTTCCATTCTATTAAATATGACAAATAAATGAAAGTAGTGGTTTTACGTACGTACGACTTACCATCTCCATGAACAATGCATTTCATTTATTATATCCAAATGATATGGACTATTCTAAATACTAATATACTAAATATAATTGACTTATATGATATCTAAATAGTGAATATAATTCTAGTGATAAAGTACTTTTCTCCACATGGAAAATTTATAAAAATAATAGTTTCATTTTGACTCATGTTCCGAACATCGAAAAAATGTATGATATGAACACAAATAACTAGATAATTGATATTTGAAAGTAATAAGTTATATAAAAGTAATAATAATCTTGATAAATGAAAAGAATAAAGTCGAAAATATTTTTTGTTTATTATTCAGAAAATTAATGAATAAACTAGTCAAGTCAAACCTGAGGTAAGAGACATTATCTCAATGTTTTTCATTTAAGGAATATTTTTATTTATACATGAAAAGTTTTTATACGGTGTATAAAACCCATTGAATTTTAAAACCATTAAAATATAAAATTTTCTATGAAGCGTATTTCTAAACGAGGAAGGTATTTTTTTTATCATACATGGTGACAATGACCATTCCGTTGTCGCATGCATTATTTGGTATTTGGCTTCAATAAGAATTTGTGATGTTTTTAAATAGAAAGTAAACAATATGTACCTATTTTTCATTTATTTATTGAAATGGGTTTAAAAGTGTATTTATAATATCAATATCAAGAAATTATTTTTGTTATTGCAATTGAAATTTTTATGATTGAAATGTTGTTATTTGAATTGTTTTACGTGTGTCAATTATATAATTTTACTTAGACATATGACAAGTTGTTACATGATAAACCAAATGATGGGTGGATCCATCATATACCAATGATAGGTGGTTATGTTTCAATGTCCAATGCATTGGGTATCTCAGTTTGTTTTATGGACATTCCATTTTTATGAATGGTTTTTGGAAGTCGACTAGATGGTTATTACATTTAATTATGATTATGTCCCATTTTTACCTTTATATATGTTATGTATAGTTTCTATGGGTTTTATGGTAATAATATGGTTACCAAAGTGTAATAAATGATATATTATTAAGTGAAGAGAATTTACAACTTAAAAAGGGGAACATAATTATAGTTGATAATGTATTCATGGTTTGCATGCTATTTTGATAATAAAAAATATTTCATTATTTGTGTATCCCTTACTAAGATTTTTATGATCATCCCATGTTTTGGAAGTGATTTTCATGGGAAATATATTTTAATTGGGTCAAGGATGGGATCATGAGAAATACATGCTTTTTAAAACATGTAACTAAACATGTTTCTTTCTTTTTAAGAGTTTTTATTTTATGAAAAAATTGATATTGAGTAGATGTCTCTATATGTAATATTCAGGTTTTTATGTATATGTTATGAACTAATTATCTAAAGCACTAAACCTGAAAATATCGCCACTATGATTTAGTATCACAGTTCATGATTACGCAATGTTTATTTTTGTTGAATTATAGTTGGTATCAGGGGTCTGTTTAAAAAACATGAGGATTTATCATTTTGAAATTGAATATCCATAAATTTTTTCTACACTTTGGAAAAATTTAAATGTTATAACATTTGAAGATTTCATTTTTAATTACTATGCGAAATTTATGTTTCAAATGTTTTTGTGTAGAGGAAATAGGGAAGCAGTGCTGGAAGGGGATATAGAGGATAATAACCTTTCAAATCGGCATCCATATATGGTTGGAATTAGAACTGAACTGTTTGTTGTAGTAATAGAGCAGTTGAATAAATATATAAATGATGGTGTTATACAAGAATTAAATCAACTACATTCACCCCATGTGAACATTTATATAGTGGATAATTTCATGAGGCAACATCTCACATCATTCATAGGATCATCTAACACTGGTTAACATGAAGGTTGGATCAAAGCATTGTAAATGATTTTCGATGTCAAGGGTTTTTCAAACAATCAAAAGTTTTGTATCATTATTTATCATTTTCAACAAGAAGTAGATTATGTGGAATATGGCATGCAGAGGATTCTACAAATATGTGGAATTTTATAATTTTCTACTAACAATCAAAGTAATCTTGTCGATGTCGGTGAATAGAAATATGTTCTTAACTGAGGACAAAGCGCGAAGGATTTTAAGAATAGAATAAACTATAAAAATACATTATATAGATATGAAGTTGTGCATGATGTATGCTCATCATTGGTGATTTATAGTGAAAGAATCTGAAGTCAAATTTCTCTAGATCGTCCACACATGCTTTAAGAGAATCAGATGGAGTGTCGTTGTCATAATTTTGGTGCTAGAACGGAATTGTGACGATGCCTTCAACAATCCAATGATCCCCACATCGCTTCGCTAGCGATTCCTGAGAGAGTTCCTAATCTGATCCCCTTGTATCCATATCATCACTCTATGTTATTGGAGGGAGGAGAGGAGAGAGACTCTCCCTTAATAGTACATGGAAAATCCACTCCTCTCATATTTATAGTGGTTAAGTAAAATACCTGGTATCGCCTCGCATGCCCCTGAATACATAACGCACTATCAAGGACATTTAATAACTACTAAATTGGGTCATAAATATTATTATCTTTTACTTGTAATATATTAAAATATATTACATTATAATAATTGAGTCATTAACCCTACTCATCATTCCCATAAATATTAATTTAACCCTGAATATTTTTTATAATTTTCAATTAATATTTTTTCATCGGTTTACTAAAACTTGTAAATAAATTATATAATTAAATTAAGTACAAATTATTCTAATCACTAATAATCAGAATTTATTTATTATATTGGTGATCATTTTTCATTGGAAAATCCTGAACCCTATTGGTGGGTCCTATTATGTCCAAAACTCATATTAAAATAAATATGGAAAATTCATCTATACAATATTGTGTGTGACCCTCTAGGACCTTATCTCAATAGAAGTGAATAGTATTCACAAACTAAGAGTGGGATCTTGAATCCCATCATGGACCCTGAAGAGATAAATATTGTCACAGCAGTGATAAATATATTATAAACACAAATTGTTTAACATAATATTCTTGCCTATAATATCTAATAAAGCAGGACTCAGTGATGTGTCATCACCCTTTTCGTGCTTTATTATTTTTTGATGTAACTGGATGGATTTACCCTCGGGTTCCATGGCCACAGTCTTATAAAGGTAATTCCATCCGAATCTTCAAGTCATGGGATATATAACTTCGATAACATAGAAGCGACAAATCCATTCATGACCATTCAAACAATTTCATGCCACCAATGATGCACCCAACAAAAACTACCTGACTATGACATCATCGTAATGGGTTTTTTCATGCACCAATTTACATAATCAAATGACATACATTGGTACTGATCTCAAGTCAAGAGACCATTACACATGATCATATATATGATCATCCAATGACACCCAAAACATGTGGTCTTCTTATTTGCAGGAAAGTCCTCCAAATCTCACTACTATAGATCAATCAATGCAAACATCATGAGAAAAATTATCAATTCTTATGAGCCCCCAAAACCCGATAGTAAAACATCTACTATTTCCAGAGATTAATTTGTAAGTAAACTATAGAACATATATTTATGATTAATTTCATATTATCTAGAGGTTCTCATTAGATCCTGGAAACTATTAAAAACATTTGATTAAACTATTAATATTTTGAAATTACTATTTCAATAGTGGACACAGAAAAGTCTACATTATAATGTTAAGATGAAATCATGTATAGATAACTGTATAGACAATATGGTAATCAAAATCACTGAATATTTGTGTCTATGAAACCCACTATTTCAACAGATTATAGGTGGCTGATGATTTAATATGTCAGGGGTATTTAGGATATTGATGCTCAAGATTGGTAAAAATTCAAAGGGATGTATGTTGATAAATATTTTCTTATAGCAGTTCGACATAGGATGGAAACAAAATTCAGGTAATTGAGATAGGAGGATGACTTTGTGGCTGATTACGAAGAAAATTTCACTCGAATGGCAATATACGATCGAAATTTTATACTTGATCTTGATAAGAAGATAAATTGATTTTTCTCAGGATATAAGCCTCGATATCTAAGAGAAATAGGCTCTCATGAATTAAAAAAATTTTATAAACATTTGAAATGTTCATTGAAGGTAGAAATGAGGTTTTCAAACGATCTGGTGTTCTATGAGAGAATGAAAAAAAGCGGTCCAGTTAGTAGGAAATGAGAATGTATTCATCAATGAAGCATGTAGGTAAGAAAATTATATTTCTATATTGTCATAAGTGTGGTAAAAATTATCATGAGAACGTCTCACAAAATATGGAATGTGATTCTTATGTGGTTAGACTTGTCATATTGCTCGTACCTATAAGGAAGATGACCAATAAAGAAAATTAAAATCTAGTGGTAAGGTGTTTTAGTTACAATGATCTTGGTAATTATGCCAATTTGAGTCCAATGATGATTTCCATTGGTGGAAACCAGAAAAATCAAAAGCATAAGGGTGGGGAAAAGTTTTCTTCTACTACTATGGTTAATGTGAGAACACTAAATGAAGTAGTATAAAAAACATTGATTATTTTTTCAGATTATTTCAATGTATTGTTTGATTCTAGGGCTACACAATCATTTATTTATTATAACATTTCGGGTAAAGTTGGAATTCCATCTAAAGAAATAAATGCATAATTTATGGTAAAAATACCCAGGGTAAACGTTAAGGCAACAAGAAATTATAAAAATCACCATATCATAATTTTTGGATAGAATTTACCTTCAAACCTTTTTTTATACTCTTGTAGAGATTGATATTATTTTGGGAATGTATTGGATTTGGATTACCATTCCATGATTTACTCTAGAGATAATGTAGTTTCTTTACAAAATGATTGTCAGTTTGTGTACAAGAATGAACCCGTATCTCTAATAACATATTAAGAAGATAAGAGACTAGTGATTGATTGAAATGAATGTTACCTTGCTCATCATTCTGAAAATTAAAGAACAATTCAGATTAATGATTTCCCAGTACTAAATGAGTATCTTAATGTTTTTCAGGGAACATTTACTGGTAATATAACTGATTTAGAAGTTAAATATACTGTCGACTAGTTTCCTGTTTCTATTCATATTTCAAAACCCCAATATCGAATGACTAAAATTTTAATTTAATAGTTAATGAATCTATTACAAGAGTTATTACATAATGGTTTCATTCGACCTAGCACATTTTTTTTGGGTTTGACCGTCTTGTTTGTAAAAAATAAAGTGATTCCAATGAGACTTAGAATTTATTATAGTGCCTTTAAAAATATCACTATTATAAATACGTATCATTTTCCACATATAGATGTTTGTTTGATCAAATATTAAGATATCAGTATTTTTCAATGATTGAATAGAGGTATGGATACCAATAGTTGAATGTAAAGAAAGCATATGTTTTGATGACTACATTTCATAATATATATGGCCATTATGAATTTGGAGTTATGCCTTTTGGGTTAACCATTGAACCTATTGTATTAATAGATCTTATGAATCAAGTTTTTCATGAGTACTTTTTATGTTTTTGGTTGTTTTTATTAATGTCATTTTTCTATATTCCCAAAGTTAATATTATCAGGAAAGTAATTTAAGGGATAAATTTCAATCCTTAAAATAAAATAAATTTTATCATAAATATACAAAGGGGGGTTTTGGTTACAAAAAATTGCATTCCATGGTCACATTATTTCACAAAATGGCATTACTATTGATCCGATTAAAACAAAATTTTTTGATGAATGGACAAGACATACAAATATTACCAAGATTTCTATATTTCTCGGTTTAGAAGGCTATTAAACAAATATTAGTGATAATTTTGAATATTTATCTAGCTCACTAACTAAGTTAACTCGAAAAGATGTTAAGTTCATTTCAATAATAGAATGTGATGATTATTTTCAGGAATTAAAATGACCATTAGTGAATGGTTCAGTTTTAGAATAACCATATAGAGATGGTGAATATTTTATCAATAATGAATCTTAGTTAAAAGTACATTGTTTTTTTTTAATTCATAATGATCCGGTAATTTCTTTTGGTTCATGTGAGTTGAAACCTCGCGACCTAAATTACCCTCGACATGATTTGATATTAGTTTTTGTTGTTTTTTCTTTAAAAATTTGGTGGTGTCATCTGTGTGGAGTAAAATGTGAAATATATAAGGACCATAAATTTTTTAATTATATATTCACTCAGATCTAATTGAACATGAGATAAATGAGATTGAATAAATAAATCAAGGATTAGTACTGCACGATCCATTAACATATAGGAAATGAAAATAAATTGAATGGTGTGTTGTTTAGCACCACCGGTTTGAGGTATGTGGCCTTGTTTTATGCATTTTAACATATTTAAAGTTCATGGAATGAGTTGGGAAAATTTTGGGAGAGTTTTGAATGGTTTTGGATGAGTTTGGTGGCTTTTAAAGGGGTCCACGGTTTGAGTACAGTTAGTGTAAACCATGCATATGCTCATGGAAACCGTGCAGGGGTAGACAGTAGGCTCCACACGGCATGCGCACGATTTGAAAAACTGTGAGAGGATACTCTGCAGACTCTGGATCTCGAGGCAGTGGCATGTGATGATTAGCGCACAGTTTTCCAAACTATGCGGGCTAACCGTGCGACCACTTAAAGTTAGGTTTTTAAAACACAGGCTCACTCAGGATTGCCTCATTTCACTCCTATCTTCCTCCCACTCATGCCTCACTCTGTATTTGCATTTATCAAGGGTTGGAGGGGATCTCCCACACGTTTTGGAAGTGATTCAAAGGGGTTTCATGGTTGATTCAAGGTGATTTCTCCCAGGTAAGTCTCTCCTCTTGTTTCTCTTGTGTTTTCCTCTACATCTACATCCCTCTCTTTCTTGGTTTTCTAGAACTAAACTTTCTATGTGTAGATAACATGTTGGGGTTGCCTTCAATGTTAATATTAAGGCTTGTGAATGTTATGGAAAGGGATCTAGAGTGGTTTAGGTGGTGTGTTCGCCGTTTTTGAGGTGTGGTGGCTTCTGGGTCGTTTTCTCGGGAACCCTAAAGGTAGGTGGATTCTCTCTCGACTCCACATGGTTAGAACTAGTGGATCATTATTACAATTAATTTTTTGTTATTGAAATTTATTGTTTTTTGATGTGCAAAACTGGTGGAAAGTCCCTTGGGTAATGTTTTGGGGCTTTTGGGAAAAAGAGGTTTTTGTGGTGAAATGTTGTTGTTGTGCATTTTAAAATGGAAATTTTAAAATGGTATGCTATGGTTGATTTGTGAAAATGATTGATACATTTGTCTTTCAATAAATGGGTTGTTTTATTGAAATTGGGTTTGGCATGAAAAATGGTTTTCAATAAATGGGTGATTTATTGAAGTGAATTGACATGTAAAGGAATTGGTTGATTACATGATGTTGTTGTGACCTTGATGGATTATATGCTTGGTTGTGATTGGTTGAATATTTTTATGGAAGTGGGAGGGAAGTACCCCTATAATAAAGGGGGAGGGATATTGGACGGAAGGGCCACCATCAATGATAAGTGGACGGGATGAGCCACTAGTTGTAAATGGGTGAAACGGTTTGGATGGAAGAGCCACTGTTGTGATTGTTTTGTCGTGTACTGCTTTGCAAGGTGGAAATGTTGTTATAATGGGAAAATTATGGAATGGTTGTTCCTTGTTTGGTTGGTTTTTCCTTGGTTTCATGGTTTGGGCGTGATGGCTCAATAAGGGCATGTTTGTCTTATGGAAATGTTTGTACTTGTGATTTAATTTATATAAAATATATTATATAATTGTGC
The DNA here is from genome assembly GCA_963277665.1 of Viscum album. NCBI lineage: Eukaryota > Viridiplantae > Streptophyta > Magnoliopsida > Santalales > Viscaceae > Viscum > Viscum album. The sequence goes on from OY728129.1 coordinate 7,102,935, forward strand.
TAACAGTTTTATCCTACTGGCGTGTGTAGGGAAATCTTTAGGGGAAATCCTACTGTGTTTTATTACTCACTCCATGCTTTGGTATGTTGGCGTCATTACATATGTTGTGTACCGTGACATGGGAAAAGGTATGGCATCAACCTCCTTTAGTGGTGTGTTGTGTTGTCTTGGTGGAACTTGGAGCATGGAGCTTGGTGTGGAGCTGTGGTGGTGTCATGGATCATGGAGTTCTTGTTGAGTTTTCTTCATTGTACTTTGATGTTATATAGGGTTGTGTTGACATTTTAGATTATGGATTATCTGGTTGTCTTGGGTAATGTATGAGTTTCGTTTTTTTGACTTGAATCATTTAGTTGTGGTGGTTTGGATGGTTTTGTCTCGAGGGAAAATCGGTCGCCAATTGTTCTCGGATCCCTCAGCATTTATTTCCAGCCTTTACCACTTCATGAATGTCACTTAAGGCCATGTAACCCTCACAGCCTCCTCAAGCAAATGAGGTAGGGGCTGGGTGTTATAAGTTGTATCAACTTTTTCAGTCCATTGGAGTTGATTCTCCGATTTAGTGATGAAATTATTTGTTTCACATTCCTTGAGTCAGGATGGTATCAAGGTGTTGGAATGTCGAAACATGGAATGTATAGAATAAAAGGACGTCTCTAACCCTCTTATGATGAAATTCAAGTTACTAGTGAGTGGGGTACATAAGTGTTTTGGAGACACTTATAGGCATGGCATATCTCATTGTCATGGGTGTAGCCAATGATATGAGCATGACATGCATGGTAGAAATGACTTCCCTCTAGGATTCATATTTCAATGGGGTATAATGATGTATGATGTGATAACAATATGTGAAATTGTAATGTGAATAAACTGGTATTTTGAAAATGGTTTGGTTTTCAAAATGGTGAAACATGACCCATGTGAAAAATGTGAACTGGAGGAAATCCTTGTTATGATAGTGTTGTGTAATGTGATTTGGAATGGGATTTCCCAATGTCTACGGAAGTTAGACTCATGGTTGTTTGTTTTATATTTATATAAATGACACCGGGTAGGCGTCGTAGAGACCTACCGAAGGAGGATGCTGAAAATGTGGTTGCACCTGAACCTCATGTGATCCAGTAGGTAGTGAAAAGTATAGTGAAAGCATTCCATGTTGTGGGATGAGGGAATAAAACATACGAAACAAGGCATATAGATCATGCGGTTCAGTTTCAAATGCAGAATCCACCCATATTTAAGGGTGATTCAGATCCATAAAGGGTAGAATCCTGGTTGAATAGAATGAACAAGATCTTTGAGTTCTTGGGAACGCCGGTAGAGATGAAAGTGATGTTGGCCTCATATATGTTGGAAGATAATTCCCTTCAGTGGTGGGAGTTGGTAGTCCAAGCAGGGGCGGACTAGGGTATGACATGATAAGTATTTAAAGAATTATTTAACAAACAATTCTACCCAAATATGTTTAGAATTCAGCGTACGTCTACTTTCCCCATTTTGAAGCAAGATCTGATGTTTGTGAAAGAGTATGCAGCTAAGTTTATAAACATAGTACGGTTTTCACCCGAGGTGAAAGGTAGCACGTAATTGAAGGCATGGATCTTTGAAGTGGGGTTGAGACAAGAAATATGTTCAAAGATAGAGTTGCTTTGTATAGATGATTACACAGATATGGTGAATTGAGCCGCTATGGCTGAGCGGGATATCTTGGGAACTACGGGCGGGGGAAGCATGGTGGTACCCATGGGGAATTGTGGGGACTCTAATGCTTGGTTCAATCGAAGGAGGGACACTTATTCTCAATGTGGGAACATGACATATAATCTGACGACAGGATCGGTAAATCTTCCTCCAAATCCCCAGAGCAAGCTGGGATGTTTTATGTGTGGTTCTACAGGCCACATCAAGTGGGATTGTATGACACAACCTCGAGAAAGTCATATTTATAAGAAGATGGGGCATCTGCAATGTTATTGTCGAAATTCTCCAAGGTCGTGTGCACGTGACACTCCTCAGGGATCACAAACATTGTATGCTTTGATGGGATGGGGGAAGCAGTATACACCTCGACAGGAGAGTAAAGTGGGTCATGGTGATTCTAGGAATACCACGATGCCTCAGCAAAGAAATATAGAGAAGTGTGTGGGAAGTAAACATGTGTTCGGAGCTGAACATGTTGTGGTGGATGATCAGTCGGGACTATCCACAGTGTGAGGTAATATTATTTTAAATTCTACCTTGATGCAAGTGTTGTTTGATACAAGTGATTCACACTCTTTTATTGCTACACATGTGGTTGATTTTCTGGGATTAAGGGTAGAAATGATGCCCTCCATTTTGAAACTTCAAACTCCAGTGGGTTTAAGAGAGTGTCGAGACTTCTTGTGTAGAGAATTTGGCATCATTGTGGGCGAGGATGTGATAGTGTAGAATTTCTCAATGCTTGAGATGGATGGGTATGATGCAATCATGGGAATAGATTGGATGGTGTCTTCTAAAGCCCACATCGATTGTAATACATATACAGTGGCTTTTACGACACACGATGGTATTATAAATATCTTCAGAGGAGAGACGCATGAAAGGCAGGGTGCAACAGTTTTGTTGGCACCAGCAGTGGGTACGTAATCGTATCAGTTGGCGGTGTTGTCATTGGAATCGGTAGATGATATTGAGAAGAGTGTTCTTCCAGTAGTGGTGGATCAGTTCATGGATGTTTTTCCTGAATAATTCAATGGGTTACCTCCTGTACGAGAAGTGGATTTTACGATTGATCTCCTTAAGGGGACTAGTCCTATTTCACTCTCGTCTTATCGGATGGCACCAGCTGAATTGCGGAAATTGAAAGTACATTTGGAAGTGTTAGAAAACATAGGGTTTATTCGGCCTAGAATGTCTCCATGGGTAGAGGCAGTGTTGTTTTTGAAAAACGTGGATGGAATGTCGAGGCTCTGTGTAGATTACCCTATACTTAACCAAGTTACGATTAAGAACAGATATACACATCCACGAATTGATGATTTGTTCGACCAGTTGAGGGGAGGCCAGTGGTTCTTCAAGATCGACCACTGGTCCGGATATCATCAATTGAGGGTGAGGAATGAAGAGATACCTAAAACATATTTTAGAAGTAGATATGGCTATTATGAATATGTGGTCATGCCCTTTGGTCTAACGAATACACCAGCAGTGTTCATGGAATTGATGAATCATATTTTTCAGAGATATTTGGAATCATTTGTGGTGGTGTTTGTAGATGATATTATGGTTTATTCAATGATAGGGGTGGAGCATGATCAGCACTTGGCGATAGTGCTGGGGATCTTGAGGGACCATCGGTTGTATGAAAAATTTTAAAAGTGTGACTTTTAGATACGAGAAGTTTTTTTCCCTGGCCATGTAATTTCTAAAGGAGGTGTTTCAGTGGATCCAGAAAAGATAGAGGTCGTTATCTCATGGCAACCACCAAAGAATGTGTTTGAGATGCGAAGTTTCCTTGGTCTAACTGGGTATTATCGGAATATTGTTCATGATTTTTCACATTTGGCTTCGCCAAGGACACCATTGACAAGAAAGAATGATCTATTCTAGTGTAATGAACAGTGTCGACTGTGTTTTGAAAAGTTAAAGGGCCATCTTACATCAACACCAATCTTGGTTTTTCCATAACCAGGAAAAGGGTACGTGGTGTATTGTGATGCATCGGGATAAGGGTTGGTGTGTGTCCTCAAGAAAGGGAATCATGAGGTTGCGTATGGCTCAGGGCACTTGAGAGTGCATGATAAGAACTACCCAACTCATGATTTGGAGTTGGCAGTAGTGTTCCATGCTTTTAAATTATTTTGTCTTTATCTTTTTGGTGATAAATTCACTGTATATAGAGATCATAAGATCTTGAAAAATATTTTCCCAGAATGAGATTTGAAGTTGAGGAAAAGGAGATGAATGAAATATCTCCAGATGTTTGATTTTGACTTGATGTACACACCAGGTAAGGGAAATTTGGTGGTGGATTCATTAAGTATAAATTCATATGCACATATGGTGAAACATGCATTAGACTAGTGGTCGTTGATGTAGGTTATAGCTGACATGTGGTTTGAATGTGAGGACCAGGGTAATAGAGTGTTCTTTTATCCAGTTTCATTGCTTCCTGACTTGTTTGGCCTAGTTAGAGGGGCACAAATATCTGATATTGAGTGTGTGACCATGCAGTCAAGACTCAATGGTGGGGAGAACATTGAGGTTTGAAAACTGAATGGAGATTCAGTTTTGTTTTCTCAGAATCGGATGGTAGTACCAGTTACTTTTCAGGAGTATATTCTCAGGACATATCATCATTCCAGGTGGGTTGTTCATCCCGGAATTCAGAAAATGTATAAAGCATTGAAAGCGGAATTTCCTTTGGCTTGTATGAAAATAAGTGTGGTTGAGTTTGTTTCGAGATACTTGACTTGTCAGCAGGTTAAGGCAAAGTATCAGAGGCTAGTAAGAATGTTGTAGTCTTTACCAATCCCTTTTTGGATGTGGGAACATATAGCGATATATTTTCTCACTGGTCTCCCAAGGACGGTCAGAAAGCACCATGCCATTTGGGTGATAGTGGATTGGCTAACGAAGTCGGCCCATTTCATCATAATTCGTGAATCTCATTGAGTGGAGGATCAGTCCAAAGACTGTATCCGGCAGGTGGTAAAGAGGCATGGTGGTCCAATTTGGATTGTATTAGATAGTGATCCGAGGTTTACATCTCGTTTCTGGAAATCCTTACAGTAATCCCGTGTAATGCAGTTGATGGTGAGAACAACCTATCACCCTCAGACGGATGGTCTATTCAAGATGATGATAAAAGCTCTGGAGTATATGTTGCGGGCTTGTGTCATGGATTTTGGTGTCTCATGGGAGGAGAACATTTCATTGGTTGAGTTATCGTACAATAAAACTTATCAGGCATCCATACAGATGGATCCGTTTGAGGCAATGTATGGGTGTCCGTGTCGTTCTCCACTATGATGGGTGGAAACAGATGAGTCTTTAACTATTGGACTGAGCCTTGTCCAGACGACGACAGATAAGATCAAGTTGATCAGAAAAGGAATGGAGATGACTCAGAGTCATCAGAAATCGTATGCGGATCATCGTCGATGACCGTTGTCGTTCGAGGTGAGTGATCATGTTTTCTGGAGAATCTGTCCTAGGTTGGGACATCGTTAGTTTGGAATGTAGGAAATGTTATCTCTGAGGTATATTAGGCCTTTTGAGATTCTTGAGAGGATTAGTGAGGTGGATTATCGTTTGGCTTTGCCACCATGGTTTTGTTTGGTGAACAATGTGTTTCATGTGTTGCAGTTGAAAAAGTATCAGTCAGATAGTGACAATTTTATTCATTGGGATAATGTTGAGCTAGAACCAGATGCTTCGTTGGTGCACATGCCTGTGAAGGTTATGGATAGGCGAGAGAAAGTCTTGTGTGGTAAAAGCATCTGTTTAGTACATGTTTTGTGGCAACATGGTCAGATTCAAGAGGAGAATTGGGAGTGGGAGAACTAGATGGTCGAGCAGTGGCCCGAGCTCTTTCGGCAAAGGTCGGATTCACTACTTTCCGAGGATGGAAAGTGCAATGGTGGGAGAATGTTACACCCTCGGTTTGAGGTATGTGGCCTTTTTTATTCATTATTATGAATTTAAAGTAAATTTAAAAATTTGGGAAGGGGATGGGAGAGATTGGAATGGTTTTAGATGCGTTTGGAGGCTTTTAAAGGGGTGCAGAGTTTGAGCACGGTTATTGTAAACCATTTGTATACTCCAAGAAATTGTACAGGGGTAGGAAGTAGGATCTACATGGCCTGTGCATGGTTTTCCAAACCGTGCGAGGAAACTGTGCAGACTTTGGCTCTCGAGGCAGTGGCATGCGCACGGTTTTCGCACGGTTTTCCAAACCGTGCGGGCTAATCGTGCGGCCACATAATGTTAGGGATTTAAAACCCAGCCTCACTCGAGATTGCCTCATTTCACTCCTCTATTCCTCCCACTCGATCCTCACTCGGGATTTTCGGTTCTTAAGGGTTTTATGTTCTCTCCCACCCATTTTGGAAGTAATTTGATGGGGTTTCAAGGTGGATTCAAAGTGATTTATCCTGGGTAAGTCTCTCTTCTTGTTTCTCTTGTGTTTTCCTCAAGATCTATATACTTCTCTTTCCTGGTTTTCTATATCCAAACTTGTTGTGTGTAGATCTAGTGTTGTGGTTTCCTTGGATGTTAATATTAATGATTGTGAATGTAAGGGAAAGGGATATATAGAGGTTTTGGTGTTGCGTTCACTAGTTTTGAGGTGCAGTGGCTTGTGGGTCATTTTCTCAGGAACCCTAAAAGAAGGTGGCATCCCTCTCGACTCCACTTAGTTAGAACTTGTGGTTACTTGTAATAATTAATTTTTTGTACATAAAATTAATTGTGTTTTGATGTGTGAAATTGGTGGAAAATACCTTGGGTGATGTTTTGGGGATTTTTGGGAAAAATAGGGTTTTGTGTTGAAATGTTGTTGTTCTGTATATTAAAATTGAGATTTTAAAATGGGATGATATGGTTGATTTTTGAAAATGATTGATAGAAATGGTATTTAATAAAAGGGTTTTTTTATGGAAATAGGGTTTGGCATGGAAAAATGGTTTTCAATAAAAGGGTGATTTATTGAAGTGAATTAACAGGTAATGGAATTGGTTGGTTGCATGATGTTTATGTGACCTTGCTGGATTATATTCTTGGTTGTGATTGGTTGGATTTTTGTGTGGAAGTGGGCGGGAAGTACCACTATATTAAATGGGCATGGATAGTGGACCAAAGGGCCACCATCAATTATATGTGGACATGTAAAACCACTAGTTGTAAATGCGTGAAACGGGTTGGACTGAAGCGCCACCGTTGTGATTGTTTTTGTTGTGTACTACTTTGAAAGATGGAATTTTTGTGATAATGGGTAAATGTTGGAATGGTTGGGGCTTGATTGGTTGGATTTCCCTTGGTTCCTTGGTTTGGGCATGACGGCTCGGTAAAGGCATGTTTGGCTTATGGAAATGTTTGTGCTTGTGATTTAATTTATATAAATAGTTTTATATAAATTTTCTAATGGTTTTATCCTAGTGGAATGTGTAGGGAAGTCATTTGGGAAAATCCTACTGAGTTTTAGTACTCACCCCCTTCTTTGGAACGTTGGTGTCTTGGCAGATGTTCTGTACCGTGACATGGGAAAAGGTAAGGCATCAACCTCCTTTAGTGGTGCGTTGTGATGTCATGGTGGAACCTATAGCTTGGAGCTTGGTGTGCAGTTGAGGTGGTGTCATGGCTCGTGGTGTTCATGTTGATTATTCTTCATTGTAGTCAGATGTTGTATTGGGTTGTGGTGGCATGTGAGATTATGGATTATCTGGTTGTCTTGGGTAATGTATGAGTTTGTTTTGTTGACATGCATCATTTAGTTGTGGTGGTTTGGTTGGTTTTGTATCAAGGGAAAATAGTTCCCCAATTGTTCTTGGAGCCCTTGGCATTTATTGCTAGCCTTTAGCACTTTCGGAACGTTGCTTAAGGCCAAGTAACCCTCATCGCCTCCTCAGGCCAATGTGGTATGGGCGGGGTGTTACACGTTTTGTCAAAAATGTAATGCTACATTAAACATGTTATATTTGGAACAAGATAAAATGATTATGGATTTGTTGATAATTTCAATAGAAGTTGTTGGTGAAGAAATTTTTTTTAGGTGTCTGTGAAATCATCTCTATCAGACAGAATTAAGAAAGCACATATGGAAGATAGTGAGTATCCTAAAAAGGTATCATTGGTTCAAAAGGGTATTTTGTATAAATTTATCATTTATAAATACCATGTTTTGAGGTTTTGAAAGATATTATGTGCTCCTTGTGATTCATAGTTAATAAATGAATTGTTATGTGAAACTCATAGTTCTCTGTTTTCAGTTCATCCTGGCAGGGCGAGGATGTACAAAGAAATTTTAGAGTAATAACGGTCAGATTTAAGGAACAGAGATATGTTTTAATTTATAGTGAATTGTGTGACTTTACAAAAGGTTAAAGAAGAGTAGTAGTAACTGAATGGTATGATTAACCCTTTACCAGTGCAGTAGTGGAAATGTGAGAATATATCCATGGAATTCTTTGTGTGATTAAAAAATAAATCTCGAGGTAATAATGAAATATGGTTTATTGTTGATCAATTTACTAAATATTCTCATTTCCTTCTGATTCGATAAAATCTATCTCTAGATCAACTTTCTTGGTTGTATATTAAAGAGATATTCTGGTTGCATAGAGCTCTTATCTACATTGTTTTTGACCGTGATCTTAGGTTTACATCTATCTTTTAGAAAGTCCTTCAGATGTCATTTGGTACTGAATTAAATTTTAGTATAGCTTATTATCATTAATTATATGGTTAATTAGAATGAATAATTAAGACATAGGATGATATTTTACGTGTTTCCTCAATAAACTACATGGGATTTTGGGACCAACATCATTCATTGGTTGAATATTATTATAATAAAAATTTTCATTCCCATATAAAAATGGATCTATTTGAGGCATTATACTAGAATCAAAGTTGAACTCCGGCTTTTTGAGATGATTTAGGTGAAATGAAACTGATGGGAATGGAATTTGCAGAAGATATGGAATATAAAGTTCAATTGATATAGAAAAACATGAGGGAAACTCAGAGGAGGCAGAAAATTTTTGTGAATAACCAAAGGAATATGCTTTCTTTAGAGGTAGGTGATCATATCATTATCAAGGTCTCTCCATTGAAAAGTGTGATGTGTTTTGGTAAGAAGTGGAAGCCGAGTGTGAGGTTCATTGGACCCTATGAAATCATGGAGAAAGTAGGATCAATTCCCTATAGTGTATTTTTTTATCCTAGTTTATCCCAGGTACATAATATTTTTCAAATTTCTCTGATGAGAATGTATATGTCAGATCTATGTAATTTTTTGACTCTAGAGGTAGTTCACTTGGAAGATAATATTTCATATGAGGAACAACATGCCCATATTATTGAATGAAGAGAGGATGTTTTGTGGAATAATTTAGTCCAAAAGGTAACGGTTTTGTGGAAAACCATGTCTTTGAAGTGGTAATGTGGGAATCATAAAATGATATGATGGATAAATAACCCCATTAATTTGATAAGTGAATAGAATTACAGGGATAAAATTCCCAAATGTTTGGATGGATGTAAAATCCCATTTAAATAAGGAATATGATTTTTTTATTAATAAATGTGATTAAAATAATATTTTTAAATTAAAGGCAATTTTATGATTGATTTATTACTCAACACGCAACAACGTATTTCTCTATAATCGAACATTTCACACAATGTAGAGTTACCCAAAAAATATAATACTATATTTTTTTAATTGAATGTAAGACCGAACTATTGTATTGGTGGGAATAGACATAAAAAACTACATTAGGATTATATATGTTTCTTAAAGTTTTTAATATTTATCTAATAAATTATAGAGGCATAAAATTAGAAAGAATAAGATTTTTAGCATGAAATACTGTACTATTTTTTAAAAGGTCGATTTACAACCTTTTGATGGTGAACCACTTGTAAATATTATTTATTTCATTATTATATGTTCAACATAAAAAAATGAAATTATTTTTATGAATTATGACATCAAAATTTACTTTTGTTATTGTTTTTGTATTTTTCTGATAAATTTTATGTTTTAAAGAATAGTAAAAAATACAAAATTTTTTGTCAAACCTGTCTTTTAATATAATTTATTTATATAATTATATTGTCTATTCAATTGTTTTTAATGTTTAATTTTATTATATTGCTTTCATTTAATATAATATTGGTCATTTTATGTATTTTCACTTTGAAATTAGACAAAACTCAAGGCAATCTTTTGTTACTTCTATCTCTTAAAAATATGATTTTTGGTTTTGAAAACAAGAATTTATTTAAATTATTTTATTTTGCTTCTATGTTTTTAATTTGTAAATATGGATTCTATATTTTGAATTAGTATGTCCATATTTTGTAAATATGTAACTTCTATTTTTAGACATTATAAATAGTAGCATTAGTAAAAAATTTATTTACCAAGGTTAAAGGGTTAATCTTGTAAATAAGGGTAAAATATAATTTTATAATAATATTAAATTACCCAAATAGATATCTTCACCCTATTAGATGAGATATTTTCGACCATGGACATCCTTGGGTCGATTTTACAACCCCGTGGAGCTACTTGTTGGTGAAAATTACATTTAGTTACTTGTAATTTAAAGTCAAGTAAAATATAACGAAACATGTATCTTAAACCCAAAAAAAAATTTATATGCTGTTATTTATGATATAGAATAGAATTTAATTTGATATTAGATATCTAAAAATATTTCCAATATCATGGTATATTATTTATAATTATTAGATATCAAATAAATTTATTTATTTATTACAATAACATGATGTTGTAACTACCTTATTAAAGAATTTTTTTAATAAATGAGATTGAAAAATATAAAATAAATTTATTTAGAAACTTATTATTCCATACACGAATATTTTGGATGTTTAAACATTTTTTTATTTTAAGTATTGATGTTTTTTTGTATGAATCAAGTTGTTACATATTTTTAAAAATGACATGATATGAATAGTTTAAAAATGACATAGATGGGTTTTTAAATAAATCAATATTTAAATAAATTATATAATATAAAAAAAAATCTTTGATTCAAAAAACTAACATATATAATTTCACCAATGTCATTATTTCTCAATTTATGGGTCATTTGGATTATTAGTAACTATGGTAACTTTATATTATGAACATATATAAAGACATGGTAAAATATAAAAATGTTTACAAAGAATTAAATCTAAAAGATAAAGTTAATTTATTAACAAATTTTTTTCTAAAAACCATTTGATGAGAGGATTTTGACCCATATTCATTTCATATTATATATATATCATAGTAGTGTTACTAGAATATGAATATCAATTAATATTAAAATAATAAATTCAAACATTCCTAGTGTGCCCCTCCCCCATCTTATAAAAGGACACGAACACTAAACCTTTCTCACACCTATCAATACCACTTTTATTGTCCATAAACTACCCAAATAATATCCCAATATCCCTCCCGTCCATCTATAATCCTTCCCGTTGGCAGAAGGCATTTCAATAGAGGCATTTGGCTCAAATAAATAGAAGTTACCTGATTTGATGGAACATATTCTCTCAAGTTCTATTCCATTATTTTTCATTCTCCACTCCCAATGATCTTAAATTAATTTATTTATATAGAAACACATGTATCCTCAAAATAATATGTTTTTAGAAGGATTCTACTACACTTACACTCACCTCCGTATAATGTGTATATAATATACAATTTTTATGGATGGAGAACTGCTGCCTAATGAAACAATGATTATTAAATATCCTCCTACAAGCTATTATGGTAGTCATTAAGATATAACTATAATTATATATTATATATATGATATTTATTTTAACTTTATACTAATTTAATCCTAATTTAAAACATAAAATTATTCTTTTCAGGTTCTATAAAAAAGGTAATTTCATTTGAGGAAGTGCAGACTACCGCCCCATCAAAGTGATATGAATCATTCATGATATACATGATGCATATAAAGGATTTACTGGATGTAGATATGTACCATATAAAACATTAATATTATACTAGAATTATAATATACCTATGCATCATTTTGTTTTCATTCCATTAAATATTAAAATGAACTGAAAGTAGTGTTCAAGCATTCGTATAGCTTACCGTCTTCATGAATGGTGCATTAAATTTATTAGATAAAAAATATATGAAATATTATGAATACATATATACTAGATATATATGATATATATAATACCTAAATCATTAATATCATTCTGTAAATAATGGACACTTGACCACATTGACAATTTGTAACTATAACTATTTCATTTTTGAATCATCTTCTGAACATCAACAAAATGTCCAATATGAATTTTATAATTAACTAATTGTTATAGAAAGGTTATAAGTGATATAAAAAGAATAATAAACATTAAAACATTTATTATGCATTTAGAAAATAATTTATTTTTATTTTAGTGTATATTAAAGAATGAATGTGTCAAGTCGGACACGAGGTATGGGACTTTTTTTCAATCTCATTTATTTGAGGCATATTTTTATTTTTACACAACATGATTTTATACAGATTATAAGTCCCTTTGACTTCTAATATTATTCAAAGGAAATATTTTCTATGTTTATCTTTACTAAACAATAAAGTGAAAGTATCTTTTTAATGTATGTAGTTACCATTACTTTCCATCGTCGCGAGAAATATTTGATATTAGGATTCCTTAATAATCCATGAAGTTTTTAAAGTAAAAATAAATACCATGTACCTTTTATAAATATTTTATTATTTAAAAAAGATTTGAATTTGGATTTATTTTTTTATTATCTTGAAATTATTTCTTGTGATTGGAAATGAAATTTTTATGATTGAAATGATGATATTTGAAATCTTTTATGTGTGTTAATTATATAATGGAACATGAACATTTTAATGGTGGTTACATGATAAAAATATAATTGGTGGTTCTATTATAAGCCTAGAAAAAGTGGTCACGTTATAACATCCAATTCATTGGGTATGTAAGTCACCTCTATGTAAATTCCATTTGTATGAATGATTGGTGAAATTAGACCATACGATTACTCCATTTATGTATGATCATGTCCAATGGTTACCTTTTATATGTTAAGTGTCATTTTTATTGGTTTAATGGTAATATATTGGTTACAAAATGATAATAAATGTTCTATTATTTAGTGAAGAGTATTTACTTATTCTTGATTTGAAAATCATAACATATGATAATGTATTCATGGTTTACATGTAGTTTTGAAAAACTAACACATTATCATTATTTCTTTATCCCTAAATAAAATATTTATGCCCATATCATGTTTTTGAAATTATTTTCACAGGACATATAGTGGAAGAGGGTTGAGTATTGGATAATGGACATGTCAGGTTATTTATAACATGGAACTAAACATTTTTCTTTTCTTATAAGTGTAATTATTTTATGAAAAAATGATACTGATTAGTAGTTTCTACATGTAATATTCACGTTGTTATGTATATGTTATGACCTAATTCTATAAATCTCTAATCCTGAAAAGATCATGATTATGAATTTTTTACATAATACATTATTACATAATGTTTATGGTTGTGGCTTATATAAGGACTAAGTATCATTCATAATAAACATCTAGATAATTAAATCACCAAGGATAAAATAAATTGAAGACTTTTGAAATAAAGTTTTTGATAAAATTTTCCTTAACAATTATATCTCCATATGTTCTATGTTTTTATATTTGATTTTCAGCTATTCATTTAACCCTAAAATTTTAATATATATTCATATTTAATTAAAGGAAATTGGATAACTCATGCGAAAAATCAATGTTAAAATAATGATCATTCCCATAATGATATGAAAAATATGATGGGAATGAGTGCTAAAACATGCATGGTAGTACATGATCAAATTTCTATGGATATCAATAATAACATGAGTTATGTAAAACTCTCTTCTTATCCTTAGAGTGATGATGTTGTGGATGTATCCTTCATGATAGAAATACCTTTAATATTATGTGGATAAATTGATACCATCATCATATAAAAATTTATTAACTCTATTGAGAAGATATTTTATTTTCATTAGTTTTCTAAAGAATAGAATATTGTACTGGTAGTCCTTCATTTTGATGGAAAATAAGATCAGTGGAGGAAATTGATCATAAACATGATTTCCAGGGTAGATTTCTATTCCAAGGAAGTCATGAATATCGAGGAAATTTTTTTCGATAAATATTTTCTTGAACACTATCATAAGATGCAAAGGGAGTTCCTTGTTCTAAAGAATATTAAATATGAGTCTATCTGGGAATTTGAGGAAAATATAACAAGTATTGATTGATAAGCCTCTACCATTATAATAAAACCCATAAGAATGGTGGATAACTTCTATAGTAGAATAAAACAGAGTATATGAAAATTATCAACAATTAGATTCTTAGACAGTTATGGGGAGGATTCTTGTTTTTCCATTTATGTCAAAATGGAGATCGAAGACTCCCAAGGGTTGCATGAAACTGTACATAAGAATTGTAATATGGAGTTTAACATAGGATTATAAAAAAGATAAACCCCATTATGGAATGAAAATCCAACAAGAAATGTGCTAAAATTATGGGAATAGAAATCCGGGGAACCACCAAATGAGAACGAGGAATTGTTTCAAATGATTATGTGTGGGGCAGGAGGGTAATAAATGATGGAGGGATATCATGATTCACACAATTGTGGAAGATGAAATTTAGGTTCAAATTAGTACCCATGTTCTAGTTATGTGTTTAAAATATATGGTACATGGGATTTAAAAGATCCCATTTACAATGTCAGGTGTTGTTAGAGAAAGTCAAATGAATATACTAAGGCATTAAGGAAGGAAATATGCTATCAATTCTACTGAGGTGGATCAAATCATAGTTGTGTTTTTAGGCCTCTTAGTTATTTATTCAAGAATATAAAAAACTCTTTTATTTTGGTTCTACACACTGATTATTATCTTTCATGTTTTGCATAACTATTTAAACACCACCTTGAAATAGGGTCATTATGTTATCTCTGGGAATAGAAAATGAGGTAACCATTCAATCCAATTTGTGTAACTCCCTTCCTGTCACACCCATGTTCTTCCTTAAAGGTACTTATATTTATTATACCTTTATCCAAAAATCCCCCCAATTTCCTGATATTTCCTCAAAAATTTAGGTGGAATTTGATATATTTTTAGTGGAGAAAGGAGGGTTCATGATTTAGGTGCACGGTTTGCCTAACCGTCCACACATATCGTGCACCAATGTCCAGAACATTAAAATTGAGTAAAATGAATTTTTCCCTCTTGAGATTCAATATATATCTCCCCTTTCTTCCCCACATCTGACCTATCAACCATGGACTCCCTCAATTCCTCTCAAACCCACATTGGAACTCCATTTTAAGGGGTATTTTGTGGTGGAAGTTAACATAATCGCAAGTAACTATTTTTACTCCTTAGTTTCACCCCTTTTATTGATGTTTTACCCTGTTTACATGACGTCCCAAATGAAAAGAGTGATGGGTTTAAATCATAGGGTTTATCATTACGTTTTCATGGTCTAATATTGTGATTTTTTCCTCGATCTGCATTCCTTGATGTGCAGTAGTGGTGCGATTGAATATTCGCTCAAAGGATTCAGAGTCATAACAATTATGGTAATTGGTTCCATGTGATTTAATTTATTGTGTCATATGATGATATTTTTATAATATTTTCATGTTAATATAATTTTATTATTGGTGAAAAAATTGGTTTTAGTGCTCTTTTTAATGAAAATGAATCTAAAGTGCAATTTTTATGTGAAATGGGATGTTTTTTGTAGAAATATTTTATTGATTAATTTGGTATTTCCCTATAATTACATTGTTGATTATAATGAAATATATTATGGATGATAATTTTTTTTAATGTTTATATCCTTTGCGTATTTCTGAAATTTTTTGTTTTAATTGTGTTTGTGAAGAATATGAACTTTAAGTTCTATGTTAGTGTGAAAATGGATGTTTTATAATGATATCGCTTCTACATTCAGAAATGGAATCCATAAAGCATATATTTATGTGTCATTGAATGGTATTATGTAGATATTTTTGTTTTGGATACTTATATGTCTGCAGTTAGTGGGGAAGTGGGGATTTCAACGAGTTTTGGAGGGCACAATAATGCGTGATTTTAAGAAGTTGTTTTATTGAAAATAAAAATGTGTTTTTGTGTGATTTATGTGGTATAATGTGTGTATAGAAAATTTATTGGTTTAATTTGAACATTATTGTTGTTTCAATATGAAATGGTATGTATGTAGCATGCTGAAAATGTTTGAGAACAAAGGGGGAAGCCTGAGTACCCAGGTGGATAGATATGTTCTAGTACGCAATTGATCTGGATTGGATTTGTTCATGTTTCACATAGCATTTTGGAAAATGAAAACTCTAACTAAAATATGTGGATGATTTTTGGGAACAATAGGTTAGGGATATGTTCTCTTATAGTGGATCGTGCTTGGAAATGTATTGTGACATGTGTATTTTACACCGAGGTATGATGTATATTGGGCTTGAGAAAATCTAGTGCCTAGGAATGTTCCTGGTTTTGGGGATCATTAGATTTTTGTTATTTATATTTTTCTTAGGGTGTTCATGGATTTAAATTATAGTATCTAACATATCTTATTCATATTTTTTAATATTCTGAATGTTTTATTTTGAAAAATGTTCACAAATGAAAGTAACACTTTTTTGAATTTGTCACCACTTTCCATTACCTAATAAAACTGATTTCATTTTCTCCTTGTATTGCATAATCATTAGATTATATTGGTGGTATAATATTGGGCCTAGGCTCACACCCTACACACACTACATGAGTGTGTGTAGTCTTCATTTTTATTGACATGGGTAAAGGTAACACCTCTTGTGATGGTGGTTCGGGTTGTTAGTCCCCTCCTATGGTGTAATGTTGTGGATAACCCCTTCCTGTGTGAAGTATATGTGGATGAGTTTATTCAATTTTAATTTATGTTTGTAACTCTTGTTATTTATTTTAAACCATTCATTCTAATCTTGTTTATGTTAAGTCTTGTTTTGCATGAAAATATCAGATTCATATTATTGATTGATTTTTATGTTTTATGTTTTCATACTCAGGTAAATCATTCCCAAAAAAAATTTACCAATAAACAAAACTCATTCCATCACATGGGGATAAATAATGACCTTTTTGGACTTCTAATGGGTGGAATTTGGTGCTGAAATTTGTGGCAACCTGATTTAGTTTGTGACAAAAATTATCAGATGGGGGGAAATAGTTTTGGGTTATATAAAAATTTTGGGATGATTCAGGAAATATACAAGCTAGGTATGTCAGAGATCATGGCATTGGTTTTGAGTAGGGTTCTTGTCCCACACCTTTCATGGCAGACCTAGAGTAACGAGGGTGCATTGGAATTTTATGATTGACTGCACTTCCAAGTGAGACGTGTGGGCAGATGACTGCATGTGGACATCGAGCAGGGGTGGATTAGTTGTTTATTTTGTAACTGTAATGTGTTTAGATTAATTATATTTGATTTATTTTATTTGACTTTTTATAATTATGGTGTCAACTATTTTTTTGTGACTATTTAAATTTGTAAAAACAAGCCTCCCCAGAAATCTACAACGCACACACAAGACGAAGTAGGACAGAGTCCTCCCACACTGTTTGATCAGAGGCTAGTCGAGTTTGTGGTCTGGGATGTCCATGATTTGGGTTCGGGACCAACTCATGTTACCATTTTTGTTACGGAATAAGAGACATTTCCTAATAATGATAAATCACAATTCTTTATAAATAACAAGCCTTTCACTTTTGTAGGCAGCATAAAACCCTAGGAAGAAGAGGAATGGCTCAAGAAGATCGTGCACATTTTTTAGTTATTGGAAAAACCAGAGGAGGATAGGGTGATGTGTTCCTATATTCATTTGTATGGGCGTAGAAACCGGTGGAGGGAGCCAGAACCTCAGACTGGGATGAATGATCAGATGCGCTGGGGAGATTTCAATGCCATCATCAATGACCAGAGAAACCCTAAAGTGTTGGTCTATTTTAGTTCTCGACAGTTCATGGAACTCTTACAAGGGAATAATATGGGGATAGAGAATGCCAACTATTTCTCTGAACTGGTTCGTTATGCACCTAAAATTTTCTCTAATGAACATGTGAAGGCCGAAAGGTTCGAGAAAGACTTGCGACCTGAGATATATTCCCTTGTTTTCTTGTTCAATACTGAGGACCTATGCTGAGGTTGTTGAACAGGAGTGTATGTAGAAGATTTCCCACGATGGTAGGTATGGTTTCTCTAAAATAATATCGTTATGGGGCATTTTAAGGTCCTCATAGACGAAAAAAAGTCCGAAGAACATGTGAAGAAGTGAGGTGGTAGTTCAGGACACTATTCTAGGTAATTTTAATCTATGTCATCTAATGTGATATTAGTAATTTTAACTAGTGTGGGAGACTGGGGAACATCTAACAAGAATTCCGACATCCTCAGATGAACTATTATCATTGTGTAGTAATGGGTCACTTTCAATTCTTTTGATTGGTGGCATGTTCACTTTAGAGTGGGGTTGGTTCCATGGCATTTATAGGAGGGACAACACAGTAAGAGCCATCAAGGATTGGTGGATCTTGATTTTGTGTCTATGGTAGTAGGGTTGGGTTTTTGTTTGGGAAGATATAGTCTAGGGAATATCCACATTCTATTGGTCGTCCTCAGGTGAAGACCAGACATTTTCATGTGGTGGATCAGGAACCTGCATATTCAAAGGTGTCATTGTCAATATATTGAGGTAATATTTTGAGTTAATCTTATATAGTTTCTTTTCTTTTTTATATTGGT
The DNA here is from genome assembly GCA_963277665.1 of Viscum album. Classification (NCBI taxonomy): domain Eukaryota; kingdom Viridiplantae; phylum Streptophyta; class Magnoliopsida; order Santalales; family Viscaceae; genus Viscum; species Viscum album. The sequence continues at coordinate 7,121,560 of OY728129.1, forward strand.
TAATTTGTTCATTTTACTCTCCCCTTATTGGGGAGACACTGAATTTTCCTACTAAATTGATGTATTTTGTGATGGAGTTGGTGACACCGCTAGGAAAGTAGGAGTATGGTCTTAGGTTCCTGTCGTGTATCCTCTTCGGGTCAAGGATTATGATTTAGTGGGAACTCTTGGTATTAGATATGAATTATTTTGACATGATATTTAGTATGGAATAATTAGTAAAATTCTATAAAAACATTTATTTCTATAGATGGGGATTGAGTTTCCTGGTACTAGATGGGAGTCATCAGGTTTTTTTGTGGAGAATGGGATCCTCAGTTTGGTCGTGTAGGACCTCCACTCCCAGAGTTGGAAAATTATATTTTTATATTATTGTCATTCGTACTAGAGGATGATGTTCTTTCAACTGATGGTCTAGTACCTCATGTTGTGAATGAGTTTACAGAGGTATTCCTAGATGATTTTTTATATTTTATAAAAGAGTTGGATGTAGTGTTCTAGATAGATATGGCACTGAGAACACAACTGATATCTCTTCCCTCATATCATATGGTCCCCATTGAGCTAAGGGAATTAACAATTCAGATGGCTGACTTAGAATCCAAATAATTAATTCACCTGGGCATCACTCATTGGGCAGCTCTGGTGTTTTCCTTCAAAAAAGGCTGACAGATCTCTCTAGTTGTGCATTGACTACCAGAATCTGAATAAGGTTACAATTAAGAATAAATATCCATTTCCGGAAATATTCTATTTTTTCGATCAGTGTAATGTAGAAAATTGATATAAAAAATAGTCTTGCGTTCAATATTCCATCAAATAATGGTGAATGTGGAAGATAACTCGAAGACCGCCTTCCGAAGTAGGTACTATCACTTTGAGTATTTGGTCATTCCCTTCAGATTGACAAATTCTTCTGTGGTAATTATGAAAGTCGGGAATATGGTCTTCTACCTGTATCATGATTTATTCATTGTAGTGTTTTTCGATGGAATTCTAGTATATTATAGTTCTAAAGTGGAAGAAGAACATAACTTGTGGATTGATTGGGCACATTGCAAGATCACTACCTCTATGTAGAGTTATCAATGTGCACTTTATGAATCAGGGAGGGGAAATATCTTGGGAATGTGATCTCAAATCAAGGAGTTTCAATGGAAACCAATAAGATCAATGTGGTCATGTCATGGGATAAAATGATGAATGTGTTAGATATCATGAGTTTCCTTGACATGGACAGTTATATCTATGCTTGATTACCCAATGACCTCACTCACCCAGAAAGATGTGTAATTTTTATGGGGACAATAATGTAATGCATCCTTCAAGGTGATGAAGATTCAACTAACTACCACCCATGTGATTATTTTTCCTAAGGATGGGAATGGCTATGTGGTCTATTTCGATGCTTCAGGTATGGGTATTCATTTTAGGGTTATGCAGGATGATCACATTGTGGCATATGGCTATAGCCAACTCCGAACACACAAATAATTACCCAACCCATGACATGGAGTTGGAAGTTGTGATGCATGATTTGAAGACTTGGTCTCACTATATCATTAGGCAAATGTTTGTGTTCTACTTTTAGGATGTCTTGTGATGAGAGGACTTTGATTTTGATATTTTCTCATATGCGTGTAGAGACCATGGAGAAAATGGGGGTGCGTTCTTGTTGTGCTTCTTGTTGACTCCATCTCTGTTGTAGTTGATTTAGCACGAATAGTCTAGTGATGAGAATTTTCAGCTGTCAAATTAGATTCATCATGGTGGGGAGATGTCCTCTGATTGGTCATCATCCCTCGAGGGGACCGTGTGCGTCAAGGGCTATTCAGATGTGTTTTTATCTCTTTTAATGGTGGTGATGGAGGATAGCCACCAATTTAATGGGTTGTCCATCCGGTTTACACAAAGATGTATTATGATGTTTGAAAATAGTTATGGTTTCCATGTATGCGATGAGACATCTCAGGCTTCGTGTTGAGATGCTACACATGCCAGCAAGTGATAGAAGAACATCATAGGCCCACCTATTTTCTTCAGCCATTACCCATTCATACCTGGAAGTGATATGATGTTTCCATGGTCTTTATTTCTGTCTTTCGACATACACCATGGATTATGACTTCAATTTACTTGTTTATTGATCATTTGACAAAATCACCCCACATCATTCTAATTAGAGATAATGCTAAAGTGGATGAGTTGGGTTTTTGGTATATTCAAGAGGTGGTGATACTCTCTAGCCTGTCATCAGTACATGTCTTATATAGAGAACCCCATTCCACTTCTTGGTTTTGGGAAGACCTTTATATGTACTTGGGGTCTCATATAAATATTATCATGGTATTCCATCCTCATACTGATGGTCAGATAGAACAAGCGAACTAGATTTTGGAGGACATTCTCTATGCATGTGTTTTGGAATTAGGACATTTCTTGGATATGCATTCAGTATTGGTTGAGTTTTATCATAATAACAGTTATCAAAATTTAATTTTAATGGATTATTTTGAGGTTATTTCTCATCGTCCAAGTCAATCCCCCCTATGTTGGGCTGAGGTAGGTGATACAACACTGTTGGGGCGGAGCCTTGTACAAGAGAATTCTATGATTGTTAAATTGATCATGCAACGCTTGTAGACAGCTCAGAGTCGTCATAAATCTCATACTGACCAAAGGCATTTAGAAATAGTGTTTTCTGTGTGAGAGAGGATATTTTTTTAATGTGGCCCCATTTCAGGGCCATCATCAAATAGGGAAGCAACGAAAGCTGATTCCATGATATGTCAACACTTTGAAGATCATAGAGAGTATTGGAAAGGTGGATGATAGGTTGGCCTTATGTTATTTTTCTCATCCATAAATTATGTCTTCCATGTCACTTAGATTAAAAAAAACACCTCAGATATATCCCATGAGCTGAGATGGGATGAACTAAATATAGTGAATGACATTTCAGTTTCTGAGCGCTAGTGAAAATAGTATACACGCCTAAGAAGGTTCATTGAGGGAATTTACCTCCACTAGTCTGGGTTTTTTGCAAGAAGTTTAGTGATACACATGAGGCTTTGCAGTGTATTTCAAGTTTTGAGGATAATTTCCCATTATTGTTATCCTATCAACCCTCTAGTTGTCTTTTCGGGATAAAATGTATTCATTGTGTGCAGAATTTTTACACCCATGTTCTTCATTTTAGGTACTTAAATTTATTATACCATTATCCATACATCTCCCCAAAGTCCCCAAAAATCTCCCACAAATATTTTTGGAATTTGGAGATGTTTTAATGGTTGAAAGAAAGGTGCACGATGTAGGTGCACAGTTTTTTAAACTGTGGATGGTTTAGGTGCTCAGTTTTCCAAAATGTGCACATAAACATTGCACCCATTTAAAAATCATTAAAAATTAGTTAAATGATTTACTTTTCCACCATGTATTTAACCAAAATCACCCCTTTCGTCCCCAATTCAAACCTTAGATCCATGGAATCCATCAAACCCTCTCAAAACCTCATTGAAACATCATTTTGAAGGGATATTTTTTACAGGGACATCACAAAATATCATGTAAGTGTTTCTACCCCTTAGTTCCTCCACATTTCATGAAGTTTCATCTATTTTACATGATTTACCAAATTTATAGAGGGTATATATTCAATCCTAGGGTTTAATATTGGGTTTTATTGGTCCAATATTTTGATTTTAGGATTGATCTTTCATCCTAGATGTGTGACGGTGGTGCGATTGAATATTCAGACTATGGATTCAATTATATAACATATTTTATAGGAGATTCTATGTGTTTTCAATCCTTGTAGCTTATATTTCTGTGTCTATAATATTTTAATGTTTATCAAATTTTATTATTGATTCCAAAATTAGTTGTAGTGTTATTTGTAATGAATATGATTTTTAGAATCAATTTTTTGTGAAATTGGATGTTCTTCTATGAATGTTTTTTGTTTATTTGCGGAAACCCTATACGCATATAAGTGATTTTATTGAAATTTATTAGGGATAAAAATCTTTTTTTGAATGTTAATAACCTTTTTTTAGCAGAGAATTTTTTAATGGTGTTTGTGAAGCATATGATCTTTAATTACTTTGTTTGTTTGAAAGTGGTGGTTTTCAAAAAATATCAATTCATGGTTCATATGGGGCCTCCCTATAATAAATGGGTTGGTATAATTGAATTTTATTGGGCTTTGAATTTTTTTGTGACTTATATGTCTGCATATAGTGGACAATGTTGGTATTTCAAATAGTTTTGGGGGAAATATAATTCGAGATTTTGAGAAGATGTTTTATTGAAAATAAAAAAAATTTGTTAGGTGTTTTAAGTGTTATAATGTGTGTATATAAAATGTATTCTTTATGTGTCCCGTATTAATGTTTTTATATTAAATGGGTTGTATGTAGAAATTAAAGTGTTTGAGCACAAAGGGGGAAGACCACATATCTAGGTGGGAGGATATTTATTACTACACTATTGATTTATATGGGTTTTGTCCCAGTTTCAGATAGCATTTTGGATAATGAAAACTCTATATAAACTATGAGACTAATGTTTTGGGGCCAATACATTATGGGTATGTACCAAAAATATGGCTATTTCATGGGAAAGGATTGTAACACTCATATTTTACATCGAGTTATGAGGTGTAAAGCGCCTGAGACTATCTAGTGACTAGGGGTGTTCCTGGTTTTGGTGCTCATTCGATTTGTGGTATTTACAATTTTCGTAAGGTGTGTATGGATGTACATTATTGTAGATAACGAATATTATTAAAATGTTTTAACATTTTTATTTATTTATTTTTAGAAGTATTTAAAAATTATTTTTTCACTTCATGGAATTTTCCCCCACTTTTTATTACATATTAAAACTGTATGCTTTTTCACCTTGTATTGCATACTCATTCGAATATTTTGGGTGGTACTATAACACCCCAGGTAAATAATTAATATGACATTTTTATATTTATCCATATTTTTGCAAAAAATATTAATATTGCTTTAAAAGGGATGCTATGCTCGATGGCGTACCCAATACACAACAACGATTTTCTTGGGAATCTTACGTTGCACTCTAATAATAAAATAATATTATTTTAAATGGTAGTTAACGCCTAGCCGTTGTAATGGAGGGAATGAACAGAACTAACTACAAAATGGTTATATATGTTTTTCAAATATTTTTATTCTTTACAATAAATGTTATAGGATTAAAAATGTGAATGAATCCAATTTTAAGCTTAAACATTCTAATATTCATGAAATGGTCGATTATCCACCTTTTGATAGTGAACCACTTTTAAATCCACTTTTTTACAATTTTATGTGTTATATTTGACAAAATAAAATTCTTCTTTAGAATCGGGACATCAAAATTTACTTTCTGTAAATTTTTGGTATTTTTCCGAAAAAGTTCACTTTTAAATGAATAGGGAAAAATGTTGTATATTAAATCAAAAACTCTTTTTAATCTAATTTATTTATATGTATAGATTATATTTTTAATTGGTTTTAAAGTGAAATTAGAATATATATTTTTACCATTTAATCAAATAGTGGTCATTGAAATTAATTTCACTTTGAAATTGGACATAAGCTACTATCAATCTTTTGATACATTTTGTTTCATAAAAACACGGTATTTGTTTTGACAGCGGGAATTAATTATTAATTTAATTAATTAAACATATATGTTTTGAATTTTATAAAATATACATCATTTTTTAATTCAGAATATCAAATATATCTTAGGGTGAATTTTTGGAAATTTTTTGAAATACGTAAATTTTTTATGAATACTGAAACCACTAAGTGGTACTTATAAAAACTGATTTTCCATTTAAATGAAAATTTTCCAACTTTGTGTTTTTAATTTCAAAAATCCAACATACATGGTTTTCATTAGGAAGTAAAATGTTGTTCAATGGGATTAAAATAATTTTTTGGTAAATAGTAACTATTATGTTCTTAATCGCGATTAGAGGTAATTAGTGTAGTCTAAGGTAAGAATAATGTTTTAATAAAATGAAATGACCTAGGCACATGTCCAACCCTCATTGGATGTGTCATGGACGACCAATATAATCCAGGGGTCATCTTGGGGACCCCATGGAGCCACTTTGGTTGGAAAATGACATAAATACCTTTTTATTTAATGTTAAAGTAAAAATGACACAAACATGAAATGTTTTACTAAAAAAAATTTTACAGCTGGTTATACATGTCATATTTTTTACTATAAATATTCATTGGAAAGATAAAAATATTACCTACGTCATAGTATTTGTTTTATAATATTTAGACATTAAATAAATTAAATTATTTATGACATCATGATGATGCAGTGATGACCTCATTATTTAACGATTTAAATAAAATGAAAAGATAATGTAAAAAATAAAACCTAAAATTGTAAAAAACCTATTGGATGGGTATATTTCGAACCCTAATCACCTTATCCTAGAATTATATCAATGTGGAACCTTTTAAATCCGATTATCATTTTCAAATAAAGTAACATTTCTTTACTTTCCAAGAGTGCCCCTCCTCTCCTCTTATAAAAGGCCCCCACCTCTACCTCCTTACCCACACATCGAAAGCCATTGGCTCGGCCAAACCCTACTAATATTTCCTCTACACATCCCTATATTACTCCTAGAAGCCTCATTTTGGGGAGAAGTACTCCCAAGGAAGCCATTGAGCTCAAATCAAAAAGAGTTTCCCGATTTTAAGTTAATGTCTTCACATGTGTTCTTTTGTTTCATTCTTATTTTCAAACCCCCTAAACTCTTTTTATTAATTTATTTTGTAACAAATCCAGTATCTTCAATATACTAGGATGTTTTTATAAGAATAATTATATCTACCCTTACACTCACCTACACAAATTGGTTAATGAACATATTGTTTCTGTGGATGGCGAATTTCTGTCTCACGAAACGATGATTGTTCAACACTCATATAACACCTTAAAAGGTGTCCATTATGATGTCAATATATTTATATATGATATATAATATGTTTATGTTTTACTTAACATTATTTATTTTTCTTTTGTGGCATACCTTTATGCTTTCCATTGTGGGTAAACACGATAATTACATTTTAGGAAGTGCGGACTATTGCCCCCTCAAAGAGATTTGATTCGTTAATGCCATATGTGGGATGTATAAAGGATGTATTTAAAGTTATTATATATGATTTATGTTACATATAAATTATTAATATAATTTTGGAATTAAAATATACATACCTATCATTTAGTTTTAATTCCATTAATATGACATAGAAATGAAAGTAGCGTTCATGCGTATGTACGGCTTACCGTCTCCATAAACGATGCATTTCATTTCTTACCTCTAAATGATTATGTAATATTATAAATACATGTATATTCTATATATATATGATATATATGATATCCAAATCATGAATATCATTCTGGATATAATGAACCTTTGACCACACGAACAACATGTAATTGTAAGAAGTCCACATTCGACTTAAGAACCAAATATCGACAAAACAAACATTATTAACTTAAATGTTTAAATAATGTTTATAACATGGAAATAAGTGATATAAAAGGAATAATGAACATGAAAAAGGTTCTTCAGCATGTATAAATTAACTCATGTTTATTATTCAGGAATATAAAGAAACAAACAAGGCAAGTTGGACTTGAGGTAAGGGATCATACTCCTCTCTTTCTTTTTATGTACACTCTTTTATGTCATTCCTTTTAAGCTCATATTTCTTGTGATTGGGATGTTATTTTATATTAATTATACTGTAATTTTCATTTTCATATGATGAGAGACCCTATTCTCTCTCATCAATCCATTTTGGAAGTTTTGAGTGGCGCCATTAGGCTGCCGAATTTTCGTAAGAGATCTAACCTCTATCTTTCATTTTTAAGTACTCTCCTTTATGTCACGTATTTTAAGCTCCTATTTGTTATTATGGGGGAAGTTCTTTTATATCCCTCTGGATTTACATTTTATTGTAATATTATGAGATACCCTATTTGATCTCATCAATCCATTTTTTTAAGTTTTAAGTGGTGTCGTTAGGCTGCAGAGTTTTTGTAAGGGATTTTTCATATCACTTTTATTTCTGTGATATTTATTCTACATTTTCCACAATTTCTTTTGAGTGGTGTACGTACTACCCATTATTTTACTCATTGTTTAATATACATTCATTTATGAGTATTTATATCAATGTTGTATTTTCCTTCTTTCACGGGGTGTATGTTTCGAAAGATACCCGTGTTGGTAAGGGAATATTTCACCCTCCTCTTTTTAAAATACTTATTTTGTTATGTCCTTTAATTCACATAACATTATGTTGGGATATGTTCTTCTATATCCTTAGTGATTTAAATTTTATGTCCAAGTCATCAGATAGCCTTTTTATCTCTCATCAACTCATTTTCTGAATTTTGTAGTGACGCCGTTAGGCTGTCAAATTTTTGCAAGATAACTTCTTAACCCAATTTTGATTCATTGGGATAAGCTTGTAATCCTTGAATATGTCATTATATGAATATGTGTGAATAACCTCTGATTGTTTTACACATAATATCCACTTATATTTGGTGTATTAGTTTGTCATAAATAATTATGTAATTGATTTATACTTAATCCAAGGATACCATCTTTTTATGGGACTTCATCTCAATCTCCTTTCATTTAGGAATAATTTTTTTTATACACAACCTTTATTTATACGGTGTATAATCCCCTTTGACTTTTACGTTTATCCGAAAGAAATCGATTTTATACAAAGTGTTTTACTAAATGACAAAATGGAATGTTTTTTTCGTACGTATGCAGAGACAACGACTTCTCCGCCGCCGTGACCATTATTTGAGTTTTGGATTCCTCTACAAGCCATACATTTTTTTAAAAGAAAAATAAATACCATGTTTTACTTTTATTTTCTTTTGGTATTGAAAATGGTTTTCATAAAGTTTTTATATCAATTTGTTATATTGATATCTTGTGATTGAAAAGTGGAAATGTTATGTTTCCTTTATGCATGTTTTATGTGATACGATTATGTTATGGTTCTTGGGTATTATTATGAAGACGGGTGGTTCCGTGATAAACTAAGGGCAGGTGAGCCCTATATAGCTCTCCAATGCATTTGGTAACGTGAAGGGGTTAAACTTTATGGTTTATCTGAAGAGATTTAGGGAATAAACTGTGATGGGTATTCCAAACGTAACCAAGAGGGTTACTCCCTACGTAATAATGTTATGAATGCCTCAAGTTACCTTTATGTATTATGATTTCTATGATTTATTCATGATTTTATGAGGTATGTTAAAGTTCTTATGTTTTATTGGTAAAGTATGATTTCATTCTTATGTATACATATACTCATGTTTCCATTCCATATTTTTATATCCCTTACTGAGCTTTTTATGCTCATCCCAAGTTTTTGAAATGTTTTTCACAGGTCAAGGGAAGGGTATATGATATGGTGATAGTTTCATATAAGTGTCAAGAAATAATCCATGTTTTATTTTAAATATGTTTCCGTTGATGGGAAAAATGAATACTATCTTATATGTAACCAATTTGTTTAAATGTGGAATGTAATGCAAGTTTTATGATCTAATTCTCTAAAACCCTAAACCTGAAAATATCCTCAATGTGTAATATTGTAAAAACTCAAGATTAAGTAAGGTTTAAGGTTGGGGACTTATAGTTTGTATCAAAGGTCTGTTTAGATAACGTTAGAGGTTAGGGTATTCTCTATGCACAAGTGACATTTCCATAATGGTTAGGATTTTATAAAGAGACCTAGTTTTAGATAAAGTGAAAGAGTAAGTATATCTTAGTGTATACCTTCCTCATTAGTACATGATGGTTTGGTTGATATAATCACAGTGAAATTTCTGTTTTTAGTGAATGGATGGATCTAGCAGGAACTAAAGAGACAACAGGTTTGAAGGAAACTGTGGTGGTTCTCTGATTAAGATACTAGATAAAACGGGGGATTCAATGAGGAAACTCGTGGTTGTTCTATACCAACTATCAAGGAGTCATGATCAACAACATGAACCTTGGTATGATATGTAATGAATCATGTCCGAGATGACCAATCGATGTGGAAGTTCAGGTAATAATTATAAAGGTAACCATTAGAGTTTATATGATCCTTACTTTTGAGGTAATTATGGGTTATTATATGTTATTATGGAAAATGAAAGGCATGCGATAAACTTGAGGATAAAATATTTTATGATCATTTTTTAAGATTTTATCTCATTTTGGGGAATGTTTTAAGAATTATATAGTTTTGGAAAAAGGACAACATGCAGACTGTGTGACAACCCATCGCGTCGGACAAAGCTATGGGAATTGAACCCACAACCAAAGTGTGACTGGTATTTATCGCCTACCACTGGAATACGTGAAGTCCCTGGTTATTTTGACTAATTATTTTAATCTATATGATTATAGGAATCAAGAGTAAGTTTATTATGGGTTATCTATGGAAATGATTAACCTATCATCGAGGATATGTGATTAGGTTATTTACTTTTCAATATGAGAATTGAAGACCAACTGATGTTATTTGGAGATAAAAGTTAATTTGTACCTTGAAGTCTATGTGACTAAATCCTTTAAATATTTGGGTTTCATTCTTAGTTTGGTTTACATTGAATAATTTTATGGACAAATTTTTTATCAAATGGTCCGCGTTGAACTTTGGGTTTTGTTGGACAATTTTTGGAGATTAAGAATAGATTTTATTTTTATAAAGGGTTATCCTTTTCTGTATTATCTGACCCTATACTAACCATTTAGGTTTTGGTTTTGGTTAAAGTCTAAAAACATGGGAAGTATATAGTTCTATTTTGTGGATTAGGTGATTCTGTAGAAGTTGATTATTGTGAACAAGTCTTCCAAAATGCTCGTCCTTTAAAGAAAATATGAGTTTGTGTAAGAAATATAATAAAAGTTGAATGTCAACATGATAAGTAATTATGTTTCCTTATGAATAAATTCCTCAAAAAAAAAATATTGTCTTTTAACTTTTCCTACTGGGGAATCGAATACCGTTTAACCCATCACAAGTTTGTGATTTTCTTGTGGTTAACTTTCTCCTAAACATGTTTTTTATCACTCTCCATCAGAACATGACCCTATGTTTTCTCCTCCATGTCCATGTTTTCCAACATGAAATTTTAGTATGGGTTAACTTGGGTGACCTATGTACTTCTCATTATTTATTTTAATGTGATTGTTTTGCCAACTTTTTTTCTGATGTGGGACTTTCAAGGATGTTTCTGAGCCCAATTTTAAAATTGCGAGGACATAATTCCCAAAAGGGGGGAAGGATGTAACACCCCAGGAAAATAAAGAATATGAAATTTTTATATTTATCCATATTTTTTAATAAAATATTAATATTACTTTAAAGGGGACGCTATGCTCGATGGCGTACCCAATATGAAACAACAGGTTTCTTGGGAATCTTACGTTGCACTCTAAAAATAAAATAATATTATTTTAAATGGTAGTTAATGTCTAGCCGTTGTAATGGATGGAATGAACAGAACTAACTACAAAATGATTATATATGTTTGTCAAATATTTTTATTCTTTACAATAAATGTTAGAGGATTAAAAATGCGAATAAATACAATTTTAAGTGTAAACATTCTAATATTCATTAAAATGTCGATTAAACGCCTTTTGATGGTGAACCTATTTTAAATCAAACTTTTTGGCAATTTTATGTGTTATATTTGACAAAATAAAATTCTTCTTTAGAATCGGGACAACAAAATTTACTTTGTGTAAATTTTTGGTATTTTTCCGAAAAAGTTCAATTTTTAATGAATAGTGAAAAATGTTGTATTTTAATTCAAAATCTCATTTTAATATAATATATTTATATGATTAGATTATCTTTTGAATTGGTTTTAAATTTAAACTAGAGTATATTTTTACCATTTCATCCAATAGTGGTCGTTGGAATTAATTTCACTATGATATCAGACTTAAACTAGTGTAAATCTTTTAATACATTTTGTTTCACAAAAACACGCTATTTGTTTTGACATCGGGAATTAATTATTATATTAATTAATTGAACTTATATGTTTTGAATTTAGTATAATAGATATCATTTTTGAATACAGAATATCAAATATATCTTAGGGTGATGTTTTGGTAATTTTCTGAAAAACGTCAATTTTTGATGAATAGTGAAACCACTAAGTGGTACTTATAAAAACTCATTTTCCATTTAAGTGAAATTTTTTCATTTTTGTGTTTTCAATTTAAAAAATCCGACATACATGGTTTTCATTAGGATTTAATATGTTGTTCAGTGGGATTAAAATAATTTTTTGTGGAATAGTAACTTTTATGTTCTTAATCGCGATTAGAGGTAATTAGTGTAGTTTAAGGTAATATTAATTATTTAATAAAATTAAATGACCTAGACACATGTACTACCCTCATTGGATGTGTCATTTCCGACCATGAAAATCCATGTGTCTACTTGGGGACCCCATGGAGCCACTTTGGTTGGAAAATGACATAAATACCTTTTTATTTAATGTAAAAGTAAAAATGACAGAAACATGAAATGTTTTACAAAAACAATTTTTACATGGGGTTATACAAGTAATATTTCTGACAATAAATATTAATTGGAAAGATAAAAATATTTACTACAACATAGTATTTTGTTTACAATTTTTAGACATTAAATAAAGTAAATTATTTATGACATCATGATGATGCAGCGATGACCTCATTATTTAATGATTTAAATAAAATTAAAAGATAATGTCCAAACTAAAAACTAAACTTGTAAAAACCCTATTGGATGGGTATATTTGGATCCCTTATCACCTTATCCTCGAATTATTTTAAATTGGGACCTTTTAAATCCGAAACTCTTTTTCAAATAAAGTAACATTTCTTTACTTTCCAAGAGTTCCCTTCTCTCCTCTTATAAAAGGCCCCCACCTCTACCTCCTTACCCACACTTCCAAAGCCATTGGATCAACCTACCCTTTCTAATTTTGCATCTCCACATCCCACTTTTACTCCTAGAAGCCTCACATTGGTCAGAAGTCTTCCCAAGGAATTCTTTGAGCTCAAATCAAAAAGAGTTACCCGATTTTAAGGTAATGTCTTCACTTGTGATCTTTTGTTTCATTTTGCTTATCCAACCCCCTAAACTCTTTTTATTCATTTCTTTTATAACAACTACAGTATCTTCAATATACTAGGATGTTGTTATAATAATAATTCGAGCTAAACTTCGACACACCTATATCAAATGGTTAATGAACATATTGTTTTTGTTGATGGCGAATTTCTGCCTCACGAAACGATGATTGTTCAACACTCATATAACTCCTTAAAAGGTGGCCATTAAGATGTCACTATATTTATATATGATATATAATATGTTTATGTTTTACTTAAGCTTATGTATTTTTATTTTGTGGCATACCATTATGGTTTCCATTGTGGGTAAACACGATAATTTAATTTTAGGAAGTGCGGACTACCGCCCCCTAAAAGTGATTTGATTCGTTAATGCCGTATGTGGGATGTATAAAGGATTTATTTAAAGTTATTATATATGATATATGTCACATATTAATGATGAATATAATTCTGGAATTAAAATATACATACCTCTCATTTAGTTTTAATTCTATTAATATGACATAGAAATGAAAGTAGCGTTCATGCATACGTACGACTTACCGTCTCCATGAACGGTGCATTTCATTTCTTACCTCTAAATTATTATGTAATTTTATAAATACATGTATATTCATGATATATATGATATATATGATATCCAAATCAGGAATATTATTCTGGATATAATGAACCTTTGACCACACGAACAATATGTAATTGTAAGAAGTCCACTTTCGACTTAAGAACCAAATATCGACAAAACAAAAATTATTAACATAAATGATTTAATAATGTTTATAAAATGGCAATAAGTGATATAAAAGGAATAATAATCTTGAAAAAGGTTCTTAATCAAGTAGAAATTAACTCATGTTTATTATTTTGGAATATAAATAAATGAAGAAGAAAAGTTGGACTTGAGGTAAGGGATCCTACTCCTATCTTTCTTTTGAAGTACACTCTTTTATGTCATTCCATTTAAACTCATATTTCTTGTGATTGGGATGTAATTTTATATAACTCTTACTATAATTTTTATGTTATATGATGAGAGACCCTTTTCTCTATCATCAATCCATTTTGGATGTTTTGAGTGGCGCTGTTAGGATGCCGAATTTTTGTAAGAGATCTAACCTCTCTCTTTCTTTTTTAAGTACTCTTCTTTATGTCACTTATTTTAAGATGATCTTTGTTATGATGGGGGATGTTCTTTAATATCCCTCTAGCTTTACATTTTATTCTAATATTATGAGAGACCCTATTTGATCTCATCAATCCATTTTTGTATGTTTTAAGTGGTGTTGTTAGGCTGCCGAGTTTTCTTAAGGGATTTTTCATCTCACATTTATTCCTATGAGATTTATGCTACATTTGCCACAATTTCCATTGAGTGGTGTATGTAATGCCCATTATTTTACTCATTGTGTAATATACTTTCATTTATGAGTGTTTAAATCAATGTTTTATTGTCCTTCTTTCACGGGGTGTATGTTTCGAAAGATACCCATGTCGGTAAGGGAATCTTTCACCCTCCACTTTTTAAAAGACTTCTTTTGTTATGTCTTTTAATTCACATAACATTATGTTGGGATATGTTCTTATATATCCTTAGTGTTTTAAATTTTATGTACATGTTATTTGATACCATTTTTATCTCTCATCAACTCATTTTATGAATTTTTTAGTGACGACGTTAGGCTGTCAAATTTTTGCAAGGGATCTTCTTAACCCAATTTTGATTCTTTGGGATAAGCTTGTACTCCTTGAATATGTCGTTCTATGAATATGTGTGAATAACCTCTGATTTTTTTACACTTAATATCCACTTTTATTTTGTGTATTCGTTTGTCACACATAATTATGTAATTGATTTATCCTTAATCTAGGGATACCGTCTTTTTATGGGACTTTGTCTCAATCATCTTTCATTGAGGCATATTTTTTTTATACACAACCTTCTTTTATACGGTGTATAAACCCCTTTTACTTTTACGTTTATCCGAAAGGAATCTCTTTTATACAAATCATTTTACTAAACGACAAAAGGGAATGTTTTTGTCGTACGTATGCGGTGACAACGACTTCTCCGTCGTCGTGTCCATTATTTGAGTTTCGGCTTCCTCTACAAGCCATACCTTTTTTTTAAAAGAAAAATAAATACCATGTTTTACTTTTCTTATATTTTGGTATTGAAAATGGATTTCATAATGTTTTCATATCAATGTGTTGTATTGATATCTTGTGATTGAAAAGTGGAAATGTTATGTTTCCTTTATGCATGTTTTATGTGATACGATTATGTTATGGTTGTTGGTCATTATTATGAAGACGGGTGGTTCCATGATAAACTAAGGGCAGGTGAGACCAATATAGCTCTCCAATGCATTGGGTAACGCAATGTAGTTAAACATTAAGGTTTCTCCAAAGATATTTAGTGAATATACTGTGATGGGTATTCCAAACGTAACCAAGAGGGTTACTCCCTACGAAATAATGTTATGAATGCCTCAAGTTACCTTTATGTCTTATGATTTCTATGATTTATTCATGATTTTATGAGGAATGTTATAGTGCTTATGTTTTTTGGGTAAAGTATGATTTTATTCTTATGTATACATGTACTCATGTTTCCTTTCCATATTTTTATATCTCTTACTGAGCTTTTTATGCTCATGCCATGTTTTTGAAATGTTTTTCACAGGTCAAGGGAATGGTACATGATATGATGATATTGTCAAGGAAGTGTCAAGAAAGAATCCATGTTTTATTTTAAATATGTTTCTGTCGATGGGGAAAATGAATACTATCTTTTATGTAACCACTTTGTTTAAATGTAGAATGTAATGCAAGTTTTATGACCTAATTCTCTAAAACTATAAACCTAAAAATATCCTCAATGTGTAATATTGTAATAACTCAAGATTAAGTAAGGTTTAAGGATGGGGCCTTATAGGTACCCTATTTTAATTAGTCTCAAACCCTACTTACACACCGTGGGAGTAAGTAGACTTGATTATGTTTGACATTGGTAAAGGTAAAGCCTTGGGTGACGGTGGTTAGGGTGGTTAGTCCCTTACTATGTTGTGGTGTTTTTGATATGGCTTGGGGGTGATGAATCCTTATCATGTTGTGTATTTGTGGAATATTTTATTCTATTTTATTTATTTTTGGACCTCACATAATTTATCTAAAACTATGCATTCAAATATTCTTTTTGTTAAGGATTTTTTGGAATGAAAATTTCATATTCATATTATTGATCATTTTTAATGTTGTATTTTGTCGTACCCTAGTAAATCATTCCCAAACCAAACATATTGATTCTTAGGCACTTCATCATGTCCATGGGGATTGGTAATTCCCTTTCAAGAATTATCATGGGATGTATGTGGGGTCTGAATTAGTGGTGACTAGATTTGGATTGTGACATTTGTTGTAAATATTTATCGAATGAATCTTCCCAAAAATATCATCATATAACGTTTGGATTTTTTGATTCAATCATGAGAAATTATTCAGTATCGCTATAAAAATAATACATCAATTTGTGGGAAATATATTTCACTCTTCACATCATTAGGAATCCTAAAATAATTTAAAATTTTAAGGAGGAGGATGAATCTCCTTCAAAATAGTTTACTAATGTTTGGATACTTTTACCTATAGGAAACCATATCCATCTCAAACGATGGAGAAAATATAGTGAATCATGATCGAAGAAATTTCCATTGTGATTGGATACACATATGTGTTCCTTGAATAATTTCTTAGTATTTTTCTTGAATTAGAGGTAGTATTGTCAATTTAGATTTTACCATGTTATCTTCATATATTGAGGAAACCTTAGAGAATGGTCACCATTAGGATTCAGGAACTAACTATGTAGATATAGGATAATATAGACAAGGGGTATATATATTCCTGAGTGCTTCACCATGTGGTGCACTGGTCATCTTTATCAAGATAAAGGATGAATATGTGCTCTCCTATATTTACTATCTTGATCTCAATAATGTAATTATAATGAATATGTATCACATTCCATGGATTGATTAATTTTATAAATAACATTGTTTGGACATGTATTTATCTAACATGTTCCTTTAGTAGAGATACCTCTAATTGAAGATTATGATGGAAGATAGTCCCAAAACATCTTTATTCCAAAAAAATTCTTTAGAACAGAGTATATACACTATGATTTTAGAGTTATGCACATCAGACCCACTAATGATAAATAAATTTTCATGGAATTAATTAATAGAGTCTTTAGAGGTTACCAAAAATTGATTTTTGAAAAATTTATCGATGATATTCTGATATACTCCAAGAAAAAGAAGGATGATGAATTGAAATTGAATAGTATGTTGATGAAATTGAAATTTTAAGAACTATATGAAAACTATAGGGAATGTGGGTTTTGGATGGAGGATGTTTCATTCTTGGGATTAGTTATCACAAAAAATGGATATTTTTAGACCCTTCAAAGACAAATGAAATTTATGACTATCCCAAGACAAATTATGTAGTGGTGTTACATAGTTTCCATTGCCTAATTATGTATTAAAAATGATTATTGAATAACTTATCATGATTTTAAATCTTAATAACCAATATTACTCATAAAGGAGTGATGCTAGTCTAGACTAGTGAATGTGAAGGCTTCTTCAAAGAGTTTAAAAGATATACTTACCACTACAATAGTGCTCATACTACTAACAAGTGGGGAACACATTTTAGTGTAATGTAAAGATTTAAAAAATGGATTAGGCTATATATAGATAAAAAGGAAAAATTGAGAGCCTAAATCTCATGGAATTTGTTAATGGAAGTGAAAAAATTTCCCACAAATGACATGGAATTGGCATTACTGATCATTACATTGAAAATCTTGAAGCGTTATCTTTATGGGGAGAAGTGTGAGATATATAATGAACATAAGATACTCAAATATTTTTTCACATAAAAATAGATTAATATAAACTAAAAATGATGGTTAGAACTCATGATGGATTACAACTGCTTAATCACCTACCATCCGATTAAAGAAAATAACAATGATGATTCTTTAATTATAAATTAAACTGACACCATATCAATGATGATAATTGAGTAATACCCAATCCTATTAGACATAAAAAAGAGATAAATATAAATCATTAAGGAAAATAAAGAATCATTTCTCAAATGATTGATAAACCATCGATCATGGATTAAATTACATATGCTAAAAGAAATGATGCCGTAATTAATAACAAGGTGGAAGCTAACAAGAATAGGAAATCCTCAGAGTCCAAAATGGATGTAGAATATGTAGTAATATTGGGGACATGACTATGTATACCGTCTAATATATTGATAATGATCTTCTGAATTACACACATAACAAAAAATTATATAATCACACTTGAAGAAGAAAGATGTATCAATATCTCCGATATCACAATTGGTTGGACTCTTTGAAGAAGAAGACTGCAGAATATTCATCAGTGTTCTTAGAGTGTTAGTAAGTGAATGATGAAAGGAAAATTTCAACTGTTATGATAAAATCATTACCAATAAAAAAATGGATGTTTGAAAACGTCAATAAAGTCTATTTTACAGTAAATCAAAATACATATATGAAAAAAAATATTGGTCATTGTTGAACATCTTACAAAGAAGAATCACATTATCGGAGTTCAAGAGGACTTCCCACTCAATAAACATTCATGGATATTATTCTTTGAATTAGGGAGGCTATATGACGTACCACTCATAGTTGTATCTAATTGGGATATGAGATTACACTTTAATTTTCTAGAAAAGTCCCCTACATGTGATAAAAAATAATCTATCCATTATTATGACCTAAAATAATCAAAATGATGGCCAATCTATGAAAACTATTCATACAATTGACAATATGTTCACATCATGTTCTATGAACACCAATTAATATTATACCAATATCTACCTCTGGTAAACATATTTTACAATAGAATCCATAAGATAATTCAAATGGATCCATATCAATACATTTATAAGAAAAGATTCATATCTCCGACATTATCAGATGAAGTTATTGAACCTATGAGGCCAGGACCAGAAATCATCCATGAAATAGTGGAAAAAGTAAAAATCATTCATTAAAACATCAAGGATAGACATAATAGACATAAAATCTATAAATAAAATCATAAAAGGGACACATAGGTTGTGTTTATAGACATGGTATTTCTCTATATCTCCCTAGAAGAGGGTCAATATATCTGGGATGAAAGGAAATATATGTCCCATGTATGTCATCCGCTTCAAATTTATTTATTGTGTTGGAGTTGTGGAATATTTTCAAGACCACTAATGAACCATTTCATAATTACAAGATGTATTCCATGTATACATATTGAATAATTTCAAATCGGATCCCTCACATGTATTGAATTCATAGGTGGCATAGTTGGAAAACGATCTATCTTATGTGGAGAAATAGTGAAAATCATTGAGTGTAGAGATAAATTTATAGAAAAATAATATTTTTCAACTCAAATTACTATGGTTTAACCATATAAACATAGTAGAATCATTGGAACCAGTAAATGAAATAAATGAGGGGTATCCTCACTTGCTTTGCCCATAGTTTGTAAAACCAAACTTTGAAGGTGAAATTTCACAAGGGTGGAAGAATGTAATGACCAAACATTCATTAAATGAACTTTAAATTCATATAATTATTTCATGTAGTTAAAATCACATAAAATTAAATTAATATTACAAAAAAAACATTATAAATGATGACTAAATTAATAAAAGCGGCATTTTTAGAAATTTTGGAACCTTTACCAATAGAGAAGTAACATTGCCTCTAAATTTAAATTTAAAACATTGGAATATTAAAAAATGAAGTATTTATATTATAAAATAAGTAAATAATTTTTTTAAATATAATAACTTAATAATTGATATTTTTTTCAAACATATTTCTTTATATACAAATTTATTTTTTTATATAAATATTTTTAAAAAATTATTCTCATAAAATATATTCAAAAATTAATATTATCTTATTAAATGATATTTATATTATTTTATGTGAACATAACTAATTATACAAACTATTATAAAATCATATATAATATTAAAATTGGTATTTTTAAAATAAATGATTATAGTGACATGACCCCATATTTCCTTGAGATAGTGCTTGCTATCAATTACATTGACATGATTACAATGAATGAAATACCAAAGGACATAGAGTTTAATAGTTTTAGTACACCAGATATATACCTGAGTCTTTTATTGCAAATTAATAACCTAATTAAAACATAATTTTTTATTCATTCTAAATAAATAACATTGATAATAACTTGATTCCAACTAGTATATCCTTTTATATCATTCACAGTATGCTTTTGAGGTTCATATGAAATGAAACATAACAAGAGTGAGTTCAAATGCTCAATAGTAGAAAATTATTAATGAATAAATAATGAATAATTAAAAAATTTCTATATGTAAATGTAAATAAATGTTCATAAATTCCATCAAATTAATAAACTGAACGGTTTGTAAATAATATAGAAATAAGATATCTGAAACACATGTGATTAAAATAAAAAGATATTGAAAAAAATATGGAATGGTTAAAAACTGAACCATAATCCATATAAATTACTCAATATTTATTGTATCTATATATATACCATCCAAAAATCACATGGATGAATAATAACTAAAAATAAATAAGGGAAATTCTTGATTATTAAAATCTACATTTCTTCAGTACATGGTACATTTACTGTTATGACCTTTCACAAGGCGGTTTATAACATAACATGTAAAAATCAATATAAGAAGGATATACAAATGAATTATCCCTTGAGAATACAAATTTATAAAAGGGATATCTCTAACTGGGCCCTACCTATGTCATTGTCATCGAAAATGTTACTTCAATATTGAACTATTGATTTAACTATGTGCCTAATAATATCTATATATGGGATGAGAGATAAAAATTCATCAATAGTTACCCAATAAATAAATAAATATCAATATAAACACAACATTTAATATTATATATGATTTAAAAATTGAATACACATATGATAAATGATACGATAAATTAGTGTAAATTCAATTTCAATGATCATTTGAAAATGAATATTTCATGTTGAAAAAAGCAATCAAGTAAGTGAATATAAATACTATCCATGGACGAATGAATCATAAAAAATAAAATGGATGAATAATGGTAGGATCAAAACAACATATCACAATTCAATTAAATTAAACTTTTTTTTCATTGATGAATGGAAATAATAAAAAAAGATCATTTAAAAACATACATGAGGAAAATATCCTTTCATTATGAAAAACATTTTGACAAATATTTTTATGAAAATAAATTTTAAAAATATTTTTTTTAAAATTATCCTTTTAAACATCAAATATAAAGGTTATAGGAATGATGTCAATTAATTTTTACTTTTTTTACAGGGTAAAAATAAAATTCATTTTGCACAAAAAAATGGTTCAGAAAATGAATAGTTCAGAAAGTGATATGAATATTTCATTGAATACACTGGTATAAAACAAAAAATGAATTTAATTTATGTATAATACCAATATAATTTTTTTAATTTTCTCTATTAAGACATATTTATTACAATAAAAAAGGTTTTCAAACGGTATAGATTAATGAAGTCAAGTTTTCGTAAAAACATTTTCCAAAACACATTGAGTATAAAAGTGTGGGAAATGGTGGTGATACTTGAAAAATAACATTAATTAAAATAGGAGAGGAAAATTAAAGGTTTATATAAAAATAGACATATAATTTCCATTAATTGAAATATCATTAAGAAATCATAAATTTTATTATTGTGTAAAATAATCATTAAACATTCAAAAGTGTCCCACACCACATTGAAATATTTTAAATTATAAACATCATGAAGGTATAAAATTATATGAAATTTATAATATAATTATATTAATAAAATAGATGATATATATTTTAATAGTGTAGTTTATAAACCTTACAAAATAATCGAGGTCCATAAAAACAAATAAGTCTCAAAATAATGTAAATTTAGAAGAAATTCATTACCTTGTATTACAGTTCGACTGAACATCCTTTAACATCTTGTATAATAAACTAATATTAAGTATCTACTTTCTTTAGAGACTTTTTAATGAATATAATAACTTTTATTTAAATTATTACAATTTTATATTCAATTATATAATCAATTGTGTTTATGTCGAGTGTTTTTACCAATTTTTTTATGAGTCAAAAACATCATTAGTAAGTCAAATATTTTCAATGAGGTCATTATATACCATGTATATAATTATAGTCATGATTTAATGTTAAAATTTATCCCTCAAATTTAATTAAAAAAAACATTAAATATGTTTATGAAAAATAAATCATTGTTACAATCATAGAGACATCAGGTTGTATTTATGCATGAGTGACGTTCCCATTTTTCAATGATCATTATGGAATGAAATAATGTAACACAATATCATTATATAATGATAACTATATAAAAAATAAGATTTTATTTTATCATATATACTTATATATAAAATTCTAGTGATGTACATGGAATCACATTGGGTCGAGTAGTTAGTAGTCCACACATCCATGTCATTCATTATCATTTTTTAATGTGTGGAAGGGTCAAAAAATGATAAATCTATATATTATTTATTTAAATAAAACATATAAATCATTAATATCATATAGAAGTTTTTTTTCACATATGGTTAGTTGAAACCATCCTATATACGTTCCATGTTGATTGTTAGTGAATAACATTACATTAAGTGGGATGTAGTCCAAAAATCCACAAATGATGCTAATTTTTTTTAAATAGAACGCATTAATATATATGTTTTATATGAAATAATGTATCATAGATAAATAATAAATTTCATAATAATCAGAGTGAACAATCACAGTTTTGCGAGGAAGTAGTTCTACATACATAATGATAATAAATTAATTACCAATTAGATATATGCGTGAAAATATTTTTTTTAAACATATCATAGCATAATAATAGTATATATTAGGTACTATTTATTTATAAAATAATTTTATAAGTATAAATTGGGGTTTTAAAAAGTAAAATAAATAAGACATCATTGGAAAATATTACATAAAAAATCAGGTAACTCCTTCATGATTATACCAAAAGGATTACATAAAAGGCTTTATACACAAAATAAGGAATCATGATCTAGGGGATCTATTTTTGGTAGAAATGTTTTTCTATTATGATGGAACCTATTTGGTTTGAGATGTGTGGGTAATGGAGAGTAGTGTTGTCCTTTTACAATAGAGGATTTGTACTATTTTAATATTTAGACAATGTGATTTGTCCGACATTTTTTATGATGAAAGTGGATCCAATAATGATTAAATATCAATAAAATATATGATAGGTTTGATAAATGGACATAAAAGTTCTCTTGGTCAAATGTATTATACTTTTTGGGCATTAAGATTAATGTTTAGTCCCTTATAATATTTAATTTATCATTAATTGATGTAATTCATTTTAATCACATTCACTATTAATTTTTTTGTCAAAAAATTTTGTTCTCATTATATATTATAAAATATTCTTATTAAAAATATTTAATCCATTTTTCCAAATTTAAATAATATAAGTGGAATAAATTTATTTAAATTTAATCCAATATGATAAAAGACACTGTTTGGTTTTAATGTAAAAACATATGAAAATTTTTATGTATCTCTTAGTCAATATAAATATGAAATTGATTACAATGATATAAATTTTATTAATTGATAAATATTTTATCTAATAAGTATTTAAAATAAATTCATTATTTAATTAATCTTATAAGAAAAAATTATACAAAAAAACATTTTTGCACAGAAAATTATTATTTTAAACTATTCTCTAAAAATTAATAATTTACAGAAAAAATATCTAAATAAATTGTAACATAATTTCAATTATTAAATATAAATAATAAATTTTATATTATCCTATTAAATAAATTAATGATTAATATTTCTTATTTAAACTCAGTTTTCTATTAAAAGCATGAAAAATTACCAAAATAGAAATATAGGATTTTATGTATGAAATTGTGATTTTTATTATCTTATACATATAAAACCTGATAAATGAGTATCCATATAGATTTCATTTAAATAATTAAAACAAGTAATTAATTTTGTTTATGATGGAAAAAATATATTAGAATCATAAATGTTTTAATATTACATTTTATATCTAATTGGTTCTTATTTTAGTATCTTATTAATTATTGGCCAATGAATTCAATTTATAATTTTGTAAAATGTTTATTTTCAAAAGTCATAAAATAATATTAATAATCAAAAACATAATTTCTTTTTTATATCATATTATATCATATAATAATAATTTTATAATACATTTTTTTGGTGAAGCTCTGTCTTTCATGTACTATAAGCTATTGATCAAGGTTTCTCTAGTTTTTAACAAAAGTTATCAAAGAATGTCAATTTTTCATGTGATTAGATATGAAATATTTTTGAATTAAGTACAAGCTATAGAATATATCAAATTTTTTTATTTTAATTTATTTGGATTATATATTCCCTTTTTTACACATGGTTTTCAATTCCATAAACACTCTTGAATACAATGTCATAATTTATAATTTGCAGGCTATTTATTTCTCCCCATCGTAGTTAAATTGTGTCCTTGAAATTTAAAACCCATTTTGGAATTACATTTACAGATATTAGCAACATATAAATACCACATCCTGATATGGGTTTGTAAAAAATCCTCATGGAAATAATAAATGGGATGTAAAAAGATCACCTAGAGTAACATATAACTAGGTATCTGAGTAGGACAACATTGGTGGAAGGTTGAGAAACATACATTAATGTTAATAATATATATTTACATGGGGTGATTGAGTTTATAAATAAAAAAATATTAACTGATCAATAGAATTTTTATGACTTCAATGACAATAATTTTTGTTGACTTAGAATTTCATCACTTCAACAAAAAAATGTATTAAGACAATATTTTTGTTTGAAGATACTTTTCATATTGTTGGGGAATCATTTCACTACCTATGTATTAATAAATGAAATAATTATATAAATATAAATTAATCATTACACTATCCTTCAATTTATTTTCAAATTCATTATATAATTAATATTGGTGTATGTAACACTATAAGAAACATGTAATGGATCATAATTCCCATAAAAGAGTGAAATATCTAAGAAATTATGATTCTAACTATCTTTCAATTAAAATATGGTATACAAATTAATATCTTATAATCCAAATGGATATTACTTGTTCATCAATAATATTAATTAGTCCTATTTTATAATAAAAATAAAAAAATATTTAACAATGACAATGCATAGCTCCATGGTTGGTGTGAAATACTTACCGTCCTTCAGTCATGGGTACATGAAACACATCCTTTCTAGATTTTACTGGTTATCACCTAGAATACATACCTCCTTTAATAAAAACTCAGTAATTTACTTTCCAATACATCTAGGATGGACATATTTGAAATTAACTTAATAAATAAACATATTTTCCAGTACATTTTTCAACAGAAATTAAATATATGAATTCTTATGCCATTTTATTTTCACAAAGTTCATTCCAAAGGTGATTGTTTATCCCATATATAATTGATATAATTTCTATATAATAACTCTTTATATTCAATATAAATCACATGATGTCAATTCTACATTATTCATTTTCATAATCTTTTATAATGGTTTGTAAAAAATGTGAATTATCTTATGCATATCCACTATGATTGTCAATCAAGGTGCATAATATAGCCTATTTTTGTGAACCATGTTACCTCGACTCGGGCCCAGGACAACTTATCAGAGTTGTTACACCTAGGTGAATATGTTCTAGAACTATGTCCATTATTAGTTTCTAGATAAGAATGTATTTGGAGCAATATACACAAAATCTAATAAATATCAAAATTATAGGATGTTCAAGAATTTTTATCTTCAATGAATATCTTATTTTTTTGTGCAATAACTTATATTTTACTAAATCTACTTCCAACAATTTCTAATAAAAAACCAATTAAACCTATTCTAATGACCCAACTGCATAAATTACATAGACGATATCTGCTATCATATACATTATAATGATTACAATGAACTAAATACTAAAGTACCAATAGTTTTGAAGTGTTTGTAAACTAGATACATACATGATTCTTGTATAATTAATGAATATCCAAATTATAACATCATGTTTCCTTCATTATAAATAAATAACTTTGAGAATAAATTTATTCCATCCAGTTTAACCATGAATATCATTCATTCTACAGTTCATGGATGCTTGTGGAGTGAATGATAAAAATGGGGGATCAAATATATAGTCAGGATAAAATATATAAGAAGTAATAAATAATCAATGATAAAACGAAATTTAGAATTCTAAATAACTGAACACAGAATCCATGTAATAAATAATATGACTTTATTTTCATAAATAATACGGAATCTTAATAACTGAAAACACATGCCATTAAAATAACTAGAAAAGTCAAAATATATATGGAATGATAATAAACTGAAACACATTATATATAAATCACTGAAAATAAAATGTACCCATTGATATGTCGATATAAAATATAATGGATGAATAATAACTGAAACTAAATAAAGGAAATTCAGGATTATTGGATGCCATGATTCATTGGTATATAGTGCCTTTACCGACAAGACCATTCAAAACATGGTCTACAAAAAATATGGTAAAAACCCCTCTAAGGAATATATAAAAATGACTAATACCATGTGATTATTTATTCATTGAGGTTCTCTTTATAAGTGTCCCCCACAAGGGTCACGCCAAGATAAAACATTATTATATATCGAATAATCGATTTAACAATTCTTCATAACAAAAATCAATATAGAGTAAGAGATAATGATTTATAAATATTTACCTAAATAATAAAATAACTATCAGAGTAGACACCATATGTAATATGATATATTGATTAGGAAAATAAAATATTCAATAAAAATGATGTGGTAAATTAGGGGAACAACAATTTTCAATGGTCATATGAAATTTATTATTTCGAGGGGAAAAACTAATCAAATAAGTGAATTTGAATACAATCCTTAGGTAAAACAATAACAAACCATCTTGTAGAAGACTATATATTTTATCAATATAGAATACCCTCTATGGAATAAAATAAATTGTTATTATTGTAGATAAATGGATTTATTATAATAATATAATGAAAAAACATTCGTGACTAAAATATAATTTTATTTTAAAAACCAATTGAAAATAATTGTTCAATGAAAAAAAACTTTCATAATATTTTCATTAAAAATAAAAAATTTGAACATGTAAATGAATCTTTAATAGATCAGAAGTAAGTAAATCTTTATATCCTATACAATGTCAAAAGAACATGAATTTTTCATTATAAAGCTTAAAATAATTCTTTCTTTGGAAAGAGATATAATTATTCCATTGAAAAAATTGGTAAAAGAAAAGAGGTGAAAATATGTCCTTACTAATCCCGTTTAATTTTTTTTCAAACATTTTAATAAAACATGGTTTTTTGTTGAAATGGGTCTGTTAGATTATATAGATAATTGATTTTGGGTGTTTAAGAAAAAAAATTCAAAAACACCTTATGTACCAAATAGTTGGAAAATGGTACTAATACTTGAAAAAGGTGATGAATTAATATTGTATTGGAAATGTAAAGGGATTATTCAATAGTGGTCATATAATTTTTTCAAATTGAAACACCAATGAATGATCCATAAGTTTTTTGTTCAGGAAATTAATTATTACACATTCCCAAGGGTCCTATACTAGTTAGAAGAAAATTAAATCATAAACTGTATTAAAGAATATAATTATCTGAAATTTCAAATTTCAAAATATTATGGATATTAATTATATAGCTTATAAAAATAAAAGTATATACACTGTATAAAATAAAATAGGTTCATAATAACAAGTATTCTCAATATAATGTAAAATGCAATGAAATACCTTACCTTGTGTTTACATTCAGGATAACATATTTTAACATCTGGAATATTAATCATATTCTAATTAAATACTTTATTGAGATCTTTTTTCATTATAATAATTAATTTTATTTAACTGGATATCATGTTATATAAAACTAAATATTCAATCATGTTAATGTAAGGTGTTTTGACTAAATTTGGGTTCCGTGTAAAAACAATTGGTAGGTCATCTACTGTCAAAGGTTCATTATATATCATGTGAAAAATAATAATCTTGAAATTGTTTTCATATTAATACATCAATTATATTTTTAAAATAATCATTAAATATTTTTAGAAAAAAGGAATCAATTTTACAATAATGAAGATGGTAGGTCGTACATATGCATGAGTAATGTTCCCTATTTTCATTGATCATAATGGAAATAATGACTTTCCATAATTATCATTATATCATTAATAAAATTTTATTTAATCATATATACATATATGTAGAATTATGTTTCTGTAAAAGGAATCAAATCTAGTCAAGGAGCTGTTAGTACACACATCTTGGATGACATTGTATCTTTTTTTTGTGTGAAAGGGTAATAATGATATATATATATATATATATTATTTCTAGAAATATAATTATGAAATGTATATAAATTATAGGTTTTTAGGTCCCATATTATTAATTAAAACAACTAATTATATGTTCTATGTATAGTGTTACTGAATCGAATCACATTGAGAGGGTAGTAGTCCACACTTCCACAGATTGTGTTATTGATTTCCACAATATGAAAATTATAATGATATGTGATGTAAACGGATTAAATAAACATAAATATATAAAAATACAATAAATGAAATATATAATTATATTTTATATAAAAAATTCCCCCATTGGAGGTGGTATTGAAAAAATGAACATTCATCATTTCGTAATGTAGTAGTGTACCTTACACAGAAATTTCCAATTTGTAAACCATTATATAGAATTTTATGAAAGTAAAATTTGAACACTTATTAGAAAAAAAATATTATTATTTTAATTTTAATATTATTTATATTATCCGGGAATAAGTCTTATTTATGGCTTGGAGAGGTCAATGAAAAAATAGAGTGTTGAAAGACATTACCTGAAAAACAGGGTAACTCATATTAGTTTATAACAAAAATCTTCCTTGGAAGTATTTATATCCCATGTAATGCTTCAATTTTGAGGGGTGGTATTTTGGTACGATATTTGTGAAAATTTTGGAAGGAAACTTGGTTTTAGATGTGTGAGTAATAAGGATAATTGGTGTCCTTTTATATTTGAGGAGGAGTTTCACTCTTGTAATACCTTCACAATGGTATTTTTTCCATTGTTTTCATGTTGAATGAAAACCCAATAATGCAATAATTTTTGTAAAATAGAATATATCATTGATATATGGAAATTGAATTGGCCTTCGACAAGAGTATATGTCATTTTCATCCTTAAGTACATCATTAAGTCCATTGGTAATCTTTATCTAACATTATCGTTTTAATAAATTTTAATCACATTCAATAATATATTTTGGTCAAAAATAATTTGGACAATGTATGAATTATGAATAATAATTTTTAAAAATACGTAACCAAATTTTGAAATTTTAATCAATGAAGTTGTATATATTTATTAAAATTTAATCCATCAGTATGGATAACAATGTGAGTTCTAAATTAAAACCATCCCAAAGAATACAGTGTTTCTTCAAATAAATTTCGAAGTGAAATTTATTCCTATGACATAATTTTTATTTCTTGATAAATATTTTTTATAATAAAAATTTAAAACTAAATAAAATTATAATTTATCCTTATATATAAATTAGATTAAAACAATGTTTAGAACTATAATTCAGTGTATGTAACTATTCCTTAAGAAAATGTTTTGATGAAATATTACAATTAACCCTAACATAATTATAAATTATAATATTTAAAGAAATTAACTTACATTATTAAATTAATTAAATATTCCAAATTATTATTTAATATGGGGTATCCCTTAAAAGGAGGTAAACATACCATTATAAAAATTTGTGTTTTTATATGTAAACAAGGGTGTGTTATTATATTATGTACATCAACTATAATGGATCTATATAAATATATATATATTTGAAATAATTAAATTATTGTAATTATTCATTTTAGTTAATGAATTTTTTTTGGATGTGTAACAAAATATTTCATTTTTATAACAAATTAGTTGATATTTGTTTTTCTCATTAATTGTTAACTACTGATTTCATCTTCAGTTTCATTAACCCATAAATATTCAATATTTTGTTAGAAATATTAATACACAATAACAAATTATCTATTTTATATAATATAATAAAAAAATATTAATTTTTATTATAATAAATAGTCATTTGGTGAAACCAGGACTTGCATAGAACACCAATTATTGATGAACGTATCTCTTGCGTGAAGCACATGATATCAAGGAAGGTCGATCTTGTGTGTGATGCAATATAACATCTATTGTGTTAATTAAACATCATTGAATACATTATATCTATTTAATATTTGAATTTATTAGGTTAATAACTTCCCTTTTAATAATCAATGTTGCTTATCATAAACACAATTGAATAAAAAGTAATTATTTTGAATTCAAGGGTGTTACAAATATGAATTTAATTAAATGGTTAATTTATCAAATTGGGAAATTATTTTTTTAAAAATATTGGTCTAATTTATATGTTAAAATATGGTCTGGGTAATTTTTTTCAAATTTTTTTATAATTTGTTTAATTGTGAAATTCAATAATTTTTAGTACAAGAAAAATACATGAATTATTGAATCCTGATAAAATTATGGATGATTTAAGTACCTTTTGATGAAAATAAAATTCACAAGTTACTATAAATAGTCACATGATTCTAAGATATCCTTACTAATGATCCAAAATTATAAACAATTGAATTAAATAATCAAGAAAACATCACTCCCCCCCCCCCACAAGAAATACTACCCATCACCTCCTATTCTACCCACATCTCAGTATGCTTCATGATTTAATAAATTATTCTCAATCATATTCCCAGGTATCTCGACGAAATATAATATCTATCAATCTCATTAAAAGACCATTCTGAAATGCCCCCATAGAGGTTCCTAAGGAGAAGGAATTCAACTGCTAAAATCCTCTTTAATTTTCATTTATCCTCTTTTCTTTTAATTATATTTTCCTCCTCAACTCCCAAAATACAAGATAGTAGATAACTCATGTATCAATTATATATATATATATATATATATTATTTTTTTTATTTTAATAATCCATCATCATTTATCATTCCAACATATTTATTTATAATAATGAAAATATCATATGTGAAGTGTAGATTTATCGTATTCAAGGGTTATTGGTTTTAATGTTATATTACCACCTTCATGGCTTTTCATAAGAAAAATTTTATGAATAAAATAGATTATAATATATTTATTACAACATATTTAATGATACATAACCAGTATAAATACAAAATATTAACTAATAAAGAAAAATTAGTTCGTGATGATATGAAAACACAATAATAATCTAAAAAATTTTCATTAACAGATTATTTAATGAATCAACTTCACATATTTAAAAAATAATATTTAAGGAAATTAAATATAATATATTTTCTAAAATAACATATATCATAACTTCTAGATTACTATTCTCATTTTACATGACATTATATACACATATACAAGCGAACTGATCAAGAAAAAAAGTTAATGAAGACACCCAACCGGTGAAATTATATATTTTAAATCATAAAAATTGAAATATATTAACTAAATAAAATTATAATTATCTAAAAACCATTATAAGAAGTTCATAATTAATTAATAGATTGATTTAATTTTATTATCAATTACACTAAAATTAATTTTAGAACATTTTTTAAGATATGTTATAGTATTCATTCTAATCTTCAGTTTTTCCCTCGGTTTTTCCATTCTAAATCTTTTATCCAATTAAATAATCCTTTATTATTAAATAATAATTCAATATTATACTTATCTGTTACAAATTCATGTATATTAGACATATCATTATTCTTCTATGCTGAAATACATGTTTTAAAGAGGTTCTATTCTCAATTCGTCTCGATAAGTATGCCCGATTATTGGGAACATCCCCATTCATCACCTGAATTCATGTGAAATCCATAATATAGTAGTCATATAATTATTCTTTTATGATTTATTCTTATGGTAACCACCTTACTAGGATTTTTAGATCTTCAAATTGTTCATATATTCTTAAGGATATCCTATGATTATATAGGAACTGAAGGATGTTAGGGAATCATTATGTAGTTGAAAACAATGATGCTTTTATCCCATCTAATTGTGTAACATATATTACAATGAAAATATAATATATGATCCATGGATTTAATATTATGTGTAATTTTGATTAAAAAATATATTACTAAGTGTAAAAAGCTATAGACTCTACAAAGAAGGTCATTGAGAAAGATTACACTCAAGAATAGACACATAAGATTGTATATTGGTAAAAATTAGTGTCAAAGGGACACATAGTGTAATGTGTGTATATTTATGTATTCCCTAAAATAGAGAATATATAATTGTCTATGTTAATTCATGGGAATGATACCTTAGGTTTCATTACCTTGAGTCATTACCTGAGGGGTTCAATGGAATCATGTATTACACAACGGATCTTGGTACTTTCAGTGTGACATCGGGAATATTATTGTAAGATTAATTCCATGAGGCTTATAGTGGGGTCAAATATAATAATAATGATGTAAATGGAGTTATTATTATCCTCGTGACTAAAATATGTGGGATCCATTCATCTACATTGTAGGTTAATCGAAATTGAGTTGTTGGAATACCCATAGACATGGGCGGGATCATCATCTTTGTATCATCCCCTTTAGACTTCCACTTTATACTTCTTATTGATGGAATATATGAGAAGTACATCTAAAGAGGACTCCATCAATTCTATCAAACCCATGGTGTGTATTCTACTAGTCAAATGTTATATGGATCCTTCAATCATGATTAATAGACTATATTTATAGTGTGACATTTCATTGAGATTGTGTGTTATTTTAGTATATTTAGAAATTCTTTTTATTTTTATAGAAACAATCATGTTTTGAGTTGACTATTTTCTTCTTTTTATATCATTGTGTATTTTTGGTTTTATATGGGGTAATTACATAGTAACCATTGAATGATATATTCCTTCATGTATTGTGTATTGTGTAGATGATCAACCCTTCCACAGAGTCAAATTGAGATAAGGACCAAAAATGTTTAGTGGAACGTGAGGAATGTGGTGTGGTAATGTGGCCATATTGATAGTATTCCCCTCCATTAATTTCATGTTTTTATTTCTTCAAAATAATTTATTGGAGGTTTATTGTTTTCCTTTTTACATTCATATCATTTTTATCATCCTCTAGTTGGGGTATTTTGATGTATGAATGCATGGTTAATCAGTTTTTTACATATTTCCATTGCATAGAATTGGATATGTGTGTATGCACTCATAATTTATTATAAGGAATTTCATGTTATTAATATTGATAGAAAATTCTAGTCTTTATCTCCTCTCATATTGGAGTTGGTAGTGGGGAGCCGTGAAATAGGCATCATTGGGACCTATTCTGACATAGTGTAATCAGAGGTAGTGGGTTCTAAAT
The DNA here is from genome assembly GCA_963277665.1 of Viscum album. Classification (NCBI taxonomy): domain Eukaryota; kingdom Viridiplantae; phylum Streptophyta; class Magnoliopsida; order Santalales; family Viscaceae; genus Viscum; species Viscum album. Next base: position 7,155,540 of record OY728129.1, read on the forward strand.
TTGTACAACAGTCATTTATATTAGTTTGAAGAAATGGTTTTATGGTTTTTGAGTTATCCTTTTTTCCCATGAATCCATTTTAGTTGTGTTGGAAAACACATCCATACATAAGGACTCTAAGGAACTAGATTTAAACATGGTACAAGTGGATAGTATTTTGTTGGAAAAAATTAGTACATGTATTATATAGTATTGTGTTGTGGTTTATATTTACTTGGGATTCATCAGTATAGGAAATATTAGTTAAAATTTTATAACTAGTTTATTTCAAATACATCCCTAATGTATTTGATCAATGATTTAATATAAGGATATCAAGGTTGATCCCCTAACTGCTAATGAATTGATAAATTGATATATTCTAGAGGTGTTTTATCCTGGTTTTGCATAATTTATACCACCACCTATTGAGAATCGTATGGTAACTGAAGTAATAAAATTTGAGTTTTGATGTATAATAATGCTTACAATGTTCCAATGATAGAGACCCATTATGATCTGAGGGAAGGATGAACAATATGTGGATGGGGATAGATTTGAGGAAGTGACATGAGTTTTCTATCTTATGAGGACACTGGAAGATTAGATGGTTGTCCTATCTGCTGGACATATCCAAGGAACATCAAGATGATGGGGTGATATAGTGACACAGTCATAAGGTGATTATACTATTGTCAGTTGAGTGTTTTGGTGCCTTTCCAGAGTTTTCTATATATCTATAATGAGGAGTGTATACATATAAAATATCATTCATATTTAGTAGTGATTGATGAAAATGGTTAGGTTTTCATCATGTTTAAAAAACATGCTTAGTACTCAATGCATGTGGATCATGATATGTTACTTCAGTCTCAGAACATTTACTATGGACTGCATACAATCATATTTGATAATGTTATACCTCGGTGAATTCCTATATTTTTATCAATGATAGATTAATAATTTATGGATGAGAGTATCCTAGATAAGAATACATTAATTTATGTTGTATTAAGTGGAACACAAGAGTCGTGAAATCATTAGTAAGGATCCAAACTCACTCCAATGGACACAAATGATTGATTGTTTTTTAAGGAGGCGATATCTAGATAATGTTTCTCTGGTTTTAGACACATCTAATAGTTATAGTCATCCAATGGAGTGGTGGTGATGCTATTTGGATGTCAATAGACATCATTTATGTGATTTTATATCCCACTTTGTTTATGATATAGGGATAGGGGATATTATTCATAATTATAGGTTGTTATAGGAGTACATAGGTCTACAAGGCAGAAGATGTGGAATAGGATGGAGTGCAGATAGAGGTGGTAGACACTTTGAAAATTTAGCACTACCACCCAGGTGGTCTAATCAAGGCTCAAAGAGCTATAAGATATGGGTGGGGGATGTTATAGGTGGTAAAGTCCTTGGTTTTCATCATAGGTATGTAATTTTTATCTATATTTCAATCACATTAATTCTAATTTAGGTGATGGATGGGGTGTTTCCGCAATGATGGGACATGTTTTTTCACTATGGGTGAAAGGAAAACATTGTAATATCATGATGGAAACATAAATGGGATGGTATAGGTGATGACTCAATTTTTTTCCAGTGACACCGTTAGTGTAGTCGATGATAAGTTTTTTCCATTCCATATAGTGGTGGTGGAGTATAAGTATTTATATCCTAGGGATGTTCAATACTAAAATCAACACTAAGGGATATACTGATGCATTGATCTACACCTCAAGATTATCTAAGAAAATATTATAGAATATCATATTGATAACATATATCATTATGAGTATAGGGTATAATTAGAATACATTCAGTTAAATAACTTTGTTAGGACATGTATTTCACCGTGGGACGCCACATTATTATTCTCCGAGAAACTGGATCATATCTTGATGTTATGGGTGGAATACTATCCCCTAAACCAGATGAACATAAAGAACTTATATCATCTACTATGGATATCTTTTCAATTTTATTTACAGAGAGGGTCTTGATTGTTCTTAATGATTGAACACAGATCTGTCTAACATTAGTTGAATGTAAATGACAATGATATACCAATAAAGGCATTCAGATTCTATTATTAGAACTATGAGTAGATTTTATTTCCACATACTATGAAAAAATCCTCTATATATTTAATCAGACTCATTAACTGGATCTTCTAAATATTCATATAATAGTTCATGTGAGTCTTCATTGAGGTTATTATAGAGTAGTTGGGGTCCAAGGAGGTATATAAAATAAACATGATAGTCATTATGGATATACATTAACATAACCATATTTAATGTAGTCTCTCAAAGATCCAGTTCTAGACATTAGTTGTCGACTTATTGGGATACTAAATCACAAAGGATAGTACCTCATTGGACCTAAAATGGTCAGGTTTGTTCTAGATTGTGATCATAATAAGAGAATTATGGAGTTGATAAGATTACATGAGTTGGTATGATACTATTAGAGATTCATACATGATTTATCTATGATATCAGCTCATTCAAAAGACAATACCTAAAATGAATGTATTTCGTATGGATAGAGGGTTACCAGTAGGATTTCTAGGATTTGACATTGAGTTTTACCAGTGCTCTGATCATGATATTTCAATATGTGGTTGTTGGGTACGTAGTGTTATGCGCAAAATCAGGGAATGATTTTGGTTGTATTCTTAAATAGTTACAGTCTATGATTTTGAATGGTTATCATTAATTTATACCACATGAGAAGAAAATAAAAAATCTGATCGTCTGTTAGTATATGTTGTATTAAAACAGTAGATGTAGAGGAAATACATTATGGGTGACAAATTTTTGATTTATTTTAATCCTAAGATTCTCAAGTACATATTATCATAGAAATATCTTAATCAGAGACTGATAAAATTAATATATTTCTTTTACAATTATGATTTGTATATTTTATTTATTTATGGTATGGGGAATGTGGTTGTAGATTCGCTTAGATGAATATATTGTTCATAGTTTCTGAGGGATGTGTCATTGATGTTGGCCTCATTGCAACTATCATTTATAGATGGGTGATATAATAGCCTATCATTAGTTAATATTTGTTAAACCAATTTATTTATAGTCATTTTGGGATGAATATCTTGGTGATACTGACTTTGATACCCTTTATAGTAATATATCCAATGTACATGGTAATGATAGAATTTATGAAGCTAAAGATAATTTCATTATTTTTAGAAATTTAATGATGGAACCAATGATGTTGTTAGAGGAGATTCCAATAGAGTCTCATAGATCTCTATTGGTGGTACATGATGAGGTGGAAAGGATGTTTCATACCTATAACAATTGTTTTATATGAATGTATAAATAAGGGAGTATTAGTGATTATATCTAAATGAATGACTTTTCCACAAGTAATGGTTGAGAACCAAGTTCCCGATAGATTAGGTTAACCACATGAGGTTCAGGAATGGATGTCAGAAGTTTTGTCTAGGTGAAATGATAGAATATTGGTGATCATTGTCCGACTCACCAATTCTTCCCAAATATCAGCAATTTGGGAGAAGTGTTTAGAGAGGAGCTTAGGATTCCTATAACTGTAGGATATATTCTATATCTATGGAGTTCATTTGAATTTTTTTTACAATGACCCTCAATTAAAATCTATATTTTTAATGTATTTCAGGATCATTTGGTACACATATGAATTTTAATATGCCTTTTCACCCTCATACTGAAGGCTAGATTGAAGGAAATGATGTTATCTTTCATGTTAGACCTTGACCGTATTGGGTGGATCATTGACCATTACAAGATCATGAATAAAACAACAACTACTATTCAACCAACGGTATAGATCAATTTGAATCATTTTAATGGTGACCTTATATGATAATACTATGATAGAATGACCTAGATGTGTCAACAATAATGGTTTAGATATTTTGAGATCCACATTGAATAAGGTGAATATCATCAAATAACAGATAAGGACTTCTAAGCTCCATTAAAATACATATGCTGGCCAATGATTGTATCCATCAGTGATTGTGGTGGGAGACCAAGTATTACTATGGGTTCACCACGATGTGATTTTTTGGATATTTGGACTAGGGAAAAAAACTATGAGATTCGTTGGACCTTTCCAAATTTTTCATAGAGATGGTGACGTGGAATACCACATAGAACTACCACCAAAGTTATAATTGGTAATAATGTCTTTAATGTGTCACATATGAAGTGTTACATTGATGATAAATAACATAATATTTTCTAGGGAAATGTGGAAATTGAGGATGCATCTACCATTACTATGTACCTGAAAAGGATTGATGATCAATAAGAGAGGATTATCCTTTTATGATTTATTCTAATATTTCATGTCTAGTGAGATCATATAAATATTCCTGAGATATCCTATGAGTCATAGTCCTAGATGTGATATTATTACCCATGTCTTTTTGTGTAGTCTTTTGTTTTTCCTTTCCTCGATGTAATGATCCATAGTGAGGATAATTTAATCAGTCTAATTTTATCATGTACTAGTTTTTAAAAATATATGAATTATCTATAGAGCTAGAGGATGATGAAATGTCTGATTCCAATACCCAATTGGAAAAAATATAATTTTCATTTATATTACATGAACACAAAAATAAATTACCTAAAGAAGTTGAAAAAATATAAATTTATGGCCACATAAAAAATATGAAGATGTTATTTTGTTCATAGAATGTGTTTTTTAAGGAGTTATATAACATAGTTATTCAATATATGATAGGATTGAAGAGTGATTGTGGGTGAACGTTGAAAATAAATAAATTTACTATGTAAATTTATTTAATTAATTACTTGACCTATTTATTATATATATATAATAATATATGGATGAATCTCTTGGTTAGAAATATAAACACTGAGATCCAAGGTATTAGTTGGTGGATCATTAATTGGTGAATGAAAATCATATTGAATATCATATATTAGTGCAGAACAAGATTTTATGATCTCATCAATGATAATAAAATAGATTCACTATTCATATGTGATAATTCCTAATCATGGTAGAACTATTTTTTGGATTCACTCATCGTGGTTTATTTCCATGAATAACATTAATTAATCAACTAATGGACGGATTCGTGGACCGGTCATAATGAAGGATGGGTTTTTATGTTGGGATTTATTAAGATAATTGTTTATTTTTTTAGTACCCATTTATAATTATAATTTATATTAATGGGGTACATGTTAACACATTAATGTTCAATTCAATATTGTTTGTTTTTTCAATTTCATCATTTGTTATTGTCAGTTTATAGTTGGTGTTTGTTTTGGAAGGGAGTTTTAAAAACAAGGAGAAATCAAAAATTGTGGACATGATTCATGGATAAATGGTTTTATATCGAATATTTTAGATTTTATCAATGATGATATTGATATATGATTGATGATTCAGTGGATCAACTAGATTTTTATATACATTATATTTTTTTCATTGGCGTCCGACATCAGACGACGAGTGACATAAATTACATAACTGAATCCAATGGATTATGCATGATGTTTAAGGATGAAATAAATGATCTAGATGTTTTTATTAATTATCTAATGAAATGTATAAATAAATTTAGATCTGGAATTTAATCTAATGATATAGGATCCAGATCCATGTATCTATAAAATCACAACACACAGAGCTTGTAATCTGGGAACACACACTATGTGGGACCAATGTTCAGACACTTGATTTTCCTTGAGAAGATATGTATCAAATTGTGTGTGACCTATAAAATATGGAGTGTTACCCTTTAGTTGATCTATGGTATTTATCATGGATATTACATTGTCATAGGAATATTCACACCTAGTTTTACACTATCACAGCCTTCAAAACACAGACACCAATGTGAGTACATAGGATCATATAATTTTTGTACATAGAAATGTACCTAATAGCCTTATGTATAATAAGAAACATATTTGTGAGGATGGGATATATCATGTAGTACAAGTATATGACTTGAACACATTTAAATATGGATTAGATCCCTTTTATTCTTTGAATTAGACACCTTTTTTAGACCATTAATATAATACATTCCCTAGAAGATAGTATTATATCACATCCATAACCTAATATTGTGATCCCTCTAGTGGTAATTAAAAGATAGAATTGTCGGAATACTTCTATGGAGACAACATTGGCACCCTATATCAATTTTTCCCAATGTTCATTTATTGGCATATTCATAACCAACCCCACGTGGGTGCTGATTCTATATTTATTATGTCAATACAGATTGAGTTGTTTTTATAGTGTATCTTCATGAGAGTGATCCCCATATGTATATGATTCTATTTATAATTCCATCACATACATCTTATGATGAGACCCGATGATTTGTGCATCTTAGTCGAATTCCATTAGTGCTCTCAGACTCATTGAATGTGTTCTCCTAGATGAGTTCTATATGGGATCTCTGAGAAGGATCCCTTTACTATACTTATTTTAGTAACATTACATTGAGAATTTGTGTCTTTGTTGAATATATCTGGATATTCTTATTATATGTTCTACATATATATTCTATTGTTGAGAAGAAAACGTCTCATGTTGTTATATGCCTAGTGATTATAGGGTTTCATATTGGGTATTTCTATACTCACCCCTACATGGGATCTTCCAACAAGTGTCATGGCTTGTGAAGACAATTGGACATTTGATAGAGTCCCGGGGGACCATGTGTAGGTAGTGCTTTGTAAGATGGAAAGACTGATGTGTGTTACTATAGTCATATTTAATGACATCCACTTCTTTTCTACTAGGTTAAAATTGCTTCACACTCGTTGTGGTTGGTGATGCACATGGATTTTGCTAATATTTTTTTATGGAATTTAATTTAGTTTATAATAATTTTCTATATACTTCTTGTGTTTTTTTGTTATTTTTGTAGTTTTTTATAATTTAGTTTTTTATTTCTAGTTAAATATATATTAATAATATTTATTTATATATATTTTTACAGTTAAATATTTATATTAAATTTTGTATATTTAATATTTGATAATTTTTAGTATTTTAAATAATATTGGTTTTTTATTATTTGATTATTTCATTAAATAATTATATTAATTTTACATTTAAAATATATATATATAATTATACATAATTTTATTTAACAATACTACCTTTATTAGTATTATTATTATTATTATATAACACATAGATAGTTAGATAATTTTTTGAATACAATTTTATTTTTCTATTATGAATTTTGAAGTTGACCTTTTTTCTTCTATGAATTCTATAACAACAATAGAAATCCTAAGGTGAAACATGTTCACCCATGCCTCTGAATTCCTTCACCCCTATCCTCATTTCCTTATAGGTTTCCTCCATTGTGAAACCTAAATAACATGGTGCACACCTCTTATATATCACACCAGATCTCTATGCCACCCACGTACCCCCTACTATTCCTCCCCACCACCTCCATTTTCTACTTCCCTTTCCCCTATCCAGCATCCCTCTAGCTCCCTACTCACTCTATCCCACTATCTTCTACCCTTCATCCCTCAAACACCATTACACCACTCTTTACCCCTAACTCTACCAGAACCTCTCCCACCCATAATTATCTTGCCTTCATCATTTTACTTCTCCCCTCATATTCTAGCCAGACCCACCCATATATGATTCCCACAGAACCCATTCCCCCCATTACCCCACTTTCATCACATCCCATAGCACATCAGGCTGTTATAAGTACCATAATCTCCACTAATGAAGCACATGGAATAATGTTTCTCCATTTATAGACTTCATGACCAAAAAGGAACATGTAGTAGTGAATCATCCATAGAATACTAATTTTTATAGCCACTCTAAGAGGTTTTAATTTCATTGGTGATCCATTTTGAGAATGGTGGTTTGGGTGCAATATTTGGGATGACTGCAATGCATGATGAGAGTGAAAACCAACCCAACCATCTATTCAGATAACAGAAGTATAATTTTAATGTTTTATCATTTAATTTTCAAAAATAAATTTTTATTCATGATGTAATGTCAATTATCGGTGTCTCAGTATATATTGTTAGGATCATAAAAAAATTGAAAATAAATTCAATGAAAACGTCGATATAGAAATAAATTCCAAATGCATGGAACTAAAATAACAATAAATGTATTATTGAAAACCCCCCAAATGAATGGCGTAAAAACATTAGAAAATAGAAAGATAATACTATATAGAAAGTTTTCTACAAACACACACATTATGTCTCTTAATTGGATGGAGAATACAAACAACAAATTATCTATTCAATATATTGAGAAACACCTCAAAAAAATGTTGTAATCAAGGATAATGTTGTGTTCTTCTAAATACAATTATAAAAACTATTAGAGGATATCCCGTTTTATAGAATGACTTCACCCCCCATTTCCCTCCTTTCAATTATATTATAGTTATAAAATTATATAAGGAATAAATGGTAGGGTGTCATTATGATGTGTCACCATGATATGTCTAAATGAATGTGGCGAACATCATTAATATATTTTCTCTTCTTAACACCATCCAACATATCTCACACTTGTATATTTAAATAAGTTCTTTTCACATCTCCACACATCCTCTCTATTTTCACAACATGTTTCTCATGTATCTATAAGGTCTCTCAAGGATCTACACCATCTGAACTTATCATAAACCATCACCTTCATCATTAAATAATATATTTTTTTTTAAATATTAATTTTAAGCTTATCAAAACTAAATTTTCCCTCACATCTCAAAAAAATGATATTTTATGCCAATGTGCGCCATCCTTGAATGAAAATATTTATTCATTACAATGTGAAGGGAAATCTGACTATCACCAAACAATAAAATATGACTTTTTTGCACCTGAGTTCCTCCAAAATCCTTTTAATACAAATAACCTATTTACAATCTTCCGTTTCTTCCATGTACTCCACTTCCATTGTGGATAAATCCACAACTGAAAGTAACATTGAAATCTATTACAAAAATCCTCTTGCAAGAGTAAAAAAACTAGTACTGCATTTTCTTTGATCAGAATCTGATTTAATTTATGAATCAACAAAGCCTCTAATTGTGAAATCTTATCCTACAAAACATTATACAAAACTTGATGTTTCGATGATGTATATCAGGATACTCTTCACCATGATCCAATTTTTCCATCAAAGATTCTCCATGTTCTATTTAACTTGTCCCACTAGACGTGAAATTTATGGTCTAGTACAATCCATAGAAAAAATTAGACTCCCCACTACCAATACATATTGATCTCCAAAAAATTTCATCATATCTGCTTCAATTCTAGGAATCATGATGGTGGATAACATGGAATTAATGGAAGGAGAGGAATAAATTATCTTACGTTCTTGAATGATGAATCATTTTAATACATTCATAAAATAATTACTTTATGATAGTTAAATTATTCATGTATAGGTAAATTTGAAACCCTTGTATCTTGTTTGCGAGTGTCATGTCCTTTATATCAAAAAAACCCATGAAAACAGTGACTATTTCTCTTGGATTTGATTATAGTTGGGGCCTAAAACCAACATATCATCCACAGACAATATTATAACAAACAAATCCTTACCCGAAAGACCTATAAATATGAAAAAGGATCCAAATTATATCATTTTTACCCAAGGTTCATGATATAGGAATCAAATCTCTTATTCCCACACCTTGGCGCCAATTTGAGACCGTAAATAGATTTTTTCAACCTATAAACCAAATTCTCTTTAAATTTTAGAGATGAACGTTCTAGTTGGAGAATATAGATTTCATCGTCAATATCACGAAGGAGAATATATGTTTTTACATCTAGATTCTATAGATATATAGGTTATTCAATGAAAATTACCATAACTCTAAGAATAGTAATCATTATAAAAATAAGAAGAAAATAATTCATTGAAATCAATACCTTCTTTCAGATCATATCATTTGACCACTAGTCTCACATGATATCATTCAACCTAGTATGTTTCATCCCTCTATGTCATGTAGGCCAATTTATTCTCAATGGTCATCATTCTATGAGGTATTAGAAGAAGATCACATGTCTTGTTTTGGAGCTGGGATTCAAGTGCCTCCTATATCAACATAATCCTTGAAGATATATATCTATTCTGGGTCACCTCCAAAATATATGATATCTATACATCTTATATCAACAAGGAATATGTAGAATTAATTCAGTGACATAATCTATGTTACAAATTGGCACTTCTTTCTATCGATTTGACTATCGTAGTCTAGGATCATTTGGTACTCTATCATCAAGAAATGTTAATTCCTTAATGGAATCTTGTTTTTCCTGTTGTTCATCCATGACCTAGATTATTATTTTTTCTATACTATCTTTCTCTGTGTCTCCATGAATCATCATTTAATCATTGTATTCACAAAAGATTACATCTCTAGTAATGATAAGTTTGTGGGTGGTGGGATCGCCAAAATGATATCCCTTCACACCATCAGTTTATCCTAAGAAGATATATTCACTGGATCTTGAGTCCAACATCGATTATTATTGGGCACAAAAAATAGTGCATATACAAGACATCCTAATGTATTTAATTGAGAGTAATTAGCTGGTTTACAAGTCTACATATCCATTGGAGTCTTTATATCTATTTCCACTAAAGGAGATCGATTGATCACATAAAAGGATGTATTTAATACATCTTCCCAAAATGACTTTGTAACTACTATAGTCTTCAGTGTCTCCCATGTTATGTCCAACAAGGTTCTATTCATCCACTTTGCCACTCCATTTTTCTCTTCTTTATATGCCACCAATATCTTCCTCTTGATACATTATTTTTGAAAAATAGAATCAAACTTCTCACTAGTATATTCTCCTCCATTTTCAGTCCTTTTAAACATGAACTACTTTTCAGATTCATGCTCTTTTTGGGATTTGAATATAATAAAGACTTCAATGACATCTTATTTCTTATTGATTTGAATCACCTGAAATCTATTATAATAATCATCAATAGAATCTACAATGTACCTTTATCCTCCTAGGTACACAATCGATGCTTTCAGAAAGTTGAAATGAATAAACTCATTGATCTTCCTATTCATAGCAATTGATGTTCCGATCAATACCCTATGTTTCTTAATCATAACACAATTCATAAAAATTGATAACAATAACATTGTAATCCATGAAACCAACTTTTTATCTGAAATAATCATTATCACTCATTCAAACATATGTCCATGATTCTTATTCCGTAACATTACCAACTCTTCTATTAAAGTAGTTGATGACATAAATATATCTATATCCATGTATGATTCTCTAATAAGAACATACATGTTATTTTAGATTTTCTCTACCGTCATCACAGTAAGGGCCCCTTTAAAAAATTTCATCATCCATTTATCAGTTTCATGTCTTACATCTGATATAAAGAAATTTTCCCTAGGATGATGTGTAATTCTTGAGATCCTCCACGGTTTGTAGTCCTTGGATGGTTCAGACTCTGTTATCATGCATCTTTAGTTTGATGGTTCTTACTCCAATGATCATCAATGTGAGATCTTTCCCCATGTACTCAAGTCCTTCTAAGAGCTATTCATATTTTTCAAACAATTATCGTCGATTTGTTTTGTTCGATCGGTTTTTGGATTCAATAATTCTGGTGACATAGATATAATTTCTTCCATCAGTAGTCGTTGATGCATCACTCACTAGTAAGTCTCCATTTCCAAATCTACTCACAAAATAATCCTGAGAGTTCTTATCAGCACAATTATTATTCAAATAATCTATTCTTACATTTCCCCCTCATACAACAATTTTAACATTTGACATTTTCATAATGCTCCTTGATTTTTACCTTCCATGATTCTTGCTCCCACTAGACCCATGCCATATCATTATTCATCTTTCCATTGAATGAGCTTCAACTTTGTGTGATGTTTTATGTCTATCTTCTTTGTTATTATGCCGAATATTTTCAATAGGAACCAATGGTATAAAATTTTTGAAGGTAAAAATGTCTATTAGGATATTATTGTTGAGGATGATCATTTGTTGATTATAGGAATGTAGAAAAAATTTATTGTAAAATCTTTATAGGGTCAGTATTCAATTTTTTTTATCCAAATCATTTACGTTGAGCGAAAAGGGAATTGAAGTTGTTTATGTGGGCAGTTACCGATAAAGACTCTACCATTTGAAAAGTGTTTAATTTTCTCTACATGAAAATTTTGTTTTAAAGTGAAATTGACTAGTACAATATAGTTAGATTATCCCATATTTCTTTTTTCCATTTTCTTCTCCATAATGCGTGATAGGGCCCTACCTTCCAAAGACAAATGGATATTAGCAACTGAATTATTGTTCTTATTTAAACAGTTCTCCTCTGCCACACCCCCCGATTTCCCTCAAACCTCTTTTTGGAAATTAATATTCCACAGAACCTCTTATATCTTCATTTTCCTCAATGAACAATTATTTCCATTGAATTATTCAATCTAGTATTTCACCAAAATTTCAAAATGTAATTTTTCTAGAATTTCCTCAGGGTAAAACCTTTTTCCTTTAATTACAATTTTTATAATTGTAAGTAATTTTTAAATAAATTAAATTATAATTTAGAGATATAAATAAAAATAAATGTTCCATAATTAAAAGTTCTTATGATTTAACAAGGAAAACCATTAAAATGAAAGGGGTAAAAAACCATAGGTAAATAGAAGGATTTCATTATGATAAATTGTGGGTATAAACTCTCTAAATAAGTCAATTACAAGGGGAAATGATCAAGGTATACCATCTTGAAAAAGGTAGAATCACCTCACAAAGTTCTACACTCATGGATAAAGATGCTTTTCTTCTGAATCCGATGATAAAAACTATTGGAGGAGATCCTCTATTACATCCTTCCTACACCATATTTTGGCCTCCCGTCTATTAATGTTTTTTACACAATTAAATGGTAAATCAATTGTAGGGTGTCAGCACGATGTGTCACCATTACTTGTAAAAATGAATCGGTCATTCATAATTAAAAACATTCAACTCTATAACATCTTCTAACATATTTTTCTGAATAAATAATTTAATGTGCATTCCATGTGTTGTATTTATTTTGTGATTAATTGTAAATTCAATTTATTCTATTTGGATATTTTTTTTGATTAATTATATTTTCAATGTAGTTAATTTATGAACCTTAAATTGGCCATATTATTTATTAGACAATTTAGTGGTACAATGAAATATAATTATTTGGACTAATATTTTCCTAATTGGTTGTATTACTTTGTGATAAATGTTTTCTGATATTTTTTTTGGTTTAGTACTTGAATGAATCTCCTAATTTATTTTTATTATTAGATGAAGTGACATTAAATAGAATAATATATATTAAATAATTTTCTATAATAAATCTTTTTCTTTTCTATCTATCAATAATTATGATGAATAAATATAAAATCCCATTAACGAAAATTATTTAGGTGGTTTGTTATAGTTTGTTTAAGAAATGTGTATCCCAGACACAATTTTATGATTCAGTGTTCATCATCATTTATAAAATTGAAAACTAATTTATTTTCTCACATTCACAATTTTTTTATTTCCTTTTAAATATAATTAAAAAATGATTTCCCTCAAATAATTTCTCTCAAAACATTAGAAAAATTGATAATTTTTGTGAACTGGACCTTGTTGTCTCTGTGGTTCGACCATGCTCAACATATTTACCATATCATGATGGTTAAAATAATTTTATAATGTTATTTGTTGTGACACAGATAACTATATTATGGAAATATTCTTTGGGAGCATTCAAATATTTGTCATAATAAAAATTTTTATGTAGACATTACATTATCATTTTCACCCTAGTGACAAAAACTCAAAAATTAAATCCATAAAAAAATGGCCCACCACATTATCAAGACAATAAAAACAAATTAAAATGAAATTAATTTTTTGGTATAAAAAATAATGGGATGAAAGAGTTGAGTGTTACATTCCAATAGATCCCATAAGACAAGGCCACCCCCTCTTCCAAAATAAGAATGTTAATCAAATACCTCATGATACCATGGGACAAGATGTGTGTCCCAACACAGTCACAATTAGATCAATCATACAAAGAAAAATAATTCATGCAACAAATTTTGAACTGAATCCTTCGATGATCAATATGCTACAATAACATGTGAAATTTCATGGCTTGAGTTGTGATGACCCTTAAATGCATCTGAAATTATTTTCTTGATGACTGTGAGACATATAATTATAAATTGGTTATCATATATGCATATATATTTTGACTATAAATAATTTCAATTAAAGGTAATGTTATGGATTGTATAGAAATTCATTACCCAGAAACTGTTTTCACCTGGGAAGTGCTATGAAGAAATATTTGGATAGATATTACAAAAGATAAAAATATTTCAAAAAACGTGAGACCAAGAATAATATTTTTCAATGTGAATATAAATTATTAGGAGAATATTAGGAATGATTAAAGTACATTTTATTGAGTTTAAATCAATAATTAACGATGTTGGAAAACTAGTTGAATGCTTTCTACCATAGACATCAACATGAGAGTGTGCATGAAATAAAAACAACTAATGACAATGGGTTATAGGAGATATATCCAGAAGATCAGAACATATTAATTCCAAATAGAGAATAACAATGTATCAAATTAATTTGATATTTATCCTAACAAACATATATAGTGAATCAAAATTAATCTCAGACTAATATAGCTCCACAATATGAACCTCTCAAGAAGTGGGTTGAAAGTATTCTACTATGTCCACCTTAGTCAGTATTATCTATATAAATATAGAAGAATAATATCCCCGTTGTGGAGGAAATTATGATTATCCCTTATCTCCATATAACATATTTGAGAAAATTATTTCTAATTATAACTTTTTCAGCAACCACAAATGATGGTACATAAATAATTAATATTGAAACTTGAAAAGACATTAACAATTTGAATGTTGGGAGGAACCTATGGATATTTAGGCAATGAACCGCCACATCTATCCATCTCAATTCCCTATTAATCCTACATTTTAATAGTATAATCCATAAAAATATCATGGATCATAGTAGAAATATTAAACCGCATTTCATCAGAAGAAATAGTATAAGGATAAAAATAAAATAGTGGAATTTTACGATCCAATATTGCATGTTAATAAATATGGGGAAAATATTTAGAAAAATTAGCTATGTATAATCGATCAAGGATAGACTCAAAATATAAAAATTATAGGCATACATGTGGAACATAGAACATAATGTCTATCAGATGGAGACACAAACAAGAAATTGACAATAGGGATCTCTACCAAGTGCCACAAGAGTTAACCTACGAGAAGAGTAAAATATAATCACATTGTGATGTGGCATAATGTTTTTTGAGATCTATTTTCTAGTTACTCAACCTCAATATAGGAAATATAGACCTATCACTATGAATTTTGACTCATCAAAGAAATTAATTATTTTTGATGATAAATAGGAATAAGTTCAAAATGAATCTCAAAAAAATGACAACGAATGAAAAGAAAATGAAAATGAGGCACTCAAGGAATGAGTGAATTATTACATAAAACCTGCTTAATTTCAAATTAATAGTAATCTAAAAAGGATATTGGAATTTGAATATGTTAAATTCATGGAAATGATTATGATGACTCACATAAAAATATATTTTTCTGAAATCCATTACACAAATTCGACACTATGATAAAATTATCAAGGCAATTCTGTGTAAATGAATAAAACTAGATGATGTGGGAAATGTTGAAATGAATGAGTAATTCTTGTTAGTAATTCGAATACCCACAGCTCTTAATTTAAGAGTCCCTATTAGATTCACTATTTTATGAAATATTGATGGATTTCTATTTGGAATAGATTTTAGTGATCTTAGATCTAGTGTATGCCTCCTTCCATTTGATTTACTTAAATAAATGGGAATCATAAACATGAATCCCACAAGGGTTGCCATGAAAATGGTAAATTGATCAATAAATTATTCTCTAGTAATCCACGTAGATATACAAATCATGGTTGATAATTATTACTTCCCTACTAATTTCATTTTCCTCGATATGGAAAATGATTAAATCATCCCAATCATTCATGGGAGACCGTTCTTGGATGCATGTATATTTCTTGTTGATGTCCATGAGGGGATATTAATTATTAGAGTTGTGGATAATAACATAAAATCTTATATCCTGATGTAAATGGGAAAACCTGATATTGATGACTATCATTTAATTTATAAGATTGACGAATGATATGCATTAGTAATGAATAAACTAAATTTCAAGTCTTTTCACACTAAATATGAGGAGTTAGTTGAATCTATAAAGGATGTTGAATTATTCAGAAACATAGTCGATATTTTATATATACAATATATCCCTTCACACACTCCATCACTCGAAACGCCTCCAACACTTGAGTTTAATCCTCATCCAACAAATATGACAAATAATTACATTAACGATTTTGAGACCATAAAAGTTATCATAAATGTTATTATTTCAATAGAATAATAAATTAAATTTATTAATGTCATATCCTAAAACAATCTATCTATAAATTCATAAAATGTGATTCAAAATGATTATTTCCTTTCAAATACTCATACATAAGTCATATGGAAGATAATTCAATATATTTAGGAATCTAAATATATTCTTAACTCATCAAATGAAATAATTTTTCAAGAATTATGTAATTAAATAGATTGATGATGGATTATTATATCCAATATCTGATTTCCAGTGGGTTAGAACATTTCAAGTATCACATATAAATTGTAGGACCATAATAGTGGGGGATGATAAATGTGAAATTATAACAACAAGAACTAATAGTGGATCATGATATTTCATCAATTAAAAAATTATAATGATACCACCATATATTATCACATTAAATTACACATTATTTATAAAATCATTTAGGTATTTTTTCCAAGATATTACTATTGTTTTCTTTATAGATACATAGGCTATACTGAAATAACTTTTACACTAGGGGATCAAGTGAAGATATTATTCATTATTCCATATGGTGCGTTATTTAATAAATGGATTCCTTATGAAATGTAAAAAATGCCTTCATCATTCAAAAATGAATTATTGATATACCAACTAACATTGTTGATGAGTTCATGGTATTATTGTTGGATGCATTCTTTATATACGAGTATTGTTTTGATGAAATTATAGAAAATTTAGAGAATATTTGAGTGAGATGCGATGAAAGATTGTTTTTATAAATTAATAAAAATACCACATTATAGTACAATGATGAATAGATTTAGTTAATAAAATATCAAATAATAGAATTGTAGATGATGCATCCAATATCAGTAAAATATCTAATATAGGTATTCTTATAGTAATTAATTATATTAAATGTTTTATTGGGAATGTTGGATTCTAATGATGTTTCATTATTGATTTATCTATAATTTACACCCCCTTACCTCCTTGTTTTTAAATTATTTCACATTTCACATAAGGCCTGAATGTGAGGAATCATTATATTTGTTATGAGAAATTTAGTAGAAGCACAGGTAAGAATTTATCCAAATTTAGAGAAGACAATTTAGTTTACCTGTGACGCAATTGATTGTGTAAATGGTGCTGCAATATGTCAAATTATGAAAAGGATATTCAGATAAAATATATTATTATAGTTTCACCATGAGTGAAATTCATCAAAATTAAAAAAAACAGAGAATAAGAAGATAAAAGTTGTCTTCTCATTTGATAAACTCTAATATCACATGCTATTCCCCAAATTCACAATCAATACGGATCATTATTCCCTATGTAGTGTGCTGATAAAGAAATAATAATATCCAAGAAACATTAAAATTATATTTTCTGTTCAATAATTTTACATTGAAGTCATCAGAAAAAGGGCACTAAGAATGTTGTTACTGATAATTTATGACACATATACCATGAAACAAGAGAAATCAATTTGGAAGTAATCAATAAAACTTTTCATAACGCTCAACTCCATTCCAATGAGACAACCACACCCATGTATTCCATTATCGTGATTTTATTTTCATTATGTGTGGTACATCAGTATTTCTCATAGGATTAGAGAAATATAATTTTCCAAAAAGAAAACCATTAATACTAAGACAAAATATTAATTTTAAAAGATTGTGCATAAGGAATGAACATACAATGCATCATAAAAGTTCATATTTTGAACTTGTGCAATGCTAGTGATCCTATAAGAAACCATGGAATTAATTGAATAATTAGCAATATGTTACTATTTGGGTTGTACTATAATACCATGAATCATGATATTTGCGGGTTTTTCATGAATTTTTATTAATACTGATGTACTAGGGGTAGAAGCTAGAAGCGCGGGATGACAAAACATTCAATCATGGTTGTTGGTATTTGTTGACATAAGTGGAATCGACTTCATTAGTCTTTTACTTAATTTTTTAGAAAATCATACATCCTTGTCTGTGTCATCTATGATTCAATGTGGGCGGTAGATTAATTATATGTGGAAAATATTAGTAATGTCAAAATTAAAATTTTATGGGAACTCATTTTTACCCTGATTATGATTCCAAGGCTTGTCAGTAGTGAACATAGTACAAACTTTAATAATGTACTATTTATGATGCTAATTAATTTTAGGGTTTTTACCACTACATGAGTACACTATATATTCCTAAGACCCATGTCGATGCTATTGTTGAAAATATCGAAAATACAAGATTTGTAAGGAAAATTGTTTTAGATCAATGAATTAGAAGTTATGAGGAGGGAAGTGTATGAAAATAAATTGATATCTAATTATAAAACTAAACCATTTCCTTATAAAAACATCAAAAACGAAATTTTTCCGCCCCGTACAATGTTTTAAACTTCAAATCGAGACATCATATCATGGAAGGAAAGCTAACACCAATGTTTTTTGGGTCCTTACACTATTATAATTGTTTATCCCCATGGTTTTATTGAAGTATCTGATTGGATGATTCCACAATTTAAGGACAATGGTATGTTTCTAAAACATTATAACACTTATGATACAATAATAATAAATGATTAATTCAAATTATAATGATTTTTTATTCATATGGGTGAAGATGTTAAAATTAGAAGTAATCATGAGGGAACGAAATTGCTACTAAATTCCATGGTATTTGTTTTATAACACTCCCACTCTTTATTTTTTGAGTGATGATAGAAAAATTGATACATATTTTGTATCTTCTATAGTTGATGATGCACCAATTATGTCATCATATTTAGTCGAACTATAAGTTACACATCATCCGACAGATTTTGAGTGCTAGAATGATGATATTTTTTTAGGGATCTGTTCTTAGTAGTTGTCACAACCATGAAGAGAATATTTTATTTTTCACAGAAATATATTCATGTTTAATGAACTCTAGATGTCGTTAATCCAATAAATAATCAAATTGAACATAATGACACAACCAATTTTTATGGTAAGTGGCTATTTAATTATCAAATGATGGACCATGCTTATGGACCTTTGTCTATATGTCTGGATGAAAAAGTAAAACACAGAACTACGTGTTAGGAAAACCATGTTTTTGTTTTTTACATATTTTTCATTTCTTTGTTCTAGATTGTTTTTGTAAATAAACATGGAAGATATGGGTCATTTTTATATAATCATAATTTTTCTGTTCACTAATTTTTCACTCATTTACATAATTTTATTTTTATTATCCTTGGTGATATATTTATTATATGATGTGGGTATGTTGTTTCCATGTGTTGATTTTACAGGTACATAAATTTTGGAACATTAATGATTAGATGAAGCCTTTTTCCATATCTTCTATTACTCATGAATGTGTTATTATTTTCTCTCTCATTTTATGTTTCCCAAAACACAAGGTAAAATAACAGAAATCGACAATAAAAAAATTATAAAATTTAAAAAATATTGTAATTTATTGATGCTACATGAATGTTGTTTCATTATCTTCATGACATGGTCATTAGATGAAACATGTTCTCCCTCATTAATTCATCCACAACATTTTTTTGATATTATTTGATTTCTGATACACTTATTTATATTATTGATAATATTGTTCCATTATACCAATTTTTTCCCTAAAATTCATTTTTTTGACACCTTTTTTATCTCATTCTCATAAGTTATGTCTTACATTTTATTTCCATACCTATGATGATTCTATCCCATTTTTTCACCATACCTTATTTCAATTTTTCATTAGTAAATCTTTACTATTTAATGTGTTCTATAACATTACATGTTGTTCCATCAATGTGATGGATGTTTTGAATGTTGAACTCTAATTAATATGAATTTTTTTAATATTCTGCTCCATTGACACACTAATCCACCCATGAATTTTCTCTGTCATGTATCACTAAAAATACATGAATAAAATCATTTTTAGGATATTTCCGTTACTCATACACTTACATACCCATTTCTGGAATTTTTCTATGAAAATTTTCAATCTATGTGTGTGTGAGAGATTAATAAATTGTAACGGTTATTTAATGTTCATTAAAGAATATGATGCACATGGATTGGAATTATCTCATCATGATCAAATGTGTTGTTTTTCACAGAATCGATATTCATTACATGTATTTTAATGTGGGAATGTAAATTCTATTTTGTTTCCAAGAACGACAAGTTTTATGGTCTTTACATAGTAACTCTCACATTTAGGGGTACCTAAAAAGTATTTATACATTAATCTAGGATCTTGATAATTTTTTATATGACCTATTGGCACTAATATTCTATATAATAAAATATTCTTGGGTACATTCTTTGGAATTTTGTCTAACATTTATTTCATTGTAATTGGAGTTGATACTCCTCTATTTTTCTACCCATCCTATTTGAATGATATGTGTCTCCAAAAAATGAAATTTTATTATTCTTCGGGAAAGGAAACATTTTTAGTTTTGGGGATTGAGATTTTGAGGGTGACATTGGTATTGACATATATTGTACATTTATTTCAATATCCATCCTTACTTTTTTCCAAATATAATACAAATTTATTTTATGAACCATATCCATATAGGTGCAAAGTCATTTGATCATAATTAAAGTGATCAAGATTAATGTTATTATGTTTTTTTACCCATGAAGATTTAAAATTCATGGAAAGACTACGATTATCATTATCCTGAATGAGAATTGGGAATGCCTTGGTCTAATTGGTTTACCATGAGTGTGATAGCAAGTAAGGTCACATGATACATCAATGTAGGTACTTGTTTTTTGAAAATATAGTATTGGGGAAGCGAAAAAATATTCAATATTGAAATTTTATAATGACGAATTATATATTTTTGTTAAAGTTGATTGAAAAATTTTAAACTTGTATTTTTTATGTTTTTATTTATCTATGGGACCAATTTTTTATTTTTTATAATTACTATTCTCATGTGTCAAAAAAAATTTGTGGGAGGGTGGGGGTTTGATGTACCTAGATATCATTATAAAAAAATAATAAACAATTATTTTATTTTTAATTATTTTTTAACTATGTCAGGTATTTTTTGGTTAATATTATAGTTCTCTAATATTTTAGTTATTTATATATTTTTTAGTTACATATATATTAATATTAGTAATTCTATCATTGTTACCAATTTTTATTATTTTATATTATTAATTTATAACATGAAATTAATTTTTATGTTTAATTAATATTAATATTTTTATTAGTAGTTTATTTGATTAAATATTTATCATAAATTAAATATAAATAATAATATATTTATATAATTCTACTTATAATAATTATTTATTATTAATTTTAAAAAATAATAATTACATTTATTCATTTATTACTATTTTTAATTAATATTATAAATTAATATTAATTTGTATTACTACATTGTAGTTGTTTAATTAAAATATGCTTTTATTTGGCACTTTTTAATTTCTAGTTCTTATTGTCGTACTCCAGATGGGGGATTTGGATGTATGGAATCATGGTTTTTTTATTATTTTATATTCCAACATTTTATGCCCCTATAGATGTGTGTGTGTGTGTGTTCATTTACATTATGATAAGGCCTCCCATGTTAGTGATATTCCTTATATGTGGCTAGTTTGTAGCCCCTTTTCTATAAAAGGTGGGCTTGGGGATCCATGACATTTTACCCATTGGGAAAGTTCATGACGTAACATGTGAAGCTAATTATGAAACAATTAATAAATTCCACACAATTATGTGAGGTGGTGTATGAAAATAATAAGATGAATATAACTAGTGTTGGGAGAGTGTAAAACATGATATTCGACTATATTAGGAAAACAATATATCTGAAATAACTATTTCAAAAAACCATTCAATTATTAATAATTATATTTAAAAAAGGATATTTTCCATTAATGAATATACAAAAAAAATTATATTAAAATTATATAATTTTTATTTGATAAAATTGTTATTATATATATATTTATCAGTTGAAAATAATCAAGGGGTGAAGTATATGGTTTTATAATAATTATTAATATTTCCTAATATTAGAAAATACAATTCATTATAAATTCTATAAATATTATGATATTATCTTGATATTATAATTACATAAATAGTTATGATTTTTTCTAAAGTTAAATATGAATTTAATGAGTGAACTTATTAATTTAAAATTAATATGATCAATTATAAAATATATGTTTTGGATTTTTGATCCAAATTTTTGTATTATTATAATAAATACTATTTTTGGTTTTTTCTCTTTAATTATGTTTTCAAAAAATTCAATTTGTTTTTTTGGGTCTGAATGTAAAATAATCCACTTTTTACCTATGAATATTCATTTCATGGGTATCAATACTATTCTTAATTATTTACCCCAACAAATATTAATTCATTTTTCCACGTTTGTATCCATTTTTAAAATAATTCTTATCATGTTATGATTATTTTGATTTAAAATGATGTATATCGTGATTTGAAACATAAAATATTTACAAGGATTTGATTTTTGTAAAAATGATTTAAATTTATTAAATAAAATCATTTTCATTTTCAGTGAAACAAATAATTTTTTATGATAATTGTTAATTACCTCTATTATGGTTAATATAAGGTACATGTTCCTATTGAAGGTGTAAGATCTAAATTATCAAAAAAATATCTATAAATTGGTGTATGTGGAATTAATTAACTACAATAAAACTTACTATATTTATTTTTAAAATTAGGGACATCATTCCTTGTATAATACTTCTCTTTTAAAAATAAGTAAATCATATTCACAATGCTTCTACTCATCTCATATATAAAAGGGTCCCTCTATCACCAAATCGATGCCACACAATAATTTATAATTCCAAGAAATAAAAAATTTAATTTAAATCCCAAATAATATTATCCATTAGTTGGTGTGTTATGAACACCATGAATTTCTCAAATTCATTCAAATAGAAGAACTCCTCAATGAGGAGTAACAATTTATTTTACGTGTGTAATAACATCTTTTATTTTTTTCATATATATTTTTTACCAATCTATCCAAATTTCTGATAAAAATATTTAATAAAATGAAAACTATTTAATTATACTTATGTGAAGATGACATTATAATATGACCAGCTCATAGACATACTCATCCAAAGTTGTTAACTAGTAATAGTTTGGATTAGTTTATTCACTTACATGAATGATGCTCTAAATTATTCAAAAGGGTGGCGAAGAAAAAAAATGAAAGGTAAATTAATTTATTCCTTAATATGTATTATTTTTTTGGTTCTATAATTGTAATATTAAAATTTTATTTAGTATTAATATACACCAATTTTTTTTACAAATTATAAAAACGTTCATGCAACAGTTATCATAATTGATTTTAAAAAAAATTCATGGAATAATCCTATATCATTATAAATCATTATAAATATTAGACTCTAGAACCCTAAAAATATTGGAGAATATGAATAAATTTCACGATGACCATTGATAATAATAACTATAAAACAAAATTTTTTGATATTGTGAACCGAATGATCTAAAAACGACCTGATTAAATAATACTAAATTTTTTAAATAAGCAATATATGTTAATGAATTATTTAAAAATAATAAAAAAAAGAAAGTTTAAGTAATAATGGATCTAAAAAAAATTTTATTAATATTTTCTTATCTAGAAGTTAGTGGTTATATAGGGAAACTCAAGACTCGATGTACAATGATTCATAAATAAATTGTCTTATAGTTTAGATAATCTTTTAATTAATTGATAGTCTTTTTTTACTCCCTTATGAATTTATATTTGATACTAAAATATAATCATAAATGGTATTTCTAGATATTTATATATCTTATGGATATGTTCTCTATATAGATTAATCGCATTCATGACTTTATTTTTATTTTTACATTACATATTAGTTAATCACCTAGAAACAATCTATATAATATAAATATTTACTATAATATGTTTTCATGTAAATAATTAAAAATATTTACACTATCATTTTATCTGAATGGTTTTTACAAGGAAATTTATTATAATTAATTACCATAGAAATTCAATCATTTTTATACTTTTTATTTCAATACATATGACAGATTGGTTTCTAATGAATGGTTATACTATATTGTTATGTTAAACAATTCCATCAATTAAAGAATCAATTCAACATATTTTTTTTAATAGGTGGGGTCCAAAATTACATTGGCTCTTGATATATTAGTAAATATAATCAGACATACTAGATTATATAATTGGATCATATATTCACACATGATTATAATGATTTTAACGATTCATTGATATAATATTAATGATGATTTAGTGATTAGTGCTGACTAGAAATATATTGCCTCTAAATTTATCAAAAGGATAAATAAGAAAACCTATGTTGGATATATGGTTTATTCCCTACCTATGTAATAGTGGAATCATGGATTTAAGAATTTGGGTATGATTATTATTTGTGGGAATATGAATTACATCCCTATGAAAATAATTATTGTTCTTAATGATATTATTTATTATTTTTTGTTATCCTTGTATATATTTGATGATCATGTTTTTTATATAGAATTTATAATTATGAATTATTCATTAAATATTAATATAAACTTATTTATTTGATTATATCATCCTATATTCACTACCATTTCATAACATCTAATCTCAGTTATATACTTTTTCAATTCCCTAGGTAAAATTTAATAGAAAACATAATAATTTAAAGGATATGATAAAAGGAATACTGTTGTTAAAATCTAGTATTTATGTTGTGTATTATTATTTTAAATGTGATTTTTGTCCATGTAAATACCTAGTCACATATAAATTATAAATTGCTGGATCATGTGTTGTATTTTATCTTATAACATATACCAACATAGTAGTGTAACCACCAAATTTTTACCACTAGATTCCATATATTTACAAAGGGAATGGGTATACCATTTAGGATGTCATAATTATAGACCAAGGACATGAACATATTATCATGAGTCTATTCTAAAGACAATTGTATGGAGAATGAGGGTTCTAGTTTTCATTTTTCAATACCATTATATTAATTTTGGGACATTTATGAGGTATAATGTTTTAGATTATATGGTCATCTCATGTTGTGATGCTGGCCATAAAATGAGGTATTCAATATATCATATTCCCCTATAATTAGACCTAAATAGTCATTTCAATATTCTAGAGTAGATAAATACTCATATTTATATTAAAAATTTTGATTTATAATGTTTTATAACAAAATTATACATTCAATAGAAACAAGTCTTCATCATTATGATCTACTTAAAATTCCTCTTCCTTATCCTCCTTAGCCTATATAATCTTTTCCAAGATTTGGTATTAAAATATCATGTTTTTATGATTATTTTTAATTAGATAATAGGAGTGTCAGGTGAATCAAATTAAAACCCCATTTCTTGATTTTATATGATAGTGAACGCATCTGGTGGGGTAGTTTATTTTGTGTTATTTATTGTGATGGTTCACATCCTCTTAGGGATGGGGGTAAAATTTCTAAGAGTGTGTTGAATTAATAGAGTACTGGTAATGTATAATTTACTTGAATTGTATTATATTAGGTATAATTTATTATTAAATTAATTAATATCATGATGAAGGGGTCATATCAGATATTTTAGGGGTTGGGGTTATGTTCACAACTTGTTGTTTCAGTTGTAAACTGAAATTGTAATGTGATCAATTGACATAATTTTTTTTTTCATCCAGCCATTAATATTTTATTCACCACCATTCATATTATCATAAAATAGAATTTCTTAATATGGTAGATTTTTAATATGAACTCCATTTATTCTAGGCGTTTTCAAATATAAATTTAGAAGGGAAAACTATCATCTCAAGTATTTCATTAATAATGAATAAATCCTCTATATTTTATCATTATATCTAATCCAATAACCAGTAATCTATGTTATTATTCATAAAACATCATTAGAATTATTTTATATACATAATTACGAAAAAATATTTTGCATTGAAAAATTATAGTACCTTCAGACTATATCTCAATGGAAGGAATTGATTTTATTCTTTTTGAAAAAATAGACTATTTTCCCCTTCATCTACTCCAGATGTTGGAATGGAAATTTTCATCTCTATTAAGGGGAAGGTGGCATTAAATATATATTGGTCTTGTGTATTAAGGTTTTTATCGGTGCTAGTTTGAGACTGATGATTTCAATATATACTATATGATGTTTCATTTCATGGATATTTCATGTTTGAAATATTTGAATTTTTACTACCACATGGATTCAATCAAATTTGAATCTATAGTTACGAAGACTAAATATCCAATAAGATATTTTAGATAAATTATTGGGGTTATGAAATCAACTTAGGGACTTTCTATAAAAATATACAATCTATTTTTTAATGATAGTTTCATTTTTTTGGAATAATTTATTCCCTTACAGCATTAAATTAAATTTGAACCACTTTCATTTTCAATATATTTTTAATTTGATTAAACAATAATATGTTTTATTTTCAAAATTGAGCTATATTTATTGAATTACTACTATTAATGGACGTCATAGCCTATTATAATCTGGATTTATTGGTTATTATAAAAAAATTGTTTTCCCCTCAAGATTATTTTCATAAAATTGATCTTTACCACTACATATTCGTCTTGTGGTACCATTATAGGGAACGTCAAGAATCTTGATATCTGATTTATTTCTATTGGTCCTTCATACAATTATATATGAACAATATATGGGTCTCAAAATTTGTTGGAAAATTATTCTTATCCACCAACTATATCTTTAGATTCCATTTTATGTTTACATTATGGATAATCACCACTCTTTTGCCTTCATTGAATAACATAATTATTATATTGAGTCATGGAGTTGTAGAGTGGCTACCAGTAGAGTATTAATGTTAGTAAAGGAAATAGTCATATCCTAAAATTATTATCTTTCAAATCATGGATAAATATATTTATAATTACATATACATGGGTATAATTCATCAAATTGTTGTTACTATTATGATAGTGGAGAAAACTATTGATCTTCTTCAGTCAAAATGATTTAATACATTGAAAACAGTGATCCAAATCCGTATCGATTGTTGGAATTAATTATTATAAAATGGGGACTTCAATAATATTGTAATTTTTTTGATAGGGAATGTTTTAGTCATTATTGTAAATATTTTCATCATAAATGTGTTCTCTTTGTACATTGCAATTAATCTAATATATTTTTTTATAATAAATTTATTATTGGGAAAACAAATCATTGATAAATAGAGCCTGATATACCTTAGGGTTTTAGTGAGATATGGAAAAATCATTCCCAATATATTTTTATAGAGTTACAATGAAAGTGGTAATTGAGTGTTTAGATGACCTTTTAGATTTATTATGTCCGTCTAAATTTTTGGGCCTATTCATATTATTTTTGTAATTTAGTGTGATAATATCAGAAAATAATTTTTCTTCACTATATTATTATATATTTACACCATCCAGTTGATAATATTTATTTTTTATTTCGAAATCATTTATTTACTAAAACCAAATAACAGGAAACATGCCTTCATCCTCTTAAAGTAAGAAATGGTTATTTTCATATGAATATCCATTAAGGTAGATACCATGACCAGCTATTTTATTTTCTATCATAATGAATCATATTATGTTGTAAAACCTAGGAATTTTATACTATATATTATGAATGGTGACATTATTTGTGTATTAATTTCATTTAAATGACAATTATATAAATGAATGAGATAGGTCACACTTTGGAAGGAATTAGTAGCGTTTTTCCTGTGAAGAATACAATAATATAGAGAATACCAAATTTCCTAGATGGGGGAGGGGGGAATAACCCCATTCTTATTGAATAATATTGGAATGGATCCTATAAAAAAACGTCTTATAGATACTACAGTTTTGATTATCCAAGTTGGGAAGGGTTGGTTCTACTCCTATAATTCAATCGATGCAGCTACTATCATAGAATTCAAAACATATCATGTTTTCAAAAATCGTGTACTAGATGTATTATATGTCTACCTAATGAAATGTTTATCTATAATGTTTTCTTAATAGTAATGTGATTAGTTATTCAATTGGGAGCCTGGAAAAACATTCATACAATCTTAATTAAAAACCGTTTGATTGACCATGCAAATTGATTAGATAATTTTCAGATTTTATAATGGAATTATTATTCATGATAATCTAACTAACATATGTAAATATAATGACTATATCATAACCTATGTCTATGAACTTTCTAAGATTTATTATACAAGGATTTTATTGAGTATCATGTGGATTGTGATACAATTGCATTCAAAAATAACATTATATAACATACATAAATATATCTATATATATATATATATTAGGTGGGGTATCAATGATTCTTAGTAGAAGAGTTTTTAAACCACCACAACATGCATTACATAGGATTCTGATTTTTTTTTACTTTTAAAGTTTTGAAGTTGAGAGTGATGACAAGTTTTCTTGGTTAAAAATAGCTCTTACAAATATTGAATAGTTTTTATCACTCATTCTAATACATGTTTTTTCTTATTAAGTATTAGTGTACTCATTAGATTATAGGATATATAATATATGAACTCCCCATTCAATTATTTTAGAATAACATATTGGGAAGTATATTTTTGATCAAACACAACTAGAATACAATGATTAGCTGTGTTTTACAATATAAATCTATTATTATCCATAAATACCGTGATGGATTACACAACCCTATTTGAAAAAATGGGTTTCTTCCTAGGTGTATTATCAATAGGAGTGATATATTTTATAATATTCTCAATCACATAAAAGAGTATATGGCTCATGGGTGGTAATAAAGAGGATTATTTCGGCAAATTATCATTCTTTTTGGATAAAATCACAACATTAAAAAATAAAAAATAATATTTATTTAGCCCTGATATCTATAATTATTATCTAAATGAGGTAAATATCAGAGGGGTCCCAATAAGGGGTGAAATTTTTTATTGGGATGATATTCCATTTGGGGAGGTCTGTGATAATGAATATATTGGGTAAAACCTCTGTTTATTTTTCCATATATTCTATTATGTGGATGACCTATATTTGGTAATTAAATCCATCCATTCTAGGTTCTTCTGTAACATATCTATTTTGGAGGACCTGTAGAGTGTGTGTTCCTGAATCTATGATGAGGGACTTCATGGTGACTGATCTATGAAGAATTAATAGTTATAGGAAATTTTTACTTGTTGTTATAAATGTTTTATTGAGAACCTTCCAAAAAAATCATTTAGAGAAACTACATGTTTCATCATCATACCCTCACCAGGAGTAACTCATCTATGGATACTATAGGGAGGACTTCTATTTATTTTAATCATGATACAATGGGGAAGACCTCTATGAATGGTATTCATATTTCCATACACATGTCCTTTTTGTATGATACAATTGGGAGGAACTCCTAGGTTACTGATATCATTACCATAGGGATAAACATAATGTATATTTCAGCTGTCTCCAATTTAATTGGACAAAAGTGATTCTATTTACACTTATACTAATAGATGATACATGTCATTAATAATAGCATCAATAATTGGTTCCAAAATCATAGAATTGTCCAGAGTTATAGATTTCCCATGAAAATAACATCTTTTTATTCTATTCATAGTGACATAGTTTAATACCTAAGTCATGAATGATTTTTTTAAATTTATGATATTCCCCATGTCTGTATTAATCATATAAGGTGACCTTCCAGCTTACATTTTAGTATGTAGATTTTTTCATGGATAACTTTGGGGATATATCATGTCACCTTACATGTATGGGTTTGTACTATGATATAATCTATTTAGATATCTTTAATAATGAAATAATATATATAAAATCATCCAAGGTATGAAAAATAATTTTAACCCTCACCGTAGTGGGTTCCACTAGGTTGTGTTAATGTGGTTCATAACACCCAGATATACATATCATAAACAAAATATGATGGGTTGGATACATTTTGTTTCATAAAAAACATAATTTATTCAAATAACTAGTTTTAATTGTAATATAAAACACATTATCTGGTATTTAAATAATATATAATTGTCTAATATAATTTTCAATTCATATAAATAATAATATTTATCCCAAATTATTTTTTTGAAATATTTTTCTAACAATTGTTACAAATCATTTATGTTTTACTAAAGAATTAATTCATCATATTTAAATATTAATTCATAGTATTAAAATAATAAAAATATAATTTACACATTTAAAAAATTAATTCATTGGTTATCAAATGGTTATAATTTTAAATAAAGTCATTTTAATATAAAATAATAACTGTTTTCATAAAAAAAATTCAATGTCAAAAATGTTTTCATAAATAATTAAATGATTTAATAAATATAGATGAATTATTAAAATTAAACTGGTATATTTTATATTAAATATTATATTTTATAATTTATTTATAGATCATTTTATGGAATGTAATTAGAAACAAAATTATTTATTGTAAAAAAATACATTTTATATCATATTCAGCTATCCTTTTGTTCTGCATTCCAATATTGAAACGAATTTGTATAATATATTGTAAATTAATTTTATAAAATAGAAGTTCCACAATTGAAATTATTGTTTAATTTTATTTTATAAATCACATTCATTTTATGTAATAATTAATACAAACTATATTCAAAAATATATTATGCATTGATGGAAAAAAGGGTAAACTATGGTTCAAACTAATGATCTAAAGATAAATATAAACGATAAAAATGACTAATTCCTATTTTATGAGTTTACAATGATGATATACCATCCAAAAATATAAATTTAGTCACATTGGATTGACATTAGAATGAGGGTGACTTTATTGTGTCTTATTATTATTTATAATAAGAACTGTTCCACCATGATAATTTTTAAGAGGGAACCCACTATCCATGATTATTTTAGCTAGATAAGACCCTTAGTATGACCAAATTTATCCAAAATATCATCTATATATATATATATATATTGAAGGTGTTTATATTCATGAAATATAACCCCACAAGTCCAGAAGAATATATTCAAATTGATGTTTCTTAATGAAATAATATAGGTACTTATTAAACATTTTCTGTATTCATTCTACTTATAAAAAATAGAAATATTTTATAACAATATAAATATAATTATGTAAAAATGTTTACCGTAATAAAAAAATTTATTTTAATTTTATGACCATTTAATCTCGTTTATATCTAATAGAAAACAGAAGCATCACTCATGTGTCGATACAGTATATCTTCTCTATGAAGTGACATATTTCATTTATAAACACTAGATATAATTGATTTTTTTATAAATGAACATAATTGATATATATTATTTTTTTAAAATATTTATGATTCAATCATTATAATATATTATATTTCTTTTAACCTTACCACCGATTCAATAATGATAACATCACTCATCTGTATGTGTGGACTACCACATCCATGATGAAATGATATTAATTTATCATTTATATATTATATTGATATTTACAAAGATAGAATTAATGAATAATTATGATATCTTGGTAACCATAATTTCTCAATAAAGTGGAATTATTATTTTACATTATTTCATTCCATTTATAAAAAATTGGGAACATCAATCTTGTGTATGTATTGACTGTCATCCCCTTAAAGTGATAAAATTTATTTTTCATCATCGCTTTTTTAAATGATTATAAAATTTTATAAAATTAAAAAAATATGATACTTAAGGACGTTTTATACTATTTATTTATTTTTTATAGAAACAAGGTATATGAATTGTAACACTCAAATGAAAATTGGGAGTGAAAATAAGCTTCGTTTCTCTAGAATAATGATTTGGAGAATTAATTGTTAATAAAAAGTGTAATTAGGTATTGTTTCAGATCGGTTCGAAATTCCCAACGGTTCTATATCTGACAATACGTTGACCTGCTTTCCAAAGGCAGGAGTTCACTGGGCGATTTGGTCAGCGACACTTAAGGACTCACATTGGCCGAGATGGTGGGTAGTCAGGCTCATCCAACACTTTTGGGGGGAATTATTGACTCTTCCAAGACTCTCATATATATTTAAGACGTATTCATATGTTCGCAAATAATTGGATTATACCGAAGCATAATATCCAAGGATTATTCCTGGTTGGAAATTTTTCAGCTAAATGCAGGGATTCCAAATCATTTACTAAGGATTACAATCCCTCATTGGATTAATGACCCCGAGGAGTCTGGAATCATTGAGACGGTACTAGTTTAAAGACTCATAACAAGGAACTCTAGAGTTTATTGTCACCCATGGGAGACAGATAACGATTTGAGAATTTGGATCAAACTTGTGATACGGTCTTCCTACGTATCCCCATGAGAGGAATTAGAACCCTCTTAGTTCAGAAATATAGTTTAACGTCATGTGGGATGAAGGATGAACCGATGTGTAGGGGGTCGGAATGGCCGATTGATGGGCTTGAACCTCGTGGATGCTTCCAACTTACGATGCCTTATCATGGATCAAAGTCCTCGTAGTTCACCCTGGAGTGTCAGTGAACCGACGTGAAGGTGGACCCAGGGGTCCGACGGTGATTGGGCTTGAACCTCTTGGAGGCTTCCTATTTACCCTGCCTAGGAGACCGAGATGAATGTCCACGTAGTTCGGATTGGAGTGGGGATTACGCTCTAAGGTATCCTAGGGTAATGGATTGGTGATTACACTCTGAGGAGGCCCATGGTGTTGATTGGGGCTTACACTCTATGGAGTCCCATGGTGTGGATTAGGGATTACACTCTGAGGAGGCCCTTGGTGTGGATTGTGGCTTAATCTTTGAGGATGCCCATGGTGTCCATTGGGGATTATATTCTGAAGAGGCCCATGGTATCGATTTTGGATTACACTCTGAGGAGGCCCAAGGTGTGGATTGAGGCTTACACGTTGAGGAGGCCCACGGTGTGGATTGGGGCTTACACTATGGGGAGGCCCATGGTGTGGATTGGGGCTTACACTCTCAGGGGGCCCATGGTGTGGATTGGGGCATACACTCTAAGGAGGCCCATGGTTTGGATTGGGGCTTACACTCTGAGGAGGCCCATTGTGTGGATTGGGGCTTACACTATGAGGGGTCCCATGTTGTGCATTAGGTCTTACACTATGAGGAGGCCCATGGTGTGGATTGGGGCGTACACTTTGAGTAGTCCCATGGTGTCGATTGGGGATTATACTCTGATGAGGCACATGGTGTCGATTGAGGCTTACACTCTGAGGAGCCCCATGATGTGGATTGGGGCTTACACTCTGAGGAGGCCCATGGTGTCGATTGGGGATTCCACTCTGAGGAGGCCCATAAGAGGATGAGATGGTCAATGGTTTTACTCTAAGCCCACGTGAGTCATGCTCGGTGTGAGAAACATGAGGCAGTAGGGAGCAGATAATCACATCGTGAAGGTTGGGCCTGTGGGAACTGGAGTGGGGCTTACGCATGGAGAATCCCAAAATGTCAGGGCTTACTATGATATGGATGCCCATGTAATCATAGCACATTGGAAGATGGACATGGCCCCAAAGAAGGACAGAGCAACACCCCCCCCCCCCACACTATGCCCTTCCATGGCCATGGCCAAGGGGAAGTATAAAGGAGCATGGGGGCTTCCGTCTGATGAGTAGTCTGCCATGCCCCGGAGAGGGGAGAAGTTCCCCAGTCCGTACTAGTGGAGGGGAAAAAAGGGGATTGTTGGGCATGGACTCCGCAATACCGTGGTAATTTGAACCCAAGAATTCTTTGGAAACTGCACAAGGGTCGGAGAATCCACTTCTCCCTTGCTTACCATGGGTATGTGAACTCAAAACGACACTGTGATGTGCATGAAGGTTACATATAACTGGTCTAGGGGCTTTGTTGGAGGCCTCAACTCGGGGCCAATGAATTGGCCAATGAGGGGGTTGCGGAGGATCAGTCCAGATTGGAATGATTGTATCTGGCATGGGGGATGGGAACTCCTAAGGATCCAACGGGCCACACAGGTGTATGAGTGGTGTCTCCCTTTGCATTTGGAGGTGCTACGCGGCTGGAGGGGTCGTCTGTGAACCAGGGTGGTCTGTGGACTGATGGGCATTCCATGAACCGAGGTGGTTCACGGCTTGGTGGGTATCCGGTGACCCATGGTGGATTGCAAATTCAGGTTCAGACTACGTATCAGGTTGGTACGTGGAGGGGTCCATGAAAGGAGTGACGACAAGGGCAATGCTGGTCGTGGGTTCGTCAGTTGGGGCTTCGCCCGCATAGAAGGGTGCTACGCGGTGCGACAGATCAAAAAAGGGGCAAAAACTACCTGGTTTGCAGGGGGTGCATCCGCGGATGGGCCATGGTTTGTGGAATTTTTGTTGTTGTTATTTTATGTTCGCAGTTCACCTAGTTTTTATTTGTTTTTGGTTCCTTATTAATTCACTTCTAGCTTCATATTTGTTCTGGTTCGTGAACTGGAACATCACGGTTTGCGAAATCCTAAGCTCGTTCCTTCGAAATCCTTCCACCTGAATCTGATCGATCTCCCCTAATATTCCCTTGCTTGTTCCCCTCCATCTCCTTTTATAGAGTGGGGAAAGGGATATATCTATGGTCATGCGACAACTTTTGTGAAGTCCCATGATTGGAAACCCAGTTTACGGATGACTTGGTCAATCTGCAACTCGCGGGGGGCTTTGAACGCACCTCCTTCGCGTACCGAACTTTCATGGGGAGTGCTTCACAGTAGCACAAGGTTATGCCTCCATTACACGAAAAATAGTGAATGCATTCGGGGCCGGTCAATGTGGTCCACGGTTGGGGCGGTTCATGATGGTGAACCGGGTTGGAACCCATCATGCTTCGCACCCGCGGAGGGCTTCTGCCTCCATTCAGTGAACGACAGTGGTCCACACAGGGGGTGCTTTGTGCGATCGGCTGCGTACCGTTATCATTTGACCGGTCCGTGGACCGGTTCGTCTTGTTCCATCCATTGAGTATTCTCTACACTCTTCCCCAATTCATTGTGGTGGAAATTGGGTAGAATATCCCTTAGATTAAAGGGGATTCTCATTCTTCCGTTTTAGATTTTTCAGGACCATACAAATGACCCCTATCAGAATGGGGTCTTATCAGATCAAAGAGAAAGGCAATTCCGATGTAGAGTGGTTCTGAAACGTGGATGGTTTGCGGTTGGGGAGTAGACCTGGTAAGGGACTAAACCTATAAATATGGTGGCCCCTACTTTGTCGTTTACCTGATTCTTCGTGGAACCAGAGCTCTCATACTTTTTGTCTTCGTGTGCTCGTTCCTTCACGAAAAACCTCGTCCACAAACTAGCTGCCACTTCCGCGAACCATTCCTCATTCGTGGTTTCCTTCACCTGTGGAACAATCTCCTAGCCGCGAACTAAATCATTTAAATAATTTAAAATTATGTCATGATGGGCCCGTAGGAACACGCTCCCTGGTTTCGATGATCTGTGTTCCGAAACCTTCCATACCTTGAAATTTTTTGAAGTCTTCTGATCCTAATTATCTAAAGCTGGGATTAAGATTCCGTGGAGCAACCTAGTTCACGGTTTTCTATCCAACGCTCCACGGTCCAGAGTAACGCCAACCACATACATGTAAGGTTGGTTCACGGGATGCAGTCATGTCGATCCACATTTTTAGGCCTGCTTTCGACCTTTTCATGAGGGGTTCATGACTCCTTTTCCACATGATTGGTATTTTTTCCAAGATTTTATAATTCCATACTAACCAATTCCCTGGTTTTCATTATGCAGGGAGAAAATATGGTTCCCCCTCATCTTGCACCTAGGCCTGCTGCCGAGCCTCTCCCAATTAGTGATCAATGCCTACAGGATGTGGCCAACTCTGTTATGGATGGAATCCTCCACTCCCCACTATGATCCTACCTTTCTGATCGGCTCTCTGTGTCACAATGGGAGTACCCCTTTTGCAACAGCCATCCTTCCTATAGGTTCGGTATACATTCTGATACGCCGATTCTGGTACCATCCCTTGACAACAATCCTGCAGCATGGATATTTACTACAACTATCCCACGATCTATGATATCTGCCAAAGGGTGTCCTTCATTAAGGGATACAGTTTTCAGGTCTTTGTTGAATCACCTTGTGTGTCCCCAACAGGGGAACAACATTAGCTGGACTGGACAATTCGTTGTTACCAAATCATATCCCGCAATTCTATGGTAAACAATCAACATGGCTGGTCAACAGACCAGTACCATAGGCCCATAGGGGCAATTAAGACATTGGATTGGTGGTGGACCTTCTAGGTTCGCCAAAGCTCTGCAAAGTGTGAAGAAACATTATGAGCTGTAGGCTTATATGAAACTCTCTAGGTGTCCCAAACATATACACATTTCCCTCAAGACCTTGCCAGGAAACTTATGAGCCGATGGAGTCTAGACACCAACACATTCCATCTAGTCCATGGTGAGATAGAGATTAGTCTTTGGGACGTCTTCTTGATTTCAGGGGTCCCCATATTTGGCGGTATGTATGACGAATTAATGCCTCCCTCTACTATGTGGGATGACGAAGAGAGGACTCCCCCTTGGTGAAGCATCTTATTGATTAGGCCCAGAAGAATTCACAGGATACGTTTCTAAAATAGCTTGTCCCATATCGTGAATGGGTCAAGGATTTTTCTAGAGAGAGTAAGTCCATGGCTCTCCCATGAAGGCCCATGACCTGCCCTACGATGGAGTCCCGAAGGCAGAGGGGCAGCTACTGGCTGATCCTGGAGGTAGGATAGTTCAACGATTGGGGTTGGGAGCTTGTTCCGGACGTTGATTGGTTGTTTCATCTGGAGTAATTTGTGGCCATGTTCCTGAGTGGTGGGCTATTTCCAATACGTGGGACTACTAGCGTGAAGGTCTCTACCTTTTTCATGGCAGAATAGCTACCTACAGGCCACGTTATCAACTTGGTCATCCCAGTATTGGCCAGGATTTATCGGTTTCATATCAGTATTACCGAAGGTGGTCAGCCAAACCGTGTAGCCGTCCCTTTCCATGTTCTCGAGGGATGGTTGGGAGCACATATCAAGAACTGTTACAGCTTCATCAATCCTCTTCAGATTCCAGGAACTGTATTCCGGCCATACATGCAAACGACCAGTGGGGTGATGCCCGAAAAGTGGGTGACCAAAGAGAAGGATGTACAACATAAGTTTATAATATGCATCTGATGTCAAGTCGGATCTCGAGTTATGGTCATTTCAATTTCTGACCACATCCCTCCCCGACTAGTGCTATTAGGAATACCATATTATTGAATTTTAGCAAGTGGGGCTATCTCTTTTCCCTCCGAGAGGGCATTCTGTTTTCTTGTATCGGTGGGGAACTGATCTGTGAGGGGTACGTACCTTGCAGATTTAGACATCAATTTGGCTGCGTCTAGGAACTGTGTCCTCCCGCACTCAATAGAGCCCATGAGAACTGCCATTTAATGGTGGCCAGGAAACCATGGTTAATGTTTACCTAGGAAGATACTGTTTGCGAGATTATGACTCATGCGCTTGTAGAATCCACGCCATTCTTGTCTAAGAGCTATACAGACTCTTGGGTTCAGTCGTACTTGAATGGCCAACTAGGGCTGTGGGTTCCCACTATCTCAATTCCTAAGCCATCAATAGGAAAAATGAAGATAAAGGGGGGTATTACTTCATCCAGGTTGAGAAAGGTCCTTCGTAAACCTTTTGATCCCGTTATTCTGGAGAAGATCATAACGGACAGAGGTGTATCCTCTCATTCCCTTGAAGCTTCCCGGAGATAGTTGGTTATTCCTGTGGATGCTGCCTTTCCAAAGGCCTATGGTCAATTGAATGAATTCAAAGGCTGGTCATCCTTTCACAGCCCTTATCCACCTTCTCTGTGGAAGAATTTCCTGGAATCAGAAGTGGCATTTGATAGGCTGGGATACATATCTTCTCCTGTTGACATTATTTATGATGCAGACCCAGAGAGGTCCAAGAGGTATCTTTGGGACCTCGAGGCTTACGTTCATGCCCGCCGGGGTTATGCAGTGTCGACTCATCGAGTCTGGGCCATTCAGTAATTGGTGACTGATGAGGAGGAGGAAGAGAGTGATCACTCTTCAAGGGGCAGTGAACTCGGTGGTTCCCCCGCTACGGCTGAGGCAAGTAAATCCCCCCTTCCCATGATGTCTCACCCACATGTATCTCCATGAAGTTTGAGGGTTGTGGCGAGATCCAAAACACAAACACGACCATTGGCACCCCCACCAGCCCATGTTGTTTCCCGACGCTCTCAGGTAGATTCTCTCTGGCTAACCATTCTGGTTACGACCGCATTTCCGAATTCTTAGGGGATTTGGGATGACCTGAGTTTCAGTGGTTCATATTAGGAGTATTGGGTGTTACTCTAAATGGGCCCTCTCGAGCTTCCGGGTGTTGGGACGATCTTCACTCCACCCCACTTGCTAGTGGAAGAGGATTTGGAAAAAATAGTCACCTCATTGAATGAGATGGAAGAATACGTTCATTTACTCCAGAACCAGCTTTATGGGTATACCCAGGTGTCCATGATGATAATAAATCTTGAATCATCTGATCCTCAACAAGAGGTTGTCATGCTCGTCTATTCCAGCTTTCAACGTCCTTTACTGTGAAAATTCTAAAGTTTCTTCCCTTTATGCAGGGGGTCGAGGAATCCCAGGGGGCAATCGCTTCCCCAGAGTATACTCTCCGTGGGACCTCAGGTGGTGAACACGTGCTTTCGGCTACATGGATCATCGAGGAGGGGTCTCCTAGAACAACTTTGCCCATGGAAGTGAACAATACGGACCTAGCTTGGTTTTTTCCTCCTCCAGCTCATTTCCACGTCTTGAACGAAGAACTGTCCCTTGGGAAAATCCAGAGATGTCACCAAGCATCCCGTTTATCGGAACTGCTCATACATGGGACGTCGGGTAATCATGAATTCCCATTCCCTCGATTTCCAACTCGCATATTCTGATTCTTCTAGTTATTTACTTGTTTCGGTGCATGGTGTATGGACACTCTGAGACCTGGTCATGTCTACCCAGGCAGTCATACCTTCTTCCCCCTTATCTCCTGATGGATCACCTACAGCCTCACCTGAATGTGATGAAATTGTGGGCCCTGCTGAAGGGGCAACTGATATAGATTCTTTATTCTTGCCTTCATTAGTCAGAGATACGTCAGAGGAGGAATAGCTGTAAGTTGAGGCTCCTACTGATCATACGACCGTTATAATTATAGGGGAGGGGGGATGGGGTGACCATGCATACTGAAGAGGCCCCAAATCTGATGGGTCCAACTTCCTTAGACCCAATGGATGACGTGACGATGGGGGAGGAGCCTTCCATCAGGCCAGTTATCAGAAACCCAGGGCGGGCCATTATTTTGTTCACCGGGGGAGTGATTTCCCCGGGCATGATCTCTGTACCTGACTGCTTGGGGACAACTTTGGATGGTGCTAGCCATTGATATGACCTTAGTCCCTAGACACCTATGGGAGTTCCCAAGAATCCCATGTATTTTGAAGAT
This sequence comes from Viscum album, assembly GCA_963277665.1. NCBI lineage: Eukaryota > Viridiplantae > Streptophyta > Magnoliopsida > Santalales > Viscaceae > Viscum > Viscum album. The sequence continues at coordinate 7,195,744 of OY728129.1, forward strand.
GTATTGTCTTCCTAGAGTGGTTGCGGTGGTGCAGAGCTTGAAGATAACGACGCATTGATAATCAAAGGTAAGTTTCTCAATCTAATGCCACTAACTCTTTCATCTTCCATTTTATTGATTAGGGATACCACTATATCTTATGGACTCTCGTGCTTTAATATTACGACCTTTGTAATTGGCGATTGTTTCATCAGATCCAATCATGCATGTGGCCACAACCGTCGGGGGCGAAGTTTCCATAACGACATAGATTGCGGGTGAAGCCGCATCAGGTCCCTCCTTTGTGTAGTTGATCCCTGAATATGTATCTTCATCTGGGAGTGACTCCGAGATTGATCAACAAGTCCTCTTTAGGCTTATACCATCTCACCAATGGGCTTGGGAGAAAATTTGGAAGCTGATTTCTCAGATGCCCTTTGCCGATATGCAGATCAAATTACCGAAGATACGCAATCTGTTTATGTTGTTGGGATTTGATGGATTTGACTACCATGATATTTATGATATAGTCAAACAGGTGGTCACTGACTGGGAATGACTGGGTGATTTTGAGTCTTGCCTTTCTGCTGCTCAATCTGAAACCGATCTTTCTGCGACCCGACAGCTTTGCCTAACAGAGGTTCATGATAATGATGGGGTAGTTGGGAGACTCCTGGAAGAAGTCATTGAGAAGTTTTCTCAACTGGACGTGCTGAGGAATGACATTCAGTGGCTACAACAAGGAGGGACTAATGTCACTTCCACAATTGAAGAAGGTGAGCGACAGATAGAGGAGGAGATGGGGGGGGGGAGCTCGAATGCGGCCTAAGAGGTGGAAGCGTTGTGGGCTGGTGCCGAAGATGAGAAATCCTTACTCAAAAATATCTATCAAGCCATCGAATATTATCATCAGTTCCGAAAACAGCTTTGTGATCCGATGAAATCCATCTGTAATAACATTTCATGCTAGAGGAGGCCCCGAATTGTCGATGACCTTCCTACTAACATTGTTATGGAACAAAGAAATGTTTTTCCTTATCTATATTGTTATATAATCCTGTGACAGGAATTATTTGGCATGATTGATGTATATGTTAATTCACTTAACTTAGGGTAATCAGAGTTCAGGACAACTTATAATATAAAATAAAATAAAAACGAGCTCAAACTTTTTCCTAAATCATGGGATCCAGCGACCATAGTTTGATTATTTCTACGGGTTTTTAGGAAAACCCCAAAAACATTTTGTCTTTTTCTTTTAAAACCCTAATTTTTCCTAGACTCATTTGGTGTGGACTCGGCGGGTATGTCCCTTATTTTTCTTAGGTCACCCTTTTCAGGTTTTCGGCCTAACAGGCTCTACGTGTCATTTTTAGTGAGCGGTTTCTGGTCCAGCTGACAAGACCATTATTACTGATGTTTTAGGTCGAATAGCTTTGACCAGGTATGGTGGGGCGAGGGACGCAATGAGGTTTTGTGGGTTAAATGATGTCACAATATCATCCAGATGAATATGGGGGAGAATGTGAATATTTGAATGACATTTTGGGCATGTCTCAAGGCATGGGGGCCATATCGGCATACAGAAGTAGGAAAATCATCGCTTAAGGAAATCATTCCTTTGGTAGATGGGCCAGGGGAAATCATTATGTAGAGCCATTGAGGGAATGGAATTAATAGACATGCAATGTTGTCCTTATGTCAATGAATATCCATTTCTGATTGCCTAAGGAATACATGGAAGTCCGGCTTATAGAAACTACCTTGGGTGGCTTGGGAAAGTATATGTGATGTCTGAAAGGTTTTGAGAACATCTGTATCGATCAGGAGGTTTGAAGAAAGGTTCATGTCCTACTCATTTATCTATCGTAATGGTTGGTTGGAGCATGGTGCAGTTTGATGTCATGCAGCTAGGACCTCATTTAGTAGAGAACAACTTCTCCTGGTTCTCGGTAATCTCATCAGAGACGTTCGGGCATATTTACGCAGGGTTGTGAAAGAGGCTGGTAAGCTGTAGCCCATAAGGTTTCCAAATCCTAAAATGGACATGGGGGTTCAAAGGCCAAGAGGCATATGTAGAGAAGTATTGGATAAGGAAATATTTCCTTTGGTAGACGATCCAAGGGAAATCAATATGCCGAGCCGTTGAGGTCATGGTATGCATAGTTGTGAAAAGATGTCCTTCCGTCAATGATTGCATTCTCCCGATTGCCAGGAAACCTAAAGGAAGTTTTTTGATTCACGACCACAATGGGTGGTTTAAAAGTGTTTGGCTTTTTCTGAGTACAGAGTATGGTTTATGTGGACATGGTTCCTGGATACAAGATAAGCATCGAGGCTAAATTTTTGAGAATGGGTGAAGTCATTCCTCCTCATGCTGGTGTGAGATGTTGTTTTGTGCTGGTCTGACCCGTGCACTAAGTGATAGTGTAATGCCTCCATTTCTTACTGAACCCATGACATGTTTGACAGTGTAATTTAACGCCATGTGGCAAAGATAGATTCTATGTAGTTTAACGTCATGCGGTAAAGACGACTTCGGTGCAGTTTAACGTCATGCGGTAAAGATGAGGAGAATTATTTAAAGGATGTTATGAAGTTTAACGTCATGCAACAACAATGGGGGGGGGGTTAAACCAGCTAAAATTCTCGTAGTTGGAGTCATTTCCTTGGATGTTTAATTCTTGGTCTTCGCAGCTTTATGCCAAGCAGCGAAGATGTTCCGTGCAGTTTTATGCCATCTGGTAAGGACTTTTTTTAAAAGACTTATCTTGAATTGAATGTAACTGGGCATGAATATCTCGGCATGCTCATGATTTGGAGAGGGGTTGATTGGTGTAAATCATGGTTTTGTGGCTTCTTTGATCAGGAGAAATGATATGGGGGCTATGAGGCTGGTAAGGGTATGGAGCTAGGAAGAGTATCTCCTGAGAAAATATTGCCTTTTGTATACAGGCCATAGGCTATCAATATGCAGAGCCGCTGAGGGAAGGGTATGCATAATCATGCAAAGGTGTATCCAGGTCGATGACCTTCCACTTCCGATGGCCATGAATGATTATGAAAATCTGAGATTGCTCACAACATAGAGTTCGACGTGCATGGATAATGGTGTTCAAGAAAACAAGAAACAACTTCACTACAATTGTTTGTTGAGAAAAAGTAGCCTAGCTCTGGCTTGATGATCATAGATCCATGTCATTTTGTGAACCACGGGCAGATACATAGGCTAACCCAGTAGGGATACCCTGGAAAAATTTGGATGTGAAAAAAGGAGACAAACATGTAAACCACTACTCCATCAATTCCTAGATCAGGAGATATGATATGGAGGGTCGGAGGCTGGTAAGCGTAAAGAGCTAGGAAGAGTATCACCTGAGGAAGTCGTGACTTTGGTAGATAATCCATGGGCTATCAATATGTAGAGCCGTTGGGGGCATGTTTTGAATAGTCATGCAATGGTGTCCACGGGTTGATACCTTTCCACTTCCGATGGCCATGCATGGTTATGAGGATCCATAATTATTCGGGTTGTGGTGTCTGATATATGGAGGGGATGCATCAAAATGTGCAAGGAGTACTGTTTTCTTGTTTCACCGTATATCTTGGGTCGGTCGGTATGAAGTCTGTGCTGTTTTAATGTCGTGCAGTAAGGACGAAGTCCATGCAAATTTAACGTCGAGTGGTGAGGATGAAAAATACACCTCGTGCAGATCCAGTCCATACACGGGGGGAAGGAGCATTATTTTTTTGAATGGCTAGGCTAGGATGGGGAACTCTGGCATCAATACGTATTCTATGAGGTCATGAATAAAGTCTTATATAGTTCATTTGGGGAATACACCCCGTGCAGGTCTAGTTCGTACGGGGTGGAAGGGGGTATTTTTGGATTCATTTGAGGTGGCTGGGAAAATGTGTGGAATTCTGGTGCCACTACGTATCTTGTGAGGGAATAAATCAACCCATACATAGTTCTCTGAAATGAAATACTCATCATTAAAGTTTAGTCTATTCACGGGGGGATAATGGGAATTTTTTTCTTTTATCTTTATCCATGCAGTTTAATGTCGTGCGTTAAGGACAAGCAATACAGGTCGTGCCGAGCTGGTCCATACATGGAGGGAGAGGAAATTTTTTACATATACATGGGGGTGGCATGGATAATATGGGGAACCCTAGAGTCACTACGTATCCTATGAAGGTAGGAATCTAGCCGTATGTAGATCTCTGTGGAGTACACCCCTTGCAGGTCTGAGCCATACACGGGGGATAGGGGATATTTTTATACATTAATTCTTTTCGCAGTGGTGGGCTAGGATATGAGATCATTGTGTCACTACGTATCCTACAAGGGCAGGAATCAAGTTGTACGTAGTTCTCTTAATGAAGTACACTCAGTGCAGGTCTGGTACATTCACGAGGGCGATGTGTATTTCTAAAATCTTATTATATGTGTATTTTAACGTTGTGAATTAAGGACGAGGGATATGCCCCGTGTAGGTCTGAACCAGCACTAGTGAAATGGAATTTTTAAATCTTCTCATTTTCAGGAGGCTGGTCTAGGATGGGGAACCATGGCGTCGCCCGGGATCCTTTGAGGGTAGGAATCAAGCCATACGTAGTTCTCCGAAATTCGTGCAGTTTAACATCGTTCATTAAGGATGAAATACTCTTAGTTTAAGGTCATAGAGTTTGGACCATTTGGTTTTTGGAAGTTTAACGTCCTATAGCACGGATAATAACTGTTTTTAGTTATTATGCGAAATACTTCTTCAAGAATCTCACATTTGTAGGAGTGGTGGTGAACTACCCCTCCATGGAGATCAGGGCATATGATCCATTGGAGTAGACCTTATGTATAATATATGGTCCCTCACACATGGGCTCCAGCTTTGGAGGTATCTTTCCATGTATCATTGGGGTCCGTAGGTCCAACACTGATTCTCCTTCAATGAAAGGCAGAAGACATACCTTTTTATTGAAGGCTCGTGCAATCTGGTTCTGGTATACTTCGTGATGGTGAAAAGTGTGCTACCGCTTCTCGTCTAGCTGCTCCAATTCACATATCCACTTTTCTGATTTCTCATCGATGGATAACTGATCAAACATTGTGACACAGATTGAGTGAAATTGGAGCTCAATACGCAGGACTTCTTCTGTGAGGTATACTAATGAGTAAAGAGTAGCCTGAGTATCGGTGCTGATTGTGGGTTGGTAAGCCCACAATGCCTGGATGAGTCTATCCGACCATGACTTCTTTTTGTTTTCCACCATTTTATGGAGAATTTTGGACATTGTCTTGTTTAAATCCTTTATCTGTCTGTTGGCTATTGCATGGTAATGGGATTAGTGGTTAGCCATGATACCACATTTTTGATACAGTTTCTCCAATTCAGCAGAGTAGACGTTGGTGTCGTTATCCATCAATATGGTATGAGGGACACCAAATCTGGTGATATTATTAGTTTTCACAAAGATTATAATGATTCTTGCCCTGAAATACTTATGAGGAACAACTTAATCCCATTTGGAAAAGAAGTCGTTTTCCGCGAGGATATACTTCAGCTTTTTGGATGTTGCGGGAGGATATGGACCCACCATGTCCATTCCCCAGATGGTGAATGGCCAGGAGTACTTATCTTGATGATGTAACTCTAGGGGTTGGTGTATGAAGTTGGCATGAATTTGTAATGAGTGGCATTTTGCTGTAAAATTCTCACAATCTCGTTTCACTATGGGCCAATAGTACCCAAGTCTTCAAACCTAATAGGAAATCTTGGATTCTGGCTGATATTCCCCACATACTCCGGCATTAATCTCAATCATGACGGCAACGATTTCTTCTCCATCAATGCATTTGAGGAGGATTTTATCAAGGCCTCGTTGGTAGAGGACCTATTGCTTACTCGCACCTCCATATTGGACAAAATTGATTGCCGTTATCTGTATTTTCTCTTGTTTAGCCCTGTCTGGTGGAAGTTCTCCCCGTTGATGGTAGTTTTCAATGATGGTCATCCAGCTGGTGGCATGAGAATTTGGCTTCGAGACAGGACTGACATCATTGATTTCTTCCGTCTTAGTTTGAACAAATGGTAGGACTATTAGACGATGAGTAATGATGATAACTGTTTCATCCCGGTCTGGGTCAACAAGGGATCTATCTGCATTAGTTAATTCGTCGTCCTGATCATTTTTATACTGGGGAATATATTTCAATCTCGGTTTTTTGGAGAATTACGCCATTAACCCTCGTACATGGTCAAACAGGGGAATCAACTCCTTTTTTATAGCATAGTCACAATTTACTTTCTTGATGTCTAGTTCTGATTCACCTTTTACCTTAAGGTGTTGTACATGTTCCTGGAGTGCGAGCTCCAGGCCTACATTGAGGGCTTGATACTTCACTTCATTGTTCGTACATGCTTCTGATAGGAGGAAGGAATATAGAAAGACTGCCTTTTCCGAAGACATATGTATTCTCCCCATACCCACCTTGTTAAATTTGGGATCTTCCATCCTCTTCCCGGTTGGATTGTGGGATGCACCATCGAAGTACATTTCCCATGCTAGGAACTCCTCTTGTACCGAGAATATGTATTCATCAGGTAGATCGGAATCGGGTGCGGTAGTCCATGTGGAAAGGTGCTCCGCCAGAAAATCTGTTAATACCTAGCCCTTGATGGCTTTCTGAGGCACAAACCAGATGTCGAACTGTTGCAGGATGACTTCCCATCATGATAGGTGCCTGGTCAGCATTGGGCAACTAAGGATGTACTCGAGCGGGTTAATCCACGAGGCTAAATGGACTTTATGATGTTGTGGATAATGTCACAAATTTTGAACTGCAAAGACCATGGCCAAACAACTCTTCTTGATGTTTGAGTATTGATTCTCAGCATCAATCATGGTTCTACTAAGGTAATGGAGACTTGTTTTCACTACCGACGTCATTTTTCTGTGCAAGGAAGGCTCCCAGTGACCTCTCTAGGGCCGTCACTTATAGGATGTGAGGTGTTCCTTCAACCGTGGGCATGAGGACCGGCAGGCATAAAAGGTACTTCTTTAAGCTGTCGAACAACTCTTGGTAGTCATTTATACATTGGTACATGACTCCCTTCTTCATTAACCTGGTGAAGAACAAAAATTTTCCTTTCAGGATGGCTATGAATTGCCTGATGTAGGCCAGGTGCCCTTGGAATGCTCTCAACTTGGTGAGATTGTGGGGGGATGGCAGGCCGAGGATAGCCCTTTTCTTTTCAGGGTCGACTTCTATGCCATGATGGCGTATGACGAAGCCAAGGAATTCCCATAAGGTAACCCCGAACGCACATTTCAATGGATTCATCTTCAGGATATGCTACTGAAGTTTGTTGAAGACGGTCTCAAGGACCAACATGTGATCTGAGCACTTCCTGGACTTAACCACCATGTCATAACGAATCTCCCCAGAAATGGTTTAAAGATATGATGCATGGCATGATGATATGTGGTTCCAGCATTCTCGAGACCAAATGGCATAACCGTATAATAGAATATTCCTTGAGGGGATCTAAAGAAAGTGGCTTCTTTCTCTTCTCAGGCCATCCTGATTTGATTATACCCAGAATAGCCATCCATGATTGATAGAGCCTCATACCCGGCCGTTGCATCAATTAATAACTTGATTATCGGGACCAGGAACTCATCTTTCAGACAATGCTGATTAAGATCTCTGATGTCAATGCAGATGCGGATTTGTCCATTCATTTTCTTGATAGGGAAAATGTTGGCCAACCATATGGGGTACTAGACCTCCCGAATGACGACATATTTAACGAGCTTATCGACTTCAGCCTCTATTTTGGCAGCATGTGATGGGTGTGTCCTTCTGGCGGCATGTTTATAGCCCCGATGGTCTTCTGGCAGACCTAGATGATGCTTCACCACTTCGGGATCAAGTCCCAGCATTTCTGTGTAATTCCAAGCAAAGACATCCTGTTGTTACCTTAGTAAGGAGTTGTATATATCTTGCTCCTCGAAAGACATGGTTTCACTAATGAGAGTGGGCCTCGGGTCTTCCTCGGTACCCAGGTTTATTTCCATGAGCTCTTCCACCGTGGTGGATATACCTTCCTCAAATGAGGGAGGTGCATCCATGAGATCTTCCTCCTCTTCTTCTCACAAATCCTCATCTTCTTTACCTGACAAGGGGAGAGCTCCCAGCATGGGTTCTTGGGAATCCTGAGGCGAGGCATTGCAGGAATCCTCGATAAAGTATTCACCCTCAGATTGAGGGTTGACAAAAGTTCCCACTTTATCAGGCCCGACTATCATGGCTGAATCATGAGGAGAGTTGAGTGTGTGTCCAGACATGATCCCATGCACTCAATATGGTTAATGGGAAGTATGAGGTCTCTGCCAAGCAGCCTGAGGGGGTCACCAGGAACCATTTCTAGTCCATTTGGAGCAGGGATCAAGTCGATACCATCGATCGAATTCTTCTTCTTCTTTTTTTTCTCATAAGACCTGCCGTCAATGTACTGTGACTCGGAGAACTTAAAAGGGGCCGTATCGTTGGGAATTTTCCCACTTTTCCCATTTATGTAGTACCTAATACAATGGTGGTAGGTTGAAGGAAAAACCATGTTCTTATGGAGCCATGACCTTCCTAGCAGGGCATTGAATGTTGTGTTTTGCCGAACCACCAGGATTTCTGAATAGGCCACAAGATCACCAAAATGGGTGTTTAGCTTAATTTTCCCATTTGGTTGATGCACAATATTGTCGTAACCTAATAGAGTTATGGCTAAGGGGATTATGTCATCCTCAATATAGCCCAACATACAGAGTGTCCATAAGGGAATGAGGTTAACTCTAGAGTCATTGTTAATAAATACTTTTCGGATCATAATATCATTTAGTGTTCCAGACACATAATGTTTTGGAGTGTCCTTGCATGATGGAATATTCATCCGGATCGGTTATGGAAATCACTACATCACATTCAGTCGAGCTAGTCTCCATTCGGTAAATCTTGGCAGTAGCTACCTCTACTTGAAACTCATCGGGGATGAGCAAGGCTTCTGTAAGTGCCTCCCTGAGGTCTGTTGACAAACTCAGGGCATCTAGGATCAACAACATGGCTGGTACTGATGCCATCTTCTTGAGGATGTTGTATTTATGTGCAGCGGCCGACAATTCTCTATTTGTGGGGAAGTCTTAGCGGGCAGCTTCAGAGTTGGAATATGAGATGAGGGGGTACCGGCCGCAGGGTCAGATGTCAACAGTGTCCCCACGTTTTGGGAATTTGGCCCAGCAGGATTGTTTGTGCACATTTGGCAGCTAGACACATATTCCTCTTCTGATGGGTACCGCAGAATGATGAGGGAAGGGTGGCCTCTTGTGGAGATGGAGGGATATTCATTCTCCTGGTGAGTCCATTGAAGGGCTCTCCCACGGGTTTCCACAATATTGATGGTTTGGGCCAAGCTCCAACAGTAAGGTTGATTTCAATCTCGACTACACATCCCATGATATCCTCAGCCTCTATGATTCCCCCTCCCACCTCTTTGCGTCGAGAAATCAGGTTCATAATCTTTCCCTTATTTAGGGAACGATTCCATAATATGGATGACGTTGATGGGACCAAAAATCGGCTCCTCATCCTCTGAATAGTCAACACGTTCGGTTGTCCTTGATGGTGTCATTTTGTGGGTTGGTGCTCGTGGTGCCAAGATTGAGGGTATAAAATCCGACAGTGTCGGGCCTACCTTTGGTCTCATTGTGGACTGCTCCTCTTGCGCTTGTTTCCTCCATTTTAGATGAAGCATGGATGACCAGCTCGTGGAGGGTTTCGAGGCTGACATTGTTGGTTGTGCGACAACAGGAGTTGTTGGCGGCAACACTGGCTGTTGTAGTTGAGCTCAGAGTATACCCTGGGCTCGATTGATAGTCATCAGAGTCATCCATTTATCAAATTTCTTCACCTTTTTTCTGGTGACATCCTTCCAACCCTCTCCTTTGTCATAGTCAGTGGTAGAAATATATGTCACATGTGCTGGGGGTGGTCCTAGTTCCACCTGCCTAGAGTATATCATCCTTTGAAGGAGGGATTTGGAGATGAAGCATTTAAGAATATTGTGCCGCAACATTCGATGCTAGGCATAGTAATTTATCCTATCATCGTGGCTGACTTCTTCGGGTGTCCTTTTCTCCGGGAGGTGGAGCAAGTTGCAATTCATGGCGGTGATGAAGCTTCCACAGACTTGGTCCTCTTGGAATGAGTATACTTTTTGTATTCATTCCTCGAACGGGTTCAGCTTCGACCCTCTCTTATCGTCCCACTTGGGCGGGGGCGGCCACTGATATACAGGGGGCCCTTGATGATTTGGTGGAGGCCTAGGCAGTGGATCAGGCATAGGGGTTGGCTTGAGGATGATAGAGGACACTTCATCTCTAACTGTTCACTTTGCCGGAGGCTGTGAGGATATTCTAGACATTATATTGGTCCGTTGCAGGGAGTCCTCAATTTTCTGGGAAATGGCTGAGAGATGGCAGAAGCCAGGGGTGAACTCCACTATTATGAGTGGTGTACGGAGCTCATATCGAAGATTATCGATGCATATGGATGACAACTCTTCTTGAGGCATTGTATTGTTCAAGAAGTAGGTCAGACCGTTCCATCTAACAATGAAATCTGAGACCCACTAGTTCTCCCTCTGCTTGCAGTTCATGAGGTCGCTGACCATTGTTTTAGGTAGAATTAAGATGAAGTGGAATATGAAGTGTTGTTGAAGGTCTTCCCAGCATTTTATTGATTGGGCTGGCAGGCTCGTATACCAGACGAAGGTAGATCCTTCCAAGGTTCAAACGAAGCATCTAAGAATCACAGCTTCTTGTTGTTCTGGTGTTCCCATCATATGGTCGTAAAAAGATGTGTAGTTCATCAAGTGTTGTTCTAGATTTCCTGATCCATTGAAAATAGGGAATACATGTCTCCCAAAGTTGGGTGGAGGTGGTGTGTTGCTCAACCAATCCGGGTAAGGTTTCTGCTCTAGCTCTATCAGAGCACGTCGACCTTCCATTTCTTCCAATAGAGCTCTCAGTTCCATGATGGTGTTGGTGAGAACCTGGTTTTCATCCTGTTGGTCCCGGTCCTGAGAATCTGTAGCCCGAGGCATTTCTTGAGGATCCATCTCGTTTGGCACCAGGGGTTTATGTTCCATTTGTGACACCTTTGGAGGGCTCAGACATACATGCTCTGGTTGCTTCCGGAGTATAGGGAAGTCTTCATACTCATCCAGATCCACATTTAGATAGTTGGACGGGTTGGGCGCCTCATTCGGTGGCAGCCCTAATAGTACTATGTTTTCTAGGGAAAACCTTGGTCTTAGATGTGCACTTACTGGGAGTGCATTATGTTTCTCTTCTTGGGACACGCTTCCAATAAGACGGTTCCTCTAGAGTATCTCTTCATTAAGAAGCCCCAATTCTTTCATTTCCTCTTCCTGTTGAGCAAACCTCTCTTCGAGCGTAAGTGGATCGATTTTATCGAGAGAGGGGAGAAGTTTATGGGAAACTGGTCCTTCGTTCTTATCCTTATTTGAAGCTCGAAGGGTAAGCGGATGAAGGATAGCTGAAGGGGCGGCCATATTTAGGGCGGCCCTATGGTTCCGGGTGTGTACACCTGATGGTTTATTGTGAGTTACTGCCTGACTAGAACCATCGTCTCCTGATCCATCCATATTTGCATCATCTTCGACATTACAAGTGGCGTTATCCTCTATGGAATTGATGGATTCATATCGCAGGGCAAAGAATATGTCATCTTCCAAATAGGAAGAGGATCTCCCGCATCTTTTACTGTTCTTCCCTCTTCTGTCCCGGGATTGCTTTCGGGCTCCTTGACGAATGGTGACTCGTAGAGTTCTTTGATGCGACCTTACGGTACGCCTCCCTCTTTGAGGGGATGATGATTCAAAGGATGGGATATGACGTGAACCACCACTTTTAAATGACCTCCCTAGACTATAGAATACTAATTCTCATGAGGGAGGTTGTTGTTGAGTAGGTAAAAATGTCCTGAGCCCTGAGGGATGGGGTTGGATGCGTTCCATGGATGTTGAGTCTCTTCCCGTTTTTATTGATCTTATGGGGAAATTTGTTGTTAAAAATCCCCCCAGCCATGCAGGCTGGGGTTGACCCTATATTGCGGCAGTTGCTGCTTCTATCACCACCTGCCTGATCTTGCATGCCCTTATTCGGTTGTAAACTGTGTTCAGTGGCGAGTTCTTCTATGAATCAATCCCTTCTGTGGAGGCAGGAAATGACCGCTGATTGGCCTCTCTTAGGAGATAGGAATGTTTTATGCTCTCAGTGGACTGATTCATGAGTTTTTGAATGGATCGTTCCCATCAGGCCTGATGCTTGTGGGACTTACTCAAGGCCTGACTCTGTTGGGTGTGATTCCTTTCTCGAATAGGGAGACCACTTCATTTCTGTCTGGACGCGATGACTTTGCAAGACACCATGTCGAACGGGTTCTTCTAGGAAGGGAGCAGAGTGAAATGCAGAGCTCCATCCCCCCCCATCCCCTGATAAAGACTATTGTCGGAGCATCGTCGATGAGGCGGCATAGATGTTGTAGCACATGGAGGCAGGTTCTCTCCATGCTTTCATTACACATCTTGAGTCGCTGTTGTTGCGCTGAAGGAAGAGATTCAAGGTCGATGTGACGTAAGAGGTCTTCTATCATCATTACATGTAATATAAACCCGTTGCAGGGTGAGAATCTAGATTTCTGCTGGTAGAGGGTTGACCATATATTGTAACAGATATCATGCACACATTCATCCGACACCTCTCTAGGTATGTCGAATTGAGAGGTGGCCGTGGGACAAAATATAACCAGTATATCATCCCTGGCTAGTCGTTTCCTGAGGTGAAACATTTCGGTATACTCCTCTGATAGTGACTCCTCTACCTGGTTAGCCCAACTGAGATGCTCACTGATAGCGTGGTTAGAGGCAGTGGGACCAGTAGGTATCGAATTATCATATGGGCGATTCCGAGGTGGTTCAGAAGATGATCATTCTGCGGAACGTCTCCTGATCGAGGAAGGGTGTCATTGGCGACTAGCTGGGAATATGAGATGCTTGATCTCGTACATCTGAGTGCCTCAGCATACGAGGGCTTTTCTTTGCTTCATTCGGCACGAGGAGGAGATTCTTGTCGATACGATATGTCAATTTGGGGAGGACCTTCACAATGGCGGCCGCAACAGTGAGAACTCCCATTACTTATTAAAGCCTCACTACATATAGGACATTTGCATTGCAGACCATGGTGAGGACCTCCAAGGCATGATGCTACAATGGGAGGACATTCTGGCTGCGTAGCATTGTTACGGGGAGGGCCTTCGCAACAACATCCACTATGGTGATGATGACCATCATGGTTTGACATTTAATGTGCATCCTAGGGAGGACATTCATGAAACATTGCGACAAGGGGTGGACCTTCATATTTCTTGCAGCTACTGTGGGGAGAACCTTCGCAATGGTGGTCATGGTGGTGAGGACTTCTATCACAGCTTCTACAATGGAGAGGACTACTATTATACCTTCCACAGGGAGAATATATATGTGTTACATATTGGGGAGGGCCTTTAGAATGTACCACAACAAGGGGAGGGCCTTCTCATTGCTTGAAGTCTCTACGTGGAGGACCTACGTTATCAGGGTGGCGAGGACTACCACCGTGATCAAATGCCCAGCTGCACGGAGTGTCATTCCAACATAACCCCTGGGGAGGACTTTTAGTGTTGGCCATGATAAGGGGAGTCCCTTCTTGTTGTGATGATACGTCACTATGGGGAGAGCCTTCGTAGTTGTGACTTTGATAGTGAGGAATACTGTCATAATATGTGGTCCCACTGCATGGAGAGTGTTTGCAGCATATACACCGGGGAAGACCTTCAAGGTGGTCCGCAATAAGTGTAGAATCTTCTTGATTCTCAATCTTCTGGACATGTAGAGGGTTTTTGTGACTCACATAAAAATAGGAGCTCTCGTGACAGATCATTATATGACTGTGTGGGAGGCCCCAGCGGGTGCTCTGGGGAACACCTTCAGAGCAGCTCGTAGAAACGTTGCAGGGAGGACCTTTGCAACTTCTACTTCCACTCCCATAATATAGTAATTGGTGGGCAGGGATCTGAGCCTTTGATATGCGCATAGACACATAAGGAACCCCAACTTCTTATAGAGCAGATTCATGAACCCACTCATTATTTTCTGCCTGCCTTCGGTGCGTTTGGGGTGCTTTCTTATGGGTAGCGGGGACCATCTACTATTGACAACGACCTTCACCTTTGGGTCCCTATCTAATCGGGTCCCGTGATGTTGCTGGCATATACAAACGAACATCTTGACTTTTATAAGGGATATAATCCTACTCTGGAGCATCCACCGTGATGGACGAGTGTCCCCCAGTTGGAAGGAGTGAAGCTGATCGATCCGGTTTCCCTTGTGTCACTGAATATAGGTGGCAACCCTCCTAGACGGAAGCATAGATGATGATCTGATTTGGGTCAGTTTTCTCATCTCTTAGTTGAGTCACCTCAATTGGGGAGATGGGCTCACAGGCCCGAGTCCTTGTTGATTCCGCTGATGCAATTACATTTTGATAAGTTTGCAAGATATGATCTCTGATCGATACCTTCTCCTCCATCATTTCCAGGATATGTAGAGAGACATATTTGGCTAGAACAGGTGTGATGGACCATTCTAGTATCAAAGTAGGAATATCCTTCTCTGGTCATCCGGTGGTCAGTGGGTACTAAAAATTATCCTATGTCAGGGAAGGTGAACGAATCTACCCCTCGGCCAGGACATGCCAGTTTATCTCTCCATTTTCCGCCACATCGGGTTGATATAATTTACAGGCAACCACAGAGAGCTAGCCCTGCATATGTTGGGTTCCCACCATATTGAGTAGGTGGCCTTTGTTGGCAGGGAGACTTCCCTACATATTAATTGTTTCCACATCAGGATGGAAGGAATTGTTAATCACCACCTTGTCAGGATGGTAGGTATCAAGCGAATCTTCTCGGAGCTGGTCCTACAGGAACTGGGTTTCCAGCATGTTAGGTTGGTGGGCTTCACGACCCAGGGCAGGGAGAGGTGCATGCTGAGTAGGTTCGGTCCATTGTGGGCCACATGATTTATGGAGACCGGTGGGGATGCGCTCCTCCTTGTATGATTTCTCCATATCGGGATGGAGGGATTTGGAAGTGTGAACAGGTGTATGTGCCTGTGCTTGATACGCCTTCGCGACTGGGCAGCGTAGCTCCTCCTCAGGGACAAGCGTGATGACCGGTCCCTGGTTGTATGTTTGCAGCCCTCGTCGGGCGGTCCTGGGGGCCGGAGATCGGGGAGTGTGGGGCTGGATCCTTGGGAAACAACCTCCTTATCGTGGGGATGTTGAGTTGCTGTGTGACCACGATGACGTATTTTGGCGGGGGCCTTGGAGTGGATCCCCCATTCAGCAGGGATGAAGTCCTTAGTGTCGACCTCATGTGCCTCCCTAAGATAAGGGAGGTATGCGTTGTCCCATTCCCGGGATAGACTCCCGAAATGGTTGGAGATAGCAACATGGACCATATGGATATGCTTTTGCGACCGCTACTGGGTAGGCATCCGGTGGGTCCTGATAGACTGGAGGCCATGTAAGGTGGCCTCCACCATTGGGAGAGTACTGTTCACATGGTACTCTCGAATCAACGCATCCGAGACCCAGTGTTGAAGATGCAGGGTAGGTGATGGAGTCCTCCGTTGGTGTGGAAGTCTAGTCATTGCGTTGTTGGAAGCATGCATATGTGAGTTCCTTCATGACGCCATTGGATCGAAGGGTGTTCTGTGTGGTACTTGTAAAATATTTTATC
The DNA here is from genome assembly GCA_963277665.1 of Viscum album. NCBI lineage: Eukaryota > Viridiplantae > Streptophyta > Magnoliopsida > Santalales > Viscaceae > Viscum > Viscum album. Next base: position 7,211,645 of record OY728129.1, read on the forward strand.
ATATACAAACAGAAAACCCATCAAATCAGCATCTCATGAACCCATGCGTAATTAATGACCTTACATGGACCTCCTTATGAGTATAAAGGTGGAACATGGTGGTATTAGGTTAAATCTCTCATGCTTGGATAAAGATTCATGTCTGGTTCACCACTTTTGTTTTGGATCGGTTCGAAATGCCCAACGGTTCTATATCTGACAATACATGGACCTTCATTCCAAAGGCAGGCGTTCACTGGGCTATTTGGCTAGCGACACTTAATAACTTACATTTGTCGAGAGGATGGGAAGTCGGGCTCATCACACCCTTTGGGGGGGATTATTTCCTATTCCAGGACTCTGTTATAGATTTAAGACATATTCATATGCTCTCTAATATTTGGTTTATACAAACGAATATTATCCATAGATTATTACTGGTTGGAAATTGTCATCAAAACACAGGGATTCAGAATCATTTAACGAGGTTTACCATCCCTCGTTTGATTAATGACCCTGAAGAGTCTGGACTCATTGAGACGGTTCTGGTTTAATGCCTTGTAACCAGGCACTCTGGAGTTTATTGTCACCCAGGGGAGGCAGATAACGACTTTTGTGTTTGGATCGAACCCATGATACAGGATTCCAACGTATCCCCATTAGAGGAATCAGAACCATCATAGTTCTAAAATATTGTTTAACTTCATGGGGGATTAAGGATGAACCGACGTGAAGTCGGTCGGAATAACTGATTGTTGGGCAAGAATCTCATGGAGGTTTCCTACGTACCATGCCTTATCATGGATCAATGTCCTCGTAGTTCGCACTAGAGTGTCAGCAAACTGACGTGAAAGTTGACCCAGGGGTCCGATGGTGATTTGGCTTGAACCCCTTGGAGGCTTCCTACATACCATGCCTATGAGGTAGGGATCAAATTCCACGTAGTTCAGATTAGGGTGTGCCTTACTCTCTGAGGTAGCCCAAGGTAATTAATTTGGGCTTAGACTCTGAAGAGTTCCAAGGTGTGGATTGGGGCTTACACTCTATGGTGGCCCATGGTTTGGATAGGGGATTACACTCTGAGGAGGCCTATGATGTAGATAGGGTATTACACTCTGAGGAGGCCCATTGTGTAGATTAGGGCTTACACTCTGAGGAGGCCCATGGTGTCGATTGGGGCATATACTCTGAGTAGGCCCATGGTGGAGATTGGGGCTTGCACTCTAAGGAGGCATGTGGTGTGTATTGGGGCTTACACTCTTAGGAGTCCCATGGTGAGGATTGGGGCTTACACTCTGAGGAGGTCCATGGTCTGGATTGGGGCTTACAATCTAAGGAGGCCCACGGTGTGGATTGGGGATTACACTCTGAGGAGGAACATGGTATGGATTGGGGCTTACACTCTGGGGAGGTCCATGGTGTGGATTAGGGATTACACACTAAGGGGTCCCATGGTGTGGATTGGGGATTACAATCTAAGGAGGCCCATGGTGTCGATTGGGGCTTACACTCTGAGGAGGCCCCTGGTGTGGATTAGGGATTACACTCTGAGGAGGCCCATGGTGTCGATTGGAGATTACAGTCAAGGAGGCTCATGGTGTCAATTGGGGCTTACACTCTGAGAAGACCCATGGTGTCGATTGGGGCTTACACTCTTAGGAGTCCTATAAGATGATTTCATGGTGAATGCTTTTACTCTAAGCCCACGTGAGTCATACTCGATGTGAGAAATAAGAGGCACTATAGACTAGATGATCACATCGAAAAGGTGCACCAGTGGGAAGTGGAGTGGGGCTTACGCATGGAGCATCCCAAAAAGTCAGGGAATACTCCGAGATGGATGCCCATGGCGACAAAGTGCAGTGAGAGAAAGACTTGGCCCAAAAGAAGGATGGAGAAACACCCCCCCCCCCCCACTACGCCCTTCCTTGGACATGGGTGTGGGGTTGTATGAAGGTTCATGGGAGATTCCTTATGATGAGTAGTCTACCATGCCCCAGAGAGGGGAGAAGTGCCCTCGTCCTAACTAATGGAGGGGTATAAAGGGGACTCCCAGGCTCGGACTCCGCATTACCGTGGAAATGTGAAACCAGGAATGCTTCGGGAATCTTCACAGGGGTTGAAGGAACCACTTCTCCTTTGCTTACCATCGGTATGTGAACTCAAGATGGTTCACTGATGCACCTAAAGGTTACATCAGACGGGTACGGTGGCTTTGGTCGAGGCCTCGACTCGGGGACGATGAATGGGCCAATGAGGGGGTTGTAGAGGATGAGGTCGGATTTGATGGATTTTATTTGGATTTGGGGATGGGAACTCCGAAGGATCTAGTGGGCCACATATGTGGATGAGTGGTGGCACCCTTATCGTTAGGAGGTACTACACGGCTAGAGAGGCCTTCCGTGAACCAGGGTGGTCTGCGGACTGATGGGAACGCAGCGAAACGGGGTGGTTCGCAGCCTGGTGGGCATCCCGTGAACCGAGGTGGTTTGTGGCATCGGGTTCAGCCCATGTACCAGGTTGGTACACTGAGGGGTCCATGTGAGAAATGGAGTCCAGGGGCGACGCCGGTTAGTGGTTCATCAGTCGGGGCTTCACCCGCGTAGGAGGGTGCTACATGGTGCGACAGATCAGAAAATGGGCATAAACTCTCTGATTCATGGGGGGTAAATCTGATGAGGGGCCATGGTTCACATAAATCGATTCTTTTTTATTTTATGTTAGCAGTTCACTAATTTTTCATGCATTTTTGGTTCCTTATTAATTCTCTTCCAACATCATACCCGTTCTGGTTCGCGAACTGGAACTTTGATTTTTGTGAAATCCTAAGCTCCTTCCTTCGAAGTCCTTCCACCTGAATCTGATCAATCTCTCCCAAAATTACCTTTCCCTTTCCCCACGATCTCCTTTTATAGAGTCGGTAAATGGATTTATATGTTGTCATGCGACACATTTTACGGAGGCCCATGATCGAAAACCCAGTTTACAGATGACTTGGTCAATCCGCAACTCATGGGGGGAATTGAATGCACCTCCTCCGAGTACCAAACTATCTCGGGGAGTGCTTCGCTGCCGCACAGGGTTCCACCTCCATTTCGTTAATGACAGTGAAAGAGGTTGGGGGCGGTTGATGCGGTCCGCAGCTAGGGCGGTTCGTAATGGTGAACCGGGTTGGCTCCCGTCTTGCTTTGCACCCGCGGAGGGCTTCCGCCTCCATTCTTGCGAATGATAGTGGTCGGCGGAGGGGGTGCTTCACGGGATCGGCCGCGTACCATTATCATTAGACCGGTACATGGACCGATTCTCCTTGTTTTATCCTTTGAGTATTCTCTACAATCTTCCCCAATTATTTTTGTGGTAAATTGGGTAGAATATCCCTTGGATTAAAGGGGATTCCTCTTCTTCCTTTGTGGATTTTTCAGGAACCTATATGTATTATAAGGGAATGATATATTGTAATATATATATATATATATATATATATGAAATTTTAATTTATATATGTATAAAAAATATTTCATTTTTGTTGAGGAGGATTTATCTTATATTAAGTATTATGAGTACTGAAGAAAGGGATTTTTGTTTTGATATAATTTCCTTTATTTATATAAAATGAATAATTTAATTTATGATAAACAATATAGTGACCTAGGATTTTCATATATAAATACCTAATATTTTATATTCATAATTAATATATATTAAAAATAGATATTCGAATACCATATAGAGTTAGTGTCTTTGGAGATTTGATAGAAAATTTTCTAATTTCAATGATCTTGAACATCTCCAGTAATGATCTTCTCACATAGTAATATCACTATTTCAAAAATAAATTACTTTATATCTATATTTAAAAGAATTTAATTTAAAAAACAGCTATAAAAAAAATTTAACATCAGTTATTATTATAATCAATTAAAAACATTAAAAACTCATTTCTCAATATGTGTTTTTTTTCAAAAAACATGACCTATGAGTTTTTTCACATTAATTCATTTAAAACCAATGTCAAAAATGACTTTTTTAAATAGTAGTTCCTTTAAAACAATCTTGGAAAACATTTTTTGTAATGTATTTTTTAGATGAAATGATGTGAAATTTATTTTTTGGTTTCTCATTAATGTAGAGTTAATTTCACTACAATACACCTTTGAAATTTCAAATTTCCTCCGTAAATTTATTTTACAACAATTTGATTTTTATATGCCATATAAATGTTATCACGCCTTATATGTATTCATTTGATATCCAACACTTTCAATTATCATCATCATTCAACTGATTGAACTCTTTCCATCATCATTATTATTCCACTCATTATTATATTTATAATTTTTCCTTTTATTTTTAATGATATATAGGATTTAATTGATTTACAATTTGTTATCACACTTGAAAAATTATTTAATGGTTTAATTTTTCTTATATTGAAGAACCCTTCCAGGGATTTGAATAAAACATTAAATGTTTCGTAGGATTACAAAATTATATTTAATCTACCAAAGTATCATTTTCATCCTTAATCATTCATCAAGAGAAAATTATTTCAATAAATAATATGAAATTACTAAAAATTATGTCGAATATTTAGGTTTTATGTCTATATTTCATCTGGATTCATTGATCTATTTCATTTTATAGATCATTTATTTTAATCTAATTAATAAATCTTCATTCATGAAATTTAAAATATATATTCTTTTTTTCACTATATAGATAATTACTGATGTAAAAAAAGTATATTCAAGATTGGGTTTTTAACACCACTTATAATAGAAACATATATAAAATTGATATTGGAAATATTCAAATTTGATGTGAAGAAAAAAAATTTTTACGGTTGTCTTCTAACACATACCCATCTTAAGACATTCTTCAAAACAAGAGGAGATAAATAAAAATAAATGTTTACCTCATATTCTTAATATGGTAAAAAGTATGATGCTAATTATCTGTTTGGAATATCATAAACATATGTGTATGAGAACATTAGTGTAACATTTGAAAATAATTTTATACATAAAATATATCATAATCCAAAGACATTGAATATTTAATTGCTAATAAAAATTCATAATCAAAAAGTAAATCAATGAACATGATCATTTATAGAATAAAATAAACCATTATATGTGGGAAAATATATTGGTTTAACATTGTAAAAATGTAGAAATAGAAATAATCCCTCTTATTTTGACAGTGACATAATGTTACACGCTTGAATAATCATAAAGGGTTGAAAACTCAGAACCCCCATAATATTATAGACATTAAAGTTAGGTAAATAGAAAAACATAACAACATGAAAAATATGTCCATGTTTACACTAATGGACATGAATACATGGTCCATGAATTAAATTGGGTACATAAAATTATGTTCATGTATAACATATTTGACTCATTATTTATACATCCTTACCAATTTTATTTGATTGTTCTTGAAATCTATGCCACTATTCCCTTAAATAAAATAATAAATATGTGTTTAATAGGATTATTAATCATTCATAATAGTATAACTATATAAATTAAGGGTTTTAAATAAAGATATCATAATAGCGCAACCTGTAGAAATTAATTGGTTTTGATAAGCATGACCCATTGAAAATTAAAAGGTTTCCTTATCCCCTTTTGATCATAATCATAAACCATGTAATAAAATAATATGGGTGTAATCATTTAATCATATCCCAATTACATCATATGTATAATAAATGGTTTTTTTCATTTATGAATAAAAATACCATTCATAGACCACTAAAGACAATTTGGAGTGAAATAAGCATTATTATTTAAAAATATATCTTTTAAAATAAAATTTTTCTAAACATTAATGAATAAATTTCTTAGAAATGAACTATTAAAACATTTCAGGATAACATTAAATTAGTAAGATGTCATTATTATGAGATTTTTTATTCATCGGTTATTCCTTATGAAAACTTTTCCCTTTAATGTTTTGTTAAAATGTAAATAGTGCCTCATTAAGAAAATTGAATAGAGACTTATATAAATTAATTTTTTAAAACGTAAATCATGTGTAAAAATGTATATTAAATATAATATTTTAATTTTTAAAAACATAAATAATAATTTTTTATAAATCATATTCATGGAGGAAAAATGATTTTTCACAGAAGATAGAAATAAATTGAATTTTAAAAAAATGATTATTCTTGTTTAATTATTTCATAAATAAAATAAAATTAAATTTATTCAAATAATATATATATATAATAAGATTATTATTATGTGAAAGGGTTTCATGATAGAGCAATTATAATATTTCAATATGGAAATCTTAATCATAAACAACACTGATAAATACTCAAATTTTAATACAAAATATTTTGAACATCGGTATCTTTTGTGTTATAATACCCATGAAAGGAAGAACAATAAATGTATTTATAAATTCCCCTAATTTTTATATGATTAATATTAGAATAAATTAATTGTTTTTATATAAAAAAATTTAAACAAACTGTGATTATGGTATGTGTCATATAGAAATATAAGACTCATAAAAACCCCTTAACTGATGTATAGTTTCCTCTTTACATGATTGATCCAACTAAATAATTAATATTGGTTTAATTTAAATCTATAAAATATTCATACTCAGATATTTCATACCATATGTTATTTACAAATGACTATTTATTACATTTTTATTAACATTTTTTATTAAATTCATTATTTTTGTTTATAACTACTATGTTTTTAACGGAAAATTTTATTCAATAGTCTTATTAAATTTATTATTATAATAATTAACTATTCTATATATTATTAATGATGAAATTAATATAATATATATTTATTAATTATATATATATATATATTCTTTCATAAATGATATATCTTGAGAACCGAATTACACCATTCATGTTGACGATAGCATGTACACACAAATGAATGTTATTTAAATATTCTCTATATATAAATTGAAATAAATGAAAATAGTAATTAACATATATATATTTATAGTAATTTTATATATAATATATATTTTCATTAGATATATCCTTATTATGATCCATGTAAAAATAAAATAAAAAACGTAACACATTACTTCATGGTAGCAGTAGTCCAAACATATGCATGTAAATTTTTCCTTTTTTCATAGGATATGGAATTTACATAGGTATTATAATTATTAAATATACATAATTTTATTTATTTAATAAATTTAATACATAAACAACACATTCATAAATATAGAAATTTGTGGGAGATTATGATGGAAAATGAATTACATCGATTCATGATAAGTAGTCGCATATAAATATGATCATCAATTTCATTTCTTATTTGAAGTAATAGAAAAATAATATAGGTTATAAAAATAAAATTAAAACATTTAAATATTTGGATGATACAATTTTTAAAATAATTGAATTATCATGGCTTAATTGATGGTTGTAAGATAATATATGAAAAGAAAGAACATAGTGATGAAAATTAACATTTCATAGAGAATAATCCATTGTATATATAATTTATGTCCGATGAATACGTCCTTTGGTCAAAAAATAATTAATATATTTTATACTTTAATATTCCATAGTTATGTTTGAATGGTTTTGGTGTGCTAAATTGATTAATATTTGTGAGGAATTGAGGGGTATATTTGACATTTTAGAATTATGGAAGAGATTCATTTTTGTAAATACCGCAATCTATTTAATAATGGAATGTAATAATAAAACCATGATCATCTGTAATAAATAAATAATATATAAGATGTATGAGATTATACTTCTACACCTCCACCATATAATGGAAAATGTTATTTAGCATGTTATTACCTTATCCACTACATTAACTTTTGACATATTAGTTTTCACTACTATATCTATTTTTTATCGATGTAATCAATAAATTAAATTTAAAAATTAAATTACACATATAATGTAATTCTCAACCATTTATTATAATTATAATACTAAATTTTCCAAATTAGAAGAATAATTTTTTGTTAAATAAATTGTCACACATGCGCATGTTATGTGGAAAAGTATGTTTTAACATAAACCATGGAAAATAATTTTGAATATAATTAATATTCATCATAAAATTTTTATGAAACGTATTATATACTAATTTTTATAATGATTAAAAATATTGAAATATTTTCAAAAAATTAAAATAATAAAAGGGGACAAATTTTATTTATAATTTTACTTGCATATACAATGGAAAGTTGTCATCCAAACAATATGTATTCTTAAGTATAAAATGGTATTAAATAAATTTTTTTATAATATTTATTAAAAAGGAAAAAGTCATTAATATTAATATAATTGAAATAATTATACATTTAAAAACAATTTAAAACAAAATGTAAAATTTGAAAATATAGTAAACAAAATGATTGTTTTGAATAATTATCATAATTATCATTATTTATTAAAAATTTATTATTTAAAAAAATGTCTCCCAATTTCAATATATGATAATTTTTACCATAGTTTTTTAAAAATAATGTTCAGTTTTTTAAATATTTTTCTCAAAATGGAAAATTTTAATTTTATGTAACTATATAAAATTGGGCAAAACCAATATTTAGGAAAAATAAATTTATTAGTCATAAAAATACATTTCATTCAATCAAATGAAGAAAAAATGATAGATTAAAGATAATATTTTTTAATATATATATATATATATTTATTTATTTAATTATATTTAATAATATTAAAAAATTTAATTTTTTAATATCAAATAACGTAACACCCATAAAAATTGACATGTAAGGAAAAATATTTGCCTTTAGATTAAAGTGTTTTTTATTTTTTTAATTCATTGATTTAATTTGAATCTATTGATTACAAGTGTAAACAATTAGAGTGTCTTAATTAATTTGTTATATTTATAACCTAAAAATTAATGTCTAGTTTATAATGATATACTATGTTATAGCTCTTTTAATCAAAGTGTTTCATTTAAAAGAGTAAATCAACGAAATTAATGTTTTTTGACAAAAAATAATGAATTTTCATGGTGTTATATCATCCACCCTTTAATGTTATTTTACATTAACATTAGTAAATGAACATTATAATCAATTATTTTCATATGAAAATTTCATTTTAGAAATTAATCATCATACAAAGTGTTAATAAAATCTCTTATAGATAAGGGAACAAATGAATGACGAAGGTCATCTAGAATAACACATAACTAACTTTACATGTTAGAAAACATTACTAGAATGTGAATATATAAAAATTTAAGAAATTTTTAGTGTGTAAATACATATTTAATGTTATAGTGACCACTGATCTAAATAATTTGAATGATTATGATAAATTCAATGACACCCAAACCGTAAAATTTTGGTGTATAAAAAGTGCATTTATTATTCAAATATGATGGTAAATGTATGAAATTATTATTTAAATATAGATGTCATAAATATTTGTGATTATTTTGATATCAATATAAATTACAACATTAAATTATCTTACATGATATTTTTTCCATATGTAATGTTTTTTCCTTTTTTTATTCTTTGAACAATTTCCAATTATTGTCTTATATAATGAATTTAATACCACTAAATAATTTTTTTGATTCATAGTGAACAAAATCAAAATTCTAACATATTAGTTAACCAATAATAATGATGAATATATATTCCTCTTGTATTTAGACATTTTCCAAAACCAAAATGGATATTATAAGTAAATTATTAAAATATATAGTCCTAGAAAAATCATTAAAAGACAATGTCCCAATAATAACACCCATGGATAAATATTGTTCATTTTATAAGTAAAAAACTTTAAAATTATTCAATTTGTGAATGAAAATGATATAAGACATAGTATTAGATTAATTTTATCACATATTTCTATAACATAAACATATCACATAACATTAAATAACATTAATCACTCTTAATGTCCCATACTATTAACAAATATTCTCTAATAATATAATCTTTTAGATATGCCAATCAAATAAATTAATAACATTAATTATGAAAAATTTATGATAAAATATTATATAATTCCAAAATATAATTCAACCATTATTCCTAAAAAATATAATAATGTTATTTTTATATAAATTATATAATATTTATATTTATAAACTACATTTAAAATAAAATTAATCATTAAACCATTTTAAATCATATATTTATTTATATACAAAATCATGTTATCCCAAAAACGAATTGATCTTTATATATCATAAAAATTTAAAAAATGGTACAAGTCATTATATCATGGTGGTATGTGTGAGACCCTAACTTCCCTTCGGTTGTTAGTTCAAACCGCACATCCTTGAAATGTTTGATAGGCTCACTTTTTTAAAAGTCATACAATAACCTAATTCTAATAACATCTAATGAAACATTATTTCCCTCTAAAAAAATAATACTATACTTCAATGGTTATTTAAACCCTAATGGTGATCAATAAATTTACATGTTTGAAAAGATATTTCTTATCAATGTGTAATTCATGTTGAACCTAAGGGATAAATATACATCATTATAATAAAACATCTCACAAAATTTAATTAATATAATTAAAATATCATTTTTTAAAATAACCATAGGGGATTTCAAAAATTGTAGTTATAATCCACAATTAACTCATAATAAATTGATGGTATCCATAAATAATATTTTAATCAAACCAATATGTATATATATATGTGTGATTAATTGATAAAACTTATCCATCAATGTTTTAAGATTTTTATTGAAAAAAATACAATTTTTCAAAGAACTTATAAAACCTAAAAATTCAATCTGGATATATAATTTTTTAAACAATTTAACATTAACAGTTTATTTTTTGTAGATCCTTTTTTAGTACAGTTATTAACACCTGGATTAGGGAATGTCTTGGGTAGGGCATCTGTTCCCCACACATAAGAAATATTTTATATTATAAAATATTAAATCTATTATATTCCCTTCTACACATATTATATCATCCCTTTACATTTATACATTCCATGAGTTGTCTCATTCCATATTTCTAACATAAAGGAAATTCAGTCTTCTTTCATGCATGGTCTCCGCATTTTGATCTCACCACAATATCACTCTTAATTATATTCGGTGAATAAAAGAGTTGGATAAGGTGAAATTTATTAACCATATATCATGTATAGTAATTAGGAATAATAAAAATATTATTCTATATATAACTCAAAATATTGGATGCTCATCATATCAATATTTCCATGGCATTCATTTTCACCATGGATTCCCTAGATTATCCAATTCCATGAAACTAAAAATCATAATATGATAAAAAATAATCCTAGTGTTAAACCACATAATACATTATAGAATGTCTGTATCATGACACCATCTTTTCAATATATGAAAAAATATATTTAACATTGTCTATTTATTTATTTAAATACGTCATGATGGTAAAAATATGTTTTTGAATATTAAAATATAACGTCCTGGTTCCAAAAGCCACTAGGAGGCACCCCGTCCCTTGATGTTCTCATGGCCTCAAACACATTTCCCAAAACGCCGGAGGCTGTCGACTAGCAGTGCGGGCCTTGGGTGTGATAGTGGGGAAAATATGCCCTCGTTGGCAGAGAACGCAGCAGAATTAAAAAAATATATACAAGAGAGAAATTAGTAACAATAGCATACAAAATTAACGACAGAATAATGAATGTATAAATTAGAGAACACATATATAAAATGACACATGACACATATGTCTAGGAAAAACATCCAAACAAGTCACATTTCCAGAATACAAAAGTGTTTAACCAAAGTGCAAAAGAATGTAGATAAACTCCTCATCATCGCTATCCTTAGCTGGGTCTCATTCTCTCCAGCTCCAAAACAAGTCATGTACCTGAAGTATAAGGTTTTTAACAATATCAATCCCTGCACGAATATAATATGTTTGGGACCACAAGTGTGACCCAAACATGGTGTGAGACTAAATCTCAGTTGGCAACCACCCAAAGATTTTCTCCTAACATTCAGTGATTATATGATAAGTAAAAGTACAAAATGCAGTAAAATGGTATACACTATGTAGTAAATAATCCACAGTATAAGCATTCAAAATACCACATATCATGCGACATAAAAATATATAACTTAATAGGTAACACTTTGGGAAGAACCCACAGGCTATCCCCTCTGGTACAACCTTTCATGTACATGAAACCCTTTGAGAATCAAAGAACGGTTCACTCCTCTGGTTTAGATAATGTATAAACTCTCTGAGTAAGATATAACCATCAATTCCCCCTATTGTATTGTATCATACTAAAGGAGCTCTAGGGAAGAACCTAAGATCAATTCCACCTGTGGACCGTGTAGAAGAACTACAGACACTTTGGGGAATAACTCAACACCAATTCCCCTTGAGGTCTCGCATCGTATAATTATAAAGACACTCTGGAAACGCCCTAAACGTCAATTCTCCTTATGGTCTATTCCCCAGGTTCTCACGGCCTTGTGTTAGTCATGCAAGTGTATCAACGCCTAACGTCCAATGTAAATGTCATGAAATACTTGGATAGAATTCTACTGCACAATAGCGTAACAGAACAACAATCACACCATCCTAAAATACTAGGCATGGAAAGTAACTGTAGCCAAACAGGAAAACAGAACCCACCTGTCAAAACAGGAAAGAACATGTATGGAAATACATCCAAAGAAAAGGAACTCACCCTATTAAAAATAAATAATCATATACCCAGGCATACCAGCAGAGAAGAAAAATAATATGGATAAAATGGAATACACGCCATACCCCATTCTTGTGTATTGGGAAAAATTTCACACAAAACTCAAATAATTCTTACAGAAAGGCAGAATCTATAATCCTTCGGATTGGGAGAAAATATTCTTGAACCATGAAGCTCAAATCTCCTTATAAAGTCAAATATCTAGAAAAAAAATAAAAAGTTAAACCCATGATAACATGTAAAAGAAGATGAATCAAGAAACTTGGCTCCAGTAGAAGAGATAACTCTCTAATTCAATTCCAATGCAACATACAGTGTTCGATTTGGTGGATGGACGGAGGCTTAGGGGATCATCGAAGATCTGCAGTTGTACCCTCGCTCTCGGACAAACCAGACCTAGAAGAATTCAGTTCTTTCCATCAGACATGACCGTAGTGCGTTTAATGAAAAAAGTACATGGTCTGTACTTTTTAAGTACATGACATGTACTATCATTTTCAATACTCCACTTTAGAAGGCCTCTATATCACACTATACGAGCGTGTGTATGGCCCAGGCATGCCCAGCACACGACCTCTAGTGGTAACGCAGTACACGGTGTGTACTCACAAAGTACATGTCATGTACATAAAAAATTTCCAAAAACTATCCTTTTCTAAAAAACTCTAGGAGAAAGATAAACATACTTCAACAGAAGATTCTGGTTCTTAAAACTTCCCCCTTTAAAGAAAGTCGTCCCCGAATTTCCATTGCACGGTGGAATAGACGAGGAAACCCCAAACAGCTCTATCCACTATGATCGTACATCAGCCTTCCATTCCCATGTCCCATCCCGCACCCAACCATACTTCCATAAGACTCATACTAAGGGAACCGACCTTCCATGGAGAACCTTTGTACTACGATCCACAATCGTTATAATATGCTCCTCAAATGAAACATCCACTTCGAACTCAACTTCGTCGGGTTGAAAGACATGAGACATGTATAAAAAGTAACGTTGAATCTGAGAATCACAGATAACTTCGTGGAAAGCATGGTACCTATAAGGTAACTATAACAAATAGGTAACCAGACCAACTCTCTCCAACATATCAAATGACCCGACGTAATTCGGCCAAAGCATACCTCATCTCCTAATACTCTTGTGTTCCAACCTCGATGTGACAAGAAGAAAAACCTGATCCCTGACCATGAACTCAAAAGGTCATCTCCATTGATCATAATAAGCCTTCTGTCAAGACTGTGCAGTAGCCATCCTCATTCGAATCAACTCTATCTACTATGAGGTCTCCTGAACAATATGAGGTCGTAGCGAAGCTTCCTATCCTGCCTCCATAAAAAATAATTGAAATCGGCATGGCCTACCTTATAAAGCCTCATAAGATTCCATCTGAATACTTTCTAGAAAACTATTGTTGTAGGAAAACTCTAAAAAATATATGCTTCTCCCAAGAACCACCAAAATCAAGAATTCATGCTCAGAGCATGTCCTCAAGAACTTGAATCGTACATTTGGACTCACCATCTGTTTGGGGATGGTAAGACGTACTCAACAGTACCTATGTATCCAATGACTTTTGAATCCCCTTCCAAACCCGAGAAGTTAAACGTGCATCCCTAACTTCTGAATAGTATTAACTAAATACCGGGTTTTACTAAACAATGATATATTATTATAATATTATTATGAAGTAGCCGTTATTAATATTATTAACTAAATTTCGAATTTTATAACATTATTATTCATCTTCAACATTTTATAGAACATGGTATAATAACAAAATAAATTTTTTGGGTAAAATATGTATTTTTCAAAAAATGTAGTTTTGCCGCCTTTTGATGGCGCACCAACATTAAATCTAGTTGTTGACATGTTTATAAGTTCAATTTGACAAAATAAAATTCTTCTTTTGAATCATGATATAAAAATTTACATTGGATAAAGTTTTGATATTTTTCGGATAACTTTCATATTTTAATGAATAGTAAAAACACGCTATATTTTATTTAAAAACAACTTTTTTCATCATAATATTTTATATGGTTATGTTATAACATTTAGTGGTTTTAAAGTAAAAATATAATATATTTCTATCATTTAATATAATGTATTTCATTATCATTTATTTTACATTGAATTCGTAGATTAAATCAATTCAATATTTTGCAATGTTTTAAACAAAAACCCGTTTTCATTCGACAACGGGATTAATTTTAATTTAATTCCTGAATCTTCTGTGTATTGAATTTAAAAAAATGGATTCCATATTTTGAATCATTGGGTCCAAATTATGTTAATAGGATACTTTTTATTTTTCGGAATTATGAATAGTAACTACGGTAAATTTTATTTACCATAGTTAAAAGAAAATCGGGTAATTCAGGGTAATATAATATTATAAAATTACCCTAACACATGTCAAAATTCTATTGGATGGATAAAAGTATACCCATATCACCTAATTGTGGGATTAGATTCATTTTATGGACTTTTGACCAGGAAAATAATTTAATTATTATTAAAACCAATGAAAGTGACAACATGTCACTCTCTTAAATCTTATAAGTATAATAATTTTCATTTAGTGATAAACATCATAAAACATCGAACATGAATAGTCTCCAGAAAACTAATAAAATTATCTACATCATCATAATTTATTTAGAATTTATTGGGATTAAATAATTGTCATTAATAGAGATACATTAATGATGAAGAAATTATTTATTTAGTGAAAAATCAATAATATAGTTTTTATTGAAATAGAAACACATATCAAAAGGCCCAAAAATCTGAAAAAACATATTATTAGAGTGTATATAAAAAATAATAATCCACTTTCCGAATTGTGGACAATATGGATCCTTATTAAGGAAATTATGACACTTATATTATTTTATTTTAAATGATGCCAAAGTTGTCACGTTCATAATTTAATAAATATAACAATTTAAATATTGTGATTTGAAGATGATAAATTCGAGTAAAAGTATTATTGTGAAAGGAAATAGATTTATATACATAATATGATCTTATTTTTAATTTTTATGCAACAAATAAGTATATTAAATAATTATACAATAATGTTGTAGTAATTATTTTATTAAGAGATAAACAAAATAAATAGTTTTTAAAAATAATAAAATAACTATTATATGAACTATTTAATGTGCTCCACTAATTTTCCAGATACATATGACCTTTTATTAATCTATTAATGATTTTAGTTAAAACATATCTTTTGTATATATTTTATATAAATTCAAATAATTGAATAGTGTCAAAATTGACACTATTGTTATTTTATAAAAATAACATATTATACAATTGTTTAAAAATCACAAAAATATTTAAAAATTATAAATTTAAATTTATATGGTAGAAAATTTTTGCAATGTATCCAATTATGGTCAATTGAAAACAAATAAGTAATTTTTTGTTATAATTTAAAACATAGAATGTTATGACCATAAATAATATTAAACTGATTAAATAAGGATAAATAAAGTTGATAGTGTTTTAAATAAATTTCTAACAATTCTAAATTTTATTGGTTGATGAGATTACAACCCTATCCCATCTAATCTTCGGATATGATTCATTTTTGGTGGTTTTTAAGTGGTGTTAGATTTATTATAAATTAATATTTTTAAGAATTCCAAAGGTTCCCCTCTCCTCCCTTATAAAAGGGAACCTCCTCACTCTCCTCCACACACCACATTGTGCCTTCAAGATCGGAAAACCCTGCCCAATTATCTTCTCCACTTCCTTAGAAACATCCTATAGGTCCTGGTCTTCTTCAAATACCAATTATAGTGCCCTAAGTGGAGGTCTCAAAGAGGTGCTTCAAAGAAGAGGTAATTTCCGTTACCGATTCATTCACCTTTATTTCTTCTTCCTCTTCTTCCTCTTAGGTTGTTTCCTTATGAAGTAATAACATCTATATCACTAATATACTGATATGTTATTATAAGTATGAAACAACTCTATTTCACCATCTATCCATCCTACGGAAAATGAAATCACCGCACGTGTGTACGTACGGAATACCGTCTCCACGCCGTGGTGTAATCTATTTTCCACCACCACCTTAATTGGATGGGTATAATGGTGTAAATAATAACTATATATGATTCTTGTAAAGTAATAATTATTCTGTAATACTGTACATACTCTCCAATAAAATTCCATGATCATGGGAACGATATCATCGATCGTGCGTACGTATAGAATACCGTCTCCACGATGCGATGAGATTCATTCTCAATGATTAACCATACAAATATGATTATAAAGTATATATAATAAGTAATCATGAAATATATGACATAATAATGATACTGGATATATATATATATATATGTATGTCATCCAATTAATTCCATTCAATTCAATGAGGAAACAAAAACAATGTTAATGCGTACGTACGACCTACCGTCTCCATGAACGGTGTATTTCATTCCATTTATCGATCCATTATATTAATGTATATTATAAATATATATTATATATAAATCATGTTTTATATTCTGGAATTAAGTAATTATGATCTATGTAATTATATAAATAATTACAAGTCAAAACACGGACGACAAATGAAACAGTATTACACAAAACGCTCTTTAACATGGAATTTACAAAGGAATGGGTAATATAATGTCATAATTAAACCATATATGATATCATAACAATGAATATGATTCTATAATAAGTCAATAAAATTATTTAAATAATTAAACATGAGGTTCGGATACGTATGAATCATATCGAACCTAAGGTAAGGGATAATTTTTCAAATCTCATTTTTATCTGAGATTTCTTATTCAAAAGTATTTACTGGGGTTATTTCTATCATCCATGTCCCTGTTTTATAAAAGTGTTTCCATCCTCTTTACCCATTCATGACTTTTGTTACATGGTATGTAATTAATATTTCTTTTTATTACGTTACGAGGTACGTTTTTTGACTTTTTCGACAAATGTACGAGGAGAATGTTATTTTTAACTTATACGGCGTGAACGGATTTTTTACGGTTTTATAAAGCCTTGTTTTCATGAAGCGTCAACCAAAAGATATCATGAATATTTTAAATAAAATCTTTTTCTTTTATAATTTCATGATGTTTTGTGAAAAGAAATTGATTTTGAAAGAGAAAGGATATTTTCCATAAAAATTCATTCCAATTGTTTTATCAAAAACCATTTTCCTTCTTAGATGACATTATTTCATATGTGTATGTTTCAAGTATCATGTTTCTATGATTTACATGGTTTCACATTCCTTATTATGAAATGATATTCATTTCTTTTATATGGATTTTGTGATGATGAGATGATGTTTATGAAACCCATTTTATTCATTGGGTTATTGGGAATGATGTATGTTTATTTTGAGGAACAAGTAAGAATTATTTCATTAAGAGATGGGTGGGACCTATATCTCCCTCCAATGCATTGGGTAATGATTTATATCTCATGAGATAGACATGGCTGGAACAGAAAGTTAAACCGGTTCAGTAATACAGGAATGGAATGAGGATTGAACTCGATTCAGAAAGGGACTTTGTCCACTATGATGGTCTTGGCAGAAATTCCTTGGCTACTATGGAAATCATATCATATGCCTAGTGGTTTCCACAATTACTTGTTTTATTCCCATGCTATTTTATCATTGTTAATGTTTCTTTATCATCTATTCCTTACGTACTTCCATGTTTTATGTCATTTCTCAAGCTTTTGATGTTTAAACATTATGTTCATGTTTTTAAGTTCAAATGTATATGGTATGTTTTATTTTGTCCATTCTTACCCTTACTGATCATTTGAGCTCACCCTTTTTATGTTTTCTTTTCCCCAGGATATAAAGAATGGTTTTAGGTAAGAAAAAAAGGGTAAGATCTTTATGGGAGATGTTGAAGATCTTTCACCACGATAAGAATATTACGTTCCACGTTTCCAAAGATACTAAACTATTACGGTCCTTGTGTTTCTGTTTTTGTTATGTGTTAAGTATTCTGCTAAAGTAATGTAATGTCCATGTACGTCAAGCTTTGGGTCTCTATAGTTGGTATCAAAGGAAAGGTTTAGTCACCCTTTGGAAACTAGGATGCGAAAACGTTAGTAAGATCCCTAGGGATATTTCTAAGGTATGTCAAGGGATGTCCCTTAGGATAAGTATATGCATAGGATATAGTCCTAGAACTAAGGTAACAATCTTAGAATTTAACCTAAGATGTTAGATATTGAGGGTACTCCCCCTTTACTATGTTGTTTTCCCTAGCATGATTTTTGCCTCTCACAGAATTCTTTTTGTGTTTTAGTCAATGGAGGGAACCAGAAGGAATTCGGTTAGCATTGAATCAAATGGACAAATTGGTGACTATGAGCAACAAAATTGTGTAATGCCTAGAGAGAAATATATTATGATTATGCCGAATCAGTCATCGCGATACATGATTAACAAGGTGAAATTTAGTGGTATGCCTAATACATCAAATAAGAGGAAGATAGACTTTTATACATGTTCGCATGTTGAGGAGCATAAAGAAAGGAAGATTGAGATTTCTAAAGAAGGGAAGAGGAAACTTGAGGAATACGTCAAATGGAGGAACCGATGTTATCTGTTTGGAGAAAAGGGATATAGAGTGACAGACTGTTACGTAGTTCAATGTCTTATTTGTAGAGAACATTGGCATTGCCCAACTCAATGCCCTGACCTAAAAAGTTACTTCTAAATCATGTAAGGACTTATTCCAGGGAAATCATTGAAGATGATGGATTGAAGTGTTTATGTATTGGTATTCAAGAATAATGTTGTTGAGGTACATTTATGGTAGATTAGAATATTTTTTGTATTAGTTTATTGTGGATTTAAATAATTTTATTGTACCGATAACCATGAAAAGTGATTCAAATATTTTTGAAAGTAGATGATATGCGCATAATGAAGGGATAAGAAGAAAATGAAATGTTTGATAGTATTAATGAGCTCATGATTGATATAAAGACAAAGTATATATAATTTTAAGGATTTTGGTATGTGGAAAGAGTTAACTTTTTATTGCACTCATGTTTTCACTAAGATTCAATGGGTATTCATTTTTCAATAGAATACATGATTAAGGCCTTTGAATGTTTGGAATGTGACCAACAAGACATATCTTATGATATATTTTGATCAATGATGGAATTAAAATACTTGTTATATGAAATCTCTGGTAATCATTTTCACTATAATATGAGGGTGGACTTCAGTATTAGGGATAACCCTGAAGATTGGAACGGAATATGTTGGACATAAGTTAGTATTGTTTAAGGATAGAAGTTTTTTTTCAATATTATTTATGGGATGTTATAGTAATGTAGTTTTAGAAAAAGGAAAACATGCAGGAAGGGCGATAGCCCATCGCGTCAGACAAGGCTATGGGAATCGAACCCACAACCGAAGTGCGAGTGACCATTATTTCCTACCACTGGCCTACAGGAAGTCCTGGTTTAGTAGAAACTAGTTTTATTTTATTAAGCGATATGATAAATGAAGTATAAGTTCATTTTTGGAACCATATCCGATTAATATAACCATAAGATGGACTTATAACTTTTACTAACATTTGGTTTGAATGAGATGGAATGACCTATCATTCTATCACATGATCTGCTAACACATCACTAATAACAAATTCAACTTCATTTCTTTAAGGGATGAAGTAGAAATTGTTTAATTCATGAACAATAGTGAGATTGTACCAAAATCATTCAAGTATTTCTTTTAATTCATCAACTTTAGGGAAATGATCTTGAAAACCAAAAATGTTGTCCTAGTTCCCTTATTTATGATGAATCAGATGGCACCTTAGATCATCACAAATCAATAGCTTTGTGATAGTTGGCTTTTTCATAGCCATGTTCTCTACCACTCTCCATCGTAACATGATGGTTAGATTTTTCTTCCATATCCATATTTTCACCTATATTCTCCTACGTGGAAACCCTATGATGAGTTACATTGTGTAATCGTTACATTTCATACTACAGTTTTTAAAATTAAGTTTCAGTATTCCTTTTTACGATGTGGGTTTCTATGAATACTAAATGATTTATAAACCCGACGAATTTCGAGGGCGAAATTCCTTTTAAAGGGGGTAGAATGTAACAACATGATATTTTATGATAAGTATTCTCTTTAATTTATTAGATGTCATGTGTTTTATTCTACAACAAGATTATCTTTTTCTATATGCCACACTATACTAGCTTGAAGTATACACAACACAATTCATAGATTGTGTTACACATAATTTCAAGTTCGTTTTATAATAGTCATTCTACGCAACATTGAGGGTATATATATATATATTCAATGTATAAATGAAATATGGTAGGATTATGTTATACGAAATAATAAATAAGTCTTACACATCATGCTACCCTGACTTGTCTTGCATTACACGCAATCACGACCTTCCTCGATACTGTGTGTTGTACGAAATACCGGGTTTTACTAACCAATGATATATTATTATAATATTATTATGAACTAGCGGTTATGAATAGTATTAACTAAATTTTGAATTTTATAACATTATTATTCATCTTAAACATTTTCTAGAACATGGTATAATAACAAAATAAATTTTTTGGGTAAAATATGTATTTTAAAAAAAATGCAGTTTTTCCGCCTTTTGATGGCGCACCCACTTTAAATATAGTTGTTGACATGTTTATAAGTTAAATTTGACAAAATAAAATTCTTCTTTTGAATCAGTATATAAATATTTACATTGGATAATGTTTTGATATTTTTCTGATAACTTTCATATTTTAATGAATAGTAAAAACACACTATAGTTAAATTAAAAACAACTTTTTTCATCGTAATAATTTATATGGTTATGTTATAATATTGAGTGGTTTAAAATTATAAATAGAATATATTTTTACCGTTTAATATAATGTATGTCATTAGAATTGATTTTACATTGAATTCATCAGTTAAATCAATTCAATCTTTTGCAATGTTTTAAACAAAAACCCGTTTTCATTCGACAACTGGATTAATTTTAATTTAATTTATGTAACTTCTATGTATTAAATTTTAAAAAAATGGATTCCATATTTGGAATTAGTGGTTATAATTTATTTTAATAGGCAACTTTTTTTTTTTGGGAATTATGATTAGTAACTACGGTAAATTCTATTTACCATAGTTAAAGGTAAATCGGGTAATTAAGGGTAAATATAATATTATAAAATTACCGTAACACATGTAAAAATTCTTATTGGATGACTAAAATAATACCCATATCACCTAAGGGTCGGATTAGATTCATTTTATGGACTTTTGACCATAAAAAATAATTTAATTATTATTAAAACCAAAGAAAGTGACAACATGTCACTCTCTCAAATCTTATAAGTATAATAATTTTAATTTAGTGATAAAAATCATAAAAATTCGAAAATGAATAGTCTAAAGAACTCTAATAAAATTAACTACATCATGATAATTTATTTATAATTTTTTGGGATTAAATAATTGTCATTAATAGTGATACATTAATGATGCAGAAATTATTTATTTAGTGAAAAATCAATAATATAGTTTTTATTGAAATAGGAATACATATCAAAAGGCCCAAAAATATGCACAAGACATATTATTAGTGTATATATAAACCCTAATCATACACCTGCCGAATTTTTTATCATTTAGATCCTTATTAAGGCAATTATGACACTTATATTATTTTATTTTAAATGATTCCAAAGTTGTCACCTTCATAATTTAATAAATATAACAATTTAAATATTGTGATTTGAAGATGATAAATTCTAGTAATAGTATTATTGTAAAAGTTAATAGATTTATCTACATAAAAGGATTTTATTTTTAATTTTTATGCAACATATAAGTATAATAAATAATTATACAAAAATGTTGTAGTAATTATTTTATTAAGAGATAAACCAAATAAATGGTTTTTAAAAATAATAAAATAACTATTATATGAACTATTTAATGTGCTCCACTAATTTTAAAGATACATATTACCTTTTATGAATCTATTAATGATTTTAGATCGAACATATCTTCTGTATATATTTTATTTAAATTCAAATAAATGAATAGTGTCAAAATTGACACTATTGTTATTTTATAAAAATAACATATTATAAAATTGTTTAAAAATCACAAAAATATTTAAAAATTATAAATTTAGATTTATGTGGTATAAAATGTATCAACGTATCCAATTATGGACAATTCACAACAAATAAGTAATTTTTTGTTATAATTTAAAATTTATAATTTTATTACCATAAATAAAATTAAACTGATTAAATAAGGATAAATCAAGTTGATAATGTTTAAAATAAATTCCTAACATCTATAAATTTGATTGGTTGATGAGATTACAACCCTATCCCATCTAATAATTGGATATGAGTCATATTTGGAATTTTTTAAGTAGGGTTAGATTTATTATAAATTAATATTTTTAAGAATTCCAATGTTGCCCCTCTCCTCCCTTATAAAAGGGAACCTCCTCTATCTCTTCCACACACCACTCTGAACCTTCATGTTCGGCCAAACCCTGCCAAATTATCTTCTCCACTTCCCTAGAAACATCCTATAGGTCCTGGTTTTCTTCAATAACGAATTTTAGTGCCCTAAGGGGAGGTCTCAAAGAGGCATTTCAAAGAAGAGGTAATTTCCGTTACCGATTCTTTCACCGTTATTTCTTCTTACACTTCTTCTTCTTAGGTTGTTTAATTATGATGTAATAACATAAGTATCACTAATATACTGATATGTTATTATAAGTATGAAACCAACCTATTTCACCATCTATCTATCCTACGGAAATCAAAATCACCGCGCGTGCGTACATACAAAATACCGTCTCCACGCCGTGGTGTAATCTTTTTTCCACCACCACCATACTTGGATGGGTATAATGGTGTAAATAATAACTATATATAATTATTTTAAAGTGATAATGATTCTATAATTGTATACATACACTCCAATAAAATTCCACAATCATGGGAACGATATCATCGCTCGTGCGTACGTACGGAATACCGTCTCCACGAGGCGATGAGATTCATTCTAAATGATTAACCATTCATAAATGATTATAAAGTATATATAATAAGTAATACTGAAATATATGAAATAATAATGATAATGGATTTATGAATATATATATATTTATGTCATCTAATTAATTCAACTCAATTCAATGAGGAAACGAAATCAACGTTCATGCGTACGTACGACCTACCGTTTCCAGGAACGGTGTATTTATTTCAATTTATTGAACTATTATATATATGTATATTATGAATATATTTTATATATAAATCATGTTTTATATTCTGGAATTAAGTAATCATGATCTAAGTAATTATATGAATAATTACAAGTCAAAACACGGACGACAAATGAAACGATTTTACCCAAAACGCTCTTTAACATGGAATTTACAAAGGAATGGGTAATATAAAGTCATAAGTAAACCATATATGAAATCATAACAATGAATATGATTCTGTAATAAGTCAATAACATTAATTAAATCATTATACAGGATGTTCGGATACATACTAAGCATATCGGACCTAAGGTAAGGGATAATTTTGCAAATCTCATTTTTATCCGAGATGGCTTATTAGTAAGTATTTACTGGGGTTATTTCTATCATCAATGGCCATGTTTTATAAAAGTGTTTCCATCCTCTTTACCCATTATTGAATTTTGCTACATGGTATGTTAGTAATCTTTCTATTTATTACGCTATGAGGTACTTGTTTTGACTTTTCCGACAAAAGTACGAGGAGAATGCTATTTTTAACTTATACTGCGTGAACAGATTTTTTTACAGTTTTATAAAGCCTTGTTTTCATGAAGCTTACTCCAAAATATTTCATGACTATTTTAAATAAAATCATTTTCTTTTAAAATTTCATGACGTTTTGTGAAATGAAATTGATTTTGAAAAAGAAAGTATATTTTCCTCAAGACTTCATTCCATGTGTTTTAACAAAACCATTTTCCTTCTAAGATGACGTTATTTCATGTGTATGTTTCAAGTATCATGTTTCTATGATTTACATGGTTTCACATTCCTTATTATGAAATGATATCTAATTATTTTATATGGATTATGTGGTGATGCGATGATGTTTATGAAACCCATTTTATTCGTTGGGTTATTGTGAATGATGTATGTTTATTTTGTGGCACAAGTAAGAATGATTTAATTAGTAGATGGGTGGGACCTATATATCCCTCCAATGCATTGGGTAATGATTTATATCTCATGTGAAAGACATGGCTGGAACGACAAGTTAAACTGGTTCAGTAATACAGGACTGGAAGGAGGAGTTAACTCGATTCAGAAAGGGACTTTGACCACTAAGATGGGTTTTGAAGCAATGCCTTTGCTACTATTGAAATAATATCATGTGCATAATGGTTTCCACAATTACATGTTTTATTCCTGTTCTATTTTATCATTGTTAATATTTCTTTATGATCTATTCCTTACGTACTTCCATGTTTTATGTCATTTCTCAAGAATTTAATGTTTAAACAATATGTTCATGTTTTTAAGTTCAAATGTATATGGTATGTTTTATTTTATCTATGCTTACCCTTACTGAGAATTTGAGCTCACCCTTTTTATGTTTTATTTTCCCGAGGATATAAAGAAAGGTTTTAGGTAAGAAAAAAAGGGGAAGATCTTTATGGGAGATGTTGATGATCTTTCACCACGATTAGAAGATTACGTTCCATGTTTCCAAAGACACTAAAATATTACGGTCCTTGTGTGTATGTTTTTGTTATGTATTAATAATTTCGTTAAAGTAATGTAATGTCCATGTACGTCAAGCTTCAGGTCTCTACAGAAGCACTCCTTTTCAATTACCCATATAGTCTCATATCATAAAAACAACGCTATGGGGAAGCACTCAACGTCAATTCCCCATGTATCATGCATCGAGGAACTACATAATCTCTAGGGAATCACTCAACATCAATTCCCCTTCTGTTATCACATCGTATAATTATAATGACACTCTGGAGGAGCCCTAAAAGTCAATTATCCCCATGTTCTATACAATTGGTTCCCACGGACTTGTGTAATTCATCCAAGTGTAGCAGCGCATAACGTCCATGATAGAACTCATGAACTACTTGTATATAATTATACATCACAATAGAATAACAAAATGAAAATCACACAATCCTATAATACTAGGATTGGAAGGTAATAGTAGCCTAACTGGAAAACATATCCCACATGTCAAAACAAGAAAAAACGTGCATGGAAATACATCCAAATCACAACATTTCACCCTATTTGCAATGAATGATCATCTATTCAGGACTACTAGCATAGTAGATAAAAAATATTTTAAAATAGTAAACACGCAGCACCCATTTCATGGGTATTGGGAAATGTTTCCCATAAAACTCAAAGACATCCTATAATAACGGCACAAACTGCCAACCTCAGGATTAAGAGATCAATATACATGAACCATGAATCCTGAATATCTTTATAATTTCAATGATCTACAAAAAAGACTAAAAAGTTAAACCCATGATAACATGGAAAAAAAGAGGAATCATGAAACGAGGCTCCGGAA
Source organism: Viscum album (assembly GCA_963277665.1). Classification (NCBI taxonomy): domain Eukaryota; kingdom Viridiplantae; phylum Streptophyta; class Magnoliopsida; order Santalales; family Viscaceae; genus Viscum; species Viscum album. The sequence continues at coordinate 7,237,991 of OY728129.1, forward strand.
GAAGATACAACTCATCAATTTGATTTCAACACAGCCAATGGTGTTCGATTCAAAGAATAGATAGAGGCCCAGGGGATCTTCAATGATCTGTTGTTGTACCCTCGGTATCAGAAAAAATAGACCTAGAAGAATTCTGTTCTATTTGTCAAATGCGGCCCCAGTGCGTTTAATGGAAAAAAATTACACGGTGTGTACTTTTGAAGTAAACATCATGTACTTACCTATTTCTTACTCTAATTTAATAGAATATTATGTCACCCCACATGACCATGTGTGTAGCCATGACATGTCCAGCACATTTCCTCCTGTGGCAACATAGTTCACGGAATGTACTCACAATGTACACGGTGTGTACATCAAAAACATCCAGAAAGTCCCCATTTTTGTAATACTCTAGAAAAAAATAAAAACATACCTGAAAAAGATCATTCTTCTTACAAAAAAAACACATCCCTAATAGAGTGTCAAACTATGTTTGCCAAAAGGCTCATTATTATTAACATGGTGATGATCATGTCGAATACCAAGAAAACTTTTTTGGGTTTATTACAAATAATAACAAGTTATATATAGCTACATTACCTTTTAATATCTATGTAGGGTAATAATTTATTGGAAACCACTCTCTATATCTGTTATAACAACTACATGACATTTTCTATTACTTTTACCAATTGATATATTTATCCATATGGTTATAAAAAAATATCTCATAATAATTCAAATGGATTCATAAACCTTTCCTCTCGTAGAATGTATAACAAACATGGATTTTTAAAAATAAATATTTCTTTTTTTTGATGAATATTTTAATCATAGAAAAAATACATTCTCAAAGACCACTGATTTTTAACATCTTTTGAGACTAGATAATATTATAATTTAATTTCTTTAATGATCTTTAACATCTCCCTTAATGATCATTTCATGTAGTATAATTATTTAATAAACCATAATTAAAAATTCCTTATAACATGGTGATATGAAACATAATTATGGATGAATTCATATGATCAATATGTTTAAAGAAAGATTATATCAATGATCATTCAGTCCTGACATATTCATAAGGTTATGGGAACATGATCATAAATATTTAAATCATACCCTACATAACATAGATCATAACCACAATCCATTCAATAAGTATTGGATATTTTTAAGACATGATTCATAAATAAATCAATTAATATTATCCATGATTGGCTAAAAACATATCAGTGATTAAAAGAATATTATACAATTGGAAACATAAATAAATAGAAACATATCATCTCATTATAATATGTACATAGAGTAAGGACCTAAAATAACCTTTTGAATAAAAAATTTATGTCTTCACATAATTTTATTGACATTAATTCTAAGTATTTTCTAAAACTTATGGACATGAAAACCACTTCCACGTGTAATTTTATAGATATCAAAACATGGTATAGACAAGAAAAGTTGAACACAAAATCATGGTAGTTCATATCAGATTTACCTAATGAGGTAGGGATATTTACCACATGTACTATAGGGATATATAATCTCAGAATAAAAAATCACATAATTCAAATAGAACATTTTTGATCCCCAAAACATTTAATTTTAACTATTATATAAGATTTAGATATTAAGTGAGGATTATAAATATTTTATAACATAATATACTTTAGAAATGAATTAGTGGTCATTAAAATAATACGTGGAATAGAAATGTATTTCATAAAAAAATATTTCCATCATATTCTTAAACCATCAAGATAAATAGTTGGGATTATATGGATGGATCATATCATAAATATCTAATTATTACAATATAGGATTCTTATCATTGATGAATATGAATACCATTCATCTTTAAATTAATACATTTTTATGAAAATACTATTTCAACATTGAAAATGACAATTTAATATATAAAAATTTCCTTAATATTAAATTAATTATTATTTGATAATATCCATTGAACATTATAATGGAAACAATAAATAATTGAGTGTTACTTATTGTGGAAAATACCATTAATGATATACATATTAAAATAATAATTTCATTTTTTAATAAAATGTTAAATTTTCTTTTTCAAAAAACAATATGATCATTTATTTCAAATTATTAATAAAAATTCCATCATGGGAAAAATAATTTTTCAAAATAATTCATTATGTGAAGAAAAAATATATAAAAATATTTTCAAAATACATAGTCATGGAAGAAAATTTATCGTTGCTAAAATAGAGGAATAATGATGATATTTAATAAGAAAATTAACTTTATCTATTTTGTAACTAATTAGAGTGAAATGAAATAGAAACATGTTTTCCAAATCAATAACTAAGAGGGATTTTTTTATTTGGAGATACATTATATAATTTGATTCTAAAAAAAATAATCATAAGCAACCCTGATAAACAATGCGATGTTTTGTAAAACAATTATCACATTGTTAAAATTTTAATCATAAACCAAATGATGTGAACACAATTAAATGGATTTTCAAATGAAAATAATTTTAATAATAATAATCATAAATGACATTCATTTTAATTATTCACACTATAAAAAATAATCATGTTGTGAATATAGAATTTTTCATATAGAAATAAACGACAGATAACAGTTCTATACATCTCATATGACTTCTTTTAAAAATGTTTGAACCTAAATTATAATAAATATTTCTTAATGAAAATATTTTTATGAACCATAAAAAAACATCATACAAAATTTAATTTTATTATTACATATTATATATAGTTTATTAAAAATATTTTCTTTTCATAACTATTTTGGTTTATAATTTCTTCATTTTTATATATTTTTTTGTTTAGTAGATTAAATTACGATATATTTATAAGGGTCAAATTATGAGAATAATTCGACTCATAAAATAAATATCATATAAATTCATTATATACATATTAATAGTCATCCATTTTTAGTTTAGATAGAATAATTAATTACATCATCCCTAGAGATAGGTGGGTGTATGTATGCATAAATATTGTTTACATTTTCTCAATAGAAAGAATTAATGAATGACAATTAATAGTTCAAAATTTTATAATGTTAATTTTAAGATAATATCATAAATAGTCATTAAATATATCCCCATCACCATCTTTGTTAATATAAAATGAAAAACATATCACATCGCTTTGTGAAGGTGGTGGTCCCCACGTACGCAGGAACGATGATATAATTTTCAAATGTAATGGATGATACGAAGGTATATGAATTATTATTAACTTAAAAGTATACTTATTTTATAAATATCAAATATATCATTAAATACACCATTATATCTAATTTTGAGATTAGTTGAGGGTAAATGAATTACATCGCGTCACAATGTGGTCTTCCTTTTTAAACAAAAGCAACAATTTCATTTTCCATTTGATTGAAGAGGATATGATATTATGTTATCAAAATTAAAAAATTACATATCAATATATTTTTAGTTCTTAGATCAGTGTGAAACACTGAGAGGGAGAGGTGGTGAATCAGTGACCCCATTAAATCTTTTTACAAATTGATTCATTTCATTTAAACCACTATGAATGGTTAAAGCCTTGATCTACTCTTATTGTGTCTCTCATACCTTCCTTGAATGATGCTGTAAATGTAAAGGCACTGAACACAATGATTTACAAGGGTTAGTTCAAGGACATTATCCTTGTTGTGTTGGAGATTCTCCCCAACATTGATTCTCCCCTACAACTTAGTTAGTAATAAGAATGATTGATACATAGTCACATTGTATATCTCTTGAGTCCCATAGGAGGTTCTTTATACTACTCACACAGTGTTACTAGAGTCCCACTAGCCTACTCGAGAGTCTCAATGAAGTCTTCTTATCCTCCCAAAATATCATAGGGTTCTTAAATATCTCCTATCACACAAGAAACATCCATATTTAAGTAATTCTTTGATTCACCATAGTTTATCTTCTGTAACATCACACATACATATTGAATCACACTTGCCTATGAATCTGTTCAAAGATCTCCACCAAACACTGAAAAGTTTTGTTGGTCATGCCCAATATTTTTGATCAATTGAGTTGATCAGTTATCACTCTCAACAATTCTCAGCTAATTAATTCTTCTTCTAATAAAGACATGGCCTCACTAAGATGTGTGCCAATGGTGAAAACTAATTCTTCAGGAATATAATATGAAAGAATAATCTTGAAAAATATCATCATTGTAACTCTTATTGGATTCTCAATTACTGAACACTAAGATAAAAGAGATTCTTTAATTTAGTCTGGCTTCTGTCTCATTTCTCATTTACATCATGCATGGAATGAATGGATATCTCAAATTATTCATCCTTAGTGAAATAGAAGAATGCAATAAATCTTATTTTTGTTTACTTGGAAAGAATCATATACACTTATGTTATTATTCAAACATTAATGATCAACTAATGTTCCATAATATGAATTAACACACATACATGTGTTAATTCATTATTGAATGGATGGGCCTCTATATTTTCATTGTGAACATTCTTCTCGTCTTATTTCAATATTCACATAGACTTTTGATTCATTATTTATGTGTGCATGTGTATGTATGCATGCATGAATGATTCATTTTTACATTAATATGTGGAAACCCCAATTGGTGTAACACTTTGAATAGACCCAAAATATCTTCTCAATTTTCTTTCTCTCCTTCTCTTCTTCTCATTCTCTTATTTTTTGGTTCTTAGCACTCACATACCCAAAATATCATTCTCTTTCTCTGCCCACAATTCACCTTGTTCATGGACACTTGGGTGTCACAATTCACGAATATGCATGCATCTTTATCATGCATTCATTATCTTCCATCCATTGTGGGAATATGAATCCTTAAGTTTCTTCATCATCTTCAAATAGAGCATTCATAAATCTCAGACTTCATGTGACCACATTTTTCTTCAAATAAACCCCTTCAAAATAGAACTTATCAATGTTTAATGTAAGAGGGTGTTCTAAAACATTGTGAAAACCAACGAGTGCATGAGATCTTATTCTCCAAGAAAAGGGTGTGCAATGATCTCCTATAAAAAACTAGAAGTTGTTCTTGGTTCCCCCTTCGCAAGAGCAACACAAGGGTAAAAGTGCACCTATTGTTTTACCAACAGGATTACATCCATGAAGAGACATTCTGTGTTCAATGAACCTGTCGCGCACATTTTGGTAGCTTCACACAGAGGGTTCATATTTCCTCTATCGCAAACTAGGGTGGTTCATGCCTCTTCCCTTCGCACAAGGGACACAGGAGACTTCTTTACACAAGAGTAGAACGGTTCTGATTCACGTAGCAGGGATTTGCAGAAACCTTCACAAAGTGCTATGTTTCATAGAGAAACAAGAGATTTTTCTTAATAATTTTATCAACATATCCTCAAATGAGAGATTTCAACCATGGGATCCTTCGTTCTCAGTCAATGAATCACTTTCATGTGTAGTAGAACACATTCAAACCATTTCCTTGTTCATCAAATGGGTAGTCCACCCTCAGCAACTTTGTTTATCGGATCTTCTTCAAATTTATTCATCTCATGGCATGCATGCAACTTTTAATGCATGCATGTATATAGTTCTTCCAGGAAATCATCATGCAAAATCTTTGAATTTCAACAGTGGACTGGAGCTCGATCTAGGTGGATTGACTTCATCTGCAGTGAGTAGCGGCATTGGGTGCATCATGGGTGTTCAGAGGTTGATGGAAACCTCAGTTCCTATGATTAGTAATTGGATTGCCTTGGATTAATCACAAATGGTGATTATTAGATCCCGAGATGTGGGATGGATCATGAGGTTATGATCAGGAGCATGATCAGATGAACTTCCATGATTTGTTCCTTATTTTTAAAATGGTGTCCCTCATTGAAACAGTCTGTTGTTTTATCATGGTTAAATAATCCACTCTCACCACCTTTAGACCATATTACTCTTTCCACCCCTTAATTTCTGATCCATACAGGTTCTCCTATGAGGGTGCTATTAGCACACACTCCACTCCTCCATGTTTGCACCTAGAACCCATGCATCACGAGTTCATCACCATGCGGCACTTGCAAGTTTACACATGAACCGCACACACATGCCTCATACAGGGATGGCCTCAAGGGATAATTTTAAGCATGGTTGACCCTCAGGTCCAACAAGTTCTTTAGGTGAGAACCTCGGATAGCCCTTCATTATTAGGTTATTTTTTAATGCAATAGTCTAAATATGTAGTATAGAAACTAAGTAACCAGGTATTAAAATCTCCCTAAAATTCCTAACCATACTTCCTCATTCAAATCACATTAACTACTCTTCATAATATCCAAACAAAATCCATTCCTTTGTTTTTGGATTATAAATCATAAAAATCTTCAATAAATTCATTTAATCCAATCATGTTAGATTCATAGATTATGTCTTCATTCCTCATGCATTAAATTATAATGCATGTCCTTCATCACTTCATCAACATAGTAACTATTGTTGGATGTCACTTATTTAATTATAAAATGTAATATTACATTTGCTTATTCATGTGTCGTAACATTGTATCACCTTGATAGAAATATAGGCACTTAAGACCAGGTCAACAATCGTTAGAGTTGTCCTCCGAGAGAATTGATCAAGGGTAGCATTCAATGCTTTAGATCAACAACAATTTTACAAGGCTTCACCAACTTCTTTCTCAATACCATTCACTCAAATAATGAATCCTAGATGACAAAAAATGAAACAGTAATTCTCTTCCATCCATTTTGAAATCAAATTGAACTCTTATTCACTTAAATATCCCCTTTGTATTTGTTTGTCAATATCACTTTAGCATACATTGTATAGTTCAATATGTGTGCCAAAATTTTCTTTCCCTTATTGGAAACCAAAGGAAAAGATGCTAGTGGGGTCTCTTCAAAAACATGTCCTCCTCCCTTTTAATAAGATCGTTTTGAATGTTTTTGAGAAAGGGATGATGTCACAGGGTTCTAATAAGAATGATACATTAATTAATCAACTCTAAGTCTACTTAGGCTAACCCAGTGTAGAAAATAAGAGAGATATGATGATGGTTTTATGTACATTCCTTAAACTACCATATATCTGAAATCATGCTTAGAATGTATCAAATTTTATCTCTAGGTTTACAAATAATCACATTTATCAATGAAATTATAAATCCTACACATACATCACCAAATATATTAAAATGTTCAGGTGAAGAAATAACTCTCCCCCATTCATCTCATCTTTTCATCAATTAATTACTCCCCATTAATTGATAAGATAAATACAATTAATACCAATGGATGAATGTGTGATCGGAATACCCGAGTTTCATATTCCTGAGATGATATGAATTTCATTATTTTTCATGACATAATTGCTGATATCATCTCTTTCATATTTTCTCCCCCACAATGGGTTCAATCCCTTTGAATTTCCATAGAAGATAATATCATTAAATAAGCTTGAATATATGAATGTTGATAATATTACACAATGGATCACCTCAATTGGTTACCAAATCATGAATAATGAGTTCAACATTTAGTTATCCACATTGATAATTCAACTCTTATTTTTAGAATGAAATTCATCTTTATTTCCCTGAAATGTATGCACACATGTATAATGAAAGTATAAGGGAATAAGAAGGGACACTTGTGAGATTCTTAATTGAAGCACTAGGGAAGAGAATTTTATCTCAACCCGTGAACTCTTTTCCTTGTAACACAAAAGTGTTTGGTACGATTCATGATGATGTGTCCTCTCCATTTAGCAAATTTATTTTTCATTGTCACACCAGATTCTTACTTCCATTCACCTTCAACTTGTGTGGATTGTTTTTTATCACTTCCCTTAGTAGTGATGTAGATGTTTGTTCATGTTGTTCAATTTTTTCCATTTTTTCTTGTAAAATAGTTATAAAGTTGTTTTCATGATGTCCATTCATCATACAACTTCCATACAATAGCTGTGAGACACTTTGGTTTTCACGTGTTGACATCCACTCATGAAATTAGAATTCTATTTCATGTTGAATGACCTGTTTTCCTTGTGCAATAGATTTAGCTAGTATTTCATCTTCATCTCATTGTATTTCTCTAGAAATTTAATAATGATGAAGCCAGATAAGAAAACACTTCTTTCTGTTCTATGATTTGGATCTTTTATATGGATTACTCATTTTCTTCATGTTACCTTTCCTAGGAAACATATTAATATTATATTCAAGAATGTCTTCAGTCAAAAACAATTTCTTCTAGATTGATTTGTTTTATTTTCATCATTCTTACATTCATTTCCATGAATTTTTTTATAGTGAACCGTTGAATGACCTTTCGTTACACAGTTGAATCATATTTTCTTGGTTGAGATGATATTCTTGGATTCCAGTCTGAAAATATTCTTTGTAAAAATCTCATTCACTATTTTCCCGACTTCATTGTTTTTCATATTCCCAATAGAATAGTTTTCAACACCATTTTTATTAGGATTTCTTGTTTATTTTCTATGATTCATGTGAACATATGATAGAGGCATGGTATGACTAAAATATCACTCATCATGACTATGACCACTTCTATTGGAATTATCAGAAAAGACTTCATGATATTCAAATCTATTATTAGTATAGAAATTCTTTTTCATCTGTGCATTTTTCTTTTGATTTACAGGTTGATTCATTTCTTCACATCTTCTTTCCTGAAATATAGATCTTCCATAATTTTCATATGTTGACATATTATTCATACAATCATTTTCCTGATTCCAAAAATTATAACAACACCAACAATAACCAATAAATGTACATCATTTACTTATAGTATCAGTCTGGCTAGATTTAGTGCATTTTAGTTTTTTGAATAGTCTTTGTTTCATTGGATCATCATTCAGGGATTTTTTTTAATAATTCTAGTATCCATCCTTGACGTTTTGATGGATGTATTGAAATTTTTGTCAATACACATCTTCCCAGCTTTTGTCATTGAACCTGTACTTGTAGATGAAGCTGCATTAGTAGAATCAAAAGTAACTATATTATGGGATAAATTTTTCATGGAGGACGTTGCCATTGGATTAGTAGATAATTTGATATTCCACATGGATTCATATTCCTCAATGAAAACATGAGTGGAAGCATCTCTTCATCCAGCTAATTGGGATGTTCCAGCATGGAGTGATTGTTGATTCTTTAATATCACCTATAGATCTAAACACATCATGTTTAGAGAGTTCTTCTCATCCTCAACTAATCTCTACATACTTTTCTGATTATATTTCATCATTGTTATTTGTTCTTTATGAGAATTTCATAATTGTTAGAAAGATATGTCAATATTGTTTAGATTATTGGCTTTATCTTATAGTTGGGAATCTTTGACAACCGTTAAATCATTGTTCCACTTTTCAAATTCATGGAATGATTATATAAATACAATGTCAATGAATTCAGTCTCACCAATACTTCCCTAAAATTATTTACTAACATTAGCATATCATTCATTGAAATGAGAAATTTTTTATTCCTTTTCCTTCACTAGTTTTGTGAGAGTGTTGGATATGACAACCAATTTATCCAATGCTTATTCTGTGGCATTAGATTCGTCTTCTAGTTGTATGTCATCATCTTGAAGAGAACCAATGATTTATGAAATGTGTCTTTGCACATATCTATGGACATTATTCAGATGATATGTGAGTGTAGTATGAAGATAACTAATTCAACTATCATCATCATAGCTTGAGAATGCTACATTAGAAGAATAATTATTATTTTCACCTCTTGTACCTTACATATTACCTTCATTTGAAGGTGTCTCCATAGTATTAGAAAGATTCTTCTTTATCTTCCTTTCCAGTTTCTTCTTTCTGTTCTTCTAAGTCATGAAAGATATCTATATTTTACATTGTTCACTAGTCTCCTCAAATATTCAGTTAATAAAGACTACCTTGGATTTATTAGTGGTGACCATCCCGTATATACAAATTCAAGTTCCCAAATCATTGTGAATCACTAAGAGGGGGATAGGGTGAATCGGTAATCGCTTTAATTATTTTTACTAATTTTTTCTTTTGAAAGAAACCTCTATGGATGGTTACTGCATCAATCCACTATTCTTGTGTCTCTCAGCCTTACCACGAATGATGTTGAAAATGAAAAGGCACTGAACACAGGGATTCACAAGGTTCTATTCAAAGACCTACTCCATATTGTGCTGTTTATTCTCCCAAACACAGATTATCAATTATAATTCAGTTAGTAATTACAGCAGTTGATACCGGGGCACATTTTATCACTTGTAAGAACCACATGATGTTATTTAAAACTGTTACACATAGTGGTACCAGAGTCCCACTGGCCTGCTCTAGAGTCTCTCTAATGTATTCTTTTGCTCCCTGGATCTCACAGGGCTCTTCTAGCTCTCAGGTCCCACGAACTAATTCTTTTTTAAGTCATAATTTTCTTCAATGTAGATGATCTTCTGATCTCCTCACATTGGCATTCTGAATCAACATTACATGTGAATACGTTCAGGGATATTCAAAAACATTTGATATGGTCTATTGGCCTTGCTCAATATTTCTGATCACATGAGTTGATTAGTTCTGAGTCTCAAAAAATGCACAAGAATTTATTTCTTTTTCTAATGAGTACCTGGTCTCACTGAGTTTTGTGCCAATGGTGCGCACAAATTCTTCCAGAATTTAATAAGAAAGAATTCTCTTTCACAATATCATCACTCTCTATCTTCTTAAATTCTCAATTAATAAGCACTTAGATAAATGTGCTTCATTAATTCAGTAAGACTTCAATTTTTATTCTCATTCCCATCATGCATGGATTACATGGGTATCTCAAATTCTTCATCATCATTTCAATTCTTTAATTCACTATAAAATTATCTTTTTTACTTGGAAATAATCACATTCAAAAATGTGATTATTCAAACACATAATACCTGGTCACATTGCATCATCTGAATTAAGACACCTTCATGTGTTCATGAATGATTGCATGCATGAGTCTCTTACTTTTGAACATGCACTATCTTCTCTTATTTTATAACTATTCACACGGACTTTTGATTATTTATTTTTGTGTGTATGTGCATGAATGCATGAAAAATTCTTTTTTACTTTTCCAGGTGAAAACCACAATTGGTATAACACTTTGAGCACACACAAAATCTCTTCTTTTTTTCTTCTCTCTTTCTCTTCTTCTATTTCTCTTTTTTCATTGGGGTCTTATCACTCACACACATGTCTTATTTAATTCATTAAATTTTATGTATATTTTAATGTGTCTTCATCATGCCCAATTAAGGGATTCCTACATTTCACATTTTTCATGGACACATGGGTGTCAAAACTCATGCATATCCTTTCATGTTCACCATGCCAGCATTCTCCTCTTTCCTCAATGGTATTATGAAGCCTCATGTTTATTATTATTCAAATAAAGCATACCCAACCCTTTGGCTTACCACAAACACATTATTCTTCAAAAATTAACCCCTATAATATAGTGCATATAAAAGTTGCAATAAAGAGGGTGTTCTTCTACTTTGTGAAATCCATAGAGTCCACAAGATCTTCTTTTTCACGCAAAGGGTGTAAAATGATCTCTTATATAGAAACAAAAGTGGTTATTGGTTCTCTCATCTATATAATAAAATAATGGTGAATTTGAAACTATTGATTTACACGTGATATTACTTCCATGAAGATACAATGAGGGTTCAATGAACCTGTCGTGCGCTTGTGGGTAGCTTTGAACAGAGGCTGCATATCTACTATTTCGCGAACTAGTGTGGTTCATACTTCTTCTCTTCATTCAGTGGACGTGTGAGACTACTTCACGCAAGAGTTTCATGGTTATCCTTCATGTAGAATGGTTTTTAGGAACCTTTCGCACAGTGATCTATTTCTCATAGAAACCAGATCATTCCCTTAATATATTCCTTACAGTTCCTCAGTAGAGAGATCTGTATTTATAGGCATGGAATACCATTCAAATCCGTGTGAGATGCTGAGAGATCTAAAGCGTTCAATATTCGCGATCTTAAGAATTGAATATATTCAATAGATGATGAGATATCTCAAAAATATTTGGTTTCCCATTTTTTCAATTTGATCCACTGGATCCTTCAATCTTGGTGAGTGCATCACATGAATGCATTTAAAAAACTTGCTAACCGTTTACTGGTACATCGAATGTGCAGTGCACCCTTTGCAACTTCATTTTACTCAGGATACATTTAATGTATTCATCCCTTTGCATGCATGAAACTTATAATGTATCAATGTACTCGGATAATCCAGACAATCATCATGCACAATCATTGAACTTTAAATGTTTTCAGGAGCTTGATCATTGTGGATCTACTTCAACTACGATGAGCAGTGGAATTAGGTGGAGTTCGGGTGTCTAGAGGTTGAAGAAACCCTCGGTTCCTCTCCATGGACATGGAATCTCAAAACATTAATAATAGATGGTGGCGGTTGGATCGTCAGAAGCAAGATGGATCATGCAGTTGTGATCGGGAATGGGGTCAGATGGATATAAAAGATTAGTTCTTCATTTTTTTAAAAATTTCCCACATCGAAATGGGTCGTGGTTTCCTCACAGTTTAACGATAAACTCTCGTTTCCTTGATACTATATTAATCTTCTATCCCCTACGGTGTAGCCTCACACTGGTTCTCCTAAAAGCGTGCTCTTAGTGCCCATTCAGCACTTCCGGGCATGCTCCTAGGACCCATGTTGCACGGTATCATCACCATGCGGCACCTGAGGGAATACAATGCCCCTCACCGACAGAGCTCATGTGGGGATGGACTCAAGGGATTCATTCAAGTGTGGTTAACCCTCAGGTTCCGCATGTGCTTGAGGTGAGGACCTTGAGAATACCTCCATGGTTGGAACATTTATTAGTAAAGGAAATGTGTAAATACATAGTATAAAAACTATGTAACCAAGTATTAATTTCTTTTTAAAAAATCCAAACCATACTTCTTCATTCAAATCCCATTATCCACTTCTCTTCATCTTCAAAAATCATCCATTCCTTTGTTTTAAAATCATAAATCACTAACATCTTCAATACATTATTTTAATCTAATCATGAATGATGCATAAATCATGTCTTCATTCCTCATGCATTAAAACATAATGCATGTTCTTCATCACATTATCCACATATTGTCTATTGATGGATTTCACTTCATTCCTTATGAAATTGAGTATTTCTATAGAATATTTCCTGTGTTGAAATATTCTATCACCTTGTAAAAGAATTGAAACTTAATAATATTTCAACAATCATCAGAGATGTCCTCTTAGAGAATTGATCAATTGTAGCAATCAATTTTTTAAATCAACGCCAATTCTAAAATGCATCACCAAATTCTTTATCAATACCTTTCATGCACATATTGACTTTTCATTGAAAAAAAGTGAAACTCTTATGAATTTGAATTCTTATGGACAAAAAATGAAACAATTATGCACTTAAATATTTAATATATAGTTATTATTATATTATAATTATTCATCCATCATTTTTGATGGATATAAAAGAAGATAAAATAATCATGATAGCGAATATAATTTCATTTGATTATAGAAAAATAAAATGGATATATTATTAAAAATGTTATGGATAGCCCTTTATGAATTATAAAACGTATAAAACATGTACAACTATGTTGGTAGGGGTTATTTAGGTACATGATGATCTAAATTTCAATATATGTGTGAATATGTAATGGAAGGATGTTCCTTTTCCAAATTATGTAGTGAGATTATTTGTATGTATGAAAATAATATTCAAAATATAAAAGTAAATGACTCACAAATGGATAAAAAATGGAGTTTTAGGATTATATAATTATAAAACAGGTTAAAAATTAGTCTTATTTTATCCATTTTCACTTATACTCTATGTTTACTTACATTTAACAATTTATTTTCCATGATGGTAAAAAAAAATTCATAGGTAATATATACTCGAAGAAAAAACTAAAATGTTGTATAATATATATTTTAGACCAAATAATTATATATATTAAAAGCAATTTATGAAAATAAATTATATGATTCAATTTCATTTTATAGAATGAGCATATAAGGTGAACAAATGTCTTCAAACATAAACCATGGTAATAAGTTTTTCTTTATTCTATAATTAATTGGAATTTAAGTTTAAGATATTATATAATAAATATTAATATTATTCAAAATAATTAATCAATTTTTCCATATTTAATTCATATTATTGTTAGAACTAAATTTACCATTAAACTTGCAGATTCGATAAAATAATCAAAGATAAATAGTTTATCAAGGTGTAAGTATATGTTATATCAATGTTAAAAATACTATTTATAACAGTGGATCTTTTTTTATTAATAATATAATAAAACTAATTTTCCTTTGAATATAATTTAATTAAAAGTTTACATTGTAAAAACATTAAATGAAGATACAATATTCAATAAAAATCAATATTTCTACCTATTGATAAAAAACTAACCATTTCATAAAATTATAATTAACTAAATTTTAAATATTTTTGACATAATTTTTTAGGAAATAATTTTATTTTCTATAAATAAATATTATGATATTAGAAAAAATTAGTTTTAAAATATGTGTGTAAAATAAGACATTACAGTTTTTTGGGAAAAGATGATTTTATGAATAAATTTAGATTTATACTTATCTTATTCTTAGAAAAAAATATCATATGAATGATAAAATATTTAATTTAATATAATATATATATATACATTTCATTAAATTCATTAAATATTTTAATTTAATTAATTTATTCCCATAAAAATAATTATTATCCAAATAATAAATTTCTAATAAAAAAATTGTTTTACTTTAGAGTGAATTTTATATTTTTAATTTCTATTTTTCTGATATAAATGGGATTTATTTTACTAAATTATAGAACATACAATTTTAACTATATATTACGTACTACTCAATCACACTAATTTTAAAAAAATGGAATATTATGTTGTATTTTTTTATAACTCAATGTTGCGTATACCAAAATATATATATAAAATTATATTTGTTTGACTGAAAATTCCTCAAATAATTATGTGGTAAAAATTATTTGATGAATATCATTTAGGCCTCATATATTTCTTCTAATTTTGTTATATTTGGTATATTAATTTTCAATATTCATTCTACATTATATGGTACAAAAATAATTGAGGAAATGTTTGTTTGATAAGTCAATTTTAAGATTTATTTAGATGAAATTTTTTTTGTTCCTAGTAGATGTTCTATATAATTATGAAAATAATATAATGTTAAGTTTTAATTTTTTTAATAACTTTCATCTTATTAAATAATTGACCTTCTTTTCTAGTTTTTATGTTGAATAATTTTTTCATATTCGCAATGAATCAATTTATAGACTCATCACAAAAAGAGTATAAGGAATATGTGTTTAAAAATTGTTATCATTAATGGATTTTATCAACATCATGAATGTTATTTTATATTAAAAATAATAAAAAATATTAAAAAATATTTTTTATTGATAATTTAATTCCAAAAATTCTGTTATTATTTCATTTTAATTATATCGAAGAGAATTTATATTTTCCAAATTTTCATTAAAACAATCCAATTATATTTTATAGGTATTTTCATCTATGTGAATATCCGTTTCTACTTTTTATGGTTCACATGGGATTTATCAAAATGATAAAATAAATCACATTTCACTAATTGTGTAATGATTATTTGATAATATAATTTTATTGAATCCAAATTCTTTTCCATGTGCTATGATATGTTGAATTGATGATTGTTTTTACAATCTTTTGGAAAAACCTGTGTAGTTTTAAATATGTAATGAGTGTGTGTGTCATGTCCCTATAATGTATTGAGTAATTTGACATAAATATCTAAGGATATGATGAAGATATGTGTGTTCATAACATTGAATAATTTTGTTCTCATTAACATGATTGAGTATGATTATTTCGATCTATGATTACATTATTCAACACATACATGATCACTAGATTTACAATCACAATATAATTATTTACTATTATAATGATGTCGATTTCCCATGTTATGACTAATAACTAATGATATCTAATTTTACACCTTTAGTACTCATGATTGTTGATATGAAATTATTTTAAATTATTGATCTAATATCTTCTAGGTATAAATGTTTTATTTTGAGAAAAAGAATTTGATTATACTACCATAAAATTATTATCATCGTATATTAAATTCTTATTTTTATCTCCAATTCATTCAATAATTTGGATACTGTGATAATACATTAATTAGTTTTTCATTGATGAGGTTTTGGTGGAAGTTTATATGATTTAAATGACTATAAGGGGTACCAATATATAGAATGTTTTCTAGAGATGTTGAATATTATTAATTAATATGTATATTATGTATCTTATATACAATTATCTAACCCATTATAGTTTATAAGTGCATATATTATTTATCTTTATTTTGTATTTATCTAATATGATATAATATTTAGGCATTTTATTCTCATGTGATATCACATTGTATTAGATATTTGTTTAGTTATTGTTTGAAATATGGTTTTAAAGAATATGTTTATATAAGATTTGAAAATTAACAGGGAACTGAAAAAGTTATTAAAAAATCTAAAATTTATTTGATTCATAAGAAGACATAAAAATTAGTGCATATCATTAATGATTATATTATTTATTTTTTAAATGGTTTATTATTCCTCAATAATTTTGGTATATTTTCTAGTTTTTTTTCCAATGATGGAACTAGAATAAATAATATTTTTAATTATTGTTGTGAAAAATATAATAACAATATATATGAGAAACAATATTAATTTTGAGTTTGGAATACAATATGTATTGTTATTCTCACTAAACTATCTGAATATGTGGGAAATAATGTAAAATATTATTAGCATCAAATATGAAACGAGTTAGATGTTATAATATGATAATATAAATTGGAATGGATCTAGAAATGAATATATTTATGAATAAAATATAGATCATTGAATCATATTGTCATTGAAATATTGGAATGTTGTAAAAATTCATAACATTACATAATTATGGGTCATGGATACCTTCTAGGACTATATAAAATGGTGAAAAAGTCACATAATGATTTAGGATTAATCCCTAATCCCATATATAACATCTCGTTAGACTAAAAATGACAAAATTAACTAGATATTTATCTAAGTTACCCCATCATAACATGTTAATCAATATATGTTCCATAATACAAAATCAAACAGAAGGAATAAACATATGGATTGCATAGGGAATGGAATAGGAATCGTTGACGTGTCCAGAGACATAACCAAAGGTTATATAATATTTATATATATGAAATAATTTTTAAAATTATTATATGTACATTAATAAATGAGTGATTAAGGTGTCACCAAATGTTGTGAAACAATAATAATTTAGATAAAGAAATGAATTATCTAAAAGAATTACCAATTAAGAAGGACTATTTTATAAGTTTTTTTACATTTCAAATATTTAATCGACTAGTACAAGAAATATAGAAAAGAAAAAAAGAGTTGTTCCTTTTAATCATCAACTCTAAAGTAATTGAGAAAAAACATTTAATATACTTATCCCTATAAAATTGTTATAAAATAAATATTTAATGCATGATTGAAAAATATATACATGATACAAAATATTTATTTAAGAATAATGATTTAATAATATGAGGTGGATATAGATAGAACATAACATAATAAAAATATAGAGCTTTGGAAAGATCCCACACCTTATATCTAAATATGTTTCTACAGTTTTACATAATGTTGTAGATAATAAAATTATATTTATTAATATCATAATTCAGTATCTATTATATTTTTATTTGGTTTATTATTTTTTTATGTTCAATTATTATCATTTTAGTGAGTTATAATGACTATGTTTTTCACTATGGATGAATTTTTTTCATGGTTTAATTGGTCGGGTCATTTTTCTAATATTATATAAGTTATTTTCAAATGGGATTAATCTATTAAAGTGAATGTATATTTTATTATTTCACATTCATATGTTTAAATGGTCTGATATTTCAACTTTTCCTATATTAATATTATTTATTTGATGATAGTTTAATGATCATTTTTATGTTTATTTTTTAAAAATTTTCGGCCATTGAAAAATATTTGTTTACATTTAATATGATTATTTATTAGTTTAATAAAATTAAATAAGTTATTATATACATATCATAATATTATTTAACTATAATAATTTGGACAACAGTTTTATTTCATTGAATAAGAGGATATGATATAAGTGATGAATGTAACACACTCTAGTATAAATATAACAATATAGTTTATTAGTGATAATATATTTATTCAAATTTTATGTATGAATATAGTGAAGATAAGGTAGAAGAATAAATGTAATTAAAAGGGATGGGTTAAGAATGTTACCTCTGTAATAAGCCTTGTCATGGACCCTTGTGGATAAAAGAATTTGTATATTTTTGAGAAAACAATATCCAATATATTATTTTGAGTATTTGGAAGGGAATTGTGCTAATGTTTTACAATATAAATAGATTAAAAGGTGTGATAATATAGGGTGGTGATGGATGGTATTTATAAATGGAGAGGGGAATTTTGTATTTTTATATTCATGGTTTAGTTGTTCTGTCTCAATACTATGAATAAATTTGATTCTTATGACTATTTATAGAAACGTTTTCAGGAGGGTTCAAAATAATGTGTTCGTTCATCATCGATATATTAAAAATTCATATATATGGATTATAATTTTATATATCCTAAATTTCAGTATTTATTAAAATTCACAGCAAAAAATAATTTCAAAAAAACCCAAAAATTCACCCCAACCATTTCCAAAGTTACATATTATAAAAATGGATTCCATTTTATGAAAATATTTTTCTATACAGAATATATTTATTTTTAAAATAAAATAATCATTTATTCGAGACATAACAATTTTAAAATTGTAATCAATTTTTTTAAATTGAAAAATTAAATAAGGTCATTGAAAATTATAATATAAATATTATAAAATAAAATATTAATTTATAAACCTATTTTATGAAAATATTTTTTATTTTAAAAATATTTATAAATGTGAAATTATATTTAAACATTAATTTATTACAAAAAATCACACACACATAATTTGTAAATTTTAAAACATTTAATTACATATACCATTATTTAAATATATCAATTTCATATTTATAAAATATAATAAATATATTTTCTAATTTAATAAATGGGGAAAATATTTTAACTGCCATATAACTGTTCCCAATGGCCCGAAAACTATTCTAATGATCAGATTTATAATAATCATATAGATTCATTATTTATTATTTATAAGAATTATATCATTGTTTTTTTATTAAATTAAAATTTTTTCAAGGTTATATGTTTTAATATTAAAAATTCATATTATATTATTAACATTATTTATTATTTCTATATATTATTTTGATGAGTATTTTCACTCTACTAGAACGATAAATTCTACATTTTCTCATATTTATTATCTTAATTTCTATTTGTGATCCCAAAAAAATATTTCGAAATATTATTATTTTTTTAATGACTAATGTATCCATTTTCAAATTTGATAGTAATGTTTATATTATGTTATATATATTCCTAATGTGTGTTATAATATAATTATTTTAATTTAAATTCCATTGATATGTTTTTGGGTACTTATACTATCCCTACATTAAAAAATTTCACCCTCAACATTTCATTTTACGTAGTATAGTGAATAAATGTGGGTGTGTTTATTTTTCATCACATCTTCCAGTTCAAATATTACCTCTTCATAGATATTGTTTCATCCATTGTACAATAAAATTTTATTGTTTTTATTAAGTATTATATTGTATCTATGATCTAAAATCTTCATAGGCTTCACCTAATAAGAGATACCATTGTACAGTTGTAACAACAATGAATTCAAAACATGTAAGGGATAATGTATGTATTTCTTAAAGATGGATACATGGAAGATATATTTTACATGAGACATGGTTGGTGGAAGTTCTATTTTATTGAATATATCTCAGACACAATCACAAATATTAAAGGGGTTGATATACATATGACTTAAGAATTCCTTTCGTAAAATATCTCATAACCCGATTCTATATAGATTTCTAGAGTAATACCTTTTCACCAACCACAAAATCTAATGACCATTAAAAATTATCATCATAGATGTTCTGTTGAAATTGGGCATCTTAGAAGTACTACTCGAGGGTCACCATTGTTTCTATCATTTCATTGACCCTCTTATGTCCCAGTAGCTTATGCTCAACAAATTCTTATTAGTATATAGGTTTGGAATATCAGTTTTCTTTAGAGGTATTTATATGGGGACATTGGAACTCTCGATTATAATATATTATTGTATGGTTACATGAATAATCTAGTATGTTGATCCTTATATCCTTGAATTCCATGGACAATTCTTTCAATATATCATATATTGTCTGAGTAGTCTACTATCATTGGCCATCAATTTTGTGTTGATATACCATAAGGATGTACAAGTCATCATTTAAATCTTCTTAAAGACATTTCCTGAATCTAGAGGTGAACCATAGGTCATGATCAAATATAACTGATAATGTGAATCCATATAGGCTATCCTTTATCTTATGTGTATCTGTACAATTTGTTCTTGTCATAATTACTCTTGAATTGTAATAATGTTATAAGTATTTGTAAGGTAAACCCTAATAATCATTATATAATTATTTCAAATGGATGTATTTTCATGTCCACTGAAAATTCATATTGTTAGGTGTTTCCATATCTATGTAGGTATGGGTAATGGTTACATCATACACTTATACTTTCTTCCTCTTATCCTTAACATGATAACATACCACACACATTCATGTACAGTTTTGAATCATTTTATTTATATTGTCCACACAGAAGTGCTCATGAAGATCTTCAAAAATAATTGTGGTCCATGTATGAATAAAGTTGTTTAAGCTTGGTTAATTATTCCGAATTTGTTTCATTATCTTTGAATTGGATTATACACATAGTCGTGCTAGAAATCATAGAAAAGTTTCATCATAATTTTTCAAATATGAGGATATATCATTTATTATATCTCCCACCCTATTCTAAATATCTACATATTCTGTATTTGAATCCTTTATCTTTCCTAATGCTGATGGTTGAGGAATATTTTTTGAATGGAATGATGATGTACCTATCATTTTCACTCAAATGTTCATCCTTTTCATGTCCATGATTACTAGATCTTTCTTAATTTTCATGAGGGATTAATTTAAATTATCCTTTATACATAGAGAAGTTTGAAAATAATATTATATACCAAGAATATAGTATAATGAGTAATCATAATCGTTAATGAGCTCTATCTACCTATGTTGGATCATATTAATAACATTCTTTTTGAATCTATATTTTATTCTCTTATGATCAATAGATAGAAAACTTTTATCCGCATAGAGTTACTATAACCAGATTTTCAACTTGAATATCATAGTTATAACGTCCTGGTTTCAGAAGACACCCAGAGGTGCCCCGTACCAGGTTGGTCACATGGCACCAAGAGCATTTCCCCAAATACTAGAAGCTTCTGACTAGCAGTGACAACCTTTGGGTGTGATAGTGGAGAAACTATGCCCTCATTGGCAATGTAACACAATGGATGAAAATAATAGCAACAGTGGAAAAAGTAATACTCCAGACAAAAGTGAACAATAGAAAACAAGAAGAGATAATAGCTGGAACATATATATAATGATGCAAGATACATATGTCTTGTAATGTATCCAAACACATCACAATTCTAGATTACAAAAAATTACTAATCCAACATACAAATGAAAATAGATAAACAACTCATTAGCATCGGAAGCCTCATCTTGGTCCCATGCTCTCCAGCTCCACTACATATCATGTACATAAAGTAGAAGGTGTCTTTCCCTTATCTATACCTGAATTAATATAATCTTTTTGATCCCAAAAGAATGGCCCAAATAGGGTGTTACTCTAAATCCCTATAAGAATCCACCCAAAGATATGTGCTTAACAGTTAGTGAGTAAATATGGCAGGTAATAAGAAAAGGTGCAGTAAACAAGAAGTACTCAGCAATAAAAAATTACATATAGAAAATAAGCATCTAATCATGCACAGTAACCCATTGGGAACTACTCATAGTATATCTCTTCTACTTCAGAATTAATAATATATAAAGACTCTTCAAGTAAGCACTCACAATCAATTATACTTATAGTCAAAAGTATTTCATAAACTCTCTGAGGAAGATCACACGGTCAATTCCCCTTATAGTCTAATGTAAATTAAAGACTCTATGAGGAATCTCCCATGGTCAATTCCCCTTATATCCCCAAGTGGTACTAGGCTTGCTAAGGAAGCTCACTCGGTTAAAACCTCTGATTTCCCAATGTGGTTCCAAGACTCTTCGATGAAGCTCACTCAGTCAATTCCCCCTTATAGTCTAATGTGCTCAATAAATCTCTGAGGAAGCTCACTCGGTCAATTCCCCTTATAATCTACTACACCAGGTTCTGACGACCCTGTGTAGGTCAATGAGCCATGAAAGGATAGACAGCCAAGGTAAACATCATGAACTACTAGAAAAATTTTCTACAATATATCAAGCATATCAGATAACAGCAAACACTTTGTCCTACCGTAATACAAATGGGAAAAACATCAATGAAATCCGAATAAGCCAACATGACCAAACAGTAATACATAGAACAAGAATGGAAAACACATAAAAAGCATAAAAATCAACCATATTCATGTTCGAATAACATCTACATAGGCATACCAACATGACTGGAAATCAACAAGTGTAAAACGGTAAACACACAATAACCCATTCAATGTTATTGGTCAAAATTTCAAATATTTCTCAACGAAATTCAACATAAAACCACAAACAAACTACCTCATCATTAAGAGATCTCTATATCTGAACCTTAATTCTTTAATCACATTAGAATTCTGATGATATACAGAAACATCTAAACGTTCAACCCACGATATCTCATGAGAGAGGGGAAATCAGAAAATGGTGCTCTATGAGGAAAGATAACTCAATGATGTGATTCCAAAGCAACAGACTGTGATTGATTAAGAGGATGGATGCTTGAACGGGTATCGTCTAAGATCCATGATCATACGGTGCTCTCGGTTGAACGAGACCTAAAAGGGGAGCTGTCGTGCGATTAGATATGATCCAAGTACGTTTAATGAAAAAAGAAAATACACGACTTGTTATTTTTATGTACAAGGTGTGAACATTCCTTTTTTGTACACTGCATTAGGTGGCATCCAAGTCACCCCACACGGTCATGTATGTGTCCATTACACATCCAACACACGACCTCCAGTGGCAATGCAATACATAGCATGTACTCATAAACTAAACGACATGTACTTCATTAAAATCCAAAAATTAATATTTTTCACAAAAAAACGACCAAAAAAGGGAAAACATACCTTAAAATAAGGTATGTGTTCTTACAATATTCCCCCCTTAAATAAATTCATCCTCAAATTTACCTAGCACAGTCTATAAGAAGAAACCCCGAACAACTCCAGGCATTGTGCTCGTACATCGGCCTCCCTCTTCCAAGTCTCCTTCTGCACTACCTCTTGCTGCCATAGCACCCATACCAGAGGAACATACCGACCATGGAAAACCTTCATACTTTGATTAACAATCCGAATATGATGCTCCTTGAATGACACATCCACTTCCAACTCAACCTCCTCTGGTTGAATGACATGATTCATGTCTGAAAACTATCATCGTAGTTGAGAAATGTGAAAAACGTCATGCATAACCCTATGCGTATAAAGTAAATAAAACTAGTAGGCAGCCAGATCTACTCTCTCCAACACCTCAAATGAACTGACGTACCTCATTGAAAGCTTTCCCTATATCCTAATCCACTTGTGTCCCTCCCTTGGTGTGACACATAGTAAAACCTGATCCCGGACCTCGAACCCCAGAGGCTGTCTCCGCGGATCAACATAAGACTTCTATAGAAACTGTGCAGTAACCATCCTTTTGAGAATCAACATTATCTTCTCTGTGGTTTCCTGAACAAGTCAACTTCATAGCAAAGCTGCATCTCCTACCACCAGCCAACATAAGGGTGATCGACATGTCCTACCGTACAAATCCTAATAATGTGCCATCTGAATTGTTGAATGAAAACTATTATTGTAGGAAAACTAGAAAATAGGTATGTTCTTCTCCCAATAACCACCAAATCTAGAAAGGATTCTCGGATCATGTCCTCAAGCACCGTAATATTATGCTCAGGCTGGCCATCTTTCTGGGAATGGTAAGCTGTACTCAAAAGCAAATGCGTACGCAAAGCCTTCTAATGCCCATGCTTGACCCGAGAAGTAAAATGTGATTCCCTATCGAAAATAGTGGAGTGTGAAACACCATTTGGATGCATAATCTCTCAAATTTACAACCATCCTATCTCATCAACACTGATGGTCTCCTTGATCGGTAAGAAATGAGAAATCGTCACAAGATTGTCCATGATAACCCATACTGCATCTTTCCCTTGTGGTGATCTCGGAAAAAAGGTCCCGAAATCCATCGTGAAATCATTCCACTTCCACTCATTAATGGGTAACTATTGTTAAATTCCCATGGGTCACTGATGCTCTGCCTTCACCTACGAATAGGTGGAACACTTTATGACATAACCAGAAACATACCTCTTTATACTTGGACACTAATACTAATGGTGTAGAACACGATACATCTTGATGACACAAGTATGAACTGCCCAAATTGATAAATGAATGTCCTACATAAACTCCTCACGTATGTCTGCTGGCACCCATACGAACCCTTAGAAATTCGAGATGTCATACTTGCCTACTGTCCATCCAGGAATAGGGTTGTCTTCAGTCCTGCTTCCTATAAGACTAGGCCTTCTGAGTCTGATAGCTGCCTCACTCGCACCAGTTCAAGAAGAGTATAGTTAATAGCTATAGAAGAGAGAAACGTCAACCCATATATGTCATGAACCTCCAAATGAATCTCAGAGAACAGATCAATAATCTACCACTCACTACTAGCCTCCTATATCTGGGTCCTCCTACTCAACGCATCAGCCACTGCATTGACATTCCTAGGAATATAGGCATGACTGAAATCAAAGGACTAAAGATAATCAACCCATATTCACTGTCTCAAATTCAGATCATTTTGACTGAAAATTTACTAGAGAATCTTGTATTTGGTGAAAACCACAAAATTCTCTCCCAGAAGATAATGTCACTAACAATGTAAGGCATTAAAAATTTCTGCCAACATGAGATTGTGCGTCGGTTAATTATTCTCATGTGTCCACAACAACTGAGACCTGAATGCAACGACTCCCTCTCCCTGCATAAGCACAACTCCTTCCCCGATACCTAAAGAATCACAAAAAATAGTATAGCTCTTGCCCGGTTCCAAAATGACTAGTATCAATGCTAAGATCAATATTCCTTTCAGTTCATGATCGGATGACTCACAAGAATATGAAGCATGAAAAGGCTTGTATGAAGCATCTATAGTATACATCCAAACCTTGAAAACAATATTCCTCAATGAAGTTTCTTTCCTGCTCCCATGAAACTACTGCTCTCAATTACTATGGGTCTACAGATCCTCTTGTCTTTGATATAACATGACCCATGAAGTGAATCTTCTCCATCTAGACGTTGAAATTTGAGAGCATAGAATATAACATATACTCTCTCAGTGTACTCAAAACAATCTCAATATGGGTAGCATGGCCGTGTTGAGTGAGAGAGTACACTGTGATATCGTCCATGAAGGCCAATATTAAACAGTCCATGTATAGATGGAAGAATTGTTTCTTCCGTGCTATGAAAATTGCAGGCGTGTTCATGAGACCGAATGATATAACCATATAATTGTATAGACGATACCTTCTCTTGAAGGCTATGAGAGGTACATCAAACAGTCTAACGTGGAACTGATTGTAACCATATCTCAGGTTAGTCTTTGAGAACACCTAGGCTCCCTGAAGGTGATCAAAGAGATCATCAATCCTTGGAAAGGGATATCTGTTCTTGATCGTCAATAGGTTCGACTTATGATAGTCCACACAAAGCCTGAGGGTACCATCTTCCTTCTTCGCAAACAGGATAGGTGAATCGCATGGGAGGAGTGTTGGGTCGGATGAAACCCCTTGCATGAAACTCCTCCAACTACTTCTTGACCTCAGGAAACTCTGGTGTATACATCCCATATGGAGGAATGGATATCAGTGCGGCTGAGTAAATGAGATCAATTAAAAATTATACATGTCTCTTCAGAGGACAACTAGAAAAGTTCTCTAGGACGACGTCTCTAAAATGATACACCATTGAAAGAAAGTGTAAGTGTGAAGTACCCTAGTCCTCTAGGTATATACTAGAAATATGAGCTATAACTCATCCCATCCCATGATTATTGGTTCCTGATCTTCTTTCATGTACATCCCACTCGCACCTATGATGAGACGATCTACCCTCTAGTGATGTGAATGTCATCCTACGGTGATAATAGTCGGCCACTTCCTTGAAGGGAACTAACTAGTCCATCACGAGAATGAAATCATAGCATGTAATCTCTATGACATAGATGACCCACAATAAGTGACATCCACTAACCTCTAGAGGTTACTCCCTGCACTGATGTACACATGCCATTCTAGTCCCCAACAGACTGTCTAGTGTTAACATATAAGCATAAGAAAGGACGCAAAGCCCATTTATCTCCATAATAGAAACAAATATTATGTTGTGGGATTCCACTATATCAAAAAGATTATTAGTTAAAATTGAGGCTACTATGATCATTCCTCAAACTGTAGAGGGCCTGATATCTTTATCTTGTTTGGTCTACATCACACCAATAGTTTGGCAGATGTCGTGGCCCTACCACCCTATCTGACGACTTGGAGCTGATACACCCTCCAACTGCTGAAAGACCAGTGATTGGATACCACGACAATGATCTCCACCTCAATCTTAAAGGCTGGAAGAACTCCAGTTCCAAGATAGGTGAAAAACTACTGGTGAAGCTCTTGAATGAGTAGTCATATAAGAACCCATGTCACCAGCTGTCGGTGATGAGATCTGATAGAAGCACAAAATATGACCCATCTTGCAGCAAGATCAGAACTCGACCGGGTGTCTAGGGAAATGTGGCCTCGTATGCGAGCTCCTCTCGCATATATAGCATACCACCTGGATACATGAAGATGCATCCTGATTACAATGATCTCATCATGCAGTCTCCCTATGGTGCTTCCTGCTATTAGCTAGAAGATCCCTAACTCTGGATTCCGAAACACCCTGGCTTACAGCATCAGAATCCCCCAGATTTCGCTCAGTGATCAGCACCTAGTTGACTATAGAAGAGATAGAAGTCAACCAAAATATGTTCACCCAAGATCGAATGTCGTGCCTCAGACCATCCTCAATCTTCTGTAAAAGAAAACACTCATCAACTCCTAGTGTTGGAATGAAAAAACATTTCTCTCTGAAGTAAGAGGAATACTCCATAATAGAAAAAGTTCCCTAGTCCGGACTCATGACCTCTCAGGATCAATTGACACTCAAGGTCACCAGATATAAGTAATCGTATAAGATGAACTAAAACTCATCCAAATACATATTCTGCTGGTGTCCAGCTAGGGAGATCACTTCTCACCACCTCTTGGTGGAGTCTTGAAGCTTGTAGGTAGTGAGATTCACCCTCCATTCTAGAGGTATCTCCAGATGCTTGAAAATAATCAGCATGTCCTCTAGCCAAGACTCTTCAGCCTGGGGTCCTCCATCCACTAAGAATGTTAGAGGATGATATTGTTGAATGAACCATGTCGAATAAACCATCAACTGGTAGGAGGTGGTGCTCCCTAAAATGTTTGTATCACTCTTATAAAGACTTCCCTGAACTGTGCATCATCACCTATGTCTGGTATAACGGCTGATGCCAATACTGTAATAATAGGAAGATATGCGGGATTTCCATGATAAGCTATGTTTGATGTTTGATCACCTCCTAGAAACTGGCATACAACCAGAGGACGTCTCAGTGGTATTACTCTTCAAGGTCATCGGACATCTTAGCACAAGATTAACAAAGATTGATAGTTAGAAGCACATGAAGGGAACATGAGAAAGAAAGCCTTTAGGTTTTACAAAACATTGATACATGGCATGTATGTCTACTATAATATGTGTACATGAATTGTATTACCCTTCCTGAGTTCTCATACATGGCTAAACCACACGGTTCTCCCTAGAACAAGACAACACGACATGTTAGTTCCATACACGACATGTACTAAATGAACGTCACCAACCCGTGTTTTTAGTTACATGACATGTTACACCGGTCACACTACACGGCAAGTGCAAGACTTATATGGTGTGTAAAACCTATGATTTTATCCCTCCATGTCAATTAGTCAAATGGGTGAACCCAGGTTCTTGACACACATCGTGTACATCCGGTACATGACATGTTCCCATGATAATTTTTCTATCCCGTGACTCTACACACAAGGACCATGACACGATTATGTAATTCATGGCATGTACATATGTTACACGACATGTAGTAATGAAAAACAATTTCTTCACAAACATAAGAACACATGGTGTGTAGTCAAAATTACACGGCTTGTATTCTGGGTTTTTCTCAGACAGTATGCCCAAGAAACTACTCTGGATCCCAATAAACCCTGATAAGGCCCATTAAGTGCTAAATTATGACCTGTGAGGTCCCATACTCCCTCTGAATCAATGCATGTCATATTATACAATTTTAACATGTATAAATAAGGGAATGATCCACCATATTCCAGTCCATGAGGGCCCATAACACCTCAGGAACAAAAATTTTACATTCATTCAAGAAAAAACATGCACAATAAATATTACAACAAGAATAAATTATTTTATCACTACATTTATCACAAAATAATGGATATATAGAAAAACATATATCACAACAACATTCAATTCCTAATTCACCCTATATGGGATGGTAAGAATGCATGACACATGATTTTCTAGAAAGTTCATATATGATGAATGAGATGGAATACCTTCATCTCCTCGAGTTGGAACAGAAATAGATCCTCAATAACCTCAATAATAATAGAAAAAATAATGATAATCAATAATGGTAAAATTAAATCAACTGTAATAATCTAAAACCAAATAAAATTTCAATTAAACAAGGTAAATTGGCTTTTACATATATACAGGTTAGCTACTCCCAGTCCCATCTTATTACCAAGTACCAATTCCTTCATATACCTAGACAAGGATCCAAACAGTAAGTCAAGAGAAATGAATTCCTCTGATACCACTTTGTAACGTCCCAGTTCTGGAAGCCACCCAGAGGTTCCTCGTACCCAGTTGGACACATGGAATCAAGTGCATTTTCTCGAACGCCGATGGCTGCCAAATAGCAGTGACTGCCTATTGGTGTGATTGTGAGGAAAATATTCCCTCATTGGTTGAGTATCACAAGGGAAGAAAATAAAAGCAATATTGGAATCAATAATAATCCATACAAATGTGAACAACAGAAAACTAGAAGAGATAACAGTTGGAACGTATATATAATGATGCATGATACGTATGTCTAGGATATCATCCAAACACATCACAATGCTAGAATACGGAACGGTACTAAGACAAATTAAAAAAGAAAATAGATAAATATATCTTCAGCATCATATGCCTCAGCTTGGTCTTATTCTCTCCAGCTACACAGAATATCAAGTACCTGAAGTAGAAGGCCACTTTATCTTATCTATACCTACAACAATATAATTGGTTGGGGCCCAAAATCAAGGCCCAAACATGGTGTGAGACTAAATTCCTGTAGGCTTCCACCCAATGATATGAGACTAACTATTAGTGAGTAAATATATTAGGAAATAATCATAGGTGTAGTAAACAAGAATTACTCAACAATAACAAATTCCACATATCAAATAAGTAGCGAATAAATCATGGTAAACCTCTAGTATGTACATGCGACCTATCCCCTCTGTTTCAAATTTTAAAATATAAAAGACTCTTGGAGGAAGCAGTCACAGTCATTTACCCTTATAGTCAACATAAATTCAAATACTCTCTGAGGAAGCTCACATAGTCAATTTCCCTTATAGTATAATGTAATTCAAAGACTCTCTATGGAAGCTCAAATGGTCAATTACCCTTATATCCCCATGTGGTCCTAGGCTCTATGACGAAGCTCACTCGGAAAAATTCCCTTTATACCCAATTTAGTTCCAAGACTCTCTGAGGAAGCTAACTCTGTCAATTCACCCTTATAGTATAAAGTGATAAAGGACAATCTGATGAAGCTCACTCAGTCAATTCCCTTTATTTTCTACTACACCACGATCTCACAGCCCTGTGTCGGTCAACGATCATAGCAAAGAAAAATGGCCAAAGTAAACCACAAAAACTACATGGAAAATCAGTATACAACATATCAAGAATATCAGATACCAATAAACACTCCACCCTACCATACTAGGAATGGGGAAAACATCATGGAATGCCTAATAGGACAACATGACCAAACAGTCGTACATAGAACAAGCATGGGTAACACATCCAATGAATCGAAATCAACCCTATTCATGTCTTAATAACCTCTAATCTGGAATTATAACATGGAATGCAATCAACAAGGGTATAACGGTAAACATCCAATACCTTGTTGAAGGGTATTGGTCAAACTTTCACATAATTCAAAATGAATTTCAACGGAAAGGAAAAAACAACCTACCTAGGCATTGGGAGATCACTATACATGAACCTAAAGTCTTGAATCACCTTAGAACATCAATGATGTACCAACAAATCAAAACTGTCAGCCCAAAATATCTCACAAGGGAGTAGAAATAAGAAAATGGTTCTCTATCATAAATGATAACTCACCGAAGCGATTCCAACACAACATACAATGTTTGATTTAGGGGATAGATGCTCGATTGGGGGTTTGTCAATTATTGAAGGTCGTATGACTCTCTCGGTCGAACGAAACCTAGAAGTAGAGGTTTTTGGAGATTAGACTTGACCTCAGTACGTTTACTGAAAAAAAGAAAATACATGGAATGTACATTCCTTTTCTGTACTCCTCTTTAGATGGCTCCTAGGTCATCCCACATGGATGTGTGTGTGGCCCTGACACGGCCTGCACATGGCCTCATATGGCAACATAATAAATGGCATGTACAAATAAAGTACACAGTGTTTACCTCACAAAACATCCGGGAATTTCCCTTTTTCTCAAAAAGGACTAGAAAAGGGAAAACATGCCTGAAAAGAAGGTTCACGTTCTTACAATAGTCTCTATCTCCATAAAATATGTGGGATATTTTTCCTCATGAACATTTATTTTCAATGTGGAATATAATGTTACATTATAATTTTTCATATGAAGTCAATAATGACCATTTTTTGATGCATCGATCTATTCCAAAAAGTGTTACCCAGTTTTTGGTAGTGTAATTACTAATGCAGTGATAAATATATTTTTTAATTATTTTTAGTAGTCATCGTGTTCAATAGTCCATTAAAAAATTACTCCCATATGCATATTCATTGATATTATGTTAGTAAATTGTTATATGACCCATTAAAATAATTAGTAAATCCAATCTATATCATGTTAACTACATATCATTGTTATAGATGCTGGTGTGGGACACAACTAAATTTACATTATTATTGAAGGGTCCCTAAATATTCCATTCTCGGTGATAATATAATAAAATAATGATACATAATCAATCAAAAAAATAACATTTAATATGCATCATATATTTTCTACCTCTACAAATTCTTCATCATAGTTATAAAATTCTTCTCATGCTCATCCATTATCTTATATTATATAAAAAATAATCTACATATTCTACAAAAAAAAATTCATCGTAATATATAAATATTGTATTCCTTATGTAAATTAACGTTCCCATAGGATTACTAAGAAATAGAAGAGTTACTATGGATTTGTAGTTTCAATAACTCATTCAATGGTTAGTTTTCGAAATAACTTTCTACATCACAATTTATTGGTGATAGATATACCAAATTTACAGATCATTGATATACATGGAACCACATAGTATAACGAAAAATTATATTATTTGTGGGTTGGGAAACTTTTCCAATATTTTGATTTTATTTATTTCATTATAATCAATGAAATAGAACATTTATCCATCATTCTTCTTGATTTAGAGGATTGACGTGCCCCAAAATAAAGAACATGCTTATATAAAATAATTATATATATTCTCTTTTAACTATTTATTATATTCATCTATCTCAAATGGTATTTATCTTATAAATATCCTTTGATATGATATGATATCTAGGTAAAACATTAATAGGTAACTCATCCTCTTTGTCCGGAGGATGATTAGGATATTATTTAAGGAAAACATCGCTAGATTCTATCACAACAAAAATGTATTTTACCATGATCCTCTAATTTTTATCAATAATTAGTGCTAGATATTCATGATCATAATGAAATATTATCCATAATTGAATCAATGATTTTAAAGGATATTAATATTTTCATTAAGAACGTATAGAACTAGAGGATTC
Source organism: Viscum album (assembly GCA_963277665.1). Lineage (NCBI taxonomy): Eukaryota > Viridiplantae > Streptophyta > Magnoliopsida > Santalales > Viscaceae > Viscum > Viscum album. The sequence continues at coordinate 7,270,748 of OY728129.1, forward strand.
CTCATGATGTGGAGAGTGATCTCCCTTTCCTGAAAGCTAATGTTGGATATGTATAATGATAGAAAAGTTATTTTAAATATAGAAGAAATCTTCACCATATTATGTATGAATAGATTTCATGGGAGGTTCAATACAAACACAATAATAATGGAGGAGTTATATGAATTGTATGTAACAATTGTGCTGTATGTTGTTACCAAACATCATATTTTGATGTAGAGATTAAATAGTTTTAAAAAACATGTATGATATTCAAGAATGAATAGAAGAACAATCAAATATAAATTATCTATTATTGAATTAATAACAAACTTACCATTCTACAAATCATTTTGGGATACACCTTAGAAATTGTGATTTCAAATTTCCATTATTTCTTCAACATATTTTTTTATTTATTATCTCCAACGAATCTTTAACTCACGAATTAGTTCATATAATTCCAATGTAATTTATAGTTGAAAAATTAAAATAAAATATTATTATTCATCCATTTATTCCATTGTTCCTTTAAATTACTAGGATACATATATTCATTCAACAATAATCTTATTATTTCCCCTTTCTTCCACATTTTATGCTTCTCTTAGTTCAATTTTGATAGTTCACAGGATGATTCTTTGTATAATTATTACAAGTGGGATGTTTCATTTTCATGCTATCAAGGTATTAATATATTAATCTATGAGTATTAAAATCAATGTTCCACTTTCTATCTCTTAGCCCAAGAGAACACTAAGAGTCTCAAATAAACATTTAAATACTATGTGTGAAACATAAAATCACCCCACTACTGTCAATGTATCAAATCATCAATGACTTTTATAGAATCATATTTAATATACTAAATAAGTGATAAATATTGGTTTTAGTGTCAATGACAATGATGGAGGTCTATCGTGAAGCTCTTGTAATATTATCATTAAATTATTCGATTGAGTAATCTTATAATACCATTTTTCTGAGGATATCCCTCTCTATATTATGGGAGGATAGTTCTGAAAAAATATATTTTTAAGAATAATTTCTTTAATACATTAAAATATAGTGAATTTACATCATCCATAAAATATTTTTTTTTGATAAGTGTCCACCACTGATCATATTCTACATTAAGATGATAGACCATCAATTTGATATTATCTTTTTCTATGTATTGGAGTGCAATGAATACCTTATCAATAGTGTAAATCATTATTCCATTATAGGGGGATCCAAATATCCACAAAATATTTGATATATTTGTCATATAAAGGATTTACAACAACATTATCTATATTAAAAGGATTACGGAAAATGCATTATTCATGTTATCATTCTTATGTTGAGAAATTTGAGCCGTTAATATTACGATGTTTTGAACTCACATTTTCATAAGAAATGTCATTTGTTTAGGGAAATCATTATATTACTTATCACATTGTTTGTTATTTTGGTTTATAGATTATAAGACCATTATATAAAAAATGATTAAAAATACTATTATATATCATGTGTACTTTTCTATAGAGAATATAATAATGACACAATAATTTTTTTGAAATAAATTATAAATGAAAACAATATCCTAAGGAAGTATTCCTTATGATTCATAATAGTATATTTATGGAAATGTATTTATATTTTTCATTTTTACTAATTTTGTATTTTACTAATTACATAAAATAGATATTTCTAAGAGAAAAACTATTATGACCATATCATTTGACACAAATTATTAAAAAAATTAATCATAACTATACTTGATATTAAAACCGATGATTTATACAACTAGTGTCATTGGATTATTAGGTAACTAATTATAAAACATTAAACAAGAATAAAATATCATTTTATTAATATTTATAATGAGACTACAACTCAATATGATCTCTTATAACTACGTATAATGACCTGGAGAATACATAGAAAAGTTGGATTAGCTAAAAAATCACAGTAATGGAATAATAATGCGACTAAAGGATAACATATGATTTAGAAGTCATATAATGATAACAGAAAATGGCATGGATCATGATCCAAAATATAGAAGCATAAAATATAGAACATGGAATCATATAATAAAAGAAATATTAGAATTTTCTTGAAACATATAACATTTCATAAACAGGAGTGAATGTTATCTTTCCAGACTATATAACAAGGTGGGGAAAGTCTAAAAAATGGAATTGGATTAATTCCAAATACCATACAAGATGTCTCATGTGACTAAACATATCCAAATGTTCTTGAGCACAATCTTTCCATAACAATAATAAAAATTTCAGGAGTATGTTTTCCATAATAAGAAAACTATTATAAAGAATACATATAATCACTTTCAATATAATTAAATGAGAATCATAATCATTTCATAAGGAATGACCAAATTATGTATCATATTGGTGTCTATTAATGTTTTTAATTAAATTAAAATTGTAAATCATGAAAGGATTGATAATCATAGTTAATTGTAAATTTTCTCCAGGTAATTTAAAAGCAAGTAAAGGTGATGGTTAGGTAACCTTGTAATTTTTTTGCATAAGCTGGGTTTAAGAAAAGATGTAATTATTGCTTAAAAAGGGTACGCGAATAATAATTTAAATATAACTAGAGGTGATATAAAATTAATTTGGGAAAATTATTGTTTTTTACAAATCATATATGGTTTAAAACATTTCTATAACAAGTAATTTAAATGTTTCAATAAAATAGAGATGATTCATTTAATCATATTTTTGAAAGGAATTATAAACATAACATTTAATACCTGTATATCCAATTGAAATGAATATTTAATAAGAATTTTTATTAGTGTGATACATATATAAAGAATATATAATAAATATTTAATATTAATGAAGTGATAAATTGAGGTATATAGAGATTACACAACATTATAAAATATTGTGTCTTAAAAATATCCCTTACATTCTATCAGAATGAGTTTTTTACATGAACTTAATATCCTAGATAATAAAATGAAATTAATTAATTAAATTATTCATAACTGATATTATATGTATTTGATTAATTTTATTTTTATATATTCCAATTATGACCAGTTAAATTAGTTCTAATGTTCAATTATATCATTCTATAAGGGTTCTATTCATGATTTTTCGGTCAGTGCACCTGTGTAAAATTATGGAGGCTATTCTATAATGGTAATAATTATATAGAAGTGAAATTCAACAGTGTTAAGTAACTTCTAAAAGCTTAAAATTTTCCATATAACATTCTTTTATATTGTAAGGATGATTCATTTTATAAAATGATATTTATAATTGATCAGTATATTTTCATTTGTTTACTAACTATTAAGAAATTGTTTCATTTTATGGAATATTATGTTTATATATTTGATAAAAAAGATGAAATAAATTATAATATACATATTATAATAAGATTTAACCAAAATAATTTTTTTATCATCCTCTATTATGGTAGTAATTGAAAAAGAAAAATAAATATCCATATATACTGTTAAACACCAAAATTTGGCCAATGATTTCATTTTATTAAATAATAGAATATTAAAAAAGAGGTTCAAATAGTATTTTCCATTACCAATATAAAATAATTAAATATACATTATAATTTATTTATTAAAATTTTGTGGATGATGGAGGTGAGGATATGTTACTAGATGAAATGATGTTAAAAGAGATTGTTTGAGATAGTTACCTCATGAATATTATCTCTTTTAAAGACCACTTTGTGAGAATAGAATATGGTTTTTGTTGAAAAAGTTTCGTAGGAATATGAAAAGGGGATTGGGAATATAATCAGGTATAATATTTAAAATATAATATTATTAATATTTTTAGGGAGAAGGGTTTGTGGGGGTGGTATTTATAGGGGGAGAGTGTTGTTTTCTATTATTAGATTCATTAGTTTATTATTTTGGCTCGATACAATAAATATCCATGATTCATATGACACAATATAGTATATTGTTCTGGATTGTTTCAAATAATTAGTGATTACATCTTGCATGTCTCAAAAATTCATGTATTTGGGTTATAATGTCATATACTATAAATTATTCTATATGGCTATTCACATAAAATTTAACCATTTTAGAAAAATCCAAAAATTTTACCATATCCAATTTTCAATATGTATATTTTAATAATGGAATAAATTTTCTGATAATTATTTTTACATAGTATATATTAAATTTTAATAAATGGTTAATTTATTAAAAAAATACCAATATCGATATTATAATATATATTTTCACCCAGTGAAAAATTAATAAAGGTAAAATAAAATAACTTTATAACAATAAGACAACATTATATTTTTCTATGAATCTATTTTATGAAAATAATTTTTCATTTAAATAATTATATTTATTATAATATTTATAATAAGAAAGTTCTAATAAAAATACCAAAACCTTATTTATCTTTTTTAAGAAAATTATCTATTTATACCATGATTTCACTGTATGTTTTTTATCTATATATTTCCAAATTTTTATTTTGTACTTTCATTGGTGATGTTACAATTCTAAAGGATATATTATTATTATTACTGGTCAGATTACTATTCCAACAATCTAATTTATATCTGTCATATAGGTTCCTTAATTTAAATAAATACATCTTATTTAATTCATTATTAATTTTATTATAATTTATCTCTTGTTTATATACAATTATCATCAATTTCAATATTATATATTAAAAAATATCTTTTATTTATATGGAATTTTTCATGAGTGTAATCAGTCTAATAGATTAAGAAGATCCAATATTTCCCATTATTATTATATTATTTTCTATTTATAATATAACTACAATATTTAACATTATTATAGGTTTATTTTATGAAAAATCTAGCATTATTTATTTATTATAATATTTTTTATATTTTTTTCTCAAAGTGATGTATGTTTTTATGACATAATTTTAATAAATTTATTTTCATAGACAATATTATGGGCCACTACATTTTTATATCTAAAAAATTTTTAAGGGAAGAACATCAGCACAAAAATGGTTCGAATTTGACCATGCTGCGAGGAGACCATAACAAAAAATGATAACACATGGTTTATATATCTTCAAATAATATAATGTCTGAGAATAAGCATCCTTCAATTATTATTATACACAGTATTTTCGTATCTAATTTAATATTGGTGATGAATTTTCCTTCATTATATAATGACTATATTAATTTCATTAGAAAGGAAAATAGTTTTGATATTCTGAATAAACCTAAGATTTAATTTTCATTGTGAGGATGAACATGAACTTCTATGGGAAATTACATCTTATTTAGGGGTATTACAATCAATTTTGAAATTATATATTTTTTAAATTGGTGGAATGGATATAAAAATTGACAATATTCTTATTATTTTGAAATGTGTTTATGTATTCCTAATAGATTTTCTTATTCTCCACCTAAAACATGATGATCTTTTTTTAATAAAAATCATACCTAGTGATACACTATTTTTAAAGTCTTCTTAAAAAATAAAAATAATAAATTTGTTGTAATTAATTAATAAACTATAGGATAATATTAAAAAATGACTCTTCAGACCATGTTTATCATCATGTGGATCATCTATTCATTTTTAAGAAGAATAAATTTTCAATGAATCATTACATTGATTTTTGAGAATATTAGAGGTTCCCTATAATGAAATAATATCAATACCACTATAATTACGAATTTTGAACAAATACATGATGTTGATGGTTTTAGGAGACTAGCCATTGTTCGTGATGTCCAAAATTGAGGGTTAATAAAAGGTTACAAAAAATAAAAAATTTATATGAGGAATTATCATATTAAAATTATTAAAATTCTAGGTTGACTTAAAAATACCCCCACTATACTCATCAATATGTTCATCAGTGAGTTTATATATTACCTTCATTAGTTTCTGGATGTATTTATATATTATTATCTTATATATTAGAAGTGAATGGAAGATTAAGATGATCATTTTTACATTCTAGTAATGATAATTAAGAATTATTATTTTAACACTTAATTTAAAAAAAAAGTGAATTTTTGCTATATATGGTTTCATTATTTGTTCATATTTTCACATGTCATAATATATCCACAGAACCCTCAATTATTGTAATTATTTCATTAATAGACTAAACCAAAACAATAAATTATATTTTTATCTTTTGGGCTTATATGGATAAATTCAATGATTTAGAAGTGATTTTGTAGCAATTTCTCATCTTATATCATTAGTTTTTTGGATGGGGGAAATCTTCTTATAGAAAAATTTGTGTAAGGAAAAATTCATGGTGCCATAAATATTGATTATTATTATAAATGTTCTCACACTAACATATAGAATATAATGTTCTTGATCTATAAATATGAATTAAATTAAAGTCTATGATTTGTTTTTATGAACAATGATATCATGATAGATTATTGATTTTTCAATTTAATATATCATTCAATAAATTACATTGCGTATGATTTTGAGCAGTCATCCAAAATTATATCATTGAATATACATTTTAAATCTCTATATAGTTAATGGTAAAACATAAATAATCTTAATAAAATATTTATGTACATAAACACTAATAAAAAATTAAATATATTCAAAAAGCGATTGTTGGAGTTGACTAATGATCATGACTATTGAATACACTACCACTAATGGTATGTGGCCATAGAGTTTGATCCTCTATGACGGAATGACCATGGTTGTTTAAAAATTGTACAGATGGAACATGACCTAATAAATATTTATTAATAATATATGAATTTTTAATTCCGAAGGAATGGTGATACACTTTAATGTTTATAGATGAATGTTCAACCATAAAAACATGTGTAGATTAATTGGGAAAATAATGAGGATGTATTACTATATATGATGTTATAGAATGTTTTTTATTATAAAAATTATTATTATGAAAATATAAGGCTTAATTACATAGTAGACTTCTTATCAATAATGTAATTGAAGACTGATATCCTGGAAAAGTCATATAGATCATCATTATTTATTTATCTATTATTTATTAATATTTATTGAGATATCCAATAGTATTTTAATTGGGAAATAATGGAATTAAATATTTTAAAGTATTTATCTTATGGATGGGTATTTTAGCATGTTAAGACATGGAGTCAAAATTGTTTGTAGATATTACTAACATTTCCACAAAAAAATTTAAATTAAAAACACTTAACTTGATCTAATTTTTGGACACTACACAATAATTAAGGGAATAATTCCATTTGGTTATTTTCAATCACCATAAAAATCAACTTATTTTTTTATTAAATAATATTTTACTTTTGATCAAATTTATAGGATATACATCAAGTACGTGGTATGATTTACTAATGTTCAACATTTTGTTGTATCTAATGGGGATCCACGGTTTACCACATTTTTCTATAGATGAATTTCTTCCAAATTGAATAAAGAGTTGATCATTTATATTGTATATCATCCTCAAATTTATGGTCATTATAAATGTTCCATTAAATCCTAAAAGGTATTTTATATCGTATTCAATTTATTTTGAATTATTTTGTGATACAATCATTTTTTATTTTAGTTTTCCTAAGGAAATATCATTCCCAAAAACATTTTTATTTCTCTTTAAGATTCCATATATGTAAATATGTTTAAAAAACCACCATATTAGGATGAATTTGTAGATACAATGTTTTTAGGAATTGAGTTATATGTGGAACTGATTTAGAATGTTAGATCCATTCAATAGATCATCTAGGAAGCACAATATAAAAATAAGTTATAGTGATGTTTTCATGCAATATTATGGCTTAAATTAAAATTAAAATGTATAAATATGATTATATTATTGAAATATTTTTTGGATATTTGGTAATAATGTAATGATGAGCCCTGTATATATCATCCCTTTTTATATTCATGATTAGATTTGGATGATTTCTTATGAAAAACAGTGTCCATTGAATCATCATCATGATAATGTTGTTTTGAAATTATATATTTTGAGTATTAACATACCTTAGACATCAATTTTACAAATATAAGAAATAATACCATTGGATCATAATTTGTTTATGAAGAGAAACCATTAGGCGTTTTGGAATATAGAGAAAAAGTAAACAAATCATGAACACTCACCTATAAAATTTTTTCTTAGAGAAACAATAAATTTAAGGAATATACAAGGAACATGACACTGTGGTGATGGAAAAGTTTTTATTATTTTTTTATTATAGTGGATGAACATAGAGGGTGAAAATCCATTAAGGTTTTAAATGTTAGCTCCCATAGTTGTTTTTATAAATTTCCCATTAAAATTTTAGATTGGTTAATAAATTTCTAGGAACAAAACACTAAAAATATGTGAATGGATCATATATTATCGAACATATATAATATAATATTTTATTTATGTAAAATATAATTATAAAACATAATTTGTAAATCACATAGAAAATAAAATTTACAAAAAATTGAGATTTTGAAATGTTTTTCATATAAATTACATTTATAATGTATATTTTATTCGTGGTTTAAAATTCCATAAATAAAAATTAATTCAGAGTACTAAACTTTAATTAATTATACAAATAGAGAATATGAGTTAATTATTTATAAATTTCTTAATAATGGATTAAAAACCAAATTAATGTAATAATTAGTTGGTTTTCTAAAAAATAGTTTCTGTATATTTTATGTTTTTTATCTAAAACAATTAATATAGAAACTATGGGAGAATTATCATAATAACATATTCAGATATTGTATTATATATAACTTTTTTTAAACAATTTGTTGCTTATTATTTTGAAAATAATTGTAATTTATTTAGTTTAATGCCTAAAATATACTTCTATAATAATGATATTCATTTGGTTTTGGGTAAATATTTGTAATTGGATTTATTTTTTGTTAATGGAATTAAATATGATAAAAAAATGTCATAATATTGAATATACTTTTAAAAATTTCTTAATAATCCCACGCTAATTCTTCTCAATTATTAATTGTAAGTATGTTAAAATTTTATTTTTTTGTGATGATAAAATGGGTTCAAGAGGGGTAGAAATAATGTGATATGGGATAAAATAACCTAATAAATGTTAAAATTCATTTGGATGTCAGTATTTTGATCCTATATAATCTAGCCTTATGACTGAGACACTATTTAAAAACATTCTTATTAAAGAGTAGTTATAAAATTTCTTTATCCATAATAGTTAAAAATCCTTCAATAAAATAACATATAATGTGGACCCACTCTAATCTCTTTTATACACAATAGAAGAAATTATTTTTGAAAAAAAATTATAATTTCTATAAACTTATCAAGCATGTTCTTAGTGGTTTTTATTTTTTTAAAACGACCCACGTACGAATCATTATGAATAAAAAAAGTAAATCATCTTAATGAAGACGAATATCTTCTTATCAATCATTTTCATGTTTCGTTCTTATTCTAAAACATGCAAAAATTATGTAACCATCTAGAAGTAAATAAATTTGTATCATAACAATAATAAAATATTTTTTTAGAAGTGTTTGTACCATTTTTCTTATACTTTATATCTAATGGTATAAAACATCGATCATACACAAGTATGGAATACCATATCCTTTAAGCGATGTATTTTATTTATAATCACTATAAATATTGGATGGTTATATAAATTTATTAAATTTATATATATTTATTTTCTAATTACAATTATACATATATATAGTATGTTATATTATTTGTCACCTTTCTACCTATTATAAAACAGTTATAGTGCTCATGGGTAAATGTGGACTACCACCTAACAAAAGTAATTTGAATTGTTTTCAATTTCCTTTATAAATCGATTATATTAAGGATAAATTTAATGAATATTTTTTTTATTTAAAATATGATAATTATAATGAAATAGCGAATAATTTTTGTCATTTTTTCCTGCATCGTCCAAAATGTGAAAGAATCATTCTTATGTAGTTAAGGACTACCATATCCCAAAAAAATTATGTAATTAATTAATCATAAAAAAGATATGGTAGGATATAATAATTAATAAAATAATTTAATATTTAAAATATAAAATTATTTATATTATAAAAAAGGGGTCATCCATTAAATATGTCCATGGACTAGAACATTTGATTCAAAACATTCATGGAAAATGGACACGTTTTATCAAGAATAATGATTTTGATGGATAGCTTTAAAAAGCATATTAGAAATTATAAGGAAATGATATATATATATATATATATATATATATATATATATATCAGAATAAATAACTATTATTGGGGTATAATAAATACAAATATATGTTTTATGGCATTTAAACACATTTGAATCAGGACAAGACTAGAATTTATGATTTATTCAACAATGGAATTTCTAATCCGGATTGTCTATGAAAACATTTTATTGAATAAAATGGTATGATCCATACCCATTAGAATAAATATTTTTTCGTAACCTATATTTAATACTTGGTTTTCAGGATAATATTCCAATATTCACATGTATTTACATACAACTATAATATTTTTTATGATAATTTTACATTATTTTAGTTTTCGTAGATTCTTTTTTTTATTCCATGTTCAGAGTCATTAAATTTTTTTCTTGAATAACGTCTTCTATGAATAGATTATTTTTTGTATTTATTTTAATGAACATTGTACATTCATTTCAATTATATAATATTAATCAAGATATCATTTATTAAATATGGTACTATTAGGATTTTAACCAAAACATTGAAATGAGTTTTGGTTATAATAGTTACTTTATAAAATTTTTTTCTCAACATTCATGAAATTTATTTCATTTAATCTTACATTACATGTTTCTCTTATTTTTAAGGAACATTTTTTATTAAAATTATATAAATTTTCTTACATGATACTATAGGGAAATAATTCTATCTCCAATGGAAATGAAATTATCAAATGGACATTTAACCGAATATTTCATCTATATATATATCATTTAATAGTTTTTATTTATTTATTTGGGATATGATATATTTATGCCATCACTTTTATTTGTATTTATTCCTTATTAATATGATTATAAATTTTTTTTGGAAACTCATTTCTTTTCTATGGGTTATTATATTATGAACTAATGAAAATTTTTCTAATACACTAGTGGAAATATATATTTTGTCATTATGTTATGTTTTTCTCCAATAAATCCCACCAATTATTTTGATCATATGGAATAGAAATAATATGATATTATGGTGATAAAAATGGAGAATATATTGAATTCCAATGATCACAATTTTTTAATTATATTATTTTCTTCTAATTTTACTCACAAGATTATTTTTCGACATGATTGTGAATAGATTTGTTTCGAATATTTATATTTTCTGTTATAATGAATAAAAATTCATATGTCATGTGTCTTTAATGAATATTTGTACTTTTATTCCCTTATTTATCATTATTGTGTATATTACATGGTTATTGATTTTATGATATAATAGATTATTTGTATGAGGATGTAAATTTCAGAAAATATAGTATATTTTGTTATCACAAACATATGATTGACTAATTTTCACTTATGATTGATATTTCTCATGTTTACCATTAATCATATGTTCTTATTATTTGTTTTTTTACCTTCCCTTGGATTTTTGGAAACTTCTAATTATGATATTTAATCCACGAGTATTCATAATACAATTTATTATGGGATATATATATGAATTTTCGTTAATATGTTTATTATTGATATTAAATCCATGAATCGAACCCTTTTTTCTAGGGAATGTATAATAGTGTTCTATTCTGAATAATAATCATAAAATGATTTCATAAATATGTATGTTACACTCTGGTCACCTCAATATTAATGATCCTACATGGAATTGTGAACCCATATTTTCATTGTGTCCATTAAAAAATATTAGTCTCATATATCTGGAGTAGGTATATATTCTTAAACAAGTTTGATTTCTATAGTATGACGATGGGATCTATTGATATATACAAGTATAAAATACATATATAAATACAATACCATATCATATATATGAAATATTATTTGAATTATGATGTTTAACCAATCATACTCTTCAATGTACATTAGGATAAACATATATCCCGCTTGATTAGGAGAAACAATATGTTCTGATTTTTTTGTATCCATGAATGTACATATATTAGTTTTTCTAATAGTTTTAGTTTGAATATGGTAATAATTCCTAAGAACCAGTGTGATATGCAAATGTTGGTCCCATATTCCCAATTTCCAATATATTTGTATATTTTAATAAGATATAATGAGTGATAAAATTTCACAATTAAATTACAACTATTTATTTTTATAGGATTATTCAATATGAATGATGGTATAAGACTTCTATTTAGTGGGAGTTTCTACATAGGTACATTGGCGTAAAATATTCTCTGTCAGAATATTTTTGAAGGATTTATGTGTGGGGGAACATATAAGAGATTACTATATGAATATTGATAGAAGACACTGATCTCATCCACATGTCTTAAATATGTACCTACTAGCTTGATGGATGGTAGAAGGGATTTAGTCATACTCTTTAACAACAACCAGAAATTGGTGATGCGATTATTCCACGAAAATAGAATTTTTTTCTATATATCTAATAATTTTGTTCTATCACTCATGATTATATCATACCAATAGTGTCAATGATTGAATTTTTAGTGCCGAAATCTACTATGTGATATCCTCAATAGACTAGTAATTTGTTCATACCATATAGTGTTAATGGAGGTTATGATTAGTTAGATCCCTCCTAAGAAACTAATCAATGGTAGCAAGGAAAAGAACTATGTCATGATCCATTTTTATTCCATATAGAATAATAATATTTGACTCTATGAAGATATCCTTCTTAATTTTTTACTACTTGTAAATGGTATCACAAGGTCCATGATGATATTTCGATGATGGTATGGCCATTGATGTATCATTACCCAGTGGAACTCTCATACATCCTCAAGGATTGGAATAACACCATGATTGTGTTATTAAATTATAATAATGTTATATAAATGTCTACAAAGATGGTGTATTGGTAATAATTTTCTACTAATAATTTGGGTAAAACAATTATTATGACTCTATGTAATTATATGATATAATTTATTTAAAATTAATAATATTATTGAGTGATTGTTTCACATAAAATATAAAATTAGAACGATATGTTACATATTTGATTAATATTATAATAAAATATGATGAATAATAAAACAACAGTTAATTAAAAATTAGATAAATCAATTCAAAATTTATACACAATATGAAAATGTACACATAATGTTTTTCATTAGAAAATTTAAATAAAATCCATTTATCATTATATATTATATTTTAATTTTCAAAATAAGTTTTTAAATCAATGAATTTTAGTTTTTGAAAACCCACATCATCATTGAACTCTTTATACCAAATGTTTTCCTTGGTAAATTTTTGTTACTTTTAAAAAATAATTGATTTTGACATAAATTGTGAAAAATAACTAATTTTCAAATATCTCGACTTTTATTAATTTACCATAATATATAAATGAAAATAAATATTTTGAAATTATATTTTTAAATAAAATTATATTTTTAAATTATAATAAAAAATTGAAATACAATATGAATATATTATGAATTCATGATAAATGATTTCAAAACATAATAAAAAACATACTCTAGAAATTTTATTATTCACTTATATTAAAATTTTCATTTCAAAAATTTTAAAAATAAGATATAAAATTATTTCTTATGTTTTATCACCATTTAGATATTATTTATCTTAGGTTGATTTTTATGAATAAAAATATGACTATTATGGTTAATGTTAATTACATTTATATCTCTAAAACATTTACATTCATTGATTTATTTTACTGACATTGTAAAGGTTTTACCTAATAATATGGTTTAATATATTAATATAATGAAAAATATATGAATTTTTGGTCCTATATAAAAAAATAATATAAATCATTAAATTTTTAACTATTAATTAATATGGTTAATATTACTTAACATTGAACAAAACCACTATCTTCAAAATAATATTTTATATATATTAAATGATTTCATTTAAATTTCTATATTTAATAATTTAGAAAAGGAATTTTATTATATATATATATTAATTCTAATTTCATAACAAAAAATTAAGATTAAATGGATACATAATTTCTTAATATGATATATTCTATAAGTTATAAATTATATCCAAAGTAAAAAAATATTGCTAAAATAAAAAATAAAGTGGAAAACGCATTGAAACATGTTTATAAAATGTTTTAAAATATGTTTTAAATGATTAATAAAGTAATTCATCCAAAAATCCATTATTTTCCAATTTTTGTTGCATAACCTATAATAGGTTGAAGATATCCTTGAAAATGAAATGTGTGTTTACAATAGTTTTATTTTTATCACATATAACAGTGGTTCAATTAAACCAAATTTTTCAAAAATATTTGAATCTAGACAAATAATAAATTATACTATCTATTCTCACCCTAACCCCAATTAATGTACCTAATGATCTGGTCATCAAAGTAGACCAAGAGAATGACCTCTATCGTGTTACCCAATGCATAACATCTAAAGAGATAAGCAATTTTATGAACTAAACAATCTTATTTATTTTTATCATAAAAAACAAAAATATCCTATATACATTATTGTATGCTAACATATGTATTTAAAACATTATTTACTTTTAAAAAATAACATAATATCAAATTTTTACCATCATATTAACCATATCAAAAATAAATCTATCACTTGTGTTATGTGTGGACTACAACCTCTATAAATATACAGAATTTTTTTTCATAACCACCATATTATGATGGATAAAATATAGTATTTAAGAAATAATAATGACACATAAAATTTATACTAATTCTGAAAATATAAACCAATACGTATCTTCAATATGACATATATAAATAAACATTCTACAAGTGATAATGTGCAAACTACCGTCTCTACAAAAGTGACATATTTCTATTTTCACATAGTCTTTTTTTGTGGAAAACTATGAAAACCTAAATAAGTGTTATAATGGATAGTAATACATAAATAATTAATTTTTTCATTAATTTTAATTGAAATATCTTATCCAAACATATGATACCACCCCTATTCATTAAGATTAACATGATATTTTATTCACCGACCTCATAATCGTAATGAATAATAAAATTGTTGGTAGATGAAACCCTAAATATATAAATTATTATAGAGAACCCATTATAGAACCTATAATGAAATTTTAATAAATAATTTGAATAAATAAAAATAAATCAAGGTCACCATTACAAAGCCAGTAAAAAATATACTATTGAAATTAATGATATCTAATGATTAAATTTGTGTATAAACATATAGTATTTATTGAATAAATCAATATAATAAATGTTTATAAAATCATATAGTAATGAATAAGGTTATTAAATCAATGTTTAAAATAATTATTTTTGTTATAAAATATGATAGTGTGCATTTGTGTAAACAGGATATGATCATTGTAGTCTTTATGAAAATATTTTCCTCAACTTAAAATAATTTCACGTTGACTAAAATGAATAAAGATTGAATTAGTATTATCAATGATGTAGTTGGGCATAATTTGTATAATAGTTCTTATGGAGTTCATGTTAAAAAATTCATTTATTTTTCCATGGTGAATAAATTGTTACATGGAAATTAAATTTTAGGGAAAATAATTCTATTCTTATGGCTTTTTTTTCATTATCCATGTTTTTACGAACCACAAATGTACACTTTTACAAAAAAAATGTAAAATAGGTTGATCTCATATGAACTTTATTTTTTAATTTAGTCATTAACAAATAATATTTCACCATTATTTTATGGATTTGGTTTTTCAAAAAAGTTTATTTGTAATAATAAAATTTACATCCCCATGATTTAATATTTATCTATTTTAAATCTAATTTTGGACCTGGAGTTTATTAATTTTTATGCTATTTTTATTATATTTTATTTTCATTTTTTAGATAAATTTAATAATATTATTCAATAAATGAGTAAATCACATTAAGGATCTTTTCAGGTATAGATTTTTAGAGAATTAGGACATAACTATTACATCTCAAAAGATTACAAAGTAGTCGCTTCTACTAAATTTCTATAAAATACTTACTCTTAAAAAACATGTCTAGTTCCATGTTTTAGGCAACATGACTTTCCCTTGAACCCATACTTGACCCTATTCCATGCTAAGTCCTGTGAAAAACATTTCAAAGACTTGGGATGAGCATAAAAATCTCAGTAAGGGATACACAAAGAATGAAAACTGTAAGTTTTTCAAAACAACAAGTAAACCATGTATACTTTATCAAAGTAATACTTTTCACCTTTTCGAAGTAGTAAAAACTCTTCGTTGAATAAAAGTTCATTACTTACCCTTCTGTAACCAAAAGATTACCATAAAACACATATAAATATCACATAACATATAATGGTAACTTGGGACATAAACATACATAAGTGGAATAACCATAAGGTCGACTTCCACACATATCACTTAATGGAATAGCCATTCGGCCAACTTCCATATATACTTAATGGAATAGCCATACGGCCGACTTCCATACCCAATGCATTGTAGGTTATAACGTAACCACCCGTCCTGGTATTCACGGCACCACTCGTCATATGGTTTATAACGTATCCACCCGTTAAAATGTCCAAGTACCAAAATAAAATCATAAAACATAAAACTAATATAAAGAATGATCACATTTCCACATTTCAATCAAAATATATCATAAATATATTGACATAATAGAATCCTTTATCAAAACCATTTTCAATACCAAAATACATAAAAGAGTATATCGTATTTATTTTATTCTAAAAACATTACGGCTTGTTGAGGAAGCCAAAGACCAAATAGTACTCGCAGTGGCGGAAAAGGTCGCTGTCGCCGCGTACGTTAAAAGAAACATTCCTTTTTGTCGTTTTGTAAAACGCTTCGTAGAAAAAGATTCCTTTTGTATAAAAGTAAAAGACAGAGAGATTTATACACCGTATAAAATAAAGTTGTGTATAAAACAAAATATTCCTCAATGAAAGGAGATTGAGACGAAGTCCCTTATCTCGGGTCCGACTTCACTCGATCATTCTTTAACGTCATGAATAATAAACTTGAGTTAATTTCTACTTGATTAAGAAGATTTTTAAAGTTCATTATTCCTTCAATATCACTTCATGCCATTTTATAAACATTATGTAACCATTTAAGTTAATAATGATTGTTTTGTCGATATTTGGTTCTTAAGTCAAAAATGGACTTCTTACAATTACATGTTGTTCGTGTGGTCAAAGGTTCTTTATATCCAAAATGACATTCCTGATTTGGATAGCATATATATCAAATATATCCGGAATATACATGTATTTATAATATTACATAATCATTTATATATAAGAAATGAAATGCACCGTTCATGGAGACGGTAAGCCGTACGTACACATGAACATTACTTTCATTTCTTTGTCATATTAATGGAATTAAAAATAAATGAGAGGTATGTATATTTTAATTCCATAATTATATTAATAATTTAGATATATAATTCATTATATATAACCACTATATACATGAACTTTTAATAGTACATTACATTTGGGGATAAGAAATGAAATTTACCGTTCATGGAGACGGTAAGCCGTACGTATGCATGAACGCTACTTTCATTTCTATATCATATTTTAATGGAAAGAAATAATAATGAAATAGAGGTCTATTATAATTCCAGTATAACATCATATATAATAAATTTAAATCCATCCTTTACATGTCCCACATATGGCATTAACAAATCACATCACTTTGAGGGGGCGGTAGTCCGCACTTCCTAAAATGAAGATATCGCGTATACCCATAATGGAAGCCATAAATTTAAGCCACAAATGAAAAATACAGAAGCTTAAGTAAAACATAAACATATTATATATCATATATAAATATATTGTCATCTTAATGGCCACCTTTGAAGGTGTTAAAAGAATGTTTAACAATCATCGTTTCGGGAGGCATAAATTCGCCATCCACAGAAAGATTATGTTTGTTAACCATTAGATGTAGGTGTGTGTAAGTTTAGGTCTAATAATTATAATAAAAACATCCTACTATATTAAGGATACTGTAGTTGTTACAAAAGAAAAGAATAAAAAGAGTTTAGGGGGTTGGAGAAGCAAAATAAAACAAAAGGACTCAAAAGAAGACATTACGTTAAAATCGGATAACTCCCTTTGGTTTGAGCTCAAAGGATTCCTTGGGAAGACTTCTTCCCAAAGTGAGGCTTCAAGTAGTAAGAGAGGGAAGTGGAGAGACAAAATGGGCAGGGGTTTGCCGAGCCAAATGCTTTGGGAGTGTGGTTAAAGAGGTAGAGGTGGGGGCCTTTTATAAGAGGAGAGGAGGGGCACTCTTGGAAAGTAAGCAAATTTTACTTTATTTGAAAATGGTATTCGGATTTAAGAGGACCCACGTTGATGTGTTTCGAGGATAAGGTGATATGGGTTTTAAATCCACTCATACAATAGGTTTTGGACATGTGTAGGTCTTAGATTTTACATTATCTTTCCATTTTATTTAAATCGTCAAATATTGAGGTCATCACTGCATCATCATGATGTCATAAATAATTTAATTTATTTAATGTCTAAAAAAATATAAGAAAACTACTATGATGTAGGAAATCTTTTTATCTTTCCAATGAATATTTATAGTCAAAAATATGATTTGTATAACACCATGTAATTTTTTTTTGTAAAACCTCTCATATGTGTGCAATTTTTACTTTAACATTAAATAAAAAGTTATTTATGTCATTTCCCAACCAAAGTGGATCCATGGGGTCCCCAAGTTGACCCATGGCATGAATTGGTCGGCCATGACACATCCAATGAGGTTAGGACATGTGTCAAGTTCATTTAATATTATTAAAACATTATTTTTACCTTAAACTACACTAATTACCTCTAATCGCGATTAAAAACATAATAAGTTACTATTCACCAAAAAATTATTTTTATTCCATTGAACCACATTTTACTTCTTAATGACAAACCATTTATGTCAGATTTTTGAAATTAAACACACAGAAGTGGTAAAATTTCATTTAAACAAAAAATCAGCTTTTATAAGTACCACTTAGTGGTTTCACTATTCATCAAAAATTGAAGTTTTTCAGAAAAATCCCAAAAATTCACCCTAAGCTATATTTGATATTCTGAATTAAAAAATGAGGTCTATTTTAAAAAATTCAAAACACATAATTTTCATTAATTAATTTAATAATTAATTCCCGTTGTCAAAACAAATAGCGTGTTTTTATGAAACAAAATGTATCAAAAGATTGACACTAGTTTAATTCCGATTTCAAAGTGAAATTAATTCCAAAGACCACAATTGGATTATATGGTAAATATATATTCTAATTTAACATTAAAACAAATTCAAAATATAATCTAATCATATAATTAAATTAGATTAAAAGGAGGTTTTGAATTAAAATACAAATTTTTTCACTATTCCTTAAAAATTGATCTTTTTCGGAAAAACACCAAAAGTTAACACAATGTAAATTTTGATCTCCCGATTCTATAGAAGAATTTTATTTTGTCAAATATAACACATACCATTGTCAAAATGTTGATTTAAAATAGGTTCGCTATCAAAAGGCGGTTAATCGACCTTTTAAAGAATATTAGAATGTTTACGCTTAAAATTGGATTCATTCGCATTTTTAATCCTATATCATTTATTGTAAAAAGTAAAAATATTTGACAAACATATATAATAATTTTGTATTTAGTTCTATTCATTCCCGCCATCACAATAGCTAGGTATTAACTACCATTTAAAATAATATTATTTTATTATTACAGTGCAACGTAAGATTTCCAAGAAACTCGTTGTTGTGTGTTTGGTACGCCATCGAGCATAGCATCCCCTTTAAAGTCATAGTAATATTTTATTCACAAATATGGATAAATATGAAAATGTCATATTCTTTATTTACCTGGGGTGTTACATCCTTCCCCCCTTTTGGGAATTGCGTCCTCACAATTTTAAAATTGAGCTTGGAAACATCCTTGAAAGAACCACATCGGAACGAGATTCGGTAAAACAATCACTTTAAAATAAAGAAAGATAAGTACAGAGGTCACCCGAGTTAACCCATAATAGGATTCCGTGTAGGAAAACATGGACATGGAAGAAGAAGCAAAGGGTCATGTTCTTGAGGGAGAGTGATAGTAAACATGTCTAGGAGAAAGTTAACCATAAAAAAATAACAAACTTGTGATGGGTTAAACGGTATTTGATTCCCCAGTAGAAAAAGTTAATAGAAAACATTTTGTTTTAAGTTACTTTTTATTGAGGAATTTATTCATAAGGAAACATAATCACTTATCATGTTGACTTTCAACTTTTATTAGATTCCTTACACAAACTCATATTTTCTCCAAAAGATGAGTATTTAAGAAGACTTGTTCATATTAAGAGTACAATAATAAACTTCTAGAGAATATCCTAAACCACCAAAGAGAACTATATACTTCCCATGACATTAGGCTTTATTCAAAACCAATACCAAAAAGTTTAGTACAAGATCAGATAATCCAGAAAAGGATAACCCTTTAAAAAGAAAATATATGCTTAATCTCCAAAATTTGTCCAACAAAACCCAAAGTTCAACGAGGACCATCCGATAAACAATTTTCCATAAAATTATTCAAAGTAAACCAATCTACGATTGAAACCCAAATATTTGAAGGATTTAGTCACATAGTCTTCCAAGTTAAATCGTAACATTTATCTCCAAACAACATCAGTTGCTCCTAAAGTCTCGTATTGAAAAGTAATTAACCTAATCACATATATTCCATGATAGGTTAATCATTTTCATAAATAACCCAAAATCAACTTACTCTTAATTCATAAAATCATATAACTAAAAATAATCAGTCAAACTAACCAGGGACTTCACGTAGTCCAGTGGTAGGTGATAAATACCAGTCGCAATTTGGTTGTGGGTTCGATTCCCGCAGCTTTGTCCGATGCGAAGGGTAGTCACACAGTCTGTGTGTTGTCCTTTTTCCAAAACTGTATAATTCTCAAATCATTCGCCAAAAAAAGGATAAAATAATCAAAAGTAACTATAAAAAAATTTAACCTCAATTTTATCTCATGCCTTTCACTTGAATCATAACATATAGTAACCCATAATTACCTCAAAATTAAGGATCATATAATCCCAAATGGTTCTTTATAACTATGTCCACAAAAGAAAAGATAACTATTCCTTGAATAAAATTTTCATATATTAAGCATAAGGGTTACACATAATATAAAAAGTCTTCTAATGTAACCCCATCATCAAAAGAGACTTAATACTCTTAATAATTTCACCATAACTCTTGAAGCCCTTATATGTTGACGTCTTACTCATTCAACATTCTTCATGATCCATTAACCATTCTTTTCCAACTTATTTAGAAATACATCTATCCTACAAAAAAAATCATGAATCATATCCAAAGATTCCAAAATAAGAAAACAATAGTCATGAAATAATTCATACATTTGATTGGTCATTGTCCGTTTCTTCATCCTCAATCGGAATGGCATTAGGTATTGATAAATGAATATTTGTACGATCTTGGTGATCCCATTCCCGAAACTTCTTCATTGGACATGTATTTTCATAATGACCATGCACACCACATTTAAAACATTCAATTGATCCCTCAGAAATAACTTCTTTCCCTTTCCTAGAGTCAACTAGATGCTTCCTTTTTCCAGGGAAGGTTCTTGCTTTATGACCTTCATTTCCACATCTATTGCATATTTCTGTCCCTTTGAAACATTTTCCTAGGTTTTTCTTTCCACATCTTTGACGCATAGGTTTTTTTACACACTTACCTTTATGGTTTTTACCTGTAGTTCCTTAGGGAATTGTTTCTCGCATATATAATGCCTTATAGAAATCACCAAGGTTTTGGTGGTCAAACATGACTCCAGATAGTTGGTTGAGGATAAACACATGAGTTATCATTGCAGCTCCCATATCATTCATCTGCTCGCTCAGAAAACTATCACAGTTTCCTTCACATCCACTGTTACTTTGGTGCCTTCTAGATCCAGCCATTTACTAAAACCAAAAAGGGTCAGTGTGAGTATATCAACAAAACCATCAAGTACTAATGAGGAAGATATACTTACTCATTCACATTATCTAAAAACTATGACTCTTTATGAAATCCCAACCATTATGGTAATGTCACTTATGCTTAAAGAATACCCTAACCTCTAAAGTTATCTAAACCGACCTCTGATACCAAATATAAGGCCCCAGCCTTAAACATTACTTAATATTGAATTAAATGAGTAATTCACATTGAGGATCGTTTCAGGTTTAGAGTTTTAGAGAATTAGGACATAACTATTACATATCAAAAGATTACAAAGTAGTCGCTTCTACTAAATTTATATAAAATAAAAAATCTTAAAAATAAACATGTCTAGTTCCATGTTTTAGGCAGCATGACTTTTCCTTGAACCCATCCTTGACCCTATTCCATGCTAAGTCCTGTTAAAAACATTTCAAAAACTTGGGATGAGCATAATAATCTCAGTAAGGGATACACAAAGAATGAAAACTGTCAGTTTTTCAAAACAACAAGTAAACCATGTATACTTTATCAAAGTAATATTTTTCACCTTTTTGAAGTAGTAAAAACTCTTCATTGAATAAAATTTCATTACTTACCCTTCTGTAACCAAAAGATTACCATAAAACCCATATAAAGATCACATAACATATAAAGGTAATTTTGGACATAAACATACTTAAGTGGAATAACTATAAGGCCAACTTCCACACATATCACTTAATGGAATAGCCATTCGGACAACTTCCATACATACTTAATGGAATGGCCATACAACCGACTTCCATACCCAATGCATTGGAGGTTATAACATAACCACCCATCCTGGTATTCACGACACCACCCTTTATATGGTTTATAATGTAACCACCCGTTAAAATGTCCAAGTACCAATATAAAATCATAAAACATAAAACCAATATAAAGGAATGATAACATTTCCAAATTTCAATCACAATATAACATAAATATATTTACATAATAGACTCCTTTATCAAAACCATTTTCAATACAAAAATACATAAAAGAGTATATGGTATTTATTTTATTCTAAAAACATTACGGCTTGTTGAGGAAGCCAAAGACCAAATAGTACTCGTGGTGGCGGAAAAGGTCGTTGTCGCCGCATAGTTTAAAAGAAACATTACTTTTTGTCGTTTTGTAAAACTCTTCGTAGAAACATATTCTTTTTGTATAAAAGTAAACATCAAAGGTGTTTATACACCGTATAAAATATAGTTCTGTAAAAAATGAAATATGCCTCAATGAAAGGAGGTTGAGACCAAGACCCTTACCTCGGGTCCGACTTGACTCGATCGTTCTTTAACGTCCTGAATAATAAACTTGGGTTAATTTGTACTTGATTAAGAGCCTTTTTAAATTTCATTATTCCTTCTATATCACTTATTTCCATGTTATAAACATTATGCAACCATTTACATTAATAATGTTTGTTTTGTCGATATTTGGTTCTTTAGTCGAAAATGGACTTCTTACAATTACATGTTGTTCGTGTGGTAAAAGGTTCTTTATATCCAGAATGACATTCCTGATTTAAATAGCATATATATCATATATATCCAGCATATACATGTATCTATAATATTACATAATCATTTAGATGTAAGAAATGAAATGCACCGTTCATGGAGACGGTAAGCCGTACGTACGCATGGACGCTACTTTCATTTCTTTGTCATATTAATGGAATTAAAAATAAATGAGAGGTATGTATATTTTAATTCCATAATTATATTCATCATTTAGATATATAATTCACTATATAAATCCATTATATACATGTACTTTTAATAGTACATTACATTTGGGGATAAGAAATGAAATGCATCGTTCATGGAGACTGTAAGCCATACTTACGCATGAATGCTACATTCATTTCTATCTCATACTTTAATGGAAAGAAATAATAATGACATAGAGGTGTATTATAATTACAGTACAACATCATATATAATAACTTCAAATCCATACTTTACACGTCCCACATATGGCATTAACGAATCACATCACTTTGAGGGGGCGGTCGTCCGCACTTCCTAAAATGAAGATATTGTGTATACCCATAATGGAAGCCATAAAGGTAATCCAAAAATAAAAAATACAGAAGCTTATGTAAAACATAAACATATTATATATCATATATTAATATAGTGACATCTTAATGTCCACCTTTGAAGGTGTTTAAAAAATGTTGAACAATCATCATTTCGGGAGGCATAAATTCGCCATCCACGGAAACAGTATTTTCGTTAACCATTAGATGTAGATGTGTGTAAGTGTAGCTCGAATAGTTATAATAAAAACATCCTAGTATATTGAGGATATTTTAGTTGTTACAAAAGAAAATAATAAAAATAGTTTAGGGGGTTGGAGAAGCAAAATAAAACAAAAGGACTCAAAAGAAGACATTTCCTTAAAATTGGGTAACTACCTTTGGTTTGAGCTAAAAGGCTTCCTTGGTAAGACTTCTGCCCAAATTGAGGATTCAAGTAGTAATAGAGGGAAGTGTAAGGAAAAAATGGGCAGGGTTTGGCCGAGACAAATGCTTTGGGAGTGTGGGCAAAGAGGTAGAGGTGGGGGCCTTTTATAAGAGGAGAGGAGGGGCACTCTTGGAAAGTAAGCAAATTTTACTTTATTTGAAAATGGTATTCAAATTTAAGAGGACCCACATTGATCTGTTTCGAGGATAATGTGATAAGGGTTCGAAATCCACTCATCCAATAGGTTTTTGCCATGTGTAGGTCTTAGATTTTAAATTATCTTTCCATTTTATTTAAATCGTCAAATAATGAGTTCATCACTGCATCATCATGATGTCATTAATAATTTAATTTATTTAATGTCTAAAAAATTATAAAAAAAATACTATGATTTAGGAAATATTTTTAGATTTCCAATGAATATTTATAGTGAAAAATAGTATTTGTATAACACCATTTACAAATTGTTTTAGTAAAACAATTCCTTTGTGTGTCATTTTTACTTTAACATTAAATAAAAAGTTATTTATGTCATTTCCCAACCAAAGTGGCTCCATGGGGTCCCCAAGATGACCCGTGGCTTGTCTTGGTCGGCCATGACACATCAAATGAGGTTAGGACATGTGTCAAGTTCATTTCATATTATTAAAACATTATTTTTACCCTAAACTACACTAATTACCTCTAATCGCGATGAAAAACTTAATAAGTTACTATTCACCAAAAAATTATTTTTATCCCATTGAACCACATTTTACATCTTAATGAAAACCATGTATGTCGGATTTTTGAAATTAAAAACACAGAATTGGTAAAATTTCATTTAAACGAAAAATCAGCTTTTATAAGTACCACTTAGTGGTTTCACTATTCATCAAAAATTGAAGTTTTTCAGAAAAATCCCAAAAATTCACACTAAGATATATTTGATATTCCGAATTCAAAAATGAAGTCTATTTTACAAAATTCAAAACACATAATTTGAATTAATTAATTTAATAATTAATTCCCGTTTTCAAAACAAATAGCGTGTTTTTATGAAACAAAATGTAACAAAAGATTGACACTAGTTTAAGTCCGATTTCAAAGTGAAATTAATTCCAAAGACCACAATTGGATTAGATTGTAAAAATATATTCTAATTTAACTTTAAAACCAATTAAAAATATAATCTAATCAAATAATTAAATTATATTGAAATGAGGTTTTGAATTAAAATACAATTTTTTTCACTATTCATTAAAAATGGAACTTTTTCGGAAAAATACCAAAAATTTACACAAAGTAAATTTTGATCTCCCGATTATAAAGAAGAATTTTATTTTGTCAAATATAACACATACCATTGTCAAAATGTTGATTTAAAAGAGGTTCGCCATCAAATGGCGGTTAATCGACCTTTTAAAGAATATTAGAATGTTTACGCTTAAAATTGGATTCATTCGCATTTTTAATCCTCTAACATTTATTGTAAAAAGTAAAAATATTTGACAAACATATATAATCATTTTGTAGTTAGTTCTATTCATTCCTGCCATCACAACAGCTAGTAATTAACTACCATTTAAAATAATATTATTTTATTATTAGAGTGCAACGTAAGATTCCCAAGAAACTCGTTGTTGCGTGTTGGGTACGCCATCGAGCATAACATCCCCATTAAAGTTATATTAATATTTTATTTACAATTATGGATAAATATGAAAATGTCATATTATTTATTTTCCTGGGGTGTTACAGATTATGTTTGTGAATCATACATTAAATTAAATTTAATTCAACATTATTCAAAAACTTCTAATATGACATGTTGAAATGTTATTCCACATTCTTATGTTATTATATAATGTTATTTTTTATTGATTTTATATTCTTATAAAAAATGTTTTTTAAGAAATTTATTACGAATTATATCCATTTCCTATGATCCATTAAATGAAACAATGAATTATGATATTATAAAATGACTCAAATATTTATAATCATATATTTCTCCCATATTCATGTTTGATATCAATTTTCAAAATAATTTTTATAATTAGTTTCCCATACTGAGTAGTTGATTTATTCCATTTCATTTGTTTTTCCAAAGGTTTCTATCGATGTCATTGCCCTGATATCATAAGATTATGGTTTAGAGTTTATGATCTCTTCATATTAGTTAAATTTTATTATAAAATAATTTATTTATATATATTATAATCCAATATATAAACTATATATTATATGATCTGTCAAAATATATATGAATTTAATGAATATTCATATATAATAATTAAACAATTATGTTTATTATTTTTTCTGCAACTAAGTTGGTATAAATTAAAGGTTAACTTATTTTTATGATTATTTTGGATAAAATTATTTGCAACTCCATAAATATTTATATCTATTAGATCACATACATATGTTTTAGTAAAATAAATATTCTTTTTTTTCTAATAAAAATATATCTCTAGATACATAAACTTGTATATAATTATGGAAAATATAAATATATGGTAAATAATACTAATATTATCATTATTATCCTCTACATTAATTAGATCATGATATGTTGTCCTAAAACTACATTCCCAGCGAGATACTCTAGGGTGATATTCATTGGATATTTACATTCCCTTTATCATCCATTAGTAATTGTTTTTATATATAAGGAAATAGTTGATCGAGTATCAGAGAACAAAAAATAAATAATCCTAGATCTAAATAAGTAATTTATAATGAAATAAAAGGTAATATGATTTATTTTTAGATTAATGAATTCATATGATGATATTTTCATAGTATATATGATGATACTAGTATTATAGTTCCAATTACTCATCACTGAATTCATCCCATTTTGGATTTATTATTGGATGAAGCGCATTGAAACCATGATAATTATGGATTCCATGAAAAATGATGTGTTAATTCACTTGAGTAATATAATGGGGTAACTAATTGAGAAATAAATAATGTGATATGAAATATAAGGACCTTACCATAAACATTACAAAATCTTGAGTCAAGTCATAAATTGACAGAGAGGATCTTTTCATGTTAACAACATTATATAATTAGGCAATAACTTATAAATAACAACTTGAATTTTATATGTAGATAGTTCTAATATATATCCTTTTTTCCTAAAATAAAAATTAAAAAAACATGTCTTGTTCCATGTATTAGTTAGTATCAATTTTTCGTGATCACATACTTTACCCTATTCATCATTATTTTATATGGATAACATTTCAAAAACTTGGTATTAACATAAAAATCACAGTAAGAGATATTAAATAAGGAAAGTAAACATTAGTCCATGAGTACATACAAATCATTGAAATAATAATTTTTAGTCATTAATTATAATATCTTTTACATACCTCACAAAATCATTAGATTTATGAATAACACCTAGAAATCAAAAAATCATAAAGGTAACATGTGGAAGCGATATCATAATTACATTTATAGATTTCACAAAAACATAGGGAGTTACATTTGTAATAAACATCAAAATAAGTTCTTTAGATATATTAGGAGAAACATTAACTTCTACATATATCATGTTATCAAATTTATTAGAGAGCTATCTTGAGATCACCCACACTAGATTTATCATAGAAAAACTCGTATACGTAAACAATGCCCAATAAACATTAGATATAGAAAACACATAAAACAAGAAAAAATGAAAGATAAAATTTCCATATTTCAATCACAATATATCCTTTAAATATATTTACATAATCAATGGATTATCAAACTAATTTAAAATTTTTTTAAAACATTTAATAATGGTATATTTGAATTAATGTTTCACAGGCCATGTTGATGTTTTTTAAAGAAATTATTATTTAAAAACTTTTATTTCTATATAAATAAATTGTTAAAACCATATCAAAAACATGGAAATTATTGAAATATATTTATAATAATAAATCATTAAATCATTTAAAACTATATTTTAGTTAAAGCGTTCCTAAACAAAAGATAGATTCTTCAATACAAATAATTGAGGAATAACATTAATCAAATATTATAATATCATGATATTCATGATATTCATGATTTAATACTTCAATTGAAATTATATACACCATAAAAAAGTGAATTTTTGTATAATAACAAAGATGACCCTGTGGAATGAAAATTTAGACAAAGTCTCATTCAAAGATCATATCCTTATATTAAAGACAAATCAATGACATAATTTTTTGTGAAAAATAAAAATGAACTCATTATATTTCGATATAAATTTTTAAACAATCATTATTCATTTACACATATTCATTGCACGACATAATCAAGAAGAGTAAGTTTTAACCAAATAAATGAAATTGGGTTAAGAGGTTCTCTTACTGAAATTCGATGACCTAATGTCATAACATGAAAAATCAAAAAATGAGTTTATGAGAGAGAACATGGTCTCTCATCAAATGGACATAAACCCTACATCAATAATCATATATAAGAATATATCCCAACATAAGAAAATAGAAATTTAAAATACATAACATAAAAGAAGTCCTTAACCAAAAGAGAAGAGATAAATGTTACCATACAATGATCATATAAATGATGATAGAATTTATCAATTGAAAAATTACGTGTATTTAATGTTTATCCACAAAAAGGAGAGTCTAAATTAGAAAATAAATAAATAAAAAATGATCCCCCACATAATCATATCATGGTATAATTATGAATTAGATGATTAACCAAAGGAATGGAAATTTGGGTAAAAATTCCCCTTACCGATTTGATAACTTACAAAACATACACTCATGAAAGAAGTATCATAAAATGAAGATGAAATTAAACATAAATTAATGTATGATAAAAAAATTAATACAATCACTGGAAGTACATACACTGCATTAAAAGAAATAGTTTCAAATATAAAATTAATCTCACGAGAATATAAAATGAAATGATAACCCCTTACATTGTGTCCAACTTTTCTGGTTTATTCTATATCTCCATAAATAAAAAACATATGTTAATTAAAATTAAAACCTAATTTTTTTGTTTTTTATTATCCATTTTATATAACTTATTACCTTTATCCAATAATCATATAATTATTCAAGTCCATAATGGTCTTTTTGATGATGTTCTGTACTTGAGTAAAAAATGAACTTGTTATAATTACAAATTGTCAATGTGGTAAAATGTAATTTATCTCCAAAATTATATTAATGATTTATATATCATATATATTATATATATAAATTATATATGTATTCGTAATTTTCAATATTATTTGGATATAATAAAATTAATGCACTATTCATTTGGATGGATAGTCGTAAGAATGCATGAATGCTACTTTCATTTTCTTATTTAATTTATAAATGAATGAAAACAAAATGATACATAGGTATATTATTTTTAAATTATAATATCATTTGTTATATATGTTACATAATATCATTAAAAAAATATTTTATATGTTCAATGTGTGGTATTAGCGAGTCATATCACTTTGAGGGGGTGTTAGTCCGCACTTCCTCAAACGAAATTACCCTTTAAACCCATTATGGAAATAATAAATTTATTATATAAATGAAAAATAAATAATAATAGAAAAAATATAAATATAATATATATCACATACAAATATAATTTCATCAGAATGGCAACCATGAGTGCTGGTAGGAGAAGATTGAACAATCGTCGTTTTGTGAGGTAGTAGTTCTCCGTCTATAGAATCAGTTTGTTCTAAATACATTATATGATGGTTTGTTTAATTTTAGTTCAAATACATCTCATAAAATAAATCTAGTATATTTACTATACTATTTTATTAATTTGAAAAAAGAAAAAAGAAATGCATAGTGAGTGGGGAAATAAAATAAATGAAACAAACTTGAGAGATGTTGTTATATTTATGTTGGGTAACTCATTTTGGATTGAACCAAAAGGATTTATATAATTTTCATATACCTAGGGGAAGGCTTCTCAAATAAATAGTCTTAAGTTGGAAAATTATTTTTGTCTAGTATGGATGTGCGAAGGGGCTTTAAATATGTGAGTATGTGTTAGAGGTGATGGCTTTTTTTAAGGGAGAGGATGGGCTCTTTAGGAATGTTTGAAAATAATAGTTTATTGTAAACTAAATTTAGATTTAAAAAGGTCCCCAAAATAATTTAATTATATGTTAATGTTTATATTGTTCCCAATAATCTTATCCAATGAGGTTCAGGAATGTTTATGGAGTAAAACTAACCTTGTATTTTAGCTTTAACCCTTAGGTAACTAATTTAACATTAAATATATCCTCTTCTATATTTATACAATAGTGTAAATATATTTTATGTAATATTCCATGTCACACTAAATGAATCACTAATGATAATTTTAACATGATATATTTTATTTTTATGTTTCTTAGATTACGATGATTATTTTTCATTTAATAAAATATTAACGTTTTAAAAACAAATTTCTGTCAATTTAGATACCATTTACATAAATACATTAATAAAATCTATACAAACGTGATTCATTCTAAAAACTCATATTAATAAAATTATAACAAGTCATACTAATCTATAAAATTCATGGACGTCATAAACAGATTCAATATAAATTTAATTTAATATTTATAATCACATTTATTTATAACATTCATTAACGAGGTTATCATTACCTCAACATTGTGTCATAAATAAATTTATTTATATGATGAATAAAATTTATAAATAATAAACCATTATGTATGAAATCATTTTTTATTTCTAATTAATATTTATATTCAAAATGATAACTAATATTAACTTATATTAAAAAAGTTTACTAAAAGATATATTTTTAAGTTACATTTTAATTAAATTTAATTTAGTTTATATAAAAGGTCATTTTCACTTAATAGTGGCTGCATGGAGTCCCCAAATTTACCCATGTATTCCCATGGTTAGACCTATCTCATAAAATTGTTTTAAGAAACATTTTAGCGTAGTTTAATATTATTATAATATTATTTTTTACCATTATTTACAAAAATTTACCTTTTGATCATGGTAAATAAAAAATACCGATGTTACAATTCATAATGTCTAAAAATAAAACATACCTATTTACAAAATTTGGAAATAAAATATCCAAATATATAATCTATTTTTTCAGATTCAAAATACTGATGTTGCGAAAATTAATTTATAATTAATTCCTGTTTTCAAAACCAAACCGGTTCATTAAAAAAATAACTATCAAATGATTGACATTTGATTATGTCCAATTTAAAAGTGAAATTACATTCAATGACCAAAACTAGATTAATTGGTAAATATATAATACAATTTAAATTTGAATCTAATTAAAATAAAAATTTAACTATACGAATAAATTATATTAAAAGATTTTTTTGACATAAAATTCTGTATTTTTAACATTTCATTAAAAATGTACTTTATTATAAAAATAACAAAATTTTACCCAAAGTAAATTTTTTTGTCTCGCTTCTAAATAAGAAGTTTATTTTTTCAAATCAAACATATAAAAAGGAAAAAAACTATATCATAAAGGGTTTCTCCATCATATTGCTGTAAAATGTCATTTTAGATATATTAGTATTTTTCATGCATAAAATTGAATTTATTCTCATATTAAGCATCTAATATTTATTGGATAAACATAAAAACATTTTAAAAAATGTATAATAATATTGTAGTTAGTTATATTCATTTCCACCAATACAATAGCTATGTGTTAACTATCTTTTAAAATAATAATATTATATTTTTACTTCTTTTTATAATGACTCGGAATTGAGTGAAACATGAGATCTTGGAGAAACCCATTTGTTGAGTTTCGAGTATGCTATTATATAGAGCATCCCCATTAAAGAAAATATTTTATATTCAATTAAAAACTATTAATAAATATGAAAATTTAATACATTTTATTTACATGGAATGATACATTACCAACCTATGAATCATGATTTATTATTTAATATTATACAAATATAAATTTACAAAACATAGAAAATTAGATAATGGTAGTGTCTGGTGAAATATTATTAGATGTTAATGTTAATCGTATAATGATTCAATTTTTACCATGTCAAAATCACTGAAATAGGCCACATAGAGGGTTTCTCAATGAAATATGTCGAAGGATGATATCTCCTAAAGATGAAATTGAGGGCTTATCATCTAGGAAAATGGTATATAACTGTTAATAGAATGTGGAAAAAATGATCTAAAAGGATCCACTAGATATTCAATGTTTTAGATGTGAGTAATTTGGCACCATAAAAGCCAAATCACTAGTCTTTTGGAATGACAATAAAATTTACCCCAAAACCTTAATAGAAAATGGTAATATGAGAAAAAAATTAAATAACTTCTATTTTATTTGATAGTGATAGTTATGTTATGGTAAATTTTCTTAAATTTAATGATCCCAATGATTTTTTCTAGGAGCCTATCCATTCAATCTAAATAACATGATAATGAATAATAAATATGGAATTGAAAATAAATAAAACATTACATTTAATAAATAACATGATTATAATATTAAAATAATAAATCATTATAATATAATTTTTTATATATAATCACATGAACTAGAATCTTTACCATGTATATTCGAACTAATGACAAAAGAACATTGACTATCAATAACTATAGAATTCATATTTATAGACATATAAACTATCAAAAATATATCCTTAAGATAATTTCCATGAAGATCTATCCACATTATTTTTTATGTCATTTGGTTGAATCCTATCTAATATTTCAATCTAATTTGTCTCATTTTACTAACAATGAACCAATTGGTTATAAATAACTAATACAAATTGTTTTATTGAAATTCAATATTATTATTCATATATATAATAACATATTTAATTCATAAACAATTTTATTTTTAAAATATTTTAATTTAATATAGTATAAATATCTAACAATATCTCAACATGTAATAAAACAAAATTCTAATTAAACAATATTCATAATATTGTTATTTATTTTTTTTAAAACCACATTTATCATGAAATTATGATGATATTTATGAAATAAATTAATTTATAGTTAAATTTTTTCATACGAAAGTAATTTACTAAATATAAAGTTCACAATAACACAAGAATGTGTGAGTTTTTGACAAATATTACCAATTTTTAATATTCAATCCAGGTCACAAAGCAGGACATGTACCATAGAAAATAAATAAGTGATTCTTTCTTACAAGGCCTTAAACGTGTTCCCAATTTCTAAGAGTTAGCCACTAGAACATTGAATCATTGAAGAATCAAAGTGGGAATCAATTTTTCCACAAACATGGTTGAAGAAATATAACAAGAACGTATCTATAAAAAAATGTATATTGATATGTGTACAAGGATTCAATAAGATTAAATAAAATAATTTACGAAAATATAGTTTGAGGAAAACAATAAAAATTACCAATGTCCTAAAATATTACACTCACCAATTCCATTGATTAAAATCTAGAATGACTTATGTGTGTTGTTTTACCTCAGTTCAAACCTGTATGCTGACTAGCTATAGATTAAAAAAGCCACATGTATGGTGTGTGTAAAAGTTTCTAGTAGTGCCTCACCAAGGTTTCCAAAATTGATGCGAACATTTAAAAAACCAAATAGATATTTTAAATATAAATATACATCATTGGAATTTATAAATAATATTTAAAACAATCCATACATTATATTTCAAATGATGGAAATTCTTTTTAACTTAATCTTTACATTTTTTTAATGGAAATATTTATAAAAAAATATAAAAAATAATTATTTTATATAACATAGTTTTTAAATATTCAAAAGGAAAATAATATAGTTTTTGAAACATGTCACACATTTTTATCTCAAATATAAATAATAATAAACTTAGTCATATTCCAAAAGGTAAGAGAGATCTAGGATACATTATCCTCCAAACACATGTAAAAATAACCAAAATGTGTATGCACGGATCTCAACAATGGAATGAGACAACTCACCACTATCCCACAAGGGAATTATATGGTAAAAATAATGTTCATGTTATATTTTTAATGAAGCAATCATGTGTTTGGGAATTTCCATTCTAATGTGCATGTACCCAGTAGCTCATTACTACATAGGCTTTCACGATCTATAGTAATCAATAATGATTTTTAATGTATTTTAAAAACTATTTTATATATATTCATCCCATTATATAATTTATAAGTAGATCGTTTTCCATTTAAAACACAAAATATTTTATTAAACAATAAGAAAACATTTTCCAAGATAAAACCCAAAGGTTTATTGGAAATAATATTTAATCTATTTTCATAATACAAAAATTTTAAATTACTTCACAATTAATTTTCACAATTCACATTCACAATTTATATTCAACAAGTCAAATTTCCTCAAAATCTATTCAATTTCACAGAAAAAAACCAAC
Organism: Viscum album; assembly: GCA_963277665.1. Classification (NCBI taxonomy): domain Eukaryota; kingdom Viridiplantae; phylum Streptophyta; class Magnoliopsida; order Santalales; family Viscaceae; genus Viscum; species Viscum album. The sequence goes on from OY728129.1 coordinate 7,305,841, forward strand.
TCAATGGATGTAGGTGTTTTCAATATTTTTCAGAAAATCCATTTTGACAGTTTACATTACACATTATATATTTTACAAATTTCATTAAAAAACCCCAATCTAATAGAATTCTGTTTTTTTCTAATTTCATTCCAATTATTTTTAAAACCCCAAATTCAATAGAATTGGGTTAATGATAAAATAATTTCAATAAATTTCATTTAAATCAAATAATTTGGTTTAAATATGATAATTTAAATTAAAATAGAAAAGTATGGTTAAGAATAATTAGGAATCATAATGAAACCACCTACATGAATCAATTGATCTCAAAACTATAAAACCTAATTGGGATTCTGTATAATATAATGATGATAATGTATTTTGGGAATCCAACTTATGTATAAGAAAAAATAAATAAGGAATTAGTTATAAAAATTAATACAATGACCCAAGAAACCATTAGGATGAGAATACATATAGAGGGAGATCGAGAATAGAAATTGGAAACTATCCATGAGAGGACCGACTACCATTATACAAGATTTAAATATTTTCGAGAGGGAAAAAATTGGAAAATAACTACAAATCAGAGCTCTTTAGGTAGGATAAATCATTTTTAGGTCATACATGTCATTTTTAGTACATTATGTTGGGGTTTTGGTATTTTTCATTTAGGTTATCATATTATAAAACCCATACGCATGGTTAGCGGGGCTGATATTCATGGGTTCGACACACTATGCACCCTAGAAGTGATCATGTTTTCAATGGGATATAATATTTCTACTATGTGGGCGAATTGGTTTTCAAACCATGTTCATTCCTTAAGAAAAATTTATATTTAGGGTTCACATGGAATTTCATGAGGGGGATTATGGTTTTGAAAATAGGTGTTACAAAAATGTATGAGACTATATATTTTATTATTATTTAAAAATTTAACCAAAACATCTACAAAAAAATCACACTCAAATCATGATTATAAATAGTGGTCTAAGAATAACATAAAGTAGTAACATTATTTTACAACCTCCCTAATATATAAAATTTATAACACCATATATCTTATGAAGAATATTTTGAAAAAAAAGATGAGGCCCCTAATCATTAATCATTGCCTCCCTCTGCCACGCCTCATTATTTTCAGAACCATTTTTTCAATGCACTTAAACCAAAGGTATTTCCTCATATGATGTACTATGGTTTTCGAATAAAGTATACTGACTTGGTGTCCAATGATATATAAGTCAATATCAACCTCAAGATCACTCCTACTCTAAAAATTATATTGATAAGATATGAACCTTTAGATAAGATATATATAAAATGCACTATGTATGATTGCCAATTATGGTGGTATTGATAAATGGAATTAAATACCCCTACCTTCTCAAATAAATAAAAGTTTCTAAAAAGTGATGTTTATGATTCCATTAATTCACAAAGCATCTGTGAATGAACCAAGTTGAAACATTAAAGAACAAATACTCCACAGTAATTAATATCTATGGTAAATGGTCGAGATAAGAATAATTGTTTTAACAGATCTATGACATCAAAATTATGTGATAAATTAACTGAATCTTTAATGTTTCCACATAGGGTAGGATTGGTCCATCATAACAAATTTCAGTAATCTTCAACTAACATAATTATGATCAGCATGGGAGGCTACAAATGGCCTCAAAATTAGCCATGATGATCATGGATTGGTAGTTGTTGTTAAAAACAAACTCAACCATCCCTATGTTATCATCCTAAGCCCCCCAAAAGATGAGAAAACATGAACAAATCATATCCCCAAGAACATGTATAGATCATTCTATACAGAAATATTACCCATGATTGTTGGTCTTGCTCAAAAATAGTTGAGATCTTATTTCCTTATAAAGGACACTCTAAATGTGATAATTGAACCATGGATCACTACAAAAGATTATATAATAATGAATTCCATTAAAATGAACAATCTATTACATGTAGATATTTCCAAACTCCTCAACTCTATTTGTATTTTAAATGGGTATAATGTGAGCTTATTTACTCAATCTATTAACCATAACCCATATAATATTATTTATTATTTAGTACATATAAAACCAAACACAAATTCCATATAAATAAAATCCAACTTCAATGTTATTTAAGTCATTTAGGTGCCTATGGATGATAAATTTTTATGAAAACACTGCTAATATATTGCTAAACCCCTGAATCTTCAACTATCTATTACATTTTATGGTTTATACCATGTTATAATAGACATAATCTTCTCAAGATCAGCTGATATTAATTTTTATGAATTAACATCTCTGAATAATTTTACATCATCAATCATGAGTTCACATTTTGATATATTAGCATAATTTCATTAAATTCATAAGAAACACAGAAAAGTTTTCTGATGATTCACACGATCCTATATAGACATAGGGTACACTAGGATATCATCCAAAAAGGAAACCATTAATCTACCAATATAATCATGGAAGATCATATACATTATGAAATGAAAACTACAAGAGCATTAGTTAGACCAAAGGGAATGAAAAAGAACTATTAACTGTAATACAAACTCTAATAAGTGGGTTTATGAATGTTATATTATTTTATTTTTGAATAATGATAACTAGATCAACATCCAATCTTCAAGACCTAATTTTCTCAATTCAGAAATTCAAATAGACCATTAAAACATTTTAATAAAAAAGTTAATTAACATAAATTTATGGATATTTTTATAATCAATGGAAATGTGGATTGAACCATCTGCATTCATGGAATTGAGGATTGGAACTACCCAAGGTGTTGCACTCCGATGTATGAAACCATTCTCTATGATATAGTAAAACTGGGACTCAACATATTCATTTTAGTGGGAGCCATGAGGTAAGAGTAAATAGACATTGTTTGACTACCTTGTACTAAATGGATATAATAAATAACATCCATTACATGTGAAAAAAGAGAAGTAATAAGGAAAACAATCGGGAAACATGGAGACCACTAGAGAGATATAACCACTTAATTATTTTCTCTAAATATACAAATAATCCACATATATAAATTTTCCAAACATTCGAGATGAATTACTAGCTCTTCTCAACCTTATGTCCCACTATTATTTAAAGACATCGAACAAATCAGTGGGATAGTGATGGAGACCCATCAAATATAATAATCATATATGGAATTATTAAAAATGTTCTAATCTATCCAAAAAATGATGTCAACCAGTTTCATGTTGAGAACTAGAACACACCAAGCAAGATAAACATCTTACAGTAATATAATAAAAGTGAGACTACAGATACCTTACTCTATTTTTGTATCATGGTGTATAGGAATATAAATCACATAAAAAAATAAAATCTCTATATGATGATTTAAAATATTAAAAATATAGGTAGATATAAAAAAATTAAATGTACAATTACAATATAGAGTGGTTAATATTGATGAATCTATAGTAATGGTACCACTCACGGTCGTCGTACCCATGTGCACTTTTGTTGTTGACTGTTACACTACATGAATAATTTTCATTGGAAATTATTGTCGATGAATTTTTTTAGCTCATGATGAATCTATTTTTCCATAGTTATAGAATGTTTCGATGTTCCAAATTCACCATTTTGAAATTAATAGATGTGGAAGAATCTCATTAATTATCTCAACCATCCGAAAGATCCATTGTTCTTAGGTTCCTCATTGAAGTGAATATTTGGAATTCCATGTCTTACAACACTGGTATCAACTATATGAAATCTTTTAGGAAAATTAAAATCTGTAGAAAATACATACTATCAAGAACCACTTTTAGAAACAACATGTTTCCTCATTTAATTAGAGTAATGTACACAACAATTGGGACATAAGACGACTCTTGATAGTGCTGATTTACTAGATAGGTTCATTTCAACCATAATATTACTATCTATCACATAACAATAAGAGGGATGGTTCGATAAGAATATATATGAACAATTATATTGTCAAAGATCCAACTCATATAATTGATCCTCAATATTTTTATTGAATACTATATTAGGTGAAAAAATTATAAGATAATAATAATTGTATGCAACAACTATCAATGTTTTATCAGAATCCTTAAGTTTCATGAACTATGTATCCTTTCCTAGAAACATTGATTGTAGATATATCTATTTTGAAAAAATATCTTCTATGTATTTCCACTAAATTACATCATTCTTCATCAATGTCACCATCATATCCCACCATCTCCTTAGCTTCCCTTCCATTATGAATGTGGAACACGTATTCTTGATTTTTTTGGGAGTTTCCAACAACCCAAACAGATGCTCCACCCTATTAAACCATTCCTCAGATTCTTTAGGATCATTTGATAAATTTTATGGTGGTGGATTTTAGTGAGGGAAATATTCATAAGAACATTAGAATGTCCTTATGAGGTTCCATGACTAGAGACCGAATGAGAAAAAGGGGTGATTCCAATCCCAAGAGCATTTATAGCATGCACAATCACCTCAAAATGACTAGGGTAACCAATCTGATTTAATCATTAAATTGTATTAGTAACTTCGATATTGATCTTATTCACATGTCATCTTGGGGTCATTATTCTATATATCACCAAGAAATAATAATGAATACATCAGATTAAAACTAAAACCTAGCAACAAAGAAAATTAATCCAAAATGATAGGAGAAACATGAATTGGATTTCATTATATCCAAATGAAAAAGGTGAAATACCAGAACAATGATTAATGATTCCATTCCCAAATAACACTTGGTTACATAATGTTCATTATGGTGAGAGTAGGCTAGGAACTTATAAGAAACCAACTCCTATGCCCGAACTAGATAACAAAAATGAAAACTGGAAACCATATAAATCTCAGCATTGATCTCTAATACCACACTGTTGCCAATCGTCCTGATTACATGGTAACCAAAAAAATGAACCTGTCCCAGCATAGATTGAAGGGAATTCTCGATCTGCATGGGATAGTGACTATCCCCTGGCATCCTAAAATAATGAAGGTAGGAATGGATTTTCCATAAAAATTATGAATGAATGATAACAAAATAGTATGCATTCAAATGAATCTTCACAGTGATATGTGTAAAAGAAGTCAAGATGCATAAAAAGACATTGCAACATAAAAAGTGCATTAATTGTTCTTATAAAATGAACAATAAAAAATGGATGTGTGTAAATAATTCCATAGATGACCAGCTAGAACCACCACCATGTGGTGCATTACCTCAAGCTTATTTAGGAAGGAAAAAATATAAAGACACCCAATGTAATAGGTAGTGTATGATGTAAAAATTATTGTAGTGTATCACTAAGCATTCCATAATGTATTCAAACTTTATTGAACCAACGAGAGAATTAATTTTAAAATAAATATGTTTGTAATTTTAAAATTAATAACTAAAATAATTTATTCATGACATTTTAAATGATATAAATATATTTAAAAAGGAATCACATTTCAATTGAGGGAAATATTTATAAAATAATGGCTTAAATAAACATTTTATATAAATTATTGTTTTATATTCATAATTTATGTACGCTATATTATAATCAATGGAATACAATTATATCTGATATATTAACATGTTATCAACATGTTAATTTCCAAAAAGGTGTAATTGTTCCAGGTTATGGAATACTTAAACAGTTATTTGATAATAACCGTAATGTGTTTATATATCCAATAGAAATAGAAATAAATGAATAATCAAAAACCCACTGGGGACATCTAAGTGGAAAAAAAATTTCATGTTAAAATTGATAAGCGTTAATACATTGTTTTGGATTTACCATATTAATGGGATTGTTCATAATAATTCACTAATTACATTGTCTTTTATGTTATATAGTATAAAAATCATGGTTAATTTATATTAAAAAATGTGTAAAATACCATTCATTCCATTTCTACATTTCAAATGTGTATATTTTATATTTAAAATCCAAAATATGAGTTTAATCAACACCATTTTTTTCAATTACACAAACCCAATTATTATATCAAAACTAAATATTTTAAATTTTTGAATATAATAATTTTATATAAATTCAATATTCTATGACAAAAGTCTGTTTCACAATTTAAATAAAACAATTAATATTCTTCCAAAATTTCTTCCAAATTTTAAATCAATCCCCCAACTCAATTGAATTGTATTTTTTTCAAAAATAACCATTAAAAACATTTAAACAATTTAAATTGAAGAGTTTAAATTTGAAAAACTAATTTAAACACAAAATCATCCAATAAAATTTGGGGCATTCTAAATTTAATGTTAAAATAAATTTCGTAATAAAAAAAACTTAATGGAATTGGGGTTTTAATCAATCAATTGACGGAAATTCTCTTTAGAAAAATTTCATTTAATCATGGAAATTAAAATTAAAGCAGCAATTTAGTGTTAAAATGTAGGCATTATTAGGGATCCACAAACTGTAATCACAATTTCTGAAAAGCATGAACAATAATTAGGGTTTCCTAATGATGAATTATGACAACAAATTCCCAGAATCAAAAAGTAGTTTATGATCCCAATATTGATTTTATTAGATGAATAAATCAATAATGGGATCTATATAACTCTATAAATGAGTTGAGAGATAGCAGAAGATAGAGAATGATAATATGAATCTTACTAGTAGAGGATCACCCACCATTCTTCTTGCTTCAACTATATCATAGAGGAAATCTGAGAGGCCATTAACTACTCTTCAGAGCACTCAAGGATGAATAAATCATTTTTTGGTTGTATAGGTCTATTGGGTACATTAAGTGTAGGGGTTGCTTTTAATTTTAGATTTTTAGATTAAAAAACCATACTCACAATTAGCTGGGTAGATCCACTTGGTATAGAACCACTATTAACCGTAGTGGTGTTCCCTACATGTTATATTAATTTAAATGGATTGGTTTATTTTTTCTATATAGATTCATGGTGTTTCAAAATGTTTTCAGGTAATGAAAAACCCCAATAGATGAGTTTCAATGGGTTTCCCTGATAAGACACATGGTTTCAAAAAATTTATGCCTACCATGCACTAGCCCAAAAAATTTCTAATTCATTAAATATTTACTCAAAACATCCCAAAATAAAACCACGCAAAATCATTCTAAAAGGGGTTTAAGAATACCAGATAATAGTTAGAAGAAGTAACAAGTCAAATCCCCTTAGATGAAATAATTCAATGTGAATCATAAAATACCTAAAATATTAATGTTTTGATGATATAACATGACATGGGGTACCCAATGAACTATATAAATGTGAATTAATTTCTAATAAAAAATAAATCTCATAATACTGTTATTCGATAGAAAATTCAATAACTTGAACATCCTTTAATTTTATGTGATTTAACCTCCAATACAGTGGTTTTAAACAAGTTATTACCATATAATGATACCATACACATATTTATTATATAATATTATCCCCTCTTGTAAATTATTATCATTTGTTTATTAATTTAATTTCATTATTTCTGTTTTTATGGGATTATATTGCCCTGTTTTTTGAGTATTTTTAACATTTCATTTTTTGTTATGAATAATAAAATAATTATTTAATTATATAATGATTGTAAAAAATTATTTCAATATCATTTATATTTTGTATTTATTAATTTAGAGTAATCTATAAAATTTTGTGATTGTAAATGAAATACATCATTCCCATAAGTGGTATGTAATGCGTACACATGAATTATGATTACATTTTTTTCATATTGAATGAAGGAAATGAAAATTCCATATATATATATACATATATATCAAAAAAATAATATTTTTTATGTCATATATATCATATAATATTATTATACCCATCCTTAATATATTCCATGTAATGCATGAACACATCAGATCACTTAATGGGTCAGTATTCAGGTGTACACACTAGCGAAATTATTATATTTTAACAAAATGGAAAGAATGAAGGTGTCTGTGAAATAATAATTATGGAATAATAATAATACCATTTATATCATAGATATAATATCTAAATAGTATTGGTATCATTATTACCACTATTGAATGTTGGTATTGAAAAAATGAAAAGCATCAGTTGGTGAGGTGATAGTTTGTAGTACATATAAATGATGATTTTATAACCCATTTCATTAATGTTTCTGAAGATGCAGGTTGTTCCATTACAATAATAATTTTATTATGTGGATCATAATAAACATATTATACATTCATGGTATAATTGTAATTTAAGGAGCTAGAGAAATAAATAATATAAATATGACATTAGAAGAACATTACATCTTCTTCAGGTAATGCCAATATGTGTCAAATAATATAATTATTTGTTAAAATATATTGAATCTCGGATTAGGGGAAACAATTAGAGATATTTTAGAAAATATTGGTTTGTGTATTTTTTTAGAGGTGTCCATATGTTAGGGGAGTCAATTTCCTTTTAATGTTTAGGAGGAGTAGCATTCTTGTAAATACTCTAATGAATTCATTATTGGGAGCTCATCCATAACTTATTGGGATCAACGAATGATAATTTAATGATTATAGGGATAATACTGTTGATCCAATCCTCTTTAAAAAAAATTAAAATAATTTTTATCATTTTCTTCCATAATCGTCAATTTTATACAATTTTATCATTTTTTTATACCTCACTAAGTAGATTTCTAAAAAAGCTAATTTATACATTAAGACTAATTTAATGTGATAAATTATAGATATTTTTGACCAAAAATAACAAATATGTCATATAATTTATATTATATATATATATCCCATGTGTGTTGTAAATTAAATTTAATATTATCACATGAAATGTGTAGAAACAGTAAATTAACCCCAACCATTCTAATACGAGTTTAGTTATTTATGGGTCAACAAGATCATTATATAATATCAATTGATCCATAAGTGGACCTTATTTTATATTTATTATCATTTTCAAATCCCTTGTCCTAATGTATGATTTATATCAAATTTAAATCATTTAGTAATTTATAATATATTAAAAAACACCATTACCATAAATCTTGACATTATTACCAGGAACCCTAAATTGATGGGTCAACATGATCATTATATAAAATAAATTGATCCATAAGTTGACCTTATTTTATATTTATTACCATTTTCAAATCCCTTGACCTAATGTATGATTTATATTAAATTTAATTAAATTAGTAATTTATAATTTTTTAAAAAACACCATTACCATAAATTTTGACATTATTACCAGGAAAGCTCAGTTATAAGATGACCTCCGACAATTTATTAATATAAAAGAAAAGTACAATAAGAAGATAAATCACCTCAAGGAAGAAAACTACATATCATTGAAATCATCCCCACCACCATATTCATGATAGAAAATTTCATCCGCAATAGCCAATTCCCACATCAAGCTTTCATAGTGCATCAAAACCATAGCATACATCATTCTCATATTCAAATTTTCCAATGAGACAAACTCCATATAAGATTTCAATCCCTTCATATAACCATTGACATCCGTCGAAAAATTATCCCTCTTGGAGGATGATCTGGTAGATTCTGGGTTCAGTAGGTATGAGTAATATTCTCTCAGTCGTCTTCATGGTGGAACAGTCATAAATCCATCAAATGTAGACAATTTATTTTTTTCACATTGAACAATATCACTATAAGATAGTCTGGTGACATAACCAGAATTTTTGTTGTCACAATTAGAGACATTTCCCCAATTGGTAGAGATATGCACAAAATCAATCTTCTGGAATCTTTCAATCCCTCCAATCAACAATCCCTCTGAAAAAAGAAAAACATTCTCCACTCGCTGGTTGTGATTGTTTATAGACATAAATCGGCTTAAGCGATTTAAGGGGAATGTCATTGTCACAAGAATCATGGGACATCTTTCCTAGTGTAGCCTTAATCACTACAGGCTGAGAAGAGGGAACAAGATGCATATTCTCAGACTCATAACTTTGAGAGCCTTACACTATAGGAGGAGCCCTCTCAGTCTCCAGTACATCAAATAGATTACGAGGGGAAAGATTAACCAACTGAAAATGGCCACATAAATTAAAATCTAGATAAGGCTGCATCCAGCCCCCACAATCTGATTTTAGATGATCAAATACTTACGCTATAGATGGATTCAAAGAAGGTTGCATTGTCTTCACAATAGCTTCATGCGCATGTGTCTTTACAACTTCACATTCCACCACAATATGAGTCTACTCATTCACCCTCACTCCATACTCAAGAGAAAACATATTTTCATGTATGCTTCATGACATCTGTTTAGAGAGACTTCCCATCATTTACAATATCGAAATTTCACCCATGCTGAGATATCACAGGCCAAACCTCCACCAGCAATTGCTCCATACAATTGTCTCAAAGCCACCGGAGTCCAAATCCAATGCTTGTGTATTGTCGATCACATTCCTACCTCAAAATACTAACGCATGATGACCAAATCAATAGAAATTAACATAATATCTCATCCAATACTCGAATATGTCCTCATGTTTCCATCGTAATTCATCCCCATACCTGATCCATACCTAATTCACGGGCAGCCTTGAAACATCGACTTCCACACATATTATTGGACAAATGGAATGACACAGGTCCTTCATTATCTGATCATAAAACAAGTATCTTCCAATTATATTAACAATAACAAACAAGATAGATGGATTTTGAATGGAAAGAGGGAGACCAGGGAGACTGAACCATGTTGTGATTGTGGATATATCGCGCCACAAGTGGAAATCAAAACACCAAAAAAACAGAAAGAAGGAATATCCATTGAATCTTTGGGGTTCCCTATACTAGGTGATAATAAGGTCCTCCTCCGATCGAAACTGAATCATAATCTGATGCTGATCAAACAACCTGACCACCACACACTCCTGTAGCTTCCAGAAACCAATAATAAAATGATTAAATTCATTTACCGATGGATGATGATGGAAAAACCTAGCAACCAGGGTGATCTTTCAAAGGTATATGGCGCATTTGAACACTGCCAGGGATATAAGGAGCTAAGGCACATCCTGGAATAGATCGGGGACTTTCGGGGACAATGAATCCTTCATGAAGGGAGGAAGAGAATCAGGCTTTGAGAACGGAAAGAAAGAGTCTCTTTTTTCATTCATTTGAGCTCGCGAGCCTCCCTCCTCTAATATGGAGGGGGGAAGAAGCACACCACATTAGGATTATGCCTTTTTCGCGAGAGAGCTCAATATTTCACAACAATATGTCCTAAATTTTTACAGTATGCATTTAAATAGAATTTATAAATAAAAATAAAATGATGAATTTTGTCTATATGATGTTAATAAACATGAAAAAAGATACATTAATCTAAAAAATTAATGAAATGTAATAAATATTTCAAGTTAACTCCATTTTAATATATTTATCCTTTATTTTAGTAAATAATGAACTAGAAAATAACAACATTGTCATTTAATAAGAATTTATTTACTAATATATATATAACAATTAATGATAAGTTATAATTTTTAAAAAATAATTTTTATATAAATATAATATGTACAATTTAACCAATTATATTCCTATCCCTATACTATGTCATTATAGATTTTAAAAACACGGTAGGTATTTTTTTCTTTTATTCAAAACATTCCAAATTATATAGGTCACATTCAAGCCAATTTTTAAGTAAAACCAATAATAAATAATAAAAAAATTCCAAGGGTCTAAATAGTTTCATAAAATAGTTTTTTTATATATTTTAGTTTATTGTTACACATTATATTCTATGTTTAACTACTAAGTAAACAAATTTTTACTATATTTTTTTTAATTAATTTTAACTACTCTCGATAATCAATAATAAGAAAAATTAGAATAGACATATTAAAAATTAGATATTATATTTATTAAAAATATGGAATAATTTTTTTCAAATTTACTTAACAAAATATTATGAAATTTATTTAAAATTAATACCGATGACATGACATGGTAGTAGGGTTTTATTTTAAAAATTGTCAAAAGTACAAATTTTTTTCATATTACTATTCAGTTTAAAAATGATTACAATGTTCTAAATATTATTAATTGATATAAATTTGATCTATTATTAATTTTAATGTAATTAAAAATATAATTAAATCATTAAATATTATATAAAATAAAAATAATTTTTTAATTTATATTTATTATTTTCATTATTTATCATAATATGAATCTTTTTAAGAAAATACCAATATATGTCTCTAAGAAAATTTTGATATCCCAATTTTAAAAATAATTTTTATTTATCCAAATACGTATAATAAAAATTTTAAATAAATTTGTCAAATTATGTGTCGTATTCATGATTAGGGAGTATTTTGAAGAAATATTTAATTTTTCAGAATTTTTTTCTTTCTTTTAAATGATATAAATTTAATTATAATAAATTTATTACAAATATAAAATATGTAATATATATATATATATATCTATCTATATATTCATAATATATCTAATCTTATTCATAGCCACGATATAAATGGTTATGCGATAACTGTCATAATATTATTTTTAATATATTATTTTTCAGAAAAACAGGGTCTTACGGGTAAGATAATATATAAAATAAATTCATTATTATATATTTCCCAAGATAAAACTATGAAACATTTCACAAACACTATTTAATAAAATATAATTATATAATATATTATAGTTTGTACAATCTAACCATAATTAAGGAAACGAGTCATCGTAATATAAACACGATCTTGGAAATTGTGGGTTTTACATTTGGAAATACCATTGTTGAAAAACTCCAACAGTAAATAGTTTTCATAACAAATTATGCAAATAATAGTGAAATGGATATAAAAAAATACATCTAAAATAGTCACATGACTATGTTTCCATATAGGATAAAAAAAGTGGGAAAAAAACATGTACATGGAATAGAAAATTAACACACAAATATTATTGTATTGTGATAGAGAACATTGATCTATATAATGTATGGGATCTAGATATAATTAATGAACAAAAATTAAATTAAATATTTGTTAACAAGATCATAGATATCGTTAGATATTATAGTAAAAGGATGATGTATTTTAATTATACTTTTCCTAAGGATGATGTATTATTTTATCATATATGAATGTCTAAGGATACACATCATTGATATATTTATAATTCCTAAACTTGATTTCATCATTTGGTTGTTCTATGCTAAATTTCTAATTCATAACATACTAAAATATGTAAATATGAAAAATTTAATATTTTTATTCATAGAGTTATAAACTATAATTTTAACAAATGAAAAAATACATAAAAGAGTGATACTTATTTTCTTCCATCTCCAAATATTTTTAAAAAACATTATGGTTAGAACATAATTATTCATAAGATGAAGTAATACATTAATCTATAAAACATGATCTATATTTCAACATAAACCATTACATTAATGGATAAACTTAGGAACCATCCATAATATTATCATCCATATCATTATAATGAAATTCCGATAATTTCAAAAAAGAAAATTTCATTATTATCTCAACAACAAGACACAACTCTTTATATAAACATACCAAACAAGTGATTACATTTATCATATATTTTGTTGAAATTTTATAACAACATGAATTAACATAAAAATGTATAAGAAACATGGATTCCTACTTATTCAATAAATTTATAAGATATTTTGATATATATTATTCAAATCCATGAATGTGGTATAAACCATAAATGATTTCATAAACCACAATTTCAATAAATAGTTAAACATTTTTGAGGTAGTCAGTAATATCCAATTTAATTATTCCATATCTATAATATCTATAACCAATCATCGCTACATTAATATAATTATCATACTAAGTGTTATCTTTCCAGGAATAATTATCTTTCATATAATTTAACCATTCTACTAATCCAATTTCCATTTTACTATTCATTACATTATTTCATATCCTTTATGAAATAATATGACGTATAATCATAATATTTTTCATAAATATTATAAATTGTACCCCACTGAAAAAAAATAAAATGACATGATTATTAAACACTAACATTATCATATTAATCATTCATAATAAAATGTTGTATTAGGATATTGTTGAAAATATTCCATTACCATATTTTAAGATATATTACGTTGATGGGTGAGGCATTCACTACTTCGGTGTCCCATCACAAATCATTTTAGATTAGAATCTTCTTCTTTAGCAATGAAATTAGAAGAATGGTGGAATTTACCTCCACACATGTCAAAAAATATATTTCCTTTTACGAATGTATAAGGGTGTTTCATTTTATAATTATCACAAGTGGAAAAGTATATAATTAACTTTTTTTAATTATCCATTATTTTTCCAACCAAATTTTTGTACTCATTCCTCATCCCAAATCCAAAACACATAGTTAAATATTTCCCGTTATTGTGATGACATGATAATATTTCCTTATATGATTTTAATTTTTATGATATTATTTCCATTATAAATATTAGATTAAAAGTTTCAAAGAAATTATTTTTTATTATAATTGGGTAAAATAAAAATACGCGGTTCATATTCCTTATATAAAGGGCTATTTAAAAACTATGGAATAATGTTTTCTATATCATTGTATATTTTCAAATAAATAACATTTAATTTGAATAAATTGTTAATTATCCTATTTATATCCTTTGAGAGTGTCAAACAATGTGCATCTTATGGCCCCTTGTGGGGTAAAAAGAAATGATTGTGTCAATTACAATATGCATTTTTCTGATTTTTTACCCTAATGTACATCTGTTTCAGAAACATATCCACTTGCACCATCAATACATGTTTTATTTTATAAGAACACTGACATAAATACTTTCAAACCAAAACATTATCATTTTCTTCTATTATATCATAGGATTAAATTCTCTTATATATTCATTCCTAAGTCTAGATCCCATTTTTTATACAATACTTCTTACAAAACCAAATATTTAGACATCAACCCCTATACCATTGAGTTTAAGTTATACTTTATTAAATTGTAATAGAAAAATGTGTCTATTCTCAATCGACCAATTAGTGTAGTCATTTGGATGAGCCAAATAAGTTTAATGTACACATTTTCATTGGGAATAAAAAATGAAATACTATTAAAAACATCTAATAAACATATTTTAAGAAAACATATTCAATGATATATTATTCATAACAAAGGGAACATAAAAAAATTATGGTGATCTCAATTTCTCAAAAATTATTAAGCCAAAAATAGTCTATCGTGAATCCTAAATGAATAATCACCATGGAATGTTAAATAATTGTGAAAAATGAATTATTTTTTAATAAATAAATTTAATAAGAAATATATAATGTAAATAACTAAAACATATTCCATTTAACCAACTAGTTGTGGGTAATATTGTATAAATTAAAAATAATAAAACAATACCATATAAATAATCACATTTAACACACTAAATTTTTTAAAATAGTAACTTTTATTTAATATCATGTATAATAAATAACCCCAAAAAATGTAAGGGAATATAATATATTTATTACTTATAATATAGTTATTATTTTAGAAATAAAATCAATCTATGATATTTTGTTTAGTTATAACAATATTATGTTATCTTTTGTTACATGAAATAATACTTTTTTTGATAGCTTTCATTACTCATAAGATCAATTTTTTCCAAATATAATGAATACTATTATATAAATAAAATCAATCTCCTAGAATTTAAACTGGTATTTGAAAATTGGAAAATATATGTTTGAATTAATTATATACAAATTTATTAGAAATGAATGTAAAAATAATCAAAATATAAATACAAAGTTCTCCAAAAAACATTAATGAAACAATATAAATTTATTTTAATATATTAAATTAATTACTATTAGTGAATGATAGTAATGAAATTTATTTATTGTATACTATGTCAATTATATTTTATTTCATCCATAAAATTTAAAATACAATTGATAATAATAAATGTAATCAAACTCATAAAAATGAGTATTTTTCTAAAATAACTATTATCACCTTATAATAGAGAATCTATTTTAATTCTAGTTATTGAAATATTATTAATTTTATTTTTTAAAATAAAATATATTTGTAAAATATAAAATATAAAATTATCTTATAGAGACTTTTGTATCTATCATCGAAATTTAATTTTAAGATCAATAATGAAAAATAATTAATTTTATTGAAAACAAAAAATTTTGTATAAATAATTTATAAAGTTAAATAATATTTTAGTTTTTATTCAAAGTATAATTACATAAATATTACATCAATAAATATAATTCAGGTAATTTTATGAAATTTAAATTCTTAATTGGTCATCAAAACAATTCAAACTTTTTGAAATTTTTTACTTTACAAAACCACTTTATCATATAGTCCGGTGGATATATTTAAAATTAATTTATACCACATCATTGATTGAAATTATAAAATAAGAATAATTATTTTGAATTAGAATAATTTATAATTATTCAAAATATAGAAACAAATTTTAACCAAATATATCAATAAATGCTGATAAAATAAATTATAGTGGTTAAGTGAAAAAATATCCTAACCGGGGATTATTTGTTTCCTTAAGAGAGTAAATATAAAAAAATATTATAAAATTCAAATTTTATTCAAATAAATAATTATTTAATCCTATAGTAAAAAAATATGATTGTAATATATGGCTTGTTTTAGGTGAAAACATAGGTACCCATAAGTTATATTCTAAAATTCCAAGTGTGTCCTCTCACTCACTTAAGAAGGTCACCAATAACCCCCTTTGAACACCTCTAAAACCACATTGAATTTGACATTACTTTCACAAATATCACGAAAATTTCCCTTTACCTATCCGGGAATCCTAACATTATTCATAAATCAAACCAATTAATTCAATTGTTTCAATCATCATTTATGTGTATGACTTACTAACACCTCAAAAACTAATATAGTTTGTTATTCCATTACCATCTATTATTGTTTAGAATAATAATTATTTTTTTTATATATCATATTTTTATATTTATGATTTTTATATTCTTCTATTATTTTTATATAACACATACCATCATGCATTCTTTTTTGTGGGAATATGATAACAAATGTTTTCGACATATGGACTACCACCTCCAAAACGTGATGTGGTTCAATCTTTATTTACATGGGTAGTATTAAGATTAGTATTGAAAATATATGTGATATATTTAAAATAAAAAACATAATATAATTATAATATAGTTGTGTATAATTTTATTTTCATTTATTTAACACGACTTGAAAATGGATGTATTATTCATGCATATGTATAGACTACTATCTCGATAAAAGGTCTATTTAATTCCAAATCACTATATTTTATGAATTAATATTAATAGAAATATAAAATATATATATGATATTTAATTCATTATTTGAATTTTTAATATGATAAAATAAATATCTATTTAATTGTAAAAATTAAAATGAAAATTCTAAACATATTAAAAAGAAATCTAATTAACACGCAAAATAGTAAAAAATTATTATTAACAAACATGCGATAAAATTTTATAAAAACGATCATTAATTATATAATAAATATCAATATAATTCTATATGATTTAATAAAATTATTATACCATTAAATAGGATTTTAAATTACTTTTATAAAAATTAATCATAATGTATGTGGATTTATTATATCATACTAATTTCTACGTGACTTATTCCATATTAACCACTTGTTTATTTCATTGTGATTTATATTATTTAATATTTAATTTTATATTATGAATATAATTTATTTTTAGGATATTTAAAATTTTATTTGATCTTATAATTTCATGGATATCATTACTCAAAGCACACTTATGTAGTAAGGGTTTTCATCTTACTTTGTAATCAATTGAATATTATTTTTTATTATGCACCAATTCAAATTATTGTCTTATATATACATGAATATTTGTATTTAATATCATGAGTCACTCAAATGTCATGTTATTATATGTTTCACATTGAATTATATCGTCGACTAGGTTTTGACTATAAAATTACCATGTGGTAAAAGATATATTTTCAAACACATTTTTATTTGCGATTGTTCAATTTATCAAAAAATAATGACATTATTTTAGTAATTTTACTTAAGATTTCACATTAATATCCACATTAGTTTTAATAGATATTATTATTTCCATAACTATAAATGATTATTTATTATGTTTTTTTACGTTGACTATTAATTTATTAAATGTGATAATATTGTTAAATATGTAGTCCTTACTCAATAATGATATTTGTAAAGGTTAATTGTTTATTAATTTCAATATATTTTTTGATATAGAAGGAATTATTTAGAAATTCACTATATAGGTTGGGTACAAGTAAATTCAAGCCCCTCAATGTATCAGTAGTCTTCTTTGAAGAAATTGAGTTTGAAAATATATATTCATTTGTAAGCAGTATGTTTTAAACTTTCTAGTGAACGGTCTTGATGATTGAGATATGGTTGGCCAAACCAAATCAGTATGTACCAAATAGGATTTAGACCATAAATGGAAATGTATTAATATTAAATTTGAAAGGTACTAATAAAAAAGTATATATAAAATTAATAATTTACGTTATTAGAAATTTATTTTTTATAATGTAGAGGATTAACACTATAACAAAATATATTGAATAATTCAATTCCTAGAGTATCAATTAAATGGAATGTTTTTCTAGTTATTTAATAGAACATATTTTTTAATCTCTTCCATCATAATGTTTTTCAGTATATTGTATATTTTTCATTTATTACCTTTTTATATTTATTAATTTCATTGATTCATTATTTCATTTGATATAATTTACCCTTCATAGAATTTTTTATCACAATTTTTATTTCTATCCACGCAATATAAGGTGATGTTAATTTCAACTAATATTCATATATATTTCAGGTGGAATAATTTTATCCTCATATGATGTTAAATTATGATTCAATTTTTTGTTTTAAAATATAATACAAGTATAATTTATGTATATAGTTTACAAAACACTACTAATCAATTTTGGACATTGCGACACTATTTTTTGTATCGTATGGTAATGTAGTTATAGCAAGAACTAGCAACAGGATACTGTGGTCGAGTAATGATAGTTTTTATAAGATAAACTTTAGCATATACATTGGGAACCAGATTTTGAAAATCATTGACAAGGGAACATAACCCCATGATAAATATTGTGAATTGTCATAGAATCACAGATGTATTAATTAACATGAGAGTTATGGATTCCATCATAGGATAATGTTATTATAGTTGATAATAAGTTTTTAGTATTAATCATATCCTAATATGTTTTATATAATGTGATTCTGATGATATTGATGATATTTTGAAAGAAATTTGAAGCAACACAACTCATTATATTAGTGCATATTTTTGCGGAAATGTTTTAATTATATAAAATCTTATTGAAATGAGTTTCGTGGTATTAAAATCATTAATGTTATAATTTATATAAATTAAATTTTAGTAATAGTCAAATAAGATTAATAGCCTTTAAAAAATATTTTTTATTGGAATCCTTAGTGAAGTAGTACTTTAATGATAATATTTCATGGTCGTCTATTATGACATTTGGGAACATTATAGGGAATATCTAGTTTTGGAAGAAAGAAAACTATTATTCATGGTGGAAATGATTATATATTATAGTATTTTAGGATAGAAGCCCAATAATCAGGGATGACAAGGGTTTAATGTCAAACACTAATACACACAATGTCATGGGTTTTTAATAACCAATTAGTTTAATAAACTAGATTGATTACATTTTATTTATATTGATTAATTTATCTATCATATTGGTTTTATAAAATATATCAACACAAAATTACTGATTTATTTTATGGATATTAGGATCTGTTAAATGTAAATTTTAGTGATTTACGCATAAAAAAATAATTTTATAATTTTAAATTATTAGAGTAATCGATTCAATCGGAAAAAATATTGATATTGAAAGTATGAAATTGAATTGTATCAAATATGTATGTATCAATATATTCATACATGTTAAAAAATAGTAAACATTACAAAAATTATTTTATAATAAAAAACATTATTCTATCACATTCAAATCCAAAGAATGAAATAGTCCTTTAGATCATCACATATTTATGGTTCATGTTTCCTTATCATTACATTTATCAGATACATTTTATGATTAATAACCTCAATCAATCACTATTTTCATTTGTGATTTTCTTCAATTTCTATGTTTTCATTTCCCACCATTTTCTCTTACTCGGTATCCATGTTACATGACCTTCATAATTACCACTATATCAAATTTAGTATATATTTTGTTATCCCTTTTATGAGGTTGGATTTTCCATAATTTTATTTTAAAATGGAAACCCCTTTATTCAAAATATCATGTTTAAATTTTTATCACTCAATTTATTTATGGTTTGGAAAATGTAGCCGCACAAATATTATATAAGAGTAACCTTTATTTTATATTAGGTATGGTAAGAAACAGAAAGAACAAAAGGGAATATAATATATCAATACGTTAAAATATGTTTACTATTTTTAAAAAATAAATTTAAAATTTACTTTATAGTTCACATGTCACACCCCCATTAATTTTATAATTTAATGTGGTGTGTTACATGAAACACTGACATATCATGTGATACATACATCAATCTGTGTCTACAGAATGTCATTTTAGTTATTTAACTTATTTTAAATAAATTATAATATAATTACATTATTGGTTGTTATAAATACTATTAACATAAATATAAAAATATAAATTCTTTGGTGACAAAAATTATTAATGAATAATTAATCCAATTGAAAAATTATAGATGTGTTTTTTATGAAACATATATTTATTCTCACAAGGGAATTTTATCATATATATTTTGTTAATTACTATGAGTGAATTATATAAATTTTTTTTATTATATTAAATGTTTTCTAACATATATAATTTTTTAGGTATAATTTAAGAACAACATAATTTCTAGACAAAAAACATTGTGTTATTTATTTCTAGTAAAAAGTTATGCTGCCTTTTAATGGGTTATTTTATTTATAATTAACTAATGTAACATTTATAAATATTATTATATAAAATAAGATTAATTTTTATGATCATAATTTTAAATTATTCTTATTTTTTAATTTGGGGTATTTCTATAATGTTTCATATTTTTATGATCATTGAATATACTAGTTTTTAGTAAAAACTACATATTATTTTAAAATATTTCAATTGTAAATTATTCTTTGGACTTTTCATAAATTTAATCTGTTATTTTTAACATAAAATAATTATATTGTTTTATTGAAAATTATTTTATTCATGGATTTATTATAAAAACATTGTATGTCTCATTAGGGCATTTTTCAGGAAAACTACCTTCATGGAATTTTACCAGTTTTATTTATAAATAAAATTCATAGAATTTTTCATTTCTAATTTTGAAAATTGGATGCCAAATTATAATTCAAGGGATACAAATTTATTGAATTATTCCCTTTTATTTATTTTTAATATGAATGGTAACCATTTGAAATTTTATTTCCACACTAAACGGTAAATTGGCATAATTTAGGTTAAAAATAAAATGGTAATGATAATAAAATGAGAACAATAACTGAATAAATAGTTTTGGTAAAATATAATTCGGTCAATAACACCGGTGGAACTAAATTTATTTATTTAATGTCCAAATTACTAAAAAATGACATATATAATATTTAATGAAACATATTTTCACAAAATGTTTCTGTATTTGTCTTAAATATCACTTTTGCGGCAACATAGAGACAAAAGTAGGATGTAGAAAAATATAATGAAATATATGAGAGTTAAGATATTTATTTTTATGATATTAAAATAATTTTAATTTTTTATTTGGACTAATTTTTTTTTAAATCTTATTCAATAATGATGTCATGCTTGTGGAAGTAGAATAAAAATAAATAACATGATTTTCTAAATGGTGAGAACCAGTAAAAGACTCAAACACATGGAAAATATTATTGGTTGATTATATATCGACTATATTCACATGAATGTCTAATTAGTGGTAATTTCAAATCACATAAAATAATATAATGACATTGACAATAATTTACCGAATGTAAGGCCAGTGTTTTCATATTAATTTATTTAATTAGTAAAATATTATAAATTGATGGTTTACATAGAATATATTTTTAAATAAAAATATTATTTTAAATTATGAATGATTTTTCTTATATTTATAATTTAATATATAATATATAGTGAATACATAATAAATGGAATTAATTATATAATTTTGACTCAATTATTTTTTTTAATTGAATAATCTATTAAATGAAATTAAAAATATTAAAAATATTTTAATTTTTAATTATTGATGTTATAACTAAAATAAGGATAATATGTAATTTCTAGGTTTTATTTAATAAATTTTTTTGTTGTTAACTCACTATATTGGGTTTCATAAACTCAATATAAAATATAGTAATGAAACTGACACCAACGACATTTTAGGAAAATAATATATTATTAATGTTGATAAAAAATCATTAATTTTTTATTGTCACAAAATGAGCTATATTATGGTGTAAAATTCATAAAATTTCCCTTTATTATTTATATGACACATCATAGGTAATATTATCAATAATTTTATAATAAAAATTGTGTTACCTTAGTTAACATTTAAATAGGTTAACTAAGGGTTTTTCAATATGATAATAGTAAAATTATTTAAAAAATTTCTAACATATTTTTTTCTGATTATATTAAATAATTATATCTTATTATTATAAAAAAATGGATTTATATAAGTATTTTGATAGATATTTTATTTTGGATAAATTAATCTGCTATGAAATTACTAAGTTGTCCTTCAACTTAAATGGAAAAGGACACATTCTACATCTCATTGTTTATTCTCATTGAGAATTATATATTGAATATACTCTAAAAACACCTCATATCCTATTACCTTGTAAAATTATAGAGGTTTTGGTCATCCCAAAATACCAACATTGCTGTCCTTTAGAGGATATCTAAAAGTTTAGTTTTGAAGATGAGATAATCACTCTAACTAATAACACTCTTTTTCTAAACATCTATATGTAAAATAAATTTATGTTATATATAATAGAACAGTGTATTTAGAATATTATTTTTCTCAAAAGTTATTTTGATTATGATCACTGAATTATACAACCCTTTTCCCTATGAATAAGATGTTGAAGTGTTCCTAATGTGTACCTATGCCTTACCATATCCATAATGAGATATGATTCTTTCATCATATCCATATGTATATCATATGGGTGGTAATGGGGATATATTTGTTTAATATATTATATATATATAACATAAAAATTATTTTTTGTTAATAATATATCATATAATTGACTTCTTTCTTACATGAAAAGATAATGAAAATATCTTTCAGGCCTATGTATGATCTACTGTCTTCTTAAATGTTGTATTTTTTTTATACCTCATAATTTTATGAATAACCATGAAAAATATATACTGACTATGTATATATATATTTATATATCAATTTAATAATTATAGTGAAAATTAAATAATTATGTAGCATATTCGACCCAAAATAAAAATTTAAATTAGTTACGAAAAATTAGTATTTAACATTAACATGGAAAAATTAATTACAATGTAATTTAATGAAATATTTAAATATTATATGTTATTATATATATAAATATGGTAATATCTTAAATTTTATTTTAATAATATATTTACTATAATGTAGTTTTAACTGTGTCTGAATGAAAAGAAGTCATTAGTTATGATATTTTTGTCTCACTTTTATTTTTATGGGACAAATGCCTCAAACTCAACATTTTTCTTTTATGTATTAAATATAATACCAATTGAATTTTTTTTATAATTATTATTATAAATATAATTTTTTTTATATATATTATTTTTTTCATTTCATTATTATCATGATTTTACTGATTATAATGTGTATTTTTTTTATTTCAAAATGTCACTACAATTCATAGTTGATAACTAATATGTATCTGATTAAGAATATTTATCATCCATGTCCATGTTCCTAATAATTTTTTATAATTTTTTATACTAATATTATAATATTATTTAAATTAATATTTTCTAATTTATTCATTATTTTAATTCAATTTATTATGATATATTTTTAACAAGGTACATTGTGACCTTTCTGGAAAAAAATGATGAATATGTTTCCTAAATTATACAGCATTAGAAAAATCATCTTTTTTAATGAAGTATTAGTTTCTTGGGAATTAAATTTTATTATTGATTTTTTTTAAAAAAAATAAAATGTTTTATTTTTATATATCATCAAATTTAAAAAATAAACACATTATAAAATTGAAATGAATATTTACCTTTTTAATTATTTATAATTTATCTAAAAATTTACTTTACATTCACAATAACATTATTTGATGCTTGTTATGGTTTAACAGAGATAATTTTCAATGATTATACCCATCTTATATATATATATAGATATTTTACATTTATTTATGAAACCCTTTTTATTTCATGTTTTCTAATATGATGAATGATTAATGTTTTATAGTAGACATATATATTTTTCATTATGTTATGGGTGGGACCTATATATACATAAAATTAAATATGTAAAAATTTATATATCAAGATATATAAAGGATATAAATGAGTAATGAAATCAAATCAATAATATATGGTTGGAATGGGATTTAATGTATGTCCAGTAACACAGGGATAGAACGGGGAGTGAACCTAGTTCTGTAAAGTTCATTGTCCCCTATTATGGTCTCTGAGATGATTATTGAATAATATTTAATTGATTTTATATTCTAATTTATATCCCTGAATTTCTATTATTATTTTATGATCTCATGGAATTTTATATTTGTTTTTTATGAACATCTATGATTTATTCCATGAAAAAACATCAAGATATATCATATATAGGATATGATTTTAAAATGTTTTTAAGTTATTTATCACTATGATATTGTTATGATTGATATAATACTTTTTTAACTATACTGAGCAATTGAGATCAACCATTTCATAATTTTCCCCATGTTATAATGAATTTTTTTGTAAGGAGTACTAAAGGGAATCATATTTGTGTGAAAAAATGAATATATTTAAAAAGACTAGAATGCTGGGTTCCACGTTTCCAAATGAACTAAAATATTACATTCCTATATCAGTTTCTGGTGTCATGTAATGAATATTCATCTACAAATATGTAATATCCATAATTGATAATGCATAGTCATTATAGTTTTGTATTAAAGAATATGATTATTAAACAATTAGAATCATATAATATAAAAAACAAGTGATCCCAATTGTAATATTTATAACGATATATCTAGGTATTTAAAAATTTATAAGACTAAGGTGTCATATATTAATTAATGTGTCATAATTTTGGTATCCTCTAAATGATTTTTCATAGTTTTGTCATTGTCCAATATGATAAATGCTTCTTACACTATTCATATTGGATTAAATCATCATATAAAACCCACATGAATGAATTTAATGATAAATTAAATATTAAATATATTAATTTTCCTCCCAAGAAACCATATGTTATGATATAAAGAACAAAAAAACATGTTTTGTTGTTCACACATGTTTTTCTATCATTGAATAGTGTTGGAGTCTAAATGAGAAAAAGGATGAAAAACACTCTATTATTTCCATCACGAGGTAGTTTGTACTTTAATTTATTGGGTGTTATGATCTATTAAAAGTTGGGTAATAGATTAGTACCAATGTAATGATATTTTAGGATCTCTGAATTTTGGAGAATGAGAATTATGTTTTGGTGGTCTATCGTTTGGTGGGTGAATCATATTAATTGTTGAATATTACCAAGACGATGAATTGATGAGATGAAGTAGACAATATAAAATTGGTTGAGTTCAAGATCATATTTCTCCAAATAAACATTCCTAATATTATTTATGCCATGATAGTGAAGTATTTTCTCTGAGTTAATGTAAAATGATGATGTGTATGTTTGGACGTATAAAAAATATTCGAAAATTTTATGGGATGATTATTTTATTATTATCTATCCTGAAATTGTAGATTATTGAATCTTAAGTGGAATAAAAACATTAATCCTAATGGATTTATCCATAAATGACATTATAAACTATGATGAAATCATTTGATTTTATCTCATGGTTGTGATGAAGAATGGATTTACCCGTCAATCATATGGGTCTAATCATATTAGAGATATAGAACCCATGAGAAAATATAAAAAACATAATGGAAAGAATATGAGATTTCCTTTATTACTAATGTGACGAAGAAAGAATAAAGAAAATTTTCTTAAGTGGGAAAGTGCGTTTTCAGGGTGTCAAAGGGATATTCATTGGTTAACTGAGTGGCGATGTCATTGGAATAAGGTATATAAGTATTATATTAGAGATAATGTTGTATGTAATTCACCCCACCCACATTAATGTTTCATTTATAATGAAAACTTCGATTACGCTAATAAATTCTCAAATATCAGGTATATTGGAGATGATCAATGTCGACAACTTATAAAAACCAAATAAACAAGAAAATTACATAATATCATTATTAGTGATGTGGAGTACGAAAAAAATGTGGTGGAATGATTTAGAGATTAGTTATTTGAAATGACAAATAATGCCACTGAATAAATTTTGTGGTATTATGAAATTATCAAAACATCTGTGGATTTTTATTGTATACTTTTTCTGTTTGTATTGTACATGATATATTAAATGGTAATGGTATCTATGGAAAATGATTGACCAGTAGGGTGATATTTTTCGATAACACATTATTAGTGCAAGGTTAACCCATCATACATACATGATGTTGGGAATATGATATAAAGAGATATTTTATAATAAAATGGAGTGTATTGACTACCTTGATACTGATAAAATGGGATCATGATTTGTGATATAAAAAATTTAGTTTAGTGAATTTATAGATTTGTTTTAGGAAGAAAGAGTTCATTGTTGAAATCTTACATGTTTTCACTAAGGCTTTATAGTAATGCAGGTTGTTAGCATGTTTCAAGAGAATATATGAGAATCGTAATAACATTTTTGGTATGTGACATTTATGAGATAAATTTTTTTTCATGGGGGAAATTAATAATATTAGTAACCTTATTTTTATAGACAAGGATATGAATCTTTCATAATCTTTATAAGGGTAACCATTTCTGAAATTGTATACAATTCAAATGGGATTAAGTTATCATGATAAATGTATCTCAATATGAATATTTATTCATATAGGATAACATATGATAACCAAATATTTTATTATGATAAATATAACAAGAATAAATTACATATCATCATATTATAGATCATATGATCTACTCATTATATAGGTATTACAATTTCTAAACCATTTTTTGGATTAATAAATAAAGAAGATATTTATCAACGAATAACTAATGAGTAATATTGTACATATGAAAAAAACGTGTACTTATTTATATTAAACTATTTTTAAATTAATTTTTAATATAATATCATTATTTTTTGTTATATTAATTACCTTTAATATATCTATTATCGCTCTGGTTTTTGGACATTAACATTATAAGGACTTTATTCCAAATCACTCTCCATCAGAACATGATAGTATGTTTTCTATTCAATGTTTTGGTTTTCTCTTTCCACCTATGATCTCTTAAGTGGTAGAAAAGTTGTATGATAAATTGAGTAAAGATAATATTTCAACTTTTTATTTTTAAAAAGAAATTTTATAATTCAATTTTACATTATGGTTTTCTATGACAGTAATTTTCATGTATTAAAACATTGATGAGCTTGAGAAAATTCAAGGAAGAGATTCAGTTATAGTGGTGTAGAAAATAACACAATTATATTTTTATAAATTTTTGTCAATTATTACATTGAACACCATATTGTCTTATGATACACACAACACTATATTTCTATAAACCATAATATTTTTTTCTTTTTTTTAAAAGAAATTTATAACCTAGTTGTTATAGTATCAGTTATATATATTATTAATTAATAATAGAAATATTAATTCATTTATGACAGAATAAAAAATTAAGATAAAACCCTAATGAAAGTAAATAATATTATTTTTATGAAAAAAAAATTTAATATCAATTTTATTTGTTTAAAAATTAAATTAAACAATCTTAGTGAATAATTTCAATGAAATTTATATATTTATTAAAAAGATTTTTTTTGAAATAATAAAATATGGTTTATATACATTAAAAATATGAATCTATATCAATCCTAAATATTTTTTTCTAAAACACGGTTCAGAAATTTTTTAATTTTGGACTTGTTTGAAAACTATTTTTTTATAATTTTATGAATTTTATTTGATAAAAAAACTTATTTTTTTAAATTTTAATGATATAATTATGTTTAGGTTAATTTTTATCTAATTTCTAAAAATATTTATATATTGATGAATATTGAAATATTAGTATTTATAGAAAAATATATTTTCATTTTAACTTCATACAAGGTAAAATAATGTTTTGGTTTATTTTTTAATGTTATTTAAATTATTATGACAATAAATAATACAATTTTGGTTTTGGATAAAAATTTTATGCATAAATTAAATATAAAAATATTTTATATCTTAAGGGGATTTGTTTTTAGGAAAAACTATTTTCGGAAATTAATTTCAGTTTTATATTTTAATTTAATTATTGATCTTTTGCGGTTTCAATTTGAAAAAATTGATTCAAAATTTTAAATCAATGTATCCAAACATACTGAATAGTTCCAATTTATTTTTGGAAATATGAATATAGATATTTGTAAATTATTTTACCAAAGTAAAGTGTAAATTAGGTTATTTTGGTAAAAAAGAAAATAATATAGACAATAAAATGTCCCTAAAACTAGAAAAAAAATATTGGATAATTATAATTTTAACCTTAAATATAATTTATTGAAATTTATATTTTTAAGGGACACATTTTATATGGACTCGGCCTTCAAAAATTACATATTCTTCTATTAAATGAATAATTCACATTGAGTATCTTTTCAGGATTGGAGTTTTATGGAATTTGGACGTAATTATTACATCTCAAATGATTATAAAGTAGAGACATCTACTCAGTTTCCATTTTTTTAAAAACTCTTGAACAAAAATTTCATGTCTAGATCCATGTTTAAGATATCATGGAATTTCCATGATCCCATACTTGACCCTATTCCACTTTATGTCATGTGAAAAACATTTCAAAAACATTGGATGAGCCTAAAAAGGTCAATAGGGGATATACAAAGAAAGAAAACATTATATAATCAATATATAGATAACATAAGATTTTTAACATATACCTCATGAAATAATAGGATTTGTGATATACACATTGAAATCCTAAAACATATAGGTAACTTGATGCATTCATAACATTCTTATATAAGGAGTTACCCTCATGGTTACGATTGGAATACTCATCACATAATTCCCAAAATCTCTTCGAAAAATCCATAGCATTTACCTACTTCGTGTTACCGAATGCATTGGAGAGATATCTCGGGCTCACCCTCCATTAGATTATCACAGAACCACCTGACATCATAAACAATGCCCAAGAACCAAATCATAATCGTATCACATATATAATACCTAATGAAAACATATCATTTCCACATTTCAATCACAAGATATGAATACAACACATTTATATAATCAAAAAATTATCAAAACCATTTTCAATAACACAATAATTGAAAAGTGAAACATGTTATTTATTTTATTTAAAATAAGTTATAGATTGTAGAGGAATCTGAAACTCAAATAATGGTCCCAGCGGCGGAGAAGTCATTGTCACCTCATAAGTAAAACAAAAACATTGATTTTGTCATTTATTAAAATGATTCATATAAAAATATTCATTTTGAATTAAATTAAAATTCAAAAGGGTTTTTTATACAACTAATAAAATAAGGTCGTATATAAAATTATGTATGCCTCAATGAAAGGATATTGAGATGATGTCTTGTACAGAGACGATATCCTTAGATTAATGGTAAATCAATTACATAATTACGTGTGAAAAATTTAAAAACACACAATATAAGTGGATATTAAGTGTAAAAAAATCAGAGTTCATCCACACATATTCATAGTACGAAATAATCAAGAAGTAAAGGTTTAACCCAAAGAATTGAAATTTTTTTAAGAAGTTCCCTTACAGAAATTCGATAGCCTAACGATGTCACGTTAAAATTCATAAAATGAGTTGATGAGAGATAAAAAGGTTTTCTCATCACTTGTACATAAGATCTATTAAAATAAGGATATATAATAATATATAACATCATTATGAATATGTAAATTAAAGGACCTAACAAAAATAAGTCGTTTAAAAAGAGGAGGGTGAAAAGTTCCCTAACCGATTTTGGTAACTTTCAAATTGTACATCCCAGGATAGAAGGTCAATACAAAGTTGATGTAAATACCCATAAATGAAATTATATTACACAAATATTAGAATAATGTGTAGTACATACGCCACTCAAAAAAGATAGTGACAAATATAGAATGAATCTCACGGGAATAAATAATGAGATAAAAACCTCTTACCTCATAGTAATAAATCGAGTAGTTTGACCAAAAGATAATAAAAACCAAATGAATAAAATAATACATTGTTTATAAATATAATAATTATAATATATTTCAAATGGATGTGAATAATAATAATACATGAAATAAATAATTGGTGAACAATGGAAATCTCACGGAATTAAAAGTGAGATAAGAAATCCCCTTACCCAAGTCTGACTTGTGTTGTTCGTTTCATTATATTCCTGAAAAATAAACATAGGTCAATTTATTATTGATTAAGGAATTCATTTAAAGTTTATTATTCAATTCATATCACATATTTTCATGTTATAATAATTAGTTAATTATGTGAGTTCATATCATATGTTTTTTTGATGTTCAGTACATGAGTAAATAATGAACTTGTTTGAAGAGAATGTACCATTTAGTTATAAGTAAATAATATAGGAATTGGTTTTAATGATTTAAATATCATATATATACCGTATATATTGATTTTATAGTATTCTATAGCATTTGGAAATAATAAATGAAATGCACCGTTCATGGAAATGGTAGACTGTACGTACGCATTAACGCTATATTCATTTCATTGACATATTAAGGGAATTAAAACTAAATGAGACATATCTATGTTATAATGACAGTATAATATATATTTTATTTAGGTAACATAATTTCATAAATTACATTATTTATAAATTCCATGTTTTTCATGAATGAGTCACATCACTTGAGGTGGCGGTAGTCCACACTTACTGTGATGAAATTATCGCAGTTCCATAACATGAAAAGCATAACGATGTGATTTAAAAATAAAATTCAAAAGAATAAAATAAAAAATTAAATAAAATAAATATCATATATAAATAAATTGGAATCATAATAGTCACCATTAAAGGTGTTAAAAAATATTGAACAATCATCGTTTTGTGTGACAGTAATTCGCCACCCACAGAAACAAAATGTTCATTAACCATTAGACGGAGGTGTGTGTAAGTGTTGGTATAATACTTATCATAACAAAATTATAGTATATTTTTTATAATTTTTTTATTATGGGATCAAATAATAATGAGATCTTGGGAAGTAAAGAAGGAAAATAAATGAAAGAAACACGAGAGAAGACATTGCCTCGAAATCAGGTAACTCTTTTTGATTTGAGCAAAAGGCTTCACTGGGAAAACTTGTTCCCAATGTGAGGATTCTATGAGTAAGTTAGAGATATGGAAAGATAATATGAGAAGATTTTGTATGAGATAAAGTATTGAGAGGTGTGGGAAAGAGGATAGAGTTGGGGGCCTTTTATAAGAGGAAGGAGGGTCTCTCATGGAATGTTTTGAAAGGTTACATTATTATAAAATGGTTTTCAGATTTTAAAGGTCCCATAATGATATATTTCGAGTATAAGGTGATAAGAGTTCTAAATCTACCCATATAATATGTTGTAGACAAGTTTATGTATTAGATTTTACCTTATCTATTTATTTTATTTAAATCGTTCATTAATGAGGTAATCACTCTATCATCATTCTGCCATAAATAAATTTATTTATATAATGTCTAAAAATTATATAAAATTGCAATGATATATGAAATATTTTTATCTTTCCAATGACTATATATATTCTAAAAAATCATTTATGTAAACATAATTTAATTTAATTTAATTAGGATATACAAACCTTTGTTATATTTCTCTTCATTAAAAAGAAGTCATAAATGTCACCATTACACCCATGTCACTCCATGGGCCTTCGTGCTTAGTAAAAAGCTACCCATGGTCGTCCATGACTAAAAAAATGAGTATTTTGACACATTTTGGGGTAATTTTATATTATTATGATATTATTTTGTTACCCTTAAGTACACGATTTCTAATTAATCATAATAATTACTGATAATTACCATCGTTACTATTCAAAATGTCCAAAAAACAAAAGAGTCTTAATTAAATAATTTGGACCCTTTGATTCCAAATATGGAATCAATTTTACCAAATTTCAAACCAAATAATTGCAGTAATTAATTAAAAAACAATTCTTATTGTCATATCCAAAGATGGGTTTTTATGATGTAAAAAATTTATCAAAAGATTTTCATGTTGTTACATCCAATTGAAAAGTGAAATTACTTCTAATGAACAAAATTGTATTAATTGATAAAAAAATATTTCAATTACACTTTAAAAAAAATTAAAACTACCATCAATATATATAATTAAATTAGATGAAAAAGTTGTTTTGAAGTAAAATGAAATATGTTTCACCATTCATTAAAAATGAACATTTTTTTAAAAAATACTCAAAATATATCCAAAGTAAATTTGATATTCCAAATTCAAAAATGAGGTCAATTTTACCATATTAAAAACATATGAATCTAATTAATTATTTTTATAATTAATTTCCACTATCAAAACAAATACCGTGTTTTTTTGATAAAATATCTATCAAAAGATTGAAACTTTTTTATGTCCAATTTCAAAGTGAAATTAATTCCAATTACCACAATTAGATTAAAAGGTAATAATATATTTCAACTAAACATTATTATCAATTAAAAAGATAATATAACTATATAAATAAATTAGATTAAAAGGAGGTTTTGAATTAAAATACAACATTTTCAATATTCATTAAAAATGAACTTTATTGGAAAAATAACAAAAATTTACACAAAGTAAATTATAATGTCACAATTCTGATAAAGGATTATATTTTTTCAAATATAACATATAAAATTGAAATAAATTAGTTTTAAAAACGGTTCTCTATCAAAAGGCGGTTAAACGACATTTTAAAAAACATTATAATATTTATGCATAAAATCGAATTCTTTTCTTATTTTAAGCCTATAACGTTTATTAGATAAATGTAAAATTATTTAACAAACATATATAACTATTTTTTAGTTATTTCTGTTTATTCTCGCCATTATAATGGAAATGCGGTGACTAAAATTTAAAATAATATTATTATAATATTAGTGTGCAACGTAAGATTTCAAAAAAAAAACATGTCGTTGCGTACATGGTACGCCATCGACCATAGAATTCACTTAAAAGTAACACTAACATTTTATTCAAAAATATTAATAAATATTAAAATTTCAAATTTTTAATTTACCAGGGATGTTACAAATTTCTAGGGAAATTACTTATATAATATTTGAATGAAATAAAATCACATAATGTTACTTTCATTGTATTAAATATATCATAGGTGTCCACATAGTGACTATATTAGGTTATGAAAAAGTATAAAGAATATAATTATCTATGTTATATATTTTATATTATTGTAATTTGTTTTTTATTTTTTTTAAATAATAACCTTTAAGGCTTAAGAAACTATGATGATGTGTTTGTTTAAGCTGAAGAATTATCAATATAATGTTTTTAATTAAAATTAAAATTACCCTTAAATTACCCAAAAACTAGGCTAAATATTATTTATTGATTATATATCGACCATATTCGTACAATGGTTTAATTATTGACCATTCTAAGCTAATATAAATTTATTACGACATGTGATATATTATAATTAATGTAAAGTCATTGTTTTCACATTCATGTTTTTAATAATTGTAACATTATTAATAGATATTTTTTTATAATATATATTCAACAATAAATATGATATGGAAATATTAATTACCTATATTTATCATAGAGTGTTATTTATAATTTTTAAAAAATATAAAATTAAATTAATTTACTACAGATTGTTGATACAATTATTGTTCAACTAATTGAAAACACTAAAAAATAATATTATAAATAATAAAAAATATATTTATACTTAATTGATTTCCTCTATGAATTATATTGATGAATGTGATACATTACCATTTAATTAAATTTTCTTAGTCCAAATTTATCTTATGTTATTTATTTTCTTAAATTCAATGTAATAAATATTGTCCAAATTTACAACAATAATATTTTTGGGAAATAATATTTTTTTAATTAGATAAAATTCATAAAAATATTATATAACTATACAGGTGATATATAAGGGTCATAAAATTAATTAATTGACCATTTTTGGTATAATTGACAGTACATAGGTAAAAATTTTATCCTTTTAAATTTAATAACCCTATTTCCAAGGTTAAATAAAATATATTTTTTTTAATGGTTAATCAAAATGAAAATTTTTAAATTAATACATAAAAAATTCCCACAATTTCATGGTTGATTATATTATATCCATTTTTATATTATATTTTAATAAATGGAATTTATTATGTAATTTTTTTAAGATTTAATTTATTGTAAATTAATATGTAGTAAAATTAATAAAGTGCCCCTCAAATAATTAATAAAAGGTAACATTATATCTATATTTATATCATCTTTTTGAGAATTATTTATCTTCAAAACTTTTTCAATGTATCCTATCCACATACTTATACACATTCTATTGGATCTGTTTTTCTAAAAATACCATCTATGATGTCATTTAGAGGATATCTATAGGATCCATTTCGAAGAAAATTTAATAATTATAACTAGTCACTCTATTTTTCTACAATTCTATATGTCCCATAGTTATATGATATATAAAATATAATAATAACATCATCATCATAAATATATTAATAATTTATAACGATTACGAACACAGTATTAACAACCATTTTCTTATCAAACATGAATTGAATGCATCACTTATGCATATATATGGAATGAAATCTCTATGATGAGTAATGATTCGTTCATCATCGATATTTCAAAAATATGGTAATAATAATTAGTTATACAAATATATATGATATATATAACATAAAAATAATTTTTTAATTAAACCTTTTCATATAATTTTATTTATTTAATATTAAAATATAATGAAAATAACGTTCAAGCATACATACAACTTAACCATTCCATGAATGGTGTATTAAATTTCATACATATGGATTTTATTAATCACTATGAATTAAAATTTAAAATATATATATATATATATTATCATTGTTATCATTCTTGATTTTATTAAACCTATACCAATGTAAGATGAAAAATAATAATATGTTATATCATCTATGAAAAACAATTCTATAACATTAACACTGATTTATTAGTAAAGGATTAATGTAATGTCATAAGTAAATCGTAAATGTTAATAGATATGATTATTTTTATTTTGTGGATTTATAATTATATTATATTTACTTTTTAGTAGGCTCTAATTTTTACAATGGATGTAAAGACATAAGGTAATGGATTTAGGTCTAATGATTATTTTGGTGGGACACATGCCTTATAAAGTACCCGTTTCTTTACTGTGGGGTATATACCACCCTTGAATGTATTAAAGAGTCCTATTATTATTATTATAATGGTATTTAAATATCCTTATAATTTTCTTCACATAATGATGAAAAATATTTGATTGATTATAATGTGGTGAGGGTTAATTTCAATATATCATTATTATTCATGATTGTTTACATTAGTATCTGATAAAGAATATTTCTATTCAATGTTCATTATTTTATAAATATTTTCCAAAAAAATTCAGATATTATTTTAAAATTTTTAAAGTTAATTTGTACACATTTTTGAATTATAAAAAAATATTTTAATGGAATATTGTTTTCTTATATAAATGAGGTTTATATTACTTTTCTAGAAAAAAAACTATGGGAATGTTTATTTAACTTATAAATCATGAATATAATTTTATGATTTCATTAGTTAATAATTCATGGGGGATTAAATTTAATTTTTGAATTGTTATTTTTTAAAAAATGTTCTATTTCAATTTATCATGATATTTTAATAAAAGGTAATGTTATAATTAAGAAATGACATTTTCTTCATGAATTATTCTAATGTGATCCCTTTAAGTTATTTTCCATCCAAAATATTTTCCATTGATGTTACTTATGATTTAATGGGATTTGTTTTCAACTATATTATCCATATTATTCATAATGTTTGTTTATGTATATTTATGGATATTATATATTTTCCACGAGTCATGTTATGATTGATTTATGTTTATGAAACCCATTTCATATCAAGTGTTCTAATATGATGAATGGTTTCATTAATTATATAACACATTTTTATAAAATTAATTATATGAAGACTGTTAACCATATCATGTTACAATATAGTGGGGAAATAATTATGACTCGTGATATATTTAGGATATAAATGAGGAGTGAACTCAGTTCAATAATATATATATGAAATGAGATGTAAACCCTGATCAGTATTACATGGCATTATAATGAGTGAATATTGTTCTCTAATGGACTTATTTTTCTATAATAATCTTAGAAATGTTGATTGAAAACATGGATATTATTTCATATGATTATTATTATTCAAAAAATTTCTTACTATGTTATTATCTTATCGTGTATGCTCCTCATTTTTGAATCAACTTCTTTGAATTATTCTATAACACAATATCATGATCATTGATTTGAAGGATATGTTTTTTCAATGTTTTATTTATATTATAATAAATTATGATTTTGTATTTATTTATATATTCCCAATTTATCCATACATACCATTTTAGAGAACTAATTTAATATGATTGTTTTCCCCATTTAATGATAAAAGATATTATATACTCGTACTAATGGCGAAGATCATTGTGGTAGACAATGATTTTAATTCACCAGATTGGATGTTTTTATTCCATTTTTCCCAATGCATAAATCTATCACATTAAATAAGAATGTGTTTCTATAATGTATTTATTATTTATCTATTTTTTTTAATATCCTTGTATTAAAATTAGGGTTCATTATAGAAAAAACACAATTATCTATCATGACAAACAGAAATGACTTTATTCGATAATTTGTGTTACATGGAAATACATTATTTACTAAATACTATGAATATTATTATTTATAATTGAAAATATCTTTTATTGTTAAATTATAAGTTAGAAATAGTAAAAAATCTATTTTAATTAATTATATTTACTAATTTATTATTAATTAATAGTAAAATAAATTGAATATAATATAAAGTTTTCTATAAATTTTTTATATACTAAGAGAATATTATTTAATTAAATTAAATTAATAAATATTAGTGAATAATAATAGTAAATATTTTTTATTATATATTAATATTTTTTACTTGCATCAAATATATTTAGTTGAAATAAGTTAAGAACAAATGTGATTTTACCCACAAAATAGGTATTTTCACATAGTTGTTTTCCAACATTTTAAAGATGCCTCTATTTTATAACTAAATTTCAAAAAATTTATTAATAATATCTGTAAATATTAAATTAAATAGTTAAAGTAATTTTTTAAAACTATATTAGTGTTAGTTTTTTATATTTGTCTTAGAAGTTTCAATTTTTTTATAAATATTGAAAATTATATAATTTAATTGGAAACTAAAATTTATTATAAATAATTTATATTCATAAATTTTATTTTTAATTTTTTTGAATGATTTTATTTTTCAATAATAAACTTTTAAAACAAATTTAAGACATTGCAAAAAAATTCATAGTTATATTAGATATTAAAGCAATTTATCTTTAAAACATTTTTACTTCAAATTCATGCTTTACCGTCTCTTCTATAGGATTAAATTTAAATTAATATCTATTAATTTTACTATAGGAATATTTTTTTTCATATTTTGAATAATTATCATTTATAATTTCATTTAGAGTAAGATTAGATTTTTTCCAAAGTGATTACTAAATGTAGCATAAATGTTTATATATATGAGGAGAAAATTATATTAACAAGAGATAGAACATTAAACATAATGGTTAAAATGAAATCTATAGCACAATAATTCAAATTATATGGAAATATATAATCAATTAATCTTATTAAAAATATTTTATAGTGTTAGTTAATCAAATTATTCGGTAAAAAACTCAGTATTCCTAATATATTTAAAAACATTCCATGTTTGTCATGTCACCCACTTATAAATGGAAATCCCTCTACTCCTTCTCCACACCGTTAAAGAAAATTTTGATGGGAGATTATATGCCATAATTTCTTCCGAAATTACAATTGGACATGTATTTCCTCAACAATACTCCATAAACATTTATAATTTTGATGCTTTGAAATACCCTTGTTTGTTTTATTAATTATATTAGTTTTAGTGTATATGATGAAATTTATATATTTTTTTAATTATTATATTGAAATAATATTCAACTACTTATTTTAATGAAATATGTGTTAATGTGTTTGGAATTATCGTTAGCGTATTCTTGAAACATTGTTCACTATTTGACCTTTATTAGAAATATTATTCATTCAATACATCTTACACTGTTACGTTTCGAACAAACCATATGTATATGTTGAAATATCTGTGAATATGGTTAATCAACCATACTTTTGAAGAAATGAATTGTTAAAGAACATTATGTTTGGATAATAACCATATGTTTTCCAGAAATAAAAATTATTACTAAAGAACCATATGTATGTATGTAACTATACAAATTTATGGATCATCAAACTTACTTTTATGATCATCCTTACATAATCAACTTTTTGTTTGGAAATGTGGATGAAAGGGAAATCAATGTTAAATTTATAGATCTTTATTGATGTTGATAAATGTTTGTATCATCAATATTAAATTATTAATTTTAACCATACATTTTATATTTTTATGTTTTGTGAGGAAACCTTACGTTTGACTTTTCAACGTCAGATATTTGAATTTATGACTTTATCAGTGGGTTTTGCAACAACATTTACAGAATGTTTGTGTGATATAAAACATGATTTCAATTGATTCAACGAATTTTCTAAAGGATGTAATGAACTGTTTACATTAGATATTTCCTTTTATAATCATAAGGGATGTAATGATTAATTTGAGCTACATTTATTGAATATGAATTCATTCATTTAATCATGTGACTTTTGCAGATCGATAATATTTATATGAGATATATAGTTGTATATATCTTCCTACATCAGATTTTTTAAAAGAAACATTGGGATATTTATTGAATATATATATAATTATTATTTTTCATGATTTCCTATACAAATAATATAACTACTACATCGATAAATCATAACAGATTCAAGGACTACATTTTGAAAATACGCATGATCAAATATAGAATCATGATGCACTGTTTTTGTTGTCTCTTAAATTCACAAATCTCTTGTGAATCCTGATATCTTCACATATATTTCAATATTATTAAACTTTTTAAGACATGATTCATATTTTCATAAATGTGCACTGCTGTGACTATGAGCGACATCTACTGGTCAAAAAAATACAACTTATCTATCTTGTGTTTCGGCATACCATATTCAGTCATGGTTGAGATTCAGCTTCTCACACTATGTTGTCGTTTTATCAGTTCCCTATAAAAGAACTAGAACAAACTTCTTTTTAGGGATTTTTTAAATGGTAACAATAGACTTAACTCATTTGTGGATAAATATTATGATATGAGGACCTTACTAGTGAAATTCTCCATTTCTATAGAGAGGGTTATTGGTGGAGTGTTATAAGCATCCTTCATGCCCCAAACCACTATAAATTTTTTTGCATTGTTCTTTGATCATTATCCACGACATTAATATTCTCCTACCCAAATGTCATTAGCTATATAAAATATTTTAGTGAATTGAAATAATTTTTAAAATCTTAAAATAACCCAATCCGCCTGATCTTGTATTTTCACTATGGTTATTTTTATCTATCATTTGGTATCATAGGATTCCATTTTCAATATATCATTAGAATTCTAAAGACATAATATCTATTCTAATGATGGAAATGGAGAATCTCAAGGAAGGAATATCAATGGTTTATTCTCCATATTTCAATGGAGTGAAATAAGAATAATGGAAGTCATGAATGATAATATACAAAAACAATAATTGATTTTGAGTATACCCAAAGATAGTTACCCCTTACACAATTCCTAAAAAA
Organism: Viscum album; assembly: GCA_963277665.1. Taxonomy (NCBI): domain Eukaryota; kingdom Viridiplantae; phylum Streptophyta; class Magnoliopsida; order Santalales; family Viscaceae; genus Viscum; species Viscum album. Next base: position 7,346,410 of record OY728129.1, read on the forward strand.
TCATAAACATTGTCTACTAATACAGAGGATGAGTGTGAACTGAATTAAAAAAATGAATTCCCTTATATGTGGTATTGGAACGGATGAATTCAACTACGTATCGCAATACCCAACATTATTTGAATTGTTGAAAAAAAATATCAGTAGCCTATGAAGGTACTATCAATGTTTGGAAAATCAGATATGCTACAATGAAATAAATTTTTGATTTTTTACATTGTATGATATTGAGAGAATCAAACAGACAAATAGAAGGCTGACAGAAATTGTTAATAGTATAACATATTTTTGGGAGTATATCAGTCAACCTGATCTTGTTGTGTATCTTATAAGAGTTCTACCTACCATGTGGAATGGGAATTATATTTTAATCTACCAATCAACACCTGTCAAGAATCTGACAATGTGAGAATTATTAGAACCATAAAGATGTATGAGGATTAAATAGACTATGAATTTGATGACCACAATGTCTTAGAAAATAAGTATAAAATGTTTTCAAAAGGGTTGTGCCAAAATAAGAATAGAAAACTAAAACAAGAAGAATGAAATTTAAGATATTCTGACTCCGAAGTTGAGCTGGTTCAAATAGCTAGAATATTATGTTAATTTTATATGAAGAATTGAAGATTCAGATGAATCATAAAAATGCTGAGAAAGTCTGATGGGAAGTATGATGTTAAGAGTCCATAAAATTGGGTCATATAAGACCATATTGTCTTCAATTGGAATAATAAAAGAGAATGATATAAAATAATTATCACTAGAATGATGATTATAAAAAACATAAAAAAAGATCTTTGAAATCTACTTGATGTGTTTCTGAAGAACCTAGTGGACCATAAATCTCAAATTCATAGAGGGATTAATCAAATATGAAATCTATTATTCTCTTTATGGACGATGAAGAGAATGAAGAGTCATACTATTCATCTGATTCTGAATCTAGTTACTGAAATGATAAATGGACTCCTAATTTTTATATTTTAGAAGAAAGATATGAATGTATAATAAATAAAGACAAATAAATAAACAAATATTCATAATTCAATTTTAAAATAATGGTACACTTTATAAAAACATCATCAATAATTAATTAAGATATTAATTCATCTATTAAAAATTATACTAATCATGAAAATTACATTAAAAAACAATACGATGAAGTAAGATATTATAAATGTGTTTCACTTATATTTAGAAAAAGTTAAAATGATCTAAAATAAATTATTGGTTATAATTTAATTAAAAACAATGATTTGGTATAGGTAGTAATGGTGAAAACCCTATAACGTAAAAAACTATTTTTTCTTGGTTCAAACAGAAAAAGGATGTATACTATTAAATGTTTTTATTTCGGTACTAATGGACAATGATCTAATAAAATATATTCATTAAAACCTCAATTATTTGGTTTCATAAACATTCATTATTCAAAAAAAATATCTTATTATAATTATAATAGTTATTATCTAAATAGAAATTTTGAGATTTATATGTCTTTGATAGGTAACACTGTAGGACCCAAAAAGATATGGGTACTAAAACAAATCCTTCTTTAATGTGAACATTTAGGTAATAGGAAAATGGAGTGGAAAAGATATATGTTATATGGACAGTGGATGTTAAAGAATCTTGAGTAGAAATTCATCAAAATTCTATACTCTGCCTAAAATAGATGGAGGCCTAATCACATTTGATAAAGATTCCAATGAAAAAATTATTGGACTTGGAACATTTATAGATTAAAATACCATATAAATTAATAAACTACTATATGTACAAGGGTTGAAGCACAATATGATAAGTATATCTCAACTCTATGATAATAAAAACAATGTTAATTTTTCTAATAAATACTTTTTTTTGTTATAAATAATTTACATAAATTATGAGAACTTATAAAAGATAGTCTCTACACATTTGATTTAAGTGATTTCTATAAAGAGAAAGTGAACTGTTTATCTGCTATAGTAAATGTGTCATGGAATTTGAATAGAATACAAGTTCAATTTAATATGTTTTCATTAAATAATTTATTTAAGAAACAATTTTTTTTCTGATTTACCTTGTCTGAAATTTGATTATCTTATATTAGGTGATGCATTCCAGATTGGAAAGCAATAAAAATCATCCTCCAAATATGTTATCAAAATAACTACATTAAATCCCATAAAATATATTCATAAGGATTTTTTAGAAAATGTTTTAAAGAATATTTTTATGGTATATTATATGTATATGTTTTAGTTGATAATTATTCTAGATTTACTTGGGTATATTTTCTAAAACTAAAAAATGAATATTTTTCTATTTTAGAATGATTTTATAAAAGAGTAGAAAGTGAAAAATGATTTAAGATATGTTCATCAAGATGTGATCATAGTGGAGAATTTTATAATACAAAATTTTATTCTTTTTTCTAAAATCTAGATAATAATAACACCTTTTATACAATAATAACACCTCCAAAAAATGGAATTGTAGAACAATGAAACATAACTATTAAAAAATTTCTAAAACAATGTTGAATGTATAAAGTCATTTAACCTTCTTTTTGGAAGAATATGTATGCACAATATGTTATATTACAAATAGTGTTTTAGTTTATGCTATTTTAAAAAATACACCTTATGAAAAGTAGAGTAACCGAAGGCCTACGGTAAAATAATTTAAGATATTTGGTTTCAAGGCCTAGAATAAGTTCACAGAGGATAATATTTTAAAGATTAATCCAAATATTGATGATGTAATATTCTTAGGATATTTTGTAATTTATAATTCTTATATAATATTTATTAAATAGTCAATAACTATTGAAGAATAAGTTTATGTGTTGTTTGATGAAAATAATACTTTTAATTAAGTAAATGATTAAATAGATGATGCTAAATATTCATCTAACAATATGTGACTTGAGTACATGACTATTTTGGAAAATATAAAATAAAATTTTGTCCAGTTCAGAATAACATGATACTGATGAACCTAAAAGTACGCATCCTAGAAAGAATAAAATTCAGAAGGATAAACTATTAGAAACTATTACAGGACAACTAGATATATGAATAAAAACTAGGAGATGTTCAGGAAACCTAGTATAGTATTCTTCTTTTCTATCTCATCTAGATCCTATGACATTTAATGAATCCTTTTAAATATGATTTTTAGTTGTTAGAAATTCAAGACGATATAAATCAATTTAAAAGAAACAATCATTGGAAAAAGAGAAATGGAAAATGAATTATATAGTTATAAGAACTAAATGAGTCTTTAGAAATAAACAATATGATTAAGGTATTATTACTAGAAAAAATCCAAACTATTAGCTAATGAGTAGAATCAAGAAGAAGGTGTAAATTATGATGAATATTTTTCTATCATAGCGAGACTTGTATCAATTTAAATTCTTTTATCCTTTGAATCTCATATGAATTTTAAATTATATCAGATTGATATAATATCATCTTTTTTAATGGATATCTATTAGATGATGTTTACGTTCAGCAACCTTCTTTTTTTGAAAATTCTAAAAATCCACATGTTGTTTTTAAACTTACTAATGTTCTATATGGCCTTAAACAAGCATCAAGATCTTGGTATGAATGATTAAGGTCATTTAATTTGAAAAATTGGTTCACTGTTGGTTTGGAAGACCTAATAATATATAATAAAATAATTTTTTCTAATTAATATTTAGTTAAATTATATTGTGATGATGCAATTTTGGATTAACAACTAAAAAACATTGCAATTATTTTTTAGAACTTATTGAAAAATAATTTGAAATGAGAGTTATAGGAGAATTAAATCATTTTTAGGACTTCAAATTTGTCAAAAATAGTTTGGAATTTTTTTTTAAAAGTAAAAACAATATTGATTAATTGAAAAAGATTGGTCTTGAGAAAAAAAAATTCACCTCCCATGTGTACTAATATTACACATGACTTGGATGAATCTGGAAAACTAGAGGAAAAAAAGTTATATATAGGTATTAATGGATGATTACTATTTCATACTTCTAGATGACCTGATATTATATTTTCAGTATTCCTTTGTGCTAGATATTAAATAAATCCAATAGAATACCATTTTGCGATTATAAAAACGATTTTTAAATATTTAAAAGGAATAGTTTTTTAACCCCTTAATTATTGAAAAAAATGATTTTTATTTATTATTATATTAAGATATAGATTTTATAGTATGTAGATTAGATAGAAAATTTACTTCAGGATGTGTTACTTTTTAGGAAAATATTAGTGTCATGGACAAGTAATAAGAAACAGTTAGTTGTACTATCAATAGCTGAAACATAATATGTATATGTAGGTAGTTATTGTGTACACATGATGTGGACAAAAAACCCTTAATGTAATTTGTAAATAATTTTAATAATACACAAATTTTAGGGGATAATACAAGTACATTAAATATTTGAAAAATATCCATAAAGTTACACAAGAACTATGCATATTTATTGTAGACATCAATTTCTAATAGATCTTGTTATTAAAAAGGATATATCTTTTGAGTTTTCCAATACTAAATTCTAATTACATAATATTTTAATAAACCTCGTCCCACTTTATGTTTTTATTTTATTAAGGTGGAGTTAGGTTTATATAATTTTTAATTAAATTTTTTATTTATTTTATTTATTTTATTTTGTTTAATTTATGCGTATTTAGTTTCATTAAATATTTTTAAATTATATTATTTTTATATAATTTTATTTTAGATAATATATGTTATCTTAAATTTATTTATTCCACATAATAATTATGGTTTTGAAAGAATTACCTTTCGACACAAGAAATGAGAACATTTGTTAATTTTTTGAAACCATTCATTTTCCCAACCCCTCGTCTTCTAAATCGTGTTTAACCAAAACTAGAAAAACAATTTATTTAACATACCCTCAATATTAGTTTATTCTTCCAAACCCTTTTAGAATTGAACCTCAGATGTTCATATCATTAAGAATGGCTAAATCCTATAGAATTGATAAAGGAGAAGTAAGAGAATAAAAATATCCACGAATTTTAAGTAAAAGTGTTCTTCATGGAAATGTTATTGATTTCGAATGGTTATGCTATATGAACATACTTCTGAAGGAAGAACTATAATATCATGGACTCTAGACATATTTCATTGACATAATATCAAAAAAATTCTGTGAGGTAGAACTCAATTGTATTTTATAGAGTGAACAATTTATTTTCCGAGATACTAAGGATATGAATTTTTCTAGTATCAAAGATTAGAATTTCACTATTGTTTATACTAAGGTTATGAAGAATCTAAACTGGACACATGAAAGAGATTTCCATTTTTACCCTATATTGAATAGAGAAAATGACCTTTCTTCCAAAGATGTTATGCCTTTTCTATTCAACTCAATACATATCAGAAAGATGTTTTTTATGATTTATAAACTAAACCTACGATTCAGGTGAAATTTATTTAGACTAGAATAATAATAATGATGGATGAGACAGAGAAAATCCTTTACCAAGTCATTTATATCATGTATCATTTTCTTTAGTAATATAAAAATAAATTTCCCAAGGTATTTATTTAGATATCTTCATTACAGTTGTTCACCAGATAAGAAAAAAAATATCTAGATGGATGGGTAACTTCATAGATTTTGTTTAAGATAAATATGATAAGACTAGTTGAGGAAGGATTAAAATGTCCTCATAGTAATGTTTTTAATGGTTAATCATTATAAATACTTGTATTTTCTTGGAGCACTGTCTAAGGGAAAAAATTCATGTTGTTTGTGAGGAAGAATAGAGCTCATGATCTATTTCATGTGGGGGGGGAAGCTGCTGTTCCAAACGAGGAATAACATAACAACGAATAGATGAATTTTTTCAACCATCAAAGATAACGCTTATATTAAACACTAATGATAAATAATAAGAGGTAGAAAAATGTAAAGAATGACTTTTTATGAAAACTAGAAAAAGATATGCTCTTTATGTTGAAGATAGAATGTTGGCTTCAAGATAAGAAATATACTCAATTCATTTGGAAGAGACTGTTGTGGATGAAGAAATTTATGTGGAGAGTCAAGTTAGGGAGCTTGCGATTGTGCCTTTAGTGAGTGAACAAGTAAAAGAGAAAATTATGGTTGAAATAGTTCAAGAACAAAATATTCCATTTAAAAATGATTAGTCAATGTTTGTTTTTGAAGATGTTAATGAACATGGAGATGTTCCAGAAGTGAAACTTTTACAAGAATCTGTTATAGAAATTCATCTTTTAATGGTTCATCAGATTGGGGGATAGACATCTCATTTTTTTGGTGGGCATACTAATGTTTTAGATAATCAGTCCTTTTCATGTAAACAATATGTAATAAAATATTATCATATCCCATTCCTAATAAACATGAAAATCAAAATAATAATTTAGATGATGGGATATATAATTCATTATCACAACAATTTATTGATGTTGTGATTAAATTGAATAAGTCTCTATAATGGAATGCCAATCTATAGTAGGAACTAGAATTTTCAATGAAAAAGACTCAAGAGAATAATGAGAATACTGTATCTAGAAGATATTTTGAATCCTTCAAAAGAGACTTGTTAAATATGATTTTGAAGATCGGGTCATAATCTATGTCAAAAATAGATTTTTCAGAACAAAAATTGTACTTGGAATGTTATTTTGAATCAATGAATGATTCAGTGAATAAGAAATTTTCATCATCTCCTACACCTACAACAAGTCCAGATTCAATAAGATGACTTCAAGCCATTACATCTGTTATAGATGATATAAATTTTTGACTATAGTATCTTCAATTCAAAATCTCTTCTCTATCAGCTTTTTGAAAAATAAAAAAAATTATTAGATATGATTTTACACAAGGAGATAAAAGCATTAGATTGATGTTGATCATGTTTTTATAGAAGTTAGAGATGGTCATGAAGAACATTGAAAGTGTTTAAGTGTTTCAGAAAATGAACATTATGGCGACTTTATATGTAAATAATGATGCTAAGAAGTTGTTAATTCATCTTGAATATTGTTTGATGAAGAAACTAAGATTTCATATATCTGATCTGATAGACATTTTTTAATCCATACAAAATTCTCACCCTTCCAATCCATTCCATTCTTTTTCATCCATACATTGACCCACACCAATGATATTTCTCCTCCCAGTTACAATCTATATGTTATTATTTCCTTTATTAATCAATGATTTTTTTATCTGTATATGACATTTCATTATTTTATCTACTTATTTTTTTGCTCTATAGCCAAAATCCATTTCCCATTATTTGTTTCAGTTAATTAAAACATTTAACTCTCATTTAGTTCAATATTAAATTTGTTTTAATCTGTATCAATACATTCATTTTGATATCAAAAATTGGGATAAATTTTAATAAACACAACATTTCATACATTTGAGAAATTTAAATATTCCATATTTATTTAATAAATAATTAATTTTCATTTTGTAGAAATTAGATGACACAACAGTTTATTTAAATAAATTCATAACTTTTATTGAAGAGAGTATTTGGGGGACAATTCAAATATTTCTTCCTTATTGAAATAATTCTATCAAATTGAAATTATTTCCTTTTATTGTTTTCAAAATATTAAATTATTTTTTCGACAATTAAAATATTAATTAATTATTTTTTATCATCAAAAGCGGGAGATTTTTTGGAATGTATTGTCTCTACAATACACTATAAATATTAATGATTTTGATGTTCACAAATAACATTTTTTGTTTTACTAATGATTTTATTTTGAGTTTATCTCAATAAATTTATATTATTTATTAATTATTTTCTTGAAATAGTATTCAATTATTTCTTTGTGAGAAATAATCATTAATGTGTTCATAACTCTCTTAAGCGTACCAGGGAAACACTAATAATCATTTGTCGTTTAGTAGAAACAATATTCATTTAATTAATTGAATAATGATACATATAGAAACAACCTTATGTTCATGTTGAATGATTAGCTCGTATCGTTAATCAACATTACCTTTGATGAAATGTCTAATTAATAAATAGTACATTTAGATAAGTACCTCACATTTTATAGAAAGAAAAATTACGGTTAAAGAACCCTACATATGTAGAGAACATTACAAATGTATAGATCATCATCTTTAATTTTATGATCAAACATACATTGTTAACCATGAATTTGGAAAATTGGCTGAATGGGTGATCAATGTTTCGTTTATAGTTCTATGCTGATGTGGATAAAAGTATGGATCATCAACCATATATTATTAAGATGAACCCGAAATATTTTATAGTGTCTTTTTTTGAAAAATCCTCACATTTAATTATCATCATCGAAAATTTTAATTTATGCCTTTAATGCAGTATTTTGCAACAGTGTTTGTGGAAATTCAGGGGGATATAAAACCTGATTTCAGTAGATTTAATGCTCATTTATAATTATTTAATGTGTTGTTTATAACATATATTTTTTATCATATTCTTAAAGGATGTTATGATTACTCAAAGATGTATTGTTTAAATTTGAATTTAGAAATTTTATAAGGCATCTTTTTTAGATCTGAAATATTCATATGAGATATATTGTTATACATTTCATTCTATGTCAGCTTTTTTTATATGACTATCTATATATTTCTTGGCTGTATATTTAATTATTATTCTTCAATATTTCATATAAAATTCATTTCACTGCTATAGTGATCATGAATCTCAAATTCAAGGGAAAAATTTGGAAGATATTAGTGTTCCAATATGGAAGAATGATGCTTTGTTTTATATTTTTAAAATCAAATAATACTTTTATAACATGATCTATTCAAATATATTTCAAGATTATTTTTCTTGTGAAAAAATGATTCATCTTTTATCAGTTTCGTGTTGCTGCAATTGTGAGTAACATCTATTTGTAACATAACGATATCTTATTTATCGTCTATTTCTACTACTCGTGTTCAGTCGTGGTGGAGTGTCAGTTTCTCACACTATGTTGCAGTTTTATCGGTTCCCTATAAAAGAACCATATGGCTCTACTTTGTATAACTATGTCTGTAAGGGTGAAAACTGCATGCACTCAGTTGTGGATCTGTCTTATGATATGAAGACCTTATATTGAAGATAACCCTTCCTCATGAGAGAGTGATTTTTTGGAGTGTACTAGGCGACCTTCATTTCCGAATCACTATAAATTGGCGGTCCTTTCTCTCGGTTCCTTATCTACTACATACATATTACCATACAGAAACATCCCCACCTCTACATATTGTTAATGTGAATTTAAATAACTGTTAAATTCTTAAAAGAACACAATTAACATCCTCTTGTGTTATCACTGTAGATATTCTGACCTAACAAATAACTCTACTATTCGTTGAATCTAATGATTTAATAAAAGTCAATCTAATTATTTTCGTTGAAGATATCCAAAATTAATTACATGATTTAGAGGTAACACTCATCAATGATAAGTTTTGTATTATTTCATTATGAACCAAATGAATTATTCTTATATAATAATTATATAAAATACCAAAATAATAAATATAATGATATTGTCTTTTGTTAATGATAAAACATAAACTCAGAAAAACTATAATCAAATGAGATAAACAATAATCGTTTGTGTCTATGACGGAAAACCACGTGGGGAACTGATGTGGTTCATTCATCCATTATCATCCTTAAATGTAATAATAATAATGGGTATAAAGTCTATATATATTATATTTATAATAATAATATTTTTTATATTTTATGATATTTTTATATAACACATACCTTTATGCATTTGAGTTTTTTGTAATACAATAACATCCTTAGGGGATGTGTTGAGTACCCACTCTTCAAAGCGACGTGATTCCTTCAAGACATACATGGAATTTATTAATAAAATTTTTAATAAAAAATATGTTATATATTACAGAAATATGATATAGTAATTATAATTCACATATATTTCATTTAATTTTCATTCTTGGAATATAATAAGAAAATAGAATCTATGTTCTTGCATACGTAGAACTTACTCTTTCTATGAACAATTAATTTCATTTCATATCACTATATTTGGTGGATTACTATAAATTAAAATTTAATTAGTATATATTATATCTATATCATTATATACATTCTGATATTATTCAATCGTTATCTATTTATGAATAAAAAAATAACAAGTCAAATAATAATCAAACAATAAGGTAATAAAGAACTGAAATAATAAAAATAAAAGAATTTTATTAACAAAAATGTGATGATATGTTATTAAATTAACATATGTTATATTATAAATATTAATATATATTTTTATCAGATCAAAACATGATTAAATACATTATAATGGAGGATGAATTATGTTCATCCAAAAGGAATCGTAATGTTGGGGGATTTCTAGTGTCAGTTTGACATCATTAAGACTTATTCCAAATTCGACACCCATTTTTATTATATGGTGTACATACATGTGTATGAAATAATATATAATTAATTAAATTTTTTTCAGAATATTTAATTTTTTAATTAGTTTTACTATTTCATATGTCTCATGAAACGAATGTTACTCTAGTAGTGGTGGATCTATTATAAATTTACATTCCATTGAGGAATATTTGTTATTATACACCAAAAAATATCAATGTTGTTGTTATAATGCCCATTTTTCTTATTAAATATCATTTTTCACTCATAATTCATTGTATTTTTTGTTTGAATTATAAGTATATTATACAGGGGTTTTTTACTGAAAATTATCATGTAGTAAAAGTTATATTTTCACTATCAATTTATTTTTTGATTGTTATCTATAACATGAAATAATCTATTTATTTTAATCAGTGTAATTTGTATTTAAATTAAATAAAAATTTCTTTTTTAATTCATAGTATTATTTTTATACTATATATTATTTTTACATACATTGTTTCATTGATTGTTATTTGATTAAATAAGAAAAAATTCATAAATCTATATGGTTTACTTAATAAAATTATTTTATTTGGATAATTGAATATGAAATTATTCAATTATTTTAAATATGATAATTTATATGGAAACACACTACATTGTTGCAGATTGATTAATTCAAACCCCACAATACATTAGTAGTCCGATGAGATGAAATTTATTTAGTCAAGCCCTACACATTTTTTTGTATGATTTAAACCACCTTCTGAATGGTCTTCACATTAGAGTCAAGGTTTTTCAATACAAATTGGTTTTTACCCATTGAGATTCAAAATGTATTTTGAGGGCTCTTAACTGTAAAGGGGTTATGTATTAGAGAAATATGATTTCCAATAATTTTAAATTTCCATTATTCACAATTCTATTATTATTATAAATAACAACGCCACTATGGATAAAAACATATAGACTCATATCACTGTAAAATTATAATTAAAATGAAATAAGATTGTTGTTATGTTCCTTTCCATATTTTTGATTCTCTTAATTCCAATTTTATTGATATAGGTAATATTTTAATAGTTATTACTATTTCATTTTGATTATAATCAATTATTCATTTTTTATTCTGTTTTACTTTACCCTTTGACATATGTTTATGTCACCATTACTTTCCACCAATTACAAGGATTCATTAATGTGTTTTATAAGTGATATAAAGATCAACTCAACGTTGAAATTTTTTATGCAGAAATGAAAATATATATGTTGTAATTGTGTTTATTCATGTGTATCTATATTTACAAAGACAAATAAACTATACTGTTCATTAAACTTTAATTTAATTGTATCTAATTACAATGTAATGTTTGCAAGAATTGGATTTGGGCTACTAGGGTTAGGTCTATACATCACATGATCTAGAAACATTACAAAGGATATTCTAACTAATGAAATGATCACATAGTGTATCAATAATTATAGAATTCTTAATTTTAGATGACTAATCACTCGAGATAAATCCTCAACATAGTTACTATCATAATATTTCTTTAATAATGTTTATGTCTATGGGTATAAACCTATTTGATTTGGTTAACTAATTCACCTCAGGAGATAATCATTTTATGCATGGGTTTCCATTAACCAGTACCTGAACTATACAATTTGGTAAAAATAATTTAACATATATTTATTATTTGATTTAATTTATAAACTATATTCATATTTAATGTAATTATTTAGTAAAAGACACATATTTAATAATATTCCACCATGTAATAAAATAAATTTTAAAAAAACACCTTCATTAAAAATTGTATATAGTATAGGAAAAAATAAAATCAATCATGATAATTTGTGAATATAAATGTGAAATTTAATTTATTGTGGGAAATTATTACCAGAAAATGATTGTTTTAATAAAATGTTAACAAAAACAAATGAATGTGAGATTGTCCAATAACTTTTACCACATGGTAATTTTATAGTAAAATCTTCATGATTAAAATAATTAATGATTAAAAAAGTACATATCATGAATAATGTTTTATTTATGATAACACAAGTCAATGAGAATTATATAAGCTATTTAAAATATAATTGGCTCATAATAACATATAATTCTTAATGAAATGTAAATTAAGATGAAATCCCTTAACTTACTCTTACTTTTGGATATATATGATATTAGCAAATTTATTACATATTTAAAAATTTTATTAACTTATTCCTTAACAATAAATTTCTTAATAAGGATTTATATTAACCATTTATAACATTTTACCGTCCCTTTGTTATTAATATCTCATTATTTTCACCGTTTGGGTGTTATTTTCATTGTTTTTTTAGTGTGTTTTCACATTATATTATTTGTTCATATTACAAAGATCAAGATTTTCACATTTAATTAATATAAAACATCATTTAAATATAAAATATAATCATTATATATATTTATTCATCTATAATATTTGGTGATTGGAAATGAAATACACCGTTCAGGGAATCAGTTTGTCACACGTTCGCATAAATATGGATTCCATTTCCATTTCATATTGAAAGTAAGATAATTAAATACTATATATATATATATATTTTCATTACAGTGTAATTTTTATGCCCTATATATAAAAATAAATTATAAAAACCATACATAATATTTTTTTGTAATTAACGGAATATCCATATCAAATCGTGATGCAATATTGTTTTATACACACAAGTGACATAAAAGTATTCACCAAATATAGATAGCATAATGTTTTTTGTGGTATAATAATTTAAAAATAATTATAATATGAGAAATTTAATATATATCATATATAAATGTCTGTTTTCCCTCTGTCATTATTTCGAACCATTAAAATTGGTAATGAAAAAAATAAATGACAATAGATCATCGGGAGTTACTCTACCATAAACACAAATGTTGATTTAGTAACCCATATGAATAATGTGGGTGATGTCATAAGATGTTCCATTTAGAGGAAATAGTATTATTATATTGACGTTAATAATTTTATTATATAATCAATGTATAATAGTAATTAAATTAGGAGGAGAAAAAGGTGAAATAAAAAAGCGTTAAGAATCACATGACCTTTTCTTAATTTATCTTCTTTATCTTTTCAAAAATAACATGATCAGTTGAAATTATTCCAAAAAATGTTTCTTATATGATGGGTTGTAATTTGGGTAATGATTTTGGTAGATCTATGCTGTCTGTAATTTTTTTTGAGAGTAAAGGAGTGAGTGGACTATGTTCCTTTTTACAGTTGATAATAACATTAATTATTGTAAATTTTATAAATTATTAACTATTGTGATGTCAACCATACCTGAAATGGAAAAAATATTGATAAATAAATATGGGGAGGGATTTTATGGTCGAAAAAAACAAACAATAAAATAAAATATAATCATTTTTATCATTTATTCATAAGACATTACTTTTACCCAATATTATCATTTTTATTTATACCAAGTTAACACGTTTTCTAACGAACATATGTTATCCCATAATATTAAACTAATGTAAGAAATAAAATAATGTTTATACCCACAAATTATATATATTATATATAATTTTTTAAACAAAAATATCATTTTTAATGAAAATAAATTTAGAAATAAGCACTTATAATGTGTAAAAACATTACCTTAAACAATAATATAATGACATATTTTTTACAATTCATGGGTCACTATGTTTATTATAAATTATTAATTTCTCAATGAGTATAATATATTTTATATTTATTTAAATTTAAAAATCTCATGGAATAATATTTATTTTATTATTTGATATCATTTAATAAAATATATCTTTTCATAAAATACCAATAATGTCAATTTTTACATTCATAAATTAAAATGAATTTACAAATATGAATAAAATTATTGTATTTCATTATATTAAGTAGAAAACATATTTAATTGATATAATAGTCTAAAAAATTAATGGACAATCGAAATTATTTTATTTTTCCACCCATTTAACAACTTTCCTTATCATTTTTACTTAATTAATAACTAAATAAATATTATATTAGAATTTGTTTTGTATTTAACGTAAATAATTTATTTTAAAAAATTAATGATATTATGTTGAAATGAAAAAACATATCTATTTTATAATATAATATATATGACAGAACCAATGCGGTTTTTATTCATATACCAATGCTTTATGGATTTAAAAAACAATGATGTTATCTTTTGGTATTTTTCCTTACATTGCAAGTTTTATAGGTCAGTTACATTGAAAATATTCCCTAAAACACATAAAACACAAAAAATGTCATAAGAGTTGAAATTGGTATAGATAATTGGTGTTAATAATGTTTAGCTTATCCCCGCATATTATGATCCTTCTTTAACCAGTAAGTAAACTCATTTTTACATTAATCACATTAATTAATTTTAACTACTTTTACTAATCATTATGGTAAAAAATTATTGTGAATATATTAAAATTGAATATTATGATGAGTTAGAATATTGAATTCAATTTTCAAATTTAATTCATAGAAGTTTTAAAAAATTAAATTAAATTTATTAATTTTGTATAAATTAGTAAATCAGGTTTTGAGTTGAAAATATTCAAAAGCATGAAATTTTTTTATGTGAAAATTTAATATAAAGAATACTAAAATGACATATATTTTGGTATATGTTATTATATTTTTCTAAAATAAAGATAAATTTATATCACATTATTATTTAAAATTATAAATTATTCAAATGAAAATGATGAATACAATTAATATTCAATATTTTTCACTATCCATGAAAAAATGAGTCCTCATATTAATATTGCAAAAACAAATATTGTAATATACTTTTTATATTGATCATTAAAAAATAACTTTTATATTATCAAATATGTTTTATAAAATTGGTACAATATAATTTCCAATAATTTTATCCAATCATGGTTAAACCTCCTTTTATAAATATGTACTTTTTTAGATGACAATTAATTTTCTTCTAAAATCACTATATTCATTTATAATCAATATATAACTAATAAATATGTGTTATATATATATTCATAATATATTTGTTAATATCCATAACCACAATTCCAATGCTTTGGATGTAACTGTCATAAAATTATTTAAAATATATTTTTTGCTTGAAAAAACACCGTCTGAATTATATCGTAATCTATCAAAGATACTCATTGTTTCATGGATAACACTTTAAAATTTATGTTTTTTTTTCAAATACACAATTGAATTTATATTATTTACTTATAATTTCTATGTGTCACATTAACTATTTATTTAAAAATATTTTATATCATGTATGTTTTTACCAACCATAGCCAACTAAGTTGTAAAAAAATACATTTAAATTATTCATTGGATCCATGGTATATGTATATCTTTATTGATTTGGGTAATTATAATTCACATAAATATTATTATATTTATATTTAATGAATGTAATATTATTTTCTGTAAATATATTATCTATATCCGAATAGATTGTATAGCAAAAAAATTGTGGTATCATATATCATATATCAAATCAAAATATGATCACTTATAAGAAATATGAAAAGATAAATGGTATAAAAATATTTATTCCATTATATACGCTATAACTCTTGTCATGTATATTATTTTGGTTATAGGGTTAGAAAGAACACCCCTAATGAATTATTTCTTATATGTATGAATGATGATTTTCCTGAACATTCCCATATTGTTATTTTTGGAACCACATTAGAAGTGAAATTTCAAGTCATTTCTATCATAAGGTTATTTGTTTATAATTCATTAGTATGCGATAAAGGAAATAAGTGAGGATGTTTATTTAATGTGGGGATAATGTAATACCATAATATTTTGAATTTGTTTCTATATAATTTTTTTTCCAAATAGAACGATTGATATAAAAAAATTAAAATTAGACCGATAATATTTGATGAAAATTGATAAGAAGTATTAAGGAAATAAAATATGTGGTGAATAAAAATTATATTAATAAATTCTAGTTAATTTTATTGATTAGCTTAACCTAATATATATATAATTTTTATAATAAAATCTGTGTTAATATACATTTATTTTTTCCCTAAATGAAAATTTTTTTACATTGAAGAATTTAAATAATGAAAATTAAAATTAATTTTTTAATTTAGTAAACCAAAATTAGTTGTAGGTGATTTTTAGATTGATGAAATAACCTATTATTTTTTATATTTTCCATCAATATTTATCAATATGTGAATAAAAGGAATTTTTTTGGTTTATATTTTATAAAAAAAAATTGAGTAATTCCTTATCATTGATTATTTGAAGTTCAATTCTTCATTGAAAAAAATATTTTATAATTATCAGGTTAATAGAGATTTTATAATACAAATATTTATGTCATTATAAAGTAAGATAACTAAAATCATTGACTCTTGTTAAACACACATCATTCATTGGAATATATACTTGAATTTTGTTGGAATAATTATGATGAATTATTATATGATCATTGAATTGAAATAAACGTGATAGTGGTCATTGGTAAATGCACATTGTTTACAATAGGAACAAATTTTGAAAATTAGTTTCTATATGAAGGATATGTTATAAATGTTAAAATCTCAAAAATACATTTTTTGTTATAAATAATATATAAATATGAAAATAAAATTTTATTGGAGAAATTTGTTGAGGATTCATGGGAATCACACATATATATAGTAAGGGTTTTCATAATAATTATAAAAAAATACTAATACCATATTAATATTGTTGAGGAGGTTCATTGGTGAGTTACCTAAATTTAGGTAGAGTTTAATGGAAGAATGTTCTATTATAATGGTGTATGGGTTCTGTAAGAACCCGGTTTGTGGCTATAGAAAACTTTGGAATATTTTGGATGTTATTCCAGAGCAGCGCCTTCAGACGACGTGCGATTCTGAGCCCTAGTGTGGCTGGAATGAAATTTTCAGGGTGTTCACACTGAGAATGCCAAATAAATAGGATAACTCATAAATGCTGATCCGGATCAAATGTTTGAGTGTACGGATAGGTCAGGAATGGTATGTTTACCCTAGTAACTGCATAAAACATGTCGTCGCGGGACGTTTGGACCCCGTACTCGGTATCGGAGCATGAAACAAATAAATTAAATAATTATTTTATTTTTTTAATGGATTAACTCAATTATCTCTTAAATTGTTGCTTGGATTGGAAAAAAAAGTCACCGTTGATTTCGGAGCGTGACGTTTACCCTAGGACGTGTGTAAGTTTCATGGGCACCAGCCATCTTTTAAAATTAGCCACAGGGGAGTTTTTGTAATTTGGAGACCTCAGGCGTTGAGTTTAATAACTTTTGAACGTGGCCTCAGATTAAAATTCTAGGACCACCGTTGTGCTCGGGAGGTGGTGTTTACTCCAGTGGAGGTTAAATCTTGATTGCGTTGAGGGTTTTGGATACAGGTGTTTTCAGGGGTCGAGTTTTAATTAAAGAGTTTATTTGATTAAACTCTTATCTCCCTATCCCCCACTCTCATTCCACCCCTGGTGAAACCTCCTCATCCTCAACCTCTCCTCCCTTTCTCCTTATCCTCCCTCCCACGCAAGGTGGAAGTGGCTCGGCAAGGTGCAGATCGTCGCGAAGCGTCGGGCTTCGCCCAAGAGGTTGAATCATGCATTTTATATTTTTCCCACTTCCTTTGAATTCATATATTTGCATCAAATTGACGATTGATTGTCGAACAAAGCCCTTAAAGGTGTAGTAAACTTTCTAAGATTCCTGACCCACATTTTGGTTTGAAAATCTGAGTTCCGACGAGTCTGGGAGCATCTATCGAAGATTGCGGGGTTTGCGGTGTTTTGGGTGTTTTCCGGCGATTTCAGCCAGATCCAAGGGTAGTCTGGCCATCGCAGGTTGTAGGCCACAGCAGCTCGGAGTAGCAGGAGGAAGCACGGGATTCTTCCAGTGGAGGTGGCCGCACGGTTCGGGGAGCCGGCGAGCGCAGGCGGCCGCGGGGCGTCGCGGTGGAGTGGGGTGCCGAGGCACGGGCTGCGAGGGTGTCAGTGCGGCAGGAGGCAGAGGTATGTCGCGGGGTCATCGGCAGCAAGCGACAGTGTGTCGGTGATGTGGGGAGGGACCGACTTCGGCTGGTTATTGCGGGAGGAAGACCCCGGGTCTTCGTGACACTGGCAAGGAGACAAGGGACCCGCGCTTCGCAGGTCACGTAGGGAAACAACTGGTATGGGCGATGCGGGCGTCAAATTCACATGCCGTCTGTGGAGATGTGTTCCTTAGACCGAGGAGTACTTGTTGAGATTGTTTCAGGGGGGGGGTTTAACTCATGAAACAAGGGGCTCGATGCTTGTCACAACGTTAAATGGACGAGCGTTTTTCTCAGGGCTTCCTGTTTTAGACGGCACAGACACATCTGATGTCTGTTTTGTGTGCCGTATGTGGCGTTGGAACCCAGAAACTAATCCAAAGTTTCCCAGTGTGGTTTAGGGTGTTGAAACTGGTGTTGAGGTGTGGGCCCCACAACCCGTCTTTTGAGCTGCGTGCAACGTTTCGTAACTTTTCCATCGGACATCCGTTCGGGGCGTGCGAGTAGTCAATTCTGAGTGTTTTTTCAAGGGCATTGTAATGGCTCTATCGTCCCTCCTCAGTTATGCACCCCAGTGCGGGCCCATGCGATGTCCATTTCGAGAGTTGGCGGTGATTTCCTGCTTTATCACTGGGTGTCCGTCTCGGACAAGTGATTAGTTAAACTTGTGTACTTTTTTGAGAGGATCTCAATGGTGTGATCTGTTCGTGGAACTTCGGGACTGGGATGCAGGTCCCATGTAGCACCGCTCATGTGCGGTGTGCCGTAATGCATCCTTTTCTATGGGTATTTGTGCCACTGAAGTGAGTAGTCCTTTTGACGTGTTCTCCCGAGGGGATCGCAATGGTGCGATGCGCCCGACTGATTTTGGGGTCGAGGCTCGGGATCATGGGATGCCGTTCGGGTGTAAAGAGATTTTGGAGGATTTTTACATCAGATATCTTTTTGATGGTAGTAAGTGGTCTATCTCACATGTTTTTTCGTGGGGATTACAATGGTGTAACCTGTTCAGGCATGCAGAGCCTCTTGTGTGATCTTATTAAATGTAGAAATATGAAATGTGTACCGGTGGTGGTTTATCCTGCGGTGTTTGTAGGGAACCCTTGGCATGGGATCACATTCATTCTTGGGAGAGTGATGTTGGAGTTCTTAGAGATTTGGTTGGTCGTTCTTCAACAGTTGAGGTGGCCAGTTGGAGTTGTTACATTTACGCCCTTCGCGTTGACGTTAGGTGCCGTTTGCACGATATCCATTGGGCTGGAGATGTGGCATACTCTGGGAGTATTCGATAATGCAGGGAGGTACATGTGGATATTTGTATCTGAAAATGTTTGTGCGCTTGGTTGGGGTTGACTTGGGGCCACACGTCGTGTGGGCCCCATATGTGTGTCGTGTTCGGATTTGCGTACCTTTTACCTCTCACGACGTAGAGGGTCCCTTTGTTCTTGTTTGTTTCCCAACAGGGTTGAGTTTTCCCCTAGTTGTAACGCCCCGACCCCAGCTACCCAGTGTCGGTGCATTACTTCGTAACATTGTCATTATCACAAAAGATTAAGTCTCGAAAGCCCGATTAGTTTAGTAGCCTGGGAAACACTACATACATTCATAACTATTACATTACATCATAAAGTGAAAAACTAAAATAACAAAGTCTCCATAGTCCACACTCATATCCTCTTCTGACTATCCCTACAGTTCATTCATAAAATACTTCTTCACATCCTGAAAAATATTAAAACATTGAAAGGGGTGAGCTTAGATTCGTAGTAAGGATAACAATATTGCGGAAGCTTTCATAAATAAAAATTAACATTTAAGGAAACATATAACTAAATCAAAAGCCTTTTTAAACTTGAACTTCAGCATAATATGGCAAAAATAAAATTAAATAATGCCATTTACTTACTCACATGGATATTCTACTTGTCGAATAATCACATGCAATATAAATAACCATTTTTATAATGATGGAATACATAATTCCAGACTATCATAACCACATAGCCAAGGCCTCGTGCCAAGACCACAAATAAGATTTTGTCAAGGCCTCGTGCAAAGGCACTAGTTTGTCTCATGAGACCTACCGATGCATCGAGGAGCTATAGCGAGCTCCACCCGTCACTTATTAAGTCCAATGCATTCCTCATATGAATAGGTTTAAACATATCATAAACCATAACATAATCATATCACATAATATATGCATAATGGAAACATAACATTTCCACATTTCAATCACAAGATATAAATACAACACATTGATATAATAAAATGACTTTCAAAACAATTTTCAATACCAAAATAAAAAAAATTAAAACATGGTATTTATTTTTCTATTAAAAAAAGGTATGGCTTGTAGAGGAAGCCGAAACTCAAATAATGATCATGGCGGCGGAGAAGTCGTTGTCACCGCATACGTACGACAAAAACATTCCATATTGTCATTTATTAAACTCTTCGTATAAATAATGATTCCTTTTGAATAAACGTAAAAGTCAAAGGGGTTTATACACCGTATAGAAGAAATTTGTGTATAAAACAAAATATGCCTCAATGAATGGAGATTAAGTCGAAGTCCCTTAAAAATATCTTTTTTTTTAAATAAAATATATTTATTATGTGTATTCAATATAAGTACACATAAAGAATGTACAAATACAAGATAGTATCATGATATAATTTGAAAGTAGGAGATTAACCCAAAGAATGGAAATTGGGTTAAGAAGTTCCCTTAAAAAATTATTTTTTTAAATAAAATAGATTTATTATGTGTATTCACAATAAGTACACATAATTAAAGTAAAAATACAAGATATTATCATGATATAATTTTAAAGTAGGAGATTAACCCAAAGAATGGAAATTGGGTTAAGAAGTTCCCTTACCTTGCGTCCTGTCTTGACTCGACCGTTCTTTAACCTCCTGAATAATAAACTAGAGTTAATTTATAATTGCTTAAGAACATGTTTCATGTTTTTTATACCTTTTATATCACTTATTACCATGTCATGAACATTATCTAATTATTTTAGTTAATAACGGTCGTTTTGTCGATCGTTGGTACTTGAGTCAAAAATAAACTTCTTATAATTATAATTTGTTCATGTGGTGATATATCCATTATATCCAGAATTATATTCATTATTTAGATATCATATATCTCATATATATCCAATATATACATTCATTTATAATATTTCATAACGTTTAGAGGTAAGAAATGAAATGCACCGTTCATGGAGACTGTAATAGTACGTACGCATGAACACTACTTTAATTTCTATTTCATATTTAATGTAATGAAGTTATAATTATATAAAGTTATAATATAATTCCAGTATAATATAATGTATATTACCATTTACTCCATCCTTTATACATCCCACATATGGCATTAATGATTCAAATCACTTTGAGGGGGTGGTAGTCCACACTTCCTAAAATGAAAATATCATGTTTACCCATAATGGAAATCATAAAGGTATGTCATAAATGAGATGTACAGAAGCATAAGGAAAACATAAACATATTACATATCACATATAAATATAGTGACATCTTAATGTCCACCTTTGAAGGTGTTATATGAGTGTTGAACAATCATCGTTTCGTGAGGCAGAAATTCACCATCCACAGAAACAGTATGTTCTTTAACCATTAGATGTAGGTGTGTGTAAGTGTAGCTCGAATCCTTTTGATAAAAAAATCCTAGTATATTTAGGATACTGGTTTTGTTACAAATTAAATGAATAATAAGAGTTTAGTGGGTGGTAGAAGAAAAATAAAACATAAGAACACAAAAGGAATCTCTACCTTTAAAACGGGTAACTCTTTTTAATTTGAGCTCAAAGTCTTCATTGGGAAGACTTAGGCCCATTGTGAGGCTTCTAGGAGTAAGAGAGGGATGTGGAGAGAGTATTTGGGTAGAGGCTGGCCAAGCCAAATGGCTTTGAAAGTGTGAGTAAGTTGGTATTGGTGGGGGCCTTTTATAAGTGGAGATGTGGGGCACTCTTGGAATGTAATAAAATGTTACTTTATTATACAATGATTTTCGGATTCCAAAGGTCCCACACTTATATAATTCAAGGATAAGGTGATAAAGGATCGAAATCTACTCACCCAATAAGTTTATTACAAGTTTAAGCCTTGGATTTTACATTATCATTTCATTTTATTTAAATCGTTAATTAATGAGGTAATCGATGCATCATCATGGTGTCATAAATAATTTAATTTAGTTAATGTCTAAAAATTATAAAAAAATAATCATAATTTAGGAAATTGTTTTAGATTTATAATGAATATTTATAGTAAAAAATATGACTTGTATAACCCCATTTAAAAATTGTTTTAGTAAAAAAACTCTTTTTTGTTACATTTTCATTTTAACATTAAATAAAACGTTTTTAATGTCATTTTCCTACCAAAGAGGCTCCATTGGGTCCCCAAGATTACCCATGGGTTTTCTTGGTCGGCCATGAATCATCCAATATGGGTAGGACAAGTGTAAAGGTCATTTCATGTTTTTATAATACCATTTTTACCTTAAATTTCACTAATTACCTTTAATCGCGATTAATTAAACTTAAAAGTTACTATTCACTAGAAATTATTTTAATCCCATTGAACCACATTTTACTTCCTAATTACAACCATTTATGTCGGATTTTTGAAACTAAAAACACAAAAGTGGTAATATTTCATTTAAATGAAAAATCAGTTATTTAACTACCACTTTGTAGTTTCACTATTCATCAAAAATTGAAGTTTTTCATAACAATGCCAAAATTTCACCCTAAGCTATAATTGATATTCCGAATTCAAAAATGATGTCTATTTTACAAAATTACAAACAGATAAGTTGAATTAATTAATTTTATAATTAATTCCCGCTGCCACAAAAAATAGCGTGTTTTTAAGAAACAATTTATATCAAAAGATTGACAATTGTTCATGTCTGATTTCAAAGTGGAATTAATTCTAATGAACACCATTGGATAAAATGGTAAAAATATATTATAATTATAGATTAAAACCACTCAATAGTATAATTTATCACTATAAATTATTTTGATTAAAAAAGTTGTTTTAAGTATTTTTCAGTATTCCTAAAAAATGGAAGTTCTCAGAAAATTACAAAAAATTCAACTTAGGATAATTTTGATATTACGAATATAAAAATGAAGTCCATTTTGAAATATAAATTTTTTATAATTTTAAAAAGTGGGTATTACTATTCATAACGGCTACTTTTGATTAGTCGCGGTGTGTTAGAACTCTAACTTGCGTACAATGCAAGCTATTGCATTACTGAAAGTGAAGTGTATCATGGAAGCTCGGGGTGTTACATTATCCCCTCCTTCAATAAATTGTGTCCTCGGAATTTGAAATTTTTCTATGAAAATAAAAGGTTGAAAATAGAAAATACCTTTGTGGAAAACCCACATCGGACATAAGGTTAATAAAAATATAACTTTAAAAGAAAGAAAGATAAGTATAAAGGTCACCCGAGATAGCCCATACTAGGATTCTATGAAAATATAGATATGGAGGAGAAACAAACCATCATGGTCTGATGGAGAGTTGTAGAAAACAGGATTATGATGAAGTTTAACTACAAGAAAATCACAAACAAGTGATTGGTTAAATGATCATTGATTCCCGAGTAGGAAAAGTTAACTGACAACATTTTTATGTTACCTTTTATAAAGTTGAGGAATTTATTTAGGAGATTTACTAAGAACGTAATGGAATTTACATACTTGTTATGTATACTTTCATTCTTTAATAAATTTTTACCACAAACCCATCTTTTACTCCAAAAGGTAATAGAACTCAAAAATATTCTATTTATCCTAATTGTATATGGTTCCAAATATTAACACATACCATTTAGATTAGTAAAAATATTTTGTAATAACCAGGGACTTCCTGTAGGCTAGTGGTAGGTAATAAAGGCCTATCACACTATGGTTGTGGGTTCGATTCCTGTAGCTTTGTCCGACGCGACGGGTTATGCCCCACCCTGCAGGTTGTCCTTTCCCTAAAAATATAGTAATATAGTATTCCAAAAATAATCTTCTGAAATGTTTTAACCTTAAACAATACTATCCAAGGTTCAACTTAATCCATTCCAACCTATATAGTTATCCAAAATACCTCTGTCCAAACTTTTTCTAAAAGGTCTCTAAATTCCAAAATCAATTGTAACATCAGATTCCCCAGCAAAGAAAAGTTTATCTTATTGTCACATACTTAAAATATGATTACCTTCATCATATTAAAACCTAAATGAAATAAATAAGTACTGTAGTACAATCCTTATATATATCACATTATTCTAATAACTAGAATATAATCCTTGTTTCCAAAAGCACCAATACATTAATTATTCCACTTCAACTGTAGTAACAGCATAAGATTGTCCATGATTACTTGGCCTTTTCTAAGGTATGTTTCCCTGATGCTTAAGACATTCATTTGGATAATGACCCATTTCTCTACAATTGTAGCATTCAATATTGTTAGCCTCTTTCTTTCCCTTGCAATCGCACGCCTCATGACCTTTTTCTCCACATTTATAACAAACTCCCATTCCTTTTAGGCAAGTACCAGGGTGAATATTCCCACAATTATCACATAATGGAAAATCCTTCTTTCCCTTTTTCCCTTTCTCTATCTCTTGCTCCACAGTTCTCTTCTTCTCTTGCTTTACTTTATTGTCATAAGATTTAGATAATTCCTTTTCTGTCTTGATAGCACACGAGACTATATCCTCGTATGTTGAGAAAGATTGTGATACTAAAGCTCGATGGAGAAATGGTTTTAACCCATCAAAGAAACGATCAATATTACTTCTTGGGTTGCGTATATAATATGCAGCATGCCTCACTAACCTTGTAATGTTAGCCTCATACTTTGTGACATTCTCATCTTCCTTCTGCCTCAGACTCAGAAATTGCCTTTCCATATCTGCCCGATGGTCATGTGGAAAGTATTTTTCTAAGAAAAGATCTTTTAACTCCCTCCATTCCATATTTGATACTTCATCATCTTCCTTTGTGTTTTGAATCAGCGACCACCACTGATCGGCATCTCCAGTGAGGCGGTAGACTGCCATGACAACCTTCTCTGTTTCGCTACTCCCTAAGGCATTGAATATTTTATCTAAGGAGTTCATCCATTGCTCAGCTACTAATGGATTTATAACCCCATTAAATTTTGGTGGTTTTTTCCTCATGAAGAGATCTAACATTGACCCTCCACATTGCGGATCAGGGTGCTCCATACGAGTAAGGTTATTATTCATAAACTGAGTGAGTTGTCCCAGTATGGTAATAAGTTGATCAGCACCAGTTGTATCTCCAACTCCATAATAATTAGCTTGAGCAGGAGGGCAATCACTACACGGAGTGTGTGCATTGATACGTTTTACATTCCTTCCACTAGGCACCATTTCTATATAATGGCATAAACTAGATTAGTTTACGAATCAAAATACACAATTCCATACTTGTAAAATACATAACATAAATAGAACGATTTATGGATATAATCCAAATCATAAAAAAAGTTTTCTTTGAGGATGTATATACTCATAACCCTTCATAGTGATTTGTAATGAAAATGAGAATTATCCTATGCATATCCCACGGGAGTGTCATAACCAAGAGTGCAGCAAGGCTCGTTGTCGTGCACTAGTTCCCGTTTGAGTCTAGCTCAAAGCGATGTTTTCGGGTTTTACCCCTAGATACATCAGTGCCAGAGCCACCTCTACCTGCTCGTATACAGTCAGAGATTTATTGCTCGGAAAACTCAAAAAATCTATATAATACCAAAATTCTATGAATTTCTTCTACACTTATCCTCAAAGTCTATCTTTGGGATATGTTCTCTAATCAGAGTTTATCTAAATCTTGCTTCCAAGGTTAGTACTAAACTGCCTCTGATACCAATTGTAACGCCCCGACCCCAGCTACCCAGGGTCGATGCATTACTTTGTAACATTGGCATGATCACAAAAGATCAAGTCTCGAAAGAACAATTAGTTTAGTAGCCTTCAAAACACTAGATACATTCATAACTGTTACATTATATCATAAAGTGAAAAACTAAAATAACAAAGTCTCCATAGTCCACACTCATATCCACTTCTGACTATCCCTGCAGGTCATTCATAAAATACATCTTCACATCCTGGAAAATATTAAAACATTGAAAGGGGTGAGCTCAGATGCTCAGTAAGGATAAAAATATTGCGGAAGCTTTCATAAATAAACATTAACATTTAAGGCAGTGTATAACTAAAACAAAAGCCTTTTTAAACTTGAACTTCAGCATAATATGGCAAAAATAAAATTAAATAATTCCATTTACATACTCACATGCATATTCTACTAGTTGAATAATCACATGCAATATCAATAACCATGTTCATAATGATGGAATGCATAATGCCAGAGTATCATAACCACGTAGCCAAGGCCTCATGCCAAGACCACAAATAAGATTTTTTCAAGGCCTCGTTCCAAGACACTAGTATGTCTCATGAGACCTCCCGATGCATCGAGGAGCTATAGCGGGCTCCACCCGTCACTTATTAAGTCCAATGCATTCCTCATATGAATAGGTTTAAACATATCATAAACCCTAAAAAAATCATATCACATAAAATATGCATAATGGAAACATAACATTTCCACATTTCAATCACAAGATATAAATACAACACATTGATATAACAAAAATACTTTCAAAACCATTTTCAATACAAAAATAAAAGAAAATTAAAACATGGTATTTATTTTTCTTTAAAAAAAATGTATGGCTTGTAGAGGAAGCTGAAACTCAAATAATTGACACAGCGGCAGAGATGTCGTTGTCGCCACATACGTACGACAAAAACATTCCCTTTTGTCGTTTAGTAAACTCTTCCTATAAAAAAAGTATTCCTTTTGAATAAACGTAAAAGTCAACGGGGTTTATACACCGTATAGAAGAAATTTGTGTATAATAAAAAATATGCCTCAATGACTGGAGATTGAGACGATGTCCCTTACAAATAAATTTTTTTTTAAATAAAATAGATTTTTTATGTGTATTCACTATAAGTACACATAAAGAAAGTACAAATACAAGATAATGTCATGATACAATTTGAAAGTAGGATATTAACCCAAAGAATGGAAATTGGGTTAACAAGTTCCCTTACAAATATCTTTTTTTTAAATAAAATATATTTATTATGTGTATTCTTTATAAGTATACATAAAGAAAATACAAATACAAGATAATATCATGATATAATTTGAACGTAGGGGATTAACCCAAAGAATGGAAATTGGGTTAAGAAGTTCCCTTACCTTGCGTCCTGTCTGGACATGACAATTATTTAACCTCCTGAATAATAAATTAGAGTTAATTTATAATTTCATAAGAACCTTTTTCATGTTTTTTATTCATTTTATATCACTTATTACCATTTCATGAACATTATGTAATTATTTAAGTTAATAACGGTCATTTTGTCGATCGTTCCTACTTGAGTCAAAAATAATCTTCTTATAATTATAAGTTGTTCATGTGGTGATATATCCATTATATCCAGAATAATATTAAGGATATAGATATCATATATCTCATATATATCTAGTATATACATGCATTTATAATATTCCTTAACGTTTAGAGGAAAGAAATGAAATGCACCTTTCATGGAGACGGTAAGCCGTAGGTACGCATGAACGCTACTTTCATTTATATTTCATATTTAATGGAATGAAGTTATAATTATATAAAGGTATAACATAATTCCAGTATAATATAATGTATATTACCATTTACTCCATCCTTTATACATCCCACATATGGCATTAACGATTCAAATCACTTTGAGGGGGTGGTAGTCCGCACTTCCTAAAATGAAAATATCGTGTTTACCCATAATGGAAATCATAAAGGTATGACATAAATGAGTAATACAGGAGTATAAGGAAAAAATAAACATATTACATATCATCTATAAATATAGTGACATCTTAATGGCCACCTTTGAAGGTGTTATATGAGTGTTAAACAATCATCGTTTCGTGAGGCAGAAATTCACCATCCACAGAAACAGTATGTTCATTAACCATTAGATGTAGGTGTGTGTAAGTGTAGCTCGAATACTTCTTATAACAACACCCTAGTATATTGAGGATACTGGTGTTGTTACAAAATAAATGAATAAAAAGAGTTTAGGGGGTGGGAGAAGCAAAATAAAACATAAGAACACAAGAGAAAACACTACCTTTAAAACATGTAACTCTTTTTGATTTGAGCTCAAAGGCTTCCTTGGGAAGGATTCTGCCCAATGTGAGTCTTATAGGAGTAATAGAGGGATTTGTATAGAGTATTTGGGCAGATGTTGGCCGAGCCAAATGGCTTTGAAAGCGTGATTAAGGTGGTAGTGGTGGGGGCCTTTTATAAGTGG
Source organism: Viscum album (assembly GCA_963277665.1). Taxonomy (NCBI): domain Eukaryota; kingdom Viridiplantae; phylum Streptophyta; class Magnoliopsida; order Santalales; family Viscaceae; genus Viscum; species Viscum album. The sequence continues at coordinate 7,375,394 of OY728129.1, forward strand.
AGAGGAGGGGCACTCTTGGAAAGTAATAAAATGTTACTTTATTATACAATGCTTTTCAGATTCCAAAGGTCCCAAACTTATATAATTAAATGATAATGTAATAAGGGTTTGAACTATTCTCACCCAATAAGGTTTTGACAAGTATAGTCCTTGGATTTTACATTATCTTCTCATTTTATTTAAATCGTTAATTAATGAGGTAATCGCTGCATCATCATGGTTTCATAAATAATTTAATTTATTTAATGTCTAAAAATTATTAAAAATATATCATGATGTAGGAAATATTTTTAGATTTCTAATTAATATTTATAGTCAAAAATATGACTTGTATAACCCCATTTAAAAATTGTTTTTGTAAAACAACTCTTTTTTGTGACATTTTCATTTTAACATTAAATAAAACGTTTTTAATGTCATTTTCCTACCAAACTGGTTCCATGGGATCCCCAAGTTGACCCATTGGTTTTCTTGGTCGGCCATGACTCATACAATAGGGTTTGGACAAGTATAAAGGTCATTTCATATTTTTATAATACCATTTTTACCATAAATTTCACTAATTACCTTTAATCGTGATTAATTAAACTTAAAAGTAACAATTCACCAGAAATTATTTTAATCCCATTGAACCACATTTTAATTCTTAATGACAACCATGTATGTTGGATTTTTGAAAATAAAATCACAAAAGTGGTAATATTTCATTTAAATGAAAAATCAGTTATTTAACAACCACTTAGTAGTTTCACTATTCAACAAAAATTGATGTTTTTCAGAACAATTCCAAAATTTCACCCTAAGCTTTAATTGATATTCCGAATTCAAAAATGATGTCTATTTTACAAAATTACAAACATATAAGTTGAATTAATTAATTTTATAATTAATTTCCGCTGCCACAACAAATAGCGTGTTTTTAAGAAACAGTTTATATCAAAAGATTGACAATTGTTCATGTCCAATTTCAAAGTGGAATTAATTCTAATGAACACCATTGGATAAAATGGTAAAAATATATTCTAATTATAGTTCAAAACCACTCAATAGTATAATTTATCACTATAAATTATTTTGATTAAAAAAGTTGTTTTATGTATTTTTCAAAATAAATAAAAAAATGGAAGTTCTCAGAAAATTAAAAAAAATCAACTTAGGATAATTTCGATATTACGAATATAAAAATGGAGTCCATTTTGAAATATATAATTTCTATAATTTTAAAAAGTGGGTATTACTATTCATAACGGCTAATTTTGATTAGTCGCGGTGTGTTAGAACTCGAACTTGCGTATAATGCAAACTATTGCATTATTGAAAGTGAAGCGTACCGTGGAAGCTCGGGGTGTTACATTATCCCCTCCTTCAATAAATTACGTCCTCGGAATTTGAAAATTTTCTATGAAAATAAGAGGTTGAAAATAGAAAATACCGTTATGTAAAACCCACATTGGGAATAAGGTTAATAAAAATATAACTTTAAAAGAAAGAAAGACAAGTATAAAGGTCACCCGAGATAGCCCATACTAGGATTCTATGAAAATATAGATATGGAGGAGAAACAAACCATCATGGTATGATGGAGAGTTGTAGAAAACAGGATTAGGAGGAAGTTTAACTACAAGAAAATCACAAACATGTGACTGGTTAAACGCTCATTGATTCCTCATTAGGAAAAGTTAACTTACAACATTTTTATTTAACCTTTTATAAAGTTGAGGAATTTATTTAGGAGATTTAATAAGAACGTAATTGAATATACATACTTATTATGTATACTTTCATTCTTTAATAAATTTTTACCACAAACCCATCTTTTACTCCAAAAGGTAATAGAACTCAAAAAATATTCTATTTATCCTAATTGTATAAGGTTACAAATATTAACACATACCATTTAGATTAGTAAAACTATTTTGTAATAACCAGGGACTTCCTGTAGGCTACTGGTAGGTAATAAAAGCCTGTCACACTATGGTTGTGTGTTCGATTCCTGCAGCTTTGTCTGATGTGACGGGTTATGCCCAACCCTGCAGGTTGTCCTTTTCATAAAAATATAGTATTATAGTATTCCAAAAATAATCTTCAGAAATGTTTTAACCTTAAACAATACTATACAAGGTTCAACATAATCCATTCCAACCTATATAGTTATCCAAAATACCTCTGTCCAAACGTTTTCTAAAAGGTCTCTAAATTCCAAAATGAATTGTAATATCAGATTCCCCAAACAAAGCAAAGTTTCTCTTATTGTCACATACTTAAAATATTATTACCTTCATAATATTAAAACCTAAATGAAATAAACAAGTACTGCTATAAAATCCCTATATATATCACATTATTCTAATAACTAGAATATAATCCTTGTTTCCAAAAGCACCAATACATTAATTATTCCGCTTCAACTGTAGTAACAACATAAGATTGTCCTTGATCCCTTGGCCTTTTCTGAGGTAGTTTTTCCTGAAGCTTAGGACATTCATTTTCATAATTCTCCATTTCTCTACAATCGTAGCATTCAACATTTTTAGGCTCTTTCGTTCCCTTGCAATCACGCGCCTCGTGACCTTTTTCACCACATTTATAACAAACTCCCATTATTTTTAGGCAATTACTAGGGTGATCCTTTCCACAATCATCACATAATCGAAAATCCTTCTTTCCCTTTTCCCTTTATCTGTCTCTTGCTCCACAGTTCTCTTCTTCTCTGACTTTACTTTATTGTCATAAGATTTAGAGAATTCCTTTTCTGTCTTGATAGTACACGAGACAATATCCTCATATGTTGAGAAAGATTGTGATATTAAATCTCTTCGGAGAAATGGTTTTAACCCATCAATGAAAGATCAATCTTACATCTTGGATTACGTATATAATCTGCAGCATGCCTCGCTAACCTTGTAAAGTTAGCCTCATACTTTGTGACATTCTCATCCTCCTTCTACTTCAGACTCAGAAATTGCCTTTCCATATCTGCTCGATGGTCATGTGGAAAGTATTTTTCTAAGAAAAGATCTTTTAACTCCCTCCATTCCATATTTGATACTTCATCATCTTCCTTTGTGTTTTGAATCTGCGACCACCACTGATCGGCATCTCCAGCGAGGCGGTAGACGGCCAAAACAACCTTCTCCCTTTCGCTACTCCCCAAGGCATGGATTATTTTCTCTAAGAAGTTTATCGATTGCTCAGCTACTAATGGATTTGTACCCCCATTAAATTTTGGTGGTTGTTGCCTCATGAAGAGGTCTAACATTTACCCTCCACGTTGCGGATCAGGGTGCTCTATATGAGTATTGTTATTACTCATAACCCGAGTGATTTGTCTTAGTATGGTAATAAGTTGATCAACACTACTTGTATCTATAGCTCCATAATAATTATCTTGAGCAGGAGGGAAATCCCTACACGGAGTGCGTGCATTGATATGATTTCCATTCCTTCCACTAGGCGCCATTTCTAAATAATGGCATAAACTAGATTAGTTTATGAATCAAAATACACAATTCCATACTTGTAAAATACTTAACATAAATAGAACTATTTATGTATATAATCCATAATCATAAAACAAATTTCTTTGAGGATGTATATACTCATAACCCATCATAGTGGTTTGTAATGAAAATGAGAATTTTCCTAAGCATATCCCACGGGAGTGTCGTAACCAAGAGTGCAGCAAGGCCTGTTGTCGTGCACCAGTTCTCGTTTGAGTCTAGCTCAAAGCGGTGTTTTTGGGTTTTACCCCTAGGTACATCTGTGCCAGAGCCGCCTCTACCTGCTCGTATACAGACATGGATTTATTGCTCAGAAAACTCACAAAATCTCTATAATACCAAAATTCTAGGAATTTCTTCTATACTAATCCTCAAAGTCTATCATTGGGCTATGTGCTCTAATCAAAGATTATCTAAATCTATCTTCCAAGGTTAGTACTAAACTGTCTCTGATACCAACTGTAATGCCTCGACCCCAGCTACCTAGAGTTGGTGCATTACTTCGTAACATTGGCATGATCACAAGAGATCAAGTCTCGAAAGACCAATAAGTTTAGTAGCCTTGGAAACACTAGATACATTCATAATTGTTACATTACATCATAAAGTGAAAAAATACAATAACAAAGTCTCCATAGTACACACTCATATCCTCTTCTGACTATCCCTGCAGGTCATTCATAAAATACTTCTTCACATCCTGGAAAATATTAAAACATTGAAGGGGGTGAGCTCGGATGCTCAGTAAGGATAACAATATTGCGGAAGCTTTCATAAATAAACATTAACATTTAAGGCAGTGTATAACTAAAACAAAAGCTTTTTTAAACTTGAACTTCAACATAATATGGAAAAAATAAAATTAAATAATGCCATTTACTTACTCACATGGATATTCTACTAGTCGAATAATGACCCGCAATATCAATAACCACTTTCATAATGATGGAATACATAATGCCAGACTATCATAACCACATAGACAAGGACTCGTGCCAAGACCACAAATAATATTGTGTCAAAGCCTCGTTCCAAGACACTAGTTTGTCTCATGAGACCTACCGATGCATCGAGGAGCTATAGAGGGCTCCACCCGTCACTTATTAAGTCCAATGCATTCCTCATATGAATAGGTTTAAACATATCATAAACCATAAAATAATAATATCAAATAAAATATGCATAAAGGAAACATAACATTTCCACATTTCAATCACAAGATATAAATACAACACATTGATATAATAAAAAGACTTTAAAAACCATTTTCAATACCAAAATAAAAGAAAATTAAAACATGGTATTTATATTTCATTAAAAAAAGGTATGGCTTGTAGAGGAAGACAAAACTCAAATAATGGTCACAGTAGTGGAGAAGTCATTGTCTCTGCATATGTACGACAAAAACATTCCCTTTTGTCATTTAGTAAACTCTTCGTATAAAAAAAGATTCCTTTTGAATAAACGTAAAAGTCAAAGGGGTTTATACACCGTATATAAGAAATTTGTGTATAATAAAAAATATGCCTCAATGAATGGAGATTGAGACGAAGTCCCTTACAAATATCTTTTTTTAAATAAAATAGATTTATTCTGTGTATTCACTATAAGTACACATAAAGAAAGTACAAATACAAGATAATATCATGATATAATTTGAAAGTTGGATATTAACCCAAAGAATGGAAATTGGGTTAAGAAGTTCCCTTACAAATATTTTTTTAAATAAAATAGATTTATTATGTGTATTCACTATATGTACACATAAAGAAAGTACAAATACAAGATAATATCATGATATAATTTTAATGTAGGAGATTAACCCAAAGAATGGAAATTGGGTTAAGAAGTTCCCTTACCTTGCGTCCTGTCTTGACTCGACCATTCTTTAACCTCGTGAATAATAAACTAGATTTAATTTATAATTTATTAAGGAACTTTTTCATGTTTTTATTCCTTTTATATCACGTATTACCATGTCATGAACATTATGTAATTAATTAAGTTAATAACGCTCGTTTTGTCGACCGTTGGTACTTGAGTCAAAAATAAACTTCTAATAATTATAAGTTGTTCATGTGGTGATATATCCATTATATCCAGAATTATATTCATGATATAGATATCATATATCTCATATATATCCAGTATATACATGCATTTATAATATTCCTTAATGTTTAGAGGTAAGAAATGAAATGCACCGTTCATGGAGACGGTAAGCCGTACGTACACATGAACGCTAATTTCATTTCTATTTCATATTTAATGGAATTAAGTTATAATTATATAAAGGTATAATATAATTCCAGTATAATATAATGTATATTACCATTTAATCCATCCTTTATACATCCCACATTTGGCATTAATGATTCAAATCACTTTGAGGGGCCGGTAGTCCGCATTTCCTAAAATGAAAATATCGTGTTTACCCATAATGGAAATATTAAAGGTATGCCATAAATGAGAAATACAGAAGCATAAGGAAAACATAAACATATTACATATCATCTATAAATATAGTGAAATCTTAATGGCCACCTTTGAAGGTGTTATATTAGTGTTGAACAATCATCGTTTCGTGAGGCATAAATTCACCATCCACAGAAACAGTATGTTTTTTAACCATTAGTTGTAGTTGTGTGTAAGTGTAGCTCGAATCCATCTTATAAAAACATCCTAGTATATTGAGGATACTGTTTTTGTTACAAAAGAAATGAATAAAAATAGTTTAGGGGGTGGGAGAAGCAAAATAAAACATAAGAACACAAGAGAAAACACTACCTTTGAAACGGGTAACTCTTTTTGATTTGAGCTCAAAGGCTTCCTTGGGAAGACTTCTGCCCAATGTGAGTCTTCTAGGAGTAATAGTGGGATGTGGAGAGAGTATTTGGACAGAGGGTGGCCGAGCCAAATGGCATTGAAAGTGTGAGTAAGGTGGTAGTAGTGGGGGCCTTTTATAAGTGGAGAGGAGGGGAACTCTTGGAAAGTAATAAAATGTTACTTTATTATACAATGCTTTTCGTATTCCAAAGGTCCCAAACTAATATAATTCGAGTATACGGTGATAACGGTTCTAAATATACTAACCCAATAAGTTTTTGACAAGTGTAAGCATTTTATTTTACATTATCTTTTCATTTTATTTAAATCGTTAATTAATGAGGTAATCACTGCATCATCATGGTGTCAAAAATAATTTAATTTATTTAATTTCTAAAAAATATAAAAAAAATATCATGATGTATTAAATCTCTTTATATTTCTATTGAATATTTATAGTCAAAAATATGACTTCTATAACCCCATTTAAAAATTGTTTTAGTAAAACAACTCTTGTTTGTGACATTTTCATTTTAACATTAAATAAAACGTTTTCAATGACATTTTCCTACCAAAGTGGATCCATGGGGTCCCCAAGTAGACCCATGGGTTGTCTTGGTCTTCCATGACTCATCCAATAGGGGTAGGACAAGTGTAAAGGTCATTTCATATTTTTATAATACCATTTTTACCTTAAATTTCACTAATTACCTTTAATCGCGATTAATTAAACTTAAAAGTTACTATTCACCAAAAATTATCTTAATCCCATTGAACCACATTTTACTTCCTAATGACAACCATGTATGTCGGATTTTTGAAAATCAAATCACAAAAGTGGTAATATTTCATTTAAATGAAAAATCAGTTATTTAACTACCACTTAGTAGTTTCACTATTCATCAAAAATTGATGTTTTTCAGAACAATGCCAAAATTTCACCCTATGATATAATTGATATTCCGAATTCAAAAATGATTTATATTTTAAAATATTCCAAAAATATAAGTTTCATTAATTAGTTTTATAATTAATTCTCGCTGCCACAACAAATAGCGTGTTTTTAAGACACAATTTATATCAAAAGATTGATAATTGTTCATGTCCAATTTCAAAGTGGAATTAATTATAATGAACACCATTGGATAAAATGGTAAAAATATATTCTAATTATTGTTTAAAACAACTCAATAGTATAATTTATCACTAAAATTATTTTGATTTAAAAAGTTGTTTTAAGTATTTTTCACTGTTTTAAAAAAAATGGAAGTTCTCAGAAAATTACAAAAAATTCAACTTAGATAATTTTGATATTACGAATACAAAAATGAAGTCCATTTTGAAATATAAAATTTCTATAATTTGAAAAAGTGGGTATTACTATTCATAACAGCTTCTTTTGATTAGTCGCGGTGTGTTACAACTCGAACTTTCTTACAATGCAAGCTATTGCATTATTAAAAGAGAAGCGTATCGTGGAAGCTGGGGGGGGGGGTTTACACTTGTTCCATTCTTGTTTGTTGACCAACAGGGTTGAGTTTCCCCTGGTCATGTTCACGATGGTTACAACCAGTAGGGTTTAGTGGTTTTCCCCTGGTTCTGTTATTTATAGTTTGGCCGACAGTGGTGCTTCATGTTCCCTGGTAGAGTTCTTGTGTTTTTGGTGTGACCAACACATTACGCGGGCACCGATCCTCTACCCAAGAGGTTGATTCCAGCAGGGCTGGACAAAAGGTTTCACTATCCTAAAGGGATGGCCAGATTAGTACCATCTAGTGGGGATGGCCAGTGGGTTCCCATCCTGCAGGGATAGCCAGTGGGTTACCATCCAGCAGGGCTGGCCAGAACATCGGTGTTCACCGAGTAGTATCATCCAGTAGGGATGGCCAGAGCAGTTCTGGGTTTACCTCCAGTGGGGCTGGGAAGTGGTCCTCGATGCCGGGTTTACCTCCAGTTGGGCTTGTAAGTGGTCCCCAATGCCGGGTATACCTCCAACTGGGCTGGGAAGTGGTCCCCGATGATGGTTCTGAGCCTCCCTCCAGTGGATTACCCTTTTACTGTACTAGTTACTGGGACTCGTCGACGACTTTAGTCAGGTCTCCATCCAGTGTATTACCCTTTTATGGGACTGGGCAGTGTGGCACCCATTGACTCATTTCAGGTCTCCCTCTAGTGGGAAGTCTTCAAATTCCTGGGATCACCCTCCAGCGGGGATGGGCACGGGGTCACTTGTCGACATTGAGGATACATCTCGATTGCGGGGCATTGAAAATGTGTGGCTTGACATTCCCCCTAAACAATAAAGTACAAGGGGTGCTTTCCCCACCTAGATGTGTCCTTGCGACATGACCTAAATCCGTGCGGTCGAGTCAGTGCCTCCCAAAGCAGATAGTTTCGAGGTGCAGTGATTTGAGCCCCTTGACTTGAAGTTCGGGGAAGGCATGAGGGATGCTGGTTATCGATGGTGTTTACTTCTGAGACTGTTGGCTACTCACATTCTTGGGCTGAGCTACGGGATGGAGGTCCCCTTATGATTTTGTTTGGGCTTCTTGATTTAGCATTTGGATATGTATATACCTTGTCCCAGTACCCACTCCTTGGGTTTTGTCTTCTCTCCATGCAGGAGAGGCGAATACGTGAAGTGTATTCCACGTGCTTTCTATATCTAGCTTCACGTGGTTGGATGAGTCTACTCTCCTGCTATAGGTAGTGAAGAATCAACGAGATGTTCATCTTCTCACCTTATCTAGATCCTTCTGTCTAGACTAGTCTATCTCATTACTCTTGTTGGGTTGAGATGGACTCTCTGCTGTTACTCTTTACTGCACTCTCAGTTTTACTCCTTTATATTTCTGTGTTCTATCTACTGCTCACCCGTTGGTACCTCCTTTGTTGCTCCCTCGAGCCTTCTAGGTATCCTACTAATTATTCTTATACTCACCCCTTCTTGGTCTTTTCTAGCACATGGTGTGACCTTGTAAACGACAAAAAATTTGGTCGTGACTTCAACGGAGCTTTGGAGTATAGGATCATGGAGCACGTGTGGTGGTCGGAGTCGGGTTCCAAGTGGGGGACCCTTCCATCTATTTTTCTTTTTTTTACCTGTTTTCGGGTTGTGGCACCTTTTCTAGTTGGGAGCGTGTTGCCTCTTTACTTTTTCAGTTTACCTTCAGCACTTTCTTTGTACTGTTTAGAGGTTGATGCACACATGTGGTTGTATATATAGCAGTTTCACTTTTCTTTACTTATATTTTTGTTTTTACTCTGCACTTTTGCAATGAGTGTGCAACGTGTGTGTGTCCAGGAACTCAAGAAAAGGCCTCCCCAAGTTGTTTAGACTTCGACACATGTCGCTAGCCCCTGGCCTATGGAGGCGGGTTTGGGGTAGTTGCGGCTCGAGCCCAGGTCGGGTCTGGTCGTGAAAAAGTGGTTTCAAAGGTGGTTCGTTCCTTGGGACATTGTTTAGACGTATCTAAAAAGGAATCGGTTGGGATTTAGGGAAATGGTGTCAACGTGTCTCGAGAGCGGCTCTCAGGACAGGGAGTCCAGTGATGGTGCAGCGGCCGACGTATCAATTCACTAGGACCATGATAACCCGCTTGTTGACTCAGCATGCTGAGACACTCCTTGCAGGGAATATTCGTTTGTTCATCACATAGGATTGAGTTTTTGACTTTCCTTCTTGAGTCAGCTCCCCATTGTTGTACTGTTATATACATATATGCTAATACGACCACGACACTCTTTGATAGTATTCAGGATGTTTTCGTGAATACAGCCAGCCAGGATACCAGCTTTGGTTCGTGACGGCGAACCTATGAGCTACAAGGCCATAGTCCCGGACCCATCATGTGAGCCCCTTTCTCTGGGTGGGTTGGTAGCAGCACCGCCACCTGTTGAGCAGGAGACCGCTTCAGTAGAGCAGACTGAGCTTGAGCGCAGGTTGAACACTCTTCGTGAGTTCCAACGAAAGAGTCCACTAACATTTAGTAGTTAGCCAGACCCTCAGGATGCAATGGTTAGGCTGGAGACACTGGTTCTCCATTTCAGGCTTGTGCAGACGCCGGTAGATCTTATGGTGGCTTTGGCCTCCAACCTTTTCCACAGAGTATCTTGGCATTGGTGGAGTCTGGTGAGTCAGTTTTTTGATGAGTCATCACCTTCTTTCGGCGACATTCAGTTCTCTGGTTTGTGAGGAGTTTTTCCCCTCCTGTTTACGATCCTTTCGGATTCAGGAGCTCCTGGAGTTTCAGCAGGGTGGGATGACGGTGGACGAGTACGTGAATAATTTCATAGACCGTGCAAGCTTTTACCCATACATGGTCCATGATGAAAACATTTTAGTGCGGATGTTTGAGTAGGGTCTCCGCCAAGAGAATCGTTCTTTCATAGTAACCTTGGAAATTTCCACATATATTAGGGTTCTTGAGCAGGCGCTGGTGATAGAGAGATTCATGTCACGTTCTAGAGTTGGTGGTGGAAGTAGGCTCGTCAGAGTCGAGACGTCTTCTGCAACTAGAGGGTGTCGACAAGCATAACATCGATGCATGTGGCTTTCTGACAACTTGAATCAGGGGCACGGTCGTACACCACAGTTGAACAGGAGGGCACCAGTGCATCCCAAAGGGAGTCAGAGCTATGCTTGTGACATGCGAGGTCACTTGGAACGGGACTGCCCGACCAGGCATGAATAGAGCTTTGGGCAGGAAGAATGTCCACCACCGCGGCAGAGGCAGCGCCGTGATCAGAGTAGCGCCTAGAGAGGTGGTCCTAGCAGATGAGTGGGAGGAGCTGGTAGTGGGGGATGACCTTACTAGGTCTTCCCATCACCACTAGGTGGTCCCCATTAGGCTTCATAAGATGACAGTTGTGATTGCGGACAACCACGATCTTTGGATGTCTACGATCTTGTGGATAAGGAGGTGGTAAGAGGTACGCTTTACAGCTCTTCGACATTTTGAAGTAGAATTTTTAGACTCTATGTGTGGAATGCTTTTCTCCATGCTCCTTATTTGAGGTGTTAACAGGGTGATGCAGGGTGTTGGGTGTATCCCTGTGTTGGTAGAGTAGAGGTTGTGTAACCTTCCTCTTTAGTCGATGGTGTCGACTCCATCGCTCTCTGAGCGTGTAAGAGTGTCTTGGTTGAGATACATAGACTGTGAAACCTTACACAACTAGATATCCTTGTATGTTCCACCATATGGATATTCTGAAGGGTGGAATCACTGGGACTTGTTCTAGGTGTGGGTGGTGATTCCAGTTGCGGAGTCTGACATAAGTGTTTGGTCGGGGAGGTGAGATACCACTGAGAGCCTTCGGGCCGTTTGAGACCGTGAAAAGGGATGGAGAGGTTTCCATACCGTCTTTCCCTAACCCCAAAGTCTGGAGTGGGAGCACGACGTCTCCCATGTGACATACCTGAAATATGTGTGCATACTCCTATGCACGTCATCGACAAGGGAATACCTCAAGTGAACAGATCAAACCCTTTGGTCTGTGTGTGGTGACACGATACTGTGCAAGAGTTCTTCTGGGTACGAGAGAGCCAGGTGTGGGCTTAGTACCCTGAGTTGTTCCCAAGTTTTGCTTTTCGGGGAAAAAATGATGGAAGGATTAAATGATGTAAGAACACTGTTTTTGTCTATATAAGACTTTGGAATATTCTTGATGTTATTCCTAAGAAGCACCTTCAGACAGCGTGTGATTCCGAGCCCCAGTGTGGCCGGAATTAAATTTTCAGTGTGTTCACCCTGAGAATGCGAAATAAATAGAATAATTCCTAAACGGTGATCTGGATCAGAAGTTTGAGTGTACATATGGGTCCGGAATAGGGTGTATTCCCTAGTAACAACATAAAACATGTCGGTGCGAAACATTTGGACCCCTCGTTCACTATCAGAGCATAGACCAAATAAATTAACTAAATAATTTATTCGTTTAGTGTCTTAACTCATGTATCTCTTAAATGGTTGCTTGGATTGGAAAACTGAGGGAATCATTGATTTTGGATCTTGAATTTTACCCTAGGAGGGGTGTAAGTTTCGTAGGCCAGTGCCATGTGTGAAAAATGGCCCCATGGGCGTTTTCTTAATTTAGCGACCTCGGGAGTTGAGTTTAATAACATTTGAACGGGGCCTGAGATTAAAATTCTGAGACCTCCCCTGTGCTCGGGAGGTGGTGTTTACTCTAGGGGAGGTTTAATCATGACCTCATTAAGGGTTTTGGACATGGGTGTTTTCAAGGGTTGAGTTTTAATTAAAGAGTTTATTTATTTAAACTCTTCTCTCCCTCTCCCCCAGTCTCATTCCACCCCCGGGTGAAACCTACTCATCATCAACCTCTCCACTACTTCTCCTAATCCTCACTCCCATCCAAGGTTTATGCAACAATGGCAAGGTGTGGATCGTCGCGAAGTCCCGGGTATCGTCCAAGAGGCAGGATGGTACATTTTATATTTTTCTTCACCTCATTTGAATTCATAGATTTTCATCGAATTGCAGTTTTATTATCGAACGATGCCCCTAAATGTGTAGTAATATTCCTAAGCTTCCCATCACATGTTTCTGTTTAAAAATCCGAGTTCTGATGAGACCGGGAGTGTCCGTCGAAGGTCGCATGTTTTGGGGGGTTTTGGGTGTTTTCTAGCGACTTCAGCCGGATCAAAGGGCAGTTCGGCCATCCCAGGCAGCGGCCCATGGAGGCTCGGAGAAGAAGGCGGCGGTTCATGCCACTTTCGATGGAGGCGGTCGTGGGCTTTGGCAAGATGTCAATCACAGGCAGCCATGGGGCGTCACGGCGGAGCGGGCTGCGGAGGCACGGGCTCTGAGGGTGTCGGCGCGACATGAGGCAGAGGTCGGTCGCTGGGTTTGCGGCAGGAGGTGCCAGCGCGACGGCGATGTGGGGAAGGACCGGCTTCGGCCGGTCATTGCGGGAAAAAGAACCAGGGCATTCGTGACCCCAGCCAGCAGATAAGGGGACCACGCTTTGCGGGTCCTGTGGGGAAACAGCCGGACCGACTCAGGCAGTGGGTGGGCTGGCCGAACCTGCTCGGCCCAACCCGTTTCAGCCGGATAAAACTTAAAACGCATCTAGAACTTAGACTGGGTGTCGGATTCGCGTGTCGCCAGTGGCGACACATTCCATAGATCGATTCAAACATTTGAGATGGGTTTGGGGGTTTTTAACTCCCGAAGCAAAGCGCTCGAGGCGCATCATGACGTTAAGTGGACGAGAGTTTTTCTCGGGGGTTCTTGTTTTGGATGGAACAGACACATCTGATATCCGTTTTGAGTGTCTTCAGTGGCATTGAGACCCTGTCGTTGAGTCCGATTTTCACATTGTGGTTTCAGGTGTTGAAACTGGAGTTGTGGCGTGGGCCCCACATCCTGTCTTTTGAGCTGCGTGCAGCGTTTTGTAAATTTTCCATCGGACAACCATTCGGGACATGTGAGTAGTCAATTCTACGTGTTTTTCTAAGGGAATTGAAATGGAAAAATCTGCCTGCCTTAATTCTGCATGCTGGTGCAGGCCCAGTGAGGGTCTTTTTGGGAGTTGGCGGTAATTTCTAGCTTTATCACCAGGTGTCTGTTTCGGACAAGTGATTAGTCAAACTTGTGTACATTTTTTCAGAGGGCCGCAACAGTGAGATCTGTCTGTGGTGCTTCGGGACCAGGATGCAGGTCCCATGTAACACCGCTCGTGTGTGGTGCACCGGGAAGCATCTTGTTTTCTCGATATCAGTTCCACTCAAGTGAGTAGTCCTTTTGACGTGTTCTCCCGAGGGGATCACAATCGTGCGATGCGCCTGACTGTTTTCAGGGCTGAGGCTTGGGATCATGGGACGCCGTTTGGGCGTAAATCAGTGTTGGATAACTTTTACGTCAGATATCTGTTTTAAGAGAGTAAGTGGTCTATCATGCGTGTTTTTCTGCGATGACTACAACGGTGTAATCTGTTCAAGCATGCAGAGCCTCTTGCACAATCTTATTAAATGTGGAAATATGAAAGGTGTATCATTGGTGGTTCTTCTTGTGGTGTTTATAGGGAAATCATGGTGTGGGATCACGTTCACTACTATGAGAGTGAAGTTAGTGTTTGATGAGATATGGTTGGTCGTGCCTTAGCCATTGAGGTGGCAAGTTGGAGTTGTTACATTTATGCCCTTTGCGTTGAAGTAAGGTGTTGTTTGCACGATATCCATTGGGATGGAGACGTGGCATACTATAGGAGTATGTGAGATGTTGGGAGGTATATATGGATGTTTTTACATGAGAATGTTTGTTCACATAGTTGGGGTTGACTTGGGGCCACACGTTGTGGGGGGCCCATATGTGTGCCATGTTCTGATTTGTGTACCTTTGACCTCTCACGATGTAAAGGGTCCCTTTATTCTTGTTTGTTTCCAGCAGGGTTGAGTTTTCCCCTGGTTCTATTCTCGTTTGTTGACTGGAAGGGTTGAGTTTCCCAGTGGTCTTGTTCATGATGGTTATGACCAGCAGGGTTGAGTGGTTTTCCCCAGGTTCTGTTCTCGATGGTTTTTCCAGCAAAGTTACTTTGTTTTCCCCAGTAGTGTTCTTGTGGATTCAGTGTGACCAACACATTACGCCGGCACCGATCCTCTACCCAAGAGGTTGATTTCAGCAAGGCTGGCCTGGAGGTTGCACCATCCAGCAGGGGTAGTCAGAGCGGTACCATCCAGTGTGGATGGCCAGTGGGTTACCATCTTGCGGGGATGGCCATTGGGTTACCATCCAATAGGGATGGCCAGTACAGTAGTGTTCACTGAGCAGTACCATCAAGTAGGGATGGCCAGAGAAGTTCCGGGTTTAACTCTAGCGTGGCTGGGAAGTGGTCCCTGATGACGGGTTTACCGCCAGCTGGGCTAGGAAGAGGTCCTCGATGACGGTTCCGAACCACACTCTAGTGGAGTACCCTTTTACGGGACTAGGCATTAGGACTCGTCGATGACTTTAGCCGGGTCTCCCTCTAGTGTATTACCATTTTACGGAAATGGGCAATGTGGAACCCGTCGACTCTTACTAGGTCTCCATCTAGTGGGAACCCGTCGACTTCTACGGATCACCCTCCAGCAGGGTTGTGCAGGGGGTCGCCTATCGACATTGAGGAGACCTCTCGACTGTGGGACAGTGATGAGGTGTGTCTTGACGTTTCCCTAGAACTCTCAAGTACGAGGGGAAATTCTCCCCCTATGATGCATCCTTGCGACGTGACCTAAAATTGTGCAGGAGAGTCAGTGCCGCCCAAAGTGGATAGTTTGGAGGTACGGTGATTTGAGACCCTTGACTTGCAGTTCGGGGCAGACGTGTCGGATGCTGGGCATCGATGGTGTTTGCTTTTAGGACTGTTGGATACAAACTTTATTGGGCTGAGATATGGGATAGATATCCCCTTACGATCTTGTTTGGGATTCTTGATTGAGCATCTAGATATTTATATACTTTGTTCCAGTACCCACTCCATGGGTTATTGCAACTCTCCTTCCATGAGAGGCAAAGACCCGTGTGGTATGCCACATGATTTCTATGTCTAGCTTCACATGGTTGGATGAGTCTACTCTCCTGGTATAGGTAGAGAAGACTCGATGAGAAGTACATATTCTCACTGCTTCCCGCACCTTCTGTCTGGAAAAGTCTATCTCCTTTCTCTTGTTGGGTTGAGATGGACTCTTTGTTGTTACACTTTACTGCACTCTCGGTTTTACTCCTTTACTTTTACCTATTTGATCTACTTCTCACCCATCGGTACCTCCTTTGTTTCTCCCTCGAGCCTTAGGGGTATCCTACTGAGTATTCTTATACTCACCCCTTCTTGGGTTTTCCCGCACTTGTTGTTCCCTTGCAGACAATGGACATGTTGGTCATGACTTCAACGGATCTTAAGAGGTCAAGAGCGTGGACCTCGTGCGGTGGTCGGAGTCAGGTTCTAGGTGGGGGACCCTTCTAGCTATTTTTCTTTTGTTTACCTGTTTCTGGGTTGTGGCACCTTTTCTGTTTGGGCACATGTTGCCCCTTTCCTTTTTCTGTTTACCTTCATGACTTTCTTTATACTATTTAGAGGTCTAGGCACTCTTGTGGTAGTATATATATAGATGTATCACATTGATTTACATACCTTTTTCTTTTTTACTATGAACTTTTTCATTGAGTGTGCTGCGTGTGTGTGTCTAGGCACTCTGGAAAAGGCCTCCCCGAGTTTTTTATACTTTGGCACTTGTCTCCAGCTCTTGGCCTATGGAGGAGGGCTTGGGGTAGTTGTGGCTTGAGCCCGGGTAGGGTCGGGTTGTGATAGGATCCAAAATGGGAAGGAAACCCCCATTGATCTAGTGTTTGAGGTGTTAAAGAAAGAAAGAAGTATATATGTGTACTCATAACTAGCTAGCTTATGAGATGTATTTGTTTATAAATGAGTAATACATCAAAATATCATCTGATTGTGGGATGCAGTGTTGGAGGAACTGGTTTTTTTCTTTAAAAGGTATGAAAATCACTAGGGCTAATAGATATGATATATCATTTCCATTGTATCTCTTATGTGAATTTATTATTCATCATATCAAAGACCAAATACTAATGCCTCCATTATTATTTGATCTACAATTTTATTTGGTCGTTAGTGATATTATGGTTATACAACAAGATACATTTTTTATGATGAGGTTTAATATTGATCAGCTACATAAACTAAATTTGGTCAACCATTAGAATAATATATGGTCTACCATATGTGGTGGGTCACAGTAATTTGATATATTATTTGAGTAATTATGTAAATCATGAATGAGATTCACAAGATTGATTTGTTGTCAATATATTTATTGATGGAAAAAATATAGAATAACTTTAATGCATTATTGATCATAATGTTCTTATATATAGACTATAAGGTGAATTAATCCTATAGAATGAGGTGTGTGAATTTTAAAAATATAAACTTGTAATAAATAATACATTAATATCATGATTTATATAAGACATCTCACAAATTCTCAAACTACCCAATGATATAAAGGTTTAGTGTCCTGGAGAACTTCTTTATAAATAATATAATTTATGTCACATGGAATATTTATATACAATAATTTTCATCTAGACCATTTTTAAACATATCACCTGATATAATCAACTTCATATCATGTGGATTTAGAACATAAAATCACAGGATCTCAAACCCCGTGTCTAAGAAAAATATAACATAATAGAATATATCAAAAACATGAAAGAGAATATAATAATGAAATAAAACAATTAATTAAATCTATGAAAACTATAGATCATATTCATAAATATCGATAGAAAAACATAAAATCATAAGAATATCATTAATGAAATATAAAATAAATTATGTGGGTTTAAAGTATATTTCATTAATACTTAAACTTTTGAGAAGAACATAAATGTGATGAGTAATACAAAAATAATTTCTAATGAAAAACAGTTGTCTCATAATGATATTTTATTGAAAATGTTTTAAAATAATAAAAATAGGATTACATATCATTGTGAACCTAGATAATGACAAATCTTTTCACTCATAATATTGGTAGTAATGCTGAATTCTTTAACACTATCCCTTTATAAATATGGTGACTTAATAAACCTATGACATAAAAAGTATTAATAAAAATTATTGAAATCATTCTAAAAATTTGAGAATGTAGAATTAAATTGGGAGAATGTAAATTAATCACACTCTCCCATTTTGAATTAATGGACATTCAAAAAAAAATTAGAAATTTTTTTAGTATTGATTATCTCTACCACCCTAACCTTACTTTAACACACTAATATGAAAACCACTTAACATAAAATTTTCATGTCATGGATTATACTATTATAAAAAATGTGTTATGGGATATATGAATCCCACCAATATAATAATCTATAAAATAGAATTCCAATAGAAAATCAAGCATTCTGGATTTCATAAATAAATAATGTAAGAAGAATTGGGCTATTAATATGTTTTAAAATACCACATAACATCATCTTAAGAAATAAAAATATTAGTGCCTACAAACAAGAAATGTCTCTAATAATCTATGATGAGATAAAAACCCCTTCAATTTTTTCAATTCATTAATTATGAAACAATAACTACAAAACCCTTATATGTTATGAAAATTTTCAATATAAATAAATTTATTCTCTTATAAAGTATGAGATGCAGGAAACACTATGTCAAGATGAACTATAATATCATATATAATTAAAACATATCTTTTGAATTAAGGGGTTAGAATATGAATAATTAAATAATTAAATGTATATGGTTTATACCTGAATAACATAAATTTAATGTTTTTCAACACATTATAAATTTTTATAAAATCCTTTGATTGTAACAATTTTTTTTCTAAAAAAATAATAATATTCTAATAATGTGTTTTTATATTAATATATAAAATTAAACACAATAACTCAATTATTTTAGTGAAAATTTATATAATATATATTCAATAAATTGAATATCATTAAAATTGTATTTCATTTCTAGGAATGGGATAAGATTAAATTCCATTTTATGTTTTTTAAAAAAAATTCCTCAAAACTTATTCCTAGACATTTTCCAACTTATATTAAAATTAATCCTATCCACATTAAAAATTTATATATTAATATGTATACATATTTGTTGAAATATACCTGTCTAAATTTTCTTATATTTTTTCTTCATAATTTTCTAATATGATTAATTTTTCAATGATTATTGAAGAAAAGTGATTTTTATTAATAATTATATTTTAATTTAAGAATTAAAAAAATTTCAATTTTCTTATAAAATGTTTTTTAATGTCAAACTAGTTAATTAATATTATTCATAATCTAAATAATTCTGTTTTTAAATAAATTATTTTATATTAGATCATATTATACATAAGAAAATGTTTTCATTGGGAACCCTCTTTTCATCTTCATTAGATTTATATTTTAAATTAAATTCATATTTTTATGTGAATTTAATTTCATAAAATATAATAATTTTTTTAATATTAATAATATTAGATAATGAGAATCGTGAATTTTTATCATAGTGAGTTGTAAAAATAGTTAAAAAAATTAGCACAGATAGGTTAAAAACTTGTTTACTTAGGGGTTATTCTAAATTAATTAAGGTAATAATGGAATAAATAAATTATAAATTATAATTAACTGAAAATTGTGGACCCTATATAATAAAATATTTCATATAGCCCATTTTGAAGATATTTTTTCTGTAATACCTTAATATACATTTTTTTTCTAAAATTGCCTGGGGTTCCACTCTAAAACTTATAAAATTCCATCACATATCGTGTCCAATCCATTCAACATGATCTTCTGGGATCATATATTTTCTAATTATATTTGACAATGATATAGATCCACATGACCACGATAGCGTGTATTTATAATAAAACCATAATTTCTTGTCTTTATTTATAAACCAATAATGGTTTCGTAAATAGGAGATAGAATTGTTGACCATGTGATTTCATTTTATTTATACTTTTAAATCCATAAAATAGATATCATATTGTATGGAAAAATTAAATATTATATTATATATATAATTATGTTATAATGGAAATTTCATAACCATTATCTATCTACTCTTATAAAAACTTAAAACATAAATATAGATATTGTGAATGATGGATTATCACCTCAAGAACTAATGTAATTCATTTTCCATCACCATCCCTCACAATTATACATAATGATATATTTAATTTATATTTATGTTATTTATGACATAAATATACATATATAATTGAAATATTAGTAATAAAATATTACCTTCAAATACTTTAAAAAATGATTACATCGATCATGTGTATTTGTGGACTACCACCTCCATAAAGATATATGAGAAAAATATCATTTATATTTCCTATGGATGTTGATTTGTATAAATTATTCTATTATAAATGATCTATATTATATAATAATAATACTAAATAATGGATAAATTATTTAACTTCATTATTTTCCAATTGTCAAAAAAAGAAATTATCTTTTATGCATATGTTAATTCTAATGTCACCATGAACATTATAATTCCATTTTCCATGGATAAATTTATAGATGAATATAATTATATATATAATAAATTTATTTTATAGTTATATAATTATTATCAATCAATAGAAAATGGGAAAATGAAAATATTAGAAGTTATAAAATACCAAACCAAATCATACATGAAAAGTGAAACAATTATAAATAGAAATTATAATTTTAATAAAGTTTAGTAAATGAAAATGTGATAAAAGTTTATAAGTAAATAATATATGGTATTATATATTTATATATATGAAAATTTTTGTATTAAATATTTATAATTATCCTATATTTGTTATGTAGTATTTTTAAACATATATAAAGTTAAATCATTTATCATCTATTTCTATGTTTTATAATTTTTTCCAATAATATTTATACTATTTAAAAAATATTTTGTAATGTCACTTGTATCATTTCTTTTATATTAATTTTTTATTAAATAATTTTTTTTCAATTTATTAATAATTCATTTTTGAGTTTCTAAATGTTTATGCAATATTTTTTAAGGTATATGGTAAGAACAAAATATTCACCCATCAATTACACTCAATGATTTGAAACTGACATGAAAATATTTGATGTGCATATTCATAGAATATATATTCATTAATATATAGTATTTTTTTTAAAATTTTAATTTTAAATTACAATTTATTGTTTCCATATAAAATTCCCCAATAGATCCGTGAATATATTTTTCATCTAAAATGGAATCAGACATTTTCGATTAATAATTACTGGGGATATCATCTTATGATAAAATTCTTTTTTAGTAATTAATATATTCATTATGTTTATTAAATGTTTTTTATAAATTTTTCCCATTTCCATAGGTTATAATATTTTAAATTTTATATGAAACATGTTTTCTTTCTAAATGATATGACATGACAAATTCATTCTAATCTTATTTAACCCATAAGTATGATATTCATTATGTGATTAGTGGGATCTGAATTATATTCCTTGTAATTTATTAGGTAAATATGGATATATTGGGATTTAATGGGGACTAAATTTTTTAAAGTGAATTTATCTATTTTAAATATCTTGAATCTAAACATTGATTAATATGAACATTTAGAGAGTAAATCCAATAAAATATGTTTTTATTAATACCCATCCTTGATTAATAATAAAATGATTTTATATTGTTTCATGTCTTCCAAAAACATATTTCTTATGTCAATCTTATAGTCTCAAGTAACATGTTCTTTAATTCTATTTTTATACATGATTAATTTACATACATGATTCATTTCATGACTCTTGTTTATGAAATTCCTAGTATTATTTTGAAATGATATTATAATTTTCTTATACCCTTATGTTGATATTATTTTTTAGTGATAATTTATATCATCATCATTTACCCTTATTGAGTATTTGTTCTCACATTTTCTATAATTCCATTCACCGGTTTATGAAGAATAGTATTATGTATGACATGTCAATTTTTTTTTTTAAATTAACAAATGAATTATTGTAGATGATTTCTTACATGTATGATTTTTTTAATATATCCTAGATTCCATAAATAAATACTTATACAATTATGATATGAATCATTAGGTTATGTAATTAATATTCATTTAATAAGAATTGATATCTAATTTTGAGATGCATGGGTTATAATAGTTAGTATTTATGTAAGGTTTAGTTACCGTTATAAACTAGTTTTTGGAATGTTTAGTAAGAACAATTTGGATAATCAAATGTATAGTTGAATTTTTTATGTCTTTGTTTATAATTAACAATGGTTTCCTAGAAAAAAATCATTTTCTAGTTATTATAAGAGGATTTAGTTTTTGAAACATGGATTTTGATTCAATCACTCTGAATAAAATCTAAAATGTATATACTTTCCATAATTCTTGTGCAAGGTGAGTGAGGCCCTATTATACACCGATATTGAAATTTCCGGGGTGGCGTATTCATATCGAACATGATATTTTTCATTAATAAAAATTATGATGGATTTTAATATATATTTATAATGAATGTCTATAGTCAAACCCTTTGTGTCCTAGATTAAAAATAATTTATGGTGATTTAAAATTACTTCAAATGTTATTTCATAAATATTTAGTGTTTAAAATTATTATTGATGTTCAAACTATGATTTTTTAGAACAGTAATATTTTAAAATATAAATTTGATTGATTATATATAAATCATGATACAGTGAGCTTAAAAACTATAAAATATTATAATTTGACTGTACTAACATGGCCATTTATTTTTGGGGTATTTATAGATATAAATAAAACTACTAAATTTATATAAAGGGCATAATCAGTAAAAATTCATTAATTAATTTTTTGGGAAACAAGTACCGTGTTTCTAATAAAGTAAATTAATGAATAAAAAATATAGTTTCTCAAAAAATCATTCTGATATCATTTGCATGAGAAATTATTATATTTAATTTCTAGTATTTATGTAAATACCATCTTATAGGAAATATTATTGGTGAAATAATCATGTCAAAATTATCCTATAGTGATAATTTTTGGACTTTTTTTATTAATTAATTATATTGTATTATTAATTTTTCAAATATTATTTAAATAGTTTATATTTTTTGAATCTTGTAAAAAAAACTATAATATCTAACTGTACATTTTTCTGAAAAAATATCATTTCATTGGTTTTTGAGTATTGATTTCAAATTAAATTCATCTAATTATAGGTATTGGATTTGAAAAAACAGATTCCATTATTGCTATAATGAGTATATAAATTTTTAAATATGATTATTTATTTTTCTCAATGTCAATAGTAAATAAGGAAAAAAAATTTCACCTTGGTATATTGTGGGGCTCTCTATCCTGGGTGACAATCAATTATTCCTTTATCCCAACTGGACATCTTTCCTCATGCACATATTATTGAATTATAGGATATATAAACTAGTAGCGAGGGACATTGTTCTATCCATAAGGAGACTATGACCTTATAGACCAGATCAAGAAAAATGATAAACAATTTATAATAAACTGTAGAAGCATAAGAATATGTAGACATCATTATAAATAAGAAACAATACATCTAAGATTAATAGACAACTTGTGGAAGCCGAATATCAATAATAGATAAAATAAGAATCACGTCATGACATGATTATATACAAGAATATATGTTGATAGAAATAAGTGTAAAATCATATAATGTATCATATCCAAATATACAATTATCTCAAACCATATACCACATAATATAGAGAATATGCCCAATATTATTTCATCAAATCAGTCCAAAAATGGAAAAAACCAAGAATCAGAATCAATACACATCCTTATATCCAGACCGATATGTAAAAATTCTACTCATGTAACAAATACTGCAAGAGTAGGATGTATGATATAAATCTTAGTAGGTAGACACCCATGGTGTTTAGACCTCTACCATTGATGTTATAAGGATTGAAAATGTTCTATATATAATAGATTCATATAAATACATAAATAAATAACTAATATCTTGGTTTTGGTTCTTATGTGGACACTCACCCCATACCACATGCTTCAAACTACGTGGGATGTCTGAAAAGAGGTCCTATGAAAGGACTAATTTTTATGAAAATGACCATTAAATCATATAGAACAAGGAATGTCATTCCTTCATGCTTATGAATCATTATGGGGCCAAATTCACATGTCATCATGAATGTGTACTAGTAATGAAAGTATAGGAATCACATGTGGAAAATAATGATCATAATAATAAAGTGTGAATCTTATATGAATAAATAAACAAAAAATTAGTCCCTGAAACCTAATGTTTAGTTTGAGATCATCATTATATATTAATCATAAATCCAATGTGTCTCTACAAAACATTGTACATAGCCCAATTCCATCGAATAAGTACACAAATATCCTTATGGTGTCCCTCATATAACTCGAGGCGTGGTGAACACTAATTCTATCATAGATATCTCACATAGGGGATAGTGTATCACACATGGAATTGTGTAGCCAAAATTTCAATTGGTCCATTCATGTTTACACTCCTTGGGAATTTGTATTAGTAAGGACTATAAGAAGCCACCTAAATAAATTATTAATGGCATGCCAAAGCATTGCTCCTAGAGCACCGATTTATAACCATCCAGGCACAGAATGTCCTTCGATGAATCATTAAAATTGAACCCATGTTATCACAATGCCTATATAAATTGATCCATATAATATAAGGAATATCATAATAAAATAAACAAATTTTTAATTACAATCCAATGAGTAGAATATCAATATCATAATCTCACAATAAAAACCAAGCAATTAAGAAAAAATTTGTCTGTAGTGGAATAATTATAATGGAAATTAAATAATCCATAAACATGATAAACATTCATGATTTTGGCATTATAGAAATCCTTATACTCTTAAAAAAATTACATCATTTTAATGATAAACCATAGATAATATTTCATAATGTGGATCTAAAGGTTTAGTGATGTGGGAAAACTAGAACCATTAAAAACATTTAAAACGTTATCTTTATAATTATATTTAATTATTTCTTCTCAAGATACTTATTAAACCTTTTGTACTCTTTAGAACATGTAGTCACATAAGGATATACATAAAAAAGAGGTGAGATAAATTCCCAATAAGCGTAATGAAAAAAACATGAAACAATCTAATATAGGGTGATTATAATCATAACATCATTTATAAAATATAATGTAATTTGGTAATTCATAAATATGAAACCTCATGTATTAGATGTTAAATACCACACATAGTTCTAGACAACGATATAATCATATTCAGGTATCATTTCACATTATCTAATGAGAATCGTTTCTATACCCAATGGATTTGTTTGTTGTATAATTCCGGGCGCACTTATCACATTCAAACATTCATATTGTTTTATATAATACTGAGAACACCATACACATCATGACATTAACATTATCATTCATGCCTCATATATAATATGTAAAAAATCACCATCAAATAAACAATAGAAAAATGGTTTCACATTAAAAATAATACATTAATAAACATTTAGATTCCAATATAAAAAGGGAATATCATTCTCGACATTGAACCATTAACCATTAGTTAAAAGTGAAATAATATTTGCAAAGTAAAAAAGGGTGAATTAATTTTAAAGAATGGTTCTTTTAGAAAACAATGTATTTTTTAATAAAAAATATAGAAAACATGTATATCCATGAAAAGGAAGAATAGTGATGAAGATCAAATTTTTATGGAATGCCAATTCTGAAAATTGGTTGAAGAGGGAAACCCTAAAGAAAACGGGTTGGGTTTTAGAATTTCCTCACCCCTTATGTCTGAATGATTTCTCCATATTAAATTCTTGTATACTAACTTTAAATTGATTAACTATAAATTTCATATCCTTTAATACATGAATATTATTATTTATGGTTTTATTAATTTCTTTTATGGACATTTGGATGTGTTATAGAGGTTAAATTCATTGTTGGGGAGGGTTAATATTCGTATATTTTATGAACAGTTCAATTGTATTGATAAATGGATCTTCATTTCAAATGTGTTTAAACCTCTAAAATTGTTCATGTATATTATTAGTGACATTATAGAGATGTATATAACTATATAATGAATTTATCTATATTTAATGGTAATGATTCCTTAGATAATATTTTAATGATAAAGACTTGGATTAATTTGGAAGTTTTTCTCATGATGGACTTATTTTGTGTTATTATAATATATCAAGGGTGTATAAGTATTACAGAGCATAAAATATGATTAAATATATATATGATGATATGGTTATATCATTATAATGGTTCATGTATAGTCTCTATGATTGTAATGGAAATTTAAAACCCATTATCCTTGAATGTTATAAATTAACACATCTCGGATTGAAATTTCATTTATAGTATATAAGTAGATGAAATTTGAGATTATGATGAACTGTCTTGTTAGATTAATATTATTTCATTACATTTCAATTTATGGAGTTATAATTCCATTTGGATGAAATTATTTAATTAATGAAAAGTAAAATAAATGAGCATAAAATAAAATAAAACAATCCGAAAGGGGAATTTACCTCATGAATTAATATCTATTGAGAGCCTCTTTTAGGGAGTGGATATAGTCTATTGAGGAGGTAATGCACTGATGAATGTGGGGTAGGATCATCAAGGATTTTTAAAATAATCTAGTTATGTATTGAAGTGTGAGAGGTTTTAAAGACATTGGGAGTGACGAGTGGTATTTATAGTGGAGGGGATATTGGTCTTCTTAAAATTATATTCATTAATATATTATTTCTCCCAAATACAAAAACTAATAATGATTAATGTGACTAGAAATAGTAATATGTTCCTGTGAGTTCGAACAAATTTCCATTTACATAGTCCATGACTAAAAAAGGATGCAAAAAACATTTATTTAGAATATTTTGTAAATGGTCAAATTTCACAATTCACCAAAAATTAAAGTATTTCAAAAAAAATAAAAAAAAATCACCATAAATTTTTATCAATTTTTAGAATCAAGAATTGAAATTTATATTTTCAAAGATTAATATCTATATTATATAATTAAAAATTAATATTAAAATAATAATTTATAGTAAAAATACCGATTTTAAAATTCAACATAATTTTATTATTCTTTCAAATATTACGTAAAGTTTTTATAATATTATATTTAAATAATAAGTCAAAAAAAATGAATTTATGAACATATTTTATAAAAATACATTTTATTTTAAAATAATTTTTTAATTATAACTAAATATTTATCACTTACAGAAATACCAACACCATTTGTATTTCCATATTGTCACTTATATGATGTCTAACTTTTATTAATATAATAATGGGTGAGGTTATAATTCAGTTGGATGATTTTATATTCATAAGGGTCACATGAATATTCATATAGGTATGTATCTATTAATATGTTTAGGTTATTATTCCCAAAATAAATTACATTGTACTATCAGACTCTAAACATATTTCTGATCGCAAACATGTAACTAATATTTTGGAAATTCAAAACACAGAATTAGAGAATTTATATTTAATAGTCGCATAGTAGTTCTTATAATAATGATGAAACATTATGTTTCTTAATGTGATTTCGTGTCTGTATGGATTTACTAATATATGGGATAATTTTCATTGATAAATGTTTAGTTCATTACATTCTTCCCCCGTTTTGAAATTTCTCCCTCCAAATATCATTTAACATATATTTGTGAGGGTATTTATCCTTTATCACATCCTCAAGATTGATTGATCATTATTCATACATATGGTTCCTCCACAACATTATG
Organism: Viscum album; assembly: GCA_963277665.1. Taxonomy (NCBI): domain Eukaryota; kingdom Viridiplantae; phylum Streptophyta; class Magnoliopsida; order Santalales; family Viscaceae; genus Viscum; species Viscum album. Next base: position 7,403,085 of record OY728129.1, read on the forward strand.
AAAAGGATGGTTGTCTAGTTGGGTAGAACCCTATCCCTTTAGTCTTGAATCATAATTGACTTCCCCTTATATGAAAGATCATTTTCTAGTTGTAACAACTTAGGTTTCTGTACATTTGAGGGATACGGTATGTACATATTCAAGAGTGATATGTGAAACACATCATGAACATGAGCCATATTTGGTTGAAAAAATGACGATATTCCATGTATACCATGCTATCATGGATCTAAAAGGGAAAAATGTTCCTTGGTCTTAGCTTTCTTTTCCTTCCAAACCGCAAGACTATATTCTATGGTGATATTGGATGAAATAAATTATTTACTACATCGAACTCCAATTCCCTTTGACCGTTATAAGCATAACTCATTTACTGAATCTGAGTACCATTGATATGTTTCTAGATATCTTAAACATTTTATGTTATAACATTCACAAGATCATGTAAAAGGATCTTTCTTTCTCCAACTTGATTTCAATAGGTTGGAGTTCAACATCATTTTCCATATATTTCTTCAAATATATCCATCTAAATTATTGAGTGGAAGCTCTTCCGGTATGATAACTCAACCAATGGAAGATGATGGAAATATCCCCCCATAAATTCGATAGATAAGGAACTTAGTATATCATTGTGTGTTTGAATAATCCTTTCAGATTGGCCATCAAATCAGGGGTGGTAGGTCAATATGAAATTTAAATCAGTACACAATGCATTTTGGAGACTAGACTATAATTTAGATATGAACCTTGGATCATGACCAATTAAAATTGATATTATAACCCATCCAGTATCACTACATAAATTACATATATCAACGTAAGTTGTTCATGCAATCGATCTTCCCAAATAACAAAAACCTGTGCAATCTTCTTGAGTCGGCAACCAAAATCCATATCCCATTATTTACCTTGGACGTCTTCAAGAGACCCGTGGCATGTCTATTGTGATATTAGCACATTTCTATGTGGGTATAAGAAATGGTTTCATTATGCCTGTTAATTTTTTCTTTATTATTTGACATTCTAACATATTTAGAACCGAGCTATATAAATTCAGATAATCGATTTCTTCATGTTTCCCACCAGAACTATTATTAGTTATTACAATACATATTGGTGAAACCAAGATGTATAGATAAATTTTATCTATTTGAACTATCCAATAGATCCTTCATTATCCTAGGTGATGAAGGCATAGAAATCTATATTCCAAACTGAATCACTTCATCATCTTTGATATAGAACACCAGTAGCCTCCCTCCATTATTTTATTCAATATCATTTATAGCTCTAGATAATCTCTATGAGCTTCCTTAATCTTCTCCTAGATATATGGTTGGGAAATCATTTTCTTGATGTAGGGTTTAATTCATGGTGTTCTGATTTCTAAATCCATCCATTATATATCCATAACGATAGGGTCTTTCTCAATCTGTAACATGGATACAATAACATTTCATTCTTTACATAGAGAATCAGCTAACTTGATCTCCTTTACATGATGATGGTGAATAGAGAAGTCATATTGTTTGATTATCAGTTACCATATCCTTTTAAGAATGTTGTTATCCTCTATTTTATAATATATATTATATACTCTTGCAATTGGTGTATGATTCAAACTTCTCGCCATAGAGGTAGTGTCAAATGATTTTCTGTAACACCACTCAGATTAATAAGTAAATTTAATGAAGTGCATGAAACACAATGTCTATGTAAAAAAAACATGGTATATATATGTTATTTATAACTATGTTGTTAAACAATATTTTTCCACATCATTGTTTTGAATTTAACAAATATAACCTATGCAGTCACGTTCAGTGTATTTTTTGGGCTCTAATGGAACAAAATTAATTTTTAGTGAATAATAATATACTCTTACGAATAGTAACCTTACTATTATGAATAGTTATATGACCTTAATGAAAATTAATCCTTACAAAATAACAGAAACCTCACCCTTGAATGTATAAATTTAATTTAGGCGTCATTTAAGTAATAATATTACCAAATTAAAAGTTTTGGTATTTTTGAAAGTCCAAAATAAATAATTAATTAATTTAAAAGAAAATATATTTTACAAGAATTTTTTCATAAATTAAAAATATTATGTCTTCTACATTCAATATAATTTTATATGAATTTTTTTAATTTTTAAAATCATTATAAGATCAGGTATATTTTATAAATTATTATTTTTATGTAAATTAAAAATTTAATTAAAATATATATTATTGATATTTAGAAAATTATTTTTGAAAAATAGATTTCATTATTTGATTATACACATTGAATAATTGTTAGGGTAAATTTTTACTATTTTACAAAAATACGTGAATTTTTTATGAATACTAAAATGCAGTAATTTACCTTATACATATATTATAATTTTAATGATATATTCATAACAATCTCATTGAGTTAACCATCCTTGGATCAAAATCAGATGAACATATTACTAATACTGTTCATGTAATCATCACTATATGTCACATACATGAATTATTATAAATACATTTTTAAATTAAATACCCATTTGTGTTTTTTTGGGGGTTTCTCTTGCTTTTTGGTGGAAATGGTGGTTTTCAGAATTTAGGCCAAACTGTGTTCCCATATAAAAATTTAAAAACCAATTTCTATTTTTTATAACTCATTTAATTTTCAATATATTTTAACCATTCCAATTCCAACATGTCCCCCCTGACCTATTAAAACCACCAGGCCATTTTAGAGCTTTTTGAAATCCGTAATCATAGTGTATTTCAGTTTTTATTTATAGTATTGGGAATGCCCATAAGCATATTTTCTTCTATAAATATTTTTTTTAATTTATAATAACTCCTTCATGTGGTATTTTTTTTTCAATGATTCTACTTTCCACTCGAAGCCAATGTCCCTAAGATCACCCCAATTATCGGAATCACATTTCTGGTGTGCATTTGAACCGCAAATGAGGGTGATGCATTTCAGGGATTCTTAATCCATCTAGATTTGAGAGGATAACATTCTTCCTTCAAAATTAAATCCTATTTTTAATGTTTTCCCCCATTTTAGTCCCCACATGACCTTCTTAGAATCATTCAAGCCTCATTATTAGGTTTTTTTCTCGGAGATTCATAATTTGGATGATTTTGGGGGATTTCATCAACATATCATCAAATAAGTGTTTCTCACTATGATTTATCCTTATTAATTAGATTTTCTTATACCTTTCATGAATATTGATTCTGTATTGATGTTATATTTTGAACCTACGTTCTGGGTTTCTGTATTTTTTATTGAAATATTATGGATTAAGTTCGGATTATCCCATTTTGGTGGGTAGTGGTGCAGTTAATGTTTTTACCCAATATTGATGTTTTTTATCTCAAAAGGTAGATGATTCCATGAGTAATCATTTCTTGAAGAGTTAGTTTTCTTATTTTATATATTTTTCAAGCTACTAATTTGTTATGTGTGGTATGGAAAATTTTTTTTCTTGATTTTGTTAAGTATTTAATTCAATAGTATAATATTGATTTAAATTACGTTTATTTACAAGTGAAAATCATGTGCTGTTGTTAGGGATATTCTCTAACATATGAAAGTGGTTTAGTAAATGTTATTTGGAATCCCAATTCCACAAATGTAGGGTCTTGAGGAGATTTTGGGTTTTAAAGAAGGTTTTTAATGGGTTTTATGAGTGAAAGCATGTAAATATTCTAGAAATTGTTTTGTGAAAATGTGTGATTTTCATGTGCATATATTGTGTTATTATATGAGGATATTTTATAATACATTAGAGTGGCTAGATAAATATCTCTAGGGCTGTCAATTCTGTTTTGGATTCCATATTGTTGTGATTTTTTCTTCGAAAAAGGATTTTGAAATGGGTTTTTTCGGGAAAAAACATAGTTATACACCATGGTTTGGTTTTATGAAAATTCAAATGATTTAATGTGTTAAAAAATGTGTGCAAAAAATGATTATGTACTATTTTGGTTGTATTATTTTCATTAAATTAGTACTTGAAATGCATAGTGGTATGTTTTTATGTCAAACATTGAGGTAATGTTTTGTATTTTTTTGAGGATATATATGAAATTGTGATGTGGGTGTGAAACATGTTTTTAAGATATTTTATGTGAGTGTGATGTACAAAATGTACATTGATATGAAAAGGTTATTATGTTAAAAGTTAGTTGAATGTTATGTGATGTTTATCATCTTAGGAATGATTTTATTAAGTTGTTAAAGCATTCGTTGAATTTTATAAGATATGAAAAAAATTTGTGGGCTATTTTGTTGTGATCTGGATTTCCAAACCAATTTGAATAAAAAGGTGTATTATGTTACTTGTGTGATATAAATGGGTGATTTATGGTTTATGTGTAATGTTGATGTGGAATTTTAATTTTAAAACTCTTTTATCTTGGTATTTTGATCTTTTCTGGGAACAATAGAGAAACCAAAATATCTAGGTGGGTGGATGTGTACTAGTGTACTAGTTATCCTGTGGGGTTTGGCCTCTATTTTACATAGCATGATTTATTATTACAATAGTTACTAAACCATGATGATGATTTTGGGGGACCACTAGGTTTTGGGTATGTTCTTTACTAGTGGATCGTGCACGAGTATAGATATTGTGATGGTTACTTTCATGGAGATACGAGGTACCAGGGACCCTTAACGAGCTAGTTCCTAGGGGTTATTTGATATTTCTTGTTCAAATTAGATGATTTGGTCTTACCATCGTCACAAAATATAATTGGATGAAAAAAATTCAGTATCTTTTTTATTTCATTCAAAAGTGTCGATTCATTATAATATCCCACTTGAAAACTTCTTTTATAAAAAGGGGCATGTTTTAGAAATTCTAGACAGAATTTCACATTTTGAAATAGTTGTATGCTTTTCATCTCAAAATGCATATCACCTGGAATCTCTTAGTGGTGGTATAATATTAGGATTTGGATAAAACCCTATATAAATTTTTGGGTGTAAGTATACTTTGTTATTTCTTTCATAGTTTTGGGTACAGTTTTTAGTGCCAGTGGTTTGGGATTCTACCAAGTTCTTTATGGTGATGTCTTGTGGACATGGCTTGAGGGATGTTCCTCTTTCCATGTGATGTTTATTGGGCTTCATTTTTTGGTTTTGAATGTTTGTAATGGTATATGATAATTTATTTAAATTGTGTAATTCAATTATTAATTTTTTAAAAGATTAATTTTTTGAAAAAACCAAATTCTTTTTACTAGGTTTGTTTGTCATAGTATGTTTATAAAGTTGGATAAATCACTCCAAATTTTTAGTTTATGATACACAGGCACTTGGTCCATCCTGTGGGGATAGGTAATGCCATTCGGGCCTTGTCATGGGCCTGTTCGGGTCCCGATTTTCAAGGTGACCAGATTTGGTTCTTGAAAACATTGTATCAGAGGTGGTTCTGGTTAACTCATAGGTTCGCGTTATTTGGGGAACAACTGGGATAATCAGAATCGTGGATTTTCAGGACATGGTATTCAATTTATGGGATGTGTTCTTGATCACCAAAAATCATGATGGTATTAGAGTCTCAAGGGGATGTCAAGATTTACTGGAGTCCTTTGGTTGTCATTGTTAGATGATGACTAAGGGAAATGAAATGAGAATTGGGTTAATTGTCTCAATGATCTTGTAGGGCTTGGAGTGCCATGTGGATCCATGTATATTTCGTTAAAAAATTATTTTTGATGGTTATGTGATTGGTGTATGGATGGAAACTAAGTTTCCATGTCACCCACCAGAACTAGTATCCTCTCGCATTTTCTTTTGTCCTTTAGTTTTGAAATCTTGTAATTTCAGTTTTAACGAAAAAATGACTTGGTTTTAAGTAGTGTAAATTTTTTTGAAATTATTTTATAACAAATAGGGAATTGATAGATATTAGAAATGGTTGAACTGTATTTTATGTATGGTTTTATATTGGAAAATTGTGTGTTTTTACCTATTTTGAAAGCACGAACTATGTCAATGTTGGTTTTGGAAACGTGTTTCCAATAGTGTTTCCAAACTATTGAAAGGTGTTTTAATGGGAGGAGATGTTTTGAAATTTATATGTATGGATTGAAAGAAATTATTCATTTGAATTTTTATTCATTTCTAACAATGTTTTGTAACCTGTAATTTCGGTTTTATTTCATGGTTAGCGGTTTTGAGGAATAGAGGTTTTAGTTGTCAATTTCAATTTTGAAAAGTGGAAAGAATTTTTTTATCCTTTATTGCATCAATGAGAGAACATATAAAAGGGGTTTTATGGGATGATGTATTGTTTATGGAATGGATGGATGGATTTTGGGATGAATATGATGGGGGATCCAATTGAGGCACTGAACCTTGCATGTATGAGGCCCATAGGGTACCATAGGTGCATATGCTAACTACAGAATAGTTTTTTTCCAGGAAATGTTTTAAAGGATATAATGATTCTTTAATTACTTAATATGGATAATTTAAATTATTTGTTTTATTAAATTGTGATGTTGATTGATGTTTTGATACCAATAACCCTTATCGTTTGAACTGTGTTTTGGGTTTGTGTTTGGTCGGTAAGCTGGGTAGAAGCACTAGTTTGTAGTTTCTTTTGAGAAATACTTCGGAATTCCATTTCAGTGGGTTCCTTTAGGTAATTTCATCTGTTTTGTGGAAAACTTTCACCAATTGACCATATCATTTGGGTCCTTGGGGTTTCTCATTGGAGAATGTACACCCCCATTAATGGTTAGAGCACAACTGAGTGCAATCCATGTTATTTCGCTGTTGGAAGATCGTCCAGTTGACCAATATTAGGAAACATTTTCTCAAGCAGTGAAATTAGGTTTTCAAAATTTCCTCTCTTTGTTTGGTGGACCCTCTTGTTATGGGAGTGTTCTCGTGGAAGGTCAAAAGATACCTTAGATTCATATGTTACCCTCTTCATCAATGGTGAATGTAGTCTATGGGTTCTCGTGTGGTTGATATCTAAGAGGGACTCTAGGTCCTCCAAAGAATCTCTCGAGAAAGGGTTTACATTAAAATACTGGGGTGGGAGATTTGGTCATGACATGATATTATGGACACTTTCTGGAAATGTTTGTTTTTATAAGGTTTAACATAAGGTCCCTTTCAATTTATTGTTTATATCATTCGCAATGGTCATGTTCGGTGAAGACTTGTTATGTCGTGATCTTGTATAATGGTAATGGTGACTGTTGACCATGGATAACGTGTTCCCAAAATTTTCCAAATGCTTCCATACATGAACCAAAGTCGTTTTCCATTTCAGAAGCTCAGATTTGGTAGGTCGTAGGGCCCGAACGGAGCTACGGATTAGGAGTTATGGACATATGAGGTTGGGATGGAAAACTGGTTCGTGAAGCCCATTCGCAAAGCCCCATCCGTGATCGTCAAGTGTCGCCATGAAGTAATGTGTTGAGAGGATCCGCGAACCCATCTGACGTTTGCGACACACCGCGAAGACCCACCGTGAAGCAGAGGAGGGGGTAACTCTCCACGAACCCGGTTGATGTTCGCGACCCGCCACGTGTGCTCCGATTCACGGCCCCCTCTCTATAAATAACCCTCTCTCCCCCCTTCTCCTGACGAACGACCACGACCACTTCGCCCATTGGGCGGCCGATCTCTCGGTCTGCGGAGCTCTGCTTTGCGGCTCCGCGAGGCCATGCTCCGCGAGCAGCTTCCTTCGCGTTGCTGCTCCACAAGCCGATGCTCTGTGAGTCCACGCTCCGTGAGCCAATGCTCCGCGATGCTGCTCCACGAGAACTCTGCAAGCCTCCATTTCTCCGCAAGAGGCCCATGCTCCGTGAGATCCCTCTATTCTGTGAGACTTTTCTCTGTGATCCTCCCTTCCTCCGTAAGAGGCCCGTGCTCTGCGAGATCCCTTTACTCCGTGAGACCATTGCTCTGCGAAGCTACTTCGCGATGAACTAGCCTTCGTGAGGCTCTTACCTTGTCACCCAGCGGTCCATACCATGGGGGCTATTCCCCCGCACCACCTCTCGGGGTCAGTGTCGAGCTGTGGTCCCAACCCTCCGAGGCGATCACTTCACTATTGCAACAGACCCCAATGAAAACTGGAGAGTCGCACTGCGAACTCTTCGGTCCGGGACGTCGGGATCTTCCATTGCGCCCTTATGCACACCCACCTTCCGCCTTTGGAATACCATGATTTGAGACACCCCTCTACACCCCTTGAAGCACCTTGAGCCGACATAATACTCTCGGTCCCTTTCACATGTCCTGAGTTTAGAATCCCATCATTAATTCCCTGGGTACCTTAAGTCGAACTATTTCTCAAGTAACTCCTCAAAACCCTATCACTTGGCTCCTATGTCCGGTTTAACCAGAAAGGGCCACCCTTAGGTAAGTCCCAACACCATCCATTTCTAGGCACCTTCTTTCTAAAAGTCCATTCTACATGACTATAAACTGTAGTACCCACTGTCTAACAAATGATAGGATCCCTCATTTCCTATACTAGAGATTCCTTATGCTCCAAGCATGAGATGGTAATAGTCTTACCTACATGACTCTAAACTATAGTATTCTCCCTATCTTCCAAACATACGATGCCTCTTACCCTATACAATAGATTCCATATACTCCAAGAATGAGATGCCAACAGTCCTTTCTACATGTCTACAAACTATAGTTCACACTATGTTCCAAACATAGGATTCCTCTTGCTCCAAATAAGAGATGACTTGTGCTCCAAGCATGAGATGCTAGCAGTCCTATCTACATGACTATAAACTGTAGTGATCTTCTTATGTTCCAAACATAGGATGCCTCTTACACTAAACAAGAAATGACTTATTCTCAAAGCATAAGATGCCTAATTCCATGATTATAGTGGCATGATTCCAACGCCCCTTGGCATTTTCCCTCTTGTGAACCAGTGCACGGGTGAGGGCCTCAATTCACTAGTGAGTTGGGATTCCCTCATGGCCTGACATGAGGAAGACATTACGGTTATCATCCTGGTGTATGCCCCATTCACCAGTGCCACTCCATAGCGGCACCCGGGCAGCTTCCTAGCAGAAGCCCCTTCCGTGATTTCCGATCCATAGCGGCATCCGGGCAACATCCTTGCGTAAGCCCCGTTCACCATTACCGCTCCATAGTGCCTCCTAGGCAGCTTCCTAGCGTAAGCCCCTTTCCCCATTGCTGCTCCATAGCGGAACCCAAGCAGCTTCCTAGCATAAGCCCCATTCACCAATGCCGCTCAATAGTGGCACATGTGCAGCTTCCTAGCGTAAACCCCATTCACCAATGCCGCTCCATAGCGGCACTTAGGAAGCTTCCTAGCGTAAGCCCCATTCACCTGTGAAACTCTATAGCGGCACCCGGGCAGCTTCCTAGCGTAAGCCCCAATCACCATTGCCACTCCATAGTGGCACCTTGGAAGCTTCCTAGCATAAGCCCCATTCACCATTACCACCCCATAGTGGTACTCGGGCAACATCCTATCGTAAGCTCTATTCACCAGTGCCGCTCCATAGAGGCACCCGAGAAGCTTCCTAGTGTAAGACCCATTCACCATTGCCACTCATTAGCAGCACTTGGGCAGTATAATTGCCTAAGTCCCATTCACCACTGTCGCTCCATAGCGGCACTCGGCAAACTTCCTTACATATACTCCATCCACTATTGTCCCTCCATTTAGCGGTAAGCCGTTGGGATCCTTATCCAGTGGTAATCTGTTGCGATACTTATCCAGCGGTAAGCCATTGTGATATTTATCCAGTGGTATGCTATTGCGACCCCATCCAGCGGTAAGCCGTTGAAACCACCAATCAGTGTTAAGCCGTCATAAGAAGAACTACATGGACTTTGATTCCCTACCACAGGGATACTTAGGAAGCCTCTTCAAGGATCATTCCCAAAACCATCATCATCTTCATGACTCTTCCACCCCCTTCTCCATGGCCTTGCCGGTACCTTCCCTCCCCCAAGGGTCAGAGGGTACAGATCATGTAATTCTTATGGGTGTGGAGTAAACCCACTTCGTCCGAGCTGCAAGACGTTAATCTACCAAGCACCTCTTCTTCAACACATGACATTAAAATGTGACCCGACCCCATGGCTCACACGCAGGGTCCCCCCAACTCAGACATTCTTTACACCACTCGTCTCCACGGCAATAGAATCACCCTCACATGGGATGATATCATCCTTCTTAGACTAATTTATGTCCACCGGGGAAGGGAAATCACCTAGGTGTAATCCCCCTATCCTCTCTTGTGGATGGTAGCACCCGTGCACCTCCGTACTTACCAACTGCCATGGTCAGTGGAGGGCGCGATAGGGAACGTGGCACCTTCCATCTTTGGTCCCAAATCCCTCTCCCGATATGCTTTGCCACACTTTGGGCCTCCATTCTATAGTATGTCCCAACACCATGGGCTGCCTAACCCGTAATCCCTTCTTCATTTCCCACAGCTTCACCCTTCGTGACGTGATCGTCAGGCCACTGCTGCCTCTTGTTTCTCTCACCGAGCATGTCTCACGTGGGTTTAAAGTAACCATCGACAATTGAAGTTCCCTCATCCAGCATGACAATAAACTGTATTCCCACGTTCAGCGTGACGTTAAACTGTATTCCCCAGTCCAGTATTACGTAAAAATGCACAGCCACCAAAAGTACGGGGACATTGATCCTTGCCAAGGCATGGTACGTAGGAATCCTCCAAGAGGTTCAAGCCTACCACCCGTCATTTCTTCACGTCAGGTTCCACCCTCGTCAAATATGACATTAAACTGAATTCCAGTCTGACGGTAAGCCGTTGTGACTAACCCGAAATATGAGGACTTTGATCCATGTAAATGAATGGTACGTAGGAAGCCTCCCTAAGGTTCAAGCCCATCACCCATCAGACCAAGGTCCTTTCTTCACTTCGGTTCGCTGACACCCACCATTTTCTCCTGAACTGCAAGATCTTTGTTCCATGTCATATCATGGTACGTAGGAAGCCTCCCTGAGGGTCAAGCCCACCACCAGTGGACCCACAGGTTAACCTCCACGTCGGTTCGCTGACGAAAACCACAACCTGATCTAAGAGGTCATTGATCCATGTCAAGTCTTGGTACGTAGGAAGCCTCCACGAGGTTCAATCCCATCACCCGATCGTTCCGACTTCATCTACATCGGTTCACCCCCGACCCGCATGACGTTAAATTGTATTCCACATCTCATTTGAACTATGAGGATTTTGATCCATTTCAAGCATGGTATGTTGGATGCCTCCCTGAGGTTCAAGCTCATTACCCATCAGACCAAGGTCTACCTTCACATTTGTTCGCTGACGAGACCCATCAGACGAAGGTCCACCTTCACGTTGGTTCGCTGACGACACCCATCGGACCAAGGTCCACCATCACATCTGTTCGCTGAAAATACCCATTGGGCCAAGGTCCACCTTCACGTCAGTTCACTGATGATACCCATTGGACCAAGGTACACCTTCACGTCGGTTAGTTAAGGACACCTGTGGGACCAAGGTCCACCTTAATGTCGGTTCACTGACGACACCCATTGGACCAAGGTCCACCTTCATGTCGGTCCTACTATGCACCAATCCAAACTATGAGGACTTTGATCAATGCCAAGGCATGGTACGTAGAAAACCTCATGAGGTTATAGCCCAACACCATCGGTCCAAGTTCCACCATCATGTCGGTTCACCAGCCCCATCCTGAACTACGCAGACAATGATTCCCTACCACGGGGATACATAGGGGGTCTCTTTGAGGCTCAAGCCCAACTTCACTGTCACCATTGCAATGCTCCCATTTTATCCCGCTTCCACTTCATTCATCAATCCATCATCCATCCTAATTTTCACCCAGGCCGCCACATCCCTATGGGATCATTCCATCCACCCTCCTCGCTGCTCATAGTAGTACCTGGGCCGCTATCCATGCATAATCCCCAGCATGTCTCCCGGTTTTTTTCTCTTGTGTACACCTCGATCCATCACCCCTTCGAACTACGTGGGTTTTTATCCCTCTCCTCTAGACATTGTATGTAAGAAACCTCCAAGAGGTTCAATCCTAGCTAATGGTAATCCATGGTGGGCCCCATCCTGGGGCGCACTTCCCCTGATTTGCCCTCAGTGGTGTTCATATCATCCATTACAATGTGAAATCTCCCCTCCATGGAGTGCACCACATCAGATCTGTCCTCATTGGGTGTCCTGATCCATCCAACTTCCAGGTATTTCCCACTTTGGATATACAAATTTGATCCAACTCCATGGGACGTTCTAATCACTATCATTCTGTCTCCGTAGGACGTTAAACTTGCGGCCTACATCGTGATAATAATGAGATGCCTAAGGAAAACCTCAGATGATACACCTTTGGTGTAACCATCTCTGAAAGTATTTAATCATGTAACATACCCTGTATTAAACACGAGAAGGTAAGGAAAACCTTAGATACATGCCTATGGCATATGATTCTCCACATTCAATGTGAGATGCCTCCGGATCTTCACCCTTGAGACGCCCTCTTATGAAGAAGAATACAAGTTCCTCAATGTCCACGCACCCAGAGATGCCCTGACATGCCTGATGTTGTCATCTACTCTGACCGAAGGTCTCTACCATGTCAAGATCCCATGGAATTTCTAGACAAAAGTTGTGCAATTAATCAAAATCCATGAAGATATGGCACCGGGAAAGAGGTTCACGAACAACGTATTAAATCAATGAGGGAGACCCAGACTAGGTGATGAGTTCTTAGGAGGAATCCACGAAAGGAAGAACTGACATCCCATCATCCCGTTTCGATCAAGGAGAAAATGTACCTGAACAAGAAGTGAATGCCTACCACCTTTGGAAAGTGGGAATACAGGGCAACAATAGCACGTCCTCACAGAAGGATGCGCACGCCCTGGCGAAAGCGTCGGAAACAGTGACAGTTGAGAAATTCTTTGAGAGTATCTATTAATTTGGGAGTATGTCTTCCTTGGTAAAACATTAAAATCCTTTGTTTTAGAGGAAGGTTTTTATATTTGTCTTTTCCAATTATTCATTTATATCTTAAGTAACATGGTGTGATGTGTGTCCATCTAAAATGACCTTGTTTCAGTGAAATGTCAGGTTAGGGTATAGTTAGTGTGGATTGGGACAGTTCATGGTAAACTTATTTGGGATTGTGCTGTTTTTTTATCATCAGTAGAAGAATTTATCATAGATGGTTTTCAATGCCTAAAAGTGAGGACGAAGATGCTTCATTCATTTTAGCTCATGCCATAGGTCTCAGAGAGAAGTTGACACATAGTCAGGGAAAATACCAGGGTCGTTCAAACCCTTGTACAATTTTTTACCCTTAATATGAAATATGGGAATATTTTAAACCACTTGTGTCACTATATTGATTCTGTTTTTTCGATTCAGTGAAAATATGTGGAGGGCCTCGTGCTCATGTTATAGTCTAATGTAATTAATTTCACCATTATTTCTTTTGAGTTTATGGATCATGGTAGGGAATATAGCTATAATGGTTAAGAACACAGTTTTTTCATAATTAGTTGTTATAGTATGCTAGGAGGTCATGCAAACAAAATGAGCCCCATGGTTAGTGCACAATTTCCCAATCCCTATGGACTAAAAGTGCAGTTGTGCGAACTTTTTAATTTTAAGTTCTTTTCATTCAGGTCGGTGTTGGTCGGTTAATATGGTTAGTTCTTATGGTGGGTAGAAACTATATTAATCTCATGTATGTTATTTTAGAGTAGTCTATTAATGCTTACCCCTTGGACAAGAGATTCGGTTCAGACCTCCCCCAGTTGGGGTCCAAATTCTATCTCAAGAAAAAAATTATGTTGTCTCCTATAGTGGGGAGTGTATTTGTGACTCCCCTTGATAGTAACTGAGTTTGGTCCATGGACATGGCTTAATGGTAGGAAGTATTGTGCAAATTTTTCAAACTACCTACATCTTCTTTGGGTAAATGTCGGTATTGGATAATGCCCAATGGATTGGTTAAATGATGGTATGTGTAACCATGTTCGTTGATGTTGTTTGTTTGGGTAAATTTTTGGAATCATGTTTGGATGGAGATAGATGATATTTATTTTGGGATAAGGTATGGATCTTCATAATTATCTCATTATAGTGGTTTATGTTTTCTTTTGTGAGATTATTCCTTCCCTAAATGGTCACGGGTGTTGTTTTGGCATTTGGGGGAGATGATTGGCAATGTATCCGATTTTATACTTTCAGTTGGTTTTGGGTTTTTCTTTTGGCCCTATTGTGGATTTTTGAGGGTATAATGATTGTTGGTGTGTATAATTGTGAAATAAATGAATTTTTTTAAATCTATTATTAATTACATGTCCATTCATTTTTTGGTGGGTTTTTATTCATTTTGGTGGAAATGGTTGGTTTTCAAAATGTGGTCCAAATCATGAACCCATTTCCATATATAAAAACCAATATTGGTTCATTTATAACTCCTTTATTTTCAATATTTTTGACCCAATCCCATGCCAACTTTCCATTTATGGTCATATTAACACTACAATGTTAGTTTGAATCTTTTAGAAATCCATAATCATTGTGTATTTGGGATTTTATTTATTTTATTAGGCCTACCTGTATACCCATTTTTGGCTTTAAATTATTTTTTTAACCCTTAAATATCTCCATCATTGTTTACTTCATTTTTTGGTGATTCCACATCTCTCTCTAATCCACTATCCCTTGGATCACCCCTATTATCAGTTTCTCATTTTTGGAGCTCATTTGAACTGTGAATCAGGGATATACTTTTTAGGGTTTTCTCAAAAAATCCAGATTTGAGAAGGTATCATTCCTCCATCATAAACCATTCTTTTTTCTCAATTTTCCCCCATTTTAGTCCCTACATGACCTCCACGGTATTAGTTGAACCTCATTATCAGTTTTTTTTCTGGTGATTCAACATTTGGTTTATTTGGGGTGATTTCTTTATCTTTTATTGATGTAATCATTTCTCTCATTGATTTCATCCCTTTAATAAGGATTTCATATAATTTTCATGAAGTTCCCATTTTGTTCAGTAGTTAGGTTTCAAACCTAGGATTCGAGTTTCTGTATTGTTTTGAATTATTGTGGATTTAGGATTTGTTATCTCCATTTTGGGGAGGTGGTGCTGCAGTTAATGTTTCACATCTAGATTCTAGAGTTTTTATTAAAAAGGACTTTCATTCCATGTGTAACCATTTAATGATGGGTTAGTTTTTTTTTACTAATTTTTATATTCCTCATTTGTTATAAGTGGTGTGAAAATAGTTTCTTCATGATTTGTATAAGAATTAAATTCTATAGTTTAATTTTTATTTTTATTGGGGTATTTACATGTGAAAATATTGTGGTATTATTTAGGATATTCTCTAACATATGCAAGTGGTTTAGTAAATTCTTTTTGGATGAAAATTATACTTTGGTAGTGTCTTGGGTGCTTTTGGGGTTTAAATTGGTTTTTAATGGGTTTTATGAGTGAAACCATGTAATGGCTCTTTAAATCATTTTATCAAAATGTGTGTTTTTTATGTTGAGATTTTTGGGTACTATTTGTGGTGATTTTATAATAAATGAAAGTGATAGATAAATATCTCTACGATTGTCAATTCTTTTTTGGATTTGGTATTGTTGTGATTTCTACTTTGAAAAAGGATTTGGAAATGGGTTTTGTGGTCAAAACATAGTTTTACACCTTGGGATGGTTTTAGGAAAATTGTAACTGATTTAAAGAGTGACAAAATGTGTGAAAAGGATGATTATGTTATTTTTATGTGGTATTATGTTCTTAAAATGGGTATTTTAAAGACAATGTGGTTAGTGTTTATCTCAAAAAATTTGGTAATGTTTTGTAATTTTCCAAGATGATTTATGAAATTGTGATGTGGGTTAAAAACATGTTTTCGGGCTATTTTGTGCGAGTGTGACGTGAAAAATGGGCTTTGGTTATGAAAAGGGTATTATAAAAACATATGAGTGGGATGTTATGTGATTTTTATAATCTTTCAAAATATTTTATAAAATTGTAATAGGATTTGTTGAATTGTGAATTACATGAAAAATGTGTTACATGCTATTTTGGTGTGAGTTGGATTTCCAAAAAAATTTGGATTAAAAGGGGGATGATGTGTCATTTTTTATATTCATAGAGTATGTTTACTTAATTTTTTATGTGTAAGTTATATTTTCATGTGAAAAATATTTTTTCTGGGATTATTGAACATGTTTGAACACATTAAAGAAACTAGAGTATCTTGGTGGGTGGACATGTACTAGTATGATAGTGATACCGTGGGGTATGGGCTCTATTTAACAAAAAAATATTTAAAATTACATCATTTACTAAAATATGATGATGATTATGTGGGATCTATAGGTTATGGGTATTATCCCTACTAGTGTCTCATGCAAAAGATCAAATATTGTGATGGTTACTTTCACCAAGATACAAGGTACCTCGGGCCCACAATGAAGTAGTACCTAGGAGTTATATCTTATTTATTGTGCTAATTAGATGATTTATAAATATCGTTGGAATAAAATATGATTAGATGGAAAAATTAAACATCTTCTCAATTTCAATCAAAAGTTTATATACATTAAAATAGCGCACTTGAAAAATGATTTTATTTAATGGTGCATCTTTTAAAAAATTTAGCTAGCCTTTCATGTTTTGAAAAACATGCATGATTTTCTTCTCAAAATGTTTATTAAATAGAATATCATGGTGGTGGTTTCCTACATGGATTTTTCTCACACCCAAATTAGTTCTTTTGTTCTAAGTATACTTGGTAATTTATATCATAGGTTTGGGTACAATTTTTAGTGCTAGTGCTTTGGGATTATAGTAGGTCATTTGTGTTATTGTCTTCTGGAGATAGATTGAGGGTGTTACATTTTTCTATGTGATGGTTCATGAGCTATAATTTATGGTTTTGTAAGTTTTTAATGTTTTTTTATAATTGATTCAAATTTTGTAATTCAATTCTAAAATTTATAAAATAATATTTTTTTGAAAAATCCAGATTTTTTTTATTAGAATTGTTTTCCATTATAGGTTTATAATCTCGGGTAAATCGTTAAAAATATTCATTTCATGATACTTGAAAACTTGTGCATGCCCTTGTGGATTTGGAATGCCCTTCGAGCTTTTTCATGGGCCAGTTCTAGTTCTAGTTTTGAGGGTTACCAGATTCGGTTCATGACACAATATCTTGTATTATGGTGAGAAAATAATATAATAATTAAAATATTGAGAAAACCCTCCTCCGCTTAACAATTACAACCATCCATAATCCCCTCTTCCATTCACTCCCCTCATGCATTATTACATATGTAAATTCAGAGGAAATATCATCCAAATCTCCCCTAAAACATCCAAAATCCCTTTTTTATCCTCAAAAGGCCAAATCATTGGCCTTAAGAGTCTCACATGGATGATTAATTAGCTAGATAAATTCATCTTTTCAATTATTATTATTATTATCCAGATTCTTTTTTTCTTTTATAACCATCATAGAGGAATGCAAATTTTATGAGAATTTTATTACCTTAAATTCACTAGAATGTTTTGTGATAATTTTTATTAGATTATCCTATATCCTTTACCGTTCATTTATATTAGTAGTAAAAACTCCTTCCGAATCATGTCGATTTTCCACATTTAAGGAAAATTATTTATCAATTAATACTATCATATTAAATTATGTATATGAAACCATTAAAATTGTTGAACTAGTCTATACAAAATTTATTATTTAAGATCAATGGTTGTACACAAGTATTTGATTCCAAAAACAATATGTGTTTGTTGTGATAAGAAAATTTCAATTTACCCAAAATGATATCACTAATGTTTTTTATAATAATTAAACTTCACACTAAGAAACCAAATGAAATTTACAACAATATTACTTTATTTACATAAAATGATAAAATATAACTCAGCTTTTTGACAATTATCCTCATTTTACATGAATCTTTGTTCATTATGTAAGTAAATCGATCATAAAATATACAGACTTGAACAATGAAATTGAAAAAATTAACCAATCAAAAAGGCCACGAATGAACATAAATATTTTATAATATATATATTAAATTTAAAATATTTTCAGTAATAATAAATAAATTAATCTAATTTGATTATCTAGGTCATTAATTTCACATGGATGACACCTTCAATCATAAGGTAAGGGATTGTACCCAAACCTCTCTTATTCCTTGGGGGTGATCTGTCATTATTGTTAACCAAAAGATGAATTTTTTTATGTAACTCTTCTAAATTATGTTTATATGGTATGAATAATATATAATGGTTCATTAATTATTCAATTTCAGTTATATACATGTTTTTATGTGGTTCCCTGCTCAATACTATTCGACAAGAACCCCCATTTAAGGGAACATCAAAAATTCATTCCCAATTTCAATGAATTATATCATCAATATTAAGTCAAAGATTTTCTTATAAAATTATTAAATTTTTATGAAAATAATATTGTATTACTTATGGTTTTATATAACATATTAAACCCTTTCCTCTCTTAAATTCCATTTAGTATTTTCCTTATATTCGCACTAAAATGTTTTAATGCTAAAATTTCTTAAATACTCTTCTTCCATGTTTTCACATCTGTTTGTCATCACATAACATTTAGTATTATTATTTTACCTTATATATTTCCATGTATGTTTTAATTAATTTATTTTCTGTACACTTTTATGATGTTCCCATTCATTATGTATTATGACATGATTATGATACTAATTATATTCCATTGGGACCCTTTTTTATATGATGGATTATGTATGATTATATATGTTGGTATTAATAATTATAACCATCAAATGATGGTTGTTCCCAGAAAGTGCTCAAACGAATTATGTAATGTTATTTCTCATGAGATGTTATGGGCAATGGTCTTTGTGGTTAACATTTTCACTTGTTACCAAGTCAAACAGTATTGGTGGTTATCCCTGACATGTGATCCTTTATGTGAAAAAAATACTTGACTCATTCTACCATGTGAAACAGTCTTGGTGGTTATCCATTAAATTTGATCCATTTTGAGATACGAGACTTGAGTTGTGAAAATTTCATGTTTTATATTGTTTCCATGTTACTATGAATTCATGTATATATGAACTAGTATTCATATGTTATTTTTCCATATGATCCATTCCATTTTATATAAGTATGTTATGTTGTCTAACCCATGTGTAATGGTTTATTTATCATGTTTATTACCTTTCTGGGGATTGAAGCTCATACCATTGTTTATTTTATCCCCAGGTTATCCTATTAAAATGTAAGAGCACTATTGAATTTATGGGATGTTTATGAATAAAAAATAATTAAATGTTATATTTGGTCTAATGTTTTATGTTATATAAAAATTTTCTTCCAATAAACTCAACATTACGATCCATTGATTGTAGTATGATGTGTTATTCAGCTTTCATTAATGTAGTTTTTTGTTTAAAAGGCTGTGGTTACTAAATTTTCATGGAAAAAATCACAATTTATATCTCGATAACATGCATCTGGTAGTTCTGATCATGGATCATGAACTTTTGTGAGGCATGGGCTATCACAATATCATTCTTTATGAGTAAACAATCCTATCCAGACATTTAATAATCATTTTATAAAATAAAACATTCTCCACACATTTTTAATGTGAGTACACGTTCTGTGATCACCCTTATATTCTGCTCTGTGATGCTTCCCTCACATTTTTATGACCAGACATACTTTACCCATTCATTTTGAATATAATTATAGGGCTTGGGAATAATGAGAATGTTTTAAAAAAACATCAGAAGTACCTTGATAATATAAGAAAACAAATTATTTCTCTAACACTAGAGGATATGTTCCATTAGTCAATCACTTTGTTTATTTATTGGTCTATAAAAATTCCATCACTTGTGACAAAATATTCAAGTAATATGACATTCTTCATCCTAAAGTCACAAGTTCTAAACACGGTGTACAAATTCTTCATTCTCAATATCTCCAACACATGTAATATATATTCTTCATGTTCCAATATACTCTTGGAGTATATGAGAATATAATTGATAAAAACTATGAAAATAAATCAAGTCAATGTATAAAAACTATATTCCTAACATCCATGAATATTGTAATGGCATTAGTATGTCTGAAGGGATTCAATATAAGATCATAGTTCGCAAAAAATATACAGAAGGTGGGCATTTGAATATCTACCTTGTTGACCAATAGCAGATGATATCCAGAATAAAGATCAACATATGATATGTACTGAGCTCCTCGTAGCTAATCCAACAAGTATTCCCCCCTTGGGAGGGGATACATGTCCTTTATTGTGATCTTGTTGAGTTACCGATAATTGATACATAGTCGCATTAATTCACCCTTCTTAATCAAAAAGTAAATTGGTACAGCCAATGGTGATGTACTAGGGCATAGGAACACACTGTCCAAACAATCATGAAGCTTATTCTTTTACTAATCTAGTTCAATATGAGCAAACGTTAGGGAAACATTAACATAGTAGTAGCTCATGGTATGTGTTTTATGCAGAACATTACCTCGCGATCTGAGGAATGTACAAATAACTCTTTCAGAAATATATCATTGTATTCCCTAGGGATGTGAATTTAAAAAAGGTTGAAACTTTCCATTGACCCATGAATTTGAGCGAGGTATGACTCTTCACAACGAATCAACACCCCCACCATTGAATAATTTTTCAGTGGAGATTCATGATAATCCATGAATTTTTATAGAAGCAAGAGATGGTTCAGATTATTAAAATATATATCATTTCTTTGAAAGATGATATTTTCCTTAAAAAATTATAGCCAATCTATTCAAATTATTTCATATAAGTCCACTAAGGGAATTAGAAAATGTTTGTCTGGAGGAATCTACACACATTAAAAAAGGATAAGATTCCAAATCATGTGTTTCAATAATTTCACCATAATGTTTTTTTAGATATCATTACATTAATATTTATGGATTTGACTCCAATGTTCTAGAGAACTGTATTGATATAAAAGAATATCTAGAACAAGTTTCAATGAAGACTTTATCCATTAATTAAGGTTTAGTAAGATTACCTTGTATGAATTAATTATATTTTTCACTATCCACAATAGAGATGTCATAAGCCTTCCCATGTTCCATGGGATTTGGTGGATGTTGAATCTAATAATCATCAAGGGCTCGAGGTTTAGTGCACTACCTTATATACATTCATTTCCCTGTAAATTTTTAGCATCAGACCATGGGTGGTTCATTCCTTTCATCCACCACATTATCATGCCTTCCCATACCTATTTGAAACTCAAGAGCACTGTGGTCTTCTCCACCACAATTAAAACATTTCCCAATCCATTTTAGGAAATTGCAATAATGCTTCTTCTATAATTTTTGGCATGTGATACATTGATTTTTCTTATATATAATATTATTATATCATCTATCTTGAAACTCCACTATTCATTTATTATAACCATACCCATCAGAACATTCTCCAAAATCCATCCCTACCTTGAGAGAACATCAAACTAATTGTTCCAAACAGTTAAAATATTGAATTGAAAGTTCCTTTTTAAGGGGTGGTTCTAAAATAATAAATAATCAATAAAAATTTATATCATTGTTGACAACAAAATATGAGGAGTACCATGCAAACCTTTTGAAATTTTATATAAAGTTCGTGACCAATTCTCCTTCATTTTTATAAAGCTCTATGAAATCTCTCACTACTAATTAATGAAGTGTTCATGGGAACTACTTGATCAAATATATTATCATAATGTCTTCACAATCCATCTCTTATATTTGATCAAACTGATTGGTATTATTAATCCAGTTACACAATCAATCACCGTCTCTATTTAGATAATAAATGACCAGAATCACCTTCTCAATCTCTGAACAGTGAACCATAGAAAAGTTCCAACCCGGCTATTTTACCCATTAATTTGAAAATAGTGGATCAGAAGATCCACTAAATGTCGATGGAATTTTCCGCATTAAACACTAAGTATCAAGTTACTCCCACTTATGTAAAGGAGGTCGTACAACCTTATTCATGTTAGTATTCATAACCTGTGTCACAACACTTCATCGGGGCCCATGTCGTGACTACACCAAGCCTGCCTTTATAGGCTAGGGGCTGGCGACTAGCACTAAATGCATAAATCCCGATTAAATGGAAGGAATTTCCTTTAAAAAAGTAGACAAACACAACAGAGATCACAAGATGAAGTAAAAACTAAGTAAGCTGAGTACAAAAGTAAGTGCTGAAAAGTAAATCGACCAGAATACAAACCCAACTGAAAGAACAGTACTACTGAAAAGGATGTACAATAGCAGTAAAGTAAATCAACAACCACTGAGTCGCCCTCGAGCTATCCCCCCTGAAGGGTGGGTACAGATGGTCTCCTTATATCCTCGAGTCCAGCAGTCCGCTCCATATACATCCCGCCATGTTGTCCACCTCCAGGTACCGTCCCACTCCACAAGACTCCATCTCGATCAGTGATGTCTTTTGTCTGCATCCAACATAAAGTAGTGTGGGCATATCCCGTGCAGGGATGAGTATACGATACTCAGTAGGGACCCCGAGACCCCCGACGGACTCCCTGAATCCACAATGGATAACCACAATGGAAAGGTACAAACAATAATTATCAACAAACTTAACGTAGGTATATGCCCATACATATACCTAAGTAATAAATTCCAGTACGTCTCCAGGTCACGAGCCCAAGTACTACCCAGTTCACAGAAGAAAGCACAACCCAATCCACATAGGAAAGAAATTCAATCACATCGATGATAATGACTGAATTCGTGACTCAACTCAAAACATGTATACTACTCACGAAGAGTGGTGGACATGATAGATGTAGCCTCTAAATCATCTCCTCTGCATAACCCACGTTGGATCCAAGTACAGAAGTCGTCGTTGCCGAACCCACGTTGGATCCTGGAATAATAACCATCACTGCCAAACCCATGTAGGATCCAAGTACAATACTCATCACTGCTGAACCTACGGAAGATCCATGTACAATCTTCCTCTTCTGCCGATCCCAGGTAGGATCCATGTTCAGTCGTCATCGTCGTCACAGTCACAGCCAGCTCTAGTGTTCTCGCGCACAGTACGAACGAATCCAGGAGGGTCTACTCCACAAGTAAAGGGAGGTTGATGCATCAACTGTCACAAAGTCCAGAGTTGATGTATCTCGAAGGTCCGCCTCATCATAGGGGGATAAACCAATCAAAACCTTTCCAAGACACTGAGAATTAGATAACCAATCCATTTTCCATAAATTACAAGGTTTGTTGGTATGGATACACGTCGTTTCTTCAGAACTATGTTACTACCCTTGTACCATGGCTCGTGTCAAATTTCTATTCGTGTAAAAAGGTAAGTACACGGCGTGAGGTATGGTTACACGCTGTGTCCAAACATATGGGGCCGGCTCCATGTACGCTGGCCATGTGCCCGTACACGGCCTCAACCTGTGTTCTCAGACCCGTGTAATTGGTACACAGGTTGGTTGTACCACTGGCCATGTCTGGTTGTGTGACAGTGTACATTCCCATGTACTCCACACTGTGTCCGTGTATCCACGGGTTATACGCCGAGTCTCACGAAGCTATTTCTTCCATTCTGCGTAGAGAGTGCACATCGTGCCTCTTGGCTGTGTACTTCTATCCATGTCCATGTGTTTCCGAAAATACACGCTGATTCTCACATAGTTGTTTCTTCTATTCTGTGTAGAGAGTACATGTCGTGCCTCTTGGATGTGTACTTCTGTCTGTGTCCATGTATTTCCCAAAATACACGCAGAGTCTCACGTAGCCGCTACCTCTATGCAGTGTGGAAAGTACACGCCGTGTGACAAAGATCACGCGTCGTGTGTTAACTGTCTGACGTCTGTAACACTAACCGTATAATGTACTAACTACACTGTGTGTTCTCTAAGAGTACATGCCGTGCAGTCTAAAATTTTCTTAAAACAACGCCTCTGGCTCAAAGAATGGTCGTGGAATGATCCATCCCGTTCCAGTACGAACCATCGCCCTCTATTATCGTCACAGCTCTGCTAGGTTTCCTTGATGTTGTGTCTTCAATTTTGGGATTGTTGTATCTCTTAACGAACTCGTAAAAATCGGTTTTTCATCACCCATGAAGAAAATTAAGAATCCAACAAAAATCACAATATTGGCGGAGGATTTGGACCATGTTAGTTTGGCCTAGTCTATCCGCATTAGTTCCATAGCAGGCAGTTAAAGAGAAAAAAACAAGAAGGAATGATGATTCAATCATTGATCCAATCAAAACACAACCCTACCTAAACAAATGATTGGAACATCGATGTCACGGTTGACGACGTCACGAGGTGAGGATTTGTAGATGTCGATAGAGAGCATCCGAGGGGGAATCAGTGTCTCCCCTTTTTATCACGGAGTGAAGAAAACAAGGAAGACGTTGTTGGTGAGTTCCTGCATTGGTGTCTCCTCCCTTTTCGCAGAGGAAGAAGAGGATAGAGAATCTGGGGTTGCTGAGTCAATGTCCTTCATCGAAGACTTGGAGTTCTTCAATGAGGATGACGTTCATCAGAAACACCAACTTCTTCCAATTCATCCTCACACGAAATTAAATAAGGCTTCTCCTTATTTTATTTTATTTTTCCATGCATTAAAAATTACAAAATTCAAATTCCAATTCACTTAATTAATTAATCAATGAGTTATCTAATTAATTATGTGATAAGAAATGAAGGTTTAATGAGGGAGAGAGAGAGGAGAGGAAGAGTTACCCAAATAAATTCACCGGGGTTGTCAACATTAAACAAATGAGTTTAATGGGAGGTTTAAAGGGTTTTGGGAATGTGAATGTTGGGGATTATGTGGGCCCCACATCACAATTATCCTCACATGGGTAGTTTGGAGTTTGTGGGTCCCATCATAACTTCCCCGTGTAGGATATAAACACTTAAGATAAAGAATAAAAATTGTTCCACAATTTTTATTCACTTCTTATTTAAACCACATAATTATACTTCTCCTCCCTAGAAAACAAAATTGTGGTAAAGGTGCTCTTTAGCTATTACTAGTGTTGTGAGTTCATAGGTGACCTTAGATTTCAATTTTGAGCTCTGGTTCAAAAGATATAAAATCCCGCCCGTTCGTTTACTGAACGTACCCGAGATGAACTTCGGAAATTGATTCCGGGCACACCGGGCCTCGGAATCAGGTTCAATCAGAAACTCCGTACTCGTAAAATTACAAAGTATTTAAAAAAAATATTCCTTGAAATTTCCAGGCCTTTACATTAATCCCACCACAGGGCGTTACGTCCCTGTAAAGCTACATCACAAACTAGGGAAACAAATTAGGTTTCTGTGCAGGAATCTGAGCCTCCCACTCCCTTGTGCTCTCCTAAAGGTTCACATTCTACCAATGAATGTAAACTAGAGGAATTGATTGTCCATGTAGGACCTTCTCCTGTCGATCCTCGATCTCCACCGGAACCTCCAAAAATGTCACCTCATTTTTGATGTCTAGTTCCCCGTGTTCAATGATATGTGTCGAGTCATTCACGTATCTCCTCAGCTGAGATACGTGGAAGACATCGTGCAGCTGGTGCAATTGAGGTGGAAGGGACAGGCGATAATCCTCCTCACCTACCCTGATGAGAACCAGGAATGGTCTGATGAAGCGTGATGATAACTTGTCACCCTGACCAAATCTCCGTAATCCATGTCGAGGTGAGACCCATAAGAAAACGTGGTCGCCATCCTCAAACTCTAGCAGTCTCCACCTCCTATCAGCATAGGACTTCTGTCTGTTCTGTGCAGTTCTCATCTGCTCCAGGATGATCTGCACCTACTCTGTTGTAGCCTAAACCATCTCTGGTCATACGAGTGCTGACTTCCCAGAGTCAGTCTAGCACAAAGGTGATCTGCATGTTCGGTCGTACAATTCCTTGTATGGTGCCATCCTGATGGTGGAGTGGTAGCTATTGGTGTATGTAACCTCCACCAAGGGTAGGTGATCCCCCCAGGTGTGACCAATTTCGAATACACATGCACAGAGCATGTCCTCGAGTGTCTGAATGGTCCTCTTCATCGGGCCATCCGTATTAGGGTGAAAGGTGGTGCTCAGGCGTAGCTTCCTTCCAAAATCCTCCGGCAACCCCTTCCAATGCTGGGATGCAAAGGGAGCATCTAATTTGGAGATCATAGATGACGGGACACACAAAATCTGTATGTTCTAATAAATATAGAGGCGTCCCAAGCTATCCACTAAGCTGTGATCTCTGATAGGTAGGAAGTGGGTTGACTTGGGGAGTCGGTCGACGATCACCCTGATGGTGTCGTGACCTCTGGAAGTACGAGGGAGCCCCATAACTAAATCCATGTATATCCCATCCCACTTCCACTCTGGGACCTCTAAGGGATGCACCAAGCATACCGATACCTGGTGCTCTGCATTCACCTACTGGAAAGTGAGGCATCGAGAAACAAAATCTACCATATCCTTCTTCATACCCACCCACCAGTGATGTTGTTTGAGATCCTGGTACATCTTCGCCACTCCTGGATGTACCAGAAGAGGGGAAGTGTGAAACTCCCTAATCACTTCCTCCTGCAGTGAAACTGGTACCATGGTATATCCCCTGAAGAGACTGATGTGCTCTACTCCTTCAAAACATCCATTAAGTGCATGTCCTGTGGATATATGTGCACGTCGCATCTCAGAGTCAATGTCCCCATGCTGTGCATCCCTGTCCCACTGATGTTGTGGAGGAGTGACTATGAGTGACTGCATAAAGGCTTCTCTATCTCTATCCATGAAAGATATATGCAACGCGTCTAGCTGCTCCATCACCTCTCCAAGTAGCTGAATGCCAAATTTCCAGCTGAGAGCATCCTCTAATAATTTCCCCTTCCCAGTATTATAGACTATCTAAAAGTCATAGTCCTGGAGAAACTCAAGCAATCACCACTATCTCATGTTGAGGTCTTTCTGTGAGAATATGTACCTGAGACTCTGGTGGTCAGAGTAGACTCTAAAGTGCTCGGCCATCAGATAGTGCCACCACATCTTTAAGGCGAAGACCACTGCTGCTAATTCCAGGTCATGTGTAGTGTATTTCTACTCATGCTACCTCAACTGTCGTGAACCATAAGCAATTACTTCCCGCTCAGGCATCAGGTCACACCTGATTCCAGTCCCTAATGCATCGCAGTAAACTACGTACTATACTCCCTCCTCTGGTAGCCTCAAGATGGGTGCACTGGTCAATCTCTGCCTCAGCTCTTGGAAGCTCCGCTGACATCTATCTGACCATACGATGTGATCCACCATTTTTTGCAAAGCCGAAAGTGGTGCTGCAACTCTGGAGAAGTCTGGCACAAATCTCTGATAGTACCCTGCCAGACCTAGGAAACATTGCATCTCCATCACACTCCTGGGTGGCTTTCAATAAATTACTACATCGATCTTCGTAGGATCCACCAAAACTCCCACCCTAGAGATGATGATCCCCATGAAGTGGACCTCTCGAATCCAAAATTGACACATTGAGAGATTAACCTAATAATGGTGCTCTCAAAGTGTGTCTAGTAAAACCCGGATATGGTAGGGGTGATCCTCCTTAGTAGTTTAGTAAATTAGTATGTCGTCGATGATGACTATGACAAATCGATCAAGGTAAGGCTATAAGATCCTATTCATGAGACTCATGAACATTTATGGAGAATTGGTTATGCCGAAAGGCATAACCAAGAACTCATAGTGTCCATACCGACCCCTGAAGTCAGTCTTCATCACATCCTCATATCGAACTCTGAGTTGATGGTAGCCTGACCTAATGTCTATCTTCGAGAACTATCGTGCTCCCTTGAGATTGAAAGTGGTCTTCAATCGTTGAGTGTGAATATTTGTTCTTTACAGCCACCTGATTCAGCTGATGGTAGTATAAAAATAGTCCTAATATCTCATCTGCCATCTTGTGGAATAAAATCAAAGATTCCCATGGTGAAACACTGGGTCAGATGAATCCCTTTCCCTTCATGTCCAGCAGCTGTACCCGCAGCTCATGAAGCTCAGCGGGAGCCATCTGATATGCTAGGGTAGATATCGGGGAATTCATAGGGTATAGGTCAATGTAGAAATATAACTCTCTTCGAGGAGGTAGTCCTGGAACGTCGTCAGAAAAAACGTCTGCATATTGCTCCACCACAACAGGAAAACTCGGACTCCGCACATCAACTGCTCTGAGGTTGAGAATAGCAAATTGATGTGTGATCAGCTACCCTCTCCTCTGCATAAGTCCATACTTCACTACAAAGGATCCCTTCTCACTGGTGAAGGTGAAACTTCTCCCTTCTATGTGGAAACACCACACTTTTCACCCAATACAATCGATCTGTGCATGGACTATAGATTTCCAATACATTCCCAAGATGACGTCGTAAAGCCTCGATGCCACTACAAGAAGATCCTAGCCGAAGCTCTCGCCTCCTAGAGTAAGCTCACACTACCGACACCAGTGTGTAATCATTAATTCTTCTCCCGTAGGAGTCTCTAGCTGTAAGGATAGAGTCAACGGATCCGTCGGAATCTTCGAGCTCCAAACAAGGGAAGCAGTGATAAAAGAATGACTATCTCCCATGTCTATAAGAACTGCATCAAGGGTGGAATAGACGCAGATAATACCTAGAATCATCTAATGTGTGTCGTGGTCGTAAGCCTCCACTACATAAAGCTGATACCACCTCTATCTGCCACCTCCCCGAGGTCGAGGTGGACCTCCTAGTGGTGATGGTAGTAGAGCCTCAAAACGTCTCCCACCACCCGCTACTCGGCCAACTCCTCTTCCTCGTCCGCTTACTCCCTACAGAACACCACAGTCGAACCTCTACCTCTTCCTGGGAGATCCCTCTACTATCTGCAACTTGTCCTCATGGCGGGTCAGATAGTCTCAAGCCATGTGAACCTGCCCACCACATTTATAGAACTACCTGCTCCACATATAGCTGGCTCGGTTTCGTGTGCCTCGCACAACTGAACATATATCCTGGGGTCTCCCAACTGATGGATAAGTCTGCTTAGACCACTGCAACATCTGTCTACTGCCTTCTGAAGAAGACTCCACTACGTGTCACCCTGTGATTGTCTCGTTTTTGGCGTAGTCTCAGAAAGGAATATCTTCACAAGAAGGGATCACATTAGTACTCCTGACTGTGTCAAAATGATGAGGGAGATCATTGAAGCCCTAATCTCATGCCTCAGTACCTGCTCGAAGGTTTGGGCCCAGTAGAATGGGTTATATACCATATCTCTGGAGTAGCACGAGAGTTCGGTAAACCTCGTTGAGTACTGGGCTACTGTCATGCTGCCCTGCCGCAGCTCTAGAAACTCCTTGATGTGCACAACACGAATGGTGGTCGGAACAAACTCTGAGCAGAAGAGGCTCTTGATGTCCTTCCAATGTAGATATGCCTTGTCGTGCACCTAGAGCGTCAGGCTCCACCATCTACCTATTGCTGTGTGCAGGAGACTCATGACAAGGATCAACATAAGATTTACTGGTGTCCCTACCAATCTGAAGACTTAGACAAGAGACTCCAGCCAATCCTCGGCTGCCTAAGGGTCCGTCTCTCTGCGAAACCTGGGAAGCCTCTATTGCTAAAACTCGTGCAGCGCACTCAGGAGGTGTGCACTCTCCAGTGATGGGGCTGGTGGTATCAGTGGCCCAGCAGGTAGAGGTACCGTCGGTGCCTCCGCTGTAATGGGGCCCTGCACCGAGGCCTCCTCGCTCGGTGGGCATCCATCTTGCACAAAGCTTGGAACCCAAGATGGATTCTGTTGTTGGGCCATCATGAAATGTAACAGGTATGGCAGGATTAATACAGTATACCTGGTGAGATGACACAAAGTAATCACAATGAAAACTTTTGAAGCACAAATGCAATCTGTGTTTTCAAGCACTGAGTCGGAAATCATAAGTCAGGGTCCTGGTGTATGGATAATTTGGCCTCCACACCAACAATGGACTCCCTGGACTGGTAACCACACTCAATACACTTAACACTGTTACTTCATAGAATGAAATTTTCAAAGTATTAAGTTCTGTGGTAGAACCGACTCCTCTAAAACCAATTTGTCACGACCCGTCCTCAGGGCCTGTGCCGTGACTACCCCAAGCCTGCCTTCCATTGAATAGGGGCTGGGGACTAGCACCAAAGGCATAAATCCTAATAAAAGGGAAGGCATTGCCTTTATAGAAGTAAACAAACACAACAGAGAACACAAGCTAAAGTAAACACTAAGTAATCTTAGTACAAAAGTAAGTGTTGAAAGGTAAATGGGCCAGAATACAAACCCAATTGATGGTACAATATAACTGAAAAGAATGTACAGCAGCAGTAAATTAAATCAGCATCCACTGATTCATCCTCCGGCTATCCCACCTGAATGGTGGTACAGATGGTCTCCTCAGCTCCTTGGGTCCGGCTGTCCGCTCCGTGTACATCCCGCCAAGTTGTCCACCTCCAGGTACCGTCCTGCTCCACAAGACTCCACCTCGATCAATTTTGTCTGTCGTCCGCATCCAACACAACGTAATTTGGGCATAACCCTTGCATGGGTGAGTATACAATACTCAGTAGGGACCCCGAGACCCCCGAAAGTCTCCCAGAATCCACAAAGGATAACTACAAAAGAATTATACAGACACTAAGTATCAACCAACTCAACTTAGGTATATGCCCATACATTTACCTAAGTCAATAATTTCAGTACGACTCCAACTCACGAGCCCAAGTACATTC
Source organism: Viscum album (assembly GCA_963277665.1). Classification (NCBI taxonomy): domain Eukaryota; kingdom Viridiplantae; phylum Streptophyta; class Magnoliopsida; order Santalales; family Viscaceae; genus Viscum; species Viscum album. The sequence continues at coordinate 7,433,984 of OY728129.1, forward strand.
CAGTCCACACTAGAAAGCACAACCCAATCCACAAAAGAAAGAAAGTCAATCACATCGATGATAATGAATGAAATCAAGACTCAGCTCAAACAAGTATACTATTCATGAAGAGGGATGGAGATGATAGATGTATCCTCTGAATCATCTCCCCTACCGAACCCACATAGGATCCAAGTACAGAAGTCATCGCTGCCGAACCCACATAGGATCCTAGAACAGTAACCGTCATTGCCGAACCCACATAGGATCCATGTACAGTAGTAATCCCTGCCAAACCCACAAACGATCCATGTACAATCTTCCTCACTGCCGAACCCCCATAGTATCCAAGAACAATCGTCATCGCCATCGTAGTCGTAGTCAGCTCTAGGGTTCCTATACACAACATGCTCGATTCAAGGAGGATCCGCTCCATCAGTAAAGGGTGGTCAATACATCAACTGTCACAAATTCCAGATTTGATGTATCCTAAAGTTCCTCCTCGTCATAGAGGGAAAACTAAAAAAACATTTCCCAGACACTGAGTATAATATAACCAAGCCATTTTCCAAAAAGTACATGGCGTGTTGGTATGGTTACATGCCGTGTCTTCATACCTCGGGTACTGCCTGTGTGCCACGGCCCGTGTCAATGGGTTATTCGTGTAAAAAGGTAAGTACACAGCATGTGGTATGGTTACGCGCCATGTCCAAACATCTGGGGTCATTTCCGTGTACACTGGTCATGTTCCCATACACGGACTCAACCCCTGTTCTCAAATCCGTGTAATTGGTACACGGGTTGGCTGTACCACTGGCCATGTCTATCCGCATGATAGTGTACAAGACAGTGGACTCCACACAGTGTCCGTGTATCACCGGGTTACACGCTGAGTCTCACGAAGCTGTTTCTGCCATTATATGTAGAGATTACACGGCGTTCCTCTTGGCTGTGTACTTCTGTCAATGTCCGTGTATTTCCCAAACTACACGCCGAGTCTCAGATATCTATTTCTGCCATTCTACGTAGAGAGTACATGTCGTGTCTCTTGGCCTTGTACTTCTCTCTATGTCCATGTATTTCCCAAAATACACGCGGAGTCTCGCGTAGCTTCCACCTCCTTGTAGTGTGGAATGTACACGTTGTGTGACAGAGATCACATGGTGTGTGTTAACCGTCTGACATATGAAACCCAAGCCGCATAATGTTTGCACTAGACGGCGTGGTCTCTATGAGTACACGCCGTGTAGTCTTGAATTTTCCAGAAATGACACCTCTGGCCAGTGTTCCTCCCTTGATGTCATATCTTCATTCCGATCATTCGTTCATCACACATCTTCAGTCTTTAGGTCACCCCATTGTCCTGAAGTCGATTACAGTGTTTTTAGGCTTCTGATCTGCTCTAAAAACACATTTGAATTCTCGCTCGAAGAATGGTCAAGGAACGACCCATCCTGTTTCAGTATTGACCGTCACCCTCTGTCGTCATCGCACCTCCACTAGGTTGCAATGATGTTGATTCTTCAATTTTTTGATTGTTGTGTCACTTAACGACCACGTAACGATCAGTTGTTCGTCACCCATGAAGGAGACGAAGAAACCACCAACAATCAAAATACTGGGGGAGGATTCAGAACATGTTAGTTTGGCCCGGTATCTCCGCATTAGTTCTGTAGAAGGTGGTTAAAGGGAAAAAAACAAGAAGTAATGAATATTAAATCATTGATCCAATCAAAACACACCCCTACCATAATAAATGATGATGAACGTCAGAGTCGCAGTTGACTGCATCGTGAGTTGAGGATTCGTAGATGTCGATGGAGGGCATCCGAGGAGGAATCAGTGTCTCCCATTTTTATCCTGGAGAGAAGAAAACAAGGCAAACAGTGTTGGTGAGTTCCCGTGTCGGTGTCTCCTCCCTTGTCGTAAAGGAAGATGAGGATAGAGAATTCTGGGTCACCGAGTCGAAGTTCTTCATCGGAGAGTTGACATTCTTCATTTAGGATGAAGTTATTCAAAACCAACAGCTTCTTCAATTTCATCCTCACACAACAATTCTCAGCAAAATAAAATAAGTCTTCTATTTATTTTATTTTATTTTCCCATGCGTTCAAAATTAAAAAATTCAAAATCCAATTCAGTTAATTAATTTAACCATGAGTTGTCTAATTAATTAGGTGATGGGTTCTAAGGTTTTAATGAGGGAGAGAGAGATAGAGGAGAGGAAGAGTTACCCAAATAAATTCAAGGGGGTTTTCAACATTAAACAAAGGATTTTAATGGGATTCTTAAGGGGTTTATGGAATGTGAATGGTTGGGGTTTGTGTGGGCCCACCTCACAATTATCCTCACATGGGTAGTTATGAGTTTGTGGGTCCCATCCTAACTTCCCCATGTAGGATATAACCAATTAAGATAATTAATTAAAATTATTCCACAATTTTTATTCACATCTTATTTCAACCACATAATAAAACTTCTCCTCCCGAGCAAGCACAATTATGGTAATGGTCCTCTTAAGAAATTACCAGTGTTGCGTGTTTATCAGTGCCCTCTGATTTCAATTACGAGCACCGGTTCAAAAGATAGAAAAACCCACTCGTTGGTTTACTGAACATACTCGATCTAAACTTCGGAAATTGATTCCAGGCACACAGGGCCTCAGAATCAGGTGCCTCAGAAAATGCGTACTCATTAAATTCCAAAGCATTTAAGCAAAAAATTTCCTTGAAATTTCCAGGTCTTTACAAATTGAGACACCAGTGTAAGAATCACCACATATTTATTAACTCCACACCCCAAAGAATTGGGTATGCCATTTTTGAAATCATTTTATTGGTCAATTCATTAGTTATTAGACTTTTATTTCACCTAGTTCCCACAAATCACTAAAACAAATTTTTGTTACAAAATTTAGGATTGTGATTCATACATGAATAACATATTCATTTTTCCATTTTACACAAAATGTATATATCATGGGATCACTATGTTTATAAAAGCATCATGTGTGCATATTTATACATAGTCTTATACAATAGGATTTCCCTACTGTCCACTAATACTAATTCCAAATTTAATAGAGCCTTTCCATTAATAAATACTATTGAAAACCTGGTTTTAATTCAATACGTTGAAATCATTTTAACAATAAAAAACATAAAAACATTACTCAATGAGGATCCATATTTTTAGTTTCTTGGGAAAACTAGGACAATACCTAACATTTAAATAAGAATGCATAAACATTAATTTATTTATTTATTCTCTAACTTCTCATCTGCCCATTTGTAATCCTTGTACATGTAGTCACCTCTGGATATACATCAAAAAGGGGTCAGATAGAATCCTAGTAATTGAACGGATATGATCATGAAACAATGCAACATGGGGTGAGAATAATCATAACATAATTTATATAATATCATGGAATGTGGAAATTCACAAAAATGAAAGAATATGTTTTAGTCGTTAACTATGACACATAATTGTGAAAACATATAGGATCATATTCACAACAAATTTCACTTTACCTCATATATTCAGGATATTACCCAATTCATTTGAGCATTTTACAATTCTGGGCACACCCATCATATTCAAAAAATCATATATCTCAATATATTTCCTGGTTTACCTGTCACATCATAACATTTACATTATACTGAATCCCATATTGAAAATAAGTTAATCATGAGAATAAAATAACCCAATGATTCAAATATGATTCACATCAATAATCTTACATTCATAAAAATTTCATTCCAAAATTAATTCGGAATATCATTCTTGATTTAGAACCATTAACACTATGTGAAGAGTGAAACAATCATCCCGAAATTAATAGGGTGTGTCTATTTGAAATAAGAGATCTATTAAAAAACATTAGATTATTCATAAAACTATTAATGAAAAAATATATCATATAAATGTTATAATAATGATGAATAAAATTTTTAGTGGCATATCCATATTGAAAATGTGTTGAAGAAGAAAAACCCATGAAAGAGAGTTGGGTTCGAGAATTTCCCAATACCATGTGTCCGAAGGCTTTCCCCACATTAACGTCACATATAATGAAATAATTTTAATTAATTGACAATTAAATATTATTTAATACATGTTTATGATTCATTATGGTTTTATTAAGTTATTTTATATTCTTTTGAAAGAGTTATAGAGGTAAAATTCATTGTTTGGATGTGTTAATTTTCATATCATTTCTGAACTATTGAGTTGTATTTTCGAATGAATGATAGTTTACAATGGGTTTTAAAATAAATAATTTTAATATATATTATTAGTTACATTCATGATATATAATTTCATTATAATAATTTTTCTAGATACCATGAGGATGAATAATCATACAAAATGATAATGATAAATTCCTAGATTAATTTTGCGATACTTCCCAAAATGAACTTGTTTTGTATTATTTTTTTATATCATGAGTGTATAAGGACGAAAAAACACAAAATAAGATAATATAAATACATTATTATCTATTTAAACAATCAAAATTGTGTTGTGACTCATATCTAGTATGGTGATTCAAATAGAAAATATGTCGTCCTTGAAGGTGACAAATTAACCCATTATAGACGGTGTTTCAATTTAATGTGTAAATAGAGAGGGATGATGATATTTTGTTCAAATATACCCGTATCAAAATAAAATCTCAATAAATGTCTATTAATAGAGTGATCATACCATTTAGGTGAAATTAGATGATGAAATAATTTCAAAATAAATGATCATGAATGAAAATAAAAAACCAGAAAGACGAATTTACCACTTGATTTTATCTCATTTGATAGCCGATATAGAGGATATGATTTGGCCTTTTGAGGATAAAAAATGTCTCATATATTTTTTTATAGATATTAGGATTTATTTATGAATTATTTACTTATGTATTGAATCTAGAGAGTTGATAATAAATGAGGGTGTACGGGGTGTTATTTACAGTGGTTGGGAAGTGAGTTTACTTAGTATTATATTCAATAAATTTTTATTAATCCACAAGATAAAAAATAGTGAGTATTATTTTGATTAAGTATTGAAATTATTTTATATTAATTCTATTCATTGTCCATTTATATCATCCATGACTCAGTCATGATGTAGAAATTCGTTTATTTAGCATAATTTTTAAAATTATCAAATTTCACTATTCATAAAATTAATGTATTCCAGAAAAATCCCAAAAAAACACCATAACATTTTTTTTGGTTTTTAGAATCCTAAAATGAAGTCCATTTTTCAAAAATAATTCTTTAAAACTAAAAAATTTAATTTTTTATTGAAATTATAATTTATATGAAAATACAGATTCTAAATTAAAACTAATTTGATATTGTATTCAAAAACTAAATAAGGTCTTATAATATTATCTTAAAACTATACTAAGTAAAATATTTAATTTTACGAACAAATTTTATTAAATTTAATATTATTTTAAATTTAATAATTAATTATAATAAATTAATAATTACTTACAAAAATACAAATACTTTTACAATGGTCATGTTTCCATATATAAGCTACTTAAATTTAATTTATTCAATCATGGGAGAGAATACTATTATATGGGGTGATTTATAATTCATAATTTTTATACTAATATTCATAAATATAGGATACTATATATAAGGGTTGGTTTCCATTCATAAAAAAATTTGTTTGTCCCGTCGGTCCCCAAATATCATGCTGATCGCAACTGTGTGTGTTAGATTTTAGAAATTCAAAACTCCAAAGTTATAAAATTTAATTTTAAAGGTCACATAGTTGTTTATCTTATCATGGTGTGGAAATGTTATTCTTATTGAGATTTTATATATTTATGAAATTAATACAAAAATGGAGACAATTCATTGATAAATGTTTGGGTCGTTTCCAGCATATGCTACCGGGAATAGGATGTGAACAATTAAATATAAAATAGTCACATGGAATTTTCATGCCATTAACCATATGTAATCAATTAAATTTTATTATCCCAAGATATCATTCTTGGCCATGAATACCATTCCTTTTAAACCAAGAATATTTATTAACCCCAAGAACATAAGATTCAGGGTGCATAATATTAAATTAATATGAGAATCCAAAAAGAATTAACCACTATATAATGCATATATTATATTGAACTTGAAATTGTAAAAAAGAATGAATTTTCAAATAACATAATATAAGAGATTCAAGACATGCATGTAAAATTTAATATATGGTATAATATTTTAAAAAAGAAAACTTCATGTATTTCCAAAGAACATGGAACTGCATGAGGGATAATAAATTAGTTTCAAACATAGGAATTCCCAATGGGATCCAAACCAGGGTTCCTCACTCCAATTATATTCTTATTATCTATTAAAACATTAACACAATATAAAACACCACTAATAGAATAAGGAATCTTAGGCCATTTTGGTTGGAACACCCAAATGTGTGGCCAAAGATAATGTGAAAACTAATATATGGGGGTTTTGAGATGAAAAGGTTACAATAGACATGGTAAAACATTTAAATATATTTAAAATAAATTATAAACTGTTCACAGATTGGATCCTTCAAGAGGAACAATGAATTTATTTCAAAAGGTTACATAAAATATGGTTAAGAGATTAGAACCCCAACATTGTGGTCGTAGTTATAGACACATTTGATACAACCCTTAATTATTCATAAAACAGGAGAAATAAATGGATATTTTGATCCGCGAAAAATATGTCAACAATCTGTTTCAAAAATATAGGCAAAATAATTATAGAGAAGTCAATATATAAAGGAGTTATGAAATTATATCACATTGATACGAGTATGAAGAATCCAACGTTTGGGATAATAGAGAATAATCTATAGAGGAACATCAATAACCCCATGAAAGGTTAGGATGAGGATTCATGTTCCATGTAAGTAGATAAAATCATCATGATGGTGGAAAAAAAATTCATCAAATATTTATTAAGGGAAAGGCTATCATTTCACCAACATTATTCATAGATAATAGTTTATCCCAAACATGTTCCAAAAATGAACATGTTTCAACATTTAAGGAACACCACATGGGAAAGGCGCAATTTTTACCAACGGTTCACGAACTATGCATATTCTCTCTTTGTGAAACATGCGACATACTGCAGGGGTGTGTGCCCTAGGTCAAATGGTTTCCGGAAAACCATGTGGCTCAACCTGACATCCTCCCTATTGGTGATCCAAAATTAAATCAATCCCTGATCACACCCATGATCTCCATTAAATCATAGACATAAAATTCATTCCCATTTAATTTAAGGTAACCAAAAATTTAATTTTCTATAAACTTTTTATATTACTGGATAATATCAGCTCTTGTCTTTAAAATAACATGTCCCTAATATTCCCTTACAAGGGTATTAGAACATCTTCAAGGAAATTATCCATCCACTACACACATACACTAGCATCCCACTCACATGTATCATTATGTACATATCTATTCTACAATAGATCTTTGGCTAAAGGAATTGACCTACCTCAGACAAACGTCATGGTATTATTGAAGATACTAATTAGATTGTCTTATAATAATTCATCTTCTTAAATATCATTATCATTGTGGTTAACCGAATGATAAAAGTGTAGAAGATAATTTCATATATGAGATACATGGAATATATCATGGATTCCATGGTAGATATGAGGTAACAACAACCAATAAGATACCTGTCCAACATAATGAACTATATGAAAAGGCCAGACATATCGTGGTGACAACATGTCCTATCTCATAATTATTTTATATCTCAATTTAAATGATACATAGAGAAATAACTGATGATCCACCTCGAACTATAGAGTTCTGCGATGATGATACATATAATAATTGTACCTATATGTAGTTTTAGACATACTCATTTTAATTTGATAGAATTTATCAAATATATCATGTACAAGATGAGGACCCAATAGAGCTGCATCACCTGCCTCAAGAAATCATAGAAGTTAATGACATGGTCTACCATAGTTGGAATCATATTAATCCATCTAAATTGTTTTCTAAAAGATTTTATTGTTAGAAAACATTAATATTGAAATATTATTTTCTCAAGAACCGTCAAAATCTTGGATAGAGGATCATAGCATATCTACTAACACATGTGTGTTCTTCTTAGACAATCTATCAGTTTCAGTCTAATAGGTAGTAATCAATAGCATCTATGAGCCTAGTTCCTTTTTCATGCCATTCAGAACCCACTATGTGAACTTGGTTTCTTGGTTAAAAATGATAATACACGGTATCCCATGAATGTCAACTATATATAATATTTATATCATTTCTACCACATCAACAGAGATGTTTTAATGGGAAAAATTAAAGTGTGAGACCTTGTTGAATTTGTTTATGATCATCAATACTATATATCTCCATCAAAAGATATCAAAAATCCTCTCACGACATCCATGGTTAAATTTTTTTAATTTCATTCAGAAATGGATATATGATTTACATGTATAATAGATCATTGGTTCCCTTACTTATCCTACTAAAAGGTGGATAATAAGGTCGTGAAACCACATATATACCCCTTTATACATGTGCATCATTAATTATGATTCATGTCTTGGTACGTCTTGGTAATTCCAGTATGAACTTCCCGAATAAGGACATGATATTACAACTTCTGATTGTCATGTATCTCAGAAGGCACTCATACACGACCACAAATGAGCAGGGTCTAACTACTATCAACAACCTAATGAATAGGTGAATTCCATCTTGTGATTCTCCCCATCAAAACATGATTCTATCAATTAAATAGTAATCACCTTCAGACTCTCTCTAGAATAGAGGATGTTGCTACCAAAGAAATGAAGGCATGATTCTCTTATTGATTTCACAAAATTTGAATAAAAAAACACCATGAAATAAACATGATCATGTTTATATATTAATACTAAAAAATATAATTATAATAATAATAGAATACATTCTTGTAATGTATATACAACACATAGTATAAATGAGTGGTCAATAAGGATACGTCTCATAGAAATAAATATGATATGAGAATTTGTCAAACCGTATGTCTTGAATCTTATCATAATCATTAGAACCTCATATATAACAAATATAAGTTTATTATACTTTTATTATAGACCTGTATTCAATTATAGCATACATAATATGATTTTATTTTGATCTTTTATTACCCACTTATAAACACTTCTATATTAATGTAATATTTCATGCATGATTACATTAATTTTCACTTGATTTTTGATTTTTCATATTTTTTGGTTGCATTCACTTATCATGATCTAAAAAATATAATACATGATATAAATATCATATATATTCATTATATAGGTTTTTATAATAAAATATTTAATATATATTATATAGATATTAACCGACATACATGGTTCATTGTGAGGGTAGGCCATACGCAGGCATGAATTTTGTTTCCGTTTTATAATCCTAATGGAAGTAAGAATGTAAATAAAACATATGTATATATTTTTTTATAAAAAATTATATCTATATATATTTTTATATATTATAAAAATTTACAAAACGCATTCTTAATACATTCTAGTAAATGTGTAAACAAATAAGATCACATTGGAGAGGCGATATTCCACATGTCCACAAATTATGTTACTCTATTTTGGTGTATGTATAAAATAATAACCATCCATGAGTGGTGTAATTGAAAAAAACTAAGAACATAAATTCATGAGGTGATATTTCTCTATAAACACTAACGATTAGTTCATTAAAAATTTTATGGAGGTGTTAATAGTTGTAGGTAGAACACTCCGAATAATAGCATCGTTGCATATTTGGGATACTGAGGATATTATATATTTATGGGATAATAAGAGTTGAGGGTGGATAAAAAATAAAACAAATTGTATTAGAGAATTGGGTTTCCTTTTTTTGGGTAACTCTTCCTGGATGAACCAAATGGACTCCTTCGATGGGTTTATTCCCAAAGGGAGGATTATATGATGATGATATGGGTTTGTGCTTGATGCTTTTTTTTCAGGTTTTGTATTACAAAATTTGGATTGTGTGGTTTAAACAATTGATGGGGGAGTAAAAAATTTCAATGGTTTAATAGTGTCATTCCTTTAAATATGAAAAGGTAAATATTATTTATAGGACACTATTACATTATTAGAAAAATAATAGACAATTATCAATCCAAGAGAGAAATTATTCGAAATATTTCCATAAAATGAATTTTTAACACGTTCCATGATTATTTTGTAGCTAATTTAATGTTTAACCATAATGTCAACTCATTTTTACCTTTATGATAGTAATTAATTTTATTATCTTATACTGATAATTTTGGTAAAAATAAATTAATTTATTTTATTATAAATTATAAAATTTGATGATTAGAAATATTGAATGTATTCTACCAAATTCTAATCAGGTAAGTAGAATAAATTAATATAAAATTAATCTCACAGATGTGTCATGAATTTAGGTTTTGTAAGTGATCTTTTCAACGTTCTATATGAATTTATATCCAAATTAAACATTAAATTCGTTCCAATGACCTAAATTGAATTACATTATGTATAATCAGTTTAATTAGTAATTAAAAACAATTTAAAATATGATATTATTATAAAAATTAATTTGAATATAAAGAACTTTTGAATAAAATTTTATTAATTTTCACATATCATCAAAATATGACGTTTTTTAAGAAAATCCCAAACATTAAACCTAATATTAATTAGATATTATGAAATGAAAATATTTGTTCATTTTATCGAGTTATATTCCTATTGTGTCTATATTTTTTTTATTTTTTTCAAATATTGAAATAAAAATCATTTTATTGATCGACAAAAGAAAGAGGGTGGATTTGCAGACTTCATAGCGCCTACCCCTCATTGGTAACATAAGAAACCATAATAAAAATAATCACTCAATCACTAATTTAGTTTTTGGAATATCAATCCAGACTACTGATCAAGGATATTCTATGAGATTAAATATTTATTCATGAATTGAGCCAAACCATTTTTGATACAATAATTATATAGAAATATCTTTCTCATCATATTAGTTATATCAAAATTCATTAGAATTAAATTTTATTTTTTTATGAAATTCATAAGTTGTAGACCTTTATTTAATTCTATGTAAATCAATTTTATTATGGGATTCCTTATTGGTCCTTAAATTAATCCAATACTTTTTTTCATCCCTCTTTTGAAGACACGTAATATGGTCTTTTGATTAAAAACTCAACGGTTAATTAGAGATGTTACATGATATTTTTAAAATAGACACTATATTATCATCCTTACACCAAGTCACCTATTGTTTTGGTCTAGATAAGTTTTCATGTGTTTCAATATTATTTATATAAACACGCTTCATTGCTTTTTATTCCCATTCTTAAAGGAAATCATTTAATTTTGAACATTGAAATGAAAAATATTTCAAGACCCTCTATGGTGATGGTTTTTACTAAGACAGAAATTTCTGATGATCTCTCATCCCATGTCATTATTTAGAATGGATACACTGTGTTCTTTCATGATATTAGATATTAATTCCTTCCCGAGTATTGATGTTATTTCCATAATATTTCAAACCCATTAAAGGGAATATAAATATGTATGTATGCTCTCCAAATAATAATTTAGAAATCGTTGAATAAGTAAAACAAATGATATATCTATTGGAATAAAATGTAGTAAAAACAGTTGTTATTGCCTTTTATGGGGATAAATATCCTCTTGGTGGAAAAAATAACTATTAAAAATGTGTAATAACTATCCAATCATATTATAGTTAATAATTACATGATTCCTATGAATAATAATTCTAAATTGAATATTTCAATTAGAAATACAGTACAAAAAATATAAAATAAATTAATGATTTTAATTTCTACTTTAATCTATAACCCCTAAGACATGAGAAAATAATTATTACCCTAATATCAAGAGAATAATTTTTACTATATATTTTTAAACTTATAGGATGGTGAACATAGATATCCCCACATAACCTATGGTTCCTAAAAATCATATTAGATCATCTAAATATAATAATTTGAGAAAAAAATATTTTTATAAATACTCTTAACCAATTGAGATGGATGCATATATGATTGAATTCAACATGTAAGAAGAAAAAAAATTTGATATTTGAGAAATATGAAATATAATTATCATTGTATAAGAAAGGTGATGTCACCATAATTCATTATGTTCAAATAACAATGTAATGTTCTATTACATTGGTTGGGGAATTTAATAGAAATCATGAATTTAAATTTATAGGATTTTAATAGAAAGAATGGTTTTTTATTATCATGTATGATTATTTCACACTTGGTATTTCAATTTATAAAAGGCCACTTGATCTAGAAATGGTCATATTTGGTTTTCTAAACTGGTTTCTATTATGAATTTGGTTTGTGCCAATGGCCCATGCTGTGACTGATGATTTCTTTTGTCTTGATCAAGGTGTTTATGAATTATTTGCATTTGCGGTTTTTTTGAAATATTTCTTCTATATTTCAAATGTTATTGAATGGTTTTACTATGAAGAATCATTTTGATGAAATACAATTCATGTATTATTTGTGGTTGATATATATACATGTTTTTGGCCTATTTGAACTGAAATTTTTTTTCTAATACTTTTGGTTTTACAAATTTCCATTCCTGAGTATGTGTATACATGTTGTGATGTTATGTTGGTTGTTTTAATCACAACCATGATAGATGTGTTTCATTTGAGGAAATGATTTTTCATATATAATATTATATCATTTTTATAGATATTTAGGCATAATTTTAATTACACTTTATAATTAATTTGAGTAATTTTAGTTTTCTTTATTACATTGTGTGTATTTGAGTGACTTTTGAGAAAAAGAGACAAAAATGGGTTCTGTATTTTTGGTGCACAGTTAGAAAGCACATTGTGCCCCATCCGAAAAAATCATGCATCCTTGAACATTGGTGGTTCACATAGCTGGCACATAGTTTTTCAAAACATATTCACAAAATTGTGATATCATGAACCGCTAAAATAATATGGGAATTTTTGGCACACATTTAGGCAAAACAATGCATCCCATCTAGGATACCATGTAATATTGTCAATGCTTCCTGAAAATTATTTTTAAAATTCCCAAATCCCTAGGAACTCTACTATATCAAATGAAATTCAACCCTAAAAGGTCATTCATATTTTCCAGGATCTCTAGACGAATTTAAATCATTCTTGAATTAATATATTCATGAATCAATGCCAACATAATGGGTATCCTATTCTCCTTGAGTGTATCTCATCCCATTACATAAGAATCCATCCTCATTCATTCTATTATACATATAGTGTATATTATCATTTGTTTCACTATATATTGATCTTAATTCAGTTAATATTGTTCTATGATTGTGTGTATAAATTGATAATTAATATAAAAATACTTCTCTAATCATGATTTATGGATTTAAACCCATATCCTGATTTAAGATGTCGTTCTGCCAAATTTTGTGTGATTCAATTTAGAAATATGATGGGGAATTTTGATGTAGGCCGTCTATTATACAATTTCCATAGTCAAGATTGTGATTAAGCATATGAAATTTTATAATTTATATATTAATTTAGAAATTTAAGTTCTTAATTTATTAAATAAATTAGGTATATTTATTGAATAATTTTATATTATAAACCAAGGGTAATTAATTGTATAATTAATTATATTATATCGATCTTATTATTTCATATAAATAATTATAGAATTTTTTTTGGGAAATTGAGATTATTTTGTTGGAGGAAATTAATTGTAGAATCAATAATATTTTATAGATATCATGAGATGATATAGTGATTTATGGAATTAATTTTGAGGTAATGATAACATGAATTGAGATTATTTAATGTCGTTGTAATTATGTGCTAGTGATGTTAGGAATTGGATTAATAATTTTTAATTAATTACGAGATATTCAATTTTATTTATTTTAATTATATATTTAACTATGGGATATTGACATTTTGAGGGGTTTAAATAAATTAATTAAATAATGGGTTGTTGAGATATACTTAACATTACAATGTTTTCAATTAAATTTTCTTATATGGTAAATGATTATGGACATTAGGAAATTTATTAAGAATGGTAACATTCCTAGTCAATTATGTGTAATTAATTTGATAATGAAAAAAATGGTCATTTTTCAATGTATTAGGAATTGTAACATGAACATTAAATTATTTGTTATTTAATGGTAAATGGTAACTCATCCATTTGGCCATGTATTGTGAATGGTAATATGCTCATCCAATTATGTGACATTATACTATGAATTTTGACATGGAAATTTAGCTATGTATTAGGAATAATAAATTTGACATTCAAATTTTATATCCCAAGGGATAGATCATATTCGAGTATAGGCCAAATCAAGTAATGAGGTTCAGTTTTCTTTGTGAACTCAAGGGTAAATGTTTGTACATATTTAATTTTTAATATTTTGATAACTATTTGTTTGTACCATATAATTATTTCTTAGGTAACTCCAACAATAACCATTTAATGGATTTTTGAAGACATTGTTGGTGAGGTCCTACTTAGTTTTACTCAAATCCTACTCGATCTTCCATATTGGTCCCATTTAGACATTATTGATAAATTATAAGTCAAGGGTAAATGCCACATGTTAGATGGATTATTGTAGACGAAATTGGGATGAGGGACTAGGACATGGTTTGATACCCTCTTGGGAGTTGTTAGTGGCTTTATTTTCATTATTCATTTAGGCATACAAAAAATACATTATCATTTTATGTTTTCTATTTTACATGGATATTTTATTTCCTACAATGTTTATATTGAGATATTGGTATTGGTTATGGTTATATATGGTTCTTTTGTTGTTATTATTTTTTCTGAAAGTGTTACCTCTAATAATAGTGGATATAATCTACCAATTTTTCACTTATCAGACCCGGGTTGCTTGTCGATATCCTCAAGAATATAGGGAGGTGAGCTTGAGGTCTTGTGGTAGTCTAGCTTGGGGAATCGCTGTGTGGCACATGTTTCATGATGTTACAAAGTTGTATAATATATCCAGTTTAATTTTCTTCATTATCTTCCATACATATTCGTAATGTTATATAAGATAATAGGAAGAGTAGGGTCTTGTTTATAAGCTTATGAATAAATTTTGTAATCCCATGTAATGGGGAAAACACGTTCACATGGTGGGATTATTTTTTTGTTGTTGTTTGTTGTAACTAATGATTATTATTTCATATTAGTTGATTACTTTGGTGTGCGTTCAAAAAATTAATTTTAGGTTTTTTGACAATTGACTCATTGTTAATAACATACTGATAGTTGATTCTACATGCATCATTATAGAAAATAAATATTATTTTGTAACATGTATCATTATATGCATGCATGGTAATACATGTTTTGGTATTTTTTTGAACATGAAATCATTTCCCTTTCCAATAAAAATAAATTTAAAATGGTTCATTATTTGAATTTAGAATGGTAAAATAATGAAAATTGTGAATAAATTGGGATCTAATTTGAAAATATACAAGATAATGATAATAACCATTGGTACCCACGATCTAGGTGTAGGATAGTTTTGTTTATTGATCGTTCTGAAGATTTACTACATGATGAGATTTAGGTAAAACATGTTATGAGTATTCCTCATATATAACTATGATAATTTTGTGTAATAAATCATTTTCATAGGTTACGTGGTTGTAATTATAGATACTATATATCAAAAATTATTCTTTTTGATATTTTATATAGAGGATGTGTCATAGAGTGATCCTCTAGTGATGGATCCTAAGGAATCGATTGTGTCAGATGACAAAGCAGTGGAGCAATTTTGAGATAACTTCACCTGCATCATGTAATTCAAGGAATGAGATTTATTTATGTTTTTGAAGAGTATGCATGAATTTAAAAGATTGTTTCTGTTGTAATTACCTCAAAATATTACTTGAATGTGTGGAGTGGAGGGAGATGAGTTAGGGGTTGACTATATCTAAATGATATTGGCCATTTAGAGACTCATAGAAGTAAAAGGGTTATGTTTTCTAGTAATATCCATCGAGGAGCAATGAAGCTCTAGTGGGACAGTCATATGGGGACTAGGAATGACAATGGTATGATATATTAGGAAATTTTGCAGGTGTTTCTAATGAACATTTAACCAAATACACTAAGACATGATGTAGTAACAGAGTTTATGTGGGTGAATCAGGGGACAAAGATCATGATAGAATATTCTCAATGTTTTATAGACCTGTAGTGAATTGATCTAGTGTTATCAAGACATTTGATAGATTTAGTGATATACATTCAATATCTATTAAAAGTGAGTGCTTACATACCATGTTAACATATTTTATTTAAATAATATTTCTATGGTTCTAGATTATTCTCTCATTTCTTATAAGAGCATGGCAGAATATTCCAGTAATTGAAAAATATTTTCTACAGAATCATCAGGAGGTAGATTTTTGAGAGTTGGGATAGGTATGATAATTACTCTAGACAAAAAATTATAACATAGAGTACCTATATAGAAGGATCATTTTAATAGTCCTTACTTGAGTAGTCTATCACTAGTGTGGATGGAAGGGACATTATCGTACTAACTATACCCATCCACTGATAGAGTTATGAAATAGTTTCATGTTGGGACATCTATATGATTTTTTCAAGTAACAACAACAGGTTGTTAGTGATTTATGGGATAGATAGATCTAGGGTGTTGGAATGGTATTCCCTAGACCATATCATCTTGGCAGCTAGAGTTCCAATGGACAGGGCTGTTGAGGTAGTGAATGTGGTTCATTGGGGAATAACCACCACACTAGCAGAGTGTTGGAAATTAGGGTAGTCATATGGCATAACATGGGATATAGGAAGGATTGTTTCATGCGGTTTAGCCTATACTTGTGGATTGTGAGTCTAGTCCATAATCAATAAAAGGTACTCTTCTTATAGGTTTAAAGTATGTAGTTCTTTATTTGATAACAATTCCTCTCTTTCCTTTATAACTACATTGGATTTTAATTCTTTGATCCTGTCACTGGAGATTTTGAGCAGGTTGATGAAAAGATATATGTCGTTTGGAGTGATCCCTAGAGGTATCTATTTTTGAATGGGGTTTTCTCTTGATTTAGTTGAGCATCCTTTTATCTGGTATCTCTATATTCTTGATGTTCTATTCTTTGACCTTATTATATGTATGGACTTTCTAGTAGGACACCAAGACCATATTGATTATTACCTCTAGTGGGTGATGTTTAATTCTCGAATAGGTGAACAACATATTAACTGTGAGGAGTGGGATATCTATGTAGGATGACAAAGGGCAGTCACTTCCCAACTTTGATAGCTCAAAATGACAGCTTCTAGTCTTTTTTTGGATTATGGAGAAGTGAATCATGGTATCATTCCACCAATAGTCAAACATTTTATAAATTTATTCCTAAAGAATTATCAAGGTCACCACATAAGTAATATGAGAAAATCAATATTGATATTATCTGAATGGATGTTATAGTATCTATTCCACCATACATAATGGAACTAACAAAGATTCAAGAGTTGAATACATATATGATTTTTAGGATAATTGGTGTATCTTCCCGAGTACTTTGCAATGTGAATCACCTATATTGTTTAAAAATAATTCTTGAACGAGTTTTCATTTATAAGTGGATAATATAATGTTGAACAAGATGAATATAAAGAACCACTATGCTATTTCTTGTATTGAAAATCATTCGGACCATTTGAGAGGAAGTTGTATGTTCATGATGATCGACTTGAAATTGGTGTATCATAATTGGAGGAATCAGACACATGACATTTATAGGTGTTAATTCAAAAGTGGTTATGGAATATATTAGTAAATTATAATGAATTTTGTGTGGATTAATGAACAATTAGTTTTTATGTCCTTGATTAAAAAATATCCCACCCCTACCAACATCAGTTGTTTGTAGTATTAATTCATGACATATAGATATACTCCATTACTCATTAGGATAACATAAAAAATCATCACATCATTCTAATTACACTAATACATCATTGAATATATGCCATTCTATTTATGCTTCAGTTTTGGACTGACTAGGTACACCTATTAGGTCACATATTCTAAGAAGAATGTGTGTCAGTGGACCTAGAGAAGCTTCAGGCTATTGTTTCATGGAGAGACCCCAAAAAATATTCGATATCTATAGATTTATGGGTTTGATTGGTTATTATTGAATATTGGTCTAGGGATTTTCCCAATTTGATGTGTCAGTCTCAGGAAATGCCAAAAATTGGATAAATTTTGTATTAGTTGAATCTTATAAGAATTCCTTCCATTTTTAAATGAAGCACTTGACATGGACATTAATATTGATCCTACCTAAGAATGTTAAGGAGTACATGGTTTATTATGACACTTCTGGGATCAAAAATAAGGAATTTATGATGCCCTATGATCAAGTTGTTCCATGTGGGTCTCAAAATTTGAGGCCATATGAATAGATCTACCCTACTCAAAAACTCTATTTATTAGCTACTGTTTATGATTTGAAGTGTTGCTGACATTACCTATTGTTCGATAAGTTTATAGTTTATATAGATCACAAAATAAAGAGATATTACATCTCAAAATGTTATATTAATCTTCGGTGGTGGATATGGTTATAATATATTAATTCAATCAATTTAGGCATGCATATACCCTTTGGAGAGGAAATCATGGTTTTGATGCTTTGAGAAGCAAAAATTAGACACATGAAGTTCAAGAGTCTACTACTAAGTGGAAAATGATGATTTTTTAGATTTAATGTTTGAGGTGCCTTAAGGGCATCTAGATAAAATAGTACTAATATCAGTTTTTAAAGAGTATACACAATTGAGATTGATCTATGAACTACATTATAAGGATTGATAATGTTTTGAATTTGATGAGAATCGTTTATGGTGGAATGAAACAATCAAATTTTTTCATTATTGAGGATTATTACATATATTTTATGAAATTAGGTTTTTTTGCCTATGATTTAATGAGAGGATCAGATGTGGTAATTTCATGCCTCAAGGATGGCTGTTAATGTTAGTATTACTTAAATTTATTGTGACCATAAATGATTGTTTTGGTGACCCAAAATGAAAAAGAATATTGCAGGGTTTGTGGCATGATTATAAACATGTTAGTAGGTTAAGTAAAAATCATCAATGACCTCGAGGTATAATAAAATAGTTTCACATTTTAAACATTATGTGGGATTATGTGAATATGAAATTTTTTGTTGGTCTTCTAATGATGCTTAGGAATAATGACACTATCTAGGATATTGTTGATAGACTCAGAAAAATTAGTGTAATTATTGACTATACATGATACCTTCATAGTAATGTAGCTTGACGACTTGTATGTTCATGAGATATTCCATCTTCATGGGTTTCGATGGAAAATTGTTTCATATTGAAATTAACCATTAAATCACTCTTTTAGTAGGTTTTTCTCAAGAAACTATGTCCATATGTATTATTGAGCACGTCGTTACACCCAAAAATTGATGGCATGTTGGAGCATAATATAATGGTCTATAAGTATATGCTACTTCCCAGTGTTCTTGACTTTTGTGAGTAAGGGGAGAAGTTCTAGTATTTAGTGTAATTTTCCAATAATAGTTGTTATCCAAGAACTCCACATTTGGAATAATAAAAATAGATTTATGCTAAGTCATAATGTAAATAATAGGATAGATGGTGGTAGGTGAGATAGAGTTGTTGGGACTCAATTTCATGCAAGATATTTTGGAGCCAGTGCAGTTGATTCAGAAACATATTAAAATGGATCAGAGTAGAATGAAGTCATTTGTTTTTTGAGGGAGACTTTGCAAGTGTTTAAAAAGGATAATTATTTATTCTATCTGTAGTCCCCTAGGATGGTTTACCTAATTCTATAGATTTAAGGATGGATGGTTCCCATGTTTATTGGACATTTCGAGGCTATACAATGATGAGGGAAATTGGCGTATCGATGGGATTTTACTATGAATTATATTTCTATGAACTATGTTTTCTATGTATCAAAATTGTGTTAGAATCAATGAAACATTTCTTATGTGATCGATGAAAATGAGGATGTTCTATGGATTAATGTTTTTTTTTGAAGATAATCCAACATGTGTGATGGATCAAATAGAAAATTCATGCAATATAGGGTTTTACTAATAGTTCATGTATTGTGGAAACATGGGTGTGGGTACAAAGAGTCGTGGAAAATATAAGCATATATTTGGGATAATTGGCCCAATAATTTTGTCTTGGAAACATAGGGATGTTTGGGAGTGTATCTCTATGATGATCTATTATATGGTTGGGGTATTTTATGATCCAAACCATCAGTAGAGATATCTCATGCTTGATTTCAAGTACTATATTTCATTTTTTGAGTATTTTTGGTGGATACAACTTGTGTTGTGTCTTGGTGAATTATTAGAAAAATTGGAAGAAATGTTCCAAAGCACGGTTGGTGCATGGTTAGAGAAAACAGTGTTCCCCCATTATTGGAAACCATGAAACTCATTAAAATGGGGGTTCAAATGGATAGTCATTTTTAGGAAAACCATTCCCTCATTCCCATGAATCCATTTAGTATTAATAAGGTGGAAAAAAGTAAATTTTAAAATCCATTGAACCCTCTAAACTCATCCAACTCAACTATAATTCAACTGTAGAAGGAAATTATCTTTTTTGAGAACATTGGATGACTTACAAGACCTCACAACCTATTTTATTCACTAATAAAAACTTCGATCGAAAGTACGCCCCAGTCTCAGTAAGTGGATCCTATCTCATTTCTTTCACATTCATCCTAATTCCTTCTATTGTTCTTTTGATTATTCTTATATATATTTTTCTATATATTGATATATATTTTTTGATTCTATATCTAGGCATAGGGATATAGATCTATAATTTAATAGATGATTAATTATTTGATCTGAATTTAGTATTTTTTATCTTCATCCCAATGGATGTCACTGTACTGCATGATTTTGAGGATTTCTTTTTGGAAATTGATTATTGACATTTGAGGTAGGTGGACTAATCATTAATTCCCATAGTTAAAATATTAATTAAGCCTATGAAATTTTAGAATTACTAGAGATTGTGGTAAATTAATTTTCAGCTTTTTTTAGTTAAATATGGTAAATTGATTATGGAATAATTATATAATAAATTAGGGAAAATTAATTGTGGAATTAATTATATTGTATTGATATTACTATTTGATATAATTAATCTTATAATTAATTATGGGATATTATTAATATTAATTAGTGTGTAATTAATTGTTGAGTTAATTATATGAGATAAATATTATGATTTCATGTAGTTAATTGGTTAACTATTAATGTGGTAATGATATCCTGAATCGAGGTGATTTATTAATAAATTAATTTTATGATATTGATGTTTGAATAAGATATTTATTTTTGAATTAATTATAATATAATTAAATTGTGTTTTTTATAACTAATTTTATAATTATTTTTTAGTGTTGAAATTGTGACTTCATTAAATAATTATTTAATTAATTAATGGATTTTTTATATATATGTTACATTGTGATGTTTTATATAATGTGATATTAAATCGTAAATGGTAACATGGACCTTTGGATAATTATTTTGAATGGCAACATGCCCATTAAATTATTAGTAATTATGTGGTAATTGGTAACATAGAAAATTGGCCATATAATTTGAATGATATCATGATAATTAAATTATGTGTTATAAATTGTTAAATGGTAACATGTACATTTTTCATGTATTCTGAATGGTAAAATGTTCATACAATTATGTTATATACTAGGTTGAATGGTATCCTAGAAATTCTTCTATATATTATGAATGGTAACATATAAATTTAAAAGATATATCCCATGTGGATGGATTTGATTCCTGAACGGGCAATGAAAGTATAGAAATTCAATATTCCTTATAAACCATGGTGTTTTTGTTGATAAATATTGATTAATTAATAATTTGATAATATTTTTATTTATGAATTATACATATTAATTATATAACAGCATACACGAATGTTGAATATGTTTTTAATAGTCATTATTGGTTGGGGCCTACTGAGTAGTACACATAGACTACCCAAGAAGCCGAATCACTACTCAAATAGACTTTATAAATGCAGGAGTGGTCCAGGGAAAAGTCCATAAATTTTATGAATGATTTAGATGGATATTGGATGAGGGAAATAGATGTGTTTCGGGAAACAACTGTGAGTTTTTAATGCATTTTTTTGGTTTTCATTTATCCACTTGACATGTACATTAGTACATATATTTTCCCCTAAGCTGTATATTTTATATTCTACATTTTTTATCTTGAGATATTAACATTAGTTATGGTTATATATTATTTCACAATGGTTTCTTATTTTTCCTTCTAATTAATCTAAAAAACAAAGGTACAGTTACCCCATGGTTGACTTATTATACCTTAACTCCTACTTGGAAGAATCTGGTATTTTTGGTAGGTGAACATAAGGTTGCAAGGAATTCTGGCCTAGGGAACCTGTGTACTAATCCTATTATAGGAAAATGCATCACCTAAAAGAAATATATGCATACTTGAGAGAATACAACGGATGATTAATCTTTTAGCTCAATTATTATCTCTTTGAAAATGTATAAAATTTCCTGTGAGGATATAATGGACATAAAATTACCTCTAAGAGTGTAACAATACAACTCGTTTGTCTCTTAGAGGTTACATTACCAGAAATTGATTGTTTTATGGAAGCACACATCATTTATCCTTCTCAAGACAATCCATTGGATTTTTTTTCCAAATTCCATATAAATGAATCCGATGTAATGCTTTTACGTTGGTTAATGTTAATTTTCTATTTCCCAGTGAACATTAATCTCATATTCATAATCGAGGACCAATAAGGTTGTAGTGAATATTGATGAATCTTGTAAGGATTCATCAATTGTAGAGTTTTGTTTTATATGATATATTACCATATTAACATGTTACTACTATGGGATATATGATATGTATAGAGGGATGCTCTGATAAGATCCGTTTTTGAATTCAGTTCTAGTTTTTCTGCCCTATTGGATGTTTCATGTCATTCTTTATTTTTTATCTTTTATTAGAATGATGATGAAATATCATTAAACATCATGTTTTCATTGTAATCTTGAAATTTATTAATAAATTTCAAAATGTAATGGGTTTCGAATAAATCTAATGTATCAAGTACTTGGAATTAAACAGTTCATTTGATAAAATATTATTTAAATATATATAAATAATTTACCAAATTTAGTATATTTCATTATTAATGTAATTATTAAAATTAAAAAATTTCAATAATATTTAAAAATTAAATATCACTATTACTATTTCTATGTTTAATGGATTGGTTATACATAAAATAATTATTCAATTATAATAATAGTGTCTTATTTAGTAGAAACATAATGTTGCCTGTAATGATAGAAAAGTTGGTTTTGCATGGAGTGAAATCTTTTCTTCTAGTAGAAAATAACGAAAGCAGGGTATAGTGTATCATAAAACACAAGAAGTCATAGAAAAATAATTTATTTGTTGAAAAAGTATCATAAAAACATGAGATGTTACATTGAATGTTGTCCCAGGCAATCCACTATGAATACAACACACAGTATTCTTGATTTGGATGAATATTTTTTCTTTATAGTCGATACATTATAATGATAATTGATTCCTCTGACCATGTTAACTCAAATTATAACCATTTTACATTGGATATACAAATGTGAAGTAAATTTCTATGAAAAAATAAAATTTCATTTCATTATCCTTTGCTTATATTGACCTACAGTAAAGATGAATTTTTTTTGTAGAGATGGATTAAACATGGTATTGGGATAAATTCTCATAACTATTATATAGTGGTTCCTTAGGCCAAATGAAAATTGATTTTCTTTGAGAATAATTACACAACAAATGATTTGGAGTTAGCTATTGTTATCATTAATTAATGATGTGGATGTGTCATTTGAATAGATAATGTTGTGATATATATATAGATCAAAAAAGTTAAAAGTATATATTTCTAAATAATTATTTATGTATGTACCAAATTATATAGTTGGAAATGATTAATAATTAATATTTTTCTATACATTAACACATTGGTAAAGAGTACAGGGTTGCTAAGTCATTGATTAAAAAAGAATATTATAGCATAAACATGATAAAGATGAAAAATGATATAACATCTTGTTATTTTTAATTTATGGATCTAAAAATAATAATTTAATTATATTAATATTATATTTTTCAAAATTGAGTGAAACAAAATCTATGTTATTGTTAAAGAGGCACATATGGAAGATGAAAAGTTACATAGTAAGGTGAATTTTTTTCCTAATGTTATCATTGATTTTGATAAAATTATACGTTTCATAAATCATGAATTCGTCCCATCCATATCATATTTGATAAATGATATATTATATAAGTATAGTGTTTATTCATTCTCAATTAATAATTGACGAATGATGATATATATTGATATATTAGAGTTCTTATATTGGGATGACAAGAATAGAGATATTATTAGGATTGTATCTCTGTTTATGGAATTTTATCATGTTAAGGCTGAAATTCAAAATTATAAGGGGATGTTATAACCACTACATATACCAATGTGTTAATTAAAAAACATCACCAGGGATTTTGTCGTTGGACTCCACAATAAATTTATAGGTTATTATTCTATTTTGTTTGTTTTAAAATTCTATAAAAATTAGAAACTTTTAATTAATGTTAAAATTATTTATATTGTGATCATATTTCAATAATATTAATTTTGTTATTGGAAGATTTTTAATTAGTTCTACAGCTACTGTTATTATTTTTTGGATCCACGGTTTACCGAAACAATCATGGGACGTAATTTTAAAACTCTATATATAATGTTAATATTCCACAATGTTTATCATCCTTAGAGAATGGTTAACTATAAAAAAACAATTAAAATCATATCTTATATTATTCGATATTTTTGTAAGGAATTATATCGATGTTATGACAGACTCCTTCATTTAGGCATCTTTTATATAAAAAATTGAATACACATGGGTGTTTATATGGATCCTTAAAAATCCATATATGTAAATATTTTTGTACTACAATGTTTTGGGATGATGATAGAGAATGAAATACATTGGAATGAGAGATTGTGGAGAAAATGGAAGTGTAATATAGTCACATTGAACAATACATCAGGGAAAATTTGTGATGAAAGAAATTTTATTATCATAATAATTGAACTAATATTTAATTAAAAGATTCTGATATGGGTTTCCAATGAATTTTAACATCGATGAATGTTATGAAAATCATTATAAAATGAAGGTTGAGCGCTATGTATAATATATACTTTAATCCATTCGATATTATAGGGAAAATATATTATCTTTTGGCACTTCAATCGTAACCCTCTCTAGATCAGGACATTTTCCAGATTGCCATATTGGGGATGTACATATCAAATCAATCATAGGAACTAAAATCATAGTTTTTAACACCATTAAGTAACAATTTTTTAGGGATAATAACCATTTCAAATCATGTATTGTAGAGATAATGTTATATAGAACAAGACTACTCACTGTGTTAATGTTCCCATGAGGAGTATGAAATTAGAAGTATTTATAAGGGAACCTAAATATGTGATAATGTAAAGATATATTTGTTTATTTTATATCATGGTAAATATAAGTTATAGGGAAAAATTCATTTTAATAGGGTCATAATTTAGCACAATGAGATTTTATGAAATATTTCATTTTAAATAAATTTAATCACTTTGATATTGTGTGATAGATATAACACTAAGTCTAAATTAAATGTAATATATTATACAATTATAACATTAATATTAAATTAATTTTTAAAAATATGATAGAATGTATTCAAATATATATATATGTGTGTGTGTGTATTTAAAATTTATATATTAAATTCATTTTTATTAATTGATTAGAAATAAAAAATAAAATCACATCAATTTAAAGGAAATATTATTTTAATGAACTGTTTTTCTGAATAAATTTTTTTTAATATATTAAAATAATAAAAATATATGAATGATTTTAATAAATTTTATCATTTTATATTCAATAATATGTCTTATTATACATCTATTTTTTTTCAAGTCATGGAAAAATAATAGATGCTGTTTTATTTTTAAAAACAGCTTGTTCATAAAAATGTATTCATCTAATTTTGTAAATAAATTTTAAAACAATTTTTCCAATTTTATATTATTTATTTTAAAAATTGATTATATTTTTTAAAATCAACATTGAAAATTTATCATAGAGTAATTTTTTGAGTTTTTTTGTAAATATTTATTTTTTTATGTATTACGGAAAATACTTAAACCTATTAAAAAAATACCCTTTCTTTAATGTATTTATAAAGATACGATTTTTCAAAAAGGCTAAATTTTAATATAAGTTTTAATATATTAATTTTTTTACATTTTAACTAATTGGATTCAATTTTATATTGTGTTTGATATGAAATTGTTTTATAATTATAAAAAAATTCGCTTTGGAAAACTTCTTTTTGCCACATTCCAAGGTTTATTTTTAAATATAAATCTAACTTTTATATTAATGAATTTGATAAAATTGATTTCATATCACGAAAATAATGAATAAAATTAGTTAACAAGGTAATAATCATTTTTTCATATATAATTTTATAAATAGTAAAAAAAATTTCATATTATTTGTTAAAATCAGTTTACCAATGGTTAATGTATAGAGATAGTGGGTAAAACATATGAATTTTTAAAAAATCTGTAATGGTGATATTGTTGTAGTATATATCACATATATCATTGGAATGATGTTTTTATCCATTTGGTGTAAATAATTCATTGATATATTTTACTTTTTAAAAATTTCTAGTTGGTCGTCTCCCCAACATATAAAATTACACCTCTCCTCCTCTATTATCCAACCATCAGGGTCCTTTTAATTTTGACATGAACCAAAAATATAAATTAAATTCAAACCTACCCATTTTCTAGAGTCCCATGTTTTATCATAATACCTTCATATTATAAAATTATGTATAAACCAAAAGAGGTTATCTAATTAAGAGTTATGATTATTAACTATGCCTTTTCATTTAAATTATTCTCTTACATCGTTAAAATATTAATTCATACAATATTATAATAATAAAACTAATATATCACAAATATTTATATTTTAATTTTTAAATGTTATATCATATATACATAACCTCTTCGATCGAATGGGAAATGAAACCACCGATGTCATGTGTGAAATATTACCATCTCACGAAGAGATGTAATTTTTTTCGATCGAATCCTCCCACAGCCATATATAATGATGGATTTAAGTTATATATATGATATTTACAAAACATGTTATAATTTTACAATAATAATTTCACATCTACATTATTTCCTTCAAATTTATTTGAAAATGATAATGTCACTCATGGGTCCATCTAGCGATATGGTTCATTTTTTATTTACATTATATAGATATGGTAATATTGATACATTTTCTAAAAATATATTATATACAGAGTTTAATAATTATTATGAAAAAATATATTATTATTTAAATCTCATTCTTTCCATTTTTTAAAAAATAAAACCACCGTTCAAGCATACACATGGAATATATTATCCATGAATGATATAATTCATTTCTATATCTATAAAAGTTATTCATGAGTCTTAATTTGAATTTTATAAATATATATGAATATTTTTCACAAAATTAAAAATCTTGAGATTATGTAACCATGATAAATTAACAATTTCCAAAACTACCAAAACAAAACATCCATGAAAAAATGATGCAGTTATAACCTAAAAAAATTATTTTAATAATAAATTGTTAACAATGGTTGAAATGGGTTATAAATAAATATTAGATGGAATGATATATATAAATAAGATAATGTAATATATTTTTAATAAAACCATATAAATTATAAATTATTAATGAAACATTACAATGGAATTCAGACCTTCGGCGATGACTCTATATTAAGGATTCACTATTTATCAGTGTTATTTATTATTATTCATCTGATGATCAATTTTTACGAACTATCTCAAAATAATATCACTAGTTATAATATATTTTTGTCATTTATATGTAGTAAATTATTTCATTTTATTATATTGTTAGGTATCCATGATATTGAAATATTGTTTTATGGAAAATTTAGATTATTTATCTCTTCAGACGAAAATCCATTTCATTCATATCAATGATTCATAAAATATTTTCAATATATATTTTACATAATAATTTATTTTAGAAAATTTATATGAAAAGTTTTTTGAATTTTATAATTTATTTAAAAATATATATTCATTTTTTTTCTAAATATATTAGTTTATCCATTCTTGAAAATTTTGAAAGAATCATTGTTTTATTATATATGGAAAGAATGGAATTTACCACCTACATAAAAATTAAATTTAATTAATATTAAACAAAATTTATTGACATTTATTTTAAATTATACTAATTTATTTAGAATTTTGTATTTTTTTATTCAATATTTGATTTATAATAAAAAAAGTTATTTTTTCAATGAAATATAACACGTTTTCCTTTAAATGAATTTTTCATATATGATTGAATCCTTTTCTGTATACTAAAACTTATTAAAGATATTATAAAATGATACCATACTTATTCATTCACAATATTGTATATAATTATTAAAAATGTATGTCTACAAAACCCATTTAATTCTAATGGGTTATTTGATGATGTAATGTCCATGAAACCAATTTCATTTTCACAATTTATTATTTTGATTAATATGTTATAATATTTTGGGAAACAAATGTATGATTTTTATTATATTATGGGTGATTCTAAAATTTAATATCCCTCCATTTAATTGTATATAGATTTATATATTTATGGAAAACAATATAGGAACGGGGAGTGAACCAAGACCAGTAAGGGAAAATCTCTACTATGATAGTATTATTATTCAATCATTACTACTATAATGATGTAGGGAGTGAATGTAATCGACTATGATAGACTTATTATTAATCCTTCTATACTATGAAATTAATTTATTTTATTTTGTTATTACACAAAATTATGTCTTCTTCCAATACTATGTTATTATAGATCATGTTCATTGATTAATTGTTTATGAATATATTATGAAAAACTATTCTTTATGAAATGACTCAAGATGATTATAAGAATGGATTTGTTTAAAAATTAATTTATTTTTGTCATACACTTATTCTAATGGTTTTTATTTGTTAAATGTTAACATAATTTATCACCCTTAATATGTATCTAAAATTATTATTTGTCATGTCTCACTCCCCATGTTAGGGAAATTTAATTATATATGATATGACCTTGAAAGGTTCTATAAAAAATGTAGTCATAAAAAATTTAGTGCACTTATGGACCATTATGTTATATATCTCTGATACGAATGATACTAGGACTATATGATCCCGTGATGGATCATAATGTATTGTAATGAATATAAATCTAAAAAGACGTAATATATATGTATGAAATGTGTTTTTCACCATAATAAAATCATATAATATAAAAATAAATAAATATCATATTTTATATCCATAATAATAAATAGTACGCTTTTATAATCCATATTATTATAATGTATCATGATTAAATTAGTCTACAATAACATCATATGACTATTAGGAGATAATAACTTTAAATTTTTTGTGCATGTCTAATGATATTTATATATTTATAAATAATTTTATATTAAGTTATTTAATTACTTATAATATAACGTTAATTAATATATAGCTATAAATTTTTTAAAATGTTCTCTAATCAATAATTATTATTTTTGGTTACATTATACAAGAACTAAATTTATAATGTATTATTTGATTAATTTTAGAGAGTAAAAACGTTACTTACAAAATAAGGTAAATAAATAATATATTATATCTAGGCCAATATTATAATAAGTTTTTAATATATTATAATATTAATAGTTTAAATATTACCATATTCATCCATAAAAATATTTTATATAATTTTTTATCATATTTGGTTAACAGACCCAATCATTGAAACTTATTTACTCGATCAGAGAGTATACTTATTGAAGTGTTTATTTTCAAATAATATCATTATAATATGAGAATAATGGTAATGTATTTATATTTTTATAATTGTGAAGATATATTACTATTTTTAGTTAGTATATATAAATCTAAATATAAAATAAAAAATGTTATTCTGTGGAGGGGTTGATACACATATTCAAAAGATTTGTATTACTCTTTCATAAGGTTTTTGATGAGTGAAGGTGGATATTAAAATAAAATATAAAAAAAATTCATGATATATATATTTTTTATACACCATTATACAATTAAAAAAATATATTAAATGAGGAAACTAAAGAAACAAATCTTCTTACTTCATGGAGTCGGGTGTCCTCAAAAACGTACTATTGATAATATATTTTTACAAATGGTTGAAATTGATATTATAATAATTGTAACAATATTATTGAAAAAATTATTATCATAATAATATATAATTAAAAATAATATTAATGAGATCTGTTATTTTTAGGAGTAACATTATGAAGAAAATCAAAACATGAGAAAATACATACAATTGAAAACAAATTTTTCCATGGGAAGTTCCATTGAAATTTAATGTCAAGGGAAAGCTATAATATTTTTTTGTTCCCACTATGTCTTCTTATTTAACTTCTATACAATTTTTATAGATAAAATGTTTTTAAATATATCGTTTTATGATTTATTATAAATATTACAAAACCAATATAAACTACTTTTTGTGTTTTTGAACTAAATGTAAAATAAAAATAATCCAATAATATATCAAAATACAATAAAATTATCTTATAAATTAAAATATTTAATATAATGAAAATATATTATAGTAAAAAATGTTGTTTTGACCAAAATATATTATTGATCTTTTTTTACTATTTATTACAAATTAAAAGAGTATTAATTAAATTAATTAATTTATTAATAATACATTATTGATAAATTTCTAATAAAAAA
Organism: Viscum album; assembly: GCA_963277665.1. Lineage (NCBI taxonomy): Eukaryota > Viridiplantae > Streptophyta > Magnoliopsida > Santalales > Viscaceae > Viscum > Viscum album. The sequence continues at coordinate 7,465,168 of OY728129.1, forward strand.
TTTCAATTTAATTTCGTTGTAATAGAGTTCAATTCATTAATAAAACCATAATTTCTATATTATTATTTTATCATTGTTACAGTAATTTTAAATAATCATAGAAAATATAAATTTAAATTCTAAAAATTAAATTTTTTTTATTTTATAACATGAATATTATAAAAATAATATATGAATAATTTATTCAAAATAAAAGTATATTAATTTTTAAATTAATCATATCATTATCATGTTTATCATTAAAAAATTCATTATGTTTTTAAAATATTATTTCTAAGAAAATGGATTTATAATTAGTGTATAAATCAAATTTAACTATTCTTAGTTAATATAAAATTATTTTTCTCACTTAAATAATATTAATTATAGAATAAATGTAATAAAAAACATACCATGAGAAAGTAAAAATTAATTAGAAAAAGTAGTTGATAAAGTGATGTCATTAAAATATTAATTTCATTTTGAAAATATTGAGCAACTATTTATAAATTCAGTATATATTTTTCAAATTGTTGTATTCTAATTTATAATATCTATTTTCATATAAAAATTATTCAAATAACATTAATTTTTTTATATAATAACATAATGTCATAATAGTGACATCATTAATTGAAAAATGGAATTTTTCTTCATCATATTTATTAATATAGATTTTCTGATTAAATTATATAATATAAAAATGACTTTTATAAAAAATAACCTCTTCAAAAATAGCTCATAATAATTTCACACCTTATATGAATAATAAATATTTATTTTTTACCATTATATTGTTTATTAATGGTTAATTTATAATATATTCATATTATGTTGTGTTTTGGTTATATTTGGTGTATCTTTTTATATATAATATAATACAAATTGGGAAATTTATATGATCAATAATCTAGGAATATTACATTCTTCCTGCTATAATATATTTCTTTATTTCATTTTTATTTATTAAATATAAATGAATAAATGTGATTTTATGCATAACAAATATATTATTCTAGAGAAAACATCTAACATGACATCTACAATATTTTATTCATTAGAAGATAATACATATCATTCCCCAAAATAAAAAGATTATTTATACCTTATTCATATATTCTATAGAGTATGTGATCCCCAAAACCTCAGAAGTCTGATGTTATAATATCATATTAAAATTTAATATTTTCACATAAATTGATTAAATCTATAATTCAAAAGAAAATTAACCACTCATTTATTAAATCAGACACAAGATAATAAATACAATAATTCCAAAATTGTGATAATATTCATAAAACATTTATTATCATCAATCAGAATTATATATAAAATAAATAAAATACATTTTAAAAGACACAAAAACATTAATTATTTCAATAATAATCCAATAATAAACCAAAAACATATCCCACTATTAAACATATGCCATTCAGACGTTAAATCTAAAATAACATTTTTATAAAATCATTTCTCAAGGTTTTTGATATAATTAAATAAATGTTTTAAACATTTTGATGAAATAATATATATTAATTATCTTTATATGTTTGAAATATACCCCAATAACACTATGAAAATTACCGTAATAATCCATAAGTAAGAATTCAAAAATTAAAATACCTATGAGAAAAAAAATTTAATTTCCATTAGGAAACCCACCACACTACCTTATGTAATACATGACATCTCACAATTTCATCATAATATTCATTTATTATGATTAATATATTTATTTATTCTCTACTATTTGGTTATAATAGAGATTGGGTTTTGGATACGTACATTTATAATCATCATACTTGTGATCATAATTCAACAAAATACTTTATCCAATATTTTTTTATCATATCCTAAAAAAAATCACCTAAAAATGAAAAATTGTTAATAAAATGTATTGTTAAAAACAATCATTTATGACTATGACATATAAATTTTATTTTCTATCATTTTTGGTCAATCTAAAAACTGTATTGTATCAATATATATTATATTATATTTTGTTCAATTATAATTGTTATCATAATCAAATAATTTTATTTTGAAATAAATCCACGGTAATAGTTCAATATGTGTACATAATCTACTAATGAAAATCCACTAGGAGTGTATATTGAGGTGTGTAGTCCTTGTCGCACTCATCCTGTATCTGTGTGACGATCTAGATAATGCTTAACCAGCCCTTTTAAGAATAATAAATCATAGAATATATTTTAACATAGATGCACCTACATTTCATTTTTCATATGGGGAGGTATTTATATGACAATCATGTAATCATGGAATAACTTATATATAATGATACCATAAAACACATTGACTCATATTAATGGGTTTCACTATGTCTCTACAAATTTATATAAACAAATAATCTAATCTCCAAATTAACTAATCCATGTTATAATTAAAACTGAAGTGACATAGTTTAAACATGTCTTAAGTAATTCATTATTATTATGATTTAAATAATACTTCTCTCAAAGATTCTGATGATCCAGGGACAACAACAATTATTTTTAGATATATTAGGTAAATAAATAATTTTTTTTCCAATGCTTCATAAAATTAATGCATATTAACACTCCTCCAATCCATTTCGTGACCACCAACATGATATTAACATCATAATAACATTATGATTGAAAATTAATAAATGAGTAATAGAAAATATGTAATATTGGAATAGAAATATCATAATGGTTAGTAAAATGAATATGAAATAGAAAATGAGAATGATATGAATCATATTATAATCCCTTATAAATCATGAATAATAGTAACGAAACTAGATGCAGAAACATAAGACTATAATAATAATGTTAAAGAACTAAAAATAATGTGACCTATAAAAAATAATTATTAATAAAAAACATGTGGGAACATTTTAATTGTGTGAAATATAAAAACAATATAAAAAATTATGAAATTTTGGAATAACATGAACACAACTGGAAAAATGAAGCATATATATATATATATATATATATATATATATGATTAATAATGATGGTGAATATGGTTACTCGCCATAATATTCAATTTTATAATTTTGAGGGGAGTTTAGTTCATTCAACCTCACCCATTATAAACACAATTGTTTCAAAATGAATTTAATATAATATTATGAATTTTTATTATTTTAATAAACTCTTTAATAATGAAAAAATTAAAAGAGAAAATGTTTACTACAATATAATTATAAATACGTAAATAAATATTAAATTTTGAAATAATTGTTGGGGGTGATTTAAGATGCAACGAAATAAAATAAAACACCAAAATTATCGTGGTTCGGCGAAAGCCTACTCCACCCGAGAATCAGTAATTTTATTTATCAAATAAAAATTACAAGTCTCACAAATAACACACTTCAATTGGAGCAACAATATCTGCTCCACGTCGTGCTTTAATTCAACCGCCTTCATGATCTCAGGTTCCCCTCTCCGCTTGCAGCCACGTCGTGCACCGCACACCACTACTCGAGCCCTCAGCGTTATGAATCCGTCAACGCTTCACTCCAATATGCAAGGGCTTTGGAACCTTCAAAAGGAGTTCCTCCACTATTGTCTGTCATGCATTTTATAGGCCTCCCTTTTTTTTCAACCTTCCTCGTGGTTTAAATGCAATCAAAATGAGATCCTATTTTTTAGGAAAATTAAAACAAATATTCATATTTCAAATCACCCCCCGACAATAAATATTCCGTTGAGATTTTAAATCACCCCTCAACAATAAATATTCCGTTGAGAATTTAAATCACCCCCAACAATCTCCACCGTGATTAAAAATCTGAATAGTTCACCATCATCATCCATTTTGGCATTAATGTCATGCCCAATATTGGCATGACCCACCACTTCCATAACGAGTGTACAAATTCTCAAATCTGATGAAAAAAATGTTGTGGCTCCACCGTGCCACGAACGACTGAAGAAAATGTCACATTCCTTTTCAAATATCCATTTGCAGACATATCCTTATGAATATCACCTGTAATGGTACTCTAGGGCCTCAATTAAGATTCACCTGCATGAATCAACTTGTATAGATTCCCAACTTTCTTCCCTTTGATCACGGTAATTACTCATCGCATCACTTTGAGAACTCCATCGTCAGTAGAAAACCTAAAACCTTTGAAATTCAACATACCCAAAGAAATTAAGTTCATTCTCAAATCAGGTACATACCTCACATCCAAAAGTGTGCGAAAAACCCCATCAAACATATGAACTCGCACCGTACCGATTCCAACAATTCGACTTTTTGATTTGTTGGCCATTTTCACAATATCACCTTCATACTTCTCATAACTGTCAAAACAGTCCCTTTTTTTCACATATATGATAATAGAAACTAGAATCTAAAATCCAATCTGAATCATCCACATCTTCCACAGTTGTAAGCAATAAATCACTAGCATACCTCTCATCTTGAGTCACGATATTCGCCTCAATTGTTTCTTCTATTGTTTCAGCTTATTTTTCATCTTTCTTCATTCGCTCACAGAACTTCTCACAATTTCTTCTCATGTGACCTTTTTTTCCACACTCCCAGCATACAAAATCTCCTCTTAGTCTTGATTGACTACGATCTCTCCTACTCCCTGAACCATTCTTTCGTTCTATCGACCTTCCATGATAGTTATGTCCACCAGTCACTGCAAAGAGCCCACTATTGCTTGATGATCCATCATCGTTGGAATTTCGTCGAGTCTCATTCATTAGAAATGATGAAATAACATCATCCAGTTTCAGAGTGTCTTTTCCAAATAACAATGTAGTGACGAGATTGTCATACGAATCTGGAAAAGAACCTAACAAGAGCAAAGCCTTGTCCTCTTCTTCCATTTCCACAGGCACCACGTTGCCTTTATCATCAGTTTTGATCACCACAGAAGAAAATTCCGTAAATAATCTGGTGAACTCATCCAAATGGTTTCCCAAATCTCTGTTTTCTGACATTCGAAGACGATAAAATCGTTTTTTCAAATATAAACGATTTGTCAGAGATTTAGATTTATACCTGGCATCCAGCTTCGTCCAGATCTCCTCTGGATCTGTTAGATTCATCACCTCTCGTAGTGTATTGTCCGCCAAATACAATTGAATGGTGCTCATTTCCAAATCTCTCATATCTTGCCAATCATCAGAGCTAGTCTTCTCCGGCTTCTCTGATTTTTTCTTCAATGCTTTCACTGTCCCTTCCCGAGTCAAAATATTTTTTACCCGTTGTTGCCACAATGTGAAATCATTCTTCCCATTAAACATATCAATATGTACAGAAATATTTGGACGTGAATCTCCCATAATTATTCAGCAAGAAAAATGGATAACCTGCCTCTGAAATAATGAGGAGAGATAAAATATTAATGGAGAGTTTTCTCGATCATCGCAACCGAGACACGCCGCTTGATCTCCGCAACCAAGAGGACTTTCGATACATTGCACCGTCATCGTCAGCGTCATCACCTCTGCTTCATTAGCACCATCTTCGCTTCGTATCAGTTACCGCAAACGCGCCAACCCCTTCGCCGCTCTCTCTTGGTGGCTACATCATTGCCAGCCCACATTCCAAAACATGCTACCACATCTTCTTATATAGACATCCAGCCCATATCTCCATTAATGCGGTCAACATTCATTATTCCATCATTAATTTGTCGGGGGGTGATTTGAAATCTGAATATTTGTTTTAATTGTCCTAAAAAATAGGATCTCATTTTGACTGCATTTAAACCACGCGAAAGGTTGAAAAAAAGGGAGGCCTATAAAATGCATGACAGACAATAGGGGAGGAATGCCTTTTGAAGGTTCCAAAGCCCTTTCATATTAGAGTGAAGCGTTGACGGATTCACAATGCTGAGGGCTCGAGTAGTGGTGTGCGGTGCACGATGTGGCTGCAAGCGGAGAGGGGAACCTGAGATCACTAAGGCAGTTGAAATAAAGCACGAAGTGGAGAAGAGATTGTTGCTCCAATTGAAGTGTGTGATTTGTGAGACTTGTAATTTTTATTTGACAATAAAATTACTGATTCTCGGGTGGAGTAGGCTTTCGCCGAACCACGATAATTTTGGTGTTTTATTTTATTTCGTTGCATCTTAAAAACTCCGATGCAACAATAATCACTAATAATGGATAGAAAAAAATACATAATATTTACATTAAAAATTGAAAATAACTGAAAAACATAAAATTTTAAAAATAATCATTAATAATGGAAAAAAATATAACAGATTATTTCAATGAAAGATGGGTGATGATTTAAAGCCCCCCTTTTTCTTGAATTGAAATAACCTTTCGAATATTTCGTAAATGATTTTTTATGAAATAAATATCATAAAATGGATAATGAAATATATTATTTAAAATAATATCATTAAAAAATTTGATTCAATAAAATTGTTTTGATTATAATATAGAAATAATAACATGAGAGTTATGAAAAACATGGCTATATAATAATAATCAAATAATTATAACCTATATAATTCATTAAAAAATCATTTTCCTGAAAAAACAGAATTATCATGGAAAAATACATTGAAAACAAACATGGTTTTCATAAACATTATTGTAGAATATTGTAGTTAACCATGAATTGTTAACATGAAACATCACATTAGGTGGCCCACCATATAAAGGATAGAAACCAAACCATCCTAGTAAAACATAACACAACACAAAAGGTGGCCTAAAAAGATATAAATTATCAAAATAGACAACAATGACTCAAGAATAACCTATAAAGGGTTAAAAAATATTATAAATTTTTTAATGAAGATTATACATCAATGAGATAAAAAAAATACAAAATAAATTAAAAAAACCATTTTGATTGGCCATATATCAATCTGTCACTTATAACCATTAACTCATTGATAATAACCACGATAAAGTGATGATAGAGAGATACATGAGGACATTCCATTTACATAACTCCTTCCTAAAATGTTGTTCAACAACCTAAATTAATAATTTGGTTGTATGTATAATCCTACTATAAAAGAATATATAAATTATCTAAAACCATGATACCCTTAATTCATTCATAAAAACAAAAAGTTCATAATGAAATTAAACGTTGTTAAACATTTTTAAAAAAATAAATTGTTTAAATTTCATAAACTTACATATTCCAAGAAACATAAAACTGAATATAATCAATTATGATAAATTGAGGGAATCAATAAAAACAATAATATACAAAATGATAATATGGTAAAAATAATTATTATGTCGATCAAATTTAATCAAGATAATTCATTCAAATATGGATGTCCAGTAAAGAAAAAATCATTAATAAAAATGATAGTTTATAAAATATGTTACAGAAGTAAAACCATCATGAAAATCATATAATGTTCAACAGACAAAGGGAATAAATAACAATTAAAATAAACATCACTATTTGGGAATGTGAATAATAATGATTTTAATTCCATTTAGAAGTATACTGGTATCAAGATATCTAACATAAAATAATATCCTCAAGATAACCTATATAAAATATATTGTTATGTTAAATAGTCTAGGGTGTATTTAGTATGTTCCAACGTTTCAAAAATATTTCATTATTATATGTTTTTCTAAAGATAAGAATAAATCTTATCCATAATTTATAAAACATTTTCAATAGTAAATTATTAACAATACATTTCATTGAATATATAATGTCTAAAAAATATCATTATAATTTTTACATGCAAAGAATCTTCAATCCTATTATTTAGAAGCCCAATTTATTAAAAAATAATTTATTTATGGTTAGATTCAAACACATAATTTTTATTAATTATTTCCAAATATATTCCAATCTGAAAACATATAACTGAATCATCTGAGATAGAGTTTATGAAAAATGAACTTATAGATCTCAATTATAAAATGTATGCAATAAACAAAATGGATCTAAAAACATATATTAATAATTTTTTTCCATTTCATAAATAATTATAAAATTTATATTTTATGATAATGGAAATTTAATAATAATGAAAATATGAATATTCATTGTGGAGAACCACTATATAAAAATAAATAACTCAAATAATTTTATAGGACAGTTAACATAAAATAATCAAAGGAATAAAGTTAAGATAACCATCAATTCCTTCTATTTATCTAACAACGTGAATGGAAAATATATTAAGGTATGGAATCATAACTACTAAAAATGTAGTTAAATTTTTGGATGTCTCCCCAAGAGGATATAATAATTCAATATTTTCTGTACTATTATTAATATAACAATTACACTTCATTAAAGTAAAACAACCAATTCAAACACCATTTAATTTAAGAAATCAATTGATTTCTATGTGAAAAATATTTAAAACCCCATCATAAAGAGTTAAAAAATAGAACAATTTATTCTGTTTTATAGGACATTCATAAAAAATTGATTACATGGTCAATATAGAGAAGATGGAATAAAAGACGATTTATTATTTATTTCATTGAAATAATAGTACTTTGTAAGGGTAACATAACATTACCATTTAAAACCTTATATATAAAGGATATGGTTAACAAATATCCATTTTATAACACATTTATGTTCTGTATTTACCATAAAAATTGGATAAGATACCATTTCATTCTTCTCCCTTCCATTCCAAATTCATCTAGTACCCTTACACAGTGAAATCAACTGCACCGCTAACATTATACAGTCTACATGTAACCCTTATACAATAATAAAATAATAATAATTATTAATGTATTTATAACTTTACGTAATTTATTACACTTATGAGATACAATTATTATATATATAAGAAACAATGGTTATGTTTAGCAAGCGTAGAATGACTTCATTCCACGAAATATTACCCAGTTACAGTTTATAGATAATTCAACATGAAAAAATAAAATACTATGGATATCCTTACACATTGAATCATATATCCCTCTTAAAAATATTATAATCAATTAAAATATGTGCTACTCTTATCCAAATCATAGAAAACACCATTCATAATTCTAAAGAGGTATATACCCATATGACGACTTTATACAATGCGAAAGAGAAAAAATTAAGATAAAATTTATTAATATTTTCTTTTAATAAAATTATAAATTAAGACTACAAGGGATGATACATAATATATTAAAAAATAAAAATATAATTAATATAATAATAATCTAAAACCACAGAAAAATAATTTACTAATATATATATCTAAAATATATTCTTCAAGTTGTAAAATTGTCCCTATAATAATGATTTCATAGTGTAGAATGTGGTTTAGATCATGAAATATCAAAGGTTTGTGGACATTTATTCTTAAATAATGATTCTAAAAACAATGTATTTTAGATATAATAACCACAACACCATAGCCCACATCTGAATAAAATTATTTTATATTAAAATAAATTAAAATTGTGATCCATAATCTTAAGTGGCAGTTCAACCATAATACTATCATTGTTCTGATCAAAATCATCCAAATGAATCACATATAAATTATCTAGTATATAACTCCAATGATAAGAATTATTTTATATTTAATGAATATATGTAAATATTGGTGCTAGGTGAAACTAATGATCTGCCTCTCTGAAATTTTTTAGCAATCACATAAGGAAAAAACAACACTCATGGCCAATAAATCCATCTTTATAATACTACAGTGTCTAAAGATATGGGAAATAAAACTAAATACCCAATAATAATACACAAACATATTGGATTATAATGATTGTCTGAATAAAATTTTGGGAAACCCTATGAACCTATTAACTTCTTTTAGATCTGTTTTTCTTTTTCCATCTTCTATTTGATACAAATCTTTTCTACTAATGGATTCCCCCATATCTCATTCCATCATAAGGGGGATCTATAAGGACTCCAATATAATGTGTAAAATTGTGTTATTTTTATATTATATATCAAATATTATATCAATATTTTACCAAAGGATTATATTTTTTCCTAGAACAACCATGTCTGAAATAGTAGACCAGATTATATCCCCATGAACTTGGATAACACACTGAGTCATACCATCCCTCTCAGGGTGGTTTCAAATTATTTTCATCAAGTGGGTCCCCATTACATCTTGAAAACACATACAAAACATATATTCTAAAATATGATCATTTTAAAATACAACTATTGAATGAGCTCTAAATATTATTTCAACCTTTTGTACAGATAATTGTTATTGGTATTCCACATTAATTATTTTTTGTATTGGATTAAAATGGTTTGATTTTTTAATTCCATTAGTAACCAAAAATATTAAATCCTTCCTTAAGGGTTTATATAATTTCTCAATAATCAGTTCTATAGATATCTCTGCCCACATTCACACTAGAATGATCCAAGGAAAAAAACCATTACCCAGTTCTGTATGTTATTTCAATAAAAAAATAAGTATGTGTAACAAGAAGAATGAAATCGAACACTCCATCCCAAAACACCAATATAGATATCTTAAATAATGATACATTTTGTTAGTCCTAGGGTGTATAAAAAAATAATTCTGGTGTCAATTTTTCATTAATTACTTCCTTTGATGTATAAGAATGAACAATATTCTTCATCAACATAATGAATCAATGGGTGAATAAGACTAATCATAAAATATATCCCCACTATATTTGATTTCACTAATACACTGGAAATAATTATCTATATTTTATATTTATTATTAAACCCCCAAATGTTATGATAGACTTATCATAAAATATTAAAAACATATTTTTCATCCTCTTCTACTCACATGTATATATTAGTGAACAAATCATTAGAGATCTCTACTCTAATGATTTTTTCATGTCCTGGGTCATTAATTTTTTCCTCAAAGTATCAATCTCCATATTTTACATTCTATGTGTATATGAAATATATTTTTTTTTTCTAATGATGCCTTTTCCAGATTACCTATTTCATCTTAAAATCCCTATTATTTAAAAAGGTATTTATACAATTATGATTAGAATATATCATAAACCGATCCCTATAGAGATAGTTGTGAATTGATTTTGGAGATTTTATATTAGCCTCTATATCAAGGTAACAGGTAGGGTAGTAATTTTCAAGAAGCAATAATTGGAGGTATCCATAGGGACAACTCAATTTATATATATCATGAATCATTCAAACACAATGCCAGATGTGTCTTATAATATATCATAACCCATGTTATACTATGTAATAATTAAAACTAGAGAAAAATTTAACCATTCTATCATTTCTTAAAATTATATATGCATAATTTTTTAATAATTAAATTTTACTACCATATGTGATAATTTTTTAATAGACGATGTAACCATTGAGAAATACTTATAAAATCACCTATATTCAAATGCTAGGCCAATGAAGCTTCTACTATTAAAAATTCACTGGTCGCTACTAATAAATAACTATTATTAACTATATGGGGTCAATAATGTTGAACAAATGCATATTACATGGACTAGAATCATCAATTCATAAATACCTATGTAAAATTGTTATATCTTAATATACAGAGTATTCTATTTTATTATAATAAGGATTATATCTAAATGTTCAATGCAATCTTACTCTATCTTGGAATACAAAAGTATATCATCCACGAAACTGAAAAAAAAATCACTAAAATTAATTTTTCATATGGTTTATCAGTGCCTATAATTACATCAAATCATTAGTTATACTGAATGGAATAACTTGAAATTCAAAATGCATATAACAAAACACTATCATTATTTTAGCTACATCTAAATCTCATATTCTCAAATGGTGGTACATAATAATATATCAATATTGGAAAACCACATAGATATTATGATATAATAAAAAAACACTAAATATCTTGATTATTGGGTATTTATTCTTAATAGTCACTAAGTTATGTATTAATTAATAAACAAAAAGCATGAGATATCAATCAGTTATCTTTCTAAGAGAATTGGAAAATTAAAATGTGACATAATATGATGAAAAAAATATAATTTCCTAAATATATATAATATATATGATAATATATTTTTAAATGGTATATTACATTCATTGTGATGATACAAAATAGTCTACATACTAATAAGAAGTTAAATAGTGACCTAGAGCTTTTTTTAATGTGGAAACTCCGAAAAAATATCAAGGAAAACCTTGAGTAATTCACTCACTGCCATAGAAAGTGGTTGGAAGAAAAAAGGATGAACAATATTGAGTTATATTAGTAAAAGTGTACATGTGTTCATTCAGTAATATGGATAAACACACATAGATTTTTCTATTCTAGAATATGCTCTCGTCGAAATACCTGACATTCCCCTTCCTATGAATGAAAATAGTCATTAAAATGAGTGATATTTAACTAGGACATAACACATATAATAAAATCTATTAAAATAATTAGGATGTTGATATCATGATCATGATCCAATATATCCTCCTCAAAGTAGATGTTAGACATCATAACGCAACACATGAAACATTTAAAACTTTATTTTGACCTCTTTACCAACAAAGTAAAAATCTATAACATGAATTTCAAATGTTCAAATGGTATTTTTATCCCAAATATGTTAAATATTCGTATACAGGGGGGTTAATTAGGGTATGTTGTTCAAAAAGAATCCCTCTTATGATCTTGATTTATTATAAAAAAACACTCTTCTCTCTAATTGTTGTAACAATATATCAATAGAAATTAAATTAGGCACGCGACATTATGAATTTAACTTTTTCACCATTATTGGGATATGTTAAATGAGAATACCATGTAAATTTGTAGATTTACCAATTCAACTATGGATCACTAAAAAATTACATGGTTTGGTCTTTGTAAATTCTATGCACATGCTCACTACCTTTACAAGATATAGGGTTTTCTCACTACATTCCCAAATTTCACTACCTATGTCTTTTTCTAGGGAGCAATGGTAGTGGAAAGGATCATCGTCTTCCTCTTCCATTACACAATTCACATGGAAGGGATTCACAAATATTTTATTAATTTGTAGGACTATTCATTTTCATGAAATAATTCATCCTTAATTATAAATAGATAATCTGTTGAATAAAATTTTCTCCCGTAGATAAAAATATATTTTTTTGTAGTGTTATATAGTAGATATTGTTTTCAAAAAATATTTAAGTTACATTACAAACAACCTTATTCCTCCCTGAACTGTGCAACACTATATAAACAATATGTCTCATCGACCTCTTATTCTATAATAAATGTCTCTACTTTTTAGGATCATATCTCTTTGTATAGACCACTTATTCCTCTTCTGACCACTCTTTTTAATGGGAACTATCACTTCTTCCCTGGATGACCTACTCTTTAGTAAACTATTTTATCTTCCACATACATCTTCTACTTCTTTGGGTGGACATCCCTCTATGAACCATCACCTATTCCATGAATAGTCTCCCTTCCCCATACATAATTCTTTCATCTGCTGTAGAGCCCCATAAATCTCATTTCATAAATTGTTCCTTTAAACCAATTTTATCTTCGTGGAATGCTCCCCATGAACTCTTTTAATTCATGTACTCACTCGCTATCTTATTTCATACATGACTAAATTTCTCAATAGAAAAATAATTTTCTCAAATGAAAAAAAATATAATTAATTAAAGGATTTTATTTCCATTTATATGTCAATAGATCAAAAAAATATGATAATATTATTTTCGTAACTTTTTTGTGTTGTACATGAATCACCACATAATCCACTCCTCTTATGAACTATTTTTCTACCATAGTCCACATAGAAAATTTATCCACTATGGTGGCTAGTATTTTCTATGAATGAATCCATTCACGACTCTACAAATATATAACACACATCTGAATGTGATGAACCATCATATGAACCTCCAAAATTATTTTAACGACAGTCCTTCTATGAACTAAATGCCTTCCCATACAATTTTTTTTATGTGGTCTGTATAATATGCATCTAAGTCCAACTTGTGGTGATATGTAGGAAACCTCAAATTATATATTTCCTTTACTACTATGGGAAATATCGATCATTTTTTGCATAATATTTACGCTTACATGGAAAGAAATAATTTTCTAGATACAAAATAACATTTTTAGGGCAAAAAACATGGAACCATATATACCATCATTGAAAAAAATCATCCATTCATATGATAGTTATATAGATTTATCAACAAATAAAATCACCCAAAAAAACACGAATATGATTATGAGATATCATGATATTTGTCCTATGATCGATCACTTCTATAATATTCATATTTAGTACTCCTCATACATCAATACTTCCCATAACAACTTCAAATCCCCCTATATCAGTGCTCTACCTAACAGTTTATCCCCATATCTTTATGTACTCCATTTTCTCCCCTTTTATATCCCTTATTACTCCCCCCCCCCCTTTTAATTGAACCCTATTTCTACATCTTCTTGTACTTACACAAGTTAAGTAACACATATCAAAACATTAAGAAAAAAATAAGACCTCATAAAGAGGCGGTCTCACATCCACATTTTTTATATGAATGGATTATACTAAAATACCAGATCCATACGATACATTGAAATGATTCTTTGGGTAATGCCTTTGTTCGAATGTTAGAAACCATTTATCATGTATCCATGAAATAAAAATTTACAATCCCCTTCTTAACACTATCGTAAATTAAATGATACTATAATATAGTGTTATTATTCCTTGAGTGATGTACTCAATGTTTTTCTGATAATTATAATGGTTGAATTATCTTAATATATTCTCATCTGAGACATCACTTTAACTACCATATAATCAAGTATATTCTTCATACACAATAATTATGTATATGATTGAGTAACAATAATACACTCAATATGTGCATTGATAAATTTACGGAAATACTATTTCATGGCTAGTCAGGTAGTACTCAATCTTCCATGATAGAATGCACCACCAGACATTATGTTTCTATGATATTCTGAATGAGCTCAATCCACATATGTGTTTCCTAATAACTGATTCTTAAAATTTTCATTGTACATAAAACCAAAATCAACAATTCCCTTGATATAATAAATTATTATTATATCTAAAAAAGTATCTTTCAATGGGGTTGCATTTGTACCGCGCTTCATGAAATTTGGCATTAAAAATATATTTTCATGTTTCTATTATGGGTACAATGCTTCCAATATTCTTCATATATTTAGTGAGAATAAATGCTTTTCCTTTATCATCTAGTGATAGTTTCTTCTGCGTATCCACGGGTGGTATCAAATCATTGTAATTATCCATTCAAAATATTATAAAAACTACATTTGAATATTTATAATAACAAATGAATGTTCTCATATTTTATTGTATTGCCCATAAACAAATAAAAAATTTCATTTCACCAATAATTGACATTTCAAACTCACATTTTATGAAATTTTAAAACTATATACATTATTCTTTATATCATCCACCAATGATTATATCATTGGTATACATCAAAACCATCATCCATTGATTATTGTTATTATTTACAAATATACTGTAATCAACACCGCCATGCTGATAAACGAGCCTAATTAAAAACAAATTGCTCCTTGATTACCAAATTATAGATACTTACTTCATTCCATAATGTGTCTTTCTCAGAAAATAATCATATTTCGAATCTATTGGATTTAGAAAACCATCTGGCTACTCAATGAAATCTTCTTCTCCCAAAACCCTGTTTAGAATTTATAATTTACAATCCATCTAGAAAACAGTAATCATTATTTTCAATACTATGGCTGAGAATAATTTCATTGTCTCTATCATTTTAATAGGGGAATTTTTTTTGTCAGCATCAATACCCTCTAGCTGGGAGTACCATTTCAATCTAGACCTGAATTTTTTTTATAACTATATCACATTTATTCATTTAAAAAAAAACCCTTTAGTAAAAATAGCATTATTATCTATTGGATTCAAAAACAATATCCCATGTATGATTCTTCCCAATTTTTTTAATCGATTAATTTATATCTCGAACCCAATTATCATCACCATATAATTAATTTAAATATATGGGCTCTACCAATGATAAGTAATATTCATGCGATATATTCTTCATCCTCCATGTTTTTACTTGATTATCCACTGTAATAGGATAATATTCATTTCTAATATATTTAGGTTTAATGTACCTTGCTATTCAGAAATACCATTTTTGTGCATTTTACATTTTGAACACTCATTCTCATCATTTGTGCACTTCATGCCTAATATTCACCAATTTAGGCCCCATGTTTCATCTGATTTCAAAGAATGTAATTATCCATATTTTAATTTGACATCTATGGAAATTGATATAAACTTAAATATGAAAATTTTTCATTTAGGGATCAATGGAGGATTCCTAAAGGATGAGGAGGATTTTTGGCAAAGAAAGGAAACAATTCTAGAGAAGGCAGATTAGATATCATCCCACTAATTGGACTGTGAGGACCACAATACAATCCCAATGAATCTAAAAATTTATAGGATACTAGAATACATATATAGGAACAAATCATTATTCTGTATCTAGTGCTAATTCTTCCTCAATGGTGGTGATTAATGCGGCCCAAGTTGAAGATTTAATTTTGGGCCATATTCTGCGGCCCAGAAAAACAGAACACTCATTGAATCATACCTCTCGAACCACAATGTATTTTGGGCTGAAATTTTACACTCTATTAGGGGATTTCTGGGGTGCATTTAGGTCTTCTATGGCCCACTCCAATTAGACATTATCGATGGTTCTTTCGGCGCGTCTTTCTGGTGTTTTCAAGCTGGCTGCAACTTCGGGGCAAGAAGTGGAAAAGTCTATCATCATTAATGTTCCACCCACCTTTCCCCAAAATAATTAATTAAAGGCACTTGGGATGTTGGAGGCTCGGCCAACGCTTCATTTTTTCCTATTTAAGGCAGTATTGGTGGTGGATTTAGGGATCTTGGTGCTTTTTTTTCATTGTAATGTTATTATGCCAATTTCCCTTTGTAATGTTCTTCCTTCACATGTAAGTTGTTCGAATCACCTTAGTCTTCAATAAAATCTGGGAATCTTCTCTTGTTCCATTCTTATCCTTATCACCATGATAACGTTTACTCAAGGTGTGAATTTATTCACACCAAACCTTGTGATTTTTTTCAGACAATGGTGGAGTGATCGTTATTTTTGTTGATTTTACTTATTCAATTCCACCCTCGTAAGTCTACTTTCCGCTTCCGTTGAGAACTTGTCATCAATGGAGGGGAAGGTATTTTATGGGTTGATCCAAGGGAGTAGAAAGGGGATGGATTTAGTGTTATTTCTTATGCCATAAATGTTATTAATTTCGTTTAATTGAGTTTCTTTTATTCAATGATTTTTATTCTTCCTCTTCCTTATTGAATTTATTCACCCCATTTTTATGTACTAATTACATTGTTTACATTGGAGTGCTCATGAAAATGATCCTACAAGTGTATAGGTGATTATCATGTGTTTTTAATGTGTTTAATCAGTTAGTGATGAGGTTAGTTTGAATTCATTTCATGAATCCTTCTCATGTTAATGTAATTAAAATCGTTAAAAAAAAGGAATTCATTCAATCCACCCCGAGCAATAACCTAGGATCAACTAATTTTCTCATAATTTGAATTCACATAGATATTTTAGCGCTCTTTCAAATCCATCAAATATCAACCCAAGTTGGCCACTTCATAGCCAAAAATCCAATTCTTTTTATTGAGTTTCTAAAGGTTCTTCTTATTTCTCTGAGGATTCGACAACCCAAGATGCACTGCAAGCGACCGATTGACCCTTAAAACATGGGTAAATTTCGGCGCAACCAAATTTTGGTGCCATTGCCGGGGACCAAGTAAGTTCCTTAGACAAAAACCTTGTTTCCTCACCGACATTATTCTATTCTCACCCATGATCTCTTATCTTTTCCCTTTCTCGCTTTTTTTTCTTTTGGCGCATGTCCGCCTTCACTCGCGATAACTCAAACAGACTAGTTAGGGTGGAAAGTCATAGGATAGGGGAGTCAAGTACAACATTAGATCCTAATATTCATAATACCCTGGAGTTTAAGATTTAGTCAATTTCAATTGAGGGTCTTCAATGAAACCAACTCATAAACCCGGGCGGGAACCAAAACAGAAATCCAAATGAGGCAGCCACAAATTTGTGGAATGCAGTCGATCAAACCATGAATGACTACCCTACACCTACCTGGACCAATTCACCCTCCTGCATTAGGCATGCTTCCCTAGGAGATTCCCACTATGTCATTAAACCTCATTTCCTAATCCACCTTCCAACCTTCCATGGGATGGAGTCAGAAATGCCTTACCTTCATGTCAAGGAGTTCAATGACATTATTGAAATCATGTGCTCACCACATCAACTTGAGTCAGCTAAGATGAGGCTCTTTCCTTTCTCACATAAGGATCGATCAATGAACTGGTTAAATAATCTGAGATCTTAATCAATCCACACTTGGAACCAACTGCAAAGAGAGTTATATAAGAAATACTTTCCCCACCACAAAACAATTTCACTTAAAAATACTATCCAATTTTTTTTTTGAAAAAGATGGAGAGTCATTTTATGAAACATGGGAGAGGTTCAAAGACACCCTAAACAAGGTTCCACACCATGGTTTATCTATTCTTTAACAAGAAAGAATTTTATACGAAGGTTTGGGCCCGGGGAACAAACAATTCATTGACATGATGTGTAATGGGACCTTTGAAAACAAATACCCAAATGATGCTTACGAGTATCTAGAAATCCTTGCTGAAAAAAACCAAACATGAAGAACATCACCTAATTCTGAAAGACTCAAAGAACTACTGGAATCCATACACATATGGAAGAGGAAAGCCTTAGGGCGAAACCTACAGCACTCTCTAGGAAGGTTGAAGAGATAGACCATAGGAGAATCAATGAAATCTAAACAGTAGACCTTGTTTGCACAATCTGTGACAAACATGACCACAAAACAGACAACTGCCCAACCATTCCATCCATCAAGGATGTTCTTTTAGGAGGACCACCTACTGAAGTCAATTCCCTAAACATTCAAAAGCCTCAATACCCAAACACATTCAACCCAAGGTATAATGACCACCCAATATTCCGATGGAAAGATAACCAACAACCAAGCAAACCACAAGGACCAAACCCCTACCCTACACAAAATTTTCAAAACCATAACCAATTCAAACCAAAACTAGTCCAATACCAACATCCTCCAGTCCAATACCAACAACCCATCAAATAACTAAAGTATCCCCCTGGGATAACCCAACCAACACAAGACCCTTCCCAATCTGTCCCTCCCCCAATCCTTGAACAACTGTGCAAACAAAAGGAAAAGATGAACTCAGAAGTATCTTCCCGGAAACAAGAACTTCAAACCATCAAAACTGGAAAGTCACCCATGCCAACACATTCCATTCCACAACAAACATCAAGTGGGGAGACAAGTTTCACTCAAACAACTCATGAACAATTAAAGGTTGTGACGGTTTTGAGAAGTGGGAAATAAATTGAGAAACATGAACAAATAGTTCAAAACCCACTTGATGATTCAAAATCTAATGAAAATTCAAATGAAACACATGAAAAAACTGAAGATACTAATAAAAATGGGAAAGAAACAACTCTTCAAAAAAAACCCCACAACCTGCCCCATTTCCTCAACGCATGAGGGGGAAAACCAAGCCTGAATTCAGTGAAACATTTAGGGAAATCTTATCACAATTCAAGATGAAAATTCCACTCCTCTATTCCATTCAAACCATTCATGCATACTCAAAATACCTTAAGGACCACATCACATTTAAACACAAATTCTCACATAAGAACCAAGTCCTTCTGGCAGCAAATCTTAGCACAACAATCCAAGGAACCCTTCCTCCAAAGATGAAAGACCCAGGATTCCCTTACATAAATTTTGAACTAGGAGAGAACAAAGTTGTCAAAGCCTTGTGTGATCTAGGATCCAGTGTGAACCTCATTCCTTATGCTATGTATTGTCAGTTAGGTCTCGAAGAACTCCAACCCACATCTGTCACACTTCAACATGATGATCGTAGTTTTCGAGTTCCAAAGGGGGTCTTAAAGGATGTTTTGGTGAAAATTGAAAATTTCATTTACCCAGCTGAATTTATTGTTCTAGACAATCACCCAAGCTTAGTTCCTAGGGGGAAAACCCCAATCATCCTTGGTCATCCCTTCCTTGCAACAATCAACTCTGTTATCCGAGTCTGAAATGGGAACATGACCATCACCTTTGGAAACATGAGTCTATACTTGAACATCTACAATGAAAACTCTCAAATTGGGGATGATGAAGAGATCCATGAGGTTAATTGGATAGTTAGTGTTGGTAGTGAACTCAAGGAACATCAGGGAATTACCGAAGGATGTTTAAGTAAAGAAGAGATTGATATTCTTTCTTCACATGAGGGAATCTTGTATCCTTGGCTTGAATCTCTTTCAGATTGCTATATTGATGATTTTCTAGAATCACCAATAAATGATAACATGGGTAAAATCAATAACATCGAGGCCATACCCATTCATGAAACTACTCTAACTAATTTAGTTGATGAAAATTATATTCACAAGGAACCAATTTTGTCAATAAATCTGAACAAAGAAACTGAGTTCAATACAAAGTCTCATCCTTTCTTGGAAATTTATAACCACTCTGATCTTGAATTTAAGGTTTTACCTTCATCACTCAAGTATGCATTCTTAGGGGACAATCAATCATTTCCTGTTGTCATTTCTTCCTCTCTTGAAGCCAATCATGAGAGGATGCTTCTAGATGTCCTTAAGAGACACAAGAAAGACATTGGATGGACCCTATCTGAAATTCCTTCAATTATCCCACTTATCAGGACTCATAGAATTGTTCTAGAATTAGATTCAAATCCATTTTCTCAACCTCAGTGGTGACTCAATCCTAATATCATGGAAGTAGTGAGAAAAGAACTTTTGAAATTGTTAAAAGCCGGTATCATCTATCCTATAGCTGAGAGTGAGTGGGTTAGCCCAATCCATGTGGTTCCAAAGAAGGCTGGAATCACAGTAATAACCAATAATGATGTAGATATTCTTCCAAAAAGGGTTAGTAGTGGATGGAGAGTCTGTATTGACTATAGGAAGCTCCACTCTTGTACTAAGAATGACCATTTCGCCTTGCCCTTTATTGATCAAGTCCTCGAGTGAGTGGCGGGTCATCAATTCTACTGCTTCATAGATGGATTCTCAGGGTATAATCAAATCAAAGTCTCCATAGAGGATCAAGGAAAAACATCCTTCACCTGTCCATTCAGAACTTTTTCCTTCAAGCACATGCCCTTTGGTTTTGGCAATGCCCCTGGTACCTTCCAGCGGTGCATGATGGGAATCTCCTCAGACATGATGGGGGATTGTTTAGAGGTCTTCATATATGATTTCACCATCATTGGGGATACTTTTTAAGGATTCCTTCTAAATGTTGAAAAGGCTTTGTCAAGGTGTGAGGATAAGAATCTCATACTAAATTGGGAAAATTCCATTTCATGGTAAGGGAAGGACATGTTATAGGTCAGCCGGTATCTGGTAGAGGGATTGAAGTTGATAAAGCTAAGGTTGACATCATTCGTCACCTTCCCTCTCCTAAAACTGTTAAGGGAGTGAGGTCCTTCTTAGGACATGCTGGCTTTTATTGAAGGTTCATTAGGAATTTCAGCTCTATTTCCCGACCACTTTGTGCCCTATCGGTAAAAGATGCTCCATTTTTATGGACAGAAAGCTGTGAGGAATCATTCTCTTAACTCAAGTCAACTCTTATGGAAGCAAATATTTAAATGATGCACAAATAAACTACACCACCACTGAGAATGAGCTGCATGCAATTGTCTTTTTCTTAGAGAAATTCAGGTCTTATCTCTTAGGATCACCCATCATTGTCTTCACTGACCATTCTGCCCTAAAATACCTTTTCCAAAAACAAGATTCCAAAGATAGATTTATTAGG
Organism: Viscum album; assembly: GCA_963277665.1. Classification (NCBI taxonomy): domain Eukaryota; kingdom Viridiplantae; phylum Streptophyta; class Magnoliopsida; order Santalales; family Viscaceae; genus Viscum; species Viscum album. The sequence continues at coordinate 7,487,120 of OY728129.1, forward strand.
GGGATCCTTCTCCTTCAAGAGTTCAATTTAACCATTAAGCATAAAAAGGGTGTTGAAAATGTTGTAGATGATCACCTCTCTAGGATTGAATTCAAAGACAACTGACACCACCTCTCTATGTCTGATTCATTTCCCGATGATCACCTCTATTCAGTGAGTGATTTCCCTTGGTATGCTGACATAGAAAACCATTTTGTGACGGGTGACATTCCAAAATTCCTGGAGACCCATGCTATGTGGAAACTCCTTTCAGATGTCAAACACTATGTGTTTGATGATCCTTACCTCTTCATGTTATGTCCTGATCAAATCATTAGGAGATGTCTTCCCGAGTCTGAACAATAGTCCATTCTAAAATTTTGTCATGGAGAGGCATGTGGAGGCCACTTTTCTAAAAAGAAAACCAATTCAAAGGTCCTCCAACGTGGTTTCTACTGGCCGAACCTCACTAAGGATTCCTTCTAATACAGCAAAAGTTGTCCTCAGTGTCAGCAATTAGGATCCATTTCCAAAAGAAATCAAATGCCCCTCAATCCCATTCTGTTCGTCGAAATCTTTGATTGTTGGGGAATTGATTTCATGGGACCCTTTCCAAACTCTAAGGGATACCTCTACATCCTCATAGCTGTTGATTACGTATCAAAATGGGTTGAAGCAATTCCCACCAAGACTAATGATCATCAAGTCATGATCCGATTCCTAAAAGAGAATATCCTTTCTAGATTTGGAATTCCGAGGGCTATAATCAGTGATCGTGGAACCCATTTCTGTAATCGCCCATTATCTTCACTCTTGTATATGTATGGAATTTCTCATAAAGATTCCCCTGCGTACCATCCTCTAACCAATGGTCAATCTGAGTTAGAAAATAGGGAGATTAAGCAAATTCTTGAAAAAACTGTCAACCCCTCTAGGAAAGATTGGTCTGAGAAACTCTTGGATGCTCTTTGGGAATATCGTACAACATTCAAAACCATCCTAGGAATGTCACCATATTGGTTGGTTTATGGAAAAGCATACCATTTACCTGTTGAAATTGAGCATAAGGCAATTTGGGCAATCAAAAAAATGAATTTCTACATTTCTTTAGCCGAAGAAAAGAGGAAATTAGTTCTTAATGAACTTGAGGAACTTAGGATGGAGGCTTATGAAAATTCAAGGATAATTAAACTAGAGTTCAGGCCTACCAATCTAGGAATATCAAAGTCAAAAAATTTGAACTGGGAAATCTTGTGCTCTTGTATAGTTTAAAACATCATTTACACCCGGGAAAGTTATGGTCTAGATGGTCAGGTCCATTCATAGTGCATCATGTGTACCCCCATGGGGCTGTAGTGATTCAGGATCTCACAAGTGGTAACATTTTTAAGGTCAATGGTCATATGTTAAAACCATTCATTGAATCATTCAATAAATAGGAAATAGTGCTAGAGTTAACAGAGCCAACCTATGAACCAGGAAAAAAATGACAGATTTAGGATCCATGTTGGGATAATGACGTTAAACAAAAGCGCTGCACGGGAGGCAACCCGTGGTCTTCATGTTTCTAATCTTTTTGAATCATTTTTTTCTTCTTCTTCATTTTTTATTTTAAAAAAATATAGACTTTTGACGTGTAATTATTTTATGAGTAAGGATGTCTATAAAAGGGGAGCACCGTATTTATCTATGTCACGCGGTGTGATCCCTGAGTAATAACTTACCTAGAAAATATAAAGAAGACAATGTATCATCTGTTTATTTTATTTTATTTTATATTTTTGTTGGTATTTAAAAAAAATAGATTGTTGACATGTTCTTCTTTTATGAGTAAGGATGGGTATGAAAGAGGAGCACCGTATTCATCCGTGTCACGCGGTGTGATCCCTGAGTAATACCATACCCAGAAAATATTAATAAGACAACGTATCATCAGTTTATTTTATTTTATTTTATTTTATTTATTTATTTATTTATTTTTGTTGAAGGTATTTTAAAAAAAATAGATTTTTGACATGTTCATCTTTTATGAGTAAGGATGGGTATGAAAGGGGAGCACCGTATTCATTTGTGTCACGCGGTGTGATCCCTGAGTAATACCTTAGCCAGAAATTTAAGAGAAGACAATGTATCATCAGTTTATGTTATTTGTACCTTTTTTAGATCAAATATATATATATATATATATATATATTAAAAAAATTTAAAGGCATGTCATAGGTCATTGGGAAAAGCTGGTCACAACCATCCAAGCCATTGGGAGACAAACCATAACTGAAGGGATACATAGGAATACATTTTCAACATCAACCACCAGGTGACATCAGTCCATAATTTCCATTTTCAATGTCTTCATTGAACTTCTATCCTACCCCTTATATGTATGAATTTTTTAAACACAGGGGACAGTGTTTTTCTAAGTTGGGGGGGAGATGAAAATGTGTTGAAGGAAAAATGTCATTAACCTTGAACATGATAACACACATTCCAAACTCTAAAATTGGATATCAAATAATTTTTCATGCCTTGATTCTGATTTTAATGCATGTTTATGTTCGTGTTCATAGATATTGGAAAGTGCAGTTGTCCGATGTGATTCTTCACTGTTATATTATCATCCATTTAATAAAAAAATACAATGCATGTCCTCTAGATTGTGGGTTCATAGTTTGAGTTCTTGGGGACCCTTAATAAATAGCATAGGATTGGCGATCATTTTAATTTTTACATGAGTATTAAAAAAATCAATTGCGCGTAGAGAAATGAATTGACCTAATGTGTGGCTTTTGGCACTTCGGGATCGTGACTCCATAGTTTTCTAACCCGGAGTTGGGCATTTTATCTCTATTTTTGGTAATTTGAATTTGTTTTTGATTGAGTTAACTCAAGATGATGCCCGAGTATGTGAGCTTCACTTTGTGCCCTAAGGTCTTTTAGCCTGGGAGTCATCGGCAAAGTCTTGCTACATGGGTTGACTCGATTGAGTTTAATTTCAATTACCATGGCACAATTTCTTAAAAAAACCGAAAAAAATAAAAAAAAAATGAGTACTCATCTTATTATTAAAATTTGATTGATCGTAGCGCTTCCATCTGTTCTCCCTCGAATGAAAATGAACCCCCATGTCAATTGTGACACACAACACTTCATCGTGCTTAATTGAATATGGATGAAATATGGCAATGAATTTGAACAAAGGAATGTGCTTGGGCTTGAGATATGCGTATGGACATAGATTTTTTTAAATGATTTTTATGGGTTTCATAATTGTTTGGTATGTGATCATTGGGAGAGAAATGTGAATTAAAATGTTTTTGGAAAAGATCATTTGAATTCATTTTTTTGAGATATATTTTGCTCGGGACTAGCAAAACTGAAGTTGGGGGGTGTGATTAGCCACTGTAATAGGCTAATATTCATTTCTAATATATTTAGTTTTAATGTACCTTGCTATTCATAAATACCATTTTAGTGCATTTTACATTTTGAACACTCATTCTCATCATTTGTGCACTTCATGCCTAATATGCACCAATTTAGGCCCAATGTTTCATCTTATTTAAAAAAATGTAATTATCCATATTTTAATTTTATATTTTTTGAAATGGATATAAACTTAAATATGAACAGTTTTCATTCAGGGATCAATGGAGGATTCATAAAGTATGATGAGGATTTTTGGCGAAGAAAGGAAACAATTCTAGAGAAGGCAGATTGGATATCATTCCACTGACCGGACTGTGGGGACCACAATAAAATCCCAATAAATCCCAAAATATAGAGTATACTATAAGACATATATAGGAACAAATCATTCTTCTGGAGCTACTTCTAATTCGTCCTCAATGGTGGTGATTAAGGCGTCCCAAGTTGAAGATTTAATTTTGGACCAGATTCTGCGGCCCAGAAAAACAGCCCACTATTTCCATCATATCTCCACAACCACAAAGTATTTTGGGCTGAACGTTTACAGGCTATTAGGGGACATCAGTGGGTGAATTTAAGACCTCTATGTCCCACTCCAATTCGGCCTTCTAGATGGTGCTTTTGGCACGTCTTTCCGGTGTATGCAAGCTAGCTGCAACTTCGGGGCAAGAAGTGGAAAAGTCTCTCATCATTAATGTTCCACCCACCTTTACCGAACATAATTAATTAAAGGAACTGGGATGTTGGGGGCTCGGCCAAGGCTTCATTGTTTCCTATTTAAGGCAGTAGTGGTGGTGGATTTAGGTATCTTGGTGATTTCTTTTCATTGTAATGTTATTATGCCAATTTGCCTTTGTAATGTTCTTCCTTCTCATGTAAGTTTTTCGAATCACCGTAGTCTTCAATAAAAGTTCTTATTCTTCTCTTGTTATGTTCTTATTATTATTACCTTGATACTGTTGACTCAAGGTGTTAATTTATTCACACCAAACCTTGTGATTTTGTTCACACAACGGTGGAGTGATCGTTATTTTTGTTGTTTTTACTTCTTCAATTCCACCCGCGTAAGTCTACTTTCCGCTTCCGTTGAGAACATGTCATCAATGGAGGGGTATGTCTTTTATGGGTTGATCCAAGGTATTAGAAAGGGGATGTATTTAATGTTATTTATCATGCCATAAATGTTATTAATATCTTTTAATTGATTTTCTTTCATTCAATGATTTTTATTCTTATTCTTCCTTATTGAATTTATTCACCCAACTTTCATGTTCTAATTACATCCTTTACCTTGGAGTTCTCATGAAAATGATCCTACAAGTGTATAGGTGATTGTAATGTGTTTTGAAGGTGTTTAATCAGTAAGTGATGAGGTTAGTTTGAATTCATTGCATGAATCCTTCTCGAGTTAATGAAATTAAAATCGTAAAAAAAAGTAATTCATTCAATCCACCTCGAGCAATAACCTAGGATCAACTCATTTTCTCATAATTTGAATTCACATAGATCTTTTTTCTCTCTTTAAAATCCCTCTAAAATCAACCCATGTTTGCAACTTAATAGCCAAAAGTCCTTCACTTTTTATTGGGTGTCTAAAGGTTCTTCTTAGGTCTCTGAGGATTCGACAACCCAAGCTGCACTACAAGCGACTGCTTGACCCTTAAAACATGGGTAAATTTGGGCGCAACCAGTACTTGACCAGCTGGATCAAAAATTATGTTCCTTCTATCAATATCGGATCTTCTCTATGTCCATAGTGTAGATACTAAATTCTGATCATACTTTTAATTTTATTAATATTATTCTAAATCATCCTCTGGAACAAGAACATATGTTTATGTACTTATCTTTTTATCATTATATTTCCTTAACTGATCATTTATTTGATGTAGATTTTTATCATTATCCATTATATTATCATTTTAGATTTCAAAAATATTTCATATCATATTATGGATTAATTTATATTAATTTATATTATTTTTTGTATCCATAAATTATCCATTTTACTCCAAATTATTTAAACATCATGTGTTTCCCCTAATTTATAATGAATCTCTTGATTCTGATGACATAAAAGGGCATCATCTTTGGATTCTTTCAATCAAAAATATCTTATAGAGACTTCTCTCATTTTTATCATAAAAAATATTTATTTTATGTGGAGGATAATTTCATCACTAATTCATTCCAAATAAACTCTGATAGGTCTTTATAAATGGGAATTGTTTTTGATAATTGTGTTTGTTCTCTCAATAACTCCATTTGGTTGTGGAGTTCTCAATACTAAAACATGGTTCATTATTCTAAGTGAATCTATATAATACTCCACTTGGATATTTTCAAACTCGGTTCCACAATATATTCTAATCTTCTGGATTTTATAACCCATCATCATTTCCCACTCTCATCAATATCTTATAATGAAACAGAACACTTTAGACTGTGGGTGATGATGATACGCACACCATTCTACTAAAATCATTATTAAATAGAACAATTTATCTCATCCCATAATTTTTTCATGGTGAAATAGATCCACACACATTAATATGAACTAGCTCAGGAATTCTTGTGGAACTTTTCACTTTTTTATATTTATTTCGAATGATCTTCCCTTATTTTAAATCATCACATGTATGATTATGGTCATGTGATAGCCAATAGAGGTCACGAGAAACATTATATTTCACCACATCATTCATGAATGTTTGGATCATGTGGACAAGATTCATATTCCATAACTTTATTTCTTCTACATTGGATATAAAACACATGTCATCATCTATACTCATGAGATATAGATTTACTTTCATATGTTTTCCATGGAAAAAAACAACCCATCTATTTCCTTAATGAAACAAAATTTTCCTAATTTTTTTGGAATGTCCAGAATCAAATAGTTTATTGACACTATGAATATTGTTACTGGGACCTTGAATAACTAATTCAATAGCATGTCTCATTTATTTTTCCCCATAAAAGTGTTTTCACAAGAAAAAAATCATTATCTATTCATCATTTCCAATTATTAAGATACCTTCTTTATCATACATAATTTTGGTCACCAAATATTTTCAACCCCTTAAATGAGAGGTTAATTAACATTCAATAATCAGTATTCTTGTTATAGATGATGCATTTAAATCAATCTCTATGATTACTGCATGTTCAATTGTCTTATTCTTTTACATCGTTCTTTCTTACCGCATACGTGGTGCTGATTGATAATCACAATATTCCTAAAAGTATGATTAACCATATTCATCTTGAAATACAGAAAAATATTTCATCATTTTCATTTCATTTGATTATACATTCAATTTATTTTTAGAAAAATATTATTCTATTTTGTCACATTACATTACATTATGAAGGAGCTGTATATTTCCATATTCATGAATCCTCTACATGTAAAATAGTGTCCATAATATAGAGTCATATAATATTGATCTCTATAATACATTATTTATTTTCCTAGTTCCCATTAATACCTCATTTTATGGAACAATCATTTTCACAGTGTCTCATATTTACAGAATAATAACATCAAATCCGAGGTAATTTTTTTGGATATACTAGAATACATATTGTCCCTTGGGATCTATGATTATTATGATTTTGATTCATACCCAAATTAGTCTTCAACCTCATAGTGGGATCTTGTGGTCCAAAATCACCCATTCCTGCTTTCATTTCAAAATCAAGTCATATACCAACTCTATAACTACGATCCATCATTTTTTTCCTTGAAATTATTTTTATTACATCACTAAAATAAAGTGTTTCTCATAATCATTCAATTTTAATTGCATAATAATATAATCCTCTTCAAAATCATTGAATTATTTAATTTGATCATATTTAGTATTAGTCAATGTATGGATCCGTATTTGTTGTTCCTCAATTTTGGTTTGGTAATCAACAATCCTTTATATGAAAAATTCCATTGATGATTTTAGTTCATCAATTTATTATTTTATGTTAGAATTTTAAAATTAATGCTTCTATATATAATGTTGGTACCATGAACCACTTTTTTGGATTTATTTGTTTTGTGTCTCCAAACATAAATATCTTCAAGAGAATATTCAAAATCATCTTAGTGGCCTACTCATACTTGTACTTCTCTCTCATTATAGTTTATTTATTAATTTGTTTTTTAATTTTCAATAACATCCATCATATCATATGATACATAATCATTGTAGTCCTCCAACTCTTTTACCTAATATTCTTCTAAATAGTAATCATATTTTGAAATTAGATAATTAATTTTGATGAAATCTCTCATATAAATTCTTTTCTATTCACATTTTCTGAATTCTTCTTTTGGGAAATTCATCATTGTCTTGATCATCATCTAAAATAATATTAAGAAACATTAATTGAAAATATCAAATCATTATACATATAAATCATGAATGTGGAAATTTACCTTTTAAATTTCCTCTTCATCATTAAATATTTTATGATAGAAATGAAATTTCATCATCTATATTTTATTCCTCATGAATAACTTCAATATAGTGTTTCATAATGACCTTGAATGCATCTTTTTTAAAATTACTCTTTTCTACGATATTTTTATATTAATTTATTTTTTCATTTATAACAATATTAATAAGCTTGTTATCTCATGGTGTCTCATTTGGATTTTTTTCTTCCAATACAGAAACCATTGGATTAAAACGATGTGGAAGTTTCCCAATGATGCACTTAAGAATCTTTATGTATTCAATAATTTCCCTAAGACCAAATTTTATTCCTTAAAAAAAATCACCTGATAAATCAATGTATCAAATTTCTTGTTAGGATATATTTAGATATCATAATATTATTTCCATATAACCTACATATATTAATCTGTCACTTTTGATTACCTCTCATAAATGATCATCAAATATTCCCACAAAACATGTTCATATTTACACGTTATCACATTTTTTTACATTTGATTTGATACATCTCATCCTAATGCTTTAATTATTTTAGTAATTGATTCCAATTCCATAAAATAATTATTTTATAAATCACCACTACTGATATTTGTTGATATTCCATGCATATATTCTAAAAACATTTCCATTCATAATGATTATAAGTAGCGATGTATCTGATTCTTATATAATTCATAATTGTTTCCATCAATGATCATAATTTTTCTATGACTTAAAAATACAATTTCTATTACTACGATAGATCCACTGAATATCAAACAATACTTTTTATACTAATTGTTTTCCTAATTTGGTAATATAACATGATTGGGGGTGAATCAGGGTTTGCAAGAGAAAAAAATGCCCCATTTGGATCTTGATTCATCATTAAACAAAACACACATACTTATTCCTCCCATAGTTATATGTGAAAAAAATTGAAATTAAGCATGATACAATGTGTATTTTACTTGGTTCACCATCACTGGTCTACATCCTAGGTGCATACAATGTCAATATTCTGAGGTACCAAATACACAATGGCTCAATGCCTAATGACATGGGTCAAGCTAGTCACTTTGAAGCCAATTCCCTCTACCATTACAAAATTTTGGGTCTACTAAAAACATAACCAATGTCAACCTTGTATTTCTCACAATCAGTGGAAAAGAACTACTATATTCATATTCCTTCTATCCCAGCATCGGGAAGGGAGCCACTCACTATTTATGGAATTTTAGGACCCTTAAATATCATGAAATCATTATTTCTAATATAAATATAGATGTTATATTGAAGACCATTTTTCTCCCATATACGAACTCTTGTTTTTTGGATAATATTAGTTAGAAGAAATATCATTCATGAATTATTTAAGTCCTTTTACAAGAAACCTACTTTCTCTATGAACTATAATACATTGTGTAGCATGTATACTTCACAGACCATGTCTCCTACGTAGACTACCTCTACTTCTACAGACCAAATTATCTTCTATAGTGAATTCTTCCCGAAAGGACCACATACCCATTTATGAAATGTCACACATTCGATGGATGGACTCTTCTACAGTAGACTAATTTCTCCTCTATATTCCACTTATACATCTGTGTACGTTCATTCTATCACTAATTGTTACTTCTTACACAATCCATATCCCTTTCATATATAAATTTTCTTTGTGAGATGCAGAGCCCTGAAAATATCATTTCAATAACTTTTCTCACGAACCAATTCACCCATCGTAGAATCATCCCTCGTGAATTCTTATCATTCATAGACATCATTAAAATCATCATTCATACATAGCTTAATCTTTTCTAGATTAATATTTCTATCTAATGAAATATTTTGTTACTAATTATGTGATTAGATGTCCTTATATTTCAAATAAGATATGAAAAAATATACTAATCCATTTTATATAAATCATCAATGCGGTAAAACCATGCCCACATAATGTGCTCCTACTACATACTGTTATTCCTCCACAGACCACATAACATCCTGATCTAGTGTGGCAGCTGATATATTTTGAAAATGAATCCCTTTTCATATTAATTACTAACATCTTAACTTATGAAAACGAATATCCATATCATGATCCTCCATTACTCATTTTCTACTTTCCTCTCTCATTCCAAAAGCCTTCCCAAGAACCATTTTCTATTTTCGGTTCGTATACTATGCTTCACGGGTTGTATAACTCTACTATTCAAGTATCCTCACATTAAGGATTTCATTTTCTTCTCGTGAACTCACATTATGGTATATGAACAATGATTCATGGTCAATATACTATTCACTCATAGGAGGAAAATAATCATTTTCCAAAAATTAAAATTTGATTTTGAGGTATATAAATTTTTCAACCCCTAGGATACTACAGAACCATAAATATCTTCTTTGAAAGACATCATCTATACTCAGTATCAGTTATCCGAATATGTAAAAAAAACACAATCACACCCAAAAACACTGATAGGATTCCCTATTGTATTTTTTCCTGACAATTATTCCTCAAACATAAATATAGATATATTAAATTAAATTTCCAGTTACACTAGTATCTAGTGTATCTATTACTATAGAAGATCATATGAGTTCCAAAACTATTACACAAGCCATCCCTATACAAAATTCCTCTAATTAATACTCCACTACATTATTACTTATGGCCTCACCACATCGTTATTATTTCATTATTGCATGAATATTACCTATTGAATGGGATTGGGATACCTCGCAATTCGATGCATCATATTGGACCTAATGGACTTGAGTATGAGTGGACCACATGTTACTATCTTGGGACATTTTCTGGATGAAATCATGATTTTAATGTAATCACAAATTATAAAAAGTCTTGGAATATTTCATTCTCGTTGGATTTGAATGATGAATACTCACACACTAATAGAAAAAAACAAAATTCGTTCTGATTGATATTGAAAACCAATTCATGATGAATTCGATGCCCAATTATGCTTAATTTTATAGACAAGATGATTGATCACTGGACACCTCCTTTAGAAAATAAAAACATTCCAATCCAATTTTTCCATCTTTCCACCTCATCCATTGAAGCCTTACTAGCTACCTTAAAAATCATGTATATATAATTCAAACATTATTCTTTAAAGATCATCAATCTAAATCATCTCAATCTGAAATGATTTCTTTTAATAATTATTAATATTTATGCGTTCTATATTAACCAACATGAATAAGTGGGAGGAATACAAAAAAAAATAAATTCTCCCATTGATCTATGTTAAACAATTCCATGGCCTTTAGTATTAACAATGTATTATGATATAATTATTTTAAAGATCCCCTTTAAATTTTCCTATGTGGGATATGCATGCAAAAAATAATTAATGATGTACTCACATTATCTAATTCAAAATATTTCATGATTGTATGAGTGAAAAATTCATTACAGTATTATAAATATTTATATAAGTAATATATTTTTTGAATACTCTTAATATATTCTTCAGATTCCTATCTTCCTATCTCACCACGGAAAATAGGTGGAATCATCATGGAAAATCATAAAGATTGATCAACTACTCATCCCTTGTTTCAATCATTGACATTATCTATCACCTGAATGATGTGGATGATGGGATCCACCATAAATGGATCTATTGGACGTGAATAATATGTACAAAATTAATTGTAATTATTGATGGATGAGTTATCAGGTTTTGAACAAACTATATTAATCAATCATCTTACTTGAAATTCCAAAATAAAATGGTAATTATTAAAACCACTAGTACTCGCCCGTGCATTCGCACAGTGTTATTGCTCAACCACTAAACAATTAATTTTAATAAGTGTTATTTTTCAATATTAATATAGTTCATTAATATTTACTATTTAAATAAAAAATATATAAGTAAAAAATATTAGAATATAAGTGGAAAAAATATGGATCCATCATCAACATAAAAAGAAAATGATGTAGATTTGAATTACATGGATGAAATACATTTGAAATAACATTCACAGAAACATTAGATTATAGATTGAAATAAAACGTAATATAAAACTAAAATATAATTATCATATATTGCAGTATAAGTTACAAAATTAGTTGGAAATCATTATTTTAGTAGAAAAAAATTATGTTAATTTATAATTAATAAAAATTAAGTTTCAGCAGGAAATACAATTTTTGTAAATAATTGAGTGTTAAAACTAATCAAGGGAATGAATAAAGAATTTGGTGGAAGGGAGAAATAAGTCATTTGGTAATTGAATACATTCACTTTACATTATAAAATATCCCATAATGGAGAAAAATCATGCTGAATCTCAAAATCTTCTTCTGAAAATACATCATTGAAAAGGCTTGGAAAATCTAATCAAAACATAGTACTCATTAAATTTTGACACTGAAAAAACTTAAGTTATAGTCACATAAATAAGAAGAACCATTTAAAAAACACAAAATCACATGAAACTCCAAATGATGATAGAAATAAATGTATGGTTCACAGTTCTGAAAATAATTTCTCATCAAATTATCAATGAGGAAATGAAATGGTAATAATTTTTGACAAATATATTGTAGGGGGAAGAAACTTCGTAACAAAACTGAATGAAAATTAACACACCCACCCAAAAAACCCACCCACCCAACCCACCCACCTAACACACACACCCAACCCACCCATCAAACATAAACCATAGTAAAAATATATGTACTAATAATTTTTATGAAAGCTCAAATGATATAATTTTTTTACCCTTTTCATGAAACTCAAATTCTCTCAACCTACAAAATGTTTCATGGTTGTTGGGCATGATGAATGTAATGTGATTGCATGTATATTAACCATGCAAGGTTTGGTATGATAATCAATGTGTAAATTTATTTAATGTAACAATAATGATAGGAATATGTTCACTTTTATGTAATGTTAATGTCATGTTTCAGAAATATCATTCAATGTGAATGGTAAATTAATATTGTTTCTATAGATATTACAGCACATAACAAATTTTAAATTAAATTTTGTTTGGTAGTCAATGAGAATGAGAAAGAGCAATAGATTGCAGAAAAATCTACAATCCAAATATAAGGAACTCAATTAACACTTTTTAGTCCATTTTATCATAATGATTTTTATTCAACAAACATATACTCATGGGAAGAAAATGAATACCATTACATTTAATTACCAATTCACTTCCTTCGATCTCTTCTCCCAGTTTTGAGTGGAGTATGGGGATCTCATAGTTGATTGCTCCCCCACTTGTGCTTGGCTTTTCCTACTATCTCTTCTCCCTATTTTGAGTGGAAGATGGGGCCCTCCAAGCAGCATAAAACAAAAAAGGGCATTAAGTCACATAGTTGAAGGGTATTTAAGTAAGTATAACTGTTTTTTGATTACTTTTTGCTATTCCATCTGTGACGATAAATGGTGTTAGACAAGATTTCCATGAGATGCGTATTTGAGTACAAAGATAAATACCTTGGGGAGAAAATCCATAGATTTCGAATCATTGAATGATATGTTCTTAAAATATGGTTGTTTTACATGTTGTTTTTTGGTATGCCATATGTTTTGATCGTTGTGATTGGTCTAGATCTTGATCAGTGGACAGCTAGTGAACAAAGAAAAAATAATCTGGGAAAAGACCATAATGGTCAAACCATTGAATGATATTACTGTAAAATATTGTTGTTTTAGGTACAATATTTCATAAGCAATATAGATACAATTACGCATATTAAATATTTTAAAAAACTATGTCTGAGAAATTAGGAAAAAATATTGTACAACCAATCCAAAAAAAGATATAGTTTGGATAAAATTAATCATAATAAAATCTGTATAGAAAAGGAATTATTTAGGAAAATAAGGCTCCTGTTTCTATCAAAAAGAATATGCTTTTAATAGATTTTTGTTGTCTCTTTCAGAGACAGAGAGAGTGTTATCCACATCCTGGTTAGTAAAATGATGCATGTCATTGTTAGTAAAAGGCTCATAGTAGTTGTTTGATTCATTGTTGTAGTGAATCCAACTTATTGGATGTTGGGTTGATAGCGTTGTGGATACCTACAATAGTTAGTATGTGGGGTGTGATTTATATATTATACAGTGCATAGTCAGGTAAAAAAATTGATACTTTTTGAATCAAAATAAAAAAATTAAAGGAGATGCCTTAGATGTTACCTCTGAAAGTTGAACAGTATTCTAAAATTCTAAATTTTTTTATTAATTGGTATGGCAGTAAGATAGTCAAATCAATTTAATCTTTCAAGTCATATAGAAATATTTATAGTAGAATGAAATTGAATAATTACATGAATGGGTTTTTCTCTAAGCTCATATTCAAGTTTTTATATGATCTTAAATTGAACAATAGATATAAAGATACAATTTCTGGGATTATCCAGCTGTCATGTTGCTGGTGCTATGGAAGCTGGTGTGAAGATATAAGGTTGAATACTATAAAAAATATGATAGGTTCAGTAAATCTTCTCTTACAAAATGGAAATCCAATTTTACGTAATTCAAAACATCGTCAAAGTAAAGTAGATTAAAATAGTCCTAATTAAAAAATATACTCCTTAATAACACATAAATTCATGGTGCACATTTGACTCAACATATTAAATTCAGAAAACAACAACAATTTGATTGCATATGTAAGTACCCTCATCAACATCAATATTGATGCTACATCAATATCTGAACCATATATAGACTGATATCACAACCTAAAAAATATACCAATATAAATGATCTTTACACTATAATAATAGTGCATTAAATACATGAATAATTATATGAAACAGGGGTACAAGTATTTTTTCTTTAAAAGAAACGTATCACCAAAGATTAAAAAATAAGGCGGTTACATACTCCATAAATTGTGGGTGCATTCCCCATCACTATGGAAAGTACCTAATCCACTATGTATAAGGTATAAAAACACCATCTAAATTGTGTTTTTAGGGGTTTAGAAACCCCAATATACTACAACAGCTTACAACTCCTATAACTAAATTTATAAATCTAATGGAATCCATTTATCCATACATATTGGATATAAATCACATGATGAAGAGATACGTGATGAAAAAATCAGAATAGTAATACACTCCAAATTGAATTTGAATATTATAAAATATGAAACCCAAATTAAATATTCTGGAAAGCACCAAAGGTAGCAAAATGATCATCTGGTACATTGATTTCCACGGTGTATAGGCCTCATATAGAATGAAGTCATGTACAAAACCTTAATATTCTATATGGGTATGACCTATATAGTATGTATAGATGTGAACATGGTGAAAGGGACTATTCTGACAGCATAGTGTAAACTTTTGCTACATATTTAGGCATCTCTCTTATTGTATAATATATGTTCCTTGGGTCACATGAAAAGCAGTGACAATGACTTGATATGGATGGTATATGGATAAACATTGGGGAATTTAGTCCTAATATACACAAGTATATGACCCATTGTCATATACCATGTGATAATTATATTAACATGTAACCACAATTCAGTAAAATATAGTATCAATGAAATATCTGAAAGAGATACATGTAGAGTTGATTTATGATGATTTTAAATTTTATAGAGAAACATAAATGATGTGTGAACATGAAAAATACATACCATGAAATAAAAAAATACCTGAATTTTTGTAAAGTGTACCTTGAGAATCTAATGCATCCCCAATGATGTTACCTTTCAACATGGTGTGTTTGATGAGGATATCTTGATTGATCATTCTTTGGATCCTTCTAAAAATATATGTTAACAACCATCGATGTTTTTTGTATCCTATCTTCTGCTTCAAGAGAAGTCCTGATAACAACATATGCATTGGACCCCAGCACCACCAAGCCACAGTTGTCGTACCATCATGCATATTCCTAGATAAGGAAAAATAGTCCACATTTAATATCACCCCTTCAATGGGTGCATTCCATCAAATCCATATCACCTATTTTACATACCATACCTTACTCCTAATTCAAGATCTTATTTGCAGCATTTTGAAGGCCCAACCAAGTCTACCCCTTACATCGAAAACCCAAGTTCTATAACCTTTACTTTCACGTGTAACTAGAAAAAAATATGTGAAACAGGGATTCCCTCCCTTGACCAATTGCATCCTTCCCATAAAATCATAAAAATATTGGAATAGATAATAGCATGAACCTTATTTTCCATGTACAACATCTGAAATTATATATTTAATGATCTCCTCCTACAGCGAGTTTCTATCTAGATTAATGTTATGCTTTGAATAAAAAAATGTTTGGTCTCCATTTCATAATATCCAAAGAAGAAGAGATTATGCATGGATTCATGATGATGTGTGGAGAAGTAATGGAATATAGAAAATGAGGACACCCGACCAACTATCACAAACCACAGTAAACATATAATTCCTCAAAATTATTTAAAATATTAATTAATATCAACAAGTTTTTAACAATTTCCTTGTAATCATATTCTCTTAACCTACAAAATGATAAAGGGATGTAGGGAAGGTTTCATGTAAAGTTATTGTAGATAATCATGGAATTTTAAAATGGTAATCATATGACGGAATGCAAGTCGAAACACTTCACAGATGATTGTTGTATAACTATTTAGACTGGGAGACTTACAAAACACATGGGTAATGTTCTAGTTTTAAAACAATATTGGAAACTACTAGAATGTTATTAATATAACTCATTTTCATTTATTATTCATGTAATCTTATGAACTAAGAAAAAAATAAGAATGATATACCAACTCCATGTTTCAATATCTGGCCAATATTAAAATCTATTGACCTCATCTTAAACTGTAGGAGAATATAGCACATAATCACACTAGAAATCCATAAGAAATAGTGAAATAGTTATATAAAAAATAAATCTAGAAGAAATATATTGGATAAAAGGTAACATAACAAAATTAGTAGAGCACATATAAAAATGTAATTATATCTGAAAATATCATTGAGTTATTCTTAACTAGGTTATACTTTTAAATGAAAAGAGTACACATAAACAAAAAAATCTCATAAAAACTATTAATTATGGATGGGAAAAATATATAACTGCTACTTGAACACATGAAAATTCTCTTTTCATTAAAACTGAATTGTGCAGGCTTCAAAATCATGGAGGCTATAAATAGTGGATCCCTAAGGATTATACCTTAACAAAAGTACATACAATCAACCGATGAGGACCATATTTCATCATAAATGATATAATTATTTGAAAGAGTAAATTGAGAAGCTAATACATATTCAATGAAGTTACCTTCCCTATCGGTTTGTTTGATGACTATATCTTGATTGATAAATCTTTGGAACCTTCTTAAATATAAGTTAACCGCCAACTATGTTTTTTTACACTACACACTACTTCAATTAAGGAACCCACACCAAAAGACGCATTGAACCCAGCACTGCCAAACCACAGCCATCCAACCATCACGTATCTTCCAAATAAGTCACAATACTCCACATTTAAAATCAACCATTAAATGATATAATTCCATTTTAGCTATATCCCCAGTTTGACATACCATACCATCCTCCCAATTCAAGCTCTGGGTTGCAGCATTTTGAATGCAACAAATGTGTCTCCCACTTCACCCAGAAAACCATGTGTTGGAACCTATAAATTCACATGTTCATGATAAAATATATGTGAAAAAGGGCAGCCCTCCCATACCAATTGCACCCATCCCAAAAAATCATACAGGAAGTGGAAATGATAATAGCATGAACCTTCCTCTCCATATACAGCTTATGGGAGATAAAAATCCAGAATTAGTATATATAGTAGATTCCACTCACCACATACATAAGGCCCGATTCTGATATGAATGTATTGGCAATATTGCTTCACCAACATGGAGAATCTGAGAAAATCATAAATCTCTTAGAAATCATACTTCATGCAAAATAAACAGTTGAAAAAACATATATATCAAAAAGTACATGAAACACTAATTTCCTTGAAGATAAAACAAAATAATATATCAATCAAATATTGATGTCAAAAAAAAGAATCATTATGATTATGGAAAGAGAAATAATAAGGAGAAACAATTACCTTGAATCTTTGATACCATAACATTGAAAATCTGGAGATATTTATAATTATACCTGATTTAGAAAGACATGTACATTCACTGGACACCGTTTTAAAAATCATGCAATGTAAAATCAATGTTGAGATCAAGAATAATATTTAATTTGGTATAATGTTCATCAAATAATGATTTGGTGAATTAATACCGGATAACAGAATAAAATAGATGTTGTTGTTTATAAGGGTCACATGAGCAACAATGTCCCTTTCATTCTTTCAATCAGCAAAAATTGTGTTCTTGGTGTGGAGTATGTTATAAAATTAAGATCCTTTGAAACCCAAAGAAAATTCAGAGTGCTCTCCACTGAAATCTAAAATGGCACGAAGTCATCTTCTTTCGAGCCAGCAAGGGTTGCAGTGGTACGACATAGACTATGACATAGAAGGAGAGGTGACCTCTAGAAAGGAACCCCTCCTGCTTGAGTATAAAGAGATCAACTCCATCCTGGAAAGCCAGCCATGGTCTAGTAGAATATGGTGTGGTTCAGCGGGAATGTGAGAGTCACAACCATGGATGAGAAGCTGTATTTTCAGGGAGATGACAGAAACCCCCACCCCAAGGGGGACATCGAGGGTTCTAAATCATCATCATCATGATCATCCGAAAAATTAAAAAATAGTTTTACATAAAAATTAAAAAATTTATAAATTTGATTTATAACAATTATAATAAAAGTTAATGTTATATGAGAATAAAAATTTATATAGTACATATGAGACATTTAAATTTTTATAAAATTGCATTCCTTCAGAAGGTACACCATGATTTATGATTTCTTCTTCAATAATAGATTTAGGATTTTCAAATGTTGTGATAGTTAACAAACATCAACACATATCAAGATCTCATGAAATCAATTTTTAGAAATTAGAAATTACGTAGACACAATTAAAGAAAGTGAGAGACAAGAATTTATAAAAAGTTTAATGCAATATCGTACCCATCCCATACCAGTATGAATCGATAAAATTCCAAGTGAAATCATCACGTACCAACATCATCTGAAAAAACACCTTCCCATAAAAAATAACCATTTTTTATGCAAACTAACACCCTCCGTGTTTGAAGAAAATAAAATATAACAACATGTTTGTAAACATAAGGTTATGTTGCGCATAAGGCTATGTTTTTTAATACTAGTAAATTTACCAATACATGTTAAAAAATTTTATAGAAGAAATCATTATTTTTAAAATGAATAATTGAAATACTTGAATGAAAACATAAATCAAATGGATGATTGGTATTCTGATCAACAAACATTTAAAATAAAATATTACATTGCAAAAAGTAATGTATTATTGTAATACCATAATATATATCAGTAACATAATAAATTTATTAGAGAAAAAAATCTATGTAATGAACAAAAAATATTTGGTACATGGAATGTCAAATTATATAGACGCAATAGAAACTAATAACTAAAAAAATGTAAAGAGACAATAACTATTTAATATAAAAACCCCAACAAAACCTATATTTCATTTAAAAATGAGAAAAACAATGATTATTACACTAATATAAAACTGATGATAACAATAATATATGAAAATGGTTTTAAGAAACAAAAAAATTAGATTTTTTAAAAGATAATGATAAAAATTGTTTTAAATTTTCAGCAGGATTATATATGTTTATATTTATAGAACATTATCATTCACTGAAAGTGAGTTGATGTTGTAGAATGTTTACCAATAATGATATCAATTTTTTTTAATCTTCTTCTTCTTCAAAATAATGTTATATTTTTTTCATCATAGATAGTAAATGCACAACCATGTTTAGAAAAATCATGTTACTTAATTCTAGTAAGACTCAAGCAGCAAGGCAAAAAGGTAATTTGAATGCCACGGTTAAAGATAATCTATTTGTAGAAACAAATTATGATTTCCCCTTGTACTAATTATACATTATCAAAATCATCTTACATATTTTTCTATAGAAACATTAATGTTAAAAAAATAAGAATAGATATTAAATATATTGAAATCTGAAAATTTCAATTTTTAATGACACAAAAGAGATATTTAAATACCACGAAATCATAAAAAAATGTGTGTTAACAAAAGAAAACAAAAAATATAGGGGGATAAAACCTATATCCTGTATGATGGATCCATTTCTAAAGCTACAAAATACACTTACTTGTTCAAAAAAAATCATGTCATTTAATTTTAGTAAAACCCATAGATCAAAAGGCTGAAAGGTAATTTTGATTCCATGGTAAGGAGAAAAAAATGTCATAGCCAGAGCAGCCCAAATTCAATTCATCATAATAGACCCCTCCCAAAAAAAGATGCTGATACACCATTACACCGTGAGACAAATAGGTATGAATGATGGGAGATGGAAATGATCCATCACTAGCCTCTATGAAGAGTTGGGAATCGATTAACATCCATAGGTAAGGGGGTGAATGAGGGTTACAAGGATGACCTGAATGTGGGAGTGCCAATGTTGGAGGCATGGAAGTCACTGGTTTATACTTGGGATTAAATGTTGCGTTATCATGTTTATAGGAAATCTAGGTGTTGCGAAGGACCTAAAAGTGAAAGAGCTGTAGTGGGGGTCAGTAGTTGTAGATAAAGAATGGTCGTAGGAGCCAAACATGGAGGAGTGGAAGTCGGAGAAGAGGATTTTAGAGGATCCGATGTTGGAGGAGACAAATTTGGATCACTCCCAGGTAGAGTCGCAGATAGATAGGGGATTCAGGGAGGGTAGGGGAGCAAGAGATTGGATTTGAGGATGGGGGAATTAGGGAGGTTTGCGGGAACCCTAGGCCAGGGAGAATGGAATTGATAAGGTGAATCGAGGAGTGATGCAAATAGTTATGGGAATCTTCGATCTTAGTCGGGGTCACTGGAGGTGTTTTCGGGTTTGGATTATTGATATTTGGTGACGTGGAAGCGTGGGAGGAGGAAACATAAGCATAAATAAACATTTATTAGAAGATACATAGATTAACAAAAATGATATTAAAGATAATATTGATTCACTAAAATAAAAAATATATATAATTAAAGAAAATGTTATTGAAACATGCATTCATGTATATTATATTTAATAATCAAAATAACCAAGATCAATCATCATCAATGAATAATACATAACCACCCATAGAAACTCGGGTGCAAAAATTGATGTGATATGGCTTGGGTCCCTTATGAAAATCAAATATGTATACTGAAATTATTAACACTAATATATTTAATGAACCTAAACTAAAACATAGAAGTTTATTAACAAATACATATATGAAATATGTATTAAAAAATTTGACTATAAATTCCAAGACAACATGAAGCACCACTCATAGTGGCACAACAAAATTTCATGATCTACCAAACCAACCCTATTCAGCGTGACACATCACCATAGGGGGAAAACCATATGTTAGAGATTAAACAAATAGTAACTAAATGATAATGAAAAAACAGAAAGGGAATAAACATAATATAGTAAAAATTAGAAGAATAGTATAAATATATTAGAAATACATACTCTTACCAACAAGGTAAAGAGTAAAAATAAAAAAAATTATGAAAATATTGAATCTCTAGGCTTCAGTACATAACCTCATGAAATACTATAATATATTTTTATAGAAAATATATATATATATATGTGTGTGTGTGTGTGTGTGTGTGTGTGTGATGATATTTCGTTTACCCGAGTCTTACAATGAAAATTTCACACATCCTAAATAAAAAATGTATACCATGTGAATAAATTCCTATATGGTAACACTAATAAATCTAGACATTGAGTATCTCCACAAAAACATTAATTCAGATAGTACAAAACACTTCATAATAAAATTTAAAAAATAATTCAATTTTTTAAACCATACTTTTAAGTCATATTAATACATTCAATATTCAATGAAATAAGAGTATTAATATAATCATGAAACATAAAAAGAAGGAAATAATCAAAAAAATCATATGAAAATGATTATTAAAGAATAATATAAATCATAATACTAAGAGGTGTCCATGATAAAATAATACTATCTGGATCACTATAGATAAAAATATAAATATCATAATATAATTATATAATACATGTTTTATGAGAGAAACCATCATGAAAAAGTTATTGAGCTATATCCTATGTGAATAAATTACCATTAATATAATGAATACTGCACCAACATGTCAATCCAAATAATAACATTTTTTCACCAGTCTATCAGTATTAATCTACCCTAATTTTTATTATATCCTAGTTAGAACCATGATTAAATCCCTAATGGTGTTACAAAAAAATGTATGGTCAACTATTCACATCCCATGTTTCCGAATGTAACCATATGCGACATTTTCTAAAAAACAAGGTCCAACCATACTCAAAATTTATAAAACATGTTTCAAATTCATTTATTACCACTTCCATATCAAGAAAATCAGTTATTTTGGAAAGAAAATATCTATTTGATTTTGACATGTAATGTATCACCACTCCTATAGTATGAAAATAAATTTAAATAATCCATTATTAAATAATTCCATCAATATAATGTATAATAATTTTTTTTAAAGATAAAATCATTAAAATAAACATGTCAAGTCATAAAATATATATTTTCATCATTAAAAACTCATAAATTCTTAATTACAAGATTTAATATATCAAATGAAATAATATCAAAAAAATATTGCTATAAAATATTTTTACTCATGTTTAATATTCCAAAATATAATTATAGAATAAGTAATGTATTTTTTTAATAACTTAATGTATTTAATAATTTATATCCAATGTTGAGAAGAAACAACCTCAGATAAATTCAAGGAATTCATAATAGAAAAAAACCATGCTAAGAAATAAAATTAACATTATTGACCATATTGTTTATCTCATTGTGAGTATGGGAATAAATGTGTCAGGAAACTATAATTCCATAAAAATTAAAATATACACTAAAAACGCTTCCAAATGATATAAATAGTACGAGGTTCATGTATTTGTAAAAAAATATTATTGGTTCCCAACAATAAGACATTTGATTAAAAATTATATTTAATTTATATTTTAGTCAATATTTAAAGGGAATAATTTAATTAAAACTCATATACATATGATACAAAAATGAAATGGTTTAAAATAAGTAACTCTTTGATTTTAGATTTTTAGAATCATAAGAAATAGGATATTGGTTTGTTCGGAATATAATGGAATAACTATCTTTTTTTTATTTTTATCCAAAACATGCCACTTAATGGTATCATATAATTACCCTTAAAAATACCATAGATATCACGTACATATACCATGGTACCCTTATGTAACTCTTCGAATGTTTTGGATAAATTTATGGATGGGTTAGGGTACCCTGAAACATCTCACCCTTCTTTTATAAAGTCCACCGTGTATACATACATAACACATACACCTGTTTCCTTATCATTTTATAGCATTCATTTTTCCATTATGAAACCATTATAAACCCATGGATACCATTAATTGACACCATTACATGGGTTGTTATCCTTTACTGAAAAATTTACACAACCCATAGAATACCAATGTTATCATTATGTGACATGGGATACTATTAACCAGTGTTTATAATATTCAACATACCCTAATATGATACTATGAATAAGCATGAGTATCCTCTATAACCAGGATATGCATAAAATTAAGATTTGAAATTAGTAATCTATAATTTAAAAGTATTATTAATTAATATCACAAAGAGTCATATCTATAATATAAAAACCAAGGGTAATGAAATGCATATCCAGAACATCTCAAACAAAATAAGAACATCAATTAAAAATAGATTTAGATGAATGATATTATAAGGGTTTAAAAATTTTAAACAAAAATTTATTATAGGAAATATTATATAAACCATAATATATAATATATAAATAATAGTTAATATAACCAATGGAATATATTTGGGACACAAATTTGTATAATTACCTTAGTAATATTTAAATAATAGGTCATTGAAATCTAAATAATAACATGATTATATAATTATCTTAATTTAATAATATAGTATTTAATAATAAATTATTAACATTAATTTACAACATATAAATTTTTAATTATGGTTGAAAAACATGTCATTATGATGAGAAGTTGAGATAAAAACCATGAGCATTGTTTCCATTCTTAGATTATGACACTATGTCATGATATTAATAGAATATAGGGAACTAAATATCAAAATATATAACATGTCACGTCAATATTATCATTTTTTATTACTTTTTTTCATTATTATCCATAAATAATATAAATATTTATAGCATATTATAAAATCAGTTTGTTAATAACTTTTACCATTTTTATCAAGTATAATATATTTTAAATTTATTACATATCATTTGATATTAAAGTCAAATATATTTATATTATCTAATTATATGAAATATAAAACATATATTAATATATATTTTTCTAATTTAAATTCATATCTTTTTTTCATTACGTTATGTGTAAAATAAAATGACAATGACTAATTTCAGTAATAAAACAATCAAAAATGTTAATTTAATAATAATTTACAAAATATAATACCCTATATTATTAACTGTATTGTAATCATAATCTTCAAATCTATTATAATATAATTTGTATCTATGTTCCCATATTCATTCAGTATCTGTGTTTAAACTATTGTTCACATGGATGGATAAGAGGACCAAATCATCAATATGACTCTACGTGATTGGATATTATAGTGATAGAGGGTTTTTGACATAATATAAATATAAATAAATCATAATGATATTTTATTTAGGTCATAATTATAGATATTTTTGGAATATTTTTATATAATTTATAAATATATAAATGAAAAATAAAAATCATTTCATCTAGGAAGAGGTAATCGATAAATACATATGATTAGAATTTATATTGGCATAGTGTGAGTTGGGGTGAAATTGGATATTAAATTTCCATTTAAGAAACATAATTATTTTATATATATCATAACTTATAATTATTATACCATTAATACTAGAAATAATAGGCTATAAATTAAATAAAATATGTCACTTCATGTAGGTGATAATCTATAGAAGGTACTAGTGATGGTATTTTGTACATAAAAGTGGGTTGTATTGATAAACTCCATGGTTGTATCATAAATATAACAATATGATATTCAACTAATGATTCAAAACTATTCATATTATTGTGGTGATAACAATTTGGGAAGCTTGAGATTAAGAATTAAATATTAAGTTGAGGTAACACAAATATATGAGACTTGATTTTACCCTAAAAATATCCCTTGAAATCAGATGTATTAGGAAAGAAAAGATGAAAAAGTAATTTTGATTTTAAGAGTGGGTTCCAAGTATATTATATCAGGATATTTTCAAGGATGAAATCAAAGTATTTATTTATATTGTTTTAGTAGTAATGGAATCCTTTTGTAAACAGATAAAAGAAGAACTATTGGAAACACTCATTATTTTTCAATAATCCCATATCTATATTCCATGGTCAATGGTTCGAATGTTTAAAATTATTTTGATTTTTTAAAATTTTGGTCGATGATGGAAAATTATGTGTTTTAATTCCTATTGTAGACATGTTATATGAATGTTATCGTTAACTATTTCATTTTAAATTTTTCTATTTATTATTGGTAAACTGTTTATACTATGTGATTTTTTGGTTTATAAAACTAACATCATTTCCCATATAAACAAATCTAGTTTAATTAATGTAATAATAATATATAATTCTCTAAATTAAATTTTATAAATATTATAACACTATATTTTTATTTAAAACAAACAATGTGTAAGAATATTCTAAAAATTGGAAAACTAAATTTAAATTGAAAATAATATTAACATTATTTCTAATTTATTTACAAATAAAACAGTGTTAATATATTTATCTATGTGTTATTACATTATATTATATTCTATATGTAACATATTTCAACTTTTTAGATTTGGTATAATTTTATTACAATTAATAAACCTATAATTTCAATGTAATTATCACCAACTTATCCTTGAAATTTTTACTAATTCAAGCCATATAATATTTATACCAATAAATATTAGTTTCTACGTCAAATAATATTAATGATATTATATAAAATATTTTAAAAATTATTTCTATTTAAAATTATACATTTTCTGAAATTAATATTATAATTTTCATATGTAACGACTAAAAAGCATTTATGTAATGTTTATTTTTTTAACAAAACAATTTATGACTAGGTTAGATTTATTAATTCAATTTAATTAAATGAATTAAAAATATCTACTTTCATTAAAATATTACTTATTCACAAATAAATTTAAACAAATTATCTATTTAATGATTTCATAATTAATTTTAAATAATAGTTAACAAATACTTTTATATAACATTCTATAAAAAATTTTAGAATGTTGATCAAGGATTTATAAATTAAAAAAAATATTTAATTTTATTTATTAAAATTTATAATATATAAATTATAAATTATTTCATAAAAAATCAATGTTTTTATATAAAAAAAGTATTTCATAAAAGTTACAAGATTAATTGTTATTTTCAATGTTCTAATAAAACTAAATTAATTTATTAAAATCAAATATATTCCTCAAAAGAAATATTTTCTTTGGGAAAATAATAAATGAATTTAACATTGATAATATTAAATTAGAATTTTATTAGAATTTTTTTTCAACATCACATATAATATATCTAAAAAATAACATTCATGGAAAAAATAATTTCATTATTATCTCATACCAATTTTTGACATTATAAGTCGAATTAGTATTATTTTTTTTTTCAATTTATTATTTATAATAGCTACGTTTATAATTTCTCAATTATTTTTTTTGGTTTTTCATGAAAGGGGTATAATATGAAAAATAGTTTAGAACATACTATATGTTTTAGAGGATCTAAAATCATTCGTAGTTATATTTAACCCTCAAAACAACATTGAATCTACAATATTTTAAAAATTAACCATAAAATATGTTTGTTTTTTGAATTAATAAATTATTATTTATTATAGATAGAAATTAATATTTGAAAACTACTATATTTTAATAATAAATAGCAACGTAATAATCATTCATAAAAAACATTGTTTATTTATAGCTAAAGTAAACATTCTTGAGACTACAACTTATCCAGAACAACCATTATCTCTAATCTATAAAATCAAAAATAAATTTCAAATTATACCCAAAATTAATTCTATCATTATGACCTATAAAGAAATAACAACTTTTTCATTACATAAAACACATAATAACATAATTTACAATATCAAAAATATATTAAAATTCACAAAATGAGAATCATCAACCATCATAAGGGTATTAGATATATATAAAATAAATTTTCGAAATAAATCAATCCTTTTTATAATTACATTAAACATATAATAATGTTAAAACTCATCCCCTATTAAATATCTTTCATTCAATAGTTATCTCTAACAATATAACAATTTTATAAGATAATTTCTCAAATTAATAAGGCTATTTAATATATTGTTATTATCTATTAATAAAAAAATATGGAGGAAATTCCAATTGATATTTTACATAATTCAAGATAAAATTTATAAAATAAAACAAATATCATCAATAAATATTAGTTGACATATTAAAATATTTAATGGATATGAACTTTTTTTTTCTAGAGAATGAATTAAATATTTTGTGTTAATATAGAACACACGATTTTTTGACGTAGCCTGAAATTTCAATGATTCAAGTTCTCATGAATTCTCCTATATTTGTTTATGGGATATTGTGGTTTTTGAATACATACATTTATTCTCTTCATTAATATGATCTAGTTTAATCCCAATAATTGTGATGGCCCAGACATCTCCGGTCCATTAATTTGTCAAAATGTGGTGTTGGAGGTGTTCTGGGAGGTCAAGGGGACTTTTCCCCCACACTTTCCCAAATTTCCAGTTAATTGAAGTGTGATTCTAGTTTTATGTTTTTTTATATCGGTAGGTGTACAGTAATGGTAGGTTTACTGTAATGGTAGGTTTACAGGGTTTCATAGATCAGTTTCGTAGATCGGTAGTTATACATTAACAGTGGGTGTGCAGTAAGGGTAGGTGTATAGTGTTTCACATATCAGTTTCACAGATATTTAGGTGTTTAATAACGGTAGGTGTTCCGTAACAGTAGGTGTACAATATTACACAGATCGGTTACACATATCAGTTTCACAGATCAGTTTCACAGATCGTTAGGTGTACAATTACGGTAGGTGTATAGTAACGGTAGGTGTACAATGTTTCATAGATCAGTTTCACAGACCGGTTTCACATATCAGTTTCACAGATCGGTTTCACAAATCGGTAGGTGTAGTGTAACGGAAGGTGTATAGTAACAGTAGCTATACAATGTTTCATAGATAGGCTTCACAGATCGGTTTCACAGATTGGTTTCACATATCGGTTACACAGATCGGTTTCACAGATCGGTAGGTGTACAGTAACGATAGGTGTATAGTGTTTCAAAGATAAGTTTCACAGATCGATAGGTGAATAGAAACGATAGGTGTACAGTAATGGTAGGTGTATAGTAACGGTAGGTGCAAAATAACGGTAGGCGAATAGTGTTTCCACCTTCATATAGTTTTTCCCCTTTTGACGTTTAATTTGACGTAAAATACATTTAAAGCCTTATTTTAAGGACTCTTAAAAAAGATTCAAAGGCCATAAATCCTATATTAATTATTCATATGTCTCGGGATGTTTTTACTTGTTCAAACAGCGTGGATTAATGTGATCCTATTTTAATGGGGAGTTAAGCGTATCTTAAACTGTCACCCCATTAAATCATTAAAAGGGACGAGATATCTTCCTCCCTTTTTCATCCTCTTTGTTCTCAGCTATGAGATTCTAAAACCATTCAATCCTTGGTGTAGGAGTTTCACAATAAAACTTTACTCCTCGGATTGGTTCCGCTCAATTTTGATGCAACCAAGTTGTACTTGTCAATCTTTGATATAAGGTATGTTTTATCGTCATTTCATTGTGATCATCTCCTTCTATTTATCCTATCCATGTTATAGCATGTAACCTTAAGGCTTATAATGAGGTTTTTCTTGGGGTATGGTTGGTGATGTCGTATCATGGAATCCTCGGGTGGATGTAGTTGTCGTGAGAGGAGGACTGTGACCCATTTTGTGGATAAAGAACGTCAAGCATTATTGAGGTAGGGGATTCATTGCTTCTCTTTTATTTTAAGTGAAACTATATCATTTTCATGCTTCATCTCAGTAGATCACAATGGAATTGAGATAATAATTATTCAAATAGGATAAATAAATTGATATCTATCAAATGTTATTGCCTCTTGTTTTTCTAGATAGTGTGATATCTATGCTTGCTTGTTTAGTAGTTTGTTATTGATGGAAGTCAGTAAAGAACGTAAACCGGGATTAATTGATAAGTGTTGGATAAGATAAAGAGGAATGAAAATGAATCTGGTTGTGGTTTTAATTTTATGTTAATCAAATTAGTGTTGTAATCATGTTTATTTATTTTTGATAACTTACTGATTAGGTTTCCCGAATTTTGGAACCTACGTTTAATAAATCTGTTAATTCAATATGGATTAAAGAACTGCATGTTTGATAATTTCTAAAAGGGTTTTGAGTTACCCTCTTGATTGATAATGGCCCAAGAGACCATTGATGTGATGTCTTTTTTCCTACTTCTTGTGCTGTAATGTGAGCCTGGATGGATGTTGTGATATGTAGAGGAATAGAGACATTTGGTTGTGGCAGAAGATGAAGCCTAGAGTGGCGAGATGCATCGATTTATGCATGTGGGTGTTGAGGAGGACACCAAGGATGATTGAATGGAATGGATGTGATTGTTAGATGCTTTGTGATCATAACTGGTTGCTTATCTCCTTTACATTTCCCCACCTCTCAAGGCAGCTGGTCTTGCTTTCCCTCATTCCAAAAAAGGAGATGACACGCGGGTTATGCCACGTGATTTCCATTTTTAGCTTCTCTAGGGATGATGTGTCTATTCTCTTTCTATAGACGGAAAAGATTGGATGGGTAGTACATCTACTCACCATGTTGAGCCCCTTGTGTTAGCTTCATAGGATGCTTTTCTATAATACCTGGGAATATGAGAATGTAATTTCGTAATGAAGGTTCGAATAAATGGTCTCAACCCATGGGGATGGGGTTGCTAGAAAATAATGAAAAGGTCATAATTTTTTAAAGAACAGCTGAATTTTGGTGTGATGATTATGGTACTTAATGTGGAACTATTCATGGTCAATGTTTAAAGAATTAATTAACGTACACTGAAACTGATAATAATAGAATGAAGTAATCTAATATAGCTCTTTAAATGGTTGTGTGATTATAGGATACCTAGTCCTAAAAGTAGAAGCTCGGAGTCTGAGAGATGTTAGTTATGGTTGTGACTAATACTAGGTTATGCCCATAGTGTGGTTGTGAGATATAATATATTTAGTACTTTTTGTGTTTCTATAAGCCACTCCACCCTGTCAAAAAGGGCAACTGACACCCCGAGGATTCTGAGCCCTGGGGGGTGTTTTCCCCAACATTCTGGTGGGAGGATGAAGGGCTGACTACCCCCTTTGGGCCCGCTCTCTTTTCTTAGTAGATACTTGTGCCATTGTGAAAAACAGTTAGTTTACCCAATATATGTGTGTAGAGGGTTGTAATGGCTTGTGGTTATTCACACAAATATATTCTAGATATAGTATCCCATGTACTACTATAGGTGTAACGTGAATAGGTTGTGATGTCTTGAGGATACTTACTCGGTGTATGGGCTGTAATGGATTGATGTATAATACTTGATGTATGATATAGGTTACACGAGCTATGGTGACTCTGGTAAACTACCTGGTTACTTTGGTTATGAGGATAGTGTGGTGATTTTCCTAGGTTTATGCGAGCAAGCATTTGTGGTGAATGTGGTGCAGATTGTGGTGCTTCGCCCATGTGTCTATGGGAAATCCTTTTTGGATATAGATTCTTAGGACATGCAGCGTTGGGGAAAAGTAGAAAAATAATGGGGAATTATTAGCGGTGTTCCCTTAATATTCTTTATTATATGGTATATTCTTGTATGTGTTACTTGTTGAGAGTAGCCATGGTGAGGTTGGGAATATTGTAATCCTGTTTAGGTGACGAGTAAGATTCACTTGTTGTTCACTGAGCATTAGCATGCTCTCATTACTTTTGCATGAGAGGCTTCATGGAGGATTCTACTGAGTATACCATTATACTCTCCCAATTTATATATAAAGAGTTTTTCAGGTCACTTGGAGTAGGTTGGAGATCATGTTGGTTTTTACTAGATTGGGGTTGTAGGAGCTGTTTGGGCTTGTGGTTGCTGCTATTTATATTTTTTTTGGGAACATGCTGTTTTTTATCTTCCAGTTGCAGCACTTTTTCATGACAATTCATATATGAAATTGTGTTTCTTTTATATTCTAGATCATAGTTGGAGTTTATTGGCATATATCTTGTCTCTCTTTTTCTCAAGTGTTCCTTTATAGGGTAATGTCTCCCATTTTTGTGTTTACTATACCCTCGGTGCTAGTCGCCAACCCGGGGCCTATTGGAGGTGTGACTCAGGGGGTCATTATATCCCTGCTCACATTTTTAGATCAATGATTGTTACACTTTGTGGGGAGGGGGTCATGACAGAGTGGTATTAGAGGTACGATTGAGGGATATGATTGAGTTTAGAGTTTGGCACAGGTGAGGTTGCGTGGATTGGTAGGGAACCAGTTTCATTCATGTTTAGCAGGTGAGGTAAACCCTGGAGACTGGCTAAGACATAGGCGTTTAGTCCCCCCCTATGATCTGATGTATGGACCTTTATGTTTACAATGACTACTAAATAATGTGATACTTATTGCAGGGTAGAGACCTAGGAATGGATTATGCATCATTTATACTTGTGCTTGTGTTTGAATGGGTAGACCTTGGGATGTGTTAACCTAAAATTAACAAAAGAAGACAATAAATTAATTAATGTTGAGTCTTCCATATTCTAGGATTAGGAGCTCTAATTGTATGTTATTTTGTAGGTGTGGATCTTGGTCGACGTCCTCGTCGGGCTCGCATAGAAGATGATCAGCTGGCTGGGCCTGCAGATCACCATCAGCTAGAGGTTGACAATGATGACAGATGGAGGAAGACACTCCGAGAGTTTTAGTTCTAGAGTCTGTAGAAGTATGAAGGCTCTATTTCAGATGCTGTCTGGGAAGACTGGTTGGAGGAGGTCGAGATAGGCTTCAGTTTGATCCCTTCATGAAAGAATCATTGGGTTTCCTTGGTTGTGACGATGCTGTGTGGAGCAGTGAGGTAGTGGTAGTTATTGTTCCTTAGGGATCGTGAGGATTCAACGATATCATGGGAGGAGTTCCGACACAGTTTTAGAGTCGAGTTTCTTTCATCGACTGTGAAGGGGTTCAGTCGCCAGGAGCTTCTTACCCTTCTACATGGGAGCTCCAGTGTTCGAGAGTTTGGAATCCATTTAAGGATCCTTTAACAATATGCTTCAGACCTGTTACCAGATGTTGAGGCTAGGGTGAGGTACTCTGAGGAGGCTTTGCATCCAGATATCTATCTCCATGAAACCCCATTTATGCTGAAGACATATCATGAGGTGATGGTGAGGGAACAAGTTGTTGAGAGGACTTTGGCCCAGACTGGATCATTACAAGAGGGGAATCAACATGATTCCTCAGGAGGCAGGGTTGTGGACTGGGGTTCCCAGTTTTCATGGCATAAGAGTTTTTGTTCAGCCAGGGGTACATCCCAGCCCTTCACATCTCATTTCTCTAGAGGAAGAAACTCTCCAGCTTATGTCAAGGGATCAGGTTCTTCTTTTTCTTGTGGTGGTCAGGGAAATTTGTATTAGGTGTTCCCAACCATTCAGAGGGGTCATCGTGCACCAGGCACTACACTCCAGGTTCCCCCATTGAGGTAGTTCCAGCTGAGGCACCAGTAGCCAGTTTTTTCAGCTTTAGATCAGCAAAGGGTAGATGGGGAGGGCAGAGGACAACCCCATGATGCTCCCCGTCCATAGAGAGTAGAGTGCGACTGTGGTGGTGGTCATCATCAGGGTCAGAGAGGTCGTGGAGGAGGTCATGGTCAGCTTCATGCTTTAACGTTGTCAGCACCAGACGATCCAAACCTAGTTCAAGGTACCCTTTTCATGTTTTCTACCTTAGTGTATGACTTGATTGATTCAGGAGCAACAAACTCCTTCATATCACCTACACTTGACCATTCTCTTGGACTTTAGTTAGAGAGGCTTCCGGTGCCCATGGCGTTGACTATGCCAGTTGGAGGTCGAGCTGACTTGTTTGAAGTATGTAGAGATAGTGAGCTACTTTTGGGGAAACACCGCTCTTAGGGAGATTTCCTATGTTTAAAAATACAACCATATGATGTCATCCTTGGAATGGATTGATTGTATTCGGTGTAGGAAATCGTGTATTTCTTTAGAAACAAGGTCATCATCATTGTTGCAGATGGAGAGTATGTGGTGTTTGTTGGTGAGAAAAATCCTCAGATGGGTCATAGGAACATTCCATCCTTATCATCCAAGTTGGATGAGATGATGATGAGTTCTTTAGAGGTTTATCAGTTGGCGTTTCCTAGGGTCATATAAGAGTACCCTGATGTCTTTCCAGAAAAGTTTGTAGCATTACCCCCTCAACGAGAGATCGAGTTTGGGATCGAGCTACATCTAGAAGAATCTTCTATCTCCATGTATCTATATAGCATGGACCCTTCTGAGTTACGAGAGCTATGTATATAGCTTGATGGCCAATTACAGAGTGGTTTCGTTCCTCCATGTGTGTCACCATGGGGTGCCACAGTTTTGTTTATGAAGAAGTCTAACGATATTTTGAGGATGTGTGCCAATTATCATCGCTTGAACAAAGTGGAAATAAAGAATCTCTATCCTCTTCCGCGGATCGATGACTTATTCTATCAACTGAAGGGTGAAAGTTTGTTCTCAAATATCGACTTGCGGTCAGGATATCATCAAATATGTGTGAACGATGAGGATATCATGAAGACTACTTTCTGTTGTTGTTATAAGCATTATGAGTTCGTTGTAATGCCATTTGGCATGATTAATGCTCCATATATGTTCATGGGATTGATGAATGTTTTGTTATGTGAGTTCATGGACACGTTTGTGGTGGTTTTCATCAACGAAATCCTTTTGTACTCCACATCTGAAGAGGAGAATACAGAGTATCTACAAGATGTTTTGGGAGTTCTTCGTAAACATCAGCTGTTTGGGATGTTGTCAATGTGTGAGTTTTAAGCTTGAGATGTCCGTTTCTTCATCCATGTTGTCTCCCAACAGGGAGTAGCTATGGATCCATCGAAGATAGAAGCAGTCGTTTCTTGGGAATCCCCTAAGATAGTGTCAGAGGTGCGAAGTTTCCTTGGTCTCACAGGCTACTATAAGAGGTTCGTAGCTAGTTTTTCTCGAGTTGTGACTCCTCTGACAGCTTTGACCAGGAATGATCAAGCGTTCTTATGGACTGATCAGTGTGAGCCAGTATTCGAGTAACTAAATTAGAGGTTAGTAAGTGCTCCTATTCTTTGTCTTCTTGTTGAGGGAGTCAGTTCGATTTTTTCTGTGACGCTTCACATCTGGGGTTAGGATGTGTTCTCTGGAAGTAGAGGTCAGTTGTTTCTTATGGGTCTTAGCAGTTACGTCCCCATGAACGTAACTATTCCACTCACGATCATGAGTTGGGATACTTGGTTTTTGCTATGAAGTTGTGGAGACATTACCTCATTGTTGAGCGGTTTGCGGTTTTCACCTATCATAAAAGTTTTAGGTATGTTTTCTCCCAGCACGACTTGAACTTTAGACAGCATCGTTAGATGGAGGTCTTACAACAATACGACTTCGAAATACCCTATACACCTGGAATGGGGAATTTTGTAGATGATGCACTGAGCCTAAAGTCACCTGGTTATATTGTGCGTGAATCTGGTCATTCCTGGAGAGTTATAGAAGAATTTTTAGCATTACATCTTGATATAGGAGAAGTTGGGGGAAGAGGTTGTCTTTTTCAGAAGACAGTAGAGTCATCCCTGATGCTGAAGGTGGAGGATTCCCAATTTTGTGATCTAGAGGTGGAAGTCTGGAGAGATCGATTTGTTTGTGTTGGGGCCCCTGATGGTTGGACGGATGACGAACAACATCGAGTGTTGTATCGTGGAAGGATTTTTGTTACCTTGGAAATGTGCAAGATAGTTCTCAAAGAGTTTAATAGTTCTCCTTTAGCAGTACATCCTGTTGTGACAAAGATGTACTGATCCTTGAGGAGTCACTTTTGGTGGCTTGGGCTGAAGTGTGTAGTTGCAGAGTTTGTGTCTCGATGTTTTGTCTTCCAGAAGGTGAAGGTCGAACACTATTTCCCTGGTGGTCTTCTCAAACCATTAGAGATTCCTCAGCAGAAGTGGGAGGACATCTCAATGGACTTTGTTACGGGTTTACCTCGAACTTCGGGAGGACATGATGTTGTTTGGGTGGTAGTGGATTGTTTAACAAAATCGTCCCACTTCATAGTAATCAGTGATTTGAGCTATGTGGATGTTTTGTCAAGGCAGTATCTAGAGGAGGTGGTGAGACTTCATTGAGTCCCTAGGACGATCATTTCTGATCAAGAGCCTAGTTTTACCTCCAGGGTGTGGAGAGGTTTCCAATATTATTTTGGTTCTCACCTATTCCTTAGCACCACTTTGCATCCTCAAATGGATGGCCAAAATGATCAAACCATCCGAACTCATGACGACATGTTACGATCGTGTGTTCTTGAATTTGGAGGTTCATGGATGAGGCACATACCCTTGTTGGAGGTCTACAACATTCTCTTGGGGATCATGTTTTTCAGTAGGTGACTACTCATCATGGTAATCAAAGGATTGGTCATGGAAGTACGCTTTATCCACGGTTTTTTGGGCCATTCAAGGTTTTAGATCATTTGGGAGTTATGGAGTTTCATGTAGAACTTCCCCCATAGATGAGTTGGATAAATAATGTTTTCCATGTATCACAACTCCGTCATTATTTTCATGATGTCTCTCACATCATCGATTGGGGAGAGATCAATATTGATGATGATGCAACCATTGAGGAGCATCCTGTGGAGATCTATGACAGCTAGGAGAAGGTGTTGTGTGGGCGTTATATCCCCTAAGTTCATGTCTTGGGTCCACACGGTGACTTGTAGGAGAGTACCTAGGAACGTGAGTCACTAATGCGTGTCCAGTACCCAGAGCTGTTTTAAGTTGTTGTGATGAGTTTTATTTGATCTATTCTTTTATGTAACATTGATGTCATGTTATGCTTAAATTGTTTGGAGATTGAATTTTTGTTCCCTTGCTCTCGGATGTCGGGATTTTGTTTTAGCTTACAAAAAACTATGGGTGGTTTTCCCCACATAGGTATATTACGGGGTGGTTGTTTGGACACCTCTTTTCTTCTAGGTTGGTTTTGAATTATCGACGACGAGAATGTTTTGAGAGGTATCCAATGTAATGGCCCGGACCTCTCTGGTCCATTACATTGTGAAAATGTGGTGTTGGAGGTGTTCCGGGAGGTTAGGGTGACTTATCCCCAATACATTTCCCAATTTCCAGTTTAGTGAACAGTGTTTCCAGTTTTATGTTTTGTTCTATCGGTAGGTGTACAGTAACGGTAGGTGTGCAGTGTTACACAGATCGGATTCACAGATCGATTTCACAGATCGGTAGGTGTACAATAATGGTAGGTTTACATTGTTTCATAGTTTTGTTTTATAGAACGGTTTAACAGATCGGTAGGTGTACAGTAATGGTAGGTGTATAGTGTTTCACAGTTCGGTTTCACAAATCGGTTTCACAGATCGGTAGGTGTACAGTAACAGTAGGTGTACACTGTTTCACAGATCGGTTTCACAGATCAGTTTCACAGATCGGTTTCACAGATTTGATTCATAGATCGTTATGACATATGGGTTTCACATATCGGTTTCACAGATTCGTAGGTGTACAGTAATAGTAGGTATATAGTAACGGTAGGTGTACAGTGTTACACAGATTGGTTTCACATATCGGTTTCACAGATCGGTTTCACAGATCAGTAGGTGTACAGTAACGATACGTGTATAGTGTTTCACAGATCTGTTTCACAGATCGGTAGGTGTACTTTAATTGTAGGTGTACAGTAACGGTAGGTGTACAGTAATGGCAGGTGATCATTGTTTCCAGCTTCCTACAGTTTTCCCATTTTGACATTTCTATTGACGTAAAATACATTTAAAGCCTTATTTTAAGGACTCTTAAGGACAATTCAAAGGCTAGAAATTCTATATTAATTATTTATATGGCTCGAGATGTTTTTTCTTGGTCAAACCATGTGGTTTAATGCCATCCGATTTTAATGGGGAATTAAGTGTATCATAAATCGTATCCCCATTAAATCTTCAAATGGGATTAGATATCTTCCTCCCTTTATCATTCTCTTTTCTCTTGTCTATGAGATGCTAGAACCTTTCAATCCTTCCTATAGGAGTTTCTCAATCAAACTTTACTCCTCAGATTGGTTCTGCTCTGTTCTGAAGCAACCAAGCTATATCGTTCAATCTTTGATATAAGGTATGTTTTATTATCATTTTATTGGGATCATCCCCTTCTATTTCTCCTATCCAGGTTATAGCATTTTACCTCCATACTTCTTAGGGGTTTTTTCTTGGGGTTTGGTTGGTGCTGTCATATCGTGGAATCCTCGTGTGGATGAAGTTTTCATGAGAAGATGATTGGGACCCGTTGAGTGGATAAAGAATGTCAAGAATTGTTAAGGTGAGGGAATCGTTGCTTCGCTTTTCTTTTACGTGCCACTGTATCGTTATCATGCTTCATCCTATTAGATCACAATAGAATTGACATAATAAATATTTTAATTCGATAAATAAATTTTTATCTATAATAGGTTATTTCCCCTTGTTTTGCTAGATAGTGTGATATCCATTCTTTCTTGTTTAGAAGTTTGTTCTTAATGAAAATCGGTAAAGAACATAAACCAGGATTAATTGATAATTGTTGGCTAAAGATAAAGAGGCATGAAAATGAAATCGGTTCTTGTTGTAATTTGATGTTAATCAAATTAGTGCAGTAAGCATGATTATTTATTTGCGATAGCTTGTTGATTTGTTATCCCGAATTTTGGCACCTACCTTTAATAAATCTATTAATTGAAGATGGATTAAAGAACTGCTTGTTTGATAATTTCTAAAAGTGGTCTGAGTTACCCTCATGATAGTTAAAGGGCCAGGATCCCATTGATGTGATGTTTGTTTTCATTCTTCTTGTGATGTAATGTGATCATGGATGGCTGTTGGGATATGTGGAAGCATGAAGACTTTTGGTTGTGGAAGTAGATGATTCCAAGAGTGGCGAGATGCATCGGTTTATGCATGTGGGTTTTTGGGAGGACACCAAGGATGATTTAATGGAATAGATGTGATTATTGGAAGCTTGGTGATTTTAATTGGTTTCTTATCTCCTATACATTTTCCCACATCTCAAGGATTCTGTTTTTTCTTACCCTCCTTTAGAATGAGGCGAAGACACGCAGGTTATGCCACGTGATTTCTGTATTTAGATTCTCTAGGGAGGATGTGTCTATGCTCTTTCTATATATGGGAAAGATTAGAGGAGTAGTATATCTACTCACTGTTTTGATCCCCTTGTGTTAGTAGCATAGGATTATTTTCTATAATGCCTGGGAATATGGGATAATAATTCTTTAATGAAGGTTTGAATAAATGGTGTTAACCCATGGGGATGGAGGAACATAATGATGAGGTCATAATTTTTGAAAGAACATTTGACTTTGGGTGTGATGCTAATGGAACATAATGTGGAACGGTTCGTGGTTAATGTTTAAATAATTATTTAACGTACACTAGAACTAAAAAGAAGGGAATGAAGAAATATTATAAAGCATCTTAAATGGTTTTATGATTATAATATACCTAGTCATAGAAGTAGTATCCCGAAGTTTGAGAGATGTTAGCTGCAGTTGTTTCTAAGACTAGGTAATGCCCATTGTGTGGTTGTGAGTTATGATATTTTCTGTACTTTTGGTGTTTGAAAATGCTACTCCACCTAGTCAGTAAGGGAAACTCACACCCTAGGGATTTGGATCCCGGGGGGTGCTTTCCCCAATATTCCGGTGGAAGGATGAATGGCTGACTACCCCCTTTGGCCCCACTCTCTTCTCTTGGTAGATACTGTTTCCATTGGGCACAATGGTTAGTTTTCCACATATATGTGTGTAGAGGGATGTAATGTCTTGTGGTTATTCACAAATATATATTCTGGATATAGTATCCTATGGACTAATATAGGTGTAATATGTATAGGGTGTGATGGCTTGAGGATCCTTGCTGTGTTTATGGGTGGTAATTTCTTGAGGTATAATACCCGACATGTGATACATGTAATGAGAGCTATAGTTGCTCCTGGAAACTACCTTGTTACGTAGGTTGTGAGGATGGTGTGGTGCTTCGCCCATGGGTCTATGGGAAAGCCTTTTTGTTGAATCAGGTGCATATTGTGGTGCTTCACCAAGGTGTTTGCGGGCATGACTTTTTAGAGTGAGATGCTTAGGATGTGCGACGTTGGGGCAAAGCAGAAAACCAGAGGGGAAGTAGTAGCGGGTTACCCTTGTTATTTCTTATTATATGATATATTAATGTTACTCTACTTAGTGAGAGTACTAATGGTGATGATGGAAACATAGTATACATGTATAGGTGATGAGTTAGTTTCACTTGTTTTTCGTTGTGCTTTTTCATGCTCTCTTTACTTTTGCACAAGAGGATTCGTGGAGGATCCTACTGAGTATACTATTATACTTATCCAATGTATATATAAAAATTTTTTAGGTCACATGGAGGAGGTTGGAGTTCAAGTCGGTTTCTACTATCTTGGGGATGCAGGAGTTGTTTGGGCTTGTGGTTGATGCTATTTTTATTTTCTTTTGGGTAAATCCAGTTTTTTCCATCCAGTTGTAGTACTTTTTCATGACATTTCATATATGCACATGTGTTTATTTTATATTCCATTTCTGAGTTGGAGTTGATTGGTTTCTATATTATCTCACTTTTCTGCATCTGTTCTCCTAGAGGGTATTTTATCCCATTTGTTTGTTTACTATTCCCTCAGTGCTAGTCTCCATCCTGGGGCCTACTGGAGGCGGGACTCCGAGGTCATTATATCCCTTCTCACATTTCCATCTCAAGGAGGGGTACACATTGTGGGGAGGCGGTCGTGACAATAATAATAACGAATTTTTTAAATTTTTTTTCTAAATATTCATATTAAATGAATATTAACGATAAATCATATAATTTCTTCTCCAATGATATTCATTTAATGATATATTACTTTAATTTAAAAGACGTTATAATGGGAAAATATGTTTTCTCTCCTGGTTCTACATAATGTTACATTATTTTGTGTTCTCTCAAACTTGATAAGCAAATACATAATGTAATTATTAAATAATCTATATAAATTTTCTATAAAAAAGTCTGAATCAAATATATCATATCCCAGGGGAGTGTATATTTTGGTGTGCAATCGTATTACAACATAGTTTACATCAGGGTGATGATTGAGATAATAATAAACCAACCTTTTCATCAGCGATAACGTCTAGGTCAATATGGGTCATAGAAATATCAAAAATTTACTCTCAATATGGGAATATACATCTAGTGTAACCACATACATATAAAATTTACATCATTTCAGCAAAAAATCCTATTATAAGTCTCATCTCTAGGGGAATTATTAATGTTAGGTAAACATATATTAAAAATTACTAATCTATATTCCAAAAAAAATATACCCTTCTATAATGGGAAATTATGATACCCATGATAAACATGAAATAAATATTACATTAACATATTGATATAAAAATACCTCTCTAATATTATATTCAGACCAAAGAACCATCTGTGGTAGGTTTTTGGAGAATAGATAAATAAAATTTTTCATTTATGACAGTTGTAATATTTAATCTATAATTTTTATCCTCTAGAACAGTTATACAGAAATCAAATGTAACAATCATCATCTTAAAATAGGGATCAGAATCTAAAAAATGTGTCTTCTCAAATTTTCATTATGTGAAATGAAACATATCGATTTATAAGATCATAAAAATATAGGAGAATACGATAATGATATAGATAAAGTATCATCATCTCAAATAATAATGGATAATAAAATTGAAGCAAGATGGATAAATATTAGAACATAAGATTATCACTAAGGAACCATAAATTAATTGGCATATATAAATAAATATAAATAATAATAAAAAACATGTTACTCATTTATATAAGTTGTTAATATATTATAAAAAATAATTAACCATGAAATCATGGAATAAGAGTTAAAAAAATGAAAATGATGAACTATTGGAATCATATAATTTCATATCCATATAATCCAAGTAAGATAAAAGTATTTTCACTCATAAAAACGTGTTTATGTTCTAACAAAATCATAGTAATCATTTTTGAATATAGATACATCATTTCATGTTCACATATCAATTTTTTAATAGTGCTTAAAGCTATCACATACGCCAGTTTTGAAACATGATAATTTATAAAAAATTTACAAATAATATTGTGCATATAAAATAACTCCATCACATTAAACCGTTTGGAAATATAACCATTCCAACAATTTTACATTAAAATTTGGAGTAAAACTAACACCATTAGAATCAGCATTTGAGAATCTAACTATTTTCCAAATGGTAACATAATATTTCTATATCATTATATATAATCAATGAAAAATAATAATTGGAGAATGGTATATGTACCACCATTATCATTATCAATAAATTTATGTGGACATTAAAAGGAAGGAAAACATCATTTCATAGTGAACAAAAGGAAAATTAATTGGACTTTTAAAACATTAAAAAACATCATAGATAAGTGATCTTATAAAATATTATAGTATTAGAAATTGAATATTAATAATTTAATTTCAAAATAATAACATATACATGATTTTAAAAACATCATGACTTGAATATTAAAACAAGTAAAATAAATATAAGTGACACATACTTTTGTTAAAAAACATTTATTAAAAAATTAAAATAATAATTACATTAAAAACCCATTTTAAATCGAATGTTAATCACTTTTGAGAACCAAAATAGAAAATTTGTCCTTCCATAAAGTCTATGAAAAAAATATTGATAAATGTGCGAATGTATTTAAAAATTATTTATTTTTTGGATAATTTTTTTATAATTTAACCTATAGAAATATATTTAATTTTCAAAAAATATTTGAAAAAACCTTGATAACAATTACATTTAATGAAATATTAAATAGTAGATACACAAATAAGACACAATGTCTTATATAAAAGAAATGGGTATAATCTAAAAACATATTTTTGTAATAATTTTATCTAATAATAAATATATTAAGTAATATATAATATTTATCATATTAAAATGTAGAATATATTATAAAACAATTTTATTTTCAAATAATATAAAAATCCTCTTGATCAATTTGATATTGTTTTTACCTAAAAACTGAGAAACATAAAAAATTTAAATATATTATTTAAAATAAACTAAGTGAAAATAGATCATTTGGGAAAAAAATTAGTTTCAATTAGGTAAATACAAACTTTATTGAAAATAAAAAACATAGATATTGATGAAAAAATTGATTAAAGTAATCAAATTTTTTATCAACAAAATGTTTTTTATTAAAAATTAAGTCATAAGGGAAGAATACAAAGGTTTTAAACACTATTTATATAGAAGATAATCTTATGTAAAATATATATTTATAATAGTTTATAATATATTATCGTTGAATGATTATTTACCAAGAAGAGTGAAAATGACCCATGTGACATATTTCGTTTATAAAACCTAGTTTTAGGTTTAGTAATTTACTAAATCAGAATCCATGGAAATATTTAATTTTTTTCAAATAAATACCATGAATTAAATCATGTAAATTCCAAAATAAATTATTTTATTGAATATTCACGATAAAAACAAGAAATTTTTTCCTAATAAAAAAACATGGACCAATGATGAGAAATTGATATGAAATATGCTTACCTTGTTTAAATCCTTAGATTTTCACACAGTAATGCAATGTATAATATTCTTGGAAAATTTAATATCATAGTTAATAACATTTCACATTAATATTAATGTTTTATAATCTTTAACATAATTACATACAATGTGTATATTAATAAGGTATATTGTATTATGACCATTGGGTGTGAATAAAATTTACTATTTCGTCCATGTTTAATAATCATGATATCATTGCCCATTATTTTATATAAATTTCAATTCTTATATATTAAATATAAGGCCCCAGCCTTAAACCTTACTTAAAATTGAATTAAATGAATAATTCACATTGAGGATATTTTCAGGTTTAGAGTTTTAGAGAATTAGGACATAACTATTACATCTCAAAAGATTACAAAGTAGTCTCTTATACTAAATTTCCATAAAATAAAAACTCTTAAAAAGAAACATGTCTAGTTTCATGTTTTAGGCAGCAATACTTTCCCTTGACCCCATCCATGACCCTATTCCACGCTAAGTCCTGTGAAAAACATTTCAAAAACTTGGGATGAGCATATAAACTCAGTAAGGGATACACAAAGAATAAAAACTGTTAGTTTATCAAAACAAAAAGTAAACCATGTATACTTTATCAAGGTAATAATTTTCACCTTTATGAAGTAGTAAAAACTCTCCACTGAATAAAATATCATTACTTACCTTTTTGTAACCAAAGGTTTACCATAAAACCCATATAAAGAACACATAACATATATAAAGGTAACTTGGGACATAAACATACTTATGTGGAATAACCATATGGTCAACTCCCACACATATCACTTAATTGAAAAGTCATACGACCAATTTCCATACATACATAATGGAATAGCCATACGGCCGACTTCCATACCCAATGCATTGGAGGATATAACGTAACCACCCATCCTGGTATTCATGTCACCACCCGTCATATGGTTTATAATGTAACCACCCATTAAAATTTCCAAATACCAATATAAAATCATAAAACATAAAAACCATATAAAGGAATGATAACATTTCCACATTTCAATCACAATATATCATAAATATATTGACATAATAAAATCCTTTATCAAAACCATTTTCAATACCAACATACATAAAAGAGTATATGGTATTTATTTTATTCTAAAAACATTACGGCTTGTTGAGGAAGCCAAAGACCAAATAGTACTCGTGGTGGCGGAAAAGGTCATTGTCGCCGTGTACGTTAAAAGAAACATTCCTTTTTGTAGTTTTGTAAAACAATTCATAGAAAAAGATTCATTTTGAATAAAAGTAAAAGTCAAAGGGGTTTATACACCGTATAACAGAAATTTGTGTATAAAACGAAATATGCCTCAATGAAAGGAGATTGAGACGAAGTCCCTTACCTCGGGTCCGACTTGACTCGATCATTCTTTAACGTCCTGAATAATAAACTTGAGTTAATTTATACTTGATTTAGAACCTTTTTAAAGTTAATTATTCCTTATATATC
Organism: Viscum album; assembly: GCA_963277665.1. Classification (NCBI taxonomy): domain Eukaryota; kingdom Viridiplantae; phylum Streptophyta; class Magnoliopsida; order Santalales; family Viscaceae; genus Viscum; species Viscum album. The sequence goes on from OY728129.1 coordinate 7,531,788, forward strand.
ACTTATTTACATGTTATAAACATTATGTAACCATTTAAGTTAATAATGTTTGTTTTGTCGATATTTGGTTCTTAAGTCGAAAATGGACTTCTTACAATTAAATGTTGTTCGTGTGGTAAAAGGTTCTTTATATACAAAATGACATTCCTGATTTGGATAGAATATATATCATATATATCCAGAATATACATGTATTTATAATATTACATAATCATTTAGAGGTAAGAAATAAAATGCACCATTCATGGAGACGGTAAGCCGTACGTACGCATGAAAGCTACTTTCATTTCATTGTCATATTAATGGAACTAAAAATAAATGAGAGGTATGTATATTTTAATTCCATAATTATATTCATCATTTAGATATATCATTCATTATATATATCCATTATATACATGTACTTTTAATTGTACATTACATTTGGGGATAAGAAATGAAATGTACCGTTCATGGAGACGGTATGCCGTACGTACGCATGAACGCTACTTTCATTTCTATATCATACTTTAATGGAAGGAAATAATAATGACATAGAGGTGTATTATAATTCCATTATAACATCATATATAATAACTTTAAATCAATCCTTTACACGTCCCACATATGGCATTAACGAATCACATCACTTTGAGGGGGCGGTAGTCCGCACTTCCTAAAATGAAGATATCGTGTATACCCATAATGGAAGCCATAAAGGTAAGCCACAAATGAAAAATACAGAAGCTTAAGTATAACATAAACATATTATATATCATATGTAAATATAGTGACATCTTAATGGCCACCTTTTAAGGTTTTAAAAGAATGTTGAACAATCATCGTTTTGGGAGGGATAAATTCACCATCCACGGAAACAGTATGTTCGTTAACCATTAGATGTAGGTGTGTGTATGTGTAGCTCGAATCCTTATAATAACAAAATCCTAGTATATTGAGGATACTGGAGTTGTTACAAAATAAAAGAATAAAAAGAGTTTAGGGGGTTGAGGAAAGCAAAATAAAACAAAAAGACTCAAAAGAAGACATTACCTTAAAATCGGGTAACTCCCTTTGGTTTGAGCTAAAAGGCTTCCTTGGGAAGACTTCTTCCCAAAGTGATGATTCAAGGTGTAAGATAGGGAAGTTGAGAGACAAAATGGGCCGGGGTTGGCCGATACAAATTCTTTGGGAGTGTGGGAAAAGAGGTAGAGGTGAGGGCCTTTTATAAGAGGAGAGGAGGGGCACTCTTGGAAAGTAAGCAAAGTTTACTTTATTTGAAAATGGTATTCGGATTTAAGAGGTCCCAAATTGATGTGTTTCGAGGATAAGGTGATAAGGGTTCTAAATCCACGCATCCAATAGGTTTTGGCCATGTTTAGGTCTTAGATTTTACATTATCATTCCATTTTATTTAAATCGTCAAATAACGAGGTCATCACTGCATCATCATGATGTCATAAATAATTTAATTTATTTAATTTCTAAAAAATTATAAAAAAAATTATATGATGTAGGAAATAGTTTTATCTTTCCAATGAATATTTATAGTAAAAAATCTGATTTTTATAACACCATTTAAATTTTTTTTTAGTAAAACATCTCATGTGTGTGTCATTTTTACTTTAACATTAAATAAAAAGTTATTTATGTCATTTCCCAACCAAAGTGGATCCATGGGATCCCCAAGTTGACCCATGGATTGTATTGGTGGGACATGACAAATCCAATTAGGTTAGGACATGTTTCAAGTTCATTTCATAATATTAAAACAATATTTTTAACTTAAACTAAACTAATTACCTCTAATCGCGATTAAAAACTTAATAAGTTACTATTCAAAAAAAAATTATTTTTATCCCATTGAACCAAATTTTGCTTCTTAATGACAACCATGTATGTTGGATTTTTGAAATTAAAAACACAGAAGTGGTAAAATTTCATTTAAACGAAAAATCAGCTTTTATAAGTACCACTTAGTGGTTTCACTATTCATCAAAAATTGAAGTTTTTTAGAAAAATCCCAAAAATTCACCCTAAGCTATATTTGCTATTCAGAATTCAAAAATGAAGTATATTTTAGAAAATTCAAAACATATAAGTCAGATTAATTAATTTAATAATTAATTCCCACTGTCAGAGGAAATAGCGTGTTTTTATGAAACAATAAGTATCACAAGATTGACACTAGTTTAAGTCCGATTTCAAAGTGAAATTAATTCCAACAACCACTATTGGATTTAATGGTAAAAATATTTTCTAATTTTAATTTAAAACCAATTAAAATGATAATCTAATCATATAAATAAATTAGATTAAAAAGTGGATTTGATATAAAATACAACATTTTACACTATTCATTAAAAAAATGAACTTTATCGGAAAAATACCAAAAATTTACACAAAGTAAAATTAGATTTCCCGATTCTAAAGAAGAGTTTTATTTGGTCAAAACGAATGTATAAGAGTGATCAAAACTATATTTAATTACAGTTCTCCATCAAAAGGCGATAAGTCAACCTTTAGTGAAAATTAGTGTATACAAGCCTAAAATTGAATTCTTTCCGTATTTTAAGCCTTTGGATAAATGTAAAAACATTTAAAAAACATATATAATCATATTTTAGTTATTTCTATCCATTCCCGCCAATACAACGACTACATGTTTACTACCATATAAAATAATATTATTTTATTATTAGAGTGCAACTTAAGATTCCCGAGAAACTCCTTGGGGCGTATTGGGTACGCCATCGAGCATAGCATTCCCTTTAAAGTAATATTAATATTTGATTCAAAAATATGGATAAATATAAAGATTTCATGTTCTTTATTTACCTAGGTTGTTACATCCTTCCCCCTTTTTGGGAATTGCGTCCTCGCAATTTTAAAATTGGGCTTGGAAACATCCTTGAAAGTCCCACATCAGAAGAAGAGTCGGTAAACAATCACTTTAAAATAAAGAAAGATAAGTACAATGGTCACCCGAGTTTACCCGTACTAGGATTCCAAGTATGAAGACATGGACATGGAGGAGAAAACATAGGGTCATGTTCTGATGGAGAGTGATAGAAAACATGTTTAGGAGAAAGTTAACCATGAGAAAATCACAAACTTGTGATGGGCTAAACGGTATTCGATTCCCCAGTAGGAAAAGTTAATAGAAATTTTTTTGTTTTAAGTTACTTTTTATTGAGGAATTTATTCATAAGGAATCATAATCACTTATCATGTTGACTTTTAACTTTTATTAGATTCCTTACACAAACTCATATTTTCTCCAAAAGGCGAGTATTTTGGAAGACTTATTCACATTAAGAGTACTATAATCAACTTCTAGAGAATTACCTAACCCAAAAAAGAGAACTATATACTTCCCATGTCTTTAGACTTTAACCAAAACCAAAACCCAAAAGATTAGTACAAGATCAGATAACCCAGAAAAGGATAACCCATTAGAAAGAAAATCTATTCTTAATCTCCAAAATTTGTCCAACAAAACCCAAAGTTCAACGAGGACCATCCGATAAACAATTTGTCCATAAAATTCCTCAAAGTAAACCATTCTAATATTGAAACCCAAGCATTTGAAGGATTTAGTCACATAGTCTTCCAAGTTAAATCGTAACATTTATCTCCAAACAAAATCAGTTGCTCTTAATGTCTCTCATTGAAATGTAATTATCCTAATCACATATCCTCCATGATAGGTTAATCATTTTCATAAATAACCCAAAATCAACTTACTCTTAATTCATAAAATCATATAACTAAAAAGAATCAGTCAAACTAACCAGGGACTTCACGTAGTCCATTGGTAGGGGATAAATACCAGTCGCACTATGGTTGTGGGTTCGATTCCCACAACATTGTCTGACGCGACAGGTTGTCACTCGGTCTGCGTGTTGTCCTTTTTCCAAAACTATATAATTCATAAATAATTCCCCAAAAAGGGATAAAATCATCAAAAATAACCATAACATAATTTAACCTCAATTTTATCTCATGCCTTTCACTTCAATCATAACATATAGTAACCCATAATTACCTCAAAAGTAAGGATCATATAAACACAAATGGTTCTTTTTAACTATGTCCACAAAAGAAAAGATAACTATTCCATGAATAAAATTTTCCTATATCAAACATCAGGGTTACACATAATATAAAAAGTCTTCTAATGTAACCCCATCATCAAAAGAGACTTAATACTCTTAAGAATTTCACCATAACTCTTAAAGCCCTTATATGTTGACATCTTAATCATTCAACATTCTTCATGATCCATTAACCATTCCTTTCCATCTTATTCCGAAATACCTCTTTCCTACAAACAAAATCATGAATCATATCCTAAGATTCCAAAATAGGAAAACAATAGTCATGAAATAATACATACCTTTGATTGGTCATTGTCAGTTTCTTCATCCTCAATTGGAATGGAATTAGGTATTGGTAAATGAGTATTTGTATGATCTTGGTGATCCCATTCACCAAACATCTTAATGGGAAATGTGTTTGCATAATGACCATGCACACCACATTTAAAACATTCAATTGATCCCTTAGAACGAACTTCTTTCCCTTTCCTCGAGTCAACTGGATGCTTCCATTTTTCCACGGAAGGTTCTTGCTTTATGACCTTCATTTCCACATCTATAGCATATTTCTGTCCCTTTGAAAAATTTTCCTAGGTGTTTCTTTCCACATCTTTGACACATAGGTTTTTGAACACACATACCTTTATGATTATTACCTGTAGTTCCGTAGGGATTTGTTTCTCGCATATATGATGCCTTATAGAAATCACCAAGGTTTAGGTGGTCAATCATAACTCCAGATAGTTGGTTGAGGATAAACACAAGAGTTCTCATTACAGCTCCCATATCATTTAGTTGCTTGCTCAGAAAACTGTCACAGTTTCCTTCACATCCACCGTTACCTTGGTGCCTGCTAGATCCTGCCATTTACTAAAACCAAAAAGGGTCAGTGTGTGTATAAAAACAAAACCATCATGTACTAATGAGGAAGATAAAAAATAAGATATTCTTTCTCATTCACTTTATCTAAAACTATGACTCTGTCTGAAATCCTAACCATTATGGTAATGTCACTTATGCTTAAAGAATACCCTAACCTCTAAAGTTATCTAAACCGACCTCTGATACCAACTATAAGGCCCCAGCCTTAAACCTTACTTAAAATTGAATTAAATGAATAATTAACATTGAGGATCTTTTCAGGTTTTTGGTTTTAGAGAATTAGGACATAACTATAACATCTCAAAAGATTACAAAGTAGTCTTTTCTACTAAATTTCAATAAAATAAAAACTCTTAAAAAGAAACATGTCTAGTTTCATGATTTAGGTAGAAATACTTTCCCTTGATCCCATCCTTGACCCTATTCCACGCTAAGTCCTGTGAAAAACATTTCAAAAACATGGGATGAGCATATAAACTCAGTAAGGGATACACAAAGAATAAAAACTATTAGTTTATCAAAACAAAAAGTAAACCATGTATACTTTATCAAGGTAATACATTTCACCTTTATGAAGTAGTAAAAACTCTTCACTGAATAAAATATCATTACTTACCTTTTTGTAACGAAAGGATTACCATAAAACCCATATAAAGAACACATAACATATATAAAGGTAACTTGGGACATAAACATACTTAAGTGGAATAACCATACGGTCAACTCCCACACATATCACTTAATGTAATAGCCATACGGACAATTTCCATAAATACTTAATGGAATAGCCATACGGCCGAATTCCATACCCAATGCATTGGAGGTTATAACGTAACCACCCGTCCTGGTATTCACGGCACCACCCGTCATATGGTTTATAACGTAACCACCCGTTAAAATGTCCAAGTACCAATATAAAATCAAAAAATATAAAACCAATATAATGGAATGATAACATTTCCACATTTCAATCACAATATATCATAAATATATTGACATAATAGAATTATTTATCAAAACCATTTTCAATACCAAAATAAATAAAAGAGTATATGGTATTTATTTTATTCTAAAAACATTACGTCTTGTTGAGGAAGCCAAAGACCAAATAGTACTCGCGGTGGCGGAAAAGGTCGTTGTCTTTGCGTTCGTTAAAAGAAAAATTCCTTTTGTAGTTTTGTAAAAGGCTTCGTAGAAAAAGATTTTTTTTGTATAAAAGTAAAAGTCAAAGGGGTTTATACACCGTATAAAAGAATGTTGTGTATAAAACGAAATATGCCTCAATGAAAGGAGATTGAGACGAAGTCCCTTACCTCGGGTCTGACTTGAGTCGATCGTTCTTTAACGTCCTGAATAATAAACTTGAGTTAATTTCTACCTGATTAAGAACCTTTTTACAGTTCATTATTCCTTCTATATCACTTATTTCCATGTTATAAACATTATGTAACCATTTATGTTAATAATGTTTGTTTTGTCGATATTTGGTTCTTAAGTCGAAAATGGACTTCTTACAATTACATGTTGTTCATGTGGTCAAAGGTTCTTTATATCTAGAATGACATTCTTGATTTGGATAGCATATATATCATATATATATCCAGCATATACATGTATTTATAATATTACATAATCATTTAGAGGTATGAAATGAAATGCACCGTTCATGGAGACGGTAAGCCGTACGTACACATGAACGCTACTTTCATTTCTTTGTCATATTAATGGAATTAAAAATAAATGAGAGGTATGAATATTTTAATTCCATAATTATATTCATCATTTAGATATATCATTAATTATATATATCTATTATATACATCTACTTTTAATAGTACATTACATTTGGGGATAAGAAATGAAATGTACAGTTCATGGAGACGGTAAGCCGTACGTACGCATGAACGATAATTTCATTTCTATCTCATACTTTAATGGAAAGAAATAATAATGAAATAGAGGTGTATTATATTTCCAGTATAAAATCATATATAATAATTTTAAATCCATCCTTTACATGTCCCACATATGGCATTAACGAATCACATCACTTTGAGGGGGCGATAGTCTGCACTTCCTAAAATGAAGATATCGCGTATACCCATAATGGAAGCCATAAAGGTAAGACACAAATGAAAAATAAAGAAGCTTAAGTAAAACATGAAAATATTATAAATCATATATAAATATAGTGACATCTTAATGGCCAACTTTGAAGGTGTTAAAAGAATGCTGAACAATCCTCTTTTCGGGAGGCATAAATTCCCCATCCACGGAAACAGTATGTTTGTTAACTATTAGATGTAGGTGTGTGTATGTGTAGCTATAATCCTTATAATAAAAACATAATAGTATATTGAGGATACTGGATTTTTAAAAAAAAGAAAAGAATAAAAAGAGTTTAGGGGGTTGGAGAAGCAAAATAAAACAAAAGGACTCAAAAGAAGACATTACCTTAAAATCGGGTAACTCCCTTTGGTTTGAGCTCAAAGGCTTCCTTGGGAAGACTTAATCCCAATGTGAGGATTCAAGGAGTAAGAGAGGGAAGTGGAGAGATAAAATGGGAAGGGGTTGGCTGAGCCAAATGCTTTGGGAGTGTGGGAAAAGAGGTAGAGGTGGGGGCCTTTTATAAGAGGAGAGGAGGGGTACTCTTGGAAAGTAAGAAAATTTTACTTTATTTGAAAATGGTATTCGGATTTAAGAGGTCCAAAATTTATGTGTTTCGAAGATAAGGTGATAAGGGTTCTAAATACACTCATCCAATAGGTTTTTTCCATGTGTAGGTCTTAGAGTTTACATTATCCTTCCATTTTATTTAAATCTTCAAATAATGAGGTTATCACTGCATCATCATGATGTCATAAATAATTTAATTTATTTATTGTCTAAAAAATTATAAAACAAATACTATGATGTAGGAAATCGTTTTATCTTTTCAATTAATATTTATAGTCAAATATCGGATTTGTATAACACCATGTAAAAATTGTTTTAGTAAAACATCTCATGTGTGTGTCATTTTTACTTTAACATTAAATAAAAAGTTATTTATGCCATTTCCCAACCAAAGTGGCTCCATGGGGTCCCCAAGTTTCCCATGGCTTCTCTTAGTCGGCCATGACACATCCAATGAGGTTAGGACATGTGTCATGTTCTTTTCATATTATTAAAACATTATTTTTTCCTTAAACTACACTAATTACCTCTAATCGCGATTAAAAACTTAATAAGTTACTATTCACCAAAAAATTATTTTTATCCCATTGAACCACATTTTACTTCTTAATGACAACCATGTATGTCTTATTTTTGAAATTAAAAACACAGAAGTGGTAAAATTTCATTTAAACGAAAAATCAGCTTTTATAAGTACCACTTAGTGGTTTCACTATTCATCAAAAATTGAAGTTTTTCAGAAAAATCCCAAAAATTCACCCTAAGCTATATTTGATATTCCGAATTCAAAAATGAATTCTATTTTAAAAAATTCACAACATATAAGTCACATTAATTAATTTAATAATTAATTTCCGCTGTCAGAGCAAATACCGTGTTTTTATGAAACAATAAGTATCAAAAGATTGACACTAGTTTAAGTCCGATTTCAGAGTGAAATTAATTCCAATGACCACTATTGGATTTAATGGTAAAAATATTTTCTAATTTAACTTTAAAACCAATTGAAATTATAATCCAATCATATAAATAAATTAGATTAAAAAGTTGTTTTGAATTAAAATACAACATTTTACACTATTCATTAAAAAATGAACTTTATCGAAAAAATACAAAAAATTTACACAAAGTAAAATTTGATGTCCCGATTCTAAAGAAGATTTTTATTTGGTCCAAAAGAATGTATAAGAGTGATATAAAATATATTTAATGACAGTTCTCCATCAAAAGGCGATAAGTGAACCTTTAGTGAAAATTTGGGTATAAAAGCCTAAAATTGAATTCTTTCCGTATATTAAGCCTTTGGATAAATGTAAAAACATTTCAAAAACATATATAATCATATTTTAGTTATTTTAATCTATTCCCTCCAATACAACGGCTACATGTTAACTACCATTTAAAATAATAATATTTTATTATTAGAGTGCAACGTAAGATTCCCAAGAAACTCGTTGTTGCGTATTGAGTACGCCATCGAGCATAGCATCCCCTTTAAAGTTATATTAATATTTGATTCATAAATATAAGTAAATATAAAGATTTAATATTCTTTATTTACCTATGGTGTTACATTAAATAAGTCTATTATATATATAATTTTGTTGATATTTTATTAGTGTATTCAATATGTGTTTTGGTTTTTGTATATGAGAACCTAATTGATAGCAGTTTAATTAGATGATTTTAGGGATCAAACATGTTACATTAATGAGATGATAAATATAGTAAAAAATATATCTATAAACATATATGAATAAATATGAATATAATGTATTATAATTTTATAATTTTTTATTTTCAAATATTCTTCATTAATTGAATGTAAGATCATTTACCATGTATGTAGTTAAACCAACACAAAAATGAACACGTGTTAAAATAATATAAAAGGGTGGTTATGGAGGTGTTTTTTGGAAATAATAAAATTATAATTGATTTATAAGGATGTTATTTTGATAATTTTAATATCTTGAACCATATTTTAATATATTTATATAAATTATAAATATCATAATTAAAAATTAAAAACAATTAAACATAGAGGCAGTAATCCTCACATGTGCATGGTTATAGTTACAATTTTCAAATTTGTAAGAGTGGGTGAAGTCACATATTAAATTGAAATGTATGATTCTTAATTCAATGAAATATATTTTATTAATTAATATTTTAAAAATGAACACTATCCAATAAAGGTGGTAAAAATAAAAAATGTCACTTCATTGAGTTAATTGATGGTATAATGCACTAATTCTTATCTTTTTCGTGGGGGATGGAATAAATTAAATAAATGAGAATCATCTAATTTAAAAATATACGTATGAATATTATACTCATGTAATTGAATTATATGGATGATAATGTATTTCTAAGATAAATACTATGAATAAAATCACCAGAGGAGGTTACACTAACGTGGGATACTAAATTTTTTCCTTGGAAGATCCCTTAATATTAAATGTCATATGAAAACTATCAAGCAATAAATGATTTGAATTAGAGGATATGGATTGAATAGTAATACTTCAGAATAAATTCATGAATGCATTTGATGGATATGTGTATATTTTAATGGTGGTAGTGGTTTCCATATAAAAGTGGATAAAATATTATCTTTTGGAACCACTAACATTTTTTATATTATTTGATTACAATATTCTATGCTCAATGTCTCTAAATATTCAAATTTATTGAATTTGGGTGTATTTGTGTCGATAAATTGAAAAACACTTTTTTTACACATATATTTCACATTTTATATGTGTTACCGATAATTAATTTTTTTACATATTTTTTATATTTATAATTGTTAACTTTATTATCATATATAACACCCCAGGACTTCATGGCACATTTTCCTTTTAATAATAAAATAGCTTATTTTGTATGAAACTTCAAGTTCAAACACACCACATCCAATCAAACTAGCTGTTATGAGCAGTAATAACCTGATTTTGAAATTTTATAAATTTTACCTTTCAAAATAGACTTCATTTTTGGATTCAGAATATCGAAATTATCTTAGGGTGATTTTTTGGAATTTTTATGAAAAAGTCCACCAAGCTCGTGATTGGAAGGGGAATAAAGAGGCTATCAATGTTGAATGCTATAATTTTATAGAAAGGGGGAATTTTGCTAATTAATGTTCTAATATTGGAGGAAACTAACCTCAATAATAGCCATGGGATCAAGACCATGATTATTCTATTACTACTGCTGAGGATGATGCTTCGAAAGATGTGATGGAGGTTCATTTAATGGTTTTTTCAAGTTTGGAAATTGATTTATTTGATCCTGGATCTTCTCATTATTTCATATATTCCTAGTTTGCTAAAAAAGTAGATATTTTTAATTTTACTTAATAGGGGAGTTTTCAGAAAATACACCTAAGGGAAGTATTAGTGAAACAATGTATTTTGAATCAATTCCCATTATAGAATATAAATGTTCTCTATCTGCCGATCTCATCGTCATACCCATGATTGAATTTGATATAATCATTGGTCTGGATTTCCTTTTGGACCATGATGAAAAAATGTATTACAAGAATAAGGAGGTTACAATTCTCGATGATGATAAGGAGAAAATTATCTTTAGAGCAGAAACATCACCACCTAATTCTTATCTAGATATACCCCATGTAACTCAACTAAATTTAATTATTTTAGAGGGAGATAATTAAATAATTATATTAGAGTAAAATAATGATCGAATAGAGGAAATACCTATTGTGCAAGTATATGTTGATGTATTTTTAGAATATTTACTAGGACATCCTCTAGAATGAGAAATTGAGTTTTCCATTGTTTTAATTACTAGTTCTAGTCCCATATCAAAGTCCCCTTTTATAATGGCCACTATGGAATTAGTGTAACTAAAGAAAAAACTATTGTAATTGAGTAATTAAATACATAATCTCTATATTGTTTCTTCAGGGGAGCATATGTTCTTTTTTTTAAGAAGAATGATAGATCTATGAGGTCGTGCATTGACTACATGGAAATCAATGATATAACAACAATGAATCATTACCTCCTACCTCACATTGATGATTTATTTGACCAACATAATAGTGCACGATATTTTTCAAAGATTGACCATTTATCTAGATATCATCATTTGTGTGTGAAGAAGGGAGACATTCTGAAAATAGCATTTCGAACCAGGTAGGGGCATTATAAGTTTACAATAATGCCTTTTTGGTTGACTAATTCACCCTATGTCTTCCTGGATATAATGAATATATTTTTCATGTAATATCATGAATAATTTGTAGAGGAATTTAATGATGATATCTTGGTATACTCCAAATTAAATGATGATAATAAAAATAAATTGGGCTTTATTGTAATGAATCTTAGAAGAAATGAATTATATGGGAAATTTAGCAAGTGTGAATTATGGCTTCAATATATTTCTTTTATTGGCCACATTGTCTCTAAGGATGGAATATCTATTGATCCTTCAATGACCAAGGCAATATAATAATGGCCAGCACTGGAGATTATAACTAAGGTACATGGTTTTATTGGTTTAGAAGGTTATTATCGATGTTTCATCCAGAATGTTTCCCAATTGGATGACCCATTAAAAAAGCTCACATGTAAAGGGGATAAATTTGTTGGGAAAAATAGTTTAAGAATGGTTTGAAGAACTAAATAGAAGAATGGTTAATGATATTATATTGACACTACCATCAAGGAATTATGAGTTTGATATTTATAGTGATTCATAAATGAAATGACTGGGTTGTGTCCCAATATAGAATGATAGAGTAATTTCCTATCCATCACGATAGCTAAAAATTCATGAGGAAAACTATCCTAATCATGATCATGAGTTAGAAGCTGTAATATTTTCATTGAAGATACTGATACATTATCTCTATGGTGAAAATTTTTAGATATATACCCATCATAAGAGTTTGCAGTATATTTTCTCATAGATATATCTCAACATGAGGAAAAGGAGACATCTTGAAATATTCAAGGATTATGATTGCATTATATACTACCACCAGGGGAAGGAAAATAAGTAGGCAGATGCAATGAGTAGAAATAGTCATGGAGTTTTGTATAAGATGAGAGTTCAAAGGGATCCTATTTTCAAGGATCTAGTGAAAATGGATATGGGAATAATCATGTAAGTTGAAACGTCAATACATTATTAAATGGTTTCCAAACTATCCGTAATAGAAAAGATAAAAAGTTCTCAGGATGATGATGAAGAGTTTTAAGATGAAAATTAAATCTATGAATGAAGGGAGATTGAGTGACTTTATATATGAAGATGGGATTTTGAAATTTGTGAAGACTCATTATGTTCTCGATATACATGATCTAAATAGGGAATTGATAGATGATGATCATAGCTCCAATTTAAATATACACCAGGGATAGAAATATGTATGGTTTGTCAACAAGTGAAATCTGGAAGGCAACATATGGTAGTATTTATGAAACCTCTTCCCATACAATAGTGGAAATGGGATAATATTACGATGGACTTCGTCAAGGTGCTCCAAAGAAAGCAAGAAGAAATGATGAAATCTGGGTCATTATTGATCATCTTACCAAGTCAGTACATATTCATGATATATGAGAAGATTTTCCAATCGAAAGTTTGGAAACAATTTATATGAATGATGTTGTAAGACACCATCGTGTACCCCTGTCTATTGTTTCTAATCGTGATCCCCATTTTACATCATGATTTTGGAAAATCTTCTGAAGGACCTGGATACAAAACGTCGTTTGAGCACTGCCTACCACCCTCAAAACAATGGACAATCAGAACAGACTATTCTAACCTTATAAGACATGTTGAGATCTTTCTCACTTGACTTTCAATGTATGTGGGATAAATATTTACCTCAAGATAAATTTTCTTATAATAAGTGTTTTCATTCAAGTATTCAGATGGAACCATATGACACATCATATGGAAAGAGATGTCTCATAAAAAAATTTTGTGTTGATGTTGTTGAAATAAAACACGTTGTCCCAAAACTTATTGAGGAAATGATGGAAAAGGTGAAGGTTATTTAAACCCACATCAAAGTAGCACAAAGTTGGCAGAAAATCAATACCGATAGCTGAAGGATAGATTTGTTACTTCAGGTAGGAGATCATGTTTTAATGAAGTTAACATTATGGAAGGGAGTTATATGATTTGGTATGAATGGTAAATTATGTATTATGTACATCAGACATTTTTAAATTCTAAAACGAATTGGGGCTATAGCTTACCATTTAGAAATTCCACCAAGTCTCTCTAAAATTATTGATGTGTTCCATATATCACTATTGATAAAATACATGCCTATACCAACCCATGTACATACATATGATGAAATTGAACTAGAACATGATTTATCGTTTTGTGAAGATCCTGTCAAAAATCATGATACCAGAGAACAAGTGCTGAGAGACGAGATGACTCATCTAGTACATGTTCAATCGAGAAGTCCTATGATGGAAGTGGAAACTTGGGAACCCGAGGAAAATATGATGAAGAACTACCCAAATAATTTTATGAAGTAATATTCTAAAAATTTCAAGGTCAAAATTAATTAAGGAGGGGAGGAAGTAATTTCGCAAGCTTCCACGATACCTTTTCCTTTTAAAAATAAACTATCTTGTGTCGTACGCAACTTCGAGTTCAAACACACCACAACGAATCAATATAGATGTTATGAATAATAATACCCACTTTTTAAAATTTTATAAATTTTATCATTAAAAATTGACTTCATTTTTGGATTTGTAAAATCTAAATTATCTTAGATTTAATTTTTGGTATTTTTTTGAAAAAATTCAGTTATTGATGAAAAGTATAAGACACTTATTTATTGTTTAAAACTAACATTTTAATTAAATATATAATTTTTTTATTTAAATTCGTTATAGGTAAAAATATATACATAATACCTATATATTTTCTGTTTAATTAATTGGATTCATCTTATAATATGTTTAGACATATAAAATGTTATTGAACATTTTACCGTCTTTTACACACATTCTAGGATCATTTGAAAATTTGGATAATAATTTTTTTTCCACTTCTGTGAGTTTTATTTAAAAAATCAGAGTCACACAGTAGACAACATTAAGTAAAATGTGGTTCAATAAGAAAAATATTATTTTTGGTGAATAATATCTTTTTACTTTTATTTACCATGATTAAAATTAAATACGGTAATTAAGGGTATTAATGATAATATTATTACATTAAAACATTTCCTCATTTATTTGGATATGTGTAATTATATCAAAAAAACCATAGAAATAAAATATGATCCATTATGTCCACATTGATTAGATTAGGACAATTAATATTATTTTATTTACTGAAGCGTCAAATGAGTTAAATTCAATGTTTAATAACTAAACCATTTTTAATATTGGTATACACACAATATATATTCAACTATAAATATTTATTATAAATCTAAAAATATTATTTATATAATGGAATTTGATTTATAATTTTTAATGTTAAATAATAATATTTATTTATAACACAATGATGACGCAGTAATTACCTTATTAATGAATGATTAAAATAATTGATATTATAAATATTATAATAAATATAAATGACCAAATTTAATGAATTGAACTAATTTTCTAGGTTAATATGACATTTTAGGGTAGATGAAATGATTTTTTTTCATGGTATTAATGCTGTTATATATTAAATAAAAACAAAATTCCAAATAGTGTAAAAATTTACATAAAAGAATTTTTTTTAAAAAAATATTTTATTAAGTGGTATTATATTCCAAAAAATATAAATTTCATCCAAATGTCTTAAATAATATTACATATGCCATTAATGAACTACCGGGGGTTCAATTTAATGTTTATAATATGTTTATTAACCATATAATAAAAACATATGAAGAGACATGGTAAGTGTCAAACTATTTAACTAAGAGTTTAATTGAAATGAAATGGTTAATTTGATGACCTAAACCAGTTTAAAACATATTTGATGAGACTTTTTTGACTCATACCCTCCTTAAACTTTAAATAATTCTTTTTTAATCCATTATAAACTGAATATTATTTAATTATAAAATAATATTTCAATCATTTCCTAATGTGACCCTCACCTCTCTTATAAAAGGACACTTCCACTTTTATCAAATTAAAACTTTCAAATCCATTTGGCTAAGACAAACCCTGACCATATATCCTCTCAATCTTCTTCACATAATTCTAGAGAACTTACTTTAGTATGAAAGCCATCCAATGGGGCCCTTTAGATTAAATCAAATGGAAGAACTTGAAGAAGTGGTAAATATTTCATTACCTCTTTCAAGTTTATTTCTTCTTCCTCTAACTATTTAATTAATTTTTCCCTTATAAAATATTAAATCCATTATCTTGTATATATTATGATGTTATTATAAAAAATGTACAACAATATTCACTTTTCTATCCATCCTATAATTGAAAATGTCACCATACATGCGTACGTACAGATTATCGTCTCCACGTCGTGGTGAAGTTTATTATTCAAATACTTCATCATTTGAATGGGTGTAATAATGAGTATAAATGATGAAATTAATATATATAACAAGAAATTGATTCTGTATTTATTATATACCATCCAATTATATATTATTTTAATATCAATAGAATTATATTTTCTCTCGTGCATGCATACAGATTTATGTCTCAGCGAACGTGATGAGATTCGTTCCCTATCGTATCCATTCAAAACTAATTTTCATTTTCTGATTAAAAATAATATTTACAACTTAATATAATTCTGAATATTAATAATATAAATCCTATCCATATCCACTGTTACTTATGTAACAATATATATAATTGAAAAAGAATCATTTAACACCCGAAATGATGATAATACTGAAATATCATTAACAAAGCAATATTGGATGATCATATATGATATCAAAATTACGTATATTTTTTTGAATAATTTAATAAAAATTATTTAACTATTAAAAAGTAGGTTAACATAAACTCGAACAAAGAAAAGTACAAGGTATGGGTTAATTGCCCAATCCCTTTATTATTCGAGGCTATTTTTATGTAAATATCTACTGAGACTTCTTTATCATCCACGTCCGTGTTTTGTAAAAAATGTATTTCATAACATTTTTACTATTTAAAAGACAGTGGGTTAATGTAATTGATACCCTTATTTGACATTATATATTTTTAAAGGAATCGTTCCCTCATTTTCCAAATAAGGTACTTATGACTTTTTCGACAAAATTATGGTAAAGAATGTTTATTAACATATACAGCGAGTCCAACTATTTTCTATCATTATAAAATCATCGATGATTCCCTTACAAGATTAAAAATATTTTATCAAAATAAATGTTTTTATAATTACATGAATTCTAAATGATTTCAAAATAGAAAGAGATATTTCTCTCAAAATGTTTTGATTTCATCTATGTCAACATGTTTTAATGAATTTTAAGTTGATTTGAAGTTGATTAGTTATGATGAAAACATCATTATTTTATTCAACGTTTTCTGATATGTTCAGTTGTGGATGTGTTATTTTTAAACCATTAGTGGTTTATGGATAAATTATTTACATTTAGTATTCTAGTTTTAATATGAATGTTTATGGAATGTTTAATCCTTTTTTATATGAGGAATACATTAAGAATAACAAGTGACAGGTGGAGCGTGCTATAGATCCTCGATTCATTGGTAGGTCTCATGAGTCAAACTAGTGTCATGGAAAAAGGCCTTGAAAAAATCTTATTTTTATTCATGGCATAAGGCCTTGACTATGTGGGTATGACGTCTGGCATTATGCATTCCGTCATTATGAATGAGGCTATTGATATTTCATGTTATTATTAGACTAGTAGAATATCAATGTGAATAAGTAAATAGAATTATTTTATTTTTTGTTTTCCATATTATATATAAGTTCATGTTTAAAATGATTTTGTATTAGTCTTTCATTTCCTTAAATATTTAATATTATTTATGAAAGGTTATGCTATATTGTTATCCTTAATGAGCATCTGGGTTGATCCCTTTCTATGTTTTATTTTTTCATGGATGTGAAGATGTATATTATGACTGACCTAAAGGGATTGTCTATGGGACATGAATGCGGTCATGGGAGACTATGTTGTTGTAGCTTTTCATTTAATAATATAATGTAAAACTTATGAAGGTATATATTATTTACAAGGCTAATAAACTAATCGGTATTTCAAGACTTGTTCATTTGTGATCATGCCAATGTCATGTAATAATGCAACGACCCTGGGTAACTAGGTTCTGGGCGTTAAATCCTATGTTATTTCATTATTGATTAAAAATATTAAAAAACTAATATAGAAAAATATGTTTTTCATGTAAATTATCATATCTTCTATTTAATGTAAATAATTTTTTTATAATATTAAACTATCATTCTTTTTGAAAAAAAAATGTGTTAAAAAAAATATTACGTGAAAAATATAGTTAGACAATTGTCCATTATAAATAATAAATTTTATTTATTATTAATTAAATTAATGTTCATATAATATTTCATAACATTATTAATAATTTATATTAATTTTTTAAAGTATTTCAATTTTATTTAGTTGTAAAAAATACTAAGTATTAATAAAAAAACAAATTTTTCATCATTATCAAGGGAATTTTCATTTATCCAAATTATTTAAATTAAATATCTAATATTAAAATTGACTATATTTAATAATTTTTGTATAATATTATTTATAAATATTCATTTATCAAATATATCTCATATATGTTGGAATATTAATCATAACAATAGTGTGTGTATCATGATGAAAGCAATTAAAAAAAATATTTTTAAAGTAGAAAATGATGATTATTAGAATAAAGTACAAATTGCATTGCGTCTAATGAATTTACAAAATTATTAAATTTTAATAAGTAATCAATTGATAATAAATGAAATAAAAATATTTATGTCATCATGATATAATTATTTTGACAAAACAAGTAATAAATTGTTATTATATAAATTACAGATTAATTTTCAACAATTTGACCATGAATTTATAAATAAAAAATATAAATTAAAAATCATTAATTAAAAAAATATTAATATTTTATAATATTTCTTCCAAAATGTTCAATGTTTTATATAATATAATAAGATCATAAATTTGATGATAGTGGTCGATATTTTCACCATTCACATGAAAACAAATTATTTTTGATAAATAATAAAAACTAATTAAAATGTAACATTATTTAGTTGAACTAAAAAATTTATTATAATTCCGGAAACATATATTAAAAATATTAAAAAAACATATAAAAAATACATAATTTAAATAAAATTAATTTTGATTAAAAATGAAATTTTAAATGTTATGTAATATTAGTTTTTTAAAATTTAAATAAAATAATACTTAATTATTTACATTAGTAGTGTTTATTGTTGTATCATAATTCATTTCATCTTAATATGTTGTGGGTTTTAAAGTATAGTGTATCTTATGGAAAATTTGATTGATTATATTTTTTATTTTAAATGATCCAAAACATTGATTCATTACATTCTTACCCTTAACAAAATTGTTTCCCAGAAAATTTAGTTATTACCCAATGAAAATGATAGGATATGGTTTTCTTGACATATTAATTTTTATAGATAAAAATTTCAAGATGAAATTTACCATAAAATTTAAATCATGTCCAAAAAACTAGTCTTTCATCATACAACAATTATTATTTACGATATAATCATGTATTCTCGAGAGTATACATTCCCCAAAATTATATATGTCTCCATGTCAAAAAAACAAAAAGTAAAATTCTGTATTACTCTAGATCTTATCTAGGTAATTAATTCTAAAATTTTATTTTGAAAAACATCATCAAATAATATACAATTTAATATATACCATAATATAATAAATGAGATTTAATTCACCAAATCTGTATTGTCATTAATCCCAAGGATATCAATACTTCATAATATACATATTCGAAATTAATAAAACAATTATTATATCTAAAATAATTAGTTCATAACATATAACTAATCTATCTATTAAACACATGTTCATTAATATTTATCATTGAACATTATATCTTTTCATAAAATACTTTCTGAATTTCATTGATACAATTTTTATATGATTTTAAAACATTGATAAAAAACTACTAATGTAAAATCATTTTATGAAACACATAACACACGTAAAATTTAAAAACATACAATAATATCATAAATTCATTTCACATTGGTAATTAACATATCATAGACAATCACTGTTTTATTTATTTTATGATAAAACCCTTCTTTCTTCAGGTACAATAAGCACCTGGGGAGACAAATGTCTGATTGAATATCTCTATATTATAAACATAAAATTGGTGTATACACCATTTAGAGGGATTTATATGGAGAATTATTTAACTTGAGTTTAATATAATTATATATATAAAAAATTATATGACTAAAGTAATATTATTTGTGTTATTTAATGAATAGTGTTTGGAATACAATGAACATAATGAGCATTAAATATTCACCCAAGACAATATGTTTCTTAAGATTATTTATAAAATAAAATATTCTAAAATAAATTATCCAATTTGTATTTAAATTTTGTATAATTCAAATGGTTAGGAGACCTTAGCCTATGGGGATGATAATGAAAACTCTTTATTACAATTATATAAAACAAATTTGGTCGCATTGTCTTATAAAAATCATGTTCTTTTAGAACATTACCATTTGAAATAGGCATTCATTTTAGTATTATGAAATTTTTTTTGGAAATGAATTATCATTTTTTGTGGTTATGTATGAAACAATATATTTTCGATTCTGTAATGAAATGGAAAAAAATTTCATTATGCAATGTCTAAACATCAAAGACCTATTTTTATGCATCAATATATGGTTTTACATGTATTGAAGTGGTAAATTTTTTATTCTTACATTTCTATTGGTCTACTAAGGAATCAGTTTATGAAAAATGTCATTTGGGTGACTATGGATGAACTCACTATGTTGGTAAAAATACTTCCACTCATATTGTCCAAAATCATAGAGGATTATGATATTTTATTTCTTCTATTGTGGTCAACTTATCATGGATTTGTAGATTTGATTGTCTATAATAGAGATCATCGACTAATATACCAATATTAGTGTTCAATGTAAATGTTACATAGAAATAAATTGGTAATCAAAATGACATATAATCCATCAAATATTAGATAGTTATAATATGAAAATCATATATTTAAATATATCATATGAGAAGGAATCATGGAATTTTTTGGACTAATGGGATGATTCTAAGACAAAGGTGAAATTTTCCTATAATTAGTAATATTAGGTAATGTTAAATAAGGGAATATTTGAGGAATTATTGGAAATTAATTATCATGGTTAATAATGTTATTTTTAAATAAAATAACTATCATCGATAACACCGACTCTTGTTCATTATAATATATGTAATAGTAAATTGATGTGAACGAAGATAGATACATCATAGAGCTTATGTAAATTATATATCAAACATTATCATTTACATTTATTATTCAACATTAGTGTCCATATATCCTTTAATGTTCCACTAAGTCATGGATATCCACACATGAGAAGGAATGTGCAGTTGTACCAATGGCATGTCAGGAAATTTATATTTTTATGACATGTTGAAAATGTTTTCTAAATGTTTTCCCTTTGAATGAAATTCAATTATTTATCTAATATCTTTCATGTACCAATCATAAATAAATATATCACAGAACCGTATCATGTTATCACTTGAAACTATTTTACATTTGAATCACATGTGACATTAATCCGTGAACATTAATGAATAAATGATTTATTTGAGAATGGATATTAGGAAAGATATATTTATTTCATAAGAGTAATATGGAATCATGAAAATATCAAAGTACAATCATGGAATATATGGAAGTTTATATTGGAGTAGTGTCCTGATTTTTTCAAATTAACTATATTATCTATATTTTTGGAATGTAATGCTCATTTTTGGGTAGAATATATCACCCATAGTTTGTGAAAAATAAATATTTTATAAATATTTTATTATTTTTGGAGTTCAAGAATAACTATTTCAAGAATTTAAGGGAGATATAGAAAATAAAATAAAACATATATCTATAGGGATTGTTAAAATGATGAATAATTACATATTATACAAGATAGTTTGGATAGACACTGTGAGTCTCTTTGAAGGTGTGAAATGGTTTCATAGGTGAATGTATTAGTAATGTGAGATCTATTCAGGATTTGACATATTTTATATAATTTTATTATTAGGTGAATAATTTTTTATCTATTAGAAAAATAAATGATTCACTATGTGAGTCTATATTTCACATCACTAATTATGTTGAGTCTATCATGTTTTTAAATTAACTTACCTTATAATTCATGTATGTAAAACTATGCATTATCTCAAACTCTATCCCATAAATATGATATTTTAAAATATGTTATCAATTAAGAGTCTTAAACAATTATTTATTAAGAGTTTATTTTTCAAAATCAATTGTTTAGTAATGGATACAAAATGGAAACATGTTTTATCTATTCGAGGTACGAATTTTCTCATCATTGATCTTTTATTTATATGAAATTCATCACTATTTTACAAAAATCTCTTCTACTTTTCAATGAAAATACTAATTTGAATCATTATTGGATTTCCCATGCAATTTTTTTATTTTGAGACTGGGTAGTTGGTGTTTCCCATAATTTTTTTGAAAAAATGTGAAAAATGGTATATAAAATGAATCATTTTATTGAATAATTTTATATACATAACTAGTTTTTGTGTAATGAGAATTATGGGACAATTAGTTTCTTTATGTTCAATATTTTCATTATATACATAATTTTTTAAAGAGACATAGTGTTGATTTCCTTCTAGGAAGCCACACAACTGTTACACGCAAAGTGATGTATTGGTGGATAATGTATCAATACTCATGAAAAATAAAATAACATTAAACAATAAGGTTTGTGTTTGAATATGGGATTACATATATGATTTTGAAATTTTTAAATTTAAATAATTTATTATGTAATATAAAATGAAACATCTATTTTAGTTAATCATCATTATTAAAACCTAATGGTCGACATTATTTCTTTTCATGGATACTATTATATTCTATTGATATCCATATTATATCGATTATATCATTTGTTATTCATGGTTAATAGTCATAGTGGGATTTTGGAGAAGCCTTTTAGGTGTCTATTATTTTGTATTATAACCGACCACAGTATAATATGATGACTATTTTTTGTGATACAAGAAAGAGGATAGTTTCTTTTTTATTTAGTAGGGACCCCTTATGTTAATATCTTTTTTGATAGAGTTAGAGTTTTTGAGTTTACTTATATGTTTTATGGTCGGTTATAACATGTTAAGACACCAATACAATAATTAATATTTTTACTATTTATTTATTACACTTTTATCTTATTAATTTAATACTAATTTTTTATTATTTTATTGAGTTATATGTTTTCTTTATTAGGGATCATATAATTATTTTTTATTATGTTATCATATTTGGTTTTCTTTTTTAAAAATGGAAAATCATCCCATAATTTTAAGGTAATTCCAAATCATTGATTACAATATTTGTTTTCCCTGGGATGTCACCTATGGATGGTTGAACCATGACTCTTTCTAGGGAATTGGATATGGACAAGATGTTACAAGGATCGTGTTTTTTCCAACCCATGTGGTGATCATATGAATTCAATTTATTCATGTCATAGGGATTATTCTCATGGTTAGTATATGGATTCCTAGACCATGTTTACTAAATATTTTGTGGGAAAATATAAATTACAAAACTCAATTAAAAGCATGAATCAGGAACATAACTATAAATATTCATCAATTAACCATAGTTCATTACTTCTATAAATTACATTGGGTATTATTTCAATATTATTACATCCATTGATTGATTACATTTGATCAGATATAAAATTATCTACTAAATAGTAGGTATGATCTATATTCTTATTCACTCTCATTGATTCAATAAATTTATCTTAAGAGGAACATTAGATCAAGAATTTTAATTCATAAACTATTGGTAATATATAGTTTTTATTATTAATATCTGCTATTAATTTAACCAATTCATCTGGATTCCATGATCATTGTAATCCTGTGTGAATTATTTATGATACGACATTTTAAAGGCATGTTGCTTCATTTCAATATTCAAATTCTCCAAAAACATGGAAGTAGATAATCACATAAGTTAATATGTTAATATTTTTTTAAAAAATAATTATAAAAGTGTACATAAAAATATATTTTCATTGTTAGTTATAAAAAATTATGATAGGGAGATTTCGACAATTGGTTGGGTCAAGCGATATAGTTAAACTAGTTTTGAAAATAATTTTTTTAAATATGAAGCTAACATAACATTGGGTGTGTGTGTTTTCATATGCATATAAGTATACATATGTGGGTTATATATTGATGTGGTTATAATCATGTATTATATTGGATTATTATACTAACTACAGTCTATTAATTAGTGGGACAAAAATCACTTATATGTTATATTGTTTAATAGTGACCTTCAAGAAATGGTTCTACTAGTTGGTGTTATATATAGTTGCGTGGTTTCATTATTTTTCCATTTTATGGAGTTAATTAATTATATATATATATCTTATGTACTAGTTTTGATGATTCATGCAATCTTTATTGTTAAATAATATATGTTCTATCTTTATCATATTTTAGTTTCATTTAAGGGAAGTCTTACGGTTTACATAATGGGTTGTATAGTCACCCCATCATATTTACTATACAAAATATGTTAATTTAATTTCACATGATATAATTAAATAAAATGTTTCATGTTTAACCTTTAAAGATACATGATTCTGTGAACATAAATTTCAATAATTGTACATTGTGGTAGCTATCATGTTTTTACAATTTTATTGGTTCTAACATGTCTCCATAGGTCTCTTGTCATGATTATTATTTTACCATAGTCTTTTTTTCATATTATTTTAGAAACATTATTTTTTTAATCACTCAATGTTAAAATGCTTTTTTATGGTCATAAATTAGGTGATATTTTGTATTTTTATCATTCATTATGTAGTTCTATTTTCAATTTGATCATTTTTGCAAAAAACCATCCCACATATATTTTATAATCTCATAAAATATATTTTTAGCTACATATTTCATGGGGATGTAATATATGGTTATTATAATTTTGATCATTCCAAATCCAAAAGGTTTAGTTGGTGTAATTCCCTATACCTATAATACCATATCCAGTGAATAAAACGCACATTATAAACACCATCATTAATAACATAAATAGATTATCAACTAGAATTATCTATTATTTAAATAAAATAATGAAAATATATAATTACATATGTTATCACGTTCTTTTTTGATTATTAATTTAGACAAAAAGGCCAATTAATTGAAAAAAATGTATTTCCTTTCTAAACAATTGGACGTATTTTTCATTACTATGTCAACAAATAAAAATTATACAATAGAAATTCTATTAGACATGTCTTCTGTGATGATTTATATAAATACATTTTGAAATTGGGACATAATAAGGGGTGAACCCAAACGACCATGAGGGTTAAAATACAATCTATTTAATCATGAAATTAATATTATAGTATGAGTAAGTAATAAACATAATTACATTGTTAATATAAATTACGAGATTAATGTCTATGTGTATAAAAACATAAATTAATTTACCAAAAAGCTAATAATAACTATATCTATAGTGATGGGACATATTATTATGGAAATTTATTTCATAAATTCAAGGATATAGTCAAGACATTCTTTATGTCACCATTATCATAGTGAATATATCATGTCGAACATTGAAAAAATATTATAAATACCATTAATTAATTTTTTACTAATTCCTACTAATGAATAATGTGGACCTATATTATAAGACAACAGTCATCACTGTTTATATGAATTTAATCATCACATTATTAAATAAATAACCAATTTATTTTTATCAAGGAAACATATCATCTATATTTTATCAACAACATACATACCACCAATAAATATTCCCATATTAAAAAAATGAAAAAATGATCACAAATACTCTATGGAAATAATGTTGGTGGTTATTAAAGAAATTTTTAACAAGCATGACTAATCAATGAACAATAAAATTGGAACAATAAATATAAATATAATTAATAAATCCCAAATCAAATAATTTATTAACTTTCTATGTAAGATTCCCCTATTCTTGAAACCATATGAATTTGTGGTATAAAATTATTTCAATAATCACAATAATTAATCAACGTATGAAATAATATTGATCATTCTTAAATCAATGTATTTATAAATAGGATATCTATAAAGAAAATTCAATGCTAAAAATTTATTTTAAATCATGTTTTATTGTTAGGCATGTAAAATGAAGTAATTGTCCGTATAATTGATAAAAATGAATTGTACATAAACCATATTGAGAAATAGAATTGACCTTTATAGAAAAATATATCTCTATTATAATAAATAAATCTCAAAATGATGATTAAAAAGATTACGGACATCCTTGAAAAATAATTATTCAAATGATATCATGAAAGAATCGATCATGAATCATATACTCTGGAAACATGAGTTCAATCCCGCATACATTATATATAATATTATTTAACATGGAATAAAACATATAATATTATTCCAATGAGTTTAAATTATTCTAAATATAAAATTTAATATAGGGGTGAAAACATATATGTTATTTTAGAAAACAAATTATAAAACATCAAATAAAAACAAATGCTTCACTTTGAAAATTTAATTTTATCATATGACGTGAAAAGTTTCACGTTCAACCTTTAAGGATACACAATTCTTTGAGCATAAATTTCTATAATTATAGATTGTGGTGGCTATCATGTTTTTACAATTTTATTGGTTCCAACATGTCTCCATAGGTCTCATATCATGATTATTATTTTACCATAGTCTTATTTCCATATTATTTTCAAAACATTATTTTTTTAATCACTCACTATTAATATTCTTTTTTATGGGTAAAATTGGGAGTTATTTTTTATTTTTATCATTTGTTATATAGTTCTATTTTCAATTTGATCATATTTTAAAAAAATAATCACACAAATATTTTATAATCTCATAAAATATATTATTAGCCACATATTCCTTGGGGATGTAATATATGGTTATTGTTATTTTGATCATTCCCAATCCAATGAGTTCTATTGGTGTAATTACCTAGACATATAATACCATATCCAGTTGGATGTGATTCTGGATCATGTTTTGGATCTGGGTTTTGTGATTTGGGGTTGGCTTACTCTGACTTTGCGGTAGTGACATGGTTTGTTGTGGCAGTTCATTTCATTCAGATGGTTTTTTTTTGTGAATTTTTCATGGGGGAAAGATCCAAGTTGTTTTTGTTGTTTGGTCGAATTTGTGATGATTATTCAGTATAGTCATTTATTCTTTTTGATGTGTGGAAGGAATTTTGAGGGTTCTGCGCTGTGGAACTGCAGTCCTTGTGGCATGACAACCAGTTCCCCTACAGTGGTTCTCCATAAGATGTTGATTTTTCCCCATCCATTTCTATTTGGATTTGGTAGTTTGAAACGGTATGACAATTGCCATCCATCCCAGCCCATGCAGTCCTGTAGTATGCAAATTGCCGAGTAGTGATGTGATTGTGAATCTAGGTATTGCTGTGATTGATGATAGAGAGGGGTTATCTTTGAATTGAATTTGGTTGTTTTTTGGATTGTAGTCTTGGATTGTGGGGGAATATTTGAATGTTTTAAGTGCCAATTTTCATGTTGACTTCCCACTTAAATGGGGATTATGCTAATAAAGAAAATTAATTTTCAGTTAGTGAATGATACACAAATTATAAACACCATCATTAATAACATTAATATATTATCAATTAGGATTATCTATTAATTAAATAAAATAATAATAATATATAATTAAATTAGATATCAAGTTATTTTATGATTATTTATTTAGATAAATAGGGAAAATCATTGAAAAAATGTCACTTTACTTTCTAAATAGTTCGACATATTTTTCTTTACTACGTCAACAAAATAATTTATACACAAGAAATACTATTAGACATCTCTGGTGTGATGATTTTTATCAATAAATTTTGAAATTGGTACATAATAAGGGCTGAACCCAAATGATCATTAGGGTTAAAATAAAATCTACATAGTCATGGAATTAATATTATTTTACGAGTTCGTAATCAACATAATTAAATTATTAATATATATTATGAGATTAATGTCTTTATGTATAAAAACATAAATATATCTTCCAAAAAGCTAGTAATTACTACATTTATAGTGATGGGACATATAATTATTGAAATATATTACATACCTTCATGGATATAGTCAATACATTCTTCATGTAACCATTATCATAGTGAATATATCATATCGAACTATGAAAAAATATTATAAATACAATAAATTAATTTTTTAATGATTCCTACTAATGAATCACGTGGACCTATATTATAGGACCACAATCATCATTGTTTATCTGAAATTTAATCATCACATGATTAAATAAATAACAAATATATTTTTATCAATGAAAATAATCATCTATATTTTATTAACAATATATATTCCACCAATACATTTTCCAATATTATTAAAAAAAATGATCACATATAGTCTAAGGAAATAAGGTCGGTGGTTATTAAATACATTTTTAAAAATCATGAGTAATCAATGATGAATAAAATTGGAATAATAAATATACATGTAGTCAATAAATCCCAAATCAGACAATGTATTAACTTTCTATGTAATATTTACCTATTCTAGAAACCATATGAATTAGTGGTATAAAATTGTGTCAATAATCTCCATAATAAATCAATGTATGGAATAATATTGATCATGGTTCAATAAATGTATTTATAAATAGGATATCAATAATGAAAATTCAATGCCAAAAAATTATTTTAAATCATGTTTTATCATAAGGCATGTAAAATGAACCAATTGACCGTATAATTGATAAAAATGAATTGCACATAAACCATATTTAGAAATAGAGTTGACTATTATAGAAAAATATATCCTTATTATAATAATGAAATTTTAGAATGATGTTGACATAGATTAAGAGCATCCTTAAAAAATAGCTATTCAAATGATATCAGGAAGTAATCGATAATGAAACATATACTCAAGAAACATGAGTTCAATCCCTCACACATTATATATATTATTATTTATAATGAAATAAAACGTATAATAATATTCCAATGATTGTAAATTATTCTAAATATAAAATTTAATATAGGGGTGAAATCATATATGTTATTTTAGAAAACTATTCATAAAACATCATAAAAAAATTCTTCACTTTAAAAATTTAATTTTATCATATGATGTGATTTATTATAATAATAATTATTTTAAAAAGAATATTTATTAATGGATCATTGAAAATTACATAAATTATTTATTGTTAATTTTGATCCTATATAAAATATTTAATTATAATTTTACCCTTTTTAATTAATTGATATTATCATTATTGGAGGCCATAACAATATAATGAATAAAAAAATATATTACTAATAAATATTTTTTCTAACTAAATTATATTTACGACTAGTTAAAATGATAATTAATTTATTGAGAACCCACTCATGGAAGAAAAATTTTAATGATAAACAATTATATATCAACAAGATAATATTTATGTCATCAATAACTATTATAGGAGCCATACTCTATGAAGGATGAATCATTTGAAATTATTTTTAGGTGAAAAAATTAAAACAATAAGATAAATCCATGTAATATAATAAATTGTTATTATGTAAACAATATATATGAAATTATTTAAATAGAATGTCCATAAATCTATAATTGGAAAATATGTTTCAAAAATATCTTATCACATATGTAATTGTTGATTCAAATGAAATATGATAAAAATTTCATTAATTGGGGGTGTATATACAATTATTAACAGGTAAATATATTATATAACATTATTGATATAAAAATTCAATTAGAAACTATGCAATGATAGATTAATAAATGACATGTATCTTTTCTCAGAGAATCTTTATATTGACCATGAAATCCCAAAAAACAAGGGCTAAATATTAATCAAGCTACCTGAAAGACACGACAATAAATTTGACTCTATATACAATGTATAAAAGGAGTACATGATATGATATTTCTAATTTTTATTATATAAATGTTCAAAATGAAATTAGGCCCATTATTACAAAAATTTCATAATGAAGTGCTTTTACATTTAATAATTCATAATTTGTATATCTATTTCCATGAATACCCTATATCCTACTATATAATATAATATCTTTCATAATAGATTTATTAATACATATATATGAAAAACCCCAAAATTTCTAATAGAGAAACTTATGTCTGATAGTGATAATGACACACTACACCAGGCTCTTAATGGAATATAATACCTCAAGAATTTATAATATATTCAAGACTATAAAATAATTTAAATTTATTTTGGATCATGAAATGAATTTGACCCAACGTGAGTTTATGTTTCACATAACAATGAGTTTGTTAAATGGAATGCATTACATGAATGACAGATTTATAACCAGAAAAAAAATATTAACTATTACCATTTAATATAATTCAATATAATTTTTTTTAAAAAATCGTAGTTTCGAATAATAAAAAATAGACATTGAATATTTTGGTTTAAAAAAGTAAATAATTAGTTCATTTATTACTAAAAATTTAAGAATTTAATATTATAACGAATTGAATATATAGTGAATATTTATTATGGGAAACCATTTTTATGCTCATTAAGATGATTTATCCAAATAAATAAATGTAATTTAAATTTTTTAATGATATTAATTTCTGATATATATATATATCATATTAAGTCAAATTTTCTAATAATCATCCAAAATATTTGATAATAATAATATAATTACATACTCAATTTTACATATAAAAACATAGATTTAATTGAATCACTTTGACAAAATTTTAATAAAGAACTTATACTAAATCCAATTTTTAATCATTTTATAATATAGATTTTCATATATAAGATATACCTTTAAAGGATAAACATATAAATTAGGTTAGGATAATTTTTTTATATTTTTATCAGAAAATTAATTTTTAATGAATGGTGAAAAATACTAAACATAAATTCAAAACAACTCTTTCGTCTATTTTATTAATAATGATGTAGTTTATTTTAAATTGTTATTGATTTATAGTTATACCATTTCATTATCAATCAATCAAATTAATTTAATTGATATCAATTTCAATTTTAAATTGACTATGAAAAAATATAATCCTTTTTGTATTTCCATAAAAAACTAACATTGTCATCTCATCTATGGGATTAAATTTAAGCTAATTTGTCCTATATATGTGTTGGTATTTTGGGAAAATGGATTAAATATTTTGAATAATAATAATTAATAATTTATTATATGAAGTAAATATTTTAATAGCATAAAATTTTTAAATGCATTCAAAATTAATACACAACTTTTAATGTAAAATAAATCATTATAAGGGACTACTCATTAATCTTAAGGGTCAAAATGACTACAAGCCTTGTCGAGAAGACATTTTGTGGAAATATTTCGACCCTATACACAAATGGTTCAAAAAAATACAATTATGGGGTACATGATCAATGATATAAATGTTTATGGAATTCCATTGTAAAATAGTACAATAGCACCACTCTACCTCCACAATAAATGGCCTTCTTTCCTCCAACTTCATCACACATCTAAATATACATATGTTGGGAAAATAAATTATTGATAAAATACCCAATATTATTTACATAATACTTCATTTTTCTCCTTGTGAATAATTAAATCCAAGGATTATTTTTGGTGTAAACAAAAATGAGTTACCTAGTTAAGTGGTAATGTCTTTCATAATGCACATAATGTTTATTACCATTATCCAACAACATAACACTTAATATTACATGTTTATATAAACCATTAAGTATACTATATTTATTATGGTGTTTTAATTCTAATATTTTATCCTATTATTAATCACACCTCCATATAATGGGTAATAAACATGTCCATTACGTGAATGATAAACTACCACCTCACAAAAAGATGATTTTTCATTCTTTATTTATGGACTTCACTAGAGTTCATTATGTTGGAAAATATATTTAGATAAGATATATATATATATAATTAAATTAATATTTTTAAATTATTTAATAACACATACCTCAATACATTTCATTTTATTAAATACGATATCGTTATTTATTGAAGAATAGACTCCCACCCCCTCAGAGCGACATTGCACGTTTGCACCATACATGCAATTTAGAATGGATTTTTTTATACATATATGTAAAATATATATTTTATTAATTGGTTATTATATTCAAATATTTCAATTACATTTTAGTCTATTAATATGAACAATAAATTAATGCTACTTTCATGTATATGTATAGCATATAGTCTTAATGAATGCTACATTTCATTTCGTATCTCATAAATTCAATGATTATTATAAATATATATATACTGAATACATATGCCAATTAATTCTTTTTTATATTTACGATATGATTAGTTAATATTCTATTTAATTGGAATAAAAATTGAAAATTCAAAAACATAGTTGAAAAATTAGGTTAATTAACACAAAAAATAGTAAAAATAGTGAAAGAGAGTAATGAAATGGGAAATAAAAATATTTTAATAAATTAATATATGATATTAAAAACATGATTAGGGTTATTTTAGAAATTACTAAATTTTTTAACAACACAACAAAAATATAGAATAATGTAATAAATTTGGTCTTAATTTATATTCCACTGAGAACTATATATTATTATGTACCTAGTTTCATTTATATTATGTATGTACTACCCTTTGACACATAAAATAAAAAATATTGTAATTATCAAGATATTAAAAGATAAATTTTATTTTATTCCTTAATGTTCATTATGTTTCATATTTTTCAATGTTGTATGAGATCCTTTGTAATGTTAAATAGTTATTATCCCCAAAATTGTATTTAATGTTTATCATTGAAATCTCGAATCCTTTTGTGATTGTTATATTTCTACTGAAATAATCACAACATTGTAATAAAAACTATTTTTATTTTATTTTAATATTAAAATTCTAAAACAATGGGAATTAATATTTCCTAATATGTAAAATATTTTACATATGGTGTATACATTGACATATATTTGATTATTTTGGGGAACTATTGAAAAATCTATATCATTTATTCTATATAGATATTTTGAAATATAAAATTATTTGTGAATATGAGAAACAAATTGGAATGGAATGATAGGGGTTGGTACTAGTTATAGTTATCCCCGTGATTTACTAGAAATCTCAAGGGATTAATCATTTGGATAACCACATTAGATGGGTTTTCACCCGATATATTGTAAAATGTCATGTGAATGCTCTTGATTGTAAAGATACCATGTCACTATGATACATGAGGTATAATAAACAATGATTTTACTCATATAGATTCAGTTATTATTAATCTATGATATTATTTCAGGTAACATGTTCATGTAATAAATTAAATCTTAGTTTATTTATTCAATGAAATGTGTTTTATTTATTTTAATTCCTATATTGATTATTCATTAACTAGTTATTTAAATATGATGAACTATAAATTATTTACCTTTTCATGATTATTAATATACTCAATTCCATATTTTTCCAATTTTAATTAACTTATTGAGAACTCCATCACACACTTATAATGTTTCTTTTCCCTATGTTATTTAAGAAAATATATGATTGACTACTTAATGGTGTAGTTTATTTAATTTTATAATGAATAATGTTTATTTTTTTAATAATATATTAGTGGTATAATATATGTAATATATATTTCGAAAAACTACTAAACTGATTTGTCTTTCGTTGTAATATTCCTTATAATCAAACTAATTTAATAGATAAGAGACACAAGCCTAGGGATATCTAGTGTGCGGTACTACCATTGGTATGAAAATTTGTTTAGAAGAAACCATGGAATCTAGATTTAGAATACATAGAATTGGGATCACAAAAACAGTATATATATATTGAGGATATATATAGAATAACATACTATAATTTTCATATGATATAGATTATGTTAGTATTCATAAAAATATATTCTTGTTTGGATACTACAAGTAGACGTGGTTTTAGAACACATGTTCTTAGGATTAACAAATCTAACAAGGCATCTCGGGTTTCGCTCAGGGGAAACTAGTCAATGAAAATGAGTCTTACTATAGACTTGGTTTTACATTCTATAATAAATATTCTTAGGAAAATTAACATTTTCATTAAAACTCATAACGAATGATCTTGAAAGTGAATAACCTAGGTTAACCCTTAGGAGTTTTCAATACATTATATGGTGTCATTATTAGAAATCCTAAAAAAATATTATAGATAAATTCTAGAACATGTATTGACATATGTTTAAATAAGTGGATAAATTACTAATTTATTGGGGTTGTATTGAAAAACGTAGTTCAATGAATATTACATGATTTACCTTTTTTAATGAAATTCTATCATATTTATTTTAAGATATTACAAAATCATGATTTTATAAAAGGAGAACCTATATTCCAGGTATAAACCAATCATTTCCAGCACATTCATTGTGTATGAACCCATGACCAAAGGAAAATAAGGTTTTTTCACTTACCACTGGCCTACTCGATGACAAGGTCAATGATTAATTTTTTTAAACAATTTGACAAATAAATATTAATTATACTCTAATAAAATTACTTTTATGGTTTATTGATTAATATATTAACAATATTGACTTTAGATAATAGTTAAAGAGAAATATTTAGTCTTGTCACACCTTTATGGGCCTCATGATCTGTTAAATTATTTAGTGCTTCTGGGATCAATATTAATTTTTATACCCATTTTTTATTGTATAGTATTAATTATAATTTGATCTAATCACAAAAAAAGATAAAATATTTCTTAAAAAATAAAAATATAGCATTAAATTAAATTTTCTTGCATTCTTATGTTGTAATATAATTAATCAATATTAAAAAAAATTGACCAAAAAAATATGTTGTTTTAATACTTTAATTTTTGTTGAACTTATGACAAAATATATAAATTGGTATTTATATCCTATAGGAACTCAACATTCATGTTTATCATTTAATTATTTAATATTTTCGACCCCAATCAATCTTTTAAAATATTATCACATTTCCTCGATGTATTTCTCTCTACATTCTACTAACACTCTTATGAATAGAGACCTACTTACATGTTACTCCTTGTGACCTATGTAATTACCATCCTTTTATTTTCGATAAGATTATTTATATAACACTCTAATGATGTGTGATTTTTATCACAATACACATCAATAATGAAAATTCATGGATTGGGTTTAAATTTTGGGGATGCATATCATTCTTGGTGGGATAATGTAACATGAAAAAATTATAAAAGAGTACATTTTATTTGATAGAGTGCATGACACACGACACCAATCACATAAGAGAATATAATATCTCAAGTATTTAAAATAAATATTCTATAGTAACTAATGTAAATATATTTTAAATATTTCAATGCATGTTCAACTTATTTAGGTTAAATCACACTCTAAAAAAAAATTTCAATGCCTTACGTTACATGCAAGAATATGTTTCACAGAAAATCAATATATTATGATATATTATTATTTAATATTTTAATATATAAAATAATCAATAAATTAGAATTTGTAAATAGTATCAAAAAACCGATGAAATATATTTTTTTAAAAATATAATATTTATTAACTTTTGACATCATAATAATAATATATTATATGAACCAATAGAAAATAAAGTGAATATTTTTATAGAAACAAATTATTTTGTGCTAAGGGCTATTTAATTATAATAAATTAAATTATTTAAAATAATTGAATGATATTTATCTTTTATTTTTATGTATATATATATATATATATATATTATATTCAATCCAATTTTTTTGTATTCATATTATAGTTTTGATAACCGTTAGACATGAAAATTCCAATTTAACGTCTATAAAATAATATTTTTATAAAGGAAATTCATCCTTCTTTGAATGAAAATCCTATATTAAATCATATTTATGACCATTTAATAAATTTAATATTCAAAAATAAACATCATCTATTAAATATGAACATTGAAATTAGGTTAGGTTTATTTTTTGGTATTTTTCTGAGAAGATTATTTTTTTAATGAATAGTGAAAAATCAAAAACTATTATTCATAACATCATTTCAATCTATTTTATTTATAATAATAATATAATTTTTAAATTGTTTTAATAGTTTAATTATACACTATTTTAATAAATTATACAAATTATTTTCATTAGAATCAATTTTATATAGAAATTTATTAATAAATAAATATATTTTGGATGTTTTTACATTAAAACCCCACACTGTTGTCCCGTATGTGTGATTTAATTTAATTTAATTTCCGCCACATTTGTTTATAGAATTTAGAAATATTTTTTCCATTTTTTTATTTAGAATAATTTATATATTATAATATGTTCAAATTATTTTTTGACAAAAAATATTAGTGAATGAAATTAAAATTAATTATTATTAGGAATTTTCAATTATGGTTAATAAGGTATCAACATTAATCATAAGGGCCCCAATTAACTATAAACTTGCCTAAGAGACATTATAATGGAATATTTATATTGTATAACCATATGGATGAATATAGGATCATTATGGGAGGCGCATTAAAGTTTTGAAATGTGTATGGAATAACTTTGTCAGAACATTACAAGAGTGCCACTACACCTCCACTATAAATGGCCCCCATTCCACCCATTTCCACACACATATAAATATACATTAGTTATTCCATTATCAACCCAATTCATTACACAGCATCCCTCTAATAATGTGTGATGAATCTAATTGGTGATAATTCAATAAGATGAATCCTTTTGTTGCAAACTAAAAAGATTTTCCCAATTAAGAGGTAACATCTTTCCCAAATATCATCAATTTAATATCTATTAACCACCCTCAACTCTTGTCATTCAATATAAATATAAAAAATAATGTATCCCAAATATAATACGGGTTTTTATTATACGGATTCTACCTATACTTAAACACACATAAATTTAATGGTAACAAACATATTGTTTATGTGAATGGAGAACTACCGCGTCATGATATGATGATTGTCTGATGATCCATTGACTCATAAGTAGGTGTTTGTTAAGAGGGAATATATAAACACACATATATATTATATATATGATATTAATAATTTATTTATTCTTATTTATTTCATTTATAATATATACCTATATACATTTGATTTTGGGTAAATATGATAACATTGGTTGTGAAAGTATTCACTACTGACCCTCAATTCATTAGGGCTCTTTCACGCCATAAATTGAATGTATAGAGGATAGTTTTAATAAACCTATTTAACATATATTTATTATACAATAATTATAATATATATTTTGATTCATTAATTTTAATTCTATTAATATGAAAAAATTAAAGTATTGTTCTTGATTTCCTATGACCTACCGTCTATATGAACATTTCATTTATATCTTATCTCCAAATATTATTGATTATTTTAAATATAGATTTAATTAATTTATAAGATAATTATTTCATGAATTAAATTATTTTTATGATGAAATATATATATATATAATTTATAGGAAAAATAATTTACATGTCAATAATGTACTCAAGAAAACCAGCCAATTAAAACCGGAAACAACTAAAATATTGAAAGAGTTTTAATAAATGGGTAATAAAATATTTTAAGATGTTAATATATGAAATTATAAACGTTATTTATTATGTTATAATTTATTAACATATTTTTAACCATACAAAAATATTTATTGTTAAGGTAATGATTTCATCTCAATTTATATTTCATAGAGACATATTTATACTTATACACCTAGTTTCATTTATAAGGTGTATGTATTATCATTTGACACATAATATCACGAATATCATTATTCAAATTATTCTATGTTTTTCATTTAATTTAATTTTTTCATGGTTATTATTATTTTAAGGTTTCAACATGAAATGTTTCAGTTTGAAGTGTTTATAGAATATTCTCCCCAAGATGTTTCTTAATAATTATCATTGAAATATCACATACATTTGTTAATATTAATTTTTTCTTGAACAATCACATTATTGTAATAATTTTTAATTTTAAATTATGTTGAATATATATTTTCTCATAGAATATATATTAAAATTTACTAAAAAATTGTTAATTTTACCGATGATGTCTAAATTGAAAGATAATTGATTATTTTGCAGAACTGCTGATAAATACGTATCCCTCAGTTAATACAGATGTTTTGATATGGAACATAATTCATGATTATGAGGAAATATTTTTACTGGTACGACATAGGTGGGGCTTGATTATATATATCCCCTTAATACATTAGTCATCTCATGGGACTAGTCAGTTGGCTAGCCCCTTATATGGGTTTTTACCCGATATGTAGAAACTATCTTATGAATGTTATTGGAGATAAAGGTATCATATACCTAAAAGACATTGAATCTAATAATTATGAATTTCCATCATTTATATTCAGTTATTATCCATCCATGATATTTTTTATTTACATATATATATGGATTAATTTCATTCTTAGTTTATATATTAAATAGAACATGTTTCTGTTATTCACCTTTCCATATTGATTTTTTCCTATCCAATTAATTGAATGTCATGTAATACTAGTTATTTACCATTCTAAGTTTATTAATCTCTTCATTTTTTAATTTATTATTATTTAATGACCCATATTTATCATTTTAACTCACCATTATTATGCTACATTTCCCTATTTTATGAAGACAAAAACATTTAATGAGCTTTCAGGGATAATTTTTATTTCAATTTTTTATTTATTTGGTTTTATTTTATTCTCCTATTATAATAGGGGTATAATTTATGTTGTAACACACCATGGTTTTACAAATAAATTTAATAAAATTCATGAAACGCTATGGCTCTATGAAATAACAATTTGTTTTATGTAGATAGTTATTAACATGCTGCTAAACATAATTTTCCTGCTTCTAGGAATCAAATTTTGAAAAACTAACATCAATAGTTGAAAATCAGTATGTTATTTTTAATAAGATAGAAACAACTAGATTTTTGTTGAATAATAACATAACCTTATGAATAGAAATATGAATAGTAAAATGAACCTTATGAATAGAAAATCATATTGTTTTTTGTATTAATTTTATAAAATAATATGATCTTGATTAAATATTCATTGAGATATAAAATAAGTTATAGTTTCAAAATTTATATTTTTAAATAAATTATGATTTTATTAAAAATTTAATTTTATCATATTTAGAAATATACATTCAGAAAATGGAATTAATTTTTGAATTCGACACATTGAAAAATTTTTGGGGTGAGTTTTTGGTATTTTTCTAAAAAACAAATTTTTTTACAAATATAGTAAAAAGAAATTTTAAAAAATAAGATAAATACATGAATTATTTTGTCATAAATCTAATGTGTGCTAATATAATCCAATTATCACTAACTCAAATTCAATTATTAATTTATTTACTCATATAATCATCAATATTTATTTTATTTGGTCAAAATAATAAAATAATGAATAAAATAATAGAAAATCCTTAATCTCATCCAGTATAAATACCTATCTCACCCCATATTCCTCTCACACATCTCAAGAGAATAGATTGATAAGTAAGAATCCTCTTTTATTTTCTTGTTTGTTCTTTTACTTCCTATTTATTTTACTCACTTACCATTCCATTATACAAGGGGAATGAAAGCTCAATAATCTTATATATGGGGTATGTTATCATTTTTTAATAAAAAATTCCCATCATTCTCACTTTCCTCTTCCTCTTATTCTAAAATTTAAAACAACACCCGTGATGTGCCGTTTTATCAAAATCATTAATGATGTGTTTTCAATTTCCATTTCTCCCTTCAAAACTGGTTATACAAGAATTTTAATGGTGGAAATAGATGTTAAATTGTATTACGTATTCTGTATTATGTTCTATAATTATAAAATATAACTAATATTAATATATATAATGAAACTAGTAAATAAATATCAATAAAATTCCAATATTGTTCCATATAGATATCAAAAACTATTTATCAATTGATTCATCCTCATAAAATATAAAGAAATTTATTTATGGAATAACTCAATATTCTGGAATCATATTAATACAATTTCATTCCCATTCTATTATTTCACTTCCCATCGACATGAAATGTCACACACAGACATTGTGCTACTGTATGATTATAATTTTTGTTTTTAACTTATAATATTATCTACTTTTAAAATTGTTTTGTATAATTGTGGGATGAGCCTAACATGATTTTTATTCTTATTCACTAATAAATGAGTGTTTTCGATTGAAAACTCTTGAAAAAAAAACATCGCATGGATGAACCAGCTTCACCAGTTCAACATGCGGCTTGCTCGGTGCGCTGGTGGTTAATTAATATAATAGAAAAAATGGTTAAAAGTAATTTATGAATCATCCCAATAATAATAATAATAATAATATTTTTATGATTACTATTATTATTTTAATTTATATATTATAATTAATTTTTGGAAATTTACTACCTGAAATATCAATATTACTATAATTATTTTTATGATTATTTCTTATCAATTTATTTTCATTCTTATTTTCACATTGATTTTTATTATTATTTAATTTTATCCTTATTCCTTTTCTTCCTTATTATTACTTATTCCTTTTCTCTACATAACCTTCTCTCCCTTCACCATAGTTTGTCACATGCAAATTTCCCCCCACCCTACGTGACATATTTTCTTCTCCCTCTTGGAAGGAATTCTTGCCTCGCACCTCGCCCCTACTCCAACTGGTTTGGCACCATATTCCACCTACGCACATATAGTGTCACCCCCCAACTAGCATCATCACTAGCCGCATTCCAACTCTTTATCCTTATCACCTACGCCCATCTCTCTGTCACAACCTACACTAGCAGCCTCCCCATTGTGACCTCTGTTGGCTGCCTCCCCATGGAGGCTACTGCCGGATGCCTCTGTCACGACCACCACCTCTCCCTATCCACTAAATGTATAAACACCTTAGATATAGGTTTTTGATTCATATTATTTGGTTTTTTGGTTTCCATTGG
The DNA here is from genome assembly GCA_963277665.1 of Viscum album. Taxonomy (NCBI): domain Eukaryota; kingdom Viridiplantae; phylum Streptophyta; class Magnoliopsida; order Santalales; family Viscaceae; genus Viscum; species Viscum album. Next base: position 7,572,804 of record OY728129.1, read on the forward strand.
TAATGGGGGTAGGATTTTAGGTTCTTAATATAAAAAGTTTTGTTTGAGTCCTTGAATTAGGGTTGTCACTGAGTTATTTATAGTGACAATGTGTAAATAATATGTTTTTTACGTCATTTTCAAATGTCTCACCATGTGAGGTAGTTGGTACAGCTTTTAACTATTATTTTATGAATTAATTCTCATCATAAATTTATTTAGTATATTTATTAATTAATTTTATTGGTGAAAATGTACTTTTTTATTGAGGTTTGATATGAATATGTGATATAGGTGTGTTTTATGTGAAAAAACATGGTAAACCTTTTAGTATCTTTTTAATAAACTTGGAAGATTGTGTTTTGGTTTAACGTTAATGTGCGTTGAGTCATAATATAATATTTGGATGAATTTTAAGCATTTTTAGTCATGTGGAATATTCTAAAAAGTGTTTCATAAATTTTCATTTGATTTGTTCAACCATGTGAATATTCGTTTAAATAGTGAAAATAAATCATTTAATTGTGAAATGGTGAAAATTATGTTCTGAAATTTTTTTTGAGGACATTGATATTCATTATATATGAAAGGATCACTTTACATGAAATTATATTAATGTAATCTTGAGGGAATCCCTTATCGTGTTCTTTTGTAATATTGAAGAAAATTTTGTCAGCGATTTATTTAATTAATTTTTAAGTACGAATCATGGAAGAAATGTAATTGGTGGTATGTTTGGGTGAAATAACTCCTTTTCTATTTGAAATGTTTCAAAATGAATTTTTGGTCTGTAAATTGTGGGTTTTGGTATGTATAATGTCTAGTTTTATTTTGTAGTAAATATGTTTATGTGATGTTAATTTGTTTTTCTTGTGAAATCCTACATAATATTATTTATCATCATTTTAGAAACTGTGCAGTTAGTGTGTCAAAATTTTCAAAGGGACTGTTATATGTTTTGGCATGGTGTCAAAATTCATTTTCTCTTCAAAAAGGTTTTGAGTGAGTTTTTACATTTAAAAATTATGTGATATGGTTCAATGTTGATTAATAATTTTTCATTGTGGTTTGCGTAATTATTTGTGTCTTTTTAAACTATTCATATTGTTAAATTGAGTGTATATCCTATGTTGATTGTGTTTTAAAGTGATTTTAGGGTGGGCATGGTTTTAAAAAGTGTGTTTGAGTGTTCAAATGTTGATTTTGTTTGTGTATGTAACATATTAGACTTTTTTTCATAAATGATACATGTAATGTGATCATGGATTTCTATGTGTGAAATTGATGGTGTAAATTTTACTTTGGCATGCATGGTGTTTTATCCTGGCTTGCATATGTGGTGTTCACCTTTTATAAACACGGGACATATTTGAAAACAAAGAGGGAAGCCCATGTAGCTAGGAAGTTGGATGAGACTTATGTGCTACTAATCGGAGGGTTGCTCCGATGCTTGTTCACATAGTAGAATCAACTAATGAAACAGTAAATATACATATGTATTTCATCGAGACATAGTTTTGAAGTCAATTTTTTGAGTTTCGTGGTTTCTAAGACACATTTTCTGAGTGTTGTGGTTTATATTCCATGGTTCACCGAGACACGCTGATCTAGAGACACATCCTACCTGACACCCACAAGGCCACTACTATATAAGGTGTCCTTGTTTACTTTGCTCTTGAAGGAATGACACATGGGTTATCTAAAAAGTAAGTGTAATAGTTTTTTGAAATTTAAATTGTTTTCATTAAAAATGAATTCAAAAAAAAAATTCACGCATTTATTCACCTTTTATTTTTATTAATTAGAAAATTAATTTTTCATTTAATGGTAAAGAATGTAATCTTATATCGGTATCATCCTACTGGGATATTTTCCCACAACCTCCATAAATTATTGGGTGTGTGTAGTCCTTGTTCGTTATGTATCCTAGGTTTATATATTTTGCATAGTGATGGTGGTAGGGGTTCTTGACGTACATCACAAGAAGGTCGGTGTTTGTAGCTTGGGGATGTGGTTTATCATGACTCTTGGATGTTGGTATTGTAGTTTTTGTTTTCTATATTTATTATAGTTCCATTTAGGAATACAGTTGAATTGTATAAATTAAATATGTTGATAGTTTAATGGCATGTTTGGTTGTCCGTTTCCACATTCAGTTCATTTATCATTTTAGTGGTTTTCTGTTTATTTATTTGAGTAAATCATTCAACTGTATTGTTTTTGATTCCCAGATACTTGTTCCATCCTGTAGAGATTGGGAACGGCCTTCGTGCCATTTTTTGGATTGGGTCAGGTGCTAGTTTGGATGCAGACCTGTCATAGTTTTTGAAGAAATGTTATCATATTAGGTTTTATCTCTCAGGTGATGTTCATTTGGAATACATTCAGGTTAGACCAATGTTGAGGGGGTCAGAACTCGATGTTCAAGCTACAAGGAAGGTGCATAGAAAACACATCTCATGTATTGTCCCACGTTAATATGGTATGATGGGGTTAGTCTATGTCTTTGGTCGTTCTGGTAAATATTTTATAGGGAAAATGGATAAGGGAGTAGTTTAAGTCGTCATAGTGAGCCCGAAGGACCTGAAAAACCATGTGGAACCAGGTAAGTTTTCCATGAATACTCTCTGTGGTGGTGGCATGATTGGCGTATGGACTCCAATAATATTTCCCAGTCACTCACTGACACTCGTTTCCTCAAGAATCATTCCTCATCACTTTGATTTGGATTCAAGGAAATCTTATTTTTAGTTAAAAATGATTTCATCTTGGAAATTTTTTTGACATGGAGATCTTTAAAATTAATATGATGTGCATTATTTGAAAATTATGGGATGAATGTTTTGGTTTGTAAAAATGTAAGGGTCTGGTTATTATCATTGGTTCTCTCATGGAAACCACATGCATGTGTATATATGATAAAACAAATGGTTAATAGTATGAGTTGATGATTTCTTAGATTGACATGAGGTGGGAGTTAGTGTGGTGTGAGAACATGATTGTGGGAGGTCCAGTGGAGACCATTGGTTCCAGTGAAACCCACCAACATTATTTACATTCTAAATGTTTTTTATAATGAATATTTTGTGTTTTAATAAATGGATATTTTGTGTTGTGACCTCCTATTTTGGAAAAATTGGTTGGGGGTGTTTCGAGCCGTGACATAGTATTTTGAAATATGTATCTTGATTTTGAACACATAAATGTAAGTTGGTGAGAAAGCATGTTGTTAATGGATTCTTTTGAAATGTGTTTCAGGAAGCCCTTATAGTAGTTCCCCATATATGTATACTATATTCTTTTGCTATGTCATGCCCATTGAAATAGTTTTATTATGTACATGGTTTTCATTATTGACTTGTGTATACCACGAATAGACTTTAACATGAGATTGTAATAAATCCATGGGGAATTATCCATTGTCCGGTCCCTAATTAATTAAATTAAAGACTCTCCCTTTAAAGATATATTAATTAGTCTATCCCTTTTTCTGTTGACCAGATCTTCTCAAAGTGGGATGATATTTGTTAGGGGATTTAAATGGAGTTTTGGGCTCCTTGAGTGGTATGATTTATTGAGTAAGTTGTTTTACATCGTTGGTTTGGAAGGTCCCCCTATAAATAGTGAAATGAATTCTAGCAGGGTAGGGAGAAGGTATTTTATAATTATCTGTGATGATCCACGGCATCAAAGGCTTGTATTGTTTTATCGGCCACAAGGTTCATGTTTGGTGATGTCTCACAGATTGAGTTATGTTTAAAGAGAAAGGGAGGACTTCATAGAATTATTTATGAATCCTTTTATTCATAAGAGTATGTCCTCCACTTAGGTAGTATTATTTTATTTGTACAAACGGGAGTGTTTTTAATTCATATTAACCTCTTATGTTTCTTGGATATGGAAAAGTGGTGATGCATCTACATCATTTAAACTCCAGTTTTGGTGGATGTGTGACAAGGGAGTAGTTGAATATTTTTCTGTGTTGCCTTTTTTGGAGATGTATCGGTTGTTGTGTGATAGACTGTGGAACCAAAAGTATAAGCTCTATTCTGGAAACATCAATGATTGACTTTAAGGCAGGAGATTCATCAAACATCAGGCCTCAACCCATAGTCCTTGGTGTGAAGTGGGCTCGTGGTCAGGAACCCCCGATGATAATGGGACCTTATCATAAATTAAAAAATAAGTATTAAAGTTGAAGATAATTTAATTTTTTTATGGTTATTATATTCTGAATGACATATTTGGGTGTGTGAGGTTTCTTGTTGGTTTGAGGCATCATCATCTTTTTAAATTAATGTATTTTCAGTTGTGTTACATCAAATGTAATCTCTTTTAGTGGTCATTACAGGGCATGTTGCATAAATCAGTCTCAAAATTGAATATTCCTTATCTAGGGATGTGGAGATGTTGGTTTGTATTGGGACATTGTTTTGACTCCCCTATAGTTAGGCCCTACCCTACCTTCCCCTGGTTGTGGGGGTGTTTGGTCACTGATTGGAAATTTTAGAGGATGGGTATCTTCTAGTAGTTCTAATGATGTGGAAACCCACTATAGGTCTTGCTCGGGTGTATCTAAAATGAATCAATATTGTCTTCTTTCCCTAATGGTGGGGAATCTATTCTGCCCTCTGCATGTCAGGTATTTAGTTCCTATCTATGGAGTTAGATTTTTTATAATGGTGGGGAGCCCTTTTGGGATTCCCCATGTTTTCCTTTTGGTTTTGTTCTAAAAGATGGATTATTTGTAAGTGATACGAGTGTTCCTCAAATGTGGTATGATCTTTTATGTTCAATCCAGTCAAATGGTGTGGTTTTTGATTTATCGTTCTTGTAGTGTTTTGACTTATGATGTTGGTTTCTGTAACTTTGATATTTCCTTCCCTTGACCAAAAAACTGGAGGTGTAATAACTATTTGGGATGGATGAAACTAAGAAAAAATTATTTTAATGGTTTCCCTGAGGTTGACATTCATGTCACATATAACGAGCACGATGTGTATTTCTCTTTTCACTACATATCTAGAAGGGTTCCTTTTTGAATCATAAGGGGGAATGAGTCGATTTCATGGGGTTCAGTCTCATTTGAGTCAATCTGGGGACAAAAAACGCTACGGTGGGGAGAATTTCCACATCCGAAATTCACATTTCATTACGTTTCTAATTTTTATTCTTAAAATAATTTTTTGTTTAAATTTATGTTGATCTTGACTAATGTCTTCTTCTTATGCACTGATAAATGGGTGTTTTGGATTGAAAATGCCTAACATGCGAGTAGGGCGTGGACAAAGTGGCTTCAATAGTTCAATGTGTAGCCTTCCCGGTGCGCGAGTGCTTAATTAATCAAATGGAAAAATATTGATAGAAGTAATTTATGAATCAACCAAAGAACAACAACTATAATAATATAAAAAATATTGATATTGTTATTATTATTATATTATTATAATTATCATTATTATAAATAATTTTTTAATTTAGTTGTTAGCATCAAAATGTTGACATTATTAACATGTATTTTCAATATTACTATAATTATTTTTATGGTTATTTTATATTATTTTATGTTAATTTTTAAGTACAAATTCATTTTTATATCATTTTTTTATTTTTTCCGTAATTTTAATTAATTTATTTTATAATTTTCAGATTCTTTCCCTTCCCTTATTTTTTCGTGTATGGATTTCTCCCCCCACCCTAAGCCCCATAATTGTTTTCACTACCAGTCAGTCTTCTCACCTCAAGTCGTGCCCCTACTCCCCTCTGGAGCTGTCCCTGCTAGCCTTTTCACCAGCTGTGCAATGCCCATATGACCTCATCAACTTCTTCCCATGTCCCCTTCATGACCTCTATTAGCCACTTCCCCATCGAGACCGCTAATGTCTACCTCTGTCACGGCCACCACCTCTCCCTATCCACTAATGGTAAACCCTCCTCAGATCAAGTCTTTTGATTCATTTTATTTCGTTATTTTTGTTTCCAATGGGTATGTGGTAGAGTTTTTTGGTCTTCATATAATGTTTTTTGTTAATGTTCTTGAATTAAGGTTTCTGCTAAGCTCCTTGTGGTGTGAATGTGATTCCACTATGTTTTATAACTCATTTTTCTGTTGTTTTATTAGGTGTTGTTGTTGGTTCCTCATTTAACCATTATTTAATGAATTAATTTTCTTTATAAAAAAATTTTACATATTTTATAACTAATTAATTTGGTGAAAATATATTTTTTCATTGAGTTTTGATATGTAAATGTGATATAGGTGTGTTTAATGTGGAAAACCATGTTGAAATTTTTATTATGATTTTTCAAACCGTGTATATTGTGTTTTGGTCCAGCGTCAATGCGTGATGACTCATAGAACAATATTTGGTTGAATTTTTAGCATTTTGAGTCATGGAGAAAATTATGAAAATTAATTCATAATGTTTCTGGTGATTTGTTCAACCATGGAAATGGCCTTTTAAACAATTTTTGACACCATGAAATGTGTTCCATGCACTTTTCCGTAGTGTGGAGATATGATTCCCACAAAGATGACAACTGTCATGTATGGGTAAAGATGTTTTCACCATGACAGAATAAAATTCAAGATGTATTTCTATGTTGAAAATTACAACTCATTACCAAGGGATTAGTGGAATGATTCCGCATCTAGAAGTAGAAAGTAGAATTCCATGATCAATGAAGAAAAGGTTTGATCACATTAAATTACATTTTTGAGTTTCATCAAAGAATACATGGTGTATTTACAATATCAAGAAGGGTAGATCTATTCATGATCTTCTATTTGACTGGTCGCGTAGCCCATACAGGCATACATATCAAGTATTATGGCACTTATAAGATAGATGAAATTTTCCCAAAGGGACCTGTGCAAGGGACCTACACGGAGGAACAAGGAAGAGGACCTGCGTGGAAGAACTATTTCTACACCCCCTACGAGAAGTACCTATATAGAGGACCTATGTGAAGGACCTGCATGGAAAAACTCTCTTTGACTAGGTCCTCTCGTTGACTATAAAAAGAACCCTTGGGCTCCTGATTTTTGTGAAGAAAAAATATGGAAGACGTCCCAAAGATCCCATCGTGTAGCTCTTTCTCAAAGATCCCCCAATTGTTCTCAAGCGTCTCTATGAAACATGAGAGAATATATAATTAAATGGGGACACATTTTCTCAATGTCCCATCATGGTCTAGAACACATGTAGATGTGTGGAGAACCTTTGCGTAGCACCTGCACGGAGCACCTGCGCGGAGCACCAGCACGGAGCACCTGCACGGAGCACCTGTGTGGAGAACCTACATGGAGTACCTCCATTGAGCACCTGCGCGGCGCACCTTAGTAGAGATCTTGTATGGTCATGTTGGTCCATACTAAAGGGGGTTGTCCCCCAGCACCCCTTCTCGGGGTTTCCACTGGGTTATGGTTCCAACCCTTCTGGTCATTCCCTACGTTTCCATCACTGACCCCCATGAAAAATGTAGAGTCGCACAATGAACTTTTAAGATCTGGTTGAGGAAATTATTCATTGCACTCTTTATGCGGCCATACATGCATCCTTGGAATACCATGATCTGAGACACTCCATCCCACTCAATGATGTGCCTTGTGTTAACTTACTCATCTTGGTTCCTTTTTCATGTTATGATTTTGGACTCTACTTATGGATTCCTCGAGTACCTTGTGTCGATAAATTCCTCAAGAAACTACTAAAACCTCATCACCTACCTTCTTTTCTAGGTTAAACCTCAAATTGGAATCCTTCTAATGAGTAAACCCCAACCAATCTCAAATGAAAATTCTCTTTAGGATTAATCCCCAACCAATCTCAAATGGGTATCCTCCTAATGAGTATGCCCCAACCAATCTCAAATGGGAATCCTCTTTAAGAGTAAGCCCCAACAAATCACAAATTGGAATCCTCCTTCAGATTAAGCCCCAACCATTCTCAAATGAGAATCCTCTTTAGGAGTAAGCCCCAACCAAAACAAAAATGGACACCCTCCTTATGATTAAGCCCCAACAAATTTCAGGGCATCCATCCTGGTATAATCCCCTCACCTTCACCCCTTATTGTTTATGTTGGTCCCTTGTCGAATGTATGTAGTACAGAGGGAAGGCTATTTTCCTCACCCTCTTCCATGATCGACACTCCCTCTTCCATCAGTGGAGGAGGAAATGTGTGAAGTGTAAATGTTAAATCTTTCACATACTCTTGTTTGTCACATTAAGCATGACTCATGTGGGCTTAGAGATACGTGATGGTTGAATCATATGCACAAACACTCACTGAATGATCTATGAGAATTATGATTCATGTTCATGACAAGATACGTAGGAAGCTCTTTCAGGGCCCGAGCTCACTGGATATCCTCCTCATGAATCCATGCTTAATTCCCCTAATTTGTGCATCTAACTTATGAAATAAGACCAAAATTCAGTCCTCAAATCATCAACGCATACATTTTCAGGATTTAAGCCCAAACTGATCTCTCTTTGAGGATTATAATATCTTATGAGACACATCAAACTATGTGGGATTTGATTCCCATCCATATGAGATACATAGGAATCCTATTTGAGGTTCAAACCCAAAATTTCAAATCAAACCTTTCTTATTGGGCCATATTCCCAATAGGATCTGATCCAACATGGAAACTCATATCCTTTCCATGTTCCTTGGGTTGCTTCCGCGTAATTCCCATGCTATGTTTCATTTAAGAACTTTTTTCATAGAGGTCCCTATCAGATGACCTTAAAAGGTATGATGTGTCCGATTAAGAGACATTGTGCTATGAGGGTTCTGATTCCATTCACAAGGATACGTAGGTAGCACATTTTACGAATACAACCCCACAATTTAAACAAACCTTCATCTCCCAGGATGACAATAAATTTCGGATTTCTACAATGAGTTGCTTAAAAACTTGTATCATCATAATGATGCTAAAATGAATCTCTAATCTGTCTATGAGGAGATAACATCGATGTAAAACCTCGACTACATATAAGTATTTCCATTAATAAAGAACCATGAATTCATACTTATGATTCTAAACATTACACATGTTAAATAAGTGATTTTGAATTCTGATAGACACATATGATAGACTTGGTGAATTAATAAGGATTCGTGAAAGAATATTTTAATTTTTAATATAGAATCCCAGAGTAGAAAATAATTCCCCCCAAAATGGTGTGACGAGTCCAACCTCCAATCCTCTCAACCAATGTACGTTATTAATTATCATAAATTTTAATACTTATCAAACACCTGTCTTTGGAATGCAAGTCATATTTAGATAATGAATTGTTGGATGTTTCTGATTCCATGATCAAATCAAAGGAAAACTGCCTGGAAACAGTGATTCATAAATCTGTAACACACATTTCAAAAAACTTCAAAACAATTTTTCTATTGATTCATTAAATTTTTAATGTTTTTAAATGTATTTTATTGAAATTTATTTGAATAATTTGATATGCATTATAATTTTAAAGTGCAATTTACATGAAATAAAATTGTTGTAATCATAGCGTAATTCCTTATTTCGTTCTATTGAAATGATTAAAATAATATTGTCTCAATGATTTATTTAATTTAGTTTGAAATGATAATAATGGATGGAAAAATATTTGTTGAGCATTTGGGTTATAGAGTGTTTTTAGTGTGTGAAAAATTTGAAAATGGATTCTTGGTGTGCAAATAGTGTGTTTTGGCGTGTGTAATGTCGTGTTTTATTTTAATGAATAAATGATTAAGTGGTCTTAATTTTTTTTTTCTGAAATCCTATATTTACCTATTTATCATCATTTTATAAATTGTGTATTTAGAGTTTTAGGAAGATAAAAGAACGTTGTTTATTATTTTTCATGTTTTTAAAATGAATTTTCTCTTGAAAAATATTTTGTGAAATATTTTGACATTAAAAAAATATGCAACATTGTTGGAATTATTTAAATACATTATCCAAGAGATTTTTTCATTATAATTTTATTTTTAAATAATATATATTCTCTAATTTTATTAAAAACCTATTCCGATTATTTTTTAAAAATATTTAGCTGTGTGTATGGTTTCAAAAGAGGATTTGAGTGAAAAAATGGTAATTCTATGGGTGTAATTTCCATGTTTTAATTTTGTTCATAAATGTGACATGTTACGTGAACATAGATTTTTAGAAGTGAAATTGATGGTGTACATTGTATCATGGAATGCGTGGTGTTTTATCATGGAATGATTATGTGATTTGAACCATTTATGATCTTTTAACTTGTTTGATTACAAAGTGGGAATCCTGAGTAGCTAGGAAGGTTGAATAGACTGTTGGGCTAGAGATCTGAGGGTGTAAATATCCCTATTTCACATAGATTGATCGATGACTACAAAACAAACTAAACATATGAATTTATGAGGGTAGTGGCTTCTATGCCGTGTTTTTTAGGGTCATGGTTTTCATGCCAGGTTTTATGTAGATCATAGATTATAATCCATGTTTCGCCGATACACAAAGATCAAAGGACCCACAACAGCTTACAACCACGATACCTAGCCAATAATCAGAGATTGTTGTTTATATTATGATCAATAGTTTGAAACATGGGTTATCTTAAAATAAATTGTTCATGTCTATTTGAATTTTACTTTTTTGCATAAAATTTCATTCTTTAAAAAAATTGTTCATACATTTGTTAACTTTTTATTTCCATAAGAGGAAAATATATTCGGCATTTAATGGTTACACATGGCATCTTATATCAGTGGAATTCTGCAATTATATTGGATGACACCGTATATGATCCTTGGGTTTTATGTAGACCTTGTTTTTTTCGTATCCTAATAAGAGGCATTGGGCTTAGAAATGGTAGATCGGGTTGTTAAAGGGCATTACAAGAAAGATGGTGTTGGTAGCATGGGGATGTGGCTTCTCGTGTCACTTAGAAGATGGTACTGGTGTTTTAGTAATCTATAATTTTTTAGATTCGTTTGGGATTCTAGTAGAATTATAGAATTTAAATATGTTTATAGTTTAAATGAAATTTTTGTTTTTCTATTTATAGAATTTGTTTATTTACATTGATAATAGTTTTTTGTTTATTTTTTCTGAAAATTATTTACAAGAATTGTATTATATACCCTCGGGAATATTCCATCATGTGGGGATTGGGAACGCCCATCGGGATATGTCACAGACTGTTTCGGGCACTAGGTCAGATGATGACCCAACCTGGTTCATGAGATGGAAATCTTTTATGAACCAATTTTAGAAATCACGTAAATAATGAAAACTATACAATGAAAAGAACAAAATATTACTAAATATTGGGTGAAATGATGTAATAGAATGACCATATATGGTGTTATAAGAATGACTATGTGTCTTTAATATATTTGTAAAACTTTGTTAACCATTATACCAGATCTTTATACATTTTTTAATTAATATGATCCCTAGGTTTGGGAATTCGTTACCCAATTTCTATTTATCGGGTATTCCTTCTACATCATTAATTATGATGTACTAATTTTATTTTTCATAGATAATTTTTTTATATTCTATTATATTATGTGTATTTACAATTTATACACATATTATGTTTGTTGTAATTGATTCTCATACCAATTATATATTATTTTATGGGTCTTTTATTATAAAATCATCTTTTAACCTTATAGTTTTACAAAATTCGATGCGAATGTTTTCAATCAAGTATTCGTCTATGATGATTATATTATGGTTTTTTGAGTTTTTAGGGTTGAATGTTGGGTTCTATTTTTCCCTCCAATTTGTTGGGTTTGTGTATGTTGGAGGTTATTTTTATGCTTACTCCAAGTGTAACTATTATGGTCACACTAAAATGCCACCACACAGGTTACATTTTAAGCTATCAGTGAGGTTACAAATCATAAGGTAGTTTTGAGGTTTAAAAGATTAGGTTATTAATTCCACAAGATACTCTTATTCTTTGTTAATGTTTTCTATTATTTATATAAATCTCATGTTTTAAAAATATGTATATGATTTATATGCATGAAAATTATGACATAGTGAAAATGATTTCATATGTTTATAATTTTCATGGACTAACAGTTTCTCCCATTATTTTTATAATAATTAATGAGAATTTCATATCATCCCATGTTTTAAATTTCTTCAAATTTATTTAGGATGGGTAAGAGAAAAGGAGATTCTATATGAATGTTGTGAATATATTTCATGAAAATATTTCATCTTTTTTAAAATAATTTGTATTAGAAATGAAATGGAAATTATTTTAGTTGTACCAACATTATATGCTGGTTGGCTGATATGTTTGATGTATGTAATATAATTATAAAATTCTAATCATAGATGATATTTGGTTTTTCTAATTAAGTGTAATCTAGTTGAAATAAAACTATTATGTAATGTTTATGGTCATATCCTTATAGTTGGAATTAGATCATGGTTTAGATAAATTTAGGTTTTTAATAGAATACCATAAATGATTTTTTGCTTATTATTATGGTGAAAAATATATATAATTTAATTATTTCCAAGTTTATTCATATAAAATATGTTTGTTGAGAATGGTATTTCACACATGAAATAGGGATACTGAATTTGGAATGAGCCGAGATGCTTATATCATTTTGAATCCCCAACTTATAATGGTGGGAATTTGAACAAAGAAGATTGCGAAACTAATGGATCAGTTGACGTTGGAAATAAATGCTAGTGGTATTAATGCAGGATAATAACCAAATATATCAAAAATAAACATGATGATAGTATAACATTTAATGAGGCAAAACCCTAGTATATTCAGTGGATCTTCTACTCGAATAGTTGCTGAATGATGGATTTATGCCATTGGAAAGATCATTTATGTTATCAGATGTTTATATAATGAAAAAAATTAATTCCATTTATTTTTTAGAATGTTAAGATTTTAAGTGGAAGTTAATGATCATGAATATCTGGGATTTAGAATTAATCGATGCATTACTATGGGATGAGTTTTAATGAATTTTTTATGAAAAATATTTTTTTATGTTGGTTCAACCTATGATAGAGAACCAATTCCATGAATTGATGAAAATGGAGTATGATTCAGGGAATATGTATGATGCACACTTCTCTAATCTGGAAAGGTATTTTCTAATTCTTTTTCTAAACCTTCATAGAAGAATCAACCAGTTATACACAAGAATTTAGCCAAGATATCAATAAGAACTGGTTTCCTGAGAGTTCAAAAGATATTATAAACATTTCAGATGTGTTAATGCGGTAGAAATGGAGTTATATAATTATCACATAAACATTGAAAAATAATAGAGTTATATGTACATATCAAAATAAATGGTTAAGAATCAATCCTAGAAATCTGATGGTAAGAGTGTTCAATTTCTAATTTTTAAAAAGTGTGATTAAAAGAACCATGTGGAATGTGATACTAAATCTAGGAAATAGTGTTCAACTATATATATTTTAGGTTGATGTGTGGTAATGGATGTTTTTGAGAGGATACATTGTAAAGTAAGTGTATGAGAAAGCTCAAATGGTCCAACAAAATGTGAGGGAAACTCATGGATGGGAAAAATGTATGTAGATAATAGGAGGAAAGAATGTTATTTCAGGTTACGTGAATATCCTTTTCATATAATATCATCATGAATAATAGTAATGAATATTTTTATGAATGTAAAGATATGTCCACTATTACTTGTACATTATGTTACATAGGATCACATTGTACATGTCGCATACTGAGTAGTTTTTCATCTGATTTTATCTTAGGTACATAATGTTTTTTATGTTTCCATGTTGAGAATGTATGTGTTGGATTCATATAGTGTTTTTTTCCTAGAAGCAATTCTGTTGGAAGAGAACCATTATTATGAAGAGAAACTTATTCATATTGTTGATTGAAGATAACATGTATTGTTGAATAAGGTAAACCACTAGGTAATGGTTCGGTGGAGAAACCACATGGTTGATGAAGCAACATGGGAAATTGAAAACGTAATGAGGTAAATGTACCCTTATTTGTTTAATATTTAAATAATAACCACAAGGACACAATTTCCAAAAGGTGGGGACAATGTAACACTCCATTACATTACAAATAAATTAAATGAAATTCATGAAATTGTAAGACTCTATGAAACATCATTTTCCCAATGAGACAGTTATAAACTAGATATTTAACAAAAAAACTCCACTTCAATGATTTTAATTTAAAAAATGGGCATCTTGGGAAGTGATCAGTACATTATATGGAGTTTGATATAACCAACATGATTTTTTGTGAATAGTATTATGTCCTTATAAATAGTAATATGACTAATGAAATAGTCCTTTTTAATATTCAATCGTATTATTATTTTATTGTATTATGCTTTTAAGATAATGTGATCCAGATGAATTTTTCAAGTTGTTATAAAACGATTTGTAGTTGTAAAATTATTTTTTTTAATAAATTATTGTTTTATTTAAAAAATAAAATAAAAAATATTTACGAAAAGATTTTTAATAAATAAAAATCATTTTTTATTACAGACATAAAAAAATTGTCAGTACTATTTGCAATTTTTCAAAAATACAGGAATTTTTTGTGACTATTGAAATACGATAATTTAGAAAATAAGATAAATACTTGAATTATTATTCCGTAAAACTGATGTGGTGCTAAAGAACGTTCATTATCTTGAAATCAAAATACATTTTAATAAATTTAGTCATGGAATCACCATTATTTATTGTCCTGTAGAAAAATAAATAAATTATGAATAAAATAATGGATAACCCCTCTTATGCTTCACTATAAATACCATATTCTACCTATATTCCTCTCATACCTATCAATCATTGATCATTTAATAAACTTTTTTGAGTCCCCATTCAAAGCCTCTTCCACGCATCCAAGACTATCAAGTCTTACAAATGGCCTAAATCAAAGGCCTTAAGAATGATCTCAAGAAGAATAGATCAAGAGGTAAGAATCATCTTTCATTTTCTTTTATTTTCTATTCAATCCCATTTCCACTCTTATAATATCCTCCCATACCCATATCGAAGAGGAATTAAATATTCAGAATATTATACATGGTGGATGATATCATGTTTATGGAAAATGTAATTTTAATTCTCACTATCATATTCCACTTAATCTAAATATAAAAACACCATCTGTGACATGCCGATTTATCAAAATCACGGAACATGTGTTTTGATTTTCCATTATTCCCTTAAAAATTAGTTATAAACCGTTTTAATGGTAGATTTAGATTTTTAATTATATTATATAACCCCTTTTATGTTCTATATTTAACTTATATATATATTATACTATGATATATGATGAAACTAGTTTATGATTATCGAAGGCCTACCAAAATAATCAAATCAGAAAACACTAATGATTTATCTAATGACTCATATTCATAAAATATAACAATCATGATATAAGGAATCATTAAATATAATGTAAAAATATTAATTACATTTCATTCCACTTATGATATATTTCATACATTCTACCAGAAATTAAATTACAAACTGACCATGTAAATCAGGAAAAGAACGCACCCAAACCAATGAATTTTTTTTACAATTACTAGGTTAAATAATTTTATAAATAGATAATATATGGTGTTATAAATATGAATAAGTTTATCTAAGATATTAATAACACATCTGTAATCATTTTCTAGGATGTTCTAAAAAATTTAACGTAAGACAAACCCTAGGTAAGGGAATTCATAACCCAAATTCAAATCTTTTGATTAACCTTATACATCATTAATTATGTGCAGTCAATAATTTTTTTGTAATTTTATTTATATTATGTTATATAATTTGTATTTACAGTGTATAAAAATATTCATTTCTTTGTTTTTTGATTCTAATGAATATTATATGATATTTTTATGTGTCTTTTCTTATAAAATCATTTTTAATAAAAATATTGTTAAAAAATTCTATATTGATGTTTTTATGAATGTATTTATATTTGATAAATATTTTATTTTTCATTTGAATTTTTTATGATGATGGTCGGAACCTATTAGCACCTCTAATTCACTGGTTATTTTTATATTGTAGGTCGACCGTACGGCGACTCCATGTGTAACTATGATGGTCACACCATAAATTATCAATGAGGGTTACATTGTATTTATTATAGAAAGTTATAAATTATGAGGTATTCATGAGGGTCAAGATACCATAAGGTAGCCATGAGGGTTAAAATATTATGTATCTAATTCACCATGATACTTTGATACTCTATTTTTTCAATTATTTATGGAAATCTCATGATTTACAAGTATGTATATTGTTATATACAGGTGAGAAGTGTGAATTTATGGAAATGATTTCATATGTTTATAATTATTCAAGGACTAATGGGTTATATTATTCATTTTATATACCTTACGAAAAAATTTTGATCATCCAAATTTTTTTTAAAATATCATATGGAGTAAGGATAGGTAAAAGGAAAGGAGAATTCAAGATGATTGTTGTGAAGACTAATCAAGAAATGTTTTCACATATTATTAAAAAATTTATTATGAATGAAATGGATAATTTATTAGTATCACCCACATTGTATGCTCTTGGATTGATATGTATTATTTATGTCTTAACATTCTTAAACTCTAAAACGAAATGAACTTGGGGACAATAATAAAGGGAATCTAGTTGAATTAACTCTATTATGTAATGATTAAGGTCAAGTCCATATATATATAACCCAAATTTACAAAAATAACTATAATGATCAGTTATTTTGGATTTGGTTTCATATAATCATGCCAATTCAATTGATACCAGACACTAGATCCATGAAATCTGTGGTTAGGGCACTAAAAGATTTATACCAAATACCATTTAAACAATTCCTTTATAATTATTCTCTTTATTTAAATAAGTTATATTATATATATTTCGAAGATATTGTTAGTGATATTTATATATTTAATAATATTTCCTATAAATGGTTTGGGTATTTATTAATTCAACAAATTAAATTATTGATGATAATTAATGGGATAATAATACCTTCTCTATCATTCTTGTTATGTATTATTTCATTCCAATTTAGATTTGATAGAAATGATGAATTTTAAATCAAAGAAGATCATCTTTCAGTATTTCATAAAAAATGAAAAGTTTTTTTTAATTAATGTGTTTAATAATTATTTTATCATTCCATAAACATATAAAATAAGTTTTTATGTATCTATCATATTATAATATAAATTTGGTTCTCATGGTAATCCCAGAAAAGAATTCATATCATTGTCCATGTTGGGGGCTAAACTGACAAATACATGAACATAAAATGAATAATGGATGATTATGTGACAAACAAAGTAATATTAAGTCAATTTTATTCGCAATTACTATTTTTTTATTTGTTTATATTTATATTAATTATTAGAATATTATTTAATTTCTTAATCAAAACAGAATTATTTTAATTATTATTAAATAAGTTCTCCAGAATTATAATATCATACAAAAAATAATAATTTGAATATTAAATAATATTAATTTTTATAAAATATATTCAATTTTTTATTTTTATTTCAAAATAATTAAACTGTTTAATTTTAGGTGTTCTTTTGTTGGGGATATTGATTTTTTAATAAATAATAAATATATTTTTCTAAAATTTATATTTCATTTAAATAAATAAATATATTCAAAAATATTCATTACTAATAAATTAAAATATTTGATCATTATTTTTATAGAATAT
Organism: Viscum album; assembly: GCA_963277665.1. Classification (NCBI taxonomy): domain Eukaryota; kingdom Viridiplantae; phylum Streptophyta; class Magnoliopsida; order Santalales; family Viscaceae; genus Viscum; species Viscum album. The sequence continues at coordinate 7,590,535 of OY728129.1, forward strand.
AACGAATTGCATAGAAAACAACATTATAATTGAATTGGAATAACTTGTTTTTTATATTAAAATAACATTTTCGTAATATTTTTTTCATTTCATTTAATCCTTTATAATTTAATTTATTAATGAAACATCAAAAAAAACGAATAATGAATAATTGGTATAGAATTTATAATTTATAGAATCATAAATTTTATGTAGTCCACTTTTCATCATTTTGGGAATTACTTTAGTAAACCGTAATCATATCAGTAAGGATATATCATGTAATTATAGTTTAATGTATTATAATAGGGAATATAAATCACCCTAAATCACATTTTATTTTATTCTATAATTCTAATTTTATAGTTCTAATCAATGTTTAAATTATTTCATGAATTCTAATTACTCTATTTTTTATATTTATCAATATTTTTTTAAATAATGAATATATACAAAATGACAGACTTTTTTTACAACTAATTTGTATAATTGTTATAAAAAATGCTATATTTTATATAAATGGATATATATAATGTAAATAAAATTTTTAATCATGTGAATTTATATTAAATTATAATTGATGAAAAAATTACCATAAATGATTTCGCAGCATTGAAATTGTTATTTTTCATAATGTAGAATAATCATGTAAATAACTTTCAAAAAAACATGAGGTGATATTTTTTTATGTTTTAGTATTCCAGGAATTATATAGACAAATATAAAATATTAATGATGTGTAATATTTTTCTTTTTGAAATCATGTTCTATAAGAATTTCATTAATGTCAAACAATTTAAATATTCCAAAAAATGAGAGTAATGTTTGTTTATATTAAATAAAATATTATTATATATTTAAAATTCATAATCAAATATATTCAAACATGTTAAAATAATAAGTTATTTCATATCAACCATTTTTCACATATGGGTCTCATTTCATTTCAAATTTAAATCCATGACCCAAAAATATAAAAAAATATTGATATATTTGTAACCATAAATCTAGTCAATGGGTGTAATAACTAATAGATAAGGTTAAAAAATTAGAAAAACATGTCAAATTTTTTAGGGATGAGAATATGTCAATACATATGCATCCTATAATAAAAATATATTAATTTATTAAAAAAATTATTGGGAAATAACATTATAACAATTTAAAATTTTCTGTAATTCAAGGGTTACCCTCCAATCAAATATAAAAGGGAACATCTTATCCATTCATCCTCACAGATTTGACAAACTCGAGTTTATAAATTAAATAATTTTGCGACTAACCATAATAATACTCAATCAGAGGGTTATTGAGTATTTAATGTTTTCTTCAATTTGAAAAATATCCCACACTTTTTTATGACTTACTTTTGTTCTTTTTTTGATTAAAACATAAAATATTAAAAAATCATAAAATAAAATATAAAATGTGTGATTTATTATGGTATTGGGAATTAAAGTACCCTAGTACACTCCAACAAGATATTATCCATGAGTGTGAGGATTTTCTCTAAACCCATACTTTTTCATTGAATTTTTGATATTTTTAATGGGAAATTATGACCGAGTGAAAGGCACCAACACTTGGAATAATCATAAGAGTTGCAAACAATGATCTGGAATGGATTTCTAAGAAACAACCATCAATAAATTTATACCTATGAACTGTTACAATGGAATATAAAAGTAGAATAATTTTATATATTACACTAACCTTATTTAATATATAGCTAAAAAATATATGTGAGTGAAAAACATTAAGTGTAAAAATCTTTTGGAGAATCTTTTTATCATTAGAATGATGTATAATACACATGACTAATAATTTTGTGCATCTACATTATTTTTTGAATAAAATATAATTTCATGGTAGAAAATGTATTATGAATTATCTATATTCTCTTTTTCCCTTTACGTCTAAAGCATAATTCCATGTTTTATTGTAATTTCCTGGACCTCTTCGGCCCATTCCTTTGTCGAAAAGAAGGTCATGATGTGTTCTAAGGGGTAAAATGGACATTTCCAACACTTTTCATAATTTTGTAAACACATGTCGTGTACCACCTTTCTAGGTACACCCCGTGTTGAAGCCGTGTCCTTGCCGTGTGAAATAAATGAGTACACACCATGTAGCCCATACTATATGCAGTGTAGTCCTTCCCCGCTTACGTGTAACCCTCAAACCGTGTGTTGACAAGTCAACGATCGTGTTCCATGTTAATGCCATGTCCTTGCCATGTGAAATAAATGAGTACACACCATGTAGCCCATAGTACACTCTGTGTAGTCCCTCCCCACGTACGTGTTACCCTCAAACCATGTGTTGACTAGTCAATGGTTGCGTTCCACGTTGAAGGCCATGTTGGAAGCCGCGTGGTGACCTTGTGAAATGTCCATGTACTCATCATGTACGAGAAATTACACGCTGTGTACTTTAGTTTTTCTCGCTTATAAAAGGAGGGGGCATCTCCTCCTTTTCAAATCACTCCTCTCCTCCCTATTCCTTTGAGAAGTGCTCTCCCAAGAGACTCCAAGGCTCTTTTCGTCCATAACATCTTCGTTCGAGCTCCGATTTAAGATCTATCAGCGGCCACATGATCGTATTGACGAGGAAGAACATCTGAGCTTGGATATGTTGTCTTCCCTTCGACCTTTCCTTCCCTTCTTCCACCTGAGGATGTTTTTCTGGGTTTTTCCAGAAACAACGGGCGCCGACGGACGTCTTCTAAAGTTGATCTGGGGGAGCGTTGTGATCAGAACCTGTTGAGGTAGGGAACTAACCTTCATCTCTCTAAATTTTTCATCATGCGGGGTGGGTGTCCTCTTGTTTACATGAAACACATTTGAACCGGTTTAATAAAGACAACAACTGGCTTATATGACGGGTATGGGAAGTTTTTGAATGAAGTTATATTATTTATATCATGTGATATTTTGTTGTGATTTTAATAGGCTTATGCCTACTAAAAATCATGGTTGTTGGGGGCCACTTCTTGTGAAATTAAATTGTTCCGTATCTTTCTAGACCGTTTATGGATGGAAGCCTTGGGGAATGTGGGAATTGGTTAATCACGTAAAGTTGGATGATTAAATGAACACCTGGAACACTTGTGTGATTACTCCGGTTGAACAAAACTGAAATAATAAACATGTGAGAGATGGTTAGGGTTTATTTATGTGAAAGGAGTGTTGTGTGGGTTGTTGTTGATCAGGTGAGCAGTGGTGATGCGGTTGGCTTGGTTTTGGGTTGGTGTGAATACTATTTTGGTGATGGGAAGCAGGGCCACAATAAATGGTATCAAGAGATGATGATGTACGGGTTTTGGTGTGTTTGCGGTTATGGTGGTTGGAAGCGGGGCTACAGGAATGGGTTTGAATGTAAACGAACTATGGGTTGTGAATAATAAATAAATGTGGAAGATTTAATGAATGGTGGGGAATGGTAATGGAACGAGAATAATAATCAACGGGGTTGGTTGATTAATAAGAAGGGACGTGATTGTGTTGCTAGTGTTTTCCTAACTTGATTTGTGGATGGAAGGGATATGTTTTACGAATGATTGATATGGTTGTTTTTGATCAGTAGTTAAGGATATAATAAACTAATCATGTTGATACATGAAAACCTGAATGGTTTTCGGGTTTTTTATTGTATGCATGCTTCAACATGGTAGTGCAGGGGCACATGATCCGTTTCTCTGTTTATAAGCCATAGGTTGGGTTGTGTGTTCGGTATATAAATATATGTATGTTTTTGTTTTGTCGCACCCCACCCATTTTGAGAACATACTGCCAAACACTCCTATTTCATGGGAAAGTGTGTTTTACCCTTAGTTAATACCTCTTTCTTGCTCTTTCATATATAGGTTGTGATGGCTTTTGGTGAGATTACACCCAAGACTCGGGTAGGTTTCGTTTGGGATAGTTTTATCCCAAGACTATTCAGGCAGGTTTACTATTTCCCAAAAATGATCAGGATGAGGCCCAGGTGTGTGCATGCGGGATACGTGGTAGTGAGGCCCAGGTGTGTGCATGCATGATACGTGGTTGTGAGGCCCAGGTGTGTGCGGGCGGGATACGTGGTTGTGAGGCCCATGTGTGTGCGGGCGGGATACATGGTTGTGAGGCCCAGGTGTGTGCTCGCGGGATATGTGGTTCTTGAGGCCCAAGTGTGTGCGGGTGGGAAGTGTGTGGTAGAGTTAGGATGTTCTCCGTTAGGAAGAGTACCTATCTAGTGGAAAATGGTGCAAGTTACCCAATACTCTTGTTCATATATAATACTTCTACCTATTGTTTTGTGTTTTGGTGAGCGTGGCTGGTGTAGTTGGTTGGATAGAATTCATTGATATGATTTTGGTTTCTTCTGTTTTTCTCACAGGACATTAGGATATCTCCACACTTGTGCACAAGAGCTTTAGGTTTTCTTACTGAGTATACTTGTATGCTCACCCTACATTTACTTTCAGGTTTCTAGGAGGACTACCAGGGCTATGCAGGACCCTATTTTTTAGGACAGTTGGATTTGATGCAGTTTTTTGTACTCGTGTTTCTTTTGGTATTGTAATTTTGAGCTTTCTTGTACTTGTACCTTGTTTTAGAACAATTTAATCATTCATGTGGGAATGTTTTGGGTTTATTTACATGTCTTTCCTTTCTTTTTCATTTGGTGTTTGACTCATCTTATTTCTCAACCTTAAATAAATAAAAAGTGTAGTTCCTCCCATATTGTGAAAAACTCATAGCCATGGTGCTAGTCACCACCCCAGAGCCTACTGGAGGCGGGACTCGGGGGCTCATTATCTTCCTTTCACCATTTCCAGCTCTGGAGGGCCATCTTTGATGGAAGGATATCATGAAAAAATGGTATATGAGGTGATGGTTGAGAGATAGGATGGAGTTTGGAATTAGGCACACTGAGGAGTGCATGGGATTGTAGGGAAACAGTATTGGTTAATCTTGGTGTGTGACATAGGCCAGGGAATACTGGCTAGGACTAGGGATTTTAGGCCCCAACGTGATCCAATGGAAAGAATCTGTGTCCACCAGACGACCAAGTGAGACTACATTGATTGCAGGGTAAAGACCCTAGGGAAGGTACATGCATCATCATGATTGTGTTTTACTTGATTTGGGTGTTGTTGGAATGAAATTGAAATAAAAATGAAAAAAAACCTTGAAAAATTTCTTTCTTACTTGGGCATAAGCGATCTTTGTTTACCGTATATCTATGGCAAGTGGACGTCATCCTCGGGTGGCTCAGACAGCTGAGGACCAGCAGATTCAGGAGGACGGTTTGTTGAGGATTGACCGACAGGAGGAATATAGCCAGTGACAAAAGACTCTCTGTTCTTTCCAGCGACAAACCCTCAAGATGTACTGGGGTAGTACATCAGTTATGGAGACGGAGGGGTGGTATGATGATCTAGGGATCGCTTTTACTTTGATCAATTCTCGGAGGGAGTACTGGGTTCCCCTTTTAGTCAGTCAGCTGAGAGGTGTTGCATGTCAGTGGTGGACGCTATACCTCAGAGAGAGGACAGAGGAAGAGCTTCTGTGGGCTGACATTGAGAAGGAATTATGAGAGGAATTCATTTCTTCCATGTTCATGGTAGTGAAGCGGCAGGAGTTACTCTCCATTCAGTAGGGGAGTATGTTAGTACGAGAGTTGGGGACCAAGTTCAATGATCTCATATGATTTGATCATGATCTTTTTCTAGATGAGGAGTCTCAGGCGAGGCATTTGGAGGAGGGACATTGTCCTTCGCTCCAGTATGTTGTCACCCACTTCACTCTTCCAATGTTATTAATAGTACAAAAGAAGTTATAGGTTTTAGACAGGATGCACTCACAGGGAGGTGCAACATGAGAGGGGATCATGCTGGGTTCATTGAAAGGGAAGGCAGTAAGTAGCAGGTCTCCTGCGACAAGACCTTCTAGGTTCATGCCAGTGGGGGGCAGGCCCTAGCAGTTCCAGTTCAGATCATCATATCCTCATCCGTTTTTCACAAGCCCAGGACCGAAGTGTTTCTCTTGTGGAGGTTTAAGGCACATTCATAATTGGTACCTGACCCCGATATCTGTAAGGAGGAGGTGGGAAGGTTTAGCGCCCGCCTCAGCAGCACCGTTTTCTGGCGAGGCCCTTCTAGCAGCAGCATAACTCTACTCCTCTGAGGGAAGACATTGCAGGAGGAGGCCAACCTCAGGTTACTCCACAGGGTCCTCGACCAGGACATGGCCAGGGAGGTGGTTGTCATCAGAGAGGCAGAGGATCTTGGTGTGGACAGTTGCACGTATTAGAGTTGACAGCTCCGGTTGGAGCAGTGGTGGTACAAGGTACGATTTGTTTGTAAAACACTCTCGTTTCTGCTTTGTTCGATTCAAGAGTATAACACTACTTTGTGGCACCCAGTCTATCCCATGCTTTGGGTCTAGATGTAGAGAGACTTACCGTACACCAGTTGGAGGCTAGACCAGTGTATCTTGTGTTTTTCGGGGATGTGGACTGTTGTTGGGACCGCATCGATCTAGTGGGAACCTTCTTTCGCAACTTATGCAGCCATATAATGTCATCCTAGGCATCGAATGGTTTTTTTCTGTTAGTGTCGTTATCGACTGCTTCCGAATAAGGTTCGTGTTCTCCAACGTGGATGTGCAGCGTGTATCTTTTGTTGGCCAGAAGAGCTATCATGTAGGAAGCCAGCTTGTGAATACTCTCATTTCCTTGTTAGGTAGGTTATCAGTGGTATCAGCTGATACATAGATGGTTGATGTCCCATAGGTTGTTGGGGAGTTACTAGATGTTTTTCCTGAGGAGGTTGTGACTCTAACCCCCCGACGTGACGTTGAGTTCGGGATAGGCTTACATCCTGGTGCCTTTCCGATTTCGATGGCCCCTTATCAGATTGTACCTTCGGAGTTACGGGAGTTGCAGATTCATATTGACGATCTGATGGAGAAGGGTTTTTTTGACCCAGCGTGTCGCCATGGGGTGTTCAAGGTATTTTCATGAAGAAGGTAGATGGTGGTCTCAGGTTATGCATAGAATACAAAAGTATTAATGAGGTAACAGTCAAGAACCATTACCCCCTTCCAATGATAGATGAAATCTTCTACCAGATGAGGGGAGAAGGTTGGTTATCTATGATTTATCTACGATATGAATATCATCAGCTGAGGGTAAACGACATTGACATCTCGAAGACGGCTCTCAGGTTCATGTATTGGCACTTCGAATTTTTAGTCATTTTTTTTGGTGTTACAAATGCACCAGCTGTGTTTATGGGACTTATATACCTTGTCTTCTAAGAGTTTCTGTACCGGTTCGCCGTTGTTTTTATCAATGAAATCTTGATCTATTCACGATCAGAGGAGGAGCACCGTGAGAATCTCAGGGCAGTCTTGAAATTCCTTCGACACCAAAATATTTATGGGAAATTGCTGAAGTGTAAGTTATTGACAGAAGAAGTACACTTCCTTGGGCACGTAGTGTCTCGACATGAAGTGTCAGTAGACCCGTCGATGGTTGATGTAGTTGTTTCATGGGTGGAACCCAAGAGCGACGCATAAGTTCGTGGTTTCCTAGGGTTTGCAGGTTATTATCGTAAGTTCGTTTTATACTTCTTTCGAGTTGCTGATCCATTAACGGCTTTGACTAGGAAGATTCAGGTCTTCCTATGGAGCGAGCAGTGCCAGAAATTTTTCAACTACATAAAGGAGAAGTTGTTCAGTGCGCCCGTCCTCAGGTTTCCAGAGGAGGGGTTGTTGTATGAGGTGTTTTGTGATGCCTCTGGCCTTGGTTTGGGGTGCGTGCTGATGAAGAAGAAGGGTGTGATCTGTTATGTGTCTAGGCAGTTGCGCTATCATGAGAATAACTATGCCACCCATGACCTAGAGCGTGTAGCAGTAGTGTTCACGCTGAAATTGGGGGGACATTACCTCTTTAGGGAGCACTTTTTGGTGTTCTCAGATCACAAGATATTATGTTATATCTTCTCCCATCATGACCAGAACTTACGATAGCAGAGATGGGTTGAGTTTCTTCAGGAATATGACTTTGAGATCTCTTACATTTAAGGTAAGTGAAACGTTGTGGCTGATTCCCGTAGCAGGAAGTGAAATAAGGAAGTGGTTCGGGAATCCGCTGATGCTTGGAGGGCGATGGGAGAGTTGGCTGCCTTGCACATGGATGCAAGGGTAGAGGGTGTTAGAGGCTGTTTGTTTCAGATGATGGTGTAGTCCTCCTTGTTGCAGCAGGTGGAAGAGCCTTAGTGGGCTGACTCCAAGGAAGAAGTAATGCAGGATCATATCGATTAGGGAAACAGTCCAGAAGGTTGGTCAGAGGACAGCTGACATCATATGCTTTTTCATGGAAGGATTTCAATTCCAGAGGGGATGCGTGAAGGATTTATTCATGAGTTCCATAGCTCATCACTGGTGGTACATCCAATAGTTTCAAAAATGTACCCAGGCCTAAGGGAACAGTTTTGGTGGCCCAGGGTGAAACGGGCATTGGTGGAGTATTTGGCTAAATGGCTAGTGTGTCAGCAAGTGAAGGTTAAACACTGTGTTCCCAGTGGTTTTTTGCATCCTTTAGATGTACCCAAGTGGAAGTGGGATGAAATCTCAATGGAAATCATCACAATACTACCTAGAGCTCAGGTTGGTTATGATGCTATCTGGGTATTGGTGGATCGTCTGACAAAATCAGCTCACTTCATAACAATTAAGGTGTCGGGCCTAGTGATTACCTCAGAACAGAGGTACGTAGACGAGGTGGTGAGGTTTCATGGAGTTCCAAATATTATCGCCTCAGGCCGGGGTACTCGGTTTACCTCACGAGTCTAGAGGGGGTTACAACATGCTTTTGGCACCCAGCTACGCCATGGCACTACTTTCCACCCCCAGACCGATGGGGAGACAGAGCGGACTATCCAGATGTTGGAGGACATGCGGCGAGAATGTGTTCTGGATTTCTGATGATCATGGGTGTGACACATGGCTTTAGTAGAGTTTTCCTACAACAACATATTCCACTCTACTATTGGCATGACACCGTTTGAGGCTTTGTACGGAAGACCATGTCATTCACCCATTTATTGGGCAGAGGTTGGTGAGACAGGTACTCCTGGGCCAGAGGTATTACAAAGCACTACATAGAATTTCCAGCTTGTGCGTGAGAGGATGAAAGTGGCATAGGACCGACAGAAGTCATATGCTGATCATCGGAGGAGGCCCTTGGATTTTGAGGTGGGAGATCATGTATTCTTGAAGGTTTCACCTAGATGGGGGCAGCAGAGGTTTTGGAATGGGAGTAAGCTCTCCCCTAGGTTCATAGGACCTTTTGAGGTGCTTAGGTGAGTCGGTGAGGTGGCATATCAGCAAGCCCTGCCACCTCAGTTGGATAAGGTTCATGACGTCTTCCACATCTCCCAGCATCGTTGGTACTTACAAGAAAACTCTAACATTATCGTCTAGGGAGAGTTAGATATAGGAGATGACGTGACCATCGAGGAATAGCCTGTTAGAATCAAGGATCGTAATGAGAAGGTGCTCCAGGGACGAGCCATCTCCATGGTTCCTCTGTTGTGGAGGAATGTCGGCCTCAAGGAGAGCACATGGGAGTGGGAGGCCTAGATTCACGCTCAGTACTCGGTGTTGTTTTTACTTGTTTTTTGTTTGTTCCACTATGCATTGTTTTTATGTTATACTATGCACCTTTGATATATGGGATGCTTGCCTTGTCGGTTGTGAGACATTTTTTCCTTATTCCCTGGAAGTGTGTAACATGTTCGGATGTGTGGGGAAAGGGAAAAACCTGATCCTTACACGAGATGTATTAATGAGAATGTGATTGAACCCATGCGGGCGAGTCAGTCCAGCCTAAAGCGGATAATATCTCGACATATGAGAAGGAATTTCCCCAAACCACATGTTCGGGCAGTGTGTTGGTTTTATGGTGTTAGGGGAAGTTCATGTTGAAAAATCCTAATGTATGGATGTGGGAAGACCCAATTCTTAATCGAGACGCATTAATGAGAATGCGATTAAACCCTTGCAGGAAATTCATTGCCGCCTAAAGAGGATAATATCTCGACATAGGAGAAGGAATTCCTAACACATATGATTAGGGTTGTTAGATGGGTTACTGTTATAACGAGAGCCCTAAGAGGTGTCCTGTTGGGTTCCTCTGGGTTGGATTTTGAATTCTCGGGGATGAGAGTTTTTAAGAGGTATCTAATGTAATGGTCCGGACCTCTATATCCCATTCCTTTGCCAAAAAGAAGGTTATAAAGGATTCTGGAGGTTAAACTGGACTTCCCACACACATTTCAGAATTTTGTAACTACACGTCGTGTTGTGTGAGTATACACCGTGTACCACATCGCTGGGTATACCCCGTGTGGAATCCGTGTCCTTTCCATGTGAAATAAATGAGTACACATTGTATAGCCCATACTACACATCGTGTAGTCCCTCCCCGCATACGCGTTACCGTCAAACCATGTGTTGACCAGTCAATGGCCGTGTGCCATGTTGATGACGTGTCCTTGCCATGTGAAATAAATGAGTGCACTCTGTGTATCCCATAATACACGCCGTGAGGTCCCTCCCCGTGTATGTGTTACCCTCAAACCATGTGTGGACCAGTCAAAGGCCGCGTTCCGCATTAAAAGCCATGTTGGAAGCCATGTGGTGACTGTGTGAAATGGCCAAGTACTGCCATGTACTAGAAAGAACATGCCATGTAATTTAGTTTTTCTCTCCTATAAATAGAGGTGGCCTCTCCTCCTTTTCAAATCACTCCTCTCCTCCCCATTCCATGAAGCATAGCTCTCCGAAGAGACTCCATGGCTCTTTTCTTCCATAACATCATCATCTGAGCTCCGATTTAAGATCCGTCAGCAGCCACAAGATCGTAACGACAAGGCAGAACTTCTGAGCATGGATATGTTTTAATCCCTTCGACCTTTCCTTCCCAACTTCCACCTGAGGTGGGTTTTCTGGGTTTTTCCATAAATGACGAGCATCGACGGACTTCATCTAAAGTTGATCTGGGGGAGCGTTGTGATCATAACCTATTGAGGTAGGGATATTACCTCTGTCTCTCTAAATTGTGAATCATGCGGGGTGGGTGTAATGCCCCGACCCCAGTTCCCTAGAGTCGGTGCATTATTACATAACATTGGAATGATCACAAAGGATCAAGTCTCGAAAGGCCGATTAGTTTAGTAGTCTTGGAAACACTAGATATATTCATAAGGCTTACATTACATCATAAGATAAAAAAACTACAACAACATCTTGTCTTCATATCCCATCATACTATCCATGCAGTTCATTCATAAATTATTTCTTCATAATCCTGGGAAAAATAAAACATTGAAATGGGTGGGCTCAGATGCTCAGTAAGGATAACATTATAGAAGATGCTTTCATAGATATGCATAAACAATTAAGGCAGTTTATAACTAAAATGAATGCCTTTTAAACTTGAACTTCAGCATAAAATGGAATAGATAAAATAAAATAATTCCATTTACTTACTCACATGGGTATTCTACTAGTAGAATGATAAAATGAAATATCAATAACCACTTTTATAATGATGGAATGCATAATGCCAGACTATCATAACCACATAGCAAGGCCTCGTGCCAAGACTACAAATAAGATTTTGCCAAGGCCTTGTGCCAAGACACTAGTTTGTCTCATGAGACCTACCGATGTGTCGAGGAGCTATGGAGGGCTCCACCAGTCACTTATTAAGTCCAATGCATTCCTCATTTGAACAGGTTTAAACGTAACATAAACATTCGTATTAAAACTAGCATATGAAATGTCAATAATTTAACCACAAACCATGAATGGTATGAAAATAGCACATCCACAGTCAAACTTAAGTCATTCGATACAATATGGAATATTTTATTGTTCACATTGACCTAAATCAAGAATAATGAAGGATGTGGACATAGATGAAAATAATCATCAAAACAATTTGAGAGAAATATCCCCCTTTTTCTTGAAATCATTTAAAAGTCACACTATTTTTCAAGAAGCCATTTAAAAATAGATTTTTGAATAAAAGTGTCCCATAACTCTTTGAAACTTTTTAAAAGGTGTTTTTATTTTAAAACATTAATGTCCATATAAATAAATCCTTAAAACCATTTTTAAAACATGGATATTAATGAGCAAGATTTAGACGAATAAGTATTTAACACATTTAAAAATGTTAATTTAGTTAGAGTTTCTGACCAAAAGAGAGACACTAGAATACAAATAGTTGAGGTAATAATGACATTGTAATATCATTAGAGTAAATGAATTCATGATATACTATTTCAATGTACATTTTATACACCACAAAATAGTGATTTGGTGTTTAACAACAAAAATGTATCAATGGAATGTAAATTGAGATGAAATCTCTCATAAAGGACGTATCCTTAGATTAAGGATAAATCGACAACATAGTTATGTGTGATAAATATAAATACAATAAATATGATTGGATATTCAGTGTAAAAAAATCAAAGGACAGTCACACATATTCTTGTAAAAACAAGACCAACGAATTGGATGTTTAACTCAACAAATGGAGAATGAGTTAAAATTACTCTTATCAAATTCATATCAATGACTTGAGAATTATAAATGGAGTGATTATGTGTATCAAAAGTATATCGACAAGAATGGGAGTGGAAATTATGACATAATTAAATTAATAGTGATTCCACACATAATCTTCGGGTAATATAATCAATGAAATATGCGTAAAGCCAAATGAGTAGAAATTGAAATTTCAAATTCCCTTATCGATTAGGAAACTTACGAAACATACACCCATGAAAGAAAGATCATAAAATGATGATGTAAATACTCATAAATTAAAGTATATTACACAATTAATACAATCATGGGCAGTATACATACACCACATGCAAATAATTAAGCGGTGAACAATTGAATTCTCACGAAATTAAGAGTGAGTTAAGAAACCACTTACCATGTTGTAATCTACTAATTCATATGACCAAAAGTTAATAAACACCAAATTATTTACAGAATAACATGAATATAAATATAATAATGTTAATATATATCAATTGGCAGTACACAATATACCACTTTCAATAAATTAGTGGCGAACAATGGAAATCTAATCGAATTGAAAGTGAGATAAGAAAATCCATTACATTGTACTTTTCCTTGGTTGGGGGTAGGTTAACCTCCTGTATAATGTTGAAATAATAGCTATTAAATTATTCATGATTTATATACATTAATATGATATCATATATTATCTTTTAACATTCCTTTGTTAATAATATCTTAGAATTATCGTCATTTCGGGTGTTAACTTACTCATTTTCTTTTATATGTTTTGTTACGTAAGCCAAGTTTTTCATCGATAGGTTGTATCTTATTCATATACACAATTATAGAAAGTTCTTAAAAATTATTTTTAAATCATCAAATGATAATTATACTTGAATGGATATGATGGAGAATGAATGTCATCGCGTTCGTGGAGACGGTAGTCCGTATGTATTCACGAGCGACAATATCATTCTTTTGATATTAAAATAATATATAATTGGATGGTATATCATATATACAGAATCATTATAATGTTATATGTATTAATTAAATGAGTTACACATCATTATTATACCCAATTAAATAATAATATATTGAATAACAATTACACCACGACACGGAGACGGTAAGCCGTACGCACGCACGTATGGTGACTTGTTATTCAAAGGGTGGATAGAATACGGAATATGGTTGTACCATATTTATAATAACATCAAATTATATACTAGATACTGGAGTTATTATTTTATAATGGTAATAACAAATAAAGAAGAAGTGGAAGAAAAAAGGAACTTGAAAAGGGGTGGTGAAAACATTGCCTCTTCTTCAGGTTCTTCCTTTTGATTTGATCAAAAGGGCTCCTTAGGTTGGATTTATGATCAAACTAAAGCCTCTAGGTTGTATTGATGGATATTTAGAGAGTATTTGGGAAGGGTTTGGAAGAACCAAAAGGATTTGAAGGTGTGAAGAAATGAGAAGTAGGAGTGCCCTTTTATAAAAGGGCTGAGTGGCACCTTTGGAAAAGCTAAAAATATTAATTTATAATAAATTAAAATTCGGTTTCTAATGGATAAAATGTTTATTATTCAAATTTTATGGTGGGGATAGGACGTAAACCATTCATCAAATAGAATTTAGAAATGTTTGGGTCACAATATTAACCTTATCTTTTAGTTTTAACTCTTAGTTAATTAGTTTGACATTTACCATGTCACTTTGTATTTTTATATCATATAGTTAATAAACATAATATATACACCCAAGATACCCCCAAGTGGTCCATTAATGATATAACTATCATGATATATGTCTCTTGGCCGAACCTTAGAATTTTAGGAATTTAATATCAATTAATAATATAATATTTGTTTTAGAAACTCTTTTATGTCAATTTTGACACTATTGAATAGTTGATTTTTGTGAAACTCATAACAGAATGATTACTTCGAAAAATGTCAATTAAATCATACATAATATGTCATATTATACTATAAAATTAGTTTAATTCATTAAATGTCTTAAATTGTATTTATTTGGGTATTTATAATATCAATTATTTTAATTTTTCACTATTATGGTAATTACTGCATCATCATTGTGTCATAAATATATTAAATTATTTAATGTCTAAAAATTATAAATAAAATATAATTATGTAGGAAATCATATTATATTTCTAATTAATATTAACAATCGAATTTATCTTATGTATAACCCAATATTAAGAATGTTTTAGTAAATAAACATTGATTTTAACTCTTTTAACTCTCTTTGAATTTAATAATAATAAATGTCCTAATCTAATCCAAGTGGACCTAAATGATAATATTTTATTCCTATGGTTGTTTTTTGTCGAGATACACTTGTCCAATATGATCAGGAGATGTGGTAGAGTAATATAAATATCATTTTTACCCTTAAATACCCTATTTACTTTTAACCGTGGTAAATAAAAGTAAAAAGTTACTATTCACCAAAAATTATTTTTCATCTAATTGAACCACATTTTACTTCTTGATATTAACCGTGTCTCTCGGATTTTTGAAATTTCATTCACATAAGCGGTAAAATTATGTTTTCTGAAAAATTTAGTCTTTTTAACTACCACTTAGTAGTTTCACTATTCATCTTAAATTGATGTTTTTCAAAACAATTCAAAAATTTCACCCTAAGCTATAATTGATATTCCAAATTCAAAAATGATGTCTATTTTAAAAAATTCTAAAAATATAAGTTGCATTATTTAATTTTATAATTAATTTCAGTTGTCACAACAAATATTGTGTTTTTAAGAAACAATATATATGAAAAGATTGACAATTGTTTAAGTCTAATTTCGAAGAGAAATTAATTCTAATGAACACCATTGGATAAAATGGTAAAAATATATTCTAATTATAATTTAAAACCAGTAAATAATATAATTTATCACTATAAATTATTTTCATTTAAAAAGTTGATTTAAATTAAAATTTAGTAATATTCACAGTTCATCAAAATACAAGTGTTATCCGAAAAGTTCCAAAATTTCACCCTAGAATAAATTCTATATTCCGAATCCAAAAATGAAGTCCATTTTGAGAGATATAATTTATAAAATTTCAAAAAGTAGGTATTACTATTCATAATGGCTAGTTTGATTGGTTGTGGTGTGTTAGAATCTCGAAGTTGCATACAATGCACGCCATTACATTATTCGAAGGGAAACATACCGTGGAATCTTGGGGTGTTACATTCTCCCCTACTTCAATAAATTGCTTCCTCGCAATTTTTAAAATTGTGCATGGGAATATAATGGAAAGTTCCACATCGGAAAAAGAGTCAATAAAACTATCACTTTAAAAGAAAGAACGAGAGGTATAAAGGTCAACCAAGATAACCCATACTCGGATTCCATGTAAGAAAACATGGAATATAGATGATAAACTAAGTGTCATGTTCTGATGGAGAGGTGTAGAAATCATGATCAGGAGAAAGTTAACAATAAGAAAACCACAAACTTTTGTTGGGACAAACAGCCATTAGTCTCCCAGTATAAAAGTAAACGGACAACATTTTTTTTAAGTTACATTACATAAGGATGAGGAATTCATTTATGATATTGACAAAGAATATAAAGATATGTACTTATATTTTAAGTTGAGTTTCATTCTTTAATAAATTTCCACCACTAACTCATTTTTTTAAAACGATGAGTATTCAAGAAGACTTGTTCACACTGGAAGAGCTATAATAAAATTCTATAGAATAACATGATCCATGCAGGATGAACTATATATATACATTGTCATTAGAGATTAATCAAAACCAAAATGGTTAGTACATGATCTAATGATCCCATAAACGGATATTCCATGAGAGGAAAAAAATAGTAATCTTAATTTACAAAATTAAACCAACAATACCCCCAACGATAAATAAATACCATTCAATAATCAATTATCCTTAAAATCCTTCAATATAATCAAATATAATACTGAAAACCAAAAATTATTAAGAATGTAGTCTTCCACGTTAAATTGAATCTCCAAATGACATTAATTACTCTTAATGTCACATACTTAAAAGTAATTAACCCAATCATTTCAATAAATAACCCAAATCATTATAAATCCACAATAAAAACATAGATAAAAATCCACCATTACTCCTCAAATGAAATAACATAATTTTCTTATTTTCCATGGGCATATAGTGTTCACACCAAAGTGAACAACTTCCAAAATAACATTTATCACTTAATCACCAAATCATTTTCCTATACTAAGGGTATTAATTTGATAAGACATAAGATCCCAAATGAAATTATAATTGATCAATAAAATCATTTAACTAAAAATAATAGTCACACTAACTAGGGACTTCATGTAATCCAGTGGTAGGCGATAAATCCCAATCGTGCTTTGGTTGTGGGTTCGATTCCCACAGCTTTGTCCGACATGATGGGTTGTCACACAGTATACGTGTTGTCCTTTTTCAAAAACTATATTTTATATGATTACCAAAATGAGAAAAATTCCTCAAAATAACCATAACATAATTTAACCACAAATGTTATCTCATACCTTGCATTTTCATCCCAAATTATAATAATTTGTAATTGCCTCAAACACAATGATCATATAAAACCAAATGGATATTTATAACTATATCCACAAGAGAAAAGATAATTCTTCCATAAATATCATTCTCACATGGAAAACTTTTTGGTTACAAATACAATAGAAAATTACTCTAAATTAAACCCTTCATCAAGGATCGCTAATAATTTTTAAACATTTATCCAAACATTTATTGCCACATATCTTCTTCTTTGACCAAGAAAAAATCCTATAGAATAGGACATTCACTCGGGTAATGGCCAGGTCCTCTACATTTACGGAAAATGACTATAAATGGATTCTTGGGACCATTTTTATCTTCTTCCATAGTACTCTTCATTTTTCATTGGAAATTCGTCACTTTATGTCCTTCCTTCCCGCACGTAAAGCATTTCTTCGTCCCATTGAGACAATTTCCTGGGTGTCTCTCTCCACATATCCTGCATGATGGAAAATGATGATTTCATTCTCCATGGTCTCCACTACTGGAGCTCTTATCATTCATCACCTTTCTCTTCTTTTTTGAGTCCGGTAATTGGTTAATATATATATTGTTGATCATATTTTTGGAAAACTGATTTGGCATGAAGAATATATCTTTTACGCCTATCAACATTCCATTTTGTTGCTTGTTGCCACTACCGTTCCCACCTTGTACATCATTCTCAAAGTCACTATGAATTCCTTGGAATCTAGCCATTGACTAAAACCAGAAAGCATTGTGGGAGTAACAGTAGTCATAAAATCTTTTAGATATTAACATGCTACCATATTCTCAATTTGAAACATATTAGGATTAACCATGGTCATTTATTCTCATCTAATATATATATTACTTTTAATTGGTTTGTAAAGAAAATGTATATTATACTAAGCATATCCCCTGAGAGTGTCGTAACAAAGAGTGCAGCAAGGCCCATTTTCGTGCACCAGTTCTTGTTCAAGTCTAGGTCAAAGCGGTGTTTTCGGGTTTTACCCCTAGGTACATCTGTGCCAGAGCAGCCTCTACCTGCTCGTATCCAGACATGGATGTATTGCTTGGAAAAATCAAAAAATATCTACAATACCAAAATTCTATAAATTTCTTCTATACTAATCGTCAAAGTTCATCTTAGGTCTATGTGCTCTAATCAGATTTTATCTAAATCTAGCTTCCAAGGTTTGTACTAAAATTCCTATGATACCAACTGTAACACCCCGACCCTAGTTCCATAGAGTCAGTTCATTATTACATAACATTGGCATGATCACAAAGGATCATGTCTCGAAAGACTGATTAGTTTAGTAGTCCTGGAAACACTAGATATATTCATAAGGCTTACATTATATCATAATGTAAAAAAACTAAAACAACATCTTGTATTCATATCCCCTCATGTTATCCTTGCAGGTCATTCATAAATTACTTCTTCATAATCCTGGGAAAAATAAAAAATTGAAAGGGGTGAGCTCAGATTCTTAGTAAGGATAACATTATAGAAGAATCTTTCTTAGATAAGAATAAACAAATAAGACAGTTTATAACTAAAATGAAAGCCTTTTAAAAATGAACTTCAGCATAAAATGGAAATGATAAAATAAAATAATTCCATTTACTTACTCACATGGATATTCTACTAGTCGAATGATCACATGAAATATCAATAACAACTTTCATAATGATTGAATGCATAATGCCAGACTATCATAACCACATAGCCAAGGCCTCGTGCCAAGACTACAAATAATATTTTTCCAAGGCCTTATTCCAAGAAATAAGTTTGTCTCATGAGACCTACCGATGCATCGACGAGTTATGGCGGGCTCCACCCGTCACTTATTAAGTCCAATGCATTCCTAATATGAATAGGTTTAAACATAACATAAACATTCATATTAAAACTAGCATATGAAATGTCAATAATTTAACCACAAACCATGAATGGTATAAAAATAGCACATCCATTGTAAAACATAACTAATTCGATACAATATGGAAGATTTTATTGTATCACATTAACCTCAATCAAGAATAATGAAGTATGTTTACATAGATGAAAAAAATCATCAAACTATTTGAGAGAAATATCCCCCTTTTTCTTGAAATCAATTAAAAGTCACACTATTTGTCAAGAAGCCATTTAAAAATAGATTTTCTAATCAAAGTGTCCCATACCACTTTGATAAAATTTAAAAGGAGTTTTAATTTTAAACCCTTAATGTCCATATAAATAAATCCTTAAAATCATTTTTAAAACATGGAAATTAATGAGCATGATTTAGAAGAATAATTCTTTAAAACATTTAAAATTGTATTTTAGTTAGAGTTTCTAACCAAAAGAGAGACACTTGAATAAAAATAATTGAGGTAATCAAAACATTTTAATATCATGAGAATAAAGGAATTCATGATATACTATGTCAATGTACATTATATACACAACATAAAAGTGTTTTGGTGTATAACAACAAAGATGTATCAATGGAATGTAAATTGAGATGAAATATCTCATAAAGGTCGTATCCTTAGATTATGGATAAATCAACGACATAGTTATGTGTGATAAATATAAATACACTCAATATGATTGGATATTCAGTGTAAAACAATCAATTTACATTCACACATATTCTTGTAAAAACAACACCAATGAATTGGATGTTTAACTCAACAAATGGAGAATGAGTTAAAATTACTCTTATCAAATTCATATCAATGACTTGAGAATTATCAATGGAGTGATTATGTGTATCAAAAGTATATCCATAGGAAGGGGAGTGAAAATTATGTCACAATAAAATGAATAGTGATTACACACATAATCTTGGGGTAATATAATCAATGAAATATGTGTAAAGCCAAATGAGTGGAAATTGAAATTTCAAATTCCCTTATCGATTAGGTAACATACGAAACATACACCCACGAAATAAGGATCAAACCATGATGATGTAAATACTCATAAATTAAAGTATATTACTCAATTAATACAATCATGGGAAGTATACATACACCAGATGTAAATAATTAAGTGGTGAACAATGGAATTCTCACGAAATTAAGAGTGAGTTAAGAAACCCCTTACCACGTTGTAATCAACTGAGTCGTATGACCAAAAGTTAATAACCACTGAATTACTTACAGAATAAAATGAATATAAAGTTAATAATGATAATATATATCAAATGGAAGTACACAATATACCACTTTCAATAAATTCGTGGCGAACAATGGAAATCTCACAGAATTGAAAGTTAGATAAGAAAATACCTTACCTTGTACTTTTCCTTGGTTGGGGGTTGGTTAAAATCCTGTATAATGTTGAAATAATTGTTATTAAATTATACATGAATCATTTACATTAATATGATATCATATATGATCTTTTAACATTGCTTTGTTAATAATATCATAGAATTATCATCGTTTCGGGTGTTAACTTACTCGTTTTCTTTTATATGTTTTGTTAGGTAAGCCATGTTTGTCAAGGATCGGTTGTATATTATTCATATCCAGAATTATATAAAGTTCTTAAACCTTATTTTAAAATCATCAAATGATAATTATACTTGAATGGATATGATGGAGAATGAATCTCATCGCGTTCGTGGAGACGGTAGTCCGTACGTTAGCACGAGCGACAATATCATTCTTTTGATATTAAAATAATATATAATTGGATGGTATATCATATATACATAATCATTATCATGTTATATTTATTATTTAAATGGATTAAAAATCATTATTATACCCACCCAAATAATAATATATTGAATAACAATTACACAACAACGTGGAGACGGTAAGTCGTACGTACGCACGTATGGTGACATGTTATTCAAAGGGTGGATAGAATACTGAATATTCATGTACCATATTTATAATAAAATAAAAGTATATATAAGATAATGGAGTTATTATTTTAGAATGGTAATAAAAAATAATGAAGAAGTGGAATAAGAAAGGAACTTGAAAAGGGGTGGTGAAAACATTACCTCTTCTTCAGGTTCTTCCTTTTGATTTGATCAAAAGGGCTCCATAGGTTGGCTTTCTGATCAAACTAAGGCATCTAGGTTGTAGTGAGGGAAGTTGGGAGAGTATTTGGTCAGGGGTTGTCCGAACCAAAAGGCTTTTAAGGTGTGACGAATTGAGAAGGAGGTAATCCCTTTTATAAGAGGGTTGAGGGAATCCTTTGGAAAAGCTAAAAATATTAATTTATAATAAATTCATATTCAGTTTCAAATGGCTCAAAAGTTTATTATTCAAAGGTTAAGGTGGAGATAGGTCAAAGAAAATTCAAAAAATAGAATTTATACAGTTTTGGGTCACAATATTAACCTTATCATTTATTTTTAACTCTTAGTTAATTAGTTTGACATTAACCTGGTCACTTTGTATTTTTATATCATATAGTTAATAAACATACTATATACCTCCAAGCAACCGCCAAGTGGTCCATTAATGATATACCTATCATGATATAAGTCTATTTCCCTAACATTAGATTTTAGGAAATTAATATCAATAAATAATATAATATTTGTTTTAAAAACTCTTTTATGTCAATTTTGACACTATTCAATAGTTGATTTTTGTGAAACTCATAATAGAATGATTACTTATAAATAAGTAAATTAAATCAAACTTGATATGTCATATTATACTATAAAAATATTTTAATTCATTAAATGTCTTAAATTATATTTATTTGGGTATTTGTAATATCATTTATTTTAATTTTTCACTATTATGGTAATTACTGCATCATCATTGTGTCATAAATATATTAAATTATTTAATGCTTATAAATTTTAAATATAATATCATTATGTAGGAAATCATAATATCATTCCAATTAATATTTACAATCGATTTTATCTTATGTATATCCCTATATTAAATTTTTTTAGTAAATAAACAATGATTTTAACTCTTTTAACTCTTCTTTGAATTAAATAATAATAAAAGTCCTAATCTTATCCAAGTAGACCTAAATGATAATATTTTATTCCTAAGGTTGTTTTTGGTCGAGATACACTTTTCCAATAGAAATATGACACGTGTTAGGGTAATATTAATATCATTTTTGCCCTTAATTAGCCTATTTACTTTTAACCATGGTAAATAAAAGAAAAACGTTACTATTCACCCAAAATTATTTTTCATCTCATTGAACCACATTTTACTTCTTGATATTAATCGTGTCTCTCAGATTTTCAAAATTTTATTCACAGAAGTGGTAAAATTATTTTTTAAGAAAAATTTATTTTTTTTTAACTACCACTTAGTAGTTTCACTATTCATTAAAAATTGATGTTTTTCAGAACAATTCCAAAATTTCACCCTAAGCTATAATTGATATTCCGAATTCAAAAATGATGTTTATTTTAAAAAATTATAAACATATAAGTTTCATTAATTAATTTTATAATTAATTCCCGCTGTCACAACAAATAGCGTGTTTTTAAGAAACAATATATATCAAAAGATTGACAATTGTTTAGATCTAATTTCAAAGTGACATTAATTATAATGAACACCATTGGATAAAATGGTAAAAATATATTCTAATTATACTTTAAACCCACTAAATAATATAATTTATCACTATAAATTATTTCGATTTAAAAAGTTGGTTTTAATTATAATTTAGTAATTTTCACTATTCATCAAAATATAAGTGTTTTCCGAAAAGTTCCAAAATATCACCCTAGGATAAATTCGATATTCCAAATCCAAAAATGAAGTCCATTTTGAAAGATATAATTTTTAAAATTTCGAAAATTTGGTATTACTATTCATAACGGCTAGTTTGATTGGTTGTGGTGTGTTATAATCTCGAAGTTGCGTACAATGCACACCATTGCATTATTCGAAGGGAAACGTACCGTGGAAGCTTGGGGTGTTATAGTGGGTGTCCTCTTATTTACATGAAACACATTTAAACCGGTTTAATAAATATAAAAACTAGATTATATAATGGGGATGGGAAGTTTTTTAATGTAGTTACATTATTTATATCCTGTGATATTATGTTGTGAATTGAATAGGCTTATGCCTACTGAAAATCACGATCATTGGGGGCCTTTGCATGTGCAATTAAATGTTTTCCATATATTTCTAGACAGTTTATGGATGGAATCCTTCTGGAATGTGGGAATTGGTTAATCATGTAAAGTTGGCTGATTAAACGAATAATCGAAACCCTTGTGTGATCACCCCGGGAGAACAAAACTGAAATAATAAAAATGTGGGTGCTGGATAGGGATTATTTATGTGTAGGTAGTGTTTTGTGGGAAATTGTGGATCGGGTGAGCAGCGGGGCTGCGGTTGGATGGGTTGTGGGTTGGTGTGAATGCTATGTTGGTGATGGGAAGCGAGGCTGCAATAAATGGTATCAATAGATGATGATGTATGGGTTTCGGTGTGTTTGTGGTTATGGTGGTTGGCAGAGGGTCTGTAAGGATGGGTTTGAATGTAAACGAAGTATGGGATGTGAGTAATAAATAAAAGTGGAAGGGTTAATGAATGGTGGGGCATGGTAATGGAATGGGATTAATAATCAATGAGGTTGGTTGGTTAATAATAAGGTACATTTTTATGTTGCATGTATTTTCCTAACTTGATTTGTCGATGGCAGTGATATGTTTTACGAATGATTGATATGGTTGGTTGGGCCCATTAGTTAAGGAACTAATAAACTAATCCTGTTTAAACATGAAAACTTAAATGGGGTTGGGGTTGTTTGTTGAATTCATGCTTCAACATTGCAGTTCCTGGGCATGTGCTCAGTTTCTCTATTTAAAAGCCATAGGTTGGGTTGTGTGTTTGGTATATATATGTATATCTGTGTCTTTTTGTTTTGTTGCACCCCACCCATTTGGGCACTTACAACCGAACACTCCCATTCCATGGGAGAGGGTGTTTTCCACTTAGTTACTAGTTCCATCCTGCTCCTTCTTCCATAGGCTGTGATGGCATGAGGTGACCTTACACCCAAGACTCGGGTAGGATTGGTTTGGGGTAGTTTTATCCCAAGAATCTTCAGGCAGGTTTACTATTTCCCAAAAATCTTTAGGATGAGACCCAGGAGTGTGGGGGCGGGATACGTGGTTGTGAGGACCAGCTGTGTGTGGGCGGGATATTTTGATCTTGAGTCCTAGGTGTGTGAGGGTGGGAAGAGTGTGGTAGTTTCAGGACGTTCACATTTATGAAGAGAATCTAACTAGTGGGAAATTGTGTGGGGTACCCAATAATCCTGTTATTATATACCACTTCTACCTATTGTTTTGTTTTTTGGTGAGCGTGTCTAGTGAGGATGGGTCGATAGAATTCGTTGATAGGATTTTTGTTTCTTATGTTGTTCTCACGAGACATTAGGATGTCTCCCCACTTGTACAAGAGGGCTTTAGGTCTTCCTACGGAGTATACTTGTATGCTCACCCTACGTTTACTTCTTGGATTCTAGGAGGACTACCAGGGCTGTGCGAGACCCTACTAATCAGGATAGTTGTAGTTGATGTAGTTTGATGTACTCTTGTTTCTTTTGGTATTGTACTTTTGAGCTTTCTTGTACTTGTACATTGTTTCAGAACATTTTAAACATGCATGTGGGATTTGTTTGGGTTTATTTACATTTCATTACTTACTTTTTCTTTTGGTGTTTGACTAATCCTATTTCCCGATCTTAAATAAATAAAAAGGGTAATGCCTCCCATATTGTGAAAAACTCATACCCTTGGTGCTAGTCACCACCCCGGGGCCTATTGGAGGCTGGACTCAAGGGTCATTATCTCCCTTTCACCATTACCATCTTAGGAGGGGCATATTTGATGTAATGGGGTCATGAAAATTAAAAACCATCCAATAAAAATTCATTTAGTACTTATTATTTTAACCCAATACACATGACCCATTGAAAAATAAGTCTAAGTGACAAAACATTATTCTTTTATTTATCTGAAATTGTTCTGAAACAGTAAATATATCACCACAGTCGTCTATATCGATGTATATTTATTATAAATACAAATATTATGATAAATAAACATTAAATCATTTATAAATTTTACAACATAATTAATAACATCATTTGTGTGCTTTAATAGTAATAAATACAAACTAATAACAAAACCATGAATATTTGATGAATGGAATCAATGTATCTAAATTGATGAATTGAAACCACATAGTTGATTTTTTATGGCATATCCAAATGAAATTTCATTGTATTTTCATTAATGTAATGGAAAATTATGTATTCTATTGAATATATGTAGCCATTTTGTCACATTGATGATTTCTAAATACCAAAGTAGTTTATTATAGAGATAATGATGAATCCATAACCAAAATGATTCAAAGAAATAATTTCATAATGTAACTGATTTTCAAACCAGATTAGTTATGTTAATGTTTTATATAGATAAATGATTAGTTATTTGATTCCTTATAGAGATAATCTTGTCAATATATGTTGTTTCCATTAGCTAATTTTTCCAAAAATCCAACTGATGTATCTATTTATTCTGAATAGAAATTTTATCGATTCATCCCATTTTAGTAAGTATATAAAGTCCTTCATGTTGCTAATTTAACAGATATTGAAGGATTTGAAAGAAAATCTTCTTGATTGAAAATATTGAGAATTTAACTGTAAAAGACATAAGAATGAGACAAAATATGATAATCAAACATATAAAAATATATTTTTTAAAAACGTATTAGTTTTTTGAGATCATAAAATACAAAATTATATGGTATATGAAAAATTTAAATTCATAGTTCAACCTTATCTCCAATTTTTATGATCACGGTGGAAAAAAACCTAAAACTCTTTATATACTATATTTGATATTATACAAAGAAGATTAAAACTAACTAATTGAAATTATGTCATATCATCTAAATTTTTTCTTTTTTCCCGATAATTAGTTACTTATATCACTTTGAAAAGTATATAATTATCCCTTTATTTAATGTTTTTTGATCATATAGTAGTTTTAATCTATTTTTAGGATTAAAAATGAAAGGGAAATAGATATAAAAAACATGTTAATGAAGAACTATGGAGTCAGGATGTATTTAAATGTAGTGAACAATTTGTTTATGTAACTAAGGTAATATTGGGTTTCATGACATATATTAAAGTGTTAAATAACATCAAATTAATTAAATAAATAAGAAAGACATAAAAAAACTGATATCATGAAGTATTTAATTAATATATATAAAATAAAAAAATATTCATATGAAATAATGAAAAATAATATTAGACAATGAATTCATTTTATTTTGGGAACAGATGGTATAGAGGAAGAAGTAGGTATGGATTTAGAATGTGTAGAATGAGAATGCACTAAACAACCAGAAACACATTATACACTCTCAAATATTTGAAGAAATATATTATAAGGACTAGAAATAGGTGGACTTATTTTAATGATCAAATAATGTTAATCAAAACAAATTTTCATTAATAGTTAAAAATATGACATGATAAAAAATAAGAAATAGTGGTATTACTCGTATATTTGAGAAACTTATGTTATTCTATTCCAAATAATCATCGTATGATATTAATTTTTCAATGAAAAAGAATATTAAAATTAACATATATAAGGAGGGAAACATATACGGGATATTAACTTATATCTTTCTACACAATATGATTTTTTAAAGAATATTATATATATTATATTTTAAAGGAACCCCGCAAACTAACTTATTAAATTCTGCTTTGGAGACAGAGAACCCTTCCAGTTCTCTTATCTCAATTTTGAAGAAACTGACTCCACAATTAAATAATAATAATAATTTCTATTTGATTGTAAATATACTCAATTTATTCAATAATAAACACTTCTATTTCCATGATTTGTGAACTATAAACGATATAAGGATCTAGATTATGAGTGTGTGAATGATAAGAAATTACCAAAGGTGTATGGACTATTTTCTAGAGGTTCATAGCCTCATCATCGCATGTCTATCTTTCAACATGACTTCCAAGAATTACTCTATCATTCCATTCATGTTGTTATTATAACACTAGACTTATCTAATCATTATAACTCACATGTATGGAATATGTTGGTCTATAATAAAATAAAAATTTAGTTGTTTCAAAAATTGTTTCTATATGCTAGTCTTACTCAATGGAGACATCAACATCACATGAATATTTATTTTCAGTAGCCACTTCATCCTAAACCCTATCAAATTCACCAACTAATGAACTAATAAAATGAACTAAATACTCAATTAATAGAGAGTGTATCCTATAATTCATTGTGAGAAACAGCCTCTATATGTGTTTCGTCACTATGTCATGGTTCTATGATGACTCCCATAGATTCCCAATTTCTTAACCCAATCAATTCAATGATTGGGATGTATTTTCATATAAATATGCAATAATATTCGATTGAATTGATAATAAGGTATAAATTTTATGATATTTCACTATATTAACCTCATATAAATATACATATAATTTATTAAAAAAAGTATTCACTATAAGGATAATAGTTTGAGTTAACTTTTCAATCACAAAAAAGATACAACAATCAAAACATGTATCTTAGAAAAATCAGCACCACATTACTGATGAAGACACACATACAATATATATATATAATGATCATTATTCAAACATAATAATGTTCGTACTCCACTAGTCTGTATAAACAAATATAAAATTTTAAATTAATAATGTATTTATTTTTTCTGATTTTTATTTAGAAATATTGGTTCCAATAAAAACAAGAAATAATCTATGATACCCACCATGATTTTTCAATCAATAATTTCATTAATAAAAAAACGCACACTCACGGGGACAAAGAATTATATAAGCTATTTAAAAAAATGAAAATTACAATTTATTTCCTTAATCATTTGATGATACTATATGCTCATTTTGAATGAACATAAACTCAAAATTCATCAGGAACATGTTACCATTATATTAAGAAAGAAAACCATGATTTCTCCAGTCATGCATAAAATTTAATCCTTGAAAATATATTTATTTCTTTAACATTATTTCTAATTGATTCAATGATTATACATATGTTTATTTTCCCATATAAACTATGACTCCACTTATATTGTATTTAATTTAAAAATGTAACATTTTATCATCAATATAAATTGAAATTCGTATTTAAAATAGATTTCTTAATGTTTGAATATGGATTACATGGTTATAAGTGTCGATTTTTCATCAAAAGAGGATACATACTGAAATTTTAAGAGGGTTTAGAGACATGTTTTAACTAATAATGTACCTGATTATTAATTTTATTGTTTTTCCAGTTTCGGTTTAGGGTAATATTTTTTTAATAAAAAATAACATAAATAATGAATGAAAATACAAGAAATTTTTTTATTTATATTTAAAAATTTAATATTTTATAAACTTATATAAAAAATGAATATTGTTAATTATCGTATATTATTATTTAATATAATATTAGAAAACACTCAATAAAAATATCAACATCTATAGTTGAATTAAATTATTTTCAACTACAATAAGTTAATTCAGACAAGACCTATTTAAAAATGAATAAACATATGTCTCTTTTAAAATAAAAATAAATATAATACATATGGGGTTTGAAATATTTATCTATTAACTAATTCTCAATAGAGGTAATATCATGTGTAATTGTATATGGAATGATATTACCTCACATGATGATTTTTGTAGAATTGGATTATTTATTATGTACGTTGTGTTTTGTTTTGATATTGTATATGTAGTGACTAAATATATAAAGCATGGTGGTGGGATAAAGGACTAAGGCTTCCCCCATGGGTCAGGTTGGGATGAAAAAATAACCCAACATAGGGATGCACATGTTAGGGAGTTGGACTAATTCTCTCTTCCCATAATTTTTTCATTCAATGTAATTACATGGATAGTGGCTCGATGAAATGTTGTCATGTGTGTACCCAAAGTGAGAATGGAATTTGATCTATTCTCCTAATAAAAATATTCACTACCATAAACCCATGTGTAAATGATGTAAATCCCTAACCCATGGAACACATATTTGTAATGGAGAATGTAGAGATTATATTTAAATAGTGAAATGGGTCTAGTTTTAGAAATGGTAGACGTAAATATTTTGATCTTCTTGTGCCTAAACTATATTTTATTTACTCATCATTTAATTAGTGTCTGAATACACTATCTGTAGGATGGATATTTTGTATACATTTTTTTGTGGTGGCCTAATGAGTTTTACTCAAACTATGCCTGGGCGTCATTGGGTACCTGAGCAGATAACAAGATTGGAAGTCATGATAAGGGAAAAGTCAATATTCAAAGGGTATTATATTCGTTGGTGATATGCATGGATGAGGATCTATAATTGGAGTTAGGACCCATATTTTGGATTAATCAATTTGTATTTATTTTTGTGTTTTCCTATGAATTTTCATAGCATTCATGACGAGATATATTTACTATTTGGTTGTATATTTGTTCCCTGTTTGGGAATTTATTTCATATTTTGGTTCTTTTGATAGCACATTTTTTCAGGTTATGTAATTTTTATCTTCTGTGGACTATATTTTAAAAGATAGTATAGAGTCCCAAAATGTCTTATTAGACCATCACTACTAGTGTCAATCTCTTCCGTATGGAGAGGGGTATTTAAGGTCATGTGGTGACCCAGATATGGGCACCAGATTATTTTATCCTATGTTTGATACATTACAATATGGAATATATAAATGATTATTTTATGTAGAAATATTATTTTTCATGGTAGATAGGTGCCTACTATGTGTTGGGCCTAGAATATAATCTCAGGCTTGGCAGTAGATGACCCATGTACAAGGGAAATCACATGTAACCTAGGGTGGGGATTTTTTTTCATTACATGTGTTCTAATACTAGAATGATATTTTACCATTTCGGGAATAATTTATTTATTTATGTGACAATTTTAGGATAATTTTCCATTTAACAAAATGACATGAGGTTGTGATTTCAGGTATCATTATAGGTACCATGGATTTAGGTGTAATAATTCTA
Organism: Viscum album; assembly: GCA_963277665.1. Classification (NCBI taxonomy): domain Eukaryota; kingdom Viridiplantae; phylum Streptophyta; class Magnoliopsida; order Santalales; family Viscaceae; genus Viscum; species Viscum album. The sequence goes on from OY728129.1 coordinate 7,620,751, forward strand.
ATATGCACATATGGTATAGGCTATCGAGATATGAAATGTTGAAATAATCTAAACTTCTTGATGTTTTAAAGAATTGTGGTTAATTTAATGAGTCAAATGTGTAGGAAGGAAATATTTTTAACAAATTGTTATGTAATTAGTTCTAATGAAGGGCTTTATGTACGTTAAAATGTTGGTTGTATGATGTTTAAAATTGATAAATGTTCATAGGTGGAGGGATTGACATTGTGAGTAGTGAAATGGTTTTAAATGGGGGTAAAATTAAGGACATGTTCCTATATTAGTTATTTTACCCTAGCTCAGACAATGTTCGTCAATTTGAATGGTTGATGATAATATTAGGGATATGATCATGTCATTTGGGATAGTGTATGTGTAGTTGCATGGGTATGAAAATTAGTAGATTTTTTTATGTGATCATTACTTATTATGGATCATCACTCATTTTTTGATGTGATAATTGCTTTTTGGGAATGTGAGAGTTCTCGAGTTTGATACTTCAAAAATATATATGGATAACATGATGTGTCTCAATAAGTTGATAAAGGGTTGTTCCATTCCATTTTTATAGAATGGTTTATCCATTCAGTATTTTAGATGGTTCCTAATAATTTTAAGGTAATTACACATGTGGTTTGTAAGTGTGTGGGATTGATATTGGAACTAAAAATGAGTGTTTATTTGTGGTGTCATTAATTTTTGGGTGTTTTTTATGGTAATGGTGACCCATGTAGATTAAGACATTGCAAGTTTGTGTTTTAGACCCTAGATAGGGTGCTTTGTCTCATGTTGTTGATGTATGTTTTTCATTTTTTTGGTGGGTAACCAAAGGATAATGTTACCAAGGTGAATTATATGTAGTGATTTAGAATGTGGTCAGGTGATAAACCAATGATTGGAGACATGTTGGGATCTTGATGTGTATGGTCTTGAGAGAGAGGGGAATATTAATTTTCACCCATAATATAGTTGGGATTTTGGAATTATCTGATCCTCGATATAAGATTGTGAGAGTGGTTAGTGTATTTTTCCGGAGATATTAGGTGTTTTAGGAATATGTGGGAATTTTGGTTTGGGAAATGTCCATTTTGGCTGAGAGGGCTGTGTAAGAAGGTCAATGGTTATTGGATACATGAATCAATATTTTATGATGATTTTTCAGTCTTCAAAATGTCAAGGGTTACCTAATAGGAGGTTAGTCAAGTGTCGAATCTGCCCTACAATATAAAAAACGAGATACGATGTTGAGGTGGAATCAATGCATAATGAGAATCCTCATGTTTTACGAAAAGGTATGGTTTTTTCCTAGATCATTCAGAGGGATACCGGAGTATATTTTGTTTGTAAAATGCTAGTAATGAAATATTATATCATATGGATGTATAATACACCTATTTTAATGATGATTAATGGGATTCATGATGTTTGTTATTGGATGAAATGATGAGGGTTTAAGTATAATGGTTTTATTTTATGTCCTGAATTTGATGCCTAGGGTGAGGGTGGTATAGTTTTTTTGATTCCTAGTACTAATCGTTCGGTTTTTTGGTGTGATATTTAGAATTATTTGAGGCTTTTGGGGATGATAGACTAGGATAAAATGTCATATTAATGAGTGATCATATGAATATCCTGTAGTGATGTTTCACACGAGTGATATAATCTGAATTTAGTGGGAAGTCACAAAAAATTGTTGGAATTAAGGGGGTTGGGTGAGGTCTAGACATGAGTAAAATGTGGTATGGAACAATCCAATTTGGAATACGAAAACAAGTGGTCAAGGTAATATCTTGTAATTATCTATGAAACTAGTGAACAATGCTTGGATACGTTAGAAGCTGTTTGTTTGGGATGGTGTGGTGGACCTTAGTATAATGGTTAATGACTATTAGGGTTTTACTTGAAGAGATTGAGGGGTATGGGGGAAATAGAGTCAAATAAAACATTAGTTCATAGTTTTTTGGTTGAGGGTCATATAATGGAAGTGATTATTTTTTAGAAATCACACTAGATCAGCATTTTTTATGTTCGAACATGATGTGTACCAAATGGGGATCCTAAAACTCATGGTAGGTCATGGTTCCCCGATTTAGTAGGAGTCATAATTGTGGGATATGTTGAGGCAATGTTCTTTGAAATTATATTAGGGTACTTTTATTAAATGAAAAATATTCTCCACATCTTGACATCATAGTGGGAATAATGAGAAATCATTGGATATACACATTTTGAATCAAATATGATTTGGGTTGTCATGGAAAATCATGGAGTTTAAACAAAATGGTAGTAATATATAGAGATGGGTGGTAGGATGTAAACCATTGGTAGTTTATGGTTGATGTCCTTAGGATGGACTGAGGGATATAAAATGTTATGTGTTATATTGTCAATTTTGGGAACATATATTGGGTGGTGATATTTTTGATCATTGAAAATCTATACATTCATGGAGTTTTTTTGGGGTTCATCTTATAATAAAACTGTGAACTGTGGTGGATGTAAATTCCTTGAGTGAAGTGATGGTAAAGACAAAACCAAGGTGGGGAGTGATATGTATGTCCTAGATGTGTTGAGTGGAGATTAGTGTAAATTTGGTGTCATCAGGATATAAATTTAAAACTACGAGTTGCAAATATGGGTCCTCGAAAGGGGGCCAACCGAACCCGGGATGTGATGGTTGGTCAAGAAAAGTGTTTAGTCTTAATATATATAAGGTTCTAAGGGGAATCTAACATCTTTGTGTTAGAATCATTGATAGTGTGATAATGGAGTTATGTTGTATAAACTCATTGGATTCTGGGCAAGGACTCAGATAGGATTGATTGATTGACCATAAAGTGTCATTAGGTATGAAGGATTCATGGTCATGTGTGTTAAGGAAATTTCAATAGTGAAATTGAGAAATTTATTGATGTTACATCCATATATTTCTAGACGTGGCTAGGAAAACAGGGAAATCATTGTGAATTGTAAACTGATTTTAGTTGATGTTTTGCAGGGGGAAGTATGTTTCTATATTGTAAATATGGTTTTAGCTACATCCAAATAATATTTAGATAATGTATTGACGATGAAAGTGTTTGTGTAGTGAATTTTGATGTGATTGGTGGATCATGATGATAGTTTTAAGGTACTAGATACTTTGACTGTAGGAATACTAGATGTTGGGAAATTTTCCAAATGGGTCCCTCCATAATGGGGAAATCCTTGTGTGAGGAATCAACAAGGGAGAGTCTAAGATGTAGTAGTTCAAAAGTGGAAGGTGGGTGTTCAAAGAATTTCATTTCATGTTTTTTTATGAGTATTTTAAATGGAATGAATGAAATATGCGGTGACCCACTATTGGGTATATATTGTTGGGGAAATCGCATTATGATAATGAAGGATAACGTAAATGAGGTCAAGTTCATTGTACGAAAATAGTGAGTGATAGGTTTCCCCTATGTGGTTTCAATGATGAGGTTGGATGCCAATGCTAGGTGATTTCTTCATGGATGATCTTGAGTGGTGATATTGGAATGTGAGAGGTATATTGTGAATGATGAGATGTAGTTTTGGTGGTCTTCCATCAATTGCAGGTTTTCTAATCACCAGAAGATAATGTGGGTGAGATAAATTGTCTTCTAGGAGTAAACCATAGAATTCAAGTGGTTGTTATATGTTTAGATTTTTATTTTGGGCAGGATGGACTGGAGAGATTACCGAATGGGGATGTTGATCATGAGAGTGAGAATTATCTAGGCTTTTACAGGATGAGTTTTTTAGGTGTAGTGCTTGTATTTTAGAAATTTAGTCATGTAATGGGACTGTCCTGCATTATGATTTCAATTTACGCTAATCAAAACATTTTGTTGGAAGGATCAGGTGTTTCTATTGGGTGATTCCATGGATTTTTCTGCGATAGTGTTTGGAAAACCTATTAGAATGGTTATAATTGATTTGGATCATGATGTTTATAGAGGATCTAACCAAGGAGGTTTCGATTGAATATTTTATGATGATATTATGATGTGATATAATTTTCCATTATAATTCACTTTTGGAGGTGTTTCATTGGATTTTATTTGAAATACTAGTTGTTAATTTGTGGTTTGGGGATTATCCTTCCTTATTGTGAATCCATTTTTTTATGAATCATAATGAAAATTTTATGTTTTGCATGGTTTCATATTTGGTAATTTCATTACGGATGAATGGTTGTGTTATGGAAGGTACATGTGAAGGGGATTTAGATATGTGGGCTCAATGGCCTGATCATTTACCATTGAATCTCAGTGATGGTGTGAAGGTGGACTTGAGGATGAGCCGTTATGAGGGGGGTGGTATTATGAAAACTAGATGTAGGAAGATATGTATTTGGTTAAATTTTGGAATAAATACATTTTTGTTAATTAAATCATTCACGAATGTTTGATGGGCCTCAAGTTTCTTTCAAGGGTTTGAGAATTCAAATAAAGGATGACTGGTCTAATCTATGCAATGAGAATGGCTAGTTCACAGTTGGTGCATGTTTATGTAAACTTCCCAACCACCTTAGGAAAACTATGAAACCTTGAATACTGGAAAATCACATGGTTTTCCCACGGTTGGGAAACCGTGTGAGGCTCCTTGGGTAATAGTTTGACCCAACATTATTAGTTTAAAGGATTGTGCATGGTATTGAACACTGCGTGACCTCACTATGTGCCCCATTAAAATTTGGATAAATTACATTTTTTCCACATTGTAATTTGTATGTATTAAATTATTTCCATCCTTCCTCCTTCCATTATACATAGTTACTAACCCAAATCCCCAATGCCTTTCAAGAATGGTTGTCTCTTGATTATAATCTATTTTGGGCACCGTTAGTTCTGGATGGAAGCTTCGGGTATGTCTAGCACAACCCTTTTTCTCATTTTTATATAAGGGTTTTTAGTTTCTCCCATATCATTATGAATATAAGAAACCCTTTTTTTCTAGTGGATATTATGGTAGACCTTAAATTGGGGTTTTTTAAGGATTCATGGCTATTAATAAGAGTTATTTCATCACTGTATTTGAGTTAGGTGTCCTACTAGTTATAAATCATTGTTTTAATATAGATTTCCACATATATGTTTTGTTCTTGGTTCAATCTTGTTGGGATTCATATGCCTTTAATGATACATAGTAAATTCAGGTCAAAATGAATTATTGAACACCTCATGATTCATGTGGGATTCATGAATAGTGATTATACCTATTTTGTTCCTCCCATGGGATGATCCACCATTTTCAAACCTAGTATTCAGTAATGTTATGTATATTGTTGGTCTGAGGTAACATAGGTCCCATATAAACATTCTAAATTTGTTTAGATGAGTTGAAATGGATATATTTATAATAGTTAGTATTTTTTGATAATTCTATAATTGGTTTTTTGGAATGGATTGAATATGGCTTAATTGTGTTCATTGAGATTGTGTGAAATTGATCATTATTTTTAAAAAAATACCTATAAGGATTAGTGAAATGATCTGATGAACATGTTAAATTTTTAATTGTTTATAAACTGATGAATATGTAAGTTGGTTTCCAAAGGTTATTGAAAAATACATTGAATGAGTAATACATGGTGTTCATGGGATATTGCCAATGGTTTGAAAGGAATAAGTGGTTGGGAATTGCGACTTATGAAATGTAATTGAAATACATAAGTTGGTAAATTAGTATGAATTGATAAATTCTCTAAATGGGATAATATTTGATGGTTGATAAAAAATAGAGAATTTATATTAATTATTGAATATACATAATTTGTTAAGGAATGAGAAGGGGAAGAGGTTAAAGGGACTATTTATTGTAAACAGTAAATGTGTTAATGGTATATGGGATGGTATTTATTACCATGATTATTTTTTTACTATGGTTTTTCATTGTCTTGTTTTTTAATGGTTGTGATAGTGTATATATATTGAATCGATATATTAGTTTCTGAACATGGATTGGTGGGGGGATAAAAGGATGAGGCTCCTGCCAGGGGATAGATTTGACAGATTATCTAAACTCACCAAAAGGATTCTTGTTTTATGCAGTCTGGATGATCTTGTCTTTTTTTAATGGTTTCATTAAAGGGAATTACCTGCGGAAGGATACAATGTAAGTTGTTAGGTATTTATCCCTAGTGAAATAGGGACTTCAGATACTCCGTTATGATAAAATTTTAATTCTATAAAGACTTTTGGAAATGATGTACATAGATAACCAACATAATGAATGATGATAATGGAAAAAATTTATAAGATTATTTATATAATGTAATGCAAGAAGTGTTGGAAATAGTTAATATAATGGGAGGTTTATAGTTGCAGCAATATTTTATTTTATTTACTCGTAATTTTTTAGAGTTTTCATTCACTATCTTTAGAAAGGATATTTTTTAGAAACCATTTATTGTGGCCTACTGAGTTTTTCTCACTCAATTATTGTGTAGGATTGTGTACCCAAAAAGATTTAATGCTTTCAGGTCAGTATAAGGGAAAAATTTATATGATAGGGAGTTGAGTTTCATTTGGGATATGAGTGGATGTGGATTTGGACATAGAGTCAATATTTGTTTGGGGATTCACTGTTTTTATTTATTTTATATTTTTTATAAACACTTTAATATAGAGAATGACATGACATACTTTATTTTTGGTAGTGGATATATTCCACATTTGGAAATTTCATAATGTTGTTGGTTCATTGGTTATTACATATTTTCTATTATGTCATTTTTTTCTATTATGGAATATTCTTGAAAAGTGGTTATAGAATCCCAACATTGTTTAATTGATCAACATTTTTAGTTATAAACTGATGGCATATATGGATGCATGTTTGAGGTCATGGGGAGAACTGGCTTGGATAACCAGTTTAGTGTCTCTCTAGTCGGGGACATTAAATATTATATAATTTCTAACTATCCAGTTTCATTTTTACTTATTCTAATAATTTCAACAAAAATTATTTACCCATGATATAATATTAACATTGGAATCATTCATATACATAAATTATTTATCATGAGGTTATAAAACCATTTAATATTTTTACATGCTACGTGAAATGAAATCAACACTCATATGTATATGTGGATTACCACCACTATAAATATGTGTGACTCAATCATTATCACAATCTTAACAGGATTATTTTATGTATTTATTTAATTTATATTTATGATATTAATGAAATAATTTTATTTACGTAATGATAATATATGATATATTTTAATACCATTCTATATTTTGATAAATGATTTCATGGTTTTTTGCGTATGTGTGTATTATTACCTTCATGATGTATTAATATTCAATTTTATTAATCAAATCACATTGCTAGTAAATTTAATTAAATTAAATTTATTAATATTGAATTAATCATATAATAATTTTAATATAAATTAAATATAATACCATACTTTTTTCTTTTGTTTATAAAAAAATGGAAATATTAGTCATTTTCACGTACAGTTCACTATCTCATTGATTTCAACATAATTAGTTCATCATAACCATATTTAATTAAATTTTTTATTGTATTATTACAATATGAATAATATAATTATTTTATTATTATTATTATGGAGATGTTGGAATAATGATGTTTTTGACTATATCCATTCTTCCTATATCGTTTTTTCATATGAGACTAATATCATCATAATGTCTGATGTGTCCTTAATTGATTAAATAATATAATATAAATTTTTAGTAAATACTAAAAAACTAATCATTTTAATAATTTTTTATGATGGAAAATAATTAATAAAAGGGTATTATTCATTATATTATGGAAAAAATGATATGAGTTAGACATATTATAATGTGTACAATATAAAAAACCCCATATATTAAATTTCCTGAAATATTTTAAAAAACATTTCCACCCTAGTCAACATTAGTTAAATTATTTCATAAATAAAATAATATGGATAGAAATTACTTTTAATGTACAATTTATGTTCACAATAAAAGTTCATGCATAATCTAAATATAAACTCTCTTCGTATTTTTATAGATAATCTCATAAAGTACTTTAAATAAAATATATATTTCAATATCTAAAAATTTATTTCCTATGTGTGAGACAAATGTTTTTATGAGTAAGATTATGGTACTAAATGATTTAATATATTATGATTATGTTATGGTTTTTAAAAATTATTTATGATAGAATGTGTTCCAAACATTTATCATGTTGATGTTTGAGCATGATATATCTCTCCAATGTGTCGAGAAATTTGAATGATTGATTAAAATATAGTCTTCCACTAAGATATTATTTGAATTTTATGGGTAGGTTATTTCAATTTTACATGTAATATTAAAATGATGTATCAATGTGTTAAAACGGTTTATCTTGGATATAAATTGATTTTCATGGAAATATTATGTTTTAAAAAGTTTTGTCAATGAGTTAAAATTTTAAGCAATGTTTTTTATAAATTATAAGGGTAAAATATTTAACAATGATAAATGATTTCAATGGATTTTCATAAATGAAAAAAACATTTGAATATTATTTATTCATTTAAATTTTATGAATGATTTCTTAAGAAATCATAGTTAAATGACATTTATTTTTTTGTTATGAATATTTATTAACCTCTAATTAAATTATATAAAAATATAAAAATATTAATATTATAAATGAAAAAAATGAATTCATATATATATATATATACACCTTACTATTTTTTATAACAAACATTATCAATTGTTTTTCATAGGGTTTGGATGATAATTAGGGAAAAAGATAGGTTTAGTAGAAAAATTATAGATATAATTCCTTAGAAAACATCTAATGTCATAAAAGTTATTTATTATAAAAAAAACAGATACTAATAAGAAATTTTTACCTTTTAAGGTAGTAATTGTTTTCATATTTTTGATGACCTTGTTTTATAAAATATTAAATTAAATTTTATTCAACATTTATATAAAATGAGTTCATGTCTAATGATTATTTTTACTGTATTTATTTAATACTAACTTCATTATTGTGGATTTAAATGTTCTGTATTTGATAATTTATTTTTTATAGTGTATATAATTCCACGTAGGTGATTCTATATTATGGTTATAATGATATAGAATTTTATTATTACAATATTTTATCATCTAAACTATGTATGTTATGAATATTTTTCTATAGAGTAATTTGGGAAGCTAATGTTTGATGGGACTAAAATGATAATATCTTTAATATTCAGCCACCATGAATGGTTGAAATTTGAAATAAATCCTTTTTAAAAAGTGATAGTCTGGTTTATGATTTCAACATATTATTGTGGATTCCATTCCAAAGAGAAAATCACTCTACCATAGAGGATGATATCAAATGATGGACATATTATAATGCACCACCCAACTGCATTCAGAAAATTTTATTACCCAGTATTAGGTGAATGACTATTTAACGATTTGGAAATTTTATTTCAATTAATGGGTTGTAAAATGTAATAAATTGACACTAATTTTATTTAAAATATTTTGAATTTAAAGATGACTAATTTAGGACTATGTTAATTTATAATAGATAATGATAAGATAGTTTTTATTTGGAATATGATACAATTATGATTATTTTCATTGAAAATTATTTTGCCATGGTTTTTTTCATTGTTTTAAAAAGAAATTATGGAAATATATTATGAAATAGGACCATTCTATAAATAGATAAGAGAAAAACTCACCAGGTTGTCATGATACACACCCAATTCAATCTGATATCATAATAATATAAGTAACTTCTTTTACTAATTATTAATTATTTTATATTTGAATATCATTATACTCACATGGATTTAAATGTTATGAAAATTTTGATTTTAGTTTTATGAATATTGAAATGTAGTTTTTTGAAACCAATTTATTCCATTAAAATAATGAGAAAAATATGTTTTAGTGAGACACATTGAAAATAAATTCAGTTTTGTCATTATATGGTAGTATAATCCTGATTCCATTTTTGACAGTGGTTGTAAAACTCACCACGGGATATGAGTAAGAGATTTGGGGAATTTAAATTATATCATCTCTTTGGATATTTTTTTTAATATATTGAAAACCATCATATTATTCGTAAGATCAATTTTAAAAAAAACACAGGAGTACATTAAATGAATTTTGATAGGTCATTCTGTAGAATGATTTTAGATATTATTATGAAAACATTGAATATAACAGAATTTTTATGGGGAAATAATTTGAAAGTAATTCATAATCTATTGGGATTTATAAGGAATTAGTATCAAATCCAGGGAGATGAATATTTTTTGGATTGTTTATCCGACATCCTAACCCCATCAATTGAAGGTATAAGGGGATGTCAATTTTATGACAACCGCTAATGGTTTATAAATAGAATATCGACAATTATTCATATTGGAATATGTAATATAGTGAAATAATAACAAATAAATAAAATAATTTTAAATATTATTATATTTCATGGATTATATGTATAATACGTGTGGTTTTAAATAAATTACACCACTATATTTCCCTCTATCATTATTAAAAATAATTGTAAAAATGACCATCTGGATAATAGAATGCGAAAAAAGATTTATAAAACTGAAAATAAATCTAGTAAATTCTCTATATCATCCATACCATTCTAAAATATATATATTCTTATCTTCAAAAAAAATATTAATTAATCATATTTGTTCCTTAATTCTCAATATTTTGTTAGATTCATGTAAACAAATAAATTGAATAATAATTGGGAAAATTATCATATAGTTGAACATGAATATAATAGATTAGTTTTTTAATTATAAATTATGAGACATCCTTAATATACTGAATATTATTAAATATAAAAAAATGATAAAAATATATTTTTTTTCAAAATGGTTTGAATATACTACAATGGATATTGTTGAAATTGATAAATAAATATAACATCAAAATTCATTAACTTTTATTAATTTCCAAATGATTAATTGACTATTTGAGTCTGGGATATTATTATTAATTAACTATGCTAAATCTAGAACATGGACCTTTATAAAATGAAATAGTAAATTATGTCATTGAAAATAATCTTCGAGGAACCACATATTTTTTTCATATGTTATAATAATAATAATAATTTTTATACATGATCATTTATGTTGCGATGATATATTACAGGTTATAATATAAAGGAAGAATATGTTACAAAATTAATGTTTCCTAAATTTAGTACTAAAAATTAAGATTTTATAGATTTATGAAAATCTTATTATTGACATGTGACACATAGTTGAGAAATAAACATTTAATTCAGATAATACCTATTTATTTTCTATTTATCAAAATAGAATATATATATATATATATACCATCATGAACAATTTTTGAGGGGTGGAATTTTGAATTATATTTCAAATTATTGATGTACACTTTTTACTTTCAAACAGTTTAATGAAGAATGAAAATAACTAAATGCGATTCTTTAGAATATCATAGTTCCATGATTGAAATGGGAGAATATATCTATATATATTTTAGTGAGATTACCAAAAACAATTTTTGGTAAAAATTGATTTGGAAAATTATTTACCAATTTAAAATATCTTCTCATTTTATTCCCATTCGATATATATTTCATTAGACCATCTTCTTAAAAAATATAATAAATGATTAAATATATTACATGGATTCCCAATTTATATTACATTTTATCATTAACCCGGAATCACCTATAATTTTTTGAAATGAATTTATAATTCATTTATTTGAAATCATATTTTATTATAACATTCATTCTCATTCTGATTAATAGTTAACATAAAAAATTCATACATCGATGGTAATTAATCAAACATATTTAGTATGTTATTAAGGGTGTTGGGATTAAAATATGGAATTTATTGATATTTCTTATAAAAAAAGTTTTCAATATAGTTCAAATATTCCACCTATAGAAGAATTATATAGAAAGAGGTTTTAGAATAAAATAATTTGGTATGAATTTAGGGAAGGGATGTTATTTAGACAATAATAGGATAATAAATGGATGATTGGGTTATCATAATTCATTAAAAATTCAAGAAATATCATAGGTGGAAGTGAATTTAAAAGATAATTACAGGAAAGATCATTCATTCAAAGAAAGATAAAATGTTTTCACAACATATCACAATATAAATATATTATGTTTTCCCTAATAAAATTGATATTATTTGTGTTTTAATTTTCCAATAATAAATTCTCGATATTATTGGTTCATTTTTATTCTATGTAGTATTACCATTGAGTTTATATATATTAAATGAGAAATCATTATTTACCATTTTATAAATATATATACCTTATATATCTCATTATTTGATACCTAAAATAGATTATTTGGAAATAAACCAATTTTATGATGTACAACAAATAAAAATTATTTAAGAAGTAGAGAAGGTGTTATGGGGTTATATATTTTACTCAATCATGGATTTGTTAAAATCCCATAAGATAGAAGAAGAAAATTGTGAATCAGAAAATTATATAAAAGAAAAATGTCCCCAATTTTTTATTTAGTGAATAATATTATGAGAATAAATCTCCATATGGGGAGAATAATGTAAAAAAACCCATTCATAATTAATCAATATCCTTCACTATTAATATTTATTAAATATATTTTATACATATAAATTTATTAAAAGAATATTATTTAATATTTCAATAAAAATGAAAGGATTTTATTCTTATTAATCATTTTTTCTTGTATTATAATAGCATATATATAAATTTTTATTAGAAACTTTAGAATTATAATTTCAAAAAATGAAAATAATTTTTGAAATTGCTACATAAAAATTACCCTTTATTGATATTTGGTTATTTTTCATTAAATGTTTTTATTTATTTAAAATTGAAAAATTTATATTCTTGTAAAACTATAAACTATTTTCATTTTATAAAATTATTTTAAAAATATTATATTAATTTATCATAAAGATCATTAATTAGAAAGTGTATAATAAATTATATAGGAATCATCATCATATTTTATTTTTGTATATGTAGAAATTTTTTTTAAACACATTTATCTTAAAAACAACATTTTGTTATAATCAGATATTCTGGAGGGAACGTCATTGTGGGTAGATTTCTACAGGTGAAGTCACAATGATTTCTAGGAAAGCCATAGATCTAATGCTGGAAAACTTACTATCCTTGCACGCTACATTTTTCAGCACATGACCCTATTACGTGATGTGAAAATATGGATTTTTGGGGAAGGGGGAATTAATTTTTGACATTCAATAGGGTAAGAGAAAAATTGTTTTACCATGGATGTCATTTTCTGGATATTTCATTTAGGGAGGCTCTAGAGAAATATATCCTCATTCATAATTTTCATTCACCTGATCAGATGAAGTTGTTCTAAAAAATAGTTATGGGTGAGGACCAAGACAAATGATGCTTCATCGGGTCAAGTTTGGGTAGATTTTATACATGGGATTACAGGAGGGTCCTCCATGTCGATGGTAATTTGGAATTTTAGGAACACAATATTTTGTGTAATAAGAACACTAATAAAATGATTTTTTTTGGTGTGGGGGAATTTTTGACAAGGAGCTTTTTACTTACGATAACACCATATATAAGAGGATTCCTTTTCCCTCTCATTATTTCTACTGTGAGTACACCCAGGTTAATTCCTCTATCCAAATATTTTTTTAATGCAATTGGGCACATTTTCTCTTGTACATATTCTCGCCTCGCACATTAATCTATGTAGAGGGCTTATCATTTATTAGATTTATGACTTCTTGTTTTGATTTCTTTGAGTGTAATGCTTCAGAGGAGAATGTGTGTATGGTTATTATAGTGTCCATCTATAACATTATTTGGGAAAACCATTACTAGGACAATAATGGAATCAGTCGGTCTCTTCTCTGTTTGAAGCTGTGGTTAGGGATTCCCCTTTAATAAATAAATCTACATTTAAAAGGGTGCTAAGGGTCTAAGGTGGTGTTCAAGCTTCTTATCAAGCCATGATGGCTGAGGCTCAAGAATATATTTTGGGTCATATGGGACCCCCATGAGCCGGAATGATGGTCAATGTTGATGGATCATGCTCGAATTGTGTTATGAGGTGAGGCAGGGTTCATTGGGACCACCAGGGATCAGTGCTGGTCAATTTTTGCGCTTATTATATCCCAAGGAACTCCTTTAGTGAAATGGAAATAGCACTTCTCTCAAGGTTTCTGGTTTATTGGGGTTGTATACTACGAGTGGTGGAGGTTGTTTCTAATTCAAATATTCTGGTTAGAGTAGTGTTGGGTCTCCACTTTCTGCCTTGGGATTTTACATATATCATCCGAAGATGCGCTAAAGAATCCCATAGAGGGAATGTTATTCACCACCTTTCGCGGGAATTAAATTTTGTTGCAGACTCTCAAGCTCAAAAAGAAGAACCAGTGGATGACTTTATTGTTTATGATACTCTGGAATCACATTTGAAAGAATGTATGTTGATCTCACATGGAGATTACATGTTTCTCCATAATTTTTAACCTCCTTGAGGGCCCTTGACATTTTTTATTGGACGTCTTACCCTTTAATAAAAATAATTTTAAGCCATATTTATATTTATTAATTATACTGATATAAATAGTCGCATTTAACTTATATTTAAATATTTCACTAATGATGTTCTTATTTCTTAAATATGTGACTTTTATAATTAATGTATATAATTATAATCAATTTTAAATTTTTGTTAACTCAATATGGGTTAATTAGATAAATATTGATGATCATAATATGATAAGGCATTAATATCTCACAATGACATGTCTTTATTTCATTTTTAAGGTTTTATGAAAATGAACTGCACTGTTTAAAAAATATGGAATCATATTTCCACATTTATATAATAATGATAATAAAATCAATTTAAAAAATATAAAAGCAATATATAACTCTCCCAGTTTTAATTTACCTAAATAATTTTCATAGTGAAATAATATGGTTATTTTTAGTAATCAACTGTTATTTTAAAGATAAATTATTATTTTTAATCATTGTAAATTACTTTTAATTTTTAGTATTTAAATATTTAACCTTAATGATTATGAAACACCATAATTGTGCTTGTTGAAGAAATAAAATAATCAAGGAAATTATTCTAAAAACACTAAATATAATATTTTTTGAGATAAAAAGTGTCTATATTGAAAAAAAAATATATAAATATATTACATAATAGAATAATGTATTTTGTATAACCTTTCTTAATAAAAGAAGAAAGAAAAGGCAAGTAAAAGGATGGGGTCATACAAGCACACATGCAAATTATATTTAAAAAATTAATCACATTTTATATATATATATATATATATTAATAAAAATATGACATTATATATTTCATATTATCATCATTATGTAATTTTAAAATGATAACTACAATCTTACCCTCATGGTTATTAAAAAATACACACATTAATCACATGTTTGTACAACCTACCATATCATTGTTTGAAATTAAATTTTATTTAATAAACATATTAAATGATTGATTTTAGAATTATAATTAATGTATAATAATGATAATTATACTATGTTTACTATTTTCTACCTGATTTAATAATGAACCCATTGGCGATAGTCCTAAATAAGTCATTTTGGTAATATGAGATGAATATTATGGAAATGTATAACATGAACTTATTTAATTATGAATTTGAATAGAATTTATTAATAAATAAATTCAATATAACAATAAAGATTAATTTTTATATTAATTAAGTAATAAATTAACATATTATTATTACTATTGATTTGGTATTCATATAATTTAAATGTCGGGTCGTACGTGAGGTAATGTACTTATAATCTAAAAACCATTATTTAAATGTTTTAAAGATTTAAAATAAATTTTTTTGTTACACATATATAATCTTAAACTAATTGTATTTATTATTTTAAACAATTATAAATGATTTACAAATTCCATTTTATGTAATGTTTCACTTTCTCAAAATTTCCTTTTAAACGGTATATTTTTATTGAATGTTATGATTTATTTAGGAAAAAGAAAATGGAATGTTCCATTTTAAACAACATGGTTTAAATGATTTTTCCCACCATCATAAGCATTATTTTATATATATATTCCATTAAAATATGTTATGTTTTATTCAAAGAGAAACATACCTTACAAATTTTTGAGAAATAAAGAAATCGTGTTAAATATAATTGACAATTTGATATATAAAAATTATTTTTATGGGGTAAAGTAAACTTTTATGAGTATAATGATGTAATTATATGCTTCAATGTGTTTATATTACATTTTATTGCATGTACATTATTCTTTATGATAGATGAAGCAGATAGTCATAATGAAGTTTGGTGAGACTCATATGTCTCTCTATTTCATTAAAAAATGAGATAGATATAATCAATTATCATTTTCTCCGAAGAAATTATTATAATTTACATGGAAGGATAATATATTTTTAATATTGAATGAAATAGTAATTTTAAAATCACTTCAGAATATCTTAGCATTATTTATATATTATTTCATTTTTTTTCAAAAAAAATCATAATGATAACACAATGCTTTTATCAAGCATATGTTTATATGAATGATTATACTATTTCTTCAGGGTGAAATGTCTATCATTTTTTATAAAATAATTTCTTTTCCATGATTCAAAATATACTATTATTATATTTATTTCATCTTTTATTATTTATTATGATATGTTTCATGAATGCCTTTGGGCATTAGTGTTGATATCATGGGTAATTATATTATGTTAGCATAACTTTTATTATGAAAAAGAAATGTTTTATATAGAGTATTAATAGAGTAATGAGATTATCATTTTATTATCTTTTCGTTACTGATATTTTTTTTATCATCAAATATTTATAGATTATTTTAATGGTATATAAGGATGAGTAGGTACAATAATATGGTTATGATGGAAGATTTTAATATATTTCTAAAAATGAAATTTACTAATAACATAAATGTATTTAATTTTGTTAAAGAATAATAATTAGTTGACATATATACCTTCATATGTAATAAATTATATTTTAATGATTTGTGAATAAATATAAAAAATATATACTAAATGTTTTTTTTGGAATGAAAAATTTAATTATTATCTAAATATTCACTTGAAGAAATGTTTTACTATTGGTTTCATATAGATTATGGGGTGGTTTGGTTGTAATATACTTATACTAAATGAAAAATGATATCATATAGTAGTAGTTAGTGTAATACATTATAATTTTATATATACGTATAATATTACGTATTGGATATGAAAAAATTAGCTTATATTAATAACAATATTTTTCTATTAGTTCTGTTGTTATACAAGATTAATTTTAAAATGATCATTTTTTGATCATATCAAAACTATATTATAAATGTTTTTGATAACATACAACTAATTTAATTATTTAAGTCATTTTTAACTATTAAAATAATTCTGATAATAATACTTTTTTTGGTGAAGAAAATAATAAAAACTAAAATGAATCATTCCCTAGAGAAAGTAGTTCACACATATGTATGGTTGATAAACTCGTCATCAATCAAATAGATGTAATGTATAATAAGTTTTATTAATTATGAATATAATATCTATTATATCTATCATAATTATTTATTAATTCAATTATTCAGTGCAACCATGTATGGAAGATATAGAAAACACAAAAATATTTTTGTAAAGGTGATAGTTCTCACTCATAAACGAATCATGTTTTCATTTTTTCACGATAGGTGAAGAGGTGGTTAATTATAATTTCCCTCGCAAGATAAAATTATATACATCTCTATTACTATTTTTTTCATATATGAATGTGGAAATTTGAATTTGGAAAAATTAATATTGATGGGAAATATGTTTTGTAAAATTGATTAATCATGTTCCGCTGATTTATATTCCATTGGAATATCTCTATGAAATTGAGGGATCAAGTTGAATAGTTTTTTACAAAATATAATTCTATGAAGATATTATTGAATTAGATATAAAATAATTAATGATACTTGGTTGAAAGTTAATTTTTTGTGGGGGTATTAATGTGTTGGTGTGAGGGTACTTTTATATGTGGAAATGGATGACATTTTTGCAGATACAAATAAGTTTTAAATATTGTGATTTCACACTCAAGGGATAGGGAAAAAAATTGAAAATTAAGGAATGCAATAGAGATGATGTAGATCACGTCCTCATAAACACATTATGACACTTGTTTTTATCGTGGATTTTATTTTGATGTATGGTTATACAATTTTATCCCAAATTTACTTTCACCATAGTAAATAATTTTTTCGGAACTAAATTAATCCTTATCAAAAAAATTATTGTTAAATAATTTATATATTATTATTCCAAATTAATTTTTCTAATTCAACATAAATATAAATGCAAGTAATGATAATGTTAAAATAATCCATTTATAATATATAAATTAAATTTGAGAAAAATATTAATTATGTTCGTAAATATAAAATATTGTTTTGGAATATTTATTAACAATTACTATATTTATATTTTCAATTATTAAATATAATTTGTTATGTAAAAATATTTTAATGATTTTTATGACATGCATACATAATAAAAAATTAATAATATCATGGAATTTGAAGATATGTAAAATATAACTATTCACAATAAATTTAATATTTTTGAATAAGTACCTAAAATTAATAATAAGAGAATATTTTCATGTCTCATTAAGAATAAACATTAATTTTTAGAATTTGAATAATAATATCTTGAAATTTTTTTTTATATAAAAATAATAAATAAAATGATACAATTTTTTGTGGTGTAAACAACACAATAGAACACAATATGTTCATATTATTATATCGAGTCACTTAATAGTTAGATTTTTTTAAATTACCCTTATCAATATTAAATATCATCAATTAATCAAAATATTCTTATGAAAAAAATCATAGCACAGAAAATATTTTTTTCAAAAAAAAAACAAATTTATTTTTAAAATGATTATGTTAGTAATTTTAGCTATGATAGTTGAAATTTATTTATATTAAATGTATACAATTTTTAATTTAAAAAAACTTCATAAACATTTTACTCTTATTTTATTGTATTTTTTAATGGTTACACAAAAATGTTAATATTTAACCTAAATCATTCAATGTTTCATTTTTGTTTGGTGTTTCCTATGGGTAATGTTATCGAACACATTTACGTATTAAATATATACATATAACAAATTGAATGATTTTTAAATTCTCCCCCCTTAAATAAATGTTCTTCCAAAATTTTATTTTTAACTAACATATGAATGTATGTGAGGGTAATATATTCATAATCATCATTCAAGATATAAGTTATATTTTCACATATACCTTATTCTATTATCCTATACATAATCACATATAAAATCACAAACTATATTAATTATCTATAAAATCATATTCACTGGACAATAAATGCATAATAATATATTACCTATTTCATTCAATTTGAAAAACAATTTCAATATCAACAATATTAAACCATAGAAAAATAAAATATTTCTTCAATAATTAATACTTTTTTTTAAACTAAGAGTTCATAAAGTCACACAGTAGTGTGTGTATATATATATAACATGATACCACAAATAGTATAATCACAAAAAAAATATCAAGGATTACATTTCAATTAAACTAGTAATAAATTATTATGTCATTAATATTATATAATGTATTTTTCTCAAAATCATTAACTCATTCATTACCTAATCATAGAAAATGTATTGTACCTGTGTTATACCCATACATAAATAATGACTCCACTAATAGTTTTCTCTAAGAATATAAATTTATAAAAAATTAATTGTTCATTGTTATTGATACCATTTAATATATTTTTTCATAACATTAACGAAATATACTCGAGTAAAATATTAAGACATTTCCCATAATTATCAAGAAATTTATAATATATAGAACTAAAATTTATAAATATTAGCCACTTTTGAAATTATCTAGTAGATAGAATATTAAATTCACTCCATTATTTAAAAAATGAAATATCACATTTCCATCATAATAGTCATGTATGATGAACATTAATCATTTATGAATGCTATCAAATTCATATATAAGTTATACTATTTCATTGAAACAACGATTTCATAGCATCACTTCCATAATCATGTTTCAAACATATATTAAAACCCAAATGATTTGAGTAATATTGAATAAAATTATAAAATATGAACATATAAATTTGAATGTTCAAACCCAAGAATGATTACCCATTAAAAAGTTATTTTCAACAAATGATATTACTATTTTAACTATGTCGCACATATTTAACATGTATCTCCCTTGGTCTTAGCAATGTTTCTTACAATTTTTTTCTATCATACGTATTACCATAATACTTACCCAAATTATTGAATAAATATATTATATTTATTTTTATGGATAATATCCATGAAAAAATCATATCCCCTAAGATTTTCAAGCTAGCTTTGCATTCATATGACTAATCACCCTAAAACATAATAAATATATAGTAATTTATATAACATTATTTTTTAGTGATTACCATAATGTGAATATATGTGACAACCGTGAAATCATTAGATTTTTCTGATAGGTGTGTAATAACATTGATTATTGTGAAAACTATGCTAAACCAAATGATTGGGAGTTCAACCCTTAATTAGAATTTTACCTTATACATATCCATGATGTTTTCACTAATTTATATACATAATAATCCCATAATATTACATATTATCTCAAAAAACATAATTTAGGATTTATGCATTATAAAATTTAACCAGCCATAATATATAAAATTCATTATATGTTTTAATTCATAAATTATCATCATATAAAAACATTCTAATATCCAAATATATATAAATACTAATAGAAACCAACTATATTTCCAAATACAAGATTTCATATATTTGGTGTAAAACCAACCTTAAATATATTCTGGATTCCATAATAACATTAGATTCAAATACATAATTGTCCCATAATTATATAAACTAGTTAAAGTATTATAGTAATTACATTATCAAAACCATTATGGTTTATATATTTAGAGAACTAATAAAACAAATAATATAATAATTTTATTTGGATTTCTTAACTAAATGACATTTTATTATATTATGATAGCCAATAGATAAAAAATATGAAAATTTACCTGATAAATCTATAATATAAGACATATCATGTCTAATAATTTATTTCAGGACATGGGGAATCAAAATCAAAATTAATGGAAATATCATATTCTAAGAAAAGAAAAATATTCTTCTGAGGAAATCATTTCATAAACAAGGCATAAATATTATTGGAACAGTAAATAATTAACATAATTTGATTATCCTATATTTTATTATAATAATATATCAATGAATATCAAAGAAATGAAATAGACCACATAGATAACAGTAAAAGAATTAATTGTTAGATAATATTTAATGTCATATATCGTGATATTACTATCAAGGCCACATAAAAGTAATCTTCCATATAAAAAACTCAATTGTCAATACCACAAGAAAAAATGTGAATCCATATAGTGAATACCAAAAAATGGTTTTACCATTAGACCCATTGATGCATCAAGAGGATATATGAAATCATGAACCACACAACATTTTTTTACATCTAGAAAATTCCCATATGATAATATGAATAAATATGAATAATAATATTAACTAATATACATCATTATTATAATTCCACCATATTAAACACAAAAAAAATTCTTTATAAAATGGATAACATGATCACCACCCATATTTTGAATGATTTTTTATGGTTAAATAATACATAGTCATATTTCATGATTAATCAAGAACAATATATATCAAAATAAAAAATATATATGTTGTAACCCATAATATAATGATCACAAAATCATGTTTATTATACTGTTAGTGGTTTTTATTTATTATAGACACATATTATAAATGAAGGATGACTAATGATAAATACTTATATGTTTCAAAAACACTCACCACCATACATGACTTTCCATTATAGATGAGTCACCACTAGGAATGACTCACCTTCAGAATGAAAAATTGGTTTTGTATTATAATACCCCCAATTGGAAATGTGTCCCCATTATATATTACATAATATCTGACCAAGATGTTTGTTATTATATATGATACACATATAGTTATTGATGAGTCACTAGTATGATGAATGTTTGGATAATTGTCAAAAATACCTATAGTTACACATGATTAATAGTTGATGATGACTTGCTGTAAAAAAGGAAATTTTAGAATGATTTTTAATGACCTACCACTAGACCTGGATTCGCCATTGAAAGATAAACATTCATCACAATTAAAACTAGAAAATGTGTTGGAATGAAATACCACCAACATTATTCATCATTGGCCTGATTCACCACCATCTCAAGTCTCTTTAAGAGCAATATCATTTTTGAAAATATTTCCAACACTATTTATTTTTATTTTTAAATAAATATTATAAATTTTTATACAATCAATTTTAATGATGATACTTATATTTAATATTTTATTTCTTATCTAATGCATATATGAATTAATGTTTGTGTGAATCCTCCATTATAATGAGTGGACGATCTAGATGATTCTTCCTACGTGATGGTATTTAATGATGTATCAAGCACCATCCTGAAATAGGCATTGTTGGATATATATATATATATACGTATGTATACATGAAAAGGTATATATAACTAAAGATAATGAATAGTAGAGTGAAATGAAGTGTTTTTTATAAGGAAAATTATAACATGTCACCAATTACAAAAGAATAATGCACATCAAACCTATAGTTCCTTCCAATAGTAATAAAAACTTGTTCAAAACACTCTTTTTATTCTGAAATTTTTAGAAATATTATTTCATTTCCTACATTATCGACAACCAAAGAGTAACAAACTATAAATTACATCATACCAAACAATAATATATTTTTACATATTTTATTTTCTTATTCAG
Source organism: Viscum album (assembly GCA_963277665.1). Taxonomy (NCBI): domain Eukaryota; kingdom Viridiplantae; phylum Streptophyta; class Magnoliopsida; order Santalales; family Viscaceae; genus Viscum; species Viscum album. The sequence goes on from OY728129.1 coordinate 7,643,733, forward strand.
TTAATTATATATAATTTATGAGTACGTTGTGTTTACTCTTTATATTAAACACACACACACATAAACTATCTCCTATAAATTAAATGGAAGATACTTTTTATCTTATTTTCTCCAATTACATCCACATTCTCAAATCTTGTGGAATAGGATCATGTGTGGCCAATGTTTGTTTTATTCCATGGGTGTTGCAGAATAGTTCTTGAATAACCTGCAAACCAGGTATTCTGTTTTATACCTGATCAATGTTGAGGATCAAATATTATTTTATATAACAATATAAGTAGTAAATGATTTCCATGGGGAGAGTATTATGTCTCTTCCCAAAACATAACCTCTTGTATTTATTATATTGTGTTTATATGTTTTTTATGATTTAAATTTTGTATGTTTTAATTTTAAAAAACCCACACCATGATATGTTGTGATAAATAGTTTTTGTCAATGGATTCGAATAATAAAATTAATTTCCTACGTTTAAGTATATTTAATAATTTTTTATTGTGCCTTAAACAATATTATAGATATATTAAAAAATTTCATAACAAATATTGATATATTAATTTTAATAACTAGGTTGTTTTAATTAGTTGGGAGATTATATTTAAAAATATTTTGGATATAAATTTTCATTGGATTCTCAGATAAACCACTTCTATATATTCTCACTCTGACTAATAATATAGATACTAAAATGTTTTAAATTTGTTATATTAAATTTCATTCTTTGAAAGTAGATGTAACACTGTAACTATGCAATGTTATGATAAAAACCCAAATTAATAATTTAAAATGTTAATAGATATATAGAATAGATGATTCCCACTAAAATATTATACACAAGATCACAAGGTAATATGTTACTAAATAAATGGTATTATTTTCCACACAATTAAATGTACGAAATAAGTTTCCAAGATTATGTGAATTGTGAACCCTTCAAGATACATATAATCACATCACATATGAATGGTATTGCTGAAAGTCAGGTGAAACACCTTGTAATGGAATGAATATCCATAGTCCATTACTTTGTGAAAACTTGGTGGCCTATCTGTTCTTGGAAGAAACAATGACTCACTTAATTAGTTTGTTAATAATCTAGTTTTTCCAATGGTGAGTTGAAAATAGTAGGGAACTTGAACTAACTCAACCATTAGTAGATTATCAAACTATTAACAATCAATTTGTTAATATTCTACTAGTAACTCACACCGGGGACTCACACAACAGTGACATATTTCCAACAGTTCTTCAGAATTCAAAATTTTCACCAATTTTCCAATTTCATGTAGTTTCACCCAGTAAGCATTTTGTTGGACTGAATGTGAATCAAATACAATATTAAATTTTTTTGGAGGATGTTTTGAGGGTTATGTACCATATCATTAATTTTAATAAATTTCCCAAAGACATATAAAAATCAATACAGTGTGTCCTTGTTCAAGATCTAATTTTAATAGTTTGTAAAAATAATTTCTTCCATTGATATAGTATTAGGACTTTATAAATATGATATCATTTTTTCGTTGTTCATTTTCACTTGGTGTGCCTCATAAAATTCTTCCCTGGGTAGTGCAGTGCGATGATGCATTTGGATCATTTATTACTTAGATTCTCTTCCTACTATATGTATGACCACTCTTTTGGTGCTTTAATTACGTGATAACCATATATACTTTTAGGTTGGGATCACATCATCGTTCATTAATTTTTGAATTATTTAAGGTTGGTGTATGATCTTTTATATATTATGATATAATAATTCAAACAAAATTATGATAATGGAATCAACTTAATATCAAAATACTTGGTTTTGGTAAAAGTAAAGAATGCTATTTTTTTATTATTATTGGTATTGTCTTTTTTATTGGATAATCACACACTAAAATTCAAGTTCATTGGTGTTATTTGTTTACATAGTGGATGATTAATTGAATTAATGATGGATGTTCTTGGTTAAATGTATCAATATGATTATTTTTAACTACATATATATGTCTAATAAATAGATTCCCCATGATAACCTAGTTTTTATTAAAATCCCTGTATTGAACAGAAGAAATTGAATGAATAAAGACTTGTTAAAATTCAGTATTCATTACTGTGGTCAATGAAGTGGTGTACTGTGTGTGGGTTTATTTTGACTTCTGTTGTAGTATGTTTATGTGAATGGTTGTATGATGTTGGGTGGAACATTTTGTGAAATGTAATATCTTATTGATAGATTTATTGATTGTGGAATTAATGAGAAGTGTTATGCAATAGGATAATTAAGTATGGTTTTGGTGAGTTGTGTTGTTAATGGAGGTTATTTAGTGGTTTTTTGTGGTTGAGATGGTGGATTGGGAAAAATAAATTTGAAGAATTATGATGGTAGTGTTTGGTAAGGGTTGTTTTCTCCAAGATTCTCAATGATAATAAAGTTCAAATCATTACTCTATGTCTCAAGATCAATAATGTTATGTTATGATGTTTTTTAACTTACCAGGGATCTTATTCCTCTATATGAATTATTATTTTTGACTGGTTCTTGGGTTATACATTTAAATATATCATCAAAGATAGTTTTGTGGGCTGGTTTATATTTTTAGGTCCCATTAGTTGGTAAGTGTTCATTGCATTATAATTATATACAAGTATTTATTTTTTACTCAAATACACACCCCACTCTAGTTAAGAAATGTGTACCAAAAACCTCCATAATCACAGGGGAGGGTGTCTTTTACTGAAATCTTGTTGGGAGGATGGATGGCTAGTTAATAGCAGTTCCAAGCTCCCTATTTTATGCGTTGGTATCCCAAGACTCTTCAGGATTTCTATGCTGTGGTTTTTGGGGGCCATCTATCTGCAGATGGGATTTGATGACCTTTTTTTGTTCAGGTTGCAAGACTAGCTTTGAGTCCTCGGTTTATTTGGATGAGATTTGATAAGAATGGTTTTATAATGCAGTGGTACTATATGTGACACCTAGGTATGTGTTGGGAGATTGTGACATAGGGCTTGTGGAAGATGTCAGAGCTCTAGGATTTTTCCTTTAGGGTGAAAATAATTAAGTAGTATGAAGTGTATGTGGTACCCAAATCATTGATATGTGGATTATATAACATTAAATAACTTATGTGTCATTGTCGTTGTTATAGGATGAGGTTTTGATTTATATTATACCTTGTTACATATTGTTGGGTTCTTCTATTTTCCCATAGGGAATGGAGGATGTTTCTCCATTTGTTCATGAGACATATTGGTTTTCTCCCATTAATTCTACTTGTACAATTACCCTACATATATTAAACTTCTTGCAGGTTTCTAGGGGGACTTGGTGGTCCCTTCTTGGCATTACTAGATTGGACTTTTTGATACTCTACATGTCACTGCATAGCCATGTATTTAGTATTTACATTGATGACTCTTGTTTTGTAACATTCATATTTTTAAACATCCATGTGTGATTTTTTGGATTTCACATATATATATCATGGAGATGTTTTGGTACGAACTATCTTATATAAAAACCTTGTTTTTTATATAGGTTAACACCTCCCATATTTTGAGATCTTTATACCATATTTGTTATCCTCCCCAACTATAGGGAGAGTAACTCGTGTATCTTATCAGCCTATATGTTTTATTAATAAAATTATACTTGGAAGTCCATCTCGATGTCAACCCACATTAAGTTAGATTCCTTCCTCTCCTACCTGGTACAACGTCCACCACTACAACAGTTGCTTGCGAGGCCGTTTCAACTGTAGGGGTGGTAGAATCATGATACCCCACGGGGAGATAGAGCAGGATGACACAGATCTTAGTGTGTTCCTTAGACAACATGAATAAGGATCTATCTAGGGGTGGTTTTCAGTATTGGTGTAGTATAGAAGGTGTTGGTGAGTTAGATATTGCAGAGGAAGTAGTTCCAATTGGTCCAAAGATAGATATAGTTATGATTATATTATTTAATACTATTTCATCCTCCATGATTGATTTGTAACATAACAATATTTCATTTCACCAGCAGTATCCCATACCCTGATTATATAAGTAGAGAGGATTCACATTCCCATGGTGTTGAGTATTCCAGTCAGAATCCATACTAGTTTGTTAGATTCATGTGGGGATGTAGATTGATAATAGAGTTTCATCTATATCATGTGGATATATTCCTCTTAAAATTGAATCCTAACAATTTTATTCATGTAATCAATAGGTTTTATGCGATGAAAACTATTATAGATTACTTCCAATGAAGATTCAAGGTTTAAAGCAATGGAGGTAAGCATGCGGCTTTAATCATTGAATAGAGTTTCCACGTGGACACCCAACAATTAGAGCCTCATCTTTCATTGTTCTCATAGCTATCAGTGGATGTAGTGGAAAACGATGTCCTAATGGTTTTGGGGTGTTCATGGATGTTTTTCTTTATTTTTATGGAACTCTATCCCATATTTTTTATGAATACCTTGGGAAGGACTAAAAAAATATTTCTTCTCCGATTTTTATGCATCTTTATCAGATAGAAAATTCTATGTTAATGGAGGTAAGGTTTCAAATAGATTATTTGATGAAGAAGTGATTTTTTTCCTCGTGTGTAACCATTCGACGATTCAAATTAATTTGAGAAGAAGGCATATGGTAGTATATTTTTGTACTTAGACAACATGGGGTAGAATCATGTGATGGTTGAGAACCATTCCCCTCTCCCGAGGAAAGATGAAATTTTTGACTAGTTGATGGGATAATGTTGTTTTTTATGATTCCTCTGTAGTTTGGATATAACTAGTTTATGGTTAAGGTAGATCATATCCCGAATACTACATTAAATGTATATATGGTCATTTCGTGTTCTTAGACATGACATTAGGTGTTATTAATGCACTTTCCATGTTCATGGGTTTAATGAACTCAATCATTAGAGATATCCTATACCAGTTCATCATTATATTCATTGATGACATCATGATATACCTGAAGTTAGATGATGATCAAACCAAGAACCCCAGTATTATCTTACAAGTCCTTTTATGCTAATAAGATAATGTAATGTTGTATAAGAGTATGTTTTGTAAAAGGAATGTGAATTTCATTGGACATGTTGTATCATAGTAGGGTGGTGTAACAGTAGACCCATCAAAGGTTGAGGATGTTTTTTAATAGGAATAAACCAATAATCTTGTATTGGATCACATTTATCATGGTCTAGAGATATATTACACAAGATTTGTATGCTATTTCTATCATGTTGAATCCTCGTTAAAAACCCAAAATATAAGGAATATAATTTTACATGTAGTGGGAAATGGCAGACATCATTAAATTATTTATTGGTAAAGATATCCAGTGCTCCATTGCTCTAGTTTTTAGAAGATGGAGGGATGCTAGAAGTTTTTATGATGATTCCCATCTAGTTTTGGGATGTGGGTTGATGCAACAGAGGGATATGATTTATTATGGGTATATGTAGTGACATCCCCATGAACGTAACTATTCCACCCATTACCTTGATCTAATAGTGGTTGTTATCAAACTGATTATTTGAAACACTACCTCATTAGGGAGAACTTTTTGGCCTTCATGAATCACAATATCTAGAGGAATATCTTTTCCAATTTAACTATAATCTTTTGACAATGGTGGTGGATGTAATTCCATCAAGACTATGATTTGGAGATCCCCGACACCATGGGAAATGGGAATGTCGAGGCATATTCCTTGAGAAAAAATTCACATAAAGTGGTAGTTCGAGAATATGAATACAATGGGAAGGAAATTAAGGGGTTGGAATATATATAATTCGTTTTTGGAATTGATTGTGAGAGGGGATATTTGTTTTATATAATAGTTAATCTTTCACAAATATAACGGGTGGAGGAATCATAGTTGGGAGACTCAGAGGAATATGTGATGTACGATCACATTGAATAAGGTGATGCTTCATAAGGATGGATAGAGCATAGTCGAAATTAGACGTTATTCCATGGATGGTAATCTGTTATAGTGTCGATGCATGATGGAGAGCACCACGAGTTTCATATATTACTGTTGGCGGTACATTGAAAATTTTCTAAAATGAATCTTGGCAAGAGGGAGTAGTTTTTGTTTTCCAGAATGAAGCAGGTAGTGGAGGAGTTTGTGGCAATGTTAATTGTGTGTCAGCAAGTGAAGTATGAGCACCATGAATTCGGGGGTTATTTAGCCACATGGTGTCCTCGAGTGGATTATGGATCATATATCAATAGAATTCATCATAGGTTTCGTAGTGATTAAGGAGGATGTGATACAATCAGTTTTGTAGTGGTTATGGTGAAAAAATCATCTCACTTCGTAGCGATCAAAGATTTTCTCACAGTGGATTCCTTATAACGGTGGTATGTGTATATGGTGGTGTGGATTCATGTAGTTACAAGAACTATTTCCTCCTATAAAAATTTCAATTTACCAAATTATTATGGAGGGGATTTCTATATGATTCCAGCACTCAATTACGCCTCAAAACTACCTTCCACCCTTAGAAAGATGTAACGATAGAAAATACTATATATATGTTTGATGATATGTTGTGAGCATGTGTCATGGAATTTTTTTGATACTAAGTATGACACCTTCCCTTGGTTGATTTTTCCTACAATAATAGTTATCACACATCAATTGTTTGGGATACAAATGAATCCTTGTATGGAACACCATGTCATTTACCATTGGGATTAATAGAGGGTGGGCAGACAACTGTTCATTGCCCACGGACTGTGTAGAGCATAAATGAGATGGTTCAGCTTATTCATGTGATTATTAAAGTAGTGGAGTAACAGATAATTTCATAAGATGATGGCATAAAGAGGCCATTGGAGTTCTATGCTGGGACCATGAGTTTTTTATACTTTTCCATTGACGTGGGAATTAAAGGTTATTTAGAGGAAGTATTATTTCTTCGTGATTCGTCAGTAACCTTGAGGTTTTAGTGTCTGCTGGGAAGGATTCATACAAGATATCACTAATAACACAATTAGAGAGGATCCAAGATTTATTTAACATATCTCATATCCTATGGCATATTCTCAATGACTTCCATTTCATTTTCTATGTATAGTATGATATCGATGATGATGTGATGTTCTTGGAGAAACAAGTAGAGATATAAGACGATCAAAATATTATTCTACATTAGTATATCATTCCTAATGTTAATGTATTGTGTTTACATAGTGGATTTGTAGAGAGTAATTGTGAGTCCCAATAATAGATGTATGCTCAAAACCCATAGTTGATTTGCATTCTTCACTATTCTATTTTTCATTATGTTGTAATCTTTGAACATTTATTTTTATGAATATTAATTGTTTCCTTGTTTTGTACAATTATATAATTTCATGAAATGATAAATGGGGAAGACCATATTTTTAACCGAAAACACTTAATTATAATGTGATTAATCCCATGTGGTTTATTTAGTGACACCTAAAGCATATTATATCTTTACATTGATTATGTGGCTCCCTGATTTGTATGTTTGGACATTATTCTTTTTGTTCTTTTGTGGTGTGTCATCTGGACGTTTGGGATACTTGATATTAGAGGAGATGATCTTAAAAGATGCGGCTTCACTCCACCTTTCAAATAACACAAGGTGGATTAGTGTTGATAATTTCTGTGATTAATAGGTATTAGTGATTGAAGTATAATGTGATCATATGGAGGTATCACACGAGCAGTTTTTTCAAATCCCTCTTTTTATTTTGTGCTTGATTTTGAATTCTTGAGGATTATAATTGTTTGATAGGAATATAATGTAATGGAACAAACAGTAATGGACCATTACATTGTGAAAATTTAGTGCCTGAGGTGTTTTGGGAGGCAATAGATTCTCATTTCAAAAGATTATCAGAAATCTTTTTTTTTAATAGTGTGTTTCTAATAGCATGTCCCCAGTGGTGACTCATCCACCGGCAGCCTATCAATTGGTGAGTCATGAAACGGTGACTCATCCACATGTATCTCATCCAACTGTGAATTATCCAATGGTGTTTCTCACAACAGTGACACATTCACCGGTAGCTCACAACAGTGAATAATCCACCGATGACTCAAAATGGAGACTCGCCCAATGGCGAGACATCTCGGACAGCTTGTCAAAAATCTAAAATTTCTATAGTTTTCTTCTTTACAGTAGTTTTTTCCCAAATACTATTTTTTTATTTAAAATTGTTTAAATACCATATTTAAATGGGTTTCAGTACATTAAATGGTTTATAGACTGTATCATTAATTTGCCTAAAAGTAATGAAGACTTCTAAATAGCCAAACCATGTTGACCAATTCATGTCCCGAATATAACTGCTATTAGATTATGTTTCATCTAATGACATAGTATATTTCCTTTCCAAATATGAGATCCTTTATTCATTTTGTGGTTTCTCTTGGTGCATCCTGAAACATCCATCCCTAAGGAGTAGTGAAATGCACTATGTCTATTGGATCGATTTTTCATGGGGTATCTTTTTGTTTCATGAAAACCAAAGAAAATTCCACAATTATGAGGTTTTGATCATAAGCTCTTCGAGGTAAATATCCCATCATCATTAATTAATTAGATTATCATGCGTGGTGGGTATATGGTGGATTCCTTGTGTAGATAACAAAATTCCAAAAAATAATGATAATTAATCAACTAAATATCAACACAATGAAGCAGGTAAAAATTGATGCATTATTACCTTTTTTAATTTTGGTTGATGTTTAGTTTTATATGGGCTAATCATCGACATCAAATCGGGTTCAATTTTTGCATTTGTTTCCATGATAGATGATCTATAGAATGAATGATACTTATTCTTTGATGAATGTATCAAAATGAAACATTTTAACCATCTATACATAAATAATAGATATATTACCCATGATAAACTAGTTTATGTGACGTCCAATTAATTATAAAGAGGAAATTGAATGTTGAATTACTATTTAAAACTGTGTATGTTTTGAAATTGTCTATATGGAGGTGGGTTGTGCGTGGGTCTGTTATGACATATAATATTGTAGTGTTGTGGGACATGTTTTTTGATGTGGGGTGGCACAAGTGGTGTAACTGAATCTTATGTTGAGAGATTAAATTATTGTGGGTTGTATGGGTAGTGTTATGAATTTTCAATATTAAGTGTGATAGTGGTGATTTTTGTTGTGTGCGAATGTGAATTGGAGGTTTTTTGTGGTTGAGACGATATATTGGGATGAATGAATTTGAATAATGATGATGGAAGTCATTTATATGGGTATTCACAATGAGTCTCTCCATGAGTTGCATGGAAAATGATATACTATGTGTCTCAAGATCATTATTGTTATGTTCTTATGTGGTTTTTTACCATGATTCTTCTTATCTGCTGTGACTTTTGAATCGTGTTAGGTTGTGTGGTTGTGAAAATAGAGGTAGAATAAAAGGATTATTTGGGTCTTGTTGTTGTATTGAAAACCCATAGGTTCGACAGAGTGATTGGTATTATATATATATAACATTATTTCCTTGAGATTTCAATTTTCACCCCACGATAGTTGAGAACTATGTCCTGAAACCACCCATTATCATGAGGGTGGCTTTTTCCAACATCTTCGTATGATTATGAATGGTAGGTCACTATCTCTTCCATTCACCATCTTCTATTAATTGGTAGCCCAAGAATCCTCATTCTGATTGTGGTGTTGTTTATGAGGTATCGGTGTCTATAAGTACATTATGATGAACTTCATTTTCATAGGATACAGGACTAGATGTGAGGACAGGGTGTCTACCTGAAGGATGTGATGAGTGTTTTATTCCCAGGTTTTGGGTATATCTATGAGGCCCATGTATGTGTGTTCAGGTTGTGATTTGTGGCTTTTGGAAGAGGTAATAACACCTGTATATTATCTTTTATGGTACAAGTAATTAACTAGTGGGAAGTAGTGCGGGGTGCCCAAATCAATGATGTTCATATTATATTACTTTACATAACATGATTTACTTGGTGAGTGTTCCTTGATGAGGTTAGGATATCCGGTATTCCTTGTTAGTTATTATTTGGTATTGTTTTCTTCCTGTAGGGGAATTAGTGTGTATCTCATGTTGATCACAAGATAAATTGGATTTTCTCTATAGATTAAACCTGTTTGATCACCCTATGTATGTTAAATATATTTCACATTTTATGGAGGATTTCATATACTGTGATGGGAATTAATATCTGCGACATTGGTAAAGTAGTCATGTTTATTCTTATCCATTAATCTGTTATTTAATTTAGATACAATTTTTGTATTATTTTTATTTCTAAACATACATGTGGGATTCTATGGGATTTATTATATATATATCAATGACATTGAGTTGTTTTTGGATGAACCATCTTATCTCCTGATCATTTTTTCATGTAAAGGGTAATTCCTTCCATATTGTGAAAACTTTGTACCCTTGGTAAAAAGTCTCCCATGATAGTGGATGAGTATATCCAGTACCTCCTTAGTATTTGTGGTCAATGAAAGAAATTATTCTCATAACCCCTCCTTAAATTGTCCCAGTGTACGTAGGCCTCCGGCCTCTCCCCAGGTACAACGTCCATCATTTTAGTTGTTTCCAGTGAGGCCATTTCAGTAGAAGGGGAAGTGGTCTCATTATCCATTGAGAGGAGATGGGGATAGTGGAGGGTGACCAATGGTTGTTCCTAAAGGATCTAGACATGGGAAGAGTTGAGTTTTTTGTAGTTAGAGTAGGGTAATATGATCTCGGAGTAGTCATTTACACACTTTTAGAGAAGAATTTACCATAAATACATATATCATTCAATGTAGTATTTTCTTATGTAGTAATATTTATTATTCATGGTAGGATTTGGGAGCTCTGTACTACATCATTGTTCCCACTCTTTCCCATTCTATGGGACTACACAAAGAGATGATTCTAGTTCTCATGGGGTTGTGAATGCTATTCAAATGTCATAAATGTACATTTGAAATGTTCTAGGGATGTAAATTAATTATGGGGATGTAATAGCCCCATTGGGAAATAACCTTTGTACAGATGCATGTTTACAAAATTATTAATGGAATTGACTGATTTCAGAGAAGAGTAATGTTTTCAGATGTGGGTGATCACCATGTGGCTTTCATTGGTGAAAAGAGTTTCCTTTTGGGATGTTTGCATGTAGTTCCTGTTCATTTGTTTTTGGATGTGATGTCATTTAATGTAGTGTACAATGATGTATCTAATGTTGTATGATAGTTCATGGTTGCATTTCCTAAGATGGTTCTAAATCTACCCCCTCAACCTGATGATGAGTTTGGGATAAACCAGCAGGCCAATTATTCTCTGATTTTGATGGATCCTTATTAGCTAAATCCATATAAGTTATGGAAATTTTGGCTTCATATTCACTATATGATAAATATAGTCTTTATCCATCCTAGTGTGTCACCATGGGGTGATCCATTGTTGTTTCTGAAGAAGATAGATTGTAGTCTGAGTTTTTACATAGACATAATAGGTTGAATCAGGTTATAGTAAAGAACCATTACCCTCTCCTAATGATATATGATCAATTTGAATATATATGGGGAGGAATTTGGTTTTATATGATCATTGTTTGGTCTTCATATCACATGAATAGTGTAAATGAATCCAATATCTCACAGACGAATTTCAAAAGCAGGTGTGGGCTCTTAGAGTTTTTAGTCATGTCATTTTGTGTTACAAATGATCCATATGTGATCATGTGGATTATAACCTCTATCTCCTAATAGAACATGGACCATTTTATTGTAATATTCATTGATAAAATTTTTATCTATTCAATGTTAGAAGGGGGGGGGGGGGGAATATCGAGCACCTCAAGGATGACTTAAAAATCCTTTATCAACTCTAACAATATTGAAAGTTGTTGAATGATATTTTATGGACATGTGAGGTGTATCTACTAAGAAATGTGGTGTCACATTAGGGTGTAGAAGTGAACTAATATATGGTCTAGGAAGTTGATTATTGGGAAGCACAAAGAAAATGTTGCATTCATTTATAGATTTCCTAGTCTAGAATTATATTACGGGGAATTTGTACCCAATTTTAATTAAGTTGTAGCACCATTGAATTCCCTTACAAGGAAAAAATTTTATTGTGTGGATTGATCAATGTTAGAAAAGATTTTGGGAATCTCAATGGGATGATAATCAATGCACATTTGCTCTAGTTTTTTGTGGAGGGATTCATGTTTGAGGTGTTTTTTTTAATTCTTCCCCACTATGATTGGAATGTGTGAGGACGAAATAATGGAGATTGATATTTTTTGGGTATAGGATATTATGTCCCCACGAATATAACTATTCCACCAATGATTTTGATGTAGTAGCAGTCGTGTTGTTTTGGGGACATTACCGCATTATATATTCCTTTGTGGTCTCCACATATAACATGAGCTTGAGGTATATATTTTACAAATGAGAAATGATCCTATTAAAATGAAGGTGGATGGAGTCCATTCATGAATATTATATTGAAATATTCTAAACCATGGGAAAGGTGAATGTTTTCCCACTTCCAGGTGAAGGAATTTGTAGGAATATGATGTTCGGGAATATACAAAATCTTGTAAGGTTCTAGAGGAGTTGGAAGCACTGTAAATAGATATAGGAATGGATGATGAGAGGGAATATTTTTTTTAGGGAATGGGGCAATCTTATCTGATTTCGTATCTAGAAATATTTTAGTGGGTTGACTCAGAGGTAGGGGTGATGTTTGATCACATTTCCCACTATGAGGCTCTGGAGGGAGGGATAGAGGATGGTTGGAATACGATGCTATTTCATAAGAGGATTTTCCCCTTTTGGTGATGCATGAGGAAGTCCTATATGAGATTCATAGCTCACCCATGGAGATACAAACATGAATTTATAAATGTTATTGTGGCATGAGGGAGTAGTTTTGGGGGCCTGTTATGAAGCATGTAGTTGCATTGTTTGTGGAAAATTAAATAATGTGCTTGTATGATAATGCTAAGACCTGTGTTCCTTGTATTTTTTTTCATAACCATGGTTTCATCGAGTGGAATAAGGATGAAATCTAGATGGATTTCGAATCATTGATAACATGTGCTCCATGAGGACCAGATTGAATTTGGTTAGTAACAGATCGCCCGAAAAAATTAAATCACTTCTTAGTGATCAATGAGTTTAGTGTAGTGGATAACTTGGCCATGAGTTAGGGTGATGAGGTGGTGCAGTTTCATGGAGTTGTGATAACCATTGGATTGGATCGAGATTCATGTTTCACCTCACAAGAATGACGAGACTTCATCTTTATTTTGACACTCATGTTACGCCTCAACATTACCTTTCACCCTCAGATAGATATGCATGAATAATGGACTATCCATACAATGGATGATATGTTACAAGCTTGCATCTGAGAATTTTGTAGATCATAGGTATGAAACCTACCCTATGTAGAGTTTAATTACAATATTTGATACTGCTATTCAACTGGCATGGATTAATTCGAATCCTTTTATGAAATACTTTTTCATTCACATTTGTGATGGATAATGGTTATAGAGATAGTTTTTCTTGGCCCCATGATTGTGAAAATAATGAAACACTATGTTAAAATTGTTCATGAGAGGACTAAAAGAAATTAAAGACTAACATAAGTTATATGATGATCACAGGTCGAGGAACTTGGAGATCGAGGGTGGAAACCTCATTTTTCTAACGATTACCCCCAACTATGGGTAGCAGAGGATTGAAAGAGGGTGAAATATTTCATAGAGAATCATTATACCCTTGGAGGTGTTGGGGAGAGATGGTTAGGTGTCATACTAGTTATCACTACAACCATAGTTGGAGAAGATCCATGATGTCTTTTACATCTCTCAAATCCTTATGTATCTTCTTGATGACTCCCATGTCATTAACTAGGGAGAGTTTTATATCGAAGATGACATGATTTTCATGCGGTGATAAGTATAGATCCATAATTGTCAGAATATGGTACTACATGGGATGGCCATCCATTTGGTTACTTTGTTTTGGAGGCATGGTGGCCTAGAGGAGAGTAATGGGAGTTAGAAGTGTAGATGCAGGCATGATACGTAGAGTTGTTTTGAGTTCTTCCCTATTATGTTCATCTTAAAGAGGTAATCATTGAACATTGATTTTATGAGATGAGTTGTTCCATGGTTCCATGATGTGTGATAATTTACTAAGATGTGAAAATTGTAAGAAAATATTTTTAATCAAGATGAATTAATTTGAATGTGATTGAACCTATGCAGGAATGTTAGTTCCACCCAGATAAGATTTTATCCTTACATGGAAGACAGTAATATATGATTTATATATTTTTATAATAATATTGTTCTGATTATGTGGTGTTTCTTCTGGTCATTTGGTTTAGTAGATGATGGATGAGGTGTTATTGAATACTGAGGTTTCACTCTAGATTTCAAATAAAATAAGGTTTTTTATCATTGAACATTGGTGTGCTTAGTCAGTAGTGGTGTTTCATGTATAATTTTATCATAGAGAGGTATCACTGTTGGTTTTTTGTGCATACCCTTATCTTCCTTTTGGGTTTTGTTTTGAATTCTATATGACAAGAATAGTTTGAGAGGTATCTGATGTAATTTTAAAGGCCTCCCTGGTCCATGAAATTTTGAAAATATTGTTGTTGATTTGTTCTAGGAGGCTAGGATGGCTCATTTAACGAGTTTAAAAAAAATACAGTTCTTTAAAAGGTTATTTTCTATTGGTAGGTCACCAACGGTGATTAATCCACCAATTCCCCGCCCAATAGTGCATCATAAATTGGGGAATAATTTAAAGGTATGATGTCCAAGGATAAGTCATCCAACAATGAGTCACCTAATGATGAATCAAATATTATGTAGCTCTCAACAATGACCCATCCACTGACGACGTAAGATGGTGACTCACCCAATGGTGAATCATTTGATTTTTTTTCAAAATATATAAAATTATCTTGTCTTTCAGTATGATGTATTATTTTACCTATAACACTTTTCTAAAATATGAATTAATTAAAAAAATTAAAAAAAAAATATGATTTTTTGATTGTAATGGACCATATAATTTATTTTCCATAATTTCCAGAATACATATAAAAAACTATAGCATGTGGTCGTGTTCTACATCCAATTTTAATGGATTTTAAAAACTATTTCTTCCATTCATCTAGGATATAACCTTTCTAAAGTCAAGATAATTTTTCCTTAGTGCGTTTTCTATTAGTTCATCTTCAACATTTCATCCTGGGGTTGTAGTGCATTGTGATGAGGCATTTTTATTTTTTCCCCCGAGGATCTACCTGCTGCATGCGCACCCCCTGTTTTGGCGCAATTCAGATATATTGATCATTTTTTCTTTAAGGGTGGGTTCCCTTCATCTTTCATTAATTTATATATCATGTGGGGTGGTTTAATGATGTATTCCATATTAATATATTAAAATTCAAAATAATAATCATAAATGAATTTTCAAAATATCAATATGCATGGGAAAAGAAAATGTATCACATAATTCAATATTATTATTGTTGTTGATATTATGTTTTGAATGGGATAGTCACTAACTGAAAATCATAGTTATATGTGGTCATTATTTTTTCATTACATATCCTTTGAAATGAATAAATCTTGTTAATAGATAATTTTTGAACATGAGAAATATTAACCACATATACATCGATAATAATAATAATCCCACATATAACCCAATTTTTGTATGTACCCCTAAATTAACATGTGAAATATAATTATGAATTCCATATAAAAAATGGATATGCTTTTATTTTGTCTATGTGGTTGTGTGATGTTTCTGGGAATTTAATGACATGTTCAGTAGTACCATTGCCTAATTTGATGGTTGATTTTGGGTGGAATGAGCAGTGTAATGTAATATTAGGATGATAGATTGACTGATTGTGTAAAATAAGGGTAGTGATATATTGCAGGGCTGTCGAGTGTGGTTGTGGTTATTTGATTTGTGTTTGTCTATGGGTTGGGGTTCATTATGGTAGATATAATAGATTTTTCTAAATGAGATTAAGGAATGATGGTGTAAGTTGTTGGTATGGGTAATTCACCTTGGTTTTCTCTATGAGTATGATTCCCAAACATTTACTCTTGGTTTTAGGATATATTTTATTGTATTATGAAGTGGTTTTATTTTATATGGATCATATTCCTATTTTTTAATTTTTCTTCATGTGTGGATATGTGGTTGTGCACTTAGAGGTAGTATCATATGTGGTATTTACAGCTAGTTGTTGTTCTAAATACTCGTAGGTTGGGATGAGTTATTGGTATTATATATGTACATGTAATTACATGTGATTTATATATGCACACCACCCTAGATGAGAAATATGTGAAAAACACCACCATTGTCATTGGGAGGGTGTCATTTCCCAAAACCATAGTGGGTAGATGGATGTCTTGTTACAGTATCTTCCCTACTACAACGTCTAGACATCAGTAGCCCAATACTCTTCGGTAAGGTTGTTGGGTGGTTTGGGAGCGACATGTGTATGATAGCAGGATGTGATGATCTTTGTTTTCCCAGGTTGTGAGACTCACTTTGAGGGATATGTTTCTACAAGAAGGATGTGATGAGCTATAATTGGCTAGCTTTTGGGGACTAGCTATGAGGCCTAGGTATGTGTGGGCTAGTTGTGATGAAGGACTTGTGGACGAGGTAGGATATCCATGATGTTTTCTATTAGGGTACAAGAATTTAACCAGTGGGAAGTTGTACGGGGTACCCAAATCTTATAGCTGCATATTTTATTACTTTACATAACATGCATTATTAATTTATTGTGACTTGGTGAGTTTGGTATGGCTAGTATATATTATAAGGTGTTTTTCAATTATTTTTTTACAGGAGATTTAGTATGATTATATAAATGTGCATGAGATAAATTGGTTATTTCCTCCATTTTATACTTTTATTATCACAATACATATATAATAATACTTTCATGTTTACATAAGGTCAATATTGACCTTGAAGGGCATTACTAGATTGATTTTTTGGATACTTGTCCTGTCATTTCTTAGCCTTGTGTTTGGTATTTAAATTGCAGACTCTTTTACTAATATTTATAAAATTAAACATGCATGTGTGATGGTTTTGGAATCCTTATATATCATGGATTTGTTTTGGGATGAACCTTCCTATCTCATGATATTTAAATCTTATAATTGGTAATGCCTCCCATATTTTTTGAACATTGTACAATTTGGTAGAGTATCCACCCTTTGGACTATTGGAAGCGGGACTCGGGGGGTCATTATCTTTCCTCTTCATTTCCAACATTGGAGGGGAATCATTGGAGGTAGGGGGACGTGACACACCAATCCAGTGGAAGATCTCACAAACCCCCTTTGGCATGCCCTCATACTTTTTCAAAGGTAGTAAAGAAATTTCATGATCAATCAGTGGATTCCAAATAACATCCCAGAGATCAAGAAGCTTTTCATCAGCACATTGTTGAAAATACATGAATAAAATCCTAAGAAAATAGGATGATAATATACATAATTTAGGGCCTCTTGAGGGAATAAATTACACATGATCTGCCTTTGAGGTTTTCAAGAAACCATTAAATTTCATGACAATAAGACATTGTCACCACGTGATGTGATTCAAACATAAACAGGTGGAATGGAATTTTCGCTAATTCATTGTAAGAAAAAATGAAGGGTTTATACATGATAGATCTCTTGAATCAGTATTGGTCCATTTATTGGCCATGGGATGAATCATTGATGAAGATGTTGATTATACATGACAATAATGAAGAAAACTTTTGGGACAATATGACCTTTTAAAAATGAAAAAAATGATAATTGAGGGTTTTATTTGTAGTCGTAAATATCACATTACATTCCCAAGGGTTCTCAATACAACGACTTAAAACCCATGCACATGACACCCTAACCACGTGATATTATTTGGATATATCTATGCTATCTTGTGACCACCCTCTATCTCCATAAGAAAATAATATGTCTTTTCTAATGATAAATCTTATGAATCACCATAGATCCCTTTATTTTCCATGTGACGCATCACTGATGGGGAGGGGTGATTGTCTTTGACAACACTCATGAAAACGAATGAGATCTTAAGACATTATAAAATATTCATTAAAATAATAACCGAATAAGTGTGATACTCATGAGTTTATAAGTATCACTAAATTCACCACGTATGATTGCGAAGACATTGTAATACCACATAGACAAGTCTTACAAATCTCACAACGACCCAATAATATTCAATTATTTTCTTATGGATGTTCCCTAAAATTCCTCCATGTAACACAAAATCCATTTAATATGAATCCATAGATTGATAATTCCTTTGGACATACCATCCCAATAATTTTAAATCCTTTTAGGAGTTCCAAATGAATATGAAAGATGCGATTTTTGGCTAAAAAACTATAAATCATGAATTGAAGGAATTGACTCACTATTGCAGAAGAAAATATGAAGACCTTTGAATGAATTTACACAAGTCCTTGAGAAAAATAGGATTTTAAACCCTCTCAATTAAATCTTTCATGGATTTATGTTATATGTTCTGTGAAATGTATCATATAACGGGTTGGTGAAGTCAATAAACCTCCCAACCCAACATGAATGAATAATGGTCTCTTCGGTATAACCTCACAGTCATTAAGTATGAACAAGAAAATATTTAATAGGGTGGATAATCTCACAATTTCAAAGGATTTACATTAGGTAAATATGTTTAATAACAAGATTGATCATGCAATAGTCATATGAACATTGTGTGATCACACTAGAACTTTTGATGGATTATTGGTGGGAAACCTGAATGACATCCAACATATCTTATAAATCCTACAAGACATATAATGATAACAATATACACTATGATAGGAACTTTAATGGGAGGCCTCAAATGATTTGTGTGATTTTTGGATACTTAGGTGCAGCAGAGTGGCTGACCATGGTGGTATCTATAGGAGGAAGTAAATATCACAACTAATTAATGGTATTTTGAAAATAATAGAAAAGAGAATAAAAACACTACGTGAATGGATGGGGGGGGTTTGCAATTTAACAATCTAGAAGATGTTTTCTGGGAGAATATTGTATAAACTTTGTGTTGTTTTCAATTTTTTTAAATGCATTTCAATTTAAGAGACACAACTAGAAGATATTTTATAAAAATAATAATTAAAAGGCGTAATCAATCTAACTATACCTATTCACTCAATTTTATACCATTACCATTTAACATACACATAATAATGATCTACTGACATGATAACACTTGAATCCTACAATAATTATCATTACCATAAAGATGAAGTAAGTTTAACCCTAGGAAATCTTTGAAAACTAGAAATCACAACACACTTCATTGATTGATGTTCTATGGATAGATTATGGTCAGTTGTAAATTAGAGAACATATCATTTATGTAAAATGAGGATGAATTGTGTTTTGAGATTATATTTTAACTCTACAAATTTATCATATGTGTCCATGTATTACGGATTAAAATCACCCTCTCAATATTCCAACAATACTCAACCTCGCATGTTTTTGTGTTTATTTTTTAATTTAATTATTTTTTTTCTAAATTAATTACTAAATTCATGGATCATATTATTTGAATTATAGTAGCTCAATTATACAAAAAAATATATGGATATGTTATATGATTGATTGATCTTTTTAAAAACTACTCTTCAATGGGTTGTGTGGTTATCGTGTGAATGTTTTGAATGAGAAAATAATTGAAATGGTAGAACCCAATATTATTTCCACTCAGGATACTATTCCATCTAGAAATATTATGGGAAGAATAAATTTGAACAAAACATAAGAACAAAGATGTTTATTTCACAAACAAAATTATTACAACCCGATGAAGATGAAGAAGGAATCGCCGAAGGTAGCCTTCCATCAACAGATACCATTATTGAAATTCTTGGAGAATTGGAGATGATATACTTCTCCTATTACCCAAACATTCTAATTCATGTATCAAATGCTAAAAATGAGAATGAAACTAATATATAATGGACTAGAGGCTAGGTTTAATGAGGTTTCACACCTGAATAGGGAATCTCAGCTAAATATTTTAAACCACATTTCACCGCCCATTTGACCACTATAACACGTGACCCAGCTATAATTCTAGAAGAATAATTTTTTCACAATTTATTTTAATGTCTCCTCTCCAATTTGGTGCCCAATAAAAGATATAATGAAGATTTTATTGAACAAATATGAAACCAATGTACACTCTGGAGGTCCCATCCCACCTTTGACTTCATTGTCTTTTTAGTCCCACCAAATGCACGATTCACCTCCTATGTCCTCAAAATTATTTTCAACACATTAAAGTAGGAAAACATTTAATAAACTACATGGTAAAATAATAAATATAAAAATATTTATCTTTGAAATACCACATTGTATTGTAAAGGGTAAAACTGAAATTTCTATCAAACTTATAAATTAATTATATAATACCAAATACCTTATAAATTAACATATTTAACAAAATGTTATAAATTTTATCATTTATTATAAAATAAAATATTCAATAAAAATATGTTTTATCAACTCCTGCACACATACCCTTTTGAACTCATGGAAAAATCTCATATCGTGTATTTGAAAAAAACTGTGACAAGATATGAGGATTCAATGTTCTAAATCCAAAGTACAAATATATGAAAAGTATGAATCAGATATAGTGTCAATATTAATTAATGTTAAATTCATTATATCTTAAATCATGAAAAAATAATATTTAGTGAGATTCATAATAGTAATGATAGGGAAAAAAGCCATGGGTCTACAATATCACTAATTCCCCACGTGTGTGTGTGCCAACCATTCCAAGATTGTATCTCTACACATTATCTACTATATTTAGGTCAATAAAAATTTTCCTCTTACCTAATTCTATTCCACCGAACCTGTTCAACATCCTTTACAGTTAGTTTCCATAACCCACTCATTTAAGCATTTATAGAGGTCAAACCATGAGATCCTGAGCTAAATATCCCCACATGATGATAAATTCATCACTCCCAGTTTGAATGTTTTTTTATTGTGGTATTTTTTTATTTTTTAGAGGGATTAAAATTGTTATATATTAGGTTCCCAAACATAGGTCAACTAGTATAGTTATGGAAATGATCAGAATGGAAATGAATTTATGGGAAGACCATGTTATAATCTGAAATGGATTACACACCCTGAATATAAATTCAATTAGGTAAGAGAATCTCACAAGTCAGGATTGTGTGAAAAGTTTTTTGGAGAAATAAATGACACAATATACCATGATGAAATATACCAAATAATGATGTGAAAATCTAAATGTTTTTATAATGATACAACCAATAATATCATCGACAACATCAATTTTTATAAAATTCAAACATTAATTAAAAATTTTTACTCATGTTTATATTTATACCAATGAATTTTGTAAACATGAATATCCATATGTTCCACATTATAATGATACATGATATATCTATTTCCTTTTTGATGATTTTTTTTAATTTTAACAAAAAAACAATGTAGAAAAACCACATAAAATACACCATTGAAAATCCTAAATATCTACCCCAAAAAAGTTTCCCATCCACCACTCATTAAATATTTCATTGTTCTCAATATGAACCTATGATATGATATGTGATCAAAAAATGTATTATTTTAAATAGTACAGAGAATATAAAAGTGAAAGGGTTTGGAACAACCAGATATGATCAAGTGATGATGAGGTCATGCAGTGTGATGAAATCCAATACATTAGTTGGATGTCCCGTAATGTATTTCATCAGACATTGCATGTTGACTGTTAATCTCTTTCTAGTGTCCTCTTGTTCAATCCTCGCTACACTATAATTACAAAAATTAGATAAAATATGTGGACATAACATTCTAGAATGAAACATGCATGGCATTAGCTTCTGTCACGAACCTTAGATATGGGCCTTCACTCTAACAACAAATTATATTTTATGGATAATTTTTTCTTGAGATATTTTCATCATACCTTACAGTTCCTTGAGTTTTCAGATTAAGACAATAAAATTTCTTCAAGATAATGAATTTTCAACTTCTTTTGGAATCCATCCTTGGCCAAATCCATGTTACAATTATTTATAGCATAATATACCTAATGATAATATTCTACGGGGAGATGACACACATCCCCTAAAACAATATGAAATGGGGATCTACCAATGGATGTCTTTGTATACATTATTATAATCCCACAATGCATCATCAAACTCTTACTCCAATCCTTCTTATTCAGATTCACAATATTCCCTGAAACTATTTCATCTCACGATTTCAATCCTCATCCTGGTAATTTTTTTGGTGATGGTATGATGTTGAGGTTTTATGTGACACCCCGTACATCCATAGGACAGAGGCCAAATTACGATTACAGAAGTGTTTCCCTTGGTCACTGATATTGGCCTTTGGTACCCCAAACCTACAAAAAATCCATTCTTTGATAATGACCACAACAACATGAGAATTATCAGTGCTGGTGGACTTAGTATCCACCCATTTTCTCACATAATAAACAAAAAATATTCTAATACCCTGGTGAAATAAGAAAATGACACATAAAATCAATTCCTCATACATCCAAAATCTCACAGAATAATATCGGTGGTTGGGGAATCTCGTGTCTCCTAGAAATATTACAAGTGTGTTTGTAATGTGAGAATGACTTACAAAACACACAAGAATCATGGAATAAACTAGTACAATACAATCCAGAGTCCAAAATATTCCTAGATATGAATTGGGGTCCAATAATCCCCCCACAAGAAATTTTGTGATAGAATTGTAGAAAAAACTCAAACTCTTGATCAGGAAAACATCACCTAATAACATTGTAACTACACATGTTCCATAAGTAGTGATCATTATACAAATAAGATCTAGAATCACTCTTTATTTTTTGGACTTGATATTTCATTAGATTTTTTGGAATTTTAGATGCCAGACGGTTGTTAACTCAATTAGCATACCAAGGATGCGTTCCAGAGATGGAATAAAGATTCTCATCGGGGAATGTTCGCCAATGTGGTACCTGGTCCAAGATGTCATCCTATAGTGTGTGAGTGATCCTACTCATGTGGTCCGACACTAGGTTTTTTAACCCCTTCTTTTTCATTATATCAATGTAAAATTCTTGATGTAAGAGCATCATTAAAAATAGAATGGGATTTTCATCTAGCTTCATCAATAGGTTCCTTAGAGTTTCATAGTCAGAAAATACAACAAATTTAGAGCCCAATAAATATGAACAGAATTTATCTAATGAAAATATAATAACAAGAAACTCATTTTATGTGGTTGTTTAGTTTTATTGGGTAGAATACAATGTCATTGATGCATATGGAATCACATGTGAACGTCCCTCCACCCTATGATATAAGACATCTTTGACCCCTATATTGGAGGCATCACACATAATCTCAAAAGGAAGCTGCCATTGTGGGGGTTGTATGATCAATGCACTATTTAGACACATATTTATCTCATAAAAGGATGTCCTAAAAGAATCATCAAACAAAAAATATGAATCCGTTTGAAGTAATTGTGACATAGGAAGATTAATCTTTCTAAAATATTGGATGATGTTCTAATAAAATCATGCATTCCATAGGAAAGAACTAACATCACACACACATGAAGGATATGGTAAGGATGAAATGAAATATACCTTATATCTATAAATATATATCCCACATTTTGACAATACATTCCCTAATATAATCCAATGCTCTACCCTGAAATGAAACTTTTTAATGTTTAAGACTACATTATTCTCAATATAATGATTCAAAACATTTCCCAAGACAGAGATACAATCATCAAATGAAGACCCATAAACTATAAAATCATCCATGAATACCTTCGTATAGGTCTCAATAAAATCATAAAAATACTCACCATGCATATCTTGCTGGTACCTGTGGCATTACAATGTCCAAATGGGATCCTCCAATTAGAAAATATGTTTAATGGATAGGTGAATATAGTCTTCTCCTAATCTTTCAAAGTTATAAAAACCGAAAAAATTCCAGAAAATCAATCCAAGTACCAATAATGTGCCTTCCTCGCTAGACTCTCAATCATATTATCAATAAACAAGAGGGGGAAATGGTCATGGCCTATGGAATGATTTAGTTTACTATAATTAATAATCACATGTCAACTATTTTGAACTCTCATTGAAAATAACTAATCATTCTAATTTTTAACAAATGTTTAACTACTTTTCTTATGCACAACCATAATAGGACTCAAACAATAAGATTCTGAAATGCGATAAATTGTACTTGCCTCGAGGAATTTTTCAACATCATTTTTAACAATATCCAAAAGTGGTTGATTCAGTCTCTCTTGTGGATGCCTAACTGGTTTATCCTTATCCTCCAAAACAATTCCATACTTGAAAATATAGGGGATAATACCTGATATTTCATCCAAGGTCAACCCAATTTATGTGATGTTCACCCTCATAAGATTAAAAAATACTCATATTCAAAGCGCGATTGTTAGTAATGATAAAATGTAATCACTCACCACATAACAAGTATGTGTATTTGAGATTTGATGGTAATGTTTTCAGATCTAGTGTATGGGGTAGTTTATGGGTAGACAGATTGATGTAACTGATATATGTTCACAAAGAGCATCAGTATCAGAAAAATATCATCACAATCATATAATAAAATTGAAAACCCATTAGCATTCTCAACAACCGTGTCATAATTAGAGAGAACCTGATCAAAATCATAATATTAATCCATTTCAAAATAAAATAAAATTGGTCATTGGGAATCATAAATAGGGTGTATATACTCTAAGGCATCAAATTATAACCAATACTCAAAATCTCGCTATGCGTTGGACAATAAAATTCCATGGGTTTTTTTATTTGGTGGTTCAAAATGGTAGATAAAAAAGGCAAAATGACCCTCTGAGGGGTACATCATGGAGTCCATACCATTAAATATTACAACATCTCCAAATTCATTGGATTGTTTACCCTAATTAAAATTTATGATATTTTTTACAGTTCTGAATAATGCTATACCTATGATAATTGGAGAACATGAACATTCATAATTGTCCTCCATGTCAAGCACATAAAAATCTGCTGGGAAGATCAGGTATCTTACCCAAACTAGTACATCCGCATGGAATCCCACTGGATATGATGTATCTATATTTTCTAAGAGTACCACCAATTTAGTCAGCTTCAACTCGCCAACCTGTAGTGAATATAATATAGATTGAGGCATCACATTTATGGAAGCTCATAAATAACATATAGCATCAGAAAAGTGTAACTCCCCTATGGTTCATCGGATATTGAATGTCTTGGGATCCATGCACTTGTTATGTATTTCTAGAGTTTGTGTAATATGTGATGACACATTCCTTAAAATATTGATCCTCTCATTTCCATTGAGCCCTCTTCGATTGGTCAAAAGTTTTTTTTAAAAATTTCACGTAACATGGGATTTTCTTGAGTGCTTCAAATATAAGGATGTTGATCTCCCCACACTTGAATGTATCCAGAACAACTTTTTTGCATCACCTCATCAGCCATTTTATTTGTTTATATTGATCTTTTTGGAATGGGAATTTGTTTAGGATGGACATAATTTATCTTTTTCATACATTTATCTTTTTTCGTGGGTTTCTCATCAGTTGGTTTTGAATGTATATTCTCTGGATTTTATTTGAATCTCGGTGGAGCAATAGGCAAGGATGTATCCGTTGTTTCATACCACATCTCAATGTGATGGAAATAGAATTCTCCATGTGATTTGGAGTAGGTTGGTAAGGACAATTTTTTTTGATCTTACATACCAGTTAATGGATGGCAGTGGCAATTTGGCTCATTTGAGTCTTCAACTCCCTTAGCTCTATAGAATGACTCTTCAGTTCATTCTGTTGATTAAGAACAATTTGTGTAAAAAGTTCATCAATGTTAGAAAATACCTTTGGTTGAGATATCCCATGTTGTTTACTGATTGATTATTGAGCTTCAAATCTCCTTTTGGTTGGTTTGATCCCATGTTTTTAGAGTGGATGCTAATTTAATTTTTTTTGAAAATGAGACCTTCGTTATTGTCCAGATACATACCTCATTTCAGATTGATTATTCCACCATTGGTTGACTGTTGGAGAAAAAGAATCACGATTTATTGGGGGATATGGTAGTTTTGAATCCATATATTGTCTCCTAGGAAACACTACTGCACAATATTCTGTTTCTTATAGTTTGGAAAACAGTTAGTTGTGTGGCGTGTCTCATTAGAAATGAAACAAGGCCATGAAGGAGTGGGTTAAGATGTATTTTGATCCAAAGAAATTTTCCTCAGTATAGTGGTAAATTCTTCTAACATTATTTCAATCAAATGAATCTCAATAGAATAATTAATTACCTGATGTACTCCCTTGAAATGTTGTGTTCCTCGATCGGCAAAATTGATGGGATATTTGGACCATATTTTCAATCAACGCACGTGGAGCTGCTGATGTTTTTCCCACCAATGCTCATACAACTGCAGCATCTACCATTCTTCTTTACAAATGTGTGAGTCACTCATAGATGTGTTGGATGCAGAGTGGAAAACGTACTGGGAATTGTGGGAAGCATGCAAAATACATCTTGAATCGTTCCAGTACACATACATTGACTCCCCTTGGGATTTCTTGATCCTCAAGATAACCTTTCGAATGGATGTGGTCCTTGAATAAGGAAAACACATTTTCAGTGAATGACGTTTCATATAGTACCAACAAGTTACATCTTATGGTTATAAATAATACATGATGTGTTTTTCAGGTGCATCAAGTGTAAATGTGAATTCCCTTATTTTGATTTGATATTGAGCTATATTTCTTGTTTTAAGGGTTGAAAAAACATTAAATTCTTTATGGTGTTTGTTTGGGTCCTCACATGATTATCCATGAGTCATTGGAAGAATATAAATTAACCTATATTTCAATTCAACCTGCGATTAATGATTTGGGTATGCAATATAATTTCATTGAAAATTAATATTAGGAGAATCTAATTCAAAAATGGTTCTATTAAGATCATTTACATTATTTTCAGGCATTAGTTTTTTTTATGGTTGAATTTTAATTGTTTCCAATATTAATGCTCTGAGAGTGGGATAATTATCTAACTACATGAATGTTGAAATTTCTTTTAAACTGAGAATGCCCGATTTGAGCTCGATGGCTACATTTAATCTCAAGATCATGATCTAAGAGATATTCGGGATTTGGTCATTTCATCACTCCAAGAAAAATGAAAATATTAAATTTCGACAATAATAAAATAAAATATAATAATTTTGAGTTCATTGTCTAAAAAGAAGAGGAATAAAATAAAAGAACAAGTATAAAAAATAATATTGGTTATAGATGGAAGAAAGAAGATAAGATGATTATAAAATTTAAAATAAAATAAATAAATCCAATTGGTTGAAATATTTACATGACTCCCCAGTAAAGGCACCAATTTATATGTCTCTATCATGGCTTCCCTCAAAAAATAATTTTTATTTTTGGGTAATTAGGGAAAGCAGTGTGCCTAACCCATGGTTGTCTCTCAAAATAAGAAGTAAATTTGACAACATATTACAGCTATATTGAAAATAACATAAAATTGAATAATAACACTACTTTAAAGGATTGGTGGGGGGGGGGGGGGGTTATCATTCATAAACATAGAAGAATTATTACGAAAAAATTGTATAATTTTGTTCTTCTAAATGAAGATTGATCTAAAAGACAAAAAAGAAGTTATTTTCTATATAAAATATTTTAAAAGGCCCAATTGATCTAATTCATCCTTTTCACACAATTATATGTCAGTATAATATAAATTAAAATACACTTAATTATGATCTCCTAACATGTTAACCACCTAACCCTACATGAATTTACTTTACCACAATGATAAAGTGAATTAAACCCTAGGATATCTATAAAACATGCAATAAGAACACCCCACTTCGATTATTGTTCTATGGAAAGTATATGGTCTGTGGTAAATTATGGAACATATCCATTCTGGAAAATGAGGATGAATTGTGTTAGGGATTATATTTTAACTATACAAATTTATCCCATGCATCCTTTTATTATAAATTTTGATTGTGTTCTCACAATTAACAAAATATTGAAACTCACATGTTTATGTGTTAATTGTTTAATTGCTTTCATAGTTTCATATAATTTTAAAACACAATTAATGGATCATATTAATTGAAATATCAATTTTAAATTATTCAATATAATTAAATGAAGAGGATAGACAATTGATTCATCACAAAGACCATTACTCTTCTATGGGTGGTGTGGTCATCGTGGATACATTTGGCATTAGAAAATGTTTGAAAGCGTAAAACACAATCTCGTCTCCACTCATGATTCCATTCCAATTAGGAAGATGAATTGAAGAATAAATTTGAAGAAACTTAAAAAAGCAGAATAAACAAAATAATAACTAATATGTTTATTTCAAAAACAAAATAATTATAACACATGAATAAAAAGAAGGAGAAGAAGAAGGATTCATCGAAGGGATCCTTTTTTAAGAGCTACCCTTAATGAAAAGGTTGGAAAATATGAGTGTATCCACTTCTCATCTTCCTTAAACATTTTGATGAACTTCCCAACCCCTCTAAATGAGAAAAACACTAATCTTTTGTATGGGTAGGAGGCCAGGTTTAATGTTAAATCAAGTTTTAATGTGGAATCTAGGCCAAATATTTTAATCCAACCTTCAAGGCCTATTATACCTCTAAAACGTGTGAACCAGTTGTTATTCCAAAATAACGATTTGTTCAAAATTGGGTTGGCAAGATCCTCTCTAATTTTGGATGGAATCCACAGTTGTATAAAAATGTTATGTACCAAATACTAAACTAATGTACGATCTAGTATTTGAAAAATATTGCAACAAGATATGCATATTCAAATTTCTCAATCCTCAGTGAGTATATATGAAATATAAGAATCACATAAAGAGTCAATATTAATTAATTTTTATTTCATTGCATCTTAAATTGAGAAAAAACAAAATCAAATGAGATTAATAAGACTACTAATAATGAAACAAGTCATGGTTATACCATGCCACTAATTCTCCATGTGTGTGTGTGCCAACTATTCTAAGCTTTGCTCTTCACACTTTATCTATTATATTCAATTCAATAAAAATATTTTCTTCTTACTTGATTCTATTCCACCGAACCTGTTCAACATCATTTTCAATAAAATTCCAAAACCCACTCATTTAAGCATTCATATAAGTCAACCCATAACATCCTGACATAAATATCCCCACATAATGTAAATTTCTTCAATCCCATCTTTATTATCTTTTTTTTTGATATTTGGTTTTTTTAAAATTAGAGGGAATACAACAATCATATATTAGGTGCAAATGCATAGGTCAATTTGGTACAATGATGGAAACAATCAAAAGATAAATGAATGTTTGGTATGACCATGTTATATGTGAAAATGATTACATACCCTGAATATACATTCAATTAAGTATTAAAAACTCAAAAAGTCATTATTGTGTGACGAAATTTTGTGGAAAAATAAATGACAAAATTTACCATGAACAAATATCATATATAATGATGTCAAAATCAAAATGTTTTTATAATTACACAATCATTCATATCATTAACGACATCAATTTTTATAAAAGTCACCCCTGATGATGAAATATTACTCATTCTTATATTTCTACCAATGAATTTAGAAAACATTCATTTTCCATATGTTCCACATGAGATTGTTACATGATACACTTTTCACATTTTTATTTCTTTTTTTAAAATTTTACCCAAAATCATAGTAGAGAATAGACATAAAACACCCAAATGAAAATCCTAAATATCTACCCCAAAATGTTGTCCCCTCCAGCAGACATAAAAAATTGAAATGTCCTTAATGTGAATATATGAGTTGATATATGAACATAAAATTTTGAATTTTAAATAGGGAAAATAATATAATAGTGACATGGTTAGGAACATCCTGATATGCACAAGTGAAGATGGGGTAATGTAGTGTAATGAAATCTACTAAACTAGATTAAATTCCATCAATGTATTTCATAAAAAAATTTCCAATTGACTGTAATGATCCATCTGGTGTCCTCTTGTGTGATGTCTAATACACCATAACGAAAAATGTTCTATAAAATATAAAGACCTAACCATATAGAACACAACATACCTGGAATTAGCTTTAGTCATGAAATGTATAGAAGGACATTCTCTCAACTACGAAATTATCTTTTCTGGATCATTTTTTGAGATCTTTTTATCATTACTTGAAGAGCCTTGTGATCCCATATAATGAAAATTTACTCTCTTCAATATCTATAATTTTTAGCTTCTTTTGGATTCCATCGTGGGACAAATCCATGTTATATTTTTTATAGAACAACAATTTCGATATTCATCATCACAGGGAGATTACACAGTTTCCCAAAAACAATATGAAATGGGGACATATAAATGGGTGTATTGTATGATATCCAATAAGCACCTAATGCATCATCTGTTTTCTTGTTTCAATATTTTATATTGGCCTACACAATTTTCTCTAAAATTGATTTAACTCGGGATTTTAAACCTCATCCTGTACATTTTTTTGGGGGTGTTATGGTGTTGATGTTGTTTGTGTCACCTCATAATACCAAAGTATGGAGGGAAAATTATTATTACAAAAATATGTTCTGTTGTCACTGATGATGTCGTTTAGTACTCCAACCCAACAAAAAATATGTTCCTTGAAAGTGTCCACAGTAATATGAGCATTATCATTCAAGGTGGCCCTAGCCACCACCCATTTTCTCATATAATCAACATCTACCAAAATATACAAAAACACAAATTAAATATGAAAATGTCCCATGAAATTGATTCCCCGTACATCAAAAATCAAACAGAATAATATGGGTCGTTGGGAAATCTTGTGTCCCCTAGAAATATTACATGTGTGTTAGAAACACAAGAACGACTTAGAAAACAAATAAGCATCATGGTATAAAATTCATAAAATACAATATATTGTCAAAAAAATCATTGTTGTGCCTTGGGATCCAAAGTGCACAACGCAAGAAAGAGTATGGAAAAATTTTAGAAGAGACTCAAACTCATGATCCATAACACACATCATAATAACAAGGCCACTACCCATGTTCTATATGTAATGAGTATGGCACATATAAAATCTAGAATCACTCATTATATTTTGGACATGATGTTTCATTAAATTGGAAGACATTTCTGAGGCCACAAGGTAGTTCACTAAATCATCATAACAAGTATGCATACCTGAGATGGAATAAATATGCTCATCATGGAATGTGTCGCCAAGTGGTACCAAGTCCATGGTGTCATACTCTAGAGTGTGAGTGAGGATACTCATGTGGTCCACCAATTGGTTTTCTGACACATTCTTATCCTTTATCTCAATGTCAAATTTCTATAGAATGATCCTACATCATATTATCATGGTCTTTGCATCTGGATTCTTCAATTGGTAAATTAGAGATGCATGGTTAGAAAATAAAACTACATTAGAACCTGATAAATATGAACAGAATTAATCTAATGATAATATAACAACAAGAAACCCCTTTTCTGTGGTTCTATAGTTTGATTTGGTAAAATCCAATGTCCTTGATGACTATGAAATCACATGTGAATGTCACTCCACCCTCTAAGATAAGATACCTATGACTACAATGTTGGAGATTTCACAAATATAAACAAAAGAAAGCTCCAACAGTGGGGGTTGAGTGATTGTTGGATTAGACAAAAACCTATTTATCTTATCAGTGGACATCCTATATGAATCATCAAACAATAAATCAGAATACTTGTGAAGTAATAGTGACATAGGCAGAGAAATCATACTAAAAGAATTGATGAAGTGCCGATAAATTCTTGCATTCCATAGGAAATATCTGACCTCACACACACCTGATGGATACGCTAAGGACGAAATGTTATCTACCATAGATCTATCAACATTTATCTTATTTTTGACACTGCATTTTTCAATACAATCCCATTCTCTACCATGAAATGGATCTTTTCAAAAATTAAGACCATATTCGTCTCAATACAATGATTGGAAACACTTTTCAAGGTAGAGATACAATCCTAAATTGAAGACCCATACACTGTTAAATATTCCATGAATACCTATATAAAGGTCTCAAAAAAATAAGAAAAAATACTCACCATGTATCTCTAGAAGGTACCCGGGGAATTGTAATGTCTAAATGGAATCCTCGGATAAGAAAATGTGTCAGATGGACAGGTGAATGTAGACCTATACTGATACATAGGAGCTATGAAAACATGAAAATATCATGAAAATCCATCAAAGAAACAATACTGATACTTCCCATCAATTCTCTCAAACATTTTATCAACATACAGGAGGGGGAGATGGTCCTTGTGAGGGGACTGATTTAGTTTCCTATAATCAATACACTCAAAAAAACTATTTTGTACCGTCATTGGAACAAACTAATCTATCTCATTTTTAAAAACTGTATTACCACTTATCTTAGGAAAACCCTCAATAAGACATACCCCCTGAGAATCTGAAATGTGATAAATTACACCTGCCTCAATCAATTTATCGACCTCATTTTTATGAACTTCCAAAAGTGTTGGATTCGGTCTCCATTATGGCTGCCTAACCGGTTAATCCTTATCATTGTAAAGAATATTATTCATGTAGTTGGAGTGGATAGTACCTGATATGTCATCCAAGGTCCAACAAAAATCCCTGATATTCTCTCTCAAATTATTCTAAGGTTTTTCTTAATGTTCAAAAGGGAAATTGTTATCAATGATAACATGTAATCTCCCAGCACATAGAAAGTATTAGTATTTAATATTTATTTTTAAAGGGATTATTTCTAGGGTAGTGGGTGGTTTATGGATATACACATTGAAGGAACTGAAATATGTGTCAAAAGGATATAGGTATCTGAATAAAGATCATCACAGTTAGAAAATAAAACATCGAACCCATTAGCATATTGACCAGACATGTCCTAATCAGAGTGAACATGATCAAAATCATAATATGAATCCATTTCCAAATAAAATAAAAGAGATTATTGTGCATTATAAACTGGTGTGTAAGTACACAAAGACATCAAACTAGAACCAATACTCATGATATCTCTAATAATAGGAATGTAAGATTCAATGGGGTTTTTATTTAGTGGTTCAAAATGGGAGATAATAAAATTATAATGGACCTATGGGGTGTATATCATGGAGTCTATAACATTAAATATTACAAATTCATCTCTATATTCCCTGGAATGTGTACCCTCATTGACATTTATGATTGTGATTGCAGTTTTGAGGAAGGATCTACCTATGATATAGGAAGACCATGAACTTACAAGATCATCCTCCCTGTTAAGCACATATAATTCTTCTGGGAAGATCATGTAGCATACACAAACTAGCACATCTTTAAGGAATCATTCTGAATATGATGTATCATTATTATTCAACTACACCACCAATCCTGTCAACATCAACTCACCAACCAATAAATAAGAGAATATAGAGTGTGTAATAACATTTATGGACTCCCATAAATCATATAAAAAATTAGAAAAGTGAAACTCCACTATGTTGCATGGGATTGTGAATATCATGGGATCCTTGCACTTAACTATCATTGCTTGAGAGGGTGTAATAACTATTGATACACTCCTTCCATGATTGATCCTCTCATTTACCTTGATCCCTATTTGATTTTTAAATAGTTCATTTTAAAATTTCGCATAACATGGTATTTTATTGATGGATTAATGTAGAGAAATGTTTATCTCCACAAACATGGATGTATCCAAGAAATATTTTTGCATCACCTCATCTAACATATTATTGGTTTGTAATACCCTTTTTTGAATGGGAAGGGATTTAAGAGGAACATAATTAATATTTTTCTTACCTGTATCCTTCTCCTTCGGTTTATCATCAGCTAGTTTTGAATGGGGATTCTCTGGATTTGATGTGAATCCTAGTGGAATGAAACATGCCAATGTAATAGTTGTTTGATTACCACTTATCAATGTGATGGCACAGGAATTTTCCTTTTTATTTGGAGAATGATGGGAAAGATGATTTCTAGAGTTCTTACTGAGCAGTTCATGGAGATCTGTGGCAATCTGGCTTACTTGAGTCTTTAACACTATCAACTCTGAACCATGACTCTTTAGCTCATTTTGTTGATTATGAAAAAAATTCATTAAAAGGTCAAGAGTGTTATAATACACTGTTGTTTGGGAGTTCCCTTGTAGTTGACAGATTAATTTTTGATCTTCAAATAGTCATTGGGGTTTTTGGAAACCTTATTGGTAGGGTAGATGCTTTTAGTAATTTTCTAAAAAAGGGGACCTTTGTTATTGTCCAGATAAATACATCATATCTGACTGTTTCATCCACCCTTGTATGAATGTTTTAGAAAAGTAATCAAGAAAATTTTGGGGTATGGTATTTTCTGCTACTAATATGGATTCCCAAGAAAAAATGCTTCATAATCTTATGTTTCTTGTAGTTGGGGTCATCAATCAGTTAGGTGGCTTGTCTCGGTGAAAATGCTACACGGCCTTGAAGGAGTGGGTTGTGATGTCTTTTGAACCAATGCAATTTGCCTCACCTTAGTGGTTAATTATTATAACATGTTATCAATAAAATGACTCTAAAGATAACAAAAACTTTCATGATGTACTCCCATGACATGTTTTGTACCTTGATCACAAAATTATTGGGAGTTTTGGGGTATCATGTTAATCAACGCATGTGAAACTATTAGTGATTAGTCCAAAAAATTATCCTCCAAATACATCATACACCATGTTTCTCTCTATATGTATGAGTAATTCATAGAAGTGTTGGATGTCGAGTTGCTCACTGATTTTTTTGATATGGGAAGCTTGGACAAAATATCTTGAATCACTCCCAGTACTCATACATTAACTCCCCCTCAGTTTGCATGATACCTGGTATCTTCTTTGGAATTGATGTGGTCCTTAATGAAGGAAAAAATCCTTAGATGAAAATATGTTTCAAATCACACCAACAAGTTACATCTTCTGGTTGTAAATAATACAAGAATACTTTTGTAGCACTATAAATTGAAAATGGGAATGCCCTTAGTTTGATTTAATCATTATATACAATTCTTGGTTTAAGGGTTGAGACAAAAAAAATTAAATTATTTAAGTTTTTTGTTTGGGTCCTTACAATATAATCCATGAAACAATGGATGAAGGTAATTTGACCAAGATTTTAGTTCAATGTCTGATTTGATATTTGGGTATTAAATACAATTTGTTTGATAATTAATATCAAGTACTGGGAATTCATAAATGGTTCTATTATGTTAATTTCCATTATTTTAACCCATTGGTTCATGTAGTATTTTTGAATTTGAATTTCATCCAATATCAAAGATCTGA
Organism: Viscum album; assembly: GCA_963277665.1. NCBI lineage: Eukaryota > Viridiplantae > Streptophyta > Magnoliopsida > Santalales > Viscaceae > Viscum > Viscum album. The sequence continues at coordinate 7,679,367 of OY728129.1, forward strand.
GTTTAGGGGAATTCTGCAAATGGTTTAATGTTGAAACATCCTATATAATAATAATTTCTGATTCGATTCATAAGGTTGCATTCATTCTCAGGATAATGATCTGAGAGATCATCTAGATAATTTCACGTCATAATTCAAATATAACTGAAGAAAAAAATTGGACCATAATAAATTATAATATAAGATGTTTGAGTTGATGGTCCAAATGGATGATGAATAAAATAAATGAATAGGAAAAAATAAGATTGGGTAAAGAAGAATGAACTAAGAGAAAAACACAATAAAATGTAAAATAAACTAAATACCTTCAATTGGTTGAAATACATACATGCCTCCCTGGAAACAGTACCAATATTAAATGTACTATTGCGGGTGACCTCAAATGATTAGAGTGGTTTTTGGGTACTTAGGTGCAACAAGGTGGCTTACCAAGGTCGTCTCACAAAGGAAGAAGTAAATTTGACAACTTATTAAATGTATTTTGAAAATAACATAAAAGAGAATAAGAACGCTATTTGAATGGATTGGGGGGGGGGGTTGATTAAAATTAATAAATATAGGATAAGTTTGATGAATGAATATTGTATATATATTTTTCAAATTTTCAAATGTTGATCTCTTTAAAAGACGCAACAAGAAAATGGTTTCTTGAGAAAATATTTTAAAAGGCCAAATTTATATAACTCTACATCATAACAGAATTATTTAATATTCAAATCTAAATTATCATTATCTTAATTATGATTACATAACTTTTTAACCCCAAAACCATACAAGATTTAACATTACAACAAAGATGATGTGAATTAAATCCTATGCTATCACTGAAACCTGAAATTGCAACACCATGCTTTGATTGATGTTATAAGGAGAGCTTATGGTTAGTGGTAAAATAGGGAACATATCCATTCTATAAAATGAGGATAAAATGTGTTTAGGGATAATATTTTAACTCGTAAAATTTATCTCGTGGGACCTTCTGTTACAGGTTATGATCACACTCTTCCAATTCACACAATACTCAACCTCGCATGTTTTTATGTTAAATGTCTAATTTAATTATTAGTTTCTTATAATTTTAAATCACAATTCATTGATAATATTTTGAGAATTATATTACCTCAATGATTAAAAATATTTAAATAAATATGTTCGAATATAGATTGATCATTATGGAAACTACGCTTCTATGGGTGGTGTGGTCATCGTGGACACGTTTTTTGGGAGAAAATGATTGAAAGGGTTGAACACAATCTCGTCTTCATTATTGATTCCATTGCAATTTGGAAGATATATATAAGAAGAAATTTGAACCAAATTGATGAAAATAAAATAAAAAAAAGAATAAAAAATATTTTTATTACAAAAACATATATATTTGAACATTAATAAGAAGAAGAATGATAAGAATAAGGCTTCATCGATGGGATCCTTTCATCAAGAGATACTCTTATTGAAATGGTTGGAAAATTGGGGTGGATACACTTCTCCTCTTCCATAAATTTTTAATGCACTTTCTGAAACCTAAACATTTAAAATACACTCATCTTCAGAGATGAGTAGAACCTAGGTTTAAAGATGTTTCATGTATAAATGGGTAATTTTGGCCAAATATTTTAAGACACATTTTACCACCTATGTGACCTAAAAATAACGTGAAACAGCTGTCATTCCAAAAGAATGATTTGTTCATAATTGTTTTTAGATATCCCCCATATTTTTGGCCCATTCCACGGTCATATGATGAAGTTATGGCCCAAATATAGAACTAATGTCAAATCTGGGAGGGCCTAACCCACGTTTGACTTCATGGTCTATTTAGTCAGAACAAGTGCACAATTTAGCTCCAATGCCCTGAAAAAAAAATTTATCCCAATTTAAACAACCAATTTACATTCCTTGAACATAATTCATAGAACTAAGATATGTAAGACTAAATATTTGTTAGTAGTTTTTTCTCACAGAAATCATACCTTTTATAGGCTTAGAGAGTTATACTGATCATATCATTCACAAAGGAAAATTTTAGTGTGTAAGGCCAAATTAATTTAACAATGATGACTCTAATTCATGATATAACCATATACCTATGATTACATCCTAAGGCCCAATCTCGAAGAGGCATTTAATTTTGTTTTATTCCTCAATATATCTGAAATTTCAACCATCGGGACTAAATCAATCAATTGTGATGATAAGAAAGCTCCATCGATCAGAGGACTGAGAATTGAATTAAACTATTTTAACAATTATTCCATTTATAATATGGATAAATTTGATGCCTTCATAGTTATTTATATATATATAATGTATCTTAATGGATGTTAAATTACATAAGACTTGTATAAGTAAGAAGTTGAATTGGATAATAGATAAACCTTGATCCCAACATTTACCATGAATCACATAGTATTACGATGTTTCAGTGGTCATATTTAATTCCCTATATTCTCCCTAATCTAAGGAAACATCAATGTGTAATAACAAATCAGTGGATTTATTTGACTACATCCATACATTGGTATCCACCACTGGGTCATTCTTTCGGGAATTATTAAACTATGATAACTATTATTCTTGTTATAAATCGGATATGTTGTATGAATTTTTAAAGATTGATATGACAACCCTGATCTTTAATTAAACGATTAAACATAATTAATTACAAAAAATCACTTGATAAAACTTATAATATCAATAGGTATTGTTTATTTGGGGCTTAGAATGATTACATAACAATTTAAAACATTAAGTACAACATCTTTATCGAATACTTTATTTACATTACCACTACATTCACTCGTACTTATCATTGCATGGGATAACCTGAGAATATGGATAAGAATAGGGTGAGCTATAAATCCCAGTAAGGGAATAATCATGGAATAACATGAAAAGCTCCATACATGTTAGAAAATATGCATATCAATATATTACAACAGAAGCTTAACGACAAATGCATTATAAATCATGATAATCATACCATGGAAATGTGGCAAAAACACTTAACATGGAATTAGCATGAGCCATGGCTAATTACACATGGAGCATGAGTAAATCCTCATTTCACATAAAGCAAGAGTAAAACCTTTAATCACTTTAATTACAATGAGTAAACACCCATTGCACATGATGTATAATGATACTATACTTTACCCAATTCATTAGAGAGCTATAAGGGCTCACCCTTCTTAAACATTTCATTTCATGCATAAGTGTGACAAATGGATCATATAACATGGATTCATAAATCAAAATAATTTATTACATGATAAAGTAATGTCAAATTCATACATGAAGATTTATAATCAATAAGTAAATGGGAATTAAGGTGAATACCCTTGATAGTGAAATGAGCATGGTATTCACTACACAGTGACATTGGCTTGGAAAATCGGTGCAATTTCGGATGCGTAAAGGCGTGACATAAGAATTCATAAAAATGGTTGATGAGAGATAAAGTGGTGTCTCATAATATTTTCAAGGAATTGATAGTATTTATGTCATATAGATACATGTCCCAATAATTGTAATGTAATTTAGTTTCATGATACAAAACAATTTCTTGAATATAAAACAGGAGAGAGAAAATATTTTCCAAATTTCGGCATAGTAACAGTTGTATGTGGGCGGAATTTAATGAGAGAGAAAGTGGTACCCTGTTTTCCAAAAATATATAGGAAAGTATGGGGGAGGTTCCAAACTATACACCAATATTTTTAATCGAAATTAAAAGGGCATAACAGCATTACGAAAATTGGACAAAAATGTGAAAGAAAGAAAAACCCTTACTTGGAAGTGTGATTCCAAAGGCTTGAGAGAGGATTGAGAGAGGATTATTGGGAGATTAGGGAACCATGGTAGAATTATAGATAGAGGATGGAATATGTTGGACGAATTAAAAAGCATTTGAGTTAGGAGGAAGTGCGAGATTGTGTGGGTTTATATAGGAAAGGTGGCAGAATTCATTATTATTTAGTTTTGTGACACCTCACATTAGACTAATCCAAACCACAAACCAGAGCATGGGTTTTTCCCTTTTTTTGAAAAGGAATGTGGAAAAAAATATTTTATAAATACAAAGGCCTAACTAATTAAAATAATGGGGTTTCTTATGTGGATGTGATTCACGCTCCCAAGGGAAACAATTCAAAAAGACAAAATGATTAATAAGTTTTGAAGAGTCCACTAAAGAATTGTAAAATAAGTCAAACAAAACCACAATCACATTATTTTAATGATAAACATATATTTGATTAACATTAATCTTATATTATTTTATTACATAAATATTGGGTTATTATGATGTCATAAACACAATATACATTTAAATGTTATTTAATTTTTACCCAAAAATTTGACTGTCTCATAAGATTATGAAAAATTCACCATTGGAAAATTCTGACGTCCTGATTCCTGAAATTATATTAATTTCGCCTAAATAATTTTCTTGATATGTTAATTTTTATTTTTAAAATAAATTCTGACATTTATATAAAATTCATGGGTTTTGACCAAAATGGCATTCAAAACATAATAAAAATTACAATTTCATTCATAAAATTATATGATAATTTATATTTAAAAAATAATAAGTTGTTAAAAATAATTTAATAATAATAATATATTATTAAAAAATATTTTAATTCAATAAACCATTAATTCAAAAAAAAATATTTCTTAGTTGAACATTAACAAAAAATACTATTTCTGCATTAAAAACTATTTACAAGGTAACAATATTAAAATGAATTTATATTCATTATTATATAAAAAATCTACATAACCATAGTTCTATGGTCTATTTACATAACCCCTTATAAAACCCGCACAAGGGCGAAGAGTAAGGTGTGTGATGGTGACATACTCTTGGGGTGGCTTGAATAACATTTCTTGGGTGGTAATCCCTATCAACATCCACTTCTCTCATAGACAGTCCCACTCAAGCAGAACATATTCATGATCAGCTTGATCTTGGTAAAGAGAGAAGTCAATAGACACAACCTCCTTTCTGAGCTCTGAAAATTGGTCTTCGTATGGGGAACATCTACTGGATGAGGCCATCTCCTCCTTTGTCGGAGTAAATTTGGATTTGTTAAAACCCTGTATTTATACTAATCATGTCATCACTGTTCAAGAACTATATTAGAAATGATCACTTTTCGTAAAATAAAACAATAGAATTTCACATTATATGTAAAAAGTTTACAAAAAGAGACAGTTAATTAGATCAAGAGCAATTTCCATTAATGAATTTTTTGATTGTTACAATCTTCCCCCCATAAATTTCACCCTTGAAATTAAATTTTCCCACACTAAAATATATGTGGGAAACTATGCATCATCATTTCCTCATATTCCCATGTCACTTCTTCAAATGTTTGGTTTCAGAAATAACATGTCTCCTACATTAATCTCAAGTTCTCATTGATGGTTATCTGCATAAATATACTATCGACTCTATGATTCCTTCATATGCGGTTGAATGGTTTTCAAATTCTCCACCATTTATTCAACATTTTCTAGTCCAAGCAGCTTTCTCTCACTAACCTCATCCCAACATGCCAGTGTTCTTCACCTTTTCCATAAAGGTCTTCATATGGTGCCATTTGGATTCTCGAGTGGAAACTGTTATTATAATAGAGCTCAACCAGAGGAAGATGTTGATCTCATCCTCCTTTAATGTCCATCGAGTATTCTCTGAACATGTCCTCAAATGTTTGGATAGTCTGCTTGGATTATCCATAATTTTGAGGATGATTAGTCGTACTAAATCATAGATCATTATTTAGAGTATGTTGAAGACTCTTCCTAATCATAGAGATGAATCTTAGATCTCGATCAGACACAAAAGATAGTGGTACACCATGAAGCCATTCCGAATCGCTGATATATATATGTTTTAGTTAATCGACTGAGAATTCCTCCCGAATAGAAATTAACTGTGTAGACTTTGTAAGAGGATCCTCAACACCCTAGATTGCATTGTTCCCACTGGATGTCTTCAGAAGTCTAGTGGAACATTCCTTGGGGTTGTTCTCCGATTTCCATTATGTTATGGGTAATGGTTTAATCATCCCTTTAGACATATTCCTATATTCCTTTGCTTACTAACACACCATGCACTTTGATATATATTTAGCGATCGACTTCATCATATTATCCAATCAATAATGCACTAGGAAATCATGACACATCATTGTGTTTCTTGGGTGAATAGAGAAATTTGAACAATTTTCATCATAACACAGTTCCTTCTTCAGCTCCGAACTTCATGGGTCAAAAAATCTTTTCCCAATTCTCAATCTTCCTTCTTCATTACCATTAAACTCTGAGGACTTCCTTTTTTCGATAGCTTCCACTTTTTTCTGAATTCCCAGATAATCCATTAGAGCATCATTTAACCTTTCTAAATGTGATTATTGAGAAATAATTTGTGAAAGGATTGATGATTTTCCATTCTTTAGAATTCTCGTGTCCATCTTCATCAAATAAAATAATAATATATCTTTTTCAATTCTCATCAATGGTAGAATCATGAGGTCCTTTCTAATAAGTGAATTTGACACCTTGTTCACTTTAGCATGGTGGTAATGGATTGTGCTATCATGGTCATTGATCAACTCTATACATCTTCATTGGCGCATGTTCAACTCTTTTTGAATGAATATATACTTGAGTCTTTGGTGGTACATATATCCTTCACACTTATCCCCAAAGAGATAATGCCCCCAAATTTTCAAAGCGATGATCACTACAGTCAACTTGCGGTTATGCGTGGGATAATTTTTTTCATGAACATCCATTTTACTTAAAGCAAAGGCAATGACTTTGTCCTTTTTCATCAACACACATCCCATGCCCATCATTAAAGAATCACTGAATACCACAAAAATCTCTGCACTTATGGGTAATGTGAGAATGAGTGTAGTGATAAGCATCCTTTTCAACTCCTTGTAACTTTCTTCACACTCATCACTCCATTAAAACATTACTCCCATCTATGTTAGCTTGGTATGAGGGTTGGACTATCATGATAAATTTCTCACAAATTGTCGATAATATCCATCTAACCCCAAGAAGCTTCGAATATTCGTTAACGATGTTATCCTTGGACATCCCTTGATTTCATATGTGTTAGAGGGATCCACAGATATCTCATTTCTTGTGAAGATATGGCCCATGAATGAGACCTTCTTCAAACAGAACTCACATGTGATGTACTTTTCATAGAGCTTCTACTTCTGATAGGTCTCTAGTACAGTTCTTAAATGATCCTCGTGTTCCTCCTTGGTTTTGGAGTATAATAGAATATCATATATATATATAATACCACAATTTGGTCTATGTAATCTCTAAAAAATCTATTCATCATGTCCATGATGATTGATGGAGTAATGGTGACTCCAAAAGGCATGAATATAAATTCATAGTGCTCGTATCTTGTATGAAAAGTAGTCTTGGGGACATCTTCCTTCATCACCCTTAAATTATCATATCCTGACTGAAAATCCACCTTGTTGAAGTATTGTGCTCCACGCAGAAGATCAAACAAGTCATCAATTCATGGGAGATGATACTTGTTCTTTATCATGATTTTGTTGAGCTCAATATAATCGATGCAAGGCACATTGACCCATCCTTATTCTAGATGAAGTGGACTAGTTCACCCCATGGTGAAGAACTTGGGAATATAAACCATTTATCTATAATCTCATGTAGTTTTTTCTTCAGCTCCTCAAGCTCCACATCAACCATTCTATACGGTGTCTGGGATATTAGTGACGCCCCAGGTATAAGATCAATTGAGAATTCAACATCTCTTCTAGGAGGATGACCATGAAATTCCTTGAGAAACACTTCAGAAAATTCTGTCACATTAAGCTATCATAGTCATTGATAAACTTTATCCATCTGTGTTGGCGCTTGTTCAACTCTTTTTGTATGAATATATACTTGAGTATTTTGTTGTCTGTATATCTTTCACACTTCTCCCCAAAGAGATAATGCTGCCAAATTTCCAAAGAGATGATCACTATAGCTAACTCGAGGTTATGTATGGGATAGTTTTTTTCATGAACATCCATTTTACTTAAAGCATATGCAATGGATTTGTCCTTTTGCATCAACACACATCCCATTCCCTTCATCAAATAATCACTGAATACCACAAAAAGATCTCCCCTTATGGGTAATGTGAGAATGACTTCAGTGACAAGCATCCATTTCAACTCCTTGTAACATTCTTCGCATTCATCACTCCATTAAAACTTTACTCCCTTCTATGTTAGCTTGGTATGAGGGTTGGAGAATTGCGATAAATTTCTCACAAATTGTCGATAATATCTAGCTAACCCCAAGATGCTTTGAATATTCATTAACGATGTTGGCCTCGGCCATCCCTTGATTTCATCTGTGTTAGAGGGATCCACAGATATCTCATTGCTTGTGAAGATATGGCCCAAGAATGAGACCTTCTTCAAACAGAACTCACATGTGCTATACTTTGCATAGAGCTTCTACTTCTGCGAGATCTCTAGTACAGTTCTTAAATGATCCTCGTTATCCTCCTTGGTTTTTGAGTATATTAGAATATCATATATAAATACTACCATAATTTGGTCTAAGTAATATCTAAAAAACTATTCATCATGTCCATTAAGATTGATGGAGCAATGGTGAGTCCAAAAGGCATGACTATAAATTCATAGTGCTCATATCTTGTACGAAATGTAGTCTTGGGGATATCTTCCATCTTCACCCTTACATTATCATATCCCGATTGAAAATCCACCTTGGTGTAGTATTGTGCTCCACACAGAAGATCAAAAAAGTCATCAATTCGTTAGGGAGGTTACTTGTTCTTTATCGTGATTTATTGAGCTCACAATAATCGATGCAAGGCACACTGACCCATCCTTCTTCTTGATGAAGTGGACGGGTTCACCCCATGGTGAAGCACTTGGGCATATAAACCATTTATTTATATTCTCTTGTAGTTGTTTCTTCAGCTCCTAAGGCTCCACAACAACCATTCTATATGGTGTCTGGGATATTGGCGACGCCCCAGGTATAAGATCAATTGAGAATTCAACATCTCTTCTAGGAGGATGACTAGGAAAGTCCTCGAGAAACACTTCAGAAAATTCTCTCACATTAAGAATGTCTTATAGGATAGTTTTCGCCAGAGACTAAATCATCTGAGCTAGTTATGCATACTCATAATGCATTAACATCCTTGCTCGAGATGATGGAGCTAAAGAAGGTTCATCTTCCTCCTTGTACTTTTAATGAATCAGGTCATGATTCTCCATGTAGAAAGATATTTCCCTCTCACGGTAATTTATGATGGAACTATATAAGGAAAACCTATCCATTCTATGAATTACATTAAAGTCTACTAGAGGGAGTATGAATAGGTTCACCGGAAAGTTAAATCCACATATTATGACAAAGGAGTAATTATATTCATGGGATGCAATGAATTCCCCATTTCTCGTACTCACTGACATATTCACTTACATGATATTTGTTGGTACATGGATTGTTTTACTAAACATTCTAGATATAAATGAATGCATAGAACAAGAAAAAAAAAGTATGTTCTCTATTATTGAATGAATAACTAGTGTATTTGTCACAAATTCATTGTCTGGGTTCATTTCGATAGTAGTGATGGAAGAAGCTCACCCTTGCTGCCTTGGAGGTTATTGGTTGCCTCTGAAGACACTTGGACTAGGGAACTGATTTAAAATATGCCCTGGTTCTTTTCAGTTGTAGCAATGAACAACACGTTGAGGTTCGAACAAAGCATCATCCTCTTCTATCGCAACCATGGGTACTTCTTGGTGACAGTTAAGATCTAGGTTCCCCTATCTCCCAAAGCTAAATAATTTCCTCATCCCCTCAATGAATTTTACAAGGTGTTTCTTTCCTCACAATTGTAATGTGTGGTGTTGGATCATCTTTGCACCGTTGAATTTATCCATCAGACCACCAGCATTGAAGTCCGCCTTACTATTTTTCTCCCCATGAGACCCCTGAGATTCAATGATATTCATTAAGAACATGAAGGATTAGTAGACTATTTCTTCATAGATGATGATGTCATGGATCACCAGTGCTTTCTGAAGGCTAGTTTTCAGCCAACCAATGTAGCGGTCAACCTTTCATTCGGGGGAAACAACAATGTCAGAAGGATATCGTGCATGCCTTGTGATGTTTTCCTCGTACGGTCCAACATATTAATTATCATTTTTTCTTGAGGGAATGGAATTCCCTTTCCATCTTAATCAAGAGGGTGCATGGAAAATATTTATCGAAAAACATCTTCCAGAAATACTTCCATTCCAATGCCTCAATCTCCTCCGCAAGTTTTATATTTTTTTTCAAAGTCCACCGTTGATCAGCTTCACCTTCCATATGATAATCATCTAAGAAAACCTTCTCTTGTTCATAATATTGAAGGATGGGAAATATCTTTTCATTGGATTTGGTAAAATGTTTATAGATTGCGGGATCAGATGATCCATTAAAAGTAGGAGGCCTTTTACTCATGAATATCTCAATAGCGACTTGTTCGTTCTTGGGGGGGGGGGGGTGAATGTTACTCTTGACCCATGTTTCTATTCAAAGCTTCTGTTCGCTGAGAGAGAAGAATGACAATGTTCATGATTCCCGCTCCCAAAGGATTGGTTAACTCATTAGTACAGTCATCACATTTATATTTATATCGGTTGTTATCCTGAGACCTCCTATTACTGACCATTAGTTGGAATAAAAGGAAAGTTAGGGTTAACAAATAAAGGGTAATACAAGGATATTTCTATTGACATATAAATATCTTTTATTTCGTTAACATATGAATATATTGTCTTCAATCTATGTTGTCCATGATATACTTTCAAACATATATTCTTAGGTCATTGTTTGTCCCTTAATAATGGTTTATACTAAGATTGTAAATTTTCAAAATCATATCACTTGGGAGTGTCTTAACCATGAGTGCACCAAGGCCCGTTATCGTGCACCAGTTCCCGTTTGAGTCTAGGTCAAAGCAGTTTTATCAGGTTTTTTCCCTAGGATACATCTCTGCCAATGCTGCATCTACCTTCTTGTATCCAGTCAGGGATGTATTTTCCTAATAAGCCTCTTAGTCAATATTCACCAAAACAAAGGGATTTTTTTTATTATACATAGTCTTGTCTCTAAGGCTTTACTAAGGGTTTCTAATCATAATCCCCAAAATACCTAAACATGTCCTCTGATACCAACTATGACTTCCATGATCATTTATTACACAATTAAACATAATTTATTACATAAACTTAACTTGATAAAACATACAAGATTCAGAGGCCTAGTGTCTTTGGGGAATAGATAATTACATAATAACATAAAAAATGAAATACAATATCATTATTGAAAACATAATTTACATGACCACTACATTCTCTCGTACTTATCATTGAATGGGATAACATGAGATCATGAATATGAAAAGGGTGAGCTATAAAGATTGATATGTTGGAACCACTTTGTGTATAAGGATGTATTTTTTGTCAATAGTTCTCAATGACGATAAAAATGAAAGAGATCAATAGGTTCTCCAAGGAAATGGAGGAATGGATATTCTAATGATTTTTTTACTGATCATAAGTTAAAACATGTGTCAAAGGTGATGCATTGTTTATAACTGTGACGAATGGTGAGGTATAATCCATATGAGGATGATTAATGAAGAATGTGGATTTGATTAAGACCATGCAATTATTCGTGATTGCATGATAACCATTCAATAGGCTTATTTAATAATAGAATCATATGATTTTCATGAAGTAGAGAATGACAGTTGAAGAAGAAGACAGTGTGAAAGGGATTGGAATTCTGAGTTTTCCATGCACTTTACATTGTCTCAAAAAATAATGATGCTAAAACTGATCTATGAAAGGATATATTTCATGAAAGTGGAGATTTTTATTTAAAAATAAGGGAAGTCGAGGAAGAAAAATCACAAAAAAGAATCATGCAGGTTATGGTGGAATAATATATATTTAAGGTGGTGCCACTTTCCAGTGTTTGCAAAATTTTTGGACCCCAAATTCAAAAAAAGGGGAAAACAATGTTTTGGGAAAATGAATTGCGCGAGGGTTCCTAGGATGATTGGAAAGTCGCATGCCACATGTTTTCCAAGTTCAGAATATATAAATATGGCAAAGGGACAAGGGTATCCATGTTTGGAAATTGGTCGTGCACGTGATTTTTGGGGGAAGAGAATTGCACGCCGAAACATGTGCGCCGATGGGAGACTAGCACGCCATCACGTAGGGTGTCCAAATGGATATAAATATAAGTCCAACCCTCCTCATTTGGAATGATCTCAACAATTATAGGAAATCAGAGCTCATGTCGCACAGGTGTGTTGGTCGCGCAATTGGCGGGTGGTCACGCAAATGGTGTTTTGTCGCGTAAGTATAAGTTGTGCGCCAGTTGTTTGTTGTGCGCCCAAGGTGGTTTATGCGAGAAAATATGGAAGCCGAACATGTATTTAGTTGATGAAGGTTTTGTCATGCAAGTGGTTTGGTGATAACTGTGAACCATAATTTGCTGTTTTGTGATAGTTGTTAGCTACACATCCAAGGTGGTTTTGGTGAGAAAGGGGTTGAGTCGCACAAGTGGTTGAGGTTAACTTGCACACCTGTTTGGACTGGCAGGATGAGACTTGCGAGCCGCATTGAAACATCTACGCCGGGATTGGAGAAGCGCTCTGTAACGACCTAAAGATTCATTAATGAAAATCCCTCTTGATCCAGTTAAATTTATCTTTATGAAAAATGTTTTTATAAGATGTCAACTTCTTTAGTTTTACGTTTAGATTTGTGATCGTTACTTTTATAGCCGTTGAACAGTGATCATCTCGGTAGTTTAAATATAGGGCTTTAACGAACCAATTTTTCTACTCAGACAAAGGAAGTGATGGCCTCATCCAGTAGAATTGCCCCTTACGAAGCCCATTTGTCGGAGCTCGGAAAAGAGGTGGCGTCTTTGGGCTTTTCCCTTGACCAAGCCCAAGCTGAGCTTCATCAAGTCAAGCTCGATCATGATCGTCTACGGAAAAAATGGAAGTTGATAGAGATTACCACTCGAGCGATGTTATCCGAGCAACCCCAAGAGTCTGTCACCATCGCACACCTTACCCTTAGGTCTTATGCGGCTATTTTAAGGGGTTATGTAACAAATAAGTAGCACCATGTTCATGTACATTAATTTTTTTAATATAATAATGAATATAATTTCTAGTCATTTTTGATACATTGTAATTAGTTTTTAAAGTACAAATGGTGTTTTTAGTTATTATTTAATTAAGAATTATATTTTATTAAATTAAAGGATTTTTTAATTAAATAATATTTTAATAAAATATTATTATTAATATTAAATTAATTTTTATTAAATATAAATGATCTTATAATTTTATTATGCAATTAAAATTTTTATTAAGGTTTGAAAGCTATTTCTGTCAAAACCCGTGAATTTTTTATAAATGTCGGTTTTTATTTTAAAAGTGAAAATTCACATATTTAGAAAATTATTTAGATAAAATAAATATTATTTTTGGAATAAGGACGTCAAAATTATCCAACGGTGAATTTTTCATAATTTTCTGAGACAGTCAAATTTTTGGGTAAAAATTAAAAACCATTTAAATATATAATGTGTTTTATGACATCATAATGACCCAATGGTGATGTAATAAAATACCATAATCCTTATGTTCGGCCAATATATGTTTTATCATTAAAATAATGAGTTTTTGGGTTTGTTTGAATCACTTTTCAAAGCATTAATGTAGCCCTCAAGACTTATTCAACACTTTGCCTTTTTAAATTAATTTCCAAGGGAGTGTGACTCACCTCCAGATAAGCAACCCTAATTTTTTAATAAGTTCGGACCTTGGACTTTTAAAATATTTTTTTCCTCTTTCCTTTTCCAGAAACCATGGGAAAATATCATGGGATGGTTTGTGGTTTGGATTATTTTAATATAAGGGGTCCCAAACCTAAATAATAAAGAATTATCTCACCTTTCCTATATAAACCCACCCAAGATCCCACTTCCTCCTCAATCAAAGCCCTTGAAGTTCGTCCAACCTCTGCCCTACCCTTTCTAGAATCCTTTCAAGGTGCCCCAAGCTCCCAAGAAGCCTCTCACAAGCCTCTCTATAGTCTTTGGAAGCACACTTCCAAGTAAGGGGTTTTCTTCCTTTCTCATTTTTTTTGTCAATTTTCTTTAAGTTTTATTTCCATTTTTATTTCAATTATGAATGTTGGGGTATGGTTTCGCACCTCCCCAATACTGCCGTCTTATTGTTTGAATTATGGGAGCACCCTTTCTCTCTCATTAAATTCCTCCCATGTACACCCGTTACTATGCCGAAATTCTGAACGGAACTTCTCTCTCTTATTTTACATTCAAGCAATACTTTTGTATCATGAATCTAAATTCAATTTCTATTGTTGGGACATGTATATATATGATCTCCTTACTGTCCATTACATGTAATTATGATGAGGAAACCCTTTCTCTCTCATCAACATTTTTTATGAATTCTTATGTCACGCCGTTACGCTGCCGAAATCGCACCGATTTTCTAAGCCAATGTCTTTGTGTAGTGAATACCATGCCCATTTCTCCATCAAGGGTATTCACCTTTATGAACATTTAAATATTGATTATAAACTTTCATGTATGAAATCCACTTTCCTTTATCGTGGAAGAAATGACTATGTTTTATGAATCCATGTTTTATGATCCATGTGGCACACTTATGCATGAAATGAAATGTTTAAGAAGGGTGCCCCCTTTATAGTGCTCCAATTCATTGGGTAAAGTATAGTATCATGATAAGTCATTTGCAATGAGTGTTGACTCATGCTAATTCAAGTGCAACGAGGGTTTACTCGTGCTTCAAGTGCAATGAGGGTTTACTCATGCTCCATGTGCAAGGAGCCTCGGCTCATGCTAATTCAATGTTAAGTGTTGTTGCCACATTTCCATGTTATGATTATCATGCTTTATCATGCCTTTATGTTCATGTTTCTATTATTCTCTATTGATATGCCTATTGCCTAACATGTATTTCACTCCTCATGTTATTCATTGTTTACTCCCTTACTGGGCTTTATAGATCACCCTTTTCTTATGCATGTCCTGAGGTTATCCCATGCAATGCTAACTACGAAGGAATGTAGTGGTCATGTAAAGAAAGTTTTCAATAAATATGTTGTATTTCAAGTTTAAAGTTTTTATGTAATGATCCTAAGCCCCAAATACACTAAACCTCTCGATCTTATTTGTTTTATCAAGTGAAGTTTTATGTAATAAAGCATGCTTAAGTTGTAATAAAAAGTAGGGTTGTCATAGTTGGTATCAAAGGATAGTTTTAGTTTTTTTTGGGATTAGGAAACCCTAGTAAAGCCTTAGATACCAGACTAAGCATAATAAAAACATCCCTAAGTTTTTGTAAATACGAAGTAAGTGGTTTATCAAACAAATACATCCCTGTCTGGATACGAGTAGGTAGAGGCGGCTCTGGCACAGATGTATCCTAGGGGTATAACCCGAAAACACCGCTTTGAGCTAGACTCGAACGGGAACTGGTGCATGACAACGGGCCTTGCTGCACTCTTGGTTACGACACTCCCCGAGGATATGTTTTGATAAATTCACAATCTTTGTATGAACCCTTATTAAGAGAAACATGCCCCTAAGAATATATGTTAGAAGGAAGATCATGAAAAGCCTGGATTGAATCCTATAGACTCATGAGTTAAAGAGATTAAAGTTTATTTATAAGTCATCAACTTTTGTCTTTGGATTACCCTCTATATGTTACCCCTAACTTTCCTTTTATTCCAGCCAATGGCCTGTAATAGGAGAACTCGGGCTAACAACCGTTGTGAAGATCAGTGTGATGATTGTACTAATGAGATGCCCAATCCAATGGGAGCGGGAATCACGATCTTTTCCACGCTTCTCTCTCAGCTAACTCAAGTTTTGAATAGAAACACTGGTCAAGAGGAACGTTCAACCCCCCCCCCCCCCTATGAAAGAACAAGTCGCTATTGAAAGCTTCATGAGACAAAGGCCTCCTACTTTTAGTGGATCATCTGATCCCATGATCGCTGAACAATGGATCAACTCCATTGAGAAGATATTCTCCATCCTCCAATGCTCTGAAAAAGAGAAGGTTCTCCTGTCGGCTTATCGTATGGAGGGTGAAGCTGATCAATGGTGGACGTTGATCAAAAATACGAATCCTGAGGATGAGATCGAGGCTTTGGAATGGAAGGTATTCCAGAAGATGTTTTTCGATAAATATTTTCCACGCACCCTCCGTCTTAAGATGTTAAGGGACATCCTTTCCCTCAAGCATAAAGATGAGGAATATGTGGGAGCATACGAGGGAAACTTCAGAAGGCTTGCACGATACGCTTCCGGAATTGTCGTTACCCCCGAATGCAAGGTTGACCGCTTCTTTGGTGGGCTGAAGCCTAGCTTGCGGAAAGCATTAGCGATCCGTGACTTCGACAGCTATGAGGAAATTGTCTGATGTGCCCTCAAGGTTGAAATAGAGATCGGATAATCACAGGGGTATCATGGGGACAAGAAGCGTAAGGTGGACTTCAATGCCGGTGGTCCGATGGATAAATCCAACGGCGCTAAGAAATTCCAGCACCCCACTTTCCAAAAGTGTGGAAAGAAGCACCCTAGAAATTGCCTTAGGGGGACAAGAAAATTCTTCAAGTGTGGAAGAGAAGGGCACCAAGCTGTTAACTATCAGCAAGAAGGACTCGCGGCTGCTACAGAGGAGAGGAACGCTCCATTCGATCCTCAACGTATTGTTCAATGCTTCAAATGCAAAGAACCGGGACATTTTGCGAATCAGTGCCCTAATCCAAGGGTTATCGAAGGCAATCAACAACCTCCAAGACAGCAAGGAAGAGCTTTTGCCATCACTTCTGCCGAAGTGAACCCCGAAAAAGAAGTGGTGACAGGTACGCTAGTTATTCATTCAAGAATAGCGAATGTACTTTTGGATTCAGGTTCTACGCATTCTTTTATATCTCAAAAGTTTAATAGAACAATCTCTGCACCACCACAAATCATGGAAGTAAAGATGTGGTGAGTACGGCAAATGGGGCAATCATTGCATCCCATGAATATAAGTCCTCCCCTGTTATAATCTGTGGATTGAATTTCCCGGCGAACCTCGTCATACTCCCTTTGGTGTAATTTGATGCAATTCTTGGCATGGATTGGCTTTCCTTATATAGAGCCAACATAAATTGTCGGGAGAGGGAAATCACACTCCATATGGAGAATCGACCCCCGATTCTTTACAAGTGTCAGGAGGAAGATGAATCTCCTTTATCTCCATCATCTCAAGCATGGATATTACTGCCTTATGAGCATGCATATCTGGCTCAGATGATTGAGTCCATGGAATAAACCACCCTTGAAGAAATGCCTATTGTGAGGGAATTCGCTGAAGTATTTCCCGAGGAACTTCCTGGTCTTCCTCCAAGAAGAGATGTTGAGTTCTCAATTGAAGTTATACCTGGGGCGCTACCAATATCCAAGACTCCATATAGAATGGCTGTTGTTGAGCTTGAAGAGCTGAAGAAACAACTACAGGAGAATCTGGATAAAGGGTTTATACGCCCAAGTGCATCACCATGGGGTGCACCAGTCCTCTTCGTCAAGAAGAAGGATGGGTCAATGCGGCTTTGCATCGATTATCGTGAACTTAACAAAATCACGATTAAGAACAAGTATCCTCTCCCAAGAATCAATGACTTGTTTGATCAGCTGCGTGGAGCACAATACTTCTCCATGGTCGAATTGCGGTCGAGATATTATCAAGTAAGGGTGAAGAAGGAAGATATCCCCAAGACTGCTTTTCATAGAAGGTACAGGCACTATGAATTCATAGTAATGCCTTTCGGACTCACCAATTCTCCAGCAATATTCATGGACTTGATGAATATTGTCTTTAGAGATTACCTAGACAAATTTGTGGTATTCTTTATAGATGATATTCTATTATACTCCAAAACCAAGGAGGACCATGAGGAGCATTTAAAAACTGTACTAGAGACTTTGCACAAGGAGAAGCTCTATGCAAAGTACATCAAGTGTGAGTTTTGGTTGAAGGAAGTCTCATTCTTGGGTCATATCATCACAAGAAATGGGATATCTATGGACCCCTCCAAAGCAGATGCAATTGAGGGATGGCCGAGGCCAACATCGGTAACTGATATCCGTAGCTTCTTGGGGTTAGCTGGATATTATCGATGATTTGTGAGAAATTTCTCACGATTGTCCAACCCTCTTACCAAGCTAACTCGAAAGGGAGTAAAGTTTTCGTGGAGTGATGAATGTGAATAAAGATTCAAGGAGTTGAAAAGGAGGCTTATAACTGCACCCGTGCTCACAATACCCACAAGTGGGGAGCTTTTTGTGGTATTCAGTGATGCTTCGAAGAAGGGCTTAGGATGTGTGCTGATGCAAAATGATAAAGTGATATCCTATGCCTCAAGGCAGTTGAAAATCCATGAGCAAAACTATCCAACGCATGATCTAGAGTTGGTGGCAGTGATCTTTGCCTTGAAAATCTTGCGGCATTATCTCTATGGAGAGAAATGTGAGATATATACTGACCACAAGAGTCTTAAATATATATTCACACAGAAAGAGCTTAATATGCGCCAGAGAAGATGGATAGAGCTCATCAAGGATTATGACTGTACAATACATTACCACCCTGGGAAGGCGAACAAGGTGGCGGATGCCCTAAGTAGAAAGGATCCAACAATTCTATCAATGATGAGAATTGAGAAGGATCCAATCTTCTTAGACTTGATGAAGATGTATGTGTGAATCATAAAGAAGGGAACATAATCAATCCTTTCACAAATTATTGCTCAACCATCTCTTTTGGAAAGGTTAAATGATGCTCAAAAGGATGATGCAGGAATCCAAGAAAAAGTGGAAGCTATCAAAAAGGGAAAATCCTCAGAGTTTAATGTTAATGAAGAAGGAATTGTGCGGTTTGGGAAAAGACTATGTGTTCCATCAAGTTAGGAGCTGAAGAAGGAACTTTTGGATGATGAACATAGTTCAAATTTCTCTATTCACCCAGGGAGCACAAAGATGTATCGAGATCTCCGAGAAAACATTTGGTGGGATAATATGAAGAAGGAGATCGCTGAATATACATCAATGTGCCTGGTGTGTCAGCAAGTGAGGCCGAGAGGCAAAAGTCTAAGGGGATGATGCAACCATTGCCCATACCAGAATGGAAATGGGAGAACATCACCATGGACTTTGTCATTGGACTTCCAAGGACATCCAAAGGCAACAATGAAATCTGGGTTGTTGTGGATCGTCTTACAAAGACTGCACACTTCATTTCTATTCGAGAGGATTTCTCTTTGGATCAACTAGCACGGATATATATCAAGGAAGTGGTACGGTTGCATGGAGTACCACTATCTATTGTGTCTGACCGAGATCCAAGATTTACCTCTATGTTTTGGAAGAGTCTTCAAAATGCTCTGAATACTGAACTGAACTTCATTACGGCCTATCATCCTCAAACTGATGGCCAATCCGAGCGGACTATCCAAACACTTGAGGATATGATGAGAGCATGCTCAATGGACTTTAAAGGAGGATGTGATCAACATCTTCCTCTAGTTGAGTTCTCTTATAATAATAGTTTCCACTCGAGCATCCAAATGGCACCATATGAAGCCCTGTATGGGAAAAGGTGTAGAACACTGGCATGTTGGGATGAGGTCGGTGAACGTAAGCTGCTTGGACCAGAAATGGTCGAAGAAATGGTGGAGAAGGTGAAAACCATTCAGCATCATATCAAGGCAGCCCAGAGTCGACAGAAGAGTTATGCAGATAATCGTCGACGAGACCTTGAGTTTAAAGTCGAAGACATGATGTTTTTACCCATATCTCCGTGGAAAAAGGTCATGAGGTTTGGAAAGAAAGGGAAGTTAAGTCCAAGGTACATCGGCCCCTTCGAGATTCTTGATCGTGTTGGGGCTTTGGCCTATCGACTAGCACATCCACCTACTATGGCCAAGGTGCATGATGTCTTCCATGTATCCCTCTTAAGGAAGTACATACCAGACCCTTCACATGTACTCTCTTCCGAGGTGGTACAATTAGAAGACGATCTTTATTATGAGGAGCAACCAATGAAGATCTTATATCGTAGAGAAAAAGTTCTACGAAATAAGACAATGCCCCTCGTCAAGGTGTTGTGGAGAAACCACAAGTTTGAAGAAGCAACTTGGGAGTCGGAGGATATGATGAAGCTAAGTTACCCACATTTGTTTTAGTGTGGGAAAAGGAAAATTTCAAGGGTGAAATTTCTTAAGGGGGGAATGTTGTAACGACCCAAAGTTTCATTAATGAAAATCCCTCTTGATCCAGTTAAATGTCTCCTTATGAAAAATGTTTTTATAAGATGTCAACTTCTTTAGTTTTACGTTAATATTTGTGACCGTTACTTTTATAGCCGTTGAGCAGTGATCATCTGGGTAGTTTAAATATAAGGCTTTAACGAACCAATTTTTCTACTCAGACAAAGGAAGTGATGGCCTCATCCAGTAGAATTGCCCCTTACGAAGCCCATTTGTCAGAGCTCGGAAAAGAGGTGGAGTCTTTGGGATTTTCCCTTGACCAAGCCCAAGCTGAGCTTCATCAAGTCAAGCTCGAACGTGATCGTCTACGGGAAAAATGGAAGTTGATAGAGATTACCACTCGAGCGATGTTATCCGAGAAACCCCAAGAGTCTGTCACCATCGCACACCTTACCCTTAGGACTTATGCGGCTATTTTAAGGGGTTATGTAACAAATAAGTAGCACCATGTTCATGTACATTAATTTTTTTTGTATATAATAGTGAATATAATTTCTAGTCATTTTTGATACATTTTAATTAGTTTTTAAAGTACAAATGGTGTTTTTAGTTATTATTTAATTAAGAATCATATTTTATTAAATTAAAGGGTTTTTGAATTAAATAATATTTTAATAAAATATTATTATTAATATTAAATTAATTTTAATTAAATATAAATGATCTTATAATTTTATGAATGCAATTAAAATTTTTATTAAGGTTTGAAAGCCATTTCTGTCAAAACCTGTGAATTTTTTATAAATGTCGGATTTTATTTTAAAAGTGAAAATTCACATATTTAGAAAATTATTTAGATAAAATAAATATTATTTTTGGAATCCGGACGTCAAAATTATCCAACGGTGAATTTTTCATAATTTTCTGAGACAGTCAAATTTTTGGGTAAAAATTAAATACCATTTAAATATATAATGTGTTTTATGACATCATAATGACCCCATGGTGATGTAATAAAATACCATAATCCTTATGTTCGGCCAATATATGTTTTATCATTAAAATAATGAGGTTTTGGGTTTGTTTGACTCACTTTTCAAAGCATTAATAGAGCCCTCAAGACTTATTCAACACTTTGCCTTTTTAAATTAATTTCCACGGGAGTGTGACTCACCTCCACATAAGCAACCCTAATTTTTTATTAAGTTCTGACCTTGGACTTGTAAAATATTTTTTTCCTCTTTCCTTTTCCAGAAACCATGGGCAAATACCATGGGATGGTTTGTCGTTTGGATTATTTTAATATAAGGGGTCCCAAACCTAAATAATAAAGATTTCTCTCACCTTTCCTATATAAACCCACCCAATCTCCTACTTCCTCCTCACACAAAGCCCTTGAAGTTCGTCCAACCTCTGCCCTACTCTCTCTAGAGTCCTCTCAAGGTGCCCCAAGCTCCCAAAAAGCCTCTCACAAGCCTCTCTCTAGCCTTTGGAAGCACACTTCCAAGTAAGGGGTTTTCTTCCTTTATCATTTTTTTGTCAATTTTCTTTAAGTTGTATTTCCCTTTTTATTTCAATTATGAATGTTGGGGTATGGTTTCGCACCTCCCCCATACTGTCCTCTTATTGTTTGAATGATGGGAGAACCCTTTCTCTCTCATTAAATTCCTCCCATGTACACCCGTTACTATGTCGAAATTCCGAAAGGAACTTCTCTCTCTTCTTTTACATTCAAGCAATACTTTTGTATCATGACTCTAAATTCCATTTCTATTGTTGGGACATGTATATATATGATCTCCTTACTGTCCATTGCATGTAATTATGATGAGGAAACCCTTTCTCTCTCATCAACCTTTTTTATGAATTCTTATGTCACGTCGTTACGCTGCCGAAATCGCACCGATTTTCTAAGCCAATGTCTTTGTGTAGTGAAAACCATGCCCATTTCTCCATCAAGGGTATTCATCATTATAAACATTTACATATTGATTATAATCTTTCATGTATGAATTCTACTTTCCTTTATCGTGGAAGAAATTATTATGTTTTATGAATCCATGTTTTATGATCCACGTGGCGCACTTATGCATGAAATGAAATGTTTAAGAAGGGTGCACCCTTTATAGCGCTCCAATGCATTGGGTAAAGTATAGTATCATGATACGTCATGTGCAATGAGTGTTGACTCATGCTAATTCAAGTGAAATGAGGTTTTACTCGTGCTTCAAGTGCAATGAGGGTTTACTCATTCTCCATGTGCAATGAGCCTTGGCTCATGCTAATTCAATGTTAAGTGTTGTTGCCACATTTCCATGTTATGATTATCATGCTTTATCATGCCGTTATGTTCATGTTTCTATTATGCTCTATTGATATTCCTATTGACTAACATGTATTTCACTCCTCATGTTATTCATTGTTTACTCCCTTACTGGGCTTTATAGCTCACCCTATTCTTATGCATGTCCTCAGGTTATCCCATGCAATGCTAAGTACGAAGGAATGTAGTGGTCATGTAAAGGAAGTTTTCAATAAAGATGTTGTATTTAAAGTTTAAAGTTTTTATGTAATGATCCTAAGCCCCAAATACACTAAACCTCTCGATCTTCTTTGTTGTATCAAGTGATGTTTTATGTAATAAAGCATGCTTAAGTTGTAATAAAAAGCAGGGTTGTCATATGCTCCAGGTGTTGTTGAAGCACGCCGGTCTTTTTGGAGCTGCACAAATGTTGGAAGATTCCCCGATACCTTCAGTGAAAAATGAGAGTTAAGAGGAAATATAAATGATACAAGCATGATCTCATTCATACATGGAGAACTGATTCTGAATAATCCATATAAGAGGAGCTTCATTTATTGAGAAATCCCATAAGTGGTTGTGATTCAGGAAAAACAAGACATGAGGATCTATTGAATTTAGTCATTTCACTGAAGAAGAAGGATTGAACTAAAAGGAGCATCAACTCTGAACCCTAATGCAAGCAATGACTCATGCTGAACAGGAGACAACGAACTTCATGTATATCTGTTGATGATACCTTCATGTCTATAAACATCGTGGGACTTCACCAAAGGCAGTGAGCCAGGGGGATTCAACGAGAGTGACCCAAGGGACGCAGTTAGCTATCCCTGAACCTTTGTAACAGCAGTGAGTCTGGGACATATTTACTATTCCCGAACCGTTGTAATACACATCTAGGGAAGAATAATGGAATTTGGTATGACCGGTAACATTTCAGCATATGTTCCTTGGATGTAGCCCTTAGCGACGATCCAAATAAATATTATTGTGTCATATCTTTTCTTGTGAATGTTTCATTGTTGATCATATCCATCATAGAGGATTAACTATTTCCTACCAACGTGGGAACAAGATCCTTGTTTTTAAAAGAAAAATTTGTCACCCTGATTCACCCCTCCCCTCTCAAGGTGTCCCAGGGTCCTACACAATATGGTAAAAATCATGGAATAACATGAGGAATACAATACATGTTAGACAATAGGAATATCAATAGAGCACAAGATAAGCATAAACATATTGGCATGATAAAGAATGATAATCATAACATGGAAATGTTGAAACAACACTTAACATGGAATTAGTAAGTGCTAGGGCTCACTACACAAGGAGCATGAGTAAATCCTCATTGCACATGAAGCATAAGTAAAAACTCATTGCACATGAATTAGCCTGATTAAACACCCATTAAACAATACATATCAAGATATTATACTTTACCCTATGCATTGGGGTGCTATAAGGGTGAACCCTTCTTAATCATTTCATTTAATGCATAAGTTTTCCACATGGATCATATAACATGCATTCATAAAACATAATAATTTATTCTAGGATAAAATAATGTGGAATTAATACATGAATCATTATAATGAAGAAGTAAATGTGCATAAATTTGAATCCACTTGATAGGTAAATGGGAATCGTATTCACTACACAATTTCATTGGCTTGGAAGTTCGGTGCAATTTTAGTAGTATAATGGCGTGATGTAATAATTCAAAAAATGGATGATGAGAGAGAAAGGGGTGTATCATCATATGTACATGAAATTCACAGTAAGGTGGTCATATAGATAAATGTCCCAACAATTATAATGGAATTTATATTCATTATACAAAAGAATTGCATGAATGTAAAAGATGAAATTGAAATTACTTTCGGAATATCAACATAGTAATAGCTGTACATGGGAGGAATTTAATGGGAGAGAAAGGGGTATCCAATTATCCAAACATAAAGAGTGCATTATGGGGGAGGTTAGAATCCATAACCCAACATTTATAATCGAAATTAAAAGGGAAGAACAACATTAAGGAAATTGGACAAAATTGAGAATGGAAGAAAACCCATACTTAGAAGTGTGCTTCCAAAGGCTTGAGAGAGGCCTGAGAGAGGCTTCGTGAGAGTTTAGGGCACCATGGGAGGATTCTAGAGAGAGGATAAAAGATGTTTGATGAACTAAAAAGGCTTTTAGTGAGAAGGAAGTGGGAGTTTTGGTGCGTTTATTTAGGAAACGTGATGGAATTTTTTATCATTTAGTTTTGGGACACCTCACATTAAACAAATCCAAAATACAAACCACCCCATGGTTTTTCCCACGGTTTTTTGGAAAAGTGAAGTGTTAAAAAATATGTTATATGGCCAATTATCAAACTTTTTAAAATAGTGTGGTTTCTTATGGGGAGGTGAGTCACACTTCCAAGGAATACAATTTAAAAAGACAAATATTTTAATAACTCTTGAAGGGTCCACTAAAGCTTTGTAAAATAAATAAAAAGACCCAAAATCACATTATTTTTATGGTATAACATATATTGGCTGGAAATAATGCGTACAGTATTTTATTACATCACTATTGGGTCATTTTGATGTCATAAAACACGTTATATATTTAAACAATATTTAAATTTTACACAAAAATTTGACTATCTCAGATAATTATGAAAAATTCACTGTTCAATAATTTCGACATCCAGATTCTGGAATTAATATTTATTTTATCTATATAATTTTTTAAATATGATAAATTTTACTTTTAAAATGAAAACAGATATTTATCAAAAACTATTGGGTTTTGACAAAAATGGCTTTCAAACCATAATAAAAATTAAAATTGGATTCAAAAATATATATTTTATTTTATTTTTAATATAAATTAAAATAAATTATTAATAATAATAATAATTTATGAAAATAATTTTTAATTAAAATATTTTTTATTTCATTAGAATAGATTTCTTATTTGAATATTGATTAAAAATACTATTTGTGCTTTAAAAACCATTTACAAGGTAACAATAATAAAGTGAAAGTATTTTCATTATTATATAAAAAAGTGATGTACATAACGATAGTTCTAAGGTATTGTTACATAACCACTTATAGCACACACATAAGTCTGAAGAGTAAGGTGTGAGATGGTGACAGACTCCTGGGGTTGGTCGGATAACATTGTTGGGGTGGTAATCTATATCAACTTCCAGTTCTCTCATAGGCGGTCCCGCTCGTGCTTAACATATTCAAGCTCGCCTTGGGATTGGTAAAGTGTGATGCCCAAATACAAAACCTCCTTTCCGAGCACTGACAAATGGGCTTCGTATGGGGCACATCTACTGGATGAGGCCATCTCTTCTTTTGTCTGAGTAAATTTGGATTTGTTAAAACCCTATATTTATAATAATCATATTATAACTATTCAACATGTATATTAGCAAAAATAACAATTCATAACATAAAACCTAATATTTTGACATTTTATATAAACATTTTACATAAAGAGACATTTAATTAGATCCAGAGGGATTTCCATTAATGAATGTTTTGGTCATTACATTTGAGATATGAACAAAATGTATCTATATCCAAACATATATAATTTAATCAATATATTAAACTAATTAATACAGTGATTTTTTATACCTATTATAAATTTGATGTGTATGAAAACAAATAATCTCTCAATCATATCAATAATATGTTAATGTCATTCTATCATGGAAGTATATTCCCATGTTCCTAGTTTTTATAATAAACTACTACACATTATAGGATAATGATTATTAAACATTGATACATACATATTAACTCACCAAAATACTACCTTTCATATATTAATGTGATTCATACAATGGTCTTTTAGTTAGGATATTAAATTCAGTATCAGTATTAGTAAGAGATTCATGAACAAATATAAAATATATAAGAGTGTCTCGGATTTGGAAATTAATCCATGGAATGGTTTTGATGAGTTAAATGTCCCATCCACTTGGGAAAAATGAGTTTCTAAGTGTCATTGGGTCTGAAACCCTAACTAACCTCCATACATTGGTATGTAGTTATGTACATGGTTTTTATTTGGGAACCATTAGGAATTTATTTTAGGAACAATAATGGTGTCCCAAATTCAATTATTCATTATTATATAAAAACTCCAAAATCAACCGTCATGCGAATTTTAATGTCACGATAATTTATTTTTCCATTAAATATGAAACACAAATTCTTAACCAGACATGAATCACTCAAACAAAATAATGATAGGTTAATCATGAGTTGGGCCATTTTTATTTCGAATTTCATCAAAAACATGACCTGTAATGGATCATTCATCTATTACACTATATATAAGGTTATTGAGAAATTACTCCATCATCTCTTTTAATAGACCACATGAGTAATATGGCCATACAATGAATAAAAGAAATTTTTTGTTATACATTAATATTATATTCATAAAATTTCTTTTATAATATGATGATCTCATCAGAGAACATGGAAATCATTATTTTCATGACATTAGAAACTACTCTAAAAAAATCCATGATCTAACATGTCTTCATATTGTATTACTTTTCATCAATTATCTACAATTTTGATCTCTCCAGAACTTAAAATGACCTAGGAAACATGAAATCACTAATGTATGGTGGATAATTCAATGTTCTGAAAATACCATAGTCATGGTATGATCTGGACCCTAGATGAATCCCATAAGGGTCCTCTTATACTAATAATGATTAGTCCAAATTTACTAATGAATATTGTAGTAAATATACTAGCACTCATTCCAATATAAAAATGAATCCGATGATTATCCTTGAAGAATGGCAATCACCCCCTTTAGTATCTGATGAAGGTAGACTATATGGTCATCCATGACTCCCATCCACTTCACAGGATACTGAGGAGGGATTTCATAACCAAACTTGTTTATCATCACCCCAGAGGTTCCTTTCAATTTATTGTAGATAGTACCACCCCACACAGTACAACCTACGATTCCCAAACATGAGAAATATTAATACTATTGGGCGTAGAAGGATCTTGGAAAATGTGAGTGTGATCATACACCATGTTCCAATTGAAGTTTCTACTCGTACATCCCCGTATAGACTAGTGACAATGCTTGTATCCTTGATCACTCTAATAACGTCTTTCAGTATATCCCACCATTAGGAATGGTGGAGGAACATGTTCAAACCCAGTGCATGAAGCCCATCAACATATTCCTATAGAATATGGATGAAATATGTGGGCTAATATTAACACTTAAATTAATGATATCTTCTAATATGATGCGGAGATATAAATTGTTTAGAAATATATTTATTCTTACACATTTCAATATTTTCATTATATCATAGAAATATCTGAAATAATATTTCAGTATATTCTAACCCTAGTATATATATAGGGATGAGATTATTTTCCAATGCCTAAAGCCATTGTACCTCAACAGTATGGTCATTATAAAAAACTGGTTTTATTGGAGAAAATTAATATTTGTTCACCCATCCAGGAGGACTGTTTTGGAATATCTCAATAATAGATAAGGAATTGTATCATGCTCATGTTCCAATTCCAATCTAGGAATAAAAATTTAGTGGAGAACATGACTTAGTAATGGGTCACGTTCCAATTTAGAAATATTGATGACATATTTCAAGTTCTTAGGATCAGTTTTATATAAACATTATGGAAACATATAAAAAAGTATGAGGGGTATATAGATCTGAAGAAACTCATATTACTATACATGAAGAACATAGCCATGCTCCAAAATCATTTTATTGGGCTCATATCCATGTTTTGGCTGGGGCTCACTAAGTGAGGATGGATCATGCCGCGGGATATGATCATATTATTTTCCGAAAAACTACTATACATATCCTTGAACATCATCAAATTCAAGCCCATATTTTTACATCAACTGAAAAAATAATTTCATAACATCTTATGAGGCTATTCATGATGATGTTCAATTACCTTATCCCTTTATGGAGGTCCATCAACATGTTCCATGGTTGATGTATATTCAGATTGGTCTCTTACTCATATTACAATCATGGTGAACCATGTGAATATAGAATTTGATATAAGAAAGCCTTATATTATATTCAAGAGATATGGAAAACATATTAAAAAATATCATGGTTGGGCTCAAATATATGTCTTGACCGAGGATCACCATGTGAGAGTGGAACCTTCCCCAATGATATATCTTATTCCTACAAATAATGAAAAATATAATTGGAAGAGTCTAGTAGTTTCGCTGTGGTGGGATCATATCCCCATAGCATGAGATGATTATCATATAGATTTGGAGACCATTATCAAACATTCTCATATCCTTTCACAACATCAAAAGGTCATACATTAAATTCTTACCTCAAAGAATAATGAGAATGATATCAATTGTATTCTCAGGCATAGAATCATAGTGGTTGTTTGAGTCTCATTATCAACACCCCAATCATTCTTTATCACATGAGGGAAAAAATAATATTATCATTACTATTAATGTTCTCCTTGTGGTAGTGTGGATATTTATATATGGGAATATACTCCTGAAATCCATCATGGCTGTCCTCCCAATGGTTATATCTCCCACAGACAAGGAAATCCTCTAATTTATATATGAAACTCCATATATATAGGTATCCAAAATTCAACTACCTTCTTACAAATATGCGATCAAAACATCTAGAAAAACTGTATATAGTTCCCTATCAACATCCAGTATCACTCTAATGTGATCTTCATGTAACAAAAAGGATCATATTTTATGGTCTAATAAGATAGAGGTGTGTAATTATATTGAATGTTATTCCACCATTGTTACATGGGTTGAGTTATTCAGAAACCACTTTTCCACCATTATCTACCCCATTTCACTTTTTACCATGACATCCAATATGGGATAAAAACGAATTCAATTCATTATTTAGAATAATATTTATTGAAAAATATTTTGTGATTTATGGATAAAAATATACCTTATCTGTGATATGAGGGTCAACATAGAAACTATTTTTTCATATATACGTGACTGATATGTCCTTGGAATGGGATTCAACACTGAAACAAAACATCCCAAAATTTCCACTATAGTTTCAAAAATTTAATCACATACCCTGCGCAACTGACTCAAATGCCATGTCATGAATCATTATTAGATAACGAGGAATGTATGAAGAGTGACACATTATTGAACCCGAGATCAATAGAACGCCTTAAATAAGATATCTTTTAATTTCAAATTTATTGTGATAATTAGGGGACCATGTGATGTTCAAGAATGGTAGTTAATAAAATTGAATTCCACCTCTTTAATAGTGGTAAGAAACAAAAAACATAGAGACAGGAATGTACACATTGGTTTAAATTGATATCCATTAAGAAATACAAATGTATTTTAGACACATAAGCTAATGTTTAAATTATCTTAACAATATCCTAGGAAAATTGACTCCATTCATGGGAAGCCATTTCTTCCAGTTCTCAAATGATCATAGATACACCAAAAAAACAAGTCATAGTATCAACTAATGTGGTATAAATTAAAGAGAGAATATATTACATAGATATATTGGAATATTTTCCTCCACCCCAACCACATAGATAATCAACTCAATAGATGATTTAGGAAATCTCGTCATTATATAAAGACAAAACCTATACCATTATGTTGGGTCATTAATATCTCAATCACCATCACTGAGTTTGTAATCCTACAAGAGAATCTAGTATATATCAATGGTGGTCCATAATTAACCCTAACCCACTATGTTGTGAGAATTTATTTATCGATGCTTGTCTTATGATTTATCAATTCCTTAACTATGATCATTTGATCAATATCCTAATTATCAAAAAATTATAACTATGGCCCGAAATAGTACACATTCATCATTGATGAGAGAATTTTTATCATCATCACCTTAACAGAGTGAGTCAACATTATCCGGGTTGGGATAGTAATATCAATGGTCATCATCCCAATAATTCCTCCAACCACTATACAAAAATGCTATTAAGGGCTCACACGACATGTATGTCTAGTAACACCTTCAAGGTCACTACTCATAGGATAAAACGAATTGACCATATGATTAAAGAAATAAAACCCATCTATGGGAAAAAACAATAATGTTATAATATAGAAAAATAATTTAATAATTACCATAATGTAGGCACTCTAGAATCATTAAATTACATCGAAAGTAGTGGTATATATACCATATAGAAATTAACATTTGTATATTTAATAACCATCAGAAAAACATAAAAATGTTGATTTAGACACAGATGACGATGTTTGAAACACTAAAAAATTACACTAGAATAGGTTGAACTAGATGAACAAACCAAATATACATGCACATTGAACCAAATGCACCTCCAAAATATAGAACCTATGAATATCGAGTCTCCACTCCTATAGTAGAACACATCCGATTATAAAGAAAATATTGTTGATACATTCTAGTCATTGCCTAAGATAATTAAAGATCCTTACATGGAGTACCGTTTCCATAATATGATACTGAAATATAAACTCTCAGAAAAATAAATGAGAATATATTCATGGGGAAAATTCCACCTATGTAGCATTTTCAAAAGGACACAAATATTTTTCCTTAAAGAGTCGATCATCTTATAGGAGCATAAATTTATGGTAGATTTCCACTTGATATTGGAATCTGATCAATGTAAATTAGTAATTTAAAAATCAAAACATCCCTCTACTAATAAAACATCCTCCCCCACCAAAGTAAATTATTCAGACTATGCAAAAATTGAGAATCACCATGAGTAGAAAGTAGGGTCACATTATTAGGTACCTCTCTCTCCCTAATTATGGGAGGTTTCTTAGTCAAGAATAAATCTATAAATACTAAATTCACTCTAGTCATAGGATACTCAAAGAAATTCCCTAGAAGGGTGCTGTGAACCTATAAAATCGATGATAAACCTTATCACAAATGGGTTGACATCACTTTTCCTCCAGATATTTTTATGATTTGTACACTCTCCACATTTAACATCCTATGATGCCTCAAAAAACATATGACACACCTTTTCTTATAGATGTGGGTTGATGACAGACCCTCGATATCAATTGGAGTCAACCAATATAAGGCCTCTGGAATAGAATCATATAGGGACAACATTTGTTTGGAATACTGGCCATCTAGTAGGATCCATTTTATGATGGTAGTATCTTCATCATAAATTACATCCCGATTTCTACTCCATGATGTTGAGAATGATAATTTTCAACTTAAATAACTCTATGATTAAAAAATGAGATTGAGTATGACATCACATCTACATGGAAATGTTTATCAAATTTTATCATCATTACTATATAATAGGAAGAATTGTTGTAATTATATAGAAAAAATTAATATTATGAGTTGCAGACACATCTAATCTCAATAATGTATCCTAATGGGTTCTATAATTTTACCAAAATAGAAAAAAATCTAAAATATTCCATTTAGTATATACTTGACATAAAGATTAACTCATTTTCTAGGTTCAAGAAGAAAATTTTTAGATAGTTGGATCATTTTTTAACTAATAACTAGTAAGAGATTACTTCTAAGCACCTAGATAGGTCTCATGCATCGAAATTCCTCTAGTAGAGAAGTATTATCAACAAAATCACCCATGAAAGAATACAAATCTGATTAGGGTTCCTTGATATTTATGGAATGGATGAATAAAACATTCACATACCAATATGAAATAGTACACTTCAATTTCCATACATCCATGGAAAATAAACTACTCAAACTACTAAGCTCAGAAATCCAAATGAGTTCTACCTCAAGTATCATGAAAATAACTTCCCTTTTCGTTGGATGATTTATCATAACATCATGGATTTATTAATATTTAATACATTACCAAAGTCATGTTTTATTCTATATAGTTGATTTTGGATAATTATCATCTGCGATTGACATTCAATATTGTTAGATAGTTAGAATAATAATATTATTGTAAAAAACCTGATGTCATGTTTTATAATATGTTAATCAATCCGATGACTCAGAAAATAGTTGACCACACATATTCCACCATTAGAGAACAACTTTAGATCCCCTCAATAATTTCACCACCTAGGTATGTGACATCGTATAGGTTTCTAGAAGGTAGATATTACTATTATATTTAATAAGTGATGGAATATGAATAATTTTTTTTCAATATACATATTTTACTGTTTCATATTTCTTATATAAAACATATAATGTGTGTAAACAACACCACCAAACAGAACCCTTAAGAGATGAATATATCATCTATGGTTTTTTTAAAGTGATAAAAATGGTGGAACTGTTCTATAATGATTAAAATTCCTCCAATTATGATATCCATGTACCTTACTGTGGTATGGAAGGATACATGTGTATGAACCATGGATTCATGGAACACCATAGTATAGTTCTGATATAGTATTTAGGTCACATCCCCATAGGGGTCATATATGCAGCTGAGACTAATGGGAAATACATCCCTAAATCCAAACCTGGACAAAGAGGTTTCCATGAACCCTCTATTGGTCATCAACATCAAATTTTCTTGCATGACCACCTATAAGTTGTGATATTTTTTAATCATCATAGATAATGGGAATTGTTTTCAGGACCAGTACCACTAGTGACAGATGGTCCCATAACATCACACAAGTAGCAAGACCATCTAATATAGATTTAAATTTTATTGAGCCGCATAATAATGAATCTCGGCATCACGATGTATTTACCTATGGCACAAAATTTATACATTTTAGAATAGACTGAAGTTTTCACACACAAAAACTATCTATCCTGGATTCACTTATCCATTAAAAATAACTAATGAGTATCTTGTTGAAACCCTTTATATCTCATTAGAGTTTAGATTGATGTTTCTAATGTAGAGGTCTAATGAGTGAATAATATACTATATCAATACAATGCTTCATTATTTTCACTAAATAGGATCATGAATTATTCATCCAATGACACATTAGTCCCATATATATTTTGGTCAGATTAAATAATGTCAACCACTAAAGGTCTCATATTCAAAATGGATCAAGAATCAGTCTCAACCTTGTTTTAACCCTTGAATGATTCAGATATATCTTATGGGTACCCTCTCACAAAAATTAAACCATTCTACGCTATGATAATATTGAAAAAATACCTCTTGGTAAGATTTATCTCAATGCTCATTTGTGAATGACACATCTAGTAATGATTTTTCATTACCCCAAAAGGCAAGGAATAAAATTTCCTACTTACAAGGCCTTGGCTCTACATCCATTGGGAAGTTCCCTCAAAAATCCATTCATTTTTAAATACACTATCGATGTAAACTCAATTAAAATATATGTTGATAATTCAAAATTTGAGACATCTGAATACATATACTGTGAGGAAGGTTTATACAAATAGGAATTCAAATAACTAACTATGGATTAATGTATATTAATTGAATCCCTCAACTACTTGGGTAATAACCTAATGAATTTCTAAATTTTGCTTTAAAGATACTGTTTGGTCACAATAATTATAGTTATAGAAATAGAACTACATCCAGATTCACATGATCCTTATTTCCCTTATGGATGTGTTAAAACAAATTATAATCAGAATCTGTCTACAATGTTTCTGGTAATATGAGTGATATTATCTTTTATTTTTTCCTTTATCACCTCAAAAGTTACATAGACTAAAAATTTTAATTTTCATCTAAAAATCACTCAGCAGTCCCATTGGTCGATGAAGAAGTTGATGAAATATAGAATTACACTTATGTAATTGACATAGGTTTATCCATCTCCAATGATGAGCTAAGGTAGTTCTATCAAGAAACAAAATAATTCATGCTTCCTGCATATATTTGTCCACCAATGCATATTAAGGAGATTAGATTCACAAAATAATAAAAAAAATATATTTCTTCTCTTGAAACTAAGTAGAAATAACAAAAATCTAAAAAAAAGTGGATAGCCACCATCCCACCGAACCGATGATGATAGAGGAATTGAATAATTACTCCAGAGGATCCAACACTCTCATAAAAACAATTTAGAGGTATATGTTTACAATTTAGGACAAAAACAATTTGTATGAGAATTGAAATACACATGATGGATCCCTAAAATCATCCATGTGTAGAAAAATAATTGTATGATTATGGTCATCATTGATTTCAGAGATCATAATAACAAACTGGCCAATGGAATACATTCAATTGCTGATGAAATAACTATTGGGCAATTAAACTTCTAGATTATAATTAGTTTCTTGTATGGAAGGATACTCACCATTAAATCCAATAAACATACCCCATGAGGATGAGGAATATGATACCATGAGAACACCCAATGGTATCTTCTACTATTTGGTCCTTCCCGTTATCTAATCAAATTAAAAGTCTATAACCAGACATCTAAAATCTGCTGTAAGACAATATGATGTTTATTCCACTAATATAATATGTTGTGGTAACATAAGGGATGTTCCATGGGTTTGTTGTAATCAACTTTTCCATTTATGATGACCTAGAAATGTCTACAGGTATTCTACTAGTGTCACTCCCCAAAAATCTCATCGACCTTTGATGAATCCACTATAAACTCTCTTATATTTAGTGTTTCATAGAGAAAATTTCTTATAAATATCACCACCTCAATATGATAATGAATTACAGGGTGACCTATTAATGGGATTTGGTCTTCCATGCTATTTTGATTGTATATTGTAGTTCTCATATCACCCACTAGTCTCGATTCCACCCATTGTAGATAATACACTAATCCATTCTGTTCCTACAATCGAACAATTTCTAGGAACCCACCTCGCATAGAAAAATGATATGTTGAATGAGAAAAATCACTACTAACTGAAATGAAGTTTCCAGGAAATTGAATCCTCATACTTATATCTCTACAATTACTACCACAGACTCACTATCCTAGTGCAAATGATGAGGTGTTACATACTAATCCATAAAGATGATTATGCCGCCAATATTGATCCACTCATGTATATGCATCATTTTTCTATAATGACAGGGCTTTTGGAATGATGGGTTGTCATTCTACAACAATACAATATTACTTTTATTTCACCATATTCACTGAAAGGGAATGTCATTGCTGATAATCTAACGAAACATCATGCACATTAAAGCATGATAATGGAATACAATTTTAGTGATTATATGGTTTTATATTCCGAGGACACACCACATACATGGGAGAAGAATTTTGATGGAACATCCTATAGTACCATTTGTTGATTACTAGAAAATGGAATAGAAAATTGATTTGGATTTTTGATTTTATATTTTTCATAAGACAAATGATTTTTTTCCAAAAATTATCAGTCATTGAAGGATAAAAAAATAAATAGGATGAAAACTAAGACATAATTCCTCACTTGGAAATTTACCTATGGTGGAAACATATCCTACATGAATTTAAAATGGTATTACAAGTTAGTTATAAAGAATACAATTGGGGTATATGATAACAACAAGAATGAATTGGTGCCTCACAACTACTGCATTAGTGCACTAATGGAGGAGTTAAATTTTAATCCAACAAAATATGGTATAGACAATTACTGTCTACAGTATGTAAGAAGAAAATTAGTATAACACTTCCCAAATGATTGAGGAACTTTCATCCACTCTTATATTGTTGGAGAAAATAATTCTTAAACATCCTAATATGACGTTCCTAACAAATTTACCAGGGCAGTAAAAGAATGGGAATGGAGTAGTGAATTTATAATGATGGATAATCCAAATGATAAAAAACCCTTATATATAAGCTGGTAAAACAGAATCAACCAAATATTTCTCATAGATAAAGATAATCCATATGTCATGGAAGAAGTTATGGTAGGATCATATGGTGTACATCAGTCTAGGATAAGTGAATCCAAAAATATTTAGCGGATGTGTTTCCACTATGAGAAAATGATATAGGACAACATGGAAATCACCAGGAAAACGACATGAATAAAATATCAATAAAATATTCATCCATTTACCATCATAATTACTACATAAAACTAAATATTTCAGAATGTATTTTCTATGTTCAATGCATATTGTTGTGAAAAATATCCAATCCACAAAAAATAGTTCATATACATTCTTATTACAACTAACATATTCACTAAAGTGTATAAAAATAATTACCCTAAATGAGTATGGAAACAATACCATCATCAACATCATAAATCTTCATATTTTCACTAGTTTAAGAGTCCATAAAACAATAATAATCATCAAAGGCACCATCGTTTATTCAACAGACTTGAATAAATTGTACTAATAGAACCACATTGTGTTCATTCATGATTTATGATATCATCCTGCTAAAAATAGGAAGATAGATGAATTCAATTAAAAAATATCATATATATATTAAATGATCGAGATTAAAGACAATAAGTCATAGAACGTAATGATCTTCTATATCTTAGTGTCATACCATACCAATATATATATTAAAACAAAAGTATCATCATATTTATTTTTGTATGGTACTGAGGAAATTTTATCCTTAGAAGTGAAGCTAGCTATACAATGAATATCCATTTATAGAGATCACTCTAATTAAGATAAATTGCAGAAGAGGTTGGACGAATTGGAGCATCCAGATGAAAACATATAGTGTAAATTACACAACCATGATTCTATCAGTATCATATTTCATGAGACTTAAAAACAATTATTCACATCTATTCATTCCACTAGTAATAACTATTATTGGATCTTAGATAGCTAATTGTACTTGGAAATAATTATATAATTATATAAAACCAATGGTAAGTCCTTATGTTATTCATAATTTCTATCAAAATAGATCTTATTCATTGTCTATGATAGATGTGGATCATGTCACACACCAACTAATGTGTTATTTATCAGAGAAATAATTTCATAGCTATCATCAAGAACCCTATGTCCATGATTAATTAAATTAAAATACACAACATTGTTCTAATCGCATAACATTAAACTATAAAAAACTATTAATGCTAGTAATTATTTATTCAAAATATCATCTTACATATTAATTACATGATGTTAAATTGTATCCAACCCATCATGGAAGAAAGATGATAAATTGCTCGACACCAATTGTACATAACACATGAAATTAAAAAACAGGTATCCCATGTTGTCACCATAATTCATGTTGGTTGAAACCAATCCTTAACAAAATACAATAAAGTACATATATTAAGGCCTCATAGTGTGATGTTAAACAATACCGAAATCATTACATCACCAACAATTCATAGTACATGATCAGTATATTTTAAAAATAAAGAGGGGATTCCCCAGTCCTTCTGTGAGAACACGATGAACATAGTGAAAATATTCTACAGTGAACTATTAATGTCTAGATTACTACCATAATTTGATAAGATATGACTCCCAGACCACCATTCTTGTGACTAGCTATAATATTATAAACCTTTAACATTTGGGGGGCCTACCCAAACTACATGATGATAAACAA
The DNA here is from genome assembly GCA_963277665.1 of Viscum album. NCBI lineage: Eukaryota > Viridiplantae > Streptophyta > Magnoliopsida > Santalales > Viscaceae > Viscum > Viscum album. The sequence goes on from OY728129.1 coordinate 7,717,662, forward strand.
CGTTGTTGATATATATTCCCTATGAAATTATCCTTCAAGGAATTCCATGAAATATGTATTGTTGATTGAAATGAATATGGGGTATGTATTGACTCACATACCCACATCTTGTACCCAACCACTACACTATTATAGTTTATGTAACTAATGTCATTGACAAAAGATGTTAAATTGGATGGATTATTATTTAATAATATAATAGTAAAATGAATAGATTAAAATAAGTACATATATATGGACTATCATCACAATGTGAATCACACTGAACAATAAACCAAAACTCCTTTTACATCGACTAAAATATATTAAATTACATTGTTCATTCTATAATATATTCCACATCATGAGTAAAATTTTGAAGTCATTGTTTCCCAAACTAAGAATGGAACCGGTGAGAATTGAAATTTCTTAAATGGTATCCCCCATGTGATCATGACATAATACCTCAAGATATGAGTATTATGTCCCTCATTGCAATACCCTAAAAGAAACACCATGGCTACTTGATACATTGTGTTAATCTATAGGGTTGATATATGTTGTATGATAGAAAAACCCATATGAGTATGGAATTTGATTGATTAAGAAACTACCCTTCATGTTGGAATCCTATCAAACCTCCATTTAAGAATATCATTTATCCATATTAATGTCATCACAATATAAGTACTGACACCATGATATAAAATTCTATTACAATCCATAATAATAAACATAAAAACTTACTCCATCCATGCATACATGTATGACCTATGTGGAGTGGTTCCCTTTCATGAACTAATTTTGGATTGATTCCAACAATTACGAGATACATAGTGACACTCATATCTCCAATTTTCGGTCTACGTGAAACTGTAAATATAAATAGTAAACACCTCTTCGTATTGTAAAAACCATTGTAGTTTTTTTTTCCAATTTATGAACAATGTTTGAATAGATTCCTACACCCAAAAGATACAAAGGGATTCCCAAATAATCATTATTAGTATCTGTGATAGTATTCCCTCTTCATGTGGGGGAGAACACACCCTTACCACATGGTGATAAACAACAATGAAAAAGTCACTAACACATGACATTAAACTAGACAAAATCAAATATCGCTAAATTGGATGATGTTAACTAATGCATACCATCACCCATATTCATGCCATATTCATGGTAGCTGAGGGATTGATCATGGTCAACAAGAGTATGGTGTTCTTCCACCTTCTTTTAATAACCTCAATAAATAAATATCAATTCATGTATTGAATTATAAAGGTGATGGTAACCTTCTAGGTCCCATTGAAATGAAAATTTATCACACCTATTGACCATTATATTGATGGATAATGGATCATACCAACCAATTAGGGACATCATTTCTATTAATGAATGTAGTTATTATCAATGTTATCTTAAAATAAATATGGAAGAACCTAACACCTCTATGTGTTTTGGGTAATTACTGAACTAATTGTACCATACCAGTATTTATAATCATGGTAGCCCATTGCATGATTTACCAACATACCATCTACTTATCAGAATTATATTTGAGTACTCTTGAAATTCGACATCCATATTCAGTTCCTGTGAAACATTCCTCTCATCATAGGTCGATGTTCATTATAGCCTTAAACCAACTAAACATTTTTCAAAGGTGTACAATCATAAATTATAGACTTTTATAGTAAAAATCACATGACATTAAACTTCATTCCAAAGAAACAAAAACATGTAAGGATGATAACCATCAATGGGAGGCCTGATAAAAATTCATTTTTTTCTCAGTAGAATGTTATTCTCCAAATTTTATGAAACAATTTGTGTTTAACTAAATAAGGCATAAATATAAAAGGGCACAATTTATAGCCCTAGTAAAATACAAGATATTATTATTTGGAAACCAAGTATTGGAAGAAGTATCATAAATGTGATTTCATATTTCATTGCTTCATGATTATGATACATATTCAATGACACAACAATATTGTGATTAAGACCTTCTTGAATGTTAAATTTTCCATAAATCACATTTAATTATCAATGTGTCTTTGGTGGACATTAATATTACATGATCGTTGGAATAGATTTTGGGAATCATTACATGGTTTTGATAAATATTCGTTTCTACCAATGGCATGGACATATGTATTTATGGTCATAAATTTTTTTTTCACCCTAAAAAAATGGATTTCTTGTCCATATGATACCTAACATTACTGTGGAAGAACTGAGAACTTCAGTGTTTTGTGAGCCATTTTGTATATTATTTTCCCACTCGATCCTCCGGGTCGGATCATCTTAATGAATTATTTATGACATCGATATCTATACTATTCCAATTGGAATCGATATACTTGATGTTACATCACCATGTTTTTTATCCTTCCTCAAAGAACAAATTTGACACATTCTTCCCAAACCATTATATTCCCGGAAATCATGATTGAAAACCACAATGAATTAGAATCGAGCATCATATAAGAGATAAAGTAACCTTGGGTATCTATAACCTTCATGGGTAGTCTTCCTATACATATACAACCTTATAATCTAGTGGTTTGATTATTTATTAGTTTATAATGGCCCTCAGTAAGAATATGTAATTATATTTTAGGGACCATTAAAAAAAGCGATTTTTCATACCAATTAAAGGAATATCTTCCATGCTAGAAAGCTACACAAATCATTGTGAGCCCTGGAATGACCATGGTAGATAGTATACCTTCATGGTGTCAAGGGTCATCACTATTATGGCGTCCCCATTCCATAGTCTATGATTAAAACCTCTAGGTTATGTATTTCATCACCAACATTCCAATAATCCCAGATTAATTGACATCCATTATATTTCACCCATAACCCATATCCATTCATAAATAATTCATAATTCTTGTGAAAACTCGATACACCCGTGATGAATAATTCTACAATCTAATAATGTATTTAACCTGCTAGAGAAATTAATTTCTCCTTATTGTAAAAGACATATAATCATTGTGATCCTCGACATGTCCACAGAGGAACAATTCATTAATGGGTGTTTTGGTTCATCTAAGGAATGACATATCTATACTATATAATCATCAATCATGTAATAGAATTCTTCATTTAAACTAAAAGGAATCTTAGAGTATGATATAATATACCCTAATATATAGTGATATTATGTCAAACGTAAAATATGCTATTTTTATAGGAATAAATGGTATGATCTATGAGATCCTAAAATATTGTAATTGAAGGTGTCATATAAATCACCATAAACTACAAAAATACATGGTCCAAGTTAATTGAATATAATACTAAATTAATATAAGGTAAATGATAAAATACTATAAACAATACTGATAGATGGTCCATGCCAAAATACATTAAACTACATTTAATGGATGTTCGAGCTAAATGACACTAATCCACAACGATACAATTTTTTAGCTCAATAAACATAATCTATAGTGATAAATAGTATGATCTAAAGGCCCTAAAAATATAGGAATTTATAGTGTGTCCTAAAAACCCTATTCTACAATGATAGAAGGTATAAGTGAAAAAAATAAAATAAATCAACCAAATGACAGGGCTGAATGACCCTATACAACTATAATAGAAGGTGTAAGATAAAATACACAAACTACATTGAATCCAAAATATAGTTTTCATTAATGGAAGTGTGTGTAATGGTCATATATATTCTACTAAAAAAACTATGTTATACCTACAATGTATATCGGATTTTGTAGAGCCAATAGATGTACCCCACTAGGAAATATATTCTACCTAAATTATCATTACCTGAAATGGACATATGAATATAGAAGGATAATATATATCATTAATGATATACCATGATGGGGATAAATCAAGAGCATTTCTCAGGATGAATGTATTGTGATTTAAATACTCAGATACATGCATTCACCTTTACATGATAATTTGTGATGGAAGGGTATCAATGATAATTCATGAGATATAAAACTAGGTGAATGTCATTCGGATTGTGAATAAAAAAATAAAAAAATAACATATTATGTTAATTATATCAATTCATTTATTGGATTAAAAAAGAAGGTATCTCCACATTTTGGTGTTTCATTAATAATTATATTAAAAAAGAGAGCACATTGAAAAACTAAAAATATTTATTGAACAATCAGGGTAGATTAATAAGTGTCTGATGGATGTGTTAGTAGAGCACTGAAAGGATTCTTGTCATATATATTCTACAGCTGCACTAGCTATAAGGATCTATACAATAGAAGGAATACCATCAAGTCTATTATAAATAAATACCCATAAAAATGATGACATTGAGAAATCATATCAGGTTTCATCCATGATATTGACTAAATACATCATAAAAACAGTATCCAGATATTAACATTTCAATCAATTATCCTTATACCACATGTAAATCGCACATGGGGGTTTATATTTTTACCCCCGCCAATTTTTAATCAGAAAATCAACATTTGATGAATAAAATGAATAATGGGAATTTATTCTAGGAAAATAAATCGAAGAAGATGTAATACATTATCATGTGGATCTTGATAACTATTTGATAAATATTATTTCATTACCTATAAAAGGTTATGCAGAAATTCACTTGTATTTCATAGAAAGCATATGATATCATAGTGTTACATTGAAGAGTCCTCCTTCTCTTACGAATAAAGGTAATAAATTTCTAGACCATGCAATGGCTTAAAAATTATCACCCATAAATCTATGGACTTATAAATTAGCGGGTGATAGAAAATACATCCAAAAATACTTAGAAAATATGGCGGAAACATCCAATATTTGGGAGCCTCCTACGATTATTAATATTACAAGAGAAACATGTAGAGTTTGTATGAAACAACGGAAGAGACCAAAAACAGGACACTTTCACCATGAAAAGGGAATCAAAAGTGTCCAAGTATTAATATGCTCTTTCTCTAGACCCATTAGATTACAATACAGGTTTTATCATTATAATGATTGTACATCACCATAAGACCATTTAATAGTCATGCAAGATATTGTCGATGGTGAGGGATATTATCGTCGATAACACTAAACAAAACATGACACTCCCCAGGATCATGTAATAAATTATAAAATAAAATGAAAATTTTTGGATCATCTTGTGGTCATAAATATAATGTGATGTACTTGAGGGGGTTTCAAGATACCATGAAAGAGACTATAACCAAATATCCTCACCACATTAATGGTGCCACACAAGGTTGTTCTATACTCCCACTACAGCTCTATAAGACAAAAAATATAGTTTGTTTATGGTAATTATCAAAAATATCAATAGGAATTGATATTTTTAATGCAAAAAATCACAATTTGGGAGGGTGATTTTTTTAATAACACTCATGAAAACCCACGTGACAATGAGGTAATATAAAATAGATATAAAAAAGTGTACATGTGGGTGCCTTATGAAGATGTAATTAACTTGTGATGTGCCTATGTGGTTTTCAATACACCCAAAGAACCTGACGATATGTCCACCTTATCTGGAAATAGACCAATTAATATTTAGTTTTTATTCCATATAAAATTCCCAATAAGTCACCCTACATCACATGAAAGACCTTCAAATCGAATCAGTATCTCATGAAATCCATTGACTTGTGATACTGAAAATGTATAATCCTCTTAAAATTTCATCATAATTAGGCATGACCCCATTAATTAGATATAATCTAATAATTTGGGAATTAATTGAAATATTTCAAGATCACATAAAATAATGGGACGCACCAAGAATTACCTATGATATAACCACATAAATCACATGATATTAAAGCCCTCTAATGTATCCATATTTGTTTTGTGCAATGCAGACCATGAATATTGAAATATAATTAGGGTGGTGAGGACTATAAATCCCCTACAATAGAGACCCTTCTTATTATAACATTACTATTAAAGCATTTACAAAATAAAAAAAATAATTACATGGAAAGGATAATAAAGATTAGTTTCTTGGGAAAATTAGGACCTTACGTAACATTTGTAAAAATATAACAGAAACATTAGTTTCATTTCTTCATCTCATTCATCGTATTGAACCTAGAATTATATTTAATACAAGTAATCACCTAAGGATATCCATGAAATAGGATATTAGAATGGCCTATTTATATGATATATATATAAACATTAAACAGTTTAACTTGTTTTGAGTATAATAATTTTCATCATCACATAGGTATAAGATCAAAATCATGAGAGGAATCATTCCAAAAAAGCATTAAATTTAGAAATGCAAAAAAAAATGAATCATTATTTTTTTTGTTTTAAACTACCACACATAGTTCTGGAAGAATATATCATCATCTTCACTCATATTTTAGTTTTTACATGACATAAATCACATTAAACAATGCATTGGATCACAATATAATTCTATGTGCACCTGTCATGCCATAACAATTACTCTATCATGTATGCAACATCGAACATATATCAATCATGAACATAGATTAACCCAAGGAATGGAATGTTTTTAATTTCATAAATAATACATTCATAAACATTTCAATACATAATTTAATAGTGAATAACATAACTACTACATGATCCACCAGTCACGATTGAAGAAGAAAAAACATCAAGAAGATAACTGTGTTTTTTTAAGGAATATTTATTTTAAAAAACATTATGATTTTTATAAACATTATTATATATGGTATTTATCACAAAAAGTTAAGATAGTTTTTAATGAATAAAATTTAATGAATATCTATACTATAAATGGGGTTAAATAGGGTTCCCCCAATGAAAGAGTGTTGGTTTTTAGAATTCACCATACCTCGAGTCTAAATGCTTACTTCATATTACTATCCATTATAATAAAAATTTATTAATTAATGAACAAATTGGGATCCTTTTTTAATTATTTTAGTTCATTATGGTTTAATTATGATCATTTATTTGATTATTGATAAGTTATATATTTTAATTTCCTTATTCTGGGGCATTTATTTTCATGGTTTTCATGATTGCATCACTTGTATACACGAATGATCAGTCAAGTAAATATTTAGATATATATATCTAAAATTATTATTATATTAAATTAATGACATTTAATAAGATTTAATAGTATTATAAAAAAATTTATATTCAATGAGGATGAATCCTTAGATAATAAGTAATGAGGATCATTGTAGTTTAATTTTTGCAGTTTTTCGATCACAGTAAACTCGTTTTGTTTTGTAATTTAGTATTCAACATATATGTTAGTTACATAACATAAAATGAGTTATAAAATATAAATGATTATTTTTTTCAACCATTTAAAATTTTTATTAACCACCTAGATGGTGTTAAAGGAAAATGAATGTGCATCACCCATGATGTCGGTAAATTGAAGCATCACAGGAGATGATTTTATTTTTAGATGAAAAGAAGGATATGATGGAGCTTAATTATTTATCATCAATTAAAATGATATAATTATAGAGTATAAAACATTATAAAGTTATCATGTATTTCTTTATGATAAAATGTAAAGAGTATAAGAAAATAAATTAGAATGAAAAGAAATTTAATGATGTAACGATGAGGATTTTACCATTTAAATATATCCTCACTCAGATCCTCCTTAGAGAAATTCTATTGGTCATATTATGAGAAAAATATTTCATGGACGTGGGAAAATTTATTGGGGAGGTTTTTGGGAAAATTTTGGACACGTCTCAATGATTTAGAGGTCCGAGGAGAAGAGGGTTTGATGGGTTGTATTTATAGTGGAGGAGAGGGGTGTTATCTAATTATTTAATTGTCTAGTATATAATTTTTCTACTGAAAAGAAACATTTTTTATTCAGTGAAATAAAAACTATAATAAAATCATTTCAGTTTGAATGAATGGTTCCATTATCTTTAATGAGTCAATGAATAGTTAATTTAACATATAATTTATATATAGAGTAAATTAATAAATTTATATTTAAAAAAAATTAATGTAATTCAGAAATATCTAAATAATTCACCGTATTTATTTATAAAAAATTATAATTTAAATATGAACTCATTTTATTGAAAATAAAATTTAATTATGATCAATTTATTTTTTAATTAAAATCATAATTTACAAGGAAAATACAAATTTTAATGTCATAATTGATTTTATAACACATTGAAAAATTATTTATGGTATCATAAAATTTTTATAAAATCAAAATAAATTAATATATTTATTTATGAATATATTTTATTAATATAAATATAAATTTTAATTATTAAATTATTCATTAAAGATTAATTAGATATTTATGACTTATAAAAATAACAACCCTTATTATTAATTTTTACAATATTTACATAATTATATTATGATATAATTATACCATATTTTAACATATATGTTCCAAATATTGTATTTATAATTTCTTGGTGAGGATAAAATTCATTTGGTCATTTTACAATTCATGAGGGTCATATTACTATTCCTATAGTCATGTTACTATTTAATCGATATTGGTTCCTTAACGTCAATAAATACATCATGTTTCATAAATTAAAATTTCGTAATATTTTAATTATATAACATAAGTGATTATATGTTATTATTATGTTACTACAAGAAGGGATAAATTTTATTGATTAATGTTGGAATCTTTAAATTCTCCCCCATTATTAAAATTTTTCAATCCAAATATCATTTTACATAAAAGGTTAAGGGGATTCTCATTCCCCACCTCCGATGGTCCCCATTATTATTCATCATACATATGGTTAATTCATAACACATTTAAAATATGGGGTTTCTTTTTTTTATAGAACCTTATCCTTTCTATCTAGAATATTTATTGGCAACCATTAAAATAGAGATCATCTTTGAGCAGAACCACCTATGAGTTCAACACAAGTGAGGGACCTGGTATATACATCCTTAGGAGTGATATGTGGAAGAAATTATTAACATGAGAAATATTTTTTAGGAAGATAAAGATGATAGACCTCGTATCCTATGGGATCTAGAATCAAAAAGGGGTCAAAGAACCATGGGTTCAGCTTCGCAGCATTCCAAACAACATGACTCTCTTCCATAGTGATAATAAAAAGAAGACATTTTCTCCATCTCAAACTACCTGTACCGTAGACTGTAGTAATTATAGATCATTTTCCATCATTATGAATATATGATATGACACTGGATGGATCGATACATCCCTATTATTTCATGCACTAGATCAGGTCTTAGTAGCTTAATTTCTCTAATCTCATCCTAACATGTTGGAATATTATATCTCTCTCTATAATGAGATTCATATATTGCCATAAGAATACTCCAGTGTAGTGTATTGTTTATGAGAAAAAAACAATTGGATATGCTCATCTTATCCACCAATGAAATTTAAAGAGGAGTCTCTTAGCTTATCCTCGATAATCGAAATAGTTCTTTCACATTTTCAATCAGTTTGGGCGTGATAAGATATAATGAAATATAATTAATTACTTAGTGAAAGTAGAAGAATCCCATAAAACGAAGATGGAAACATGGGTTCACGATCATTTAAAATAGGGAATGGAACACCATGTTGTCTCACCAATTCCTTCAAAAAATCATTCAATTATTTTCAAGTGAGAGATCATCTTAAATAGTGAGAAATTGGAAACCATTGGGGAGTTAGTCTACCACAACCCATATCAAATTATTTAATTTGGATGTATTCGGGAGACCTATGAAAGGTCCATAGTGACATTATCAAATTTTTATATGGGTATTCTAAATGGTTTATTCATCAAATTGGAATTATATATCTCTAATATCACATGATGAATTATAATTCGCAATGAGACATATTATATAATCTCCTTCATCATGTTATCCTACATGTACTCTTGATGGAGATCAGGGTACATATGGGTACATTCGAGATGGATAGATAATGTTAAAATTTGGGTATTATCCAATAGATAATTTTTTATTCTAAGAGAATATTAACAAAAATCCATATTCTGAATCGAATCAAACCATCATCATCTATATGGAACTCTTGCCACTACCCGTAATTTATTACATTTACCTACTTTTGTGACTCCATATCATCTCTTTGTACAAATTTAATATTATATTGGATATATGTTTGGGAAATAATTTGGGTAAATCAATATTGATTTATTTTTTAATTCCAAAATCTATAATATTCATATCCATGGAGATAAGATCATTATCAATTTACAACATGGATAGAATAGAATATTTGTTTCTTCTAGTAGAATAATCTTCCTTGTTTTTCTTGCTAGATGATAATGAATAGTGAAATCATAGTCTTTTATTATCAATAATCATATACTTTGGTGCATGTTTAGAACCATTAGTGTGAATTTATATTTAATTCTCTTGTGATCAGTATATATTTCCCGCTTCTCACCATAGAGATAGGGACACCTGATTAACATGAAAAAAATCACAACTACTAACTCTATATCATGTGTCAGGTAGTTCAGCTATTGGTTCTTCAACATAATTAAATATTCGGCTTCCAAATAATCAAATATACAGAGTAAAAACCCCATAATGTTTAGGGATGTGTCACTATATATTGGAAAAAAATCCACATTTTTCATTAAATTCATTAAAAGTGTAGTGATCATACTCTTCATTTGCTCATTGAAACATTCCTTACATTCTTTTGTCTAGACCCGAAATACCCATTTCCTTGATAATTTAATTATTGTGGAAGAAAATTGTGATAAATTTATCACAAAATGTATATAATACACATATAATCCCTAAAAAATATGATTTTTTATGACCCTAGAGGGCCTAGGACATTCCCCAATTGCATTTCATTTTTAAGGATCCCATGAAATTCACTGACTTTGGATCACATGTCACATGATTATGAAATGATTCCTCTAAAAGTCACACTTGCAGAACATGGTGTACAACACACCATTTCGTAATGTATAGAAAATAATCCTTATATGTTATTTATGTTCCTCCATACTGTTGGAGTGGATTTTAATATCATTGACAAACACTACCAAACATTTTTCGAGGTAATGTATAGTGATTCTATTCATAAAATCCATTAAAATTGATGTGGAATTAGTAATTTAGATTGGAATCACCAAAAAATATTATTTCTTATACCTTGTATGGAAAGTAGTTTTATGAATATATTCCTTCTTCACCTATATGTGTTGATATCACCAACCAAAATCAACTATTGTGATGTAATGATCTCCTCATGACTAATAAAAAAAGTCATTAATACATAAAAAAATACTTTTTAGTTATTGTTATATTGTTGAGTTACCGATAATCAATACCCACCAACACCGATCAATCCTTATTCGTGAAAAATTGCACTGGCGTAGACTACCGTGATGCACTACTGTGTTATAACCTTATTTCCAAATTCATTTGTAGCTACTTTTTTACCTCATCTGGTTCGATGTGATCTATCTTGTAGTGACACATTGATGTAAGATTATATCCTTGTGTGAGTTCTATTCATGTATCGACATCCTAGTTTGGGTGGCCACAGTAAATCATTTTGAAATGCATCACTTTATTCCCTCAAAATAGAAATATCCTATAGTTTTATAACATCATTTCAATCATCCATTTGAGTGAGGTATTATTATTCATATGGAATAGACACCAACACCGTTGAAGGATTTTCAAAAAGAGAATCATGGTAATAAATTAATATGTAGAGGAGAATATGATAGTTCAAAATTTGAAAAGTTATTTCCATTTCCTATTAATTATTATATTATATATATAATGAGATCCAATAGATACCATGTATAGAATTAAATCTCAACAATTGATGTATTTTGTGTTTTGCTGGATGATTATTCGCACACACACCATATGAGAATAGTCCAACACTTTGGTTGCAATGGATTCACCACATAGTGTTTTTAATGATATCTTTACATCAAGGAATTCTGGGAATTGATTTAATAGATCTAGAAAACATGAAATATATAGTTGAATGCCTAGAACCAAAATTAAATATGTCTTTTCCATTCATCGGTGAATAATAATTGTACATTTTATGAATGCATTATCTATCTCCACTTCCCCTGTAGTGATAGAATAAGACATTCCATGATCCTTTGGAATTTTTTCTTACAGATAATGATTACCCTCGGGGGATAGTGGTTTAGTGTACTGGGATGCATAAATCACTTGATCCATACAGATATAGCATTGGACAATGGTTGGTTCTCTCCTCAATGCATATGTATTTTTTATTTGTCATGTATTTTTGACATTCATGATCTAGGTGGACTTCTCTCTCACAATTGAATCATTTCCATGTCCCTTTAATGTAGTTCAAATGATTATGTTTACCACATTTTTTACATATGGGTGGATGAGTATTCTTTCAATCGTTCTCATTAGATCCCCCTTCTTGAAACTCTATCTTTCATTTCTTATCCTCTTAGACATTGGTCCATTCTCAAAAATTTATATACACTTTGATATCAGATTAGACAACATCATCATAACTCCCAATATCTCATATTACACGAGCCTTTTGAATGTGTGGATTTAATACACTAATGAATCAATAATAATTCAATCATTTTTTTTTGAATAAAACCCAATGAGTGACAGGAAATCCCTATAAAATTATCAATATAGGACATGATTGGTTCACCATACATTTTCCTCAACTATATTAATTTTGTATACATTTTTTTAAAAAGTGATCGGTGGAAAAAACTAGTTATGATACATTAACGTAAAGTTTCCCCACTCATTCCATTCATTTTCATCATTATTAACAGTGTTCTTTACCAAATACTACCATTTATTGTCCACTCTATATAGATAAAAATAGAAATATTAACATTCCACATTTCATAATATGGAATAATAAAAAACATATTCTCCATCAAGTAGAACAATTATTCCAGAACTAGTTGATCTAAAGATCAATAAAATTTTAGTTATCGTTTTCTCATAAAAAATTTGATAACCAATTGTTACCTATTTAGTGAATTAGAGGGTTCCCCATTATTCATGTTATTGTTCATAAAGTGCTATAGTTTGGTAATCCTCTCTATAAAAATATGATGTCCACCTCCCAACGCATTGGGTATGTCATTCAGGTAATCACTGTGTTGCCTCTCACATGGTTTTTTTACCTGATTTCTCCTGGTTCCACAAATTTTCAAAAATATAGAATGATAGAACAAAACCAATTTCCATGATTCATGATTTAATTATTTATTCCATGGATTAATTATGTATACAGAAATTATTTTGTGTCACTATGTTTATAATTTTATAAAATAATGATTATTGGGTGCTCACTTAGAATAGGTCTCATTTAGAGTGTTTTCATTACGTTTATTTAATAACAATTTTCAAATTATCAAAATCATACCCTGATTTCCAAAATAGAAAAACATTTGTTTCATACATTACAATAACTTAATTTTAATGATAAAAAACATAAAAAATTAAATGACCTAGATCTAATGGTTTATTTTATTGGAAAAAATAGGTCTAAAAATTTTAAAGTAATAAATAAACATTTTTCTTATTCCTCCCTCTCTATAATCGTATTTGGTATTGATTTATAGTTAGTAAAAGTAATAGATTTAAAATATTCATAAAAATTGATGAGATAAAATACCAATAAGAAGATTGATAATTACATGAAAAAATATAACATGGTGTGAGAATAATCATTATCATTATAACATAGGACGTAGATCATAATCATGAGTGGAAGCATTAAGAACAAGAATGAAATGGGGTAATGTATAATAATGAATAATATTGTCATAGTGGTCAACTATAACATATATTTATAAACAAATTTTTCATCATGATCATTATTATTTCACTTTTCTCATGAGATATATCACATTACCCCCTACATTGGAGAACTATATAATTCAAGGCACACCCGTCACATCATGAGACTTACATTATCATACAAGCAACACTGATGATATTTCCATCATGAATTTAAAATAACCCATGGAATGTAATTGGTTTCATTTCATAAATCATATATTCCAAAAAAATCCTCTAGAAATAAGCAATAAAATAAGTTTTATAAGAATCATTAACCTTGAGTGAATAAGAATAAATCTCGAGAATGAAAATCTGTGTTTTCATGAAATGATAGTTTTTTTAAGAATCATTGTTTAATTGTAATCTTATTTAGAAAATAATTATACCCAATAAAATATAAGATAATTATGGAGAAATTATATTTAAGTAATATCTATACTAAAAATTTGGTGAAATAGGGGAAACATAATGAAAGAGAGTTGGGTTGGAGAATTCCCCTTGACATGAGTCAGAATGCTTCCTTTACATTATTATCATGTATAATAATATTATATCAATTAATTGTAAATTAAAGAAACTTTTATACATTAATTTGACTTATTTTGGTTTTATTATGTTTATTTAATGGCTTCTGGATGAGATGTAGAGTTTAATTTCATCATTTGGGAGAATTTTCTTTCATTGTATTCATTATCGGTTCACTTGTATACATGAATGGATGTTCACATAAAAATATGGATAAATATAAGAATTTTTATTATTCTGATATTGATGATATAAAATTATTTCTAATGTAATTATTTATAATTTGGTTTTATATAATTAAGATGCATCGTTACAAAAAAAATGATGATTATTTTAGAGTAAGGTGGTTAGTTTATTGATCACCATGAAATCATTATATATTACAATATATTATTTTGAATATAAGTTTGTTATAGAGCATAACATGGGTTATAAAATAAAAATTAAAAAAATTTGACCACATAATTTTTTATTATCATCCATGAATGTTTTAAAGGTATATGAAAGTGAATCACAGATGATGTATGTAAATTGACCCATCATGGGTGGGGATTTCATTTTCAAATAAATGTTTGATATTGAAGTGTATTATGAAGGATATTTCATTCAAATGAAATTATTATAGTATATCAATGATAATAGAGATATCATTCATTTCATATATAATATTTTATGGGAGATCATAAGAAATGAAATGAAATTGATATTAAATTAAACAAAGATAAGATGCTGATTTTAAACCTTAAATATCTCATCATTGAGAACCTCCATAGGGTAATTTTTTTATACTTTTTAGGAGATCACATTCTCTTGGAAGCGAGACATGGTATTGGGGAAAATTTTGGGCAGAATTTGGGCATGTCTCGAAGCTTGATTGTAGTGAGGTGGGTTGGGTATGATTTGTGGTATTTATAGGGGAGGAGAGGGGTCTTATCTAATTTTTTAGTTCATTATTTATTTATTTTTTAAAATTATTAGAAAAAGTGTTTCTTTTTAAGAATAATATAGGCAACTAGACAATGTGAATTTGAACCAATGTTGCTTATATCACTGATGAGTCAATATATATTATATTTAGCATATAAGGTATATATGCTGTAAATTACAGTTTTTAACAATTCATAAATATTTAATTAATTATGAAGAACCACACAAAATCACAGTATACATTTTTTGACATGTAGAAAAAAAATAAAAACCATTTTATTATATTAATTTTATCGATATGAGTATTTTAATTTTAAAATAATATATTTATTTACATCGAAAATAAAATTTGAAAATTATAATGGATTCTATAACACTGTGAAAAAATAAATATGGTGTCGTAATATAATCATCAAATCATAGGATATCAAAATATTTATTTAACTATATAATTTATGATAATAAATATTATTTTAAATTTTTTTAGTAATCATAATTTTATAAAACATATTAATGACATATAAAAAACAATCAAATAATTAAAATCTTTTATAATAGGTACATTCTTATAATATGATATAATTATATCATAAATTACCATACATGTTCCCTAAAATTTATTTATGCATTCATGGGTGAGGCTATAAATCATTTGGCCAGTTCACTATTCATAAGGTTTATATTACAATCACTACGATCATTTTAATATTTCATCAGTATTTTTTTATTTAATATCTCAAAAAATTTTAATTTCAATAATTATTCTATTACAATATTTTAGTAATGTATAAAATTAATTATATTTTATAATTACATTACAATAAGAATGGATATACACTTTTGAAAAAGGGTTGTGTCATTACTCCCACCCCAACATGATATATGAATAAACACATTTAATGGCCCAGACCTCTCCGTCCCATTCCTTTGTCAAAAAGAAGGTGAAGAAGTGTTTTGAAGGGTAAAATGGACATTTTCCACACTTTCAAGAATTTTGAAACTACACGCCGCGTAGTTGAGTACAAGACGTGTACTTACTTTCTGGGTACACCCTGTGTTGCAAGCCTTGTACTTGCTATGTGGAATAATGGGTGCACACCTTGTGACCAGTTCTACACGTCGTGTGACCAGTTCTACACGCCGTGTAGTCCATCCCCCCGTATGTGTTACCAGTCAACAGTCGTGTACCGTGTAAGAGCCGTTTCCTTGTCGTGTGCAATGAATGAGTACATTCCGTGTGTCTAAACTACACGTCGTGTAGTCCTTCCCCGTGTATGCATTACCCTCAAACCGTGTGTTGACCAGTCAACGGCTGCAGAGCTGTGTTGGAAGCCGCGTGGAGACCGTTTTAAAGAACCGATTACACGTTGTGTACCATAAAGTACACGCCGTGTAATTTTGCTTTTCATTCCTATAAAAGGATGGGTCCCCCCCCCCCTCCTTTCAACTCACACATCTCCTCCCATCTCCTCTTAGCAGAGCTCTCTCAAGAGACTCGAAGGCTCTTCCTACCATAACATCTTCGTCCGAGTTCCGATTTACGATCTGTCAGTGGACACAAGATCGTAACGTGGAGGCGGAACTTCCGAGCCTGGGTCTGTTGTCTTTCATTCAGCCTTTCCTTTCCGACATCCACCCAAGGAGGTTTTTCCGGGACCCGACAGAGGTGACAGACACCGACGGACGTCCTCTAAGGTTGATCCGGGGGAGCTTTGCGATCAAGAACCTGTTGAGGTAGGGATTTTACCTTAGTCTCTCTAATTTGTGCATCATGCGGGGTGGGTGTTCTCCTGTTTACGTGAAACACTTTTGAACCAGTTTAATGAAGATAATAATTGGCTTATATAACGGGAATGGGAAGTTGTGATTGTTCTTACTTTATATCCTGTGATATTATGTTGTGAATTGAATGATATTATGCCTACTGAAAATCATGGTCGTTGGGGGCCTTTACTTATGCAATTAAATGTTTCCCTCTCCTTCTGGATTTTCTTATGGATGGAAACATTGTGGAATGTGGAAATTGGATAATAACGTAATGTTGGCTGATTAAATGAAAATCTGGAACCCTTTTGTGATCACCCCGGTTAAACAAAATGGAATAATGAACATGTGGGTGTTGGCTTGGTTATAAGACATGTGTTGGGGGTGTTTTGTGGGTTGGTGTGGATCTGGTGAACAGCAGGGCTGCGGTTGACTTGGTTGTGGGTTGGTGTAAATGTTTTGATGGTGATGGGCTGTGGGGGTGCAATAAATGGTATTAAAGGGGTGGGGATGTGTGGTTTTGGTGCGGTTGTGGTTATGGTGGTTGGAAGCGGGGTTTCAGGGATGGGATAGTTTTTTGAATGAATAGTGGGTTATGAATAATAAATAAAAAGTGGAAGAGTTAATAAATGGTGGGTAATGGTAATGGAATGGGAATGTTAATCACTGGGGTTGGTTGATTTATAAGAAGGGATTTGTTATGTTACTCGTTTTTTTCCTAACTTTATTTGTGGATGGAAGGTATATGTTTTACGAACGATTGGTGTGGTTAGTTGTGGATAGTTTCCCAGTAGTTAATGAACAAAATAACTATTTCTAACAAAATTTGAAAACTTAAAGGGGGTTGGGATTGTTTATTGTATGCATGATTCATAGTAGTAGTGTTGAGGCACGTGATCACTTTCTCTTTTTAGAAGTCATAGGTTGGGTTGTGTGGTTGGTATATATATATATATATATATATATATATATATATATATATATATGTATGTATTTTTTGTGTTTTATCGCACCCCACCCATGTTGATCACTGTGTGCCGAACACTCCCATTTTATGGGACAGGGATTTTTTCCCTTACTTACTAGATCCTTCCTGCTCCTTCTCCCCTAGGATGTGATGGCTTAAGGCGACTGTACACCTAAGACTCTTCGGGTAGGTTTTTATTGGGGTGGTTGTAGCCCAAGACTCTTCGGTCAGCTTCATCTATTTTCCAAGAATATTGTGGATGAGGCCCAGGTGTGTGCGGGCGGGATACGTGGTTGGGAGGCCCAGGTGTGTGCGGGCGGGATACGTGGTTGTGAGGCCCAGGTGTGTGCGGGCGGGATTAGTGGTTGTGAGGCCCAGGTGTGTGCGGGCAGGATCCGTGGTTGTGAGGCCCAGGTGTGTGCGGGCGGGATGCATGGTTGTGAGGCCTAGGTGTGTGAGGGCGAGATGCGTGGTTGTGAGGCCCAGGTGTGTGCGGGTGGGGAGAGTGTGGTAGTGGCAGGACATTCATCGTTAGGAAGAGATGCTAACTAAAAGGAAATGTTGTGTGGTACCCAATACTCTTGTTTCTGTTATACTACTACCTGGTGTGCTTGTGTTTTTGGGGAGTGTGGATGGTGAGGTTGGTTGGATAGAATTCCTTGCTTGATTTCTTGTGTTGTTCTTACGGGACATTAGGATGTCTCCCCACCTGTGCACGAGATCTTTAGGTTTCCGTACTGAGTATACTTGTATGCTCACCCTACGTTTACTTTCAGGTTTCTAGGAGGACTACCAGGGCCATGTGGGACCCTACTAGTCGGAAAGTTGGAGTTGTTGTTGTTGATGTACCTTTGTTTTCTTTTGGTATTGTACTTTGAGTTTTCTTATACTTATACCCTGTTATAAAATTGTTTAAAAATGCATGTGGGAATGGTTTGGGTTTATTTCTATAAACTTGCCCTTTTTCCTTTTTAGTGGTTTACTTGTCCTTTTTCCCAATCTTAAAAAAAATAAAAACGGTAATGCCTCCCATATTTGTGAAAAACTCATACGCTTGGTGCTAGTCACCACCCCGGGGCCTACTGGAGGCGGTACTCGGGGGTCATTATCTCCCTTTTTCCATTTCCAGCTCCGGAGTGGCATCTTTGGTGGGAGGGGGTCGTGACAGAATGGTATCAGAGGTGATGGTTGAGAGATAGGATGGAGTCTGGAGTTAGGAACAATGAGTATTGCATGGGATGGTAGGGAAACCGTGTTAGTTAATCTTTGTGCATGACATAGGCCATGGAATACCGGCTAGGACACGGGATTTTAGGGCCCCCCATGATCCGATGCAAGAACTCTGAGCCTACCGAACGACTAAGTGAGACTACATTGACTGCAGTGTAGAGACCCTAGGGAAGGTACATGCATCATCATGATTGTGTTTTACATTATTTGGGTGTTCTGTGAAAGAAATTGAAATAAAATGATGAAATAAAACCTTGAGTTTTTTCTTACTACTTGGTCTTAGGTGATCCTTGTTTACCATACAGAAATGGAACCTGGACGTCATCCCAAGGTGGCTCAGATGGCCGAGGCCCAGTAGATTCAGGCTGTTGATCAGTTGAGGATTGACCGAGAGGAGGAAGATAGCCAGTGGTAGAAGACTCTCTGTTCATTCCAGCGGCAGACCCTCAAGAAGTACGAGGGTAGTACATCGTATACGGAGACGGGGGGAGGCTTGAGGAGCATGGGATCTCTTTTACCTTAATCCGTGCTCTGAGGGAGTAATGGGTTCCCCTAGCAGTCAGTTAGCTGAGAGGAGTGGCGCGACAGTGGTGGACACTCTACCTCAGAGAGAGGATAGAGGCAGAGGTTCCATGGGCTGACATTGAGAAGGAATTCTGAGAGGAATTCGTTTATTCCTTGATCAAGGCAGAGAAGCGGCATGAGTTACTCTCCCTTTAGCTAGGGAGTATGGCGGTACGAGAGTTGGGGATCAAGTTCAATGATCTCCTGCGCTTTTCTCCGGATCACTTTCCAGATGAGGAGTCTCGGGCGAGACGTTTTGAGGAGGCGCTTCGTCCTTCGCTCCAGTATGCTATCACCCCCTTCACCCTTATGACGTACATGGAGGTACAAAAGAAGGCAGAGGTTGTAGAGAGGATTCACTTGCTGGGAGGTGCACCCCGAGAGGTGATCCAGCCAGGCTCGTCGAAGGGGAAGGCAGTCAGCAGTAGGTCTCCTACGATGGGACCTTCCAGGTTTATGCCAGTGGGGAGCAGTCCATAGCAGTTCCAGTTCAGATCTTCGGGTCCTCGTCCCTTTTTCAAGAGCCCAAGGCCAAGGTGTTTTTCTTGTGGAGGTTTCGGGGACGTTCAGAGTCAGTGACCGACTCGAGCTCAGTACGGTGGAGGTGGGCTAGTTCAATGCCCACCTCGTCAGCACCAGTTTCCAGCGAGGCCCTTCCAGCAGCAGTAGGACCATGATCCTCTATGGGAAGACATTGCAGGAGGAGGCCGACCTCAGGGTTCTCCTCAGGGACCTTGACCAGGGCATGGTTGTGGAGGTGGACGACATCAGAGAGACAGAGGAGCTAGGCATGTACATTTTCACGCAGAAGAGTTGACAGCTCCAGTAGGACCAGAGGTGGTGCGAGATACGATTTGTTTGTTCAACACTCTTGTTTCTGCTTTATTCGATTTGGGAGCCTCACACTCCTTTGTTGCACGTACTCTGCCCATGATTTGGGACTAGACGTAGATAGACATTCCATACCACTGGTACTAATTACACCAGTTGGGGGCCAGACCAGCGTATCTTGTGTTTTCCGGGGATGTGGGCTGACGTTGGGGCCACATCGATCTAGTGGAGACCTTTTTCTGTTACAGATTCAGCCATACGATGCCATCCTAGGAATCGACTGGTTGTTTTCGGTTAGTTCCATTATCGACTGCTTCTAGAGAAGAGTCGTGTTATCCGTCGTAGATAGGCAGCGCATATATTTTGTTGGCGAGAGGATCTATCATGCGGGAAGCCGGCATGTGGAGCCTCTCCTTTCATTGTTAGGCGGGTTATCAGTGGTTCCACTTGATACGGAGATTATGGATGTCCTGGAAGTTTTTGGGGAGTTCCTCGATGTTTTTCCTGAGGAGGTTATGACTCTACCACCCCCCCCCCGACGTGACGTTGAGTTCGGGATAGACTTATAGCCTGGTCCCCGTTCGATTTCGATGGCCCCTTAGAGGATGAAACCTTCAGAGTTGTGGGAGTTGCGGATTCAGATTGACGATCTGATGGAGAAAGGTTTTGTTCGACCCAGCGTGTTGCCATGGGGTGCTCCAGTTTTGTTCATGAAAAAGGCAGATGGTGGCCTCAGGCTATGCATAGACTACCGAAGGTTGAACCACGTAACGGTCAAGTACCACTACCCCCTTCCAAGGATAGATGATCTCTTCGACCAGCTGAGGGGAGCAGGTTGGTTCTCTAAGATTGATCTGTGATTGGGATATCATCAGCTGAGGGTAAAGGACAGTGACATCTCGAAGATGGCTTTCAGGTGCATGTATGGTCACTTCGAGTTTGTATTTATGCCGTTTGGAGTTACGAATTCACCAGCTGTGTTCATGGGACTTATGAACTTTGTCTTCCGAGAGTTTCTGGACCGGTTCATCGTTGTGTTAATTGATGACATCCTGATCTACTGATGATCAGAGGAGGAGCACGTTGAGAATCTCAGGTCAGTCTTGGAAGTCCTTTGACACCACCATCTTTATAGGAAATTTTTGAAGTTTAAGTTCTTGACATAATAAGTACACTTCCTTGGGCATGTGGTGTCTCTGAATGGAGTGTCAGTGGACCCGTCGAAGGTGGAGGTAGTTGTTTCTTAGGAAGCACCCAAGAGCGTACCAGAAGTTCATAGTTTACTGGGGTTAGCAGGATATTTTCGGAGGTTCATATCAGACTTCTCTTGAGTTGCTGCTCCTTTGACAGCTTTGAAGAGGAATATCCAAGTCTTCCTATGGAGCGAGCAGTGCCAAAAATCTTTTGACTACCTGAAGGAGAAGTTGGTCAGTGCTCCCGTACTCAGGTTGCCAGAGGAAGGGTTGTTGTATGAAGTGTTTTGTGATGCTTCTAGCCTTGGTCTGGGGTGCATGCTGATGTAGAAGAAGGGTGTTATTTCTTATGGTTCTAGGCAGTTTCACCCTCACGAGCGTAACTATGCCACCCATGACCTGGAGCTTGCAGTAGTAGTGTTCACAATGAATTTGTGGTGAAATTACCTCCTTGGGGAGCGCTTTGTGGCCCTCTCAGATCACAAGAGACTACGTTATATCTTCTCCTAGAGTGTCCTGAACTTACGGTAGTGGGGATGGGTCGAGTTTCTCCAAGACTATGACTTTGATATCTCTTACATTGAAGGTAAGGGGAACATTGTGGCTGATGCCCTGAGTAGGAAGTAGAATCAGGAAGTGGTTTGGGAATCCGCTGATGCTTGGAAGGCGATGGGAGAGTTGGCTGCCTTAGACTTGGATGCAAGGGTAAAATGTGATAGAGGCTGTTTGTTTCAGATGACGGTGCAGTCATCCTTGTTGCAGTAGGTGGAAGAGTCTTAGTGGGGTGACTTCGAGGCGGAAGTGATGCAGGATCGTGTCGATCAGGGGAACGCTTCAGAAGGACGGTCTGAGGAAAGCCAACATCAGATTCTTTTAAAGGGATTTTTGTTTGTTCCAGAGGCGATGTGTGAGGGAGTTCTCCGTGAGTTCCATAGCTCAACCTTGGCGGTACATCCAAGAGTTTCAAAAATGAACAGAGGCCTGAGGGAACAGTTTTGGTGGCCCGGGGTGAAACGGGTAGTGGCGGAATTTGTGGCTAAATGCCTAGTGTGTTAGCAAGTAAAGGATAAACACCGTGTTCCCAGTGGGTTGTTGCATCCTTTAGATGTCCCCGAGTGGAAGTGGGATGACATATCGATGGACTTCTTCACATGACTACCTAGAGCTCAAGGTGGTTATGATGCTATCTAGGTGGTGGTGGATTGACTGAAAAAATCGGCTCACTTCTTAGCAATCAAGGAGTCAGGCCCGATTATTACCTTATCACAGAGGTACGTAGACGGGGTGGTGCACTTTCATGGAGTTATGAGGACTATCATCTCAGATTACGTTACTCTGTTTTCCTCACTAGTCTGGAGGGGGTTACAATATGCTTTTGGAACCCAGCTACGCCTTAGGACTGCCTTCCACCCCCAGACCGATGGGTAGACGGAGTGGACTATCCAGAAATTGGAGGACATGCTGTGAGCATGCATTCTGGATTTTGGTGGATCATGGGTACGACACTTGCCTTTAGTAGAGTTTTCCTACAACAACGACTTCCACTCTACTATTAGCATGGCACTGTTTGAGGATTTGTGTGGATGGTCATTTCATTCACCCATTTGCTGGGTAAAGGTTGGTGAGATAGGTGCTCTTGGGCCAGAGGTAGTGCAGAGCACCACAGAGAAAGTCCATCTTGTACGTGAGAAGATGAAAGTGGCTCAGGACCGACAGAAGCCTTATACTGATCATTAGAGTAGGCACATGGAGTTTGAGGTGGGGGATCATGTGTTCTTGAAGGTTTCCCCTCGACGAGGGCAGCAAAGGTTTGGGATGGGGAGAAAGCTCTCACCCAGGTTCATCGGTCCTTTTGAGGTGTTAGGGCAAGTCAGCGAGGTGACATATCAGCTAGCTCTGCCACCTCAGTTGGAGAAGGTTCATGATGTCTTCCACGTCTCCCAGCTTCGTCGATACTTACATTATGACTCCCACATTATCGACTGGGGAGAGTTAGAAATGGGAGAAGACGCGACTTTCGAGGAACGACTAGTCAGAATCACAGATCGTAAAGAGAAGGTGCTCTGTGGATGAACCATACCCTTGGTTCATGTGTTGTGGAGGCATGGCGGCCTTGAGTAGAGCACTTGGGAGTGGGAGACCCAGATGCACGCTCAGTATCCAGAGATATTTTGACTTCTGTTTTTCCCTTGTTCTTCTGATCATGTGTTGATGTAGTACTCTGTACCTTTGATATATGGAATGCATGGCTTGTCAGTTGTGAGACCTTTTGTTTCTTTGTTCCCTGGTAATGTGTAACATGTCCAGATGTGTGGGAATGGGAAAAACCTGACCATTAATCGAGATGCATTAACGTGGATGTGATTGAATCCATGCGGGCGAGCTAGTTCCGCCTAAAGCAGATAATATCTCGACATTGGTGAAGGAATTTCCCAAAACCATGTGTTCGGGCAGTGTGATGGTTGTTTGGTGTTGGGGTTAGTGCGAGTCAAAAAATCCTAATGTATGAAAGTAGGAAGACCCAATTCTTAATCAAGACGCATTAATGAGGATGCGATTAAACCCCTGCAGGTGAGTCAGTGCAGCCTAAAGCGGATAATATCTCGACATAGGAGAATGAATTCCTAACACATATGATTAGGGTTGTTGGTTGGGTTCCTGTTATAACGAGAACCCTAATAGGTATCTTGTCGGGTTCCTCTGGGTTGGTTTTTGAATTCTCAGGGACGAGAATGTCTTAAGAGGTATCTGATGTAATGGCTCGGACCTCTCTGGCCCATTCCGTTGTCAAAAAGAAGGTCAAGAAGTGTTGTGGAGGGTAAAATGGAATTTTTACACACTTTCCAGAATTTTGAAACTACACACCGTGTAGTTGAGTACACGCCGTGTACTTATTTTCCGGGTAAACCCCGTGTTCCAAGCCATGTCCTTACTGTGTGGAATAATGGGTGCACGCTGTGTGACTAGTTCTACACGCTGTGTGACCAGTTCTACATGATGTGTAGTCCTTCCCCGCGTACGCGTTTCCAGTCAACGACAGTGTACCGTGTAAGAGTCGTGTCCTTGCCGTGTGCAATGAATGAGTACACACCGTGTGTCCAAACTACACGTCGTGTAGTCCTTCCCCGTGTATGCGTTACCCTCAAACCGTGTGTTGACCAGTCAACAGCCGCATAGCCGTGTTGGATGCGATGTATAGATCGTGTGAAAGAACCGAGTACACACCGTGTGCCATAAAGTACATGCCATGTACTTTTCCTTTTAACGCCTATAAAAGGAGGGTTCCCATCCTCCTTTCAACTCACACCTCTCTCCCCTCTCCTCTGAGCAGAACTCTTTCAATAGACTCGAAGGATCTTCCTACAATAACTTATTCTTCAGAGATCCAATTTACGATCCGTCAGCGTCCACGAGATCATAACGACGAGGCAGAACTTCGGAGCCTAGGTCCATTGTCTTTCCATCAGCCTTTCCTTTCCGAAATACACCCGAGGAGGTTTTTCCGGGACCCGACATGGGTGACGGATGCCGAAGAACGTCTTTTAAGGATGATCCAGGGGAGCGCTGTGATCAAGAACCTATTGAGGTAGGGATTTTACCTTCGTCTCTCTAATTTTGTGCATCATGCGGGGTGGGTGTTATCTTGTTTATGTGAAACACTTTTGAACTAGTTTAATGAAGATAATAACTGGCTTATATAATGGGGATGTGAAGTTGTGATTCCTGTTACTTTATATCATGTGATATTATGTTGTGAATTGAATGAGCTTCTTCCTACTGAAAATCATGGTCTTTGGGGGCCTTTGATTACATAATTAAATGTTGCCCTCTCCTTCTGGATTTTCTTATGGATGGAAACTGTGTGGAATGTGGAAGTTGGATAATCACGTAAATTTGGCTGATTAAATGAAAATCTGGAACCCTTGTGTGATCACCCCAGTTAAACAAAATGGAATAATGAACATGTGGGTGTTTTCTTGGTTATGAGACATGTGTTTGGGGTGTTTTGTGTGTTGTTTTGGATCGGGTGAACAACAGGGCTGCAGTTGACCTGGTTGCGGGTTGGTGTAAACGTTAGGATGGTGATGGGCAGCGGGGCTGCAATAAATGGAATTAAAGGGATGGGGATGTGTGGTTTCGGTGCGGTTGTGGTTATGTTGGTTGGCAGCGGGCCTGTTGGAATGGTCTTGTTTGTGAATGAATAGTTGGTTGTGAATAATAAATAAAAAGTGGAAGAGTTAATAAATGGTGGGTAATGGTATTGGAATAGGAATGTTAATCAATGTGGTTGGTTGATTGATAAGAAGGGCTTTTTTGTGTTACTTCTATTTTGTCTATCTTGATGTGTGGATGGCAGGGATATGTTTTGTGAATTATTGGTGTGGTTAGTTGTGGATAGAAGCCCAGTAGTTAAATAAATAAATAACTATTTCTACCGAAATGTGAAAACTAATTCGGGGTTGGGTTTGTTTGTTATATGCATGCTTTGTAGTAGCAGTGTCGAGGCACATGCTCAGTTTCTCTTTATAGAAGGCATAGGTTGGGCTGTGTGGTTGATATATATATATATATATATATATATATTTTGTGTTTTATCGCACCCCACCCAGGTTGAGCACTTAGTGCCGAACACTCCCATTTTATGGGAGAGGGTGTTTTCCCCTTAGTTACTAGCTCCTTCTTACTCCTTCTCCCCTAGGCTGTGATGGAGTGAGGCGACCATACAACTAAGACTCTTCGTGTAGGTTTCTATTGGGGTGGTTATAGCCCAAGACACTTTGGGCCGGTTCTTCTGTTTCCCAAGAATCCTCGGGAAGAGGCCCATGTGTGTGTAGGCGGGATACATGGTTGTGAGGCCCAGGTGTGTGCGTGTGGGATGCGTGGTTGTGAGGCCCAAGTGTGTGCGGGCGGGATCCGTGGTTGTGAGGCCCGGGTGTGTGCATGCGGGATGCGTGGTTGGGAGGCCCAGGTGTGTGAGGGCGTGATTCGTGGTTGTGAGGCCTAGGTGTGTGCGGGTGGGGAGAGTGGGGCAGCGTCAGGATGTTCGTCGTTAGGAAGAGCAGCTAACTAAAGGGAAATGGTACGGGGTACCCAATACTCTTGTTTCTGATATACTACTACCTGTTCTGCTTGTGTTTTTGGTGAGTGTGGATGGTTAGGTTGGGTGGATAGAATTCCTTTCTAGATTTCTTCTGTTGTTCATATGGGACATTAGGATATCTCCCCACTTGTGCATGATAGCTTTAGGTTTCCCTAGTGAGTATTCTTGTATGCTCACCCTACGTTTACTTTGAGGTTTCCAGGAGGACTACCAGGGCCGTGCGAGACCCTACTAGTCAGACAGTTGGAGTTGTTGCTGTTGTTGTACCTTTTTTTTCTTTCGGTATTGTACTTTGAGTTTTCTTGTACTTGTACCTTGTTATAAAATTTTTTAAACATGTATGTGGGAATGGTTTGGATTTATTTCTATTCATTTCCCCTTTTTTCCTTTTTGGTGGTTGACTTGTCCTATTTCCCGATCTTTAAAAATATACAAAGGGTAATGCCTCCCATATTTGTGAAAAACTTATACCCTTGGTGCTAGTCGCCACCCTGGGGCCTACTGGAGGCGGGACTCAGGGGTCATTATCTCCCTTTCACCATTGCCAGCTTATGAGGGGAATCTTTGGTGGGAGGGGGTCGTGACAACACAATATTGGATCCTGGAAATGAGACACCTAAGAATGGAGTGAATTTATCAAAGAGGCTGATATCATGACTGGAAATGACTTCATTCATGTAAATTCAGGGAAACTTTTGAGTGATCATGATTCCTGCATATGAACAACCCATGATCACCCATAGATCACATGAAGGATTCCCAATGGAATTTCTGAAGGAAATGCCTCATATATTGGAAATATTGTGATACATAAATAGGATAAAACATAAAATATATAAGGAATATGAAATAATATTCTAGTATAAAGGAAAAATGTTGGAGACTTATGAGAAGAACTTATACATTGATCCTCGTGAACATTGTGTGAAATCCCATGGTCATGAAATTGCACCAGGACAAGATGTAAAAATAAAATGATGCTTTATTGGTATAATATTTATATAATACAATATACCCTAAAAACATTACACTGAGTCACATGGAATCCAATTCGATCTCTACCATCATATCATGAAACAAAATAGGTTCGTCATCCATTTCGTGCGATGTCTACAAAAAATGTCACCCGAATTATAAAGAGACAGTAGTAATAGTTAGATGACTGTCATGATAGAACCCTGATACGTAAAATGGCTCTCCACATTTCCCCCAAGAAAAGGCATCCAGATCTTGCAATGACCAATAAAAAAGCCAATGTAGATCATGCATCACCCCGCAAACATGTCTCACCGACAATTGTGACACCCTCTAGTAATATCATGTATCTTTTTGTGATGAAACATAGGAATTTCCACTAGATCATGTGACACCATCAAATAATTTCAGCTATGATAATCCAATATATTATACGGATCTCTTGTTAGTTATTTTGATGTCCTCCATAATATTCATAATTTATCATGAAATGGCCTTCTTCATATGTAAGAGTACTCGATGTCCATAAAAAACCACCTGAATCCAATTTTGGTATTTTGAATTGATTCCAATATAACCATACAAGCCCAAATGTCATACGATAAGAAAATATGATAATAAATATATCCAGAAATAGTAAGAGGCTATGTAAATAGGGAAACATTAGTACATAATCCCCTATCAGTTGTACTATGATGACTTTGATTGATTATATGAAAAGTATACATTGGACACCTTACTATCACGATATATCCAAATTAATTGTTTTAATTTTAGTCCATAGACATAATTTTATCATTATGTATAGTGATACTTATTATTTATTATCCCTTATTTGTCAATGTTAACATAGCTCAGGTTAGATAAGTGTGTGGAAATGATCATTCCGTTCACATATGGTAACATGAGTATGTATGAACAATATTATTGAACTATAATGACTCTGATTCCTTCTATAAAAATGTTATGTTTTGTTTCTTTATTTAGGATTGAGCTCAATAAGTCATTTAATTTGATGTGATTCATCTATATCTCCAGCATTTCAACCATAAGAAACCAATAATTCCCAAGTGACTATCATTCAACTCATCCATTAGATGACAATGAAATTAAATGATCTAAGATGATTGTTATTCCTATTATAACTAGGATATATATGATGCCTTCCAATAAGTCGATCTTCACATTATGCATCCATCATATGTCCTAGTACATAATCCTCATGTCCATATTCAGTGATACATGATACATTCAATCCCTTTTTTCTCACATCGATAATGAGTCATGTGGGATTAGGGTATTCCAATGGTCATATTACATGACCTGTAATATTCACCATCTTGGAAAATCTCATTTTCCCCCTAATCAGTGGAGTGATTTAACTACCCCCATACAGTGGTATCCACCTATAGGTTAGTACTTAGGGTAGTATTGTACTATTAGAACATTGCATCCTACTATGCCCCATATATGTTTCACACCTATTTGTTATTTGATTTAAAAACAGTGTCTATGTAGCCACCCATATGTCCCTTTGTATGACATTAAATTGAATGAGTTAAAAACTACATGAGTTTTCGTTATTGATATAATAAGGATATGTTGGATGAAATTTAATGAATCTATCTCATCATATACATATTGTACGCATCTTGGAAAGGGTGAAAATTATAAAGCTCATCTCTAAACATATTTGATGCAACAAATTAGTGATAATAGATAAAGATCCTTAAATACATACATATATAGTCACTAAAATATTCCTCTTTGTGTATAAATGATATTTTTTCTATTGTGATTCTTTTAGGGTAACATGTTTTTTATTGAGATTAGGATGAGATTCCAAAGCTTATAATCAATATACAATAGAGTCCCAATGTAGGAAATAATTCCCTCCCAAAAGGATGTGATAATATTGACCTATAATCCTATGTACGATAGATATTTCCTAACTATGATTGGTTTTGAAACCAAAACTCCCAACTTAAAAATGGAAAATTGGTTGGTATCATGTTATCAGTGTGAGAACTGTTTTAGTTTATTTAATAATAATAGGGTGATGCATCATCAATGACTATTCCTGAAATTTAATTCCGACAATTAATTATCTGTCCTTGATGAAAACAACTTGAATGTATTTTTCATTTTCAATTGAAATAATATCCTTGGTTATCATCCTTAAATTCAGGGACTAGAAAAAATGATATTCATATTGTAATTATATTGGATAAAAATTTGTACATATTAACTATGTATGGTTAATATAAACTAAGAAAATAGTGTATCGTAATGTTGATGTAGTAGAACATTATAGAATGTATCTATATACTAAATGTTGATATTAAAATACAAACAAATCCCTTTTGTAAAAATGGAAGGAAAAGAGACTGTTTATTGGGATGGAAAACATTATTGTAAGATAATGCATATGAAAATATAAAAATAGGATGAAAAATGAATCAATTTTTTAGATAACAGGATTTAAATATCAAAAAATATATTTATATTAGAAAACAAATCATATAAAACAAAAAATAAAAGCACATTTAACAGACCAACCTGATCCACTAAGTATACATTAAGTGTGACATAACTTAAATAATTTTTTCATATACAAAAAATGATGTAAAGTAGAAGGGAGGATATATTTCTAGTAGAGTGGAGAATAAAAAAATTGTATCAATTATTTAATAAAATAAATAGTAATAAAAGTAAATAAATATTTATAAAAAATGATAACACTAAATAAAAAATAAATATAAAATTATAGATCCAATTTTGTTATAAATGACTATAGTATATTAATAACAAAAAAAATGTCAAATACAAAAACATCTTCTGGACATTTTGTGTCTTTCTTGTTCAATTCTTACTCCATACTCAACTTCGAAAACTTCTAATATGGGGAACGTTCCCATTTACAGAACACAACCCTTGATTTCAATATGAACACCAAATATGTTGAGTAGGTTTTCATTACCAGACTCAATAGTATAGCATCAATTCATCCTTAACAATTATGAAACTATATATGTGTATAAAACAATAAAAAATATTTTTAAATAAGAATCAATCATAATGATAATCCATGCACTAAGAACCCTCCACAAACACAAATTATACATCCTTTTTTGAAATTTTAAAAAACAAATGGAAAATTTAAGGGAGTTTTTAATATTGTATATATATTCAATAATGTTAATATCCATAAAATCCCTAGGAATAAATTCCAGAAAACACAGGGTGATCATATCTCAATGTTATCTCAAGGTCAAGTCATATAGACCATCAGTACCTAATTTTTTGTTGTAGATCTTATCATTGATGATATTCATTCCCCACAATCTAAATAAAAGGTAAGATCAATCATCATCATCATACCCTTTGTTTAGAACAAACAATGACATCATGTCCTGTCATCCATCTTAATATCATCACAAATTCACATGATGTTTCTTAACATGCTCAAACACTTGGGTTATTATACCACAATGCTTCCACATTTCATGTTGGAAGCATTAATAACATAAAGAAATAGAATATTTCAACAATATCTAAGGTAAAATGGTACCATATCAAGCAAAATACTCATCATTTTGATAGGAATCAAATGATACACACATTTTACAACTAAGACATGTTATATGACACAAAAACACATATAATCATATCCTCCCATGATTAATATTAATGGAATCATATTTTTAAAAAACCAACAACATTGTGGTTTCCAATTTCAAAATAATGTTTTATCATCAATTATATCATGTATTAGAAATCTGCACACTAACTAGTATTCCGTCACCAACCATGTAATATCGAACCCAATAGTAAGCAGATCCATTACGAATGGTTATGGATGTTGAACTCAATTATGGAGAATGGGGGTTCCCCATGGTGTAGGGATATGGATGTGGATTAAATGTGAGTCGAAAAACATAAACCATTTCATAGGAAGACCTGGTTCATTATGTTTTTTTGTGTGAATATTACCCCCATGGTTAGTGATAAAACACCATAGTATAGTGGATGAACACCATGACACAAGTTAGATGACTACAATATGGATCCTGACTAATTCATACTCTTTAGTGGTGTAAATTCATGTAATATTTGATCGGGTGATTTTATTTGATGAAGAGGAACACCAAGAAACACTTTATAAGATGTTAATGTATGTACTGATCGATGAATTCCTAAATTGTGATTGTTATAATAGAGAGGAAAAAGAAAATAAAAAATAGGGTACATCCTTTGGATCAATGTAATAGAATGTGTTACCAATTACAACAATGGTGTTACATTAATATATTACATCGCAACCAGGTAACTTTCAGCAAATTCTTATATTTTGGTGTATAATAGCCAATAGTTTTCAAACATGCTTCACAGATCACACACCACTAACCTCAAACACAATATTTTCACTCACAATTCATCTCATGGATCCACCATGATTCCTCTTTATCTAAAAAATATGTTCCATAATCCATTATATTTTATTCAAATTCCATAATATAATTCTATGTAGATGATCATTATCTAATTAATCTAATTACAACATAATATCCCCATAATTTATAAAACCCAAAGGATTGGTTTTGTACCTTTAATGATGAGAATAATGTCACATATAATGTTAGGCTATATAACAAGGATGAAGGTCCCTATTATTCTATGATATCAACAATCTCATAGTGATATCATAGTGGCCTGTAAAATTTTTCTCTTACATTCATTGTTTCCTTAGATGTCCATATCATTGCAAAAGATTGACACTCAAGAATCTCTGATCAACCATATAGGACTTCAATGCCCTCCTCCTATTATTTACAGATGATATATATATTTATTCAGTGGTGATAAAAATTTTCATAACTAGAATCAATCTTTTTGACGACTCCTGAACCATGATGGGTCCCAAATCAACTGCCCCACCCAATTCATTCCAACTGACATGTGAGCTACATTGAATCCAATTTAAGCCACATATGTTTTGATATAAATATATTATGGGTAACTATTTGTTTATGAAAACTAAAAAAATGATAATTTCGCTTCCCATGATACATTATAGTATAGGATACATGATTGAATTATATATTCCAATAGAAATATAGTCCCATCACACTTCAATATATGGATAGTACACTGTACTCAATATCACCATCGTCCATGAGGAATTATGCAATACCTTCTAAAACCATGATGTAATACAAAAATCATTATATCAAAAAGATATATACGGAACTCCATCAAGGGATAAATTTTCTTCAAAATATATTTTTCACATATCCTCTTGTGAGTGTGTTTATCAGAAAAAAAGAGAAGCATTCATCAAATGCTTGGGGACCTCACAGATAGTTCCACAAATATGTGGGGTACTGGGAATGTGCATCAAAATTATCTCATGTAGTCCCATTATTACTACATTTGTATTAGATGTTGATAAATTAAACCACAACGTTGGTGATAATCATCCTTCACCCACTTAAAATTAATTCATTAAGAGATGAAAAAGATAATTTGACTCCACATCATTTAACACTAGAATAGGAGTCTGATGTCGTAAGACATATTAGTTTCAGAAGGATATACTTCCCATAAGATGTTATGGTAATATATCAGTAGATATATTATGATGGAATCATGGGAAAATACAATGTCTTTTATAATCAACATATTTTTTATCCACAGACCATCTATGAATTAGATCACCCCTATAGAGCTATTACATCTTTACAACAAACTATGTGTTAGACTCATGAGTAGTTTTAACCATGTCCATAAGTAATAATATTACCAATAAATGTGTATACTACACTGGTCCATGATACATATGTTAATCCCTCATTATGTTATACAATAAGATTAGCGAGCACCACTTTTCCTCTAATGGTCGCTTAGAATGTGCATAGTCCAATGTCATGTTACAAATAAGAGAATCTGTAACACCATATCCTTTATTGGGTGAATACACATATTCTGTTATAAAATAAATAGATACTCAAACACGAACCTATTTTATTTGTCCAACCACCTATGGAAATAGATTAAGTGAATGATCATGTAGTTTTTATAGATAATAAACATATAACCAATAAGATAGTGTCTCCCACACTATAGGGCATACACCAGAAACATGAGCCCCATGTCACATGAATAGTAAATCTATTCATGGGGTCATGAAAAATATAACCCATAGAATACTACCCATCACCATTAGTTTATAAATACTCCCATGATCACACATGATGTATAAAAATATACTATGGGTATAAAACCACTATCAAAGAGTACTAGTACTGGTGATATTGTCATCCATCTCTCTAGATCATTGAATAGCACTTAACAATGTTCAAAACACTAGAACATCAATAAACTCTACATTAGAACTATCATGGATGTTAATAGTGTTGTGAAGTCATATATAAACTATCAGTAAAACCCATATAATCATATAAATCTATTGATCTCAATCACTTTATGATGAAATATATGGGACAAGACTTCATATATATTCTATAGCACTATTAATATTCTAGTCTTAGACCCCAAAAGTACCTGGAACAATACCATTGAGTTTTCATCATGTATAGAAACCTAAATATCTCATTCTACATATAATTTCTATGAAAAAATGACATCATAATATCTATATCTATAAATTGCAACTATTACTATCCTGATAAAGGATAAATATTGTTGAACCATTTGGATACCATTAATTGATTTTAAAAAAACCATGATCCTCATAAAATCATATCTTTTCATTTCCATCTTATAGATAAACATAATATAATTAATGAAATATTGAATTATACCATACACATTAATGAAATATAATATATCATCACCCCATAAGAATGTACTTATCTTGATAAATCCCTTCATCTCTAAATCGGGAAACATTACCATGAGAAATTTATCCTCGCCAATTACATTTAAAAATGGGGTATAAACAGGGGTTGATAACAATGTATGGTATCTACCTAAATGTAAACTCTAATTCCAGAAGTTATTCATGAGATATTTTCTATAAATACATCATTATTTATATCATTATGTAGATGAAAAACAAGAGTTGGTTATTACAAATCATACTGAAATGGCCAATCCCACAATCTTGTTTTTGATCATCCAGATAGACTCATGGATGATCAAATTGTTTCTGCTCCTAGTCCCTGATATATGATCATGATGAACTTATGACCATTCTATGAGATGAATGAAAAATGTCACTAATAATAATTTATGCGATCTTGTAAGATGATAAACCAATCACTGTTATGAACCAAATTGAATTTCATCATCTCAAATATAAATAATTACCACATATTTGAATAACTAGGGAAAACTATTATAAATTCTATGAATTTTTGTACAAGATACAAATTAATTCCCAATGGTGTATCATGGATGAGTAACTCATATTATAACCTTACTTGAAAGTCATTTATAGTATCATCTTGTTTAGAAATGATTAACGGTGATGAAGCAGCATAATAAATGAATTAGATAAAGTGAAAGTGATCAAAACAATAACTAAATGGCTAGATATCCCCTCCCCATCATTTTTTTAAATTGATAAAATAAATAAATACACAGTGTCCTTGGTCCCTAAAATGTCCATAATGTTTCTTCCATTTGGAATTATGAACCCTGGATAAGATCTCTATCATATCACATGGATTGTTTTCAAATTTTTCCCCATTAACTCTTGATGACGAGATCATTATACCATTGAGAAAAGATGATTCATATGTATTTTCAAACCAAATCTGTGGTATATAATCGCATTTTTTGTGTATGTTGTATGATAATTCCTCAACTACACATAGTTATACCACTAGGAAACTACATCCCCCATAAGAGGTGTTGAAGATCCTATGATCAACTCAATATTTATGTCATTTCTATAGAATGGTTTGTATACCTTTATCATACATCATCAATAGAAAAAATGTTGTAGTAATGAGTGAAATATTTGTTAATGTGACTCCATGTGATGAATGACTACTTCCCAAATATTCATCCCATAAAACCTTTTCAAATATTTTTTCCTTGATAAGAACATTGATGTGCATCATTAGGTTAAAATGACCGACATAATGTATGAGATATAGTTGATGTCCCATATCATAAAACAAATCCTTCTAAATAGTGTTCATTAAAAATAAATGTGAAATTCCTTTTTACCTTTTAAACTAGTCAATGAATTTGGGGACAATCATGTTACCTTTTTGAATCATTAAAAAATATTTTGGCTCTATTGCATCCATATTTTTATAAAATAAAATCTCTTTTGATAGCGTACATGATGCACTACATCGATATTAATAGTACAACTAAATATTAATTTTTAAATGATAACATTATAACCTAAAATTAAGATAATAAAGAATAAAAATTATTAAGTAATTTTTAAATATATTGTTTACGCATGTTTATATAGTAATTCATTGGTTATCTTATTAATTTAAAATAGAAATAAAAATCAATTGAATAATTTTTTTATAAATAACTATTTAATTGTGAATTATTATATCTATATTATAAACCTATCTCTATTTTTGGATAATATTAATGAAATATAAATTCAATAGGATGTTTTAAATTTCTCATATATTTTTTCGATACATTATATATAAACGAAATCAATTTTATGAATAAAAATAGTATTTTTCCAAAAAAAATCTACTACATTTATTATTGAATACATTTAAAATCATATTTACAAAAATTTATATGTTAATTTTAAAATAAAAATCATTTTTGGAATAAGGACATAATAGATTACTTTTGATAAATTATTGGTAATTTTCCGATGAATTTTTTTAAGGAATAGTTAATATTACTGAATTTTATTTCAAAACAGAATTTTCATCTAATTTAATTATATATATATACATATATTAAATTATATTATTTTAAAGTGTAATTAGACTATGAATTTATGATCTAAATAAATATAGGTTATTTAAATCTAGGGAAATTTGTGATTTTTAAACATGAAACAAAACCATGTTTGTTTTAAAAAGATTTTGATTTATAAAAAATGGATACTGAGTATAAGTGACTACATTGTAATATTTAATTAGTTAATTATAATTTAGGGCCTAATTATTAACGATATCATCCAGAAAATATCCTCAACATGAAATCATTACATATGTCAATAATGTGTAATGTTTAAATACATGTTCTTATAGAGGGAGTCAAAGGTTCGTTTAGATAACATTAGAGGTTAGGGTTATATTTATCCATAATATACAAGTGGAATATAATTATAAAAGATACCTTGTTAGGAAGATTAATTTATATTTTAGATAAATTGAATGTTTTTGAGTTATAATGAATATGTATATATCAGTGTTTATCATCCTCATAAGATAATATAAGATGATTTTATTAATATACTCACACTGACCATTTTTGTTTTATTAAATAGATGGATTCAGCATGCGCCAATGTAAAAATGGATGTGAAAGAAACTTTATTTCTTCTATAAATTTTAAACTAAATGAAATAGGAAATGCAATGAGAACAATTGTGGTTGTTCTACACAACAATATTGAGTCATGATTAATTAGTTGTGCATGGGTGGTTTTTAAAATACAACATTATGAGAGAATTGAATCCCTGTGGATTTTCAGGTAATGATTATAAAGTTATGTGTATTAAATTACATATGTGTCAAAGATATTATAATAAAAAAGTAGAAAAACGTTTTAAAGTTTTTAGAAAAGTTTATATATGTGGTAATGAATGTCATAATGAAGTATCCTTCCCAAGAGAAAAATAACCATTCAATTAACTCCAGGAAAGGGAAAATATTTTGTTCCATGTAATGAATTGAATGTTTTAAACAAGGTGAGTATGATAATTTTTAAAATAGAGGTAAAA
Organism: Viscum album; assembly: GCA_963277665.1. Lineage (NCBI taxonomy): Eukaryota > Viridiplantae > Streptophyta > Magnoliopsida > Santalales > Viscaceae > Viscum > Viscum album. Next base: position 7,755,424 of record OY728129.1, read on the forward strand.
TAATGAATCTATTGGAACTAAATCTTTATTAATGAAAAAATATATGTTTAGAATACGTAATTTTATTACAGTTGGCGACGAAGAAACTAAAATTAAAATATCAATGATGTGAATAATTTCACGGCTTAATTTATAACATTATTGAATCATTGTATGTGATTCATGTTTTTTGGATTTAGGAATTATATATTGAGGAATATGATCTAATATCAATGTGATATTACCATGAATCATTTTTAATTATTAAGATGTATATATTTTACGACATCATGAGATGTGTTAAATCAATGGATGATGCAATTTTTATATGTATCTATGGTCTTCTGATGATGAGATTACATTAGATTTTTTTTATTATGTATAACCCAGAATATAGTTATGTTAATATTTTATTCTAGGAAAAATTGTCATTTATTATTTAGACATCGTTAAATTGAATGAATAACCTTTATAGATTATATGATCTTCTACTTTTATGTAATTATGATATATTTCATTTGGACATGAAAAATGAAATACATGCGATAAAATTTATGATGTAAATATTTTTTTGACATTATCATATTTTTTCAGTGTTTTAAGAATAATTTAATTTTTTATGTAGGAAAACACCCATACCATTTGACATCCTATTCTACCATACATGTTTGTATGAACTTATCCCACAACCGAAGTGCAACATGGCATTATCACATACCACTAGCCTAAAAAAATCTATTTCTAGAATGAATTATTCTTCTTATTTAATTGAGTAGATCGAATAATAATGTGTTGATGTTTATTCAAATAGATATCCTTGATAATAGAACGTGATTAGGGAATTAATTGATAAATGTTTGTTCGGATAATGTTGACAATTTTGGGAATCGTATATGACTAAGGTAAATAGAATAAAATTTCATTTTATTTTTTAGTAACGACTGAATTTTCTTATTTTGGGATCTATGATTTTATTTTAGATATATTTTGATTTTATTTATTTATGAAAACTGTTAACATGTCATGAATATTATAACAAAAATCACATATTTTGTCTGAGATATCAATAATAATTTAAATTCAGTGAAAAATGTTAAAATTGAACTTGGAAGTCGATGTTATCCAATACATCTATATTTCATGTTTCATGTTTTTTTTGTATTATTTTGAGGAAATATAAAGACAATTATTTTTTGAATGGCCTACGTTGATGTTGGGGTTTTACTATTTAATTTTAGAGATTAAAAGTGTTTTATCATCATACATTAGTCTATTATTTTTTGGAATGGACTTATTGTGTGGTAACATAGTTGGTTTTGGATAAATTATCATGAACAATCATATATATAGTTCATATTTTTAGGAAAATGATATTTTTTATAAGTAGATTGAAGTGCTTCAGGTGTGATCAAAACAACTAGAATACTCATCATTTGGAGAAAATGATAAGTTTTATATGGAAATTGATTAATGGATGTAACAATAGATTCCATATATATATAATTTCTTATGGTATTATTTGTTGTAGAAGTAGAATTAATCAATTCTATGACAATGACCATAAAACTAAAATGTTATTATATTCCAATACATCAAAGGAAATCAATTGACATTTAAAAATTCAAAGTTATATATTTTTTGGTTTTGTAAATTATCTTTAAAAGTATTTTTATCATTATATATAATATTTTATGGGATACGTTTTCTTCCATATCCATTTATTCCTATATGGAACTGTATTATTATTTTTAAATAATTTAATCAGTCTACTTATCTTTCTTTCTTTTAATGTCATAGATTTATTAATGTTTTTTTTGATGTGGGATTTTCATAAAGGTATTTTGAAAATTAATACATTTGTTTCCAATCCCAAATTAAATTTTATAGGTTTTTTTTTAAATTGAAAAAGGCGTAACATTCATATTTTTAAGAAAGAAAGGACATCCTTGATAGTATACATGATATGCTAAATCGAGCTTAAATGAACAACTAAATAATATTATTTAAATATTAAAATATTGACATAGTATTTGGAATGGATGTAATGAAAAATATTAACTAATTTATCAAAATATGGTTTACAGATGTTTATATAGTGATTCATTTGATACTGAATTAATTTGAAATGGAAAAATTCAAATTATTATAAAGGGCGTATTTTCATAAAAAATATATAAATAAGAATACTTATGTTAATAAAATAATATTATCACAATTTCTGGATTATTTTACGAAAACATAAACTCAATATGATTTTTACAATTAAGCGTATATGTAATATTAACAAGGTATCACAATATAATCAATTTTATACATGAAATAGTGAATTTTAAAAAGAATTTTTTACCACTTTTTGATGGAGAAACCATGTCAAATCTAGTGATTACCGTGTAAAAAGTTATATTTTATCAAGAAAACATCTTATTTGGATACAAGACATGAAATTTAACATAGGATAAATTGTAGGTATTTTTTCTAATGATATTAATTGTTAATTGAATAGTGAAAAATACTACATTTTCAGTCATAATTGATTTTTTTCTAATTTACATATATAGATAGATTATCCTTTTAATTGGTTTTAAAGTATAACTAGTGTAAGGAACTAGCCTTATTCATTGCATAATCATGAATTTAATTGATAATTCACATTGAAGATATTTTGAAGTTTAGATTTTTAATGAATTAGGTCATATCATTTACAAAACAACATGAATATTACATGTAGACTATTCTAAAAAGTATCAATTTTTTTTCATAAAATAAAACTCTTGAAAAAATATTCATGTTATGTTCCTTGTTTTAGACATCATGACATTTCCATTATCCCATCCTTGACCCAATTCATCTTTATGTCTTATGAAAAACATTTCAAAACATAGTATGAGAATAAAAATATCAGTAAGGGTTATAAAAAAATGAATGAAAACATTATTTCATCATTACATACATAACATATTCTCTTTAACATACCACATTAAATCATAAGATTTATGAATAACACATAGAAAACATAACTCATAAAGGTAACTTGTGGCATCCATATCATACCTACATTGTAGTTATCACATCTACGTAGGGAGATACATTTGAAATACCCATCACATTATATTCCATAAACCTATAAGGACAATCATTAATATTAACCAATCCATTGAAGAGCTATCTTGGGCTCACCAATCCTAGGATTATCATTGAACCATCCGTATACATAAAAAATTCGCAAGAACCATAACATATTAATAACACATAAAATAAACATAAAGGAAAGATAACATTTCCAGATTCTAATCAAAATATATAATTTAAATATATTGATATAACAAGTCCATTATCGAAAACATTTTCAACACCAAAAAACCTAAAAGTGTATGTGGTATTTATTTTCATTTTAAATACATTACAGCTTGTTAAGGAATCCAATGATCAAATAATACTTATGGCAGCTGAAAGGCCATTGTTACGACAAACGTTAAAAAGAAACATTCTTTTTTTTCATTTAGTAAAACGCTTGATAGAAAACTATTACCATTGAATGAAAAGAAAATTCCAAGGTTCTTATAAAGTGTATAATATAAAATCATCTATTAAAATAAAATATGGCTCAATGAAAGGAGATTGAGACGATGTCCATTACTAAGACGATATCCTTAGATTAAGAATAAATAAATTACATAATTATGTGTGAAAAATATAAATACACCAAATATAAGTGGATATTAAGTGTAAATCAATTAGAGGTTATTTAAACATATTAATAGAACAACATAATCCTGATTTAGATATTTATCCATAAAATTGAAATTGTGTTCAGATGTTTTCTTATAGAAATTTGATAGCCTAATGGAATCACTTTAAAATTCAGAAAATAATTTGATGTGAGATAAAATGATATCTCATACTATGGACATAAAATTTAAATCAATAAATATATCAAAGAACATATCCCAACATAATATGTTATCAATTAAAAGTCATAAGAAGATGATGTCTGTAAAAAATTAGAGGGTGAAACGTTCCCTTAGAGATTTGGTAATATACGAAACATACAACCCATGAAAGAAAGATCACACAATGAATTTTTAAATACCCATACATTAAAGTTTATTACACAAAGAATACATTCATTGTTAGTATATCCACCTCAAAAAAAGGAAATAGTGGCTAATATATCATGAATCTCACGTGGATAAAAAGTGAGATGAAAAGCCTTTACCACCTTGTAATCAATGGATTTGTATGAGAAAAAGGTCATAAAAACCAAATGAATAAAAGAATAACATGAATATAAATAGAATCAAGATAATATATATCCAATGGTAGTACACAATACACCACATGCTATAAATTAGCGATGAATGATGGAAATCTCATGGAATTAAAATTGAGATATGAAATCCCTTACCTCGTGTCAAACTCGACTCGTATGTTCCTTGTTCTTCATGGATAACAAAAATAAGTTAATTTCAACTTTCTTCATAAAATTTTCAATGGTTATTATTACTTTTATCTCAGTTATTACCTTGCAATAATAGTTAGTTAATTCTTTGATTTCCTATTGGACGTATTTTCGATTTCGAAATTAGAGATAATAATTAAAATGTTTTAATTACATATTGTCCATGAGTTCAAAAAATGTTTTTCTCCAGAATGATATTAATAATCTTGATATCATATAATCATGTATATAAATTATATATATGTTTTTATAACAGTACAAAACACTTGGATATAAAAAATGAAATGCACCGTTCATGGAGACGATACGTCGTGCGTACTTATGAACACTACTTCCATTTCTATTCAATATTTTAATGGAATTAAAACATAATTATACATATGTATATTATAATTATAGTATTGTATAATTTATAATATCATTAAATACATTATTTATACATCCCACAAAAGGAATTAACGAGTCATAAAACTTTGAGGGGGTGGTTGTCAGCACTTCCAAAAATGCAATTATCCAGTTTACCTATTATGAAAACCATAAAGATATTCTATAAATGAAAAATACATAAGCATAAAGAAAACATAAATATAATATATATCATATATAAATAATTTTTCATCATATTGGTCACCATGATAGGTGGTATTAGTTAATTGAACAATCAACGTTTCATGAGGTGTTAGTTTTCCATCCACAGAAACAATATATTCTTTACCCATTAGACGAAGGTGTTTGAAAGTGACATTTGTATAATAATCCTAAGGAATTCTTAGTATATTTTACATACTGGTGTGGTTATAAAATATATAAATAAAAATAGTTTATGGGGTTGGATAAGTAAAATAAAACAAAAGAACATAAGAAATATTTTACCTTTATGTCGGGTAACTACCATTGGTTTGAACCGAAAGGGTTTTTTCATGTGCTTTATATATATGTTAAGTAATCTAGGACGAAAATAAGGATCATGGGAGCTTATTAGAGTGGTATTTGTATGATCCAAAGGCTTGAAAAGTGTGAGACTATAACTAGAAGTGAGGGATTTTTATAAGGGAGAGAAGGGATCTTTAGGAACGTTTAAAATAAATATATTATTATAAACTCATCTTCAGTTTGAAAAGGTCAAAAAATTGTTAAATTCGAAGTTAAGATGACTAATGGTATAAATAAAACCATCCAACAAGAATTTTACAGGTTTTTGATATTTTTTTAATATTTATAATTTTATATTTTTAAATCATTTATTAATGAGGTAAATAATGTATCATTATTGTGTCATAAATAATTTATTTTATACAATATCCAAAAATTATAAAATAAATACAATTATGTATAAAATATTTTTACCTTTATAATGGATATTTATATTTGAAAAGGTAACTTATATAACCCCATGTAAAAATTTATTTACTAAAAGATATATTTTTAGTCATTTTATCTTTACTTTCAATTAATTAAAATAATGTGTCATTATTCCTCCATTGTGGCTCCATGGGGTCGCAAAATCGACCCAAGGATTCCTTTGGTCGGAAGTGTATCGTCAAATAGAATTTGGACACATTTTAGGATAATTAAATATTATTATAATATTATATTTTACCCTTATGTATTATATTTACCCATTATTCGTGGTAAATAAAATATTTACTGAAGTATATATTTAAAATGTCAAAAAATAAAATTACCTATCTACAAAATTTGGACATACTAATTCCAAATATGTATACAATCTATCTAAATTCAAAAAAACATAGAAGTGGTAGAAATTAATTTAAAATTTATTTCAACTATCAAAACAAACAACATGCTTTTAAGAAATAATAACTACCAACAGATTTAAACTTGTTTTTGTACAATTTCAATGTAAAATTAAATCCAATGTCCAGAAATGGATTAAATGGTAAAAATATATTCCAATTACACTTTATAACAAAATAAAAAGATACTCTTACCTTATAAATAATCTATATTTAATGGAACTTTTGAATTAAAATACAGCATTTTTCACAAATTATTAAAAATTGAACATTATGAGAAAAATAAAAAACATTCCCAAGTAAATTATGATGTCCAGAATCTGAAGAAGAAATTTATTTTGTCAAATAGGACATAAAAAAATGACCAAAATTAGATTTAACGAGGGTTCTCTATCAAAAGGCAGAAAATTAACCATTTAATGAATATTAGAGTATTTATGCTTATATTTATTCATATATTAAGCCTCAAAATTTTATAGGATAAATGTAAAAATATTTTAAAAACATGTATAATCATATTGTAGTTGGTTATATACATTCTTGCAAATACATCGGTTAGGCCATAACTATCATTAAAAATAATATTATTATATTATTAGTGTGAAACTTATGATTTCAAAGAAACCAATTGTTGTGTATCCGGTATGCCATCAAACATTGAATCCCCTTTAGAGTTAAATTAATACTTAATATAAAAATATTAATAAATATTAAATTTTAATGTTCATTATTTACCAAGGATGTAACAATTATTCTAATATTTCATCCGTTAATTTAATATTGGTAATTAAAATTAATATAATTTTATGATGTTTAAACATGAAATAAATCCATGTTTTTTTAATTTTTTCATACAGAAAATGGTTAATAAAAAGAACTGACTAATTTATACTATTTAAGATGTTAGGTTTGAATTATGGCCTAATTAGCTAAATATAAACACCTAAAAATGTCATCAATGTGAATTAGTAAAATTACTCAAAATTATGTAATTTTAGGAATTTTTCCATGTAGTTGGGACATGGTTCAGTACATTATGAATGTATTACACGTGGATGATCAATTTCAATCCATACATGTAACACACTGTAATTTTCTTATAGGACTCATAGACGTACATCATCATCATGTGGGTCCTTGAAACATGAATGTCACCAGAATCACCTGACCATTATCATATGACATCAATCACATTAATATTAAATCAATATATTCTATCTAGACCACTACGTCATTGGGATCATAATTACCATAAAATGATAATGAAGTTGGAGCTTCAAATCCAATTCATGGTCGTTTATAGTCATCTCAGTAGTTCATCCCTAACAAAGAACTTTATAAAAATATCCTAAATAAACATTATTTATTTATTAAATCATTTGTGATAGTGTATAAAAATGTTGGGGTACATATAATTATGTCACGTGTTGGTGTATGTGAACATCCTGTGTTACCATAGCTGGTAGTCCCATAAAACACCTCTGATGTGGAATCTCTAGAATGTGAATTACAATATAAACATAAAAATTCCAAAATATTCAATGGGATAGAATAAGGTTTTCATATGAGTCTACCCTCATACCATGGTATATATATCTGAGAACAATATTCTTTCTCAGTCCCATCACCATTGTGCCATTCATCATATACAAATACATTAATGATATAATACTCATTTCAAAGAATCCACTATATTAATGATATTTCACTACATCCTAGAAATATATATATATATATATATATATATATATCACACAAAAATATTACACTGACTAGATTATATATATCAAGGAATTTAAATAACAAACTATAATGAATCACAACAACATGTATACAGATATATGGCTTCTGAACCAACATGTATAGTCAATACGTATCATTGACCCTAAAATCTTATAAAATATCATGATCACTACCCATTATGAATTAAATTAGCAGTATCCATAAAACATAATTTCCACCTCATTTTTTGATCTCATAGGTATAGTATGTAGTTCTATACATGAAATGACATTATTCCCCTACCCGATTCCCAACCAACAAAACTCATTTATACACTATCCCAAAAAAAGAATGATAAATTCCATATTAGTTAATCATTATCTTCTATTACTATTTTTAGCATCCCAAATCAAATAATATATTCTATTATTGTTTTTACATAACCTCATTCGTGACTAATCATTCATAAGAAGCTATCAGCTCGAAGAAATCATCAATGGTTGGCAACAGGGAGAGTACACACTTCATATAAAGACATATAAAAATATGTACTTGTAATAAAAATAAATAAATTATCAGAAAAAAAGTAATCAAATAAATAAAAAACATGTAATAAAATACCACTCAATGTGGTAGTCTTTTTCGGAGTTTATGAATAAGATTAATAATGAATAGTGAGAAATACATTAAAATAAAATATAATTGTGCTAGAACCCAATAATTGTGGAGTGATGTTTAAGATAAAAATTTATATATCAATGAATGGATATTTGAGTCATCAATGTCCCTTATGGGAAACATTTACCATAAGAATGAATGATTTTAAAAATTATTAAAATGATAAAATATAATAATTTAATGAATTAGACATAATAAAATAAAAAGGATGAACATGCCCAAAATATATGATATAATTTATAGACAATTACCTTAATATAGTGAATGAATATTGGGTTACCAAATACTGTTAAAATAGTTGTAAAACACAATAAACATAAATTAAAATAAAAGAATGAGAATTTGATAATTATAACCCATAGATTTCAATGAACTAATAAATATAAATTTCAAGGGATAGTAAATCAATAGAACAATATTTTAAATGTATAATGATCTATAACATGTTATAGGCATTAGTGAATTAAAATAGATAAAATAATACATTTTCTGTAACATATTAATTAAAAACCATACAAGAGGGAAAATTTAATTGAACTTTAAAAAATTATAAAAAGATTAATCATTGTATAATATATCAAATATATACTATATACTCATTATTAATGAAATTGGAAGTATTATTCAAGACATGTCTAAAAATATTATATTATGATGAAAAAAATATTCCATGTAAGTGGTATTCCATGCACGCATACAATATATAAGCCTTGGAATATCATAAATTTATATTATATATTATTATATGAATATTTATTACATTACAATATCTCATTCCCAGGGAACACAATACTTTATTGACTTTAGAAACATGGAATTCACAGTTCTTAACTCAGGAATGTGGTTCAACACCTCCCATTGATATCTTCCAATTAATAAACATATAAATTATACAATACATAAGAAAATTAGTCATAGCATTGGAATGGACACATAAGAATGGATGAGATAATATTGTCATAAAGTGTAAGTAAGGGATATATAAATAAATATCACGACAATAATGGTATGCGAACATGAGAATAAAATTTGATAACCAGTACTTTAATATCAATGGTCATAATCTGTTCCACAACAAAAATATTATAATTTCATCCGACATGAATTAGAAGTGAATTTTTAGCAATATCCATGAGATAATATCTTTCGTATAAAACAGAAAATTTTATAATACATAAATTCATAAAAATAATTTTTTTTAAGTCAAGGATCACTACCATGTATATCATATTTGAATGTGATTTCCACCCCCAAATTAATTATAATAGTAAAGGATCACTCCAAAACCCATAATATCAAAAAAATTCCTTTATTGAATAAATATCACTCCCCATTTTTTACTTATATATATCCTGACATAGAAATAATTACCCAATTCAATTGGGGGATATATAATCCCCACAGATCTCAAAAGGTAAACCATTTTTATGTCTGAAAAATAGTTATAAAAAAATCTCATTAAAAATAAATTTCTTACTAATGGGTTATAAAAACATTTAATTTTTTCATAACATAATGAAAAGTGAAAGGTTCAATAATATTTATTTCATCATTGAATAATCCATGAAAAGTATCGTGTTTTAATATAATTTTACCATTTTATTACAATTTGAAGTGAAATATGATCCATAAATATACTATCAATATAAAAATAAACCATGAAGAGTAATAGTAAAAATTTTATCCTTTATTCATATCCCTATCAAAAGAAAAATTACGTCATATGATTTCATCTTATATAGAAAATTATTTTGAAAAGGAACATGTAACATTTCTGGTGTAAAATATCATTATATTGAAGATAACTATTAAAAATAAAAACAACTTGTTATCCTTATTGAATTATATTTTAAAGAATATAACATAATAAAAATTTACATTATTCATAAAATATAATAAAAAATATATTCAATTAAAAAACAATTTCACATTGAAAATGTTTTATAAAAACATAAATTATTTTCTATAGGCATTAAATTTTTAAATCATTTATTAAAATATAGAAATTTTACTATTATTAATGATAAAAATTATATTGAAATTATAATTGATGACATCTATGTGATTATATAAATCAATTATCATACATGAAAATAGAATATATTATTCATGTTGTGTGTTAAAAATCAATGATTCATTTCAAATTTACGATAAATCCCAAAAAAATGTTTGGAAAATGAAATAAATATTCCACTTAAATATATTATAAAAATTAAAATAAATGGTTACTAATTACAATGAAATATAATTGTATTAATTATAATGAAATTCCAAAAAATGTTTTTATAATACATGGTTATGGATGATAATGTGAATTTAAACGATGATATAAATAAAGATTATTTTTATCAAAAAACAAATTCGTCATTATTTTATTTTATAATGATTTTTAAATGATACAATTAAATTAAAATATAATTAATAAACATAGTAGAAGAAATATATTGTGTATCATAGTATAATTATCTTATCATTCCACCATTTTATGCATAATGTGGAGAAATATAGTGAAACGATGACATCTTAATAGAAACCCGTAACCAATATGATAATAGTAAATCATAATCCCCATAAAAGAATAAAATTAATTTAAATATACAATATCATGATATAAAAATGAATTTAGGATATTAAATTTAAACATGTATTGATATATACCACATATAAACCATTATATGTGCATAACATAATATATGTCTCAAATAATGAAAATTGAGAAAACAATCCATTGCTACTAGGGAAGCATTAGAACCATAAGTCCCCTGAAAGGGTAATAAAACAATTATGTAAAAATACCCAAAACATTAATGGATATCATTATAAAATAAATTAATTTATAATAAATATGCTACATAAATGTAATACATGATGAATATGCCATATCACTAAATGAAAAATAATAGTGATAATGATATCCCATAACGTATGTCTCATCTTATTTAGTACTCATTTGGACATTATATATAATATTTTTAATTACTATAAATATATTAATGATCAAGACATATATATATATATAATAACATTTATAATGTAATTATGTCTTTTTATTACCTGTTTATTTAAAATTCCATTTAAATGACACATTTCAGGTAATAACCACTTTATATTCCTTATATGATTTTATATGTTGTTTCGGGTAAAAATAATTAGATAAGGTATAAAAAAATTACTTCATCATAATCATGGAATAATTATAATATTTATACCTTAATTACAGTTTTAATATAAATCATGAATTATTATTTTAAAATATGATTAATGATTTGTTCGTGGAGACGGTAAGTAGTACCTACACATGATCAATGCTTTTTCTATTCAAATAACATTATGATATTTCGGGAAAAAATATTTTATAATTATATAATGATCATTATTTCATAAATAAAATATATCTTCTATAAATATTATTATAATTAACATCTATGTTGTGTGGTGAGGGAAAGAGAGTCACATTTCATCCTGAAGGTGATAGTCTATACGAACATGAATAATATTAACATCAATCAGTAACTAAATCAAAAAATGTAGTTGATATATTATATTTCAAGAATTATATTTAATAATTATGACTTCAAAATCCCATATATTCATCCTCATTATCTTTCAGGTAAAGAGTTAGGGAAAACAAATGACATCGCATGAGGCGGTAGTATATCATACACATGAGCGACGTTTTCTTATCCCTTACACAATGGAATGTAAAAAAGGTAAATATGATATAATTAATAAAGAGTTATAATTATTTTATAAATAACTAGAACATACATTAGAACTGTCATCATTCCAAACTGATATAGTTGGTATTGGAAAAATGGATGTCATTAGTTATCTAGGTGGTAGTCATCTATACACATGAATGATGAATTAGGAGCCCATTATTAAGGGTAGGGATGATTTTTGTTTATAACAATAACATAACATCATATAGAATTTTTTTTACAGATGATCCAATATCACCATGGTTTAATAACATTAGATGTATGTGGATGATTAGATAAAATAAAAGAACTCATTGAAGAATGTTACATAATATCCTCGTAAACTTTTTAGGTCACAAAAAGCCTTCATTATCCAGCTCTGTGAAAAAAATATTAATTGTTAGATTATATTAGGGATGTTGGTTAGTTTTATATATACTTATTAAATGATATAATTTTGTATTATGGTTTGACGTAGAGTGATTTTTTTGTCCCTTCATAAGTGAGGCGAGTTCCACACAATTAATTTTTTTAAAATTAAAACTAGGTAACCACTTTTTTATCATGAAATAGGTCCCAAAAATAGATTATTCTCAAGAGAAAATACATTATATGGTAGATATATGTCCTGATAATATATTTTATACATGGTACATGGTTAGTTCAACCCATGTAATTTTAGTTTAACCCCATGTATCCCTATTTTTTCCATGACCATGGAAATTAAAATTAAGTTTTTATATCATTAATTTTAATAAATATTCAATTTAACATGATTAAAAAATATAAATTATGATGATTAAAAATATGAAATATATTTTTCTAAATTAAATAAAAATAATTGTAATATTTAAATTTTAAATTAATCTTGTAGAGGTGACGAGAAAGTAGTGTTTCAAAAGGGAAATGATCAAAATATTACAATATTATTTATCTCATTTCAACATGGAATTTATTAGAGTGACCTTAAATTTTATTAATATATATAATGGATCTATTTTCAACTGAAAACCATGTTAAAATATATTATAACAATATATATATTATAAACAAATAGGTATTTTCAATTTCAATAATGAAATTTCTATTATTAATCTAAAAATTATTCCACTCACAAAGAATTTAAAATCTAACCACAGTATAATTTTTATATTTATATTTTGTGAATTATTTTTGGTTTTTGAATTACATTTTCTAAAAGTTAATCAAGTTCAATTGAAAAAAAACTCATATAGGTGGTGAAAATGTGGACTTTGATGAAAATAATTTGAATGAAAAATGGGATTCTATATTAACTCTATTTTTATATATAATAATAATATATAAACAATAAATTAAAATTTATTTTTATAAAGTTTATAACATTAATTAAAGAATTAACTAATTTGAGAATTATTTAATTAATGAAAATTCAGAAATGTTATGGACTTTAAATAAGTTCTCATAAATAATATTTTAACCGAAAAATAAAATTACACCGATATAAAATATAAAGTAAATAAAAAATTAATTAATTGGATTATATTTTACAAAAAAATATAGATGTTTTATTTAAACATAATTATATATTTTAATTTATTTATTTATTGACATGAAATGATACCTTTACAAAAATTTGTTTTTTTAACTATACATTGAGAAGTAATTAGTTTTCAAGAAATTAAAAAATAGACTATGTTTATGTTGATACTATGAATTAAAAAATGAAATTAATTTTATAAATTATATATTCTAAAATATTCATAGAAAATATATTAAAATTTTACATTAATTAAATGAATATTAAATTAGATGAATTCTGTTTATTTTTAATATAATTACATTAAAATAATTGATTTGTTTATTTGGTAATCATTTATAATAAAATGAATATGGAGTGTGAAAATTATATATTTTAATTTATTTATTTAATAATATTAAACCCCAATAATTTATGATATAATGTATAGTGATCATATTTAGAAAAATAATATCTCATAGTATACTAAAGCACTATGCCATGTGTCATACATGAAATTGAAAAAAATTTATGTTCCATGTAATCCATGATATAATATAGGTTATATATTTAGAAATATAAAATGATTAATAGATTTATTTTAATAACATTCAGAAAATATCAGGATATTATATTATCGACCCATTAAAATGAATTCCAACCTCAAAATTTGTCTCTATCATCAATGTTTCATCATTTTATAATTCCATCATATAAAACCACATTGTCCAAATTAATAATAAAAAATCTTGTAAAAAGGAAAAGTTAGAAACGTAAAGGTAACCGTAAGTATATCATGACTATATTGAAAGAAAATATACATGATGGTTTTTTCAACGAATAAAAACATAATAATTTATCGAGAGTTATAGATTTTAGTGATCAGATAAACATTGGTGATCAATATATGGTTAATAAGAAAAAAATATTAATCCAAATTTTTGTGAAAATGGTCATCAATGACAAAAACAATATTGTGATAATTAGAAAAACATTTTATTTATATAACATTCATAACGTTGTGATATTTTCATGAGAATAAATACATTCCTAATGTCATTCCATTTCATAGGTAATTATCATTCTTTTTTTATGAATCGATAAATTTACACTTCATATCATATACTAAGTGAATATTTTTTAAATTCTGTATAACAAAATAAGATTTATAATATATGAAAATTTCATTCCTTATAGAATTTGTGATAATAAAAAACAAAATGGTTAAAATATTTTTTGAATTAATATTCATGTGAGGAAATAGTAAATAATATCTAAAAAATCATTCAATATTTATCATTATCATTCCCAAAAAAATGGGTTATATTATAGCCCTTTCAAAATATAAAAATTATAAATAGGGTCAATAAATTACTCAAAATCAACATTACAATAGTACCCCAATTATTTTACAATATCTCTTCATTATACCAAAAAAATATATGTGAATTACTTACTAATATACATTTTACATTAGTACAAAATCCTTTTTTTACGTCTGTTGTTTTTTTATTTTTTACGTCGATTTTTAAGCAACGTTATTGCGAGCGACGTTAAAAATATTATTTTTTTAAATCGGTTATTTAATAACCAACGTAAAAAAACTGGTAATATAGTTTTTAACGTCGGTTTTTAAAAAACCGACGTGAAATACTTTCTGGAAACTTGTGATAAAAGCCATTTTTTACGTCGGTTTTTGAAAAAACAGACGTTATATGTCATTTTTTACGTCGGTTATTTAATAACTGAGGTTAAAAGTTATTTTTGACGACGGATATTAAATAACATACGTAAAAAATGTTTACTATCTTGTAGAAAATTTTCTATGCTTTAATTTGACAAGTCATAGTGCTCAAACAGATTTACATATCAAAATTTATGAACATTAGATGTTTGATATTTTTTTCAAGGAAAGATTGAATGAGCAAACCGTAACTTCATATTAGAAGGAATTATTGAATCCATAGGGGGATTTTTAGTTTTATAATGATATAAAAAATCATCCATCATTATAATAAATTAACAATCGATAAATGGTATATCAATTAAGAAAACTACTCATAGAAAATATAAATCTTGGGAAAATAATTACAAATACCTTGACGAAGTCACAGAAATAAGAAATCGTTGATTGATGTTGAAGATAAAACAAGTTTATTCGGTGGAATGATGATGTTTGAATGAAATGATCATAAAATGGTATATCTATTATGATAAAAAATCATAAAAACCATAAATCATGGATGTATGATTAAATATACCTTGAGACGATCGCGAAAAGAAGAAATAATTGATTCACATGCGAGAGAAAAAGAGTAGATTTGGGGGAACGATAATGGTTGAAATAATTGATCGTCAAATTAAGTTGGGTGTATAATGGAATCATATAATTTAAATTCTATGAGAAAACAAGGTATTAAAAATTTTAGGCGGCAATTCAAAATTTTGATGTCGCGATATAAAAAAATTGAAATTTCGCGTTCGTGGGATGTTAAATATATCATTCACATTGGTTTTATAATAACTGACTTGAACTGATATTATAATTTTCACGTATTTTTTACGTTTTTTGTAACATCCCAAGTAAGTAATGAATAATATATATTTTTATCTATGTCTATTAATGAATTAGATAGTGTTTTAGAGGCTTAAAATGAAAATAAATACAATCTTATGCATCAGATACACTTATATTTTTAAAAGATTTTTTTACTGCTTTTTGATGGAAAACCATTTATAAATCTATATTTTGAAAAATTTATAAGCTATTTTTTTCAAAATAAACTTATTCTTTATGATTGGGACATCAAAATTTACTTTTTGTGAATTTTTGGTATTTTTCTGACAATGTTCAATTTTAATGAATAGTGAAAAATACTGCATTTTACATCAAAACTTTTTTTAATCTAATTTATTTATATGATTAGATTATCTTTTTAATTGGATTTAAAGTGTAATTAGATTATATTTTTACCATTTAATCCAATGGTGGTCATTATTATTAATTTCACTTTGGAATTAGGCATAAACTAATGCCAAACATTTCATAGATATTGTTTCAAAAAAACCCGCTATTTGTTTTGACAACGGGAATTATTTTTTAATCAATTATTGCAATTTCTGTGTATGGAATTTGGTAAATTGGATTACATATTTGGAATCAGAAGTTTCAAATTATGTAATCAAGACTCTTTTGTTTTTGGACATTATGAATAGTAACGACGGTAATTATCTTTAATTATCTTGATTAATGAGTAATGGTGTAGTTAAGGATAATAAAATGATATCATAATAATACAAAAAGACCACAAAATGTGTCCTATGGCTACTGGTTGTCTCATGTCCGACCATGGTATGCCTTGTGCCAAACCTGGGGGCCCCGTGGAATCACTTTTGTGGAAAGTGACTTGTTATCTTTTTATTTTTCTTAATGAATGTAAATATAACAAGAATGTATCACCTGATTAAAACATTTTTAATATTGTCTACATAGATGATATTTTAGACTATAAATATTCATTGGAAATCTAAAATTATTTCCTACATCATAGTATTTTTTTCAGAATTTTTAGACATTGAATAAATTAAATTATTTATGACATCATGATGATGCAGCGATGACCTCATTATTTACGGATTTAAATAAAATGGAAAGATAATGTAATATATAAGACCTACAATGTCCAAAACCTATTGGATGAGTGGATTTCGAAACCTTATCACCTTATCCTATAATTATATCAATGTGGGACTTCTTAAATCCGAATACCATTTTTAAATAAAGAGACTTTTCTTTACATTCCAAGAGTGCCCCTCCTCTCCTCTTATAAAAGGCCCCCACCTCTACCTCTTTACCCACACTCCCAAAGACTTTGGCTCGGCCAACCCCTACCCATTTTGTATCTCCACATACCTCTGTTACTCCTTGAAGCCTCACATTGGTCAGAAGTCTTCCCATGGAATCCTTTGAGCTCAAACCAAAAGGAGTTACCTGATTTTAAGGTATTGTCTTCACTAGAGTCCTTTTGTTTTATTATGCTTCTCCAACCCCATAAACAATTTTTATCAATTGATTTAGTAAAAAATCCAATATATTCAATATACTAGGATGTTTTTATAAGATGTATTAAATCTACACCTACACACACCTACATCTAATGGTTAAATAACATACTGTTTCCGTGGATGGTGAATTTATGCCTCTCGGAATGATGATTGTTCGACATTCTTTTAACACCTTCAATGGTGGACATTAAGATGTCACTATTTTTATATATTATATATAATATGTTTATATTTTCCTTAATCTTTTGTATTTTTCATTTTGGGCATACCTTTATGGTTTCCATTAAGGGTAAACGTGATATCTTCATTTAAGGAAGTACGGACTACCGCCCCCTCAAAGTGATTTGATTCGTTAAATACCATATGTGGGACATATAAAGGATGGAACTATTATATTATATATGATATTATACTGAAATTATAATATACCTTTATATCATTATGATTTCGTTCTATAAAATACGAAATAGAAATGAAAGTAGCGTCCATGCGTACGCACGGCTTAACATCTCCATGAACGGTGCAATTCATTTCCTTCCTCTAAATGATTATGTAATATTATAAATACATTTATATACTGGATATATATGATATATAAATCATGATTATAATTATGGATATAATGGATACATGGAGAACTTGTAATTATAAAGGGATTATTTTTTACTCAAGTACCAATGATCGTTAAAATGACTCTTATTAACTTAAAAAATTACATAGTGTTCATGACATGGAAATAAGTGATATAGAAGGAATAATGAACTTGAAAAGGTTCTTAAGAAAGTAGAAATTAACTCATGTTTTTTATTCAGGACATTATATAACGATCGAGTCAAGTCGGACCTGAGGTATGGGACTTCGTCTCAATCTCCTTTCATTGTGGCATATTTTTTGTTATACACAACCTTCTTTTATACGGTGTATAAACCCCTTTGACGTTTACGTTTTTCCAAAAGGAATATTTTTTATACAAAGCGTTTTACTAAACGACAAAAGGGAAAGTTTTTGTCATACGTATGCAGTGACAATGACTTCTCTGCCGCCATGACCGTTATTTGAGTTTCAGATTCCCCTACAAGACATAATTTTTTTTAAAAAGAAAAATAAATACCATGTTTTCCTTTTATTTAATTTGGGTATTGAAAATGGTTTTTATAATGTTTTTATATCAATGTGTTGTATTGATATCTTGTGATTGAAATGAGGAAGTGTTATATTTCCTTTATGCATGTTTTATGTGATACGATTATGTTGAGGTTCTTGGGAATTGTAATGAAAACGGGTGGTTTCATGATAAACTAAGGGCGGGTGAGCCCGATATAACTCTCCAATGCATTGGGTAATGTGAAGGAGTGAAACAGTAACGTTTCTCTGAAGATATTTAGGGAATATACTTTGATGGGTATTCCAAACATAACCAAGAGTGTTACTCTCTATATAAGAATGTTATGAATTCCTCAAGTTACCTTTATTTCTTATGATTTCTATGATTTATTCATGATTTGAGGAGGTATGTTAGAGTTCTTATGTTTTATGGGTAATGTATGATTTCATTGTTATGTATATATGTACCCATGTTTCCTTTCCATATTTTTATATCCCTTACTGAGCTTTTTATGCTCATCCCATGTTTTTTGAAATGCTTTTCACAGGTCAAGGGAAAGGTACATGATATGATGATAGTGTCAAGGAAGTGTCAAGAAATAATCAATGTTTTATTTTAAATATGTTTCCATTGATGGGAAAGAAGAATACTATCTTTTTGTAACCATTTTGTTTATATGTGTAATTTAATGAAAGTTTTATGATCTAATTCTCTAAAACTCTAAACTCGAAAAGATCATCAGTGTGTAATCTTGTAATAACTCAAGATTAAGTAAGATTTAAGGTCGGGGCCTTATAGTTGGTATCAGGGGTCGGTTTAGATAAATTTAGGAGTTATAATTATATTAAATGATTATCCAAAAATATTTTTTTATCGTCAAATTGAAGTGATATAGCATTTGAAGATTACCATGTTGCTTCATCTAAGACATGTTCGTTCAGAATGGTTTTCCGCAGAGGAAACAGGGAAACAGTGCTAGGAAGGAATACAGAAGGAAATAACCTTCCGAATCAGCATCCTAAGATGGTCGGAATTGGAACTGAACAGTTTTTTGCAGTAATGGCACAATTGACTCAAGCGATAAATGGAGGTGGTATCCATGCACGAGATCAGCCAGATCAACCGCAGAGGAACATGTTAGTGGTGGATCATTTCTTGAGGCAACATCCCCCATCAATCAGAGGATCATCTAACCCTGGGCTAGCTGAAGGGTGGATTAAAGCTCTGGAGAAGATTTTCGATGTCATGGGGTGTTCAGACAATCAAAAGGTTAGTCTTTCTATTTACCGTTTGGAGGGTGAAGCAGATTAGTGGTGGTCGATGGTTAAAAATATCAGGGACGCTGATGATATTGATGCTCTTGACTGGGATGAAATCAAAGGTATGTTTCATGAGAAGTATTTTCCTAAGACTTTTAGACTTAGGATGGAAATGTAATTCTTGGAATTGAGTCAAGAGGAAGACTCAGTGGAAACCTATGAAGAAAGGTTCACTCGATTGGCAAGGTATGCACCAAATTTTATCCGAGGCCTTGATAGTAAAATCAATTGTTTTTAATCAAGATTAAATCCAAAATATCAAAGGGAATTAGATTCTCGTGTGTTTAAAAGTTATGAAAAGCTTGTTCGATGTGCTGAGAAGGTGGAAATAGAGTTTACCGATGATCAAGTGTTCTATAACAACCAACAGAAGAAGAGACCAAGGTGGCAGGAGAAAGGAAAGAGTTCTTCAAAAAAGTCTGATGGTAAGAAAACTAAGTTTCCAGTTTGTGATCAATTTGGAAAAAGGCATGATGGGGAATGTCTTTCTAATTCTATAAAGTGCTACTTATGTGGTAAGATGGGACATAAGGTTCGTGATTGCACTGAAAAAGATAAGGGTAATGTTAAGAACAAATTTGATTTAGAGTTAGTGAAATGTTATAAGTGCAATGAGATGGGTCACTATGAAAACGAGTGTCTGAAAAAGAGCTTGAGTGATGTGAAGTAGTTAGACTACAAGCAGAAAGGGTTGGTGAAATCCTTTGCAACTACTTCAGCAGATGTTGGGCCATCAAATGAAGGTGTATTAGGTACTTTTTTTGTTTTTACAGATTAAGCCAGTGTGTTGTTTTATACGGTGTCTACATATTATTTCATCTCTGAAAACATTTCTAGTAATATGGGAATACAATCTCAAGAAATGACTCCTGAACATTTGGTAAAAACACCTAGGGGAAATGTTGAGGCAAAAATAATTTATAAGAATCTTCCTATCCTTATATGTGGAAAGAACCTACTTGCCAACCTATTGTTCTAACTCTAGTAGATTTTGATGTTATCCTGGGTATGGATTGGATCTCTATTTACCATGCTAAGATTGACTGTAGAGCTAAAGATGTTTATTTTCAGAAAGACATTTAGTTTGTGTACAAGAATGAACCCTTACTGTTGATAACATATCATGTGGCCGAGAATCTTCTAAAAGATGGAAATGAATGTTACCTTGCACACATCGTTGAAAATAAAGGAACTGTTCAGATTAATGATGTGCCAGTGGTAAATGAGTATCCTGATGTTTTCCCTGATGAGTTTCCTAGAATAATACCAGATCAGGAAGTTGAGTTTACCGTTGACTTAGTTCCTGCTGCTAAGACAATTTTGAAACCCCCTTATCGCATGGCTCAAATTGAACATTTAGAGTTGAAGGAAAAATTGAAAGATTTATTATAGAAAGGTTTCATTCGACATAGCACGTCACCATGGGGTGATCCTGTTTTATTTGTTAAAAATAAATATAGTTAAATGAGACTTTTCATTCATTATAGAGCCTTGAATAATATCACTGTTAAGAACAAATATCCTTTGCCTCATATCGATGATTTGTTTGATCACCTCCAGGAAGCTCAGTATTTTTCAAAGATTGACTTGAGATCGGAGTACCATCAGCTTAAGGTAAAGGAAGCAGATGTTCCAAAGACCGCTTTCCGTACAAGATATGGCCATTATGAATTTGTAGTAATGCCTTTTGGGCTAACCAATGCACCTACGGTATTCATGGACTTAATGAATATAATTTTCCATGAGTTCTTGGATAAGACTGTGGTGGTTTTCATTGATGATATTTTGGTGTTTTCTAAAAGTAAAGAGGATCATGAAAGACATTTAAGGGTTATCTTACAAACCTTAAAAGAAAAGAAACTCTATGGAAAATCCTGCAAGTGTGAGTTTTGGTTGCAACAAATTTCTTTCCTTGGTCACATTGTTTCTAAAGATGGGATTACTGTTGATCCTGTGAAAACAAGAGTTGTGGAAGACTGTCCAAGACCCACAAATGTAAATGAGATTCGTAGCATCCGTGGTTTGGCAGGATATTAACGAAGGTTTGTTATAAATTTTTCACGGTTATCTAGTCCAATGACTAAGCTAACTCGGACGGGTGTTAAGTTTATCTGGACAAAAGAATGTGATGGTTGTTTTCAGGAATTGAAAAGAAGATTGTTTAATGCTCCAAGTTTGGCACTACCTTCCAGGAATGGTGAGTTTGTTATATATAGTGATTCTTCATTAAAAGGACTTGGTTGCGTCCTAATGCAGAATGATAAGGTAATTGCTTATGCTTCATGACAGTTGAAAACTCATGAGGTAAATTACCCTACACATGATTTGGAATTAGCTGCTGTTGTTTTCGCTTTAAAAATTTGGAGGCATCATTTGAATGGAGTAAAGTGTGAAATATATACTGATCACAAAAGTTTAAAGTATATATTAACTCAGAAAGAATTGAACATGAGACAAATGAGATGGCTAGAATTAATCAAGGATTATGATTGTACAATTCATTACCATCCAGGAAAAGCAAATAAAATGGATGATGCATTGAGTCGAAAAAGTAATGCTTCATTAGAAATGTTGCGTTTGTAACATGATCCTTTGGTTAAAGATTTGATAAACTTTGGAATAGATGTTATTGGGGCAGGATGTTCTTCTGTTTTGTTTCAGGTGTCAGTGAGATCATCTCTATCAGACAGAATCAAGCAAGCACAAAAGCAAGACAGTGAGTTGCAGAAAAAGGTAGAGTTGGTTCAGAAAGGTAAGTTGCCTGAATTCAACATTGATAATGATTTTGTTTTGAGATTTGGGAAGAGATTGTGTGTGGCTTGTGATTCACAGTTGAAGAGAGAGTTGTTATGTGAAGATTATAGTTGTCCTTTTTCAGTTCATCATGGCAGTACTAAGATGTACAGAGATATGCGGGAGTATTCCTGGTGGGATTGAATGAAAAGAGATATTTCTGATCTTACTGTGAAGTGTTTGACTTGTCAACAGGTTAAAGCCGAGCGGTAGTTACCGAAAGGGATGCTTCAGCCTTTACCAGTTCCAGAGTGGAAATGAGAGAATATATCCATGCATTTTGTTGTGGGATTACCGAAGACATCTCGAGGTAATAATGTAATCTGGGTTATTGTTGATCGCTTGACTAAATCTACTCATTTCCTTTCTATACGAGATAATTTTTCCCTAGATCAATTTTCCCGTTTGTATCATAAAGAGATAGTCAGGTTACATGGAGTTCCCCTCTCCATTATATCTGATCATGATCCCAGGTTCACTTCTAACTTTTGAAATGGCCTTCAGAAGTCGTTGGGTACTGAATTAAATTTTAGTACATCTTTTCATCCTCAATCAGATGGGCAGTCCGAATGAACAATTCAGTCCTTGGAGGATATGCTACGAGCTTGTTCAATAGATTACCAGGGAAGTTGGGACCAACATCTTTCTTTGGTTAAATTTTTATATAATAATAGTTTTCATTCCAGTATACAGATGGCACCATTTCAGGCATTATATTGGAAGTGGTGTCAAACTCCATCTTTCTGGGATGAAGTGGGTGAGAGGAAGTTGATGGGTCCACAATTTCTAGAAGAGATGGTAGAAAAAGTTCAGCTGATTTGGAAACACATGAGAACAGCTCAGAGCAGGAAGAAGATTTACGCGGACAATAGGAGGAAGGATCTATCTTTTGAGGTAGGTGATCATGTTTTTCTCAAAGTCTCACCATGGAATAGTGTGATGTGATTTGGTAAGAAAGGAAAGCTGAGTCCAAGGTTCATTGGACCATATGAAATTCTGGAGAGAGATAGATTAGTTGCATACCGTGTGGCTTTACCTCATAGTTTATATCAAGTACACAATGTTTTTCACGTTTCGATGTTGAGAAAGTACATGCCAGATCCATCTCATGTTTTGAGTCCAGAGGTAGTTCAGTTGGAAAAAAACCTATCATATGAGGAACAACCGGTCCAGATTCTTGACCACAGGGAGCAAGTGTTACAGAATAACGTGATTAATCAGGTAAATGTTTTGTGGGAAAATCACATGATGGAAGAGGCAACATGGGATTCTGAAAATGCAATGAGGGATAAGTACCCCCATTTTTTGATAAGTAAATAAATTACGGGGATGCAATTTTCTAAAGGGGGGAAGGATGTAACATCCCAAGTAAGTAATTAATAATTTATATTTTTATCTATGTCTATTAATTAATTATATAGAGTTTTATAGGCTTAAAATTAAAATAAATACAATCTTATGCATGGGATACACTAATATTTTTCAAAGATTGTTTTACTTCCTTTTGATGGAAAACCATTTATAATCTATCTAATTACAATTTTATAAGCTATTTTTTTCAAAATAACCTTATTCTTTATGATTGGGACATCAAAATTTACATTGTGTGAATTTTTGGTATTTTTCTGACAATGTACATTTTTTAATGAATAGTGGAAAATACTACATTTTACATCAAAACTTCTTTTTAATATAATTTATTTATATGATTAGATTATCTTTTTTAATTGGTTTTAAAGTGAAATTAGAATATATTTTTACCATTTTATCCAATGGTGGTCATTAGGATTAATTTCCCTTTTGAATTAGGCACAAACTAATGCCAGACTTTTCATAGATATTGTTTCAAAAAAACCCGCTATTTGTTTTGACAACGAGAATTATTTTTAAATCAATTATTGCAATTTCTATGTTTAGAATTTGGTAAAATGGATTACATATTTTGAATCAGAAGCTCGAAATTATGTAATCAAGACTCTTGTTTTTGGACATTATGAATAGTACCGACGATAATTATCTTTAATTATCATGATTAATGAGTAATAGGGTAGTTAAGGATAATAAAATGATATCATAATAATACAAAAATACCACAACATGTGTCCCAAGGCTACTGGTTGTCTCATGGACAACCATGGGATGCCTTTTTCCAATCTTGGGGGCCCCATGGAATCACTTTTGTGGAAACTTACTTGTTGTCTTTTTATTTTTTTAAAGAAAGTAAATATAACAAGAATGTATCACCTGATTAAAACATTTTTAATTTTTTCTAAATAGATGATATTTTAGACTATAATTATTCATTTGAAAGATAAAACTATTTCCTACATCATATTATTTTTTTCATAATTATTATACATTAGATAAATTACATTATTTATGACATCATGATGATGTAGCGATGACCTCATTATTTAACGATTTAAATAAAATGGAAAGATAATGCAATATCTAAGACCTACACATGTCCAAAACCTATTGGATGAGTGTATTGCGAACCCTTATCACCATATCCTCGAATTATATCAATGTGGGACCTCTTAAATCCGAATACCATTTTAAAATAAAGTGACTTTTTTTTACATTCCAAGAGTGCCCCTCCTCTCCTCTTATAAAAGGCCCCCACCTCTACCTCCTTACCCACACACCCAAAGCCTTTGGCTCGGACAAACCCTGACCATTTTGCCTCTCCACATCCCTATATTACTCCTCGAAGCCTCATTTTTGGCATAAGTCTTTCCAAGGATGCTTTTGAGCTCAAACTAAAGGGAGTTACCCGATTTTAAGGTAATGTGTTCACTAGAGTCCTTTTGTTTTATTTTGTTTATCTGACCCCCTAAACTCATTTTATTAATTTATTTTGTAAAAAATACAGTATCTTAAATATACTAGGATGTTTTTATAAGAAGGATTCGAGCTACAACTACACACACCTACATCTAATTGTTAAAGAACATACTGTTTCCATGGATGGTGAATTTATGCTTCCCGAAATGATGATTGTTCAACATTATTTTAACACCTTCAAAGGTGGCCATTAAGATGTCACTATATTTATATATGATATATTATATGTTTATGTTTTTCTTAATCTTATGTATTTTTCATTTTAGGCATACCTTTATGGTTTCCATTATGGGTAAACGCGATATCTTCATTTGAGGATGTCCGGACTACCACCCACTCAAAGTGACTTGATTCGTTAAATACCATATGTGGTACGTATAAAGGATGGAACTATGATATTATATATGATATTATAATGGAATTATAATATAACTTTATATAATTATGATTCCATTATATAAATTATGAAATAGAAATGAAAGTAGCGTTCAGGCGTACGCAGGGCTTACCGTCTCCATGAACGGTGCATTTCATTTCTTACCTCTAAATGATTATGTAATATGATAAATGCATGTATATACTGGATATATATGATATATACATCATGATTATAATTATGGATGTAATGGATACATGAAGAACTTGTAATTATAAAGGGTTTATTTTTGACTCAAGTACCAATGATCGTTAAAACGACCATTATTAACTTAAATAATTACATATTGTTAATGACATGGAAATAAGTGATATAAAAAGAATAATGAACTTGAAAAGGTTCATAAGAAAGTATAAATTAACTCAAGATTATTATTCATGACATTAAATAATGATCGAGTCAAGTCGGACCTGAGGTACGGGACTTCGTCTCAATCCCCTTTCATTGAGGCATATTTCGTGTTATACACAACCTTCATTTATACGGTGTATAAACCCCTTTTACTTTTTCATTTATCCAAAAGGAATATTTTTTATACGATGCGTTTTACTAAATGACAATAGGTAATGTTTTTGTCGTACGTAAGCGGCGACAAAGACTTCTCCGCCGCCGTGACCGTTATTTGAGTATCGGCTTCCCCTACAAGCCATAATTTTTTTTAAAAAAGAAAAACAAATACCATGTTTTACTTTTCTTTTATTTTGGTATTGAAAAGGGTTTTCATAATGTTTTTATATCAATGTGTTGTATTGATATCTTGTAATTGAAATGTGGAAGTGTTATATTTCCTTTATGCATGTTTTATGTGATACGATTATGCTGAGGTTCTTGGGCATTGTTATGAAAACGGGTGGTTCCGTGATAAACTAAGGGCGTGTGAACCTGATATAGCTCCCCAATGCATTGGGTAACATGAAGGAGTGAAACAGCAAGGTTTATATGAAGATATTTAGGGAATATACTGTGATGGGTATTCCAAACGTAACCAAGAGGGTTACTCCCTATGTAAGAATGTTATGAATGCCTCAAGTTACCTGTATGTCTTATGATTTCTATGATTTATTCATGATTTGAGGAGGTATATTAATGTGCTAATATTTTATGGGTAATGTATGATTTCATTCTTATGTATATATGTACCCATGTTTCCTTTCCATATTTTTATATCCCTTACTGAGCTTTTTATGGTCATCCCATGTCTTTTGAAAAGCTTTTCACAGGTCAAGGGAAAGGTCCATGATATGATGATAGTGTCAAGGAAGTGCCAAGAAAGAATCCATGTTTTATTTTAAAAATGTTTCCATTGATGGGAAAGAAGAATACGATCTTTATGTAACCACTTTGTTTATATGTGGAATGTAATACAAGTATTATGATCTAATTCTCTAAAACACTAAACCTGAAAAGATCTTCAATTTGTAATCTTGTAACAACTCAAGATTATGTAAGGTTTAAGGTCGGGGCCTTTAATTGGTTATCTTAAAACCGACGTGAATAATCAATCTTCGTCACTTTTTCATGTCGGTTATTGAATAACCGATGTGGAAAATTGATTTTCATGACTTTTTCACGTAGGTTATTTAATAACCGACGTTAAAAGGTATTTTTTACGTAAGTTATTTAATATCCAACATGAAAAACGTTTACAAAAATGTACTTCATTTTCCAAGATTTAATTTGAGAGGTCACGAAGCTCATACGGAGTTACAAATTAAATGTTTTGGCTTTCAGAAGTTGGACATCCTTAAGACATCGTTTATAGATGATCAACTACTGAAGGCCATAAAATTTAATCCGTAACTCCATTTGAGCTCCGTGACCAGTGAAATTAATACTTGAGAGATGAAATAAATTTTTTGTAAACATTTTTCTTGTCAGTTATGTAGTAACCGACGTGAAAATTACCTTTTAACGTCGGTTATTAAATAACCGACATGAAAAAGTCACGAAAATAGATTTTCACGTCAGTTATTTAATAACCGACCTTAAACACAAGTGAAAATTTTAATATATTTTCCTGAAAAAGGAATTTTCACCTCTTTAATTTAATAACCAACGTGAAAAATCAATTTTCTTGATTTTTCACGTCAGTTATATAATAAATGACGTGAAAAATAAGATAAAATGGATTTTTAATGTCGGTTCTTATATAACCGACGTGAAAAATTAGAGAAAATGCATTTTAATGTCGGTTATATAATAACCATCGTGAAAATTCGATTTTTAGATATTTTCACGTCGGTTCTAAAAAACTGTCATGAAAAATGGTGACCTAAAAAAGGTTTTTGTACTAGTGTCAATACATAGTAATAATAAATATTTCCATAAAATCATAATGAAAACATGTGTAGATAAAAATTTCATAAATAAGACCCTGTATTATATAATATATTCCATAAATAAAATAAATTTGAAAATTAAAACAATATACTATGTTTTTCACAAATCATTAATATATTTTATGGTCATCAATACAATCCAATTTACATTACACAGGTCAATAATATCATTATAATAATATCAGTATTTAAACATCCAAAATGTTATTACAGATATCTTTCCATTAATTATGTCTATTACATGAATATCACAATACCATTAAATCATTATCATTGTTTATCATCATTATTTAACATTTTATTGACAATTCATAATAAAAAAATTATACATAACAATACTTTTATATTTAAAATAATTGAATTATATTAAATAAATACATTAATAATACAACTTCATTATCTAACAATTTAATAGGCTTTATCACATTATTTATTAATACCTATAAATTATTAAAACCTATTTAAAGTCTCTTAATCATCGACAATATGACTAATACTCAAAGACTCATCAGGATTTCTTTAACAATAATTCCATATAAGAAAAAAAATATTATCGAAAAACAATTTCATTAATTCCAATACATTTATCATTTCGATCATTTATCCATTGATAATACATTATTTTGACAAAAATTCGCATCCATTAAATTAATTTACGTTTACTAATTTTCTTCAAATAATACATGCTTTCTGACCATATTCTCTAAAAGGAATATATCTTCATGTTCCCTTGATATATTACATAGATTTATTCTCCAAACTTTCACAACATATAGTAAAATAAATCATCATTCTTCAATTGTCAGCATTACCCATAAACACAAAAAACATTAACCTTCCATCCATTCGAGTGACTGAGAGTTATTTAATGTGCCTGTTGTTAATCATATATTTTGATTACTGATTTTTAAAAACATAAATATCCTTTGTTGAGTCAGATGTATTACTTATTTTTTCCCATTCCATTAGTTTTTGGAAATCATAAGAAGTCTCCTACAAATGTGTTTAATATCACTTTATGTGTATATAGGTTTAGTATATTTTTTTATAAAACATTTCATTATACCATATATAGAAATGTTTCTAATCAATTAAAAATCTAATAAATAAATAACTCTATTTGATCCATCATATATTAATTGTTTATGATACATTGGAATATACATTGTTAATAATAGTGGTTAGATTTAACACTAGTCTACCTAGCTAAAAAATATAATGCCCATTAGACTGACCTCGGTACCACGAAATCTGACTAATCATCAATTAGTTCACATGATTGGTAGTCAGTAATGATTTCAATCAAACTGACTAATGATTATATTAAAATTAATGAAAAAATATTAATATCATAAGGAATAAATATTTGTATAGTAATTATTCTAAAAAAGGGACCTTATACATTTAGTTTTTCCAATGCACTGCGAGCTATCAAATAGATAGCTCCCAAATGAAATTGCAAATTAATAAAAAATATGACCATTATATATTCTTCGATACATATCCAAACAATTGACGAGTTTAGAGATGTTAAATATTGGAACTCAGTTCATATAAGGTTTGATCGGTATGAAATTATCATTTTGAGTCATTTTAATAAATTATAATTGTTTTGACCATAAAGAATCAATGTTATGATTGTTTCCTATATAATTTTTTTATTTTTTTATTTAATCTGATCATTTTTGTGATCGAGGGATTCATAGGATAATAATATGGTGAATCTGATCCATTAGATATAGGTCTCCTAGTAATGTGATGAAAAATAATGATCATCGTATTGAAGGAATTTGGGGATTGGAAGATACATCTTATTATAATTATTTTATCCAAGGTTTTCTTAGTATGTTAACATAGCCATTACCATACGAAATGAAAAAGTGGATGCATTTATTCATGTATATTTACTACATTTACAGTTAATTTTAGAATTTTTTATTATTATAATATAACTTCTTTTCTATTCATACATTTACTAGTTATTATATTACTTTTTTGGATGTCTAATCCACTATGCATATTATGCTTTTAAGTAAGTTTAAAAAATATTCCTATTAATTTTATTTATTACTGTAATTATTATTATAATAAATACCTAATCATATTTAACTGATAAACCTATTATTTTTATTCACTCACACTAATCATTTGATGATGTTAATCTTTTAAAAAATTACATTATAGGGTATTTTTTATTGTTTGGTTTAATTTTTTATATTGTAATTCACCCACTATGGTAATATTAAACAACCTATATACACTTTTTATCCAAAAATTCGTATTAGATAACTGTCTATAGGTTATATACTATTTATTTATTTACTTATAAAACAATTTTTTTGGTTTTTTATAATGTGTC
Organism: Viscum album; assembly: GCA_963277665.1. NCBI lineage: Eukaryota > Viridiplantae > Streptophyta > Magnoliopsida > Santalales > Viscaceae > Viscum > Viscum album. The sequence continues at coordinate 7,786,481 of OY728129.1, forward strand.
TTATTATAAATTATTGTTACATGAACATTTACTTGTATAAAATATTTTTGATTTTTGATAAGATTAAATTTCATAATATTTTTTGTCTTTATAATATAAATATTAGTTGAACAAAAATGGTTGATTGAAATGAGAATTAGTATTGGTGAGATTGAACGAGCAATTTGATGAACATCACTGGAGTGGATAATTTCATTATTATTACTAGAAAATACATTACTCATGATAAGGATGTTTATGCGTTTACTAATGAAAAGAAGAGAAAATTACAATTTAAATACAATGTTATAGATACTCTATTATGTTCAATGATGAGAAATATCAATATTTAAATATCATATTTTGAATATTTATATCTTATTTTGATAAAATCGGAAGTATAACATATGGGTAAATCCAATGAAATGTAAATAAAAATATATATTCATCATGCTGATTACCAAACCTTTGATTTTTTACATCATCAAAGAACATAGATGATGCATCAACAATTTTTAAATATTATAAATATTTTCTTGTCCCTAGGAAAAAAGGCATTGAATTAATTTTTGTCTAAAATTTTTTTATAGACATAATTCCCAATGAGTGGGAATCCAAACGAATAGCAATGGATAAAACATAGAAGAATACTTATGATACTCCTATTCTTCTAATTTATAATATCATTAAATTAATTGGAATATTGTACTTAGATTTTTAAAATGATAAAAAATGATGGTTTTTCATTATTTATTATTTATACAGTATTTGTTAAGGTACAATTTCACGAGAATTTTTGGAAGTCATAACATGACAATAATGATATTTATTAGCTAAATTCTAGTAAAAAAGAAAATAATGAGAAATATTTTCTATATATTAATTCTATAATGAAAAAACCATTCATAAAGATATTTTCTCAATACATGTAAAAAATCATAATAGTATAGGTCAAATAGACAGATTCTGAGGTCACCTGTTATAAATGTATGATTAAGGGATATATCCAACCTGATTAGCCAAAATAATTTAATATAGGAAAGAAATATATTTATATAGAAATGCCAAGATATAATTTTCGGTAGAAGGAATGAATTTTTTGAATGATTCTAAGACATGGAGTTTCACTGATGTATATTCATCTACAAAATCACATGATAATTGATGTTATGGATAAAGAAACATTGGTTATATTGATATGTACCATGGGTAAATCTATTTCTGATAACTAAGATACATATTTCTGAATTCTATAAAATTTTATAATTTAATGATAATTAAACTAAAACTAATAATGAGAAATATTCATCATCATCTATTGAAGAATAATCATCCTGTAGTGATGATAATACTTTACCATATTATGAAGTGGTTTCATGATTTTCAAAAAAATAAGAAAATTTAAACAGTATGGTTTGTAATCAATCGAAAATCTGATAGTTCTAGTTTCATTATAGATCATTCCATGTTTACAATTATTAAGGATAACAATGAAAAAATTAATATTAAATTCTGACATCATGGTAATAATTCTAGAATGTGTTTCTTAATGTAAAATAAGATTTTTGTAACAAATAATTCGTTCCTAAATAAGAATATTTTTTCACCAAGTGGCATAATGGTGGTCCCCAAAAGGAAATTTTTTATTCAAACCAATTAAAACCAATTGTATTTAATTACTAATATTTATCTAAGGAAATGAAATTTCCCCAAAAAAATAAATTTCGACTAATTTTGTGAAGAAAAATATTTTTTTAGAGTAATAAAAACCCCTTGATGGTTTTGCTTATGAAAACTATTCAGTTTGATTCTATTAAAATAGATAATGTAAAAACAAAAAAATCAATAGATATATGTATAATGGTTTCTATAGTCACATAATTAGAAAAAATGATTTCTTCATGAAGATAAACTAGACTATTGGTAGAAATAAAACTTATGGTGGTATTTCTAAAATAGAAATCATTGGTTTAGATAAAATTATTCTTCATGGAAATGCATCAATTTCAAATGTTTTTTTGATAGAGAAATTATTACTAACCTGATAAGAATAAGTAAATTATCTGTTGATGGTTACCTTGTTAAAATTAATAATTATAAATTTATTATACATATTGAAATTTCTGAATTTGTTATTTTATATTGGTATGATAATTTATATGAACATAACATAGAAGACCACGACAGACACGAAAAAACATTCCAAAAATGAAATAGAAGATCATTTCTGTTTATGGAATATAATGTTAAGATAGAGAAAACTATGAACGATGTCTTACCCAGAAAGTTGCCAGAGGAAACTCCTCTGACCATTTATTAATAAAATATACGTTTAGAAAACAAGTGACACAGACTAAACAGAAGAACTACATACCTTCAAAATTCGACCCATCACCATCACCACGATAAAAAGCTTATTCTGTGGTCATCATCTCCCATTCTGATCTTTCATACTGCTTTAAGACTTTGGCTAATTTCCATAAATGTTTCAACTGCTCCAATAAATTGAATTCATTAATAATTGACATACCTTTAGATCATGTGGAAATTTGATTGGGAAGATAGGAGTAATAGTTCCTTTGACTTCATCGCGGGGAAGCAGTCATATACTTCTGATTCCCAGACATCATCTTCCTCCCACACAGGACGATGTCACTAAAAGATGGCTTGACAATTCCACCCTTGTATTCTTTCCCAATATCAAACACGTTCCCCCAATTTCCATGTACATGCATCTATTGATACTACACAATCTGATTTTGATGAGCCTGTCAATTTGTATCAATCATAGCAAGACAATTCGGGTGTTCCACCATCTTTTGACCCGCATAAATCCCATTTACTATTTATTAATTCACTGCAACCCCTTCATGAGACCCAGCCTACAATTTGGCCATCACTCCCTCATGATCAAGACCTTGGAACCGATTCCCTTTGGAGATCGTGACCAACACACCAACATCCTCACCAGCCAGTCCACTATTCTTCACTACAGAAGGCAGCATACATTCTTCCAAAATAGACCCCTACTGCCCTTCATACACACAAATATCGTTGTACCCTTTCCACTGACCAGCCACAACAGCATCCTCCTCAACAAGACCACCCTCCTTTAGGCTGACATCATGACGGACCACTGTCTTCTGATGCCTTGCCCATGTAGCCACAAACCCATGTAAGGCCATACCATCAGTTTTATCAACACTCATTTTAGCATTTCCTTCGCATGCAGACACATCAGCACCCATGACTGCAACCTCAACCCCATCCCCCCCATCCCAGATCCTGCCTGAGCCTACTCATCCCAGTATAAACCAAAGGGTTTATTTGGAATTTATTCTCTTGATTGGTGAACTGTTGAGGCCTAATAGTTATTGAAAATGGAGTTATATTTTCCAATAAAAAATAAATGATTTTTTTGAAAAAACTAACTATATGTAATATTTTATGACATACCTATATACACATGTGTGTTTTTTCAAATAAGAAAATTCAAAAACATTATTTATTATATATATTCTTTATCCAATTAAATAAATGACAAAAACCAATCTATAATGACTATTCATAGTAATTGTGGTGGAGAATTATAAATTTCTCATTCTAAGACATGTTTTTAATAAATTTTTTTAGTATACATATTTAGAACCTAGAACTCACCACAAAAATAGTCTATTTGAATGAAGAAATAGAATACCTCATGATATTACTAGAACCATAATGAGTGCATACACTGTTTTTTCGATGAAGTGGTAAGTATTACCTGTTAAACTATAAATAAAGATTTAATTATAACTTTTATTTATAAATATATTTATGTGTTATAGTCTGGAATATTTCCATAAGCATCATACTTCAATGTTTTTTTTCAAAATATTAATCTAGAATACAAATGATAAGATACATAAATTTCCTCCCAAATCTGATGGAGGACATTTATTATAGAACTCAACTACCTTTATTTCTAATAGAATTTTTAATAAAAAATAAAAGTACTATTGAGGATATAGTACATGCTATGTTTACTAAGACTGATCTATTTGTTTTCGAAAACCATCAACATACGTCCTATAATGTTATATGTAAAATTTATTTTCAACATATTGTATAAAATAATTTGAAGAAGGATATAACTAATGAATGTGTTTTCAAATTTATTCATTCGGATGATCATAAACCATATATTGAAGAATAAGATTTATAAAATTCAAGTGGTTAGTTCATGAATAGTAATCATCCTATTGAATGTATTGTTTCTGAACTAGATAACTTGGTTATGACTACATGTTCCTTGTTAAATGAAATTTAATATCTATAATTTTTTATCCAAATTCATAACTATATATACTAAAGATGATTTAGTTTTTCAATATTGGATTAAGGCAATGTAATGGATGTGTAATGAGTTTAAAAGTAAAAATGTTTACAAATTAGTTGAAAGACCAATATAAACATCAATAATTAGAGTAAAATGAATTTATTAGAATTTTTTTTATTAAAATGGAATAATATTTAAATTTCATGATAGAAATTTTGATAATTTTATAATAAAAAAGAGGAAATATATTATGATGAAAATAATGAAATTGTATAATGAAATGAATCTAGTCAAAAATAATGTTATCCACTGAATCATTATTTAATTTTAAATAGTCTAAAATGGATGTGTAGTTATCTTTTCATATTTTATACATCCAGTAGGATTTGTATTAAAAAATAATAGTTTTTAAAGAAAACATATGAAAAATATGAACCATTAAATTACTAAAATACTATATATAACTATAAAATCATATAGAACACGATATAATAGATATATAATATTTATACAACAAAATAATTTTTTTATAGGAGTTGTATTTAGAAAATATGTTTATAAAATATGTAAATAAATAAATTATGATGGTATAAATTATATTGGGGACATTAAATTTGGTACCACTCAAAAATATTTAAAATATTACAACATGGATCATATGAAATATTATTTTGAAACAAGTATGATGTGTGAGTTCTCATATTTTATATTTTTTTAATTTTTCCTAAAAATATTTATGGACATTCATATCTCAACAAATGTATATTTAATATCTTCTTCAAAAAATTTTATATGAAAATAATAAATTCATTAGAACATCCATTGTTACCAACCATAAATTAAAACATGATGAGACTGTGAAACTAGTGGTAAAAGAGATTATTTTAGTTATGATGTAATTTTTACAATAATTAACAAAGAGACATGGATATATAGTGATTTCATTCTTCTTTAGTAAAATATATCTAAATAATACAACACAATACCAAATGGATGATAAAAACTAAAATTTTCATTATATTATTGGAATTATGTGTTTATTCTTGTTAAATTCTTCAGAATTTTTTATGAACAAAAATTAATTTTAAAAACATGAATTTAGGTAGATATATATTGAAAAGACAAAGTACATCTATAAATTGCCATTTCTAATGATATTTTTTAGTTTCATGGTCTTGTATGAAACACAAGTCCATCGAAACTTCCAATTTTAAGGAATAATATATGGTAGTTGGATGTTGTTCTTCTCAAGTGTTGAGGATTTAACACACAGTCCCTGAATATGGAATTAGTTTTACTAAAACTCATATATATTGTGACAACACAACTTTCATTGCTTTATGTAAAAAATAATCACAAAAATCATGTATTAAAAAATTAATAAAATATAAAATTCTATTTTCAATCACACACACAGAAGAGATATGATCATAAAATTCATCATAATACAAGAACACCATTATCATAATATTCTAATAGAAATTAGTTATATTAGATTGTAATATATTAAGCATAATTTATGACTGATTAAATAGAACTGATCATTCATATCTAATTATTATTTACCCAAACCCTTTCGTTAATAGATCTACTTTCATTGGGGTAATAAATATGTATTTGGTTTTTATGAATAATTTATATTTCATTTTAAATATTTAGTTTTCAATATTGTTTGTTTGCTAATAAGTTTTACCGTAATAAGATTTTTATTTTCAATATGTTTAAAAAATTCTGTCTTCTGAATTATTAAATAAATATTCTAACATAAATTATTTGATTATTTTTATTATTTCCAAAAAAAATTATATTAATGAAAAATAATTTAATTAGTTTTATTTTTTAAGTCATAATTATATTTCACAATGAAACTATGATAATCATTAATTATTACAAAAATATTCTAATATCATTATTTAAAAAATGAAAAATTTAAGGTTAAACATAGTAAAGAATCCTTCAACACTGAATGGAACCCTTATAATTATTTGATATTTTTCACAATATCATTAATTTAGCCCATTATTGTTGTTTTTTATACTATTAATTTTAATAAAATGTATCTTCTCTGACTCGATGGAAACATTCTATTGACCTAATGTGGGTTGTTATATTAATTTAGTATCACCTCCCTATATTCCAAATGTTTCCAACTACTAGTTCAGGTCTATTGAGGATCATTGGGGAGACTATGCCTTCTTTTTAGTGTACTTCCATTTCATAAATAATATCAAAAAATATAGTAACTAGATGAAATAAATAAATTGAATACAGGTGACAATTCCAAAAGGTATCAAATTTGTCATTCAAAAACAACATAATTAATACACTACTAGATAGGATGTCATACACTAATATAAAAAACCAACAAAAAGATCTCAAACATGGACTGAGACCTAACCTGATTCGGACATCCATTTATCAAACCGAACAACGAAACCATGAAACATATATCAGGCACCTAACTATAACCTATTCAAAAACAGATAAAGAATCGGCTTGGGTACCCAACATTCATGTTGTTCTTAAAAGGGTGTTAGTAAAACTAATTAGTCCACCACCAACGGTGTATAATAAATTACTAGTGACTAAAATAGTGCATGGTTGTAATCAACATCTACAAGTAAAAGAAAAAATAATTCCAATAACTATCCTATAACAATTTATAAAAATATTTTCCATATATTCTACAATGTAACAAACAATGTCTAACCACAATTGGAGTCTATCACCGGATACTAGGGGTTACATACACATTTAACAGTAAGTTCTATTCACTAATCACAAACGATCAAATTACCAGTAGTTATCAATATTCATTTGATATTTGCGATCATTTTTCCCATGTGTTATGAAGTCACATTGTTTACACTATGTACTAAGACATTAATTTACCATGTATAAGGGAATATGTTATATACATAAACTCAATAGGGTTAAACATTTCACAAACAACATTATCACACTTAACCAAAACCCTCAATAAAGGCTGCATCATCAAATTAAACTGTAAGGGGGATAGATCCTAATTCCCATTGGAGACACATGTAATATAGGGGTGGGGTCTAGATACATAGACTAACCCAACTTTTAGGTACAGATCCACATGTCCAATAACCAACAATGAAAATTTAGATCTATGTAATCCTTTGAATCATTTACAGAATATACCATATATAAAACTATTCTTAAAAAATACACCTAATATTTCATTAAACATAGAAATAGTCTTCATCCCTTCAACTATTAACACATTTACTAATTATATTTTATAACCCATCAACACATATTCAATATACAAAACACTGCCTTCTTCTATGTTATCAAATATAAAAAACATAACATTAATCTCAATTATAAACTGTTTCACATTTATCAATAGAAACCATCACCATTAAATTCATATATCATTATCCTATCACACACTTAGGCTATGAAATTAAAAAGGGAAAACTGTTTGAGTGGTCGGAGAGATGCTAGCAGAGCTTTCATGAGATGAGGAATAGGATAACTAGTGCCCCTAACATGGGACTTACAGAGGAAGGCGTAGGGTACGTAGTTTACTACGACACATCAGGTACCAGACATAGGCGTGTCCTAATGTAGGAGAGAGCAGTGATCTCGTATGGTTAATGGGAGTTGAGATAGCATGATCATAACTATGATACCCATGACCTAGAGTTAGCAGCAGTGGTATTCTCCTTGAATATGTGACAACACAATCTGATGAGAGAACAATTTACCATGTATTCTTATTACAAGAGTCTCAGGTATAACTTCTCTCAGAAGGAGCTACACCTTAGACAGCGGAAATGGCTCGAGCTCCTCCAGGACTATGACTTCGAGATAGTCTATACTCTTGGGAAGGGGAACATTGTAGCAGATTCTCTTAGCAAGAGATCTGGTATACAACTGCTCGAAGAGAAGATAGAGCAGATGGCTGCCTTACAGATATCATTTATTGATAGAGATAAAGCAGCTGATGTACAATCTCTTACAGTCACTCACCCAATTATTCAGCGAGTCTGGGAGGCACAACATGGGGACACTGACTGTGAGACATGGCATGCTCAGATATCCACAGGGCAATCCCCTGATAGATTTTCTGAAGGTGGGGGCCATGACATCCTCTTCAGAGGATGTTCCTTGGTACCAGTGGAACTTCAAGAGGATGTGTTGAGGGAGTTCCATAAATCCCCTATAGCGTTACATCCAATACTGGGGAATATGTTCCAAGATCTTTGACGACAACAATGGTGGCCAGGTATGGAGAAAGCAGTAGAAAAGTTTGTCTCATGGTGTCTCACATGCCAGAAAGTGAAGGCAGAGCACCAGGTACCAGTTGGATTGGTTTATCCCTTAGAGGTCCCATTGTAGAAGTGGGATGGGATATCCATCAAATTCTTGACTGGTCATCCACGTACATCCAAGGGTCACTACTCAATTTGGGTGATCGTTGACTGACTTACAATGTCGGCCAACTTCCTACCGATCAGAGAGCAGGGTTGGGTAAAGAGCTTTGGATACCTCTATGAGAATGAGATTGTGTGACTACATGGAGTATATTTTTCTATTGTCTCTGATCGTGATGCACAGTTTACTTATCGACTACGGAAGGGGTTGTAGGAAGATTTCAGGATATAACTTCGTTTGGGCACCACCATCCATCCTCAGACAGATGGGGAGACTAAGCGGACCATGAAAACCCTCGAGGACAAGCTCCATGCATGTGTCCTAGACTTTCATCGCAGATAGGATGATCACTAACCTTTGGTAGAATTTTCATACAACAATAATTATGACTCCACCATCAGTATGAAACCTTTTGATGAATTATACGGGAGACATTGCAGATCACCCTTGTGCAAGACTGACCATAGGGAGTCAGCACTAGTGGGACTAGAGATGGTTTGAGCTACTATGGAGAAGGTCCAAATCATCCAGGAGTGGATGAGGACTACACAGAGTAGACAAAAGTCATATGCTGACAGGAGACGGAGACCTCTGGAGTTCGAGGATGGTGACAACGTCTTTCTATAGATCTCACCTCGATGATGTATAAGGTGATTTGTCTGAGACATTAAGTTATCTCTGAGATTAATCAGACCTTTCTAGGTCCCCAGCAGAGTATGTGAGGTGGCTTACCACTTAGCTCTACTACCTCAGTTTCACCAGGTGCACTGCGTCTTTCACTTATCTTAGGTGATGAGATGTGTGCATGACCCTTCCCACATCATCGAACATGGAATGATAGAAATCACCGATGGGGATACTTTTACGGAGGTTCTAGTGGATATTGAAGATTTACAGGAGTGGGTACTACGTGGAAAGTCGATACTTCTATTGCATGTTTGCTGGTAGCACGAGAACCTCCATGAGAGCACATGAGAGGAGTAGTCTCAGATGCATGCTCAGTACCCCCATTTGTTCCCATAGACTGATTTGTATCTTATGGGGACGTAAATCCATGAGGTGGGGATAATGTTATGAACATGAAATTCCGTGGATTTTTTTTCTCAAATTAATGGTAATTTTACGAGTCTGTGAAATTTTACGGTGCTTGATTCCGAGGCCCGTTGTTCACAGAACCAATTTCTGATGTTTTTTTGGGTATGATATTTAAATGTATGAGCGGGATTATTTAACTTTTGAACCGGTTCCCGAAATTAATATATTGAGGGCACTGTTGAACTTGATGTGCCGATATTCGTTTATGAATATATTGTCCTCGACGGTGGTTGGTCGAGAATAAAAGTTAGTTTTTGGATTTTTATAAAAAATACTAATAAAATAATATACGAAACAACATTATTTTATTTGATCCACCATTGGGTGTGTGGAATATAATATACCAAGATGAGGTTGGAGTTGAGGGCCACCTCACCCCAACCTCCCGTGAGAGGTTATGGTGGTGAGGCCCACCAAAACTCAACCTCCCATGGGATGATAAATGAGGTGGGGACCACCCACCTTTTAACCCCTTGGAACTCTTCATTAAGTGGGGAGAACCCTTGAACTCCACACATAATGGTTCCACCACCCTTGGAGCCTTTCCACCTTACCATTTAATTCAATAGATCCAACCCTTTTAATTAAATTGAGCCAACCCCTTTAATTAATGTGCCAACCTCTTGTGGACTAATTAGGTGATCCTATGTAATTTATTTCTCTTTTTTGAAGTGTTCTGCCAATGTAATAATAGACAACTCAATATAATATTACATTCACATGGAATTATGGTGGATCTTGAGAAGTGGAATGCTTGGGAGAAAAGTTCTTCCAATGAAGAACACACCTCCCAATGAAAAACGAAGAATGCAAAGAACGTTGGCGACGATTCTTTCATCGACTCCCTTCATCGAATCCTACCAACGTGGAGGGTTTACCACAACCATCATGAGACATATTCCCTCCTCAACACTATCAATGGGTCGACAACAGTCTCATCATGCCATTGTCGACAAAAATCGAGTAAGGTAAGGGTTATTGTATGTTGGTTCATTCCTTTTCTTTTCTGCTCTTTGTGGAAATGAATTGATGCGAAGTATTATAAATCATCAAAGTTAAACATCCTTCCTCCTTGTTGACCAATTGTTATCACCCCTGAACGTGGAGGGTGCGGGCCAACTAACATGACCCGAATCCCTCTGCTGATTCTTTTGTGATGTACCTTCAGCATGGAGATTTAACTACGAAGAAGTGGCGAAGGCGGTGACGACAAAGGCCACACTGACTGTGGCCTCCACTATGCCTACGGTTCACCGAAGCCCCTGGCTGGACATCAGTGGCCCGATCGGCACCCGGCCCGCCTACGCCGTGTGCTTCCAGTGCCCCCACATGGTGCCCTGCAAGCTGCACGACACCCCCACACGTTGCCCCTCGCACTGCCTAGAGCCTCTGTGTACTGCCCGGGCCCCCGCGCACGGCCCCACGCCCTTCCCAGTGGCCCCAGTGCCCTGTTGCGCCCTCCCTGGCGCCCCCGGTTCCCTGCCATGGCCATCCCGGCCCCTACCGCGGCCTTCCCGGTGCCCCATCTCCCTTACCGGTGCCCCCGCGGCATCCCGGATCCCTCCAGGCCACCCAACCGAGACGGTGTCCTAGCCCCATCACAGTCCCCTGGCCGAGTCGTGTCAGGCTGCGCCCTCACAACACTCCGGGTCATACTGGCCCCGAGCCTAGGACAAACCCCCCCTGCAGTCCACTGGGCCAGGTCCAGTGGACCGGTTGAACAAAGCGGTCTGACACGCCCAACGGTGCGAGTCAGACCCAACGGGTCTGTCCGGGTTGACCCAGACCAGGTCAGATCCGACCGGGCCCACTATCGACCATTTACCTTCTTGGGCCATATCTTTGGCACCAAAAGTCTGTTTGATGAACCTTCAGTAGCGCCTATATTCGTGGAATGAATTATTCCCTTTGATAATACCCCATTCGAGTTCAGGGGTATATTTGAGTTATGGCTAGGTTGGATCGTACACGAATCCAACCGGGACCCCAAGACTAAACGACTAATAAATAACAGACCGAGCATCCGATTGATGCGTTGTCTGTTGCGTTGAGACCTACATGACATGGTGGTCACTGGAGATACATAATTGTGTCACTTATCAATAGTTGGAGTAGTCCAGAGTAACTTGTGGAGCAGATCCTTCCACTGATGAGCAGACATAGTGTGGAGACCTTTTACCTGGAAGACCAGATGACTGCTTTGCTGATTCGACTAGCACAATGGGGAGCGCCTGGTAGTTTGTGGAAGACACCTGGCAGAAAGGTGCCTGGTAGTTGGCGGTAAACTCGTGGTACTTGATAGGAGGAGTACCTCTGCAGGCTATTAGGGGGAGCACATAGTAGTTGGAGGTAGACCCACAAGACATGAGCATCTAGTAGTTGGCAGCAGACCCACAATACTCGACATGAGGAGTACCTCAGCAATCCAAGGTTAGTGAGAAGATCCTCGGTGTCACGACATACCACTATACTCACTAGAGAAGGAGTTCTATATCATCTGTGATTTCGATAATGAAAATATGGGTTTGATCTGAGTTAATGGCTTTTGTGTTTTCCTCATGTTTGAGATGGGTAATTTGATAACTTACGTATATATATGGGCATATACATATTTTATGGTTATCTGTTGATTTCATACTTTTTTGATTATTCTTGTTGGATTTTTTGAGACCTTGAGGGTCTTGGGGTCCCAATGTAGTATCGTCACACTCCCCCCTACATGGGCTATGCCCGCACCTAGTGGTGTTGGTTGCAGACGACAGACACCGCTGACTGGGGCAGAGAGTAGCAGGACTGGACGGTATCCAAAGGTGAACCACTCTGTGTGACGGTACACGGAGTAAACGGATGGACATGGAGTGCTAAGGAGGTCATCTGTACCTACCCATCAGGTAGGTACCCCATAGGATGACCCAATAGATGCTTACTTTTCATCCGTTTCACTTTCTTTTCAGTTTTACTTGTACATTCATGTTGGGATTGTATTTCCATCCCCCTTTTTACATTCCAGTACTTATTTTGGTAATATTTTAACACATTGTTTCTCTTATAGTTGTGTACTCTGATATGTTTGTTTACAGTTATAAAGGTAATGTCTTCCTAGTTTAGGGATTTACACCTTTAGTGCTAGTGGCCAGCCCTGGGCCTATGGATGGTGGGCATAGGGAAGTCCCGATACGGGCCCTGGGGGATGGGTATTAACACAGCAACACTACATTGTTTCACTTATATACCAGAAGATATCATCCCTATTTTCTTCACTCTTGTTCCATTATTTGAAAATAAATATTGGTTCTTGAATCAACAATAATCAAGCCCTCATTGAACGTCTCATATTGAAACTTGATATTCCCAAAATAGACCTTACATACAACCACACACACTCATATTACAATCAATAATGGAAATAATGAATTTTCATACTCTTTTACAACAATATAAAACATAAATGATTCATAAATTTTGTCCATAATGCCAGCACATGTGTTCAAATATTAAGGAACCATCATCATTGGGCCAACCTTCCATTAGGATACCCTCATTTTCCCAAAACCATCAACCAATAACAACCATTGGATTCCCATATCCAAATCCATTGATAATCCCACTTATCTCTCTAGGATAAACCCACACAAGGAAATACACATTGAGTTCCATGTCCAATGTATATATAATTTGTGTGTTTCATATACACTGAAATACACTAACAACCTAGATGAACTGTCTCACAATTTTTCATCGAATATAAAACCAAACCAAATCCCTAAATTATTTTCATGTAATGAAAAGGCCACTAGATCTCTCTCTCTCTCTCTCTCAATTACACACACACAAATCCTAAACCATGTAATTACTTGTGGCATCACACTTCCACCCTCTCCATAACATATTTCTTCTACCAAACCCTAGAGTTCATTTACTATATACCACATATCTAGAATAATCATAAATAGAAGTCATAACCATGATCCAAAAACCCAACCTAGGGTACAAAAAATCAAATTTTACATTCAAAAAATTATGTGTTACCACATCCACACTACCAATAAATCACATATCCCATATTCATAACCCTATCAAGGGAACCATAAAAGATCTCTTTAACCAAACAATAACACAAAAATCATCCTTGTGACCCAAAAATATGGTCTCATTTTGGGTACTTTCTATATCCAAATCACTCATACACATTGTCTGATCACAACACTAGGTATACACAATTCTAAGATCTATACCAATTACATCATGTTTCATATCCCTTAATAATAAATATTTAACAATTATAACCACTGTATTAACATTTCAAACAATTTTTATTTCTATTCTCCATGAATTTACACTTTCGAATACATTTTTATTAACGTAACATTTTAATAATATATTATTTATGAAATGTAACATTAAAAAAACAATTATAATATAGTGAAATGGATAACCAATGAAAAATTATACCATAAGAGATGTTCACACCAGTGATATGAATCCAAAGGTAATATCAATCATTGATAACAAAATGAAGAACAAGAAATATTATGTGACTGTTATGATTCATTAGCTCATACACACTATCTTGTTATATCAGGACAAGAGATATACCTAATAAATAAATAAAATTATATCCATGTGGGAAAATCATGGTTGAAATAATAATCGACCATAAAATCACAAAACTAAGGTCAATTTCCAATAATAGTGATATAGATTGTCCCCCTTATATGGGGATACATGAACCCACTAACGAGTTCATTAACATGCCCAAACAAGATACCACTCTACTGTATACCATTCCCAAAATAGTAAGAAAAAAAATACATAAATCTAATAACACTTTGTTAAATCATATTTTAGTGGTCACTATTCAGTTCTTCGAACTAGGTAATTATAATAAATCAATGTCACCTCCCCATATTAAAGATGTTTTCAACCAATAGGGCAGGTCAATGGAGGAATGTTGGGGAATATATAACCAAATTTAGATCAATGGAATGTCCCAAATAATATGAACAAATATACTAACAAATATACAAAAATTGATTGACAATGTCAAACCTCTTCAAAAGATAAAAATAAGAGATATTATAACAACACGATGAATAAAATGCTTGTTGATAATTCATACAATAAAATTGAAAACGAAAACCCAAAAAAATATTAAGAACATAGACCACGTAGCGACTTTGTCTTAACATACGATGTCCAACAAAAAACCAATGCATGAACCATAAATATGGTCCTTTCCAAGAACATGTACCAAAAAACATGTAGCAACTTCTGGAGAATCTAAATGCCATGGAGGCCCAAACATGGTGTGAGTAAACACTTGTGGGCCACCATCATGAGTTACTATTTAATAACTATCCAACATAATAATTTATGCAACTAATATAGGAAAAAAATTTAAACACAGATTTCATTTAATAACATATATAATATCAATTTTATACTTTATGTTTTCATGATTCAACCAATAATAAAACTAAATCACACCACAAAAGGAATCATTACCATAGATGAAGGGGTTACAGACACATTAAACTGAAATGGGTTTTAACTTATAAACAAATATCACACACCTATTAGTAAACAATATTCACAGGATTATTATAATAATTTTCCCATTGGTAAAGCATTTACATATTTAAGACTACTGCCTAAAACATTCAATTACAATGAATTAATGAATATCTCATGTTCCAAAGCACACTAGAGATAAAAAGTTCATAAAAAATCTATCATAATTACCATGGAACCTATGTCCAGGTATTCTACACAATTATATCTAATAGGGGGAATTTATCCTCAATGTCCTTCCATAACCCATACATTATAAGGGATGGTTTTATAGTTCAATCTAGCCAGACCTATAGGAATAAATCCAAATGTACAATACCCCTTCACTATCAATCCATATGTACATGATTCCTTAAGTAATTTAACACATATACCATTTCAAACACTATTCTCAAATAATAAACACAACATTCACATTTCATATTTCATTCAACCCCTAAATCATATTCATACCTTAACTCATTGGCACAATTACCATTTACCTTCCATAACACATTTTCCAACTTTCCTCATACAAATTTCAATCTTGTCATGTGTTTCCAATTGTATAAAATTATAATTAATATCATTTAAATACAATTTCAAATTTACCATATCAAAACCTAACTATTATATTCGTATATCATTATGCATAACATCTCATTATGCTATACCATCAGCTATGCACATTCATCATTTAGTTCATTTCATAACCATGTAATCATGAAAACATAATAGTCATGGGTCATATCTAAGAAGCAAGAATTAAAAATTAATGACTATGGTCATAATATAAAATTAAAATTACATAGTGTTATAAAACCAAATTCAAAATATATATTTTATAACATATTGAATCCACCCCTTGAAAACAGGTCTTCCATGTTGAAAATTAAAACATCACTTAAGGATTTAATTTTCATTTCATCTATCCAAAAATAAAATTAATCAATCATAAAAAAAGTAAACCCTACCCCCAATTCAATCATAATTTTAAATCCCTTAAGAAACCCCCTCTTCGAATCACATTGAGGTCATGAAATATTTTCAAAATATTAATCACCTTGAAACATCATCTTCCATCATAAAATTCATAATCATGTTAAATCCCAAAGACACTCTATTAAAACATTTTCAAAACCTTCTAAAATGTTTAAAAAATTTAAATGTAATCATTTTAACTTACACAAAAACCCATCCCACATAACCAATGAAACATTTCCTACACATTATCTATCATAATTACATAATATCAATGTTTTCCAATTTGATTCATCATTTTCAAGGGTCTGTATTACCCCATTGGCAGCCCTTGGAATGGTCTCCGTCATCAATGAAACCAACAGTGTTTGCGATGGGATTTTCACCTTAATATATGTACCAAGTCCCCTTCCCTAACAATAAAAATAAGAACGTATAAATGTAATATATTAGATCAACTATACACATATGTATAACAATGTGACTATAGGAAACGGTTTAAGACCAATTAACTCATGGTCATTTACAAACACTTTCTTAACTTCCATACTTGTTTTGAAATAGAAAACAAATTAAAGATCCATAAGAGAATATATTGGAATTGTGTAGGTTTTAAGGATTCAGTATAGGAGGGGATATTTTAAAATCCTTGATCCATAAAAAATATCAATGACAAGTGTTAGGATCACTTGAATCATTGATTATCACCAAAACACACATATAATGTCAAAGAATTGAAGGATAATATTCTCACGGAATCCATGGATGGGTTTATTTATCAGGAATGATGTCGGAGTAGGAATACAGATGAAAATATAGACATTAACCACAAATACTAGGAAGGAATTACTATAATTTCCCAATTTTTAAGGGTCACACTATTTTTTGGGCTAGTTAGACAACATTTGCACCAAACATGTGTCTATCTATGTCTAAGAGGTAATAAGACACACAATTTCCTAGAATAAACTTCAATGTTATGAAAAACATGTTGTTTCCATGCACAAATCCCTCTCGGAAATGGTCCCCAATCCATACAGTTTCCTAGGATAGTATTATGGTTTGTTCAAACCATCTTCCAACCATTCTCTTCAATGTATTTTGTATTTTTCTCCCCATTCATGAACAATATATCCAAGGAAACCCTCATAAGTACTCATACAAAAAATAACCACATCATTCTATTTTAAAAAAGAAATTTACCCCAAATGTAAACAATGAAATACATTTTCAAAATGTCAGTATCTTACAAAAAACAATTATTTTTATATAAATTTGAAATGATTTATGATTTGAATTAATTGTCAATCTGATAAATGTTTTAAAGATGTGATACTATAAATAATTTTTTTAATATTTTATTATTCAAATACATCTCGATAACTTGATCTAGATTGTATTAAATATGAATGGTTAGTTTCAAAAAAGGAAGATGAATCATCCCCCAAATTAATATATAAGGGTGGGTCAACCCATTATTCCATTTCACTTTTCATATAGTTTAATTAAAATCTCAGGAACCCTTCAATGATGAAAATTTGAAAAAAAATTTTATAGTGTCTAATATTAGTTCTCATTATGATGACAAGAATATAAGATTATAATAAATGATATTTTTTAGGTAATTTAATATGTGTATTCGATCATTTGGCATGTTTGAAACCTCTCTAAGAAGTATAATTTATATTCATTGTTAGGGAATTTGTTTTTTTTATAGAAAAGATAAATTTTTTTATATTTATTATCTCTAAATTATTATTGTTTTATATGATTTAGTTTATATTTATAACGAAGATAGTAAGGATAATGTTTCTATTACAATGTCTCAAATGATATATATGATTTATTTTAGAATAGTAGAGAACTTGGTCAGTGTAGATTTTTTATGATGATGCATATATAACATCTAAAATGTTAATGGATAGACTTAGTACCTTTAATAAAGAATGACTAATGATTTTTGGTGCCCATTAAATAAAAAATAAATTAAAATTTGGCATCTAAAATAATTCAAGATAATTATTTCGTTGTAGATGAAATGTTTTCTTATCTCGGGGATGGGTGATAGAAAGACATTGAAATTTTCTTATATTTTCTTGAATTGTTGAGAAACATGAGGAATGTAGACTTGATGATGTTAATTTTTACCAGGCTAGAATATAAAAACGTTTTTCTATCATATAAGGGATTATTATGCTATAATATTTTATTAGTAATGTTATTTGTGATTTTTTAGAAACATTAAAAGGTTCAGAATAAATTTTAACCAATCATGAAAATGTTATCATTCCGAAGTGATGATAATAATTCATGGATGAAAATAAAATTTTATTCTAAATAAAAAATAATTGTTGAGATGGTTGAAGGTTTTTCATTAGAGCCCCAACAATAAAAAAATTTGAGGATGTTCAGAATAAAATAAAACTATAATCATATAATCCTTTCATAAAAATGAAATAAAATTGAATTTATGTACATGATTTTAGTATGATGATGTTACATAAATCTCATAAGAGACAAGGGGTTCTAAATTTCCACCGCGATCTTGCTATGGGCATGGATTTGGAGATCCGAGAAATAGATCATTTATATTTAGAATAAAATTTAAATACGAAAAGGAAGAGGTTGCAATAATCTAGGATAACAGAATGATTCATTAATGGTATAGATTCCTTCCATATTCTTATATTGATTTATTTTTTCCAGAATATAGACTTGTAGTTAAATACACATCTGTCGTTCCTCCCATAATCTAATTTGTAATTGATACTGGTAAAAAAGATTGTTTATAAAGAATCGATTCCTAAATTACCTAAGAAATATTAAAAATGAAAATAAATTGAAAATGAATCCTTAATAACAACCAAAAATAATAGGGAATGATATTTAGAATTTTCTTGAAGTAAAAGACAAAGAATAATTTGATGAATAAGTAGTATAAGATAAAGTACAAGTAGTATTAGAAGTAAATATTGATGTACGAGATGATTAATAAATAGAAGTGGGATAAAAATAAGAAGAAACAGAATAAAATTAATTAGATGATGAATAAGAAACTGAAATTGACAATCCATCAACTGAAAAGGAATCAACAAAATCATATTCATCCCCATCAAGATTACCATCTATGTCTGATAAGGGAAAAAATTTAGATGGAATGCAAGAAAAATATTCTTCCATGGAACAATAATATTAAATAATTTATGTGGAATAAAATTCATCTTCAATGGAAGAAGAACTATTACAACATAAAAATTAATGACAACACTAATAAGAAATATCCATTAAATATCATTGAAATTTAAAAATTTTATGTGGAAACAAGATTTATTGAAAAATATTTAATGGAGTGTGAATACAATTTCAATGCATTTTATGTCATAATAAGAAAATATAATACTTCAAAACTACCTTTAGTTTTATGAGGTATAAAGGTCACCATTTATCATAATTTTTTTGAATATATTTGTCAAAAATTTAGGAGGATAGAATAAATAATTTTGAACAGTCATATTAATGAATTAAGATTTCAAAATATGTAAAATTGACTGGGTAAAAAATTAGAGCGGATAAATGTTTTAATAAAAAATGTTATTTTTATTGAATTAAAGTAGAAATAATTAAAATTAATATATTTTACTCACAAAAAATTTTGATATTATATAGTGAATTTTCCAAAAAAGGATATAATGATATTTGTGATCCTAATGATCATTTCCTTGGTGTAAGTCAACCATTTTTAGAAAAGATTAATCCTTTAACATGTTATCCTTATATTTTTATGATAAAGAAAATTTTTTATATAAATTCATATATTCAACTGATAATCGGATAGAATATATGAAATGTTTTATGTAAAAAGATTATAATATGGAATTAAAGAATATAAGGCTGTGGTGTTATTAATAACAATTGATCCGTGTGAATGAATAATATTAAATCATGAAAACTAATGTTCTTATGTCTTCTTTTACGGAATAAAAGATAATTAATCTTGAAAATGATCATCATGAGATTGAATAGATTATGTCCTCTATGGGAAACCAGATGATGAATTAATAAAAATTTCATTTGAAATCATGATGTATATCTTACTAAAACATTTTCATCACTCATTGTTATGAAAGAAAATTCATCATAATTGTTTTTTCTTTAATTTTATCAAATTATGATATAATATATATTATTTCATATTATTATTGGATCATTATTGATTTTCAAAAATTTTAATGGTATATTATCCACCATTTCAGGAAAAATTTGGTTCATTATCATTATTTTTTGAGAATCACATTGGGGAAGAATATTTTATAAGGGGAATAATTTTTTAAAAGGTCAAAAAATATCCAGAGGATGATAAGAATTGAAAATAAAGAGATGCTTTCTTTAAGGAATAATTTCTCTAATACATTCCAACATATTAAAAAAAATTAAAATCATTGGTGGTGTTATGTTATAATGTATTACATCAATGATAATAATATAAAAATTGTTTGTTTGTTTATTATGTTATTTACAAATAATTATTGTGGTTTGTGATTTCATTATGGGAATTTATTGTTGAGATAAAAGTCTTAATAATAGTAAAATTGTTCTAAAAATAACTATTTTGGACAATTAGTTATGTAATAACTTTATGAGTTATCAAAGATCAGTTTTCTTAGGTCGTTACAATTAACTAAGAGATACGGTTATATAAGCTTCTACTATACATAACATCTCATTGAAAGAGTTTAGAGCTGATACATTTCAAAAGACAAGTATTATAATGTTTTATCTATGTTAACTATATTTTCATAGTCATTTTAATATATTTGAGAGATAATTTTCTAAGGAATCATTTTTAGGGTTATTTCCATCAAAACGTTTTCATTTATATTATGTGTTCAATCACTGTTACGACTAAGTCATTATAGTGTTTGGAATATGGTTAATCTGATCCATCAGATTGATGTATTATTGGGATAGTAATAAAATAACATATATATATATATATATATATCGATAAAATTAGGGAATATGAAGACAAATAATATTTTTATCATTGTATTAGGGCATTAACATAAACAGAAATACAATAATAACAGTAAGTACATAACTATAGAAACCATTAGTAATGTTAATTGACTAAAATTATTCATAATGTAAAAATAGTGCATTCAATTAGTATAGCTTATAAAACATCCATACATGTACAAGATATTGTAAAACTTATTTTAAATCCATATAACTCTTTTCATATTATGACTAGAAGTTTGTATTAGAAACATTTCATATCTTATTTGATTATGAAAAACGTAATATGATTTAGTCATGTCACCCCTGATACTAATTTAATCACTCTTATCATTCGATAAAGTACAGTTTGATAATTTAAAATTAAGAGGTATTGAATTTTGTTTTGTTTTCAAAGTTTTTATTAGAATTCAGCCCATCTTGTAATATTTTCCACTATGGTTACTCATTTTATGAAACACATTTTTCTGGTGTTAGGATAACATTTGGTTTCTAATCAACATATTTAATAAAATTCCAACCATTAATATATTATCTTTTTTTTCTCTCAATTAAATAATAGAAACATGAATTAGGTGATAAATAATAATCATAATGGAAATCCACATAAATAAAAAATAATTTATATGAGGTATAAACTAGGGCATTATATTTTAACTATATAACACCATATGTTTATCCATGTTCGTTCTGATCATCATCTATTTATATCAATCATTGTTTCTAATAAAGAGCCTCAATTTAAAAATCATGTTACTCATTACTGTCCAACCATAGCTGTTGAATGATTTCATTTCATGCACCAGGTGATGATCAATTTATGTGCAATGTAACCTTGTTGGATTAATTAACCCTATAATCCTATATACTATATATACATCAACTATTAATATCCAGATAGTCTTATAATTTTTTGTCATTAATATCCTCTATAATTTACAAAAAATAGGACGTTTTCCTATATTTTGAATTTATCTTTATATTAATCTTTATTAATGTCCCTACAAATATCCTTAAATTTTTTTGATGAAGATCAGATTTATTTTTTTCATCCTATTTTCCAAATGATGACTAAAAAATTCTCCGGATACCAACTAAATAGACTCATTATTACCATATAATGATATTAATTTCTATTAGATGAATAATAATTATATTAAACACAAACACACATGAGGACCATACTTTTATACTACCTCTAAAAACATAGAATATAATGTTATTAATTGAGGATACATCTTCAACAAATCTCATATAGTTCTTCAAATTTTATACACATGACAATCAAAACCTACTTAGTACCATTGTTTATATCATTGGGAATGGAATAATATGAAAGGGTGAGATTAGATTAAAAGAAAGGTAAAAAAGGGAGATTTATATGATTAACATGAGCATAATGTAAAAAGAACTTGACTGTAATATTTGAATATAATACCTAGAATATCATGCATAATAATATTGAGTCTTGGAATAATGTTTTCATGTTCATAAGACAAGAATTATAATAGAATAAATGTACATGATAAATTATACTATATCATTTGCATATAATAGAAAATTTGAAAAAACACATAAATATATAAAAACATTTCCATATTAGTAAATGGTTACTACTATGGATGTCATTGTAGAACGGGTTCACCCCCAAACCATCATAATAGTAATGTATTACTCCCAATACCAACATATCATACAATTACCTTTAAATAATTGTGGTCACTATGTAATAAAATCCAATATATATAACGAAATATAATGAAATTGGATTCCTAAAAATTCTGTCATGTTCAATCCTATAGATAAGATATGGGGTTTAGAATAAATATTTTATCTAAGCATATCCCAAAATATTAAACTGGATTCAGATGAGTCTCATCCTTGTATACCCTATAGAAGATAAATGGAATTCAAAAAATATATTCATGATAAAAAAATTTCAGATATAATAAGAATTGTATTCCGGGACCATATCCCATATTATGAAAATATATCATTAATGAGGGCATCATAGTATAAAGAATATTTTTAATGGTAATTTAATAATTTCATGAGGAAAATATGATTTCATTGAAAATTATGATTAAAAATAAAAATAAATTTCTTTTTCTAATAAATTTTATTGAAAATAAAATTGGAAACAAATAACTAATGATTTTATAATCATTTAAAAAATTTCATGATGTAAATATATATTACAATTAAAAAATAATTTTAAAACATAAAATGTTATCAAAATATATATTATTTTGAAACAATTTATTTAATACCTAAAAAATGATAACATGTGAATGAAAAAACATTTAATTGAAATAAAATTCAATTTTTTTTATGGAATCATGAAATCATTGAGCATTATTTATAGTAGTAATCACATTCCATGAGGGGCATATTATAATGAAAGGTTATTTTCACATTTTTGGTAGAATAAACATGAGTAACATTTGAATAATTACAAAAAGATTACATTAAAATATTTTTAGTATTTTTAAAATGGGCATAAGTGAAATTTATGAACCATATAAATAATGTTAAATTTTTAAAAATTAACTAGTTTTCAAGTAAATATGATTATAAAGCAAAGAGTGAAATAATTAACCTTTATAAAAAACATTATCAATTATTTTACATACCAGAAATGTAAAAATAATACAATTATTATAGAATATCATGAATAAACAGAGTAGAAAAAATTAAATTTTTATCATGAAAAGATCATATTTTTTCATAATTGTAATCATAATCATGAATAATCATTATAAATAATTATAGTGTAACATAAAACCCATACAACATTGGTAAAATTTAATTTTAATAAACATGAATAAATATTATTCAATGGAAAATATATTATATCTAGAATAAATTAATTCATGAAATTACATATCAAAGTTGATTTATATTTAGAACCCATAAATTAATATAGGTTCATAACATAACATATGTTTAAATAAGACAATTATCGAGAAAAATCATTTAATACATTGGTATTAATTGAAATGTAAACCCCATGATAGAGAGATCATCATGATTATATGTAAATGAAAAAATATAATGAAAATAATTATCAAATAACTTAATATGGATTATATTCAACAAATAAAATAAATATAGTGCTTATATCACATGTGTCTAACAATAAAATAAATGAGTGAGATAAATTGGTTACAGTAACTACTAATCACTTTATTTATCATTTTAAACTCAAAAAAATAAATATATCATTATTATAAATATATAAACAAATAAAACTAAATATATGAATCTATTTTGTTGTTTTCATATGACATATTATTACCTTTGTATTACAAATTCTCTATTAATGTTATTTTTAATTTAAAAACAACATTTTATTTCATATATTATTTTATTTGTTATTTTCATTAATATTACAATTATAATGATTCCATAATATCCCTAAAAATGATTATTAAATAAAAATAATATTTAATCATCAATAATATTTTTAGGTCTAATAATAATATATGGATTTGAGGAATGAAGTCCATTATGAGAATAGAGATGGTAGGTTGTGCGTACAGATTAATTCTGCATACATTTTTCAACGATCATTATATAAAAGGTTAATGTAATATATTATAATCCCATAAATATAATAATATCATAAATTATTTATTACATATTTCTATATATGTATTGATATCATCCAATTTTTGTTTTTATGGAAAAAGAGTCAAGTCACTTTGTGAAGGCTGCATTCCACACATACTCGATTGAAGTTCACATCTATCAATTAGTGAACAGGTAAAACGAATATTATGTTTTATGATTAAATAATTATATTTAAAATAAAAAATAAAAAATATTGTCTTTTTATCAGATAAATTTATTTTTTTATCTTCCATGTAAAGCATTAGTATAAACTAATCATATCACTTCACCAGGTAGTAGTCAACTATTCACATTATAAACATTATAACATGAACTAATTAATGGGATATAAAAAGTAATATCTAATATAATTTTTTCTTATGTAAAATAATGTTATAAATATCATATATATTATTCATAACCATCACTATACCACACTGTGAGAAGTTGTGATGGAAAAATGAATGACATTTATACACATGGTGGCAGTGTGCCATACATAAGAACAATGATTTTATAAACCATTAAATAGTAGTCAAGGTGGTTTCTAGAAACTATTCTAATATAAAAAATTTATGTATATGGTTGATATTTAGGTTATTATATCATAACATTTTAATAATAAATTAAATATGTGGATAATGAAATAAATAAGCATATTTTATTGAAGAACGTTTCCTCTTCTTCCAGTAACCTGCAATGGTTTCGTAAAAATTCCATACTTGTTCTTGAATTAAGCCAAAAATTAGTATTATAGTATTATAGGATGAGTTTTTTTATGTTATTTCCATATGTATTATATTATCAAATTTTTTATGGTTTTTTGAAAATAATAGAGGGGTGGCCTTTTATATGTGAGTTGAGTGCAAAATGGAAATTATTTTTAATTTTTTTTTACAAATTTCATTATCAATTATGAAAGAAAAAAAATTCTTTATTATACATCATTACAAATGACATAGCATAAATTAATTAGGAAATAATTTTTAGGAATGTTTTTGGTCATTTAATACCATATCCATTAAGTTTGATCCCCTTGTAAACCCATCTTAAAATTAACTACGATAATTACTTTTTTTTAATATTCATATTTCAAAAAAATTGGGTTTTCATAATTAAAAAATATAAATTATTATTATTCTAGATATTTAATACATATTTCAAAATTCAATAATATATGTGGATAAATATAACAAAAATTTAAAACATAAAATGTGAGAAGAATGAATGTTTTCAAGGATTATATATTGAAATGATTAATAATAATTTCTTTATAATATAAATATAAAATTTACTGAATTGGAATAAATGTGATTAATAGATATATAAATGAACTAATTTGAATAAAAAATAATTTAAAATATAATATTTCTTTACTAATAATTTAAATAAAATGTCAGTTTTCCTTTAATATGTAGATATTTTTTAAACTATTCATCAAAATATTAATCTTTTATTGAAATACTTAAAAAATTCACATTAATTTTTTTAATTATTAATTCAAAAATTCATTTTAGTTATTAATATAAATATTCCTGAAATTTATAAAATGAAATTTACAATAAAACATCTAGATGTTATGAAAGTGTGGGTTTTTTTATAATAGTTTTTTTTCATACATAATGTTTTAATATTAAATCAATGTATTGTAAAAATATTTGTATGAATCTAAATAAAAATTTATTGGGATTGAATATATTGATTTAATTTTAAATATTAATCATTATGAATTATTTTAATTCATTAAAATTTAGAATCATGATGCACTTTAATGTAGAATTTAGAACCAAAATCCCATCTTATACCCAAAATTAATCATATTATGATATTTAAAATAATGTTGAATGGAAATTAGTTTAGTGTTTTACATATTACTAACTAATTCATATGATACATTAAAAAATAATTTTTTTAGTTACATAATTTAATGAATGGAAATGATAGTTTATGAAACGTCCTGATTCCGGAAGCCACCTAGAGGTGCTCGTACCCAGTTGGTCACATGGCCTCAAGCACATTTCCCTGAATGCAAGAGATTTCCAACTAGCAGTGAGGGCCTTGGGTGTGATAATTGGGAAACTGTGCCCTCATTGGCAGTGTAAATAGTGGAGAAGGGAAATAATAAACAATAGCGAAAACAGTAAACAATCCATACACAATTGATCAACATAAGACAAAAAAATAAAAAACTAGAGCACATATATAAATGAAATAATGCATGATACATATGTCTAGGAAAGAAGCAAAAAAAGTCACAATGCTGAATACAGTACTGGACCAAAGTACTAAAGAAAAACATATAAGAAACTCCTCAGCATCCCAAGCCTCTGATTCTTTGCATGCTCTCCAGCTCCAATGTAAGTCAAGTACATGAAGTATGAGGATGCTTACCCTTGTCTATACCTGCAATAATATAATCTGTTTGGGCCCACAAGTATGACCCAAATAGGGTGTGAGACTAAATCTCAGTACGAAGCCACCCGAAGATCTATGCCTAATATTTAGTTTGTTTATTGCAGTTAAGGTACTATAGAAAGAAAACAGTGAGCAATAACCAGCAATATAAAGTAGTAAACAACCCACAAAATCAACAAGAAACAGTGATGCAAACATTTAACCACAATAGGTAACCCTCTAGGAAGTACTCACAGTCATCCCATCAGGTCCAATCCAAAAAGTACCAACAACCCTATGGGCAGTACAATCATCCCAACCCTCTGGTTTGATCATAATAAGTTATATGACTCTGTGAGGATGAACACTCAGTCAATTCCCCTTATAGTCTAAGGTATTCAGGTACTCTCTGAGGAAGATGACACAGTTTAATCCACTTATATCCCCAAGGTCTAGAGACTCTCTAAGGAAGCGCACTCAGTCAATTCCTCTTATAGCCTCAGGTCTATCCCAGACTCTCTGTGGAATCTCACTCCGTAAATTCCTCCTATATCCTGGAATGGTTTACGAAAATCAACAAAACAAACAAAGACCCTCCGAGGAAGCTCACTCGGTCTACCCTCATGTGGTCTATAATATCCAAGACTCTCTGGGAAGCTCACTCAGTCTATCCACTGTAGTCTATAAGCTCAAGACTTCATGAGGAAGCTCACTCGGTCCACCCTCCTGTAGTCTATAACATCCATGACTCTCCGGGAAGATCACTCGTTCTATCCCTTATATTCTATAAAATCTAAGACACTCTATGAAGCTCCCACAATCTATACTGTATAGTCTAAAGCACTAGGTCCTCACGGCCCCGTGTATATCAGTGCATAATAATGCTATATGTCCAAAGTAAACCTACATAGCTACTTGGAAAACCGATCTATAGAATAATAAGCATGTCAATAAAACAATGCTCCATCCTACTATCACATGTCATGGAATGTAGGTACAAAAGCCAAAGGCAGAACAAGACCAATGGTCGTAAACATAACAGCCATGGGAATTACATCCATGCACATAAAATATCCTCATATGTAAACCAAAATTTACCTCGACATAGGCATACAAGAATGACAGGAACACAACAGGGAAAAACTGTAAACATGTAATAACCCATTCATGAGTATTGGCAGAAGTTTCACATAAAACTCAAATTCATCAAAAGGAAAGGGAAAAACCACTTACCTAGATTCTAGGAGATTGATATACTCGAACCACAATGATTGATTCTCCTTAAAACGTTTAAGATATGAGAAAAAATATAAAATTATCAACCCACATTAACATGAGAAAGAGAGAAAACCATGGAATGATACTCAAGAAGAAGGAAGACATCACCGCTACAGTTCCAACGCAGTCGACGACGGTCGATTCAGAGAACAGACGAAGGATATAGAGATCAGAGTATGTTAGCGGTTGTACGAGATTCTCTCAGTTGAAGAAGCTATAGAATAAGACAATTGTGTCGATTAGACATGACCCTGGCCCATTTTATGAAAAAAAGTAAATACAGGACTTATACTATTGAAGTACACAACGGGTAATTGGGCTTTCTATAATCCACTTTAAGAGGCCTCCACATCACCCCTAAACATCGTGTGTGTGGCCCAGACATGGCCAGCACAAGGCCTTGCATGACATCTAAGTACATGGCATGTACTTGTAAAGTACACAGCATGTATTTTGGAAATTTCCAGATTCTCCAACTGTTTCTCAAAACTCTAGAAAAACATAAAAATACCTGATAAGAAGGTCCGGGTTCTTACAAACTTCCCCCCTAAAGAAATGTTTCCCTGAATTTCTCTAGAATGGTGTAATAGAAGAAACCCCAAAGAACTCTAGCCATTGTGATCGTACATTGGCCTCCCTCTCCAAAGTCTCGTTCTGTACTCGACCGTGCTATTATAGCACCCATACCAGAGGAACATACCATCCATGGAGAACCTTCACACCATGATCTACAATTGGGATATGATTCTCCTTGAATGACGAATCTGCTTCAAGCTCAACCTCTTTAGGTTGAAAGACATGAGACGGGTCTTAAAAGTGACGTCAGAGATGAGAAATGTGGAAGACGTCATGTATATATCGGCACCTCAAAGGTAACTGCATCCAATAGGCAATCATTCCAACTATTTTCAACACCTCAAATGGCCCGACATACCTCAGTGAAAGCATATCCTATCTCTGAATCCTCTTGTGTCCCAGCCTTGGTGTGGAACCCATGAAAACCTGATCCCCGAACTCGAACTTCAGAGGTCGTCTCTACTGATCAGTATAAGAATTATATCAAGACTGTGTTGTATCAATCCTCTTCTGAATCAACTATATTTTCTCTAAGGTCTCATGAACAAAACTATGTCCCAGCAATGATTCCTCTACTACCTCTAGACATTATTAAGGTGATCGGAATGGAATACCGTATAAGGCTTCGTATGGTGCCATCTGAATAGTCGACTTAATACTGGTGTTGTAGGGGAACTCAATAAGTGGTGTTATCTTCTCCCAAGAACCTCTAAAGTTAATAAATCATGCTCTGATCATATCCTCAATAACCTGAATCGTGCGCTCGGACTTTCCATCTATCTGAGGATGGTATGCAGTTTTTAGTTGTACCTCTATACACAAAGACTTCTAAAGCCCCTTCCCAAACCAAGATGTAAAACACACATCCCAGTCTGAAACAATGTATTATGGAACTCCTTGTATATGTACAATCTCACGGATTTAAAACCGTCACAGATCATCAACACATAAGGTCTCCTTGATCGGAAAGAAGTGAGAACCCTTCGTAAAATTGTCGATGACTACCAAAACAACATCATTCCCTCAAGGTGGTTTCGACCACCCGGTCACGATGTCCATCACATCATCGTTCCATTTCCACTCAGGAATGGGTAACTGTTTTAAAAGACATGTTGGTCTCTCATGCTCCGCTTTCACCTGCTAACATGTGGAACATATCATAATGAAACCAGCAACATCTCTCTTCATACCTGGCCACCAATACTGGCGATGAAGATCCTGATACATCTAGGTGACACTAGGATGAACTACCCAAATAGAGGAATGAAAATCCTGCATCAGCTCCTCGCGTATATCTGTTGAAACCCATACACGTCCCTAGAAACACAAGATCTCTTCCTCGTCCACAACCCATCCAGGAAGAATGTCATCTTCTGACACACTAACCCGCATGACAAGGCCTTATGAGTCTGATAGATGCCTTATCTGTACCTGATCAAGACGTATAGAGTTGACAACTATAGAAGATAGAATGGTATTCCCTTTTCGGGCGTACACCTCCAAATGCATCTTAGATAACAGAGACATAAGCTTCCACTCACTGGTGTCCTCTTGAACTACCATTATCTGAATTCTCCTCCTCATTGCATCATCAACTATATTTCCCTTCCCAAGCATAGTGGCAAGCTCAATGTCAAAGGACTTAAGATACTCGACGCACCTGCGCTGTCTCATATTCAGGTCCCGCTGAGTGAAAATATACTTAAGAGTTTTGTGGTCAATGAAAACCAAAAAATTCCCCCTGATGGTAATGTCTCCAACAACGTAAGGAATGTGCATCAACTTCCAATTCGATATCATGCGTCGTGTAGTTATTCTCATGTGTCCCCAACTACTAAGACCCATACGCAACAACTCCATCTCACAGCATAAGGACGGCTCCATGTCCGATACCCGAAGCATCACAGAAAATAGTATAGCTCTTTCCTAGCTCTGGAAAGACTAGTATCAGTGATAAAGTCAACCTCCATTTCATCTCCTAAATGATGGACTCAAAAGAATCTAACCATAAGAACTTCGTCCCTTTCTTTGTCAGACCGGTCAAAGGTGATTCTATGCATGAAAAGTCTTGAATAAATCTCATGTACTATATAGTTAGCCATAGAAAACACCCCATCTCATAGACATTCTTCGGATTATCCAAGAAAACTACAGCAATCACTTTATTAGTGACCACGGATATTCTTGCCTCCAAGATTCTGTGACCTGATAATTGAATTTGATCCATCCAAAAGTTTCACTTTGAGAGTTTATCATAAAGCTGATTATCTGTTAGTGTACTCAAACTGGTATCAAGATGGCTAGCATGGTCATCTCGATTGTGAGAGTACACCAAGATATCGTCCACAATGTCCACGATGAAGGAATATATTTATGGATGGAAAACTCAGTTCATCAGCACCCTGAAAATTTTTGGCGAGTTCGTGAGACCGAACGACATAACCATATACTCATAGATACAATACCTTCTCCTTAGGTGTAGAATGATTATTACCACAAAATAATATCATTTTGTATATAATTTTTTTATTTCCACAAATATTTATGATAAAATGAGAAAAATAATGTTGTCATATAATTCATTAAATTTATTCACATTGTAATAATCATGTGGAGTAGGAGGAAAGAACGAGAGATACTAACTCTAGAGGAGTGTTTATCTCATTTTCAATCTATGGAGATCATGCGGACCTATTCAACTCGGTGGATTTTTTTGATGTGGTTGGGAATATATATCTCATTGATATTTGTTGCCCACATATGAATTTTGAGCTGCTTAATGATCATTCAAATCGGAGAGAAGAAATAATTTGACATGTTGAAATGTTTACTTCTTGTGGTGCAAATCTCCTAGCTATCTTAGAGGAATCAGGAGAACCTGAAATTTTCATTGGTCTAAAAGATTTTAATGATTTGGAGAAGTGTCTCCTAGGATGAGATATGAAGGCCTTTCTTGTCAGTGATGGATCATGGGAATCGACAACAGTGAAGTGTTGTAACGCCCCAACCCTAGATACCTAGAGTCGGTGCATTATTACATAACATTGGCATGATCACAAGGGATCAAGTCTCGAATGACCGATTAGTTTAGTAGTCTTGGAAACAGTGAATATATTCATAAGCCTTACATTACATCATAAGGTAAAAAAATACAACAAAATCTTGTCTTCATATCCCCTCATACTATCCCTATAGGTCATTCATAAATTACTTCTTCATAATCCTGGGAAAAATAAAACATTGAAAGGGGTGAGCTCAGATGATCAATAAGGACAACATTATAGCAGAAGCTTTCATAGATAAGCATAAACACTTAAGGCAGTTTATAACTAAATCAAAAGCCTTTTAAACGTGAACTTCAGCATAAAATGGAAAAGATTAAATAAAATAAATCCATTTACTTACTCACATGGATATTCTACTAGTCAAATGATCACATGCAATATCAATAAACAATTTCATAATTATTGAATGCATAATGCCAAACTATCATAACCACATAGCCAAGGCCTTTTGCCAAGACTACAAATAAGATTTTGCCAAGGCCTTGTGCCAAGACACTAGTTTGTCTCATGAGACCTACCGATGCATCGAGGAGCTATAGCGGGATCCACCCGTCACTTACTAAGTTAAATGCATTCCTCATATGAAAAGTTTGAAACATAACATAAACATTCGTATTAAAACTTGTATAGGAAATGTCAATACATTATCCAAAAACCATGAATGGTATAAAAATAGCACATCCACAGTCAAACATAACTCATTCGATACAATATGGAAGATTGTATTGTATCATATTATCCTCAATCGATAATAATGAAGGATATTGACATATATGCAAATAATCATCAAAACTATTTGGGAGAAATATCCCCCTTTTTCTTGAAATCATTTAAAGTCACACTATTTGTCAAGAAGCTATTTAAAAATAGATTTTTGAATCAAAGTGTCCCATACCACATTGAAACATTTAAAAGGAGTTTAAATTTTAAAAATTTAATGTCCGTATAAATAAATACTTAAAACCATTTTTAAAACATGGACATTAATGAGAATGATTTAGAAGAATAAGTCTTTAAAACATTTAAAAATTGTATTTTAGTTAGAGTTTCTTACCAAAAGAGAGACACTTGAATACAAATAATTGAGGAAATCAAAACATTGTAATATCATGAGAATAAAGGAATTCATGATATACTATGACAAAGTACATTATATACACAATATAAAAATGATTTGGTGTATAACAACAAAGAAGTCTTAATGAAATGTAAATTGAGATGAAATCCATCATAAAGGCCGTATCCTTAGGTTAAGGATAAATCAATGACATAATTATGTGTGACAAATATAAATACACTAAATATGATTGGATATTCAGTGTAAAACAATCAAAGGACATTCACACATATTCTTGTAAAAACAACACCAATGAATTGGATGTTTAACTCAACAAATTGAGAATGAGTTTAAATTACTCGTATCAAATTCATATCAATGACTTGAGAAATTATCAATGGAGTGATTATGTGTATCAAAAGTATATCCATAGGAAGGGTATTCGAAATTATGACATAATAAAATGAATAGTTATTCCACACATAATCTTGGGGTAATATAATGAATGAAATATTCGTAAAGCCAAATGAGTGGAAATTGAAATTTCAAATTCCCTTATCGATTAGGTAACTTTTGAAACATACACCCATGAAAGAAGGATAATACCATGATGATGTAAATACCCATAAATTAAAGTATATTAAACAATGAATACAATCATGGGCAGTTCACATACACCACATGCAATAATTAAGTGGTGAACCATGGAATTCTCACGAAATTAAGAGAGAGTTAAGAAACCCCTTACCTTGTACATTTCCTTGGTTGGGGGTAGGTTAAACTCCTTTAAATGTTGAAATAATAGTTATTAAATTATTCATGAATCATATACATTAATATGATATAATATATGATCGTTTAACATAGCTTTGTCTATAATATCTTAGAATTATTGTCATTCCGGGTGTTAACTTACTCATTTTCATTTATATGTTTTGTTACGTAAGACATGATTGTTATGGATAGGATGTATCTTATTCATATCCAGAATTATATCAAATCCTTAAACATTATTTTTAAATCATCAAATGAAAATTATAATTGAATGGATATGAT
Organism: Viscum album; assembly: GCA_963277665.1. Lineage (NCBI taxonomy): Eukaryota > Viridiplantae > Streptophyta > Magnoliopsida > Santalales > Viscaceae > Viscum > Viscum album. The sequence goes on from OY728129.1 coordinate 7,820,868, forward strand.
GGATAATGAATCTCATCGCGTTCGTGGAGACGGTAGTCCGTACATACGCACGAGTGACAATATCATTCTTTTGATATTAAAATAATATATAAATGGATGGTATATCATATATAAAGAATAATTATCATGTTATATTTATTATTTAAATGAGTTACACATCATTATTATACCCACCCAAATAATAATATATTGAATAACAATTACACCACGACGTGGAGACGGTAAGCCGTACGTACGCACGTATGATGACATGTTATTCAAACAGTGGATAGAATAATGAATATGGTTGTACCATATTTATAATAACATAATAGTATATATAAGAAACTAGAGTTATTGTTTTATAATGGTAATAAAAAAGAAAGAAGAAGTGGAAGAAGAAAGAAACTTGAAAAGGGGTAGTGAAAACATACCTCTTCTTCGGGTTCTTCTTTTTGATTTGATCAAAAGGGCTCCATAGGTTGGATTTATGATCAAATTAAGGCCTCTATGTTGTAGTGAGGGATGTTGAGAGAGTATTTGGGCAGGGGTTGGCCGAACAAAAAGGCTTTGAAGGTGTGAAAAAATGAGAAGGAGGAGTGCCCATTTATAAGAGGGGTGATGGGAACCTTTGGAAAATCTAGAAATATTAATTTATAATAAGTTCATATTCGGTTTCAAATGGATCAAAAGTTGATTATTCAAAGTTTAAGGAAGTAATAGGTCTAAAAACATTCATACAATAGAATTTAGACAGGTTGGGGTTACTATATTAACCTTATCTTTTAGTTTTAACTCCTAGTTAATTAGTTTGACATTTACCATGTCACTTTGTATTTTTATATTATATAGTTAATAAACATACTATTTACATACAAGAGACCCCCAAGTGGTCCTTTAATGATATAACTATCATGATATAATTATCTTGGCCGAACCTTAGATTTTTTTGAATTTAATACCAATTAATAATATAATATTTGTTTTAAAAACTCTTTTATGTCAATTTTGACACTATTCAATAGTTGATTTTTGTGAAACTCATAACATGAAATATTAAATCTAAAAAAGTAAATTAAATCAATGAGAATATGTCATAGTATCCTATAAAATTATCTTAATTCATTAATAGTCTTAAATTATATTTATTTGGGTATTTATAATATAAATTATTTTTATTTTTCACTATTATGGTAATTACTACATCATCATTGTGTCATAAATATATTAAATTATTTAATGTCTAAAAATTTTAAATAAAACACCATTATGTAGGAAATCGTATTATCTTTCTAATTAATATTTACAATCTAATTTATCTTATGTATAACCCTATATTAAAAATGGTTTAGTAAATAAACATTGATTTTAACTCTTTAAACTCTTCTTTGAATTAAATAATAATAAATGTCCTAATCTAATCCAAGTGGACCTAAATGATAATATTTTATTCCTAATATTGTTTTTGGTCGACATAAACTTGTCAAATAGAATTAGGACATGTGTTATTGTAATATTAATATCATTTTACCCTTAATTACCCTATTTACTTTTAACCGTGGTGAATAAATGTAAAATGTTACTATTTAACAAAAATTATTTTAATCTCATTGAACCACATTTTACTTATTGATATTAACCATGTCTCTAGAATTTTCGAAATTCCATTCACAGAAGCTGTAAAATTATGTTTTATGAAAAATTCAGTTTTTTTAACTACAACTTAGTAGTTTCACTATTAATCAAAAATTGAAGTTTTTCAGAACAATGCCAAAATCTAACCCTAAGATATAATTGATATTCCGAATTCAAAAATGATGGTTATTTTAGAAAATTATAAACATATATATTGATTTAATTAATTTTATAATTAACTCTCGCTTCACAATAAATAGCGTGTTTTTAAGAAACAATATATATCAAAAGATTGAGAATTGTTTAGGTCCAATTTCAAAGTAAAATTAATTCTAATGAACACCATTGGATAAAATGGTAAAAATATATTCAAAATATTCTTTAAAACAACTCAATAATATAGTTTATCACTATAAATTATTTTGATTTAAAAAGATGTTTTTAATTAAAATTTAGTAATTTTCACTCTTCATCAAAATATAAAAGTTATCCGAAAAGTACCAAAACCTTATTGATACTAAATTCTTATGTAGCGATTCTAAAGAAGAATTTAATTTTGTCAAATTGAATATATAAAAGTTTCATATATTGGTTTTAAAAAGGCTTCCCCATTAAAAGGCGGTAAAATTTCATTTTTTGAAATATACTTCTTTTTTCTGAAAAAATGAATTTGTTCATAAATCATGTCATATAAACTCATAATATGGATTAAAATTATAAGGATAATATAATATTTAAAATTTAGTTAATACTATTCATAACCACTTTTGAACAGCTAGTTTGGTATGTCATGGTGTACTTGAACTCAATGTTGCGTACAACACACACTATTGTATTATTCAAAGAGAAGTGTACCGTGGAAGATTGGGGTGTTTCATTCACCCCTCCTTCAATAAATTCAGTCCTCATAATTTTAAAAATTGGGCCTGAGAATGGAAAGTCCCACATCGGAAAAAGAGTCAATAAAATTATCAGTTTAAAAGAAAGAAAGAGGGGTCTAAAGGTCACCCAAGATAACCCATACTAGGATTCCAGGTAGGAAAACATGGATGTTGATGATAATCTATTTGTAAAGTTCTTATGGAGATAGATTGAAATCATGATCAGGAAAAATTTAACAATAAGAAAACCACAAACTTGTGTTGGGACAAACGATCATTAGTCTCCTAGTAGGAAAAGTAAATGGACAACATTTTCTGTTTTACATTACATTACATAAGGATGAAGAATTAATTTTTGATATTGACTAAGAATATAAAGATATATACTTACTTTTTAAGTAGATTTTCATTCTTTAATAAATTTCCACCACTAACTCATTTTTTAAACGATGAGTATTCAAGAAGACTTGGTCACATTGGAAGATCTGGAATAAACATCTGTAGAATCACATGATCTATGTAGGATGAACTATATATTTTAATTGCCTTTATAGATTAAACAAAACCAAAATGTTTAGTACAAGATCTAATGATCCCCCAAAAGGATATTCCTTGAGAGAAATAAACACTAATCTTAATTTCTAAAATTAAACCAATAATACCCAAAAGTTAAATAAATACCATTCAATAATCAATTGTCCTTAAAATCCTTCAATATGATCCATACTAATATTGAAACCAAAAACATAAGAAAAAAATGATTATGTAGTATCCCATGTTAAATTTTATCTCCAAATGACATCAAGTACTCTTAAAGTCACATACTTAAAAGTAATTAACCTCATCACATATTCTCTATTATAGGTTAATCATTTCCATAAATAACCCAAATCACTATAAATCCACAATAAAAACATAGATAAAAATCCACCAATACTCAACAAATGAAACACCATAATGCTCTATTTTCCTTTCGCATATAGTGTTCTCAACAAAGCGAACAACTTCCAAAATAACATTTATCACTTAATCACCAAATCATTTTCCTATACTAAGGGTATTCATTTTATAATACATAAGATCTCAAATAAAATTATTATTGATCAATAAAATCGTTTAACAAAAAATAGTAGTCACACTAACCAGGGTCTTCACGTAGTCCAGTGGTAGGCGATAAATCCCAATCGCAATTTGGTTGTGGGTTCGATTCCCACATATTTTTCCAACGCGACGGGTTGTCACACGGTCTACGTGTTTTCCCTTTTCAAACTATATATTTTATAACATTACCAAAATGTTATAAACTCCTCAAAATAACCATAAAATAATTTAACCACAAATGTTATCTCATACCTTGCATTTTAATCCCAAATTATAATAATTTGTAATTTCCTCAAACCCAATGATCATATAAAACCAAATTGTTATTTATAACTATATACACAAGTGAAAATAAAATTCCTCCATAAATATCATTCTCACATCGAAAACATTAGGTTTAAAAATACATGATAAAATTATTCCAATGTAAACCCTTCAACAAGGATCACTGAAAATTTTTAAGCATTTATCCAACCATTTATTTCCACATAGCTTCTTCTCTGACCAAGAAAATATCCTATAGAATAGGACATTAACTGAGGTAAAGGCCAGGTCCCCTAAATTTACGGCAAATGATTGTAAATGGATTCTTGGGAACATTTTCATCTTCTTCCACAGTACTCTTCATTTTTCTTTGGCAATTCATCACTTTATGTCCTTCTTTACCTCACATAAAGCATTTCATTGTCCCATTGAGACACTTTACTGGGTGTCTCCTTCCACATTTCCTGCATGATGGAAATTGAGGATTTCTTTCTCCATGATCTCCACTACTAGAGCTCTTATCATTCATCACCTTTCTCTTCTTTGTTGAGTCCGGCAATTGGTTAATATATATATTGTTGATCATATCATTTGAAAATTGACTTGGCATAAAGACGATATCTTTTACGCCTATCAATATTCCATTTTGTTGCTCATTGCCACCACTGTTCCCACCACCATTCCCACCTTGTATATCATTCTCAAAGTCACTATGATTTACTTGGAATCCAGTCATTGACTAAAAATAGAAAGCATTGTGTGAGTAATAGTATTCATACAATCATTTAGAGATTAACATGTCACCATATTCTCAATTTGAAACATATTAAGATTAACCAAGTTCATTTACTCTCATCTTATATATATATTACTTCAAATTGGTTTGTAATGAAAATGTAAATTATCCTAAGAATATCCCCCAAGAGTGTCGTAACCAAGAGTGCAGCAAGGCCCGTTGTTGCGCACCAGTTCCCGGTCGAGTCTAGATCAAAACGGCGTTTTCAGATTTTACCCCTAGGAACATCTGTGCCAGAGCCGCCTCTACCTGCTCGTATCCAGAAAGGGATATATTTCTCGGAAAACTCAAAAGATCTCTACAATACCAAAATTCTAGGAAGTTATTCCATACTAATCCTCAAAGTTCATCTTAGGTCTATGTGCTCTAATCCTAGTTTATGTAAATCTAGCTTCCAAGGTTTATACTAAACTTTCTCTGATATCAACTGTAACACCCCGACCCTAGATACCAAGAGTCTGTGCATTATTTCATAACATTGGCATGATCACAAGTGATCAAGTCTCGAAATCCCGATTAGTTTAGTATTCTTGGAAACACTAGATATATTCATAAGGCTTACATTATATTATAAGGTAAAAAACTACAAAAACATCATGTCTTCATATCCCCTCATACTATCCATGTAGGTCATTCATAAATTACTTCTTTATAATCCTAGGAAAAATAAAACATTGAAAGGGGTGAGCTCAAATGCTCAGTAAGGATAACATCATAGCAGAATCTTTCATAGATAAGCATAAACACTTAAGGCAGTTAATAACTAAAACAAAAGCCTTTTAAACTTGAACATCAGCATAAAATGGAAAATATTAAATAAAATAAATCCATTTACTTACTCACATGGATATTCTACTAGTATAATGATCACATGAAATATAAATAACCACTTTCATTATGATGGAATGCATAATGCCAGACTATCATAACCACGTAGCCAAGGCCTCGTTCCAAGACTACAAATAATATTTTTCCAAGGCCTTGTGCCAAGACACGAGTTTCTCTCATGAGACCTACCGATTCATCGAGGAGCTATAGCAGGCTCCACCCGTCACTTACTATGTCCAATGAATTCCTCATATGAAAATTTTGAAACATAACATAACTATTCGTATTAAAACTAGCATACAAAATGTCAATACATTATCCAAAAACCATGAATGGTATAAAAATGGCACATCCACAGTCAAACATAACTCATTCGATACAATATGGAAGATTGTATTGTATCATATTAACCTCAGTGGATATTAATGAAGGATATTGACATAGATGAAAATAATCATCATAACTATTTGAGATAAATATCCCCCTTTTCTTGAAATCATTTAAAGTCACACTATTTGTCAAGAAGCTATTTAAAAATAGATTTTTGAATCAATGTGTCCCATACCACTTTGAAAATTTTAAAAGGTGTTTTAATTTTAAAACTTTAATGTCCATATAAATAAATCCTTAAAACCATTTTTAAAACATGGACATTAATGAGCAAGATTTAGAAGAATAAGTCTTTAAAACATTTAAAAATGGTATTTTAGATAGAGTATCTAACCAAAATAGAGACACTTGAATAAAAATAATTGAGGTAATAAAAACCTTGTAATATCATGAGAATAAAGGTATTGATGATATACTATGTCAAAGTACATTATATACACCACATAAAAGTTATTTGGTGTATAACAGAAAAGATGTCTCAATGGAATGTAAATTGAGATGAAATCTCTCATAAAGGCAATATCCTTAGGTTAAGGATAAATCAATGACATAATTATGTGTGAAGAATATAAATACACTAAATATGATTTAATATTCAGTGTAAAACAATCAAAGGAAATTCACACTTATTCTTGTAAAAACAACACCGACGAATTGGATGTTTAACTCAACAAATGGAGAATGAGTTAAAATTACTCTTATCAAATTCATATCAATGACTTGAGAAATTATAAATGGAGTGATTATGTGTATCCAAAGTATATCCATAGGAAGGGGAGTGGAAATTATGACATAATCAAATGAATAGTTATTCCACACATAATCTTGGGGTAATATAATCAATGAAATATGTGTAAAGCCAAATGAGTGGAAATTTAAATTTCAAATTCCCTTATCGATTAGGTAACATACGAAACATACAACCATGAAAGAAGAATCATACCATGATGATGTAAATATCCATAAATTGAAGTATATTACAAAATTAATACAATCATGGGCAGTACACATACACCACATGAAATAATTAAGTGGGGAACCTTGGAATTCTCACGAAATTAAGAGTGAGTTAAGAAACCCCTTACCTTGTAATTTTCCTTTGTTGGGGGTTGGTTAACATTATGTATAATGTTTAAATTATTGTTATTAAATTATTCATGAATCATATACATTAATATGATATCATATATGATCTTTTAACATTTATTTGTTTAAAATATCTTAGAATTATCGTCGTTTCGAGTGTTAACTTACTCGTGTTCATTTATATGTTTTGTTACGTAAGACATGTCTGTTATGGATAGGATGTCTCTTATTAATATCCAGAATGATATCAAGTCCTTAAAAATTATTTTTAAATCATAAAATGATAATTATACTTGAATGGATACAATGGATAATGAATCTCATTACGTTCGTGGAGACGGTAGTCTGTACGTACGCACGAGCGACAATATCATTCTTTTGATATTAAAATAATATATAAATGGATGGTATATCATATATAAAAAATAATTATCATGTTATATTTATTATTTAAATTAGTTACACATCATTATTATACCCACCCTAATAATAATATATTGAATAACAATTACACCACGACGTGGAGACGGTAAGCCATACGTACGCACGTATGGTGACATGTTATTCAAAGGGTCGATAGAAAACTGAATATGGTTCTACCATATTTATAATAACATCACAGTATATATAAGATACTAGAGTTATTATTTTAGAATGGTAATAAGAAAGAAAGAAGAAGTGGAAGAAGAAAGGAACATGAAAAGGGGTAGTGAAAACATTACCTCTTCTTCGGGTTCCTCCTTTTGATTTGATCAAAAGGGCTCCATAGGTCTACTTTCGGATCAAAATAAGGCCTCTAGGTTGTAGTGAGGGAAGTTGAGAGAGTATTTGGGCAGGGTTTGGCTGATCCAAAAGGCTTTGCAGGTGTGAAGAAATGAGAAGAAAGAGTGCCCTTTTATAAGATGGGTGAGGGGCACCTTTGGAAAACCTAGAAATATTAATTTATAATAAATTCATATTCGGTTTCTAATGGCTCAAAAGTTGATTAATCAATGGTTAAGGTGGGGATAGGTCTAAAAACATTCAACCAATAGAATTTAGATAGGTTGGGTTTACTATATTAACCATATCTTTTAGTTTTAACTCTTAGTTAATTAGTTTGACATTTACCATGTCACTTTGTATTTTTATATTATATAGTTAATAAAAATACTATATACATACAAGAGACCCCCAAGTGGTCCATTAATGATATACCTATCATAATATACGTCTCTTGGCCGAACCATAGATTTTTAGGAATTCAATATTAATTAATAATGTAATATTTGTTTTAAAAACTATTTTATGTCAATTTTGAGACTATTCAATAGTTGATTTTTGTGAAACTCATAACAGAATGATTACTTAGAACAATGTCAATTAAATCAATCCTAATATTCCATATTATCCTATAAAATTAGTGTAATTCATTAAAGTTCTTAAATAATATTTATTTCGGTATTTATAATATCAATTATTTTAATTTTTCACTATTATCGTAATTACTACATCATAATTGTGTCATAAATATTTTAAATTATTTAATGTCTAAAATTTTTAAATAAAATATCATTATGTAGGAAAGATTATTATCTTTCTAATGAATATTCTAAATCTAATTTATCTTTTGTATAACCCTATATTAAAAATGTTTTAGTAAATAAACTTTGATTTTAACTCTTTTAACTCTTCTTTGAATTAAATAATAATAAATGTACTAATCTAATCCAAGTGGACCTAAATGATAATATTTTATTCCTAAGGTTGTTTTTTGCCGAGATACACTTGTCAAATTGAATTATAACATGTGTTAGGGTAAAATTAATATCATTTTTATCCTTAATTACACTATTTACTTTTAACCGTGGTAAATAAAAGTAAAAAAGGTATTATTCACCAAAAATTATTTTCTTCCCATTGAACCACATTTTACTTCGTGATATTAACTGTGTCTCTCGGATTTTCAAAATTCCATTCACAGGAGTGGTAAAATAATGTTTTACGAAAAATTCAGCTTTTTTAACTGCCACTTAGTAGTTTCACTATTCCTAAAAAATTGATGTTTTTCAGAACAATGCCCAAATTTCACCCTAAGCTATAATTGATATTAAGAATTCCAAAATGATGTATATTTTAAAAAATTCTAAACATATAAGTTTCATTAATTATTTTTATAATTAATTCCCGTTGTGACAACAAATAGCGTATTTTTAAGAAACAATATATATCAAAAGATTGACAATTTTTTAGGTCCAATTTCAAAGTGAAATTAATTATAATGAACACCATTGGATAAAATGGTAAAAATATATTCTAATTATACTTTAAAACCACTCAATAATATAATTTATCACTATAAATTATTTTTATTTAAAAAGTTCTTTTAATTAAAATTTAGTAATTTTCACTATTCATCAAAATATAAATGTTATTTGAAAAGTACCAAAACATTATTGATACTAAATTATTATGTCCCGATTCTAAATAAGAATTTAATTTTATCAAATTGAATATATAAAAGTTTCAAATATTTGTTTTAATAAGGCTTCACCATTAAAAGGCGGTAAAATTTCATTTTATGAAAAATACTTCTTTTATCTCAAAAAATGAATTTGTTCATAAATCATGTCTTAAAAACTCATAATATGGAATAAAATTATAAGGATAATATAATATTTATAATTTAGTTAATACTATTAATAACCTCTTTTGAATGGCTAGTTTGGTAAGTCGTGGCATACTTGAACTTAGTGTTGCGTACAACACACGCTATTGTATTATTCATAGAGAAGTGTACCATGGAGGATTGGGGTGTTACACGTGTGGAATGGGGAATCCTCAGACTGTGGGTTTTGGTGATGACCTTGTATGCTGCAACGACGGTGGATGAGAACCTGTTGGTGGTGGATTCTTATGGGATGAGGGGTCTATTGGTACAGATTGAGATCTGGATAGAGGTGTTTTATGGAAATCTTGGGACCCCAATGGTGGATATGTTTCTGTGGATGAAGACATGACTATAACCGGTTGGGGTTTCTTCGTGGAAGTGGTGAAGGATCGCGATGCAGGAGGGACGGTGTTGTCGGCGAAGACTCACGAGTTTCCAACCATTGTGGATATATAGTTATGTAGGGATAATCCTTGGTTTTTTTAGGCGCATTCGGCAGAAGGATCTCGATGTGGTGGTGCGTGCTTCGCAGGGTGGGAGCAAGAAAGTGGCATAGTGGGGATGGAATCAGAGGCCAATGATGGTGATTCAGAAAATGGATTACTTTTTTTAGATATTACATTGCAATGCAAGATTCCTACTACTAGAGCAGATCATGGTCAGCACTCTAGGCATTGGAGGACTGGTTATCCTTAGATGGTGTGATCTGATGAAGGATGTGTGTGTTGAGAAGGTGACCTCTTTTGTTGAGGAATGTGGGTTCGCTTATTGCTGGAGCATGTTTTTTCATGGAGCGTGTTCTTCTTGGGTTATTGTTGACCTCAAGATTTACAATGTCTTTGGCGGGCGAAAAATAGGAGTCATTATTTGCTGTGTTTGAGGATGCGTTGTGATCTGATCATGGCTTGTCTAGTTGATGTTGAACAAGATTCAGGTGATGCAGATCAGGTGTGCGTATTTCCTTCTCTGTCGCAATCATGGGTTGGGCCAATGATTTGGGTTCCTAGTGGATGCAGGGCATTATGGATATTGTTTGAGGGTCTTTTCGTGTGTGGGTTTTTGAACTCATAGTGTTTTGGGGTTATTAGTGTGTATATGTATTGATTTGGCGATGTTCTTGAACAGAGTGTTTGGTGTGCTCTATTGTACATATATTATCTTCATAAATTTTTAGGACCGAGCTTGCTCAAGTCTTGAACATTCCTTCTAATAATCGTGTGGAGTAATTATTTATTTCAATGGAGGGTCAATTTTAAATAGATATAATATGATGAAATATTTTGAAGATATTCATAATAATTATATATATGAGTTAAGTGAAATTTAATAGTAATGGGTTTTATGGGTAGACATTAATGTGGTAGAATTATTAATTTGGTGGTTAGATACCTTTTTTATAAGTAAAATGGATTATAGTTTTTTGTAAATAATGATAATGTATAAATATTTGAAAGTCACACTCCTGTAATGTTGATCCAAAATTGAGAAATAATTTTGTGAGGATGATATATGGTTGATAAAGTCATCAAATATTAATGACAACATATGTTTACAATATGTTTTTGTACTACTAGTTTCTAAATAATTAATTTATTATGAATTCATTAAAATGAAATGCACCTTATAACATAATTTTTATATATTGAATAAGAAATTATGAAATACATTTTAAATTTTTGAACATATAATAGTGATATAAAACAATCATTTAAATAATAAATATATATTTAGTTGAATTCGAATTCATTTTAGTAATATTAATTATGTTCTAAAATAACTGATATAGGTTTTGATACAATAATAAATATTTTTTAATTTATTATTTCTCATATAAAAAAAGTATTTTTTTTGAAATGTTATCAATATTTTTATGACATATATACATTAACATAATTTCATTATATATTGGATATTTTGAATATGGTATATTTTTTTACTCACCATAAAAATAAATCAATCACAAAAAATATAAAAATATCATTATATGAAAATATTATCCTGATGAATCCAAATATAATGTCTATTTTTAAAATTTAAATTATAAAAATAAAATATTTATTTTTATATTAATATTTTAAAATAAAAAGAAAAACTATTTTATATAGGAAAAAATAATTTGAATATTATCTATTCCTCCCATCGTTTCATATAATTTACTAATAAATATCATCTAAATATTCATATTGATTAATATTGCAATAATTTAATAATATGGTTATTGTGATAAAAATAATAGCATAAAAGGATATTTTTATAAAAATACTATTATATGGTTAAAATGATAATATTATTCATTTTGTCCATAATAAATTATTTCCATTAGTATTAAAAATTTTATATTATTTTATTTTAGTTAATATTTCAAAAATATGTTACATATATTCAGTCATAATGATTAAATTAATTTTTTAATTGACATAAATATGTATTTATAATTAATCTAAATAGATATTGATTTTTTATATACACTATATCATGTGGTGATATATATATATATAAATGAATTATTTTAAGGTAATAATTCATAATAATATGAGTTCATTATATTTGGGATGTTATAGTGTATATAAAATTATTCTTTTGAATGAAATGAATAAAATAGTTACCTCTATCTCATTTAAACCAATTTATATTAGAGAGCATAAAAAGGACCTCTAAATTCATCAGTATGGATAACAATATATAGGTGATATGAAAAGACACATTATTTTCTTATTATTATTCATCAGATAGGATAAATATCTCACCAATATCATTGGATCAACTTAACTTTATATACTCATCGTTTAAGCAATAAAAATTATGTGTTTGGAATTATTCTATCAAAACCTTATCACCCAAGTTAATGAAACTTATCAAATTAGACAAAGGTTATTCTAGAATAAATAATGTTATTTCTAAAACATCACATTATTTTATCCATTAATCATACATATCAAACTAATTATTGTATCCAAATTCAAACCAATTTACTACTAGTTTTATTGGTAATCACCAATACATATCCTAAGATATATCTAATGAGGTTACCCATCTGGACATTACTCCTTGGTAATCCTCTCAATAATTTGAATTCTAATCAAACAATCTATGGATAATAGGGACATATCTAGTTGACATAGCTAGTAAAATTTAGCTTATAAATCTAAATATTCTATGTGTCTTACAACTCCACCCATTTTTTGTCACGAAACCTCATTATATAACCCACAACATAAACCATGTAACTTCTTCTAAATTTTTGGATGGGTATTGTCATTTATTACATTTATCTTTACATAATATCTAAATTCTATGATCCTGGACAAACGACCACATGGATATATGGTAATACCATTATTACATTCCCCATAAAAACATTATATTAACCACAAGGGTTTCACTTAATTATCATGAATTTACTCATTAGAAAATACCAGTTCATCTGATGTAAATTTTCCTCAATGGTTCACACCATAAGAATAATCGAAAGGGTCCACCCTTTTGAGCATTACTCCAGCCCAAGAATCACATTAATATAAAGTTATAATTCTCAAGAATCCTAAAAAGAAATGTGTACTATCATTATAGGGGGTTTTAATTGTTAATTTGATTCTATCTATTTTTTGTTAGTGTACAAATTCCCACATTGATTCCTTAGGAGTAGAAGATTATTTTGTGTTATCCACTTCATCAACATACAAAATCTTTAATACTATAATAATGTATGGAATCTAATCTAGTAATTTATTTTTTCCATTTATCTATTAAATTAAAACCCTTATGCCAATATTTATATATTTGATTACAGAAATAATAAAAAATATTAAACATCATATCTCATTCATATTACATAAAATAATAAGAAAATAAAATATTTGAAATCAAATTTGAAAGATAATTATGATGTGATCACCTAAATTTACCCTATATATCATCACATTCATACATTACCTTTAATTATTTATCAAATACCAGTCCATATAAATTAATTATATAACTAATCTCATTAAAAAAAATCACAATGGATGCATCACCTATTGTACTACAACACACTCCTATGAAAATATTTATATCATTCACTATTGTGTGGTTCTCTCAATCACAACTCCAAATCCAATCAATCATTATATCTATATTTGAAAGGAATTCATTTACAAATATATCCCAAAAATGAATTTTATCTTTATGAATTAAAAAATAAATCGTCACCTCTCATCCATGAAAAACCAGTTAGAATCATCGCTTAATGACATACTCATGATATATAAACCTATTTAAAATCGCACAAAATCATATAATTTGGTAATCTTATTATATATTATTATATATTGATATTATATTATATATATTTACCATTTTTTATTAATTACACCTTTCTTTTATCATTATTTGATTATAATTCATTTTAATAAGATAAATATATCTAATAATCTATGAAATTAAGCTTACAAATCACGATATGAGTGTTCTTGGTTATTTATAAATTAAATCATAGGATCTATTATTATATAAGTAAACATGTATTATGAAATATTATATTACACTTTTGTCTCTCAATGAAATTTTCCCTTTGTCCAAATTACGAACACATATCTCATTATAAGAGTAAATGACACATAAATATTTAATATGACTTAAAAACAATCCAGTTGAATATCATTAAAATATCTACTATTTTTATAAAATAATGATTGATCCTATAAATTTTCATTTTTCATTAGATAATATCCCAAACGTTGGTAAAAATGACCTTTTATATAATTTAATGAAAAATTATGAAGATATAAATAAATAATAATGTTTCATTCCATTCAATGCTCAATTTTTTAATCATTAGGATAACCCTTGTTTTTTATAGATTAATCCTAAAAATGTAATATAAATATTTATACACAACAAAAGAATAAAAAAAATGATCTTGAACCATATTTTATAATCATAGAACCTCCTCAAAAAAAAAATTAATTGAAGAAAAATACAAGACTAATATGTTAAATAAATTTCCCTTGAGAATTCTATGAAAGATCAACTACCTTAATATTATTAATTTCTCAAACATTGTAAATTATTAATTAATTTTTTGGTAAATAATTCAATATTATTGACAAATTCATCATTGGAAAATCATTTTAGATATTCAATATTATTTATTTTGGTATTGGTAGTGTTAAAATGTATAGAATTATTTACACTCAATGGAACATGACTCTAAACTCCACATATTAAAATACCTGGACCAAAATTTTTAATATTTAATATAATCAATTATATTTGATATTATATTCTATCATAGAAAAATAAATTTGTTTCATGTAATATAAATATTGTAAGAAAAATAATAAATTCTTTATAAATTCATGAATGAGAATTGTTATTTTTTCATATTTAGGGGAATTATATCACATCCATTATCAAAATAATATAGAAAAAATATACTTTAAATATCCAATGTGACTTCACTGTTGTCATTCAATGTCCAAATTTTTTTGTTTTTTTTTTCATGGGGATTGGGGATGTTTATTAAATGTCAATATGATTGGGAATTAAACATTATATGTTATTTTAGAGAATCTATATTATTATAATCAAATAATAATAATCATTTGAAAGAAATAAATAAAACATCATATGTGACAAAAAACATCCTCATTTTGTTTGTTTTCAAAATAGTTATTGATACTTAATTATAAAATACTGTTTACATATTTTTATCCCCCCATTTGGAAAAGAACAAAAAATATATTTAGAAAATGTGCTATTAATTATATTAATATTAATGCTACAAAAAAATAGATTTTAATATTTATTAGACATTATATCTATAGAAAAATATAGTTTAATATGTAAAAGTCATTTTGTAATACGAAATTTTATGATACGAACTCAAATAATTTTTTCTTTGATGTTAAAATGTTTTTGTTATGATTCCAATTTAGTGGATCAATTTACTAGATAAAAATTTTGAAAGGAATTATCAGGTCAATTTTCCAACCAAAAATTCTTAATATAAATATAAAACGTAAAATAAGAAAATAAAATTTAATAGTGGGTTTAGATTAAGAAATTAAAACAATATTTTCACAGTTTAATGTCATTATTTCATTTACATTTATATCAATTAATATTTAAATTTACAAATTCAAAAAAATTATTTGCCAATTTTTTACAGAAACCTTATAGTTAGCTGCATTTAATGAAAATTATTGAAATTTAATATATATTTATATATATGAATTTATTTTCTAAAAAATATTCAAAATTTTTGTATATGCCTACCCCTATAATATTAAATCAATATCCAATATATCAATGTGAAATTGATGTTATGATATAATATGCCAAATTATATATCCTATAATAGGGAATATGATTTGAAATTTCTAAATATATTTGAGATTAGACACAATAGCTTATTTATCACTCTGATAACATCAATCAATAATAATTCGTTGCACATAAAAAAAATACAGTACAACTAATAAGGTAATAATATGTGAATCCATTGAACTATTGTGAATAGAGGATGTCAACTAATTTATTCTCATCCATGATATTTTATTATGTATTTTCCCTATATATGTGATAACACATCATAATTTTTTCTGTTTTTTATCAGTATTATTTTGTTTTATTATGAACTATTCTCATTTCAATGTATTTTATATTTATGAAATCATATTTTTACCACTATCACTATATAAATACGAGTTTCCATTTCTATATCTTTACTATTTATAAATTATTACTGAGGTTTTATGATGTTTAATCAATCATTTAGAGATGTGAATATAATTTATACAAATTTCTAAAAATATCACCTTCAAAACAAGGGTTTTCCCTTTTACAAACTATCATGGAATTAGATTTCTTTTTAATATTTAATAATATATTTTCTTTTATCTATCACCATATATTTTACTTCTTCCATTTTTTATTATTAAGACTATGTGGTCAAGAATATTGTATTATTTGTTTGAAATAAGATGAAAATGATTGGAATTTCAATTTCTTATTTGAGAAATATTGATTAACAAATAAATCATTTTTCATTTTAACTAAACATAAATTATATTCTTCTAAAACATGTTTCTTTAAAAACAAAAACTTATTTCTTATTTAATATTATTCATGTTATGTCCCCATATTTTAAAAAAAACATTACATATCTTTTGATGTGCCCTCTTTCATGGTATTATCGTATATTATTGAAAAATATTATTCTTCTTCATACATGAATATTATAACATAATATCATTCCTTGATAACACTGAGGTAATTTTATTTTTTCACATTATATTTATTAATTCCCATGGAATCATTATCTAATTTCATCATATTCAGTGGTACTCATTTTTATATAGTTCTCGGGACATTATTGATTGTTATTCATAATCATATTCATATTCATTGATATATTTTCTTGCAAGTCCAATTGTGATCTTTATGTCCTTCAAATCTACAAGAGTGATTAATATTGATAAATTTATTATATTGATTATAAATTGTCTGAGAATTTATTTTCCATGAAATATTATTAATATTTCGTTTATTGTCTAAAAAAATATTCCAATAATCTCGTGGCTTATCACCAAACCATTCATAACACTGATAGTAGTAATCATTCCAAAGTGTTTTTTTAATTATAATATGTCGAATATTATGTTAATATTTGTTTTGTTATTATTTTTTATTTTATTATGGTCCCTTTAGGGAATAAAATCATCTATATATTCTTCCATCAACAACATATATTGTTCCGCATAATCCATTATTTTCATTATCAAAATATTTAAATGTTTTTATTAAGGATATGCATTATGCATGAATGTATAATTAGAACAATTAATGTTATATAATGTGATGGTACCATTTAAGACTATATTATTACATATTTTACATTTTATTACTATTTAATTATCATTAGACTATATTAGAGTGTTGTTTATAATAAATTAATAACTTTTAATAATAACAATATACATTGATTTGTTCTATTAGTTTGTTTTTGAATTATTAACATTAACTACATCCATATTTACCATCAAAACACTAATACCATGAACAATAATATTTTGCATGCTTTTATTATCCTCAAATAAATTCTTTTCTTCTTTTAATTACCTCTTGATCCCCAAAAATTATCCTCAGGAATCACACTTATTTTAATATAATTTATTTTTGAAATCCAATACCTTATTTCGTTACCTATAATTATGAATCCATAATATAAGATAATTATTCTATTTAACGGATCAATTCTTCAAAAATATTGATGGATTATTACATTTCAAAGATTGTGTAATGAACATAGTTTTAGAATAATTTGAATATTTATTCGAGATTGATATTTTTTCATTATTCTCTCATATTTTAGGAGAGAATATAAATCATTTGTACTCATTGTTATCATGAATTATCCAATCCATCACACTATTCATCGTGATAGTTTTTCACTTTTTACATGATTTTAAATGATCCATAAATAACATAGAAAAAGTTTCGTGGGTAGTTATATATGATGTCCTTTAAAAAATATTTTATTCAATACATGAATATTATAAAATATTTTTTATCATAATAGATTAGATATTCTTTAATTTAGTTTTTTAAAAATGATTTAATATATATCTGGATCACAATTTGTTTTTGATAATTACTTAGTATAATGAATATATATCTTCTATGTGTTTTATTTGATAAATAGATATTTTTCAAATATGTAATATGTATCATTATTAGAATAAAAATATGTGGAATTATTTTCATATTCCCATTTTCATATAATATAGGATTTTCCAGGAAATATATTTTTTATACATTCTATGTAAATTATTTATCAGCTTCATCGACTCTCATTTATTCATATTCTTGAGTCTACTAGGGGATATCTCTTCATTGTATTCTATAAAAGTGAACTTATTGGATTCTATAAATTTATTCTACCTATATTATTTTGAATGTTATCAATATAACTAAAACAATATCAAATATTTTGTTTCATGAAAGAATAATTAGAGATGGAACCATTTATATGATATTAATTGATATGTTATATTAGGGTATGACTAACATTGAGAGGGTGTGGATTAGTATTGTATGGAATATTATCCATTTTAATAATTTAACCCTTATTTACCTTTGTAATTATATAGTTAATGGATATCATACAAAAAAATACTATAAATTTTAAATAAAGAATATAATTTCAAATTTTAAAAAATTAGTACAATTATTTGATTGTGAGGTTCCAAAAACAATATCATTATGAAATTTGTGTTTTGTGATTTTTATCCACCAAAAACACAACTATTCATTACTACACATAAAATTATCAAGAAATGGTATTTATTTAGTCCCATTATCATGACCCCATCTAACAATAATTAATTAACAAATATATTGATATGTAGCCCTATAAAAAATCATCAAAATGACCATCAAAAATAATATTCATTTTAATCATAATAAAAAATTATCCATAGTGCTAAAATCATCTCCCAATTAGATAATGTGGATTTGATAATCTTTATAAAAATATAATAATCACTAGGGATACCTCCAATGTCTTCAAACCTTATGATACAAGACATTTTTGGTTACTTCTGTCACTCCATCATCATAAATGGTAATATATTTTACATACTATAAAACACCTCCAACATTAATTATTTTCATTAATTAGTTGGAAAAGTCTCTATTATATAGTAAACAATAAATATGATGTTTTTGACTCATATTTTATGATGGTTCGTATAAATAAAAAAAATCATTACTGATAGCTAATGCAATTATAATTATATAAAGTTGTATATTTTCTGACACATCAAATCCTTATATTCATAAGGGTGTTTAGACTATTATAAAACTATTTATTTATTTTTATTTCATTATATATATGAAAATTCATGGATGTATTCATCGATAATCACATGTATAAATTCATATTGATTTTTTTAATATATATATATATATAGTTAATATTATTTTAATCCTTATCAAATATTTTCATTTAAATTTCTAAGATAATTTGTATTAAATTCCATGTAATCATCATAAAATATTACCACATAAATCATTTTCTATTAATTCTATAAATATTCAAGTTCATTATAATTCACATATACATGATCTCTCAAGAAACATAAACTTTATGATTCTAGAATTAACTATTACCTTATAGTGGACTCATGTTATAGTCTTATCCACCTTTATAGTGATATTTTCTCATCCAAAGTTTGAATAACTCTCTATTATAAAATAAATATATAGCATGTAATCTATAATATAGATATTGACATCATTTATTTCATCTTCAGAATACGTAAAAAAAAATTCTTCATTAATTTTACGTGAATACTCTAATAAAATAAGTTATTAATCAAAATTCCCTTACATTTAGTTCTCCTTATATTAAGAATGTGTTTCATTTATTGTATATAAGTCAATTTGAGTTGGTGGATGATGTGTTATAACATGGAAAATTGATATGGATTCTTTTATTGGAATTGGATGTCAAAAATGGACAACTAACTAAGTAAAAATGCATGATTAGTTATGTAACAATAAAATACCAAGAATAACTATATGGAATAAACATTTTTAACATATGATGATGAATAATATTTCAATATAAAATAATGATTAATACATTATATAGATTTTAAGGAGACTATTAAAAATTTTCATAAATTTTTTTTAATGATGATGAAGAGGTGGTGCTAACATATTATTTATGAATGGTTTCTATTTGATGATTTAATTAGAGAATATGTAAGTAAAATATATGATTGGATCTTTAACAAATAATAATTCCAAAAAAATAGAAACCCCAAGGGATAATGCACAAAAAATGAATGGGGACCTAAGGGTCAACCACACATATAAAGACTTCCCAAAAAGGGATCACGTAGTGGGAGAGCGGTGGGAGGGATCACATATAAGGTTTTATAGAGTGTGTACCATGAGGTGTGAATGTCCATTTATCATATGTCCCATATACATAGAGTATAAATGATAGTGGATCCTTGATCGTAGTGGTCTGTGAATAGAGTGATAATTGTTGATTCCATTTAGGATGATCTGATAGTGAGAAGACATAGTTTTCATAAAAAGTGATGTGCATCCACTTATGAATTTTTATGTGTTTTATGGGATTCCATATATTGATCATTCATCATTTAGTGATAAAAACTAAAAATAGCTATCTTATTATGTTGATATAGTTTGAAATCTAAATCTCAGGTATCACATATTGAAATCAATCATATATGTACATTTTCATTAACATTCATCCACTGAAGGTTTTCTGTTTGAGCTCGATACCACCGTTCATCTCTACTCGGCATGTCAAATGATTAATAAATGTTAAAATGAACTACATTCATGTATAAATATTCAAAATTAATCCATTTTAAAATTATTATTAATTTTAATATCATGTATAGAGTACATATTAGTCCATTAAACTATCTTGTGATGATACTAATATAATAAAACTGAATGAAATAAATAAATTCTATATCATTAAAAGGTGTATGATGAATAAATGTCAATAAAAGATACATCAAGTGATGCTTATGGATCTTGTGACTATAGGGAGGCAACCACAAATATATCAAATGAAATAATATCATATCATTGATCATGAGAGTTATTTGTTCTTATTAGTAATTATTTTATGAATTATTCTATATTATCAATATGATTTTCATCAATGTATCCCATGATCAACTATGTGATCATGCAATGTGACCACACGATCACATTTTAATTCCATTAAATAATGGATTATTGGAGAAATATCTCCATTTAAACGAGTGATATGTTCTATGATCATCCAATGATTAATATGTCATCATCATGTAATTACAATCAGACAATATGAAGAGTATAATTCATATTAAATTTTTTTTAATTGATAAGTGGGATACTTTCTATGTTTTTATAGAAATAGTGAGAAGCTATCAAAACATAAGGAGTCTCTATGATATGATCATTCAAAGGGTATTTCATGAAAAAATAAAGTTTCATGAAATAGATTCATTTGAGTCTTTTTATCAAATGATGATACTTGAGAAAAAACCAATTAATATAACAAATGTTATAAAAAGGTTATCCTAGGAAGCTCTAATTACTTTAGCAAAGACACTTCAGATGAACAAATATGTAACCTCTCACACATTAAAGAGATATCAAAAAAACATTACATAGACAACTTATTTATTCTAAAAAACAATTATTTAAAATGATCCCTTGAATAAATTATTTCATGTGGTGGAACCCGTTAATAGTCCCCTTGTAACTTGAAGCAAAAATGTGATATTCTTGAGATATCATGTGAAAACTTTACACACTAGATGGTGGAAAACCATACATGTATTATGATAAGGCAATGAAACAGTATCATAAAATCCTTAAATGATAATATTAATTCTATACATGATGTAAATAACATCACATGAACTATACATGAACATATGAGAGAGTAAGAGGACAAAATTCATGATACACAATTAATATCCATTAACTTGTTTAGGTATTATTAATCATCATGAAATCATATGATGTTAAATAAGATAGAAATTTAGTATAGAAAAAATCATATTACATTTATAGGGTGATTATTCTTCCTATATAAACTTCTGTGTATATTATTTATTATTTTTAATCACATAAAATTAATACGGATATGTGAATCTGTGAATAAACCATTTCTTGATCATTGAAATGAGTACGATTCCTCCAATCATTGAAAAATCAACTATTTTTTATTCATTTTATTAATTTTTCACATATAAGATGTGGGGTATCCTAGAATGAGATATCTATCCACTAACTAACCACAACTGGTGAATTAAAAATAATAACTCATACAATGTGACTTCTAATTCTACCCATCCCTTTTAGTTAATCTTGTTAGGGAATTTACCAATGGTATCATAGAACAAATCCCATTATTTTTTATTCTATATAATAATAATTTTCAGATTCAAAATTACTCTAATAGAATAGGGTTTCCAAATATCAATGGATATAATATTTATCGGAGGAATAAACGAATTTTACCATATTTTCTATCACAAAGGATAGTTGTAACTGATTTTTTCACTATTGGATATATTCACATGTAGGGTAATAGTTATGGGAATTTTTATGGAATGATATTTCATGATGTAAATGGGAATGTATGAAACGTTATATTATCATCTTTGTCATAAAAATCGAACAGAAAAGTGATTTGACTAAAGATATCCAATGAAAGATATTGAAGACAACAAAATATGTATAAAGGAAACATCAAAATCCTATAAGTAAAATTTAATATATTGATGAACGAATTTAAACATGTAATAAATGATGAGTATGAAAATGTTGACAAATAATCACATGGCTTAATGATATTTTTAGACCTATTAGAGTCTTTGGTAATAGACATGATGATGCAATTATGATTAAATTTTTAATGAATTTTTTACCTGAAAAATTTTACCCAAATAATTTAAATTTGGAACAATTTATATTGATTTGACCTGATGGATTGCATACATTTTTCAATTATGTGATGATAAAATTTATTATTTGAATGAAGAATGAAAATAAGGTACTCTATTTCCCTTCTAGAAAAAATAAAAATATTAAGAAGGATGTACAGATGGAAAACAAAAGTAGTTTATATAATTATATTTAGATAGACATGAATAACAAAAGAATAATATAACTCATATATGAATTTTAAAAAAATTCAATGATAATTACAATTGAAATACAATAATAAATTGTTTAGGTATGGTGGTATTGTAAAATTTTGATTAAATATTCTCAATATGATTAAAAATATAAAATCACAAGAAAGTAACAAAAAGAAAAATTACAGGGGATATTAAGAAGAAAATAGTATAAAAGCAGCATGATATTTATTATAAAAAATAAAATAAGTATTTTGGAATGAATGTGTGATGAATGTTGAGAAAACATGTTGAAGGATTTTAATCCATAAGTCATGATTTAGAGGATAAATATTATATGATATAAATTAAAATTATTGGAAATATTGAATATATAAATGATAGTTCCAAAACTGATAAAGTATAAGGAAATGAGGAATATATGATTCACTTGTTGAAAATTACAACGACCCAATCCTTTATCACTGGAATTTAACAGTAATTATAATAAATCCACAATCACATACAATCACTCGTGTACCATTATAAAAAACATTATAAATAATGAATTAATTAATTAAGATGTAAATGTAGAATCTAAGAAACCAATACTTATGAAATATTAACAAGTAATTAAGAATAGTAATATGAAACTAATGAATATTTATCTTGAATAATCCCTAGTAGACTCACCTATTAATTTATAAATAAAATTTATAGATATTATAATAAAAAAATATGATATAATTATATCATAATATATGTATGAAAATATTTTATAAATTGTTAAATAAGTGTTGGTATTCTTATAAGTAAAAAATATTTAATTACATTTTTGTTACTAAATTAATAATTTAAAATAAAATTTATATTCAAAAAATATATTCATAAAAAAATATTTATATGTCTTATGATTTGAAGAGAATTTATGTGACCTTAAATAATTTTTCAATGTTTTATAAATTCAGTTATAATTTTACGAACTATATATTCCAAGTAAATGATGATTTTAATTAAAAATAAAATAACTCAAATTTATAAAATTACATTCATAAAATAGATTTTATTTTTTAATTTTACATATGAAAAAATGGTTAGGGGTTTTTTGGGATTATTCTAAATAACATGATTTTTTTGTGAATAGTGAAATATTGTAATTTATGGTATTTATTAATTAAGAGTTAAATAAACTATTCTTTGAGTCATCATTGATGTAAAAACCCTTTTTTGAACATAGATGATCTGATTAATATATTTATTCTCATGAATAAACACAATTTCATGTCGTGACTTTATTAAAAATCAAATGAATTAAATAATGTGAGAACCCCATGTCCTCCACATTAAATAACACCCCTCATATCCTCTTCTCCCCACACCTCACAAGATTATGGACTATTCCAAATTATTCATAAACCTCTCATTAATTCCTTATCCCACGTTAAAGATCATTTTCTATCATCATATGATAAAAAACCTTTCACTAGGGATGTTCTCAAGGAGGATATATTAAAGAGGTAAAACCCACTTTTGTATTCTATTAATTTCTTTTCAATTTAATTATTTTTCTTCCCTTCCTCCCACAGAATAATATAAAAAATAAATTATAATGACATTTTGTGTGTTATTTTAGAATTATATCATGTTAATGGAATATCCATCACTGAACTCTTGTATATCCCACATTTATTCTAAAAATAAAATTGTCACCTATGATGTTTGAGTTCACCAACATCATTGGGGAATCAATTTACTTTTCCATTAAAAAAATCAAGGATATTAATAAAGAAATAAAAATTATGGAAAAAATATTTTAACTTATATTTTACATACCATTTTTTTGGAACATTGTTATATACATATTACTAAATGATAAAACAAAATGAGTTTGTTGTGATGGAAAAATAGCATCAATTAACCTAAAACGGTCATCACTACTTTTTATATTCTGATTCATCCTTATTTCATAATAAAATTTTATTTATAATTACATTGAAACATCTGTAACAAAATAAATAACATATATTAATAATTCTGGAAATTTATCCCCATTGAAGAGAAACAGCCAGAGATGTATACAACTGATCCGATCTTCAAAACCACGAAAATAGATGCTCTCAAATGAAGAAATTAAAATTTATAACTCCAAAAAATCACTAGAAATGAATGATATATAATCTTAATAAATATATTAATATATAAAATGTTCTTTAATTTCAATTTAAACAAAAAAATTTGGTTGTACATGATCATAAAGTGAAAGAACCATTTCGACACAAGGTAATGGGAATTCTGAAACCCAACCCTCTATTTCTTTTGGGTTTAATCATTCACCCCATTTTTAGTATGGATATTCCTTTAATATTTATTCTTTATATTTATATTTTCCTTTTTCAGATATAATTTTTTATACATTATTTTTTAAAAACAACAATGTCTTCCAAAATAACTATTCTTTTGAAAAGTGATAGCTTTTACTTCTCGAGACTCATTATTCCTTACTGAGGTTTGATGATTCTTATATCATGTATGATGATCCATATTAAATTTTTGAAACCAATTCCTATAAATGTATTCCTTATATAATCAAACATATTCTTTTCAATGGGATTTTTTATGTGAAATATAAATATACATTTCCATTAACATGCATGATTATATAAATATTATGATTTGATGGGTGTGCCTGAAATTATATAGCGCAATCTAAATGATATGATGTGACAAATATATATAGAAATATATAAGGATCCTTTTAATTTTTCAATTTTAATAATATACGAAGAGAAATTTAATTATTTGTGGAGTTGATGAAAGATTTGTTCGCAACTATGTGTGGTAGTTGACCACTATGAAATGATCTTTTATTTTTATACACTGACACATTCAATGCATTTTATTAGTGAATCCTGTATTTAGTATTATCAGAAATCTATATAATGATTATAATTCTTATTCTCAACTTATGTTATATTATTTATTGTTATTATCAATATTCTTACTCGGATTCCATCTCACCGTTTTTTTCAATCTATCCTCAGGAAATTGCATGTGTAATTAGAATTCACTATACAATAAGATTATATAGATGATTTAATTAATTAATTTTTTATGAAAAATATTTAAAATTTATATATTGTATTTTTTTTAAAGCATAATAAACTATTTCTATACATACTGTTTTAGGATTTTGTATTTCTTTTTACTAAATTATATATTAAAATATATAAGAAATATCAGGGTCACTAAATATTGTATTAGATGACTATTTAGTTAATTTTGGATGTATGATTATTGCGAATTAGAAAAATAACATTTTATGGGACTAATTATAAGTGAGAAACCATGATTTTGTGTTATAGAAAATGCAAAACATATAGATGACACAAGAAATTATTTTATACATAAATACACATAGAAATAAATTAGTTATTCAAGAATTGTTAATTTTTTTATTCTAACCATTGTTATTCAATAAATTGGTTTGGACAAGGAGAAATCCAAAAATGATCCTATGAGAGGGACAATTATGTGATTTCTTGGATGACATCCCCAATGATTTTAGAGGAAGAGTTAAACATTTCATGGTGAATCCAACCCATCACTCTCAGGTTATTTATAATAACTTTCATAATGTGGAATTTATTCCATAAACTAAGGGGGAACAACTAGATATTAATTTTTTTATATACATGATCACCGAAATTTAGTGGATCTTCTTATCAACTTGTTTTAGAACACTTCACCAACTCTATTGAACAATATTTTCTATTCATCACTATTATAAGATGTAGATGGTGAATAGTTATCATAGTTTATATTGGGAGGTATATCAATTGTACTATTTCATTAAGAGAACATAGTAGAAAGATGAAATTGATGAGATGGTGTGACAAAACATTAAGATAATATTTTATATCAATTATTTTCCTCTAAATATTCATAATTATTTAGACAGAAGATTTTTAAGGTGATGAAAAAATAATGTGAATATGTAACAACCAATTATTAAAATTTCACAAGGTTTTCAAAGTATAATTTTTTTGTTATAAATAATGATATAAATATTGGTATATTATTTATTGTTTTAATACCGAACCTTCTTAAGAATATTGAAATTTGAGACATTGGGATTTATGAAGAAGTTATTATATGTGACATCAATGTTGATATAGAGTTTGGAGAATGGTCCCATGGATATGGTGATATGTAATGAAATATTGATTTTTCATCTGGAGGATCTAATGAAAATGGTTGAACAAAAATGCAACCACCCACATGACAAAATAGTGGGAAGAAGTATCATCAGAACTACCTCAAAGATATTGGTAAATGATACATGTGTGTATAGAAGTCCACTAAGCTCATATATGTATAAAATACATGAGGAAGCACGAAAATGTGTTGAGGGAATAAAGGGAACCACCGGTTGTCCAATTCTATGATAGTAGGGAGAAATGTAATTGTCCATGAATGTTTTCTAAACATTATGTATTCAAGGGTAATCAGTGGAAACAACCAAAAAATCAAAATGATCAAGGAAAGGAGAATACCATCTCTAATATAGAAGTGGATCAAGAGAATGAAGTCTTACATGGTACACATAGAATTTCCTAAATAATGGAAAAATGACTTATTTGATTTTTGTTCTACTATTTTCATTTTTATCTTCAATGAATTCATGAATTGTTGAATCAATTTCCAAATACAATGAGGTTGTGAAATAGTTAAAAACAAAATGTGAATCAATATTTTAATCCTAAGTGATAGACACTTCTACTATTGGCATATGAGGGATGATTCATCCAAAAAATCTCTTAATAGATAACTCGGTGGAATTCGACACTACATTGGGAATGAATTGGACCTCATTATATGGAGAACATAACTATTTTTAGGAAAATAATATATATTTTCATATTCTAAAATCATATTATTCTCATATAGAAATGAAAGAAAGATAATGAATATCCTTTTAAATTTCCAAAATGTCGTGGGTGTTGATTCCTTATGAATAATCATTCGTCAATCAAATGATTTTTTTGGATGATATAAACCATGGGGAAATCCCATCATGATGGAATAACTTGATTTATTTCCTGAAGAGTTACCCAGACTCCCCATGGATAGTGAGGTACACTTTTCAATAGAACTAATGCACCAATATACACAAATATCAATGAGTCCTTATTGCATGAATCATATTTAACTAGAATAGATAAATCAGTAGATTCAATAGAATTTGGAAAAATGGTTCTCACTCCCTACAGGGTCTCCGTAAGGTGTGTTGTTGATGTTTATAAAGAAGAAAGATTGATCAAAGCGGTTTTCTGTCAATTATCCTCAAATCAACAAGATTACCATAAATAACATGTATCCACTTCCATGGACTGTTGACTTGTTAAATCAGTTATATAGATCTTATTACTTCGCAAAATGTGGATCTTCATTCTTGATATCATCTGCTAATGATGAAAAAGGAATATATTTAAATACTACCTTCCGTACAATGTATAATTATGACATGTTTCTAGTGATACCCTTTGGATATAATAGTTCCCATACATTCTTCATGGATTTGTTAAATAGTGTCTTTATACATTACCTTTAAAAATTTACAGTAGTGTTCATCAATCATATTATCAAATACTCTATGAGAAAGAAGGAACATGAATAACATCTTAGGTTTTGGTTAGAAATAGTGATGAAGGAGATTTTGTATTCTACATTAAAATAGTATGAATTTTGGATGCATGAAGCCACATTCATGGGACATGTGATCACATGTGAGGGAATTTCTATGTATCTATAAAAAAATGGCATTTGAGGAATGGACTAGACCCACTACTATCACAGAAATACAATTTTTTCATGGCTTATCAAGGTACTATAAACATTTTGTTAGAAATGTATCATCTCTTTCAAGCTCTATAAATATGATAACAAGGAATGGGGTATTTTTTTTCTTGATGGAAGCATTTTAGGAAAGCATTAATGAGATATAGAATATGATTATCATGAGCAGCTATTTTAACATTTAGTTCAAGTAAATAAATTTTTCTGATATACATGGATTCTTCCTAGAAATAATTGTGTTGTTTAGTAATTATAAATGATATAGTGATATCATACGACTCACAATAGTTGAAAATCCATGGGTAGAACTTCCCAACACATGATCTATGACAAGAATTTGTTATTTTGTCTTTGAAAATATAGATGCAATAAACATATGTTGAAAATTCAGACATATATACCAATTACATGATCCAACATATATATTCACAAAAAAGGACATCAACATGTGTTAAAGGAGAAGGAATGATAACATCAAAGACAATGATTTCTCTATATATTATCATCCTAACATGGAATGCAATGATTATAATTCACTTATTATAACATAACATACAAATATACCCATGTTATGGATTGAGAATGTCCTTATGTTATTGGATATGAAAAAAATAGAATTGAAAATCATAATGTCATAGAATACATCCTACCTTTGTCAAATTATATCATAGCCATCTATTGATGAGAATATTATTGAGGCACAAAGGGATTATCGGGGGTTACAAAAGTATGTGAATTTAGTAAAGAAAATAAAGATGCAAGAGTTTTATATCAATGTTTTTTGTGTTATTTGGTTTGGAATAAATATTGTTTTTTCATTCATCACCTTGGATAAATAAAGATCTATTCAAAAATAAGCCTACCACAATTTTCACAATACATCTATGGAGTAACAATATAATCTCTGGTCACAGAGAACACATTCTGGATGGATATCATAAAGAAGGATATTCAAAACTATATCTCAATGTTCTTTGTATGTCAGCAAGGTAATGTCATGTGCGAGTTTTACAAAGAGGTGATGAAATAATATCATATACCCATGTGAAAATTGGACATTTTCACAATTAACATAGTAACTGATATCCCGAATAAATCCAAATAAAATATTTCACTATCCGTTGTGGTGGAAAGACTCACTGCATATACCCACTATAATTATATTCTTGATGATATCTTTCATGAACAACTTGAAAAAATATCTATGAAGGAAGTAGTGATACTGAATGTATTTCAACTGTCAATTGTCTTTGAATATGATCCTAGGTCACACCTAAATCTGGAGGTGTCTTTAACATGCTTTGAGTAATGAGTTAAATTTCAACATGCCCTACCCCCCAAACCGATGGTTAATATTAACAGAATATTATAATGATCAAAGATATTCTAAGAGGATTCCCTTTATAAATACATATTTTATGGAACCATCATATCTCATTGGTTGACATAACATAGAACAAAAGCCTCAACATTAGTATTAAGTTGGATCCATATAAAGCTATGTATGGAAAGCGATATAGAACTCTAAATTATTGGATGTAGATTTAGATATAAAGATACATGGTCCTATTCATGTGTATGAAATTATTGAGATGGTTAATCTTCCCAAAAACATGTCAATGTTTCTTATAGTAGTAAAAAATATATCATGATAACCAGTGATGGTACATATAATTTGATGTTGGAGATAATGTCTTCTTTTGAACATCACCAGGTATGTGAGTTTTGTTGCTTGAATACAAAAAAAAATATAAGACTAATGCACATTATCCATATTGATATAAATTATCTCATATGAGTATTATCCTTTAATATTTCACATACAATGAATATGTCTCATTCTTATGGTGTTTTTCACTAAACACCCATAAGGAAGTACGCACCTGATCCCCAACATGTGCTAAAATCAGATGTGGTACTGCTCGAAGATGATCTCGTTTTTTAGTAATAGTCAGTAATCATTTTAGACAATATAAAAAAGTTTCTACCCAATAAAAACCCACAATGTCAATGTGTTTTTGAGGAACCATAAGTCTGAAGAAGAATGTCGGGAATGAGTGGAGATGATGAAGGAGAAGTATCTTCACATGTTTATGATATGAGAAATATTGATGGATAAATTTCTAAGGGGTGGAAAAATGTATTGACCCCATATTATATAAATAGAATTTCTACCCTCTAATATTATTTTCATAATAAAATATATGTACTTATATAACATATTAAAAACATTAAAATTAAATAATTAATGAAATATGATTTATTTCTAGAAGCTCGAGAATCTATTCTGATGAAAAAATAACATGACCATATGAATTGTAATATGACCTTAAGGAAAACTAAACTAGACAAATGAATATTAGCCTCACGCTTTATTGTATAAAAATATTGGGGGTCGTAAAATTCAAAATATGTTATAATTATATCATTGTATAAGTAAGTATATATTTTAATCATTATTCATTTAATGTTGGTTGTTTATAAGTCATAATTATTTAAAATAATTTATGATTAATTAAATAATTTATATTAATTTTTTTCAAAAAATCTATTAATAAATTTATATATTGAAGTATTACGATTTCACGATAATATTATGTGACGTTATGTAATTTTTGAAAATCTAATAAAATTAGTTATATTTTTGAAATAAATAATTTCCTTGTAAATTATGATTCTAAATAAAATTTAAATTACAAATATTTATAATTCTTTTCTGAAAATTGTGTTAATGTTTTAATTATACACATTGATAAATGGTTGGGGTACAATTTTTTGATTTTTCAGAATTATAATAAATTTTTTAATTGTGAAATGTAGTAATTCACGGTATATATACACTATATGTTAAATATACTATTTATTGAGTAATAGTTTATGATATAACCATTGGTTGAAGGTAACATGTTCTAATTAATTAATTTACTATCAATAATAATAAAAAATTCTTCTCTTCATTAATATAAAAATTAATTAATTTAATAATAAGAAAACACATATCTCTTTCACTATTAATACCACCCATCACAACCTTTTATCCTTACAGCTCTAATGATTTGATATGTGTCCAAATTACATCCTAACGTCTCTACAATACCTTATAAAATGTCAAATATCTCTTTGTCTAATCAAAATACCACACCCTTTCTCTATGGTTATTCTGAAGAAGGATACAATTATGTGGTAAAATATTTTTCTTTTATCTTTTAATTTCATTTCAATTCCAAATATTTACATCCTTTCTCCCCACCTAAGAATATCAAAAAACAATGATAATAGTAGTATGTTTATTATACTATAATTATATAATTCCAATGGATGATCTATAATTAAACATCTCTCTCTCCGGCATTTATTCTAAAAATAAAATTGTCGCCCGTAATGTGTCAATTTACCGACATCATGGGCAATTCACATTAATTTTATTTTTAAAAAATCAAGACTATTAACATAACCATTAAATTTATGAAATTAAATTTCAATTTTTATGTTATAACACATTTTATAATTTTCAAATAACTTATATACCTAATAGTAATTGATAAAATAATACCAGTTCACTAGGATCATTAAACTGCAGAAACTAACAAAAATTGATCATCATTATTTTTTTATCAAATGATTCATCCTCATTAAATATATCCAAATTATTTATGAGACCATAAAAAATTTGGTTACATAAAAAATAAAATATCATAAAAATTATGGATAGTTATCCTGATTTTAAACGAATATACATTCATGTATATCCATTAATATATCTTGAAAACATTGAAAACAATTGCACCTAAACGATTAAATTAAACCCTATAACTCTACAAAAATCACATAAATTAACAAAATAAAGCCAAAAAATTAAAATATTTTAATAATATTTTTTATTTGTTAATTTAAAAATATATTGTGATTATATTGGATACTCTTGTGAAAGAAGCATTCATAATAAATGTAAAATGAATTCTCAGACCCAAGTCTCTTTTTCTTTGGGTTCCCCCAATTTACACATTTTTTTGGATTGGATATTCATTAAATATCATTTGATAATAATTATATTTTTTATATAAATGTTTTCAAAATGACATTATGAAAAAAACATAGTTTTTCAGAAGAACAATTCTTTCAAAAAGACTCCTCTTTTACTTTTCAAGAGTGTTTCTTCCTCACTCAAGGATGATGATTCTTATATCAGGTATGTTATTACCTATATGATTTGAGAACTAAATTTTTATTAATTTTTTATTTGTGAAGTGAAAATCATTATATTCCATCTATTATTTTATGTCCATGATTAATATTTATTCTACATGGAATTCATGATAATGTTAATGTTATGTTGTGATGGGTGTGCCTAAAATTATATAATGAAATGTAAATGAAATGATGTGTTGAGTTCTCATGGGATTATATAGAGATACAATGAATTGGGTAATTTTATTAATATCAGGAGTAAAATTGATATATCTATGATCATGATGTTATATTTCATCAGAACTATGTTTTATAGTTTAACACTAAGACATGATGTTTCATTAATATGCACTATGACATTTAATGCTTATTAATTATGGATCCTCTAGTGATTCTATTCATATAAAGTTGTAATCATTGTAATTATTATTCTCAAACCATTTTAAATTTTTTCTTTTTCATATCGATCCTCTTACTAGGCTTTTAGTTCACCCATTTGTGATGTATATCCTTCAGTGATTTAATGTAATAAGTAAAATTCAAAGGACAATAAAAATTTAGAGAAGAATGAGTTAAAAAAATTTGTTATATTTTAAAAATTATTTGATAATTCCTAATGTGAACTACACACAAAACCTTTAGATCCTCATTGTTTAAATAATTTATTTTTTTTACCTTTAAAATAATTTAATAATATATGTAGGAAAAAAGGATTGTTATAAAAAATGATGTCGAACTATGTTTTGGTTGAACAAATGGACTCAATAAAAAATTTAATTAATATTATAATGAATGTGAAACACATAATTGTTATGAATATGAGTTTCATAAAAATTATGGTGATCACATTGATGAAATTAAACCCGTCCAGGAAATGTACCTGAGCATTAATGTAATATAAGAGTATTTGAGATGAATATAGATACTGTAGTAGATAGTTTTAGGATGTTCGAGTGAATATTCCTCACTAAATTTAAGAATCATGGAATGGTGATGTTTTATTATTTAATATAAATTTAAGGAATTCTAGATTTATATTATGATAACTAGAAACTATGTATTAATTATTCAAAAAAATATCAACCTATTAAATTTAAAAAAAAAATATATGTAAAATGAAATTGTATTTGTATAATGAGATATTCTTGGAGAATATTGCTCAATATTGAAAAACCTCTAAAAATTAATAGTTATATTTAATGTCTAATATTTCATTCTAATGATAATATGAAACATTCATGGTCAAAAAATATTGATATTTAATTTTATTTTCTCATGTAAAAGATTGAAAATGGAGACCATACATGGTAATTTATTAAAACTCGAGATCAATTAGATTTAATATTCAACAAGAATGTTACAATGGATACATTTAAGACACTAAATATGAAAATTGTTGTTATTACCCTTTAAAAATATTACAAAAACCATGGTTATGGCCCTCAAAATTCATTGGATTCTAATATTCAACAGGCCATATAATAGGATGATTTTAAGGCAGGTTTATTTAGGTAATTCATTAAATGATATTTTTTATTATTTTACCAAGATATAATATACATGTAATTTTATTGATAATATAAAAATATATAGTTGTATATGTCATATTTTCTTCAACAGTTTATCTTACAAAACCAATGAGTTTATTAGCTAAAATATGTTTTCTAACAGAACCAAGTGAGATCATTCACATCATAGAGCTGATCATTATATTATATTAATGTTTATATTAAAATAATTTTTAGAAGAATGTTGAGATTAGAATAACATATTTACCCTTTTCATATTATATTAATGCTATTGATAATGTCTTGACTATATGTTTACATTAACGAGAAGAATTGATATTTATATAAACATATAAATGTAAATAATTTTGGTTATAAGATGATATTGTTTTCAATATATTAATCTCTATTTTGGGATGAAGTGGTGTTTAGTGGGGAATTATTATGGATTTATCTACAAGATTTAGATTTTAAGAATGTACAATTATCCTTGAAAACGATGACGATATTTGAAGTGATATTCTATTCCAAATAAATGTATAATCGATGAATCATTCATTAATAAAAAGATTGATTAAATGAATTCCATAAAATAATATTATCATTTCATTAAGGGGATTTGATGTTGGACTTTAATATTTTTTACATTTTATATAAAGAATATATAGATCTGGACTTTTAATTTTATTTTATAATGGTTTTAGTTCTTGAACTATATAATTTATATTGTAATATCATATTCGAATTCTTTTTAAATAAAGAAAGTAGAAAAAAAATGTATAATCTCCTAAGGGGTAGCCCTCAACCAAACTTGGCTTGACACAATGGTAAACCCCCATGATAGATCATTTCAATGGAGGCTCTATTTATTAGAACATATGTGGTTCAGAGAGTTAATATATAATTTAGTCACATTCTTCCTATGGAATAGTAATGAAAATACAATTATCCCATTGTGAAAAAATGTCTATGCAATGAGGCCGAATCTTATAGTGGTGTTTGAATGCTATGATGGTTGATCATCCCAAATTTCCAGATCTAAATTTTATAATAATGATAATTTCCCACAAATTAGACCACTAAAACATCACAATGTATATGTGGGATATAGAATGTGATGTAATATTTATCAATCCCTAAAATATATATAATAAAACTAGTGATATGACTATGATGATCTGAGATGTATGTTGATTCCCAAGAATCACATATTTAAATCATTTATTTATGGATTTTTTTCAATCTCAATCCATTATATTATATCAAAACAATCTTGATATAATCCCCCATCTCCAATCTATTTGTTGAAGGTTTTCAAAATCATGCTCAAAATGAGGTCATGCATGAATATTCAACATACATGCATGCTGAATTTATGAATATTATTTAAGTCACATGTTTTAATTTATTAGATCACTGAACCAAACATGTGATAATACTATAATAACTAGACCAAATTGAGATATCAAAGAATCAATATGATGATTTTTTTTATAATAAAATTCAATCTATCTGACATCACATGATTTTAAAGGATCATGAAACATTAAAGAGTCAAAAATAATATTTTCTAATGAAGATGAATATTTACTCAATAGTAAGAGACTTATGTCTTTTTTATAAATTAGTTTACAAATTATTTGGGGTTTTAAGGATTATTTCCATCAATGGACCACATTATAATCCTCGTGATCATTTATCAAGGCACAAGATCATGTTATCATTCCAGAAATGCATGGAGGAACTGAGAAAAATGTTAATTTAAATATTTGAGATTTGATGAGATTTTATAAGATTTAAAAAGTCCTTGCCTTGAGAGAAATTTCCAGGAACAATAAAATAAACTCATATAAAAAAATCATGAATGAGTGTACTATCCTAGTTTTTTGGATAAATTATGAGAAGTACTCATTGTTGATGGAATATTAGTGATCCAATCTAGGAAGGGATATCTATGAAACAACTCTAGTTAACTGAATCTCATCATGTGTTTATTATCATCTTATAAAGAAGAATATGGATGAAATTTTGGACACAACCATTTTATTTTGATGTTCATCCCTTGAAACAAAATTTTCTTATGCAATGACACTTGAGCTAAACTCATGTACAAATATTTCATCAGAATGTAATCTAACAATACCATAAACCTTGGAAACTATTTTATAGAAAAGGATATTTGAAATACACTAATGTACATTCTATATTTCTGTGAAGGAATCCATATAAAATTCGGTGGTTCCCATAATCAAAAACCAAATGTCTATCTGATATTTTGACAACTATTAACATGATGAATTGATAGAAGAGATATTTGGATTATTTGAAGGATGGTATGATATATCATGAGAACCTTCATTGATCATGGTGATTCTATACATGAAGTAATATATGTATCAAATACCTTTATTGGTCATTGGAAATATGCATATTCCATCAATCATTATAGTTAAAAAATTTCATTTAAATAATATCATTTATGTATATATATTCATCAACAAATATTGTTAGCCACTTCTCTAATTAATAATAAATTTATGTTATTTTAGAATTTTATGTGTTTAAAAATTGATCCTCACCTCAAATATAAATTGGAACCTCCTCTCTTACTTCCTCACACCACTAAATTCACATTGTATTTTCCATTTTATACCGAAATTAGTTCCCAACATCAAAACTTTAATCCTAGAATCTAACCATTGGGTTCAAATACATCCAAAAAATTTATTTGGTGAAAACAAAATTTATTTTTCCATAGAAGAGGAGGATAAAGATCCTTCAACCAAAGAAAGAAAATATAAGGATTAATTTCACATTATCATTAATATTCAGGATTGATTATATGTAATTATCTAATGGTGAATATTTACCATCCACATCCAGGTTTTCTAAATCAGTTTAATTTTTTTTTGCTTATTAATGTATAAAATCTCTTACCAATGATAAAATGTATATAATATGGGTTGAAAGTAATTTTTTTTTCTTTTTTCAAATGAGTAATCTTATGATGTTTTCAAAAAAACATGTAATGAATCTTTATTTTCACATTATAAATCATGAGTGACATTTACCAATTTAATAACACCATGATGTCTTGAAGATTTATTTATTGCTAAACAATTTTATATTTAAATATTATTAATTCATTTATAAATTCATCTCTATAAAATAAATTGAATTAAATTAAAATGTTATTTTTTAAAATATTTTTTATGATTTTATTAGAGTATTTTCACATGTAATAATATTTTCTATTGAATCTTCATTATTCTTGACGAGGATTTTCGTTGATTTAATATTCCTTATTGTATTGAATATATTATTATAAGAATGACCATGGATGTTCTATTTTAATAACAATCATTGTTTTGGGTAAACTATTCACATTTCGTATGATAGTATTTCACTATGAATGCTTATATTGATAATGTTTTGATTTGACGAATGCATTGAAAATATTAAGGGATGGTGGGGATGCTATAGCATATTGATGAATCTGTATATCTTTTGAGATGAAATGTATTAGCAACAAACCCTTTCTGTGTGTTTCTAAAAATGGCTACATTTTTTAGAGGATTGATATTATCAAAAATAAGAAGGGATTCTACAAACAGACATAAACTACATTGAGGATGAATCATTATACTAACTTTTATGAGGATAAATCAATATATTACATACATAAAACAATATGAAATATGGAATTACTATTATTACATGTTATTATTATATTAGTTATAATATCCATGGATATTTTTCCTAAATCATGTGATTTTTAATATGTAATATGTATTAGTTATTTAACATTCCATATTTTTTATTCTATTCATACTCATAGGATTTGTTGTTACCTTACTAGTACTTATCATTTAACTCTCCCATTTCTTAGGTTTCATTTTGTTCATAGATTCCATGAATAATGTTATGACTTATATATAGGGTTACAAAAGGGATTAATAATGGAAGACACAATTAATTTTTTTTGTAAATTATTTATCAAAATAAACTACTGATTACAAGTAAGAATCAGGTTTACTAAGACTATTAAACTATTTGATCTATTTGGATGTGATTCCTTGTATATTACACAAATTTATTAAAGTATGGAACGGTCTCTAGGAAACATATTTCAAGTTCATTATAGTTATTATTAGAGAAACTTTAGAAATAACCCTGAAACAAGAATTTACTAAACTTATATTAGGTAACATAACCCAAATATAGACATTATATATATTTATAGAAGAACATTCCAACAAAACCATGTTTATGATTATGAGACTAGATACACATAAATTTTAAAATTAATTTTAAATTTTTTATATAGTTTATTAGAAGTAATGTTATTACGTTGTTTAAAGATAACTCATGATTAAGATATTCACATGATTTAAGTTTTAATGATAAGAGAAACTTGTTGTTGTAGAAAGATATATGATATGTTCATTTTTGAATAGAAAATTTTTAAGGAAACGATTTATAATGATATATGGAAATGGTTTTATACGACATTTATTTCTTCATCCTTTGTTGAGTCTAGTGAAATGAAGTGAAGTTGGAATGTTAAAAGGATGAACCGAAGAAAAATATTGTGTTTATAAAAACATATCAACAAAAAATATTTCTTTTAATTAATTCATAAATTTTAGAAGAATATAAAACTCTATGAAATAGATTTAATTATTTTCCTTATTATTTGTTTAATAATTGGTATTTTAAATCACCATAAATTTATAGGTTTGAGGATCCCAAATTTTTAATGATCATTCACATTTTTGTGATTGATGACCTCAATCACTCCCAATAACTATTTATGCATTTCTTTTATATAGGTATCTCTATTTTTTATATTGTTCCCCATATCAAAATATTAATCTAGTAGTGAGACTATAATTTCACATTCACTATTATTAAAAAGATATTTTTTAACCCACTTTTTTATCTGGGATTCCAAAAATTGTATTTTACAGTATCAATGTTAGATTTTCCCTAAATAAAATTCAAATTGTTATGCTGAATGTAATTGGTAGAGGGGAGAGTGTTGAACACTATGATCTTAATATATTCCACTTTTTAAATTTATACTTATTTATATCTTATGTTTCACACATTAATGAATTTCCTCAATTACTTTTTTACATGAAAACCCATGTTTTAACAAACAAATAATTTTATAATATATAATAAAAAAAGATATTAACTAGTAACAGAAATAGCTCTTATGAATAATATTATCAAACTTATAAAAAATTATGATTTATAAAAATATCGAATGAATATATTTTCTAACAAATCAAAATAAAATAATATAATCAAAATAAATGAAAAGGAAATATATCACTAAAATAAAATTAATATTATACAAAAGTTCCTTTATAAAATAATCAAATTACTATTTTGGATTATATTAGTGAAATATATATGTTATATATTCAATAAAAATATTTTTCATATTTATAAAATTGATTTGTAGTCATAAAATATAGAGAAGCATAATTTTATACATAAAAACCTATATTTGTTTCAAATACATAATTTTACCTC
Organism: Viscum album; assembly: GCA_963277665.1. Taxonomy (NCBI): domain Eukaryota; kingdom Viridiplantae; phylum Streptophyta; class Magnoliopsida; order Santalales; family Viscaceae; genus Viscum; species Viscum album. Next base: position 7,861,220 of record OY728129.1, read on the forward strand.
CAATATAATGGCCAACCTATTTTAAAATTACAATTTTCAAATATTAAAATTATAATAATTTAAATAAAAATTAATCATTGAATATTTAATATCAAAATTATTTTTGGGTGAATTTTTATTTATTCAATGATATTTCAATTTTTATTTAATAGTTATAAATTGAGTAGCGTAGTTAAAAATTTATTTTTTGTTAAAGTAATTTGTATTATTTAAATTTAATTATAATGTAAAAATGATAAATTCTACATATATTAATAAAATATAGTTATTTGGAATCCTTTTTATATTGAAATTGGAAAGAAAAAACCCATTGAACCTTCAAGCAAGTTCTTTTACCCACATTCTCACAACGTCTGTGGGATTACCATTAAAATTAATCTAGAAACATTTTTATGTTGAATGAGAAAAAAGGGACATAAAAATTTATTGTAAATTTCTTATTTTGAATCATAGGATCAAATTATTTTAATTGATATATTTAAAATTAACATTGGTAAATTTTTATTTACCATGGTTGAGAGTAAATTGGGTAATTTATGGAAAGAAATATTATAAAATTATAAAATTTTCCTAACACTTGTCATAATTTTATTTAATGAGTTGATTTACACCAAAATAATCCTTAGCCTGAAATTTTATTATTTTTAAGACAATTAATTATGAATAATACCTTTATTATATTTTAGTAAAATGTATGTTAAATATGTAATATTCATATTTTTTATAAATATATCATTATTAATATTTAGTCATAAAAAAGATAAAGTAAAAATTTAAATTTCATCTATGTGTTAAAAAATTTATATTCATCCGTATTATTTTAAAATAATTACAAGAAAAAATAAATTAATTAAAATCTTTTATAATCATGATGCAATAGTTTTTTAATTAATATAAATACCAAATAAATGATAATGAAATTATTTCAATATAAATAACTTGACATCCATTATGTTTTTATATAAAACAAATATATATTTTAGATATTAGATGTGTTTTCTTGATGATATCAAATTATTATGTTATTAAAAAGTAAATAAGAAAGACTGTCACATTTGAAAAAAATGAGTCTTTAAAACAAATAATATTTTATTAAATGAAATAAAATTCATAAAAATTTAAAATTCATTGAGCTCACTATAATTAATTTGACAATGTCATCAATGAGCCATTATTCCATTTAATAATAATCATATTAACCTTATTGTGTAAAAAACCATTTTTTCCAAGTTAAGAGTTAAAGGGTTTACAAATGGTTTAAATTTGAAAAATAAGGTTAAAAGACTAAAATTTACATGAATAAAAATAAATTTTTCGGAGGATTTAGACCCAAACTAATCCTATATTTGAAATTACTCAATTTATATCCACTTGGAATTAGAAATAGATTTATATTATTTTATTTTGATCAAAGTTTCCAAAAGTTCCCCTCACATCTATTATTAATGGGCACATCATCCCTTACATACTAACACATCTAAAGACATATTTTAATGACCATGATCTACCAAAATATGCTCAAAAATTCACTCAATTATTCTAATATGACACCCTTTGGGAGAAATACATCCATGGATTCTCTTTTATGAATCCCAACAAAACTCACCCAATGAAGGGGAGGTTAATGGACATTCACCCAAAAGGAAACAAAATGTTATGGTCAATTTCACAATAACATTTTTATTTGAGATAATAAATATGTAAATTTTTTATAAGAATATGTATCATCCATACCCATGATTTCTAAAAGATATTATATATTGTTAATTACTATTATCATAATAATGTTTAAATAATATTACCCATGATTGACATTTTATAAAAGCATTTCAAAAGAATTTTTTTTTCAAATATCAAATAGGGTGATTTATTAGTATTCCAATAGAAATATGGAATGAATGATTTTTTAAAATTTATATGGATTTATCAGATATTACAGATTTGATGAAACCGTGATGTTTTGAAGAGTCTTATAAAATTTTACGGATATTTTTTTAAATAAAATTCTTCAATTTAAAAACTAGAGTCATTTAAATAATTTAAAACAAAGGTAAATGTTAGTTTTGTCCAAATATTTTAAACTATTTTATTATATTATTATAATATTTGTAAACATACATTTGAAAATGTGATATATGACTGATCTAGATCTCATATAATATAATCTACACGATTTTAATTATATTGTTGTGATTATGTTGACTGTGGATGTGCTATTTTTATACCATTCATGGTTTATGGTTAAATTAATCTCAATTTGTATACTATATTTCCATTTTTAATTTTTATGATGTTCATGTTTTCATATAAGTACTTGAATGTACATAGTAATTGATGGGAGTTGCCTAATATAGCCCCTTTATGCATAAGTGGGTCTCATGAGATGAAATAAGTTTGAGACTAACCCTTTGAACATTTTTCAAAGATGATTTAAAATATCAGGATGATTTATAATGGGAAAAATCATATATTTCTCCACCCAAAAACATAAAATATAATTATTATGGATTATTAAACTATCTATCTTGAGGATATACCATGATATTGTAGATTTCCAAGAATATTCAATCTGTTTTTACTATTATTCCTTGTGATTATTTGATTTGATAGAATATAGGTGGTTATATTTCATTGTTCATGTGATTATATAAATTCCATATGAATCTGTTATGAATGATATACATTGTTAAAAAATTTCATAACAATGGACGACTCAGTGAAATTGTTTGTTTATTTTATGTTATAAAATTTAATGTGGATTACATGTTTATATCGTATTTATAAGGAATACTAAACTATTATTTCAATTGGGATGTTGTTCCCTGTATCATATTCCAAAGTATTTAATAATTTATCAAGATCTATGATAATGGGTTCGGGGAGGTTAATCTTACAATTCATGGAATACTAATTTATATGAAATCATAAGAAAAAATAACATTCTTTGATAGCTTGTATTATACATAAGACGGAGATCAGCCGAATAATATTAATATTATTATTTAGAATAAAATTAGAACAAGTTAGTTAAATTAAAAAATATTAAAATATTTAATAAATTATGAATATATATTATTTTACAGGTTAATAATATCAACTAACTGGTTACATTATAATTATAAATAAATATGATTTTTTTTTGAATATAATGGAAATGTTTATAAAAAACAATTTTTATCCCCCCAAAATGATTTTAACCTAATAAGTTTTATTAAATTATATTATTATATAATGTTTCTGAAATTTTTATATCATTTTTTCAATTTTTATTCTTTTAAATTAATCTAATTTAATTTATAGGAAGAATATAAGACCAAATCCAATTTGCCCAATAAAATAAAGGCCATGTTTAAAAGAAATTTTTTTTCCCAATTAATGGTGAACCTATATTAAAAATATTTTTTATCCTTTATTGAATTTATATGAAAAAATAATCTTCAAATTTTATATCATTATTTAAATAATATATTTGTTTTAGCTTATGATATTTTAATGTGAATTTTCATTTTAAAATGGATAGTAAAAGATACAAAATTTTAATTATGAAAAAATGTTTTTTATAAAAACCTATAGTGTTATATTATATATTAAATTTGTTGAAGGATTTTTTTTGTCTATAATACATTTATCAATACATTTTTGGTAATTGGAGTCATTTTTTTATATATAAAAACATTATGATTGTTTAATCATTTTAACATTATAAAGACTTTATCTTCTTCTGTCAAGGAGATTAATATTTAACTAATTCCATCATCATAAATAATTTGAATTTGAAAAATGGGTAATATATTTTGATTTAGAAAATTTAAAATAATTATTAAATTAATATTAAATTTTTATCAAAAATACTAGTTAATTCAATTAAAATTCATTAAATTGGTTAATGTAAAAAATGTTATTACTTAGAGGTTACACATTAATCATATGGGCTAAAATGACCTATAAACATGTCCAAAACCCATAATATTGAAATATTTACACCCTATGAAATATTTTATAGTTAATATTTATTTATTTGAGGAAAATGATATATGGGATACCTCAGTGTAGTGTTTACATTTTCATATTTATAAGAGTTTCACTCCTCAACCAATACAAAAGTTCAATAATCACCCTTCATTTTGTCACACATATAAATCCATTTGGATCATAAAATACCTGAAAATAAATATTAAAACATTAAAAACTTCATAATAGATGAATTTATTTTGTAATAAATAAATCCATGGGGTTCCTTTGGTTCAATAAAAAATGTGTTACCTAATAAAATATTATCTTCTTTGATAAGAACCACTATTTTATTTAATTTTATACCACATTAATTATTTTATACTATTATTATATAATAACATATTTATATTCAATATTTTATATGTTAATATAATATGCTAATGAATTAAATATTTAAAGATGCCCATCAAATGGGGTAGACACTCATTATTCGTGTTTACGACAAAATATCGCGTCACGAACTGATTTTTTCGTTAATCGATTACAAACATTAATGTTTGGTAATAATGATGGATTTATATTTATGATATGTTATATACAAATATTTTGTGGTATTTATTCTTCTAATATATATATATAACACATAAATTCATTCAATCAATTTTTTGGGAATATAATAATAGCTTTTGTGGACTTGTGGTCCACTACCTCGTCAATGTTATATGAATCATTCAAATATTAAAAGAAATATATAAATTTTGTTTTAAATATAAATATTTTATATGTAGGAAATTAATAATAAAAGAAAATTTTTATATACATATGTGTCATTTACAACCCATTATTTAAAAATACATGTAAATGGAAACAATGTTTGTGTATATGTATAGCCATTTGTCTCTATGAAAAATTTCAATCATCTTCTATCACCATATTTTATAGATTTCATAAATTATATATACACTATGTATATAGTGATAGTTAAACAATAAATTAAATTATTTATAATATGATAGCATTTTTAAGTAAAATTAAAAAAATTACATGTCCAACCATACTTGAAAAAAATAAATTAACCCCCCAAATAAAGAAAATAAATATATATTGTTTACAAATTCGATATAACATTTAATATGAGGATAATATATAAGATTACAAGTATTAATATGGTTTTTAATAACTTCATTAAATTCTCATAAAAATTATACATCTTTTTAAATGGTGTATAATGAAAAGCGAACGTATGGTAGGGAGATTTCTTTTCTCACATTTATTCTTTGACACTTATTAGATATTCATAACTCATTTATTTTGTTGGCCTATATACGTAACATTGTATTGTATAATATCATGTATCTCACGATTAAAATTTAATTCCATTAGTAAGGGATTTATAAAATTACATTTAATAAATTCTCATTTGTTATAATGAACCAACTCAAACTTATGTGCTGTATATACAATCATTTTGACATTTAATATTATTATATCTTCAATACCCTTAGAATTTAATGAATCAATTGGAATCATATTATCCCATGGGATTTTAATTGAAATTTTCAATGTGATAAAACGTATATTCAAATATCACTTTCTTTTGTGATTATTATCTTTATAATGAAATTATCACATTAATGTAATAATTTTCATTGGTAATTAAATTTTACATAAATATCCAATTTTTTTGTAAAGAATATAATTAATTATAAAACATTAATAAAATTTAATGTATTTTTATTACATTATATATTTTTTGATCAACTAGGGAAATATCAAAAAATATATATCCTTTACTTCATAATGTTATTTGATTGAATATGAATGGGATCTATTATTAAATATATTATTAATTCATTTAATTGGAATGAAATATATTGGTTACTTGTTAATGAATTACACTTCATATATCAGTAGTATCATTAGATTAACATATGTGGTATAAACCATATGTGTTTGAAATAATTATGACTTTAGGTCATAGGTGAAATGTATAGAAAGTATTGATAAGGATGTATGAAATTTTTTTACCCAATATCTATTAAAGTATCTTATGAATGGACTTGAATGAACATTTATCATGTACATATGAGACATGGAATCAAATAATTAAAAACCCCCTCCATTAAAAATTCATGTTATTTTTATCTGGATAATTATTAAATTGAAAAATATATGGGAGCATCTAATTATCAAATTCTATTTAAATGGAATGTGTTTTAGTTATTTACATTTTTTATGTAGTCCCTCTCAAATAAATTATTATAAGCACTATATGTTCCATAAAATATGTTTCCATATTTATTATGCTCAATGATTCATTATTGTTCCCACAAATTGTAACCCTTATTGAGTTTATGAGATCAACCTTATTTTTTTTATTTACCCAAGATTCTAGGATTTTTATTATAATTGACATAAAATGATACACTAGATTGAGTAATGTTATTCTCTAATGATATACTTAATTAAAAATTATGATTTTTTGTAATTAGTTTCATTACATGACTCATGTTTGTATCTAGTTTACGATGGATACAAACCTATACTGTCATTTGAATCAGTATTTACTTATATCTTACTCCTATGTAAAGGTAGTAGAAAGAGGTGTTGTGATACAAGGTTCATGTTTTTATAGTTATAATCAAATATATTTTAGATGTATCATTAGAAATGAAATTTTGGAAAATAAAGAAAAGGGAACATATCCCTAACATATACATTGAGGATAACTGTAGAATAACATCCTATAGAATTTATTTTTATGATTGTGAGATTAAAAAAATTTTATATTATAATTTATTATATGAATATCAAAAGTTTTGGGATTATAAAATATATTTTATAGATTTAGGATCTTTTTATATTTATTCCATTGTATAGAGATGTCCCATAGAATGAAAAAATTTACGAATAGTCATGGATAATGTAGACGTTTTCATTCTAAAGAAGTTGATATAGTTAGTATTGAATATAATAAAGTTAGGTATGTATTATAGCAGTATAATCATGATATGGTATATAAAATTCATCAAATGGATAAAACCACTCCATATTGAAATTATCTAATTCTATATGTCTTAATGCATCAATGGATCCCATCATTTACTGGGACTATAAATCCAATGTCAGTTGTGAAATTGATAAATTTATTAAAAAATATATTTACGAATACATGTTTTAGTAAAATGGAAATGGTTAATCTTCTAGTATATTATCTAATTTGTGATGTTTATCAATGGCTATCATTGTTCCATAATACCAAGGAGGATGTTAAAATATAACTTATATAATTGAATGATTTTAAGGATGAATTAATCAATAAACATTTACCTCCTGAGAAAAAAATTCAAATAAAGTGGATGTTACACAAATTAGAGATAAAATAAGATTGATTTTTTTACAGATTATGAAAATATAATTAAAATAATATCATGGTATTCTACAAATTGAATATGCAACACATATTAAATAATTTACAAATTTCATTGAAGGCATTACATTATTTATTCTACGGGCATTGGGTTATGAAGTGTTTTTATAATATTATGATGTAATATAATGTTATTTCAAAAATTAAAATGAATATTATAGATGATACATATTTAAGTGAAATAAATAGTTGATGAGGTCATCTGATCTATTTGAGTATGGGAGGGTGTCAAAGAAGTAGAAGTGAACACATTAATTTCCATCATGCGAAAAATGTGAGATGAATCTTCATCGAAACACTTTATGGGTTTGAGGGTTTCTTATATATGTGGAAAAAATGCACATAAAACATACATATACTAGGGGAGGAAGGAAAACAATTTAGTTCAATTATTCAATTGTATGGTTATTGGGAACTATAATAATGAATTCATAAAATTTCAACTGAATATAACAAAAAAGAAGACAATGGACCATGGTCATGATTATGTTATTGATACCTCCAAAGTGTACTGATTAATGTACCTAAGTATTATGATCCTTATTTAATGTTTTAAATTATTTTTTCAATGATGTTTTGTCCATATGAAATTAAAAATATATATGTATTGTATTGTAGTAATTATCCATTATGGATTTGAATGTGTAGGTTTAAAATAATGATGACCAACAAAAGTATTCTAGTGATATGTTTATCATATTTTATAGCATATTAATGTTGGTAGTTAACCCTAAATACATTCCTAATTTTTAGAAAATAATTTTCAGATAATGGGATTATTGTTATGGATATATTAATTTGGATATTGAGTACTACTCTAGAACATTTTAATGATTTGTTTTAAAATGTGTTATTAAATAATTGATGTATTCTAAATAATTTTTTAATTATGAAAAATATAAAATATCATATTTTTAAATAAGGAATAACAAAGGAATTGTGTTTTAAAATGGTTTCGGGGTAATTCATGTTATTACGATGCTTCAAGAGATGACATGAAGAATTTATTTACAGGATTATACATGATGATTAATAACATCTTCATGATATTTATGTAATTGATGATATGATAATTTTTTAAATTGAATGATGTTAATAATGATGATTTGGACCATAATATTTTCAAATATTCACAATGTTTACAATTTATAAAATTTATTATGTAGATCACGGGACATGGATTTAATTCTCGATGTATTACATCACCATATGATGCTACATTTTCTATTGAAATAAGTATAAATATTTCAAGAAATATAAATGGATAATATTTTATTATGATATAGAAACATATATGATGTATATTCGTAGTGTGTGATAGAATTACACAAATCTAAGGAAATTAACATAAAAAAATTATCCTTTTATATCCATGCCTAATAAATAAAATGGAGTTTTATATCATCAGTTATTTATTCTACTAAGGCCATTAAAATTCAGTTGATCACATACATATTCTGACCAATGGCATCATTATCTCCCTATAATTAGATAGACTTTCCTTACATGTCCATATCTTTATATTATAATAATGTTATCCTTCTTATAAACATAATTATATATTATTCAATATGACCATGTTACATACAACTATACCATTTTAGAGGATGTTTTACAAACCCTTATTTTTATGTGGGATGTAAATATATATATTTTATAATATGAAACATGTTATTACCAATATAATTATTAAATTGGGAGGATTTGATGTATTTATGGTGGGGAGAATGTATCAGATAAATTTTTTTAAATGAGTAATCTATTATTTGAATGTCTGTATTTGACCTAACAGTAAGCGTAGAAAAAAATATACCCTCTCATGGTTTTATAATATATTAAATATTTTAAATAAATTAAATATAATATATATCTTCAAATAATATAATACTAGGTTATCATATATTTTATGACACAACTTCTTTCATCGATAGCTTCTATTATAGGCAAGACCGAATTTTACTCAATACTATTAATATTATTATTTAAAATAATTATTAACTCATATATTCTATCATAACAGTTATGAATAAATTTAAATAAATTCAAAAATACATGGTTTACAGAAATATAATATTAATTCACTTGTTACCAATAATTTATAAATATATACGAAAACATCTATATAAACGAATGGTTTTTAATAAAAAACTATTTTCATGATTCTAATAGAGTTTTGACATATTAAATGAAATTAATCACTATTATTGAATTATATTTTTGAAAAATTTATATTATATATACAATAATATTATTTATGATCATCTAATATATTTTATTTGGATATGTTAAGATCAAATCCAATTTTACCTATAAAAAAATGTTTTCCAACTTATAGTTTTCATGCATTTTAAGAGAGTACCTTTTTAAAAGGTAATGTTGGAATATTTGAAAATATTATATCAAAAAATCATTATATTTATTAAATAGTAATTTCAGATTATATTAGTGTATACATTTTTAAATATCTATGGTGTTTCTTTTTTTTGATGAACACTGAAAATTGATGAAAATTTATTGAAATATAACTTCTCATCTCAAATTTTTTTTCAAATAAATTATATATTTTTTTAATTTATTATTAGATACCAATGAATAAATTAATACATTTTATTTTATTTTAATAATTTTTTTTGAAATTAGATATAAAAACATAGTGACATTCTGAACAATTTCAATTTAGAAATCTGCATTATCATCCCTTTTATGAGATTAATATAAAATTAATTTCTACAACATTGATGATTGGAATTTTAAAAAATGTATTCAAAATTTGGATTTAGAATAATTTAAAAATATTATTATGGTTAACATTGTTTTTGAAAAAAATGATAGATTATGAAATTATAATTAAATAAAATGATTAAGGTAAAAAATATTTTTTCTTATTGGTTAAACATTAATTGTAGAGTGATTAATGACCTAGAATATTGTACAAAAAAAATTATAGAATTAATTAGACCATATAACCTCTTTTATAGAAATATTATCATTATTAGAGGCCCATGATTTAAGGGATATATAAAAATAGTGTTTACCTTTTAGTAATTACATGAATTCTACTCCACCTCCACTCTAAATAGAATCATACCCCTTCACTTCATTATAGATATGGAGAAAATATTACCATCAAAAAATGACCAAATATAATTAGAACATCCATGTACTCATCCAATTATTCAACATTTTTCTATTAATCCACCTGAGGACATAACATGGTGCAGACCAAAAGGGGTAACTCAGAAATGAAGTAATGTTCTTCAATGGAAACTTTTTTTCCATATCCCCATTCAATTTCTTATATATAATACTTATATAATAACCTATGTAAAATTTTTATTATTATGTTCTGGGGTTTTTTAAGGGTATGACCTACATATTTACACACTTCTATAAAATGGAATACAAAATTCCCATTTATGTGTGTGATGAAATACTAAATACCAAACCAATGTTTTTTTATTCTAATAAAACACTTCATGGTTGGGAATAATTATAGAATAATAGTTTTTATATTATATATATGATTTTTGTGAGTTATTTATGCTTCATTAATTATTATATAATACACACTATCATGCTTACTTTTTATGGGAATATGATATAATAATTTGTGGATGTGATGACCACCGCCTCCTCAAGGATAATATATTCTTTAAATATTTATATAAAACATATAATAATTGAATATAAAAAAAATTTCTGATATATATAACATAAATTTTATATTTTATATTTTATAAATATTTATCATTCGGTTTTATTTCATTAATGCGAAAATAAAATGGATACACCATTCGACGGTACGTATGACATACCATCTCCCAGAATGATGTATTTAATTTCCTATATTTGTATGTATAGATAACTATATATACATATAAAATAAATATAAATTATATTTAAAACAATGACATAGATTCTATTTTACTTGAAATCATTTCTTATTTTATATGAACCAAAAAAATAAGATGTCAAAACATACTGTTAAAACAAATAAATTAATAGCCTAAATCAGGAAAATAAGGAAATATTAATGACTAATGGTTGGTGATATTTTTTAATAGGATAATGTATAATATAATAAATAGTATTATGGTTCTATTATAAGTTAGTAACATTTTTTAATAAATAATATAAACATTCATATTGTGTTTTAGGAAAATGTAGGATAATTTAACGGGATTCATAGTATATCTTTTGTTACTACGAGACGCAATCCATATTCACCACTCATGTATATTGTGTTGTGTAGTTATTAATCAATGAAATTCTATATCCAAAATATATTTTATTATTATATAAAAAATTACAATTAATTTTATTCTTTCATGGATCTCAGTATTCAAATTTAATTCTAATTGTAGTGGATTTTGATTCAGTTTACATTCAATTGAGCCTTATTTGTTATTATGCACCAATTAAATAATATGTTGTGTGTATACACTCATTTTTACATATAATATAATTATTTATTAATTATTATGGTATTTTATGTTGTTTTTTCTATCCATGGGGTCTCAATTTGATAATTGTCAAGTGGTAAAATTAATTACAAATTCACACATCATTTTTTAAAAGTTAACTATCACTTCAAAAAGTAATTGTATTTTAAAAATATTCATCGTTGTCTGAATTTATCTTAAATGTCCATATTTTTTTTGTGATTGATATTATTATTTCATAATCTATATTCGATTTTTAAATACATTTTTCACATTGAATGGTATTTGAAAAACTATAAAAATATTTATAAATCTCTATCTTTTACTACATAATTATATTTCATTAAATAGGAATGATATATATTATTTGATATATGAGTAATTATTTCTTATAGTACGAAATGGGTAGGGGGACTATAAATTCATACCCCTCAATTTATCAGCAGTCCCAAGAGATGAAATTATGTTAGAAAACCCCAACGTATTTATTAAAAGAATGATAAAAATAGTCCAATGAAACATCATTAAAATAGAGATAAAGATTACCAACAAAAAATGGTTTCTACCTAGTATGGCACAAATACTTTTTTGGATGGTCATGAAGGTAATGGTATCACATAATTATGAAACATGACTTCAAATCATTATTCATTTACTTCCTTGATATTTTTTGTTAATATCTATAGAATTTTCATAATGAAAAAATATATCAATACATTTCATTATAAACATATAATTTAAATGGAATTTGGTTTATGTATTTACATTACTAATATGTGAAATAAATTCCACTTTTTTTATTGGATTTATATCATGCATGTTTATTTATTTATACTTCCATATTTTAGTATTCCCAGGAATTAAATATTATTTCTAATGTATTGAATCATTGATTTATATTTGTTTTTTAACTTATTTTGTTTCATTTCCCCATGATTTCATGATGTTTATTATGAAATATATTAATAGATATAGAATATGAGATAAATTTATTTTCAAAAAATATACATGATTTTTTTTAATTTTTTAGTATTCAATTTAAATATAATAATCTTGTATACATATTATTTACCAAAGCTATTAAACAAATATATCAGTTATGAAATTATTTCCCTGTATCTAATTACAATATAGCGGTATTTATCATTGGCTATGGGCTTCTGGGGATGGGTCGCTACAACATTAGTATAAATAACATCATAAATTCCTTATAGGAGGTTGATTTTCCCTATATAAAATTTTATGAATATGTCTTATCTCGTGTAATCACTACAAATCATCTTTCAAGAGATAATTTGTGAAACGAACATAGGTTGATCATGAATATGATTAGGGTTTTCCTAAACCATATAAAAAATATTTTTTTATTTTCATAATATTTATTTTTAAAATTAGTGAAATGTTCAACATCATAGAGTTATATATATTAGACTTTTTAAAAAATGTTTGTTGAACTCCAAAAATATAATTATTAATAAGATATCACATAATTTTCATATTTCGTGATGTTTATCAATTAGAAAATTGTACTCCTTGTTGTGGAGATGAACTGCTATCAAAATTTGTGATAATGGTCATCCAATCTTCCAACACATCTTTCTAAATGATGTCATACCAAATGAAGGCTGGCCCTACCATAGTTTGTACAAAACACCAACTTTTGATCCTCAACAATTGATCATGAGTGATTTTTAGAGAATATGTAAACCCTTTCCAAATAGCTATGAAGTCATAAACCCTCTCATTTTTTATTACTTAATATTCATAAGGCTCAAAATTTATGTATTCCTTAGTACAGAGATTGACTGGAAACGTAATTGGTGATGAAGGTTTTCACATTTTTCCAAACATTCTATTGGAATATATTTGTTTGGAATGATGGATTTCCATACCAGTGTCTATATAAAACACCTCTCCTTTTTAACATCCTATTGATACAAAGGTACCATCTTCATCCCAAAAAGAACATTATTTTATTGAGATGAATTTTTGGGTCCCCCACAACGTCAAAGGAGGATAAAGATGCATTGTTGAAATTTGGTGGGAGAAATTCATCATCTACCCACTAAAAATATAGAATCCTTTCAAACTACAGTCGTCCATGTTACACTATCATTGATTCACTTCAAGTATCTAGGGAAATTATTGTATCATATGGGAACCACATACAACACATGCACCCCACCATAACAGGAGAATTGGGTCATGGACATCTAGGTACTACCAGTTTCCTTGTAGACATGTAGACCCCACCACGGGGTCCCACCCATGTTCTCAAATGAGTAAAAAAACTAATAAATTTACCCAGATTACAATATAGTTTAATTCTAATTTTCATTATTATAACTTTTATGAATATTTGGAAACATCCCAAAATTTCACCCATCCTAATCACTAATCCACTATATGAACAATGAACTATGGATTTATAATTATATATGATCTAAAAATAAAGGTTCATTGTGATCACATGTGTCATATCATTCTTTCATTTAACACTTTATCATTCTGGGTTGTCACATTCACCCTCCCATCATAGGAGACTATCTTCATTGTTGACCCTATATCATAAACCATGTTGTGAAACCACACACACGGTGAGGTTCTTAGTATGATACCAATCTAACAACATAGAAATGATGATTTCATAGACACTGCACCTTAACATGGATTTTGGGTCACAACCATCATGGTGCCACTATTTTCTCGTAAAACTTTTATCTTGAACCTATGGACCTTCCACATGTTGGAATGTGTCATATAACTAATATACCTATTATTATGAAAACACATGATATTTCCTTGGTGGGTGTTCCCTACTCGAACACACCATCAAGCCACACTTGTAGCACAGATAACCTTTTATAGCATGGACATCAGAATATAGCCTTTCAGGTACCACCACATTTCCCATATACATGTGTTCCTCCCCATGAGGCCCTCAAATGTTCCCAAAGGATTAATAAAAATATTAATTTTCCCGATAGGGAAAAAAAATTTAATTATAGTGTGTTTTTTGATCACTCCCACACATTCTATTTACTATTAGAATTGTTATACTACTTGGTCACTACTCCACGATAAAGAAACAAAATTATATATTCATAATCGGGTGGTATACACAAAATAAAGGATCACCTTGTTGACATGGGACATTTAATTTATCACTTTAACACTTTATCACTCTAGGGTGTTTCATTCACCCTCCCATCAGATAGTATTTTCCACATTTATGACTATATATCACAATGTAGATAGTGCAACATCAATGAAGGATAGGTTTCTCCTTTGGTACAAATGTATCAACAATGCCCTTGATATTCCACACACACCACACCATTACATTATTATTTGATCAAGAAACTACCACGTACCACCAGTTTCTCGATAGACTTGTGGTCCCCACCCTAGCTCCCTCTAAATTCCCGAACTATGCTTCAAACTAATGAATTTATGAAATGTACAACAACTATTCGTTCTAGTGTGATTTTACAAAAATAACACAAAAAATGGACTCATTTTCAAATAATTACACCCCACCTTTACATTAAAATTATGTTATGTCCCTATATGTACCACTATTTTCCCCACAAACATGTCTTCCCCACCACGGGGTCCAACCATCTTCCCAAACAGGTCATTAAACTAATGAATTTTCCTAAATGACAATACATATTCTTTCCAGTATTCTCTTTTATCACTCACACACACCCACAAAAACATTCTATAATTTTATCCATCCTAATAACTATATAATGATAAAATTTTTGATCCATATAGTTCAAATCTGGTATGATCCATAAAATGAGGGTGGACCTTGTTTTCATGAGTCATATTAATTAGTTTTTTAACCCATTATCATTTTGTGGTGTTTCATTTTTCCTTCCATTAGAGATTATTTTATACTTTATTGACCATATAACTAAACCTATATATTAAAAAAACACTAATTTCTAGGTTCCACCCTTGATTTTATATTATCAAAAACTCCAAGATGATAGCACATACACACCACATTTACATTTCTATCAGGTCAATGTCATCCAAGAACCACCAGTTTCCCCATAGACATAGTATCTCCACCATAGGGCCGATCTTCATTCCTGAACATGTTGTTTAATTAATGAATTTATCCAATGGTCTACATGTATTATTTATAGTGTGAATTATCTCCACTCACTGTCATAATTGGACCCCACGTACAGCACACACACCCCGCTAAAATAATGAAATCAGGTCCTGACCCTCCAAGAACCGCCATTTCCCAATAGAATCTTGTTCCCCACCATGGGGCCAACCCATATCCCTGAACAAGTAATCAAAATAATGAATTTCCAAGAGGGTAATCAAAATATTTTCTTGTATTATATTTTCTCACTCACACACAACTTGGGAAACATCATAGGAGCTCACCCATCTTAATCATTACTCCGTGATAAGAACACTAAACTACAATTTTCAAATCAGGTAGGATCCAAGAAAAAAGTTGTATACTGTTAACACAAATATTATTATATAGTCATTCCACCCTTTTTAATTTAGTAGTGTTACAGTCACCCCCTAATCAAAGCATAATGTCCTAATTATTGACCCCCAAAATACAAAAAATATCCATGCATACTTCATTTATCCCCTATAAGGCCCACCCATATTCCCAAATGGGTTATCAGACTAATTATATTTTCCATATTAAATTAGTTTTTTTCCAGTTTACCTTTTGGTTACTCGCACTCACCTAGGGAAACATCCCAGATGGTCACCCATAACAATCAATTCAATTGGATAATCATAATAATGAATGGAGTTCTAATAATTTATGATATTGAAATGAAATATTCACCTTGTTGAAATGTGACTTAGGATTTAGGAATTTAACCCTTTATTATTCTGTGGTATTATATTCCCCTTCTCATTATAACATATTTTCTACATTTTTACCCTATATCTTAACCCTTATGAGGAAACCGCAAAAAATATGGGTTCCACTTCTGATTCCAATTTATAATCATCACACCACTAATAGAACATTCAACCATCCATATCATTGTTATCATATCAATAATATATAGATACCACCATTTCTTGTATAAACACGTGATCCACACCCTATGGTCCGTTAAGGTTCTATAATGAGTCATAAAACGTGTGAATTCATTCGTTTCCCAACAAATGTTCTTTCTTGTGTACTTTTTACCAAATCACACACAATATAGAAAAATTCATATAAGTTCACCCAATTTGATCACTAATACAAGAGTAGTATGTTCAAAATTTGATTACTAATTAGAGAGGAACCCAAAATTAAAGTTTAACCATGTTTACATGAGTCATATTGTAACACCCCGGGTAAATAAAGAATATAACATCTTTATATTTATCCATATTTGTGAATCAAATATTAATATTACTTTAAAGGGGATGCAATGCTCGATGGCGTACCCAATACGCAATAATGAGTTTCTTGGGAATCGTATGTTGCACTCTAATAATAAAATAATATTATTTTAAATGGTAGTTAACATGTAGCAGTTGTATTGGCGGGAATGGATAGAAATAACTAAAATATGATTATATATGTTTTTTAAATGATTTTACATTAATCCAATAAAATATAAAGGTTTAAAATACGGAAAGAATTCAATTTTAGGCTTTTATACCCTAATTTTCACTAAAGGATCACTTATCGCCTTTTGATGGCGAACTGTCATTAAATATAGTTTTGATCACTCTTATACTTTTTTTGGACCAAATAAAACTCTTCTTTAGAATCGGGACATCATATTTTACTTTGTGTAAATTTTTGGTATTTTCCAATAAAGTTCATTTTTTAATGAATAGTGTAAAATGTTGTATTTTAAATCAAAACCTCTTTTTAATCTAATTTATTTATATTATTAGATTATAATTTGAATTGTTTTTAATGTGAAATTAGAAAATATTTTTACCATTAAATCCAATAGTTGTCGTTGGAATTAATTTCACTTTGAAATCGGACTTAAACTAGTGTCAATCTTTTGATACTTATTGTTTCATAAAAACACGCTATTTTCTCTGACAATGGGAATTAATTATTAAATTAATTAATGTGAGTTATATGTTTTTAATTTTGTAAAATAGACTTCATTTTTGAATTTGTAATATCAAATATAGATTAGGGTAAATTTTTGGGATTTTTCTGAAAAATTTCAATTTTGATGAATAGTGAAACCACTAAGTGGTACTTATAAAAACTGATTTTTTGTTTAAATGAAATATTACCACTTCATTGTTTTGAATTTTAAAAATCAGACATACATGGTTGTCATTAATAAGTAAAATGTGATTCAATGGGATAAAAATAATTTTTTGGTGAATAGTAACTTATTATGTTTTTAATCACGATTAGAGGTAATCAGTGTAGTTTATGGTAAGAATAATGTTTTAATAAATTGAAATGACCTAGACACATGTCCTACCCTCATTGTATGTGTCATGGCCGACCAAGAAAATCCATGTGTCAACTTGGGGACCCCATGGAGCCACTTTGGTTGGAAAATGACAAAAATATCTTTTTATTTAATGTTAAAGTAAAAATGAGACAAACATGAAATGTTTTACTAAAAAAATTTTTACATGGGGTTATACAAATTATATTTTTGACTATAAATATTCATTGTAAAGCTAAAACGATTTCCTACATCATAATACTTTTTTTATAATTTTTAGACATTAAATAAATAAAATTATTTATGACATCATGATGATGCAGCGATGACCTCATTATTTAACGAGTTAAATAAAATGGAATGATATTGTAATATCTAATACCTAAACATGTCCAAAACCTATTGGATGAGTGGATTTCGAACCCTTATCACCTTATCCTAGAAAAACATCAATGTGGGACCTTTAAAATCCGAAAATATTTTGAAAATAAAGTAACATTTTGTAACTTTATAAGAGTGCCCCTCCTCTCCTCTTATAAAAGAACCCCACCTCTACCTCCTTACCCACACTCCCAAAGCCTTTGGCTCGGCCAACCCCTGACCATTTTGTCTCTCCACTTCCCTCTCTTACTCCTTGAATCCTCACTTTGGGCAGAAGTCTTCACAAGGAAGCCTTTGATCTCAAACCAAAGGGAGTTACCCGATTTTAAGGTAATGTCTTCTTTTGAGACCTTTAGTTTTACTTTGCTTCTCCAACCCCATAAACTCTTTTTATTATTTTATTTTGTAACAACTCCAGTATCCTCAATATACTAGGATGTTGTTATAATAATGATTCTAGAAACACTTACACACACCTACATCTAATGGTTAACGAACATACTGTTTCCGTTGATGGCGAATTTATGCCTCCTGAAACGATGATTGTTCAACATTATTTCAACACCATAAAAGGTGTCCATTAAGATGTAACTATATTTATATATGATATATAATATGTTTATGTTTTCCTTAATCTTCTGTATTTTTCATTTTGGGCATACCTTTATGGTTTCCATTATGGGTAAACACGATATCTTCATTTAAGGAAGTGCGGACTACCGCCCCCTCAAAGTGATGTGATTCGTTAATGCCATATGTGGGACGTGTAAAGGATGGATTTAAAGTTATTATATATTATGTTATACTGGAATTTATTATATACTTATATATCATTATTATTTCTTTCCATTAAAGTATGATATAGAAATGAAAGTAGCGTTCATGTGTACGTACGGCTTACCGTCTCCATGAACGGTGCATTTCATTTCTTATCCCCAAATGTAATGTACTATTAAAAGTACATGTATATAATGGATATATATAATGAATGATATATATAAATTATGAATATAATTCTGGAATTAAAATATACAGATCTCTCATTTAGTTTTAATTCCATTAATATGACAACGAAATTAAAGTAGCGTTCATGCATACGTACAGCTTACCGTCTCCATGAATGGTGCATTTCATTTCATACCTATAAATTGTTATGTGATATTATAAATACATGTATATTATATATATATATGATATATATGATATCCAAATCAGGAATGTCATTCTGGATTTAAATAACCCTTGACCACACGAACAACATGTAATTGTAAGAAGTCCACTTTCGACTTAAGAACCGAATATCGAAAAAACAAACATTATTATCTTAAATGGTTACATAATGTTTATAAAATGTAAATAAGTGATACAAAAGTAATAATGAACTTTAAAAAGGTTCTTAAGAAAATATAAATTAACTCACGTTTATTATTCAGGACGTTAAAGAACGATCGAGTCAGGTCGGACCCGAGGTAATGGATCCTACTCCTCTCTTTCTTTTTAAGTACACTCTTTTATGTCATTCCTCTTAAAGATCATCTTTATTGTTATTGGGATGTTCTTTTATATTAATCATACTGTAATTTTTTTGTTCATGTGATGAGAGACCCTATTCTCTCTCATCAATCCATTTTGAAAGTTTTGAGTGGCGCCGTTAGGCTTTCAAATTTTTATAAGAAATCTAACCCCTCTCTTTCTTTTAAAGTACTCTCCTTTATGTCACTTATTTTAAGCTCCTATTTGTTATGATGGGGGATGTTCTATTATATTAATATTTCTGTAAACTTTATGTTTATGTGATGAGAGAACCTATTTCCTCTCATCAATCCATTCTAGAAGTTTTAAGTGGCGCCGTTAGGCTGCCGAGTTTTCGTAAGAGATTTTTCATCTCACTTTTATTCGCCTGAGATTTATGCTACATTTGCCACAATTTCCTTTGAGTGGTTTTTGTAAATCCCACTATTACACTCCTTTTTTAATATAATTCCATTTATGGGTATTTACATATTCATTGTATGACACTTCTTCAATGGGGTGTACTTTTTGAAAGTTACCCATGTCGGTAAAGGAACCTTTCACCCTCCTCTTTTTAAAAGACTTCGTTTGTTATGTCTTTTAATTCACAAACTATTAATTTGGGATATGTTCTTATATATCCTTATTGATTTAAATTTTATTTCCAAGTGATTAGATTCCCTTTTTATCTCTCATAAACTCATTTTCTGAATTTTTGAAGTGACGTCGTTAGGCTGTCAAATTTTTTGCAAGGGAACTTCTTAGCCCAAATTTGATTCTTTGGGATAAACTTGTACTCCTTGAATATGTCGTTCTATGAATATGTGTGAATAACCTCTGATTGTTTTAAACTTAATAGCCACTTATATTTGTTGTATTCATTTGTCACACATAATTATGTAATTGATTTATCCTTAAACCAAGGATACCATCTTTGTAAGGGACTTTGTCTCAATCTACATTCATTGAGGCATATTTTGTTTTATACACAACCTTATTTTATACGGTGTATATACCCCTTTGACTTTTACATTTATTCAAAAGGAATGTTTTTTCTACAAAGCGTTATACTAAATGACAAAAAGGAATGATTCCTTTACGTATGCGGTGACAACGACCTTTTCCGCCGTCGTGAGTATTATTTGATCTTTGGCTTCCTCAACAAGCCATAATGTTTTTAAAATAAAATAAATACCATATACTTTTTTTTTGAATTTTGGTATTGAAAATGCTTTTGATAAAGGATTATATTATGTTAATATATTTAAATGATATATTGTGATTGAAATGTGGAAATTTTATCATTCCTTTATGTTGGTTTTATGTGTTATAATCTTATAATGGTACTTGGACATTTGACGGGTGGTTATGTGATAAACCATATGACGGTTGGTTCCGTGAATACCAGGATGGGTGGTTACGTTATAACCTCCATTGTATTGGGTATGGAAGTCGCCCGTATGGATATTCCATTATGTATGTATAGAAGTTGGCCGAATGGCTATTCCATTATGTGATATGTGTGGAAGTCGGCCTTATGGTTATTCCACATAAGTATGTTTATGTCCCAAGTTACCTTTATATGTTATGTTATCATTATATGGGTTTTATGGTAATCTTTTGGTTACAGAAGGGTAAGTAATGAACTTTTATTCAGTGAAGATATTTTTTTACTACTTCAAAACGGTGGAATGTATTACTTTGACAAAGTATACATGGTTTACTTGTTGTTTTGAAAAACTAACAGTTTTCATTCTTTGTGTGTCCCTTACTGAGTTTTTATGCTCATCCCAAGTTTTTGAAATGTTTTTCACAGGACTTAGCGTGGAATAGGGTCAAGGATGGGATCAACGGAAAGTCATGCTACCTAAAACATGAAACTAGACATGTTTCTTTTTAAGAGTTTTTATTTTATGGAAATTTAGTAGAAGAGACTACATTGTAATCTTTTAAGATGTAATAGTTATGACCTAATTCTCTAAAACTCTAAACCTAAAAAGATCTTCAATGTGAATTATTCATTTAATTCAATTTTAAGTATGGTTTAAGTTTGGGGCCTTATAGTTGGTATCAAAGGGAGGTTTAGATCACTTTAGAGGTTAGGGTATTCTCTAAGCATAAGTGACAGTACCATAATGGATAGGATTTCAGAAAGAGTCCTCGTTTTAGATAAAGTGAATGAGTAAGTATATCTTAGTGTTTATCTTCCTCATTAGTATATGATGGGTTTGTTGATATACTCTCACTGGCCTTTTTGGTTTTAGTAAATGGATGGATCTAGCAGGCACCACAGTGACAATAGGTTTGAAGGAAACTATGGTGGTTCTCTGATTAAGAGACTAGGCGAAATGGAGGATTTAATGAGGAAACTCGTGGTTGTTCTAAACCAACTATACAGGAGTCATGATCAACCACTTGAACCTTGGTATGATCTTTAATTCATCATGTAGAAGATGACCAATCGATTTGGATGTTCAGGAAATAATTATAAAGGTAACCACTAGAGTTTATATGATCCTTACTTTTGAGGTAATTATGGGTTACTATATGTTATGATTGAAGTGAAAGGCATGAGATAAAATTGAGGTTAAATTATGTTATGGTTATTTTTGATGATTTTATCCCTTTTTTGGGAATGATATGAGAATTATATAGTTTTGGAAAAAGGACATCACGCAGACCGTGTGACTACCCGTCGCGTCGGACAAAGCTGCGGGAATCGATCCCACAACCAAAGTGCGACTGGTATTTATCACCTACCACTGGACTAAGTGAAGTCCCTGGTTAGTTTGACAGACTCTTTTCAGTTATATGATTTTATGAATTATGATTAATTTGATTTTGGGTTATTTATGAAAATGATTAACCTATCATGGAGGATATGAGGTTAGGTTAATTACTTTTCAATACGAGACTTTAGGAGCAACTGATGTTGTTTGGAGATAAATGTTACGATTTATCTTGGAAGACTATGTGACTAAATTCTTAACATATTTGGGTTTCAATCTTATTTTGGTTTACATTGAAGAATATTATGGAAAAATTGATTATAGAATGGTCCTCGTTGAACTTTGGGTTTTGTTGGACAAATTTTGGAGATTAAGAATAGATTTTCTTTCTAATGGGTTATCCATTTCTGGGTTATCTGATATTGTACTAATATTTTGAGTTTTGGTTTTGGATAAAGTCTAAAGACATGGGAAGTATATAGTTCTCTTTTGTGGATTAGGTGACTCTATATAAGCAGATTATAGTACTCTTAATGTGAACAAGTCTTCTTAAATACTCATCTTTTGGAGAAAATATGAGTTTGTGTAAGGAATCTAATAAAAGTTGAGAGTAAACATGATAAGTGATTATGTTTCCTTATGAATAAATTCCTCAATAAAATGTAACTTAAAAAAATGTTGTCTATTAACTTTTCCTACTAGGAAATCAAATACCGTTTAACCCATCACAAGTTTGTGATTTTCTTATGGTTAACTTTCTCCTAGACATGTTTACTATCCCTCTCCCTCAAGAACATGACCCTTTGTTTTTTCCTCCATGTCCATATTTTCGTACATGGAATCCTAGTATGGGTTAACTCGGGTGACATTTGTACTTCTCTCCTATTATTTTAAAGTGATTGTTTTACCGACTCTTTTTCCGATGTGGGACTTTCAAGGATGTTTCCAAGCTCAATTTTAAAATTGCGAGGATGCAATTCCCAAAAGGGGGGAAGGATGTAACACCCCGGGTAAATAAAGAATATAACAACTTTATATTTATCCATATTTGTGAATCAAATATTAATATTATTTAAAAGGGGATGCAATGCTCGATAGCGTACCCAATATACAACAACGAGAGTCTTGGGAATCTTACCTTGCACTCTAATAATAAAATAATATTATTTTAAATGGTAGTTAACATGTAGCCGCTGTATTGGTGGGAATGGATAGAAATAACTAAAATATGATTATATATGTTTTTTAATGTTTTTACATTTATCTAATAAAACATAAAGGCTTAAAATACGGAAAGAATTCAATTTTAAGCTTTTATACCCTAATTTTCACTAAAGGTTCACTTATCGCCTTTTGATGGAAAACTGTCATAAAATATAGTTTTGATCACTCTTATAATTTCTTTTGGACCAAATTAAACTCTTCTTTAGAATCAGGACATCATATTTTACTTTGTGTAAATTTTTGGTATTTTCCGATAAAGTTCATTTTTTATTAAATAGTTTAAAATGTTGTATTTTAATTCAAAACCTCTTTTTAATCTAATTTATTGATATGATTAGATTATAATTTGAATTGGTTTTAAAGTGAAATTATAAAATATTTTCACCATTAAATCCAATAGTGGCCGTTGGAATTAATCTCACTTTGAAATCAGACTTAAACTAGTGTCAATCTTTTGATACTTGTTGTTTCATAAAAACACGCTATTTGCTCTGACATCGGGAATTAATTATTAAATTAATTAATGTGAATTATATGTTTTGAATTTATTAAAATATACTTCATTTTTTAATTCAAAATATCAAATATATCTTAGGGTGAATTTTTCGGATTTTTCTGAAAAACATCAATTTTTGATGAATAGTGAAACCACTAAGTGGTACTTATAAAAACTGATTTTTCGTTTAAATGAAATTTTACCACTTCTGTGTTTTGAATTTAAAAAATCCGACATAAATGGTTGTCATTAAGAAGTAAAATGTGGTTCAATGGGATAAAAATATTTTTTTGGTGAATAGTAACTAATTAAGTTTTTAATCGCGATTAGAGGTAATTAGTGTAGTTTATGGTGTGAATAATGTTTTAATAAAATGAAATAACCTAGAAACATGTCCTACCCTCATTGGATGTGTCGTGGCTGACCACGAAAATCCATGGGTCATCTTGGGGACCCCATGGAGCCACTTTGGTTGGAAAATGACATAAATATATTTTTATTTATTGTTAAAGTAAAAATGAGACAAACATGAAATGTTTTACTAAAACAATTTTTACATGGGGATATAAAAATCATATTTTTGACTATAAAAATTAATTGGAAATCTAAAAAGATTTTATACATCATAGTATTTTTTTATAATTTTTAAACATTAAATAAATTAAATTATTTATGACATCATGATGATGCAGCGATGACCTCATTATTTAACAATTTCAATAAAATGGAAAGATAATGTAATATCTAAGACCTACACATGTCAAAAACCTATTGGATGAGTGGATTTCGAACCCTTATCACCTTATCCTAGAAATAAATCAATGTGGGACCTTTAAAATCCGAAACTATATTGAAAATAAAGTAACATTTTGTAACTTTACAAGAGTGCCCCTCCTCTCCTCTTATAAAAGGACCCCACCTCTACCTCCTTACCCATACTCCCAAACCCTTTGGATCGGCCAAACCCTGCCCATTTTGTCTCTACACTTCCCTCTCTTACTCCTTGAAGCCTCACTTTGGGAAGAAGTCCTCCCAAGGAAGCCTTTGAGCTCAAACCAAAGGGAGTTCCCTGATTTTAAGGTAATGTCTTCTTTTGAGTCATTTAGTTTTATTTTTCTTCTCCAACCCCCTAAACTCTTTTTATTCTATTCTTTTGTAACAACTCCAGTATCCTCAATATACTAGTATGTTTTTATAATAAGGTTTTGAACTACACTTACACACAACTACATCTAATGGTTAACGAACATACTGTTTCCGTGGATGGCGAATTTATGCCTCCCGAAATGATGATTGTTCAACATTCTTTTAACACCTTCAAAGTTGGCCATTAAGTTGTCACTATATTTATATATGATATATAATATTTTTATGTTTTCCTTAAGCTTCTTTATTTTTCATTTGTGGAATACCTTTATGGTTTCCATTATGGGTAAACACGATATATTTTTTTAAGGAAGTGCGGACTACCGCCCCCTCAAAGTGATGTGATTCGTTAATGCCATATGTGGGACGTGCAAAGGATGGATTTAAAGTAATTATATATGATGTTATACTGGAATTATAATATACCTCTATATCATTATTATTTCTTTCCATTAATGTACGATATAGAAATGAAAGTAGTGTTCATGCGTACGTACGGCTTACCGTCTCCATGAACGGTGCATTTCATTTCTTATCCCCAAATGTAATGTACTATTAAAAGTACATGTATATAATGGATATATAAAATGAATGATATATCTAAATGATGAATATAATTCTGGAATTAAATTATACATACCTCTCATTTAGTTTTAATTCCATTAATATGACAAAGAAATGAAAGTAGCGTTCATGCATACGTATGGCTTACCGTCTCCATGAACGGTGCATTTCATTTCTTACCTCTAAATGATTATGTGATATTATAAATACATGTATATTCTAGATATATATGATATATATGATATCCAAATCAGTAATGCCATTCTGGATATAAATAACCCAAGACCACACGAAGAACATGTAATTGTAAGATGTCCACTTTTGACTTAAGAACTAAATATCGACAAAACAAGCATTATTAACTTAAATGGTTACATAATGTTTATAACATGGAAATAAGTGATATAAAATTAATAATGAACTTGAAAAAGGTTCTTAAGAAAATAGAAATTAACTCAAGTTTATTATTCAGGACGTTAAAGAACGATCAAGTCAGGTCGGACCCGAGGTAAGGGATCCTACTTCTCTCTTTGTTTTTAAGTACACTCTTTTATGTCATTTCTTTTAAAGCTCATATTTATTGTTATTGGGATGTTCTTTTATATTAATCTTACTGTAATTTTTATTTTTATGTGATGACATACCCTATTCTCTCTCATCAATCCATTTTGGATGTTTTGAGTGGCGCCGTTAGGCTGCCAAATTTTCATAAGAGATCTAACCCCTCTCTTTCTTTTAAAGTACTCTCTTTTATGTCACTTATTTTAAGCTCCTATTTTTTATGGTAGGGGATGTTATTTTATATTCATATTTCTGTAAACTTTATGTTTATGTGATGAGAGTACCTATTTCCTCTCATCAATCCATTTTGGATGTTTTAAGTGGCGCCGTTATGCTGCCGAGTCTTCGTAAGAGATTTTTCACCTCACTTTTATTCCTGTGAGACTTATGCTACATTTGCCACAATTTCCTTTGAGTGGTTTTTGTACTTCCCACTATAACACTACTTTTTTAATATAATTCCATTTATGGGTATTTACATATTCATTGTATGGCATTTCTTCAATGGGGTGTACTTTTCGAAAGTTACCCAAGTCGGTAAAGGAACCTCTCACCCTCTTCTTTTTAAAAGACTTCGTTTGTTATGTCGTTTAATTCACATACTATTAAGTTGGGATATGTTCTTATATATCCTTATTTATGTAAATTTTATGTCCAAGTGATTAGATTCCCTTTTTATCTCTCATCAACTCATTTTCTGAATTTTTAAAGTGACGCCGTTAGGCTGTCAAATTTTTTGCAAGGGAACTTCTTGGCCCAAATTTCATTCTTTGGGATAAACTTTTACTCCTTGAATATGTCGTTCTATGAATATGTGTGAATAACCTCTGATTGTTTTACACTTAATATCCACTTATATTTGGTGTATTCGTTTGTCACACATAATTATGTAATTGATTTATCCTTAAACCAAGGATACTGTCTTTTGTAAGGGACTTCGTCTCAATCTCCATTCATTGAGGCATATTTTGTTTTATACAGAACCTTATTTTATACGGTGTATAAACCCCTTTGACTTTTACGTGTATTCAAAAGGAGTGTTTTTTCTACGAAGCGTTTTACTAAATGACAAAAAGTAATGTTTCCTTTACGTATACGGTGACAACGACCTTTTCCGCCGCCGTGAGTATTATTTGATCTTTGGCTTCCTCAATAAGCCATAATGTTTTTAAAATAAAATAAATACCATATACTTTTTATTTGTATTTTGGAATTGAAAATATTTTTGATAAAGGATTATATTATGTCAATATATTTAAATGATATATTGTGATTGAAATGTGGAAATTTTATCATTCCTTTATGTTGGTTTTATTTGTTATAATCTTATAATTGTACTTGGACATTTTACGGGTGGTTACGTGATAAACCATATGACGGGTGGTGCCGTGAATACCAGGATTGGTGGTTACGTTATAACCTCCAATGCATTGGGTATGGAAGTCTCTCGTATGGATATACCATTATGTATGTATGGAAGTTGGCCGAATGGCTATTCCATTATGTGATATGTGTGGAAGTCGACCTTATGGTTATTCCTCTTAAGTATGTTTATGTCCCAAGTTACCGTTATATGTTATGTTATCTTTATATGGGTTTTATGGTAATATTTTGGTTACAGAAGGGTACGTAATGAATTTTTATTCAGCGAAGATTTTTTTTACTATTTCGAAAATGTGAAATGTATTACTTTGACAAAGTATACATGGTTTACTTGTTGTTTTGAAAAACTAATAGTTTTCATTCATTGTGTGTCCCCTACTGAGTTTTTATTCTCATCCCATGTTTTTGAATTTTTTTTCACAGGACTTAGCATGGAATAGGGTCAAGGATGGGATCAACGGAAAGTCATGCTACCTAAAACATGAAACTAGACATGTTTCTTTTTAAGAGTTTTTATTTTATGGAAATTTAGTAGAAGAGACTACTTTGTAATCTTTTGAGATGTAATAGTTATGACCTAATTCTCTAAAACTCTAAACCTAAAAAGATCCTCAATGTGAATTATTCGTTTAATTCAATTTTAAGTATGGTTTAAGGCTGGGGCCTTATAGTTGGT
Organism: Viscum album; assembly: GCA_963277665.1. Lineage (NCBI taxonomy): Eukaryota > Viridiplantae > Streptophyta > Magnoliopsida > Santalales > Viscaceae > Viscum > Viscum album. The sequence continues at coordinate 7,890,143 of OY728129.1, forward strand.
ATCAAAGGGAGGTTTAGATCACTTTAGAGGTTAGGGTATTGTCTAACCATAAGTGACAGTACCATAATGGATAGGATTTCAGAAAAAGTCCTCGTTTTAGATAAAGTGAATGAGTAAGTATATCTTAGTGTTTATCTTCCTCATTAGTATATGATGGTTTTTTTGATATAATCTCACTGGCCTTTTTGGTTTTAGTAAATGGATGGATCTAGCAGGCACCACAGTGACAATAGGTCTGAAGGAAACTGTGGTGGTTCTCTGATTAAGAGACTGGGTGAAATGGGGGATTCAATGAGGAAACTCGTGGTTGTTCTAAACCAACTAGCAAGGAGTCATGATCAACCAATTGAACCTTGGTATGATCTTTAATGCATCATGTCGGAGATGACCAATCGATGTGGATGTTCAGGTAATAATTATAAAGGTAACCACTAGAGTTTATATGATCCTTACTTTTGAGGTAATTATGGGTTACTATATGTTATGATTGAAGTGAATGGCATGAGATAAAATTGAGGTTAAATTATGTTATGGTTATTTTTGAGGATTTTATCCCTTTTTGGGGAATGATTTGAGAATTATATAGTTTTGGAAAAAGGACAACACGCATACCGTGTGACTACCCGTCGCGTCGGACAAAGCTGCGGGAATCGATCCCACAACCAAAGTGCGACTGGTATTTATCGCCTACCACTGGACTACGTGAAGTCCCTGGTTAGTTTGACAGATTCTTTTCAGTTATATGATTTTATGAATTATGAGTAATTTGGTTTTGGGTTATTATTTAAAACGATTAACCTATCATGGAGGATATGTGGTTAGGTTAATTACTTTTCAATACGAGACTTTAGGAGCAACTGATGTTGTTTGGAGATAAATGTTACGATTTAAGTTGGAAGACTATGTGACTAAATCCTTCAAATATTTGGGTTTCAATTTTAGTTTGGTTTACATTGAAGAATTTTATGGACAAATTTATTATAGAATGGTCCTCGTTGAACTTTGGGTTTTGTTAGACAAATTTTGGAGATTAAGAATAGATTTTCATTCTAATGGGTTATCCATTTCTGGGTTATCTGATCTTGTACTAATCTTTTGGGTTTTGGTTTTGGTTAAAGTCTAAAGATAGGGGAAGTATATAGTTCTCTTTTGTGGATTAGGTGACTCTCTAGAAGCTGATTATAGTACTCTTAATGTGAAAAAGTCTTCTTAAATACAAATCTTTTGGAGAAAATATGAGTTTGTGTAAGGAATCTAATAAAAGTTGAGAGTAAACATGATAAGTGATTATGTTTCCTTATGAATAAATTCCTCAATAAAAAGTAACTTAAAACAAAAATGTTGTCTATTAACTTTTCATACTAGGGAATCAAATACCATTTAACCCATCACAAGTTTGTGATTTTCTTATGGTTAACTTTCTCCTAAACATGTTTACTATCACTCTCCCTCAAGATCATGACCCTTTGTTTTTTCCTCCATGTCCATATTTTCGTACTTGGAATCCTAGTATGGGTTAACTCGGGTGACATTTGTACTTCTCTTCTATTCTTTTAAAGTGATTGTTTTACCGACTCTTGTTCCGATTTGGGACTTCCAAGGATGGTTCCAAGCTCAATTTTAAAATTGTGAGGACGCAATTCCCAAAAGGGGGGAAGGATGTAACACCCCGGGTAAATAAGGAATATAACAAAATTATATTTATCCATATTTGTGAATAAAATATTAATATTACTTAAAAGGGTATGCAATTCTCGATGGCGTACCCAATACGCAACAACAAGTTTCTTGGGAATCATATGTTGCACTCTAATAATAAAATAATATTATTTTAAATGGTAGTTAACATGTAGCCGCTGTATTTTCAGGAATGGATATAAATAACTAAAATATGATTATATATGTTTTTTAAATGTTTTTATATTTATCCAATAAAAGATAAATGCTTAAAATACGGAAAGAATTCAATTTTAGGCTTTTATACCCTAATTTTCACTAAAGGTTCACTTATCGCCTTTTGATGGCGAACTGTCATTAAATATAGTTTTGATCACTCTTATAATTTCTTTTGGACCAAATAAAACTCTTCTTTTGAATCGGGACATCAAATTTTACTTTGTGTAAATTTTTGGTATTTTCCGATAGAGTTCATTTTTATTGTATAGTGTAAAATGTTGTATTTTAATTCAAAACCACTTTTTAATATAATATATTTATATGATTAGATTATCATTTGAATTGGTTTTAAAGTGAAATTAGAAAATATTTTTACCATTAAATCCAATAGTGGCCGTTGGTATTAATCTCACTTTGAAATCAGACTTAAACTAGTGTCAATCTTTTGATACTTATTGTTCCATAAAAACAAGCTATTTTCTCTGACATCGGAAATTAATTATCCAATTAATTAATGTGACTTATATATTTTGAATTTTGTAAAATAGACTTCATTTTTGAATTCGGAATATCAAATATAGCTTAGGGTGAATTTTTGGGATTTTTCTGAAAAACTTCAATTTTTGATGAATAGTGAAACCACTAAGTGGTACTTATAAAAACTGATTTTTTGTTTAAATGAAATTTTACCACTTCTGTGTTTTGAATTTAAAAATTCCGACATACATGGTTGTCATTAATAAGTAAAATGTGGTTCAATGGGAAAAAATATTTTTTTTGTTGAATAGTAACTTATTAAGTTTTTAATCACGATTAGAGGTAATTAGTGTAGTTTATGGTAAAAATAATGTTTTAATAAAATTAAATGACCTAGAAACTTGTCCTAACCTCATTGGATGTGTCATGGCCGATCAAGAAAATCCATGGGTTAACTTGGGGACCCCATGGAGCCACTTTGGTTGGAAAATGACATAAATATCTTTTTATTTAATGTTAAAGTAAAAATGAGACAAACATGAAATGTTTTACTAAAACAATTTTTACAAAGGGTTATAAAAATCATATTTTATATTATAAATATTAATTGGACATATAAAAATATTTCCTACATCATAGTATTGTTTTTATAATTTTTAGACATTAAATAAATTAAATTATTTATGAAATCATGATGATGCAGTGATGACCTCATTATTTAACGATTTAAATAAAATGGAATGATAATGTAATATCTAAGACCTAAACATGTTCAAAACCTATTGGATGAGTGTCTTTAGAACCCTTATCACCTTATCCTCGAAACACATTAATGTGGGACCTTTAAAATCCGAAACTATTTTGAAAATAAAGTAACGTTTTGTAACTTTACAAGAGTTCCCCTCCTCTCCTCTTATAAAAGGACCCCACCTATACCTCCATACCCACACTCCCAAAGCCTTTGGCTCGGCCAAACCCTTCCCATTTTGTCTCACCACTTCCCTCTATTACTCCTTGAAACCTCACTTTGGGCAGAAGTCCTCCCAAGGAAGCCTTTGAACTCAAACCAAAGGGAGTTCCCTGATTTTAAGGTAATGTCTTCTTTTGAGTCCTTTAGTTTTATTTTGCTTCTCCAACCCCCTAAACAATTTTTATTCTTTTCTTTTGTAACAAATCCAGTATCCTCAATATACTAGGATGTTTTCATAATATGTTTTCTAGCTACACTTACACACACCTACATCTAATGGTTAACGAACATACTGTTTCCGTGGATGGAGAATTTATTTCTCCCGGAATGATGATTGTTCAACATTCTTTTAACACCTTAAAAGGTGGCCATTACGATGTAACTATATTTATATATGATATATAATATGTTTATGTTTTCCTTAAGATTTTGTATTTTTCATTTTGGGCATACCTTTATGGTTTCCATTATGGGTAAACACGATATCTTTATTTAAGAAAGTGCGGACTACCGCCCCCTCAATGTGATGTGATTCGTTAATGCCATATGTGGGACGTGTAAAGGATGGATTTAAAGTTATTATATATGATGTTATACTGGAATTATAATATACCTCTATATCATTATTATTTCTTTCCATTAATGTATGATATAGAAATGAATGTAGCATTCATGCGTACGTACGGCTTACCATCTCCATGAATGGTGCATTTCATTTCTTATCCCCAAATGTAATGTACTATTAAAAGTACATGTATATAATGGATATATATAATGAATGATATATCTAAATGATTAATATAATTCTGGAATTAAATTATACATACCTCTCATTTAGTTTTAATTCCATTAATATGACAAAGAAATGAAAGTAGCGTTAATGCATACGTACGGCTTACCGTCTCCATGAACGGTGCATATCATTTCTTACCTATAAATGATTATGAGATATTATAAATACATGTATATTATAGATATATATGATATATATGATATCCAAATCAGTAATGTCATTATGGATATAAATAACCCTAGACCACATGAACAACATGTAATTGTAAGATGTCCACTTTCGACTTAAGAACCAAATATCAACAAAACAAACATTATTAACTTAAATGGATACATAATGTTTATAACATGGAAATAAGTAATATAAAAGTAATAATGAACTTGATAAAGGTTCTTAAGAAAATATAAATTAACTCAAGTTTATTATTCAGGATGTTAAAGAAAAATCGAATCTGGTCGGACCCGAGGTAAGGGATCCTACTCCTCTCTTTCTTTTTACGTACACTCTTTTATGTAATTTATTTTAAAGCTCATATTAATTGTTATTGGGATGTTATTTTTTATTAATCATACTGTAATTTTTATGTTCATGTGATGAGAGACCCTATTCTCTCTCATAAATCCATTTTGGAATTTTTGAGTGGCGCCGTTAGGCTGCCAAATTTTCATAAGAGATCTAACCCCTCTCTTTATTTTAAAGTACTCTCCTTTATGTCACTTCTTTTAAGCTCCTATTTGTTATTTTGGGGGATTTTATTTTATATTCCTCTTTCTATAAAATTTATGTTGATGTGATGAGAGTACCTATTTCCTCTCATCAATCCATTTTGGAAGTTTTAAGTGGTGCCGTTAGGCTGCCGAGTCTTCGTAAGAGATTTTTCATCTCACTTTTATTTCCGTGAGATTTATTCTACATTTGCCACAATTTCCTTTGAGTGGTTTATGTACTTCCCACTATTACACTCCTTTTTTAATATAATTCCATTTATGGGTATTTACATATACATTTCATGACACTTCTTCAATGGGGTGTACTTTTCGAAATTTACCCAAGTCGGTAAGGGAACCTTTCTCCCTCCTCTTTTTAAAAGACTTCGTTTGATATATCTTTTAATTCACATACTATTATTTTGGTATATGTTATTCTATATCTTGATTGATTTAAATTGTATGTCCAAGTGATTAGATTCCATTTTTATCTCTCATCAACTCATTTTCTGAATTTTTTAAGTGAAGCCGTTAGGCTGTCAAATTTTGTGCAAGGGAACTTCTTAGCCCAAATTTGATTCTTTGGGATAAACTTATACTCCTTGAATATGTCGTTCTATTAATATGTGTGAATAACCTCTGATTGTTTTACACTTAATATCCACTTATATTTGGTGTATTCGTTTGTCACACATAATTATTTAATTGAGTTATCCTTAAACCAAGGATTCCGTCTTTGTAAGGGACTTCGTCTCAATCTCCATTCATTGAGGCATATTTTGTTTTATACACAACCTTATTTCATAGGGAGTATAAACCCCTTTTACTTTTATGTTTATTCAAAAGGAATCATTTTTCTACGAAGCGTTTTACTAAATGACAAAAAGGAATGTTTCTTTTACGTACGCGGTGACAACGACCTTTTCCGCCGCCACGAGTATTATTTGATCTTTGGCTTCATCAACAAGCCATAATGTTTTTAAAATAAAATAAATACCATAATTTTTTTTTTGTATTTTGGTATTGAAAATGTTTTTGATAAAGGATTATATTATTTGAATATATTTAAATGATATATTGTGATTGAAATGTGGAAATTTTATCATTCCTTTATGTTGTTTTTATGTGTTATAATTTTATAATGGTACTTGGACATTTTACGGGTGGTTACATGATAAACCATATGATGGGTGATGCCGTGAATACCAGTATGGGTGGTTACATTATAACCTCCAATGCATTGGGTATGGAAGTCGGCCGTATGGCTATTCCATTAAGTATGTATGGAAGTTTGCCGAATGGCTATTTCATTATGTGATATGTGTGGAAGTCGACCTTATGGTTAATCCACTTAAGTATGTTTATGTCCCAAGTTACCTTTATATGTTATGTGATCTTTATATGGGTTTTATGGTAATCTTTTGGTTACAGAAGGGTATGTAATGAACTTTTATTCAGCGAAGATTTTTTTTACTACTTCGAAAAGGTGAAAAGTATTACTTTGACAAAGTATACATGGTTTACTTGTTGTTTTAAAAAACTAGCAGTTTTCATTCTTTGTGTAACCCTTACTGAGTTTTTATGCTCATCCCAAGTTTTTGAAATGTTTTTCATAGGACTTAGCATGGAATAGGGTCAAGGATGGGATCAAGGGAAAGTCATGCTACCTAAAACATGAAACTTGACATGTTTCTTTTTAAGAGTTTTTATTTTATGGAAATTTAGTAGAAGAGACTACTTTGTAATATTTTGAGATGTAATAGTTATGACCTAATTCTCTAAAACTCTAAACCTGAAAAGATCCTCATTGTGAATTATTCATTTAATTCAATTTTTTGTAAGGTTTAAGGCTGGGTCCTTATACATATAATTTATTAATTTAGCCTTATATTATTTTGGTGTTTTGTTATCAAGGGTTTTGAGAAGATCCAGACGAACCATTGTCTGTGCTACCTCTCATCTATATAGAGTGTGCATCGTCTCATCAACTTTCCCTGTTATCATTTCATGGTGATTCTAAATCCATGTGAATAAAGAATAATAACCCAGTATTGGGGAGGATATCACTATAATGGATGAAAGTCAAGATCATTTATGAATACCATATTTTAGTAGATCATATTCTTATATCCAGATTCGATCTAATAATCATTGGAAACTCTTATTGGAAGATCAATTTTCTGTGCAAGAATATTAATCACTTCTAAAAGATGATGCATGGTGGAAATGATTTCACTTATTATATCACTATTTAATGGTTTTATAATTTGAATATCATACACATATTGTGTCATTTGTTCCATAATTGAATGAACATAGACTCTTTTGGGAAATGATAAGGATGTAGTAAATCCATTACCATTGTAATTTTATGTTTTCTACTATAGATGTGGAAACATGAAATGAATAAAAGATAGATTTAGGAGCCTCATATAGGTCATAGTGCACGTAGCCTTCACGAGTGAATTCATATAATCCTCTAGGGAAATTTTTTCTATACTGTATCCATTATAATATATATATTGATCAATATTATCTGTTGTGTTGATGTAATGAAAATTCATAGCGGTGTATCTATAAATTGTTGTTTTGAAATAACATTTGATTTAATATGATGATTTATTGATGTCCGCATTTGAGTCGTTCATCAGAAGTGTTTCCATAATATTCCATTTTGTATTGTGACACGAGAAATATTTGTTTGACATTGTTATATGTTTCAATGATCGTAACCAATGAGAATTGATAAGGAGAGGTTTTTTATTCATGACTGTCAAATATTTCCCAAATATAAAATTCTTGTCCTCTGTTGAGAGGGAAAATGAGATTCCAACTATCGATATTAACCACTAACCAAATAGCAATATTATTACCTATATATTGTTGTTTATGATGAAAATTACCCCAACCCTATAGGATCATGATAGTTTTCATATTCCATCGCAATGCATGGAATCTGTCTTGGTGGTAAAAATGATTATTTTTTTGGGATTTGTTGTCTCCCAAAATAGACATTGATATATAAATCCCCCCATTCCAGTAGGATGGGGTTGATCAGGATCCTCCATTGATTTCTCTAGGACCACCTCATTGTATGATAAATAAAATAATGTATATTGAGATATATATTCCCCAATCCCAGTGGGATGGGGTTTTTTCAAACTATTAATGATATGTTATAAATCTTCTCATTAATTGGTCAATGTAGAGAAGAATATGTGGTCTGTATTCCCACAGAACAATGAGATTGATTCTCCCCTAAATAGACACTACAACATATGATACTTGGATTCATATTATGTAGTTTATTTATTCCCTAATGTGTGAAATGGAATAACTATTTTATATTTATATTCTATTAAAATGTGTATAGTTGGTTTAAAATTTGGCATCCTAATATGAAATGTGTTTCCTCTATTTTGAGGGGAATAGTTCCAAAATCAACAGGTTATCCTAACCCGGTGTTCATGATATATTAAAATCATTCAAAAGGGGTATTTTATTGTAGTGACTATGTGGTATGAGTGTAACCCAATCATATGATTTCATCATAGGATATTCTATTACTAAATTTGTTATCAAAGGGGTTATTTTGTTCTTGGGGTGCAGTGTAGTATAAATCTCTATACTCCACACATCCTTGTAAATAGATGCATAAATTACATTAGAAATCATCTTTTAAGGAATTTTTATGAAATTGCATCATACATACTATAGATATGTGATGTGAAATTCTAGTTTGGGGTCTTGATCTATGGGGATAAAATCTATATCTATCTGATAATAATGTGTCTTGATAGTCATGAGGTGAAGCTAATACCCTAGATAAGGTAGGTTTATAGAATTACAACAATGATTATTTAAAAATATATTTTTTAATAGATAAGCTTGACTTCCTTTTCATAATAATTAGGGATCTCATTGTCCGAAGTGGAATAGGGAATGAACACTGTGGGGGGGTTTTAGCCTGATAAATATATATATTTGTTAATGTCAGCTTCTTATTAATTATACATACACACCCATACCTAACATACATCAAATGGGACTTCTTTCGATTGCATTCTATCTATAGTGGAGTGTTTCGAGATGTCTATGGGAACTATATACATTTTCCCAAGATATTTTGAGAACTCCTCTATAAAAACACATATTATTTTTGAACATGTATCTATATGGATATTTATATGAAAGTGGATTTTTTTATTATATAAGGGACATAACATTGTCGGGAGGATGACCGTGGTATATGTTATGAGTGGAGTTATAGAGATTAGTCTCTACACTACTATAAAGAGGACTATAATATCAGTGACCTAATTCAGATTTGGATAAATAGTCAAGAGAATACATGGGGAGTTGTGACATGCCTTGAACATCCTCAAGAAATCAAAAATTGTGAAGAATATAAATTAATGAAATGTCCAACGTCATTTTCCGAATAAATTGACCTTAATTTTGAAATTTTTATGTGATACAAAATTGTTTTAGGTTGGTTTCTAGAATTTTGAAAATATTATTATGATATTGGAATGTGATCCCACTTCGAAGAATATTATAGATTATTCAAATGAAGATCATTATTATTAAATATAATATAAAAATGTCTTAATACATGTACTTCTCTTATATGGTGATCCTGAGTTGGATAGTTAATGTGATCTAAGTCCAATCTTGACTTTTTTTTTCAGTTTATACCATGGTTTATTTGAAATTAGAGAAAGAATATGAGCCTCCTCATATATATTCTTGTAGAAAGAAAAATTTAGTTGTTCACTGGAAAAATATTGATATGATCTGGGCTTCTATGATCTGATATTATATTATAGGTAGATTCACTAAATGGATTATAAGTCACTCCTAAGACATGTTCTACTCTCACATGGTGACCTGGGGATGGAATGTGGATTTAATCTCGATGCTGTCCATTTTGTGAATGTTGATGGTCTTATTTGTTATTAATATGAGGATATCCTAAGGCACATGCCACTCTCACTTGGTGATACCTATACAAAAATATGATATGATCCAGGTCATATTTAATTGCAATATTCCACCCATATATTTCTACATGGATGTGCCGATATCCCAAGTCATGTTTCACTGTCACTTTTTCATCCATAAATTGTCATGAAATATGAAACATTATGGTTTCCCCTACATTACTAGAAGATTATAATAATTCGCCGGCATGAGAGAATCAATGTGTTCTTTCTCCGGAGAAAACACATTTGAATAATGATTAGATTGTTTTTATACCATATATTTAGGGATATGAATATGCACAGGACGTGAATCTATACCACATCCAAATAATGATGATTGTATCCTTAAAAATTTATATACTCACTGAAATACTCAATGTAGTGATGTATATAACACCAATTCATTCCTCCTTATTCACCAAGAATTTCTCAATGAACATAATGCATGGGGGTTGGGATATGTGCCTCCCCCATTCTTTGGGATGAAATATTTATGAATAATTATTTACTGGGTGTATGTGTATGATGTTACAGATTATTTAATTCCATAATATACTGGTATACCTCATCATAATGAGTCAATATATCACTACACTATGGATTATCCATATCCTTCTGTGCACAATATTTCATCATTGATTCTTAGAAATGGGTATCAGTGATAGAAGTGTGTCGGGAGTTACCATAATTAAGTGATTGAAGGGAAATAATGGGATATAGAATGTGAAAATATCTGATAGGAGACATCCTAAGAATATCCTGAAACATAAGGGATCATTCATTTCCTCCTTTGACCAAAATCATTACATAAAAAAGATTGTGGTTGTAAATATATGTGAATAAACCCTTGATTTTGTTAATTATAGTGATTATGTTAACTCGTTTAATTAATTTTTCATTTGATGATGTAGACTCATCATTTTTAGCACATAAAAAGCCTTATGGGATTCCATATTGGATGATATCATAACATGTTGATGGAATTCAAATATCATTGGATATTTTACCCTATTCGGAATATTCCTTGTAGATGAAGTCATTTTGAGGCCAACAGGGGTTGCATTCATTTATGATTTTATAGAATAGTCTATATATGATCGAATTTATGATCAAGGAATTGTTTATATGGGATCTATATTTGTTCATGGAGACAATAATGAACAAATTCACCAATTATTGCATCATCAAATACATGATATGTTATTAATTACATATTCATATATAAAAAATTTATCTTTTATTCCAAATCCATCAATCATAATAATGTGGGAAAGATAATGCAAGGATAAACATATTTGACAAGACTCCAAATATAGAGGACCAACCATAATATTCATGTAATATTTTACATGTTTTTTTAATAATTACAAAAATGGAATGAATCTTATTAAATTAATCAATATGTTATTTTAATGATCCACATCGATATTACTATCACTGTTTCCTTGGGAGAGGAATCTTTGATGATCACCCATATTTATTAAACAGAATGGTCAAATGAGAACTAGAAAATATATCCCTCTAATCAAGATAAATAGATTCAATATTAAAATTACATTATATCGTGTTCACAATTATTATTTTATGAGGGAAGGACTAGAGATTTTTAGAATAGAAATCATCGATGGATTGATTTTAGCGGGATTAGATGTATGTATAATCATTAAAATCAAGTTCACCATTAATTTTATTGTTCAAATGAAACATCCAATGGTTCCCACATCTATAACTGGGTGCAGAAATTCTTTACAATGGTTAGAAACCAGTTGGGGTTTTCAACCAATGGACATAGGAATCCATATTGGTTAATAAGATGGGATATTTGTCTCATGAAACCATAATGGGGGAAATTTTTTCAAACAACATAACTCTATGATATAATTAATAAAAGTTCATGAATCTATTCTCAATCCCAATAATGGACAATAAACCCTAAAAATTCTTGTAAGTCAAAAAAATGATATGCATTGGGGATTCTTATTAGTGTTTCAAACTGTATGTATCTAATGTTAATCATCCATTCCTCATTATTGGGGATATTCTAATATATTGATAAAATTTTATTAAGAACATCTATATTTTAAGAATACATGGAGGAGGTTAAAATGTTTTGTATGGGGTTAATTCATTATGATGAAACCTATATACCGTGATTTATAAAATGAATAAAAACTGACGTAGTTCGTTAAATCTGTGACGTTTAATGTGATGTTGAAAAGACATACATGTTGGAACATAGTCAACTCATATAGAAGTAGAAACTATAGTTAGTTTTCCTATGTATTATAGTTATTATACGGATCATAGTCATTTTAGATCAATCATAAACATGGTATTGGACCCATGGTAGATTCCTTATAATAGGAGAAATCATATCATATAACCCAGTAAGTATTATACACTGAGGTTTCCCAGGATGGTAGTGATTCATAATGTAGATGATATGATCATCCCAACTCTTTAAATATAAGTGATCCATGCTCAGTGTGATAAACTAATGGTTTCATGTAGTTAGTATCACTACATATAGATTTGGGAATAATGTTATTGATCTACCATTTAAATGATTAATATATAGATCGGTCCTAGGAAGGTATTCTATGTATCTTGGATATAAATGGGATCAAAGGAATCATAATGTAGTTTACTTCTCAGTCCAAAGATGAATGAGATAGAATGATCATCCATAGGGAATGAGTGGTTTCCTATGGTTGAAATGTCAGTAATATAGGGGACCTACACTAATGTTGATGTTTATTTGAGATCATGACATATGATGGTGTCTTATGTAATCTTGTTATAATAGGAATCATTGATCCCATAACGTAGTATGATTATGAATGATACATAATGTATATCCAAATATGGGAACATATCATATTATTACACTGGACCGGACATACATATTAAGGTTCCCCTTATTTAATTTCTAGAGAAGATTATCATTTCTGAGGATACATATTTAACATGGCATTATTATTTTCTTATCCTTCTTGATTGTCATCATTAATTTTATTATTTTCTGAAATTACATGTCAAGGGACATATGGTCTTAGATAAGTGTAATTTAAACTTTTACAAATAAAATCTATAGATACAGTGGGGATGTTTGATTGATGTAACTTAAACATAACAGCATGTCTAGAGGCCACAGAATGATCAAGTCAAACACGTCTAATTTACATCATAATACATGATCAAATATTCTTATAAGACATCAAATTATTAGGGATAACATTTTTATTTGTGTCATAGAATGATTCCTAATATACCTTGATGGTTCTATATGATACTACTGATATATCTAATTTTTATCATGATATATATATATATATATATATATATATTTTAGTACTCCCTGAGACTTTTTTATTTTTCCTAGAATAATTTTCATGATTTAATAATATATATTGGGGCCCTCTCATAATTTGGTCGATGTATTAGAAGACTTCAGATTATCTATATAAAAAATAGGGTTAGAAGAGACACATGTATAATGGTAGGGGCATCGTGTGACATATTCTGACAATCATGAGGGGTGTCACATAATTTATATTATATTCCAATCGAGTGTTGAATGATTTGACTGACGTGTCATGATGATGTATCACAACCTGGTTGAATCCAGAAAATATCATAAATATATGTGTATAAGTTTTTCAATTGAGTGTCCCATCATTATTTTTTAATTATATATTTTTATTAATATGTTTCTTATAATTTTTTTATGTTTTTTCTTGTTTATGTTTCATGTTATAGAATTTAAATTCATTATGTCGGTTACTTGATATGGTCAAAATGCCAAATATTCTTCATTTGTTCTTTTGTGGTCAACTGATGTTTCTATGAATACATCATAGTAACCTTAGTTCATTCATTGTGCCACTACATGGTAGAATACATTATGATCATGATGTTATCCATTCAGATTCCATGGTACACTAGTACATGGATCATATTATGGATTTTATTTGTGTTGACGGGAATTCATTTATAGGGCTCACTGACATAGTTTTCTGATAATTTGTACAGCGTGTATCACACAGATTAGGGCTGGAGTTAGTTGTGGTATTTTTCATAATGGTATTCATGAGATCCCATCATGGGTAATTTTTGGAGAATCGCCTAATTTTGAATGAAACTGAATCCATCTGGTCAGTGCCTAATTTGTAATATTTTGGTTAATTAATCGATTTTTCATAATCATGTATACATACTAAAAGAATTTCTCATAGAACGACTGACATGCCCACGACCTTGATGAGTTTAGGATGTCATTAGAATGGATTTCTCATGTTCAAGGATTACATTTCAGGGACACTCCCTACGAAAAAGGTAGAATTCTAGGGGGCCTTCAGGGGATTTAACAGACATGTGGATGGGTCCCCCATTGTATCAGTGGTTATTTCCTTATGTACACTCTCCCTTATGTGTGATGATCAATTTATCCCATTATTCTAAAATATTCTGATATTTACAATTTTTATATCCTTGTTTTTAAAGGGATATGAATCTCTCAAGTTATTATAATTGTAGTCGATGAAATTCAAACTCCCGATTAGTGATGCGTCATGTGACAAACAAAGGAACTTTTGGTGATGAATGATCATTATCATAAAAAAATATTTTTATATTCATTAGAGAAGATGGGTGGGCATAAGATGATTTAATGTTTTTTTGGATACCTTCATTTTATGAGAGAAACATACTAGTAGGGTCATATGGAACCGGGTAGACATGTTTCCCAACCTCCTATAATGTCTTACGAACAAAATTAGTGCATCACATGAAGAGTTATATCTAAAAGGGGATTTCATCCATTAACTTTATTAATCCCTAAATTTAAAAGGTAATTTTGATTGTTTTCTAGTGCCTACCAACTAAAAAGCTGTTTGAAATGGGAGATAATATTTGAAATCCACAACAAAATCATCCAGTTCTTTAGGTTCCATCATGATAATAAAGATTCTGGCAAAAATGGGATTCATAGGATATAATGTAGGGTATTAACTACAAGACAACTCGTCCAGGTGAACTTTTGATGGTTTTGTGAACACATTTTTTTAAATTCTACTACTATATAAATGTGCAACACACCAAAATTGGTATATTTTGATGTGTAATGTTACCTATATATCTACAGTAGCTTGGGATACCCCAAACAATAAGTTTCAATAGAACACGATTTTTTTTATTAAAATTCTATAAATTGGAAAATCATAAGCCATCTATTAGTGTGATGGATATAAATTAAATTAACTGAATTATGAAAATATGTATTCATTGATGTCTGAATTATAAATTAATATAACAAAAATTTATAAAAAAAGGTATGTTTTTATGGAAAACTATTTTTATTCACACAAATGAATTTGGTCATATAAATTAAATTAATAACTATTAGTAATTGATATAAATTAAATTTATATATTCTATATTAAATTTAATGTTTTTGAATTCATATATCATGTATTATAGGCATAAAATAGAAAATAATACGTTTTTATGCTTAAAAGGTTGTATTTTTTTAAATGGTTGTTTTGGTTCTTTATAATGGAAGACATTACATAAAATTAAATTTTGACACCGTAATCAATGAAATTTAAAAATATAAACATTTTATTAAAATATTAAAGTCATAATTATGTTATATTGTGTTTTTGGTTATTTTTTTCTGAAAATTTTCATATTTTGATGAATAATGAATATACTAGTTTTTTTATTGAAAACTATATTTTCATGTATATTCATTATAGGGTAAATATATTTTTTGGAATACTTTTAAATTTTAATTTGATCATTTTTAAATAAAATAATAAAATATATTTTTTAATATATATTTATTTGTAAATTTATTATAAACACATATATTGTTTTCCAAATTCATTTTCCCAAAAAAAAATTCAGATTGTTTTACTAGTTTTATTTTCTAAATAAATTTTATAAATTTTTTGTTTTAAATTATGACTAATAGAGGAAAAATTTGAATTAAAAGGATCCATTTTTGGTGAATATGTTCCTTTTTTTCAATATGGATAAAATTCTTGGTAATTTTTTGTACCATAGTAAATATAGAATTTCGTTATCTATATTAATAATTGAATTATAAAGTGTTTGAGATGTCCCTTAAACATGGAAAAACTTTATTGGATGCAGAATATTTCACCCTTAATACCTAAGGACGTAAATTTAATTTTCGAAAGAATGTTTTCCAAGAAAATAATATATATGATATTTAAATAAATAAAAGTTAACAAATGTCATTGTATTTTAATTAAATATCTTATATGTATCCATATAGGGAAAAAAATATAGGATAATAATTAATATAAAATATTTTATTGATATTAGTTTATTTATTTAAATATATAAATTTATATTTATTTTTTATTAGAAATTATTACCTTTAATGCTTATGCAACACTAATGTAGTGCTTGTACAGGAAGATAAAAAATCAATAAAATGATTATAATTAAAATGAAAAGTCCCATTAATGAACAAAATATTTAATAAATATTATTGTATGAGTATATGTACACCATATTAAATCAATTTCCAAATTTATTAACATTTTGATCATCTTGGAAAAAATTATTACATTTATAATTCTATATTTTAACATTTTCAAAATTGACAGTCATGTTTATAACCACTAATTTTTTTAATATAAGTTTCTTGGAATATATATTCTTCTATATAAATTTTTTGGAAATAAAAATAATTTATAATTTTTTTTAATTTTTTTAATTTTTTTGAATAAATATTTTCTTTTAATAATTTTATAATGATGATCCAATAATTGATCAATTTATTGAAAACACAATTCAATGATATAATAAATATTAAAATTAATATAATTTTACATAATCATGGAAATAAAATAATGTTAATGATAAATATGTCATTTTAGGTTTGTATTAAATGATTTTTTATAATTTATATTTATTTATTAATTTTTATATATTCAATGAAATGAATAGTGACATAAATTACAATAAGTATATTTTATGAAAATAATGTTTTATTAAATTTTTTAAAAATAATAAAAAAACTAAAATAATGAGAAATGGGAAGGAAAAAACATAATTTGACCAATTATGGATCAATTTAGGCTCACATGTAAAAGTATATTACTTTTAATTTTATCAATGATCATAAAATTGGTTAAAATAAATAATTTTAACGGTGGATTAATCAAAATGATAACGTTTAAAATAACACCAAAAAATCTCTAAAAAGTATTGGATTCCAGGAATAAATAATTATGTCATATTTCATTATAATAAAATTATTTTTCTATTTGGTTTAGATTGAATATATTATAAATTAATCTTTGGAATATCTCATAATGATATCATCAAATAAATTATAAAATATATTATCATCTGATACCAAATTTAATCTCTTTAGTGCTCCTATGTTGACTATACTCTTCTAAATTATCTTATACATCCATATAAACATTCGAGAAGTTCTCAGCCTCTCAATATACAAATTGTAGTGCATTTTAAGGGGGTATCTAAAAGAGTTGTTTTATTGAATAGGTTATCCTTATAACTAGTGACTTTCCATTTCTACTATTATATACATCTTTTAAATATATGATATATCTAATATGATAAAAACATCATAAAACACAATATAATTAATTATTATTATTTATACACTATTATAAATACCCATTCCCATAAAAAACAAAAAGTATCACTCATGCATACACACAACTTATTGTCTCCACGTAGATATAAAATTCATATTCCATCACCATTTGCTTTGAAACAGAACAATTATTTGATTAATGATTATATATGTTATAATTATTATTAATTTATTATAATAAAAATTATAGAATTTTACTAATTAGCCTTTTGGAGAATTAAAATTTCATGTGAGCATATGTATAGATTACCATCTCCACACTGTGATGTGATTCATTCTTCTTCTTCATTTCACATGGATGACATTAAAGATGAATTTTATTAATATATTTGATATATATATATATTAAAAATATAATTATTTAATAATAATATGTAATATAAGTTTATTTATCTTAAAATTAATTGAAAAATAAAACAACATTCATCCTAACGTATGACCTACCAACTCCATGGAGAATATATTTTATTTTCTAACTTCATATATTATAAATCACAATGAATGAAAATATTTTGAATATATATATATTATTATATTATTATTTTACCATTCTAGATAAGGTGGAATAATTATATATATTAGTGGACTAAAAATAACAAGTAATCACATGTACAAAAACTAATTTGCTAAATTTATCACCAATTTGTTTATAAATGTGTAATATAAAATATTAATTATATCACATATTATTTTGTATATATGAATATTTTTATGTTATAGATGTACAATAATATAATATTTATTATACATATTGTATTAAATTTTATGAAATAATTCAACATAAAAGTTTAGGTATGTTTGCCTCACTTTTATTTATATTGTACACATGCCTTATACATTAACTGTTTCATTTATGTGGTGTAAATATAACACATGAAAATTTTTATGAGTCTAGTTTTGAATTTAATGATTTATAAAAATATATAAAATTATCTTAACATAATTAGGAACATGATTCAGAAGATTATTATATGGGATAGATTATTTTGATAATCTATTATTATTTAGGATTGTTTATATATAATAATCTAATGGAGAATAATTATATTCCATGTATATAATCTTTAGAATATCATTAAAATTTTTTTAATATTATTCTATAATTGATTAATGTGTTATTTTACTAATGTGTGACTTTTTTTCAACATTTTTAAAGGAATATTTTTTTCATTTACATAATGATGTAGTCTGTGAAATTCCTACAAAATTATAAGGGAACTTTTTTTAACAAAAATGAAATAAATAGATTTTCTGTATTCACGATGTCTTAATATTTTGTGGTTTCCCAAACAATACTAAATTAATTATATTTAAATGAAATTTTTTTCTTTTAATATTTCATAATATTTTATTAAAATATAACATTTTCCAAGAAAAAATAATATTTTAGCTAATAATTATTTTCAAATAATATCATATAATTATTTTTCATCTTTAATAACATTATTTTATGGTCACTAAGATATAAAAGTGATATTTTTAAAGGATCATATCATTATTATTCCTATATTTTTTATATATATTTATCAAACCCATTTCTTTTCCTTATGATTTGTTATGATTTAATGATGAATATGAAAGGCATTTAATTTCACGTTTATTGATATTTAAAATGATTTATGTTCTTATGGAACCCATATTTATGTTTTTCATTATGTGGTATGTGGGACCTATATATCAAACTAATGAATTTGGTAAATATTTATATCTAATGAGATGGACATTACTAGAATTTAGAGTGAACATGATTAATTAGTTTGGGGATGGAACGGGAAGTAATCCCTTTTCAGTAACATAAGGAATGAAATAGGACAGAACATGTTTCTATAATTAACTTTACCATATAAGATAGTGTTGGAAAATTTCGTTGAATAATATTTAAATTATTTTATATTAATATATTTATGAAAAAATTTAATTTATTATTTAATTATATAATGTAATAAACTATTTTATTTTCTTAAACATGTATTGTTTTTCCCTGAAAATTTATCTTGATAATTGATATATAGGATACGATTTTCAATTATTTTATTTATGATATTATTACATATCATAATTTTATGATTTAAATCCTTTTTTACCCTTACAAATATTTATCTATTACACATTTCATGTATTTCGTCTCCCAATATTATAAATAAATGTTTTAGTTATGGGTACTAAATGGGGAGATATTTTTGGGAAATAATGAAAATATTTCTCTACATTTGAATTTGATTCCCTATGTATCCAAAGAAACTAAACTACTAACATAATTCAGATTTTTGTTGTGTAAGGTATTGGGAATTCTTGTAAAAAGATGTAATATCCATGTATGAATATCCATGTTCATTATAGTTATTATTAGATGACACATTTAGTCAAACATTGGATACATGGAAGTGAAAATTATAGTGATATCCCATGAAATATTTCAATGGATATGTAAATGGATTTATATAATGATAATCCTATTTTGTCATAAATTAATAATGCTTTTATAATTATACATAAAAAAATAAATATTTCATAGTTATATGGTTTTCTTTATATGAATAGTATTTTTCACAATATGCCTTCTAGATTATGTCTGTGGAAAGAACCCAAATGATTCATGATAATCAATAATGTGATGAAAATATATTTATTTTCCAACCAAGAAACATAATGTTATGGGATCCAAAATAAAAAATATTGTTTATATGATCACACGTATTTCTGATTCCATGAATCATCCTAGACATACCAATGAAGAAAGATGGGAATGATAGACTATTGATTCCTTTATGAGGCATCAAAACCTATTTTTGGTTGGTATTTTGATTCAATTATTTATGATCAATGGATTAGAAGAACCAAAATGATGTATCTGGTTATCCAATGTTCCTAACAATGAAATTTCATATTGCAATTGCATTGTTTTAATGGTGAGGTAGATGAATGGTTTAATATTACCAAGAATAATAGACAATGAGATGAAATTAACTGTATAGTATGTGGCATGTTCATGAAATTATCTTTAAAATTTTAATTTAGTCATAGAATTCATCTAAATATAGATAATGATTTCTTTGAGTTAATGAAATGGTATGATGAATTTATGAGACATATGATGAAAAAGTTAAAATAATTCCATGGTACACATCTTGAATGTTCATCCATCATAAAATTAATTATGGTATATTCTTTAGTGTCTTAAAAACAATTATAGAATTCTTGTAATGATTTATATATTATAGTATCTATGAAGATATTTTTTAATAATATCTTTTGGGGGATATGATAATTTAATTTCTTAATTAATTAAATGGTTTTTAATAATAAAATAAAAGTAAAATTCAATGGAAATAATATTAAATATGTATAATATAATATCTTCTTTGATTAATGATGACGATGTTGAAGGTTGAATGAATAAAATATTTTATTTTCATTTCTATGTGTTTTAACTGTATGGGAGAAGGAAACCAAGAAACTATGTCCCTATGTAATTGGATGAAGTTAAATAATGATTCTATGCTAGGAGAAGAAACACTGAAAGTACACCACACAATTAATTATTCATGTGTATAGAAAATGGGAATTGTATTAATTAATATCCAAATATAAGGTATATAAATGATTTTATACATATTCAACCTCCTTTGACCAAATTCAAAATAAATTTTCATGAAATAAATTTTACCAATGTAGATTATAAAAATTATTTGTCGAATGATTCAGTGTTTATTTGTATCGAAATCCAGAATAAATTTGATGAAGTAATTTTATGGTCTTATGGAATATAGTGTCATATATTGATTATTCCACTATATTTTTCAATAATTATATTAGATACAATGTTTAATTTTAATGGTAACCATAATAGATGATTAATATTGTGATGTAATATTTTTGTAAAACTCATGATTAATGGAAGGATAACCCTTAATATATTCATGATGTTAAGATAATGATATATTGTTATTTTTTATTATAAATTTAATAATGATCATGAACTATGGATAGATAATATGAGTTGATAGATAATGATATCATGTATTGAGATTAAATAATTCTTAATTAATGACCTAAGGAAATAGTTAAATTTTTTAAAGCATGAAATTTTTAACAAAAGCGTTATAGAAATTCTTGTCATTACAATTTTTTAATAAAATACATGATAATGGTAAAATCAAGTTTTATATGTGATAATTAAGAGAAAAATATTATTTTCCAATGATTGATGATGTGTTTAGTATCCTTCATTGGAAATTATTGTATTTTAAACTTTTTGGGGAATCCTAAAGGTAAAAATTGATGATATTTTTTTCAATGAAATTCACATGACCTTATAAAGATTAATGTATCGAAATATTAATATCTATTCATGTTGGATAAATTATCATAAAAATTAGTTTCTTCATGATAACTAGAACTCAAAATAATTACATTTCACAATATTTTATTTCTTATGATAAACTAGTTCTGTAGGTATGAAAATTTCAACAGCATTTTCTAGATTGAGAAATTATTTAGAGGTTGATCAAGGAAACACCGATGAATAATATTGTACTGATGAGTTGAAATCAAGTATTTATTCAAATATTATTTTTAATGAAAACATTATCATATCATCATATTTTTAATGATATCAATTATCATTTATAAATTTGTTTTTGTAAATGGTTTTGTGGTAATCAACCTTCTAATGACCATATTTTCTATAAATATCCATCATAATATTATAGTATATTTTAAATATATTTCCATGTTTTCTCTGGACAAAAAATTTCTCATATCTGGAATCCTTCTTAGGATTTACATTGAGTAATTTTTATGATTCCTACAATTATAGTTAAATGAATGTTTCATAACTAAAATATTTGATGTGGGTTTCTATGAATGTAACATTCATGCTTTAAAAGGTTGATGAACCTGAATATTTTCTACATAGAAATTACTTTTTGGGGGGTAGAATGTAACACTTTATAATTAGTATATTTTCATTAATTTTTTTACACAAAACACAATCTCACTTTTTGATACATGAAACCAATATTTTTTAAAAAATAATTATATTATTTAAATTATATATATATGAAAATTAGAACATATATGTTATTGTATCATTAAAAAATAAGATTAGCATAATTATTAAAATATGAATTCATTTGGTATAAAAATTGTAAATTATGATAATAACCAATTGAAAGTAAATGATTTCTTCTTTATGAGAAAATATTTTCATTCCCACATAGGGATTTTTATTGTAAAAACAATTAATAACAATTAATTAAAAATATATATTAAATATATGTAATTTTCATTAAATTAAGTGTTTTCAAATTATTACATAATGTTTTATAGGAATAAAATAAGAATAATCCAATTTCTAGTAATAAAATTGTTGTATTTTTTAAAAGATATATTTTAATCATTTTAAATGTGGACTTGTTTTAAAACCATATTATGGAAATTTAATATATATTTTTTTGATGGAATAGAATTATATATTTAATTCATAAATATATATTAATCTTATAGTGATTATTTTTGTAAATTTTAATATTTAGATGATTAGAAAAATAATAGTATTTACTAAAAAATATAATTTGTTTTAAAATTATTTCTAAAATAAGGTTTCTAATTAGTTATAAATTATATTTAGGTAATTTTTAACTTAATGTAAACCAATTATTATTTTTTGAAATAAATTAATACATGAATTTATTATTAAACCATTTTCTTTTTTCAAATGTAATTTTCGAAAAAACAATTCTTTTCATGGTGTTTTAATTATTTTATTATTAAATTTATGTTATGAAAAATCCAAAATTTAAATTAATGAAAATGGATGAAAATTTAAATTTATAGGATGAGATTTTTTTGAATAGTTACCTTTTTGTTTTTTCTATTATGAATTGTAACCTTGGAATATTTTGTTACCCTGGTAAAGGGTAAGTTGTGTAAGATGGTTAAAAAATTGATAAAGACTGTAAAATGTTCCTAACAGAAGTAAATATTTAATTATATTTGGATAATTATACCAATAAAACCAATGTATCTATATTCGGTTTCATAATGGACACATATTCTTAAAATATACTTATAGAGTATTTAAATTTACGAGAATCTAAAAATGTCAATTTATTTATCATAAATATTATATTAACATACCTCATAAGGAAAAATGATGATATAAATAAATATAAAGTTTCATCTCATGATTTATATTTTTTTATCATTGATTATTTTAATCTTTTATGTGAAATAATTACCTTTAATGGATATGAAATCACTAATGCAGTTGTTGTACTAAAAGAATAAAATTAATAAATTGATTTTAATTAAAATAATAAGGACCAATAAATTACTCAGAAACATTAAATAATATAATTTTTTAATTATATATATGGAATATTCATAAAATATTCCAACTAATGAAAATTTTTATCCATGTGAAAAAGATTATCAAATATATTATATTGCATTAAATAAAGTAAGAGCAGTCGGATTCTATTTTTTAATAAATATTACAACTTAAAAATAGGGTATTACAAAAATAAATATAATAATAATAATATTATATTTATATGTGATTGATTTATATTCTTATTATAAATTTGTTTAAAATTATAAATGAATATATAATTACATTAAATAATTTTAAAATGATGATTAAAAAATTGTTCACTAAATTAAATACCTATGTTCATGATAATATTAGTGTTATTATAAATATAATTTTATTTGGTTAATGTTATGGAATATTTTTTTCTTGTATATGATATATTAGGTGTTTAATAATTAAATTAGTTTAATGTTAACATCTTTTATTTAATTTGTTAAATTATACGCAATTAATGATGTCAATATTGACTCTAATGATATTTTATGAATATAATATTTTATTAATCTTGTTAAAAAACAGAAAAATATATACATATATATTGTTGATCAAGTAATATTATGGTATGAATAATCATAAATTGACTATTTATGGGTCATTTAGGACATCCTAAGTAAATATCTCATCATTTTTATTTTAATAACTTTATTATTGGGATTAAAATTAATTTTTTTATATAATGGTTAATCAAAATGATATTTATTAAATTAAAAAAAATATTTCTAAAGTTTATTTGTTGATGATATTAAAATCTGATAACATTTTATTTTTGAATAAATGTATTTTTTGAGTTATTTCGGTTGATATTGAATTTATTATGAATTAATCCTTCGAGAAATTCCTATTGTGACCCTCATGCCAATTATAAAAGGACACATATTCCCTTAGTTTATTTCATATCATTGATACCTCTAGATAGAAAATACTATGAATAATTATCATTTATAATTACCTAGACACATTGTAGAAGTTATTCCCAAAACGCAATCTCTAGATTATTTTAGAGGATTTCAAAAGGTATTTTTCGAAGATGATGTATTACTTCTAACCGATCACTATATTTTTGTACACTTCTATAAATCATTTAAATCTATGTATATATAATTGAACAATTACTTTAGAATAATTAATATTATTTAGTGACATATTATTGTAAAACAATATTAAATGACCCTTTATCTAATTAATATGAAGTAATTGTATTTTCCTTGCGTACATATAACTTATTGTCAACATATATCGATTAAATTAACTATCTATAACCATCTGTTATAAAAAAATTACAATGTATTTAATGTTTATATTTCATATTTTTAGAATATTTATACTTATGTAATGATAATATAATGTATAAAATTTTACAGTCTAATCTTCTATAAAGGATAATGTCTATCGTGCTTTCGTATGGCTTAATATCTCCAAGATTCGTTTTGATTCGTTGTTTGAATATATTTCACATGAATAGTAATAAGGATGCATTTTAACAGTATATGATAATTATAAAATATTTTTTTTCTAGATTTATAATATATCATAAAATTTTATTTTATTAATGATGACAAGAAAATTAAAACAACCTACATGCATATGTATGACCTACCATCTCAATGAACATTGTATTTTAATTTCCACCTCAAACTTATATAAATCATTGTGATAACATACATACTGGATATATATATATATGGTATCATTTTTATCATTATGATGTTTATGAAATAATTATATATTTCATAGTACTAATAATAAAAAGTATAAATATATAAAAAACCAAGTTATAACATTTACATGGATTTGTTAATAAACAAGTAATACCAAACCAATTTATAAAATGAAATTATATATATTAATATGGATATTTGGATGATGTATAATAATATTATATTTAATATACAAGAGTTTTTAATATTTATTCATTAATTCATAACTTCTGGTAATGTATTTTTGTCTCACATTTTTTTCTATGGTACACATGCCTTATAAACTACTTATTTATTTTGTGTAGTGTATGTACTACACATGAATGATTATTTTGAGTCTTTTTATTAATATTATTTTAATTAAATATTTATATAATTTTAATCAATTCATAAGGAACATGAAGTAAATAATATTAATATAAGGCCCTAGCCTTAAACCTTACTTAATCTTGAGTTATTACAAGATTACAAATAGAGGATCTTTTCAGGTTTAGAGTTTTAGAGAATTAGATCATAAAACTTTCATTACATTCCACATTTAAACAAAGTGGTTATATAAAAGATAGTATTCATTTTTCCCATCAACGGAAACATATTTAAAATAAAACTTGGATTCTTTCTTGACACTTCCTTGACACTATCATCATATCATGTATCCTTCCCTTGACCTGTGAAAATCATTTCAAAAACATGGGATGAGCATAAAATGCTCAGTAAGGGATATAAAAATATGGAAAGGAAACATGAGTATATGTATACATAAGAATGAAATCATACTTTACCCATAAAACATAAGCACTGTAACATACCACATAAAATCATGAATAAATCATAGAAATCATCAGACATAAAGGTATGTTTAATAATTCACAACATTCTTACATTGGGAGTAACCCTCTTGGTTACTTTTGAAATACCCATCACAGTATATTCCCTAAATCTCTTCAGAGAAACCTTAACGTTTAACCCCTTCACGTTACCCAATGCATTGGAGAGCTATATTGGGTTCACCCACCCTTAGTTTATCACGGAACCACCCGTCTTCATAATAATACCCAAGAACCATAACATAATCGTGTCACATAAAACATGCATAATGGAAACATAACATTTCCACTTTTCAACCACAAGATATCAATACAACACATTGTTATAAAAATATTATTAAAACCATTTTCAATACCAAAATAAAAGAAAATTAAAACATGGTATTTATTTTTCTTTTAAAAAAAGGCATGGCTTGAAGAGGATGTCGAAACTCGAATAATGGTCATGGCGGTGGAGAAGTCGTTGTCACCACATACGTACGAAAAAAACATTCCCTTTTGTCATTTAGTAAAAAGATTTGTATAAAAAAGATTCCTTTAGGATAAATGTAATAGTCAAAGGGGTTTATACAACGTATAAAAGAAGGTTGTGGATAAAACAAAATATGTCTCAATGAAAGTAGATTGAGAAGAAGTCCCATAAAAAGACGATATCCTTGGATTAAGGATAAATCAATTACATAATTATGTATGACAAATTAATACACCAAATAAAAGTGAATATTAAGTGTAAAACAATAATAGGATATTCACATATATTCATACAACGACATATTCAAGGATTACAAGCTTATCCCAAATAATCAATTTTGGGTTAATAAGTTCCCGTGCAAAAAATTTGACAGCCTAACGGCATCACTACAAAATTCAGAAAATGAGTTGATGAGAGATAAAAAGGGTATCTCATCACTTGGAAATAAAATTTAAATCACTAAGGATATAGAATAACATATCCAAAAATAATGTTATGTTAATTAAAAGACATAACAAAAGAAGTCTTTTAAAAAGAGGAGGGTGAAAGATTCCCTTACCGACATGGGTATCTTTCGAAACATACACCCCATGAAAGAAAGACAATAAAAAATTGATTTAAATACTCATAAATGAAATTATTTTACACAATGAGTAAAATAATGGGTAGTAAATACACCAATCAAAGGAAATTGTGGCAAATGTAGCATAAATCTTACGGGAATAAAAGTGAGATGAAAAATCCCTTACGAAAACTCGGCAGCCTAACGGCACCACTTAAAACATACAAAAAATGGATTGATGAGATCAAATAGGGTCTCTCAGATTATTACAATAAAATGTACTTCCAGAGGGATATAAAATAACATACCCCATCATAACAAATAGGAGCACAAAAGAAGTGGCATAAAGGAGAGTACATAAAAAAAGAGAGTTCAGATCTCTTACGAAAATTCTGCAGCCTAACGGCGCCACTCAAAACATCCAAAATGGATTGATGAGAGAGAATAGGGCCTCTCATCATATGAACATAAAAATTACAGTAATAGTAACATAAAATAACATCCCAATTACATGAAATATGAGCTTAAAAGGAATGACATAAAAGAGTGTACTTAAAAATAAAGAGAGGAGTTGGATACCTTACCTCAAGTCCGACTTGTCTTGTTCGTTTCTTTATATTCCTGAATAATAAACGTGAGTTAATTTATATTTGCTTAGGAACCTTTTTCAAGTTCATTTTTCCTTTTATATCACTTATTTCCATGTTATAAACATTATGTAATCATTTAGGTTAATAATGTTTGTTTTCTCAATATTTTGCTCTTAAGTCGAAAGTGGACTTCTTACAATTACATGTTGTTCGTGTGGACAAAGGTTCATTATATCCAGAATGATATTCATGATTTGGATATCATATATATATTATATATCCAGAATATACATGTATTTATAATATTACATAATCATTTAGAGGTAAGAAATGAAATGCACCGTTCATGGAGACGGTAAGCCGTACGTACGGATGAACGCTACTTTCATTTCTACGTCATATTAATGGAATTAAAACTAAATGAGAGGTCTGTATATTTTAATTCCAGAATTATATTCATCATTGATATGTAAGATAAATCATATATAATAACTTTAAATACATCCCACATATGGTATTAACGAATCAAATCACTTTGAGGGGTCGGTAGTCTGCACTTCCTAAAATGAAATTATCGTGTTTACCCACAATGGAAACCATAATGGTATGCCACAAAAGAAAAATAAATAAAATTAAGTAAAACATAAACATATTATATATCATATATAAATATAGTTACATCTTAATGTCCACCTTTTAAGGTGTTATATGAGTGTTGAACAATGATCGTTTCGTGTGGCAGAAACTCGCCATCCACAGAAACAGTATGTTCTTTAACCATTTGATGTAGGTGTGTGTAAGTGTATCTCGAATTATTATTATAAAAAAATCCTAGTGTATTGAAGATAATGGAGTTGTTACAAAATAATTGAATAAAAATAGTTTAGGGGGTTGGAGAAGTAAAATGAAACAAAAGAACACAAGTAAAGAAATTAACTTAAAATCGGGTAACTCTTTTGGATTTGAGCTCAAAGGCTTCCTTGGGATGGATTATCCCAATGTGAGGCTTCTGGGAGTAATAGAGGGATGTGGAGAGGCAAAATGATTAGGGGTTGGGCGAGCCAAAGGCTATTGAAGTGTGGGTAAGGAGGTAGAGGTGGGGGCCTTTTACAAGAGGATAGGAGGGACACTCTTGGAAAGTAAAGAAATGTTACTTTATTTGGAAATGAGTTTTGGATTTAAAATGTCCCACATTGATATAATTCAATGCTAAGGTGATGAGGGTTCTAAATATACCCATCCAATAGGTTTTTGACAAGTTTAGGTATTAGTTTTTACATTATCTTTTCATTTTATTTAAATCGTTAAATAATTAGGTCATCGCTGCATCATCATGATGTCATAAATAATTTAATATATATAATGTCTAAAAATTATAAAAAAAATAATCTGATGTAGGAAATATTTTTATCTTTCCAATTACTATTTATAGTAAAACATATGACTTTTATAACCCCATGTAAAAAGTTTTTTAGTAAAACATCTCATGTTTGTGTCATTTTTACTTTAACATTAAATAAAAAGGTATTTATGTCATTTTCCAACCAAAGTGGCTCCATGGGGACCCCAAGTTGACCCAAGGATTTTATTGTTCATCCATGACACATCCAATGAGGGTAGGACATGTGTCTAGGTCATTTAATTTTATTAAAACATTATTCTTACCTTAAACTACACTAATTACCTCTAATCGCGATTACGAACATAAAAGTTACTATTGACCAAAAAATTATTTTAATCCCATTGAACCACATTTTACTTCCTAATGACAACCATGTTTGTCGGATTTTTGAAATTCTAAACACAAATATGGAGAAATGTCTTTTAAACGGAAAATCAGTTTTTATAAGTACCACTTAGTGGTTTCACTATACATCAAAAATAGAAGTTTTTCATAAAATTACCAAAAAATCAACCTAAGCAATATTTGATATTCCGAATTTAAAAATGATGTATATTTTTCAAAATTCCTAACATATAAGTTACATTAATTAATTTAATAATTAATTCCCGCTGTCTAAACAAATAGCGTGTTTTTATGAAACAAATTTTAACAAAAGATTGACACTAGTTTATGTCCGATTTCAATGTGAAATTAATTCCAATGAACAATATTGGATTAAATGGTAAAAATATATTCTAATTTCACTTTAAAACCAATTAAAAAGATAATCTAATCATATAAATAAATTTGATTAAAAAGATGTTTTTAATTAAAATACAACATTTTCACTATTCATTAAAAAATTGAACTTTTTCGGAAAAATACCAAATATTTACACAAAGTAAATATTGATGTCCTGATTCTAAAGAAGAATTTTATTTTGTCAAATATAACTCATTAAATTGTAAAAATGTGGATTTAATAGAGGTTCCCCCTCAAAAGGCAGTTAATCGACCTTTTATTGAATATTAGAATGTTTACGCTTAAAATTGGATTCATTGGCATTTTTAATCCTCTAACATTTATTGTAAAGAGTAAAAATATTTGACAAAAATATATAATAATTTATTAATTAGTTCTGTTCATTCCCTCCATTACAACGGTTAGGCGTTAACTACCATTTAAAATAATATTATTTTATTATTAGCGTGCAACGTAAGATTCCCAAAAAACTCGTTGTTTCTTATTTGGTATGCCATGGAGCATAGACTCCCCTTTAAAGTAATATTAATATTTTAGTTACAAATATGGATAAATATAAAAATGTCATTTTCTTTATTTACCTGGGGTGTTACATCCTTCCCCCCTTTTGGGAATTGCGTCCTCGCAATTTTAAAAGTTTTCTTGGAAACATCCTTGAATGTCCCACATCAGAACAAGAGTCGGTAAAACAATCACTTCAAAATAAAGAATGAGAAGTACAGAGGTCACCCGAGTTAACCCATACTAGGATTTCATCTAGGAAAACATTGACATGGAGGAGAAACATAGGGTCATGTTTTGATTGAGAGTGATAGAAAACATGTTTAGGAGAATGCTAACCACAAGAAAATCACAAACTTGTGATGGGTTAAATAGTATTCAATTCCCCAGTAGGAGAAGTTAATAGACAAAATTTTTCTTTTTTCTTTATTGAGTAATTTATTCATAAGGGAACATAATTACTTATCATGTTGACTTTACACTTTTATTAGATTTCTTACATAAACTCATATTTTCTAAAAAAGATGAGCATTTAAGAAGAATTTTTCACTATAATCAACTTCTATAGAATCACATAATCCACAAAAGTGAACAATATACTTCCCATGTCATTAGACTTTAACCGAAAACAAAACCAAAATGGTTAGTATAAGATCTGATAATACAGAAAAGGATCACCCTTTATAAAAATAAAATCTATTCTTAATCTCCAAAATTTGTCCAACAAAACCAAAAGTTCAATGAGGACTATTTGATAAAAAATTTGTCCATAACATTCTACAAAGTAAACCAAACTAAGATTGAAACCCAAATATTTGAAGGATTTAGTCACATAGTCTTCCAAGGTACAAATTAACTTTTATCTCCAAATAAAATCAGTTGCTCTTAAATTCTCATATTGAAAAGTAAATAACCTAATCACATATCCTCGATGATAGGATAATCATTTCATAGATAACACAAAATAAACATACTCTTGATTCCTAAAATCATCTAACTAAAAAGAATTAGTCAAACTAACCAGGGACTTCACGTAGTCCAGTGGTAGGCGATAAATACCAGTAGCACTTTGGTTGTGGGTTCGATTTCTGCAGCTTTGTCCAACGCGACGGGTTGTCACACGGTCTGCGTGTTGTCCTTTTTACAAAACTATATAATTCTTAAAACATTTCCCAAAATGAGATAAAATCATCAATAATGATCATAATATATTTTAACCTCAAGTTTATCTCATTCCTTTCATTTTCCATCATAACATATAATAACCCATAATTACCACAAAAGTAAGGATCATATAAATTCTAATGGTTACCTTTATAATTATTACCTGAACATCCACATCGATTGGTAATCTCGTACATGATGCATTATAGATCATTCCAAGGTTCAAGTGGCTGGTCATGACTCCTGGATAGTTGGTTTAGAACACCCACGAGTTTCCTCATTGAATCCCCCATTTTATCTAGTATCTTAATCAGAGAACCACCACAGTTTCCTTCAAACCTGTTGTCTCTTTGGTGCCTGCTAGATCCATCCATTCACTAAAAATAGAAATGTCAGTGTGAGTATATCAAAAATACCATCATGTACTAATGAGGAAGGTAAACACTAATATATACTTACTCATTTAATTTATCTAAAACTAGGACTCTTTCTGAAATCCTAACCATTATGGTAATGTAACTTGTGCTTAGAGAATACCCTAACCTCTAATGTTATCTAAACCGACCATTGATACCAACTATAATGACCCAGCCTTAATCCTTACCTAATCTTGAGTTATTACAAGATTACACATTGAGGATCTTTTCAGGTTTAGAGTTTTAGACAATTATATCATAAAACATTCATTACATTCCACATTTAAACAAAGTGGTTACATAAAAGATAGTATTCATTTTTACCATCAACGGAAACATATTTAAAATAAAACATGGATTCTTTCTTGACACATCCTTGATGGTATCATCATATCATGTACCCTTCCCTTGACATGTGAAAAACATTTCAGAAACATGGGATGTGCATAAAAAGATGAGTAAGGCATATAAAAATATGGAAAGGGAACATGAGTACATGTATACATAAGAATGAAATCATATTTTACCCATAAAATATAATCACTTTAACATACATCATAAAATCATGAATAAATCATAGAAATCATAAGACATAATGGTAACTCGAGGCATTCATAACATTATTACGTAGGGAGTATCCCTCTTGGTTACGTTTGGAATACCAATCAATGTATATTCCCTAAATATCTTCAGAGAATCCTTAACGTTTAACCCCTTCGCATTACCCAATGCATTGGAGAGCTATATCGGGCTCAACCGCCCTTAGTTTATCACGGAACCACCTATCTTTATAATAATGCCCAATAACCATAACATAATCGTATCACATAAAACATACATAAAGGAAACATAACATTTTCACTTTTCAATCGCAAGATATCGATAAAACACATTGATATAATAACATTATGAAAACTGTTTTCAATACCAAAATAAATAAAAATTAAAACATGGTATTTATTTTTCTTTAAAAAAAGGTATGGCTTTTAGAGGACGTCAAAACTGAAATAATGGTCACGGCGGTGGAGAAATAATTGTCGCTGCATACGTACAACAAAAACATTCTCTTTTGTCATTTAGTAAAACTCTTTGTATAAAAGAGATTCCTTTCGGATAAATATAAAAGTTAAAGGGGTTAATAAACCGTAAAATGAAGGTTGTGTATAAAACAAAATATGCCACAATGAAAGGAGATTGAGACGAAGTCCCGTAAATAGATGGTATCCTTGGATTAAAGATAAATCAATTACATAATTATGTGTGACCAACTAATACACCAAATATAAGTAGATATTAAGTGTAAAACAATCATACGTTTTTCACACATATTCATATAAAAACATATTCAAGGAGTACAAGCTTATCCTAAAGAATCAAAATTGGGTTTAGAAGTTCCCTTGCAAAAATTTGATAGCCTAACGGCTTCACTATAAAAGTCATAAATTGAGTTGATGAGAGATAAAAAGGGTATCTCATCACTTGGACATAAAATATAAATCATTAAGGATATATAAGAACATATCTCAACATAATGTTATTTGAATTAAAAGACATAAAAAAAGAAGTCTTTTAAAAAGAGGAGTGTGAATGATTCCCTTACCGATATGGGTATCTTTCGAAACATACACCATGTGAAAGAAGGAAAATACAAAATTGATGTAAATACTCATAAATGAAAGTATATTACACAATGAGTAAAATAATGGGTAGTACATACACCACTAAAAGGAAATTGTGTCAAATGTATCATAAATCTCACGGGAATAAAAGTGAGATGAAAAATCCCTTACGAAAACTCGGCAGCCTAACGACGCCACTTAAAACATACAAAAAAGGATTGATGATATAAAATTGGGACTCTCATAATATTACAATAAAATGTACAGCCAGAGGGATATAAAAGAACATCCCCCATCATAACAAAGAGGAGCTTAATAGAAGTGACATAATGGAGAGTACTTAAAAAGAAAGAGAGATGTTAGATCTCTTATGAAAATTCGGCAGCCTAACGGCGCCACTCAAAATGACCAAAATGGATTGATGATAGAAAATAGGGTCTCTCATCATATGAACATAAAAATTAAAGTAAAAGTAATATAAAATAACATCCCAATCCCATGAAATATGAGCTTAAAAGGAATGACATTAAAGAGTGTACTTAAAATGAAAAAGAGGAGTATGATCCCTTACTTCAAGTCCAACATGTCTTGTTTGTTTCATTATATTCTTGAATAATAAAATTGAGTTAATTTTTAATTTTTTAAGAACCTTTTTCAAGTTCATTATTCCTTTTATATCACTTATTTCCATGTTATAAACATTATTTAATCATTTATGTTAATAATGTTTTTTTGTCGATATTTGGTTCTTAAGTCGAAAGTCGACTTCTTAAAATTACATGTTGTCGTGTGTTCAAAGGTTCATTATATCCAGAATGATATTCATGATTTGGATATCATATATATCATATATATCCAGAATATACATGTATTTATAATATTACATAATCATTTAGAGGTATGAAATGAAATGCACCGTTCATGGAGATGGTAAGTCGTACGTACGCATGAATGCTACTTTCATTTCTATGTCATATTAATGGAATTATAACTAAATGAGAGGTATGTATATTTTAATTCCTGAATTATATTCATCATTTATATGTAACATACATCATATATAATAACTTTAAATAAATCCTTTATACATCCCACATATGGCATTAACGAATCAAATCACTTTGAGGGGGCGGTAGTCCGCACTTCCTAAAATGAAATTATCGTGTTTACCCACAATGGAAACCATAAAGGTATTCCACAAAAGAAAAATATAGAAGATTAAGTAAAACATAAACATATTATATATCATATATAAATATAGTGACATCTTAATGGCCACCTTTTAAGGTGTTATATGAGTGTTGAACAATCATCGTTTCATGAGGTATAAATTCGCCATCCACAGAAACAGTATGTTCTTTAACCATTTGATGTAGGTGTCAGTAAGTTTATCTTGAATGCTTATTATAACAACATCTCAATATATTTATGATACTGGAGTTGTTACAAAATAAATGAATAAAATGTGTTTAGGGGGTTGGAGAAGCAAAATGAAACAAAAGAACAGAATTGAAGACATTACCTTAAAATCAGGTAGCTCTTTATGATATGAGCTCAAAGGATTCCTTGGAAATACTTCTGCCCAAAGTGAGGCTTCTAGAAAAAATAAAGGGATGTGTAGAGGAAAAATGAGAAGGGGTTGGATGAGTCAAAGGCTTTGGATGTGTTGGTAAGGTGGTAGAGGTGGGGGCCTTTTATAAGAGGAGAGGAGTGACAGTCTTGGAAAGTAAAGAAATGTTACTTTATTTGAAAATGTGTTCCGGATTTAAAGGGTCCCACATTGATATAATTCATGGATAAGGTGATAAGGGTTCGAAATATACCAATACAATATGGTTTTGACAAGTGTAGGTTTTAGTTTTTACATTATCGTTTCATTTTATTTAAATCGTTAAATAATGAGGACAACGCTGCATCATCATGATGTCATAAATAATTTAATTTATTTAATGTATAAAAATTATAAAACAAATAATATGATGTAGTAAATATTTTAATCTTTCCAATGACTATTTATAGTCAAAAATCGGACTTTTATAACCCCATGTAATAATTGTTTTAGTAAAACATTTCATGTTTGTGTCATTTATACATTAACATTAAATAAAAAGGTATTTATGTCATTTTCCAACCAAAGTGGCTCCATGGTGTCCCCAAGTTGACCAATGGATTTTGTTGGTCGGCCATGAAACATCCAATTAGAATAGTACATGTGTATAGGTCATTTCATTTTATTAAAACATTATTTTTACCTTAAACTGCACTAATTACCTCTAATCGCGATTAAGAACATAAAAGTTACTATTCACAAAAAAATTATTTTAATCCAGTTGAACCACATTTTACATCCTAATGAAAACCATGTATTTGGGATTTTTTATATTAAAAAAAAATAATGGAAAAATATCATTTAAACAGAAAATCTGTTTTTATATGTACCACTTAGTGGTTTCACTATTCATCAAAAAATGATGTTTTTTAGAAAATTACCAAAAAATCACCTGAAGCAATATTTGTTATTCCGAATTCAAAAATGATGTCTATTTTACAAAATTTAAAACAAATAAGTTTCATTAAATAATTTAATAATTAATTCCTACTATCAAAACATATAGCGTGTTTTTATGAAATAAAATGTATCAAAAGATTGCTACTAGTTTAAGTCCGATTTCAAAGTGAAATTAATTTCAATGACCACTATTGGATTAAATGGTAAAAATATATTATAGTTTCACTTTAAAAACAATTCAAAAGATAATATAATCATATAAATAAATTAGATTAAAAAGAGGTTTTGAATTAAAATACAACATTTTTCACTATTCATTAAAATTTGAACTTTTCCGGAAAAATACCAAAAATTTACACAAAGTAAATTTTGATGTCCCAATTCTAAAGAAGAATATTATTTTGTCAAATATAACACATAAAATTGTCAAAAACTGGACTTCAAAGAGGTTCGCCATCAAAAGGCGGTTAATCGAACTTTTAATGAATATTAGAATGTTTACGCTTAAAATTGGATTCATTCGCCTTTTTAATCATCTTACATTTATTGTAAAGAGTAAAAATATTTGAAAAAAATATATAATCATTTTGTAGTTAGTTCTGTTCATTCCCACCATTATAACGGCTAGGCGTTAACTACCATTTAAAATAATATTATTTTATTATTAGAGTGCAACGTAAGATTCCCAAGAAACTCATTGTTGCGTATTGGGTATGCCGTCGAGCATTGCGTCACCTTAAAAGTAATATTAATATTTTATTCACAAATATGGATAAATATAAAAATTTCAAATTCTTTATTTACCTGGGGTGTTACAACTAATGTGGTAAAGGTCAATTTAATTGTCTCATTTTTTACATGGGATTGTGTATATGTAAGTATTTGATAAAGAATATTTTTCTTCTATTTCCATGTTCATCATAATATAATATATAATATTTTTAATATTATTCCAATATTTTATATTCTGAGTTTTACACATGTTATAATTTTTAATAATTTTTTTAGAAAAATATTTATCCAATATCGCTAACAATGTACATTGTGACTCTTCCCAGATAAATATTTGGGGAATAGTTTTTTAACCTATATGACATGTACATGTTTTTCATAATTCATGATATATTAATGACTTGAGGAATTCCTTATATGTTTGGACTATATTTTGAAAAAAATGATTTCTTTTAGTATTGGAAATAATTTTAAGAGAATAATTCATTTTCAATAAATAAAATAAAATTTTCCACAAGAATTAATTTCATGTGAGATGTTGAAATTATTTTCTATCCTTAATAACATTATATATATATAGAATATAATATTGATATAATTATTACATATTATCCCAATTGTTCCTCTGTTTGGTTTATATTTATTAATGGAACACATTTGCTTTGAATTTGATGTGTAATGATTTAATGATTGAATGAAACCGATTTCATGCCATGGGTTCTAATATTGTAAATGATTTTTGTTCTTCTAGAACAAATATGTATTATTTCAATTATGTGAATGGTAGAAACTATATATCCCTCAAATTAATTGGGTAATGATTTATATTTTATTAGATATATATTAAAAGAATGTGGAATGAAATCAGTTTAGTAATGCCTGGATAAAATGAGATGTATGCCCGATTTAGTGACCAAAGGAAGTAACATGGTGTGAAACAAGATTAGTAAACGAATTTTAACACTATGATAGTCTTGGAATGGTGTCTTGAATAATATAGAAATTATTTTATATTCATATGTGTATGATGAAATTTGATTTATTTTTTTATTATTCAATATAATATGTTTATATATTATTTTTTATTTTTAATTATTTATTCCCTGACAAAATATATTGATCTTGGATTTGAATATATAATTTTCAATAAAAAGTTCATAATAACTTATGATAATTTTTTGATTGATAACTTCAATTTTTTACCATTACGGAACATTAAAGATCACACTTTTTATAAGTTTCTTTTCCACATGTAATAACAAAATGTTTTAGGTAGGACTATAATGTGGAAGATCTTTTTGGTAAAAATATAATTCATTCCCCAGAATAGGAGTTTCTTTTCTCATTTTCAAATGTCTATAATCTATTATAGTCTTTGGGAATTTTTCAGTGTAACGTAACGAATATGCCTTTAAAATGGTATAATATTCATGTATTATAAGACTGTATAATTTTAGCATGATTTAGAATCATTACAATAATTTGTTTTATGGAGAATATACTATCAAATTTCATAAATTTCCACCAATATATATTTTATAATACTCACTTAAAAGGTTTTAAAATCCACCCATAATCTCTAAATTGCATGATTTTTTCCACATATCATTGTTATAGAATATATGATAGATCAAGGGCATATTATAATATTTTTAAATAAATTGAAAGATATATGTCTATCAGATATATATAACCTATCAAACTTCCTGATATCGAAGAGCATGTATTGGGGAATTGGACAGATTGAGTAGTCGCGAAACATTGAATAAATATAAATTATAGGAAGGAACATGGGAAGGAGATGATGTCATAAATAATAACTAAAATAACTTTTTTAAAAGGTAATATCCAAAAAATAACTTGGATTAAAA
Source organism: Viscum album (assembly GCA_963277665.1). NCBI lineage: Eukaryota > Viridiplantae > Streptophyta > Magnoliopsida > Santalales > Viscaceae > Viscum > Viscum album. The sequence continues at coordinate 7,929,113 of OY728129.1, forward strand.
TTATGGAGGATGGAATATTTTGAAACCCCTATAAATTATTACATATTTCATTTATTGTAAATTTAATTTTATTGATAGAATCTGATATATGAAAAAACAAGTTCTAAAAATACATAACACTCTATTAAAATATTATTATATAAAATGACCATCTTGACATAGCTTTTATTTTGTATAAAATAATTATAATAAAATTATTAAAAATATATATTTTAACTATGTAATGTGAGAAATTAGTGATCATGAATAAAAATAAATTTCAATTAAATAAAAAGAAAATATTATCTCAAAAACTGATTCATCACATCTCGTACACATATGCTAAAATTAATAACATAAAATATAAAAAAAAAATATTTGAATAAATTGTATTCATGTTTGAATTAATTATATTATTATTATCTTCATGTTAATATTTTATATTTTATGAAAATTTAATTTCTGCATGAATTGTGAGAAATCCTATTTTTTTTAAAACTACCCTTTTGGCTAATTAATGTATATAAAATCATAAAAATTGTTTTAAAATAATAATTAGTTCAATTTAATTATAAATAATCAAATATAATTCATTTTTATCCGTCAATTTTGAATTTTTAAATAAATACATTTTATACTTTGGAAAAAATTTCTATTGTAAAAATGTTTTTTATCACATCTATGGGTTTAACATCAAAATAAAATTTTCCAATTAGATGAGATTAATTTTATAAAATTTATTTAACATATTTAATTTTATTTATTAATATTAACGAGTATTTTGAATGTAATTTCTAACCATAATGAATAATAATAACTGTTAAATTAATTATAGTAGTTAAGGTGAAAATGGGTTTACCAGAGGATAAATGGAAGATGTTAAGTTTTAAAAGATACATTTATCATATATTGTTCCTATTTAATATATATATAACAAAATTATATAAATAAATATTTGATAATGGTCTATTATAGATCCAGTTTTCTTGTGATATATATGATTAAAATTTATTCTATTCAAATAATTTCAAGTGTGTCGTATCCCTTTCTTATTAAAGGAATCCAACAAATTTATGGCACCACACTTCCAAATCCATTTTAATATGTAAATACATATATAAATACCATACTTTATTACTAAAAAATAGCATTTAATCTTTTTATTGATAAAAAATCCATCCTATGATGTTTTTTGGTGAAATCCTAATGATGTTGTCTGAAGAAGATGTAACATTAGAAATAGAGTGTTTTAATATTGATTTATCTTCCTACTCATTATAATAATTTAAAATAATGATGATTATATAATAATACTATCTAAAATATTATAAAATATCATTATTTAAATTTAATAACCTACATCAATATCTTCTTCCTTCAAATGGGAAACAAAACGGTTGACCTTGTGTATGATGAACTACCAATTCGTGAAACATGGTAATTCGTTATCAATCAAAAAATACTATTGATGAATAAAATGATATAGTATATATATATATAATTATTTAGATAATTATATATATGATTTTATATTTTCATATGTGTATTATTACTTTTTATCTTTTGAGGGATATGATAAAGTAGATCAAGTGTATAACAGACTACTTCCTCACAAATCGATGCGATTCAATTTTTAATAAAAGCTTACACAGAAGGTAATACATGGTAATATTATTAATATATGAGATATATATGGAAATATATAAATTTATTAAAATTAATATATCATCCAATTACATACCATTTCACCAGATAAGTGTACGATAGCGTCACTCATGTGTACGTATTGCCTACAGTCTCCATGAAGGGATTCAATTCAGTTTTCATTTAAAAAAATCCATAAATGGTTACAATAATGTATATAATGAGTAAATATGATATTGATAACATTATTATTATTATATATATTATTTATTTATATTATATTTACAGTAAACATATCGTTAGTAACTACATACTCATGAAAAAAGGCTCTTAATATCCAAAAAATGAAAATAATAAAATACTATTAGAAAATAGAGGTAAAATGTAATAAGTAGTTAATATATGATATTGTTGATACTACTATAGTTATATTATAATATATTGACACTATTGATGGCATCATTCATTATTTTAAATCACAATCAACTAATATAACATTTGAGGTCATGTATTTTATATAAATTACCATACCATTGATATATATTTATTATTATGATCTTATTCAATTTTTGGTGCTATATATTTGACACCATTGATGAATTTTACATGAATATATGGTTGTCAATATTTTATAATGACTCAACATAACTAAATATATTCATGTGCATTCAATTTAAATGTCCCTGAATAGGTAATAATCATTTTTAAAAACTCACATTCTTTTGGGATTTAATTCACAATAATTAATTAATATTACCATTAATCAAACATAATATAATATAATTTTATTCACAAATAAAATTTTAATTACTTATTATATTTAATTAATAAATTTACTCTCCTTATTACATAGATCAATCAATGGATATCTTAAAGGAAAAACATATTATTTCTCTATCAAAATTATATTTTATTCTTCTACATGAATGATTCCAAAACATATATTTCAAAATTACTTTTATTTACTAAATATAATTATGAAGGGAAATATCAGTTATCCATGAATATTATGAAGTGTACAAAAAAATATTTTTATTGTTTTTCAAAATATATTTTCTTTAAAAAAATTCAAAATGAATGTTTTCAATGTATGCAGTGTTAACATACTACCCCGAAACCAAAATCAATTTTACATATTATATCATATTTCACATACATAAAAAATAACATAATAACTAAACTATATTATAAAATATATTTCTCAATATCTAACTTGATTTACATTTATTATTACAAAGGATAATATTATGATTTTAAAATTCAATATTTATGATAATTCGACGGTCACATCCAATATCTTGATTAGTTGTTTTATTGTAAAGATCTCATAGGAATATCATATTATTATTATCTTCTTCAATTAGAAAATAAGATTTTCTTAAATATACATATTCTATGTATCATGTATACTATTATATCAGAAATATTATATAATTAGAATATATGATGTTTACATTGAATGTTATTTGATAAACTGGGGAATTGTTGATAAACCGTATTCATTATCGAATATAAACATTTGATTATAATTCATATTATTCATCAATTAAATATATGTATATATGGAATTTTTTTCATTGATTGATGGGTGGGAAAAAAATTTATATATCCCCTTAATTCAATGATATGTACCATAAGAACAATATATTGGGTAAATTAAATGGGGATTGACTGATCATTTTGAAGTATCATGTAAGATGACTTGATAATTGATCTATCATGATGCATGATATCAAGATAAAATCCGTAATTTACTTCTTCAATGTTCAATTATTATTATTATAGATGAAAAGTTTACAATCTTTTTGTTTTTGGATGCATTTAATTATTATTTTATTTAACAAATGGAGAGTGGTTTTACTTATTTACCTTAAAATATTTATTTCCCCTTATCTAATCATGATATTAATGTCATTAGTAACATGAAATTATTGTTTTATTAAATAAATTTTACGCTTTTTGAGTCATTATTCATTCATGATATCATACACAATAAGTATCTTTTAGAGAATTTGAGCTTACACCTACTTGTTTTCTTTTTCCTATTATATGAATATGTATTATTTGAATTAGTTCACTAATACAATTTTTTATCATTATTAATATTTATAATTCATTACAAATGTAAAATGTGTATCATATATGATTCTAGTTTTCGATAAAAGAAAAGTCATTTTTTCTGTTGGGATTTATCCCCTTTCATTTATGACAAAATAATAATAAAGATATCGTCTCTTAGTTATTGGAGAATTTTAATTACTAATTTAATTATTATAATACATCAAAGAGGACCATGAGGATATGAAATGAATGAAATCATAGTAATTTGAGACATTCTAGACTTAATTATGTAATAAAATTTGAAGGGATTTATAATGAGTGTTTTCATCATAGTAGGACATTTAATGTTAAAAGGATATTTTATAATGAATAATAATGTTATATTTCAAAAATGTTTGGTTTTTTATTTGTATTTTATGATACATTTGTATGGATGCAATCATGTTTATATGAGTCAATAATAGATCACGAGGGTCTCTTCCGTGTAGTCACATTTCCATTTTTATTATATTTATTTAATATAATACCAAGGAAAGATGTTTTATGAATACTTGATAGATATTGTGTGTTTATATTTGGTTTTTATAGATAAATGGTAATAATCATGATAGTGAAAATCCATGAAAAATTAATAGGAGAAATTACCCATTGTATCATTTTAGTGAGAATCCAGGGTTATTCTATACAAGAAAGAGTATTCTATATTCCAATTGTTTTTTATTATGCATTCATGTAGGTGCATGGATAGTTTCTTGGGTACAGATTATTTATATTAATTTTTTATAGATTAAAATTATTCCTCTATATGATTACATTCATATACATTATTCTGAATAATATATTTGTTATGAAATTATTTAACCATTTTGAGTTTTTTCCTCACTATATATAGTAATGAATATTTATAAATCATTAATAAACATATATCATATGGTATAACTAATGATAAATTTATCAATGAGAGAACTTTTTAAAAAGTGATGAAATTATTCTGAGTAGTATAGTAAGACTAGTGATTGGAAGATGTTTTCATGTACAATTATATCAGGTTGTTATTTTTTAAACATTTATTTTTTTGAATAATTATGGATAAATAGAAAATTTAAAATAATAAGATTTAATTAGAAATAATTTTATTATGATATATATTTTTTCTATTGTACAATAATTATGAATATAATTTTCATAATTTTAATATTTTTATGGTGATTTTTGTGAGATTTTATAAACCATTATTTTCAACATGGATGCTAAAAGTGATGGTTTAATTTTCAGAATATATTATGTCGAATGACAGAATAAAATTAGTGAATTTTTTTAGGTTACTCATGTAAAATAACTCACTTCATTCAATTTTTTTCCCATATAATTGAATGTTATGAAATATTTTTTCTGGTATGTTTATTGTATAAATATCCCATTAAATATTTTTTCTAATTTTTCATCAAATAGAACAAATATTATAAGGGAAATAATTGACTAGTGATTTAATGTTTAACAAGTGGAATATTTCCATAGAATTAGTGATCAAAATAACCAGTTAAATGGACCACAAAATCATAAAATAGAAATCAATATATTCTAAAAGTCTGGTATCATCGATTGGATAATTCTAGTAGCTCATATAGAATCTTGAAAACGATTCTAAATATTTATTATGGGACTATATATTTAAAATATTACTAAATCATAAATCCTTTTGGGAAACCATTTCCTCAAATAATATAATAAATATATTAGAGAAAAAAATGAAATTTATATAATTTAATTTCATCCAAAAAAACGGACATTAAAAATAAATTGGTCTCTCAAAGTGGAATAAAAAATCTATCGATATCCTCTTGGGAATCATCATATAGTTACATGGTGATGAAAAAATCATTTAATCAATTTAAATACATAATTTTTTCCTCTAATTAAAGTACATAAAAATTTTAAAACAAATTTTTTAATCCAATTTTTTTTCAATATTTTTTTCTTGTAATCTATATCTGTGTAAGTTTATAATAAATGCCCTGAAAAACTAACAACTGCATTTTCACATTTAATTCATTATATATATTCATCAGTGATTAAATATTTTAATGGAATGAATGTTGTTCGATGAAATTCAGTACATTCAAAATAATTTATTCCTTCCACTCATTATATTTCTATTTTGACTTTGAAAAATAAATCAACATTTGGACAATGTGAATGTGTACAATATTTTTTTTTATTTAAAAAAAATATAACTACTATATAATTTTTTATATAAAATTACTGAATACCAAATATAACATAATATCATACACATGATAGTTAATTTTATATTAAAAAATTCAAATAATTAAATTAAATGAGAAAAAATAAAAAATATTTTCCACATGAAATTTTTAACAATATAAAATTCTCCAATATATAATTTATTTATATAATCGGTATAAATGATAAAAACATATAATATATTATTACATTTTTTATAGGGAAAATGTCACTTATTTTTTTTAAACTGGTATAATTTAATGAATTAACATTGGGTTATTTTTTTATATATAGAAGGATTTTGTTTAAAATTGACTCACAATTTTTTTTATAAAAAATAGGTCTTGAAAATATTGTTTCCTCTTTATAATAAATAAAATTTATCATTGAATAATACATGATAATCATTTAATTTTAAATTTATAATTTTCTTAAACATAAAGAAAGAATTCTACCACCTCTCTGGGATTGATTTTTCATGTATCATAATAAAAAATATAAAGTGCTAAATTATACAACCTTGATATTATAAAGAAATTTCTGTTCCAGTATAGATTGTGTTTCAAAAAAATTAATTATTTAGAAACAACATATAGAAATAAAATAATATAAATTTATATTTGAAAAACACAGCTGATCTAATCCAACAATATAATATCTTTTTCATCCCTCTTTATAAACTATATATTTATATATATTATTATATATATTTTTAATTCATCTACAATAATGAATATAATATTCTTGAATAATTAAATTAACTATTTGATATATAATATCTATTAACATAATAATATTTTTATACTGCTTTTCTGGTGCATGCGATTTTATCATACAACAATTGAGTAATTGTTTTATAATCCCTATAATTGAAATATGAGTGATTTAAATATTTATAAATCCATTAGAGTTATGTAAATATGTTATAATAATCTACTGTGCTTTGTGAATTCATTTTTTTAGTCACTCACACATTAGTATTATTTTTTTGGTTCATATCTCATACAATACATGATATAGAAAAAATGTAATAATAATTCAAAAATAAAAGAAATAAAACATTTTGAATTAAGTGATTATAATAATTACTATAATAATATGTATTGATTATAAATGTTTAAATTTACATACAAACACTAAAAAACATATTGTGATAATAAGGAAAAAACAATATACACCACCACACATACACGAGGGATAAGACCATATCCATTCTATCCCATTACAATTTGATATATCCTGAAGGCCCAAAAACATGATCATTAAAAGTATTGTCAATAAAACACCAATTTCAATTCCCCAAAACCACATTTTTATTAAAAATACTAAAATAAAATACCCACATTCTATAATAATCATTCCAAAAGTACCATCTTTAGTTTTTTAGATTGCTAATATTTTGTGTATAGTGTTATTGTATGTTTATAAAGTGTCAAAGGAAAAAAATTGTCAGAAATGGGATTCTCAAGGGTTAAATCCATGACTATAATGTTATAAAATAGTATCCTTAATCACTTTTTTATATTTTAGACAATGATAAAATGAATTAAAAAATAATAATAACAAAAAATAAAATAAAATTCTAGTTAAATTGGATTCGAAATTATAAAATTTATATTTACTACTGATCCTTAGTAGTTGGAGCCTCATAAATCACTATAATAAATATACTGAAATTGTAGATCCAATTTTATTAAAATAAAATTGATCAAAATACATGTCTTATAGAGAAAAAAATACCATTGAGGATTGGAATAATGACATATTGTCCCAATTCCATAAAAACGTAATAACCCCTAATTTTGGATCTACCACATATAGCATTGTACAGGGTTTTATGGAAACCTAACCATGTTCACCCATACCATGTAATTAATTCCCACCAACCATAATCATTAATTTCCATCACCCATTCCCACCGATATATCTCTCTCATGCCTCTATGCTCTATGAACCCACCTTGTTCCCTAGACACATGATAATGTGGGAATAAATGTTTCCCCCTATAAAATAGATTTTCTATTTCACAGATACAGATATAAATGTATTCAATAGTGATATTAATTGATTCGTATAACCATCCCATATTTTATTCAAAAACTTAAAATGAAAAATATATAAATATTAATTGAAACACCAAATCAATACATCCAAATTGATTACTAAAATTTATATTAATTAGACACAATGTTAAACACTCATATATTTGAGACAACATCAACTAGAATCCATCCATATTTATTGAAAATCAATTCAATCATTCAACTAGATCCATTTAATATTATTTAAATATTGATAGACATTTCTAATAGACTACTTTGGTTAAAATAATTATCATTGTTGTGTCTACCAATTATGCACTTCTTATCTCACCATAATGATTATAAAATATTTTTTTACAAATAATTTATAATATGTATATTATATTGAAAGAAAAATTATATTAGCTATCAAAAAACCTATAATGAAATTACCATAAAAAAACATTTCTTGTAGAACTAATATATACTATATTAATAATTAGATTGTTTTGTTATGGATTTTTTAATATATATTTATTGAACTTCAGACACATCTATTTATTATTACTGTATGTAATTCAATGATTTATAATAAGGCATAATTAACTATGATAATTACTCATTTATCTAGTTTGGATAAATATTAATTTTTTTGTTTTCAGGGATATTTTTAAAGAAGGTAGTCCAAGTTGTTATTTTTTCCATTATATGTCAAAATATTACAAGTTATCTATCTTGGATAAAATTATTCCATAATTGTAAGTATGTTAAAAAAATTTCTCACTAATACTTAGGTTCATCAAATACATTATAAATGACTAGAGGATATATTATAATGATCTATCCATTAGTTTAGTATTAGATATTTAAGTCATGTCATTCATAGAGATATTTTATTCATATAATATTGGTTATCGGTTTTCAAATTGCAGAGAATAAATATTGATACTAAATATAATATAGACACAAAATAAAAAAAATTATATCAAATGAATGGTTGTCATTTGAAAGTTATTAAGAAATGTATTAATATTGATCCTTAGATGAGTATATTTTTATAAATATTAATTTTCATTTGTTTTCTATCTATATAATGATGATAATATATATAATATATGTTTTTGGTGAAGGGATAATTATTGAAAGATGACATATTTTTATTCCAGAATTATAAAAATTTTAATAAAAAATTTATTCACTTGAATGGAATAAAAATTTACCATCCACCAACAAATTGTTTTATAAAATTAGAAATAGATTTATTGGAAATGATTTATGCGAAGGTATATCCATATAAAATAAAATATTTAATAAATTATTTAGATACATAAAATATTATTGGATGTTCTAAATGGTAATATTGAATTTGTGGCATCATTGCCTTAAAATTTACACTTATTTAATCACAAATAGTTAGAAAAAGTTATAATCAATTCCTCATTATAACCATATAGTTAAATATTTATTTTTTTTACTTGAATATAAATTTAGAATTATACATGTTGTCACAACCTGCCCCTAGGGCCCATGCCGTGACAAACCCAAGCCAGGCTTCATTAGGCCAGGGGCTGGCGACTAGCACCAAATGCATAAATCCCTAAACTGGTAAGGAATTTCCTTTAAAACATTAAAATTCACACAACAGAGTATGAGATGGATATCAAAAACTATGTAAAATGGTTAACAAAAGAGTTCTGAAAAGTTAAAGGTGATGGAAATACAATACCAACTATAAGGTACACAGAAACTGAAAATACAAGAGCTGGAAAAATGGAAAATGACTCATGGATCATCCAACAAGAAATACTACCTGAAGGGTATGTAAATATTTCCTCTACACCACTCCACGTCCGCCAGTCTCCTCCGTGTACCTTCACGCCGTGTGGTCCACTTCCGGGTACCATCCAGTCCCAGTACACTTAGCCTCGAGTAGCTATGTTCATCATCTGTATACAACACAATGACGTGCATTTATAGATCATGCATGGGGTGAGTATAAGGATACTCAATAGGGACCCCGAGACCCTCAAGGACTCACAAAACCAACAAGTATAAACCACAATGTATGAAATCAACAGATATCCCCTCTTAGGTATATGCATATACATATACCTAAGTTATCAAGAAATTCATCTCAATCATGAGGTAAAGACAATATATATTGACTCATCTTAACCAGGATTTTTATTCACATTATTGAGACCATGAATTCTAGATAACACTTCCTCTATCAGGTATAGTGGGCATGCCACGTCACACAGAGGCGCATCCCACTAACCTTGGACTGCTGAGGTACTCCTCCTATCGAGTATCGTGGGTCTGCCGCATCACACAGAGGTGCTCCCCACCATGTGTCTGTCGTGTCACATAGAGGCACTCACAACCTTGGTTCTTCCAAAACACCAAGGCACTCCTCACTGGGCTAGTCGAATCACTCTGAGTCGAATCGTTCAGCAGTCGTCAAGTCTCATCCAGCTACTAAGTCTCCGCACTTTGCTCGCTCGTCTTTGAGAGGATCCTATCAATGAGCTACTGGTAGATTATATAAATATCACGAAGTCCCACAAATAAGTATATCAATGGTATTCCTCGTCATAGGAGTCTCAACACAATAGACGACATGTCAATCAGAGGCTCGGTCTGTAAGTTATTAGTCGTTTAGTCATGGGAGCTCGGTTTGATTCGTGGATGATCCAACCTGACCGTTTCACATCATTACCATGTACTCTTTTGGGGTATCACTCAAAGGGACTGTATCGATCCAAGCTTCTCAACACTGCTGATGGATTTTCAAACATATGTCTGGTGCCAATGTTATTGGAAAAATAATTAAAGGGTCGGTAGTGGGCCTGGGTCAGGTCCGTCCCGGTCGGACTGACCCGGTCTGGGGAGACACGATCAGACCTGTTGGCTCTAGCCAACCCATTCGGTGGGCCAGCCTGTAAGGTTCTGCCCGGCCTATAGGGCCCCGCATACTTGGTCGTGTGGGTGGTTAGGCCCGGCCTTGGGGCCGGTTCGGTCCGATGGGAACGGCTGGGGCTGTTTCGGCCCGAAGTCCACGACCAGGGTCGGTTTGGCTCGAAGGGTGCGACTAGTTCTGCTTCGGCCAGGGCACTGCGTGGGGGGATGTGGTCCAGCTCGAGAGGCTGGCGTGACCAGGGAACCGGTTTGGCTATGTGGCTGGTGCAGCTCGGGAGGCCGGGCGGCCGAGAGGCTGGAAGGGGTCTGGGAGGCTGGGTGGCAGTTTTGTAGGCCTGGGAGAGGCCAGGAAGCAGCCGGCCAGGCCAGTGAGCGGACGGGTTGAGATGGGCAATCCTTCCAGCGACTATGGGGCCACCGGGCAGGCCGGCATGAGGCCGGGTGGCAGCCGAGCAGACCATCAGGCGGCCAGGTGGCAGTTGGGAATTCCGGGTGGCGTGACCTGGCGGCGGCCTGGCAGGCCGGTTCAGCGAGGTTTGGTCGGGTTTCGGCTGGGGCACACTTGAGGACTACGGAGGCCGAGACTTAGGCGGCGCGGGCAGGGCAGCGTCCAGCCGGGAGGCCGGCATGGCTCGGGACGGCCGACGACACGTTTCGGTCCGAGGAGCTAGAGATGATTTGGTTGGAGTGCCTTTGGGGTGGTTTGGTTCATAGAGTCTGCGTGTAGCATGTCTGTTTCCTTCGTCGTTCTGACGCCTCATCGCCAAGCTGAAGATGATCACAAATAGTAATGGAATAGGGGTCGGTCCATATTGGTTTGGCCCACAACCAACGTTTTCTTGTGGATCACCAATGATGTCGTGGGGAAGAAGACGTTGTTTTCGTTGTTCATCGCATCTTCCGCACACATCCAATCCCGAGCATGCATGTCATTTGAGGAAGACGCTCCACATTGGTTGGTGTAGAAGGAATAATTTCAATGAAGATCGTTGCCAGTGTTCTTCGTTGGAAGAATGCGTTATTCGTTTATCATTGGAAGCTTTCTCCTAAGCTCTCTTCTTCCCAAATCATCCACCAAATTTCAAATTCCAAGACAAAATTGAAATGGTTTCCCAAATTTAAACATCAACACAGTATTAAAATTGGGGAAACTCATTATATAGGTTTGCATAATAAGGATGGTGTGTTGGAAATATTGAATTTAGAGGATCCATGATGCTTCTCCTCATTAATGAGGGAGAGTTGATAGATTTTCCTCTCCTCCCATTAATAGGGGGCTTAGTCTCAGGTGGTCCTCTTGTCATATCCTCTCTCAAGAAGTTAGATTTGGGTGGGCCCTAACATCATAACCTCTCATGGGAGGTTAATGTGTGGTGTTCCAACCTCTAACTTCCCTGAGGTGGTTTTAACAAACAAATAAAAATTAAGCCACACACTTAATTAAAATTTAAATTCACGAAAACCCCAAAAACTATCTTTTATTCTCAACACTCTACCATTGAAGTGAAAGTCTCATTAAGAGAATATCGGTGATGAGAGTTTAACATTGTCCTCAGATATCAATTCTTAGCACCGGTTGAAAAAGTATAAAAAAACACTCATATGTTTACTGAATGTACCCAAAAAAACGTCAGAAATTGATTCCGAGTACACCGGGACTCAGATTCATGTGCTGTCAATTTTCGAGGACTCATAAAATTCCCATGTATTTAAAAAAAATCATGGAATTTAGGGTTACTTATATTCTTCCCACCTCAGGGTTTTACGTCCCCGTAAAAAACAAATCGAACTAAGGGAACAAGTGGGGGGTACTGAGCATGCATCTAAGCCTCCCGCTCTCATGTTCTCCCCCTGAGGTTCTCGTGCTCCCAATGAACACGCACCAGAGGTATCAATCATCCATGTAGGACCCACTCTTGTATATCCTCAATCTCCATTAGTACCTCAGTAAATGTATCCGCAACGTCGACATCCATCTCTCCATGGTCGATGATATGATAAAGGTCGTGCACGTATCTCCTCTGCTAAGATATGTGGAAGACGTCATAAACCCAGTGCTACTGAGGTGGAAGAGCTAGGTAGTAATCCCCCTCGTCTACTATACTGTGGACCTGGAAAGGTCTAATGAATCTTATAGATAATATGACTCCTCGACCAAATCTTCATAGACCTCATCTAAGTGATACACGTAGAAAGACGTGGTCGCCTTCCTCGAACTCTAGAGGTCTTTGTCTCTTGTCATAATATTACTTTTGTCTGCACTGTGGAGTCTTCAAATAGTACTTGATGATATGAACCTTCTCTATGCTAGAGCGTACCATCTCTGGTCCTAATAGTGATAACTCACCTAGGTCAGTTCAGCACAAAGGTGATCTGCAAGGTCGCTCCTATAACACCTCAAAACGTGTCATCCCAATTGTAGAGTGATATTTGTTGTTATATTTAAACTCAAAGATAGGAAATTGATACTCCCATATGCGAATAAAGTTGAGAACACATGTACGGATCATGTATTCATGGTTCTAAATGGTTCTGCTGGTATTTCCATCCGTCTGAGGTTGGAAGGCGGTGCTCAGAAAATGCTACATCCTGAAATCCTCTGTCAACCACTTCCATAGTCGGGAAGTAAATCATGCCTCATGATAAAAGACAATAGAAGAGGGTACATCATGTAGCCGCACAATCTCCTACACATAAAGGCATCCCATGATCACTACCGAATCATGCTCTCTGATCGGTAGACAGTGAACCGAGTTGGTGAGTCGGTCAACGATCATCCAAATCGACTGATGACCCCTAGATGTTCATGCAGGTACTGTCACAAAGTCCTTCGATATCCTATCCCACATCCACTTTGGGACGGCTAAATCCCGAACCAAGCCTTCTGGTACCTGGTGCTCCACCTTCACTTGATGACAAGTGATGCATCAAGAGAGAAACTCTGCTACTTCCATCTTCATACCGGAAACCAGTGCTATCATTGAAGGTCCCAGTTCATCTTCACCACTCATGGATATACAACTAAAGGTGATGTCTGAAACTCCCTCAACACATTCTTCTAAAGTGACATTGGTACCACAGTACGTCCTCTGAAGATGATGATGTCCTCCCCACCATCAAAAAATACATTAGGTGCCTGCCCTGGGGATATCTGAGAATATCGTGTCTTGTAGTCAGAGTCCCCTTCTTGTGAATCCTGGACTCATTGACTATGTGGGGGAGTGACTATAAGGGACTGAAGGAAATATTCTCCAACTCTATCAACAAAGGATATCTGAAAAGTGTCTTGCAGCTCCATCGCCTCACCTAGCAGCTGTATACCATATCTCCTACTGAGTGAATCTGCAAAAACGTTCTCCTTTAAATGAGTATATAATATCTTGAAATCATAGTCATAGAGGAAATCAATCCATCACCTCTATCTTAGGTTCATTTCCTTCTGATATAAGATATACCTAATATTTTTATGATCATAGTACAAGGTAAAATGTTCACCAATCAGATAGTATAGAAACATATTCAAGGTAAAGACCACTTGTGCTCACTCCATGTCATGGGTAGCGTAGTTGTACTCATGCTATCTCAACAGCCAAAAACTAAAGGCGACAATTTCTCACTCCTTCATCAGGACACAACCAATTTTGGTCCCTGAAGCATCTTAGTATACTACATAACCTATGCCTTCCTCCGAAATCCTCAAAATGGGGGCACTAGTCTCCCTCTGCCTTAGGACATGAAAGATCTACTGGAATCTCTCCGAAAAAACGAAGGGTTTCCCCTTCATCGTCAAGTTTGATTGTGCTTCAACAACTATGGGGATGTCTGGTACGAACCTCTGGTAGTATCTAGCCAAACCCAAGAAACTCTGTACCTCTGTCACAATCCTGGGTGGCTCCAAAGCAAATAACGCCTCAATCTTCACTTGATTTACTGCAACACCAGCCTCCAAGATGAGATGTCCAAGAAATTGAACCTCTTGGATCCATAATTTGATCATTGAGAGATTACCATAAATTTGGTGCTCTCAGAATGTGTACAATATTAACTGAAAATGGTAGGCATGCTTCTCTTCAGTAGTCGAGTAGATCAGAATGTCGTTGATGAAGACCACGACAAAGAGATAGAGGTAAGGATGGAAAATCCTATTTAAATGTCCCATTAACACTTCTGGAGCATTGGTTATGATGAATGGAATATCCATGAACTCGTAGTGGACATACAGACATCTGAAGTCCATCTTCTGTGTATACTAGTCTCGAACTTAGAGCTTGTGATAACTTGATCTGGGGTCTATCTTTGAGAACCACCGTGATCCTTTAAACTGATCAAAGTGTTTGTCAATCCTCGAAAGTTGTTTGTGTTCATCACTGTCACCTGGTTCAGGCGATGGTAGTTGACACAAAGCCCCCACCTTACATTCGCCTTCTTGGTGAACAGAATCGGGGCTGGCCAAGGAGAAACACATGGCCTAATGAATCCCTTCCCCTGGAATTCGTAGATCTGTACTCGCAGCTCAAGAAACACAGACGGAGGCATCTGATATTCTTGTGTAGATATCGATGTAGTCCTGGGGTACAAGTCCATGTTGATGTCCACCTCTCTGTGAGGAGGTAGACCTGGGACATCATCTGGGAAAATATCTTCCGTACTGGTCCACCACTATAGGATAAGTCGGACTCTCTACATCAACTACTCTCAGGGTAATGCAATTCAACTAATGAGTGATCGAGTGTACTCTCCTCTGGGAAGGTCTGTCATGTGCTTCAAAGGATCCCTTTTCACCGGAGAAGGTGAACCTGGTCCCATCCGTGTGGACACACAACACTTTTCACCTAATATAGTCGATCTAGGAAGGGTCTATAGATAACCAGTCCATACCCAAGATGATGTCATAAGGCATCGAAACCACTATGAGGAGTTCCTAGCAGAAGCTCTCGCCTCCTAGAATATGCTCACACTGCTGGAGCCAGTATGCAATTGTCGACTCTACTCCCATATGAGTCTCTAGCTTTATCGATCGAGCCAACGACTCCGCCAGAATATCTGACCTCCAAATGAGGGTAGTGGCAATGAAAGAGTGAATGAAACAGGTGTCTATAAGAACTACATCTATAGTGGAGTAGGCATTGATCATACCTCGAATAATCTCCAGATTGTCATGTTCATAAGCCTCATCTTCCTGGAGTTGTGCTATCCCATGTCCACCTGCTCCATATGGTCAGGGTGGACATCCTGGTGGTGATGGCAGTAAAACCTCGAAATGTCGCCCACAACTAGTTGTACGACCAAATCCTCTGCAACATCTACCAACTCCTTGTGGACTACCTCGATTGAATCTATGTCTCTACCTAGGCAGTCCGTCAACTGTCTGCTGATCATCTGAATAATGGCTCAGGCAGTCACAAGCCATGTGACCATGCATTCCACATGAATAACACCACCCACTCATGTTATGTATGTCTCTGCCCTGGGGGCCCCGCACAACTGATCCTGAGTCATGTGGTTGGCCACCTATGGATCTGGTCTTTTAGGACCTCTACAACATCTATCTACTACCAGATGATGAAAAATACGCTGCATGTAAACTAGTGGTAGGTCTCGCTACTCGAGACAGCTCAGCAAGGAAACTCTCCACCAGGAGGGCTCTCTCTAGAACCTTCGCCTGCATCAGGATGATATGTGAGATCATCACAGCCCCAATCACTCATATGATCCCTTGCTCGAAGGTCCGAGACCTAAAGAATGAGTCCCTTTACCATATTAGTGGTGTTGTTTGAGAAGTTACTGAAACTCACTGAGTACTATGCCACCATCATGCTACCCTAATACAGATTATGCAACTCTTGTATATGAACTACAAGTAGGGTGGCTATAAAAATGTCCGCCTGAAACAGTCTATAGAAGTTTTCCTAGAGTAGTGTCACCTCATCCTGCACCTAGATCAGAAAGCTTCACCATCTGACAGTTGTTTCCTATAGAATGATAGTAGCAAGAATCACCCTGAATTTGGCTAGTGTCCCTACCAGTCAGAAAACTCTCACAACAACCTCTAGTCAATGCTCAGCCACATGTGGGTCCATATGTCCCCTAAATATTGGAGGCCTCTGGCTCTGGAACTCGTGCAACGCACTCAAGAAGCATCGATCATCTGCTACTGGGGCTGGTGGCATCGGTGGCCCAACGGGAAGTAGTGCCTCCAGTACCTCCACTGTTAAAGGGCCCTACAATGAGGCCTCTTCACTGGGTGGGATATCTGTGGGTGAAACTCTCGGGAATCACGCTAGTTGTCTGCGAGGAGGAATTCAGAATGCAATAGATGCGACATGGTCAAAAGATCATAACTGGTGAGCTATCCTAGATTAGATGAACTTAAAGAAATCCTTTGAAAACACACACGTAATATGTGTTTTCATGCACTGAGACGGAAATCAATAGTCAGGGTCCTAGTGTTTTAATACGTCGGCTGGCGCACCAACACTAGACTCCCTGAACCCAAAACCACACCTAGTACCCTTAAAAATATTGCTCCATAGAAAAGATCAGACCCATATATTTATGGGTAGAACTAAATAATCTTATACCAATTTTTCATGAATTGTCTCCTAGGGCCCTTGTCGTGACTACCCCAATCCCGCCTTCCTTATTCCTGGGGCTGAAAACTATAACCAAAGTTGTAAATCCCTAAACAGGGATGGCATTACCCTTATAACTTGAAAACACGCACAATAGAGTATGAGCTAGAAACAAAATACTCTGTAAAATTTTATACAAAAGTGTTTTGATAAGTAAAAGGGGCCAGAAATGCAATCCCAACTTTAAGGTACAAGGAAACTAAATATACAAGAACTGGAAAAGGAAAAAAATTCTCATGGATCATCCACTAGGAAATCATAAATTAAAGGTAGGTACATATATCACAATAGCACTCCATTCCCATCTGTGTCCTCCGTGTATCGTCACGCCATTTGGTCCACCTCTGGGTACCGTCCATTCCCGGTAGACATAGCCTCGAACAGCGTTGTCCATCATCCGCATCCAACACAATGAGGTGTGGGAAAATCCCATGCAGGGTTGCGTATAATGATACTCAGTAGGGACCTCAATACCCTCAGGGTATCCCAAGACCAAAAAAGATAAACCACGAAGAATGAAATAAATAGATAACCCCACTTAGGTGTATTCCCATACTTATATCTAATTTATCAAGTAATCTATCTCAATCATGAGATAAACACAATTGTTACTAACTCAGCTCAACTGTGATTTTTATTCACATTATCAAAACCACGGATGCTGGAGAATTCCTCCTCTATTGAGTACAGAGGTCCTGTCAGGTCACACAGAGGTGCTTCCCATTAAACGTGGACGGGTGAGGTACTCCTCTTATCAAGTATCGTGGGTCTGCCGTGGCACACAGAGGTGCTCCCCACCATGGGTCTTCTGTGTCACACAGAGGTACTCCACCTTGTAGCATGCTGAGGTACTCCTCTTGTCGAGTACCATGGGTCTACCACATCACATAGAGGCGCTCCCCAACATGGGTCCCCCACGACACCATGGTGCTCCCCACTGGGAAAATCGAATCACTCAGAGTCGATTGGGTCAGCCGTCGTCTTGTCTCAACCAGCTACTAGGTCTTCTCACATTGCATGCTTGTATCTGAGAGGATCTACTCTCTGGGCTACTGGATGGTACTGTAACGGTCACTATTTCACATAAAGAAGTAACTAAATGGTCCACCTCATCATAGGGGTCTCAACACAATAGACAACACATCAACCAGATGCTCGATTTGTGAGTTATTAAACTTTCAGTTTTGGGAGCCTGGTTGTATTCATGCACTATCCAACCTAACCGTACCTGAAATTTACCCCGAACACTAGTTGGGTATCAGTCAAAGGACTGTCTCTCTCCAAGGTTCCCAACGCTGCTGACGATTCATCAAATATATGTTCGGTGCCAATGTTATGGATAAAAAAAGTAAAGGGTATGTAGTGGGCCCAGGTCCGGTCTGACCCGGTCTCCCCAACCCGGACCGACCCTATTAGGGTAGACCCGGTCAGTCCTATTGTGTCTGGCCCTACCTATTGGGTGGGCCTACCTATTCTGTTCTGTCCAGACCACTGGGCCCTGCCCAGCTCGTCGTGTGGGCTGTTTGGCCCAGGATCGGGGCTAGATCGTGTTGGAACGCCGTGAGGGTGCAGCCCGGTGCGTCTAGGCCCGAAGGACACGACTGGGACCAATTCAGCCAGGGTGCCACATGGGGGGCTGAGGGCCTCCTTGGGAGGCCAGTGCGGCCAGGACCCTGGCTCGGCTGTGTGGCCGGTGAGGCTTGGGAGGCTAGGCAGTCGGGATGCAGGAGGTGTCCCGGGAGGCCTGGAAGCTGTGAGGCTGTAGGACAGGACGGGTGGCAGACGAGTAAGCCTGCAGACAATCGGGTGGTAGTAGAGCTGACCCGAAGGAGGTCGAGTAGTGGTCGGGTAGGTCGGGTGCCAACCGGGCATGCCGGCCTGGCGCGGTTCGGCTTGATATCGGCCGAGGCGCATGGGATGCCGTAGGCAGCTGGGAGCCGGGAGGCACGGGCAGGTCAGTGGGCAGCCAGAATGCTAGCATGACTCAGGCTGGTAGGCGATGCGATTCGGCCCAAGGTGGTGGAGCTGATTTGGTCGGAGCGTCGCGGGGGCGGCGCGGTTCGCGAAGGCCACGTGTAGTGTGGATTTTTCTTGTATCGTTTCATTGCCTCATCTCCATGCCGAAGATCATCAAAATCAATAATTACAGAGGGGACGATCCATGATTATTTGGCTTAGAATCTCTGCATTTAGGGTGGTAACACATGGCTCATCAAGGTAGGATAATGATGAACAACAACTCACCTGCCAAAGGAAACATATCATCATTCTTCCTTTTGAATGAAAAGAGTAACATGGATCATAAAAGAAAAGAAACCTTATAATGGCTTATCGATCAGTAATGAAGTCGGTGAGAAGAAGATGGTGTTGTCTCTGTTCGTTGCATCCTCTACACACTTCCAATCCCGAGCTCACACGTCGGTTGTGGGAGACGCTCCACGTAGGTAGGTGTCTAGGGAATAAGTTCAAAGAAGATCATTGTGGGCGTTTTTTATTGGAAGAACATGTTCTTGGTTCGTTGCGGGAAGCATTCTCCCAAGCTCTCCTCTTCCTACAGCTTCCACCAATTTTCAAATACCAAGCCAAAATTGATATGATTACCTAAATTTAATTGTTAGCACAATATTTAAAATGGAGAAATTAATTACATAAGTTGGATTATTAAGGATGGTGTGTTGGAAACATTAATGTAAGAGGAGCCAAGAGGTTCCTCCTCATTAATGAGGGAGAGTTGAGAGTTTTTCCTCTCATTTCATTAATAGTGGGGTTTAGTCATGTGTGGTCCCCACATAATTACCTCTCGTAGGAGGGTAGATTCGGGTGCGCCCCACAACCATAAAATCTCATGGGAGGTTAAAGTGTGGTGGTCCCACCTCCAACAACTATGAGGAGGTTTTAACCAACAAATAAAAATTAAGCCACAAACTTTATATTTAGTTAAATTCATTTAAAACCCCAAAACTACCTTGTATTCATGACTCACTGCCATTGAAGTGAAAGCCTCCTTTAGCGAATATCAGTGCTGCGAGTTCAACAGTGTCCTCAGATTTCAATTTCGACCAACATTTCAAAAGTTACAAAAACATGCTCGTATGTTTACTGAACATATCCAAACAAAACTTCCTAAATTGATTTCGGGCACACCAGGCCTCGGAATCAGGCGCCATAAATTTTTGGAGACTCAAAAAATTCCAATTTATTTAAAAAAAAATTCCACAGAATTTCTGGGACTTTACACATGTAGACAAATTTATATTTGTATTTATTTATATATATATATATATGGTTATGAGTTTTGGTAAATTTTCATCACTTATAATGAGGTTTTTTATATTCAAATCAATTTGGATAACATTTTTTTCCTTGATACAACATATTCATATAATATTCATAATCATTATATTTAATCTTTTTATCACCCCCTTGGAAAATTATATACATATAAAATCCAGAAATAAAAATTGATGATATTAAAGGAATATGATAGAGAAAAATTCCAACATGATAGTATCTCATTCCTTTACAAATGCTTATATGAAATGTGAATTTAGATATATTACCTTATTTGTATTTATCTAGGTGTAACACCCCAAAATGTTGAAATATAAATATCCCATTTAGAATTTTTTATGTAAAAAAATAAAAAGCATAGAATGGAATATAACACACCATTAAATTATGATATATTAACTATAATAAATAAACAAAATATATGATATATCATTTTTCACACAACAAAATGATATTTTTTGATATATTTCATTACACTGAAGGTATTTTTTGTACTGAAATATTACTACCCTTAACATTATTGCTTCATAGAAAACATTAGAATCCTATGTTCTATAGTATAACTAAATCCTCTAAAATCAATTTTTCATGACCCATACACGGGGCCGGCGTGGCTCGGGCCAGCAGGCAGTGCGGTTCAGCCCGAAGTGGCAGAGACGATTTGGTCAGAGCGCCAAAGGGGAGGTGTAGTTCGTGGATGCCGCAAGTAGCAGGGGAATTTCCTTCATAATTCCTTCGCCACATCACCATGCGAAAGATAATTAAAAAGGAAGGAGGAGGGTCAAGACATATTTATTTGTCCCACACCCTATGCATTTTGGGTGGTAACAGTTGGCTCATAATGGAATGAGAATGATGAACAACAACTCACCCTCCAAAGGAAACATATCCTCAATATTCCTTTTGAATCAAAAGTGGAATATGGAACATAAAAGAAAAAAACCCTACCTTTGATCATTGATCCCCGATGAATTCGCAGGGAAGAAGACGATGTTGTCGTTATTCATTATGTCCACCACACACTTTCAATCTTTATCTCGCTCGTCTATTGTAGTAGACACTCCATGTAGATTAGTGTCCAGGGATGACGTTCTAAGAATATCATTTTCGGCATTTTTCATTGGAAGAACGCATTCTCCGTTCATCGATGGAAGCATTCTCCCATGATCTCATATTCCCAATGCTTCTACAAAATTTCAAATTCCAAGACAAAAGTGATATTATTTCCCCAATTTAATTGTTAGCATAATATTCCAATTTGGGAAATTAATTACATAGCTTGGCGTATTAAGGATGGTGTGTTGCAAACATTAAATTTAGAGGTTCCAAGACGCTTCTCCTCATTAATGAGTGAGATTTGAGATGTTTTATACTCCCCCCATTAATGGGGGGGGTTAGTACCGTGTGGTCCCCACATCGTAATCTCTCACAAGATGCAAGAATCGGGTGGGCCCCACCACTATAACCTCTCAATGGAGGTTAAGGTGTGTTGGTCCCACCTCTAAATTCCATGAGGAGGTTTTGATAAACTAATTAAAATTATGCCACAGACATTATTTTTATTTAAATTCTTTTAAAACCCAAAATCTAACTTTTATTCCTAACTCACTATCGTCGAAGTGTAATTCTCTTTAAGAGAATATCGGCGCTACAAGTTCAATGTTGTCCTCAGATTTCAATTCCAAGCACTAGTTCAAAAGTTATAAATACCCTCTCATACATTTACTGATCTTACCTGAACAAAACGTCATAAATTTATTCCATGCACACTGGGCCTCATAATTAGGCGCCGTAAATTTTCGCGGACTCGTAAAATTCCCATGTATTTTAAAAAAAATCAATAGATGTTTCGAGTCTTTACAAATGTATAAAAATATAAATTAGTATTTATCATATATATATATATGGTTATGAATATTGGTAAACATTCATCACATATAATGTGGGTTTTTATATTCTAATCAATTAAGATAACACTCTTTTCATTGATACAACGTATGCATATAATATTCATAATCATTATATTTAATATTTTTATCGTCCCCCTTGGAAATTTATATAGTTATAAAATTTAGCTTTAAAAATTGATGATATTAAAGATATCATAAAGAGAAAAATTTGAACTTGACAGTATCTCATTCCTTTACAAAGGATTATATGGAATGCGAATTTAGATATAATACCTTTTTTTATTATGGTGTAACGTCACAAAATTATGAAATATAAATAGCCAATTTTGTATTTTTTATGACATGAAATAAAAATCATAGAATGGAATATAACATTACATTAAATTATGATATAATAACTATATTAAATATAAACAATATATAATATATCATTAGTTACACAAAAAAATGAAATTTTGTGATATATTTCATTACACGCAAGGTAGTTTTTACTGAACTATTACTATTATTAAGAAAATTGAAAACTATCTAATTGTAGTTAAAAATGATTTTTATAAATAGAATAAACATTTAAAGGAAACATTATTATTTTATCACATTTATTAGTTATCATTTTATTCTAAATAATGATATTTATTATTTAAAAGACATATAAATTCATTTGGTAATAACTGTATTTTTTCATAAGGATGGGATTGTTTCAACATACACATTGAATTTAAAACATATTTTAACAACTAATTTAAAATATATTTGAAAATATAAAAATTTGTTTTTAAATATTAATAAAAATATTATATTATATAGAAAGTGTTTTATTTTCTCATATGGATTATTATAGGAAAAGTATTATGAAAATATTAAATTTTAATTTAAAATGGCCATTTCATTAAAACAATTCAATGATATGTATTATTAAATTTTTTTATAAATAATAATTAGATACATTATTCATATATTATTATAATCTTTTTAATTTTAATGATTTTTATACTTAATTTATCTATAAAAATTGTAAATCTTTGATCATTTTTAACGTAAAACTCACAATCTTATAACATTAACAATATTATTTTAAATAAATTTATTCCTTTTTGTTTTTTAATTTTTTAAAAATGTAGTACATATTTAATATAATTAGATTTTACATTATTTAATAATTTCAAGAAAAAAAAATTCCCACATTTATTACTCCGATCAGGTATTACTAATAACACTATTTAATATGAAATGAGTTTACATAGTTATTAAACATAGAATATAATTTCTAAGAATGACCTAAAATATTTCCAGAACATATGGGATGAAAATAAATCTAGATTAACCCCTATCGGATAAATTATAGAAAATTATCATGGCATGGTGACATGAAAAAATATGGTGTAATTTACTCTTTCAAAAATTACAATTGTGCCAGTCACTCCACAGAAAAAAGGCATCCCCTCTCATCACTTATTCAATGCTAGAATCCACCTTATAGTAGACAGTTCCTACACACATGACATAAATCCCACCCCCCAATACAATGTTTTTTTAGGATTACCAAAAAACATAAAAATTTATTAGTTTGACCCAAATGAAGATACATGAAGATGTTGTAATGAACTTCATTGAGACCTTTATTTTACATTTTTTCCACAAATCTATTTTAATATAAAAAAATCTATATATAATAACTGTCGTATTTTCCATATAATAGTATTTTTGTAAAAATTTTGATGACATATATAACTCCCATCATCTATTCAATGTGTTATGAAATCTTTATTCAAGTTTATAGATGGCTAATTTTTTCCAAACTGATATCAGTCATTTTTTCATTAACACCACCCATGATTTGATATGACGAAGTTTTTTATAATATATGTGATATTTATAAAATAATTATACCAATATATTAATTTTATCAATTATTACTTTTTACACTTCATTTCTTAATATCCATGATAATGCATCTCATCTGTATGGTGGACATCCTCCTTAAGAATCTATGTGGTTGGTCTTTAAAAAAAATGTTACCTATAAAGTGATATGAGAATGTTTGATTATTCTATCTAAAATAAATTAGTTAATTAAGATATTACTGATATATTTATCAATATATAATTATAATATTTAAATCATTTTCATTACTTTTACACTAAATGATTTGATGATAACGATGTTCTTATACGTGTGGAGTATCAGATTAATGAAACAATACGACTACATTTTCATCGCCACACCACATGGAAAAAAATTGAAATTATATATAAAGAAATATTATCATATATGTTATATTATGATAAATATTTGATATAATATATCACATAACACCTTTCCATAGTTATCATTTAATAATTAAAACATTATTCATGTGCACACAGAACCAACAATCTCTATGATATTAAACTACCTAATTTTAATTGAACAAAAAAATTATGGTTTAAAAAGTGATAATGTTGTAAAAATATTATAATTATGTACTCATTAATAAAGTATAGATGATTTATGTATATAATATTCAATTGAAATTAATCATTAGTGATGGATTAGGCAATAAAATGTTATGCATTTGGAAAAATAATAATCAAAACAATTAAATATTTTTATTGAATAATTAATAAGATGTTATAAAGAGATCATATATGATATTAGAAAAAA
Source organism: Viscum album (assembly GCA_963277665.1). Classification (NCBI taxonomy): domain Eukaryota; kingdom Viridiplantae; phylum Streptophyta; class Magnoliopsida; order Santalales; family Viscaceae; genus Viscum; species Viscum album. The sequence goes on from OY728129.1 coordinate 7,954,457, forward strand.
TTAGTAGGTTATTTTAATCAGTTCATAACAAGTTCAAAACCACTATACATTGCATTAATACCCGTTAAAATAAAAAGGAACCATAACATAAGCTATTACGTCTCAATTTCATTTCATTGAGTCGTATTGTAATTTAATAAAAATAGAAAAGTTTATATTGTTTATATAAAATTCCATAAACATTTAATTTTAATAATATTTTATTATTGTGGATATATTATGTTTAAATTTTAATTATATATCATAACGATATTTTTATTAACTCTTACACATGGTAATGGATTTAAAAACCCGATTTCATTTCAATTTGATATATTGCTCCATCCTTTTATTTGACATTTTAAAGTTTTGTGCGCAATTAATTTTAATATATATTTTATTATTTATAATTTATAATGTGGATTTAATTTCGATAGACATAATTTATACATTAATGAATTCTCATTTCATCATTATGATCATTATAAGGTTTTATTTCTTAATAATGTTCTCACCAAGATTAATTATGTGTTAATTGTCTAATAAAACCCTAATATCTTCTTATCCTGTAGTTTTTAATTTTATTTTCATGTATAATTATTTTTTTGGTAGACTATTGGAATTAAAATATAGAGAAACTATTTTAAATAAAAATTGATTTTATTTCATAATTCAGTAGAAAATATTTTTTCTTCCAAAAATATATTTTATAAAATGTTTTTAGACATTTAAAATTATTTATAAGTGGATATTGTTCTGATATTGACTCTAATAAAAAACTCAATATAATCTATTTTCCATTTCAAAAAAATGAATTTTTGTATTTTATTAAAAATGTGAATGTAATGTTCTTATGGTTAGGTGAGAGTGGAACTGTCTTAACCATTTTATAATACAAAAGTAATATTATTTTTAAAATTTACATCATGTAAAAAATTAATCATCGTCATGAATCTCATATAATTTATGAATCTATTACTTGTTTTTGAGATAATTTTGAAGAAATTGTTTGTAAAAGATAATTTCAAAGAGTAATTTTTACTTTTTTTAAATAGAATTTATATTTTCAACATTTAATAATTCAATGATATATTCATTTATATTAATAAATATAAAAAACATTTATTTTGACTACAGAGTGTATGTGTTTGTATTGTCCTAATAATTTTCCAGATACTATACTATTTTGCTATCAATGGAAATTTCTCACATTCATTTCCATGTTTAATGATGTTTTCATCCACTTACAATGGAAATATTAAATTTCTTATCATAATTAGAAATTAACATTACCCTAAATGCCTATATTTTTATTATGGATATTTTCATTTCCTAAATAGTATCTCATTTTCCCATATATTTTTATTTTTTAAAATTTATTTGATTGAATTAGAAAGCATTAATAAATATATATCAACTAATCAATATGGATTTTTTTGAAGGCATATTTATTAATGAATTAAATAGATAATTGCATATATAATCAATTCACTAGACCTGAAGTGATAGGTGGGTCTTGGCATTATATATCCTTCAAAATCTTGAGTAGGTCTTTTGAAAAAATACATCACCCTACAATTAAAAAGAATAATAATTGTATCCTAAAAAATATTATTATATTTCATGATATTAGTGGTAATATATTATTGATACATAATTTCCAATAATTAAGAATTACAATCATTCATAATTTAGTAATTATTTACATTCGTATTTTCAGTATGACAAAAATCGATGGATAAATTTCATTCTTTGTTTATTGAATAAATAGAAAGTGTTTTTAGTTATTTAAGCCCAAATTTTTATTATTTTTTTAAGTTATTATAATAATGTTATTGATTAAAGGGAATATGATTTCAGTTATTCAGAATTCCCTATTGAATATTCCTTTTCAAATTATAGTGGTCATGTTATTGATTAACTATAACAGGTTAAATATTATTTACCATTCCTTAATGATTAATATCCATGATATTTTCTATTTATATTATATATTGATTCACATTCGTATAATTTTATTTATTATATGTTTTTTTTGTTTTTTTGTTTACATTAATATGTTGATTAATATTATTGATTCACGATATTTTTTTTTGCAAATAACCCTAACTATGAATTTTTTATCATCGTTATTTTATTTTTTTCCCAAGATTTATAGAAAATGATTTTGACTGATATACATTGATACCCAAAAAGGATTATATTTCTTCTCAAAATAATTATTCTGTAATTTTTGTATTAAAATGTAATACATGACTCACATATGTATCCAGTTTACTGAGACTACAATAATAATTATCCCATAGAGTAATGTATCCTTTTATCTTAATACATTGTAACTATATCATGCACCATATCTACGATTCTGGTCTTAGGGTCACTATAAATTTCATTATAGAAAGTATTGTAGTAATCATGATAACTTTTTTAATGAGAAACTAGATTATAGAACATAAAAATATCATTATATTTGAGGACCATTATATAATAATATGTTAAATTTTTTATGTTATAAATAATGTGGTTTTTAAAGTCAATAGATATATTTTTGGATACTATAATGTCACGTAGTTATAGAAAAAATGTACAAATGTGTAATAACTCAATAAAATTGAGTATCATGCAGGACTTACATGGTACACAATAATAGCCCTTTACACACCACTAATATTCATTTTTATTGGCTATGAATAGGATAATTCGAATTTTTAAAAAAAAATATTTAAAAAATATTTGATTAGATGATGAAAATTAATGGCTTAGGTCAACCACTGGACCATGTAATGAATGTTATAGGATTGAAATGGATAATGTATTTATGAATGGTTCTTATATTTAAAAATAGAGTGAGAATTTTATTTAATGGTTAATTTTAATTCTTGTATTCCCATAATATTTTTTAGATAATCAGATTAATACAATTTCAAATAAGGAAGATTCATGCACCGAGTGGCAACCAATTATACCTGGAATGGTCGTGGGTCTTGAACCTGTGACCAAAAGACGATAAGGGTTTATCACAAACCACTCAACTATGTAAAATTCTGGTGAATATTTTATTAGTTAATTTTTTTTAAAATAATTATTTTTTATGACCAAGTTGTGTTACTTTATCAGAATATAAATTAATATTATATTTGCTAAATATTTATAAATATATTTTATTTTTAGAATATATTGATATTGAAGGAAATAGTTGTGCAAAATTTATTTATAATATTAAATGTTAAAAGGGATTTTTAGTAATTCGATCACATAAAAATTATTTTATGATATTCAATTCTTGGAGAAAGAGATGAATAAGAAGTTAACAAAAATAGAACAAAAGGATGAACTTATTATAATGAAATTTAAGTTTATCAAATAATTTACATTCATTATATTCAAAATCAAATAATGAAATCCTCATCTTTAAGAATATGATCCTAATTTTTTTAAATTCATAAATTATGAATTTGATTGTCATTTAAATCACCACATATATATGTTTTTTGTCCCTTAACATTATATTTATCACTAAATTTTTTATGATTAATGAATTTATTAACTCCTTATAATTATTTACACTTTTACTCTATGTATATACCTTCACATAAAACTAATGTCATATTATGTATAAACATATATATGGTATTCCATAATACCATTTTACTTTATTTTACCTCTTATTAGGATGATATTTTATCGTCAATATTTTTATGTGGGTTTTTAAAAAAAATAACAAATTTCGAACCCTTTATTTCCTATACAATGTTTAAATTATGTGGACACTGTTTATTTCGTGTGTGGAGTATGTAAAAAATAGAAATATTATAATATGAATATTATATTCGATAGCGTGTGTGACACACAACACCAAGAATAAAAAGTGATATAACATCCTAATACATTAGGACATTTTAATTATTTTAAATAAATTGAATCAATGATAGGGTTTGTGTTACATCCAACAATGATTTTGTTTGTTTGATTCCAATAAGCATGATTTAATGAATTAGTGTATACTATTACTATTCTTTTTTTAAATTGATAATAATCCATGTACTGACCTGATCCCAACAACTTAGATCTAATTCAAACTACCGTTATATTAGATTAAGATATATGGATTTTAATCCCAATGGACCGATCCATTTAGTATTCAGGGTAAAATAGACATAAAAAAGATTTAAATAATATAATTGAAGACAAAATATATACCATAATTTTTTTCTTTTCAAAAATAACATTATTCCCTATTAGATTACAATTTAATGTATTTCTTGGAACAATTCATTGATTATACGGTAATGGAAGAAAAATAAGGGTTATATAAAATTCTCAATGTTGTTTATGTACTTTATAATATAATATAAATAAATAAGAATAGTTAATATATCAAGGAAAATAACTGAACACACATAAAATATAAATGTCAATATAATGAAAAATAAACAAGTTAATGTATATAATAGATGACAAATTCCATTTATGTGATATGATAAGGAATATTAAATATGATATTGTGAATAACTAAACACACATTCAATTTTATACGTAATATGAACATATAATGCATCCATATATATTATAAAAGTACAAATATCATGTATATTAATAAATAAATTCTTAATAAATGAAATTATTAATTATTTTATGTAATGTTCGAGGTAAAATAAATCCATTACCATCAGAATAAATTCTCATAGATGTTTAAAAGTACAGGGTAAATGCCCATTATATCATTCTGACTCATAATAATACTGATTAATCGAGGTTATTTGATTAACTATCCCTCACCCATGTCTTCATGTAAAACTAATAGCTATATTTTGAATAAATTATCAAATTAATGGATTATATAAATGGTCATCAAATATCTTTATTGAGTAAGAGGTGCATTTTTATTAATATTTTACTGGTCCATTAAATAACTTCTAAACTAAACACCATATGAATATATGGAGTAAAATTTATGAAATAATGTGATGAAATGTATAATTATATGTATATTTAATATAAATGTAGTGAAAAAGAAAAATTATCATATGATAGTGTATGTTTTAGGAATATAATAGCAATCCCAAAAGAAGGTGAGACTGTTTAATGACGTTTACCATGTGGTATTTTTTAGTCAAATACCATTTGATTAGATAATTAAAATTAAAACACAAAAGTCTATTAATTATGATTTAATAATGATATTAAATGTTATTTTGGAGGTATTACTCCATTTAAAATGGGATTGGGGAATAAAAATAAATAAGTATCAATGGAATGTAAATTGAGATGAAATCTATAAAAGTATTAAAATTTTTGATTAAATGTGTTTTATTTTCATGAATAGTGGGTTTGTGCATGTTTTTAACTTATACTAGAACCATATAAATATTTATCATATCATATATGATCCCATTAAAATATATTTTCACTCTTTAATTATTAATCATTCATTATTAATGTTCTATTTGGTGTTAATTACTTTGTTTTATCATACTTGTGTCATCATGAATGATCTTGTTCATGTGTATATTATATTGTAAAATAATATACTGAATAATAAAAATTTCACAATTATAATATTTTACATTAATTTTAACTTTTATAACTAATCATGAAAATGTTTATGGAAAATGTTTTATGTTATGACCATGGAGATAGAAGGCCATCTATATGCATGAGTGCCATTATCATTTTTTGTTGATAAATATAAAAAGCAGAGAAGTAAAATCATATATTCCATTAATGATCTTAATAGAATATATATATATATTAATATATATATATATATCATTACTTTTTGGGTTATGAAAATAGAGTCAAAATGATTCTTAATTGAGTTAGTCCACACATACATGAATGATGTTACAATCAATCATCTAGTAGAAAAAACGAATATGGTATATATATATATATATATTATTTTAATAATGTTAAATATTTCATAAATATTTTAACTATTTCATGTATATAACATATAATAATTAAACATTCAAATAAAATATACCATTTAATGCTTTATTGAATGACGAACCACTTCACTTCGTGAGGAGGTAGTCCACCGTACAAATATATGACTATTCGGTAATATAATTTATGGATTTGGGGAGGGATATGGGTTCATAATTTATTAAAATGAAATAAAATTTTATATAATATAATATTTTTTATATATTCATGGGTTAATAATAAATTAATTAAGTGGAGAATTAATCAAAATAATGGCGCTTGATGAAGAAAATTATTTTTTATTTGGGAATATTTTTTTAGTTTTAACTAAACCCCAAATAAATCAGATTTATACCAAAAATAATTATTTTATGATGATTGTGGATTGGATGCTTTGATGTTATTAATGAAGGTAACTTATGAACTAAAATTATTTTCTATTGTGATGAATATGGTAGAGGGGGGGTCCATTTAAAACTGGGGGAGTAGACATACAATGAATTTTTGAAATGTTGTTATGTATATCAATGCTTTTACCAAACAAAATTCATAAATAAAGAACGAAATTATATAAATCAAGGCTCTAGTTCAAAATATGTTCATCCAATGAAATTTTTACTTGTATTTTGTAATTTTTACTCAATATAATATAAAACTAAAAAACTCAGAAAACTTGTTTTCATTATAATCAATATAATCAACAGTAACTGTTTCTCTTGTAATTATTGTAAAAAACTTATTGTATTGTCTTATTAATTATAAATTAATTTTGTTTTAAATAATTAATTAATTATTAGTAATTCGTTTCACATAAGTTGAAAAATGTAATTTAAAATTTATCTCTTAAATGTGGTGAGAAACTTGGGTTATAAAGTGAAATTGCTCAAATGATAACATGGTAATTATATTGAATTTAAATATTAAATTGATTTTACAAAAAAATTTATTAATATTTGAATTAATGGACATAATAAACTTTTAAAAGAACAATAAATTTAATTTAATCTTATTTATAATTTAAACCAAAGTACTGTTTTCAATTTAAATTTAATATTTTTAATTTTTCATTAAAATTATTAAACATCATAGACAAAATTAAAACCATCAACATAATAAAATATTAAGAATTTTTACATATAAAATGAAGTTTATTTTTATATATTTAATTAATATAACTTTAAAATATTAGTTTTTAGAAAAGTGCGCCATTAAATGGTGAAAATACTACCTTCGAAAAAATAAAATTGTTTTTGTGTATAAATAGATTGGTTCTTATCATATGAATGTCAATATATTAGAAGAATATTAGAACATTTAGTGAAATATATGATGTATAAATCTCATTATGATTAATAAATATTATTAATTTCTTAATTTATTTATTATTAAATGTATTTTGGTGGAATAAAAATAAGTCTTTTTATAATATAATCTCATTTATGGCCAATGTGTATTAATATCCATTTCTAATTAACAAGAATCATATGAATTAACAGTATATTTTTCTAAAACATATATTTAAATAATACTGATAATCCAATTGATAATCTCTAATTTAATGGAAAGGATATATTTTTCCTATAAAATTTAAATGAAATGTATTTTGTAAAAAACATCTTCTGTATAATAAAATCTATCAAGGAAAATCACAATTTCTTATAACCCATGCTCATCTAAATGTTAATTAATTTAAAGAAATATAATATATTATTATGAATATCAAATATCCAAATAACCTAATAAAATATATATTAAATACAATTAAACTACCATAATTCAACTACCAAAAGGGGTGTAAAAATTATTGTAGTAGATGACTCGTTTCATATATTCACCCAAAAAATTATTATAGTAATATGACAACCTAAAATATAAAATTGTTCTGGTTTCCATGATATACCTCTTTTAAAAAGGATCCTGCACATGTTTTGATTATCTATGAACATGTAGTACATTTAAATTAAAATGATTTTCATAATAAAAGACAATAAAATAAATAGAGAGTAACCATGGAACATTCATAGTTATCAAATTCATATCAATAAATTAAAATTTAGATTATGACACAATACAGTGTGATGTCCAATTATATCATAAAAAATATTTTATAGATGATTAAATATCATATAACCCTACTTCAAATGTCGGAACATTTTTAATATAATTTTAAACTAATCGTTAAATAAATACATGATGGGATTGGAAAAAATTTATAGAACCCAATGTTACTTATGTAACGATGGATAGCCCATCTATATAGATAATTACTCATAATATGATCTTAGGAAAACTATGAAAATAATTGTAAACTAAAGGCTTTAAAGGCCAACTATAGACCCTCATCCTTATAAGAGTGTGAAGTTCACATGTATAGTTTTGAATTGATTTTTTTATATATATTAGACTATTTATACACATCCCTATGAAAAAATGTATATTTTTATGAATATAGGGTTTTTGGATGTCAAATAACCTATAATTCACCTAATTTTAAGTAGATTAAAAGTTATATACGGTTTCTTACATGAGGTTATTTTTCATTTTATCATCCATCCCATCTCTACTGATGAAATCCATACGATCATTAATTTTCATTTAAGTGTTATGGATGACACAAAACATGTAAACTGAATAACCCGATGATCTTGGGGAGACTCACATCCCCAAAAAGGCGTTTCACATTCTCCTCAAACCTCAAGAAATGATAATAGACATAAATATGGGTTTTTCTATATATTTTTAGATGATCGTGCATAAGTATACAAAGTTTTCATATTCTCCATAGGAGTTGTTATTCTGATGGGGGTATATAGTGTACCCCGAATTTACCCATACTTGATAATGGATAAACATTTCTTTAACAATAAAACATATATAATTCATTAATAATGAGCATCCAAATGTTTTTTGTCCTCCATTCAAGGGTGTCATTAAAAAAATGGTACTGTTCAAGATCATCTACACAGCCTATCTTGAAATAATATCATTTTTTTTAAAATGCATTATGAAATTATACATTTTCATTTCTATCATATCAGGTGGATCATTTAAACTATGTATAATAGGGTTATCCAGCTGAAAATAATGTCCAGAAATATTAGATTAGATTTCATGTAGACCATCAACAATGTATTGTCCTTTATATCATTAATATATTGGTTAATTGATGACCAAACAGATGTGGGTATTCATCCTGAAATATCATTATGAACCATCATGATCAAAAAATAACAATTAAATTATTCTGATTTAAAAAATTTCTAAATAAATTTATTAAATAGATATTCACTATAAAACCCCACAATATCGAAGGGTTAATTGACTAAATGATCAATCATATCTCAGTAGGGTGAATAATTATTTTCAAGAGTCTTCCCACGTTGAACAACATAATTAGGACATTAATATATATAATGTTAACTATGAATATTTTTTAATAATCTAAGGAATAATTAAAAATTAATATTAATTACAAAATATAAAATATTTTATTATAATACATATTTTTCTAAATTAATAAAATTATTTGAAATATTTATATATGTACTTTTTTGACATTGATTTATGGGTGTGACTAATAATTGTATATCCTCTTTATTTAATGAAAGGTAACATGAGAATAATACATTGGATAACTTTAACAGGGTTTTAACCATCATTTTAAACTATCTTGTGAATGGTCTAGATAATTTAGCTATATTGATGAATGATATCATGATGCCCAATAATTAATATTTTACATAATTTAGAGTTCAATTATTATTATTATATATTAATTTCTAACATTTATATTGTATTTGGGTGCATTTAATTATAATTTAATTTTTCAAATGGAACTTGGATTCACTTATTCACATTACAACATTTATTTTACCTTGTGTAATAATGATAGTGATGTTATTAATTAAATTAAATGAGAGTTTTTTTACATAAAATTAATGATTTATTATTCATTATTAATTCATTATATCTTAGACAATATGTAACTTTTTGAGTATTTGTTCCAACCAATATTTTTTTATGTTTATTGTGACATAAATACATATTATATAAACGTGTTCAATGATACAAATTTTTTTCGTAATTAATATTTATTATTTTTTGAGAATGTAAAATATGATATCATATATATTTCTAGTTTAACAAAACATAAAAATGAATTTTTCTTTTGGGATATAACACCTTGTATATTTGACAATTTAATAATAATGATACCATATTCAAGTTATTGGAGACATGGTAATTATAAATTTATTTATTATAAAATATTAAGGAATCCATAGAGGATATGAAATGAAATAAATCATTAGAGTTTGAGACATTATAGAATTAATTATGTAATAAAATTTTATAGGTTTTATAAGGAGTTCTTTATTCATAATGTGAAATTTCTTTTAAAAGGGATATTTTATAATTAACAGCAATGTTATATTTAATACATGATCTTTTTTTATTTGTATTTTACAAGGAATTTTGATGGAAGCATTCATATTTATCTGAGTCAATAGATGATCATGATGGTCTCTTCCATGAAGTCAACATTGACATGTACTTTATATTTATTAGAAATTATACCTAGAAAATACCTTATATTAATTCTTGGGACAGATTGGGTGTCTATTTTTGTTATTTATTGAAAAATGGTAATATTTATGATAGAGAAAATCCATGAAAAATGAATAGGTGAAATGAATTGTTGCCTCTTAATTAGTGTGATCGTTGGGTTATACTATATATGAAAGAGTATATTGTATTCCTATTGTTTTCATCATTATGTATTCATGTATGTGAATGATCGTTTCCTCAATTTTAGATTATTTAGATTAATTTTGGATTTATTGAAAATACTCCCTTATAGTAGTACATTTATATACATTATGATGGACAATAAATATTTATGAAATTATTAAAAAATATTGAGTTTTTACTCACCACATACCTTTATGAATATATTTAAATCATGAATGAACATATAACATATGTTGTAACACAAGAATAATTTATGGATTTGAGAAATTTGAAAAAGGTGCTGAAATTATTTTGTGAAATATATTAGGAATTATGTCTAATTGATGTTTACATGTATAATTAATATCAGGTTTTTATTTTTTACACATTTACTTATTATGAATAATTATGGACGTGGAGAAAATATAAAATAATGGGATTCAATTTGAATTGATTTTATTGTCATATTTTGTTGTTCCAGAGTCCGATTATTATGAATATATTTTCATATTTTTAATCTTTTCATGGTGATTTTTGAGTGATTTTTAAAAAAATGATTTTCTACATGAATATTAATTGTGAATGACATATTTTGAGAATTTTATATATTAAATGAAATAATAAAATCATTTCAAATTTTTTGAGGTTACTCATGTACAATAACACACTTCATTTAACGATTTTCCAATATAATTGTGATTTATAAAATATTGTTTTTGGTTAGTATCATGTATAAATACCTAATATAAAAAAGTTGGGACTTTCTCATAAAATAGAAGTAATATTATATGGTTAATAATTTACGAATGATTTAATTTTAAACTAGTGGAATATATTCATAGTCTTTCGTGAAAATGAGAACTTGTTAGATGTCCCATGAAATCCTAAAATAGAAATCAGAATATTCTCAATGTCAGGTTTCATTTATTTTATAATGTCACTAACTCATATATAATCTTGAACACTTTTATAAACATATATAGTGGTTATATATATTGATCTTATCCCTAATTCCTAAATACTTTTTGAGAAACAAATCACCCTGAATTGTATAAAAATTTATTAGAGAGAAAAAATAAAATCTATATAATTAAATTTAATCTTAAAATAATATACATTACAATAAAATTTTCCAATAAAATGGGAATATAAACAAAATATATTTGATAGCCTCTTTTTATCATCATATAATTACATGGTTAAGCCAAAATAATTTAATGAATTTAAATTCTCAATTGAGTCCGTGTATTAATGAACCTAATTTTTTTCCAAAAATATATAAACCCAGATTTATTTTCCAAATTTATCTTAATATAATATATTTTTCTGTTGGGTTGTAATAAATGTCTCGAGAAAATATATAATAATGGTCTCATTTTATTTTATATAAATAATCATCATTGATAAAATATTTTATATGAGTGAATTTTGTTTGATGATTTTAGAAAATCCAAAATAATGTATTCCTTCAACTGATTATATTTGAATATAGTGTTTGACAAAGAGATCCTCATTTGGGAAGCATGACTGAGTATAATATTAATGTTTAATTTATAAAATTATAAATTATAGATAATGTTTTATATAAAATTATTAAATAAAAAATATAACATTATATTACACAGATGATATTCAATTTTATATTTTCACATTATAAAAAAATATAATAAATAATAAATAATAAATATTATTATACACAAGATATTTATAAAATATAAAATTCCACAACATTGAATTTATTTATATTATCATCTTAAATTATAGTATACAAATATTATAGGATTATGTTATTTAGAGGTTAAAATTTCACTTATTATTCTACATATGTATAGTAGAATGAATTTACATTGTGTTATTTTGTATTAATAACACAATTTTGTATAAATTTGAATCAAAATTAATTTATATAAAAAATAGGTTTTAAAAATACAGTTTCCTCCTTATAATAAATCATATTTATCTTTAAATATTACATGATAATAATTTAATTTTATTTTTATAATTTGTGTAAAAATAAAAAAGGTTTTATACCACCACTTAGAGATAGTTGTTCATGTCACATATTAAAATATATTATATGCTAATTAAATAACAACGATAGTAGAAACTATTTTTTTGTTCATGTGTAAGTGGTTTTTGAAAAAATTTCATTATTTGTTTAAAAAAATATATAGAAATAAAATAATATAAATTTATATGTGAAAATAAAAATTGTTGTAATACATTAATATAATTTCTTGTCTATCCCTCTATATTCAATATATATATATATATACATAGGTAATTAAATTTTTTTAATTCATCTAAACCAATGTGTATTAAATTCATGTATAATAAAATTTACTATTTGATTTATAATATGTGTAAATATAATAATTTTTCTATATTTCCTGTCTGGGGTAGATGATTTTATCACATGACAAGTGATTAATTATTAGATCATCCCCGTGATGGAAATTTGAGTGATTGAAATATTTATAAATCCATGCGTGTTATTTGAATATGTCATAATTATCTAATGTATAATTTGGAAAATATTTTTTTTAGTGACACATACATTAGTAATATTATTTTTTTGGTTCGTATCTCATGAAACACATGATATAGTAAAAATCAAATAATAATTTAACTACAAAAAAAGTAAACATTTTGAATGATGTGAAAACTATAATGACACAAATAATATATAGTAATGAGTTTAGATTAAAATAATATAAAAACCATCAAAAATAAGTTAGAATAATATTGATTATTTGATATATACCCCCCACCCCCACACTAATTATATTTCCATATCCCTTCTATCCCATTATAATTTGATATATCCTAATGTCCGAAAAACATGATCATTAAAAGGATTATGTCTCAGAAACCCAATTCAATTCCCCAACCCCATTTCTATGAAGAATACTAAAAAAAAATTTCCACCTTCTATAATAATCTGTTCAAAAGAACCATATTTATTTTCATACATTGCTAAAATTATATAAATAGTTTTATTATAGGTTTATAAATCGACACAAAAATAATAAATGGGGATGTCAAGGGTTGAATCCATGACTATAACGTTATATAATAGTAGTCTTAATATCAAGGGTATAATATGGACCATGAAAAAAGAAAAAAAAAGAATAATAATAACAATAATATTATAGGTAAAAATGATTATAATTTAGAAATCCATATCCACTGATGAACTCTAGTTGGTTGATCCACATCAATCACCATAAGAAATATACTGAACCTACATAACCAGTTTTTATAAAATAAAAACTTCTAAAAGCCTTGTTTTATAAAAGATTAAATACTACTGAATAATAGGTACAATGTCATGTTGTCCCAAGTCCAAAAAAGGTAAAACACCCTTATTTTGGATCTAACACATATTTTATTAGGCTTGGTTTTATGTAACCCTATCCATGTTCACCCCTACCAATCAATTAATTCCCACTGACCATGCTAAATAATTACTATATCCTATTCCCTTAAATATTTCTCTCTCATACCCCCATTCTATATAAACCCACCACATGCATAGACACATGATCATGTTGGAATATATGTTTCCAAATATAACTAGATTTTATATTTCATGGATGTAGATATAATTTATTACAATAATGATCTTAATAGATGAGTATAATCATCCACTGTCATATTCAAAAAAATTAAATGAAAAACATAAGACTGTTAATTTGAACTCAAAGACAATACATCCTACTTGATTAATAGATTTTTCTGTTAATAAGAAAAAAACTTTCACACACAAATATTTTGGAAATTATCAAATAGAATCCATCAATGATTATTTCAAAATAAATTCAATAATTCAATAAGTTCTATTAAATATTATAGAATATTGATAGATATTTTTACTAATTTTTTTTAAACATTAATCGTTGTTGTGTCTACCAATTATACAATTCATACAACAACATAATGATTATAAATCGTTTTTCCATTAATATATGATAAGAAGTATATTATATTAAGAGAAATATTCTATTAAAAATCCCAAAACCTATTATGAAAATTCCACCAATACAAACAGGGCATGTATAACTAAGATATCCTATATCAATAATTAGATTGTTTTATTATGTAATTGTTAAAATATTTTTAATATACTGGAGAGACATATATTTATTATTAGTGTGTTAATTACAATTATTTATAATAATAGTTAATTATCATGATATTTATTCATTTATCTAGTTAGGATAATTATAATTTCGTTTTGATTTCAAGGAAATTATTAAAAAAGGTATCCCTAATTGATATTTTTTGCATTAAATCTCAAAATATTACAAGTTATCCAGCTATGTTAAAATTAGACTATAAGAGTAACTAAATTAAAAATAAATAATTTCTCACTATGACATAGGTTCATCAAATACATTATAAAATAAAACAGGATATATTATATAGGTATATACATTATATTAAAATTAGATATTTAATTCATGTTTTTCATGTAGAATGTTTATTCATATAATGTCTGTTTTCAGTTTTTTTGATGCCTAACATAAAATGATGATAATAAATATAATCAAGTCACCAAATCCAATTTTTTTCCCAAAAAATGGGAATCTATTCATCCAATATATAAAAAATTTATTAATTTTGGTCTATGGATGAATTTATTTTTAGAAGTATTAATTTTCATTTATGGTCTATAAATTGAATATTGATAATCTATATATAATATATGTTTTTGTTGAAGAATACCATTATAAAATAACCCAATATTTCTATAATGTATTTATAAAAATATCAATAAACAATTTATTCACATTAATAGCCTAAAATTTGTCCCTCCTATAACAAAATTATATTTATATAATAATAAATGGATGTATTGGACATGATTTATGTGAATGTATATCCTTATAAAAAATAGAAAATAATCAATTAATTAGATCTATATAATTTGGTTGGATATTGAAAATATAAATATTTTATGTAAGGAATCTGATATTAAAAATAAAAAATTATTTTATTCATAATAGTAAAAGGAAGCTATAAACAATTCCACATTAGTACCAAACATATAATTTTTCCGCTTTTGAACATTAATATAAATTTAGAATTATACATGATGAAAAATGTAAATTATTAGTTACTTTAATATATATATATGGTTACAGATATTGGTAAAATTTAATTTCATATAAAGAGGTTTTTTGTATTCGAATAAATTAGGATAATATTCTATTATCTAACACAACATCTGTATATAAAATTCATAATCCTTATCTTTAATATTTTGATCACCCCCATGAAAATTTATATTGGTATAAAATCCTAATATAATAGTATATGAGTTAAATGATATCATAATGAAAAAAATTACAACAGGATATGGTCTCATTTTTTTATAAATGCTTACAAGAAATGCTAATTTAGAGATAGTACCTTATATGTATTGATCTTGGTGTAACGCCAAAATATTTTGAAATATAAATATCACTTTTTTTAGTTTTTATGACACATAATAACAAGAATATAAGTAAATATACATCCCAATAAATTATGAAATATTAACTTTATTAAATAAACAAAATATATGATATTTCATTAGTTACACATCAGAATGATTTTTCTGATATATTTCATTACACAGAAGACTATATTTTACTGAACTGTTAATATTATTATTAAAATTGATAACTATCTAATAGTAGTAAAAATGTAAGTTATAAATAGTATTAACTATCAAATGAAACTTTATAATTATACCACGTTTATTAGTTATATTTTTATCTAAATAAATATATGAATCATTTAAAAGATAAAACAATTCATTTTTTAAAAACTATATTTTATTCGAAAAGATGGATTTGTTTCACCATTCACATTGAATTAAAACATATTTTAACAAATCAATGATATTAAATTCAAAATTATTAAAATAGTTATTTAAATATTAACACAAATATTATATTATATATAATATTCTGTACTTTTTTGTATTATATTTGGTTAAAGACTAAAACATACTAAATTATAATTTAAAATTGAAATTTCATTTAAATAATATTTAATGATATTTAATATTTTAAAATGGTTTTAAATTATTATTAGACAAATTATACTTATATAAAAATTATTATTTATAATTTTAATGATTTTTATATTTAATTTTGGTATATAAAATTGTAAACCTTTGATCATTTTTACATTAAAAATTCAATTTCATGTTACATAAGATCGATTATTTGAGATAAAATTACTCCATCTATGATTGATAAATTTAAAAAATGGATTCCATATTTTATATAATAATAATTAACATTCTCTAATAAGTTCAGCTAAATTTTTTTCATATATATTAATGAAATCAGGTAAAATTAATTATTGTGTTTAATATAAAAATTAGTTTACATGGTCATTAAACATAGTGTATAATTTCTAAAAATGACCTAAAACATTTATAGAACACATGGGATGAAAATATACCTAGATTAACCCCACTAGGATAAATTTTCAAATATTATCATGCCAAGGTGACATGAAAAAAGTTTGGTGGAATTATTTCATTCCAGAAATTACAATTGTGACACTCACCCCAATTAAAAAAGGTGACCCCTCTCATCACTTATTCACTGCTAAAAACCACATTGGATTAGATAGTTCCTACTAAAATAACATAAAAATATCCCTCCACAAATACAATATGTTTTTTTAGTATTACAACAAACATAGAAATTGTTTAGTTTGTCCCAAATGAAGATTCCTGAAAATGATGTAATGCACATCATTGAGCACATTTATTTTGAATAGTTTTCCACAGAAAAAAGTTAATATTAAAACATGATGATATAATATCCTTTATATTTATTATATACTATGATTTTTTATAAATTTTGGGGACATATATACATCTCATCATCAATTAAATTTGTTATGAAATCATCATTACTTCCTCTCGAACTAATATCCTTATTTTTTGCATTAACACCTCCCATAATTATTTATAACGATAAATTTAAATTATATATGTTATATTTATAACATAATTATACCTATATATTAATTATATCATATAATCTTTTTTTACATTCCATTTCTTTATATCCATGATAATTCCTCTCATGTCAATGGTGGACTGCCACCTTTGGATGATATGTGGTTCATCTTTCACAAAAATGATACATATAAAGTTATTTGGGTATGTTTAATTATTACATGTAATATTAATTATATTATTATGATATTATTTAAATATTTATCATTATATAAAATTAATGTATAAATCATTTTCTTCACTTTTAATCTAAATGATTTGATGATAATAATGTTACAATACGTTTGGAGTATTATATTAATGAAACAATGTGACTCCATTTTCATTGCCAAGCCACATGATTGAAAAATGAAAATATAAATATAAAAATATTATATTTGTTATTTTATGATAAATATAAAATATAACATTTCACAAAACACTTTTCCATCATGATCATTTATGAATGAAAACATTACTCATGTGAAAACACTACCTACCATCTCCATGATCGTAAAGTACCACATTTTAATTTCAATAAAAATGATTTGTTTGAAAAGTATAAATGATATATAAATATTATAATTTGGTACTTGTTAATAATCTGTTTATGATTTACGTATATAATATGAAAAATAAATTATTCATTAGTGATTAAACAAACATTAAAAAGTTGATCATTTATAACAAAAATTATTAAAAAATGAATTATTTTTAATGAATGGGTAATAAAAAATAATAAATATAAAATATATGATATTATAAAAATTAATAGGGTTTTATCATCTGTTCATAACATCATAAAAACAACTATAAATTGTGTTAATAAATATTAAAACAATAAGAACCATAATATACAAGATTACATGTTAATTTCATTTCATTGAGTCGTATTATAATGTAATCAACAAAGACTATATTATATGTTTTATATACAATTACAAGAAAATTTAATATTACTAATATTTTATTATTAAGGGTATTTAATGTTTCAATTTTAATTATATCACATCGGCACATTTTTATTGAAAGTTAACTCACATTATTATATTTAATAACTTAATTTCATTTCAATTTCTTATATTACTCCATCCATTTATTTCACATGATAAAATTATGCGTGCTATTAATTTTAAAATATATTTTCATATTTAAAATTTTTAATGGGGATTCATTTTTGATACATATAATTTATTAATTTTCAATGTTTCATTTCTTCATTATGGTCATTACAGGGGTTTATTTTGTAAAAAAATCATAACTATGATTATTTATTAAATAATTATATGACAATCACATAAAAGTTCATTCTCCTCTAGTTATTAATTTTATTTTCATGTAATATTACCTTTTTTGAACACTTTTTTAATTTAATTATAGAGAATCTATTCTTAAAAAAATTTATTTTATTTCACTATTCGGCGAAAAATATGTTTTCATCCAAAAGGAAATATTCTAAAAATGATTTTCAAAATATAAAATAATTTATAAATGGATATTTTACTCTCTATTTTTTAAAAAAGTTAAAAATAAATAACTTTGCTTTTAAAAAAATGAATTATTGGATTTTACTAAAAATGTGAATGTAATCTTCTTATCATTTTGTGAGTGAGGAAATGTTATAACATTTTTATAGTATAAAATGATTTTTTTTTAATTTTAAAACATGTAAATAATTAACAATAATCATGTATCTCAAATAATTGAATATTTTATTTAATGTATATTGTTGAATTTGAATGAAAATGTTTGTAAAATTAAATTTCAATGAGTATTTTTAAAAATAATTGTTTTTAAATAGAATTTATACTTCAAAAAAATTATTTCATTGATATTATCATTTATATTAATAAATATCAAAACAAATTCATATTTACTCTAGTTTTAATGTTGATATCATGCTTATATCCCCAAGATAGTTAACATTTATTTTTGTCGAAGGAACTTATTCACATTCACAACCTTGTTTCATGTTTTTTTCATTAACATACCCTTCAAATATTCACTTTCATTTTATCATTATAAATTAAAATTACCCTATATATCTATATTTTATATCATAGATATTTTCATTTTATAAATAGTATATCATTTTTACATAGTTTGATTTATATTTAAATTTATTTGATTTATTAGAAAAAAATTAATGAATATATATACATTAAACTATTTCGTTAGGTTTTCTAAGGAATATTTATAAATTATTTAAATAAATCATTGCATATATGATTAATTCATAGGAATTGAACTGATAGGTGGGGTGTGACATTATATATCCTTTTAATGAATTAGTAGGTATATTGTGAAAAAACATAAACCTACCATAAAATTTGTTATTAACTCTAGAATAATATATCTTTTGAGATTTTTGTACAGTAGTGGTATTATTATTTAGATACATGATGTACAATAATTAAGCATTACATTCATTCATAATTCAGTTATTATTTCACCTGGTATTTTAGGTATGAAAAAATCACTAGATAAATATCATTATTGGTTTATTGAATAAATACAATGATTTCTTACTTATTTAAGTCCTAGTAATTATTATTCTTTATATAGTTATTATAATCTTGTTAAAGATTGAATGTAATGTGTTTTTCAGTTATTTACCATTCCCTATTGATTATTCCTTATAAAAATTTTTTGGTGATGTTATTGATTAAATGTAATGCATTTTAGATTATTTACCTTTATGTATTGATTATTATCCAAGGAATTTTAAATTTATATTATATCTGGATTTACCATTATATAATTTTATTTATTATAAATATTTTTTAGTTATTTCCAGTTATATGTTGATTAATAATATTAATTCATGATATATTTTGATGTAAATAACCCTTAATAAGAATTTTTTATCATAATTATTTAATTTCATTACCCCTAGATTCGTGGAAATTGTTTGTGACTAGTATACATTGACACACTAGAAGGATTAAATTTTTTTCTGAAACAAATTATGTTGGATTTTGTGTATTGAAATAAAATGTAGGACTCACATATATAACTATTTTATTAAGACTAAAAAACTATTTATAAAATTGAGTAATGATTCCTTTTATCTTATTATAATGAAATGGTATCATTCACCAACTCTAGGATTCTATTCTTGCGGTCATTATAATTTGTATCAATTCATTTTTAGTAATGAACACATGAACTTGTTTAATGGAAAATAGACAATGTAACAAAACAATATCATTTTATTTGATGTATATTATATAATAACAACCGAATTTTTTTATGTTACAAGTTATGTGGATTTTAAATTCAATACATATATGTTTGGATACTATAAGGTCACATGGTTATATAATAGATGTACAGATGTGTAAAAACTCAAAAAATGGAGCATCATGAATGACTCTTACATTAAATGGAATACAAAAATCGGCCTTAACACAGACTTATTTTTTTTCATTTCCTTGGGATATTCTTAAGACAGATCATTTTAAAAAAAAAAAATATTTGAGTAGATGAGGAAAATCAATGGCTGAGGTCAACCACTAGATCAGGTAATGACTATTGTAGAAATGAAATGGATAATATATTTCTGTATAGTGTTTATATTGAAAAACTGAGTGAGATTTATTTTATGGATAATTATAGATCTATTATTACCATAATATGTTTTTCAGAATCATATTAATACAATTTTGATGAATTAATATTCACATGTTGAGTGATAAATAATAATAATCGGAATGGTTGTGGGTACTGAACACATGAATGAAATATGATATGATATTATCACTAACCACTGGACTATGAAATATTATGAGGGGATATTTAATTAATTAAGCCTTTTTAAAATTAAAAATTTATGATGACCAAGTGATGTTACTTTATTGGATTATAAATTAATTTAATATATTAGGTAAATATTTATATATATATTGTATTTTTAGAATAGATATAGATAGAAGGAAATAGTTTTCACACAATTATTTATTATATGGTATGCAAATAGTGTTTTTTAGTAATTAATGCACATGAAAATTGGTTTGTGATATTCATTTCAATGAGTATGCGATGAATTAGATGTTAATAAAACTAAAACAAAAGGATGAAATTATTATAATAAAATTTAATTGTATCAAAAAAATATAATTCTGTATATTCATAAGAATAAAATGAAATACTCTAATTTAGGAAAATGGTCCTAATAATTTTTTTTACATTCATATTTAATGAAACTAATGGTTATTCATATCATGACATATTTATGATTTTTAGGACGAAAACATTATATTTATCACAAGATTTTTTATAAATAATGAGGATATAACTCCCTATAATTATTTACACATTTCTTCGATGTATATACCTTTACATTAAACTGTTTTTTTGTTTAGCATAAACATAGATATATGTTATTGTATATGACTATTTGACTTCAATTTATCTCTTATTGAAAGGATATTTCATTGTAGGTGTTCTGTTGCTGGTATGTGGTCTGGTGATTAGGGATGAAGACATATTGTTGTTAAGGGAATTAGATGTTCTGGTGGGGTATTGTACAACCATGATGATGGAATGACGAGGAAGGCTCTGTGAGATGGTGGTGACAGAGAGCAGGCGGTTGTCATCGGTGAAGTGGCTGGTGTAAACGATGAATCTGGTGATGATTAAATTATGGTTGTGACGGTGTAGTTATAATGGACGACAAGTTGATGATGGTGGTTCTCGGTGAGGTTTCTCGAGATGCTCAATGACCGTGTTTCCTGTATGAATTTGAAATTTGAAATTTAAATATGGATCTCGAGATTGGTTCTTTATGTAATTCTTTATACGGGTGATTGGAATTGTATCCAGTTTTTTGTGGGATTCCTACTTACACAAAAAATGGCATTTGAAAATGACAAAAAAGAGATTTGGAGTTATGAGGATATTTCATTAAATCTTTTACGATGTGGGTTTTTATCAAAATAAATTATATATTTTAAACCATTGATTTATTATATCATGTTAAAATTATGTGGACATAGTTTATTTTTGGTGGGGGAAATGTCACACCATGTAATATTAAAATATGAATATCATATTTATAGCATGTGTGACACAAAACACCAAGCATAAAATGGAATATATCATAATAAAACATTATGATAAAATCTTTATTTTATATAAAATGAATCAATGATAGAGTTTTCGTTACACACAACAATGATCTTGTTGAAATGATTCCAATACACGTGATAAAAAGTGTTAAGAAATGTTATTACTATTATTATTTATTATTAAAATTATTCTTATAGTGACCATATTCCAACTTACTAGATCTCATTCAAACTATGATTAAATTAACATCTAATATATGGATTTTCTCCTAGAAGGACTGATCCGTTATATATCCATGGTTAAATAGATATATATAACATTTAAGTAATATAATTGAATATAAAATTTATAGGGTAGGCAAAAAATTATACACCAAAATTTTTAATTGAAAATTAATGGGAATAACAATATAATGAAACTTGGACATAAATAAAGAGGGAAGGAATGTAAGGATCCCTTAATAGGTTCTGTGATCCTGAAGGCCATAGAGAGGATTAAGAGAGGATAATTGAAATATTGGGGCACCATGGGAGAATTATAGAGATAGTAGTTCAGTTTTTGTTCATGCTCCGTATGGTTTGAGTGAAAATGAATTTTAGATTGGGTGGGTTTATATAGGAAAAGAGAGGTAATTCTATATTATTTAGTTTTTGGAAACTACACATTAAAAAAAAACCCATTGACCATCCAATGTTTTTCCCAAAGGGGAGTATAAACCATTATTTTATAACGCTAATTTCTTAAATTATTAATTTAGTAGTCTTGCTTATTTGGATTTTAGTCACAGTACCATAGAAACAATTTTAAAAAGTTAAAATATTTAATCTGTCATGGAGGGTCCACTAATCTATTAAAAAATCATTATAAAATCAATGAAACTTCAATATTTTAAATATTATAACATATATATGAATAATATACCTTTTATATTATTTTATTACATCGCCTTTAGGTCATTATGATGTCATAAAACACATTATATATTTAAGTGGTATTTATATTTTATCAAAAAATTAACTCTCTGAAAAAATTATGAAATATTCAATGATAAATAAATTTCCCATCCTAAATTCAAAAAAAATATTCATTTTATTTATATAAATTTTTTAAATATATTAATTTTTAATTTTAAATTAAAAACATGCGTTTATCTAAAATTTATTGGTTTTGACAAAAATATCTACTAAACATTAAAAAAATTACAATTATATTCATAAAAATTATTAAATAATTTTTAATTAATAAAAATTATTTTATTAATAATATTTTATTAATATTTAATTTTATTAAACAAGCCATTTCATCATCAAATTTCTCATTGAAACTAAATATTAACTATTTTTTTTCTTTAAAACACATATGTAATGTCACAACAAATGAAATGAATGTATATTACATAATCTATACAAAAGAAATGTGCATAATCATAGTGATAGGGACTTGTTACATAACCTATGACAACACCTATAAAATCTAAAATGGTAAGGTGTGCGATAGTGACAGACACATGTGGTGACTCAGATAACATCGCCTGGGAGGTAATCTCTATTAGCATCAACATCTCCTATATGAGAATCTGTTCAAGAATAATGTGTTGAAACATATCTTCAGCTAGGCACAGATTGAAGCCCATGTACACTACCTCTTTTTTTGAGCTCTTTTAAATGGGCTTCAAATGGAGAAATTATTCTGGATGAGTCCATCACTTCTTTTGACTGAGTAAAATGGATTCTTTAAAACACTTTATTTATACTAATCATCTGATCAATGTTGAAAATAAATATTAGCAATGACAAAAATTCATAATGGTAATTTAAAATAAAAAAGCAAAAAAACCTTTGAATTGTATATATATTATATAACAATTTTACAAAATAAGACATTTAATTAGATCACAAAGAATTTTCCTTAATAAAATATTGTTTCATTATAGTGTTCTATAACAATTTTTAATTTCTTTATAGTCAATAATAGATCCATTGAAAATATAGCTTGATGGAACCATCATGCACCTTTCATGATTTGTGACTATAGGATAAAGGGATTGTATTACAAAGTAAGTGTCTATATGAGGTATCATGTCATTATAGTATTAACCCCATTAACTATTTGTTCCATGAGGTGCCTGTAGATGATAACATTTTACTATAGGACGCTTTCCCTTTTTCCTCAAGAAAGAGACCTAAAGGGTCCCACAGATAGTGTATCCTGAATCTCAATTAAATAATTTATTATTATATATTATTTAACAACTGGAATAAATATTATTTTCACATGTGGTTTAATAATTATTTAAGTATTCTATATCTCATATATATAGTAACTAGTTATTCCATATAATATTATGAGAGAAGAATATTTTAAAAATATTTATTTTAATTTTAGTTAATATATTAATATTTTTTATTGGGGAATAATGAATCGATCATTATTTAAATTAAAATCTTCATTATTCATGTCCTAATAAATATTTTGGTGGAATGGAGGAATTATTTTAATTTTCTTTAGTACAAATGATTCATTTTGAATATTATTTTATTAGATAACATCTAATTTTAGTCAAAAGGTTAGTTCACGTTGAGAAATATTATTATCATCGTTATTATTATTTCCCAAGGTGTTCCTGGTAGATCTAATAAATAATATACAGAAATTTTGAAATTAATTTTTTCACCATAGAAATATATAAACCCATTTATTGTATTTTCTTTAAGATCTAATTCATTTTTTGGTTGTGCACAAAATATTTGGATAATCCTCCCAAACCATATAGAGCTCACTTCTCCAAGAGCGCTCTCATGAATAGAGAGTATTGTTACTCAACCTCCCACCCTTAATTCAAGAGATATATAGGAGAAACCATTGAATTTGGCTCCCATGGTTATCAAGGAAGGATGATTCTAGTGATGGGATCTACTGTGATGGAACATGGGGATTCCTACTGTGACATTATTTGAATTGTGAAACAAGTGTGGATCACTGTTGGTGGGAATCATCTCATTATTCTGATAATGAAACAATAAGTGAATTCAAATATATTTTTTGGCCTATAAATGATTAAATAGTATCAAAGAGATAATTTTTTAATTAATTAAATTATTTATAAAGAATATTTCATGATTCTATTATGGTACCACCATGATTTCAGTTGTCTTCTTTTTATTAAATTCAGTTGAACATTGTGTTTATGAACGTGTAGATCTCATCTTGATCAATGATAATGGAAAAAATATGATAGTAAAGAAACATTCAACAATTTATCTATGCTCAAATCCTACATGTGGTATCTGAGTGGTCCCACAATTATTTCTAATTATTTAATGATCTTTGATATATTTACACTATTATAATATAGTATTCATTTCATATTTAATCATCATTTGAATCTGAATAGTGAGATCTGCCTATTTCATATTCTTTTCTAATACATCTAATAAAAATGAGTTATATAATGAATAAAATAATATCATATACCTCATTCATAGGTACTGAATATTCTAGCCAAATAAAGAAGAATACAGGTATTGTAACCGATGTAACACATCATGTACTTTGTTAAATGCTCCCAAATTTAATTGTGTAGTTAATCCCTGGATGTGAATTGATGACACAAAATTTATTTAATTATTATAATACCTATTTAATTGGATTGTATTGTAAATTTTAATGTAGAGTAAATATTTTTTAGGTGACATCCACGATCTGTAGTCCCTTTGATTCACAGATGGACAATGTATTTCACACCCGGACTACTTGACCGGTGACTGTGTTACCCAAAGTCCACATTCCATGTAGTAAATTTTACATGCCATGTACTCCATTTTCATAGTCATGGTATACATGTCGTGTACCTGGACATGTTCCTCATATAGATTTCCAGATACATAATTTCGTTTAGCTCCATGTACATGTCGGGTGCTTTTACCAAAATATAGTGAATTTTATTTATTTATTATAAATATTAAATATTAATGAATGTTCTTGAGTTAGATCATTATATTATTAGGATATTCAATATTTGAGGATCTATTATATATATATATTCTTAATTAATAGCTTTTTAATTTTAACTTATGCATATAATGTGTGAATTATATTACAATTGATAATCTATGGGCATTGAAAAATTATACGTGACTGAAAAACATGTCATTCATGTAATAATCAAGGTGATTTCCATGTCACAAATGTACCAGATAAGTCATTTAATCCATATGTCACATGTGTAAAAAATATACATCTATGATACATTATAATTATTATTGGACTGGTATTCACTATGTCTCTTCTAAGGTACATTTATGTACGATGTTAATTTTAATGAAATTAATTTAATTTGATTAATATTATGAAGGATTACTATCTCAATTATATTCATATGAGAAATGAAATAAAATAATTTATTAATTAATGAAAATAATTAATTGATTTGAAATCTATTTATATTAACTAATGATGATTATTAATTGAATTCTAGTTTTATTAAATTTGTAATTTGTTTCATTCATGTGAATGATCATGAGAATATACTAGAACGTTGTTTTTTATTTACTTCATTAAATTTATTGTTAAATTAAATTATTAGAATTCATTCTTTCTCTCCTCCTATTATGAATGGTAATGCATGCCTATTGTTTATTCGTGTAATCCCTTTGTTTAAATCCGTTGTTTGTGAGTAAAATCATATCTAGTGGATGAATCTCTAATGATATAATGGGAGGTTATTGTATAAGGATGAGTAGAAACCAATCAAAAAGAGATACATTGGTAGACATGTGTAAATCTAGAACACAAACCATATTATGTTGAATGTGTTTTTATTTGTATCCATAATTTATTTTATAACGTATTATTTTCATGATCATTTGAGATAAATAAATTATATAACATGAAATATATATCTAAAATAAATTAGTTTATTCAATAAATTTTTTTATTACATGATATATAACTTATATAAATCAACGTAATTTTATGAATCATGTGTTAAAGAACATAATATGAAATTCAATCATAAAATGATAAAATCCCTCAATAATATATATTATTTCATTATAACCTTCCACTAGCTTAGTTAATATCTGACTATAGTTTAAGGTAATTGACCAACCAATGTTAGGGTTTTTTTAATTTACCGAGGAATACTATGTTGATGTTTTGGATCGATTAAACATAGATAACATCATGTGATTACTTGTTAATAAATATATTACATAACTAAGAGTAAAAGATTGATGAAATACAATTTATAGTTTTCATGATTTTCGAGTCCACTAAACAGATCAAGGAATTTTCAGATAATGATGTTTGTATTTGGAATTACTACATAAAACCATTTATGTATCTTGAACAACCAATGTTGGGGAAATGAAAATTTGAATATGGATCCTTTATACTATAATATCCAAGAGTTATGATCTTATGATTCCAATTGTGAGATCTATTTTGGTTTTAGAAAATAGTTGGAGATTAATAAATAAAATTTTTATTTATTTGTTAAAATTTTATGTGATAATGTAATACAATTCATCTTATCTTATATTATATAAACATTACTAAAATCACATCTAACATATCACTGTCATCTATAATTGTGAAAAAATCTCTTCTCAACATAAAAAATTTCAAAGGGTGGAAAAGGTGATTTCATTATGTCATTCACCATGAAGTTAAATAGTTTGTGCTATTAGAACATATTCTTGATTCATGTAGTAATAATGATACTAGTGATAATTTATTTCTAATAATAAACATTTTAATGATTCTAAAAATGTTTAATGTTTAATTCTATCACCCTTATACAATAATATTTTTAAGAAACATTTGGAATTTAATACACATTGCATAATATATCACATTAGGGATCTATATTATGATAAGAGAAAAAAGATATGTATTTGATGTCAAATTTATTATTTACAACTAAACATGGAGTGTCTGAGCTAGTCGGGCCACTATAGTCATGCTTATTATCTATAATGATTCCATACACATCTTAGGGATTATATTCAAAGATGAGTTGCATACATATCCCATATTTTCACCAATTCCCAAGACTTTAACTAGTTTTTTTAGTTATAGTGTGATAAAAAAATTTTGGATTCATTCGAAAAAACATATTATGATTTTTCATGAGGATTATTACATGGTGAATTATAATCTTCTTGTGTATAAAATGAATTAGAAATGGAAAAAATAAATGTTTCCCAAGAATCATAATAAATCTAAGGGTCTTTAGAATACTAATTTTAAGCTGAGTAAGATCCTCGGTAAGTTAATGTAAAATGAGGTAGTATGTTTTTCATGTGTCAAGCTAGGCCACTAGAAGAGGAAACCCACCAAAAATATAGGGTAAGATAAAAAATTTTATTTATCATGAGTATTAATACAATACCAACCCATTAGTTTATTGATACTTATTATGTTCCTAACATCTATATCTAAAAGTAGGAAAAGTTATATTTTGAAAGATGGATAAAGAAGATGTGAATTTCAGATACTCTAATGGTGCATGGCTGGCTATTCTATCCATTGGTGACTACCACGTTTAGTTACCAACATGAATGATATTTGTTTTAAAAAAATTGTATTGTGGACCAGCAATTACAATGAACATAATATATGGATCATTAATAGATATGTATGGGATTATATTCATGTCTGAAAATAATTTTTATCCATTAATAGTATAATATTGATATGGTATAGAACATTTAAATAATATTTTCTATATATTTTATTATAAACAACCAGTTTTGACAATTCATAACAAATCATCTTCAAATGAATCATATAAGACCCAACATTCAAATCATTATATTGGTCATGTAGATTATAATAATTTAACCAATAAATGATAATATTTTTATTAAAAAACTCTTCAACTAGAACCACATGAAAGATATCATGTTTTATAATAGAAAAATAACAAAAAAACCATTTAGTGGACATTTTGAAATGGGAAAAATGATTCTATGACTTGTAAACACTGATATGTATAGAAACATTTCTACACGAATTTATAGAGTGACATTAATACTTCAATAATTTTACTAATCACATTAGTAGATATGGTTATTTCTATATAATCGGGAAAAACTGTGAGTCCTTTGAGAGATTCAAATCATTCAATACTAAAGTGGATAATAAACATTATAAGAAGATAAATGATAATTGATCAAATCAAGATGGCGAATATCTTAACCAAGAGTTTATAAAAAATATATGGGATTTTATGATTCCCTTTAAAATCATTAGACATGACACACCACAGTGGAATAGTTTTAGTGAAATGATGAATTTTATAATGTTAGACCTTATTAGTATGATATTGAATCGTGATGATATTATATTATTTGATTGGGGATATAAATTAAAATTATAGCATATACAATAAACCAAGTACTATCTAAAGGGATAAATGAAATTATTATAGTGATATATAGTGAAAAGAAACCCTTTTTCAGATATATATATATATTTGGTCTCAAGGTGTTTTTTAAGGCCATATCATGAAACAAAATATCTCCTCGAGTAATAATGTTTATCATTATAAGGCATCCCAAAATAACAAATATATAATACCTATAAATCTCATCATATATAAATGTAACTATATCTAGACAAGACATATTTTAGGAGAGGGAGAACATCCTCAAAAAGTATAGTGGGAGAAATATTGATTTTTATGAAGTTGATGCTCAAGATACGTACGTTTTTTAAAATGAAAAAAATTCCATAGTTACTTATGGAAGAACTGGTTCTTAAAACCCATGTAATACATATGAGTAAAAAATAAAGAATAAAACTATATAGATATGGTTTTCTAGTAATCATAGATACTGAATCATGATTTTTTTTACAATGGTGGACCTCAATAAAAAATAGGTAGTGATCAAAATAAAAGTTACATGATAAAAAAAGCCAAGAATTTAAAAATTGAGTCAATCTATCAAAATAGTGAATGGGTTAGGGTTGAAGAAACAATTCATGT
Organism: Viscum album; assembly: GCA_963277665.1. NCBI lineage: Eukaryota > Viridiplantae > Streptophyta > Magnoliopsida > Santalales > Viscaceae > Viscum > Viscum album. Next base: position 7,985,161 of record OY728129.1, read on the forward strand.
AAATATTATTGTATGTAAATGGGTATTCAGGTAAAAAAATAGACATTAAAGGTAAATTAAATGACTATGATGAATAGATAATATATATAGGGTTTAAAACATGCAAACAGATTGAATTCAATCAAAACTTTTTATCAGCTTCCTTATTTAAACCCTTCATAATTATACTTACAATATCAGATATTTATGACAATGAGATTTGGAATATGGTTTTCAAAACAACATAAATTTATTAGAACCTTTATAATATGTCAACATGAAACAACCTTAAGTGTTTTGGACTCCATGTGATGTAGAAAGAATATATAAGTTTCATAGATCAATTTTTTAATTGAAGAGACCATCCATACAATGAAAGATTATATTTTATGGATATATAATATAATATGGATTCATTTTTAAAAAATTAGATCCATGTGTTAATAATAGGTTTACTAGAAATAAATTAGTTATCCTGGTAGTGTCAGTTGATAAAATAATACTTTTTGGAAATTAAATGTCATTTTAATAGTCTTTAATCAACTGGTTAAAATAAAGTATCTCTATCATGGACATAGGTGAAGAAATAAATATTCAAGGATTCGAAATAAATCTTGATAGATCCAATATGTTTTTTGACTATGTAAAATTAAATATTATTAGAAGATATAAATGATATCTAGTATGGAGCAATGTATGATGTGATTTCTTCCAATGACATATAGTTTACATATTTTGTGAAAATATATCCTCAGACATAATAATATCAAGAGTGAATAAGCAAGATCTCATACACTTCTGTGGCATGACTAATCACTAAGGGCATGTTATGAACTATACATGATATTTCCTATGAATTTAACTATGTTGGTGGATATGATATAAATCTATGAGAACATCGCTAGTCTATTAAAATGGATATCATTATGTATATGGAATTAACATGAATATGTTCTTTATCTATGGAGAAGATGAGAAGATGGTCATCAGGGATTATATGAATTCTAGTATTCATATAGATCATAATGATCATAATTCATATCCAATATAATTTTTCAATATAAATAGAGGATATTTGAACTAGGAATGTTCAAATAATCTTGTTTTCATAGATTCTAAAACAATTTATGAGTGTATAACATCGTTTGAAAATGAAATTTAGATTTCTAGAAGAAAACCATTTTCTATTAGAATGATGTGCTACCTTGTAGTAATGACCCTATAACATTATAATGTTGTAAAATTGTATCCATGGATAATTAAAAATATCCAAGGTCACTATAATAGAAAAACTACATACTTCATAATTATCACATCATTAGGTTTTTAATCACAGGGTTTAGGTTACAGTATGTAGAGTTACATAGAAAGGGAATCTGGTAGAACCCTTAACTAGAGTAATATCATAGAATAATCATTATTACAATATGATATATTGTAAATGAAAAGTTTTGGTTATTGGATCTACTACTAGTGGTGGAATGTTGGAGTTTCTACACAGTAAACTATATTTGAGTACATTTTGATAACTAGAATTCATGTCACTAGTGCAGAAAACGTTTTTTACGTCACCATTTTTTACATCGGTTATATAAAACCGACGTCATAATATGTAAAAAGAGGTTTTTTACATCGGTTATTTAATAACCGACGTAAAAACCTGTTTTTAGTACACCTTTAACGTCGGTTATTTTTATAACCGATGTTATTAATCGTGCGGCTTCGTTTTTTACGTCGGTTATACATTAACCGCCGTAAAAAACAGAAGCGGGGGGTGTTTTTAACGTCTGTTATTGAATAACCGACGTAAAAAACGCGGTTTTTAAGGCCTTTTTACGTCGTTTATTTTATAACCGACGTAAAAAAAGAATCCGCAGATGTTTTTGACATCGGTTATGGAATAACCGACGTAGAAAAACGCGGATTTTGAGCCCTTTATAACATCGGTTATAAAATAACCGACGTAAAAAAAGAATCAGAGGAAGGTTTTTACGTCAGTTATTGAATAACCGACGTTATAAATGTTTTTAAAACAATTATAACGTCGGTTATTGAATAACCGACGTGATAACTCATTTAAAAATTTACCCAGACCCGTGGATTGTCATTCGCGAGTTTACCTTCGACAGTCGCGACTCGTCTCTCTCGTGCGTAAATCCGAATCGGCTTGTCCATTTCGTTGGTTTAGATTCGTTTTGCGATCATCGTTTCTCATATTTAATCTCCTCGGATCAGTCATCTAAACTCGCAGCACTCAGTTAATCCTCCCACTCGTTCGTTTTTTTTCGCGGATAGTATATATATATGTGTTGTGATTTTTTGGTTGAAACTAGCTAAGATTCATCGATTGTGAACCCTTTTAACTCGTTTTGGCACCATAATCTTATTTATCATCCCTAGATCTATTAGTTCGACTTGCAATATTGACTAATTTTATGATTTCACTAATTTTTCATCGTTTTCTATAAATCCCCGAGAGGGTTGGGGCGTGTCCATTTGGATGGGTTGACCTTTTACAGTTGTTACTACTTTATTCACACACAACCATGGCATAGGTGCATGGATTTTGGATCACATCACCATTTTCACCCCCTGCAAACAAAGTTTCACGAGGAGGACTCGCCAGATTTCCCCTCGGCATGTTAAAAATTTTAGATACCCTCTTTTCAGCAAGTAAAAAATTAACTAGTTTTTTCTTCACTACTTATCCTAAACAAATAAAACCACCATTCTTTCTAGAACCTCTACTAGATCCGTTGCATCCATCAACATACATATTTGGATCTGAAAGCATCCCTTAAGCCTTATGTTCGATGCTAACATCCTTTACTGATCTATAGAAAATATGATGGTCTACTAAGCTCTCCATTTAAAAGTCAAACCCCACCAATTATTCATCCACATCATGAGAAAATGGCACAACATCTGAATTTCTGATTCAATCTCTTGGGTCACTGAACAAACATTAACTCCTTCAAATCCACACATGGAATAGACAACCTAATGTCGAGTTCCTTCTCTATCTATTGAAACTCAGTTCTTTCTCCACCCCTAAAAACATTCTTTGAATGGCCCAACTTCTTGTTATGGTAAATTTTCAGTGATTCCAGGGGGGTGGGAGGGATATCAAGAGGGTTGGGGGGTGTCCAGGGGGTGTCCAAGGGGGTAGGGTGTGGGGGTGGTGTCCAGGAGGGGTGGGGGGCTGTCCAGAGGGGTCGGGGGGTGTCCAGGGGGGTTTACAAGGGGGTGGGTGGGTGTGGGGGGATGTCTAATGGTGTGGGTGGGTGTTGCGGGGTGTCCAGGGGGTGTCCAAGGGGGTAGGGGTGGGGGTGGTGTTTAAGAGGGGTGGGGGGCTGTCCAGAGGGTTGGGGGGTGTCCAAGCAGGTCGGCGGTGGGGGGGTTGTGTCCAGGAGGGGTGGGGGTGCTTTCTAGAGGGGTCGGGGGATGTCCAGAGGGGTCGGGGGGTGTCCAGGGTGGTGTCCAAGGGGATGGGTGGGTGTGGGGGGCTGTCCAAGGGGGTGGCGGCCTGTCTAGAGGGGTCAGTGGGGTGTCCAAGGGGGTGTCCAATGGGTTGGATGGGTGTGGGGGTCTGTCCAAGTGGGTGGCGGCCTCTCCAGAGGGTATTTAGGGTTGTCTGGGTGAGTGGGGGGCTGTCCAGAGGGTTGGGGGATGTCCAGGGGGTGTCAAAGGGGGTAGGGGGTGGTGGGTGGTGTCCAGGAGGGGCGGGGGGCTGTCCAGAGGGGTCGGGGGTGTCCAAGGGGGTTTACAAGGGGGTGGGTGGGTGTGGGGGCTGTCCAAGGTTGTGGGTGGGTGTTGGGGGGTGTCCAGGGGGGTGTCCAAGGGGGTAGGGGGTAGGGGTGGTGTTTAGGAGGGGTGGGGGGCTGTCCAGAGGGTTTGGGGTGTCCAGGGGGGTGTCCAAGCAGGTCGGGGGTGGGGGTTGTGTCCAGGAGGGGTGGGGGTGCTTAATAGAGGGGTCGGGGGCTGTCCAGAGGGGTCGGGGGGTGTCCAGGGTGGTGTCCAAGGGGATGGGTGGGTGTGGGGGGCTGTCAAAGGGGGTGGCGGCCTGTCCAGAGGGGTCAGTGGGGTGTCTAGGGGGTGTCCAAGGGGGTGGATGGGTGTGGGGGGCTGTCCAAGTGGGTGGCGGCCTCTCCAGAGGGTATTTGGGGTTGTCGGGGTGGGTGGGGGGGCTTCCCAGTGGGTTGGGGGATGTCCAGGGGGTGTCCAAGGGGGTAGGGGGTGGGGGGTGGTGTCCAGGAGGGGTGGGGGGCTATCCAGAGGGGTCGGGGGGTGTCCAGGGGGGGTGTTATATCTTACTATATTTTGTTTAAAAAATAATATTCAAGCATATTTTTTTAAATACACATCGATTTGTTTTATATTTCAAAATTTTTTACATTCAAATTATGATTTTTTTCATATAAACATATATTTGTCTTATCTAAAAAATATATTTTTTTTCTATTTGTTATAGGTAATAATGAGTCAAAGTTGGATTACGGCACATCGAATGAGCAATGATTATGAGGAAGGTGTTGATTCCTTTTTGGAATTTGCTAAACGAAATGTTTCAAGTAGTGACATTTTTTTCTGTCCATGCCTGAAATGTCTGAATATGAAGAAGTTGAAAAGTATAGAGATAAAATATCATCTGATTTGTCATGGTTTCAATCCGAGTTACAACCCTTGGATTTGGCATGGCGAAATTGGACAGAATGTCACTGATGATAATGAATCGCAAGATGGTAACTCCGATGGAATTGAAGAAATGATTCGCGATATTGTAGCAGAACAAATTGAGATAGAACCGACAGTTGCATGTCTATATGGTGATGCCGAAAAACCATTATATCCTGGTTGTACAGATTTTACGGTTTTGTCGGCAGTGGTAAGATTGATTAACCTGAATGCGAAACATGGATGGAGTGACAGAAGTTTTACAGAGATGCTGCAATTGATGAAAGACATTCTTCCAAAAGATAACGATCTTCCAGATTCACATTATAAGGCCAAAAATATATTATGCCCAAAGGGATTGGGATATAGGAAAATACATGCCTGTCCGAATGACTGCATTATATATAGGAAGGAATATGAATTTCTGAAAGAGTGTCCTAAATGTGGGACATCACGGTATAAGGTGAAAGAAAAATCACAAGCTGATGTAGAGATTACAAAGCTCCCTTCAAAGGTATTTTGGTATCTTTCTATAATTCCTCGTTTCAAACGTTTATTTTCTAATTCACATGATGCAAAAAGGTTAAGATGGCATGCTGATGAGCGGGTATGTGATGGAAAAATACGTCATCCAGCTGATTGTCCACAATGGAAGAAAATTGATGCCCAGTACCCAACATTTGGAAATGAAATTAGAAATCTGAGACTAGGCTTGTGCACAGATGGAATGAATCCATACCGAACCCTCAGTAGTTGACATAGTTCATGGCCAGTTTTATTGGTAATTTACAACCTCTCTCCCGAAGATTGTATGAAGCGAAAATATGTCATGTTGAGTATCATGATCTCTGGTCCAAAGCAACCCGGCAATGATATTGATGTATACTTGTCACCACTGATTGATGATTTGAAACTGTTATGGGCTGATGGTATTAGGGTGTATGATTCTTATAAAATGGAATATTTTCAAATACATGCAGTGCTTCTATTCACTATAAATGACTTCCCAGCATATGGAAATTTGTCTGGATACAGTGTTAAAGGGCATAAAGCATGTCGAATTTGCGAACAACAGACGTCATATTGTCAATTTCATCATGGGAGGAAAACATTGTACATGGGTCATCGAAAGTTTTTGCCTATGGATCACCCTTATAGAAGACTAAAAAAGGCATTCAATGGCTCACAAGAATTTGATACTGCTCCAAAACCTTTATCCCCAGATTTGTATTTTGAGAGGGTGAAAAACCATTATGTGACATTGGGAAAGACACAAAAATATGGTAATGATAGACATATTTGGAAGAAAAGGTCAATATTTTTTGAGCTACCATATTGGAGGTATCATGAAGTAAAACATAATATTGATGTCATGCACGTGGAGAAGAATATCTGTGATTCTTTGATCAGAATATTGCTAGATATTAAAGGAAATACAAAAGATGGGTTGAATGCAAGGTTAGACCTACTATCAATGGGAATACGTTTGGATTTAGCTCCCACTCCTAAAGGAAGACGAACATTTCTTCCCCCGGCTTGTCATACATTATATAAGAGGGAGAAAATTAGCTTCTGTCAGTGTCTTCATGATATCAAAGTGCCTCAAGTTTATTCTTCAAATGTAAAAAATTTTGTCTCATTGAAAGACTTGAAGTTGATAGGTATGAAATCACATGATTGTCACGTCATGATGAAACAAATTCTACCAGTTGCACTGTGTGGAATATTGCCCATCCGTGTCAGAAAGACTATAATGAGGTTGTGTTATTTTTTCAATTCAATTTGTATCAAGGCGATTGATGTGAATGCTTTGAACATTTTGGAAAAGGATGCAATTTTTATACTTTGTCATTTGGAAATGTATTTTCCTCCAACTTTTTTTGATATGATGGTGCATTTAATGATTCATCTGGTTCGAGAAATAAAGCTTTGTGTACCTGTATATCTTCGTTGGATGTATCCTTTTGAAAGGTATATGAAAATATTAAAGGGATATGTTAAAAATCCATATCGACCTGAAGCCTCCATTATTGAAAAGTATAATTTCTGAGGAGGTAGCAGAGTTTTGTACGAGCTACTTGGCTACGGCGCAACACATAGGTTTTCCTCCATCTCGCCATGAACGGGTTAATAATGAGGGAAAGGGGATTCGTGGCTTGAAAGTCAAATCACTGTCAGCTGAGCAGATGAAGAAGTTAGAATCATACATGTTGAATAACATAGCTGATGTTCAACCGTATATCACATTACATATTAATGAGTTGAAACAATGTCATCCAAAGAAGAAATAAATGTGGATTTTGAATGAGCACAACAAAACTTTTTTTCCATGGTTTAAAAAGACCTTTCTTGGTAGATCAGATGTATCAGAGACATTAAAATGGATAGTGGGTGGTCCATCTTTAAATGTGACAACATGGTCCTCTTATGACATTAATGGCTATACATTTCATACGAAAGCTCAGGACAATAGAAGTGCAGTTCAGAATAGTGGTGTATTGGTGTTTGCAGAAGCAATGCATTTTTCGAGTGCTAAGGACAGAAACCCAATTTCGGAATCAAGTGCATATTATGGAGTGATTGAAGACATATGGGAGGCTGATTACTTTAAAATTAAAGTTCCTGTTTTTAACTGTAAATGGTTTATCGGTAACAACGGTGTCAGACACGATGAATTTGGAATGACAATCGTTAATCTGAATATATTGGAAGACACAGCTGATTCTTTTATAATGGAAACACATGCCAAACAAATTTTCTATGTAGTAGATCAATCAGATATGCAGTGGGCTGTTGTTTTACAAGGGAAAAAACAATATGTTGGTGAGGATGAATTTGATAAAGATGCTGATTTATGTGAGATCCCTACTTCCATGGAAAGATTAACAGAACATAATGATGAGTATGTTGAAGACATGGTTTGTGCCATAAGGAACGATCACGATGAAGGAATTTGGGAAAACAATCCAACTGTACATTCCTAAAATTACAGGTAACATATGTTTATTTCTTGTTTACATTTAGTTTTTTCATATAATGTTAGATATTATAAATTTTTTACATATTAAAACATGTATCAAACCAAAATGATAAAACAATAAAAACGGTAAAGAGGAGAAGTCCTGGGCGCACCGGCTGGCCGGTGGTGGATCACCGGTTGGCCGGTGGTCCAGACAGAGAGGAAGGCTCTCTGTCTGCTTCACCAGTCGGCCGGTGGTGAGCCAGCGGCCGGCCGGTGACACCAGGCAGTGGGCAAGTCGACTGCCTGGGTCCTCCGGTTGGCCGGTGAGCTCACACCGGCGGACCGGTGGACTCAGTGAGTCCACTTTTCATCTTTCTTGGACCAAATCCTTGGAAACCTTTTTCCTATCAACAAAAACACTTGAAAAAAAGTTAGAACATAATAAGAGTGATTGTGATCATTAAAATCCAAGAGAGAGGGGTACAACAGACTGTGTTTACCATGTTTATCATTGTTTAACATGCTTACCATATTACCAATGTTTACTATTATGTAATTTAGTACACTTTTCTATTTTATGATTAAGTAGTATTACAATATTTGAATTTGTATATTTGTGAACTAATGATTGTTTTTTTGATTTGAAGGAAAATGACAGATCAATCAGTTGATCAGCCACAAGATTCTGTAGATGAGCATATTGTTCATACATATGGGGAGGAACATTCACATGCTCCTATTACGAAAAAGAGTTCAAAGGTTGGTAAGCGTGGGTGCACACGTTTACCAAAATTACCACTTGCCCGTACGAAGGAGGAGAGGATAGTCATGGAGTTTGATGATGATGATCTTCCTAGAGGTCCAAATGCTAAAGATTTTAAGGGTTTTGTAGCAACTCAGGATAGGAGCAAAGTAAACATTCTCTATGATGATTGGAGAAGTGTGGATAAGGCGATAATTTCTCAGCTGTTGGAGACCATTTTGGTAAGATCTTTTGCTATTGTTTGACTGTTATTTAAATGTTTCTAGTATATATAATATTTTTAACCTCTTTTTTATCAGATGAAATTTTATATTCCTGACACCAGAGGAGTCAGGAAGAAATGATTATCGTTGGCTGCTAGGAGATGGAGGGATTTCAAATCAACCCTCTCATCTGATTTCATTTATGGTCATAGGAGTTGTGAGAATCCATGTCGTATATATCCTTTTATATATGAAGACACATGGAGACAATTTTTTGAAATTAGAAGAAAGGAATCATTTTTGGTAAGGGCAATGTAAACTTTTATAAGCTTTCTTATATAAATGATCTTATTATTGTTTTTTTAATGATTACTTATTCTTAATTTACAGCAAACAAGGAAAGCTCATCAAGAGATCCAATCTAAAAATGTATACCCTCATAGTTTTTCTCGGGAAGGGTATGCATTATTGGAAGAAAAAATGATGGCAGAAAAATTTCAACAACTAAGAGCTGAGTCTTCAAGCTCTGGAGAGGTGGCCCCTCCATCCCCTCCATCTAGACATGAGAAATGGAAAAGACCTCGGAAGGGCAAAAAAGGACAATATCTTTCAGAAGAATCGAGACTCGTAGTTGAGAGGATTGTAAGATATCTATTTTATTTATTTAAGTTTACCATTTTCGTCATATATTTCCAATCATTATAGAAATGTTCAATTAATTATTACAGGACTCTCTTGAGGAGCAGAGTTCACAGGGGACATTTACACCATCTGGGAGGGAAGATATTTTATTTGTGGCATTGGGAAAGCCCAAACATCCTGGCCGTGTAAGAGGATATCAGGCAGGTGTATCGGTAAGAAAAGTGTTGCCACATTCCTCAACTTCTAACGTTGAGGGAGTTTATAAAAAAAATAGAATCCTTGGAGGCTGAAGTCCATAATAGTAATGCGACAATGGAGGACAAGATTAGAGCATCGGTGTAGTTTATGTTTGCAGACTTGCAAAGACAATTTCAGGGTGCAGCTCCCACTCCACCTCTCCCAGTAGCTCCCACTCCCCCACCTCAGCCGGCGGACCCCATTTTTGATCCTCCTCCTCCGCCGCAGCTACCTACTTACTGTGAGTTGTATGTTGATGATCCTCAACATCATATAGTTGCATATGGGATGGTATATTGTATAGTAGATACAATTCATCATCAACAGTTAGAGGTAGAGAATCAGAGGGTCACTATACAGGATATTATAGATAGATCAGCTCGGATACCATTACCTACAGATGAGATGACGACAGTTGGACATATTATCAGCCATTTTTTACTTTGGCCATCCAGACTTCTTCGACTCATTACCATAGAGGTATGGATGTTATATATTTTATTTTATATTTTTATTAATGTTTTATAATTTGAAAACTAATATATTTTTCAATTTATTTTTACAGGAATACTTCAAAGGTAAAGAAATACTGTATAGACAACAACGAAGACAGATTGCTATGACATCAGATGCAGATACTAGCAGTCTTGAAAAATTGTCAAGATATTCAAATTTGTTGGAAGATCATTATGACTTTACAATGGAAGCTCATGTCTGTGGACGTCAACTAAGTGTGGGGATTATGAAAACTGATATCATGGAGTTTGTCACTGGAGATAAGTTGTGCATCAACGTGGTGCAAATTTTTATCTTGTAAGTCTTAACACCTTTTCCTTGCATTATATTTATTAAAAATGTATACTTATGTCTGCTTTGTATTAGGTATCTGTATAAAATTTTTGAGAGGAATGAGCTGACAGATGTATATGGATTCGTGGACCCACAATTGATTTCCCCTGAAGCATGTGCATTGGATGAGGAACAAAGAATGCTTTATATTGCTGATAGATTTGAAAAGAATGTAATCACACAGTGTTGGATGATGCCTTTTTGTGAGAGGTATGAAACACATCCCTCTCAAAGAGTTAATTATCTTTTAACATAAAAAACCACTAATGTTAAATTTCCTTTTATCAGGGATCATTGGATGTTAGGGTTTTTTTGCCCTAGGGAGAAAACACTTTATTTGATATGCTCTCTCCATGATTATGTGTGAGAATGTTTTAAGAATATATTGGAAACGTAAGTTTCAATTTCACAATAGTTTTATATATTATAATGAATTTTAAATTTACCCCATTCGTATTATTTTCTAACAGGGCATGGGTCCACTTTCGAAAAAGCGTAAAGAAAAGGAATTTCAAGATCAAATATGTACATGTAAAGGTAAATATCCATTTATAATTTGTACATTTTGATTTATTACATAAAAATAATATATTGAGTTTACACTCATTCAAACAGAAATGTCATGAGCAACAAGGCATCATCGAATGCGGATATTACATGTTAAGATTTATGTATGAAATAATAACAACTGGGACAGTTCTGAGTTTTGACCTGGTAAGATTTCCTCTTTCTCATAATATTTCAATTTGATTTATTCATTATACACGTTGACTACTATCCTTTTCCTTTGTAGCTTTTTGATAACCCTCAACCCTTTACTGCTGAAAATATCAAACACTTACATGTGGAGTGGTCAAATTATTTTACAGGTTTGATTGACTTTTAGTTGTTTGTAATGTAAAATGTAATTTCGAATATTGTCAATGTAATTGTGTATTTCGTAGTAGTTTAGGTTGGATTTAATTTTTTTTTGAAGTTGAAAGTGTAAGTTTTGAATGTTATATAAGTTAATGTTTAATTTTTCTCTACTTCTTGTTTTGGTCTATTGTTGATGGTTTTTCTGGTCTGGATTTTGGTATGGGGGGAGAGGTTCCAAGGGGGTGGGTGGGTGTTTGGGGGGTGTCCAAGGGATATGGGAGGGGTGTCCAAGGTGTGTTTGGGGCTGTCCTAGGGGTCGGGGGGGTGTAAATGAGGGTGGGGGGTGTCCAAGGGGTGGGGGTGTCCAAGGGATATGGGAGGGGTGTCCAAGGTGTGTTTGGGGCTGTCCAAGGGGTCGGTTGGGTGTAAATGAGGGTGGGGGGGGGGCTGTCCAAGGGGTGGGGGTGTCCAAGGGATATAGGAGGGGTACCCAAGGGGTGTTTGGGGCTGTCCAAGGGGATGGGGGGGGGTTTCCAAGGGGTCGGGGGGGGGGGGTTTCCAAGGGGTCAGGGGGGTGTCCAGGGGGTGGGGGGGGGGGGGCTGTCCAAGGGGTGGGGGTGTCCAAGGGGTGGGGGGGTGTCCAAGGGATACGGGAGGGTGTCCAAGGGGTGTTTGGGGCTGTCCTAGTGTTCGGGGGGGTGTAAATGAGGGTGGGGGCTGTCGAAGGGGTGGGGGTGTCCAAGGGGTGGGGGTGTCCAAGGGATATGGGAGTGGTGTCCAAGGTGTCTGGGAGTTCTGTCCAAGGGGCCGGATGGGTGTAAATGAGGGTGGGGGGGATGTCCAAGGGGCGGGGGGTGTCCAAGGGGTGGGGGGTGTCCAAGGGATATGGGAGGGGTGTCCAAGGGGTGTCTGGGGCTGTCCAAGGGGTCGGGGGGGGGGGGGGTCCAGTGGTCCGGGGGGGGGGGGGGGTCCAAGGGGTCTGGGAGGGCTGTCAAGGTGTGGGGGGGTGTCCAATGGGTGTTTGAGGCTGTACTAGGGGTCTTGGGGGTGTAAATGAGGGTGGGGGGGGGTGTCCAAGGGGTGGGGGTGTCCAAGGGGTGGGGGGTGTCCAAGGGATATGGGAGGGGTGTCCAATGGGTGTTTGAGGCTATACTAGGGGTCGTGGGGGTGTAAATGAGGGTGGGGGGCTGTCCAAGGGGTGGGGGTGTCCAAGGGTTGTGGTGGGGCTCCAATGTGGTGGGGGAGGGCTGGCCAGGTTGTTAGGTGGGTATAGATGAGGGTGGGGTTCAGTTGGGGCTTGGGGGAGGGCTGGCATGGTTATTTTTGTTGTTTGGTTTCTGGTTGCTTTTTGGTGAGAGCAGTGCAATTATTTTAAAAAAAATATCTCTTTCACGTCGGTTATAAAATAACCGACGTGGTAAATAAATCGGTAGGGGTTTATCATGTCGGTTTTTTCGAGAACCGACGTGATAAAACGTTCCCGGGCCTTTTATCACGTCGGTTCTTAATATAACTGACGTGCTAAAAGGCCTGGGAATCGATTTACCACGTCGGTTATTGGATAACCGACGTGCTAAAACGTTTCCCAGGCCTTTTTATCATGTCGGTTATTTAAGAAACCGACGTGATAATAGGCCCGGGGAAGGGTTAATCACGTCGGTTATGTCATAACCGACGTGATAAACGATATCCCAGGCGTTTTATCACGTCGGTTTAGAAAATAACCGCCGTGATAAATCCCCATTCCCCATATTTTTCACGTCGGTTATTAATGAACTGACGTGATAAACACCGTGATGTTAGGGATGTTACATCGGGTTTTAAATAACCGACGTAAAAAAACATTATTTATAACGTCGTCCGTATTAAAGTCGCCTAAAAACCGACGTAAATAATGAAAAATAACCGGCGTAAAAAATGTTTTCTGCACTAGTGTGTTTTGTAATACTAAAAAAATTCTCATCACATCATGATGGTTCTTCACAAAAAATATTATGTTCTAAATTCCTAAGAGTATTTGTACACTAAAATGTCATATAAGTTCCATGATATGATGATAACCAAAAATTGTTACGAAAATATATGTGATTAAATGTTCTTAATCCATATAATTTCATTTTTTATATAAAAATGATACATGGTATTTCTGGTGGAGGTTCATATGACATTGAGGCACCTTATCAAAGTGTACACCCTTGGAAATAACAAGAAGGATATTATGAGTATGAGACTCGTTAGTAGGAAATAAATATTTATATGTTTCATTTTGTGTTCCTATGTTCAAATGTGTTTAATTATACTTAGTATTTCTTAATATTATTAATTGGTATTATGAGTCACCAACATTGATGTATTTTTGAAAACAACGATGATTTATATTAATGAAGAGGTTGGATACATGGGGTGATTCAAAAGTAATATCAAATTAATTTATAATTTAGAAAATTATTTTTCACATATGATCACTAATTGAAGTTGATATCATATTCCCTTTTATGTAAATGATATATCCCTAAAAAAATAAATGGACATTATGTTATATACGCATTATCATCTTCTCATAAATCATAGAAAGAGACATAAATTATAATGGTTCATAGAACCATCATGAAAATTGATTGATTTGAGATATCATGATAAATGGATTATATTACACAATATGTGTGTATATTATATAATCAACAATGTATTGACATTGGAATAATTTCACAACTCATTGAAAATATTTTTTCGTACCACTATATTTTCCAAAACTCTTGAATCATCTTAGTTGCATTCAAGAGACCTATGAAAAAGTATCCCAATTAGGAATCACTATAAATATAGTAAAAACCATTTCCCATTAAATTATTCACCACACATATAATTATATAGGAATTTGGGTTTTCTTACCTCCATTATTCTTTGATTAAATGTTTACTATTTCCTACCAACTGGAACTCTTCTTTTTTTTGTTTCTATATGACACATGATAATTATAAAACTCCATCACTACATATTCATCACATTTATCATGCTTTATATATCCCTTGATCTCACAAGATGTCAATTTCTTTTTATATCATGTCATTAATCTAGATAAAAACCTATTTATGTAGTTATTTATATATATCAAATAATAGTTTGGACATTCCTCATGAGTCATATGATGTTTTCTTTTATGGAGACACCTAATCGTCCTCATTTTATCTTAATTAAAATAGTTGTTTTTCCATCCTTGGTCAAACAACATTTGTAAAATATTTATGAATGAATATATTAATAAATACATTTTGTTCCAAGGAATCAATCTATTTACATTCCATGTTATTCTTAACCATTGACCAGCATAGATCACCTTCACTAGATTAAAATAAAATTTAATGAGTTATCTATCAGTGATCTGAACAACCCATGCCATATAATATAATTAGTAAGTATTTAATCCATACTGTAGCTTACAAGGGGTCCTATGATCCTTTGAACGATGGGGAATTTTTTCTCCTAAAATGCTCCACGAACATCAAGATACTCTATAGTAGATCTGGTTTATCTATTTAATGGAAAATGTGACTATTTATATATTTATTTAAATAATCATTAATTTCATAATAACCACTCAGTTTAAATGCCAAATAATGTAAGATGATGATTCTGAAGTATATATTCCTCTAGGTCCCTTCACAATACATCATCATTGTTTCCACTATAGAAATCAATTTTGAACAAGCTCACAGTAGATGAATCAGAAGAAAATCATATAAGATATATCATTTCAACTTCAATATAAAGTAAAAAATCCCAATATCAACATACTAATAATAACATAAACTCTAATGATATGTAATCATTTCCATTGGTAACAATGATAATGAATTATCCAAAATCATTACAAACTTTTACGTTATGTATTAAATTTTAATTTTTCTTACATTTAGGATAACTTTAAGTTTAGTGTTTTTAGGAATAACACGATAAATCATACATAATAAAACCATAACATAAAATGTTGAAACCCCTATATATTATCTATTTTATCAAATTCTGAAACTTGTAAAATAAATCATTAAATCTTTTATGAAAACATTTCATGACTATCAATTCAAATTCTCTCAATAGTTTAATCAACTTTAAGTCCAATGGAAAAAATTAAAAATAATGGGATGTGAATAAAAATCACTATAAGGGATATTAAAAATAAAATCATTATTTTATTTATAAAAATAATAATCCATGAAATATTATAGAAATTAAATTTTCTCTACCATTAATAATTGGTCAAAACATTCATTTGAAAATGTTCTGCATTACATGAAATTATTATAATATGACAGGAATTTAGAAAAATAGAAATCATAGAATATACATTGTGGTATCACGTAAGATCAATATATGTGTCACTCATATGAATTAAATAACCATACGGTTGACTTCCAAATATGCCACTCATAAAAATGTAACAGGCATACTACCGACTTACAGACCTAATGCATTGCTGGTTTATCATGTACCCACTAATCGATTGTCAATAATAATTCAATAATGAAATAATAAAATGGTAAATTTTGGTTTTCATATAATTAAAAATGAAATATTTGAAAATTAATAAGGAAAAAAATATAATCCCATGATGGTGGAAAATTATACATTGTATTTTTCATTAATAATTAAAGAATCCTTTTATCATTTATTACATAATTCTCTATAATACATTAAAAAATATAAAATTCTAAAAATATTTAAATGTAACTAATGAATGATAGAAATTATACTTTATATCCTATTCATAACCTTAAAAATAAATATGTAAAATATTATCATGAATATTAACATGGTAATTTTTTTGATAATTTAATCTCTAAACATTACCATTAACCCACGAAATTGTAAACATTCCAACCATAATCCAATAAAAGATTAAATATTTAAAAAACATTTCATAATAATATAATAGATAAAATAAGGATATAGTATGTCATAGGTGTTATATATACACCTTATAAGTGAATATAGGTGAATATTATCATGACATTCTTCAATAAATGGAGATTGATATGAAATATCTAACCTCTATGGTGGAGTATCAATGTGAATTCCAAAATTAATAATAATGTAATTTAACGTTTAAATACCATGAATTTAGAATAATTAACTATATATTTTATCAAAATTTTCAGTAGGTACAACACAAAAAATAATTATTTTGTTTTAATAACCTATGCCTCATGGAAAGAAAAGTGAGACAAGAATTCCTTACCTAGATCATATCTTTTCACATGTGTTATTATATTCCAAAATCATAAATATAAGTTTATTATTTACATGTTTCAAAAAAATTACCTTTTTTATTTATTTTATTTCTCTTATATTAATATTTTACCCAACTACATAAAAAAATTTATCATATGGAATGTGTTTTAAAATTATTCATTTTATGTATCTAAAAAATATTGATCTTTGACATTGGTCATGGAGAAAATTATATAAACATATGAATAATAATAATAATAACATAATTATAATATATATAAATCATTAATAAATTTTAATCCAAATTTTTTTGATAGTTATGAGAAATGAACCAATGTAAAAATCATAGAGAGAATAGGTTGTACGTACCCATGAGTAATCTTCCCACTTATCAATATTCATTATAAAAAATGTTAAGAAACCATAATCATTCCATAAATCTCATTGTATCATAAATATAATATTCTTTAATCATATATACAGATATAAAGAATTATTCTGATTTAAAAAGAATAACGTCACGTAGAGGGGTTGGTAGTCCACAGATCCATAATCGATATTATATCTTTTATATTCCATGAAGAGGTAAAAATAAAATTATATATTGTAATTATAGAATTATTTTATGGATATCATTTTTATGTCATTTAATTCATAAATTATTAGTTAAGCATATAATTTATACATTTCATGTAATCATTAAATTTATCACATTGCTTTGAGGAGGTTGTAGTCCACAAATCCAAAAACAATGTTATCATATTTTTATAAAATGGAATGAATTAATTAATGTGTATGTAAAATTTACATAATTAATAATATATTATATATATTATATATATTATAAAATAAAATATATAACATCATAATTCCCATGCACGAGTGGTGGTAAAATATAAACAAAAAAAGGGTATTGTATGACAAAGGGGTGGATTTAGTGAGTTTATTTACGTTTTCCTGGTGTAGAGAAATGGAAAGATAGGTTTGAGAATTTTTGAGAGGTGATGGCCATTAATAAGGGACAGATGTGACGCACATGTCATTTTATATACCAAGTCACGTGTAACCACGTTTTAACCTAAAAAGGACATGAAAAACCACCCAAACTCAACATTATAATGTATATGAAAAATATATGGACATAAAATGGGGTTTTAATTCAATTCATTATGGTCATTAAGACTATGTTTTATCCAATGGTTAAACGTAATTTTACCTTTATCGTTGTAATTAATTTTAATGGTAATAACTAATCGTTATGGTCAAAAATGATGATTATCTTATTATAATATAAATTTCATGCTGATTAAAACCATGTATCTATTTTTTTAAAAATTCAATTCACAAATTTGTATAATAAAATTTTTATGTAGATCTTCTATACATGTCCAGAAAACTAGTTTTTTATGTGATAATATTAAAAAGTTTACTATGTTTTGTATATATGAATTCAATGGGAAATTAATTCTAATGACCATAATTTAATTATATTACATATTTTTTCTCCAATTTTAATTTCAAAAAAATTAAATCAATGTTTTAAAATATTAATAAATTTTATGTGAAACCCATTTTGATCCAACATTCAGTATTATTCATTATCCATCTAAATATCAAAATTCTCAGAAAAATAACCAAAAATAACAAAATGGATATTCTGATATTTTACATTTAATGATGATGTTTTTTTAATATAAATTCTATAATACATTCAAAATATATATTTTGAATGGTTTCAGTATTAAAATAATGACAAATCACTATTAAAAAATATATCGTTGTTAGGCTAAAAATTTGAGGTGTTCTTCTTCTAACGGTGAAATTTATTGGATCGATGTAAAGTATATAAATAAAATAGACAAAAAATAATATAGTAAGTATTATGAATTTTATTTTATACAAATTACAGAAGATGACTCACACATAAAAAAATATTATTTTTTTGTAGGACATAGTCATCTGTGCAACAAAAGATTTTAGAGAAAATCATTGTTCAATGTTATTCATGCTATTGATCACAGAATAACATATAATGTACTATTACTATTTCATTTATATATATTAATGTAAACGAAGAATATTTATTTTATCATTATGTGTGCTGTTACATCCCTTAAATTTAAATGGTCATTATTTACAACCATAATTAATTAGTAACCAATCAATTCGTCATTTGAACATGTGTAACTATAATTTCTTATTTTTATTATTCTCTGAAATTTAAACCATTCAAATGTCTATGATATTACTATGATTAGAAATATTAATAGTTTATGGTCATCTAATAAGACTTATCCTTCACAGTTATAAAATCAAATAAATGGAGTTTATGTTTCATGCAACACAAGATAAACATAGTTTTTCAGGCGATGAAATATAAACTATATAATACAAATAAAAAAAACCTTAAACAATTAAATTTTAATTAGAATCAATATATTTCACTAAATCATGAGATGTTAAATATCTCATATTCATCCTAATGGAGACACATAATTATAATATATTGGTAATTAATTAAAAAACCACTCATATTAATGAAAAAAGGGTGACTCAATATAAAATGATGGATATTCATGAAGAAAAATTTATAGATAAAACAAAAAAATCACATAGAAAGATATATTACATGATGAAATTTATCATTTTTCATTAATTTTGAATTGATATAAATCATACCCCCTTATACAATCCATGTGTATATATAAAAACAAAAAACATTCTCAGACTATAAACAACATCACTAATTAATGATTTGTTGCAGCAGTCACTCTCATTTATAGAGTAGTCCAGTCTAAAAACCACCTTGTTCAATATCATTATGCTCAATATGTATTCATACAATATATTGAGAGTGTGTTTTTTCATTATAAAAAAGGACCATTTTAATCATGCCCATATATTTATACCCAATTGATACAAACACTTTAAAATATAATGTATGTTATATTCATTATTATTTGATAGGAAAAAAATCTCATGACACATAAGTGTAGTCATATCTATGATCCATCCTCATCACGTAGGCTCATTACCCAATTTTTGATAATATATTTCATGGTTTTATATATCACATCACTATATTATCTTCACAAACAACCTTTTTTATTTTAATCATAGTCAAAATGCCAGCCACACCAATAATATAGAATGAAAATCACTATAAATCTCTTAAAAATTCATCAATATCCTATATGGTGTAGACATATTCCATAAACTCATGGACTATATACCAAGATATATTTATACCTCGTATAATGAATGAAGAAAACGTTTATGGCTTTGGCATCATCAGAAACATTTGTTCATGTACCATGGTCATACAAACTATAAAATATAAATACAAATTCCCCAACCATTACATGGAATAAATCATTCCTCATTGTGTGTAAAAGTCATATAAACACCACATGTCATTTCCTTGTAACATTTTAAATGATGGGGAAGTAAAAAACATTTCTTTGAAAAAATGTAGTAGTCAAAGGATCTAATAACTCTTACCCTTGATTTCATATTCAAAATCACAGAGGTAGAACAATCTCTTATATAATAATAGTGGTAATTTAAATCACTATTACCTCAATAGTCAAAATAAATACTCATCACTAAAACTGGAAACAATCATTCCAATTTTCAAGATATGAGAATATTTTATCTTTTTTGTTTTTGTTTTTTCATTTAACAAGTGTTCTCAAATTTTTTAGGGACACATAGTGAGTGATTTTTTTATTGAAATTGGATTTGTGGTCACTACCAATCATCAATAGGATGCAATCAATTTATATTCATAGTGTAACATTTGATATCATTAATCATCTCCCATAATGTATTCAAGATAGGGTTACAATGATAGTCAAGGTCACTAGGATGAAAACCGAATATAATAAATAATATGTTATTGGAAAAATTAATTTCACCATCTACAGGGTTATTGTTTTTAATTATAACTGTTTTAATAATTTTTTTATATTACATATAATTTTTTTTAATAAATTTCCCCTTATCAGACACATACTAGGAAGAAAAAGTATTTCCTCACAATGGAAATTCCCCATAACATGTCCCCCTCCTGTTCCTCATGGGCCCAACACTCTATAATAAATAGCAGCACCTCCCCAAAAATGATATCCCATTCTTGAACCACGAAACCTATATGTCAATTTTGTTCAATCTAGTATTGATGATATAATATGGAAGACAATAATCATAATGATTTTTCTATGAAGTCTATATATTTATTGTTTTTTTAATTTATAATTCATTATTATTTTTTCCTATTTAAATTTAAAATATTAAAAACCAAATAAAATATTGTCACCTATAATTTCATTTTTAATACTTATTTAATTAGAATGTTTTTCAAAAAAAATTTAAATGTAATTGAGTTATAAAATTAAATACCCCTTAATAATCCATTTATTTTAATGAAACACGAACTATGATAATAATTACATAATAATAAAATCATACAAGGTTTTAAACATCACATTAAAATAAAATAATTATAAATAAGACAAAAACATTATTCATCACAAATATGATTCAATTGTATTACTCATTTTTCAGGGAATTAACATTCGACATGTATTTTGAACATTCTAATAGAGTGATGGTACTCTTCCCACAATACATTAACAATTATTAATTAATTAATATCATGATTAAAATTTTTTTTCTTGAACATCATTAAAATTTCTCAAATCACAAAATTTAAAAATTCAGTATCATTCTTTCATAGAATATGTACATTCATCCAATCAAAAATATTTAATATAAACTCAAATATTAACCATTTAGAAAAATTATACAATATCATTAAAGGATTCAATGAAAGAATAAATTGGCTTTAAAATTTGTGTTTGGAATGTAAATGATGTGAAAAAATTAATTTATAAAAAAATCGTGAATATAATTAACTATAGGTAGATCAATAAAAACACATTTAATGAACAAAATAAACAATAACTCCCAAAATCAACTAATGTTTAAAAAAAATAGAAAAAATAAGAAAGACTAACATTTCATATTTTCATCCTCTATTTTATATCTATTTCACTATATTTATTGTTGAATAAATTTGACACGCATCACAGAACACATATTTTATATTCTTATGATTCAAAATTTATTATATTGAGTAATATTATATGTCAAGAAAATGTTTTCATTTAATTGAACATAATTAATAAAAAAAATTATATTTATATGTCATATAATAATTTATAATGAAATATAATTCACGAAACTTTTCCCCATTTTAATGAATAAACCACACATAATTCAGCAATACAAAGAACTACCTTTACCATACATATCCTCTCCCCACACACAAACATTCAACTTTGTATATCAGAAAAAAAAACTAACAGTAATGTAGTAAGGAACAAGTATAATAGTAATTTTGGCACCTATATCATGTTCATTCAAGGTTTCTATGATCTAAAAAAATGATTTAACTTCACGGTATTCCACATAGATATGCGACCAATGTAAAAAATTTCTAATAAAATTAATCATTGTTTCATCATTAAGGGATTTTACAATATTCAATGTGTGTTATAGTAGGGTTACATACCCCATGTATCATCCCTTAAAATTGTATTATAATGTATGAATTTTTTTAACCTATACATAATGGGAGTTGTATAAATTAAACCATCAGTCATGGAAATTTTTTTAATAATAAACCAACCGAGATAAATTTACAACAATCAAATATTAATCCTGATAAGAGGTATTTCATCAAAATAAATAAAAAATTTACCCTAAATCATGATTCCTCATATAAAACCTATATTATTATAATTAAAAATCATCCCCAATTTCTATCATTCAATTATTCATAAGTTTTTATAAATATAAACATATATTATGAGATTCGTATGGAACCTAATATCCAAGATAAATAATAAATAATATGTCAAAATATAAAATTTAATTAGGTTTAAAATCTAGAAAATCATGTTTCGAAAAATTGTGAGTAAAGAGGGATAAATATTGTAAATCAATGATCCCATTTATAATGAGTGCATCATTTTTTCCATTATTTATTTTATATCATACAACCTATAATTAACTAAAAATAATTAATCTTTTAGAGTAAATTGTCCATATTTTATTAATCATCATAACAATAACTTCATTTTAACAAAATTCTTAAACTAAATTCCAAAAATAAATATTAAAAAATAATGTATTATTTATCATATAATTTAATAAAAAATATTGGGCCCTCTCACATATTACATTATTTAAGGTCCTGTTATTCTACACTAATTTTTTATGAACTAATATAGTTAGGATTTAAATTTTCCCAGTGTTTATTGATCCATTCCTAAAATTGTAGACTATATTATATAAATGGTGACCTCCTCCTCCTAGAAATATAATGTAAATATAATTTATAAGGAATAATAATATTTTACTAGACACAAGTATTAAAAGATAATGTTATTATCAATAATAACATTAAAGAATATTCATACATCTACTAATTCATTTACTCTCTTAAAAATATTTAGAATAATTTGAGATTTTATTATCCATTTCAGTATATTCATATTCGTTTTCAATGAGTAATTATCACCTTTTTCTTCATCCACTATAACAATTGTGATGAGATAATATTCACATGTTTTTTCTAGTTCAACATTTTTTCTAGAATTCATATTGGATAAATCATTGAATTCAGTACCACCATTGCATATTTTATTATGTGGCTCCTCATTCATGGATTCCTTACAAGACTGATCAACACATTCTTCTATAATTTATATTTATTGATATATATTTATAAACACAATATCTAAAAAATATAAGATTTATTAGATATCCCTCAGGTCATGTTTCATTCTACATCATCCATATCATTAAATATTATCGTTGATTTCATATATTTTTTGTGATATATCTACAAATTACAATATAGATTTAGAGGTTCTTAGTCAGTAGGAAATCCAATCCATTAATAAAAAATATCAATCAAATTAAAAAATAATTCATTTAAAAAAATATCATAATATTAGAAATAAATGAAAATGCATCCCATAGTATAAAAAATTAATGGTTTTGTGTACCTCATCCCTGAAAACAACATAAAAATACAACCCCAGTAGGGTATCATTAATTCACCATGGGTAATCAGTTTATAATTTAATAATAGATAATGCAAGCTACTATAAAATATAAAAAATAACTTATTTAGTGAATTTCCTAATGTTGGTCTAAAATTTAAATATTTAAAACATGATAATTAACTATTTCATACTACTAATCTAAATAAAATGAAATCGATAAATGATTTATTATAGAAGAGTATGGAATGATAATGATTTTAGGGGAATCTAAATAAACAATTTTGTAAGTAATTGAAATTTTTAGGTTTATTAGATAATAAGTCATAAATAATGAATTATCCATCATAATATAGTCAAATTCAAGTGTAATATAATCCATTGGTCTTAGTGAGTATAACAGATCACTAAAAATAATATTTTACCATTTATAGGTATTTCATAATTATAATGGGGAATGTGAAAAATACCAATATTTAATAATATAATATAACTATCCCAACATTTATGGTGAATTAAATAATCTATCTAATTGTATAAAAAATTCACTCACCCATGAAATAAAGGTA
Organism: Viscum album; assembly: GCA_963277665.1. Taxonomy (NCBI): domain Eukaryota; kingdom Viridiplantae; phylum Streptophyta; class Magnoliopsida; order Santalales; family Viscaceae; genus Viscum; species Viscum album. The sequence goes on from OY728129.1 coordinate 8,009,199, forward strand.
ATTACATTGAAACATAAATTTGTGTATGAGGATAAAAATTTGTAATAAAACCCATCATTTAAAAAAATGTATACTTAAAATAACGACCACTACATCATTAATATCAACTAATAATAAGACCAATACACTAATGATATCCTTGAGATAGTTGAAAAAAAATCATACTAATATAATACGATACAAATTCAATAGAACACCTCAAATAGTAGAGACTTTATTGTTTAGACTATTAGAGTCCAATTCACTCGAGAACAATATCCTCCCTATATTTATATTCTTACAAAAACTAATGTGTTTTTTCATTATAATAAAAACAATTAATTTTTATGTATATTTATAGTCAATAGATTTCAATTCATCAAAATATATAATGAGATCCTATCATTTATAATAAGTATAAAAACACATGGAATTAGTATTACAGGTATTAATTCAAAATAATACATCTTCAATAAACATAATCATTCACTAAAATGAACAGACATATTATTAAAATGAGCATATCATCACATTGGTTCCCCTTTATATACTTCCTTCATTAATATAAGATTATTTGTTTAATTACCCAAATGAAATATTAAATTATATATTATCGATAAAATACATTACTTTTTACGCTAAAATAATATACACATGTATACTTTATTACTTAAGTAAATAATCTTTATGTAGCATATCATCCATGAACAAAACCCAAAGAAATCTAAGTTAATGTGACTGTATTATTGAAAAATTGAAAATATACCATAACCTTATTTCTTATGAATGAATAATATTCCTTAAAAGAACCATTAAATTTTTTTAAATGATTCACTATTGAATAAAATATATTATAAACTCTCTATCTCACTTTCATACAAATTCACTGATGTATCTATGTTGTGTCATTTTCAGAGTAAAACTAATAGTAGTCGACCCAAAAAATAAATTCTAATAAAGGTCATCATAATTGATTGATTTTTTTTGGATAATAACATGTACATTTTTAGTTAGTTTTCATATGACTAATTTCACAGGAAAACTACTCCAATATAATTATAATATTTAGTATCACTAATTTATTTATGAAAATATGATTATTGAATAATCTATATAGGTTTTCGTTGTTTCATGGAATAATTATAATCAAATCATATAGGTGTATCAAAAAAATATTGAACAAGGAATTATATACATAAATATTACATATTTTGTTATAAATATATAATATAACTCACAATAATAAATTATTGATAATAGTATAGGGTCATTGTTTTTTCTACTAGATGCGTAATGAATATATTTCATGAAATATTTGATATATATTCATGAAATTTCATCTCACATAGAAAAAAATGGGGATAAAAAATATTAACTAAAATTGATTATATTTTAATGAGAGGGAAAAATGAATTGGGGTGTAGTGTGATATAATGAGTTTTAATGAAGATCCACAGTTAGTTAAACACAGAACATATTATTTGACAGTATATTGACACCCAAAACCAAAAATTAGATTAATCTATAACACCGTGATACGTTATGATATTTTTATTTTTTTAATAAATTCAATATATTAATTATCATTAATAATAAGAAACTCATGTTTATCCTTAATTAGAAACACAATTTATTTTCATTGATACCTTATGTTAAACGAATGACTATGTTTTTCTGAAAAACAATAAATTATTAAAAGTATTATATAATTGTTGCCTTAAAATTGAAATTTTGGGTATTTATAGAATTAAATATCATGAGAAAATATATATATTATGAAATTTTATTATGTATCATTTTTTATTAAATATATATAAATCATTGAAATAAAATTAAAAATTTCTAAAAAAATATATTTCTCAAAAATTGCATATTTCACCCCTTTGACACATGATTTAAAATCTATTTTTACCAAATTAAGAAAATTTACTTGATAAAATAAGGTATTATTATGAAATCATAATACAAAACTAATATTATCGATAATTTTTGGGATTTCTCTAAAATTCGTAATTTCTTGATGAGCTGTGAGATATTCTGAATTTTAATTTAAATATTACATTTCATTTAAATAAACTGTAATGATAAATATTATATTTAATTAGTTATAAGGAAAATTATTTCAATTAAATTTCAATTAATACACTTAGGTTCATTTTAATCCTTTATATATTGAATTATGTCAAAAAAATTAACACTTTTGAGCATTTTATTTTTAAATACTCACTTTTTAATTGAATATGCATGATTAATATAAAATTATATTTTCCAAATTCTGAGAATTAATTTTATTCATATGAATTAAATATATTTAATCAACATAATTTATAATTTATTAATAATAAATTTTTCATTTCTAAATTAATAAAGAATACTATAAAAATTATTTAATATGGTTAATAAAAAAAAGGATTAATCGAGGATTAAATTAAAAGTATTAGGGATAAATCTAGCTAAAAATATTAATAAAATATATTCGATGTACATATTTCATTCATTCTCATTTAGTAAATATAAATAATATAATGTTAGTGTTTGTACTTAAAATATGGTTCGTGTAATTCATTATTTGAAAAAATGAAAATTTTTCCTCTAACATCACTTTAAAAGGCCACCCACAATCATCTCATCATCACATATTAAAACCCATTTAGTATGGACAATAACATACCAAATAACATACCAAAATACCTAGTCTTATTTGATAATCCTTATTTTTTGCCTCAATATTTCCTATGAAGGATTTCGTGATTACCTTAGGAGGGTACATGAAGAAGAGGTCAGAATCATTAATGGAAATATTTATTAAATTATATTTTTCACCTCCAAATTTTTTTAATAAACCATGATGTTATGTTGTATTGTGTATATTACAAAAAAATAAATTTATTTATTCTGAGTTAGTGAAATAAAACAATAACGAATCCAACAAATGGGTTATAAAATAATCATTCATGTGTACAATAGACTATTTCCTCACGAACCGATATCATTTTTTCATCCATTACCACCTTTCCAGGGAATGTGTGATGATTGATAAGGAGTATATATATTATATATAATAAATAATTAATCAATGGGATTAATTATATCATATAATATTTTTTTCATTCAGTTGTGTAGGGTATATAATAACATTAGTCTTGTGTATGGCGATTTACCGCATGAAAAAGTGATATGCTTTGACTTTCAATAACAATTTACATAATGAGTGATAAGGGTAATTTTTGTCATTAAATGTGATATTAGTGAAATAATTATTATATTAAATATATATCAATCATTATAAATGTTTTATATATATTATTTTGGTTTACATTATCAGTCAATTGAAGAAGATAATGTCTTTTATGTATAAGTGGACAACCATCATAAAAAAAATGATGTGAATATATATTCATAACAACTCTATATGATGATAAATATGTATATTTAATGAAATAAATAGGTATATATAATATTATAATCATTCCCTAATAATTAAATATCACATAACATTTTTTCATTATGATCGTCGGAAATTGGAAACATTTCCCCTATGTATGTACGACATGTCCCCTCAATGATCATAACATACTTTAGTTTTAAAAATTGTTATTCACGATAGGTAATAAAATTATTATTTATATAAAAATATTTTAATTATGCCATTATTTTTATTCTGGTTATGATGAAAATGTATAATAGGAGAAAGAACCAAATATTTCATAAAAAAATATCCAAGAGAAAAAAATGGAAATTGACACCAACATCAATGTAAATAATAAGTTATTATTAATTAATAAGTGATGTTTTGTTATGAAAGAATAATATATGACATAAAAAATATAAATAGGGTTTTATACAAAGTTAATTTCAACTTTAAAACCACAATTAAATATGATAAGGTATGTTCAACACAATGGAAGAAGGGTTAAAGGGATTTCACATTAATTTCATTTCATTTAGGGATATAGTAATGAAATAGACCAATGAAATTTTATATGGTTTACATAAACAACATTTGACATGTAATATCATTAATATATCATTAATAATTTATTATTTTTTTATATTTTAAATAATATATCTTATTATTTTATATATAAGAGTTACCATGTGGTTAAGATTTTCATAACTCTATTTTAATTAAGGGGGTTATAACTCTCATTCATTGTATTTTATATTATTAGGTTTTCTATATAATGAATTTATAGTATATTTTATTCTATTCAGAATTATTTTATTTTGATTTTCTATAGATATAGTAATGGATTCATTGTCTGGTTATCACATTAGTAATATGACCATTGTAATATTGTTCTTTATAATTCCATTATCATCAAGATATTTTATTCTTGAAACTAAAATAAAATAAATTAATTGATCACTGTCCAATAAAACCACTAAACGTTTTTATCCTCTGGTTTTCCATGATAATATCATGGAATTGTTTAAATTTCCATACTCATTGAAACATAAAATATTTTTTTCTATGAAAATAGAACTTTTTTTTAAATATTTAGTAAGAAATTAATTTTCTTCCAAAATAATCTATTTATTTATTTATTAAATTTTTTAAACCAATATCAAATGTTTTATTTTTTATTATTATTACAATTTTTTAAATTTTTAAATATTTTTAAGGGATTTTGTCTATAATTTTTTCAAATAATATTTTCTATTCTTTTTATATTGGAAAAATAATTTCCCTTTTAACTTGTACGATATGAATAGATTTACCCACTATTATGAATGTTATTTATTTTAATGTTCATTTTCTAGTTTATAATGGTATTAGGAAAAAAATTGTATTCCATAATATTTTAAAAAAATATTTTATTAAATTGTTATATAAGATAATATAATTTCAAAATGATATTTTATCATTTAGTTTTAGAGAGTGTTTTGAAAATTTAATGTATATTACATTATTGAATTTGTATTTATATTTTTTTTGTATTTTTATACATCAATAAAAATCATTATTATAAAAATAATTTTTAAATTTTCATTTCATTTCATCCTTATTTTTCCTATATACGATTCATGATTGTTTGGATAAAGGATATAATTAACATTTTAAAAATTGATTCATTTATGTAGTCATTAAAATTCCCTATTTATATTCAATTTCTAGTGATCGTTTGAAATTATATTTTTTCATATAATCCATTTCCTTTATAATGGATTTGATTATTTCTTAAACCTTATATTATATATATATATATATATTAAGAATGTTATTTCATGTCTAGTGAAATATCAATGAGTCCTTATTTTTAAATCAGTATAGATATTTGATGATTAGTCATGATATACATCAATTAAGTTAATTATTTGATATATGAAGAATGATAGGATATAGTGATGGGTGGGGCCTATATATTTAAAATCCCCTTATTTAATTATAATGTATCATCCAAAAATGAAAAGAAAAATAATATATTCTTAAAACCCATGTTATTAAATAGTATTTGGTATAGATCATGATTGAAGAAGTATAAAATGAGGTTTTACCTAGTACTTTTAAACACTGTTGAGGTAATATATTGATAGTGGTGGTGTAAATGTGCCTAAAAATTGATTTCTATTAATAATTCATTTAATTCATTTAGAATTAAATTATATTATTATCATATAAATTTTATCCATGGGATTACATTTGGATTTTTTTAAATTAGAGTTTTTCGATTAAATGAGTGGTGTTTTATGTTTTTTATATTTCTATATCGGTTATGGATCATCAAATTATGGTTTTCATGTCATTGATTAAAAAATTCTTTTTGATATATTTACGTTTTCATGTTTATAAATTATCATTTATTTATTATAGAATACACTACACATAACCCTTATTGTAGATTTACGTTCACCGATATTTTCATTCCTTTCATTAAGATTTGATGAATTGTAATGTGATTAATTTTCATCGATATTCTTGGTGGAATAATTTTATTTTCTAAAAAGAAATGTTTTTATTTTTGAATACAAAATCTACATTAGATAATTTTCCTTGTCTAGTTTAAAAAGTTAGTTAAGTTGTTCAATTTATTTTTTAGAAATTCATACTAACTTATGGAAATGTAACAATGTATAAACTGGATCTATGATACTGGTGTCTGTGTTCTAATATTTGGAACCATAATATGTTTGTTAAATAAATTGGAAACTATATTTAGGTAATCATAGGCAGGGGATCACAACCCTATGATATACATTGAGGATATGTATAAAATAATATAAAAATCTTTTTAAGGTACATATTATGAATTTTTTTCCAACCATACATCGTTAACTGGGTACTCCAAGTAAATTTTGTTCTATAAAATTTTTTCCTATTGGTAATTATATAAATTTGGTGCTTCAGAATTGACTGAATCATCACCTGGTAGACTAAATAAATCATACCAAACCCCATATTTTACATTTTTAGGGGCAATTATTTTAAAAAAACACATTTCAATTACATATCATTATGAATGATTTGAAATTAATGTCACTACTAAAGAAACAATTTTTATGATTATTAGTTTATCTATGTAAACATTTTTTATCTTATCTTATGTACATAAATTATTTTAGAATGAAATATTATGTTTTGTTACGATATTATCAAAATTTGTATATTCCATAGTTTAGAAATATCTCATAAAATAATCAATATACACTGCATCAATTTACATAATCAAATTTGTAAGAATGATCATTTCATTTATGTCTGTATGAAAATATTTTGAAAGGAAGACGCAGCCAAAAAATTATTATGTGATGAAGGCATTGTATCATGTAATGACATTATAGAGGCCGAATAATCTATATAATATGGCATCTAATTGAATCAAGAGAAGATGGGGATGACAATGAAAATTATTTTCAATGGAACGAATGGAATGAAAGACTTTTAGATATGGTATAATTGGTAAAAAAATCATAAATGATATTTCATTAAATTTGTGGGAGGTTTATACAATTATTGAGATATAAAAAACTATTCAAGTAGTTTAAGGGGTAATAATTTTTATCAAATTCACAATAAATTTATTTAATGATATGGGATACTACACAAATGAATGACTCAAGCTTCATTTAAATATAACACAATGATTCTAAATAATCGATGTCAAACTAATTATAGTACCAAATATGAGGATGAATGATTAATGTTCTAATGATTTTATTTTGAATTATACTTTTTATTATTATTTTATGACTGATATTTTTATTACACATATTATGAAATTTATAAGGATTATACTAAATAAATTTTTAATTATTGATTACAAAGAATATATTCAATCGTACAGATGACCATAAAAATGATTAAGTGGAAATTTGAACTTTTAGGATAACATATGATTAATGATCATAATATATTCCTTTTGATAATATAATTATGAAATAAAAATAATAATTTATATGCATAAGGTAAATTTTATATTAATGAATACATTAGTAGTGATTATTAATTTTTTTTAAAGTGATTTAAAAAAATATATTGTGGATTTTACAACATCATTGGGATTAAGAATTATAACTAATAATTTTGATTTTTACATAACTAATAATAAATCATTAATTTTTTCAATATTTCTTTTTTGTAATTCAGGTTATTTAAGTGCTTCAAAAATGTACATGAAGAAGTTATTCAAAAAATTTGTATTTAATTGTTAATAGATAATTCATGTTGTTTGGGGGATTTATTTTATATTCATTATGAAGATCTAGTGACCATCATCCAGATTTGTTATATCATGATCATATGGACAGTAAGTTTGGAAAACCATTTAAAACATGGTTTATGATGAACATTGTATCTTGTTTAATAGATTGGTTTATTACTATACCATGTTACGATTTTTGTCTATAGGATAACATGTTCTAACATGATTTTTTTGGAATTAATTTGACATATATTGAATTAATTTTCTCAGTGTAATATATTTTATCATCTATAAATTTTTTTTAACTTTTTTAGGAATGAAAAACTAAATTTATGATATTAATTTTTAGAGAAATTTTTGAATTAAAATTTTATCAAACCCCACTAAATGATGAAATTTTAATTATGGAATAGAAACATATTACATATGTATATTTATATTATTCATAGATATTAAAAGAAATCATCAACATTACAAAATGTCTCCTGAAAAAAATTATCCTATAACATTCATATATGTTGAATTTTATGTTCTTTTATATAATCATAGGTTTGTGGATTAGGGGCGCATAAGTTTCCATTCAAATTTTAATTACATATTTTTTATGATATTAATCACTCTCTATAATTAATTATTATATTATTCCATATACATACCTGATCATTCAATAACTTTTCTCCTACATAGAATCATAGTTATGTTTTATTTCATAATACCTTGGTACTTTTTATTTTTTTAAGAGGATATTTTATTAACTTTTTTTATTGATGTGGGTTTAAAAAAATACAAAAAAAACCCCGAAAAAATAATATATTGTTTAAATTGAGATAAAATATTTTATTTATGGTGGGGATAATGTGAAAACCCATGACATGAAAAGAATTAAATTTCATTCACTTTTGTATATAACACCGAAAAAAACATTTGAAGAAAATATTTTAGTTATAGATGTTATGATATATTTAATTGCAATGAAATTTATTCTAATTAATATCTTGAAATTCACATAACAATGAGTTTATATTTCAATACACACAACAATAAGTTTTTTTTATTTCTTACAAAACATGTATGACCATGTTTTCTTGAATGAGAACATACTATTAAAATTATTATGGTAGTAACTGCATTGTCATATAATGGATAGTATGGATATGATTAGATAACTGATTAAAATAAATATATTTTATGGAACTTATTCATTTATTTAAATTTTATTACAAAAATAATAGTCATTTAAAATAAAAAATGTATATAACAAAATATTTTTCTAAATAATCATGAAGCCGCACATTCCGCTCATCATTGAATTTTAATTTCTACCATCAGTACAATGTATATTTTATGGAATATTATTTAATTTTGAAATAATATTATAAAAATTATCTCTAGATAAATTATTGATACTTTTCAGTAATGTTTCTTTTTTATAAATAGTGAATAAAATTGAATTTTAATTGAAAATTTCCTTTTCATTTAAATATTTTATAATGTTATGCTAAATTTTTAAATAATTTCAATGATAAATTAGATAAATTATATATATATATATATATATTAATCAAAAATAGGTCATTGATATCATTTTCATATTGTATTATGTGAAAACTATTATGTAAAATTTTGAATATTATTTCATTAAATATTCTCTTTCTCATAATGTATGAGGATTAATTTCATATCACATTCTTAAATTTATGTGAATTGAAATTTAAAAACTGAACTCTATATTTGGAATAAGTATAATATATTTTAATAATATATTCTAATTAATTATTTACAAAAATTAATAGTGAACACACAGTAAAAACTATGTACATGATACATGTAAACAAGGATTTATTTGGGGATAAAATAAAATGATATGTGTTAAATTGATATTTTTTTATAAAATATTTATAATGGAAATATAAAAAAAATATCCCTTATAGGATCATGAATATTTTTTATGGGATCCATTATTGATGACATAAATATCATTATTACTCATTTTTTTCACGAAATACAGTTTTCAAACACCACCCACTTATATGAGGGAACTTATATATTTTATTGTTTATAATATCAATCATATTTAGTTCAGAGAATACCTAATCAAATATCTTCCGAAAATCCATACTATATTCCTTTAATCTTTTTTAAATAAATCCTACATAAAATGTCTTTGGATAAATCATAAGAAGGATACATTAACAATATGTAGCATTCATCAATGAGCATTTTTATTTAATTTTTGCGTCCACATTCTTAATTAATATTAACAAAACATGAATGAAAAAACCATATTATATATCTTATAAAAAATGCATTTTTATCTTAAATAAATGACATTCTATATTCAAAAATTACATCAAATATCGTACAAAATCAAGAATACTATGTACGAAGGACTACAACCTCAGGAACTGATGTCATTTGTTCTTTCATTACCACATCTCACAGTTGGGTATGGTGATGTAAGTAGAGTATATAAATGATATTTATAACATAATATTACATATAGTTTCATAATATTAGATATTTATTTCTATATTCTATTCTTTTAGTTAATATAATAATGTTTCTTGTATGTACGATGGACTATCTACCAATGAAGAGTTGTGATTCTTCTTTCACAAACACATTAAATGGAAAATGATAAATTTATTGTTAAAAATTATTAGGGATATACATGAAATAATTATGATATTAATTTCATATTTATAATTAATAAAGGATAATATATTTTATTTTCTTCTATCCTTTTCACTTATTGAATGATTGAAACATCATTACTCTATGTGTGGACTACCGTTTTCATGTAACATTATGTCTCTATTTTCAAATCTATACAAAATAATATATATATATTAAAATAATTAATGTGGTATATATAATTTTATGCTCATTTTATAATGAGAAAATATTATTGAACACCTTCCCATAAATATAATTGAATAATAGAAAGGTTTCTCGCACATGTGTATGACTTATTGTCTCTAAGATTGTTACATATTTCATTTCTCAAAATTTCAATAATGATTGGTCTTAAAAGTAAAATATTTGTTTAAATATGATAACGATTTCATTATTATAATTTTATTGGTGATTAAACATTATAATATGTACATCAACTAGATACATCATAACAAAATAGACCTGAAAAAACTATTTGGTTTATACCCTTTCAATGAAAATAATGAATGATTATTAATAAACTGGTGATAATAAGTTATAAGAAAATAATATAAGATATTATAAATATTAAAAATGATCTGGTATAAGTTATTAAATTTTATAAAACCATAATATAATATGATTCGGTATGTACAACCAATAGGAATTGTGACAACAGGGATTTATTCTCAATTTCATTACATTGAAGAATACGATAATGTTATACACATAACATATTTTTTATGAGGCGCATAATACCTCAATGAAATTTAATATATTTTATAATTATATAATTATGGTACTTTATGTTTCATTTTAAATTATTTCATATATGGGGATATGATATAAGAGTTACCAATTGGATTAAAAACTCCTAACTCAAATCCTTTTCATTGTGTTATATTACATAGTCTATGTATATTATATTAATGGAATATATTTATATAATGACTTATTTAATAACTATTATGTTACATTAACTTGTTTAATGTGAATTTAAATTTTATATTGATAATAAATTCAATTATTTATCCTCACATCAGTGATATGATAACATTAAGAGCTTATTTCACAATATCATTCACAAAAAGATTGTTTAATCTTGAATATTAGTTGGGGGAAATTATTTTCTGAATTTTTAATAAAACCATATAATTTTCTCCTCCTCAATTTATACTATATTTCTTCAAGTCATGGTATAGTTTTTAACAATCTTTTAGAAATTTCAATTAATGAGTAAAATAGTTTATGATAATCACAAAATTATTTAAATCTCCACCCAGTAATAAGTTTTCCTAATAAACTTTTAAAAAAACATTAATCAATGTAGTATGATTTATTATAGAAACTCTTACAGACTTATAATTTTTATCAAATTTTATAGATGGAATCATAGTGTAATTGTTAAGAATAAGATCTATTTAAACATTTTTATACTAAAAAATGTATATTATTTTTTACTTGTGTGATATTTCCGTAATTATCTACCATGATGAATATATTTTATTAGAATATTATATTTCATGTTTAAAATGATATTTTTAATGAAAATGGTTTTTCTAATTTTCTGTAAATTCATTTTTAAAAATTTATTTTGGAATAAAAGTATTTTCTTTTTTGTGTAAATTTTTACATTAGAAATTATATTTCCGAATTAGAAAATATATTTCCTTAAGAATTTTTTTTTGTGAAGTTTTAATGTTATTTGTAATCATAATTAATTAGAAAACTTATTTTCATACGAAAATAATAATATGTTCAATTGGTACAATCCTATTTATCACAGTACATTGATTATACTAATATTAACAAAGGGATGTATTTTTAATATCTTCATTGATTAATTATTATATTCATTAACATCCACTTTATAAATTCACTTTAGTATTTTTTTAGTAATCAAATTTCCCTTAATTATATATATCATTAATAATGAAATAATTATTTCATAAAACATATATTGTCATTATATATACTAGTTTAGATTGAATGTAATCTAATTGACTAGGTAAATATTTATAAATATATATTTCAAACTAAATACATATATTTGATGATATAAAACATTATTCAGGAATTAAATTGATTAGTAAACATATGAAGAGTATTGTGTGAATATAGTGATGGGTAGGGCATAGATTTTATATATCCCCTCGATTCCTAGAAAAACCTGACGAGAAAAACTTGTTGGCCAAACCAAATGTCTTTATGCACGGTAGTTTATTCTATATTGAGGATTTCATGAGATGGTATACGTATTAGATAATGGTATTCACAAATTTATTAAACTATTTCCAGGATAGATATATATAATAGTGGTTTTAATGATACCCTTATGTGACATCAAATAATGAGGCATTCACGTCATTTATAATTTTTTCATATTATTATTCACTATATTTTAAAAATGATATTTTCATTAAATGCATTTTATTCTCAGTTTATGGATCAATTATAATATGGTTTTAGTAATTTACCTTTCTATATTTATTATCCATTATCCATTTATGATTTTCATTATATTAATTAAATAGAATTGGTATTCCATTATTTACCATTCCATATTTATTATGCTTCATTAATTGATGATAACATCAATTGGCCATACATATTATCACGCATTAAGATCACCCATATATTGTTTCAATTATATAAATTCCATAATGTGTAATATGATTTATTTTCAACGATATTAAATAGTTAATAAATAAATATCCTTGAAAAAAAAATTTACTTTATATATTTTAATATTCTATAGAATCATGTATTTATCTAGTTTACGAAAACTATAAAACATTAACATCCTTTAATATGTGATTACATTATTACAATTAGAATTTAATAATTATGGAAAAAGGTATATGATACTAGAGTCAAGTATGGTATATTAAAATAGGGAGATATTAATCAATGATCATAAGGGATCATATGATAATCATAAGAGTATGATAATATTATAAAAAAATAATATCATACATAACATGTCACAGATCAGAAATTCATAGTTTCATATTAATTGATTGTTATATTTAATAACATGAGTCATTAATGATAAAAATCATAAATAATATATCATGTTCCATCCATGAATATTGTAAGGAAAATCAATATACGTTACACATAGACACAGTCATTGAAAATATTTTCTTACATAAGTATCATAAAAAAAAATTTATACTATCAAAAAATTAATTGCTTCACACCAAATTCATATCATTATATTATTGAAGATTCACTTCCAAGACTATTATTGTAGATATAATCTCTATCCTATCATTTTTGACTCTGCATTCCACTGCATATTATTACATGAAATATAAATTTTTAATAAATTTGATAGAGAATAATATAATTATCAGAACCAGTCATAGTGGGCCACATTCCATGACTCCCAAATCCCTCCTCCCATAGGATAGGGGAATGTGAAAAGCACAAAGTAGATATATCACTAACATGGGAAGAATTTCCTTTTAACATGTACATCTGAACACAACTCTAATGTAAGAATAGAATTTTTCTTTAAGGATAAGATCAAGTGTTTTCCATCTATTCAACATCTAATTTCATATACATGGCCTAATTTAGATTCTTGTTGTGTTAATTTTTGTCTTTTTCATGATTGGGGCAGGTCTAGATGACAAAAAAATGTTTTGGGGAAAAATAGATCCCTCAGTATTAATAAAAATTGTGAGGATCATACTGCATGACTGTGTGAACATGTATGTAGTTTATTAGTCCTTAATAGTGGCATTTTTTGGGTTTCTATTTGGTTTTTCCATCCATTAAGAGTAACTGTATGTTTTCCCCTGACTTAATGGGAGTCATGCATAGATCCCACATAGTAAGGGATGTTGTGTAGATAATCTCCCCGAGCCCTGTTGTTTATGATTTCTAATATATTAAAATAAAATTAGAAATCTAATTCCTACCTAAATGGGTTTTCATTCATTTTTACATTATTTTTCACAGGGAAAATACATCCTATCTTCCAATAGTATTTTTTCACATATACTCTCCATGCTTTGTCTAAATTGAGTGCATTTCATCCCCATAGACTTTAAATGCTAATGCCATGATTCCTTTTTATCCACATTAGATTTTTCTTCATATTGATTACGCAATTTTGATATAGTCTCGTATGCCATTATATCCAATTTTTTAGATTCTCTAGATTTTTCCCAAACTAGGGTAAATTAAAGCTTGATTCTGGATGAGCTATCTAGAATAGTTCAAATGATAGAGGTCCCATGATTTTCATTGTTTTTCACATTGTTAATATATGTCAGAGTTCGGCATGCCCATTTTTGGGTTATCAACATAATTTATAAATCAAATAAGTGTTTTAATATAGTAGTTAATTTTTTAATAGGTGTTACAAATAATGTGATTGGTTGTTTTCCTAAATTAAGGGCATCGCTTTTGGTGAGTGCCCATTTTGAGCTATTTATAAAACATTGACCTAGGATATTCAAGTGGAATTCCATGAATCAAATTTTTGGGTTGTTTAAAATGAATTGATATTTTAGAAAATGTTACATGTTTTTAAATGGTTTCCATTTAGCTAATTAGAAGGAATATGTAAATTTACCATTAACCCATGTTATGGATATGCTTGATAATTCAGTTTTGGACTTTTTATTTCTAACCATAGACCTACTCATTATTATTAATGGATTATATTTATTGATACGATTAATATAAGAAGTATAATAATGTTAGTAATGATAGGAAAACACTTTTAGGATGGTCCTAGACTGTAACACCCTTGGGGGTGAGTTATGAAATTTTTAAGGCTTTGACGCCAGCTTGTAATTTAAAAATTTAATTGAACATTTTATTGTTTAATAGATAATATCATTATGTTAATTAAGGATTCTGTTGGAATTCCATTGGCAGGAAAAAATATCTATCATGCCATGATACCTTTATTGAACCATGTAGTAATGAGAATGCATATTTTTTCCCAATTGGTTTATAAATTAATAATTAAACTGTGAGTGAACCACGGACACCATGGACGGGTTCATTGAGAATATACTAAATACCTTGTCAATAATGGATCTTATAGGATTTCATGGATGTTCTCTAGAGGAATGAATTATTCAGGAGTGATATTTCGGGCTCCATAGAGGATAACCAAGTAATGTCTCTATGATCCTGGACATACACCACACCTAGAGTGATATTGGGTCCTGGAGTAGTTTTTTTGAATGCTCTTGTATGGTGTTAGTAGATTATTAAATGGATGGATAATTGAATTCTAGAATAGAAAATTCAATAATAATATTGGTTTATTTTAGAATATTTATGTCACTTATGACATGTCTATCACGGAAAATAAAATATTTTATTCGGTATTCTCATACATATATTTAGATAGCCTTTGAGGAATCTTTTGTACTTATTTCAATACAGGGTATGATCAAAAAAATGTGGATTCTATAGATATATAAAACAAATGTAGGAGAATTAATAATTAAATTAAAAAATGATGTAAATGGAAACAAGTTCATATAAGAATTCCTACATTGGAATACATTCTACCATATTACATTCAATACATTATAATTCCTTTTATATATACTCACTGACTAATTAGAACATACCCTTTGTAGTTTATCCTATAATTTTATCATCTATGGATAAACATTAAAAAAATTTCTTATATAATTTAAACAAATACATATTAACACAATTTTTTCAATTCCTCATGAATAATCTTCTGTGTAGTCACATGCCCTATGAAAAAGCTTACCAAATCAGAATGAAATTACATACAGTAAAGACCATTTATCTATGATTCATTTCAACACACATATCAATTGATGGGAAATTGTGTTTTCTTACCTCCATTCTTCTTCGATGAATGTTTTCATATTACCTACCGACTATAACTCTTCATTTTTTACATAAAACATGATCATTATAAAACTCCATAAATACCTTTTTAGAATATCTAAAAATTATATTATATCCATTGAACTCACAGGAATCCAATTCCATCATATATCTCATAGTTAATCCTGATTACAAAGTATTTTTCATGTTATAAATATCATTGATGAAATTTTAGACATACCTCACCTGTCATGGGATGTTTTCTTCTTATAGAGATACCAAATCATCCTCATTTTAAATTAATTCAAATAATTATTTTTCCATCATAGGTATAAAAACATCAAGGAAATATTTATCAAATAATTTATTCTTAAATTGATTTAATTCATTAAAATAAATCTCATCAAATTATTTGATATTAATTTCCATTGGCCACCAGGGATCAAATTCAACAAAAAATTGTGAAATTAAATGATTTAACATTCAGTGAACTGAACAAACCATTCCATTAAATATAATTTCTAGGTACTTAATCTATCCTTTTGCTAGAATGGGGTCATAAGTATCTGTGAATGATTGGGGTTGTTGTCACCTTAAATGATACACCATTGTTATGTTACTCTACAGAAGATCTGGTTTTCCTATTTAATGAACACTACCACTATTTATATACTGATTCAATCGATCTATAATGGAAAATAACTTCTCAGTTCCAATTCCAAACATATTTTACACTATGTACCTTCCCATAAAATCTTCCTTGGTTCCTCTGTAATGATCATTTCTATGAAAGAAAACATTAAATAAAGAAACACGAAAATCATATAAGATATATCATTTAAACATTATCATAATGTAAAATCACCTAGATTCATGATACTAATATTAATGTAAACTCTTGTGTTATATAACCCATTAAATTGATACCAAATTATACGAACCATCCACAATGATTACATGATTTTACTTTGTGTCCTGAATTTAACTTTCTGTTATAATGAGTATCATTTCTAGTTTACAGTTTGAGAGAATTAGACTATAAATCAAACATTATAAAACAATAATATACTATGTTGAAACATATATATACGTTATAAATTTTCAAAATTAATAAACATTAAAAATAAATCATGATCTATGTTATGAAAACCATTCACAAATATTAATGTGAATACTTCCAATTGTTTACTCATGTAATGGCCTGACCCCAATTACCTAGAGTCGGGGTATTATTACATAATAATGGGATGATAATAAGGGATCATATATCGAAAGAACAATCAGTTTAGTATACTTGGAAGTACTAGATACATTCATATGTTTACATTACATCATGAAATAACAACATCAACAACATTTTTTCCCCTTTTGAGCACACTTATATCCTTAGCTTATCCCTACAAGTAAACCAAAAAATACTTCTTCGTATCCTGGAAAAAATAAAACATAGAATTTGGTGAGCTCAGATTCTTAGTAAGGATAAAAATATAGTAGAAACATTTATACAAAACATAAACATTTAAGGAAATGTATAAGACAACAAAAAATCCTTTTAAACTCAAAATTAAGCATAATATGGAAAATATAAAATAAAATAATTTCATTTACTTATTCACATATATATTCTACTAGTTGAATAATCACATGAAATTTCGATAGCCACTATCATAATGATGGAATGCATAATGCCAAACATCATAAACATATAGTCAAGGCCTTGTGCCAATAATACAAATAATATTTTGTCAAGGCCTTATGCCAAGACACTAGTTTGTCTCATGAGACCTAACGATGGATCAAGGAACTATAGCAGGCTCCACTTGTCACTTACTAAGTCTAATGAATTCCCCATATGAAATGATTTAAACATAACAAAAACATTATTATTAAAACTGCGATACGAAATGTCAATACTTTATCCCTAAACTGTGAATGGTTCAAAAATAACACATCCACTATCAAACATTTTAAAAAACCATCAGTTTCATATGAGAGATTTTTATCATAATAAATGAACTTTAAAAATTTTAAAATCCATCATAGGATGTTGAAATATATGAAATGAAAACTTCTTGACAGAAATAATTATATCTATTTTGAACCCATTTTAAAGACACATTATTATAAAAGAAAACATGTATTTTGTAAATATTTTTATAACATTTTATTTTAAGCTTCGATGATGTTATAATGGATGAAAATAGCCTCACTCTCTGTATAACTTAAAAAACATTCTTATATTAATTTTTTCAAAAAGGTCATAATGTACCATGTTAGGAAAATGATTAAATGATATCATTCAACACATATAATGTTTAATAGTTGTATAAATGATATTAAACCATTTTCTAGTAAATAATAATTTTTTCAAAATTCTTTTTTAAGAAAAACATGGATGTGGATGATAATGAATTCCTAGTAGATACTTACATAAAAACAACCTCATATAATAAAAACATTGTGAAATTAAACCTTAATTTGATATTTTACTAGGTTGAGGGTATATTAACCTCTTGTATAATATTAAAATAATTTTTAATAAATTATATAAATACTATAAACCAAAATCAGATATCAAATATGATCCTTTAATATTTCATTGTTAATAATATTTTAGTAATATAATCATTTCAGGTGTTAACTGATCTGTTTTACTTTATATGCTCAATTACGTAAGACGTGTTTGTTAAGGATATGATATATTTTATTCATATCCAGAAGGATATTAAATTCTTAAACATTATTATTATTCATAAAATTAAAATTATTCTTTAATGATTATGATGGGGGAATGAATATCATCGCGTTCGTGGAGACGGTAATCCGTACGTACACACGAGCGACGATATCATGATCTTAATGGTGAAATTGTAAGTAATTTGATGGTATATCCAATATATATAATCATTAACATGATATATTTATTATTTACAATTGATATACTCATTATTATACCCATGACAATAATTATTTGTTTTAATATCAAACTACACCCTGAGGTGGAGACACTAAGCTGTACATAAGAACGAATGGTGACTTTTTTCATTCATATAAGGGATAGAATAATGAATATGGTTCTAAAATTTTTATAATAACATCATTATATATATATATATATATATGAAATTGGTGTTACTATTTTATAATGGAAACAACAACGAAATAGGATGTGGAAGAAAAATAAATTTGAAAGACGTGATTAAAAAGTTACCTCTTCTTCGGGATATTCCATTTGATTTGATCAAAAGGACTTCATACGTTGGGGTTATGACCAATGTAAGGCCTCTAGTATAAATGGAGGAAAGTTGGGATGATAATTGGGCTGGGGTTAGTACATAGAAATGGTGTTGGATGTGTGATATTAAGAGAATGGTAAGTACCTTTTTATAAGAGGGGAGAGGGTCACTTAAGGAAAAGCTTGAAATATTATTTTATAATAAAACCATTTTCGGGTATTAATCGAACCAAAATGATTTATTTAGATTATAAGGTTGGATAGTTCAATGACCTCTCAACCAATAGTTTTTAGACAGGTTTAGATCACCATATTAACCTTATCTTTTAGATTTAAATCTTAGTTAAATTGTCTGTAATTTACCATGTATCGTTGTATTTTTATATTACATTTAACGCTCTGAGCCAGCTATTCCAGACTTGGTGCATAAAAAATTTCGGTGTAATTTTTTTTTTATAAAACTGACTGAAAAATTACACAACACATTAATGAAACGAGGATCTTTTACCAGTCTAGGTTCTAGAATATTAGACATAACCTTACATTTATCAGAGCTTTTAAACAATAAAATTAAAATTTTCAACTATTCTTCCCCTACGCAACAACACCATAAGCAACAACCAATTATGGATTTCAAGGCAACATGTAGAAAAACATTTTTGAAAATGTAGGGTGAGCACAAAATATGCCCAGTAAGGGGTTCGGAAAACCTTTGGTAAATCACTTTCTAAAAAAATATCCTTTCAATAATACATTTGAAAAATTTCCAACTGTAAATGAATTTGTAAAAAAACAAAATTTACATAATAATGTTATCATTTTTGAAAAATAATTATAATTTGAAAACAATTTTAAACTAATTGAGGGAATTTATTTTGAAAATATTAAGCAAACATTCATGAAAACAAAAAATCATTTTGAGGCAACTTAATTCGTCGATGGCTGTCTTTGGCCTACCCACATAGCGAAAAATGGGTTTACTCTTCCATGACCTTCTATTTTTATGTTGAACAAGCACCGATATTTTTTTACAAAATGTTTAAAGTTTGCTTTACATATATTTATATATAATAGTATATGTCACTGGAGTTTTTACTTTTTAATTCATCAATGCATTATAATACACATTCACTTGTATATATATATATATAAGAATTTATATATATATATATACATAATGTCCATTTCATCATTTTCAGGTTTGGTAACTACAAAAACTTTTATCAACATTGCATTAAATCATTCTATCTTTCACGAATCCCCATTGATGCTCATATGAGAAATTCTATTTTCTTAATTCAACCATAATAATTAATAAATTCCCATGCATAAAATTTAAAAGGAAATATTTAAAAAAAATTCCATGATATTCATGTCATTATCAATTTTAGGACTAAGCATGCATGGCCATGTATATGTGAAACCACTAATACCATAATGTCGATAAAACGTTGTGATACGCCAGGTGCACTTTTTGATGCATAATGATAAATTGACATTATAATCTACATTTCAACCATCTATGTATGTGTATTTACATGGATCATACAACAGTTGTTAATCAAAATTAAAAACATGGTTGAGAAAAACATTGATAAATGAAAAAAATTCATTTACAGAATTAATTATGAAGTTATATTTAATCATGGATTAAATACATATGCACTTATACATTAGTTGTTCCAAAATTGTTTATACTTAGTAGGATAAATATACATATAAATGATTGTTGGTATTTCATAATCCATAAACACTGGTTTAAGATAAATTCTCATTTAAAATTAGATTAGAATATCACAATAGGTTAGTAAAAAAAAGTTTGTCAACAATGAAACTAAATAACACTTTATCCTGACATATCAAATAAAAATAAACATAGTTACCAAATAAAAATTTATGATCATAAGGCAGAAGAATTTCTTTAATCAAAATCCTAATAAAATTTTACAAATTATAATTATAAGAAATATAATTTGTTCTATAAAGATACATTCAAAAACATAAACCATGAACATGAAAATGATTAAAATCTATATAATCTCCCTTATGAAAAAAATAAAATATCACAGAATATATTTGAAAAATAATAAACCATTACAAAATTATAAATTTTTTAAGGAAAAATATGTTGAGAAATAAATTTTTTTTTCATAAATCCCTTACATTGAACTAAATTTTAACATATCTTTGATAAAACAAATGTAAACTTAAAATCCTTAATTGAATAAATTCTTAAAATTAAAAATTGAACTGTGTAAAATAAGATAGAGGTACCTTACTAAATTGTTATGTAGTTCTATTTTTACATCTCCTTCCCAAGATACTTTCCGCTCAAAGTATCTAAGCTAGGAAAAACTACGTATTGCATTTGTTTTATAAAACCACCATGCACCCCTATATTTATACACCCACCATGATAATATAATTGATTATATTTTTTTCAATTTGTGGGAATATTTTATTTATTGGATGTACATATAATATATAAACATCCATAACCGAATTAAAAGCATGGATTGAGTTGTTTCAAGTAGAGATATGGATCAATTATATGATAATAAATTTTTGGAAATGTTGAGATGGAAAAATGCAATTTATGTCGGATTTTAACAGGTATATTTTTTTATTCTGATGACTGGTACTTAATGGAATCAATCAAGGATAGTCTAAATAGGAAGCACAAATTTCTTCACGAAGCATTCAACACCAGCCGTTCATAAAATTAATTCATATTGTCATCAAGCTCAAAAAATAAAAAAAAATCAATAGGATTGGATAATATTGTCTATATGGACAAGATAAAGTACTATTTATCTATTTTTAGAAGATTTGGATAACAAAATAAATTTATATAATCAGTACCCTCTTGTAGAAACCGAACAAAACATCAAAATCACGGATCGTTTTTTTCCCAAATCTGATTTAGAAGCTTCAACATGAAGCAGATTGAGTGAGTGATGGACATCGAACTCGGACCAGATGTGGATCGGACTCAAACATAACCCTAAAAAACAAATAAATAGAACTGCCATACATTTTTTACATCTTGTCTTCGCGAAAACCTTGATCGACCTCTACGAACTCAGAATACCCATTCTCACAGTCAACTCCGAAGATGATCCCATCATTTTTGACCTCACCGTGCGACTTCTCAAAGCCCCGTGAAACCTTCTGTGTCGGACTCCCTAAAAAAAGCATCAAATCCACAAATCTCGATTGGCAATTCTTTTCTTTCATCCATTTTTTTATTTGTTTTATTTTTATTATTTTTATTAAATATATAAATATATATATATTACTCATATTAATATCCAAATTTCATAATATAATTTCTAAATTAATAGGTTAATTTTAATGCTTAAAACATTATATATTTAATTTAATACATGTATATATATACATATTATTTATTACATATTAATTTTAATAATGATATTTAAATTAGTAATGTTTCCATTTATTTATTTTAGTTATACATCAATGGTCATTTTTATTTAAAATTTTAAATGTAATAACAAATAGTTTCCCCTTTTTTTATAACGGCCGGATAAAATTCCCAAAATACCAATGTTTTACGGGTCATTCAAACACTCAGAAAAAATATTACGACTCTCACGCTACTTCTTTCAGAGAAGGTTTTATCAGATCCTCTTATTTTTAGTTTCATTGCTATTATCCTTGCCATAATGTTTGTGCTTATATCAGATCCAAGAGATGATAACTACTTGATCGACATCATTGTGTTTTTGGGTGGTCTTCCAATTGTTTTATTATCGATAGAAATAGGTTTAATGGGTTAGTTCTTGTGTGTCACAGATGTATTTCTGGTTTTTTTTGAATAAATTGCTCGCTACTTATATATTTTCATTCAGAAATTTATTTTATTGTATCTTGGAATCATCGGAAAAACATAAAACGTAATTTTAAACCTGGGGTGTTACATTCTACCCCCCATAAATAGAATTTCACCCTCAAAATTCATTTACACTTATCGCTCCTAATTCCAATCTATTCTGAGTCTAACATGATGTCCCCAAGATCTGTATAGTTTTATTCCACAGTTGCCATGTCTTCCAAGGAAATTAAAGTTCAATGTGGCTTCAAAATCAGCCACTACATTCACCCAAATGAAACTAGTGCAAGAGGGGTTATATGGATGTAGGCACCGAAAGACAGTCCTCATGGAATGATAATGAATATAGTATCTGAGAAGATCGTCTTGAATTAAATTCCTATAAGAAAGTCTCATTGCACCATCTTCAAATGTTTCAAATTCATCATAAATTCTTCATGTGAAGCAAAAGCTTAAAAGTAAACACATAAATGTTGCACAAAGATTTATTTCTTCTGATGCTCTATAAAAAGTTGTGATTGATTATGGTTGCTCAAACATTGTAAAGAACCTAAAATGTCCTTAGTAATATACAAATTGGCATCGATATAAGTGACATTGGATCAGTCTGATATCTTCGAAGATGAAACCAGAACCACGATGAAAATGAAGTATATCAGGTGTGCCTGATATATTATAGAGTTTTTTATATGAATGTTTCATGGCTTCATAGGGCTCATATTCTTCTTTGCATGATTTTGCCACGATCATAGCGAGTAATTCATCTTGAAGGCTTAAGAGACTTATTTGAGTTCTCCTTCCCTCCATCAGAAAATTACAATGAGGAATGTTGACTGAGAAAGGAGAGTCAATTTATCGAAGGGTTCTAAATTTCCAGAGTTATCTAGAATGTGCCTCTGATACCAATTATAATGGCCCGAGCCCTCTGTTCTGGACATGGTTCTTAAAAAATGTTGTGTAATTTTTTTTATAAAAGTGAATGAACAATTACACAAAACTTTAATGAAACGAGGATCTATTACCGGTCTAGGTTCTGGAAGATTAGACATAACCTTACATTTATCAGAGTTATTAAACAATAAAATTACAAAATTCCACTATGCTTCTCCTACGCGCTAACACTATAATCGAAGACCAATTCTGGATTTCAAGGAAACATGTAGAAAAACTTTTTTGAAAACCTAGGGTGAGCACAAAAGATACCTAGTAAGGGGTTCTAAAAACCCTTGGTAAATAGCTTTAAAAAAATCCTATTAATAATACATTTGAAAAATTTTCAACTGTAAATGCATTTGTAAGAAAACAACATTTAAATAATAATGTAATTATTTTTGAAAAATAATTATACATTGAAAACAATATTAAACAAATCCAGGGATTTTCATTGGAAAATATTAAGCAAACATTCATTAAAACAAAACATCATTTTGAGGCAACATAATTCGTCGAAGGCTGTCCTGGTCCTACCCACTTAGTGAAGGATGGGTTTACTCCCCCATGACCTTCTATTTTTAATACGAACTAGCACTGGTATCTTTTTTTGGAAACGTTTAAATTTTTCTTTACATATTTATATATATAATATTATATGTCACTGTAGTTTTTACTTTTTAATTTGTCAATGCATTAAAATACACATTCACTTGTATATATATATAAATATAAAAATGTATATATATATACATAATTTCCATTTCATCATTTTCATGTTTGGTAACTACAAAAATTTTTATCAACTTTTCATTCAATCATTCATTCTTTCACGAATCCCCATTGATGCTCATATGAGCAATTCAATTTTCTTGTGTTAACCATAATAATTAATAAATTCCCATGCATAAAATTTTAAAGGAAATATTTAAAACAATTTCAATGATATTCATGTCTTTATCAATTTTAGGACTAAGCCTGTATGGCCATGTATATGTGAAATAACTAATACCATAATGTTGATAAAACATTATGATACGCAGGTGCACTTTTTGACGTATAATGAAAAAATCACATTATAATAAACATTTCAACCATCTATGTATGTGTATTTACATGGATCATACAATTCTCGTTAATCACAATTAAACACATGGTTGAGAAAAACATCGATAAATGAAAAATATTCATTTGTAGAATTAATTATGAAGTTATATTTAATCTTGTATTAAATACATATACACTCACACATTAATTGTTCTAATATTTTTTATACTTAGTAGGATAAATATACTTATATATGCTTGTTGGTATCTCATAATCCATAAACGCTAGTTTAAGATAAATTCTCATTTCCAATTAGGTTAGAATATCACAATATGTTCATAAAAAAAGTTTTTCAACAAAGAAATTAAATAACACTTTATCCTAACATATCAAATAAAAATAAATATAATTAACAAATAAAAATTTATGATCATAAGGCAGAATAATTTCTTTAATCAAAATCCGAATATAATTTTAAATATTTTAATTATTAGAAATATAATTTGTTTTATAAAGTTACATTCAAAAAACTAAATCAGAAACATGAAAATGAATAAAATCTATATAATCTCCCTTATGAAAAAAAGAAAATATCACAGAATATATTTGAAAAATAATAAACCATTTCAAAATTATAAATTTAGGAAGGAAAAATAAGTTGACAATTTTTTTTTTTTTCAGAAATCCCTTACATAGAACTAAATTTGACCATATCTTTGATAAAACAAACGTAAACTTAATTGTTTAAATTGAAGAAATTTGTAAAATTAAAAATAGAACTATGTAAAATAAGATAGAGGTCCCTTAATAAATTGTTATGAAGTTCTATTCTTACTTCTCCTTCCCAAGATACTTGCCGCTCAATATTTACATGTGAGGAAAAACCACGTATTCCATTTGTTTTATACAACCACCCCACACCCCTATATTTATACACCCACCATGATAATATAATTGATTATATTTTTTTCAATTTGTGAGGATAGTTTATTGATTGAATGTACATATAATATATAAACATCCATAACCGAATTAAAAGCATGGATTGAGTTATTGCAAGTAGAGATGTGGATCAATTATATGATAATGATTTTATAGAAATGTTGAGATGGAAAAATGCAATTTAAGTCGTATGATTATAGGTATATTTTTTTATTCTCATGATAGGTACTTAATGGAATCAATCAAGGATAGTCCAAAGAGGAACCAAAAAATTTCTTCATGAAGCATTCAGCACCAACCGTTCATAAAATTAATTCATTTTGACATCAAGCTCATCAAATAAAAAAAATCAATAGGATTGGTGAAAATTGTTGATATGGAAATGATGAAGTTCTATTTATCTATTTTCAAAATATTTGGATAACAAAATATATTTATATAATCTGTACCCACTTGAAGAAACCAGAAGAAACATCAAAATCGAGGATCGTTTTTATCCCAAATCTGGTTCAGAAGCTTCAACTTGAAGCAGATCGAGTGAGTGATGGACTTTGAACTCGGACCAGATGCGGATCAGACTCAAACTTAACCCTAAAAAACAAATAAATAGCGTCTCTATACCAAGTTTACATATCTTCTTGATGAAAACCTTGATTGACCTCCATGATCTCAGAATACACATTCTCGCATTCGACTCTGAAGACGAACCCAACATTTTTGACCTCACTGCGCGACTGCTCGAAGCTCCGTGAATCCTTCTGCGTCGGACTCCCCCGAAAAACAATCCTCAAATCCCCAAATCTCGATTTGACGATTCTTTTATTTCATCCATTTTTTTATTCATTTTATTATTATTATTGTTATTATATATATTCTTATATACATATATATTACTCATATTTATTTCAAAATTTCATAATATAATTTCAAAATTAATATCTTAATTTTAATGTTTAAAACATTATTTATTTATTGAGTACATGTATATATATAAATATTATTTATTACATATTAATTTTAGTAATAATATTTAAATTCGCAATGTTTTCATTTATTTATTTTATTTTACATCAATGGTCATTTTTTTACTTTTTAAAAGTAATAAAAAATAGTTTCCCCTTTTTTTATAATGGTCGGATAAAACTCCATAAATACCAATGTTTTACAGGTCATTCAAACAGTCAGAAAAAATATCGCGACGCTCATGCCACTGCATTAGGAGATGGTTTTATATGTTCCTCTTCTTTTTAGTTTCATTTCTATTATCCTTGCCATAACGTTTGTTCTTCTATCAGATCAACAAGATGGTAACTACTTGATCGACATCGTTGCGTTTCTCGGTGGGCTTCCAATTGTTTTATTATCGATAGAAATAGGTTTAATGGTTTAGTTAATGTGTGTCAAAGATTTATTTCTATGTTTGTATGAATAAAGTTCTCTCTACTTATATATTTTTTTCAGAAATTTATTTTAATGCATCTTAGAAACATTGGAAAAACATAAAACATAATTTTAAACTGGGGGGTGTTACATTATATGGTTATATAAACATACTATATACATCCAAGAGAACCCAAGTGGTTAATTATTAATATATATGACATTATCTAAGTAATTTTTATGAACCACGTATTTTTAGTAATATTATATCTTTTAATAATATAGTTTTTTTTAAAAAACACAGTTATTTCAATTTTGACAGTATTTAGTATTTGATTTTTGTGAGAATCATTGCAGTATGATTACTTCGAAAAAAAATTATTTAATCCACTATAACATGTCATATTAACCTAAAAAAATTGTGTAAATCTTTAAAACTATCAAATTACATTTATTTGGATATTTTTAATTTCAATTATATTAATCATTCATTAAAAAGGTAATAACTGCATCATCATTGTGTTATAAATAAATTAAATTATTCAATGTCAAAAAATTGAAAATAAAAATCTGTTCTGTAGGAAATTTATTATATATAAAATTAATATTTATTTTCTAATTTATATTATTTATAACATAATATTAAAAAAAATTTAGTTATTGTACATTGAATTTAACAATTTTATCTCATTTTTAAATAAAATAATAATAAATGTCCTAATCTAATACAAGTTGAGAAAAGGGGGTCATATTTTATTCGTAATGTTGTTTTTTGTACAATTACACTTATCCAATATAATTAAGACATGTTTTATATTAATTATGAAATCATTTATACAATTAATTAACCTATTTACTATTAACTATTGTAAATTAAAGGAAAATGTTACTGTTCACCAACAATTATTTTCATCTTATTGAACCACATTTTACATAATATTATCAAACTTGTCTCTCAGATATTTGGAACTCATATTACAGAAGAGGTAAAATTATTTTGTATGAAAATTTTAAAATTCTCTTAGGAGGTGGGTAAAAGATGCTAAAAAGTTCAATAAAATTTTTATATATCTAAAATTATTTTTAAATGACTCCAATGAATTAAACTGAACTTATATTGGTGTTATGTATCACTTTTTTCATATAATAAATTGAAATAAAATACAGAATAATTTATATAAAAAATTTGAATTTAACCAATAATGTAGTGTTTTTCACTAGTCACAAAAATTTGAAGGTTTTCAGAAGAATAAAAAAAATTAACCCTTAGCTAATTTCGGTATTTTGAATTAAAAAATGAAGTCCATTTTGAAAAATAAAATTTATCAATTTTCAAAAAGTGGGTATTAATATTCATAAAGTCTAGATTGATTGGCTGCGGTGTTTTAAAATCTCGTAGTTGCATACAATGCAAGCTAATTCATTATTTAATGGGAAATGTAATATAAGGCCCCAGCCTTAAACCTTACTTAATCTTGAGTTATTACAAGATTACACTATGAGGATATTTTCAGGTTTAGAGTTTTAGAGAATTAGATCATAAAACATGCATTACATTCCACATATAAACAAAGTGGTTACATAAAGATAGTATTCTTCATTCCCATCAATGGAAACACATTTAAAATAAAACATGGATTATTTCTTGACACATCCTTGACTCTATCATCTTATCATGTACCTTTCCATTGACCTGTGAAAAACATTTCAAAAACGTCAGATGAGCATAAAAACTCTTTATGGGTTATAAAAAAACATGTAAAGGAAACATGAGTTCATATATACATAAGAATGAAATCATACTTTACCCATAAAACATGGGCACCTTAACATACCTCATAAAATCATGAATAAATCATAGAAATCATAAGACATAAAGGTAACTTGAGGCATTCATAGCATTCTTACGTAGGGAGTAACCCTCTTGGTTACGTTTGGAATACCCATCACAGTATATTCCCTAAATATCTTCGGAGAAACCTTAACGTTTCACTCTGTCGCATTACCCAATGCATTGGAGAGCTATATCGGGCTCCCCCGCCCTTAGTTTATCACGGAACCACCCATCTTCATAATAATGCCCAAGAACCATAACATAATCGTATCACATAAAACATGCATAAAGGAAACATAACATTTCCACATTTCAATCACAAGATATCAATACAACACAAAAAAATTGTGAAAACCATTTTCCATACCAAAATAAAAGAAAGGTAAAACATGGTATTTATTTTTCGTTTTTTTTTAAAAAGGTATGGCTTGTAGAGGAAGCCTAAACTCAAATAATGGTCACGACGGCGGAGAAGTCGTTGTCGCCGCATACGTACGACAAAAACATTCCCTTTTGTCGTTTAGTAAACGCTTCGTATAAAAAAAGATTCCTTTTAAATAAATGTAAAAGTCAAAGGGGTTTATACACCGTATAAAAGAAAGTTGTGTATAAAATAAAATATGCCTCAAAGAAAGGAGATTGAGACGAAGTCCCATACCTCATATCCGACTTGACCCGACCGTTCTTTAATCTCCTGAATAATAAACTTGAGTTAATCTCTACTTTCTTAAGAACCTTTTTCAAGTTCACTATTCCTTTTATACCATGTTATGGACATCATGTAATCATTTAAGTTAATAATGTTCATTTTGTCGGTATTTGGTTCTTAAGTCAAAAATAGACTTCTTATACTTAAATGTTGTTAATTTGGTCAAAGGTTCGTTATATCCAGAATGATATTAATGATTTGGATAAAATATACATCATATATATTCATCATATACATGTATTTATAATAGTACATCACATTTAGAGGTAAGAAATGAAATGCACCGTTCATGGAGACGGTAAGCCGTATGTACGCATGAACGCTACATCCATTTCTATTTCATATTTTCTGGAATGGAATCATAATTATATAAGAGTATATTATAAATCCAGTATAATAACATATATAATATCATTAACTTTATCCTTTACACATCCCACATATGGTATTAACGAATCAAATCACTTTCAGGGGGTGGTAGTCTGCACTTCCTAAAATGAAGATATCGTGTTTACCCATAATGGAAACCATAAAGGTAAGCCCAAAATTAAAAAAAACAGAAGCTTAAGGAAAACATAAACATATTATATATAATATATAAAAATAGTGACATCATAATGGCCACCTTTGAAGGTGTTAAATGAGTATTGAACAATCATCGTTCCGGGAGGCAAAATTTCGCCATCCACAGAAACTGTATGTTCTTTAACCATTTGATGTAGTTGTGTGAGAGTGTAGCTCAAATAAATATTATAACAACATCATAGTATATTTAAGATACTGGTTTTGTTACAAAATAAGTAAATAAAAAGAGTTTAGGGGGTTGGACAAGAAAAATAAAACAAATGAACATGAGAGAATGAATTACCTTTAAAAGTGTAACTCCTTTTGATTTGAGCCTAAAGGCTTCCTTTGAAAGGATTATGCCCAAAGGGAATCCTCTACGATGAGGAGAGGGATTTGGAGAGAGTAAATGGGAAGGGGTTGGCCGAGACAAAGGCTTGAGGAGTGTGTGAAATGAGGTAGAGGTGGGGGCATTTTATAAGAGGAGAGGAGGGGCACTTTTGGAAAGTAAAGAAATATTACTTTATTTGAAAATGTGTTTCGGTTTTAAAAGGTCCCACATTGATATAATTCGTGTATAATGTGATAAGGGTTCGACATCCACTCATCCAATTGGTTTTGTACAAGTGTAGTTCATATATTTTAGATTATCTTTCCATTTTATTTAAATCGTCAAATAATGATGTCATCGCTGCATCATTATCATGTCATAAATAATTTAATTTATATAATGTCTAAAAATTATACAAAAAATACTATGATGTTGGAAATATTATTAGATTTCCAATTACTTTTTATAATCAAAAATCTGATCTTTATAAGCCCATGTAAAAAAAATTTTCGTAAAACATATTATGTTTGTGTCATTTTTACTTTTACATTAAATAAAAAGTTATTTTTGTCATTTCCCAACAAAAGTGGATCCATGGGGTCCCCAAGTAGACCCATGGATTGTATTGGTCGGCCATGACACAACCAATATGGTTGGGACATGTTTCTAGGTAATTTCTTATTATTATAGCATTATTTATACCTTAAACTACCCTAATTACCACTGATCGCGATTAAAAACATAATAAGTTACTATTCACCAAAAAATTATTTTAATCCCATTGAACCAAATTTTACTTCTTAATGACAACCATGATTGTCGGATTTTTTAAATTCATAACACAAATGTGGCAATGTTTCATTTAAACGAAAAATCAGTTTCTTTAACTACCACTTAGTGGTTTCACTATTCATCAAAAATTGATGTTTTTCAGAAAATTACCAAAAATTCACCCTAAGCTATATTTGATATTCCAAATTCAAAAATGAAGTCTATTTTACAAAATTCAATACATATAAGTCAAATTAATTAATTTAATAATAAATTCCCGCTGCCAGAGCAAATAGCGTGTTTTTACAAAACAATAAGTATCAAAAGATTGACCCCAGTTTAAGTCTAATTTCAAAGTGAAATTGATTCCAATGACCACCATTGGATAAAATGGTAAAAATATATTCATATTACACATTAAGACCAATTCAAAAGATAATATAATCATATAAATAAGTTTGATTAAAAAGCAGTTTTGATGTAAAATGCAGTATTTTTCACTATTCATTAAAAAATGAACATTGTCAGAAAAATACCAAAAATTCACACAATGTAAATTTTGATGTCCCAATCATAAAGAATAAGTTTATTTTGAAAAACATAGTTTATAAAATTGTCAAAATATAGATTCAAAAATGGTTTTCCATCAAAAGGCAGTAAAACAATCTTTTAAGAATATTAGTGTATTCCATGCATAAGATTGTATTTATTTTCATTTTAAGCCTCTATAACACTATCTTAATCATTAATAGACATAGATAAAAATATCTATTATTCATTACTTATTTTTTATGTTACATCCTTCCCCCCTTTAGAAAATTGCGTCCCCGCAATTTATTTACATATCGAATAAATGGGGGTACTTATCCCTCATTGCATTTTCATATTCCCGTGTTGCCTCTTCAATCATGTGGTTTTCCCACAAAACCTTTACCTGGTGAATCACCTTATTCCGTAACACTTGCTCCCTGTGGTCAAGAATCTGGAACGGTTGTTCCTTATAAGATAGGTTCTCTTCCAGCTAAACTACCTCTGGACTCAAAACATGAGATGGATCTGGCATATACTTTCTCAACATCGAAACGTGAAAAACATTGTGTACCTGAGATAAACTCGGAGGTAAAGCCACTCGGTATGCAACTGATCCAACTCTCTCCAGAATTTCGTATGGTCCAATAAACCTTGGACTCAGCTTTCCTTTCTTACCAAATCTCATCACACATTTCCAAGGAGAAACCTTGAGAAAAACATGATCACCTACCTCGAAAGATAGATCCTTCCTTCGGTTATCCGCATAACTCTTCTGCCTGCTCTGAGTTGTTCCCATGTGTTTCTGAATCAGCTGAACTTTTTCTGCCATCTCTTCTACCAATTCTGGTCCCATCAACTTCCTTTCACCCACTTCATCCCAGAAAGTTGGAGTTCGACACCGCTTCCCATATAATCCAGAAATGGTTCCATCTGTATACTGGAATGAAAACTGTTATTATATGAAAACTCAACCAAAGAAAGATGCTGGTCCCAACTTCCCTGATAATCCATAGAACAAGCTCGTAGCATATCCTCCAATGTATGAATTGTTCGTTCTGACTACCCATCTGATTGAGGATGAAAAGTTGTACTAAAATTTAATTCAGTACCCAACGACTTCTGAAGGCCTTTCCAAAAGTTAGAAGTAAACATGGGATCATGATCTGATACAATGGAGAGAGGAACTCCATGTAACCTGACTATTTCTTTAAGATACAAACGGGAAAGTTTATCAAGAGAGAAAGTATCTCGTATATCAAGGAAATGAGCAGATTTGGTCAAGCGATCAACAATAACCAAGATTGCATTATTACCTCGAGATGTCTTCGGTAATCCAACAACAAAGTCCATGGATATATTATCCCATTTCCACTCTGGAACTGGTAAAGGCAGAAGCATCCCTTTAGGTAACTGCCGCTCTGCTTTAACCTTCTGACAAGTCAAACACTTCACAGTAAAATCAGCAATGTCTCTTTTCATTCCATCCCACCAGTAATACACCCGCAAATCTCTATACATCTTAGTACTGCACGGATGAACTGAAAATGGAGAACTATGAGCTTCACATAACAACTCCCTCTTCAACTGTGAATCACAAGGCACACACAATCTCTTCCCAAATCTGAAAACACAATCCTTATCAATGTTGAATTCAGGCAACTTACCTTTCTGAACCAGCTCTACCTTTTTCTGCAACTCACTGTCTTGCTTCTGTGTTTTCTTGATTCTATCTGATAGAGAAGATCTCCCTGATACCTGAAACAAAACAGAAGGACTTCCTGCACCAACAACTTCTATGCCAAAGTTCATCAAATCCTTTACCAAAGGATCACATTCCAAACGCAACATTTCTAATGAAGTATTACTTTTTAGACTCAAAGAATCAGCCACTTTATTTGATTTTCCCGGATGGTAATGAATTGTACAATCATAATCCACGATTAATTCTAGCCATCTCCTATGTCTCATGTTTAACTCTTTCTGAGTGAATATATACTTTAAACTTTTTTGATTGGTATATATTTCACACTTTACTCCATACAAATGATGCCTCCAAATTTTTAAAGCAAAAACAACAGCAGCTAGTTCCAAATCATGTGTAGGGTAATTTACCTCATGAATTTTCAATTGTCGTGAAGCATAAGCAATTACCTGATCATTCTATATTAGGACGCAACCAATTCCTTTCAATGAAGCATCACTGTATATAACAAAATCACCATTCCTGGAAGGTAGTGCCAAAACTGGAGCATTCACCAATCTTCTTTTCAATTCCTGAAAACAATCATCACATTCTTTTGTCTAGATAAACTTAACACCCTTCCGAGTTATCTTAGTCATTGGACTAGATAACCGTGAAAAATTTCTAACAAACCTTCGGTAATAGCCCGCCAAACTAAGGAAGCTACGAATCTCGGTTACATTTGTGGGTCTTGGCCATTCTTCCACAACATTTGTTTTTGCAGGATCAACAGTTATTCCATCATTAGAAACAATGTGACCAAGGAAATAAATTTGTTGCAACCAAAACTCACACTTCCTGAATTTCCCATACAGTTTATTTTCTTTTAAGGTTTGCAAGATAAACCTTAAATGTTTTTCATGCTCCTCTTTACTTTTAGAAAACATCAAAATATCATCAATGAAAACCACCACAAACTTATCCAAGAACTCATGGAAAATTCTATTCATTAAGTCCATGAATACAGCAGGTGCATTGGTTAGCACAAAAGGCATTACTACAAATTCATAATGGCCATATCTCGTACGGAACGCGGTCTTCATAATATCTTCCTACTTTACCTTCAGCTGATGGTACCCCGATCTCAAGTCAATCTTTGAAAAAAACTGAGCTCCCTGGAGCTGATCAAACAAATCATCGATATGAGGCAAAGGATATTTGTTCTTAACAGTGATATTATTCAAGGCTCTATAATCAATGCAAAGTCTCATAGAACCATCTTTCTTTTTAACAAATAAAATAGGAGCACCCCATGGTGATGTGCTAGGTCTAATGAAACCTTTCTCTAATAAATCTTGCAATTGCTCCTTCAACTCTAAAAGTTCAATTTGTGCCATTCGATAAGGGGGTTTTGAAATGGGCTTAGCATCAGGAACTAAGTCAACAGTAAACTCAACTTCCCGATCTGGTATTATTCCAGGAAACTCATCAGGAAAAACATCATGATACTCATTTACCACTGGCACATCATTAAGCTGAACAGTTCCTTTATTTTCAACGACCTGTGCAAGGTAACAATCATTTCCATCTTTTACAAGTTTCTCGGCCTCTTGATATGTTATCAAAAGTAAGGTTTCATTCTTGTAAACAAACTGAAAGTCTTTCTAAAAAGAAACTTCTTTCGCTCTACAGTCAATCTTAGCATGGTAAATAGAGAGCCAATCCATACCCAGGATAACATCAATCTCTACTAGAGGTAGAACAATAAGTTTTGCAAGTAGGTTCTTTCCACAAATAAGGATAGGAAGATTCTTATAAATTCTTTTTGCCTCAACATTCCCCCCAGGTGTTTTTACCAAAAGTTCAGGAGTCATTTCTTGAGATGGTATTACCATTTTACTAGAAAAGGTTTCAGAGATGAAAGAATGTGTAGACCCCGAATCAAAAAACACACTAGCATAATCTGAAAAAACAAACAAATTACCTGATACAACTTCATTTGATGGCCCGATATCTGCTGAAGTAGTTGCAAAGGATTTCACCACCCCTTTCTGCTTGTAGTCTAACTGCTTCCCATCACTCAAGCTCTTTGTCGGACACTCATTTTCATAGTGACCCATCTCATTTCACTTATAACATTTCACTAACTGTTAATCAAATTTGTTCTTACCTTCACCTTGATCCTTTTCAGTGCAATCACAAGCCTTATGTCCCATCTTACCACATCGGTAGCACTTTCCAGAATTCAGAAGACATTCCACAACATGCATTTTGCCACATTTATCACAAACTGGAAACTTAGTTCTCTTATCTTCAGACTTTTTTGAGAAATTCTTACCTTTCTCCTGCCACCTCGGTCTCTTCTTCTGCTATTTGTTATAGAACACTTGGTCATCGGCAAACTCCATTTCCACCTTCTCAGCACATCGAACCAGCTTTTAATAACTTCTAAACTCTCGAGAAGCTAATGCCCTTCGATACTTTGGCTTTAATCCTGAGTAAAAACAATTGATTTTACTATCAAGGTCTCAAATAAAATATGGAGCATACCTTGCCAATCGAGTGAACCTTTCTTCATAGGCAGCCACTGAGTCTTCCTCTTGCCCCAATTCCAAAAATTGTTTTTCCATCCTAAGTCGAACAGCCTTAGGAAAATACTTCTCAAGAAACATACCTTTGAATTCATCCCAGTCAAGAGCATCAATCTCATCGACGTCCTTGATATTTTTAACCATAGACCACAACTGATCTGCCTCACCCTCCAAACGGTAAATAACAAGACTATCCTTTTGATTGTCTGAACAACCCATGACATCAAAAATCTTCTCCAGTGCTTTAATCCACCCTTCAGCTAGCACAGGGTCAGATGATCCTCTGAATGATGGTGGATGTTTCCTCATGAAATGTTCCACCACTGACATGTTCCTCTGCGGTTGGTCTGGATGATCTCGTGTATGGATACCACCGCCATTTATCGCTTGAGTCAACTGCGCCATTACTGCAACAAACTGTTCAGTTCCAATTCTGACCATTTCTGGATGCTGATTCGGAAGGTTATTTCCTTCTGTATGCCTTCCTAGTACTGCTTCCCTGTTTCCTCTGCGGAAAACCATTCTGAACAAACATGTCTTAGATGAAGCAACATGGTAATCTTTAAATGCTATATCAATTTAAAAAAATATTTTTGGATAATCTTTTAATAGAATTATAACTCCTAATGTTATCTAAACTGACCTCTGATACCAACTATAAGGCCCCAGCCTTAAACCATACTTAATCATGAGTTATTACAAGATTACACATTGAGGATCTTTTCGGGTTTAGAATTTTAGAGAATTAGATCATAAAACTTGCATTACATTCCACATATAAATAAAGTGGTTACATAAAGATATTATTCTTCATTCCCATCAATGGAAACACATTTAAAATAAAACATGGATTATTTCATGACACATCATTGACTCTATCATATTATCATGTACCTTTCCCTTGACCTCTGAAAAACATTTCAAAAACATGGGATGAGAATAAAAACTCAGTATGCGTTATAAAAAAAAACATGGAAAGGAAACATGAGTTCATATATACATAAGAATGAAATCATACTTTACCCATAAAACATGGGCACCTTAACATACCTCATAAAATCATGAATAAATCATAGAAATCATAAGACATAAAGATAACTTGAGGCATTCATAGCATTCTTACGTAGGGAGTAAACCTCTTGGTTACGTTTGGAATACCCATCACAGTATATTCCATAAATCTCTTCGAAGAAACCTTACCATTTCACTCCTTCGCGTTACCCAATGCATTGGAGAGCTATATCGGGCTCACCCGCCCTTAGTTTATCACGGAACCACCCGTCTTCAGAATAATGCCCAAGAACCATAACATAATCGTATCACATAAAACATGCATAAAGGAAACATATAATTTCCACATTTCAATCACAAGATATCAATACAACACAAAAACATTGTGAAAACGATTTTCCATACCAAAATAAATGAAAGGTTAAAGATGGTATTTATTTTTCTTTTTTTTTAAAGGTATGGCTTGTAGAGGAAGCCGAATCTCAAATAACGGTCACGACGGCAGAGAAGTCGTTGTCGCCGCATATGTACGACAAAAACATTCCCTTTTGTTGTTTAGTAAACGATTCGTATAAAAAAAGATTCCTTTTGAATAAATGTAAAAGTCAACGGGGTTTATACACCGTATAAAAGAATGTTGTGTATAAAATAAAATATGCCTCAAAGAAAGGAGATTGAGACGAAGTCCCGTACCTCGTATCCGACTTGACCTGACCGTTCTTTAATCTCCTGAATAATAAAATTGAATTAATCTCTACTTGTTTAAGAACCTTTTTCAAGTTCACTATTCCTTTTATACCATGTTATGGACATCATGTAATCATTTATGTTAATAATGTTCATTTTGTCGGTATTTGGTTCTTAAGTAAAAAATAGACTTCTTATACTTACATGTTGTTAATTTGGTCAAAGGTTCATTATATCCAGAATGATATTAATGATTTGGATAATATATACATCATATATATTCAGCATATACATGTATTTTTAATAGTACATCACATTTAGAGGTAAGAAATGAAATGTACCGTTCATGGAGACGGTAAGCCGTACGTAAGCATGAACTCTACTTCCATTTCTATTTCATATTTTCTGGAATGGAATCATAATGATATAAGATTATATTATAAATCCAGTATAATAACATATATAATATCATTAACTTTATCCTTTACATATCCCACATATGGTATTAACGAATTAAATTACTTTCAGGGGGCGGTAGTCCGCACTTCCTAAAATGAAGATATCGTGTTTACCCATAATGGAAACCATAAAGGTATGCCCAAATTGAAAAAAAACAGCAGCTTAAGGAAAACATAAACATATTATGTATCATATAGAAAAATAGTGACATCATAATTTCCACCTTTGAAGGTGTTAAATGAGTATTGAAAAATCATCATTTCGGGAGGCAGAATTTCTCCATCCACAGAAACCGTATGTTCTTTAACCATTTGATGTAGTTGTGTGAGAGTGTAGCTCAAATAAATATTATAAAAACATTATAGTATATTTAAGATACTAGTTTTGTTACAAAATAAGTAAATAAAAAGAGTTTATGGGGTTGGAGAAGCAAAATAAAACAAATGAAAATGAGAGAATGAATTACCTTTAAAAGTGTAACTCCTTTTGATTTGAGCCTAAAGGCTTCCTTTGAAAGGATTCTTCCCAAAGGGAATACTCTAGGATGAGGATAGGGATGTGGAGAGAGTAAATGGGCAGGGTTTGGCCGAGGCAAAGGCTTGAGGAGTGTGTGAAATGAGGTATAGGTGGGGGCCTTTTATAAGAGGAGAGGAGGGGCACTTTTGGAAAGTAAAGAAATATTATTTTATTTGAAAATGTGTTTCGGTTTTAAAAGGTATCACATTGATATAATTCGTGGATAAGGTGATAAGGGTTCTACATCCACTCATCCAATTGGTTTTGGACATGTGTAGTTCATAGATTTTACATTATCTTTCCATTTTATTTAAATCGTCAAATAATGATGTCATCACTGCATCATTATCATGTCATAAATAATTTAATTTATGTAATGTCTAAAAATTATAAAAAAAATACTATGATGTAGGAAATCTTTTTATCTTTCCAATGACTATTTATAATCAAAAATCTGATGTTTATAAACAAATGTAAAAATTGTTTTCGTAAAACATATTATGTTTGTGTCATTTTTACTTTTACATTAAATAAAAAGTTATTTTTGTCATTTCCCAACAAAAGTGGATCCATGGGGTCCCCAAGTTGACCCATGTCTTTTATTGGTCGTCCATGACACAACCAATAAGGTTGGGACATGTGTCTAGGTCATTTCATATTATTAATGCATTATTTATACCTTAAACTACCCTAATTACCACTAATCACGATTAAAAACTTAATAAGTTACTATTCACCAAAAAATTATTTTAATCCCATTGAACCACATTTTACTTCTTAATGACAACCATGAATGTTGGATTTTTTAAATTCATAACACAAAAGTGGCAAAGTTTCATTTAAACGAAAAATCAGTTTCTTTAACTACCACTTAGTGGTTTCACTATTCATCAAAAATTGAAGTTTTTCAGAAAATTACCAAAAATTCACCCTATGCTATATTTTGATATTAAGAATTCAAAAATGAAGTCTATTTTAAAAAATTCAATACATATAAGTCAAATTTATAAATTTAATAATTAATTCCCGCTGCCAGAGCAAATAGCATGTTTTTACAAAACAATAAGTATCAAAAGATTGACACCAGTTTAATTCTAATTTCAAAATGAAATTGATTCCAATGACCACCATTGGATAAAATGGTAATAATATATTCATATTACACATTAAGACCAATTCAAAAGATAATCTAATCATAAAAATAAGTTAGATTAAAAAGCAGTTTTGATGTAAAATGCAGTATTTTCACTATTAATTAAAAATGAACATTGTCAGAAAAATACCAAAAATTCACACAAAGTAAATTTTGATGTCCCAATCATAAAGAATAAGTTTATTTTGACAAACATAGTTTATAAAATTGTCAAAATATAGATTCAATAATGGTTTTCCATCAAAAGGCATTAAAATAATCTTTTAAGAATATTAGTGTATTCCGTGCATAAGATTGTATTTATTTTCATTTTAAGCCTCTATAACAGTATATTAATCATTAATAGACATAGATAAAAATATCTATTATTCATTACTTATTTGGGATGTTACATGTAATGTGTAATCTTGTGGTGTTACATTATTCCCTACATAACATAAATTCATCCTAAAAATTTCAATAATACTACCGAAAACAAATATTTTGGTGCTTCTTCATCATAACTTCCTCTGGTTCCCACATCACCTCTTATATATTATGGTTTATCCATTGGTTTTTTACCAGACGAGTCATCTAATTTTTCAGCACTTGTTCGATGGAATCAAGAATTTCAACAGGCTCATCACAATAAAGAAATATCAGGTTCCAGCTCAATTTCCTCATACTTGAGTACATGCATTAGTTCAATAAGATATTTTCTCAACAGTGATATGTGGAACATAGCATGAACATTGGAGAGACATGGAGGCATTTCCAAATGATAAGCTACAAATATAATTTGTTCTAGAATTTTGAATGGTTTGATGAACTGGAGAATAAATTTACAATTCTTACGGAAACTTATAACACGCTTCCTTGTAGATGAATTCAAGAAAACATGGCTTCCTACATGAAATTCTAAATCCATCCTTCAGTTATCGATATAGCTCTTTTTCCTACATTGGGCTACATTGAAGTGGATTTGGATAAACTTCAACATTTCTATTATTTCATCATCATGTTATGGGCCTACAATTTTTCTTTCACCAACCTCATCCCTAAAACATAGTGTGGAACATCTCTTTCCATATTACACTTCATATAGTTCCATATAAATACTTTAATAGAAGCTATTAATATAGGAATTTTCTACCAGAGGTAAATATTGATCCCACGTACCATGAAAGTCAAACGAGAAAGATCTCAACATGTTACGAATGCTTCAATAGTCCATTCTGATTTTCAATCAGTTTATGTGTGGTAGGTAGTGGTCAAACGAAGTTCAGTATCCAAGGCCTTCTGAAGACTTTCCGTGAATTAGGATGTAAAACAGGGATCACGATCAGAAATAATCGATAGGGGTATATAATGACCCACATATTACAAACATTATTATTACTTCATAATTGAAGCACACATATTACAACATATAACAAAACCACGAAAGGAACATATAGGTATAGTGTCTTTAAAAACTAGGAAACAAAAACAACTGGTTCATAAATCATCTACGTTGTTTCCCATTTATTTCATCATATCTAGAGTCCCTTTTGGAATATTCTACTTAGTACCCCTCTTCCTGACCTGGGGAAAGAAAAAATACAAACGGGTGACCTAAAATGCTCATTAAGGGTAAGAAAAATAAATATCAATCACGTAATATTCATAAGAACATAACATTTTGAAAAACATAACCTGCAAAAGAGATCATAATATCATAACATGGGATAAATCATAGTAGTGAAATTTAATCCCAAATATTCATAACTTAAAACATGAAACTTTGGGTCATATACACATAATGATAGAGAATAATTTCTTATTAGTCAAGACTCATTGTAATGACTATCATAGAAGAGAAAGTCCATTTCTGAATCGAGTTCACTCCTCGTTTCAATCATATATCACTGATCCGGTTTAACCTGCCATTCCAGCCATGTCTATCTCATGAGATATAAATATTTACCCAATTAATTGGAGGGAATTATAGGTCCCACCCATCTCATAATGATACCATTCTTATGTGTGTCACAAGATCATAAATCATACATCATAACATAACCCATGTAATAAAAATGGGATTGTTAAACATCATGCCATCATAACACAATCCATATGAGATAGAAGTACATCATAAAAATAATTTCAACATAACATAATAAAAACTATGTAAAAAGAGGGATATAAACTCAACCATATATTATCTTAGATGGAAAATAATTTTTATAAAATGCTTGAACTCCATTCTTGGTGAAAATATCCTTTATACTTCAAAAAAATTTCCTTTATTAACATATCATACAATTTTAAACTAAAAGTAGTTGATTAAAAATAAACATGAAAACATGTAGAGGAAGCTTCATGGAAATATTGTTTTATGAAATCATAAAATCCATTCATGCTGTATAAGTTAAAAAAACATTCTTCTCGTACTTTGGCCAGAAAAGTCAAAAAGTACCTCGTACAAAAAAAGACAAAAGATTCCTTTAATATCTTTTACTAAAAACTCACTGAAGGGTAAAATTGGATTTAAAAAATTGTAGTAGGATATAAATAATATTAAATATTGAGGAAATATGGATGTGGATGATAAATATTCCCATATAAATTATGAAGTATAAAAAATCTTGGATAAAAATTGAGATTGCGAGATTTTCCCTTACCTTAGGTGTGTTTGCTTAATACGTGTCTGAACCTCCTGTATAATGATTTAAATAATGTAATTGACTAATTCCATAATTTTAATCATTTTTATGATATCATATATGGTCATATTCTTATCTTCGTTTTAGTAATATTTAATTTCTACTTGTTATTCGGGTGTTTATTGCTTTTTTGTTCTTATGCATGTTTTATCGAATAAATTCCTATTGTTCTTTTTAGATAATAGATAACTCATTTCCAGAATTGTATCAGTATAATATATATCATATTTATTGATTCAATGCATTTATATAATCATTATGCAATGAAGATCATGTAGAACGAGTCGCATCACATCGTGGAGACAGTATTCCGTAAGTACGCACGAGTGATGATATCATTCCCACGATCATGGAATTGTATTGGAGTGTATGTATACTATTTCAGAATAAATATCACATTAAAATAATCATATATAGTTATTCTCTACACCATTATACCCATCCATGTAAAGTGGTGGTTGAAAACATATTACACCACGACATGGAGATGGGATTTTCTTACGTACGCACGCGCGGTGATTTCATTTTCCGTAGGATGGATAGAAAGTGAAATAGGTTTGTTTCATATTTATAATAAAATATCAGTATATTAGTGATACTAATGTTATTACTTCATAATGAAACAAATAAGGAAGAATAAGTTGATGAAGAATGAATTTGGAAAGGATCGGTAAAGGATATTACCTCTTCTTTGACGCGCCCCTTCTTAACATCCTCTTAGGGAACTAGGGATGGTCTTTTAAGAATACCAAGACCTCTAGGATGTTTCTAGGGAAGTTTAGAAGTGAATTTGGTAGGGTTTGGCCGAGCTTGATGGCTCAAAGTGTTGTGAGGAGGAGAGGGAGGAGGTGCCCTTTTATATGGGTGGAGATGGGAACATTGGGAAAAACTAAAAATACAATTTTATTATAAATTCATATTCATTTTTAAATATCTCCAAATTGATTTATTTCAAAGATAAGGTGTGGATGGGTCGAAAAACTCTCATCTAATATAATTTGGACAAGTTTAGTTTACTATTTGAACCTTATCATTTTGATTTAACTTTAAGTTCAATAATTTTACTTTTACAGTGTCTTCTTGTTTTCTTACACTATATGGTTAATA
This sequence comes from Viscum album, assembly GCA_963277665.1. Classification (NCBI taxonomy): domain Eukaryota; kingdom Viridiplantae; phylum Streptophyta; class Magnoliopsida; order Santalales; family Viscaceae; genus Viscum; species Viscum album. The sequence goes on from OY728129.1 coordinate 8,053,330, forward strand.
AACATACTATAACAAGCCAAACGAACCCAAAGTTGTTTATTATTAATATATATAACATTATCTAATTAATTTTTCCAAACCATATAATTTAGGAATAAAATAACAATTAATAATATAATATTTTTTTAAAAACGTTTTTATGCCTATTTTTACACTATTTGGTAATTGATTGTTGTGAAAATCAAAACAGAATTATTCGTTCGAAAAAAGTTAGTTAAATCCATACTAACATGTCATATTAACCTATGAAATTAGTGTAATTTATAAAAAGTTTCAAATTAAATTTATTTGAGTATTTATAACATCAATTATGTTAATATTTCATTAATAAGAAAATTATTGCATCACCATTGTTTCATGAATAAATAAAAATATTTAATTTCTAAAAATTATATATAAAATACCATTATGTAGGAAATATTTTTAGCTTTTCAATTAATATTTATATTAGAATTTATCTTATGTATAACGATATATTAAATATGTTTTAGTTATTAAACATTGATTTTAACTGTTTTAACTCTTCTTTAAATAAAATAATATTAAATGTCTTAATCTAATCCATGTAGACCTAAAGGGTAATATTTTATCCCTAATGTTTTTTTGGTCGAATTACACTTATCCAATAGAATTAAGACATGTTTTAGGATAATAATAATATCATTTTTACCCATAATTACCCTATTTACTTTTAACAGTGGTAAATAAAAGTAAAAAGTTACTACTCAACAACAAATATTTTCATCTCATTGAACCTCATTTTACTTACTTATATCAACCATGTCTCTTCGATTTTTGAAATTTCATTCACAAAATCCGTAAAATTAAGTTTTATGTAAATTTACAAAATCTCCTAGGAGGTGAGTAAAAGTCGGTCAAAAGTTCAATAAACTTTTTCTATATCTAAAATTATAATAAAATGACTCCAATGAATTACATTTAACATATATAGGTATTATGTATCAATTTTTACCAAAAATAAATTTAAATAAAATAAATAATTATTTAAATAAAATGTTGGTTTTTAAATAGTAACATAGTGTTTTCACTATTCATCAAAAATTTAAAGTTTTCAGAAAAATACCAGAATTTTACCCTAGGTTAATTTTGATATACGGAATCCAAAAATAAAGTCCATTTTGAAAATTAAAATTTATAAAATTTCAAAAAGTGTTTATTACTATTCATAACTGCTAGTTTTAATAATATTTTAATAGAATATCGTTTTTTAGTGAAACTCTGTATTTTGTACAATGCAAGCTATCAAGGAAGGCCACGATTGCATGTAAAGCAAGCCAAGCTAGTGTTGTGTGCAGTGAAAGACTCTTTTTATGATGTATAAAAACAAAATAATTTTCATAAAAATCACGAGTGTTACATTCTACCCCCCTTAAAATGAATTTCTCCCTTGAAATTATTCACTTCGTAACTAACAGATGAGGATTCCTCTCCCTCATCCCATCCTCAAGATCCCATGTAGCTTCTCCTAATTGGTGGTTCCTGCATAAAACTTTCACGAAGCGAGTGGTCTTGTTTCATAGAACATTTTCACTACGATCCAGAATCACTATTGGCTGTTCTTCATAAGAAAGATCTCGCTCCAGCGGTACAACTTCTAAGTTGAGTACATGTGAAGGATCAGGTATGTACATTCTCAGGAGAGATACATGGAACACATCAGGAACTTGATAGAGACTCGGTGGAAGCGCTAATCGGTATGCTACCTTCCCAACACGATCCAGTCTTTTGAAAGGACCGATATACCTAGGTCTTAGGTTTCCCTTCTTTCCAAATATCATTACTATCTTCCATGGAAATATTCGTAATAACACTTTATCACCCACTTTAAACTCTATTTATTTTCTTCGGTTATCGGCATATCCTTTTTCTTGACTCTGAGCTGCTCTTATGTGTTGTTGAATAGATCGGGTCCAACTAGCTTTCTTTCCCCAACTTCATCCCAGCAAGTTGTAGTTCGACATTTCTGTCCATATAATGATTCATAAGAAGCCATCTGAATAATTGATTGAAATATATTATAATAATAAAATTCCACCAAATGTTGGTGTTGATCCAATCCACCTATGATGTCTATAGAGCAAGCTCTTAACCTGTCTTCTAGAGTTTGAATTATTCTCTCAGACTGACCATCTGCCTAAGGATGATAAACAGTGTTGAAGCTCAACTCTATAACCAGAGTATGCTGAAGACTTGGCCAAAACTTCTAGGTAATCGTCGGATCCCAATCAGTTATAATGGAAAGTGGTACTCCATACAATCGTACCACTTCCTTTACATATATCCCGACAAGCCGATCAAGAGATAAATCATCTCTATTTTCAATGAAGTGTGTTGACTTCGTAAGATGATCAACTATATCCCATATAGCATTATTTCCTTTGGATGTTTTAGGAAGTCTAGTGAAAAAGTCCATAGTCATGTTTTCCCATTTTCATTCGGGTATGGGTAATGGTTGTAACATCCCCTTAGAAATTTTTCTTTCAGCCTTAACTTGCTGACAAACCAAGCATCGAGAGACATATTCAGCAACATCTCATTTCATTACATCGCAGCATAATTACTCTTTCAGGTCCCTATACATCTTTGTGCTTCCAAGATGAATAGAGAATGAAGAACTATGAGCCTCATCCAGCAGCTCCTTCTTTAATTCTGGGATAGGAGGAACACAAAACTGATTCCTAAACCTTATTATCCCATCACAATCATGGTTGAATTCAGGAACATTTTCACCTTCTTTTGTAACTCTACATATTCATTATGTGCCTTTTTAATCTTCACATATATAGATGGTTGATCATTCATTTGATAAAGATAATAATTTTCCCCTTCCATTATAATTCCAAGATCCATCCTTTGTAAATCCATAAATATATGATCTTTTGTGATCCTAATCATGGATAAGCTGGCACGGTCTTGTTGACTTAATGCGTCTACCACCTTGTTTGGTTTCCCAGGGTGGTAATTAATTGAGAATTCGTAATACTTAATCATCTCCAACCATATTATTTGACGCATATTCAGCTCCTTCTATGTGAAAATGTACTTTAGACTATTGTTATTAGTATAAATATCGCGCCTTTCCCCATAAAGATAATGCCTCCAAATCGTAAATTTAATGATTACCACAGCTAACTCGAAATCATGAGTTGGGTAATTTTGCTAATGGATTTTCAACTATCGTGAGGCATAAGATATCACCATATCGTTTTGCATAATAACACACCCCGACCCCTTCTTGGATGGATCACAGTAGACCACAAACCTTTATCCACTACATGGAAGTGTGAGTACAAGTGCACTGGATAACCCTCTTTTAAACTCCTTGAAATTCTCTTCACATTCCTCCGTCCACACGAACATAACACCATTTTGAGTCAACCTGGTGAGTGGATTAGATAATCGTGATAAATCTTTCACAAAACGTCGATAATATCCATCCAATCCAAGAAAACTTCGGTTATCAATTACGGTTGTTGGTCTCGACCATCTTTCTATAACCTCTGTTTTTTATGGATCCCCAGATATCCCCTATTTTGAGATTATGTGACCCAAAAATGAAACTTTTTGAATCCAAAATTCACACATGGTAAATTTGGCATAAAGCTTCTCCTTTCTCTGGGTCTTCGATAGAATTCTCAAGTGCTCTTCTTTTTCTTCCTTGGTATTTTAATAGAAAAGAATATCATCTATAAATTCTATCGCAAACTTATCAAGATAGACTCTAAAGACTCTATTCATCAGATCCATGAAGATATCATGGGCATTAGTAAGACCAAATGGAATCACTATAAATTTATCATGTCCATACCGTGTACGGAAAGCCGTTTTTGGTATGTCCTCCCTTTTGACCCTTAATTGATGATACCCTGAAAGAAGATCAATTTTGGAAAAGTATTGAGCTTCGCGTAGTTGATCAAATAAGTAATCAATGCGTGGGAGAGGATATTTTTTCTTGATAGTGATCTTGTTAAGTTCCCTATAATTAATGTAGAGTATCATTGATCCATCTTTCATCTTAACAAATAGAACAAGTGCTCCCCAAGGTGACGCACTAGGGCATATGAATCCCTTATCATGATTCTCTTGGATTTTCTTCTTCAATTCCTACAAATCAATTGGGGCCACTCTATAAGGCGTCTTTGAAACAGGAAAATCACCTGGTAAGAGTTCTATTGAAAACTCAGCTTCACGATTTTGTAGAAGACCAGGGAATTCCTCTGGAAAGACATCATCAAACTCTCATAAAATGGGCATATTCTTAATCATGATATTCTCTCCAACCATTAGAGATAAATAACTTTAATTTAGTTGAATCAATACCCATAAGATGGAAAAAATTTCCCCTGGAAGGTTATGTTCATCCCTGCATCGATAAACGATCATAAATTGATCTGGAATATGAAATGTGACTTCCCTGATTTGGCAATTGATACGAGATCCATATAAAGAAAGCCAATCCATGCCAAGAATCAAATCAAATTCCATATAGGAAGGATCACCAGATTTACAAGAAGCACATTCCCACAAACATCAATTGGAGAAGAATTATAAACTTTTGATGCGACTGTTGTCCCATTAGGGGTTGTCACAGCAAACTCGACATCATATTGTTGTGTAATACAACTATACCCTTAGAAAATTATTCATAAATAATAGAGTGGGTGGATCCATAATCAAATAAAATATTTTCTACTTTAGGGTGGGTGGTAAGTGTACCTTTCACCACTTTGTTATCGTACTCCACATCGCTGATAGAAATTCCATGTGACATTCCTTTACCTTTAGCCTTAATAGATTGTTGATGTCGATCATCATCATCAACCCTTGGATTAGGGAATTGATTAGAATAATGCCCCATTTCATTGCACTTGTAACATTGAAGTGTAAGAGGTGCACTCTATGTAGCCTTTACTTTGTTCGCATCACTAGACATCTTCTTCCCATCATTGCGGAATTCATATTCCTGATGACCTTCCTTTCTACATTTGAAACATTTACTTGTCACTTTAAGAAAATTCCCTCCATTTTTCCTTCCACACTTTGAGCATAAGGTAAAAATCATCTTCGTTTTTGTGTTCTCTTTAGATTTTCCTTTGAATTCCATTTTCCTCTTCTTATCAAACACATATGACATATGGGTTAATCCAATCTCCATATCAACTTTGAGAGTACATATAATGATTTACTCATATCTAATGATGTCCCTTATGGCTAACACCCTTCGGAGGGTTGGTTTTAAGAAACTAATGAATCAATCGATCATACACTCTGGTTGGATAATAATCCCGGAAGCGTACATTGCAAGTCTCATAAAATGTGCTTCTTAAGTACCAACAGATTCATCATCATTTTTCATGAGTTCAAGAAACTCCTTCTCCATCTTTTCTCAAAGAATACGAGGGATGTAATTATTGAAAAATAAGTTCTTGAACTCATACCATTCCATGGATTCTATTTCATCCCTTTGTCTCGTATTCATGATAAGCTTCCACCATTTATCAGCTTGACCTTCCAAACAATATACTGCTAAGATGACTTTATCATGCTCAGAATCTTGAAGAACTGAAAATATCTTATCAGTAGTAATGATCCATTGATCAGAAACTAATGGATCAGTAGACCCACTGAAATAAGGTGGACGATGCCTCATGAAGGATTCCACAGAATTTTGCTCCTTCCTTTTCTCATTTGGAAGTTATGCAGGATTCATAGCTTGTAAAGTTGTGTGAGCATGGATAAAAGATTTTGTATTACTTCTCCCATAATGTTTGGTTGCTTAGGGGGACAATCATTGCATTTCCTGTTGCATTCCGCATTAACACGGTTCCTTCAGGTTCCAGCCATTGACTAAAACCAAGAAGAATCGTGTGAGAAACACTAATTATAATAGGAAAACCACATAATCCAAATAAATTTCACACTTAAGGTCTTATCATAGGTTATTCAGGGCCATTTCTAAAACACTAATATTGTGTTCTATGATTAGACATATCCATTGGGTTCTTACTAAGGCTTTCACATCCTAGTTTCTAAAGGCTGAATATTCCTTTCCGCTAATACCAACTATAACGACCCATTCGTTACATACATTTTTATTACATCATAATTTAATCACACTTATTACAACATATAACAAAACCTTGAAAGGACCCCATAGGTATAGTGTTTTTAGAAACTGGGAAACATAAACAACAGGTTCATAAATCATCTAAGTTGTCTCCCATTTATTTCATCATATCTAGATTCCCTATTGGTATATTCTACATAGTACCATTCTTCCTAACCTAGGGAAAGAAAACATACAAAAGGGTGAGATCAAATGATTTGTAAGGGTAAACAAAATAAATATCAACCACATCATATTCATAAGAACATAACATTTTGGAAAACATAATCTACAAAAGAGATCATAATATCATAACATGTGATAAATCATAGTGATAAAATGTAATCCCAAATAATCAAAACATAAAACATGGAATTTTTTGGAATACACACATAATCATAGAGAATCATTTCTTATTAGTCAAGACTCAATTCCAAGACTATCTTAGCAGACAATGTCCATTTCTGAACCGAGTTCACTCCTCGTTTCAGTCCCATATCACCGAACCGATTAAACCTGTCGTTCCAACCATGTATATCTCATGAGATATAAATCTTTACCCAATGAATTGGAGGGAGATATAGGTCTCACCCATCTCATAATGATACCATTCTTATGTCTGCCACAGGATCATAAATCATACATCATAACATAACCCATGTAATAAAAATGGGATTCTTAAACATCATGCGATCATAACACAATCCATATAAGAAAGAAGGACATCATAAAAATAATTTCATCATAACATAATCAAAACTATGTAAAAATAGGGATATAAACAGAACCCTATATTATCTTAGATGGAAAATAATTTTGATAAAATGCTTGAGATCCATTCTTGAGGAAAATATCCTTTCCACTTCAAAAACATTTTTCATTTATTAACATATCATACAATTTAAAACTAAAATAAGATGAATAAAAATAAACTTGAAAACCTGTAAAAGAATATTCATGGAAATAATGTTTTATGAAATCATAAAATCCATTCGTGTCGTATAAGTTAAGAAAACATTCTTCTTGTACTTTGGCCGGAAAATTCAAAAAGTAACTCGTATGAAAAACGACAAACGATTTCATTCATATATTTTACTAAAAACTCACCAAAAGTTAAAATTGGATTTAAAGAATTTTAGGAGGACATAAATAATATTAAATATTTAGAAAACATGTATGTGGATGATAAATATTCCCCAGTAAATTCTGAAGTATAAACTACCTCAGATAAAAATTGAGATTGCAAGATTTTCCCTTAACTTAGGTCTAATTTTCTTCGTACGAGTCTGAACCTACTGTATAATGATATAAATAATGTTTTTAAATTATTAAATAATTTTACTTGTTGTTATGATATCATATATAGTCATATTCTAAGCTTCGTAATAGTAATATTTCATTGCTACTTGTTATTCGGGTGTTTATTTCTTTTTTTGTGCTTATGCGTGTTTTATCGAATAAATATTCATTCTTAATTTTATATTATAGATACCTAATTTCCATAATTTTATTAGTATAATATATATCATATTTATTCATTAAATTTATTTATATAATCATTATGCAATGACGATCATGTATAACAAGTCAGATCACATCGTGGAGACGATATTCCGTACGTACGCACAAGCTATGATATCGTTCCCATGTTCGTGGAATTGTATTGGTGGGTATGTATACTATTTAAGAATCATTATAATATTAAAATAATTATATATAGTTATTATCTACACCATTATACGCATCCATGTAAGGTGTTGGTGGAAAGCAGATTACACCACGGTGTGGAGACGGTATTCCGTACGTACGCATGCGCGGTGATTTCATTTTCCATATGATGGATAGAAGGTGAAATAGGTTTTTTTCATATTTATAATAAAATATCAGTATATGAGTGATACTTATGTTATTACTTCATAATGAAACAACTAAGGGAGAATATTTTTAAGAAGAAAAAAATTGGTAAGGATCGGTAATGGATATTACATCTTCTTTGACGCACCTCTTCTTAACATCATATTAGGGAACTAGAGATGGCCTTTTAAGAAGGCCAGGACATATAGGATGTTTCTAGGGAAGTGTAGAAGTGAATTTTTTTGGGTTTGGCCGAGATTTATGGCTCAAAATTCTGTGAGGAGGAGAGGGAGGTGGTTCCATTTTATAAGAGAAGAGAGTGGCACCTTTGGAAAAACTAAAAATATTATTTTATTATAAAGTAATATTCGGTTTTCAATAGATAAAAATTGAATTATTTCATAGCTATGGTGGACATGGGTTGAAATCACTTCATCCAATAGAATTTAGATAATTTTTGGTTACTATTTTAACCTTATCAGTTATATTTAACTTTAAGATCAATAATTTTACTTTTACTGTGTCTTCTTGTTTTCTTAAACAATAAGGATAATAAACTTACTATAACAAGCCAAACGAACCCCAAGTTGTTTATAATTAATATATTTATCCTTATCAAACTCATCTGGACGATCCTTATATTTTTAGGAATAAAATAACAATTAAAAATATAATATTTTTTTTAAAAACAATTTTATGTCAATTTTGACAGTATTTGGTAATTTATTTTTTTAAATCAAAAATGCATAATTAGTTCCAAAAAATTTAATTAAATCCATATTAACATGTCATTTTAACCTATAAAATTATTTTAATTCATAAAAACGCTCAAATTACATTTATTTGAGTACTTATAACATTAATTATGTAAATATTCCATTAATAAGATAATTACTCCATCATTATTGTATCAAAATAAAATAAATTATATAAATTATATAAGTTATAAATAAAATAAAATTATTTAGGAAATATTGTTAGATTTCTAATGAATATTTATAGTCTTATTTATCTTATGTATATCCCTATATTAAAAATATTTTACTTATTGAAATTTGATTTTAATTATTTTAACTCTTCATTAAATAAAATAATATTAAATGTCTTAATCTAATCCATGTGGACCTAAAGGGTAATATTTTATCCCTAATGTTGTTTTTGGTCGAATTACACTTATCCAATAGAATTAGGACATGTGTTAGGTAATAATAATATCACTTTTACCCTTAATTACACTATTTACTTTTAACCGTGGTAAATAAAAGTAAAACATTACTATTCACCAAAAATTATTTTCATCTCATTGTAACACATTTTACATACTTACATCAGTCGTGTCTCTCAGATATTTTAAATTCTATTCACAATAGCGGTAAAATTATGTTTTATGTAAATTTGTAAATTCTCCTAGAAGGAGGGTAACAGACAGTCAGAAGTTCAATAAATTTTTTATATATATATAATTATTATAAAATGACTCCAATGAATTACATTGAACATATATAGGTATTATGTATCAATTTTGACCTAAAATAAATTTAAATAAATTAAATAATTATTTAAATAAAAATTTGGTTTTTAAATAGTATCCCAGTGTTTTCATTATTCATCAAAAATTGATACTTTTCAAAAAAATACCAAAATTTCCCAATTGGATAATTTCGATATTCTGAATCCAAAAATGAAGTCCATTTTGAAAAATAAAATTTATAAAATTTTAAAATGTGGTTATTACATTTCATAACAGATAGTTTTAATAATATTTTAATATCATATTGTGGTTTAGTAAAACTCGGTATTTTGTACAACACATGCTATCAATGAAGGTTGTGATTTTGTGTAAAGAAAGCCAAAATAGTTATGTGTGTAGTGAATGATTCCTTTTATGATGTATAAAAAAGAAATATTTCTCATATAAATCTCAGGTGTTAAAGGGTACTCTATGAAGTCTTACAACTCCATTAATTTATAGTATTGTCAAATGTTCACGTGGTAAATCTTCCCTTATAGAATGAAAATGTGATGATTTGCTAAGACGATAAAAAATGACCCATATTAGAACATTGATTATTGGAGTTTCTGGAATCACCATAATAATGTCCTTCACAATATTATCTCATTTAATATTAGGTATGGGATGAGGTTTCATGACTCCTCTGGGTTGTTACCTTCCAGATTTAACTTGTTAAAAAACCACACATCATGACACAGAATCAGTAATCTCCATTTTCATGTTTTCCCACACAAAATGTTCCTTCAAATATCTATAAATCTTCATTCTCCCACGGTTTATAGAGAAATTGGAGCTTTGAGAATCCTCCAAAAAATTACCTTTTTAAGTCAGGTATATTGGGAACACAAATTCTCTTCCCAATTTTCATAATCTCATATTCATATACGAAGTCACTCATTCTTCTATAATTCATATCATTATTCATCTTTTGAAACTCCTAATCATGAGGCTGAGAACTCTTTATCGTTTCTAGTAAATATGGTTTGGAAACTATTTTAAAAACCATGGATGTTTACCCTTTTAAGTTTATTCCCTTATCTATCTTTACTTCCAACAATTTCCTTTTTAGATCAGGTATATGGGGAACACAATGTCTCTTCCCAAATTTCAAAATTCCATATTCATATACAAAGTCACTCATTATCCTGTCATTCATATCTTTCATCTTCTATTGAAACTCATCTTCATCAGTCCGGGAACTCATTATCATTTCTAGTAATGATGGTTTGGAAACAATTTTAAAAAACATTGATTTTTCACCTTGAATGGTTATTCCCATATCCAAATTTACTAGATCCATGAAAATAGGATCGCATTCAATTCTCATGATATTCAAAACACTATCTTCCATTCAACTCAAAGAATCTCCCACATTATTCTCCTTCATCGACTGTTAGCCTATTATGCAATCATAATCCTTGTGTAGATGAAGTAATCACCAATTCCTCATTTGGCGTTCTATTTGTGAGAAAATATTCTTCAAACACTTGTAATCTATATATATCTCACAATTTTCACTATAGAGATAGTGTCTCCATATTTTCAGAGCATTGATTACGGCTACTCACTCAAGATCATAAGTGGTATTGTTATTCTTGTGAATTTTTATCTACCGTGGTGAATTGGAAATAACTCTATCATTTGTCATAAGGACAAAACCATGCACTTTGTTTGAAGCATCACTATAAATAACAAACCCATAGTTCCACGCTGGTAGAGTCGTGATATGAGAATTGACTAATATTATCTTCTATAATTCATAACATTCTTCACACTCTTTTGTCGAATCATATTTAACCCCTTTATGTGTTAGAGTGGTTAATGCGTTATCCAACAGGGAAAAACTGTGGACGAAATATCGATAATAACCTGCTAAACCAATTCAACTGCGTAACTCAGTTATACTCATAGGTGATGGACAATCATGGGTTGCCTTGGTCTTTGAAGGATAAATAGAGATTCCATACTTAGAGACAATATGTCCATGAAAATAAATCACATGAATACAGAATTCACACTTACAAAATATTCGATATAATTAATTTCATCTAAGGGTTTTTAGAATAGTGAGCAATTGATTTTCAGGATATTCATATCTTTTTAAGTATACCAAGATTTCATTAATAAATACCACTACAAATTCATCCATATATTCTTTGAAAACTATATTCATTAGATCATCAATGAAAAAGGGTATATTAGTGAATCCAACATGAGTTACTGTAAACTCGTAATGCCCATACCAGGTTCAAAATGTTGTTTTCGGAATTTCTTCCATATTCAGACACAACTGATGATATTTATATCAAAGATCAATCATTGACAAATATTTAACTCCAGGAAAGTGGTAGAATAAATCATCAATTAGAGGTTAGGGGTATTTTTTCTTTATTATTATAGCATTGATCTCCCTATAGTCAATGGAAAACATCATAGGTCTATATTTTTTTTTAACAAAAAGGTCCGGGGCTCCCCATGGAGAACCACTACTGTGAATAAATAACTCATTAATCAATTCATCTAGTTGTTTCTTTTCTTCCACTAATTTCATAGTGGTCATTATATAAGGGGTCTATGATATGGGCCTTTAATCAGGAATTAAATTAAAGGAAAACTCAATTTCTTGTTCTAGAGGATGTCCAGGTAAATCCTCTGGAAAAACATCTAAATTTTATTGAACAATATGTACATCCTCTATTTTAACATTTCATTCCTAACACATATATATTTCATTTTATTCCTCCCTAGTAACTGAATTTAGGTGACATACTGGAGTGGATTTTGAAAAGAATATAGAGTTGATGTTTCTACTCTAAAGATAAGTTACTCCTTGTCATCATAGTGAATTGCAACTGCATTCTTCTTATAATAAATTTTCACATCATGGTCCGAAATACAATCCCTACAAAGTATTATATCAAATTCAATTATTGGTAGGATGATGAGATTTGAAAATAAATAACATTTATATGACCTAATGAAAACATATTCAAAATTTTTTTTCGCTACGATACTTCCCTAAGGTGTTTTGACTGAAAAATCTCTTTTTATGTGAAATAGAAAATCAATAATTTTCATAGAAAAATTGGATGGTATGAAACAATTCGATTTTCCAGAATCAAATAAAGCATTGGATTAACTTGCATAATCCTTTAAATTTCCTGCCACCATGACTTTCAGAGAATCATCCTCAGTAGTAGTGATCAAATAAACATGAAATTGATCCATTGGCCTTTTCTATGGTATGTTACATTGGATCTTATAACATTCATTTGAATAATGCCCCTTTTCTCTACAATTTTATCATTCAATATTGAAAGCCCCTTTCTTCCCCTTGCAATAATTATCTTGGTGGCCCTTTTTCACCAAAATTATAATAGACTCCCATTACCTTCCTCCATGTATCGGGGTATTGCTTCCCAAATTTACCATAGGAGGGATATTAAACATCTTCCTTGTTCCCCTTATGTCCATTTCAAGAGTGTTTAGAAGATCTCTTTTTCTATTTCATTTCTCTAAAGTTGTAAGAATTTCAAAATTTATTTTATCTATTGATACAACATGAGGCATGATCTTCGTACGATGAGAAGGCTTTTCAAACTAATACATGATGGGGAAGTGGTTTGAACCAATCAAAAAATTTATCAATATTATTCCTTGGGTTATGTTTATAATCATCTTCATTCCTTGTTATATTTGTAATGTTATCCTTATGTTTTGCGACATTCCCTTCCTCCTTTTTCCTTAGACAAAGAATTCGCCTTTTTATATTCGCTCGATGGTCACGAGGAAATTATTTTTCTATAAAAATTTATTTAAACTCCCTCCATTCCATGTTCAGAACTTCTTCATATTCTTTTGTGTTTTGTATTATTGAGCCCCATTGATCTTCATCTCTCGTGATGTGATAAACTACCATGACAACTTTTTCCCTTTCGCTAATCTGTTGAGAATGAAATAATTTCTCTAAGAAATTTTCAATTCCTATTCTACTAATGGATTTGTACTCTAATAAAATGTGGGTGATTTTTTCCTCACGAAGCGGTCTAACATTCATCTTCCACATTAGGGATCAGGATACTCTATACAGGTAAGTTTATTATTCATAACCAGAGTGAGTTTTCCAAGTATGGTGATAAGTTGATAAGAACTAGTTGCATCACCATCTCCACTATAATTACCTAGAGTATGAGGGAAATATCTATATGGATTACGTGATTTGATACGGTTTCCATTATTTTCAATTGGTTCCATTTCAAAACAATGTCATACCCTAGATCAGTTTAGGAAATTCAATAAATTATTCCAAATATGTAAAACACTTAACATAAATTGAACAGTTTATAGATATAATCCATAATCATATAAATGTTTTCTTTGAAAATGTATTTACTCATAATCCCTTAATAATGATTTGTAATGAAAATGATAATTATTCTAATCTTATCCCCCAGGAGTGTCATAACCAAGAGTGCAACAAGGATTCTTGTAATGCACCAATTTCATATTTGAGTCTAGATCAATGTGGAATTTTGGGGTTTTACCCCATGGTACATCAGTTCCAGAGCTGCCTCTACCTACTCGTATCTAGATAGCGATGTATTGATAGTAAAACACACAAAATCCCAAAAATACCAAAATTCTAGGATGTTCTTCTATACTAATCATAAAAATCTACCTTAGTATAATGTTCTCTAATAAGAGTTTATCTTAATCTAGCTTCCATGGTTTGTACTAAACTTCTCTGATACAAAATATAATGTCCCGACCCCAGGTAACCAGTGTCAGTTCATTATTAAATAAAATTGGAATGATCTCAAGGGATCAAATCCAAAATTACTGATCAGTTTAATAGCCTTGGAATTACTAGATACATTCATAAGTTTTACATTACATTATTAAATAAATACATCAAAAACATTTTCCCCCTTTTTAAAACACATATATCCATAGCCTATCCCTGTAGGTCATCCATAAAATACTTCTTCACATCATGGGAAAAATGAAACATAGGAAGGGGTGAGTTTAGATTCTTAGTAAGGGTAACAATATAGCAGAAACATTCATAGATAAGCATAAACATTTAAGGCAATGTATAAGACTATTATAAAAGCCTTTTAAACACAGAGCTCATCATATTATGGAATAGAAAAAATTAAATAATTATATTTAGTTATTCACATGTAAATTCTACTAGTCTACTAATCACATGAAATATCAATAGCAACATTCATAATGATGGAATGCATAATGCTAGACTTTATAACCATATAGTCGAGGCCTTGTGCCATGACTACAAAAAAGATTTTATCAATGCCTTATGCCAAGACATTTGTTTGTCTCATTAGACCTACTGATGCATCGAGGAGCTATAGTGGGATCCAATTTTCACTCTCTATGTCTAATACATTCTTCATATGAAAATATTTAAACATAACATGAACATTCATTTTAAAACTAGCATATGAAATGTCAATATGCTATCCACAGACCATGAATGGTACCAAAATAACAAATCCATTGTCAACCATATAACAAAAAATTAAGTAAAATATGGAAGATGTGTATCATGATAAATCCACTTCAAACAAGTTTAAATACCATCAATGGATGTTGGCATTTATGAAAGTAAATATTTTTGAAAAAATCACATTATTCTATTTTTAAATCATATAAATGTCACATAATTATAAAAGAAAACATTTATTTGGAAAATATTTTTATAAGATTGTATGGGAAGAATTGTTTATGATATAATAGCATAAAATATCCACACTCGCCGTATATGTTAAAATTACATTCTTACCATAATTTTTCCGAAATGTTCATAAAGTACCTTGTTTGGAAAATGACGAAAAGAATACATTAAAAACATATAAGTTAAAATAAGTGTATGAATTTCTTTAAACCACTATCTAGTAAATAGAAATAATGTTTTCAAATAATTTTTTTTGGAAAACATGGATGTTGGTGATAAATAGGTCCCAATATATATATACGTAAAAACAACCACATATAATAAAGAGATTTTGAAATCAACCCATACCATGAACCGTTCCATGGTCATGGGTAAGTTAACCTCTAGTATAATAGTTAAATAATTGTTATTATATTTTATATTAACTATATACATAAATATGATATCATATATGATCCTCTAATATTTCATTGTTAATAATATTTTAATAATATCATCGTTTCAGGTGTTAACCAATCCATTTTCCTTTATATGCTTGGTTACGTAAGCCATGTTTGTTAGGAATAGGTTTTATTTTATTCATATCCAGATTGATATTAAGTTATTAAAAATTTATTTTAATATTAAAAAGAAAATTATTCTTGAATGTTTACGATGTGGAATGAATCTCATCGTGTTCATGGATACTGTAATCCTTACGTATGCACGAGGAACAATATCATTATATAGACGATGAAATCGCATGTTATTTGATTGTATATAATATATAAATAATAAATAGCATGTTATATTTATTATTTAAATTAGTTATAATCATTATTTTAGGAATCCAAATAATGAAATAATTAAAAGACAAACTACACCACGATGTGGAGATGGTAAGGCGTACGTACACACGTATGGTGAGTATGACATTTTTATGATTTATAGAATAATGAATATGGTTTCAACATTTTTAAAATAACAACACATTATATAGAAAAAATTGGAGTTATTATTTTATATTGGAAAAAACAAAGAAAGAGGATGTAGAATTATAAAAGAACTTGAATGTTATGATGAAATATTTACCTCTTCTTCTGGTTCATTCTTTTTATTTGATCAAAAGGGCTATGTAGGTTCGATCTCATTCAATGGAAGGCCTATAGAATGAAGGGATTAATGTTGGGATGATATTTAGGAAGGGTTTTGCTGACCCAAATGGTTTTGGAGGTGTGAAATTAAGTGAAGTGGAATTAATGTAATTCCCTAACTCTACCTCATTGTCTTGAGGACGTGGTGAGGGAAACTTGGCCTTAAGCGATGTTCGCAAGGCACCAAAGGCTGGTAATAAATGTAGAGGGATTCAAGATCACGTTGGGGAACAATTTTCCCTTAAGATAATACAAACCAAACCATCCAATAACAGCCACTATATGATGCACATCAATTCAATTACCCAACCATGAAATCCCAAAATACAACCAAGTTGTTTCACAACACAACTCAAAACCAATACAACCAGACATGTCCACACACCATCAGATTACACTGCGGAAACAAAACAACCAAACACCACAAGCCATGACACCACCACCACTCCACAACAAGCTCCATGCTCCAAGCTTTGCCAAGTGATTTCAATGATCCCCTAATGGAGGGTGATGACTTACCTTTGCCCATGACACGATACACAACATCTGCAATGAAACCACAGTTCCAAAGTAGTGGGTGAGTACTAAAACTCAGTAGGATTTCTTCAAATGACTTCCCTACACATGCCACTATGATAAAACCATGTGCAAATATACATAAAATAGTTTATATAAAATAATCACAAGTGCAACCATTGCCATAAGCCATCCATTCTCTTACCAAGAAATCACACCCAACCCAAGAAACCAAGGGAAAGCCAACCAAACAAGCCACAATCATCCCAAAATTTACACATTATCACTACAATTCTATCTTAAAAATAAATAAATAACAAGAAACCAAAATGGTGGGACTTACTCCAGACTCGTTCACCCATTCACACAAAAAAAAATCAAAAAGTTTGGACTTCCTCCCAACCCGTTCACCCATTCACAACTAGTGGTACTTAATGACCACATCTCATATGGTGATTCTTCCGTCCACTATATATCCCCTTATTATAGTGAGATTTCCCTCCCACTTCCAAACAACATTTCAATCAATCCAATCCAAGAAAAAACCCACTAATGGACAACAACATGCAATCAACCAATTCCATTGTAAATCAATCCACTTCAATAAATCACCCATTTATTGAAAACCATTTTCCATGTGAAACAACAGTTCAATGAAACAACCCCTTTTGTTGAAAACCCATTCCATAAACCATTTTAACAGACAACCATATCATCCCATTTTAACATATTCATTTTAAAATCCCCAAGAATAGTATTTCACCATAAAACACCCTTTTTTCCAAAAAAAACCTCAAATCATCACCTAAGGTATTTCTAATCAATTTATCATTTCAATTCAAAAATAATTTTTAGAACTATAATTAATTGTAACAAATAACCACTTGGTCTAACCATGTGAGGTCGAGAGAGAATACACCTATCATTAGGGTTACTGAGAAATTTTCTCACAAAAAACCGCGCCTCATATCCGACGAACACACCACCGAAACCTCTCTAGATCACTTCCCCTAACATTCACAAGCCTTAATATTAACATCCAAGGCAACCACAACCCTATATATACATACAACAAGTTTAGATCTAGAAAAAAAATAATGAGAGGGATGTAGATCTAGAAAAAAAACACAAAAAAACTGAGAGGAGGGAATTATCCAGGAGAAACCACCTGAATCTACCTTGAATCCCATTTGAATCACTTCCAAAACATGTGGGAGAGCCCCTATAACCCTTGGGAACAAAAAATACCGAGTGAGGCTTGAGTGGGAGAAAATTTGGAGAGGAATAAGGCAATCCCAAGTGAGACTGGGTTTTAAAACCATATTTTATGTTGCTGCACGGTTAGCCTGCATAGTTTGGCAAACCGTGAACTAACCGTGCACACTCTACTGTCTTGTGGGAAAAGGTCCGCACAGTTTCTTTGCACGGTTTGGAATACCATGTGTAGGCCGTGCGAAGCCTACTGTATCCCCTGCACGGTTTCTTGGAGAACCCGCCCAGTTTCCACAAACTGTGCTCAAACCGTACACCCCTTTAAAAGCATCCAAACTCATCCAAAACCATTCCACACACTCCCCACCTCTTTCCAACTCATCCAATGCACATTAAACACATAAAAAGCATAAAAAGGCCACATATCTCATACTAGGGGTGCTATATTCTCCCCACCATTAGACATTCCGTCCTCAGAATTTAGTGAACACACCATTTGCTGAAAGAGCTCGGTCCACTGCTCGAACATCTCTTTCTCCCGCTCCCATGTCTCCTATAGAATCTGACCATGTTGCCTCAAAACAAGAAATAAACCTATGATTTTACCACGGAAGGCTTTATCTTGCCTATCCATAGCCTACACTGGCATGTGCACCAAGGAAGCATCCAACACTAGCTCAACATGATCCCATCGAATCATATGGTCACGATCTGTCGGATACTTTTTCCGCAATGGAACATGAAACACATTGTGCAATGCACTGAATCTAGGTGGAAAAGCCAAAAGATAAGCCACCTCACCTACCCACTCAAGAACTTAAAAAGGCTCAATATACCTCGGAGTTAAATTTCCCTGATTCCCAAACAGACGCTATCCCATTCTAGGAGAGATCCTCAAGAAAACATAATCACTCACCTCGAATGACAACGACCGTCGACGATGATCCGCATATGATTTATGAAAACTCTGAGCCTTCTCCCTCATCTTATTTATCAAATTGATATTATCCATCATCTTTGGGACTAGTCTCTATCCAACCATCGAGTGAGACTTCAATGGGAGAAAATTTGGAGAGGAATGAGGCAATCCGGAGTGAGCCCGAGTTTAAAAACTCTATTTTATGGGGTTTCACAGTTAGCCCATACTGTTTGGAAAAACTTTCTCTAACCGTGCATGCTCTACTATCTTGGGAACATAGGTCCACACAGTTTCCTCGCACGGTTTCAAAAACTGTGTGCAGTCTGTGAGAATATTAATGTCTCCTATGCACTGTTTTCTGGAGAACCTACACGGTTTCCACTAACTGTGCTCATACCGCACACCCCTTTAAATGCATCCAAACACATCGAAAACCATTCCAAACTCTCTCCACCCCATTCCAACTCATCACATACACATTAAACACATAAAAATTATAAAAAGGCCACATATCAGAAATCGGGGGTGCTACAATTACCCTTTCGTAAGAGTGGTGAGGGTCCCTCTAAAAAAGCTTGAAATATTATTTTATAATAAAATCATTTTCGGTTTCTAATGGCTCCAAAATGATTATTTAGAGGATATGTTGGGGATGGATCGAAAACCTCTCAACCAATAGTTTTTAGACATGTTTACTTCACCATATTATCCTTATCGTTTAGATTTAACTCTTAGTTAAATAGTTTTTCATTTACTATGTCTCTTTGTATTTTTATATTATATGGTAAATAAAATTAGTATTAACATCCTATAGAACCACAGGTGGTTCATAATTAATATATATAACCTTATATAATTCCATTGATGGAGCCTTATATTTTTTTTAAAATTATATCAATTAATACTATAGTATTTGTTTTAAAAACTCAATTATGTCAATTTTGATACTGTTTAGTATTTTATTTTTTCTTAATCATTACTACATGAATACATCAAAAAAATTATTTAGTCAACTGTAACCTGTATTATTAACCTATAAAATTAGTCGAATTCATCAAAAGTTTCAAATTACATTTATTTTTATATTTGTAATATCAAAATTTTTAATCATTATTTAATAAGTAAATTACCGCCTTATCAATGTGTCATAATTAAATTAAATTATTTAATGTCTAGAAATTATAAATAAAATAAAATTATGTGGTAAATATTTTTATATTTTTATGTAATATTTATAGTCGAATTTATCTTATGTATATCCTTATATTAAAATTTTTTTATTTATTAATATTGGATTTTAACTCTTTTAACCCATCATTAAATAAATTAATAATAAATTTCCTAATCTAATCCTTGTGGAACAAAGGGGTAATATGTTATTAATACGTTTTTTTGGCCTAATTAAACTTAACCAATAGAATTTGACATGTGTTTTAGTAATTATGATATCATTTTTACCATTAATTACTATATTTACTTTTAACTATAGTAAATAAATGTCAAAAACAAATATTAACCAAAAATTATTTTCATCTTATTGAAAAAAAATTTACTTACTAATATCAATCGGCTCAATTTAATTTTTGAAAATCAACTCACGGAAGAGGAAAAATTATGTTTTATGAAAATTTTCAAATTCTCCTTGGAGGTAGGTAAAAGACGGTAAAAAATACAATATTAATTTTATAAATATAATGTTATTATAAAATGACTCCATTGAATTAAATTAAAATTATAAACGTATTATGTATATATTATGTCCCAAATTAAATTTAAATAAAATAAATTATTAGATAAATAAAAAATTCAATTTTAACCAACAATGCAGTGTTTTCACTATTCATAAGAAATTCAACGTCTTCAAAAATATACTAAATATTCACCCAAATCTAATTTTGATATTCACAATTCATAAATGAAATCCAATTTAAAAAATAATATTTATAAAATATTAAAAAGTGTGTGTTACTATTCGTAATGGCTAGTTTGATTGGTCGTGGGGTGTTAGAATCTCGATGTTGCATACAATGCAAGTTATTGCATTATTCAAAGGAAAATTTATCGTAGAAGATTGGGGTGTTACAAATTTTCCTTAAGATAAAATAAGAACATAAAAAAACATGGGATGAGCATAAAAATCACATCATGTACAGTGTAAAAATATATCATTATACCTTTGAAAATTATAGCTTCCATGAAACATTATTAAAATGTAATTTTCACAGTTAAGTACTATTCAATAATGAAATTAATCTGTATTACATGCAGTTTTTGTAATAAGAAGGTTATTATAAAACAATTTTCTAGAATAAAATATAAATAAACATATAATGGAAAATCAATATACTTGTCACTATTTTGAATGAAATAACCATATGGTTGACTTCCAATTATATCACTCATACAAATAGAATAGTCATACGACTAACTTCGACACCCAATTCATAGTTGGTTTACCATGCACACACCCATTATTGTTTTATGACATAACCATCCATCCATGGTATATTATGAAACCACCCGCCAAATTTCCATGTATTATTATATTATTAAAACACATAAAATATGTCAATTTTTAAAAAATTACTCCTAAAATTTCATATTAAATTATAAATAATACATTTTATGATGTTGAAATAATCAATCGATTTTCAAATGAAAATTACGAAAAATAAAATAATAAAAAATGAAAATTTTGTTTTTTTATTTAATAAAATCTCATATACTTAAAAGGTTGAAATAATATAGGAAAATTACCATGGTGGGGAAAAATTTATAGTCTTATTGAATGTTAAGAATTGAACAATAATTTTTTTATTTTTCACAACATTCTCTATATAAATGTTAAAATATACATTTATAAAAATATTTAATTGAAAATAATAAAGGACATAAAATTTTATTTATAGACCTTTCATATCCTTATAAATAAATATGTAAAATAATATAAGTAATATTAAAATAGATAAAATATTTGATAATTTAATCTTTAGACATTCCCATTGCCCCATGAAATAGAGAATGTTCAAATAATTTTCCCCATGAAAGAATAAAATTTTAAAAAACAATAAATAACAATATACAAGATACAATATGGATATAGTATGTCAACGTTTTAATATACACACTATATAAGTGATTAAAGGTTTATATCATCATAAAATTACCATATAAAAAATGATTGAGATGAAATCCATTACCTTCGTGGTAAAACCTCAATGGGAAGACACAAATTAATAATATTCTAATAAAACATTTAAATAACATTATGATAAATTAATTAATGTCATTGTATATCAATATTTTCAGAAGCCATACCACATAATATTATTTAGTGGTATTAATGACGTATGCCTCATGGAATGACATGTGAGACAGGAATCCCTTACCTGGTGCCTGACATGTCACATTTGTTATTATATTCCTGAATAATAAGACTATGTTAATTATTTATATGATTGAAAACATTTTAATTATTTATAATTTATTTTATTTCACTTATTATATATTTCTACACAGTGACATACATAATTTAGTATTTGCAATGTGTTTTTACAATATTCATTTTATGTTTCAAAAAAAATATTGATCTTTGAAATTGGTCAAGGATAAAATTATATAATCATATTCAGAACAATAATAATAAAATAATTATCATATTTTTAAATAAATAATAAAATTTCAACAAATAATTACTGGTAGTTAGGGAAAATGAACCAATGTTACAATCCTAGAGATGATAGGTCATATGTACTCATGAGTATTGTTTTAATTTTTGAATGATTATTTTGGAAATATGGTAATTAACAATTATCATCAAATAATTATAATTATATCATAAATAAAATATTATTTAACAAAATATATTCATATATAGAATTATTTTTGTGTTAATGGATTAACATTATTTCAAGGAGGCAGTAGTCCACATTTACAATAACGATTTTATCATTTATTTAGTGTGTGAAGTGGTAATTAAATAATGATATATAATATATATTTAATTCCATTTTGTGAATACAATTTATATTTAATTTAATTCTCATATCATTAATTAATCCCATAATTAATACATAACACGTAATTTTGAACGTATTGTCCACACGTCCAAAATGAATGTTATCATATTTACAAAATATAGAATGAATGAAAAAATGTGCAAACAATTTTACAAAAGTAATAATACCTCATAAATATAATTTATATATTATATAATGATTTATTTTCCATCATAATTCACATCCATGAGGATTGGAAATGGAAAAAAGACAACATATTTATGTGAGGCCCTAGTTCTTCGTACACTAAAAGTAATTTCAATACACATTTGATAGAACTGTGTATAATTGAAGGTAGAAAAATCAATAAAAAGAATATTTATCATAATTTTTTTAATTTATGAATATAAAATTAATAATTGATTTATTAGATAATGAAATAATTCAAATGGTGATTAGGAGTGATGTTTCAACTTTTATGGGTAACTTTTTTTGGTATTCACCAAAGAGTTTCCTTGAATTCTATTCTACACAAAGGTAGGATTATAAGACTAATGGAGGGAAATTATGTTTATATTTAAATTTCATTATATGAGAACAAGTTCACTATAGGTGTGATAATGTGTGAGAGATTTTTTCCTTTTATATGGGATGGATGTGACAGACATATTATTTTTTAGAACAATTTTGACTTACCCAAGTTTTTACCTAAAATAGACATGAAAAACAACCCAAAATCAATACTAATTGGTTTATCAAAGAAATATGTACATGAAATGTGTTTTTTATAATTTTTTATGTCATTATAGCCCTTAACACTATTGTTTCGTTCTTGGTTGAATGTATTTTTACCTTATTTACTGTAATTAAATTTAATAACATTCACAAATATTTATGCTGAAATATTATTTTGATCATATCAGAATATAAATATTATACAGATTAAAATCATATATGTATTATTTTTTTAACTTCAATTCATATTTATTGAAAAATTAATTTTAATTCCAATCATCAAGACAAGGTTAGGAAGTGATATTTTATAGTAATGATTCTCAAAAGCTTCATATGTTTTGTATATATAAATTGAATATGAAATTGATTCCAATGACCAAAATTTAATATAATGAAAAATTGTTTCTATAATTATACATTAAACCCAATTAATAAAACTATTTCGATATATAAATAAAATTTATGAGAAATCAGTTTTATATAAATTCCAGTATTATTCATTATTCATCAAAATGATAAAGTTCTAAAAAAATTAAACAAATGTATGTTATGATAATTAAAATTAAATAATTAATTTTTTCATATCAATGTTATAATTGATTCAAAATCTATATATAAAATTGGTACACTATTTAAAGGATGTAAAACTACCTTTTAAAAAATATAATTTTTAGGCTTCAAATTTGATTTGTTCTTCTCTAAACTATGACATTTAGTCGATATAATTAATAATAATAACAAACTAGTATAAAAATTATATTGTTATACCAATTAATTATCATATATACAAAGGCTAGTAGGTTACTAAAACATAAAAATATATTATTTTTTGGTATGAAAAATTCTTCTGTGCAATGAATGATTTCAGAGAAAATCATTAATCCTTGTCGAGTATGCTATTGGACATAGAATCACCAATAACGTAAAATTAATATTTCATTCATAGATATTAATTTATAAGGAAAAAATATATTCTATCATTAATTAGGTTGTTACACCTTTTATATTCTATAGGTCAATATTTACAGTCATAATTAATTAGTAACGAATGATTTCATTTTTTGAACATGTGAAACTATAATTTCATAATTTTGTAACTCTATTTAATTCCACCCTTTCCAATGTCAATGTGATTAATATAATAATAATATTAAAATTATTTGATCTTCTTATAATATATGGCCTTCTCTATTACATAATTCATCAAATGGTGTCTATGATGCATGAAAAAAAAATATAAACATGGTATTGCTTACGAGTCATGCTAAACTATGTAAATCATATAGAAAAAACACCTTAAGTAATTAAAATATAATTTGGAATAATATATTTCCTAAAAAATTGGGATGTTAAATACAACACATCCATTCTAATGGAACTAAAAAATATAAAATCATATTATTGAATTAAAAAACTTTTATTGATGAAAAAATGTTGAGTCAAAAGAATATGATAGAGAGGCATGAAGAGATATATTTATATATATAACTAAAAACAAATTTCAATTAGAAATAAAAATAACGTGATTAAATATATCAATATTTATTAAAAATTTATAAAAGTGATACCCCTTATAAAATCTTGTGTCTATATAAAATTAATATCCATTCTCCAACTATAAACAACAACACTTATTGAAGCTATGTAGCAGAAATCACAATAATTTGTAGAGTAGTCCGGTCTAAATCCATTCTAGTTTAATAACTTTATCCTAAAAATATATTCATATAATCTCTTGAGAGTTTGAATTTTCGTTATAAAATATACCGTTGTAATCCTAACCAAATATTTATAGACAATTGGTATGAACATGTTGAAATATAATGTATGATGAAATTGGTTAT
Source organism: Viscum album (assembly GCA_963277665.1). NCBI lineage: Eukaryota > Viridiplantae > Streptophyta > Magnoliopsida > Santalales > Viscaceae > Viscum > Viscum album. The sequence continues at coordinate 8,078,879 of OY728129.1, forward strand.
AACTAATATTTCATGACGCATAATTCTAGTTATTTCTAAGATCAATATTCATAAAATTGTCTCATTCAAAACATCTTAGGAATATGATTAATTGTTGTATATATCACATCAATATATTCTTTTCATAATCATAATTTTTATTATAATCCTAGCCAATATGAAATCCACACCAACAATATAGAATTAAACTCTCTATAAAACTCATAAAAATTCATAAATATATAATATGATGTTGACATAATCCATAATATCAATGACTGTATCCCTATTTTAATTATTCCTCAGATAAAGTGTGAAGAAAAAAAATCAATGGTTTATGCTTAATGATAGAATTTTTTCACAATACATTTTTCTTACGAAAAAAATATAGAATTAAAAAGTCCCCAACCATTCCATTGAAAAAAATAATTACTCATTTTGTGGAAAATCATATAAAATACCCATTTCATTACATTATAACATTAGAAATGTAGTTTTAGTGAGAAACAATTCTTTGAAAGAACATAGTTTTCGAGGGATCTATAACCTCGTATCCATGATTTCATATTCAATATCATAGAGGTGGAATGATATTATATATAATTATAGTGATAATTTAAATCACTATTACCTGATCAATCTAGTAATAGACACATCACCGACATTTGAAATAATCCTTCCATTTGTCCTAAATTGAGAATAATTTATCTTAATATTATGTTTTTTCATTTAAAATGGGTTATCCATTTTTATAAGGACACATCACGAGTTATTTATTCTATTGACAGAGGATTAGTTTACACTATCAATTTTCAATAGGATGAAATTACTTAATTTTCATATTGTATGATTTGATATCCTTAATATTCTCAAATAATGTACTTGACAAAGGGTAATTGTGATAGTCAATTTCACGGGTATAGATAAACTATTTTAAAATTAATATGTTTTTTTAAAACATCATTTCAACATCTTATATAATATTATATTTAACATAATAGTGATAAGAACATTTCATATATTAGATATATTTTATTCTATGAATTTCAACATAATAGATACATACTTGAAAAAAACATTATTTCCTCACCATGGTACATCATCCTAACGTGTCCCCATATAGTTCCACCAGGGTCCAACAATCTATAATATATAGTACCACCTCCCCATACAAGATCACCAATAATGAAACCATGGCACCTATTTTTAAATTTTTTCCAATCTAGTATTGAAGATCAAATATAGCTTCCTATGATCATACTACCATTGTTTTGAAGTATAGCTTTTAATTTTTTTATATATTAAATTCAATACATTTTTCCACTTTACATAATAATTTTTCAAAACCACATGAAACCTACACACATAATATTTTATCATTAATACATTTTTAATTAGAATGATATTTTTTTTATTATAAAAAAATAATAAAATTATTATTTATTTAATTATAAAATCAATATCACCCCACAAATAATTAATTTATTTTAATGAAACACAAACTGTAATAATAATTAAAATTTTATCCTAGAATACCACAGTTTAAACATTACAATAATTAAATAGAATTATCAATAATAGAAACAGTTTTAGCATCACATAGAAGAATCAGTTTTATTACTCATTTTTAAGGAATAAATGTTGACCATGTATTGTACACATACTTTTCCATTGATGGTACTCATCACAATATACATTAATATTAACTTATTAATTAATATCATTATTGAAAATTTTTGTATAGAATATCATTAAAATTACTCAAATCACTAATTGTAAATAGTCTGTAATGTTACACTTATACCATATATACATTCATTCAATCCAAAATATTTAATAGAAACTCAGATATTATCTATGTTTAAGAAAATATAAAATACAAATATATTGGATTAAATGGATGTGTCAATTGAATCTGATATTGGTGGTTGTAATTTAGTTGATGTGAAAAAAAATATTTACATAAATGAATCATGAATATAATAATCATTAGATAGATAAATGAAAACACCATAAATGAATGAAATAAACAAGCACTCCTCAACTAAATGAATGTATCAAAAATATAGAAATTTTTATAATGTTTAAATTTCCATATATTTAATCCATTTTTATATCTATGATTAAATGTTTGTTATAAATTTTTTTTGACATCCATAAAACAACCCATATTTTAAATTCTTATGATTAAAATTTTAATAGTTTTAGTAAGATTATTTTTTTGGAATGATTGGTTATTAAATTGACCATAAGACAAAACATAATTTCTTTTTATATGTAATATATGGATTTATAATGAAATATAATTCATTAAACATTTTCCAATTTCAATGAAAAAATTTCACATCTCTCCCCAATACCTAGAATAACCTTTTGTCGTGGATAACCTCTCTTCACCCAAAAACCAAAAACAATTTATATCATAACAACACTAATAGTAATGTAGTAAAGATAAAAAATAATTGTAATGTAGCCACCCATTACATGGTCATTCATTGATTATATGATCATTAATAAAGTATTCAACTTCAAGGTATGTCACATAAATAAGGTTAAATGTAAAAATTTATCAATCAATTTAATCATAGTATATTCATTCATGGATTTTATAATATTCAATTTATGTTATTGTAGGATTACAAAACCCAAGTATATCTCATTAAAATTTTTTATAATGTTTAAAAAATATATTTTAACCTATAAATAATGGTAATAATGTCTATTGAACATTCACTCATGGATCAAATTTTATTAAAAAACCAACCATGATAAATTCTCAACAATCATCTATTAAACATGATAAGATGGATTTCATCAATATAAATTTAATAATTCCCCCAAATATAAATTACTCAAATAAATACCTATATTATTATCATTTCAAAATAAACCATAATTTATCTCAGTAAATATTAAAAAATATTATATATATATATATAATGTAATTATGGGATTCATAAATAACAATATATACATGGAAAAGAATTAATATTATGTTTAAATTTTTCATTTAGTTTAATTCAAAATCTGGAAAAACATTTTAAGAAAAAAAATGTTAAAGAATAATAAATATTGTCAATAAATTACCTCATTTATAATGAGTGATTCATTTTATTTAACATATTATTGTTCTGTCATTAAAACAATAATATATTAATAATTATAGATATTTTAATGTAAAAGGTTCTTGTTTCATTAATCTCCCAAACAATAACGGAGTTATAACATAATGAATAAACTGAATTCAAAAACAAATAATAAATACTAATGTATTATTTTTCATAGAAACAAATAAAAAATATGGGTCCCCACTCACATAGTATTTTATGTAAGGTCATGTTGTTCTAAAATAATTTTTTATTAAATAATATAATTATGAATTAATTTTACCTACTGTCGATTTATTCATGTTTGATATTAGAAACCATATGATAAATACGTAACCTCCTCTTAAAAATAATATGTACATTTTATTGGGAAGGTAAAATGAATTTTTACTATACCAAATTATTATAAAATAATGTAACATTCAATTAAAACATTGATTAATTTTCTTACTCCTACTAATTCATTGAATCTATTAATAATATTCAGTATTCAATCATTTTTTAGTAACTATTTCAGTACATTTGAATTATTTTATAAATGAGGCTTTATCCCATTTTTCAACATCCACTATAACAATTGTTATAATAGAATATATCCACGGTTTTTCAAGTTCTACATTATTTATATAATCCACAGTGGATTGATACTTGAGTTCAACCCCACCATTTCATCTCACATTATGTGACTCCTCATTTATGGATTCCAGCTAAAACTACTTAACATAATTTGATATCATTTACATTTCATGATTGAAATATTTAAACAGTACATTTAATCCATAAAGGAGTTCTTAGATGTCCTTCATGTAAGGTTACTTTCTACATATTCCATCTCATTAAATCTAATCGTTGAGTTCATAAAATTTTTGTGACATATCTACCAATAAATTATAAATTTTTTAGGTTCTCAATTTTTAGTAAATCCAACCAATTATTAAAAATATATAAATCAAATTAAAATGTAAATCTATTTTTAAATTTCATAAAATTGAAAAACAATACCTTCCTTAGTATATAAAATTAAATGTCTCATGTACCTCATCCATGAAAATATCATAAAAACATGACCCTAGAAGGGTATCATTAATTCAAAATCGGTAACAAGTTTATAATGTATTCATATATAATGAAAATTAAAATAATATATGGAAAACAACTTATGTTTTAATTTTCCTATGGTTGAATACAAAAATATAATATTAAATACATATTATTTAACCATTTTTTACTACTAATCAAAATGGAATGAAAAATATAAATATATATTTCAACTAGGTTTAAAAATGTTGAGGATTTAGGGATATGTAAGGAAAAAAGTTTATTTATAAACGAAATTTTTTAGGTTCACGAGATAATGAGTCATAAATAACGAATTTTCCATCATAATGTTGTCAAAATCTAGTCTATTAAAATCAGTTGGTATCGGTAGGAATTACTGATATCTAAATCAACTCATTTACAAATTATAGGTATTTTATTAATTTAATTATTTAGGTGACCAAAAAATATATTTAATAATAGAATATAACCAACACAACATCCATGGTGAAGTTTTATAAAAAAAACTATCTCACCCATGAAGTAATTGTAGTTCCATTGTAACATAAATTGAGCTAATATGAAAAAATATTTTATAAAACTCATATCATATAAAAATGTATATTAAAAAGATAACAACCCCTACACCATTAAAATAAACTATACATATGACCAAACCCCTAATGATATCGTTGAGATTTTAGAAAAAAAATTATATATAAAAATATAAGATACTAAACCAACAGTTGAATGTAAATAGTATCCACCATATTGTGTTGTGTGGTACAATCCATATCCACCATGAACAATCGTATCCCCCTTTATTTATATTCTTATAGAAACTACTTGTTTTTATTTTCATTAAATTAACAAAAATTTAATATTTATGTATATTAATATTCAATATATTTCAATTATTAAAAATATATAATGAGATTATATCATTTTTAATAAACACATGGAATGGTGTGTAAGGTTATTCATTCCAAAAAATAATCTTCTATTCACATTATCATTCAATGAAATTCTTGAACATACTATGAAAATGTGAATATTGTGAAACATGGTTACTTTTTGTAATGACATCATTAATATAAGAATAATTGTTTCATTATCCTCACAAAAAATTAAATTTTTCTTTTTTCAAAAAAATAAAATATTTTAATGCCCAAAAAATGTACACATATATAATTTATTTGATAAATAAAAAATCCCAATGTTGCATATCATCCATGAACAAAACCAAAAGTAAACTATGGGAAGGTGATTATTTTATTTAAAATTATTAAATATACATTATACTAATAAATTATTGTGGGAATCCTCCTTTTTTAAATTCATTAAATGATAATGTATCCTATAGATCATGGAAATCTTATTAATCCTATTTAATCAACTTCTATTCATTTTAAAAAATTGATGGTTTTATTATTATTTTAAATAATTCATATGATTAGGATTCCTAAAAATCATTTCTATTTATTATAAATTTTATTTAATATTTTTATATTGAATTTATTTTTATAAATAATTATGTCTAGTTAATTATGTGAATATTACAACATAAGTCTATGTACATATATTTTTCATGGTTTGAGAAACCATGAGTCTTCCATTGGATCTTGTTTTCTGGAAAAGGAACCAGACACCGTGTCCCCTATATTATGGCCAGACACCATGACTAGACACCAAGACCAGACATCATGACCTAGACATCGTGACTAGGACAAAGTGACCCGACACCATGACCCGACACTGTGACCCAGACACCTTGTCCTATACATTATTACCAGACACCGTGACCAAACACTATAACCAATTTCTGATCAGTTGAAGTCTATGACATCATTTCCTTGATAAGACACCATTCGATGTTCAGAAAAGGACCAGACACCGTGATCCTAACACCACATCTATTCTATAAGATCCTCATCTTCATTCATCTATTCCATCAAAATTTTCTCACCGATAAATTTCATATAAGAATACACCATATGTTGGTGGCACCATTTCCATGTGACACTATTTCCAGAAATACTGTGACACCATTCCTTAATCTGTTTTTTCATTTTCAATTTCATTTTTAATTGTCATATATGAGTCTTTTAAATGCACTAACATAATTAATATTTCCTTTTAGACATGTCACATGATATTATGATGTATTATTTGAAGAATACATGCGTCATGTTCAATCCAAGACATTCAATATAACAATAAAAAGTAATGACTGACCCTGAAACAAGTCGGTGGTAGAGTAGAAGAAGCACGAGCATTCAGGAGAAAAGAACCAACACATGTAACCAGGTAAATCTGAAGAACACACAAATCATTCACAAATCAAAAATTTGGGATACCATTGATTTTTGTTATGAAAATCATCGCAATACAAACTCCATGATGAACACGATCCAGATCTAAATGAAAACAAGAGCATCAGACTTTTGATACATTGTTTCTCGCAAGAGGGCCTGATACATTCATCTACATCATCTTAGAAGTCTAGATCTGCATTAAATAATACATATATTACTTTTAAACTTATTTCATAATCTTTTCTCTATTGTGTCTTTTTTTAACTTTCGATAATTGAGTTTGTGTGTGTGTTGTATTAAAACACACATTGAATCCTACACTAAACTAAAAGATAAAATATATCGTTTTTATCATATATTTTTACAGTTTTTTTCTTGCATGGATATGTGTGGAAGTTGACCCTATGTGACCTGGATGTTTATACCCACAGTCAACTATGGAAGAGGTCATGTGACCTGAACTGTCATATGCACTATTTTTTACCCCGATCTAGGTTTTTAATCAATTTTATTAATATAAACTTCTTGGTGGTAGGTGATCACCATGCAGAGTGGATTAGTTCTCGGATTGAGTGTGAATAACTTGTTTTTTATCCACTGTGTTGTTTAATTTAGTTATCTCTATTTTAATATATAATTCAAAAATCAGTTCATTTACTTTTATTGATAATGTTGTCCATAAGTTATAGTTGTATTTATTTATTATAATAACTTCAAAAATAATATCAATAACTGATAATGAGATTACTGAGAATTCCTCAGTCATATGATATGTTTATTGAATAGTCAAACATTAAAAATAGGATTACCTTCAATAACTGGGATGTATTTATTTTTATTGGGGAATATTTTACGAAATCTTTTAAAATGTAATTTTTTATAGATGTTAAATTCTCTCTCCTATTGAGTACACTACTCCGGTCAACATTTTGTATCAAAGGTGTTTTTATTCTTGTTAAGGCTCTGTATTTGAAAAAATTCAACTGTTATTTTTGTTGAATATTAAATATCTGTGAATTTTTATTAGTTATAAATTTTTAACTCGTTTTTCATATTTAATTATTATGGATAATATACTGGAATGTGCTTCCATAAAAAGACCAAAATTCATCAATATAACCAATTATTCCTAATTTAATGTTAAAATGTAAATACATTTAGAAATTATGGGTATTTAAATTTTGACATCAATTATAGATGAGTATAAGATTACTATTACTGATTGAATCACTTGGGATTACCAAACCAATAATACCTACAATAATAATTGAAAATCCATGGATTATTAATATTTACCTTTGGATATGATGAATTTAACAGAATTTCTGCATATAAAACTGCTCAAGAAATTTGGGATACATTGCCTTTTTCACATGAAGAAACATATATTTGGAAATAAATGTGACTTAATAACTAATCAATTAAATATGATGAAATTAAAATGAATCATGAGGATCCTATTTATGAAATTATTTTATGTTCAATGAAATTTTCAACGAATTGTTTTCTCTTGGATGAGATGTTGCTACCAATGAACAAATCACGAGTATTCTCAGATGCCAACCTGATATATGGAGAGGAACCTCTATGTCTATTAGATAGTCATGTGACATCATCAACATAACATTAAAAGAATTCAATGGGAATCTAAGGATGTATGAAGAGGATATGAATGTCAACATGTAATAGGAGGATGAACACAAAAGGAAATCTATTGCATTTAATATACCCACCTCTAAACACAATAAAAAATTGAGAAATTGGATGTCTCTATTGAATTTTCTAATAGTGAACAAAAATCACATTATTTTTATTAGGATATATCTCATTTATCCAGAAGGGTTAATATATTTTACATGAAGAAGAAATATTTCTGAAATCTTACCTTCAACAGAAGATATGATCAAAAGGAATTCTTGATGAATAATTTGAAATGAAGTGAAAAGTATGATGAGACAGTATGATATGAATGTAAGTGAAAGGGACATGTAAAGGACATTTTTCCTAAGATCATGTAAAAATGATATACGATGAAAAAGATTTAATGACTAAAAATGGAAATGATTGAAACGTGGAGTTCTTCAAAGGAAAGTCCAAGTGACTCAGAATCTTCGCATGATGAACATGATAACAAATCCGATTATTGTTTTATGAAAAACAAAGAAGTGGTAACAATGGAATCTCTTATAAATAATAATTATTATTTTAAAATGAATGTGATTATGAGAATGTGTTTAATGAAGTAATTCTTGAGTATTGTAATAATCTTGAAGAGACAAATAATGAACTAAAAGATAAAGACATGTCTTTAAATAATCAATATTCTCTTTCCACAACTATTAAATTTGATCTTACTGTAGAAAGAGATAAAAATGATCAATTACTCGAATAAGTCAATGAACTAAAGAAATCTAATGAGAAATTGAAGAAGAAACATTAATGAATTACTACGGAAAAAGATACATTTGTACAAATTCATGGTAAATAGATTACTTCTAAGTATACTACATGTATAGGCTATCAACCTAGTAAAATAAATTTTTGAAAAACTAATTTCTTATATATGTCTTGGACATATAGATTTACTATTAATTCTGAAAAACAATCATCTATTTCAAATAATGATACACTCACTACTATTTCATGATTTTGTGGACCAAATAGTGTTTCTTTTTCAAGAACATTACTTAATTTATATTGTAATCTAATTAGGCAGATGTGGGTTTTCAATGAACTTATCACAAATATTTCTGGACCCAATGAATTATGGGTACCAATGTGTATTTTTATTTGACTATTTTGTAGGAAAAATTCTTAAAAATCATGTGTAAAATCATATGGTATAATGACAATGGGTATTCAACACACATGAAAATAGACTATTCATTCTATAAGAACATACTAAAAATTGATGGGTGACATGTCATCTTTATTGACAATGCCAAAGGGACAATCATTTTCCTTAGGAAAATCAATAACTCAATCCCAGCTTCAATTTCCAAAGAACATTTTTTATGGATTGATATATAATATTATAAGTATTTCACAAATATTTGATGATGGATTCCATTTTAAATTTTAAAATGTTTCTTCTAATGTTTTTAATTATAAAAATTAATTTGAGTTTTCTTTATTGAAAAATTAAATTGTATACACTATTAACATAAATTCATTAGCTTATCATAATTCTACATGATTATGTGTATTTCCCGTAGTGTCTTGTCCTTGGAATACGAGACTAAGAAATTGTAATATTTACATTATTGTAATGATTACTATAAAAATCATAGTTAATGATCTACCCATCCTTGAGTTTTCATATTATAATTTGTGTAATCATTGTCAAAAGAGAAAGCTACACAAAATTTCGTTTAAACCATATTAATAAATGTTAACTTATCAACTTCTCAAATTGGTTCACATGGATATGTTTGGACCATTTAGAGTTTATATATTAAATGGGATGCACAATGATTATGTTCATGTAATATACTTATTTATATATACATGGACTTTCATTTTTTGATAACAAAAGTGAATTCTATTATCATTGCATAAAATATGATAAAAATGTATAAAATCATAGTGGAAATAGAATTAAATCCATAAGATGTTATCAGGTACATGAGTTTAAAAATAATGAGTTTTAATCATTTTGCTAAAAAATGGATATAGTCTTAATTTTTATGACCTTAAAACACCTCAAAAAAAGGATTTTTAGAAAGAATAAATAGAACCATTCAAGTGATTGCATGAACAATGATTACTGAATATGTAATACCTATTTTTTGGGATGATGTTGTATATACCACATGCTATATTATTAATAAAGTGATGATTAGGTGCATTCTTAAAAACTCCATATCAGTTATAGAATAATAGAAACCCCAATGTATGCTACATAATTTTTTTTGTTTCAAAATATGTATCCTATTTACAAAGGACAATTTTGATAAATATTCAACTAAGAGTGATGAAAGAGTATTTCGTGGATATTCAATCTCTAGTAAAGCCTATAGAGTGTTTCAAAAAAGAAATAAATGTGTGGAAGAGTCTATCCATGTAAAATATTATGAGGCAGATCCCCATGAGCCTAAGACCACTCTAGAAAGAATAGAGAATGATGTGTCAAATCATGACATCAATTCAAAAAACTCTAACCATCTTGTATAAGAATATATGAAAACATCTAGTTATGGAAATACTTCAGATTCAAGTCATAATAAATGATAACCTATTTAAGATCTTGAAATAACCATTCCAATTTTTCTGGAGCTATTAAAAACTTTATGAACCATCATTTCGATGATGTTGTAGGATATTTACATATTGGAACACAAACTAGAGGTTCTATTAGAAATCTGGTTGAACATCAATTCTTCTTGTCACAAATTGAACCTAAAACCCTTAATGATGATATCAAATATGAGTCTTGGGTGACTTCTATGAAAGAAGAACATAATCAGCATGAAAGAAAAATGTTTGGAATATTTTTTATTGAACCAATGACACATTTACCATTGGCACAAAGTGTTTGTTTAGAAATTATGTATATGAATATGGTAACATAGTAAGAAGCATGTCTAGATTGGTTAAACACGGTTATAGTCAATTAGTGGGAATTGACTATGAAGAGAAATTTGAACTAGTAGCTAGACATGAAGCCATTGGAATCCAATCTTCTTATGTTGAACATCTGAATTTCACGCTATATCAAATGGATGATTAAAGTGCCTTAATAAATTGGTATATATCTTATGACTACTTTTTGGAGAAACCCTATGGTTTTACTAATCATCACTTTCAAAATTATATTTTTAAATTATCAAAAGTATAATATGGTTTAAAACATGCTTCAATAGCATGTTATGATAAAATCAGACCAATTGTTTTACAAAAGTTATAGTTGATCCTACACTTTTCAAAAAACGAATTTCCTATGATTTTTTTAGTCCAATTTATGTCGATGATATTATCATAGGATCTTCAAATATTTATTTATGTATTGATTTTTCTAAAATGATGCAAAAAAATTTGAAATGAGATTAATTTGGGAACTGAAATTCATTATTGGATTTCAAATCCTTCATAGTAATGATGTTATTATTTAAATTCATATAAAATATACTAGGGATATTCTAAAACCTTTTAAATTATATAGAAAGAAAATTTTTGACACCCCAATGAGTTCTAATAGTAAGATGGATGTTGATAATGTTGAAAAATAATTTGATCAAACAACCTACAAATGAATTATTGGATGCCTACTCCATGTAAGTACTAGCTGAACTGACATTATATTTAGTGTATGTATGTATGATCATTTTCAATAAAACAATATTTAATGTCATTAAATTCTGTTAAAAGTAATATCAAATACCTCAAATATTTAAAAAATCTAGGACTGGTCTATCCTAGAAAACAATCATTTGAGTTAGTTTGTAACTCTAATGCTGATTTCAGGGGTTGTATGATAAATAGAAAAATCACCTATATGACATTTGACTTTTTATGAATGTAAGTTGAATATTGATGTATTGAGAATAAAATCCTTTTTCATTTACTACTACTGAATCTGATTATATTTGTTATGGTATTTGTTTTGTAAATATATTTTTGGGGGAACACACATTACTATATTATAGATATAAATTTAGGAATTTACATACAAATTGTGACAGTAAAAGTTCTATTAACATCTCAAAAATAATGTTTCACACTCTAGGACAAATCATAGTGATGTAAGACATCCGAGTTTGAGATACCATTATCAAAATGGAGATATATCTTTAGAATTCATTGGAATGGTATATCAGATCACTGATATTTTCACTAAACCATTATATTCTTAATGAATAGATTAAATGATACATGAATTTGGATGGACAAATATTAAGTACTAAATATACTCTTTCAAAACATATTTTTCACAATTTACAATTTCCCCAGACACTTTCGTATGATTACTATATAACTCTTACAGTTCTATAGTTTACTGTCAAAAAAGATTATGTTTCATGATTACGGTATCACAATGAATACCGATTACGAAGTCACCATGAAAACCTATTACAGTCTCACCGTGAAAATCAATTCTTACCTCACCATAAAGTCACTTTTTTATTTTATTTACATATTATAACTCAAATAACTATAATTAATTATTTTATTCTTTTTTATTCATTCTATTTTGAAATTGTAACTCCAGATGACCATAAACGATTAAAACAAAAGTGGATTCACTCTTTCTTTCACCCAAACACTCATCTGTCAACCCTTAATTTCCCCTTGAACACTTCAGTTTTCTCAATTTCCCTCTCTGAATCCTTCGTTGAATTCCCATGAGGAATCACCCAACTTCTTCAGCTCCTAAGAAGTATAGATCTTAGAAGAAAATTAAAGGAGAACAGATGATAGCACCTGGATTTCCTCTGAATCCGAACCTTGGTGACAAAATAGTGTTACCCGAAAAGCTAATCTGCCTGAAGTGGCTGCTATCATGTGCGTCTGTAGTGTTGAAAGTATTGAAAGAGTAGGGATGGCTAGAACTATTCACAAAGGGGACATGGTTGATTTTTTAAATCTAGTTTCTCATTTTTATCAGTTTTTTTATTATCATTTGATACAGTAGATTGTTTTGTTGTGAGAAGCTAGATTAATGGACAATGATGTACCTTTTCCTCAAGGTTATGGGTATCATTCCTAAGGAACATGAGGGAATTTTCGGGGACTACCAATGAGGTCCTCCTCCTCCAATTCAGATCTTTGTTTTAGGAGAAGCCTTGGGAAGAATGAATGGAAATAAAAAAAGATAATACATATTTCTAATGAATTAGATGGTGAAACCATATTAGTTTTTATATTTGTTCTGAATCTAATTAGTCCAAGAAAAGTATATATTTATTGAATCAAGTATCATTATGTATTTTTGATACATCTTATGAATAATTGACTAAATATTAACCAATATAAGTATGTTATACATCATATGTGTGACTTGATAAAGGCAACCTCAATGTCCACCTCCTTGTACTACTCAAGGTAAATCTCTACTATGATTTATGCTAAAGGGTTGGATAGACCAAATTAATATGTTATTAAAAACTATGAATTTTATATCATAAAGGATATAGTCAAAATGATGAAAATCAATTGGAATCCATAGATAAAATTTTGGGTGGATGATATTAATTGGATTTATGAAATTTTCAACCTATTTGATCATTGTTCAACACCTAAAAACATTTATTATCTCGGTCTGGAACTAGATGAAATTGTTGTCTATGATGTTATGGATGTAAGAGAACAGATTTTTACACCAATAGGTGGAACTATCAGGGATAAAAGAAGGTAGTGGATCTATTTCCAAGTCATATAAGAAAAAAAAAGTACATATTTTTTTCAAAACTATTGTTTTGGAAGAAAAACTTGCTTCTTGAGAAGATTCTATGGTTAATGTAAAAAAATGATGTTCTAGGAGTGAATATATAATAATATATTCCCCTTGTAAATGAAGATAATTTTGAGGAACACATAGAGGAAAAAATTGTTCCAAAGAATATCCCATCTGCTGAGGTTGGAATAGAGCAAGACATTCAATTTTCTAAAAAATACATGGTTGAAGTTATTGGGGATGAAATATTTGAAATATATCAAATAACTAAATCTATTTATCTTGTGCATGATGAAAATTTGGAAGGGGGAAAACACCCTATTCTATAATGATTTAAAATATCTAATATATCTAATCAATAAACTATGGATACATGGTATGCATTACCTAGCCAAGTTGATGTGAATGATTCACACAAAGACTTAGTTAATGGCATGGACATGTTTTATGTGTTTCAATTTAAATTGGTATCTTCTCTTAAAGTTATCACTACAACAGAACCTGATCCCATCTCAACTAATGTTCTTGATCCTTCACAAGAACATTCTATCTTTGTAAGTAGGGATGTTTTGATATCCTTTAGAGCTAATTTATTATCTAGAGTTGAAAAGATCATTAAAACTCAACCTTCTCATATATCAAACCTATTTTAATGAAATGCTTATTGTTGTTAGAAAATATCATATGGATGATTCAGCCACAAATGCTTCATGAAACTCAAGAGGTTAGAATTGACAACAAATAATTATGTGATGAAGTGAACTCTCTAAGGGTTATGGTTGATGTTGTACATAGAGTGTTGAAATCATGACCAGATCCTGTTTCTCATCTTGTTTTCGATGATAGTAGACAGATTCCACAAGAATTTTTCTCAATAATTCATGCTAACATAACTTCTTTTCTTTACAAGGTGGATGAATGAAACAAAATAATTTTTAAAGAAATGTGTGAGCTTGTTCATGGTCTCAAAAAATTTACATATTACTATAAAAGGTGTATAACGAATGTTATGAATCAACTAAAGTCCCTTACATTCCCTGTTACAGGTTCTAGTACCATTGAACTATAATCTCAACCCTCCTTTGATTGTGATATGGTCAAATGGTTGTTAATGAATAACATCTGTCAATCCTAAGTGGCTTTGTCAACTAGACTATATCTATGGTTTTCAACAATACTAACAATGTAATTAACGTGATAAGAATTGAATACATTGTTGATTATTATTGTAGTAAAAGAATTAATAAGAAGGTGGATTTATACTTCAATAGTATTTTATCTAGGAATGATATGAATAACCATTTCAAGTACCATATAGAGAATCTAAAAAGTTTTTTTTGTTACACAAGGATTCTGTAATAAATTTCCAAATAAGAAATATTTCACTCTTTAGATAGACCATTTAGGTTAAAAAAATATGAAATTGAGAAAGAGATATAGTATGGTGGTGAGATTATTTCCTAATTCATCCAGTTATTGATCCCTAATCTCCATGTGCAGAGCACAGCTATTGTGGCTCTTTCAGCTACACCCTTGTAGCCTAGTTTTCCTCTTTCCTTATTCACTGAATTTTACTCTACCTCTATGTCTATATCTATAGCTCTGACTGATATCAGAACTCTTATCATTGACCAACAATTTTCTCGGTCTTCCTCCAATCCTATATTGGCCTTATTTTTTATAATTTACTCCCTATTATTTCATTGGATGTTGTTTCACACCCTTCTTTAACACCTACATCTTCTCATCTGGAATATCCAGATGATGTTTCAATGAGATTTGATAAGACAACTAATGTTGAAGTGCAATTAACACAATCATTTGATATTGATATTTTTTCATTTTTTTGCCTATTGTTTGTAATGAAAAAAAATTCCAACTACTATATTGTGACATATAATTGTCTATTATATTATTTTATATTTTACTATTTTTTAATTATTTCAAAAGGGGGAGAGATACATACCCAAATGGAGATCAACAGAACACTATGAACCGATATCTCACTCATATGTTTTGTGATCATAAAAAAGGGGGATATTGTTGTACTTCTCATATTTTAATTATTTTTTAATTATCACATATCATGTAAATCCTTAAAATTATGTTATTCTTGATTATTATATTTCAAGTCATGTGTATAGATGGTTGATTTCTTTATATTTTAAACAAATTTTCTCATGATCTTGATTACTATAAATCATGATTGGTTTTTGTAAATAATATTTAATTTATATAATGAATTTATTTTATGATTTATTAAGACTAATTCATTTTGTGAATATTATTTCCTAATTATATATATATATATATAGTTAAGGATGAGAAACCATGATTATTCCATTGGTTCTAGTTTTTTGGAAAAGGACTTAGAACCCATGACCCCAACACTGTGACCAGACACCCTGACTGAGATACCATGACCCAAACAACATGAAAAGAAATCGTGACTAAGACACTGTAATACAGACACCATGAACAAACACTATGACCAGACACCGTGATAGACACTGTAACCAATTTCAAATAGGATGAAGTCGGTGAAACCAATTCCTTTCTAAGACAACATTCAATTTTTGGAAATGGACCAGACATAGTGATCATATAACCACATATGTGCTACTGGTTCCTAATCTCAATAAAAATATTCCATCATAACAGTTTCACTACCCAGAGAAAAAGAAGTAGAAATCGTTTTGTGGTGACACCATTTCTATGTGACATCATTTCTATAAAAAATTGGTATACGATTCGTTATTGTGTTTTGTCAATTTTAGTTAAATTTATAATGGTGATATTTGTGTATTTCACATGCACTGACATAATTTGTATTTCTTCGTAGACATGTCCCCTAATATGAACAAGGTAGAACGTGTAGAATACATGCATCATGTCTACTCCAACACAAGAACTACATGAATTAAAAGAATAGTGTGGCCCTAAAAGAAAATGGTGATAGTGCAGCAAATGCGTGATAGTTCTTGAGAAAAGAACCAAAACATGAAACAATATATATATGAACCACACACAAATAATTCATGAATCCTAATGTTGTGATTCGATTAATCAAAGTCAATAAAATCTTCACAATACAAACTTCATGATGAAAATATGAAAGATATAACTGGAATTTAGAGATCCAGAATTGTGATTGTGTGTTTCACTCAAGAGGACTCGATACTTGCATATTATTTATCCTAGACGTACATAGATTCATATAATAACACTTGCATAACTTCTAACCAAATCTAATGATTTTATCTATGTTTTGTGTGGTTTATATCTTTCAATCAGTGTGTGTGTATTTTTTTTGAAACAGACATGGTCTCATACACTAAGCTGAATGATACGAGATATCCTTCTTCTATTATATTTTCACAGTAGTTTACTCTAACATATAAGTGTGGAAGAGTTCTGTATGTGACTTGATTTTTTATTCCCATGATGAACTGTGGAAGAGGTCGTGTGACCTGGAATGTCATGTACACTGTTGTTTACCACGATATAGGGGGTGGAACATGTTTATTAATATAAACTGCTTAGTGATAGGTGATCTCCAAGTGGAGAGGATTAGGTCTCATCTTGAGACTGAAAAACGTTTTTTATATACACGGTTTTGTTTAATTTATTTTTCTTTACTGTATTGTATAATTAATAAATTACTAGATTTACATTGATAGCTAATCATGGGGAGAAGTAATAATTGTTTTTCCTTATTATAATAGTTTCAAAAGTAATATTAATATTTGATATTGATAATAATGAGAAATAATCAATATAATGAGATGTTATTTTAGTATTAAAACATTCATAACTGTATTACCTTGATTAACTGGATTGTATTTATTTTTATTGTGGAACCTTTTAGGAAAATTATTCAAACATCAGATTTTATAGATACTCAATTTACCCCCCACTTGAGTACTCTACTCTGAACAAAAATTATTAATGATTTAGATGAAGCCAATGACCATTAAATTGTTTTAAATGTTTCAGTAATCAAATGAAAAATATTATAAAATCATTGTCTCACTATCTTCAAAATTCACCGATGTATCTATGTCATGGTCTTTTCATAGTATTACAAATAATAGTGGACACATAAGAGAAATTATCATTATGGTCATGGTATTTGATTGAAAATAATTCTTTTAAGAAAACTTATATTTTTAGTGTGTTTTCATATGAGTTGTTTCTCCTTTAAACTACACCCAAATCATGCTTATATTTAGTAGCACTCATTTATTTATGAAAATATGAATATTCTATTATAATTACATGTTTTAGTTGTTTCATATAATAATTTTACTCATATCATATTTGATAATCATTAAAAATAATGACCCAAGATATCTTTACATAAATATTATATCCTTTTAGATAAATATTTAACATAACTCACAATAATATAATCTTGAGAATAGTACAAGTTCAATGTTTTTGATACTAGATGTGTAACTAACTTATTTCCTTAAATATTTTCAATACTTTTCTAGAAAGTTCTTGTCACGAGGTAAACATTATTGAAAACCCATATTTAATAAAATAAAATATATCCTTATGAGAATAAAACATTAGAAATTTGGAGTATAATGACCTAATAAGGGTTAATGTAGTGCCCCGATAAATTAAATAGAGAACATTATATATGATACTATATATGACACCATACAAAAAAACCTAGATGAAACTATAACACTATGTGATATTATGATATATTTATTTTTTAAAAAATTATATATATTAATTATTATTAATAAAAATATACACTTTTTATCTATAATGCCAAACAACAACTCGTTTCATTGATGCCTTGGGTTACATAAATGACTGTGTTGTTAATAATAAAAATATATTATTAATATTATATGAAATTATTTCCTACGCATTGGAATATTGGTTATTATTAGAATTAAATAAACATTTAAAATATATATTTTACAAAAATTTATTATTTACCCTTTTTTTACAAATTAGATATGAATTGTTTAAAACGAAATGAAATATTTCTCTAAAAAGTAATTTCTGAATAAATGATATTGTCACCCTTTCACACATGGATTAAAATTAATTTTTACAATATTTATAAAATGTTTTTTAGAAAATATAATTTAATTATGAAATAAGAAAATCAAAACTTTATTAGGGGTAATTAATGGGATTTATCAAAAAAGATTCATTTTTTGATGAAGAGTGAGATATTATGAATTTTAATTCAAATATTACATTTAATTTTAATATCTTGCAATGAAAAATAATATATTTAAATACCATTAAGTGATAATTAGTTCATTTATATGTTAATTAATACACATTAGTTCCTTTTAATCATTTATCTATTGAATTATGACATAAAAACATTATACACTTTTTTAATTTTTGTTATAAACATGCATTCTCGTAGAATCTGCAAGATTAGTTTAAAATTATTCTTTTCCAAATTCATTGAATTTATTTTGTACATATGAATTAAAAATATTCAATCAAAATAATTTATAATATATTAATTTCATATTTATTTTCTTTCCAAAATTTATAATGAATGTTGTAAAAATATTTACCATGGTTAAGGAAAAATTAGAGTAACAAGGAGTTAAACTAAAAATATTAGGGTTATATATACCTAAAATAGAAATAAAATATATTAGATTGAAATATTTCAACATGAACATATAGGAAATATAAAATATTATTATTGGATACTTGGTTCTTGAAATATGGTATGTGTAATTCATTCTTCATAAAAGTGACAATTGTGCAAAAAATGGAACATTAAAAGGCCACCCACAATCCTCTAATATTTACACATTAAAAAACATTTACATTGGAATATAACATAAAAAATCACATCCCAACAAACACACTATCATATATAATCATTGAATCAATATATCCTATGAATGATTTCGTGCAAACCATCAGAGTGGACCCGAAGAAGAGGTTACACTCTTTAATGCGAACTATAATTATATTATTTTTTCCATCTAAAAACAATATTATTAAACCATGATGATATTAAATAAATTGTATATTGCATAAAATTATATGTTTTTATTCTGAGTTAGTGACCTAAAAATATCATGAATTCCCTATAATAGGTTACAAAATCATCTTTCATGTGTTCAACCTACTACATCTTCACGAACTGATGTCAAAATATTTTTCATTTCCTACTATACAGGTTTCTTATGATGATTCATATATAGTATTTATGTCATATTTTAAAAAATAATTAATCATTAGGATTAATTAAATCATATTTTCAATTTTTCATTCAATTTTGTAGGGTATATGATATCATCACTCTTGTGTTTGGCGAAATTCTAGATTACGAAGCAATGTGCTTTGAAACTCAATGACACATTACATGGAAAGTGATGGTGATTGTTTTTTTCATTATATGACATATTAGGGAAATAAATATTATATTAAATATATAATTATCATTATTTATTTATTATATATATCATCTTGTTTTTACAATATCAGTCATTTCAAGATGAAAATGTTGTTCGGGTACGTGTGGAAAACAATCGTCATGATGTGATGTGAATCTCTTTTCATCATCACTCTATGAAGATGATATATATGTATATTTAAGTAAATAAATTGGTATATATATGATGTTATTATCATTATATAATGATGAAATATTACCTGACCCCTTTTCATAAAATTCATTGGAAATTTGAATCATTACTCATACTTTCGTATGACCTACCCTCTCAATGATCATAATATAATTTAATTTTTAAAATAGATATTCATGATGTGTAATAAAAGTAATTTATATATAAAAGTAAAATATTTAGCACATTATTATTATTATGGATATGATGAAACTATATAATTAGAGAAGAACAGAATATTTCATAACAAAACAGTCATGAGAAAAAATGGAAATTAACACCTCAATCAGCATATATAATAAATTATTATTAAATATAATTTTAAGAGATGTTATGAATGATAATATATGATATTTAAATATAAATATGGTTATTTTGTAAATATAATGTTTAAAACCACTATACAAAAATATGGGTACTGTTCAACCAAAAATGAATCGTGGGATGTGTGATTTCACCTCAATTTCATTTAATTTAGGGATATAGAAATGATAAGCACATATGATATTTCATATGATGTATATTAACCCCAAGTGACATGTAATATAATTAATAAACAGATATTCGCAATATTTTTTACTATTTGATTTATTTCATCTAATTATATCCTACATGAAAGTTACCATGTGGTTAAGATTTTTGTAACTCCATTTCTAATCAGTGGTGTTAAGATACTCATTCATTGTATATGATATTATAAGATTATGTTTGTAATTTATTTATAATATATATTAATTTATTAATAATTATTTTATTTGGATATTCAATTGAAATATATAATGGAAACATTGACTAGTCATCACTTCAATGTCATGATCATTGTAATGGTTTACTTTAAAATCTCATTATCATCAATATAGTTTATTCATGAAATTATATGGAAATAAATTAGTTTATCATGGTCCAATAAAACCATTCAACTTTCCCATACTCTAGTTATTCATTATATTTTCATGAAATATTATGATCTTCCCTACCCATTATAACATAATATATTAAATAAATTTTTTATGAAAATCTATTTTTTTTCTCTTTGGCCAAGAAATATATTTTTGTTCAAAATCATGTGTTCAAACAGGTTCAAAAAATATTCAAAATATTTAAAATTACATATTTATGTCAGCTTTAAAATGTCTTTTTATTTTAATGGTTTTTATGGGAATATTTTTATATTTTTCTTAAAATGTTATTTTATATCATTAAATAGAGAAAAATTAATATTCATTGTATCTTGTTTGATCTGAATAGAATTTCCCACAATTTTGAATGTTATTTATTTTATTTTAAATATTCATGTTTAAAATGATATTATGGGAAAAAAATGTTCTATAATATTTTGAACATTAATTTAGGTATAAGATTGTTTTTATACCAAAATGATTTTCCAACTTTTTTTTACATTAAATTTTTGATAGTTATTCGGTCATTTGAAAAAAATTTGTAACGACCCAAAGTTTCATTAATGGAAAATCCCTCTTGATCCAGTTAAATTTTTCTTTATGAAAAAGGTTTTTATAAGATGTAAACTTCTTTAAGTTTTACGTTAAGATTTGTGACCGTTACTTTTATAGCCGTTGAACAGTGATCATCTGAGTAGTTTAAATATAAGGCTTTAACGAACCAATTTTCTACTCAGACAAAGGAAGCGATGGCCTCATCCAGTAGAATTGCCCCTTACGAAGCCCATTTGTCGGAGCTCGGAAAGGAGGTGGCGTCTTTGGGCTTTGCCCTTGACCAAGCCCAAGCTGAGCTTCATCAAGTCAAGCTCGAACGTGATCGTCTACGGGAAAAATGGAAGTTGATAGAGATCACCACTCGAGCGATGTTATCCGAGCAACCCCAAGAGTCTGTCACCATCGCACACCTTACCCTTAGGTCTTATGCAGCTATTTTAAGGGGTTATGTAACTAATAAGTAGCACCATGTTCATGTACATTATTTTTGTATATAATAATGAATATAATTTCTAGTCATTTTTGATACATTGTAATTAGTTTTTAAAGTACAATCGGTGTTTTTAGTTATTATTTAATTAAGAATTATATTTTATTAAATTAAAGGATTTTTGAATTAAATAATATTTTAATAAAATATTATTATTAATATTAAATTAATCTTTATTAAATATAAATGATCTTATAATTTTATGAATGCAATGAAAATTTTTTATTAAGGTTTGAAAGCCATTTCTGTCAAAACCCGTGAATTTTTTTATAAATGTCGGTTTTTATTTTAAAAGTAAAAATTCACATATTTAGAAATTTATTTAGATAAAATAAATATTATTTTTGGAATCAGGACGTCGAAATTACCCAACGATGAATTTTTCATAATTTTCTGAGACAGTCAAATTTTTGGGTAAAAATTAAATACCATTTAAATATATAATGTGTTTTATGACATCATAATGACCCAATGGTGATGTAATAAAATACCATAATCCTTATGTTCGGCCAATATATGTTTTATCATTAAAATAATGAGGTTTTGGGTTTGTTTGACTCACTTTTCAAAGCATTAATGGAGCCCTCAAGACTTATTCAACACTTTGCCTTTTTAAATTAATTTCCATGGGAGTGTGACTCACCTCCACATAAGAAACCCTAATTTTTTTAATAAGTTCGGACCTTGGACTTGTAAAATATTGTTTTCCTCTTTCCTTTTCCAGAAACCATGGGCAAATACCATGGGATGGTTTGTGGGTTGGATTATTTTAATATAAGGGGTCCCAAACCTAAATAATAAAGAATTCTCTCACCTTTCCTATATAAACCCACCCAAGCTCCCACTTCCTCCTCACTCAAAGCCCTTGAAGTTCGTCCAACCTCTGCCCTACTCTCTCTAGAATCCTCCCAAGGTTCCCCAAGCTCCCAAGAAGCCTCTCACAAGCCTCTCTCTAGCCTTTGGAAGCACACTCCCAAGTAAGGGTTTTTTCTTTCTTTCTCATTTTTGTCAATTTTCTTTAAGTTGTATTGCCCTTCTAATTTCATTTATGAATGTTGGGGTATGGTTTCGCAACTCTCCCATACTTCCATCTTATTGTTTGAATGATGGGAGACCCCTTTCTCTCTCATTAAATGCCTCCCATGTACACCCGTTACTATGACGAAATTCCGAAAGGAACCTTTTTCTCCTCTTCTATATTCAAACAATACTTTTGTATCATGAATCTAAATTCCTTTTCAATTGTTGGGACATGTATATATATGACCTTCTTACTGTCCATTACATGTAAATATTATGAGGAACCCCTTTCTCTCTCATCAGCCTTTTTTATGAATTCTTATGTCACGCCGTTACGCTGCCGAAATCACACCGATTTTCTAATCCAATATCATTGTGTAGTGAATACCATGCCCATTTCTCCATCAAGGGTATTCACCTTTATGCACGTTTACTTATTGATTGTAAAGTTTCATGTATGAATTCCACATTCCTTTATCGTGGAATAAATGATTATGTTTTATGAATCCATGTTTTATGATCCATGTGGCACACTTATGCATGAAATGAAATGTTTAAGAAGGGTGCGCCCTTTATAGCGCTCCAATGCATTGGGTAAAGTATAGTATCATTATACGTCATGTGCAATGAGTGTTTACTCATGCTAATTCAAGTGCAACGAGGGTTTACTCGTGCTTCAAGTACAATGAGGGTTTACTAATGCTCCATGTGCAATGAGCCTTGGCTCATGCTAATTCAATGTTAAGTGTTGTTGCCACATTTCCATGTTATGATTACCATGCTTTATCATGCCTTTATGTTCATGTCTCTCTTATGCTCTATTGATATGACTATTGCCTAACATGTATTGAACTCCTCATGTTATTCATTGTGCACTCCCTTACTGGGCTTTATAGCTCACCCTTTTCTTATGCATGTCCTCAGGTTATCCCATGCAATGCTAAGTACGAAGGAATGTAGTGGTCATGTAAAGGAAGTTTTCAATAAGGATGTTGTATTTCAAGTTTAAAGTTTTTATGTAATGATCCTAATCCCCAAAGACACTAAACCTCTCGATCTTCTTTGTTGTATCAAGTGAAGTTTTATGTAATAAAGCATGTCTAAGTTGTGATAAAAAGCAGGGTTGTCATAGTTGGTATCAGAGGATAGGTTTAGTTATTTTTGGGATTAGGAAATCCTAGTAAAGCCTTAGATACAAGACTAAGCATAATAAAAACATCCCTAAGTTTTGGTAAATACTAAGTAAGTGTTTTATCAAACAAATACAACCCTGTCTGGATACGAGCAGGTAGAGGCGGCTCTGGCACAGATGTATCCTAGGGGTAAAACCCGAAAACACCGCTTTGAGCTAGACTCGAACGGGAACTGGTGCACGACAACGGGCCTTGCTGCACTCTTGGTTACGACACTCCCGGGGGATATGTTTTGATAAATTCACAATCTTAGTATGAACCCTTATTAAGGGAAAAATGCCCCTAAGAATATATGTTAGAAGGAAGATCATGAAAAGCCTGGATTGAATCCTATAGACTCATGAGTTAAAGAGATTAATGTTTATTTATAAGTCATCAACTTTTGTCTTTGGATTACCCTTTATGTGTTACCCCTAACTTTCCTTTTATTCCAGCCAATGGCCAGTAATAGGAGAACTCGGGCTAACAACCGTTGTGAAGATCAGTGTGATGATTGTACCAATGAGATGCCCAATCCAATGGGAGCGGGAATCGCGAACTTTGTCACACTTCTCTCTCAGCTAACTCAAGTTTTGAATAGAAACACTGGTCAAGAGGAACGTTCAACCCCCCCTAAGAAAAAACAAGTCGCTATTGAAAGCTTCATGAGACAAAGGCCTCCTACTTTTAGTGGATCATCCGATCCCACGATCGCTGAACAATGGATCAACTCCATTGAAAAGATATTCTCCATCCTCCAATGCTCTGAAAAAGAGAAAGTCCTCCTGGCGGCTTATCGTATGGAGGGTGAAGCTGATCAATGGTGGAAATTGATCAAAAATACGAAGCCTGAGGAGGAGATCGAGGCTTTGGAATGGAAGGTATTCCGTAAGATGTTTTTCGATAAATATTTTCCACGCACCCTCCGTCTTAAGATGGAAAGGGACTTCCTTTCCCTCAAGCAGAAAGATGAGGAATCTGTGGGAGCGTACGAGGAAAACTTCACAAGGCTTGCACGATACGCTTCCGGCTTTGTCGTTACCCCCGAATGCAAGGTTGACCGCTTCTTTGGTGGGCTGAATCCTAGCTTGCGGAAAGCATTAGCGATCCGTGACTTCGACAGCTATGAGGAAATTGTCCGATGTGCCCTCAAGGTTGAAATGGAGATCGGAGAATCACAGGGGTATCATGGGGACAAGAAGCGGAAGGTGGACTTCAATGCTGGTGGTCCGATGGATAAATCCAATGGCGCTAAGAAATTCCAGCACCCCACTTGCCAATAGTGTGGAAAGAAGCACCCAGGAAATTGCCTTAGGGGGACAAGAAAATGCTTCAAGTGTGGAAGAGAAGGGCACCTAGCTGTTAACTGTCAGCAAGAAGGACCCGCGGCTACGACGGAGGGGAGGAACGCTCCGTTCGAACCTCAATGCGTTGTTCAATGCTTCAAATGCAAAGAACTGGGTCATTTTGCGAATCAATGCCCTAATCCAAGGGTTATCGGAGGCAATCAACAACCTCCAAGACAGCAAGGAAGAGCTTTTTCCATCACTTCTGCCGAAGTGAACCCCGACAACGAAGTGGTGACAGGTACGCTAGTTATTCATTCAAGAATAGCAAACGTACTTTTTGATTCAGGTTCTACGCATTCTTTTATATCTCAAAAGTTTAGTAGAATAATCCCTGCACAACCACAAATCATGGAAGTAAAGATGTCGGTGAGTACGACAAATGGGGCAATCATTGCATCCCATGACTATAAGTCCTCCCCTGTTATAATCTGTGGATTGAATTTCCCGGCGAACCTCGTCATACTCCCTTTGGTGGAATTTGATGCAATTCTTGGCATGGATTGGCTTTCCTTATATAGAGCCAACATAAATTGTCGGGAGAGGGAAATCACACTCCATATGGAGAATCGACCCTCGATTCTTTACAAGTGTCAGGAGGAAGATGAATCTCCTTTAGCTCCATCATCTCAAGCATGGATATTACTGCCTTATGAGCACGCATATCTGGCTCAGATGATTGAGTCCAAGGAAGAAACCACCCTTGAAGAAATGCCTATTGTGAGGGAATTCGCTGAAGTATTTCCCGAGGAACTTCATGGTCTTCCTCCGAGAAGAGATGTTGAGTTATAAATTGAACTTATACCTGGGGCGCTACCAATATCCAAGACTCCATATAGAATGGTTGTGGTTGAGCTTGAAGAACTGAAGAAACAACTACAGGATAATCTGGATAAAGGGTTTATACGCCCAAGTGCATCACCATGGGGTGCACCAGTCCTCTTCGTCAAGAAGAAGGATGGGTCAATGCGGCTTTGCATCGATTATCGTGAACTTAACAAAATCACGATAAAGAACAAGTATCCTCTCCCAAGAATCGATGACTTGTTTGATCAGCTGCGTGGAGCACAATACTTCTCCAAGGTCGACTTGCGGTCGGGATATTATCAAGTAAGGGTGAAGAAGGAAGATATCCCCAAGACTGCTTTTCGTACAAGGTACGGGCACTATGAATTCATAGTAATGCCTTTTGGACTCACAAATGCTCCAGCAATATTCATGGACATGATGAATAGAGTCTTTATAGATTACCTAGATAAATTTGTGGTAGTCTTTATAGATGATATTCTAATATACTCCAAAACCAAGGAGGACCATGAGGAGCATTTAAGAACTGTACTGGAGACTTTGCGCAAGGAGAAGCTCTATGCCAAGTACAGCAAGTGTGAGTTCTGGTTGAAGGAGGTCTCATTCTTGGGCCATATCATCACAAGCAATGGGATATCTGTGGACCCCTCCAAAACAGATGCAATTGAGGGATGGCTGAGGCCAACATCGGTAACTGATATCCGTAGCTTCTTGGGGTTAGCTGGATATTATCGACGATTTGTGAGAAACTTCTCACGATTGTCCAACCCCTTTACCAAGATAACTCGAAAGGGAGTAAAGATTTCTTGGAGTGATGAATGTGAAGAAAGCTTCAAGGAGTTGAAAAGGAGGCTTATCACTGCACCTGTGCTCACTTTACCCACAAGTGGGGAGCTTTTTGTGGTATTCAGTGATGCTTCAAAGAAGGGCTTAGGATGTGTGCTGATGCAGAATGAAAAAGTGATATCCTATGCCTCAAGACAGTTGAAAATCCATGAGCGAAACTATCCAATGCATGATCTGGAGTTGGCGGCGGTAATCTTTGCCTTGAAAATCTGGCGGCATTATCTCTATGGAGAGAAATGTGAGATATATACTGACCACAAGAGTCTTAAATATATATTCACACAGAAAGAGCTTAATATGCGCCAGAGAAGATGGATAGAGCTCATCAAGGATTATGACAATTCAATACATTACCACCCTGGGAAGGCGAACAAGGTGGCAGATGCCCTAAGTAGAATGGATGCAGCAATTCTATCAATGATGAGAATTGAGAAGGATCCAATCTTCTTAGACTTGATGAAGATGGACGTGGGAATCATAAAGAAGGGAGCATCATCAATCCTTTCACAAATGATTGCTCAACCATCTCTTTTGGAAAGGTTAAAGGATGCTCAAAAGGATGATGCGAGAATCCAAGAAAAAGTGGAAGCTATCAAAAAGGGAAAATCCTCAGAGTTTAATGTTAATGAAGAAGGAATTGTGCGGTTTGGGAAAAGACTATGTGTCCCATCACGTTCGGAGCTGAAGAAGGAACTTTTGGATGATTCACATAGTTCAAATTTCTCTATTCACCCAGGGAGCACAAAGATGTATCGAGATCTCCGAGAAAACTTTTGGTGGGATAATATGAAGAAGGAGATCACCGAATATACATCAAAGTGCCTGGTGTGTCAGCAAGTGAAGGCAGAGAGGTAGAAGTCTAAGGGGATGATGCAACCATTGCCCATACCTGAATGGAAATGGGAGAACATCACCATGGACTTCGTCACTGGACTTCCAAGGACATCCAAAGGCAACAATGCAATCTGGGTTGTTGTGGATCGTCTTACAAAGACTGCACACTTCATTGCTATTCGAGAGGATTTCTCTTTGCATCAACTGGCACGGATATACATCAGGGAAGTGGTACGGTTGCATAGAGTACCACTATCTATTGTGTCTGACCGAGATCCAAGATTTACCTCTATGTTTTGGAAGAGTCTTCAACATGCTCTGAATACTGAACTGAACTTCAGTACGGCCTATCATCCTCAAACTGATGGCCAATCCGATCGGACTATCCAAACACTTGAGGATATGTTGAGAGCGTGCTCAATGGACATTAAAGGAGGATGGGATCAACATCTTCCTCTAGTTGAGTTCTCTTATAATAATAGTTTCCACTCGAGCATCCAAATGGAACCATATGAAGCCCTGTATGGGAAAAGGTGTAGAACACCGGCATGTTGGGATGAGGTCGGTGAACGTAAGCTGCTTGGACCAGAAATGGTCGAAGAAATGGTGGAGAAGGTGAAAACCATTCAGCAGCATATCAAGGCAGCCCAAAGTCGACAAAAGAGTTATGCGGATAATCGTCGACGAGACCTTGAGTTTAAAGTCGGAGATATGGTGTTTTTACGCATATCTCTGTGGAAGAAGGTCATGAGGTTTGGAAAGAAAGGGAAGTTAAGTCCAAGGTACATCGGCCCCTTCGAGATTCTTGATCGTGTTGGGGCTGTGGCCTATCGACTAGCACTTCCACCTACTATGGACAAGGTGCATGATGTCTTCCATGTATCCCTCTTAAGGAAGTACATACCAGACCCTTCACATGTACTCTCTTCCGAGGTGGTACAATTAGAAGACGATCTTTCTTATGAGGAGCAACCAGTGAAGATCTTAGATCGTAGAGAAAAAGTTCTACGAAATAAGACAATGCCCCTCGTCAAGGTGTTGTGGAGAAACCACAAGTTTGAAGAAGCAACTTGGGGGTCGGAGGATATGATGAAGCTAAGTTACCCACATTTGTTTTAGTGTGGGAAAAGGAAAATTTCGAGGGCGAAATTTCTTAAGGGGTGAATGTTGTAACGACCCAAAGTTTCATTAATGGAAAATCCATCTTGATCCAGTTAAATGATTCTTTATGAAAAATGTTTTTATAAGATGTCAACTTCTTTAGGTTTTACGTTAAGATTTGTGACCGTTACTTTTATAGCTGTTGAACAGTGATCATCTGAGTAGTTTAAATATAAGGCTTTAACGAACCAATTTTCTACTCAGACAAAGGAAGCGATGGCCTCATCCAGTAGAATTGCCCCTTACGAAGCCCATTTGTCGGAGCTCGGAAAGGAGGTGGCGTCTTTGGGATTTGCCCTTGACCAAGCCCAAGCTGAGCTTCATCAAGTCAAGCTCGAACGTGATCGTCTACGGGAAAAATGGAAGTTGATAGAGATCACCACTCGAGCGATGTAATCCGAGCAACCCCAAGAGTCTGTCACCATCGCACACCTTACCCTTAGGTCTTATGCGGCTATTTTAAGGAGTTATGTAACAAATAAGTAGCACCATGTTCATGTACATTATTTTTGTATATAATAATGAATATAATTTCTAGTCATTTTTGATACATTGTAATTAGATTTTAAAGTACAATCGGTGTTTTTAGTTATTATTTAATTAAGAATTATATTTTATTAAATTAAAGGATTTTTGAATTAAATAATATTTTAATAAAATATTATTATTAATATTAAATTAATCTTTATTAAATATAAATGATCTTATAATTTTATGAATGCAATTAAAATTTTTTATTAAGGTTTGAAAGCCATTTCTGTCAAAACCCGTGAATTTTTTTATAAATGTCGGTTTTTATTTTAAAAGTAAAAATTCACATATTTAGAAAATTATTTAGATAAAATAAATATTATTTTTGGAATCAGGACGTCGAAATTACCCAACGGTGAATTGTTCATAATTTTCTGAGACAGTCAAATTTTTGGGTAAAAATTAAATACCATTTAAATATATAATGTGTTTTATGACATCATAATGACCCGATGGTGATGTAATAAAATACCATAATCCTTATGTACGGCCAATATATGTTTTATCATTAAAATAATGAGGTTTTGGGTTTGTTTGACTCACTTTTCAAAGCATTAATGGATCCCTCAAGACTTATTCAACACTTTGCCTTTTTAAATTAATTTCCATGGGAGTGAGACTCACCTCCACATAAGCAACCCTAATTTTTTTAATAAGTTCGGACCTTGGCCTTGTAAAATATTGTTTTCCTCTTTCCTTTTCCAGAAACCATGGGCAAATACCATTGGATGGTTTGTGGGTTGGATTATTTTAATATAAGGGGTCCCAAACCTAAATAATAATGAATTCTCTCACCTTTCCTATATAAACCCACCCAAGCTCCCACTTCCTCCTCACTCAAAGCCCTTGAAGTTCGTCCAACCTCTGCCCTACTCTCTCTAGAATCCTCCCAAGGTTCCCCAAGCTCCCAAGAAGCCTCTCACAAGCCTCTCTCTAGCCTTTGGAAGCACACTTCCAAGTAAGGGTTTTTTCTTCCTTTCTCATTTTTGTCAATTTTCTTTAAGTTGTATTGCCCTTTTAATTTCATTTATGAATGTTGGGGTATGGTTTTGCACCTCTCCCATACTGCCATCTTATTGTTTGAATGATGGAAGACCCCTTTCTCTCTCATTAAATGCCTCCCATGTACACCCGTTACTATGCCGAAATTCCGAAAGGAACCTTTTTCTCCTCTTCTATATTCAAGCAATACTTTTGTATCATGAATCTAAATTCCTTTTCAATTGTTGGGACATGTATATATATGACCTTCTTACTGTCCATTACATGTAAATATGATGAGGAACCCCTTTCTCTCTCATCAGCCTTTTTTATGAATTCTTATGTCACGCCGTTACGCTGCCGAAATCACACCGATTTTCTAATCCAATATCATTGTGTAGTGAATACCATGCCCATTTCTCCATCAAGGGTATTCACCTTTATGCATGTTTACTTATTTATTGTAAAGTTTCATGTATAAATTCCACATTCCTTTATCGTGGAATAAATGATTATGTTTTATGAATCCATGTTTTATGATCCAGGTGGCACACTTATGCATGAAATGAAATGTTTAAGAAGGGTGCGCCCTTTATAGCGCTCCAATGCATTGGGTAAAGTATAGTATCATGATACGTCATGTGCAATGAGTGTTTAATCATGCTAATTCATGTGCAACGAGGGTTTACTCGTGCTTCAAGTACAATGAGGGTTTACTCATGCTCCATGTGCAATGAGCCTTGGCTCATGCTAATTCAATGTTAAGTGTTGTTGCCACATTTCCATGTTATGGTTACCATGGTTTATCATGCCTTTATGTTCATGTCTCTCTTATGCTCTATTGATATGACTATTGCCTAACATGTATTGTACTCCTCATGTTATTCATTGTGCACTCCCTTACTGGGCTTTATAGCTCACCCTTTTCTTATGCATGTCCTCAGGTTATCCCATGCAATGCTAAGTACGAAGGAATGTAGTGGTCATGTAAAGGAAGTTTTCAATAAGGATGTTGTATTTCAAGTTTAAAGTTTTTATGTAATGATCCTAAGCCCCAAAGACACTAAACCTCTCGATCTTCTTTGTTGTATCAAGTGAAGTTTTATGTAATAAAGCATGTCTAAGTTGTGATAAAAAGCAGGGTTGTCATAAAATTACCTAAATATTTGGTAATGATGTTTTTATGGTATTTATATTCATCAATAAAAATAGTTTATTATGAGACTAATTGATGAATTTTTATTTAAATCCCTCTAATTTTTTCTTCTGGATATTTTATGATCGTTTTGATGAAGGAATGTGTTAACATTCTCTTCATTGATTCATTTGTGTAGTCATTAATATCACCTTATTATATTCATTTTGTTGTGATCAATCAATATTATATTTATTAATATATTCTATTTCATTTATCATGGATATTATTATATTAGGAACATTATATTATTTATATTTATATATAAATAATATTGAATGTTTTTTTTTTGTGACTAGGGTAATATTAATAAGTAAATATTTTATTAAAAAATACAGATATTTGTTGGTGAGAAAAATTATTCAAGAAATAGATTTTATTATTTGTAATGTGAGTAATGATTGGATATAAAGTGATGGGTGGGGACTAGATATAATAGATCCCCATGATGAATTGTAATCTATCATGAGAAAAAATGCACTAAAAATATTATGTGTTTAAACCCCTTAATTTTGAAACATGTTTTGTATATACATTGATGGTAGAGGTATCAATTGGGGTTTTATGTAGTAGTATTAATATATTTTGATGATAGATATTGACGGTGGTGTTTTTCATGTACCTCAATCATGATTTCAAAAAACAATATGTTTCATTCATTTAGAATTCCATTATGTTATTATCATAATTTTTTCCCATTATTTATCTTTGGATTACTATCAATCAGAGCATGTCGATTAAATGGAATATGTTTTTAGTTGGTTATTTCCATATTTTTTATGGTTTTTATAATTATGGTCTTCATTTTATTGAATAAACAAAACATTTTTATGATATATTTAACTATTCATATATATAAATCATTATTTCATTCTGAATGAATCTCATATTCATTACCCTTAATCACGATTTGATCTCCGTAATATTTATGTCTCCTTTCTTATGTATTTCATGAATTGTAGTGTCATTTTTTCATGGCTATTCAGGGGGGTTAATTTTATTTTAAAAAAAAATTATTTATTGAATTGTTTATTGAAAATTAATTTGGGAAAATTTTCTTAATCTACATTAAAAAGAGAACTCAGCAGTTTAGTTTTTCGGATTGAAATTCACATTATCTTAAGGAAATAAAATAATGCTAGAACCATCTCTAGGTTACTGGGGTCTGTGTTGTTAGATTTCATAAAATAAGATGTATTTTAGAAAATTTGGCAATGATATTTGAGAAACAATAAATTATGGATCAATACCCTAATATATAATTTGAGGATATGTATAGAATAAAATCGAAATGGATTTCAGGTGGATTTTATGTGTTTTATTATAACTAAACATCTCTAATAGGTAACTATAAGTGTATGTTGTTCTCAAATAAAGGTACTTGCAGGTAATTATCTAAATTTGGTGCTTTGATATTGACCTATTCATCCCTTGTTTGACCAAAATAGTCCTTACCAAACACCATTTATGACACTCATAGTAGAAATTGTTATGAAAATTAACATTTTAATTACAAACCACTATTATGTTTTTGAATATAATGAGACAACCAAGGAAAACATTTTGATGATTATAAGTGTATCGATGTAATCATTTTTCCAACTTATCATAAGTATTTCACTAGTTTTGGAATGAATCATTATGTTTAATTCTTATATTTTAAAAATGTAGCATGTTACATATTTTAGAAATATCACATAACAAAATGATTATAAATGGTACCAATTCACATAATCAATAGAGTAAGGATGATCATTTCATTGATGGCATGATGAAATCATTTCAAAATGACGATGTATCTAAAATATTCTTGTCACATGAATATATAATATCATGTACTCACATTATAGATAACAAACAATCTATGTATTATACCTTCTAAATCAATCAAGAGAAGATGAGGATGACATATAATAAGAGTAGAATAGGGAAGAATGGAAATAAGGGATTTTATATATGGAAAAATTGTAAAAAAATCATAAATGTTTTTTCAGTAATGGAGTGGGATGTTTATATCATTATTGAGATATATGAAACCATTCTTGTGATTTAAAGGGTATAATTGTTTTCCCAATGCAAAATTATTATACTACAAGGATATGAATCGCTATAGAAATAAAGTACTCATGATTAATTGTAATATAAACAAAGAGATTCCAATTAATGATGGTCAATGTTATACTATTAACACACATGAATATGAATGATTAATGTCATAATAACAATATTTAGAATTATAATATTTTATTAATTTGTCTATGATATTTTTTTACAGGAACCATGAAATGTATAAGGATTGATCTAATGATCTTTTTAATTAATTATTTGAAAGAGAATATTCAATCATATTGATGATCATGAAATATGATTCAGGGAAAATTTGAACTTATAGGATAACATTGGATTAAGTATCATAATATGTTTCTTATGATAAGATAATTATAGAGGTATAAATTAATAATTGATATCGATAAAAATATTTCCATATTAATAGATAAATTAGTAATAAATATTGACTTATTGAAAATATGAATAAATATTTATTTTTTGGATTTTACAATATCCTTGAAATTAATAAATATTACTAATAATTTGACCTCTAGAAAACTAATAAGGATTAATTAATGTTTCCAATAGCATTATATGATAATTATGGTTATTATGGGGTTATATAATGTTAAATGAAGAAGGTATTCATAAATTTTGTATGTTATGGTTAATAGATAATTCATGAAGTTTGGGGATTAATTTTATGTTAATTATGAAGATTCATTGACCTTTTTCCTGATTTTTTTATCATGATATTACGGAAGGTACATAAGGTAAAAAATTTAAAAAATGGTTTAAGATTAACATTGAATGTGGTTGTATATATTTATTTATTACTTCACCGTATAAATATTTCTGTATATTGGATAACATGTTCTAAAGTATTTGTTTTGAAATTAATTTAAGATATAAGGAATGAATTTTCCCTCTTTTATAGAACATATGTTCCATTAAAATTTAATTTCACAACCTTAGGAATGAAAAACTCATTTTTGATATTCAATTTTTAGAGAAATTGATGAATTATAAATTTATCATATAAAACTAAATGATTAAATAAAACTTATGGATTAAAATGACATTACCTTTTTATATTTTTATTATATAAAGATATTAATGAAATAATAATCTATACTAAATATATAATGAAAATAATTATTTTATAACATTAATATGAAATGAATTAGATATTCCATTAAATCATCATAAGAATATGGTTTAGAGGCCCTAAATATTCTTTTTGACATTAAATTAGAAATTTTCAATGACCTCAAGCACTCTCAATAATTAGTTATTTTTTTATTCCATGTCAATACCTGATCTTCCAAACAACTTTTCTCCCAAATATATTACTAGTTATGTTTTATTTCACCAGAGCTTTCTATATCCAATTTTTTTTATTTAGAGTATAAATTATTAATAGTTTTTCAATGTGGGTTTTAATAAAATTTAAATATAAAACTCTTAAAAAATTATATAACTTTTAAATTAAGATAAAAAATATATATTTATGGTTGGGATAATTTAATGCCCCATGAAAATAAAATAATAACATTACATTCAATTATTTACATAACACAGAATAATAATATTTGGAGAAAATATGACACTAATATACTTTATGATATATTAATTTTCAAGTGAATTTTTCCCATTTATATATTGAATATCACATAACAAAGATTTTATCATTCTTTATAGACAATGGTGAGTTTTTTTACTTTTATGAAAACATGTATGTCTATGTTTTACTAAATGAGAACATACTATTAAGATTAGTTTGGTGGTAACTACCTATTCATGTAATGGATAGTATGGATAAAATTTTATAACTAATGAAAGTATATATTTTACATACAATTATCATTTATTTATTTATTATTAATAAAATGTGAGTTATTTAATATAGAATTAATATTTTTTATCAAAACAATATTTTCCTAAATAATTTATTAGTTGTAGTTTCTGAACACAATTTATAAATATGTTATTCCACCACTACAAATGTTAATTAAAAATATTAATTATTTTTTATATAATAATTTAAAAATTATCTCAAGACAAATTTTTTGTATTTTTTGGAAATGTGTCATTTTTTATGAATACTGGAAAATATTGACTTTTATTTGAAACCTGCATTTTCATTTAAATTATTTATAATTATGAGTTAAAATTTTAACGACACTAAATGTTAAAATTATTCAAATATATATCTATTTGTCAAAATTAGGACCTTTATATCATGTTCATATTCATTTATTAGATAAAAGTATGTAATAGTTTGAATACACTTTCATTAAAAACCTAAATTATCATCACATTTTAGGATTAATTTCAAAATAACATTTTCTACATATGTGATTCGAAATTTGAAAATTGTACTCTATATTTGAAAAAAAATTATTTTTATAATATATTCTACTTAATTTTTTACCAAAATGATTAGTGATAATAAGAATAATTATTTATCATGATAATGTTGAGAATATATTTACGGGGGGATAAAATAAAAAGATATGGATAAAATTGAGATACAAAAATCACTATAATATTTTTTATAGGAATATATATAAAATATCCCTTATAGGATCATGAATTTACTTTTATATAAATTATTATTTATGAAACAAACTTCATTGGTAGTCATTATTTTCATATATTACAATTGTGCAACTCACCACACCTATTAGAGGCCACCAACATGGTCTCTTTTTCATTTTGTCAATCATATTTGGTTCAGAAAATACATGATTAAATAACATCCCATAATCCATAGAATATTCCATTAATTTATTTATTGTTAATAAATCAAACATAGGAAGTCTTTGGGGAAATCATAAGGAGGATAATTTGAGAATATGTAATAGTCTTCAATGAGAATTTTTATTTTATTCCCTTATCCACATCATTCAATTCATATTCACAAGATATGAAGGAAAAAAAATATATTTCAATAAGTATAAATGTTTATGCTAAATAAAAGACATTCATTATTCCAAAATTCTATAATATAGGTTACAAAATCATTATTTATGTGTACGGTGGACTACAGCCTCACGAACCGATGTCATACGCTCTTTCATTACCACATCTCACTGTTGGGTATAGTGATGGAACTAGAGAGTATATATGATATTTATAAAACAATATTACATATAGAGTCATAATATCATATATTTAATTTCTAATTCCATTATGTTGTTGATATGATAATGTTATTTGTGTGAACGTTGAACTATCTCCCCAAGAAGCATTGTGATTCTTCATTCACTAACAATTTACATGGAAAATGATAAGGACAATGTTAAAAATTAAATTTTATATACATTAAAAAATTATAATATTAATTTCATATTTATAATTCATTAAGGATAAAATATGACATTTTATTGTTTCCTTTTCACTCATTGAATGATGGTAAAAAAATTGTTTTTTAGGAATACCTCATTCATGTAATGATATTTATCTATTTTCATAACTGTACAACAAATTATAAATATATATTAAATGATTTAATGTGGAATATATTATGTTATTATTATTTTTTATGGAAAAAAATTATTTAACACATTCACATAATTAGAATAGAATAGAAGGAAACTTGCTCATACGTATATATGGCGTATCATCTCTATGATTGTAACACATTTCATTTTTCCAAAAAAATAATGATTCCACATTAAAATATAATATATATATAAATATTTTAATTATTCATTTATTATTATTTTAGATATGATTATACATTTTAATATGTTCATAAACAAGATATTTTATAATAAAACACTTTTGAGAAAATAATGATGTTAACACCCCAATCAATGAAAATAAATAATGACTATTAACTAATGTGTGGTAAGATGTTATAAAAGGATAATGTATTATATAATAAGATATATTATGGATTTATTATAAGTTAATAACAATTTTAAAATAACAATATAGAAGGATTAAGTATACGCAACCAAATGTAAGTGTGACATAAAGTATTTATTCTCCACATCAGTACAATAAGGAACGATGTGTAGTTATAAACATATCATACTTTATATGGTTCAAATAATACCACAATGAAATTTTTTATATTTAATAATTAAATATTTATTGTATTTTAGGGATCAATTTTATTTATATCATATATTGGTATATGACATAATATTTACCTATTAGTAAATAATTTGATAACTAAATTTCATTTCAATAGGTTATATTTCTCAGTGGGATACTTTTATATTATAGGAATATGTCTATAAATAATTTTTTAATATTAAATATTTAGTTTCACATTTTTTATGTGAATTTATTATTTATATATATAATCTATTTAGTTATTAATCATCACATTTGTGTTATGATAATTTTAATCTCTTATTTCACAATCTCGTTCGTATAAAGAATGTTTATTCATGAATTTTAGTTAATGGAAATTGTTTGATAAATGTTTAATAAACCCATATAATTTAATCCTCCTCATGTTATACCATTAATTATCATGACATGATTACATTTTAACACCCTTTTGGGAACATATATTTAATGAGTAATTTATATTATAAAAATCATGATTTATTTCTATCTTCATTCACTAATAGGATATCCTACAAAACCCTATTTCCCATAAAAATAAATCACTTTAAAATTATTTATTATAGGATTTTTTACCAACTTATACTTTTTATCAACTTTTTAAATCGAATCATAGAGTTTTTGTTAGGAAAAGGATCTTTTCAAAAATAATTATATTGTAGAAGGAATATTATTTTTAACTTGTATAAATTTTATGTAATTATATACTATGATGACGATATTTTATTACAGTATTTTCTTTAATGTTTAAAATGTTATTTTTGATGAAAATAATTTACCTAATAGTCCGAATATTAATATTTTGGGCTTATTTAAAAAAAGTATTTTATTTTTTTGTGGAAATTAATACTTTTGAAAACAATTCCCAAATTAAATGTTTTTTCTTTATGAAAATTTTTGAGAAATTTTTATGTTATTTGTATTAATAATTTACATGAATGAAATTATTCATACAACAATGGGAATATGTGGTATTTATACAAATTTTAATTAATACTCTAGATGGTTTATAATAATTTTAAAAATGTAAGGTATATTAACTAGCTTCGTTAATTCATTGTTATATTCATTAACATCCACTCTATATATTTACATTATTATAATAATTAGTCATAAATTTTCCATTAATTATCCATATCATTAATAATAAAGAATTATTTCAAAAATCATATATTATTTTTATGTATAGTGGATTATATTTAATGTTATCTAATTTACTGGGTAAATATTTATAAATTTGTATTTCATACGAAACATATATATTGGATGATATAACACATTATTCATGAATTAAATTTATTATTCAACATATTAAGAATATTTTGGACTAATAGTGATTGGTGAGACCTAGATTTTATATTGCCCTTCGATTCATTGATATTTATAATTAGAAAAACCAGTGGGGAAAATCAAATGGCTTTATACAGAATTGTTTTATTATATTTTGAGGATATCTTGCACTGGAAGTGGTATTAGATGTTGTTTTCACTGTTGTATTATTATATATTGATTATAGATATAGGAAATACATATTTTTAAGGATACCCTTATATTAAATACAATAATAACACATTTACATCATCTAATACTTATATATCTTAATATCCTTGATATTTTCACCACGATAATATCTATAAGTTAATTTTATTATCATTTTATGGATCATGTATAATGGGGTTTCATAAAATCACCTTCCATATTTTTGATCCATTCTACATTTTATATTTGAATTTTATTGATTGAGAATATTTTTTAAGTTATTTTCCATTCCATATTTATTAAGACTCATTGATTGATGATAGCTTCAGTTGGACATAACACTTATTGAGAATTTTATATAACCCTTATATTGTTACCATTCCAATGGATTCCATTAGGTGTAATAGAATTTCATTTCAATGATACGTTATAGGATATAATATTTATCCCTAAAAAAATTAATTTTAATTTATGTGTTTATGTGTACTATAGGATAATTTATTTATCTAGTATACCAATACAACGAAACATTACTATCTTTAGGTATGTGATTCATGTTATATTATTCAAATGAAATGAATTTTGCCCATGGTCGATGATACTACGGTCTGGGTTGGTACATTACAAATGAGATATACTTATCAATTATGATATATTATCATATGTTAATCCATATATTTTGATAAAATTAAAAAAATATGTGATATCATAGAAAACATTTCATAGATGATGATTTCTGTGTTATATATTTATACATTGTTATATTTAATGACATGAGTCATTAGAATATAAAATCAAAAATAATATATCATGGCCCTTGACAAATTATCATAAGAGAAATCAATATGTGTTACAAAAATACATAGTAATTGAAAATATTTACATACATAATCCCCATGGAAAAACGATTTCACTAGATACTATCCAAAAATTAATACCATCATGACCCATTCAAAACATTATTTTATTAACGATTCACTACAATGACTATTAATTTAGATAGAATCTCTATCATGACATTGTTGACTCCTCTTTCCACTGTATATTATCACATGAGATATAAAAGTTAACTAAATTCATTTGGAACAATATAATTTTCACTACATGTCCTAGTGTGGATAATGTTATTAATCCCCAAGACCACTTCAAATAGGATAGGAAAAATGACTACCAACGATTAGGAAAATCATTAACATGAGAGGGATTTGTTA
The DNA here is from genome assembly GCA_963277665.1 of Viscum album. Lineage (NCBI taxonomy): Eukaryota > Viridiplantae > Streptophyta > Magnoliopsida > Santalales > Viscaceae > Viscum > Viscum album. Next base: position 8,120,002 of record OY728129.1, read on the forward strand.
TGTACCTGTAAATATGAACACATATCTAGTATAAGAACCCACATCTTCTTTATGGTATGTATGATTGTATTTCAATCTATTCCTCATTTAAATGTGAAAATATTGCCTAATGTGGATGCATGTTAGGTTAGCGGATGTCTATTGGGTGTTTGGGGCTGGTCCTAAACCAAAAACACTTGTTCTAGGTGAAATGTGGAGGTCACATAGTTACGAAAAGTATTGCATGTCAGGCGGAAAGACTGTGTGAAAAGGTATTCCATTTAGCACACATTGATAGTGGTGTTCTCATGGTTACTACATGTTTTTTCAAACCAAGCAGTGTAACTATGTGTTATTCCCCAAACAAACAGTGAGTGATAAATAGTTCCCACACGGTTTTGGATGTCATGCCGATAAACTGTGTGATCCCTATTGTATATGATTTTAAATATATTAAAATAAAATTAAAATTCTAATATCAATCTATATGTGTTTTTATTCATTTGGGCAGTATCTCTCCCATGGAAAATTACTCCACTATAACAAGAGTAGTATTTCAGATGTACTCTACGTCTATTGTCCGAATCGACGGTAGTTCATCATTAATGATCTTCTATGTTAATGCCTCAATTACTTTTTAGCCTCATTTGATTTTTCTACATAACGATTATTCTATTTGGATTTAAGATCATATGCCCTAATATCACATTCATCATCCATTCTCCTGATTTCTCCAAAACTAGGGCGAATCAAATCTTAATACTAGATGAGTTATATAGAATGGGTCTAAGGAATGTTGTCTAATGACATTCACTAATTGTCACACTTTTAACATATGTCAGAGATCCACGCACCTATTTTTGGGATTTCAAAATGATTTATAATTTGATCATGTTCTCACATGTAGATATTTATGTGGTATAATATGTGTCATAGTTCTTGTGGTAGGATGTTTTCCTGAATTACTAGAAAACCCATGGTTGAGTGCCTATTTTGACCATTTTATGGATGTTTGGAATAAGATAACAATGGGTCATGCCATTAATATCATTTTTTTATTTTTTAAAATGAATTGTTATTTTAATGGATGTTACATGTTGTTAAATGGTTTTCATTTTCTATGTAAATTTTATAGGTAAATTTACCATTGAGAAATGTTATGAATATACATGATAATGACTGTTTGGACTGTAAAATTCCAACAATGTACTTTCCCATGACTAGTTATGGATTATTATTCATGATTGACATTTTATATTAAATAATTACTGTTCATTAATGATAGGACAAGACATTAAGGATCATTCTAGCTTGTGACACCCATAATGATGTGTTGTAAAATACTTATGGATTTCACCAAATCATGTTTTTGAAATATTAACATGAATATGTTATGATAGAATTCTAAATATCATTATTTTGGTCATTGATTCTTTTGGAATTCCATTTCAATGCCAATATTTCTATCAAACCATGATATCTTGGGTTATCCTTGGATTACAATTAATTCACAGAACATACTCAATGGGTTTACTAAATACTAATTGAACTATTTTTGAACCATGGACGCCTTTGATGGGATCATATAGATTATATAAGAAATACCTTGTGAATCATGGATCTTATAGGATTTAATGGATATGCCCAAGAGGCATGAAATTTTCATGAGTTGTATTAAATCCGCTCAAATGGAAAACCCTTAAAATGTTTAGATCACATGGACTTACCCCACACTTATAGTGATATCATGTCCTTTAGAGGTTCATAGAGATGAGCTTATATTGTATTAGTACATTATGACCTAGAGGGATACAAGAATTCAAACATAGAAAATTGAAGCATGGGATAGGGTAATATATGAATATTTATGTTACTTACGACTTGTCAACTGATCCAAAGCTGAATCGTTGATTAAGTGATTCCATATACTTGATTAGATATGAGTATTAGGTATCTATTGTTCTTTATATTATATGGGGGATTTCTAGACAAGGGTATAATCTTGAGACTTATGCAACCAATGAAATTGAATTATAAATTTATTAAAAAAGAGATGTAAATGTAAACCAGTTCATATAGAAATGTTTATTTTTGAGTACATCCTTTATTAAATCATTCAATACTCCATAGTACCTTCTATATATACTCACCGAATGATTTGAAATTAGATTTTGTGGATTCTAGTAGTGATTTAGACTTATACCGTAGTTGGGTGATGATTTGTCCCAAATAGATTATATGGTGGCAGGTGTCAACAATGGAAATCAACCTCCTACCAGTATATGATAATCTACAATGGAGAAGGAGAGCAGGAGACAAATTCTATGCTTGTGGTGTTGTTGGGATGGTTTCTACTTTTTTTTATTTTTGGATCGTTAATTATATATATTATTCTTGTGAATTTTTTTATTATAAACATGTGACATGAATCATTTATATATGCTATGTCATCCAGTTACTTTTACGATCAGTATTCCTCAATTTTCATTTTTATGTATGGAATTATTTTTCCTCAATTTTTATGTTGCTTTTGTTTCATTGTAGTATACCAATGACGTCAAAATATCCCATTGAAAATCCACTTATCCCCCACACTAGTCATATGCCTCTCTCATTTGGGGATATAAAATTGAGGCCTTATTGACAACTAATATTGGTGACCTATTCTCTGGCAACTAGACCTAGCAGATTACAATGTTGTATTAGAGGATAATTTTAGGATTTTTATTATTATTTGTTTATAATAAAGAGGGATATGGGGGAAAAAGGGATTAGGAAATATGTTTTTTTCGAGTGTAGCTACCCATTATTCAAGAAAAATAATCCTAACATCAAATTGAATAATGAATAAGGAATTTTGATTTTTTATAGATGACTCAATTTAAACGTTGGGTGGCACACTTTTTTTGTGTTGTTATTATTGATATGATTATGTTTATATTGTGTAAAAAACTAATTAGATGAGGGTATTCCAAATAATTTATCATATAGTAACATGTTACAAATAAAATATTGGGCATTCTTGTTAGAGTATATAAGTGTAGTACTGATTGCATGATGTTGTGGTAGGTATAATGATAGATATGCTTGTTGTTGTGAGAGGTGTGCTGGTACGTGGTATGATTTGAATTGGATGTGCGCCAATCCTTATTCCATCTGGTTTATGGTTCCTATTGGATACGAATTTAGTGGATCATGTTTCAGCCTTAAAATAAATAATGCTACTATGTTCAACATTTTGATGCCAAACATTGATTGGTGGGGACTATGGGCCCATACAAGTTATAATTCCAGATTCCATTGGATTACATTTGATAAAATAATGTGATAATATTTAAATGAGTTCCAATTATTAATTTGAATGATGACTGATGTAAAAACATGGAAAAGTGTAAAAAATGATAAAAGGAAAAAATTGTTTGATATAGGACTTTACAAAACCTGACTTTAAGAGTGGCCACTTGCTAGTGGTTATCATTGTTCTTCACCAAGGACTAACTCCTATGAAATCAGTATGGATGTGTGTTTAGGGAATGGTTATTGGACCCTCCCAATTTGTTATAGGGTTTTGAGATGTGACCTTTTTTGACCTATAAATAAGATGCATGCGTTTTCTTGTAGATTCATGCCACCACAACAACATCATTTTAAATGATAATACAGTGGATATGATCATACCTTGAGTTTATAATTCCATGAGATAGTTGGGGATCCTTTAGTGGTGCCAGTTAAACAACCAGAGGTTATACTATACAGAGGTGATGATGGACTGTTTTGTGAAGGATTTATGAGTTTCATTAAAATCATACAAGGAACACCACAACCTACCATGACTATGTATGAGTTTAAAAGGGTCTTCCATAATTAACATCCGCCTATTTTTATTGGGGTATTGTGTACCAAATGTTGTATAATCATGATTAAATTTAATGTTTTTATCTTCGAGAACAAGAAGATTCCTCCTGAGAGGTGGGTAATTCTCGTGAATTGTATAATATGTGATTCTACAACGTGGTGGTGGTACATGATTACTCATGCAGGAAGACATCAAAAAATGGAATGGGGAGAATTTCATATAGTCTCTTATGACTAGTAATATCTGGAGATGTTGAGGAAGTAATTTTCTAGGGATTTTATGCCTCTAGATCAGGGAACATTGTCAATGATTGACTAATTGACACATTTTACTGAGATCTAGTGATTCCAACCCCAGAAGACAGGTGATGATTTATAGAGGGATATGAAGATTGAGGATGGATCCAAGTATGATATTCGATCATAGGAAAACATCATCTGGTTGAATACCATTTGTGCTATAGATAATCGATCACTAATAACATATAATAACATGAGGGAGTCTATAAGTATGATATAGGGAGGATCGAAACCTAGATTAGGTACTATATTAACCAGAATTAGGGTGTTACTTTTGAGAAATTCCAAAATGATATGTGAGCAGTGAGAATATATATTATGGTAGCATGTTGAGGTGATGACATTATGGTAGGATTGAGAATTAATAGATGATGTGTTCAGAGGACCCAGTCGATTACTAATCATGCATTGAGATTGACATCATTAGTGTTCTTTGAGGACTTCTCTGCTCGTAACTAGTGGGAGATGATCTTCACTATCTCCACATTTAGGACCATGTTTTATATCTTCTCACCAATTTGGGAAGTGGAATGCATATGGCCATTTAGGATGCGGTGGGTTTCGTGCCTTGGTAACTAGACCCTATGTTCATAGAGACAAAAGGGTGGATCCCCTTAGGGAATCCAGGTAGTGTCTCAGGGCCACGGTAGAATTCAAAAATTTGTAGTGTTACAGAACTAGAAGGAGAATTATATCAAACATTCTACTTCTAGATATACTATTCTAGTAGCCTAAGATATAAATTTTTCACTTTATGATACAAAGGCTTTAGGTAGATTCATATTTATGACTTTTGTGGAGAGAATTTGTCAATGTGTTTTTACATTTGATAACGTGATTATGCGAGTCAATCAATTATAAATTAAAACATAATGTCATAATTAGTTAACAGAGTACCCCCTAGTGGTTGGATTGTTTCATATCTCATGGGATCTCTATGTCCTTGAAATGATTATTGTTTATGTCATCCTTGTGATGTATTTGCTTGCTCCATTTTCTCATTTATCGATTGTTATCAAAGTTGGGTGAGTTTTGTATCACCAATGGGTATATTGAATCGATACAAATGTAAATATGATGTTTATGTGAGCATATATGGACTCCAGTATCAGGATTGGGAATAATGAGAACCTAGAATGCGAATTGTTTTATTCATGTATTGGTAACATGTCAGATGGTTTTGAATATTGTGGTTGATCATTTCAATGTTGTCTTCCGAGGCTGATTTTTAGTTTTCCTCTACTTTGTGAGGTGGTGTTTTATATCGATCTAGTTCTATGAGCTGCACCATTATCCATTACTCCATTCAAGATGGATAAAACAGAGTTGAACGAGGTCAAGAGGCATCTAGAAGACATTGATTTTAAGGGTTTCATCTGACCCAATACTTCTTTGTGGGGTTTGCCTACCTTTTTTTTGAAAATCTATGATTGTAACCTCTGGATTTTTTTATTAATAGAAACTATACAAGTTGATGGTTAAAAACATGTATCTTTACCCATAAATAGATTATCTCAAACATTGTCTATGTATAGATCATGTATTGTCAATGATTTATTTTTGATCTAGATATCATTAGGTGTTTGTTAGATCATCATACAAACATACCACCATCATTCGGAGTTGGTATGGTATGTATGAGTAACTTGTTATGACATTCGATCTCACTAACGAACTATCCTTTTCCATGTAATTAATGAAAAGAGTGTTAAATCTTTACCGTGACACATTTGATGTGGCTTTTAGAGATGCTATCATGGTGTATTCTCATAATTTAAATGACCACTCCACATATATTCTTATTATTTTGAGTCCACATCGAGAGAATTTGTAATATTTTAAGCTCAATATATCCCCTTCTAGATGGATTAAATTCACTCTCTATGCCACATAGTATTGGTAAGAAGTGTATCAGGGGATCAAGAGTAGTTGAGAGTAGTAGTTCCCTATAGTATCCCAATAATGACTTTTAAGAACAATATTTCATAGGGATGGATGAGTATTATAGATGTTTCATAAATGGATTATCATGTTTAGTTGTTCTATCAATAATCTAGAACAAAGAGAGTATGAAATATGTTTAGAGAGATTTTTAGGATACGAACAATCCATAGTTGAAAGGGTGATTGAGTTTATCAATAATATTTATTTGTTCAAATCTAGACATGAGATACACATTTTATTATGATGCATCAGGTATCATACTAGGACTAGTTCTTATATAGGGGGATTGATTCATTGCATACGGGTCATGGAAGTTGAGGACACATTTTATAAATTACCAGACAGATGATGTCGTGTTATATGCGGTAGTTAATGAAATGCATTGTTTGAAACAATACCTATTTGGAGAGCATTTTTTGCGGTACAGAGACCAACATATCCTAGAGTAAAACATTAATCTATGTGTTTATAGTAATAGATAATGATGGTTGGTGAAATAACATAAGTCTTTTGAATTTCATATTTCTTACATGCATGGTAAAGAAAATGTTGTTGTCGATGCTTTGAGTAGGAGGACTCAATTTCAGATAAATCAGTAGGCCGTTAGTGGGTGGAAACAAATGGAATTGTTCTCTGAGATGAATTTTGAGTTTCACAACAATAATAGATATATTTTCATTTCATATGTGGATGTTTCATCTACCTTATTGGATATACTAATAATAAGGTAACTATCATATTCTGAAGGCCTAGTTTTTTGGGAGTGTATGTCAGGTGAGGACAGTCCTCCTGGTTGGATTGAAGGTTAGCATGATGTTATGAATTTATATGTTCATATATGTGTTTCAGTAGACAAACCTGAGGAGACGATGTAGGATTTTCATGAATATTTATGATAAGTACATCCCATTGTCAGTAATATGTGTCAGGATATTCTTTATCAGTATTGGTGGAGAGCAATGGAAAGGGTTGTAGCGTTCTTTTTCATGAGGTGCTCCGCTTGTGATCTGGTAAAGGAGGAACATCGGTGAATAAATGGACTTATAAAGAAACTACCCATTATTGAGGGGAAATTGAAAGATGTCTCAGTGGATTTCGTGATAGTTTTAACAATGTTAACTCACTGTAAAAATTATATTTTGGTGGTCATTCATAGGCTCGTGAAAGTTTCACATTTCCCCCCAATTAAGAAAACCTTTAGTGTTGATGTTATTAGAAGTTTGTACACCTGGGAGGTTGTATAGTTGCACAAAGTCATGAATTATATCTATTAAGATAGGGATTCTGGGTTTACATTACAATTTTGGAATGATCTAATGGTGGTTCTGGGTACATAATAGATTGTGAGCATATTTTTCAACCCTGAAACAAATTTCCCATCATAGTGCAATATTCTGGTGCATGATTACATGATTGAGGCATGTGCTCTTAATTTTAGGGGTTCATGGAAGATGAATATACCCTTAGTTGAGTTATCCTATAATAATATCTTTTAGGATAGTATTCATATGGAATTATATGAGGCTTTATACCATTCTGATCACCCGAGTGTTTTCTAAAGGGATGAGATGTAACTATGTTGGTACCTCATCATATCCATGAAACCAATGAATAAGTTCTATTGGTTATGAAGTAGATGGATAAATAATAGCCCCACAAAAATCATATATCAATCATCCTAGATTACCATTGGAGTTTCATGATGGGGATGGGTATTCATATGTAGTGCACTAAGGATGGGACATAAGAGGATTCAAATATGGTGGAAGATTTCATCGAGATATGTTTGGCAATTAGAAATTTTAGATATAGTCAGGTTGGTTGCATGTTGGTTGTAGATACCTATGAGGTACTGATATACACACAATATATTTTATGTTTATCAGTTATTTCATTACTATCCAAACCATTCTCATTCCATTATGTTTCTTTATGATGTGATATATGAAGATGCGTCCTTTGAGAAGCAGCCTATATGAATTTTGGATCTTAGCACAAAATTTTCCATTCCCAATTTGATCCATAAATATGTGTGTTATAGAATAATGGATGATTTTAGTATGATACCTTGTAATTGGAGGTCATTTTATGATCTCAGTGGATATAGTTGTTCTTATATACATATAGACTTCATATGAAATGAAATTCAGGGACAATTATAATTCAAGGGATGTTTGTAAGAACCTGGTTCTTTGTTGTAGTATAGTTCATGACTTTTTTTACATAATAAACATTTTATTTCATAAAAATTAATAATGAGGATTTTTATTGAGGTCACAATGGTATATTGGGTGTTTTGGGATGTTCCAGAATCAAGAACCCATGTTTTGGGTGAAAAGAGGAGGTGACATTGATTGGTGAAACCATGCGGGTCATGTCACAGAACCGAGTTAATAGGTCTATAGTTTAGAAGACCTTGACAGTAGTGTTAACATGGTTACCACATGATTACTCAAATTGACTTTTGTAACCGTCTGCTAAGCGCAAAACATATGAAGATTCATGCACTATGTTTTCACGGTTTAGGAAACCGTGCAAGCCCTATAGTTTATGAATATAATATATTAAAATTAAATTATAAATATTATGTTAACCTAAATGTGGTATTCTTCATTTTTATACAATATATCTTGTGGAAAATCTATCCTATTGGCATAGATTAGTATTTTATATATACTCATCATTCGTTGACTGAATCGAGCACTGTTCGTCTCTGATGATCTACAACATTAATTCCTTGATCCCTTTTTATCTATTTTCAATTCTTATGCATATCAATTGTTCTATTTAGATTTAGGAACATATTACCTAATATAATGTTGTTCATTTGGTTTTTTTCATATTTATCCCTAACCGGGGTTAATCAGAGCTTGATATAGGATGAGATATCTAGTAGAGTTCTAAGGTAGGCGGTCTCATGACATTCGATGATTGTCATGTTTTTTATATATTTTAGTGTGTTGTGTAACCATTTTTTTAGCTGTATCCTGAATTTATATATCAAACATGTTGTTACATATTAACAATTAGTTTATTTAATAGATGTAACATATAATGAGATAGGTTTTTTACCTTTATTAAGGGACACTCATTGGGTGAGGTCCCATTTTGACCCGTTTATGGATGTTTGGCATTAGAATCCCATGATTCATGCATTGATTCGCAATTATGGGTTATTTAAAATTAATTTTTTTTAAATATACGTGTCATCTTTTTAAGTGGTTTCATTTTGGATAAGTGTATGGGATTTGTAAATGGACAATCGACCCATATTATTTTAAGGATTGATAATGATTGTTTGTACTGTTTAGTTCCATCCATGAACCTTCCCACATGATATAGGATATGTTTAATACCTGAAATGATTTAGACATCTTTATAGGCATTTAATAATAAATTTTACCATGTGAATAATGATAGGAAAAGCCATAGATGTTTTTACTATCTTAGGAAACCCTTAGTGGTGATTTTTGAAATTCATAAGGATTGGGACACAACATGTTATTGATGTATTCACATGAACTTGTTATGGTTGAATGATAAGTAGCATTGGCTGAATCATGGATTCTATTGGGGTTCAATTGATTAACCTCTATTCAATCTTATCATGAACCTTAGATTCCATAGAAAGCCTAGGATGGGATCAGTGGGTTTATTAATTAATGATTATATTGTGAGTGACGAATTGACTCCATGGACGTGATCATAGAGGCAATATACAAACTGAAGAGTGAGTCGTGGTTCATATTGAATTCTATGGATGGGAGTGAGAGTCCTGAATATTTAATTAGTGATACTTTGGTATGCATATAGGATATCCATGGATCAGATCACTTAACAAGGAATTATTCCACACGTAGAGTAATACATGGTCCTTGAGAGGTTTTCTCAAATGGTATTATAGGATGATGGTAGATTGGAAGACGAAGAGACACTTGAATTCCATCTTAGGAATTTCAAATATGTTCTCAGGTTATATTTGAACATTGATGTTACTTATGAGATGTCTTCCAATCCAAAACACATTCTTGGATTCGCTCTTCTCTTGTACATGTTTATATATTCTCTGAGGTATCTATTGTGGTTACTATTAGACGGCAGATCACCAAAATTAGTATATATATAAATACATATACAAAAAATGTAATTTTTTTTAATTAAATGGAAATGGAATATAAATAGAAATCAGTGGTTGCAATAATGTTTAATTTTGAGTACTTCATAGGTTACTGATTTGACTATTTTACACTGCCTTCATTATATAATGAGTTATTGATAGGAACACACTATGGATGGTTTCATATTGGGATTAAGTCTCATTCCTTGTTTTTTCTTGAATTGTGCTCAATTTAATTACACGGTTGTAGGTGTTGACATGGGTATGTTCCATCTGATAGGTACATGATGTTTTTCTTATGATATATAGAGAATGTGACCAAGGATAGGCTTGAAATGATGTTGGGATACATTTTTTCTATATGTTCCATTTTAGATATTTTACTGTATATTATTGAAATGTGACTTGTTAGGATGATTTCTTAGAAATAAATGACCTAAATCGTCTTCATATAATATGAAATCAATTTACTTGTATTATCAATATTTCATTATTTTCTTCCATTGTTTGGAATTACCCCATCCATCATTTGTATGACATTTCCATTGTGTTATATTATACCATATAGTGTATAGCAACACCCAAAAACATCACTATAGCCATCAATACTATTTTTCATCCTATTGAATATTGGTTGATACATTTGAGGCCATGTTCCAGCTGGTAAAAGAGCATTGTATTGTTATATTTGGACCCAGGATGTTACATCCGAGCCAAAAAAAATATGAAATATAAAAACCACTAAAAAATAAGTGAATGTATACCTTTATCCCAACAAACAAAGTATGAAAAGAAATAATGTGTATTAAATTAAACATGGAATGAATAAAGCCCACAAAAAAAATGTGTAAACTACATAGTCCAACATGTAAATAAAATTTGTGCTGGGAATCCTCGAAGAATCAAAAGGAACTTATCATCCTACCTGAACTCACAATGATCTATTCCATCTTGGTTCACCATGGACTCTTTCAATATGTTACTCATATGTAATAGACATGACACATGTGGGAAAATCACATTAAATGGTTAGTATTAAAATACATTGTAGGGAACCATAAAACCACCAATTAATACCGAAAAAATAGATAAATTTATCTATACATATTATATGAATTCAACATAAATAAAATAATTTCTAGATATACTAAAACAAATATTCATCGTCTATAGGAAAGGCACAAACACAAAATACTGACACTAAGGATTCAGTTTCAAAATTCCAGAAGTAGTCATCTGAGAGAACATGCTCTCAAATTTTATAACATGGATAAAATCCATTCAAGAAGAACTATCCATCATGAATATTCATGAGAGTGATACGATAAATGATATGATTAGAGACATGATATATAGATGAGGATCAATGATAGGACAGTGGGTTGTTACCAATAACTACATCATTATTGAACTATTATCTAGAGGACTTCCACCTAGTGAATTTTTTCATGTAAATACCAAACATTATATATAGGGCATGAATATTGAATAGAGGATCCTGATATAGTGATATTGTAGGGGATCCAACAATCCTATACAAAAATTCATACTGATAGGATCATACACGTATGAGTACAAAATGAAATCAACAATCCTTGAGAGGAAGGATACAAGAATGAAACTATAAAAAACATGTCAATGATATAGTGGAATAGTTGATCAATCCATGTAGAAGAGTGTACAAGGTGTTTAGTACGGTCACATGTCGTGTCCCTTGACTCTGGGTACTACCCATGTAAAATGGCCAATGTGAAAATGTACATTTCATGTAGAATATGGGTACATGCCATGTATAAGCGTAACACACCATGTCCTTTCATCTGGGGTCCACCCTTGTACAGTAGTCATGTTCCAGTACACAGTTTTGACCTGTGTATCACTATCCATGCACCAGTACAAGGAGATGTTTGAGTACTCGATCCATGCAATGTCATTTGATGGGGAATAGGCTGTGTAGGCAACCCATGTACGCCACCTAATGTCTGTTTATCTCCTAATATACTCCTAGAGTATTAGTGAAGGTCCTACATGTCGTGTCATAGGGTCACATGGTGTGTGGCATTTAGATGACTCCCATAAACCAAGCTTCCACTCCATGGTGGCCACATGCTATGTAATCCTTGGTTACTCGCCATGTTCATCTAAATTTTCAAGAATCCTCTATTCTTCTTCTGCACACCTCTATTGATAAACTGATCATTTTTAAATCATATTTTCTCCTCATAACAACAATAATATGGTATCCAAGTCATCATAATAATGAATCAGTGACATTTGGTCCTTCAATAGTCTTTGAAAACTGATTCTAACCACTTAAAATTAAATCATCTAAAGAATTATATTTCACAAATCAATTTGCTTCATTTATCACCATCACTGTCAAACCTCCACTAGTTATCTACAATGATGTTAAGCCATCTTCATATCATTGTGATGAGAAAAAAAATCCCAATGAAAAATAAATAAAAATTCACAAAGAATGAATAATAAAGAATGAAATGATAAGTATCATGGGAGATAAGGTACAATGGGAAACCAAAAGAAAAAAACATTCATTTCACAATATAAAATGGGTATATTTCTATAAGAGTGATCAAGAATTCAAAATGTTTTCTCAATAAATAACCATAATGAAACCAAAAAATTTATGTATATCCAGTATTTATGATTGATACATGGATAATATTGCCTATTAGTTTTTCTTCATTTAATTTTAAATCTATGAATGATAATGAAATATTGAAACCTCATGCCATTATTTTGATTTTGATATCACTTTGAAGAATGTTGGTTGTTTCATCATTGTTTTTTCGAAACATTCAACAAGAAAAATCTTTATCACTCTTAGATATAAGTTCAGTCATTGTTTTCCATCATGGGAATTTTCCATGGTTCTTTGTAGAGCCTCATGGAAATATCCATGGTTATGAACTTCAAACTATATCCCCTAATAAATTATTATAAAAAATTCATTTATGCATATATGAAATGTTAGAATAAAAAATAAATTTTATTTAATTATTTAAACACCCCAAATCTATTTTTCATTGAAGACCTACATTGGCTGAATTTAAGTATCTCTAATGGTAGACAAGATTTTTTAATGCCATAGAACCCTTATATTTCCAATCTCGGTATCCATTTAAATGTTAGTTCACATTATTAAGAAATCATATTTTTGTTCTATATAATAATTTAAAAAATATTAAGCATATATTCTAGGAATCCCTGGCCTCAAAATTACACTATGTCTCTGTTTTGGGTCTCAAATTAATTCCATATAATATTTTAAAACAATGCATAGAAAAATATGGAAAATTAATTTTTCCCCCCAGTGGGACTTTAAGTCCCCAAAAATCCAAAAAACAAATAGAATATAGAAATAGTTTTTTGTTATGAAAGAATTTCAGCATCACACTCCCATTTTCCTTCTTAGAGAATAATGGCCTTCCACCAGACACACATCAAGGAAATTTCTGTCCCACATATGATCCTTTCATACTGATCCTCAATCTTCATCTGGTACTCAGAAAACGTTTCTCAATCCTCAATGTTCATCTCACCCTAGAAGATAACGTGTGATGGATCATGAACATTCCTCTTCAGTGATGACACATGGATGACATTGTGCACCAATTATGGATACATGGGTAGATCCAAGTGGTATGTCACCTAACTACCTAAATGAATTATCTATAATGGGATGATGAACCATAAAGATTGCTTTCCACATAGGCCAAATATCTACAATCCAAATCGAGGTGAAACATGAATGAACACATTGTCCCCTCCTTTGAACCCCACATGACTCCACTTTCTATACACATAAAATTTATGATGGTTATATGGAGTCTTCATCAACACCTATATGATATTCAACTTCTCTATTGTAGCACACACTCTCTTTTGGCCCATGAGTGTGAAATCTACTAGTTTATTCTAGCAATGTGGTGACTGAGAGTGTCACCTATAAAAATACTCGAGTGGTGTAATACCATTAGTAGAATGGTATCTGTTGTTTACCACAAACTCCCCTAGAGGTATGTGATCCTCCCAACTATAGTCAAAGTAAAACATGAATGTCCACAGTATTTCCTCTAGGACCTGAATGGTCATCTCTGCCTAGTTGTCTATTTGGGTGTGAAACATCTTGATCAAGCGTATCTGAGACCCTTAATCCCCTTTCAATCCCTTAAAAACTAGGTCGTAAAACAATAATCAAGAAATAGAAGTTATCATTTATTGGAATCCAGGGAGATGAACTATTTCTTCCACGTAGTGGAATCCCTATAAATATACTGAATACTATTCATAGATAGTAAGAAATTGAGAAACCTATGTCATTCGGTCATAGATCACTCATATGGAATCGTGTTAAATGGACATACAGGGATAGAATACAATTAATTACATTTATATATCATCCCACTTCTATTCTAGAACCTCTAGGGGTTTATCTGAACTTACTAAATATTATTTGTCGGCCTTCACCTACTATCATGTAAGATATTGAGAAATAAACTCTTCCATTGTCTGGTTCATCCCTGTCAACCAAAATTGACCACAAAGGTCCCAATACATCTACCCCACTCGATGATGATCCACCAAAAGGTACTTACCAAACATTCAAAGAATCTCACCACACAATTCCAGTAGTAAAACTGTGCATCCTCTTAAAAGAACAAAATGCTCTACACCTTGTGAATATCCATCATGCCCATGTAAAATAGACATTTGAAGAAGTACATACTAAATTTAAGTATCATGAAGATGTATCTCTGTACATAACCATAATAATGGGGATTTAAAACCATTATATATATATATAAGATGATCAATATATATATCCACAAAGGATAACTGTAACATGGAAAACTACACCGATGCTACATTCAGTAACTACGAACAAAGATCTACTACTAAGAGAATATACCACCACAATCCCCTAACTAAATTTATATATTATCTCAATGTAAATCTATATGAGGAACTCTATAAATCACACAAATATCAATTTCAGATAATTCCAATTGAAGATTCAATTGATAATCTTCTAATTGTAGAAGATAATAAACTATCCTCCCATCAGGTAGTGTTGAAATATCTTTAATAAAAAGTCCAACACTACAAACTCATGATTAAGAGTCCCACATTTCTTATCATGTGGCCTAAACTGGAATGAATCATAGGCAATAACCTCTAGAATTTTCATGAGGACACAACAAGATTTTGCCTATAATGTATCGTACAAGACAACGTACTCGAAACCCTCCACTGGAAATGTGAATATGAGATCACTCATCGAACTCTACGTAAATTGTTAAGAAACCTATTTTCACTTCTTTTTCCAAAAATATGTCATCCAATTTCATGTAAAATATATCATCAGGGTTGACATCTTGTAGAATTTAGGTATGTATCTTCGATAATATCTCTATAGAACATGGAATATTGGAAAATATTTCACTCTCTTAGGAAGATTTCATTCTTAGAATACACCGACCTTAGTTGAATCCAATACCACTACATCCATTAAGATAATATGACCTAGAATGTAGATAACCTGAATCCATGACATTCACATCAAGAGTTTCCCATAATGTTGGTTCTCCTAGAGTTTTTCTTGCATTATCCTTCGGTGTCTCACATGCTCCTCCTTGGATAATATGTACACAAGGATATCGTCGATGAAGACTTCAATGAACCAGTATACGTAAGGAATAAATTTCCAGTTCAGGAGTCCCATAATCAATTTTGGGGAATTATTAATGCCATATAGAATCACCGAGAACTCATATTTACCAATGACACATCTAAAATACGTCTTTGGTATGTCCTGATTCTGACCTCTCCATAGTTGATCGCATGATCCAATGACATACATTGAGAACCATCATGACCCTATAAACATATTGAAGATTTAATCATTTTGTAGTAGTGGATACATGTTCTACATGATCACCAGGATCAATCCCAAGTAGTCTATAGACATCCTCAATCTCTCGTATGGATTTTGGGAAAACAATGTTAGTGACTCCCAAGGTGAAACATTGGGTCTCACAAAGATCATTATCATTAATTCCTCCAACTTAAACATCAATATGAGAATATAATTTAGAGTCATATGATATAAATGTGTAGATACTGGTGCCTTAGTGAGCTGTAAATCAATATAGAAGTCTGTCTCTCGATGGGGAGGTTATCCTGGAATGTCATTCCAACAGATTTCCTCCAACACCACTACTTCTATTGTGAATAAAAAACTCATACCATCTAATAATTCTATGGTCAGGTTATCTAACTCATTAGTAATCAGCAATACATTACTATAAATGAGTCTATCACGTGCTACCTGGGTCTCCTATTCTTTGAAAAATAAATACATCATTCCATCATTGGGAACACAATGCACCCTTAATGTATAATAGTCGATTACGGCATGGACTGAAGAATCCCAATACATATCAATAATGATGTCATAAGGTATCGACGCTGCCACCATGTTATTCCAATTGAAACACTCACCACTAATGGTCATGTCACAATAATAACATAAGTGTTTGATCATAAATACTAATCCCGTAGGTGTCTTGAAGCCTAAGGGTCGATTCAATCATACTTTTAGAATCTCAACATCTCGTATAAAGTATGTATCATGAATGGAATGAAGGGAACTTGTTTTGATCTATATGTCAGATATGGTATAAATGAAATTGATTGTACCTAGAATCATCCATGGAGCCCCTAGGACATACACCTCAACTATATGAAGTTATCCTCACCCTTGTCCGGATGTTACCATATATTGGTGTGGATATCCTAGGGCTGGTTGTCATAATATTATAAAATGTTTGCCACCTCCTAAATCCCTCATTGCATGTCTTCTACATCTACCAACTAGAAAATCTTCCTTCTTTTTCCATTGCCTTGGACTCAGTGGCACAACCCCTCTCTCCCTATCATATTCTCAATGGGTTGGAAAATCAGGGTACAAGTGTTCCTTGTCACCAAGATAAATAGAAAAATGCAACATGTTAAAATAAATAAAAAAACGCATGACTTAAACCCGGGAGAGAGACTAGGTCATGATTTGTACCCTTTGTTTATGACGTGTAGTCCACGATGGATAGGTTATGCTAAAAATATCATCACCTCAGGTTAAAAATCCACTATTTAACCAATACACGATGTGTACCATAGGTACATGATGTCTACTAACTAATGACATAATCTCCCCATTCATGAAATGGTCTCCCAGTCCATGGGATGAAACCAGCACGAAGTACAAGATGTGTGCTCCAGTTACCCGATGTGTTCCTATTCTGTAGTCTACAGTAAAACCAAAAAGGCCACATGAAAAAAAAAATTAAAACTATATGGGAACTTAGAAAAATGTAATAGATACCCAATAAAGGTAACAAGATGTTACAAACTCCCCACCATATGGACTTTCCATCAATAGGAAGTCATGTGGAAGATTTACTCCCTTGAAATAGATAAAGACATATCTCCCTCATCAATGACTCATGTTCTCAAGTCTCATGAGAATATGATCCTTGTTTCTATAGAACAATGAAAAATGTAATTGACTTCCCACACAATACTTTCACTTGAGATTCAATGGTCTCCACTGGTTTCTCCAGAACAAAGCATCTGGTTCTTGCTCATTTTCTTCCTAACATATAACATGAGTGGGGTCATGGTGATACTTATTGAGATGTGATATGTGGAAAACATCATGAATGCCTATCAACTGAGCTCGAAATAATAGTTGATAAGAAACCTACCCAAGATGTTCAGTGATCTCAAATGTTCCAAGATATCTTGAAGCCAACATTCCTTGTCTTCTAAGATGACAGTGACTGAAATGAGGAGAAAATTTCAAGAAACCCTAATCACTAATAGAAAAATATAAACGATGAAAATGATGAACTGCATACACTTTCTATCGACTTTGTGTTGTATCCATACATCGTTTCACTTCTGGAATCTTTTCCAACGTCTCATTAACCAGAATTAGTCGATCCAAAGATACTTTATCTACCTCATCCCAAAAAATATGTAATCTACATGGAAGACCATACAATGCCTCAAAAGGATCCATTCTGATCAACGACTGGTCACTATTATTGTAAAAAAAACACAACTGGTCCCAGATAGTAATCCCACGATCCATTGAAATCCAAGATACAAGCAGAAAGCAAATCCTATATGATTTGAATTAAATGTTACATATAGCAATATGTATGTGGATTGTAATATGTGATCAACTTGACCTGAGTCCCCATTACCTCTTGACGACTCCTCTATAACTGGGAGGTAAACCTGGGATCCCCATCTGAAACAATAGTATAATGACTCATGTGTAACCTCACAATCTACTTCACATATAGCTTACCATAGTCATCAACTTTAGTGTTATCTTTAATCATAATGAAATTATCAAACTTCATCAACCAATAAATAGCCACCCAGATAGAATTTTTCATTTGTGATTCCCATGGTAACCCAATGACAAAATCCTTGGACACCACATTCCACTTCCAAATTGGAACTAGAATAGGATGAATGTAATAACTCATATTTTCTCATTTTTATTTTTATAAAATTTCATGGAAAATTGAATCACCTTGTGCTGAGATGGCGTGTGATTGTGAGTCCCAGTGTTTCTGGAATGGTTTGTCAAAAAATGTTATGTTTTAAATAGTGCAAAGTATGTATCAATGTCTCATACAATGTATGTATCAAGAATGGAATGAAGAGAACTTATTTTGATTTTTAATTCAGATATGGTAAAAATGAAATTTATTTTACCTAGATTCATCTCTGGAGCCCCTAGGATATATGCCTCATCAATATGATGTTATCTTCACCCTTGTCTAGATGCAATCGTAGACTGGTGTGGATCTCATATGGGTGGTTGTCGTAATATTATAAAATGTTTTCCACCTCCTAGAGCCCTCATTGCTATTCTTCCACATATACCACCTAGAAAATATTCCTTTTTCGTCCATTTCCTTGGACTGAGTGGCACATCCCCTATTTCTCTATCAGCATCTCAATGGGTTGGAAAATCAAGATACATGTGTTCCTTGTCACCACATTTCTGGTATTACCTCTTTAGTGGTTAACTGGATCAATCCCGAGAACCTTGAACTGATGATCCCCAATCATGGGACAACCTAAAGCATCTCCCAAATTTATATTAATCAGATTGATGTTGGATCCCTACTCCAAATGTCACTACTCTTTCTTTAATACATCTGACTATCATTGGTAACATCTAGTCAGCCAAGAAGATTTGTACCACCAATGATATATCAAGAACATCAAAATTAGTCAAAATTCATAGTGGGATAATGATGAATAAAATGTATCTACATTGACCACTCACAAAGGTATGAGCCTAATGTAATGTTCCCTTATAATACCCATGGAGTAATTACAATGATTGGTGAACCTCAATGAATAGTTATCCAACAACTTGATAACTTTTTTATGATGAAGGATCTCATTTGTACACACTAATCTCTACAAAACTAGTGAGAACACCTCTATAAAGAGATTATTGAACTCCATCCCAGAATGAGTCACAACATCGTGAGTCTAGGTGGAAAAATACACCATCAACCAAAAATACCCAGATGAAGGTTCAACAGAAGAATCACCATCTGTTCCACTGGTGTCATGAATAGATGAAAAAATATGCTCAATTCCTCAACAAATTCCTTATTCACCTGAGGTTTGACGTCACCTTGGATCCTAAGGGAACTCTTACTTTGATACTCGTGGAGTTCACTAAACTTATCCTTCATATCTATTTGTAATGTAGATACACCATGCATCTCCACTAGTGGTGATATATATGGTGCACCACCTAAAGGAAATACCTTGGAAAATTTTCAAATTATTGAAGCCTTGTCCCTGGGGTTCATCCTCATAATCAAGCTATTGAATCATAGCTCTTATTAGCCAAGGAGGGATCAAATAAAAAACAATATATAACATGATAAATGAGTATACATAGATATATATCTCTATAAGGAAAAGGAATATCATCCCCTTCGTCTATGATGCATGTATCCTTATTTTCCCATGAAACCAGTATTCTTAAGTACCGAGTGGATATTCAAGTTTACAGAGTCATGTTACATGGATACTTTAGCTTCCCGCACAAAAAATAGACTCTGTGGCTAGATATATGAACTCAAAAATCAATTAACTATTTCAAAAACCAATATTAAAGACTCATGGTCCAAAGGTAGAACCAAAAACCTTGGATACAACCCAATCTTGACTAGTCCTAGTGGGGCTTGTGTCGTGAATCCATAAGCCCACATCTAATAGGCCAGGGACTAGTGACTAGCATTGATTAGTCATGTTTCTATAGTAAGAGGAATTTTTCTATATAAATGTACGCACACACACATCTCTAAGCCAAAAAAATGCATAAATAAAAAAAATTAAATTAATGTATTTATACCACTACCCCAACCAATAGAGAATGACTAGATATATTGTACTGTAATGGAAACTCGACTATAATACAAGCCCACCATAAGAAATAATATGTACACTACAAAGTTTATCCTGTAATAAATTATGTACTGGGAATACTGCTTCAATCTATAGGAACACATCAATATGCTTGAACTCACAATGCTCCATCGGGTCCAAGTCAATAATGGAATCCATCAAAAGGTGGAATGTCTACACAAGACATGACAATTGTAGGTAAAGACCATGCATGAGTGATTTTAACAATACTCAATATGATATCCCAGAACCTAGAATAATAAAATAAACAAAGAGGTACAATCTAATCTACATATTATATTTCTACAATATATATATCATAAATATGTTGATATTCTCAAAACCAGGTATATAGTATAGTGATCTTTCAATGATAACACATACCCACATTAGGGATTTAGTCCAAAAATTACATAGGCACACATCCAAGAGAACAACCTCATGTGTCTGGTTGCATTGATGACAATCATCCAGAAAAGTATGATTATTTTGAAACCATCATGACAGTGATATGCTAATAAATCAAAAGTGAGATACGATTCATAGACGAGGACCACATCTCGGGCCATGGGGTGTTACCAAAAACTCTATATGAATTAAATAGATATGTTTATGATTGATGATAATTTATTTTGGTCACATAAATAAGAAGGTCTCTCTCATGGGAAGGATGAATAAAAAATGGGTCCTTATATGGGCCTCTTAGATGGGATTCTAACTACTATATCATGAATGTACTACAGAAGGGATCATAATCCTGGGAGTTCGAAATGATACCTAAAACATTTGGGGAAGGGTACGAGTAAGAAAACATAATGAAAACTATCCATGAAATAATATATATGTGGATCAATCCATATAGAAGAATGTAAATTAAATGTAGTAGGGTCACACACCACGTCCATTAACCCCATGAACTTCCTTTGTACAACGGACCATGTCAAAATGTACATATCATGTAGATTATGGATATACACTATATAGAGGGGTCACACACCATGTCCTTCCATCATTGTTCCACCTGTATACTCATTCCAATTTATAGTACACGATGTCAACACTTGTAACTCCTCTTGTGTACCAGTACAAGTGGTTTTCAATGTAATTGGCACATTCTAATTAATGTGGTGGTGTACACACCATGCAGAAAAAACATGTACTCCACTCTATGTCTGTTTATCTATCGATATAAACAATGAGTCTAAAATAAGGGATTATAGGTCATGTTAGACGGTCACATGATGTGTAGTGTTTAAATAACTCTTTAAACACCATATAATAGTCAGTGGGTACCACACTCCGTGTAACCCTCAGTTACACACCATGATCATCTGGAATATATAGAATCCATTATTAGTCCTTATTATTCCACAATTGATGATCCCATCACATTTCATTTAATATTTCACTGTGATTCCAAAATTCTAGGATCTTCTCATCATCAAAATAATGAATCAGTGAGTTTCATGTATTCAAATAACTCGAAAATCCATTTCTAATCACTCGTATGTAAAGTTTCTCATGAATGTCATCTCACGAATTACTATGATTCTTCCATCCAAATCATTGTATCACCTCCTCAATTTATCCCAGAAGACAAATATTCATTTTCAAATCCTATCACTATGAAATTAAGCTGCAATGTCAATAATTGATACTCCATTTATAATGATCAATAAAGAACATAAAGAAAAATATTAAGGGTGAAAAGCCATGATGAACTACCCAAGGAATGAACCTCACTAATTTTTCATTCTAGTCATGATCTGATTCTCTAAGAATGATCAAGAAACTAAAAACAATTATGAGTAAAATGCCTCAATAAACGCTATTAATTAAAACCCATTCCTCTAGTACAATCGATAATCAGATCAACCAGTTTGTTGGTTTTTTAGTGTTTTTTCTTTTAACCAACAATGGTAGTAAATGATTGAAACAATAAACTTTGAATTTTATATTGGTAACATGCTGATGTAGATTGGTTATCATATCATTGTTGTTGGTAAGACCCATCATGAAGGTATTCTCCAATCACAGATTCAAGTTACGTCATCATTTTCCCTTAATGGAATTCACCTGGTCTCTCTCCATAGCCTATAATGTTAATCTAGTGTTTTGAGTTTAATATTGGATCCCTATCTAAATGATTAATAAAAAATAATCGATGTGTCGGAAATAAAATAAAAATAAAATATATCTTTGAATATATTTTATTCATTAAAATTCCTGAAAACTACTTTCCATAGTTTACCAAGGCCGTCCGAATTTAAGTTCCATCTATATTAAAGTCACTACTATGAATGTAATGATGTTGTCAGATTTCTGATCAGGTAACCCATTTATATGTTACTCCAATTTTTCAATACAATATTTCACGTGTGAAATTTATTATCATAATATATTTCAAAAGTTTATTATGAGAACCATGGGCCACAGAATCACATGACGTCTTTCTGTCTGGTCTAAAATTAATTTTATATAATATCTATAATTATTACATGGAAAATATTTTGACATTATAATTATATGTAGACCACTATTTAGATAATTAAAACCCATAATTTTTTTAAAATGCCAGAAAACCTCATTATTTAATAATAATTTAAGTATCCCAGTGTCAATAATATTAATTTTGGAATAACTACATAAAATATCACCATCATTAAAATCGAGATAAATAATGTGGATGGTATCATAATATTATATCATCATTGAATCATAAATATACTTAATATATGTTATCATGGATTAAAAAATATTAAACATTTTAAAATGATATCATATGTCATGAAAAAAATTCATTTCATTGAGAACAAATTTAAAAAAATTTAAAAATAATTGGAGTGTGATTGAATTTTTTAAATCATTAACTCTTATATATTAATAATCAAGGTAATGGTATAAAATGATTATTTTAAGATAAATTTATTCCATAAACAATAAAATAAAGCATTATTTTCACAATTATGAAAAAATTAAATAGTGTGTAATATGAGAAAGAATTAAAAATGTTCCATTTATTAATATATAAATAAATAATTAATTAGTAAATTATATATTTTCATAAAATTTTTTATGAGTAAAATATTCAATAAACAAATACTAATAACATTCATATGGAATAGAAATATTCTAGAATAAAAATAGGAATGGATATTATCTTTTTTGTATAGAAATATTATAGATCATTTCATTTACCAATGAATGGATATAGAAATCAAGAAATTTAAAAAAAACTAATAATAAATTTAGAATAAAATAAATGGGTTTCAATAAATATAGATAATATAATTTACCATAATTTATATTTACCATATACAATCCAATAATGAAATAAGATTTTAATATAAATCCGTACAAAATGTCATTGAATACATAGTAAATAATCATACCATAATTCATAATAATTTAAAAGTTATGATAATTTAATATAATATCAATATTAAAATATATATTAAAATGTATCATTCTATTATAAAGTTAAATTACACATTTAGTACAAATGTTTCATCAAAACCTTCTTTTGTGCATAAATAATTCAATTTCCACTGAATTTTCTAGATTAAACATTTATAAAATTGAACCTTCTTCAGGGATTCGTCATCAATAAAATCATAATTTTATTATAAGAATAATATTTATTCCACATTTATAGTTGTATATCCATTCATATAATTTTATTATGAAAAATGAATTATATCACTTCTTGGAGATTGTATTCTAAATTTTGCGAGGAGTAATGATTCAATTTTTAAAAAAATGGAATTATAGAAGAATATATGATAATACATATTTTCAAAATTATAATTATATAATAAAAAAATATTAATATTGAAATCTACACTTAATATAATATATTTTATGTGGTAATGAAAAGTGAATCTCATCATTTTGTAGAGGTGGTAATCCACATGTACTCACAATCGACATTATCATTTACAAATAGATGGGAGGGTAAGACGTTAGAAAATAATTTTACATAAACAACTGAAAATTATTTTATAATATACATATATATATATATTAACTCTATCTATATTAATATATATAAGGGATGTTGGTGAAGACTAAAATTCCAATATTCCTAGAGATTATAGTCCGTACATCAACATGAGTGTTGATTTATTCATCATTAGATATATATGAGGTACAAAATGGTTATATAATGAACATAAAAATAAAACATTGTTGTATATAAATTTGATTAATTATTTTTATTTCATTTTAGATTATTTTTATGGAGATAAAGATGACTGAAACCATGAATATATAAATTAAAATAGTTACATCTTGAATTATGTATCATTCTTTATCAACTATTTATTACATATTGAGACGGTATTTGGGGAAGAGTAATATATATTTATCTTTGGGTGGAATTATTATAATGTATTCAGGATGTTTTTTGTTGAAAAATATATTAAATATTTTGTAGATAATGTATAAAAGGATGTAACCTTTTAAAAGAAATGTTAGTGACAAACATGTATATAAATGAAAAATTATCATCATTAATATGTGTTACTCATGTAATTATGATACAAGTATTCATATTAAGAAGAACATATAGTTCTGGATTGAATTAAAACATATAATGTGATTTATTTAGTTGTTTTTGAATAATTTAATCTATATATCGTGATTTACCATCATTATAACCTTTATAACTATTTCCATGGACCACCAAATTTTACCATGGTAACGATTCATTAACGAAAGAAGAATGATTAAATTTAATACATTATTTTAAAAATAATAATAATTATCATGTAATTTATTAATAATAATTAATTACCTTTTTAGAAGAAATATTTTTTGCTGGATTTTTATAGAAACATTTTTAAGAATATATTATTCTCTTTCAAAAAAAATATATCGATATTTATGAAAAATATTCATAATTAGTTGTGATTCAAATGAATTTATTTTATAATTATAAAATAAAAAAGGTTATTTTAAAATAAAACTATTCACAAATAAATTACATCATCTAACATCATAATTAATTATAATGAAAAAAATAATTCTTTTTATAGTAAAATATAACATAGGATCTGTAACATCAATAAAGAGATTAAAAATTAAACACTGAATTTTTAAATATATTATTTTTATTATTTATATATATTTATATATTAATTTTTTAATCTATGTATTAATTTTTTATATAATATTGATATCACTAATTTTATGGCATTCATAAAAATTATATTTGACATTGTCCATAAAAAATTATATGTTTTTAGAAATGCTTCCAATATTCATCCTCAGCCAAATTCTTCAAGATAATTTCAAAAATAAAATTCATTTTTTATGATAAAATATCAATATATATAAATTCACAATTGGAATAAATAATATATAATTAAAATAATTTCATTTTTAAAAAATATAAATTGAGATATTAATAAATAATGTAATACATCATATTTATGAATTGAAAGATAATTTATAATAATTATTTAGGTGTTTCATATTTCATAATAATTCAAACACATTTTTTAAGCAACGTAAAATTTATTCTAAAATGTCATGGATTAACATTATACTATATATAGATATTTTTTCATTGAAACTAGATTACCCATTATAATGATAAATGAAACCAAGATAAAGTTATATTTATTTTATAAAATTACATTACTATATTCATTACACAAGACTATAATATCACACAACTGAGATAAAATATGATTTAGTGTCATTTAGAAATAGTAACCAATGAAACAAATGTTACACAAATTATGAATTATTATCTATAACCAAACAACGATGCAACACATTCTAGTCATATAATAACTTATAATTATGTTCATTAATTAAGAATGGTATCATAAGAAATGGTTCGTATCAAATTCTCATTATGGAAAAACATAACAATTTTTTAGTGAGGTTTTTATCATAAGATAATGAAAGAAATTTGGAAGGGTATGTTTTTATAATTTTCAATTAATATAAAGTGTTTTTGATAAAAAAATAAATATGTATATATAATTACAGAGGAAAAACATGTACACTGAAAAAAGAGTGTCTGATAAGCATGAAGTACTGGTATATGTAAATTATATCATAATATCTTGGAATCATAAATATTTATATGAATTATTAAAAATAATATCATAATAATAAGTCTTGTGTGTATTCCAAGACATTTATAGTGGAAAGTGTTCGTCTATTGGTTGGCTTCACCCAACTTTTCCATGAACGAACTGTTAGAGTCCCTTGATATATTTGGTTGACTACCCAATATTAATAAAATATTGTGTGTAATATCATGGTATATTTGAATCACCCATGATGCATATAATATTATCTCATGATATATAAACCTATATCATATTCTTTAGGTGGATACATAATTATGGGACCGCACGTCACATAACATTGTGTGGTTAGGTTAACCACTCATCATTATATATATAATCTCATGAAGTAAAAGTATTACCCATTATATTTGGGATCGTTAAAATAAGGTTCCACTGAACACACAATTAATGTTATTATATCCATATGCATATCTATTACTCGAAATGATATGAAACCATACGAATGTAATAGTAATTATAAAACCCATGATAATGTATTGGAATGCATATTATTGTCTATATAAATAAAAAATAATTAAATCACAAGGATTCCCATGGAAATATGGAATTAAATAATTTTTGATGTTTGTATTAAAATAAAGTGAAATTTTTTGTTAACATAATGTTATAAAATTAATAATATTCATGAAAATCATCGTTTTGTAATCAAAATAAAAATTAAAATCATTAGTGGTTGTTTTTTAAATTATAAATTGATGGTTTAATGAAGGAAAGAATCCTTATTTTTCATTAAACTATAATTGATTATGTTAATTATCCAAGAAAACTACTATTTAAATACATATTAACTGAAAAAAATTATTGGATTCAACGATTGAATGAAATATGAAATCATATAATTCCATTATGTAAGGTTATAAAAACATGTAATTACGAATAAAATATAAAACACGTATTTTCTAAAAAAATATTTGCAAATCAAAAATTATATATCTATAAAAAATATATATACTTAATAATGAATTTGTTAATGAAAATAGTATTGTGAAAAATGGAACAAAATAATGATATTGTGTTACTGAAAATTAATGTTGGTGTTCTAGAATATTAACTGTTAGGATTTTAAATACCATTATTGAAAGCCTATATCATAAAAATATTATAATAAAATATTCTTTTGAGAAGTGAATTATATCAAAGATTTTTAAAAGGGAAAAATTTAATTTTTATTAATAATATAAATGATAAAAATTGCCACAATGGAGAATAGGGACATGGTATAAAAATAATCATTTTAGAGAATATAAAGGTTTCTTCATAATATCATAATTGTATGTAGATGAAATTATACAATGATAATGAATAAAATAAAAAATTTCAATAATAACATAGATATATATAATTATCAATATTAAATATAATGTTTGACCTAACCAATCATTGATTTAGGTTATTGAAAATGATATTTTACAATTAAAAAAATGTTTCTGGTTCTCCTGAACTCTTATAATATTTAAAACTTTAATATTAGAAATAATTTAAATTTATAAATTGAGATAAAATATTAAATACCTAGATTTAATTTGTTTTAATCCAAATAAAGCATAATTCTTAAAACTATCAATATAAAATAACATATATTCTAATTAAAAATCATATATCTGGGAAATAAAATTGAGATTAAAAACCCTTACAATAGGTCATGACTATTTCATCTCATGCACCTGTCATAGGTGATAAATAAATTATGATATTTCATTAAAATAAAAATATTAATCAATTTTACATATTATAATATTCATTTAATGTTATATATTATTTACTTTTAGTTCAATTTCAACTAACATTAGTAAAATAGGGTTTTATTATAAAATTTATTTATATGATTTGTGGTTTTTCGACCCTGTTCAGTGATACATTTATAATAACATCATTATAACCATAATATATATGTTTATGTAATTTTATTTTTTAGTATAAAAATATTTATATTATTTCATAGGTTATAATGAAATGGAACATTGCTATGAAATTAGTCTTGCTCAATTAACTAGGTGGTTAGTAATACATAATGGTTTGTTGGGAAAAAATCTCTCAAGGTATCATTGAATCATTTTTGAGGTGATTGTGTTTGTTGACAAAGTAGACATCTATGTTGTGTTTGTTGAAAAAGCAAACCATGGTGAATGAGTGTGTTGACAAAGGGGGTTTAAATGGTGATTTGTCGGGTTCAAGGGATGCTTTCAACAATCCATGATTGATTGAAGAACCTTGAAAAAGGAATGGATGATCTGGAGGCGGTATAGAAAGAGCAGATACAAGGTGGCGCCGTTTTCCAGTGTTTGCCAAATTTATGGGCCTGAAAATCGCCAATAGAAAATGGATTGATATGTTTTTGGCAAAGGTTGAGGAGAGAGAAATGAAAGAGGTGCGCGGAAAAATTAAGCGTGGCGTGCAAAATTAGTGGGTTGCGCGAAATCTTGAAGTGTGGCGCGCAAAACAGCGGGTTGCGCGAAATACAATTTCGCGCAAAAGATGTTTCAAGGACGAAAGCTTGAAAATCGGTAAAGGAATGAGGCGCGCGAACTTTTGGAGGCGTGCACGAAAAAATGAAGTGGCGCGCGAAATAGTGGGTGAAGTATTTCGCGAAAAGGATGTTTCATGTCCGGAAGCGTGAAAATCGGCAAAGGCATTAGGCGCGCACAATTTTGGAGACCTGCGCGAAATAATTATGCGGTGCACGAAATTCGTGCGGATTGCACGAAATAAAGGGATGAAGTTTTTCGCGCAAGAGGTGTTTCGAGGTCCGAAGATCGGAAAATGTCAAAGGCATGAGGTGTGCGAAATTATGGAGCATTGCGCGGAAAATGGTTGTGCGCGGAAGATTTGTATTTCGCGATCAAAGCGGATTACGCGCCCAAGGAGGGTTTTTCGCGCGGGGTAAATTTTGCCTATAAATATGAAGTGACCCTCCTCCATCCAGCAGAGTTCAAGACATAGAAAATACCCGAGCTCTGGTGCACGAAATTGAAGTTAGAAAGGGTGTTGCGCGTAAACTTAAAGTTTGCGCGTAAAGTCAGTAGTTGCGCGAAAATTGGATATCGCACAAAAGCAGTGAATTGCGCGCAAGGCAGTTTCCAGGCTGCGCGTAATATTTGGAGGTTGCGCGAAAAAGGAATTTCGCGCAAATCATAGAAATTGCGCGCAACACACTGTAAGGGTTGCACGTAAAAATTGAGGTTGCCCGGAACATCCGGTGCAAAGTGAGATTCATCTGTGGGTGAAAGTTGGACTTCAACAGAGCATCTACATACAGAGGAAGATTCATTCCTTTATGAAAATGAAGATACCTACAGGGTGTATAAACTGTGAGTGGAATCCTTCCAAGAGAAGTGAGCTTAGGAAGAGGAAGAAGGTGATCCTCTCCACCGGCAGTGAGCCAGAGAGAGAGAGACAGGGAGTGACCCTTGGGAAAGTAGTAAGCTGACCCTAAACATTGTAAAGGCAGTGAGCCTGGGCATAGAAGTGATCTAGCCCGAAAATTGCAATCCACAGCTAGTGAAGTTTAGTGGAATTTGGTACGAACTGGCAACTTGTCGGCGTATGCTCCTTGGATGTAGCCCTTAGCGGTGAACAATGTAAAAATCTTTGTGTCTGCCTGCTTACTTTCCTGCATTGCATTCAAAGCATCATTATCTGGTAAAAGAGACAAGTGATCACAGTAACCACTCAAGTGCAAACAAAGTGACCCTTGTAACAAAGAGGTCAAGATCCAGTGGGGTAGAAAGAACTTTGAAAAAGAATATCCATACCGTGATTCACCCCCCCTCTCAGGGTATATAGGCCCCTATTGGCCCTAACATGGTTGATAAATAATAAAAAATTAAAATGTGAAATATTAAAAAAAATATTAATACTAATAAATATATTATAAATATAAATTAGATATATTTTTTAAAATCATACATGTTAGGAAGTTTTGAAATAATGAAGTACTTCTATTCATAAAGGAGTTAATCCACCCATACATAGAAAATGTTCTCTAATTTCACAGAATGATAGGGGTTTTAGAAATAAAATAATTTTCCTTCTCTATTAATTATTATCTTTTAATAATTATATTTTTTCATTAAATAATTATGTATGATAAACCATGTAACTAGTTGTTAAAAAATTAAACATGTTGTTCGTAGAGGCGGAAGTACATACAAACATATGATGACAATTTCATTATTCTTAAAGAATGTTTTGAGGGTTATATGAATAATATTCCATTATATTAAAAAAAATTGGAACATAAATTGTTATCTTTTCCAAAAATGATGGATAAAAGGTTCATATGGTAAAAGTAGAAAAAACTAAAAAATATGGGATGGAATTATTAAATCCTTATTCAGATGTTTTGGATTGGGTGGCTTCATATTGAACGATTTCATGGACTTTTATAGAAGACCATGGTTTCTATGGGTTCAGTATGGGGTTTATTATAGCCTAGGTAATGTTTGTTTAGAGATAAATGATTTTAATATTTTGATAAATTTATTGGATTTGGTCCCCTTTTATATGTTAGTAGAAATGATTTTTTGGTAAATACTCATACATTTTATGGATATCAAGATTCTATTATAAGAAATATTGAATTAAAAATTGAAATTGTTTGATAAATGATGATAACATATTTATTAAGTCACATTCAAAAATATTTGGTTTGTTTCAAATTTTTAACCACTTTACACCTTCATAATTACTTTTACCATTTATGTTATTATCATTGTAATAATATTGTATCATAAAAGATTTATTTTTGTAAATATAAATAAAAGGAACAGTGTTAAATACTTTAAAAAAATATTCAAAACATAAAAAAATGAATTATATAATTTTTTTATAAATAAAATTAATTAAATAAATATTAATAATATAGATGAAAGATAATTTTTTGAAAATATTGATTTTTGGATTAATAATATACTTAATCTAAAATTATGAATATATATTCTATAAAAAAATATATTTACTTATTTTTAAATAAGTGAGGGTTATGATGCATTAAAAATCATTTAAATAACATATTTTTTCTTATGACTATTTAATTATAATAAAATAATAAATGTATTTTTATTCAAATAAATGATTATTGATGTTTCAAAATAAAATTCTTGTGTCATAAAAATTTATCATAATATTTTTATGAGGATTATTATAGTTTATAAAAATTTATCATTGATATATTATTTTACAAACTCAACTATCTCATTTTTTTATGGTAACGTCATAAATGTGATGGTTTAAAAAAATACATTTCACTATTCACCAAAAATATATTATTTCATAACAATCCAAAAAAATACATAAATAATATTTTCTTCTATGATAAAATAAAATTATATTGTGTAAGAAAATTATATAAAATTTAAATTATAAATTTTAAATGAAAATAATATATATTAAATAATATTAATGTACAGAAAAATATATTTTCAATATGTTATATGTCATAGAAAAAGGTATCAAATTATAATTTTTAAAAATTTATTTATTTAATTTATTATTATTTACTTTCTTATTTTTCCAATAATATTAATCTATTATTTGTAGGATATTTCCACTTCGATGTTCTTAGTGAATGGAGTTTTTGATATCATTCTTATTTTATAGAAAATTATATATAAGAATGTTACGGAACTTCAATATACCACATAATTATGTTTAATCATTATAATTATAATTATTACATAATAATAATAATATCTAATGGGTTATTAAAAATATATGGGACACAATATATAATATCCAGTGAAAATTAAAATATATAAACATTAAAACATATTTTATCCATTGTAATATGAATAACAAAAATATAGGGGTTTTCTCAATCCATTTGAGCCATGATTCTGGATTTATTTTTATTGAAGTAAACAAATTATATATTTTATTCTGAATTTTTTGGATAATACTATTTATAATGATAGACTATAAATGTTTGATATGATATTTTATTCCATTAATCTAATAAATATTGATTCCACTATGTAGTGAGAAGAAATATGTTTAATAAAAACAAATTAAATTTTATATATGAATAAAACATATACATGATCAAATAATACACCTACGAACCTTAAATAACATTAATTTAACAAATATAAAATCATATTAAATTTTTAATTTTTAAAAATTAATTATGAATGAAAATATACATGGTATAAGAAATTTGGGATGTTGGATATATTGAATAAATATAACTATCTCCACATAATTATCAGTACCCACATAAATGAAAGTTTATTCCTACTATATTTGTTATTCACATATTATTGTATTCTTTTTTATATTATTTGTCAATTTAACCCCATTGATTAGCATAATGATTATTATAGTATCCAAATTAATCATAGAAAATACATCCAATTTCTAATACTTCATTGGGAAGAAGATTAATTTCCAGAATCATGTTAACTAAATTCCTCATTTTTTACTATCATTTTGTTTCATGATTATGAAATTTATAAGAAACATAACATCATATAAATCATTTATAATATTTAAATTTTTGAATCATCCAATATTTTGTACACATTGGCTACTGAATATTCATTCCTTCATCCTCACCACAACCTGAATTTATATGACACTCCATACTTCTCCTCATTGGATTATTTTGGGAGCTATACTATGTCATGGTTCTAATTGTAAATCGTGGTAGCTGGTTAAGAATAAAAAAATGTTTCAAACTCCATATGTTATCCCATTTGATTTATTTTGGTAAAATCTATGCATTGTCCAAGGAATCTGTTGTTAACTTTATATTTTCTATTTTCAATAATGACTAAAAAAGAGATTAATATAAACAATGAAATACTATAATGATAATGTAATTATAATATATTATATCATTAAAAACATTACTATTAAATGTATTAATCTGTAAAATCATCTTAGTTTATTTCAATACAACACATAAAACTGATGGTTCAAAATAGGTTTTCATATGTTTTATTATCCCACACTCATTTAACTTACTCGTTGATTTAATAAAACCCTCATAATGAGTCAGAAATAGTATGTTATTGACCAAACCAGATTATCCAAATGTATTGATTCTGGTGTGCAGTTAGACATTTTTTTATATGATTATGATTAATATAATAATCATGATACACCTTTATGGGTTATTAAAACAACATACATCTATTCTAGATCCCATATAAAAATTTAGTATAATGGGAAATATGTTATTCAATTTAAGAACATACAATATCTACAACACAAATTTTAATGTTGTTATCTCAAAATATAATTTTTTTATACTTGTTCCTATGGTTATTCAGTAATTATATATTATACCGGTCACTAGAAATATGTAATCTAAATTAGGAAAATACAGAAAAAATAATTTGAAACAAATAAAAAAACCCAAGATAAGAAAGTATTTATTTTACATCAATTCAATAATTTAAACATTACATCTAATTATAGTTTCACTTGTATAAGGGCATTATTTCATTTTTATTATCTATGAACCAATTACATAGGAAATCTATTTTGGAAAAAAAATATTAATAAATAAATTAAATAATAATTATTTAAACCACATTATATAATATACCAATCTTATAATTATAATTATAATATGGGAAAGGAAAACATATGCAATGGATGGGATAAAATTTTTAGTTTGGGAAGACATATAAACATGATTAAATGGTTTAGATAATAACAATATGTTAAAAAATGTGTATAACGAAATTGGTTTTTTAAATAACATTAAATAATAATATTAGTTGATAAAATTTGAATTAATTATATGTAATCTCAAAAGGTAAAACATATACAATGAATTAAGATTATGAGATTAGAATTTAAAAATGGAATGGTTAAATAACACTTTAGATAAATAATGGTAAAACCACAACTAAAAACCTCAATAGAGTGTATAATTAAATATTGAAAGTAAAAGGGGCCCAAATACATCCCCATAGAAATTAAAAGTATACGTAAAAGGAAAAAATATCTCATGAGGTCGCCCGCCTAGGATCCTACCTACATGGTGGGTACAACTCTTCTATGTGGCTCTCCACATCAACCAATCACCACCATACATAGTCATTTCCTATATCCCTGAATCTCTATCAAGGATGATCATCGTCTGAATAAGACAGAACAAGGTTTTGGCAATGCATGTATAGGGATGACTATAACATTACTCCAATAAGACCCCCATGACCCCCAAATTTCACTGTGAAATCCACAATGCAATAACCACAAAGCATGATATCAATCACAACAGATAAGAAAAAGATAGCTTGAAATGCCCCGACCCCAGTTACCAAGAGTTGGTGCACTGTTAAATAACATTGGAAGGATACAAGTAATCATGTCTTGAAAGACCGATCAATTTAGTACCCTTGGATGTAGTAAATAAACTGATAAGTTTTACATAAAAACCTGAAATAAAGACATCAACAACATTTCACCCATTTTTAAACACACATATATCCTTATCCTATCCCATCAGGTCAACCATAAAATAATTTTTCACATCTTGAGAAAAATAAAACATATAAAGGGGTGAGCACAGATTCTCCGTAAGGATAACAATTTAGCAAAAACGTTCATAAATAAGAATAAACATTTAAGGAAATGTATAAGACTAAAAAAGACTTTTTATCTTAAAAATAAATATAATATGGAAAAGATAAATTCAAATAATGAAATTTTCTAATTCCCATTGAAATTCTACTAGTAGAATAATCACATTCAATATCAACAACTACATTCATAATGATGGAATGCATAATGATAGACTTCATAACCACATAGTCATGGACATGATCCAATAATACAAATATGATTTTTTATGGCCATTTCCCTAGACACTATTTTGTCTCATGAGACCAACCGATGCATCATGGAGCTATAGCGGGCTCCACCAGTTACGTACTATGTTTAATGCATTCCTCATATGAAATGCATGAAACATATCATAAACATTAATATTAAAACTAGCATACAGAAATGTCAATACATTATCCATAAACCATGATTGGTATAATAATAACACATCCACAGTAAAATATATCACCAAACCCTCAATATAGGATGAAATATTTGTATCATAATAAACCAACCACAATAGTAAATAATATCCCATTAAGTATGTTGACATAGTTTAAAATGATCAGAAATTTATTTTAGAGAAATATCATTTTTTCATGAAAACAATTAAAAGTATCACAATATATCAAGAAGCTTTTTAAAAAATATATTTGGGTTAATGTGTCGCATAATAAATTGAAACATTTATAGGAATTTCAATTTAAAACATTAATGTCCATATTAATAATACTTTTAAAACATTTTTTAAACATGGACATTAATGTTTAGGATTTATAAGATAAATTTTTATAAAATTTAAAATGATATTTTAAATAGAGTTCCTATCCAAATGAGAGATACTTGAATACAAATATTTGAGGTAATAAAAAGATTATATTATCATGTGAATAATGGGATTCATGATATACTATTTCAAAGTACAATATATACCGCAAATAAAAGTGAGTTGTAGTATAATAACAATAATGTCTCAATGGAATGTATGTTGAAATTATTTACTTTATATAGAATGTATCCTTCTGATAAGGATAAATAAACCCCATAATTATGTGTGAAAAATATAAATACCCTCAATATGATTGGATATTAAGTGTAAATAAATCAGATTATATTCACACATATTCTTCTAAAAACAACACCAATGACATGGGTGTTAAAATCAATGAATATAAATTGAGTTAAAATTACTATTTCCAAGTTTATACGGATTAATTTAGAAATTATAAATGGATTTATTATGCATATAAAAAGTATATTCACACAAAATTTAGTGTACATTTATACATAAGTAATTAAATAGTGATATCAAACACAATCTTGGAATAAAGTAATCATGGATGTTTGCGTAAAACAGAATGATTGGAAAATAAAATTTGAAATTCCCTTACTGATTATGTAACATAAGAAACATACACCCCATGATAGAATGATCATCCAATTATGATGTAAATCAACATAAATTAAATCATATTACACAAACCATACAATCTAGGGTAGTAAATACACCACACAAAAAGTAGTAGTGGAAAATATAGCATGAATCTCACGAGAATAGAAGTGAGATGGAAAACACTTACCACGTTGTAATCAATCGAGTATGATGACCAAAAGATAATAAAAACCAAATGAGTCACATAATACCATGAAATAATCATGATAATATACATCAAATGGTAGTACACAATACACCACGTGCATGAAATAAGTGGTGAATAATGGAATTCTCACTGAATTAGAT
This sequence comes from Viscum album, assembly GCA_963277665.1. Lineage (NCBI taxonomy): Eukaryota > Viridiplantae > Streptophyta > Magnoliopsida > Santalales > Viscaceae > Viscum > Viscum album. The sequence goes on from OY728129.1 coordinate 8,157,137, forward strand.
GTGAGATAAGAAATCTCTTACCTTGTACTTTTCCATGGTCGATATTAAGTTAAACTAATGTATAATGGTTAAATAATTGTTATTAAATTATAAAAGAACCATATACATTAATATAATATCATATATGATCTTTTAATTTTGATTTGTTAATGATATTTCAGTAGTATCATCGTTTCAGATGTTAACTGATTCATTTAACTTAATATAAATTGTTATGTATGTAATGTTTGTTATGTATAGGATGTATCTTATTCATATTATTAATCTTATTATATATTTAAAAACATTTTTTTAATCATCAAATGAAAATTAGTCTTGAATGAAGACGATGGGGAATAAATCTCATCGCGTTCGTGGAGACGACATTCCGTACATACGCATGAGGGACAATATCATTTTTTTTAATATTAAAATAGTATATAATTGGAAGCTATATAATATAAAGAATCGTTATCATGTTATATTTATTTTTAAAATAAATTATAATAATTATTATACCCATCCAAATGATGATGTGTTTGAATAACATACTACACCGCGATTTGGAAACGGTAATTTGTACTTACATATATATAGAGACTTTATCATTTAAAAGATGGATAGAATAATGAATTGGGTTGTAAAATTATTATAATAACATCACAATATATATACGATACTGGATTTATTATTTTAGAATGGAAACAACAATGAATGTGTCAGTGGAAGAAGAAAAGAACTTGAAAGAGGTGATGAAATATTACCTCTTCTTCGGGTTATTCTTTTTGACATGATCAAAAGGGCTCCATAAGTTGACTTTATGACTAATGGAATGACAATAGGATAATGGGAGGACTGTTGGGAGGATATTTCATTAGGGTTTGGCCAGTTCAAATGACTTTGAAGGTTTTAATTTGAGATAAGGGAATGTTCCGTTTTATAAGATAGGTGAGAGCCACCTTAGGAAATGATTGAAATCTTATTTTATAATAAAATCATTTTCGTTTTATATGTGCTCTTAAATGAATTATTTAATGTCTAATGTGAGTATGGGTCGAAAACATCTCAAAAAATAGGTTTCAGACAGGTTTGGGTCACTGTATTAATCTTATCATTTATTTTTAACTCTTAGTTATATACTTTGACATTTAGCATGGCTTTATGAATATTTATATTATATGGTTAATAAACATACTATAGACTTACAAGACAAACCCAAGTTGGTCATTAATGGTACACCTATAATTATATAAGACCTTTGGCTGAACCATATATTTTTAGGTTTTTTATATCAACCAATAATAATGTATTTGTTTTAAAAACTCATTTATGTCAATTTTGACATTATTTAATAATTGATTTTTGATAAAGTCCGAAAAAATTTATTAATAAGAAAAAAATACATTTAATCAACCCTGACATGTAATATTAACCTATAAAATTGATGTAATTCATTTAATGTCTCCAATTAGATTTATCTGGATATTTATATTATCAATTATTTTAATCTGTCAGTAATATAGTATTCAATGCATCATCAATGTGCAAAAAATAAATTTAATTATATAATATCTAAAAAATTATAAATAAAATACCATCATGTAAGAAATTTATATATATTTTAAATGAATATTTATAGTCTAATTTATCTTTTGTGTATCCCTATATTAAAAATGGATTAGTTATTTAGAATTGAATTATACACTTTCAACTCTTCTTTGAATTAAATAATAGTAATTATCCTAATCTAACACAAGTGTACATAATGGATAATATTTTATCCTTAAGGTTGTTTTTTATTTGAATTACACTTATCCAATATAATTAGATTATTTTTTAGTGTAATAATAAAATTATTTTTACCAGTAATTACCCTACTTACTTTTAGTCGTAATAAATTATTGTAAAACGTTACTATTCACCAAAAATTATCTTCTACATATAGAAACTCATTTACAAACTGATATCAACCGTGTCTCTCAGATTTTGTAAATTCAACTCACAGATATGGTAAAATTAAGTTTTATACAAATTTTCAAATGCTCAAGGAGGTTGGTAAAAGATGATAAAAAGTTCGATAAAATTTTATATATCGAAACTTATTATAAAAGGAATCCAATGAATTAAATTGAAAATATATTGTTATTATGTATATATTTTGACTTAAAATAAATTAAAATAAAATATCTATTTATTTAAATAAAAAATCAATATTAACCAATAACGCAGTGTGTTTTCACTATACATAAAAAATTGAATGTTTTCAGAAAATTACCAAAAAATTACCCTAATATAATTTTGATATTATGAATTAAAAAATGAAGTATAATTTACTAAATTAAAAACATATAAGTTGCATTAATTAATTTAAAATTCATTCCCATTGTCAAAAAAAATCAGGTTTTTTATAAAAGTAAAAATTATCAAAAGGTTGACATGTGATTATGCCAAATTTAAATGTGAAATTACATATAATTTCCTTAATTGTATTAAATGATGAAAATATAATATAATTATAATTCCAATCCATTGAAATGTATAATTTATCACTATAAATTATTTCTATTAAAAATGTTGTTTTCAATTCAAATTTATTATTTTTCAGTATTCATCGAAATATAAATGTTATCAGAGAAATACTATAAATTTATCCAAAATAAATTTTTATGTCCCAATTCCAATGATGATTTTAATTACATTAAAATGAATATATAAATGTGGAAAATATTTATTTTAAAAATGGATTTCTATTAAATGGTGGTAATATTACATTTTTTTAAAAAATAATTCTTTTATCTAAAAAATGAATTTTTACTTAAATTATGTTTAATGAAATCATAATATGGATTATAAAATTATATAGAGTATATAAAATTTTAAATTCAGTTAATACTATTCATAACCTCATTTGATTTTATAATTTGGAAAGTCATAGTGTGCATGAACATAGTGTTTCCTTTAGCACAAGATATTTAATTTAAAGAAAATAACTTAATATGATATCATGGGGTGTTACATTATTCCCACCTTTGGGAAATTTCATCCTCTCATTTTTAAAATTGGTCTTGGGAACTTCATTAAAAGTCCCACATCAGAAAAAGAGTAAATAAAACTATCACTTTAAAAGAAATAAAGAGAAGTACAAAGGTTACCCAAGATAACCCATACTAATATTCCATTTAGGAAAACATTGATATAGATGATAATGTAAGTGTCATGTTCTGGTAGAGAGTGCGAGAAAACAATATGAGGGAATGTTAACAACAAGAAATCCACAATCATGTGATGTGATAAATGGTTATCAGATTCCTAGTAGGGAAAAAAACACATAATGTTTTTTTATGTTCCATTTCATAAATTTGATGAATATATTTATGAGATTGACTAAGAACATAAAGAGATATACTTACTTTTTAATTATATTTTCATCATTTAATAAAATTCTACCACAGACTCATAGTTTTTTTCAAATGATGGGTATTCAAGAATACATGGTCACACCTAAAGCTCAAAAATAAACTTCTATATAAACACATAATCTACAATGGATAAAATATTTATATTTACCTTTTCATTAGAGATATACCAAAAAAAGATGGTTACTACAAGAACAGATGATCCCCAAAGAAGTTAATCCTTCCGAGAAAGAAATACTAATATTAATTTTCAAAATTAAAGAAGAAATACACAATGTTTAATAAGTACCATTTAATAAACAAATTTCATTAAAATTATTTAATATAATCCAAAAAATATTGAAACCCAAAACATAGAGTAATTTGATTGTATAGTATTCCACATTAAATTTTATCTCCAAATAACATCGACTACTCTTAACGTCACATACCTAAATGTAATTAACCTAATCACATATTCTCTATGATAGGTTAATCATTTCTCTAAATAAACCAAATTGCTATAAATACACAATAAAAACATAGATAAAAAACCACCATTACAGGAGACTCATTTTGGGCCACTTTCTTTATAGCTCGTTATGGAGAACATGGGATGATTTTGGAGGTTTTAATACCTCCTCGTACTGGTCTTTCGAGACGTATGTTCTCATGATTGAATGATTTAAAGTAATCGATAAGATGGATTATTGGGAAGGGCGACATCCGCCTCTGGAAGGATAATTGGGGGGGGGGGTGGGAAGTTGTAATTCCCTGTGTGCCCCAAGCCGGATATGACTTTCATAGAATATTGTAGTTTTCTATTCTTTATTCAATCGGTTCTGTCGCAGGAGAAGTTGAAAATCCTTGGGGAGGTTACATTGAACACAAAGGAGGACAAATGATTTTTCGTGGGTTCATGTTTGGGAATGTTATTGTCATGGTATTATAGGAGACAACATCATGGCGAGTTGAGGTTGGATGCGTGGATACTAAAGTACTGGTGTAATTAGATTCCAATAAAGATGAATTTTCGACTTTGGCGTATCATTAATAGAGCTCTTCCAATGGAGGAAAATATCCAGAGTAAGGGAGTGCACTTGGCCTCGCGGTGCCATTGCTGTGACATCCCGCAGAATGAAAATGTGGTTCATCTGTTTTTTCAGAGTGATTAGGACAGAGTTCATTGTCCTAGCTTCCTCCCTCTTATGAGTTTACCTGCTGGTTACACCTCTCTTCATGACTTTCTGTATGCCTGGATCAATGGATCTGATTCCATCGTATGCAAGGAGCGGTGCGTTATAATCTCCTCTATTGGATAGATTATCTAGGAAGCGAGGAATCAGTCTCGGATGGGTGACCAGATCTCTACTTGTTACCTATAGGACCAGATTAAGTCTCTCTTGGTCAAGGTGGGTTCTCTTTTGAGAGGGAGTGCTCATATCCTTGGTTCCATTACTCAATAATGATTCACCTATGTGCGGCCGGCTGGAAGTCATGTGGGTCAAATGGTGGCCGTCCTATCAAGCTTTAACGAAGAACATTGATGGATCACTGATTTCAAGGATCATGAGAGGTGGAGGGTTGTTACATGACTCAAGTGGTTTGTTCATGATCACCTTCAGTTCATATTTTGGGCCAGGAATTTCTTTGGATGCTTAGGCGAGGGCTCTTTTGGCAGGAATTCAAGTGTGTCGGAGGGCAGGATTTCGGGTGGATGAAGTGGAAATAGATTCTGATGTTTTGGTTTGTGCGGTGCGAGGAAGGTACGATCCTCCATGGGAGTTGGCTTATGTTCTTCATAACTGTGTACTTGATACGGATCATGGGAGGAGAATTCAGAATTGTTTGAGGGAGGAAAATTTTGTGGCATATGCATCTTCCCGATGGTCAAGCTCAGAGGAGGAGCTTATTGTTTATTCTTGTATTGGTTCCCTCCCTGCGGGGTGTTACACTTTTGTTTAAGGGGAAGAGCTCAGTTTTCATCACATCCGTCCTCCATGAGGCTATTTTTTGGGGTGGTGTTTGATCACCCTAATTTTATAATAAAAATAATGTTTCAGTCAGTCAGAAATCCCACAGTATTCTATATTCCTTAGGCATATAGCATTCCCAATAGAGAGAACGTCTTCCAAAATTAAATTTATCCATTAATTAGCAAATCATATTATTATACTAAGTATATTCATTTTATAAGACTTAAGATCCAAAATATACTTATTATTCTTCAATAAAATCATTTATCAAAAAATAATTAGTCACAAAAACTAGGGAATTTACGTAGTCTGGTGGTTGGTAATAAATCCAAATCGCACTCTGGTTGGGGGTTTGATTCCCACAGCTTCTTCCGACGTGATGGGTTGCCACACAGTCTATGTGTTGACCTTTTTCAAAAACTATATTTTATAAAATTCCCAAAAGTAGACATATTTCTCAAAATAAAAACAACATAATATCATCAAAAATGTTATCTCATAACTCACATTTTCATGAAAAAATTTAATAACATGTAAGTTCCTCAAATTCAAAGATCATATATACCAAAATGGTTATTTATATCTATATCAACAATAGAATATACAATGCTTCCTAAAATAGAATTTTCATATAACAAGCTACAGGGTAACATATACAAGAGAAAAGATATTCAAATTAATCCCATAAACAAAGAGCACTAATACTTTTAAACATTTCACCATCCATTTATTTCCCAATTTGTTTTTCTTTGAGCAAGAGGATACCCTATAGAATAGGTAATTCTCTCGTGTAATGCCCAAGTCCCCTACATTTATAGAAAATGACAATAAATAGAATCTTGGGATAATTTTTTATTTTCTTCCATATTAGTCTTCATTTTCCTTGACAATTCTTTACTTTATGTACTTCTTTCCCACACATAAATCATTTCATTTTCCATTGAGACACATCCCAAGGACTTTCTTTTCAAATTTTTTGCATGATGGAAATTGATCTTTCTTTTTTCCACGGTCTCCACTGCTATAGCTGTTATCATTCACCACATTTCTCTTCATTTTTGTGTTTGGGAGTTGGTTAATATATATGTTGATGATCATATTTTTAGAAATCTAATTCAGCATGAACATGATATCTTTTACACATATCAACATTCCATTTCGTTGCTCATTTCCACTGCCCTAACCAACTTGTACATCATGTTCAATGATACTATGACTTCCTTGAAATCCATCAATTAACTAACATAAGAATGTATATTGTGAGCCATAAAATCATTTATAGAATATCATAAAACCTTATTTTAAATCTAAAACATCTTATTATTAACAAAGGTTGTTTATTCCCATCTTATATTAAAATCCTTCAAATCAGTTTTTAATGAAAATGTGAAATATCCTATGCATATCCCCCAGGAGTGTCGTAAATAAAAGTGTAGCAAAGCCCATTTTAGTGTACCAAGATACCCCCGGTCATGCCCAAAACTCCTTGTTGTAGTTTTCACTCCTAGGTAAATCTGTGCCAGAGCTCCCTTTACTTACTCATATCCAGACAGGGATGTACTGCATTGAAAACCCACATAAAGTTTACATTACTAAAATTTTTGGATGTTCTTCTATATTATTTCTTCATGGTCTATAATAGGGATGTGTCTTCTAATAATAGTTTTTCTAAATCTACCTTCCACTATTTGTACTTAACATCCTCTAATATCAACTGGAATTCCCCGACCCCAGTCACCCAGGATCATTGCATTATTATATAACCTTGTTATGATACAAGGAATCATGTCTCGAAAGACCGATCAGTTTGGTATCCTTGGATTTACTAGATACACTCATAAGTTTAACATTACATCATGAAATAAAAACATCAGCAACATTTTGACCCCTTTTTAAACACACTATTATCCTTTGTCTATCCTTACAAGTCAACCATAAAATAATTTTTCGCATCATGGGAAAATTAATTCATAGAATGGTTTGAGCCCAGATGCTCATTAAAGATAACAATGTGGTGGAAACATTCATAAATAAGCACAATATTTTAATGCAATGCATAAGACTAAAACAAATGACTTTTAAACCTAAACAACAACAAAATATGGAAAATATAAAATCATCTAATTACATTTACATAATCCCATGGATATTCTACTAGTATAATTATCACATGAAATATCAATAGCTACTTTCATAATGATGGAATGCATAATTCCAGACATCAAAACCACATAGTCAATGCCTTCTTCTAAGACTACAAATAATATTTTTTCACGGCCTTATACCAAGATTCTGGTATGTCTCATGAGACCTATTTATGCATCAAGGAGTTATAGCAGCCTCAACCCATCACTTACTATGTCCAATGCATTCTTAATATGAAAACTTTGAAATATATCATAAACATTTATATTAAAAATAGCTTACAAAATGTCAATACTTTGTCCACAAATTCAGAATGGTACAAAAATAACACATCGACAGTCAAATATATCACAAAAATTTCAATATAATATGACATTTTTTTATCATAATAATCCAACCTTGATCAGGAATATTATCCCATAATGGATGTTAACATTGTTGAAAATGAGCAGTAAAAATCCTTGAGAGAAATTTCCCTTTTTCATGAAAATGTTTAAAAGTCTCATAGTTTATCAAGAAGCTTTCTAAAATAGATTTCTGAATCAAAGTGTCCCATACCAAATAGAATACATTAAAAGGAATTTAAATTTTAATACATTAGTTTCCATATAAATAATACCTCAAAACCATTTTGTAAACATGAACATTAATGAGAATGATTTAGAAGAATAAAATTTTAAAACATTTAAAATGATATTTTAGTTAGAGATCATAACAAAATGAGATATTCTTGAATACAAATAATTGAGATAATAAAAACATTATAATATCATGATTATAATGCTATTAATGATATACTATGTAAATTTACAGTATATAACCTAAATAAAATTGAATTGGCGCATAACAACAAAGAACTCTCAATGGAACGTAAGTTGAGATGTTTTCCTTTATAAAAACCATATCTTCAGGTTATGGATAAATCAATGAAATAATTATATGTGAAAAAAACAAATACATTCAATATTATTGGATATTTAGTGTGAATAAATCAGAGGATATCCACACATATTCTTAAAAAAAACAACACCAATGAAATGGATGTTTAACTCATTGAAGATAAATAGAGTTAAAATTAATCTTATTAAGTTTATACTGATGAATTGAGAATTTATTAATGGAATTATTATGTCTATAAAATTTATATCCACAAAAAAGGAGTGGAAATTTCTAAATAACTAATTATTTATTTATTTCACAAATAATCATGGATAAAAGTAATCAATGATGTTTTTGTAAAACCAAATGAGTGGAAATTGAAATTTAAAATTCCCTTACCGATTTAGTGACTTAAGAAACATACACCCAATGAAATATTGATCATCCAATGATGATGTAAATACCCATAAATTAAATTATATTCCACAAACCATACCATAATTGGCAGAAAATACACAACACAAAAGGTAATAGTGGAAAATATAGAATGAATCTCACGGGAATAAAAGTGAGATGAAAACCCATTACGACATTTTAATCAATTGATCCGTATGAAAAAAAGTTAATAACCACAAAATTAATCACATAATACCATGAAACTAAATATAATAATGATAATATTTAACAAATGGAAGTACACAATACACCATATGCACGAAATAAGTGGCGAACAATGGAATTCTCACAGAATTTAAAGTTAGATAAGAAATCCCTTACCTTGTACTTTTCCTTGGTCAACGGTAGGTTAAACACCTTTATAATGGTAAAATAATTGTTACTAAATTATAATAGAACCATATACATTAATATTATATAATATATGATCTTCTAATAACGATTTGTTAATGATATTTTAGTAGTATCATCGTTTTGGGTGTTAACTGATCCGTTTTCCATTATATGATTTGTTACGTATGTAATGTTTGTTATGGATATGATGTATCTTATTCATATTCATAATAATATTATGATTTTCAAAATATTATTTTAAAACATAAAATGAAAATTAGTCTTGATTGGATTCGATGGGGAATGAATCTAATCGCATTCCTGGAGACGGTAATCTGTTCGTACGCACGAGCGAAAAATATCATTTTTTTAATATGAAAATAGTATTAAATTTAATGTTATATCATATAAATAATTATTATCATGTTATACATATTATTTTTATAATTTATATTCATTATTATACCCATTCAAATGATGAAGTGTTTCAATAACAAACAACACCATGACGTGGATATAGTAATCCATACATATATAGGTATGGTGACTTTGTCATTTATAGGATGGATAGAATAATGAATAGGGTTGTACCATTATTATAATAACATCACAATATATATAAGATACTTAATATATTATTTTATAATTTAAACAACAAATAAATAGAATGTGGAAGAAGAAAATAACTTGAAAGAGGTGATAAAATATTTACCTCTTATTCAGGTTCCTTTTGATTTGATCAAAAGGTATCTTTAAGATGGCTTTATGACTAAATTAAGGGCTCAAATACGAAGGTAGGATAGTTGGTAGGATATTTTGGTAGGGTTGGCTACGCCAAATGGCTTTGATGGTGTGAATTTGAGAGAAGAGGAAGTACCCTTTATAAGAGGGGTGAGGGGAACCTTAAGAAATTATTGAAATATTATTTTATAATAAAATCATTTTCGGTTTATAATGGTAACGAAAGGAATTACTTAAAGGATAATGTTTGTATGGGTCGAAACCTTTCAATTAATAGGATTTATATAGGATTGAGTCACTATATTAATCTTATCTATTAGATTTATCTTTTAGTTAAAAACATTGACATTTACCGTGTATATTGGTATTTTAAAATTTTATGGTTCATATAATTACTAAAAATTTCCAAAAGAACCCCATGTGGTTCATTTATGATACATATATCATTATATAAGTCTTTTTTTAGAACCATAAATTTTTATGATTATTCTATCAACCAATAATATTTTATTTTTAAAAAATATCATTTGTGTCAATTTTGACATTATTTAATAATTTATTTTTGTTAAATTCATAATAAATTTATTACATAAAAAAATACATTTAATCAACACTAACATGTCATATTTAGATAAAAAATGCGTGAAATTTATTAAAAGTCTCCAATTATATTTATTTGGAAATTTATAATATCAAATATTTTAATCATTCATTAAAATGGTAATTACTGCATCATCATTGTGTCATTAATAAATATATTTATTTAATATATAAAATTTAAAAATAAAATACAATTATGTAGGAATTATATTTATATTTATAATTAATATTTATATTAAAATTTATCTTATGTTTATCCCTATATTAAAAATGGTTAAGAATTTAAACTTTAAATTTAACACTTTCAACTATTCTTTGAAATAAACAATAGAAAATGTATTAATATAAATGAAGTGGAGCTAAAAGATCATATTTTCTTCCAAATATAATTTTTGGTCAAATTACACTTATCCAATAGAATTAGTAAATGTTTTATGGAAATAATAATATTAATTTTACCCTTAATTACCCTGTTTACTTTTAACTGTTGTAAATAAAAGTAAAAAAGTAACTATTCATAAAAAAATTATTTTCATCTTATTGAACCATATTTTACATATTTATATCAACTGTGTCTCTTAGATTTTTGAAATTCTACCCACATAAGTGGTAAAATTATGTTTTACACAAATTTTTATATTCTTATAAGAGGTGGGTAAAGGCGATAAGAAGTTCAATAAAATTTTATATATATTAAGTTATTATAAATTGAATCCAATGGATTATGTTGAACATATATAGATAATATTTATATTTTTTGACCAAAAATAAATTAAAATAAAATATCTAATCGTTTATATAAAATTTCTATTTTAACTAATAATGCATTTTTTTCACTATTCCTCAAAAAATGAATGTTTTCGGAAAAATACAAAAAATTTACCCAAAGATAATATTGATATTATAAATAAAAAATTATTTCTATTTTACCAAATTAAAAACATAGATGTTGCATTAATTAATTGACAAATAATTCCCGTTGTTAAAAATATAAAAGATGGTTTTTAAAAAGTAAAAACTATTAAAAGATTGACATGTTTCTATGTCTAATTTAAATGTGAAATTACTTATAATGAACTACATTGTATTAAGTGATAAAAATATATTCTAATTATGCTTCAAAACCAATCAAATAAATAACATAACACTATATATTTTCAGATTAAAAATGTTGTTTTCATATAAATTTAGTATTTTTCAGTATTCATCACAATATGAATGTTATTAGAAAAGTACCAAAAATTAATACAAAATAAATTTTTATATTCCGATTATAATGAAGAATTTAATTTCCTTAAATTTAATATATAAAATTGTCAAATATTAGTATTAAAAAGGGTTTTCTATTAAAAAGTGTTAAAATTATATTTTTAGAAAAATACTTCTATTACCCGATAAAATGAATTTGTTATTATATTATGTTTAAAAAAACATAATATGGATTCTAAAAATATATAGAGTATATAAGATTCCAAATTCAGTTAAGACTATTCATTACCACTTTTGAAGTAATAGTTTGGTACATCATGTTGTGCTCTAACTTAGTGTTACGTATAGCGCAAGCTATTGAATTAAAAGAAAATAACATTCTAAGGAATACTGGGGTGTTAAACAGCTCACACAAGATATAACTTGTGTTAATATGTTCAGATGATTATACATAAAGCTGGATCATCATTTTCTATCAAGAGGCTCTTCTACAAACCCATATATGATCAGTATGTGCCGACCCACATAAGATCATTGAACGCTGACCCACACAGTATCTAACCCACAATGGATCGATAGGAGCAGACCCACACTAGATCTCTGAGGGCTAACCAACACTGGATCTGACCAACAGAGGATCGGTATGCACTAACCTACATATGATTACTGAGTGATGACCTGCACATGATCTGGCCCAGACATGATAAGTATGGGAGGACCCACACAAGATCATTGAGCAATAAACCACATAGGATCTCCCATCATTCTCCACGTCATATCCATCCACTGGATTCCTGCATAGAGCACGCTTGATTCTAAGTGGATTTGCTTCTCATGTAATTGGTCAAACTATAACCACCACTATGTCCTATGCATAAATAACATAATAAATTCCTACATCACAAGAGTTCCAATGCAATAGGTGGTGCATCATTTGATTCCTTGTTCTATATGTTAAATTCATTTTAATGATGGAGGATCGATTATATTTGATTTTGATATAACTTGGATACACTAAAATAGACTCTTAAAACCCATGTGCAGAACGTCAAAACGACCAACTCATTATAAGTGTTCCGGTACCACATATGGTTTATTAAATAGACATCTGGATTCTGAGATATTCTCATTTAATCATAACTGGGCTGGAAAGGGTCTACATATAGTCCAACCTGGTCAGACCGAAACGAACATGTCCACAGGGCTTGTCCCAGTTTGGATGGGCCCAGTCTAACCTGTTGGACATCTTGTTCGGCCTACTGGATGCGGTCCAGTCTTAGTGGTCCGTGACTGTTGCATGGACCACCAAGCTGGGTTCGGACATGTAGTTGGGCGCGTCCCCATGCTGGGTGACAATCCACTCCCCTTCCAAATGTCCAAGCCATTCAAGCTTCATCAATTAGGTTCATCAGTTGGCACCACTTCACTGGGGTGGTCTGCTGGACCAGTCCCTTGCGGAACCCAAGAACTATAGGTCTGCCCTCTACCACAACTCAAAGTCAGTGTCCTCCTCCAGGGTGCACCACAGAACTGCACCACCAAGCTCCATCGTGACCAGATCTAGTTAACTGCCCCTTCGACCGCTGTAGAACTGTCGAGTGCCACCACCTTCTCACGGTAAAAGGTTTCTAGACGCTACCTCTGACGGTCATCTATGCCATCATGACGATGATTTTTTTGCGGGCCACCGGTTAAGATCTAGTTGTCCTATTATGTTCTCGTCTACAACTACGGGCATCCTAGGATGACTCATATACTGTGAAACCCTTGGTTTCACTGTGATGCAATATTTTCTGGTCACCTAGGTAGAACACAACCAATACTGAGATTAGATGAGTGTATGTGCCATGTTCATTCAGGTGGCACCCTCTGCAGTATCATTATAACAGGGAATAAATTCTAATGTCAAAAATAGTTGAATAATTATAATAATATTTGAATAAAACCTCTACCTCGAACACATTGGTAAATGGGGAAGATGAGGAATACGAGTTCATGTTCTTTTCTTGTTCATTAGCATTCTTCAAACTCTGCATTGAATCCTCTATGTTTTCAATGATATGTTCTATGTTATAGGATGTCATTTCAGACACTTCACTGAATGTTCCTCTCAAGAGGGAACAAGAACCATGTCCCATCCTTGTTTAAATAAGTTAAAATAGGATATTAAATCACCACACAATTAATGACATTCATTAAAGAATTCTGTTAATTAACCCATTATGCTCTCGAAATTTTGGTTATAAATGAAATTATAATAGGACGTTAAATGGTTTGACAACCCAGCAATCCTTCCACCATCCCTCATTAGATACAAATACAGAAATAAAATAACTCATTCTATTATTTTATTATTATTATTATTTGAATGTCCAAAAAATAACTTTTTCATCCGACCCTGGTCGATCAACGTTATACATCTTCTAAGAGAATTTCAGTGCATTGAATTCAATGGTGCCCTCAAATTGTTTATCTCAGAACCAGTTTAAAATATATAAAATGATGGTCGAACATTTATTGAACATTCTAAAAAAGGTCAAAATTCAATTCTAGGAACTCTGGGACACAAAATCAAGTGCCTTCAATTTTCAATGACTTGTGATAATCCAAAATAATTTAATATATATATATATATATATATATGTATGAAAATTTCATGTATTTACATTCTCCCCATCATGGGTATGTTTAGCCTTAAAATCCACAAAAAGGGTAAGTAAACTTATAGGGGTACAGAGAACGATTCCAAGCCTCCTGCACCCATGTCCTACCCTGGATATACTTGTGCAGCAATCGAACACGCACCAGAGAAATCAGCCACTATAAAAGGACTACTTCGGTCGAGCATCTATCTCCACTAGGAACTCCCCTAACATCTCCACATCATCAATGTCAATCCCACTCCAGTCGATAAAGTGATATTGATCAAGCATGTAGCTCTTCAATGTTGACACATGGAAAACATCATTCACTTTGTGCATCTGTGGGGGAAGATCTAGAGGTTACATCAGCTCACTAATCTACTAAGAATATGGAAAAATCTATTGAACCCCAATGATATCTTATTGCCTCTACAACATCTCCATAATCATAATAGAGGTGAGACATATAAGAAGACATGGAAATTCTCCTTAAACACCAAGGGTCTATGTATCATGTCAACATAAGTCATATTCTAGCTCTGTACAGTCTTAATCCACTCCTATAAAATCTACACCTTTTAATGATATCTCATACCAACTCTAGACTAATAAGATTTGACTCCACTAGGTCTATCCAGCATAGACATGATCTACACTGTCAGTCATAAAATGCCTCAAATGGTGCCATGATGACCGTGAAGTGAAAAATATTGTTTTATGCTAAATCCACTAGGGTCATGTAGTCAGTCCAACTGTGGTCAATATCATTAACACAAGCACAAATCATATCCTGAAGTGTATTTATGGTCTGCTTTATCCAAATATTTTTATGAAGATAAAATAATGCTATTATAGTTGAGGAGTCTTGAATGCCTCCAGTAATCCCTTCCTCAACTAGTATATAAAACAAGCATCATGATCTTATCCAATCATTGAATGAACCCTATGATTTCGTACTCTCTCTTGTAGATAATGGTGTCTGAATCCCTCAACAGATATTTTCTCTCAGATGGGTTTGAAAAGGGACCACATCATGAGTCAGTCAAACATCACCCAGATGGAATTGTGACCCCAGGATGTATGTGGTATCCCTATCATGAAGTCCATAGTGAATCCATACCACATCTACTCTTCCACCTCATATGTCTTAGTAAATCCTAATAGAACCTGGTTCTTTTCCTTCACATAGGACAAGTGAGGGATCTAGAAATGAGATATTCCACTACATTCTTGATCCCTGACCACCAATACCAACTCTAGATGTCCTAGTACATCTTCACCACACAAGGATGTACTGGAAAATAGGATTCATAGAAATCCCTCAACACATACTCTCGTAGTGTCATTTGTACCATGATATGCCTTCTAAAGAGGATATGTGATACCCCATTTAGAAAATCATTTTGGAGCCGGACATGAGGTTATCTAATCTCGTTGGACCTCATAGTCAACATCATCCACATTGTGTATCAATAGTGGGATAATGGAGTGGTGTGTAACTAAAATAGACTGGTGTTAATCATCTCCATCTCTACATCTATAATGCGGCTTGCTGCTCTGATGCCTCACTGATAAACTATAGTCTAGACCTCCTGTTAAGTGCATCTGCCACCGTGTTACCCTTCCTAGGAGTGGACTATCTCAATGTCATACTCTTATAGGTACAATAGACATTGCCTCTATATTAGTGTCAGGTCCTTCTATGAGAATATAAAATTGATACTCTTTTGATTTTACTAGACAATTAATTGTTCATCCATCTTCTTGTGACAATACATCATTAAGGAAAATACAAGTGCGTTTACCTTCGTCTCATGGATTGCATAGTTATTTTCATGACGTCACAATTGTTGTTAGATTTTGGAAATCATCACTCACTCCTACATTAGGAAACATCCAAACCTTCCCCCCAATGCATCACAGTAGACTAAATACCCTAAGCAGTCTTCTGGTAGCCTCAAGATGGCAAAACTCATTAGTCACTACCTCACCTCTAGGAATATTTTTTGGATCCTCTGCATCCACCAGAAAGGATTTCCCATCTTTTTCAAATCATACAAGGGTTCATGCACCCTGGAAAATTAAGGTACAATTCTCCCGTAGAACCTGATCTATCCCCAAAACACCGCATCTCGGTCACAGTCCTGGGTGGCTCCCCTGAAATAATTTCTTATATTTTTTCTCGTTCCATAACAAACTCAATCTATTGAGATAACATTCACCATGAAATTTTATTCCTATATATAGAAAGGTAAATTAAATATCTCTCCATGAAGCTGGTTCTCTAAGAGTGTGTCTAGAACTTTCTATAGATGGGTGGCATGATCACCCTCTGTCATATAGTACACTAAGATATCGTCAGTGAAGACCACCATAATGTGATAAAGGTAAGGTTGGGAGATCCTGTTCATGAGTAATATGAACACATTTAGTCCATTGGTCGTGCTAAAATGCATAACCAAGAACACATAGTGACCATACCAACTAATGAAGGTATTCTTCGGTACATCCTCATACCTTACCCATAGTAGATGATAGGTCGATCTGAGGTCTATCTTTGAAAACCATAGTCATCCATTATACTGGTAGAAGATATCATCAATATTTAGAATTGGATACTTTTTATTCCCAATTACCTTATTCGGTCACCAATAGTCCACACAAACCTAACAATCTTGTCCACATTAATGGTAAACATAATCTGGGCTGACCTAGGAGAAACACTGGGCCTTACAAACCCCTTCCTCTGCAAGTCTTCCAACATTACCATCAACTCATTATTCTCCATGGGAGCCATATGATATGATGGTGTAGATATAGGTGTCATACTAGGGTACATGTAAATGTAGATGTATAACCTTATATGGATTGGTAATCCTAGAACATCACTAGAGAAGACTTCAAAATATTGTTCCTCCAATATAGGATATCTGTTACTCCTCTCATCAATTGTTCTTAGGGTAAAGCTATCCATCTTACGAGTGATTAGCTACACCTTCTTCTTAGAAATTCTATCCTAAGCTCTAATGGATCCCTTATTTTTTTGATGTATAACCTTGTAACATCCACAATGTCACTCCATACATTGATCCTAAATCAATCGATCTGAGCATAGAATGTGGATAGAGAGTCTATACACAAGATGACAACGTAAGGCCTCGACACTACTACTAGGAGTTCTCAATTGAAGATCTCACAACCAAGAGAAAGCTCACATTTCTAGAACGAGTGTGTAATCAGTGAATACTATTTCGTAGGATACTCTAATATTAATAATTGAGCCAGTGGCTATACTAGAATCTTCATGCTCCAAATGAGTGTTGTGGAAATAAAAGTGTGAATGGAACTTGTGTCTATAAGAACAGCAGCTCGGGTGGAGTATACATAGATTTTACATCAAATCTTGTCTAGAGCGCCATGGTTGTAGGCATCAGCTGCATGAATCTGTGCTCATCCATGTCCACCAACCCCATGTGGTTGAGGTGGACCACCTGGACATGGTGTCAGTAGAACCTCATACTATCTCCCACTGCCTACTATGCGACATACTACCCTCCCACGTCTACCAATAGGTGGAAATCCTCACTTGAATATCTACCGCTACCTCAGGGGCCCCTTGACTATCTGTTGATCGTCAGTACAGTGGGTCGGTAGTTGCCAGCCATGTGACCCTATCATCTGCAAGGTAAGAACCTTATTTTTCTCTCCCAAACCCCTCAGTCTCGTGACCTCTAAACCTATGACCCTACATCTTCAAGTCACCCTTCGGAAGGTCATTCCCACTTGGACAATTGCTTCATCTTCCAAGTTCAAGCTGAATAATACTCGACTATGTTTCATCTGGTGGTTTCTCTTCTCATCAGATTTTGTTTAGTTAAGAATCTCTCCACCAAAAGGGCTCCCTCATGAACTACAGCCCGCGTAGAGGATATTGAGCAATATAATATATGATATGATCTTCTATTGGATACACTAATTAAATGTCTTGGCATAAATGAAATGGTCTCATGCCATGATGGTGGAGTTGTGAGAGTGGTTATAGAACCTTTCCAAGTACTGGGCTACAGTCAGGCAACCCTACTGTAAGTGAAGTCTCTCATGAATATGAATAGAGCATAGTGTCAATAGTATGAACTCCACCATAAAGAGTACCTAGAATTACATCAATGTGAGTGTCTCATCCACATGGGTATGGAGCATCAGGATCCAGCATCACACTATTGTGTAGTGGAAGAGGCTAGAAGATAGGATCACCATCTAGTTAATTGGTGTCTCAACCAAATGAAAAACCTATTCCACATCCTCCAACTAGTACTCAACTACCTCTTTGTTTGTATCTCGTCAAATATTTAGTTTCCTCTATCTCTGGAACTCATGCGATGCACTCATTCAAGTTCCCACTTCTCCTGGTGGTGTTGGTGGAATCTTATACCCAAAGGGTAGTGGTGTCGTTGGTACACCTACTGATGGTAATATCATCGTAAGAGGTCCCTACACCGACACCTCCTCACTCTGTGGGCCAACATCATAATCTCTCATTAGAATCCTGGAATGCTATCTACGTGACTTCATCCTAAAAGAAATATGTGTTCCACAATCAATATGTTTTCCCGATTGAGATGACTCACTAAGATAAAGAAAAAAATATTTTACAAACCCAACAAACTATTGTTTTGTGTACCGAGTCAGAAATCCATATTCAGGGTCCTAGTGTAAGGATATGTCTGCCACCCCAAAAACATTGAACTCTTTGAAATGAAACTTGAAATCAAGGCAGTTATTACTATTTCTCCATTGAATACATAGACTCTTACATCTTCTTGTAGAACTGACATCATTGATACCACTTTGTCCCGACCCTTCCCCTGAGGCCCATGTTGATACTAACCCAAGACCACATTCCATAGGCTAGGGGTTGGTAACTAGCACCAGATAAAAATATCCATAAAAAGGGAATCCATTATCTCATAACAAGTACACACAGATATTGGGCACACTGCGCACATGTATAATGCATCAGAAGAAGAAAGGTACAACCACAACTAACAACCTCAACTGAGAGTAAAAGTATGTATGGAAGGTAAATAATGATATAATACAAGATCAAAAAGAAATTTAAGTAAACATATAAGAAAAAATATCTTTTAACATAGCCTTCCAAGGATCCTACTTAAAGGCTTGGTAGAGATCATCAGTGAGGCTCTCCGCGTCAACTGTTCATCTTCGTACACCATCAAGTCTTGGATCCCCGAATCTCAGTCAAGGATTCCCATCTTCTACACAAGACAAAACAATGTGCATGAAAATTGATGAAGGAGTGAGTATAACAATACTCAGTAGGGACCCTGAGACTCTCGAAGGTCTCTCATAATTCGACAAAGGAATAAATGCAAAGCATGTTCTCAGTCACAATGAACAAAGAAAAAGATATGTAACAATAGGTATAGCGTAAGAACAAAAGCACATATAATTATTCATAAATCTAGATTATATTATTTTGTCAAGAGGCTCAGCTACTGAGACAAACAAGATCGGTATCCACTGACTAGAACATGATCACTGAGTGCTAACCAAGATAGAACATGACCCATACAAGATCAACAAACACTTACCCACACAGGATGATTGAGTGCTAAACCACACATGATCGATATATGCTGACCCACAAAGGATCACTGTGCACTAACCAACATATGATCAGTATGACCTGACCCACACTGAATCTCTAAGCACTGACCAATACAGAATCTCCATTCATTCTCTACATCACAATCAGCCACTAGATTCCCACACTTAGCATGCTTGATTCTAGAAGGATTCTCTCCTCAATCCATCGGTCATACCTCAACTACTAAAAAATATAATGAAGAAGTATCCATATAAACTATGATGTCACAAGAGTTCCAACAAAATAGCTGACACATCAATCTGACACCCGATTTGTATGTTATGGGCTTTTTAGTGTCATTGCATTGGTTGGATAAGAGTTCGATCCAACAGGGACATACTCCATCACTATCCCAAAAACCATGTGGAGTATTTGAAAAGGACCGACTCGTCTTACGGGCTTCGGTTCTATAAAAGGTTTGTGAAACAGACCTCCTATTTTGGATATATTCACATTTATGTGTAATAGGGCTGAAAATGGTCCGGGTCTGGTCTGAGCTGGTCAGACCCACCCTCCTTGAAGGGAATGGGCTCTGCCCAATTTGGCTGGGTCAAATCTGGAATTCAAGCCCCTGTCCTACATAATGGTTCATGGTTTCAGATCGGTCCACCCTAATGGGCGCGGCCATTCGGGCCGCCGAACCTCCCGAAACTCTGGTTGGTTGTGGCCCACCAGCTAGGTGTGGGTCACTCCCATCCCTAAAAGTCAAGTTTTCGGGATTCATCAATCAGTGGCTCCAGTTGGCACCACTACACCTAGATTGTTTGCTAGAACAGTCACCTATAGATCCTGTGGACCACAGGTCCACCCTCGGTTGTGGATTGAGGCTGCGATCCTCCCCGTGATGCACAACCCATCTCCAATACAGCCAGCACTGGCCCGCCACCAACTTTGTCTGTCGCGACACCATTTGGTGGAGCCACCTTCTCGAGCCCAGCAGTTAACGTTCACTTCCTCCTCCGATCACCGACGCCACCATGTCGGCAATGCTTACATCGGTCACTGATGAGGCTCTTATGTCTAATGTCTTTCTCTTCTATGCCTACGGGCCTCCTGGGATGGAACCTACCCTACACGACCCTCAGTTTCTCGTTTCTGCCATATTCTCCATTCACCCATGAATATTACAACCAATTTTGAGTCTGGTGGAGGGTCCAACCTTTGTAAATTTGGCCCACTCACTTCGTGATAGCGTTATAAAGTGCAAGTAATTAAATTATAAATATGAGGAGAAGAATTATAATACATTTTTAATAATACCCCTACCTCAAACATGTTGGTAGACAATGCTGATGAGGAAGACATGTCTGCATTCGTAGCATGTTTTTTTATCATTCTTCGAACCTCAGATTGAATCCTAAAAGGCATTGATGTTCTATTGTACATTAGAGGAATTCGTCACTAAATCTTCTTCAGAGGATCCTATCATAAGGGCACAATTACCGTTACCAATAATTGTTTAAATAGATTAAGAGAGTTATTTAACTCACCACTTAATTAATGAGGTTCATTAACAAGTTCAAATAATGAACCCATTACTCTCTCGAATGTGCGGTTACACAAACATGTGTTACCATCAATTAAATAGTTTTAAAACCCTACAGTCCCACCGCCATCACTCATCGGTTACAAATAAATAAATTAAATAACACTTTGAGATATTTCATTATTGTTTTGGGTTAATTCCAAAAATTAACTTTTTCGTCCAAAACATGTCAGTTAATGTTAAACTTCTCATAAATGAATCATGGTGGTTTGATTTCAACTGTGCCCTCAGATATTTAATCTAAGCACCAGTTCAAAATATAGAATCATTTTCCCACAAAATTTCTAAATGTACCTTTAAAAGATGAAAATTCTATTTTGAGCTCTTCAGGCCTCAAAATCATGTGCCGTCAATTTTAACTCAGTCAT
The DNA here is from genome assembly GCA_963277665.1 of Viscum album. Lineage (NCBI taxonomy): Eukaryota > Viridiplantae > Streptophyta > Magnoliopsida > Santalales > Viscaceae > Viscum > Viscum album. Next base: position 8,179,074 of record OY728129.1, read on the forward strand.
AATAATCCCAATTAATTTTAATAGAAATTATATGGAAATTATGGGTATTGATAATAAAAATGAGAATAATGATAAAACACATGAAAAAAAAGTGGAATTCATAATCTTGTATCAACTCATACCCAATGGTGATATCATATGTATTACAAAGAAAATATTGAATTAAAATACATCGTGTGATCATATTTTTAAAATAAATTTATTTCCTGAAAATTCTCCTCATATATAAAAAACCAATTTATTAGGATCTAGGAGAAATCATAGTAATAATGACAAATATTGGTGATGATTTTCACAATGACAAAAATATTATTTACGAAAGTAAATGGTTTATATTTTATTTTAAAATAAATTTGATATAATTGTGTCTTGAATAAAATATTTACAGATTTTAAAAGGTATTCATTAGGGAGACAATTTATATAGTTAATAGTTGTCATGAGAAAAGAAATAAAAAAGTCCCATAAGACGGGTTTTCATAAATATGGTCATTCCTAGGGGAGAAAAAACATATATTATCCCAAAAAAATGTTGATTTAAAATCAATAAAAATTTACATATAAAATTTAATGTAAAAATGAAATACATATTAAGAATATTAATGTTACTTGAAATAAAATTTGATAGTTTATTAGTTATAAATTATTCGAGTGGTATGGGAAATAACATTTTACATTGTAATGTACATTTGTTGCAATATTTAACAGATAAAATATTATAATAATCTGTTATTTCAAATATTTTTCATTGGAAATCTGAATGTCACATGATATAACTAAATATTTTTTTCCCAAATATAATGTAGATCCTTAGAGTGAAATGATATTATAGACATGAAGGGAATTTCATCATTGATGAAAAAGTGAATTATTATTACAATTTAATATCTTGAGGTGTCAAATCCTGAAGGAGAATGTATTTATTGAAGATTTTCAATTCCCAAATAAAAATTAAATAGAATATATTTGGTGGTAAGGAACCAATTATTTATGTACATTGTCCATTATGAAATATTATAATTCATAATGTGGGTTTATGGTTAAAAAGACTTATTGTGTTGGAATCATTCATACTTAAAATCCATGGATATTATAATATGATATAGATTTTTGAAAACCCTATATTTCAATATAAATTTATATATTTGGGAAAAAAATATATTATATAATCTATTATATGTTGGATGTTTTAAATAAAAATTATATATAAAGGAATAAATTTTTGAGAAAAAAAATCCAAACCATAGGTCCCGATTCATTTAATGTTTCATCCTAATGTCGTAGAAAATAAAAAGTAGATTAATAATAAAAAATATTTATATCATTATTCACATATATTTCCTAATAAATGGTTTTTTATATCATGGCTTATTTATTTTAATTATAATTCGTGCTTATGTCAGTTTCTTTGTGTTATTTGATTAATTTCACGATGTCAATTATTATTTATTGGTCATGGTCATCAATTTTGTGAAACAACATCATGATATACAAAATATATAAGAATAATTTCAATTATTATTAAATTATATATATAGGTTATCTGAAAATGAATCTCAATTTATAATAATTCCAAAGACAAGGATATTAAGGTTGTTAAATTTATTTTTGTAATTTTTTATTAATATTAACTTTATATTTTATAATGTTATTTTATAAATAGTGGTAATGTAGTAAATATCATTTTTTTAAATTATATATTGTTCCAAAATCATCAAATTTGACAATTCATTACTTAAAGAAATATGATTTTTGAAATATATTTAATTTTTGTAGATATATAGTCCAACACACAACATAATTTTAAAAAAATTGTGATATACTATAAAAATGTGTCTGTTAAAAAATAGTATGTATTTTTTTTATTAATAGGATTAATATTTTTTGGAAATTATGTATATTACTTTTATTTAAAGAAAATCTCTTGATAAATATGTATCCAATTTGTAATAATTTATATACATGTTTTAACAACAAAATATTTATAATTTTACGTTCATTGCGGGGAAAATATAATATAATAAATTGTTTGAAATTTTACTAATTTTTTTAAATGAATTAGGTAATGATTCCAAATAATCCGGTAAAAATTTAGATACTGTTTTTTTTATTTGTAAATTCAAATTTATTTTTCAGTAAAGAGTAAATATTTGTTATTTATGAAATATTGTTAATTATTTTCACTAAATCAAGATAAATAAAATAGGTATTGTGTTATGGATCTTGTATTAAATTTAAATTTTGAACAATGTATTTATAATAATATCATTTATTCTTTTTTAATAAATAGTTTCAATTTTTTTTGTATATGTTTAATTTTATGATAAAATTTTTTTTTTCTGAAAAATGATTTGAATATTATTATGTTTTTACTTTTAAATTATTTCTATTGGTTGGATAGTGTATCTCAATATTGGGTGAATTAAGAACTCAATATATATTTTAGTTAAATATGGATATTTTTTTGAAATCCCTCAATTATTTAAAAATATTCATTTTATCATAATAATTGTAATGATATATGACATTATCATTCTCAAGAGTTATCTAATTATTTTTTGTCTCAAAATAATAATATATAATATTATTAGATTCTTTAAAATTAGTTTACATGATTAAAATACAATATGAACACAAATTATGATAAACTATCATTGTATATTTTTCTATATAGTGAAAAAAATTTCCATTTTAATGAATAAATTGAGTAAAACATATTTTATACAAAAATAATAAAGAATGAATACAAGAGGTTCAATTTCAAGTTTAGACATAGGACTATCGACTTGGTAACCTCTTTCAAACGAGCATTATATAAAAAATAAAGAAGATAATCCACACTATGGATTCGTTTAACAGCCTTTAATAGTTTCTAGGTCACACATGTACTCTTCCATAGTTATTTGGGGGACCATGGATAAATAGGCCACCCATGGACCACTACCACAAGTATCTATCTGATTAAATTTTTGAAAATATTTATGAGATGATATTTAGTATCTTATAGTTTAGTTCTGTAGATTCAAAGAATATATAAAATAGTGTATATAACACACTCCTAAACATATAATACAAATATATATAATTAAGAAATTTATGAGTTTTAATTTTTAATTTCTCAATCAATTTCAATATATCATTTCAGTATTTGTTTGATTTTGAAATGAATGTTGAGTAATTATCTCTAGAAAAAATTATCAAAAAAGAGTATTAGGTACTCAGGATTCATTGAATGGGAAAAGTCACTAGATATGATGATTTAGTTAGGACTCCTAATAAATTTATTCCATTAGGTATTATATTTGGGTGTTCACAAGGTTGAAATATATGTGTTCAACATTTTCATTAAACTGAACTATTTCTTACATGTTTTCCCTCAATATGCTTGACGAAGTGTGCTGTGTTTTATTGTAGAAACAATAGAAAGGAGAATATTTAGAAATTCATAACCATACTATAAATTATGACACATAATTCAATGTATCGATTCAAGAATTTAAGAGAATATCCTTGGAAAAATAAATATCATTAAATTCAATAAATATAGCTATTTTAATAATAGAGTTCAGAAATAATTAATGTAATAAATTAATTGACAAAGTTTTATGAACTGGAAATTTCTCGCAATCTATATTCAAGACACTCTCAATGTGTTTCTCTAGAATATTTTTTCTCTAGTCGTACATTTATCTAGTGGTACACTACTTTGGTAGTAGATAATGATAGTGTCTATGACATAGCCAAATTGCCAGTATGCCAGTGGTGTCGCAACTAATGGGGTGTGACCTAAATGTGTATGATATGATGGTGTCTTGGACATATGATATATTTTAGTATTGATGGTATGACTCAAGAGGTGTGAAATTTTATGGTATGTCATAATTATCCAAATTTGAGTTCAACTGGAATGAAATCCATGTGGTGTGTCGACCAACAATATCTCATACATTTCCATTTTTTCAGTCGAACGTTATGATAGGATGATTATTTGATATCATGACTTTGTCTCACACATTGATAATTTTTTATGTTGTTGGATCATTATAAAAAAATTATGTATTAACGGTGTCTCATGCCTAGAAAAATATTTCATTTGTTCTCAGAATTTATATTACATATAGAGAAATATCAAACTCATTAAAAATATAATAATCATGAAATTGTAATCATCAAAACTAGGAGGTCAATAATCTCCCCATTTTTGATGATAAAATATCATTGCATCAATGAAATATTTTATATTAAAAAACATGTCATCAAAGGTATTATAAGAGATTAAACCTGACGTCCAATGTAGTATCCAAATATTAATCAAGACAAATCATTAAATTACTGTGTATATGCTATCAATGAAAAATAAGAAATTATTAATGTTATGTTTCTGAAAAATAGAATGAATGATAAAATATTTAAAATATAAATTTCAATAAAATCATTTATTCAATAAAATTTTTCCCCATTTTTGAATTACCTAAAAGTTAAATATTATTAGAAAAAATAAAGTAAAAATAAATATAAAAGAATGTAAAAGGGGTCAATAAATATAGTAAAAATTATGAGTAAAATGTTATTTGAGTACAGATCACATCAAAAGATGAAATAATATAATTTTAAAAAAAATAAAATGTGTTTAGTTTGGAAGAGGTTTCCATTAGTGATTTCAGTTTGTCTTAGATCTATCTTGATCATTATATGATGAATTAGGTTCATCATAAGGAAATATAGATGGACAACTAGGGGAACAATCAAGGAGATATCAAAAAGGGAAATCATCCTCGATCACAACTGACATGAGATGGAACCCATAATGGGGATGATCCATTAGAAATGTTTGAAAACTGGAATTAAAATGTACATGGAACTATTAGTTACCCCAATTCTAAAATAGGACTGAGGATTAATTGGACTGGATGACTGACCACATCATAAATTCCATGAATATGAATAAATTGACTCATTATAATTATAAAATCTATTATTATCTGACCACAAATTTCCATTGAACTGAATAAGTCATCCTTTAATTCTACAAATATATTCAACAGAGGGGTCATCCCATTAATCTCTGTATCTTATATTAGAAATCATACGAAAAATGATTCATTTGATGTTTCACAGAGAGGAATTTTAATTTCACTTCTATATTATTCATTTTATAGAATTGATATAGATATACATAAGGGATTTTGTAATAGTCACTATTTCATTATTCATGTCCTTGTAATACATCTAGTTCATCATATAATCATGCTCAGTTACATTGTAAATTTTATTTTTTTACTTCTAATGGAGTCATATGTTCATTTCTATAGGTTCCACTAGAAGTAATAAGTACTTATTATTACAAAACATTAATTAAATAATCACATCTATTGATGTAGTTGATGTAATAGAAGAATCATATGTAGTATCCTCGAGAATTTTATGAATTACCTCTAATAAATCATTAAACATAGATCTCATATATTCATGAAACAACATGACATAATCCAAATAATATCCAATATCTTTATTCTCAATCACAACCTCATGTCTGTGATACATTGTTTTTTAGATATTCTAGATAATCGACTCAAATAAATAACTAGAATCCTTTTCACTAAAAACTATCAAAATAAGTGATGGATTCCTTACACAGTTTTTAAAATGAGACATTGGGTTTTCACCAAAACCTTGAAGTCATGTTCAGTTACCACATACATTGGAACAATAGAGATGTTAGAGTTAAGTCATGTGTTGGATGTCTTATAGAACCGAACTATCCAAGAAAACCATATAAATCAACCACGGTGATCAAATATACAATAAGATCTCCATAAACACTATCATTTAGATTACAAATCTTTAGAGGGAATCATACAAAAATTGATAAATTTTACCATTATTCATTCATATGTTCTACTAAATTGAATGAAATAAGAACTAAAAAAAGAACAATATTAATAGTTACTCAAAAACACAGATTCTTATAACCTTATGAACATTTACAGTCTACTCTGTGTCCAACACTAGTAGTCTCAGCTTCTAACAATGTACCAACAACTGGTTCATCTATTATCTAAATATCCTATTCTGCATCAACAATAGTGGAATCTCTTTCCACATTTTAATCCAATAGATACTTAATAAAATTTAAATAAAATTTATGTTCATTCAAAAAATCATCCTAAAAAATACTCTTTTTCTATTTATCAGCAACATGTTGTTTCATAGAAGATTTAAATCTCAACTATTTATCAACAACAAAATATAAATCATCTTGACCTATGGAAACTGAGATAGCCTTATCATCATGAATAACTAAATAATTTTGACAAGTCTTTACTGAGGAGGACTTCTTCCCCACAACTAATACATCCATTTGACCTGGGGGAATTTCTAGAACTTGTACTTAATTTGACCACTTTAATCAATTAAGTAATAATAACTTATATCATCACTTCCAACATCTATAATTTCATTATCGGCAACATAATTACATTTTCCATTTTATCATCTTCATTGTTTTTTTCTTCCTCATTACCATTATCATCAGCTATGTTTTATTTTTATTTTTTATACTGATCTTCACCTAATATATCATTTTATTCTTCATCACTTTTAACACATTTCAGTATTTTTGGTAGCCTAATAGTAAGACTAGTAACACTAATAAAAATTAGAGAATCATTTGGAGACAAAATTGGATCTCTCACAACATCTATAGATGATTCATTTTATTCTTCTTAATTAGCTTATTCGATTTTATAATCAAAATATTCCACTATTTAATCAGGTTCCTATCATTCATCAACATCATCCTTAGGTCAATTAGGATGATAAATTGATTTATTATTAATATATAATTTATCAGAATATCCAACACATTTTATCTTCTATGGGTCAACAAAAAAATATAAATTATATTTTTCATCATCAAGTACTGGGTCCTTGGACTAAAAATGGTAAAAATCATATTCAAGTATGTAAATTAATTTGATCGTGTGGTTGATATTGGTATCTTCCCTATATGAACCATTAGATATATATAATGATTAATCTTATTATATAATTTCATCATTGAGATAATATAGACATATTGGTATCTTAGTGTTGAAAAATCATCCTTAAATGCAATAAACATCTGTTGTGCAACATTAAATTCATCATACGCTCCCTATCCACCTCAGAAGTGACAAACCAGATTGTTGTTCCATTTTTAGTTTAAACATCAAGGGAATCCTAAAAAATTAACAAGTCACTAGATTTAGGGATTCCACCGTGATGTCATAATATACTCCATATTTAGTACATACAAAAATAGATCCCATTATCCTAATGAAAAACATAACAAATGACCTTTTATAGAACATTTTATCAAATATTCACCATCTACATTAAATGTAAACCGCATAGACTTATAAAATTCAAATTTTATCTTCAGTTAGAAATGAATCTTATTTGATGAAATACACTCCAAAATCCCTTTATTTTTCATAACGTTAAGTATGAGAGACTTTCATGAGATTATCCACATTGATTTTACATCCTTTTCTGTAACAATAACTGTTCTAGAAAATTTGGGGTTAACGAGAGAAACTATAACATGTTATCATGGGTCATTCCTATATTAAATATAGGGTGTCAACATTGAAGGGGAAAATGAAAGGAAACTCCATTATATATATCTATGTTATCTTGGATGGTTTGATCACAATTATATAAAGAGTTTGAAAGGATGGGGGAAAAGGGTTTCACTAGGATTCTGATTGATACATGGGAATCTTGTAGAGACATAGGAACATTGGGAATAAATGTATTCTACTTTAATAGCATTTAGGATATTAGTTATTATTAAATAAAAATTATACATTGAATTGATATATAAATTGAGACAAAAAAATTCCTAGAATTTTAGTAAATATAAACAAATGGATAATGAATCGGTGGTTCAAAATATCAAGAAGAAATAAAATTGAAAATACATGTGAAGAAACTGTAAGAAAATTCAATTCATTGAAAAAACAACAACATGAAATGTAAATGGTATTACATAACAATTGTGTGTCGTCATAATGGTGTATCCTCAAAATGTTGTGTCATAATACGTATCCAAAATTATCACTTCAAAATCATTTTTTGATATTTTCCATTCTCTCAAAATTAAATGTATTAGTTAATATATTAGTTAACTTATGTTCTATAACAATAAAATAAATTTTAGTATCTCCCTTTTAAAAATTATATATCATTACAGGATGTATTATATTAATGTTTTCTATCATATAATGAGAAACATGATTATTATAAATTTAAATAACACTTGTGTTGTCATAGTTTATGGAGACCTATCATAATTGATATCCATTGTCTCGTAGAATGTGTTTCTTCGCAAAAATATGTTTATATAAAATACTAGAAAATATGTTTTATGAATTAATAGAATAAAATGAATCATAATTTTTCATTTTTTCTGAACGATAAAACTATATACATTCCTCAAAAGTGACATTTTCCAGAGGTTTTTTTCCAATCTAACATGCGTCCTCAAAAAATATGAAAAAAAACTATCCAAAAAAATTATTTTTCTCAAGTGAAAAACAATACCATTTATCTTTTAAAATTGGGGTAAATTAACATTATTTTAAACAGAAGTATATGATTCTCTTTTGGTTTTCACAAAAATTAGCACACATACACACACTAAACATAATATCTGGTCAACTAGAAGTCAAATGGATAATACATATTTTCATAAATATGTAAATAGTTTGATCAACTTTTTTCTTAGTTATATCACGAAAAAATTTATATGTTGTACTCATAACATTATCACTAATTTTAAGTCTATCCAGATTAAGTCATTTTAAAATATCTGTTGTATATTTACATTAATTGAAGATAATTCCTCATCTTGTTTTGAAATTGATAAAATCCAAGAACTTCTTTTAGTTCACCCATTAAATAAATTTCTAATTCACTATACAACATTTATAAAAAATCATACCAAGGAGAACTTATTGAAGATCAAAAATTAATATCATCAATTTATATTTTTACTACTAATACAACTTCTTAAAATCTCTTTTTTTAAAAGGGTAGGATCTTCTTTTACATTTCAAATTCCATTTGAAATAAGAAAATTACTGAGACAAATATACGAAGATATAATACATTATTTAAAACCATATAATAATTTTTAAAATTGAAATATTTTTTTTAAAGTAGGATTTTTAAAACTGTGGGTACATTAAAAAATATATCCTCAATTATAAAACCATTTATGTATTCCACCAATAAATCCATATATTAATGATTGAAATTTACATGATCTCCAAAAGCAATAAGGATTTTTTGGACTCATGTATATGTATTGGTGAAAATATTTATTCATAATCAATCATTGGTTCCTAAAAATACAATTGTGCAATGATCATTTCCTTGTTTTGAAATATTTTTCCTGACTCAAAAATTTTATTCATATAAACCAATTTATTGACAATTGTAATAGTGTACATTGGATTTATATAATTTCCACATGTAGTTCCTTTAAATCATATTTAACAAATATTTCTTCTCTATTGTCCAAAATTCATCACTAATAGCTTCATTGATGTTATTAGGTAAAGATAAAAAATGAAATTTTGATGTTCACCTAAATTAATATGATAGAATATATTTTTTATTAATCTATTTTTATCACAAAAAAACATATAAAGGATGGTACATAATGGTTTTAACATATCTATTGAAGGAGGTACTAGTCCCATATTGATTATAATGCTCAGGGTTATAATGTTTTGAATATGCTATAGAATTAGAATTTTTTTGGTTATTTTATTGAATAATATAGAGGTTTGGAATTTATATTCATATAAGATAAATCATCGTAAACTGTTTTAAGTGGGTATTAAACCCATGTGGTTCGTTTACATATAATATTATTGGGAATGATTCTTCTATAAATTTGGTCTACATATTGTACACACTATAGGATTTTGAAGAAACTAAGTAACCAAGGAAAAATCCATCCTCTCTTTGTGAAGAAATTTTTTCAATATTAACATAAGTGTTAAAAATAATGAATTTTCAAATGATAACCCCTAAAGTAATTATCCTTAGGATTCCAGTTATTCTACTGATCGTAAGGATTCATCTTATAGATAGGTCCAATAAAAACTCTTTATAATATACTATGCTTTATTAATCGCTTCTACAAAAAAATAAAAGAATCTCACACTTTGTCAACTTGGTCTTAGATATCTAATCTAAATTTCTATGTCATATCTCAACAACTCAATTATTATGGGGTTTCCTAGGTGGAGAAATTTAATGAGTGTATCCATTTTTTGATAAAAATAATCAAAATCATTATTTTCACACTCAAACCCTTGATCACTCTATATGGTTTTGATCATAAGTCAACTAATATTTTCTACTGACATAGAACACTGGTTGACATCGGTGCTAGCTTCGATTTTCTGAGCAAGAAAATATAAAAATGTATACCTAGAAAAACCATATACAAGAACATAGACATAGTGCCTCCCTATGATATTTTAATCTTTATATGGTCTAATAAAATCCAAGTGAACCAACTCGAGAGGTTGAGATGTTGAAACTTATTTCATTGATTTATATGAAATATTGTGTCATTTTACATTATCATAGAGATGACATGCATTATTAGTTGGGAACAGGATCATAGGTTCAAACATAAAAAACAAATTTTTAGATAAATTACTAAGATAGTGAATGATTTGTGGCCATATTATCCTACATGAAAGCCAATACTCCTTATGAATTTCATTTAATGAAGAAAAATTTGGATAATCTAAAAAATTTAAATTAGAACCATAATCATAATCATTTCCCAAAGCACTCAACATTATAAAAAAATTTAAACAAAAACATTACAAGAATAATTCACAAACTAGATATAAAAATTAAAATAACATAAAAAATATAATATACGAATATTATACTTTAAACCATAACAAAATAAAAAATTATAATTTTATTTTAATTTCATCATACCATTCTAGCCATAGATGCTGAACATTTATTTTTTATTATGACCAAAGATTAAATTTAAATCATAAAATAATATAATTATATTATATAATGAATTATATAATGTTATATGTCTTGAAAACCAACATTTAATGTCCCATATACTTATACTATAGGACTTCAAGATGTTTTCAAAAAAACATTCTTAAAACAAGAAATTAATTTCGTACCCATATGTGTTTTGGACCAAAAAAATAAATAAAAAGTATTTAAGAACCCAAATTATCGTTATGGGGATATTATAAAAAAATATAAAACATTTAGTAGTAAATTCCTTTTGGGCCATTTTGAAAAATTATTAGCAGAAGAACATTCAATTCTAGATTTCAAAACAAAATTATACTTTATCATTCTCCTATATCATAGTCCATATCCTATCCGAGTAACATATAAAGATAAAATTTTCATTAAAATTATTTTTTTGAGTGTATATATAAAATTTGTAGAATTTTAAGGGGAATTATTCAATTTTTCATTATAATGTTTATTTTCATTGTTTACTTTGATCAGGGGAACTTTTTTCTCTTTTTCTATAGACAATTCAGATATTACATTTACACATAGAGCATGTTGTCTTAAATAAATTTTATAAATATCCAATAATTAATTAAAATTATCATATAGAATGGTTAATTATTCCAAAAAATAAAAAATCAATATATTATCCTCATGTTATTCAATATTAGAATGATCATTTAAATGAATAGGAAAAATAATAGAAGGAGTATGAAAAATCTAGTACCTCAATAACATTAGTCATAAAGAACAAATTTATTCTATCCTTATTTTCATCTGTGGAAGAATATGAGTTACCTGAACAATAATTATATTAACCCTATATATATTTCATATCCATCTTGTATCTTATGTCATTTTCCTCATATTTCAATTTTTATTTCTTCTATGAACAGACAGATTTCAAGAGTCCTTTTCTTTGGCATTCATAAAATAAAAATTTCTTTGAATCATCATCATTTTTTCAGTTTCCCCTATTTTCACACATGAATTTATGGTACGATTATCTAAAAAAATTATAATCCTGATCTCCATAAACCATCTGGATCGGTGAGCCATTTCGTCATCATTATCAAAGGAAGATTCAATATCATTAGAACTAGTATATTATACCTTCTCTTTCAAATTTTCTATTTTTTCTTGGGGTAGAAATATTTAAGGTTAATAACATTATTTTTTGATCATTATCCTCCCCATGATTTACTTTTAGTTATTCTTCATGAATAATTGGATTTCCAAAAAAACAAATCTCTATATGTTTAATTATAGCACCTGATTCTATTATTGAAACTGACGTTCCTCTCAATCATTCAGGTTCACATATGATCAATATTATTATCTAGTGAAAATAAGATAAAAAATTTCCCAATGATCATTTAGTGTGTAAAATTTCATGAATCATGAGATACATGTAATAAATGGGTTAATCAGGATTCATCAAAAAAATATCATATTTAATAGTTGATGTAATAAGCCTTATGATTGGAAATACATGAAGGGTCCAAAATCCATATATCAAATCACATTATCTGTATGTTAGTTATCATCTTTATTTTCCATTGGTAATTATTTGCACCATCAAATTAATGATATCAAATGGAAGAAAAACATTTTTAATAGAAATTCACTATATTAAATTTAAAACTAATACCATCGTTAAAAAAATTTGAAAACATGAATAATAAAGAAGAAAAACACATTTAGTCCGAATTCATATCAGAGTGAGTGTATAAAAAGAGGGGTTAATTTAGTATCCAATAATTTTTTTGTTCAAATTATATTTTTTAAAAAACACCAAAATATTTTTAAAAATACCGATTTATTAAAACAGGTTGTTTGGTTTAGATATTAATGATTATAAATATTTCCCTAAATAGTTATTATGTATGAGATAAATAATATAAAAAATTATTCAATACATTTAAATAATTTTACTTTATAAAAATTATATATGGAAAAAAAATTATGTTAAACAACCAAGGAGTATATTTTTATTATAGTTAAAATAATTTTTATTTTTAACGCAATAAAATATATTAAAGAAAAATTAAGACACACATCAGAATGAATTAATACAAGAATTTATATCTCAGGTTGTGACATAGTCTTCTCCACATGTTGATCAACCATAAGAAAGTAGTTTTTATAAAATAAACTAGATGATCAAAACTTAGATTGTGTTTTACAACAGGTAAAACTGTTCACATTACAGATGACCTATTACACATTTATTTATTGATGAAATCATAATAATGACACACATGGACCATAAAAAAACATAAATATGGGAGAAACAAATAAGAAAAGGGTTTGAGAATATAATGATTTTCTTCCAGTTTAATGTAAGAGCTACTGGGCGTGTCCAAAACAATGTGTAGAACACACTGATAAAAAAGTAATAAAACTATCAATCATGGGAAATATAGGAGAGTAGAGTTTAGAAGATATTATATATTTTAGTGCTTCTTCATACTCATTGTTTGATATTGATAATAGGATTGAGTGATATTCTCTTTAAAAAATAACCAGAATATAGTATCACATACTCTTTTTTAATTGAATTGTAGAAGTCACATGATATGATGATATAGATAAGCATCCTTATAGAATGATTTCAGAAGGTGATATATCTGGGTTTCAAATGTCATCATATTTATGTTTTAAATAATTTAATTAATCTATAAAATTTCATTCATTCCTATCTTTATATGAATGATTGAGTGTGTTGAATTTCTATTAGAAATAACATTAATGAGAATATCTATATCTGTTTCTCCATATTTTACATTATGAAACAATATTAAATTATTTATATAGATATTTTAATATAAAATAATAAGAATAATAAATATTACTATCTTGAATAAATATATTCATTTGAATAATATAATTAATAAATATGTAAAGTAATAAAATCATTGAAAATGTCCAATGATTTGGTGGTATCTCACGTTCTGACAGCATGACACTAGTGGTGTGTTTATGTGGTGGTATGTTTATCCAGGGGAACATTTCTCTGGTGGAAAATTAAATTTGTGGAAATACACTCTTGGTGTCTTAGAAATATACATAATTTATACATACTATTAGTGGCTCAACTCGCGATGTATTCTTGGATGGTGTTTGTCTTGTTTGTATATCAGACTCAGGAAATATTTTATTATTGGTGGAATGGGGTATGTAACACCCCAGGTAAATAAAGAATATGCAATTTTTATATTTATACTTTTCTATGAATAAAATATTAATATTAATTTAAAGGGGGCGATATGCTCGATGGCGTACCCAATACGCAACAACGAGTTTCTTGGTAATCTTACGTTACACTCTAAAAATAAAATAATATTATTTTAAATGGTAGTTAATGACTAGCCATTGTAATGGAGGAAATGAATATAACTAACTACAAAATGATTATATACGTTTGTCAAATATTTCTAATTTTTACAATAAATAGTTGAGGATTAAAAATGTGAATGAATTCAACTTTAAGCGTAAACATTCTAATGTTCTTTAGAAAGTCGATTAACCGCCTTTTGATGGAGAACCTCTTTTAAATCAACTTTTTGAAATTTTTATGTGTTATATTTGACAAAATAAAATTCTTCTTTAGAATAGAGACATCAAAATTTACTTTGTTTAAATTTTTGGTATCTTTTCGATAAAGTTCATTTTTTAATGAATAGTGAAAAATGTTGTATTTTAATTCAAAACCACTTTTTAATCTAATTTATTTATATGATTAGATTATCTTTTGAATTGTATTTAAAGTAAAATTAGAATACATTTTTACCATTTAATCCATTAGTGGTCATTTGAATTAATTTCACTTTGAAATTGGAATTAAACTAGTGTCAATATTTTAATTGATATTGTTTCTTAAAAACACGCTATTTGTTTTGACAGTGGGAATTAATTTTTAAATTAATTAATGAAACTTCTATGTTTTTAATTTTGTAAAATAGACATCATTTTTTAGTTTGGAATATCAAATATATCATAGGGTGAATTTTTGCTATTTTTCTGAAAAACATCAATTTTTGGTGAATAGTGAAACCACTAAGTGGTAGTTAAAAACTGATTTTTCATTTAAATAAAACGTTTCCACCTCTATGCTTTGAATTTCTACAATCGGACATACATGGTTGTCATTATGAAGTCAAATGTGGTTCAATGGTATTAAAATAATTTTTTGGTGAATAATAACTTTTATGTTCTTAATCGCGATTAGATGTAATTAGTGTAATTTAATGTAAAAATATTGTTTTAATAATGTGAAATGACCAAGACACATGTCCTACCCTCATTGGACATGTCATGGCCGACCAAGAAAATCCGTGGGTCAACTTGGGGACCCCATGGAGGAAATTTGGTTGGAAAATAACATAAATAACTTTTTATTTAAAGTCAAAATAAAAATGTCCCAAGCATGAGATGTTTCACTAAAACAATTTATAATGGGGTTATACAAGTCATATTTTTTACTATAAATATTAATTAGAAATATAAAACTATTTCCTACATCAAGATATTTTATTTTTAATTTTTAGACATCAAATAAATTAAATTTTTTATGACATCATGATGATGCAGCGATTACCTCATTAATAAAGGATTTAAATAAAATGAAAAGATAATGTTAAAACTATAACATAAAATGGTCAAAAACCTATTTGGATGAGTATATTTAGAAACCTTACCACGTTATCCTTGAAATAAATCAATGTGGGACCTTTTAAATCTGAAACTCGTTTTCAAATAAAGTAACATTTCTTTACCTTCCAAGAGTGCCCCTCCTCTTCTCTTATAAAAGGCCCCCACCTCTACCTACTTACCCACTCTTACAAAGCCTTTGGATCGGCCAACCCCTACTCATTTTCCTCTCCACATCCCTCTATTACTCCTATAAGCCTCACTTTGGGCAGAAGTCTCCCTAAGGAAGCCTTTGAGCTCAAATCAAATAGAGTTACCCGATTTTAAGGTAATGTCTTCACTTGTGTTCTCTTGTTTCATTTTGCTTCTCCAAGCCCCTAAACTCTTTTTATTCATTACTTTTGTAACAACATCAGTATATTCAATATACTAGTATGTTTTTATAAGAATAATTCTAGATACACTTACACACACCTACATGAAATGGTTAAAGAACATACTGATTCTGTGGATGGAGAATTTCTACCTCATGAAACGATGATTGTTCAACACTCATATAACACCTTAAAAGGTGGACATTAAGATGTCACTATATTTATATATGATATATAATATGTTTATGTTTTACTTAATCTTCTGTATTTTTCTTTTTTGGCATACCTTTATGGTTTCCATTGTGGGTAAACATGATAATTTCATTTTAGGAAGTGCGGACTACCGCCCCCTCAAATTGATTTGATTCGTTAATGCCATATGTGGGATGTATAAAGGGTGTATTTATAGTTATTATATATGATGTATGTTACATATAAATGATTAATATAATTCTGGAATTAAAATATACATAACTCTCATTTAGTTTTAATTCCATTAATATGACATAGAAATGAAAGGTGTGTTCATGCGTACGTACGACTTACAGTCTCCATGAACGGTGCATTTCATTTATGACCTCTAAATGATTATGTAATATTATTAATACATTTATATTATGGATATATATGATATATATGATATCCAAATCATGAATATCATTCTTGATATAATGAACCTTTGACCACACGAACAACATGTAATTGTAAGAAGGCCATTTTCGACTTAAGAACCAAATATCGACAAAACAAACATTATTAACTTAATTGATTACAAAATGTTTATAACCTTGTAATAAGTGATTTAAAAGGAAGAATTAACTTGAAAAATTTTCTTAAGAAATAATAAATTAACTCATGTTTATTATTCAGGACGTTAGAGAATGATCGAGTCATGTCGGACCCGAGGTAAGGGATCCTACTCCTCTCTTTATTTTTAAGTACACTATTTTATGTCATTCCTTTTAAGATCATATTTCTTGATATTGGGATGTTCATTTGTATTACACTTACTATAATTTTTTTTCATATGATGAGAGACTCTATTCTCTCTCATCAATCCATTTTGGATGTTTTGAGTGGCGCGGTTAGGCTACCGAATTTTGTTAAGATATCTAACCTCTGTCTTTCTTTTTAAATACTCTCCATTATGTCACTTCTTTTAAGCTCCTATTTTTTATGATGGGGGATGTTATTTTATATCCCTCTTGCTGTAAATTTTATTGTAATATGATTAGAGACCCTATTTGATCTCATCAATCCATTTTTGTAAGTTTTAAGTGGCGTTGTTAGGCTGTCGAGTTTTCGTAAGGGATTTTTCAACTCACTTTTATTCCCATTAGATTTATGCTACATTTTCCACAATTTCCTTTGAGTGGTGTATGTACTGCCCATTATTTTACTCATTGTGTAATATACTTTCATTTATTAGTATTTAAATCAATGTTGTATTGTCCTTATTTCACGGGATGTATGTTTCAAAAGATACCCATGTCAGTAAGGAAATCTTTCACCCTCCTCTTTTTAAAAGACTTGTTTTTTATGTGTTTTAATTCACATATAATTATGTTGGTATATGTTATTCTATATCCTTAGTGATTTAAATTTTATGTCCAAGTGATGAGATACCCTTTTTATCTCTCATCAACTCATTTTCCGAATTTTGTAGTGACAAATTTTTGCAAGTGAACTTCTTAACCCAATCTTGATTCTTTGGGATAAGATTATAATCCTCGAATATGTTATTCTATGAATATGTGTGAATAACCTCTGATTGTTTTACATTTAATATCCACTTATATTTGGTTTACTATTTTGTCACACATAATTATTTAATTGATTTATCCTTAATCCAGGGATACCATCTTTTTATGGGACTTCGTCTCAATCTCCATTCATTGAGGCATATTTTTTTTTATACACAACCTTCTTTTATACGGTGTATAAAACCCTTTGACTTTTAAAATATCCGAAAGGAATATCTTTTATACAAATCATTTTACTAAACGAAAAAATTGAATTTTTTTGTCGTACGTATGCGGCGACAACGACTTCTCCTCCGCCGTGACCAATATTTGAGTTTTAGATTACTCTACAAGACATACCTTTTTTAAATGAAAAATAAATACCATGTTTTACTTTTCTTTTATTTGGGTATTTAAAATTGTTTTCATAATGTTTTTATATCAATGTGTTGTATTAATATCTTGTGATTGAAAAGTGGAAATGTTATGTTTCCTTTATGCATGTTTTATGTGATACGACTATGTTATGGTTCATCGGAATTATTATGAAGATGGGTGGTTCCGTGATAAACTAAGGGCAGGTGAGCTCGATATAGCTCTCCAATGCATTGGGTAACGCGAAGGGGTTAAACATTAAGGTTTCTCTGAAGTGAATTAGGGAATATACTGTGATGGGTATTCCAAACGTAACCAAGATGGTTACTCCATACGTTAGAATGTTATGAATGCCTCATGTTACCTTTATGTCTTATGATTTCTATGATTTATTCATTATTTTTATGAGGTATGTTAATGTGCTTATGTTTTATGGGTAATGTATGATTTAATTCTTATGTATACATGTACTCATGTTTCCTTTCCATATTTTTATATCCCTTACTGAGCTTTTTATGCTCATCCCATGTTTTTGAAATGTTTTTCACAGGTCAATGGAAGGGTACATGATATGATGATAGTGTCAAGGAAGTGTCAAGAAATAATCCATGTTTTATTTTAAATATGTTTCCGTTGATGGGAAAAATGAATATTATCTTTTATTTAACCACTTTGTTTAAATGTGGATTGTAATGCATGTTTTATGATCTAATTCTCTAAAACTCTAAACCTGAAATGATACTCAATATGTAATCTTGTAATAACTCAAGATTACGTAAGGTTTAAGTCTGGGGCCTTATAGTTGGTATCAGATGTCGGTTTAGATAACTGTAGAGGTTAGGGAATTCTCTAAGAACAAGTGACATTACCATAATTGTTAGGATTTCAGAAAGAGTCCTAGTTTTAGATAAAGTTAATGAGTAAGTATATCTTAGTGTTTACCTTCCTCATTAGTACATGATTGTTTTGTGGATATACTCACACTGACATTTCTGTTTTTAGTGAATGGATGGATCTAGAAGGCACCAATGAGACAATAGGTTTGAAGGAAACTATGGTGGTTATCTGAATAATATACTAGATAAAATGGGGGATTCAATGAGGAAACTCATGGTTGTTATAAACAAACTATCAAGGAGTCATGATCAACCACTTGAACCTTGGTATGTTCTGTAATGTATCATGTACGAGATGACCAATCGATGTGGATGTTCAGGTAATAATTATAAAGGTAACCATTAGAGTTTATATGATCCTTATTATTGAGGTAATTATGGGTTATTATATGTTATGATGGAAAATGAATGGAATGAGATAAACATGAGGTTAAAATATGTTATGATCATTTTTGAATATTTTATCTTGTTTTGGGGAATTTTTTAAGAATTATATAGTTTTGGAAGAAAGAAAACACACAGACCGTGTGACAATCCGTCACGTCGGACAAAGCTGTTGAAATCGAACCCACAACCAAAGTGCGACTGGTATTTATCCCCTACCACTGGACTACGTGAATTCCCTAGTTAGTTTTACTAAATCTTTTTAGTTAGATGATTTTGGTAATCAAGAGTAAGTTTATTTTGGGTTATCTATGGAAATGATTTACATATCATCGAGGATATGTGATAGGTTATTTACTTTTCAATATGAGAATTTAAGAGAAACTGATGTTATTTGGAGGTAAAAGTTAATTTGTACCTTGGAAGACTATGTGACTAAATCCTTCAAATATTTGGGTTTCAATCTTAGTTTATTTTACTTTGAATAATTTTATGGACTAATTGTTTATCAAATGGTCCTCGTTGAACATTGGGTGTTTTTGGACAAATTTTGGAGATTAAGAATAGATTTTCTTTTTATAAAGGGCTATCCTTTTCTGGATTATCTGATCTTGTACTAACCATTTTGGATTTTGTTTTCGTTAAAGTATAAAGACATGGGAAGTATATAGTTCTCTTTTCTGGATTAGGTGATTATCTATGAGTTGATTATAGTGAAAGAGTCTTCCTAAATGCTCGTCTCTTGTAGAAAATATGAGTTAGTGTAAGAAATCTTATAAAAGTTGAAAGTCAACATGGTAAGTAATTATGTTTCCTTGTGAATAAATTTCTCAATAAATAAAACAAAAATGATGTCTATTAAATTTTCGTACTGTGGAATCGAATACCGTTTAACCCATCACATGTTAATTATTTTCTTGTTGTTAACTCTCTCCTAAACATGTTTTCTATTACTCTCCATCAGAATATGACCCTATGTTTTCTCCTCCATGTCCATGTTTTCCTACATGGAATCCTAGTATGGGTTAACTCGGGTGACCTCTGTACTTCTCATTCTTTATTTTAAAGTGATTGTTTTACCGAATCTTGTTCTGATGTGGGACTTTCAAGGATGTTTCCGAGCCCAATTTTAAAATTGCGAGGATGCAATTCCCAAAAGGGGGGAAGGATGTAACACCCCTGGTAAATACAGAATATAACATTTTTTATTTATCCTTTTTGTGAATAAAATATTAATATGACTTTAAAGGGGATGATATGCTCGATGGAGTACCCAATACGCAACAATGAGTTTCTTGGGAATCTTACGTTGCACTCTAATAATAAAATAATATTATATTAAATGGTAGTTAACGCCTAGCCATTGTAATGGTGGGAATGAACAGACCTAACTAAAAAATTATTATATATGTTTGTAAAATATTTTTACTTTTTAAAATAAATGTTAGAGGATTAAAAATGTGAATGAATTCAATTTTAAGCGTAAACATTCTAATGTTCGTTAGAAGGTTGATTAACCGCCTTTCGATGGAAAACCTCTTTTAAATCCACTATTGGAGAATTTTATGTGTTATATTTGACAAAATAAAATTCTTCTTTATAATAGAGACATCAAAATTTACATTGTGTAAATTTTTGGTATCTTTCCGATAATGTTCATTTTTTTAATGAATAGTGAAAAAGGTTGTACTTTAATTCATAACCTCCTTTTAATCTAATTTATTTATATGATTATATTATCTTTTTAATTGTATTTAAAGTAAAATTATAAGATATTTTTACCATTTAATACAATAGTGGTCATTGGAATTAATTTCACTTTGAAATTGGACTTAAACTAGTGTCAATCTTTTAATAGATATTGTTTCTTAAAAACACGCTATTTATTTTGACAGCAGGAATTAATTATAATATTAATTGATGAAACTTATATGTTTTAAATTTTGTAAAATAGGAATCATTTTTGAGTTTGGAATATCAAATATATCATAGGGTGAATTTTTTATATTTTTCTGAAAAATTTCAATTTTTGATGAATAGTGAAACCACTAAGTGGTAGTTAAAGAAATTGATTTTTAGTTTAAATGAAACTTTGCCACCTCTGTGTTTTTTATTTCAAAAATCTGACATACATGGTTGTAATTAAGATGTAAAATTTGGTTCAATGGGATTAAAATAATTTTTTTGGTGAGTAGTAACTTTTATGTTCTTAATCGCGATTAGAGGTAATTAGTGTAATTTAAGGTAAAAATATAGTTTTAATAATATAAAATGGCCTAGAAACCTGTCATACCCTCATTGGATGTGACATTTCCGACCAAGAATGTCCATGGGTCAACTTTGGGACCCCATGGAGCCACTTCGGTTGGAAAATGAAAAACATAAATTTTTATTTAAAGTTAAAATAATAATGCCACAAGCATGAAATATTTCACTAAAACAATTTTTAAATTGAGTTATACAAGTCATATTTTTGACTATAAATATTAATTAGAAAGATAAAAAGATTTTCTACATCACTATATTTTCTTTATAATTTTTAGACATTATATAAATTAAATTATTTATGACATCATGATGATGCATCGATTACCTCATTGATAAAGGATTTAAATTAAATGAAAAGATAATGTTAAAACTATAACATACACTTGTCGAAAATCTATTGGATGAGTATATTTCAATCCCTTACCACCGTATCCTCAATATACATCAATGTGCGACCTTTTAAATCTGAAAAGATTTTTCAAAAAAAGTAACATTTCTTTACTTTCCAAGAGTGCCCCTCCTCTCCTCTTATAAAAGGCCCCTACCTCTACCTCCCTAACTACACTTCCAAAGCCTTTGAATCAGCCAAAACCTGATAATTTTTCCTCTCATAATCCCTCTATTACTCCTAGAATCCTCACTTGGGGGAGAAGTCTTCCCAAGGAAGCCTTTGAGCTCAAATCAAAAAGTGTTACCCGATTTTAAGGTAATGTATTCACTTGTGTTCTTTTATTTCATTTTGCTTCTCCAACCCCCTAAACTCTTTTTATTCATTTCTTTTGAAACAAATCCAGTATCATAAATATATTAGGATGTTTTTATAAGAAGCATTCAAGATACACTAACACACAACTACATCAAATGGTTAAAGAACATACTGTTTCTGTGGATGGAACATTTCTGCCTCACGAAACGATGATTGTTCAACAATCATATAACACATTAAAAGGTGGCCATTAAGATGTAACTATATTTATATATGATATATAATATGTTTATGTTTTACTTAAGCTTCTTTATTTTTCTTTTGTGAAATACCTTTAGGGTTTCCATTGTGGGTAAACAAGATAATTTCATTTTAGGAAGTGCGGACTACCATCCCCTCAAAGTGATTTGATTCGTTAATGGCATATGTGGGATGAAAAAATGATTTATTTAAAGTTATTATATATGATGTATGTTATACATAAATGATTAATATAATTCTGAATTAAAATATACATACCTCTCATTTAGTTTTAATTCCATTAATATGACATAGAAATGAACGTAGTGTTCATGCGTACGTACGGCTTACCGTCTCCATGAACGATGCATTTCAATTATTACCTCTAAATGATTATGTAATATTATAAATAAATGTATATTCTGGATATATATGATATCCAAATAATGAATATCATTCTGGATATAATGAACCTTTGACCACACGAACAACATGTAATTGTAAGAAGTCAACTTTCAACTCAAGAACCAAATATCGACAAAACAAACATTATTAACATAAATGATTACATGATGTTTATAACATGGAAATAAGTGATATAAAAGGAATAATGAACTTGAAAAAGGTTCTTAAGCAAGTTAAATTAACTCAAGTTTATTATTCAGGATGTTAATGAACGGTCGAGTCAAGTCGGACCCGAGGTAAGGGATCCTACTCCTCTCTTTCTTTTTAAGTACACTCTTTTATGTCATTCCTTTTAAGCTCATATATCATGTGATTGGTATGTTATATTATATTAATCGTATTGTAATTTTTATGTTAATATGATGAAAGACCCTATTCTCTCTCATCAATCCATTTTGGAAGTTTTGAGTGGCGCCGATAGGCTGCCGAATTTTCGTAAGAGATCTAACCTCTCTCTTTCTTTTTAAGTACTCTCCTTTATGTCACTTCTTTTAAGCTCCTCTTTGTTATGATGGGCGATGTTATTTATATCCCTATTTCTGTACATTTCATTGTAATATGATGAGAGACCCTATTTGATCTCATCAGTCCATTTTGGTATGTTTTAAGTGGCGCCGTTAGGCTACCGAGTTTTCATAAGGGATTTTTCATCTCACTTTTTTCCCGTGAGATTTGTGCTACATTTGCCACAATTTCCATTGAGTGGTGTATGTACTTCACATTATTTTACTCATTGTGTAATATACGTTCATTTATGAGTATTTACATCAATGTTCTATTCTCCTTCTTTCACGGGGTGTATGTTTCGAAAGATATCCATGTCTGTAAGGGAATCTTTCACCATCCTCTTTTTAAAAGAATTATTTTGTTATGCCTTTTAATTCACATAAAATTTTGTTTGGATATGTTCTTATATATCCTTAGTTATTTAAATTTTATTTCCACGTGATGAGATACCCTTTTTATCTCTCATCAACTCATTTTCTGAATTTTATAGTGACCAATTTTTTCAAGGGAACTTCTTATCCCAATTTTGATTCTTTGGGATTAGCTTGTATTCCTTGAATATGTTATTCTATGAATATTTGTGAATAACCTATGATTTTTTTACACTTAATATCTACTAATATTTGGTGTATTAGTTTGTCACACATAATTATGTAAATGATTTATTCTTAATCCAAAGATACCATCTTTTTATGGGACATCGTCTAAATCTCCTTTTATTGAGGGATATTTTGTTTTATACACAACATTCTTTTATACGGTGTATAGACCCCTTTAACTTTTATGTTTATCTG
This sequence comes from Viscum album, assembly GCA_963277665.1. Classification (NCBI taxonomy): domain Eukaryota; kingdom Viridiplantae; phylum Streptophyta; class Magnoliopsida; order Santalales; family Viscaceae; genus Viscum; species Viscum album. Next base: position 8,203,544 of record OY728129.1, read on the forward strand.
AAAATAATCTCTTTTATACAAAGAGTTTTACTAAATGAAAAAAGGGAATGTGTTTGTTGTATGTATGCGGCGGCAACAACTTTTTTCGCCGTCGTGACCATTATTTGTGTTCTAGCTTCCTCTACAAGCCATACCGTTTTTTAAAAGAAAAATAAATACCACGTTTTACTTTTCTTTTATTTTTGTATTGAAAATGGTTTTCATAATGTTTTTATATCAATGTGTTGTATTGATATCTTGTGATTGAAAAGTGGAAATTTTATGTTTCCTTTATGTATTTTTTATGTGATACCATTATGTTATGGTCCATGGGCATTATAATGAAGACGGGTGGTTCCGTCATAAACTAATGGCGGGTGTGCCCGATATAGCTCTCCAATGCATTGGGTAATGCGAAGGGGTTAAACTTTAAGGTTTCTCCGAAGAGATTTACGGAATATACTGTGATGGGTATTCCAAGCATAACCATGAGGGTTTCTCCATATGTAAGAATGTTATGAATGCCTTAAGTTACCTTTATGACATATAATTTCTATGATTTATTAATGATTTTTATGATGTCTGTTAAAGTGGTTATGTTTTATGGGTAAAGTATTATTTCATTCTTATGTATACATGTACTCATGTTTCCTTTCCATATTTTTATATCCCTTACAGAGCTTTTTATGATCATCCCATGTTTTTGAAATGTTTTTCACATGTCAATGGAAGGGTACATGATATGATGATACTGTCAAGGAAGTGTCAAGAAATAATCCATGTTTTATTTTAAATATGTTTCCGTTGATGGGAAAAATGAATACTATCTTTTATGTAACCACTTTGTTTATATATGGAATGTAATGCATGTTTTATGATCTAATTCTCTAAAACTCTAAACCTGAAAAGATCCCCAATGTTTAATCTTGTAATAAGTTAAGATTAAGTAAGGATTAAGGGTGGGGACTTATAGGGTATTTGGTCTAACATCTGGTGGTGACTCATACTTTTCAAAATTTATCTTACAAAGACATGACATCTTTCCCGTATATCGACCAATGATTTATCAAACCATGTCAATTTTTCAGTCCAATGGTATGATTGTTTTATGTTGTGATATACTCACAGTTTCTCATACATTGAGATTATTTTTATGCTGGAAAAAATTTATGGACAATTGTGTTTGTCTCAAAAGTGTCACATACATAGAAAAATATGTCACATTTTCACTGACTATAGATTACTAATAGAGAAATATGAAACTTATTAGTTATATTTAAATCATGAATTTGTGATAATGAAATCTGAAAGTTAAGAAAATTACATATTCATTATTCTGTAATTGATTAAATAATATATATATCTAAATATTATAACTATATATATGAACTAAAATTTATTTTGTTAATATAAATATTCATATTGTTAATTAAAAATTATTTTCCTTAAAAAATCAATTTTCCATAAAATTATGTCATCACATTATCCTCAATTATTTTAAAATTTATTATTTCTACATGAGAGATTTCATTATCAGAAATCTATCATATTCATTAAAATACAAATTTAATAAATTTATATTTTTTATATTTTTATTTTTTAGAAAATTTAAATTCATATGACAAACACGAAAAAATATTTATTTTTATTAAAAAAAAATTTATTTTACAGAATTGTCAAAGATAAATATTTTTTAAAAAAATTTAAAAATAATATTATAAATTTATTATTCTTACTAATAAAAATTAGTACATTTAAATAATTTTAATGTCGAATTTGGAAATAAAAACATGTTATAATTATGAAAATAAACCTTTTTTGAAAACAACTTTTTTTCATTTACTAGTTAAAATTTATAATAAATAATACAAATTCAGTAAATATAATTTGGATATATAGATTACTTATTTTTAATAATAATAAATAATATTTTTTTATTTTTCCAAATTATTCTTATATGAAAATGAATAGAAAATAGTGTAAAAATGTAATATCATGATTAAGGAAAAAATATTTTTTTCTCGTGAGAAATTGAATACATGTTGGTTATAATCACATTTAAAAATAAAAAAACATATTTTATGTATCTTATATGAACATATCACATATAATATTCTAAATTGATCCACTTTGGACACATTTCCATGTGTATAATATGCATATATATTTTTCGTTTAAAAAAATACATGTCTATCATGTACACACTATAATGTAGGGAACATATTATCTTGTACACTCTCCACATAAAGAGGACATTGTTTAATCTAATCCATAAAAACATATCTTCAATAATTCTATTCTGATTATTTCATGGGCATATATTTAGTTTTAAAGACTCCAATAATGGATTTATTTTTAAATCTATTGTGGTTCTCTAAAAAACATATATAGTCCAAAATCATGCATCATAATTTTATATTTATATATAACACCATAAATATTATTCTATGTTTATTATATAATTAAATAATTATCTAAAATATATTAAAATTTTATATTCTATTTTCATGACCTATACCTATATCATTATTCATCAAATGAGAAACAAAATCATCAATTTTGTATATGGTAAACTACTACATCACAAAATAATTTAATTTCTGTTTTATCACTACCTATCATGGATAGATATATTTATGTATATATATTATATATATTATATTTATGATAGAATCATATTTATCGAATTTTTAATTCCAATCTGAATACTTCTCTTTCAAATCTGTTGCAATATGATGATTTCCCATCTGCATAAGTGCAGACTACCACTACCACGAAGTGATGTAATTCATTTATGAAATCTATTTTAATAGGAATATTTATAATGATATATATTGAATATATATGATATATATAATGTAAAGATCTTTCTTAAATGGTGATATATTAATTTCCTTTTTCATATTACATCCCTAAAAAATTGAAATAATTGAACATTGGTCCACATGACCTATTATCTCTAAGAATGATGCAATTTATTTTTCCATATATAAATTTTATTAATGACTATAAATATGTATTTTATTAATATATATTATAATTTATTTAAAATATAAATTTATTTATATGATTTTACCAGTCACAAACAGTCCCCCGGGGCCCGTGCTATAACTACCCCAAGCCCGCCTTCCATAGGCTAGGGGATAGTGACTCTTACCGAAAGACGTATTCTGTAATACTAGGAAGGAATTGTCTTCATATCCTATAAACACACACAACAAATAACACAACATGATATGAGAACATGTAAACTGTATCGTAAAAATAGTGTGTATAGTATGAAAAAGGGGCCAGAATACAAGCCCAACTGCAATGACCAAAAAAACTGAAATGTGCAAGTAAACTAAAACGGTTCATATGAACTCCCTCCAGTGATCCTACTTGAATGGTTGGTAATGCTCTCAAAAATCCATCTCTGAGGTACAAAATGTCTAATTTCCACCTCATATCTACCTCTAGTCCATGTAATCTCAACCTCAGTCAGCGTTGTGCTTCGTCTTCAACAAACACAACATTGTGTGGGCGTAGCCCGTGCAGGGGTGAGTATATCTATATTCAGTAGGGACCCCGAGACCCTCATAGGTCTCAAAAAATCAACAATGGTTAAACAATAAATCATGAAAAAAATTGACAACCCTACTTATGTATATTCCCACACTTATAACTAAGGTATCAAGTATACTCATCTCATTCATGAAAAAACACAAGTCCCAACTCATTATCCCAATGCTCAATTGATCTATGGATGAAATAATGCCATGAAGGTAAAAAAACAATGTTAAGTTTAAAAAAGGTAACATCACACAAGAGAATACCAAAAAGGTATCATCACAATTGTATGTTCCACAAATGAACACCACACAAAAGAATACCACAAAGGTATCACCGCGTAGGTATGTACCTCAAAGATACACCACACAAAATAATACCAAAAAGGTAAAGACTCAGCTGACACAAGGTAGCTGAGGCCTACGACCCTGGAAATCCATTGATGATACGAGGTATGATCTGTGTCTACTCCACCTTAGATGCAGTACTATTAGAAACAGGTTCCTGTCATTCTATTATTTCCACTTCCCCTGTTCGGAACTTGGAGATTCCGGTAGAGTCGTTCGATCGATACTTATGTTTAGAGACTAATAATGGAGGGTATTCGATGATTAAACACTAGTTCTGAGAGTGTGAGCTTACTCTACGAGGATAGAGCTTTGGCTGGGATCATTTATTAATGGTGTTGAGGCCATAAATCTTCATCATTGGTATGGAATGGTTATCTACAGTTCATTCTAAGATTGAATTTATTACGCAGAATGTGCGGTGTTTCCACACTGATGGGACTATCATTACCCTCACCGGAGAGAATGGAGCCTTTGCATCACATGATGGACTTACCTAGAGGAGAGTGTTTCTGATCAATCATCAGTTGGATAGCCTTACCCTTAGAGTAGTTGATGTGGATTGTCTGAGCTATCCTATAGTGGTGGACCAATAGGGGGATGTCTTCCCTGATGATGTTTCGGGTCTAACTCTATGGAGAATGGTGGACCTTTACATTAAAATGTACCATATGAATACATTAATATCTACACCAGCGTATCAGATGGCTCCCGTGGAGTATTGTGGGATGCAGTTACAGATGGAGGACCTATAGGAGAAGGGGTTCATCTGGCCTAGTGTTTCTCATTTGGAAGCCCCAATTTTGTTCCCCAAGAAGGAGGATTGGAGCTTGAGACATTGTGATGACTATTGTTGTCTGAACTAGGTGACCATGATGAATAAGTACCCACTACCAAGGATTGATGAACTCTTTTATCAGCTGAGTCACAGACTGATGAGTTCCCCCATCTTGAGTCTTCCGGAGGAGGGCATTGGGTACGTAGTCTATTGCGACATATAATAGAAGGTAACTCAGATGTGTTCTAATGCTGGAGAAAGATGTGATCTCATATGGTTCTCGACATCTGAGATAACATGAGTTGAACTACACTGCCCTTGATGTGGACATAGCAGAAGTGGTCTTCTCATTGATGATGTGGCAACATTACTTGATGGGTGAATATTTTACAGTCTACTATGATCACAATTTTCATAGGTATAGCTTTACTCAGAAAAAACTGAACCAGCGAGAATAGCATTGGCTTGAGTTCCTCCAGGATTATGACTTCGATATAGTCTATACTCAATGGAAGGAGAACGTTGTAGCAGATTCATTCTGCATGAGATTTGGTATACAACTACTAGGTTATGTGATAGAGCATCTGGCCGCTATGAAAATATCCTTTTTAGATCAAGATATCACAGCTTTTCTTGAGTATTTTAAAGTCACTCCCCCACTCTATCAGCATGTCAGGGAGGCACAACCTAGGGACACTAACCATGGGAACCTACGTGGACAGATATCCACAGGACAAGCACCTGGTGGCTTTTGAGAAGGTAGGGAGCACATCATCATTCTATGAGGACGTACCATGGTACCAGTGTCGCATCCAGTTGAAGTGTTGAGGACGTTCAACACATACCCTCCATTGGTACATCCAGGTGTGGTGAAGATGTACCAGGTCCTCCGACAATAGCACTGGTGGTCAAGAATGATCAATGCTGAAGCATAGTTTTATCTGGGTTCCTCATTTGTCAGTAAGTGGAGGTAGAGCGTGAGATACCAGCAATCATAGTTCAACCTTTATAGGTCCTAGAGTGGAAGTGGGATGTAATATCCATGGATATCGTGAGATGAATTACATGTACATCCTAAGGTCGTGAATCAATCTTGGTGATCATCGACCAACTCACCAAGTCGGCCCACATCCTACCGATTAGAGAGCATGGTTCAGTAGAGATCTTGGAACTCCTCTATGTGCAGGATATTTTGTGGCTCCATGGGGTACCCTCAACGATTATCTCCGATCATGATGTATGTTTCACCTCTGGGCTATAGAAGAGGTTGTAGAAGGCTTTCGGGAAGCAACATTGTTTGAGAACCAACATCCTTCCTCTCACTGATGGCCAGACTGAGAAGACCATTGAGTCCCTAGTTCACATATTGCGTGCTTTCATCCCTGACATCGGTCACGTCTAAGAGTATCACCTGACCTTGGTGGTGTTTTCATACAAAATAACTATCACTCTACTATTGAGATAGTATAATTCATGGCTATGTATGATGAACTTATAGATCTCCTTTGTGTGGGACTAACACATGGGATTCATCACTCATGGGACCAGAGATGGTACGTGATACCATGAAGAAGGTTTAGATCATACATGAGTGGATGAATACTACTCAGATCAGGGAGAAGTCTTATGCCGACTGGAGACAGAGACCTATAGAGTTCGAGGATGCTGACAATGTCTTCCTATTGGTATCACCCCTATAAGGGTTACAGAGATTTGGTTGGGGTGGCAGGTTATCTCCAAGGTATATCTGACCCTTCTAGCTCCTTAGCAGATTTGGAGAGGTAGATTACAACCTAGCCCTCCCCCCTATGTTGCACCAGGTGCATGACATATTTCACGTATCCCAGCTGAGGAGATACCTTCCTGACTCATATCACATCATTGAATGGGGAGATAAGGGCGTCGACGATGGGACGACGTTTATTGATGTTCTATTGGAGATTGAGGTTCAATAGGATAGGGTCCTTCGTGTGTGATCAGTACATTTTTTGTGTGTACTTTGGAATCATGTGAACTACCAAGAGATCACATGGGAGATGGAGGCTTAGATCCATGCTCAGTATCCCCACTTGTTTTCCTTATTTTTGTGGTGTGGCTTTCGGTGATTCAAATCCATAAAGTGGGGAGAATTCAAAGACCCAAGAAATCCATGTAATTTTTTTAAAATTATATGTAATATTACAAGTCTACAAAAATTGACGGTGCAGGATTCTGAGGCCCGATGTGCCCAGAAAAAATTTCAAAAATTTTTTTAGGTACGTTCAGTAACCGTGTGACTGGGTTTTTGTATCGTTTCAACCGGTGCTCATAATTGATATTCGAGGACATCGTTGAACCCACAGTGCCGATATTCACATAATTAGAATTTCAAATCGATCACAGTTTGTCAAGGATGAATGTTATTTTTTGTGTTTTTTGTGGGAGAGTTAAAAGATTAATAAAAATGAAGAAAAACTTTTATTTATTAAGACATGTCCCCTGGGGCCTATGTCGGGACTACCCCAAGCCCATCTTCCATTGGCCAGGTGCTAGAGACTAGCAGTCAAATTCGTATTCCCGGGATTAGAGAATACACATTTAGGTGCTAGTGGCCATCCCCAGGCCTTCGGAATGTGGGCTAGCGGTAGTCACAACAGGGGCCCAGGGGGATGGGTCGTAACATAACTGTAATAAAATTACATGTCCCAAAACAACTAAACCAGAATATTAATAAAGGACAGAGTAGTTGTTATAATGAATAATTAATGTTTGTAATGAAATAATTATAAAAGGGTCAAAAATGATTATATGATAATTATATATATTTCTATATATTTCTACTTTTTTATAGATTAATAATTATATTTTATATATCATTATCTAAATTTTATATTGAATAATGATACTTGGGTAAGTGTTTATCATCTTCAATTGTATTCTCTAGGACATATATATTAATACGAATCTTTATTAACTTACGGGATTTTCATACATCCATTTGAATTTATAACTCATGAAAATGTTTCAATTTTTGATGTTCTTATATTCATTTGATGTTATTATTTTTTTGATATGCTGATTTAAATTTTACCAAAGTGTTATTGATTTTTTAGAGTTTTATTTCTAAGGGATACATTTCATATTCACCAAATGTTTTCTTTATGTAGTTCAAATAATAACCAAAAATAAATTTTATGATTCTAATAATTAATATTATTGTACTAAAATATATAAATATGTTAATTTTTTTCATCTTTTATATGATTCAAATGTTATTAAATTAATAAGGGTTTAACTTATCAATATAATTACTCAACAAGATTGTTTATGATTATGATTCCCCTGATGAAATATCTTGACAAATATTTTGTTAAACTAATTTATTTTTATTATTAATAACTATTTCCAAAAATAAAATTATTCCTTTCAATATACATTCATTATGTTATAGAGATACAGAAAGAGATTTTTTTAGGGAAAATATTTTATTTTTCTCTTTGATAAAAAATGATTTCCCTTCCATTAAAATGTTTAATAAAAATAATATCATAAATATTTTAATTATATACCTAATATTGTTTATATAATTTTTACCTGTCTATTAATTTTTCGAAAAATTATTTAGAGTATTATTCTTTTCATTATTAGATGTAGTACTTTATAATTATTTATTGAAATCTTGACATATTGTTTTACCAGTTCTTATATGAAAAAGATATTACTCTCTCATAACTAATCAATTATTTAGATCCTCCACTTCAATTCTCAATGGTGATTTTGAGATAAAATATTTTCATTATAATTTTATGGAATATTTATGGAATTTAAATATGTGTTTCTGAAATGGTATGGTAATTTTTAGAAATAATATTTTAATATTAATATAATTTAATTTCCATTGATAATTAAAATGAACCAATAGTTATTCTTATTCTTTTCTAGGTACATGATCAAGTATAACATCCTAATTAATTATAATAATGGTTTAAATTATTATTAATATATTTGTATGAGTAATTTTTTTCCATTTGGTAAAGCTATGATGAGGTTCTTATGATTCCTATTTCCTTTTCAATATTAATTACATATGATGTTTGAATTATAGTCTTTTTTTATCATATTAATGTATTTTTATAATTATATGGGTGGGAATGGAATTATATATCCCTAAAATCTATTGGGTAAAGTTGAATAGCCCATGAGTAATTATATTGGCCATGACCCTGGATTCTACTTCACAATTTCATGCATAGTCCCATTTTTCATATTCAATTGAATAAGTTTTACCAATGTATTGAAGTCCATAATAAAATGTATGGACATTTTTTTAATTTACATATTTTTTTATATGGGCCTAGATATCAGGTTTATAATATTTTATATAAACACTGTTTTCATGTCCATAAGTTTACGAGATGTATTTATTTACAATCCTTGACATAATTTGTCTGCTATATTTTATTGATACATGTTCACAACATTATTAGATTATGTTATTCCAAAAATATATGCACTATAAAATTGTTACATTATTATGGCTCATATTCTTTGATTAATGTTTTTGACTTCTATTATTAATTATCAAGAATTATTCCATGACTTGTGATTATGATCAGTGATATACATGGTATGATTTCCCAAAATAAAATTCATGTTATTGTTCCCCTGTTGTCATGATATATTAATTTGATCATTAATATATTTTTTTATCATTAATCATAATATATGATAACCATTAATTTTGATTATATTACACATGTTATGGAAAAATTTATTCTGTATGATTTGACTAAAATGGGTTCTAGTTATAATGAAAATTCTGGTAGGCGATCCACTTCACCTAAAATCTAGTATTTTTGTGTCCATGCATCCATGGTTATAGAACAATATGAAATATTCATGCATTATTATATTTTAAAATATATAACCATATATTAATATATCATATATACATATATATATTAAAATTATCAGTCATGATAGTTAGTATAAAATAATAATTTTCAAAGAATGTGAAACCATGATATGAAAATTTTGGTTTGAACCCCTTAGTTAAGGTATGGAATATGAAACTATATAAAAATAATAGTGGAGGATTTAGTCAGTGTCTTCCAATATATTACATCAATGTCTAAGTACAAAAAATTGATGTCTCTCTAGAATCATTGTGTCTTGTTGTAATTACTCTGAAATTGTAATATTTTTCATTAACTCAATAGTCACTTGGTGCACAATAAGAAGAATATATATACACATGTATTGAAACTCACAGGAAATATGTTTTAATTCTAAAAAATAATATACGAATTATAATAAAGGATTTTAATAGATGATGTACAAGAACAACCTTGGTTATACTATTGGTGTTATATATTTCAATGAAGGTGTCTTGACTAAGAAAATCTATAAATAATTTATCAGGTTCATGTGGCTCCCCAATATGATTATTGTAGCTCACATGAGGAATTTTTTTATTAGTAAATGACAAGAACTGAATTGAATATTTTTTATATTGATTGACATAGTCAGTGGATGGAATTTTATTCACTAACAATCATGTGAAATGCTAGATGGAATTTTAATCATTTTGATTAATCATATTCATCTCCTATTTTATTTGACCGAAAATATATGGTTTTGTGTTATTGATGAGAAAAATAAGACAATGATAGTTGTCACAAAGACCATGTATGAATGAATAAGTGAATTAAAAAATTTATTTAATATTATAATATGTACTCATGTTAATGACTATTAAGATCATTATAATGTTTTGAGTATGTAAAATAAGGATATAATAAAGGTAAATTCCATGTAAAAGTGAAAAGATAAGTTAGAAAAATGTATAAGAATAATAATTTCCCTAATGTATCATTAATAATTTAATATTTTAAATGTTTAAAATACATTCATAATTTAAATCAGTTTCCAAAGGTTCATATATGAAAATAAAATCAAACATAGTGATTGATTAATTGTTTTCCTATTGATTTTAAATATACTATAAATTAAATATGAAAGTACAAGATTATTTTAATAGTTATTTTAATGATTACTATATTAATTCAGACTAAATTTAGGTTGATTAATCATAACACAAGATTAATATTTAATATTAATGATGTATTTAATAAAATGATGATGAATTCGGGATAATGATTGATGAAGGAATTGGAGAGATGGACGTGTTAATAAATTTTTTAGATCAAACATATTTTATTTATTAAAATTGTTAAATGGATAATTCATTATTATTAATTTTGTGAATTATGTATGTCTTAATCTATGATTGAAATAATAGTTAATGATTACATATTTATTTTAAGTGTTTTATGTTGATCATAATATCAATGTATTAAAAAATAACTTTTAGGATTTATGTGATGTTATTTTAATGGTTTTAATTATATTTTTGTTTAATTCATATTAGGATAATATATATATAACCCTTGTGTTAAATATGATATTATATTTGATAATAATTCAAATTTTGTATGATTAATTATACTAATAACCTTCAAGGGATATACGATCATTCATTAATAGGGTTATTTTAACGAATTTTGGTCATATTAATAGGGATGTAATAAGAATTGTATGGTTTTATTAATAAGGATAAACTATCACATTTGGAAAGGATGTGGGGAGTGAAAATATAATTTAAGCTCAATAACAATTAATCACCAACTGCTAGCCATTGTGATTCGTTAGTTAATTTGATTTTTTGAAAGCTTTGACAGATAATGAGGAATTTTGTTTTTGAGTACTTATTTTTATCATAGATATAATTATGTGATTTAAATTTTATGGTGTGATTATGGTTATTTTAGAAAAAATTCACAATTTCATGAACATTATATGAATAATTTATACAAATCATTATAGAATTTTATTTTAGTAATTGTTTTTGTGTATGATGAATTAAAAATATATGATATTAAAGTAGTGTTATAGTGATTTACATAATTTATGGAGATGACTATAATATCATGGAGATATATCATAAGAGAATTTCTATCTTTGTAGGATACATTTACATTGATAGATGTTTTTTGAATATAAATGATCAATTCATCATTGTAGAATATGTGAAAAAAATAATTATAATCAATGGATTCAAATATTATACTAGTATTTTTTCATGAATTTTATGGTTATATATTTATTGAATTATTAATGTTAAACAATTGTTGTTTTTATTGATTATTTGGTGATTAATTTTTTATTTCCTCATAAGGTGGTTTATTCACGCTGGGAATTACAGAATATCTTTTTTTGGTTTTAATTGATGTTTCCAAACACGAGGAATATATTAATTTTTTTATAGTGTATTATTTTATCAATTATTTGATAATATTTATTCTTCATGATTAATAACATTTTTCTTTGATATTAATTTCATGATCTATGAAATGATGTGTAAATTGATTGATACATCTCCAAGGGGTGAATGTTTTTAATATATAATAATAGTTATTGTTTGAATACTATAGGGTTTTCAATATTTGATATTAATAAAATCCAACAATATTGTTGTAAATTATATTAAAATTAATATTCAATATTACTACCTTCACTTAAAATTAATCAATTATCTTCCTCATGACAGTTTGGTTTAAAATTTTGTTGTAATTATCATTATAAGGATCATTATCATTGTTGTGATCAATGATCTATATCAATATAAAAAACTATTCAGGTATTAAACATTTCAACCATGTCATTATTTTCACATCCCAATAAATATTTCATTCTTTGTAATATAGTTATATGTTATTATAGACAACTATTGTAATTTTTTCCCACAATTTATTACGATGTTTTGTTAAAACAATTTGGATTTCCCAAAATTTTATTTTCATATTTGAGAAACATGATTTCTAACATAATTATGTAATAAAAAGAGATAAATTTATTTTAATGGGGAGAATATAATAATCATTAATATTATGAAATAGTCTTTTTCAAATAAATTTAATTTCTTCGACTTTTTGTGCAACATGCAACACAGAGTTTAATCACTTCATGATATAATATAAAAATTTGGAAGTTATAACCTATCTATTAAAATCATTATTATTTCTAAATATTAATATTTTTTTGGGTATTATGTAAACATATATTAAATAATAAAAATAAAATCGAAAATATGTTCCCTATTTTTATTTTCTTTTTATAGGGTTCAAAAAAATATTTGATTAATACATTTTTTTAAAAAAAATTCAAAAATAAATGAATAAAATTAATATCCCACAATTTTAAAAATTATATTGTAAAAGTTTTTTTAAATCATCATTTCCAAATTATGGTACGGTTATTGTTATATTTTTTTCTAAAGTGAATTATTTTTCTACGAATGAAGAAATTATAAATTTTTCTAATATCATCATTTCATATTATTAAATAATGATTTCTAATAGTTCTATTATATTTTTTTATTTCTTATATATTTAACATATAGAAATAATTATTTTTGTAATAATCAAATTAATATCACTTCTGTCGACTATTTTCATTATTTTTTAATAAGTTAAATTTTACAGCACGAGAAAATATTTTCTAAAATCTATTTTAAGTGGATTTTTATTCCAATTTTAATAAATTAAAAAAATAATGATGATTTATTTAGATTTATTTTATTATTTATATATATATAAATGATTATAAATTCAAATAATTAATATCAATAGGTTCATAGTCATTGTAAAATTACCTTTTTCATAAAAAATGGTTTTTATTAAAGAATATTTTATCAATTTCTGGATTTATTTATATAGTATTTTTCAAAATTAGAAACATTAACTGAAATAATTATCATAAATAATACATAAAAAATTAAAATTATATTAGGTATTGTTTTTGACATTTCTACAAAAATAAATAATTTTAATTGAATAGTAGGAAATTAAAATTTTTATTAATAATTTTATTTTCAATTGAATAATTTTAAAATTTACCAATTATTTTAATATATTTTAGATGTATAATTAGTTAAATATTTTTTTTATCTAATTTTTGTTATTTTTAATAATTTTGTTTCTGATTTGTATAGATTTATATATATATATATATAATTATTTTCATTGGAAAAACACTTTCTCCTCATATCTATAGGTTATATTTCGTATTCAATTCTTCCTCATTTGTCAATGGTAATTAAAAATATTAATTGAGTAGTTGTTTTATGAATAATTAATATTATGTAATATGTTAAATTTTATATTATGTCAAAATTAATAGTAAATATAGTAAAATGTAATTATAGTGGTTTTGTTTATAACAAGATTATCAAAATTAAAATAGAAAAGAGAAGAGTTAAAATTAAATAAAAACTTGTCAAATTCCAAAAAAAATTAAAAAAATTAGACCATATAAATTAAATGGTTTAATAATTATCTATTTTCTTGAATTTTTTAATATTTACCAAATTATTTTTTTTCTTTTAAATTTTATTAAAACTATGACTTATCTACCACTTGAAAAATATAACACCATCTCATATCAACATGACAATTTAAAAGCCTTTTATTTTAACTAATACCATTCCAAATTCGTTGAAATCTTCCCTAAAAATACCTATATGAATTATTTCTATTATGAAACCCTACTATTAATTCCTTAAAAGTTCAAATAAGTGGTTACCCTAAGAAGAGGTATATTATGTAACATTTCATTTTCATAATATATATTCTACTAAATAATTCTGATATTGTTAAACCATATAAAAATAATAACATATTTATCTCTAATAGATTATTATTTCATTATCTTTATTTTATGACCCATATCCATATGATATTCCATCAAATTGAAACAAACACTATTAATCACGCTTAATAAATGCTACCTACTCATGAATTGATGTAATTAATTTTCCAACATTATATTTAATGGTTGGTCAAAATTATTTATTCCTATAAATATGTGATTTTTATTACATAATTATAATTTATAAATTATAATATATTATCTACCTTGTTTTCTTCAAATGATTCGGAAAATGATAACATCACATGTACGTAAGTGTGGAAGACAACCTCCATGAAACAATGCTATTCATTTTGAATTTTATTTTGATATGGATGGTACTGAGTATATATATTATTAATATATATGATATCTATGAGAAAAAAATATTTTATTATGGTGATATGATTTTTACCTGTCATTTTTTCCATCCACTGAATAATGAAATTTATAGTATAATGTACATATGACCTCGTGTCTCCATGAATGTTTTAATTCATTAATATATATCTAATATTTATTAATTATTGTAAATATTCATGTAATAAATATATAGTAGTTTTTATATAATTAATAATAGTATTTATAATCTATAATCATAATCAATGTACAAGTAAAAAAACTACTTAACCTAAATAGAGTAGAAAAATGAAGCAATAATAACCCCATATTATTATTTTTGTAATTAATGGTTTTAAAGAAACTGGGAATATTTTTATGTAAATAAATATATAATATGATATATAATATTGTGTTTTGGGGTTATATATATATAACAACATTATATTTATTATACAAGTGGATTGAACAAAAAAATAAATTTGAGACATTATGTAATGGTTCATCATCCAAAATTGACATCTATGGGAAACATGTATTCTTATGAAACTATATTATTTTAACAGGTGAATGTTATACATAATAAAATATTATAAAAATAATTTAGTTTTATTCTATTAATTTAATATTCCATTAAATATCGTTATTTCATGGTGAATATTATTCTAATATTATCAATGTTGTAGGAGATTTTGGCCCTACTTTTATTTCAATGGGATGCATGACACATTCAATTCTTGTTCAATTTGTTTACGTTATATAATATAAATTAATATATATTTCTATTATCATAAATATTATTGTAGAAAAATATCCATATAAGGTACAGTCGTTCATTAGGCCTACAATTAAAATGTTACCAACATGATAAAGGAATTGTGTAACAATCTCATTGTTTTTAAGTATTGATTGTGGTTATTCTTAGAATAATGATATAGTATGATAAATCTATCAAAAAGTCCATAATTTTATTTTTATACATTTATTTCATTAGTTTTCATTTTTACCATTCATTTTCATAAATTTCTGTTCTCATTAGGCAAATTTATCATTTCTAGGAAGACACACATCATTTTGATCTTTTATTGAATGTACATTCTTTTCCTCGACAATGATTTCTATAAAAAATTTCAAGAATGATTATAATATTTTCTATATAATTATTAATTCAATTTTCTCTCTTTTTAAAAAAATTTAAAAGATATTTAGAATTTAGAATCTTTCTGTTTTTTTTAATGAGTATCTTTTTTACTTTTTGAACAATGTGTGATAGGAATCATTGATTTCACATGAAAAATAATTTTAATTCCACTAACATCTAAAAAATTTAAACACTCATTAATAATAACAAAATTTTAGTACAGAACAAACTGTTTTATATAATATTTTCATGAAATTATTTGTTTTAATGAATTAATTTCCAAATTAAATTGTTATTTTCATAAAAAAAAATTTTAATGATATTTTTATTGTATTTCCATTCATGAATGAAAATCCATTATTATAATTGTAATTTAATTGGAATATGACCCAGTTATACAATACTGATTGTTTATTTATATAGTTTATGATAATGATTAAATTATGTGTATGAACCCCATTAATTTTCCATGGGTTATAGAATTATGTAGTGCTTATAAAATATTATTTTTATAATTTATGATATACAATGATATATTTATGATATTAGGGAAAAATAAAAATTTATATTTATTGTGTTATTAGTGAGCTCAATATTATAGATCCATACAATGAATTTGTAAAGGATAGAGAGCATGTGAGTAAATATGTTATTCATAATCAAAATTTCATTTTATAAATTACATGTTTTTTCTTGGTTTTAATGTCTATATGATTAAAAAGAGACATGATTTCAATTACTATTATATTAGATTTGGAACTATTCTTCATTTAAATATATTTATTCATGGAATTGGATTTCATGTCCACATGATTATGTGTTAACATTGTTTATTTGTACATATTATTTAGTGAGGGACTGATTTCATGTCTATAATATGATGAGTAAACATGATTAAATTTATATATGGTTACAATGGTATAGGAATATGTTATTCTTCAAATTTAATTCATATTCTAATTTCTTCCAATAAAGGATTTTATTATTTTATTTTTTTATGAATCATGTCTTACGAACATACATGATTTCTGAAATGACATAATTTAATGATCATTTATATATAGGGAATGGTTTTCAAATGCTAAGATCTTATTCGAATACATGTGTTCTATGGTCCACGTTTTGTGACCATATTTATCTCTATAATTTTACCTTTAAAAAACATTTGTGATTAACCTTTCTTATGAATCCATTCGGTGAGTTATTAAGACTGGTATAATGTTTGATATATCATACAAGGGTGATAATTATTGTGAACCTATTGGGATATTATGTATCTCAATTATGAACTAGTTATTTATGTAACCATGTTTTGAGATGCAATATTGAAATAATACATTGTATATTTTTTTATTTTTTAATGAATATTAATATAAAAGTATATAATATATATATATGTAATCTATGGGCCTTTATATAATGTTTTATTTATGTTAGAAAAATAAAACATTTCACATAGGTTTTTATCTGCACATACATTTATTGTGATATAATTTTTAATAGAAAAAGACTAGTCAACCAAAACAAATTAATAATAATTTAAACATCCTTATAAAGTAATCATTATTATAATTTTTGCTGAATAATAGTTTTGGACCATATATTAAGCGAGTTTAGGAAAAATGTTACTAATCATTCATTGTTGCAGATGCATTCACTAACACTTTGTGTTATAAAAAATCATTTCACTTATAGTATGGGACATTATAATATGGGTTTTCAATATGAATAATATTATTTATTAATATTAAAAATTATTATGTGATAACCCAATGATGTCTTGATGATGAATGAGTAAGGTATAAGATGAATATAACATCATGGTTTAGATATGTTCATTACCCCACCTCTTTTATCTTCTCCATTTAGTGACTCATTAAGGCTTTAAAACTTCTAATTTTGAAAGACATCAAGATTTTAGGATTTTTGGAACGTGTTTTTAGAGACTTTTGAAATAACATGGAGAGAATAATGATATAAAATGTTTTTATAGATGTGATGGATGTGGTCCCAGTTTATATGAGGGGTAAATTGTTGTTTAGAAAATCATATTAATTAAATCAAGATGCTTTTCCTTGATTAGAGGGAGTTAATGTGGAAAATAATGAAAATAGGATAATATGTGTTCTATCATATATCATCAATTTATTTTTGGAATACAAAATAACATTTCATAATCCTTTAACATATGATAATTAATTTTACCATTTGTTTATCTTTGTTGTAGTTTATATGAGTCCAATATAAATTATTTTTTCCTTGAAATTAAAATATCATTAATAAGTAATATATACCTATTAATGACAAATATGAATTGCATTGTATATTATATGAATTAAAAAATATATTTTATATGCTAATTTTTGTTCAAATATTTATTTTTATAATTAAAAATAAACATCATAAAAGATAGAAATAATTGTTAAATGGATGATTTTTATTATTTATTTATATGAAAATATGTTAATGAATATTTTTAATTGAGTCAATGTAAAATTTGATCATATGAATATGTTATTATATGTAAAGGCTACAAATTATATCGTTATGACAATAAAAGTTTTCTTGTGTTTTTGGATGTCAGACACATGCATTAAATATATAAAAAATTAATTTTTTTTATATTTCATTAATATTATATATAATTAATATATAAATTTTAAATTGAATTAATCTAATTTTATTAATATGGTAATTTTATATTGGTGATAGTTTTATAAAAAACTGTATTTTTCCATATTTAAAAGAAAATTTTTATTTCAGAAGAATCAAAAAAATTATCATATGATAATATTTACAGCAGTTGTTAAAAAATTGATAGTAATTTTTTCAAAATTAGACACTAAATTTTTATAATTTTTCTTCTGAATGATAATACCACATATAAATTAAATTTTTAAATTTAAAAATCCCATTATAAAATATTATGTTTTCTAAATAAATTTTTTTGGGAACATATTAATGATTACAATAATTTTATTTTCTGAATGTTATGTTATTTTCAAATTTTCATAACAAAATTAACCAAATATTTAAACACACCTTTAAATTATAAATTTTTTATTAAAAATTATTAAAAAAAGAGTGTTATTTGTTGAAATGTTTGAAATAAATGATTCATGTGTTACAAAAAACTAGAGTTTATATTAAAACATTACCTCATGTTAACATATATCATAAAAATATTTATAATTCATCTATTGAATCACACACTTTTTTATTGTAATTATTATCAATCACCTTATCCCATTGATTCAGGATCACAACCAGATGTTCCAAATAATAAATATCATTCTCTAAAGGCATATCCTCTATATAATTAAAATGCCATGGATTGGGAATTTATTTTGTAAAAAGTGATGCATGTAACACATCATGAACTTATAATAGTTTCAATGGATGATCCATGATATAATCTAATACCTATATATGATAATAGATATTTCAAGGGGTATATATTTATAAGGATCATATTTAAGTTAATATAAATCTCAAAACCTTCTTCCATGTAGATATTCTATGAACCCATAGCCTCCTATGTTAACTATATGAATCATCGATTATTATTTTTTATAAATTTTACATCGATTATAAGATGCTCTATTAACCTATTGAATTTCTACTGCATTCTACTCCATTTCATTAGATAGTCAATTTACTAGAAAAATACCTTCACAAAATACATTATATCCAAATGAAATTGTGAATATTTTTCTATTTAGGGATTCAATATAAAATAAAACATATATAATATTATTTTCATATTATTTTATGTTGTTTCAAAAACAAATTACAAATAATTGAATAGTATTTTCAACATATTTAGAAATTAGAAATGTAGATTCCATTAGAAAAGGATATATATTTAGGTTTCATTTATTAATCCACAATTTTTTGTGTTAATTATTATATGTTTTTTATTAAAAAAATTTATGTTAAATTTTTTCTTCTATCACTTATACCGAACCTCAAAACCCATTATCACCCCACTAGACCTCGTTGAGGCTAACACCATTTCACAACGATGTCAACTGATTATAGACCCCATCAACACATATAACCTCTCAACCTTAATGTTGATTGATTATGAACCCCCCACATTAACACCAAATCCCCTACACAATAACCTATACCTGTATATAATACTATATAACATTCTATTCATGATCCCCTTCCCAATATAGTACCCCTTCACCAAAATCCATTATACCTCTTCTTTTAAATAGAAATCACCAGATGCAATAAATGTGATTATATTTTATAACACAATTTTTCACTTTCAAAATAGAATAAATATTAAATAAAATATTTAAAATAAAAATTATTTTTATTATTGAAAACATTTTGAAAGAAATAAAATTTAATTCGAAAAACTTATAATAATAAAAAATTTATTTCCATATCATTGATTATATTTTATAACCAAATTTTTTACTTTTAGAATTATTTTTTAAATGTAATTGACATTTATAAAATCATTATGTCAAGATTATTTTGGGGTAAATTTTGATATATATTCTATAAAAAATAATTTATTTATTAATAGTCATAAGATCTAAATTATAATTCAAAAAACCATTTACCCTGAAATGTTTATAGTGATATATTATATTCTAAATGGGTATTAAAGTAACATAAGTCCATTTATTTTTTTATAAATCACATTGAGTACATTACATACAGTTTGATATTTAATATTGATATAAAAACTATGTAAACATTTGAATGTTTTCTTTTAAATAACTCCCTTTCTTGTTGTGTATAGGAAATTAATATGAAATTAAAATTTTCAATTTTTTAAATGAAATGTAGAAAAATGGAATCAATATATTGAATCAATATTATTTTTATCAATGATTAATTCAAAATAATTTTATTCAAAAATTCATTATAAATTATTTAAATAATATTTAACACAAATAATTTTAAAATTTGTTTATGGGCGGTTAAACTAAAATTAAAAGGGTTAAAATGACATAAATATGTATAGAAAATATATTATATGGTCATATTTTAAAATTTTAATGAATATGTACCATGAATACTCCATTGAGGTACATTGTTGAATGAGAAATATGTGGCTACAGTATTTCATCATTATAAGATTACAACTGTGCCACTCACCTCGCTTTTAAAAGTCCACCCCATATCCCTTCTTAATAACACATTAAAAACATTTTCCTAAAATAATTACCAAACTCACTTAATTAAGTACCGAATATCATCCTTTAACACCTATTTTGGGATGAATGAGAACCTAGGAAGGATTTTGGTCAAAATCTTATTGTGGTTTCTCGAAAAAGAGGTAATTATTATCAACAAATAGTTTAATTTTATATCATAACGTACATAATTAAATTATTAATAAAACATGATGATATAATAACCTTAGTGTATTCCATATTGATTAATAATTTTATTTATATCATTATTAACAACTATCTCAAATTTAAAAAAATTTGTTATAAAATAATTATTCGTTTTTAGGTTGTATAACCCCTCATATACTTTTCTCATTCATTTTTTCATTGCCACCTCTCATTGTTGGATATTAGTACAGATCTAATATTATATATATGATATTTATTATATAATTATATCTCTATGGTAATTATATCATAGGAACATTTTCAATCTTAATTCCATAGGGTTTATGATAACTTTGTTCTTATGTACGATGGACTACTACCTCGTGAAGTGGTGTAATTTGTTTTCACTAATGCTTTACAATAATGGAAATAACAATAATATTAATGAATATATGAAATAAAATTGAAATAATTATGTTATTCACACCATATTTATAAATCTTAAAATGTAATATATCAATTTATTTATAATGAATTCACTCAATAAAAAATGAATAAGTTGTTCATGTACATGCACTAATACTAAATCGGTATTTTGGAGCGCCACCCTTTTCAGCACTAAAATAATACGGTCCCTTTATCAACACTTTTTGGGCCCTGATAATGGCACCCCCATTATCAGTGCTTTTATATCGCTATTAATGGGGACAACTTTTTCAGCGGTTTTTTATGCGGTGCTTATAAAGGGAGGATTTATCAGTACTTTTTTCAAATACTGATAATGTGTAAATTAAAAAAATTATTCTTCCATAATATAATATATTTATATATAGTATATTTATATTGATATAAAATTTAAAAAGTTAATTATTTATTAATTATTTTTTAATTAACATCGTCTGTTGATAATTTAATAAGAATTTGATGAAAAAAATATAAAAAATTTGTAACTGATCTAAAATAATTTGAAAATGTAGCACAATCGTAAAACGACAAAATGTCTTGATCTAGGTGTTTGTTTGAGCTCTATGTCATATCAAATCGAAGCATGTAACGAGCAATACTCATTGTGACCCATGTAATCCTTCTATTAAAGTTTTATTAGGTCAAAAATTTCAAATAAGGCCTCCAAAACTAAATTTGTTGTCCGCATACCCAAATATTTTAACATTCGATGAAATTTCAGACCCGTTTCATGGGATATTTTATACATTTGTCACTCGAGACTGAATTTATTTTTAGGGGTTACATTTAGATTGATATTATTGCATTGAAATTATATCATTTTTTTTATTTAATGTTACTTATAATAAATTATATAATAGTATATACTAATTTCTTATATATTCACCCATACAAATTTAATTTTTTAAATAATTAATTAATCATATTTACAAATAAAGTAAAATATTCTATATAGAAATATTATCTATATAAAAAATAATATTTATTTTAATAAAAATACAAATATATGAATATTAATATAATAATATGATGTTTTTGTGTGTGTGTGTGTGATTGTATTTGTATGTGTCTGTATTGGCAAACTGAAATATATTATCTATATATTGAAAACATATATATATAATTATTAATATATAGTATTTGTAACTATATATAAATATATATAAATATACTTTCAAATACACATATAATCTGTGTGTTTATGTGTGTATGTTGTAAATATATTTATTTCATTATAAACACACACCAAAAAGCATGTTATATAAATGAATTTAAAACTAAACTTATAAATAAATATTTCTCTTTGAATAAATATTTTAATATATAAATGTATGTATATATATATATATTAATATACTAATATATATATTAATAAAACTACATATATTATTAATAATATATAATAAGAAATGAATATATATATATATTAATATAAGGATATATATATATATTAATATAAAGAAAAATATATATATTAATATACTAATTTATATAACAATATATATATATATATAATTGAAGAGTAAAACAATATAGTGGAGTGGTAAAGGCTTAGGGGCACATACAAGTGTTCTTGAGTTCTATTCCTGGGGGAGGCAGGTCACACTTATGGGTGGTAACATTTCCTTGCACTGATAAAGGTGGGTTGGGGGTTCTGTATAAGGGGGGTGAGGTAGTGGGGGCATGCAGGCTCGAGATGGGGGTGGGGTGTTGTAGAAGGGGTCACCAAGCACTATTGAAGCCCATCCCCAAATTGAAAAAATATTCTTTTAAATTTTTTAATGTTTCATTAATTTTATCAGTCCAAAAAATGGCTGATTAAAGGGGTCTTTTAAAATCACCAAAAAAGTGCTAATAAATGACCCTTTTAGCACACTTTTTTATTAGCACTGATAAAATCCCTCATTATCTGTGATTTTTTTGCACTGATAAAGGGTCCTTCATCAATGATTTTTTTAGCACTGATAAAAGGGACCTCATATCTTTGACTCGATTAAAATTTCTTTTCTATCACTATTAATGGCCTTTTCGAGCATGGATTAAGTCAATATTTGTAGTAGTGACGAAGTCTACTGCCATTATGAAGTTATGTGACACACTAGTTTCAACACCACACAAAATACAAGATATATATAATTACATTTAACTAAATTATATTTTATCTATTATAAAATTGTCATTTTGGGAGAATTAAATATTACATTCGTTTTACTAATAATGACCATTAACCAATATGACATTATTAATTAGTATGTAATGTCTAACATCTCCATGATCACAACATTCATCATTTATGAAAACAGTCATTAATGATTGTTAATGAAATTATATTTGATGTATAATTAATATAATTATGTGATTAATAATATTTTTTATATTTTAAAATGACGACCAATGTAAGGTGTTCCAAAATAATAAATCAATACTCATTTGAAAACCATAGAGATTATTATTTGAAAGAATATTTTAAAAAGTTATAGTTAATAAATTTTTAATTAATGGGTGATTAGTAAATCAAATAAGATATTATACATTTAAAAATAGTTATATAAAAAATATATTAAAAATAACATTATTATAATTTTCAATGGATGGTTTCCAAAAGAAGTCATGTCGTATAGTAAGGTATTTATAATCTCTATTTAATTTCATGGATACATGTACAAAATCAGTAATATTTTAATTTGGGTGATGAATATACTATCCAGATGAAATTTTATATCATGAATATCCATATATTCAATAAATTGTATTATTTATTTAATGTTATTTCATTATTGGAATTACAATTGTATATTAACACCGAGGTAGTGGTTTTATATTACAATACCATCATTTGAAAAAATTGATTATGAATATGTTTATATTGATAATATATTTTTATCCATCACTCAATAATATCATAACATTTCATATAATATGGTTATGTCAGGATAATATATATGTTCCTATTATTATTCATTTTTATGTACTCATGATATCAAATAAATATTTTTAAAAACATTTCTCATTAAATATATTTGTAGTTGAAAAAAAATTTTCTTCCAAACTAATTTTTGAAGACATGATTTATATTTTTTAAAAAATATTAAAATGATTTATTTTCATGATTTGTACACTTTTTTTACTTTTTATAATATATTCTAAAAGGAATATTCATGATGATTTCCAAATAATGTCTATTTAGATATTTCCAAAAAATTGAAATAATAATTATTTTAATATGTATGATAAAATTAAAACATCCCACCATCATTACAGATATTTATTTTGAACTTAAATTATATTTTTTTCAGGGTGTTTTCAATGAAATTTATTTTGACCTTTAATTATGTTTAAATATTTTTTCAATGTGTATGGGCCATTCTACTAATAAAATGTTCCAAAAAACCACTCAACATATTTTACTATTAATGATTACATATATTTTGTTGTGTAAGAATTAATAATGATTAAATTCTATGGGATAATCGTTTTTAGTATTAAAAAGTGTAATTTTTTATTTATTTGATTTATTGTTGAAAAAGATTATATAGGTAATGATGTGATGATATGATGAATATTTTATGATATTTTGGGACAAATAATAATAGTTTTTATTATGATATGGGTGGGTGCACTATCTAAATCAAATTAATTGGTTAAAACATTATATCAAATGATATAATAGTTGGTAAAAACATTATGAACAATACCCTCTATATGAAATAGTTGTGACATGGTCCACTATGGGAAACAAGTGTGTCCTGATCCACTTTGGGAAAAAATGCATCATAGAACACAATTGGAAACTACTGATGATTCATAATGTACTATGTTGATGGTCTTAGTTGTAGAGACTCGAAGCTTGACGTACATGGACAATACATTACTTTTGCGGAATACTTAATACACAACAAAAACATACACACAAGGATCGTAATAGTTTAGTGTCTTTGGAAACCCATAATAAAATCTTCTAATATTGGTGAATGATCTTCAAAATCTCCAAATAATGATCGTCCCCTTTATTTTCTTACCTAAAACCTTTCTTTATATCCTGGGGAAAAGAATACATAAAAGGGGTAAGCTCAAATGAACATTAAGGGTAAACATAGAGAACATAAAAAAATCCATAAACATTTGAATGCAAAAACATTAACATAAAATCTAAACATAAAAATATTGAGAAAATGCATAAATCATGGAAGTACGTAAGTCATATATCATAAGGGAAATCAATAATGAAAAAATAGAATGGGAATAAAACATGTAATTTTGGAAAACAATTAAGCACATGATATGATTTCCATAGTACCCAATGCATTGCTACAAAGACTATCTTAGTGGAAAAAGTCCCTTTCTGAATCGAGTTCACTCCTCGTTTCACTCCTGTAACACAGAACTGGATTAACTTACCATTCCAGCCATGTCTATCTCATGATATATAAATCTTTAACAAATGCATTAGAGAGAGACAGAGGTCCCACCCATCTCATAATGAAATCATTCTTACTTGTGCCACAAAATAAACTTAAAACATTCATCACAACCCAAAAAATAAAATGGGTTTCATAAACATCATCCCATCATCTCATAATACATTTAAAACAAATCTACATTTCATTATATGAAAAGTGAAACCATTTAAATCATAGAGACAGTAAACATGAAACATACACATATGATATAATGTCATATTAGATGGAAAATGGTTTTGATAAAACACTTTAATTGAATTCTTGATAAAAATATCCTTTCTTCTTCAAAATCATTTTCCATTCACAAAATTCCAAGAAATTTCAAAAGAAAAGGATTTTTTAGAAAATAGTCATTAAATATTTTGGAGTAAGCCTCATGAAAATAAGGCTTTATAAAACCGTAAAAATCCTTTCATGTCGTATAAGTTAAAAAAACATATTTCTCGTACTTTTGTCGGAAATGTAGAAAAAGTACCTCGTACTTAAAAAAATATTCCTTACATATAATATAGTAAGATTAAAAATTGGGTAAAAAGGACTTTAAAAATACATGAAAACACTTTTATAAAAGAAGGACAAGGATTATAGAAATAACCCCAGTAAATACTTACAAATAATCAATCTCAGATAAGAATGAGATTTGAAAAAGTATCCCTTACCTTAGGTCTGATAAGCTTCATACGTATCTGAACCTCCTGTATAATGATTTAAATAATTTCATTGACTTATTAAAGAATAATATTCATTGTTATGATATCATATATTTTTCACTTATGACTTTATATTACCCGGTCTTTTGTAAATTCAATGTTAAAGCAGCGTTTTGGGTAAAATAATTTCATTTATCATATGTGTTTCGACATGTTGTTCATGATATTAATACTTATATCCTGATTTACATAATTCCAGAATGTTAAAAATGATTTATATATAAGATATATTCATCATATCCATATATATATTATAGATCGATAAAAAATAAAATACACCGTTCATGGAGACGGTAGGCCGTACGTACGCATGAGCCCTGTTTTCGTTTCCTTATTGAATTGAATGAAAATAAATATATGACATACATATATATATATACATAAATCCATTATAATTCATATATTTCATTATTATTCATTATATAAACTTTATTATCATTCATTATGGTTAACATGGAGAATGAATCTCACCGCGTCGTGGAGACGGTAGTCTGTACGTACGCACGAGCGATGATATCGTTCCCATAATTATTGAATAGAATTAGAGTGGATGGTATAATATATCAGAACCAATATGATGTTATAATAACCTTATATAGTTATTATTTACACCACTATACCCATCCATGTTTGTTGTTGGTGGAAAAACAGATTTCACCACGGCGTGGAGACGGTATTCCGTACGTATGCATGCGTAGTGATTTCATTTTCCATAGGATGGATAGATGATGAAATAGGGTTGTTTAATACATATAATAAAATATAATTATATGAGTTATACTGATGTTATTAGTCGATAATAAAACAACTAAATAAGAATAAGTTGAAGAAGAAATAAAGTTTAAAGAATCGGTAACAGACATTACCTCTTCTTTGAAGCTCCTCTTTGAGACCTCCTCTTAGGGCACTAAAATTGGTCATTGAAGAATACAAGGACCTGTAGGATGATTCTAGGGAAGTGGAGAAGATAATTTGGAAGGGTTTTGACGAGCTTGAATGCTCAAAGTGGTTGAGGAAGAGAGGTAGTAGGTTCCCTTTCAAAGGGAGTAGAGGGGCTCCTTTGGAAAAACTAAAACTATTATTTTATTATAAATCCATATTCGGTTTTTAAATAGCTCCAAATTGATTTATTTAGATTCTAAGGTTAGTATGGGTCTAAATACTCTCATCCAATAGAATTTGGACAAGTTTAGTTTACTATTTTATCCTTATCATTTAGATTTAACTTTATGTTAGATAATTTTACTTTTACTGTGTCTTTTTGTGTTCTTACACTATAAGGTTAATAAACATACCATAACAAGCCAAACGAACCCCAAGTTGTTTATTATTAATATATATAACCTTATCTAAGTCATTTTTCCGAACCTTAGATTTTTAGGAATAACATAACAATTAATAATATAATATTTGTTTTAAAAAATATTTTTTGTCAATTTTGTCACTATTTAGTAATTGATTTTTGTTAAAATCATAACATAATGGTAAATTCAAAAACAGTTCATTAAATAAATAATAACATGTCATATTAACATACAAAATTAGTGTAATTCCTAAAAAGACTCAAATTACATTTATTTGGGTATTTATAACATCAATTATGTTAAAATTTCATTAATAAGATAATAACTGCATCATCTTTGTGTCATAAATAAATTAAATTATTTAATGTATAAAAATTACAAATAAAATATCATTATGTATTAAATCTTTTTAGCTTTCTAATTAATATTTATAGTCGAATTTATATAATGTATAACTCTACATTAAAAATTATTTACTTATTAAACATTGATTTTAACTATTTTAACCCTTCTTTAAATAAATTAATAATAAATGTCCTAATCTAATTCATGTTGGCATAAATGGTCATATTTTATTCCTAATTTTTTTTGGTCAAACTACCCTTATCTAATAGAATTAGGACATGTGATAGGGTAATAATAATAACATTTTTATCCTTAATTACCCTATTTACATTTAACCTTGGTTAAAAAAAGTAAAAAGTTACAATTCACCAAAAATTATTTTTGATCTCATTGAACCACTTTTTTCTTACTGACATCAACCGTGTCTCTCGGATTATTGAAATTCCACTCACAGAAGTGGTTAAATTAAGTTTTATGTAAATTTTCGAATTCTCTTAGGTGGTGGATAAAAGACGGTGAAAAGTTCAATAAAATTATTATATATATAAAATTATTATAAATTGACTGTAATGAATTACATTGAACTTATATAGGTATGATGTATCAATTTTGACCAAAAATAAATTTAATTAAAATAAATAATTATTTAAATAAAAAGTTGGTTTTTAAATAGTAACCCAGTGTTTTCACTATTCATCAAAAATTGAAAGTTTTAAGAAAAATACCAAAATTTCACCCTAGGCTAATTTCGATATTCCGAATCCAAAAATGAAGCCAATTTTGAAAAATAAAATTTAAAAAATTTAAAAAAAGTCAGTATTTCTATTCATAACGGCTAGTTTTAATAATATGTTAATTACATATCGTTGTTTAGTGAAACACGGTATTGCATACGACGCAAGTTATCGAGGAAAGCCGTTATTGCGTGTAAAGCAAGCCAAGATAGTGTTGTGTGTATTGAATGATTCTTTTGATGATTTATATAACATAAAAAAAATATTTCTCATAAAAGTCTCGGGTGTTACATTCTACCCCCTTTAAATGAATTTTCCCTCGAAATTCGTCGGGGTTATAAATGGTTTACTACTCAAATGTTTCATTAATAGAAACCCGCATTGTAAAAAGGAATACCAAAACATGGTTTTAAAAACTAAAGTATGAAACGTAACGGTTAACCAAATTAACACATCACTGGGTTTTCACGTAGGAGAACATCAGTGAAAATATGGATATGGAAGAAAAATCTAACCATCATGTTCTGATGGAGAGTTGTAGAGAACATGGCATGAAAAAGGCAACAATCACAAAACCATAAATTTGTGATGATCTAAGGTACCATCTGATTCATCGTATATAAGGGATCTTGGACAACATTTTTGGTTTTCAAGATCATTTTCCTAAAGTTGAAAATTTTGAATTAGAATAAATACTTACATTATTTTGGTACAATATCACTGTTTTTCCTGACTTGAACAATTTCCACTTCATCTCCTAAAGAAATGAAATTTAATTTGTTATTCGTGAAGTGTTAGCAGATCATGTGATAGAATGACGGGTCATTCCTTTTGTCTCAAACAAAAGGTTAGATAAAGTTATTAAATATACATAAGTCTATCTATAGTGAGATTAATCATGTATGATTCCTAAAATGGACTTATACTTCATATATCATACTGCTTAATATAATAAAACTAGTTTCTACTAAACAGAGACTTCTTATAGGCCAGTGGTAGGCAGTAAAGTCCAATCGCACTTCGGTTGTGGGTTCGATTCCCACAGCCTTGTCCGATGCGATGGGTTGTCGCTTGTCCTACAGGTTTTCCTTTTTCTAAAACTAAATTACTATAACATCCCATCAATAATATCGAAAAAAGTTCAATCCTTAAAACATAATATCTTATGTCCAACATAATCCATTCCAATCTTTATCTAAAATACTTTGGTCCATGATCATAGTATAAAGAAAACGATTACATGAAATGTCATCAACCAACAATCATTTATCCCCCATTATCTTTTTGGTCACATTCCAATCATGTGAGTACCTTAATCGTGTATTCTATTGAAAAATGAATACCCATGAAACCTTAGTGAAAACATGAATGCTTTCAAAAGTTAACTCTTTAAAAATACCAAAATCCAAAAATTCAATATACTCAAACCATGAAATAAACTTCTCCTTATAACAGTCATGAGCTCATGAATACTATCAATCATTTAATTTTCACCTTATCTCTTCATTTTGCGCATATCATCTACTTTCGAAAAATACTGGTACCATTCATCACACACTTTCAAAACATAAGGAAAGAAAACAGTGTAAAAATCCTTAGATGCCTCTTTATTCCATAGTACCATGAGATTACTTATACAACATTACACTTAATAAACATTTAATCATTCCACTACCTTCTTAAACCATTGACCGAGCTTCAATAATTCTTTCATCTCACAAATCATTTGTAGTCTCGTCATCATTGTCAACAAAAATATTACCCATATGACCATACTGATTCTCTTCATGAGACTTTCCCTTAGGGAATTGGTTCGCATAATGCTCGTACATTCTACATTTAAAACATTTAACCATTGATGATGTCGTAGAAATACCATTATCCTCACCCATGGTGTTAACTGAACCTTTTAATTTGCACTTACTGGATTTTTGTCCATCTTTTCCACACCTGAAGTATCTTCCAGTTCCTTTGAAATATTCTCTTTGATGCCTCTTCCTACATTATTTACATAGGGGAAATTGAAATTTCTTTCCTCTATGATCATCATGAAACTCCGTCTTTCTCTTATTAGCCGGGTCAGGAAACATACCAAATTTGAGTTTATTGATCATATTATGAGATTTCTGATTCAGTATAATAATTATTTTTGGACTTCCAAATCCCATTTCATTTGGTTTCTCATGAAGAATATCATTCCATTGTCCATCATATCCTCTATTATCATGAATCATCTTGTTTCCAGCCTTTTTCTAAAACCCAAAAATAATAGTGTGAGAGGAAAAAATCATAATAAAGGGAGAGTAACTTCAATATCTAACATCTTAGTTTTAATCTAATATCGTTACCATAATTCTAGGACTATAACCTATATTTATTCTAAACCTTAGGGAAATACCTAGGCAAACTTAAAAATATCTATAGGGATCTCACTAAAGTTTTCACATTATAGTTTCCAAAGGTTGACTAAACCTTTCCTCTGATACCAACTGTAGAGACCCGAAGCTTGAAAAACATGGACAATACATTACTTTTGCGGAATACTTAATATATAACAAAAACAGACACACAAGGATCTTAATAGTTTAGTGTCTTTGGAAACTCGGAATAAAATCTTCTAATCATGGTGAAAGATCTTCAACATCTCCCAAAAAATATCTTCTACTTTTTTTTCTTACCTAAAACCTTTCATTATATCCTGGGGAAAAGATAACATAAAATGGGTGAGCTCAAATTCCATGTAAGGGTAAACATAGAGAACATAAAACAATCCATAATCATTTTAATGAAAAAACTTGAACATAAAATCTAATTATCAAAATCTTGAGCAAAGACCTGAATCTTGGAATTACGTAAGTCATATATAATAGGAGAAATCAATAATGATAAAATATCATTGGAATAAAACATGTAATTGTGTAAAAACATTAAGCACATGATATGATTTCCATAGTAGCCAAGGCATTGCTGCCAAGACTATCTTAGTGGAGAAAGTCCCTTTCTGAATCGAGTTCACTCTGCGTTTCAGTCCTGTAACACTGAACCATATTAAATACAGTTCCAGCCATATCTATATCATGAGATATAAATCATTACCCAATTCATTGTAGGGATATATAGGTCCCACCCATCTCATAATGAAATCATTCTTACTTGTGCCACAAAATAAACTTAAAACATTCATCATAACCCAAAGAATAAAATGGGTTTCATAAACATCATCCCATCATTTCATAATCCATATAAAAAAATGGAAATTTCATTATATGAAAATTGAATCCATGTAAATAATAGAGACATTAAACTTGAAACATATACATATGAAATAATGTCATCTTTGTTGGAAAATGGTTTTGATAAAACAGTTCAAATGAATTCTTGATAAAAATATCCTTTCTTATTCAAAATCATTTTCTTTTCACAAAACGCCATGCAATTTTAAAAGAAAAGGATTTTGTTGGAAATATTAATTAAGTCTTTTGGAGTAATCCTCATGGAAATAAGGATTTATAAAACCGTAAAAATTCTTTCATGTCGTATAAGTTAAAAAAACATTCTTCTCGTACTTTTTTCGGAAAGGTCAAAAAAGTACCTCATAATGTAAACAAAAGAAAGATTCCTTACATACCATGTATTAAAAGTAAAAAATTGGTAAAAATGACTTTAAAAATACATGAAAACACTTTTATAAAACATGTATATGGATGATAGAAATAAACCCAGTAAATACATACGAATAAGAAATCTCAGATAAGAATGAGATTTGCAAAATTATCCTTACCTTAGGTCTGATATGCTTCGTACGTATCCGAACCACCTATATAATGATTTAAATAATGTCATTGACTTATTATAGAATCATATTCATTGTTATGATATCATATATTTTTAACTTATGAGTTTTTATTACCCGTTCCTTTGTAAATTCCATGTTAAAGCAGCGTTTTGGGTAAAAACAATTCATTTATCGTATGTGTTTTGACTTGTTGTTTTTGATATTAATACTTGTATCCTGATTTACATAATTCCAGAATGTAAAAAAATTATTTATATATAATATATATTCATCATATACATATATATATTATAGATCGATAAAAGGAATGAAATACAACGTTCATGGAGACGGTAGGCCATACGTACGCATGAATGTTGTTTTTGTTTCCTTATTGAATTGAATGAAAAAAATAGATGAAATACATTTATATATACATAAATCCAGTAGCATTCATATATTTCATTATTAGTCATTATATAATCTTTATGATCATTCATGAATGGTTAACATGGATAATGAATCTCATCGCATCGTGGAGACGGTAGTCCGTACGTACGTACGAGGGATCATATCATTCCAATAATTATTGTATAGAATTGTAGTGGATGGTATAATATATCAGAATCAGTATGATGTTATAAAAACCATATATAGTTATTCTTTACACCATTATCCCCATCCATGTATGGTGTTGGTGGAAAAACAGATTTCACCACGGCGTGGAGACGATATTCCGTACGTACGCATGCATGGTGATTTCATTTTCCGCATGATGGATATATGGTGAAATAGGGTTGTTTAAAACTTATAATAACATATAATTATATGATTTATACTGATTTTATTACTTCATAATGAAACAACTAGATAAGAATAAGTGCAAGAAGAAATAAAGTTGAAAGAATCGGTAACAGACATTACCTCTTCATTGAAGAGCCTCTTTGAGACCTTCTCTTAGGGAACTAAAATTGGTCATTGAATAATACCAGGACCTCTAGGATGTTTCTAGGGAATTGGAGAAAATAATTTGTCCGGGGTTGGCCGAGCTTGAAGTCTCAAAGTGGTGTGAGGAAGAGAGGGAGGAGGTTCCCTTTTATAAGGGAGGAGAGGGGCTCCTTTGGAGAAACTAAAAATATTATTTTATTATAAATCCATATCTGGTTTTAAATAGCTCCATATTGATTTATTTTAAATCTAAGGTGGGGAGGTGTCTAAATAATCTCATCCAATATAATTTGGACAAGATTAGTTTACTTTTTTAACCTTATCATTTAGATTTAACTTTAAGTTAGATAATTTTACTTTTACCATGTCTTTTTGAGTTCTTACACTATAAGGTTAAGAAACTTACTACAACAAGACAAATGAACCCCAAGTTGCTTATTATTAACATATATAACCTTATCTATGTCATTTGGCCGAACATTATATTTTTAGGAATAAAATAACAATTAATAATATAATATTTGTTTTAAAAACTTTTTTATGTCAATGTTGACCCTATTTAGTATCTGATTTTTGTGAAAATCATAACAGAATTATTAATTCAAAAAATTAAATTAAATAAATACTAAAATGTCATATTAACCTAGAAAATTAGTGGAATTCATAAAAAGTCTCAAATTACATTTATTTTCGTATTTGTAACTTCAATTATGTCAATATTTCATTAATAAGATAATTACTGCATCATCTTTGTGTCATAATTAAATTATATTATTTAAGGTCTAAAAATTAAAAATAAAATATAATTATGTAGGAAAACTATTTAGATTTCTAATTAATAATTATAGTTGAATTTATCTCATTTATAACCCTATATTAAATATTATTTACATATTAATCTTTGATTTTAAATATTTTAACCCTTCTTTAAATAAATTAATAATAAATGTCCTAATCTAATACTAGTGGGTATAAATGGTCCTATTTTATTCCTAAGGTTTTTTTTGGTCTAATTAAACTTATCAAATAGAATTAGGACATGTTCTAGGGTAATAATAATATCATTTTTACCCTCAATTACCCTATTTACTTTTAACCGTGAAAAAAAAGTATAAAGTTACTATTCACCAAAAATTGTTTTCATCTCATTGAACCAAATTTTACATACTGACATCAACCGTATCTCTCTTATTTTTAAAAGTCCTCTCACATAAGTGGTAAAATTATTTTTTATTTTAAGTTTCAAATTCTCCTAGGTGGTGGGTAAAAGACGGTGAAAAGTTCAATAAAATATTTATATATCTAAAATTATTATAAAATGACTCCAATGAATTGCACTGAACATATATAGGTATTATTTATCTATTTTGACCTAAAATAAATTTAATTAAAATAAATAATTATTTAAATAAAAAATCTGTTTTTATATAGTAACTCAATGTTTTCACTATTCATAAAAAATTGAATGTTTCCAGAAAAATACCATAATTTCACCCTAGGCTAATTTCGATATTCCAAATCCAAAAATGAAGTCAATTTTGAAAAATAAAATTTAAAAAATTTCAAAAAGTGGTTATTACAATTCATAATGGCTAGTTTTAATAATATTTTAATAGCATATCGTTGTTTAGTGAAACTTGGTATTGCATATGACGCATGCTATAGAGGAAGGTCGTGATTGCGTGTAAAGAAAGCCAAGATAGTATTGTGTGTAGTGAAAGATTACTTTAATGATTTATATAACATAAATACAAAATATTTCTCATCAAAGTCTCGATTGTTACACTAGTAGGTAACATTATCATATAAAAGGAGTTTATTTATTTATTATTGTTATATACATTAACGAGGTGAGGATATAATTATTTATTTATTAATTATGGTTCTCACTCTATTAGATCATTTTATTTAAATGATAATTTTTTATTTGAAGAATCATTTTTATGGTATATAGACATTTGGGTGAAAACCATTTATGTTATGCTCATGATCACTAAGAAATCAAATTATATTAACCATTAATTATATCATATATTGATACATTTTTTTCATACCTATACTATGTATTTTTAGAAACACAATATTGAGCATCCATTCCCAAGGTTATTTAGAATTCTTCTATGTAGGGTATGATCATGAAGAGTAATAATTTTTTATATCTATAGGGGGAATATAGAAGATTATTCACCATATAATAATATAGTGATTGAAGACTCTAAATATACCTATCTATTATATTAATCAGTAATATAATTTTGTAATGTATTAAAAATTCATAACAATGATTCCATATTTATGTATGAAATTACAGGATCCATATAGTTTGTATCAGTGGAAACATTAGGTCAATATATTAGGAATGGGATTAAAAAAACTATATTTTTACTCATAGGTACAATTGAATGATTAGGCTAACATTTTAATTTTTTGGTAAGAAATATATATTTTTCATAGTTCTTAGCAACATATATCCAATTTGATACTACAAATTGATGTGAATTTTTAATAGAAGTACCTAGGGGTAATAAATCTAAAAATAGAAGATTGAGATGGACTCAATCATCACTTATAACATAGGAATAGTACATTAAAAACCCCAAGTATGATAAACTCGAAGGATATGATTTCAAAAATCCAAATTTTCTATACGGATCATTATGAATGATTTCAAAACATTATGTTCATGGATGAAAGTGGTTTACATGTTTTTGATTCCATTTTGATGTATTTTTCTCTTTATTTTTTATATCTTTTCCCATTTCTGTTTCTATTGAGCTCTTAGGGAAAATGGGAAATGTTTCTTTGGAAGAGGGTGACACAATGTTAGAAGAAACTAGACACCATGCCTGGGAAACAATGCGCCAACCTGTATTTTTTGGACAAAATAATATCTCAATATTAGCACATAGTTTATAAAATGTACAGGATAATAGTATGGAATGTCCTTCATGGAAGTAAATGGATCATGGTTACGACGTTGTTTGGAAAACTATAAAGGAAAACTACATGACCAATCCATGACATTAAATTATATATTTTACCATTACCCCCTTCATATTTAACCACATAACACCCAATGAATTAAATATTCAATATCTACATCCTTATGGTTCTTACCTTCCTTTCATGGCCTCCTTAGATACCCATTTTTAGGTGGATTTGGTCAGATTTTTTCTATATAGGTCTTATATGTCTCCTCCATTATTAGATTATTCAAATTTTCTTGGATTTTATTCTTATTATTTTGGTTTTTTCATCTCTATTATTGTGGGAGTCCGATTTAGGGTTGGATTAGAAAATATAACATTAAATCATTATGTTTTATGTTCAACCCTTCCATTTTATGATTCGATTCATGTGAGATTTTTGTTTAGAACCAATTTCTAGAATGTTCTACAATAAAGGAAGGTTGTTCCATGTTTAAACAATATTTTATTATTTTAATATGTTTTAGTTTATGGTTTTGGATGTTATATGATTTTTTTGAGAAATAAATAACATGTTTAATAAAGGGATTGATTTTGGTGAAATTTATTTGACAATTGGTGTGGGGCATGTTCTATGATTATAATGTTTTTTTCTTTCTTTTTTATGTCCATAAAAGGTTTTATAAATTAGGGATGTCATCCAAAACATGTTTTTAATGGATTTTTGTGTGCCTTTGGTTTCAAAATGGGGTTAGAGTGTCAAAATGATTTCATATTATGTGTATTTATTTATTTATGAAATTTTTAATGTTAATTTTAGTGATCCATGCGACATATTGATTAAATATTAAGCATCAAGGGAAAAGTATGAATCTTGTTTTGGGGACTGGGACTTGTATACTAGTAATTCAGAAGTTGATTTAGAAATGATTCACAGAGCATGACTGAAAAATATAACACTAACAAAATATATATGATTATTAGAGGCCACTAGAACGTTTTTTGGTCCTCCACTATTGTGCCTTGTGCACTAGGATGATGAATGTTATTTTCATTATAAAACTATTCAACATGATATGATGTATCTATTGTCCCACTAGTTCTAGAGCATATTATGGGTTCGCATGAATTATATCTATTTTGGGATATTTCTCTTAAATTTTATATATGGTTTAAAAGGAAGTATATTTGATAACAAAATCATGTTTTAAATTAAAATATTTTCAATAAAAATAATTCATGTTTCCCCTTTTATAAATATTGAATAATGTCTTTTATTTTAATGTTTATATCATAGAATCATTTTTTCGGTAGAATACTACTAATATTTGGATCATGCCCTACTTACTAATTTTGGTGTAAATAAATGTGTTTATGTAAGATTTATTTGATGTCAATATTTTTACAGATGGTGGTTTGAGATGCTAATTGTTTCCCATTTTAGGATTTTATTGATGGCTTATGTAAAATGATCATATTATCGCATATCAGTTTTGGGTAGAAAAAGTGTTTCCATTTTAATGTATTCCTTTAGTATTTAACTATATATTTTATCCTTCGAATATGAAATAATTATTATGTTCTGTTTAGTAATTAATATTCATTTTTTGGTTTTATTATTACAGTTAGTTTCTTACATTTATAAAGTTTGGTGAAATCATTCACATTGTATTCTATTGATACAAGGTCACATGTTACTATCCCATTTGGATCAGGAATGTTGATTCAGATATATCACTAACTTGGTTGGATGTTGGGATGGAATGAACCCTAACTTGGTTTCTAATAAATGGTATTATAGGATGTTTTTATCTTTGAGGTATGGTGATCTTTTGGATTTGTATATAAAAATAAGTTTTTGTGATTTTAGGACTTATGTTTTAGAGTTGAGTAGGGTTTCAGGCCTGCACACCTCATGAAATAGTGTGAGACAACATGGCATGATGACATTTTATTTTTACATCTCTTTCTAGTGATGTGTAAAAACTACAATCGATATATGGACATTGGTTGGGGATGGAGTGGTTTGTATGTATTAGAATTGTTATTGTAATTGATTTTTTATGTTTCATTATGAAATGTAGATATTTTTTGTTTTTAGTGATAATATTTAGAGTCGTTTTATTGATTTTATTTCTTATTATTATTATGTCATGTAGAAAAATTCATCCCTCGAGTCTTTTGCATAGCTATTGGAAGAGGATTGAAAGAGTTCTCCCTCAACAATTAATTAGATAACAATGAATGATATTTTATGATTTGTTCGATCATTGTGACAGAGAGTAGGTCATACTCCTTCAATAGTCCCAGATAAAAAACCAGGTCATAGTATGGAAAAATACTATGACTTCCTCATGAACAATCCCCATTATTTCAGGGTAAATGTCAAACACTATGGTGGAAAGGAGTGGATTGAAAAGAAAAATAACATTTTTGAATTTTTTAAAACTTTTAAGGATATTAGAGTGAAATTTTCATTATTTTTTTTATAAGGTCCCTGTCGGAGGATGTGGGACTCTATGGTTCATACTGTGAATACTAAGAAAATGAGTTGGAAATATGTTTAGATCATATTCAATGATTATTATAATCTCATGTACATGGAATATATAATATCCTAGGAGTTCATGGATCAAACATAGTATGAAAAGACAATGATGGAGTATGCCAATAATTTCATAGAACTGATGTTGTATACATGCATGGTTGGTCCCAACTAGTGGATAAAATCATGGATGTTCAAGACGGGACAAAATTTATAGATTTATTCTATTGTCATTATGTTTAATATAAGGACCTGTAATGTGAAGGATGATCATACATTTTTGTTGAAATTGGTCGAAAAGTACTGTATGGGTTTCATAGATCTGTATCCACTATGCAAAGTGAATATTCATCAATGAAAAAAAAGAGGTATGAACATGGGAAGAATGCAGGTAGTAGATTTTTAGACCATTTCTCAACATTTTCATTTGGAGATATTGATACTTGATAAAATATGTACCAATAGTACAGGAATGTGGACACAGTGTACATGTATGAAAATATCCTCCTAAATATAATTATCAATATGAATATATGGAACATTCTTAAATTTTTAAGAGCCAAAGGTTCTTATCAGAGTGGACTAAGATATGTTGATTCTAGGAAACATCATTCCAGTTTGTGTCAATCAGGATATTAGGATATCAGTTTAGTGGTTTTTGTGTTTTGGTTGTTCATCTTTATGGAAGATCTTGTCTTGGATAGAGCCTCAGGTGAGTGGCCATTCTTAGATGTTGGTGTCATGTGATATTCATGGAACCAAATGAAAGTACTTAGAATTTTCAAGGTAAATGGTATCCTTAGTCAGGTTAGGCAGGACCTCCACTCTCAGACATGGGTAATTTGGTTCTTTATTTACCATCACACTTATTGGGGGTAGGGTAGTAGTGCTCATCATTGTGGACTACCTCTCAAGGAGAATGTTTTACAATTTATATTTCTAGATGACTATACAGACATTCCTTCATAGTGGGTTATGAGAGATTCAATAAATTTGGAAAATGTAACACAACTTATATCTCTTACCTCATACCTTATGTCCCACACAAAGTAATGGGAATTAATTTTATAGATGGAAATTTTGGATTCTAAAGTATTCAATTTCCCAAGAACATGTCATTGGGTTGCTCCAGCATTATTCATGATTAAAGCCTATATATCTCTATCTCATTGTGTTTTTATTAATGAAATAAGTATAGGTAAACCATCAAGAACAAGTACACTTTTTCCCATGTTGATTGCTTTTTTGTTCAGTTAAATTTGAAAATGTTGTTTTAAAAAAATTATATGTGTTTGGGTTATCACCATGTTAGGGTGAGAGTAGTAGATATATCAAAAATGTAATTATGAAGATGTTACTTCCATTTTGAGTACTTGGTCATGTATTTTGGGATGAAAAATGATCTAGAAGTTTTTATGGATATTATGAACATATTGTTCCACTTGTACATAGATTCTTTTTTATGGTATTCATAGACAAAATTATGGTCTCCTCTGGATCTGAGGAACATGAGATATATTTTTGGATTGTTTTGATCGTTCTTCAGGACCATAATCCCTATGCAATTTTTTTCAATGTTCACCTTTTGGGATTAACTAGGTAAAGTTTCTCGACTATGTATTCTCAGGAAAATCATTTTATATGTACCTAATATGGTTGGTGTCATAATGTCTCAGAATATGTAAATGAATGTTTTTGAGATCATATGCATTCTGGGATTGGTATGTTATTACAGGATGTTTTTTCAATATTTCTACCAATACGATTCATCCAAGATGGTGAATAACATGATAGGGGTAATGTTTTAATAGAAATTAGAATGCCATGATTCCTTAAAGGATCTGAATATTCGATTGAACAATTCTCTAATGATGTTCTGGAATGAATCAAGAAAGGTTTATTTGGAATATTGTGACAATTTATGTATGGTTCATGGGTGTGTGTTTATGTGGAGTGTCAATGTGGTGGATGTTTTCTCTCACGAACTCCATCAACATCAAATGAACGACCCAACCCATCACATAGAGTTAAAAGCATTGATGAATTCCATAAATTTGTGGTGATATTATCATTTTTGGAAGAAATTATTATTTTATTAAAATCATAAGTTATTAGGCTAAATCTCCTCCAATTTTTTTTTTCAATTTGATGAAATTTCAAAAGGTTGTATTCCTTTAGTGGTTTGACTATAATATTGTCTAAAGCATAGAAATAATTAATTTTTTCATATATTTATTGAGAATAAATGTTTTAGTGCATGCTTTGAGGAAGTTCAGTGATTAATGGACCTTGATTTGGATTTAATATCAAATGAACATCGAAATTAAAGAACATTATGGAGGATCATTTATGGATTCTTCATAATTGGAGTCTTTTATTTTGGAGTTAATTTAGCAGGAGAAGCTAGGGGTGAGACGATCTATAGTTTTTTAAAGTTTCCTCATGTGGAATGATTGCTTCTAATTTTTCATTGTCTCATAAGGTAATCATGTGTTTAAAGGGACTATATTTATTATATTTTCTCAATGAAATTTTGTGATGCGGGAAATTAAATAGTCTCAAAGGTCTATTCATCGGGGTGATATCAATATGTATTATGATTTTCTTTTGATGTTTTTGGGGTCTAGTATAATGCATGATATATGAAACTATGTGTCTAGGTGTTACATGTGTCAGAAGGTAAATGTAGATAAATAATGTCCTTTTAGTTTACATCAGATGCTCCCCATTACTACCTATAAATGATTGGAGATCACCATCGACATCATTTATATATTACCTCTTACACATCGAGGAAGGAATTTAATTTGGTTGGTGATTGACCATTTGACTGTTTCACCCCATTTCATTCTGATCAAATATACATTAAAGTTGGATGAGTTGATCTGGTTTCATGTATAAGAGGATATGCTGATTCCGGGCATTCCAATTGAAACATTTTCTTATAGGTACCCCCATTTCAACTCTATGTTAGGGTAAGGATGTAAAAAGGGGTTCATGTCTTAGATCAAAATGATAAGGGAATATAATCCTCAAACAACGGGTCAGATAGTGTAGGGAAATTAGGTTTTTAATGAAATGATCAAATAATGTTCCTTGAATTACAAGGGATATTTGTATATCCATTTGGGGTCGGTCGAATTTTCATATAACAGTAGATACCAAAATTTGATTTTAATGGATTGCATTGAAGTGTATTATGGTATTCCAAATCAATCAAGCATGTGTTGGGATTAGGTCCGTGAGATCTCATTGTTGGTTCTAATATTATTGAAAGGGACAACATATAAAGTCATTATAATTATGTAGTGGTTACTAATATATTAGATTCACCACAAGTATTTTTACTATCAATGATATTGAGATCATGAGTTTTTATGGATGTAAGGTTGTTCTGGAATGTGGATCCTCTCTATGATCTCTGTCATAGAAGATAGCAGGGGAACCTGACATAGAGGTATATTATACCAATCATGATCATTGTGTAGGAAAGAATGTTGGAATATAGGATATATTGTTCTTCACAGATGTGGTCAATTAGAAACATGTATCATATCCTTGAGTTGAAGAAATAAAACCCTAGTCCATATCATTTGTCAAAATATGAATATTTGGAAATATAACAATATTTGTCTATATTCTAGAATATAGTACAGATCAGAGATTCTTATGAGAACTTTCCATCTATTAAATCTATTCCCTGGTCATGTGTCGTTTGGATGAACGATAATGGTTAGAAGAAGACCTATGAGCAGAGATATTGAATGGGAAAAGTGTAGTGGTTTCT
Source organism: Viscum album (assembly GCA_963277665.1). Classification (NCBI taxonomy): domain Eukaryota; kingdom Viridiplantae; phylum Streptophyta; class Magnoliopsida; order Santalales; family Viscaceae; genus Viscum; species Viscum album. Next base: position 8,246,712 of record OY728129.1, read on the forward strand.
ATTCTCGGATCAAACATAATAATGAATTTATGGAGTTAGAATATATTCATGGTGGTGATAATATTTACACCCATGATTCATTTCCAAGTTTTTTTATTGTTGGTCTAGCATTTCCCCTTTTGATTTCCAATGTTTTCTTTAAGAAAAATAGAAAACTTTTTCATGGAATTAGGTGGTTCTTGGTCTATGCATGGTTAGGGAAAACCATGATACTTTCCAAGAAAATGATGCACCAAGGTGTCATTTTTTATATTGAGCTTTCCAATGTTGAGAAAATGGATAGTAAATCATTCTAGCTAATGGTGCGGCATGACCTTCTTGGAAGGTAAGGGTTGTTGAGTTGTCGTATGATTTATAACAATGTGCTGCAAACCATGTGAGATATCCAGTTGAGAAACATGTATATTTTACCATTTTATCAACCATCAAATTTTACCAAAAAACACATAATTTCATCCCTAGGAACCTCACCTTCTTAGATTTTCCTCATTCTATCTTCAATTTATGTAAATTTGGTGTGAAACATTCATGATTTCTAATGTAAGTCTCAACCTTTCATAGTTTCTTCCTCTTTTATAAGTGTTCTACTTATTTCATTGGGTTTTTTTAATATACATTGGTTTTTCTTTCAGATATTGTGGTGTATATAAATATTTATGGTTCATTCATGATCTTTTTTGTTAAATAATTCTATTATAGGTTTTTTTTGGTTCTGTTGTGGTTTGTAACCAATATTTTGGATGTTCAATATTCAACAATGGTGGTTCCATGAATAAAAAATATTTAGTGGTTTTAAAATGAATTATTTTCTTCTATTGTATTTTCTATTTATTATATGTGTATTTTTAAAATAGATTTTATAAATATTCAAGGTGTTTTCATAATGAAAATTGGTTTTATAAATGAATTGTGGTGTGTTTTTTGTCTATAATGTGTGTGTTCATCCTCTTTTTCTTTTTAAATGTTTTAATTAACTATTAATGTGATGAAATCATGCTTTCCAATAGTTTTTTTTTTGTTTTTTGTTTTATATATGGTGTTTTGTATTGAAATGGAGGCCTAATTTCAATATTTATATTTTTTTGAATATGTTTATGAAAATTGTTGTGATCCTTGTGGCAGGTGGATTAAAATTATTGAACAATGAATAACCTATTTATCAAGGGGAAGACTAGGACTATTATTCTTGTGATATAGAGGTGAATTTGGCCTAAACACACATAGTGGTATTTAAAATGACACCACTATCTAAATATTAATGATTATTAGAGACCACTAGATCATTGGATGATTCACCTCTATAGTGGATCGTGAACGTGCACCCATATATTCATGGTTAATATACCACATTTTGTGGAGATATTATTTCACTAGTGTCCTAACTATGTTAGAGGCTATATGGTGTTCCCATGACATAGTGCACTTTTCTAAAATTGCTCTTATCATCAGTATACAGTTAAATTGGTTGGTTATTTCAAAAGAAAAACTTGTTTTACTTTAAAATATTTTCTATAAAATGTTCCATGTTTCCTATTTGGAAAAATATTAATATTATTTGTCTCATAATTTTTATATCATGAAATCTTTTTATTGGATGTAATCTTACTTGGAATTGGCTCACACACCACTTTTTTCTTTTGGTGTACATATACATGTTAATGTTTAATTCAGTAAAATGAAATGATGTTTGGAAATGGTGGTTTGGGATACTAGTGGTCTCCCTTTATAGGTGTTTTGGTGGTGGATTGAGGATGATGCTCCTCTTTTTTCATTTTTGTTTTGGGATAGTTTCTTATTTCCCTTTATTTTCAATAGCTATTATCATTGTTTATAAATTGAAAGCATTGAATTGGAATAAAATTGTAATTATAGGTTTCATATATATTATATGTTTTTTAACATTATTTTTTTATCTATATATGTGAAGTCATGTGAAATGGTTTCGAATTTAATTTATTGATATATGAGAACTAGTGAAACCACATGGGGATCGAGAATCCCCTTCCAGCCATGCCATAGTTTGAGTTGAGTGTCAGGTTGGATGGAGGACCATCATAGATCAGTACATAGGATAAACCTATGGTTTCATGATTTAGACATCGGGTAAATGAATATTAAGAATTATGTTTTTCCCACAAAAATTATTTTTTTTACTCTCTGCTTTTGAGTTTTTGTGCATTGTTTGAACAAAATGGGATTGTGTCAACACTATGTGTGATAAATAATGAAATGATTTTCCTCATATGAAACTAAATGTTATTTAGGATGGAATGAAAATGTTTTGTATATTCTCAAACAAAAATAAAACCTCGGAATCATGATGAATTTATAAATGAAAAGTAAAGGGGTAAAAATTATATCTTGTCCTTTACGAGGACATGCTATCCTTCTTTTAGTTTTTCGATAATTATAATTGTTATTCAAAATTCGATCAATACAACTGAAAAAATATTTTCCAATATATTGTGTTTATAAAATGAAAAACTCATTTTAGTTATCTATCATCTGAAAGGAGAAGGGGATCAATAGTGGGATGTCATCAAAATACAAGGAAACATGATGAAATTTAATCCATATATTTTGATGAGTTAATGAATATATTATTGAAAATAATCTTCCATATATTCCCAATACAATTAGGGATAATTAGTTTATGATCTAAAATAAATTGATAATGAATATATTTTTACGTAAGAGGAAAATTTTTAAAGTCTTATGAGGTATGATTTTGGTATTATCACCCAGCATGAATATAAATTTGATCAATTTTTCATTATCATAATACAAATATTTAGAACAGATTTATCCATAAGAAACATTAATAGTAATGAATAATGTTTTTTTGTTAACTGATAGTAGAAATGAAAATTTTATATTCCTACCATTACCATGGTTTTTATAATAAAATAAACATCGATTGTTATGAATACTCAATAAATAAATTTGTTAGTGGAAATTTAAGTAGCCCTTATGCCAGAATTGTTGAATAAATTATCATGTAATTTTATTTAATGGAACAATGAGGTTATTTAAATGAATAAACATAGATTTTATTGATTTTCAATGACCAAATGATATTGATGGAAACATTATTGTAATGGAGGAAAAGATGATTCCAACTAATACACCACCCATATTCTAGTGATTCAGGTTAAAAGTGTTTAGGAATTATGAAAATAAATTCCCCAACAGTAGGTAAAATATTGACAATGAATAATGAAATCCAATCATAACTTGGTTAAATGGAATGATTATGTAATAATAATAGGTACTGTGAATAATGATTATTACAATACACTTATCCTCATGTAACTACTTATAAATTCATGTTTTATTTTGTATGAATAAGACTTTTAAACAACATATTTTTCATACATTACAAAAATTTCACGTTAATATATATTATTATATAATAAATGGAATAATGATATCACATATGATATTCTAATACTAAAATTATAAATCAAATCATCCAATGAGTTGTTTTAATATATAAAGATCATAAATAAAAAACTAAGGCTGAATTATCCCTTGGATTTGTATATTGATCCATGTAATTTTCATATAATATTTATAGATACCACCATTGGTTTATCATATTAAGTTTTTTATAACCATTAATGTCATAGAATTAAATTTTTAGGTTTAATGTGATGACAGTTTATCAAAATTAATTATATATTCTATGATCTTTATTTGAATAAAATACATTGATTTTTTATATGATTTTGATATAATGTAATTTGAGGAGTACTTTTTAAGAAAAATTAAAATATTTTTAATGGAATTATCAACCTTTAATGTTTATATTATCCTAGATGGTGAGGTTATTATATGTTATATTTTATCAACATATGAATTTATCACACTCCAAAGTAATCATAAAAGATTTATCTTCTTATATTATTTCAATAATTTACATTATAGATGTTGAATGGTGTCATGGGGTAAAAAAATAAAAAAAATAATAAAGATTTCAATCATACCATGATATATTAGAAAAATCATATTTAATACCTTGAAATATAGTAGAGTTTTAACATAACTTATCATCCTCAATCAATTGTTTAATAATGAAAAAAATTCAAACCTTATAGGGTATGATAACATAAGGATCAATGGATTTGAGTCGTCATTTTTAATTATATATTTTCCTAATATAAAATTTATTTGAAAAAATATCTCACTCTATAACTCATATGAATTATTAGGAGTACTATTGTAGAAATAATTATAGAACTCTAACATATAGGAATTTTGTTAGAGGGAAAAGATATTGTAACTTGAGAAATATAATGAGATGGTAGAACATGCTAGTTACATACAGAAATGAATAAGTATATAATTAATTTGAAAAAAATATTATTCTGATAATCATTTATGTGATATTGAATTTTAGGTGGTGAGGAGGTATTTTATGAATTTCTAATTGGACGGAAAAAAATTAAAACAATTCCTATTGTATATTTGTACATTAAAAATACTTGATAATATCACTATAGTATCAGATCATTCGTTTCTTTTATCAAACCACACTCAAGTTCATGATGTGTTCCCTGTACCTATCATGAATAAGTAAATACATAATAATTTAATAAAATTGAACTCATTGGTCATTCTACGGGAGAATTTCCTTTAATAAAAGGAATCATTAGTCGATATCCACAATCATATAGAGAATATTATAAGATAAAATAAAACACATACATGTTCAATATTTATTGGGGAAATGTGTAAGCTAAATGGGAACATGTTGTTGTATTAAGACATAAATATCCACTGTTTATGGTACTAAATTTATTAATTTCCATGGATAAATTCATTGGGGGTAGTATAATGTAAGGAAATGATATTCTGTGAAATATATTACTCTTTGTATAAAGTGATCATTTATTCTATTATTCATTATAGGCTACAGTGATTATTAATTGTATGAAACACAGCATATTGTCTAGATTGTGTTACGTACAAAACTATGTTTAAATAAAATGTGAAATGTAATTAAAAAAATATTATCTAAAATGACTGTTATATATAAATAGTTATAATTGAAGATATGAATATGACAAAAAAATTATTCAAATGTCCGGTTTAAATATGTATATAAAATTAATTATTTATTAAAAAACAATTTTTATGTTAATATAAAATATATTTCAAAATAAAGAAAAAATTATTCTGAAATGACAAAATATTTTTTTGAATCCAAAATGGACTAGACTAAATGAATTAAAAAACCATTTTTCTGTGAGTTGTTTTAAGTAAATTTATATATTCATAATATTAATTCCACTATATAACACTCATTGTAGTGAGACAATAATTCAAATTAGCTATAGAGTACAATTGGTCATTACATGGCATGAACCAACAACCCCATGATACCAATGGATGAAAATATATGACGAAGGGTTTCAAATAAATTTGGTGGAGGATTTACAAATTATCAATAAAATCATTAACCAACATTCTCACTAAATTATACATGATCAAATGTGAGGAAACTCAATAAATAAATATATCTCCAAAACCACATTGAAGCGTACAATAGTTGAAGTCCCATTGAAAACAATGTAAGTAGTCAATAAAAAACTACTGAATATCAAAAGTCCACAACAATTAATGATCCTCAAGTTCCATGTTCCCTGATCACCAAAAAACCTATGTATCATGAAATAGTGCTAAAAAGTTTGATACATTACCTTTTCTGGTGACTTAGAAGTTAGAATCTGTAGAAACGTCAATCTGTCAAAGAAGTGGTGTGTAAAATACTTAGTAGGTTTTCCCAATGACTTCGCTACTCATGCCGATAAGAAAAATGTTTTAGAAACAATTTTATAACGAAGTTTATATAAAATAATTCAACAAATATAGTTCAAAAAAATGAAAAAATGTTTCCAAAAAAATTTAAATCCAAAGGAATTCAAGTGAAATTAAATACAATTTTCCAAAAATATATATTTATATAAAATAACTAAAAAAACAATAAAACAATTTCCCATTATTCATTTTTCATACACATTCCATTCAACACATCCACACAAATAACCATGTATGCTTCACTATGACAGTTCAATACTCATGAGTTTGTTCATGTAGATATACTAAGTCAGCACCAGGTAATTATATTATGTGTTCCATTTCAAATTTTTTACTACGAATAATTTCAAATATCAACCATGGCATAGAATTTCAATATGAATTCACATGCCAATACACCCAAAAATCATGCCAAAATACATTTTCAATAAAACAACCATTTTATTGAAAACGATTTTCTATTAAAAACATTTCTAACACAACACATTTCAATAAAATATACCTTTTATTGTAAAATATTTTCCATCACCCCTTTTATATATTAATAAAAATCATAATTTTAGATTCCTTAAACTAAACAATATTCACAATAATTCACCAAGATTTCACAATTAAACATAAATGATATATCATCACTAAAGATGATTTATTTCATTTAATTTACAAATATTTTTCAAAAAAATACATTAAATTTATACAATTTGAAACTAATTTAATAATTATAGATAATGTAGATGAGAGTGGATACACCATCATCAATGGTTTGATGAAACAAGAAAAATGTTGAAGAATTCTCAAGAAAACCAAGTCGATTTTCATGGAACTCCCATAGATCTAATCTCCTAGAACGATAAAGAAAAAATATCAACTTCATTGTCATACACACTTTGATATGTTCCCATAAATGGTATAGATATAAAAAAACATGAATATTGGTGAAGTGGATCTAAGTAAATCCAAGAATCCAATCAATATTGAGGAAGAAAAATCACATACCTTATGAATCTAGGTTCAAAACATCATGGTAAACCTTATGATATAATCTAAATCAACTGAGAGAGGTTATGTTAACATCAAAGAAGAGATTTCAAGAGTTAGGGCCACATATGATCAAAAATAAATAATTTAGTGGAAAATATGTGTCCCATCGACTTTTTTGGATCTCAAATTAACCATGTACTCAGTTAGTTCGCACAATTAGACAAAATGTGAATTAGATGATACCTAGATATGAACTCACACATCATTATTGCACGAACAACATAATCAGGTGGACACCATTCCAAATATCTCTACCACAAACCTACTATTTCTCAGAGTTTCTCCTTCGATATCTGCATGGTTTGCATATATCTTGTACAACTCAGGCACCTTTCCCTTAGACCCCAAAACGGGTTGAAAGTTCACCAAAATCTCCAAAAATTCCCCAAAACATAATATCAATAAAAAATAATGCATTAAATTATAGAAACTAAAGGTAATACATTCTCCCGAGCATTTTCATTTCTGTCCCCAGAATGTTGAAAACCATCAATACCATGAAAGTGTTCTAGGCATTGCAACTTCATTTCATTCTCATGTTCCCAATTCACTTCCTAAATATAAACATGATTATAGAGAACCCAAATTAGATAAGTTATTTTTAAACAAATTTTATTCTCTTGTCTGTACACAATCTATACTAGGATATGTAGGAAAGAATATTCATGCTCTAGGTCAATGTGATCCCATTAGTTCACTTGATCAGGATCAAGAACGTATATATTTATCTGAGATATAGGGAAAAAATTATGCACTAAATCGTAGTATGGTGGAAATTCCAACCGATACAACACATCTCCAACCCATTCCAAAATCTATAATGAGGCAATGTATCAAGAAGCAATCATTACATTCTTCCAGATACAATGGTGTTCATGTCTTGGAGAGATCCTCAAGAACACATGATCACTCACGGTAAATGACTACGACATTTAATAGTGATACGCCTGAGATTTATGATGACTCTCATCCATATATTTCATTTTTATTATTATCTAAATCTTATACATTGATTCATAGACAAGACACATTCCATAAAGTGGACTATCAAATGTTTCATCCCATTACAGTGAAGACCAATAAGGATTCCCATATAATGCATCAAACAAGGACATATATATCATGTCCTGATATCTATTATTATTTGAGAACAATAGTAAAGGTAATTTCTCTTCCCAATAGCCAACTGAGTCCATTAAAGAATCCCAAAAAAATCATCCAATGTTTATATTATTTTGATCAGATTTCCAATTCGTCTGAGGATTATATGCCATGTTCATACTCAACTGAGTACCAAGGGATTTCTGTTTGGATTTCGAAAAACGAGACATTAACCTCATATATCTATATGAGACTATTAAAACTGGTATACCATTCCTTTATACCTCTTGAAGGATATAAACATTAAAAATATCCTCCACCATATGAGTTTCAGTAATTGGAATGAAATAAGTTGACTTGTAAGATGATCTAATATCACCCATATCACATCGTGTTTATGGACCATTCTTAAGAGACATGTAACAAAATATATATACATCTAATCCCATTTACACATTGAAATATGTAATGACTACAACATAAACAATTGTATTTCATTCTCTTATTTATCATACTGATTTGTTAAGCACCACAAGACAAACTCAACCAACTACCTTTTCAAACTTCTCCACCAAAACTGCACCTTCAAATCCTTATATACCATCTGTTTTTTGAATGTAAAACAAACCTCAAGTTGGGTTTATAATGAATATGTTTTTCCTAATAATCCATATGTATAAAAATTTGGTATCTGAAACAAAAAAAAATTGTCCTCCCACTAAATTTCCATCTCTCAATGGTCTCCCCACCATTCAGTTTTGAACCCATAACGAGACATTCTTCCTTAGAAGTTTCATCATATTTGACCCTCATTACCAAATAAGGATCAAGAATAGATAAAAATAAAACAATAAAAACACCTTGGTGCTCACATTCCGCATGGATATCATCTAGTAATGAAATCAATAACCATTCATATGATGCATCCATTTTCTGGAACTAATTTCCAATTTATTAGTGTATACATCAATTAAAACTCAACCATTTGGAGATACTCCATCGATATCCTTTTCCTCTGACTTAATTCTCAATGTGAGAAAATGTTTATTATTTTTCTTGGTCTATGAGCACAATAAATATCTAACCAAAGAGATAATTATTTTAGTTTTTTATGGCATTAACGACTGTTGCTAATTCTAACTCATATTTTGGGTAATTCTTCTCATAGAATCTCCACTGCCATGAACCATAGGTCACAAGATGGTATCCTTGCAAAATAACACTACATAGCCAGGATCATGAAGTATCACATTACATCATATATCTCTATCATAATTATAAGAAAATCTAGATTCATGCTGATGTAAGAAAGATATTTTTCTCTTTGAAACTCATATGGAATTCCTCCATCCATTGGAAGGGATTATTCTTATTTTTAGATGATTTAATAGATGAGGATATCCATTAGAAGTCATGAAAAATGTATTTTTAATAACTAGATAGACAACTAAAACATCATATCTCAATGAAATTCTTTGGATGTTACCATGATATCACAACATCTATATTTTCATGATCCCCCAAATACCATTTTTAGAGAACACATGGCCTAGAAATCATACTTCCTACATCCAAAAATCACACATAGATATTTCAGAATATAAATAGTGATATCTCATGATTTTAAACACTATAAAGTAGTATTCTTAAATATTACCCCTTATCTTTGAATAGATGAATATTTCATCTAAAAACCACAACAAAAGTGTCTAGATATTGATTAAATATTTGATTAATAAAATACATGAAAAATATTGGTGTATTCATGAGACCTAATGTAATAACTATATATTAGTAGTGGCTATATCAAATTATGAATTATTTCATCATAATATTTTCATTTTGAACATGAAATTTATGATATCTTTATTCCATGTCAATTTTTGAGATCCATTGAGCTCCTCCCAATGGAATAAATAAATAATCAATCCATGGATGTGGATGCTAATTAATTATTGTAAGTTGGTTAATATTATGATAATTAATGCACATAAAAAGAGTTCGATAATATTTTTATACAAAGAAGACATATTATGCCCTTGGATATGTACTTGGCTGACAAAAACCTTCTCTTTATAGCTCATCCAACTACACTTTCAATTCCCTTAACTCAGTTGGTGCCATCTTATAAGGTAAAAGGGAAATAAGATTGGTCCCTAGAAGTAGATCAATCATAAACTCCACTTCTCTTATAGGTGGTATCCTGAATAGGTTATTAGGATATATATCTTGATATATATCCACTATTTAGAAAACTGGCATCCTAGATCTCTTCAATCGATGCCAAAGGTGACACCGCCAACAAGTAACATATTGTTCCCAATGCTGGTTCCAACAATCATGTTGCACCCTTCTTCCCAACCATCTCTCCTTAAATGAAAAGATAAATATTATCCTCAAATGTAATGCAAAACCATTCATCTATAATACTCCATTTGTGAATTTGACGTTTTCAACCAATCTATACCTAGGATTACATCATAGACATCCATATCCAACATCGAGAAGTTTAATTTCATCTCAACTCCATCAAACGTTATAGCACATTCACTGCCCACAATGTTGTGAAATTATCAATCATCTAGATAATTTTTTAGTTTTATGACAGAAGGAATCATTTCATGATTTATGAATAGCATGTCAACAAAATGAGAAGAAATGAATGAATGTGATGCACCGTTATCGCACAATTCTTGAAAAAGATTATAATTATAATAAAAATGTACCTTGAACTATAGAAGTTCCATCCTAATTATCCATAATCATCTAATCATCTCCACAAAATGGATTCATTTCTACACACTTTTTTGTGTTACCTTGTTGATATAATGCTTGTTATGTCGAATAAAATGGTATTTAAGATGACTTAGAAGTGTCTTGAGTAAATAAACCCAAAGCGATATGAAAAAAGCGCATAAGAAGTCAAATAATTTTGAATTTATGGCATGATATTTTTGGTGCTGCACACTATCGCTTGATGTGACCTAGTGAACCACACAGAGAATATCAAAGCATCTTCTATGTTATTATAAGAAGAATAGTTTCTCTTTTAGTCTCATTATGATGCGTTATAGCTTCTTTTGAATTGTTATCCCACTTATTCTTCATCTTAATTCAACAGTTCTCAAATCCTCTCATGATGACAACCATACATCCTCCACTTGGATTTTGAGCATTGATTGATATCTTAAACAGAGAATCTGGTTTCATTCCTTACTCAACGGTTTTAAAATCATGAGATATTCATTTTACCAAATGTTTATTCACATGACACTTAGGTGAATCCACATTCTCACTGTCCTATTACGATAGGTTTCTACGATTCCTATTGGGGGGGGGGTTTAAATAACCACAAACACATAATATCTAAATCTTTTTTTTACTCATGGATTTCTATTTAACATTCTATCAAATAATCATTCATAATATCGATTTCTAGAAAAACAACTTTTATAATTACCTATTTTTTTGAAATCCACTTCATATTTTGAAAAACAGACGTTCCCAAAATACAACGAGTATCCTTTTTTTCAAATCATTCTTTACAATAAAATCTAGATTATTAAAATATTAATCCTTTTTAAAAAATCATAAATTTCACGACCCATCCCCCGGGGCCCGTTCTGTGACTACCCCAAACCCACCTTCCGTAGGCTAGGGGCTGGCGACTAGCAGCAAAGGCATAGTTCCTTAAAAATGGTAATTCATTTCCTTTATAACATGTAAACACACACACACACACAAGAAATCACACAAATAGAAGAAATGCCAAGTAAAATGTATACCAAAATAGTGTTAAAAGTAAAAGGGTCCAGAATACAAGCCCAACAGTAATGTACATGAGACTGAAAGTACAAGTAAAACTGTAGAAAATTAAATAGCCAATGGGCCATCCATTAAAGTTCCTACCTAAATGGTAGGTACAGATCGAGTTCTTATTACTCCCCATCTTTCTGTATCCTCTGCGTACTGACAAGTCATATGGTCCACCTTCGGGTACCGTCCAGTCCTGGTTCAGTAACCCTCTGTCAACACTGTTTGTCGTCTACATCCAACATAATAAGGTGCGGGAATATCCTTTACAGGGATGAGTGTAACGATACACAGTAGGGACCCCGAGTCCCTTAAGCTCCAAAAAATCCCCTAAGGATAAACCACAAATTCAGGAATCAAAAAATAATCCTACTTAGGTATATGCACATACATATACCTATGTTATTATGTAATCTGTCTTAATGATGAGAAAAAAAACAAAAAAATTGACTTAGCTCATCTATGATTTTATTTTTGGGGTAGTGTCTAATTATATCCCCAGTAACATTATTGAAACCTCGACTGCTAGAGAACTCATGCTCAATTGAGTATAGTGGGCCTGTGGGGACACCATGTTTGCTTCCTACTTAACTTGGACTGCTGAGGTACTCCTTTTATCATGTATCATGGGTCTTCCATGTCACATAGAGGCACTCCCCATTTTGGGTCTCCTGGGTCATCATGCGTGCTCTCCCTCATAACCTACTATGTACTCCTCCTTTTGAGTATAGTGTGTTGTCCACGTCACCAAGCGTGATCCTGCACAGTGGGTCTTCCAGCACACTCCCTACTAGGCTAGTTGAGTCACTCTACGTCAAACGATTAGTAGCCGTCTGGTCTCAGCCAGCTACTATGTCTTTGTACTACGATCTCTTGTCTCCGAGAGGATCCGCACCATGAGCTTCTATTCGATACTTCATCTGTCATAAAGTCCCATGAAGAAGTATCTCAATGGTCGTCCACATCATAGGGGTCTCAACACAACAGATGACGCATCAATCAGATTCTCGATCTATGAGTTATTAGACTTCTAGTCCTAGGGGAACGGTTGGATTCATCCACGATACAACTGATCATATCTCAACTATACCCTAAAATCCAATGGGGTAGAATCAAAGGGACCGCCACACTCTAGTATTTCATGTGCCGATGACGATTCATCGAAGGGACTTTTGGTGCCAATGATATGGCTGAAGGAGTGTAAATGTGTCGTAGTGGGCCTGGGTCCGGTCCGACCAATTCAGACCGACCCCGCCCGACCTGATGGGTCTTCCTCGGCCTACTGAGCCCAACCGAGCTGGCCTCGAGGTCCCACAACGAATAGTGAGGGTGTCGACCATCCATGAGGGCTCAGAATGATCGCGAGTTGGTGCGAGTTCAGTTCATCCTTGAGGGAACCACGTGGGTGGCACATCCAGGATGGCACTGTGGGGGAAGCTCTTCCCAACACACAAGGACCGTTTGGCTCGGAGGGTGATGGGGGCACGACTCGGGGCGGCCCGACCCGTGTGCCGAGGTGTCACGAATGGGGCCGGATCGGCCATTAGGTGGCGCAAACATGGAGGGTTTGGATATGAGGCTAGAGTAGTTGAGGTAGCTCGACCGACAAATGGTGTGTCTAGGGTGGCCCAGCCGGGGCGCGGTGCTTCCAGGGTGTGGCGTGATTCAGGCTGGTTTGGTGGGAAGCGGTGCAGGGCCTTTTCATCCGAGAGGCCAGGGCGCAACGGGGGCACTGCTGGTCGTGGAGGCTGTGGGTGGTGGATTCATTTCCTTCATCTCCTTCATTACATTCGTCACCTTCCTTAATTTCAAAGAAGAATGGAAATCAATACAATGGTTACAGAGAGGATGGGCCATTTTAGTTTGACCTGCACTGTACGCATTAGAGAAGTATCAAGAGGTTAATAAGAACAAAGCACATCAAACCCTCCTACAATGATTTTTCCTAAGACAAAAATAAATTAAGGGGTGTACTTGTGAAGTGATAATCATACATAATTAAACCCCTACAACATCCCACAAAAATTAATTCCAAAAAAAACAAAGAAAAACATCTGAGGATCAACTTGATAATAAGTTGATATGAATTCTTTGTTTTTAGAAGAAATTAATCAAGGGGAAAAATAATACTTAATAAAAAACCCTACAACGTATTGTTTGTTGACGATGATAAGGATGGAAGGTCGATCATCGATGATGTCCCACATCAGTTGCCTCCGCAAGGTGCTTCAATGGAATAAGGTGACAACATTCTTCACCAGTGTTCTTTGTAGAGGAAGAATTCTTTGTTGAGGTAGCATTATTTATGGAGGAAGCATTTTTCATTGGAGAGTGCAATCCTCCACGTATTGGGAATCATGTCACTTTACCGATGATTCATTGCTTAGTGAAGCCATCCCAAATCCACCTATCAAGATCCATAAATATAGGAGTGGTGGTAGGTAGGTAATGATCATGGAATTTATGACACTTAATTTATTAGGAACCTTCATAAAATCCAAATACGTTGTTACATAATTTAAAAATGAGGCAATCCAAATAAGTATGATGGCATAATTAAATGTATGTGAATTTGGACAATTTATGATGAAGAAGTAAAGATACGCCTCCACATTAATGATGGGGGTTGAAAGTTTCTCTCAATTAAATGGGGGTTTCTAGGGGATTTAATCCTGGACCTACGCCATAACCATAACCTATCATTGGACGTTATGGTTCGGGTGGTCCCCTCCACTATATCCTGTCATGGGAGGTTATGGTCTGGTGGTACCCACATCTAACATAAACATGGAGGTTTAGTTCCGATGGACTCCACCTCCCAAAATCCCCATGGGTATTGAAAAATAAATTTCCCACATGTTTATTTTTATTTTATTCTTACACGAAAACCCAAAAAACTATATTTCACACTCGACCCACTACAGTCGAGGTGAAAGAATCCATCAACGAATATTGGTGATGCATGTTCAACGGTTCTCTCTAAATTCAACTTCGAGCACTGGTTCAAATGTTAGAAAAACCCTCTCGCACGTTTATTGAACGTATGTGAAATAAAGTTCATAAAATAATTTCGGGCACTCCGAGCCTCGAAATCACACGTCATCAATTTTCATGGACTCTTAAAATTCCAAAATATTTATAAAAATTACATGGAAATTATGGGTCTCTACATTCTCCCCATTCAGTCTTTACATCCCCATAATTAGAAAGTCAAAATAAATGATAAATTGGGGGTACTGAGAACTCATCCGAACCTCCCACTCCCATGTTCTCTCCTAGAGGTTCCTGTGCTGGAAATGAACGCACACCAAAGGTATCTACCATCCGTGAAGGACATGGTCCTTTCGATCCTCAATTTCTATTGGAAAATTCATAAAATTTTCCCCATTGTTGATGTTCAGCTCGCCATGGTCGATGATGTGAGAATGGTCGTGCACGTATCTCCTCAGCTGGTATACGTGGATGACGTTGGGCCCTCGGTGAAACAGAGTTGGAAGAGCTATGTGTCATGCCACCTCGCCAACTATGTTGAGGACCTGAAAAGTTTTGATGAACCTTGGAGATAACATGCCGCCTCAGCCCAATCTCCGTAATCCTCATCGAGGTGGGACCCGTAGAAAGATGTGGTCACCATCCTCGAACTCTAGAAGTCCTTGTATCTTGTCTTCATATGAATTTATCCTACTCTGTGCAGTCTTCATCCACTCCTTGGTGATCTGCACCTTCTATGTGGTACCCCGTACCATCTCTGGTCCCACTAGTGCTGACTCCCCTGGGTCAGTCTATCACAAAGGTGATCTGCATGGTTTCTCATACAATGCCTCTAAAGGTACCATCCCTATGGTGGAGTTATACCTTTTGTTGTATGAATATTCTACCAGGGTTATGTGATCCTCCCAACTTCAACTAAAGTCAAGGAAACAAGCACGCAACATTCCCTCGAGGGTCTAAATCTTCCGTTCTGTCTAACCATCCGTATACGAATTGAAGGCGGTGCTCAAACGAAGTTACGTTTCGAAATCCTCTTACAGCCACTTCCATAGCCAGGATGTAAAACATGTATCACGATCAGTTGTCGTGGGTACTCCAGGTAGCCGCACAATCTTTTTCACATAGATTCATCACAATCTCACTACTAAACCCTACTCCCTGATTAGTCAGAAGTGGGATGACTTGGTGAGTCGGTCAACGATCACCCAAATAGAGTTATGTACAATGTATGTATGTGGATTTCCTATCATGAAGTCCATGGAAATCCCAAACCACTTCCACTCTGGGACATCTAAAGTCTGAACCAAGCCTGTTGGTACCTAATTCTCTTCCATCACTTGCTGACAAGTGAGACATCGAGAGACAATCTATGCTACTTCCATTATCATTCTCATCCACCAGTGTTGTCATCGAAGATCCGGGTACATCTGTTCCACTACTAGATGTACCACTAGAGGGGATTTGTGGAAATCCCTCAACACTCCCTCCTGAAGTGACGCTGGTACCATGGTAGGTCCTTTGAAAAGGATGATGTGCTCCCCATCTTTAGAAAATCCATCAGGTGCCTGTCATATGGACATCTGAGCACATCGTGTCTCGCAATCAACGTCCCCACATTGCGCCTTCCTAACTAACTAATGAAGTGGGGGAGTGACTGAAAGTGACTAAAGAAAAGATTCTCCATCTCTATCCACAAAAGATATCTACAAAGAGGTCAACTGCTCTACCGCCTCACATAGCATCTATATACAAGATCTCCTGCTGAGTGAATCTGCAACAACATTCCCCATCCTAAAAGTATATACTAGATTGAAGTCAAAGTCCTTGAGGATATCAAGCTAACATTGTTGTCTCAAGTACAGGTCCTTCAGAGAGAAGATATACCTGACACTCTGGTGATCAGAGCACACAGTAAAATGGTCGCCCATCAAATAGTGTGCAACATATACATGGATAAAACCACTATTGATAACTCCAAGTCATTGGTAGTGTAGTTCTTCTCATGCTATCTTAGCTGACGATTTCCATATGCGATCACATTTCACTCTTGCATCCAGACACATCCGATTCTGGTCCCTGATGCGTTACTGTAAACTACAGACCACCCACCCTCCTCTGGAAGCCTCAAGATGGGGGCACTAGTCAGCCTCTGCGTCTTCTCTTGAAAGCTTTTCTCACATCTCTCCGACCTCACAATGGGTGTCCCTTCTTCGTTAAGGTTGATAGTGGTGTTAGAATTCTATAGAAGTCTGAAAAAAACCACTTGTAGTATCCAGCCAAAACCATAATTTTTTGTACCTCTGTCACACTCTTGGGTTGGCTCCCAAGCAATTACCACCTCAATCTTCGATGGATCCACTACAACTCCAGCCTCCGATATGACAATTTCAGGGAAGTTAAGCTCTCATATCGAAAACTGGTACTTGAAGAGATTACCATAAAGGCAGTTCTCTCGGCACATGTCCAGTACTACTTGCAAATGATAGACATGCTCCCCCTCAGTAGTCGAGTTGATTAAAATTTCCTCGATGAATAATAAAAAAATGAGATCAAGGTATGGCTGAAAGTTACTATTCATGAGTCCCATGAACACTGTTGGAGTGCTGGTTACACCGAAAGGCATAACCAAGAACTCGTATTGGTCGTACCGACATCAAAAGTCCATCTTATGCACATCGTCGTCTTGAACTTTGAGATGTTGATTGCATAATCTGAGGTAAATCTTTGAGATGCATAATGCTCCATTTAGGTGCAAAAATAAGTCATCAATCCTCGAGTGTGGGTTATTATTAATCATGGTCACTGGGTTCAGGTGCCGATAGTCAACACAGAGCCTCAAACTCCCATTCGTCTTATTGGCGAATAGAATCTGGGATACCGATAGAGAAACACTAGGCCTGATTAATCCCTTCCCCTGCAAGTCTTCTAGTTGTACGTACAGCTCGCGAAACTCTACAGAAGCCATCTGATACGCTGGTGTAGTTATCGATGTCATCCCAGGGTACAAGTAAATGTAAAATTCCACCTATCTATGAGGATGTAAACTTGGGAAATCATCAACGAAAACATCCATGAACTGGTCCACCACTATAGGATAACTCGAACTCTCTACATCAACTGCTCTGAAGGTAAGGCAATCCAACTATTGAGTGATCAGCTGTACTCTCCTCCGAGTAAGTCCGTCCTATGCTACAAAGTCTCACTACTCTTCGGTGATGGTAAAACTGGTCCCATCCATGTGGAAACACCTCACTTTTTGCCTAATAAAGTCAATATGATCATTGACTGTAGATAACTAGTCGATAACAAATATGACATCATAAGGCCTCGATGCTGCTAGTAAGAGATCCCAGCAGAAACTCTGGGCTCCTAGAGTAATCTCACACTGCCGGAACTATTGAGTAATCATATAATTCCCTCAAATAAGTGTCTCTAGCTATATGGATTGAGTAAATGGATTCATCCGAGTATTTTTGCTCTGAACGAGGGTTGTGGCAATTAAAGAGTTACTGACACCTGTGTCTATAAGTATTGTAACTATGGTAGAGTAGACATAGATCATACCCTATAATCTTATCTGGTGTGCCATGATTGTATGCCTCAAATGCCTAGAGCTTAGCTATCCCCAATCCATTTGGTCCCTGTAGTAAGAGTAGACCTCTTGGTTGTGGTGGCAGTAACACCTCGAATCGTTGTCCACCGCCAGCTGCATGGCCACCTCCACAGCTATGTCTTCTTACTCTCTAATGACCGCCTTGATCGAATCATTGACACTACCTGGGATGTCCTTCAACCATCTGCAGACCATCCGAGCGGTGGTTCGGGCAGTCCCGAGCCATGTGACCCTATGCACCACATGCCTAACATTGATCTCTACTTGCATGTCTGTCTTTAATTTAGGTGCCCCACAAAACCGATCGTGGGTCATGTTGTCGTCCACCTATAGTTCTGGTTCTCTTGGACATCTGTGACATATGTTTGCTACCCGCAGCATAAGACTATGTTATATGTCGACTGGTGGTGGATCTCGCTGCTGAAGACTGCTCAACCAAGAAACTCTCCACTAGGATAGCTCTATCTAATACCCCCGCCTGTATCATGATGCTGAGTGAGATCACAGAAGCCCCGATCTTCTACCTGAGTCCCTGATCGAAGGTCTGGGACCTGAAAAATGGGCACCGCACAATATTGGTGGAGTAACGTGACAGCTTTGTGAACCTTGCTGAGTAATATGCTACAATTATGTTTCTCTGCTACAGATGAAGTATCACATGAATGGGCACTATGAGAAGAGTCTCAGGAACAAACAATGCCTGAAATATTCTTTCGATGTCTACCCAGAGAAGCATCAACTCCTCCAGAACATGGAGCATCATGCTCCACCATCTGCCCGCTGCTTCCTGTAGAAGGCCGGAAACAGGTATCACCTTGATATTGGTTGGTGTCCCAAACAGTTGGAAAACTCTCACTATAGCCTTCACCCAATTCTCATCCACCTCTAGGTCCATCTCTCCCCTGAACATGGGTGGCCACTGGTGCTGGAACTCGTCCAATGTTCTCATGTGGTATGGATCATCTGCTATTGGGGCTGGTGGCATTGGTGGCCCAATGGGGAAGGTACCACGGGTTTTTTCGCTGGGAAAGGGACCTACACCGAGGCCTCGCCACTCGGTGGGATTTCATTGGGTAACACTCTTGGAACACTAGCCGGATATGTAATTAGAGATATCCTGAAAATAAAAAGGTGCAATATGGTTAAATGTTATACCTGGTGATATGAATTAAATAAATTTTTTTAAAACACACATGCAATCATTCTTTTCGTGCAATGAGTCGGAAATCCGAAGTCATTGTCCTGGTGTATGGATATGTCAGTGGCCACACCAACACTGGACATGCTTAATTGAGCACCACAATCAGAAACCTTATCACTATTTCATCATAGAAAATAAAGATCAATGTATTATGTTCTGTGGTAGAACCAACTTCTATGATACCAATTTGTAACTACCCTTCCCCCAGGGCCCATTTCGTGACTACCCCATGCTTGCCTTTCTTTGGATGGGGACTGGTGACTAGCACCAAATGTATAATTCCATAAAACTGGGATGGAATTACATTTTAAACCATTAAACACGGACACATAAGCAAGCACACAGGTGGAAGAAACACCAAGTGAACTGTTTAACCTAAGAGTGCTAAAATTAAAAGGGGCTATAATACAATCCCTACTGTAAGGTACAAGAAACTAAAAGTACAAGTACAACTGCCGAAAAGAAAAATGGCCGCTGGGTTGTACTCCAAAGACCCTACATGAAGGGTAGGAACATATCACCTTCTCAGTACTCCACATCCATTCGTCTCTTCTATGTTCCGAAAAGCCACATGGTCCACATCCGGGTATCATCTAGTCTTAGTTCGCTTAGCCTTAGTCAGCACTCCCCATCGTCTACATCCAACACAACATGGTTGGGAAATATCCCATGCAGAGGTGAGTATAATGATACTCTATAGGGACCCTGAGACCCTCATGGTCTAACTAATCCACCAATGAAAATCCATAATATATGGAATCAACAGATAACCCTACTTAGGTATATTCCCATACATACACCTAAGTGATTATGTAATCCATCTCAATCATGAGGAAAACACAAAAGTACTAACTCAGATCAACCAGTAATTTATTTTAGGGGTAGTATCTAGTAACATCTGCAATCAAATTTTCGAAACCATGGCTGTTGTACAACTCCTACTCAATTGAGTATTGTGGGCCTATCGCAACACCAAGCACGCTTCCCACAAACCATGGACTACTGAGGTACTCCTCTTGTCAAGTTCCATGGGTCTGATACATCATATAGAGGAACTCCCTGCTGTGGGTCTGCCACATCAACAGGAACACTCCCCCTCGTAGCATGCAGTGGTACTCCTCCTATCGAGTACTGTTGGTTTTCTGAATCACTAAGCGTGCTCCTATACTATGGATATGCCACGACACCATGGAGAACCCCACTAGGTGAGTAGAGTCACTCTGTGTCAAACAATCAGTAGTCGGTAGGCCTTATTCAGCTTCTAGGTCTCCATACTATACTCACTCGTCTCAGGGAGGTTACGTTCCACAAGCTACTAGTAGATACTCCATCTATCATGAAGTCCCATGAGGAAGTATATCAAACTTATGCCATGTCATAGGGGTCTCAATGCAACAAACGACACATCAATCGAACACCTAGTCAGTGAGTTATCAGTATTTTAGTCCTTGGGGCCACTTGGATTCGTGCACGATCCAACATGCTCATATCTAAACTATAACCCAAACTCTATTGGGGTACACACAAAGGGGCTGTCATGCTCCATGATTTCTATCACTACTGATGGTTCATCAAACTGACGTCCAGTGCCAATGATATGACCGAAGGATAGTAAATGAATCATAGTGGGACCAGGTTCACTCCGACCCAGTTCGGGAGACCCGTCCTGACCCGTTGGTTTTGGCACGGCCCGTTGGGCCCACTCCAACCAGCCACGAGGGGTAGTGGAGAGACATGAGGGCATGGGTCGGGCATGAATGTGTAGACCGGACGCTGGTTGAAGAGAGGGCGGTTCGGCCCGGCGGGTGCTGCATGGGCGGGTCGACCCAGGGCGCAGTGACAGTTCAGCTTGGAGGGTCGCATGGGCGTAGCTTGGGGTGGCTCAAACTGTTTCTCGGGGGGCGCGACCCGACCCTATTTGGGTTATGGGTGGTGCAACCGGGGCCAGTTTGACCGGGAGACCGGAGCATCCTGGGTGATCGTCCGGCGAAAGGCACAACCAAGGCAGCTCAGCTGGAGAAAGGTGCGGCCGGGGCATGGCGTGGCTCAGTCTAGTTCGGGCAGTGGAGGCGCAGGGCCTGTTTGGCCAAGTGGTCGGGGCACCGCGGGGGCGACGCTAGTCTCGGAGGCTGATAGCGGGGGCATCGTTGCCTTCGACACATTCGTCGCCTTCCTTCGTTTTGATGAACACCGCAAATCACCACAAATGTTACGGAGAGGACGTGCCATGTTAGTTTGGACCACACTCTCTGCATTAGAGCTGTAGCAAGAGGATCACAATAACAAATCACATCAAACCCTACTAAAAATATTCTTTCCAGCCCGCAAAATGAAATATGAGGTGTACTTGTGAAGTGCTAATCATACATTATTAAACCCCTACAACTTCCCACTACAATTTATTCCTAACCCGCAATGAAGAAAATATGTGGATTAACTTGTCAATAAGTTGATCCACATTATTTTTTTAGAAGGAAACAATCAAGGGAATAAAATCATACATAATTAAAAACCCTAACTCATATTTTTCATTGACGAAGAAGAGGATGGATGGTTAGTCATCGAAGATGCCCACGTCGGTTGCCTCCGCAAAGTGCTTCTGATAAAGAAGTCAAACATGTTCCTCGCTGGCATTATTCATGGAAGAATCATTCTTCATAGAGTAAGAGTTTGTCATGAATGAAGTGTTCTTTGTTGGAGAGTGTAATCGTCGATGTTTTGGGCATCGTGTCCCTTCACCAATGCTTCGTCGCTCGGTGAAGCCATCCCAAATCCTCCTCCAAAGCTCCATATATATAGGTGAGGCGGTAGGTCGGTAATGATCATGGAATTTATGATTGTTCATTTATTATGATCCTTCCTAAGTTCCAACGACGGTATTAAATAATTTAAAAAGGGGGAAATCCAAATAACTATGTTGGCATAATTAAGGGTATTTCATTGGCACAATTAATGGGGAGGAATTCAAGAGGCTCCTCCACATTAATGATGGGGGACGAGATTTTCTCTTAACTAAAGGGGGGTTTTAAGGGAGTTTAATCCTGGGTGGTCCCCACCACAATAACCTATCTTGGGAGGTTATGGTCTGTTGGTCCCCACTTACAACATCCACATGGATGTTTAGTTCCAGTGGACCCCACCTCCCAACACTCACCTGGGCTTTGCAAATAAAAATATAAATGTCACACACTTTTATTTATATTTTATTCTTAAAGGAAAAACAAAAAACATTTCATTCACTCTTGACCCACGGTCATCGAGGTGAATGTATCCATAAGATAATACTTGCATTGGACATTCAACGGTGCCCTCCGATTTCAATTTCGAGTGTCGGTTCAAATGTTAGAAAAACCCGCCTTCACGGTTACTGAACGTACCCCAAATAGAGTTTAGAAAATCATTTCGGACACTATGGGCCATAGAATCATGTGATATCAATTTTTAGGGACTTGTAATATTTTCATATATTTAAAAAAAATTACATGGATATTATGTTTCTTTAAAATAAATTATTATTCAAAAATAAAATATCAAATACTAGTGTGAATTCTTTTTGTTACTGTATGACATGATCACCTCATTGGCTAAACCCATGACAATGATATTCTGGTATCCTAAAAGAGTCTCTAAAATACATATGTACCCAACACCCTAGTAACATGATGTTCAAAATAAATTGGTTAGATATGAAAAATTATTCTATACATTCCAATTACCAACAATCCTACTCTATTCAATGATCACAAACCATGGAACAAACAAGGGTAAATTAACTCCAAGACTAAAAAATTGAATCCTTATTGTTATGAATGGACCGAACAAGATGATACCATTTTTGTTGACCTGATAATTTTCATTTGATTAAGATTACAACAAGTCATTACATGACCTTAAGTGGCCTCCCGATAATTCCAAACACTATAAATAAGGCAGAAATGTTTCAAATACAAGTGCGGGTTATTTAACCTTTTTAATAAAATCATTATTCAAATAGCTCGCTAAATAAATCATAGAAAATTTGGAGGAAACTCACTAGCTTTATATATCCCAAAATCAAATCAACATGTGCAATGAATGATAAAAAAATTAAAACACAGAAAATAGTTGATATACCACCAATGTATCATAGAAGACCACTATACTCCTTGCATCACAAGATTAAATCTCCCCGATAACCAAAAACCCCATGTATCAAGTAGTGGTGAAAAAACATGAGATAGCTTACCTTTTCCTCTCTCTTGGAATATAGATACTCCAAAATATCAATGGTTCAAATTAGGGTTGATTATTAAACACATTAGGTATTCCCCAATTACTTCCCCACACATGAAAACAATTTATAAGAGTTTGGAACATTTACATAAAACAATTTATTTAATATAATTTATGAAAAACATTTTTTAACTTGATAGAATCTTGTTTCCAAGACCAATTATATACAAAATATTAAAATTTTAATTATTATTAATTTTCTAGAAATTTATATTTCAATAAAAATAACTAAATAACATTAAAACTATTTCTCAATTCTCTTTTTTCATACCCAATATATTCCACACATCCACACAACCAACAAAGCATTCTTCCTCATGAATGTTTTATATTCATGAATATTTTCTCATCGATCTTGAAAGTAATCACATGGAATTAATATCGTATGTGTCATATGACCTTTTTCAATAAGCACATGGTCATATTTCAACCAACACATAGTAATTGAATATGAATTCACACACCAATACACCCAAGTATTATGTGAAAATACCATTTCTATAAAACCATCTTTTTATTAGAAACCATTTTTTCATCAGATGAATTTATATGCCAAATCATTTCAATAAAATTATCTCATTTTGAATTTTATTTCATCAACCCATTTATATATTCCTAAAAATCATCAATTAAAAATTCAATAATGTAAAGAAATTTGACAAAATTTTTTTAAGATATCACAATTGAAAAAAAATGACAATACATCACTAAAGAATATTAATTCTTGGAATTGAACAAATATCTCCCAATAAATATCAATCCATTCAATCAATTTGAATCTATTTTAAAAATTATAGCAATATGACATGAGATTGAATCCTCTTCCTAGAAATGTATTGTTGTAACATAATAATAGATGATGAAAACTCTTGAAAACCTTGTTGATTCATCAGGGAACCTCCTAAGATATCATATAATAAAAAGATCAATACACATGATCTATTTATTTGGGATACAGAGTCATAAATCTACCCATCACATGTATAGATCTTTGAAACATAGAAGATAGTAGTTGTATATCTATGTAGATCAAAGAAACCAATCATTAATGATGAATAACTATCACATACCTTAGGAATCTATGTTCAAAACCCCATGGGAATCATATGGATTAACTCCAAATTGATTGGGAGAGGTTCTAATATCTTTAAGGAAGAAACATTTTGATTTAGGGCCGCATATAATAAAAAATGGGATGTTTAGAGTAAATAACATTAGAGATCATCTTTTTTAACGTTTAACATTAACAATTCACATCGTTATTTAATACAATTAGACAATATATGCGTTAAACATGTGTCAGAAACATCAATGATAGACCCTTTAAAGACCACTAATCATGGTATTCATCATTGTGTGCACTCCATTCCGAAGTGCTCTGCCTTAAACCTACTATTGTGCATGGTGAATCCTATGATTTTAACATTGTTTTGATAAATCATGCGATGATCATGAAACATTAATCCCCCCATATCATATTTATGGGTCACAAAACACTCTCAACATCCAACTTACATTATATATACAAAATAAAAAATAAATTGTTACATATCTTAAAACAAGTGTACTATATTCATTTTATAAGATTTATAAACATGATGTAGGAATGAATAAAATTTTATGCTTAACAAATTTATATCTCAAAAACAATAATGATGAATTTTTAGGTAGAAATATTTTAAAAATATATTATTTGAAATTTAAAAACATTAATTAAAAAATTATTTTTATATTATCATTTTGAAACTAGATTTGGTTTAATTTCATAAAATTTTCCCAAAAGATAGATTAATGATGAAGAACTAAATATATTGAATTTCAATTCAGAATATAATTTTTATTTATTTATCAGTAATGTTATATTATCTGTTAATTATTATACTAAACATAGTAAATTATTATGTCTATTAATCCAATTTGGTTATTTATAATCATTTTAATAATTATTCATTATTTTAAATAATTATAAACATTAGAAAATTATCCCTTTTAAAACCCATTTTTTCGTAGTGCCTGGCAGAATAATATTGAATTAATTGTTTGAAATTATATGAGTTTAATATGAAAAAATGATTCAATATTTAGTATGATAATAATTCATATTATATTATATGTTTCGTTATATTATATTCCAAAAATTAATTGTAAAAATATTAATAATTATTTACCAAGGTAAACATAATAATTGGTTTTCATGGGGAATAAAATAAATATATCATGGTTAAAGTGTCAAAATAAAAAATAGAAAATATATTATCTAAAAATGGTTGGATATTATACTATATAATTATCTATTATACACATTTCATTGGATTGTTTTGTTGAAATAAATAGGATACCCCCTTAATTTGCCACAAATAATCGTTGTGCCAGTCAGCTCACTAATAAAAGGCCATCTAATATTATCTCTTTGTCACCAATTCACATAAATTTTTTTATACCCTATTAAACAAAAATAAATTCATCACATATTGTCTCTCCCACAAGAATCCTTAGATGTCTTGTAAATTTATCATATGTGAGGTTTTGGTGAAATCATAGAGAGGTTACCTAAATTGGTGGTAATGTTCTTCAATTTAAGCTTCTTTTTTTTACTCCACATCCTTATATTCTAATTAAACCATAAAAATATAAAAATATTAGTATAATAAAAATACTAATATGTTTTTTGTTATTGAAATGTCCTAAAATCCTATCCACTGCCATGAAATGGGATAATAAAACATTACACTTGTATATACAAGACTACCACCTCATGAACTGATGACAATCATTTATTCATTACATCTCTGAAGGTTTGGTATTATGATCGATGAAAATTATATGTAAGTCATTTGAAAAATAATTATACGTATATTATAATTATATCTTCTATAAATTTTTATAGTCTCATCCATAAGGGATACGATAATGATATTGTCTTTTAGGGCAGACTACCGCCTCGAGAAGTGATGGGATTCGTTTTCACTAGAAATTTACATGAAATATAAGAATTAATTTAATTAATATTGCATATATACATGAAATAATTATTATATTCATCACATAATAATAATTGTAAATAATATTTTATATAATTTTAAATCATGCATTTTCACTCAGTAAAAGACTACAACACTGTTTTCTTCATGTGGACAACTAAATTCCTATTGTTATCTGACACTCTATTTTCATAACCACACAATTTTATTTGATATGAATATATATATTAAAACAAATAAATAGTTACATATGATATTATAATCAATGTGAAAATGAAAAATATTATATTCCTATATTCTATAATTATCCTTAAAAACATACATGTTTCTCATCTGCATGTATGATCTACTATCTTGATGATTATATCAGACATCATATAAATTAACTATATTACATGAAAAGAGTTTATGAAAAAATCATGCATTGTTATCCCAATAATAATTAGAAAAAATTATTAAATTATTAAATTTATTGTTTAAAAATGTCTACGTGATACACTTTTAAGATATAAGCCCATAAGGGATACAAAAAAATATGCAGTGAAAAATGAACAGACAATTTTTTTTAAAACAAATTCATGTTTTGAAAGTGTAATTTCTACCATTTTCACCTCCCTATAGGTGTGTGTGACATTTATAATAATAATTGTAGAATCAATGATTAATTTAATCCAATGAGTGGTAATGATCAATAATATATTCTTGGGTTTGTACACGAATGACTCCACAACCAACAACAATTTCAATACAAACCAATATTGCTTCCCAAAATATTATAGCAAAAAATAAACAACATTAATCATTGATAAAAATTTGGCCTTATATGAAATATCATTTCCAATAAATTGGTAAATTAACCATTATGAAAATATAACATGTTACTAAAAGAAATCACCACACCTCGAGGGACATGGTGTCCCCAATGTTCCACCCTCAACATTTAACTTTATCGATGAATGTATCTGGGGAATCCATTAGATTTAATTTTACAATAATGTAATTTTTCACCTTACATAAACTCATATCATGAAAAAAATAATTATATAAGTCAAATAATTATCCATATACTCTTTTAGGATGTTATATTTCGCATGACCCTCTTTTTGGATGGCCACAACACAACCATGAAATAAAATCCATCTATTTTCAAATGATACAATATTTTGTGATATATACTGATAGGAATCAAAAAGTGCATTCACAATGTGATGTATGTTATACCAATTTTAACTGAGTTCAGGTGGAGTGATGCACATCAAAATATCCAATAGTTATATGTCAAGTCATATCTAAAAACAAAAATTATAATTGTAAAACTCCCCAATGATGGATTCATACCTACAATTAACAAAGTGGTTGTGTACACATTCTTAAGAATTCTAGTAGAAAAGGAATAAAAGGGAAATCATTTGACTAGATTATTTCAACTATTCCTTTATTGGAAAAACATTTTCAATAATCTTCATATTATCATATGAATTATTATTAGAATTAATGGACTCATGAATATATTAATACAATCTTAATAATGTATTCCTTTTTATTTTTTGTTCCAAAATTGATATAAAATATTAAAAGTATTAACCCAATTTGGTTTCTATATGTGTGTGTAAATATAAAATAAGAGTACTATTAGATCTACATTAGGATTTTTTGGGGATAATTTCAACAATATTTCCAATACTCTATATGATATCAGTAATATAAATATATTTTCTATTGAATCTATGCATGATAGCATCATTCAATGGAATATCCAACTAGGATGTAATCAACAAATATAATCTAGAGTTCCTCAAAAATAGTATTTTTTGTACAACAAGATATCATGAAATGAAAATATGATCATCATCATAATTGAGGATATAAGATAATTATAGTATCTTGAATAGAAATTCATTGTGAATAAATTATTAATAAATTATAGAACCTAATCATATGATTTGACCAATTTCAAATTATATTTTCAAGGAGTGCTTTATTAAATTTCCTTATGATCCTGATACATAGTTTGACCATACGAATGTGTTTAGTGAAATCAATCCATGCCATAAGGACCAAATTACTTTTATTTATACATCATGTCCAAGAAAAATATAATATTCTATCATTAAAGACAATAATAATGATTATGGGAAATATATATATATGGGGAATTCATATAAAAACATTGAAGTAATGAAATTTGTTTTAGGAATAACCTTTCTGAATGTGATAAAAATTTTCCTTTCAATTTGTCTTGATGATTAGTGAGTGTGATAGAGATCATGTCTATGTGATAAAATATAAAAACAATTCCTAGAAAATTGGGATTTTATGATTAACAAAGGGTATGGATACCCTCTATATATATAGGGCCCTAGCAATCTTAAAATTTTTAGGATGTTGATATTAATTTACCAAATACCATGGTTGATTTATTTTATCTATTGTATTTTTCTGTTGATATGTCATAATGTTTTAAAATAATTTTGATTGATGCTAAATTTAACATGGATACTAGTCCAAATAGTAGAATATCATCCAAATATTAATGGTGGGAATGCACATAATTATATCTTTCGTCACTTATCATTTTTTATTGACTATATTGTCAAATTAGAATGATTTATCAGCTCAAGTAATATGTATAAATTGGAATGTGGATGCATAAAATATCATATCCATGTATCACACCATGATTGAATATAAAAACCCATTTTGGTATCCATTCGTAGGGACCGACACCTTTGAATATGTAAAAATGTTTCTGATCATTTTGATGAAGGAATCATAAAAGTCATTCATTCTATGGGCAGTGATGTTGAAAGTCAACATTTAGGTGTCAATGGACTTAGAAATTTCATATTTCAGGAAAAAATTCCCATGATTGGTTTTCATTGTCATTATGTTGATTCCTTTGAAGGTGATATATAGGTAGTCATGATTATTCCTACAATGAAAACACCCAAATTTCTTATGGGCGGTAAAACTCTGGAAATTCTTCTCCATCTTCATGGTAATGATTTTTGAAATAATAATTTTTATGTTTTTTAATAGAGACCATATGAAAGTAATTTACGTCAATTTAATTGTAAACAATCTGAATAAATTAATATAATTGGATTTAAATTTATTGTAAATTTATATAGATAGATAGAATTCCATGATTGCATTATTAATCTCCATAGGGTTTAAATCCAAATAGAACATAATGATCTTGTTACCAAACAAATCTAGTTACACTTAATAATTTATATATAGTGACCACATGGTATATTTTACCCCCTTCAAATGGGGGTGTAGTTATGGAATATTTATGATTATTTTTAATACACAAAATAATTTAATTTTACAATTCAGTTGATGTTCTACTTCAATCATCAATGTAGTGATTGATAAAATAATCCACCATAGTATTTGAAATATCATTATCCATAGTGTAGATAGAATCATTGATTATAATGGTATCATCTTCTTTATTAATGTTTTCCCTTATGTAGAAGATGAATGAACAATGAGATCATGTCTCCTTCTTTTTGGAACTACAAATGGAATTGATTCCATTCGAGAATTTTCTAGGGAACTAGGAGGCCTTCCAACATGGAATAAAAAAGAGATAAAATTGAGATAGAAGGTGTTGATGTGTTATGGATTTTAGAGGCCACTAATTCCAAATCCAACCTTGAAATATAATTTTGACTCCATTCTCTCAAAAGATAATTGATTTTTTCTTTTATCATGTAAGGCTTGATACTTATACTGATTAAAATGTATATGTTATTAAATTGATTGATAAACACATTCCAATATCAGGGAATCAAAATCCATGAATTATTGAACCAAAAAAGTATTGGATATAACCTCATGATATCCGCACAGATGTCAATAACTCGGAGATTATGATATGAATTGAATTTGGGGACGGTGAATTTGGGTAGTTCAGTTGGGTAAAACAATTCATTAATATAAATGATTCAAATTTAAAAATTTATATCATATATTCCTTTAATAGTGAACCTACCCCATGTGGATTTGTGTCAATAATTTTGACGATAAGTAATTATATAATGATCCACAGAGTAAGAGAATTAAGTTGAAGAAATTGTTGATATGATTAATGAAATCATTTAATAATGTATAAAACAATATTTACATTTCTACAAATTTTATAGTTCTATAACATTTTCCCATTCATGTGAGTCAATTACCACTTAATATCTCATCTTATGGTGAAAAAGAATGTGTATTCAAAAGGTAGTGTCGGGGGAAATTTTAAAATTGTATTCAAAGGAAAATTATCTAAGGACACATCAAAAAAATAGAGAAAATGAATTTAATACTACCTTAGTAACCATATGGTCTCTAAGGAAGTATCATTCATGTTTTTGAATAAAAACATGTAACCAAAGATAGTCCATTCAAATTTATTCTAGACTATAAAATTCATCATGTGTTCATTAATTCCAAACAGTATTTTCTTATCAGATATAAGAAAACACATAAGGGCTATGGTCAAGGAAAATTTACAATGTCCATTGTTGTTATAATATATTATTCACATTAATTAATGTATTATTTATCCAATTTATGAGGCATGTTAAATTTTAAGGAATTTGTGAAGAAATTTTCCTTATATTACTATTTCATTTACTCAATTGTGGGTCTTATTACATGTCTATTTGGGGTCTGAGAGACTGTTACTTGATCCAATCAATCGCCACCTTCATGGGGTTGAGTATTATCATCATTATAATCCAAGTATTTAATACTGATCATTGTGAATTTTTTATTTGATGTTATCCAACATTTGGATGGTTCCCCACCAGGTTTTATTTTATTATAATTGTTTTAGGAAGCAATTTTGAATGATTCCTCACCCATGTTATACACATATAATTTTTTGGAATCTTTAAAATATCATCAAAATAATGGGATCCCACACAAAATGAATAGAAATAAATCATTTTAGTATCAATGGGATGATGAAATGTGTCACCCATATATTTTGATTAATAATCATGAATTTTAAATGTGCTATATAGCATGAAGAAGTCCACAACATGGAAAGGTATCTTAAGAATGTTCTTAATGAGATGAGGTATGTCCATAACTTGTGAGAAACATGAAAAGTGTCTTCCCCTACCACATTAAATTACTTAGAATATGTCAGAACAAGATACATCCAAACAATTTTCTTAAGAGGGTATTTAAGATCCAATTCATTGGGATGAGAAGCATCTGTTAAAAAACATGTTATTATATTCAATAGTTATTATGGGAATAAGTTCCATATTTATAGTATGATTGTTTATTATTTCATTGTCAACATTCCAAAACTAGAATTTCATGATGTCACAAACACTCATGTAAATGGGAGAGGGATATGAGGTTGACAATTAACAAAATCATGTATAGCCACATTGATCATATAAGAAGATGAAAGGGAGTGGGATCCCGATTTTTTCATAAAAAAAATTCCAAGGGGAATGCTCTGAAACATTGGGATGTTGGGTGGACTACTTAGGGTCTGCAACAATGGGATGTCTAGTTGGGGGATTTTTGGTTTGTGGGAGGGAGGGTCAAGGACATATCCATTACCCATTACACAATTATACTATAATATTTTAGTATCAATACAACATAGTATAACAATATCACATAATTTCATTCTTATACATTCTAGGAGAGGATTACAAAATATGTTTCAATGAGTTCCAAATGTGGAATTTATTTCATATACAATTTCCATGGTAATTATATCCTCTATATTTTTAATATAAATCTCCTCTACTAATGTGGTAACCATGTCAAATTCAAAAATAACCCATTAATACTTACCATATATTGGATTATTAGATTCCAAATTAATTCACATGCGGAAGCCTACCAATGCGGTAATATCCTATAATATTTGATGATTATAGTAGAGATAATTAAATTTGAAAATATTGATCCATACATAAAATAATGTTTTCTCCATATTGGATGGATCAATGTTTCCATCCAAATCAACATTCTAGGACAAACATGAGGGAGAGAGTGAGAAAGATATTAATCTCTATGCCAAAATTTTCCCATAATATATTAGAAAGATGATGTTGTAGAAACCCATACCCATGAGTATCATCTTACATGAATCTTGGACAAAAATTTGAGAAATTAGATTGGATAGGTCTCTGAACATCCAAACACTCTATTGATTCTTTATCATTCATCTCATTAGGATAGATAATATATATATGCATACACTTTCATTGTCACGAACCCTCCCATATCGACCCTGAGTCAATCACCCAGGCCAGCCCATGATAGGTCCCGAGAGGTGTTCTCAATCCTACTAGGATAGAGACAATCACTAGTGGCATAAATAGTGAACATGGGGAAATATTTCTCCCAAATATAAACAATAAAAAAACATTAGAATAAAATGGAAAGCCCAAAATACATTTACATAAAAATTGACCTGAACATCATTTGTAAAGAATAAGAAATCATACCTAAAAAAACTTAACTAACTAACCCTAATAATGAACTAACTCCATGTGACCCCTATGGTCACTCTCTAACACAATGATCACACAACACCCAAGGCGATCAAACTCAATCTAAAACCTGCACAATGGATAAACACAGAAGTGGACTATAGGCATGTGTATTAAAACTCAATAGGTTAGGACGACATTCTATTCCCAATGAACATATATTAAAATAAAAGAAAACTAACTTTAAATATTTAAATAAAAGATAAAAATGTATATTTTTCAAATGAGGTCCCATTCTATAATAAAATTTCTTTACAAAAAACATTCATGTTTTATAAACAAGAATGCTTGTAATAATTTTCAAAGAGGTGGAACTTCAAAAAGAAACTAGTTTTCAAGATAGTTGCTTTAAATAATGTAATCATCTAAATAAATTACACATACTACTGAATATACCAACAAAAAACATCTTATGTCGACTGTGAGTAAAAAATATTCAATGAGCACAAGTCACAAGAACATCTCTAGGAAATAGAAAGTTATGAGCCCGAGGTAACTCTTATCTTAGTGAAGGTATCCATAATAAATATTAGTTGTCATTCACATTTTCCACTAGTATGGAGAAGACCCAAAACATAGTAGTACACTAAAATCATCATCATCATAGTTTACTTAGTGTATTCATCTTCATACATGATACATGAAACATGTGACAAACCCCACGAGATCGCTAGATAACTAGTACACCGTCGCCCACCTAGATACCCGAAATTCCATTTAGTGATCAATCAAGTTAAACATATTATAAAACTCACATTTCATATCAAAATTATATTCCCAATCCATAAACACACAAACATACCAAAAAAATGACTCACATTTCTTTCACGAATCATAAAACCACTAAAATTGTTCATAATTCAATTTCAAAGAGTGTATTGATTATTTAAACATAAAACTCAATCAAAAACACTATTTTGTTTATAAATAAACAATAAAACTATAACAAAAAAAAATTCATCCCAAAAAACATTTAACAAAATCATTTCACTGACCATAAAAATTCCAATTGACACAATATGGTATATACATGTAAAAAACTCATTCTTCATTTTTATGAAAGGTTAAACTAGCCTTTAAATGTTTTCTCCGAAGTAACATTTGACAAGGTTATTAATTTAAATTTTATAATGGAGGTTCATACAAACCATTTAAACTATCAAACCACTTTCATAAATCCCCTAAAACACTCAGGATATATATATATAAAACAACCATTTTCATAACTATGCAAAGTATACCATTTTTTGCAACTCGGGCAAAAAAATGCCGTAAACTGAAAACCATGTGTTTGTAAAAAAACGTCAAATTTAAAATCCATAAAAGGATCTAAAAATAATATTTTTAATTTTTATAGTGTATTTATAAATCCTAAAAATCTTTTTAAATTGCACAAGACACATAAATGCCACCCAGACAATTTACCGATCATAGGGCATGCACTCATTAACAAACCAACTTATTTTAATAACTTAAAAATGGATAAAATTGAATTTTCATGACATAAATTTATCTAATATACTGAAACATATTCAG
This sequence comes from Viscum album, assembly GCA_963277665.1. Classification (NCBI taxonomy): domain Eukaryota; kingdom Viridiplantae; phylum Streptophyta; class Magnoliopsida; order Santalales; family Viscaceae; genus Viscum; species Viscum album. The sequence continues at coordinate 8,281,605 of OY728129.1, forward strand.
AATACACTAAAACGTGTTATAAAGATCATGGAATAATATATCAATCAAGAGGTGTGCACATTTATACCAAAACAAATATATTTTTAACAAAATAAGGCATAAAAATAATTTGTACACAAAAAATTTAAAACAATAGTTTCAATCCAAAAAAATCATATAAATAATTATATAACATCATTTTAATGTTTAATATAAAAATATAAAGGCTTGTTGAAGGGATATACTACCTCAAATCTATTGTGAAAACGAAACAAAAAATTGAAATCAACCTATGTGGTTCCAAACACTCTATATCTGTGAAGACCCACACTAAATGAGACAAATCCCCATAAAAACCATTATATAATAGTACCCTATATCTATCATGGCCAGGGGAGAAGTGGGAACTAAAATAAAATGGATGGATAAGGAAATGGGAGAAGAAATGCGAGGGAATCTCACCTTAGAATCTAAAGGAATCTTCAGCATCCCTTATATCAGCAGCATTAAAAGATGTTTAATAGAATGAAACATCTTGGAGATTCTCATAAGGACTAAATGAACTAGGGAAAATTTATTTGGGGTAAAAATAGTGAATGATGAAGGATTTATTAAAGAGACAATTTACCTTATAAAATCTCGATTATTTAAAGTATCTTGATATCTTTATACCTAATAATTGGCTAAACTGAGCTCCAAAGAGTAAAATTGTCAGTGGGGGTGTGCCTAGGTAACAAGATATTGAGTGGGAGGTGGAATCACTGAAAAATGTCAAAAAACGATATAAAAGAAACAAATTATTTTTTAAAAACATGAAATCGGTCAATTTGCTAGCCCAATACATGAATTGATAACCCAAATTCAGAAACCATATTAATTTTTAATGGGTCTAAAAAGATATGAATGATTTTACATGATAGTATAGAAAATGTATAACGTGTAATGAGTCAAAAATTATAAAAACTTATGGATTTATAAAATAATCAAAATATGTTTTTAAATCCAGAAATGGCCTCACAGTTTGGCCCAAATCATGAAGTAACCATCCTTTTTACAAAAACTCCAATAAATTGAGGCCCCCAAACATGGATGATTAGATATAGATGAAAATTCAAAACTCAAAATTAATAATTCCAAAAACCCAAGAATGGAATCAGGATTTCCAATGATACGAAATAAAACAATGAAATGAAAAACTGGGTGGGACAACTCTCTGCATAATTAAAGAATTACACCCCAGAAAAGACATAGAACATTACAGGTTCAAGATCAACACCGAATGATTCCTTATAAATATGATCCAGCCTCTCAATCCAATGAAATACCATTCACATATAAAATGACATCATCCTCTTTCCTAAAAACACTTACTCGTAATCACTTCTTAATAATCAATTGATGGATCGAGTCACAGCCTCCACAACCAAATTAAGAACCTGATGGTTGGGCCTCCTCCCAATGAAAACAAAAATCACCAAAACCAATGAGAACTCACAAAAAATCAAATATACATGTGGAGTCCAGAAAGGATGCGCCACCATTAACAAACAACTTGAACTATAATTTTCATAGGATGAAAATCCACGAGACCAATGCTGGGTCTACACATAATTTGGAACCCACTAACTAAAATCAAATAAGTATAAAACATGAGCTAGATTCAGGACTCGCACACAAAATCCTACAAAAATGCTCTGCCTACAAACTATCATCACTAGTTGAGAGGAAAAATACATGAACATTTATTCCACAAACTCTCAAATTGTGGGGGCATGAACTAGGTCAACACGGTCTTCATGGATCCAAACTTGCAAGAATTTTGTAGGGGAGGGAAGGGGACCTAATTAAATTGTAGTGGTATGTGTTTATAAATTCTACCCACAATCCTAGGACTCGTGACTACGTGTCGTCATCACTCTAAAACCTATGGATGGAGCTCTAATAGATGAAACATCTCCTACCTCACTATAAGGATTTGATAATCCATAACATTTACTCTATCCCTTAGTTCCAAAAAGTACCACATAACATGCCCATAATGAAACAACCGATCAAGATACACAAAGAAAATCTATTCCTCAACAACACATTTTTACCAAAAGAAAAACATAGAGATAAAAAACATAATTTTCCACCACTCTGAATGAGGAGCAGAACAAACAAGACACACAAAAAAAACCCAATAAACATCACCGAGTACAACTACTACATCCATGATAATCACTATAAAAAAATGTATTTTAAATCGGTCCCAAAGTGTACTTTGTCTCAAAGAAATGGGTTGTAGTATAATTCTAAGAGGAAAATTTAAAATTTTCAGCAAATCCATAGGTTGATCAACCATAATGCTTGCCAATAGAGGATTATCCATGGCCACATCACAACATCCAACAAATCTTTAGAAACCCTCCTAACATTAACAAAAAACCAAACCACCAACAAGATCCCATCTCAAGACGCAACATGATTGTGAATTTTAGATCATAAATAATCATACAAAATAGACAAAAATTCTAAGACATAGGATAAACCGCCCACATAACCATTTGATTAGCCAACAAAAACACATATTTTCATTACATTTAAGGGTATAAAATGTTCATTTTTTGATCTTATGGGCTTGAGTTAGTGGATTTTAATTTTGAACATCCATTCTCATCATTGGTGCACTTCATGCCTAATATGCACCAATTTAGGCCCAATGTTTCATCTGATGTTGAAGAATATAACTATCCATATATTAATTTTATATTTATGGAAATGGATATTCACTTAAATATGAACATTTTTTATTCAGGGATCAATGGATTATTCATAATGGATGATGGAGATATTTGGAGATTAAAGGAAACAATTCTGAAGAAGGAAAATTGGATATTATCCCACAGATCGAACAATGGGGCCCAGAGTACAATACCAATGAATCCCAAAATTTATGGATGGATAGAAGACATATAGTGGAACAAATCATTATTCTAGAGCCAGTGCTAATTCATCCTAAATGGTGGTAATTAAGGCGTCCCAATTTGAAGATGCAATTCTGGTCCAGATTCTGCGGCCCGTTAAACAGCCCACTATTTATATCATATCTATCAAATGGATTATTATTTTTTCCTGAAATGTTACCAGATATTAGGGGACATCCGAGGATTCAATTAATTCTTCTATGTCCAACTCCAATTCGGCCTTCTAGATGGGTCTTTAGGCGCATGTGTTCGGTGTAGAAAGTTGGCTCCCGCTTCGAGGCAAGAGTTGAAAAGTCCCTTCTGCATTAAATGTCCACCCACCTTTCTCCAACAAAATTAATTAAAGGCACATGTGATGATGGTAGCTCGGCCAAAGGCTTCATAAATTCCTATTTAAGGTAGTAGGTATGGAGTATTTGAGCATCTTGGAGCTTTGTTTTCATTGTAATGTTATTATGCCAAATTGTCCTTGTAGCGTTTTTTCTTATCATGTAAGTTGTTTCAATCACCTTAGTTTTCAATAAAACATCTTCTTATTCACTTATTCTGTTATTCATGTTTTCACCTTTATACCTTTTCCTAATGGTGTGAATTTTTTACACCAAACCTTGTGATTTTGTTCACACAACGGTGGAGTGATCGTTATTTTATTTTGTTTTTACTTCTTCAATTCCACCCTCATAAGTCTACTTTTTGCTTCCGTTGAGAACTTGTAATCAATGGAGGGATAGATCATTTATGGGTTGATCCAAGGGAGTATCAAGGGGCAGGATTGAATGTTATTTCTCACTCTCTAAATGTTATTTATTTCTTTTTATTGAGTTTCTTTCATTCAATGATTTTTATTCTTCCTCTTCCTCATTGCATTTATTCACCCCACTTTGATGTGCTAATTATATCCTTTACCTTGGAGTGCTCATGAAAATGATCCTACATGTGTATAGGTGATTAGAATGTGTTTTGAAGGTGTTTAATCAGTAAGTGATTAGGTTAGTTTGAATTCATTTCATGAATCTTTCTTGATTTAATAAAATTAAAATCGTAAAAAAAAGAATTCAATCAATCCACCCCGAGCAATAACCCGGGATCAACTCATTTCCTCATAATTTGAATTCACATAGATCTTTTAGTGCTCTTTAAAAACCATCTAAAACCAACCCATTTTGGAAACTTCTTAGCCAAAAATCCATCTCTTTTTATTGAGTGAATAAAGGTTCTTCTTAGGTCTTTGAGGATTCGACAACACAAGATGCACTGCAAGCGACCGCTTGACCCTTAAAACTTGGTTAAATTTGGGAGAAACCAAATTTTGGCGCCGTTTCTGGGGCCCAGGTAAGTTCCTTAGAAAAAAAATTTATTTCATCTCCCCCATTCTTCTATTCTCACCGAAGATCTCTTATCTTTTCCCTTTCTCTCTTTTTTTTCTTTTGGCGCATGTCTTCCTTCACCCGCAATAACTCAAACAGACTATTTAGGGTGGAAAGTCATAGGATAGGGGAGTCAAGTACAACATTGGATCCTAATCTTCCTAATACCCCAGAGATAAATATTGAGTAAATTTTAATGGAGGTTCTTCAAAGAAACCAACTCATAAACCCAGGTGGGAACCAAAATGGAAATCCAAATGAAGCAGCCCCAAATTTGGGGAATGCAGTCGATCAAACCATGAATTACTACCTTACACCTACCTAGACCAATACACCCTCTTGAAATAGGAATTATACCCTAGGATATTCCCACTATGTCTTTAAACCTCATGTCCTAAACCACCTTCCAACCTTCTATGGGATGGAGTCATAAATGCCTTACCTTCATGTCAAGGAGTTCAATGACATTGTTGAAACCATGTGCTCACCACGTCAACTTGAGTCAGCAAAGATGAGGCTCTTTCATTTCTCACATAAGGATTGAGTAAAGAACTGGTTAAATAATTTGATACCTTAATCAATCCACACTTGGAACCAACTTCAAAGAGAATTCTACAAGAAATACTTTCCCCACCACAAAACAATTTCATTTCAAAAGAGTATCCAAAACGTTTTTGAAAAAGAGGGAGAGTCATTCTATGAAACAAGGGAGAGCTTCAAAGACACCCTAAACATGGTTACACACCATGGTTTTTATATTCCTGAAAAAGTAAGAATCTTTAATGAAGTTTTGGTCCCAAGGAACAAAAAATTAATTGACATGATGTGTAATGGGACCTTTAAAAACAAATCCCCAAATGATGCTTATGAGTATCTAGAAATCCTTGATGAACAAAACCAAACATGGGGACATCACCTTATTCTGGAAAGCCTCAAAGAACTGCTGGAATGCATACACATAGAGAAGAGGAAAGCCTTAGGGAGAAACTTGAAGCACTCTCTAGGAAGGTTAAAGAGATAGACCATAATAAAATTCATGAAATCCAAACTGTAGACCATGTTTGCACAATCTGTGACAATCATGATCACAAAACAGACAACTGCCCAACCATTCCATCCATCAAGGATGTTCTTTTAGGAGGACCACCTGCTGAAGTCAATGCCCTAAACATTCAAAAGCCCCAACACCCAAACACATTCAACCCATGGTATAATGACCACCCAGGCTTTCGATGGAAAGATAACCAACAACCTAGCCAACCACAAGGACCAAACCCCTACCGCACACAAAATTTTCAAAACCATAACCAATTCCAACCACAACCAGTCCAATACCAACATCCTACTGTCCAATACCAACAACCCATCCAACAACCAAAGTATCCCCCTTGGATAACCCAACCAACACAAGCCCCTTCCCAATCTGTCCCTCTCCCAATCCTTGAACAACTGTGTAAACAAATGGAAAGGATGAACTCAAAAGTCTCTTCCCTAAAACAAGAACTTCAAGCCATAAAAACTGGAAAGGAACCCATGAACACACATGCCATTCCACAATAATCATCAAGGGGAGTGACAATTTGCACTCAAACAACTCATGAACAACAAAAGGTTGTGACAGTTTTGAGAAGTGGGAAATCAATTGAGATACCTGAACAAATAGTTCAAAAACCACCTGAAGATTCAAAATTTAATAAAAAATCAAATGAAACACATAATCAAACTGAATATACTAATAAAAATGTGAAAGAAACAACTCTTCAAAAAACAACCCCACAACCTGCCCCATTTCCTCAATGAATAAGGGGGAAAACCAAGCCTGAATTGAGTGAAACATTGAGGGAAATATTCCTACAAGTCATGTTGAACATTACACTCCTCGATGCCATTCAAACCATTCCTGCATTCTCAAAATTTCTTAAGGACCACTTCAAATTTAAACGAAATTCTCATATAAGAACCAAGTCCTTCTGGCAGCAAATGTTAGCACAATAATCCAAGGAACCCTTCCTCCGAAGATGAAAGACACAGGATGCCATTACATAAATGTTGAACTATGAGAGAACAAGTTGTCAAAGCCTTGTGTGATCTGGGAGCTTGTGTGAACCTCATTCCTTATGCTATGTATTGTCAGTTAGGGCTCAAAGAACTCTAACCCACATTTGTCACTCTTCAACTTGCTGATCGTAGTATTCGAGTTCCAAAGGGGATCTTAAAGGATGTTTTGGTGAAATTTGAAAATTTCATTTACCCAGATGACTTCTGTGTTCTATAAAATCACCCAAGCTTAGGTCCTAGGGTGCAAACCCCAATCATCCTTGGTCATCCCTTCCTTGCAAAAATCAACTCTGTTATCCGAGTCTGAAATGGGAACATGAACATCACCTTTGAAAACATGAGTCTAGACTTGAACATATACAATGAAAACTCTAAAATTGGGGATGATGAAGAGATCCATGAGGTTAATTGGATAGGTAGTGTTGATAGTGAACTCAAGGAACATCAAATAATTTCTGAATGATGTTTATGTAAAGAAGATATTGATTTTCATTGTTCACATGAGGGAAATTTGTCTCTTTGTCTTGAATATCTTCCAGATTCCTCTATTGATGATTATCTAGAATCACCAATAAATGATACCATGGGTGATCAATAACATCAAGTCTATACCGATTCATGAAACTAATCTTGCAAATTTAGTGGATGAAAATTCTTTTCACAAGGAACGAATTTTGACAAGAAACTGAACAAAGAAACTGAGTTCAACACAAAGTCTCATCCTTTCATGGAAAGTGATAACCACTCTGATCTTGAATTTAAGGTTTTACCTTCATCACTCAAGTATGCATTCTTAGGGGACAATCAATCATTTCCTGTTGTCATTTCTTCCTCTCTTGAAGCCAATCATGATAGGATGATTCTAGATGTCCTTAGGAGACACAAGAAAGTAATTGGATGGACCCTATCTGATATTCCTGGGATTATCCCAATTATCGAGACTCATAGAATTGTTTTGGAATTCGATTCAATGCCATGTCGTCAACCTCAGCGGTGACTCAATCCTAATCTCACAGAAGTAGTGAGAAAAAAACTTTTGAAATTGTTAAAAGCTGGTATCATCTATCCTATAGCTGAGAGTGAGTGGGTTAGCCCAATCCATGTGGTTCCAAAGAAGGCTGGAATCATAGTAATAACCAATAATGATGGAGAGACGCTTCCAAAAAGGGTTAGTAGTGGATGGAGAGTATGTATTGACTATAGGAAACTCAACTCTTGTACCAAGAATGACCATTTCCCCTTTCCCTTTATTGATCATGTCCTCGAGCGAGTGGCGGGTCATCAATTCTACTGCTTCCTAGATGGATTACCTGGGTATAATCAAATCGAAGTCTCCTTAGAAGATCAAGGATAAACAACCTTCACCTATTCATTCGGCACTTTTTCCTTCAAGCGCATGCCCTTTGGGTTATGCAATGCCCCTGGTACCTTCCAGCGGTGCATGATGGGAATCTTCTCGGACATGGTGGGGGATTGTTTAGAGGTCTCCATGGATGATTTCTCCATCTTTGTGGATACTTTTGAGGGATGCATTCTAAATGTTTAAAAGGTTTTTTCAGGGTGTAAGGATAAGAATCTCATACTAAATTGGGAAAAAAGCCATTTCATGTTAAGGGGACATGTTCTAGGAAATCTTATATCTGGTAGAGGGATTGAAGTTGATAAAGATAAGGTTTACATCATTCGTCACCTTCCCTCTCCTAAAACTATTAAGGATGTGAGGTCCTTCTTAGTACATGCTGGCTTTTATAGAAGGTTCATTAGGAATTTCAGCTCTATTTCTCGACCACTTTATGCTCTATTGGTAAAAGATGCTCCATTTTTAGGGACAGAAAGCTGCGAGGAATCATTCTCTACAATCAAGTCAACTCTTATATCTCTACCTATCATGCAATCTCAAAATTGGAAACTTACTTTCGAGCTCATGTGTGATGCAAGTGATTTCACTGTAGGGGAAGTCTTAGGACAACGGTGTGAGAAAACTCCATGTGTCATTGCTTATGCCAGAAAATCTTTAAATGTTGAACAAATAAACTACACCACCACTGATAAAGAGATGCTTGCTATTGTCATTGCCTTAGATAAATTCAGGTCTTATCTCTTAGGATCACCCATCATTGTCTTCACGGACCATTCAACCCTAAAATACCTTTTCCCAAAACAAGTTTCCAAGGATAGATTGATTAGGTGGGTCATTCTTCTTCAAGAGTAAGATTTAACCATTAAAGATAAAAAGGGTGATGAAAATGTTGTAGCTAACCACCTCTCTAGGATGGAATTCAAAGACAAGTCACACCACCTCTTTGTGTCTGATTCATTTCCCGATGAGCACCTCTATTCAGTGAGTGATTGCCCTTGGTATGCTGACATAGAAATCCATTTGGTGACGAGTGACATTCCAAAATTACTAGGGACCCAAGATAAGAGGAAATTCCTTTCTAATGTCAAACACTACGTGTTTGAAGATCCTTACCTCTTCAAGTTATGTCCGGATCAAATCACCAGGAGATGTGTTCCAGAGTCTGATCAAGAGTCAATTCTAAAATTTTGTCATGGAGATGCATGTGGAGGCCACTTTTCTAAAAATAAAACCACTACAATGGTCCTCCAAAGTGGTTTCTACTGCCCGAACCTCATTAAGGATTACTTTGAATTCTGTAAAAGTTTTCCTCAGTGTCATCAATTAGGATCCATTTCAAAAAGGAATCAAATTCCCCTCACTCCCATTCTAGTTGTTGAAATCCTTGATAGTTGGGGAATTTATTTCATGGGACCCTTTAAAAACTCTAATGGATACCTCTACATCCTCTTAGCTGTTGATTATGTCTCGAAATGGGTGGAAGGCATTCCCAGCAAGACTAATGATCATCATGTTGTGATCTGATTCCTAAAAGAGCATATCTTTTCTAGAATTGGAGTTCCAAGGGCTATAATAAGTGATCGTGTAACCCATTTCTGTAATCTCCCATTATCTTCACTCATGTATAAGTATGTAATTTCTCATAAAGATTCCACTGCGTACCATCCTCAAACTGATGGTCAAGCTGAGTTAGCAAATATGGAGATTAAGAAAATTCTTGAAAAAACTGCCAACCCCTCTATGAGAGATTGGTCTAAGAAACTCTTGGATGGTCTTTGGGCATATCGTACAACATTCAAAACAATCCTAGGAATGGGAACATATAGGATGGTTTATGGAAAAACATGTCATTTGCCTATTGAAATTGAGGATAAGTCATTTTGGGCAATCAAAAAAATGGATTTTGACATTTCTTTAGTCGAAGAAAAAAGGAAATTAGATCTTAACGAACATGAGGAACATAGGATGGAGGCTTATGAAAATTCAAGGATAAATAAAGCTAGAGTTCAAGCCTACCAATCATGGAATATCAATGTCAAGAAATTTAAACTGGGAAAACATGTGCTCTTGTATAGATCAAAACTTCATTTACACCCGGGAAAGATAAGGTCTATATGGTCAGGTCCATTCATAGTGCATCATATGTACCCCCATGGGGCAGTAGAGATTCAGGATCCCACAAGTGGTAAAATTCTTAAGGTCAATGGTCATAGGTTAAAACCATTCATTGAATCATTCAATAAACAGGAAATAGAGGTAGAGTTAACAGAGCCAACCTATGAACCAGGAAAAAATTGATGGATTTAGGATCCATGTCGGGCTAACGATGTTAAACAAAAGCGCTGCACGGGAGGCAACCCGTGGTCTTCATGATTCTAATCTTTTTTAATCATCTTTTATTTTTATTCTTCTTCATTTTGTTATTTGAAAAAAAAATATAGATTGTTGACATGTTCTTCTTTTATGAGTAAGGATGGGTATGAAAGGGGAGCACCGTATTCATCTGTGTAACGCGGTGTGATCCCTGTGTAATACCTTACTCATACAATATAAATAAGACAATGTATCATCAGTTTATTTTATTTTATTTTATATTTTTGTTGGTATTTAAAAAAATAGATTGTTGCCATGTTCTTCTTTTAAGAGTATGGATGGGTATGAAAGGGGAGCACCGTATTCATCCGTGTCACGCAGTGTGATCCATGTATAATACCATACCCAGAAAATATAAAGAATATAATGTATCATCAGTTTATTTTATTTTATTTTATATTTTTGTTGTTATTTTAAAAAAAAGTGTTGACATGTTCTCCTTTTATGAGTAACGATGGGTATGAAAGGGGAGCACTGTATTCGTCCGTGTCACACGGTGTGATCCCTGAGTAATACCTTACCCAGAAATTTAAGAGAAGACAATGTATCATCAGTTTATGTTATTTGTACCTTTTTTTAGGTTAAAAAAATACAAGAGAATATATATATTAAAAAAAATTAAAGGCATGTCATAGGTCATTGGGAAAAGCTGGTCACAACCGTCCAATCCATTGTGAGATAAACCAAAACTGAAGGGAGACATGGGAATGCATTTTCAACATCAACCACTAGCTGACTTCATTCCATAATTTTCATTTTCAATGTCTTCATTGAACTTCTATCTGGCCCCTTCTATGTTTCAATTCTTTAAACACTAGGTATAGTGTTATTCCAAGTTTGGGGGAGATGAAAATGTGTGGATGAAAAAATGTCATTACCCTTGAACATGATAACACACATTCCAAACTCTGATATTGGATATCAAATAATTTTTCATGCCTTGATTCTGATATTAATGCAAGTTTATGTTCATGTGCATAGATATTGAAAAGTGCGGTTGTCCGATGTGATTTTTCACTGTTAAATTTTCATCCATTTAATAAAAAAAACACAATACACGTCCTCTAGATTGTGGGGTTTTGGATTAAGTTCTTGGGGACCCATAATAAATAGCATAGGATTGGCGATCATTTTAATTCTAACATGATTATTCAAAAAAAATGCGTGTAGAGCAATGAATTGACCTAATTTGTGGATTTCGGCACTTTGGGATCATGACTCCATAATTGTTTGGCCCAGAGTTGGGCATTTTATCTCTATTTGTGGTAATTAGAATTTGTTTTTGATTGAGTTAACTCGAGATGATGCCCGAGTATTGAGCTTCACATGATTCCCTAAGGTCTTTGAGCCTGGGAGTCATCGACAAAGTCTTGCTACATTGGTTGACTCGATTGAGCTCAATTTCAATTACCATGGAAAAATTGCCAAAAAAACAAAAAAAATATAAAAAAGAAGAAAATGTGTACTCATCTTATTATTATAATATGATTCCTCCTAGCGCTTCCATCTTTTCTCCCTCGAATGGAAATGAACCCCCATGTCTATTGTGACACACAACACTTCATCATGCTTAATTGAATTTGGATTAAATATGGAAATGAATTTGAACAAAGGAATGGGCTTGGGCTTGAGATACGTCTGTGGACACAGCTTGGTTTAAAAGATTTTGATGGGTTTCATAATTGTTTGGTATGTGATCCTTGGGTGAGAAATGTGTATTAAAATGTTTTTGGAAAAGGTCATTTGAATTTCATTTTTTTGAGATATATTTTGCTCGGGAATAGAAAAACTCAAGTTTGGGGTGTGATTAGCCAATAAAAACACATATTTTGATTACATTTTAAGGGTATTAAATGTTCATTTTGGATCTTATGGGCCTGAGATAGTGGATTTTAATTTTGAACATCCATTCTCATCATTTGTGCATTTCATGCCTAATATGTACCAATTTTGGCCCAATGTTTCATCTAATTTTAAAGCATTTAACTATCCATATTTTAATTTTATATTTTTGGAAATGGATATGCACTTAATTATGAACATTGTTTATTCAGGGATCAATGGATTATCCATAAAGGATGATGGAGATATTTGGCGATTAAAGGGAACAATTCGGAAGAAGGGAGATTGGATATCATCCAACTGATCGAACTCTGGGGCCCAAAATACAAGACCAATGAAGCCCACAATTTATTGAAGGATATAAGATATATAGTGGAACAAATTATTCATCTGTGGCCAGTGCTAATTCTTCCTACATGGTGGTAATTATGGCGGCCCAAATTGAAGATGCAATTTTGGGCCTGATTCTACGGCCCAGAAAAACTATCCACTATTTATATCATATCTCTCGAACGGATTATTATTTTGTGCTGAAAATTTACAGGATGTTAGAGGACAGCAAGGGACTCATTTAAGTCATATAGGTCCCACTCCAATTCGGTCTTCCAGATGGTGATTTAGGCTCTTCTGTTCGGTGTAGAAAGCTGGCTCACACTTCGAGGCAAGAGTTGAAAAGTCTCTTATGCATTAAATGTCCACCCACCATTCTCCAAAAAAATTAATTAAAGGCACATGGGATGATGGTAGCTCGGCCAATGTCTTCCAAAATTCCTATTTAAGGCAGTATGGATGGAGTATTTGAGCATCTTGGATATTTATTTTTATTGTAATGTTATTATGCCAAATTGTCCTTGTAGTGTTTTTCCTTATCATGTAAGTTGTTTCAATCACCTTAGTTATCAATAAAACTACTACTTCTTCTCCTATTATGTTATTACAGTTTTAACCATGATATCTTTGCCTCATGGTGTGAATTTTTCACACCCGACCTTGTGATTTTGTTCACACAATGGGGGAGTGATCGTTATTTGTGTTTTTTTACTTCTTCAATTCCACCCTCGTAAGTCTACATTCGGCTTCTGTTGAGAACTTGTCATAAATGGAGGGATATCTCTTTTATGGGTTGATCCAAGGAGTAGCAAGGGGATGGATTGAATGTTATTTATCACTCTCTAATTGTTATTAATTTCCTTTAATTGAGTTTCTTTCATTCAAGGATTTTTATTCTTCCTCTTCCTTATTGAATTTATTCACCCCACTTTGATGTGCTAATTATATCCTTTACCTTGGAGTGCTCATGAAAATGATCCTACAAGTGTATAGGTTATTAGCATGTGTCGTGAAGGTGTTTAATCAATATGTGATTAGGTAAGTTTGAATTCATTGCATGAATCCTTCTTGAGTTAATGAAATTAAAATCGTAAATAAAAAGGAATTCATTTAATCCGCCCTGAGAAATAACCTGGGATCAACTCATTTCTTCATAATTTGAATTCAAATAGATCTTTTAGTGCTCTTTCAAAACCATCTAAAACCAACCCCATGTTGGCAACTTCATAGCAAAAAATCCATCTCTTTTTATTGAGTGTCTAAATGTTCTTATTAGGTCTCTAAGGATTCGACATCCCAAGTTGCACTGCAAGAGACCGCTTGACCCATAAAACATGGGTAAATTTGGGTGAAACCACCATCATATCATGAAAATACCACAATTATTCCTCTCAAAACACATTTGAGAAAAATAAACTAAGTTGGTGTATTTTCAGATTCACCAATGGTGTTTCATCAAGTCTCACTCATATAAACATTTATGTGCCAACCCAGACACTCAAATACAATGCCATACCTATCATTCATCCATATATCATAAAAAACATTCATGTGAGAACCCATGAAAACACCTAATGCAAAAAAACAAAACATCACCACATCAAAAATAATCACATACCTTCCAACGGTGCATTAATCACCATATGAAAAATATATTCGGATTTAACAAAAAATGTCATGCTTCTTGAAGAACAGTTTGATTAAAAAAATCCATTTCTTTTAATAGAACATCCAAAAAACCATTCTATTCTATATATCCCGTTAATATTTTAAATAATTCAGTAAGGACCCATTTTCATAATCTGACAACCACAATGGCCAAGACCCTTATCCAAAAAAACTCTAGCTACTCAAAACCAAATTTCCAAAACCAATTCATCGGATTCAAAGAAATTTAAATTGCCCAAAATAGCCCAATTAAAATAAATTTTCAGAATTTCATTAATAATATTAACACTTTCAAAACATTTTATTCCAAAAAACAAATAGAATATATTATAAAAAATAAAATCCTGTTAAATCATTTCCACTTCCTCCCCATAATTTTTTTAAAATAAATACAACCTTTCAAAATCATTCTTATAATTAAATTTTGAAAACCCCTTTACCTTTTTCAAAATCTATTCCTTCCATTAAAAACAATTTCAATAATTACCATAAAATTATTTTAAAAAAAAATTCATAATTCAATTATAGTATAAGAAACCCACAAACAAAAACTATTTTCGGTGGGTGACTTTACCATATGGTTGGCGACCATATATCAAACACAAAACCAACACAGATGGACTTATTATGTTAATGACCCAGCTCCACATGGCTTACCAGTCCCTGAGTGGTCACATAGGACAATAGTTAGACTCCCCTGGTCATATCCCAACACCAAATAATCAACAAGAACAAAAGACACCAATAACAAGTGACATCTCGTGGAACCTCTAGGACCAGAACAAGAAACTGTTTGCGACGATCTTCCCGCACATACCCCTAATTTTCCAAAAATCCAACTCCATATACATTTACATTCCCAAAATAACAATTGATCTCTAATAATAAAATTCTTTTAAGTGTCGACCCCCTTCTATTACCATTTTTTCATGAACTAGCCTAAGTCGACCATGAGCTGGTCACCCAAGCCGGCCCGTGACAAGCACGAAGAGGCATTACCGATCCTCCCAAGATGGGACATGAACTGATGGAATTAGTAGAGTACACAAGGGATAAATTTATGCCAAATATAAACAATCAAACAAACAACAGAAAGAAATGGACTACCCAAAAATAATTTACATAAAAATCGAACTGAACATTATTTTTACAAGAAACTGAAAATTCATCTTAACCAATAACTAAATTGATAAAACCTAATAACCATATAACTCTATGTGACACATTTTTTCACTCTACAACAGATGATCACTTGTCTCGCAAGGCCATCAAACTCAAGCCGAAGCCTACACAAGGGCTAAAAACAAACGAAGAATATAGGTGTGAGTATTAAAACATAGAAGGTTATCCTGAAATTCTATTCCCAATGAACATAATTTAAGTAAAAGAAACATAAATTTCATGTTTTATATACAATATATAATGTTATTATTTCAAAATGAGATCACATTCAATAAAAAGTTTACCATAAATTACTTGCATGTTTTATAAAATAGAACGCTAGTAACAATTTTTAATGAGGTTCAACATCAAGATGAAACAATTATCAAGTGGGATGCATTAAGGAATGTAAAAATTTGAATTAATCCAACACACTTATGAATTAAAAAACCAAACACATTGTATTCTGAAGGTGATTATAAAATATCCAATGATCACAAGTCACGAAAACACCCCTAGGCACTAGTTAGTTTTGATCCCTAGGTATCTCGTATCTCGGTGAAAGTAACCATAATAAATATTTTTTTAGTTCAGATGAGATAATAGTAGGGATAGTACACATAAACTAGTGTTTCCACAGCATTATCATCATCATCATTTTGTTAGTGTTTTCATCATCAAACATTCTACGTGAAACATGGGTCAAACCCCAATTTATCACTAGCATAATAGTACTAATCTTCCCACCTAGATACTTTGGATTTACTTTAGTAATAAATCTAGTCACACATATTATAAAATACACATTTCACATAAAAATTGTATTCCCAAAACAAAAAAACACACACTTCGCTCAAACACTCTTCAAATTACTTTCATGAATCAATAAACCCATAAAAATTTTCTTAAGTCAATTTCAAGGACTGTTTTGAGGATTTTCCCATAATACTCATTCAAAAACACTCTTTTATGTATAAAAAACAAAACCATACCCAAAAATATTTATAATCCCTAAAAAAAATTAATAAAATCATATCATGGACCATAAAAATTATCAATTGACACAACATGGTATATACATGTAAAACACTCATTCTTCATTTTTAGGAAAGGCCAAAACTTCTCTTGGAAGGTTTTCTCAAAACTAACATTTGAAAAACATATGAATTTCAATTTTGTTAAAGAAATGAATAAACACCATATAATGTAGAAAAAAACATTCATAAATCCTTTAAAACACTCATGTAACATATTCAAAACACAACCATTTTCTTAAAGATATGAAATGATCCATTTTCCTGCATCCTGTGCCAAAACATGTTGTAAACTAAAACCCATTTGTTTGTAAAACGAAATCCCAATTAGAAAGACATAAAAGGATCCATTATTTTTTTCATTCTTACAATGTATTTTTAAATCTAAACAAATCATTTTAAATTCCACTAGACACATAAATGTTAACCGGGTAATTTACAAAACACGTGGCATGAACTCATTAACAAAACAACTTAATGTGTGCACCTAAAAATTGATAAAATACCATTTTCATGCCATAAAGTTTTTCAAGATTCTAAAATATATATAAATTACCTTAAACAATGTTTGAATGCTAATGGAATAATTTAACAATCAAGTGGAGTGCACATTTATACCCAAACAACTATATTATTATCCAAATAAGGCATAAAACATCATTTTCACACAAAACTATTGAAACCAACGTTTTATTGCAACTTATATAACATAAATAATGTTATAAAAGAATTTGAATTACGAAACATAAATGATAATGTCTTGTGTAAGGGATATCCTATCTCAAATCCATAGCGAAATGTAAACAGACACCCAAAATCACCTATTGTGGTTCCCAACACTATAGATCAATGAAGACCCACCTAAAAAACAAAACCCACATAAAATTTAATCTAAAACAGTACCCCTGTTCGATTGTGTTCAGTGGTGAAGAGGAAACCGAAATAAAATTGAAGGAGATGGAAGAGGGAGAAGAATGGAGGGGAAATCTCACCTTGGAAACTAAATGAATCTTCATCATCCCTTAGATATGCACCCTTAGAGGAAAGGTAATGGAAAGGAAATTTGTGGAGATTCTATTTTTTTATGGAAGAACACCAATAAATTTATTTGGGGTAAAAAAGTAAAAGATAATGGATTTATGAAAGAGTCTATTTACCTTAGAAAATATATATGATGTTATGAATCTTGAGATGTTTTTCCCTAATACCTAAATAAATTGATCCCTAATGATTAAAATCCACAATGGGTGTTCGACTAGGTATATTGGGATTGGGTTTCAGGTGGAATAATATAAAAACGTCAAATCATAAAATTATATATAAGAATAAAATTATTTTTTTAAAACCGGAAATGGGCCCATGAGCTAGCCCAATTCCTAAATAGATTAACAAAATTCACAATTCGTATTAATTATTAATGGGTAAAAAAGATATTTATTCTTGAATATGATAGAGGATGAATAATAAGATGTTAAATGTGTCATAAATTTTAAAAAAATGTTTGTTATAAAATGAACATAATATGATCTTAAATCTAAAAATGGGCTCACGGTTTGGGTGAAATCATGAAGTAACAATCCTTTCTACAAAAAAATCAAAAACAACTTGAGGAAACCAAATATTAATGATTATATATAGATGAAACTTCAAAACTAAACATTAATCTCATCAAAGACGCAGGAAAAGGATCAGGATTTCCAATGAACCAAGTCAAACCCATGACCAAAATAACTGGGTGTGACATTCATCCACAACATCTAAGTAGGAAGAGACATAAAAAAACAATCCAATTTTTTATTACTATTCCAATATAAAGAATCTGAAAATCAGGGAATGAGATAGGCACTAATTCATTCATAGCCTCTATAGAGTTCTTCCTGGGGCCAACTATATAAAAATCATCATTACGGTCATCCAAATTCAATTTTCAATGGGTATAGAATATTAAATTCTACTTTGTCCTGAAAAATATATTCGATTTGCGGAAACATATTAATTCATGAATTTTTAGGGTTATATGATTTGGATTCATGTGTAATCCCCATTATTTCTTTGTTTCCACCCCTACCCTACCCAGTACAATGCATTATTCATGTTTACATCTAACTATATTTTATGATTAGTCGTAATATTATTATTGTTGTGTAAATATATAATTTAATTCATTATTATTATAATTATTATAATGGATATTATAAAACCATAACAAAAATATGGTTCCCAAAAAATCTAAATCAACACATATATGAATACCAAAGTGGTTATTACATTAAATGTGATTTTAACAAAAAATTATTTGACAAACAGGTAAATATTATCATAAGTATATAGCATATGGTATGATATATGAATTTATAGTTTTATAATATATTTATAAGGAACATATATTTATAATGTAAGAGGATATAAATTTACAAAGAAAGTCAATACGTAATGTAAGATATTTCTAGTCTTTCATTAATTTGTACGGTATATATGAAAATTAACATCTTATTCATTTTTTACTATGTATATGATTATACATTAACATGTTATATAACGAATAAAATAAAATTGATTATATTTTTGTTTCAATTGTTTATTTTTATACATGGGGATAACAATTCAATATTACCATGTTGTAGAGATTTTATTTTAAAAGAACATATTTTTGCAGAATTATTTATAATTATGTTTCTGATATCATGATATTATAAAATATATCTAAATAATATAATAAATATTAGTATCCTCTTGTTATATAACTCGTATATATGGTCTTCATAATTTTCCTCCCATTATGTACTCAAGAGTTTAAAACATTTTTTATTAACAAAAATCATCCTTATTGTTATTTCCAATAGAAGTCCTTTTTTCATAGAAATGCTTGTTTTTTAAAAAATGTTTCTAAAAATGATTTTATCCATTTTAAAATTAAGTAATAATGAAATTTATAGAAATTAATGACTTAATAATTAATTAATATTCAGGACATTTACCAAACAATTATCATTTGGATTTTACAAAAAAAAATGTTAATGAAATATTATTTTTAGTTGTATAATATGAATAGAAATTACCATAACAGTTAAAATCATTTTCCTTGAAACTTCATTTATCTGTTTGAAATTTAATTTTTAATGAAATGAATTTTAACATTTTTTCTTGTTTCTTTAAAAAAAATCAATGGATATTTTCCTGAAGAAATGTTCAAATTTAGATTTGAAAATAATTTTCCATCTATGATGATATTATTGATGTTACATGATATTTAATGTTGAATATATTTAATTAAACCATTTAAATTATTTCTCTATATTTTTAATTTGTATATGGATGAATTTTTTATAAATACAATTTCTATTAAATATGTTATGAATAAATGATTTGATCAATGTTTTATAACATTGTATCACACATAAGTATGGTTTTCATTATGATATTGGTGAGACCTATATCCATATCAATTGAATTGGGAAGATATTATTATCTCATGAGATAGTAATACAAAAATTTTTGTTGATATTGGACAAATATTGGAAATAGGATTGTCTCAATCTAATATGAGAACAAATGTTTTTCTAATAAACTATTAGAAAAATCTATGCCCTGATACTCTATAAGAAACTTTTGATGACTGTTGATCCACCATATTGGTAGACATGGTAGTTAAACAAGAAATTTAAAACAATTTTCTTCATTTATGGTGGTGGTATATATTTATATAATATTCTTGTGGTTCTAGATTAATTTTTAATGGTCATTGGTCTATTATCTGATGTTTTCTGAAATGACACTGTATTTATTCCATGACCCATGTTTATGAGAATTTATTAGTTTGGATAGAACATTTCATCTTATGACATTGATCATTAACCATTATTATTATCTTATTCTCCCATTTGATCTCACTATTTATTATTTTTCTATTCCACATGTTATAAATAAAGGATATAATTTTGGTAATATTTTTAATAGTTCTATAGTTGATGATCTTTATAGGATATATTTAGGATCAATTACCAAATAATATAATCATTTTTCTAGTATCATATAATAGTAAACTATTACGGTCCTCAGGTCTATATTTTTTCAATGTATTAAGTATTCATATAATATTATTGAGTATTTATGTGTTGAATTCCTAGGACATTATAGAATGTGTGTTTATACATGATGTGAGATGTTATTTTAGAATAAAATAATAAATAAAATAATCTATAAATGGTAAAACATTTCATAACTGATTATTGAATTTATAAATCATATATAAACATAATATAAATTTGTGATGATAATAAAACCAATTATATATCAAATTCTATGTCTTATTAAAAACAAATGATGGAAAAAATTTGTTATCTTAATGGTTAACTTTTTTTTTCGGATTATGATAATGGATTTATGTTTGGATTTTATATCAATTTTATTCAAATTAATAAATTAAGAATTAATATTTTTGGTCAAACTACATATTTAAGAATTTATTTGGTCCCTATTACATCTTGAATGATGTAATTTACGATACACTAGATAAATATTTAAAAAAATTACAGTTCAACTGTAAAAAGATTTATTTCATAAAATTTTAAAAAATATATCACTATTGGAAAATTAAAATATAATTATTTCAAAAATAATATTCATTTATAGAATAAAATTTCTAACACGGTTAAATTTTGATCTTAATTTTAAAAATATTTTTTATGAAATTTTTTTGAAATAATTTTTTAATATATGTGATTTTATATACATTAAGTATTTTAATAATTATATATATTATAATTTTTTCATTTAATTATATTTATATATATTACTCATAATAACCACTATTTGAATAATATTATATTATTATGAGATCAAATAACTCAACCATTGGTCATTTTTCTATTCCCAGGGGTACCGTCACTATTCAAAAGAACTATATTACTTTTAAAATTGTTACATTTTTTTTACAACTATTAAATTACCTCATATAAATACCTTTAAATTCCATCATTAATAATGCAACTCAATTAATCTCAGGGTTCTTCATTTCCATTTTCACTAATTCTAATTATTTAAAATATATTTTCCTTCAATTATACTATATTGTTCATGGGAGGGATGAGTCTAGCCAGTTGGGGGAATAAAAATATTTAATTTGTGGTTTTCTTATTTAATATTTTTTAATCATTAATAAATATAGGAATTTTAATGGTTTTATTCCTTATCTAATTTAAATTATTATTAATTAATTACAGTGTTGTTTGTTTCTATACAAGTACTACTTGTGTAACACTATATAATATAACACATATTTTTTGATGAATCGTTTATCATTTAAATGGTATCAGTCCATAAATAAATTTTGAAATGAGTATCGAAAATAAAATGATCATATAAATAATATTACAAACATGTAAAATTAAAATATAAAATGATGAATGTTGGAATAATAATAAGAAGTATCTATTTGATATTTTCATAATGAAAATTCATTAGAAATTAATTTTCTTATGAAGGTAAGACATTTTTTGAAAATTTTTAATGGGTATTAAAGTAATATTTCAATATGTATAGATTTGATGAATTTTAAAATACATGGATGGAATATTCATTACTCATAAGTATTGATGGATCGTATCTACATTTGAAAATGAATAATTTATTATCTTAAGAAATAACCTATACTTTAATAAAATATTTCACATTATTCATACTGATTTTTGGGATTGGATTAATCCAAAATATATTTCAAAAACATTTGGAAATAATTGTATGGATGAAATTTCATTTTGAGATATTATTTATGTACTTTTTACTATGATGATTTGACAGATTGTTCATTTTTCTAAAGAACCTAAAATTGGAGAAGTTGTAAATTTTTTATATATGTATCCCATAAAGCGGTATAAATATAATAAAATTATAAAATATATAATTTTATTGGAATATTTTTAAAAAATCTATTTATTATTTACGGATTGTTTAACATCAAATATCATTATAATTTGAATTCTTCTATAAAAAATAATACTCATCCATATTATTCAATTGCGGATGGATTCCTACCCTAAGAGTGTATAACCTTCAACTCATTTTATTATGATTTTAATGAGATGAGAAACAATATACTAAGATGTTTCAAAGATAATAAAAGTCTATATTAGGTTATAAACTATTCATAAATTCTTTCAAATTTTTGATGAGATGTAGGGAATGACACATCATTTTCTAAAAGAGATACTTAGATAAGACATGAACAATAATACATGCTAATAAATAATGATATCTTCTCCATATTTTCAATACTGATGTAAAAAAAGTAAAATATTACTTATGATTTGAACTCGAAAGGTGATAGGGATATCCAATGTTTTTGCTAAATAAAATATAGAATGGTTTATAAATTTTTTTCTTCCAAATGTAATATATAGTTCGGATATGTTCAAATAATAATATTTTATTCATGTTTATTAATATGAACATTAATTGTTGGTGAATGATGAAAACAATGTTGAACAATAAAATTATGTTTTGTTTTTAGCATTAGGTCCATTATAGCATTCTAGGAGATTCAATGATTACATTATTGTTGGTTTCATTTTTTTATTATTGATATGTTGGAAAATTGGATAATTCCAAAAAATCAGGGTATTCATTGTAGGGGATCATGGTATCATGGGATTTTAAGTTACTTTTATCATGTAATATTAATGTTGTAATTATATTAAAAATTAATTTAAATGTAATTGGTCTATATTAATAGGGGTATATATAAATAATTATTATAATTTAATTTTTGTATAATATTTTAAATTAATTTATATTATACATGGAAAATAAAATTATATATATTATTAATTGAAACTAAACAATGTTATATTATGTGGAAAATATTGTTTATGATGATGGATCTTTTTTCACAGGGAACCGAGAGACATGTAAGACTTGTGTGATAAAGGAAATGTAATTTATGATTGTGAACCAAATAATCAATAATATACTTATTTGATTGTAACTAATGATATTGATATTTTTTATTTTTTTTTCTATTGGATGATGATTAATAATTATAAATAAAGTAAGATTAAATAATTTTCAGAATGGATCATAATAAGAAGATGACCACCTTGAAAAAGAATTAATAAATAAATTTTTGTATTATAAATGATAAGGAATGATTTGTTTTTTGTTAATAAAATAAATTAAAGTTTCAAATATTGATTGAGTCAATTAATTTTTTATTTTTAGTAATGCTTCATCAAAAGAAGTTTTCTGATAGTACCCACTCTGTGTTACTTGATTCATAATCTCCCATTTTGATATAAGGTACACATCCTAACATTAAATGAATAATTTTTTTATACCGTACAATCATATATTATTCCAATATAATCATTAACTATTATACAGATCAATACTTTTCATAAGTATATATTACATCTTAATTTATTTATATTAATCATATTTAATAGAGATATGTTAGAGTAATGTAAATGTTTATCATATTTAATGAAAATATACATAATATTATTCTTCCATGAATGATCATAGTAATCTCCAAGAAATAGTTTTCTATGTTTTAATCGTAATAAAAAAACTGAACAAAAAATTTATTTATAACAGGGGTAACAGAAACATAACAATGTGTGATATTATATGCTCTGTAACTGCAAAAAAGATTATATCAATGACCTGTTAAACATAAAATGAGAATATTTCATTTAAAAAATATATTTTTATCTTTAAATCATACCATACATTTCATTGATAATAATTTCAACTCATGAAATGCAATATGGTAATTCATAAGACTTTAATACATAAACAATCAATGAATCTAAGCAATGAGACTACAAATTTGGAATTATACATAAGTTAAAAAAACACATATGAATATAAAATATTATATACAAAAAATGTATCAATACAAAGAATATAAGTGGGGATTGGGTTCACTCCCAATTCCACCATATCCTCAGTAATGGATCAAATCATAGACTAACATAGTGAACAATTACCCTAAAAAAACTTGGCTTGATCCCCATTCCCACCACCATTTTCGAAATAGATATCCATTTTAATCCAATACAATAGAGGGGTATATTATTCAATGAAAAACACAATATTATAATAATCCATTCATATTTCTAAAAAATTATTAGAAAACATTCATCACATATCATAACCCATGAAATGAAAATTACATCCATATATATTTAAATAAATCATCATATTAAAATGTGTGAGTAAAAAATGGGTTCCATAAAAATATCATCATAATAATTATAAACCATATTCATAGTGATTAATTATTGTAGCCATGTTCTAATTTCCAATTAATGTTAAATTTCAATCAGATAATTTTATCATAGATCAAAAATACAATTAAAATATTAAGATATCGTTTCTAGAAAAAGAAACTACTTCTACCATAAAATCACTTATTTTATATCAAACATATTATATTTACTACCGAAACAATTATCTTATAAAATAATAACTAAAAAATTTCAATGAATCATAAATTAATTGTTTGGTCAATAATTTTGGAAATTCCCATATGTTATGTGTATGTTTAAAGTATGAATATTTTTACTTTTTTTTAAAATGTTCATTGTTTAGAAAAATAAAAAAAGATATATTTCAAATTACATTGTAGAAATTGATTAATGGGTAAATATTATTTGAAAATTTATATGAGGATATTAAAACAATATTGAAATAATTTTTAAAAAACCTGGATTTGGGTGAAATTGAACATTTGATTGATGATAGATATATGGTTACTTTTAAAAAAAATATGGATTTAGTGTCTACATTTCTTAGAGAGAGTAAAATGAAAAGAAGGATTATGATAACATAAATTAATAACATTATAATAAATTTAATTTTATTAATTATATATGGTTCAAAAAATTCTTCATCAGAAACTTATTCATACAAAATCCAAGTAAATATTGAAATTGTATCATGAATATCTTATGTATTTTGTAACATTTTAATAGAAATACCTGTATGTTAAAAAATTAAAATGAAACAATAATATCATTCATAAAATATTATTCTTGAAATAAAATGTAATTATATGTATATATACACCACATAAAATAAAATATGTGAAAAATAATATATGTTCTAAAGAAGAGTTTTTATATGATAATCCAATACAAATTTAGTAACTCTAGAATGAAAGTATTATGAATTAGAGAACATTATAATGAATCAGAAATACCTATTGTTGTTCTGAAATGAATCATAGTATACATTTATATGAATTATATATCACAAAATTTATACCAGTGGTGAATATGGTATATGACTCGTAAATATTTAAGAGATATGGGCAACAATTAACACAAATTAGACTCACATTGAAAGATCACTCTCATCATGTATGAAAAAATTATATTTTTATAGTTATATAATATTTTCACATAAATGTTTAAGATATCATATTTTTTTTACTTATGACATTTAAACATTGATTTATTAATAAATCTTTAATATAATCATCCTTTTCATTTTTTAACTGTATAATTTTTAATATGAATTTTAGTTCTGTAGTTCTAGTCATTTTCCATCAATCAGGGTTCCATTAAATATTTAATTCTAAAAGTAATATAACTAATATATATATATATATTTTCAATAGTGATATCTATTTACATAAATCCATAAATGATAAAGATGAAAAATTAAAAACATTATTAAAGGATTTGGTAGGTCATATGTAAGCATGAACATTGATTCCATTTTTTAATATATGGTTGAAAAGAAATATAAATAAAAAAGAACCATTGTAGAATAATAATTATATCATCATTATCAAAAATATTAATTTAATATATCAATAATATAATATATATAATTATGTGTCAAAAAATTAATCACATTGAATTGTGGAAGTTGTAATCCACAAATATACAAGAGAACGATTATTGTTTTCGAATAGAGTAGAATTAATGAATGTTGATATGATTTTGTTATAATTATAGAATAATAATTATGTTATTAATAACATGTATAAATATTAAAATTTTCATATTAACCATCAATTTGAGATAATTTTTGAAAATGAATTAAATGTATATTCAATGCGGTAAACCACATATATGAATGAGTGATACATTCACATCACATTAGGTGGAATACATGATGAATAATTTTCGTTACATATTTATATTAAAATTTCATTATTTTTAAGACTAAAAAGTAATTATTTCATGATAAAAACCATATATATATGTATATGAGGTAGAGTAAGAAATTAGTTGAAATAGGTTGGGTAGGAGGATTACATCTTCTTTGGTAGGACCCCATTACATCATTTCTTAAGGTATATTCTAATTTAATTTCAAAAATTTGGTAACAATAAATTCATTTATAGGTATTTCATTATGTGAATTCTCTATTGATTTTTGAGAAATATTTCTTTTTTCGGTTTATTGAAAATAGAGAATCAGTGTCCTTTTATAAGGGAAGGGATAAAAAGTCATATTGTTTCTTGTAATATAAATATAAATTAAATGTATTTATGAAGTGAAATGATTCTAAATAGACATGAATTTCAACAAAAATAGAATATTCTTATAATTTAATCATCCAATGAAATATAGATATATTTTGGTTTTATTTTAAATCATATAATTTCATTGAACCCCATTTTATCAAATTTTAATTCAAACTCCAGTAAAAAAAATTAATCCCAATAGTTAATAATTTTAAATATAAGCTAAATATTGGATGCAAAAAATGAATGGGTTTAAATTTCTAGAAATTCCACATCATAAGTGGCTTATTATTGGGTTCAATTTAATATTAATAATATAATAAAATATAAATATTCACATAATATCATTAATGTAATTTTTTACACTATTATATTACATTGAATTTAAAATCATCATAGTAGTTATGAAATATAATTGTAATCCATTTACAAATTACTAATATATTATTTGTATCTATATAATTAATGAATAATGTAATAGCCAAATAAATCGACATTTAATCTTTTTAAAATTGATTGATTAGTTTTAATATTAAAAGAATCAAAAACCATGTTGGTTTTGAATAATAATTTATGGAACTTATTTAATGAATAAAAAAATATTTTTAATGATAAAAAAGTTAATTAATATTTTAATTATATAATTTTCATAGAATATAACATTATTGTAATCCATTATTAGATTATTATATTTATCAATGTTGAGAGAGTGAAAAATTTTATTTTTCCTTTTCACAACATTATATAAAGGAAATTATAATATAAATATGGCCCGGAATTGGGATATATTCAGAAAATCGTTGGAGATATACTAAATCCACTTATTGAATATAATAAATTCAATTGTTAGAGAAATTATAAATCCTCATCTCGTAGTTTTATTCATATCTTACCCATAAAAATGTTATTAATATTTAAAAAGGACAATATTTATAATGAACACAAATTATGGGGATATATTTAAAAAATTAGAGTCTCCATATAATGAATATGGAATCTATTTTTATGCGATTCATTTTATAGATTTTGTATAAATGAAAATCAAATTTACAGCACAAAACACCACGAAAATAATTTTTTTAAGTAATTTTTATAAAGAAACATAAAACATAAAACTAATTATAATAATCATAATTGGGTTATATAGAATATAAATGGAAAAATATTAATTTTCAGTAAAAATTTATACAAAATCAATCATAATAAATTCGATAATCAAAATTCCTGTTGAAAATATTTTGTATATTTTCACTAATCATCAAGAAATAATTATTTCTTAAAAATTTATTAAAATTAAAGTGAAATATTTTTTTTATATGTTGATATAAGAAAATAATTCTCTTTTATAAAATAATTACACTCAATATTTTAAAAAATATTTATAAGTTCAAGTCTCAAACTGTTATAAAAATAATTTTTACTAAAATGAATTTTTGACCCCTAAAATGTATTAATTTTAATTTGAGTGATCATTTTCTATCAATTCATCAAATAATATTTTTATTAGGAATTATATTTATATATAAATTTTGTTACTCATATTAATGGAATCCAATTTAATTTCAATGTCACATTCAAATTACACTATTTTTTATAATAAATTTCAATTGGATTAAACCATATTATTTTATTTTGAGAAATCTATTGAACTTATTATTATTATTGAATAAATATTTGAGTTATTAAATTATGAACCCATAAATAAATTATTGTGCAATAATATTATGTCCTTCAAATATGGTTACATTTTTTATAATACCATTATTAATAACTATCATTGTAAAAAGTGATAATAATCCAACTACTATATATAATAATCTTATGTTTATATAATGCCATGTGTCACTCTCACACAAATCCATGACCAATTTTTCATACCTGTCAACCCTCCAACGCTCCACAACCCTTTTTTCTCCCTTTCTCTTCTATCTTTTTCAGGCCTCTCTCGCTCCCGTTCAGGTTTCAGCTCATCGCAACCTACACTCCCTACATACCCCAGCCTCCATCTAGCTTCTTTCCTAGCTGCACTACACTCCATCATACTCCATCTCCGACATTCTCATTCTCATGGTTTCACCTCACCTCTATATCATCTTCATTCTCCCACTCGGGTTTGGGTTTTACCTCTTTCTAAGGTTTCAGTTATCCTACTATCTGACTTCCCTGATCTCGGTACTCGGGTAATCCCACTGTCACCCCATC
The DNA here is from genome assembly GCA_963277665.1 of Viscum album. Classification (NCBI taxonomy): domain Eukaryota; kingdom Viridiplantae; phylum Streptophyta; class Magnoliopsida; order Santalales; family Viscaceae; genus Viscum; species Viscum album. The sequence continues at coordinate 8,310,422 of OY728129.1, forward strand.
ACCATGTCACCATTGTTTGGCTACCAATCCAACGCACTCTTGGAACCTTATCTTTGTCTCCACCGGCACCCCATCTCTAGCAGTCATCATCTCATCCCATTCCTGAATCTCCTCTCTATCTACAATTCCACCATTTCAGATTTACCACATGATATCAATTCAACCCCACACATTTTATTTTTTGTTCATCTTAGGCCAATTATTCTCCTACATCTACAACTACACTTGTTTCCTTCCTTTAGACCAAGGTTTTGTACCTCAATCATTGTCCCCCTCTACCTCCACAACAACCCTTAGTTCCTTTGACATCCCCACCTCCTCCTCCTTCTTCATCACATCTCGATCCTCCACCTCATCTGATTCTATAGTGGGGACTACAAATTGTTGCCAGTTTCAATCGTCAAAAACAATATATTGTTGTAATCGAATATGGGTCCTTTCAAAATCTTATGTGTCAGCGTCTCTCATTTGGTGGAAAAGGATCTCTACATCAGCTAACGGATCAACACGGTAACTCATTTATCACCTCCCTCTAGCTCCACAACTACCCTCAACATATTCAATGGATTTTACCTTTATTATAGGTTTCATAAAATCATCATGAAGACTTAAATGATAGTTTATAGACCCCATCAATGGTGCTCCGGATTCAATAATATGAGATATTCATCAATCTCAGTTGAAAATGACAATTTTTACAGTGTTGCATGATTCATGTATTCCAAGGAATTTAGGATCATCTCCTCCAATGAGACAAACACCTGAGAACAATGTTGATGAAAAATTCCAGATTATATTTTCATCAACACCACATTTTTAATCATAAAAGGTAACTTCATTGATTTACAACTCTCTCTGCATATAAAAATCAATCATTTAGATAACTATGGCTTATATTTCATCATCATATTTGATTATCTTAGTCAACCGACTTGTAGATCGATTTCCTTTTCTATAGTGACCACCCCAATCTATATTCAAGTATCTACTATAAGATTTTTTTGTGCTCTACCTCTTGTTATTATGGTTTTATATGTAAATCCATATATTATTTTATGATTCATTTGTTCTTCAAGAGATGAGATAAATTTTATGAACATGTTTTTAAATGGATTAGTAATGGTTCTATTGAATGCTTTTCCTGATATTCCTCAATATATTTGTATTTAATTTCATCTAATCTTCTTGTTTGTTTAATCTTTTCTATGTTTAAGCATGCCTTTCATTATTGGAAAAGTGGGATGGCTCTCTTCTTAGATGTGAACCCAGGCATGGAACTCATATTATTTTACAGTATTCGTTTCATTATATGTTGACAAAATCATCATTTTTCACTTTATTTATCCTCTTGGACACATTATTGTATTCTAGTCTATTATCATCTCATTCACCAATCCATTCCATATCTATAAAATCATAATTTTTTTTTATTTTAAATAGTTTGAGATTTCATTAATTTAATATTTTGTATTATAGTTTTATATATTTAATGTAGGTGTTGCAAATAATAAGTTTTATCAATCATGTAGTTGGATATCATGAGGGAAGGGCACATTTTTTTATAACCTTCACTCACAAAACTCCTTACTTAAGTCTCATCAATATCATATTTATTTTATTATTAATTTGAAAATATTAATTTTCTGGTTCATTTCAATATCTAAATCATCTTTGTGTGTATATGGACATTAATTGTTGGATATGAAGGTCAATATTTTGATAATTAGTTTTATTGTTCCTTTAATTTAATATCATTACAGAAACTGTTCAATAAGAATTGCTTATTTCCATTTTTGAAAATATGGATTATAATGATAATACAGTTTTAGTTCTCTATGGATAATGATTTTTCATATAAATTCTTCTATAGATTCCCAAATGTTTTTGTTAGACAAATACTAAGCATATACAAAATGAAGACATTTTATATCATAGAAATTTTATTAATGCTTTTCCTTCAAATGATTTTATTTATATTCATATTTTAATTTATATCTATTCATTTTCCATTTAGGATAAACTATTATTTGTTCTAAATCAATGTGGAATGATTCTTAGCATATTAGTGGAATAGATGGCCTATATAAATACAAGAATCCTTCATCCTACCAGCCATCATTGGTAAAATATGGCCACTACTTACTATTTCTAAAGGAAGGTGGTAGGTCATCAACCTCAATTTTACCATTCATAAGGATAATCAATTATACTGAAAAAACATTATTCTAAATTCTTTTTTCTTTTTATTTATTTTTTTATTTCTAGATAATTTTTTAACATTCAAAAATTTATTCGACTATGATATTTAAATTTGGAAAAATGGAATATGTTTACCTTGTTTTCTGAATTAGCCTCTGGCTTGGATACTTAATAACAAATGTTCCAAGTTTATGTGTTATATATGATCCATATGTTGAATAAAACATCAATATAATATGGTTATTTCACATATTAGTTGAACATGTTTTAGTTCCATATCAGTTGAACATGTTTCTCTTTCATGTGGTTATCCCTGCATGTTGATTGTTCAACCAATTGATGGATCTAACTACAAGAGAATCATCAGTTTTAACATTTATATTTATTATGTTTGTTGATATAATATAATAATGGATAAAAACCAATATCAAATGGTATGTATTATAAAAAATATTCATCTATATTTACTATATGTATGGTACATCAAAATATGTAAATACATTTTTCCACAACTTATAAATGGATTTCATTGAAATTAGTTGTCTGGATTACTGTTCTTTATTCAGAATTTGGATAAATCATGTAAGGTAGCATAATTCAATATAAATGCTGAAAAAATTATGTTTCTTCATGTTCTGTAATTGTTTTTCTAATCATTCTGTAAATATTAACCTCTTATGGAAGGATAACATTGTATAAAAGAGTGAATATATTGACTGAACTATTTAGCTGTAATTGCAAGGTAATACTACAGTTTGATTGATTCATATATTTTTTCATATTTGATATCTGCATAATTTTTTTATTTTCAATTTTTTAGAGTATTCTATATACATTTTTGAAAATGGAATATGTTTCCCCTTTTTTTTGAATGAGCCTCTAGAATTGATACTACATAACATATATTCCATGTTTATGTGTTTTATCTAATCCGTATAATTTTTAAAACACCCATTTCATGAGGTTATTTCAAATATTTGTTTAACATGTTTCTATTTTATATATATTGAACATGTTTCTATTTCATTTGGTTATTCATGCATGTTGAATGTTTAACCTATTTATGGAACTAACTGTAATAAGTTAATATGTTTTTACATTTATATTTATTATGTTTAATTATATCTTTTTAGAATACTTAAACACCACAATTAACTGGTATGTATTATACAAAAAATGCATCAATGTTAACTATATTAAGGGTTCCTCAAATTCTACATGAACATTTATTCCCATTACTTATACTTTTCATTCATTGAAACATGATGTCTAGATTACTGTTCATTAGTCACAATTCCTTTGAATTATGTATGTTATCATAATACCTTCTAAATTTTGATAAAACTATGTTTCTCCATGTTCTATAATTTCTTTTCTATGAATTATGTACAAATTCAACTCTTATGGAAGGAGAACAAAGAAAAGAAAAGGGATAATTTTTACTGACCTTTTTAGCTGTAATTACAATGAAATACTACTTTTTAACGATTTCATTTTTTATATATAATTCTTGCATTAGTTTTTAACATTCAAAATTGTACTAGAAAATGCTATTTAAATTTTGGAAAACTAAATATGTTTACCCTATTTTCTGAATTATCCTATATCATGGATACTGCATAACAGATATTCATGATTATGTGTTTTATCTAATTAATATATTTTTTAAAACATCTATTTCATGTATTTTTTCACATATTTGATGAACATGTTTCTGTTCAATATAAGTTGAACATGATTCAATTCCAAGAGAATTTTATTTTCTCATATTTATGACATATCCACAACACAGATATTTGTTTAACCATTTATTAACATCATTGCATCTATACATTAAACATAACAACTTCAGTGCTCTATATGTTCAATTAGATTAATAAAATTTTACATGATGTATTTATATATTCATTGCTGCAAAACAACCAATTAATATGAATTGACTTTATAGATTAGTCAAAAAATAAACCTATTTTTATAACCAACATCACCTATTAACATAATATTACCATAGATCTCTTCTGTGTAAAACTTTGTGGACTATAAGAGGTTTATTAATACATTTTTATATTGTATAATACATTTTCAATAGGAATTATTGTAATTCTAAATGCATCGAGTTATAACCAAATGTTGTACTATTTTATTCCAAAAAACATATGCATATTGAATCTATATAAAATTCATTCTTACAAATTACTTTATCTTTTTGGATTAATGCCTTATGGAATTTATTCCCATAATTATGAAGTTTTCCTTCTTTTATTTGTCGACTATGATTTTATAGCATGCATATTCCAATACAGTATTTTTTATTTTATTAGAACATAAAATGGTAATCTTCCCAGTTACTATCCCTATATTAATTTTTCAAGAATGATATATCTAAAGCATGTATTCATTAGGTAATTCCCCTATCATCTTCATCATTGTTTCATATTTCTCAGTTATAGAAATTTTCCCCTTTAATGAAGTCTAAATATCTTATTATGTGGGATAATGTGGAGTAAATGGTTGATTTGATTTAATGATATATATATATTACTGCATGTAATAGTGTCAATTAAATCTATTCTCAAATACATATATGGTTGGAAGTAAGAACCCAAAATGTGAATGGTGAATTGGTAATCCCCTATATGCTATGCATTTTTTGCTTCTCGAATATTATATACATTTTTTTCAACTATAAAGTATCCATATAAACATAGAAAACATTCTTTATAACTTATAATTGATTAATCTTTTATTCATAACAACCCCCATGACTTGGTTTAATCAAGATAAATAGTGTATTTTTTATCCTAGGGAAATGTGGACCTGCAAGTAGAATTTAGCTGAAAAATTGATAGAAACAATTGTGAGATTAGCGTCATGTATACATAAACATCACCAATGCCCATTTTTTAGACATGCATTCACATTGTATGGTTCCATACAATGTCTAACATTAATTCAACTCATTTATATTAATGTTCAAAATATTTAATGTTTTATAAACTTTAACTGTATAGAGTACTGTATATATTACACTATTATACATGAATTTATACATTTAATTATTGTTGAATATTTTTAATTCACAAAATTGTTACATTGCTTCTATATTATATGATTTCATATTTCACAAGATCGCTATTTATCTCTTTTTTGTATATGTTGGGAAATAATTAGTTTAACTTCTTCTGAAAACAGCGTACCTCGGTTGTTTACCACCTTTGTTTCGGTGAAATTGTTTTATCTTTCGTCCCCCTCCATGTTGATAATGACTTAATTTCTCTTAACTCTAATATTATGGCATAACTTGTTTATCATATTCATATTTTTATCTTTTCCTTAATCCATTCTTGGGAATGGCTAATGATCAACTCTGTCCGTATGTTCGTCACAACGAGATGCTTGAAAGGTTGATTAAAAAACATGTGAAAAGTACAGAACAACTCATGAATGGATGTTTGAATTACAATGTTACAGATTAGGCACTCACGCTTGAACACATACAACCGGACACATACAAAAATATATTTTTACCAGGAAGGATAATATTTGGAAATTGAACAGTGATTTTAGAGGAAAATATGTGTTTCTCATTATGGATCAATCATTGGTACTGCGAGAATAGTCTAAAATAGTAGTTTATATGTTTTTATTCACCAAGTTTTTTGTTTACTGTAATAATATTGTTTTATTTTTTTTATTCAATTTCATGTTATCATGTATTATGATGTGGGTTTCGACTCTGTGACTACATCTATTTATTTAATTCAATTAAAAATTATTTTTTATCTTTGCCTGTGATCTCTACTCCCCTCATTCCATACGATTCCATATACATGATGAATAGTTTCAGACCATTTTATTTTTTTTCCAAACAACCTACTCATTTAATTTATTATTATTTATTTTATTATCTCACATCTACTTTTTAATACTATAACCACTATCTCATATTTTTTTATTTATCTTTTATGTTTTATATCAGTGCCCACATTACAGTAATTTTTATCAAATTTGAAAATGAATGAAAATATTATTCATAAAAATTTAAAAATTCATATACTTTTACTCTATGATTTTTCATTGTCAACTATTATAATGATGAATTCATATGTTATGTACTATTGTTCATTTAATATACACCATTACATTCTAATTATAATTAATTCAACAATATTGTTTCTTCTCAACTATTATAAATATTTATCTCTTATTAAAATGATAATATGTAATCGAATTTGTTGTGCAATATCATGGCTGAGTACTATTTATTTAAAAACAGGAGTGCTGAAGATAATGATTTCTTAATGTACTGCATAATTTCATTCCATGATAAGAAGAAAATTTGAGGAATGTTAAAATATATTCATATAAGATAAAACACTTATTTTTGGGATAATATAGAGTAATAGAGTCTGTGGTCATTAAAAAAATGATAAACAGAAAACCATATATTTTTGATGTGTTAAAAGATGATAAATTCATCGAAAATGAATGAAAAAAAAATTTATTTGATGGTCATTTTCATAATATTGTTGGATTATTTTACAATCAAGACAAATACAACTAAAAATGTACACAGCTAATTTATTTTAATTTCATAAGAATAATTAAATCCTCATGGATGACATCAATTAATTTCCATGTCATCACTCATTCCATTAAATGAATTTTGATGATAAATTTTTAATGAATGAAGCTCTAAAAATAATTTCTAAGGGATCATATGACCCATAAAATAACGACAAATAATTACCTATATAACTATTTATCATCAATACCAAAATAGTAGTTTATGTTATACAATATATATAATTCATAATATGGTTAAATAATACATTAATCACTAATACCTCAACAGTAACACCCATTTTTGTACAGAAACCATTAAATAAAAAAATATCCTTAAGACCATTACTAAAATTATTTGAGATAAATCAATACCAATTAAAATATAAAATATTAGATCACATTATTTTCAAGATCATTTTTAACTATTATCCATATACAACAAGATAAAACATATAACATAGGATACAAAACATGTTAATACCATAGAAATATTTCCTTATCAAACAAGAATATCTAATCCAAAAATATTATAAATTACAAATTATACTATATGAAATCATATATTCTTCAAAAAAATTAATATATCCAATATATTCCATAAATCAAATATGAAATAAAATTCATTAAATATAACGTATATCACCATGTAATAAAGACAACGTCCAATTTCCTGGTTTATAATACAATCTCATTTACAAGGATAGTTTCAATCATCTCTTTGTCCAAAATAAAAATATTAACTCAACATTATGAAAATTTCATTTTATTTATTTCCTTTAAACCCATACTCAAAAAATATCATTTCCACTAAATCAGTTTATATAGTATTCATTTTATTCATTTTATGCTTACAAACCAATAATGATAGACTATTTTGGAAATATATATAGATGTAACATTATTTTAATGACTAAAATTTAATTTATATTTCACTTCAATAACATAATTCTCGAATACCAATATATAAAAAATAAATAATTTCACTTCAATTCTTGTTATTACAATGTTACTTTCTTGGTATTATATTTTATCCTTGAATTAAGTCATTGACTAATATAATTACAATGTTCCCTAAACCTAATAAATTAAACTTTAAATGGTACCTTCGTATGATCTTAAAATCATCCAATTGAACACTTAAATTATACATAGTAATAAATATTTTTATACATCTCTTTTCCAAAAATTATACTTCCTATCATTCAATGGAGACATATTCCATTGTGATTCTCCACACATTCATGAAATGTTGGATGGTGAATCTTCATCCACTAATGGTATTCATGATGATATATATTTATCATATTTTGTATGATATGAATATTGATCATGTTGAATTTTTCAATCATATAATAAGATACTTGATAAATAAGGATCACGATTTCTAAATTAATAGCTCCCATATCACATGGTTTCAAATGATTATTTTCATTAAATTGTTCGTTAAATTTAAAAATATCTCAATTTTTCCTATATATAACCATTGAATTAAATCAAAAATAATATTGTGAGTAATATAAATCATATGGAAATGGCCGATAATCAATAAAACCAATTATAAGATATATATAAATCATAAAGTATTCATTCCACTCAGTAAATAGTTATATTTACACAAGTTCATAAATAATTATAGTGTATTTAATTCATAAATTATGGTTTATAAATAAAACAGAAATAAACCATTCATATCCCCTAGAAGTGTCAAACTAGGTGTGTCATAAGGGTACACAAATCAAAATAATTATTGGTGGTCTAGATTATAAGGAAAACTAGATTTATGGTTATAAAAAATAGATGTGTATTTTCGGAAATATTTTTTACTTATAATATCAGAACAAGTATGTATTTCTTGAAAACCCACACAATATATTCATTAACACAACCTTATGATGTTTTTCTTTACTCGTTAATATTAATGATATTCTCACCAAATTTATCAAGTCATTATATATAAATATGAACGAAACATTACTCTGATAGAAGCTATAATAAAACATACTTCTCAATCATATATATTACGTCATAATAGTTAAGTATTAAATATACTATCCAGATATACACTTGAGGACAGTAAAGTAATTTTGTATTTAGAGAATATATAAACAATATTCATATTCTATGGATGATATTCAACTTATCACTATATATCATCCGATATAATCCACTTCTTATACATGAATTACAAAAAGTTGTTCTTCATAACATGTGGAAAGGAATAATAAAATAGTGAGAGTATATATGCTCAGTAAGGGTAAACATGTGTGATATTAATTATAACATATACATAACATGAAAATAAATGTATCCTAAAAGGATAATTAAATTTAAAACTCATATCTTTTATATCTTATATCATAAAATTTAATTTTTTGGAAATGTATTAATATCTTATGAGACGTGAATTATAATGGAGACAATGAATGAGAAACATTGGTTAAAAATTTTGTCCAGAGACATAAGATTTTGGCATTCACATAAAAATGTAAAATATTCTCCTTAGTCATGTATCACTAACATTATAATCATATTGGACATTGATAACTCCAACATTACATTATATCTTTCATCGAGGTCCACCCCCAAGACAATTAAAATTTACAAAGAGCCATTATGAACTTAGATCGCCCTAAATTATAGTACTATTTATCCAAAAAAACCATCTATACCAAATGAATTTTAAGGTTATATAATTAATATAAAAATAATTATATAATCACGAAACATTAATTTTTTTCCAAAAGTTTAGAAAGTAATAATAACATACCAAACTCGTGGAAATTAAATATATTTCATTAATATGTGAGTTATTATTTATTATATAAACCATGGAAAATAAATTTATTTCATCTACATATTGTCATCATAATATGTAACCGTAATGATAAAGTATATTTATGGTTTCCCTAGATCCTAACCATAGAATATAATATGGAATACCAATGTATTTTATTATATATTAAATATTACTGTAATATATCAATAAATAATTTCATATGGAAAATATTAATTTCACTCTCAAATAAATATTTTAAAATATAAATATTCGCAATAATTAAGTAAAAAATAAATCATTAAAATAATCCTTGGAAACTTGTATTGATTTTTTTAATTCATTTTATGTCCATGAGGATAATACATTTGGTTCGTACCAGTTACATTCAAATATAAATTCCAGAAACATCTTTAGGAAAATTTCAATTGCAATTCATGCACTAAAAAAGTAGATTATATTTTTTTTGTTGATTTTAATTTATTTATAGATTTTAATTATAAAATAATTTTATAATTTTATAAAAAAAGTATTAAATTATTTTAAAATTTTATTTTTATATAATAAAATATATTTTCCATGAAATAGATAAATAAAGTAGGTTTTCATTAAAAGGATTTCATCACTCTCTTGAGATATTAACTAGTGAAAAATGAATTTTAAACATGTAATCGGAAAAATAACAACAATATAATAACATATTTATGATTTATGGGTGACATGATACAAATTTTCAATATTTTAAAAATAATCATAAATACTTACAATAAACTGTTAGATTATAAAATAATCCTGCTACAAAATTTGTGACTTTTGAATCATATTCCCCATGATTGAATAACATATCATGAAAAATGAAATATTTTTTTTAAAAAAATAATCATGATATACCATGTCATTTGGTATGTATATAAACCTTATTAAATAAGATAGGTTAATAACAAAACATATGTCCGGAAGATTACAATTCTAGGTGATAAACAAACAAAAAATTCATAACTCCAAATCAAAACCATATGAAATATATAGCATTATTGATATATGTAAATACAAATAATTTACATTAAAATACTTATAAAAATCATTAATTTTTCACTAATCCACACATACGAAAAAATTGGTTAATATGGAAAATGACTAATAGTAATATAATTGAAACTTGAAACAATTAACCCATGATTGAATGGATCCAAAATCTACATAACATATTCTATTACAAATTTATATTTATTATAATTATATAAAATAAGAAAATTTATTCATGTATTATAACATATTATGAACTTATATCATTTTCACAACCAATTATTAATAATTATATGTTAGAATTGTTATTTCAGGGTATTAATAGTTTATTTTTTCAAGAGAATTTTAGATTTGTATTTTTATTCCATTTACACGGGTCTTTTTAACAAAATATATAGTACATTTTTTATTATTTATATATAAAAGATATTTAGTATTTAATATAAATAAATTCATTTCTAAAGTATATTGATAAAACTTAATTACACTCTTTATTGAGATGGTAGGTTGTGACTACGAATGATGATTTTTTGTACTTTTTAGGTGATGTAAATTATAAATTGAAGAAGATAATTTATGTTCAACAAATATTAATAATATCACATAGTTCATATATGTTATTTATATTAATAATCATTAAATTCCATGAATTGGAAAATCAATACATGAATCACAACACTTCATGGATGTAGTCCACACATATTCCTGGGAAACATTATAAATTTCCAATTGATAAGAATATAAGATGTTATATGTGATATTATAATTACATAATTATAATTTTTTCATAGATATAATTTATAAATATTAAACTCGTGATTCTTAAAATTCATGTATTATGGTAATAGAATATGAGTTGTATCACTTCACAGAGGTTGTAGTCTAGTTGTAGGAATGATATATAATTTCACATCCCATTTGAATGAAATATGATTAATGATGGTTTTTTCATAAAAATAATAATTATTATGTATATTTAGGATAGACAAGTTATTATATTATTACAAATATCCTAGTTTTGGATATTTCTTTTACACTGATCATTGTACCCAAATATCCTTTATATTGATAATTATTTTAAAATATATATATTTGGTAACAATATATATACATTAATTAATATATAATAGAGAAATAAATTACACCCTTTTTATTATGGTATGTCTTGTCTACGAATGATGATTTTTTCTAATGTTCAATATATGGAATTAATGAATGGAAAATAAAAATAAAAATTTAATGAATATTAATAATTTCATAAAGTTCATATATAATATTTATATTAATCCTATTACATTACATTTATTGTAAAATACAAAAAATGATTCACATCAAATTGTGGCTGATGTCCACAGAAATTTATGGGTGACATTATTTTTTCCTAATTGATTGAAACAGAAGAACCTATTTTTTATACAATAATAAAATTATTATAATTATTTCACATATATAATTTGAAAATATTAAAATCCTAATTTTAATAATTCATGGAATATTTTCATAAAAAGGGAGTTTTATCACAGCATTGAGGTGGTAGTCCACATGTAAGAACCAATGATAAATCAACATCCCATTGGAAGGAATTATTATTAATCATGGTAGTATAATAATCATAATAAGCATTATGTATATTATGAATACCCTTGTTATTATATTATTAAGAATTTTATAGTTTTGGTGTAGGTATATTAATAATTAAATTGAAATGTGTCTGTTTGGATGATTATTTTTTCATTAGTTGACCTCCTTATTATCATTTTTATGGTCATATGTAATTATCATTTCTATAATTAATAACATATAAATTATTTATTGTTAATTTTATAATAGAATTAGGTTGGTATTGATTGTGATATATGCCTAATGGATGATAAAATAATTATATAAGGGGTGTTGTTTTACAATGGAGGGAAATAAAGACTTGAAACATGACACATATTTAATAATAATTAATATATTTTGCAGTTGAATGGATTAAAAATATCCATTTATTTTAACATATATATAAAATACTATATATGTGAACATATAATAAAATATATATAGGTTTTGATTTTATTTTAGTCCTTATCATTTTTTAAAGACATATTTCATAAAAAAATAACTTTACTATGGTAAAACATTTTAATAATTAATTGATAAATTTTTTAATATATGAAATTTCATGTGTCATAAATACCCAAAGAAATAAATTTTGAATATTTATCTTTATGTTAGTTCACAATAAATATTTTTTTTATTTTTTAATTAATAAATAAATAATTTTTTCCATAAAATATAATTACATTCAATATTCACATTATTTGTTAACATTGAAATTAAATTCATCAAAATTGTAATGGAATTATAATATAGACTACTCAAACATTATAAATTTTATTATTGTTATAAAAAAAATTCATTGAACATATAAATTAAACCAAATTACCTTAATTTTAACATTATTGATATTAGTTGTTTGATTTTTTACTTTACTAGAGTAAATTAGATTGATAAAAATATATTTATTAATTAAATGAAACGTGTTGAAACAAAATTATATGCTTTCATCCATTAGAAAAAATAATATATTTATTAGAGTGTAGAGAGTGAACATTTTTATTTATACATTTTATAAAATATTGTAAATGTCATTCTCAAAGAAAATTTAAACTATGTTGTTGTATATAGATAACATGGATGAAAAAATTCAAATTAAACTCATACAATACGAAAAATGAATGTTTTATAAAAATTTAAATACCTTATCTTATAGTTTAAACCCTATTTTAGCTTCATTACACATATTAAGGTTACAAATATTTTGCAATGTGACAATTTAAATTATCAATAAAATAAGGGAAATAACTTCCAAATTTAATCATTATCAATAAAAAACTTGAATAATTTTTTTTATTTTCAGATAATTTAATTAGTATAAATAAATTTAAAATTAAACCCATAAATCATGAAAAAAGAAAGTTTTCCATATTTTATTTTTATGCATAAAATGTTTTTTTAAAACAATTCCAAATAAAATTAATTCAAATGATCTTTTTTCAATTATTAATAACATCAATTTAATATATTTTCTCTTAAAATAAATTTTAATTAAAATTGAAATTTTTTATTTTATAACAGAACTATTTTTAAAACAATTCAATAGGATTTTAAAATTAATCCAAAATATTTTTTTGATAATTATTATGAATTAAATCATTGATAATTTTGATGTAACTATTTTAGAAAATAATATAATTTTTTAAAATAATATTTTTATTAGTGTTATAGAGTAATTATAATTCTACTAGAAAATTTGATTAAAATCATTATTTTGATGAAAATTTAATTTTAATACAATAAATCACCTATAAAAATACATTTTTTAATAAATATAAAATAATTTTTTATTAACAATAATGTTAAAAATATATTTTATAATTAAACGACTCGTATTGATTCCATCTAATTCATTAACTATATTACATTTTAAAATTGAAATTTTAAAATATGACTTTTTTCTTATAAATTTCAATGATTCTTGTTGAGATATGTATTTTGATTATTGTAAATTTAAAATAATATTCATGGTCCTACTTGTGTTACTTTTAATAATGATTTCAGTTGTTTATACCTAACACTTATAAATTATTTGTCCAGTAGTATGACCTACAATATTTCTTCATTGATATGTTACTCGCTGGTCACCATTATCAGTTTGTATTTTATTTTGACAACATTATATTCATAATTCTTGATATATATTGTTTAATATATGTGTTATATAGATGAAAATAATTTTTTATGGGATAGATGAATTAATATTAATGATTCTTAAAATTTATCAAACATAAAATTATTCGATCTTTTCTATCAATACGGGTTACCCAGTAATTAAGGAAAAGGCATTTTTGGTAATTATAAGGGAATTTCACATGTGATTTCACATCCCTCTGAATCAATTTTTTATATTTTAGGTAGATTACATTTTCATATAACAAGTATTTTGTATTCATAAATAATATTTCATTCATTATTATATATAGATATTTAATTAAATTTATCATTTATTGTTAATGAGTTCATAATTTATTCAATTTTATATATTTATATGTAGATGATGTTATGATTTCACATGCCTAATGTAATTTCATATCAACATACATTAATAATTTATGTAAGAAATCGATTAAATTCAATTTTAAGTTATAACATGAATCCATTGACATATGTTATTTTTTTCATTGATGTATAAGAGCCTCCCTTAGGGTGTTTATAGGGACAAATGCATTACATTTTCAGACCGTCGCCATGTATAATATATTGAGGTATTATTTAAATTTTTTAAAGATTTATATTTTTTTACTGTAAATATTTCAAATTTCATAGATAAATAACATTCCATATGACTAAAATGAAATGATTGGTCAATCAAGAGAGGCTCGTTCTGAATAAATAAGAAGAATTATTTGAAATAGACATTCAATTATTCCAAAATAGAGATCTTTACACATCATGTAATTTACTATTTTAATATACTAATTATAAAATTTTTATAAAATATGAGATAGGGGAAATTAATTTGGATTGAGGAAATAATTTTGGATTGATTTCTATAAAATTATATTGTTGTTTTCAAACCAACACTACAAATAAGATGTGGCTAATGAATTCTATTTATTAGTATTTGTTATTAAATTTCATAATAATTTGAAATTGTCCAATTTATCATGGTAAGACTATAATGTGGTGTATTGTAACCCAACCTTTTCATTTTCATTATATTGTTACTATTACATGGCTCTAATTATAAAAAAACTGTTATTTTCATGTCAAGGGTATGGGTTACATTCCATATTGGTCGAGGGTTTTTGGATGGTAACATATAACTTCACCAATGAAGTTATCCAAAAGGGATTCATAGTTATTTGTAATCATAGTGAACAAGAACAATATTACCAAAATAATAATTTTAATTATCCAGAATCACATATTAATACATATCATGATATGGTCACAAAATTAGAGTGTATCTAAGAAATTTTTTAAGATGATGAATGGATGCAATAATATATAATGGGTATCATTCAATGGGTTTTAAGAATTTTATAATTTCTTGAATAAGAAATTATTTTATTCATATTTTTTCTTATTTATTATAGTAAACATTGAAAATGGTATAAAATTATTCAAAATAATATCCAAAAAATAGTGTTTAATGGTTTAGTAAAATTTGTTATTCTTAAAAATATAATATCTATTAGTTGATATAACATGAACGTATAGAAATTTAATTTTATTAGATTTATAATTTTTTAAATGTTATAAATTCTATTCATAAAATGATTGATGTTATCCAATAGATGGTGAAAATATTAAAAATTTAATATCAAAGACACTCAATAATTAGATTTCATAATAATAATTTTTCTAATTATGGTTGAGTTATTTTTTAGCATTTATGTCATGAGAATGAGATAACATATTTCAATAGAAAATAAATAGATCCTTATGATTGGATTAATAATGTACTGAGTGTTTTACATCATATATTGGATCATTAGAAATTCTAGGTATGTACATGGCTATAATTTATTAATTATTTTATAATTAACATAATTCAATTAAAATAAAATCATGTATCATATGAATTTTAAATTTTTTTTTAATTTTATATTATCATTAATGATGTGTCATTGGGTAATGTAAATTTAGTTTTTATATATGGAAAAAAATTATGATATGATGGGATATAGTACAAAAAATTAATTGAGGGAAATGGGAATGCATCTTAGTAATTTATCCAAGACTCATGTGTTTATTCACATTTTGTTAAACATGAAATATTATTTACCATATTTTAGTTTAATTTTGTATAATATGTAATGTAATATTCTTCTATGTATGAATGTAATTTCTTTCTCCGTAATATATTTTCTGTCAAATTAGTATATATATTTCACATGTATTTATTTTATTTATCAGGAATCTTTTAAAAAGTATCATTACCAAAATGTATTAAAATTTGTGTTTTAAACACTATGATTAAAATAGTGATAATGAAAAATGTACATAATATTACAAATTTCCATATTTATTAATCTGTAAACTGGTGATAAACATATTTTTCCAAATATATCATCTCTAGTGAAACCAAATCCTGCATTATTTTTAACCACTGAAATCTGTAATAAAAAAATAATCCATAAAAATTATATTTTATATGTAATATGAATAAAAATTTGGTAAAAAATTAAATAAATTTTAGATATTGAAAAATCACCATCTCATGGTGGTTATTAAAAATCCACATTAAACCTTGTAAGAGAATTATAAGATAACCTATAAATTTAAAAACATTTTCTATAAACTGTCTTTTTATAGTATTAGTAGCCATCTGAATTCTCTACCTAACATTATTATAATAAAAAAATAAACTTGATAATGGGTTGGTCCCAAATTAAGTTAATTTTCATAGATACAACAATCATAATATATAATGATTTCTTAATATTACTCATTTAATATGAATTTTTCTTATAATAATTATCTATATTAATGATGAACTATGCATTCAAATATAACTAAAGGCTTCATCAGAACATCAAGTCAATCACCAAATATTTATTTCAAACATTATAATGTGATAAGGCATAAAATATTATATATATATTTAATTTATATCCTATAGGTATCATCAATAGGTAAATCATATCGATTATAAGTAAAAACACTAATATATGTAATATAATATCATAATTTAGTAAAATTTTCTTATTATTCAATTTGATATAAAATCTGTAATATACTGAACATCATATCATTCTCCATATTTTTTTCAATAATGATAATTTATTGATATTTAAACTACTATAAATGTTAGTGACAATGTTGAATATATAATGCCTCATATTGTATAATAATGATAGATGAATTATTACTATTTTATTGGGTAATATAACCATGTGTGTGGAAATATCCCATTAACCTTAAAAATCATACCTAAACACACATAAAATATACAATTATGACATCACAATGATATGATAATCCTATCAACTTTGATATAAAACTACATGGTCTCAGGTGTTCTCCCTATAATATTGGAGTTTATAAACGAGTTAAGTGAGTTAAATAAACTATTTTAGAAATGATATCATATAAAAAATTATAAGGAAATATGTTAATTTCTCTGTATGATAAAAAAATTATTAAAAAAAATTCAATGTAAAATATTTTTTCTAACGAATTTAATATTAACAAGAATGAAAAATAAAAGGATTTTTTTAAAGATAGGATTTGACAATATACAAAAATTAACTGAACTCCCTTATCACCTACTACTCCCGATATATATATGATATATATCTATGATTCCTAATAGACGAATTATTAATAATTAACTTTATATATATAATGAATAATCACACACACACAGACATATATATATATGCTAATATAAGTGGATAGTATATTCTCATGAATATTTATACAATGAATTTAATAGAAATCCATTCATGATGTTGTAAAATGTTTTATTGAAAATTAATAAAAAAAATAATTAAAATTTATGACAATAAAATGAATCTACTAAATCAATTACTAATAATATAATTTAAAATAATTAGTATAATAATGTTTCAAATTTCATATTCTTCATAAATTAATAAATTAAATAAAAAAATCTTCTAATAGAAGCCTTAATATATAATGTTTTCTATATCACATTGGACACCACATATTTAAAAATTATCAATAAAAACTCTTCTCTTTCACATGAATTAACTAAAAATCCAATGGTACCTAAAAATTCAGTCATTAATGGGTAAATATAGACCATTATTTCATCATATAAACAATAAATTCTATATGATATGATTCATAACACGTCTTTATAACATTTAATGTTAAAATTTTAATTTATTTAATGAATAAAAAATATTTTTAACAATTATAATTTTAAACACCACACCCACTATTTTAGTGATGAAAGGAATGCAGTTTGAATTAAAAAATATAAAATTCCATTGAAATAACCCATAATAAATCATAATGAATCCAATATATAATAGATGAATAATATTATTTTCTATATTATTTTTTTGAATAATTTTTTTTAAATTCACAGAGTTATATTATTTTTAAATAACTCACATAAAATTAAAATATCAAAATCAGACTCATGTTATTGGTATTATCAAAATATTAAATTTCCAGTCAATTCTCTATTTTTATTAAAAACATCCAAAATAGATGAAAAATATTATGATAATCTATTATTCCACAAATAAAATAACTTATAAAAAATAATATATAAATTTTATAAACCAAATGATGTAAAATTATGATAATTTTGAGAGATCCCGTTTCATTTCAATGACATTTTTCTTAAAACCATGATTTAATTTAAATCACCCAATTAAGAATTATCCTTATAAATATTAAAAAATTTACTAATGAATAATTATGAAATGATATATAATGTTTCATATCATCACGCATATATGGGTTATGTAATAGGTTCCTTGAAATCATAATCGAAGATTATATTAATGTGAAGAATCCTAAAATCCATATTAAGATTTATGAAAGAATAAAATATAATCAATTAGATATATATATATATATACTATAATCCATTAATTAAAAACACAATTATTGTCACAATGGGTAACAATGACCATTTAAATTAACATATGATTCCTCAAAAATCAACTAATATAATTTATGTGATGAATTTTAAAATTATAATGTTTTTTGTAATTTTAATTTTAAAGCCCATAAATAAATAATTCATTCATTTTTATGATATATAGTATCACTAACTATAAGAATAATTGTGAATAAATGTATTCATAAAACATATAATTAACATTTGAAATGAATATTTTTCAAATAATATGAAAATACTAAAGGAATAATTATTAGAAAAAAATAAATATATTAAATATTTTATTACTACATTATGGACTATGTTGTTTAACAATCATGTTCTCAAAATTAACTTTTATGATCTTTCATAAGTATTGTTTTATATGATATGTAATCCCTAATAATGATAGTATATTACTAATATAATAGTATAATAAAAATTAAATTTTTCTAATCTATATAAAATAATTTCATACCCAATATAATAATTTTTTAGATACATTAAAATTAACATTAAGAGGATATGTGGAAACCTAATGAAAATAATTACAAAAAATCATAGAAACAATACCAAAATTCAATAATAATATAATTCATCATCAAGAATATCTTGTTCGCATATCAAGAGGAACATGCTATTATTTACAAGATTAATCACTTATGTATATCCATATTACAATAATTATTATCTTTAGTTCTAGTGGATATTATATATAAGATTAAAAGATAGTAAATATAGGTAAATTAAATAATTATTCATTTTCACAACGATAAATCTAACACATAATGTAATTAATTTCATACATTCATCATTGTGGCCATAGGAAAATATATTCTTCTACTAATTAAATAATCTTAAAGCACATGTGGGAACCCGATTTAAGACTCAATATTTTTTTTATTATATAGAAGAGTTATTACCAAAATTAAAGAATGTGGATTTAACTATATTTAAAATCTGAGTTAATATATTATATTTCCACTGTTTATAACTTATATAGACTCAAAAAGTATTTCAATTTATTATAATTCCAAATACATATTAAATATATCATTCATTAATAATTTAAACCCTAAATTACATTGATAAATTCCACTGTAAAAAATTACAGACCATTAATATCTGATATAATATTCCCACTAATAAATAACAGACCAATTTACATTGTATTTGCATATATAAGCCTCTATCATAATACTCGTCAGTATTTAAATATATTCATTATGATTGATACTATAAAAATTAACTTATAATAATACATTTATGGATATAACATATATAATTATTAACTAAAAACATGTGATATATCAAATTAAGACTTATTCAATTGAGGGAGAGTATATGAATTATGAATCACTATATAAAATTTTATCAATGAGAATTGTTGAGACTATTATATAGTTCCTTCTCAAATACACTAGAACCCGCTGATTGAGATATGATAAATTTATTAATATGTATATGATAAGATTCATCATGTATTCAATAGTGTGTTATAAATATATTGTATTTGAAATTAAATAAGGGATTATCCAGATGTTGTAAAATAATTTATTATCATATGATGAATTCATATAAGAATTTCTAATCATAGTTCTTATCATGGACATATCATTTTTTGATGAATCACATGACATGATTCATTATTTATTCTAAAATTTAGTTGGGTAGTTGAATGGTATACATTTTCATTAAAATCATCTTCCATGGAAGTTGATCATTAATACTAATAATTTAATGTGATTGAAAATATGGATTAATTTATTCATTTATTTTACAGAAGTGATTTAATTAAAATTCTTATGTAAATTTTTTATTACATTTATGTAAATATTGTGTATGTATTGTGGTGTTTCAATAAGACATATATAAAAATTAAAATGAAATTTAAATTGTTCGATGATTTATTATAATTATATGAGAAAATTTCCCATTTTCATATATACTCTTTCTTATGGGATAATCTCATATAATGTAGTTAATAATGAGTAAACCCATGTTTTATATTTTTTTTCGTCTTATAGATAAACCATAGAGGTGGAAACTCAAGAAACACATCTAAGTGATTTTATTAAAAAATATGTAGAATTATTGATGTGACTAGTATATTTTGTTTAAGGTATATAATGTGTTCTCTATTTTTATTTATTATATTATTTTGTTATATTCATTGTCATTATAGATATTTGAGGATTAAAATTACATCAGTTTCTTTGTATAGGTTTAATTCAACAATTATAATACCAATATTGGTATTAGAGTTTTATAATGAATCATGAATCCTAAAATTATATTTTGAAATTAATATTTTAAAATAGTTTATTCTTGTAAAATTTAAAATTACCTAATAAAATATAAATTTTGTTCAGTGATATATCATACAATATTAAATATCTCATGTTTGGATTTTATTATAATATATTTTATGGAATATCTGCGGTGATTATTTTATATAATCCTTATGTTTTTTGTTTCTCATATAAAATTATATATCAAAACATATTAAAAATTATCACTATTTTTATGTACTCATGTATAACTATAATGAAATATGATATCTTATATAAAAATATAAGAAATCCTTTCCATTGAAGGGTTACTAATACATATAATCATATCCTATGTTTTGATATTTTGAACTACTGTTTTTTATATTTCTATGTCATAATTAATGATAAGTACGATGTGATTATTTATCATTCAATGTAATAAAGAAAACCCTAATCCATTTAGTAATATATATTTTAAAATCTGTAGATAAACATAACCTATATAATACACTTAAATAACAATTTAAATATTACATCTAACTAGTAGTTTCACAACCCTTTTCCAAATGTTGTTGACTTATTGATATTATTATTTGAATCCACATATTTTAATAAACTCATTAAAATTAATTCTAAAAATTAATCCTCTATACAATTGTTATACATCTCAATAATATATTCATCTATATAACATAGGGAATAAAAATTTAAGAAATTGGTGAGATGTGATAGTCATTAAAAAAAGACATATCATAATGTATTTTATCACACACAGAAAAAAATATGGGAATTATTTAAATAAAACAATTATCGATGAAAAGAACAAGGAGGATAATCAACAATCTCGAAGCAGAAGCTTAACAAACTAAGAATATAATTAATGTGTAATGAAATATAGGACCAAACATAAGAAATATAATTATCCTAATGTCAATTCATCAAGATATAAAATTATGAAATACATCAATAATAAAAAAATCATCTAATAGTCATATAATTTTAAGAAACATGAAATGCATTACTATTCATATGCATAAAAATCCATATCGTTGTGATCATAGATAAAAGGAAGAATTTTCACATAAAATATAGAATATAGAAAAATATAGAGTCACATTTACTTTTTTTGAACATATCAACTCACCAACATATTCACAAGTCAATTTTTGATAATTTAGTTACTCAATCATACATACCCTTTATTAACATAGCTTCTTGAAAAACTGTAACCACAACATTTAGTTTTCATTAGATAAAGTAATGTACCCAATGGTTTCAAATGTGTTATATTTCCCTATAGTCTCATAATCAATACATATGTGTTCTACATGAAAATCAAACCTCCACAAACCCATAAATAGAAAATAGAAAATAACGGGATTCTTAAATGATTCTTCAAAATCACATAAAAATTAAATAATAAATCATTTTTTATTAGAATAATTTTTTCCAAAAGAAATTATTTATTAATAACATATTATTTTTTATTAAAACCTCACAAAATAAAAATAAACCTTTTTGGGTAAATATAATTAAAAATAATTGGTATTCAAAAATCCTATTATAAATATTGATTTGAAAATTAGTGTCAAATCCCTTCTTCTAATGTGATAGGAAATATTTTGATCATTTAATTACAAAGAGATCATAATAAATACACCCATGAAGAAAATATATTAATAAATGATAAGTTAAATTATTTTAAAAACATTTACATTAATTGAAATATTTAATTATATAATTATGATGAATTATTATTTTTTTAATTACTCATGTGAAAATACATTTATATCTGTTACCTTATAAATCATCCTTTAGTAATATAAATGTGAAAAAGAAATAATTATTTCAATAAAATAAGTTCAATTAAATTGAAACATTATACAATTAAAAATAATTCTTATTAATAAGTTGTGGAAAAGAACACAATTTCTTAAAAATATCATTTTGAGTTGGTGATTCACCTTTACATTTGATTGGATAAAAATGCCACATAATAAATATCAAATTACCATTATTAAAAGACACATTGATAAGATTATTTGATGAAATTGAATAATTTAAAATAATAAAAATAGTCATCTATGATTAAAAATGGAACCTAGAATAATATAAAATAATTTAGGATTTAAATATAATTACCATACAAATTCCATATATAGATTATCACATTTTGGGGACTCAGTTTTTATATGTATTCTTAAAATAAATCATTATATCTAGGGAAACATTTATATAAAATATCATGAAGTAGAATAGTAATGAATTGAATATAAAAATACATGAATGAAGAACTAATTCATAATATAATATATCATATATGTAGGATAAATATCACGTAACAAATAATTGGTTGATGATACAAACAACGCCTCAATGAAGGTTAAATTATGAAAAAGAAATATGTTTTATTATTTTTTATATTATTATATCAGATGATAACACATTGAAAAACAAAAATATATACTATAATAATTAAGTTAAAAACCATACTTATAAATATAAACTTATTCTAATCCATTAAATATATATTTATCCCGAGTATATTCATTTTTTATAGAGTACTTTGGTGGTGTTTATAACATTAATTTTTTTTTTGCATTTTTAATATCATTTATATCATTACCTATTAATTTATTCCAATATAATTGTTGATATACCATTTATGATTTCTTAATATATGATTTATTGAAAAAAAAACAATTTCATTTTGTAATTTTATAGTTAAATTATTTGTAAACCAAATGATAAAAAATATTGTCAATGAATTTTTTAAAATAAAAAGATACTTATAAATTATGTTATATTTTAAATCATTACATAGTAGTATATTATAAATTTACATGTTTCTATGTACCTTTATTCATTCATAATTGGATATCAAAAAACTTTTTATGTAGGTTGTTAAACTGACATTGACTTGAACACGCTTTAACTAGATTTGTATGAATGGATAAGGATGTTTTTCTATAGAAGTAATAAAATAATTTTATATATAAACATATATTTATTATTTTTATATGATATATATCAATTTTTTATGTTTATTATATAATTTAATATAATCTAATTGGAAAATAATAAATTTCACGTTCATGACACAATAATTTTCATTTATTTAAGATCAACATTATAGTATATAAATACATGATAAGGGTTAAAATTAATGTTATATTTAAATTTTAGAATCATAATTTTTTGTAATATATTTTATTTATTTATCATTACCCTCATTTTTACAAGCCATGAAATGTATTAATGATAAAAAATCGACTTCAGTTCGTGGAGGTGATAGTCACCACAGAGCACTAATGATGTTCTTTTATTTTTATATGCTGATGAAATTGAATATATAATGTGTTTTATCACTAATATAAAAACATATAAATATAACAATGAATATTATGTCACATTATTATTTTGGTTAATGTTTATTTTCATGAGTAATATTAATGTGAAATGATTATGAAAATATAATAATGATATTGAACACTTGATGTCTTCGATGGATGTTGACTTCAAAGTTATGGTTATAGGAAAACTATGAGTGGATAAGAGAATATATTTATTATATAAATTCTTATACATTTTATATGTATAGATTTTTATGATTTAATTTTGTTGAGAGTTGTATCATTGGAAGGATGTAGTTGTATCCTTTTTTATGTGGACCGAGGGGGTTATATTTGAAATTTTGAACATTTAAAAAAATCATGTTACAAATCCTTGGATAATGAATAGAAAAATTATAAATTATTTAGTTTGGAATTTATTTTCATCTATCAAAGTAGAAATTTTTTTTCATATATTTTTTATCCATACTACTGTGTTTTTAGTAAAATATCTCTACGTTTTAAATTTTTATACATAGACTAGGTATCTTATTTTAGTCTATGGGATTTCAAGTTTTATTAACTATATAAAATAACTCATATTAAAAATGTTGGTATTATGTAAGTAAATTTGTTCAATATTTTTTCTAAATAGTCGATGAATTAATAAACTATAATATTATAATTATAAAAAAATGTAGACACACTATTCTAATAATAAAATACATTTTAATCAAAATAGATTCCATTTTTTTAAATTTTGTTATGAATTAAATATTCGTTAATATATTTATTTTATTTTTACAAATACTATTATATTTATTATATTATGAATTTAAATTTTATTGATTCGATAGAAATTCATTTATTATAATAAGAAAACAGTTCTTATATAATTATATCACAAGTATTAGTGTAATTAGCATTAATACAAATGATTTAAACAGTAAAATAGAATACATAATTCAAAATATTCAACAACAAGAACATTATTTTATAAAATACTTGAATTAATTTAAATAATTTATTTTAAATTTTTAGGTATTTTAATATGAATGTTTTCTCATATATGGCGTAAAATTTTCAATGATAATATTAATTTTAAGTTAAAATAATTTTGATTAGTATAGAATTATCATTATATTGATTATAATTATTTAAAATTTTTATTAAAATAAAATGTTAATTACTGTCAAATAAAAAATAAAATAAATTATTTCACAGTGTTCATATTAATTTTTAAAAATATTGGGAAAAAATTCTCATTAAAAAAGATACATAATGTTTGATATTTTTTGGATTGTTATCATAAATGCAATATTTATCATAATTTAATTTATAATAAATAAGAATAATTATTTCAAAAATATTAAAAATTATATTGTAATTATATTATATAGTAATATCTAAAATGTGATAATATTATTTGGAAATATAACTATTCATCAAAAAATTATTATTTTATAAAAATTTCAACAATTCAAGAGAAACAAATTTTTTACATGAGGTACCGAAAAAATAATATTTATTTAATAATTTTAAATTCTAAATAATAGATTTTTTAAATGATTAATATTAAGATAAAATATTTATTTAAAATAACCCTTTTAATTTAATCATATAATAATTATTTAACCAAAAAGGCAACAACTATAAATGGTTAACCATATTTCTTTCTATTATAACTTCACTAATAATATATTAATTACTTGTTATTTTTTATTTATATTGGGTTTAACATGGGAAAAAAGATATAGTTCATAGAATGTATTTTATAAAATCTAAAATCACATTTCATGACACATATCATCAATATATATCAATCATAAATAATGATTGAGGTATTGTCATACAATATATAGTTTGGAACCGTATCCAGAATTAGTAAATTAAAATATCATTAAATATGATATGAAGAAAAATATAATTTTGTTATAACATGTTTATATAAAAAATTTGATGGAAATATTTTTGTGTTTATATATTATAAAATATTGTTGAAATATATATATATATATATATATTTAATATAATTAATAGATCATAATTATTTATTTTTAATTTTTCAAATTAGTAAAAAAAAATTGAGAAATTATTTCAACAATTTCTTACAATGTTTTGATATTTTATATAACTATGGTTTAAATAATATAAAAAATTATATGAATTGTTTATATAAAATATATTTCATATAATATTTAAATAGTTAAATTATATTCTAGTGATTAAGTAAAATAAAATATAGTGGATAATATGATTATCATCATAATTGAAATAAATATAAAAGTATGTATCTTTTTTTAATAAGGAAATTTTCAGAATGCATTGAGAATTTATAAACTATATTTATTTTTTTTAATTGTTCATAAATATATAATTACATCTTAAAATATATTAAATGTTAATTTATTTAATTTATTACTTATTTTTGTCATGAATATAATAAAAATATAATGAATATATGTATTTTATAGTTTAAATAGTTTAATTTCAATAATAAATTACCATACATGATTATAATGAGTTATATATTGGTATGATAATATTTTTTTATTTTACCTTATTACTAGATTTTTCTTGGATAGGAGTTTTAATTTTCAGGTTAATTATAGTGTATATAAATTATATTACAAAATTATAGTGTAATTGAGGTCCTTATTTAGTAAATTATACATGGGTAGAGGAACATTGTTTAAGGCTACATGTTGTCCGATAGTGTTATACCATGACATGAAAAATGGTGGATGTTATCAATCACCCTAAACATACATATTTAGATATTATTGATTTGATATAATTCCATGAATTTTCAAGAAAGGGTTTCATGTACCTTATATATGATATTTATTTGGATGTGTATAATTGTACTTTTTCATAAATATTGGTTAGTAATACAATCTATGATCCCTATAAAGGGATGTATGTCAATAATATTTTTATACTAATTTGTGAAGGGATGTGATTACGTAGGTGGATATTATAATCATCGATAAATTTTAATATAATATTTGAGGTTTCATATTGGAATAAGTTATCATATAAAAATTCATGGTGTGAAAATATATCTTTATAGAACACGTATCAACAAATCATTAATAAAATATTGGATATTCATTATAAGTATGTTATCTCATATATTATCATATGTATGTAATGAACTAAATCTGTAAACCACATAGATCTACAAAATTGTTTTTTGAATTATAATGTTGTTATGAATTACGTGGATGATATTAGTGAAATATGGTTGGTTCCCCAATAATTCCTTTGATACATCAGAAAAATGTTTATTATTTTAGGGGGTGAAAATTAAAACATTTATTATATGAATGTAAATTAGGATAATTTTATTATACAAGTATATATTTTAGATATAAAAGTTATAATTATCATCTTTCAACATAACATTAAGATATAAAGTATAGCTGTATATCAAAACATATTATTTAACAAATTCAAACACTATAATGTTTATATAATATTTGATAAAATTGGAGACCACATATTTTTTAGCTCTTAAAAATCACAACTCATCCAATAATTCCAAATTCAAATCTGAGCTATCATTTATGAAATTTATAATCATTTTTGAAACTAAAATATATATATCTTCCAATTAGTGGTATATTATCTCATCCATAAACATTTATTCAATACTGATAAGACTTCACATAATTTAGGGTATTCATGATATTATTTCAATTATGTTCTCCATTATATTATTCAGTACTTACTATCATACTCCTGGAATAATAAATATCAATTCTAGTACATATCATAGAAACAAATATGAGAATTATTAAAGAAGAATAGGATTGTCTACACATATTATCACTCTCCTCATACGACTTAGGACACATATTCATAGGGTATTGTATACCCTTGTATATTGGTAACATAATCCTTCTAGATTTTTTATATTGAATTTATTTAGTATCTAGAAAATGTTTGTTCTGTAAATTAGTGTGGTAAACCTGTTAGATATATCACAAATGATATTTGTCACTAGAATTTAGAATGTATCACTTCAGTTATTCATGGAGAATCATATTATAAAAAATGTATAAAATTATGGTAATGTTATTAATTAATTTCTCAATATTAATATGTCATCGACGTATACTAATTTAGAATTGACTTCACTCCTATGAATCCACTTGTATACATAAAAATCACTTTCATTCATTATGAAGTTAAATTTTCTTATGTATTCATCAAAATATATTTTCCATGATATAGATTCTTGATTAAAACCATAAATTGGTCTTTTGTAACTTTTCAAACATATTAAAATTCAATGGGGTCACCAATTCTGGTTGTGCATAGATCTGTTTACTTTATAATTTATATCATGGAAGGATATCATTCCGTCTATCATCAAATTCAAATTGTAAAGTCCCAGAAATTCAATATAATTTCTTTTAATTAGTTGGAATTATTTTGATACCACAAAATATAATGGCGTGTGATTCCGAGGCCCAGAGTGCCTGAAATGGTCCGTAGATGTTTTGTTAAACATTAAATAGTGCCCATAAGTATTTTTCCTAAAATAGTGCAATAACACTCAAATGGTTTCCCGAAAAAAAATACAAGGTCGATATTGTATTCAGGATAGCGGTTTTACCCTAGGTGTGACTTATGTTAAGTCGGCACATGCCTCCTGTAAGATAACCCATAAAATGGAAAAATAGTTAAAAAATAATTATAAAAATTATTTTATATTTTAAATCCTTATAACTCACAAACGGTGCCTCAGATAAAATATATTAGACTACCACTGAAATCGTGAGGGTATGCGTTTTTAGGAAGATACTAACATTGGCCAGTGCGGGTGACCATGAAAGGTAGTTTTTGGCCGTAAATAAAATAATGAAGTGATAATTATTTTATTGTAAAATCCCTAACATTTAAACGGTAAAATGGATCGGAAATCAGAGAGTACCGTTGGGTTCATTATGGTGTGTTTCACTTAGGCAGAGCCTACCCTCGACCGACGTGGATGGAGGGTGACTGTAATTAATTTCCTGAACTTTTTTTAGGTATGTTCTGTAAATGCACGTGTAGTTTTTTATAACATTTGAACTAGTGGTC
Organism: Viscum album; assembly: GCA_963277665.1. NCBI lineage: Eukaryota > Viridiplantae > Streptophyta > Magnoliopsida > Santalales > Viscaceae > Viscum > Viscum album. Next base: position 8,340,311 of record OY728129.1, read on the forward strand.
AGATAAAAAATATGAGGGCACCGTTGAACTTGCGGGGCCTGGATTCGCTTAAGGGATGCATTAATTTGACCGGAGTAGGGTCTGAATAGGTTGTTTTTTGTGACGTTTCAAAGGAATTGAAATAACATAATCTCGCTATTTTATATCTTTTCATCTAATAGAAAAGAGGTAGAGTGTGACCAGTGTCGAGTCATGAATTAAATGGATTGACCATTCAAATACTAAGTAACAACATTGTTGGAATTTATGACGATTCCTATTAAATAAACCCTCATAAATTCCATGATAGTTACTTACAATCCACCACTTTCATTTATATGGAGATTGGATGGAGGAATTGGTAGGGCATCACCATGCGATGAAACTCTAGTAATGTGCCGCAACATCCAATTCATAGAGGAAGAAGCCAGTTCCAGCGGGCGGTGTCTAGCGACCCTGAACCACGAACTGAAGAACGATGACCTAGCAGCAACTTTGGAGGCTTAATGTGGGGATGATGAATGTCGACACTTCTTCAAATGCAGACACTCCTCAACAAATTTTAGGTAGTGGGATTATTAATTTTTTCTTTTAATTGATTTCCTCTTCCCCATTCAATAATTACACGAAGAACAGTTGTCATGCGACTAACGGGTAGACCCGCGGTTCATTCTACTTTGCGTGAGGTCATTTCAGGGAATCTTGTGGGGTTTATCAAGATGTTTATTTAAATTTTTTAAAAATTTTAACACACCTCATGATAAGAGCAAAGGCGGTGCGTGCAATTCTAACGAAACCTGCTCAAAACATTCTCTATATTTGTCACATACTTGTTCCTCCATGGAATACCGATAGCGCGACAACACTAATCAGTTATGTGGTGGATAGTGCGTCAACGTACTCCACTTGAGGATATCATGTAAAAAATCCACGGGGGTCATTGGAAAACTTATGACATGGAGAAATATTGGGTTACTTACTTGTGAGACATTATTGTAGTTTTAAAACGACTAATGTCTTGAGTAGCGGTTCTCCAAAGCACGCTATGTACCAAAACCTACAGCTGGCTGAGACCTCAAGGTAGCTTGACGACATGCTAGAGGGAAGAGGCTCTGTGTAAATCAGTAGTCAACGATGGAAAGCATCTCTATGTGACCAGACATGCCCATGTTACCCATCAGGGATGAGTACAGGAGTAGTTCAAGGTTAGTGGGAAGAGGCTATGTGTGACCTGGTTGGCCCAATTTACTCAATAGAGGAGAAGTTCTCTAGCAGCTGAAATGTTTGAGGTTTTTTACTAATGATGCTACAATTACTACCCTTGAATATACCTTATAGTGACATCCAAGGATATAAAGATGGGGTTACTGGCTTGAGGAGCGGTTCTCCTAAGAATACTATGTATGGAACCCAACGGTGTGATGAGACTTGGAGACTGCATGATGATTGGCCAGTGGGAAGCGGCTCTGTGTGACTCAGTCGGACCATGGTAGGGAGTGGCACTATGTGACCTAGTAGATCCACGATGCTAGAAAGGAGGAGTACCTTTGTTCGGCCATGGTGGGAAGCGGCTCTATGTGACCCGGTATGCCCATGGTGGGAAGCAACTCTGTGTACCATGGAATTCCAACGGTACACATTAGGAATGGGTACCAAAACATTTAATGGTTATTTGAAAGTGACTTGTTGTGACCCAGTAGACCCACTGTACTCGATAGAGGAGGATTTATCCAGAAACTGAGGAGTTCAATGATGTGATAACACTTATACCCTAGATCTAAAGGGATACCTGGTGTGAGATAACGTTTGTTGTGTACTTTTACCTTTGTGGTGTAGCTGTGTTGTACTTCTACCTATGTGGTGTTACCTTTGTGATATTTCTACCTTCGTGGTATTACATTAGTGGTATTAATTCATCATGTATAAGATGTGTATATCTTGATAACATAGGAATATGTAAGGTAATATACCTATATAGAGTTGTTGTATTTCTATGTGGTATTTCCTTTGAGGAACTATAGGAGACCAACGAGGGTCTCACGGTCCCTAATGAGTATCGTCATACTCACCCCTACAAGGGCTTTGTCCGCCCCTTGTTGTGTCTTGTTTAGACAATGAGCAGCATAGATGAGTCTAGAGGGATCCATGACCAGGCGGTACACGGAGGATACGAGATGGTGTGGAGTTCTTTGGAGACAATATGTAATTACCCTTTAGGTAGGATCCTCTACAGATGATCCAGGAGTTGCATGAACTTTTAGATGTATCTTTACATTCTAGTTGTACTTGTACATTATAGTTGGGCTTTTATTTCTAGTCGCATTACATTCAACACTCTTTTTTCTATAGCAGTTTACAATATGGTTTCTCATTGTTTTGTTCTTGCGTTGTGTGCTTGCATAGGTTTAAAGTCATTGCCTTTCTGTTTATGTGATATTCCTCCCCAGTGCTAGTCATGAGCCACTGGCATATGGATGGCGGGCATGGGGTAGTCACGACATGGACTTTGGGGGATGGGTCATGAAAAAGTGGTATCAGTGGAGTCAGATTCTATAGAATAACTAGGACTATGATCATTTCTATGTAACAACTGCGTTATGTGTTATTATTGTGGTTTTTAGTACGGGGAGTTTGAAGTTGGTTCGTCGGCCAATGTATCCATACACCATGACCCTGCGTTCTGATATCCAACTCAGCGCATGAAAATACTGAATGTGTGTGTTTTTTAAAACTTTTTCTTTTGATTTTTTTGGAGTCTTCTCACATGGTAGAACATAATGACTGCATCACACCTATTAATTATCACGATGCCACCAGAAATACAACCACCTTTGATTCTCAAGAGATTACATGATGATGGCTCACCGAGTGATGAGAATCATGTGTAGGGCCCTCTTACAGTATCGGCACCTTCTGGTTTTGTACAAGCACCACCACTACCTGTTTGATAGTCGTTGACGCCAGCCCCTCCTACAAATGGTGCATGATGACTTTTACACATTGCATGAGTTCCAGCGGCCATGTTCTCCGAGGATTTGATTTGAGAGAGACCCAGAGGAGGATGCAGACAAGATGGAGGCGGTGGATATAGTTTTTCACCTAGATAATACACCATTAGAGAATATAGAGATCATAGAATCTATTATTTTCAAGTGAGTGACAATCAGAATGGTCCTCATAGTGATGAATCTTTAGTATGTGGAATGTTTCTTGAGATTGTACCTTCTCCTAGTGTGTCAGCTATATCCCAGATCGTTGGTCAGCAGTTAAAACTGGAAGTACCGATAGAGGTCACATGCAGGCTTAGTGCCTAACACCAATTTCAGAATTATAAACCCCTCAGTTTCCTAGATGATCGGGACTTTTAAGGATTGGAGTACTGTATTGAGGAGGTGGAAGAGAGTTCCCTAGAGATTCTACACTTTCGACTGGATGACATGTCAGTAGATGAGTATTTAACGATGTGTATAGACCATCCTAGGTACTTGATTAATATAGTACGAAGATTGATTCAGGGATTGGGCCTCGGAGAGATGTGTGTTTAGGGGCATCCAAGCTATCACTATTCCACTATACATTCCTACATTTGGTAGGTTGCTATATAGAACCTTTACAATTGAATGTTCTTTGGCTGTGCGGATATAGCCAGTGAATGTTAGTAGTGGGAATGTAGGAAACTGACACCAGTCTCAGAGAATTGGACTTATTAACATGTTTCGAGAAGAAGAAGTGTTGTGGACGGATGAATATGCAATGCAACTGACGTGGAAGAAGATCTAGGAGTGCCACATGAGGTGGTGTATATTTCAATATGTTACAATCATCCCACCCCTTGTGGTCCTCACTAGGCTTAGTGAGATGGAGGATAGGGGAATGGAGTAGTTGCATATGGTCAAGGAGTGAAATAGAAGGGCTGTAGGAACTATTCGATGAATGAATTGTGGAAACTACAAGTTGTCATTTTAATAGACATATGTAAAAATCATTCCTTCCTTCCACAAATCATGTTCAAGACCTAGAGTTTCCGGGTAAGCCATTGACTTGACCCTCATGTCTAGAGATACCTTTGAGTCAAGTGTTTTGGTTGGAACCGCATGGTGGCAGCGTTGAGGCCTTACAAAGATAGTTTGGTATGGAATGGACGTCCACAGTTCATACTCATATTGACTGTATTAGGAAAAAAGGTCATGTAATACCTACAATGTTGGAAGGATATTTTATTTGGTCGGCGAAAAGGAATCCTAGGAAGCAAATAACAAACTCATGCAGAAGAGGGTGAAATCGATCGCTCTTGTGTTGGCCATACATACCCACGTGGTAGCGGGTGGTTTTAGTTTTATGTTTCAAAGAGATGTGGAAAATTTATGGGGACATCCTATCAAAAGATGTTTTCAAATTTACCTCCTGGAAGGGGAGGGACTACTGCATTGGCTGGGTACTACCAGTGTTTAGGACCAATATTCTCTGGGGTAGGAAACCCTTATTATTTTGGACGAAAAAGGGGGAGCCTTTTTTATGGATGGAGAAGTGTAAACATAGCTTTCAGTAGAAGAGATAGTGACTGACGAGAATAATTATACTACCCACGTACAGAAGTTAACAGAAGTGGTATTTCCTCTTAAGATATAGCGGCACTACTTGATGGGAGAACATTTTATAGTCTACTTTGATCATAGGAGTCTCATGTATATCTTCTCTCAAAATTACCTGAACCCAAGACCTTGACGATTGCTATAGTTCCTCCAAGACTATGACTTTGACATAGTTTATACTCCTAGGATGGGGAACATAGTAGTTTATTCACCCAACATGAGATCTTGTATAAAATTTTAGAGTGTGTTTATGGAGCATTTATCCTATTTATAGATATCCTATATGGATCGAGATGTACTATCATATTTTAAGAAAGTGGATCTTCTTTTTAGGAATGTCATTCTTTTTTTGTTCGTTTTTGGGAAAAATAGGAGAATCTGGAACTATTCTATGTACATGTCGTGTACTTTATAAGTACATGTCCTATACATTATAATACATGTCGTGTACTTTATAATTACACATCGTGTAATTTGATTCCACACGAGGTCTTGTGATGGCCTTTTTCGGGCCACACACGCGGTGTGTAGGGGTGATGTGGAGTCCGCTTAATACGGTGTACGGAAAAGGTGAGTACACATCATGTACCCAATAAGTACACACCATGTAATTTTGTTTTTATTTCATTAAACTGACTAGGGTTGCATCTAATCCAAATTTCGGCCTTCTTCTTCTCCTAATTACGTCGAGAGATTCCGAGGAGGCTGAATATTTTACGAGCCATTGATCTATCAAAATTTTTTCAAATCAAATGTTGTCGATTGCAATAGAATCGCAGTAGTGAGTTATTGGTTCTTCCTTGGAAACGTTTCTTGATTCCTTCTCTTGTAAGAGTTATCTAATGTTGAACGTTTTAGATTTTTTTGCAGATCTTCTCAGTTTTAGGCCGATTCAAATGAAATGTTTCAAATATATTGATCTCCGGGGATCAAGGTAGGTGGTTTGTTGCCTTACGTTGAATGTTTTTGAATTTTTCTGCAAAAAGTGTCAGATTCCCATGTATTGGGTATGTCAGGTTAGGGTTTTGAACCTATATTTATTGTCTGCCTTATATTTATTATATGCTTGAGGTTATTATATGATTAATGATTTATTGTTAGCATGTTTGAGGATCACCCCCTGGGTGTTTCCCTTGTTTTGGCTGTTTACCGCCATTTGGACTAGTTTGACTGTGAGGCATACATTATTGCATTGATTTCCTACATTGAGATATTTTATTGCATGTATTTCCTACTATTGAAATGTATTTAATGCATTGTATCTTTTAGAAAAGTAGTTGTTGAACTTACTTAGGGCTGCTGATGGTCGATTATGCAAGACTAGACTGCTTAGGGCTGTGTGAACCTGGTGAAGTAGACTAAAGAGGGGATTCACGATTAAGGGATTCTTAGAGAGTCTGTTATAAATTAGTATCATTCGCATGACCTATAAGAATTAGAGTTTTTTCATTATTAGAGTGTCCTTAGTTACATATCGAGACTATATGGGGAATTAGACGTAAGTGCTTCTTCAAAGAGTCTATACCTATCGTTTCAAGACCATAGTGGAATTGATAGTGAGTGCTTCAGAGAGTGTCTGTGCCTCTGTATGATTACTTGACCATAGTGGTCTGCCAGTATGAGCCAACCAGTGAGTCAGTGTGATTACTGATTGGATGATTTTTATGACTCCACCAAGACAAAGAACTAGCTTGTGTTTTCTACTACTCGTAGTTAGGTAGTCTGCTGAGATACAGGTTGTGTTACTTTCTATGATTTGGGAATATAGAGCTGTGGATAGACTCCTTGGGTGATAATTAAATGAATGAATTAAATTACTAAATAAATGTGAATGGAGAAAAGTATGATTTTTTACGTAGTGTACTTCTATTTCTCTATTGCATTTATTTCATTTACTTTTGTTATATTGCTCACTGACAGTAGGGGACATATCTTTTTGTGATTGCATGCTGGGATTAGTCTTGCACCCTTTTTGGGTCCTTTTTTCGGCCCCAACAGGATATATGTTTTCAGTTGTGGATAGGGATTGCGGCCCATCTACTTCAGCTATATGATTACTGTTCGGAGCTGGAGAGCATATGACCGAGCCTAGGCTTGCGATGCTGCTGGAGTTGCTGTTTACTTTTATTACTTTGTTCTCAGTTGTATTTAAGCACGTTTTTGTGTTTGATTTTTTACATAGATACGTATACCTCTTACATCATGTTCATTATTATTATATTACACATTACTTCCGCTGTTTAGTTTTTGTTATTTTTGGATGTTTACTGGTTCCGCTATTGTTTTCTATTTATTTTTCTTTGTATACCTTACCAAATGAGGGCATAGTTTCTCCAATGACTCACCCAGGACCTCACTGTTAGTCGGAAGCCTCTATAATTTTAGGTAACACACATAATGTCATGTGGCTAACTGGTTACGGGGCACCCGTTGAGTGGCTCTAGATTTGGGTCAGTATAAAGTGGTATCAGAGGATTTATATCTTTTTCTATTGACTTACAATTTAGCAACATTAGACAGGGATAGGAAGAAATAGGTAAATGTTAAATAAATGTGATTGGTTGTTCTAGAACCCATGTATAGGGAAAAATCCAGATTACCGAGATTGTCGCAAATTTCATGTTTTTCAGATGTTACAGTTTCCTTGATTTCATCGTTGGGTGGTGCACTTGTTTTCTACTATTACTATATATAAGTTTGTGGTTTTATTTTTTTGCAACATGATGAGATGAGGCTATTCCATCTCAATAATCATATAGGAACTTATTAGAAATTCAAATTTCATGAATTTTTTCATTCCATCTTGATTGCATTAGAATTTTCATGTTTTTGTAATAGAAATTGTGATAGATGATTCATGTTGTTGTGATAGCTACTGTGATAGAATACCTTCCATGTTGATAGGGTATCATTTATCTAGAGATTCTTCATCATGAACGCAAAAAATTTGTCTCAGAGGTTTTATGGACCCTCGATGATTATAATTGGGTGGTTCGTGAGTATGTTATTATGGGTACTTGTAATATGCATTGTTATGATGCCATGAATAGATTCACGGGGAGTATGGGCCCCCACGGATCGGGATTTGGCACCATATCACTTGTTTTTCTGTGTTTTGTGGGATCCAGTGCATTTCTGAGGATACTGTCTAGAAAAACCCCAAATACATGGTATGTACATCATGGATACATGCCGTGTAGTCTTTAGTTGTGTCTCTAACTGTGTGGACAGGGACACGGGGTTGTAGAAGTTCTGTTAGGAACATGTCATGTACCTGTTTACACGTCGTGTAGTGTGACTTGGGTATACGGTCATGTCACGAACAACACGGGCCAAGGGCTTCCTTCAAGTTATGTCGTGTCCATCTGGAACACGCTATTTAGGGTCAGTCGTGTGACATTCTGTGTCGCTAAGAAAATAGGCCAGGTAAGGTATATTTGGTACACGTCGTGTCTCGTTCGAATACGCTGTGTAGTTTTTTCATAGGGGAGCCGTGTTACAACACTGTGTATCTGAATACATGGGTTGGTAAAATCAGCATGGAAACACACCAAATACCATGTTGACATGAAGTGTAGTAGTGGTTCGTTTACCAGTTCGTGTTACTAACAACATGGACAAGGGAAAAATCTTAAGGACACGTTGTGTAGTGAACAAACACACCGTGCAATTTCCTACTGGGACATACTGTGTTCCAAGCAATGTAGGAGTGATAGGGAAGTGAAAAAAAAGGTTAGTACATGCCATGTAGTTTTAGAAAATGCTATGTAGCCGGTTGGTTTACACAGCCATGTATGACCAAGGTACACACCGAGGTAAAATTCTAGAAAACACCCCATGTAGGGGTACTTACACGACGTGTAGTCTTGTTTTTTCATAATTTTAATGTTTTTCCATCCTCTAATGTTTTATTCTCTTATGTTGCAACTGTGTTCTTCAATAAAGTATGTGTTCTTTTCACCTTTCAGAGCTATGTCACTATGACATCATCCCATTGCACATTAAGAACCAGGCAGTGACCGTATGCCTGATATAGAAGAGCAGGGACTACCTGTAGTTCCACCTATCGTTCCAGACATGGACACTAAAGTGATTCCAGATACTGTTTTCGACACTCAGTTCAGAGAGGGTTTCCTGAGATTCATGCAAACCATCTAGGGAGCTCAGCATCCTGCCCCATCTATGGAAAAGATGATAGGGGTATTTCACCAGCATCATCCTCCCATGTTCACAAGGGATGGAGGACCACATGTTGCTGAGTCGTGGCTAGAAGACATTCATTCCATATTTGAGAACATGGAGATGCCTCTGGAGAGGAGAGTAAATCTCACAACTTATATGTTGTGAGATTCCGCCAAGAGATGGTGGGATGTGGTTTCACAGGCAGGGTCCCAACAGGTTATGGCTTGGTACGAGTTCCAGTGTATGTTTTACGACTATATATACCCGGCGACGTTGAGGGATGACAGAGCTAGAGAGTTCATGAACCAGCAGTAGGGTACTATCACAGTTATGTAGCATTCCTCTCCCTTCACAAAGTTACTGAGTTTCACTCCCGTTATAAGAAATGACTATGTGTTTTATCGAGGATGTTTGAGGAAGGCCTCAGACTGGAAATCAGATCACATGTGAACGTCTTCCAGATGATATATATTACTCTGATAGTCAACCATGCACTTATCACGGAGAGAAACCTGATGGATAATGGAGCTGTGGACCAGGGTGGTTCAGCATCCTGGGCTGAAGTTTTTCATGTAGATGGCATGAAGCTCCACCAGGAGTATACACCAGGTGACTCAAGGAATCGAGGCATTCCATCTAGTAGATGAGATCTTCCGTCGGGCTACCAAGTGGTGTACTATAAGTGTGGAAAAAATAGGAATAAGAAGCCTCAGTGCCTGAGAGAACTAGTGGAGTGCCGATCATGTGGTATGATGGGTCATCTGGAGCGTTTCTGCAAGGTTCTTCTTGCATCGTCTAGTGAAGGAGGATTAGTGCTTAATCTCATTACAAATGTCTTTCCAGAAGACTTTTCCAGTTTGCCTCCATAGCAAGAGGTAGACTTTTCAATCGAGCTTCTTCCAGGAGCGACGCTGGTGTCCATTCATACCTACAGGATGACTACACCTGAGTTTCAGGAGCTCAAGAAACAATTGGAGGAGTTTTAGGAAAAGGGTTTCATCATACCCAGTACTTCTCCTTAGGGTTCTCCCATTCTTTTTGCGAAGAAGGAGGATGGTACTTTATGGCACTGTGTGTATTATCATAATATAAACTAGTTGAGGATCAAGAACTAATATCCATTACCACAGATAGATGATTGAGGACCCAGAGTGTTCTTGAAGGTAGACCTGAGATCCAGCTACCATCAGTTGAATGTCAGACCATCTAATATACCTCGTACAGGCTTCCAGAGTAGGTACATTCTATATGAGTATTTGGTTATTTCGTTCGGTCTCATGAAGACGCCATCAGTTTTCATGGTGCTGATGAACAGATTTTTCAATCCTTACTTGGATTATATCATTGTTATTTTCATTGAATACATCTTTGGGTACTCTCACACTCGAAATTACCATGATACCCATCTTGAGATTGTTTTGAGTACACTAAGGGAGCATCAGTTATATGTTGTGCTCTCAAAGTGCCAATTTGGATGGATGAGATTCATTTCATGGGTCATGTTATCTCAGAGACAGGAGTATCAGTAGACCCAGATATGGTGAGAGCAGTAGTTACCTGGGAGAAGCGGAAGAATGTATTTGAGGTATGAAGTTTTTTATTGTTGGATGGTTATTACTGGAGGTTTATACAGGACTTCTCACACATAGCAGCACCACTACCAAGCTTGACTACGATAGGGGTGAAGTATTTTTGTTCTGAAACCTGCGATTCTGCCTTTCAGGTGCTAAATGGGATATTGACTTTAGCACCGATTCTAGTGTTTCCGGAGCCAGGAAAGAGTTATACAATTTTCTATGATGCATCTGGAATCGGGATCAGAGAAGTGCTTATGCAAGAAGATCATTTTGTTGAATATGGATCTCAGCAGTTGAGGCCGCATGAGAGAAACTATCCTACGCACGACCTGGAGTTTGCTGCAGATGTTCATGCTTTACATTGCTGGAGACAATATTTCATGTTATAGAATTTTGTTGTATATAATTGCCACAAGATCTTCAAGTATATCTTCACACAGCAAGACGTGAATCTGAGACAACAGAGGTGGGTTGAGTACCTACAGACTTTCAATATTGAGTTTACATATACACCTGGGAAAGGAAACTCTATGGTAGAAGCCATGAGCAGGAGGGAACATATACAGGGAGTTCAGGAGTCTAGATGGGAGTGGTAGCTGATTGTTATGTTCTCTTCGATGCATTTGGAGGTACATGATAGACAGGGTCAGATTTTTCATTCTTGTGTAGCTATTACATATACCCTTCATGACTGAGTTCGAATGAGGCATCTATCAGACTCTGAAGGCCTAGTCCTATGGGGAACCATGTTAGGAGGGGACCCTCTTCCCAGATGAACCATAGGCAAGGATGAAATCTTGAATTTCCAAGGACGCGTATGGGTGACAGCAGATATACGCGTGGAGCTGATGCACGACTTTCATTCCTTAGTTTCGGTAGTTCATCTTGGCGACACCAAGATGTTTCATGATCTACACTGCCATTATTGGTCTCTAGGTATGAATATAGATGTTGCTGGTATTGTTAGGATATGTTGTACCTGTTAGTAGGTGAAGGTCGAGCACCAATGACCAGCAGGGCTTTTACAGTAGCTACAAATTCCCAAGTGGACGTGGAATGATGTCGCGATGGACTTTGTGATACGGTTACCGAGATCGCCTCGAGGGAATGAAGTAGTATCAGTTGTCATTGATAGGATCACGAATGATTCTCAATTCATGCCAATTTAAGAGACCTTCCGTGTCGATGATCATGGATGGTTTTGCATCCGTGAGATTGCATGCTTGAATGGGGTTCCGAGTACTATCATTTCAGATAGGGACACCCACTTTACGTCAGATTTATGGCAAGGGCTACAGAGGTATTTGGGTACAGAGGTACTTCTGCGTACATCTTAGCAACCTCAAAAATATGTCCAGTCAGAGTGAAAAATATAGGTGCTTGAGGGCATTCATTGAGAATGTGTCCATGATTTTGGAGGTTAATGGGAGAAACATATACCTCTAGTGGATTTTTCCCATAATAAAAGTTTTCAAGGAACTATTCAGATGGCATCTTACAACGATTTGTATGGTAGGCCGTGTCGATCACCAATGTGTTGGATGGAGGTAGGATAGGCTGCTATACTCGGACCTCGTCATGTTCAAGAGACCACGGAACATGTGGAGTTCATTCGGAAAAGGATGGCTACTGCACAGTCTTGGTAGAAATCATATGCTGATCAGTGGAGACATCCTTTGTAGTTCAAGGTTGGAGATCAGTTTTTCCTACGTGTTATCCCAAGGTTGGGACACAAGAGGATCAGGAGACAGGGATTCTTTCACCGAGATACGTCAGTCCGTATGATATTCTGGAGAGAGTCGGGAAATTTGATTATAGGTTGCAGTTACCTCAGAGGTACCAGTCTATGCACGATGTCTTCCTTGTTTCTCAAATATGATGCTTTTTCTCAGACCCATATCGTGTCATTCATCCCGAGGAGGTTGAGCTGGAGTAGGATTCGTTGTTCAAGGATCATCCTATAAGTATTTTTGATTTTAGTGTAAATGTACTCTGTGGCCGATCTATCCCTCTGGTACGGGTGCTATGGAAGCACGACCATGTGTAGAACGAGACTTAGGAGAGGGAAGCCGATATGTGATCACAGTGGCCAGAGTTGTTTGAGGTTTCTTCTTTTCCACCTTGTTAAGGAAATTCTGGGTCAAATTTATTTAAGGGGTGATTTTTTATGAACATGGATCTTCTTTTCATGTATGTTTTTCATTTTCTGGTCATTTTTTGGGGAAAAGATGTGAATCTGGAAATTTTCTATGTACACTTCATGTACATTATAAGTACACGCCGTGTACTTTGATTCCGCATGAGGTCATGTGTTGGCTGTGTCCGGGCCACACACATGGTGTGTAGGGTTGATTTGGAGGCCTCTCAATGCATTGTACGGAAAAGGCGAGTACACGCTATGTACCCAATAAGTACACTCCACGTACATTTGTTTTTATTTCATTAAACGAACCGGGGTCACGTCTAATCTTTATTTATGTCTTCTTAAATGCCTAATTACATTGAGAGAATATGAGGAGGTTTAATATACTCCATGGTGGTGATCCGTCATCAGGTATCTGAATCGAACGTCGTCAGTTGTAATAGATTCACAGCGGTGTGTTCTTGGTTCTTCCTTGGCCACGTTTCGTGATTCCTATTCTTATAAGAGTTATCTAAGGTTGAACTTTTTTGACGGTTTTTCCGATCTTATCTGTTTTAGGAGGATTCACAGGACAGGGTTCATGTATATTGATCTCCTAGCATTGAAGTAAGTCGTATGTTTCCCTACGTTTAATGTCTTTGAGTTTTTGTGCAAAAAGTGTCAGATTCCCTTGTATCGGGTATCTTGGGTTAAGGTTTTGATCTTGTATTTATTTTCTGCCTAAGATTTCATGTATTCTTGAGTTTATTAGATTATTAATGATTTCTTGTTAGCATGTTTGATGATCACCCCATGGGTATTTCCATTGTTTTGACAAGTTACCTCCATTTGGACTAAGATGTATGTGAGTTATACTATGTTTCATTGATTTCCTGCCTTGAGATAATTGATTTCATGTATTTCCTACTGTTTAAATGTTTTTATTTAATTTTACCTTTAGCCAAGTAGTTTTTGAACTTACTTAAGGCTACTAACAGTCGATTACGCACGACTAGACTGCTCTGGGTTGTGTGAACCTAGTGCAGTAGACTAAAGAGGGGATTTCCAATTAAGGGATTATCTAGAGAGTCTGTTATAAATTAGTATCATTTGCAGGACCTATAGGAATTGGAATTTTTGCTTCCTCAGAGTGTCCTTAAATACGTATCAAGTCTATAAGGGGAATTAGACATAAGTGCATCCTCAGACAGTCTATACCTATCATTGCAAGACCATAAGGGAATTGACGGTGAGTGCTTCCCAGAGTGTCTATGCCTTTATATGATTACATGACAATAGGGGTCTGCCAGAATGATCCACCCAGAGAGTCAGTGTGAATATTGATTGGTTGGTTGTGACGAGTCCACCATGTTAAAGAACAAGCTTGTGTTTTGTACTTATTTTATTTAGGACGTCTGTTGAGATACCAGTTGTGTTACTTTCAATGCATTGGGAATATAGATATGTTGCTAGATTCCTTGGGTGATAATTAAATGACTAATTTAAATTACTAAAGAAATCTGAATGGAGACCTGTATAATTGTTTACTTAGTGTAATCATGTTTCTCTACTGCATTTATTTCATTTTCTTTTGCTATATTTCTCACTGACAGTAGGGCATAGATATTGTGGTGATTTCCTCTAAGGATTAGTCTCACAACCTGTTTGTGTATCACCCCAAGCATCTATGGTGCACTTCTCTTTGAATAATGTGATAGAGTGTGTTGTATGCAACACCGAGTTCTAACACACCATAACCAATCAAACTAGCTGTTATGAATAGTAATGCCTACTTTTTGAAAATATATATATTTTATATTTCAAAATAGACTTCATTTTTGGATTTGGAATATCGAATTTATCCTAAGGTGAAATTTTTGTACGTTTTGGATAACTATAATATTTTGATGAATAGTGAAAATTATTAAATTTTAATTAAAAACAACATTTTTAATCAAAATAATAAATATTGAAAAATTATTAATTTGAGTGGTTTTAGAGTATATTTAGAATATATATTTTCCATTTAATAAAATTTTGGTCATTGGACATAATTTTACAATTAAACCGGACATAAACAAGCGTCAATATTTTGATAGTTATTATCTCTTAAAAATACGCCTTTTTGTTTTAACAACTAGAATTAATTTTAAAATAATTTCTCCTACTTCTCTGTTTTGAATTTTGAAAAATGGATTCCATATTTGCAATCAGGATGTTCAAATTGTGTAAATAGGTAACTTTTATTTTTAGACATTTTGAATAATTATTTCGGTAAATATTTTATTTACCATGGTTAAGGGTAAATCCGGTAAATAAGGGTTAACAAAATAATATTATAATAATACTGAATTACCATAAAACGTGTCCTAGACTTATCGGTTGATACATGTTCGACCATAGGCATCTATGGGTCGATTTTAGGACCCCATGGAGCCACTTGTAGGTGATAGGGACACTTTATTTTAATTAAGTTAATGTAAGTACAAAAATGACATAAGCATATATCTTTTAGAAAAACAATTTTTTACATAGGGTTATATATGTTTTCTTTTAGACTATAAATATTAATTAGAAATATAAAATGATTTCCTACATAATGATATTTTATTTATATTTTTTAGACTTTAAATAATTTAATTTATTTATGACACAATTATGATTTAGTAATTACCATAATATTGACAAATTAATATAATTGATATTATAAATACCCAAATAAATATAATTTGAGAGTTTTAGTGAATTACACTAATTTTCCAGGATACTATTACATATTAGGATTGATTTAATGGACTTTCTTCGAAGTAATAATTTTGTTATGAGTTTCAAAAAAATCAACTATTGAATAGTGTCAAAATTGACATAAAAGTGTTTTTAAAACAAATATTATATTATTAATTGATATTAAATTCTAAAAAATTTAAGGATCGGCCAGGAGACTTATATCATTATAGGTGTATAATTAATAGGCCATTTGGGGGTTTCTTGGATTTATATAGTATGTTTATTAACCATATAAAAAAAATACATAGAGACATTGTAAAAGTGAAACTAATTAACTTAGAGTTAATACTTAAATATAAGTTTAATATAAGTACACAAACCTATATAAATTCTACTTGTTGAGTGGTTTTAGACCCATAACCACCTTAACATTTAAATAATAAACTTTGGAGCCACTAAATACTGAATATGAATTTATTATAAATTAATATTTCTAACTTTTCAAAAGGTGCCCATCACCCCTCTTATAAAAGGGAACTCCCCCTTCTCATTACTTCACACCTTAAAAGCCTTTTGGATTAGTCAAACTCTGCCCAAATACTCTCTCAAATTCCATCAATACAACCTAGAGGCCTTAGTTTGATCAGAAATCTAACCTAAGGATCCCTTTTGATCAAATCAAAAGGAAGAACCCGAAGAAGAGGTAATGATTTCACCACCCTTTTCCAAGTTCCTTTCTTCTTCCAAATCATCTTCCTTTTTTATTACCATTATAAAATAATAACTCCAGTATCATATATATACTATGATGTTATTATAAATATGGTACAACCATATTCAGTATTCTATCCACCCTTTGAATAACATGTCACCATACGTGCGTATGTAGGGCTTACCGTCTCCACGCCGTGGTGAATTGTTATTCAATATATTATTATTTGGATGGGTATAATAATGATGTGTAACTCATGTAAATAATAAATATAACATGTTAATTATTCTGTATATTTGATATACCATCCATTTATATATTATTTTAATATCAAAATAATGATATTGTCGCTCGTGCGTACGTATGGACTACCGTCTCCACAAACGCGATGAGATTCATTCTCCATCGTATCCCTTCAAGTATAATTATCATTTGATGATTTCAAAATAATGTTTAAGGACTTGATATAATTATTTATATGAATAATATACACCCTATCCATGACAAACATGGCTTATGTAACAAAACATATAAAAGAAAACGAGTAAGTTAACACCCGAAACAACGATAATAGTAAGATATTATTAAAAAATCAATGATAAAAGGTCATATATTTTATCATATTAATGTATATGAATCTTTTATAATTTAATAACAATTATTTCACCATTATACAGGAGGTTAACCTACCCTAACCAAGGAAAAGTACAAGGTAAGGTTTTATTTCACAATCTCTTCATTATCCGAGGTTGTTTATACGTAATAATCTACTAGGATCTCTTTATCATCCACATCCATGTTTCTTAAAAATTTATTTAAAAACATTTTTACTATTTACAAGAATATGTGTTAAAGTCATTTATACCCTTGTTTGACTTTTTATAAGTGGTTTATAAAGGAATCATTCTGTCGTTTTCCAAACAAGGTGCTTTTATCCTTTTCGACAGAATTAATGTAAGAATGTTTTTTTAACTTATACGGCAGGTGAAGCCATATTCCACCATTATAAAATCGTCGAAGCTTCCCTTACAAGCTTATAAGACTATTTTCAATGAAATTGTTTTATTTCATAAATATAATACTCATAAATGATTTCAAAATAGAAAGGTATATTTCTCTAAAAAGGGTTTTGATTTCATCTATGTCAACATCTTTTGATGGATTTTACGCTTATTTGATGTTGATTTATTATGATACAAAACTTCTATATTGTATTGAAGGTTTTGTGGTATGTTTGACTGTGGATGTGCTATTTTTATACCGTTCAAAGTTTATGGTGAAAGTGTTGACATTTCGTATGACAGTTTTAATACGAATGTTTGTGTTATGTTTAAACCATCTCATATGAGAATGCAGTGGACTTAATATGTGATGGGTGGATCCCTCTATAGCTCCTCGATGCATTGGTAGGTCTCATGAGACAAACTAGTGTCTTGGCACAAGGCCTTGACAAAATCTTATTTGTAGTCTTTCCACGAGGCCTTTGCTATGTGGTTATGATAGTCTGGCATTACGTATTCCATCATTATGAAAGTGGTTATTGATATTGCATTTGATTATTCAATTAGTAGAATATACATGTGAATAAGTAAATGGAATTATTTCATTTTATTTTTTCCATACTATGTAGAAGTTAATGTTTAAAGGCTTTTGCCTTAAATGTTTATTCTTATTTATGAAAGTTCCCGCTATATTGTTATCCTTACTAGGCATTTGAGCTCACCCTTTTATATGTTTTATTTTTCCTAGGAAGTGAAGAAGTAAATTATTAATGACCTACAGGAATATTATGTGGGGATATGTGTGTGGAATATGGAGACAATATGTTGCTGTAGTAGATTTTCACTATATGATGTAATGTAAGACTTATAAATATATCTAGTGTTTTCAAGGCTACTAAACCAATCGGTCTTTCGAGATTTGATCCTTCTTGTGATCATGCCAATGTTATGTAATAATGCACTGACTCTAGGTAACTAGGTTTGGGGAGTTATAGTTTGGGTCCTTCTTTTCAGTCCAAATAGGTTATATGGTTGCATGTGTGTATAGGGATTGTGGCCCTTCTTCATTGGGTACTTGACTGCTGGTTGGAGCAGGAGAGCATAAGACCAAGCCTAGGCTTGCGATGATGCGGTAGTTGTTTTTTACATTTAGTACTATAATCTCAGTTGCATTTCAGCACGTTGTTGTGTTTTCTTATTTTCTTAGAATTTTGTACCTATTGCATCATTTCATCAATATTATATTATACATTTCATCCGCTGTTTAGTTTCAGTTATTGTTTTTTGTTTACTGCTTCTTCTATTGTTTGTTTTTTCTTTTTCATTGTATACCTTACCAAATGAGGGAATAGTTTCCCCAATGAGTACACAAGGCCCTCGCTGCCAGTCGGCAGTGTCTGGAATTTGGGGAAATACGTTTGAGGACATATGGAGAATATGGTACGTGGAACCAGTTGAGTGGCTCCGAATTCAGGTTGTTACACATATCTTCAAGCCTCTAACAGTCACTCCCACACTCCTCAATGATTTAGGGTGGCACAACATGAGGAAACTGACTACTATACTCAACGCATTAAGATATCCATAGGACAAGCACCTGATTAATTTTATAATGGTTAGAAGCACATCATTTTCTTTAGATGATGTACAATGGTACTGGTGTCTCTACAGGAGGATGTTATGATGTAGTTCCATACGTCCCCTCTAGCAGTACATCATGGTGTGGTGAAGATGTATCAGGACCTCCAGCATCAATACTGGTGGAAATGGATGAAGAAAGTAGTGGAAGATTCGTATCAAGATGTCTCACTTGATTTCAAGTGAAGACTGCACAGAGTTGGCAGAAGTCTTACTCCAACTGGATATGGATACACTTAGAGTTATATGAGGGGGAACATCTATTCTTGCAAATATCTCCTCAATGGGGACTATAGAGTTTTGACCAAGGCAACATGTTATCACCAAGGATTATCAAACAATTTCTTAAACTTCTGAGGATTGGAAAGGTGGCATACTGCTTGGCACTACCTCGATGATTGGAGTGGGTGGAAGACATATTCCAAGTATCCCAACTAAGGAGATACGTGCATGACCCTTCTCTAGTCATCTCCCATGGATAGATGGACATAGAAGATGGGTCGATGTTTAAAGAGGTTTCAGCAGTGATTGAGAATTGACAGGAGTTGGTCCTTCATGGTCAGTTGATACCTCTGGAGCGCATTCGCTGGTAGCATGATAACCTCCATTAGAGCACATGGGAGTGGGAGGCTCATATCCATGCTCGGTACCCCCATTTGATTCGTTATTCTATTTGGTGGATTTTAGGGACATAAATCCATATGGTGGGGAGAATGTAATGTCCCAGAAATTCCGTATAATATTTTTTATTTGTATGTAATTATCTTGACATCGGGAAATCTGACGGCGTGTGATTTCTATCCCTGAAGTGCCCAGAATTGTCCATCAATGTTTTTTTAAACATTAAATATTATGTGTAATAATTTTTCATAAATATGGGGAATAAAACAGAATGGATTCATAAATAAAAATCAACGGTCATCATTGCATTCAATATGAATAATTTACCCTTGGCGCCACTTATGTTCAGTCGGCGCATTCCTCCTATGAGGAATCCCAAATATGGAATAACCTTAAATTAAATAAGTAAATAAATTATTATAACTCAATAACGGTATAATGGATTAAAAATCTGAGACCACCGCTGGACTCATGAGGGTATATGTTTATTATAAATATAATAGCATTAGCCGGTGTGTACCACCAGTTAATGTAAGATTTTGCCTGTAAATAAAATAATTAAATGAAAATTATATTATTATAAAGTTAATAACATTTTAATGGTGACTTGGATAGGAAATACAAGAGTATTGTTGGGTTCATTGGGATGCGTTTCACAAAGGAAGAGCATAACCTCGACTGGCACAGATTTGAGGGTGAATATTATTAATTTTACAAACATTTTTTTCATGTACGTTCAGTAAACGTGAGAGCGGTGTTTTGAAACCTTTTAACCATTGATCAGATTATAAATGTGAGGGCACCGTTGTATATATAGTGCCGAGATTCTCTTAAGGGATGATTTAAAGTGACTGTAATAGTTCGAAGAGAAGAATTTTTTTTTCTTTTAAAAGATAATGAAAATAAATAATCTCGATATTTTATTTCTTTTCCACCAGTGGAAAATCGGTCATTTTGGGCTAGCTGTAAGTCATGACATTAAATGGATTGACCCTTCAAATACTATGTAACAAATTTTTTTAAATTTTGGAAGGTTCCTCTTAAATGTATCTTTATAAATTCAATTATCATTATATACCCTCCCCCTATCCTATTTATATGGAGCATGGGGGATGAATTGGAATGAACTCACAATGACAAGTAACTCTGGTAATGTGCAGAAATGCTGAGAATTTGGAGGACACAACCAGTTCTAGTGGGAAATGAAGAGCGACCCCGAAACATGAACCGAAGACCAAAGATTGAGTGGAATCCTTGGAAGCTTGTTTTAGGTATGAAGAATTCCGACATTGACTCCAATGCAGACTCTCTCCAATAAACATGAGGTAGCATGATTATATGTTTATTATTTTAATTGATTTTATCATACCCGTTCGTAAATAACATGAAAAATGTGGGTCAAACAACTAACGGGTAAACCCGTGATTGATTCGTCGTTGCGGTATGTTATTGCAGGGAATCATGTGTGGTTTATCTGGTTGTTTCATTCAATTGTTATTAAACCCTAAACCCACTTCATGTTATGAGCTAATGTAGAGGGAACATACCTAATGATCTAGGCCGAACTATATGCTATATTTTTTTATATATTTTTTCATCCATAGAATAATGACAGCACAATGATACATATCAGTTGTGTGGTGTATAGCGCGTCAATGCACAAATATAAAGGTGTCCGCGACACAACCCCATGGGGTTCATCAGAGCGGCCACCATTAGATGGCCATGGAGGAGGTGTGGCATGCCACACTCTGACAACGAACCAGAAGGGTCATGACTCATCAGTCGTAGGGACCGGATGAGTAGTTCTCTGACATGCTGGCTACCCGCGATGGTGCCGGTGGAGCGGAGGTGGGGTGTGCCCACACCGACCCACCCATGCGGCAGCAAGGCTGTAGCCTGTGTTGGCTGCAGTGGGAGCAAGGGGCCGCCAGATCGACTAGAATTTGGGGTTATGGCACACACCAGCATCACGCCTGACAGAAAAGCTGCGGCTCGTAGGTCGTCGCACGGAGGAACTGTGGCCCACGTTGTGGTCAACTACACTAGGATGACCCTTTGACGTGGCTTTGTGCCATGTCATCCCTACCCAGACGTACAGTGTCTGGGTATCCCCAGTGTCCCGTACCGCTAGGTAGATGGAACCACTAGGTCAGTCCATCGGACTGGCTCGCCGCTCAGCGGGCCGACCCCATGGCCTAGTCGGGTTGGGCAAGACCTAGCGGGCCGGGTCGACCAGAGTCAACTGGGTTTGGCCCATTCCCAATTGAGTAGGGCAAGTCAAACCCAGGTGGACTGGACCAAGACCCAATACTACCCATGAACACTAAAAAGGCCTTCTCTTGAGAACCATACATCCCTTTGAAGAACCATCAGCACTGTTGGGATCCATGGAGTGACATTTCCCTTTTGATTTACTCTATGAGTTTTTTTGACAAATATGGATTATGTATGGGTTGGATCGCACCCAAATCATACAGGGCCCTAGACATTGAAATTCCAATAATTCATAGACCTGTCCTCCGATTGACAAGCCATATATTGGTTTTGGAACCATTATGACATGGAGAAACATCAGGTTACTTCCTTTTAAGTCTATGTAAAAATTATAATATGATTAATGGTGTTATGAACCGTTCTCCCAAGCGTGCTACATACAGAACCCTACAGATGGCTGAGACCAGGAGACTGCTTAATGATGACCCAGGGGAAGGAGATCTCTGTGAACTAGCAAGACCAGTGTGGGAAGAGGCTCTATGTGACCTAGCATGCCACAGAACACATCTGGTATGTGTACCACAATAGTTCATGGTTAGTGGAATGTGGCTCTATGTGACAGAGCCGGAACACTGTACTCGATAGAGGAGGATTTCTCCATCAGTTGAGGATTTAGAGTTTTGTGAGTAATGATACTATGGTTACTACCCTAGAATATACCTTTTAGTGACCTCCATGGATATCACGATGTGGCGTGTGGCTTGAGGAGCAGCTCTCCCAAGAAGACTGTGTATGGAACCCTATGGTTGGTTGACACATGAAGACTGCTTGACGATTGTCCCAGTGGGAAGAGGCTCTGTGTGACCCAGTAGGCTCGCGGTGCGTAGCAGATCCATGTGACCCGGAAGACCCATGTCGCTCGATAGTTGGAGTACCACATTTCAATCATCATGGGAAGTGGCTCTATGTGACCCTGCATGCCCACCATGGGTAGTGACTCTGTGTGAGCCATCATGCCCATGGTACCCATTCGGGATGCATACCACAACAGTTCAAGGTTAGTGGGAAGTGGCTCTATGTGAACTGGCAGACCCTCTGAACTTGATAGAGGGGGATTTCTCTAGCAATAGAGGAGTTCGATGATGAGATAACACTTATACCCATGACATAATGTGATCCCTGGTGTGATTTGACTTGTGCTGTATACTTTTACCTTCGTGGTGTAACTGTGTGGTAATTCTACCTATGTGGTGTTACCTATGTGGTACATAAAACATTATTTTGTTACCATAGTGTTATTATTTCCTCATGTATGCGATGAGTTTATCTTGAAAACATAGGTATATGTATGGGCATATACCTATGTAGAGTCGATGCCTTTATTTGTAGTATTTTCTTTGTGGACTATATTAGACCCACAAGGGTCTCGGAGTCCCTATTGAGTATCATCATACCCACCCCTACACAGGTTTCACCCGCACCTTGTTGTGTCTTTATCAGACTATAGCATCCCACCTTTTTATAACATAAACATTCATTACATTACACAAAACTAAGGATCTTTAAGGTTTAGTGTCTTGGAAACCAGGAACATAATACATGAAAACAACATAAAACAATATTCTTCAAAACTTGAAAGGCATATCCTTATGTTCATCCTAGGTTCATTACTTCATCTCATAACCAGGGGACATACATCAAAACAAAGGGTGAGAAGAAGGCCCATTATGGGAAACAAGGGAAACATTTAACATGTGAACTTCAGAAACATCAACTATGTCATGAAAATGATCTTTAAGGCATGAGAAATAAATCATTGTGGAATATCATAGAAACAATAACATTTTTCATAACTTTAAGATGTGGCTACATCATTTAACATAGAAAATCAAGAAAATGTCCCCAAGGTCAATCCCCAATGTGTCATTTGAAAATTACCAAGGTTATTCACCAAGATAACGTGAAAATTGTAATCTCTTGTGGTTACATCATTACCCAATGCATTGGAGCGCTATCCGGTCGCACCCTTAAATTTGATTTTATTATCATGTGATACACCTATATCATCATCAATAATTTCATAAATAACCCATATATCATAAAATAAATGGGTTTCATTTCATAATCATAACGTTTTAAAAATTGCTTTAAAGACATGATCATTCCTTCACTTTAAACCCACGGAAGGGGAGAGCGGGTTTCATGTAAGTAAATCCCAGAATATAAAATAGAAAATTTTGGTATATATGTGAATAACCCTATAGAAATACGAGCTTTGAGTATTCAATTAATAACATAAAATAATATTGAGAATAAGTGAGAGGCATTTTGAGACGAAAATTCTGCTGCATAACGGCTACGTTATAGGGTTTTAGAAAACATTGAAAAGAGAGGGGACATGGGTAACCCACTCATAAATGATCCATTAAAATAGTATAGGGGTATAATATATAGGATATGAATCTTGGTAATGAAATTTTATGGACATACCATTTGAAATTAAATATTTGGAAGTAAGACAAAAATATGATTTCTCTTATAAAAATTCAGCAGCCTAACAACGTCACTTATACTTCAATAAAAAAAGAATTGGTGAGATCAAATTGGTTCTCTAATCATATGATCATAATAGATCAGTATGACAGATATATATATCATACCCCAACATAATAAATAGGAACATGAAAGACTTGAAACGAAAATAGAACTTGAAAATGAGAAGGGTGAAAGAATCCCTTAAAAATTCGGCAGCTTAACAGCGCCACTTAAACAATCTTAAAACGAAATGATGAGAGTGGGAGGGGGTCTATCATCATATGAAAATTAAAAGGGAAGTAATATGAATATAAAAGAACATTATACAACATAATAACATGGAGCATAAAAGAAATGTCATAAAAGAGATTACTTGAAAAGAAAGAGAGAGGCTGGATCCCTTACCTTAAAATGTAACTCTTAAAACTCAAAATTTTGGACCTTGAGGGATTGGGGGAACCTTGGGAGGACACCTTGGAAGGTAGGGAGACCGTAAAATCGTTGAGGATGGTTTTGGAGTCGAATGAATGAGAGGAGGGATTGGTATTTACAGGGAAAGTGAGGGGACAAGGCATTAATGTCCAAGGGACACCTTATTAGTGGTTTGGAAAAACCATGGTCTTGCCCATGGTATTTGCCAATGGTATTGGCCACTTGGGACACCTCACACAATAATTCATCCCCTTTAGTCGACCATCACTTAAAATATCCCATTACATCATCATGACACAGTTATGATGTCATTAAACATACTAAAACCCTAAAACTGTATTTTTACTATTCACTGAAAATTCAACTTTCTTAGAAAAATCCCAAAATTTCACATTAACCTAATATCAACGCTATGATTTCCAAAATGAACTCCATTTTATAAAAATAATTTTGTAAATAATTTTATTTTTATATTTAAATAAATAAACTATTCCCCGAAAATTCATTTTTTTTCAGAAAAAACCCCAAAAATTACCTTAACATAATATCGATGCTCTGAGTTCAAAAATGAAATAAATTTTATAAAAATAATTTTCTAAATAATTTTAATTTAATTTTTTTTTAAAAAAACTATTCACGTGAAAAAACTAATACATGAATAATAATTTATGAAACCGTTATTTAACCATTTTATTGAATCACATTCCTAAATCAAGGTGTCTAAATTATATAAAAAGTTTTTTTTAAGTGAGATTACTAATCCATTTGTCACATTACTAATCCTAAGCATAAAATCACTATTCATAATTTACTTTTAATCAAAAAAACAATTATCTTATTAGACTCCAAATTCCATACTGAACACTTTTGCAGAAGACCATTTTTTGAAAAAATCATTACACATCATTATTTATTTAAGGTTTACATAAATATTTTAAAATATCCCATTTTCCAAAATTCATCAATAAAATACATCCTAAAATTATCCAGACATTTGAAAAGTCATAGACATCATCATAGGAAGAAATCCCAATTTTTATTTAAAACAAAGGATTACACATGGCAGTTACGGTCTCTTTACATACCCCCTTATCACACCAGCATAGGACCTTAGTGTAAGGTGTGCTAAATTGAGAGAATCTGAGGGAGGCTTGGCCAACATCGCAGGAGTAGTAATTTCTATCTGTTTGAACTTCTCGCGAAGGGGATACCATTCTAGATTCACACGATAATGTTCGTCTTGGGTTTGGTCCAGAGAAAAGCCCAGTGGTGCTACCTCCTTCCAAAGTTCTGTTAGATGGGCTTCGATTGGTCCAAGACTACTGGGTGAGGCCATCAAATATTCTTTATATAATAATTAACCATGATTACTTTTATTTAGAGACAATAATCAAAACGTTTTGTTTCCAGCGGTCATATTGACCAATGGTCATATAACAGTCAAAACCCAACGATCTCATTTTAATTATACTCATGTTATCAAATGAAAAAGTTTTGTTGAGTATAAAAATTAAATTACACACAAAATTAGGCAACAAGATTTATTCAAAATTTCGGGTTGTTACAATCTTCCCCCCTTAAAAAATTGCGTCCTTGCAATTTTTAAAATTGGGTTTTGAAATTTCATTGAATGTCTCACATTGGAAAAGGAGTCAGTAAAACTATTACTTTAAAATAAATAAATGGATGTACAAAGGTCACCCAATTTAACCCACACTATGATTCCATGCAGGAAAACATGGACATGGAGGAGAAAACAAAGGGTCATGTTCTCAGGGAAAGTGATAGAAAACATGATTCGGAGAAAGTTAACCACGAGAAATTACCAAAATTATGATGTGTGTAAATGGTATTTGATTACCTAGTAGGAAATGTAAACCGACAACGTTTTTTATATTCCTTTTCATAATTTTGAGGAATTCATTTACAAAATAGAACAGAAACATAAAGAAATATTCCTACCTTAAAGTAGAGTTTCATCCTTTAATTAGTCTCTACCAAAACTAATCATTTCTCCAAATGATGAGAATTCAAAAACACTTGGTCTCATCAAAAGCACGAGAATCATCTTCTAGAGAGTCACATAATCCACAAGAGATTAACTATCTATTTCTTCAATCATTAAACATTATCCCAAAAACAGAAAGGGTAAGGCAAAACAACTCATCAAAAAGAAACAATCCCATAGGATTGGAAACTACTTTTAAATATTCAATGCTCCAAGGTACTACCCAAAGTGCATCATGGACCATTCCATAAATAACGGTCCTTAAAATTCATCAGAATAAACCAAACTAAGATTGAAACCCAAATACAAGAAGGATTTGATGACATAGTCTTCCAAAATAAAATTCATTGTTAATCTCCAAACAACATCAACCACAACTAACATCTTATAACAAAAGTTTCTAACCTAAACATATTTTTACCCATGATAGGTTAATCATTCCCATATGTAACCTAAATTACTATAAATCCACCTTAAATTCATTGATTCTTCAAAATATAAGTCAACCTTACTCCTCGATGAAAATAACATAGTAATCTATTAACCTAGATCATATAGGGTCCCCAAAATAGTGAATGTCTTCGAAAATAATAATCATTTTTTAATCCCCTAATCATCTCTGTCATATTAATACGGAAATCGTCACATTTCATATCACATTGGTCATTGGGACATGCTCTTCCATTTCCTGCCATTAACTAAGAAATTAACGTATAATTATGGGGATTAAATACTTTGCCATTAATCATTAAAAATAAACTTTAAGCATGGAAGGATAAAGTTGTATAATGAAGGAATACCCTAACTTGTGATCCCCTAGGTTCAAATCTAGGTTATCCATGAACATATATTCTTATGTGAATTTTTATTTTATTTTATCTTTGTTCCTTTAATAATGGTTCATACTACTCTTATGAAATTACCAAAGCATATCCCCGGGAGTGTCATAACCAAGAGTGCAGCAAGGCCCATTGTCGTGTACCAGTTCCCATTTGAGTCTCACTCAATGCTGTGTTTTTGGGTTTTAACCCTATGTAAATATCTTCCAGAGCCACCTCTACCTGCTCGTATCCAGACATGGATGTATTTTTTTGGAAAGCCCTTACTCAATATTCATCAAATTAGCAGGAATATTCCCTATATTTAAAATTTTATATATAGTTCATCGAAGATTTTTCATATCCAAATTTCCACAAATAACTAAACCATCCTTTTATACCAACTATAGAATCCCGGCTTTTTATAACATAAACGTTTATTACATTACACAAAATTGAGGATCTTTAAGGTTAAGTGTCTTGAAAACCAGGAACATAATACATGAAAACATCATAAATCATTCTTCTTAAACACTAGAAAGGCTTATCTTTAATTTCATCCTAGGTTCATTACTACATCTCATAACCTGGAGACATACATCAAAACAATGGGTGAGCAGAAGTCCTATTAAGGGAAACAAGGGAAACATTTAACATTTGAACTTGAGATACATCATCTATGTCATGAAAAAGCACTTTAAGGAATGAGAAAGAAATCATGTGGAATATAATAATAAATATAACATTTTTCATAACTTTAATATGTGTCTACATAATTTTACATTGAAAATCATGAAAATATCACCATGGTCTATCCCCAAGGTGTCATTTGAAAATTACCAAGGTTATTCACCAAGATATCGTGAAAATTGTAATATCTAGTGGTTACATCATTACCCAATGCATTGGAGCGCTATCAGGGAACACCCTTAAATTTGACTTTATTATCATGTGAGCCACATATATCATCATCAAAAATTTCATAAATAACCCATATAGCATAAAATAAATGGGTTTCATTTAATAATCATGATGTTTTAAAAACTGCTTTAATGACATGATCTTTACATCACTTTAAATCCACAGAAGGGGAGAGCGGGTTTCATGTATGTAAATACCAGAATTTAAAATAGAACATTTTGGTATATATTTGAATACCCCTATAGGAATTAGAGGTTTCAGTATTCACTTAATAACATAAAATAATTTTGAGAAGAAGAGAGAGGCATTTTGAGATGAAAATTCTGCAGCATAACGGCTACGTTATAGGGTTTTAGAAAACATTGAAAAGAGATGGGACATGGGTCACGCACTAATAAATGATCTATAAAAATAGTATAGAGGAAGAATATAAAGGATATTAATCATGGTAATGAAATTTGAAGGACATACCATATGAAATGAAAAACATGGAAGTAAGACAAAAATAAGATTTCTCTTATAAAAATTCAGCAGCCTACCGACGTCACTTATACTTCAATAAAAAAAGAATTAACGAGATAAAATAGGGTCTCTAATAATATGATCATAATAGATCAGTACGATAGATATACAGATCATACCCAAAAATAATAAAATGGAACTTGAAAGACTTTTCATGCATGTAGAACTTTGAAAAATGAGAAGGTTGAAAGAATCCCTTAAAAATTCAGCAGCCAAACGACGTCACTTAAATTCAAACAAAAATGAATTGATTAGATCAAATATGGTCTCTAATCATATGAACATAAAAGTTCAGTATGAGATATATATAGATCATACCCAAACATAATAAAAAGGATATTGAAAGACTTGACATGAAAATAGATTTTGAAAGCGAGAAGAAGAAAGAATCCCTTAAAAATTCGGCAGCGTAACGGCGTCACTTAAACTTCAAAAAAACGAATTGAAGAGATAAAATAGGGTCTCTAATCATATGAACATAAATTATCAGTATGATAGATATATATATCATACCCCAACATAATAAAAATGATCTTTAAATAATTTAAAAAAAATAGAACTAGAAAATGAGAAGGGTGAAAGAATCCCTTAAAAATTCGGCAGCCTAATTATGCCACTTAACTAATCTTAAAACGAAATGATGAGAGAAAGATGGGGTCTCTCATAATATTAACATGAAAATTGAATTAATATTAATATAAAAGAACATTCTCCAAAATAAGAACATTGATCATTAAAGATATGACATAAAAGAGATTACTTGAAAAGAAAGAGAGAGGTCGGATCCCTTACCTTAAAACGTAACTCTTAAAACTAAATGGTTTGGACCTTGAGGGCTTGGGGGAACCTTTGGAGGACTCCATGTGAGGTAAGGAGACTAGAAATTCGTTGAGGATGGTTTCGGAGTCGAATGGATGAGAGGAGGGCTTGGTATTTATAGGGAAAGTGAGGGGACAAGGCATTAAGGCCCAAGGGACACCTCATTAGTGGTTTTGGCAAAACCATGGGCTTTCCCATTATATTTGCCCATGGTATTGGCCACATGAGACTCCTCACACAATAATTCATCCCCTTTAGTCGACCATCACTTAATATATCCCATGAAAGAATCATGACACAGTTATGATGTCATTAAACATACTGAAACCCTAAAATTGTATTTTCACTATTCCCTAAAAATTCAACTTTCTCAGAAAAATCCCAAAATTTCACATTAACCAAATATCAATGCTCTGAATTCAAAATTGAACTCCATTTTATAAAAATAATTTTATACGTATTTATAATAATATTTTTAAATAAATACACTATTCCCCAAAAATTCAATTTTTTCAGAAAAAACACCAAAAATTACCTTCACATAATATCAATGCTCTGAGTTCAAAAATGAAATCCATTTTATAAAAATAATTTTCTAAATATTTTTAATTTATTTTTAATTAAAAAACACTATTCACTTGAATAAACTAATACTTGAATAATATATTATGAAACCATTATTTAACCATTTTATTGAATCATATTACTTAATCAAAGGGTATAAATTAAATTAAAACTCTCTTTAAATGAGATTACTAATCTATTTGGTCACATTACTAATCCTAAGAGTAAAATCAATATTCATAATTTACTATTCATCAAAAATTAAGTTGATCTTATTAGACTCCAAATTCCTTACTGAACATTTTTGCAGAAGACCTTTTTTTGAAAATCATTACACATAATTATTTATTTATGGTTTATAGAAATATTTTAAAATATACTTTCTTCCAAAATTCCTCAATAAAATACATCCTAAAATTATCCGGACATTTGAAAAGTCATAAACATCATCATAGGAAGAAATCCCAATTTTAATTTAAAACAATGGATTAAAAAAGGCAGTTACGGTCTCCTTACATATCCCCTTATCACGCCAGCATAGGACCTAAGTGTAAGGTGTGCTAAGGTGATAGAATCTGAGGGAGGCTCGTCCCACATCACACAAGTAGTAATTTCTATCAGTTTGATCTTCTCGCGAAGGCGATTCCATTCTTGCTTCACACGATGAAGATAGGCCTGATTTTGGTCCAGAGCAAAGCCTAGTGGTTCTACCGCCTTCCCAAGTTCTGTTAGATGGGATTCGATTGGTCCAAGACTACTGGGTGAGGCCATCGAATCTTGTCTCTATAATAATTAACCAAGATTACTTGTATTTGGAGACAATAATCAAAACATTTAGTTTCCAGCAGTGATATTGACCTGTGGTCATATAACAGTCAAAAACCAACAGTCACATTTTAATTATACACATGTTATCAAATGAAACAGTTTTGTTGAGTATAAAAATAAAATAACACACTAAATTAGGAAACAACATTTATTCAAAATTTCGGGTTGTTACACAGAGAACGAGTAGCAGAACTGAGTCTAGAGGGATCCCCAAACATGTGGTAAATGGAGGAACTGAGATGATGTGGAGTGTTTTAGAAACGATATGTAGCTACCCTTCATGTAGGATCCTTGGCGGATGATCTATGAGCTGCTGGTTCTTTTAGTTGTATCTACACATTCCATTTGTACAAGTACTTTATCGTTGGGATTGTATTTACGACCCCTGTACTTTCAACAACAATTTTCATATAGAATTTTACTTCATGGTTACTACTTGTTGTTTATTTGGTTGTGTGTTTGTACTGGATTAAAGTCAATTCCTTCCCATTTTAGTGATACAGCTTTTCGGTGCTAGTCTCCATCCCCTGGCCTATGGGATGTGTGCTTCAGGTAGTCACGACAGAGGCCTTGGGGGACGGGTCGTGACATAAATAATCATTGAAATTTTTCACATCATTATTATTTTGAATTAATTTTTTAATAGAATATGGAGAAAATGATTCAAAATAGTCTATTCTTTTTAAAAAATTTAGATAATTTATCAATTAGTTATTCCCTAAATGATCTGATTTTACACTTAATTTCAATAATTAATTAGAAAAACAATGTGTTTAGAATTGGATTTACAAAAAATCTAGGATCAAAATAATTTAAAACATATGTCTATTAAATGGAATCCATGTCATAATTAATTTAATATTTTTAAATTTTTTCTTTTGGTACCTCTACTACCTCCATGGTATATGTTCTTAATTAGAAAACAACATTGTATAAACATACATAGGGATTGTACAATCATACCTATCTAGTTATCTAACATGTTTTTGTGATCGTATATAGTAATTCTATCACTATAATATTATATTATATAATAATCGGAGTAACTAGTTCATGATTTATCTCATATGTATATCAAACATCAATTTAATCAAATTCAATCTTGCTTCCACTATCATTTTTATGATTTTCCCTATTTATAGAATATGGGCTCATGGAAAACATCACTTTTGTGTATGAGGGATAGTATATCTAATTTGTCATTGTATTCACTGGGATATTAAATTATGATACACTGTGAGGCTCAGGGTTATTATCATTTTCTAAAAGTTTCCATAAAAACACCTCTTTCCCACATATAATTCTATGCAATGGATTTCATTCTATAAAATAAATCACATGTAAAAATATATTTCACGATAGTCTGATACTGATATAGTGTGTATTACAATGTTTTTAATTCATATTCCAAAAATGAAAATGGAGGATGTTACGAGTTACAATGAAACTCATCAATTTTAATAATGTTCTCTTCCTCCTTTTAGAAACATTATTCCACTGTTTTTTGTAAAGAGGATAATATTGAGATAAAATGTCAAATACATGAAATAATTGATGAAATCATTAATAAGATACTATTTACCACTACATGATAAATGTTTCATTATCATTTCATCATTATTATTCTATCATTAATTCTTAGACTCTAATAATTTACCATTGGATACTGACTTATACCTCATTATGTATTCATGAAAATATCATATATGTCACCAGTTGAAGTGGGTTAGTATAAGAATCAAAATATTTATTTTTCTATAATAGGCCTACATAAATATATTTGAAATAATGCAATAATTTTTTTATCATTTCATATATCCATCAAAATGTTTATTTGGTCATTGTAACATTTCCAGATTTTATTATGTTTTTTCTTAAATAAATTTGATCTTTTCTAAATAATATGTTTCTGGAAAAATTTATTTTTTCTTCAATTACAAGAAATATTGATACTAACTTGTGTTATATGCATCACGAAGCCTGTATTCTATTTTAAAAATCCCCGAGTTGTCACAATAATACAAAAAAACTCAATGTGTAGGATTTGTTTCTTTCAAAACTAGTTTTAACTTTCTCTATATGCAACACATAGTTTTAGTAAAAGGTGAAATATAATTGAAATATTAACATTCAATGTAATAGTTATCACCATGCCATTTAATTGAAAGGTATTAATATGAATAATAATATAATAAAAAATGTTTGAAAAATTGTTATAAAATTTATCCTTTTATATCTAATTATTAATAAATAAATTTAATAGGAAATTAAAAATTAATATATTGAGTTTCTAAAAATATAAATTTTAAATGCACAAACAAAATTTATAAAAACAAATTGGAATACATATTTTGAAGAATTTTTTTATGAAATTTATATTATATCTATTCAATGAATATTATTTCATTAATATAATGTTTTTTCTATACATGATATAATAATATATATAATTTTATACATAAAATACAATATTTTTAAAGAAGTTTGGCTGACATTGAAGAGTGATGTTATTTTAAAACGGATTTTTTTTAATTTAATAATTTTTTGAATGTTAATTTATTTTATTAAATATTAATATAATTAATATATTAAGAAATATTTTTCTGTATTTTTCAAAAAAAATTCTTTTTTTAATGAACAATGATAAATAGTTATTTATAATTAAAAACTAATATTTTCATGTTATTTATAAATTTTAAATATATTTAATATTGATTTAAAGTTATATTAGATAATATATATATATATATATATCAATTCTATTAATATCATTTCTGTCAATTTAATATTGAAATTGGATATAAAAACATTGTAAATGTTTTTTCAGTTTCACATTAAAACCACACATTCACATCACTTTTATGGGATTAATATTAAATATATTTTTACAAATTGTATGAATATAATTTGTAAAAATTGATTCTATATTTGTAATGTTAAAAAATTTTAATTCTTGATAATTATATCCAATTTTTTTAATGTAATCATCTTTGAAAATTTTTAAATATAATCACTATTATTACGAGAAAAATGAGTTTACGATGGGACAAATCTTTCATATTGTGGGAAATAATCACCTACAAACATGTCCTAAAACAATTTTATTGAACTATTTAACCTATATAACATATATTATATTGATTGTACCATAAATGTTTCCATGATAAATTGATAAATCATGGATGGAATTCAGTATTTAAAAATAATTATAAGTGTGCCACTTACCTCACTTGTAAAATGAATCATCCTCTCCTCCCATCTCCAAGTATTAAAAATCCATTGGTTTGGCTCATATAATCCCGAATCACATGTAAAATTATATATAATCATCCTATAATCCTAATTTTGGTTATAAATACAACAAATGAATTCTTTAGTTTAGACCAAAGGAGGATTCAGAAACAAGAGGTGAGGTTCATCAAAATGCATTTTTGATTTCATCTTTCATCCCCAACCCAATTATATAATTATTTTAAAATTATTATATAATAAAATAAATAAAATAAATATGTATATATGTTTTTATTATATTTGTATTATCAAAACCAACACAGACTACAATCTAATGGGTTCGGAAATCAACGTTTTCTGTACGACTGACTACTGCAAAATAAACCGATGCCTTTCATTTTTCTTCAACCACCTCTCAAGATTTTTAATAATTATGTATTTAGAGTATATATATGATATATACGAAATATATAATGTTTTTATACTTAAATAATTACTATATCTCAAAAAAATTAGTCTTTCCAATTTTTTGGATTACCAAAACGTCGTTCGGCTATACAGTGGACTACCACTTCGTGATGTAATGTGATTTGTTTACTCATTACATTGAATTTATTAAGTATGTGTTTAAAATAAATAAGTGATATTTATTTCATAATAATCATTATATATTTAATATATATATATATATATATTTCATTCAATCCTTCAAAAATGATAGACAATGTTACTGTGTACGTATGTACTTTAATCTGCACTAACGATATATATTAATTTCATACTAAAAATTTATAAATTAATACAGATAGATTTATAGTGAAAATATACTTTAGTTTTTTCATATAGATAATAGTTGGACTATTGATACCTTGGTATTTTTTATAGGACCAAAAATATTAAAAATCAAGACATATAGTAAAATATGTTATTACCCGAAACGTGACAATAAATTAGATTTTTAATAAATACATAACAATATATGATAAGATAATCTTATATGATACTATATATTTGGATTTTTTTAAATTAGTTGTATTAAAAATATACTATTAAAGACATTTCAATTAGTACAATATAATTCATGACAACGTGTAAGAGATTCATGAATGATATTTTATTTTTGTGAGACATGTACCATGTTGAAAACATATTTATTTTCTATAAAATGTATCCTTCCCGTTAATTAATATTACAATTACAAAACATAAAATTATAATTATATAAATATCTATTTTAGTATCTATATTTCATGGGATTTATGGATGAAATTTTAATAATTCTATAATTTATTGTCTTCTGAATTTTTATTTTTTGAAACAGATGTTATGTTGTTAACCAATATTATTTTATGTGGATTTTATACATTAACATAGAATAAAATTTCATAAAATAATTAATCTGATTTATATTTAATGTTTCATTTAATGATATTACATCATGTGTATTATGAATCAATGTTTTCAGAGTTAATACAATTTCATGTTATAATCTCAACATTTATCCAAATTATTTATTGTTATGCTTTAAATGATAAAATATTCCTCTCCAACTTTCATTAATTCTCATGAATCTCTTCCATATATTTTTATTAAGGATATTTTCATGTAATGTTACCATTATTCCAGTCATTGTACTTACGGAAATTATGGGAATATTTTTATGAAACTCTTACATGAATTCTCTATTCGGTCAGAAATAAGTTTTATTTTCATAAATATTTTCTAAAAAAATTAGTAATATATTTAAATTTTATTTTCACATCATTTAATGGATATATTATTTGATAATTATTTACATTTTAAAACATGAAATAAATTCCTTTCTATGAATCTATTTTATTTCAAAAATCAAATTTGAAAATAAAAGGATTTTGGTAAAGATTTATTTTAATAAAATCAAAATAAGTTATATTCCTAAAGTTATTTAAAATTTTGTAATTCAACATAATTTTCCATTAATAATGAATGATTATTATGTTACGTATAATTTAATGGGGAAACAATCGAGAAAACAAATCTTTTTATTTTTTTGTTTCGTTTACGGTTTAATGGAATGATGCTTATGAAAATCACTTTTTTTCACAGGTTGTTATATAATGATATGATTATGAATCCTATCTCATTTCCACAAGTTAGGATATAATGAAATTTTTTTGACACACTTTTTATTTATTTGGTTGTTATATTATTTTTCATTATGATCTATTTCCACAAGTTAATTGGTGTCAAATCATATTATGGGTGTGGAATATATCTATATCCAATGTATTAGGTAATTTTTTTTATCTCAAGTGGTTGAAAGTGTTTGAACAAAAATATGTTATGAATAAAATAACCATAGTGATTTAATTTATTGTCTTGTTATATTTTATGGTCATTGAAAATACATTCTCTTGATTGGATTTATAATATCATATATCATTTAAACGACAATAAAAAATCCTTACAACTAATAATATATTCATTGACAGTGATCACAATATTATTAAAAATATTTGGTTGTAACAAATACAATTCATGTAGAAAAAGGAATTTATGGCCCTAACCAGTAGGGTCACAACCTATAAATCCCATTTATTAGATATTCTATGGGAGATATCTTAAGTGGGTTTTCCCATGATAAATCATAGTGTGAGATCCAAACACATAAGAATGAGAAAAACTGTTTATGGGAGAAGTTCTAGATTATCATGATCATTACCCAATGAAAGAATATTTAACCACCGCATGAAACTCTCACCATCTCATACCAATCAAGTAGTGAATTATTTGGGTTTTAATATTATGTATATGAACATCCTAATTAAATGAATATATATATTGCATATAATAATGAAAAAAAATTCATTTTATTATAGCTACCTTATATGTGATTTTCATTTTTATACAACCAAACTCTAATTTTCATAGTATGTATTATTGAAATTAAATTATGGAATTTATATTCATGAATAAATAGAGTTTTTTAATAAATTATATTTTAAAAAATAATGTTATAAAATAATATATTTTAAACAGAAATGATCGGATAATTTTTATAAAGTACAATGTAGTATTTTTAATGGGTTGGAAACTATTATTGTCCAAAAAGAACTAATATCTCAATAAATATCAAAAATTATTTTAAAATTGATCATAACCATATTTATATAGTTTTTTGATAAAATAAATATAATTTCTAGATATCCTATAATCTATTTCTAGGTAAAAATTAAATATCTTTTTAAAATATTGTGTGTATTATGAAATCATAATGAACCAAATTTGATTTAATATATTCTATAAGGCTTATATCTGACCAAATATATTCATTAAAGTTAATATAATGTTATTTATGTTAAATTTTATAAATATTTAAATCCTTTGTTAATCCTATGCAGCCTATAATATATATTTTGGATTTAAAATATTTTCATAATGAGAATAACTCACCTCCGACTCACCATGGGAAATATTTTAATAATTTCATCAAATTTCATTAAAAAATAGTTAAAATAACCGCAATTTGGTACACACCATAGGAAAAATAGAAGGAAGGTCATTTTGGTTGTTTTATTTTATAATGTCCAAAACCAATGTTTGGGAAATAATGAATAACACCACTCTATTGTCCAATATAATCCAAATGATGATCCCATTTATCATCACTTGTAATACGTGGATAACATCCTTACTCATACATGACCTCCCCTGAGTTTTCCCAAGGTACCCTCAAGCACTGAAGGGGCTCCCCCAGATCATTTGGAATCACACTTTTATGATAGGCTTTTGTTCATTTTCCTTATTAATCATGTTTGTTTGTTTTTATATAAATTATATTTATAATTAATAATTTTTTAAAATGTATTTCCATATACCTATAACATTGCATTTGATTTCAAATGATGAGATACCCATTTTCAATCATCAATTAATTTTAGGAGTATTTCTTTTATGATGTTATTGTTATGAAATTTTATAACTACTTTTTAGGCCAAAATAGTTGTGTAGTAAATATAATACCTACTTTCTCTTAGGGGTGTTAAATATTATGATAATATAAATTATTTATTGGGTAATTATATGTTTTTACTCCACACTCATTGGTCATGGAATAAAATTTAATGAAAATTTATTTTATGTTTTATAATAAATTTGTCACACATAAGCATGAGAATGATATGAAAGTGACATATGAGACAAGAATTATATATTGATCCAATAAATTTGGTGATTTTTCACTCTAATGATACATCATGAAATTGATTTCAATGGGAGCATGATATATCATGAATTTTTTTCCATCACGATGTTTTGGTAGTTGGCCTTGACCTATGATTATGATGTAATGTTTTATGTTGATGTAACATTTCTCATGTTTCCATTTTGTTATCATTATGTACCACATTTTATTATACATATTTATGATTCTAAAAACATTTATCCCCCATTGATTTTTATATTTTATTTTTTATATTTTATTTACTAATGATATTCCTTAATAATTTTCATACTAGGATACATTTCTCTCCCATTCCTTATGTTTATACCCAAGTTATCTTATTTACTATTATGTACAAAGGAATATTATAACCATGATAAATAATTTCTCAAGAAATATGTTGTATTCCCAATTTTATATTGTTATGTCAGGTACATAACACAAAAATAAAAAAATATATCTTAATCAGCTGTTTTTTATTAAGTGGAATGATCTATAATAACTCATGAATTAATTGGTAAGAATGTAACAACATGTCATTGTTAGTATCAAAGAAAAAGTATAGATACTTTTATGTTTAGGATTTCAAACCAATATATAAAGACATTAATATAGTAATATTTATATTAATACATTATTATTTTTTGGTAATGATAATTCATGTATCATATCAATGAAATACATACCTATTTGGATTCTACAAGTGGATGTGGCTCTGTAATAGATGTATGTTGAGGTAATACCGGAAAACACAACATTTAATCTCGAAATGACAATATGATGGTAGTGGACATCATGCCCTATTTCACACCTTTTTTCACACTCTGAGGGGGTATTCTTTGGTAAAGTCACACTCTTGTTATAAACCATTATTGAGGAAAACAATTGACATACGTATATATGTTAAAAAATGGGTCATGGATGACATAGATTCATGACAATGAATTCGTATGATTATAAAAGAATGTAATTTATAATTTATACCTTCAATTTCATTATATTCTCATATATGAATTTAGTAGTTTATGAATAATCATTAAAAATTATTTCTTTATTATATCAAATATTGAGAAATAAATGAAACCAATTGTAATGGCCCAAACCTCTTCTGTCCATTACATTGTAAAAATATGGTGTTTGAGGTGCTCTGGGAGGTCAAAGTGACTTATCCCTAATTAATTTCTAAATTTTAACTTATGTGAATAGTTCCATCAGTGAACAGTTCTATCGTTAACCTCTATCAGTAACCTCTATCAGTAACTTATAACGGTAGGTGTACAGTGCCAACGGTGAGGTATGTGAACATTTCCAATGGTAGGTGTACAGTGCCAACATTGAGCTTCTAACAGCAGACTTCTAACAACAGACTTCAAACTATGGACTTCTAACAGTTGACTTCTAATTGCAGACTTCTAACAGAGGACATGTAACATCAGAATTCTAATAGATAACTTCTAATAACATACTTCTAACAGCAGACCTTTGACAAGGTACTTCTAACAGAGGACATCTAACAGCGGACTTCTAACAACGGGCATCTAATAGATGACTTCTAATAGCTGACTTCTAATAGTGGACGTCTAACAGTTGGCTTCTAACAGCGGACATCTAATAGCGGGCTTCTAACTGGGGACTTCTAACACTGGACTTCTAGCAGGTGACTTCAAACATCAGACATCTAACAGGGACTTCTAACAGCGGACTTCTAACAGCGGACTTCTAACAGCGGTCTTCTATCAGTGGACTTATAACAATGGACTTCTAATAGGGGACATCAAACAAAGGATTTATAAAAGTGGACATCTAACTGTGGACTTCTAACAGCGGACATCTAACAGCACACTTCTAACAGTGGACTTTTAACAGTGTTTCCATCTTCCTATAGTTTCACCTCTTCAATATTTCATTTAACGTAAAATGTATTTAAAGGCTCATTTTAATGGATCTGAGGCCGATTCAATGGCCATAAATCCTATATTAATTATTCCTATGGCATGGGATGTTTTTTCTTAGTCAAACCGCGTGGGTTAATGCGATTCTATTATAATGGGGAATTAAGTGTTTCTTAAATTGTTTCCCCATTAAATCTTCAAATGGGATAAGATATCATTCTCCCTTGTTCTTCCTCTATGTTCCTAGTTATGATATGCTAGATCATTTCAATCCATCTATGATTCAAATGGGGGTTTTCATTGTGTTTGATTGGTGCTATCGTACTGTGTCAACCTCAGGTGGATGCAGTTGTCGCGAGAATAAGATCGTGACCTGTTGTGTGGATAAAGAACGTGAGGAACTGTTTGAGGTAGTCGATTTGTTTATTCTCTTTTCTTCCATGTGCAACATTATTGTTAGCATGTTTAATCCCACTAGATGGAAATGGAATTGACATAATAAATATTTTAACCAGATAAATAAATTTATATCGGATATATGTTATTTCCTCTTGTTTTTCTAGATAGTGTGATATCTATGCTTTCTTTGATTAGTTGTTGGTTCTTGATGGAAATCTTTAATGAACATAAATTGGGATAAATTGATATTTGTTTGGATAAAGATAAAGAGGCAGGTAAATGAATTTGGTTCTAGTTGTAATTTTTTGTTAATAAATGTTGCGTAGTAAGCATGTTTAGCTATTTTTGATAGCCTTATGATTAGATTTCCCGAATTTGGAACCTACGAATAAAAAATATGTTAATTCAATATGGATTATTGAACTGAGTGTTTGATAATTTCATAAGGGGTCCTGAGTTACCCTCTTGATTGTTAATGGGCCTGGAGTCCAATTAATGTGGTGTATGTTTTCCTTTTTCTTGTGATGTGATGTGAGCCAGGATGGGTATTTTTATTTGTGGGGACACAGAGGCCCTTTTGGTTATGACATTAGATGACGCCTAGAGTGGCGATATGCATCAGTTTATTTATGTGGGTGTCAGGGAGGACACCAAGGATGATGGAATGGGATCGATGTGATTGTTGGATGCTTGCTGATTTTTGATTGGTTGTTTATCTTCTTTACTTTTCCAAACTTCTCAAGGCATCTAGTCTTACTTACTATTCTTCTATAAGAGGTGAAGACACGCGGGGTATTCCATGTGTTCTCTATATCTAGCTTCTCAAGGAAGGATGAATATATGCTCTTACTATAAGCGGAAAAGGCTCGATTGTTAGTACATCTACTCACCATGTTGAGCCCCCTTGGTTTTAGTGGCATAGAATGTTTTTCTAGAATTCCTGGAAATGTGGGAACGTAATTATATAATGAATAATTGAATAAATAGTGTTAACACATGGGTATGGTGTTGCTGGATCAAAATGACGAGGTGGTAATATTGAAGGAACAATTGACTTCGGGTGTAAGGCTAATGAAACTTAATGTGAAATTTTTCATCGTTAATTAATGTATAAAGAATTTAATTAATGTAAATTGGAACTGAAAATGGTAATGATGTAATCTAATAAAGATCTTTAAATGTTTGTGTGCATATAGGAAACCTAGTCTTAGAATTAGCATCCCGGAGTCTGAGAGACGTTAGATGTAGTGTGTATAAGACAAGGTAATGCCCATATTGTGGATTTTAGTTATACTATATTATGCACTTTTGTGTTTTTATACGCTACTCCACACTTTTAGTTAGGGAACCTTACTCCCCAGGGATTCTGAGCCTTGGGCGGTGTTTTCCCAAACATTCTGGTGGGAGGATGGACGACTGACTACCCCCTTTGGCCCCACTCTCTTCTCTTTGTAAATACTTGTTCTTGTAGGAACATTGGTTATTTTCCACGATATATGTGTTTAAAGGGTTGTAATGTCTTGTGGTTATTCACACACTGATATTTTGGTTATTGTTTTCTCTGGAATACTATAGGTGTAACAGGTATAGGATGTGATGTCTACAATATCCTTACATGGTGTATGGGTTGTAATGGCTTGAGGTAAAATACCTGACGTACGATACATGTTATGCGAGGTGTGGTGGATCCTGGAAAATACCTCTTTACTTTGGTGTATGACGTGGTGGTTTTGTTTCATGAGGTGCATATTGTGCTGCGTCACCCAGGTGCCTCCGAGAAAACCTTTTTTGAGAGAGATGCTCAGGACATGTGACGTTGGGGAAAAGCGGCAAACTAGTGGGGAAGTAGTAGAGGGGTACCCTTGATATTCTTTATTATATGATATATTATTGTATGCGTGACTTGGTGATAGTAGCCCTGGTGAGGTTCGGAACTTAGTATACATGTTTAGGTGACAGGTTAGTTTCACTAGATGTTCACTCGGCTTTAGCATGCTTTATTTAGTTTTGCAAGAGAGGCATCGAGAACGATCCTACTTAGTATACTGTTATACTCACCCTATGTATATATAAACTATTTTTTCAGGTCACTTGGAGCAGGTTGGAGTTCAGGATGGTGTTTACTAGCTTGTGGTTGTAGGACCTATTCAGGCTTGTGGTTGCTGCTGTTTTTACATTTTTTGGGTACTTGGAGTTTTTCCCCTTTTGGATTGTAGTACTCCTTCATGATATTTCATATGTGTACTTGGGTTTTAGTATATATTTCAGTAAGAGTTGGAGTTGATTGGTTTCTATATTATCTCTCTCTTTTGCATGTGTTCTCTTATAGAGTAATTCCTCCCAATTTGTGTGTTACTATACCCTCAGTGCTATTCACCAACTTGGGGACTACTGGAGGTGGAACTTGGGAGTCATTATCTCCCTTCTCACATTTCCGTCCCTGGAGGGATAAAATTTGTGTGGAGGGGGTCGTGATATAGTGGTATCAAAGGTGTGGTTGGGGGATAGGGTTGAGTTTGGAGTTAGGCACATGTGAGGTTGTATGTGTTGTTAGGGCAACGATGTCATTCATGTTT
Source organism: Viscum album (assembly GCA_963277665.1). Taxonomy (NCBI): domain Eukaryota; kingdom Viridiplantae; phylum Streptophyta; class Magnoliopsida; order Santalales; family Viscaceae; genus Viscum; species Viscum album. Next base: position 8,383,424 of record OY728129.1, read on the forward strand.
AGAAAGTGAGGTAAGAATTTGAGACCACCTGAGACATAGGCGATTATGGCCCCCAATGATCTGACGTATGGACCTTTAAGTATACAATAGATACTAAACACGGGGATACTAGTTGCGAGGTAGAGACCAAGGGAAGGATCATGCATCATTCTTATTTGTGCATGTGTTTAAAAGGTAGTCCTTGGGATAGGCTAACCTAATATGAATAAAATAATATAATTAATTAATTAATTAGTGTTGAGTCTCCCATATTATAGGTTAATAAATTCTAATAGTATTTATTTTACAGTTATGGCTGCAGGTCGACGTCCTTGTATGGTTTGCACAGAAAATGTCCGTCAAACTGTTCCAGCATATCGCCGACAGGTATATGTTGAAAACGAAGAGACATGGAGGAAGACAATCCAAGAGTTTAAGTGCCAGATTCCTTAGAAGCATGAGGGATCTACTTCATATGTAGTCACAGAAGAATGGTTAGAGGAGGACGAGATCCGCTTCAGTTCGATTTGTTCTTGTAAAGAGTACTAGGTGTCCTTGGTTGTAAAGATGTTGTGTGGAGTAGAGAGGCAGTGGTGGTTCTTGTTCCTCAGGGATTGTGAGGAGTCATCGATCACATGATAGGAGTTCTGAGATAGGTTTAGAGTCATGTTTAATATTCGACTGCAAAGGCGTCCCTTCGCCAAGAGCTTCTTACAATTCGACATGGGAGCTCTAGTGTTCAAGAGTTTTGAATCCGTTTTTGGAACCTTATATATTATCCATTAGACCTACTCCCAGATGAGGAGACTAGGGCGAGTCATTTAGAGGAGGCTTTGCATTCAGAGATCCAACGCCAGGTCACACCATTTATGTTGAAAACATATCGTTGGATACTGGCGATGGAAGATGTTTTCGAAAGGACATTGGCCAGGACCGGATCATCACAAGACTGGAATCGACATGATTCCTCACGAAGCTGAGCTATGGTCCGAGGTTCTCAATTTCCAGGTTAGAATAGTTTCTGTCACCCAGGGGTAGGTCCTAGCCATTCAAATATCGTTTCTCTAGAGGAAGTAACTCTCAAGCCTATTCCAAGGGATCAGACTCTTGTTTTTTTATGGCATTCATGGTCATCAGTAGTGGGAGTGCCCAAATATTCAGAGAGGTCATCATGCATCAGGCACTACACTGCAGGTTCCTCTGTTGAGACAATTCAACCCAAGGCAATAGTACCTGGTTTCCCCAGCTATAGATCAGTAGAGGGTAGATGGGGTAGGTATAGGACAACCACATGATGCTCCCCTTCATCAGATAGCAGAGCGCAACTGTGGTGGTGGTTGTCATCTGGGTCACAAAGGCCCTTGAGGATATTGTGGTCATCATCATGCTCTAGCGTTTCCAGCTCTAGAAGAGCCAGAAGTCATTCGAGGTAACCTTTTCTTGTTTTTTACTTTGGTGTATCACTTGTTTGATTCAAAAGAGAAAAAATCCAAAATATCACATAACCTTTTCCATGCATTGGGACATATGGTATAGAGGCTTCTAGTGCACTTTGCATTGACTACACCAGTTGGAGGTCGAGCTGACTTGTTTGAAGTATGTAGAGACCGTGAGCTCGTTTTGGGCCAACACCACTCTTACGGAGATTTCATATTTTTACGAATACAACCATATGATGTTATCATCTACATGGATTTTATGTATTTGGTGAAGGATATCATGGATTGTGTCCAGAAGAAGGTCGTCTTCATTAGTGAGGATGGAGAGCAAGTGCTCTTTGTTGGTGAGCGAGATCCTCGAATGGGTCATAGGCATGTTCTATCTTAATCTTCCATGATGGCTAGGATGATGATGAGTTCTTCATGGGTTCAACAATTGGCATTTCGTAGGGTCGTAGAGGAATACCCTGATGTCTTTCTAGAAGAGGTTGTAGCATCACCCCCTTGACGATAGATTGAGTTTGGGATCAAACAACACCCAGGAGTGTCTCAAATATCTACGTATCAATATAGGATGGCCCCTTCTGAGTTATGAGAGCTATGTATATAGCTTGATGGTTTTTTATAGTGTAGTTTTGTTTAGCCAAGTGTGTCACCATTGGGTGCACCAGTTTTTTCGTGAAAAAGTTTTATGTCACTTTGCAGTCGTGTGTTGATTATCATCATGTATATAAAGTGACAATAAATAATCTCTATACTATTCTGTCAATTGATGATTTATTTGATCAACTGAAAGGTTAAAGTTCGTTCTCAAAGATTTTATTTTGGTCGGGATTTCATCAGATGAATGTGAAGGATGAGGATATCCCAAAAACTACTTTCTGTTGTCGTAACAGGCATTATGAATTTGTTGTAATGCCATTTTCCATGACTAATGCTCTATATGTATTCATGGTATTGATGAATGATGTGTTTTGTGAGTTCCTAGAAAAGTTCTTGGTAGTTTTCATTGATGATTTCATTGTGTACTTCACATCTGAAGAGGATCATGCAGAGCATCTACAAGCCGTTTTGGTAGTTTTTTCCCAACATCAGTTGTTCAAAAAGTATTCAAAGTGTGAGTATTGGGCTTGACAAGTCCTTTTCTTGGGGAATGTTGTGTCCCAATAGGGAGTAGCTATGGATCCAATGAAGATAGATTCAGTTGTGTCATGGGTAGCCCCCAAGACAATTTCAGAGGTGCGAAGTTTCCTTGGTCTCTCAGGCTACAACAGGAGGTTTGTTGCCAATTATTCACAAGTTGCGACTCCTTTGAAAGTGTTGACCAAGAACGATTATCCATTTATTTGGATTGATCAGTGTAAGGAAGCTTTTGAGTATCTAAATAATAAGTTAGTAAGTGATCTAGTCCTTTGTCTTCCAGTTGAGGGAGTTCAGTTTGATGTTTTCTTGCGATGATTCACATAAGGGGTTAGCATGTGTTCTCATGAAGCAGTGGTCAGTTGTTTCTTATGGGTCTTGGTAGTTACGTCCCCATGAATGTTAATATTCCACTTTCGATATTGAGTTGGCAGTCGTGGTGTTTGCTTTGTAGTTGTGGAGACACTACCTCATTGGTGAGTGCATTGTGGTTTTCACCGATCATAAGAGTTTGAGGTATGTTTCCTCCACTGCGACTTTAACATATGAAAACATTGGAGGATGGAGTTCTTCAATGAATATGACTTCGAAATATCATATGCACCTGGAAAAGGGAATGATTTAGCTGATGCAATGAGCTGAAAGTCCCGTAGTGATGTTGTGCGTGAATTTGGTGATTCCTGTAGAGTATTGGAAGAAAATTCAGCATTACATCTTGATATGGGAGATTTTGGGGGTAGAGGTTGTCTTTTTCAGAATACGGTACAGTCATCCTCAGTTTAGAAGGTGGAAGAGTCCGAGTTGGGAGATCTAGAGTTGGAGTTCTAGAGGGACCAAGTTGTTTGTAGTAAATCCCCTAACGGTTGGAATGAGGATGAAAAACACCATGTTTTTTATCAAGGAAGGATTTTTGATCTTTTGACGATGCACAAGATGGTTCTCAAAGAGTTTCATAGTTCTGCTTTAGTGGTACATCCTGGAATGTAAAAGATGTACTGAGCCTTGAGGATCCTGTTTTTGTGGCCTAAGATGAAGCGTGTGGTTGTGGAGTTTGTGACTCGTTGTTTAGTTTTCTAGAAAGTAATGGTTGAACACCATGTTCCTCGTGGTTTTCTCCAGCCATCAGATATTACTCAATAGATGTGGGAGGATATCACTATGGATTTTGTTACTGGTTTACCTGGAGCTTCGAGAGTACATTATGCAATTTGGGTGTTAGTGGATCGTTTAACAAAATCGGCCCACTTCATAGCAGTCAAGGAGTTATGCTCAGTTGTTGTTTTGTCGAGGAAGTATCTAGAGGAGGTTGTGAGACTTCATGGAGTCCCTAGGATGATCATTTCTTATCAAGATCCCCGTTTTACCTCTAGGGTGTGGAAAGGTCTCCAACATGCTTTCGGTTCTCAACCATGCCTTAGCACTGCATTTCATCCTCAAAAGAATGGTAAAATAGAGAGAACCATCCAGACTCATGAAGACATGTTACGCTCTTGTGTTAATTATTTTTTTGGTTCATGAATGAGGCACATACCCTTAGTGGGGTTCAATTACAATAATAATTTTCACTATAACATCGGTATGGAACCGTTTGAAGCCTTGTATGGTCGGATTTTCCGTTCTCTGTTGTGCTAGAATGGGGTTGGAGAGTTAGAAATTCTCAGACTGGATCTAGTGTAGAATACAAAAAATATGGGCCAGGTGATTCATGAGAGGATGAAGAAAGCGCATGATCATCAGAAATCATATACTGATCAAATAAGGAGACCCTTAGAGTTTAATGTTGGGGATCGTCTGTTTCTGAGTGTGACTCCCCATCATGGATAGGGAAGGTCTGGCCATGGAAGCAAGCTTTATCACAGGTTTTTAGGCCCTTCAAGGTGTTAGATCATGTTGGAGATGTCACTTATCGAGTAGCACTTCCACTATGGATGAGTCGGGTACATGATGTTTTCCATGTTTCAAAGATCTGTCGTTATCTTCATGATAACTCTCACATCATCGATCGGGGAGTAATCTATGTTGGTGAAGATGCAACCATTGAGGAGCAACCTATAGAGATCCATGACCGTAAGGAGAAGGTGATGCATGTGTATTCTATTCCCTTAATTATCGTCTTGTGGCGACACGGTGGAATGGAGGAGAGTACCTAGGGATGTGAGTCACAGATACGTTCTCAGTACCCATAGTTCTTTGATGTTTAACACTTGTAATGTAATGATTTCCCCATTGTGGTTAGACCATTCATGTTTTATTTATGAATTTCTTTTGAGGATTTTTTTTCTTTCTCTCTTTTGAGAGGTATCTGTATGGGTGGTTGTTCGGACACCGTTTCTTTTCTTTTTGTCTCTTAGGATGATTTTGAATTTTCAAGGACAAGAATGTTTTGAGAGGTATCTGATGTAATGGCCCAGATCTCTCTGGTCTGTTACATTGTAAAAATTTGGTTTTTGAGGTGTTCTAGGAGGTCATGGTGGATTATCCCCAACAAATTTCAAAATTTCTAATTCCTTGAAGAGTTCCATCAGTGAATAGTTCTATCGGTTACCTCTATTGGTATCCTATAATGGTAGGTGTACAATGGAAATGGTGAGGTAGGTGAATAGTTCCAATGGTAGGTGTATAGTGACAACAGTGAGGTAGGTTAATAGTGTTTCCGTACGAGTGAGCTTCTTACTGTAGACTTCTATCAGCAGACTTTTAATAGCAGACTTCTAACATCAGACTTCTAACATCACACTTCTAACTGTAGAAAACTTACAGCTGACTTCTAACTGCGAACTTCTAATAGAGGACATCTAAAAGAGGACTTCTAACATGGGACTTCGAACAGTGGACTTCTAATAATAGAATTATAACACCGGACATCAAACATCAGACATCTATCAACGTACTTCTAAGATCATACATCTAACATATCAGTGAACATATAACTACGGTCTTCTAATAGCTGACTTATAACAGCAGACTTCTAACAAGGGATTTCTAAAAGAGGACTTCTAACAGTGGACCTCTAACAGTGGACTTCTAACAGCAGACTTCTGACAACAGAATTCTAACAGCGGACTTCTAAAAGTAGACTTCTGACAGCGGACTTATAATAGAATACATATGACAGCAGACTTCTCACAGCGGACATCTAACAGTGGACATTGAGCAGTTTTTCCAACATCATATAGTTTCAGTCCTTTGATTTTTCTATTAGCATAAAATGCATTTAAAGAATCATTTTGTGTTATCTAAGGCCAATTCAAATTCCATAATTCTTATATTAATTATTCTTATTGATCTGGATGTTCTTACTTTGTCAAACTGCGGGGGTTAATGCGATCTGATTTTAATGGGGAATTGAGCGTATCTTAAACCATCACCCCATAAAATACTCAATAGGTACAATATATCATTCTCTATCGTTCTTCCTCTTTGTTCTCGGCTTTGATACACTAGATCCTATCAATACATCCCATAAGAGTTTCACATTCAATCTTTACTCCTCAGATTGGTTCCGTTATGTTTTCAATGCAACTGAGTAATATCGGTCAATGTTTGATATATGGTATGGTTTATCGTCATTACTTTGGGGATCATCTCCTACTGTTTCTATTTTCCATATTATATCATCTAACATCCAATCTACTAATGGTGTTTTTCTTTGGGTTTGGTTGGTTCTGGCATACCGTGGCATTCTCGGGTCGATGCAGTGCTCGCGAGATGAGGATCGTGACTCATTGTGTCGATAAAGAATGTGAGGAACTGTTTGGGTAAGGGATTTGTTGCTTGCCTTTTCATTTACATGAAACTGTATTGTTATAATGTTAAATCCCACTAGATGACAATTGAATTTACATAATAAATACTTTAACCGGATAAATAAATTGATATCGGTCGTATGTTATTTACTCATGTTTTGCTTGATAGTGTGATATCATTGCAAGCTTTGATTATTTGATCGTTCTTGATGTAAATCAGTAAAAAACATAAATTAGTATAAATTGATAATTTACTTGATAAAGATAATGAGGCATGTAAACCAATTTGGTTTTAGTTGTAATTTGATGTTAATCAAATTGACAGATTAAGAATGTTTAATCAATTTTGATAGCTTACTGATTAGGTTTCCCAAATTTGGAACCTATGAATAAAAAATTAGTTAATTCAATATGTATTTATGAATTGATTGTTTTATAAATCTATAAGGGGTTTTGAGTTACCATCATGATTGTTAAAGGGTCAAGAGCCCAATTAATGTGGTGTTTGTTTTCCTACTGCTTGTGCGGTGATGTGAGCCTGGATGGGTGTTGTTATATGTGGGGACATGGATGCCCTTTTGGTTGAGGTAGTAGATAACACCTAGAGTGGAATGATGCCTCAAATTATGCATGTGGGTGTTGGGGAGGACACCAATGATGATGGTATTGAATGGATGTGATTGTTTGATGATTGTGAATTTTTGATTGGTTTTTTAATCTTGTTTACATTCTCCCACTTCTCAAGGTTGCTGGTCTTACATACCTTCTTCCGAAACAGGAAAAGAAACGCGGGGTATGCCTTGTGCTTTCCATGTTTAGCTTCATAAGGATGGATGAGTATATTCTCTTTCTATAAGCAGAAAAGACTCGATGGGTAGTACATCTTCTCACCATGTTGATCACCCTTGTGTTTAGTAGAATTGATTCTTTTTATAAAATGCGTCGGAATTTGTGACAGTAATTCGATAAAGAATAATTGAATAAATAGTGTTAAACCCTGGGGATAGATTTTCTAGAACATAATAATGAGGTTTTAATTTGGAAAGAACAATTGACTTTTTGTGTGATGCAAATGAATCTTAATGTGGAATTGTTCATTGTTAATTAATGTATAAATAATTTAGTTAACATAAATTGGAACTGAAAAAGGGAATGAATTAATCTAATAAATCTCTTTAAATGGTTGTGTTTATATATGATAATTTTTCTTAGATGTAGCTGCCCGAAGTCTAAGATATGTTTGTTGCAATGTGTCTAAGACTAGGTTTTTTCCATAGTATGGTTGTGAGTTATATTATTCTATGTACTGTTCTGTTTCTATATGGTACTCCACCCTATCAGTAAGGGAAACTAACATCATGGGAATTCTGAGCCCTGGGGGGTGTTTTCCCCAAAAATCTGGTGGGATGATGGATGGTTGACTAGACCCTTTAGCTCCTCTCTCTTCTCTTGGTAGTTACTTGTGCTGGTAGGCACATCAGTTAGTTTTCCCAATATATGTGTGTAGATGGCTGTAATGGCTTGTGGTTAATCACAGATATATATTATAGATATATTTTTCTATGGACTACTATATGTGTAACGTGTATAGGTTGTGATGGCTTCGGGATCCTTAATCAGAGTATGGGTGGTAATGGCCAAAGGTTTAATACCCAACTTATGATACACGTTATGAAAGTTGTGGTGGCTCCTGGAAAATACCTAGTTACTTTGGTGTGTGGGCGTGGTGGTTTTGTTGCATGAGGTGCATATTGTGGTGCTTCACCAAGGTGTCTACGGGCAATTCTTTTTGGAGAGAGATGCTCAGGATGTTCGGCGTTGGGAAAAAGCGGAAAACTATTGGGGAAGTAGTAGTGCGGTACCCTTGATTTCTTTATTAGATGATATATTCTTGTATGGGTAACTTGGTTAGAGTATCCATGGTGTGTTTGGTAACTTAATATACCTGTTTAGGTGATGAGATAGTTTCACATGTTGTTCACTATGATTTAGCATTATTTATATACTTTTACACAAGAGGCTTTGGGAAGGATCCTATTGAGTATACTATTATACTCACCCTATTTATATATAAATTGTTTTTCAGGTCACTGGGAGAAGGATGGAGATTAGGCTGCTGTTTACAAGCTTGTGGTTGTAGGAGCTTTTCGGGCTTATGATTGCTGCTGTTTTTACATCCTTTTGGGTACTTGTTGTATTTCCCATTTCGGTTGTAGTACTCCTGAATGACATTTCGTATGTGTACATGGGTTTTCATTTATATTTCAGTCTGATTCGGATTTGTTTGGTGATTATCTTATCTCTCTCTTATGAATGCATCCTCTTAGAGGGTAATGCCACCCATTTTGTGTGTTACTATACCTGCGGTGCTAGTCGCCAACCCGGGGCATACTGAGGTGGGACTCAGGGGTCATTATCTCCCATTTGACATTCCCAGCCCAGGAGGGGTACACTTTGTGGGGAGGGGGTCATGATACCATGTAATTCATGAATGTAAAGGGAAATGTATTGACTCTCCCAATGATACTACCTACCATATGGGAGATGGAATCATGACCATTATTATTAAACCCTCTCTCCTAACATGGGTTGTCAATAAAAATATTATTCTATTGGTGCCCCACATTCCCCCTAAGAATGAATAGGATTCAATTTAAACCATTAGGAAACAAAAGCCTTTTTATTTTATTGACTCATTTGATCCATTAATTATATAAAAAATTATCAAATCTATTGATAATATATTCTATATATTCAATTTTTATATGAATGAAAAATTTATACATGATCTTTATCGTATGATGGAATATTCTAATCAGCGGTGGACATTGATCAAAAATAATATTAATGTGAAATATACAACACTGATGTGGTGTAAATTATTACAAAATTTTTTTTTGGTAAATACATACCTCGCATTGTCCTATATAAAACAAAATGATATTGATATGAAAATATTCAAAACATTGATAATGATATTAGGGTGTATTGGGGAGAACATCCAAAGACTGGAATGATATGCCTCTTTAATTACTATTACCCCTGAATTCAATGTTTTCCACTTCTTTGTTGATAAAAATACTTGTCTATGATAATAAATGGTAATCCATGATTTTGATTCCTATGAGAAAATTTTATGATGTTCACCCAAATATGAAATGTTTATTAGTGACTCAAAAGGTAATTATAAGGATAATAATAAAATAATGGAGTCCTATTTTCATATTGAAATGGATAAATATAAATGTAATAAGAAATTTCAGAGTCACATCCAACGTATGTGTGGAAAAAAGAACCACATAATCTTCCTAATGGGAATTATGAAATGGTTTAGATATTGGAAGGAAGGAATCCAATCTAGTAAATTCGTATATGAGAATCCCTTAAATGAATTTATAGATGTAATTTTCTATTAAACACTTTGTGAATTTTTTACCATTTCATCTACAAGGATCTAAGATACATTCCAAACCAATGCACTAATATAAATGTTTTTAGAGACAACCAAATACACCCATGATAATAAGGTAAATTTTATGATATCACCACCACTTAGGTGGACCTAGAATACCAATTGATGACATACATGCAAGTTATTAATTATAATTAAATGGGAAATTTATTTAATTCTAGTTTTTTGAATTCTTTTATAATATGATAGTTTATTAGAACCATTAAAAACCCAGCACAAACTATGATGTCGGAGTTTTCTATGAAAATATATATTAGATAGATTCTTACATCCCAAATATATAACACCTCCACTATTAAAATTTGCAGGTTGAATATCCGATAAAATCATGTAATAATCCCATTTTTATAATTTGATGTAATATGGGCATGGATTATAGTTACCTATAGGGATCCAATATAAACTTCAATGAGAATGAAATCACTCTATATATCGTTAATCGTCCTATGATTCCTAAAAAATTCAAGGGAATAAAATGATATTCATTATCCCCAAAATTTGAAGAATATAAATTATTTGTTTGTGAGTAAGAATGTGTAGCCGAGATTATTGATTCTAGGGAATGTATCAACATTTAATTGCTTCCTATTATAATGGAATACACATATGTGTTCATTGATTAATTAATCAACCATATTTATTAATGAGAGGACGAATTCCCAATCAAGATTCTACACATGGTTTTATTATTATTCAACCTCCATAAATAATTAATGTTATATATATTTAGGAGGTGAAAAAATCATTAGATTATATAAAAATGGTTTATATGCCCATGTACATCTACATGGGTTGAACCATTCCACTTCAACATGAAAAATGATGAGTCACTACACCTTTTTATAGATTATTGTGAACGAAAAATATTGTGACAAGTATAAAGTATCATCTACCATGTATTTATGAATAATTCGATCAACTATGTGTAGAAAAATAATTCTACATGGAGTATTTTTGGTAGAGATATTATAAAGGCTGATGAAGGAGGATATTACCAAGACATCATCTCATACAAGTAAAGGGAACTATGAGTTCATAGTGACTCCATTAAGACACACCAACTCTCCAAAAACATTTATAGACACAGTGAATAGTGACTTTCAATATTACCCTGAAAAATATTTGTATGTGTTTATAGAAAATATTCTCATATAATACAAAATAATTTTATAGTATTGGGATCAATTTAGAACCATGAAAAATACGTTATGAAATGAGAATATTTAGTCCATGTATAGAACAGGATTGTTATGGTTGAAGTTTGTATCATTATTCAAGATTATTATCACTATACATGAGAGATATATAGACCCTATAATGTTATATTAAATTATTGGATGGCTATGTCTAACATTTGTGAAATATATTTGTACTTTCCTCAGATTATATGGGTATTATCCCTAATGTGTGATAAATTTATCTTGATTCTCAAATCCATTAATCAAGATCACATGTATGATAATAATTTAATATATAATTGATTAATGTAAATAGTGAAATAATGAGATGAAAATGGGGATTATCAATACATATGTACTCACAGTACCCGTATGTCGATTACATTTAATGGTATTCAATGATGTTTCAAAGATGATGTTGGGATATGTGTTAATGTTGAAATAAAAAGAGATAGAATATTGTTTAGGGAAAATAAAGGATCATAACCCAAAAAAACCAATTAATTATATGGATTTGGAAGAAGAGATCATTTCATTGAAAATTAAAAACCATTATCTGTTTGGGGATAAGTATAAAATACATACGGATTGTAGGATCCTCATGCATAAATTCATACAGAAATTGATGAGTATGTTTCAATTAAGAAGTATATATCTTATAAAGAACTATAAATTCATGATCCATTAACATAATGGGAATGAAAATAAACTTGATGGTGATCTATGTATGTAGGATACCTATGACAGTTGCTAAGGATCTGATATTCATAGATACAAAAAATTGAAACAAAAATTATAAATTAAATAATATCAACAATAATTTGAAAAATTGTTACTCAATCGTGTCTTCAAGAAAAGTTAACACATGCTAAAAGTGATTATTTTTGAATTCCGAATAATGTGGAAGATATATGAATAAAAGACATAGAGATTAATGTTAATGAATGAAGTGGTGTCTGATTTAGGTCATTTATATGTGTACCATTAAGTCTTCAGATAAAGAAAGTGTTTTGGGAAGATGAAAATAGATCAACCTTCTTCATCCATCCAATAAGCACAATGATGTATCAAGACCTTTTAGAAGATTATTTTTGTGTCAAAATGTACTGGATATCATGAAATATAAATCAATATGACTTTTATGTCAACAAGTGAATGAGTTATATAACAAATAAAAGGGGATGATGCAGCTATTAACCATACGATTTTTGAATTAGGAAAATCACCATGGACATCATCACTAGAATTCTATAGTCATCAAAAATAAATAATGATATATTAAATATGAGGGATTATATTTACAGGAATATACACTTCATTGGGATTTAAGATAAATTTTCACTTTAACTAATGGTAAGGATATACATTATAGATTTTCTGAGGATTCATGAAACCCAAAAATCTATTTTATATTATCAAGATCCATGATTTATGTATATATTCTGAAAGAATCTCTAATAAGCTATAAATATTGAGTTTAACATCAGCACGATATAGCTTCATCAAACAGATGGAAAATACGAGCTGAATATCCTAAAACATGATGACATGTTGAGGCCATTCCAAGTTAATTTCAAAGTAGAATGGGGCTACTATATTCCCTTATTCAAGTTCCCATATAAGGAAAATTTTAAATCAGTAATCCAAATTGTTCTCTATGAATCCCATCATGGGATGAGAAATTGAACCCCTGCATGCTCAACTGATGTTGGTGAACCAAAATATCCATGTCATAAAATGTTCTAGAGAATGTTTGAAATGATCAAGACCATTCAGTAACACATAAAGACTACTCATAGTCAAAAGATGATCTATGCTAACAATCTTCAATAGGACCTAGTGTTTGAGTTTGGATACATTGTATTCTATTTTATATGTTTATGGTATAATTTAATGTGGTTTTTGTTGAAGGTAAATCGTATCCCATAAAACATTGGCCCATTCCTGATATTCCATCACATTAGAGTGGTGGAATATGTAACAAAACACCCAAAAACCTATATAATGTTTTTGATTTATTTGCATTTATCCCTATTGAAGATGTACATACTAGACCCCTTAATTATAATCAATCAATAGGAACTAAAATTTGAGAATTATCTCTAATAGGAGAAGAAGGTGGTGAATATCATAGGTCATAGAGAAAAAGTTATATTGAATAATTTTTTTGACTTAGTTATAATGTTATAAATAAAAAATTAGTTTGAAGAAGAGATGTGCTTACTAGAGGAGGTGAAAAACAGCATTATCCTCATATATTTTAGGGTGAAAGATATAAATATAAAGAGAGAAATTTATAAAGGTAGGATGACATTGATGAACCATAATATTATAAAGAATTCCCTTTACCATTAAATTAGTCATCATATTATATATTAACGTCATAGTAAACAAGTACACATAATTGAAATTACAATATTATACCTAATTTAAATTATCATTATGAATCGTTACTAATTATAAAATAGAATTTTAATGGTCATCAAATTATTAGTACAAATATATGGTTTTGGAAAATCAAAGTGATGGAGGAAAATGATGTGATGACCTCATCTAGTATGATCGTATCCAGTAAATATAATTTCACCATACATAAAATGGAGATATACTCACATGGGTATCCTCATGATCACTAACAAAACTGGACAAAAACATGAGATTTATCAAAACTATTTATAAGATATGTTTATGTTTATTGAGATCACAACCCAAATCATGTATGTTGGGGAACCCCATGAAATTCTCCGTGTGACAAATCAAATTTTTAAGAAATTTTATTTTTAATTAAATGGATATGTATAAATACACTTATAATATGAGTATTATATTATATAAAAAAAGGATACTAGTTCATTTAATTATTTTTACATTATAAATTTTTTTCTATTTTTTATAAAAAATAAAAATTATTTTCATGTAATATATATACGCATTTAAGAAATATATTTTCACTAATTAATAAATTTTATAAATAAATAATACTTTAATGATATTTTATTATTAAATAATTTTAATTAATTATACATTTTCATGTTATTTTTATGATGTCAAATTAAATTTTTAGTGGGTTCAAAAATTGTTAATGAAATAAAGAACAATAATTTCTTAATAAATGTGGATTATTATTATAGAAGTTAAAATTAACACATTTAGAAACTTATTAGATTAAAAAATATTATTTTTGATATAATAATGTCTAAATTAACAGAAGGTGAGATATTTGTATTTTTTCTGGCAATCGAGTTTCTACGTCAAAAATAATTATTTAATAGATATATGATATGTATTATGACACCATAATGCCCAAAAGTGTTGTAAAAAAAAATAATGGGAATACAGGACCAAATTTATTAATTCCATTTATAATAATTTTATTTTTTGTTTAATTGGTTAATTTTTTAAATTCTTTTCTGAATTATCCAAAGCCTATAATATATTGTATGGTCTTAAATCAGTTATTTAATTTAATAAATCACATAAACATAACAAATTTTAATATCATTATATGTTAGGACCATGGATTAATAATGTATTTAAAATAACATCCCTTTGGAAAAAATAAGGGTAATAGTCATGGGGATGGTTTATGGTTTTTGTTATTTTATTATGTAGAGTTCATAATAAAATATGGAAAAATAATAAATAACTCCCATCCCATTTTTTACATAAAACCACCACAGGTCCAATTTATAATTTCATTAAAAACATGGATAATGTTGATAATATTCTTTATCCTCTCTAGGTCCCGCCTAATGTAGCCCAAATCACTCAAGAAAGTCTTATCAAAAATTTGGAATGACATAGTGTAGGTATTGGATATTTTCATTATCCTATTTGTTCATGTTTTATTATTATATTTGGCCTTCTATTTAAAATTCCTATAATTGTGATATTTCATTTCCATTTCCATATTACAATCCATTTGATACAAATATTATGTGATGCCCATTTATCTTTAATCAACCATGTTTTTGAATCAATATTTGACACCATACAACTGCTAAAATATCACCATGATTTTCTATGTGAAATCTAATGTTTAGCGAATATTATGCCTCTATTTGATCAGGTGATTTCACATTAATATAAATACAATTATTTTCTCATTGAATTACATTTATTTATTCCACATAGCATGATCATGTAATAAAATTTCGTGATATAAAATTTCATGTTTTATGATATATGTGGAACACATAAGAATGGTAATTAAATGAAGGTGGCATGTGCACATGAAATTATATAACTCTATAATGAATTAGGCAATGTATTAGTATAATATGACATCGTGAATGGGATTAGTGGGTTAACATATTCTATCATGGTAAATTTCCCATCATGATTTCTTGGCAGAATTCATTGACCAACAATTATGGTTTATTGTTTTATGTTTTTTTTAAATTTTAGCTTGCTTCATTTGTTTCATCATATTATATCATATAATATTGTAAATTTTTAAGAATATAACCACTTTTATTACATATTTATATGCATATTTTATAACATTTATTACTTTATTTATGTTTTTCCATTCTTATAAATTTAATGATATTTCTATCACAACCATTTCTTATGTATATCCCCTAGATATCACATGCAGTATTAATTAAAAAGGAATAATATGAACATTTTAATGAAATTCACAATAACGTTGTATTATTCAATATTTTATGATTTTATAAATTTTACATAATTCCCTATGAAAGTCTATTTCTAAATAATATAAGTGTAATATCTATAAAATTATGTAAATTTCATTATTTAATGTGTAATAAAAGGAATGGTTGTGATATATATGGTTATAATGGGAAGAGAACCTAATTCAAGATGATATTTATTGAATGGGACATGATCTTGGATCAATGAAAAATAATGAATGGGAAGTTAACCACATCAATTATGGAATTGTAAGATTGGTAATTGAACATGGTATAGAATTATATGGCTTGAATGTGATGGGAACCCAGTTTAGTCAAACATGGATAGAACAAGTAGTTAACCTAGTTTAGTAAAGGTATTTTCCCAAAATGATTTTCTTGGTAGTGATCCAGGATTGATATGAAAATTATTTTAAATATTTATGTGTATTCAAAGAATATATTTTTTATTCTCATGTTATGATCTCATGTCTCATTTTCATTGATTCCATTATAATTGTAGTGTTAATAATTCCAATATTTATGCATTACCCATGGTTTATAAATTTGAGATAAAAATTATTTTCTAAAGTTATTAACATGTAATCATTCAGATAATTTCATATTAAGTTTTTTATCTCATTATTTTACCCTTAAATATAATATATTATTACCCGTTCTTATGTTTCAATTTTTATGGTTATAAAGAATAGATATATGTAGGTTTACTAAAGGGGGAGTTCATTATTTGATACATTGATGAAATTTTCACGATGTTAGAATATAATGTTTCCATGTTTACGATGTCACTAAATGATTACGATTCTTGGGAATGCGTTTTTGTAATGTAATTAATATTCATAAAAAATTATGTAATATCCATGTTTCAAAAGCCTTATTTGATATAATTGAAAAAAATTAAATGGTTATGTTAAGTATTTGAAAATAATATTTTATTCGATTAGTGAGATCCCTAAGGATATTTATTAGATATATATATTAGTTTATATAATGATATGACTAAGGTTGATTTTAATTATAATATTATTTCTTTATGGTTCCGTAATGGATTATGAGAGTGGTGTATAAGATATTACATATAAATCTAGATGTGAAATGATGATGTGCCTCTGTCATAAATGTTCATATGTGTAGCCACACTAGAAAGACCATATTGAAATTCACATGATTAGGATGTGGTGTATAAATGCAGGCCTTACTACACACCTAGTTGGACCCTACCAGTGTTTGTGCTATAGAAATTCATAATCTCATTATGAACCATAATAATTTTTTTAAATAGATGATGACCATGAGTTAAAAAATATAAAACAAAGGTTTCTTATAATTGTTATTGTTATTTCAGAATATTGATAAAATAAATTTGAATTATAAGATTTTTTTGATTCCAATTATGATCTTTATTCCTGTAACTATAATTTTTTTTATTTAATGGAAGTAAATAGAGGAAGTAAGGATAAAGTTGAATATGATAAAGGATGAATCATTACGAATCCAATTTTGATGATTTCATAATTAGAATATATTGTGATTATGAATTATAAATTTTCATGGAACATTATTAACAATGTGTACCTCGTCCAACTCTTAGACTCACTATACAAGTAAAGTAATGACTTTATTTAAAGGTCTGGTAGTGGATACCATAGGGGAAATTACATTTAGTTAAATTTACCTTGATTATGTGGGATGAAACACTCACATTGATGTATTAGGGGAACAAGAAGTAGTTTTAATTGTGGAAAATGACACAAATATTGTATCTACAATTGAAAAATGAAGAGTTCTGTTGACCGATGGATGATTATATTTTTCTCCATATTATATTATTAATGGATTTATACAATAAATGTGAACTGTATGGGGATTATGAAAAAATATTTCATTGGTGGAATTATTTTGAATAGAACCAGAATAGTGGTTTTAATAATTATCATACTGATGAAAATGAAGTGGAAACAAATGAATTACAATAAAAAAGTGGTATTAAGGAATAAAATGGTGAATCATGGTTAATAGAATTTTGTTGATATGGAATGATCATTTTATTAATGTATATAAATTTATGGATTATATTATATAGATCATGAAATATATAAGGATTGTTTGTAACTGTTTTTAATTAGGTATTTCAATGAATAAATTAAATGGTACTTTTATAAAATTAAAATTGATCTAATGGAATTGTTATATGTCATGGAAGTCAAATGATTAATGGAGAATATCACTTAATATGATTCTAATGTTAGGATAGAAATTTTTAGTTTTGATCGAGAAATATTTCATCGGAATAATGTCAATTAGAGGGTATTGATTACCGTGGATGTTATTTTGGGTTTTTTGAAAAAAAGTGTCTTATCATTGATGGAGTTAATCTAATTTTTATACCTATGTAATATGTTCAATATTAATGAATTCATTTAAGTAATGAGTAATCATTTTGTTTTAAATATGATTTTATGTAAATTTCTGTTACTACCATGATTCAATAAAACATTTTATTACATTATTCATATTTTTATTATGTGAGGATCATGATACACATTATTATATATACATTAATAATGTTATGTTTATTTTAATAAATTTAGTGATCTCATTTAAAAATATTTAATTTTCAAAGGCTTATAAATAGATCAATTCTTCAAATGGTTTGATTTTAACATTGGATGTGGTTCTCAATGTTAATATATTAATTCACCATATGATTATTTATACGTATTAGATAACTTGTGACAAATTTTACCTAACTAAAGATATATGGATTAATTTTTCATTATTTTATAAATAATATATAAAAATTAAGTTAGGAAAAAATTAATTCATAGTGTATCATATGATATTGAAATTAATGGAGAAAAAAATAAAGGATGAGATTGTTCATTTGTAATTGAATGAAACTAGGTATGTTCAGCTACATCACGAATAAAAACCTAAAAAATAATTCAACCATATATAATAGGTTGTCATGATATCAATAACATTTCTCCAAAATAAATAATTAATGTCCTATGGTCATGAAATTTCCCCTTAAATTGTGGTATGTCACTCTCCAACTTGGGTGGGAAATTAGTTTTCTCTTTTATATAAATGTTTTCACATTCCACCTATGTTCTAATACGTGGGCACAAAATTATGAGTTACTAATGGAAACTTGTATGTTTCAAACATTACATTTTAAGGGATGTTTTATTATTTATTTATTCAATTTATTTTTTATGATGTAATTTCAAAATATTGATAATTTGTTGACCAAGATGAATTTTGAGTGTAAAATTAAATTTAAGGGTGGTATAATATAACACCATGGTATATTTTGAAATTACGTTTTCAAATAATTTTCATTTTCTCTATATAATTTTATCCCATATCATTGAATTTTTATTTCATTAGAATTAGATTTGAGTTTATCCTGAATTACATGAAACACTAATTTGGGCATTTGCTACACAAAAAACCCCAGTTTAGATTTTGTAATATGAAGCACCATGTTTATCGTTCATAACATACCAATTTTGGTTGACTTTTTGACATGTTGAACACATCGTTTTAAAAAACATGACATATTATAATAATCAAAGTATTAAATATGATGGTTATCACATATCCATTTGAATCATAGATATTAGTTCTACTAAAAAAATTATTATAATATTTTTACCAATGATTATCAAATTAACTATTTGGTAGAAAAATAATTATAAATGAATGTAATATCTATTTCTAAATAAAGAAATATTTTTCTGAAGATAAAACGTCAATTCGATCAAAAAAATTATATAAATAATTTAAAAAGCATAATTTTATGCATGATCTAAATTTAATTTATGTATTATATATTCTTTAAACTATTTAATAAACCCCTAATTTGGTCATGATAATTTATCAAAAAAAAAATTAAACATAAAAAACTCATTTTTTTCAAATAGGCCATTTTGCATCCTATTAGTGGATAAATGATATTAAATCTATTTTGTGACGAATTTATAAATTATCAAAGAAAAAAGAACCCATTTTTATTAAATATGATCTTATAAAACAGATTAAGTTGAATTTTTCATATATTTGTTTCTCTGAATATCATCATTTTTTATGAATTTGAAAAAAATATTGAATTTTAATTGAAGGAATTTTTTAGTTCGAATTATTTATTTTAACAAATGAGTTATTATTAAATTATTTATTTTATAATATAAATAAATTATATATTAAAAAATTAAAATCCAACACCTTTACCAATATAATATATATATATATATATATATAATGTCATTATAAATTATATATAGTTATATGTTTTAATATAATACTCATTTCCCTTTTCTACATTACTGGTTAATATAAAATGTTTTTTATAAATAAATAATAAGAAATTTTAATTTTAAACCTAAAATTACTAGATATATTATTTTGAAAATAATGTTACCCAAAATAATTATAATATTTTAAAACTAAACAATAATTTTAAAATTATTATTTCTACAAAGGAATTTTGTTATCACATTTTTGAAATAAACATTTATATAAATAATTATATTTTCTTTTAAAAATAATAACAGATTTATAAATAACATTTCAATATAATAATAATAAATATAATAATAAATTAAAAAGAAAATCATGGGGATTGAGGATTTTGGTTCTCATGTGAGTTAAAAATCGAACAAGGGTTCGATTTCTTCATGGGGGAGGTGAGTGGATTGTTCCTTGGATTTATCTTCGAGTTAGGTTTTAATTAGCATATATATTGAGCCATCTGAGAGAGAATGTGGAAGGTAGGAGTGGGGTCTTACGATATTGAACAGTCTTTTGTGAGGACTTAAATATGGATGAGGGAGAGGATTGAGCACTATTGATGGTCCAAAAGACAATGAAGGATATCAATCTCTTTTCGAAGTTTTTTCTGCATGGTTGGGGAATTTTTCAAATACTTCATATCCATATAGATTCCATGTTTTTGTATAGGTATGTAATATAAGTCTATTTTGGTTGAAATGTTTTTTTCTGATCATTAATTTTTATACCTCTTCATTTCTAGCTGATTATTATTCAATTTTTGAGTATGTGTTTTGTTTTCTTTCAATGAACAAATATTTTCATTTGGTCTACATATGTCCATTTTTATTTTCCATATTAACTATATTTCCGTTTTAAATAATCAAACATTTTGTGTTTCTTTGTTTGGATGAATATAATACATCAAATTTTATGAATACATAATTGAAATATTATATTTTATATCTTTTAATATTATTAGATTTTTGGAAATCTCATGTCTATGTCATTGTGTGGAAATTATGGATGTAAAATTATCATACCTTTAAACATTGAATTTGAATCACATAAAAAGTATTAAAATATTATGAACATTATATATATTTTTTATTTCATTAGTTTGTTTATGTTGTGCAAAATTATTCATGTATCATGTGGTATACTGATCTTGTAAAGGAAACAAATTTTATTAATTCTTAAAAACATATGATCATTTTTTAATTTATAATTAAATATGTCCTTTTATATAGAATTAAAACTTTAATCTTGAAGAATATTCTTTATTTTTTAAAGTTCTATATTTATATTCATTTTTCTATAAATAAAAATTAGATATTTTCAATATTTATTTATCTGTCATTTTTTTCTATAAGGGTAAGGTGAGTTGTTTTCAATATGTGTTTTTGGAATCTTTTAGTATGGGACATATTGTTTAATTATTTCTATAATTATTAATTTTTATGTTAAAACATATCTTATAATAGTTCATATTTATTTTATGATTTCTTATATATATTTATATTTTTATTTATGAAAATATATACTAATATATATTCTCTATTAAATATTTATTAATGTAAATGTCAGTTTTCAATTTATGAATTAGTTGATTCTTATAAATCCATCAGTCATATAGATTTATGTATTAATTCGATTTTATAATTGATCAAATCATGTTTTTTATACAATGATATATATATATAATGGAGCTAATAAAACAAATTGATATTGAAATTTTGTTTCATTTGAATTAAAATTTATATTCTTGATTAATTATTAATTCAAAATATTTTTATTGTTATTATTTATATAATCCTGTCAAAATAAATGATTGATATACAATCATGTCATAAAAAATCATGGTTATAAACAAATATCGATGATTTTTAAGGACCCATCATACTTTAATATATTCATGTATATATATATATAACTATGAATATTCATATATGCATAAGCATTGACTAAAATTTTTATTTATCAGAAAAAACATTGAAAATTGATTAGTATGGGGTTATAAATGAATTATTTAAGCACATGGATGAAAATAATCCTTCCATTTGAATATTAAAATTCAAGTATAAGATATTATGTTATTCCATGTATAACAACTATATTTCTATGATGGATTCCATTTATACAACTAAAAAACAAATTAAAAGTGAATTTGCTATTAATGATTTCTAATGTTTTAAAATGAAAACTCCAATGTTAAATGTATATATATAAGGAAATATTAAAAGTTTTTGATGAAAATATGATCATGAACATGGTAAACATGATATAGAATTTGGAGTGAACTTTTCCCTCATGAAATCGGGTAGGCCTAGACATCCAACCATATATCAAGTGGCCTCATGTGTTTTTTTCAATAGCGTTATTAATATTTTACAAGACTCACAATAATGTGATTCATTAAAAATTTACTATACATATTATCTATTGTGATATAGAACGATTTAAGGAAACATAAATTTCAAATCATTCTTCTGAAGGAGATTTATAAAAGTAATTTTGATAGTATATCCAAAATAATATTTTAAAATGATTTAACAAAGGTTTTAAATTCCTAACCTTGAAATATTTAATGATCAAACCTTCATTTAAATTATTTATATACTATAGATATATTTTTTTAGGTGGTGTTATCATTGTTCGAGGAGATAGATCATTTGAAGTATTTTACTTTTTTCTTATTTTGTTCTGTACAGTTTTTTTAACTTCTACGGTTTACATAATTTTCTAGAACCTAGACCTGTAAAAGTTTTTGTTAGGTATTAGATGCAGTGTATTGTTTCAAAAATATTTTGAAAAAAATATACTAAATTAATTATGTGATATTTCTAGATGATTGGGATTAAGGAGTTACACATTGTATTAGGGAAACTGTCAAGAAATCATTTTATATTACATATTTTCTTTTAAATGGTACAATTTATAATTTTAGCAGACAACAATTTTATTAATGCCAAAGATAGAGGTGAAATGTTATTTTAATTTCTAATGAAGGAATTGTGAGGGTGAAATTTATATATGGGGGAAGAATTTTTCTTAATGATAAAGTAGATTCTCAAAATAATCTAGATATTTAATATTCTATATAGTATATAGGCTGATGTATTTACCTAAATTGGTCTGAATAATCCCTAAATATAGTGAGTCAATGGGTGTCAGAATGTGAAATAGGGAATGTTTTGATAGATGAGAACCCCATTTCGGTTGAAGATAATAGTGAACCTGTATGATGGAGTTTCTAACTTTTACCAAGAACCATAAAATCATTCATTATGTAGGTACCCCTTTAGATAATGAAAAAAAACATAGGTAATCATGCGAAACAAGTATCACCCCACATTGTTGGAAGAGTACTAGTATTTATTTAATAGATTGTCATTGGGAAGAAACAAAGATGAATATATATAAAAAGGGAAGTAGTGTATAGGACCAAAATTAATGATGATCTAATTGGATGAAACCTTCCCACTAAAGCACATGAGATGTGCGCTTAAGATGAGCCTCGATCCATCCATGTTTTCTGCTAAAAACTCTTGATCACATGGGGGACATGATAAAAGGATATAAAATGAATCTTAAGGTGGTCGTGTCAGCACCCCACATATTTCACATATAACTGTTTCTCCAATGTATCTATTTTCTCATGATTAATCCTTCTATTCTTATATTGGTGGTGAATCTAGATAAAAGATGAGGTGTCAACCCCCATAACTTTTTTGTACATGTATGCATTATGCCTGAAGGTTTCAATGATAATGATCGAGTTATAATTCATAATATTTTATGATAGGAATACTATTAGTGGGTGGAATGTACAAAAAATAAGGGTTCGATGTGTTACACATTACTATCTTCTAAAGGGATCACGTCTATTTTTGTTGAACTCATGGGCAACTGTATAAAAGAAAGGGGAGTCCTAAAATCTATTTCTGTGTTCAAAATGTACATTCTTATAGCTTATAGTTGATCAAGGACTCTTCTTTACTTTTCTAATGAATCATATATTTGGCATTATTATGCATCTATTCAAATAGTGTACTCTATTATGAGAGATCTATCACTATCTTATGTCATTCACTTCTACAGGTTCCGGCTCAAAACATGGGTTGAGTAACTATAATGGGTTTGGTCGCAAACTCTATTTTAATTTAATTAAAGGAGTGTCTAGGTATCTGTGGTGTAGAAAAATTATGGATCGTTGGAATCAAACTTTTTCAAATATCTGGACCCTTAAAAAAATTGGATTAGTAACTAGTCTTATATGAAAGTTATATAATGATATCATATCAAATTTTATCCTTCCAACTATAGAATATTATCTAGTATACCCTGTTAACCATTCAAATCTAGCTGGATAGAGATGTATTAATTAAAAAATAAATGGTATAGTCCACAATGTTGAGTTGATAACTAGTGTTTCTAATCTAGTATTCTTATGGTAACATCCTCTAAATAAATAAGAGGTTACTAATGAATGTGTTCCACTCTAGATCAATTATAATGGTCCTACAAATTATAGTCAATCCATGATATTCATGGTCTGGGATACATAATGTATCCCTAGTCCTCCTCAGAAATGGTCTGGCTATGAATGAAACAATGTTAAGTAATGAAAATCATAGGATTGTTGTAATCCTGTGATATGAATTTCTCTCACCCTGAATAATATATTGGTTTATACACACCAATCAATGAAAATTAAGGGTATCGATTATACATAAAAAAGAAATTAATTTACATCGAAATATATATATACGTACTTAAGAAATTCAAATATAGTCACTGAGTGGAAAGTTGAATGATTGTGAAAAGATGTAGGGGTTCAATACTCGTGTATTAGTGGATATTAGAAAAATACCAATACCCATATAACCACGATACTATTATATAAGGTAGTAAGGGTCCCTATCTGAATGAGTTATTTATATAAACATAGTGGTAATTGATCCTTAAATATAGATTTTTCCTAGTTTGATTTACCATACTGTCATCAGATCAATTGTAAAACATATACATGTATCAATCACATACACAATTATATGCTATTTTTAACAACTAATTTGTCCACAATTACCAACCTATAATGCCGGTCAAATTTCAACATATCTGGAAAGAAAAAATATACATCTAAACGAGTAAGAACGATATCCTGGGCTCCAGTAATGTTGTCAGATCATGGTGGATTTCCTATGAAGACCTATACATTTTATTGTTCATGGGTTTGATGATCCTAGTGGATAAGAAAATATCATCATACAATACCCATTTCTGTGAGGGATGGATGAATGAAAAAACGATAACCTTCCTTTTTTAGACTTTACACTATCATGGGCCTATAGTTACTATAGGGAACTTGGGGAATGTTGTGGACCAGTGGAACGAGAAATCACATAAGTGGATGGGGACCGAGCAACAACCCAATCAACCCTTGGTTTCTATTTGGAGAAAAAGTAATCTCATGGGAAAACATCAGACATTGAGAGTTAATGTAATTCTGGAAATAGGACCATTGAGAGTACTAAAAAAATTAAATACTGAAAACTAGTTAGTTTGATACTCTAATAGTCATGCCATACTAAAAAAATAAGATCCCTCAAGTCATCAGCTACCAATTTCTTCAAGAGGGCACACAAGGTAGCCGTCCCCACTATTATACTAGAGTCAAGTACTTTATCTATATAGTTCGGATGATAGTTGTCCAATAACATGTGACTGACCATTTCATGAGTACTCTGATGCTATGTTCAGTGTTTCAGTCTTGACCAATGAATAACATATATGTTAAAAAATAATATTCATTAAACTTTAAATAAATATAATGTTCAATATTTAAAATTATATACCATTACTAAAATAATATATATTTATATCTAAATACATATATAGAAATTTTATCTTTATGATAAATTTTAGTTTTCCATACTTATTAGTAAATAACATATTAAACTTCATTTCCATATTATAATACAACATATATTATGTCCTTTTATATGTGATGTTACTATAACAATATGTTACATTCATAGATGATAAAAATAATTTTTTATTTTAAAGGAAATATAAAATAATTATAAATTATACTTAATTACATTTTTAATATAATAAATATTTCACTGTTTACAATAGTGTATAACATATGATTATTTTTTAATAAATAATTTATAATAATATTAATATATAATATATAATTAATTAATATATTATTGATAAATTTATTTATTCATTAAAAATTATAGAATTTTATATATAAAATATAAATTTAAAAAAATCATTAAAGATAGTTTGTTATTTTTTATTTTTTATTAATAATTTATTTATATCATTATATTTTAATAAAAATTAAAAATTGGATTATTAATATATATTTTTTAAATGATAATAATATTAATAATAAAATGATATGTATAATTGAAGGTATTAGGGATCATGGTTCTCAGGTGACGAAAAAAATGAATGGGGTTTGATTTCTCCTAGAGAGAGCAAAGGGCTTCATACCCAAGATTTTCCTATAGGTTGGAATTTGTTGAGTGGGGAGATCGATCAATCCCAATGCCACTGAGGAAGGAAAAATGGGGACCGACTGACATTGAGGAGTACTATGTGAGACGTTATTGAAGGAAGATGGAGGGAACGAAGAACCAATTAATATCATAATAATGTCTGTGGGTCTCAGTCTCAGTTATAATATTTTGATGTCCACAATGTATGGAAATTGTTCCTAGTAATAAAATAATTTTGGTACTTATTTTCAATTCTTGGTCTCTAATCATGGTCTATTTAGGATGAAAGTGTTTTGATATATCATTAATTTTTCTACCCCTTCATTTTAATCCAACTATTCATCAATTCTGCAATCTGTTTATTATTTTCTGTATGTGAACAGAATTTTTCTTCTTGTCTGCATAGGTCCATTTTCATTGTCTCTATTAGAATCATTTTATTTTTAATCTGTTTTACATTTCATGTGGATTTCATAAGATGAATATATTACATAAAATTGTATTATTTGATGTTTGAAATATTTTATTTGGTGATTGTTTCAATTCATAGTTTCCATGAATGATCATGTTTGTGTGTGGGTCATTATGTAGAATTTATTGTTATAAAATCCTCAAACCATTTGGCAAGGAATTTACAACAATTCAAAAGCCTCAAAATTTTGTGCACATTTTGTCAGTCCAAGAGAGAATGAGTCTGTTCATGCTGTGTTGAAGTTGTCCTACCATATGTGGTATACTGAAAAAGTATGTGAAATAAAGATACAAATTTTTTCAGAAATATTATTTTCTTTTATATCAAAATAAAACATCTATTTAATTAGTTATATAAAAAATTAATCATATTAAATTAATTATTGTTTTATTCAAATTATATTGAAATTTTTTCTACAGTTAGGGTTAATTAATTATGTCAATATTATTGTTTTTGAAATTCTATTTCTATAATGTTAATGTGAATTTTTTTTCAAAAATAATTTTTTGAAACATATATTATGGGATATGTTTTTAAATTATTTCAAAATTTATGGTTTTAGGTTTCTGTTTATTCAAGTCTTATAAGGGTTTAATTTTTGTATTTACTGATTTTACAATATATATATATATATTTGAATATATAAAAATATATACAAATAATTATTCTTAATTTAAGAATTCATTATGTAAATATTTGTTTTAAATTTATGACATAATAGATTTTATAAATCCACTATTCAGATGGATTTATGTAAGAGTGTTTTAATTATTGACCAAAAAATATTGTTTATACAATGATTTATATTTATATATTAAGATGCTGATACAACATATTAATAATCAAATTATGTTTAATTTGTATTGTAATATTTATATTGATTTATTATTCATTAAAAATATATATTAATAGATTAATTAAAGAATCTTATTGATTTAAATGGTTGTTCATCAATCATGACATATTATTATGGCCATATATCTATTTTTTTCAAGATATTTATTATTTTAATATATGCACACAAATATATTTATATATATGAATTTTAGTATATGCATAAGCATTGAATGAAAATTTTATTTATGAGAACCTCCTTTAGAAATGGATTCCTATGGTGATATGAATTAAATATTTTTGGGCCGGAATTATAATTTCACTTCAATATTAATATGAAAATTCAAAAATAACAGATTTTGTTTATCAATTTCTTTCAAGTAAATTTTCATGAAGGTATTCATTTATACATTTTCAAATAAATACTATCATATATGCTTTTGATTAATTCTCATGTTTTAAAATAAAAAAAAAACCTAGTGGAAAACACACACACACAAACATATATATATATATATTAGTAATTTAGAAACATGTTTTATAAAAATAATAATAAGAACATGGTAAAAATTGTAGGGATTTAGCAGTGAACTGATCCATAAAAAAATTAGGTAGGCCCATACAGACTTCTATGTATCATCTGTCTTTGTTTGGTTTGTTTTCAAGAGCTTTCTTAATATTCTTATGAATCACCAGAATATGATTAAAGATAAATTAAACATAAATATATTTTAATTTGATATATAATTTTTATGTAAAAAATTAATTTCATTTAATGATTCTAAATGGTATTTTATAATCTATTTTCAAAAGTATATCTAAAATTATATTTTAAAAGTTTTTAACAAAGTTTATAAAACCCCATAATGGGAATATTTATTACTGGCCCCTTATATTAATTTTTTTGTCTACTGTTTTGGTATAGTTTCAAATGGATTTTTAATTGATTAAGGAGTAATCAAACATGATGTGTTTTCTTTTATTGTATCTTTGTAATGACATGAATGAAGTTTTTGAGAACATTTTTCATTTACATTACATTGGCATGACTAAAAAAATATTTATCTGGAATTAATGAAAGGTTTTGTATATTTCGAAACAATATAGATATATAATATCAATATAAAATCTTTAAATGTAAAAACAAAACTTATTTATTAAATTATAAACATCAATTCTTCCTAGATTATTCCTGCATGAAATTCAAAAAAATACATTTACATATGATGGGAAAATGAAACATAAGAAAGTTGTAGGATCATATGCATAATAATAGTGTGAAATTCAGAAAAAGAAAACATTAACCTTAAGAATTGGGAAATAATTTAAAACAAATACCTTTAAATAAAAAATATTATCACAATATGGCTGAAATATGATTTGAGTAAATATTACCATATTAACACATAATCATGGGTATTATACAAGTCAAATAACCACATAGACTATCAATTTAGGGATTTATATTGTGTTAAATTCATGTGTCTGATATTCTGTAATATTCCATCAATTCTTAGGCCATGGCATCAAAAAATGATTAAGGCCATGGCCAAAAAAATATTTCCAAATGGGAATGGACTCATCCAAGTCTATGTCTATTTTGTATCACGAGACCTACTGGTGCATTGTGGGTCCAAACCTCACTCCCTCTTCTTCGGAATTCTTTGAAGCTTCTGCGTGCTTGCATTTGACCCTGGTGGCCCGCTTTAGGCATCGTCGTCCTTCGTTCGATGACTTTGACAGGTTCGTGTCCGCCTCCTGGGGCTTAATGGACATAGCGGTTGTGGGGCTTCTCGACAGGTGGCACATGATGGTCTGGTTCATGTCGGAGGAAGATTTAATCCTTGCGTGGTCCAGAGCTCCTAGAATCTGCAATGGATATTGCTTCTTCCACTTCCGCAAGTCCTATGATTTCTACATGAAATAGGATTCTCCTTTGACCGCAATCTGGGTCATTTTTCCTGAACATCCTCTTCCCTTCCAAAATCCAGCTATTTATCGTATTCTTGGCAACATGGTGGGTCGTTATATGTGTTCGGATAGTATAACTGAATCGATCTTCCATCCTATTGCCCCGTGGATCTGTGTGGAAGTTTATGTTTCGAAACCTTCTGTTGACTATGTCTGGATCACAGTTGGTGAGGAATTCCGGTGCAAACAACCTGTGTTATTCTAAACGTGGTCTAACTTCTGCACTACGTGCCGCCGGTTGGGGCATTTAGCTGAGTCCTGTCACCGTGCTTCACTGGGTGGTTTGGCCCCAATGAAGGAAGGTCACCAACTTTATGGGAAGGTGTATTGTTCTGCTGCAGCTCAGGATGAATGCCCCCAGTAGGCTCTTGCTAAGGTCTCTTCTGGTTCAAGAAAGGGTTCTTTGCCGAAGGAGTCAGGGCCGAAGGTTGCTGATGTCTTCGAATGCCTGAAGAAGGACCTGGGTAGCTCTGGGTCTCATGGTCAGTTGTGGGAGTCAGTGCAGGTGCTGGATCTGGAGAACTGCACGCCGGTGGATGTGAACCAGCGGGGGTCTGTGGCTTCATCATTGGGGATTCTAGAATTAGAGGCTCAAGAGGCCCCTGTCAAACCAGTAGAATAGGTTTTGGTGAAAATCAGCTTTGGCCAAGGACCTGAGGGCCTTAAGGATCGAGGCTGGGATGAAACCTACCGGGAGATCTTCATGGGCAGCGGCTACTCTCAAAAGGAGAATGAGTCACCTACTGTGTCACTTCAGGGGGAGCCTGGATTGTCTTCGGGTGTCACTTGTGGTCAATGTGGCCAGGAGGGGGCAGGTGTCTTGGATCCATTTGATCCAAACATTCCCATACCTTCCCAGTAAGGAAATTCAGAAGCTTCGAGGAGGTCAAAAGAGGAATCAGGGGTGAATCTGAGAAATTGATTTGATAGTCTGGCAATGATGGATGAGGAGCATGTGGATAATGACTCTGGCGATGATGATCACAATCATCTCCTCTCAGATAGCCAGGACCTCACCTATGGAAATGGCCCACATAGCCCTAGAAGGAAGAAAGGGAACCAAGGTAAAAGTGATGCAGGGAAATGCATTGTTGTCCTGGGGAAAAATCCCAAGAGACGCAAAGACTACACTCATTTGCCAAAACCGATGGAAACCAGGTCGGCCAAGAAGGATAGAAGTAAAGCGAACAAAAGCTCAGTTGACAGGGATAGTGGTGTCTCAAGACGAGACACCGGAGCGATAGAGGAAGAGGTAAGGGACAATTTGAAACTCATCATTCACTCTAAGGAAGAAATGTTTCAAAAAGTCATTAGACCAAACACCTCAGAGGAGGATATTTTAAGAATTTATGAAAGACAGGTGCATGGGGAGATTTCTGATGATATTTATGTGTGGATTGACAAAGAAGACCAGATTGTTGCTTGGGGTTTCAACCACGGTATAATCACCATGGAAGAGTTCATCCTGACAATGGACAGGATGGTGTCCGACCTCGATGTCCTTATCAGAGAGGATCCAGAAACTCAGGTAGGTAACTTGCACTCGGAATTATATAATGTGGATAATTCAAGACATATTAGTCTTGTTTTTTGTAATTCTGTGAGCTATTATATCACATAGTGCTTTTCTATGTAAACTTGGTTTCCCACATCCCCATAAAGTGGACTTTTAATAAAAATTTATATTTGGAGCCCTTTAATCATTCTTGTATTTTAGAAAACATTTTGAAAGATAAAACATAAACATGAAACTCCCCCGAAAAATAATGATGGAATAGGATTGTTAAAGGCATATAGAACAAAAACATATAATTAATGATGAGTAAAAATAATATATAATAAATACATTGATGTAATTATACAGTTAAAGTAACCCAAATGAAAATGGATGTTTTGTTGAAAAACAATTACCAGAAGACTAAAATTGTTTGTCTCTTGAACATAAGATCATTGAATATTGAATTAGAATTATTAAAAATAAATTCAGAACCTAATATACTTTTATTAATTTATCATAATTTTATTTAATTAAATTTTCCCTTATTTATAAGTTATAACATTGAAATCATTCATTCCATAGTGATCATGTTTCTATTTTCAAAATTGGTTCACTTGTTTTTTTTTGTAATGGAGTTCATGTGGAATGGATGTAAATCTCTATAATTGAATTTAAACATTATTTATGAACATTAATATTACTTAATGTTCATTTATATTATTTTATTAGAGGGAATGATGATGAATCATTAAATGAAAGATTAATGACAAAAACATTGATTGTTTTCATGGTATTTTGATTATTATGGCCTTCTTTTATCATAAGAATTAATATTTTTTAAATATACTAGTTCTTGGATATTTTTTTATAATACATAAATTATATTCTTATCCAATAATACAAATTGTTTCATGTCTAGTAAATTATGATAAATATTAGAACTAAACATTTTTTCCAAAAAGTTTTTAAATTGTCACCTCACGAACGATGATTTCATTTATAAATTAAAAGAGGGGGAGTAAGGATATTAATTATTATTCCACCATTCACATGATATAATTATGGTCTGGATATTAGAAATGATTTTCATGGTTATTTGGATAGATTATGTGACTTGAATATAACAATATATATGATATTGAAATGAAAATGAAAGAAATAGAATGTGAATTTACCTCTTGATTCCATCTCCAGGAGAACCTCATTAAGGGAAGGGGTTTTGGGATTTTTGTAGGACCATGAGCTCTTGGATGTGGTTACGGTCAAGGGAAAAGAATTTTGGATGATATTTTAGGGGATTTATGGAATATAAGTGTGAAGAGAAAATGGGGTGGTCGGTTTATATTTAAAGATATGAGTGTATTTTGAATACTTTATTCTTTGTATATTTAATTTACTCAAGACAACCAATAGTGCTGATTTATGTGACCCATAATAGTAATAAGTTCATGTGAGTTTGAACCAAGTGTTCTTAAATTATTAATGTAGTTATAAATATTGTATTTAACTGATAATTTTTATATATTATATTTTACCCTATTTGACTATTCTTGAAAAATTCAATAATTTCATAGAAATATCAAAAATTCACCCTATCTATTTTTCAATATATAGAATATAAAACAGAATACCATTTTTTTAAGATACATTTTTAAATACTATTTAATTTAGTTTTTATATAAAATAATATTTTATTATAAAATTATCAATTTTAAAACTTTTACTCATTTTAAATAACCTTGAAAAATTAATAAAGATGACATTATCTTATAGACTAAAAAATAATATAAATATATGATTTAATTTTAATAAGGGTCATATTACTATTCATAATAATATTCATATTAACAAGTTACTATTCACAAAAAAATCATGTTTTTTATATCAGACTCCAAATTACTTATTGACATTAACACTATATGACTATTTTTCAAAAATCAAAATAAAAAAGAAGAAAATTAATGTTTAACAGCTATATAATAAAATTTGATATTTTTTGGGACTTAGTGATTCATGAATTAAATATTTATTTTAGAAACATTGGTGTGTTAAATTATCCACTCCTTACAAAAAAAATTCCTTGAAATTCATAGAATGTAACCTAAAAAATGATTTGTGTAGATCTTCATCACAAGGTCCATAGGATCCCATTTTGCCTCGTTGATTTTTTTATTTGACCAATGTATCCTTACCAAAATAGTCATTATATTCCTCAACACGTTTTCATTAGTGTACAAAATCCAGATAGTCTCTTCACACTAAGATAGGTCAAGTTCTAACTCAATACCTTCATAAGTGAGGACAAGTGTTGGGTCTAGCATGTACATTATTAACAATGAGACATGGAACACATTGTGTACATTGGACATGATTGGGATCATAGAAAAATGGTATACAAATTCTCTAATTAACTCAATAATGTCAAAAGTCTCAATGAACATAGGGCTCATTTTTCATTCAATTCTAAATCACATAGCACCATTTGAAGGAGATAAATTTATGAAAACATGATCTCCCACATGAAATTACTAATCCATCCTTAAATTATCAGTAGAAATTATTACCTACATTGATATTCTTTGATATGGACTTCAATACATTTTACCTTCTTGGTAGTTTCGTCCACATGATCTAGTCCCTGGAGATTTCATTCAGCAATTTCATCCCAACATGTTACTTTATGACATCTTTTACCACACAATGTTTCATACTGTTTCATTTGAATACTTTATTTGAAACTATAATTTTAATAAAACTTCAATATAGGTAAATATTCAACCCACATACCTTTAAATTCATGATTACATGATCTCAACATGTGTTATAAGGTTTGGATCATCCTCTCTATTTTCCCGTGAGTTTGAGGATGA
Organism: Viscum album; assembly: GCA_963277665.1. Taxonomy (NCBI): domain Eukaryota; kingdom Viridiplantae; phylum Streptophyta; class Magnoliopsida; order Santalales; family Viscaceae; genus Viscum; species Viscum album. The sequence continues at coordinate 8,417,471 of OY728129.1, forward strand.
TATGTAGTACTCACTCGAAGTTCTGTATCAATTTTTTTCTGAATAAATTTCTCAAATTTAGATGTAAATTATGGAGCACGATCAAACAAAATTATGATATTTTCCCCATGAAGTCTCACAACATCATCGATATACAGTTTTTTCGGTTATCTAGTGGAAAATCTTCCATAATAGTGTTGAAATATGTAGATATTGTATGTTGATCAACAATTACCAATATTACATAATTTTTTAATGGAGTGTTTGGTAACCCAGTTACAAAATCCATGGTTCAATCATCACAATTCCATGCAAGAATATATGGTGGTAGCATGACTCATTTTTGATGCTTTGTTTCAGCTTTCACTTATTGACAGACTAAACACATTGATAGATAATCACCAATTTCCCTCATAATGTTATGCAACCCAAAACGTGACTTCAAATATCTATACATATTAGAGATAAAATTATATATGGATAAGTTATAACTATGGTAATCATCCAATAACTCCATTTTTAGGTTGTGTACAGCTGGAACACAAAGCATCCTCCCATATTGAATAACACGATATTCACACACAAAGTCATCCATCAGAATTCATAGCATTAGTTTTCATTTGAAGGATCTCTTCATGAGGCTATGAAAATTTAATCCTCACTAATAATGTTGGTTGGGAAATGAAATGAAAAATTAGTGATGTTTCATCTCCATTGATAATTCCCATATCCATCGTCACTATATCTGTGTACAAACAATCCTCGTCAAATCTCATTTTTTTAGAACTCCACGATCCTTCCTCCTCGAGTCACATGTACCATGTTCTCCATTACTCGGTCAGAGTGTATAGTAAAATCATAATCCTTGGGAATTTGGAACCATCATAATTACCTCATGTTTATTTCTATTAATGAGTTGATAAACTTAATACTCTTGTGATCTAAATATATCTCACATTTTTCGACATAAACATAATGTATCCATATCTTCGGAAAAACGATTACTACTGTTAACTTAAGGAAATTAGTGGGATAGTTTATTTCATAAATTTTTAAATATTATTAGTAATGGGAAATTAAAAAATCATTCTACATTAGAAAAAAACCATGTACATTCTATGATGCATCAATATAGATCTGAAAGCCATCAGTCACTGATGGTAGGGTTATGATCATAGAAATCAATAATCTCCTCTTAAATTGCACAAAACATTCCTTGAACTATTTTCTCTATTACAAAATAACAACTTTACGTGTAATACATGTCAATGATTTGGCTAAATGGGTGATGTTCTGAATGAAAACCTGATAAAAACCCGCTAAACCTATAAAACTGCACACCTCAGTAATGATTGTTGGTGTCGTACATTATTTCACAACCTTTGTCTTCATAGGATTAAAAGATATTCCATCCTTATAAAAATGTGTCCAAGAAAAGAAACATATTGAATCCAACATTCACACTTGTGGGACATCCAATATAAATAATTTCTTCAACGTGTTTTCAGAATAGTGCGCAGGTAATTTGATTGATCTTTATGTTTTTTGTAGAATACCATGATATAATCATTAATACCACCATAATTTCATCAATATATTCAATGAAAAAGTTATTCATTAGATCCATGAAATCAAAGGGTGCAATATTCAGTCCAAAAGGAATTACCATAATCTCATAATTCTCATACGTAGCTCCAAATACTATTTTTGTAATGTCATCATTTATTACATGAAACTGATGATATCCATATAAAAAGGAAATATTTTAAAAATATTTACTTCCAAGAATTTGATCCAATAAATCATTATTTAGAGGTAGGGGTTACATATATTTTTATTGTTATTAAATTGAGTTTTCTACAGTCATTGCACAACCAATTTGATTCAAAATTCTTATAAATAAAATGAACATGGGATCCATATGGAGAAAAACTAGGGAGAATAAATCTTTCATCACTCAATTCATTTATTTGTTTCATAAATTTCACTATCTCTACATTTCCCATTCAATAATGTATCCTTTATTGGGTGCCTGAATTAAGAATTATGTCAATGGTAAACTCAATTTCCCGATCTAGAAGATGTGTAAGTAAATCCTCTAGAAACAAATCAATATATTCAATCTCAATAGGTATGTCCTCTATATGAACATTCCCTTCCTCACCCTTATTTATTATATTCCTATATTCCCAAATAATATATTCAGTAGTTCTACAATGGTGAATCTAAATTATAATTACATAGTTATGTTTTTTCCCTAATGATAAGGGATTCAACATCATCCTCAAAAATTATGAACAACTTTCTCTTGAAATGAATTTTTTAATCATGGTTCAAAAGAAAATTCAAATAAATAATTATATCAAAGTAAAATTGTTTGTGACAATAAAATTATAAAATAAAGGACATTTATATTCCATAATTGGGACTTTTAGACATAACATTTTAGCAATGATACATCCCTTAGGTTTTTTTACTCAAAAATACCTTAATATATCAAATTGGAAATATCTAATTATCATAGAAAACTGGGATGATATTAAAGGATATGATTATACATAATCAAATAAATCATTTAATATGATTGAGGTAATGATTAAAGTACCTGGAACAACATAATTAGGTACTGCAATATCAGCAGTTGTGATCGCAAAATCCTTTCCCTCCTCTTAGGGCCTTTGTTGTGGCATGTTTCCTTGATACGTTAGACAATAATGACATAGTGTTGTTTCTCCCTAAATTTATATCATTTACCCACATTAGCTTATTTAGTCCCCCTCAAATAACTTGCATGATAAAATTTCTTTCGACAAATTTAGCATAATCCTTTTCCTTTTATGTTGGTACCAAGTTGTTTCCTTCTACAATTATCACAGGGTGGAAATTCTACTATTCACTTATTCCCCATTTCATAATTTTAATTTCTAGGTGTTTTAGTACCCCTATTCTTCGATTTTTTTTAAAGTAATATGACCTAAATAATTACATTTCATTCTTGACATCATATGAAAATATTATAACCACACTACTATTTATTACATACTCAAACATGATTTATTACATTAACTCTTCATTTGATAGAAAAAGGAATATTGAGTGGTATACTGTTTTTTAGGGCTTATGATCATTATATAAATACCTAAAACATGAAATGAAACATATTTATTGAAAACATCCTTTACATAACCACTACATTCACTCGTATATAACAATTCATGGGATAACCTGAGGACATTCATATGAAAAGGGTGAGATATGATACATGTAAGGGAATAAACATAGAATAACATGAGGAATACAATACATGTTTGAAAATAGTCATATAAATTTATCCCAAGAGAAATATGATCATAAAGGAATGAAAATTCATGATAATCATAACATGGAAATGTGGAAGCAACACTTATCATTGAATTTGCATAAACCAAGGCTCATTGCACATAGAGCATGAGTGAACCCACATTGCACATGAAGCTAGAGTAAAATCTTATTGAAAATGATTTATAATTTCAACACCAATTTCACATGATTTACCATGATACTAAACTTTAACAAGGAGCGCAATTAGGATTCACCGTTATTAAACATTTCATTTCATGCGTAAATGTTCCCCGTAGATCAACTAACATGAAATAAATCAACATCATATGTTATTACATGATTAAGTAACATGGAATAAATATATACAAGTAACATTCAATATTTATATTTTTATAAAGGTGAATACCCTTTATAGAAACATGGGTAAGGTATTCACTCTATAATGATCTTGGATTGGAAAAATGTTTTGCAATTTCAGAAGCATAACAGCATGACATAAGGATTCATGAAAATGATAGATGAGAGAGGAAAGGGTGTATCGTCATATTTATATGAATTAAAATGTAATGGGGTAATATAGATATATTTAACAACAAATTTCATGAAATTTAGATGTATAATACCATATAATTACTTGGATGTAAAAGATGACAGAGAAATCCCTCACAGAATTTAGACAAGGTAATAGGTGTACATGAGAAGCATTAATGAGAGAAAAAGGTGTCTCCAATTATCTTAAAATAAAGAGGTAAGTATAGGGAAGGTGAAAAATCATACCCCATCATTTTTAATTGAAAATAAAAGGGCATAACTATATTTAGAAATTTGGATAAAAATAGAAAAGAAGGAATCCCTTGTTTGGATGTGTTGTCCAAAAGGCTTGGGAGAGGCATTAGGGAGGCTTCATGGGAGGTTGGAAAACCATGGGGGATTCTAGAGAGAGGAGGGAAGGGGTTAGTTGAACTCCAAAGTATTTGAGTGAAGAGGATGTGGGAGCCTGTGTGGGTTTATATAGGAAAGGTGATGGAATTCAATATTATTTCGGTTTGGGATAACTTGCATTAAACTAATCAAAACCACTAAGAAGCCTATGGTTTTTGCTCATGTTTTTTTTCCACAATGGATTTTAAAACAATATTTTATGTGAAAAAAGACAGAAATTCTTAAAATAATAGCGTCTTTTATATGGAGGTGAGTAACACTCTCAAGGAAAACAATTTAAAAATAGTGTTTTTCAAACATAGAATGGTCCACTAAAGCTTTGAAAAATAAATGAAACAGAATAAAAATCATATTTTTTTAATGGTAAAACATATATTGTCCGAACATAATGTTTATAATATTTTATTAGATCACTATTGGGACACTACGATGTCATAAAAAATATTATATATTTCAATGGTATTTAGTTTTTACTCAAAAATTCAACTGTCTCAGAAAATTATGAACAATTCCCCATTGGATATTTTCGATATCCTGACTCCAAAAATAATATTCATTTTATCTAAATAATTTTATAAATATGTGAATTTTTACTTTTATAAAAAAACAATATTTACTGAATATTCATGGTTTTTGACAAAAACAGCTTTCAAACCAGAATAAAAATTACAATTGCATTAATAAAATTATATGATAATTTAGATTTAATTAAAATTAATTTAATTATATTAAAATTTTATTAAAATATTATGTAATTAAAAAATCTTTTTTTTCGTCAACCTATATTTCATAGTTGAATATTAACTATAATATCATTTTGTGCTTTAGAAACTACTTACAAAGTAACAATAATAAAATGTGTGGACATTCCTTATACAAAAATAATGTACATAGTCATAGTGCTTGGTTCTTGTTACATAACCCCTTATAAACCCCACATAATACCAATGGGTAAGGTGTGCACTAGTGACAGTCTATTGGGGTGGCTCGGATAACATCGCTCATGTGTTAATCTCTATTAACTTCCATTTCTGCCATTGTTAGTTCCATTCAAGCTTAACATGTTCAAGATAGTAATGGACTTGATCAAGAGTGAATATTAATGACACCACCTTCTTTCTAAGATCCGACAAATGAGCTTCGTATGGGGAAAGTCTATGAGATGAGATCATCACTTCCTTTTTCTGAGTAAATTGGATTTGTTCAATCCCTATGTTTATACTAATCATGTGATCACTTTTCAAAAGATATATTATCAATGGTCACAATTCATAATAGTATTTTATAATCTATAAATCTAAAACCAATGAATTTCACATTTTATATAACCATAATAAACATTTAATTATATTTTTATGAATTTCATTTAATGATTGTTTGGTTCATAACAATCTTCCCCCCTTAAAAAATTTCACCCCATAAATTTCCTTTTCCCACTCTAAAATAGAGGAGTTCTAAATAGATTTTAATTCCTTAACTTATGAATCTATATTTTTCAATCTAGGTTACCCATGATCTATTTTCTAACATATATTTTGAGGGTCATTTTTTACATTCAATTAATAACGGTTCATACTATGAATGATAATTAACCAATGAATATCCCCTAGTAGTGTTGTAACCAAGAGTGTATAAAGGCCCATTGTCATAAACTTGTTCATGTTCGAGTCTTGCTCAAAGCGGTGTTTTCGGGTATTACCCCAAGGATACATCTGTGTTAGAGCCACCTCTACCAGCTCGTATACAAATAGGGATGTATTTTCTTGAAAATCCACATACTCAATACTCACCAACACCTTGGTATGTTTTTATTATACTTATTCTTGTATCTATTTCTTAACTAGGGTTTTCTAATCTTAATATAAAAAATAACTAAACCTATCCTCTAATACCAACTATAATAACCATTCTCATTATTACACACTTAAACATGATTTATTACATAAACAATACAATTGAAACAACATGTAATATTGAGAGGTCAACTATCTTTGGAAATTAAGATCATTACATAACAACTTAAAACATGAAATGTGACATATTTATAAGAAACATCCTTTATAAGACCACTATATTCATTCGTACGCAACATTCCATTGGTTAAACATAGAACATGTATAAGAAAAGTGATAGATATAAAGAGCATTAAGGGAATAAACATGGAATTACAAGAATAATACAATACATGTTATAAAATAGTCATATCAATGTTGCACAAGGGAAACATGAACGTAAAGGAAAAATAAATAATGATAATCATAACATGGAAATGTGGAAACATCACTTAACACAAAATTAGCTTGAACCTAGGATCATTGTACATGGGGCATAAGTAAACCCTCATTGCACATTAATCACAAATAAAACCTAGTTTCACTTGATCTTTCATGAGTGAAAACCCATTTCACATAATTTATAATTATACTATACTTTACGCAATGCGTTGGAGCGCTATCCGGGAACACCCTTCTTAAAAATTTAATTTCATGCATAAATGTGCCACATGGATCATTTTACATTGAATCAATCAACATAATAAGTTATTACATGATTATATAATGTGTAATAGATTAATTCAATTACCATTCAATATGTATATGTGCATAATGTTGAATACCCTTTATAGATACATGGGTATGTTATTCACTACACAATGATCTTGGCTTCGGAAAATGTGGTGCAATTTTGGCAGCATAACAGCGTGACAGATGGATTCATGAAAATGGTTAATGAAAGATAAAAGGGTGAATCATAATATTTATACTAAATGGACAGTAAAGGGGTCATATAAATACACTTACCCCCAAATTTAATGTAATTTAGATGCATAAAACAATAGAATTACTTTGAAGTAAAAGAGTTGAGTGAAATCCCTGACAGAATTTCTGCATGGTAATATGTGTACAACGGAGGGATTAATTAGAGATAAAGGGGTCTCTCATAATAAAAAAAGAAATAGGGAATTATGGGGAAGGTGATAAATCATACCCCAACATTTTTAATTGAATATAAAGGGGCATAACAATATTTAGAAACTCGGATAAAAATAGAAATGTTGGAATCCCTGACAATAATGTGTAATCCCAATGGCTTGGGAGGGGCTTGAGAGAGGATTCACGGGAGTTTGGTTTACCTTTTAAGGACTCTAGAGATATGAGGAAAGGTATTGGTCGAACTCCGAGGGTTTTTAGTGAAGATGAAGTGGGAGCTTCGGTGGGATTATATAGGAAAGGAGTGGGAATTCTTTATTATTTAGGTTGGGGACACCTCACATTAAACTAATAAAAACCACAAAAAATCCCATGGATTTTCCCATGGTAATATTCAAAGGGGAGTTTAAAAAAATATTTTATGAGGAAAATGGAAGAACATCTTAAAATAATAGGTTTTCTTATGTGGAGGTGAGTAACACTCTCATGGAAAACAATTTAAAAAAACAAAGTATTTTATAAGCCATGAGGGTCTACTAATGCTTTGTAAAATAAATCAAACGAACCCCAAATCCCATTATTTTAATGGTAAAAAATATATATTCCGAAAAAAATGTTCATATTATTTTATTACATCACTATTGGGTCATTATGATGTCATAAATTACATTATATATTTTAATGGTATTTAATTTTTGCCAAATAATTGATTGTCTCAGAAAATTATGAAAAATTCACCGTTGATTACTTTTGACATCCTTAATCAAAAAATAATATTAATTTTATATAAATAATTTATAAATATTTTAATTTCTAATTTTAATATTAATACCACTATTTACCGAAAATTTATGGGTTTTGACAAAAATAGCATTCAAACCATAATAAAAATTATAGTTGCATTCATAAAATTATATCATAATTTATATTTATTAATAAGTAATATAATTATAATAATATTTTATTAAGTTATAATTGAATCGAAAAATACATTAATTAATCAAAAAAAATTTCTAAATTGAATATTAACTAAAAATACTATTTTTTCATTCAAAACTATTTACAATGTAACAATAATAAAATGAATGAATGTACTTTATAAAAAACTAATGTACAAAGTAATAGTTCTAGGATATTTTTACATTACCCCTTATAACATGTGCATAACACCAGAGGGTAAGTTTTACGATTGTGACAAACCCGTAGGGTGGATCTGATAACATCGTTCGGGTGGTAATCCCTATTAACATCCACATGTCCCGTAGTCGGTTCCCATAAAGATTAATGTGTACATGCTCGTATTGGGCATTGTCAAGAGACATGCCCAATGATTTCACCTCTTTTACAAGCTCCAATAAATGGTGGGATTTATAGCGGGAAAATATATTGGATGATTTCATTGATTCCTTTGTCTAAGTAAATTGAATTTATTAATGACCTATATTTATATTAATAACGTGATCTCTATTCAATTACTATATTAGCAACGGTCACAATTCATAATGATATTTTAAAATTTAGATACATAAAACCAATGAATACCAAATTTTTTAAAACCATAATAAATATTAAATTACATTAAGAGGAATTTCCATTAATGAATTTTTGGTTTGTTACAAATATAACTTTATAGGATGAGAAACGTTGAGATAATTGTGCCCCTAGTGAAATGGATTTAGTCCATCAAAGAATCGAATAATTTTTCTCCTTGGACTACATATGTAGTACATAAAATTATTTGATAACCTTGTGTAGTTAGCTTTATAATTTCCAACATTATCATATTCCATTTCCCTCAAATTCAGAAATGACCTTTCAATATATGCTTGTTTTTCATGGATGAATTACTTTTCAATGAATATTTCATTAATATACCTCCATTAAATTTATTCTAATTCCTCTTCCTACTTTGAGTTTTCAATTAAAGTCCACCACTGATATACATATCCTGATAGACGATAAACCACCAAGGAAAACTTATCTATTTAGTTACATCACAATGAAAGCAATATCATCTCTTATGACCATAACCACTTCTCTACTATGAATTGGTTTGTAGTCCCATTAGCTGAAGGATGCAGTTTTCACATTAAAAAGTCTAGAATTACTCTTCCACTTTGTGGATCCAGATTCTCCTAAAACTAAGTTTAATGTTTATAACCTGAGACAACTATCCCATTATAGTTAAAATAAACTCTACACCAGTCGCAGAACCAGACACAACATCATTATATTGTTTCGGAGGGATATCCCTAAACGAGATACGAACATTCATGTGGATTATATTCCTTCCATTAGGATCTATTTATATATAATGGGAAACACTAAATTAGGTTATGAATAACAATGAATAAAACCAATATAGAAAAATAGATAGCATTGAAAATATCATAATCATATAAATTTTTTATTTGAGGAAAAATTTACATTTAAATCCTTTATAATGGGTAGTATAGAAAATGGGAATTATCCCAGGCATATCCCCTAGAGTGAAAAACCAAGTGTGCAGTAAGGCCCACATTTTGGTACTAGAATACCCATGTTCAATCACAAAACTCATTGTTTGAGTTTTCTCTTCGAGGTATATCTATTTCAGAACCACATCCACTTGCATTATTCACACAAAGAAGTATCTTCTAGAAATATTCAAATAATCTATTCCTTATCAAAATTCCCAGAAGATCTTGTATTCTTATCCTTAGTGACTATCTTAGGGATTTCTTCCTCACTCTATATTTTCTAAATATATTTCCCATATTATCTACTAATATTCCACGGATAACTACTGTAATGACCCGACCCCAGTATTCTAGAGGTGAAGCCTTATTATATCACATAAGAATTATTTCATGAAATTAGAATCCAGAAGGAATGGATAATTTAGTATATTCGGAAACAATACACATATATAATAATAATATTACATCTTTAATGAAGAACAAACACTAGTTTTTTCCGTTAAAAACATCCATACCTCCTAGAAAATGCCTAAATGTCATTCATAAAGTACTACTTCATTTCCTGTGAAAATGAAACATAACAAAAGGGTGAGTGTATACACTCAGTAAGAGTAAGAAATAGAATTTTGGGTAACATAAAACTTATTCATGGTGAATAATTGATAACAACTTCCATTAAATAAAAAATGTGAACATAATATGTCGGAAATATGAGCTGAGTAAATATTTCTCTAACAAAACAAGATTATGGTTATTAATATAGTTTTATAAACACCTTAAATATCAATTTGTATCTTTACAATGTTGGAAATGAATATTACAAAAAATCTGAAATATATCATCAGGGCCTCAGCCGTGACTTCTAAAAATGATTAAGGCCTTGGCCGAAATGATAACTCAAAATGGACAAGGATACGACCAATTCTGCATCTATTTGTCTCGTGAGACCTACCACTGCCTCAAGGGGCTATAGTGGGAAACAAACATCACATAATAAATGATATAATCATAATTTATGATATGGTATAAACATAAACACCATATAGATTCATATTCAAAATAACATATGAAATGTAAATAATATTTATCATACATTAAGTCTAAACACTATCTATTCTGTGTAAATTAGTGAATGGTTTTATAACAACACTTCATTATAAAATTAGTCATAAAAAATTCATTTAAATATGTTAAATGATAACATAAAATATTAATCCCAATAATACATAATTGTCAATAAGAGTGTTGAAACAGTTGAAGATTCTCTTTTAAAATCATCATGTAATTCTTGATATAAATACTCATTTATTTTAAATAGAATAGTTCATTAGGAAAAGTATTTTTATAAAACCAAACATGAATTTATATAGTATATTTATAATAAAATTATTTATTTCATAATGATTATTATTTTTATAAATATATTATAGAGTTCCCATGAAAATAGGTATAAATTTGAGAAATTCCCTTAAATCGGGCTTGTATTTTGAAAATAAATTTGAAATTTCCATTTAAAAGATATAAATACATATAAGATAAATAAGTTTTATGGTTTGTGAAAATATAAATATAACGCCCCGACCCCGGTAGCCCGGTGCCGGTGCTTTGGTTATGGTATGCAATTTATTTCGTACAAATGAAACAAATAAGTCACACATCATAACCCATCAGGAGGAACTTTCTGGTTTAGATCCCTGGAGAATCAGAGACAACAGCTTTGCTTCTTTATTTCTGAGCTAAGAACAAACATCCAAGTCTTGGAAAGGCTCTATCAACCTGTAAAAATTTAACATAAAACATAGGGTGAGCATTTAAATACTCAGTAAGGGGTTTTTTAAAATACATAAATACAGCTTTTGAAAACTATGTTGAGAAAAACTTTTCCATACTTAGAAAATTTCTTTTCATAAAAACATCAAGACTAAACAAAGGTTGATACACCAGAGTTAAAGTACATCATACGTATGCACTAAAACACTTAGCAGTAACTCACTTAGCAACCAAGATAAGCATAATAATAAAAAGGCATGGTTTGCACGAAGTAAAGTGTCCATAAACAAGAAAAGTGTGTATGATCAATAAGATGAAAAAGTCATCAGAGTCGCGCCCAAGCGCATCATCTACACAAAATATGCACATTATGACATGTTAATTGAAATACAACATTTTAAATGACGTTCTGGAAAAGAAATTGGCCATGCATCAACATTGCCATATCATATGTCTTGTGTTTCTTTTTTTTATCTGATACTCATAGGTAAGGTTTTATAACCAAGGTTATTCCTCTAATCGGAATAAACACTAGGTTGGTCATAAACAAAGAAATGTATGCTGATGGACTCATGGTCTCTGTGTCAAGGCATTGTGCCATGACCTAAAGGTAAAAACCCAATCTGACTATCTCGAGAACTATCGATGCATCGAGGAGCTTACTTTTACCGGTCTCCAACCCGGAGGGCTTACTTTAACCAGTCCCCAACCTGGAGGGTTTTCTTCTTACCAAACCCCATTCCGGGTAGTCCCATACATTTCTCACATGTTTATAGGGTCAGATATTCAAGGTGTCCCATACCAATTTGAATATTTAATTTTCATTTCATATTACCCAAGGTGTCCCATACCACTTTGGGTAATACCATTTTCATTTCTCATTACCCAAGGTGTCCGATACCACTTTGGGTAATTAGTTCATAGTTCCTCTTCATGTTGAGTCATATGCATGAATAATATTAATAAGGTAACAATTACATAAATGGTTTACAAATACATGATATAATAGATAAACATGAAAATATGGAATAAAAGAAGGCATGGTTAAGCAAGCATACTATGTGTGTAGAACAATTATTTAAGCACATAAAATGATGAATGTGTGAGACTTGCTCCCAAGGGTTATTAAATGATGAGTTTATAAAATTCCAGTGCATGGAAAAGAACTACTTGGCATTAACTATTGTACTTCACAGGTCATAGTACTTGCAACAAATCTTCATCCTCTAATAATTACTACGGCATGCTTGGTATAAAAATAATAAACACTTGCAGTATTTAAAATTACGACACTTGAAAATAAACCACTTTAAAAATAATACCTTTCATTAATTATTATTCTTCTCTGGTCATAGAATTTGATGTTACACTCTGCTCACTAAAAATCACTACAACGAGTTTGGTATAAAAATAATAGAGGATTTCTACATATTAACATAACCCTTAAATCCACATCCTTTTAATGAAAGTTCAAAACAGGCATAAGCATATCCTTAAAAAAATCATAAATCATTTCAAAGGTTACATTAATCAAGTTCATTGGTGTACCCTTAGATACAGAAATATAAAGCAGCATAGGAAAGCACTATAATCCTACATGCATAAAAATATAAATAACAATTTTTTGAAACTAGGATTCCAGATATTAATCTTAAAAACACATACATACATAGGGATATATATACACAAAGTATATATATATATATATGGGGTTTCTCATAAATTAAATATGGTTCACTTGAAATCTAAAACCTCTGACAATCTATAATTTATTTAGTTAAAAAAATCAAAACCTTATGGGTTTTAAATGTTCATGAAACTATAAATATATAAAACATCAATTTCAACTATAACATGTTTTCTCCCAAACCAAAGACCTAGTTCGCATGAAAAAATATTTTTCAAGAATAATTATTCATCTCTTAAACATCAAAACTGATTTCCATTCCGATAAATTACCTTACATAAAATTATAGTTATATAAATATATACGGCTTACATAAAATCCAACCTGTTAGGAATTGATTTTAGAAAAACCATTTTCAAAAGCATAATTCTTGGTATAAAAATACTGAATAATCTTGGATACCCTAAAAAAATGGGTTTGAGTGATGTATATACATATGTATATACTTATATATATATATTCAAAACCATAAAAACACCATACACTTGAGTTTTAGGTTTGTAAAAATAGGGTCATTAAAACAAACTTAAAAGTGATATCCCTTTTTATATCACGAAGGAAACACCCCTTGAAAAATTGTTCAAAACCGAAGAGTATGAGTTGCATATAGATATATATATATATATTGTATATATTGTGGATATAATAGTATAGGTTTCCATAAAACATGAAAACACCCTAAGAGTAGAGTACTCTAATTAAACCGAGGGGTTTTCATGTTGAATATATTCGTATAACAATAAATCGGATATGTATATACATATATATGTATATATATAAACTGAGTATATATATCGTTTTATCTTAAACCGAAAAAACACTAAAACACCCTTACCTCGCTTGAGGATGATGCTCGAGACATGGGTATGCTCGCTGGTTTGCTGGGAATTTTGGGGAGATGAGGAGGAGGAGAAACTGCCCGGAGTTTCATGTGGCAGGGGTGAGGTTTATGTAGAGGTTTTCAGCACAACTTGGTGGCTCGACCCAAGGGTTAGCCCAGTGTAGAGGAGACGAAGGTACAACACCCTAGTAGGTGGGGTTGTGCGAGGTCAACGTGAGCAGTGGGGGGAGGCGTCTCGGGCAAACCATGTCTGGTTCGCGGGTCCCTGGCGCGAGGTAGAAGAAGACGCGGAGGAAAAAAACGGACGTGATTCTGCCTTGGCATGATCGGACGGCTGCGGTGCATTGAACGTTTTTAAAACACAACAACGGAAGGGATCGACTAGGGCGTGATCGAACGGTCGAGGAAAAAAATGCGAGGTCGGGATGGCCTGGGTTGCATGTTTTAAAAAAAACAGTTTTAATAACCGTTTAAATTATACTCCTTCACAATATATATATATAATCAGTACATTATAATTTGGAATTTTTATAAAACATAATAAGTACTTTTAACTCATAATTTTCAAATCCAAAAATCCCATTTTAGTTTAAGTAAACAGATGATACTATTTGATATATCTATTATTTTCTTTTAAAAAATATATATATATTTTTAATACAACACTTTTATAACTACTATGATATTATAACCATTAAAATCCAATGTATAACTTACTTCACTTGTTTATTTATTATGTCGAAAAGACCCGTAGTTTTTCTCTAATTCAAAACACATAGTTTTAGAGGTCCAAAAGGATACATTTTTCAATTATTGCTGATACCCCGTTCGACACATTTTAAAATACCACATTTTCCACCATATCAGGATCAAAATAGATTCATTTTCAAGAATAATATTTTATTTTAATACTTGAAGATATAATTCTAATATTTTTTACTTATTAAAATATTGAAATACCATGATATTATAAAAGCGTTATAAAGACAAAAATTTTATAAAATGGTGCACTTTATCCATTGGAACCCAACGGTCAAAAAAAATGGTCATATTCCTTTTAGAGGTCCATTATAAATGCAAGGGGTATGATGTTTTATATTTTCAAAACACCGGACCCTTGGCGGATGGCTCTCCTCATACCTCTGGTGCTGAGTGCGTGCGCGGTGATTCTGGCGGTTATACTTTTCACACTGATGGACCCAGAAGACGACGACTATCTGATTTCCCGTGTTGTGGTTCTTTGTAGTCTTGCTGTGGCCGTGTTAGGTCTTCTGCAGGGTACTTTCAATTAGATGCATCTTGTTGTAATGTATCTTTTAAATATATAACAGTTTATCATATTCATCATGTTTGATTTCCACTCGAATTCTTTATCATCACACAAACCATAAAAAAGAATAAACAAGAGACATCATTAACAATCACAACATTGTTTACTTGAACCAGTTTATTAAACCTGGGGCGTTACATTATCCCCCTCTTAAAAGAATTGCGTCCCCGCAATTCGATCGGCGTAAAAACACTGACTTACTCATACATCTTCTCTGACACCCTTGGTGATGTCCCTTTATCTCCAAGGCCCATGGAAGAAGTTACTATTCAACTCAATCCCCAGGGTTGAATAGAGCTTGTGGGTCTCCTCTTCCCAAATACATTTTTGGCAAAGTGGATCGTGGTTGAAGCCAAGCTCCCGTTTGATACAAGGTGGTTTTCCAGAGATGGGAATGAGTGACATCATGCATCGCGACATCCGCTTGGATTTGGTTCCTAAAGATCTCTCAAACCATTTCATAATTGAAGGATTATAGGAAAGATCCAAAATCCCAGAGCTCCCCAAGCATGCTGAAGCACAGGATTTGGTACATAAAGACTCTGCGGAAGTCCAACTGCTTTGCAGCTTCTCCAAATGCCGGGAAGGCCAACCATTTATTATTCATGGTGAAACACAGGAAAAGTCCCTCATAGTACTTTCCATTCTTTTTATAATTCTCAAACAGCGCACTGGCCATTAGGTTATACACAACTTCTGACCCTCGGAAGATTCGAAGGACATTCGAGCTTTTCGTTATTTCATAGAGGGTTTTGCACATGAGTCGTAAGTTAAAAAAAGGTTGGTAACTTGTTGAGCAGGATTTTGCTAAAATAGTCTCTATGATTTTTGTAGGGAGAGTCAAGAGTCTAGGCGTGGTTCGCTGTCTTGCCATCTGAGAAGTTTAAGAACAAACCCTACATAGTAAAACATTATTAATGTATTTGTGTTGTCCTAATTTTCCAAGGATGCCTAAACCATTCCTCTGATACCAACTATAATGCCCCGACCCCGGTATCCTGGTGCCAGTGCTTCGGTTATGGTGTGCAATTTATTTCGTACAAATGAAACAAATAAGTCACACATCATAACCCATCAGGAGGAACTTTCTGGTTTAGATCCTGGAGAATCAGAGACAGCAGCTTTTATTCTTTATTTCTGAGCTAAGAACAAACATCCAAGTCTTGGAAAGGCTCTATCAACCTGTAAAAATTTAACATAAAACATAGGGTGAGTATTGAAATACTCAGTAAGGGGTTTTTGAAAATACTTAAATACAGCTTTTGAAAACTACGTTGAGAAATACTTTTCCATACATAGAAAATTTCATAAAAGAAAAACTTCAAGACTAAACAAAGGTTGATACACCAGAGTTAAAGTACTTCATACATATGCACTAAAACACTTAGCGGTAACTCACTTAGCAACCAAGATAAGAATAATAATAAAAAGGCATGGTTTGCATGAAGTAAAGTGTCCATAAACAAGAAAAGTGTGTATGATCAATAAGATGAAAAAGTCATCAGAGTCGCGCACAAGCGCATCATCTACACAAAATATGCACATTATGACATGTTAATTTAAATAAAACATTTGAAATGAAGTTCTGGAAAATAAATTGGTCGTGCATCAACATTTCCATATCATATGTCTTGTGTTTCTTTTTTTTATCTGATACTCATAGGTAAGGTTCTATAACCAAGGTTATTCCTCTAATCGGAAAAAACACTAGGTTGGTCATAAACAAAGAAATGTATGCTGAAGGACTCATGGTCTCTGTGGAAAGGCTTTGTGCCATGACCTAAGGGTAAAAACCCAATCTGACTGTCTCGAGAACTATCGATGCATCGAGGAGCTTACATTTACCGGTCTCCAACCCGGAGGGCTTACTTTAACTAGTCCCCAACCTGGAGGGTTTTCTTCTTACCGGACCCCATTCAGGGTAGTCCCATACATTTCTCACATGTTGATAGGGTCAGATATTCAAGGTGTCCCATACCAATTTGAATATTTAATTTTCATTTCATATTACCCAAGGTGTCCCATACCACTTTGGGTAATACCATTTTCATTTCTCATTACCCAAGGTGTCCCATACCACTTTGGGTAATTAGTTCTTAGTTCCTCTTCATGTTGAGTCATATGCATGAATAATATTAATAAGGTAACAATTACATAAATGGTTTAAAAATACATGATATGACATATAAACATGAAAATATGGAATAAAAGAAGGCATGGTTAAGCAAGCATACTATGTGTGTAGAACAATTATTTAAGCACATAAAATGATGAATGTGTGAGACTTGCTCCCAAGGGTTATTAAATGATGAGTTTCTAAAATTCCAGTGCATGGAAAAGAACTACTTGGAATTAACTATTGTACATCACAGGTCATAGTACTTGCAACAAATCTTCATCCGCTAATAATTACTACAGCATGCTTGGTATAAAAATAATAAACACTTGCAATCTTTAAAATTACGACACTTGGAAATAAACCACTTTAAAAATAATACCTTTCATTAATTATTATTCTTCTCTGGTCATAGAATTTGATATTACACTCTGCTCACTAAAAATTACTGCAACGATTTTGGTATAAAAATAATAGAGGATTTCTAAATATTAACATGACCCTTAAATCCACATCCTTTTAATGAAAGTTTAAAACAGGCATAAGAATATCCTTAAAAAAATCATAAATCATTTCAAAGGTGACATTAATCAAGTTCATTGGTGTACCCTTAGATACAAGAATATAAAGCAGCATAGGCAAGCACTAAAATCCTACATGCATAAAAATATAAATAACAATTTCTTGAAACTAGGATTCCAGATATTAATCTTAAAAACACATACATACATAGGGATATATATACACAATGTATATATATATATATATGGTGTTTCTCATAAATTAAACATGGTTCACTTGAAATCTAAAACCTCTGACAATCTATAATTTATTCAGTTTAAAAAAAACAAAACCTTATGGGTTTTAAATGTTCATGATACTATAAATATATAAAACTTCAATTTCAACTATAACATGTTTGCTCCCAAACCAAAGACCTAGTTCGCATTAAATTTTTTTTTTCAAGAATAATTATTCATCTCTTAATCATCAAAACTGATATCCATTCCGATACATTACCTTACATAAAAATATAGTTATATAAATATATATGGCTTACATAAAATCCAACCTGTTAGGAAATGATTTTAGAAAAACCCTTTTCAAAAGCATAATTCTTGGTATAAAAATACTGAATAATCTTGGATACCCTAAAAAAATGGGTTTGAGTGATGTATATACATATGTATATACTTATATATATATATATTCAAAACCATAAAACACCATACACTTGAGTTTTAGGTTTGTAAAAATAGGGTCATTAAAACAAACTTAAAAGTGATATCCCTTTTTATATCACGAAGGAAACACCCCTTGAAAAATTGTTCAAAACCGAAGAGTATGAGTTGTATATACATATATATATATATTGTATATATTGTGGGTATAATAGTATTGGTTTCCATAAAACATGAAAACACCCTTAGAGTAGAGTACTCTTCTTAAACCGAGGGGTTTGCATGTTGAATATCTTCGTATAACAATAAATCGGATATGTATATACCTATATATATATATATAAACTGAGTATATATAACGTTTTATCATAAACCGAAAAAACACTAAAACACCCTTACCTCGCTTGAGGATGAAGCTCGAGACATGGGTATGCTCGCTGGTTTGCTGGGAATTTAGGGGAGATGAGGAGTAGGAGAAACCGCCCGAAGTTTCATGTGGCAGGGGTGAGGTTTATGTAGAGGTTTTCAGCACAACTTGGTGGCTCGACCCAAGGGTTATCCTGGTGTAGAGGAGACGAAGGTACAATGCCCTAGTAGGTGGGGGTGTGCGAGGTCAACGTGAGCAGTGGGGGAGGCGTCTCGGGCAAACCATGTCTATTTCGCGGGTCCCTGGCGCGAGGTAGAAGAAGACGCGGAGGAAAAAAACGGACGAGATTCGGCCTTGGCATGATCGGACGGCTGTGGTGCATTGAACGTTTTTAAAACACAAAAACGACAGGGATCGACCAGGGCGTGATCGAACGGCCGAGGCAAAAAATGCGGGGTCGGGATGGCCTGGGTTGCATGTTATTTAAAAAAAACAGTTTTAATAATCGTTTAAATTATACTCCTTCACAATATATATATATATAATCGG
Organism: Viscum album; assembly: GCA_963277665.1. Taxonomy (NCBI): domain Eukaryota; kingdom Viridiplantae; phylum Streptophyta; class Magnoliopsida; order Santalales; family Viscaceae; genus Viscum; species Viscum album. The sequence continues at coordinate 8,436,943 of OY728129.1, forward strand.
TACATTATAATTTGGAATTTTTATAAAACATAATAAGTACTTTTAACTCATAATTTTCAAATCCAAAAATCCAATTTTAGTTTAAGTAAAAAAATGATACTATTTGATATATCTATTATTTTCTTTTAAAAAAATATATATATATTTTTAATACAACACTTTTATAAATACTATGATATTATAACCATTAAAATCCAATTTATAACTTACTTCACTTGTTTATTTATTATGTTGAAAAGACTCGTAGTTTTTCTCTAATTCAAAACACATAGTTATAGAGGTCCGAAAGGATACATTTTTCAATTATTGCTAATACCTCGTTCGACGCATTTTAAAATACCACGTTTTCCACCATATCATGATCAAAATAGATTCATTTGCAAGAATAATATTTTATTTTAATACTTGAAGATATAATTCTAATATTTTGTACTTATTAAAATATTGAAATACCATGATGTTATAAAAGCGTTATAAAGACAAAAATTTTATAAAATGGTGCACTTTATCCATTGGAACCCAACGGTCAAAAAATGGTCATATTCCTTTTAGAGGTCCATTATAAAAGCAAGGGGTAGGATGTTTTATATTTTCAAAAAACCGGACCCTTGGCGGATGTCTCTCATCATACCTCTGGTGCTGAGTGCGTGCATGGTGATTCTGGCGGTTATACTTTTCACTCTGATGGAACCTGAAGACGACGACTATCCGATTACCCATGTTGTGGTTCTTTGTAGTCTTGTTGTGGCCGTGTTAGGTCTTGTGCAGGGTACTTTCAATTAGATGGGTCTTGTTGTAATGTATCTTTTAAATATATAACAGTTTATCGTATTCTTCATGTTTGATTTCTACTCGAATTCTTTATCAGCAAACAAACCATAAAAAAGAATAAACAAGAGACATCATTAACAAGCACAACATTGTTTACATGAACCAGTTTATAAAACCTGGGGCGTTACATTATCCCCCTCTTAAAAGATTTGCGTCCCCGCAATTCGATCGGCTTACAAACACTGACTTACTCATACAACTTCTCTGACACCCTTGGTGATGTCCCTTTACCTCCAAGGCCCATGGAAGAAGTTACTATTCAACTCAATCCCCAGGGCTGAACAGAGCTTGTGGGTCTCCTCTTCCCAAATACATTTTTGGCAAAGTGGATCGTGGTTGAAGCCAAGCTCCCATTTGATACAGGTGGTTTTCCAGAGATGGGAACGAGTGAAATCAAGCTTCGCGACATCCGCTTGGATTTGGTTCCTAAAGATCTCTCGAACCATTTCATAATTGAAGGATTCTAGAAAAGATCCAAAATCGCAGAGCTCCCCAAGCATGCTGAAGCACAGGATTTGGTACATAAAGACTGCGCGGAAGTCTAACTACTTTGCAGCATCTCCAAATGCCGGGAAGGCCAACCATTTATTATTCATGGTGAAACACAGGAAAAGTCCCTCATAGTACATTCCTTTCTTTTTATAATTCTCAAACAGCGCACTAGCCATTAGGTTATACACAACTTCTGACCCTTGGAAGATTCGAAGGACATTCGAGCTTTTCGATATTTCAAAGAGGGTTTTTCACGTGAGTAGTATGTTAACAAAAGGTTGGTAACTTGTTGAGTAGGATTTTGCTACAATAGTCTATATGATTTCTGTAGGGAGAGTCAAGAGTCTAGGCGTGGTTCGCTGTCTTGCCAACTGAGAAGTTTAAAAACAAACCCTACTTAGTAAAACATTATTAATGTTTTTGTGTTGTCCTAATTTTCCAAGGTTGCCTAAACCATTCCTCTGATACCAACTATAACGCCCCAACCCCGGTAGCCCGGTGCCGGTGCTTCAGTTATGGTGTGAAATTTATTTCGTACAAATGAAACAAATAAGTCACACATCATAACCCATCAGGAGGAACTTTCTGATTTAGATCCTAGAGAATCAGAGACAACAGCTTTGCTTTTTTATTTCTGAGCTAAGAACAAACATCCAAGTCTTGGAAAGGCTCTATCAACCTGTAAAAAGTTAACATAAAACATTGGGTGAGCATTGAAATACTCAGTAAGGGGTTTTTGAAAATACTTAAATACAGCTTTTGAAAACTACGTTGAGAAATACTTTTCCATACTTAGAATATTTCATAAAAGAAAAACTTCAAGACTAAACAAAGGTTGATACACTAGAGTTAAAGTACTTCATACGTATGCACTAAAACACTTAGCGGTAACTCACTTAGCAACCAAGATAAGCATAATAATAAAAAGGCATGGTTTGATAGAAGTAAAGTGTCCATAAACAAGAAAAGTGTGTATGATCAATAAGATGAAAAAGTCATCAGAGTCGCGCACAAGCGCATCATCTACACAAAATATGCACATTATGACAAGTTAATTGAAATACAGCATTTCAAATGAAGTTATGGGAAAGAAATTGGTCATGCATCAACATTGCCATATCATATGTCTTGTGTTTCTTTTTTTTATCTGATACTCATTGATAAGGTTCTATAACCAAGGTTATTCCTCTAATCGGAATAAACACAAGGTTGGTCATAAACAAAGAAATGTATGATGAAGGACTCATGGTCTCTGTGTCAAGGCCTTGTGCCATGACCTAAGGGTAAAAACCCAATCTGACTGTCTCGAGAACTATCGATGCATCGAGGAGCTTTCTTTTACCGGTCTCCAACCCGGAGGGCTTACATTAACCAGTCCACAACCTGGAGGGTTTTCTTCTTACCGGACCCCATTCCGAGTAGTCCCATACATTTCTCACATGTTGATAGGGTCAGATATTCAAGGTGTCTTATACCAATTTGAATATTTAATTTTCATTTCATATTACCCAAGGTGTCCCATACCACTTTGGGTAATACCATTTTCATTTCTCATTACCCAAGGTGTCCCATAACACTTTGGGTAATTAGTTCTTAGTTCCTCTTCATGTTGAGTCATATGCATGAATAATATTAATAAGGTAACAATAACATAAATGGTTTACAAATACATGATATGACAGATAAACATGAAAATATGGAATAAAAGAAGGCATGGTTAAGCAAGCATACTATGTGTGTAGAACAATTATTTAAGCACATAAAATGATGAATGTGTGAGACTTGCTCCCAAGGGTTATAAAATGATGAGTTTCTAAAATTCCAGTGCATGGAAAATAACTACTTGGCATTAACTATTGTACTTCACAGGTCATAGTACTTGCAACAAATCTTCATCCGCTAATAATTACTACGGCATGCTTGGTATAAAAATAATAAACACTTTCAATCTTTAAAATTCCGACACTTGGGAATAAACCACTTTAAAAATAATACCTTTCATTAATTATTATTCTTCTCTGGTCATAGAATTTGATGTTACACTCTGCTCACTAAAAATCACTGCAACGAGTTTGGTATAAAAATAATAGAGGATTTCTACATATTAACATAACCCTTAAATCCACATCCTTTTAATGAATGTTTAAAACAGGCATAAGCATATCCTTAAAAAAATCATAAATCATTTCAAAGGTGACATTAATCAAGTTCGTTGGTGTACCCTTAGATACAGAAATATAAAGAAGAATAGGCAAGCACTAAAATCCTACTTGCATAAAAATATAAATAACAATTTCTTAAAAACTAGGATTCCAGATATTAATCTTAAAAACACATACATACATAGGGATATATATACAAAAAGTATATATATATATATATATGGGGTTTCTCATAAATTAAACATGGTTCACTTGAAATCTAAAACCTCTGACAATCTAAAATTTATTCAGTAAAAAAAAACAAAACCTTATGGGTTTTAAATGTTCATGATACTATAAATATATAAAACTTCAATTTCAACTATAACATGTTTTCTCCCAAACCAAAGACCTAGTTCGCATTAAAAAATATTTTTCAAGAATAATTATTCATCTCTTAAACATCAAAACTGATTTCCATTCTGATACATTAAATTACATAAAAATATAGTTATATAAATATATACGGCTTACATAAAATCCAACCTGTTAGGAATTGATTTTAGAAAAACCCTTTTCAAAAGCATAATTCTTGGTATAAAAATACTGAATAATCTTGGATACCCTAAAAAAATGGGTTTGAGTGATGTATATACATATGTATATACTTATATATATATATATTCAAAACCATAAAACACCATACACTTGAGTTTTAGGTTTGTAAAAATAGGGTCATTAAAACAAACTTAAAAGTGATATCCCTTTTTATATCACGAAGGAAACACCCCTTGAAAAATTGTTCAAAACCGAAGAGTATGAGTTGTATATACATATATATATATATTGTATATATTGTGGGTATAATAGTATTGGTTTCCATAAAACATGTAAACACCCTTAGAGTAGAGTACTCTTCTTAAACCGAGGGGTTTGCATGTTGAATATCTTCGTATAATAATAAATCGGATATGTATATACCTATATATATATATAAACTGAGTATATATAACGTTTTATCATAAACCGAAAAAACACTAAAACACCCTTACCTCGCTTGAGGATGAAGCTCGAGACATGGGTATACTCGCTGGTTTGCTGGGAATTTAGGGGAGATGAGGAGGAGGAGAAACCGCCCGAAGTTTCATGTGGCAGGGGTGAGGTTTATGTAGAGGTTTTCAGCACAACTTGGTGGCTCGACCCAAGGGTTAGCCTGGTGTAGAGGAGACGAAGGTACAATGCCCTAGTAGGTGGGGGTGTGCGAGGTCAACGTGAGCAGTGGGGGGAGGCGTCTCGGGCAAACCATGTCTGGTTCGCGGGTCCCTGGCGCGAGGTAGAAGAAGACGCGGAGGAAAAAAAACCGACGAGATTCGGCCTTGGCATGATCGGACGGCTGCGGTGCATTGAACGTTTTTAAAACAAAACAATGGCAGGGATCGACTAGGGCGTGATCGAACGGCCGAGGCAAAAAATGCGGGGTCGGGATGGCCTGGGTTGCATGTTTTAAAAAAAACAATTTTAATAACCGTTTAAATTATACTCCTTCACAATATATATATATAATCGGTACATTATAATTTGGAATTTTTATAAAACATAATAAGTACTTTTAACTCATAATTTTCAAATCCAAAAATCCCATTTTAGTTTAAGTAAAAAAATGATACTATTTGATATATCTATTATTTTCTTTTAAAAAAATATGTATATTTTTAATACAACACTTTTATAACTACTATGATCTTATAACCATTAAAATCCAATTTATAACTTACTTCACTTGTTTATTTATTATGTTGAAAAGACCCGTAGTTTTTCTCTAATTAAAAACACATAGTTTTAGAGGTCCGAAAGGATACATTTTTCAATTATTTCTGATACCCCGTTCGACACATTTTAAAATACCACGTTTTCCACCATATCAGGATCAAAATAGATTCATTTTCAAGAATAATATTTTATTTTAATACTTGAAGATATAATTCTAATATTTTGTACTTATTAAAATATTGAAATACCATGATATTATAAAAGCTTTATAAAGAAATTTTTTTTATAAAATGGTGCACTTTATCCATTGGAACCCAACGGTCAAAAAAACGGTCATATTCCTTTTAGAGGTCCATTATAAAAGCAAGGGGTAGGATGTTTTATATTTTCAAAACACCAGACCCTTGGCAGATGGCTCTCCTCATACCTCTGGTGCTGAGTGTTTGCGCGGTGATTCTGGCGGTTATACTTTTCACACTGATGGACCCTGAAGACGACGACTATCTGATTGCCCATGTTGTGGTTCTTTGTAGTCTTGTTGTGGCCGTGTTAGGTCTTGTGCAGGGTACTTTCAGTTAGATGGGACTTGTTGTAATGTATCTTTTAAATATATAATAGTTTATCGTATTCTTCATGTTTGATTTCTACTCGAATTCTTTATCAGCACACAAACCATAAAAAAGAATAAACAAGAGACATCATTAACAAGCACAACATTGTTTACTTGAACCAGTTTATAAAACCTGGGGCGTTACAATAAAAAACACTCACACAAAATATAACAGTATTAAATAATAATATATAATAATTATATTTTGGTATTTTGATTATTAATCTATCCAGGATGAAAATGGAGGTTTGGGAGGAAAACCCTTACCCTAAGTCTGAATGTGTTCCACTCGTGAACATAAGGTCATGGAATATACATTTATACATATTTGTAACATAATTAATATCCTATTAGAAATTTATATAGTTTATCATAATTTATTTCATTCTTTGTGTCCTTATTGATATGTTATATTATTGAATGTTTTTCATTCTGTAGTATTCATTCCCATTATTTTCATATTCGATCCACTTGTTTTTAAGTTGTGGTGTTCGAGTGAAATGGACGTAAATAACCATAATTGAGTTTACATATTACTTATGAACATAAATTGGTTTTAATGGTTATTTATATCAATTTTACATGCAATGATGATGAATAATTAAAAAAAATATTAATGACCAACACTTAAATTATTTTAGACATATTTTGATTATTAGAAACTACATTAGTCATATGAAATAATATTATCAACATATATCAGTTACATAATATTAAATAGGTTATAATACATATATTATAGTCTATTGCAAAAATTAAATGGTTTTATTGACTATTAATGGAGGAAATATTTATGAATGAAACTTTTTCGCTCACAATGGTTTTAAATGGGATCCTCACGGACGATGATTTCGATTATAAAATAAATGTGTTTGAGAGAGTAAGGATATTGATGACTGTTCATCCATTGACATGATATAAATCTAATATATATATGATACAAGAGTTATCATGGTTATTTCAACAGATTAGTTTAGAAGATGATAAAAATAGAAAGGAACTTGAAATGAAATAGAATCAAATAGAATGTGCATTCACCTCTTCAATACACCTCCTTTAGAACCACCTTAAGGGAAGTGGTTTTGGACATTATGAAAGACCACGAGCTCTAAGACAATTGGTGTTTCTATGGGAGGGTATTTCCGATGAAATATTAGAATAAAAAAGTCTTAGAGGTGAGATTATAAGAGGCATTGAGGGCTGGTTATAGTGGAGGAGATGAGTGAATTTTGAATTTGTTTTCATTATTTCATTAATTCCATCAAAAAAATCAATAATGTTTATTAATGTGGACCATAGAGTAATAAATGCATCTAAATTAGAAACATGTATGCTTCCAACACTCATTATTTAAAAAATAGTGTGTTTAATTGATAATTTGTATAAACAACATTTTACCGTAGTTCACTATTCCTAAAAAATTCATGAATTTCTTAAAAATCCAATGAAATCACCCAAATATTTTTTGTACATTTAGAATTCAAAACAGAAAAAAAAAATTAAAGATAATTTTTAAATATGATTATTTTAATTTTAATATAAAATCATACTTTATTCAAGAATTATCATTTTCACAACTATAACTCATTTTATTTAACCATGAAAATTTAATAATGATTTCATTATAAAATAGACTAAATAAAATAAAATATTAATATGATTTACTATTCATAAGGTTCATATTACTATTAATATGGGAATTATATAATCACAAAAAAATAAAGTTGGTTTTACCGAAATCCAAATGACTTATTAATTGCAACTATAGATGACTGTTTTTCTAAATTCATAAGAAGGAGGAGGAAAAGTTTTGTTTATCAACTTGATTATAAAATTTGTTGTTTTTAGGTACTCAGTTTTCTATGAATTCTAATTTTTTTCATTGCCATGAGGTGTCACATTATCTCCCCCTTAAGATTATTATGACCTCAAAATTGATAAAACGCAACCTCACAAAAAGATTTAGGTATATCTTCATCATATTCTCCTTAGGCTCCCATATTTCCTCTTCAATTTTATAATTTCTCCAATGCTTCATTTCCAGAAGAGTCATTCTATTCTTCATCACTTGGTTTTTAGTGTCCAAAATCCCGACATGCCCTTTATAGTAAGATTAGCCAGGTTCTTACTCTATACCATCAAAGGTGAAGACATGTGCTGGGTATGGCATGTACAATCTCATCAGAGAGATATCAAACACATTGTGTAGTTTAGAAATGTTAGATGGCGTATCCATACAATATTAAATAGCTTTAATTCACTCTATATTTTCAAATGGCCCAATGTACCGAGGGATTAATTTCCATTTAATTACAAATAATATAATTTAATTACATGTAGATACATTTAATAAAAAATGGTCTCCCACAATAAATTCTAAATCCTTCCTTCAATAATCAACATTGATTTTTTCTCTTCATTGGGATGCTTCGGTATGGACATGAATAGTCTTCACATTCACTATTGTTTCCTCCACAAGATCTAGTCCCAAGTGCTTCATTTCACATATTTTATCCCAACATGTTTGTGTATGTCATATCTTACAATACCTTCCTTAATATGGTTTCATTTAAATAATTTAATGGAAACTATTATTGTAGGAAAAATCCACTGATGGTAAATATTGATCAAACATACCTTGAATGTCAAGTGAACATTATCTCAATATGTTCTACAAGCTTCGTATTGTCAACATTGATTACCGATATGTTTGAGGGTGATAAGTAGTATATAATAAATGTTCAGTATCAAATTATTTCTGAATAAATTTCTAGATATATTATGTAAATTTTTTATCAGTGTAAAACAAAATTGGGAGAGGTTCCTCATGATGTCTCACAACTACCAAGATATAGATTTGTTATCGGTACTCTAGTTGAAAATCCTCTATTATAATTAGGAAAAGAGAAATATTATTAAGTCGATCCACAATTACCCATACTGAATCTTTATTTCTTGTAGTATTGGGTAATGTAGTGATACAATTTATAGAGGGTTCATGTAATTTCTTTGAGAGTATTGGTAGAGGTTCATGAATTTTTTTTGCATGTTTCCATTCTACCATCACTTGTTTACAAACTTAAAATCTTGATATATAATCCACAATTTCCATCATCATGTTATCCCTCCCAAAATGATCCTTCAAATATATAGGCATCATAGTGATACAAGGATGTATGGAGAAACTCAAAAAAAAAGGAATCATCCAGTAACTCCCTTTTTAGATTAGGTATAGCTGGAACACAAATCCACTTCCCAAATTTCATAAATCCATTTTCAGACACAAATACATTCATCTTCCCATATTTCACAGCATTAATATTCTTTTGAATGTACTCATCATCATGTTAATAACTTTTAATCCTTTATAATAAAAATAGTTTGGTAACCAAATGAATAAGTAGAGATGTTTCACCTTCATTGATAATTACTATATCTAGCCTCACTATATCCATGTACAAATATATTTTTTTCAATACTTATTGTATTTAGACCTCCATGATCCTTCTTGATTAATGCATCAACTACCTTGTTTTAGATACTTGGGTGGTAGTGTATAGTATAATCATAATTCTTAAGAAGTTCAAACCATCATTGTCGCCTCCTATTGAGTTCTTCTAGTGAGAAGATATACTTCAGACTCTTGTGATCTGCAAAAATCTCACATTTTTTTCCATATTGATAATTTATACATATCATCTGATATAAGATTACCAAAATTATCTCAAGATCATGAGTGGGAAATTTTTTATTATTATTTTTAATAGCCTTGATCTATAGGAAATATCTCTTTCATTATACTAATGGACACATCAAATTCCTTTCATTGATGCATCTCTATAGATCACAAACCATTCCTTTTTTGATGGGAGTGTTTGGATAAGATAATTCACTAGTCTCTTCTTCTATTCTTCAATGAATATCTAATATTTTTTTGTCCATTCCAACTCAACCCTTTTACGTGTATGTTTGGTCATTAGGTTGGATAAAAAAAAGATGTTCTGTAAGAAACACTGATAATAACTACAAAACCGATAAAACTACATTTCTTATTTCTATTCAATGGATAATATAATTCAGGAAAAGAATTGGTCTTGGTACTTTCAATAGATATTCCATCCTTTGTGATAACGTGGACAAAAATCTTAACTAATTGAATCCAATATTCAAACATTCTAAATGTATTATAGAATACATTTCATATAATAGACATAAGAATATTGCACATGTGATTGTCATGATTTTCATATATTTTGGAGTATACCAAGATTTCATCAATAAATACACCCACAAAGTCATCAGGTTATTCATTGAAAACACTATTTAATAGTTACATGAAAATAGAGGGTGCATTAGTTAGTCCAAAAGGCATTACTGTAAACTCGTAATGCCTATACCTAGTTTGAAATAATGTTTTTAGAAGGTCTTCCTTCCTCACATGAAATTGAAGACCTCCAGATCAAAGGCCAATCATAATAAAAATATAGTGCTTCATGAAGTAGATCAAATAAATCATAAATGTGATGTACGGGATACTTTTTCTATATTTTTTAGAATTTATATCTATGAATCTAAATGGAAATCCTCAATGAACGGTCATTTTTCTTAACAAAAAGTATAGGGTCTCCCCATGGAGAAAACACAAGGGATAATAAATACTTTATCACTCAATTAATTTAGTTGTTTATTAAGTTCCACTTACTAGACAATTTTCAAACTATAATTGGCCTATTATATAAGACATTAATTAATAATTGAGTCAATGGGAAACTCAATTTCTTACTTTTGGAGGAAGTCCTGGTAAATAATCTGTAAAAAATAAACATTTTTTTGCACAATTGGTAGGTACTATCATTGAATATTCACATTATCAACCATATTTATTTAATTTTTTTCCTCCCTAGTAATTTAATTTAGTAGATATTCTTGGGGGATCGATATGAATATCTGATGGTGATGAATTTTACAAAAATATAAAGGGATTTTCCAACATCATTAAAAATTGTAATAAAATTCCTCTTGCAATGAAATTTCACATCATGGTACAAAAGACAATCTATACCAAGGATAATATCAAATTAAATCATGGGTATGACAATAAAATTAGCATATACTGCATTTTTATATTCCATAATGGGGATGTCATAACAAAACATTATTGAAATGTTACTTCCCTTAAGTGTTTTGACTGGAAAATACCTTTTAAAATAAATGTGAAAAATATAAAATATTCATGGAAAACATGGATGATATGAATGAATGTGACGATCCAAAATCAAATAAATAATAGGCTATGTTTGAGGAAATGATTAAAGTACATACCACTACATCATTATGTACATTAATACCAGTAGTTAGTATCACATAAGTTTATCTCATATACCATGGACTTTTTTGTTGCATGCTTCCTTAATGCATTGGAAATTCATTATCATAGTGTCCCATATCCATATAATTATGGAATTGATCATTAATTGCGTATTTCATCCCCATGAGATCACCAAAAATATGTCCATTCTTTCCAACTTTTTATCATACTTGTTTTTCTTTTAAACATGTACCTGGGTTATTCATCCAAAAATTATCACATGGTTTAAATTAAACTCTTCAGTTATTCTAAATTTATTTATTTCTTTTTATAGAGTATCCATCATCCCTATTCTTCTATTTCATTGCTTTAATGTCATAAGATAGGGTTATTATAATTTCTTTCATGATAGCACATGATATTATTTCTTCATATGATGAAAAAAATTGGGTGACTAGTTCTCACAATAGAAATGAATTTAGGCCATCAAAGAATCAATCATTTTTTCTCTTTAGATTACGTATGTAGTCTATATAAGGCCTTATTGACCTTGTGAAGTTAGCTTCAAACATAGCAACGTTATCATCTTCTATTTTCCTCAAATTCATAAAATTCCTTTCAATGGTTCCTCGTTGTTCACGAGGGAAGTATTTTTCTATGTATATTTCCTTTAAACCCCACCATTATATTTCTTCTATTTACTCTTCCAATGTGTTTTAAATTAAAGAAGACTAGTATCCGCATATACCAATAGAAAATGATCCTTTCTAAGATCATTATATATTATGTTACATCCCAAAGTGATAAATATATTATCTAATTAATATATCCATTGCTCTGCTACGAATGATTTTGTAGTCCCATAAAATGATGGAAGTTGTAGTGTCATAAATCAATCTAACATAGATCATCCTCGTTGGCGATCCAGATGCTCCAAACGAGTAAGGTTGTTGTTCATATCCTGAGTCAACTATCCTAGTATATATATAAGTTACTTTACTCTAGTTGCAGCACCAACACCCACATTATTATCTTGTGTCGGAGGAAAATCCCCACACAGGACATGAACATTCAAGGGGCTTCAATTATTCCACTACTTGACATTTCCAAAAAATATAAAACACTAGATTATGTTATTTTTCATAATGTAAAATCTCCATGTAGAATAATACATTTCAATGTAAATATCATAATATTATACATGGTTTCTTTGATGAAAAATATACATTTAAATCCTTTATAATGGATTTTAATGAAAAATTGAATTATACTTTGAATTAACTAGGAGAGAAAAATGATGTGCAGTGTAAGGCTTGAGGTGATGTACTTGTATACCTTAGTTTAATCCTGAAACTCCATGTTATCTTTTTCACTTTGAAGTTTATCAATTCCAAAACCACAAACACTTATAGTATCCAGATATGGCTTTATTTTATGGAATGATCCACAAAATATATTTCATTCCAATATACCTGGATATTCTTGTATTCTTGTCCTAACTGATGATATTAGGGATATGTTCCCTAATATAAATTTACTAAATCTGTTATGACCCATCCTCGGGACCTGTACTGTGACTATCCAAAACCCGCCTCATATAGGCCAGGGGATGGTGACTAGCACCAAGGCATAAATCAAGAAAAAAGGGGAAGATATTGCCTTTATAAAGTAAAAAAACACCACAGAGTGAGCAAACATAAGTAAACACTAAGTAAAACTGGGTACAATAGTAGTGCGGAAATGTAAGTGGCCCAGAATACAAACCCAAACTGAATGTAAAGTACAACTGGAAAGAATGTGCAACAATTGAAACTAAAGCAGCAACGTCGAGCCGTCCACTGGAAATCCCACCAGAAGGTTGGGTACAGATAGCCTCCTCAGCCCCTCGGGTCCAGTCGTCCGCTCCGTGTACGTTCCGCCTAGTGGTCCACCTCCAGTTACCGACTTGCTCCACATTCCTCAACCACGATCAACGCTGTCTGTCGTCTGTATCCAACACAACGTAGTGCGGTCATATCCCGTGTAGGGGTGAGTATACGCTACTCAGTAGGGACATCGAGACCCCCGTAGGTCTCCCAGAATCTACAAAGGATAATTCACAAAAGAAAGATACAATCACGAAGTAACAACCAACACTACTTATGTATATTCCCATACATACACCTAAGTCATCAATTCTAGTTTGGCTGCAACGCCTGAGCCCACGTTTGATCACATCCACACAGGACTGTACAACCCAATCCACACAAGAATGCACTACACAATCCACATACGAATTCATGTCAATGATATCGAAGATAATGATTGAATGTCAAGAATCAGTTCACACAGGTATACCTATTAGGTGATAGTGATGATCAAATATAGTCACTAATTCATCTAATCTGGGAACCATGTAGGATACTAAACTGATTCTCTGCCAGACCCACATAGGATAGAAAGAGCAGAGTCAGACACTGCCAGACCCACGTAGGATGCAAGAATAGTAGTCATTGTCGTCAAACCATCATAGGATTTCAGTACGGTCTTCATCGCTGCCGAACCCACATAGGATTGTAGTGCAATCTTCATCTCCGTCAAACCCACATAGGATTTCAGTATGGTCTTCATCGCTGTCGAAACCACATAGGATTTCAGTGCATTCTTCATTACTGCCAAACCCACATAGGATTTTAGTGCAGTCTTCATTTCCGTTGAAACCACATAGGATTTTAGTATGGTTTTATTGCTACCGAACCCACATAGGATTTCAGTGCAGTCTTCATCGTCGTCAAACCCACATAGGATTTCAGTACGGTCTTCATCGCTGCTGAACCCACCTAGGATTTCAGTGCAGTCACAATCGCAGCCAGCTCTAGGGTTCACACAAACAGCATGCTCGTTCTGGGAGGGTCCACTCAATGAGGCAAGGGGTCGATACATCAACTGACATGTTTTCCAGAGTTGATGTATCTCAATGTTCCATCTCGACAAGAGGAACTCAACGTGATAGAAGGCATGTCAATCGGACGCCCGGTCTTAGAGTTGTCTTTTTCATTCCAGGGGCCCGGTTGGTTTAAGTAAAAACGTACCCAACTGCAATCCAACTGCATCCAAACCTCGAGAGGAGTAAGCTAAAAGTTCTGTCTCACTGTGAGGAATCCAACAATGTCGAGGGCATGTCAGTCGGACGTCCGAAGCTCATGTTACAAGTATTTCCACTCCGAGGGTCTGGATGGTTTCGTGATCGAACTATCCTGGCCATGACCAATGATCTCCAAAACCTTGAGTGTATTATAAGGAAAATTCAAACTCGATTTAAGGATCACATCGCAACTGACAGAGCGGCAATCGGAGGTCCGTAGCCTAAGATATGGGCAAAAGACCAGAAGTGGTCTGAGAATGGGGGGGTTTGGGCCCAGTCCGACCCAGCCCAACCCCCCCTATGTCAGCCCGAATCGGTTCGACCAGAACTGGGTCCACGTTAGGCCCATTAGGGCGTGGCTCGGCCCTGCCTGGACGCGGCCCGACCCGGTGCGCTCGCCCGACCGCGTGGCCAGCACGACCAGCCCCGAGCTGAGCAGACGGGGGGGGGGGGGGTGCACTGCCCCCCTGATTGATGAGCCGTGGACCCCATGTGGGGGGGGGTGCTCTTTTGTCTTGTCAGGGGTTACGACCCCCGGTTTCCTGGAAGCTGACCAGAGCTACTTCCGTGGGGCCGCAAGGGTCATGCCCTTCCGAGGTGTCGGCGGCTGGCGGTTCTCGCCGCCCGACCTTGCACCACCGAGACATCGAGCCGCAACATTGTCCAACCGGTGCGGCGTGACAGCGCCGTTCCCCTCCGCCACAGCCCCGCACTGGCTGCGGGATCATCGTGGTTCTCTGGTGCGACATGACGGAGGTGCGCCCCTTTGCTGCGGCCCGACTCCGGCCGCAGGTTCCTTCGGCCTCAACGGTGCGGCGCGACGACACCACGCATCTTCGTCACAATTCCCAGGATTCCGCGCGGTGCCGTTTCACCGCACCATCTTCTTTCGAACCGCATCAACACAACAACAAAAAGGGGGAGGAGAGTCGGCCGTGTTTATGCGGTCCGACCTCCTCCCGATAATTTGATATCAAGCGCCCCAAGGATAAATACGACGAATGGAAAAGGATAAATTCATGACAAAAACAAATAACCCATTCCTCAAGAGTTTGTTGAACGAAGTTTCGTCACGGGGAAGGGACTTCGTGGAAGACGGTGTCGTGGAAGAAGGATCTGCAGCGTTGCTGTACATGGCTTCCCATCGTCAATCTCCGAGGAACATTCATTCTTCATCTCCCTTCATCGGAGGTCGGCGTTCTTCATCGGTGATGGTTCATTCTTCATGTTCTTAAAGGAGAAAGATGATGATTCCAATAATTGGGATCTCCTCTTCAGATCCACCTCACACAATGAATCAACATAATAAAATATGGCTTTTCCATATTTTATTTATCATGCCAACTGTTTTTGAAATTCAAAAACAGATGATGATTTAATTAATGAGCATTGACCAATTAATGAAGTGTTTAATAATCATATTAAACGTGAGCGTTGACTTGGCATTAAAGAGGGGGGGGGGGGGGTGGGTGAGTTACCATATTAAATGCATGTTGGAGGTAAAAGGTAATAAAGGGGTGGGGCTCGTGTGGGCCCCACCTCACTAATATCATACCTAGGAATTAGGATATCAGTGGGTCCCACTCCAACCACCATACCTAGGTTAGCACTACTAAGAATAAAAATAAAATATGATGCACAATAATTTATTTTATTTTTTAGTCTACCCAATTAATTAATAACCTCACCCGAGAAAACGCAACTCTGGAAACGGTGTTCTAAAGAAATTACTGGCACTGCGATTCCATCGGTGCCCTCAGATTTCGATTCTGAGCACCGGTTCAAAAGATAGAAAAACTTGCTCGTTCATTTACTAAACGTACCCGAGCTAAACTTCAGAAATTGATTCTGGGCCCACTGGGCCTCGGAATCAGGTACCATCAGAAACTAAGTTCTTGTAAAATCCCATAGAAAATTAAGAAAAAATTTCCCTTGCATTTTACGAGTCTTTACATTACTCCCACCTCATGGCTTTACGTCCCCTTAAAGATACATCATAAACTAGGGGAACAATTGTGGGTACTAAGCACGCATCTGAGCCTCCCGCTCCCAAGTGCTCTCCAGGAGGTTCTCGTGTTGCCATCTGATGCGCACTAGAGGTATCAACCGTCCACATAGGACCCTCTCTTGTTTATCCTCAATCTCCACCAGGACCTCCGCAAATGTCACCCCATCGTCAATTTCCAGCTCCACATGGTCGATGATATGCGTCAGGTTAGGGACCTATCTCCTCAACAGAGATATGTATATGACCTCGTGCACCCGGTGCAACTGAGGTGGTAGAGCCAGGTGATAAGCCACCTTGACTATCCTGCTGAGGACCTGGAATGGTACGATAAAGCATAGAGATAAATTTTTTCCTCATACAAATCTCCATAATCCACGTCGAGGTGAGACCAGCAAGAAGACGTGGCTGCCATCCTCGAACTCCAGTGGCCTCCGCCTCCTAACATCATAAGACTTATGCCGGCTCTGAGCTGTCTTCATCTGCTCCTGGATGACTTGTACCTTCTCTGTTATGGCCTGGACCATCTCTGGTCCCACAAGTACTGACTCCCCAGGGTCTGTCCGGCACAGAGATGATCTGCAAGGCCTTTCATACAATGGCTCGTATGGTGCCATCCCGATGGTGGAGTGGTAGATGTTGTTGTACGTGAACTCCACCAAGGGTAGATGGTCATCCCAACTGTTACCAAAGTCAAGGACACATGCTCGGAGCATGTCCTCGAGAGTCTGAATGGTCCTCTCCATCTGACCATCTGTCTGAGGGTGAATGTTGGTGCTCAGATGTAGATGGATCCCGAATGCCTCCTACAACCCCATCCAAAGCCGGGAAGTAATGCGAGCATCTCGATCGGTGAAGATAGATGATGGCACACCATGAAGTTGTACAATCTCTTGAACATAGAGACTTCCCATGATCACTACTGTGACCTGCTCTCTGATGGCTATGAAGTGGGCCGACATGGTGAGTCGGTCGACAATCACCCAAATGGAGTCATGACCTCTTGAAGTACGTGGAAGTCCAGTCACGAAATCCATAGATATCTCGTCCCACTTCCACTCCAGGAGCTCCAAGGGCTGTACCAAGTCTGTTGGTTCCTGGTGCTCTCCCTTCACCTGCTGGCAGGTGTGGCATTGAGAAATGTACTCTGCCACAGTCAACTTCATACCCAGCCACCAGTGTTGTCGTTTGAGGTCCTGGTACATCTTTTTCACTCCAGTATATGCCGCCAAAGGGGAAGTGTGAAACTCTCTCAACACCCACTCCTACAGAGAAGCTGGTAGCAAGGTACATCCTCTGAAAAGGAAATCGTGCTCTCCTCCATGGAGAATCCATCAGGTTCCTGTCCTAAGGATTTCTGCACATTCCGTGTCTCACAGTCAGCATCCCCACTCTGTGCCTCTCTGCCCCACTGCAATAGTGTAGGTGTGACTATGAGTGACTGAAGAAAGGATACTCCATCTTTATCCATGAAGGATATCTGAAAAGCGGCTAGCTGCTCAGTCGCCACCCCGAGAATATGGATACTCGTCCTCCTACTGAGAGCATCAGCTACTATGTCCCCCTTTCCAGGAGTATAGACGATCTCAAATTCATAGTCCTGGAGTAACTCGAGCCATCACCGTTGTCTCAGATTCAGGTCCTTATGTGAGAAGATGTACCAGAGACTCCGGTGATCAGAGCAGACTGTAAAGCGCTCGCCCATCAGATAGTGTCACCACATATTCATAGCGAAGACCACTGCTTCTAACTCCAGGTCATGGGTAGCGTAAATCTACTCATTCTGCCTCAACTAACATGATCCAAAGGTGATTACTACCTGATCCTACATCAGGACACACACATTTCCGGTCCTTGATGCATCGTAGTAGACTACGTAACCTAATCCCTCCTCTGGTAGCCTCAAGATAGTCGCGATAGTCAATCTCTATCTCAGCTCATAGAAGATCTACTGACATCTTCCTGACCACACGAAGGGTTTCCCCTTATTCGTCAAAGCTGAGAGTTGTTCCACAACTCTGGAGAAGACTGGCACAAACCTCCGTTAGTACCCATCTAGACCCAAGAAACTCCGCTCCTCCATCACGCTCCTCTGTGGCTCCCAAGATAGCACTGCCTCGATCTTCACAGGATCCACCGAAACACCAGCCTCAAAGATTACATGTCCCAAGAAGTGGACCTCACGTAACCTAAACTGACACTTTGAGAGCTTCCCATAAATATGGTTCTCTCGGTGTGTGTATAGTACAACCCACAAGTGGTAGGCATGCTCCTCCTCAGTGGTCGTGTATATCAATAAGTCATCAATGAAGACCATGAAAAATTGATCCAGGTATTGCTGAAAGATCCTGTTCATGAGACTTATGAACATAGCTGGAGCATTGGTTATGCCGAAATACATAACCAAGAACTCATAGTGGCCATACCGACATCTGAAGGACGTAATTTGCACATCCTCATCTCGATCTCTGAGCTGATGATAGCCTGATCTATGGCCGGTCTTTGAGAACCATTGTGCTCCCTTGAGCTGGTTGAAGAGGTTGTCAATCCTCGAATGCATATACTTGTTCCTCACGGTCACCTGGTTCAGGCGACAAAAATCGTCACACTGTCGCATGCTCCCGTCCGCCTTCTCGGTGAACAATATCGGGGAAGCACAGGGTGAAACACTGGGTCGGATGAATCCCTTCCTCTACAAGTCATCCAACTGTACCCGTATCTCTCGAAGCTCAGTGGGGGACATCTGATAAGGTGGAGTGGATATAGGGGTTGTCCTGGGGTACATGTCAATATAGAAGTCTACCTCTCTATGAGGAGGTAGTCCTGGAACATCGTTAGGGAAAACGTCCACATACTGATCCACCACTACAGGAAAACAAGGACTCCGCACATCAACTGCTCCTAGGATAAGGCTAGCCAACTGATTAGTGATGGGCTTTCCTCTCCTCTGCGTGAGTCTATCCTGTGCTGCAAAGGCCCCATTCTCACCGGTGAAGGTGAACCTGCTCCCATCGGTGCGAACACACCACACCTTGCGCCTAATATAGTCAATCTAAGCATGGAATGTGGATAACCAATCCATTCCCAAGATGACGTTGTAAGGCCTCGACGTCCCTACAAGAAGATCCCAGCCGAATCTCACATGTCCTAGAGTATGCTTACACTGCCATCACCGGTGCGTAATCGTCGTGTCTGCTCCCATTGGAGTCTCTAGCCCCAAGGGTCGAGCTAATGGCTCCATCAGAATCTCTGAGATCCGAACAAGGGTAGCAGTAATAAAAGGATGACTCGATCCTCTGTCTATAAGAACTGCAGCAAGGGTGGAGTAGACACAGATCGTCCCTCGAATCATCTCTGGCGCGCTGTGGTCGTAGGCCTCTACTGCCTGAATCTAAGCCAGTCTTTGCCCGCCAGCTACCTGTGGTCGGGGTGGACCTCCTGGTAGTGGTGGTCGTAAAGCCTCAAAGAATCACACACCACCTCCAGTTCTGCCAGCTCCCCTGCCTCGTCCACCTTCTCTCAACTGACCGCCATGTTCGACCCTCTACCTCTGCCTGGGTGGACCCTCAACTGTTTGCTGCTCCTCTACACGGTGGGTCGGACAGTCACAAGCCATGTGGCCCTACCTGCCGCATGCATCACACTGTCTGCTCCTCGGAAGGATGGCTATGCGCCCTATGCCCCGCACCTCTGAGCTAGTGTCCTGAGGTCGTCTGGCTGATGGTCTGGTCCGCCAGGACCCCTATGACATCCGTCGACTACCAGCTGCAGACGACTCTGCTACATGCCCCCTGCGGTAGGTCTCGTTGCTGGAGTAGGCTCGACAAGAAATCTCTCTATGATAATAGCTCTCTCTAATACTCCTGCCTGTGTCGGAATGCTGATGGAGTTCATTGATGCCCTGATCTTATGCCTTAGTCCCTTCTCGAAGTTCTGGGCCCTGAAGAATGGGTCCCATAACATGTCCGTCGAATAGCGCGAGAGGTCAGTAAATCTCGCCGAGTAATGAGTGACCTTCATGCTGCCCTTCCACTGCTGTAGAAGCTCCTGGATGCGCACCGCATAGAGGGTGGCTGGGAAGAACTCTGAGTAGAAGAGGCTCTCAATTTTCGTCTCGAGGAGTGATGGCTCGTCGTGCACCTGGAGAATCAAGATCTACCATATGCCTACTGTCGTGTGCAGGAGGCTCACTGCGAGGATCACCATGGGGACAGCTGGTGTCCCCCCTAACATGAAAACTTGAACAACTGCCTCCATCCAATCCTCAGTGGCCTGAGGGTCCTTCTCCCCGCGGATCCTAGGTGGTCGCTGACGCTGAAACTCGTGCAGTGCACTAAGGCGAAGTGCACTATCAGCGGTCGGGGCTGGTAGCATCGGTGGCTCAGCGGGTAGAGGTACCATCGCTGCCTCCGCTGTCAAAGGTCCCTACACCGAGGCCTCATCGGTCGTTGGGCTTTCGTCTCACACGACGCTCGGAACCCTAGTTGGCTGTCGTCGTGGGGCCATCCTGAAAAGAAATAGGTGCGCCATAGTCAAAAAGTTTACCTGGTGAGCTGAAACAAAGTAATCATAAAGAAGACTTCTAAAACACACATGCAATCAATGTTTTCATAAATTGAGTCGGAAATGAGATGTCAGGGTCCTGGTGTACGGATACGTCGGCCACCGCACCAACACTGGACTCCCTATACTGATAACCACACTCAATACCCTTAACAATATTTCTTCACATAGAAGAAATATCAGAGTCTAATGTTCTTCGGTAGAACCGAACTCCTCTGATACCAATTTTGCACGACCCGTCCTCGGGACCCGTGTCGTGACTACCCCATGCTCGCCTCCCATAGGCCAGGACCTAGCGACTAGCACCAAGGCGTAAATTCCGACAAAAGGGGAAGGCATTGCCTTTATAAAGTAAACAAGCACCACAGAGTGAGAAAGAAGAAGTAAACACTAAGTAAAACTGGGTACAATAGTAATGCGGAAAAGTAAGTGGGCGAGAATACAAACCCAAAATAAAAGTAATATAAAACTAGAAAGAATGTACAACAACTAAAAGTAAAGCAGCAACGTCGAGCCGTCCACTGGAAGTTCCCACTAAAGGATGGGTATAGATAGCCTCCTCAGCCCCACGGGTCCAGATGTCCGCTCCGTGTATGTTCCACCCAGTGGTCCACCTCTAGGTACCAACTTGCTCCACAATCCTCAACCACGATCAGCGCTGTCCGTCGTCTGCATCCAACACAATGTAGTGTGGGAATAGCCCGTGCATGGGTGAGTATACGCTACTCAGTAGGGACCCCGAGTGCCCCGAAGATCTCCCAGAATACACAAAGGATAATCCACAAAAAAAAGATACAATCACGAAGTAACAACCAACACTACTTACGTATATTCCCATACATACACCTAAGTTATCAATTCCAGTTCGGCTCCAACTCCCGAGACCAAGTTCGATCACTTCCACACAGGATTGTACATCCCAATCCTCATAGGAAAGCACAAAACAATCCACATAAGAAAGCAAGTCAATCATATCGTAGATAATGATTGAAATTCAAGACTCATCTCACACAGGTATACCTCTTTGGTGTTATAGATGATCAGATATATCAACTGATTCATCTAAGCTGGGACCCACGTATGATACTAAACCAGCTACTCTGCCAAAACCACATAGGATAGCAATAACAGAGTCAGACACTACCAGACCCACGTAGGATGCAAGAATAGTAGTCATTGTCGTTGAACCCACAAAGGATTTCAGTACGGTCTTCATCGCTGTCGAACCCACATAGGATATCAGTGTAGTATTTATCTCCATCGAACCCACATAGGATTTCAGTACGGTCTTCATCGCTGCCGAACCCACATAGGATTTTAGTGCAGTCTTCATTGCTGCCAAATCCAGATAGGATTTCAGTACAGTCTTCATCTCTGTCGAACCCACATCGGATTTTAGTACGGTCTTCATCACTGCCGAACACACATAGGATTTTAGTGCAGTCTTCATCGCTGTCGAACCCACGATGGATTTCAGTACGGTCTTCATCGCTGCCGAACCCACATAGGATTTCAATGCTGTCGCTACAATCGCAGTCGCAGCCAGCTCTAGGGTTCCTGCACACAGCATGCTCGTTCGGGGAGGGTCCTCTCCACGAGCCAAGGGGTTGATACATCAACTGACACGTAGTCCATAGTTGATGTATCTCAAAGTTACAACTTGATATGAGGAACTAAACGTGACAGACGGTGCGTCAACCGGACACCCTGTCTGAGAGTTATTGGCTTTTTCGTTCTAGGGGCCTGGTTGGTTTTTAAGTCAAAACATACCAGACTGCACTCCAACTGCGTCCAAACATTGAGAGGAATAATCCAAAAGGTCCGACTCACTAAGAGGAATCCAACAAAGTTGACGACATGTCAATCGGACGTCTGGAGCTCAAGTTATAAGTGTTTCCGCTCCGAGGGCCCGGTTGGTGTCGTGTTCGAACCAACCCGGACGTACGCAAAGTTCTTCGAAACCATGAGTGTAATATACCAAAACGACCGAATCAATCCAAGGATCGCATCGCAACATATGGTTCATCGATCAAAGGTTCATACCCCAAGATATGGGAAAAAGACCATAAGTGGTCTGAGAATGGGGCTTCTAGGTCAGGTCCGACCCCGCCCAACCCCCCTGGGTCGGCACGAACCTGGTTGACCCGAACTGTGTCCGAGTCCGGCCCATTCGGGTGCGGCCTGGACTAGTGGGAGTTGCCCGACCTAGTCGGTGTGGCCTGGCCTGACCTAAGCACGACGCGGCCCGGCCTAGGCGCGACCCGTCCTAGCGCGCTCGCGCTGCCATGTGGCTTGCTCAGCCAGCACCGAGCTGAGCGGACAGGGGGTGGGGGGGGCATGCTTCCCCTGTTATTGATGAGCGGCGGCACCCACATGGGGGGGGGTGCTCCTTCGGCCGGCCGGGGGTTACGACCCCCGGTTTCATGGAAGCCGGCCCGCCCGGTCCGGCCGGCCGGAGCTGCTTCCACGGGACAGCAGGGGTCCCGCCCTTCCGAGGTTCTGAAATCCGGTGGTTCCGGCCACCTGGCCTTGCACCTCCACGGCTTCGAGCCGCGGCCTTGTCTGACCGGCATGGCGTGACGGTGTTGCGCCCCTCCGCCACGGCCCCACACCGGTCACGGTATCTTCGTGGTTCTCTGGCGCGGCATGACGGCACCGCGCCCCATGGCTGTCGCCCGACTCCAGCTGCGTGTTCCTTAGGCCTCAACGACACCGCGCGATGGCGTCACACATCTTTGTCGCATTTCCCAGGACTCTGCGTGGTGCATTGCACCACGCCACCTTCTTTCAAACCGCAACAACACAACAACAAAAAGGGGGAGGAGAGTCGGCCATATTCGTGCGGTCCGACCTCCTCCCATAGGTCTATATCAAGCGGCCCAAGAATAAAGACGAAGAATGGCAAAGGATAAATTTACGATAAAAAGAAAGAACCCCTACCTCATCTATTTGTTGAATGAAGGTTCATCGCGGGGAAGGGACGTCGCAAAAGACGGATTCGCAGAAGAAGGATCGTGGGCGTCGCGGTACACGGTGTCGCGTCGTCGATCTCCGAAGTACTTGCGTACTTCGTCACCCTTCATCGGAGGCCGACTTTCTTTGTCGGTGATAGTGAATTCTTTGGGTTCTTTAAGGAGGAAGATGAAGATTCCAATACTTGGGTCTCCTCTTCAAATCCTCCCCGCACAACGAAACCACATAATAAAATAAGGCTTTGCCGTATTTTATTTCTCATGCCAACTATTTTTTAAATTCATAAACAGATCACGATTTAATTAATGAGCATTCACTAATTATTGAGGCATTTAATAATCCAATTAAACGTGAGCCTTGACTTGGCATTAAAGAGGGGGGAGGTGCGGGTGACATACCATATTAAATGCACGTGGGAGGTAAAAGGTAATAAAGGGGTGGGGATCTTGTGGGCCCCACCTCACTAATATCCTACCTAGGAGTTATGATATCAGTGGGTCCCACTCCAACCACCATGCCTAGGTTCGGAAAATTAAGAATAAAAATAAAATTTGTTGCACAATATTTTATTTTATTATTATTTAACCCAATTAATTAATAACCTCACCCGAGCAAACACAACTCCGTAAAAGGCGTTCTTAAGAAATTACCAGCACTGCAATTCCATCGGTGCCCTTGGAATTCGATTCCAAGCTAAACATCATAAATTGATTCTGGGCACACTGGTCCACGGAATCAGGTTCCATCAGAAACTATGTTTTTCTAAAATCCAAAGAAAATTATCGAAAAATTTCCCTTGATTTTTACGGGTCCTTAAAAAATATATTTTCCATGTTTCCTATTAAACATACTATAATACAAATTGTAATGACCCAAACCAATTTTTCCAGATCCGATGACTTTTGAAATTTCATTGAGATGATTACATTAAATTGTATCCCAAAAAAGATAACTGTTTAGAATATTTGGAATCAGGATAAATATATAAGTTCAAAATTACATCTTGAAAGAATAAACCACACTAATTTATTCCATTTGAAACATCCAGTCCACCTACATTATGCATGAATATTATTCATAAATTAATTCTTCATATCATGGGAAAATTAAACATAAGAAAGCGGTGAGATCAAATGCTAAATAAGAGTAATAAATAAAGTGCATGAAAACATAAACCTTTGGCATGATGAAAAATAGAATACACATTCCATTGAATGAATAATGGGAACATCATATGGCTAAAATATGAATTGAGTAAATATTTCCATAAATAAACAAAAACATGGGTATTCAACTAGTCAAATAACCACATGAATAATAAATTTCAAGCATAAAAATGTGGTTAATGAATATGATGGACATTCTAAAATATACCATCAAGGCCTTGTCCAATTCATATAAAATTTATTAATGCCTCAACCAAAACACTATCTCAAAATGGAAAAAGGCCTCAACCAATTCCATATATATTTGTCTCATTTGTCTTACAGATATATATAGGGGATAGAGTGATATAAACCCATCACATAATAAGTAAAATTAATTACTTATACGAGTGGGGATAAACACAAATAACATATACATTCATATTTAAACTAAAATATGATATGTAAATAATTTTCCATGAACATTACGCTCAAACACTAACCAGTTGGAGTAAATTGGTGATTGGTTTCATTATAGAACTTGTACAATCAAACTTGTCATAAAATTTTCAATTTAATATGGTAGATGATACAGTAACAGAATAATCCCAATAATAAATTAGAGTCGAAAGGTGTGTTGAATGTGAAGAATAAACTCTTATAAAATCAACGAGTTATTCTTGAGATAAATACTCTTATATTTTTAAAAGAAGAGTTTTTTTTTGGAAATGCCAATGTAAGAAACCATAAATAACGTAAGATAATATTTTCATAATAAATTAATGATTTTATAATTATAATGGTTGCTAAAAAAAGGTTTATTTTGATTCTATGAATGTATATATGAATTTTAGAAATTCCCTTGATTCGGGATTGTATTTCAGAAATAATTCGGAACATTACATTTATAATGTGTAAATACTAAAAATATAAGGAAGGATTATGGTTGGTAAACATATATATAACAATAAAAAATATTTTATGAGGATTCAATAAAAATAAATAATAATTCCATTGAGGTAATTATACAGTGAATGTAACTCGAATGAAAATGGATGATTGTGTGGAAAACCCATAACCTATGTCCAAATGAGTTCCTCTCTTGAACATAATGTCATGGATTATGAAATTAGACATATTAGTAACTTAATTAAAAACCTATTATACATGTATTTAGTTTATCATAACTTTTTTTGTTCGTTCTGTTCTTATTTATAAGTTATAATATTGAATGTTGTCATTCTAGAGTGTTTCTCTTCTTTATTGTGATATTCAGTTCACTTCTTTTTATGTATTGTACTTCATGTGGAATGGATGTAAATATATAAAATGTAATTTGAAAAATATTTAAAAAAATAAATATGATTTAATTGTTATTTATTTTATTTTTATAACTATAATTAGGATGACAAAATAAATAAAATATTACTGACAAACATTTAGATTATTTTAGTGGTATTTTCATTATTATAAATATGTTGTTCATAAGAATTCATATTATATACATATACGGGTTCTTGAAATTTAATTAGTTTATAATATATATATTATAGTATGTATGAACCATCAAAATGGTTTCATGAACTATAATTGAGGATAAATTGAATAATAAAACTTCGTCGTCCGCAGTGGTTTTAAATTTTCACTTCACGAATGATGAATTATTTTATAAAATAAAAGAGTGTAAGAATATTTCTGAATATTCTCCCACTCACATGGAATACTTTGAGTATATATATTACACTAGATTCATCATGGTCATTTGGATAGATGGTGTGATTATACAATAACAAAAAAAACATGAAATGAAATGGAAAGAACAAGAATGTGAATTTACCTCTGGAGTGTACTTCATTGGGAACCTCCTTATGGGAAGAGCTTTTGGTCTTTTCAAAAGACAGAGAGCTCTTGGATGTGGGGATTGTATAGGGAAGTGTATTTGGGTAAAACATTTATAAAATATATGTATTATAGGTGTAATGAGAAGATGAAGTGGGGGGTATAATGGAGGACAGGTCTGAATTTTGAATATTTTATTCATTATTTTATTAATTTCCTCAATACAACCAATAATATTGATTCATGTGACCCATAATAGTAATAAGTGCATGTGAGTTCAAACCCAGTGTGCTTACTTCACTTATGATGTCATAAATATTTTATTTAACTGATTATTTGTATATACGATATTTTACCGTATTTCACTATTCGTAATAAAATCACGAATTTTAGAAAAATTAGAAAAATAAACCTCACAATTTTTTGATATGTAGAATTAAAAAATTATATTAATTTAAAAAAATTATATATATTATTAATTCTATTTTTATAAAAAATTATACTTTATTTAAAAATTAACAATTTTTAAACTATAACTCATTTTATAACACATTGACAAATTAATCAACATGTAATTGTCTCACAGCCTTATTAAAATAAAACAACAACATGATTTTATATACATAAATGTAATATTACTATTCATATTAATATTCATAAGGCTATATTAATATTTAAAACAAATTATGTTGGTTCTATAAAAATCCAAATAACATACTAATTGCAACTCCAGATAGCCATTTTTAAAATTCAAAACTAAAAAAGAATCAATTCTCTATTTAAAAAACATAGATTAAAATGTTATATAGGGACTAAGGGTTTCTTGAAATCAATAATTATTTTCAATACCTTTGAGTGTTACAGTCTTCTTATATATCATTTCGTTTAAATTATTGTCTTTATTTAATTCTGGAAAACCTAGATGGATAAAATATCATGTTATGTATTAGATGTTGTGTACTATTTCTATTTCTTTTTATAAGAAAATATATATTATTTATTTATTATAGGTTTATATGTTCGGTCCTAGAGAATTATATATATAATATTAATATATATATCAGACTAATTATATGGTTACATTAGGTAAATTATAGATCAATTTATACATTTGAATTCATTTGAATTAGTTTCGTATTGATATTGAATACAAAAATTGTGTCAAATTTTGATCATTTTCAATTATAACCCGGCTTTCTGATTAAAATTATTAGTGAATGAAGTTAAAATAAATCACCTCAATTGAGGTAATAATGAATTTACTGAGGGACTATAAGATAATGTTGTAGGAAAATGGATAATAACTAGTAAAACCCCCACATTGAATGAAAATATTTGGACCATATCCCTTATTTTCATTAAATCGATATGTTATTTGTTCCATAATACATGAAAAAACTACTGGAGTAATTCACTCTTTTAAAACATTTACAATGTGTGCGACACAACTTGGTTATAAATGGAAACCCCATCTCATATCCTATTTAAACATTAATGCCCTTTTCATTGGATAGGAATGCGAATATTAAAATATATAATTATTTTATTCATATTATAAGAAATAAATTGTGCATACATCCCACCTATATAGGATTTAGTGAAAACCTACAGAGGATACACTAAAAGTGGTAGTGTTTAGTAACAAGAATTTTCATTTTATTTCATTATAAACAATGAAATTTTTAATATCTATTTATTATATAATTTACCAATTATCATACATATAATAAGATGTTTTTATGTTTTAGATAATACTTATAACCTCGAACGCTTCATTCCTATGGGTTATGAAATCATTTTTATTATGTTATATGGACCACCATGCAACGAAACTATGGGATTATGTTTCCATTTCCACCATCCTAGGATGTTAATAATGATTTAATTAAAATTTATATATGATATATATGATATTAATAAATATTTTTTCCTTTTGGAATTATTATATTTCACATAAATTTAATATTTATATGTTTTGGAATTCGATAACATCGTATGTGGGTACAGAGGACTATCTCCATGTTATGTAACATGATTCATTAATGTTTTTTATTGGTTATATTAATGATGTTTTTAATAAAAATAACTGTTATATATGACATTATTAATTGTTTTTAATTATAACACATGTATCATTTTTTTTCGTTCATTAAATCCAAAATGAAAATGGATACAATGTTCATGTGTTTACAGAAACTATCATCTCCATGATTTTTTTTATTTATTTCAACTATTTTTATAAATTTATATTATATCATATATAAAGAGTTTATATTATATTTATTCTATGGTAATTATTAAGAAGACTAATAAACCTTGTTAATGGTAAGAGGACCAAAACTATAACAATTCAAGACATTTACGAAAAACAATGTAGTTATTAGATGAAACGTCTTATTAACATGAAAGATGTAGAAAAAAAATAGAATATATGAAAAAAATGGTGTGATATATATAAATATGATTATTTAATTTTATACAATAAGAAAAGGTTTATTATATAGGATGTTTCAATAAGTAAGAGGGAAGTCAATACCTACAGTATGTGATTCCCCTATAACATGTTACATGCATGTTACATGTACCATGTACACCCCCAATTCATTAATGCAAGGATTATATTTACCATGAATGTATGTATTATTATCTAACTCATACTTATATTTATTTAAAAATCAATTTTTTTATCTCACTTTCATGAGAAATACGGTAAAAATACAAGTACAGAGGTAGTGGATAATTGTCTCAATTTTTTTCTATTAGATGTATATAATAATAGAGACCTATATTTTTTTACCAAGTGTATTTACAATAGTATTGAACAATAATAACAAGAAATATTTATTTTAATGTATTTTTTAGGTTTAAATTTAAAATTTTAGTTCATTGAACTAATGATAAATCATATAAAAACTAGTAATGAATATATGTTACAAAATCATCATTTATTAATATTGATTATGATTACAAATCCTATGATATAATATTATGACGCAACATTCAAAAAATAAAATTAATATTCATGAATAATATATTTTCATTATATCATCATATAATTGTTCAATTTTTCCACTCTATGGTAATAATGATAATTAAATACTTTTTTAGGAAAATATGAATTATTTTCTATATCTTGATAGAAATATGTTTTCTTCCAAAGAAATATTTTCCATAAATGTGAAAAAATATATTTTTATTTCTCATTTTAAATAATTTGGAGGAAAATTATTCTAAATGTTTCATATCTTTTAAAAAATTAATTACTTTTTAGGGCTATCTTTATGTATTTTAAATGGTATATTCAAATAAATTCAAATTCATAATGAAATTTATTATAAAAATTATTTTAATTATAATGTTATTTTGCCCATGATATGTCTTATATTGTAATTTAATATTATTTTCAATCTATGCTAAAATTCTTAAAGGTTACCTACGCCTTACTATAGATATGATCCACGGATTGCATTTATATTCATTCTCTTAAATGTTTATATATGTATGGAATGATTCTTATGAAGACACTTATTTAAAATGGTTATTATATGGTGAATTGATTAAGAAACATGTATCCTTTCCATGGGTTATTATATGAAAAAAATTAAAATACCAATTTATTTTGAGGGGTTATGATGTGATGAATGGTTATGATCATGTGGAATAAATTAATATGGGTTTCATTACGAGAATGGTTAGAGCCATATCTCCCACCAATTAATTGTGTAAAATTTTAAATGTCAAGAGATACATAGGTCCAGAATAGGAAGTTAAACTACTACAGTAATATATAGATGAAACAATAAGTGATCATGATTTTGTAAGACAAGGATGAAATATGATGCTAACCTAGTTATGTAAGATATGGATGGAATGATAAGTGAACATGATTCAATAAGATAGGGAAATAATTGAAAGTGAACCCAATTCAGAATGAATGGGCTGGAATTTGTATTGAACCCAGTTTATTAATGATATTTATATACTATTATATCCATGGTAGTGATCCATGTCGATAATGAAATTTTATTCTATGTTTATCTGTATGAAAGTAATTTATGTCGTCTAACCTCGTTATTATCTCACAAATAATATTGATTGATTCTGTATGTAGTTATGTCATATGAACATCCCTTATATATTCCATGACGTAAGATTATCATATTTCATATGAAATTTTTTGGTTTCAAATATTATCTAAAAATTCTCTTACCCATAAGATATTGGTATGATTATGTATCAGGTTTATTTACCCATAATGATCATCTATGATGGCCATTTATTATTTTTTACTTTCCCGTGTTTATGAGGAATGGTTATTAGGTTGTGAATTAATAGAATTTTTCATTATCAGATAAATTGATGATATTTCACAATGTTAAAAGATTTTTTTTCGATGATTCCAATGGTACTAAAATATTTTATTCCTCATTTGTGTGTTTTTTTAATTTAATTTATATTTTATAAAAATATTTTATATTCATTCAGGTATGTCCTAATATGTTATTTTCATCCTTAATAAAAAATATAGACATATATCATATATTTTTAGTTAAAAATATGTTAATACCAATATTTATAGATATTATCCCATAAATTACCTGTTATATTATGAAGTTTGTCATACTAAAATGAAATATAATATTCATATTTTTAACCATATTCATTATTAAAATGAAAAAATCACATTATATGTAAACATTTAATATGGTTAAATTATTATTAAAAATAGTTAACAGTATTAAATAACAAAATATCATAATTTTATAGTGTTATTAGGGATGAGATAAATATTCACAATATTTTATGAATTATTTTTAAAATCACCCAAAAGGATTATCCTACATAGAAATATTATTATAAAAAGATTACATAATTTTTTTCATATCTTGTGGAAAGGAAACATAATAAAATATTAGCATAGATGCTCAGTATGGATAATATATTGGATTCAAATCATTAGATAATAAGATTATAATAAGATATATAGTAAAATATTGATTTCGATTTTTTGAAAATAATATATTGATACCCATAAACCATATATTATATACTCTAAAATAAATTCAATGGAATTATATTTGATAATGAAGTCATATTAGTACTAAATAGTTAGGATTCATAATAAGGGAAGGATGCAACATAAACAATATTAAATTTTTTCATTCGACATAGTTAATGTAAACAATTTCCATGAAAAATCATGTTATCATAGATAGAAATAAATAATACACACACATAAATATTGGAAAAATATTCATAAACCTGTGGAAAAATATAAATATATGCATAGTAAGAAAGAGATGATACTCATTAATAAAAATATGAGAAAAAATCGACAATGATGTCCATGATCATGATAATAATATCATGATATATAAATTTCACTTTACCTATTTCAACGTAGTTATATAATAGACCCAAATGTTACATAATCCAAATATTATCAATTAAATTACACATATCTTAAAACCTTTATCATATAATTCAAGAATAACTATGGAAACAAAATATTTTCATTAAAATCTGACTATTATAATAAAAAACCATATATATATATTACAATGGAGATATTCGTGGATTATATCAATAGAATAAATGTAGCATCAAAGGATTACATCACATATGGAAATTTCTATTAAAAGATTACAGTAATATTTTATTATGAAAATTTTCCATATAATTTTTGAATAATATATTAACATAAATTAATTAATAATATAATATGAAAAAAATTCAGAAAAAAATTATTAATTTTTAAATTATGGAACAAATAATTGAGCGGTAATGGTAGTTATAAACTCTCGTTGTATAGTATATGTGAAATTAAATAATATCATTCACACTTTTGTAAAAGGGTAAAAAGTTTATAATTCATAATATCAAAATTATATTAATATTAAATAATTTTTAAAAATTTAATGAATGATAAAAATGACATTTATAAATCATTGAAGAATATTAGAACATTTTCAAATTGGTATAGTGAAAAAACAACATTAAAGAAGATAGATTTTTTGTTGAATTACAAACCATATATTGTTTTCCCAAAAAAACATTATATTGAACACATGATTACATAAATTGAGTAAACTGAAAGGGAAACATGTATTATGAAAAAATAACTATAAAAGAAAAAAATAAAAGGGATTTATCATATAATGATTATAAATAAGCATCAAACAAATTGAATCATAAACAATTCTGATTAATAAAGATTTAAATTATAAATATCTTATGTAATATATCATATTTATTTGTATATTCTAGAACTATAGTATTTAAAATATAGTTTAGTTATAAATTTATTCAATATATATACAAACAAAAATATATATTATATTATATAATAACTTTGTAAAATATTTTGTCACTCATTTATTGAAATCCATTATTAAATAAAACTATTTAATCTGATAAATAAAATATTATTTATGTATACTTCATTATTGTAGTCTTTATATTTATACATTGACCATGGATGAATCATATCAAGAATAAAAAAATATATTATTATATAATATATATTATTAATAAATATATAAATAGATTTATTCCTTTCATAAATGGTTTATATATTAAAATAAATCAAACCATATATATTAATGGTAGGTTGTACATACTTGTCACGACCCCTCCCCCCAAAGATGCCCCTCCAGAGCTGGCATTGGTGAAAGGGAGATAATGACCACCGAGTCCCTCCTCCAGTAGGCCCCAGCGTGGCGACTAGCACCAAGGGTATGAGTTTTTTCACAAATATGGGAGGCATTACCCTTTTTATTTTTAAAGATCGGGAAATAGGACAAGTCAACCACCAAAAAGAAAAAAGGAAAGTGTATAGAAATAAACCCAAACCATTCCCACGTGCATGTTTGAACAATTTTATAACAAGGTATAAGTACAATAAAGCTCAAAGTAAAATACCAATAGAAAACAATGGTACAACAACAGCAACAACTCCAACTGTCCGATTAGTAGGGTCCCGCACAGCCCTAGTAGTCCTCCTGGAAACCTAAAAGTAAACTTAGGGTGAGCGTACATGTATACTCAGTAGGGAAACCTAAATCTCTCATGCTCATGTTGGAAGACATCTTAATGTCCCGTGAGAACAACAGAAGAAACCTAGCAAGGAATTCTATCCACCAAACCTCACCAGCCACACTCACCAAAAACACGATCACAACCAGTAGTTGTATATAAGAAACAAGAGTATTGGGTACCCCGCACCATTTCCCTTTAGTTAGATTCTCTTCCTAACGACGAACGTCCTGACGCTGCCACACTCTCCCCGCCTGCATACACTTGGGCCTCACAACCACGTATCCCGCCCGCACACAGATGGGCCTCACAACCACGTATCCTGCCCGCACACACCTGGGCCCCGTCCCAAAGATTCATCGGAAACAGAATAACCAGCCCGAAGAGTCTTGGGCTAAAACCAACCCAATCAAAACCTACCCGAAGAGTCTTAGGTGTATGGTCGCCTCAAACCATCACATCCTAAGGGAGAAGGGGCAGGATGGAGATAGTAACTAAGGGAAAAAAACCATCTCCCATAAAATGGGAGTGTTTGTCACTAAGTGCTCAACATGGGTGGGGTGCGATAAAAAAAAGATAGATATATATACATATACCAACCATACAGACCATCCTATGGCTTCTAAAAAGAGAAACTGAGTAAGTTCCACAGCACTGCTACGACGAAGCATGCATACAACAAACTAACCCAACCCCCGTTTAGGTTTTCACATTTCGGTATAAATAGTTATTTAGTTCCTTAACTACTCTGTAACTATCCACAACTAACCACACCATTCGTTAGTAAAACATATCTATGCCATCCATAAATCAAGTTAGGAAGAACACGAGTAACACAATAATTCCCTTCTTATCAATCAACCAACCCCACTGATTAACATTCTCGTTCCATTACCATGACCCACCATTCATTAACTCTACCAAATTTTATTTATTATTCAAAACCCAATGTCTGTTCACATATAAACCCATCCCTGCAGCCCCACTGCTAACCACAATAACCACAACCATACCGTACATCATTGTCCCTTTAATACCATTTATTGTAGCCCCACTGCCCATCACCATCATAACATTCACACAAACCTACAACCATGTCAACCGAAGCCCTGCTGTTCACCCTATCCACAACAACCCACAAAACACCCCCAACAGATGTCTCATAACCAAGCCAACACCCACATGTTCATTATTCCATTTTGTTTAACCGGGGTGATCACAAAAGGGTTCCAGATTTTTACAGCCAACTTTATGTGATTACCCAATTTCCACATTCCACAAGGTTTCCATCCATATGAAAATCCAGAAAGAGAAGGAAACATTTAATTTCATAAGCAAAGGCCCCCAACGACCATGATTTTCAGTAGGTAGAAGATCATTCAATTCGCAACATAATATCACATAATATAAAGTAACAGCAATCACAACTTCCCATCCCTGTTATATAAGCCAGATATTATCTTCATTAAACTGGATCAAAAGTGTTTCACGTAAACAAGAGAACACCCACCCCGCATGATGCACAAATTAGATAGACGAAGGTAAAAATCTCTACCTCAACAGGTTCTTGATCACAACGCTCCCCTGGATCAACCTTAGAAGACGTCTGTCGGCATCCGTCACCTCTGTCGGGTCCTGGAAAAACCTCCTCGGGTGGATGTCCGAAAGGAAACGCCGAAGGAAAGGCAACAAACCTAGGCTCAGAAGTTCCGCCTCGTCGTTACGATCCCGTGGCCACTGACGGATCGTAAATCGGAGCTCGGACGAAGATGTTATGGTAGGAAGAGCCTTTGAATCTCTTGAGAGAGCTCTACTCAGAGGAGTGGGGAGGAGAGGTGTGAGTTGAAAGGATGAGGGGGCCCCTTATTTTATAGGCATGAAAAGAAAAATTACATGGCGTGTACTTTATTGTACACCACGTGTACTCAGTTCTTTCACACGGTCTCCACGCGGCTTCCAACACGGCTCTGCGGCCGTTGACTGGTCAACAAACGGTTTGATGGTAATGCATATGCAGGGAAGGACTACACAGCGTGTAGTTTGGACACACGACGTGTACTCATTCATTGCACTCGGAAAGAACACGACTCCTACATGGAACATGGCTGTTGACTGGTAATGCGTATGAGGGGAAGGACTACACGGAGTGTAGAACTTGTCACACGACATGCACCCATTATTCCACACAGTAAGGACACGACTTTCAACCCGGGGTGTACCCGGAAAGTAAGTACACGACATGTACTCAACTACACGGAGTGTAGTTTCAAAATTATGGAAAGTGTGGAAAAGTCCATTTTACCCTCCACAACACTTCTTGACCTTATTTTTGACAAAACAATGGGCCAGAGAGGTCTGGTCCATTACATCAGATAACTCTTAAAACATTATCATCCCCAAGAATTAAAAAACCAACCAAGAGGAACCCGAAAAGATACCTCTTAGGGTTCTTGTTATAACAGGAACCCAACCAACAACCCTAATCATATGTGTTAGGAATTCCTTCTCCTATGTTGAGATATTATCTGCTTTATGTGGCACAGACTCACCTGCATGGGTTTAATCACATCCTCATTAATGAGTCTCGATTAAGAATTGGGTCTTCCCACATTCATACATTAGGATTGTTCAAATCGCACTAACCCCAACACCACACAACCAACACACATCCCAAACACGTGGTTGTGGAAATTCCTTCACCTATATAGAGATATTATCCGCTTTAGGCAGCACTGACTCACCCGCACGGGTTCAATTGCATCCGCATTAATGCGTCTCGATTAAGGGTCAGGTTTTTCCCTTTCCCACACATCCGGACATGTTACAAATTATGAGAAAAAAGGTATCAAAACTGACAAGCCAAGAATTCAATATATCAAAGGTACATAGTACAACATCAACACAAGCTCAGAAGAACAAGGAAAAAACACAAGTCAAAACAACTACGGGTACTAAGCATGCATCTGTGTATTCAGCTCCAAAGTGCTATCCTCGATGCCGCCATGCCTCCAAAACACATGAACTAAGGGAATGGTCTGTCCACGGAGAACCTTCTCATTATTATCTTTGATTATGAATGGTCATTCCTCGAATGTCGCGTCGTCTCCCAAATCTTACTCTCCCCTATCGATAACGTGGGAGTCATTGTGTAAGTACCGAAGAAGCTGGGAGACATGGAAGACATCATGAACCTTCTCCAATTGAGGTGGCAGGGCAAGCTGATATGCCACCTCGCCGACTCGCCTCAACACCTCAAAAGATCTGATGAACCTGGGTGAGAGCTTGCTCCCCTTCCAAAACCTCCGCTGCCCCTGTCAAGGGGAAAACTTCAAGAACACATGATCCCTCATCTTGAACTCCAAGGGCCTCCTCCGATAATAAGCATAGGACTTCTGTCGGTCCTGAGCTGCTTTCATCCTCTCACGTACAAGCTGGACTTTCTCTGTGGTTCTCTACACTACCTCTGCCCCAAGAGCACCTGCCACACCAACCTCTGCCCAGCAAATGGGTGAACGGCATGGCCTTCCATAAATAGCCTCAATTGGTGCCAAGCCAATAGTAGAGTAGACTCTGTTTTTTTAGGCAAACTCTACTAAAGGAAAGTGTCGTACCCATGATCCTCCGAAATCCAGAACGCATGCTCGCAACATGTCCTCCAACGTCTAGATAGTCCACTCCGTATACCCATCGGTCTAGGGGTGTAAGGCAGTTCTAAGGCGTAGCTGGGTGCCAAAAGCATGTTGTAACCCCCTCCAGACTCGTGAGGTAAACCGAGTATCCTGATCTGAGACGATAGTCCTCATGACTCCATGAAAGCGCACCACCTCGTCCACATACCTCTGTGCTAAGGTACTCACTGGGACCGACTCCTTGATTTCTATGAAGTGAGTCGATTTCGTCAGTCGATCCACCACCACCCAAATAGCATCATAACCACCCTGAGCACTGGGTAGTCATGTGACGAAGTCCATCGAGATGTCATCCCACTTCCACTCAAGGACATCTAAAGGATGAAACAACCCACTGGGAACACGGTGGTCAACCTTCACTTGCTGACACACTAGGCATTTGGGAACAAACTCTTCCACTGCCCGTTTCTCCCCGGGCCACCAAAACTGATCTCTCATGCCTCGGTACATTTTTGAAACTCTTAGATGTACTGCCAAGGCTGAGCTATGGAACTCACATAGAAATCCATCATGCATATCCTCTAGAACAAGCAACCTTCCATGGAAAAGAATCCGATGTCGGCTGTACTCTGACCATCCTTCTGAAGCGTTCCCCTAATCGACACAATCCCGCAACACTTCTGCCACGGAGTCCCCCCACTGAGACTCTTCCACCTGCTGCAGAAAAGAGTACTACACCATCATCTGAAAGAAACAGCCTCTAACACCTTCTACCCTGGAATCCAAGTGTAAGGAATCCAACTCTCCCATTTCCTTCCAAGCATCATCAGATTCCCGAACCACATTCCTGATGCGACTTCCTGCTCAGGGCATCAGCCACAACGTTGCCCTTACCTTCAGTGTAGGAGATATCAAAGTCATAGTTTTTGAGAAAATCGACCCATCTCCACTGCCGTAAGTTCAGGTCACGCTGGGAGAAGATATAACGCAGGCTCTTGTGATCTGAGAAGACCACAAAGTTCTCCCCAAGGAGGTAATGTCAACAAAACTTTAGTGCGAACACTACTGCTGCAAGCTCCAGGTCATGGGTGGCATAGTTACACTTGTGAGGGTGCAACTTCCTAGACCCATAAAAAATCACACCCTTCATTTGCATCATCACGCACCCCTGAACAAGGCCAGAAGCATCACAAAACACTTCATACAACAACCCTTCCTCTAGAAACCTGAGTGCGGGAGCAGTGACCAAATTCTCATTCAGGTAGTCAAAATATTTCTGGCACTGCTCGCTCCACCAGAAGACCTAGTTCTTCCTCGTCAAAGCTGTCAAAGGAGTTGCAACTCGAGAGAAGTCTGAAACGAACCTCTGATAGTAACCTGCTAACCCCAGGAAACTACGAACTTCTGCCACGCTCTTGGGTGCTGACCAAGAAACAACTGCCTCCACCTTCGATGGGTCCACTGACACTGCATGCTGAGACACCACGTGCCAAAGGAAGTGTACTTCTTGTGTCAAGAACTTACACTTTGAAAATTTCACACAAAGCTGGTGGTGTCGAAGGACTTCCAAGACGACACTGAGATGCTCAACGTGCTCCTCCTATGATCTTGAGTAGATCAGGATGTCATCGATTAACACAATGACGAACCGGTCCAGAAACTCCCGGAAGACAAAGTTCATAAGTCCCATGAACACAGCTGGTGAATTCGTAACTCCAAACGGAATCACTACAAACTCGAAGTTCCCATACCTACACCTAAAATCCGTCTTCGAAATGTCACTGTCCTTCAACCTCAGCTGATGATATCCCGATCGTAGATCAATCTTAGAAACCATCATGCTCCCCTCAGTTGGTCGAAGAGATCATCTATCCATGGGAGGGGGTAACAGTTCTTGACCGTTACCTGGGTCAACCATCGGTAGTCTATGCATAGCCTGAGACCACCATCTTCCTTCTTCAAGAACAAAACTGCAGCACCCCCTGGCGACACACTAGGTTGAACAAAACCCTTCTCTATCAGATCATCAATCTGAATCCGCAACTCCTGCAACTCCGAAGGTGCCATCCGATAAGGGGCCATCGAAATCGGATGGGCACCAGGGTATAAGTATATCCCGAACTCAACATCTCTTCAGGGGGGGGGGGGTAGATTCACAACCTCCTTAATAAAAACTTCGAGGAACTCCCCAACAAATTCAGGGACATCCATCATATCTGTATCAGCTAGAACCAATGATAACCCGCCTAACAAGGATATGAGAGGCTCCACACGTCGGCTTCCCTCCTGATAGCTCCTCTCGCCAACAGAAGATATGTGATTCCCATCTACGTCGGAAAACACGACTCTTCTCTAGAAACAGTTGATAACGTCACTAATAAGAAAAAAACTAGTCGATGCCTAGGATGACATCGTATGGATGCATCTGTAACAGAAGAAGGTCTCAACTAGATTGATGTGGTCCCAACGTTAGCCCAGATCCCCAGAAAACACAAGATACACTGGTATGGCCCCCAACTGGTGTACTCAGTACTAGTGGTATGGAATTCTCTCTACGTCTAGTCCTAAAGCATGGGCAAGACTAGGAGCAACAAAGGAGTGCGAGGCTCCCGAATCGAATAAAGCAGAAACAAGAGTGATGAACAAACAAATCGTACATAGTACCACCTCTGGTCTTGCTGGAGTTGCGAACTCTGCTGCATGCAACTATCCACACCCATCTCCTCTGTCTCTCTGATGTCGTCCACCTCCCCGACCATGCCCTGGTCGAGGTCCCTGAGAAGCACCCTGAGGTCAGCCTCCTCCCGCAAAGCCTGCCCTCGGAGGTGCATGGTCCTGCTGCTGCTGGAAGGGCCTCGCCGGCAACTGGTGCTGCGGAGGTGGGCGCTGAACCTTCCCACCTACACAGTACTGAGCTCAGGTCAGGCACCAACTCTGAGCATGCTCGAAACCTCCCCAAGAAAAACACCTCAGTCTCGGGCTCATGAAAAAGGGATGAGGACCCGAAGATCTGAACTGGAACTGCTGGGGCCTGCTCCCCACTGGCCTGAACAAGTAAGGTCCCGTCATAGGATCCCTTCTATTGACGGCCTTCCCCTTCGACGAACCTGGCTGGATCCCCTCTCAGGGTGCACCTCCCAGTGAGTTCATCCTCTCTACAAACTCTGCCATCTTCTGTACCGCCACGTACGTTGGAAGGGTTAAGGGGGTGACAGTATACTGTAGCGAAGGACGAAGTGCCTCCTCTAAACGTCTCACCTGAGACTCCTCATCCAGAAAGATATCCAGAGTAAAGTGCAAGAGATCCTTGAACATGATCCCTATCTCTCATACTGACATACTTCCTTGCTAATGGGAGTGTAAATGCTTCCACTTCTACGCCTTGATCATGGAAGAAAGGAACTACTCTCAGAATTCCTTCTCAAATTCAGCCCATGGAACCTCTGCCTCTATCCTCTCTCCGAGGTAGAGCGTCCACCTCTGTCATGCCTCACCTCTTAGCAAACTGACTACTAGGGGAACCCAGTACTCCCTCAGAGCACGAATCAAGGTAAAAGCTATCTCTATCTCCTCAAGCCACCTGTCTGTCTCCGTATCCAAAGTACTACCCTCGTACTTCTTGAGGGTCTGATGCTGTAAAGAATAGAGATTCATCTGCCACTGGATATCTTCCTCCTCTCGGTCAATCATCAACTGATCGACCACTTGGATCTGCTGGGCCTCGACCGTCTGAGCCACCTGGGAATGACGTCCAGGTGCCATAGTTGTACGGTAAACAAGGATTGCCTAATCCCAAGTAGTAAGGAAAAACTGAAGGTTTTATGTCATCATTTTATTTTAATTTATTTACCAGAACACCCAAATCATGTAAAACACACTCATGATGACGCATGTACCTTCCCTGGGGTCTCTACCCTGCAATCAATGTCGTCTCACTTGGTCGTTCGGTAGGCTCAGATTCCTTGCATCGGATCACAGGGGGCCCTAAAATCCTGTGTCCTATCCGGTCTTCCCTGGCCTTTGTCACGCACCAAGATTAACTAACAATGTTTCCCTACCATCCCATGCAATCCTCACTGTTCCCAACTCCAAACTACATCCTATCTCTTAACCATCACCTCTGATACCATTCTATCATGACCCCCTCCCACCAAACATGCCCCTCCTGAGCTGTCAATGGAGAAAGGGAGATAATGACCACTGAGTCCCGCCTCTAGTAGGCCACGGTGTGGCGACTAGCACTAAGGGTATGAGTTTTTTCACAAATATGGGAGGCATTATCCTTTTTATTTTTAAATATCGGGAAATAAGACAAGTCAACCTCCAAAAAGAAAAAAAGGGAAGTGTATAGAAATAAACCCAAACCATTCCCACGTGAATGTTTAAACAATTTTATAACAACGT
This sequence comes from Viscum album, assembly GCA_963277665.1. NCBI lineage: Eukaryota > Viridiplantae > Streptophyta > Magnoliopsida > Santalales > Viscaceae > Viscum > Viscum album. The sequence continues at coordinate 8,478,812 of OY728129.1, forward strand.
ACAAGTACAAGAAAGCTCAAAGTAAAATACCAAAAGAAAACAAAGGTATAACAACAGCAACAACTCCAACTGTCCAACTAGTAGGGTCCCGCACGGCCCTGGTAGTCCTCCTGGAAACCTGAATGTAAACATAGGGTGATAATATAAGTATACTCAGTAGGGAAACCTAATGCTCTCATTCTCAAGTGGGGAGACATCCAAATGTCCTCTGAGAACAACAGAAGAAACCTAGCAAGGAATTATATCCACCCAACGTCACCAGACACACTCACTAAAAACACGAGCACAACAGGTAGTAGTATATAAGAAACAAGAGTATTGAGTACCCAACACCATTTCTCTTAAGTTAGCAGCTCTTCCTAACGACGAACGTCCTGACGCTGCCACACTCTCCCCGCCTGCAGACAACTGGGCCTCACAACCACGTATCCCGCCCGTACACAATTGGTCCTCACAACCACCTATCCCACCCACACACACACATGGGCCTCACAACCACGTATCCCGCCCGCACACACCTGGGCCTCACAACCACGTATCCCGCCCGCACACACCTGGGCCTCATCCCGAAGATTCTTAGGAAACAGAAGGACCATCCCGAAGTGTCTTGGGCTAAAACCACCCCAATCGAAACCTACCCAAAGAGTCTTAGGTGTAAGCTCCCCTCAAGCCATCACATCCCAGGGGAGAAGGAGTAGGAAGGAGCTAGTAACTAAGGGAAAAATACCCTCTCCCATAAAATGGGAGTGTTTGGCACTAAGTGCTCAAGATGGGCGGGGTGTGATAAAAAACAAAATATACAGATATATATACATATACCAACCACACAGCTCAACCTATGGCTTCTAAAAAGAGAAACTAAGCATGTGCCTCGACACTGCTACTACGACGCATGCATACAACAAACAAACCCAACCCCACATTAGGTTTTCACATTTTGATAGAAATATTTATTTAGTTCCTTAACTACTGGGAAACTATCCACAACTAACTACACCAATCATTCGTAAAACATATCCCTTCCATCCACAAATCACGTTAGAAAAAACAGGATTAACACAATAAAGAACTTCTTATTAATCAATCAACCCTATTGATTAACATTCTTGTTCCATTACCATGCCCCACCATTCATTAACTCTTCCACATATTATTTATTAGTCACAACCCACTGTTCGTTTACTTTTAAACCCATCCATGCAGCCTCGCTTCCAACCACCATAACCACAACCATCCGTATATCATTATCCCTTTAATACCATTTATTGCATCCCCGCTGCCCATCACCATCATAACATTCACACCAACCCACAACCAAGTCAACTGCAGCCCTGCTGTTCACCCGACCCAAAAAAACCCACAAAACTCCCCCAACACATGTCTCGTAACCAAGCCAACACCCACATGTTCATTATTCAATTTTTTTAACTGGGGTGATCACACAAGGGTTCCAGATTTTGACAGCCAACTTTATTGAATAACCAATTTCCACATTCAACAAAGTTATCATCTATATGAAAATACAAAAGGATAGGGAAACATTTAATTTCTTAAGAAAAGTCCCCCAACGACTGGGATTTTCAGTAGGTAGAATCTCATTCAATTCACAATATAATATCACAGGATATAAAGTAACAACAATCACAACTTCCCATCCCCGTTATATAAGCCAGTTATTATCTTCATTAAACTGGTTCAAAAGTGTTTCACGTAAACAATATAACACACACCACACATGATGCACAAATTAGAGAGACAATGGAAAAAATCCCTACCTCAACAGGTTCTTGATCGCAACGCTCCCCTGGATCAACCTTAGAAGACGTCCGTCGGTATCCATCACCTCTGTCGGGTCCCGGTAAAACCTCATCGGGTGGAATTCAGAATGGAAAGGCCAAAGGAAAGACAACAAACCTAGTCTCAGATGTTCTGCCTCGTCGTTACGACCTCGTGGCCGCTAACGGATCGTAAATCGAAGCACGGACGAAGAAGATATGGTTGGAAGAGCCTTCAAGTCTCTTGAGAGAGCTCTGCTCAGAGGAGAGGGGGGGAGACGTTTGAGTTGAAAGGAGGAGGGCCCCCCTCCTTTTATAGGCATGAAAAGAAACAGTACACGATGTTTACTTTATGGTACACGGCGCGTAATTGGTTCTTTCACACGGTCTCTACGCGGCTTCCAACACGGCTCCGCGGACGTTGACTGGTTGACACACTGTTTGAGGGTAACGCATTCGCGGGGTAGGACTACAGGGCATGTAGTGTGGACACACGACATGTACTCATTCATTTCACATGGAAAGGACAAGGCTCCTACATGGTACACAACCGTTGACTGGTTACGCGTATGAGGGGAAGGACTACACGACGTGTAGAACTGGTCACACGGCGTGCACCCATTATTTCACACAGCAAGGACATGTCTTACAACACAGGCTGTACCCAGAAACTAAGTACACGATGTGTACTCAACTACATGGCGTGTAGTTTCAAAATTTTGGAAATTGTGGAAAAAGTCCATTTTACCCTCTAGAACACTTCGTGAGCTTCTTTTTTACAAAGGAATGGGCCGGAGAGGTCCGGGCCATTACAATACTCATAGAAGATGGATATACATTTATGATAAATAGACTGAAATAATTGTTGGTATAAAATAACAATTGAAAAATTTATTTTTATATAAAATTAATAAAATAATTATAAAATAAATCTTTATTAATTCCCATGTAAAGGGGAAATGAAAAATAAATCACAACACATTTTGGATGTGGTACATTATATGTATGAATAATAAATATTATCATCTTCAAAGAAAATCAGATACAAAGAAGGTAGATATAAAAATATCACTACAGAGTTACAATAAATTTATGAACACCATATTTAAAATTTAAATGCATCATAATTTTTATTCCTAAAATATATTGATTAAGAATGAATTGAATCACTACGTAGAGACTGTAAACTATATATATATATGAGAAATATTTTTTAATTACCATTTTTAATGATAAAGGGATCATATTGCTTACTCAATCAACAAAACCAAAAGTATGTATATTTAATATGTTTAAATAATAATATTAGAATTTTTACCATGTATGTATAATATTTTGAAGAATAAATACATTAAAAATTATTCATTAAGAGTTAAAAACATTTCCAAAAAACTATATTTTGGATTTTACATTAACTATTGATGGTAAAACAATTTTAAATGAAAAAATATAGGATTTGGTGAAGAACTATATTAATTAAAAATGTTGGGATTCACTAATATATATGGATCATTATTTGAACATAATAGTGGATAAAATTACCTATTTTTTATGTGAGGGAAGGGGTACTCATAGAAATACATAAAAGATTAAAATATAACATTTCATTCTAATGCAATATTCATCTAAATTGAATGAAATTTAAATATAATGTTTGATTTATAAAATTCCAAATATTTAAAAAATATGGTCTATGTTTTGTGTATTTTTAATCATATAATTTGGTTTAACACAATAAATAACCTATTTTATTAATAATCATTGAAACATATATTTATATTCACACAGTTATAATTTGAAATATATGGTTAAAATAGATTCATAAATAGATAAGGGGAGAGATTGTAGACAATATCATACCCCCTCAACATATATCATGTTTTATTATAAAATATCAATAAATTATTTACAAATTATTTTCACAAGACACAATTACTATTTTTTTTTTAATTTTTCATTCAATATGAATTTAATGACATCAAAGAAAATTTATAATTTTACAAAAACCCAAAAATTATTCAATAATTGTTTTTGTGTAGTATAAAATTAATGGAACACTATATATATTAGTGAAATTATATTAATTCACATATTATCTGATTCATTTATTTAAAATTTTAATTAGTTGATGAAATATTGGGTTACCCATGAGTGACCTTCTTTGGAGAATACATAGTCAATAAAAATTTGACATAAATTACAAACATTTAACTAACTTTATTTTTCATCAAAAAAAATATTAATATTAGTTTATAACGTTATTTTCCCCAATGTAAACAATTATGTGATGTTTAAAAGTATGAGTAACATATTTTTTCATATCTTTAAATATTATTATTGTTATTTTCATTTTAATGTGTCTGAAAAAAAACTAAAATATGATAATAAGTTTATAAGGTTTAATGTTATATTATACAATGATAATTAATATGAAAATAAATTCCCATTACTTATTAATTAAACCTAGGTTAACTCGATTTTCCCTTTACGAATGATATAAATTTTTGAATGGTTACTACTTATAATGCATAAAAATAATGGGACCTATTTACATAATTTATGCATTCTATTTACACATACAGAATAATTTTTTCACAAATGAATTTCTATACATTTCCAAAATTATAATTTAAATAATAATAAAAATGGGATGAATTATATTTTTTAAAAATAGAGCTTTTTTAAAACTATATATATATATATATTCTTATCCCTTGCCTATAAAAATAATAGATGAATTCTTTAATGTTTTAATGAATATATAATCAAAATGTAGCATTAGAATAAATAAAAAAATGATTGATTTATTATTTCATATTAAAAACCATTCCCCAGATTCAAAATGTTTTTCAGAAACACATATCATTTATATTTAAATTATTTTTATTTTTATTTCATTTAAATTGAAAAGAAATGAATTAATTTCAAATATCTATATTCCATGTATTTTTTTTAAAATTTGTTATTCTTATTCATATTATATAATCTATTGACTATGAAAAAAATGAAAATTAAATAATAATATAAATATTATATCATGGTTCATGTAATATCAATATTGTGTATTACAAATGATATCAACAAATAAAATTTATTTATAGAATCATATCATCAAATAAAGATGTGATACATTATTAACTTTTTAAAATTAATTATTCCATATAAATTCTATTACTCTAATAAATTTAAGTGGGGATATCTATTGTTCATTAGATCATTGGGTTCAAAATTATATTATATTAATTTATTATTTATTTATTATACTATAACCTCATATCTCGTCTTATTAAATGTCACATTAACTTAATAATATAAAATTTTAACTTGTTTTTCAACATAGTTATTTAAATTAAACAAAATTTCTCTAGAAGATTTAATTACACACAAATTATAAGGTGTGTAATTCCTCTGAGGGATAAATAGAACACCTTCTGATCATGAGAGAAGTCCAGTAGAACTACCAAGAGATAAATTAACATACTTACTCGATAATGAATATCAAAGAGACCATTATTACCATGTATTATCATTACCTTCATTTGACATCTCATAACCTTCTTCCATGTGGAAATTTATTCAAGTACCCTTACAACAACATCAATATACATATCTCACCATTGATTATAAGCATAAATTTTTTATTTTTTCTGATATCCCTCAATGGGTTTTTATGGAAATGACATTTATTTTCATTAACCCAGAAAAATTTGTTCGCAATAGCTCTATTTCCCCAACAATATCCCAACATGATGGAATTTTACATTTCATTCCAAAGAGGGATTTATATAGAGAAATATGAGTGCTTGAGTGAATGTTATTAATTAATTAAAAACCAAACTAATAATGGTGGTGATCCGAAACACCTTCAAAATAAATTAAAAACCTGCAACATTTCCCCTTTTGAATAAATAGGTATCAATGAGAGGTCATCTCTCTAAGGATAATAAGACATATTGAAATAGAATCATGTATCCATAAATGACTAAAGATTAAACCAAATCATTGTGTTAACATAATATTATTATAATATATAGAATATTTTTTACCATGATTCAACCATATGACCTAATTAATTTATTATTTAGAATGTTGATCAAAAGATAAAAATTCTATAATATCAATGATTTTGAGAATATTATATGTAAATCGACCAAAACCCATATAGCATTATAGACTTCAGATGTATTGGGGAATTAATTGACAAAATAAATAATGATAATATCCCATATTAATTATGGTATCCGTAATATTTATAACATACATTTAGGCTAATTACATTACATAATTACATTCTAAAATACATAACAATGGGATACAAAAATTACAATATCCCTTTACACATAGTCCAAGTATAAATTTTCATTTAGTTCTCTATAAATCGTTGTAATTCGATGATGAATACTGAATTTTGAACTATAATAATAATTCATTAGTTCTTCATAATATAAAATAATGGAAACACATAAAAATACCTATAAAATTGTAGTTTTTCACAATTATAGCTTATATTAGGAACATTATTCAAATTTATTTCATATCTTCATCTTACTTTTCAGCCTCCTTAATCCTAACATGAAGAGCTGGATGGATATTTATTTGAGAATTATTACACATCTAATAGTCATTAAAGAGTAATATATCCACAAATTTTAATTACCAATTTGTTTTTCATGTTTGTCATCATGAAAGATATATTACTGTAATCCATTGGACACAGCTCATTTGTACATTGCTTTTTTTTTTCTCATCGTGGTAATGTATTTTCCTATCATAAAAATCAGCTTTACCAAACCATACTCTCTAGTATATATTAAAATATTTATATAATAATTTATATAATTTTATTGATCATATATATATATGAACATTTTCATTAAATATTGTTATTAGATATCTTTAATGATGAAATTATCATAGAAACCTCCAAAACAAACCATTGTAAATTCTTTAGATGAAACATAATTTATAATTATTTAATTTACATTAAAATATTATTATTTATGTTTATTAATCCTAATCCCTTCAATGATTCATCGAAATAGATCAAAAATACTTCTACAATATAGGGTAATGTAAGCACATGATCACTTATTAACCTTCTCTTCAGTTCCTTTAAATTTTAATGACATTAAATTATCTAAATGAACATATATAATATTGATGTCAACCTCTTGAGTGGAATGGATATCCCTAATAAAATTCAAATAATTTTTCAATAATATACACCCAAAAGGAAAAATAAATTGATCTCATCTATAGTGGTTGGTCTGGTAAAATTCTTATTAAAATTTATCTTTTATTGATCTACTAGGATACTATCACATGATATTATATGAATAAAATGAGACTTATTATATACAAAATTTAATCTTCTAAAATCATTTTATAATAAATTTCATTAAATTTTGTTATCATTGAAAATATCATTTAATCATCATGGTCATCTTTTATACTCAAATATATATGAAATTTTCCTATAAAGATTACCACACACTGATAATGGTAATATCAAAATCCTAAATTCATTAAATTATAGAAGATAACTACTGAATTAGTTTGAAATTATAAAATTCTAATAAATTAGTATTTTTCTTACCTTATATGGAATGTTTCATTGAGTATGTCTTATTTATATACCCTCAATTAATGATATAAAAATTGAATTTAATTGATGGAATTTAAAGGGATTCATGGAGTTATTTAATGAAGTAATCAATATAGGGTAGATGATATATGTTAATTATAATGATGTTATTTTGATCTTGATAATATATAAATATTTACAATGATCTATCTATCTTAAATATAATAAATATGGGTTCCCCCCATGGTGATTCACTTGGAATAATAAATCCATATTCATAAATCTCCTAAAGTTTTTTCTTAAATTCATGAAACTAAAATTGTTCTATTATTCATGGATTCATTGTAATAATGTGAAACAATAGGTTTGAGTTATATTGAAGGCTCAACATCATGATTTATTCAAGGGATTATAAATTTTTTTAAAAATAAATCTAAAAATTCCAATACAATGTAAAAATCATACATGTTGAGTATCTCCCAAACCATCTTTGGTATAAATATATTATGGATCAGAATTTAGACCCACATGATAGTAGTATTTTTCACTAGAAGATCTTATTTATAATCACATTGATAATAAATCATAGGTTAGTTTAAAATTTTCTTTGACAACCATTAGGTATAAATTTAAATAGGATTTATGAAATGAATGTAAATACATTTCCAAAATTACTTCATATTCATATTTTGGGTGTATAATGTTAATTTTTAAAGTAAAATTTTCCCAAAAAACAATAATAGAAGAATCATACACATGTGTTGTGAAAATCATATAAATAATCCTTTTTATTGAGCTAGTATGAAACCCAGTGAAAAATTATGATATCATCATCTTGGTTGATAGATAATAAAATAAGAAATTGGATGATATATAATAGAAGATATGTTTACCTGTAACCAAATAATTATCCCCCCTAATCAGTTTCAATAGAAATGGATTTTCCATTATATAATTTCAAAGGGGGTTGTTGAATGAAAACAACCACATTAGATATTGTATTAGGTAATTTATTAAAATAATACTGAATATTCCCATATATAAATCATTGATCATCGTCGGAAGAACCCTTTTTCTACCATAATAAATTTACAGTACTTTTTATTTGTCATCCTCAATCACAATCCCAATGGGAATAATTTCCATAGTTTATGTATTTCCATAGCCTTACATCAAATTTTCTTGAATGACTGCCCATATGAATTTGGTATTTTGACATTTTGAATTTCCTTCATCATAGATTATTAGTATTCAATATTCCATGAAGTTACATTTTTTAACTATTTTCAACAAAAATAGAAAAATAATTGGAGTTAACACTCTCCATTTCTATCAATAGATCAAATTTAATAATATTTTCATTGTTAACAATGTATACAATGGATAATTTCATCATCATCCTTATTTAAATGCCATTGATAAAATGATTAATTATCATTTTCGTGATTATTATTATGAGAAATGTATACATTTGTAGTCATTTTTATCTTCATTCCTACAAATTGATTCATAATAACAATATTTAACATTATAAATTAACTTTAATTATTATTTAACATGTTTATATAAAGTTATTTATTAAAAAAATACTTCATAAAATCTATTTTTATAAGTTTTTTATCTCAAACTCTTTCCTGGTGTTCTTGATCACTGTCCACAATTAATCAGTTTATCTATTCAAGATAGACACTGCTAAAAAATTATTATCGTCCAATTAATGATGAATGGAAAAAATTATTTTCCTTAAATTTTTCAATTAAATAGAAACTAGTGAATCATATTACACATGGAAGGAGGCTTCTTAGTGTTTCATAAAAACTCAATAGAAAATATCTCCCACCTTGGTGAATAAAAAAGATGAATGTGAGCTGCATTTCCATTAATAGATTGGTAGTCTTGAATGAGCATAGAGAAATGATATTATGTAACAGCTCCCAATACATTTCATTTCTCAATAATATGGTCATAACATTGATCATTAAATAATTTATTAAAAATAAATGATATTATTTAAGATTCTTTATAAAAAACATTATATATTCTTCGAGATAAAATTAGCATATTGCAGAAACATATATTTAGTAATATAATATATTGTTATATCCTTAATTTTGTAAATACCCGATCAAACTAAGACAAAATAGGATTAAACTATATAATCCACGGTCCCAAAATATTAAAATACATTATAATGGATCATATGGATAATTTCAGGTAATATACGATACTAACAAGGAGGGCCAATAAAGCTATTCAATTTTTGTAAACTCAACATGCACTAAAATGGTGACCAAGATACACTAAACCAACTATTTTAATAGTTATTTCCATTAAATGAGTTTTTGAAAAAAAATAAAGTCTACTTATAGAATCTAGAAATATATGTTTATCTAGATAAAAGACATTATCAATTCTGTGGAAATATATTATAGTTTTATCATATACATATACATATCTCCATGGATCCCAATAAAATGTAGTAACCCCAAAAATGTATTTCGAACAAAACCTATCATCTTATGAAAAATTAAGATCCCATTTCACATTATATATAAATATTTCATATTTATAGATGAATATTCGATACATTTTAAACAATACAAGCAAAATGGTCATGTTGGTTTAGTGTATTTTAATAATTATATGTAATCAACTTAGTTAATAAAATATATTGAACATCTTTCAAAAATATCCTCCTAGAAAGTTCCCCTTTCATAGAACATTTCATTATAGTCATGGTATGGTAAACACAATAAAGGTTAATCTTGGTCTCTCAGAATGAGTATAAATGAGAGATATTAGTCATTAGAGGATCATATGAACAATATAATAGGAAAATATATATATATTTTTATGGTAAAAATAAAATATACGTTCAAATAAAACAATAGATCCCAATATCATAAATTAATTCATTAGAAGTATGATAAAAAGGATCTAATAACAGAAAACATCATTCAAGAGTCCTAACTTGGGAATATTTTTTACTAAAAATAATAAATAAGAATCATGAGACATAGATTTTTACAATTTTTTCCAAAAATATTATTATGGTTATAGTTAAATTTTTTTCATATTAATGCATCAAAATTTGAAAAAAAATCTTGTCAACAATGTTAACACATTTTTCAATGATCATGTCCTGAAATAAATAATAATCATTCAACAATATGCAAATATTCATATTTGTAATAAAGAATTCATTTATACCTATATTCTCATGAAATACCACTATAGAATTCTCAAAATCATTAGAAATTTATAATAGACCCCAAAAATAGATAGAAATAATTCAATAATATATATTTCACAACACCATAAAAAATCATCAGATCATAAGAAAAAAATCCATAGAAGAGAAATGGCCTTCAAAAAATTCATCCTCGTAATCATACATAATATAGAGAAATAATAAGTCCTATATTATTGGATCATATCACTATTAGAACACATGTAACATCAAATAATTTTAAAAGAAATTAAATTTCATTTAAAATATCATTGAATAACTCTAGAATGAAATTTCACTTTTCATATTTAAATAATATATTAAAATACTAAATGTTAAAAATTATTAAGGAATAAATATTTTTTTAATGAAAATTTGAGACATGTTAAGAAATAATCAATTCATTTAGCTATCTAGAAGATGTGAAATTACTTTCATGTCATATATTTTTGTAGAAAAATTTTTTGTAATAATTTATTAAAAAGTCCAATGTTTTATTTATTCGAAAATAAATAAAAAACCATTTAAACCTAATATAAAAATTAAATTATGTATAGTAATTATTTAAAATTTTAATATTAACATTATAATAGAATTAATAAATTATTCATAGAAAACATATCTCTGGATGGAAATAGTTTTTCAATCAAATAACAAAACATATTCGAATTTCCTTAAAAACATACTTTCCAAGTAATGAATACATAATGTAAAAAAAATATGGAAACATTTACAATATAAAATAAATATATGGGAATAAAATAAATTTGATTTATTTGTTTTTTATTATGTAATTTTCTTAATTGTTGTTCAATGATTAATAATCCATGTAAAAATATTATTTAAAAATAAATCCCTTATATGAAGTGTGGTAATTCCTTGTATATGTTTAAATATATCATATTATAAATATAGATTTATTTTACATTTCTAATAGAATTATAATGATATATATCATGATATATATTCTTCAATTACTAATTATTATCACCAGTTTATTAACAATAATTTATTAAATTAACTATATTGTGTAATAACTTCCTTGTTTTTCATGATTGTTTCAGTTCAAAATTAACCTTCATTATAAATTGATCATGTCTTAATAATCAGTAAAATTTTAATAATGATATTAATTACTTATATATTCAGAATAAATAGAGTTTCCATATCTATTTACACATATCATCACAAGTTCTTATATATAATCATCCATTAACTATACCCAATAGATTGTGAGGCCCAGTGTCAATTGAAGACGAGATTTAAAAAATATCAAAGTTAGAATGATGTAAAATTTGTTATTTTATTCTCAATAAATAGTTAATATTTTATTTTGATCTTTTAAAATTCATGGTGTATCCTCAGTATGTTCATATAAGATAGATGTGATATTAGATTCTTTGCAACTGATAAGACAGGAAAATGATGCATATCTAGTGAATTAATTAAATTAAAAAATATCCTATGTAAGAATGAAAAAGTGTAATCACATAGTACAATATCAGAAATATATTTTAATAATAATATATTGGAATAATGTAAAATGTTGAATTGAAATTTAACAAGACGTAAAAAATATATCATAGTGGAAAGAGTCTCATAATGGAATAGGTTTTCTAACTAATTCAATGTAAGATGACTAATGAGACTATATCATTACCAAATTTCATAACGTACAATAAAGAAACACCCTAGATAGCTTGTTATTTATTAAAATGATCCACATAATTAATTCAATTTAGAATATATAAACATAATATGTACTCAATGAAAAAAAATGGGTTTTATAATCATGTGTCTCATAACCTTATAATGTAATTTCACAATGAAGTCATTGTATAGAAGAAAATAAGTCAAGGATTACCCCCTAAAAATAATGGATAATAACTTAGATATATATGTGAAATACATATATTTAAAACTCATAATGAAGAAACGAATTTAAAGGTTGTTGTTTTTGATGAAAATATCATTAAAATAATATATGTAATATTTTAGGAGAAAAAAAATTTTCAATTGGAAACACATAAGGAATGTAAAAAAATAATGCTTTATTTTTATTAAGTAATAAAAATTATAATGGATAAATAATTTTGAAAATAATTGTGGGGTCATTATTTTGGGGAATTACTAACATTATTAGTAAGATAAAAACATTAATTTCATACTATTTTAAATATTTCAGAATATACCTCATTCAGAAAATGATAATATGATTCCATTAGAAAAAGTACAAAGTCATAATTATGTAATATTTTTTAAATATTTCATTTGATGAATGATAAAAATATATTTGGAAATATTTTTCAAAAAACATTGCTTTGGAAGGAAAATGATATTTTTAAGATTTGAGAAATGAAATCCTTCGTTTATTGAAAACATTTCAAAATAATTTTTAAACTGAAAATTATTAAAATAGTATTGTTACATTAAAATCAAATCAACTACCATTTGATTGGGAAATTAAAATGTTTTAGTTAAAAATTATCAAATAATATTCTATAATTGATATTATAGCATAGAAATTAGTCATTATAATGATATTGAATTGTAAACACTTATTTCTAGGTAAATTTGAAATCATACATCCCATGAGTGATTTGAATGAATAGTAAATATAAATATAATGAGTTATGAAAGATTAATTATATTATATTTAAAGGGGATGCATATGATTTTTTTAAATGAAATTATGTTGATAGAAAGATCATGTGTCTGAATTAAATTAGATTTGAATCAAAACACTTACCTTTAGTCTAAACATAGTAATGTATTTATTTTATATCATGCATATTAAAATAAAATAATATTTCATTAAAACTATTTATAGGTTAAATCCCTTGTACTAAAAAATTACTTCATTTATTATAATGAAATATGTAATTAAATAATTAAGTATCTCCACTTTGGATTCTTTGAGTGTGATATGTTCTTTATTTATAGATGGAGCTTTAGTCTTAACTATGGTCAAATGGTAAATTGATCCATTATATCAAATATAATAATAATTACATATTTATCATTTATATAAATTAATTATTCTTTATAAAAAACCATGTATTTTTGTTAATAAAAAATAATTACATTTCAATATGGGAGATGGAAATCCACATGTGCATATGCATAATGTTTCCATTATTCAATGGATATTATTAGAATAATTCAGTTTTCCCTTCCTAAATGATCTTAGTATAATGCATAAAATAATATTTCTATAAATAATATTACCAAAACACTCCATGTTATACAGTTATAAAAAAATTATTCACATCCCTTAATGAGGCAACAATATTCTATGAACTCGAACGATTGTATTGTTTACTATTTGATGGAGGAGGTGATGAATTTAAGTTATTTCATTAAGATGATATCATATTAGTACCTGTTATATTATTATATTATAATATAATCATTATTGTTTAATATTTTTAGGGTTGTGAGAATAAATAATATAAATATGCTTGAATAAGAATGATATTACCTCTTCAGACAAACTCATTGGGATTCTTACATGTTCCTCCAATGATTTGATTTATAATCAAAAATTGGCTCCAGTATTTGGATAGGAAAATGATGAAGGGATCTGGGTAGTTATTATATGATCAAAAATGATTTAAAAATGTAATATGTAGTGGAGATTGGGTGTCCCTATATAATTTGAGGATAAGAGACAGCTTGATTATTTGAAATGGGAAAAAAGGTTACATTCATTTTAAAAAATCCCAACAGTTCTGAAATGAATTTTTATATCCCCTAAATTTAAAATAAATTGAAATATTTCTAAATATTAGTATTTGGAAGAAATTTACATCTATTTAATCATTTTAAATTTACCTTTTCTCTATTGTAATCCAATATTAATTTTAAAAGGAGTAAATAATTTTTCCTCTTGTTACTATCTAATCTGAAAAAATTAACTCTAATTTATGATAAAATATTAATTATACTAATTCCAAATATGAATTAAATTATAAAATTTAACATCATTTTATTTAAATAATTTAATTGAAATTATTCTATTAGATGTAATCAAAAACATATTTCTCAAGGAATTAAATTTCTAAATAAAAAATCAATCATAACAAAATTTAATAATAAATTGATTCCATTGAAATTTTTATTCCAAAATTTTAATAATTTAACTATTTTTAATTGTTACTATTATTAATAAATATATATATAATTGATAAATATTTAAATTAAAAATTATTTTTAAATTAAATTAATTATCTTCACATTTTGTTAAAAAATATGTTTCTTTGAAAAACACCTGAAAATTACCATTAGATAATTTTAAAATATTTATGTTAAAATAATGTTCATATTTTTATAAAAAAAATTCTTCTGATTTAGATATTTTTTTTAGTTTTTTTATTCATAAAAATATATTATATTAATTTTCTTTGGAATAATTGAAATATTTAAAACTATAAAGGGAAGAAAACGATAAGTATTTGTTTATCAAAAATAGTTTCTTTATTATTCCTAAATAATTTTGAAATTATATATATTCCAATTAATCAGACCAAATTTTATGGATATTTTATAATTTAAATTATTAAAAAGTTATATTAATAGTATATTGTAGTATAATATAACACTATGATGTTAGTTGTATACACTATCGAACTTAGTGTTCTTTTATATTCTCAGGATGACACATTTTATCTTCTTAAATAAATTTCATCATAATTGTTTATGAATTTTCATAATTAGGATTTAAAAATTTCATTGAGGGAAATATATTTAATAAAAATTACTAATAAAACATAAATATAAATGAGGTAAAAGGAAATATAATGGTCATATAGAATAACACCTAACAAAGTTTCAATGTAAGAGAAAATTTTTGGGAAGTATAAATATGGACCTTTTTAAAAGTTATTTATAATTTTTGGAAGTCTTGTAAATCCATGATCTAGTGAAATTATATGATCAATATAAAGGTAATGAACACATACCCGAAAATAAATGATTAGTTAAAAGAAAATTGATTTAATGAATATTATGGTGATAGGGTAACATTTTTATTTAATGATCCTTTCATATTATGGATGGATTCACTTAATATTAAGATATACAATGACATAAAATATACATACATGATATTTTTTCTTCTACAAACTAAATTTCAACCATCAGTTCTTACTAAATTACATTTTTATTAATATATTACATGTATTAATGAAAATATAATATTAATTTTATATTCTCTAAAAAAATAAAATTTACAGATTCACCCGATCAGTATAGGTGTATCATCCTATTTCTCCAACATTAAATAATATCAAAATAGTAAAAACAATATTATATAATACCATATATATATATGAATATATTAATCTTTATAATTCAATAAAAAATCCAAATTATTAACAATGATCACTCCTTAAAAAATAATAATATATCCCAACTTACTTTACTTTCACAATATAAAATAAGGTTTTAACATCAATGTTAATCTCATATACTTCAATATAAATCTACAAAAACAGAATATATTATTTTTCCAAAAAATTAATTTGGTTAAGCCTAGAAATAATATATATCACAAACCAATAAAACATTTATGAAAATATCATAAATCTCTACAAAAACCTATATATTTTTTATCCTCATAATATGCTTCCAATGATCAACAAAATATGTATCCTCTTAATAGTGTATTAAAAACATTTCTATATATTCCAGTAAAAAATTATTTCTAGTGGCTAGAGTAATACAATTATATCTCCATGTATGTCGGTTCAATACCAATGGCTATTCCATACGTTACATGTTGTTTCCCAAATTGTGGTTGTACATTTTCAAAATCATTTTTTAAAATAATTCCATAAAACTACTCATGAACATATGTTGATTATAAAATGTTCATAAAATGTGACAATGAACATCAAAAACATCTTTTTTCGTCAAATCACATTTTTTATCAACTATAGTTTTCTATTAATCTCATCCTCTTAAAAAAATTAAAAGATTTTATTAGCATTAATTACATAAAAATTATGCACATAAAAATGATTATCTTTTCTCAATTATTTTGGTACATAAATATCACCATAACATTAATTCACTTTTACAGTCCAGTTTTACAAATTTAAATATTCTTAAAAATACTATAAAAAACTTACTATTGAACTATCCAAATATGTTTCTTGAATCTTATTACTATAATATAATTTATGAAAATACTTCAATAACATAATTTCTGAGTTCCAAAACATAGACTCATCAATCATTCAAATTAATATATTTTTTGGAAAAATAGACTATGGGAATTAATCCATCTATAATTAAATTTTCATCTTAAATGAATATGTTCCCCAAATAAGTTACATTGAACTCTTAATGGCTCCTTAGGATGAACATTATTTAATTATGTCTTAATAAATAGACATATTATTTTATTCACTAAATATCTATTTAATGATACCATTTTTAAAAATACATAATCATTGAGTTCATTAAATATATATTCACTGGTTCTCTTTCCTATGGTATCCACATGTGAGAAATTGAATATTATTTTCATTTCCATATTTAACACTAAACATCCCTTAGACATCATCCCTTTATTCCTTGATATGTATAAGAACTCGTCTCTGATCGTATTATTAACCATAATTAGTGATAAATCATTTCCGAGGATAAAATGTTGTCTAATATTCCTTAAAATTTGATAACATATTTTATTAATTAAAAATTATACCTCACATAAAATTTGTTTTGGTCATGATTTCTTATATTTCAATCCATTATTAAAAAAATAAAATGAAACAAGATGATAATTAATTAATATACAAAATAGAAACATATTATTATAGAATTAATAGTTTACAAATTATATGTATATCCTTACTTGTGATTCTCTACGTTTCAATCTATGATATCAATAATAACCATTCAAATAATGTTTTCTAAACTAAATATTACCAAGGAACAAAATAATGAGTCAAAATGTTTTTTTTAATTTGACTTATATATCCCGTAATAATGTAAAACCAAGGGTGAAGTATGGTATATTGTATTTTAACATTTCTGATAGAGTCAATCCTAATTCACATGTTTAGGGTAATTTCCCCGAGGAATATTTTTGATACATCCTCATCCACTAGTGGTGTCAATAGAAGGATGTAATTTTCTGGAACCCAACCACTATTTATATCACCATAATTTAGGCATATTTTCATATATATAGAATTATAAATATACTAGTCCCAAGGGTTCATAATAAAGTATTCAATCCACAATCCCCAAAAACTAAAAATCCCTCTCCTTGATAATAAATATCTATACCAAATATTTTGAAAACTATTATTTATTTATTTTTATCATAAACAATTATTAGTTATAACCCAAATATAATGAGGTCTTATATCTTTAGAGTATTTGGATCGTGATTAATAAAAGGGAGAATGAAATAGAAATAAATATTTTATTAACAATACTGTTATATTATATAATTTCTATTTCCTAAAATACATCAGATAGCCTGGGAAAATATATAAAATAATTAGATGACCTAAAAGTCCCTATAAGTAATTAAATATGATAATAAAGAATTATTATTTAGTCAATTTTGTTACATGATATCAAATAAGTGAAGGAAAAGAGTAATAAATTGGTTTAATAACAAAATATTACATGTAATAATATGATCAAGTAATCATAGATAATGTGGAAACATCATATAACATGACATAAACATGATTATTTTAAAACTTCTTAGAAAATATCAAATATTGAAAAAAACCAAATATGAATTAGGGTTACTCCCAAACCAAATACATAACCACTGATGAGACTATAGATTTACACATTTCATTTGAGAAACCTCTGATTGTACCCATCATAACAAGTCAATGCTTTATTTTTCCAACCTATTATTATTTAATCATAAGCCATTAAGAGAATAATTTGTAATATAAATAATATGAGTTGCCTAATCTTATCAAATATCAAAATATAATAAAATTTCATAATAAATGGATTATAAAGTTTAATAAAAAAATTTCTCTATAAATTTATATTATAATAAACTAGGTATATATGTGGGAGAAATATATATATATATAATTGTGATGAAATTCATAACATTATAGTATTTCATCATTAATAAAAAGTTATTTATAATATTAACGTTATTATTTATTCGAAAAAATATCGTTTCATATCAATGAACATCCAAAAAATATTTAAATAAATTTTATATATCATTGAAAAATTATTATTTAAAATGAACCATGTAATCGTTTAAAGGATTATTAGAAATAATAGTCTGCCACAATAGTAGGTAATTATATACATGTCATGTATGTTAAAAAAATAAATTCACGTTTTTGAAAAATTCTACAAATGCAATCATTAAAAACCTGAAATTATGATTACATTATGATAATTATGTAAAAAATATATAAAAGGTAATTATAAATTTAATAGGTCAAATTGATAATTTTTAATGTAATGAACCGAAATTTTAATATAAGAACAATGTAATTGATAACATCTATTAAAATCAATTCCATTCACATTAGAGAAAATAATTTATTTAGAAAATAAATATTAGTGAAATTAATTAATATTGATTACGACGATTAAGAGAAAGAACAACACAATCAGGGCCTAAATCATAATATCAATGGCTAAAATATACTATAAACATGTTCAAAATATAATGTATTGATATTTTTTACCCTATAATACCTTGTACCAATATTCTACAATTATTAGAGACATTATATCTAATGACCCAAGAATGAAATTCTTGGAAATGAAATTACTATTTCGAAATAAAAAATTAATTATAGAAATATTCTTTGAAAGACTGTATTGCATTAGTTAATTTGGAAACATGGACCACATTATACTAATTTGTTAAAATATCATCAAAATATTTCATAAATATCTTCCTCTTTAGTAATATTACTGATAAAATTTCTTTATATCATGTGGAAAAGAAAATATATGAAAAGGGTGAGTTTGATGTTCATTAGTGGAAAACAAGTAAAACATCAAAAAATAGTAACACAAGAATGTGAAAACATGAACATTACAGTTGAAAATCATTCCACTTATAACATATATAAATATATTTAGTTGTGAAATAAATCATGGAAATTTGTAAGGAATTTATCATAAAGTAACAGGATCCATGAGAAAATAACAATGGCATTAATCATGCGATAGAGGAAAACACATATGAATATAAAATCATATCCATGTCATCCAAGTTTCATTTCCAAGACCATAATTGTGGATAAATACCTTTACGTAACTGAGTTTGATTCTAGTTCAAGCCCAATATTAATGAAAAAATATTACATTCCCTTATAAGACTTGATTACTGAATCGATATCATATCCCATATCAATCCTATCTATCTAATGAGATATAAATGCTATCCCAATCCATTAGATCTATATATAGGCCTCAACTATATCAAAATGAGACAACTCTTATACGTTCTATACAAAAAAAATAATTCATCATAGTATAACCCAATGCATACAATTATATGCTCAATATTAATTCCATTTGTAAATTATCTGTGTAAAACAATTTTATTTCGTAAATAACATTACTACAAAAACATATTAAAAACAATTTCATAAATAACCATAAATCCTAAAAATAATAAAACCATACAAATAATTCGGATAATATACATGAAACATAACCCTTAAAACAATTTAATCTTATATGGATAATAATTTTGATAGAAACTATAAATTAATTATTGTGGAAAATATCATTTTTTTCCAAAAAATGTTATCTTTTCTCAGAATGCTTCAAAATTTTAAAAGAAATAAATTTATTTCAAAATAAACAAGAAATATTTTAAATTTATTTTCGTGTATATAATTCAATGTGAAAACATAAAAATATATTCATGATGAATAAGTTAATATAAAATATTTTTCTTTGTAATTTTGTTGAACAATTCAAAAAGTACATCTTATCAAAAAAAATTCATACATATTTCATCAAAAAAATTCACCAATGGGTAAATTTTTCTATTATAAAAATATTATAATAATATATGGAATATTGTTTAATTAATATTAAGGAATCATGGACCGAGATGATAACTATACAATAGAAAATAGTTACGTATAAAAAATATATTAAAATAACATGATTGAAAAATTTCCTTTACAATAGGTCTGGGTTCCTTTGTATGTATCATAATATCACGTATAATGTATTAAATAATGTTATAAATATTATCAGGAACTATATATAAATTTTTATATCATATGTGATCATATCATCACCAGTTTAGTAATATTTTATTATTACTCATCTTCTGGTTTTTATGTGTTGCCTTTTTTTCAAATAAATCACAGTTATTCATCATTGGTTACCTTTATATCTTTTATCTAATTATAATAGTGTGATAAATAACATGTTTATTTATTATATATATTTATATAATCATTTTTTAAATGATATAATTTATAGTGGATCACATTGTGTTGTGTAGATGGTAGGAAATACGTTCTCCTGAGCAATGATATCATTTAATTAATTATTAAATCATATAGAATTCGATGGTATATTTTTTTTTAAATAATAAAAACAGTGTTATAATAATTATATTGTTAAATTATTTCCTTCAACATAACCATGAAATTAATTATGTGGTGAAAAAACATTACAAACAACCTAGAATTTCTATGTCATATGTATGTACGAGAGGGGTTTTCATTTTTCACAGGATCGATATATGGTGAAATATCTCTTTTCCATAACCATATTAACATATGATAATTAATGTGATATAAAAGTGATTACAAGTAATGGAAGAATAAAGTAAGATGAAGTATAAGAAAAATGATCTTGAGAGAGTTGGTAATGGAGATCTCCTCTTCTCCAGTGGGCTCCCTCTAGATATCCTCAAAAAGGCAATAGATTCGGACTTTGATAATTAAATAACCTATAGAATTTTAAAATAGAATTAATTAATATAACTAGATAGAATATAATAAATTTTCAATTCACATTGACCAGTGTAGAAATGAGGGATGAGGTTCTGTTTTATAATTGAGGTTGTGGGAACCTATAGAATTTCCCAAAATATTTATATATTATCAAATATAAGGCACATTCCAAATCCTAAAAATTGTCTTAGACTCTAAAAAGTTATTAGATATTATTGTATTATGATCATCCAGTAAATTTATTTCATGTTTTTTCTCTATTTTGACATTATCAATTTAATTTACATTTCACTATTCTATTTCGGTTTTAACTAAGGTATCTAATAATTAAATATTACAATGGTGATATATTAAATTATTATTTATAATTAAACCATAAATTAAAAATATAATCTTTCTATACCATATAATAATAATTATTTTTAAAAAAAATGTTTACTTTTAACATAATATCAAAATACATTTTGTTAATTATACTCAACAGTTTCAATTTTGACACTATTGGATTATTTGATTATTAAAAATATAATGATAAAAAATTTAACCGTAAACCAATTATTTTTATAAATTTATATTATTTTAATGGATTGTATATAATTCATTGGATATATTAATTATAAAGGATTAATTTAAATTTAATATTTTTAATAAAATTTATTAGTTATCATCATTAAAAAAAGGAATTACAACAATAGTTTTATGAAATTATTGAATATAATACATTATAAATATAAATAAAATAAAATAATGATTATAAATCTTATATGATTTATAATAATTCACATAATAGAATATATCTTAGGGATAATCCTACATTAAAAATTTTATATGTAATAAAACAAGATTGTGACAACTTAAACTTCACAATAAATAAAATATTATAAGTGTCATAATCATTTCTATATAACTTCATATAGTAAATAAATATACCCTGGGATAATTATGTTCTATATGTTCTTAACCAATAAGTTTTGGTCATGTGTTTTTGCCTTTTGGTAAAAAATATTTAATGATTTTTCATCATTTATAAACTTTATGCATAATTAATGTATAAAACATTAAAGATGATATTTATATCAAAACAGTAACAATAAATTACCATGAAAAAGAAAAAATATTGATATTTAAAATGATAATTTATAGTAGATTTTTTTTTGTTTACCTTTATATTAAAAATTACATAATTATTAAAATTTGAGTAAGTCATATTTACCACATCTGTAATTAAAATAAATTATATTTCCTAATCACATCTAGGAGGCTTTAATAAAATTTTATTTTGAAAATTTATGATTTATGTTGAAACATAGCCATCCAATGTTATTAGGACATATTTTAGGGTAATTTTATAATACAATTTTTACACATAATTACCAGATATAACCTTTTACATTAATAAAATAAATTACCCAAGATACTATTATTAACACCCAAAATAAATGAAATATATATTTAACAAACATGAACTACTAAATCTTTAAATGGAATAAAATTTTCAAATATCCAATCACTGAAGATGCATTAATTAAATTAAAATAAATCTCGTTCTAAAAATGTGAAAACGAGTATTAAAATTCAAAACATTGAAAAATATTGAAAGATTTTTACATATGAATATAATTTAAAATTAATGTAAAAATGTTAAATGATAGTAAATTATAATAATATAATCTATTTATTCATTAAATATATTCCGTAATAAAAATTATCTACAGAAATCATTATGATTAATGAATTTGTTTTAAATTATAATTTAGAATATTTTTACATAGCATTAAAACGAGAACGTTATTAAAAAATTATAAAAAATATAATCCAAAGTAAATTTATATACCCTACATTGAAATATTATTATTATTCTTTGAAAACTAATATATAAATGTGTAAAAACATAATTTAAAATGGATTTTCTATCCAAAAGTGTGTAAAAGTTCATTCTGTAGATAAAAAATTTTCTTATTTGAAAAATTTTAATTTGTTAACATAACACTACACGAAATCATATAAGATCAATAATTAAAATAAAAAATGAATATATATTACATATATATTTCATTAGTAAAGTCCATAAAGAGTGATTTTATAATATTCAAAACTAATTTATATTCATTTAAATAATATTTTAGAAGAAAAAAGACATTTGATAAAATGTGTATTATTTTATTTTTTAATTATTTTCTCACTGAAGAAATAATTATATAATAATATATAAGTAATATTTTCCTAATTATTTCTATATTTATTATACCCTCACTTACAATTTATATGTTATAAGTTATCATATTAATAATTAGTTGTTCTCTTAAACTTGTTCATGTGTCAAATTAACTCTATCAAATGAACAATAAATTCATTGTAAGTCAAGCTAAGGATATCATTCTGTATACATCAAGCTAATCTAGTTTGTCTTCTTACGAAAGATTATCATGGTGGCTCATACCCCAAAAAAATTAAATAAATAAATAAATTAATAATATCATAAAATTCATGGGATATTATTTTTTACCCCTCGTAAAATGAATTTCTCCCCCGAAATTATTTTGGGTTATAATATGCTTAATACATGAATGTATATTTTATAGAATCCCATATCTTAATAATTTATACTAAACAATCTATTCAAAAATGAAAATTTAGAAACATAATGTGTAACCAAAGTAACTCGTAATTGGGTTTCTATTAGGAGAACATATGTGGAATGTAAATACATGGACGTTGAAGCGAAATTGAACTGTAATGTTACGATAGAGAGTGATATAGAATATCATCAAGATAAATATAATAATAAAAAACCATAAATCCATGATGATCTACGTGAACAAATGTTTCATTAGGAAAGAATGTACTAGGATGACTACATTTTCAAGATATATTCCATATATTTGAAGAATCAGAATAAGTACTTAATTTATTATGTATAATATCATCCATTAATTTGTCCTTGATCAATTTACACTTCATCATTTATTCAATCTTATGATGTTGAACTTGTCATTCATTAAGAACTACTAGATTTGGGGATCCATAAATATAATGATAGGTCATTTCATCAATTTTTATCACAACAAATATTTTAGTACAATTTAATAAATATGAATAAGACAACCTATGGTGAGTTAATTCTTTATTATAACAAATATCAAAACAATGTTAAACATAAATGATCCATTAATTAATTCACCCAAAATGATACTGAATTAATAAATTTCCAAAAATAGAAGGATTTGATTGTAAATCATAATAACATTTATCCCTCATATATCATATGGTATCTCATTTTGGATACATTCCAAACATATGAATTCCATAATCAATTATTTTCTTGACATGTTGTAATAAAATGAATAAATATAAAACCATAGTGAAAACATACAATCATTCAAATATAAACACATTCCACATACCATAAATACCATATATTATATATTTTCCATACATGATATTATAATCCACTTTATCATCATATCAATCCTAAAATTATTAATAATATTAAACATCTAATTATTTCTTTGTCCCCACACTATGCACATACTAAGGGTTTCCTTCACATATTGGGTTTTTGAAAAATATCAGAAGTACTCTTCATTGTGTCAAATCCCTCTCAATATATACACTGAAACATATATGTAAAAAACACAGTAAACCATCATATAGAAATTCTATTTGTCCATAATACCACAAAAGGGACACTATAACATTAATATGGAATACCATTAAACAAACACTCAATAATTACATCACTTCGTTGTTATTCTCTACAAGACCAGTAGTGATCAGATGAAATTTATATTTTACATGGTAATTTAGTGGATTCGGACATTAATCGTTATCAATAACCCTTATATTATGGCATTGGGTATCATAATTCCCCATTTTCATGCACATATATCATTGAAGTGTTTGAGGTGAATTTTGTGTAGCCTTTTCACTCTGGAGTTATTATCTATATTTTTCCTATTACATTTTCACTAAACTACCTGATGAACTTATTTTACACACTAAAAACATTTACTTGTACCATTAATATAATATATATCATTATTCTTTCAACACAATGAGCATAATAAACACTCATATTCTTTTCCCCAGTGATTTCATATTTTTCTTTAATCATTGTTTTCTGTTTCTTATAAAAAATGATTTTGAAATTTAATCTCAAATTTCATTTCATCAATGATATGAAAAATCTCATTATAACAGCTAATGTATGTTATGGATAACTCCCATAAATGTCTTGGTTTTAATCCATTTATGAATCAATCGACATTTCCTTCTAGTTGGATGATAATACATGAATCATATGTTGAAAGTCCTATAAAAAAATTTATACGTACCAATGGATTGATCAAACTTTTTTGTAAGAAAAAGTAACTCATTTTAATTCTTTAAATGAATAACCATATGAATGTAATAATAGAAAAAAAAATCACATTCCATGGATTCAATTTTATCATGCTTCATTGTATTCTTAATTATAATCCACCACATATCTATTTTTGATTCTAAATGATAAAAAAATAATATTAATTTTACATTTTATCAATAATAAAGGATATAAAATATATTTTTAGTGGATCTAATACATTTTTAACCAACAAGGGTCTTAGAATACCCCATAAAAGAATGTGTTTGTATCATCATAAAGGACTATACAAAATGATATTCTCTACTCTAATCATTTGTATGTTCATAATGATTCATATCTTGTGTATGTATAAAGATATGATTTTTTATTCCAGATTGCATATAATTTTGTTGTTTAGGAATAAAATCACTGAATTTACCACTATATTCATCATTAATATGGTTCTTCTAGGTTCAATCTATTTTCAAAAACCCCAAAAGAATAGTGTGAGATAAAAAAACATATATGGAAATCAAAAAAATAAAAGGGATGTATATTCTATACATTAAATCATATTTTTAATAATATGTTAACCATGATCATAAAATAATTCTACTATTATAACATATACATTGACTTATCCTTATGGAATTCCCTAGTCATTTCCATAGAAATTTCTCTACAGATCTTGTTAAACATTATCACCTTAGAAACCAAAGGTTAACATAAAATAATCTAAAATAAAAACACTAACATCCCATGATTGAATTACATGGACCTCACATTACTGTTTCATAATAATTTATATTTTATACCAACCTATTCTAAAAGAAATTATTACATTAGTACCTTTGGATACATTGAACACAATAGTCAAATTTGGTGAAAGATCATAATATTCTTCCATAAAAATCTTCCTATTTAGTTTTCCTACTTAAACCCATTCATTATATCCTAGGAAAAGAAGGAATTTGAAAAGGGTGAGCTCAGATTCTCTTTATGGGTAAACAAGGAAAATTTTACACAAAACATGAACATACGAATGGTGAAATAATAAAATACAATTTTTAAATCATACCACATAAAACATATATAAAAATCATGAGTCATGGTATATGTATTGGTAGTTCAAAAGGCATAAATAATAATGGAACCTGAAACGTGATAAAATAGCTTTATAATAACCCATGGAATTGTGTAAAACACATATGTATATAAAAGTAAATCAATATTAGACATGGTTCATTACCAATACCATCATAGTGGACATAAATATAATGAACCAATTTCTTTCATCCTTTATGACATATATTACTTAACTGTGTTTATATATGATTCCCTGTAGTACCAAAAAAAGTTCATTTTCAATTACATTCATGTCTATCTAATTAGTTATAAATCATTACTGAATGAATTGGTGGGAGATATCGGTCACACCCATCTCATAATGAAATCATTATTTCTTGTCCAAAAAAAATATAAATCATTCTTCATATAATTACAGAAGAAATAAAACAGGTTTCATAAATATAATTACATTATAATTTAATCAATGTAAAATAAATTGATTTAATAAATATAATTACATAAGAAACATAGTCAAACCATAGGAATAATAGGGATAAGATACCTAAAACATACCCCTATTTTTAATTCCATCGAATATATAAAATAATTTTGATATAATACTATAAATTAATTCACGATGAAAATAAAATTTCTTCTTAAAATATTTTTCATCTCTTAAAATTAAATTAAATTATAATATAAATTAATTTCATTAAAAATTACAGTGAAATATTGAAATAGAGTATTCCTGGAAATTAGGTGTCATATAAACATAAAAATACATTCATTCCATATATGTTAATAGAAAACATCCTTCTCGTTCATTTTTAGGAAAAATGAAAAAATACTTCATATCAAAGATGAATGAAATATTACATTCATAACATTTAATAAAAATTAACCAATGGGTATATGAATTTTAAAGAATTTAATTAATATTTTGGAAGAAATATTTACGAAACATTAACATGAATGATAAATATACCCCCATAAATAGTTACGTATAAAAAATCTTGGATAATAAAAAGATTGTGAAGTTATCCATTGGGTTATGTCTCGTTTCCTTCACATGTATTAGATTATCCTGTATATTGGATTATAGGGTCTTATAAAAATGATCTAGAACCATAAATATATATATATATATTTGATATCATATGTGTTCATATTATCACTTGTTTAATAATATTTCATTATTACTATTCTTCTAGCCCTTATATGGTGCATGTTTTTTCATGAATGTCCTTGTTATTATTAAGGGGTAACCATTATATCAATCTTAAATTGATAAAAATTAAATATATATTATATTAATTCATTATATATATTTATTTTATTTTGATGTAAATGATATCATTGAGGATGAATTTGTAACGACCATATCATCTGAATAATATTGGCTTCCTAAATTTGTGTGTTATTTTATTCATTACCCAACATAATTATATCCTTTAATTAATGAAGTGAGTATAAATAAATTTAGAATGTTGGGTTCTGACTATTATATGATTGTTGGTCAATAAAACTGTTGAAAAATACACTCTTAACATTATTATTATTGATTATAAATACAAATGATCATGGTTAATAAATAGAAAATTATGATTTGTTGGAAAATCCAGTAAACTCAGGCCCTATGAATCCCATATGTACGAGCATGGGAAAGTGGTAGCATCACTGGGCATTTCTATGGACCATTCCCATGCTGAACTCCAATATCTTAATCTTGGTCGAAATCTCTTAAGGGATAAGATCATGTTGATAGAAATTACCACATGGGTATTGTTTTTCGAGCCACTCCAAGATTCAATAAATATTTCACTCTGTAATCATATTTCTTAGGCTGGTTCTATTAGGGGATATGTAATTAGGATTTAGTTACATTGTGTCATCATTTTTTATAAATAATTTTTTTTCTTATGGTAAAATTGAAAAATTTGAAATAACATGGTATGATGATTTTATAGATGTTCGATAATATTGTTGAATATTGGAAACAATATAATTTAAAATATTTTTTATATACGTAATATAATTAATAATGCAATATTATTTCCAAAAAATGGTCTTCTATAGTTGTGATCATTAAGAAATTTAAACTCTAATAAGATTAACATTATTTTTGATGAATAATAAATTATGAATTGTAATATCACCCTTATAAATATTGATGTGACCAATGGAAAAATAAACATATTTAATTAATTATAAATACAATTTAGGTATGTTGAATGGTATTGTTATATAATTGTATAAGTAAAAAACCATTTTAGAAATTATTAGTTATATATTATTATTTGT
Organism: Viscum album; assembly: GCA_963277665.1. Lineage (NCBI taxonomy): Eukaryota > Viridiplantae > Streptophyta > Magnoliopsida > Santalales > Viscaceae > Viscum > Viscum album. Next base: position 8,508,054 of record OY728129.1, read on the forward strand.
TCAGGTAAATAGTGTTTTTATATAAAAGTAAAATAACACATAATTAGATAATTATTTCCATTAAATGTAGTAAATTGTTTAATTAAGAAGATTTATATTCTGATATGGGGTATTTTTTAGTTTGTTATAAAATGTTTTGATTTTTAGTGTAATATAAATACACAAATTTGAGTTTCAGCATGTTTAATGATATCATTAATTATGTAATCATGATTTAATAATTCTATTTGACATATTTACAATATTATATATTATGAAGTGCCCCAATTGGAAAATAACATGTGAAAATAACATTGGGAATCCCATGGTTTTGCAAATACCACTAATCAGGTGGTCCTCATAAATTATTAAATTATTCCCTCACTTATTCTAAAGATACATAAACATTAATTCAATACATTGATTCAAAATTACTTGTAAAATAATATATGGTATTTTAACATCTCAAAGAGTCGTCCCATGGTGCCTTAAATCCCCCAAGGTCCCAACCAGCACGTTTTTTATGTTAATTTTATTGTTAAAGGAACCTTTAACCCTCATCATTTAGTAGATGACTTCTCTTTTTTATGTATTTAAAATTCTATTTTCATATTTTGGGGTAAGATCATATATCTCCTTAATAATTTCAATTTTTTGTCTATATTATGAGAGAACAATTATGCTACCGTCAACTTATTTTATGAATTTTTAAGTGACGTTATTAGGCTGTCAAATTTTCATAAAACTATTTGTGGCTTCTCTATTCTTTCAAGTTCCATTTTCATGTGTTATGTCATTAAAAAACCAATACAATGATATTGTTTATATTTTATTCTGAACCTATATTATATTATGAGTTATTTATTAGTTGGTTACCCTTTTACCCTCTTTTTTTATGTTTTCTAAAACCATTTTATAGTATTGTTTGGATCTAGAAATTTCATCTTAAAGCCCCTCTCTCTTTTTATCAAGAAATTAAATTATTTTATTTATGTGAATACCCAAAAGTATTTAGTATATAGGAGTATTAATATGTACATAAAATGATAAATTTGATTTAGTAATCGACATACATTAAACAATTATTCCCTTTCCATGGGTTATAAGTGACATAATGACTTTGTTTTTATTAACCTTTAATTTTTATATGAAACACAATTATTTTATTCCCCTTGTGTTATTTTTGAAATTTATTATTTTTATCTATGTTTATCAAATGAAAATAAACTCATATTAAGGGTTCTCATGGATATATCTCCAATGCATTGGGTAATGAATTTAATCTCTATAGATGATATGTTTTACGATACCTTGGTGAATAACCTTGGCATTGTTTAAGACACCATGGGGTTAGACCTTGTCGATATATTCATGAATGTCTTAATTAAATGTTGTAGTCCTTTTTCATATTATGTATAAATTTATTACTATTATTATATGCATCTTTATCAACATGTTCTTATTGATATCAATCAAGTTCATATGTAAACTTTTTCACTTGTTTTCCATATTAGGACTTCTGCTCACCCTTTCCAATGATGTTTTTATCCAACTTATAAGATGCAGGGTTTATTATTAAGATGATCATTTCAAGAATATTTTGAAGGGTATTACATTTTTTATATGTTTTTATGTAGTACATATATTTTCTAAGACACTAGACCTTAAAGATACTATCATTGTAATATGTAATGAAAAGATACATAATAAGAAGGTGGGATTCCATAGTTGGTATCAAATGATAGTTTAGTTATTTGAGTTAATTAAGGATATGAAAAAATTTGAAATAATATGGAATAAATGTCTCAATATAGGATCACTTCTTTGTTATTCTAGTAAAATATTAAGTAAGAGGATTATAAAAAAAGTAATACATGTATATATATGAACAAGTAGAGATAGATCTGGAACAAATATACCTATGAGTGAATACATTGACAAAGAATTTCAGGAATTTCATGGGGTAACCTGGTACACCAAAATGGGACATGTTTCACTCATTGTTTTACACTCACTAGGGATATGTCTGGTAATTAATGATATTTTTATTAATCGCTATGAATGATTTATAGATGAATTTAATAATTTATAAGAAATAATATTTATTATCATAAATTTTTAAGACATAAAAATAATTTATAGCTACAATATTCATAACTTAAAGAAGATTCTAGATATGGTTTTATTCAGAAAGAAAATAGTGGAATCTAATACGAACTGTGTAAATAGTGATATCAATGGACCGCTTGCTAATGGCCCTACGATGGAAGCTGTAACAGAATTAATCATGAGAATGATGAATGAGCTGACTCATGTTGTGGGAAATAACATGAATCAAGCTTACAGGTCGATCTCACTATGAGGGGATGAACATCTTGTTGAGTCCTTTATGTGACATCTACCACAAACCATCACTGGATCAACCAACCCATTTTTTATGTATATTGGATCACCTCTATAGAGAATATTTTTTTTGTGGTTCATTGTTTAGAGTAAGATAAGGTCTCCATGGAAGTTTACATCTTAGAAAGTGAAGCTGAGCAAGGGTGGGAGATGAATAAAAACAAAATTCCAAGACTGTTGGATGAATTCATGGATTGTGAATAGTATAGAGTTATCTAATTCATTATGTATTTGCTATGTTCTATGTGAACAAATTGAGATGATGTTTCTCGAGCTGAAGCAGAAGGAGAAGGAATCTGTTGGATGCTATGAGATAAACATAACCAGACATTCTCATTACACCTCAATATTTTTCAAGGATCATATTGGTAATGTTGATAGATTTATTGGTGGACTGAGACCTCATATATAGAAAAATCTATTTAATCAAGACTATGAATATTTGAGAAAACCATACATAGTGAAACAAAAGTCGAAATGGAGTATGGTGAGGAAAAATGTCCTCAAAAATCCAAATACAAGATAAGATCAATGGAACCCTACATTGGGAGGACCATTTATAATGGAAGAGGAGGAAAATAAGTGCAACATCCCATTTGTATTATATATTTAAAGAATCATTCGGGGAACTTCCTTCATGGTAGAGGGAAGTACTAAAAGTGTGGAAGAGATCGCCATATTTCTTGGAATTTTTTCATAGTGAGGTGATGACTCAGCTACCCAACAAAAACAACCAGCGGAAGATGGTAAAGGCTCCAATTTATTTCCAATTAAATATGTATTTATATCATTGGAACATTTGAAAAAACTTTTCACATCCAAGGGTAGTGGAGGGGAACCACAATTATCCCCAGTAAAGGACAAGGGTTCAAGATCGTGCTTTTATTAATCACAACTACAAATGTTGAAGCCCAAAATGTTGTGGTGGTAAGTACTCATGTTGTTATCTCAAAGCTAGAATTTACTATTGTTTCTGGTTCTACAAATTCCTGTAATCTTCCATTTTTTCAATGAATTTAGAATTAACCACTATATTCCTAAGAGTATATTTATCGGTCAAGACTCATGGTGGGATTATCCATGAATCATTAGTGTTTATAAACTCTAGTATTTACATTAGTGAGAATAATATTATAGCAAATCTATTAGTAACTCCAAATCCATAATTCAATATTACACTATGGATGGACTTCCTCTCAATGTATAATACATTGTTATAATCTAGAAGTAAGAAAATATTGGTATCCTTGAATGGAATACCAAAATTTATCATCCAAATAGAGATATCTCAAACAATTCATTGTTTAAAAGAACCCCATTTAACATTATTTTTTGAGATGATTAGTGAAGAAAAAAATTAAATTATAGTATAAGGATAGAATATGTCCCCATAGTCTAGAAATTCATTGACATATTTCTTGAGGACTTACCCGAACCTCCCACAGAATGATAGGTAGAGTTAACTATTGGACTCGTACCTGTATTGCATCTGATTTCAAAGACACGGTATAAGACAGATAAAATAGCGACCCGAGCCTTTTATATATAACATTTCATGATTTTAATCATAATTAATCATCAGAGTACAAGCCAAGTATTGATAAGTCCTGTGTCTTGGATGTCTAGGTACATATAACATAAAACATGGGGCTAAAAAACTACATTATTTAGTCTCCATATAGAGCTTCTGAATTTGATTGATTCTTTACATCTGTAATGGGTACCCTGGGGAACACATAAATAAAGGTATGAGTTGAAAATCCCATTAAGGGAATGAACATACATATACATCTTAAGCACATGAGTTAGAAGGAGTAACATATTAATATCCAAAACATATAACATATGAAATAATATCATATAATCATGGGATCATATAAACATGGAATCATATAACTGTGGAAGAATAATAAAACATTTATTTAGTATCGATCAATTATAACCGCCAATCTCGTTTCCTATTTTAGTATGGGTCAAGGCTAACTGCCCATCCTATTTCACATCTCATGTCACGAGACTTAACCTTACCCAATGCATTTGAGCACTATCTGGGTGCACCCATCTCAAAATTTCCATAAATATTCTTGCCAAAAAAATATTAATTCCTCATAAATATACTTTCCATATAAATAATCACACAAAATCAACCATACAAAAACATAAGGTTACCCTTGGAGAGAATTGGGTACCACAATCATGACATAAAGGATAACCAATGATTGTATCATGAATGTGACCATTAAATAAAGATATTAGAACATAAATGGACATTTATAAAGTGATATAGGAATATAATATGGTATGTGGTAAAAAATAGAAGTGACTACATATATGAAATGTATTTTAATTACATTACCATTGAAATATTTTGTGTGGTTCTAAGAAAAACTATAGATATTTTAATGTAGTTAAGAGGAAATTGTTTTATAAATAACCATAATTGAACCAAGAAGGTTTTCATAATAAATATACTGATTTTATACTGAAAATTTTGTCTTAAAAAATAGGACATAGTGCAATTGAAATTGGGTAATACTTTGGGAAGTTCTTTTAAAATGAGTGTGCTTATTTGGAAGTATCGAAGTGGGATTCACTTAAAATAATGTATATACCCAAAAGAGAATGAGATATTGATCATGGAAAAATATAATGGATCATATAAACATAATTTAAAAGTATAACATAATATTAAAAGGCAACTATATTTTGGAAAAAATAAGTTAGAGTAAACAGAAGGAATAAAGGATGTTCGGGTAGAATCCATTAAGGTTTATCAGCATGGTATCAAGTGTAACTAAGAAAGCTTGATTAGAGAGGTAAGAAGTTTCTAATCAGTTATAAAACATTATATAAGTATGGGTAGATGAGAAAATATACCCCATAACTTGTTATTACAGAAAAAGGCATAGCATAGAGAATAATATTGACTAAGATTGAAAACGAAAAGGATCCCTTACCATAAATCTGTTGATGTTCTTCAATTGTTTTTATAGACCTGAATAAACTAATTTAGGCTTATTAATTAATAATTACAGACACTTATATATATTTAATTTATTTATTATAACCCTTTTTTGTTCTTTCAAATCCTTATTGATTAGTTATAATGTTCAATTTCACTGTTTGGGATCATTTGTTTACTTGGCTTTAAATGATCGGTTCACTTATATTCAAGTTTGGATTATATGTATGATGAAGGTGGTTGTCTAGAATTAAAGTTATATTAATTATTTCACATCCAAAAAATTACATTGTTTAAATTTTAGTTCCGTTACATAGAGTGAAGACAAATTTATTATATATATAATCTTAGTGACAACCATTTTTTGTAAATTGTAAGATTTTATTACAAAGAACATTTTTTTCTTTATAACATAATACCATTTGTAAAAAAGGATTACAGAACCAAAAATAGATATATTACATATATAATAATCTGTTTCAACCATAACACCAATGGTTTCATGTGTAGAATTAATGATAATAATAAAAATTGATAAACTGTTGTCCTATAATGTGCTAAATTAGCATATCTCAAACGATGCTTCAATATATTTTTTCAAATAAATGGGTGGTAAAAGGTGAGAAGATAATGAAATATTCCATTAGCATGATTGAATTCTGTTACAATTGTTTTACTAGATTTATCATACTATTATGGTGAAGGGAGGTGAGTAAATAAAGAGGATATAAAAGAAATGAAGGAATCAGAAAGATGAATTAATATCTTAAGACTTCCACCTTTGAGAAGCTCTTAAGGGGGAGAGGTTTTGGTATTTTGAAGAGGATAGGAGCTTTTGGACGTGGGGGAGGAGCATGGAATTTATATGGGCATCATATTTGAAAGGAACTAGGCCTGACTGGATTGAAGAGAAGGGGGAGTGAATGAGGGGGTTTTATAGTGGAGGAGATGAGAGATTTCATAATATTATAATCATTAATTTATTATTTCTTCAAAAGGAAAATAATAGTAGGTATTCCATTACCAAGAATAGTAATAATATAATGTGATCCCGAACCATGTGGACTTAAATCCACACAACATCATCAATGACTATATAAATCACTTTTTTAGCATTTATTGTAAATTATCGTATTTTACTATTCATCAACAATTCATGTATTTCAGAAAAATACAAAAAATTCACTTTAACTATTTATCGATGTATATATTTCAAAAATGAATTCCATTTTACAAATAAAATTTCCAAAACATTATCATTGTATTATTTAATTAAAATAATAATTTATTATCAAAACCAATTTTAAAACATTCATTAACGTATTCTAAAATATATGTATATCTTACTTCCAACTTTACTATTATTTTTATACTAGCATAGGTGAGGTTATTATTCATTTGGGTATATCAATATTCATAAGGGTATGTTACAATTCATTAGGTTTGGTTATTATTCACCAAATATTATGTTTTCCTTATCAGACTCTAAATAACTTACTGATTACAACTATATATGCCAAATTTTTGAAATTACAAGAACAAAAGTGTCAACCTCAGGTTTAATGGTCACATAACACAAAATAGTTCGTTATGTTGTGTTTTCATGTGATTTTATGACATACATATGAGAAGGGAATTTCAATTGAAAATCATTGGGTCATTAAAGAAAATGTGGAGCTGGAGGAATCAACGAAACAACTCCGTGATCATTTGGAGAAGGGGTTTATATGACTAAGTGTGACTCCTTATGGAGCACCTGTTCTTTTTTTTGAAGATGAAGGATAGATCAATGATGTTATGCACAGATTATAGGGAACTTAAGGATATCACAATGAAGAACAAATACCCTCTTCCATGAATTGATTACATATTTGTCCAACATTGTGGGTCTCAATTCGTCAATAATAATTATATTCTGTCTATTAGTCATCATTTTATGGTGAAGAAATAAGATATTCAAAAACCTTCCTTTTGATCATGATATGGGTGTTAAGAGTTTGTTTTTATGCCCTTTATACTAACAAAAGAACATGATATTTTTATGGATTTGATTAATAGTGTCATTAAGGACTACCTTGATAACAATATTGTTTTTTTATAGATATTATTTTGATATATTCAAAAACCCATGATGATCATGAGGATCAGATAAGGGCTATTTTTGAAACACTACGGAGTGAAATAATTATTGGAATGTTCATATTATGTGAATTATTGTAACAAAAATTTTCTTTTATGGGTAACATTGTAACCAATGATTGAATCACAGTTGAACCTACAAATAAAATTGTTATACAGGTGTGTCATTAGCCTACAAAAATAAACAATATTTGTTGTTTCCTATGAATATCAATATATTATAATTGGTTTGTTAAAAACTATTCATGACCTTCAAATAAATTAACCATGTTAACATGAAAAGGGATCATGATCATCTGGATAATGAAGTGTGATGAATGTTTCCATGTACTGAAGAAGAGATTGGATACTTCACTCGTGTCAACTCTTCCCTCGTGTATAGAGGGATTATTTATTTATATAGATGTATCTATAAAACTTCATGGGTGAATCCTCATGAAAAATGAAAATGTAATTACTTATTCATCTCAATAGTTGATGACTCATGAGAAGAACTACCCTACTCATGATTTGGAGCTGGATAAGGTCATGTTTTTTTAGCATATAGGGACGAACTATCGTTATGGGGGGGGGATAGGAAATATATAAAGACCATCGTTGTTTTAGGAATATTTTCACAAAAAAGGAATTGATCATGAGACAAAGTAGATGAATTGATGTTCTTAATGGCATTGAATGATCAATTAATTATAATCTCAAATGTTAAAAAATGGTGTTAATGCATTATGTTATAAAGTCCCAGTTGTTCTGTCCATGATGAAGATTCAAATAGATCCCTTGGTCAAACACCATGTGATAATGGACATGGAAATTATAAGGGAAGGGACATCATCAATAGTATCCCAAAAAATTCCTCAATTGAAATAACTAGATAAGATCAACAAGGCTCATAAAAAGATCATTTAAAAAAAATAAGATTGATACTATGAAGGATGGTAAGATTCCTGAGTTCAATATTAATAAATAATGTGAAATGATATTTTTTATAAGACTATGTGTTCCATCTATTCAAAAAATTTATGATTTGGTGGAAGAAGCACATAGCTCTACTTTCACTATAAATTCAGGAAGCATGAAAAAGTATATGGACCTTTGTGATCATTATTGGTGGGATAATATAAAAATAGAGATTATTGAATAAAATTCAAGGTTCTTATAATTTCATGAAATGAAATTTGAGAAAAATATTCCTAAAGGGGTATTGCAACCCCTACCCATTCCAACACGGATGTGGAACAATATCAATATGGTGTTTGTTCCTGCTCTCCCAAGAACATCCAAAGGAAACCATATGATATGGGTTATAATTGAAGGTCTCACCAAGAAATCCCATAATTTCTATATTTAGGATGATTCTTCTCTCGATCAACATGCATGGATTTACGTGATTGAAGTGGTAAGGCTTCATGAAGTTCCACATTCTATCGTATCAAATTGTGATCGAAGGATCAAATAAAAAATTTGGAGAATTATTCAACATGATCTGAGTATTGAATTTATTTTCAGTATGTCCTATCACACCCCAAAACAATGGAAAATTTGAAAGGAATTATTATACACATGAGGACATGTTGGGAGCATGTTTGATTGAATTTTAGGGTGGATGGGTTCAACATCTTCCATTATTTGAGTTCTCTGAAAAAAACAACATTCACTCGAGCAATCAAATGGAACCCTAATATGCAATATATAGGAAGGGGTGTATAAATATTACATATTGGGATGAAGCTAGTGAGAGAATGGTTATTGGGCCTAAACTTGTGCATGTGATTATAGAAATGGTTCATGCTATCTAGGAACACATTTGGGATGTTCATAGTCGGCAATAGAGCTATACCGAAAACATTCTAAAGGACTAAATGTTTGATGTTAGTTACCAAAAAAATATTCTAATTTCACATTTTAAGAGTGTCATGATGTTTAATATGAAAGGTAAGATCGTTCCTTCTAACCATGGCCCATATGAAATCCTTTATATTGTAATATTTTCGGCATATCGGCTTGAACATTCTTCATATCATGCAAAATTTCATTATCTCTTCCACATATCCATCTTGAGGACGTAAATTCTTGACCCATAACAAGAACTAAAGTTAGAGATGGTGCATCTGGAACATGAAATCTCTTATGAGTCGAAGATAGTGAAGATCTTAAATTGTACATACAAGGTTATACATATAATGACCTGTCCCCCGAGTCCCATTTCGTGACTACCCCACGCTCGCCTTCTGTAGGCCAGGGGCTGGCGACTATCACTAAAGGATAAATTCCCAAAAACTCGGAAGGAAATGCCTTTATAACCTGTAAACACACACACAAGAAAGTACACATGTGGACGATACACCATGTAATCATTATAACAAAATATTATTTAAAGTAAAAGGGGCCATAACACAAACCCAACTATAAATTACAAGGAAATAGAAGTAAAGTTACATTTGAGGGGAAAATAAAAAATATCTACTAGGTTGTCCTTCGGGGCTCCTACTAGAAGGGTAGGTACAGATCACCTCCTCAGTAGACCATGGATGACTGTCTCCTCCATGTACTGACTCGTTGTATGGTCCACCTCCAGGAATTGTATAGTCTTCGTACTCTCATCCTCAGATAGCGTTGCTCATCATCTGCATCTAACACAACGAAGTACGGGCATAAACCATGTAGGGGTGACTATAATGATACTCAGTAGAGGCATAGAGTCCCTCAGGGTCTCACAAAAATCCACCAATGATAAACCACAATGTATGAAATCAACATAATACCCTACGTAGGTATACGACCATACATATACCTAAGTTTTCAATTAATCCATTTCAATCATGAGAAAACACAGAAAAACTAACTTAACTCCAATCATGATTATTAATCTAGGGGTAGTCTCAAGCAACATCCCATGTCACATTGTCGAAACATCAGTAACCAGGGAACTCCTCCTCTATCGAGTACAGTGGGCCTTCCGTGACACCTAGCATGCTTCCCATTAACCTTGGACTACTGAGGTACATATCCTATCAAGTACCATGGATCTACCTCGTCACCAAGCGCGCTCCCCACTGTGGGTCTTCCACAGCACCAAGCTCACTCCCCTCGTAGCCTACTAAGGTACTCCTCATGTCGAGTACTGTAGGTCTTCCATGACACCTAGGAGCTCCCCACTAATCAAGTCAAGTATCAGCGAGTCACAACGATCATTAGTCATCACGTCTCAGCCAATTATTAGGTCTCGACACTAGGATCTCTCGTCTCTAGGAGGATCATCTCCATGAGTTACTAGTGTATACTCCAACTATCATGATGACCCACTAATAATTATCTCATAAGGTGTGCCACATCAAAGGTGTCTCAACGCTATAGACAACGCGTCAAACAGATGCCCATTCTATGAGTTATTAGCCTTATAGTCATGGGGGAATGGTTGGATTTGTGCTCGATCCAACCTAACAGTTTCCAATATCAATCCAAAACACCATGGGAGTATGATCAAAAGGAAATTCTGGATCCATGTGTTCTAGCACCACTAATGTTTCGTCAAACGGACGTATGGTGTCAATGAAATGGAAAAAGAATGCGAACATGGAGGTAGAGGGCCAGAGTCTGGTCCGACCAAGCATGGGTCGACCTGGTTCAAGTCGAGCCATCCCCACCCGCTCGGTTAGGCCCGACCCATGATGCAACCCAGTCCACTTGGAGGTCCAGCAGGCCACGAGGGCCACGATGGTTTGTAGAGCTCACAGGGGCCATAGGGAAGCTCGAACGTGGGGGTGTCGCGAGGGAGCATGGTCGGTTTGGCTGGGGCACCACGGGGGCGTGGTTCATGTTCAGTAGGGGTGCCCTGGAGGCATAGGTCGGTTCGTCCAGGGAGCCACTTGGGGCGTGGCCATTGCAGCCAGGGCGCCGTGAGGGGCACATGACAATTTAGTCGGGGCATCGAGAGGGGCACCAGCCAGTTTGAATAGGGCACCACAAGGGGCGTGGGTGGGCTCGGTCAGGGCACTATGAGGTGCATGGGCCGGTTTGGTCGGGCACCACGAGGGGTGAAGGTGGCTCAATCGGGGTGCCATGAGGGGTGAATGCGGCTCAGCTTGGGGCGTCGGCCTGGATCAGCAGCTCAGCACGGGGGCGGTTCAGCAGCAGCACAGAGTGGTGGAGGTCACGGGTGCCAGGGCACCATTGCCTTTGTCTCCTTCCTCCATTTCAAATAACACACCCAAGAAGAACTGCTTAGGGGTCAAGCCATGTTAGTTAGGCCCGCACACTCTGCGTTTAAAGTGGAAGCAAGTGGCTCAACATTAATCATGAATCAAGAATGAGGATATTCTTCTAGAAGATTCACAAATTTAATAATCATCCCTACCTCATCTTGTGCGTTGAAGACGATGAGGAGGGAAGGTCGGTCATCGAAGACATCCCACGTCAGTTGCCTTCTCATGGTGCTTCCGAGGAAGAAGTTGGATGGATTTTGGCGTTATTCGTTTGCAGTTCATTATTCGTTGGGGAGTGCGTTCTAGGTTGGGTAATGTGTTCTTCATTAGAGAGTGTAATCCTCCATGTTTTGGGTGTCACGTTACTATACTAGTGCTTCATCGCTTGGTGATGCCATCCCAAATCTTACTCCCAAGCTCCCTATATATCAGAGAGGGGGGAAGGTAGGTAAAGAACATGGAATTTCTGACGGTTCATTTATTATGAATCTTCCTAAATTCCAATGAAAGTGTTATGTAATTAAAAAAAAGTTGCATGCCAAATAACTATGTTGCCAGAATTAAAGGCATGTACTTGGGCACATTTAATGTGGAGGAATTCAATAGGGTCCTCCAAATTTAAGAGGGTTGTTGACAGTTTCACTCAATTAAAGTTGGGATTAGTCCTGAGTGGTCCCCACCACCATAACCTCTCATGGGAGGTTATGGTTCCGGTGGTCCCCACCACCATAACCTCTAAGGGGAGGTTATAGTCTGGTGGTCCCCACATCCAACTACAACATGGAGGTTCTATTATAGTGGACCCGACCTCCTAATAGTCACATAGGTGTTGAAAATATAAATAAAAATGTCAATAAACATTATTTTTATTTTATTCTTAAACGAAAAACACAAAATCTATCTTTCACTCTCAACCCATTGGAGTCATGGTGAAATTATCCTTAAGAGAAAACGAGTGTTGTGATGTCAACAGTGCCCTCAGAGTTCAATTCCGAGCACCAGCTCAAATAAGAAAAAACCCAATCTCACATTGCTTGAACATACACGAAATAAAGTACAGAAATTCATTCCAGGCACTCCGGGCCTAGGAATTACACGCCTTTAATTATTGGGGACTCGTAAAATTCCAATATATTTAAAATAATTACATGGAAATTATGGGTCTTCACATTCTCCACACCTTAGGCTTTACAGTATTATATTCCAAAACTCAAACTAAAGGAACAAGTGTGCGTACTAAACACGCATCTGAGCAACCGTCTCCCATGTGATCTCCTGGAGGTTCCCATGCTGTTATCAAATGTGAACCAGAGGTATCAACCATCCATGAAAGACATGCTCTTGTCGATCCTCAATCTCTTCTAGAACCTCCATAAATGTATCCCTATTGTCGACATCCATCTTGCCATGTTCAATGTTGTGAGAAGGGCTGTGCACAGATCTCCTCAACTGGGATACGTAGAAGACGTCATTTACTCGATGCAACTGAGGTAGAATATCTAAGCGGTATACCACCTCACCAACTCTGCTGAGTACCTGAAAAGGTCTAATGAACCTTGATGAAAACTTACTGCCATGACCAAATATCCACAAACCTCATCGAGGTGAGACCATTAGAAATATGTGGTCTCTATCCTCGAACTCTAGAGGTATTCGTCTCTTGTAGGAATAAGAATTAATCTTGTTTTGTGCCGTCATCATCTGCTCCTAGATGACCCGCACCTTATCTGCGGTAGTCCATACAATCTCGGGTCTCACTAGTGCTGTCTCCCATGGGTCAGTCCAGCATAAGGGTGATCAAAAAAGTCACACGTACAACGCCTCTAAAGGTTCTATACCATTTGTGGAGTGATAGCGGTTTTTGTACGCAAACTCCACCAAATAAATGTGATCCACCTAGCTGTGATTGAAGTTGAGAACATAGGCATTAAGCATGTCATCGATGGTCTGAATGGTATTCTTAGTCTGACCATCCGTATGAGGACGGATTGCAGTTCTCAAATGATGCTACATCCCAAAATCCTCATGCATCCCCTTCTATAGCCGGGATGTATAACGTGTGTCACGATCAGATACAATCATCTTGCGTACTGCATTTTGCCGCACAATATCATACACAAAGAGGCTTCTAGAGCTCTCTACTAAACCCCGCTCTCTAATCGATAGGAAGTGGGTCGACATGGTGAGTCGATCGACGATCACCCTGATAGAGTCATGACCTCAGGATGTACGTGGATGTAATGTTACTATGTCCATGGATATCTCATCCCACTTCCACTTTGAGACCTCTAAAGGTTGATCCAATCCTGATGGTACATGATGCTTCTCCTTCTCTTGTTGACAAGTGAGGCATCAAGAGACGAACTCTACAACTGATTTCTTTATTCTTGGACACCTATGTAATCGTTGGAGGTCATGGAACAACATCGCCACTCTTGAATGTACAAATAGAGGGGATGTGTGGAAATCCCTAAATACTTCCTCTAGAAGCGACACTGGTACCATGGTACGTCCTTTGAAAAGGATGACGTGATCCCCACCTTTATAAAATCCATTAGGCGCATATCCTATGGATATCTGAGCACATCATATCTCAAAGTCATTTTCTGCATGTTGCTACCATCATATAGTGCTGCCACACATTCAAGGAAAAGTCAACTACTGCTAACTCCAGGTCAAGGGTTGCATAGTTCTTCTCATGTTGTCGTAGCTGTTTGGATCCCTAAACTAGAACTTCTCACTCCTACATCAGGAAAAATCTGAGTCTGGTCCCTCATGCGTCGTAGTAGACTACGTACCCTACTTCTTCTTATGGAAGCCTCAAGATAGGGTCAATAGTTAGCCTCTCCCCCATCTCATGAATTCTCTGCTGTAATCTCTCTGACCACACAAAGTGTTTCCACATCTTCATCAAGTCTGAGAGTGCTGATGAAACTCTAGAGATATCTTGTACAAATCTCTGGTAGTATCCAGCCAAACCTATGAAACATCGTACTACTGTCACACTCCTAGGTGTCTCCCAATCAAGTACCACCTCAGTCTTTGTTGGATCTACTAAAACTCCATCTTCTGAATGACATGTCCCAAAAAATGAACCTCTCAAATTTAAAACTAGCACGTCGAGATCATACAATAAAGTTGGTTCTCTCAGAGTGCATCCAGTACTACCTGCACATTACACGCAGGCTTCTCCCTAGTAGTTGAGTAGAGTACAATGTCGTCAATGAAGACTATGAAAAATCGATCGAGGATTGGTCAAAAGATCATGTTCAAGAGTCTCCTTAACACTGTTGGAGAATTGGTTACACTGAATCGCATTACCAAGAACTCGTAATGGTCGTACTAACATCTAAAATCCATCTTCTATACATCGTTGTCTCAAAATCTATGCTGGTGATAGCCTGAAAGTCCTCTAGCTATACCCACAGATCACGAAGCTCCGTTGGAGCCATCTGATATGCTAGTGTATATATGGATGTCGTCTAAGGGTACAAGTCAATTTAAAATCCCACCTCTCTATGAGGCGGTAGACATGAGACATTGTCAGGGAAAGCATATGTGTATTGTCCCACCACTACAAGATAAACTCGAACAGTCCACATCAATATCTCTGAGGGTAAGGCTAGCCAACTGATGAGTGATTGGTTTCACTCTCATTTGGGCATGTCCATCCTGTGCATCAAGGGCTCCCTTATCACCTGTGAAGGTAAACCTAGTCACATCCATGCGGACACACCGCACATTGCTCTTAATATAGTAAACATGAGCATGGACTATAGATAAGAATTCCATACACAAGATGATGTCGTAATGCCTCGACACCGCTTCTAGAAGACCCCAGCCAATGATCTAGCTTCCTATAGAATGCTCGCACTACCGGCACCAGTGCGTAATCATCGAATCCTATCATGTAGGAGTCTCTAGCCATATGTATTTAGACAACTGCTCTGTCGGAATATTCGATCTCTAATGGAGGGCAGTGGAAATAAAATAATGATTGGAACATGTGTCTATAAGTAATGTAGCTAAGGTGGAGTAGACACAGATCATACCTTGTATAATCTTAGGAGTTCCAGGATCGTAGGCCTCAGCTGCCTAGTGGTGATCTCTCCCATGTCCACCTTCTCCCTGTAGTTTGGGTGGACCTCCTGGTGGAGGTGGCGGTAAAATTTCGAGTCTTCTCCCACTGCCAGATGCACGACCATCTACTCTTCCAGGTCTTCCTTCTTCCAGAGAACCACCTAGATCTATCCTCTGTCTCTGCTTGGTAGATCATCCTAATATCTATTGATCATCTGAATGGCGGGTCGGACAGTCACAATCCATGTGGCTCTGCCTGCCGCATACATTACACTACCCGCTACTGGTATGAATGGCTCTGTATCGGATTCCCCACACAACCAATACTGAGCAATGCAGTCTTCCACATGTAGGTATGGTCCACATGATCCTATGTGACATCTGTCTGCTGCCAGCTATAGAAGACTCTGCTACGTGATGACTGGTAGTGGGTCTTGCTGCTAGTTACTTCTCAGCAAATAGATCTATCCACAAATAGGGGTATCTCTGACACCCAAGCCTATGTCAGGATAAAAAATTAGATCATCGAAGACCTGATCTTTTTACCGAGTCCCTACTCAAAGGTTCGGGACTTGAATAATGGTTCCAACACCATATCAGTGGAGTAGCTTGAGAGTTCTGTGAACATTGCTGAGTACTGAGCTACAGTCATGCTACCCTGCGGCAGATGAGGTATCTCATGTATACACACTGAGCGGAGAGTTTTCGGGACTAACTCTGCCAAAAATAGGCTCTCGAAGTCTTCCCAGAGAAGCGTCATCTCATTATAGACCAGGAGCATCATGCTCCACCATCTTTTTGCTGCTGCATGTATGAAGGCCGACGATAAGGATAACCATGAAATCAGCTCGTGTCCTTACCAGTAGGATTACTTCCACCACAGCCTCCATCCAATCCTCATTAGCATGTGGATCCATATCTCCCCTAAACCTGGGTGGCCTCTGGCACTGGAACTCGTGCAAATCCCTCAAGCAGTGTACACCATCTGCTGTTGGGGTTTTGGTATCAGTGGCCCAACAGGGAAAGGTACCACGGGTGCCACTGCTAATGCCTCTACTATAATAGGGCCCTACACTGAGGCCTCGTCACTCGGTAGGCTATCAGTTAGAATAAATCTCATAACACTAGATGGTTGTCTACGTGAAGGAATTCTGACAGGAAACATGTGTGAAACGGAAAAAAAGTTCATACCAGGTCAGCTGACCTGGTGAGTTGACATAATGTAAACTTTTTAAAATACACACACAATCAGTGTTTTCATGCACTACTTTGGAAATTAGAAGTCAAGGCTCTAGTTTATGGGTACGTCAGTTGCTTCACCAACATTGGACACCCTAAACTGAAAACCACACTTACTACACTTAACAATATTTCTTAACAGAAAAATTCAGAGTCCTAAGTTCTATGGTATAACTGACTCCTCTGATACAAATATTTAATGACCCGTCCCCCAAGGCCCATGTCGTGACTACCCCAAGCACGCCTTTCAAATGCCAGGGGATGGAAACTAGCACCAAAGGCATAATTATCTAAAACTGAGATGGCATTTCCTTTATAGCTTGTAAACACACACATGCATGAACACAACTAGATGAAACACCACGTAAAATGTACAACAAAAGAGTGCTGAAAGTAAAAGGGTCTAGAATTCCAGCCCATTAGGAATGAAAAGGGAACTGGATGTACATGTAAAACTAAGGAAAAAGGGAAAAAAGCTATTGGGTCACCCTCCAGGGTTTCTAAGTGAAGGGTAGTTGTAGACCACCTCCTTAGCACTCCATGTCCGAACATATCATCTGTGTACTAACTCGTCGTAAGGTCTACCTACGGGTACCATCCAGTCCTGGTACTCTTAGCCTCAGTTAGTGTTATCTATCATCTACATCGAACACAATGATGTGAAGGCATAACCCACCCAAGGGTGAGTATGATGATAATACGTAGGGACCCTGAGACCCTCAAGGTCTCACAAAAATCCATGAAGGATAAATCAAAATGTATGAAATCAACATATAACCCAACTTAGGTATATGACCACACATATACCTATAATATCAATTAATTCATCTCAATCAAAAGGAATACAACGAAAACTGACTCAGATCAATCCATGATTTTTATTCTAGGGGGTAGTATCATGTAACATCCCCAGTCACATTGTCGAAACCTCGGCATCTAGAGAACTCCTCCTCTATCGAGTACAATTAGAATGTCGCGACACCAAGGGCTCTTCCCAATAACCTTGGGCTACTGAGGTACTCCTCATATCGAGTACCATGGATATGCCACATCACTAACTGTGCTCTCCACCATGGGTATGCCACGTCCCCAAGTGCGCTACCCCTCGTATCTTGCAGAGGTACTCCTCCAATCGTGTACCATGGGTCTGCCACAGCACCTCGCCGCTCCCCACTATGGGTCTGCCGCGATATCAATCTGCTCCCCACTAGGCTAGTCAAGTCACTATGAGTCATAACGGTCAGCAGTAGTCATTCTCAACCAGCTTCTAGGTATCTGGACTATGCTCACTCATCATCGAGAAGATCCACTCCATGAGCAACTATTCAATACAGCAATTGGGACTAAGTCCAACAAAGAAGTGTCTCAATGATCTTCCACATCATAGAGGTCTCAACGCAATAGACGACACGTCAAATGTATGCCCAGTCTGTGAGTTATTA
Source organism: Viscum album (assembly GCA_963277665.1). NCBI lineage: Eukaryota > Viridiplantae > Streptophyta > Magnoliopsida > Santalales > Viscaceae > Viscum > Viscum album. Next base: position 8,526,500 of record OY728129.1, read on the forward strand.
GCCTTGTAGTCTCAGGTGCCAGGATGGATTTGTGATCGATCCAACCGAATTTTTTCCCATCTCAATCTAAAACTCTTGTGGAGTATGCTTAAAGGTACCATCTGTAACCATGAATTCCAGCGCCACCAAGGGTTCATCAAACGGACGTCTGGTGCTAATGATATGGCCAAAATAATGTAAATTTGGTTGTAGTGGGCCTCAGTCTAGTCTGACCCAGTCATACAGACCCAGCCTGACCTAGTAAGGGTCGGCCCGGTTCAGAATATCCCGACGCAACCCACTGGGTCAGGCTCGGCCCGTGATGCAGCTCGATCCACCAGAGGTATATCAGCCCGCAAGGGGCAACAGAGCCCACAGAGGAAGAGCCAGTTCGGCCGGGGTGCGGGCGGATTCGGCTGGGACGCCATGAGAAACATGCACCGGTTCGGCCAGGTGTCATGGGGGGAGAAGGCGGATCAGCTGGGGCACTGTGAAGGGAGAAGGAATCTTAGCTCAGTAGCTCAGCACGACGATGGTTCGATGGCAGCACAAAGCGGAAGAGGTCATGGGTGGAGGTTCATCGTTGCCTTTGTATCCTTCCTCCAATTCGTAGAACACACACTAGAAGAATGAACGATGGGTCGGGGCCTATTATTTTTACCCACACCCTCCACATTTAGAGTGGTATAATGTGGATAAAATTTAAACCTGAATCAAGAACGAAGATATTAATCGGGAAGTTTCACGAATTTAATAACCATCCATACCTCGTATTTTTCGTTGAAAACGATGATGAGGGAAGGTCAGTCGTTGAAGAAGTCCCACAATAGTAGCCTCTGTAAGGTGCTTCTGGGGAACAACATTGATGGAGGATAGAACTCTTTGTTGGCGGAGCGTTCTTCACTGGGGGTGCATTTTTCGTTGGAGAACATTTTCTTCATTGGGGAGCGTAATCCTCCAAGTGTTGTGCATCGCTTCACTTTACCAGTGCTTAATTTTTTTTGCTGGTATCACAAATTATCCTCCCAATATACTGATATATTATAGAGGGGGAATGTTGGAAATAATCATGAAATTTATGACGGTTCATTTATTAGGAATCTTCCTAAATTCCAATGACATTGTTACTTAATTAAAAATGGGTCAAGACAGATAACTAAGTTTTCACAGTTAATGGTATATGTGTTTTCAAATTTAATGTGGAGGAATTCAATATAATACTTCAAATTAACAAGGGGGTTTAATGATTCTATCAATTAAAGGGGGGTTTATTCTCGGGTGGTCCCCACCACCATAACCTCTCATCGGAGGTTACGACTTTCTGGTCTCCACTTCCAACTTCCACCTAGAGGTTTAGTTCCGGTGGACACCACCTCCCAACACCCATATGGGTATTGAAAATAAAAAAAATGTCACGCACTTTTATTTTTATTTTATTCTTACATGAAAAACCCAATTACTATCATTCACCCTCGGCCCACTGTCGTCGATGTGAATGTCTCCTTAAGAGAAAATCAGTGTTGTGAGTTCAATGGTGCCATCCGATTTCAATTCCGAACACCGGTTCAAAATTTATAAATCCCCACTGGCACGTTTACTGAATGTACATGAAATAATGTTCAGAAAGTCATTCTTGGAACTTCGGGCCTCGGAATCACGCACCGTCAATTTCATCAGACTCGTAAAATTTCTATATATTTAAAAAAACATGTATATTATGGGCTTTTACACTATGAAATGAGACAAACCACCTTGTTAATGTCTTGCGGAAGGACCAAAAAAGTTTATAAGCCATGTGGGAACTAGAGGAGTCTATCAGGGTTAAGTACACACAGATTTTCTCTTCTATGAGTATGAGTTGGAATTTTAGGGAAAATAATTCTTAAGGGGGAATGAATGTAACTAATCTAACATATGAATAATATTGGTTTCCTAAATTTGTGTGTTTTTTTATTCTATATTAAACAAAATTATATTTATTAAAAAATAAACTATGTATAATTAAAATGAGACTATTGGGTTTTGACTGTTATATGGTCATTGGTCAATATTACCTTTGGAAACTAAACTCTTAAAATTTTGATTATTGGTTATAAATAAAAATGACCATGGACAATTAATATTAAATGAAGAGTTAATGGCCTCATCCAGTAGACTCGGGCCATATGAAAACTGTCTTTCAGATCTTACGATGGAGGTAACATCACAATGGATTCTTATAGAACAATCCCATGTTGAACTCTAACACATTTATGTTAAACGAAATCAAACAAGGGGGATGATAGTGCTGATTAAAGTCACCATAAGGGCATTGCTGTCTGAGCCACATCAATATTCTATCATTCTTACACACAATACTCTCGGCTCTTATACATTTGTTACAAGGGGATATATAATGAGGCCGTAGTTAATATTTTAAATTCATTCGTATAAATTAAAATTTTATATTATTATTATGGTAAAATTTGTGAATTTAGAATAACATTATAGGATGTATTATAAGAAGTTCTATATTATTGGTAAATATTAGAAAAATAATATTTTTTTAAAAAAATATATACATTAAATAATTAATAATATATAATGATTTAAAAAAACGGACTTCTCACGTTGTGATCAGTATGAAATTTAGATTCTAATATAAACAACATAATTTTTGGTGATTTGTAATATATGAATATTAATATTTCCCTTTAATACTGTATTGTGACCAATGGAATAATATTATCACTTAATTAAGTATAGATATAATTTAGGCCACTTGAATGATAATGTGACAATATTGCATAATTAATTAACCATTTTAGAAATTATTAATTGATAATTTTTATTTTTGGGTAAATATGATTTTTAATTAAAAATTAAATATCTCATAATTAAAATTATTTTAATAAAATGGATTTCAATTTTAAATTAAAATAATTGATTGTAGGTTAGGGTAATTTTATGTGATTTTTATAAAATGTTTTTTTGATGAATAATAAATGTACAGTTTTGTGTTTCAGTGTGTTTGATGACATAATTTATGATTTAATCCTAATTTAATATTTAAGTTGACTTTAATATAGGTAGATATATTATGAGGTGTCCCAAGTGTATATTTCAATGGGAAAATACCATGGGAAATCCCATGATTTTAAATATACCACTAAGGATGTAACCCTTTGAAATTAATAATATATTACCTTATTTTTCTATGAATACCTGCCCATTACTTAATTTCAGTGATTAAATTTTCCATCAACAAATATATGGTCTTTTTACCTCCCTATGTGACATTCTTATGTTCCTCAAGCAACCAATTTCTGAACCATTTAGTTTGTTATGCTACTCTTCAAGGTAAGGAAACATTTCACCCTCATCTTTCAATCAAGGACATCACTTTTGTTATGTCTTTTAATTTAAATGTACTTATATTGGGGTATGTTATTATATATCCCTAAATAAGTATATTTTATTTCCAAATGATGATATACTCTTTCCTCTCTCATCAACTGATTATCTGATTTTTTTGTGACGTCGTTAGGCTGCCACATTTTTTGTAAATGAAATCACATCTTTTCATTCCATTAAAATTTCATTTTTGTGTGCTATCTCAATAAAACATCCATAAAATGCTATTATTACAATTTTATTCCATCCCTTGGCTATATTATGAGTTATTTATTAGTGGGTGACCATTTACCACTCAGTTTTTGATGTTTTGAAAACCTATTTTAAATAGATGTTATGCAACAGAAATTTCGTCTCAAAATATCTCTCTCTTTCATCAATACATTCTCTTATTTTATTAATTTGAGTACACAAAAATATTTTATGGGTATTTATAAGGACAAAAGTTTATATATTTTATTTTATAATCCACATACATAAAACCCTAATTCCCCTTCTATAGGTTGTAAATGATGTAATGATCTTGTTTTAATCACTTTTTAAAACATTACAATTTGGATATGAAACAGAATTATTTTACAATTTTTTGTTTATTCATGAAATGTATGATATGATCAATGTGGATAACATGAATATAAATACATACTAAGGGTTCCTCCTTATATCACTCCAATTCATGTGGTAAATAATTTAATCTATATAGATGACAAGTTTTATGTTACATTGGTGAATAACCTTGGTGAATAGAAAAATTTTAATGTTGATTTTTAAGTTACAATTATCATTATATACCTCTTCATCTAAATTTTCTTATTGATATCGCTCATATTCACATGTAAGCTGTTTCACCTATTTTATTTATTTGGAATTATTCTCACCCTTTCTTTTGATGTATGTTTCCATGTTATTATATGCAATAATTGTTTTTATGATGAACATTCCAAGAATCATTTCAAAGGCATTAAATTATTTTTATATTTATTCATTTATTACATACTTTATTTACATAAAACTCTATAAGGATCCATTTTTTCTAAAATGAATTGAAAAGTTAGTAATAAGAATGTGGGCGTTCATATTATCACATTGCTTCATGGAGATGATGGGTTGTATATAAGGACATGCATTGATATCATTCAATTAATTAGGAAATGGTATGTAAGTGGATGGTTTATATATTTATTAGAATAAATATATTTTTATAATTTTCATATACAATTATTATATATATCATTATACTGATACAATTAATGTTGTGGTGGAAAATAGACTACACCATGACATGGATATTGTAAGTCATACGTATGCATGTGTTTGGATTTTATATTTAGATGGTTGTATAAAATGTGTAATAATTCAGTTCAATAACAATAATAAAACTTCATTATAGAGGTGATAATATATTTATTACTTTATAATGCAGACAAAACATTATGAGTAAGTATAAGATGAAATGATCTTAAAAGATTTAGTAAGGAAAATTTTATCTTCTTTAGTGAGATCCTACAAGATCACCCATTAATGGACCCAGAGTAGGCCTTTTGGGGAATACCAAAACCTATAAAATATGTCTAGGGATGTTTATAAACTAAATTGGGAGCATATGGGAAAACATGAAGCCTCAATGAATTGTGAAGAAATGACAGATGATGTTTCATTTTATAATAGAGGTTCGGGATCCTTTAGAATTTCTAAAAATATTAATATTTTACTAAATTTAAAATACATAAAAAACTCCAAAATGTATTATTCCGAATAGAAGATAAGATAATGTTTTCATTTTATAATTCAATAAATATTATTCATGTTTTTTTCAATATAATATTTATCATTTTTTACGTCTTTGTGATTCTATTTCTATAATATATTTGGTAAGATATATTTTAATATTATTAGGGTGAAATATTGACTAATATGATGTTAATTAGACCAAAAATGAATCATTCAGAACGTTTATGACTATATTATAATTATATTATATTTTAATAAATGTTTTATAAATATTTAATAATGTAATAATATAATAATTTCATAAATAATCAATTTTCTAAATTTTATACTATTCAATTTATTGATAAATTAAAATATAAATATTATAAGTTAGATTCGAAAAAATTTATTTTGATTATATTATTAATAGGTCAATATAATCTATAGAATTTGTTTTATATATTAGTTATCCCAAACAATATATTTTAAATATATTTAATGGCATTTATTTTTTATCAACGTTAATATAATAATTACATTCTAATTTCACTATAATTATTTAATATTCTAATAAGTTAAATAAAAATTTAAAATAAATTTACATAAAAAAATATCCCTTATATTTCATTAGAATATTTATAGTTGCATCAATTTTCCAGAAAATTCCATAATAAAAATACTATGTGTATAAAAACAAGAAAGTGACATATTAAAAACATTACTTTAAATTAAATAATTTAATTATTGTAATATTTTTTATATGGATCCAATCAGTCAATAACTCTAACCATTTATGATTTTGGTCTTTATATACTTGACATGTAATATTGTTCATATTTTTAATATTTTGATAAAAAAATTATTGATTTTATGTCAACTAATTAATTTAGGTATCATTAAGGTATAAGACATTATGTTAATCATTTATTTACTAAAAATTTGAAATAAATTATATAGATAATGAAAAATAATTTAGTTTTAATATTAATGTATTATATGAAAATTTATCATCTGTATACCATTATATTAATTGTGTTATAATTATTAAAATTTCATTATGCCGTTTTTTATTATTATTTAAGTAAAATCTAATAAATATCATAGAATCATCCACATGGAATCCCAAGAATAGAATTTATACATGAGGATGATTCACACCATAACACAATAATATAATGAAATTAGGAAAAGTTTTAGTGTAATTTTATAACCTTATTTTTACACATAGTTAACATGTTCAACCATTTACCATATTAATAAAACCTGTCATTATAACTATTAATAATGAAAAAAGTAAAGGAAAGGTATTTACCGCAAGTATACCTATTGATTATAAATATTGTATCGATTTTTCAAAATTAGAAAACAAAAATATGTAGTTATTAATTTTAAATAAATCATGTTGTTGAATTTAGAAAACATGTTTTAAAATTTTATACACTCTCATTGATTGAATGATTTATACATATGAATTCAATGAATAATTAAATAACACTACCTAAATGTTATTAACTTATTAAATTATAATATTTTTATACATTAAAAAACTAAATACTATAATTAACAACAAGAATTAGTTTTATGAAAAATGATAGTTTCAATTAATATTTAGTATATCTTTATGATTCAACAAGACATAAATGTTATAAATAAATATCAAAATAATCATACAAAGTGAATTTGCATATCCAAAATTAAAAAAATATTTTAATTTTGATAAATATATTATATAAAATTGTCGAAGTATATATTTAAAATTTTTGTCCCACCAAAAGGAAAAGAAATTCATTTTTTTTGGAAAATTCTTATTTTATCCAAAAGAATTGAATTTTTTATACAATATCTAGAAAAAAATAAGATGAAATTATAACATTAGATTAAATATATATTAAATATATAATTTATTATTGAATTCATTAATTAATTATTTTGTAAATTAATACAGTCAAATATAATCATTTATATAGTCATTTCGGTAAAAATAACATTTTATTTAAAATGGACAATTTTTTCATTTATTATGGATTTATCACCTAAAAATTATTTATGAAATCATATATGAAGTATATGATAATAATAATTTAATATTTTTCATACCTTACATTATTATAGATAATTTGTAATGTAACATAATAATATTTATTTGATCTCTTAATTTGATCTTCTATGAAATGAAGTCTATCAAATGAACATGAATTTTTGTGTAACACAATCCTGGATGAATGTTGTGTATACCACAAGGTATGTTATTTTTTTTCATCTAGTAAATTATAATCCATGTGCAGAATATAACACATGAATTCAAGTAAATTTATAAAAAAAATATATCTCTTATTATCATAGGGTGGTAAAAAAGACATTGGAAATAATGGGTGGAATTCCATTTAATTTTTTTACCTTGAATTCCACTCCTTCCCTAATTAAAATATCTATATATAAGTCCACTTCCTCAAACCTATAAAGACATCTAGGAATTAACACACTAGGAAAAATATTCCCTAAAAATAACTCCCCTAATCGTACACGCCATACCTTTGGTAAAAATCCATCTATATAATCCAATTTGTGTAAACTAAAAGGAGTGACCCGAAAAAGAGGTAACACCATTCCTGAAGCTCTTTTTTCATCTTCCAAAACCTCAACTCATCATATGACATGAATAAATTTTTTTAAAAAATTACCCTAAATATAATTATATATATCTATTCTAAGTATTCGACCAGCCCTGACACCCACTTCCATCAAATGTATGGATTACTTACTGTTCATATATATTGAACTACAACCTTGCTAAATGTTATTGATCGTTTTTTCATTTAGAGAATTCATGGGTGTGCATTATGATATTAATAACTAATTTTTATGACATATATGATATTTTTAATTTATTCATGATTATTTAATAATTATATGACACATGCAATTATGATTTTTATTTTATTTAATATGATTACATCAATTGAGGTTGTGTAGACTACCGCCTTCACAAAGTAATGTGGTAAATTAAGAAAAATCATAGAATTTATAATGTATGATCATAACAAACATATGTTAAATATGTGAAATAAATATTAAATTTGAATTAAAATATTAAAATATCTCATTTAAATTTCATTATTTTAATATTAATAAAATGCATGTAGCTTTCATGAATAAATATGGGGTACAATATTTATTAATGATGCATTCAATTTATTATATCCAAATATTATGGATTTCTATTAATATATAGATAATGTATATATGTGATAATAACATCTTGTTTTATATCCTTATGATTCTGAAATATTGATCTACATAAGATGAATAGAAATATAATGTCAAGACAAAAACAGTGAAAATTAGGAAATTATCAACAAAAATAGTGAAATTACTGAATGATTTTAATCAAAGGTGTAATAAAACATTATAATATGTTAATAAATGATCTTATAAATATTTTTTACTTTATAATTTAGTGAATTCAATATAAAAAATATATATTTGGTTAATTGATGTTCACTATAATAGATATGCAAGGTATTTTATTCTTGCGTCACTTTAACATTTGGGGGAACACATCATAATCACATCTTATATATTTTTTGTGAATTATATATATAATATTATAATATATTATATTATGAATTATTTTATCTTCAATGTATTTTTCCTTATAATTTATAATTATTTATTCTAAAATGATTTCAGTTACAATGTACCATTATGAACATAATATTGTATTCCAATTCATTTTCATTGCATTCTAATACTTCATGATTGAAATTAATATTATATGAATATATCTGATATTTGTTTTTAATATATATTAATATATTTTAAAAAAATTATAGGAATTTAAATTTGACCCACATTATCTATTCGTCTATTTTATCTCACATCAACACTATTGTTTTACCTGGTTTTACACCACACTCTTTTTTTTAGAAATGATTAACACATGAAATCTGCTAAAAATAAATAATTTGATAATTTTCTAATAAATATATTAATTATCGTCTCCTATGATTATTTATGGCCTTTATCTATTAATAATACCATTTTTAACTATTTAATAAACAAATATGTTTTCGAAAATGATTTTATGAAAATATGACTTCATTTTTTTCTTTATTCGGAGTATAAATTTTATTTTAATATCAAAATTTTCTAAAATAGTTTTGGAAAATATATTTCCCTTAAAAATATGATTTATTATTGAAATTTTAACCATTTATTATTTTAAAATTTATTTAAATGTAATATCATTGTCACTTTCCAAAAAAAGATTCTTTTTAATCCCTTTTTCCATGAAAAATAAATTTTTATTTTACCTTGTATGAAAGGAAAAGATTTACATGATGTTATATATTAGAATATTCTAATTCATTTTTAAAATGATACTTTATAATGAATTTTTTTAAAAAATTTTCTAATATAAATATAATTTCTAAATTCATTCCAAAATGAAATGTAAATTTTTGACTTTTTTTAACAAAAAATTAGTATTTATATTAATTAATGGAAACACACCATTGTTTATATTATTATAGGGATATTATGTATTGATACCCTCCTTTCTATTTAAATTTATAGTCATTGATTTATGTGTACAATGATAGTATTGAAATTCACTTCCTTTGTAACTTTTTATAGTCCCCATGAAATATTCAATTTCCGCTGATCACAAAAAATCCATTTTCCACTAAATTTCAATATCATTAATTGTGTATATGATTATTAACTAAAACATACACTATTTTTACAAACAATTTGGAATTGATATGTATTTTATTAAGTGAGTAAATATTTATAAATATATATCTTCTACTCTATATTGATATTTGATAAGGCACATTGTTAAATCGATAATTTTTTATATGTGAAATAGTTTAGACATATATGAAATGGGTGGGAAACAGTTATATATATCCCCTTGAAGAATAATTAGTCATAAGGGAAAGTCTATTTGTTATCCTTAGATGGGTTTTTACCTGACATATAACATCCAGATACTATTTTCTGGTATTACTAAAGACACTTTTTTTATATATTTGGTTGGGTTTCAATTGGGTTGTTTTGGGTTAAACATTTTAAGAATATTGAAATTCTGGGATAGTACATGGTTGACACATGGTTTTAAATAACCAAGTAGTATGCTATAATAGAATTAAATATCTTAGATAGAGAGCTCTGTATGGATATTTAATGGTTATTCAAGTCATGTGTCTCGTAGGAGAAATTGTGACGCCCATTTATAATGGGCGCCCAACCTAGAATCTTTTAACAAAACTTTGAACCATTTGTTCGAAAACCATACATATTGGATTTTAATTGAAATGAGTTTTTCTAAAAAAAACTGGATGATCTCTTTAGATCCTAGATAGTACTCCTTCATCATGATCTAGTTTCTCTCATCCTTGGAGCTCACAATAAATGATGCATGGCCTCGTGGAACCCTCTCTGAGGTGATCAAAATATAGTAGAACATTAGTCGATCTCTATTCAGTTCTTTTCTCCTCACATTCTCAATATATTATGGTCTCTCTCTCTTTCTTCATATGGTTTTATAGATCTGCATTGTTATTTCAGGATCTAGTACTGACTATTATAGATCTAAAACTATGATTGATTCTCGATTCTCTTAGATATGGTTATTATCATTCATCATTGATGAATCTCAACTAGGGTTTTGTGATCATAGATCCTTCAACCTAGACATATATGGTTTTTTTTTTATTTTCAATTTAGATTAACCCTAATTTTTTGTTTTAAATAAAATTAATGATTTAAATTAATGTTTTTTTAATTTGTTTCAATGATTGATTTAGAAAATCAATTCCACTCAATTGACATTTTTAAGAAAAAATTGTTTTCTTCCACAAATTGTAGAACATCTAATTACATTGAATTGTTGTCTGTTTTTTTAATATTAAAATATAATTATTTTATTTTATGAAAATTGATTCAATTGAATTTTTGGATTTAATTTTAGAGAAATTTTTTGATGGAAAATTGTGAGAACACTAATTCTATTGAATTGGGTGTTTGTGGTGAAATTGATTTAAACTTTTTAAAATTAAATTATTGATTTTAATAGTAAAATTCGATTTTTCAATGGAGTGATTAATCAGTTTCAAATCTCAATTTATGAAAAAATTTATTGAAAATGGTTTTGAAGGAAACCCAGTGGTTTCATCATGAATAGCCATGTTTTTTTATTAAAACCCTATTATGGTCATTACAATGAATTATTGCAATATTGTAATTTAGTATGGGATTTTACTGTCTTTTATAAAATTACAAAATAAATTCCCCATCATTGTTTGGTATTAGAGAACACATATGCCAGACTTATTTGGGGAATTATTTTAGGTCGCAAATTATTACATATACTATTCTAAAACATCATATAACCAGAAGACACTACATAGGCAATGGTGAGGATTCCCCATTCCAAAGGCCCAAAGGTTCGTATTTACATACTTGGTGTTTTATAATGTCATATCCCTATTTTCGAGAACATTTATTACAATATATAACATGACATTGTTATTTACTTATTGTTTTCCAATATTTATTTCATTGTTGTAATATGCTTCACAATCCATGATTATTTATTAAAAAAATTATATAAAAAAATAGATATAGAATAATTTTTAAAGTGGAATTTCTATAAATCACCCTCTAATTAAAGGTAAATTCCATATTTTGAAATTTACATCTATCAATTCAAATGTAATGAACGAATTTAAAATGTATTGTTAGATTTTAAATTGTAATATAGGATTTTTTTAACTATGTTTTGGTAAATTCCAGACCTTATTTTTAAAATATTGAAAGCACATTCATTGTTAATTTGATATGGTAATATTATTATATAATATTTAGTGAAATACATCTAGGCTTTGGATCACACTATAATAATTCTTTGGGGTTCTTCAATATAATCCTCTTCTAGGGTTGAGAAAGGGAAGTTGATTTCATGGAGGTGGATACAGTTGTATTACCATGTACTTGGTTTGTTGTGTCTATTGGGACAAGGGTTTTTTTATCCCTATTTGGTATTTGGGATGTAGTATTTTTTTTATGCCTTGATGAATTTTTCAACAACAATACCAGTGGAATTATATTATATGGATAGTGTATTGTGTCTTTTACTTCAACATTATAGTTAAAAAATCATTCCCATATTAATTTTTTATAATTACAGGTGTTAGTCACTGACCATGGGGATGGGGAATTCCCATTAGGATATGTTAGTGCCAGCACAATTATTGAGTTATGACAGTACCCAGGATAGTTCCAGACAATCTGGTACAAATGGTCTAGGTTAAGATTTAGTGTTGAAGTTAGTAAGAATTTTTAAAATCAAGTGAGACCTTGTAGGTTGTTGTGATTGAATTCCTATCTAGATCTAACTAAAATGAAACCTAATTCACGGGGGGTGATTTGGGAAATAAATCATATAGATTAGTTCTATTCATTTAACTATATTGATTTTTATTGGTTGATATCACAATCCAGTGGATATATCTAATGGGATTAATTTTACATTTTTTATCTTTTTTATGTTGATCTGATGTATTATTTTTGTTCGTTGATGTTGTGTAACATCATGACTCCATGAAGACATGTGAATAATATTTAGGATAAATTTTCATCTAATCCTCAGTGAGTGAATGATGATGTTGATCTAATTCTTAATGAGTTGTTCGTGTACAATTTCCATTCTTTGGGATAAGAACTATCACATGTTCCCATTCATGCTACTACTATGGATCCTTAAAGAGGTGTTCTCCAAGATAGTTCTCAAGAATTTCACGACCAGAAACCATCTCTTTTTAAATTATCACATGAACCTCAAGTGGATGTGGATTGGTATAACAATATGCAATGTTTTTTCCATTATTTGGGATAAGAACTATCACCTGTTCCCATTCATGTTACAGCTATGGAACCTTAAAGCGGTGTTCTCCAAGATAGTTGTCAATAATTTCATGACCAGAAACCATCTCATTTTAAATTATCACATGATCCTCAAGTGTATGTGGATTGGAAGGACAATATGCAATGTTTTTTCTGGGTTCTTGGTCACACCTGGAGAAATCAATTTTAATTTCTCCTTCATTATTCTGGAAGGACCGATAAGAAGACAGTGAGAAACTATTTTGATAATGAAGAATAATTATTCCAGGGAGTGAAAGGAAATCTAGGTACTATTCCCCCAACTGTTTTAGTCTATATTATATACTTTTTTAATGTCTCTATAGTTTTCCAAACTCATTTAAGCTGAGATGACAATGATGGAGTTGGCTAACAATTTTACTAATCCCATTCACATTACACGCGAGATAGTATCAAATGAGAGGATCGCGACTCAAAGGGTAGAGTTGGAACATCATCAAGATTTTTGATTGTAGGTTTTTTATAAACCATACCTCACATAATGATATTTTGAATAGAGAACATATTGTTGAAATGGACCTATAAGGGAACTGATACATATAGGGATTTACTTTCTCTCATAGTGGTTGTGTGAGTTCCTTCAATTCAAAGAAGAACCATAACGATTCCCATGAATTTTTTTTTGTTTCATATTCATTGTAGAAAACATGAAGTTCCTAGAATATCTCATTTGGATTGTCACTAGTGTGTCAAGGTAGGACATTCAAATATGATCTACACCATGGAAACCAATAACTATGGTTCTGATTTACTTTCAGGTCACTTGCTGTATTTTTTCAAATTTTTTCAACTCCATGTAGTGGAACAGAATCATAAAATCCTCCTATATATTTGGGGAAATAAGATACTTCATGAACAGAATGGTTCTAGTGAGAGGCATCTAGAATGTAGCCATTCAACATAATGAAAGAGTCTCTAATGAAGGTGTGAAAAGGTATAGTGACTGTAATTGGTTCCATTAATACATATTCATCATTATTGACTTATCTATTTGATTCTAATGAATTTTTTTCATTCATTTCTTCCTATTTTTTCAACAATATAAATTATTATATGAATATTTCATCATGTGTAATTGATATTAATACACACCTTGGTACGGATACACAGAAGTGTTTTCATATTCCAACTTCTGTATTCTCTATAACATATGCTGATCTAGAATATAATTTCTTATATTTCTTCATGAAACATCTCGATTCCATTTTTAGAGACTTTTGGCTCATTACCAATAAATTGAAAAAAGATTTTCATTTGTTAGGGGTCTCCATTATCATTTCCACTGGTTAGTCTTATGTATTTCATTGAGAATGAGACATATGGTCATGAAGGGTTGGACCATAATATCCATATATGGGGAAAGTAATATTGGTGTTTTCCACTGATAATTGGAAATAATCATTATATGACAATCTCCCTCTAGTCATTGTCTAGTTTTATGACTTGTTTCCTTTTGACATCTCTAGTTTTCCACAAGTGAGGGAGTTTGGGTTATCTATTAACTAATTTCTAGGTACAAAACTAGTTTATATTTCCTCTTATAACATGGAACTAGATGAACGGAAATAGATGATTTCCAGTTTGGGTGATATTCCTTTGAAAGGCTTCATGTGCCCATGCATATCTCATTGGGTGATGCCAATTCTTTTCACCATGAAATATGATTGTTCACCATACTTATGAATTGATTATAGGATGATTAAATGAGTTTCATAAAGGGAAAGGTATCCATTTTTATAGATTGGTGATATATTCGATTAGTTGAAAGGGTAAAGGTTGTTTAAAAATATTTACCTATACTCTGGTACCAATCAATTGAGAATTAATGAATATGACATTCTAAAAACTAATTTTTTGAGTAGGTATAGAGATTTTTAGTATCTTGTTATTCCCTTGGGACTATGATATTCAAATTGCTCTTTCATTGAACTAATTAATTTGATTTTATATGACTTTTTAGATACATTTGTTTTGTATTTTTGGAATAAATCATCATTTACTATATGTCCAAGTTGGATCATGTGCATATTCCAAGAATGGCTCTATGTTGATGAGAAAACTGTGACATTATGACAAATTTTAAAAATGTTGTTTTTGGATTCTCGAAGTGGAATTATAGGGACATTTGGTGTTAAAAAATTGAATATAAGTTGAACCTTTGAAGATTAAGGATGTTATGAATTTAAATTAATCACAAAATTTCATTATGATTTGTAGTTTCATGGGAATATATTGACAATAAACCCAGTTATTAGGGTATTCTCGATGTTGGATTCATTGATGAATTATATAACATGAAATGGAATTATTTATTCATAAGATGATAAATTTCCTAATTCTTCTTTGAGACAAAATTTTATTTGACTACTTCATTGGTGATGACTCCTCTAGAGCCCAGGTTAAGCTCTGTGGTCTTCTGTGATGCATTGGGTTCATGATTGGGGTGTCTTTTTTCCCAAGGTAACCATGCAGTTGCATATGGATATCGTCAGCTTATGACACATATAAAGATTTATCAAACCCATGACCTGAAACATGAATTTATGGGGCATTCCCATATTAGATGCTGACATTTGGTATATTAAGAAAGGTATACTATCGTTTATGACATGAATATCTTTACTTATATCTTTTCTCAAAAATATTTACTATTATACTAGAGGCATTTAGTGGAATACATGAGGTTTATTTATTTCAACATCACCAATTCATTGGTGAATGGTAACTTCATTGCAGATGCATTGAAAATGAAACAATCGACCCATGCGGTGACATATTCATCAGAAGAGAAGAACATTAGGGTTCTCATGAAATAGTGTCATATTAGAGTTTTTGATAATAGGGATGGGGTTTCATTGGCCATTTATAACTTGAAATCAACACTTTTCAAATTGATTCTATAGGATCAATAGGTTGATGATGAGTTTCATAGAATTACAAACACATTTTATTGTTAGGTAGTTGTGGTATAGTGATCGTTATCCAAAGAGGTTATTATATGATATAAAAATAGTTTTGTGGTTCCATTATTGATGAGGAATATTATGGGGGGTATTTCCATAGTTCCCAGTGGGATATGCATCTAGGAACCACAGAAATCGTCCAAAAAATGTGGATGTAGTTCTTGTGGGAAGGTATAATATAGAGTATTCATAAGGTTGTTTCTCATTGTTATACATGCTGGAATTTAAAGGATATGCATTGGATACAATTGGGATTATTGCAGCCACTTACAGACCCTACATGGAAGATGGATGTTATCTCTATGGACATTGTGGCTAAGTTAACACATACCCAGAGAAGGACGATTGGGATTTGTGTTTTGATAGATAGGCTGCAAAAATCATCTCACTATTTAAACATACATTATACATCCAATGTTGAGGATATGAAAAATCATTATGTTAAAGAGATATATCGAATTCATGGAGTTTTATCCAATATATTATGTGATAGTGATCCTCAGTTCAGTTCACTTTTTAGAGGGTTCTCTATGAGGCATTTAGATCTCATGTCCATTTGTGTACGACATACGATCATCAATTGGATGCCCTGACAGAGATATGTATACATATTCTTGAGGATATTCATGGTTCATGTGTTCATGAACATGGTGGGGCATCAGATTGTCATTTGGTCCTGGTATATTATTATTATGATAATAGTTACTATTCTGTGATTAGGATGTCTTCTTTTGAGGCCTAGTATGGCTGGCCTGGTAATTATCGATTGTGTTGATCATAGATTGTCGAGAGTTCTTTAGTCGGACCGAGCATGGTTTAACAGAAAATGACAATGATTCAGTTTATTCAATTGATTATATTCATTGTGCATATCATTTTACAAGTAGTATGATGATCATATCCATAGACATTTGGTTTCCTCAGTTGGTGACTATGTTTTCTAAAGGGTTTCAGCTTAGTTTGGTCATCAACTTCTTAGGAGGGAAGGTATGATTTCTCCTAATTTGGTTTAAAATTTAAATGATGTTAATCAGGATGGTAATGTTTCAAAAAAATTTCAATACTGTCAGAAATTACATTGATATATAATGTGATTCATGTGCCTTAGTCCAAAACCATTTATGAAATATGTCTTAGGTTTTGAGTTGTCATGATCTTGAGGTATAACCCAACTTATCTGTGACTGAACAAGAATTCAAGAATTTTGACTATGAGACCAAGGAAAATTGAGTGAGTATGAAACCATTGATTCATGTGGAATGGAATCATGGTTCTAATTTTAATGAGACATGGTAGTGGGAACAACTATTGTGATAGAAGTGGTCTATCCTTTTTTATGTGGAGGCTTCTTCGTTGGAACTCTAGTGATAGAAAGTGTAAGATCCCAGATTCCTCCATAATTTTTTTTGTGATTTAGTTTATGTACCATTTTGGGATTAATTAATTGTTTTAAAATTTCATTACAAATGGTCAGGGTGTTATGGGGGTTTGGGAAATGAAAATTGGAAAAACGGGGGTTTTGGGGAAAACCTCATAGTTTGCTCATTGTCTATCGAACCATGAGAGGGATGATAGTGATGGTAGGGGAAATACACATGGTTTTGAAAAGAGAGTTAAAATATGTGTGAGAAGGGTGTGAAGTTATTTTCCTCTTAATAGTTTTCACATGGTTTGGAAAATCGTGAGGGTAAATCCTATATCCTCGAAACATTAAGAAAATTAAAAAATTCCATTACCTGAATTTTATAACCAACTCATAATTTCTCCCCCTTCATTATCCTTCAAACCTAGTGATGATCCATGTTTAAAATATCTTCAATGAGGAGAATATTTCCCATCTTAGGGATGTTTGGAGCACTTTTAGATGTGGGATGAAAATCCGGGTAAGGTAAATCCCCTCCTTGCTTCTTTTTATTGTTTAGGGATTCTATTTCAAACCCATTTCCATTCGAGTCTCTCAAAAAATACATTTTCTGTGATATTTTGGGTAAAGCATAAATCATTTGTTGAATTGAGATCTATGTATTTTATTATGGTGGTGTTTGATTGTAGATTCAACGTAGGTGGTCTACATGTTATATCCCATGAGTTTTGTGAAGATTTATGCACACATGGTTATTATTCTTGCCCTCTTTTGATGAGTTCTCGGATCCTATGTTATGATGTGATGTATTGAGTATCTAAATTACCTATTGAGACCCTCATAATCCCCATGTGATTCATTGAGGATGATATGACCTATTTTATGGCCACACTAGGGGTTCACCGACCCTCATGAATGGATAACAGATACATAGTGTGTAAAATAGACTAATATTCATAAAACTCCATAGAGAATATGATAATTGGTTGGTGTAATTGGTTATAAGGGTGGGGATAGTTATTTATAATACTTTAAATGACTATGAATGTGTTTGGTAGGCTTTTCAATTGGTAATTTTAGAATAATGGGAATATGAGAAGGGATTATGTTTACACATGAATATGCATCGTGAGTTAGTCAGGGAAAATATTAAATGGAACTAAAGTGGTACTTATTATAAGTTATGAATGTGTTAATTTATTGATACGTAATGTTAATTTTACTTTTAATAATATTTTTTTGATGTTGTAAATGATATTGGATATGACTATTGTGATACAGTTAATTGTGGTCAGTGATAAGTAATCATTTTCAAACGGTTTTGTTGAGTGGGGTATTAAATTGAGGTTCTATTCCCGTGTGTTGATTTGGTCCATGTTTCCAAATCTTCCCGTAAATGCATGAATAAGGTAAGGGACCAATGTTTTATTCCCCTAACAGTTGCATTCCACCAAGACTGAGGATTGAAGGTGAGGATTATGAGGTTCTTATAATGAGATTCCTAGTGATATAGGGCTTGATTTTATTCACATATTCACCATATCATTGAATATTCATATTCCCTTGGATTCATGATAAAGGATTGATTAAATCATGAATATTATAAGTAGTTGAACATGAATAAAATGGAAGTATAATTAAATAAGAACACGGTCTAAAATTTTTAAACAGTCTGTTTACATTATATCTATTGTTATCATATTCACACACTATCTACCAGCCTGTATATTTTGTAGAGGCAATTGGTGGAGGCATAATGATTTATACACACACCATGCTTGAGCCACACCTAGGTACCCGAGCATATTTCATGCTTGAAGTTTAGGAAAAGGGCTAGGTCCGTATATAATGGAGTTGAATTGTATATGGGACATCTGTGGGAGAGGATCTGGACATGGAGTCTAGAACATATTAAGTGTTTTTCTTTTTTTCTTCTTATTAGGCTTTTTTCACATGGAACGATATCATGGAATGACATATTAACATTTACATATTGTTGTAGAATGTTTGGGAATTGGTTATTTATATGTGTAATTGATTGTTTAATATTTTTTACGTTATTTAAATTATTATTTGAAATGTTTTACAATAGTTATGAGGTTATAATCTCCCATTATGACCCATTAGACCATCAATTCTAGTCAAAAAACTCTTGTGTACGTGGAGGTATGCTAGAGGTTATGTAGAGTCCCATCTCGGGGCACCGAATTTGTGGCTCCTAGGTTAGGGACATTACAAAGTGGTATTATAAGAGTTATTTTTTCATTATTACTATTTGGGGAATGTAGACATGAGATTAAGAAAGAGTTTGGCCTAGGAAATGAGATCATCCTTAGGATTTTCTAACCCATGTATAAGGGAAAACCCATGTTACCATAGTGGGATTGTTTTTCTTGTCATGTGTTGTTATATTTGATGTTCTTTCACTAACAGGTGATGCACTTGTTGTTAGATTTGACATTTTTGTGATATTTTTCGCATGGGAAGAAGTGTCGATAGTTTTTCATTCATGAAACATTCTCTAAACCTATATAGGAAAGATATATGAATCATTATTAGCAAAGACATGGGGTTGGTTTGGCTGATATAAATGTTAGGATGCAAATGTTTTCTTTAAATTATTTAAAATTTTCCAAATGGGATGTCATGAATGGGTAATGAATAGTCAAATAAGTTAGTTTTAATTAAAAATTGCAGCATAAAAATGAAAACTAGTGCATTAACCTATAATTAGGTTAAGTGGGGATATATAAATGGATTTTAATTGGATAAATGATAAGGCTTGTGAACATGTGAATTAGATACCATGTTATCCATGGCCAAGGGAGGGATGGCCAAATGTAGTGATCTGGTTTCTAGTTGGATCATTTGAGTAGTGCGTATGAACTAGTTTGGTTTTGTAAAGTGATCATACTACTTATATCTTTTTCCCTTTTGTATGAGCGGTATGGTTTCAAGCTAAATCTTATTTATGGAATTGTATATAAATGACACCATCAATACATGTTTTAGTGGGGTGACATGGGGATGTTGTTGAAAACACTTCTACAGTAGTGTGGTAGGATAACATGGTGATCCAGAAATAAAGGGAAGATGATTTCATTGAGAACATCTCTTAATTCATGATGATGACTGATCGAGACTGAGGGCAGGTTGTGCGAAGTATGTTTGAGCTGACCAGGGAGTTTAAGCTGCAACACCCTCTGACTATTACCAGAGAGGGTGGGGCATAAGAAGCCTTTTTTTAATAGAGTCCATCCAAACTGATCTGGATCTTCTAATGAATCCTCTTGAGAAACAAGTTATGTTGGGTACTTATATTATGAGGGGTAATGAAATGATTTGGTGGGATATCTCGGTTCAAACAGTGTAACATCCCATGTATGTAATGAATAATAGATATTTTTATCTATGTCTATTAATGAATTAGATAGTGTTTTAGAGGCTTAAAATGAGAATAAATCCAATCTTAAGCACGGAATACAATAATATTTTTAAAAGATTGTTTTACAGCCTTTTGATGGAAAACCATTTTTAAATCAAACTTTTGACAATTTTATAAGATCTATTTGTCAAAATAAACTTATTCATTATTATTGGGACATTGAAATTTGCTTTGGGTAATTTTTTTGTATTTTTCCGATAAAGATTAATTTTTAACGAATACTGACAAATGTTGTATTTTAATTCAAAACCTCTTTTTAATCTAATTTATTTATATGATTAGATTATCATTTGAATTGGTTTTAAAGTTCAATTAGAATATATTTTTACCATTTTATCCAATAGTTGTCGTTGGGATTAATTTCACTTTGAAATTGGACTTAAACTAGTGTCAATTATTTTGATAATTATTGTTTCATAAAAACAAACTATTTTCTCTGACATCGGGAATTAATTATTAAATTAATTAATGTAACTTATATGTTTTAAATTTTGTAAAATAGACATCATTTTTTAATCAAGAATATCAAATATTGTTTAGGGTAATGTTTTGGTATTTTTCTAAAATGCTTCAATTTTTGATGAATAGTGAAACCACTATGTGGTACTTAAAAAACTGTTTTTTCTTTTAAATGAAATATTACCACCTTTGTGTTTTGAATTTCTAAAACTCCAACATAAATGGTTGTCATTAAGAAGTATAATTTGGTTCAATGGGATTAATATAATTTTTTGGTGAATAGTAACATTTATGTTTTTAATCACGATTAGAGGTAATTAGTGTAATTTAAGGTAAAAATAATGATTTAATAATATTAAATGATCTTGAAACATGTCCTACCCTTATTGGATGTTTCATGGCCGACCAAGAAAACCCATGGGTCGATTTTTGGGACCCCATGGATCCACTTGGGTAAGATAAAGACATTAATTCCTTTTATTTAAAGTAAAAGTAAAAATGACACAAAGATGAGTTGTTTAACTAAATTTTTTTTTTAAATGTGGTTATACAAATCATATTTTTGACTATAAATATTAATTAGAAAGATAAAAGGATTTCATAAATCATAGTAGTTTTTTATAATTTTTAGATATTAAATAAATTAAATTATTTATGACACCATGATGATGCAGTGATTACCTCATTATTTAAAGATTAAAAAATGAAATGATAATGTGAAATCTAAGACATACACAAGTAAAAAACGTATTGTATAGGTGGATTTCGAACTATTATCACCTTATCCTTGAAATATATAATTTTGTGACCTTTTAAATCCGAAAAGCATTTTATAATAAAGTATCCTTTTATAACTTTCCAAGAGTGCCTCTCCTCTCCTCTTATAAAAGGCCCCCACCTCTACCATCATACCCACACCTCTCAAGCCTTTTTCATGGCCAAACCCTGACATTTTGTCTCTCCAAATCCCTCTCTAACACTTAGAAGCCTCACATTGGGAAGAAGTCTTCCCAAGGAAGCCTTTGAGCTCAAATCAATAAGAGTTACCTGATTTAAAGGTAGTGTCTTCTGTTGTGTTCTTATGTTTTATTTTACTTCTCCAACCCCATGAACACTTTTTATTCATTTCTTTTGTAACAACACCAATATCTTCCATATAATAGGATTTTTTTTATAATAAGGATTCGATCTACACTTACACATACCTACATCTAATGGTTAAAGAATATACTGTTTCCGTGGATGGCGAATTTCTGTCTCACGAAACGATGATTGTTCAATATTATTTGAACACCTTCAAAGGTGGCCATTAAGATGAAACTATATTTATATATGATATATAATATTTTTATGTTTTACTTAAGCTACTGTATTTTTCATTTATGGCATACCATTATGGTTTCCATTATGGGTAAATGTGATATCTTCATTTTAGAAAGTCCGGACTACTGCCCCCTCAAAGTGATTTGATTCGTTAATTCCATATCCAGGACGTATAACTGATTTAATTAATGATATTATATATGATATTATACTAGAATTATAATATACCGTTATATGATTATGATTCCATTCCATAAAATACGAAATAGAAATGAAAGTATCATTCATGCGTACGTACAGCTTACCATCTCCATGAACGGTGCATTTCATTTCTTACCTCTAAATGTTATGTAATATTATAAATGCATGTATATACTGGATATATATGATATATATGATATCTACATCATGAGTAAAACTCTAGAAATAATGGATACATGATCAACTTGTAATTATAAAGAGTTTATTTTTGACTAAAGTACCAATGATCGTTAAAATGACCGTTGTTAACTTAAATAATTACATAGTGTTAATGACATGGTAATAAGTGATATAAAAGGAATAATGAACTTGAAAAATGTTCTTAGGAAAGTAGAAATTAACTCAATTTTATTATTCAGGTGGTTAAAGAACGATCGAGTCACGTCGGACACTAGGTATGGGAATCCGTCTCAATCACCATTCATTGAGGCATATTTTGTTTTATACACAACTTTGATTATACGGTTTATAAACCCCTTTGACATTTATGATTATTCAAATGGAATATTTTTATTCAAAGCCTTTACTAAATGATAAAAGGGAATGTTTTTTTGTCGTACGTATGCGGCGACAATGACTTCTCCACCGCCATGACCATTATTTGTGTTTCGACTTCCTCGAAATGCCATACATTTTTTTTAAAGAAAAATAAATACCATTTTTACTTTTCTTTTATATTGGTATTGAAAATGGTTTTTATAATGATTTTATATCAATTTTTTGTACTAATATCTTGTGATTGTAAAGTGGAATTGTTATGTTTCCTTTATGCATGTTTTATGTGATACGATTATGTTATGGTTCTTGGGCATTATTTTGAACACGGGTGGATCCGTGATAAACTAAGGGTGGGTGATACCGATATAGCTTTCCAATGCATTGGGTAACATGAAGGAGTTAAACGTTAAGGTTTCTCTGAAGTGATTTAGGTAATATACTGTGATTTGTATTCCAAGCGTAACCAAGAGGGTTAATCCCTACGTAAGAATGTTATGAATGCCTCAAGTTACCTTTATGTCTTATGATTTATAATAATTATTCATTATTTTATGAGGTATGTTTATGTTCTTATGTTTTATGAGTCGAGTATGATTTCATTGATTCTTATGTATACATGTACTCATGTTTCCTTTCCATATTTTTATATCCCTTAATGAGATTTTTATGCTCATACCATGTTTTTGAAATGTTTTTCATAGGTCAAGTGAAGGGTACATGATATAATGATAGTTTCAAGGAAGTGTCAAGAAAGAATCCATGTTTTATTTTAAATATGTTTCTGTTGATGGGAAAAAATGAATACTATCTTTTATTGTAACCACTTTGTAAAAATGTGGGATGTAATGCATGTTTTATGATCTAATTCTCTAAAACTCTGAACCTGAAATGATCTTCAACGTGTATTATTGAAATATCTCAAGATTAAGTAATGTTTAAAGCTGGGGCCTTATAGATGGTATCATAGGTTGGTTTAGATAACTTTATGAGTTATAATTTTATTAAATGATTATCCAAAAATATTTTTTTTGGTGAAATTGAAATGATATAGCATTTGAAGATTACCATGTTGCTTCATCTAAGACATGTTTGTTCAGAATGGTTTTCCGCAGATGAAATAGGGAAGAAGTTCTAGGAAGGTATACAGAAGAAAATAAGCTTCCGAATCAGCATCCTGAGATGGTCGGAATTGGAACTGAATAGTTTGTTGGAGTAATGGTGCAGTTGACTCAAGCGATAAATGGTGGCGGTATCCATGCACGAGATCCGCCAGATCAACCGCAGAGGAACATGTCAGTGGTGGAACATTTCATGAGGCAACATCCCCCATCATTCAGATGAACATCTAAACTTGTACAAGATGAAGGGTGGATTAAAGCACTTGAGAAAATTTTCAATGTCCTGGGGTGTTCAGACAATCCAAAGGTTAGTCTTACTATTTACCGTTTGGAGGGTAAAGAAGATCAGTGGTGGTCGATGATTAAAAATATCAGGGACACTTATTAGATTTGTGCTCTCAACTGGGATGAATTCAAAGGTATGTTTCTTGAGAAGTATTTTCCTAAGGCTGTTCGACTTAGGATGGAAAACAGTTCTTGGAATTGAGGCTAGATGAAGACTCAGTGGCTGCCTAGGAAGAAAGGTTCACTCGGTTGGCAAGGTATTCTCCTAATTTTATCCGAGATCATGATAGTAAAATCAATCATTTTTACTCATGATTAAAGCCAAAATATCGAAGGGCATTGGATTGTCTTGAGTTAAAATGTTATGAAAAGCTTGTTCTATGTGCTGAGAAGGTGGAAATGGAGTTTTCCGATGATCGAGTGTTCTAAAACAACCAACAGAAGAAGAGACCGAGGTGGAAGGGGAGAGGGAAGAATTCTTCAAAAAGGTCTGATGGTAAGAAAACTATGTTTCCAGTTTGTGATAAATGTGGGAAAAGGCATGCTGGGGAATGTCATCTAGATTCTGGAAAGTGTTACCGATGTGGTAAGATGGGACATAAGGCTCGTGATTGCACTGAAAAAGATCAAGGTGATGGTAAGTCCAAATTTGATTTACAGTTATTGAAATGTTTAAAGTGCAATGAGAAGGGTCACTATGATAATTTTGACCGACAAAGAGCTCGAGTGATGGGAAGCAGTTAGACTACAAGCAGAAAGGGGTGGTGAAATCCATTGCAACTACTTCAGTAGATGTCGGGCCATCAAATGAAGTTGTATCAGGTACATTGTTTGTTTTTTCAGATTATGCTAGTGTGTTCATTGATTTGGGGTCTACACATTCTTTCATCTCTGAAAACTTTTCTAGTAAAATGGGAATACTATATCATGAAATGACTCCTGAACATGTGGTAAAAACACATGGGGGAAATGTTGAGGCAAAAAGAATTTATAAGAATCTTCCTATCCTTATCCATGGAAAGAACCTACCTGTGAACCTTATTGTATTAACTCTAGTATAGTTTGATGTTATCCTTGGTATGGAATGGATCTCTATTTACCATGCTACGATTGACTATAGAGATAAAGAATATTCTCTTCAGAAATACATTCAGTTTGTGTACAAGAATGAACCCTTACTGTTGATAACTTATCAAGAGGATGAGAATCTTGTAAAAGATGGAAATGAATGTTACCTAGAATACATCATTGAAAACAAATGAACTGTTCATATTAATGATGTGCCAGTGGTAAATTAGTATCCTGATGTTTTTCCTGATGAGTTGCCTATAATAATACCAGATCGGGAATTTGAATTTACAGTTGACTTAGTTCCTGATGCTAAGCCAATAGCAAAACCCCCTTATCGAATGGCTCAAATTGAACTTTTAGAGTTGAAGGGGAAATTGCAAGATTTATTAGAGAAAGGTTTCATTAGACATAGCACATCACCATTGGGTGATACTGTTTTATTTTTTAAAAAGAAATATGGTTCTATGAGACATTACATTGATTATAGAGCCTTGAATAACATCACTGTTAAGAAAAAATATCCTTTTCCTCATATTAATGATTTGTTTGATCAGCTCCAGGGAGCTCAGTATTTTTTAAAGATTGACCTGAGATCGGGGTACCATCAATTGAAGGTAAAGGAAGAAGATATTCCGAAGACCGTGTTTCATACAAGATATACCCATTAGGAATTTGAAGTAATGCCTTTTGGGCTAACCAATGCACCTGCTGTATTCATGGACTTAATGAATAGAATTTTCCATGTGTTCTTGGATAAGTTTGTGGTGGTTTTCATTGATTATAATTTGGTGTTTTCTAATAGTTAAGAGGAGAATGAAAGACATTTAAGGGTTATTT
This sequence comes from Viscum album, assembly GCA_963277665.1. Lineage (NCBI taxonomy): Eukaryota > Viridiplantae > Streptophyta > Magnoliopsida > Santalales > Viscaceae > Viscum > Viscum album. Next base: position 8,553,152 of record OY728129.1, read on the forward strand.
TTCAAACCATAAAAGAAAACAAACTATATGGGAAATTCAGGAAATGTGAGTTTTGTTTGGAAAAAATTTCTTTTCTTGGTAACATTGTTTCAAAAGATGGGATAACTGTTGATCGTACAAAAACAAATATTGATGAATAATGGCCAAGACCCACAAATGTAACTGAGTTTCGTAGATACTGAAGGTTTGTTAGAAATTTTTCACAGTTATCTAGTCCAATGACTAAGCTAACTCGGAAGGGTGTTAATTTTATATGGACAAAAGAATGTGATGATTGTTATCAGAAATTGAAAATAAGATTGGTAAATGCTCCAGTTTTGGCACTACCTTCTAGGAATGGCGAGTTTGTTATCTACATTGATGCTTCATTGAAAGGACTTGGTTCTTCCAAATGAAGAATGATAAGGTAATTTCTTTTTCTTCATGACAGTTGAAAAATCATGAGTCAGATTACCCTGCACATGATTTGGAATTAGCTGTTGTTCTTTTCGCTTTAAAAATTTGGTGGCATCATTTGTAAGGAGTAAAGTGTGAAATATATACCAATCACAAATGTTTAAATTATATATTCACTCAGAATGAATTGAACATGAGGCAGAGGAGATGGCTATAATTAATCGAGGATTAAGATTGTACAATTCATTACCATCCGGGAAAAGCAAATAAAGTGTCTGATGCTTGAAGTCGAAAATATAATGCTTCACTAACAATATTGTGTTTGGAACGTGATCCTTTGGTTATGGATTTGATGAAGTATGGAATAGAAGTTGTTGGTGTAGGATGTCATTCTGTTTTGTTTCAGGTATCAGTGAAATCTTCTCTATCAGACAGAATTAAGCAAGCATAGAATCAAGACAGTGAGTTGCAGAAAAAGGTAGAGCTGGTTCAGAAGGGTAAGTTGCCGTAATTAAATATTGATAATGATTGTGTTTTGAGATTTTGGAAGAGATTGTGTGTGCTGTGTCATTCACAGTTGAAGAGAGATTTGTTATGTGAAGCTCATAGTTCTCCGTTTTCAGTTCGTCATGGCAGTACTAAGATATATAGAGATCATCGAGAGTATTACTGGTGGGATGGAATGAAAAGAGATATTGTTGATTTTACTGTAAAGTGTTTGACTTGTCAGTAGGTTAAAGTAGAGTGGCAGTTACCGAAAGAGATGCTTCAGCCTTTACCAGTGCCAGAGTGGAAATGGGAAAATATATCCATGAATTTTGTAGTGGGATTACCGAAGATATATTGAGGTAATAAAGCAATCTGGGTTAATGTTCATCGATTGACTAAATATACTCATTTATTTGCTATGAGGGATACCTTTTCCCTAGATCAACTTTCCGGTTTTTATCTTAAAGAGATAGTCAGGTTACATGGAGTTCCTCTCTCCATCGAATCTGACTGTGATCCCAGGATTACATCTAACTTTTGGAAGGGCCTTCAGATGTCGTTGGGTACTGAATTAAATTTTAGTAAAACTTTTCATCCTCAATCAGATGGGCAGTCAGAACAAACAATTCACACTTTGTAGGATATGCTACGTTCCTCTTCAATTGATTATCAGGGATGTTGGGACCATCATTTTTCTTTGGTTGAGTTTTGTTATAATAACAGTTTTCATTCCAGTATACAGATGGCACCATTTGAGGCATTATATGTGAAGCAGTGTCGAACTCCAGCTTTTTGGGATGAAGTGGGTGATAGAATGTTGATGGGACTAGAATTAGTAGAAGAGATGGTAGAAAAAGTTTAGTTGATTCAGAAACACATGAGAACAGCTCAAGGTAGGTGATCATGTTTTTCTCAAAGTTTCACCGTGGAAAAGTGTGATGTGATTTGGTAAGAAAGGAAAGCTTAGTCCAAGGTTCATTGGACCATATGAGATTTTTGAGAAAGTTGAATCAGTTGCATACTAAGTGTCTTTACCTCAGAGTTTATCTCAGGTGCACAATGTTTTTCATGTTTCGATGTTGAGAAAGTATATGCCAGATCCATCTCATATTTTGAGTCCAGAGGTAGTTTAGCTAGAAGAGAACCTATCTTATGAGGAACAACTGGTCTAGGTTCTTGACCATAGGGAGCAAGTGTTACAGAATTAGGTGATTCATCAGGTAAAGGTTTTGTGGAAAAACCACATGATTGAAGACGCAACATGGGAATCTGAAAATGCAATGAGGGCTAAATACCCCCACTTATTCGATAAGTAAATAAATTGCGGGGACATAATTTTCTAAAGGGGGGAAGGATGTATCATACCAATTAATGAATGAATAATATATATTTTTATCTATGTCTATTAATGAATTAGATAGTGTTTTAGAGGCTTAAAATTAGAATAAAATCCAATCTTAAGCATGGAATACACTAATATTTTTAAAAGATTGTTTTACTGCCTTTTAATGGAAAACCATTTTTAAATCAAGATTTTGAAAATTTTATATTATCTATTTGTCAAAATAAACTTATTCTTTATGATTGGGAAATTGTAATTTACTTTGGGTAAATGTTTGGTATTTTTCCGATAAAGTTCAATTTTAATGAATATTGAAAAATGTTGTATTTTAATTCAAAACCACATTTTAATCTAATTTATTTATATAATGATATTATCTTTTGAATTGGTTTTAAAGATAAATTAGAATATGTTTTTACCATTTAATCCAATATTGTTCATTGTAATTAATTTCACTTTGAAATTTGACTTTAACTAGTGTCAATCTTCTGATACTTATTGTTTCATAAAAACACGCTATTTGCTCTGACGGCGGTAATTAATTATTAAATTAATTAATGTAACTTATATGTTTTTAATTTTTTAAAATATACATCATTTTTTAATCCTTAATATCAAATATAGCTTAGGTTGGTGTTTTTGTATTTTTCTGAAAAACTTCAATTTTTGATGAATAGTGAAACTACTAAGTGGAACTTAAAAAAACTGATTTGTCGTTTAAATGAAATTTTACCACCTCTTTGATTTGAATTTAAAAAAATCCAACATACATGGTTTTCATTAAGAATTAAAATGTGGTTCAATGGGATTAAAATATTTTTTTTGTGAATAGTAACTTTTAAGTTTTTAATCACGATTAGAGCTAATTAGTGTAATTTAAGGTAAAAATAATATTTTAATAATATGAAATGACCTAGACACATGTCCTATCCTTATTTTCTGTGTCATGTCTTACCATGAAAACCCATGGGTCGATTTGTGGGACCCCATGGAGCCACTTGGGTAAAATAAAGTCATTAATGCCTTTTATTTAAAGTAAAAGTAAAAATGACACAAACATGAGTTGTTTTACTAAAAAAAATTTAAATGGGGTTATACAAGTCATATTTTTCACTATAAATATTAATTAAAAATCTAAAAAGATTTCCTACATCATAGTATTTTTTTATAATTTTTAGATATTAAATAAATTAAATTATTTATGACACCATGGTGATGCAGCGATTATCTCATTATTTAATGATTTAAAAAAAATGAAAAGATAATGTAAAATTTAAGACCTACACATGTCAAAAAACAAATGGATGGGTGGATTTAGAAATATTATCACCTTTCCTCTAAATATATAATTTTGGTACCTTTTAATTTCGAAATGCATTTTATAACAAAGTATCCTTTTATAACATTCCAAGAGTGCCCCTCCTCTCCTCTTATAAAAGGCCCCCACCTCTACCACCATACCCACACCTCTTATGCCTTTGGCTCAGACCACCCCTATCCATTTTGTCTCTCCACATACCTATCTAACTCTTAGAAGCCTCAGTTTGGGCAGAATCCTTCCCAAGGAAGCCTTTGAACTCAGATCAAAAAGAGTTACCCGACTTAAAGGTAGTGTCTTCTCTTGTGTTCATATGTTTTATTTTGATACTCCAACCCCATAAAATCTTTTTATTCATTTATTTTGTAACAACAACAGTATATTCCATATACTAGGATGTTTCTATATGATGTATTCGACCTACACTTACACACACCTACATCTAATGGTTAACGAACATACTATTTCTATGGATGGTGAATTTATGCCTCACGAAACAATGATTGTTCAATATTAATTTAACACCTTCAAAAGTGGACATTAAGATGACAGTATATTTATATATAAAGGATGTAATTAATGATATTATATATGATATTATACTGGAATTATAATATACCTTTATATTATTATGATTCCATTCCATAAAATACAAAATATAAATGAAAGTAGCGTTAATGCGTACATACAGCTTACTGTCTCCATGAATGGTGCATTACATTTCTTACCTCTAAACATTATGTAATATTATAAATTCATGTATATACTGGATATATATGATATATATGATATCTAAATAATGAGTATAACTCTAAATATAATGGATACATGAACAACATGTAATTATAAAGAGTTTATCTTTGACTCAAGTACCAATGATCGTTAAAACGACCGTTATTAACTTAAATAATTACAATATGTTCATGACATGGTAATAAGTGATATAAAAGGAATAATTAACTTGAAAAAGGTTCTTAATACAGTATAAATTAACTCAAGTTTATTATTTAGGAGGTTAAAGAACGATCGAGTCAAGTCGGACACGAGGTATGGGAATCCATCTCAATCTCCTTTTCATTGAGGCATATTTTGTTTTATACACAAATTTTTTTTATACGGCGTATAAACCCCTTTGAATTTTATGATTATTCTAAAGTAATCTTTTTATATTAAGAATTTAATAAATGACAAAAGGGAATGTTTTTTTTGTCGTACGTATGCGGCGACAACGACTTCCCCACCGCCGTGACCATTATTTGAGTTTCGGCTTCCTCTACAAGCCATACCTTTTTTAATAAAAAATAAATACCATGTTTTACTTTTATATTATTTTGGTATTTAAAATGGTTTTCATAATGTTTTTATATCAATGTGTTGTATTGATATCTTGTGATTGAAAAGTGGAAGTGTTATGTTTTCCTTTATGCATGTTTTATGTGATACGATTATGTTATGGTTCTTGGGCATTATTATGGAGACAGGTGGTTCCGTGATAATCTAAGGGCGGGTGATCCTGATATAGCTCTCCAATGCAATGGGTAATGCAGAGGAGTTAAACGTTAAGTTTTCTCCGAAGAGATTTAGGGAATATACTGTGATGGGTATTCCAAATGTAACCAAGAGGGTTACTCCCTACGTAAGAATGTTACGAATGCTTCATGTTACTTGTATGTATTTTGATTTCTATGATTTATTCATGACTTGATGAGGTATTTTTATGTTCTTATGTTTTATGAGTAGAGTATGATTTCGTTGATTCTTATTTATAAATGTACTCATGTTTCTTTTCCATATTTTTATATCCCTTACAGATCTTTTTATTCTCATCCCATGTTCTTGAAATGTTTTTCACAGGTCAAGGGAAGGGTAATTGATATGATGATAGTGTCAAGGAAGTGTCAAGAAAGAATCCATGTTTTATTTTAAATATGTTTCCACTGATGGGGAAAATGAGTACTATCTTTTATTGTAACCACTTTTTTTAAATGTGGGATGTAATGCATGTTTTATTATATAATTCACTAAAACTCTAGACCTGAAAAGATCCTCAAGGTGTATTCTTAAAATATCTCAAGATTAAGTAATGTTTAAGGCTGGGGCCTTATAAACAGATTAGGATGAGTGGATGATATATAAGTATTTTAAAGATATGTTTCTTTAGCACATCTACAAAAAAACCATGAGGCATGAAGAAGGATTTGAATTTTATGATTTTTACTAAGGGGACAATGTTAGGGATGAACTATTCTAGTAGTTTCACCAATTTTAGGTCATTCGTTCCAACACTGACTGGATACAAGACAGGTGTAGTTAAATGCTTCCAAGACGGTAAGAGACACGATATCATATATTATGTGAATATCTTTTCTGAAAAAAATGATTGCTGAAGTGATAGATCAATAAATTTATCTCAGTGGGAGGGAAGGGATCTTAATGGTGTAAACATGTGGTTCTAGTTATGTGAGCATGTGGTGTGGATTCTGGTAGTAGGAATTTCCACATTGGAAGCTTTCAACAAAGTGAAATTGCGTAGAGAAGTCAAAAGAGAGGGGCATATCCTCAGGGTGTTGGACAGATATTCTGTTATCAATATGGCAGGTGGGGGCACAATCATGACCGATGTCCCAGCCCAAAGGATGTGTGTCGAGCATCTTTCTGGTTAGTCCGTTATTAGAGGTTCTTTATGAACCAGCAATGATTAGGTAATGATGGTGGTCAGAGGAAGATGTTGAGCATTGGTAAGGGGTCAGTTACCCCTATCCAGAAGGTAGTTCTATATCCACGGGTCATACTGGTAGAGTCAGTGTACATGGAACATTATGATAAGATCATCCTTACCAATAGAGAATAAATGTGTAGTGTACTCAGGATGGAGACCAAGGTAAATGAATTGGTGACTTCAAGGAAGTTCATGTTGTACCCAATAGTGGTAATTCATGACCATCAAATTTTCAAGGTACTATTCTTATAGCTTCTACATTTTCTAATGCATTATTTGATACAAGTGATACACATAACTTTAGTTATACTCAATTCATTATTGTGTTGGGATTGACCATGTAGGTTGTGTGTTGGTTAATGTCCCTTGATAAACCACTTGGTGTACACGTCAAGGGCAACATGAAGTATAAATCTTGGGCTCTGGAGACTTGTTGTATCCATTTTTAGTGGGATTTTTGGTCCTCAAAATGTTTAGGTTTGACATAATGTTGGTGATGGATTAGTTTGGGTTATATTTAGCACATATCTAATTTTACTAACATCGGGATACATTCACATCTCTCTATGGAATAACTTATGTCCTTCATAGTTTGTGGGATACTTGATCAGGCCACATAGGGCTGCTACACCTGTTTTTGTGACAATTTATTTCCCAAGTGTCATGCCTTATGTTAAATAATTTAGTGATAGGTCATCCAGACATAACTTTTCATTTGGACCAGTTTGAGGATACATTTCATACGGAATTCATGTGGTTACCACATGATAGAGTTGTAGAGTACATGATCAAATTGTTTCCAGGAGAATAGCCAGTATCCATTCCCCCTATTGAATTTCTCTAGAAGAGATCCATGAAATGAAGGTTTAGTTTAGAAAATTGGAGAGTAAGGGGTTTATACATCCTAGTATGTCATCTGGGGGATTAGTTTGTTTTCTAATAATGATTATGTATCGCAGAGGCGATGTATTGATTATACAAATCAGAATCATGTGAAATTTAAGAAATGTTACCCTTTTCATAGAATCGATGTTCTTTTTCATCAGTTCAATGGTGACATGGGGTTTTCTAAGATCGATTTGAGGTTAGGATATCATATGATAAGGCTGAGACATTTTTAAAATCCTCATATAGCTTTCCAATTAGGTATAAGAAGTGAGAATTTATGTTGATATCATTTTGTATAACCTATGCACTAATTGTGTTCACAGACTCAATGATCTGGATATTTCACCAGTATCTGGATCAGTTTGTTGTTCTCTTCATTGATGACATCATGGTGAACTCTAGAACTCATTATGATCATGAATAACATCCAAAAATCATCTTGAGTACACATATATCATATTCTTTATTCCAAACTATCATAATGTCAATTTTGTATTGATAAGGTGAACATACTAGGACACATCTTTTTTGATTCATGTGTATTCAGTGATCCATGAATGTAACAGGTTCTGGAGTCTTAGGAGCAGCCCAAAAATGTCTCTGATATTATGAATTTTTTGGAATTTTATTTTTGTTACATATGATTTATTAGCGATTTATATTGTTTGGATGTTCCTTTCCCTATAATAACCAAGGTTGGGGTTAGGATTTATTGTCTAGAAGAATGTGACAAAGAATTACAAGAGCTAAAAAATAGGTTGACTACTGAATAGACTATGATCTTTCCTTAAGAAATTATGACTTACACATTTTCTGTGATGCATCGAGAGTTGGACATGAGGTAGTGTTGATTCAAAACAATCAGGTTATAGCTTATGAGTTGAGATAGTTGAGGCCACATTAAAGTAATTTTTCTTATCATGAACGGAAGCATGCTAGATTGATCTTCTTTAATGTGCTTGAGGGATTACCTAATGGGAGACCCCTTTATCGTGTGTATCAACTATACGAGTAATAAATACATATCCTATCACTGGGATTTGAATCTTTGGCATCAAAGGTGGGTTGATACCTATATTCTTTTGGTTAAGTGTTGTTGTACACCCAAGATAAAGGGAATATTGATGCTGATGCTATGAGATGGAATACTATAAATCAGGTTTTTTAGTTATATAATTTAGAGTGAGTGATGATGGGATCGTTTATAGAGTGGAATTTGGAGGTAAAATATGGGGACATTGAGATAACCCATGCATCAATAGTGATTCAATATTCACATCTGAGACGAGTTAAAGAGATTCAGTTATTGGATCCAGAGTGTTTGGCTGTGAAAGAATGTCATAAATGAAGGGTGTTAACTTTTGGTTGTATATTCAGTGTGGATGGAGTTGATAATTTTCATGTTTATGTTGTGTTACCGGCATATTTCTGGGATTATTTGATGCACGAGTTCAATGTGTCGGAGTAGGCAGTGCATCTAGGTGGGACTAACAGGTATTGTGATATTTGTAGGTTGTTATGTTTGTCGGGAATGAAGAAAAAAGTTTCATGTTTTGTGAACATATGCCTTCCTGTCAGTTGGTAATTTCTAAGCATCAACATATAGGTGGGATGTTTCTATCAATGCCTATTCCATTGTAGAAGTGGAATGATGTAATGATGGAAATCATGTTGGGTATTCCAAGAAAACCTTATAAAAATGATGTAATTTTGGTATTTGTAGAATAAACGACTAAAGTGGACCATTTCGTGATGATTTAGGATACATACACAGTTGAACCGTTGGGGGAAATGTATTTCTGAGATATATTATGGCTATATAGATTGTAGATAACCATTGTTTTATATCATGATCCATGATTCTCCTCATGCATCTGGAAGGGACTATAAAAGGAATTTGGCACCAAGGTGTTTTTGAAAATAGATTACTACGTGTAGACTGAAGGGAAGTCAGAGAAAACAATTCATGTTTTAGAAGACATGTATAGACCATGTGTTCTAGATTACAGTGGTTCATGGGTGAAGAACTTGTCTCTTATTGTGTTTTCTTTATACACCATCTTTCAGGACACAATTCAGATGGTACCTTTCAAGGAACATTATGGGGGGCCGTGGAGAATCTATTGAGTTGGTTAAAGGCTGGGGATTTTGATCTGTTAAGAATGAGCCTTGTGTAGGATACATCAGAGAATGTTCGTTTGATACAGAATCGTATTGTAATAGCTATAGTAGGAAAAAGACATATTATTTTCAACATCGTAGATCTCTTGATTTTATTGTGTGTGTTATTGTGTTTCTTTGGATTTCACATATATTGGGTCACCGTCAGATTTAGAACCATAGCATGTTGGTACCAAGATATGTAGGGTCATTTGAGAATGTAAAGAGGATCATGAAAATGGATTACTAATTAGTTATTCTAAAGTGGTATAATTGGATGCATTATGATATTTCTATTTCACATATCTGATAGTATCACCCATATCTATCTCATGTTGTAAATTCCATGAATGTCGATCTAGTGGTTGATTCATCCTTTGAAGAGTACTTATTTCATAATATATATTATTTCGATAATTATTATTGGAGAATGGTCATGGCCTTGGATTGTGTTCTATGGAAAAATTAAAATGTCCGTGAAAAGACATGAAATAGTGAATTAGATCTACATGACTAGTCGCTCGATCTATTTTCATTGGGAACTCAATGCTTCTCAGAAAGATTTTCTTGAGGATAGGTATTTATAAGGTAGGGATGTTATAGGATCCCAGATTCCTTTGTATGGTTTTTTTGTTCTTATGTTTCGGTTTGAGTCCTGTATTTTGGATAATTTAATTTTTTCTGAAGACTTTAAGATTTCTCAAGGTGTTGAGTGGATTAGGGACAAGATAAAGAGGTAATGGGTTTTTTTGGAAAACATAATAGTTTTTGAATGATCTAGAAAATCGTGCGAGAGAATTTTGTGTGGGTAGTGGCCTCTGCAGGGTTTGTGAACAGTTTAAGAAACATGGGGGATATTGTACCTTCATGAAACTATTAAAAAATTAAAAAAATGACATTATGGAATGTTTATATCAAACTCTAAATTTATTACCTCTTCGTCCTCCTTTTACTATAGTGACATGCCTAGCTTAAAATATCTTCGAACAGGCGATTCTCCCTCTTCGTAAGGCTGTTTAGAGTAATGTAATTTTCGTATTGAATAGCTGGGTAAGGATAAACCCCTTCATACTTCTTTTTCTTGTATTGTGTTTTAATTTGAAATCCATATTTACCAGAGTCTGTCAAACCATAATTTTTTGGTGGGATTATTTTTAAAGCATCATGAGTTGGTTGAATCCTGACATAAGAATTCTATTTAGGGGAATTCGCAAAACAATTCATAGTAGGTGGTCTATTCCCATGTTTTTTGTAGATTTGGGTATGTATGGTAATTATTATTTCCCTATTTTGAGGAGTTCATGGTTCTATTATCAGGATGTGATGTATTGAGTGTCTAAATAACCTAATGAGACCATCATGATCTCCATTAGATGCATAGTGGATGATGTGACCTATTTTTGTGCCACTCAAGGGGTGCATCGACCATCCCGAATGGATAATAGAAAATAGGGTATGAAATGGACTTATATTGATATTGGGCCTTATCGAATTTGATAATTGGATGATTTTTTGTGTTATAAGGGTTGTTCACAATTGGGTCTAATTTTATAAAAATCTATGGAATTGTTGGGTTTTCATTTTAATTGGATAAGTGGGAATAATGGGAATATGAAAAGGAATTATGATTACACATCAATATGATTAGTGAGTTAGTAATTTGAAATGGTAAATGTTTCAAAATTGGTAAGTATTATAAATTATGAATGTGTTAATGTAATGAATTATAATGTTAATTTTCTATTTAAATATTCCGTTATGATGTTGTAAATGATATTGGATATGTTTGTTGTGATATGGTTAATTATGGTGAAATATAAATAATCAGGTATGCATGGCTTGGATGAGGTGTCTATCGACATAAGGATTTATGCCCTTGGTTTTAGTTGCACTGAGGTTCGAGATCCTCTCCTAAATGCATGGGTAAGGGAAGATGATGGAGATTAATTCCCCTAACGATTGCATTCCACTAGGACCAAGTGTTCACAGTGACGATTTTGAGGTTATTAAAATTAAATTCCTAGTGAGATTGGGATGTATTTTAATTTAATATTTTTGATATCATTAAATATTCCTAATTTATTGGACAAACGAATAATGTATAGATTTAATGACGTATTGTATATGTAGTGAAGTTGAACACAATGTTAGTATAACTAATGAGGGAAAGTGTCAAAAATGGATTAATGAACTGTTTTCTTTTATTTTTCCATTATTATCGTATACATACAATGTCTACCTTGAGAGATATTTTGTAGAAACCATTGGAGGTGACATAATGAGTTATACTCACACCCTTCTTGATCCACACTTGGTTACTCGAGCAGATTTCATTATTGCAGGTAAGGACAAGGGCAAGGGCCCTATACTAGGTTGTTGAGTTAGAGATGGGACATGCATGGGAGAGGATCAAGACATTATGTCTAAACCATTATTTTGGTAATCTTAAGTTTTCTTCCTTTTGTTGTTTTTGTTAACATGTCACTATATCATGGCATGGAATCGTTACTGTTTCATATGGTTGTCTTATGTTTTTGTAATTTTTTATTTAAGAATTTTTTAAATTATTTCCTATTTTTTCTATTATTTATATTATTACCGGTTGTGGATTAATCTAGTAATGAGGGTATAGTATCCCCACAAGACCTATTATACCCTCACTACTAGTTGGAATATTCTAGCAATAAGGGAGGTGCACATGATGTCATTTGGTGACCCGGATCCGGGCACCAAATTAGTGACTCCTGATTCAAGGACTTTATAGAAACAATATATGGTGGGGAGGTTGTAAAATCCCATTATAATTTTTAACTATTCGTAAATCATCTTTTTCTATTGATCTTTTGTAGGAATTCATTTGGGTTATTCTAGGTTAAAAAATTGAATAATATTGAAATTTGTGTTTAGTGAATATTAAGAAAACTTTTGGCACATGGTATTCCAAAAATGTGAGACATGTTACAAGAGAATAGTTGGATATGGAAAGTGGTATCAGAATAGGTTTCAAATGGTTAGTCAAGTCATGTGTCTCTTAGATTACTCTATTATACCGAATTATAATAGGGTTATAATTTTTCAAGTGTGAGGAGGTTATAACATCCCATTACTATTTTCAATAATTCCAAAACCATCTTTTTTTATTGATCCTTGGTGGGATTTCATTGAGTTGTTTTAGGATGAAAGTATAAGAATTATTAAATTCATGGGTAGTGCACGGTTTGAAGACGATTGGCACATAAATTTTAAAAAACATGCATCATGCTCTAGGAGAATCATAGGTCATCGAAAGAGATCGCTAAATAGAAGTGCATGGTTATTCAAGTTGTGAATCTCTTAGGAGAAATTGTTCAACCCATTTAAAGTGGTATGATGACCTGAACACATTTTAACCAAACCATATGATATATCATTTTAAACTATGCATATTGGATTAAAATTGATCAAATTTTTGTAAAAAAATTCTAAACAATCATTTTATGTCTCAGAAGTACCTCCATCAGGCCAATCTGGGTTTTCTCGGTTATGGGGAACCTAAGATTGATTTTTGGACCCTCAAATCCCCCCAATAATTAATATGAATCCTGGTGAATTTTCATCCATATCCTTCTAGTTAGTTTTCTCCTATTTTTCTTAATCTTCTTGGGTCCCTATCTTTCATCCTATAGTTTTATATATATCTATTTTTTTGGAGGATCTGATACAAACCATTATTATATAAACATGTTTTTGATTCTCATTTCTCCCAGATATGTTTGTTTTTTTATTCATTGCTAAATCCCTGATAGTGTATGTTGATCCAATATCTATTGATTCAAAGGAATATTGTTACATTATGATTCCCAATTTATCTTATCCCTGTATTTTTATTTTAAATTCAATTGTGTATTTAAATGCAATTATTTATTTTTATTAAATTACATTCATAGTTTTATTTAAAAGAAAAAATCAATTGAATTGCAAATTTTTTAATAAAATATGGTTTTCAATGAATTGGAAAAACCCCAATTCTATTGAATTGGGGTGTGAATATAGAAATTCTATATTAGATAGAAATGGATTTTTTAAAATTAAAGGATTTAATTGTGAATAAAATTTTTCTGTTAAAAAATTGTTATAACCCCAATTTAAATGAATTTTATGGTTTGTTGTGAAATTGAATGAAATGTTCAAAAAATTGTGGATTCTAACTGTGAAATTTGATTGTGAAATAAAAGGGGAAATTGATTTCAAATTCCAATTTTTGAAAAATATCATAAAAATTAATTTGATGGAAATCTTGTGGATTCATTGTGAAAAAACATTATTTGAAATAAACCAATTATGGGTTTTAACGATAATGTTAGGAATATTCAAATCAGGTATGTTATATAATATTAATTTATGAAGTATTAAAATAAATTTCCCATCATTGTTTTGAATTCAAGAACATGAAAAGATTATGTAGATAGCTAGTTATTTTGGATGGGACATTATGCTATACAATGTTCCAAAACATCATATTACCAAATCTAATTCCTTTATCGATGGTGATTTGAACCCTCTGCATTAGGCCAAAAGGGGTGTATGTACTTATTTTGAATTTATTTGTATTGGGTCCCTATAGCATTGAACTATAATATATAAATTTCAATTGAGAAATTTTTTTTTCATGTTGTATTTCATATGAATATTCCGTTGTTGTAATAAGATTCACATGCCTTGCGATTTTATATAAACTGTTATATGTGAAATATTTTATTTAAACCATTTTATGAAAAATTATATTTGTGTAATGAACCATATTTATTAATTGTAAATTCTTTCTGTTAAAATGTATTTCTAAAAATTTAAATTTGAATCCTAAAATCCCAATTTATTTCCATATTTTAAATTTTAAAGAACGATTTAGTTAAATATTATTTTTTAAATGTGTTACTTAGTTCCTTAAAAATTGAAATAACATTCACGGCTAATTAGATATTGATACCTTATTATGTGCGCTTTAGTAAAATCCAATTGTCCATTGCATCACACACTACTTGTGACATTTAGTTTTGGTATATTATTATCATATTGGATTGAGAAAGGACAATGAGTGTCATGGTGGTTGATCTAGTTGTTGAACGTTGGACATGGTGAGTTGTGTCCATTGATAAATTGGTTTTTTCTCCTAATTTGTACTTGGGTTGTTGTAATTTTGGGATGGTTAATTCCTTTTAATTACACGGTACATCACTAGTGTAGGAGATCCTTTTGATATTATAACTATCATGCCTCTTATAAGTATTTAGTTTTATTGGAAAAATGATTCACCTTTATTTAATATGATTATAGGTGATAGTCACCATGCCATGGGAATCTATAATTCCCTTCATGATATTTCGGGACTAGCATGGTTATCACATTACTAGTGAACCTAGGTTTGTTCATGATATGAAATGATATAAACCATCTTGTTAAATGCCTTGATGGTAATGGTACAGTTTAAATTTCCATCATAGAGTCTAGTAATTATGAATTTTTATTAATTCATTCTCAGTTATTATTCATCCATGAGATTTTTTCTTTGATATATAATTGTTTTCATTTCATTTTCATTTTACTCATTTAATGGATTTGTTATTTATATTAATTTCTATATTGAATATTCCTTAATATAGTTATTTCTCAATACTTGTGTGTTCAGTTATTTTACATTCAATATTTTTTTACATATTTCATTTCGTTTTGTTATTACATAGAATGTGAGTTTAGTTATTTACGTTTCTATATTTATTATTATAATTGATTAATTATTTCTCATAATCTATATTACCAAAACAATGAATATGGGATCTACCATTTTTTCATTCAGTACCCTTGATTCCATGATGTGTATTGATAAATTCTAAAAGTATTCTTTTGAAATAAAAAAGATATTTTCCTCAAAAAAATTATCTTTGAATTATTGTATTCATTTGTAATGAAAACACTTTTATGCAGTTGGTTTTCCAAGACTAATATACTCTGTGGTTCTTTTTGGATGTGATTAACATGTATTTAAATTACAATTTAATGGTTTCATACCATCGTATCTTCATGTTCTAGGGATTGTTTGGTACAATTTGTATCAAATATATTTTGTAGAGTCTATGGAAACAATATTTAGAGGGCATAGATTAAGTAATATAACCCTAATATGGAATATAAGGATAAATTTTGAGGAATAAAAAATAATTTTGGTATGTAAAAGATTATTTTGGTGTTATTATAAATACATTCATTTCTAGATAATAAAATATGAGATGGTTCAAAATAAGTTGTACCTAGAGGTAAAAAATACTAAAATGTGTGCTAGGCCAGACTCAAGTGAAACTTGGTATATGACAAAAAGCTATACTTTGCTCTTAGATGGACACTCTCGCAGTGAAAAAATAAGATAATTCAATTTTTATTTACAACATATTATAAATTATTTGAATATATAATTGCAATGAATAACCTAGGTTAAAGCAGAGGTTTCCTAGATTGAAAATACCATGTCATGATTTGGAAAAACAAAAAATTGATTATTTTTTAACAAATATGGAAAATGATCATCACACAACGGTTTTGGATTATGTGAACACCAACATCTAAAAAATATGATCTAGATTGAGAAAGGTCATATGTGTAAGAAATGGATAATAAAGTATTTATCGGGGTTGTATTAATAATATTTTTATCAATTAATTATAAGGATTTCTGTTATCAATTTTGGGGATGCTATTGGAATTAAATTAATAAGATATTTGAAATGGTAAAAATGTATACTAGGTGGCAACCCATAATTTTTTTAATGGCCTTGTGACTTGAAACCATTACTAATTGATCTTAAGGGTTTAATTCCAACAACTCACATAAACAATGTCATTGTTAGCAGGTCATAGTTTTAAAAGGATAATGTGTGGAATAAATATTAATGATTTATTTGTAGTGTTTGGTTTTAGGAATAATGATTGATTAACTATAAATAGTATAAGTATATAATATTTGAAGACAAAATAAAATATTTAATGTTCTATTATGATCCTTAAGATTCATTAAAATAAAATTTTATTATTTCAGGTATCATAGTCACATTATGGATATTTGTTTCATAGCGTAATGGATGAATTAAATATTAAAAGACGAAAAACCAAAGAATAAAACTAAATTAAAAAAATATAACAATTGTGTATATTTCATATATCATTAGGTAGAAAATGAAAAACCGAATATTATGAAATTTATGTAAAAGTTACATATAATCGTAATACATTAATTTTTATTGAACTAGTTGGCTTTAATGTTTTCATAGATTTATGGATTTCAGGACCTCAACATTATATTTATCATTATGTTTTATTTATTGATGTCTAAATCCCTCCCTACAAATATTTATGATTTTCCTTGATTTATGTATCTCTACTTACTAATGGTGTTCTCGAATTTAGATACCTTGTTATATGTTACTCCAGGTGACCATTTTAATTCCCATTCAAACTTTTCTTAATGCTATTTTATGACCCCATCTGATGATTTTTTATTTCAAGATAATAAATATAAAAAACTATTACCACAATAGAGGTTAAATAGAGAGGATATAATTTATTTAAGGTGAGGAAAATGTTACCTAAAAAAATTATAATGTAATAACATTGTATTCGTTAGAATGTATGACACACAACAACAATCATGTCAGAGAATATAATATCATGAAAATTTACTTCATATTTATTATTTTAAATAACATCAATATATTATATATATTTAAATATATATAATGTAAAAATCAAGAAAATATCATAGATCCATGGGAGTTTGTCAACACATCTTCCCATTCGATGTTTTTTACAATGATTCTAAATATTATATGGTATATATGGTATTATTTTGATAAAATATGAAAAATTTCATAACAATAATATATATCTTTTAAAAAGTCATAATAATATATTATAAAATTTTATTATGTTAATTCATTGAAATTTCAATATGAAGTCAGTATGTTGTACATAAGCATAAGTGATATTTTTCAAATCATGTTTGAAGGAGATAATGACTCATAATGGTTTCTCCATTATCCGAAAAAAAATTAGAATATTTATTATAGTGAATTCATTATTTTAAATTTTAAACCATGTATTTATGCATTTTTTATGATGAAATTTAATATTAATAGAGGGATTAGAATTATACCTCTTCATTGAGAATCCATTTTTTTATTACACCTCAATCATTGAAGGGAAGTTATATGGGCTAGACCAGACGTTCCACTGTATATTCAAGGAAGGTGTAAAGTTAAAATGATTTGACTTCCAAATATATAAGGATAAAATTCGTTAAGGATGAGAGGAGAATATGTCCCCTTTTATAAGATATGTGAGTAGAAATTCAGAAACAACCTTGATGTTAAATTAAAATAAGTTAATTTCCAGGAACAATTCTTCAAAACTAATGAGAATATATGATAAGATTGGATGTGGACTAAATACCATTTATAATAATTTTTATGTGTTTAATTATTATGATAAAAAATAAGTATTTTTAATACTCAATAATGTTCTTATAACCTTAATTACAGTAATTTCTTATTATCTCATAATGTGTTATAATTTTAATTTTATAGAAAAAGTGGTACATAAATGGACTAGACGTGATAATTTAGGCCATATTTTATTCCCCTTATCCTATTTATATATATATATATATTTAAATTTAAATATTCATATATAATATTATTTTCATTAAATATCATTAATTTAATTATTAGATCTATTTATTTAGTTTGGAAATTAAATCATTAAGATGAATATTGACTTTCATTATATTCAATTTGAAAATCAGTATTAATTTTTATGGGTATTTAAGAAAACATATCATTATAATAAAGTAAAATTATATTATTTTTAAAATTTTTAAAATTGTTTATTCTATTCTCTTATTTATACATGATATACTTTGTCGTTGTAGCATAAGAATTTAACATAATTATGTAATCACTAAATATGAGACAAATTAATCTTCTTGAAAATTTTTAAATACAATATCATTTTATATTATGATATATTCATAACTTTATTTTATTACGTGAAATAATAGGGTATATGTATAATTAATATAGGTAAATTTTATATATTTTATTTCCATAAATATGTTATGGGATTCTTTCAGGGAGATATATCCCTAAAATAGTTAAATTTAGATACTATCATTATAAGGATTGACATTTATAAATCCAATAAGAATTAATATTAATAATGAAGACCATACCACTTATATTTACATAGGTTAACCTAATTAAACTACTACCAAGGTTATAAATTTAATCACAATTAATATTTGTATTGGAAAAATAATAGGGTTATATTTTCTGAATATAGACTTCCTCACTACAAAAATGGGATAAATTTTTAAAAATACGATTCTGATAATTGGTAGACAGTCATTTGAATGTATGTACATAAAATGCGATGAAAATAGTTTTCATGAAAAATATATCTTTAAACATAAATACTGTTATATATATTCTTTTCCAAAGCCCTGATAAAAATTACAAAACAACAAAAATTTTATTTATTCATTATTGTAGACATCTCATTAA
Organism: Viscum album; assembly: GCA_963277665.1. Lineage (NCBI taxonomy): Eukaryota > Viridiplantae > Streptophyta > Magnoliopsida > Santalales > Viscaceae > Viscum > Viscum album. Next base: position 8,572,047 of record OY728129.1, read on the forward strand.
AATTAATTAGAAATATTTTCACATTTTATATATTATGATAAGAATAAATTAAATTAAATAAATAGTTCATTATAAAAACATATCCATTAGTTTTTGAAGTATTTTTATTTTTTATATTAAATTTATTACCATGAATGCATTATAGTTTTTTTGTGAATTATAGACTTCTAATACCATAATTATTTTTATTAAAACATAAAATCCAATGTCATAATGATGAATTTAAAATTAAATAATAATTTTGATAATAAATACTTATTCATTTAAAATTCTGGTTTCATTTAATGAATGATATAAATGACATATAATTTATTTAGGGAACTGTATAATAAGATATCTGATTATTATAGTTGTCAATTAGAAATACATGGTTATAATATTTCAATACATAAATATAGTTATTAATATTATCAAGACCATATAAATTTATTTCATTGTATAAATATATGTTTTCTTTTCCAAATTGGAAGAAATACTTATTTCCGGGGAAGTTACACAAATATGATTCTTGGTAACACAATGTACATAATAATTTTTCATTATGACTCAAAACATATATATTGTCAATGTAAGGTGGTATTATCTTATATCAAATGTAGACTTTCTAATACCATTGGCTTTGGAATACCTACCTAACATCAGAAACCTTCTTCAATATATTTTTCGAGCATTTAGAAATAGATATAAGGACAACAAGTTGTATCTAATACCAAATGTAATATGATGAAGTATTTCACGCAATTAAAAACAAATACGAATCCATCACATTATTCCTAATTTTATTAATATTTTGACATGTGGAATTATTGGACACTTGAATGTCATACAAAATCTTAAAACCTAGTCATACTTGGTATTATTAACAATTTATGATGTTAGATCCTAAAACACATATATTAATATTTATATTAGGGTGAATTTTCGTTTCTCATATAATGTCCATCTTATAAACTCTAGTTCTATAAAACCCATTATCTTTATCATCCCAGTGAATCTTAAATAAGTGTTCGGTGAGGGAAATCCCAAATATTTTCCATATACAAATTGATAATGAATCTAGAGAATATATGATGCTATGTTCATCAAATTAGATCTATGTTGAACTCAAATAGTTTTGAAAACCATAAGATGTCTTGGTGCCACATATACCAAATCATAATGAACACATGAGACTCATCTTCACTAGATCACGAGGTATCTTTTTTAATACATACATGGAGATATAAAAACAAAAATTTATTTTCTTCCCATTATAAATATCATGGTGATGGGGAAATATGCTCTATGCATCCAAATCCTCATTATGATATATAATCATACTTGATATATAATTTATCATGAACCATGAACTATCTAGTTTATCATTTAAATGTTTCTAGAAGATATTGGAATCCTCCTCAGTGGCATCATTAAGTGGATATTCCTTGAGATCATGTAAATCCATCAAAAATAATTTCTTCTCAAGGCATAAAATGATGCATAAATTTTTATTCCTCTCATTGAAAATCACATTGTGGAAGAAATTATTCATTACTAAATATTGATCTCATTTATGATTTCATGTTTATATAAAAAATTTTATCTACAAAAAATAGATTATTATAATATATTGATTAAAAACATTATCATTATGAATGATATTTTTTATTCTCCAACAATTTATTCAAACTTTTAAATTCATTTCCTTTAGTTTAAAAATTTTATATAGTGTGTTTATTATTGTGTAAAGGATCCATATATGCCAAATAATAAAATAATTAGAGGCCAGGTAAAAATTACATGAAGGAATATATTTAGGTGTAAATTTATTACATTATTGACTTTCATCTCCATGGTTTGTTTAATGATCTTCCTAACAGTAAAATACTAGATTCTTATAACCTCAATATGAGCCAATATTTAATATTGATTATTATGATGTGTAATCCTCTTAATCGTAATAGTGGTAGGCTAAACCGAACTGTAGATACCCTTGATTTGGATATATAAAAACATATTATTATATAAAATTTCATTACCTAACATAATGAAAAATGATAGAATCATGTAGGTATCATGTCATTAGAATCATTTATGCATAAAGAACACATTTATAAGTGATAGAAACATTTATCCAATAAATTAATTATAAATAAAACCATTCTAATAAAATTAGTTTTTAATAAAATTATACTTATCATATGGAATGACATGATAATTAATTATAATATTGGATTCCTAGTAGGGGTAGACAAGGTGGATATCAAAGATTCCATAAACATGACATAAACATAATGGTATAAAACGTACACATAGTAATTGATATCAAATCCTCATATATCATATATCATTATCATAATTAATGGAATAAATAAAATTTATTTTCATGATGAAAATTATATAATAATTAGTGAACATAATCCTTATGAGCGTAAATTTTTCATAATAAACCAATTTTTTAATACAAATAACCATGGAAAATCATTTTTATTGTATTAATGACTCATTTCCAAGAATTTCTTAGTGGATCAGGATCAGTCAACAAACCATCATACTAGTCATAGTTCAGTTATAATACTATCATAATGTACAATTCCCCATCTATTACGTACAATATTCACATACCGTTCAAGGCCTAATTATATCATGTGATATCAATTAGTAACAAAAATATTTTGAGGGATATTTAATTTTGGGCCCCATTACATAAAGAACAAGATAATTATGGGTTATATAAGACAAAAAATGATTCATCATATCATATAACATGAGAAAGAAACACGTTTCATAAAAATGTATCCATTTCATTGTATTATAAACCATTGAATATAAAAAAAATTCATAATATCACTTTCCGATAGGAAAAAGTTGTTTCATAGAATAATCCTTAAATTTTAATTATAATCCATACATATAATGAAAATGAATGGTAAAATTAGATAACATTCATATTAAACCATAATTATATCAAATGATAATTGAAATATTTATTGAATATTTCTGGAGGGAAATAACAGTTTCAGTTAAAAATAACATCAATTGAATAAAAAAGATAAATTATTATTGAAATCAATTTATATGAAAATATCCATGGAAATTTTTTTATAATAATTAAACGATCAACTCTTCATGATGTATGAAAATTATATTTATGTTGTATGAGTTAATGAAAAAATTTCCATGAAATCATTTCTAAAAAGTCATGATGTATCTTATTCGAAAAATGAATATATTATTAAGTTTCATTATTTTTATAAATCAAATAATAATTATAAAAACCAAATTAAAAAATCTATAGAGAATAAAAAATTAATGAAGTTATTTTTTTGATTAAATGAAAATTATAGAATTTTTTTTCAATAGAATAATGAAATAATGTGGTTTATATGAAAATAAATTTTTTCAGTATCAATATTATGTATTTTCAAGAAAATTACTATAAAAAAATACAATTTATATGAATAAATTAATGATAATAAAATTGATGAGTTTCATGAAATGATTAAATAATTTTTTTAAACTAAATCACAATGATGAACAATCTGAATAAATAATAAATCTTGTATCTGTATGGAAATCATTATATTTTGATGTAAAAATATATTACACTATATCAATAATCACATTACATTATTTAATGTGACATTATTTTAATATCCTTTGAGGTCACAGAGGTATACATGGTTCCATGGGCTTCTTAGGATCCAAGAACACAATTTTTGGGGTTAAAATGGCCTGGAGCATGGTTAGTTTAGACTAAGATAAGAAGGCTGCATTGTTTAATTAATTATGTGTGGAATGGTGGGGAGAATAGTTATTGACCACCATGTATTAGACTATTCATGTGACTTGGGTCACATAACCCTGCGATAGGTCTATAAATTTGATATAGGTAATTTTCATGGTTTGAAAACATTTTTTCAAACAATGGAACATAATAATACAGGTTACCCTTTCCTACAGTAACCATATCATAGTTGGTTAAGGGATTAGATAAACTCACACCCGAATCATGCAACCCCTTAATGTTGGATAATTTTAAAAAAAAATTAAATTAAATATATTATGTAATAATAAATTAATATTTCTTCTCCCACATATAGAACTCATCCTTAGGCATCCATCCTTGGTGGATATTATTAATATTGAGGCTATTTATACATAAATCTCTAAATTTATTGAGATCTATATTGTTGGTTCCATAATCATAATACCTCGATTCAATTTTAAATGATATTTATTCTTCTTGATAAATTTTGTGATATCTGGATTCTAGATGATTTTTCTTTGATATTAGGCTCATAATATATTCATTGATTTTCTACCAATCTACGTAAATTCTGGAATACAAAGTAGGTGAGTTATAAACTACAAAATAATGGTAGGAGGTCTCTTGTCATTCACATAATTTTTTGTTGATTATATATGTCATTTTGCGAAGACAACAATTTATGGGAATTTACTTAAATAAAATTGAATCATATAATTTTTAGTCATTCCTTATTCAATTAAAAAGAATTATTAATGATTTTTTATTAGTTTCAAACCTTTTAATGGTACCACCCCTTGGTTGTGTTGATTATTAAATAGATCATATGATGGATTTTTGACATGGACACCCTTACGAGTTCTTCTTTACACTATACCATGGCTTGGGAGTTGTGATTGAAATTTTAAATCTGCTTATAAATTAAACTATGGAATTAGTAATAGTAATTGATGAACTGACCATGACTCCTTCCCCCATTGCTTGTAGTGGCATGATTAGTAATTTGATGATTAACATATTAAAATTCTTATGTCAGTTATATAGATTCTAAGCTATGTAAATTCTATTTTAAGCATGAATTTTTCGATTTATTGTTATTACTATTTTATATAGATAAATGATAATCAATGAAAATGTTTATATAATCAAGAGAATATATTTTTAAATGTTTTCCCATATTTTTATTTGGAAGAAAAGCATTTCATTATTGTCCATATATTTTTTCAGCATGTGAAGTTACTTTTAAAATGAATTTCTCATGGTTTTGATCTCAAAATAGTTATTTAAATAGGTTAAATAGAATTGAATTGATTAAATTTTTATGTGCATCGGGTGATACAATGATTCAAATTATAATGAGACTAACACACTCAATTAACATGAACCTTTATGATGACTTAATGATACTTGGACTCCTAGCGGACTACCAAGGACAATCTATCAGCGTTAACTTATATTCTAAGATATACATAGATTCCTATGAGAATTCAATGGATCCCCTCAATGTTCTTTCAATATTTTATTCCAAGGGTGATACTCTGGCCCCATTAGTAGACTTCCAATGATTAACTCTTTTGGAAGGCACATTATATCACACTTAGAGGGATACATGGGTTCAAGAGTGGTTTCCATGGATGGTCGTGTTTGGTGTTGGATGATATTACATTTTGAGTAACACTTGATTTCCATCGTAGGAATTTCAATAATGGGCATGGGATCTCAATTGATTATAAAATGATATGAATCATATGATGCATATTCTAAGACAAAGGAAATTCATGGATTTAGCCTTGACATTATACCATTTTATATGACCACTTTAGTCATCTATTATGCTAATTTATTCATAGGGGACTATATCCATAGATATAATTCTCGAGACTTATAATTTAATGGAATTGAACTGTTAATTGAACTTCATAAAATAAAATAGTATTGATTGTAAAATCATATAGTATCTTTTTAAATAAAATGGATTAAATAGTTTTCTTATAAAACTAGAATCTAGATAATAGGATGTGTATTTTTGTGTAATTTATTATTTTTTATTACACTTAGGTATCATATTATATGTATACATTATATGATATGTTGTTTGTTGACCTTTTGGTGGGTTCCAATTGAGACTCAGTCTCACACCCTGTTTTTGCCTCTATTGGGTACCCATAATGATTATATGATTGTAGATGTGGATAAGGGTACTTCTCTACTACATATTACTTATTACATCTTATAAATAAGTGTTCATGATACCACATTGAGGCTTGTGATGCTATTGAGATACTTTATTGGCATTTTTTCATTTTGATAAAAAATATATACACCTACTATGTGTACATGTTATGGCTTCTTTATTACATACATGTGACATTTATCATCATTTTAATATGATATTTCCTATTGAATTATTTATTTATATTGGTCTTCAACTATTTACCATTGAAATACATCTGTTGGATTTCAATTATTCTATTATTTATTATTTATAGACATTCCATTGTGTTAAACTATGTTAATCAGTGAATAGTCTCCCCAATAACGCACCAATTTTAAAACTACAAGTCAGAAGTCTATGGTGTTTAGGGAGATGTGATTGAGTATTTATGACTCACCTGGATTTGAGAACTGTTGAGTGGAAGATGGAAATGGGATGATTCAATGTTGTATATGGTTTTTTATGGTTTTAATAACTATTTGGATGAAATTTAATGTTATAGGAAGGAAAAAAATTCAATAATGAGTTCTGTATTTCTATAGCTAAACCACATACAAGAAAAATTTAAATTAACTAAAATTAAATTGTTTTTATTCTATATTTTAACTATTATGGTTGGTTTTTTCCAATATTTGGTGGCACTCTTGAATTGAAATGTTAATATTTATTGGAATTTGGGTTCTATTTTTTCATCCTGATGAAATATATATATTCCATCTCATTAATCGTATAAGATCTTTTTATAATAAAATTACCTGAATAATTAAATTCCATTAAAGATGAATTTATTATTTCATTTTCACATGATGTTGTGATAGGTATTTGAAATGTGTAATTGTATGAAATAGTTGGACTCCAGACATTGGTCCCTAGAGGGGATTTTACATACTGCATCAGAATTTGGTGGACCATTACATCAACCATTAATGTGAAATTAGATATAAATAGTATGTTATTATAGATTATAATAGAAATGAATAAAAATTAATGATATAAATTGGAAAATGAAATAGATTATGGTAGAGAACATGACCAGACCTAACAATAGTAGTGGGAAATTAATAGTGTTTATATTTTATATGTGATATATATTAAACCATGACCTAACTCATATTGCATGAATAGGGGTCTGAGTTATATTTTAATAATTGTACATATCCTGCTATATTCCTACTCTTTTGTGTTAATTTTTATTTATAAATATCAATATAAAGAAACTGTTTATCATTATAGATGCATGCCACCAATATTTCCTACAATCATATTCTAGGAGGGTGGCAATGAACATACTCTATAGGTAGTGGGCCATAGGATTCTGATTGATCCCTTAGTACTTCCATCTACAAAACACAAAGTAATTCTAGATAGCAGTTTTGAGTTTCAGTTCCGTGAAGGTTTAATAAGACTTATATAAGCATTTCAGGAATCACCACATCCTTTCACATCATTGGTTGAATTGATGCAAGTATTCCAACAGCAACATCCGCACATGTTTTCAAGAGATGGAGAACCACATGCTATTGATTCATGAATAGTGTCTATGTTATCATTATTAAATCATTTAGAGATAAATTAATAGAGGAGGGTAAATCACATTACCAATATTTAATGTGATTCGTCCAAGATATAGTGGGATGTTATTACTCAGAGGGATGAAAATATGAAGATATTGTGGAAGTATTTTTTGATAGAATTATATGATTACCTAGATCTCGATACATTAGAGATGAATTAATCTCGTGAGTTCATGAATCATGTGAAAAGAACACAATCAGTCATGGAAAACACCTCCCATTTTACTGGATTTCAGAGCTTCACACCTATTATAATCAGTGGCTAACTTTCTAAATCAAGGTGATTCAAAGATGTTTTATGGTAGAACATCTAATTATAGGTGAATGTATTAAAGATGACTATTGTTTATGGAATAGTGTATCTGGAGATTATCATAGTTGAATAACCTATGAGAGTCTGGCGTGTTGTCTAGGGTAGTTTAGTACTGAGATCTGGATCAAAATAGACAAGTAGTTGGCAGTGTTATATTGATATTACACTCTGTAACAAAGTAGACGTAGCTAAAAACATGTATCCTTGTGTGGTGATACCTATGTGGGTAGTTAGAAAATAGTGGTCGTAGTCTACATGGGACCCGGTAGATTATTGATCATGCAGAAAGATGGTCCATAAAAATCATTTCATCATAACCTATACACCAGAACCTAGTGAGAAAGGGTCGAAACAGACTCCATTATTAGTTGAAGGTTCATAATATTATCATTAGTTAGAAATTGGACTACCTATTTCCGATCATTCCAAGGAGGTGATCATGACCACAGTAGAAAAAATCCATGCCTACAATGATAACAAGTAAGCTATCTTTAGAGTTTCCAGTTAGTATTATAGATTCATTTTTTATGGATTTTATATGAAGTGCAATAGGAATGCGATTAGTATAAAAATGGGCCATATAATGTTAGAGGGCCTATTGAAAATTCATCTACTATAGATTCTCCACTTTTTGATATAGGTTCTTCACAAATAGATATATATGTTCACATTGTGGAGAGCCATTTAATTAGTGTATAGACCCCTGATGTTTTATTGACAATGGAATATCCATTGTGTATTATAATTGAGGGAGTATGTCAGTTTAAGGGGTTTCCCCTTTTGATCAGTGGGCGAAAAATCATATGGAACATAATTTTCTTCATGTTGACCGGTTTTTATATCATTCTTATGGGTAACAATTTGGATTCCTTTAATTAAATTATTTAATGCTATCATAGGTGGGTGAATTTCACATCACTAGAGTGAAGGGAGATTATTCACAAGTGTGAATGGGATTTTTATGAGATATGTGAAGGATCCAAGCATCAGGGGCAGTCATAATGAATCCCTAAATGTGAGTTTATATTTGGATGATCATGTAACATGTCAATCATATTTTCCTCTTATGGTTAATTATTTTAGGGATTTCTCCCAGTGATTAATTTTCCAGATAACCTCTAGTGATATGGGTATAGATGTATATTGACCTAGGGCATGGAGCTTCACTAATATGTTTTATTCCTTTTAGGATGTCTACTATTAAGATGAAATAGATCACGAGAAAGATAAAGTATTAAAGGAAAATCTTTTTATCCAATCCAAAACATATCCACTGGGTCCTTCATTACTTTTTTTGAGAAAAAGGATGATTGAACTCTTAGTCATGGAGTAGGATAATGGAAATTGAACTAAAATATAATTAATAACCGATATCCTTTTCCATGTATAAATGATATCATTAAAAAACTATAAGGATATTTGGTATTTTCAAATATTGATTTTAGATTCTATTATCCTTAAGTGTGTGTTAGACCATCATCTATAACTATCAAAACCATTCAAAGTAGTTAAAATATATATGGTTATTTTCTTATTTTGTTTAGCCAATTTAATTTCTAGAAGTCCTCAGATAGATAATGAACATAGTATTCCATCAATATCTTGAATCATTTTTTATGGTTTCTAGGGATGATATCTTGGCGTATTATCATAGTTGACAAAACCATTCCAAACATACTGATATCGTATTGAAAATGATATTAGATAATCAACTATATGTTAAAATGATAATATTAGGCATCTAGAAGGACAAAATGCACTTCGTGGGTCACATCATCTAAGAGATAGAAGTATCAACAGACCCATATAATTAGATTGTTTTAGTATCTTGTGAATAAGAAAATAACTTATTTGATGTACGATGTTTCATTGGGATGAATGGTTATTACATGTACTTCATAATAGATTATCACAAATATCAAAACCACCGACAATATTAATTAATAAGGGTTTGAAGTTTTTATGGTCTTATTCATACGAGATAACCTTTTATGTTTTAAATGAGAGGTTGAATTCTTCATTGATTGTGATTTTTATGAAGCCAAGAAATAGTTACATTGCATACTAAAATGAATCAGGTATCATTCTAAGATCATTATATCTGAATGAAAAGAGGTTTTTAGAATACACATATAATTAGATGAGGAAAATTTAGAGGAATTATGTGAATCATGAACGTGAGTTAGATCCAGTTTCTCGTCCATTATGAGGTTATAGAAATTTAATACTAATATATAATTTTTAGGTATACATGGACCACATATCAATAAGTACATATTTATATAATGTTATATCAATATAAGGTAGGGATGGTGGTTGAATTACCTATATTATTCCTCTATTGATATTTATTAAACACATATTAAATGAAATTCAATGGATGGTGCACTGAGATTGGGGATGAATATATAAGTAGTGCCTTAGGCCAGTAGCGAGTAGATGCTTATGGAATTGTACTATGAGATTCACTTAGAGGTGCATGATAGTTAGTGGTTGAATTTTCTACCATCCATAACAAATAAATCTCCACATTTGGATATATTGAGGATAAGGTAGTTATCGAATTATGAAGACCTAGTCTTATGGGAGAGTGTGGTGGGTGTTGACCTTCTGACTTCTAGGTCCATTGGTGATGATGAAATATTATTTGTGCATGGTCTCATGTTATATTTATTAGAAATGAATTAGGATAAGTTATTGTATATTCATGCTTCATTTGGTCATATATTCCATGAATCACCCTGATATATTGATATTTACATCATCAATACTGGTGGTCGGGTATGAAAAGAGATGTAGCTAGTTTTTTCACAAGGCGTACTAACAGTAAAATGGTTAAGGCAAAATACCAATTAATACACATATATTTTTTGTAGCATCCAATATCTGAGTAGAAATTGAATGATCTAATTATGGAATTCAAGATAGAATAATCGAGATCACCTCATGCTAATGATTCCATATAGGTTGTTGTTGATAGGATCATGAAGGTTGCACATTTCCATTCAATTAAGGAATCCATTAGCATGATGATATCGAGAGGTTGTATATCCATAATATAATTTAACTACGTAGTGTCAGACATATTATCTAATCTGATTGGGACACCTAGATTACATCATAGTTCTAGAAAATTAAAACTAGGGTATTGGGTACACATGGTATTTTGAGAACAACATACCAACCACAAGAATATTTCCTATCAAATCCCATGATTCAGGTGATAGAGGACATGATTTGTTCATGATTTATTGAATTCATGAGATCATTAGAGTAGTTTATACCCCATGATGTGTTCTCCTTAAAAAACATATTTCTGGAAAATAATCAGATTGTTCTATATATGTATTTTTATGGATGTCAATGTTGATCAACCATGTGTTGGTAAGCGGTAAGAGAGGCAACTGTACATGGACCACATCATGTTCAGGATGCCACCAAGTATGTTCATTTCATTCATAATCAGATGGCTATATCACAATATGGTCTAAAATCATACTTTGACCACTGAATATGGCCACTAGAATTTGAGGTAAAGGATCATCTTTTCTTATGTGTTTCTTTATGGATGAGAAACAGTAGGATCATGATATGTGGTATTATTTCCACATTATATGTTAGGTCGTTTGATATTTTATAGAGTATAGGGATAATATCATATCATATGTTGTTACCTCATATCTAAAAGGACTTGTATGCCATATTACATGTTTTGAAGCTGTGAAGATACTATTCAAACCAATCATTGGCTTTTCATATAGAGGATGTTGAGTTTCATGTAGATGTGACATTTAAGGATTACAAAATATTTATAAGGGATTACAACAGTGAGTATATCTATAGCCAATTTTTTCAATTATTATAGGTGATATATCAACACATCAATTTTTAGGATGAGACATGGGAGTAAAAGGTTGATGCATGATGGTATTATTGAATATATTCTATTTTCATTATTTACCACCCTGGGAAGGGAAATTCAGGAATGAATTTATCAATAGAAAAATGTTTTTAAGAATCTGGTTCATATTTAGGGTATGAATACTTTTCATTTTATCAATTCATTGTTAAAATATTAAAATTTTGAATAATATGAATTCCATTTCATGTCACGGAGGTATCGAGGGTGTTTAGGGATATTTTAGAGCTGGGAACCTATCTTTTGTGGTGATAATGGCTAGGCACACTATTAGTTTCAACCATGTGGGGAAGGACACATTGTTTAATAAACCTTTTAAGGGATGGATAAATAGAAAATATAGTCTACATGGTTTCTTAAAAATGGGGTTACTTATTTCCCACAGTCTTTCATCAAACTCTGCAATAATGAACGTTGTGATTTTCGTCATGTCCACATGGTTATTCAAGCAATGAAAGGTATCTCTATGACTACATTTTTTCTACAGTTCCCTATACATAGTTGAAATATGGATTGAAATAATGTGATCCAAAATAATGTTACCCCATAAATTTTGGAAGTTTGAAATGATAATAATTAAATTAAAATGATTTTATAAACATGAAATAGGATTTTTTTTCTCCCATAGAACAACCCTCACCCCCGAGAAACCATCATTGGTGGCTATTTATTATTTTGAGACATGTTCATAGTACGATATCAAATTAAATGGATCTCAATTTCACTGGATATATAATTTTAATTCCTTAATTTCAATTTATCCATTCTATATTTTTATGTATAATTATTTTTCTATCTAGGTGTGACATGATTGTATTCAGTATTTGGTTCTTCTTCTCTTCTATAATTTCAGCATGATCGGAGCTAAATCAGGAGTTCATATTGGATGAGCTATAAACTACAGAGAAACTGTACTTTCTCTCATGTATTTCCCATAAATTTGATATATATATATATATCTGTGTGTGTGTGTGTGTTTGTGTGTGTGTTGTGCAAAAAATTACTGGACATAGCCTTAAATGAAATGTAATTGTATAATATCATGGAAATCCATTTATAATTAATAAGTATTATTAATGTAGTTTTATAGGTTGTGAACCATGAAATAGAAAAACCTATTGGGTGTCATAATTATTAAATGGACTACTTGATTTCCTTTATCCGTGGACACCCATAGGTGTCCTTCTTTACCACTTACATTAGGCTATGTGTTGTGATTGATATTCTAAATTAATTGACGAATTAAAATATTGATTGATTAATGGGAAGTGATGAATTGAACATGAAACATTCCCACATTACTTATACAACCGTGATTCTTCATGTGATGTTTAGTATATTTATAATATAATTTTACTTATATTGAGGTCCTGCTATTTTAATGATCTTGTAATTTGAAATTTAAACCTTTAATAGTACTCCCATTGGAGATAGATAATCACTATTACATTTAATTTTTTGTTTAATCTCAAGAATGTTGTTATAAAAATAATCCAATGTGAGTTATTGAAATGAAATTATTCTATTCATGACCTATGATTGTGTCAGAATGTGAGGTGAGTTTTAAAATGAATTTTTCCTGGATTTGAACATGAAATAATAAATTGAATAGACTAGATGGTATTTAATTGAATATATAGTTTTCTGCCTTTGGAGATATGTGGATTAAAATTAGAATACCACTGACAGACTCAATTAGCATCAACCTTGATTATTTTTGAGTGATACACGAACTCCCTAGAGGACATCCAATGATAGACTCTAAGGGTTTAGGTGGGTTCTGAGTGATTTATAGATTCATAAGAGTACAAAGGATGGAATCAAATGGATTTTGATATTTTGGTCGATGAGTGATAGTAGGGATCCCTTAACGGACTACTGATAATGGATCGATTGGTCGACAAATTATACAACATATAGAGCAATACATGGTTTCCAAGGACGATCTTAGTGGATGATCTTGTAAGGAGATAGTTGTCATAACATATTGAGTGATACTTCAATTCAAACATTGAAATTTCATTTATAGGATCATTTTATAAATTTAATAAAATAGTAAATGTATATTATAGAACATATTCCAATACAATGCACATGATAGGATTCATTCTTAATAGTATAACTTTCATATGGCTGGTATAAGCATGTGATGTACTAATGTATATCATGGGGGACTATAATATTTGAGACATGTATTGAGACATGTAATTGAAAGGAATTGATTTGTTATGAAAGATGATTATATGAAATTGGAATGAATCATAAATTGAGGACTTACGTTTTTAATTAAATTGATAAAATAAATTGGTTATAAAAATTAATTACACTATTAATCATTATGGTAGGACATACATATGTAATAATAATATTTTCAATTTCCAACTAAATTAAGGAAAGATAGGTAAATCATGTTACACACATAAATAAAATTATTATAATATATATATATGATATAAATCAAATGAATACAAACTATAATCCATTTAAAACCAAAAATTAAAATGAATAACAATGATTTGTAAAGGTGGTAGTCCACATATACACTCAAATGACATTATTGTTCTAAAATGACAAGAATATAATACGGTATATATGATATCATAATTTTTCCAAAATAATTATTTCATCAATTTAATATATAAAAAATAATATAATAATATTATCCATTCATTATATATTGTGATTAGTAAAAAATAATATCTCTTTGTGGAGTTGGAATTTTGTATATATGATTGAGAAATAATTTCACATTCATTTTGACCCAGAAGTGACAGAATAATTATGGGTTTATTATAAATATAATTTTTTGAAATATAAAATATAATAAATTTTATATTTTCTTACAAATGTCATATATTTCTTGGAGGTAAAATAATAATGAGAAATCAAGTGATTTGTAAATGAGATAAAAATAACCTTAAAATAACATGTTTAGATATTTGGATACCCTTCTTGGGGATGGTATTTTTGGAATACTAGAATCCCTATGTTCTAGAAATCTATTTTTAGAAGATTATTTAGTAGTTTATGGTTTATATTTAAGGATCAGTTTCATGTAATTAAAATAAAGTATTATTGGCCTTTTAAAAGTGAGGGGAGGGTAACTATTTGGATTCCAAAAAAGATCTATAATATCATTGTCGTTAAAAAAATTAAAATTCACTTATAATGAAATAATATGAATTGTGTGGTTGAACAAACATAATTAAATGAAATTTATATTTTTTTTATTTTAGAATATATAATATTGAATAACACCGTCATTAATAATTTCTTAACTGAAGAATTGTATCAACTATTTCAATAATAACGTTTTACCAAAATTAACAAAAATGAAAAAATGACATATTAATGTAACATTATTGAAATTTTTATCCAAATTACATTTCAAATGATGAATATAATATTTTTATGAATAATAAATAATTTAATAAAATTTATTTATATTAAAAGTTTTAATGTCAAATTTTTAACTACCCATTTTGTTTGAAATCATTAAAATAATGCAAAATATAGAATTCTAATATAACAATTTAAAAAATTATTAATATGTCCTATATATATTATAAAATCATTTGAATCTATAAATAATTCTTATAATGTTTTATATTAAAATTTAAAAATATATTTATTTTGTTTTTTTAATAATTTATGGAATATCATGTCAGAATTATTTAAGTAGTTAATATCATTACATAATTACTATAAATTATAAAATAATAATTGCATTAAAAAATCTCATTGTTATCAATATAAAAATTAATATTATAGAAAAATATGTTTCCTCTATATTTGTACATAAATGATATATTTAAAAAAAGATATTGAAAATTATTATTTTCCATCACATTAATTAATTTAAAGGTCATATAGAGATAATTATGGAATAATGTGAAATTGTTTCATGAAATGGATGGAAATGGAGAAAATACACTCATCCAATAGCAAAAATTGGTTAAATTATAAATTTTAAATCCTTGTCCCAATGATTTAACAATATTTTAATAGTTTTTCCCTCGCAGATGTGATAAAATGTTTACTATGATTACACTAAGGAATTAAAAAAAATAAAAGGTACTCATTTACATTTTTTTATTCAATAAATTTAATATATTGAATATATTTTTCATTATCAAATTTATATACATAGATTAAATAAATTTAAATTTGTTATGCAAAATGTTGTCATATTTTTTTTGAAAAACACATTCTTTAGAATAATATTCTTTTTATTATTATCCACTCAGAGGAAAAGCATCAGATGAATTTTATAAAATTAATGATTATATAATATTTAAATTTCATTATAATTATATACAAATAGTGATTAGATTAAAATGTCATGATAAAAATACATTTCAGACAAAAAAATTGTTTTTATGAAAATTAATTCATTAACATTATGATGTATTTTATTTTAATTTAAAAATAATTATCACTAAATGATATAATTCTATACATATGTAAACTATTTTCTAATTTATTTTGAAATATTGATACCCATTAACACAATAGAAATACAATAACTATCTTGTTTTAGGAATAATATATTAAGGGTATACCATTGTTCGTTTAATCTTAGTGTCGCGTTGACTGCATGTTATCAACAAAATAAAATTTATAAAAATATGAATATAATTTAAAATCAGATATTATTAAATTAATCACTTATATATATATATATATCATTATGTTAAATTATTTGTAAACTAAAATGATTGGATATCACTTTTATCAATAAAGTAGATTTCATCAAATTTATGATCACATTTGGAAATGCTAAAAAGTGAGTACTTTTTTTACATATATAATTATCTATATCATTTATCATTTCAAACCATTTTTTCCACATAATAATTATCATTCTATCGTAGGTAGACCTCTGAATTCAGTCTATGTGATGAATCAGTTATGTACTTCCTCAAAAGAGTTATATTGAACACATCATTTTCTTGAGAGATGTTCCAAATAATATCCTAGTGATAAGATACCATACCTAC
This sequence comes from Viscum album, assembly GCA_963277665.1. Taxonomy (NCBI): domain Eukaryota; kingdom Viridiplantae; phylum Streptophyta; class Magnoliopsida; order Santalales; family Viscaceae; genus Viscum; species Viscum album. The sequence continues at coordinate 8,588,816 of OY728129.1, forward strand.
AAGATTTAGAATAGTGATGGGGATAATATAGTATGGTCATATCTATAAAATATTATTCAATATCTTAATCATATTTCATGAATAAATTTTATGAATTACCTTTTTGAAAATATCAAATTTTTGATCGTGTAGTTGATTATTTGTATAACATTTTTTCAAATATACATGTACTTGAGGTGATGTTGAGTTGTTCTAAAATTATATTATATTTTCAGTTCTAGCACATGTCTCAATAGATTTATTTCAAAAACATTTTACAAAATAAATTGGAGTTTTAGACATCATTTCATTTAGGGAAACACTATTAGTCATCTAAATACATTAGTGAAATCAGTTTTGAAACTCACAAATATCTATATGTTGATAACATGAAATAGTAAAATCCATAGAAGTTATATCATAATATTAACTAGGATTTTAATGACCCCCTAATAATTTCGTGCATTCCAATGATGGTAAATTGAACAAAAACATAACTTCATACGCATACACTACAAAATACTACACCAAATCCGGAAGCAAACACTTAGATCCCAATAATTTATAATAAAATTTGGTATTCCATTAAACCATACCAAGTAAATTTTAATCATTCTAGAGTCATAGTTGTAAGAATTATGGTCATATTCCATGAAAAATGAAAATTATTTTTCAAATCCAACATAGTGGCTAACAAGGATAATCTCACATGAAGTGTTTATTAGTGGAATTAATCATATAATCCAATTAACCAAGCAGTAATTGTTTTTTATTATTTTTTTATGAAAAAAAAACTATTCTTGGGATTTTTTACAATTTATAAATAATTATAAATACACGATTAATATTATTTTATTCTAAATTTACATGAAATTATAAATTATTTGAGTTATGAATTCAAAATCATAGTCATGAGTTTGTTTTTGGTGTCAGTTATTATTATCTTAATATTTTATTGTTTAATTTTCATAATATTATCAATAAATCACATGATGAATTACTATCATTTACTTTATAAATTGTGAGGTCTACAATTCTTGAGGAAATATAAATTTGACCTCCTACTACAATCAAGATTGATGGAATAGATTTGTCTAGGGTGTGAAATCTTTGAAGGCCTAGACTTTTGTATCCTTTAATACAAAAATACACAAAAATACATTATGAAAATAGTTAACCAATGAAAATATTTATTGGAGTTATAAATAAATTTTTTTAATAGAGTCACGTGAATGTCATTTTGGGAATTCTCCACATCGATTCCTGTAATTCATATATAGAAAACATAAAATAATCACTAATAATGAATTCATGAATATCATTTCACATTTTGTGACTATCCTCCGGCTATCATCACCTTATCGAGGTTATGAGATCGCAATGGTGTGAAATTTGAAGAGATGAATAAGATAAAAGAAATAAACTAAAAATAATTATTATAACAAAATAAATAGAAGAAATAGGGATCCGAGAAAAAAACAATGAAATACTGTAGGAATAATAAAAAACAATAATAAGGTATAGAGTGAATAATAAAATAAATAATTACAAATGAAACAACATAAATATATATATAATGTTAGAACAATAAATAGAAAATAAATAAAAAATATGAAGTGAAAGAATAAATGAAAAAAAATATTTTTATTTGTGTAATAAAATAAGAAAATAATAATTCTTGTGTTTATTTAATAAAAGGAAACTCAAATTAGAATTGAAATAAAAAAATAAAATAAATTTAAATACCAAATATAAAAATTAAGAACAAAATAATTGAGCAGCATCTTCCATCCTCTAATGGGTGAATTCTCTTCCTCATTTTCGATCTCTCCCCCATAGGTTCTTGTGTTTTTTATTTCATATAGAGTGACTGGTAAATCCCTCAGTGGTGGAAAACTCAAATATTTATTGATTTTAATATATCATTAAATTGTCACATGAGACACATTATTTCATAAATTCAAAACACATGATGAAATTGGCTGTAAGAAAATTTGAGTGTGGACTAGGGATACTTTGGGTAAGCATTATGTTATTGTGGTAATGTACATCATAGAAGTTCAACGATGAAAGTGGCACATGTTTATGAGAAGTGGGAAAATGGTGCAGTAGAATACAACAGTAAGCACTACAAAACCCATACACCCTTCATTATGGTAGGAGGATTCTCAATTTTGTTACATGGTGGTAATTTATGGCTTCAAATATGATGGTCGGTGGATCGAGGTCCCCATCAATGATGTACATATTGAGTCGAGATCTTCGGTGGATTAAATATGGTGTATTTATGGTGAGGAAATGGATAGCATATATGTTTTGATTGATGAGAGGGGTGGTGACGAGTAATTTAGTTTGTTTGAGGATGAGTTTTGAGAAGCTGTGGTAAAATTGTTTAATTATGGATAATATCTATTAATTTTTTTTTCTTGCATCGAATCACATTGTTAGTGGGAGAGCACATATAAGCCTTAGATATAGATCACCCATACAGTTAAGTAACTCAATGGATTGATAACCCCCGCCAAATATGGTGGATAAACCTATCACATAGATTTGTTCCTCTATCAACTGTAGCCATATTCCCCTAAGACCATAACATTATGGGTGAAGCTTATCAATGGACCCAGTGGATTTCACACCCATAGGGAATTGTGCACTAGTCTGTTTCCAATGTGTAAGCATGAACATATTGAATGCACTCTCATATGATATATTGGTTTACTTTACACACAATGACATTATATATGTGGCTTGAGGGATTCTTATATGAGGGATACCCCTGGATTAAATTGTATAAAACGTCTAAAAATAAGAGATTCAAATTCATTATACAAAATTCCTCTCAAAATTAAAATTCAAAATATTACCAAATTAAATTATATATATCAATATAACATTATTTTTATCATTAAAATCAATTTTCATGTCATGATCTGTCCACCGGGGCCCATTCCGTGATAAACCCATGCTCTCCATCCATAGGCTAGGTGATGGCGACAAGCACCGAACAGTGTAATTCCTAAAATCTAGGAAGGAATTAACTTTATAACCAGTAATAACATGCAACCAAGTAGACATAATGATATGAAAAAAAGTAATCTGAATAGAAACATGGTCAATACATAAAGTAAAAGGGGCCAGAATACAATCCCAACTAGAAAGTACAAGAAACTGAATGTACATGTAAACTAGAGCAAAAAGGAAGACAGTTGTTGGGTTATCTTCTGAGGTTCCTACCTAAAGGGTAGGTATAGATCGCCTCCCCAACAGTCCACATCTATCCATCTCCTTCATGTACTGACTCTTAATAAGGTCCTCCTCGGGGCACCATCTAGTCCTAGTACCCACAGCCTCGATCAACGTTGTTTGTCGTTTGCACCAAATAAAACAAGATGAAGGTATATAACGTGAAGGGGTGAGTTTAAAGATACTCAGTAGGGACCCTAATACTTTAAAGATCTCACAAAATCCATAAATGATAAACCTCTAAGAATGAAGTCAATTGTCAAGCCTACTTAGGTATGTGACCATACATACACCTAAGTTATCAGGTACACCAATCTCAATCACGAGGAAACACAGGGTGCAACCCAAAAGCCCAAAGATAAACTTCTCCTCAAAGGAAGAAAAACCACAAAGACAATTACCTCACAGGTATTCCACATAGAAGAATACCACCAAGGTATTACCATGACAGAAAGTAACACAGAGGTGTGAAATCAGCTCACACATGGTAGAACATAGGTATAGTAGTAGAGATGATTAGATGTAACTACTGAATCATCTACTCTATTGAGAGGGAGACCCAAACAGGATCTATTGGTGCCGACACACATAAGGTCACTCGATGCTGAACCACACAAGATATATAGGTGATGACCCACACATGATTGCCTGGGGCTGACCCGCATAGGGTCGCTTGGTGCAGACCCACACAAGAACACTAGGTGCTGACCAACACATGATTGCTCAGTGCTGAACCACACATGATCACTATATATTCTTCACATCATAATGAGCTAAAGGGTTCGCACACGATGCTCACATGTCTCTAAGAGGGACTTCTCTACAAGCCACTAATCGATACTCCAAATTCCACAAAGTCCCACGGAGAATTATCTCAATGTTCTGCCATGTCGTAGGGGTCTCAACACAATAGATAGTAAGTCAATCGGACGCCGAGTCTTTGAGTTATTAGCATTTTAGTCCAGGGGGCCCAGTAGAATTATTGCACGATCCAAACCAAACATACCTCAATATTAACAAAAACATTAGTGGGGGTAAACCAAAGGTATCGTCTCACTATAATGTTTTCAGAGCTATTGACCATTTTTCAAATTGATGCATTGTGCCAATGATATGGTCGTTTGAGTGAAAATCACATAGCTAGTCCATGTCTGGTCTGACCCGGTCAGGCTGACCCGGCCTGGGCCAACCCATTCTGTGTTAAACCTGTCCGACCCGGTTCATTGGACCCCATACTGTGGGTGGCTTGGCTTGTTCTATTCAGCCCAACAATCTTGGCAGTCCAGCTGGCTGTGAGGGACATGAAGTTTCCACAGAGGGCCACAGACGTCCACGAGGCCCAAAAAGGCAAAGCAAGGTCGTGAGGGCCACAGAGTAGTGGCGCAGAGGCTGTCGGTCCTAGAGGGTGGCATGTTTCCATGGTGGTAGGCGGTAAGGCCGCGGAGGGCATGAGGCCTTAGGGAGGCTCAATTGTGGGGTTGTCATGGGGCGCGGGATGGCTCGGCCATGGGGAAGCTCGATCGTGGGGGTTTCATGAGGGCACGGTATGGCTCAGCCGAGGGGGGTCTTAGAGGGATGAAGCGGGTCAGAGGGGTGGAGGTTGCGCGGGTAGGATGTGGGGCAGTGTGACTTGGAAGTCGGGCGGCACGCCAGGCTGCGGGGCTGCGCAGCTAGGCTGCGAGGCATCACAACAGGCATCGGGGAGGCATGGAAAGGCCACAGTGCTACACATCAGGCCACAGGAAGCAGGGCACGATGGGGCACAGAGGCCATGGGTGGCGGAGTGGCCCGCTGATAGGGGAGTCTTAGAGAAGGGGGCTGCTGGTGGCGCAGTCGCTGGCGAGGGCAGCCACCGGGCGACGTTGGGGCATGCATCACCTTCATCGCCTTCGTCCCGGTTGATAGTTGTTCTCCTATATCGTGAATAATACATGAATTATCCCAATAAAATTTGAGAGGATGGGCAATTTTTGTTTGGCCCGCACTCTCTGCATTACAGCTGTAGCAAGTGGCTATAATAACTGAATCGAAAGAATATTTAGAATGGTTAAGGGAAATAATTCAAACACCCTCCCTACCTCATTTGATTCATCGAAATAGGTTGTGAGGAAGGATATGAAATTGTTGGGGATAGAAGGACATCAGTGATGTTAGAATTCACTCGATCTTTGGTTCTTGAGGTTGAAGACGTTTTTCATCAATGATAGTCCTGAGGAATAAGTCGATGTCAAATTCAGCGTTCTTCACTGGAATTCTTAGTTTGAGATCTTTCTCCCTATTCTCCATTTTTCTCTATTTTTCCAAGAGTTTTCCCACATTACACCAAAAATGAATTAGCCATATTTATAAAAAAAATTCGCATAATTTTAAATTGTAATAATTAATTAATTTAGTTTGTTTATTAATTAAAGGTAGATGGTATAATTAATCGAGGGGAAGATCGAGAGACTTCCCCTCAATTAAGTGTGAGGTTCAAAGGGGATTAATCTCTGGTGGTCCCCTCCACCATAACCTCTCAACGGATGTTTTAATATTGGTGGTCCCCACCTCCATAACCTCAATGGGAGGTTTAATTATGGTGGTCCCCACCTATGTACATTCACAGTGATATATTAACAGAATAAAAACAGTTACACAATTTTATATTATTTTATTCTCTCTTGAAAAAGTGAAAAACTAACATCCACCCTCGACCTACTATAGTTGAGGTGATGGTCTCCTTAAAATAATACTGGCACTATTATTTGAACGGTGTCCAAAGATTTCAATTCCGAGCACCGGTTCAAAATTTAAATTAACATGCTTGCACGTTTACCAAACGTACTGAAAGAAAAGTTCAGGAATTAATTATGGGAACTCTGGGCCTTGAAAACACGCTTTGTCAATTTTATGGACTCTTAAAATTCTTGTTTAATTGAAAACAATTACATGGAAATTCAGGGTCTTTAAATTCTTACAACATTAGGTAATTGCATCCTCATAAGCCACAACTCAAACTAAGGGGACAAGTAGGGGTACTGAGCACCCATTTGAGCCTCCCGTTCCCATGTTCTCCCTTTGAGGTTCCCGTGCTACCAAAAAATGTGTACCATAAGTATCAACCATGCACAAAGTACCCTCTTATATAGATCATCAATACTTACTGGAACATCCGTAAATGTCTCCCCATCATCGATTTCCAGCTTTCCATGGTCGATGATTTGAGAAGGGTCGTTCACATATCTCCTTATGTGGGATATGTGGAAGACGTCATTCCCTCGGAGGAACTGAGGTGGAAGGGCTCAGAGGTACGCCACCTAACCAACTCTACTGAGGACCTGAAAAGTTCTGATTAACCTTAGAGATAACTTTCCTCCTCATCCAAATCTCCACAAAACTCGTCGTGGTGGGAACTGTTGAAAGACATGATCACCATACTCAAACTATAGTGGTCTCTATCTCATGTCGACATAATACGTTTTCCTACTCTATGCAGTCTTCATCCGCTCCTAGATGATCTGCACTTTCTTTGTGGTAACCTGAACCATCTCAGGTCCCACTAGGGTTGACTTCCATGGGTCAGTCTAGTAGAAAGGTGATATGTAAGGATGCCCATACAAAGCCTCAAAAGGTGTCATCCCAATTGTGGAGTGATAGATTTTTTTTATGAAAACTCCACTAATGGCAATTTATCATCCCATATGTGACTGAAGTCAAGGACACAATCACATAGAATATCCTCAAGGGTATGAATGGTCCGCTCAGTCTAGCCATCCATCTGAGGATGGAAGTGGATGCTCAGATGAATCTGTGTCCCAAAATCCTCCTACAACCCCTTCCATAGCTAGTATGTAAAATTCAGATCCCAATCAAAGACAATAGTTGTGGTTAATCCACGTAGTCACACAATCTCTTTCACATAGTGGAACCCCTAGCTCTCTATAAAACCATGTCTCAGATCTGTAGGAAGTGGAACGACTTGGTGAGTCGGTCGATGATCACCCAGATCTAGTCATGACCATTGTATGTACGTGGAAGTACTATAAAAAATTCCATGGATATCCATCCCACTTCAACTCGGGAACCTCTAATGGCTGAACCAAGAGTTCTAGTACTTGATGCTCTGCCTTCACTTGCTGACAAGTGAGGCATCGAGAGACAAACTCTGCAACTAATTTCTTCATTCCCGACCACTAGTGATGTCATTGGAGATCCTAGTCAATCTTCGCCACTCCTGGATATATAGCTAGAGTGGATGTGGGGAACTCTCTCAACACATCATCTTGAATTGATATTGGTACCATGGTACATCCAATGAAAATGATTATGTTCTCCCTACCATCAGAAAATCAATCAGGTGCATGTTCTGTAGATATATAACCACGTCGTGTGGAGCAATCAGTGTCCCCACGCTGTGCCACCATAACTCACTGATGAAGTGGGGGAGTGATGATAAATGATTGAAGAAAATATCCTCCATCTCTATCCACAATGGATATCTGAAAAGTGGCCAACTTTTCCATTGCCTCACCTAGATGATGTATACCAGACCTCTTTCTGAGTGCATCTGCTACAAAATTCCCCTTCCAAAGAGTATTAAATATCTTGAAGTCATAGTCCTAAATGAACTCAATGCAACGTTGTTGTCTTGGGTTCAGGGCATTTTGAGAGAAGGTATACCTGATAATCCTCTGATATGAGTAGACTGTAAAACATTATCCCATAAGATAGTGTCCCCACATCTTCATGGAGAAGAAAACTCCTGCTAACTCCAGGCCATGGGTAGCATAGTTCTGCTCATACTATCATAGTTGTCAAAAAAACATATGTGATCACTACTTTCTCATGCATGAGGATGCATCCATGCCTGGTCACTGATGTGTCATAGTATACTACGTACCCTACATCCTCCTCTAGAAGTCTCAAGATGGGTGCACAAGTCAGCCTCTGCCTCTACTCTTGAAAACACTGTTGGTATCTATCCGAGCACACGAAGGGTTTCCCCTTCTTCCTCAAGGCTAATAGTGGGGCTGCAACTCTAGATAAATTGGGCACAAAATTATGTTAGTATCCATACAAACCCAAGAAACTTTGTACGTATATCACACCTTTGGGTGGGTCTCAAGAAACTACCGCCTCAATATTAACTGAATCCACTACAACTCTAGCCTCTAATATGACATGTCCTATAATGTGATCCTTCCAGATCTATAACTGGAATTTAGAGATCTTACCATAAATATGGGACTCTAAGAGTTTGTCCAGAACTATCTTAAAATAATAGACATGCTCCTCCTCAGTAGCTGAGTAGATCAGAATGTATTCGATGAAGACTACTACAATGTGATCATGGTATGGAAGAAATAACCTATGCATGAGTCCCAAGAACATTGATGGAGGGTTGTTTACACCGAATGACATAACCATGAACTTCTAATGTCCTTACCAACATTTGATGGACGTCTTATGGACATCATCATCTCACACTCTTATCTGGTGATATCCAGATCTAATGTCGATAATCGAGAACCATTGTGCTCCCTTCAGCAGATCAAATAGGTCATCAATCATTGGAAGTGGGTACTTGTTCATCACTACCACCTTGTTCAGGAACCAATAGTTTACAAAAAGTCTGAAGCTCCCATCCACCTTCTTGGCGAACAAAATCGGGGCTGCGCAAGTGGAAACACAAGGGAGAATGAACCCTTTCACCTATAAGTCCTCTATCTGTACTCGTAGCTCACGAAGCTCCGCGAGAGCCATCCAATATGATAGTTTATATATTTGTGTCGTTCCAGGGTGTAAGTCAATGTAAAATTCCACCTCTCTACAAGGAGTTAGACTCGAAACATCATTCGGGAAGTCATCTTCATACTAATCCACAACTACAGGATAGCTCAGAATCTCCACATAAATCGCTCTGAGGGTATGGTTAGCCAACCGATTAGTGATCGACTACTCTCTCCTTTGGGTAAGTCCATCCTGTGTTTCAAGGGCTCACTTCTTGCAGGTGATGGTAGACCTGGTCTCATATGTGCAGAAAAACCGCTCATTGTACCAAATATAGCCAATATTAGCATGCACTGTAGTTAACCAGTCCATACACAAGATGACATTTTATGACCTCGAAACCACTACTAGGAGATCCCAGCCGAAGCTCTCCACTCCTAGAGTAAGATTTCACTGCTATAACCAATATGTAATCATTGAATCAGATCACATAGGATTCTCTAGCCGTAATGATCGAGCCAATTACTCCGTCGAGATCTCCATGCTCCGAACGTGGGTAGTTAATATAAAATAATCATAGGAACATATATCTATATGTATTGAAGATAAGGTAGAGTACACACAGATCGTACCACGTTAAACTCTAGAGTTCCTTGTTTGTTGATCTCAGCTACCTGGAGCTGAGCTAGCCCATATTCTCCTGCTACATGTTGGTGGGGTGGACATACTAGTTTTGGTGGAAGTGTCATCTCGAACCGTCACCCACCACTAGCTGCACAGACAGATCCACTACCATGTCCGCCTACTCCCTATGGACCGCCTCGATCGAACTTATGCCTATGCCTGGGCGGTCCCTCGATGGTCCACTAATCATCCATATGATGGGTCGGAATGTCACGAGCCATCTGACCCTGCCCGCCGCATGTGTAACATTTCCTGCTCTTTGCATGACTATCTCTGCCTCGGGTGTCCCACACAACAGATCCTGAATGATGCGGTCGTCCATCTGAAGGTTTGTTCATATTGGAACTCTGTGTCATCTGTATTCTGCCAACTGCAAAAGAAACTGCTACGTAATGACCAGTAGTGTTTCTTGCTATTTGTGACTGCACATCAAATAAACTCTCCACAAGGAGGGATCTCTCTAACTCCCCCGACTTCGTAGAGATGGTATGTGAGATCATCGAAGCCATGATCTCCAGCCTGAGTCCCTAGTCGAAGGCTAAGCCCTAAAGAATGGGTTCCGCACCATATATGTGAAGTAGTGTGAGAGGACAATGAACCTTGCTGACTATTGAGCCACTGTCATGCTGCCCTGCTGGAGGTGAAGTATCTCACGTATGTGCATTGCGCGAAGAGTCGATGGGACAATCTCTACCCGAAACAGGCTCTCGATGTCTGCCCAGAGAAGCATCACCACGTCGTGATCTTGGATCATCAAGCTCCACCATCTTCATGTCGATTTATGTAGATGGATGGTGGTAAGGATCACAATTTGATCTGCCAGTGTCCCTACCAGTCGGAAAACTCTCACAATGACCTCCATCCAATGCTCAACCGCCTGTAGGTCCGTCTCTCCACTGAACATGGGTGGCCTCTAGCGCTGTAACTTGTGAAACACGCTCAAGAGGCTTGCACCTACCACTACTACAGCTGGTGGAATTAGTGTCCTAACAGGTAATTGTACATCTGGTTCCCCCGCTAGAGCCTCTACTAGAAGAGGGACATGTATCGAGGCCTCGTCGCTCGGTGGGCAATCGGTGCGTACAACACTCGGAACCCTAGCTGGCTGTCTGGATGGAGGCCTCCTGAAATGAAACAGGTGCGCCATGGTCAATAAGTTATACCTCGTGAGCTTAAAAAAAGAGTTCACAAGGATGACTCTTGAAAACACACATGCAATCAATTTTTTTCCACTAAGTCAGAAATCCCAAGTCAGGGTCCTGTTGTATGGATATGTCGCCTGCCGCACCAACACCTGATTTCATAAACTGATAACCACTATCTACACTTATCATTATTTACATTAAAAATAATTATTATATGATTAGTTTCTATGGTATAATACACTCCTCTATAACTAATTGGTCACGACCTGTCCCCCGGGGCCCATTCCATGACTACACCATGCCCGCCTTCCATAGGCCAGGGGCTGGTGACTAGCACCGAAAGGTGTAATTACCTATAATTGTGATTTCATTGCATTTATAAAATGTAACCACACCCAACCAAGAAAACATCAATATAAGATCATAAGTAAACTTAATAGTAAATAGAGTGAGTAAAGTATGTAAAAGGGGCTAGAATACAAGCCCAGCAGGAAAGTACAAGAAACTGAAAGTACAAGTAAACTGGAAGAAAAAATGAAGATAGTTGTTGGGTCATTCTTAGAGGTTCCTGCCTGTAGGGTAGGTACAAATCACCTCCTTAGCACTCCACGTCCATCAGTCGCCTTTGTGTACCAACTCGTCCTAAGGTCCTATTCTAGGCACCTTCTTGTCCTGGTACCCTCAATCTCAATAAACGATGTCTATCATCTACACAAAACACAATAAGGTGCGGGAATAGCTCGCACATTGGTGATTATAATGATACTTAGTAGGGACCCTGTAAAGACCTGTAAATTTCATGGAAATTTATTTCTTAATTTTCTTTGAAATTTTACAAGTGCGTAGTTTCTGATGGCACCCGATTCTGATGCCCAGTGTGCCCATAAACATTTTCCAAAAATTTGGCTTGGGTACGTTCAGTGAACGGACGAGCAGGTTTTTATAACTTTTGAACCAGTGCCCGGAATGGAATTCTGAGGGCACCGTTGGAATTTCAATGCTGCTAATTTCTTAGAAATGCCTCTTCCGGAGTTGTGTTTGCTCGGGTGTGGTTTCTAATTTTCTGTCTTAAAGTTAAGAAATAAAATAATTGTACGACAAACTTTATTTTATTTCACTTAAGCCACTTCGAAGCCACTTGAAGCCACTTAAAAGTGGCTCAAGATGAGTTGATCCGGAATGGATGATATCCAAAAATATCCTACCCTCTTGGTAGGGTATTTGTGAGGTGGGGCCCGCACGAGCCCCACTGTTTCTTTTCCGCTATGTAACGCACCCGCGAAAACCCATCATTATGAAAGTCAACTGATGCGTTTTCTTAAATTCTTAATGCACCATTTAATTGGGAGGTTTTATTCGTGAATTAAATGGGCAGTTTCTTTCGTTGAATTAATTCTACGAATTAATGGGTCGTTACTTATCCCTTTTTCGTTTGTTGGCGTAATAATAAAATAAGACCAACACTAACTTTTGGAGGATTACACATTGATAGACTTTTGACAGAAGTTCTTGTGCCTTCACCCTTCTTCGTGAAGAACGCGAAGAACGCCGGCCTCCGACGAAGAACGCCGAACCCGCAGAAATCAACGACGCGACGCCGTGTGCCGCAACACCGACGTTTCCTCTCCCGCGACATTTTTCTGCGACGTTCCTTCCTCCGCAACAAAAACTTTTGATCACCCGTTGAGGTGAGAGTTTCAGATTTCTTTTAAAATTCCTTTGTGGTTTTTAACTCAAGAAATATTTTATTATTAAAAATTAAATCTGTTGTTTCTTGGACCTCGGAGTTCGTTGATGCAACACTGGATACCGCGACAACGCGACGATCCCCTCCTTCCACGACAATCAAATCCGCGAAGAACCTGCGTGTGACGACTTTGCGAGGTAGGGGTTATTGTGAATATTTTATATTCTCGTGAACGTTTCTTTAAAATTAAAGAACCGAATTCATATGACCAATTTTAATTTATTAATTTTTTTTTCATGTGTTGAATAAATCTCCCGTTGTTATTACCTAACGCGGAGGGTGCGGTCCAAACGAACATGGCTGAAAACCCTCTGCCGCTCTTCGTGATTGTGCGGATTTGGCGGGCGACGAAAAAACGTGACGCAAGGGTGATTTGACAATCCCGCAGTGAAGAAAGGAACTCAGGAGGAACAACGGCGCAGATGAGAAGGAAAATGGACCACCGGGGCAACTCTGGTGGCCCGCAGAAGCGGCCGGTGGCGTGGGTCGCCGGTGCGGCGGCACCGACAGACGGAGGCGGCGGCGCCCCGGCTGGCTGCCGGACAGAGCCGCCGCGGCGCGGCCGCGCGGGTCCGGCTCGCCCGCATGGGACACGGCGACATGCCTCGTCCATTTGATCCAGCGCGGCCCCACGCGAGGTCGCAGCTTCCTCCAACCCACGGGGGAAGCGCCCCACGGCACCCCGGCTGCTCGGCCGCTCGGCCGCGCCGAGCCGGGCCGGTTCGACCGGCCGGGCCACGCCCTGGCCAGACCGGACCTGGTCCAGCCGGGACGGACCGGGTCAGGTCGACCCGGTTCGGCCAACCCAGGGGGGGTCGGGCCGGGTCGGCCCGGGCCCTGACCCCCCTTCTTCGGACCCTTTTTGGTCTTTTGCCCGTAACTTGAGCTACGGGCCTCCGAACGACGCGCCGTAAGTGGAAACACGATCCTTGGATCGAGAAGATTGATTTCGTATTTCACAATCAAGGTTTCAGAATACTGTGGGTTCGACCGGGTTGGTTTGTACACGAAACCAACTGGGCCCTTGGAGCTGAAATACTCATATCATGAGCTTCAGACGTCCGATTGACCTGCCGTCGACTTCGTTGAATTCCTCTAAGTGAGACGGATCTTTTAGCATACTCCGGCCAAGGTTTGGATGCAGGTGGAGTACGGTCGGGTTGGTTTTCCCTCAAAAACCAACTGGGCCCCTGGGACGAAAACGCCAATATCTCTCAGACTGGGCGTCCGATTGACGCGCCGTCTACGACGTTGAGTTCATGTTGACGATATGGAACGTTTGGATACATCAACTTCGGACTTTGTGTCAGTTGATATATCAGCCTCTTGGCTCATGGAGCGGACTCTCCTAAACGAGCTTGCTATGGGTGGGAACCCTAGAGCTGGCTTTGACTGCTACTTCGACAGTGACGACTGTGCAGAGATCCTCAGTGGACTGCGACGACGACTGTGCAGAGATCCTCAGTGGACTGCGACGATGAATGTGCAGAGATCCTCAGTGGACTGCGACGACTAGAGCACTCAACACTCCCTTGTGGGTCAGTGCTACAGGTCCTGTGTGGGCCTGATCCTGTGTGGGTCTGATCCTGTGTGGGTCAACGCTCAGCGGTTCTGTGTGAGCCAGGGCCTACAGGTCCTGTGTGGGCCCGATCCTGTGTGGGTCATTGCGGGGGTCAGTTACCTATCGATCATTTGTGGGTCCGATGACTTAAATGGATCAGTGATCATATTTATCGTCATTCGAAGATGTATACCTATGTGAGCTAAATCATTTTTACTCTCCTTTGTGGATTGTGTTGAGCTATCCTATGTGGATTTACTATTTACTCTCCTTTGTGGATTGTGTTGAGCTATCCTATCTGGATTACTATTTACTATCCTTTGTGGATTTTGTTGTGCTATCCTATGTGGGTATACGTTTGTATTCCTGTGTGGACTGGGTTGTGCTTGGGCTCGGACGTTGGAGCCGAACGGGAATCGATGACTTAGGTATATGTATGGCCATATACCTAAGCTGTGTCAGATGTTACTTCGTGATTGTATATTTCCTTTTTGGATTACCCTTTGTGGATTTCGGGAGACCTTCGGGGGTCTCGGGGTCCCTAATGAGTTGCTTATACTCACCCCTGCACGGGCTATGCCCGCACCACATTGTGTTGGTTGCAGACGACAGGCAGCGCTGATCGTGGTGGAGGCTTGTGGAGCAGGACGGTACTTGGAGGTGGACCATTGGGCAGGATGTACTCGGAGCGGTCAAGTGGACCCGAGGAGCAGTGGAGGCTATCTGTACCCACCCTTTAGGTGGGACTTCCAGAGGATGGCTCGACGCTGTGGCTTTTCTTTTCAGTTGCTGTTTTTCCCTTTCAGTTGTACTTTACAGTTGGGCTTGTATTTCCGGCCCCTTTTACTTTCAGCACAGTTTGTTACAGTTTTTACTTAGTGTCTACATTTCCGCTTGCTTACTCTATGGTTCTTGTTTACTTTTCAAAGGAAATGCCTTCACTTTTTACTGGGATTTACGCCTTCGTGCTAGTCGCCAGCCCCTGGCCTATGGAAGGCGGGCTTGCGGTAGTCACGACACGGGCCCCGAGGACGGGTCATGACAAATTGGTATCAGAGGTGGTCGGTTCTACCGCAGACTCTGATCTTTCTTCTATGTGATGCAATAGTGTTTAGTGTATAGGGTGTGGTTATCAGTCCAATGAGTACAGTGTTGGTGTGGTGGTCGACGTATCTGTACACCAGGACCCAGACTTCTGATTTCCGACTTAATACACGAAAACATTGACTGCATGTGTGTTTCATGTTTTCTTTGTGATTACTTGTGTCAGCTCACCAGTTATACTGTTCTGACTGTGGCGCACTTGTTTCCTTTTCAGGATGGCCCCATGATGGCAGCCAGCTAGGGTTCCGAGAGTAGAGCGCGACGACACCCCGCCGAGCGACGAGGCATCGGTATAGGGCTTGTTGATAGCAGAGGCACCGACTGTACCTTTACCCTCCAATCCCTTGATGCTTCCATTACTGACTGCTGACGATGCACGTCACCTCGGAGCACTGCACGAGTAACTGCGCCAACGACCACCTAGGTTTCATGGGGAGATGGACCCCCAGGAAGTCGAGGAATGGCTGGAGGCGGTCATCCGAGTTTTCAGGCTAGTGAGGACACTAGCAGACCTCATGGTGATCCTCGAGGCGAGCCTACTGCACGCAGCAGTGGGACGATGGTG
This sequence comes from Viscum album, assembly GCA_963277665.1. Taxonomy (NCBI): domain Eukaryota; kingdom Viridiplantae; phylum Streptophyta; class Magnoliopsida; order Santalales; family Viscaceae; genus Viscum; species Viscum album. The sequence continues at coordinate 8,604,556 of OY728129.1, forward strand.
GAGCTTGATGCTCCAGGTACACGATGAGGCGTCTTTTCTCTGGATGTACTATGAGAGCCTTTTCCGCTCAGAGTTCGTCCCAGCCTCCCTCCCTGCGGTACGCATCCAAGAGCTTCTTCAGCTACGGCAGGGCAGCTTGACAGTCGCCCATTACGCGGCGGGGTTCACCGATCTTTCTCGCTACTGGACCGATATGGTACGAGACCCCTTCTTCCGGGCCCAGACCTTCGAGCAGGGATTGAGACACGAGATCAGGGAATCGCTGATCTCCCTCAGCATCCCATCCCAGGTAGTAGTACTGGAGTGAGCCCTTATGATCGAGAGATTTCTGGATGAGTCTACTTCAGCAGTGAGACCTACCGCAGGGCGGCAGGTAGCGGAGTCTTCGGCAGTAGGTAGCCGACGGATGACTCAGAGTTCCAGACAGACCATACCCTCTCATAGAAAACCTTAGGACACTATCTCAGCAGTGCGGAGCACACAACGCAGAGCCAGTCTTCCGAGAGGCAGGCAGTGCTACTCGTGCGGCGGGCAGGGCCACATGGCTCGTGACTGCCTGACCCGCCGTACAAGGGAGAAACAAACGGTGGAGGGGCCACCCAGGCAGAGGTAGACGGTCGACCATGGCGGTCCATAGGGAGGAGGCGGACGAGGCAGAGGAGCTGGCCGATCAGCAGGTGGTGGGCGATTCTTTGAGGCTCTGCCACCACCACCACTAGGAAGTCCGCCCCGACCACAGGGAGCTGGCGGGCAGAGACAGGCACAGCTCCAGGTAGCGGAGGCCTATGACCACGACATGCCAGTGGTGATTCAAGATACGATCTATGTCTATTATACCCTTGCTGCAGTTCTTATAGACACAGGAGCGAGTCACTCTTTCATAGCCGCTGCCCTTGTTCGGAGTTCGGAGATTCCGACAGAGCCTTTGGCTCGATCCTTACGGCTAGAGACTCCTATGGGAGCAGACTCAACGATTACGCACTGGTGCCGGCAGTGTGAGCTTACTCTAGGAGGCGATAGCTTCGGCTGAGATCTTCTTTTAGCGGCGTAGAGGCCTTACGACGTCATCTTGGGCATGGATTGGTTATCTACAGTCCATGCACAGATTGACTACGTTAGGCGCACTGTGCGATGTGTGCGCACCTACGGGAGCAGTTTCACCTTCACCAGCGAGAAGGGAGCCTTCGAAGCATAGGATTTTATTCTGTAGAGGAGAAGACATCCCATCACTTATCAGTTGGCCAGTCTCATCCTAGGAGCAGTGGACGTGCGGAGTCCTAGTTTTCCTGCAGTGGTGGATCAGTACGCGGACGTCTTTCCTGATGACGTTCCAGGGATACCTCCTCACAGAGAGGTAGACTTTTATATTGATCTATACCCCAGGACAGCCCCGATATCCACTCCAGCGTATCAGATGGCCCCCGTTGAGCTTCGAGACCTACAGGTATAGTGGTAGGACTTTCAGGGCAAGGGGTTCATCCGACCCAGTGTTTCACCCTGGGCTTCCCCGATTTTGTTCGCCAAGAAGGCGGACGGGAGCTTGCGATTGTGTGTCGACTATCATCGCCTGAACCAGGTGACAGTGAGAAATAAGTATCCGCTACCAAGGATTGATGACCTCTTCGATCAGAACAAGGGAGCACGATGGTTCTCGAAGATAGACCTCAGGTCAGGCTATCATCATCTCAGAGTTGAAGACGAGGATGTGCAGAAGATGTCCTTCAGGTGTCGGTATCGCCACTATGAGTTCTTGGTTATTCCTTTCAGTGTAACCAATGCCCCAACATTGTTCATGAGCCTCGTGAACAGTATCTTCCAGCCATACCTTGATCGATTTGTCGTGGTCTTCATCGACGACATTTTGGTGTACTTGACCACGGAGGAGGAGCACGCCTACCACTTGCGGGTTGTACTAGACACACTCTGAGAGCAACAGCTTTATGGCAATCTCTCGAAGTGCCAGTTCTGGTTACGTGAGTTCCACTTCTTGGGGCACGTCATTTCTGAGGTGGGAGTTGCAGTGGATCCCGCGATGATCGAGGAAGTGCTAGCTTGGGAGCCACCTAGGAGCGTGACGGAGGTGCGGAGTTTCATGGGCCTAGCCGGATACTATCGGAGATTTGTGCCAGACTTCTCTAGAGTTACGGCACCAATCTCAGCATTGACGAAGAATGGGAAACCCTTTGTGTGGTCAGACAGATGTCAACAGAGCTTTCAGGAGCTGAGACAGAGATTGACCAGTGCACCTATCTTGAGGTTCCCTGAGGAGGGAGTTGGATACGTAGTCTACTGCGATGCATCAGGGACCGAACTCGGATGTGTCCTGATGTAGGAGTGGGCCGGGGTTGCCTATGGATTACGTCAGTTGAGGCTGTATGAGCAGAACTACGCTACCCATGACCCGGAGTTAGCAGCAGTGGTCTTCGCTCTGAAGACATGGCGGTGCTATCTGATGGGCGAGTGCTTTACAGTCTTTTCTGACCACCAGAGTCTCAGGTACATCTTCTCTCAGAAGGATCTGAACCTGAGACAACAACGATGACTCGAGTTCCTCCAGGACTATGACTTTGAGATAGTCTATACTCCTGGGAAGGTAAATGTGGTAGCTGATGCCCTCAGCAGGAGGACGGGCATCCAGCTACTTGAGGAGGTGGCAGAGAAGCTAGCCGCATTTCAGATATCCTTTGTGGATAGGGACGGAGCAGCCTTCCTACAGTCTCTCACAGTCTCTCCTCCACTTCTACAGCAGGTCAGAGAGGCACAACATGGCGACGCTGACTATGAGACATGACGTGCACAGATATCCTCCGGATAGGCACCTGATGGTTTCTCCCTTGGAGCAGAGCACGATGTCCTTTTCAGAGGACGTACCTTGGTGCCAGTTTCTTTACGAGAGGAGGTTCTAAGAGAGTTTCATACTTCTCCTTTGGTGGTATATCCTGGAGTTGCAAAGATGTACCAGGACCTCAGACGACAACACTAGTCGCCGAACATGAAGAAGGTTGTGGCAGAGTTCGTTTCAAGATACCTCACCTGCAAACAGGTGAAGGTAGAGCATCAAGTACCAGAAGCCTTGGTACAACCCGTGGAGGTCCCGTAGAGGAAGTGGGACTGGATATCTATGGACTTCATGACTGGACTTCCACGCACTTCCAGAGGTCACGACTCTATTTGGGTGATTGTTGACCGACTCACCAAGTCGACACACTTCTTACCCATCAGAGAGCAGGGCTCAGTGGAGAGCTTGGTGCGTCTCTACGTTCAAGAGATTTTACGTCTTCATGGTGTGACATTGTCTATCGTCTCCGATCGGGATGCTCGTTTTACTTCCCAGCTTTGGAAGGGGTTGCAGGAGGCGTTCGGGACGCAGCTACGTCTGAGCACCGCCTTTCACCCTCAGACGGATGGTCAGACTGAGAGGACCATTCAGACTCTCGAGGACATGCTCCGCGCATGTGTCTTCAACTTTGTTCGCAGCTGGGATGACCACCTACCCTTGATGGATTTCACATACAACAACAGCTACCACTCCACTATCGGGATGGCACCATATGAGGCGGTGTACGGCAGACCTTGCAGATCTCCTTTGTGCTGGACAGACCTTGAGGAGTCAGCACATGTGGGACCAGAGATGGTCCGGGCCACGACAGAGAAGGTCCAGGTCATCCAGGAGCGGATGAGGACAGCACAGAGCCGGCAGAAGTCTTATGATGACAGGAGGTGGAGGCCACTATAGTTCGAGGATGGTGGCCACGTCTTCTTGTGTGTCTCACCTCGACGAGGTTTGCAGAGATTTGGCCGAGGTGGCAAGTTGTCTCCACGCTTCATCGGAACTTTCCAGGTCCTCAGCAGGATTGGCGAGGTGGCTTATCGCCTGGCTCTACCACCTCAGTTGCACCGAGTGCACGACTTCTTCCACGTATCTCACCTGAGGAGATACATGCACGACCCGACACACATCATTGACCATGGGGAGCTAGACGTGGATGATGGGGCGACTTTTGTGGAAGTCCCAGTAGAGATCGAGGATCGACATGAGCGAGTCCTACGTGGAAGATCGATTCCTCTAGTTCACATCAGATGACAGCACGGGATCCTCCAGGAGAGCACTTGGGAGCGGGAGGCTCAGATGCGTGCTCAATACCCACATTTGTTTCCCTAGTTTATGATGTATCTTTATGGGGACGTAAAGCCCTGAGGTGGGAGTAATGTAAAGACCCATAAATTTCATGGAAATTTATTTCTTAATTTTCTTTGGAATTTTACAAGAGTGCAGTTTATTACAGCACCTGATTTCGAGGCCCGGTGTGCCCAGAATCATTTTCCCAAAGTTTGGCTCGGGTACGTTCAGTGAACGGACAAGCGGGTTTTTCTAACTTTTGAACCAGTGCCCGGAATGGAACTCTGAGGGCACCGATGGAATCACAGCGCCGGTAATTACTTAGAAACGCCTCTTCTAGAGTTTCGTTTGCTCGGGTGTGGTTTCTAATTTTCGTGCTTAATGTTAAGAAATAAAATAATTGTACGACAAACAATATTTTATTTCACTTAAGCCACATAGAATCCATTTAAAGCCACTAAAAATATTCTTAAGCTGAGTTGATCCAGATAAGATGCTATCCAAAAATATCCTACCCTCTTGGTAGGATATTTGTGAGGTGGGGGCCGCACGAGCCCCACCTTTTCTTTTCCGCTAAGTAATGCACCCGCGAAAACCCATCATTATGAAAGTCAACTGACGTGTTTTCTTAAATTCTTAATGCACCATTTAATTGGGCAGTTTTATTCGTGAATTAAATGTGCAGTTTATTTTGTTGAATTAATTCTATGAATTAATGGGTCGTTACATACCTCTTTTTCATTTTTTGGCGTAATAATAAAATAAGACCAACACCAAATTTTGGAGGATTACACGATGAGAGACTGTTGACAGAAGTTCTTGTGCCTTCACCCTTCTTCGCAAAAAACGCGAAGAACGCGAAAAACGCGAAGAACGCCGGCCTCCGACGAAGAACACCAAACCCGCAGAAATCGACGACATGACGCAGTGTGTCGCAACACTGACCTTTCCTCTCCCGCGACGTTCTTCTACGACGTTCCTCCCTCCGCGACAAAAACCTTCGATCACCCGTTGAGGTGAGAGTTTCAGATTTCTTTTAAAATTCCTTTGTGGTTTTTAACTCAAGAAAGATTTAATTATTAAAAATTAAATCTGTTGTTTCTTGGACCTCAGAGTTCCTCGACGCAACGCCGTATACCGCGACGACGCGACGATCCCCTCCTACCGCGACAATCAAATCAGCGAAGAACCCGCGTGCGACGACTTGGCGAGGTTGGAGTTGTTGTGAATAATTTATATTCCCGTTAAAGTTTCTTTAAAATTAAAGAACCGGATTCATATGAACAATTTTAATTTATTAAAATTTTTGTTTCATGTGTTGAATAATTCTCCCGTTGTTATTAACTAACGCGGAGGGTGCGGGCCAAACGAACACGGACCGACAAACCTCCGTCGTTCTTCGTGATTGTGATGATTTGGCGGGCGACGAAAAAACGTGAAGCAAGGGAGATTTGACGACCCTGTAGTGAAGAACGGAACCCGAGAGGAACAATGGCATAGTCGAGAAGGAAAACGGACCACCAGAGCAACTCCGGTGGCCCGTGGAAGCGGCCGGCGGTGGCCAGCGGACCCGCGACCGCGCGGGTCCGGCTCGCCCGCACAGGACGCGGCGACATGCTATGTCCGTTTGATCCAGCGCAGCCCCACGCGAGGCCGTGGCTTCCTCCAACCCGTGTGGGCAGCGCCCCGCGGCACCCCGGCTTCTTGGCCGCTCGGCCGAGCCGAGCCAGGCCGGTATGACCGGCCGGGCCGCGCCCTTGCCGGACAGGACCTGGTCTAGTTGGGTCGGACTGGGTCAGGTCGGACTGGGACGGGTCGGAACAGTTCAGGTCGGACCGGGTCGGTCGACCCGGTTCGGCCAACCCAGGGGGTCGGGCCGGGTCGACCTAGGCCCAGACCCCCCGTCTTCGGACCGTTTTCGGTCTTTTTCCCGTAACTCGAGCTACGAGCCTCCGAACGACGCGCCGTCAGTGGAAACACGATCCATGGATCGAGACGGTCGTTGCGGTATATCGCACTCAAGGTTTCGGAATACTTTGGGTTCGTCCAGGTTGGTTCGTACACGAAAACAACCGGGCCCCCGGAGCAGAAACGCTCGTATCTTGAGCTTCGGACGTCTGATTGACGTGCTGTCGACTTCGTTGAATTCCTCTAAGTGAGATGGATCTTTTGGAATACTCCGCCTGAGGTTTGGACGTAGGTGGAGTACGGTCGGGTTGGTTTTTCCTCAAAAACCAACCGGGCCCCTAGGACGAAAAAGCCAATATCTCTCAGACCGGGCGTCCGATTGACGTGCCGTCTGAGACGTTGAGTTCCTATTGACGATACGGAACTTTTGGATACATCATCTTCGGACATTGTGTCAGTTTATGTATCAGCCTCTCGGCTCGTGTAGCGGACCCTCTCGAACGAGCTTGTTGTGTGCGGGAACCCTAGAGCTGGCTGCGACTGCTACTTCGACAGCGACGACTATGCAGAGATCCTCAGTGGACTGCGTCGACGACTGTGCAGAGATCCTAAGTGGACTGCGACGACGACTGTGCAGAGATCCTCAGTGGACTGCGATGACTATATCACTCAGCGATCCCTTGAGGGTCAGTGCTACAGGTCCTGTGTGGGCCCGATCCTGTGTGGGTCCGATCCTGTGTGGGTCAGCGCTCAGCGGTTCTATGTGAGCCAGCGTCTACAGGTCATGTGTGGGCCCGATCCTGTGTGGGTCATCGCTCGGGTTAGTTACATATCGATCCTTTGTGGGTCCGATGACTTAGATGGATCAGTGTTCATATTTATCACCATTCGAAGATGTATACCTGTGTGAGCGGAATCCTGTTTACTCTCCTTTGTGGATTGTGTTGAGCTATCCTGTGTGTATTTACTGTTTACTCTCCTTTGTGGATTGTGTTGAGCTATCCTATTTGGATTACTGTTTACTCTCCTTTGTGGATTGTGTTGTGCTATCCTGTGTGGGTATACGTTTGTTTTCCATTTTGGACTGGGTTGTGCTTCGGCTCGGACGTTGGAGCCGAACGAGTATCGATGACTTAGGTATATGTATGGGCATATACCTAAGCCATGTCGGATGTTACTTCGTGATTGTATCTTTCCTTTGTGGGTTACCCTTTGTGGATTTCGGGAGACCATCGGGGGTATCGTGGTCCCTACTGAGTAGCTTATACTCACCCCTGCACGGGCTATGCCCGCACTACATTGTGTTGGTTGCAGACGACGGACAACGCTGATCGTGGTGGAGGCTTGCGGAGCAGGACGGTACCTGGAGGTGGACCACTGGGCGGGATGTACTCAGAGCAGTCAGGTGGACCCGAGGAGCAGTGGAGGTTATCTGTACCCACCCTTCAGGTGGGACTTCCAGAGGACGACTCGACGCTGAAGCTTTTCCTTTCAGTTGTTGTTTTTCTCTTTCAGTTGTACTTTACACTTGGGCTTGTATTTCCGGCCCCTTTTACTTTCAGCACAGCTTGTTATAGTTTTTAATTAGTGTTTACTTTTCCGCTTGCTTACTCTGTGGTTCTTGTTTACTTTTCAAAGGCAATGCCTCCCCTTTTTACTGGGATTTACGCCTTGGTGCTAGTAGCCATCCCTTGTCCTATGGAAGGCGGCCTTGGGGTAGTCACAGCACGGGCCCCAAGGACGGGTCGTGACATACCCCAAGACCCTCAAGGCCTCGCAAAATCCAAATAGGATAAACCTCAAAGCATGAAGTCAACTGTCAAACCTACAAAGGTATATTCCCATATATATACCTAAGTTATCAAGTATACCCATCTTAATCATTAGTAAACCTAGGTTCCTTCCCCAAATCCCAAATATCAATTGTTCCCTAATAGATGGAAAACCACAAAGGCAAGTACCACACTGGTATGACACAAAGAAGAATACCACAAATGTATTTACACGATGGAATATACCAAACAGGTACAGACTAATCTCACATCTGGTATAACATATGTACAGAAGTAGAGATGATTAGATGTAACAACTGAGTCATCTTACTCTGTTAAGAGGCAGAGCCAAATAGGATAACTTAGTGCAGACCCACACATGTTCGCTCGGTGATGACCCACGTAGGATCGCTATGTGCTGACCTGCATAGGATCTCTCGGTGCTGACCCACAGAGGACCAACCATTGCTGACCCCCATAGGATCACTCGATGCTAACACACATAGGATCTCTAGGTTCTGAACCACAAAGGATCGCTCGGTGATGACCCACATAGGTTCACTCTTCATTCATCACAGCACAGCCAGCTATAGTGTTCCCACACATTGCTCACTTGTCATCTTGGAGTGTCTGCGCCACATGCCACAAGTTGATAATTCAAATTCCATGAAGTTTCACGACGAATTATCTCAAATGTCTATAACTTAATACGGGTATCACCACAACAAACAGTACGTCAATCGGACGGGCGGTCTATGAGTTATTAGAAATTTAGTCTCGGGGATCGGGTTGGATTCCTGCACGATCCAACCCATCCATACCTCAACATTACCAAAAACTCTATTGGGGGTATACCAAAGGGACCGTATCACTACCATGTTTACAGATCCTTTGACAGTGTGTCAAACAGACGCATAGTGGGAATTTTATTTTCTTTAGAGGGAATTTCTCATAGTTGGTCCTGGTTCGGTCTGGCCTGGTCGGACCGACCCAGCCCAACTCGGCCTAGTCTGAAACGGTCTAGGTCGACCCTACCCGCTGGGCGGTCATGCCTACTGGTTTCGGCACAGTCCATTTGGTTGTTCAGTAGGCTGTGAGGGCCGCAAGGTGTTGGGGAGGGTCGTTGGGGCTGTGAAGTTGGTTCCAGGCCACGTGGGCTGCATAGTGGTGTCACGAAGGTCGTGGGTCCATGTGGAAGGGAGTTTCCTTGGGGGCTGCGAGGCTGTGGGTGGTTTGGCCATCGGGAGGATCGGTCATGGGGGTGCTGTGTGGGCACTGGGCAGCTCAGCAGCGCATGGCGTGAGGCCACAGGGAGGCTCAGTCGCAGGGGTTCTATGAAGGTGCGGGACAGCTCGGTCGTAGACAGCGTGATGCCGAGGGGAGGAACGAAGAGGCTGCGGGGTGTGGAGGCCGCAGATGGCAGAGCACTGTGGGGCGGGGAGGTCGCGGGTGACGAGGGCCGTAGGTGGTGGGAACCACGAGTGGCGGGGGCCACGGGGTAGTGTCGTTGCCTTCGTTGCCTTCTTCACTGTTGATAGTTGTCCTCCTCCAAGAATTATCCCTAAAAAATAAGAGAGGACGGGACAAGTTTTTTTGGCCCTCACTCTCCACATTAGAGTGGTAGAAAGAATCTAAAATACTTGAATCACAATAATATCAAGAATGGGTAATGTAAATAATTCATACACATACATACCTCATTAGATTCGTCGACGGAGTTCATGAGGAATGAGATGACGTTGTTGGGGATATACGGACATCGGTGAGGTCGACATTCCCTCAATCGTCATTTCATTGACATTGAAGAAGTTTCTCGTCCACGATTTTCTTGAGGATGTACTTGATGTCAAAGTCGGAGTTCTTCTTTGGAATTCTTCATTGTAGAGCTTTCTCCCAATTCTCCTAGTTTCTCCCTTTTTCAAGAGTTTCGCCCAATTCTACTAAAAATTAACTGGCCAACATTATTGAATATGTTGGAATAATATCAAATTGGAATTATTAATTAATTGATATGTTGTATTAATTAAATGGGGTTGTCAAATTTAATCTAGGGGAAGTTGAAGAGACTTTCCCTCATTTAAGTAGGAGGTTCAAAGGGGTTTAATCTCGGATGGTCCCAACCACAATAACCACTCATGGGAGGTTTTAGGTTTGGTGGTCCCACCTCCATAACATCAAGGGGGAGTTTAATTCAGGTGGTCCCCACATCTCAACATCCAAAAAAATAAAAATAAATAAAAATAAAAAGTTACACCATTTTATTTTATTTTATTCTCTCAGGAAAAAGTGAAAAAATAACATCCACCATCGATATACTATAGTCGATGTGAAGGTATACTTAAGAGAATATAGGGTCTACGAGTTCAACGGTGTCCTTCTATTTCAATTCTGACCACTGGTTAAAATGTTACAAGAACATGCTCACAAGATTACTAAAAGTACCGAAAAAAAAATTCAGAAATTCTTTACGGGCACTCCGGGCCTCGAATTCACGCGCCATCAATTTTTTAGGACTTTTGAAATTCCCATTTAATTAAAAATATACATGGAAATTCCATTTATTTATATTTAATTCCTCATATAAAATTAACCAAAAATAATTAAATAATTTAAAATAATTGGTATTATTTTTTGAAATTCACTAAAAATCTTTGAAAATAGAATAAAAGTATGCATGAAATTTGTAACAATCAAATAAATCCACACATAAACCATAATTACCCTCATGAAAAAATTACAACATTGAATTTAGAACGAACCCATTTTACCATTATTTAATTATGAAAATACTAAATTCAAATTTATTTCAATTTCAAATAACGAATTTAAAATGCACATAAATTTTAATTCAATTTATCTCATTTCAATAAAAATATTACTCAATTATTTTTCATAATCCCTTTAAATATAATTATTTTTATTTCAACCATTTTAGTTCCTCAATTTCTAATTATTAAGCATTGATATTAATGATTAAGATCACTATTGATTGTTTTTACTCTTCACTTATTATACAATTCAATTAGAGTTTTGATCATATCCTTAGAATATTCATCATATCCATAGAGTATGAATCAAATTATATTATAAACATTCTAAAGCTAACACGTCACATAAAATCATGAGGAATTGAAATAATGGTTTTGATAATATAATAGCTTAATGTATTATTTCATCAGTCGTTAGAAAAATTTTCTACATTTATACTCTCCTTTTCCATTGACACTTTTTAATTTTTTCATTATAAAAATTTGTTCTTTTAATAGCCCTCAAATTTACCACCTAAGAATATATGATACAAATTAATGATTTACTAATGGTGATTTTTGTATTCCCAAATTCTAAACCTATGTTTTTCATATTTTATGATTTTTTTATCAATTTAAATTTTTCTCTTAATTAGGGAAAATCTATAACGTGTACGCTAAATAAATAAAAAATTCATTCTTAATACCCATTAATATCAAACCCTCATTTTACTATACAATGTATTTCATCTCATTCACTTTGAACCTCATCACCAATACACTTTATCTCCAAAATATCATGAAATTACTATTGAGAATATATAAATGTATAAAAATTTATTGAATATCATATAAAAAGTAAAAAGACATTCTTGGGTTCGATTTTTTAAACAATCCTTGCTGTAAATGGGGATTTTAATGAAAATGTATTTTAAAAGGAATCTTGAATCATTTTATATTTGTTTTCATAATTTTTGTTTTTCAAAGAGAAATTGAATGTTTTCGTATTTTTCATGTCCCCAAATTACTCATGAAATATTCTCAAGAATAATTAGAAAGTATTTGGTATATAAATCATCTCATGAGTAGGATATCTGATATTAGAAAATCACTCAATGTTCGATTAATAAAAAAAATTTACATGAATTTATAATATTAATTGAATGTAAATTTTTAGTGATATTAAATTTACATGAACAAAAAAATTAACCCAAAGCATGAGATCTTATTTTAATAATCATGATTCACAATAATCATTCAATTATAAAATTTAAAAAGCCAAATATAATTAACATTGCAATATAAAACAGGGAATTAATGGAAAACTATTACTGTAATGTCTCAAAGATATGTCATGTGAAGCATATATTCAAAAATCGGCATGATATTTTTTATTTTTAATCAAAAAAAATGCATCAGACAAATCAATTATAAGAGCATGAAAGATAAACATTAAGTGTCAACTCTAGTTCCCAAGATAATTATTCCTATTTATTCCTTGAATGTTTGTTCCTTCCTTCTACAAACATGAAAAAATAATATAAAATTACTCAATTTTGAAAAAGAATCATGTCATTTATGATAAAAGATATATAAGGAAATGGGGGTATATGAAGGTATAAATCTTATCAATGAAAATTTAATATCCTAGAAATAATATAAAGGGATATGTCATAGTATAATCCCCCATGTGAACCATGTATTTTTATTTTTTATATAGGAAATTACCATCTGATATCCATTATCATATGGTGGGTGTCAATTCATAGATTTGAACAAACACATGTGGTTTTTTCAACTTTTCCTTCTTCTATAATTTTGAGGAATGATCTGGGGATAGTGTATACTAGATCCATCATTTTAAAAATAATTTATGGATTACATAGAAGTGTTAAGATGATAATGGACCATCCTATTTCATGGCCTGTTCTTGTGCATTCTTTTCCTCCTTTTCTAGTAATTTCTCAATATAGAATCTAATAATTTAATATTTAAAGAGAATGTATGAAAGTATTTATAAATGAATAAAATTTATATTAGACTTTTATATAATAAATTTATCCTTTGTAATATGTTAATCATGTGTCTTGATTTAATTAAGATCATCAACATAGACATAATCAAGGCCACCTAAAAGGTTTGATCATAAAATTCAAGGAGATTCTTGTATTTCTTAATAGGTTTATGTGTTGTTTCTCCATCTTACTCTAGAGAATAAGAATGATGATAAAAATATGAAAATTTAAATCCATGTTAAACAATACTCAATTCATATTTAACAAAATCAAATGTAATAGACATTGAGATAAGTTCAACACCTTTAATTGGTTAGTTTGTAATATCTTATTCATTAGAATGTACATATTGAAGTATAATGTCATTACATGGGGGCAGGTACTCATGATCCCCTGCCATTTCTTAAAATTTATCCACAAGAGTGGTATCTTATTTATACATGGATAGAGTGGAATGAAATGGTACTATATATTTTACATTAAATATATTTGGGAAATCATGTTGTAGCTCATAATAATTCCATTAAACATCCAAATATTTATGGAATCCAACTTCTTTTCTAGTATGTAATTATTCATCATCATGGATACACTATATCATATCATGGATATCATGAATTTGATATTTAGGGTGTTGGGTTGTGGTTACTCAACTTTTTTGACCTCAACAAAATTGATGTCTTTAGTAATATTGGGATTCTCTGGTGGAACATCCTTCATTTCCATCAATACCTGATTATCAAATTTAATATCCTAAATAATATTTGGATATTCAGGAAATGAATTTATAGTGTCATCAATAATTTTTTGGATATCCTTCTATGAAATGTGAACAACCTTATTCTATAATTTTTTCAAAGTATTTTATTAAAAATGTTTTTGGAGGGAAAAATAATGAATCAAATGATGTCTTAAATATTTCATGAAAACAAATCACGGATGTACTCCTAGAATTCAGTAAAATCTATTGTAACTCTTACAATAATTGTTTTTTTCATTTTTTTCATTTATTGGGATGATGAGGTCCATGAATTACTTCTATATGATAATTTGGATCTTGCCTCCCACGATGTGTTTATCCCTCATGGTGGAAATATCTTCAATAGAAAATGGTGTTTAGATACCGGTTGGTCCTATGATATTTATGTCCATGCAGAATAATAATAATTTGAATACATCATGGAAATATATATTTTTTCAATATTATTTAGTTAAATGAAATATATCTAAAATGAGAAAATATAATAAATAAGAAAACACAAATAATCTCCTAGTATATGAATATAGATGTGAAAAAACTCATGTTGTATGATGTAGAGAAAGAAAATTATTTTCATTGTGTCACATAAAGTCTAATCAGGGCCATCTTACTTGAGGTGGTTCTTACATGATTCACTAACTCAATCTAATTTACCTAACACAATTCTGTTTCTTTAATATTTATGGAAATAATATTTTTTTGTGTACATACTAAATTAAAAAAATTATTCATAATTATAATTTAAACTAATTGACATTAAATTTTAAAATTAATATATTCAAAAGGAATGAACATGGTATTATGTTTGGTTTTGGGTTCCATCATTAATCTACATTATTGATTAGATTTTATTTTGTGAATAATATTTGGAGACTTGCTGATGAATTTGTATCCTTTTATTTTAAAATTTTGAAATATTGAAAGCCTGTGAAAATATAAATTCCATCTTCTCATATAATAATTGTTGATGGAATCTCATGGTCTAGGTTGTGACATATTCCAATACCTTCTTCTATCAAATGCATTTTATCAATTGATTCACACATCTCAAATATTGTAAATGATACCAAATAAATATTTTTAAAATATACATATATATTTTTAATTGATTTTATTCATAATGATATCAGTAGATTTAATTTCATGTTATGGGGTAAATCCAATCCCATGATTGGTACTCATATCAACCATCATTATAAAATAAATATTAACAAATATTTCATTAACCAATTCACCTCGCCAAGAGAATAATTGTGTTAGGCCCTCATCATTGATAGTAAGTGATCATAATAGTGGAATGATGGAAGAGGATAAGAAGAGAAAAAAATGAAAATATTAAGAAAATAATAATAATAATGGGGTATGATATAGAAATAAGATATAAATAGATTAATAATAATAAATATATAAAGAAAAGAGGGAGAGGGAACATAAGATAAATAAAACAAATGAGATTAATTTAAAAAATATATTTTTTAAAAGAATAAAATAATATGAAATAAAAATAAAAATAAAAAAATTAAAGGGAATAGAATAAAATTAATGATATGGGTTGAAAAAAATAAGAAAGTTAAAATTTATAATATTATATTATAATAACAAAAATAAGATATTTATGAACAATAAACTATAATAAAAAAATTGGTATGAAAACAAAAAATATAAAAGAAATGTATGGAACCACATCCCAAGAATCATATTGGTGTTTTCCCTCCCATGGTGTAAAACTATCCCTATGAAGTGTGTTTATTCTTCCCTTTTTCGGCAGATTGGTATTGATCACTCAGTGGTGTCTTCCTAAAATTTTTTGGGTTCATAATATCTCTTTAAATTATAAAAAAGTGACCACTATATCAGGATATCAGAACAACTTATTATATATAGTGTTTTAATTTTCCTAATGTGGGATGGGGATGATTTGGGGTAGTGTTGCATGGCATGGATCATGGACGTCATGGATGTTATAGTTTTTAAACGATGATTGATCTAGAGAATATGGGTATTGGTGAAGTAGCAGATAGTTCCAAGAACTAGTGAACACCTCTAGCATTCATCGTGATTGAAGGATTCCTTATTTGGTTTCATTTTCATCATTTATGGATTCAGATATGATCCAATTTAAAATAGGGGCCCTGAAAATGATGTGTGAACAGAGATAATAACTTCTGTGAATTAGAGATGGATTATTTTTAATGAGGGAGGATTAATTTGATGATTTTCATAGGAAGAGAGTGACATTGATGGGTAGTTTGGTATCTTCGTAGGTGATAGAGGCACATATGAGGTTAAACACTGACATTTTAGTAAAAATATCATTAAATAATGACAATCTTACAATCAAATAAATAGAGGGAAAGCACATATAAATCTCAACATGGGAGCACCCATGAAATAATGTTATATGTGTATCGAAATACCCCCCAAAACTAACATGGACTGCCTTGTCCTAGTGATTCCTTCCTCCCACTGCCACATGGATATGTCCCAACCATTGGTTCTCCATGAATGTAGTATACCAATGGACCCTTTGGATTTCACCAAAACGATCAATTATATACAGTTATGTTTCCCTCATTCACCCCTTCCCCTTAAGAATGCTCTCTTAATGGAACCGTTATTCATCTAGCCTACCCATGAGGCTATATGTGTTACTTGAGGTATTTCTAATTGAGGTATAACCATTACCCTACATTTTTCCAAAAACATGAAAATATCTTTTTAAAATTCATTATGTAAAATTCACCACAAAAATTAAAAATCAGAATATTTTATAAATAAATTCATATTTTAAAAAACAATTTATTACTCATTCAAAAACATTTTCATTCGTCATATAAAATAACACATCATTTAACTAAAATATTTATACAAAGGGTTATTGTTCATTGAAATTCATTAAAATTATTAGAAAAAAAATAATAACGTTATCCATGAATTTTTTTCTATAATTTCTCATGATATATATTTTATGTATGGAAAATATATTATGATTAAATTTTAAGGTATTAATATACAACTCAACATAAATTATGATCCTAATCCATTTTGGGTAGTTCGACAACAAAATCCCTAGAGCATTTTTCCTAATTACATTGTAGAATGGATAATGGTAGTAATATCCAAAAATACATTTAACATGATGCATTAACATACAGACATACCATAAAATAATATACATAATCAGTTTTATCAAACATTATGGTGTATATCAAAAAATACTCTTCATGAACTCTATACTACATAAAAGAAGATAAATAGATTAGTATGAACTATGAACATCATCAAACAAATTATTTTGTTAAAAAAATATTTGTATGGTTGTCCTACAATTCTGAAAAACCTGGTATTTCCATCAAATTCATTATTGAACTGATGATGTTTTTTGACCTTCTTCTTTAGTTCCACATCATCCTTCTACATCTCTTTAATACTTACACGGATATATTGGTGAAAAATAATTTAAGAATGATGTGATTTCATCATATTCGTCAATATTTATAGATCCATACATTGAAAATAAATAAATATTATATCATTTTTTATTGCCATAATAGATAAATATGCATCGTATTTTCATGTCAAATGATTGATCATAATATGTGAATTTTATTGGATGAAATATATTGATAAGTACTAATAATTATCTATCTCCAAACAACATCTATGGGACATAGTCAACATTAATTGAATATATATATAAATAAAACATTAATGATTAGTATATATATCAAACAATAATATGTAATGTTAATTCTTTGACATCATTGATTAAATAATTACCACTCTTGACTCTAAATCATGTATTGTGTATTTTGTTCTCACGAAACATCATTTTTATTGAGAAATAATATATCAACATATAATATTCCATAAGAAGACATCCCAATCCATTAATATAAGAATATATACTAAAAAACATTATCTTTCGTAGAGTTGTGTAGGAACATGTGTTTTTACATACTATTTAATTATTTAATGTAATATTTCTAAAATTCAACTATCTATAAGAACATGGATCCCTTTTATTTTATACATGGTGAACAGATTTTATACTCATGATATCATATCTTAAAATCATTATAAATATCTAGGAAAACCATGTATTAAATATATATCAAAAATATTAGTTGTTGTGGGCCAACATTTAATAATATATACCATTTATTGGTCCATTGATACACCCTCACATGAGATTACATGACCACAAATTTTAAAACATTGTTAAAACACAATTATCTATTTTAAAATTTTCCATTCAAATTATCCATCTATAGGTTCTTTATTAGAATTCGTACATGATATAATTATGATTACTCTCACATAGAAAAGATATAAAAACATTTTATAAATACTAAAAAAACTAATTATGACAATCTATAAAAAAAATATATTAATTAAATCCATGAGGATATCAGGCATAATAACTAAGTCCAATTGTATTGAATATATAATAATCATTCCCATACATATTACATCTATTAGTATATTGTATATAATCAATTTTTTAAGAGTCATCAGAATAAATATAGGATGATGTTCAATGCTGTAAATGTATAATAATCCACTTAGATTATCAAACTATTAAAAAAATATGAGTAAGATGATATTTTTTGGTGATATTGATCATTTTATAATAAAAATAATCAATGAAAATTAAATTTGATACAACATTCATCCTAACATAAATAATTGGTTCACCCACATACTTATGTACATGGGAGAATGAATCCATTTTCATAATTCTCGTCGACTATATTTTTTAATTCCTATAAATTAATCATGGTGATTCTCTTTGTAGTCATTGATGTAGTTGAATCACCATAAATGTTTTCTAATAAATCAACATCAAATATTTTTGGTAGCCATTGATAATATTATAGAAATTCAGCAACAAAATCATTCGCAATAGTCATAAATGATATGTTGATTTTCTCCCAATCTTCTATGATATGAACCCCGAATGAAATGGAATAAAAATACATACAACTGACATATTTTATATTTAATAATGTTATTTAACTTTTTAATCATATTCTATTATAGTTTCTTTAGTAATTTAAAATTTAAAATTCATTCTTCCTAAATTTAAGTGGTATTTATGTTATAAAACCAATTCCATTCCTAAAAAACATAAAATTCAACCGGATGGAATATAATGAGATTTATAGCAATAATGATCAATGAAACATAAATTACATATGAATCATAGACTCACGAAATAGAATTTTTACTAATAGGGGTCCTCAATATTGATTAAACGTATAATTGTTAATGTGGATTTTTTATGAACATATGAAATTGTTTATATATAAAATAGTTGGATGTTATAAGATAAAATTTTCACTATAATTTATATTGTGTTCGGAAACTATACATTTCACATTTTCCTATCATACCCCTCAATAGAAATAATAACAACATAAGATTTCTGTTTTTCTCAATTATATTTTTTTTTCACTCTCAATCATCAACATTATCCCTCGAATTTGAACTTTTGTTAGCATTATTCCAGTACTCAGTAAATATTAAACATGAGTGTGTCATTGGAGCATTACACGGATATTTATCTCTATTAAAATATTATTCCATCTTATTTATATCACATCAACATTTTAATTCCCAAATTCACATTTATTTAGAAAACATTTAATATTCTCTATATTTCAATTTATTATATATCTAAAAAAATAATTATATCATAAATTATGGTTCAAATTATTATATCTTTGTTTTTATAGTTTTATATGTATTAAATGTTTTTTATAGTATCAAATCTATGAGATACATAAGTAATTTCAATATCTATTTCCACCAATATATCATATAAAATGTTATTTTCATAAAATTTGAATCAACATATAATTAAAAACATATGTAGACATAGTTTGAAGAAAATTAATAATAGATCAGAATTATATTTTGAAAGGATGAAAATTATAGAATTGTCCCATAGAATACCTGAAAATTTTTTCCCATAGGTACCAACATAGTAATCATCCTTCATCATTAGCTCATAATATTTCATCTCTTTTCTATAATGTAGAGCACAAGGAATTTACTTATTGAAATTTTTTATTTAAAATTAATCCCATTCCATGCTGTAATTTTTTATAATCATTTCATATTTCTGATAAGAATCTAATATTGATCTACTTCTCCTCCCAAATGATTAAAATTCAAATAGAATTTTTGATGCTATAAACACTATACAATAGAAAATATTATTTCAATGGTACCAATCTATGGTCGGGATCCTTGAGATCAAATGTACAAATAAAACAAGGTGTAAATGGAACATGAAGTACTCAAAATACAATATTCTATCATTTTATCATATATATGTTTATTATTATTCATTACTGGATAATTTTGAATTATAATAGAATTAAAAAATTTCATTCTATATACAATAACATTTGGTTTCAAAAAAGGAAAATCACTTTATTATACATCACATTAAAAACTAACATGTTTTTTTGAAATCTAATGATTGTTTAAAACAAAAATTTATTGTGTGAGAATGAATAATTATTATAGAAAATGATACAATAATAAAAGTTCATTTAAAACATTTCTAAATTAATCATCTTTATTTTTATAATAGGAAACTCTATGATTTACATAGTTTATTCATGATCATTATCTAGAAAAACCATTCAAAAAGTTTCCTAAATAGAATATTAATGAAATGAAGAATTTCACATTTGATTGTCAAACCAAGTGCATTGTAAGGGAAAACTCACTATTAAATTTAATAATATTTGAGTTTCAATTGAAAAACAATTTTTGGGGTAAAACAATCGTGTTTCATCTATGAAAAAATGATGATAAATTTTATTATCCATTTGTGTTCTTTTTCTAGGAAAACCAATGTTCCTTCATAACATTTCATATGGACATTATCATAAATATAATATTATCATAAGGTCCATCACTACACTTATCTCTTCCTTGTTTCCAAAATTTTATTCCATTAACTAATACCTAATATAGTGACCCATTTTGTTAATATATAAATGTTACTTATTATTATAAGAATATTCACTACATAACATCAAGATCAATACAATTTTTTTGAAAATGTGAATTAGAAAACATGATATAGATTATACTATTTAATAATTAAACTACATTGTCCTAAAATATTTTTATCATAACTATAGTATTTTTAGTACATATCATATTTCATAAAATTAATAGCAATATATATAGAAAGGAAACATAATAAAGAGAAACCTTAGATGATTAGTAAGTATAAACAAGAGAGTTTTCAATGATAAGAAAAACAGAACATGATATAAAGTTTATCAGAATGAGTGAATAAAATTTAATAACCATAACCGGAATATCTAAGATGAAAAAGTTGAGTTATTTAATAAATCATCAATTTTCATAAGAAATAAGTCAGAATGTAATATAATAGGAAAATTTATAAAAGAATGAAATTTAAATAATACATAGATATATTGAATACACATTACAATATAAATTCAAATACTTAGTAATCAATGGTTTTTTCCATCATTGTCATTTTATATTTGGTTAACACCCCATTCTACCAAACTAGAATACATTTACTTTAAAGACTATCATTGTGATCGAATTCAAAAAACAATTTTGTTCACCATACATTTCAATCCTATTTTTCTAGTGATATATCCATTGTAACTTAATGTATTAGAGGGATATATAATTCCATTAAAACCCATCCTATAATGGAATTAATTCATTTGTGTGAAAAATCATAAACGATTGCTCATATTATATCCCATAAAAATTAAATTTGTTTAAAATCATATTAATTTTATTATAGAATATCCCATAGATAGGAAATGGGATTGATAACAAAATTACCTCTTGGGAAACAAACAATTTTCATAGAACCATCCTTAAATTTTAATCATAATCCATCAAAATAAAAAAAGTCGATGGTGTTATTTTCGAATATTCATAGTAAAGAATATGTTACATCAAATGAAATCTTCTATTATGGTAATTTTATTAAAATAAATCAATAATAATATTTTAAATAATTATATTTTAATATTGAAATATTATATTCAATATATAATAATTTCTCATATAATATGGAAAAAGTAATCATTCAAAATTTCATAAATAATTTGTAGAGATAAATTTCTGTCATTTAGTGGTCGTGATGGTGGGAAACAACAAACATGCTGTATATCTTAAAAATAAAATATTCAATTGGAAATTTTATAATTTGTTATAAATAACTTCTCTAATTAAAAGAGAAGAATTTAAATTTTAGACCAATATTTAAAAAGTAAAAAAATTAAATTTAATTAAATAACTATTCTACAATAGTGTAAATATTTCATTAAAATTTGTTATAAACATTTACATGGAATAGAAAAGAATAATGATTAAATAGAAATTTAAGATATATTTTCTAAAATTCACTAGTCAATACACTTTATTAAATAATGTGATTCAAATGGGTTGGAGATTTTTAATTTATAGAAATAAATGTATGAAAAATACTATTCATGTCTTTATTGAGTTGTTCATCACAATATTTTATCATCTGAGTAATTATAAAAAACAATCCCGATAAACAAAAAGAATATGAAATAAAACCGTTAATATGTGTTCGATAGGCATTAATATTTATCTATACTCTATTAAAATACATTAATATTTAGTATAATTCAAGAAAAAAATCCAATAATTACTAAAATAAGTTTATTATCCCTAAATTACATAAAACCCCCATTTATTTATAATCCATTTTTAAAACCATCATTGTTCGGTTTTAACTATTTCATTTTATATAATTATATATTTTAAGTTGTTATGGTCATTTTTCATTAATCATGGATTAATAATTTTATAAATTTTATACATGATATAAATTGAAACAAATATTATTTATACATTAATATATAGTCATCTATAACATATTGAAATAGAAAAATGAAATACAACATTCTTGGAGTTTGTAGGCAGTATGTGTGAATGAAAATTATTTCCAATTATAAATGGAATAAATGGATGAATGGAAAACAATAATTAATTTTCCTTTATAATTATACTGTTATATAAATAATATATATTCATAAAATCCAACCTAATAAGTTTTTCTGTAAATTGAAAATAAAAAACAAATCACATCCCTTAAGGGATGTATCTTTCCACACATACCCATGTGTGACATTATTGTTTCCCAACAAATTCAACGGTAAAAATGTAAATTTGATTGTATATTTGTAGATGATTCTTTAAAAAAACATCATATATAATCCATATATAAATCATAATACCCATAAATTAAATATAGTGATAAAAATGAATAATATTTCCACATGAAAAGTGTAAGTTGTATGTGTGAACATGTGGAAATTTAACATTAAAATTGATGGGAAATAATATGTATAATAATTATTTCATATTTATGATAATGTTTGAGTATATTTTGGATGATAAATACATAAATTTATTGAGAATAACATATATTATTATGGGGTCAATGAATAATTAATAAATATTTTTTTCCTTCAAGGTGATTACTTCTTATTTGAATGAACATATTTATATATCCATTTAATGATCTTAGGTTCTGTCTTATAATAATAATATCCCATCTAGAATGTGGGTGAAAATAATTAGAATATAATTGTGTTTGGTATGGTAAATCTATAAGGAACAATGTGGTGTTATAAATATAAATGAGTGGAAACATTTTAGAAGAGTGGAGAGGGGAAGTCATGAAATTTATTAAATATTAAAACATAAATAAATTACTTATATAATAAATTTCTTCCAAAATGGATATATATTAACATAAAATGAGAATATGATCTAAATAAAATCATCAAATTAATTATTTACTGGTTTTGGGATAATTTTAAACCTAATCAATTGGATTAAACCCTTCGTTAATTATCTTTTACAATAACTTGGCTGATAAAAATTTCAATAACAAAGGTTTATGAATGAAAAAATATATGAAAAAATGACTCATAAATGTTCCATGTTTGGTATTTTTAACTACATTACATCATCATGGTTGATAATAAGTTTTATATGAATTTTAAACTACATTATAAAATATTGAATATTGTAAAATAGTTTTAATTATATTTAAGAAATTTTCATTTTATATGACTTCAATATGATGAAATAAAATAATTTTATTACAATATAATTATTTAAAACCGAAATATTATTTTAAATGAATCTACAAAATTAATTTAAGACAATAAAAGGATCATATTTTAATACGTTATAAATTTTAGTTAACATTTATATTACATTCCTATTAAATGATGAAATATTTTGTTGGTGTTTCATAATTATTAAAGATGATTGTAGAATTAAGAATAAAATTATTAAAATTAACATTATGTAAATAAATGTTTTATTACAAAAATAAAAAGTAATAATTTTCCCCAACATTCATTCTTCCATGCATGGACATATATGGGACTTTTAAAAGATAGTGTCTGACATATTGAATTTTAAATTTGTTAAATTAATATAAAGGTCTTATTCAGGGAAATAAAAAAAAATGTGGCTATACAATGGATTTGTGGATGTAAATGGAATAAATAAATTCATAAAATATGAAAAATCTTGGTGGTAGATAAATTTTAATGCCTTATCCAATCAATTTTTTACTCTTTTATCAATTTAACCCTAATACTGGCTATAATATTCTACCATGATTACTATTATTATGCACCTAAAATAAAATGGGCCAATTTATAATATATTATTATCATAATTCATAATAATTAATTTATTATTTAAAATATATTATCTATAATATGAAGAAAGGATTATATAAATTAGATCACAAAACATAATGACAACTAATATATAGAAAAAAAATTTTATGCATAAAAATGAATTTATTGTAATATTATGAATTGAATAAATTGGCACTACTAAAAAATTCACATACACATGCGAAACATAGACTTAATATGAACTATAAATTCATTAAATATTTTTGCTTCATTAAAATACATATGTTTTTTTATCATTACAAGAGAAATGATGATAATTGGTTCCTTTATCATTTCTATTAGAATGGATAATAAAGGAGCCACTTTATAATTTCTTATATGTAGAGTTGATGAAGGGGGAATTTCATGTTTTTTAAGAAGAGTTAAATTATTCCATATTAGTTAAGATAATATATCTTAAAAAAAATTATACTAAAGTGTTATGTTCTATCACAATATATCAGTAGTCCTTTGTGTGATAAAATCACACTACAAAAAAATAAATGAATCAATAATGGAGTAAAATCATGTACAAATATATAATCAACAATAAATAAAATATTTAAGAAATGTATAGGAAATAAATATACTATATTCATTTCAAGAAATTGGTTTATAAAATTACATTAGTATGTAATTATTTATATATTCAAAATGATCAATAATCCTCAATCTTTTTTTACCCACACCGACTCAAGTTATTTCTGAACAAACAACCCCTTCTCGTGAAAATTAATGTACCTATATATGAAACCAATTATTATCACATTATTAATCTAATTATAAAAATTAAATAGGCACTATTAATTTTATTTTAAAATTTGAGTCAAGTTAGGAAAATTGTGTATCATATTGATTTGTGGTTTATTCTTTCACATCATGATATATATTATTGTTCATCAAACACTATCTCTATAAAACTTTTACAATTAATAATATGATATATTTGATAATGGAATTATTTTTTTTGTAGCTGATAGAATTATGAGAAAGAAATCATTGCTCATTTTCTTGGATTTTGGGTTGTGATGTTCCTTCTAAAATAATATGAAGTATATATATTAATGAGATGCACTTGGAGTCATTCCAGTATTACGATCTAGTAGGATGAGGTGAGGATGATACCTATATGTCTCAAATGTCCTATGGAATTTTTTCCTAATAAAAAAATACAATTTGAATTTGGTTTAATGGTATTGAGTATGTCAGATGACTTTTTTGAAAAAAAAATCATATTAAAAAGAAAACATGAAAATTGATACATACATGGGACAATATGTGTCATTATTTTGTGAAAATAATTAATTCACATCTAAAAATTAATTATCTATCCTTTTTCAAAAATCAGAAATAAATATGTGTGGGTTTTCATAGTATTTATTTAGTGTCACAATTTTTAAACTGATAAGGGACACCTTGAGATAAAAATAGAAAATAAATTATTTGTTTTTGTTGAGGATTATTAAAAAATTAAAAAATTCTATAAGGATCACTTTTCAAATGTATCATAAATTTTGAACTAAAATATTAATATTAAACTAATAAAAATAACTTTTAGTCATATTTCGCACATCATGTTTCATGTTGAAGTGCATATATTTCCAAAATGTAATAAATTTATTTGGGATCATTTTAATAAGAGTAATATTATTAATAATATTTTTTTCTCTCAGTTTTTATAATGTTAGTTTTTCACATCTTCTAAAATTAATGTCAATTTCAAATGAAATAAGAGACTTATAGTCAGGTCGGTCACACAATGCATCATATTGAGTTCAAACTAATTCATGGAGATCCGAAATGTAGTTACCCAAATCATGACATAAATGTACATTACATTACTTTTGTGGAATAATTAATATATAACAAAAATAGACACCAAAGGATCATAATATTTTAGTGTCTTTGGAAACTCAGGATATAATATTCTAATCTTTGTAAAAGATCTTCACCATCTCCCATAAAGATCTTCAACTTTTATTTTCTTACCTAAAACCATTCTTTAAATCCGGGGGAAAGAAAACTTAAAAAAGGGTGAGCTCAAATTCCCATTAAGGGTAAACATAGAGAACATAAAACAATCCATAAAAATTTTAATGCAAAAACTTGAACATAAAATCTAAACATCAAATCTTGAGCAAAGACATGAATCTTGGAAGTACGTAAGGCATATATCATAAAGGGAACATCAATCATGATAAAATATCATGGGAATAAAACTTGTAATTGTGGAAAACCTGTAATCACTTTATATTATTTCCATAGTAACCAACACATTACTACCAAAACCATCTTAGTGGGAAAAGTACCTTTCTGAATAGAGTTCACTCCTCGTTTCAGTCATGTAACACTGAACCAGAATTAACTTAATTTTCCATCCATGTCTATATTATGAGATATAAATCTTTACCCAATTCATTGGAGGAAGATATAGGTCACACCCATCTCATAATGAAATCACTCATTTGTGTTCCACATAATCATAAATCATACATCATAGCATAACCCATGTAATAGAATGGGATTCTTAAACATCATTCCATCATAGCATAATCCTTCAAAAAATGAAAACAATTTTATCATAAAAATAATAAAACCATTTAAATAATAGAGACATTATACTTTAAACATAAACATATTAAATAATGTCATTTTAGATGGAAAATGTTTTTGGGAAAACCCTTGAAATGAATTCTTGAGGAAAATATCCTTCCATCTTCAAAATCATTTTCTATTCACAAAATGCCATGAAATTTCAAAAGAAATGGGTTTTTTTGAAAATAATAATGAAATCTTGTAGAGGAAGCTTCATTAAAATGGGGTGTTATGAAACCGTAAAAATTTGTTCTCGCCGTATAAGTTAAAAATAACATTCTCCTCATACTTTTGTCGGAAAAGTCAAATGTACCTTATATTGTAACCAATGGAAAGATTCCATCCATACAACATGGTAAAGAGACAATAAAGGGTAAAACTAACTTTAAACATACATGGAAGAATAGTAAAAATTTTATGAAATCATTTTTATAAAACATGGTCATGGATGATAAACGTAACCCCAGTAAATACTTACGTATAAGTAATCTCGGATAAAAATGAGATTTAAGATTTATCCCTTACCTTATGTCTGATATTCTTTGTATATATCCAAAACTCCTGTATAATGATTTAAATAATGTCATTGACTTAGTAAAGAACCGAATTTGTTGTTATGAAATCATATATAGTTTACTTATTACTTTAGATTACCCGTTCTTCTGTAAATTCGATGTAAAAACAACGATTTGGGTAAAATCGTTTCATTTATTGTACGTGTTTTGTCTTGTTATTATTGACATTATTACTTATATCACAATATACATAATTCCATAATTTAAAACATGATTTATATATAATATTTATTCATCATATAAATATATATAATAGATTGATAAATGGAATGAAATACAACATTAATGGAGGCGTTAGACCGTACGTACGCATGGACGATGTTTTCGTTTACTTATTGAATTGAATGGAATTAAGTAGATGAAATAAATAAATATATATATATATATATATATATATATATATATATCCAGTATCATTATTATTTCATATATTTCAATAATATTCATTAAATATACTTTTTAATAATTCTTGAATGGTTAACATGGAGAATGAATGTCATCGCGTCGTGGAGACGGTAGTCCGTACGTACGCATGAGCGATGATATCATTACCATTATCGTGGAATTGTGTTGAAGTGTATTTATAATATTTAAGAATAAATATAACTTTACAATAGTCATATATAGTTATTTGTTTACACCATTATACCCATCCAAGTTAGGTGGTGGTCGAAAACAGATTACACAACGGCGTGGAGACGGTATTTCGTACGTACGCACGCGCGATGATCTCATTTTCTGTAGGATGGATAGAAGGTGAAATAGGGTTGTTTCATATTTATAATAACATATCAGTATATCTGTAATACTGATTTTGTGACATTATAATGATACAACTAAAAAAGAAGAAGTATAAGATGAAAGAAACTTGAGAATATCGGAAGAAGAGATTACCTCTTCTTCGACGCACCTCGTTTAAACTGCCTCTTATGATTGTGTAGTTAGACTTTTGAAAACACCAAAATCTCCATAATGTTTACAGGGAAGTGGAGAAGAGAAATGGTCAGGTTTTGTACGAGCTTCAAGGCTCAAAAGGGTGTGAAGTTAAGAGGTAAGGGGTGCCCTTTTTATAAGGGAGGAGAGGGGCACCTTTGGAAAAACTTAAAATATTATTTTATAATAAAGACATATTCAGTTTGTAATATCCCCAAATTGATTTATTTCGAAGATAATATAGGTATGGGTCGAAATCCTCTCAACCAATAGGATTTATACATGTTTAGGTTACTATTTTAACCTTATCATTTAGATTTAACACTAAGTTAAAATAATTTAACTTTTACTGTGCCTTCTTGTTTTCTTACACTATATGGTTAATAAACATACTATAACCAGACAAAATAACACCAAGTGGTTCATTATTAATATATATAAACTTATTTAAGTCATTTGTATGAACCATATATTTTTAGTAATAAAATAATATTTAATATTATAATATTTGTTTTAAAAACTATATTATGTAAATTTTGAAACTATTTGGTAATAGATTTTTTTGAAAATTATAACAGAATGATTAGTTAGAAAAAGGTTAATTTAATAAATAATTACATTTCATATAAATCTATAAAGTTATTGGAATTCATAAAAAGTCTCAAATTACATTTATGGGTATTTATAACATCAATTATGTTAGTATTTCATTAATAAGTTAATTACTGCATCATCATTGTGTCATAAATAAATTAATTTATTTAATGTCTAAAAATTATAACAAAATTACCATTATGATTGAAATATTTTTATGTTTCTAATTAATATTTACAGTAGAATTTATCTTATGTATAACCCTATATTAAAAATGTTTTAGTTATTAATCATTGATTTTAACTATTTTAACGATTCTATAAATAAAATAATAATCAATGTCCTAATCTAATACAGGTGGACCTAAAGGGTAATATTTTATTCCCAAGGTTGTTTTTGGTCGATATAAAATTTTCCAATAGAATTTGGACATTTGTTAATGTAATATTAATATCATTTTTACCCTTAATTACCCTATTTACTTTAAACCATGGTATATGAAAGTAAAAAGTTACTATTCACCAAAAATTATTTTCATCTCATTGAACCACATTTTACTCCATTAAAATAACTGTGTCTCTCATATTTTCAAAATTCTACTTACAGAAGCAGTAAAATTATGTTTTATTTGAATTTTCAAATTCTCCTAGGAGGTGGGTAAAAGATGGTGAAATGTTCAATACAATTTTTATTTATCTAAAGTTATTCTAAACTAACTCCAATGAATTACATTGAACTTATATAAGTATTATGTATTTATTTTGACCAAAAATAATTTTAAATAAAATAAAAATTTATTTAAATAAAATGTCGGTTTTAAAATAGTAACTCAGTGCTTTCACTATTAATCAAAAACTGAATGTTTTCAGAGAAATACCAATAATTTACCATAAGATCATTTCGATATTCTGAATCCAAAAATGAAGTCCATTTTTAATGATAAAATTTATTAAATTCCAAAAAATGGGTATTACTATTCATAATATCTAGATTATATTATATTTTAATAGCATATATTTGTTTAGTGAAACTCGGTATTGCGTACAACACACGCTATCATGGAAGGTCATGATTGCATGTAACGTAAGCCACATTAGGGTTGCGTGTAGTGCATGCCTCCTTTGTTTTTGCGTATAATAGAATCCAATCATATTACATTTATACATTGAATATATATATATATATAAACTCAATGTTGTGTAGCATAACTACTATCAAACAAACTGGAAATTGTGTGTAACACGATCCAATAAAAGTGTTGTGTATACTAGAAGCTAATACAGTCTTGCATATAGTACAAGCTATACATGGTGTATTTTATAATAGAAGACATCAATGAAATTAAACGAATATTTTTCATAAAATCATGGGGTGTTACATTCTACCCCCCTAAAAATGAATTTCCCCCTAAAAATTTTTCTGGGTTATAAATGGTTTACGAATTGAAAGTTTCATTAATAGAAACTCACATCATAAAAAGGAATACAAAAACTTCTCATTAAAAACTAATGAATGAAACATAATGGTTACCAAAATTAACTAATCATTGTGTTTCCACATAGGAGAACATAGGTGAAAATATGGATATGGAAGAGAAATCTAACCATTATGTTGTGATGAAGAGTGGTAGAGAACATGGCTATGAAAAAGCCTACAATCACAAAGCCATAAATTTGTGATCATCAAAGTTACCATCTGATTCATCAGATATAAGATCACTAGGACATCATTTTTTGTTTTCAAGAAAATTTCCCTAAAGTTGAAGAATTGTTGAATTAAAAGAAATACTTACTTGATTTTGGTACAATCTCACCGCTGGTCGTTCCTTGGACAACATCCACTTCATCTCTTAAAGAAAATGAAGTTGAATTTGTCATTCCTGAAGTGTTCGCAAAATTACGGGTCATTCCATCATTCTCAAAAAAAAGTTTAACAAAAGTTATCAATTATACATCAGTCCATCTATAATGAGATTAATCGTATATGATTCCAAAAATGGACTTAAACTTTATCTATCAAACCGCTTAATAAAATAAAACTAGTTTCTACTAACCAGGTACTTCTTGTAGGATAGTGGTGGGTGATAAAAGCCTATTTCACTTCGGTTGTGTGTTCGATTCTCACAGCCTTGTCCAACATGATGGGTTTCCGCTCATCTTATGGGTTCTCCTTTTTCTAAAACTACACTATTATAACATTCCAGAAATAGTATCAAAAAAAGTTCTAGACTTAAACAATTTTATCTGATATCCAACATAATCCATTCCAACCATTAAGATTATCAAAAATACTTTTGTCCAACCTTATAGTATAAAAAAACGATTACCAGAAATTTCATCAAAAATCATGTGAATACCATCATTTATACCCCATATAAGATATATCTTGTTGGTCACATTCCGAACATGTGAATACCATAATCATGTATTCTCTTGAAAAATGAATACACATTAAACATTAGTAAAAACATGAATGCAGTTAAAAGTTAACTCTTTCCACATACAAAAATCCCCAAAATTCTATAAACTCAAACCATGATATCACATAGTCCTTATATCAATCATGAGCTCATGAATACTATCAAACATATTATTTTCTCCTTATCTATTCATTATATGCATATCATCTACTTTCCAAAAATATCTCAATAACCTTTCATGGTTACTGGTACCATTCAACATATACTTTCAAATACGTTAGAAAAAAACAATAGTGTAACAATCCTTAGATGCGTCTTTATTACATAGTACCATTACCAATACAACATAACTCTTGATAAACGTAAATCATTCCACAACCTTCTTAAACCATTGACCATTCTTCAACACTTCTTTCATCACATATATAATTTGTAGTCTCCTCATCATCATCCACATAAATACTACCCATATGATAATGCTGATTCTCTTCATGAGATTTTCCCTTAGGGAATTGGATTTCATAAAGCCCATACCTTCCACATTTAAAACATCTAATCATTGTTGATGTCATAGAAATACTGTTATCCTTCTCTATGGTGTTAACCAAACCTTTTCCTTTATACTTATTGGATTTGTGTCCTTCTTTTCCACTCCCAATGCATCTTTCAGTTCCTTTGAAACAATATCACTGATGGCTCTTCCCACATGATTTACATGACGGAACATGAACTTTCTTTCCTCTGTGATCATCATAAAACTCCATCTTTCTGTTATTAGCTGAGTCGGGAAACAAATCAATGTTGAGATTATTGATCATATTATGAGATTGGTGATTAAGAATAATAAAGATATGTGGACCTCAAGATCCAATATCATTTGGTTTCTCAGGAATAATATCATTCCATTGGCCATCATATCCTCCATTATCGTGAATCTTCCCATTTCCAGCCATTTTCTAAAACCAAAAAGAATAGTGTGAGAGGCAAACATCATATTCAAGGGGGATTGCCTTCAATATATAACATCTTAGGATTAATTCGATGATCTTCACTATAATTCTTGGACAATAACCTATATGTATACTTAAACATAGGTACATCCCTAGACATACCTTAGAAATATCTATAGGGATCTCACTAATGTTCTCACATCCTAGTTTCCAATGGATGACTAAACCTTTCCACTGATACCAACTGTAGAGACCCAAATCTTGACATACATGGATATTACATAACTTTTTCGGAATACTTAATATATAAGAAAAACACACAGCAAAGGATCATAATAGTTTAGTGTCATTGGAAACTCAGGATATAACCTTCTAATCTTGGTGAAAGATATTCATCATCTCCCATAAAGATCTTCCCCTTTTATTTTATTACCTAAATATTTTCTGTAAATCCTGGGGAAAAGAAAAAATAAAAAAGGGTGAGATCAAATGCCCAGTAAGGGAAATCATAGAGATCATAAAACATTGCATAAACATTTTAACGCAAAAACATGAACATAAAATCTAAACATCAAAATCCTGAGCAAAGACATGAATCATGGAAGTACGTAAGGAATATATCATAAGCCAACATCAATCATTATAAAATATCATGGGAATAAAACATGTAATTGTGGAAAACCATTAAGCACATTATATGATTTCCATAGTAGCCAAGGCATTACTTCCAAGACCATCTTAGTGGACAAAGTCCCTTTCTGAATCGAGTTCACTCCTCGTTTCGGTCCTGTAACATTGAACCTGATGAACATATTCTTCCATCCATGTCTATCTCATGAAATATAAATCATTAGCCAATACACTAGAGGGAGATATAGGTCCTACCCATCTCATAATGAAATCATTCTTTCATGTTCCACAAAATCATAAATCATTCATCATAGCATAACCCATGTAATAGAATGGGATTCTTAAACATCATGCCATCATAGCATAATCCATAAAAAATGGATACAATTTTATCATAAAAATAATAAAACCATGTAAAAAATTGAGACATTATACTTGAAACATAAACATGTTAAATAATGTCATTTTAGATGGAAAATAGTTTTGATAAAACACATGAAATAAATTTTTCAGGAAAATATCCTTTCTTCTTCAAAATAATTTTCTCAACACAAAATGCCATGTAATTTTAAAAGAAAATGGGTTTTTTTGAAAATAATAATGCAATATGTTAGAGGATGCATCATGAAAGTGAGGTGTTATGAAACCGTAAAAATCTGTTCACGACGTATAAGTTAAAAATAACATTCTCCTCGTACTTTTGTCGGAAAAGTCAGAAGTACCTTATATTGTAACCAAAGGAAATATTCCATCCATACAATGTGGTAAAAAGTAAATAAAGGGTAAAACTAACTTTAAAAATACATGGAAGAATAGAAACCATTTTGTGAAATCATTTTTAGAAATCATGGACATGGAAGATAAAAGTAACACCCGTAAATACTTACGTATAAGCAATCTCTGATAAAAATGAGATTGAAAATTTGTCCCTTTCCATATGTATGATATGCTTCGTTAGTATCAGAACCTCCAATATAATGAGTTAAACAATGTCATTGGCTTATTAAAGAATCATATTCATTGTTATGATGTCATATATAGTTTACATATGACTTTATATTACCCGTTTTTTCTAAATTTGATGTAAAAGCAGCGATTTGGGTAAAATCGTTTCATTTATTGTACATTTTTCAACGTGTTGTTCTTGATATAATTACTTATATAATGATTTAAATAAATCCAGAATAAAAAACATGATTTATATATAATATATATTCAGCATAAAAATATATATGATAGATTGATAAATGGAATGAAATACACAGTTCATGGAGAGGGTAGATCGTACATACGCATGAACGCTGTTTTCATTTCCTTATTGAATTGAATGGAATTAAGTAGATGAAATACATATATATACATAAATACAGTATCATTATTATGTCATATATTTCACTATTATTCATTATATATACTTTATAATCATTCATGAATAGTTAACATTAAGAATGAATCTCATCGCGTCGTGGAGAAGGAAGTCCGTACGTACGCACGAGCGATGATATCATTCTCATGTTCATGGAATTGTATTAAGGTGTATGTATAATATTTTATAATAAATATAACTTTAAAATATTCATATATAGTTATTTATTAACACCATTATACCCATCCATGTAAGGTGGTGGTCGAAAACAGATTACACCACGGTGTGGAGACGGTATTCCTTACAAACGCACGCGCGGTGATTTTATTTTCCATAGGATGGATAGAAGGTGAAATAGGGTTGTTTAATATTTATAATAAAATATCAGTATATAATTAATACTAATGTTATTACTTTTTAATGAGACAACTAAAAAAGAAGAAGCAGAAGATGAAAGAATCTTGAGAAAATGGGAAGAAGAGATTACTTCTTCTTCGACGCACCTCCTTTATGCTTCCTCATAAGAAAATACAGTACATCTTTTGAGAAGACAAGAACCTTTAAAATGATTCTATTGAAGTGTATAAGAGAAATGGTTAGGTATTGTAAGAGCTTCAAGGCTCAAAAGGGTGTGATGTGAAGAGGTAAATGGTGCCCTTTTTATAAAGGTGGAGAGGGCACATTTGGAAAAACTAAAAATATTAATTTATAATAAAGTCATATTCGATTTATAATAGCTCCAAATTGATTTATTTCGAAGATAATGTGAGCATGGGGAGTAATACGCTCAAAAAATAGGTTTTAGACAAGTTTAGGTTATTATTGTAACCTTATCTTTTAGATTTAACTCTATGTTAAATAATTTAACTTTTACTGTGTATTCTTGTTTTCTTAGACTATATGGTTAATAAACATACTATTACCAGCCAAAAGAGCCCCAAGTGGTTCATTATTAATATATGTATCCTTATATAAGTAATTTATCCGAACCTTAGATTTACAAGAATAAAATAACTATTAAAAATATAATATTTGTTTTAAAAACTATTTTATGTCAATTTTGACACTGTTTGGTAATTGATTTCTTTTTGAAAATCATAACATAATTATTAGTTTGAAAAAAGTTAATTTAATAAATAATAACATGTCATAGTAACCAATATAATTATTGGAATCCATAAAAAGTCTCATATTACATTTATTTGGGTATTTATAACATCAATTATGTTAATATTTCATTAATAAGGTAAATACTGCATCATCATTGTGTCATAAATAAATTAATTTATTTAATGTCTAAAAATTATAACAAAATTAACATTATGGGAAAATCTTCTTATATTTCTAATATATATTTATAGTCAAATCTATCTTATGTATAACCCAATATTAAAATTTTTTTAGTTATTAAACATTGATTTTAACTATTTTAACGATTCTTTAAATAAAATAATATTATATATCCTAATCTAATACAAGTGGACATAAAGGGTAATATTTTAACCTGAAGGTTGTTTTTATTCGAGATAAACTTGTGCAATAGAATTAGGACATTAGTTAGGGTAATATTTAAATCATTTTTACCCTTAATTACCATATTTACATTTAACCGTGGTAAATAAAAGTAAAAAAGTTACAATTCACCAAAAAATCTTTTCATCTCATTGAACCACATTTTACTCCTTCATATTAACCGTGTCTCTCAAATTTTCGAAATTTCACTCACAGACGCGGTATAATTATTTTTTATGTGAATTTTAAAAATCTCCTCAGAGGTGGGTAAAGGACAGTGAAAAGTTCAATAAAATTTTTATATATCTATAATTATTCTAAACTAACTCCAATGAATTACATTGAACTTATATAAGTATTATGTATCTATTTTGACCTAAAATAAATTTAAATAATGTAAATAATTATTTAAATAAAAAGTCAGTTTTTAAATAGTAACCTAGTTTTTTCACTATTCATCAAAAAATGAATGTTTTCAGATAAATACCAAAATTTCACCCTACGCTAATTTTGATATTCTGAATCCAAAAATGAAGTCCATTTTCAATGATAAAATTTATAAAATTCCAAAAAGTGTGTATTACTATTCATACTAGCTAGTTTATATAATATTTTAATAGCATATCTTTGTTTAGTGAAACTCGGTATTGCGTACAACACATGCTATCGTGGAAGGTCGCGATTACGTGTAATGTAAGCCAGATAGGGTTGAGTGTTGCGCAAGACACCGTTTTTGTTGCATATAACAGAATCCAACCATATTTCATTTATAAATTGAATATCTATATATATACACTCAATGTTGCGTAGAATAACTATTATGAAACAAACTTGAAATTGTGTGTAACACGATCCAATAATAGTGTTGCGTATACTTCAAGCTAATACGCTCTTGCATATATTACAATCTAAACTTGGTGTAGTGTATAATAGAAGACATCAAGGAAATTAAATGAATATTTTTCATAAAATCATGGGGTGTTACATTCTACCCCCCATAAAATGAATTTCTCCCTTGAAATTCATCAGGGTTATAAATGGTTTCTGACTTTAATGTTTCATTAATAAAATCCCACATCATAAAAAGGAATACCAAAACTTATTCTTAAAAACAAATGTATGAAACATAACGGTTTCCCAAATTAACTAATCACTGGGTTTCCACATAGGAGAAAATAGGTGAAAATATGGATATAGAAGAGAAATCTAACCAACATGTTCTGATGGAGAGTGGTAGAGAACATGGATATGAAAAATCATTCAATCAAAAAGCCATAAATTTTTGATGATCAAAGGTACCCTCTTATTTATTAGATATGAGAGCACTGGGACAAAAAAAAATTCAAGATAATTTCCCTAAAGTAGAGGAATTGTTGAATTAAAAGAAATACTCATTTGATTTTGGTACAATCTCACCACTGGTCATTCCTTGGACAATTTCCACTTCAAATCGTTATGAAATGAAGTTGAATTTTTCATTCATGAAGTGTTTGCAGAATGACGGGTCATTCCATTAGTCTCAAACAAAAGGTTAACAAAAGTTATCAAATATACATAAGTACATCTATAATGAGATTAATCATATGAGATTCCAAAAAATGGACTTATACTTCATCTATCATAACGCTTAATAAAATAAAACTACTTTCTTCTAACCAAGGACTTCCTATAGGCTTGTGGTAGGTGACAAAGGCCTATCACACCTCGGTTGTGGGTTCGATTCCCACAGCCTTGTCCAACGCGACGGGTTGTTGCCCGTCCTATGGGTTGTCCTTTTTTAAAACTACACTATTATAACATTCCAGAAATAGTGTCGAAAAAAGTTTCTAGCCTTAAACAATTCTATCTGATGTCTAACTTAATCCATTCCAACCTTTCATCTTATCAAAAATACTTCTGTCCAGCCTTATAGTATAAAAAGAACGATTACTAGAAATGTCATCATCAAATCATGTGAATACCATCATTTATCCCCCATATAAGATATATCTTGTTTGTCACATTCCAAACTTGTGAATACCTTCATAATTTATTCTCTTGAAAAATGAATACACATTGAACATTAGTGAAAACA
The DNA here is from genome assembly GCA_963277665.1 of Viscum album. Taxonomy (NCBI): domain Eukaryota; kingdom Viridiplantae; phylum Streptophyta; class Magnoliopsida; order Santalales; family Viscaceae; genus Viscum; species Viscum album. The sequence goes on from OY728129.1 coordinate 8,642,277, forward strand.
TGAATGCAATTAAATGTTAAATCTTTCCACATACCAAAATCCAAAAAATTCTATATACTGAAACCATGATAACCCTTTGTCCTTATATCAATCATGAGCTTATGAATACTATCAAACATAGTTTTTTCTCCTTATACTTTAATTATGAGGATATCATCATCTTTACAAAAATATCTGAATAACCATTCATGGTTATTGGTACCATTTAACATATACATTCAAATACATTAGAAAAAAACAATTGTGTAACAATCCTTAGATGTTTTTTATTCCATAGTATCATTACCTATACAACATAACTCTTGATAAACATAAATCATTCCACAACATTCATAAACCATTGACCATGCTTAAACACTTCTTTAATCTTATATATCATCTGTAGTCTCCTCATCATCATCCACATAGTACTACCCATATGACCATGCTGATTCTCTTCATGAGATTTTATCATAGGGTATTGGTTTTCATAAATCCCATTCATTCCACATTTAAAACATCTAATCATTGTTGATGTCGTAGAAATACTGTTATCCTTCTACATGGTGTTAACTGAACCTTTTCTTTTGCTATTACTGGATTCGTGTCCTTCTTTTCCACACCCAAAGAATCTTCCTGTTCCTTTGAAACAATATCCCTGATGCCTCTTCCCACATGATTTACATGAGGGAAATTGAACTTTCTTTCCTCTATAATCATAATGAAAATCCATCATTCTCTTATTAGCTGAGTCGGGAAACATACCAATGTTGAGATTATTGATCATATTATGAGATTTCTGATTAAGAATAATAATTATATGTCGACCTCTAGATCCAATTTAATTTGGTTTCTCAGGAAGAATATCATTCCATTGTCCATCATATCTTCCATTATCGTGAATCTTCTCATTTCCAGCCATTTTCTAAAACCCAAAAAGAATAGTGTGAGTGGAAAAAATCATAATCAAGGGGGATTACCATCAATATATATCATCTTAGGTTTAATTCTAAAATCGGTACCATAATTCTAGGACTATAACCTATACATATACCAATCCTTTGGGACATCCATAAACATACCTTAGAAATATATCTAGGGATCTCAATAATGTTCTAGCATCCTAGTTTCCAAAGGTTGACTAAACCATTCCTCTAATACCAACTGTAGAGACCCAAATCATTACATACATGGACATTACATTACTTTTGTGGAAAACTTAATATTTAAAAAAAACAAACACCAAAGAACTGTAATAGTTTAGTGTCTTTGGAAACTTGGGATATAATCTTCTAATATTGGTAAAAGATCATTAACATCTCCCATAAAGATCATGCCCTTTTATTTTCTCACCTAAAACATTTCATGAAATCCTGGGGTAAGGAAAACAGAAAAAAGTGTGAGCTCAAATGCCCAGTAAGGGTAAACATAGAGAACATAAAACATTCCATAACCATTTGAATTCATAAACTTGAACATAAAATCTAAAAATCAAAATCATAAGCAAAGACATGAATCTTGTATGTACGTAAGTCATATATCATAAGGGAACATCAATCGTGATTAAATATCATGGGCATAAAACATGTAATTGCGGAAAACCATTAAGCACATGATATTATTTCCATAGTAGCCAAGGCATTACTGTGAAGACCATCTTAGTGGACAAAGTCCCTTTCAGAATTGCGTTCACTCCTCGTTTCAGTCCTGTAACACTGAACCGGATTAATATATCGTTCCCGCCATGGCTATCTCAGGAGATATAAATCTTTACCCGATGCATTGGAGGGAGATATAGGTCCCACCCATCTCATAATGAAATCATTCTTTCTTGTGCCACAAAATCATAAATCATAGATCATAATATAACACATGTAATAGAATGGGATTCTTAAACATCATTCCATCATAAAATAATCCATAAAAAATGGATACAATTTTATCATAAAAATAAAAAAACCATGTAAAAAATGGAGACATTATACATGAAACATAAAGATGTTAAATAATGTCATTTTAGATGGAAAATAGTTTTGATAAAACACATGAAATGAATTCTTGAGGAAAATATCCTTTCTTCTTCAAAATAATTTTCTCATCACAAAATTCCATGTAATTTTAAAGGAAAATGGTTTTTTTGAAAATAATAATGCAATCTGCTAGAGGATTCTTCATGAAAATGAGCTGTTATGAAACTGTAGAAATCCGTTCACGCCGTATAAGTTAAAAATAACATTCTCCTCATACTTTTGTGAGAAAAGTCAGAAGTACCTTATATTGTAACCAAATGAAATATTCCATCCATAAAATGTGGTAAAAAGTCAATAAAGGGTAAAAATAACAATAAAAATACATGAAAGAATAGAAAACATTTTGTGAAAATATTTTTAGAAATCATGGTCATGGATGATAAACTTAACCCCCGTAAATTCTTACGTAAAAGCAATCTCGGATAAAAATGAGAATGAAAATTTATCCCTTACCATATGTATGATATGCTTCGTAAGTATTAGAACCTCCTATATAATGATTTAAATAATGTCATTGATTTATTACAGATTCATATTAATTGTTATTATGTCATATATTGTTTACATATGACTTTATATTACCCGTTCAATTCTAAATTCGATGTAAAAGCAGCGATTTGGGTAAAATCATTTCATTTATTGTATGTGTTTCGACGTGTTGTTCTTGATATTATTACTTATATCATGATTCAAATAACTCCAGAATGTAAAACATGATTTATATATAAAATATATTCAGAATATAAATATATATGATAGATTGATAAATGGAATGAAATACACAGTTCATGGAGACGGTAGACCGTACGTACGCATGAATGCTGTTTTTGTTTCCTTATTGAATTGAATGGAATTAAGTAGATGAAATACATATATATATACATAAATACAGTATCATTATTATGTCATATATTTCATTTTTATTCATTATATATACATTATAATCATTCATGAATGGTTAACATTGAGAATGAATCTCATCGCATCGTGGAGACAGAAGTCCGTACGTATGCACGAGCGATGATATCATTCCCATGATCATGGAATTGTATTAAAGTGTATGTATAATATTTCATAATAAATATGAAGTCACAATATTCATATATAGTTATTTATAAACACTATTATACCCATCCATGTATGGTGGTGGTCGAAAACAGATTACACCACTATGTGGTGACGGTATTCCGTACATACGCACACGCGGTGATTTCATTTTCCATAGGATAGATAGAAGATGAAATAGGGTTTTTTAATATTTATAATAACATATCAGTATATAAATAATATTAATGTTATTAATTTGTAATGGTACAACTAAAAAATAAGAAGTATAAGATGAAATAATCTTGACAAAATGGGAAGAAGAGATTACCTCTACTTCGATGTACCTCCATTAATCTTCCTCATAAGAAAGTAGAGTACGTCTTTTGAAAAGACCAGAACCTCCAGAATGTTTCTATGGAAGTTTAGAAGAGAAATGGTCAGGTATTGTTAGAGATTCAAGTCTCAAAAGGGTGTGATGTGAAGAGGTAAGGGGTGCCCTTTTTATAAGGGAGGAGAGGGCACCTTTGAAAAAACTAAATATATAATTTTATAATAAAGTCATATTCGGTTTATAATAGCTCCAAATTTATTTATTTCGAATATAATGTGTGCATGTGTCGATATACCCTCAACAAATATGTTTTAGACAAGTTTAGATTACTATTGTTACCTTATCTTTTAGATTTAACTCTATGATAACTAATTTAACTTTTACTCTGTATTCTTGTTTTCTTACACTATATGGTTAATAAACATACTATAACATGCCAAAAGAGCCCCAAGTGGTTCATTATTAATATATGTAACCTTATATAATTAATGTTTCCAACCTTATATTTATAAGAATAAAATAACATTTATAATATAATATTTGTTTTAAAAAATATTTTATGTCAATTTTGACAGTATTTGGTAATTGATTTTTTTTGAAAATCATAACAAAATTATTAGTTCGAAAAAAGTTAATTTAATCAAAAATAACATGTCATATTAACAAATAAGATTACCGGAATTCATAAAAAGTCTCATATTACTTTTATTTGGGTATTTATAACATCAATTATGTTAATATTTCATTAATAAGGAATTACTGCATCATCATTGTGTCATAAATAAATTAATTTATATAATGTCTAAAAATTATAACAAAATTTCCATTATGTAGGAAATATTTCTCTCTTTATAATAAATATTTATAGTCAAATATATCTTATGTATAACCCTATATTAAAAATGTTTTAGTTATTAAACATTGATTTTAACTATTTTAACGATTCTTTAAATACAATAATATTAAATGTCCTAATCTAATACAAGTGGACCTAAAGGGTAAGATTTTAATCTTAAGGTTGTTTTTATTCGAGATAAACTTGTCAAATAGAATTAGGACATGTGTTAGGGTAATATTTATATCATTTTTACCCTTAATTACCCTATTTACTTTTAACCGTGGTAAATAAAAGTAAAAAGTTACTATTCACCAAAAATTATTTTCATCTCATTGAACCAAATTTTAATCCTTGATATTAACCGTGTCTCTCATATTTTTGAAATTCCACTCAAAGAAGCGGTATAATTATGTTTTATGTGAATTTTCAAATTATCCTAAGAGGTGGGTAAAAGACGGTGAAAAGTTCAATAAAATTTTTATATATCTATAATTATTCTAAACTAACTCCAATGAATTACATTGAACATATATAGTTATTATGTATCTATTTTGACCTAAAATAAATTAAAATAATATAAATAATTATATAAATAAAAAGTCGGTTTTAAATAGTAACCTAGTGTTTTCACTATTCATCAAAAATAGAATGTTTTCAGATAAATACCCAAAAATCATCCTAGGATAATTTTGATATTCCGAATCCAAAAATGATGTCCATTTTGAATGATAAAATTTATAAAATTCCATAAAATGTGTATTACTATTCATAATGGCTAGTTTATATAATATTTTAATAGCATATCTTTGTTTAGTGAAACTCGGTATTGCGTACAACACACACTATCGTGGAAGGTCGCGATTACGTGTAATGTAAGCCAGGTTATGGTCAAGTGTAGTGCAAGACTCCTTTGTTTTTGCATATAACAGAATCCAACCATATTTGATTTATACATTGAATATATATATATATATATACAGTCAATGTTGAGTAGAATAATTATAATGAAACAAACTTGAAATTGTGTGTAACATGATCCAATAATAGTGTTGCATATACTTCATGCTAATATGTTCTTGCATATATTACAGGATAAAAATGGTGTAGTGTATAATAGAATACATCAAGTAAATTAACTGAATATTTTTCATAAAATCATGGGGTCTTACATTCTACCCCCCATAAAATGAATTTCTCCCTTGAAATTCATCGGGGTTATAAATGGTTTATGACTTTAAAGATTCATTAATAAAATCCCACATCGTCAAAAGTAATACCAAAACTTATTCTTAATAACTAATGTATGAAACATAACGGTTTCCCAAATTAATTAATCACTGGATTTCCACATAGGAGAAAATAGGTGAAAATATGGATATGTAAGAGAAAGCTAACCAACATGTTCTGATGGAGAGTGGTAGAGAACATGGATATAAAAAATACTACCATCACAAAGCCATAAATTTGTGATGATCAAAGGTACCATCTGATTCATTAGATATAAGAGCACTGAGACAACATTTTTTGTTTTCATGATCATTTCCCTAAAGTTGAGGAATTGTTGAATTAAAAGAAATACTCAATTGATTTTGGTATAATCTCACCAGTGGTTATTCCTTGGACAATTTCCACTTCAAATATTAAAGAAATGAATTTGAGTTTTTCATTCATGAAGTGTTAGCAGAATGACGGGTCATTCCATCAGTCTCAAACAAAAAGTTAACAAAAGTTATCAAATATACAAAAGTACATCTATAGAGAGATTAATCGTATATGATTCCAAAAATGGACTTATACTTCCTCTATCATACAGCTTAATAAAATAAAACTAGTTTCTACTAACCAGGGACTTCTCGTAGGCTAGTGGTAGGTGACAAAGGCCTATCACACTTTGGATGTGGGTTCGATTCCCATAGCCTTGTCCAACACGAAGGGTTGTCGCTCGACCTATGGTTTGTACTTTTTTAAAACTACACTATTAAAACATTCCAGAAATAGTTTCGAAAAAAGTTTCTAGCCTTATTCAATTATATCTGATGTCCAACATAATCCATTCCATCCTTTCAGCTTATCGAAAATACTTTTGTCCAACCTTGTAGTATAAAAACCAATATTACTAGAAATGTCATCAACAAATCATGTGAATATCATCATTTATCCCCCATATAAGATATATCTTATTGGTCACATTCCAAACTTGTGAATACCTTAATATTGTATTCTCTTGAAAAATGAATAAACATTGAACATTAGTGAAAACATGAATGCAGTTAAAAGCTAACTCTTTCCACATACCAAAATACAAAAAATTATATATATTGAAACCATGATATCACTTTGTCCTTATATCAATCATGAGCTTATGAATACTATCAAACATATTTTTTTCTCCATATACATTCATTATGCGCATATCATCATCTTTCCAAAAATATCTGAATAACCATTCATGGATATTGGTACCATTCAACATATACATTCAAATACATTAGAAAAAAAAATTGTGTAACAATCCTTAGATGTGTCTTTATTCCATAGTACCATTACCTATATATAATAACTCTTGATAAACATAAATCATTCCACATTCTTCTTAAACCATTGACCATGCATCAACACTTCTTTCATCTCATATATCATTTTTAGTTTCCTCATCATCATCCACATTAGTACTACCCATATGAACATGCTGATTCTCTTCATGATATTTTCCCATAGGAAATTGGTTTTCATAAAGCCCATACATTCCAAATTTAAAACATCTAATCATTGTTGATGTCGTAGAAATATTGTTTTCCTTATACATGGTGTTAACTGAACCTTTTCCTTTGCACTTACTGGATTTGTGTCCTTCTTTTCCACACCCAAATCATCTTCCAGTTCCTTTGAAACAATATCCCTGATGCCTCTTCCCACATGATTTACATGAGGTAATTTGAACTTTCATTCCTCTATGTTCATCATGAAACTCCATCTTTCTCTTATTAGCTGACTCGGGAAATAAACCAATGTTGAGATTATTGATCATATTATGAGATTGCTGATTAAGAATAATAATGATATGTGGACCTCCAGATCCAATTTAATATGGTTTATCATGGATAATATCATTCCATTTTCCATCATATCCTCCATTATCGTGAATCTTCCCATTTCTAGCCATTTTCTAAAACCCAAAAAGAATAGTGTGAGAGGAATAAATCATAATCAAGGGGGATTACTTTCAATATATAACATCTTATGTTTAATTCTATGAACGTTACCATAATTCTAGGACTATAACCAATACATATACTTAACCTTTGGGACATCCCTAGACATACCATAGAAATATCTCTAGGGATCTCACTAATGTTCTCGCATACTAGTTTCCAAAGGTTGACTAAACCATTCCTCTAATACCAACTGTAGAGACCCAAATCATGACATACATGGACATTACATTAATTTTTTGGAATACATAATATATAACAAAAATAGACACTAAATAACAGTAATAGTTTAGTGTCTTTGGAAACTTGGGATATAATCTTCTAATCATAGTGAAAGATCATCATCATCTCCCATAATGATCATATCATTTTATTTTCTTACCTAAAACATTTCATGAAATCTTGGGGAAACGAAATTAGAAAAAAATGGGAGCTCAAATTCCCAGTAAGGGTAAACATGGAGAACATAAAACATTCCATAAACATTTTAATGCAAAAACTTGAACATAAAATCTAAACCTCAAAATCTTGAGCAAAGACAAGAATCTTGGATGTACGTAAGGCATATATCATAAGGGAACATCAATTATGATTAAATATCATGGGCATAAAACATGTAATTGTGGAAAACCATTAATCACATGATATGATTTCCATAGTAGCCAAGGCATTACTGCCAAGACCATCTTAGTGGACAAAGTCCCTTTCTGAATTGAGTTCACTCCTCATTTCGGTCCTGTAACACTAAATCGGATTAACATATCGTTCCAGCCATGGCTATCTCATGAGATATAAATCATTCCCAATGCGTTGGAGGGAGATATAGGTCCCACCCATCACATAATGAAATCATTCTTTCATGTTCCACAAAATCATAAATCATACATCATAGAGTAACCCATGTAATAGAATGGGATTCTTAAACATCATACCATCATAAAATAATCCATAAAAAATTGACACAATTTTATCATAAAAAGAATCAATCCATGTAAAAAATGGAGATATTATACTTGAGACATAAACATATTAAATAATGTCATTTGATATGGAAAATAGTTTTGATAAAACACATGAAATGAATTCTTGAGGAAAATATCCTTTCTTCTTCATAATCATTTTCTTTTAACAAAATGCCATGAAATTTTAAAAGAAAATGGATTCTTTGAAAATAATAATGAAATATGGTAGAGGAATCTTCATTAAAATGAGGATTTATGAAACCTTAAAAATCTGTTCACACCATATAAGTTAAAAATAACATTCTCCTCATACTTTTTTCAGAAATATCAAAAGTACCTTATATTGTAACCAAAGGAAATATTTCATCCATACAATGTGGTAAAAAATCAATAAAGGGTAAAACTGACTTTAAACATACATGGAAGAATAGTAAACATTTTATGAAAACATTTTTAGAAAACATGGTCTTGGATGATAAACGTAACCCCAGTAAATACTTATGTATAAGCAATCTCGGATAAAAATGAGATTGAAAATTTCTCCCTAACCTTATGTGTGATATTCATTGTAAGTATCAGAACCTCTGGAATAATGATTTAAATAAATTCATTTACTTGTTATAGAATCATATTCATTGTTTTGATATCATATATAGTTTACTTATGACTTTATATTACCCATTCTTTTGTAAATTCGATGTAAAAGTAGTGATTTGGGTAAAATTGTTTCATATATTGTACATGTTTCGACTTGTTGTTCATGATATTAGTACTTATATCATGATTTACATAATTCCATAATGTAAAACATGATTTATATATAATATATATTCAGCAAATAAATATATATGTTAGATCGATAAATGGAATGAAATACACAGTTCATGGAGACGGTAGACCGTGCGTACGCATGAACGATGTTTTCATTTCCTTATTGAATTGAATGGAATTAAGTATATGAACTAAATATATATATATATATATACAGTATCATTATTATGTCATATATTTCATTATTATTCATTATATATACTTTATAATCATTCATTAATGGTTAACATTGAGAATGAATCTCATCGTGTCGTGGAGACGGAAGTCCATACGTACGCACGAGTGATGATATCATTCCCATGATCATGGAATTGTATTGAAGTGTATTTATAATATTTAATAATAAATATAACTTCACAATAATCATATATATTTATTTATTTACACCATTATACCCATCCATGTATGGTGGTGGTCAAAAATAGATTACACTACGGCGTGGAGACGGTATTCCATACGTACTCACACGCGGTGATTTCATTATCCATAGGATGGATAAAAGGTGAGATATGGTTGTTTAATATTTATAATTACATATCAGTATATAAGTAATACTGATTTTATTACTTTATAATGAGAAAACTAAAAAAGAAGAAGTAGAAGATGTAAGAAACTTGAGAAAATTGGAAGAAGAGATTACCTCTTCTTTGACGCACCTCCTTTAAGCTTCCTCTTAAGAATGTAGAGTTCGTCTTTTGAGAATACCAGAACCTCAACAGTGTTTCTAGGGAAGTGGAGAAGAGAAATGGTCAGGGTTTGTCCGAGATTCAATGTAGAGACCCGAATCCTGATGTACATGGACATTACATTACTTTTGAAGAATACTTAATACATAACAAAAACAAACACACAAGGACCGTAATAGTTTAGTGTCTTTGGAAACATGGAATGTAATATTCTAATCATGGTGAAAGATCTTCAACATCTCCCACAAAGATCTTAAACTTTTATTTCCTTACCTAAAACCTTTCTATTGATCCTGGGTGAAAACAAAACATTAAAAGGGTGAGCTCAAATGCTCAGTAAGGGTAAGCATGGATAAAATAAAACATACCATATACATTTGAACTTAAAAACATGAATATAATGTTTAAACATCAAAATCATGAGAAACGACATAAAACATGGAAGTACATAAGGCATAGATCATAATGGAACATAACCCATGATAAAATAGCTTGGGAATAAAACATGTAACTGTGGAATCCATTAAGCACATGTAATGATTTCCATAGTAGCCAAGGCATTGCTGCCAAGACCATCTTAGTGGAAAAAGTCCCTTTCTGAATCGAGTTCACTCGTTTCAGTCCTGTAACACTGAACCGGATTAACTTACCATTCCATCCATGTCTATCTCATGATATATATATCTATACCCAATGCATTGGAGGGAGATATAGGTCCCACCCATCTCATAATGATACCATTCTTATGTGTTCCACAAAATCATAAACCGTACATCATAGCATAACCCCTGTAATAAAAATGGGAATCTTAAACAACATGACATCATAAAACAATTCATATAAGATAAAGGAATTAAAAATAATAATTCCATCACAATATAATAAAATCAGTGTAATAATAAGGATAGAAACATAACCCTATATTATATTAGATGGAAAATAATTTTGAAAAAGAACACTTGAACTCCATTCTTGAGGAAAATATACTTTCTACTTCAAAAACACTTTCCCTTTCATATCATGTCATACAAATATAAACAAAAAAAAAGTTGATTAAAAATAGACTTGAAAACTGGTAAGGGGTGCTTCTTGGAAATAAGGTTTTAAAAATCCATTCATGTCGTATAAGTTAAAAGAAAACATTCTTCTCGTACTTTTGTCTGAAAAGTCACAAAGTACCTCGTACGAAAAACGACAAAAGATTCCTTTCATATCTTTTACTAAAAACTCACCGAAGGTTAAAATTGGATATAAACTATTGTATAATGATTTAAATATTAAATATTGAGGAAACATGGATGTGGATGATGAAATACACCCCAATAAATTCCAAAGTATAAACAATCTCGGATAAAAATGAGATTGTGATATTTCTCTTACCTTAGATCCAATTTTTTCTTCGTAAGTGTCTGAACCTCCTGTATAATGATTTAAATAATGTCATTACTTATTCCCGACTCATAATCATTGTTATGATATCATATAAGGTTCACTTATGACTTTATATTACCCGTTCATTTGTATATTCCATGTTAAAGAGCGTTTTGGGTAAAATTGTTTCATTTGTCGTCCGTGTTTTGACTTTTAATTATTCATATGATTACATAGATCTGGATTTCTTAATTCTAGAATATAAAACATTATTTATATATAATATATATTGAGAATATACATATATATAATAAATCAATAAATGGAAAGAAATACACCGTTCATGGGGACGGTAGGCAGTACGTACGCATGAACGCTGTTTTCGTTTCCTTATTGAGTTGAATGGAATTAAGTAGATGACATACATATATATAAACATAAATATAGTATCATTATTATGTAATATATTTCATGATTACTTATTATATATACTTTATAATGATTCATGAATGGTTAACGTGGAGAATGAATCTCATCGCGTCGTGGAGATGGTAGTTCGTAGCTACGCACGAGCGATGATATCGTTCTCATGATCGTGGGACTGTATTGGAGTGTATGTATACTATTTCAGAATCAATATCACATTAAAATAATCATATATAGTTATTATTTAGACCATTATACCCATCCAAGTAAGGTGGTGGTGGGAAAAATATTACACCACGGCGTGGAGACGGTACTCCGTACGTATGCACACGCGGTGATTTCATTTTCTGTAGGATGGATAGATGGTGAAATAGGGTTTTTTCATACTTATAATAACATATCAGTATATGAGTGATACTGATGTTATTACTTCATAATTAAACAACCTATGAAGAAGATGTGGAAGAAGAAATAATGTTGAAAGAATCAGTAACAGACATTACCTCTTCTTTGAAGCGCCTCTTTGAGTACTCTTCTTAGGGCACTAAAATTGGGAATTGAAAATACCAGGACCTCTAGGTTGTTTCTAGGGAAGTTCAGAAGATAATTTGGCAGGGGTTGGCTGAGCTTTAAGGCTCAATGTGGTGTGAGGAAGAGGGGGTGGAGGTGCCCTTTTATAAGGGAGCAGAGGGGCCACTTTGGAATAATTAAAAATATTATTTTATTATAAATCCAAATTCGGTTTTAAATAGCTCCAAATTGATTTATTTCTAATCTAATGTGAGTATGGGTCACAATACTCTAATACAATAGAATTTATACAAGTTTAGTTTATTATACTAACCTTATAATTTAGTTTTAACTCTTAGTTAATTAGATTGACATTTACTATGTCACTTTGTATTTTTATATTATATAGTTAATAAACATACCATATACATCCAAGAGAACCCCAAAATGTCCATTAATGATACACCTATCATTATATAAGTATCTTTTCCGAACCGTAGTTTTTTAGGAATATAATAACAATTAATAATATAATATTTGTTTTAAAAACAATTTTATGTCAATTTTGACACTATTTGGTAATTGATTTTTGTGAAAATTATAACAGAATGATAATTTATAAAAAAATTAATTAAATAAATATTAACTTGTCATATTAACATAGAAAAGTATTACAATTCATAAAAAGTCTCAAATTACATTTATTTGGGTATTTATAACAACAATTATGTCAATATATCATTTATAGGATAATTACGGCATCATTAAAGTATCATAAATAAATTAAATTATTTTAAGTCTAAAAATTAAAAATAAAATACCATTATTAAAGTATCATAAATAAATTAAAACATTACTATTCACCAAAAAATATTTTAATCTCATTGAACCACATTTGAATTTCTGAAATCAATTGTGACTCTCGTATTTTTGAGACTACATTCACAAAAGCGGAAAAATTATGTTTTATGAAAAAATCATTTTTTTAACAATCATTTAGTGGTTTCACTATTCATCAAAAAATGAAAGTTTCCAGAAAAATACCAAAAATTAGGCCTAAGTTATATTTGATATTATGAATTCAAAAATGATTTTTATTTTACCAAATTAAAAAAATATCAGTTACATTAGTTAATTTAAAAATTAATTTCCGCCGTCAAGACAAATAGCGTGTTTTTAAGAGATAATAACTATCAAAATATTGGCACTTGTTTATGTCTGGTTTAAATGTGAAATTACATCCTATGACCAAAATTGTATTAAATTGTAAAAATATATTCTAAATATACTTTAAAACCACTCAAATTAATAATTTATCACTATTAAATCTTTCGATTAAAAAGGTTGTTTTTAATTAAAATTTAGTAATTTTCACTATTCATCAGAATATGAAAGTTACCCGAAAAGTACCAAAATTTCACCTTAGGCTAAATTTGATACTCCGAATCCAAAAATGAAGTCCATTTTGATTGATATAATTTCTAAAATTTTAAAAGGTGGTTATTACTATTCATAACATCTATTTTTAATAATATTTTAATAGCATATCGTTGTTTAGTGAAACTCAGAATTGCGTACTACACACGCTATCGAGGAAGGTCTTGATTGCGTGTAATGCAAGGAAAGTCAAGGATGCATGTTGTGAAAGCTCCTTTTGGTGTAGCGTACAACACAAGACATTAATGAAATTAAAAAGAATATTTTTCATAAAATCTCGGGGTGTTATATTCTACACCCCTTAAAATTAATTTCGCCCTTGAAATTCGTTAGTGTTATAAATGGTTTACTATTCGAAAGTTTCTTTAATAGAAACCCATATCATAGAAAGGAATAACAAAACCAATCTTTAAAAACAAAAGTATGAAACTTAACGGTTACCCAAATAAACTAATCACTCGGTTTCTACATAGGTGAAAATATGGATATGGAAGAAAAATCTAACCATCATGTTCTGATGGATAGTGGTAGAGAACATGGATATGGAAAAGCCAGCAATCACAAATCCATAAATTTGTGATGATATATGGTACCATATGATTCATCAGATATAAGAGCACTAGGACAACATTTTTTGTTTTCAAGATCATTTCCCTAAAGTTGATGAAATTTGAATTAGAATAAATACTTTCGTGATTTTGGTATAGTCTCACCGTTGGTCATTCTTTGGACAATTTCCACTTAATCTCTTAAAGAAATGAAGTTGAATTGTCCATTCGTGATGTGTTAGCAGATCATGAGATAGAATGATGGGTCATTCCATCTATATCAAAGAAAATGATAGAAAAGTTATCAAAAAATACATAAGTCCATCTATAGTGACATTAATCATATATGGTTCCTAAAATGGACTTATACTTCATATATCATACTGATTAATATAATAAAACTAGTTTCTAGTAAACATGGAATTCATGTAGGCCAGTGGTTGGCGATAAATGCCAGTCGCACTTCGGTTGTTGGTTCAATTCTCACAGCATTGTCCGACGCGATGGGCTGTCGCCCATCCTGCAGGTTGTCCTTTTTCTAAAACTACATTACTATAACATCCCATAAATAATATCGAAAAAAATTCTATCCTTAAACAACACTAACTTATGTCCAACATAATCCATTCCAATATTTAGTCTTATCCAAAATAATGTTGTCTAATCTCATATTATAGTGAAAATGAATACCAAAGAGTTCATACAACTAGCAAGTTAATACCATTGTTGATCCCCATATATCATGATATATGTCTTGTTGGTTACCTTCCAAACATTCAAAGGCATTAATCATGTATTCTCTTGAAAAAAAATGAATACCCAAGAACCTTATTGAAAACATGAATGCTGTTAAAAGTTAACTCTTTCCACATACCAAAATCCTCAAAATTTTGTATACTCAAACCATGATATCACTAAGTCCTTATATCAATCACGAGCTCATGAATATTGTCAAACATTTCATTTGTTTCTTATCCCTTCATTATGCACATATCATCGTTTTTCCAAAAATATCTCAATAACTTTCCATGGTTAACGGTACCATAAAATTATTGAAAACCACAATAGACCAATACATAAATATTCCAATATTCTATGATACTATATACAACATAATTTTGGAATCCCATTACATAAACACTTAATCATTCCACCACATCGTTGTCATATTCAACATCGCCAATGGTGATCGCATGTGACTTCCCTTTGTCCTTTTCCTTAAGTGGTTGCTCATGTCCATCATCACTAACCCTTGGATTAGGGCATTTATTAGCATAATGCCCCATTTCCTTGCACTTCAAGCATTGAAGTGTTGGTGGTGCGTTCTCTGCAGTCTTTTATTTATTCACATCATTAGAAACCCTTATTCCCTTACTTCAACACTCAACTGCTCGATGACCTTCATTTCCACACTTAAAACATTTTCTAGTCCCTTTAATACAATCTCCACCATGCTTTTTTCCACACTTTGAGCATAAAGAAATATCCATCTTCTTTTCACCATTATTCTAAGATTTCTCCTTGAACTCCATCTTTCGATTCTTGTCAAAAAAATGAGATATATAAGTAACACAATCTTCCATTTCTACCATGATAGCACACCGCACAATTTCTTCATAACTATTGATGTCTCTTATATCTAATTCCCTTCGAAGATTTGGTTTTAAGCCATTGAAATATCAATCAACATTACCTTCAGGTTGGATGATAAATCCAAATGCATACCTTGCAATCCTTGTAAAATTTTCTTCGTATATACCAACAGATTTATCATTATTTTTATTTACTTCAAGAAACTCCTTCATCATCTTTGTTCTAAGAATATGAGGGAAGTACTTATTGAAAAATAAGTTCTTGAACTCGTCCAATTCCATGGACTCAATTTCCTCTCCTGGCCTCGTATTCGTGATAAGATTCCACCATTTATCATCATCACCTTCCAAATGATATACTGCTAAGATGAATTTATCATGTTCAGAACATTGAAGAACTGAAAATATCTTTTCAGTGGTACTAATCTATTGTTCAGCAGAAAGTGGATCAGAAGACCGACTGACTGAAGGTGGACGTTGCCTCATGAAGGCCTCAATATAATATTGTTCCCTTCTCTACTCATTTGGAAGTCTAGAATGATCCATAGCTTGTGTAAGTATAACAATAAGATTTTGAACTCCATCTCCCATAACATTTGTTTGTTCAGAAAGACAATCATTGCATTGTCCATTACATTGATCA
The DNA here is from genome assembly GCA_963277665.1 of Viscum album. Classification (NCBI taxonomy): domain Eukaryota; kingdom Viridiplantae; phylum Streptophyta; class Magnoliopsida; order Santalales; family Viscaceae; genus Viscum; species Viscum album. Next base: position 8,658,720 of record OY728129.1, read on the forward strand.
ACACGGTTCCTTCGGGTTCCAGCCAACTTCTAAAACCCAAAAAGAATAGTGTGAGAGGCAAAAATCATGCTAGAGAAAACAACATTATAAAGGGGGAGTCCCTCTAACATATTAGGATTAATTATAATATCGTTACCATAATTCTAGGACTATAACCTATACGTATACCAATCCTTAGGGGCATCCCTAGACATACCACAGAAATATCTCTAGGGATTTCACTAAAGGGATCGCATCCTAGATTCCAAAGGTTGACTAATCCTTTGCTCTGATACCAACTGTAGAGACCCGAAGCATGACGTACATGGACATTACTTTACTTTTGAGGAATACATAATACATAACAAAAATAGACACACAAGGACCGTAATAGTTTAGTGTCTTTGGAAACATGGAATATAATCTTCTAATCGTGGTGAAAGATCTTCAACATCTCCCATAAAGATCCTCCACTGTTTGTTTCTTTACCTAAATCCTTTCGTTGGATCCTGGGGGAAAATAAAACATAAAAATGGTGAGCTCAAATGCTCAGTAAGAGTAAGAATGGATAAAATAAAACATACCATATACATTTGAACTTAAAAACATGAACATAAGGTTTAAACATCAAAATCTTGATAAACGACATCAAACATGGAATTACATAAGGCATAGATCATAATGGAAAATAAACCATGATAAAATTGCATGGGAATAAAACATGTAACTGTGGAATCCATCAAGCACGTGTAATGATTTCCATAGTAGCCAAGGCATTGCTGCCAAGACCATCTTAGTAGACAAAGTCCCTTTCTGAAACGAGTTCACTCATTTCAGTCCTATAGCACTGAACCGGATTAACTTACTATTCCATCCATGTCTATCTAATGAGATATAAATCTTTACCCAATGCATTGGAGATAGATATAGGTCTCAACAATCTCATAATGATACCATTCTTATGTGTTCCACAAAATCATAAACTGTACATCATAACATAACCCATTTAATAAAAATGGGAATCTTAAACAACAAGACATCATAATACAATTCATATAAGATAAAGGAATTCATAAAAATAATTACATCACAACATAATCAAATCAATATAATATTAGGGATAGAAACATAACCCTATATTATCTTAGATGGAAAATAATTTTGAAAAAAAAAAACACTTGAACTCCATTCTTGAGGAAAATATCCTTTCTACTGCAAAAACACTTTCCCTTTCTTAACATGTCATACAATTCTAAATTAAAAGAATTTTATTAAAAATAATCATGAAAACTTATAAGGTATGATTCTTGGAAATAATTATTTAAAAATACATTCATTCCGTATAAGTTAAAATAAAACATTCTTCTCATACTTTTGTCGGAAAAGTCAAAAAGTACCTCGTACGAAAAACGACAAAAGATTCCTTTCATATCTTTTACTAAAAACTCACCGAAGGGTAAAATTGGATATAAAATATTTTATAATGTTTTAAATATTTAATATTGAGGAAACATGTATTTGGATGACAAAATATACCCCAGTAAATTCCAAAGTATAAACAATCTCGGATAAAAATGAGATTGTGATATTTCCCTTACCTTAGGTCCGATTTGCTTCGTATGTGTTCGAAACTCCTGTATTATGATTTAAATAATGTCATTGACTTATTCCAGAATCATACTCATTGTAATGATATCATATATGGTTCACTTATGACTTTATATTACGCGTTTTTTGTAAACTCCTTGTTAAAGAGCGTTTTGGGTAAAATTGTTTCATTTGTCATCCGTGTTTTGACTTGTAATTATTCATATGATTACTTAGATCATGATTACTTAATTATAGAACATAAAACATGATTTATATATAATATATATTCATAATATACATATATATATAATAAATCAGTAAATGGAATGAAATACACTGTTCATGGAGACGGTAGGTCGTACGTACGCATGAACACTGTTTTCGTTTCCTTATTGACTTGAATGGAATTAAGTAGATGGAATACATATATATACACATAAATACAGTATCATTATTATCTCATATATTTCATTATTACTTGTTATATATACATTATAATCATTCATGAATGGTTAACGTGTAGAATGAATTTCATCGCGTCGTGGAGACAGTAGTCCGTACGTATGCACGAGCGATGATATCGTTCTCATGATCGTGGGACTGAATTGGAGTGTATGTATACTATTTAAGAATCAATATAACTTTAAAATAATCATATATAGTTATTATTTACACCATTATACCCATCCAAGTAAGGTGGTGGTGGAAAATAGATTACACCACGGCGTGGAGACGGTATTTCGTACATACGCACACGCAGTGATTTCATTTTCTGTATGATGGATAGATGGTGAAATAGGGTTGTTTCATACTTATAATAACATATAATTATATTAGTGATAATGATGTTATTACTTCATAATGAAACAACCTAAGAAGAAGAAATGGAAGAAGAAAAAATGTTGAAAGAATCGGTAACAGACATTACATCTTCTTTGAAGCGCCTCTTTGAGACCTCTTCTTAGGGAACTAAAATTGGTCTTTTAAGAAGACCATGACCTATAGGATGTTTCTAGGGAGGTGTAGAAGGGAATTTGGCAGCGGATGGCTGAGCTTGAAGGCTCAATGTGGTGTGGGGATGAGGGGGAGGAGGTGCCCTTTTATAAGGGAGGAGAGGGGCACCTTTGGAATAACTAAAAATATTATTTTATTATAAATCCAAATTCTGTTTTAAATAGCTCAAAATTGATTTATTTAGAATCTATGGTAGAGATGGGTCGAAATCCTCTGATTCAATAGAATTTAAAAATGTTTAGGTCATTATACTAACCTTATCTTTTAGTTTTAACTGTTAGTTAATTAGATTGACATTTACAATGTCACTTTGTATTTTTATATTATATAGTTACTAAACATAACATATACATCCAAGAGACCCCCAAGTGGTCTATTAATGATAAACCAATCATGATATAAGTATATTGTCCAAACCATATATTTGTAGGAATATAATAACAATTAATAATATAATATTTTTTAAAAAAACAATTTTATGTCAATTTTGACAGTATTTGGTAAATGATTTTTGTGAAAATCATAACAGAATGATTAGTTCGAAAAAAATTAATTAAATCAATAATAACATGTCATATTAATATATAAAATTATTTTAATTCATAAAATGTCTCAAATTACATTTAATTGGATATTTATAACATCAATTATGTCAATATTTCATTAATAAGATAATTACTGCATCATCATTGTATGATAAATAAATTAAATTATTTTACATCTAAAAATTAAAAATAAAATACCATTAAGTTGGAAATATTTTTATCTTTTCTAATGAATATTTATAGTCGAATTTATCTTATGTATAACCCTATATTAAAAATGAGTTAGTTATTAAACATTGATTTTAACTATTTTAACCCTTCTTTAAATAAATTGATAATAAATGTCCTAATCTATTCCAAATGGGCCTAAATTGTCATATTTTATTTATAAGGTTGTTTTTGGTCGAATTACACTTATCCAATAGAATTAGGACATTGTTAGGGTAATAATAATATCATTCGTACCCATAACTACCCTATTTACTTTTAACCGTGGTAAAAAAAGTAAAAAGTTACTATTCACCAAAAATTATTTTCATCTCATTGAACCACATTTTACTTACTAACATCAACTGTGTCTCTTGTATTTTTAAAATTCCATTCACAAAAGCAGCAAAATTATGTTTTATGAAAAAATCAGTTTTTTAACTACCACTTAGTGGTTTCACTATTCATCAAAAAATGAAAGCTTCCAGAAATATACCAAAAATTAGGCCTAATCTATATTTGATATTATGAATTAAAAAATTATGTTTATTTTACCAATTTCAAAACATATCAGTCACATTAACTAATTTATATATTAATTGTCGTCGTCAAGACAAATAGCGTGTTTTTAAGAGATAATAACTATCAAAAGATTGACACTTGTTTATGTCTGGTTTAAATGTGAAATTACATCCAATGACCAAAATTGTATTAAATTGTAAAAATTTATTCTAAATATACTTTAAAACCATTCAAATTAATAATTTCTCACTATTAATTATTTCGATAAACTAATTAGTTTTTAATTAAAATTTAGTAATTTTCACTATTCATCGGAATATGAAAGTTATCCGAAAAGTACAAAAATTTCACCTTAGGCTAAATTAGATACTCCGAATCCAAAAATGAAGTCCATTTTGAGAGATAAAATTTACAAAATTTGAAAATATGGTTATTACTATTCAGAACAGGTAGTTTTAATAATATTTTAATAGCATATAGTTGTTTAGTGAAACTCGGTATTGGGTACTACACACGTTATCGAGGAAGGTCACGATTGCGTGTAATGAAAGGAAAGTCAAGGATGCATGTTGTGCAATCTCATTTTGGTGTAGCATACAACACAATACATTAATGAAATTAAAAAATATATTTTTCATAGTATCGTAGGGTGTTACATTCAATGCTCAAAAGGGTGTGAAGAGAAGAGGTAAGGGGTGCCGTTTTTATAAGGGAGGAGAGGGGAACCTTTGGAAAAACTTAAAATATTATTTTATAATAAAGTCATATTCTGATTATAATAGCTCAAAATTGATTTATTTAGAAGCTAATGTAGTGATGGGTCGAAATCCTCTCAACCAATAGGTTTTAGACAAATTTAGGTTACTATTGTTACCATATCTTTTAGATTTAACTCTATGTTAAATAATTTAACATTTACTGTGTATTGTTGTTTTCTTACACTATATGGTTAATAAACATACTATAACCAGAAAAAAGAACCCCAGGTGGTTCATTATTAATATATACAACATTATCTATGTAATGTTTCTGAACATTAGATATTTACGAATAAAATAACAACTAATAATATAATATTTTTTTTTATAAAACTAGTTTATGTCAATTTTGACACTATTTGGTAATTGTTTTTTTGAAAATCATAACAAAATTATTAGTTTGAAAAAAGATGATTTATTCTATAAAAACTTGTCATATTAACCTATAAAATAATTGGAATTCATTAAAAGTCTCAAATTACATTTATGTGGGTTTTATAACATCAATTATGTTAGTATTTCCTTAATAAGGTAATTACTGCATAATCATTGTGTAATAAATTAATTAATTTATATGATGTTTAAAAATTATAACAAAATTACCATTATTTAGTAAATATTTTTATCTTTCTAATGAATATTTATAGTATAATTTATCTTTTGTATAACCCTATATTAAAAATGTTTTAGTTATTAAACTTTGATTTTAACTATTTTAATGATTCTTTAAATAAAATAATAATAAATGTCCTAATGTAATACAGGTGGACCTAAAGAGTAATATTGTATTCCTAAGTTTTTTTTTGGTCGATATAAACTTGTCCAATAGAATTAAGACATGTTTTAGGGTAATATTAATATCATTTTTACCCTTAATTAACCTATATACTTTTAACCGTGGTAAATAAAAGTAAAAAGTTACTATTCACCAAAAATTATTTTCACCTCATTGAACCACATTTTACACCTTGATATTAATCGTGTCTCTCAGATTTTTGAAATTCCACTCACAGAAGCGTTAAAATTACATTTTTTGTGAATTTTCAATTTCTCCTAGGAGGTGTGTAAAAGACGGTGAAAAGTTCAATAAAATTTATATATATATATAATTGTTCTAAACTAACTCCAATGAATTACATTGAACTTATATAGGTATTATGTAACTATTTTGACCTAATATAAATTTATATAAAATAAATAATTATATAAATAAAAAGTTGGTTTTTAAATTGTAACACAATGTTTTCACTATTCATTAAAAATTAAATGTTTGCAGAAAAATACCAAAAATTCCCCCTAGGCTAATTTTGATATTTGGAATCCAAAAATAAAGTCCATTTTGAAAGATAAAATTTATAAAATTCCAAAAAGTGGGTATTAATATTCATAATGGCTATTTTATATAATATTTTAATATCTTATCATTGTTTAGTGAAACTCGGTATTGCGTACAACACACACTATCGTGGAAGGTCATGATTGCGTGTAATGTAAGACAAGTTAGGTCTGTGTGTAGTGAAAGACTCCTTTGTTTTTGCGTATAATAGAATCCAACCATATTTCATTTATAAATTAAATATATATATATACACTCAATGTTGAATAGTATAACTACTATCAAACAAACATGAAATTGTGTGTAACAAAATCCAAGAATAGAGTTGCGTATACTGCAAGCTAATATGGTCTTCTGTATAGTACAATCTAAACTTGGTGTAGTTTATAATAGAAGACATCAAATAAATTAAAATAACATTTTTCATAAAATCATTGGTTGTTAAATTCCACACCCCATTAAATGAATTTATACCTCGAAATTCGTCAGGGTCATAAATGGTTTATGACCTGAAGGTTTATTTAATAGAAAACCACATCGTAAAAAGGAATACCAAAACTTATCCTTAAAAACTAATGTATGAAACATTACGGTTACCCAAATTAACTAATCACAGGGTTTCCACATAGGATAACATAAGTGAAAATATGGATATAGAAGAGAAATCTAACCATCATGTTCTGATGGAGAGTGGTAGAGAACATGTCTATGAAAAATCCTACAATCACGAAGCCATAAATTTGTGATGATCTAAGGAACCATCTGATTCATCAAATATGAGAACACTAGGAAAATATTTTTTATTTTCAATATTATTTCCCTAAAGTTGATGAATTGTTGAATTAAAAGAAATACTTACCTGATTTTGGTAAAATCTCACCATTGGTCGTTCCGTGGACAATTTATACTTCATCTCTTAAAGAAATGAAGTTGAATTTGTTATTCGTGAAGTGTTCGCAGAATGACGGGTCATTCCGTATATCTCAAACAAAAGTTTAACAAAAGTTATCAAATATAAATAAGTCCATATATAGTGAGATTAATTGTATATGACTCCATAAATGGACTTATACTTCATCTATCATACCTCTTAATAAAATAAAACTACTTTCTACTAACTAGGGACTTCCTGTAGGCTAGTGGTAGGCGATAAAGGCATATCACACTTCAGTTTTGGCTATGATTCCCTTAGCCTTGTCCAACACAACGGGTTGTTTCTCATCCTATGGGTTGTCCTTTTTCTAAAACTACACTCTTATAACATTCCAGAAACAGTATCGAAAAAAGTTCTAGCCTTAAATAATTAAATCTGATGTCCAACTTAATCCATCAAAACCATTAAGCTTATCCAAAATACTTCATTCCAACCTTACAGTATAAATAAAATGATTACTATAAATTTCATAAAAAATTCATGTGAATACCATAATTTATCCCCCATATAAGTTATATCGTGTTGGTCACATTTCAAACATGTGAATACCTTAATCATGTATTCTCTTGAAAAATGAATACACATTGAACATTAGTGAAACAATGAATACAATTAAAAGTTAACTCTTTCCACATACCAAAATCCTAAAAATTTTCTATACTCAAACCATGATATCACTTAGTCCTTATATCAATCATGAGCACATGAATACTATCAAACATATTATTTTCTCATTATCTATTCATTATGCACATATCATCATTTTCAAAAAATAGCTGAATAACTTTTCATGGTTACTGGTACCATTAAACATATACATTCAAATACTTTATAAAAAAAATAGTGTAACAATCCTTAGATGTGTCTTTATTCTATAGTACCATTACCTATACAACATAACTCTTGATAAACATAAATCATTCCACTGCCTTCTTAAACCATTTACCATGCTTCAACACTTATTTCTTCTCATATGTCATTTTTAGTCTCCACATCCTCATCCACATAAATACCACCCATATGACCATGCTGATTCTCTTCATGATATTTTCCCTTAGGGAATTGGGTTTCATAATGCCCATACATTCTACATTTAAAAAATCTAATCATTGTTGATGTCGTAGCAATAACAATATCCATCTCCATGGTATTAACTGAACCTTTTCCTTTTCACATACTGGATTTGTGTCCTTCTTTTCCACACCCATAGAATCTTCCTATTCCTTTGAAACAATATCCCAGATGCCTCTTCCCACATGATTTACATGAGGTAAATTGAACTTTCTTTCCTCTATGATCATCATGAAACTCCATCTTTCTCTTATTAGCTGAGTCGGGAATCATACGAAAGTTGAAATTATTGATTATATTATGAGATTTATGATTAATACTTAAAACGATATGTATACCTCTAGATCCAATTTCATTTGGTTGCTCAGGAAGTATATATTTCCATTGTCCATCATATCCTCCATTATCATGAATCTTCACGTTTCCAGCCATTTTCTGAAACCTAAGAAGAATAGTGTGAGAGTAAAAAATCATAATCAAGGGTGATTACCTTCTATATATAACATATTATATTTAATTCTAAGATCTTTACCGTAATTCTAGGACTATAACCTATATGCATACTTAACCTTAGGGAAATCCGTAGACATACCTTAGAAATATCTCTAGGGATCTCACAATAGTTCTCGCATCCTAGTATTAAATGTTTTACTAAAAATTTCCTCTGATTCCAACTGTAGAGACCCATATCTTGACCTATGTGGAAATTACATTACTTTTTCGGAATACTTAATATATAACAAAAACAGACACCAATGGAGGGTAATAGTTTAGTGTCTTTGGAAAATCCGGATATAATCTTCTAATCATGATGAATGATCTTAAACATCTCCCATAAAGATCTTCCACATTAATTTTCTTACCTAAAACCTTTAATTAAATCCTAGGGAAAAGAAAACATAAAAAAGGGTGAGCTCAAATGCCCAGTAAGGTTAATCATAGAGAACATAAAACATTCCATAAACATTTGAATGCAGAAACTTGAACATAAAATCTAAACATCAAAAACTTGAGCAAAGACATGAATCTTGGAAGTATGTAAGGAATATATCATAAGTGAACATCAATCATGGTAAAATAACATGGGAATAAAAAATGTAATTCTGGAAAACCATTAACCACATGATATGATTTCAATAGTAGCAAAGGCATTACTTCCAAGACCATCTTAGTGGACAAAATCCCTTTCTGAATCGAGTTTACTCCTCGTTTCAGTCCTGTAACACTGAACCAGTTTAACTTACCATTCCAGCCATGTCTATCTCATGAGATATAAACCCTTACCCAATGCATTAGAGGGAGATATAGGTCCCACCCATCTCATAATGAAATCATTTTTGTGTGTGCCAAAAAATCATAAATCATACATCATAGCATAACCCATGTATTAGAATGGGATTCTTAAACATCATGACATCATAACATAATCCATAAAAAATGGATACAATTTTATCATAAATAATATAAAACCATTTAAATAATGGAGAAATTATAGTTGATAGATAAACTAATTATGTAATGTCATTATAGATGGAAAATAGTTTTGATAAATCACATGAAATGAATTCTTGAGGAAAATATCCTTTCTTCTTCAAAATAATATTCTTTTCACAAAATGCCATGAAATTTTAAAACAAAAGGGTTATGTTGAAAATAATAATTCAATATGTTAGAGTAATATTCATGAAAATGAGGCTTTATGAAACTGTAAAAATCTGTTCATGCCAAATAAGTTAATGATAACATTCTTCACGTACTTTTGTCGGAAAAGTCAAAAGTACGTTATATTTTAACCAATGTAATGATTCCATCCATAAAATGTGGTAAAAATTCAATAAAGGGTAAAACTAGCTCTAAAAATACATAGAAGAATATTGAACATTTTATGAAAGAATTTTTAGAAAACATGGTCAGGGATGTGAAACGCAACCCCAGTAAATACTTACGTATAAGTAATCTCATATAAAAATGAGATTGAAAATTTATCCCTTACATGATGTCTGATATGCTTCCTATGTCTCTGAACCTCTTGTATAATGATTTAAATAATGTCATAGACTTATTACAGAATCAAATTCAATGTTATGATATCATATATTGTTTACTTATGACTTTATATTTCCTGTTATTTTTTAAATTCGATGTAAAAGCAGTGATTTGGGTAAAATTATTTCATTTATTGTACGTGTTTCAAATTATTGTTTTTAATATTATTACTTATATAATGATTTACATAATTCCAGAATGTAAAAAATGATTTATATATAATATATATTCATCATATAAATATATATGTTAGATATATAAATGAAATGAAATACACCGTTCATGGAGATGGTAGACCGTACGTACGCATGAAAGTTGTTTTCGGTTCCTTATTGAATTGAATGAAATTAAGTAGATGAAATATGTATATATATATACATAAATACAGTATCATTATTATGTCATATATTTCATTATTATTCATTATATATACTTTATAATCTTTCATTAATGGTTAACATTTAGAATGAATCTCATCACGTCGTGGAGACGGTAGTCCGTATGTACGCACGAGTGATGATATCATTCCCATGATCATGTAATTGTATTGAAGTGTATGTATAATATTTCAGAATAAATATAACATTAAAATAATCATATATTGTTATTTATTTACACCATTATACCCATCCATGTAAGGTGGTGGTCGAAAACAGATTATACCACGGCGTGGAGACGGTATTCCGTACGTACTCACACGAGGTGATTTCATTTTACATAGGATGGATAGAAGGTGAAATATGGTTGTTTCATATTTATAATAACATATCAGTATATACGTAATGGATATGTTATTACATTATAATGAGATAACTAGAAAAGAAGAAGTAGAAGATGAAAGAAACTTGAGAAAATCGGAAGAAGATATTACCTATTCTTCGACCCACCTCTTTTAAGCTTCCTCTTAAGAAAGTAGAGATCATCTTTTGAGAAGACGATAACCTCCAGAATGCTTCTAGGGAAGTGGAGAAGAGAAATGTTCAGGGGTTTTCTGAGTTCCAAGACTCAAAAGGGTGTGAAGAGAAGAGGTAAGGGGTTCCCTTTTTATATGGGAGGAGCGGGGCACCTTTGGAAAAACCTAAAATAATATTTTATAATAAAGTCATATTCTGTTTATAATAGGTACAAATTGATTTATTTCGAAGATAATGTAGGGATGGGTCGACATACTCTCAGCCAATAGGTTTTAGACATGTTTAGGTTACAATTTTAACCTTATCTTTAAGATTTTACTCTATGTTAAATAATTTAACTTTACTGTGTCTTCTGGTTTTGTTACACTATATGGTTAATAGACTTACTATAACAAGCAAAAAGAACCCTAAGTGGTTCATTATTAGTATATATAACAGTATATATGTAATTTTTGTGATCCTTATATATTTTTGAATAAAATAACAATTAATAATATAATATTTGTTTTGAAAACATTTTTATGTCAATTATGAAGCTATTTGGTAATTGATTTGTGTCAAAATCATAACAGAATGATTAGTTCGAAAGAAGTTAATTTAAAAAAAAATAACATTTCTTATTAACCTATAAAATTATTGTAATTCATAAAAAGTCGCAAATTACATTTATTTGGGTATTTATAACATCAATTATGTTAATATTTCATTAATAAGTTAATTACTGCATCATCATTGTGTCATAAATAAATTGATTTATTTAATGTCTAATAATTATAAAGAAATTACCATTATGTATGAAATACTTTTTTCTTTATAATTAATATTTATAGTTGAATTTATCTAATTTACAAACCTATATTAATCTTTTTTAGTTATTAAACATTGATTTTAACTATTTTAACTATTCATCAAATAAAAAAATAATAAATGTCCTAATCTAATACAGGGGGACCTAAAGGGTAATATTTTATTCCTAATGTTGTTTTTGGTTGATATAAATTTTTCCAATAGGATCAGAACATGAGATAGGGTAATATTAATATCAATTTTCCATTAATTACCCTATTTATTTTTAACCGTGGAAAATAAAAGTAAAAAGTTACTATTCATAAATAAATATTTTCATCTCCTTGAACCACATTTTACTCCTTGATATTAACCGTGTCTCTCTGATTTTTGAATTTCCACCCACAAAAGTGGTAAAATTAAGATTTATGTGAATTTTCAAATTCTCCAAGGAGGTGGGTAAAAGACGGTGAAAAGTTCAATAAAATTTTTATATATAAAAAATTATTCTAAACTAACTCCAATGAATTACATTGAACTTATATAGGTATTATGTATCTATTTTGACATAAAATAAATTTAAATAAAATAAATAATTATTTAAATAAAAATTCTATTTTTAAATGGTATCCTAGTGTTTTCATTATTCATAAAAAATTTAATGTTTTCATAAAAATACCAAAAATTCACCCAAGGATAATTTCGATATTCTGAATCCAAAAAAGAAGTCCAATGTGAATGATAAAATTTATTAAATTCCAAAAACTGGGTATTACTATTCATAACGGCTAGTTTATGTAATATTTTAATCTTATATCTTTGTTTAGTGAAACTCGGTATTCCGTATAACACACGCTATCGTGGAAGGTTGCGATTGGGTGTAATGTAAGCCATGTTAGGGTTCGTGTAGTGCAAGACTCCTTTGTTGTTGCATATAACATAATCCAACCATATTTCATTTAATGCTTGAATATATATATATATATATACACTCAATGTTGCGTAGAATAAATAATATAAAACATACATGAAATTGTGTTTAACACGGTCCACGAATAGTGTTGCATATACTGGAAGCTAATACGGTCTTGCGTATAGTACAAGATAAACATGGTGTAGTGTATAATAGAAGACATCAATGAAATTAAAATAATATGTTTCATAAAATCTTGGGGTGTTACACCAAAGTACATGTGGAACATTTTCCAAATGTATTATAACAATCCTAAATAGATTTTTGGTTTTGAGTATGCCACATATCCTATTTTACGAAAATTTCATTTAAAATGGGAATGATGTACATTGGTTCATTCTGGACAAATCGTGTCTTTGATAGAAATGATACTTATTCTAATATGTCACCAAATAACAAATTAATAATTTTTATATAATTCTCAGTACAATCGAATAATGTTTCCTATGTTTTCCATGAGTGACACTTTTCTTTTAAAATATGAATTTCAAAATGACCGTGAATGCATCTTGTCATACTCGAAAAATCACATTTTATATTGAGGTGAGCCTAATTAATAAACACAAACAATTATATATAGATCATTTTCCTAATATATAAATAGAATAAAAAAATTATTTTATTAGGTTTTTGTATGTTAGTTATATTTTCTACTAAAAATAATTTTAACATTTAATAATAAAGACACATTTTGAGTCATATCGGTCACCCCATGCGTTATATTAGGGTGAGAATAAATCCTACACATATCAAATATCCTTTGGATAATTTAAAAAATTTAAAAAATCATTATGAACTATTTTTTCTGATTTTAGGTAGATCACATGTCTTATTTACTACAAATGAATTTTAAACTAGATAATTGCGTCAGAATCATATCAGTCAAATATTTTTTTTGAAGTGATGCTAATTATTACACAAAAAAACATGACTAAATAATAATTTTCTAAATTATAATGACAATATGACTGTATTTTCCTTGTTTTCAGTGAGTGACTCTTTTTCAATTAAAATGTAAATTTTAAATTAATAATGCTCAATTTTAGTAATACCGAGCACATAATGAATTAAATTTATATACAACTAATTTATACATATTATAGATTTTATATGTATTGAATAAATAAATTATAAAACCAAAGAAATTTTTTTTTTGGTTTTTAGTATGTTGTAAGTATTTTTTACTAAAATAATTGTTATTTTAAAACCAAATTTTTTTTCCAATTTTTCATACAAGACACACCCTACATCTGATCGATTTGTGGAAAATTCATCAAATCAAAAATAACATACAGATGATTATCATAAATTATAAATACAATATAAATTACCTTTTTACTATTTTCATTATGTATCTTTTGTTTTTTATTAAAAATAAATTTTAAATTGAATTACATGAATTGAGTAATACAAGTGACATCTTCTATTTGTTTTTCATGTCTATGATTCATACTTGTCACAAGTAAATTATGAATAATTGTCCATAATAATCAGGACAATTCAATAGTTTTTTCTTTTTTTATAGTGAGTTATTGTTTTTAATCTAAAATAACATTTCTATAATGATAAAGGACACTAGAAGTAATATTGATAACATCATATATCATATTTAGGTGAGGATATTTCCTACACATCAAAAATTAATTATTTACCATTTTCATGAAGTATCAAAAGAATAAAAATGAATTTTTTTAGTATTGAAAAGGGAAATCGTATTGTTTAGTAACTACAATTTTAATTTTAGATAAAAACAATCATTTTGATTAATAAAAATCAAATAATTCATTACATTTAGGATCATATGATTCCCACACATTCTAAATGACATATGAATTTTTTAGTTATGTAAAAAAAATTGTGTATGTTTTTTTATTTGACTATGACATATTTATTTTTTTTACTAAAATGGTATTTTTCAAGTTGATACACAAACATTTTGTAATTCTAGTAGCATTTTGAGTTTGTTTTATGTGATATGGATTCAAAATTATCCAAAAATAATTATATATAATTTTAAAAAATAATCAAGGTAATCTATTTTTGTTTTCTCATTTTTTTTATCACGTTTCAATTTTACAAAAATTAATATCAATTTAAAATAAAAATAAACAATTAGAGTAATATCAACCACACCATTTATTTGATTAAGGGTGACAGATTCATATATGTTTAAAACAATTTATCAATTATTTTTTATAATGTATCAAAAAATTAATAACACATTTTCTTATTTTTGAGTATGTTATTTTTTTGAATAATAATGTTATTTATAAACTAAAAACATAGAGTATAATTCATAAAAATGAACTATTTTTAATATTTAATTGTCTCAAAATTAGTATTGGAAATGTTATTTCTCTTTAATATATTTAAAAACACCTAAAATGTAGATCATGTTCCATTTTGATTTAATAGAAACATCATACTCTCTTAAACACTTCCCCTTCCAGGTGTCTTGTGGTTTCCTCTTCTATTAGAAATGCACATGTTCTTTCTTTTCTATCTTGTGGATTATAGTGTAAAAATATTATTTTATAAAATATCTAAAAAAATTAATATATTATTAGATAAAAAGGATAAGAAATTATGTTAAAAATACTATATAATTTGTTGAAGAAATTAATTAAATTAGAAGTGAGAATTCAACTTCTATTGATGGCTGTCTACAATCATTACCCATTTCATCTTTATCATTTTAATAGTTATATCCTTCAAGTGAAATCACCCAAGAGCTTGAATAGATTCAATAAAATAACCCCAAATTGATCTAAACAATAAACCTCCATAAGAAAAATATTTGAAGAGAGTAATATTAAAAAAATAAACATAAATATATAAAATACATTAATTTTATAGACAATGATATTACTATTGAAAAATCAGGAGTTACCTTGTAATTGGAAGAGGTATAACTATATCTATTCCTACAATGGTATTGAAGGTAACATGAAGGAAATTTATAAAATCAATACTATATGGTTATGATGGTTTTGATGAAGAATAATATTATGGATTGTTTAGCATAGAATATAATGAAAAATTGAAAAAAAAATCTAAAATACATGAACACTGAAATGAATAGATCAAATTAAGTCAATGTTTCATTGTATAATATTTCAATAAAATTGATAAATTATAAAATATCATTATCTTTACATCATAGCATAGGGTTTTATTTATTATAATTTCTTCATCCATGGTTTTGGTAACATCATAATGTGCATAATACATTGTCGGCATGAGTGGAGAAAATTTTAAATTAGATTATTTTTTAGTTGAGAACTGATAATATAATGAGAAAAAACATTGTATATTAAAAAAATTACTTTTTATTGAAATCGCATTAAAATATTAAATTTTTTATGGATTTTACTCTAATATCAAGAATTGGAATCCTATATTCTTGATCCCCTCTAAAGTACAATAAATTGAATACATTGGGACCACATGAAATGGTTGGGATCACATAATGAATGGGTCAACCAAGATTATATTTTTATCTTACTCTACTATTGTTTTAGTATGTAGAAGAATCATTAACCTATTCTTGTGTTCTAGATTTTATAAAAAAAACTTTCATTGCATGTGATTCCATTATGAAAATCTCTTCTGATTTTCCATCCATAAATAAATTAAACATTATTTACACATATCAACAACTTTCACTACAATGAAATTATTACATCAGATGTGGCAGTTTAATGTGGACTTGGACCATTAGATTGTGGTGGTGTCTTCTACACCAATTCATAATTCATAAAAGGATGCTCTTTTCATTACATAAAAAATGCCTATACCGGTGAAGCTAAAATTTTGGAAATTATCAAATCCATCTATTATGATGATCATTATTGATGGAAATTTCATTATATGGAATCATACATGGCAGTGGTAGCTGATATAATAAAGAGTTTTTCTAGGAATGTCATATGGGAGATGTTTCCATCTCGGGATGTCTGCCCTTAGTTTACATGTGGTCTCTGTCTAGATTTGAAAAAAGTCTACAGAGAGGCTAATCATGTAACATCCTAGGTAAATAAAGAGCATGAAATTTTTTATATTTATTAATATTTGTGAATTAAATATTAATTTTACTTTAAAGGGGTTTCTATGATCGATAGCGTACCCGATATGCAACAATGGGTTTCTTTGAAATCTTACTTTACACACTAATAATATAATATTATTGTTTTATATGGCAGTTATCTCCTAGATATTGTATTGGCAGGAATAAAAAAACATACAACAATATGATCATACATGTTTTTTAAATGTATTGACATTTATGAAATAAATGTTAGAGGCCTAAAATCTGAAGGAGTCTAACTTTAAGCATAATTAACATTAAAAGGTAGATTTGCCGCCATTTAATCGAGAAACCTTTTTAAAAATTGATTTGGTCACTTTTATATGTTCTATATGACCAAATAAATTTCTTCTTTAGAATCGGAACATCAAAATTATCTTTGGATGATATTTTGGTATTTTTCTAATAAAAATAAATTTTTAATGAAAAGTGAAACATGTTGTATTTTAATTCAAATATACCTTTTAATCTAATTTATTTATATGGTTTTATTATTTTTATAATTAGTTTTAAAGTATAATAAGAATATATTTTTACCATTTAATACAATGTTGGTCATTTGAATTAATTTCACTTTGAAATTTGACATTAACAAGTGTCAATCTTTTGATAGTTATTGTTTCGTAAAAACATGCTATTTGTTCTAAAAACATGAATTAATTTTAAATTAATTAATGAAACTATTATGTTTTGATTTTGGTAAAATAAAAATCATTTTTGAATTCAAAATATCAAATATATATTAGGCTGAGTTTGTGGTATTTTTCTGAAAAACATCAATTTTTTGATGAATAGTGAAACCACATAGTAGTAGTTAAGAAACAGAATTCTTCGTTTAAATGAAATTTTATAGCTTCTTTGAGTTGAATTTTTAAAATCCGAGAGACACATTTAATATCAATAAGTAAAATGTGGCTCAATACGATTAAAATAATTTTTTTGAATAGTAAGTTTTTACTGTTGTTTATCATTGTTAAAGGTAAATAGGGGAATTCAAGGTAAACAGAATATTATTATTATTAAAAATTACCCTAAAACGTGTCCTAACCTTATTGGATGATTAATGGCCGACCAAATGCATACATGGGTCGATTTTGGGATCCCATGGAGCCACATTGGAGTGATATTAACACTTTAGATTAATTAATTTAAAGTAAAGTCAAAAACGACATAAACAAAAATACTTTGGTAATTTAATTTTTATATGGTGTTAAATAAGTAAAATTTTCTACCATAAATATTCATTATAAATTGAAATATATTTCATACATCATGATCTTTTTGTAATATTTTTTAAGACATCAAATAAATTAAATTACTTATGAAAGAATAATGATGCGGTTTTTACCTAATTTATAAATGATTTAAATAAATAAGATTATAAATACTAAAATAATATCCAAAACCTATCCAATTTATATTGAATGATTTTATTTAGAATTATATTCATCTTATCTTTGACGTTTATGTGTTTTGGACCTTTTCAAACTGATGATATGCTTATAATAAAATAATGTTTTCACAGTTTCCTAAAGAGCCCCCCTTGTAAAAATAGACCACTGCAAAACAATTCCACACACCTATAAAAACTTTCGGCTCATAAAACCTCTTAAAAATGAATCTTTATACATCCCTCTACTCCTTCTATATACGTTACTAGAGGTTAATGTCACTTCAATAGACCCATTTGGTTCAATCTAAAGAGAGATGCCCAAATTAAATAAAACAGTTTCTGTTAACATCGATTCTTTTATTTTACATCTCCAACCCATAAACTGATTTTATTACATTATTTTATAACAAATCCATTATAATCAATATACTATTATATTGTTATGATATGTATTCTAACTACACTTACACCCCCTTTATCGAATGAGTGAAGAATATATTATTTTTGTCGATGGAAAACAAACGCCTCACGAGACGATGATTGTTCAATTATCTCCTACTGCCTCTAATGGGGGGCATTATGATTGAACTGTATTTATATATGATATATATTATGTTTATGATTTCTTTATGCATCGGTATATTTCCATTTATAGATCTATTTTATGGTTTCCATAGTGGGTAAATATGATAATCTCATTAGAGGAAGTGCGGACTACTGCCCCTATATGTGATATGACCCGTTAATTCCATATGTGGGATGTATGAAGGATAGAGTTAAAAACATTTTATATGACATTATAAAAAAATTATAATATAACTATATAACATTATGATTTTAATTCCATTAAAATAAGAAATATAAATGGATGTTACATTCATGTGTACGTATGGCTTACAATCTCCATGAACGGTGCATTTCATTTATTACCTCAAAATGTAAATTATAATTATAAATTCATGTATATACTGGATATATATGATATATATGATATCTAAATCATTAATATCATTCTGGGTATAATACAATTTTGACCATGTGAACAACATATAACTATATGTTGTTCGTTTGTCACTCAAGTACCAAATATCAATAAAACAGACATTATTAACGTGAATGATTAAATTATGTTTATAACATGGTAATAAGTAATACAATAGGATTAATAAACATGAAAATGGTTCTTATTCAAATTAAAATTAACTTCATTTTATTATTCAGGAGATTAAAGAACGAACGGGTCAAGTCAGACAAAAGGTAAGGGATTTCTTATCTCACTTTTAATTCTGTGAGATTTCCCTTATTCACCAATAATTTATAGCATGTGGTGTATTGTGTACTACAATTTTATGTATACTATTATGATTAATTTTATATTCATGGTATTCTATGATTCATTTAATTTTTATTAAATATTGGTCATACGACTTGATTGATTACGAAGTGGTAAGGAGTTTTCATCTACCTTTTTATTACCATGAGATTCATGCTATATTGCCAGTTTTTTCATTTTATGTAGTTAATGTACTGCCCATTATGGTATTATTTGTGTATTATAATTTTATTTATGGGTTTTTACATCTTCCTTCTTTCATGGGTTGTATGTTTCATAAGTTACCAAATCGGTAAAGGGAACTTTTTAACCCAATTTCACTTCCTTGGGTTAATCTTCAAATTCTTAATTATGTCATGCTGTGATTATTTGTGGAATCATTATTTATTTATATATTTTGTAATTTCCACTCTCTTTTTTGAGGATATAATTTTGATACCCACAATCACTCCATTGATAATTTCTTAAGTCATCAATATGATCTGCATAAGAGTAATTTTAACTCAATTTCCCTTCCTTGAGTTAAACATCCAAGTCATTGGTTTTGTTTTAAAAAGAATAAGTGTGAATGTTATGTGATTTATTTACATTGAATACCCAATCAAATTTAGTGTATTTATATTTTTCATACATTATTATGTAATTGTTTTATATTTAATATAAGGATACAATTATTATAAGGGATTTTGTCTCAATTTAAATTCCATTGAGACTTAATTGTTGTTATGAACCAATTCACACGTATATGATGTATATACTATCCTTAGGAATTTTATATCATATAACACTTTATTATCATGACATTATAAAGTTATAATTCATTTTTTCCACAAATATTTGTATTCAAGAGTCTATCATTTTGTTGAAAAATCATTAACTAAAATATCATTTTAAATGTTTTAAAGATTTATTCTTTTAAATCATTATCATTTATTTCCATGTTTTAAAAATTGTTTTAAGGATATATTTATATAGACATTGATGTTTTCAAATGATAATTCATTTAAAGGCTTCAAAGTGGTATGGAAGGCTTTGATTCTAAAATCTACTTAATTAATGTTTTAAATGGTTTTGAAAATGGTCTGATAAAGCATTGATTTTGTCAATATACTGAAATGATATAGTTTGATTAAAATGTGGAAACATTATTTTTCCTTTATGATTGTTTATTTTTTTTAAATATGTTATGGTTATTCGTCATTGTTTACTTATACTAGTGGATCCATAATAAACCTAGGGATGGTGAGCCCGAGATAGCTCCCCAATGCATTGTGTAACTAGACAAAGGTAAACATGAATGTTTCTCCTAAGAGATTTAGGGAATATAGTGTGATGGAAATTCCAAATGTGACTCCCTCTATAGCAGTGATAGAAACAATGTATGTATCTTATGAATTCCCTAATATACCTTTATGATTTTTTATTTCTGTGTTTTATTCATAAATCATATGATTTTGTAAGGTATGTTATGAATGAAAAGTATTGGTTTCATTGATCTGTATTTACTGATGGATTAATGTTTCCTTTCGTTATTTTATAACCCTTACTAATATTTTTATTCTCATACCTAGTATATAAAATTTATTCCTCTGGACTTAAAGATGATTAGGGTCAATGATGAGATCATGGAAACATCTTACTATCTATAACATGGTACTAGAATTTTCTTTAGAGTTTTTATTTAAAGAATGGATACTGAGTAGTAGTGTCTGCATGTAATTTACATGTTGATATGTAATTGTTATGGCCTAATTCTCTAAAACTCTAAACCTGAAAAGATCCTTAATGTGAATTATTTATTTAATTCAAGATTATGAAATTTTTTAGGATGGTTCATAAAAGTAGGTATTATAGGTCGGTTTAGATAACTCTAGTGGTTAGGGTATTCTTTAAGTATAAGTGACATAACCATAATTGTTAGGATTTTAGAAAGAGTTTTATTTTTTTTGATAAAGTAAATGAGTGTATGATAACTTTAAAAAGTATATCTTAGTACTTAACCTCCTCATAATATATTATATGATTATTTTACAAATATACTCACATAGACCATTTTGGTTTTAGTAAATTGATGGATCAACCTGGAACCAATTTAACAGTGAATGTGAAGTAAATTATGATGGTTTTCGGAATGATAAATCGAATGAAATGGGAGCTGCAATGATAACTCTTGTGGTTATTCTCAACCAACTATCTTGTGTCATTATTGACCACATGAACCTTGGTAATTTTTATAATGAATCGTATATGCGAGAAACAAGTCCACATTGAATTTCAGGTAATAATCATAAAGGTATGTATATTAAATAACCTATGTGTAAAGGATGTGGAAAGAAAAAGATAGGAAAATGTTTTAAAGGGACGAGAAGATGCTATAGATGTTGAAATGAAGGTTATAAAGCATGAACCAGCCATTTAAAATGGAATCATCCAATTGTTTTCTGGAAAGTGAAAGAAGATCTTTCTGGGGATCAATTGAATGTTTTAAATTTTTTGTGCATGGTCATTATACAAATAGATGTCCTATGAAGAACTTTTGGGAATGGGATCACTTGAATAGTACAAATATAATTTTACCAATACCTAATGCCATTCTGATTGAGGATGAAGAAACTGACAATAAACAATGAATGATATGGATTAATTCTTTACATGTGTTTTTATATGATTTAATCTTAGGATATGATTCATTATTTTGTATTGTAGGAAATATTTATTTCGAATAAGTTGGTAAATAATGGTTAATGGTTCATGAGGAATGCTGAATGAGTAGGAGTTCAACATATAAGGGACTAAAGAGTTATGCTACATTTTAGGATGGTAAAATGCTTAAAAGTATTAAGGCTCTTTTGATGATGGGATTACATTAGAAGACATTTTATAGAATGTGTAACCCTGAAGATTGATATATGATAATTTTATTCACGGAATAATTATATTTTTTTTTGTGTTTATATTTATAAAGAACCGGTTGGGTTTATATTATCCTAGAATATGAAGCAATTACAGGTTAATTCATTTTGAGATGCAAAATGAAACATATGATATAAACTTTGTGGTTAAAATATGTTATGGTTATTTTTGATGAATTAATCTCTTTTCAAGAATTTTATAAAATTATATTGTTTTTGAAAAAGGGAAACATGCAGACTGCATGGCAACCGGTCACGTCGGACAAAGCTGTGGGAATCGAACTCACAACCAAAGTGAGATTGGGATTTATCGACTACCACTGGACTACCTGACGTCCCTAGTTAGTAGGACTACTTCCATTTAGTTAGATGATTTTATGAATCAAGAATAAATTGATTTTGGGTTATATATGAAATTTATTAATCTATCATAGAGAATATTTTATTAGGTAAATTACTTTTCAATATGAGACTTTAAGAGTAACTGATGTTATTTGGGGATATATTTTAAGATTTATCTTGGAGGACTATCTGATTAAATATTTCTGAGATTTGGGTTTTATTTTTAGTTTATATTACTCTGAATAATTTTAGGGACATACTATTTATCAAATGGTCTTTTTTAATCTTTTGGTATTGTTTGAAGTTTTTTTCATGATTTAGAATAGTTTATTTGTAAAAGAATATCCTTATTGGATATTACATGATCTCACACAATCCATTTTGGTTTTGGATAATTATAAAGACAAGGAAAAATATAGTTCATATTTTTGGAATATGTCATTCCCACGAAGTTGATTATAGCGCTTTTAATGTTAACAAGTCATCCAGAATACTCGTTGTTTGTAGAAAATATGAGTTTGTGTTAGAATGGTAATAAAGTATGAATGTATTAATGACATGTATGTATGTTTCCTTCTGTTTTTAGTTATTCTTATAAATAAATTCCTCAATAAAAAGTATCATAAAACAAAAATGTTGTCTGTTAAATTTTTTTACTGGGGAATCAATGACTGTTTGACCCGTCAAATATTTTTGATATTCTGGTGGTTATCTTTCTCCTAATCATGTTTTCTATCACACTCCATCAGAATATGATGATTTGATTTCTCATCCATATACATGATTTCATGGATTCATAGTATCTGTAGTCTCGAGTGACCTTGGTACTTCTCTTTATTTCTTTTAATGTGATAGTTTTACTGGCTCATTTTGGAAGTGGGACTTTTAATGATGTTTTTAAGACCCCTTTAAAATTTTGGGGATGCAATTACCAAAAGGGGGGAAGGATGTAACATTCCAGGTAAATAAGGAACATGAAATTTTTCATATTTATTAATAGTTAGTTATTAAATATTAATTTAAATTTAACGGGGTTTCAGTGTTTGATAGCGTACCAGAGATGCAACGACGTGATTCTTTGAAATCTTACGTTGCACAATAATAATATAATATTGTTATTTCCAATGGTAGTAAACTGCTAGACATTATATTGGTGGAAATGAACAAAACTAACTAATATATTATTATACATGTTTGTAAAATGTATTTACATTCACCCAATATATGTTAGAGGTTTAAAATGTGAATGAATCTAATTTTGAGCATAATTTACATTAAAATATTGATTTACCACCATTTATTGGTGTACCCTCTATAAATATAGTTTCAGTCACTTTTATATATTCTATTTGACCAAATAAAATTCTTCTTTAGAATAGGTACATCAAAATTTACTTTGGATGAAATATTGGAATATTTATGATAAAATTCAATTTTTAATGAAAAGTGAGACATATCGTATTTTAATTAGAAACTACCTTTTAATCTAATTTATTTATATGGATATATTTTCTTTCTAATTTTCTAATGTATAATTAGAATATATTTTTACCATTTAATCCAATGTTGGTCATTGGAATTAATTTAAAATTTAAAATGGACACAAACAAGTGTAAATATTTTGATAGTTATTGTTTCGTAAAAACATGCTCTTTGTTCTAACAACGAGAATTGATTTTAAATTATTTAATGAAACTTTTATATTTTGAATTTGGTAAAATATACATAATTTTTGAATTTGGAATATCATATATAGATTCGATTATATTTTGTTATTTTTTTCAAAAACATCAATTTTTGATTAATAGTGAAACCACTTAGTAGTAGTTAAAATACTAAATTTTTCATTTAAATGAACTGTTACACATTCTGTGAGTTTAATTTCAAAACTAAGAAAGAAACGGTAAATATCAAGATGTAAAATGTGGTTCAATATGATGAAAATAGTTTATGTTGAATAGAATCTTTTTACTTTTATTTACCGTGGTTAATTTTAAATAGAGTAATTCAAGGTAAAAAGAATATTGTATGTATTCAAAATTACATCAACACTTGTTCTAAATTTATTGGATGAGTCATGGCTGACCAATGGTATCCTAGGGTCAATTTTGGGACCCCATGTATTTTGAGTCAGTATGTTTTTCCTTATGAATTTTCCATTCATTCATGTTTGGGGGAGATTGTTGAGTCAATAAGGTCTCTTTATGACTTTACCATTAATTCTTGTTTTTAAAATCACAAACACCTTATCTCAAGGAAAATCTCATTTTACCATGTGCTTTACTTTTATGAGGAAAATGTTCTGTCCCCAAAGAAATTTTTTCCATACAATGCTTTCCATTGTTCATTATCTTTTCTAAGTGTAAAATTAGGTTTTATATCTAAAACCTCGGAATCATATAATACATAGATAATGAGAATTTTGTTTTCATGATCTATGATCTGACTCTGAGTTCTCTGAATTAAGACTCCTAACTTTATATGTTCTGACTCTGAATTCTTATGATCTATGACTCTGAACTTTGTAAGTTCTGACTCCTAATTCTCATGAATTTGGACTCCGAACATTATATGATTTGACTCCAAATTCACATGAACTCTGACTCCGAACATTTTATGTTCAGCGTACGAATTCTTTAGAATTCAGATTCCGAATTTCCTTGAAATTCATACTCAAAAATCATATAGAGTTTAGGTTCTAAATTCCTTAGAAAACAGAGTCTGAATATCAGTGTATTATATACACCGAATGTGTTTTCTGTTAGACTCTGAATTTATATTTTCATACATTTTAAATATTTTATTTTGTTTATGTAACCATATTTTTTCTTACAATTGTATTGGTTATAAAATTATGTCTTGCATTCAGCTACATACTAACCACTGTTTGAGTGATATGTCTACATGTCCGTCTGAAATTCATGGAAAAACATGACCGTTGGAGGAGGGATCCAACCATTGAAGATGTGCCTATAAATAAGATCTCATTTGAAATATCTCACAAGAATTTAATCAATATGGAGATTAAATATTTTTGAAGATATTTCTATAGAGAGAGGATTTATTTCATTGTGCGTACTGAACGACTTGTTCAGAATTGCTTCGTGAGACAATGATTGTTGTTGTGTACAATTGATGTAATCTAGGGATAGGAAGACAGAGGTTCCAACTACCTTAATGTTTGAGGAATTCCTTTATGAGGAAGAAATAGGTGCCAAGTAACTTGAATTTGAGGGCTTGCAGGGATAAAAAGACAGACTTTGATCTTTGTGTTGAGGGCTTACCCTGGTGTGGGTAAGACAGACTTTTGTGAAATTATAAATCAAAAGTCCTTTATCCTAGGTTATTAGATACCCTTATCATTGGGTTAAAATATTTACTACTTTTTACTTGGTTTGTGAAATGTTTTTCTGTTGTAATTTTTTTGTTGAAGAATGTTTAACTATCTTATACTTCCTTATACTTGTATAATGTGATTTGGTAGGATTTTATACGCTTTAAGGTAGAATATTTATCTTTGTAATCTTTCATTATGATTCAATTTTCATGAGCCATCTTTCTAGTGTTTATTTCTTTAAATCACATTTCCAGATTCAAGAAATTTTATAGAACTCGAGGTTTTGTGAATTACCTTGTTTAACCTTGTTATACATAATCATCTTTAAAAGATCCAATGAAATTTCTTAAAGAATATAATTCACCCCCTCTTGTATTTTGATCATTATTATATACGTCATTCAGTATCTATATTATTTCGATCCTACATTTGGTATTATAGATTGTATCATACTCCACATACTATCTCAACAATTGGTATCGGAGGATTGGTTCAATATGAATTAATCTCACGATTATATTCAGAAGATAACTCATGTTTTTCTTATTTTCAAAACCATCTTTTTGGATTGCCAAATTCAGATTAACTTTTTCAGACTCATAAATTTCAGAATCATTTGTTCTTAGAGATACTCTTGATGTATATTTTTCTTGTTGTGGAATATCTTTATTGTTTACAAACCTTTATTAATAACAAGTTAGTGTGGAAATATTTTTTTTTAATATGGAAGGAATCAATGATGGTTCTATTGACATCCTAAATCCAACTAGACCACCTATTTTTGATGGGAATGTTTACGAATATTGGAGAGATCTCATGAAGACATTCATTATAAATACTAGATTAGATAATTTTGTCATGATTACTGGAGGATATAATATTCTGACAAGGATGTTAGTTCTTTCACTAAACATGAAAAGAATGAATATCAACTGAATTATAAGGTATGCTATAAATTGCATTTCTCCACGACTATAAATATATATAGCCAAATTTCGTCTTGTAAAGCATAAAATCACATATGGAAGAAACTTGAAGTTACACACTTGGGGACTTCCAATGTTATTGAAACTATAAGAGAAATGCTCAAAGCTGAATATCATGGTTTTAGATTTCCTTATGAAGAACCCATATATAAGGTGAAACATAGATTCACGAGTATTGTTAACAGATAACAATCCATGTGTGATAAAGCATTAGATGATGAATCCCTTGTTGATTTAATCATTGACATCTTTCCTACTCAGTGGGAATCCAAGAGAAATTCAATTGATGAGAATAAAAAGGTTACTCATATTACTCTTGATGAACTATTTGGAACTTCTATTCAACATGAGAGTATAATGAAGAGAGATGCTGACAACATTAAAAAGAAAAATTGGAATAGCAGTGTTGCATTTGTTGAATATACTACAACTTCAAATCATTTGAATTCAAAGACTCCTAAAGGAGTTACTAGATCAAAATCTAAGAAGATTGTTATTCAATCGAAATCTAGTGGATGTGAGACTTTAGAAAATGAAGTACAAAATCATGCTCGAAGGATTAACATGATTCCTAGATAGAAGAACATTTAATCAAATTATAAGAAGAATGGAAGGACAGACAAGAAAGATTCATAAGTTACATATTATGAATTCAAGAGAGCAGGACATATAAGATTTGATTGACCTATCATAAAAAAGAAAAGAAATAAAGGAAAATAATACTGAGAGAAACAGAAAAAAGTAATAAAAATCTAAAGATTAATGTTTTTTTGAAAAGTAATGACACCTGGAGTGCCAATGGTGGTGAATCTTCAGATGAATCACTAGATTACGCATATTCTAGATAGATGAATCTTAGTTCAATAGTAAGATTACCATTTGACAATCATTTCTTAATGGCTAAGGTACACATTTCGGAATAAATGACCAATGATTTATTAAATGAAAATTATAGTAATGATAAATATTATGAATATTTAGAAGATAAATCTTCTTCTAGTGAATATGATACTTTACATACCTATGAAGAAGTATCTTGGTTTGGTAAGCTTCCATAGGAATAAAATTCTAATGTTAATAAAAATCATGATAAGGAAAAATCTAGGATTTCTCTACTTACTAATGAAATATCAAATATTTCTAAAGATCATGGTATGAAAAACCTTCATTTTGAACGCATTTCAAAAAAAACATGAGGAAGTAAATTCAGAGAAGGGTAACATTTCTAAATATCTAGAAAATGTAATTTTTAGGAAAAATGTTATCGAGCCTAACTCTAGTTTAAAATCCAATGTTTTGGAAGATAAGAACTTAGTAATTAGAATAAAGTATAAAAATTTTTCCTTCAGGAAGTGTTTGTCAAACATTACCATAGGTAAGGAAAATTTTGATAAAATGTATTCTGAAATCTGACCTCAATGGAATAATTATGGTTTTGGTTACTGTAGTTCAAAACCCGATTTTCAGTAAAAATTATTTTGTTTTTCATTTTGCTAAATTCTGCACTAAGTGTCAGTGTGGTGGACACTGGGTAAAATGTTGTTCCATAAACTAAACCCAGTCTTTAGGATTTCATAAAGAGAATTGTTCTATGAAAATGTGGGTGCCTAAAATTTTGATTTCTGAAATTTCTAGGTCCATGGATGTCTTGGTTATGAAAGTCTAAATATTTTTTTTAGTAAAAAAGAGAAGGTTACAACAACAATATATGGTACATGGATAGTGGATATTCCCAACATATGACTGGTAACAAAAACATATTTGAAAAGATTATCATGACGAAAGGAGGGAATGTAACATTTAGAGATAATGCTAAGGGAGAAAATATTGGTATAGGTAATATCATTCTTCTTGAAAAAACATTGTTGTCAAATGTTTTGTTTGTTAAGGGTCTTAAGAACAACCTCATTAGCATAAGACAATTATGTGATTACGGTTACCTTATGAATTTTAGAAATGAAAATTGTTTAGTACACAATTCTAAGGAAGAGTTTATTCTTTCTGCCAATAGGCAAGATAATGCTTATTCTCTAAACATAGAAGACCTTAGAAGCCAAGACCTACCTTGCCTTAGTGAAATGGAAGATCATTCTTGGTTGTGGCATAGAAGGTTATGGGAATATAACCTTAGGAACCTATGTAAACTATCTATGAAATGATTACTTATGGATATACCAGAGCTTTGATTTAATTCTTCAAATGTTTGTGATCCATGTCAATATGGAAAGCAACATAAATCTTGTTTTAAATCAGTCAGTGAAGGATCAACATCTATTGAATTACATTTAGTGCATAAGTATATTTTTGGACCAACAAAAAATGGATGAATTGGATGCAAGTATTATATATTTGACTTAGATGATGATTACACTACATTTACATGGGTCTATTTTCAAGAAAATAAATATGTTGCTTTTTCTTATTTGAAAAGATTTAGAGACCGAGTTAAATTGAGAAAAATCGTCCTGTGATAACTATTCATAGTGATCAAGGAGGAACATTTCAAATTATAATTTGGAATCCTCTGGTAGTTGAAATGGAATTACTCATAACCTCTTAGCACCTCGAAAACATAAAGAAATGGAGTTGTTTAATGAAGAAATCGAATTCTTTAAGAGATTACAAAAACCATTTTCTGTGATTATCCTGTAGCCAAACAGTTTTGGGCTGATGCTGTAAGTGCTGCTTGTTATACTATAAATTGATTTTTAATTATTCATTTTCATAATAAAACACCCTATGAGTTATGGAATGGTTGAAAAAGTATACTTTACTTCTTTAAGGTTTTTGGTTTCAAGGTATTCATCCGGAATACTATAGATAATATACACAAATTTTCACCAAAATCTGATTAAAGGAATTATCTTAGGCTACTCCAAAACTTCTAAGGCTTATATATTTTTCATTAAAAACAAGTGTACTATTGAATAGATAGTACATGACATATTTGATGAAACTGATCCATTTTTTTAACAACCCCAACCTACTTCTTCAGATGAGTTTTTAAAAACTGATTATCAACCCCTGATAGAATAGTTTTCTGACGTTGAAATTTTCCAAGAAGATAACTCTGAATCATTTAACCTAAATGATTTTCTATCATATGTTGATGAAAAAGTTTTAAAAAACCCAAATCACTTGTTTCTAAAGAATCATCCCAATTATGGTATCATTGGTTATGTGAATAAACCTGTACGGACTAGAAGTTATTTATAAAATGATGTAAAAAATATATAATTTCTTTCCCTATTAGAACAAAAAAGCATTGATGAAGCTCTAGGTGATAATTATTGGATAAAATCATGAAATATGAAAAAAATAAATTCAAAAGTAATAATGTTTGGACCTTGGTTGAAAGGCCTATAGAAACATCATTTATTGGTGTAAAACGGGTCTTCATAAATAAGGGTGATGAAAATGGAATCATATTAATAAATAAATATAGATTGGTTGTTATTGTCTATTATCAACAAGAAGTAATAGACTATGAAGAAACCTATTCTACAGTATTTAGTATTAAATCTATTCGTATTTTACTTTCCTTTGCAGTATTCATCAATTTAAAACTTTTTCAAATGGATGTAAAATGTGATTTCAATAATTTTTTTGTAAAAGGGGATGTTTTTGTGGGAAAACATCCTGGTTTTGAAGATACCATACATCCTCAATATATTTATAAACATTCCAGGGTTTTGTATGGACTTAAGAAAACCCCTTGAGATTGGTATGATAGTCTTACAAGATTTATGCTTCAAAATAATTATGTTAAGGGAAATGTAGATCCAACCATTTTTATAAATAACGATAAGAAAAATGTTTTTCTTTTTGAAATTTATGTTGATGAAATTATATTTGGATCAACTCATAAATATTTAACTGATTATTTTGTGGATCTATTGAAATCCGACTTTGAAATGAGTATGACTGGTGAGTTAACATTTTTCTTTGGTTTTCAAATTTTTCAAAAAACCAAAGGAATGTATATCTCCACATAATTATATTATATATCTTCTTAAAAATTATGGATATGACAACACTATGAGTTTAATTACTCCCATTGGTACCTAAAACACTCGTGATCTTGATGAAGCTAGGAAACTAGTAGATAAAAAATATGTTAGAGGTATGATAAGAATCCTACTTTACATGAAAGCTAGTCATCAAGACATAATGTTCTCTATAGGCTTATGTGCAAGATATCAATTCAATAATAAGGAATCTAATTTAAAATAAGTGAAATGAATTTTTCACTTTTAAAGGTAACCATGGATTTAGGACTCTTTTATACAACATGAAATGATTATATTTTAAAGAGTTTTTCAGATGTTGACATTGGAGAATGTAGAATTGATATAAAGAATACATCTGAAACATGTTATTTCATAGGAGATTCATTAGTTTCTTGGTCATGCAAAAATGAACACTCAGTAGCACTTTCCACATCTGGAAGTTGTTGTTCTCAAGTGTTGTGAATACAACACACACTCGCAGACTATGGTATAAGTTTTACCAAAACACAAATTTTGGGTTGTAAAATTAGTGCCATTTCTTTACGAAAAAATCCTCAACATCACTCTCATGAAAAAAACATAGATATTAGGAATCACTTTCTTAGAGATAACACACAAAAAGAGGATATTATTCTTCATGTTATCGAAATGAAAGATCAACTTGGTGATATTTTCACAAAATATTTACCCTCTGATTGATTTGAATACATTAAACAGATGTTATGAATGTTAACCGTAAGTTAATATTCCTTGTTATCAGTATTCTGAAACCAATATCCTTATAGTAATAAACGTCATTCCATAGGGGGACATTTTCTTGTTGGTTAAATGAAATTTTTTCGTAGCCAGTTTTTCAAAAAAAAATTGTAATGGAATTTTTCATAATGAAGTTTTTCAAATTTTTTGTAGTGAATATTTTCAAATTTTTTGTTAAGATGTTTTTCCATTTTTTCTTAATGAAGTTTTTCATGTCTTTCATAAAAACATTTTTAAAGTTTT
This sequence comes from Viscum album, assembly GCA_963277665.1. Taxonomy (NCBI): domain Eukaryota; kingdom Viridiplantae; phylum Streptophyta; class Magnoliopsida; order Santalales; family Viscaceae; genus Viscum; species Viscum album. The sequence continues at coordinate 8,690,794 of OY728129.1, forward strand.
TTGTAAAGAATTCTTCATGTTTTTTGTAATAATGTTTGTCAAATTTTTTCTAATTATGTATGTCATGTTTTTCGTGAGGAATTTTTTCATGTTTTTTCATAATTATGTTTTTTATGTTTTTCATAATGAATTTTTTCAATTTTTTCTTAATGAAGATTTTGTACTCAAAATTTTTGTAATGAAGATTTTCGTAGTGGATATGATTTCTTGTTTCTATTTTTCACAATAAAAATTTCCGAAATATATATTTCTTGAAGAAGAATTTTTCCTCACTATAAACAACCATCAAGGAAATTTGAAATGTATTTATTCTTTCTTATGTTCTCATAGTCATCATTTACATTTGTGTATTTCCTTTTGTTTTTTTAATTTTTCGGATTCTAGTTTCCTTAAATACGATTGTTTTTTTCCTTAAAAACCTCAAAAGATCGGATCCTAAAAAAATCTTCATAAGGCCATCATTTCAACCGCTCGATCTAATCAGATTTTTTCTCAATCATTGGATTGAATTTGAAAGTTCAATCATTGAGTTAAACGACTATATAAAGGACCCCCCGATGGTGATCCCACATTGGATTTCAAGTCTTTCCATGCCAAAGCTCAGCCCCTTTTCCAAAGCCTGTTCTAAACCTCTCAAATCTTTCTCAAATCCGAATGTCTGGTGAAGTTCATTCTCAGGAGATGTCAACTGTCAATTCAATTTCGGAGTGGCAGATTAGTGCGTCCAAATATATTTTCCAAGTACGATTCCATTATATCCAAGAACATCATGTAGAATGTATGGGAAATCATTTTCATATCAAATCCAGGATCTCAAGATGTAGTATATCCAGATATGCTTGTAGAATTTTATAAATCTATGAGATTTTTCAAAGAAGAAGAGTGGAGAAAATTTTCATTAAAAAGATATAGAAAAAACATATTCCCTTTCATAAACCAAGGCTGCTAGCTTGGTGGGGTTGTCTTATGAAGGGGAAGCTAAATTTTGTTCCAATAAATTTCTAGATTTAGAAGGATGTTTTTTCAAGGTGAAATCAATGGAGTGTCTTGGAATCTAAATGTCAAGACATCGATGATTTCTCATTTGTCAACAAATAATCAGATCCTTGAATTGTGGGTCCAGGGATTCATCATTCGGAGAAAAAGAGATAAGGACACATTGAAGAAGAGTGACATGTACATCTTAGTTTTTCTTGTGAATCTGAGAATGATGAACTGAAGAATCATATTCTCATTACTATTGAGAATATTAAAAATGCAAATATGAAATCTTAGATAATCATGTATCCAGCTAGCCTCACTAAGCTACTTGTTCAGTGCCTTGAGTATTCTAGGATTCCTTGTAGTTCCAATATGGGGAGTTGTAAATTCATGTTATTAAGCGATGATATATTGAAGAGAATGAATTTTGGTTTCTCTAAAGAATTCGGGGAATTTTATGACATACCAATGGAAGAGGACGAAGCTATTCAAATGGAACAAGAAGTTCCTGAACCATCAAAAAAAAGGAGGAAAAAAGAGGAATTTGAAAGAAGTAGTAGTTAAATATTAACCCTAGAGGCTAAAGGAACCCAATCTGCACCTCCAAATCCCACGAAAAAAGCCTATCGAGATGAGGTTGTAGCCAAGTGGAGGGAAGACAATAAAAATCAGAAGGTCGGAGACCCAAAATTTTTCTTGTATCCTGCAAGAATCAAAGGATTTAAAAGAAAAGACAGCTGATATAACAACCCATACTTTACATACATTTTTAATACTTCAAAAATTGAAGCACACTTATTACAACATATGACAAAACCACAAAGGACCGTATAGGTATAGTGTCTTTAGAAACTGGGAAACATAAACAACTGGTTCATAAATCTTCTACAGTGTCTCCCATTTATTTCATCATATCTAGGGTCCCTTTTAGCATATTCTACTTAATATCCATCTTCCTGACCTGGGGAAAAGAAAACATAAAAGGGTGAGCTCAAATGCTCAACAAGGGCAAATAAAGGAAATAAAAATCATATCATATCTTTTTGAAAATCAAAACCTGCAAAAGAGATCATAATATCATAACATGGAATAAATCGTAGAAGTGAAAATGAGATCCCCATAATCATAACATAAAACTTGAAACTTTGTGGCATCCACACATAATCATGGAAAATCATTTCTTGTTAGTCAAGACTCATTGCCAAGACTATCTTAGTGGACAAAGTCCCTTTCTGAACCGAGTTCACTCCTCGTTTCAGTCCTGTATCACTGAACCGAAATAACCTTCCGTTCCAGCCATGTCTATCTCATGAGATATAAAATCTTTACCCAATGCATTGGAGGGAGATATAGGTCCCACCCATCTTATAATGAATCCTTTCTTATGTGTGCCACATAATCATAAATCATACATCATCGCGTAACACATGTAACAAAAATGGGATTCTTGAAACATCATGATATCATAAATAAATTCATATAAGATAAAGGAATTCATAAAAATAATTCCATCACAACATGATCAAATCAATGTAATAATAGGGATAAAAACAGAACCCTTTATTATCTTAGATGGAAAATAATTTTGATGAAACACATGAACATCATTCTTGAGGAAAATATCCTTTCTTCTTCAAAAACATTTTTCCTTTCATAACATGTCATACGACTTTAAAATAAAAGAAGTTGATTAAAAATAAACTTGAAAACTTGTAAAGGAAGCTTCATGGATTTAATGTTTTAAAAATCCATTCATGCCGTATAAGTTAAAAAAAACATTTTTCACACTTTTGTTGGAAAAGTCAAAAAGTACCTCGTACAAAAACGACAAAAGATTCCTTTCATTTATTTTACTAAAAACTCACCGAAGGTAAAAATGGATTTAAACAATTGTAGGTGGATGGAAGTAATATTACATATTGATGAAACATGGACGTGGATGATAAAATACACCCGAGTAAATACTTACGAATAAACAATCTCGGATAAAAGTGAGATTGTGATATTTCTCTTACCTTAGGTCCGATTTGCTTTGTTCGTTTCCGAAGCTCCTGTATAATGGTTTAAATAATGTTATTGACTTATTCCAGAATCATACATATTGATATGAGATCATATATGGTCATATTATTAGCTTCTTGTTAGTAATATTTCATTGTTACTTGTTACTCGGGTCTTTATAACTTTTTGTTCTTATGCGTGTTTTGTCGAATAAATTCTTATTCTTATCTTTAGGTTATAGATAATTCATTTCCAGAATGGTATTAGTGTAGTATATACCATATTCATTCATTCAATTCATTTATATAATCATTATGAAATGAAGATCATGTAGAACGAGTCGCATCACATCGTGGAGACGGTATTCCGTACGTACGCACGAGTGATGATATCGTTCCTATGATCGTGGAATTATATTGGAGTATATATATATATATTATTTCAGTATCAATATTACTTAATAATAATCATATATAGTTACTGATTACACCATTATACCCATCCTTGTAAGGTGATGGTGGAAAATAGATTACACCACGGCGTGGAGACGGTATTCTGTACGTACGCACGCGCGGTGATTTCATTCTTCCGTAGGATGGATAAAAGGTGAATTAGGGTTGTTTCATATTTATAATAACATATCAGTATGTAAGTAATACTGATTTTATTACTTTATCATGAAACAACTAAAGAAGAAGAAGTTGAAGAAGAAAGAAATTGAAAAGATCGGTAATGGATATTACCTCTTCTTTGGAACGCTTCTTTGAATCCTCCACTTAAGGAACTAAGATTGGTCATTGGATAAGACCAGGACCTCTAGGATTATTCTAGGGAAGTGTAGAGGAGAAAATGGCAGGGGTTGGCCGAGCTTGAGTGCTCAATTTGGTGTGAGGAGGAGGGGGAGGAGGTGCCCTTTTATAAGGGAGGAGAGGGGCACCTTAGGAATATCTCAAAATATTATTTTATATTAAAGTCAAAATCGGTTTATAATGGTTCCAAAGGGTCTTATTTCGAAGATAAAGTGGGGAAGGGTCGAAATCCTATCAACCAATAGGATTTAGACATGTTTAGGTTATTATTTTAACCTTATCAATTAGATTTAACTCTAAGTTAAATAATTTAACTCTTACCGTGTCTTTTTGTTTTCTTTCACTATATGGTTAATACACTTACTATAACATGCCAAACGAACCCCAAATTGTTTATTATTAATATATATATCCTTATCTAAGTCATTTGGCCGAACCTTAGATTTTTAGGAATAAAATAACAATTAATAATATAATATTTGATTTAAAAACTATTTTGTGTCAATTTTGACACTATTTGATATATGATTTTTGTGAAAGTCATAACAGAATTATATGTTCGAACCAAGTTGATTAAATCAACAATAATATATCATAGTAACCTATAAAATTAGTGGAATTCATAAAAAGTCTTAAATTACATTTATTTTGGTATTTATATTATCAATTTTTTCAATATTTCATTAATAAGATAATTACTGCATCATCTTTGTGTCATAAATAAATTAAATTATTTGATGTCTAAAAATTACAAATAAAATACCATCATGTAGTAAATCTTTTTAGCTTTCTAATGAATATTTACAATCGAATTTATCTTATGTATAACCCTATATTAAAAATGATGTACTTATTAAACTTTGATTTTAACTATTTTTACCCTTCTTTAAATAAATTAATAATAAATGTCCTAATCTAATCCAAGTGGGCCTAAATGGTCATATTTTATTCCTAAGTTTGTTTTTGGTCGAATTACACTTGTCCAATAGAATTAGGACATGTGTTAGGGTAATATTAATATCATATTTACCCTTAGTTACCCTATTTACTATTAACCGCAGTAAAAAAAGTAAAAAGTTACTATTCACCAAAAAATTATTTTCATCTCATTGAACCACATTTTAGTCCTTGATATTAACCGTGTCTCTCGGATTTTTGAAATTCCATTCACAGAAGCGGTAAAATTAAGTTTTATGCAAAAATTCAGTTTTTAACCTACCACTTAGTGGTTTCACTATTCATCAAAAATTGAATGTTTTCAGAAAAATACCAAAATTTCACCCTAGGCTAATTTCGATATTCTGAGTCCAAAAATGAAGTCCATTTTGAAAAATAAAATTTATAAAATTTCAAAAAGTGGTTATTACTATTTATAACGGCTTGTTTTAATAGCATATTGTTGTTTAGTGAAACTCGGTATTGCGTACGACGCAAGCTATCGAGGAAGGTCGCGATTGCGTGTAAAGCAAGCCAAGCAAGTGTTGTGTAAAAAAAAGATTCCTTTGATGATTTATATAACATAAAAGTCTCGGGTGTTACATTCTACCCCCCTTAAAAAGAATTTCGCCCTCGAAATTCGTCACTTTGCAACAAACAAATGAGGATACTTCTCCCTCATCATATCCTCAAGCTCCCATGTAGCTTCTTCAAGTTGGTGGTTTCTCCATAAAACTTTCACCAAGCGAGTGGTCTTGTTTCGTAAGACTTTTTCGCTACGATCCAGAATCTCTATCGGATGTTCTTCATAAGAAAGATCTTGCTCCAGCGGTAAAACATCTGAGCTGAGTACATGTGAAGGATCTGTTATGTACTTTCTCAGGAGAGATACATGGAACACATCGTGAACTTGAGATAGATTCGGTGGAAGCGCCAATCGGTAAGCTACCTTCCCAACACGATCCAGTATTTCAAAAGGACTGATATATCTAGGGCTCAACTTCCCCTTCTTTCCAAATCTCATAACCCTCTTCCAGGGAGATATTCGTAAGAACACTTTATCACCCACTTCAAACTCTAGGTCTTTTCTTCGGTTGTCGGCATAACTTTTCTGGCGACTCTGAGCTGCTCTTATGTGTTGTTGAATAGATCTGACCTTTTCTGCCATTTCATCAACGAGATCAGGTCCTAATAGCTTTCTTTCCCCAACTTCATCCCAGCAAGTTGGAGTCCTGCATTTCTTTCCATAGAGAGCTTCATAAGGAGCCATTTGAATACTGGAGTGAAAGCTATTATTATAAGAAAATTCCACCAAAGGTAGGTGTTGATCCCAACCTCCTTTGAAATCCATAGAGCAAGCTCTCAACATATCTTCTAGGGTTTGAATTGTTCTCTCAGATTGACCGTCTGTCTGGGGATGATAAGCAGTGCTGAAACTCAACTCTGTATCCAGAGTATGCTGAAGACTTCGCCAGAACTTCGAGGTAAATCTCAGATCCCGATCAGATATAATAGAAAGTGGTACTCCATATAATCTAACCACTTCCTTTACATATATCCTGTCAAGATGATCTAGAGAGAAATCCTCTCTAATAGGAATGAAGTGTGCAGACTTTGTAAGACGATCAACTATGACCCAGATAGCATTATTGCCTTTGGATGTTTTAGGAAGTCCTGTGACAAAGTCCATAGTGATGTTTTCCCATTTCCATTCGGGTATGGGTAATGGTTGTAACATCCCCTTAGACTTCTGTCTCTTAGCTTTAACTTGTTGACAAACCATGCATCGAGAGACATATTCAGCAACATCTCTTTTCATGCCATCCCACCAGAAGTACTCTTTCAGGTCCCTATACATCTTCGTGCTTCCAGGATGAATAGAGAATGAAGAACTATGAGCCTCATCCAGCAGCTCTTTCTTTAATTCGGGGATGGGAGGAACGCAAACCCGATTCCTGAACTTTATTATCCCATCACAATCAAGGTTGAATTCAGGAACATTTCTCACCTTCTTTTGTAACTCGACATCTTCTTTCTGTGCCTCTTTAATCATCACATGTATAGATGGTTGAACATTCATTTGAGAAAGATAAGATTTTTCCCCTTCCATTATAATTCCAAGATCCATCCTTTGTAAATCCATAAATATTGGATCTTTTGTGATCCTCATCATGGATAAACTAGCATGGTCTTGTCGAATTAATGCATCTGCCACCTTGTTTGCTTTCCCAGGGTGGTAATGGATTGAGCAGTCATAATCCTTAATCAGCTCCAACCATCTTCTTTGACGCATATTCAACTCCTTTTGTGTGAAAATATACTTTAAACTTTTATGATCAGTATAAATATCACACCTTTCACCATAAAGGTAATGCCTCCAAATCTTTAATGCAAAGATTACCGCAGCCAACTCCAAATCATGTGTTGGGTAATTTTGCTCATGGATTTTCAACTGTCGTGAGGCATAAGCTATCACCATATCATTTTGCATAAGAACACACCCCAATCCCTTCTTGGATGCATCACTGTAGATCACAAACCTTTCTCCACTACAAGGCAGTGTGAGCACAGGTGCACTGGATAACCTTCTTTTCAACTCCTTGAAATTCTCTTCACATTCCTCTGTCCAGACAAACTTAACTCCTTTCCGAGTCAACTTGGTGAGTGGATTAGATAATCGTGGAAAATCTTTTACAAAACGTCGATAATATCCAGCCAAACCAAGAAAACTTCGGATCTCAGTTACTGTTGTTGGTCTCGACCATCTTTCGATAACCTCTGTTTTTGCTGGATCCACAGATATCCCCTCTTTTGAGATTATGTGACCCAAAAATGCAACTTTTTGAAGCCAAAATTCACACTTGGTAAATTTGGCATAAAGCTTCTCCTTTCTCAGGGTCTTCAATATAATTCTCAAGTGGTTTTCATGTTCTTCCTTGCTCTTTGAATAGACAAGAATATCGTCTATAAAGACTACCACAAATTGATCAAGATAGTCTCTAAAGACTCTATTCATTAGATCCATGAAGATAGCAGGGACATTAGTAATACCAAATGGCATCACTATAAATTCATAGTGTCCATACCTTGTACGGAAAGCCGTCTTGGTATATCCTCCCTTTTGACCCTTAATTGATGATACCCTGAACGAAGATCAATCTTGGAAAAGTATTGAGCTCCGCGTAGTTGGTCAAATAAGTCATCAATGCGTGGGAGAGGATATTTGTTCTTGATAGTGATCTTGTTAAGTTCTCGATAATCAATGCAGAGTCTCATTGATCCATCTTTCTTCTTAACAAATAGAACAGGTGCTCCCCAAGGTGACGCACTAGGGCGTATGAATCCCTTATCAAGATTCTCTTGGAGTTGCTTCTTCAATTCCTGCAACTCAATTGGGGCCATTCTATAAGGTGTCTTTGAAATAGGCAAAGCACCCGGTACGAGTTCTATTGAAAACTCAACTTCACGATTTGGTGGAAGACCCGGCAATTCCTCCGGAAAGACAACATCAAACTCTCGTACAATGGGCATATTCTTAATCGTGAGTTTCTCACCAACTATTTGAGATAAATAACCATCATTTAGTGGAATCAATACCCATAAGATGGAAGAAATTTCCACTGGAAGGTTATGTTCATCCTTGCATTGATAGACGATCGTAGGTTGATCTGGAATATGAATTGTGACTTCCCTTCTTTGGCAATTGATATGAGCTCCATGTAGAGAAATCCAATCCATGCCAAGAATCACATAAAATTCTACTAAAGGAAGGATCAAAAGATTTTCAGGAAGCACTTTCCCACAAACTTCGATCGGAGAAGAATTATAAACTTCTGATGCGATTGATGTGCCATTAGGTGTTGTCACAGCTAACTCAACATCTAATTGTTGAGGTAGTACGGTGATACCCTTAGAAAAGTCTTCAGAAATAAAAGAGTGGGTGGATCCAGAATCAAATAAAACATTTGCTACTTTAGAGTGGATGGTAAGTGTACCTTTCACCACATCGTTATCGTACTCCACATCGCTGATAGAAATTGCATGTGACTTTACTTTGTCTTTAGCCTTAAGATTTTGTTGACGTCGACCATCATCATCAACCCTTGGATTTGGGCATTGATTGGCATAATGCCCCATCTCCTTGCACTTGAAACATTGAAGTGTTGTAGGTTCATTCTGTGTATCCCTTCCTTTGTTTGCATCATTAGACATCTTCTTCCCATTATCACGGCATTCAAATGCCCGATGACCTTCCTTTCCACATTTAAAACATTTACTTGTCCCTTTAAGACAACTCCCTCCATGTTTCTTTCCACACTTTGAGCATAATGGAAAGTTCATCTTCTTTTCAGTGTGCTCTTTAGAGTTTCCTTTGAATTCCATCTTCCTCTTCTTATCAAACCCATGTGACTGATGGGTTACTCCAATCTCCATCTCGACTTTGAGAGCACATCGAATGATTTCCTCGTAGCTATTGAAGTCCCTTATGGCTAACACCCTTCGAAGACTTGGTTTTAAGCCACTAAAGAATCGATCGATCTTACTCTCAGGTTGGATAATAATACCAGAAGTGTACCTTGCAAGTCTTGTAAAATTTGCTTCATAGGTACTAACAGATTCATCATCCCTTTGCTTCAGTTCAAGAAACTCTTTCTCCATCTTTGTTCGGAGAATACGAGGGAAGTACTTATTGAAAAATATGTTCTTGAACTCGTCCCATTCCATAGACTCAATTTCATCCCTTTGCCTCGTATTCTTAACAAGATTCCACCATTGATCCGCATCTCCTTCCAAACGGTACACTGCTAGGATGACTTTATCATGTTCAGAACATTGAAGAACTGAAAATATCTTTTCAGTAGTACTAATCCATTGTTCAGCAACTAATGGATCAGTAGACCCGCTGAAAGAAGGTGGACGCTGCCTCATGAAGGATTCAACAGAATGTTGCTCCCTCCTTTGCTCGTTTGGAAATCCTGCAAGATTCATAGCTTGAGAAAGTTGTGTGAGCATGGCTACAAGATTTTGCATTCCAGCTCCCATATCGTTTGGTTGCTCAGGGGGACAATCATTGCATTGCCCATCGCATTCCGCATTAACACGGTTCCTTCGGGTTCCAGCCATTGACTAAAACCAAGAAGAATAGTGTGAGCAACACTAATTATAATAGGAAACCACATAATTCAAGAATAAAATTTTCATGCTTATGGTCTTATCCTAGGTTATTCATGGCCATTTCTAAAACACTAAGATTGTGTTCTATGCTTAGACTTATCCTTAGGGTTCTTACTAAGGCTTTCACATCCTAGTTTCCAAAGGTTGACTATACCTTTCCTCTGATACCAACTATAACGACCCATACTTTACATACATTTTTAATACTTAAAAAATTGAAGCACACTTATTACAACATATGACAAAACCACAAAGGACCGTATAGGTATAGTGTCTTTAGAAACTGGGAAACATAAACAACTGGTTCATAAATATTCTACAGTGTCTCCCATTTATTTCATCATATCTAGGGTCCCTTTTAGCATATTCTACTTAATATCCATCTTCCTGACCTGGGGAAAAGAAAACATAAAAGGGTGAGCTCAAATGCTCATCAAGGGAAAATAAAGGAAATAAAAATCATATCATATCTTTTTGAAAATCAAAACCTGCAAAAGAGATCATAATATCTTAACATGGAATAAATCATAGAAGTGAAAATGAGATCCCCATAATCATAACATAAAACTTGAAACTTTGTGGCATGCACACATAATCATGGAAAATCGTTTCTTGTTAGTCAAGACTCATTGCCAAGACTATCTTAGTGGACAAAGTCCCTTTCTGAACCGAGTTCACTCCTCGTTTCAGTCCTGTATCACTGAACCTAAATAACCTTCCGTTCCAGCCATGTCTATCTCATGAGATATAAAATCTTTACCCAATGCATTGGAGGGAGATATAGGTCCCACCCATCTTATAATGAATCCTTTCTTATGTGTGCCACATAATCATAAATCATACATCATCGCGTAACACATGTAACAAAAATGGGATTCTTGAAACATCATGATATCATAAATAAATTCATATAAGATAAAGGAATTCATAAAAATAATTCCATCACAACATGATCAAATCAATGTAATAATAGGGATAAAAACAGAACCCTTTATTATCTTAGATGGAAAATAATTTTGATGAAACACATGAACTTCATTCTTGAGGAAAATATCCTTTCTTCTTCAAAAACATTTTTCCTTTCATAACATGTCATACGACTTTAAAATAAAAGAAGTTGATTAAAAATAAACTTGAAAACTTGTAAAGGAAGCTTCATGGATTTAATGTTTTAAAAATCCATTCATGCCGTATAAGTTAAAAAAAACATTTTTCACACTTTTGTCGGAAAAGTCAAAAAGTACCTCGTACAAAAACGACAAAAGATTCCTTTAATTTATTTTACTAAAAACTCACCGAAGGTAAAAATGGAATTAAACAATTGTAGGTGGATGGAAGTAATATTACATATTGATGAAACATGGACGTGGATGATAAAATACACCCCAGTAAATACTTACGAATAAACAATCTCGGATAAAAATGAGATTGTGATATTTCTCTTACCTTAGGTCTGATTTGCTTTGTTCGTGTCCGAAGCTCCTGTATAATGGTTTAAATAATGTTATTGACTTATTCCAGAATCATACATATTGATATGAGATCATATATGGTCATATTATTAGCTTCTTGTTAGTAATATTTCATTGTTACTTGTTACTCGGGTCTTTATAACTTTTTGTTCTTATGCGTGTTTTGTCGAATAAATTCTTATTCTTATCTTTAGGTTATAGATAATTCAATTCCAGAATGGTATTAGTGTAGTATATACCATATTCATTCATTCAATTCATTTATATAATCATTATGAAATGAAGATCATGTAGAACGAGTCGAATCACATCGTGGAGACGGTATTCCGTACGTACGCACGAGTGATGATATCGTTCCTATAATCGTGGAATTGTATTGGAGTATATATATATATTATTTCAGTATCAATATTACTTAATAATAATCATATATAGTTACTTATTACACCATTATACCCATCCTTGTAAGGTGATGGTGGAAAATAGATTACACCACGGCGTGGAGACGGTATTCCGTACGTACGCACGCGCGGTGATTTCATTCTTCCGTAGGATGGATAGAAGGTGAATTAGGGTTGTTTCATATTTATAATAAAATATCAGTATGTAATTAATACTGATGTTATTACTTTATCATGAAACAACTAAAGAAGAAGAAGTTGAAGAAGAAAGAAATTGAAAAGATCGGTAATGGATATTACCTCTTCTTTGGAACGCTTCTTTGAATCCTCCACTTAAGGAACTAAGATTGGTCTTTGGAGAAGACCAGGACCTCTAGGATTATTCTAGGGAAGTGTAGAGGAGAAAATGGCAGGGGTTGTCCGAGCTTGAGTGCTCAATTTGGTGTGAGGAGGAGGGGGAGGAGGTGCCCTTTTATAAGGGAGGAGAGGGGCACCTTAGGAATATCTCAAAATATTATTTTATATTAAAGTCAAAATCAGTTTATAATGGTTCCAAAGGGTCTTATTTAGAAGATAAAGTGGGGAAGGGTCGAAATCCTATCAACCAATAGGATTTAGACAAGTTTAGGTTATTATTTTAACCTTATCAATTAGATTTAACTCTAAGTTAAATAATTTAACTCTTACCGTGTCTTTTTGTTTTCTTTCACTATATGGTTAATACACTTACTATAACATGCCAAACGAACCCCAAATTGTTTATTATTAATATATATATCCTTATCTAAGTCATTTGGCCGAACCTTAGATTTTTAGGAATAAAATAACAATTAATAATATAATATTTGATTTAAAAACTATTTTGTGTCAATTTTGACACTATTTGATATATGATTTTTGTGAAAGTCATAAAAGAATTATATGTTCGAAACAAGTTGATTAAATCAACAATAATATATCATAGTAACCTATAAAATTAGTGGAATTCATAAAAAGTCTTAAATTACATTTATTTTGGTATTTATATTATCAATTTTGTCAATATTTCATTAATAAGATAATTACTGCATCATCTTTGTGTCATAAATAAATTAAATTATTTGATGTCTAAAAATTACAAATAAAATACCATCATGTAGTAAATCTTTTTAGCTTTCTAATGAATATTTACAATCGAATTTATCTTATGTATAACCCTATATTAAAAATGATTTACTTATTAAACTTTGATTTTAACTATTTGAACCCTTCTTTAAATAAATTAATAATAAATGTCCTAATCTAATCCAAGTGGGCCTAAATGGTCATATTTTATTTCTAAGTTTGTTTTTGGTCGAATTACATTTGTCCAATAGAATTAGGACATGTGTTAGGGTAATATTAATATCATATTTACCCTTAGTTACCCTATTTACTATTAACCGCGGTAAAAAAAGTAAAAAGTTACTATTCACCAAAAAATTATTTTCATCTCATTGAACCACATTTTAGACCTTGATATTAAACGTGTCTCTCGGATTTTTGAAATTCCATTCACAGAAGCGGTAAAATTAAGTTTTATGCAAAAATTCAGTTTTTAACCTACCACTTAGTGGTTTCACTATTCATCAAAAATTGAAAGTTTTCAGAAAAATACCAAAATTTCACCCTAGGCTAATTTCGATATTCTGAGTCCAAAAATGAAGTCCATTTTGAAAAATAAAATTTATAAAATTTCAAAAAGTGGTTATTACTATTTATAACGGCTTGTTTTAATAGCATATTGTTGTTTAGTGAAACTCGGTATTGCGTACGTCGCAAGCTATCGAGGAAGGTCGCGATTGCGTGTAAAGCAAGCCAAGCAAGTGTTGTGTAAAAAAAAGATTCCTTTGATGATTTATATAACATAAAAGTCTCGGGTGTTACAGCTGATGATCTTGAGAAGCAAGTTAAGGAAAAGATGAAAATGAAGAAGATGTTAGAGTCTGAGATTGTTCAATCCCTTCTAAGGGATACTGAGAAAGAATTTGATTATATCCTTGTACCGAAATAGTTCTTGGTAGAGGCCTTACCCGAGACACCAGGGAAGAAATTTATCACTCCGGAAAAAGTACAAAAAATATTGATAAAGAAAAGGAAGTTGTAGAATAAGTAATTGAAGAAGAAAGCAGTGGTGACATAGAAGACCTCATAAAACAATTTGAAGCCTTTAATTAAATGAAAATTGCATCAGAGAAATTTCGAATCTGGGCCTCTTAATCTGGATCTTCAAAGCATTCTACTGCTAGGATAGATGAAAAAAGATGATGATGAAGTGATTAATCTCTCTGAGGATGAATGTTATAATCATCATTTCATTCACCTTGATGATGTTGAGGCAGGAGCATAGAAAGAATAAGTGGATGATGATAACATTGTTCAGTTGTCAAGAGATCAAAAATCATTTGATGAGAAATCTATTTAGTGAACTAACAAGGGTATAGAGGTGGTTGTTGATACACCCACTAATTTTGGTTTAAATTAAAAAATATGGTGGATCTTCGGAGAGGAAGCTTGTCGAGGTAGATAAAGATTCCTCTTCATGAAAAGGATCAGATTCAGAATGATAATCCTTAGGTCATGATTTCATCATTAAATCACTAAAGAATATTGTTGACACCATTCCGATCATTCCAAGCATTAAATTGAGATGTTATATGCTCCAACAGAACATTAATAAAAATCGGATTCTGTATCCATGGTGATGGATAAGTGTGTGAAATATGAGACTGATTTCAAGAACTTCTTCATTAACTACGATGCTCACAAAAAATCTTGTAATTAAGTGATTAGATGGTCAAAGATAGTAGTTGAAGACATCAGATAACTTGATGAGTTTCAAAATATGATAAGGAATCTTATGATAATGAAGATAGTAAAATCAAGGATCTCACGACCAGGTTTTACGAAAAGCAAACTATTGAGAAGAATACTCAGATTCAAGAGGTAATGGATTTGAATGGAAATATTTATTCTATTTCTAAATGTTGGAAGAGGGAAAGGGATCTTTAGATTGAGATCGAAGAGAAGCTAGTTACGCAAGATGAGTTTTTAAAGGCATAGGCAGAGGCTCTAAAATCTTAGGAAGAAAATATCAAATCATTATAGAAGAAAGAAGTTGATCAGGATCAACTCCTAAAGAAATAAGTGGAATACTAAAAGGAATCAAAAAGCTAAAAACTATAGTGAGGAAATTGATACACAAGGAGAAGGAATGAAAATAGATTCAATCCTATGTTTTTTTGTATTCTTTCCTTGTACAAATTCTTTCTATCTTAATGAATTTTTTGTTTCTCATTTTTTTGGATTCTTTTTACTAATATCTCAGGTACCATAATTTATTTTCCATTTCCCTCAGATTCTTTTTGAATATCACAAAAGGGGATAAAGGAAAAAAGGATACTATGAAAGGATAAATATCCCTATGAGGGGGTTATCAAGGAGGGGGGGTTTCATTACGATGATTTCCATATTCATGATTATGAAAAATATCATTCGTGAAATCTATAATATAATCCATACAGTTCCAAAACTTATTGCAAAGTTAGTCGTATTCATATTTTCCCATATGATAAATGAGATAAGTTTTACTTTCAAAGTCTAAAAAAATATTGTCTAAGACCTTTTATTCTTCCTCATAAGGATGTTTGTGCTTTCTAAAAATGGTCATATTATTGAGTCAATAAGTTTTTTCTTATGAATTTTTTATTCGTTCATGTTGGGGGGAGATTTTTGAGTCAGTATGGTATCCTTATGACATTACCATTCATTCATGTTTTTAAAATCACAAACACCTTATCTCAAGTCCAATCTCATTTCACCATGTGCTTTACATATATAAGTAAAATTTCCCTTCCCCAAGGAAATTTATCCTTTCCATGTTTTTCATTATTCATTATCTTGTTTAAGTGTAAAATTCAATTTCAAATCTAAATCATTGGAATCGTATAATACTTACATAAAGAGTATTTTGTTTTCAAGATTCGAGTTTTGACTCCGAGTTCTATGAATTTAGACTCCAAATTTTTTATGTTCTGACTCTGAATTTTCATAAACTCTGACTCCAAACATTGTACGTTCTGACTCAGAATTCTCAGGAATTTTGATTTCATACATTGTTAGTTCAGACTCAAAATTCTCATGATCTTTGACTCCAAACATTGTATGTTCAGGATTCGAATTCTTCTGAATTCAGATTCCAAATTTCCTTGAAATTCAGACTCAAAATTCCTATAGAGTTTAGGATCTGAATTCCTTTGAAAACGAAGCTTGAATATCCTTGTATTATAGACAATGAATGTGTTTTTTGTTAGACTCCTAATATCAAATATCTTACATTACAAATATTTGATTTTTTTATGTAACCATATTTTTTTACACTTGTATTAGTTATAAAACGATGTCGTGCACTCAATTACATAATAACCGTTGTTTGAGTGACACGTGTACAGGTCCTGCTGAAATTCAAGGAAAAATATGACCGTTGGAGGAGGGAGACGACCGTTGAATTCTTGACAATAAATAATAGCTCATTTGAAAGAGCTCACATGAATTTGATCAATGTATAGATTACATGCTACTATAGTGATTTCTAGAGTGAGAGGATTTATTGCTTTGTGCGTACTGAACAACTGGTTTATAATTTCTTCGTGCGAATCTGATAGTTGTTGTGTACAATCGAGAGCTTCTGGGGATGGTAAGATAGAGGTTCCTAATACTTCAATGTTCGAAGACATCCATGATATGGAATAAAAAGGTTTCTACTACCATGAACTTGAGGGTTTGAGGGGATAACAAGACAAACTCTGATCATCATATTGAGGGCTTACCCTAGTATGGGTAAGAAAAACATTCTTGAAATTAAAAGTCAATTGAACTTTATCCAAGGTTGTTGGATACCCTTATCTTTGGGTTAAAAGACTTACTACTTGTTACTTGGTTTGTTTCATGTTTTTCACTGTACATTATTTTTTGAGGAATGTATAACTATCTTATACATCTTTATACTTGTATACTCTGATTTAGTTAGATTCTATATGCTCATAGGTATAATCTTTATCATCGTAAACATTCATTATGTTTCATCATTCTGGAACCAAATTTCCAGAGTAGATTTCTCAGGATCACTTTTTTGATTTCAATAAATTTTATAGAACTAGAGGTTTTTCCAATTACCTTGTTTAACTTTGTAAAACATAATCATATTTAAAAGTTCCAAAAGAATTTTTTAAAGAATACAGTTCACCCCCACTTGTATTTTATGCATTATTAGAAACATCATTCAGTATCTATATAATTTCGATCCTACATTTGGTAGTAAATATTATATCATACTCCACATACCATCTCAACAATGGATCCAATAGAGAGTGATATTTCAACATTAGATTAATTAATTTAAAGTAATGGAAAATGAAATTAAAAAATATACTTTGGTAAATTAATTTCTATATGGTGTTATATAAGTCATATTTTTTACTATAAATTTTCATTGTAAAGGTAAAATATTGTCGACCTCATGGTAATGTTTTTATATTTTTTAGATATCGAATAAAATAAATTATTTATGAAACAATAATGATGTTATATTTATCTCATTAATAAATGATTTAAATACATAAAATTATAAAGACTAAAATAATAACTAAAACCTGTCCAATTAAAATTGGATGATTTTATTTAGAATATGAGTCATCTTAACTTCGAATTTAATGTGTTTTGGACCTTTTTAAACAGATTATATGTTTATAATAAAATAATGTTTTCTCACTTTCCCAAAGAGCCCCTCCTCTCCCTAATAAAAGGAGACCACTTCTTACAAATTACGCACAGCTCTCAAGATTTTTGGCTCGTCCAAATTTTTCCTAATTACGCTTCTTAAATCCCTCTCCTACTTCTAGAAGCCTATCCTTAGGAAGAATTCACTTCAACAAACCCTTTTGGTTCAAACCAAATGGAGATACCCAAATTAAAGGTAACCGTTTCTCTTAACTTCTTTTCTTTTCATTTACTTCTCTAACCCATAAACTCTTTTTATTGCTTTATTTTATAAAAACACCAGTATCCTCAATATAATAGGATGTTTTTATGAAAAGTATTCGAACTACACTTACACACACCTCCATATAATGGGTGAAGAACTTACTGTTTCTGTGGATGTCAAATAAACACTTTACAAAATGATGATTCTTCAATTATCTCCTAACGCCTATCATAGTGACCATTATGATGGAACTTTATTTATATATGATATATATTATGTTTATTATTTTTTTATTATTCATTATTTTTTCATTTATAGAATACCTTTATGGTTTCCATTGTGGGTAAATACGAGAATCTCATTAGTGGAAATGCGGACCACCAATCCCCAATGTCATATGACTCGTTAATGCATTATGTGGGATGAATAATGGATGGAGTTAATAATATAATATATGATATAATACTGGGATTAAAATATAACTATTTATCATTTTGTTTTTAATTCCATTAAAATAATACATAGAAATGGATGTAGCATTCATGCTTACGTACGGCTTAATGTCTCTATGAAGGGTGCATTTAATTTTGTACCTCTAAATGTTATGTAATATTATAAACACATTTATATAATGATTATACATGTTATATATCATATCTAAATCATGAATATAATTCTATATATAATTATCTTTTCGCCATGTGAACAACATGTAACTATATGGTTTTCATGTGTGACTCAAGTACCAAATATCGACAAAATGATCAATATTAACTTGAATTATTACATAATATTTATAACATGGTAATAAGTGATATAAAATGATTAATAAACGTGAAAAATGTTATTAAGAATGTATAAATTAACTTTACTTTATTATTTAGGAGATTACTGAATGAATAGATCAAGTCAGAGTCACTGTAAGGGATTTTTTATCTCATTTTTAATTCCATGAGATTTACATTGTTGGACACTAATTTAATGCTTGAGGTGTATTGTGTACTACAATTTGATATATATTATAATTATTATTATTATATTCATGTTATTTATTGATTAATTTAATGGATATTAACATTTTTTCATATGACTCGATTGATTATGACATGGTAAAGAGTTTTCATCTAACTTTTTATTCCAGTGAGATTCATGTTATATTGACACTATTTTCATTTTGTGTTGGGTTTGTAATGCCAATTATTGAATTATTTGTGTAATATAATTTGATATATGCGTTTTTACATATTCCTTCTTTAATTGGTTGTATGTTTTGTAAGATTCCAAATCAGTAAAGGGAACTTTGTAACCCAATTTCTATTCCATGGGTTAATCTTCTAATTCATAATTATGTTTTTCTATGATAATGTGTGGAATAATTTTTTATTTATTTATGTTCTATTATCCACTCCCATTTTGTGTGGATAAACATTTGATACACATAATCACTCCATTTATAAATTCTCATGTCAACTATATGAACTTGATAAGAGTAATTTTATCTGAACTTCCATTCATTGAAAAAATCATCCATGTCATTGGTGTTGTCTTAAAAAGAATATGTGTGAATGTTTTTTGATTGATTTACACTAAATACCCAATCAAATTGAGTGTATTTATATTATTTACAAATTATTATAAATTTTATTTATCCTTAATGTAAGGATATAGTTTTTATAATGGATTTCGTCTCAATTTACATTTTATTGAGACTTCATTGTTGTTATGCATCAATTCACTCTTATATAGTGTATATATTGTCGTTTGGCATATTATATCATGAATATATTTATTCTCATTATATTATAAATTTCTTATTCGATGTTATTCCTCAATTATTTGTATTCAACTGTCTCTCATTTTTTTAAAGACACTTTAACTAAATATTGTTTTAAATGTTTTAGTGATTTATTCTTCTAAATCGTTATCATTAATGCCCATGTTTTAAAAATGTTTTTAAGAATTTATTTATATGGACATAAATTTTTTTCAAATATTACTCATTTAAAATATTAAAATTGGTATGGGACACATTGATTCAAAAATCTCTTTATTAAATGTTTTAAATGGTTTTGGAAATATTTTGATAAAGCATTGATTTGTCAATATCGTGAAATGATATATTTTGATTGAAATGTGGAAATTTTATTTTTTATTTATTCTTATTTATCTGTTATGAATATGTTATTGTTATTGGGAATTGTTTACATATACAGATGGTTCTGTGATAAACCAAGGGCAGGTGAGCCTGAGATATCTCTCTAATGCATTGGACAACGAGACATAGGTTAATGTTAATGTTTATCCTGAGAGATTTAGGGAATATACTATAATGGGTATTACAAATGTGACTCCCTATGTATCTATGATAACTACAATGTAAGTAGGTTATAAATTCCATATGTTACATTTATTATTTATTATTTCTGTTTATTAATCCTAAATCATAGGATTTTTTAAGGTATTTTATGATTGAAAAGTATTGGTTTCATTGATTTGTATTTATTGATGGGTTAATGTTTCCTTTCCTTATTTTATGACCCCTAATGAGATTTTTTATGCCCATACCATGTATTTAATGTATTTTCCACAAGACGTAAAGATGAATATGATCAAGTATGGGATTAAGGAAAATTCTTGCGGTCTAAAACATGGAACTTGACATGTTTCTTTTTAAGAGTTTTTATTTTAAAAAAAATGGATACTGAGTATTCGTGTATAAATGTAATTTACAAGTTGATATTTAATACTTATGGCCTAATTCTATAAAACTATAAACCTAAAAATATCCTCAATGTGAATTACTCATTTAATTCAAGATTATGAAATGTTTAAGGTCGGTTACTTATTAATCATGTTGTAAATTCCTTTTCAAAGAAGGCCTTTGTGGACTCACGTTTGGAATGGTCCTTTTTCAATGAATTTTTGTTAATAATTTTGTAAAGAAGATGCTTGTGGAACCAGTTTTACTTGTAATTTGTAAACCCCTCTTCTAATTCAATAAATTTTAAATTGTTAAATAAATTTCATAGGGGTTAAAAACTCCAATACCTTTTCATTATCTTATTTATTAATATAAGTTTATTTTGTACTACCATCAAGATGAATTGAATTCATCAAATACCATATAAAAATCATTATTTATAATTCAATTCATCAAATACTATATAAAAATAATTATATATCATTCAATTGGAACATCCATATATAATGTACATGAACACATTGATGTACCTCTCTAACTATGTGAAATGGTGGGTGGGATATTATTTCAATGAATTGTGTTGGGAATAACATCTATATTTCATTCAATAAGACTTCAACCAACATGTTCATGATTAGAAACATCGATGGGTCGATAAAATTATTTAATATTTCATTCAATAAAATATGTTTTTGGTTAATGTAAAAAATACATCTGTAGGTAGAATTATTCATATAGAAAAATTCGTAAAATAATAAATCCAGTCATGGTAGTCGTTTGATTTTAGTCCTTGTAGTTTCAAATTAATCAATAACATGATATAATTTAAATTTGATGCATACACCTCATGA
The DNA here is from genome assembly GCA_963277665.1 of Viscum album. Lineage (NCBI taxonomy): Eukaryota > Viridiplantae > Streptophyta > Magnoliopsida > Santalales > Viscaceae > Viscum > Viscum album. Next base: position 8,712,122 of record OY728129.1, read on the forward strand.
ACATTTACACCATTAAAGAAAAAGAATAAGTGTATTTTTTTATCTTTATAGATTATAATCATTTTTTTGGAAAAAAATATATTATTTACCTTCTAATGTTTTCAAATCTTCTCATGTTCTTATGCCAATCATGTCCTACATAGAATTCACAGTTGGTACCATTTTTATACTAGACCTTGTTATAATTTAAATAAAAATATAAAATGTTTTGATTCTACATATATGCCATCATGAAATTGTTTTCCTAATAAAAACATTTAATATATTAATTCAAGGAAAACTGATATCATCTTCCATAAAAATTTCATATGGTGTCTCAAAAAATGTTTTATTAGTAATATTTCAAACATATTATACATTATCTAACTATTAATCAACTATTTGTAGATATTGTTTTGTAAATTTTTTGGTATTCCAATCGAATGATGTCATCTATTTTCATAATTTATGTAATCAACATAAACAATTCATGTCCTTAAACTATGTTTTGAGTAACGATTTATCCAAAAATATTTTTTTCATTATTCAAAAATGAGATAACCCATAAAACCAGTAATACCATATGTTGTCAAAATATCAGAATCTGGGATTTTATTTATAACCATGTTAACATTATTTTCATTTTAATTTATTCTCTTTAATGAGAATACTTAATAGTAACAAAATTATCCCACATCAATTTATGATCTTATATCAATGTATAAAAATAGAAATTAATCACATTATCATGTTTCTTTTTTGTAGATATAAATAGATAAAATATAACATATTTTTGCTTCATTCATAACCATGTTGTCATGTTATCATTTACCAAGAAGATGAACCTTCTAGTATGAGTACTATTCTATCCACCAAAAATATTTCTTATTTATATATAAAAATGAGAGAAAGTTTTTTCGGATCATTTCCAAATACAGGATACATGAAATAAATTTTATTTAACTATAGAAAATCTCTTAGATGATGTATAATCTCATATCTAATCCCATTTATGTATTCCATGTCAATTATTTTATTGTTTTTTAACATATATATATATATACTTCTAAACCATCAAATGATATAATGTTACTAGAATTATTTTGAAAAAAATGAATGATTTTTCTTGTATAGATCTCTCCCACACTTAGGAGGTCTTTATTTTGATTAATTTTCCTTGAAATACAATATGCAATTATTTAGACAATAATTAATTTTGTAGTGATCATAAAAATTGAACCAATATTTTTTTAGTATAATATGTTCATCACTCGTGTTCAATTTCATCTAGAATCATATCATTCAAGAGACAACTGATTTATGTAATGATGGTATCACTCGATCTTGTACACTATTTCAAATTATAAATGTCAATACAAAATCCAGTGTTGTGTATACAGTAAAACCTGCATACAATGGTTTTTTATAAAATATATTTATCATCCTAAATGATTCTGTCCATATACATTTTTTTAAATTTCACCACCGATGATATTTTCATCTCCATTTACATTATTATTCATCTAAATTGATCCAAAAATCATTGTTTCATCCAAATATGTGTTGATGTTCATACTTTTCCCATGTTTAGTCCTACATTTATATCAATGATCACTTCCATATAAAATCAAACCTTCTTCTCTAAAATCTGAACTATCATGCGTTGAATAAAAGCAACGTAATCATGGGAAATGGATTTTAGATAGGTCATATTCATGTTCTATTACATACATGATCAATTAATTAACCCAATATTAAAACTATTTTGTTAAATAATTATTTTGTATCCATTTTCGATTCATATTCATCATATTAGGTTAATTAAATGTTTAGTTTTTATAATAATGAATGATTTATGAATACGATATTAAATACTGATTGTGAATGTTATATAAAATTCTAATATAGTAACCCCATCATATGATTATTTCCAAAAAAATTATCTTTCCTTGAAATAATTATGTATTTTAATTTATGAAAATAATTACACCACTATGTTAGTTGTTATCCAAATAATTAAACCAAAGTTAAAAATTAAATAAAACAGTCATACTCACAATCATTATCACCCAAGAAACTATTATTGATGTTTTTATTCATTTTATATATCTTATGAACATGCACATATGTTTCCTAAATTACTCTTAGAATTTTTTATCCCATACCTATAACAGATGGTCATATTGGATTACTACTGTTCAGTGTAGTTAATAAAACATAGAATATATTGGTGATGAGTCTCATGAAAAAATTCATTAATAACTATTTGGGAGGTGAATCCAGTGAACATCATAGTTGTAATCTAATTTTTCAATAAAACGGTAATACCTCCAATGTGTGATAATTAAAGCATTTTTAATATTTATTAACTCATGGCCTATTGAATGTGATATTTTTGAGGAATACTCATTATTTTCTATGATTCGAGGGGTCGTAGAGTGGTCATGTAATGATATTTTACATGACCATTTCTCATATGAAATTTTTAATTAATAGAATGTAATGAAGACATTGCATTTAAATAATTATAATGTATAATTACATAAATATTAATGTTGAATATAGTATAAACAAGTAATAAATAGTGTTGGAATAATTTGGGAATGATATTTTTTTCATTCTAAAATATCTTTATTAAATGATATATTAACTGGTGGAGATAAAAAATGCATTATTACTTTTACTAGTGACTACAATATGTAAAAAAAATGAATAAAATTAGATTAATAGATATTATACTAATTAAAAAATATTTAATACATTATGGGGGTCATTATATATATAAGTATCATTAAATAGTTATTATATTGAATTAATTTTATCTTATTATTTTTATTGATAAATGTTATACATTTGACTCTTGTGTTGAATTTTACATTAATATAGTTATAGTCAGATGATAGAAGGAATATTCTTGTGAATCTTTCTATTTTATCTCTGTGATATAATATAATAAACCCCATATAATATTTTTTTACGAATTATACATCAAATTATTATAAAATGGATCATTTGAAATTTATAATTAAAATATTTTTATTATTTGATAGGTATAAAAAATTAATGTTTATTATATAATGTCTTCCAGATGACATTATGTATGCACTAATTAAAGATGAAAAACCATAATTTTTGATTATCAATCCTAATTTGGATGGATATGTAATGTAATTTATTTTCCTTTTATTTGATGGGAAATAATTAAATGTTCATTTCACATTCGACATTTGAGTAAGAATTTAATACATAAAAAACATTAAGAATGGTTAACATTTTATGGTGAAATTATTAATGGAATTTATGTTATGTAATATTTCAATTCATAACATTCCCATTAATTATTGTAGTGTGCCAAATATTTCAAAAATTTATTTTTTTATTTATTATTTAAATGAAAAAAAATTTAATTTAAGAAATTATATGTTACAAAATTAAAGTAAATTGGATATATATTAATTTTGTATTTGTAAAACTGTATATGAACATTTAAAAATAGTTTATAAAATTTATATCAAAAGATATTTCTAAAAAATGAATATATAAATTATGATAAAACCCTTCAAATTAACTATTTAGTTAAAATAATGATCATACCCTAGTGCAATACTCATCCCTAAATCATTAAATAGTCTACCAATGGTTTCTCATGACATGTATGTAGAGGTTAATAATAAAACAAAACAAATCTCAATACAACTAAAATAATTAATAATTTAGATCAACAAACACAAATTGACTCACACCATAGGACACCCTTTAATGAAAATACCACTCATAAAAACATAAAGAACATAACAATAATATGATCCCATGATTAGTCTATTTTATGAATAATTTGTGTGAATGGATTCGATGTAGGGAATATCAAAACATTTCAAATAAAGAATAACTCATTTGATGTTAATGAGAAAAGAAGAAATACACTTCTAAATCCATAACCCCACCATGGATAACTATATTAGAATTTACATCAGATAAAAATGTGGATTTATAAGATGAAATCATACATAGTTCCATGCTTAAGGGAATTTGATTGGATACACCAACCCAAATGGATGAAATTGGTCAGAGGAAGTCATTATACACTATATGGAAGCTATAAATTCCCTTAATGGGTCAATGAAACCTATAATCATATAAATACTAATTAAAAATTCATTCATGAAAAGAAAGTAGCAATACATAAATAATAGAAATTGATAATGAAATAAACCTAAATATGTATCATTAAACAAGAAATAAACAAGTTATTATAGAACAAAATAATATAACATAGATTGAGTGTTTGTATAATTTTATAGATTGAAGAGATATTAACAATGCCTATATTTGTTTTAACATTTTATTCATTCGATCCTTGATTAGTTTGATCCTCATATTCACAACTTGGATTTGTTTAAGCCTTGATTCATGCCACAATTCAAGCATGGACTCGATGACGATTAGAGACATCAACATGTGGCTTCTAAAAAAAGATTTAGATATTGCAAATGGATCCTGACTGGTTAAACATCATTAAATTGTTAAATGACACTTTTATCAGTGCTTCAAAATTGTTCTAAAAAAGTTAACTTCTTGCTGTGCAAAATTCAAGAGCACCAATAAAGGTGGTGCATTATCAGCACAAAAGAGGAACTGATAAAATGAATTCATATCAACACTAAAACATTAATATTGATAAAAGACAAATAATTTTAATTTTAAATTTTGATAATATATTAAAATAAAAATATTTATATTCCTTTATATATATATAATAAAATTTTTAATTAATTAAATATATTTAATATAAATTTTTATTAATTTTTTTTTAATTATATGTATATAATGATATATAAATATAAATATAAATATATTAAATATATGTATAGTTTGATATTTATTAATTTATAATTATATTATTAATTTGTAGAAAAATAATATTTAAATATTTAACTATTAATATTATATATTTATATAATATATATATATATATATTCATATAACAAAGAGACAAAAATATATTTATGAATTTAGTATATAAATTTTGTATATATATTCTTCATTTTAACAAATATATAAAAGTTGTATAATAAATTATATATATATATATTATTTTAATTAAGATTATTTAAATACATTAATAAAAAAATAATATTTATTTATTTATATTTATAAATATAAAAATTTATAAATATAGAAATTATGAACATATAATATATATATTTATAAATATTGAAAAATATATTTTTTACATTATTAATGACTATATACTCTTAAATGAATTTTTGGTAAAAAAAAGTGTGAAATCATATAAAAAAAATTGTGTAAGCATTGCAAATATCTAAAAAATCGATTTGTTTTCTTAATTAAATATTAATATTTTTAGAAAATATAAAAATATATTGAAATTAATTGAATAAATATTCAATAGATTAAATCATTATAAATAACTATATAATAATAAATAATAGAAAGTGATTAAATTCCCAAAAAATAAGTAATAAAAAATAAATAATGTTAAAAATGAATTAATTACAAACTGTAATGATATTAATAATAAATAAATAATATTTACTGAATAAATAGTTTATATTTTAAATTCATATTGTTATATAAAATGTATAAAAGTAATACTATGATTTGAATATATTACAAAAATATTTGGTTAATGTGTTTCTCTAGACGATTTCATTAATTACGTAAATTATTTTGTTTGTTTATCGAATACAAAATATCATTAATTAAATATTTTTATGTGAAATCAATGTTACAAAAGTTTTGTAATTGTTAAATTGAAAAATAAAATGATAATCAATTATTTCCATCACTCGATTCAAGTATTTATAATTTTTAATTCATGTTAACATTTTATTATAAATCATTTTTATCAAAATATATAAATTAATTGATGTAATAGATAAATAATTTATATTATATCTATCAGATTTTATGAAATATAATATACATATATAAATTAATTGAAATATATATGAATATATTTCAATATTAAATTTAATAATATAATAATGTGTATAAAAAACATTATAAACGAATAAGAAATTAATATTACATTAATTATTAAATTTTAAATATTAAAATATATATGTATGAAGGTTATTTATTATTAATTATAATAAATTTATATATTAAATTTAGTAATGTTTTAATAATAGTTTCATTTATCAAATTTAGAAATTTAGAAATTTAGAAATTTATTAATTTTTTTTATTTTTTGATTATTAAAATTTAATCAATTTGTATTTTTCTTAATTGTTACTATTTATTCATTTGTAATTTATAAAATTATTAATATTTATAAATTTTATATATCATTATTTTATATATAAATATTATAAATGTTTATCATTTATATATTTTTATATTAAATTTAATCATAAATTTAAATAATATAATGTGCAATATTTTCCTTATTTTAATCATTTTTTTATTTTTTCATATTATTCATTTTAAATTTCAATATATTTAATATAAAAAATTTATTATTATTGATGAATTATATATATGAATATTAAATGTCATCAATTTTTACCATCATTTTTTTAATTAATAAAATATTAATACTTTCAAAAACTAATTTTAATTTTATATTTGTTAAATTATTTCATTTTATTTGACAACATAATCAGTACTAAATTATTACCGATAACAGATCATCAATAGAACTAATAATAAAGCTCTAATAAAGGGTTCCTTTTATTAATGATTGTATTAATTCTTTGACAAAGGATACAATTTATGAACACTACCATATACTCTTATAATGGTTAGTTTTTATCAGCACTATTATCTACTACTAGTAAAGGGTAGTGTCGTTATAGTCTGGTTTTGATGTAGTGATTTGAATACAAAAATTAAATTAATATATAATATAGAGTGTTACATAAAATTAATCACAAATAATTATTTATTAAATTAATTAATATAAAAGCACACAACATGCGTAATTTTTTTTCAGAAAACAATATATATTATGTTCAAATAATTACTATTTTAATTCAAAAAAATTTAATAACTAAATAATTATAATTATACATATGACTCTGATAATTATTTCATAGTTTATTTATTCTTATTTATACCTGTTACTCTAATGTTTATCGGTCACTTCCATATTAAAATAATTATATATTAAATGTATATCACAGTTCGACTAAACTCGATATTGTGTGTAACATAAGATTTAATGAATTCAAATTTATCTAAAGAGAGATTTATAATTAAATCATGATGTGTCACACAAATCCTTCATATGAACTCTGCAATAAATATATGTTTTTTAATTTTTAATATACCAACACACAGATCAAGGGGTTTATTCTTAATCATGTATTATATTGAAATATATGACCTAATATTTTAGAGGTATTTTTTACAGTATTCATAAATGTAATTTATTATATATATATATATATTAATACTACTTAAAAATTTATGTGTAATATATTATCTATTTACATTTCCATAGTAAAATATATACACATAATTAATTAATATTACATTGAAATTGAAATATGGTTATATATTCCTGGCCTATTACTATTTAATCACACTCACATACTTACCCATAAATAAATAAATAAATTATTCAGACAATTAATTTTTTTATATTTTCAATCTTTCTACAACTATACATATATTTATAGAATTATCCCTTGAGAATATTTAACCATTAAAGACAAAAAATAAACAAACAATGGAATATTGATGATATTATTTATAGTTATTAATCTAATAAGTTGATAATGAGTTATATAATAAAAAGTGGTATAACATGAATTATATATTGGTTCACACTATAGAACGCATCTAACTCCCGTGTAAATCACGTGATCGGTTTCATATTGGATCTTCACATGAATTGTGTCACATGATATATCAATAATATTAATAATGTATACTCATATGTAGTTGAGGGGAAATTGTGAAGTGAAATTATATTATAATACTAAAACATGGAATGCTATTTTCTTATATATTCATATATACTCAAGAATTCTGAATATTTTAAAACTGATAAACAAGTAAAAATATTCGATATCAAATGTAATAATAAAATTACATAAATATCATACCAAATATGTTGGGGATAATCTTATCTGATTATTACTCAATGTGAAAAAAAATATTTCTTAATGACAACTATACATGATAAAATAAAAGTAAAGAGTAATTTAATTTTATAAAAATTTAATTATATTAATTTGAATATATTAATAATATATTCGACATTATAGATATTTTTTAATAAATGTTTAAGTAATAAATTATATATTTCAAATTAATATTATAATTTTGGGTTAGTTTTGACACAAAATAGTCCACCAGCTGTAAAATTTCACATATAGTGGGGCTATGTGTACATGTATGCCTTATCTCAACCATCCAAGTGCTGATCAAGATGGGAAGATTATTTTAGACATCAGTTTAATAGTGGACCGGACACCCTAGATGTGGGGCATGCATGTGGGTTAGAAAAGAGAACTCAATGTTAGGGAACCTCGTATATATATATATATATATATTATTAAAACATTATAATATTTAAATGAAAAATAAGGTTTGTTTCTATCAGATAAACCCCCAAATAATTATGGATGATTGTTTTTAAAAAACAAGATTTATTCCACCCCCAAATATAATAACGTGTGTGTTATCCTTATACCATTGGTTTTTAATTTACATTAAACCCCATTATTCCATAACTGACTTCCCCTACTGATTCATACATCTATAGAATACTACCCTTCATATTCTCTCTACATCAACCTGATATATATATAAATGGGTGTTTGTGTGTTTTTATTTTTTTGTGTGTGATTTCAAGTAAAATTTTCCATTTCTTAAATATTAATTATATTTGGTTGTTCATATTTGGTTAATAAAAAAATTGAAACATTGTCAATGGTGATGGAATTATATAAAATCTTTTATTTTAAAAATAAAAGATTAGCTACATTTTTTAATTAATTAATATTATTATAACTCTAATACAATTGAATTGACTATTAATGTAGTGATAGTGTAAAAGAACATGTGATTAAAATTTTTAACACTGAATAAATAATATATTACCTAGTTCTTTATATTGATGCCTTGTTCTGGAAATTAATCTCATTTAAATTAATTTATGATTATGAATAAATCCAATGTGTTACAGATTTTTAATGTGTGAACCTGGTGATGTTATATCATCTATAGACAATGTAATCTTGATGAAATCAATTTATATGTACTCTATATCTTAAAATTGTTAACCAAAGAAATATGAACTTCATCCATGGTACCCTTGGTGGTGGTGTGGATGATAAATGGAAATTTGATGGACATAAGATCTCTAACATCTCCCATGGTCAATCTACAAAATAATAATGATCTATTCTCGATATTTCACTCTGACAAAAGGTAAAATATATGGACAATATGATATAAACTCTATAATATCATGTAAATTTCATTGTGTACAATTCATGTATTAAAATGATCTTATATAATAATTATTTACTCATAATAAATTTATATTAATAACTTGTTAAATCTAACACTAATAATTTGTCTTCAACATCCATGAATGATGATGTAATCATGATATATGTTTCAAAAAAAACTCATCAATCACTACAGAAAAACTAATTGTCAATGTGATGAACTACGTGACACTATATTCACTTCTTCCACAAATAATTATTTAAAAAATGATGAATGATTGGTCATTCATTCAAACAATAATACTTTCTCATTTAGCAATTAATAATTAATTAATCATGTAAATACAAAAATAAATAAATTAAATTTTCATTATTCAAAAATGGAATAATTTAATTAAATATAGTAATTTTTTATTCACTTTTATTGTCACTAGTCCCTGCACAAGGGGCCCAAATTTTCCCAATCATAATTTTCATTGAACTCGTATAATGATCCAGACATAATCATTACAAAATATTGTTAATTCAACTATATTCACAATATTTAAATTCACAATGATCTATTCAGTATTGTGTTTTATAATGATAGAACATAAATAAAATGCATGAAATTAGAATAATAAGAAGTGGGTAAAACTAAAACAATATACATTTATTTCATTATAGAAATGTTTTTTAAAAATATTTAATTATTTTCATCGAATGTCATCAAAACATTCATCTTGGATTCACTATTTATAATACCCATCCATAATCCTTGTGGAAAACATTTTAAAACAAATAATATCCAAAAAATATAATTATGGGATATAAAAATATAGAGAGAAAATGGTATTATATGAATACTTATAATCATATGAAATCATTTTCCCAAAGACATACTTCTCACCAAAAAATAATCATACACTAAGATTTGAAATATGTAATTTTTATAAATTATAGAATATGTAAAAAAAGAAGAATAGTATATTAGGTCATTACATAATTAATTTTGAAACTCGTACGACCACTATATGATCTGAAACTTATATGTGTACCTTACAATTTAACCCTCAAGACTACCTTATAATGTAATACTCGTTGTTAGACTTAGAGTAACCAGACAATAATCCTCCATAATACACATACCCAATGTATTGTATAATTATAGGAACCACCCTTTATCAGAAAAAACATAATAAGAACTATAACATAATAAAAAAAACAGTGTACTCCTAAAAACATTCATATTTAATTTTGTAAAACTAGATGATGGAATGATGATTTCATAAGAAACATTCATTACAAATAACATATAATTTATATTGTAATAAAATATAATGAATGTACTATGGTTATTAACTGTGAATATAGAAAATATAACATAATATAAAAAACATTAAAAAATTATCGTAGTGCCACATAATTAATGATGTAGAAGGTAAATCCAAATAATGGAAATATGGTTATGAATTCTGTTACATTGGGTTTATCATTCCAAAATATTATTTATAAACCCATCATAATGGATCAAAAAGTGTTATTATTATCTTAATGAAATAAAATCATGTTTATAACACCTAATATTATTATTTTATAACATTATTTTACTAGAAAGTGTTAATATGTTGTTCTTTTCTGTGTTTCAGGTGCGTTCTTTGTTTGATTTCCATGGTTGGTTCTTAAAGGATATACCTGTACAATGGAAGAAAAATACCATAAGTGAAATAAATGGTTTTAATATGTTTCTATAATATTGAATAATCCATAAATAATTCTATTTATATTGTATGAGGATGAATAATTAGATAATTCATTAGTGATATCAGTTTAGATCATTTTGGGATTTTTTCGAAAATCTGGAACAAGTTACATTATAAATGTAAATATAATGTAAATATTTTGAAAAAATGACATAAAATAGGATATTTAATACACATTAAAAACTTTTTTTACCCTTAAAAGGGTTTCTAACACGTTATTAAGGATATGAAGGAAATCGAAAACACACAGTATACGATTTTGATAAATCGACACATCAAATATGATCTTTTTAATTGTGCAATAAGTTGAAGAGGAAAGTGAGAATGATAATAAATTATTCCTTAAAGATGATAAAATATATAATATATAAGATTTGGATATTTTATGCCTCTTGGATAATGGGAGCGGAATAGAGTATAATAAATGAAAAGGAATTGAAAACAAAACACAAGAAAAAGAAAGAGGATATTTACCACTTGATCTATTCTCCATGAGATGCATCTTAAGGCCCTTTGTTTTGTCTTTTTATGGATACTATTAGGTCATAGATGTGGGGAAGTGTCTTAGGAAGTGTATTGGGCATAAGTTATACAATCATCAATAGTTGAGTGGTGTTATATGAAGATAGGGGTGAGGGTGGTATTTATAGAGGATGAGAGGAAGGGTTTTCTATTATTTTACTCATTTGTTTAATATTTTTTCTCAAGACTATAAAATATACTTATAAATGTAAAACAAAATATGAATAGGTTCACGTGAGTTCAAACAAATGGCTATTTAAATCATTCATCACTCAAAATTGTTGTATAAATTCATTAATTAATTATTTTTCATTAATTATCAAATTTATCTGTTCACAAGAAATATAATTATTTCAAAAAAATTCCAAAAATTCATCCCATATATTTTATGAGGAGTGTAATTGAAAAATTAACTTCATTTTTAAAAGTAATTTTATAAATATGATTAATTTAATTTTTAAATTTAATCATAATTTATTCAAAATATTATAATTTTAAAACTATAACTTATTTTATACGAGACTAAAAATTTTACCACGTTAACATTATCTTATAAATATATGAATCCCAAAAACATTAAATGATTTACTATTCATATGGGTCATATTACTATGCATATTACTATTCCAAAGGGTATGTTACTACACACCAAAAAAACAATTTGGTTCAATCAGACCCTAAATTTTTTTTTTGATAACAACCCTAGATAACTATTTTTCGAAAATCAAATTATATATTCTATAAATTGTGTTTAATAGTTAGTTTATAACTATCCAAAAAACAATTATTCATGCATTTCAGTTTATTTTTGAAAACATGTGGCGTAAATTCTCCCCAACTATTGGAAATTTTATCCTCACAATTTTATTAAGTTCATAGACAAGTTAGTGTACCATTACCTCATTGTATTTTTATATTACAATGTTGCTTCCTTAGTGGTTTTCCATCAAAATCCTTACTTGGGGATTGACCTTTTTTTGCAATGCATGTTCTCATTGAGAAATATTCTGAACATGTTTTTCAATATAATATATGTTCTATTCAATAAAAATTACTTATAGGGTCAATAAATGTGATTATTTGGTCACATACTTTTTCATCATTGAATCATTAAAAACATTGTGCACCTGATAGAAACTCTAAGGAGAAAATACTCATAGGGAAAATAGTCCTATATTCTCTAACCTTTCATAAGTTCAAATGAATCATGGATAAAACATCCATTTAATAACAAAACACATAACAATTTTCCATGGTGAGATTCAAGGAAACACATGACCACCTACCTCTAAAGAAAATTCTTATCTCTAGTTTTCTATATAAATTTTATACTGGCTTTGAGTTATCCTCTTTTGTTGTTGGATTATCATTAAATTCTTAGAAATACCCTCTAATAACTCTTTTCCCATTAACTTCCTTTCCCCAAATTGATCCAAAAAATATGGGGTTAAAAACCAGATATCATACAATGGAAAAAATGGTTCCATATGTATATTCCAATGAAAATTATTATTATTAGAAAACTCATATAATGAAATATGTTGATACCAAAATCCTTTGTAGTCTATTGAACTACATCAAAGAATATCCTCCAATATACGAATTGATCTCTGTGTCTCTCCATCCGATTGCTGATGAAAATAGTTCTAATATTTAATTATATAATCAATATATTTTGAAGGACGTTCCAAAATATAAAAGAGTACCTGATCATGATAAGATACAATTGATAAGGAATCTCAATTTAACCTGACATCAAATTTACAGTATATTCAAAAATGCTGATCAAAAGACATCATATCATATATTTGAAAAATATGGAGATTTATTCTGCTAACTGCAATAACCAAAATCACATTATTACATTGAAAAAAAATTTAGTAGACCCACCAGGAAGTCTATAGATATGTTTTCCATTTAGACTCTGGAATGGGAAAAGAGACAAATCGCCCCCTTATATTAACATGTTTGCTTGTAAAATATATCAATATAAAGTATGTAATATCTCTTTTCATTACATCCCACCAGTAATACACCTTAAGGTCTCTATACATCATAGTACTACAACGAAGATCTGAAAAGGGAGAAGTACAAGCATCAAAAAAATTTCATAATATGGAAATCACAATTTACACATAATATTTTTCCAAACCTCAATACACAATCATTATCAAGTTTAAATTCTAGAAGCATACCCATTTTAACCAATAATTCTTTTTTTCTGTAACTCACCATCATCATCCTATGCTTTCATAATTATATATGTGAAATATTACATCACTAAAACAAAAAACAATATAGATTAATTTTCAACACCATTAACTTCCAAGAAAAAAATCATCAAATTAGTTTTCAAGGGTCCATGTTCCAATCGTAAGATGGATAATTATGAATTATGTTTTCAACTTAATGAATCTTTCACATTGTTTGCTTTTCCTATATGTTTATTGATCGTGAAATTAGAATTTTTTATCAACTCATGTATCATTATATATATCATGTTTATTTTATTCTAATTGATTATATATATATATATATATCAGAATTTTATATTTGGTATTTATTTCACATTTGGATTCGTAAAAATGATTCCTCGAAATATTTGTATCCTAAACCACATATGATAATTTCAAATCATGTGTGCGATATTTTAAATCATGATGTTTCAATTGTCTTAATGAAAATGATATTACCTAATCATAATGTATTAGAACACATCCATACACCTTGAATAAAGCGTCACTATAGATATAAATCTAACCATTTCTAGAAGGAAGGGCCAAAATAGAAGAATTCACTAATCAAATCATAAACATCCCAATGAAAAACATCAAAATCATATATCTAAAAAAATTTAACACGTTTTTTTGTTCACATAGTCAGTTGGATATATAATTTTTCAATGATTTTAAAAACCATTCATTAATAACCTTCTAATCATAGAAAACTATAAATATCTGTAACATTTGATGGCCTTGACCGTTCATCATCCACATTTTTTATGGAAAGATCAACTATTATTCAACCCATATTTTCAATATTCCCAACATGAGAAGTCTATTAAAACAAAAATTCACTCTTTCCATATTTTCCATAATGATTATTGTCTTTTATGGTTTGACAAAAACCCTTATGTATTTTATTGCACATTTTTATATTTCAAATAATCAATAATATCATCAAGAAACACAGCCACAAACATATCCACTAATTCATGAAATTTCAATTAATAATATCCATGAATATAGCTGGTGTATTAATTAACAAAAATAACAAAAAAAAAACAAATTCATAATTCCCATATTGATAAATATATGATATCTTCAGGATGTCTTCATCATTTATATTTATCTGAGGGTACCATGACCTTAGGTGAAACATTCAAAAATAATGTTCTCCCTATATCTGGTTAAAAAATCATCGATATGAGAAAAAAATACAATTTTAAATAGTTTTTTTATTCTAGGATATATAATCAATGAAATGTCTCATTGAACCATATAGCGTTTTAACAAAAAATATAGTAGCACCTCGTGGTGAAGTTCTATGTCGGATGAAGCCTTTATCAAATAATTCATACAAATTCTTTTTGAACTATTAATGTTCTATATACGCAATTCAATGAGGGGGGTTTAAAATTTATATTATTAACATGAACCAATAAAATAGTAAATTGACCTTCCCAACTAGGTATAGAATAGGGTAACTCATCTGGATATAAATCATGATATTCATTTAACATTGGAACCTCATTAACTTGAATAGTTCCCTTTTTTCAATAATTTGATCAAGCCAACATTCATTTCTATATTTTAATAGCTTCTCATCTTCTTAATATGTCATAAATTTTATGGGTTCATTCATATATACAAATTGAACCAATTTTTGAAAAAAATTCTTTAACTCTATATTCAATCATAAAATGATAAACAGAAATCCCACCCTTAAACTAATGACAATAAACTCTACTAAGGGAAAACAAATAAGGTTTAAAGGTAATGTCTTTCAACAAAAAACTTTAGAAAAATACTTATAATTCATCTTTTTTGTAATATTTCCCTTCTAGTGATTCGACAATATGTTATTGTCTCATTTTTTGAAGTTATATTACAAATTTAGAAGAAACTTTCACTGATATAACAGAAGGTGTAGACTCGGTATCATTAAATTAATGAGACAACTAATAGTATACAAACATAATAATAGATACCGCTTCTCTGGATAGTCTTAAATCTTCTGATGTAGTCATATAAGATCTTGATACACCTTTCAACTTATAATCTTTCTTATTTGAATTATTCAGATCATTATTTGGCTATGCAGATTCATAATAAACCATCATACCAAATTTAAAACAACTTACAATTTACTTATAATGATTACTCAGAGGATCATTATAATTACAATATAGAACCATGTTTATAATGAAACCATATTTTTTATTGTTCAAGTTGTTGGTATTTTTTTCCAAAGGGTTCTTCTTACAACCATTTTAACAAACTAAAAACTGAACATTCCTTCCATCATATTTCTATTATGGATTATTATCCATCACTTTCCATATATACCTATTCTTCTATTTATTTTAAATCTATATTCTGTAATCATAAAACTATATTACTACCCTCTCAACAAATTAAACATGATTCTAATAACCTTTTAACTCATGGGAATCCAATTCCCTTTTATATCATGGAATCAATTTTGAGTAAAAATGTGTTATTTTCATATCATGATCCATAATATGATTTTGAGAATACCCTGCACGTTAGGTGATGATTTCATCATAAAAAACTACTGAATATTCCTCAATTTTCTTTAATTCATGGAATTGATTTTCTATCCTATGTCAAACCACCTTAGTAAAATATTTCTCAAGGAATGGACTTTAAAATTCATCACACACCAATTAATAATTCTCCACACTATCCCTGATATTATTGACCATTGAACACCACTGATCTATTTCACCGTCAAAATGATAAATGTGAATACATACCATTTGATTATTTTGACTTCCCATATCATAGAATATATTTTCAAGTGATTTAATCCATCCTTCAGTCGCTACTGAGTTAGAAGATGCCTTGAAATTTGGATTGTGTTACCTCAGGAAATGTTAAACTATCACCTTGTTCTATTGTTGTAGCTCTATTTTTTTCATTCATGGATTCCACTACTTTTTATTGCCTGTTCTAGATAATCCCTTACTATCAAAAATTTCATGGTTCCAATTATAACTATTCAAAGTTGCACATTCAGAAAGATATCAGCCTCCCACTTCTTTCTAATATCAGTATACATGTTACATCTGCAAAAAACCATTCTAAACAAACATTTCTTATATGAAGCATCATCAAAATCATTAAATTATATATCACATTATCATAAACATAATGTAAAGATAAATTATGGTATTCTATTAAAAATATAATTACTCCTTAGGTCATCTAAATCATGCTCTAATACCAACTATAAGGACCCAGACATAAAAATTAAATAATCAATTTTATTCAAATAGATTCCCTATATTTTCATTACGAAATATCATTTATGTTTAGAGTATTAGAATGATAATACATAAATCAAACATTTCTACCCATAGGTGTACAAACTGGTTACATCAAATTCAAAATCTATTTCATACCAAATACAGGTGTTTTTAATTAAACATTAATTGTTTCCATGAAAAGTCATCAAAATTGTAATTTTGAATTATCCTTTTCACATAACCATCCTTAAACTATATGAGATTTTTTTTA
Organism: Viscum album; assembly: GCA_963277665.1. Lineage (NCBI taxonomy): Eukaryota > Viridiplantae > Streptophyta > Magnoliopsida > Santalales > Viscaceae > Viscum > Viscum album. Next base: position 8,729,555 of record OY728129.1, read on the forward strand.
AATGTGGTATGATCAAAAAATATATGTAAGGGATATAAAAAATAGATAAATCATTAGTCCACGAATACATATAAATATATCAAGTCATTTTACAAAGATTTACTTCATAACTATAAATAATCATATACTTAATTTTGACATATGATATTTCCATAAATCATATAAAAAATATATAGAGATTGTGGAATAATTATATATAATTAACTTTCTATATTATTCCCATCATATTTTATTATTTTATCATATTATTTTATATAATTAAGGTTATAATTAAAAGTGATTTATTTAAATAAATATCCCTCTTACTCATCATAATTTTATATTTTTCTCACTTGAAAAATAATGCGCGGGACTTTAGTTTTCATTCATTTATGGTAATAAGGAATTTTTATAAAATATTTATCATTACATCCTTACTTTTATTAAAATAGTGTATATTATATATGTTTTATTGATAATTTGTAAAATAAAATTGATATTTTATTCACTGATAATTCAAATGGGATGATATATTAAACCTTAATCTTATTGATGTTGAAGTTATGTAGGATATTTTAGCACTATTATTGAAAATCCATACCAATTATAATATCTCAATTTATTTTTCAAAATTAAATTATTAATATATTTATATAATTCAATTTGTATATTTTTTTAGTATATTAGATATTTGTTATCATTTTATTAGTTTTTATATTGAAATAAATATATATTTTTAATTTCCTTCTTCTGTTTATATACAGTATTTTGTTAGTTCACTTTTTTAAACTGATTCCTTTATCTTAAATTTTTATTTTATTCATCAACCATTTGAAGAGTTACATTAAAACATATATCATTTTACATTAATTTTTAAAAGGAAATTAAACCCACCTACATTACATTGATTCAAATATGAAATAAATGAGATTGGCTGTTAATATGTGTTATAGGAACATACTATGAGTGAGAAACTAGTGATCAAGATATTAAGTGTGAAATTATCATTAGTTACCAGACAATGATGAAGATATGATAAAAACTCATAACCAATGTGATTGTTTATTATTTAACACATTGTGAAATCACTCAACCTGTATAAGAGAGTGGTCATATGTGACAATATATTATACTGAGACATGATATATTACGATACCCAAGGTGAGAGAGTAGAGGTCATGAATCAGATATGGTACCCTTACTTGGATGTTGGGTAATGGGATTGGGGTCATGTGTGAGTTGAATTATATTCTATAATTCTTGGATATATGAGAGATTATGTATCATTTTGGCTATTTAAAAGAAATATGTCATACTATGATTTGTTACCTAAAATATTTTCACATGTATGAATAAAATTTATATGATGGTCTATATGGCATAATTACATGATAACATAATGTTATTTATGATATATATAATCAATTACACGTGGTTGAAAATGAAAACCATATTTGGTACTTTAAATTGAATAGTAATATGGTGGATAATGATTAAGTAGCTGGATGGATGTTCAATGACATGTCTATGGAGGGTCCTTTATTTTAATCTTACGAATCCATTTTTTTACAATTAATTTTTTTATAATATGTGGGAGAACCATTTATAATTTGTGTAGGCTAACTATGTCTACAATTTTTTTAGAAAAGTAGATTTTATCACATTTGATTGGATATCATTATATATACATCTACGAACATATAATAATGTATTTTAATGATATTATTCAGTATATAAAATTTTATAAATTTTATTATTATTATATTGTCCCCACATATGTTATATTCTATAACCAAATTTCAAAATCCTTTAGTGTATGGGTATATAGTCCAATGAAAATATAGTGTGTCTAATATTATTTCATTACTGAAATTTTATACTAGAAATTATACATCTTACGATGGGAAATTCAAATAATTCCATGATTAACTATATATTAACACAAAAATAATACAAAAAATAATATTTCAAATGATTTATTATGTATTTCCCATTACATGTATTCTAAAAAACTATTATTGTCAATTTAGATAATTTTCCCAAATAATGTAATAATGTAATCTGACCGATTAAATCTATGAATAATATTTTGTGAATTATCAACATAAATTATTATTAATAATTATTTATAAATAAATTTATATTTTAATCCAATAATCAATCTATTTACTTTATAATATATACATGTTATTAAAAAATAACTACAATTTTTTACAAATGCAAACGTAAGATCTTTTTTATAAAATCTAAAAAATGTTAGTTTATTTAACACCATAGTCGGAATGATAAATACTTTATTATATTCATATCATCAGAAGAATATTATTCTACAATTATACTATTATATCATATTCATGTGATAAAACCCAAAATAAATTCCCATAAATGAAAACAATAAAATTCTCTAAGATTGAAAAAAAATCAATATAAGTATGGGATAATTATTTTTTACCATAACCTATAAAAAATTTTATACAGTATATAAAATATACATAATCAAATAAGGATCCAATAAGATTAAATTGATTAAATCCATGTTGGAGATGCAAATGGGTCCTTAGAAGTCATCTATACAATCCTACAATATTAAAAAGTATAATAAGTCTTCCCAGAATGTTACCCAACCAAAATATAGTTAATAGTTAAGGTGAGTTCTATATATCCATGTTATTGATATAAAAACCATTATATCAAAATAAAAATACTAATAATAATTTTACACATGAAATCTCGATAACCATCAAATGGATTCTCACAAAAAACACAACATAACCTATCAGTAATATGCATTTTATTGAAACATAATACAGTATTTAAAAATATGTATATATATATCATTCATATAAAAATATCATTTTTAAAAAAAAATAACTTGTTATCATCTTTATATTAATTTAAATAAAAAAGAATGTAAATATACAAAAAATGAACTAATATATAGTTGAGGTTCTCAGGGTTGATTAAAAACATCCAAAACCATCCCATAGGATCCCATGATTATTCACATGATACAATACTATTCATGAACCATGGTCATAAACACAACTACAATAATGAATGAAGATCAATATCATGAATATAACATTAAAACTACATGCATTCCATTAACATTTTCTTACGAAACCAACACATTATATAATAAAATTCATTTTTAGGGTGTAAGGTAATCCCTATTTGGGTACCACTACTCATATACGAATACATTCACTTTGTAAAACATTTGTTCTATTTTGAAATTTTTTGTAAATTCCAATTTATTGAATATAATTTTTAAATATGTTTATCTTACATTAATTAGTTTGAATTTTATAAGTAAAATAAATAATAATATAGGAAATAATACAAATGTAAACATGCATTTATTATCTTCGATAGGAAAAATAAATAAATGAGGAATTTTTTATAGCATGTTCAAAGAAATTCAAATATATAAATCCCAATATCGGTCATATGGGTCTACAAAATCTTATAAATACATTATAAATGTTATACCCATACATAAATCATGTAATTGAATTAGGTTAATCGATTTCAATAAGGTAAATATCTATACCATATGATCCCTATGTCGTATTGGGAAACTAACCCTATTTAATTAACAATCTACAATAGGGAACATATTAGTCAATGCTACAAATTGACCAATATTTTCACTTTGTTATTCTATATATATATAAACAAAGATTATATTCTTAAAAAGAATAAATTAATTCTAAAAAGGATTCCATTTTTAGTTCTCATTTGACTGCATTTTGGAAATCAAATATATAATTAAAATTTTGCATCAATCCATTTCTGTTCAAAAAATATTTTTCAAAGGGAAAATAAAAGAAATCATTATTTTAAATTTAAAACCTGGAGAAATTTAATATTAAATACTACTAATAAATAACATAATTAAAAAATAATCCTAGATTCATAACAAAAAATAAAAATATTTTACATATAATATTAAAAAAGAATTGAAATCATGTATATAGACCTACATCATGTTGATAGAACAACATCACAGTGATTTGAAATAAAAGGAATAAAGAAATATGTATCCCCAATAAAATTAAAATCTAATAAATTTCATTAAAACCCATCCTAATGACATTGTTTTTCCTAATGGGTTATTGTTATTTTAATACTCTAATCGGATGTGTATTCAATAAAAAAATAATGGAGAATAGGACATATATGAATGATGTGGTAGTTACCTCATGAGAAACAAAAATATATATTTATGAGACCCCTATGATGCTAGGAGTGATATATCAATTTATATATGGATATTGGTTTCCATCAAAGTTAGGTATAGTGAATAAATACTTTGTTAAAATGATATGGTTATATATGAACAATCAAATTTTTTTACAAAAACTATCATGGTCACATAGTTTGGAATTTGGATAGTAGAAAAGAGAACTCACCATGTGATGAATAAATAATTAACATAGATATTTCAAAAATTTAGAAACCATGGTAATTATTAATTAATACATTTTAATTATTAATATTTTTATATTCTATATATTGATATTGGTTAATTATTATATCAATAAAATATTCGTAAACAATATTTTTATATGTTTTTTCATTAAATGATTAATTTATAATATATAATATATAATATATGAAATGTATATGTTATTTTTTAAATAAAAATATAAAAAATACCTTAGGTTAATATTTTTTATTGTTTCTTAGAAAATATTTAATTTTTATTGAATATTAAATGATATTTATTTTGGTAAAAAAGTAATTAATTTTATATAACATAAATATTTTAATACCTAAATTTTGTTTTAAATATAATTTAATTTCACATGAGTATTATTTAGTTATATTTTATAAAATTAATTACCTTTTATTCTACTTTATATTATATTTGCCTATAACATTATTTCAAGGTTGAAAAATTAGTTTCCTAAAAATCTATTTTAAAATGAATAATATGTTTCTGTATTTATTAATTATGATCATCCAAAAAAAATATTTTAAGACAAATTTATATATTATATATCAATATTTATTAATTATTATTCATAAAAGGATTATTTTATTCCAAAAGTTAATATCAAATAATTTTAACATGAAATAACACATTGTGAAAAACAACTTTTTCATCATTTCTATGAGATTTGTTTTAGAAAATCAATTTATACATATTTTTTTTAATTTTTTAAAAAGCATTAAAAAATTTGAATATTATTAATTTATATTATCTAATTAGTTCAAATTACTTTTTATGCACAATGAATAGTGAAATTTGTAAATATTAATATCCATTGTTAAGGTTAAAATGGGTTAATAGGGGGATAAAAAATAATAGATAAATGTACTAAAAATTTGTATAAAATATATCTTATTGAAATATTTAGAAAATTTTATTTCTAATTCATGATAACGAACTAATTTTAATTCTTAGGGCATGTGAAAAATATGGGTTCACCATTTTCTTTTCAAAACGTACATCTGTGTAATTCACACCAATTATAGAAGGACAATTTTTTTCAACTTCATATAAAATATTCAATGATATTTTTTTTAGGAATACATACCTATTAACTTATAAAAATCCCTTACTATGACATATATAAATTTTTTTTCTCAGAAATCCAACCTATGTCTTTTGGATCTCACTAAACGAATTTCTCCAAAGAAGATGTATTTTGTTTAAATGTAAATTTTTTCTTTATTTCTACTTCAACTTCATTCAGATATTAATAAATTAGTATTATATAATAACTCCATTATATCCCATATAAGGTTTTTTGGTTGTATATTGGAATAACCTAAATTTGTATCCACTCCCATCAAATGGGATATGAAATCACTAATCATGTGTATGGAAGAAATCCACTTTATAGAATGATGTCATTAATTTTCCATCATCACCCCTTGTAGAATTTTTCAAGAAAAAATTAAAATTATATAAAAGATATATCCAATAGTTTTAAATGAATGCATTTTTTTTTAAAAAAATATATATACCTTTTTAATCCTATTCCATAGTTGATATGATAATATCACTTGTGTGTGGGGTGGGATACTACCAATCAAATGGATGGATGCATTTAACAATAATTCTGTAAATTGAGTGTAAAAATGATAATTTTAATAAATACAGGTGATATAATTTTCATCGTTATTTAATTATTGACATAATTATCATTTTGAAGTTATAATCTATCATTTTATTTCTAACACATACATGTGATAATATCATGTTTGTGTGTGTGTCGACCAGCCCCTTCATAGAGTGTTGTGAAGATGTTTTACTAAAAACAACACATGGATAATGTATATAAGTATTTATTTTTAGAAATAATACTTTATATATGATATTATTATAATTTTAATTCATATAATATAATATTATATTCATTTAATCAATAGTGGTCTCTTAAAAATTGAAACATTTCTCATGTGTATGTATGGAATATTATCTCCATTATCATATAATATTATGTTTTTTATAATCCTATTAAATGATTTATTTTAATATTTATAACTTATAATATAGAAATGAAGATTATATTATTATTATTATTTTTGAGATGTTTCAAAATGATCTATTTGACCATTGTGAACCAAACAATTTCATTTTGGACATATAATAAAAATATCATCTAAACATACTATGTGAATGTAATATATTATGTAATTTAATATAAAATAACTATATGTGAAATTAAGGAAATAATAGAAATAAAAATATTCTCAATGAAGATAATAAATTAAATAAATTTATTATTCATGATGAAAAATTACATATATGATCAATAAAACTCAATGAATGGAACTTCATTAAATTTATTATTGTTGATGAATATTTTGATGTTATGAACATATATTCATTTTGGGATTTATATATAGACCCTATGAAATGTTATATAAAAAATTTCTAAATTATCATTATATTTAATGTTATTATGATATTATTATTTCCTCAGGATTATGATTAAAATACATAATATTTTGTTCTGAAATTGTGGTTCAAAAAAATCCTTTTCTGATGTTTACTTCAGAAACTATTTATATTCATTTATGTCCTGAAAATGATATTATGAATGTAAATATATAGATAAAAATATTTTATTAATTATTGTTTTGGGATTCAGTCAATGTTTTTAATGGAATAATTATACAAATGATTTTAAATTTTTTATAAACTATATGATAGTTGTTCTATATTAATTTTTAAGATGGAAAAAAGATCTCCCGTCATCAGTATTTTTTTCATGTTTGTATTCCATTACATTATGTCATGATATATTCATAAAAATACCTTTTACCATAATTTTTTTGAGTATTTTTTGGATGAAAATGGGTTGAAAGGATAATGGTATTATTGTACTGAATATTGTTTTTTAGAATAAATTTTTATTTTTATATTTGATTGGTTTTTTCATATGAGAATTTATGTTTTTTTAAATGTTATCATAAATAAAACTAGCACTGTATTTAATTTTTATTATTTTATGGTCCTTGGGAACTGTTAATGATAATGGGTGATAATGATATAAAAAAGGATAGTTACATATGTTATAAACCAATTATGGGTTGTTACAATACTATCTTGGGAAGGGTGGTTCCATTATAAACCATGTACGGGTGGTTATATGATAAATATATATGATTGTTATGAAATTAACAATGGATATGTAGTTTCCTGAAATACCATGGAAATTGGTTCAAGGAAAAAATACAGATGGGTGAGAAAATTAAATCCATCTAATGTATTGGGTACTATAAAAATATATGTTAACCATATTAATTATTTCATTTGTAATAATGATATAAATGATGATGTCCCTAGTTACATACATTATTTATATATTATTTCCTTGGGATATAAATTATTTCATTGATACAAAAGTTTTATTTATTTTATATTAAAATCATATGTTACAATTTTAATAAATAACATTGAGACAAGTTATAACATTTAATGGAATTTATTTTTAAAAATGGACTAATGAACACCTTATTTTTATATACCTTTTTAAACAAGTTTTGCTCACCCACTATTTTTATTTGTTTCATTGGGTTTAAAGATGAATAATAGAATGAATGTGTTCAAGTTAAAATTCATAAATATTATCTATGAAAATAAATAATATTGTATTTATAATGTTTTATATTAGTTGAAAATGTATAATGATCAAATGTTTCTAGATTATATATATTGTTTTGTAAATTATGTGTCATGATATAGATTTATAAAACAATAAACCATAACTGATCCTCAAATGTAAGGAAATTCATTCTTAATTAAAACTCATTATTATATAATTTTTATAGTTTTCATTAATTTAGGTATTACATGATGGATCATATGAATATATAGGTTGCAGAAATGATAATATAATTCCAATAAAATAAATTATTTTTTGTTTATATTGAAATAAAATATAATTCAAATAATAAAATTTTGATTCAACTAAAATGTATATATTCCAAATATTTTACTACATATGAAATAGAGACTCATTAGTTTGAAGGCATCTAGAGTAAAATTTCATTTCATATTAGAATCATATGAATATTGGAACAGTGGGAAATTATTTATTTGTATAGATAAATCATATGATATACAATATAAATTTGGGTGGTATCAATGCTAAAGAGAAGCATGAGCTATCTTAAAAGAACTTGCCTATAGTAGGTAATTTTAATAGAAACCATCAACCATGATTTAGTAGATCACAGTAACCTATGTTATCTTATGGGTCGATCAATTCTGTAGTGAATATATTTGAAGCCATGTGTTGTTATAAAAGTGTAATTTTCTACTCATGTCATTAATCATTTTTATGGTGAAGTTAATCAATGGTGGTATCTATTTTATAATTCTATAGAGAATTATGGTTCTTATTTTTTCTAAAGGAAAACATCTAGGGATATTCTCATTTAGAAATATTTCACTATGGTTTTTTGAATGTGTATGGAAAAATATTCATCGAATTCATGAAAAAATATTTTCTTTTAGAAAAGTGTGAAATATGTTTTACAGTACTTTGAAGGTACATAAAATTTTTTTTGGGGTAATTAAATGTAAAATTAATATAATTTAAAAAGGTTTTATAACATTATAATGAAAATATGTATACTAATAGGAATATAAATTCAATGATGATTTTTATTTTCTATGAATGTGGATATAGTGTTTTCAAACACATATGTAACAAGAGATAAAATGATAAATGAGTCTTCTAAATTTAACTATGTAACGATGCAGAATTTCTATAGAAATTTTCTTCTTAAATACTTGGGAATTTTACGAGTCCTCATTTTGTGACGGTTCTTTATTCTGAGGCCCGGTGTGTCTGGAATCAATTTCTGATGTTTTGTTCAGGTACCTTCAGTAAACGTATGAGTAGGACTTTATAACTTTTGGAATAATGCTTAAAACTAAAATCTAAGGACACCGTTGAACTCACAGCGTCGGTAAATTTTTAGTGGGTCCTTCACTGCAATTGCATTATAACAAGAATGAAAGGATGATTTTCGGGTTAATAGTTAAATTGAATAAAAATAAGTGCTAGCTTATTTTTATTCCTTGGTGGCAAAAACCACCAAGAAGAGGTTTGTGGTGGGTCCCAACAACACATAACCTTACTTGGGAGGATATTTGTAGGTGGGGCGCACACGAGATTCAAACCCCCCATTAACACCATGGAACTCTCAATTAATTGGGGATCATGTTCACCTTCCCTCATAAGTGTGCCACTCCACATAAATTAATTATTAGTTCATTAATTAATTATTTGAATCCATATGAATTCATGCAAACCATTTATAATAAACATTATGATATTACTTTATTTTGGTTGGCATAAATCTTTGGTGGAGCCTTCGAATAATTGAGGGAACATCCTCTCAAAGAAGAACACAAAGAACATCTCTTCTGCCACCATTTCTTCCTTCATCAACCGGGGCAAGAAATGGAAGCATTGTCGCCCACGAAGAACACCAACGACTTCATCTTGAATCATCTTCTTCGAACTCTTCCTCCTCTGATATTGACGAAACGGCGTGGCCTTTCCTCAAATCTGTCAACGATCACTGAACTCGATGTAGGGGGATTTGAGTAAATTCATATATGAGTATAAACCTATATTCTTCGTCATTCAAAATCCTCTATTATTTTCCACAATGACGAGGAGGGATTGGATAGCATGAACACGGCCCAAACATCTCCTTTGTTTTTTCATGTTTGATGACGACGGAGGTGGTACACGTGGCAATTGGTATCGAGCCGGCCGCGTAGAAGCCTACGGCACAAGGCTTCCAGGTCTCCACAAGGGTGTGGAACCACCGTTCCACGTAGAGAACCGAGTCTCCACAGTGCCAGAGGGGTGTGGTGTCATTGCACCATGTTGGAATGATGATTCGCGTCCAATAGGGCGGCAGTGGTTTGAAGATGAGCGCAATGCCGTCACGCTGCGTGGAGGCCAAGAAGACCGCGATGCCATCCCGCGGCAGTAAGAAACTACAGCTGTTGGATGACCCGGCCCCCGGTGTGCGCTATAGGCAGGACTCTTCGTGCGCCGCAATTCACATAACCGGCGCCTAGCACTGGTTCCTTTGGAAACAAGGGGCGCCCCCCACCCCCCCTACGGCATGGCCAACCGAGCGATGTGGGAAAGCCAGCAGGGCCGCCCTCAGTCAGGCCTCCCTCATGACGGGTTTCCCCTTTGGGCCTGGTTGTTTCCCTAGACCAGTTCATACCATGATTCAGAATGGGTTGGACCGCACCTAGACCACATATTTCCCATTTACACCTTTTCTCCCATATCATGGGCTACAGGCGTCCGTTTGGCGAACCGTCAGCAGCGCCGATATTCTTAGAATGAAGCTGTCCCCTTGAGAATACCCCATGGGAGATCGAGGTATAGATGAGATACGGTCAGGTTGGTTTGTACATGAAACCAACCAGGCCCCCATGACTAAAAGGCTAATAATTCATAGATCGGCCATCTGATTGACATGTTGTCTATTGCGTTGAGGCACCTATGACATGGCGGACCTTTTAGATACTTCTTCTTGGAACTTCGTGACAATTGGATTATTTACTAGTAGCTCATGGATCAGATCGTTCTAGTGACGAGAAGACAGAGTGTGGAGACCTTGTAGTTGAGAGACCAGACAACTACATGACTCATCCGACTAGCCTACTAGGGATTTCCTGGTAGATGGCGGCAGACCCTTGGCGGAGGAGCACCTGGTAGTTGGCGGAATACTCATACTACTCGGCAGGAGGAGTGCCTCTGTAGGCTATTAGGGGGAGCGCCTGGTAGTTGGTGGTAGACCCACAGCAGAGTAGTGGCTAGTAGTTGGCAGTAGACCTGCGATACTTGAAAGGAGGAGTACCTCACCAGACCAAGGTTAGTGAGAAGATCCTTGGTGTCGCAACAGGCCCACTGTTATCGAAAAAGGATGAGTTCTCCATCAGTTTTGGTTTCAATAATAAAACTCATGGTTTGAGATTAGTCATGAATTTTGTGTTTCCTCATGGTTGAGATGAATTACTAGAAAACTTACCTAAATGTATGGTCATATTCTTAAGTAATGGTTATACGTTGCTTTGTACCTTTAGTTTATCCTTGATGTATATTGTGATACCTAGAGAGTCTCAGAGTCCCTACTAAGTATATTTATACTCGCCCCAGCACGGGCTATTCCCACAGAACGTTGTGTTGGATGTAGCCGACAGACAACACTGACTGAGGCGGAGTTTACAAGGACTGGACGGTACCCGGAGGTGGACCTCACGACGAGTCGGTACCCGGAAGAGATGAACGGATGTGGAGTACTGAGGAGGCTATCTGTACCTACCCTTTAGGTTGGATCTGTAGTGGATGATCCATGACCTTCTAGACACCCTCAGGCTATTTTTCTTTTTAGATATACTTGTTTGTCATTTCCTTGTACTTTACTGTTGGGCTTGTATTTACAGCCCCTTTTTCATTCCAGAACGTCATTTGTATATAGTTTTACATAGTCTTTTACTTCCAGTTGCGTACTATGTTGTGTGTCTTTCAAATTTATAATGGAAATTCCTTCCCAACATAGGGATTTATGCCTTTGTTCCTAGTCACCAGCCCCTGGTCTATGGTAGGCGGGTTTGGGGTAGTCACGACACATGCCCTAGGGACAGATCGTGACAAATGGGTATCAGAGGAGACGGTTTTATCGCAGAACTCAGAAATCGGATCATTCTTTTCTGTGATGAAAAAGTGTTAAGGGTACTGAGTGTGGTTTTTAGTTCAGGGAGTCCAGTGTTGGTGTGGGGACCGACGTATCCGTACACCAGGACCCTGACTTCTGATTTCTGACTTAGTGCACGAAAACACTGATTGCATGTGTGTATCAAAAGTTTCTCTTTTGGTCAGCTCAACCATGTCATCTCACCACGTATAATATTTTGACTGTGTCTCATCTGTTCCTTTCAGGATGCCTCCTTACAGATAAATAGTAAGAGCCCTGAGATTCATACACTCTAACAGCCCACCGAGTGATGAGGCCTCAGTGCAAGGCCCCGTTGCAGTTGAAGAACCAGCGGATGCACCAACAGTACCACCACCCGTTGGGCCACTGATGCCACTAGCCCCAATAGTAGACGATGCACGCCACTTTATCATTTTTCATGAGTTCTAGCACTAGAGGCCACCCATGTTATTGGGATATATGGACCCACAGGTGGCTGAGGATTGGCTTGAAACTTTGGTGAGAGTTTTCAGGCTAGTAGGGACAACAGCAGACTACAAGGTGATCCATGCTGCTAGTAACCTTCAAGAAACAGTAGGTAGGTAGTGGAAAATGATTCTCCATTTCCGTGATGAGGCAACACTAGTCATGGAAGACTTTGAGAGCCTATTATAGGAGGAGTTTGTCCAGAACACCCTTCATGCGGTGCAGATACATGAGCTACTTTATCAGCAGTAGGGCATCATGACAGTATCGCAATACTCAGCGAGGTTCACCGACCTCTTGGGATACTCCATGTATATGGTACGAGACCCATTCTTCAGGGCCTGGAGCTTCGATCAAGAGCTCATGAGAGAGATCATAGACACGATGATCTCCCTCAACATTCTGACGTAGGCCAGAGTGTTGGAGCGAGCCCTCTTAGTGGAGAGTTTCCTTGATGAGCAGTCTCTAGCAGCGAGACCTGCAACTAGTTGACTTGCAGCGGAGTCTTCTATAGCTGGAAGTAGCTTGATGAAACAGATGTACAAGAGGACCAGACCTACAAGTGAATGACCGGACGACTCAGGATCAGTTTTGTGGGCACCCGTAGTGGATACAGAGCCAGTCATGTCCGGAGCAGGCAGTGTTACTCATGTGGAGGGCTTGGTCACATGGCACCTGACTATCTGACCCACCATAAAGCCGATTAGAAGTTAGTTGCGAGACCTCCCAGACAGAATCTGATATTCGATCGATGCGGTCCGTAGGGAGCAGGTGGACATGGTAGAGGAGCTGGTCAAGTAGCTGGTGGCGGTTGACGTTTTGAGGTGCTACCGCCACCACCACCTTGACGTCCACCCCGACTGCAGGGTGCAGGTGGACAGGGGAGAGCTCACCTTCAGGAAGCTAAATCATATGACTATTCCGTTCTGGAGATTATTTGAGTTACGATCTGTGTCTACTCCACCTTAGTTGTAGTTCTTATAGACAAAGGTGGCAGTCACTCTTTCATAGCCACTTCCCTCGTTCGAATCTCATAGATTCTGACGGAGTCGTTGGCTCGATCAATGTGGCTAGATACTTCTACGGGAGTGGACTTGAATATTATGCACTGGTGCTAGCAGTGTAAGATTACTCTAGAAGGCGATAGCATCAGCTAAGATCTCCACGTAGCTGCGTTGAGGCCTTACAACATCATCTTGTGTATGGGCCAGTAATCTATAGTACATGCTCAGATCTACTGTATTAGGTGAAATGTGTGGTGTGTCCACACGGATGGGACCAGTTTTGCCTTCACTGGAAAGAAGGGAACCTTTTCAGTACAAGACCGACTTACTCAGAGGCTGGTGCAGCCGATCACTCATATGTTGTAATGCCTTACTCTCAGAGCAGTTGATTTGGAGAGTCTGACTTGTCCTATAGTGGTTAACTAATACAAAGATGTTTTATCTGACAATGTTTTTAGACTAACTCCTCACAAATAGGTGGACTTATACGTTGACCTGAACCCTGTTATGGCACCGATATCTACTCCATCATATCAGATGGCTCCCGATGAGCTTCACGAACTGAGGGTACAATCTGAGGACTTACAGGTGAAGGGATTCATCCGACCCATTGTTTCTCCCAGGGCAGCCCCGATTATATTCACCAAGAAGGCATATGGGAGCTTGAGACTCTATGTCAACTACCATTGGCGGAACCAGGTGACTATAAAGAACAAGTACCCACATCATAGGATTGATGATCTTTTTGATTATCTCAAAGGAGCTCCATGGTTCTCAAAGATAGACCTCATATCCAGCTATCAGCATCTCATAGATCGAGATAAGGATGTGAATAAGACGGCTTTCATGTGTCAGTATGACCATTATGAGTTCTTGGTTATTCCCTTTAGCGTAACTAATGCTCCAACAGTTTTCATGAGTGTCATGAATAGGATCATCCAACCGTACCTCGATCACTTTTTCGTATTATTCATCGACGACATACTGATCTACTCGACTACTACGGAAGAGCTTGCCTACAACTTACAGGTAGTACTGGACACAGTCCGGGAGCACCATCTTTATGGTAAGCTCTCGAAGTTCTAGTTTTGGATTTGAGAGGTTATCTTCTTTGTACACATCATCTCAGAGGCTGGAGTTGCAATGCATCCCACGAAGATTGAGGCAGTGCATTATTGGGAGCCACCTAAGAGTGTGACAAAGGTACAAAGATTCCTAATATTGGCTACATAATACCATAGGTTTGTTCCCGGATTTTCCAGAGTTTCTGCACCACTATCATCCTTGACGAATAAAAAGAAACCCTTTGTGTTGTTAGAGAGATGCCATCAGAGCTTTCATGAGCTGAGGAAGAGGCTGACTAGTGCCCCCATATTAAGGTTCCCAGAGGAAGGCATAGGGTACATATTTTACTGCGACACGTTAGGGACTATACTTAGGTGTGTCCTAATGTTTGAGTAAGTAGTGATAATGTATGGTTCTCGGTATCCGAGACAACACGAGAAAAACTACCCTTCACATGTCCTGGAGTTAGCATCAGTGGTCTTTGCTTTGAAGATGTGGTAGAACTATCTAATGGGAAAACATTTTACCATGTACTTTGATCACAATAGTCTCAGTTATATATTCTCTTAGAAGGACCTGAACCTAAGACAACAGAATTTTATTGAGTTCCTCCAAGAATATGACTTCATGATAGTCTATACTCCTGGGAAGAGGAACGTTGTATCATATTCTCTTAGAAAGAGATCTGAAATTCAGCTACTAGGATAGGTGATAAAGAATCTAGCTGCCTTGTAGATATCATTTGTGGATAGGGTTAGAGGATACAATCAATAGTCACATACAGTCACTCCCCCATATCCTCAATGAGTCAGGGAGGTGCAGTTTGGGGATGCTAACTCTAAGAAACGACATGACTAGATATCCATAGGGCATGCACCTGATGGATTTTTTGATGGTGGGGAGCACATCATCCTCCTCAGAAGACATACCATGGTACCCATTTCATTTCAGGAGGATGTTTTGAGGGAGTTACACACTTCCCCTTTAGCGGTACATCTTGGAGTAGAAAAGATATACCCGGACCTCAGACAATAGCCATGGTGGCCAGGTATGAAAAAGGTGGTACCATAGTTTGTCTCACGGTTCCTCACTTATCAGAAAGTGAAGGAAGAGCACTAGGTACAAGCAGGTATGGTTCAGCCATTAGAGGTCCTAGAGTGGAAGTGGAATGGGATATCTATGGTCCTTGTGACAGGTCTTCCATATACATCCAGGAGTCACGACTCGATATGGGTTACTTTTGACCGACTCACCAATTCATCCCACTTCCTACCGATCAGAGAGCAAGGATTCGTTGAGAGCTTGGGACACCTCTAAATACAAGAGATAGTGTGTTTACATGGAGTAAATTCCTCAATTGCCTCTGACTGAGACACACAGTTTACTTCCCAACTATGGAAGGGTTTGTAGGGACCTTTCAGGATGAAGATACATCTGAGCACCACCATCCATCCTATGATAGATGGTCAGACCGAGAAAACCATTCAAAACCTCAAGGAAATTCTCAGTGCATGTGTCCTTGATTTCGGCCGCATCAGGGACGATCACCTACCATTGGTGGAGTTTTCCTACAACAACAGTTATCACTCCACAATCAATATGGATCCTTTTTAGGCCTTGTCTCGTCGGCCTTACAGATTTCCACTATGTTGGATAGACCCAGGGGAGTCATCACTATAGGGACCAGGGATGGTATGGGCTACCACGGAGAAGTAGCATATCATCCAAGAGCAGAGGAATACTGCACAGAGCAGACAGAAGTCGTATGCTGACAGGAGACGGAGACCTCTGGATTTGGTATATGGAGACCACATCTTTCTATGGGTATCACCTCAATGTGGTTTTCGTAGATTTGATTGAGGTGGCACATTATCTTTGTGGTTCATAGGACCTTTCTAGGTCCTCAGTAGGTTAGGCGAGGTGGCGTACCGCTTAGCTCTTCCACCTTAGTTTCACCAGGTGCATGACGTCTTCCACGTATCTCAGTTGAGGAGATACGTGCATGACCCTTCTAACATCATCAACCATGGGGAGATGGACATCAATGATAGGGAGACTTTCACGGAGGTTCTAGTAAAGATTTAGGATCGACAGGAGTAGGTCCTACGTGTATGGTCGATACCTCTCATGCACATTCATTGGCAGCATGGGAACGTTCAAGATATCACATTGGAGAGGGAGGATAATAAGCGTGCTCAGTAACCCCATTTGTTCCCGTAGATCAAGTTATAGCTTCCGGGGATGTAAATCCATGTGTTGGGTAGAATGAAAATACCCAGAATTTCTGTGGAATAGTTTTTCATTTATACATGGAAATTTTACGAGTCCACAGTTTTTCATGACACTTGATTACGAGATTTACTGTGTCTAGAATCAATTTATGATGTTTTGTTCAGGTACTTTCAGTAAACATATGATCGAGATTTATAACATTTGAATCGGTTCTCGTAACTGAAATCCGGGGACACCGTTGAACTGACAGCATCGATAATTGCTTAGTGAGACCTTCACCGTAGTTGCGTTCTATAGATAATGGATGTTAGATTTTGGGATTTTTAGTTAAATTGAATAAAAATAAGTCTAAGATTATTTTTATTCCTTGGTGGTTAAAACATCCAAGAGGAGCTTAGTGGTGGGACCCACCACAACATAACATCCCATAGGAGGATATTTTTAGTTGGGGCCCAGACAATCTTGAAACCCCCCTTTATCCCCTTCGAACACCCAATTAATGGTGGAGGATCTTCACCTTCCCTCATAAGTGTGCCACTCCAAATAAATTAATTAATTGTTAATTAATCAATTATTGGGATCCATTTGAATTCATGCCAACCATTTAAAATAATGGTTATGCTATTACTTTATTTTGGTTGTCCTAATTCTCTGGTGGAGTCATGGAGGAATTGAGAGAACATCCTCCCAATAAAGAACAAAAAGAAAGTCTATTCCACCACCATCTTCTTCCTTCTTCAACCAGGGCATGAAAGGGAAGCATCGCCGCCAATGAATAATTCCAACGATGTCATCCCAACTCGTCTACTATGAACTCTTCCTCCTCTGACATTGACAAAACGACGTCGCCTTTCTGCGACTCCATCAACAATCACCGAACTCGAGGTAGGGGAATTCGAGTTAATTTATATATGAGAATAAACCTCCATTTTTCGTCGTTAATATTTCTAGATTATGGTTCTCTATGACCTGGAGGGATCAATATGCACAAATATGGCCCAACCCTCCCCTTTGTTTGTTCATGTTTGATGATGATGGAGGCAGTGCATGTGGTTACTGGTAATGAGCCAACCGTGAAGAACCCGGTGGAGCAAGGCCGCCGGGTCGCAACAAGGGCATGACACTGCCGTGCTAGGTGGAGAACTGAGCTGCGGCCAGGTGGGCCACATCAGTGCCGGAGTGGTGTGGTGTCGTCACACCGTGAAAGAAGGAAGGACATTGTCAAGGAGGGTCGCGACGGTCGGGCAATGAGCACAGCGCCGTCATGTCGCATGGAGGCCAACAAGACTGTGGCGCTGTAGCTTCGTGGTAGAGGAACCAGGGCAGCTGGCTGAGTCGACCGCCGGTGCGCATTACTGGAGGGACCCCTCGGGTCCCCCGGTCCATAAAATCGGAGCCTAGCACCGGTTCCTTCATTAACAAGGGGCCTCCGCACCCCCTCCCCCTTGCGGCGTGGGCAGTAGGGCGACGTAGGCTAGCTGGTCGGGCCGCCCTCAGCCAGGCCTCCCTCGGTCCAGGCCGCCTTCGAGATGGGCCACCTCTTCAGGCTTGGCTGTTTCATCTGATCGGGTAAGACTTACTGACTGGGTCAGACCCTAGTTCAGACTGGGTTGGGTCAGGTCGGTCCGACAAGGTCGGACTGGACCCGGACCTATTGTAGCCTGTTTACATCTTTTCGACCATATCTTTGGCTACGGGAATTCGTTTGATGAACCTTCAGTGGTGCCGATATTATTGGAATGTAACATTTACATTGAGAATACCCAACGTGAGTTCAAGGTATAGTTGAGATATGATCCAGTTTGTTTGTACACGAAACAAACTAGGCACTCGAGACTAAAAGGCTAATAACTCACTGAACGAGTGTCTGGTTGACGCGCCGCCTGTTGCATTGTGACCCCTATGACATGGTGGATCATTGATATAATTCTTCATGTCACTTAGATATAGTTTTAGTATTTCCCAGTAGCTCATAGAGCAGATCCTTCTAGTTATGAGCTGACTGAGTGAGGAGACCTAATAGCTGATAGACCTGATGACTGCTTGACCGATTCGACTATGCCTGTGGGGAGTTCCTGGTAGTTGGCAGCAACCCCATGGCGTAGAAGTGCTTGGAAGTTGGTGGCAGACCCACAACACTCGAAAGGAGGAGTAACGTTGCAGGATATTAGAGGGATCACCTTGTAGTTTGCGGAAGACCCACAGTGGAGTAGCGCCTAGTAGTTGGAAGCAGACCTGCGGTACTCGACAAGAGTAGTACCTCAGCAGTCCAAGGTTAGTGAGAAGCACCTTGGTGTCGCGACATGCCCACTTTTCTTGACATATGAGGAATTCTTCACCATTCATGGTTTCGATAATGAAAATCCTGGTTTGAGCTGATTCATTACTTTTTTGTTTCCTCAATATTGAGATGGGTTACTAAATAACTTAGGAATATGTGTGCTCATATACCTATGTAATGGTTATCTGTTGTTTCATACTTTTAGTTTATCCCTTTTAGATTTTGTGAGACCTTGAGGATCTCAGGGTCCCTACTGAGTATCATTATACTCAACCCTGCATGGGATATGCCCGCACCATGGTGTGTTGGAAACAGATGACCAACATCGCTGATAGAGGCAGAGTGTACGAGGACTGGACAGTACCTGAAGGTGGACCTCACGACAAGTCGGTACCCGGTGGAGACGGAAGGACATGGAGCACTGATGAGGCTATCTATACCTACCATTTAGGTATGATCCATGGTGGATGATCTAGAAGAATCTAGACACCTTCCACCTATTTGTAGTTTTAGTTTTACATGTTTGTCCTTTCCATTACTTTACTGCTGGGATTGTATTTCCAGCCCTTTTTCTCTTCAAAACATATTTTGTATATAGTTTAACTTAGTGTTTTACTTCTAGTTGCATACTATGTTGTGTGTGTTTACAATTTATAATGGAATTGCATTCCCACCATAGGGATTTACACCTTTGGTGCTAGTCTCCAGCCCATGGCCTATGAAAGGCGTGCTTAGGGTAGTCTTGACACGGGCCTCGAGGACGGTTCATGACTAAGGAAATGTCGAATCATCAATCAGAGAAATAAGAATGTAATAATACCCTAGTACCATATTTTCATATGTGTGTAAAATGTATGATATAATATATCATAGATTGTTTATGTTGGACTACATACACATTATGTTTGCAAACATGTATCGATATTTCATAGAAATGGTGTAGATTAAAAAAGAAAATTTAAATGTAAGATTCTTCTCTTTCAATGATTTGGAAACTATGCTAAACAAATATCAAATGTTAGAAACTAAAGGGGAAATCAAAAAGGCCAATAGAAAAAAAATAAAAATCAACTCTTACAAATAAATTTTTTCCCATTATGTGATGGGTAGATAGGTATGTTAAAAATATATTATAGATCATTCAATTTCAATTTTGAAAATATATCCCTTTATTCATTCGTTTTGGAGAAATATTCAAGTAAAATAGGGATATCTCTATATGAAAATAAGATAATACATATGGTGAAACATCTGGGTGAATTTTTTTGATCAAACATAAATTTTAGAATTACGAAACACATAAATTTTAGAAAATATTTCCCTTAAAATAATCTTATTCCTTGGATATCATGCATTTCACCCACCACTCTGTTTAAACAAACCGCAATACACCATTATAGTATTATAATTTAATATTAACATTATCACCTAGAATTTAATATAGTGATTTTGAATTTGATTCAATTATTTGTGAAATAAAAATAAATTTATTAAACAATATTCAGTAAAATATTAATTCATCATCGAAATGTTAATATTTTGTACTGCGATATAATTATTCAAAAATATGTTTTCATTAAAAATTTATTTTATTTCTTATAATGAGTCATAATTATAAATAATTCCAAAATATTTAGTATTTTTTTCATAAATGTAATATAATTTTTAATTGAATATGTTATATTTATAGTATTTTAATTTTTTTTCTTTTTATAAAGGATTTATTTTTCAATGAATTGTGGAAATACATATTATTATTGAAAATAATATTTTTTATTTATTGTATTTAAAATGTTTAAAATTATATTAGTTTTATAAATTAATTATTTAATTTTTATATAATTTAAATAAATTATTGTTAATGAAATGAATTTTAAACATTAATTAATTATAAAAAAACATTTCTTACAAAATAATGGTGTTTTCTAGAATAAATGCTTTTCATTGAATCTTTCAATTTTAATTTTAATTTTTTTTATCAAATTATTAGTTTAGAATAATTGATAAATGGTTTTCATATTTTGAATCCAGAGGGACTAATTCAGTAAAAATATCCCTTATATATTTTGTTAATAGGAATAGTTACTATAGTAATTTTTCATACCCTGATAAATGTGTAAATTGGGTAATTAGATTTAAAAATAATATGTAAATAACTAGGAAACGAGCATAAATGTTTTGTTAAAATTATGTTATTATCCCATATCAATCATTAGTAATTCATGATTTTTGTTATATGGAATTTTATGTTAATATGAGAGAGAGTATAACCTTTATAACATTTTATTTAATGAAATGTCAAACATATAAATCACTTCTTTTTATTCATTTTTGACTTTTGAATGTTGTGATATAGAGAGGATATGTGTGGAAAAAAATACTATACAGAAATATTATAGTTTTAGGAATATCATAGTACATTATTTTCAATTTTTAGTTAATAAATAATTAATTTAAATGCTACTCTACATTGATGCAATATTTAATAAATTTAAATATAAAAATAAAACTAGTATTTAAATTACAAAAAAATTGTTAATATGATATAATTAATGTCAAAAAAAGATGTTTTCCATGAATGCATGTTAATTTTCTAAAAAAATTCGAATAATCTATTTTAACGTGATGTCAAAAAGGTCATTGTAATGAATAGTTTGAAAAATTGACATGAACCATATATTTTAACAAAAAATATATTATTAAATGATATAAAATTCCTAATAAAATATATTTAGTCAAGGGACTATTACATTATTAATAATATAAAATAATTCCTTTTAGAGTTTTTTTATAAAATTATAGAAATTAACATAAACCACATTGAGTAAGAAACCTTCTTCTCGTCATAATTATAAAAAAGGTTGACGATAAATTAAAACCAAAAAAGATAAAATGAATGTTAAAAGATATATATATTTTATTTTATTATATTATTTTTACCAATATGCATCCTATATATGCAATAAATTATATTGGTTCCTTTTTTAATTGAATATTAATTTATATTATCAAATATTATGAGAAATTTCTAGATTTTTTCTCCCCTATATTACAAAAGTTCTCATATTCATCTAATCCTATCAATCATAAAAAATTATTTGTCTGAGAAAAACCTATTAAAATCAAATATAAACTTATAAATAAACATTTTAGAGTTTATGGTGTTCCAAAAATAACAAGTATTAACTGATTTAG
Source organism: Viscum album (assembly GCA_963277665.1). NCBI lineage: Eukaryota > Viridiplantae > Streptophyta > Magnoliopsida > Santalales > Viscaceae > Viscum > Viscum album. Next base: position 8,751,998 of record OY728129.1, read on the forward strand.
TATATATCTATATAAAGGAATAACTATATATAATATTTAATGGGTTTAAATTATGTGTTTTTTATACTTTTAATTACCTCCCATAAATTTATGTTACATATCATAAAATAATAAATTACACATAAAAATAATTATGAAATGATATTATGTTAATAGAAACTCATTTATACAACCTTTTCCCATTGCATGAGAAGTGAAACTATCGCTCAAGAAAACGTACAGATTAACATCTCCACAAAGTGATGTAATTGATTTATCATTAAAATATATAATGGATTGGTACTGTGATAGGACTAATATTTCTATTTTATAATTATGGTAATATTTTACATAGGAAATTATAATACCATTTTTACCATCATACCTTCTGATCCATGGGGAAAAACAACATCGACCATGCCTATGTGTGGACTACCATCTGCAAGAAATGATATGGATTATTTTTAATTTATAATTTATGTGGATGGAAATAAGGATATAATTGATGAATATATAATATATAATGATTTTCTAAATATATTTAATTAATATTTATCATTCATCATATTAATCAATCATAAAATGGAAAGAAAATTCATGCGTACATATAACTATCATTCTTATGAATAATATAATTCATTGTTATATACATAATTTTAATTCATGATCATAAATATATAAATATTTATTAAATAATATTCTTATAACATGATTAAAATTATTCAAATTTTGGTTCCAAATTAAATTAAAATTATTGGTATTATTGAACCAAGAATTTACTGTAATATGAAGTAGTTATCACCTAGAACAAAGATTTTAATCACAAACTATTATTTTATAGGTTATAAAATATTTATAATAAATCATAAATTTCATTATATATATGAATAATATTATGACATAAATGTATATTAATTTTATATTTAATATAGCATATCATTTAATGTGATCGAGTTAAAGTGATACTTGAAGTTGTAGTTTTATTTCTCAATTTCTACATTATTGGATGTTTTTATATTTACACAACTTTTATGTAACATTTCACTTACATATCAATGTTTTATAAATATTATATTATTTATAATAATTCTCCTATCATTTTTTAAATAAATTTATCCATTTTTTCTATTTAAAAAATGGTTCAAAAATTATATTTATATCTTTTTCGACATAAGGTATTATCAGATTTTCCAACAAAAATATTCAAGGAATTTCGTCATTATATTAAATATTTTTAAGAAATATTCATATAAATATGACTAATATTTTATTTAAAGCATCCTATGTGGGATTATAATTTTTTTTCAATGTTAAATTTTTACTTTATAATTCCATTACATTTTTAAAGAAAATGATTTTGAAATTGAAATGTTATTTTCAAAAATACTTTTTAAAATTGATCATTCTAAATAATATTCCATCTACAAAAAATTAGTATATGATACTTATTCAATAATAAGAAAACTTTTGAAGGATACAATCATTAATCATTCCCTTGATTGTTCATTTTTTTCATGGCTTGATGTTAATGATACTAATTTCCTTTCAACATGTTAGGTTAAGATTAAATTTTTATAAAAAATATTTATTTTCATGATTACTATTATGATTAAATAATTATAATCCTATGGAATTCATATGTATGATTTTAATATTTTGAAGGGTGTTACATATATATCAGTGAAATATTTTGGGTAAATATTAATATCTATTGGGATAAACAATATTCGAATCCGTTATCAATATAGTATAGTAAGGGACAATGCCAGTTATGATAGAATTTCAAGTGAACCTTATCAAATAATATTGTGTTGGGAGTAAAAAGCTATCCACAAATATATTCATAGAAAATAACATTGGACAATAATTATATTATTTACTATTCATATGTGTTTTCCAAAATTCCATGTATCATGACGATATTATGCCTTAAATGTTCATGTTCATTGATTACCATTTTTTCGTGACATTAGAACATCCATGATTTAGGAAATGATCTAATGTTATGATATTTGATATACATGGTATGGTTTTAAATAGTCATGTTCATATTCTTAAACACTTTTTTTTCTTTTAATTAGTATGTGATCATTGATATATCTCATATTTAAGATTACTTGGAATTTAACCTCACCCTTATCTTATGTTTCATTTATAAAAACTAATAAGGAATGTATTTTCTTTATATTTATAAAATAAATCATTTGAATAAATAAATAAATGTTATTTGATGTATATTATTACAAACAATTTATTAATTTTTTAGTAATTCCCAATTCATTAGAAAAATATTTTTCTTGGATGGATAGATATGTTATGTAATGATAATTTATAAGTTTATTTTTAATATATTTATATATGAAAATTATGGGTCATAAAAGTTGGAATCAGAGTGAGGTTTTATTAAAAATTTAATTCAATGATAAAAAACATTATTGATGATTCTGAATAAAAGTCATTATATGGGATAAAATAATATTTTTAAATAATGATAATTGAACATGGTTAAAACAATGTTTTCATAAATAATTTTATCATAACGTCAATATCTGTAAATGCTTTTTAAGAAAATGAGTTTTTAATGATAATATTATTATTTAGCATTATGTCATTTTTTGTTTTATTGAACTTCCTAAATCTGAATGAATTTTGTAGATGATTAATGTAATAAACTATTGAATTATTTTCCATTATTATAACTTGATCAATTAATATATTTCATCTTAATCCTTGGGATTAGGCCAAATTATACATCTAGTTATATTTTTAATAATATCATCATTGGTGAGTTTTCTAACATAATTAATTAGAATAACGTGATGTTTTTTAATGACTACAGATGATGTAATATTTTTAAACCATCTATATAATGTGGGAATTACTAGTAAAATTAATATCTTTTAGAAGAAGTATATTTTTTAAATATGGAATATATTGAATCAAATAACATAATATTTATGGAAATTTTAAAATTTAGATTAATTATATGGATGAAATTAATTACCTCCTTGTTATATCCTCTATGGTTTTAGGCTTTAAATATATATTGTTTGCGAATTATGAAAATTGATGTCATATGGGTAAATCTCAATAAGAGAATTATAAATGTTGTATGAGTAATGGTTTTACCATTGATGATGAAGATACAGAGAATGGTGTATGAATGTTATTGGATGATTTAATATTATATATAATGTCAAAATTATGATGCATAATAAAATTGAAATCGATGAGTCTAATGACATATCTCAAAATTGATAGTATAATATTGATGAATTTTAGAATAATATGATGAAGTATTATAAGTGGTTGAAAAATAATGTGGCATATTTGACGTGTTTATGTATTTTCATTCAATAATTATATTGAATTTGTTTTACACAAATGATATTTTTGTTATAAAAATCATGCAACATATATGAATTTATCTTTATAAAGTATAAATTTATGTATTTGAAAACATACATTTAATATTAATGTTACCAAACACAAGTGATATAGTATTAATGATATATTTATGTTCATACATGATTAAGTGAATTAAAAAAATTAGTATGTTTAAAAATTATTAGTTAATAATGATCAGTATGAATAAAGTTATAATTATTATTTATTATATTAGTGACCATGAAATTTACTAGACGGTGAATATATGGTTTATGTTTTCTATAATTATGTTTATTTCATATTATGATATTGGGAAAACATTCATTGGTCAAGGATCATATTTGAGGAATAAGGAGTGTGATAAATTTTTGCAACAATTATGTATTATTTTGAGAATAATTTTAATTATATGGATAACATCATAGGATTAAAAAATTATGGATGATTATAAGTTCATTTTAATCAACACACCACATATTAATGAATTATGGGATTTTAATTTAATTTCATTTGAATCATTTACTAGTTTTTTGGTATAATAATATATTTCATTTTAAATAAATTATTTTGGTTGGTACAAGATTTTTTGTTAATTTAATTATGGTCTAACAGATCATGGATATTGATAATCAGGATTATTTAAAATTGATTCATTGACAATTTTATATTATTAAATATATTTTTCCTCACAATAAATTTACCTTATATGTTTTTATATAATATTATATTTTTTGTATTTTTTGGTGAAGGTAAAGATATTGTAAGAATATATAGAAGTTTATACTGATTAATTATGATATTTTGGGAGATTAGTCCATTGGGTTTTCATTAATATGTGATTTAATATGAAATATTTTTTGTGTATAAAGAAATATTTTTTTAAAATTATGTATGATAATGGTTATGATATATACCTTGATAAAAAACAATCCTTAATGTTGACAATATTGAGGTTTTTTAGCAGTTTGGAGATTATTGTTTTTTTTCATCACATAATGGTTAATTATTTTAATGGGAATTATCTGACATTTAATTAAAAATTATTAGATATGTTTGACACGTAGGCCAAGACGGAAAATTTTAATACATATTTGACAATTTTGAAATTTATTTTAGTAAAATAATAATAAAAAATTCAACTTGAATTATCATCATTTGGATAAATATATCTTATATGGGTGGAAATTTATTTATGGATCAAATAAAAAATTCCTTTTAATTATATTTCCATTTGTTCTTTAACAAGGTGGTAATTGAATAAATGTACTCTAAGAATTGGATATCATGAAAAAAAATTCTATCAATCACCAATTGTAAAAAAGAATCTATTGACTCCTAAAAGCATAATGGATTTGTGTTTGTAAATATTACCCTTGTCATGTTTATTATCATTCATTATTATTCCTTGGGGGTTATGTTATTCATTAACATATTTGTTTCATCTTCCCAAAAATTATCCATTTTAGAAACCTAGTTTCATAATTTTTTTAAATATACATTTTCATAATTTTTAGGTAATCATTTCGTTATCTCTTTTAAAATGTTGGTTTTCACAAATTACATTTTAAATATAAATAATTATACTACTGAGAAAATATTAAAAATATAAGGATTATATTTATTAAAATAGTGTGGGCCAATGTGACACCTAGAGAGTTATGAAAATATTTCACTTTAAATAAAATTATTTCATCGATATTATTCTTTATACTCATCATTGAGTCTAAACCATCATCGATAAAATATTAGAATATAATTAATTATTTCAACCATTTTATTTTAGCTGTTAATTTAGTCGGTATGAATATGGATATATAATAAAAAGAAATACAACCCTCACATTCAATAAAGTTTTTTGTTAACTTCTTATAAAACAATCATAAATATTTTTGTAAATTATTATTTTTTATTTAAAAATATGTTTTCTTCACTATTTATTATATTATTTTCATGACTACATATTATTATTATTGTTTTATAAAATATTTAGATAATATAGTTAATAAAATTAATTTCCATTTTTAATTAATAACGTAGAAATTATCTTAAAATTAATTCTTCTAAAATTAAGAATAAACTAATTTTTTTAAGAAAGATTGAAGAGTAAATATTTATAATCAATACATTATTTTTAAGATAATTTAATATCAATGTGAGATTATATTTTCTATTAGTTATAAAAAACATATTTATTTATTATTTAAATTAATTTAATTATTTATTTTTAATGAATTAATTACTATAATTCAGTACACCATCTTTTGAATCTAAAAATTTGAATTTCTCTAAAAAAGAGTTTCCCATAGTCTTATGTGGATTTATTTTCAAATTAAAATATACCTATTTTTTAAATATTTATTTATATATTATATTTTTTGAATCAAATTTTTCTTATTTATTAATCATATTCATTATATCTTTTAAAAACTAAACAGTATGGATGAGATTTTTTACCAGATTTATTGGTAAATATATTAATGAAAGCTAAAAATAATTTGATAAGTACATTAAAATAAAACTAACACAATACAATATATTATTTTTTCATTCCATGTCATTTTTATTCATATTATAATCAGATAATTATTTCCTATTTTGATAACAATATAACATTTATCATAAATTATTTGATTAAATGTCAATCATATCACATTATAGTTTTTAAAAACTATAACATATTTAATAGACGTTATTGACAGGAAATGTTTAAAAAATAATTTATCGATGAAATAAAAAATTATCTTTATAATGGAAAATTATTTTTTATTGATGAAATTGCATCCACAATTACATAAAATTTTTATGTAGTAATAATTCAATAAATGGAAAAATGAAATAAATTATATTTACAATATTATAAATATTAAATATTCAGATAATTAATGTGATCCATAAAAATTTATAGATGTTCATCACATTTCAGTAATATTTTAAAATATTTTACCCTTAATTTTATGAGTTAACATGCTTTTATTGAAGTAATATTAATGAATATTTATATAATTTTTCATTAATGACTTATGTTAATTTATAAACTATTTTTAAATGATATAGAATTAATAAAAATAAATAACTCACCCAAGTGATTTGAAAATGTTATATAATATCATCAATGTTTTATTTTTACAACATTTTTCTGTTATAAGTATTATCAATATCCTTAGTGAGTAAAAATTCTTTTTTGTAATGGTATGTTTATAAACGATTATTGATGTGTTAAATCCATAAAATTTGGATAAATATAAATTAATAAAATATATAATTTTTACTTTATGTAAATAATTTTACTCACTATCATAATATCTTAGAAATAAATCTTTTTTATCCATTTTGATTATAATATTAATTTATATTAATTTAATATGTTGAGTAATACCAAAATTGGGACACATCTATCATATAAATGGGAATCTCTTCTTCTCATTCCATCACACAACGAAACCCCATATGGATCCAAAAAAACAGTAAAAATTTCTTTTATCAACTATAAATCCATTTTTTAGAAGTGATTTTTCTCATAATGCTCCAACTATTGATACTTTTGATGGGATCTAAGGGAATCATTACAACGAAGTGGTAATCATCTTAACCTATGACTTTCAAACCTTATATTATTTACCTTCATTAAATAAATGTTATATATCATTAAATAGAAGATTAATTATCATAAATATGATGAAATATGATCATTATAATTGAAACACCACTATAATCTAATTTTTTTATAACATGATAAGTGAATTTATAAATTGTCTGTACGGAAGACATATTATCTCCACAAAGTGTTAAAATTCATTTTAAAAAATAAATTAGGTATATGGGTATTATAATAGGATTAACATTTATATATTATATTTTATTATATAGATATAATAATTTAATAATAATATGTTCCTTACCATATTACAATTTAATCCTCTGGGAAACGATATTGTTGCTCACTTGTACATATGAACTACATCCTCAATGAAGTGATGCCAAACTATTTTCAATAATATTTTATATGCAAGGTTATTAGGGATATGTTAATGAATATATATAACATATATGATATAATTATGATATTTGAAATTTGATTTTAAATTTCTCATTATTTCATTCCATCAGATGAAAAATAGAAACAGCATTCATGCGTATGTATGACCTATCATCCACATGGACAATGTAAACAATTTTATATATCAAAATTTTATAAATTATTATAATTAGTTATATAATTTAAAAATATTATGTTTATAAATTTAATAAATTATTTAAATTATAGGGTCATGATAAAATTAAATCGACCAGGACTTCCAATCTGAAACATGATTTTAAAACTATGTAGTAATCACCATAAAAATGAATTTTGTATAAAATTAATAATAAAATTTTGATAATATATCCTAAATAAATCATAAAATGTTATATATATTTTAATATTTTTATGGAATACATGTATATCAAAATAATTTTTTTATAAATGTTTTTTTAACAAGAGTGTGGAAAGCCGATACTTGAGGTATGATATTTATTTCATAATCTCATCAAGATTTGGGATTGATTATATTGAATTATATATTGGGGATTATTTATATTATATATCAATGTCTTCAAAAAAATAAAAAATTTGTTTTTACCCTGATACTATGATTTAATCTTCTCATTTTCACCCATGTTTTAATAAAAAAGAGTTTTAGATAAATATTATATCCCATTTCCAAATAAGGTAATTTTTTACTTTTTAGACAATGATATGGATGTAAAGTAGTCTTAAATAATACAAAAGAGAATAATTTTATAGTTATCAAGAGTATTATTAACTTTTTAGCTACAATTACACATTGAAAACATTTTTCCAATATTTTTTTTATTTTATTACAAAAATATTTTTTTTAAAAATTATTTCACAATGGAAAATGATATTTTATTAACCAAATATACTATGATAATATTTAAAATTTAATTTACTTTAATTATTACATTATTATAGGATAATTATTATTTATTGGGGAATTATAAATGGATAATATCAGTATTATTTCTCTATATTGCCTTTGTTTATGATATTATGATGTGTATGGAACCCATTTCCATTCCACGGTTGATGTAATGATAAAATGATTTTGAATCGTATTTTTCTTCATTGGTTCTTGACATATTGAAAGATTTATGATCATGGTGAACAAATATTTTTAATTTTTTATAATCTATGAGTTGGGACTTATATCGTACTATGATGCATTCAGTAATGATTGATATATCAATATATAAATGGGACATGGATGGGAAAATATCCCCATTTATTAAAACATTTATTCCACTATTATATATTTTGATAAATATATTAGAATATTATTTATTGGAGTGATCCCATTCAACTATCACAGTCATGGAAAAGAACCGTGTCTACAGAGTTAAATGTTTTTTCTACTTACGCGTCTTCCAATATTTAATAAATTGTCGATTTATTATAATCCCAAGGTTGCAATTATAGTATTAACATATCATTTAGAACTACCGATATACCATGAATTATTATATGGTTTATGATTATGATCCTTGATATGAAAATTATGGTTTTTAGAATGTAAAATCATATTCTTATACACTTATTTTTCCGTTTGGATTATTTGATCATTTTTATTCACTAATTTAGAATTAGTCAGCTTCAAAGACAACCATTTTAATATTGTTTCATTACCATGGATTTAAATAAAGGTAGTAAATATGATATGACTAAAATTGTTGATAGATGGGAAAAATAATTTTTTGATGAAGTTGTTTTTCATGAAGAAATAATATGTCTTCCCATGTTTCCAAATGAACTGTACCTATGAAGCCCTAGAATGGATATTTATGTTAAAAAATTAATATTCCTTAAATTTCAAAGTAATACATATGTATGAAAATAATGGGATGTTACTTTAATCATTATATTCTAATTTTGAGGATGGTCATTCCTCAAAATATTCTTTTACGAGCTCTATTAAATATTTTTCTAATCCATTATATGTATTTGAATTCATTTTTTCACTCTAATATATATTGAATATATATGAATGTTATCATTAATAATTTCATGCATTTTATCACTCAGAAATAATAAAAAAAATTATTAGAGATAAATATTGAATTTAGCTTATACAGATTTTTTAAATTAATGAAACTGTTCAAATTAGTGATGTTCTAGTAATAAATTATTAAATGGAATAATCATCCCCACGATTTTACTAGTTTAATTTAATATATTTAAGTGGGGTTTATTATTAAAATAGTGTGTTATGAGATTCCCATTAATAATACAAATTACCAAATTGATCTAGGAGATGATTTATAATTTTAAATGAAATTTTAGTAATTACTACCTAAAATATTCCTTAGAGCTAGAATATAACCATGGAGTGATTCTATTTCATTGGATAAAAGGAATGATGATTAAATAAATATTTTCAATAATTAAATGAATTGAATAACATCACCATTATTAATAGATATTTGGGACTCAAATCAATGTGATGAATCTTTATCACCAACGAGAAGATTTTTATTTAAATATTGATCTTAGATCTAGGTAACATCAGTTTTAATTAGTGAAAAAAATATTAGAATTAATTAATTATGTACTAGATATTAGAATTATGAGTGTGGAGTTATTTTTTCATGGCTTTCTAATGAACCTAAAATATTAATATAAATCATAAATAGATTTTTCAGACAATTCATGTATATATTTTTATAACTCATTAAATATTGAAATACTATAAAATTCAATTAGAACATGAAAGAATGATAAGGATTTTTTGTAAAACCTAATAAAAGAATAAATGAAATGAATATTTCTAATCACATGAACATTGTTCACAAAAAATTATTTCTATAAACACAATATTTACAAATATGGAATAACAGTTTACCCATCTAAAACTAATATTGTTATAGAATGGAAAAGACCTAATGAGATCACATATATTTTTTTTCTAATATATTTGTGTTACTTCCAAAAAATTTTAAGAGTATCTCAATGTATTTTTTACATTTTTTTACAAAAGGAACTCTATTGAGAAATTTAGTTATATTTTATTAAATCCAATATAATGTACGATCAATGGCCTTTTGAGTGTCTTTTCCATCATGTTTATCAATATTCTATAATGTTTTCATTTTTTAAATGTTAATAAAATATCTTCAATATTCATATCATATTTATATACCCAAAAAATTAAGTTTGTAGATAAACACTCCAATTAGGAACTAAATATCCAAATTAATGACTATAGTTATCGTGTGTTCTGGAATAATGTGATTCCCCATTTTATATATTTATAGAACATCTGTATTATTATATAATAATCATTGAAATCTAAAAATTATAAAAGGGAAAAAATTCCAAATATCGTACAATGTGTATAGAATTATGAGGATAAAGCATTAAAAAAGATCAAGAATTTTAATTCTATGCTAATGATCATGTAATTAATTTTCATTAATTATACAATTATATTTATTATAAAACATTTATTAATTTTTTACATCCAAAAGAGAAAGATTGTTATTGGTATTATTCTGTATATGGTTTTTATTCAATATCAATATTTTTTATTTATATAATTTCAATTAAAAAATAATTTCATGTTTTAAATAATGATATAAAAAATAAATTGTGGTTATTTTTTTAAATGTTCAATCAATATTGATTTTTTGAGTTACAAAGAAAAATAATGAATAAAATTTTCATTTTATTTATATTAATTATGTAAGGTAAATGTATTGTTATTTTTAATGAAATTTTAGGCGACATAATTATTCACTAGTTATGTTTAATTTAGTTAATTACTTTAGAATCAACATTATATTGGATTTTAGTATATGTTTATATTTCTTCTTTAGAAATGGTTATATGGAAAAATAAATTAATGTGAAAAGATAATATCAATTTTAAATATTAATGATAATACAAAATTAGGAATTTATTAAACGAATTATAATAAAAACATATCAATAAATTTTTATAGGGATTCATACAATTATAATTATTAGTCATTTTATTAATATAAAATCATTTTATTATGAAAAATACTATACTGGAAAAAATATATATTATAATGTCATTGGGTTTATAATAAAATTAAATCATTTCAATTTTTAAAAATCATTTCCATATTTATAATAATCAAAATTTATATTATCTTATTGGTTAACATTTTTTCACCATAATGCATAGTGAAGTCCAAAAAAACTAATGACCATTGTAAATCTGAAACCTAGTTAACTAAGATAATATACTAAAATGGTATGGGTTATAATGTCTTAGAAACATATTTAAAATCTATTTTGTGGTGAAATTTAATTATTAAAATTTCTAATTATCTATAATGTTAAATTTATGATCTATCTAAGATGCCAAAAATGGGGGTACTCCATTTTATTTTTTAAAATCACATGTATTCAACACTCCTCACTTATAAAAGGCCACTCACTATATTATATTATACATGTCATAAAAACCCAATGCATTATCCAATAAATTACAAAAATACATTCCATAAATCCCTTCCCGTCACCTATATTAATTTTTTTATCATAATTCCAAACTAATTTTGATTTTTCAACTTATTGAAGGTGGGTGTATGATGAAGAGGTATCATGTTTGACAATAATATTATAAATTAATTATTCCTCAACATCAATAAAATATTCATCGGTATTTATTATATAATAACAAAAATATTTAACATACATATATATTTATACATGTTAATGGAATATCCTAAATCCATATCCTCTTATATGAAGATTTATATGCAATCATTATTCATGTGTATGTTGGACTACTTCATCACGAATAATTATAATTATTATTCTATCATCACTTCAAATATATTTTTATAATGATTTATTCAAATAATTTATATTACTTTTTTATCAAATATATACTAATTTAGTTAGGATATGTAATATAATTTATAAAATTATATTCCAAGGGGGATATAATGACCTCTCCCTAGTTTACTGCAGACTACACCTTACAATGTGAGTTAAATCATTTTTCACTAACAATTTACATGTAATGTAAAATTTATTGTTTAATTAATATATTTTTAAAAAATAAATAATTTTTATATAAATTAAATAATTTTTATTTTGAACACATATTTAAGAAATTTTATTTCATAGTCACAATAAAATATAACGTTGTTCATGTTTACATATCGACAGTCACCCCCACAATATAATGTGACACCTTTATACATCACCAAAGCACATGGATGATATATATATGTTTACTGAAATAAATAATAATTTTTTATTTTGTTATTTTATTTCATTTAATATTAAATAACACATACCTTTATTCCATAGTGTTCATTGAAAAATGGAAACATTACTCATGCTTACGTATGACCTATGATATACACGATAATGTCATTGTTCAATTTTTCATAATAAAATATATTGATATTTTTATAATATTATAATATATGTATAAATATGATAATTATTTCATAATTATTATTCTACATTTTTAATCAATGAACACTTTCACTATAGTCAACTTGCAAAGTCATATTTGACTAATATGATAAATATCATGAAAACAAATAATGTAAACATAATTGATTAAGTAAATGTATATAACAAGGTAAAAAATGACAAACAAGGTATAATTAATTTTATTATCTATTTAAATACTTAACTTTTTTTAGTTATTGATAAATATAAAAAACCAAATAGTTGTGTCAAACTCATGGTACGTGACTTCACTTCAATAACCTTTGGTTGAATCATATTCTCAATACATGAACCTGTATTAATTATATTGAATTTATATAACAAATGGAAATGTTATATCATGAATTTACCAATTATATTAATGTTTATTTATTCTTCTAATGTTATTATTTCTTGGGGATTATGACTCAAAACTTTCCAAATATGTAAGGAATTTTTATATTAAAATTTCATATTTTAATGATATATTTTAAACAACATTTATATTCAATAACCATTTCAATAAAATTATTTCATGAATATAATTTTATGTATATAATAGTCCATAAATGAAATTTTTTTCTCTTCCAGATTTTTTATATTATAATTATTTTTACTAAATGATTGAATTTTTTTTTGAAACTATAAAAGGAATATTATATTATCATATCTATAGTGATAATTTATTTTCCCACCTCCCAAAAAATTATTTTATTTTTAGATTACTTTAAAAAAATTCATGTTATGATCAAAGAGGTAAATAATTACTTTTTTCAAAAAATTATTTTATAGAAAATGGATTTTAAATAAAATGTTTATTTTGGTATTGAAATAGGGTTTTAAAATAAATGGGTAATTTGATATCAGAAAGTGTTTTTCATGTTGATTTAAATGTGTTTTTAAAATGGTTTTATAATTAAAATGTATTAATTCATGACTTATTATTATAATATAGTTCAGAGGAATTATTTATTATTATGATTATTTATATAATAAATAATATATGGGTAGAAATAATATATACTAATGATTGGTTGATACATTATAAAAAATAGACAACTGGATCCATGATAAAACTATGATAGGTTGTTCTGTGATAATCAATGGATATATGTTAACATTATTAACCCTGTATGGGGGGGACCTTGATTAAACAATGATTTTTAGTTCCATGATGAACCAAGTATGGATAAATCATTGGTATCCATTTAATGAATTGGTATATCTAGAGATTGATATTTAACTTAGAAGTTATTCCTTTCATTAGAGTGATATTAATGATTATGTGCTATATTATATAAAGGATTAAATTATTCTTATCATAGGTTTTAAATGATTTCATAATGAAAAAAGTGTTAATTATTTCATGTTAAAATGATTTATTTTATATTTATAAAACAACCACGTAATATTAGTTATCATTTTTGGGGTTGTAATTATTCTTTCTAGATTAATGTTATACAACTTTTTATGTAACTCATTTTGATTTATTCCTCCCACATTATTTAAAATTATTTTTATACCGGTTAAGGATGTATAATGGAATTTAAGAGTTCATGTTTGAGTTTGTGAATATTTTTCATGAAAGGAAATCAAATTTTCATCAAATGATTTATATTATAAGAATACTAGATTAAAATCAGAAATGAACAACTTATAAACATATGATTTTTTAATGTATGAGTTATGAACTAATTCACTAATACTATATAACAAAAAATATATTCAAATATAAGAGAATTTATATATTTTTTTAAAACTCATTATTATGTAAATATTGTGTTTAGGTACATATGAACACTATATGGGCATATAGTTTCATATAACTATATACCGACTATGAAGGAAACATGTATACAAAGAACAATTGTGAATACCTATATAGGGAACTATAATCATTGGGAAAATATATTTTAACCTTATAAAATGACACTGGGGTACCTCCCCCGTTTCATTGTTGGAAAAAAATCTAGCATCAACCATGGGTCTATATTATTTTCATAATTATTTTAAATATTTCATTCTCATCTAATAAAAAAATAACATAAATTAATGAATGAAAAAATTATTTATATATTTGGGAAACCCACCATGTGTTGAAATGCTTATAAGATTTCACATTATTCACAAATAATATTCTCCAGGTTCTGGCATTCAAAAAATGGTGATTCACTTATCGTGAAATAATGAAATAGGCTCTCATATCTCATGGGTGTCCAATTTATAGTATTATAGCACATAAACTAAAGGAATCGATTAACTGAAAAGAAATTTTCTTAAATAATAAACCATATGAATGTGTCTATCAAAAATCATGGTACCAATATCATCTTCAATATACTCTCACTAAAACACATGTTATAGT
This sequence comes from Viscum album, assembly GCA_963277665.1. Taxonomy (NCBI): domain Eukaryota; kingdom Viridiplantae; phylum Streptophyta; class Magnoliopsida; order Santalales; family Viscaceae; genus Viscum; species Viscum album. The sequence goes on from OY728129.1 coordinate 8,767,200, forward strand.
TATAAATGGTACATTTTAAATTTTAATATATAGATTACATCATTAATGGATGTCATTTGATACATAAAATAAAACTAGTATGCTTCTTTCTTGTGGTGATACATGATCTAAAATGCTTCTAGATATCATGGAACAAAAAGTGCATCCCTTCATAATAAATGATGTTCCCAAATGAAGATACAATATTAATATCACTAAATCATCCACATGAAATTACAATGGACTATTATGATTGTAAAATTAATATATATGATGTCATTGAGTATTAGTTGTGTTATTTTTTATCAAATGAACCTTCTTTGTCTTATCTTGAAAGAGGTCGGGACTAGTATGTAGCTCCCACTGAATTACAACCAACAAAATAGATGACTTATATAGTCATACATTAATTTAACCAAATGGTTCCACTATGATATATTATTGATAAATGTTGTTATATAAATATATAATAAATAATATATGCTTTACATCATTTCCAAAAAAATATCATTGATGCAATCCCAATGCATTTATTTAAAAATATAAATTTTTTTCAGCCTAACCATGTATTAGTAGATGATATATTATGACCATATTCATATTAGAATCTATCACCACCTTGAGATATTTTTATATTTGATTATAAAAGTATTATTCATGATTATTATTCTGTCATCTATGGAGAAATATTGAGTTAATAAATATGTAAAATGATTAGGTTCTTGAGATCTTCCAGTTTTTTCACACCCTAATAGAAATGTAGGTGTGATAAGTTCATTAAAAAATAAATAACCATCGATATGAAATCATTCTCACCTTGATATTGAGGATATATGATATTTAAATTTATAAAAACATCATTCCTCAACAACACTAGAATACGAGGGGCAATAATATTCTTATACGTATCTAAATCTTATATTTTATCCAATGATAATTATTGTAGTATGATATGAAATCTGCAATCAACTAAATCATCTAATGAATTAATCACTAATGTTTGATTTTAAAGAACATCAAAAAATACCTATGGTGAATAACCCAACTATACTTCGGCATACCTCTTTAATATCGTACCATATATTCATTGTTATTATAAGAATCACTTCAAATGGGAGATCAATATAATAAGGTCAAAACCTATACAAAATGGTTAATTATCTTATTAGACATCTATACTAATACAAAAAATGTTGATTTTATTCATTACAATGAATTTTTAAAGAATCTAATGATTGTGTGGAATAAAAAAAATTAAACAAAGACCTCGTTGTAAAAAATATCAATATATATACATGTCTTAAAAAATAAATCCATCATCCATCATTACTCTTCATATTCTCTCGTGTGAAGAGAATATTATTTAAAACTCAAATCATTAACCACCACATTACACATTCTTGGAGGGTAAGTTATATCATATTAAATTGATAAAAAAAACTATAACAACAAATATTGCTTAATGATTTATCTCAATTTGAAAAAATATATAATTTATGATTCTATGATACAAATATACTGTAAAACTCTCCCCAAAAATACTGTGGTTCCACATTTTCAATATATGCATCATGAATTATAACTCCTTAATATTAATGCTGAAATATTTATGATGCATAATTAGTGAGAGAGATATTCATATACATAGACACTCTATATCAATACACACTAAAATCCCACATTTTAATTAGCACAATACACAACATCCCACATTTCAATAATACTATTGATTTAAACATGAGTTGACAGTGAAAATTATATCAAATCCAAAAAATAATTATTTTATTTTCCATTACAATTAAAATTTATCACCATTTTAATAAAAAAATATTTGTGGTAATTATTACATAGTTAATTAACAAATGAATCTCTTATACTAGTGGAACAAAATAATAAATTGTTTAACATTCAAAAAATTCAACAACACTCCTAAGTTATCACAACATGTATTTAATTAGGATCTATTGATATTAAATTTGTGTATACAAGATGAATTAGACATATAAGTTCCTCAATCCAAATATGATAGAGAAAATCATTTATATTTCCTAATACAAATACTAGATAAACCCCATTAATATCGTTTATAATGGATTATACCGACATAACATCCACAATTATAACAATAATGTATTCATCATAATAGCTGATAATCTGTTTAAATAATTATATATAAAGTAATATATAATTAGTAATGATAAATACAATTTCTAAATACATGTATTTCACATAAATTATCTAGAATGTATTCCTTGAAATACTAGTTTCTAAAACAATCAACTATTAGTATCCTATTCTCAAAATCAAAATTTTGAGATCCACCATATTCAAAGTCGTTAATTAAGGGATCATAAATCTATTATAATGATAGTTTTTATTGATGGTCATATGACTCGTATTTTGGTAATTATGTTTATGTATTATTATTTTTAAAACATTCTATCAAAATAGAAATTGTGATTACCAAAGTTAAACATTATGTAAAATTAATCCCTTTCCTCTAATATATTCAATGTAAAAAATTAATTTATTTAACTCAATGGGTGATTTATTATAATATATAAATGATGATAGTATTATCTCATGAAGTAAAAAATATTATGATATTAAAAATGTATATTTTTAAGGGATAAAATTTATTTCAATATAATAAAACATTCAAAAAAAATATTTTGTTATATGATATATCAATTTTACCTTGAGTTATACATAACACTCTATTTAAATTAATCATGACGTATTTTTAAAATATAATTATTTAATACAATTACCATCCCATAGTAATTGTAATGAAGGGTATGAACATAACTAACTAAATAAAGAAAAATAATTTACACAATTTTGTAGAATAAATTTTTCATTTTCAAATTAATTAGAAATGAATATAAAATCCTTTTTCAGAATAAATGTAAATCTATTTTTAAAAATTAGTTTCAATATGAAAAAGTGTGATGAACACTAATAAATTATAACAATAAAACACATTGAACAATATTAATTAATTATATATATTATATAAATTAAGTATAATTTTTATGATTCATACTATTTATCTTCTAGAAAATATATAAAAATAAATCAAATATTATGGTTAAAACTACATCATAAAAAATCAATTTAATTAACTTTTTATAGTTCATTTATTCAAAAATTAATTTCAAAAATTTATGAAAATTATATTAAAAATTATGAATATTTTCATAAATCAGAATAGAAATATATTATTTATGTTAGATATTCTTATATCTTTGGAAATATTTATTTTATAGTGAATAGTTAAGGATATCTTTTTTTTTTGTAAAAATACCCTTTTCTTTTCAATGAATTATGTAATATAAATGAAAAATTATGTTTTGAAAAAGATTTAATAAAAAATAAGTATATTTATAAATAAATAAATAAAAATAAGTAAATTTTAATCATTATTATATATTATTTTAGACTATGTTTTTATTTGGGATAAAAATTCTATTTTCTAAAAACTGTGTTATGAAAGCAATGTTTCCTGTTATTAATGTAACTAAAATCAAATCTAATGAATAATATGTTGAATAAAATTAATTATATTACAAATAATTATATATTATGTTAAATTCAAAAGTTATTACTATTTTTCATATAGTTAATATACTATCATATTTGGCCAAAAAATAATCATCTTTAAAATGAACATTCTTGTCACTTCTGCAGGATTAATATAAAATTAATATTGACCAAAATTGTGATTTCATTTTGGAAAATGATATGAACTATTTTAAATCGTGATAATTATTTATGTATAATATATCAATAATAATTTTTCAGAAAATCTATGAGTGATTACAAATTAAAATTAATTACCATGATTTATGTAAAAACATGTTTACCAAATTCTTTAACATTTAATATTAGATGTAAAAATTACCAAAAACACATCAAAAATTTCTATTGTAGAAATATATAGTATTTATTATTTAATGATTCACGTTTGTTAAATTATTAAATTGTTTTAGTAGGTTTAATCATGGGTAGACCAAAATCATTTCAATAAAAATAACGTCTGTGCCACCCAACTCAGATCTAAAAGGAAAAACACTCTACTTCCCTACTCACAGTATAAAAATAGATGGTTTAAAAAATTCCAGTAAAAATCACTTACCAAATTTACTCCTCTAAGCATAAATTATTTTTTTACATAGATAAATTCAATAAATAGTTAATGTATAAAGAAGAATGAAGTTACCTAGAGAATAGATGGTGGTCATAAATTTGTGTTTTTGTATTATTTACTTATCCTCCCCATTAGATTTTTCATATTCCAAGATAATATTATAACTCATTGTATTAATAATATTTATATGATTATGTGTTATGGTAATTACCTAATACCACACATGAATCCATTAAATGGGTTACAAAGTCTTGTTTGGATTTATGGTGGCCTACCAGCTTGCGAAATGATGTCATTCATTTTCCATTACCACGACACATGGTTGGGTGTGATGAAAAATATATTGGTTATGTGTGATATTTATAATGTATTTATAAATATATAGTAATTATTTCAAATATAAAATTACTATATTTCATCCATTAGAGATATGAGAGTGCAACTCTTATATAAGGAGGACTACCCCTCATGAAGCAATGAGATTTGTTTTTAACTAAAGTAATACATGAAAGTAATATGGGTAAAGATAATAAATTTATTTCATATAAATTACATATTTAGGATATGATTTAGATATTCTAAATTATTTATATATAATATATCATATTATATTTACATTTCCAATCACAATAAAAAATTATAACATCATTCATGGGCATGTGAACTACAACCTCCTCGAAGTAATGTAGATTTTTTCACCACTGATTCAAAATAATGATTGAATAAATAAATATATTAAAATAAATTTTCAATTTTTTTTCATAAAAATTATATATGGATTAAATATATAGTACCTACTCTTAATAATTATCATTATAAAATGTAATCATTTATCATATACTTGAATGGATTACCGTTTCTTATATCATAACATTATCTCATTATTTCTAACCTTATTTCATGATCAGTTTCAACATAGTAATTTTTCTAAAAATGTTATTATTATTTCATGATTATTATAATTTTTTAATTTTATTTAATTTTATCTTTCCTATAGTAAATCATCCTATTTGGTTTTTTACACAGAAAATGAATATGGTCAAAGAAAATGACTTAAACATAATCAAATATGTAATAGTATATAATAGGATAATATGTAAAATAAAAGTAATAAAAATATTTTATTTGTTTATAATTATAAAAAATAATTAACATAAATTTATTATTATCTAGGATGATGATGTATGTGACAAGTCGAACACATATAAAGTATAATTCCATCTGAATTTTATTTTGGTGATATATATTCTATATTCACTACTCATTTTTTATTTCTAGATCATATACATCCCATTTATGTATTTTATGATTAATATAATTTTATTTATCAAGTCATATGTATCCATTTTATGATATATCATTAATAGTTTTTTTAATTTAAATGTCACCGAAATGGTGAGGGATTTTTTTTCATAATTATTATCCTTTCAAACGTATGTTTTGTTATACACATATTTTTTAAGATGTATATATAGTACCGATTATAAAATTTATATCATTATTATAATTACATTCATGGTGATAAATTTATTTATGGATTATATACATCTCATTAATCTATTTTATGAAATCAATTATCACGGATGTGTGGACTACCACCTCTCAAAGTGATATTATTAATTTTTTAACCAAGAATTATAAATATTTATAGATATATTCAATTGTAATTTAATAATATGGTATTTTTTTATTTATATAAATATATAATGATAAAATATTGCATAATATCATTCCATAAAGATCATTGAATAATAGAAACATTACTTACATATATATGTTTCCTAGCATCTCCATAATCATAACATTTTTTCATTTTTCATAAAAAATATTTAATTATGAATTTAAAAACTATAATTATTTTTAATTTTTGATTATTTTTTAAATATTCTTATTTTTCATATGTTAAAACTAAGACTTTATTTAATATATTCATAACACATATTATTTACACACAAAATGAATATGGTCGATAAACACGAAATAAACATAATTGATAAAGTTATTGTATATAAGATGTTAACAAATGAAATAAATTTATTAATAAAATTTAGTTGGTTATAAATATATTATATTATTAAAATATATTTGTTGTTATATAAGATATAGACAAACGTGAGAAGCCAAATTAAAGGTACGGGTTTTCTCATCACATATTTGTTTTGGGATATATATTCTATATTCACAAAATATTTTTCTATTCATATGTATATGAAAAAATTGAATATATTTTATGAATATTATTAATATATTTTTCTGGATTTACATATCCAATTTGGGATATCTTTGGGGGTTAATATTTCATTGTTATTAAAAAGTGATGTATTTTACCTTCATTTTCATTCTCTGAGGTATGTTATGTTATACACCTATCTTTTTTTGAGGTGTAGTGAATTCCCCATTGAAACGATAAATCATAAATACAACTATTTTAAAAATTATATAATTTATATTATTTAAATTGTTGAATGGAAATAGTGATACAATGTTACCAATGACGGGAGAGTCTTTTGTTATAATCTCATCACTAATCAGAATTGTGTATGATTCTATCTATATTGTCGAAATATTGTAATATTCATTTATTATATTCTCATATGACTTTTCCTGAAAATATTCTTGATTTTGTACCATTTTACTATATTATTATATAGGATGTATGTGAATTTGTTTACAAAAATATGACATCATGTTTTGATTTTATGAGAATATTGTTTTCTTCCAAAAACCATTTTTCAATAAATATTTAAAAAAATATTTAAATTTTATTCAAAAGTATTTAGTAATGATATTTTTACCTATTTACCCCTTTTCATTATTTTTTAATGGAATATTTTTGTATCATTTCGAATAAGGATCTTCTAAATCCACTTTACAATGAAAATGGTATTTTTATTATGTCATGTATGCACTTACCAACAGACATGAATGTTATTTCATTGAATCTTCATTTGAATGTTTCTATGGTTTTTATTGATGGGTTTTTCTAAAAAATCAATAATTATTTTCATTTTATATTTTTTCAATTTTCTTGATTTAAAATTTATTACTATTGAAAAATATATTTTAAAAGGAAAATAATATTTTCCTAAATATTTAATTATTGATATTTTAATGGTCATTCCATTTATAATTATAAATAATAATTGTTTTTATTTTTTCTCAAATTTGGTTGTGTTGAAATCATTCCATCCTTATTATATCACTTGATGGGTTGAGACTATTTCATAGATTTATATATTGATGTAATTTATTTTCCATTTGTTGATCTTATTGTAATCAGATTGTTATATAACATATTTATTTTCCATGTGTTAATCAATAATGAATGAAATAGTTATGGAACCTACTCCCTTTACATGGTTTAATTATGATTCAAATACATTGTTATGAAACCCATCCCATTTCAATGGTTTAATCATGTTTCAAAAAGATTATAATGGATCCTATTTCTTTTAATCTAGTTAATGATGATTTGAGGATATTTTTATGGAACCCATTTATTTTCCCGACATTAATTATTTTTCAGGGGTGATTTTCTTGGAAACCATTTCATATCAATGATTTTATCATTTTTAAAATATATTTTAATGGAATCAAATTTTATTTTATATCTTTCAATAAATATATCAATAATGAATAATCAATGTTTTAATGAGTGTAATGAAGAAAAATCTATATAAATTATTCATGTGACAGTTCATCGATAATTAAATTGATGGGAATGACTAGATAGTGATTGGTTAACCCATTAAATCGATAATGGTGATCACAATATAGTGAAGTGTGAGCCCTTTACATCTTATACAATGGGGTTTCCCAAATTGAATTGGATGAGCCCATTACATCTTATATGATGGAGTAAACTATGTAGCACTGGGTGAGACTACTAGAGAATTTACGATGGTTTTTACTTGATAAGAATCTAATGAATTGGGTAATCAACCTTATCTTGAGATGATATAAGTAGAGAGATACCTAAACCTTTCAGTTATTTATTAAACAAGGATTCAATTATTTCTAAATTTTTTAATAAAGGTAATGAAGAATTGTTTTCCAATATATAAAAACATTTTTTTGAAAAATGTTATGGGTTTATAGTTATTACTATGACCTGGATAGATATCACATGGATCATTAATTATGATATTAATGACTTTTTTCTTTTCTGTGTTTTAATATTTTATTATCTAGGTTTTAATATATATATATAGTTTTATGATTCAGTAATGAATCCATATTATTTTCTCGTTCCATTTTTCAATTATAATTCACATTAATGGAATTCATTTTATTTTTATTTTGTTTACCATTACTGAGCAATTTTGATCACCTATATTATGTATCATTATCTCATGGTTATAAAGAATTATGATGAATGATGTATTTTCAAAATGAATATCATGTGGATGATGATGAAGACTTCATGAAAAATATGAAAAACCAGGTAATATGGGATACATAATTTATTAAAGGAATGCTTATTATTTATATAGGAGTTCATTCTAATTATATAAAACTATAAACATAATAAATACACTAGATAATAATTCATCACGATTTTAGGATTTGCATTTTCAGGATTGGATGGAATATAATTGGCTCAAAATTATTTATATTAAATTTGGAAATGAAATGTCTATTATTTTATTATTGGATATAGGGAGAGTTTTCCTATCTATTGAAAATACCCCCTCCCATTTTGGTGTAAAAATAGAATAGTCATCACACAAAATCAAATTATTTCAATCTAACATATCTAGATAATTTCAATCTTGTCAATAATCAACCTCATGAAATATAATATTGGATAATTTTCCTAACATCAACCCAATATTTAGAATAACATGTCATTCACTCACAGAACTAACATCAAACAAACCTTAAGAAAAATTAATTTTATTTATAATAGAATGGAACTGATCTCTATGTCTACCATAATCAATCTGATCTTCCAAACTAATCATTCAATCTATCATAACAATGAAATGAAAATATATTATGCATATAAAAATTCCAACAATGACTAAATTTTTTGAATCCCTGCTCAAAACTCAAGGTACTAAAATTCATGATTAATATACATTCATATATTTGTGGAAATTATTATAAATATGGAATTAACTCAACTAAATATCTTAATGGGTCTAGATTTTTTTTAGATAAAAAATTATGGGATCCACATATGTCAAATAATACCAACAATATATAACAATAAATGAATAACACAACTCTCAAAATAGTTTTTTTTTCAATTCAAAATAAACTCAATCATGAACTGTTATATTAAAGAATTTATTCTAAAATACAATATATATTTCATCTATGTATTGTAGGAATATTATTTATAATGATAATTGGATACCTTAACTTTAGATCAGTTATATTGATGATTTGAGCCATATGTAACGGAATACCCAACTATCTTATACCATGGATGACTTCTACATAACAACTAAATGTGGTAAAAATTCCTAAAATGGTGTAATTACTTGGGGTTTTCATAATAATATTATTTAATGTGGCCTTATTTCTACTTCTTAAAAAAAATTCATCTACATTCACAAGATTATAACAATAGTACAAAATATGAAAAACCATGATTTCAACCAAGAACACTGTGATAGAACTCTTATGATGAACATTATTGGTATGATAAAAAACTCTAAATATAACATGTTTCTCAAGGGAAACTAGTTATTCAAACAAATCCTTATATATATGAAGCATCCAGAATCTCTTTATAAACTATCTACATAGAGGTATTTTTTCCATAAAAAATTTATTCATGACATTATTATTGGTTTTGACAACATTTCAAAGAAGTAGTTCTTGATATTTTCATTCTTGAATGCCATGAAAAAAAGAAAATGATTTTTTGAAATCCAATATATAAAATAAATTAAATAATAAACCAATTTATAGTGGGGTTAAATATCACATGATTTCAAAATATTTAATATCTCAATGAGGAATTACTGATTAAAATAATTTTTAAAACATACTAGATGATATGCTCTTGAAATATAGATTACATGACTGATCCCCCCTATTATCATCATAGACTATCCTATATAAAAGTAGTGAATAAAAAAATAAAAAGTCTCTTGGATCATGACATAATAGAAGATATGAATAATGTTTTCCATTTACTCAGTTAATTATTAAGGAATGTTATCATCACTATTGATCAGTGGATTTTCACAATTTAGTGTTTAGGAATGGGTCAATATTATTTCATTCTTCTTATCATCTTCATGACACATATACTAGATGTTTTTTATTATATTTTATAATAAAAGATTCTTTGAGAGGGTTTCCCATTGATAGATGGTCCACATCTCTTTTTTTCAAAGATTCCATTATGAGAAGCATTATTTATAAATCATAAAACATATGACATAAACAAATAATGAAAAATTATTTATTAAAATTTAATAATTTTAGATAAAAATAATTCTAATCTACACATAAAATAATTAATGAAAATAATCCAAAAAATTGTAAACACCAAAGGCGTGAAAATATTAAAAATCTAAAAAATTATTCAATATGCACAATTTGACAGAATGGCCTGTAAAATAATATTCCAATTGTGTGTGTGGATCTATTGGTATCCAAACTATTCAAGATAGTAGAATCCTTGTTTAAACAACCATTTCATAAATTTTTAAGCATTTGGATACCATCCCCTTTTATGTAAGAAACTAATAATTTGTTTTATAAACCTATATGTTCATCATAAAATAGATAGGAAATAATAAACAGCATAAAATGTTGACAAAATATTAAAAATTAAAATAAAAAGTCCTACTAAAAAATCATGAAATCACAAGGTCACACGAGTTTTGATGAGATTAATATCTATATAGAGACTTCATACAATGTAATAAACAAACATTTATGGTCCTACTTCAATTAGTAAACTAACTCAATACTGAAATGATGTCATTCATTCAATTTTGTAACAAAATGGACTGAGTTAACTAGGGACATAACCGGACATTGATCACTACACAACCTAATGATAGTTACCAATAATTTTTGTTTGATAAACAGGTAAATTTAACAAGACTATGGTGGTCTAGAAAATGTTTCTTCCAATGATTCATTCTGGGGTTGGTGATGCGTTATGTTTACTCGGGAATATTTTTTACAAACTAAATCTAATTAAATTCGATTTTGATAATTTTTCATCTTGTTTTGATTCTTTGAATCTAACAAATTGTTAATCAAGTAGGGTTCATGTACTGAAGATGGGATACATAAACATATTTATTTATGTTCATATTGTTCCTAGTTTTTATATTATATTACTTATAAAATATTTTTATTTAATCTATTTTAATTTTAAACTAAGGTTGTTGAGAAGGAATCTCTCACTCACATCGATAGTTGATAGTGTTTTCAAATATCCTAAGCCATGGCATAGTTTATAAATCCACATGCCACATATTATTGTATTATGTGGGATAATCATTCTCTATATTGGTGTTGTCCCATTTCAAAAATATGATGCATGTTGTGTGGATTTATAAGCATATGGGTTCCCCCAAATTATGTTATGAGCTCAACCAAGAGCCCTTGTTTAGAAGATCTTATATCTTGTATCATCATGATTTAAGGGCTTCCTATTAAGTATTAAATTTAAATAATTTATATGTTAAAATAAAATTAATTTGAGTATTGAATGTGGAATATTAATTTAATTAGGATTATGATCCTATAAACATTATATTAGAATCAAGAGATTCACATGTAGTTTGTACAGTCAAAATCTAAATATGTTCTATTTCATAAGCCTCCAAATGAGCCGGTAGCTGAACGATTTCCATCCCCAATCCATGGATAAATACTTTTTCAATTTCACTCATTATTCAAAATAACCATCAATATATAATTTAAAATATAAATAATTTAGTACAACAATATAATAGGATAAACCATAAATACATCACATCTTCTTTACTACATTAATGGAAAATTTCACATACCCCATCTTTGGTAATCCATAAATATTATCTGAAATACCATTTTCATATAGATTCACCACCACTATATTTTTGTTTTGATCCTTTCAGTATATTCAACCAACTTTTAACCCAACAAATTAAATTTTTTTATTAAACTAACTAACCATTAGCCACACAATTATTACATTAATATCCAATTCTTCGTTGTAATTATTGGATCCTCAATTTGGAAATAAATAAAACTAATAACCTACTATAAAATTGGAATTAAACATTGAATTTTCTCATCAAATCCTTCCAAATAATTAGAATAAATAATTTCATGTTGAGAAATAATAATTACTGAGATATATCATTGTTCTCGAATATTTTCAATTAGGAAAATCTTATCAAAACTGTCATATTCATTCACCTAATGAGGTATCAATTTTAATAAAATATTAAATAAATTAAATTATTAGAATTATATTTTCAACCAACCATGAATAAATGAATGGGTGCAATTAATTAATATAATGGAATATAATTTACTCATATATTATTTATAAATGAAACCATCAATCATAAAAGCTCATAAATGAAACATTAAATCCCCTAATTCAATCTCAATTTTGATGATTTTTGACATTCAATATTATATATTGAAATCTATTTATAATTAATATTTCCCACTAATTTATGAGTCCCATAATGTTTCTACTTCATTAGAAAAAAATATTCCCTTAATCAATGCACTATTATTTATTCATCACCATTACTCGTCAATAAGAATTGTTCATTACGCAGACCTATATAACCCATATTCCCACATTGAAAGTGTAAATGAGGTATAATATGACCACATTATTTTGAATAAAAAATTATTTACTGCATAAAATATTAATGTGTGATTTTCCTTGGAAATAAATGTGATGATAAATTTTCAATATATTATTTGCTGTCCTTCATTTTTCTCTTAGGCACTCTATTAATGTTACGCTATTTAGATAAAATGTTTGGAAAGGTAGTAAAATCCCCTGGTTTTTCATTATTTTTATTCATCTTAAATTACATATTGACTACCTCCACATGTTTTGGGAGACATTTGTAGAATAATACATATCAATTTATGTCATCAAACATATTACTGCATATAATATGACTTGGGGTACTCATTTTAGAATATCTCTAGTATATATAACATATCCTTAAAAAATTATGATGTTTGCAATATAATTTATATATTATCCCACTAAAAAACTATGTGTTTCTATAATTAATCTAGCAATATATCATTATTAAATACCACAAAAGATGATTTCTAGAAACCTATCACAACCCGTCCTCGGGGCTCATGACGTGACTACCCCAATCCCGTCTTCCATAGGTCAGGGGCTGGCGACTAGCACCAAAGGTGTAAATCCCTAAGTTGGGAAGGCATTGCCTTTATGAAAGTAAACAAACATAAAAGAGTATGCAACAGGATGTAAAAACTTTGTGATTACTATATACAAAGAGTACTATTTAATTTAAAGGGGTCGAAAATACAAGCCCAAAAGTAAAGTACAGGTACAATGGAAAACAAGTACAACTAAAAATGAGACAACAGCTAAAAAAGGTAGCTTTTGGAACATCCACCAAGTATCCTACATGAAGGGTAGGTACAGATTTCCACCTCAGCACTCCACTTCTATATGTCTGATCCATGTACTGTTTCGCCATGTGGTCCACCTCCAGGTACCATCCGGTCCTAGCCCACTCTCGACCTCTGTCAACATTGTTCGTCGTCTGTATCCAACACAATGAGGTGCGAGAATAACCCATGCAGGGGTGAGTATAATGATACTTAGTAGGGATCCTAAGACCCTTGAAGGTATCCCAAAATCCACGAAGGATAAACCATAGAATTAATATACAATCACAAAGTATAAAAAAACTCTACTTAGGTATATGCCCATACATATACCTAATTTATTAATCACAGTTCAGCTCCAACTCTTGAGCCCAGGCACAACCCAGTCCACACAGGTAATCAGGTCAATCACATCGATGATAATGATTGAAAGTCTGGACTCAGCTCATATAGGTATACATATTTCGTAGAGTGATTGAGATGATCAGATATAGTCACTGACTCATCTAATTTGTTAGACCCATGTAGGATACTAGACCAGCTAAGATGTCGGACCCACGTAGGATACTAGACCAGCTACACTGTCCGACCCACTAAAGATACTAGTACAGAAGTCAAACTATCGGACCCACATAGGATACAATTACAGTACTCATCACTATCGAACCCACAGAGGATTCCAATACAGTTGTCATCGTCGTCAAACCCTCACAAGATTCCAGTACAGTTGTCATCATTCTTAAACCCACGGAGGATTCCAGTACGATAGTCGTCACAGTCGCAACCAGCTCTAGGGTTCCCGAACACAAAACACTCGATTTTGGGACGGTCCGCCTCTCGATCCAAGGGGTTGACATATCAAATATCATTAATTCCTGAGTTTATTTATCCCAATGTTCCATCTCGTCTAAAGGAACCCAATGCGACAGACGGTGCATCAATCGGCCGCCCGATCTGAGAGTTATTGGCTTTTCAGTTCTATGGGCCCAGTTGAAATTATGCTCGTTCCAAACATGGACATTTTCCAAAATCACCCTAAAATCACATAGAGTATCTAAAATGGAATGTCTCATAATGAGTATCTGAGTGCCGCAGACGGCGTGTCGATCAATCACACGGTCTTAATGTTATTCAAGTTTAAGCGAAACGGGACCGACCGGTCACGCCCAGTGGGCGGGCGGGTCGGCCCGACTAGGTTCGGCGGATCCGACCTAGAAGGGGGGTCGGACCGACCCAATGGGGCATGGCCCGGCCCGGTGCTGGTCGCGGCTCGGCCCGTCTGTCTGAGCGGTGCACAGGGGGGTGGGGTGGCCCCTCCGGTTTCGCGAAATGGCAGTGTCGCCCTCCTATCCAGCCGGCCGAAGCCGCTAGGTCTTCCCGGCGTGAGATGCCCGCACAGGCGGGCCGCTGTCCTCTCGGGTGGCACCTACCTATGCCGCGGCATCTTCAACCCGACCAGCTGATGAGTCGTCTTGTTCGCCATCGAAGGAGCCCGTGGAGCGCGGGCCGCGGTTCTCCGCAACGTGGTGCCTTAGAGGTGCCGCAGTCCTCCAGTCCTACCATCTTCGTCCGGACAGTTCTTCTTCAGCCGAGCATCCCAAGGATTCGGGTTGCAGTTCCTCTCCATGCGGCTGGCATACGGTCAACGCATCCTCCGGTCGCCGCGACCTCATTCTTCATTGCCTCCATCGAAATAAAACAAGGATCAATGGAGGGTCGTCAAGCCGTTTTTGTTCATCCCATGACCTCCGTGTAGGTGGAATCATATGGCCTAAGATAAAACATTGATTCAAGGAATAACTAAGAACAATTTTATTCTAATAAAATTGAATCAAACCCCCTACCTCGTAATTGACATCGCACGTCGTCGGGCTGCGGAAGATGAGTGACGTGGTAGTTGAGCATCGTTGAAGAACGATGTCATCCCGTAAACGTTCGAGGAAGAGTTGTTGTCATATGTGACACTTCTCTTGAATGGTTTCCTCTCCCTTGATGCAGAGGAAGAAGAAGGTAGGATAATTCATGAAGCGTTCTTCGCCGAGAGAGTATGACGTTCATCGTAGAAGAATGATGCAGTCCTCTAATTCTCCAAAGGTTCCCCCACAAAAATATTTTCCAAGGAAACTATAAAAAAAGTCTCTACACTAATATATCATTTCCAAGTGATTCAAATAAATTAAAAATGAAAATTTATTTAATTAAAGCATTTGTGTTGGAAACATTAATGGGAGGGAGATAGAGAGGCTCCACATTTAAGTGGAAGTCCATAGGTTAAAAGAAGTTTTAGGGGAGTTAAAGGAGGAGTTGAAGGGTTAGGGGCTCATGTGGGACCCACCCTTAGTTATATCCTCTCATGGGATGTTATGTGCAGTGTATTCCACAACTCCAACATCCCATTGGAGGAAACAACCTCCACATAAAATAATCTTTGTAACACAAAAAATTATTTAAATTATATTGAATCCCTAAAATTTACGTTCAATCTGCACAAAAACACAACGGTGGTAAAGGTCCCTTTTATTGAATACTGTCACTACAGGTTCAATGGTTTCCTAAGATTTCAATTCCATGAACCGGTTCAAAATATACAAAAATCGGCACTTACGTTTACTGAGCATACCCGAACACAACATCAGAAATTGATTTCGGGGACACCGGGCCTCGGAATGAGGCACCATCAGAAAATGTAGACACATAAAATTCCAAATTACTTATGAAATAGTTTTCCTTGAGATTTTGGTCTTTTTCATTACCCTCACATCAGGGATTTACATCCTCATAAAGCTACAATGCACATTAGGGAAACAAATGAGGGTACTGAACACGCATATGAGCCTCCCACTCCCATGTACGATCCTGGAGGTTCCTGTGCTACCAGCGAATGCGCACTAGAGGAATCGACCATCCACATAGGACCTTCTCCTATCGATACTCGATCTCCACTGGGACATCCATTAATGGTTCCCCATCATCGATGTCCAGCACCCCGTGGTCGATGATGTGGGATGGTTCGTGCACGTATCTCCTCAGATGAGATACGTGGAAGACATCGTGCACTCGATGCAACTGAAGTGGTAGGGCCAGGCTGTAAGCCACCTCGCCTATTATACTGAGGACCTGGAAAGGTACAATTAAGTGTGGAGATAACTTGACTCCCTAGCCAAATCTCCGTAGACGTCGTCGAGGTAAGACCCATATGAAGACGTGGTCTCCATCGTCATGTTTTAGTGGTTTCTGTATCTTATTATCATAAGACTTCTGTCTACTCTGTGCAGTCTTCATCTGCTCCAGGATAATATAAACTTTCTCTGTCGTATCCTGAACCATGTCTGGTCCAAAGAGTGTTGACTCCCTTGGGTCAGTCCATCACAGAGGTGATCTACAAGGTCGGCATTACAGTGCCTCGTAAGGGGCCATCCGGATTGGTGGTGGGGTAACTATTGTTGTACGCAAACTCCACCAAGGGTATTTGATCCTCCCACTCGCGACCAAAGACAAGGACACATGCACGAAGCATGTACTCTAGAGTCTGAATGTTCCTCTTTATCTGTTCGTCCCTATGAGCATGGATGGTGGTGATTAGAGGTAGATACATCCCAAAATCCTCTGGTAACCCCTTCTATATTCGGGATGTGAATCGAGCAACTCGATCGGAAACAATAGATTAGGGAACACCATGATGCCGTATAATCCCCTGAACATATAGGAGTCACATTCTGTCTACTGAACCTTTCACTATTATTGGTAGTAAGTGGGCTGACATGGTGAGTCAGTCTACGATCATATAGATAGAGTCATGTTCTCTAGGTGTATGTGGAAGCCCTGTCACGAAATCCATGGATATCCCGTCCCACATCCACTATGGGACCTCTAAGATCTATACATAGCCAGATAGTACCTGGTTCTCTACCTTAACTTGTTGAAAAGTGAGGCATCATGATACAAACTCTGCTACAACCTTCTTCATACCCGGCCAACAGTGTTATTGTTTTATGTCCTGATACATCTTCGCCACTATTGTATATACCTCTAGAGGGGAAGCGTGAAACTCCCTCAGCACATCCTCCTGTAGTGAAACAGGAACCATAGTACGTCCACTCAAGAGGATGACGTACTCCCCTCTTTCAGAAAATCCTTTAGGTGCTAGCCCTATGGATATCTTCACAGGTCGCGTCTCACTATCTAGTTCCCCACATTGTGCCTCCCTGAATCACTGAAGAAGTGGAGGAGTGACTGTTAGAGACTGAAGAATGGTTTCTGCATATATATCCACAAAGTATATCTACAATGCGACTAGATGCTCTGTCACCTCTCCTAGCTGCTAAATTCTTGATCTCCTACTGAGAGCATCAGCTACAATGTTCCCCTTCCCAAGCATATAGACTATCTCAAAGACATAGTCCTAGAGGAACTCAATCCATCGCCACTAACTCATGTTCATGTCCTTCTACGAGAAGATGTACCTGAGACTATGGTGGTCAGAGTAGATTGTAAAGCGCCCTCCCATCAAATAGTGTCGCCACATCTTCAAGGCGAAGGCCACTACTGTTAACTCCAGGTCATGGGTTGCGTAGTTCAGCTCATGCTCTGTCAACTTACATGAACCATATGCAATCACCGCTCAATATTTCATCAAGACACACCCGAGTCTAGTCCCTGATTTGTCGTTATAAACTACATCCCAACGCCCTCCTCTGGTATCCTCAAAATGGGTGCACTTGTCAATCTTTGTCTCAGCTCCTGAAAGCTCTGCTAGCATCTATCTGACCACACGAAGGGCTTGAATTTTTTTTTCAATGATGAATGTGGTGATGCAACTATATATAAGAAAAAAAATCTCTGATAGTGTCCACAAAGGCCTTGGAAACCCCACACCCCCATCACACACCTTGGTGGATTCGAAGAATGTACTGCATCGATCTTCGCTGGATCCACTACAACTCCAGCCTCTGAGATGATGTGTACCAATAAATGAACCTCTCAAATCCAGAACTGGAACTTTGTGAGCTTACCATAAAGCTGGTTCTCACGGAGTGTGTCCAGTACTACCATAAAATTGTAGTCATGCTCTTCCTCAGTAGTCGAGTAAATAAGTATGTCGTCGATGAAGACTACAAAAAATAGATCGAGGTATGGCTGGAAGATCTTGTTCCGGAGACTCATGAACACTGCTGGAGCATTGGTTACGCCAAAGGGCATAACCAATAACTCCTTGTGGCCATACTGACACCTGAAGGCCTACTTATGCACATCCTCATCTCTAACTCTGAGCTGGTGATAGCCCAACTTGAGGTCTATATTCATGAACCATCGTGCACTCTTGAGCTGATCAACAAAGTCTTCATTCCTCGGAAGTGGGTACTTGTTATTCACGGTCACCTATTTCAGGAGATGGTAGTAAACATACAGTCTCAAACTCCAATACCCCTTCTTGGTGAACAAAATTGGAGAAGCCCAGGGTGAAACACTAGGTCAGAGAAATCCCTTTCCCTACAAGTCCTCCAGCAGTACTCGCAGCTCATGAAGCTCAGCGGGATCCATCTGATATGCTGGAGTAGATATCGGTATTTTCCTATGGTACATTTCTATGTAGAAGTCTACCTCTATGTGAGGAGTTATTCTGGGAACATCATTAGAAAAAACATCTGCATATTGATCCACCACAACAGGAAAACTCGTACTCCACACATCAACTGATCCGAGGATGAGACTAACCAACTGATGTGTGATCAGCTTCCCTCTCATCTTCTTAAGTTCATAATGAGCAGAAAAGGCTCCCTTATCTTTAGTTAAGGTTAACATGGTCCTATCCATACTGACACACCGCACATTCCACCTAATGCAGTTGATCTAAGCATGGACTGTAGACAACCAGTCCATACCCAAGATGACGTCGTAAGGCCTAGATTTCGCTAAAAGAAGATCACAGCTGAAACTCTCGCCTCATAGAGTAAGCTCACACTTCTGGAACCAGTGCGTAATGGTCGAATCTGCTCCCGTAAGAGTCTCTAGATGTAAGGATCGATCCAACGGCTCCGTCTGAATCTCCAAGATCCAAAAAAGGGAAGCATTAATAAATGAATGACTCACACCTGTGTCTATAAGTACGGTAGCAAGGGTGGAGTAGACACATATAGTAAATCGAATCATCTCTGGTGCTTCGTGATCGTATGCCTTGACTGCCTGGAGCTGAGCCCGCCTCTGTCCACCAGCTCCTTGTGGTCAGGGTGAACCTCCTGATGGTTGTGGTGGTAGAGTCTCAAAACGTCATCTACCACCCGCTACTAATCCAGATCCTCTGCCTCGTCTGCCCTCTCCCGGTGGACCACCAAGGTCAAACATCTTCCTTTATCTAGAAGTTCCCTATATTGTCTGATGGTCGTCCGCATGGTGGGTCGGGTCATCCCGTTCCATGTGGCCATACCCGCTGCATGTATAGCACTGCCTTCTCCTCGTATAGCTGGCTCAGTTTCCTATGCCCCGCAAAACTGAACCTGAAACTTTTGGTCGCTCACCTGATGGCCTGGTCCACTTGACCCTCTATGTCAATTGTCTACTGTCATCTATAGATGAATCCTCTATGTGTAGTCCTACGGTGGGTCTCGCAGCTAGTGTCGGCTGGGCAAGAAATATCTCCATAAGAAGGGCTCGCTCAAGTACTACCTCCTGCGTTAGAATACTGAGGGAGATCATCAATGACCAGATCTCTTTTCTGAGTCCCTGCTAAAAGGTCTGGGCCCTGAATAATGGGTCGCATACCTTGTCTGTGGAGTAGCATGAGAGGTAAGTGAACCTCCCTGAGTACATAGCTACTGTCATATTTCCCTGCTGTAGATGACGTAACTCTTAAATCCGTACTGCACCAAGGGTGTCTAGAACAAACTCCGAGCGGAAGAAACTCTGAAAGGCTGTCCAAAGTAATGATGCCTCATCATACACCTGGGGAATCATTCTCCACCATCTAACTACTACTGTATGAAGGAGATTCATAGAAAGGATCACCATATGGTCTTCTGGTGTCCCTACTAATCTGAAAACTCTGACGACAGCCTCAAGCCAATCCTCAACTGTCTGTGGGTCTATCTCTCGGCTGAACCTGGGCAGCCTATGTCGCTAGAACTCGTGGAATGCAATCAGGGGGCGTGCACTCTCTGCTATTGGGGTTGGTGGAATCAGTGGCCCAGCGGGTAGTGGAACCGCTGGTTACTCCACTGCGATGGGGCCCTATACCGAGGCCTCTTCTCTAGGTGGGCTATCATCCTGTACGTAACTCGGAACCCTAGCTGGATTCCTTCATGGGGCCATCTTGAAAATAAATAGGTGTTACATGGTCAAACAGTATACCTAGTTGGACGACATAATGTATTCACAAAGAAAACATTGGAAACACTAATAAAATCAGTGTTTTTAGGCACTGAGTTGGATATCAGAGGTCAGGGTCCTCGTGTATGGATACGTCGGTTGCTGCACCAACACTGTAACACTATTTCATCACAAAAAATAATTATAAATGTACTGAGTCCATTGGTAGAACTGACTTCTCTCAGACCAATTTGTCACGACCCGTCCTCGGGGCTCGGGTCGTGACTACCCCAAGCCCGCCTTCCATAGGCTAGGGGCTGGTGACTAGCACCAAAGGCATAAATCCATAAGTTGGGAAGGCATTGAATTTATGAAAGTAAAGAAACAAAATAGTTTATGCAACATGAGGTAAACACTATGTGAATACTGTATAAAAAAGTAGTGCTGAAAGTAAAGGGGCTGGAAAAACAATCCCAACAGTAAAGTACAGGTACAACAGAAAGCAAGTACAACTGTAAAAAGGGACAATATCTAAAAATGGAATCTTCTTGGATTGTCCGCCGACTATCCTACCTGAAGGGTAGGTACAGATGTCCACCTCAGAACTCGACATCTATCAGTTCGCTCGGTGTACCGTCTTGCTATTTTTTCCACCTCCGTGTACCGTCTGGTGCTGGTTTGCTCTCTGCCTCTGTCAATGCTGTCTTCCGTCTGCATCCATCACAACGAGGTGCAGGAATATCTGGTGCATGGGTGAGTATAAGGATACTCAGTAAGGATCCCGAGACTCCTTCAGTTCTCCCAGAATCCATGATGGATAAACCTCAGAAGGAATATTCAATCACGAAGTATCAACCGACTATACATAGGTATATTCCCATACATATACCTAATTTCTCAATCAAAGTTCGGCTACAACTCTTGAGCCCAAGCACAACCCAGTCCACACAAGAAAGCAAGTGAATCACATTGATGATAATTTTTGAAAGTCAAGACTCATCTCACACAGGAATACATCTTTCATATAGCAATAGAGATGATCAGATGTAGTCAATGATTCATCTAAGCTCTCGGACCCACGTAGGATACTAGACTAGCTATGATTCCGGACCCACAAACGATACTAGACTAGCTACTATGTCAGAAGAACTCATGATACTAGTACATAAATCATTCTGTAGGACCCACTTAAGATACAAGTATTGTAGTCATCGATGTCGAACCCACGGAGGATTCCAGTACAGTTGTCGTCTTCATTGAACCCACGGAGGATTCCATTACGGTTGTCGTCATCATCGAACCCACAGAGGATTCTAGTACGATAGTCATCACAATCACAGCCAGCTCTTGGGATTCCGCACACATCACGCTCAATTCTGGGAGGGTCCACCCATCAAGTTAAGGGGTCGATACATAAACTATCACAAAATCTATAGTTGATGTATCCTGATGTTATGTCTCGTCATGTGGAAGCCAATGTGACAGACGGCGTGTCAATCGGACGCCCGGTCTGAGAGTTATTGAATTTTCTTTTCCAGGAGCCCAGTTGGAATTACGCTCGTTCAAAACCTGGAAATTTTCAAAATTTGCCCAAAACTCACATAGAGTATCACAAAAGTATAGTCTCATCACGAGGATCTTAGTGTTGCAGACATTGTGTCGATCAGACGCACTGTCTGAATGTTATTCATGTTTAAGTAGAACGGGCCCTGCCCGTCAAGCCCAGTGGGCTGGCGGGTCCGTCCCGACGGGTGGGGGGGTGTAGGGCCGGACCGGTGGAGTGTGGCCCAGCCCACCCCGATGTGGTGCTTCCCAACCCGGCGTAGCAAGGCCTGGCCTAACGGGGCGCGGCTCGGCCCGGTGGGGAGCGGCCCGGCCTGCGGCGGGTCGGGGCTTGGCTCGACTGGCTGAGCGGTGTGGGGGAGGGGGGTGGCCTCCTGGTTTACTGAACTGGTAGTGCCGAGCGGCCTGTAGAGGCGGGCCCCTATCCTACCATGTTGTATCAGTGGTTGCCGCTGCCTCTTCTACATGGCCGGCTGACGAGCCGGCCAGTTCACCGCCAAAGCAACCCATGGAGTGCGGGCAGCAATTCACCACAGCATGGCACCTTAGAGTCATCGTGGTCCTCCAGCCTGGCTGGCTTCAACCGGACGGTTCTTCCTCGGTCGTGCCGCCCATGGATGCGGGACGCGGTCCCTCTCCACACAGCCGACATACGGCCACATCTTCCTCTGGTCACTGCCTCCTCTTCCGTCACCGCCCCCATCGAAATAAATCAAGGATCATAGGAGGGTCTTTGGGCTATGTTCATTCGGCCTATTCTGTCCACATTTGGTGTTATCATATGGCCGAAGAAAAAACATGGTTTCAATGAATAATTAAGAACAATTCTATTCAATTAAAATTGAAGCAAACCCCCTACCGTGTAATTGACCTCACACATTGTCGAGCTGAGGAAGACAAGCGTCGCAGTAGTCGGGCGTCAAGGAACAACAGTGTCATCCCGTCAACGTTGGAGGAAGAGTCATTGTCATAGGTGATGCTTCTTGCGAGTGGTGTCTTCTCCCATGACGTAAAATAAGAAAAAGGTAGAAGAAGTCATAGAGCTTTCTTCCCCGAGAGAGTATGATGTTCTTCGAGGAAGAATGACGCTCTCCTCTAATTCTCCAAATGTTCCCCCACCGAATTATATTCCAAGGAAAATATAATAAAAAGGCCCTCCAATAATATAACATATCCATGTAATTAAAATTAATTCATAATGATAATTGAATTAATTAAAACATTTTTGTTGGCAACATTAATGGGAGGGATATGGAGAGGTTCCACATTTATGTGGAAGTCCATAGGTTAAAAGAGGGTTTAAGGGAGTTAAAGGAGGAGTTGAAGGGTTAGGGGCTCGTGTGGGCCCCAACCTTAGTTATATCCTCCCATGGGAAGTTATTTGGGGTGTGGGCCCCTCATACAATTTCCCTTTGGATGAAATAACCACCACATAAAATAATTTGTGTAACAAAAAAATTATTTAAATTATAATGAATCCCAAAAATTAACATTCATCCTGCACAAAACAAAACTGCAGTAAAGGTCCCCTTAAGCAAATACCAGCACTGCGAGTTCATCGGTGCCCTCAGATTTTAATTTCAAGAACCGGATCAAAATATTGAAATACACGCATGTACGTTTACTGCACGTACCTGAAAAAAACATCAGAAATTGATTCCGGGCACATCGATCCTTGGAATTAGGCACTGTCAGAAACCCTTGACTCGAAAATTCCATAGTATTTATGAAAAAAATTTCCTTCAAATTTATGGGTCTTTAAAAAACCTCTCTATTTATTATCATAATTCAATTTTTACTCCTACCACTACAAATATTGTCCCACAAATTGGTATGACTTCGATTCTAACATAAATTACATAGATATATAATAATGTTGAAGATTTTTTTTTTATTAATATAATAATTTATTATAAAAAATTCCCAATGTGTATTTTGTCACGAACCGAATCGGGTCACCATCAAAACTGAAACCAAACTAACCCATTGACAAGGCCAAAAGGGCGCCACTAATCCCCACATGCATGCACAAGTTTCCGATTATTATAAAATGAAAATTGGGAATCATTTACCTTTTTTTATAAGTATAAAACGAAAAAAAAGTCCAGTAAAAGCAATCTGGACTTTCCAAACAAACCAATATTTAAAAAAATTTCAGAACAATACTATATAGAATAAAGAAACTCTAAAAGAAAATAACTAATTAATAAAACCTAAAAGGATAGATTTTGAACCTCCCCATGACTAGATGCACCACCCTCAATCCATCTTCACAACACTACATCACGATGGATCACTAAAAACAAAAATTGTTGAAAAAAAAAGTTATACCCGAACCTATAAAAAAATAACCAAGTGAACTTACACCAAAATGAGTACGTAAGGTGTGAGAAAAATACTAGTAGGATGTATCCACTATTATATTAAATGAGATAAACATTTAATTATTAAAATCATGCAAGTTTTCAAGGCCTGAAAATATAGTAACAATATCTAAAAGATGCATCTTAAATAAAAATAGTTTTCAACTGGGCTATTTTAAATAATCGACAAATTTAAAAATAAGTTCAACACTACTACATTATCCAAAAAACCATACCATATGCGGATGTTTTCCCTGATTAACTAATAATCACATTCAATGGGTGGATAACCCCAAGGCAATAGCTCAATATGGGTCCCATGTACCACGTATATCTGGGAGAGTAACCATCACAATATTTGTTCTCGTGCACATAAGCCATTAATAGAGAACATACCCATATTCTTGTGGTCCCCCATCATTATAATCATCTTAGTTTAGTTAGTGTTGTATGCATCAAACATGTTGTGTTAATGTGAACAAAAACCTCACGAGATCACTACCATACTTGTACGCCTCCACCAACCATGATACCCCGGATTCCATATTGTTGTCAAACAAGGTCAACCATCTGTGAAATATAAATTTCACATGAGAATGTGACTTCCACGTCACACATTCAACAAATATCCTAGATTATAATCTCACAATTCACATAACCCCCCTTATCCAAAAAATTGGTTTTGATATCATAGTCACACCAAAATATCCCACAACACATTTCACATCTCTTAAACACCTCAGAAAAGCCTTTAATTTTTTTAAAACATTTCCAAGATGATAAACATCACATTACAGCGGACGCAGACATCCCACATATTACCCTTTTTACCATTAAAACCATTTTATCATCAAAATCACATGAAATAACCTAGAATGATGTTTCACACCCACATCAAAATACAATAAAACATTACAATATGTTATAAAACCGTCAAAAAAATTGGCATCATAAATCAAGTATTTAACTTATAAAACCCAATCTTAGGTGAATACAATCACCAAAATAGAACATGTAAATCATATTCCCAATTTTTTTGACTCACATAAACATTTTCAATTTTCATAAAAAAACCCAAGGTGTATAACTATTTCATTGAAAAGAAAATCCATTTCAAAACCCTCTTCTCAGGACAAAACCACACCAAAACCACTCCAAAACAATATTAGAATCTCTAGAAACATTTATTAAACCACTCTCAAGTGTTATAAATTGTCCTCAAATAATTCCACAAAATATAAACATGAATGTTTTTTGAAAAATACACAACATCAATCCTAAATGTAACTTAAATACTAAATTCAATACTAATACTTCTAAAATGCAGTTCTCACCACAAAAAACATTTGAGGAATATAAAAAATTAGTAAATAAAATATTAAAAATCATATAAAATTGTTTACACATTGGACCACCTATCTTTTGAGTCCAAACCCCCATATGATGGTGTGAAACATCCACCACACCACCGCCGCAACACAAGGAAGAAAAACCAAACCCTAGATAACAAGATTTGAACAAAAAGAAACCAAATCAAAATGCAGGTTTGAACAATATCTTCTGGAAATTTTATAACTTCATGAAATTCTGAATAAACCCTATAGAAATGGATGAAATTAATGAATGAAATGTTGTACCCCACACTCTTAGATTTTCATGATCACAATCACTTTCATATGTGTTTAACATTGTTTTTAAGTGTTGTGGATGATAGGCAAAAGATTGCCAAAGGATTGGCCCAAGAATGGACAAGAAATGGACTGAAATTCAGTCCACCGGCCAACCGGTGGCACACCAGCGGCCAGCCGGTGGCACCTGCACTCAAAGGGAAGCTACTGCCTCCCCACCGGTCGACCGGTGGCTCTGCCACCGGTCGACCTGTGGCACCCAGCACAAATAGTGACACCTACTGTCTTTCCACCGGCCAGCCGGTGGCTCCTCCACCGGTCGACCGGTGGGGCCTGGACCAACCTCCTTCTCAACATCCAAGGCACCGGCCAACCGGTGGCCCATCCACCGGTCAGCCGGTGGAGCCAAGTCTCGAAATCTCCCAATTTCCTCAAGCACCGGCCAGCCGGTGGGACTGTACCGGCCAGCCGGTGGAGCCAGTCAAACTAGCCGTTGCAGTTTGACCAGGCTGGCCCACTTGGCTCCCAACGGCTCTTTTAGCCTCTCCAACGGCTCCGAAGCCTCCCCAAGGGTTCCATGCCTATAAATAAAGGCCAAGGAAGCCCCGGACCACTACCAGAACATAAACAAAGCCAACGGACATATTTTGGATCATTTGGCGTACCTCCGGCAAGCCACCTCAAGGAACCCCAAGTGCTCCATCCAATTCCACATCCAAGGAGCACCTCCAAAGAAGCTTGGAAGCGGCCTTCAGCATCTCCATCCAATCAAAGGCGCCCAAGACTTCCTCATATACGGTTTTATTGTTTTATTCATTTTGAGCTTAAAATTGGGTTTGTACCTACAAACCCCAAACCCTTTTCTCAACCCCCTTTCTTTTGGGTTTCACACCACCATTAAGGTGTGAAGAGGTTTCTTCAAGCCTTACCTTGTAAAAGGCTTGAGTTGTCGGTGAGCTAGCCTTCACCCGTTAAAAAGGCTAGTGGGTTCTTGCTAAACCATTAAAAGCAAGTGGGTTCTTGCTTAACCATCAAAAGCAAGCTGTAATAGGTCCTAGTGCTACCTCAAAGCCTAGTGGGTTTCTTGCTAAAACCATTGAAAAGAAAGCGGTAGGAATCTCTCAACGGTTGAGTTGGGAGCGGAGACGTAGGCCAGGTTTTGGCCGAACTCCGTTATCAATTTCGTGTGTCTTGCCTCTTTTATTTCCGCTGCATTCTTTACTTTGATTTTAATTTGTTAATCATTTTTTTTAAAGGCAATTCACCCCCCTCTTGCCATCATTTTTTTCCCGTGTTTCTTCCGACCCATCAATTGGTATCAGAGGACGTATTTGAATAATTCCTTACCCGGTTTCAAATTAAAGATCCTATTTTTTGATGGCTTCTACCGCTTCAACCTCTTTTTCCCCCGAAGGACATTCTTTGGATCGTGCTCCATTCTTTGATGGAGCCGATTATACTTTTTGGAAAACCCGCATGTCAACATTTCTTAAAAGCATTGGCTATCCAATTTTTAAAATTGTTATGCATGGTTTTACGCTCTCTTCTCCCGATGAGTCTAAGTGGACCGCCATAGATATTAAGAATTTCGAGCTTGATGGCAAAGCCATGAATGCTCTACATTGTGCGCTAGACCGAAATGTATTTAATTGTATTTCTTCTTGCACTACTTCTTATGATCTTTGGAAATTGTTAGAACTATCCCATGAAGGTACTAGCAAGGCTCCAAAGCAAGAACCCGCTCAAGAGCAAGAACTCGACGAAAAATCCGTGCCCGCTTGCCCACTCCACAAGAAAAGGGCCAAGAAAAAGGAGAAGAAGAAGGCTTCAAAGGCATCTTGGAGTGATAGCTCCACCTCTTCATTCTCCTCCTTCTCCTCGAGCGACCAAGGTAAAAAATGCCTAATGGCAAAACATGAGGTATCTTCCTCCTCTTCCTCCTCTTCCTCCTCTAGTTCTTCAAATTCTTTCAATCATTTGTCTTATGAAGAACTCCAACATGTTAGGGACCAACTTGAAAATGGTTTTCATGAACTTTCTTCAAAATTTGTCGCTTTGAAAAAGAATTTCAAAAAACATTCCTCCGAAAAAGAACAACTTCTCAAAGAGAAGGAGGAACTCTCCCTTAAAATCCAAAATTTCCCCAATGTTGATTCTTTGGAATCAACCATCAAGGATCTTAGAGAATCCTTAGCCAAGTTCACCCAAGGTGAACAAAATTTGTCCAAACTTTTAGGTTCTCAACGAGTATCTAGAACCACCAATGGACTTGGCTACACCAATATAGCTTCCTCCTCCCATGCACCCACTGTTTTTGTAAGGGGGAGCTCTAGTTTTAAATTTTGTAATTATTGTAAGAAACCCGGGCACCTTATTTATGAATGTAATTGTAAAAATGCCCGGTACGGCCAACCAAAGTCTATTTTCTTTTCGAACGAATTTTATAGGAGAAGACCCGCTATGAGACAAGTATGGATTGAAAAATCCCTTCTTGCGAGTCTCTCCGGGTCAAAAATTGTTTCCTCTCCCCGGTGATTTATTGTTTTTATTTAGGGGGAGTTAGGTTTGTTTAAGAATTTTTGTTTTATTCAAACTTTCAATTTCAACTTTTGGTTTCAAATTTCAAATTTTCAATTGGTTTTTGATTCAAAACTTTCAATTCAAACTGTTATTCAATTTTTGTTTCAAATCTTTCAATTTCCAAAATTTCAATTGATTTTCAAATCCCATCCCTTGTTTTTCAAAATTTCCCTCAATCAAGTTTTATGCCCCATTCTATTTTGATAATCACAAAGGGGGAGAAATTTTTTGATTGATTGGGGGAGAATCTTTTCTCTCATGCTTAGTATCTATTTTCAATTTTTCATTTAAAGCATGCCTTTCATTTAAGTTTTTACTTTGCATAGATAAGTGATTGTGATCATCAAAATAGGGGGAGATTGTTGTACCCCACACTCTTAGATTTTCATGATCACAATCACTTTCATATGTGTTTAACATTGTTTTTAAGTGTTGTGGATGATAGGCAAAAGATTGCCAAAGGATTGGCCCAAGAATGGACAAGAAATGAACTGAAATTCAGTCCACCGGCCAACCGGTGGCACACCAGCGGCCAGCCGGTGGCACCTGCACTCAAAGGGAAGCTACTGCCTCCCCACCGGTCGACCGGTGGCTCTGCCACCGGTCGACCTGTGGCACCCAGCACAAATAGTGACACCTACTGTCTTTCCACCGGCCAGCCGGTGGCTCCTCCACCGGTCGACCGGTGGGGCCTGGACCAACCTCCTTCTCAACATCCAAGGCACCGGCCAACCGGTGGCCCATCCACCGGTCAGCCGGTGGAGCCAAGTCTCGAAATCTCCCAATTTCCTCAAGCACCGGCCAGCCGGTGGGACTGTACCGGCCAGCCGGTGGAGCCAGTCAAACTAGCCGTTGCAGTTTGACCAGGCTGGCCCACTTGGCTCCCAACGGCTCTTTTAGCCTCTCCAACGGCTCCGAAGCCTCCCCAAGGGTTCCATGCCTATAAATAAAGGCCAAGGAAGCCCCGGACCACTACCAGAACATAAACAAAGCCAACGGACATATTTTGGATCATTTGGCGTACCTCCGGCAAGCCACCTCAAGGAACCCCAAGTGCTCCATCCAATTCCACATCCAAGGAGCACCTCCAAAGAAGCTTGGAAGCGGCCTTCAGCATCTCCATCCAATCAAAGGCGCCCAAGACTTCCTCATATACGGTTTTATTGTTTTATTCATTTTGAGCTTAAAATTGGGTTTGTACCTACAAACCCCAAACCCTTTTCTCAACCCCCTTTCTTTTGGGTTTCACACCACCATTAAGGTGTGAAGAGGTTTCTTCAAGCCTTACCTTGTAAAAGGCTTGAGTTGTCGGTGAGCTAGCCTTCACCCGTTAAAAAGGCTAGTGGGTTCTTGCTAAACCATTAAAAGCAAGTGGGTTCTTGCTTAACCATCAAAAGCAAGCTGTAATAGGTCCTAGTGCTACCTCAAAGCCTAGTGGGTTTCTTGCTAAAACCATTGAAAAGCAAGCGGTAGGAATCTCTCAACGGTTGAGTTGGGAGCGGAGACGTAGGCCAGGTTTTGGCCGAACTCCGTTATCAATTTCGTGTGTCTTGCCTCTTTTATTTCCGCTGCATTCTTTACTTTGATTTTAATTTGTTAATCATTTTTTTTAAAGGCAATTCACCCCCCTCTTGCCATCATTTTTTTCCCATGTTTCTTCCGACCCATCATGAAACACTTAATTGAAAAACATATTGGATTTTCCCCACAAAAAACCCCATAAAAGATGGGTTCAATAGAATCATTACGGATCTTGGAGGCCACCCATGGATGCTAGTGTCGAATAGGGGAATAATGTTGTGGAATAGATTTATTTTTGTTTGAGATAATGGGAATTACAAAAAGATTTTAATGAACTGGAAACCCCTTCACGGTTTTCTAGAATGATTTAGAAAACTGTGTGGCCCAACCGTGTGGCCTTTTTTGGACCCCCGAATCCATTAAATTCTCCACCAATTATAGGGTTTTTAAGGGTCAACCAATGTGAAAAGATTGGCCAAGTATATAGGATATAATACCAAAAATAAAACCACTTTTTCACCCCAAGAATAAATTATCTCTATGTTACAAACCACCTCCAAAACATACCCCACAAGAGTTGTCGCTATGAGTTTCACTAATATAACATCAAAAAACCACAACCTCACAAAATCACATTGATAAAAGTGGAATCAAATTACCATAAAATACCCCCAAGACCATGGTCATATTTCCAGAATATATGAGACACAAAACATTCAATCACGGAACACCCAAAATCCAAGAGAATGATATGAACTGAAAATAGATTTGAGTCAATGCTTGGTATTGAAAATATGGGTGTGAAAATTCTCCCCACGATAAACCATTCCACCTCGAGAAATACACACAAAGTCCAAAATAAAAAACAATTCCCAATCGATAAACTAAGATGCACTATCCATTAATATTTAACCCCCAAATTCAAAAAAAAACACTAGTGATCAATTAAGGATGGACTGCTCTCACAAACCCATACATACAACACTTTCTTGAACTGATTAAGAACATTTAAATTTTAACCCAAATGAAAAATCCTCAAAAACTACATGAAGAATATTCCATAAATTTACCAAAATGAACTACAACAATGAGAAAGGTTACACATACCATTCTTTAACCATATCATTGGGAGTTCTCCAATCCCAACGTTTACCCATGGAAGATATAGGTAGTTAGATATATGAGAACAAGAATAACTACATCAAAACAAAGACCATGTGAAAATCATAGTTTCTAGTATGGAGTGACAATAATGGTCTCCTCACCATTAGAGACAACAGAAATATTTCTTGAGACAGAATCAGGACACCAACCGGGGGAGGCCTGAATTGACTCCCCGGTACAAGGGGTTTACTTTAATTATACCTTTCCAAAATAACATACATAAGACTCATAGTGGGTCTCTCCTCCATTATAGCCAACCATCTAAACTGACTAGCACGAGATGGCATTGATATTCACCAAAATTTAAAAATATTGAATGGCTTCATGGTTAGTATACATTGTTTCGGAAACTGTGCGCTAACCTTGGGGATAATTATGTATGAATGGCTTCCAAAGAAAAGGTCACCACTAATCACGAATAAACTACATTCTCAACTTATCTATAAAATTTCAAATGCATCTCTAAAAACTCAAGGGAAACCAAATGGGTAGGGAATGACATTATCCAACAACATGGACACGAGGCCCATCCCCCCCCCTCATTCCATCGAACATATAAAACTAAAGCATGATGACGGCACCAGAGGTTTAAAATATTCCAATACATCATATTGGGAATAAATCTTCCGTAAAAGAGTTTGAACGACACTGGTATTTTCCCTAACTATGCACCATGTTCACTCCATAACCTATGGTTGGTGCTCAATGGATTAAAGCATCTCCAGACTCACAGTTATTCTTTGGAAGCCTGCTGAATGAAACATCTCATTATAGTTCTACAACCAACTACAATGCAAACCCAAAACGGTTTGCGAAAATATAAAACATTCTAAAACTCACATTACCCAAAACCTACATTTCATTGAAACAATGGATTAGAAGACACACACACTTCACACCTTGTTTCTTGGGGTGTGAAACAATAGAATGAAATGACACATATTATCACCTTCTTTTAAATAGTGAATTTATATGTTTTTACATTGGATACTTACTACAAACATTATAGAGGCTCCCATAGGATTTAATGACCTTCAACATTACTATCAAATTAGCACACAACATCATAAGGCATCACTGAACATGAACACTATGACTGATAGAAACAATACATTGATAGAGACCTTATGCCAAGTCCCAAAACAACACACAATTTCAAAAAATGGCCATAAAATCCACTCCAGACCATATTTCCCACACTTTTGGTTTAACAAAAACCCTTTATTAGAATAAAATACGAAGGACCCCTAGGCCCTCATAAACACTCTCTACACTATGCGCCCCTAGCTACTTTCACCATCACTGCATCAGGTGACGTATGAATCTAAGGTCATATTAAACAATACACAATCACTATCCGGCTAAAAGTGGAGCAAAAAATAAAAGAATGGAAAATTTTGAAGAATCAATATACAATTCTGAAAAAAATTATTCCATATATTGATCAATTGGAGGATTGTTTGACAAATAAACTATCAGGGCTACATTATAGTCATGTATTATCCATTATTGGGGGTGTACCTTAACCAACGGGAAAACCCAAGGACCCAACCAAGTTGGTACATTGGTCAAGAAGTTCCATAAACTAGATCAAAATACATGATGGGAACCACCATAATCTAATCCTAAAAAATTTCTCAGAAGAGACCACTAACTTGCCCTTCAACGCATTTACATACCAAACTCAAACCCAAAACGCAGTTCAAGCAGAATTGTTATTGGGATCAAAGCACCCCAAAACATCATCATTTAATAAAAATCATAATACAAACCTTCCCAAACCAGTTATCAAGGCATTAATTTTTCTTTTAAAAACATTTCTTTAAAACCAAATAGTTTTGTGGTTAGCATATCTACGAATGGTATCCCATGGGCCTCACACATGTATGTATCCGTGCACCACCAAGCACCATTGTCATATCCATCCGGACAGTCATCCTTCCACCCCATTGACCATAAATCATCCCAAATAATCCCATGCATGGGATCACTCATGTATATAACCATTTCTGGAAAAAAAATTCTTCCCAATTTTCAAAACCCAAACAGACAACATATACATACTTTTTCTCCTGACCACTACCCACAAAATCAAAACGCTAGTTTAAGGCTCAAAAAATGTTTTAGAAAGGCACAACCACTCAGATAAAAAATTTATTTCATGTAATTAAAAACAATTTCAAAACATTTCATCCCATTATAAAATCTATTAGAAGTTCAAGAAACTACATCGTAAACTCTTTATCAAAACCTACAAAAACATAATTTACTTCATTCAATAATGATGTGATCAGAACATTTTCTATTTCAAAAAATTTATGAATATTACGTTCCACCATTTCTAAAATAAATCCATTACCTCTTTATTATAAAATGATTTCACAAAAACATTATTCTTCATAAAAACAACTCAATTTGTCATTGAAACAAAAAATTCATGATATTAAAACTACAGAACACCGGACAATGATAAGGGAAATTGGTTCTAGTGGGTGAGTAGGATATATGGTTGGAGGTCATATTCCAATTACTTCAATATCACGTAGAGTGGTCTACGGAAGTATCTCCATCTCTGCATTGCTTTCCAGGACTTATGAGCTCACTGAGACCATTAACCCAACATATTTTTTCCTATCCCTTAATTATCATCTTAAAAATAAATCCAAAGGACTCAGACAAATCATAAATTACCCTGGAGTTTCGAATCCCATCATGGTGTGTGCAATCCATGCACCCTAACCAAAACTAGAATTTCATGTCTCGACAGTCCTTACTCTATACTATCCTATCAATTCCCGAAATAACATGACCCTAAAGAGAAAACCTCAGTTGATACCATTTTGTCACGAACTGAAGCTACTATCCATGAAAACATACACCAATCCTGGCCCATGAAAAGGGATGAAGGGAGTTAGTAATCTCCAGGGTATAGAACAAGTGCCCAGGTATCATAAAATGCAAATTGGAAATGATTTATCTATGTTTATAAATATTCAACGATAAACATGTCCAATAAAACCAAGAGGGGGTTTTCAAACAAACCCATCTATTAAAAAAAGTTCAGAACTAAAATAAATTGTTTAAAAAAATCATAATGAATATAACAAAAGAATAAAACCTTAAACGAAAAACTAAGAACCTCTAAATGATGACAGAGTCCTCTCTCAAGGGATCTCTACAACACGTCATCACGATGGACCACTAAAATCTAGAATCTTTGTCAAATAATTTGTAACCAAACCTATTGAAAAACCATCCATGTATGCTTACACCAAATGGTGTAAGTATGGTGTCAGAAAAATCTCATTCGGATAAAACCAAAAAGATATTCAATGTGATAAACATTCAATGATAAAATTTATGTCAGTTTTAATACATGAAATGCTTGTAACAATATTTAATTGAAGGAACATAAAAAATAATAATTTTTCAACTGGGCTTTT
The DNA here is from genome assembly GCA_963277665.1 of Viscum album. Taxonomy (NCBI): domain Eukaryota; kingdom Viridiplantae; phylum Streptophyta; class Magnoliopsida; order Santalales; family Viscaceae; genus Viscum; species Viscum album. The sequence continues at coordinate 8,802,475 of OY728129.1, forward strand.
TTTAAAGAAACACCACATTTTAAAATAATGACAATGATAATGAATTTTCCATCCCACCAAACCCTATGCCAAATGTAAGTAGAAAATTACGAATGTGTACGATCAATGGGAAGATAACCCCTAGGCACTAGCTCGCTATGGGTCACGGCATCCTCTTATCTCGACCAGATTAACCCTCATAATATTTGTTCTCATGCACATGATCATCTAGTATAGAGAATACCCATAACCTAAGGGTCCTAAATCATCATAATTATCATAGTTTAGTCGGTTTTGTATGATTCATACTTTCTACACAAAACTGATGCCAACCCACATGGAATTAATAGGATACTAGTACATTTCCACCCATGTAGATACTTAGGTTTCACTATTATGATCAAAAATATTCAACAATCCATGAAATATAATTTTCACATGAAAATGCTACATCAAATTCACACATTCAAAAATCATCCCACATGTATATATCACATAGAACATAATCCCCCTTTTCATTCTAATTGTTTTTTAAATCACACTCACAATAAATTATCCCACATCACTTTTCATATGTCTTCAACACCTCAACAAATAAAATAATCAATTTTATAAAAAATTTCAATGATGATACACATAATATAAAATCTCACACACACTGTCCACATAATACCCAATTTAATTTCAAAATAATTATATCATCAAACTCACACGAAACAACCCACAATCATGCTTCCAAACCACATCACAATTTAATAAAGCATTACAGCAAGTTATAAAACATTCTTAAATTGTTTGACTTCATAAATAACCTCTTTACCTTTTGAAAAACCATCATAAGTAAATCTAGTCACAAAAAAATACCATTTAATTCATTTACCCACATTGTTTGACACACATAAACATTTAAAATTTTCATAAAACCATTCCAAGGTGTGTAACTATTTATTGCAAAGAAAACCCATTTCAAAACCCTGTTCTAAGGACAAAACCACACCAAAACCACTCCAAAATATAAAAAAAATCCATAGAAACTTTTATTATACCAGACTCATATGTTATAAAATTGCCTCAAAAAAATATACATATGAAAAACATTTGAAAAATACACAACATCAAGAAAAATGTAACTTTAATACTAAATGATATACTAAATCTACCAAAAATGGTTTTCTCACAACACACAACATATGCGGAATATTAATAATGAGTAAAAATAGAATAATAACTCATTAATATTTTTTTACACATGGAACATCCTACCTTTTGAGTCAAACCCCAAATCATGGTGTGAAATATCAAGTACATCATCGCCGCACTACAAAGAAGACAAATTTAGACCTAGAAAACATGATATGAACAAAAAAACACCACATAAAACCCTAGGTTTGAAACCTATCTTATGTAAATTTTAGAACATAAGGAATGATGGATGAAACCCCATGTAAAGGCATGAAATCAAGGAATGAAACAAACACTTGAAGAAATAATGGAGTTTCCCCAATAAAATTCCCCTTAATGATGTGTTCCATAGGAGCGTGAGGGAGCCTAGAGGCCTCCCAGGGCTGCAAGGGTCAAATGGGGGAAGAATAGAGAAGAATATTTTTAATTTTGGGAGGGAAACATTGAAATTACAAGAATATTTTAATGACCTGGTCACCTCTAGATGGTTTTCCTACACAGTTTTGTAAACTGTGCGGCCATACCATTCAGCCAGTTATGGCCACTCGAATGTAATCAATTTTCCTCCAAATCTAGGTGGTAAAGAGTGCAAAATAGGGGATACATATTGGCCATTTATAAGTTAAAATTATTACCAAACATAAAACTATCTTTTCATCTGGAAGCTTATCTAACTCATGTGTACAAACCACTTCAACAACATACCCCAAAAGAGGTGTCACATGGAGTTTCACTAATCCCACTCCAAAACACCAGAACCATACACCATTACATTAATAAAATAGGAGTCCAATTACAAAATAATACCCCCAAGAACATGTTCATAGATCAAGAACATAGGATACCCAAAAATATCAAACTCGGAACACACAAAACCCAAGCGAACTCTAAGAAACAGCAGTGGATTTGATCCAAAGAATGTTATTTAAAATCTGGGTGTGACATATTTTAAAAATTTTCACCAAAAAAACATAGGGAATGTATATTGTATCTCATTTAAAATCAACTATAATAGTAAATAATACAATTATTAATTGTAAAAACATATAAAAAATGATGAATAATGCATTAACTATAGAGGACTAAAGATTATAAAATTAGGTTGTGAATAGAGGTCATCATTTGATTAATATAAAATCAAATTGATGTGTTGTTTTTTTATAGTAATTATGAAATGAAATTTTAGAATATTTTTATGATATTTAGTGAATGAAGAATTCATAATTTTAGTGTTTTGATGTGGTAATATTGTTGTTTGACATTATTTCAACTGTTCAATAAAACCAATGAGAACTATTAATTTTTCACAACCTATCTGTAAGTTATTATGAAAATTGGTCAATATGATAGTAGAAATTTATTAATTTTATTATATAAATGTAATAATAAGTTTGTAGGGATTTTATTATCATATATAAGGGATAAATCAAAACTATTGTTTTCTAAATACAATAAGTATGCATAAATTGCATTAAAAATTTATTTCTAATAAATTTGGTTGTTTAAAATGATTTTAAGGAAAAAAATTAATAATAAATTGTGTATGGTAATATAAATTTACAAGTAATATGAAATACTTTTAACTTTAATAAATATCATTATTCCATAAAACAATCTAAATTATAATAAATATTATTTATTATTCAAAGGTATTAATTATCACATTTAGATAATTATATGGATGAAATAAATCCCATTTTTGAAATACAAAATCAAAATATATTTTCTCAATTTTTTATATTTTTTAGAAATGTATTTTTATATTGAAAAGGTGAAAAGTAATATATTATGAGTACTATAATGTTTATAACATCAATACGATGTGATATGTATTTCCAAAGATATTAAAAAAACATATTTAGTCAATATTTATTTTATGAATTATGAAATTAATGCGAGAAGTATTATTTTTAATATTTAAATATATTATATATATTTAGGAATAAGAAGTTGGATTTTAGAGATCAAAATATTATTATTTTTCTATGTATTAAATTGTTTTGATCGAAGGTGAATATCTGAGTATTCCTATTTTTTGCATAAATTGAGTAATTTTATAAATAATTATATAGACCATTAGTTAAAATTGATTACACCCACAAGTGGTTGGAATATATAATATAATATAACATATTTTAACACATAAATCATCACATCCAGATGTATAAGTTACAATCCATTCTATCTTTTATATCTAATAAAAACACATTAGGAATGGTGTTTCATACCTATATTTTGAGAAATCCCTCCCAATATATTCAATTACCTTTTTTTATAGTCGAAACATTTATGATGAATCCTATCAATGTATGTGTACCTTCTACACCCTTCCAATTAATGTACTTATTTTACATGTGACTATTGAATATCAATTTTCTATTTTTTCAAGTTATTATAAATACAATTGTTTCTATAAATATGATGAAATTTTAAAGACCCTTATTTAATATCGTTAAACACACTCCACGATAATGTTTGAATAGCCTTATTCTTCTAAAATCATCACATTATGTACATAAAACATTTTAATGTCATGAACAACAAATGATATGATTTATCTAACCCATGACACGGATAAAATGGTGGTAATTTATTATTTTATCATATGTAGACAATATTATTTTTTGATAAGCTACATACATTTATACATCTATACAATATAATTTTTTTAATCACATAGGATGATGTGAACATGAAAAAAGGGGATGGATTGTAATTTCAGCAGTCCCTAATTTTTGTTTTCATTGTCATTTGAGAACTTTAATAATTTCTTGGGTTCCATATAAATGAAGGGTTGAGAGATCATGGAATGATGTGGATTGATTTATGACCGTTGATGAATGAATTTTTATAGATTAAAATAGTAGTCACATGTGAAGTTATATCCATAATCCCAACCAAAATTATTTACCAACAATTAGTACTATAGATCATCAATAAATAAAAATCATTTGATTAGATAATATAGAGGAATTTCTTGGTGATGAATTATGGAATGTTTCACATGTTTATCTAGATTAAAAGGATTTACTGAGGATCCAAATAATGAAATTTAATGATATATTCTTGTGAATAATATGGATTTAATTTATAAATATAATAGCATTATATTATTTAGAAATTAATAATGTTCCATAACGTATACTGATCTACTCAATCAATATTTGTGTGATATAATTAAATGTGATAATTCTATGTATACTATTGGATTTTTGATCTATTGAATGATTATGGGGGGTGTGGAAATTTATTACCCCCAGTTTCAATTTTTTAACCCTTTATTTAGGATTTTTGTGACCAAAATACATTCGGGTAACAGTTGGGAGAGTTCGAGAACATTTAGAGAGTTTTGGGGCAGAAGTGAAGGTTCACAGGATCTGTATGAGCTGTTGAAATCATGAAAATTGTATAGAGATATTGTGAAGAGTAACAAAAGATGGATAGTAGCTTCTACATGGTGGGTGATCAATTAATGAGGCCATGTGAGGAAGTAGGGTGATTTTCTACCCAGTTAGTAGATAATGCAGTGTTAAAGAACAATTTTCATAATCGTGAAACTAAACCATGCACATGGTTAAAGTGTGATCCTAAAAAACTAGATCTCACACATTTTGTAATCTGTAGTATTATTTTTTAATCCTTTGTAGACCTAATTTTAATTTTATATATATTTAATGTTGGATAACCTCTACCAATGTAAATTTGAATAAATATATATAATTTCATTGGAATTTAGAATCCCGCTTATTTCATAATTATTCATCATTCATGTCACATTTTCATTGAACCACATAAATATATTTCTTCCCCACCCTCTTGGGTTCTCAAATATACACCCATTATTGTAAAATATATGTTTTTGAATGCCTAAAACATTAAATTTTTTTCTCTTTTTTCGTAATAGAAGAGATCAAATTTGGTTTTGTTGAATTCTTTCCCGGTTTCTTGAGCATTCATCGTCCATTTTCTCTCTTTGTCAAAACCCTAGAGGTAGGTTGATTGAATATAAAATACTTATATTAGAACATATTTTCATGGTTTTAATGAGATTAACTTATATGGATATTATTTTTAAATTCTTACTTTATGCTTTTTGAGCCCTTATCGATGACATTTTTTTAAAATCTATAATCGGTGAACTTTAATAAATATCTTTTACTATTGATTTATAAATGATGATTTCAAAGAGTTATTTTCCTATAAATATGGTAAATGGATTTTATAAATGGTTTTTTGATAAAAATAAATGATTTTATTTTAATATAATGTGTGTATCAAATTGGTTTTTTTAGAATTTTTAAATAAAATAATGGATTTATTGAAATGGGATGAATTGGTTGAACACAAATGGATATGGCATGGGTTTTCCATGACATGGGGTGTGTTTTCATAGTCATTGTGGTAGAGAATGGCATTAAGGCCCCACATCAAAAAGAAGGTGCATATAAAGGAATGGTGTACCATGTAATAGTCTTCTACTAAGTGATCGCTTATTGCATAAATAACACACCACTTACATCTATTATTGGGCTCTGGTTGTATTCATGGTTGGGTGTGAAGAAATATTAAATTGAATGGTTATGAAAAATTTATATTTATAAATGGTTTTAAAGCCTTAATAGGTTATTTTTCTATATATATGTCTTTATAAAAAAAATTTTAATTTAGAACTTTAAAACTTCTTGTTATAAATTGGTTTGTACCCTGTTTATATTTTTTTTAAACAATTTCGTATATTTTTTATATAAAATATTTTATCTAAATATTTCCAACAATTCTATCCATGTGGAATGGTTAGGGAAGTCATTCGAGAAAGGCTATTATGTTTTATACTCACCACTTGTAAAGGCCCAGGTATTTATTGAATAATACATTTTCATATGTATTATTAATTATGAATAAAATATCAATATTACGTGGATGAGGTCATTTTTCCTGATACTATACTGAAAATACAATAATGAGTTTCCCGAATCATGTGTTGCACACAACATTGAGTTATATAGAAATATAATAAATTAATAAAATTATCATTTTAAATCGTAGTAAACGCCTAACTGTTGGAATGGAGGGGATGAGTAGTATCGAAATTCATGTTAAATATGTTTTACACATTTTTAAATAATTATTCATTGGTTACCTATCTTTTTTATTCATGGAAATAAAAAAATTGAATAAAAAGGATGTGTTTTTATGAAAACATATTTAAAAGAATTTAATTATGGTTATAAAATCTTAAAAATTATTATAGATATTAATTTAATGAAAAATATATGTTATATATTAAATTTAATGTTTTAAATTCATTTTATAATTTTTCTGGATATGATATAAGAAGAAATTCTATATTTCAGATAAAAGAAGTATTTTTTGAAAATGTTGAATTAAATCCTTTTAATAGAGAAACTTTTTTAAATAAATTTTTCTAAAATATTATACGTTATATTTTACCAAATATCCTTTTAATTAGAATGGGGACATCAAAATTTAATTTGGATGTTTTTTTATATTTTTTGATAAATATCATTTTTTGATAAATAGTAAAAATATGACTAATATTAATTGAAAAAATATTTTTCCATGGGGATATTTTATATTGATAAATTGTATTTTTTAAATTTTTTTAATATATAAATGTTATATATTTTTATCATTTTAATTCAATTGTGGAAATTTTTTGTAATTTCACTTTTAAATATGAAATTAGCACATGACAATCTTTTCATAGTTATTATTTCTAAAAACCTATTTTTTGGGTTTGGTAATGAGAATTAATTGATTATTAATTACATCAGATTATGTATTTTTTATTTGTAAAAATGGATTTCATATTTCTAATTCGGGTATGAAAATTGTGTAAATTGGAATGTTTTATTTTCTGAAAAATCAATTACTAAATTCAATAATTATTTTATTTACCTTTGATAAAGGGGAATTCTTGTATATAACTGTAAAAAATAAAATTATAATACTATAAATATAAACTAACACATTTCTTAATCCAATTGTATGAGGTTTTTCTGACAAATGGCATAATTCAGTTGATTTTGGGACCCCATGGAGCCACTTTGATGTGAAAATGACATTTTATAAAAAAAATTTAAATAGATGAAAAATATACCATAAACATATATCTTTTACCAAAATAATTTTTATATAAGGATATATAATTGATATCTTTGACTATAAATAGTAATTAAGAAGATAAAAATATTTATTACGTCATGTTATTTTATTTACAATTTTTATATATCATATAAATAAATATATTAATGACAAAACAATGATGTAGTGATTACATTATTAATTATTTATTTAAATAAATGATATTATAGATATTAAATAAATTTATATTGAAACATTTTATGTCATAAACGAATTTAAGGGATTATTTAGACTTCATATATTGGAATTAATGTTGTTTTCTATAAATAATCTAGATGTTATGGATTTTCAAAATGTCATGATATTTTATAGTATAAAAATTGTGAAAAATTGATTATTTAAAACAAATACTATTTTATTGAATGATATAATAGACCTAAAAAATAAAATTTAGAAAAATTATTTAGATAATTTGGAACGTGTCATTATCTTTTCAAATGAGGATCTATTGGCATTTTATAGTATCAGTATTAACCATATAGTATGAATATACAATAAGACATGGTAAGAGTCCAATTAGTTATATAAGGGTTACAACTAAAAGGCATGGTTATATTTGTGACCTAGACATGCCTAAATCCTAATTTTTGATTGGTTTTATACCCAAAATAATAATATATTTGTGATAAATTATTGTTTGACCATTTTAAACCGAATATAACATTATAATAAAATATTATTTTAATTCCTTCCAAACGTGCCCCTACCCCCTCTTATAAAAGGGAAGCATCACTACCCATTTAATCATACACTTCAAGCCCATTGAATCATTGAAAACTGAACAAATAATCTCCCAATGTTTCCCTCTTCCATTTTTAAGAATTACATTACGTAGAAGTCAATTCTAGAAATCCATTTGGATCAATTCAAAGGGAGTTACATGTTTTAGAAGTAGCATATTCTATACGATTCGTTCGAATATTTTACTTCATCCCTCTGTATACTATTATTATTACTTGATTAAATAAAAACAGATGTATAATCAATCTACTAGGATGTTTTTATGATAACTATTAGAAATAAACATACACACACCAACTTCTAACATATACAAACATATTATTTCTGTGTATGATGTATTGCTACCTCACGAAACGATGATTGTTCAATTTTCCAATAAAACCTATCATAGTGGAAACTATGATGGAACTTTTTTATTTCATTATATATATTATATTTATATTATTTCTATGATACCATATCTTGTTATTTGCAAACATACCTTTATTTTTTTTCATGATGTGTAAAAATGAATATTTCATTTGATGATGTGTAGATTACCACCCATCAAAGTGATATTACTCATTCTTTCCATACAAGGTACACATAAAGGATGGAGTTAATGAAACTAAGTAAAATATATATCATATTATATTATATTCGAATTATAATATACATATTTATCAGTTAGTTTTTATTTCATTAAAATAAAAAATAAAGGAAAGTAGTGTTTATGCGTACGTACGGTTTACCATCTCCAACAAAGTTGAATTTGATTTCTTACATCCAAATTTTATGGACCATTCTAAACACTAATATAATATATATATATTATATTCCCATCATGAATACTATTAAAGAGATAATTTAGTCTTTACTACATTAAAAAATGTTAATTAAATCAAGATCATTTTTTACTCAAGTACACAATATCGTCAAAATGACAGATACTAAATTAAACAATTATGTAATTTTTATAACGTTTTAATAATTGATATAAAAGAAATAATAAATTTGCAAATTTTTATTATGAAGTTATAAATAAACTCAATCTTTTTTTTGGAAGAACAGAGAACATATGTGACGAATTAGATTCTACGTAGGGGAACTTCTTAAACTATTTTCCATTAATTTTTATAAAAATATACTTATTGATTATGTCATCCTATGAAGATGTGTTAATGAACTATGATTTTTTGACAATTAATATAAACTTATTATTGGTGTATTTATGTTTTTCACCAATAATTATTTCACTTATTTATCCCAGATGTAATGATAGAGTCATTATAACGGATTTCATCTCAATTGCCTTTCATTAAGGCATATCTTGTTTTTATGGACATCTATTATTATATAATGTGTATATACAACCATTTTGAATATTTATATCATGAATTAGTATATTCAGATGATATTAATGGTTATGTTAAATTTTATTCATTTGTGATTTTTTTCATGTGTTTTACAAGTGGTAAGGGACTCTTTAACTAAAGCATCATTTTAAATGATTTAACAATTTATTCATTAAAACCCTTATATTTCATGTCCATTATTTCAAAATGTTTTTATGAATTTATCTATATGGACATGAATGTTTTGAAATGATAATTTATATCAAATGATTCAAAGTTTTATGGGACTCTTTGATTCAAAACTATCATTGTTAAATATTTTAAATGGTTTTTAAAATGGGTTGAATATTTCTATATCATAAAATGATACCTTGTGGTTACAATGTTGAAATGTTATTTTTACATTATGATTGTTTTATGTGTTGGGATTTTATAGTGGTACAATGAAATTTAATGGGTTATTACATGATAAACCATTGTCATGTGAATACAAGATAAACCAAATAACAGGTTGTTCTATTATAAACCAAGGATGGGTTGCTACATCATAATCTCCAATGAAATGGGTATGGAAGTTACTCTTATAGCTATTCAATTTAGTGATATATGTGGAATTCGAATTTATCCCATTTCTATATATGCATTCTTATGTCTCAAGTTACATTTATATGTTTTATGTTTCTTTCTATGGGGTTAACGATGATCTTTTCCTTACAAAATTGGTAAGAAATGAACATATATTTGGTGAATTCTTTTTTCTACTTATTAAAGGTGAGAAATATTACCTTATGTTAATGTATTCATAGTTAACATGTCTTGGAATGACTAATAGCTTTCATTCATTATGTATCCCTTACTACTATTTTCATTCACTTACCACTTTTTGAAATGTTTTCACATGAAAAAATGAAGAACAATGTCAAGGATGGGATTAAGTAAAAGTTATTCAATTAATGGACGAATCAATTTCATGTTTCTTTTTAAAGATGTTTTGTTTTAAGAAAAAAAGTATAGTGATTAGAAGTGTCTACATGAAATATTCTATATGTTATTTATATCTTATGATGTAATTCACTACATCTCTAATCACGAAAAGATCATTGATGAGAATTAAATTTCAATTATCGACATATCTGAAGATTAATTAATGTTTAAGGGTGGGGCCTTATAGTTTGTATCAGAGGTAGGTTTAGATACCTTTAAATGATAGGTTTTTATTTAAGCGTAAGTGAAAAAATTTATATATTCACAATGGTTATCATTTTAGAATGATTCAAAGTATATTATATAAATTTAATGTGATTAAGGTAACATAAATATCATTATCTTAGTGTATACCCTCTTCATAAGATACTTTTCTGGTTATTTTGCTGATATAATCACACATATCATTTTTTTATTAATTGGATGGATATAATAGAAAGTAAAGTAACAAATGATGTGATGAAAACAATGATGGTTTCTTGAATATGAAACTTAATAAAATTGGATCTGCAATGAGAAAACGTGTGGTTATTCATAACCATCTATTTGGAGTCGTGATTAAACACATAAACCAAGGTGTTTTTTAAGGAATCGTATATTATATAAACGAATACAAATGGATTTTGAGGTAATAATAATAAAGGAATGTATATTAAGAAAACTGTATGTCAATGATGTGGAATAAAAATCATTTGAAAATTTTCAACGGGATGAGAAGATGTTACATATGTGGTTATAATGGTCATAAAGCAATGAGTTGTCATTTAAAATGGAATCCTTCCATGGACTTTAGAAATGAGAATGATGTTATTTCCACATGACCGATTGAATGTTTTAAATGTCGTGTTCATGGTCATTTTGGAAATAGATTTCCTATGAAGATGGTTTGGTAATTGGATCATCAATACCATATAAATATATTTTTATTATTATATAATGTCATTTCAATTGAATATGAAGAAACTGAAAATGACATAGAAAGGTATGGATTATTTATTATCTCATGGTTTAATATTATTTAAATATTAGGACATTATGCCAGATTTTGTTTTTAGGAACGAGGTAAAAATGAATAAAATTAACAAACCTGGATCAAGGATCCTAGAAAATGTTCTATGATTACAATTTCTACTCTTTAGGAATTTAATAGTTATTTTGGATATATGGTTTATGATATGATTAAATGTATTAATTATGGAATTACTTTGGAAGACTTTTATTATTTTTAACACTTAGGTTTGATGAATAAAAATTTTAATTGAGGATGAATTATATTTTATTTTGTGGATATAGTTATAATGAACCATTAGGGTTCAAAGGATCAATGATATAATGAGATTATGGGTTATTAAATTTTGGGATTCAAAAATTAATGTATGAGATAACCCTTGAGGTTAAAATATGATATTGGTATTTTTGAGGAATTTATCTCATTTTTTGGAATGTTATAAAATTATATAGTCTTAGGAAAAGGATAACCCATATTAAGGGTGAAAACCCGTCGTGTCTGGCATGGTCACAGGAATCAAACACCCATCTTATGTGAAACAAGGGTCATCACCTACCACAACATTACGTGAAGTCCAAGGTTAGTATTAAAAATTTTGTTTACTTAAATGATTTTATATATCATGAATAAGATTTATTTATGAACATATGTTTTATCAATTGGACATCTATAAAATAGAAAAATGATTTCGTGATTAAATGATAATTGTTATTTTGGAAGATGTTTCCTATTTTTGGAACACAATATGCCTATGGAAGATAGATTAACTTGGGATATCTATATACACTAAAATTTGACCAAGGCCTTGGACTGACATTTGGTGAAATAAGATGGCAGATTTCGAACAAGTGAACAATTCTGGGACCAGATGTTTGGCCAAATGGAAAATCATAGGAGTGCGCATAAAGCCTCCCCAATGTTTCACATGTTTCCATACCCAAGATCTTTTGGTCATGCCACATGGAAATAAATATATGGTCGACTGATGTGTCAGGTGTTTTTCATAGGATGAATTATGTACTCCCCTGTGACTCATGATCGCCTATAAATTGAAGGAAACCACTTCGCTTTTGGAATGTTGAATTCGAACAATTTCCCATGTGCATAATACACCTCTTCCTTTTTCAAATGATTAATTTCAGGTAACGAATTTTTGGTGATAGGTCTCATGGGATTCCTCCTTCACACGAAACCCTGAAGGATTTTCCCTTTCATGGGTACATTATTATTTAGTTATTAGTGTGCATGTCCATTTACATTCACACATACCTTGACCGCTATTACTCAAAACCTCCTCCAATTTTACGCCTAAATACTTTATCTGAACAACTTAGATTTTTGTGTGCACCAGATCCCTTTTAGGTTCCCATTGCGTGATAACCCCCACTATTGCGTGAAAACCTCACTTGTGTGCTCCAAGTGATTTCCTCTATCTGAAAAACCATGTACAAGAACCCATTTTACCTGGCACCTCTGTTGTATAGTCCCATATACTGTACGATCCTCCACGTTTGTGTGAAGTTATTTCAAGGCTCCTTTGGAATTGCTTCACGTTGCATTACTTATCCTTATGCTTCTTAGAATAAGAAAACTAATGGATATGTTTTCATCATTTCACCTCGCTAACTTTTCCCCCCATGTGGATCACTCCACAACAACATCTCACTACGGAATTGATAGTACCTTCCCTTCAACATGTGATAAAGAGTGCTGATTATGTTAGTATATGGGGTGCAGAGTGATCCTACACTATCTGAGCTGCAAGATGTTTTACTTCCAAGAACCATCATCCTCATCACATAACTTTAAACTATGGTTCATGCATCACACGTGGTGTGCCCCATCTCGAACATTCTCTACCCATGCTCATCTCCACGGGAGTGAGATCTTCCTCACATGGAATTAAATCCTATATACTGTAGAGGAAGAACCACTAATTGTACTAAATTATTATGTGCTAAAGTCCTTATGAGAGATGGTAACATGGTATTTCATTATCTCGTCACTCTCCCACTAGGCTTTGTCACCAATGGGCCTCCATCATTCAGTAAGTCCAAATCTCCATCTTCTTGAGATACTAACCACACAGAAGAATTTGTTTCCTCTTTGGTCTTCTAACCACGTGCAATCCCCATTCCAATTCTGGCAGACACAACATTCAACACGTGATAGTAGGGTCTTTACTACCTCATGTTTCTCACACCGAGCATGACTCATGTGGGTAAGAGAAAGCATTTACCATAGAATGTTACCTGGGACACCATAGCGTATAACCCCAACCAGAATGAACTACGTGTTCTTTGATCCTGGTATCCTAGGAAAGGTGTATAAGAAGCATCCCTGATGTTCAATCACGACACCTCCATTGGTTCCGACCCCCTTTACATCGTTTCACCTTTATCACACATGATGTAAAACCGAATCAACCATTCAAAACTATATGGACTTTGATCCTTGTCTCATTGGTAGGGTATGATGGAAGCCTCCCAGAGGTTCAAGCCCCCCACCCATCAGTCCCGACCACTTTTCATAGTCCATCCTTTTCATCTATGATGTTAAACTATACAACACTTTTTATACATCAAGATGATAAACTATACCCATTCAATCTCCATGTGACTTGATTTTTGTCACTCATACGAGGTATGTAGGATGACTCCCTGATATCCACCCTCACTCGAGGGTAAGTCACGTTCTACCCCAATTAATTGTAATCCATTGTGTACCCCATCCAGTAGTAAGATATTGTGTACCCCATTTAGTGGTATGTCATTGTGTTCCCCAATCGGTGGTAAGACTTTGTGTTCCCCATTCAACGATATGCTGCTATGTTTTTCAACCATCAGCCATTCTTTGTAGCCTCATCCAGTGGTAAGTGGTTGTAGTCTCTAATAGATTTTTTTCCATTATAATTTCTTTCACTGGGAAAAACATCATTGGTCCTCCCTCCGGGCATCAGAAAAACTCTCTTGATGCAAAACACGTGTAAAACACTATATACTGTTAGGTCATTGTCCTATGCATACACCCTGACTCTATACCCCCATCATGAACTATGTGTACTTTTCATACCTACCTCAGGGATATCTTCAAGAGGATAATTCCCATCACCTATGTCCCATCCTGGTCTCTCCCTTGAGCCTCGGTGTTTCAGGGAGGCCATGTACCAACCTAGAGGTTCTACATCATCTGGGTCTCATCCAAACATCTATTCTCACGAGTCTCCTCCTGAGGATACACATCGCCCCACTGAACTAGGCAGCCATTGATTCCACTCTCAACACTTCATATCTATCCTGATTCTTTCTCGGGACATCACATCCTTGTGAGATCATGTCACCCACATTATCATGGCTCCTATAATTAATCAAGCAACTAACCATGGGTTATCCCCATTCATCAGTGATCCATCTTGGGGTTTCACACTTCTAATACACTCCCGCCGCTATTCTGATTAGTCTGATCCATCTTCGCTTGACGTTAAACTCATGATATACCATGTGTTAAACATAAAAAATTGAGTAACACATTATAGACATTCCTATGGAATAAAATTCCCAGAATTCGACATGGGTTTCCTCGGGATACCACACAATATAGAATCCCTATAAAAAGAGGATGAAACCTTGATGCATCAGTGTTCTAGAATCCTGACATGCTAGCGATGTCCAACTTGAAAACTCCCCTGACTAATGATTTCTACCCAAGATAGAACCCTTAGAATCTTCTAATAGATGTAGCATAATTAACTGGATTCCATGAAAACATGGATCTAGGATGAGTTCCATGAATAACTTCTTAACTCAATGAGGGGGACTCGGACTAATAAATGAGTTCTTTGGAGGAATCGACTGATGGAGGAAATGGCATCCCATCTTCCCTTTTTGATCAGGGAGAAAACATCCCAAAATAAGAGATATATGTCTCCGATATTTGAGAAGTGGGAATGAGGGAAAAAATATGTGCATCCTTGTTATAAAGATGCACTCCCAGGAGAAAGAGTCAGAAAAAATGGTGAATTTGATGTGAATATTTTCTCCACAATGTAGAGATTATTAGCATTCAAGACATCAGTGGATTAGGCTGTCACTGGATCTATGTATCTAGGGCCATGTCCCACCATGAAAATTGTGGTACTGGCATGAAACTCACTAGAAGTCACCGTTTTTGAACATTAGACATCCCAGTTTGTGATGTTGTCAGTGTGGATCTTTCATACCAATGATGGAAGATGGTATGGAGCTAGGTAACTATATGTCACTTTCATTATATCTACACTAATGGTTAAATATCCCTTCACTGCAGGACCAACACTAGCATTATAGGAAAACAATCACTGACCACCCACTGATGTAGGAGTTGGGGCAATGTCAATGCAGCAATTCTGTGTAGCCTCATCTCCTTGATGGTAGCATCCACATATATGGCTGCTAGGCACCCACGCCCCATCTCCCCTACTGAAATCATTTGGAGAAGAGTGATTAGTTACCTCATTAAATGATACAAGGTGGAGGGTATTATCCCTACCTAGGATATTTCTTGACGATACATAATGTCTTCTATTACATGTCACTACCTCCTCCCCCAAGGGAGATGTAGGGAGGCACTACTCCTCACTCTGATGTATAATTCTTTCTGGAGCCTCTCCTATAAATGCTTTGATTACTCCTATAACACCCTGATATTTTATGACATATATATATTTTTTATGTCTTATGTTATACGAAACATCAAAGGAAGCTTTCACGGCACACAACACTTGCTTGGCTTGTGTAACACACAATTGTGACCTTCCTCGATAGCGTGTGTAGTACGTAATACCGAGTTCCACTAAACAACGATATATTATTATAATATTATAACCTAGTATTTATGATTAGTATTAACTGAATTTTAAATTTTATAACATTATTATTCATCTTACATATTTTCTAAAACATGTTATGAGAACAAAGATAATTTTTCGGGTAAAATAAGTTTTTTTAAAAAAATGTAGTTTTGCTGCCTTTTGATGGAGCACCCACATTAAATCTAGTTTTTGACATGTTTATAAGTTCAATTTGACAAAATAAAATTCTTCTTTTCTATTAGTATATAATAAATTACTTTGGATAAATTTGTCATATTATTCTAATAACATTCATATTTTAATGAATAGTAAAAACACGCTATATTTAAATTAAAAACAACTTTTTTCATCACAATAATTTATATGATTAAATGATAATATTGAATGGTTTTAAAGTATAAATAGAATATATTTTACCATTTAATATAATTTATGTAATTATCATTAATCTTACATTTAATTCATAGGTAAAAACATTCCAATCTTTGGCAATGTTTTATCTTTTAAAAACCTATTTGCTTAACAACGGGATTAATTTTAAATTAATTTCTGCAACTTCTGTGTTTTGAATTTTGAAAAATGGATTCCATGTTTTTATTTAGTGGTTCCAAATTACGTTAATATGTTATTTTTAATTTTTTGAGATTATGAATATTTACTACGGTAATTTTTATTTACTGCAGTTAAAGGTAAATCAGGTAATTAAGGGTAAATATAAGATTATAAAATTACCCTAAGACTTGCCTAAATCTTATTGGATGAATAAAAGTCAACCAATAGCACCTAAGGTTCGGACTAGATTCATTTCATGGACTTTTCACCATGAAATAATATAATTATTATTAAAACCAAAGAAAGTGACAACATGTCACTCTCTTAAATCCTTTAAGTATAATAATTTTAATTTAGTAATAAATATCATGAAGCATCAAACATGAATAGTCTCCAAAAATATAATAAATGTTTCTACATCATATGAATTTATTTATAATTTTTAGGGATTAAATAATTATCATTAATTATGACACAATAGTGATGTTGAAATTATTTTATTGATTGAAATATCAAATAAATGATATTAAAAGTATTAAAATAAATATTATATGAACTATTTAATGTGATCCGCTATTTTTTGAGATGAAAATTACTTGTTATTAATCTATTAAATATTTTATTTTGAACATATTTTCGGTATATATTTTATTTAAACTCAAATAAATGAATAGTGTCAAAATTGACACTATTGTTAATTTATTGAAATTACATATTATAAAATTGATAAAAAATCAAAAAAAATAATTAAATATTGTAAATTAAAATATATATGGTCGAGAATGTAATAATTTATACAATTATAGACAATTCACAACAAATAAGTAATTATTTAAATTGATTTAAAATTTAGAATATTATTACCACAAATAAAATTAAATAGATTATATAAGGATAAATCATGTTGATAATGTTTAAAGTAAATTACCGACATGAATAAATTTTATAGGCTGATGAGATTACAACCCTATATCATCTAATCATAGTATTTGAGTCATTTTTGGATGTTTTTATGTGGGGTTGGAATTTATTATAAATTAATATTTCCTATAATTCCAAAGGTGCCCCTCTCCTCCATTATAAAGAGGGAACCTCCTCCCTCTCCTCCTCACACCAATTTGAGACTTCAAGCTTGGCCATCCACTGAAAATTTATCTTATCCACTTCCCTAGATAAATCCTAGTGGTCCTGGTCTTCTTCAAAGACCAATCTTAGTGCCCTAAGAGGAGATTTCAAAGAGGCGTGTCGAAGAAGAGGTAATATCCATTACCAATTCCATCAAATTAATTTATTCTTCTACTGCTTCTTCTTTATTATTTTAATTATCAAGTAATAACATCAGTATCAATCATATAATTATATG
Organism: Viscum album; assembly: GCA_963277665.1. NCBI lineage: Eukaryota > Viridiplantae > Streptophyta > Magnoliopsida > Santalales > Viscaceae > Viscum > Viscum album. The sequence continues at coordinate 8,820,633 of OY728129.1, forward strand.
TTATTATAAATTTTAATCAACCAGATTTCACCTTCTATCCATCCTACGGAAAATGAAATCACCGCGCGTGCGTGCGTATGAAATACCGTCTTCACGTCGTGGTGTAATCTCTTTTCCACAACCACCTTACATGGATGTGTATAATGCTGAAAAAAATAACTATATATTATTATTTTAATTTTATATTGAATCTGAAATATTATACAAACACTTCAATACAATTCCATGATCATTGGAACGATATCATCGCTCGTGCGTACGTACGACCTACCGTCTCCACGATGTGATGCGACTCGTTCTACATGATCTTCATTAAATAATGATTATATAAATGAATATAATGAGTAAATATGATATATGTTACACTAATAAAATTTTTTAAATGAGGTATCAATAACCCAAAAAGAATAATACAAATTTATTCGTCAAAACACATATAAGAACATAAAGCAATAAACACCTGAATAACAAGTAGCAATGAAATATTACTAAAAGGAAGCTAAGAATATGACCATATATGATATCATAACAATGAGTATGATTATGGAATAAGTAAATGAAATTATTTGAATCATTATATAGGAGGCTCGTACATGTACAAAGCATATCAGACCTAAGGTAAGGGAAAATATCGCAATCTCATTTTTCTCCGAGAATATTTATACTTCACAATTATCTAGGGAATATTTATCATCCACATCCATGTTTCCTCAATATGTAAAACTATTTCCATCCTCCTAAAATTTTTTAAATCCAATTTTACCCTTCGGTATGTTTTTAGTAAAAGATATGAAAGGAATCTTTTGTCGTTTTTCGTACGTGGTACTTTTTGACTTTTCAGGCCAAAGTACGAGGAGAATGTTTTTAAACATATATGGCATGAATGGATTTTTAGAACATTATTTCCATTAAGTTTAATTTAAAAGTTTTCATGTTTATTTTTAATTATCATTTTTATGTTTAAAATTATATGACATTTTAATTAAAGAAAATGTTTTTTAAGTAGAAAGGATATATTCCTCAAGAATGAAGTTCAAGTGTTTTATCAAAATTATTTTCTATCTAAGATAATATAGGTTTATGTTTATATCAATATTTTTACATTGATTTGATTATTTTATGATGGAATTAATTTTATGATGTCCTTTTATCTTATATGGATTATATTTTGATGGCATGATGTTTAAGAATCACATTTTTATTAAATGGGTTATGCTATGATGTATGATTTATGATTTTGTGGTACACATAAGAATTGTTTCATTATGAGATGGGTGGGATCTATATCTCCCTTAAATGAATTGGGTAATGATTTATATCTCATGAGATAGACATGGCTGGAATGACAACTTAATCTGGTTCAGTGATATAGGACTGGAACGAGGAGTCAACTTGTATCAGTAATGGACTTTGTCTGCTATGATAGACTTGGAAATGAATTTGACTAAAAAGAAATGATCTTCTATGATTATGTGTGCATGCCACAAAGTTTCATTTTTCTGTTATGATTATTGGGATTAGATTTCACCACTATGATATATCCAATGTTATGTTATTGTGATCACTTTTTCAGGTTAAGATATTCATAATGTTATGTTCTTATTAATATGATATGATTGATATTTATTCTCTTTACCCTTACTGATCATTTTATCTCACCCTTTTGTATTTTTTCTTTTCCCCAGGTCATGAAGAAGGGTATTAAGTAGGATATTCCAAAAAGGGAGTCTATATATGATAATATAAATGGGAGTCAACATAGATGATTTATGAACCAGTTGTTTATGTTTCCCAGTTTCTAATAACACTATACCTATATGATCCTTCCATGGTTTTGTTATATGTTTTAATATGTGTGCTTCAACTTTTAAGTAATAAAAATGTATGTAATGTATGGGTTGTTATAGTTGGTATCAGAGGAATGGTATAGTCAAAATTTGGAAACTAGGATGTGAATGTCGTAGTAAGAACCTTAAGGATATTTCTAAGCATATAACTCAATATTAGGGTTTTAGAAATGGCCATGAATAACCTATGATATTGCCTTATGTGTAAAATCATATTCTTGATTATGTGGTTTTCCTATTATGATTAGTGTTTCTCACACTATGCTTACTGGTTTTAGTCAATGGTTGGAACCAGAAGGAACTGTGATAATGCTAAATGCGGCAGACAATGCAATGATTTCCCCCTGAGAAACCAATCATTATTGGAGCTAGAATGAAAAATCTTTTATCCATGCTCACACAACATTCTCAAGATATTAACCATGCATGACTTCCAAACGAAAAAAGGAAGGATCAACATTCTCTTGAATCCTTTGTGAGGCAGCGTCCACCTTCATTCAGCGGGTCTTCTAATCCATTAGTGCATGAACTATGGATTAGTACCACTAAAATTATATTTTCAGTTCTAGAATGTTCTAAACATGTCAAATTCATCTCAGTAGTGTATCATTTGGAAGGTGATGTTGATCAATGGTGGAATCTTATCAAGAATACGAGGTAAAGAGCTGAAATTGAGTCCATGGAACGGGACGAGTTCAAGAACTTATTTTTCAACAATTACTTCCCTTGTATTCTTCGAAAAAATATATAGAAGGAGTTTCTTGAACTGAATAAAAAGGATGATGAATCTGTTGGTACCTTTGAAGAAAATTTTACAAGACTTCCAAGGTATACTTCCGAAATTATTATCCAACATGAGAGTAAAATTGATTGAATCTTTAGTGGCTTAAAACCAAGTCTTCGAAGGGCGTTATCCATAAGAGAATTCAATAGCTATGAGGAAATTTTTCGATGTGCTCTCAAGGTTGAGATGGAGATTGGAGTATCCCATCAGTCATATGGGTTGGATAAGTAGAGGAAAATGGAATTTAAAGTAAAATATAAAGACCACACTAAAAAGCAGATGAGTTTTTCTTTATGCTAAAATTGTGGAAAGAAACATGGAGGTAATTGTCTTAAAGGGACAACAAAATGTTTTAAGTGTGAAAAATAAGGTCATCAGGTAGTTGAATGTCGAAATAATTGGAAGAAGATATCTAATGATGTGAACAAAGAAAGGGATATACACAATGCACCTCCTACACGTCAATAATTCAAGTGCAAGGAGATGAGGAATTATGGCAATCAATGCCCAAATCCAAGGGTTGTTGATGATGATCGATGTCAACAAAATCTTAAGTCCAAAGGAAAATGAAAGTCACATATAATTACTATTGGTGATGTGGAGTATGATAATGAAGTGGTGAAAGTTACACTCGCCATCCACTCTAAAGTAGAAAATGTTCTATTTGATTCTGGATCCACCCACTCTTTTATTTCTGAAGAATTTTCTAAGGGTATCACCATATTACCACAACAATTATATGTTGAGTTATATGTGACAACTCCTAATGGAACAACAGTCGCATCAAAATTTTATAATTCTATTCTGAATGAAGTTTGTGGGAATGTGATTCTGGAAAATATTGTGATCCTTCTTATAGTGGAATTTGATGTGATTCTTGGAATGGATTGAATTTCTTTATATGGAGCTCCTATAAATCGCCAACGAAGGGAAATAACATTTAATATTCCCGATCAATATACTATCATCTATCGATGCAATGATGAATATAAACTTCCAGTGGAAATTTCATTCATCTTATGGGTCTTGATTCTAATAAATGAAGGTTATTTATCTCAAATGGTTGGAGAGAAACTCATGATAACTAATACTCCCATTGTATGTGAGTTTTATATTGTCTTCCGGAGGAACGCCAGGTCATCCACCAAATTGTGAAGTTGAGTTTCCAATAGAACTCATACCGGGTGCTATGCCCATTTCAAAGACACCTTATAGAATGGCCGTAATTGAGTTACAAGAATTGAAGAAGCAACTCCATGAGAATCTTGATGAAGGATTCATACGCCCAAGTGCGTCACCTTGGGGAGCACCTATTCTATTTGTTAAGAAGAAAGATGTATCAATGAGACTATGCATTAATTATCAATAACATAAAAAGACCACTATCAAGAAAAAATATCCTCTCCCACACATTGATGACTTATTTGACCAACTATGTGGAGCTCAATACTTTTCCAAGATTGATCTTCGTTCAGGGTACCATCAATTAAGGGTCAAAAAAGTGGATATACCATAGACGGATTTCCGTAAAAGGTATGTACATTATGAATTTATAGTGATGCCCTTTGGTCTTATTAATGCCCTAGTTATATTCATGGATATAATGAATATAGTCTTTATAGACTATCTTGATCAGTTTGTGGTAGTATTTATAGATAATATTCTTGTTTATTCAAAGGGCAAGGAAGAACATGAAGATTACTTGATAATTCTATTGAAGACCCTAAGAAAGGATAAGCTTTATGCCAAATTTACCAAATGTGAATTTTGGAATCAAAAAGATGCATTTTTGGGTCACATAATCTCAAAAGAGGGGATATCTGTGGATCCAACCGAAACAGAGGTTATTGAATGATGATCGAGACCAACCACAATAACTTTGATCCAATGTTTTTTTGGTTTGCCTGGATATTATCGACGTTTTTTGGATGATTTTTTACAATTATCAAATCTACTCACCAGGTTGACTCGAAAAGGACTTATTTTGTGTGGACGGAGGAGTGTGAAGAGAATTTAATGGATTTTAAAAGAAGGTTATCCAGGGCACCTGTGCTCATACTACCTTAAAGTGGATAACGGTTTGTGATCTACTGTGATGCATTGATGAAGGGATTGGGGTGTGTTCTCCTGAAAAACGATACGGTGATAGCTTATGCCTCATGAAAATTGAATATACCTTAGCAAAATTACCCAACTCGTGATTTGGAGTTAGATGTCGTAATCATTGCATTAATGATTTTGAGTCATTATCATTATGGTGAAAGGTGTGATATTTATACTGATAATAAATGTTTAAAGTACATTTTCACACAAAAGGAGCTGAATATGTGCCAAAGAAGATGGTTGGAGCTGATTATGGATTACGACTGTTCAATTCATTATCACCCTGGGAAATCAAACAAGGTGGAAGACGCATTAAGTCGACAAGACCATGCTAGCTTATCCATGATGAGGACCACAAAAGATCCAATATTTATGGATTTACAAAGGATAGATCTTGGAATTAAAATGGAAGGGGGAAAATCTTATCTTTCTCAAATGAATGTTCAACCATCTATGCATGTGAAGATTAAAGAGGCACAAAATGAAGATTCAAAGTCACAAAAGAAGGTGAAAAATGTTCCTGAATTCAACCTTGATTGTGATGGTATATCAAGGTTCAAGAATCGGTTTTGTGTTCCTCCAATCACAGAATTAAAGAAGGATATATTGGATGATGCTCATAGTTCTTCATTCTCTATTCATCTTGGAAGCATGAAGATGTATAGGTACCTAAAAGGGAACATCTGGAGGGATGGAATGAAAGGAGATGTTGTTGAATATGTCTCTCGATACTTGGTTTGTCAGCAAGTTAAAGCTGAGAGATAGAACTCTAAGGGGATGTTACAACCATTACCCATACCTGAATGGAAATGGGAAAACACTACTATGAACATTGTCACTAGATTTCCTAAAACATCCAAAGGCAATAATGCTGTTTGGGTCATAGTTGATCATCTTACGAAGTCATAACACTTCATTGCTATTAGGGGAGATTTCTCTCTGTATCAGCTTGCCAGGATATATATTAAAAAACTGGTAAGATTGCATGGAGTAACACATTCTATTATATCTGATCGGGATCCGAGGTTTACCTTGAAGTTCTGGCGAAGTCTTCACCATACTCTAGATACATAGTTGAGTTTCAGCACTAATTATCATCCCAAGACAGACGGTCAGTCAAATAGAACAATTCAAACTCTAGATGATATGTTAAGATCTTTCTCTAGGGATTTCAAAGGTGGTTGGGATCATCACCTACCTTTGGTGGAGTTTTCTTATAATAATAGCTTTCACTCCAGCATTCATATGGATCTTTATGAAGCTCTCTATAGAATGAAATGTCGAACTCCAACTTGCTGGGATGAAGTTGGGGAAAGAAAAATATTAGGACATGACCTTGTTGATGAGATGGTGGAAAAGGTCAGATCTATACAACAACACATAAAAGCATCTCATAGACGACAAAAAAGTTATGCCGATAACCGAATAAAAGTCCTAGAGTTGGAAGTCAGAGATAAAGTGTTCTTACGAATATCTCCTTAGAAGAGAGTAATGAGATTTGGAATGAAGGGAAAGTTGAGCCCTATGTATATCAGTCCTATAAAAATACTGGATCGTGTTGGGAAGGTATCTTACCAATTGGCGCTTCCACAATATCACTCTCAAGCTCACGATGTGTTACTTGTATCTCTCCTGAGAAAGTACATACCCGATCCTTCACATGTACTCACCTCAAAAGTTGTACCGCTGGAGAAAGATCTTTCTTATGAAGAACAGCCGATAGAGATTCTGGATCATAGAAAAAACGTTCTATAGAACAAGTCCAATTGGTTAGTGAATGTTTTATAGAGGAACCACCTATTATAAGAAGCTACATGTGAGCTTGATGATATGATGTGTGTGAGGTGTCCTCATCTGTTTGTTACGAAGTGATGAATTTGAAGGGATAAATTCATTTTAAGGGGGATAGAATGTAACACCCTAATATTTTATGACAAGTATATTTTTTATGTCTTCTGATATATGAAACATCAAAGGAATCTTTCACGACACAAAACACTAGCTTGGCTTGCATTACACGCAATCACGACCTTCCTCGATTGCGTGTGTAGTACGCAATACCGAGTTCTACTAAACAACGATATATTATTATAATATAATAAACTAGGTGTTATGAATAGTATTAACAGAATTTTAAATTTTATAACATTATTATTCATCTTACATATTTTCTAGAACAGTTTATGAGAAAAAAATATATTTTTCAGGTAAAATAAGTATTTTTAAAAAAATGCAGTTTTTCCCCTTTTTGATGGCGCACCCACATTTAATCTACATTTTGACATTTTTATAAGTTCAATTTGAAAAAATATAATTCTTCTATTGAATCATGATATAAAAATTTACTTTGGATAAATGTTTAATATTATTCTGATAACTTTCATATTTTAATGAATAGTAAAAACATTCTATATTTTAATTAAAAACAAATTTCTTCATCCCAATAATTTATATGGTTAAATTATAATATTGAATGGTTTTAAATAATAAATAGAATATATTTTTACAATTTAATATAATGTATGTCATTATCATTAATCTAACATTTAATTAATTGGTAAAAACATTTCAATCTTTGGCAATATTTTAACTTTTAAAATCCCGTTTGCTTAACAACAGGATTAATATTAAATTAATTACTACAACTTATTTATTTTGAATTTTGAAAAATTGATTCCATATTTGGATTTAGTTGGTCCAAATTATGTTAATAGGTTACTTTTATTTTTTTGAGATTATGAATAGTAACCACGGTAATTTTTATTTACTACAGTTAAAGGTAAATCAGTTAATTAAGGGTAAATATAAGATTTTAAAATTACGGTAACACTTGACGAAGTCCTATTGGATGAATAAATGTCGACCCATATCACATAAGGGTTGGAATGGATTCATTTCATGGACTTTTGACCACTAAATGTTATAATTGTTATTAAAACCAAATAAAGTGACAACATGTCACTCTCTTAAATCTTATAAGTATAATAATTTTAATTTAGTAATAAACTTAATGAAACTTACAACATGAATATTATCCAGAATTATAATATAATTATCAACATAATATGTATTTATTTATAATTTTTTGTTATTAAATAATTGCCATTAATTATGACACAATAGTGATGTTGAAATTATTTTATTGATTGAAATATCAAATAAATGATATTAAAAGTATTAAAATAAATATTATATGTACTACTTAATGTGATCCATTAATTTTCTAGACAACACTAACATGTTATGAAAATATAAAATATTTTAGTTCGAACATATCTTCTGTATATATTTTATTTAAACTCAAATAAATGAATAGTGTCAAAATTGACAATATTGTTAGTTTATAGAAATTATATATTATAAAATTATTGAAATATCACAAAATTATATAAAAATTGTCAATTAAAATATATACGGTCTTAAATTTAATAAAGTATACAATTATGGATAATTCACAAAATATAATTCATTATTTATAATGATTTAAAATTTATACTATTATTACCGCAAATAAAATTAAATAGATTATATAAGGATAAATCATGTTGATAATTCTTAAAATAAATTCCCAACTTATCTATATTTTATTGGCTGATAAGATTAAAACCATATCTCATCTAAGCTTCGGATTTGAGTCATTTTAGGAAGTTTTTAAGTGGGTATGGAATTTATTATAAATTAATTTTTCTTATAATTTCAAAGGTGCCCCCACTCCTCCCTTATAAAAGGTCACCTCTTCCATCTCCTACTCACACCACATTGAGCCTTAAAGCTCGTCCAACCCCTACCAATTTCTCTTCTCCACTTCCATAGAAACATCCTAGAGGTCCTGGTCTTCTTCAAAGACCAATCATAGTGCCCTAAGAGGAGATTTCAAATAGGCGTGTCGAAGAAGAGGTAATATATGTTACCAATTATTTCAAATTTATTTCTTCTTATACTTATTATTATTTTGTTTTATCATTATCAAGTAAAAAAATATGTATCACTCATATAAGGATATGTTATTATAAATACGAAACAACCCTATTTCACCTTCTATCCATCCTACGGAAAATGAAATCACCACGCGTGTGTACGTACGGAATACCGTCTCCACGTCGTGGTGTAATCTTTTTTACTCCACCACTATACATGGATGGTCATAATGGTGAAAAGAATTACTATATATGATTATTGTAATGTGATATTGATTCTGAAATAGTATACTTACAGTGAAATATAATTCCACGATCATGAGAACGACATAATCGCTCGTGCGTACGTAAGGCCTGCCATCTCCACGATGTGATGCGACTCGTTCTACATGATCTTCATTGACTAATGATTATATAAATGAATTTAATGCGTAAATATGATATATATTACACCAATAAAATTCTGGAAATAAGGTGTCTATAACCTAAAAAAAATAATATGAATTTATTCGACAAAACACACATAAGAACATAAAGGAATAAACACTCGAATAACAAGTAACAATGAAATATTACTAATAAGAAGCTAATAATATGACCAAATATGATATCATAACAGTTAGTATGTTTTTTTAATAAGTCAATGACATTATTTAAATCATTATATAGGAATTTTGGACACGTACAAAGCATATCGGACCTAAGGTAAGGGAAAATCTCGCAATCTCATTTTTATCCGAAATTGTTTATACTTTAGAATTTACTGGGGAATATTTATCATCCATATCCATGTTTCCTCAATATGTAATATTATTTCAATTCTCCTACAATTGTTTAAATCCAATTTTACCATTTGGTAAGTTTTTAGTAAAAGATATGAATGGAATCTTCTGTCATTTTTCGTAAGAGGTGCTTTTTGACTTTTCCAGCCAAAGTACGAGGAGAATGGTTTTTTAACTTATACGTCATGAATGTATTTTTAGAACATTATTTCCATGAAGCTTCTTTTACAAGTTTTCATGTTTATTTTTAGTCAACTTCTTTTGCATTAAAATTATATGACATTTTATGAAAAGAAAATTTTTTTGAAGTAGAAAGTATATTTTCCTCAATAATGAAGTTCAGGTGTTTTATCAATATTATTTTCCATCTAAGATAACATAGGGTTCTATTTCTATACCTATTTTTTCATTTATTTGATTATGTTTTGATGGAATTAATTTTATGATGTCCTTTTACCTTATATGGATTATGTTTTGATGGCATGATGTTTACGAGTCCCTTTTTTATTACATGGGTTATGCTATGATGTATGATTTATGATTTTGTGGCACACATAATAATGGTTTCATTATTAGATTGGTGGGACCTATATCACCATCCAAGGCATTGGGTAATGATTTATATCTCATGAGATGGACATGGCCGGAACAACAAGTTAATCCAGTTCAGTGATACAGTACTGGAACGAGGAGTGAACTCTTCCTCGTAATGGAATTTTTAATGCTATGATAGTCTTGGTAATGAGTCTTGACTAAAATGAAATTATTTTCTATGATTATGTGTGTATTCCAAAAAGTTTCATGATTTATTTTATGATTTTTGGGATTAAATTTCACCACTATGATTTATCCCATGTTATGATATTATGATCTCTTTTGCAGGTTAAGATATTCAAAATGTTATGTTCTTATTAATATGATATGATTGATATTTCTTTTGTTTACCCTTACTGAGCATTTTTGCTCACCATTTTGAATGTTTTCTTTTCCCCAGGTCAACAACAAGGGTATTAAGTAGGATATTCCAACAAGGTAGTCTAGATATGATGAAATCAATGGGAGACAAAATAGATGATTTATGAACCAATTTTTTATGTTTCCCAGTTTCTAAAGACACTATACCTATATGGTCCTTTCATGGTTTTGTTATATGTTGTGATAAGTGTGCTTCAATTTTGATGTAATAACAATGTATGAAAAGTATGGGTTGTTATAACTCCTTCCTCTATGGCATTGATGTATGGGTTTTTCAGGCTAGGCCAGCCATAATCTAGTTCTAGGGGCTCCCAATAATGGATCCCATAAGGCCGCATCAGTGTTTCCAATTGACCCCAGAGGCTGAGGAGTTGGTGATCTATGCACCTTTACCACCATCCTCATCCAGATTAACCTGACAATGACATCGGGCACATGCCGGGAAGGATTCCTTCAAAAGAGCGTCACTATCAATGGATACTGTGGACCATGACACCACTAATTCATACCATCATACCTCTATTCATGCTGAGAAGGGGTAGTTATACGCTCAGCTATGATCAAGGTCCCAACCTTGTCATAGGCAGACTGTCCGGCCTCTCATGGTCGCTGATGCAGGTGGCATCCATCATGGGCCAACCTGCGGTAATGACATCCAGAACAGAGGTACTCTATATAGCATAACCAATGAAAGTGATGACCCTCTCCACTATCAAGCTCAACATGGAGGTCCTCCCCATTCCACTTTCAATTCAAATGACGGTCCTCCATAGTGCATTTAAACTCATCACATAAGCCTCATTTTCACCCATGACCTCGGGTATGGGGCCATTCCTCATGAAACAAGTCATTGGTGTGATGATTATATACATTTGGTCTACCATTATTGTGTGTGTCTTTCCCATGTCCATATAGAACCAATGATGGTCCTCCTCATCCTAGAAATCATAGAAGTAAAGGTTTCACTCGCTTCATGGATACGCAACATAGAGGTCCTACACGTGTTCTGCTCGACCTGTACATGGACCCTCCGCACAATTATGCTACCAAAATAAATATGCATGGAGGCCCAAAAAATGAACCCATATGTTCATACCATAGGTCATACCCAATCCATCATTTCCTATGTAGATTCTAAATGAGCATTATCTAGAGGAAACATAGGTCCTCCCTGTGTTCCCATTGACATCCTTCCAAATTCTCCTCACAACCAAGCTCACCTAGTTGGATGTCTTCTCTACCATTTTATAAATTCAAGAAAATAGTCCACCTAGTGCTAATAATCTACCCTCTCCCAAAGATCCATCTAGAGGTAGGATGAAGGGTCACTGATTCTATAAAATGATAATGAAGAAGAGTGAGACTCCGATTAGGCCCGTATACTTCTAGGATTCTGAGGCAGAGTGTGACTCAGCAATATAACCCTCACCTAGATCCTCTATGTCGAGGGATGGGTTAGTAACACAACGTAACTTCTTAAACCTTCCAGAATATAAGGTCCACCAGATTACCACCTCTTTCTTATGACACAACTATGAGGAGGATGATTTGGCCCCGTCCGAGGGTCTGGCTGTGCAATATTCCCTATACTAAATAGGGACATTATTACCACAACTAGATATCATAGAAGGTTTTTATGGGGACCAGTAAAGGATGAACAACAGCATAACCACCATAAGTGACCATATCCCCTCCACCAAAATCCTTTCTTATTCGCCCATCTTACTGAGATATAGATGATTAGTCGTCACATTAATCACATGACACCCCGAGATGTGGTAGTTTTTCTTCCCATTCGTTGTATTTTCTAGTGTCCAGTCTACTGTCTCATCAGTTTTCTCTAGTACCACTACGGGTCCCCAAAAATCCCCCAGTTGATGATTGGGGGAACCAAGGGCCATATCCCGAGTCTGTTCCAAGTAGATTTTGTGACATCCTTATAGTGGATTGTTTCCATGAAATGTCATGTCCAATCACAACTGCAAACATCAATGTGCAGGAATCGCCTACCTCGAAAGAAGTCACATTCTATCACTAACCCCAATGGGTGACACGATTCTATCTCCATTATTAGTGAGTTGATTACCCCAAAAGTCAGACACACATTGAGAACATTGGACATTAATGCAGTATGGTCAATATGGTTGCACTCCCTGTTTCCCAGCGCCTTGAGTCAACTGGTCGCCACCAAACCCTCCAGGAATGATTCATTTAGAGTTGTAAAGTGCACCAAAGAATTATCTAGGAGTAATCCCCCCAAGTTTATGTCTATGGTTGGGGGAATTATCCTACCCTACATTATAGTTATATCTGGAACCAATGAATGTTTCCAAACTATATTAAGGATATGCCTCCAGGTAGAGTCGCAATTAACATGGCTATTCTGTCAGAGGGGAAGAATAAGATAGATCCCCCAAGTAAAAACATTCTCTCTAGGGGAGTGCCAATACTATTACATCCATGTGGAAGGGTTCCTCAACAACAGAGAAATATACTGGGTCTTGCCATATCAATCATGTATTTGGTCCTCATCCATAATCTTAATAAGGATAATGAGAACCATGGTGATGTTAGACCCTTTGACCCATCTGTATTAATTCAGAAGAAAGAAGGTGATCCCAGAAAATTGGTGTTTCACCAACTGCTCATGAAGCATAAAAATATGGTTGATTACATCTCTACTGAATGTTACACATAGCGGAGGCCAAACTATGGTGATCCTCGGCTAGGGAAACAGGAATAGGTATAACTTCCACCCAGTGAGTTTCCCATTGGATTCCTTGACCATCATTCCATCATAGATAGGAAAGAGGAAAAGTCATATGGAAAGAGAGTGAATTATGTGTCAATAAATCCACCTTAGTGGCATGAAAATACATGGGACCCTACTGAGGTTCCCCCAGCTTCTATACATGTCATCTCACCAGCCACTCCACTAGCCAACTGGCCAAATTATCATTTTGAAGAACCTTACAATTAATTGGTGGTCAGGGATACTCGTCAAGATAGAAAACCTTGCCTAAATGATCTGATGGGGGAACTCAGTTCTCACTTTGAGGCATTGGAAACACAATTGGTGGAAGTACTTCTTGATGTAAAGCCATATCAGGCGTGGGTGGATTATATGCAAGCACCACTTTGTTTCAGTAACCTCATTTTTCACCCTTAAAAGAGATGGGGAACCTACAAAAGTATTTGTCTCACATCATCTCAATGGGTGGACCCAGTCTTGAAAATCTAGCACAGAAAGAGGCCACAAAACTATCGTTTTTCATTAAAAATATTTGATGGGCCTGTGTTTTTCTGGTACAACCAGCTCCCCGTTAGGTCAGTCTCCAGCTAGGAAGGTCCCCATAAACAGTTTCTTTACCAGTTCATCTCTACCAGTTGAAAGAATATTATTTAGACCACTTCATGTGCATACAGAGGACTGAAAGGTCATCATAGACATAGTTTCATAGTAGAAATTCCACCACATACTCCATGAATATGTTGCTGACTTAGCAACAGTTGCAGAAAATGAGTGTGAGGAATGACAAGACCGAATGAGTCCCATCTATTATTAAAATTAATTTCCTCGGGGGATTATGAGACATCTCTAATATGGCCCATAAATTAGGAGAATCCTTATAGCAGGCCAAGCAAGAATGTCTATTTCCTCCTACTCATCCCTTTAGAAGGGCCACTATAGAAGAGCCCACCATAGTGGCACAAGTAAATTCCCCTAGGAAACTAGAGTTATTACCATTGGAGCCACCTACAAATCATCGTAGGGGCCATCCACCATATTCATTGCCTTGGGTCCAACACCTCCAACCTCAGAATCGACAAGCACCCCCACAAAACATGTCATCACCACCCAGGCGAGATAAACATGCTCCACCACCTTGATAAGATCCTCTCACCCCTCATCAAGGATAGGATTCTAGAGCCCCTTTCTATATAAGAGAAACCATACACACTCATTCAATTATGATCAGGTCCTCATTTATTTTTTAATCTCCTTGGAACATGGAATTCTATGTTGTCTTGAAGGCAGGAGGCCCGAAGAGGCAGATATCACTAATTGCCCCAATTGCTACATCAATCACCAGATCACGGGGAACACCCTCAAAGAGTTATATGTGTTTAAAGTCTGGATTCAAAACAAGTTTGATAACATCATAATTAGGTTAATCCTAACCCCAGTAAAAGTGGCATGTGTATTTGTGATGCCATATTGTAGTAGTGACAAAAATTGTTAGTGGCATCAGGTCCTTAACAACAGGTCCCATAAGTATGATGACTGGATGGTGGGTAAGACAATCACCCATTCCTATGATATTGTCTATGAACATCAAAATTGAGCTTATCCTTCCTGAAATTACACTTCAAAAATAGTCCATACATCTAGTTTAACCACTCAATCATCCTCTCCCCAGAATTGTAGTCATTAGTAACGCATGAAAAAACAAATTCCCTCACTAATGACATAGTCATCGCATAATCTCAGAGACTTCATGCCTTTGGAGATTAAAATTTCCCCTAGAATCGGTCTAATAGTGGATTACTCTTCAACTGACGACCAAAGGTAAGCATCTGTTAACATCATGGAGCTAGTAAACAATTAAATGATTTATAAGGGTGAAGACACCCAAATGGAACCTTTCTAAGATTCTTGTCGTCATTAGCATCGATGTGGATGTGTTTATCTTGACCATTGGTGTGCCGCTGTCATTACTTCCATATAGGATGTACATTATACTAAAAATAGATAGTAGGCCTAGCTTAGAGCTCCACATGTGCAGCCTCCTCATCCGGTGTCATTTGGTCTACCTTCACCACAATTTTTGTTACATCATCAAATTGAGAAACCTCGACGATGACGTGATCATCCACACACTATTACGGATCGACCTCAATTATTTGACCCACATCCAGTTAGCCACCGATTTATCTAGAAGGGTCCATCACCCCCCTACCGCAGAACAATCTCCTATGTGTATTAGTTCACAATTGTTACAGAAGTATGCTATTTTTAAAAATCACTCCAGAATTCATGTGAGGCACTCTATCCTCGAGTCCATTCTATTTTTATTGGATATGCATGAAACCCGCAACAAATAATTACGAAACCTTTTCATATTTGAGAAAAATGTATAAGATAAAGAATTCGTCCATGCTGAGGTCATCGAGAATGGTGAATGTGAGGCCATTATGTATTTTTTAGAGAATCTAAAGGATATCACATACTAGCAGTAAATGTATATCGTAGTCCACTTCAATGGAATGGTGATTCATCACTGTATTATCAACACATGCTCTTGGATTAACCAATTCCTGACATGGGAAATTTGTAAGATGGGGAAATCTGAGGATAACCTGAGTCCCTATGAACTGATGATTCCGGGTCATTACAGGACGTAATAGTCACTGGTCAGCCAGATCTGCATGAAGACCTAGTTCGGTGGTCTGGTAACTGGAACTGAGTTTATGGTAGTCACCCAAGACACCACCAATAATTCATTAATGGTTAGTCCATGGCTTCCACTGCATGTGGATGTCCCTTAATCATATAACAAGTGCCTTATGTACTACCATAATTGTTGATTGGCTGTACTCCAAGATAATGCATATCCCATTGGCTTTTTTTATCCTTCTACTTAGATTTTGATTATTACAAGATTAAGGAAAAGCAGGTTCAAGATAACGTGGTTGAACATTATAAAATTGCGACTGAACGGTGGACATATATAGATAGTACCTACATCTTTCTGATAGATAGATTGTAGTCTACGACCCTGAATATGGGACAATACATCATTGATTATTGATTTTTTGGGAGCATATTCTTTTGTATAATCCAAATAGGAAGGTCACCTCATATTCCTACATGATTTAGGCTCGGGTGACCCTAGAGCCCCATACCCCATAAGGTATCTGGATGTCCGCCCCATGAAAAGTGAAATATGTCATACATGCTTGTTTTTATAGGATTTGATAATTTGTCTCAACATAATGCATCATTATTTCATCGAAGTAATCAAGAGAGGCCCCTTGGTCTGAAGACATAATGTTATTAGATTGATGACTTTCATCAATATGGTTTTGACAACATAAGAGTCCCGCAATGTATTGTCCACCGCCGCTTAGGTGGGAACCAGCTTCCCTTCAAGACCTGTCGACCTGGACGAATTGGCTCTCATCGATGATCCGTCATATATATGTGAGGAAACAGATTTGTAAGTTGAACCTCCCTCATTTGAATAGGTAATCTCTTCCACGTATGATGAATTGTTACAAGAAACCCCTGGTTGAGAGATAGATTTGAAACCCACATTGATAAGTTCCACTATGTTTTTCAAAAAGATATATCAGTATGAGGATATCCTAAAGCAACATGGTGATTTATTTTCCTTGTTTTATGACTATATTACAGGACTAGATCCTCATTTCATTGTGCACCACCTCGGCCTACTAAAAAATCATCATGGGTTCAAATAGATTCATAGGAAGATGCACTATTCACATGATGACATGGTTGAGGACAATGTTGATAAGATCATTAGAACCCATTTCATCATGGTGGTATAGTTCCCCAAATGGTTGGAAAACATTGAGTCTATCAGTAAAAAGAACAGTCAGATCAGAGTCTACATTGAATTCTTGGATCACAGCCATCACTCTCTGATGGATGAATTTCTCCATACTATGACAGAACTATTTATTCACTCCAAAGTAGTGTGCTAGGTCCTCTTAATCATGTACGGGTATTTTGGGTATAAAATGACCTGAATGGCCCCCGAGGATGAAGATTATATACCCTTAAAGGCACCAGAAGGGACTTCTTTTATCTAGTAATCCCCTTCGCTCTAATAAATTTCAGATCCCCAAATCCGTCTGCCATCCACCGAATATTTAATCCAATCCTTTTTACATTGGTGGAATGGCACATGGAATATCTGGTGGTCAAATATCTCCAGCTTCATAACCATCTCAATGATCATCAGAATGTGTTCAGCGTCCTCTATTCTCACCTCTTGAAGATGAACAAATTGTTTTGGGCCTTTTGGTGTCACCTTTGAAATATTTTTCGACATCATTATAAGATATTGGTTCATCGAGAATGATCTAGAGAATGTTAATTCCATCAGTTAGATGTCTCCTATGAGAATCATTCGGGAACATTGAGGATTTCACAACCATTAGGAATGTATACGCCGATTCATTACGAATTTTTCAAGAAAGTGCTGGCCCCTTTTTCAACTAATGGAAAAAGGAACTATCTATTAGTTGGACCTAGAATTCTAGATTGATTTCAAAGAAATCAATAAGTATATGCTGCTTACCCATGTCATGATTCATCCTCTCTCCAAAATGCTACGGGCCTATTATGTGACCACCCTGGACAAATCTATCAGTTCCCTTCTCAGCTAGAAGATCTATGAGGGAATAGAGAACATTTTATAATATCTCAGCTCCATGCTCCTCGATACGGAGACAAGATACTCAACTATCGAGAAGAGCTACCTTGCTCTGATATTAGTAGTACAGAAAATGATACATTACATGTAGTAACATACGGTACATTTTGTTTCACTAGTGGATCCGATGAAGTACATCCAGAACATCCCCATGTCGACAGGTCGTCCTGCATGTTGGGTTGTCGTTATTGAAAAATTTGACATCCAGTTTTTTCCTTAGAAGGGTATTACGAGACAAGAATAGGATTACATACATTCTGCCAATCTAGCTCCAACAGACCAGCATATTTACCATAAATTTCCCAATGAGGCAATCCTCTTGGTAGACGAAGCCATTCACTATTGGAAAATATAATTTGACGGTGTTTCCCAAATCCCAATCGGCAAAAGACATGATGAACTTGGACTCAACAGAGTGGGCTTGGTTATAGTCATCATCAATCCAGCACAAACGGTTCTTCCATATTCCATCATGTTATCATAGGGTTTCACTAACAATAAGGAATAGTTTCATTCTCTTATCACTGGCCTTGAGATAGACCATTTGATTATCGTTCCCCACTTACATGTTAAAGGGAACTCCAAACTAGTCATCAAGAATATTAAAGGTGACTATGTCGTCAGAAATCTAGAGCTCTTAAAACTGTTGGAATGAACCCTCCAACTGCTGGTCCAATTCCCATATATGGCCGAAGTTACCCCTATCCCTCGATCCTAGAATGGTTGAGCTGACACCTTGGCTAGCTTACTTTTATCTCTTGTGAAGCCGGATCATTATTATTTTATTATCCATGTGGCACACCAAAGAGTCATTTCTAATTCCACTCTGAACATTGATGATAGCCCACAGTTAAGGCGCATTAATGTCGACGCCACTATTTGAGGACCCCTATGCCCCCTATTGTAGTGCTCAATGTGACTCTTTACTGGAGGACCCCCTTTACAGAGTACCTCTATCATGACAGTCTCCCGGCGGATCAGGCTGAGAGTGAGGGAATCTGATGACGCAAATTTTTTTTACCCTATAGATTTGTCTCATTCTTGAGTGAATCCTCTAAAAGAACTAGTTTTTTTTGTGTTCTACTAAATTGCATTCAAAGAGGTGATATTTCTTCGGTCATGTAGGAGGTTCATGCCATTTTCTACGAGGCTCATTTGATTGGGCCAATGCTATCTCAGCCGATCCGAATGTTGTGATATTTGTTTCCTCCATGATCTGTGACTGCATCTTGTTTTCCAATAGTTTGCATGTGTACCGTGTTCATGCATACTTTTTTCATTGGTCTCCGGAGCCTCTAAACACTAACATGTATAAATGGGACTTTGGGAATGGGGACTCGATGTCGTGGGACCATATTCACCAGTGACATCTTTCTAGTGCTCGTTCATCCTGGTCGTTACAGATTTATTTTCTATGTGGGCAGATTCGTTTTCGATAAAGAATGACAAGGCCCATTCTATCGTTGAATTTGTGATATCCTACAACATGTATCAATTCAGGGACCCTTATGACATCTCTCTGATAACAATACCGACTTCTGGTCAACCGAGTTGAACAAATTGTACACAATGTAAGACAATCATTCTAACAATACCTCCCACTATCACGCATAATAAAAGGGATGATTGAGGAAATCAACAGAAGCCTCTCTAAAATCCTGCAGATAATGGTTGGTTGAAACAATAATAGTTGGCCAGAGAAACTCTCAGATGCCATCTAGGTCTATTGGAAAATGACTCGCTATTCCACAAAGGTGAGGTCATATTTCACTAGAGTATGGAATGGATACAATCCAGCCCATTGAGATTCAATTTTGTTCATTAATAACAAATGTATATTATTATAAAACACCAGATAATATAGCTGAAAGCCATCTTTCTTAATTGGAAGTGCTCAATGAAAGCTGACTTTATGCCTGACACAATCATGAAAGGCATCAGAACAAGATAACTATTGGTTTCAAAAAAATTCTATTCTCTAATATTTCATGCATGGTGGCCTGGTGTGGTCCCTAAGAACACCAATAATACTGAGTAGGATACCACCCAAGATGGTTCCCAAATGGGAAGAACCACAAATAATTCACAAGGTATACCCTAATGATGCATAATCCTTGGTTACCATGGATTTATAGCGTATAAAACCTCCCAAAAATTCCAAATTCCTCACGAATTACTTTTCATGAGTCTTTGATAGTCATACATGTCCTTAAACTATTACATCTGGCATGACATTATACTTCTATTTCATCACAAATAACAGTAAACTGCAAACGAGTCCAAGCTCGATGACCATATATGGGGATATATAATGTACTGCCTGACATAAAACTCTTCCATCTTCTCCACATGATGTAAAAATAGGTTATTTGTCCGGACATGAAAACATAAAACTACTAAGCATTCATCCTAAATTCAGGATGTTAAACAGTTTGGAATGTTCAAGAACTATGTCTATCATGATTCCCATCCTCATGGGATACATAGGAATTCTAGGTTGCCTCGTCTTGATTCCAGCCCCAAAACTCATCTCTTTGACTATCCCCCTTTGTTGTAGTTTCCTTGGATGATACCACATCGTGTAGTGCATACTTTCTTCGCCCCACTCATGTCGAGATTACGATAATCATACCATGTGCCCCTCCCCATTCATCTATCTTCCCACATCCTCCCACATGATGTTAAACTGAATAGAACATTCAGAACAATGTATGTATTGATTCCCATCATCATGGGAAATGTAGGAACACCCAAAAAAATTTCCTGTAGGCGAAGCCCCAATCATTAGATTCTCCCCTTGGGTAGAAAAACGTGGTGTAGTGAATGATTTTTCCCTCATTCACATCATGTCCATCATGACCACACCATGTATCCCTGTCCCTTGAGATCTCCACCACTTTCTACATCCTGCAGGACATTAAATTGAACAGTTGGTCTGAGAACTAAGACATTAAACTAAGAGAACATTCTTCTTCCCCGAAATACGTTAAATTTAGGAATATCTAGGACTTCCCATCAAAGATTACTATGGCTTTTTGGACCCCTGTAACAAGTTCCCATTTAGGATAGTACTGTGTGGTATGATATTGTGTTCTCATTCATGTAGAGTAACTCAATGTGTCATACATATCCATCATTGAGATACCTTTACCTTATTTGTATCCCTACCGCATGACACAAAACTGTACAACATCCTCTAGAATCGTGTATGGATTGATTCCAATACTTATGGGATATGTAGGGAAGACCAAACATTTATCATTCCTGTCCAACCCCATTTATTATAAAATTATTTATCATTTTACATCATTTCCATGAGTTCTTCCAGGTGAGGGGCATGTGGTGTTGAATGGGATTATGTCCTCATTTTCATCAGGTTTGTAACAACAACACCACACACATCATTCATCATAGAGTGGTATATAACCATGTTCTACACTCCTATTTTTTGAGTCATATTCTCTTGAAATAGTCCCCTTGGCCCTTTTTGGATGTTCACCAATGTATCGAGGTTCACTCATGGTCATCACCTGGAGTGTTGAATATTTTTTGGACATGTTATCTCCCATCCTCAGGCTTTATGATTCCTTTAATTTGGGAATTCATCATCTTTAAAATCCAAAAGGGCCATCAACTTGTACAGATAATCAGCCTAAGGTCTCTCATATCATATCGGGTCAAAATCCACGAAGACCTCAAACGACAAATTGATGCATGCCCCACATTGAAAATTTGGTCATTGGTTTTCATTTTTTTGTTGTTCCCATTTTTGGTCACCTCATATAGATGTTGTGTTTCGAACATGGTCAATAGTTATCATGCACGGTCACATAATCCCATTCATGCGTTAAAAATTTGTTATGTGAATCACATCTTATTCCACTCAATCATGTCCAAGTGAAATTTATACAGTCTTGGTACCATTCCTTAGTATTCATTTTTACATTAAGTGGAAAAATCCATAATGATGCGTCATTCGGGGCCCCACACCAATTTCTACTATGAAATTATTCTAGGTGTTTCAAAGACTATATCCACCCTTGATTCCAACATTGATCATTCCTCATGTAGGCTTAGGTATTCAGTTTAGGTTTCCACCCTTTTGGATGAGTCCCACTTCTCTATGGTCCAAGCTCTTAGACCTTAAATTGATATCTTCATATGTCATTTCCAAAATCATTAACAATTGCATACTATCAAAACTATGCATATCTTTATTCCCATCCTCATGGGATATGTAGGAATGCTTGGGTATTTTGTCATTGGGTCTAGCTCAGGTGCTACTAATTACCTCTTCTTTTTGTCCTTTTGGTCCTAACCTTCATAGGATTATGTGGTGTGGCGTGCATGGGATTATGTACTCTCTCACACCGGGGTTTCAATGGTCGTATGACATACACACCTTTTAAGATCCATTATCTCATTACACTCATCATGGATGACGTTAAATATTACTCTTATAACTATTTATGACTTGATTCCCATCGTCATGGGATACAAATTAACAAATAGAATTTTCGTCTTCAAGTTGAGCCCCATATTCGTAGAAAATATTTAGTGCCACGACATTGGGTATCTTCCCTTTATTTATGCATGGTGTGGAAAGAGATTATGTTCCCATTCACGTTGAGTAGGATTCATAATGCAACGCAGATTCCATTTAAAACCTTGTTTTATTTGTATGTATCCAAGCCCTATGAAATTAAACTATGATGCCCGGTCCCACATGACATTAAAATTTTCTGTCTTTATAGTATGGAGTTAAAATTCATTGATTGATCCTATAATACAACCCTAATCTAAGACATTATCGACCTGGTCACATTACAAAAAATGGAGCTGAATTTTGAGGTCCTCATTCGATGGGATATAATGTTTGTTATTGGTTAACCACCATACAATTTATAAATTATTGGCTTGATTCTAATAGTGATTCCTGGACTCTCCATCCTATGATTATTTCTTCATAACAAAAACGCACATCCATACTAAAGAACAAACAATATATATCAAATGACTCTTCCCATAGTGTGTGGGCTCGATCCAAATGACAGTCTTTCTTCTAGCATTGTTACTCTACAATGCCACTCTAGAACTACGTATAGATTAATCCCCATCATAATGGGGTACATAGAAATGTCTGTGCACTTTGCCTCAGTCCCAACCAAACTTTCCTTTTTGGTCCCATGACCCAAAACCTCCATAAGGAACACATGATGAGATATGAACACCTACCACCCTCATTCATGTCAGGTTTTGAAATTACCACTAAACATGTATCCCTACATCCATTATATCTATGGTTTGAGCTCTAAGACCTTCAAACTAAGATCATGCCATCCTTTTCATTGGGAATAAATCCAAACAACATTATCTAGATGTACTGTAGCTTGATTCCCATATTTATGGGATATGTAGCAATGCCTAGACATTCTGTCTGCAGATCTAGCCCTAAGATCTTATATCCTGCACCCATTTTTACAGCCCCTTGGCCTGAACTCCTTTAGAATAATGTGGTGTGGTGATAACCTCTTGGATTATAATTCACGACATGTTTTGCAACTACCACATATTGTTTCTTCCTTGTCTCTCCACATATTGGCCCGAGATCCATGAACCTAATCTAAGATCTTCTTATGGTATGTACACATCAGATACGACTACTTCACAATCATGTGACAATTTCCTTAAAACAGGTCCCCGCGTAATATTATACAATACAACCATAGGCTATGAGCATGAGACCCTAGGACCCTTGCCCTTGGAAAGGGATTCGAATCATCATAACTGATATGTCTGGTTATCATACTCAAATGTGTTCTGATAAAGGGCTCAAAGTGTTGAATGATCACATGGATATTCTATCGTTTCATGTCCAAGATTCATAAGAAAATTATTTGGATTCCAAAATTCTACCATGTATTATAGGACGCCCTTTACATCCTGGTCTCATGCCACATTAGCTCACCTACCTTGTGGGAAAATTCCCTTGATGACCTCAGACATCATTTACTACAGGTCCCATGATTTGAACAAGGTCAGTAGTTAATAATAATTTGTTTGTACCCCTTCTAAGTAAACACGATAAATATACAATGTATTGAACATGGTTAGAAATTAACCTCTATCATCATGCCACCATCATTATGATATAGATATTAGGTTCCATTATTCACATCTTTCCAATAATTTATGTTCAAGTGGAATTATAGCACCTGGTTTTACACATCCAAGCATCTGTTTGCATTAATTAGGTGGGTCAATAATATTTTGATATCTTTCACCTAGAATTACACATAGCCTAATATTTTCCTCCCTATCACAAGAAAATATCACCACTAATCATTGATTCCCACATTGATCATGATGCACGCGGGATTAGTGGTATTGGTGGCATGTGTACTGGTGCAGATGAACCACTCATTCCTCTTGTCCTACAAAACGTTAAACTATAATTTGAGTACTACATATGGATTGATTCTCATGCTAATGGGGTGTAATAGAATTCGTGAGAACATACCTTCGAGTCTAGAACTATGTAAAGCAATCCCATGACTATGGACTAAACAATCCCATCAGAAACATGTGGTGTAGTGTGAATCTTACATTCCTCATTCACATCAGGATATGTACCACACCATGTGTTTCCATTCTAGGTAACCATGTCCTTGATGCATGAAATTAAACTACATTTCTACCCCAATAAATATTGTGATACCCAATGTCAACCATGGGATGTTTGAGCTTCATCACTAATGATGATTTTCCCTTCCAATGTAGGTCTCTATCCACGATGTGCACAAGAACAATGATTGGCATGATTCCCATTCTCATGGATTATGTAGAGATGTCTTGGAAATTATTCCTGGGGCCAGCACCATGTCATTTAAAATATGTGCATCGTCTTCACCATGTGACATTTAAACAATGTGTTTTTCATCCTTATTGGTATGAAATAAAAATACATATCATTATAGGTCCTTATAAAAAAGGTCTTGTTTGGAAGTATGTTTGATCTCTGATTAGACTGATTCACCCACTTAATGTGTTTCCACCATGGTGGTGTAATTTCAAGAGTGGTGTGATCTATTCGAACGACCCATCCCTGAACCCTCTTTGCCTTGCATGTACACTATTCATACCCTCATCATATTGAATCCCTTATGAAATCATCTAACAATGTAGACACTAATTATATGTCTTTTCTACAATTCTTGGTTAATGATTTGGATGGATAATGGATGGTATTTTGAGTCCAGAACCATGTTTTGAACATGGTTAGTGGTCGGCCCTCATTTTTATCCCCATTACTGGATAACACAATTGTGATACTAGGTTTCAAACATATTCAGCAGTTATCCTTCATTGTCATCGCACCACCACCATGTTCTGAATTATGTGTATTGTGATTCACACATCAAATTCCCCAATAACTTGAATGATTATAATTACCCTAGTGTTACTCCACTAGTGAGCTATAGAACAGTTTAAAACAGAAACTCTACTATTCTGAGAACATCATTCTCCATTCAGTCCTCCCTCTTTCATCCAGTATGCCAATATTTGTCATTTATACGTAACATTCTTGAATATTGGGCAGCTCTATCATGTTTGGATGAAGTTACAATGTAGCCACCAATTTTTTCTCACTTCAAGATCCCCCACTAGAGATTTTGGAATTATTGATTGTTACTCCACATTTATGGCTGAGATGTGATGGTCAGAATATAAAAGAAATAAAATTATAAGTCTATCTTTGCTATTCAAGATAAGAAAACAAAGAAATAATTTTTTTTAGGATTATCCCAAACATGCCCCTTATGAATCATCACCTTTGATGGATTTATCAAGTGCTCCCACACTCTAGCTTGTAGCCCCAGGACCGTTTTCTACTCCATGAGCTCCCTTTCTTCATTAGCATCTACAGAGTAGAGATCATTTTCTATGATAATAATTCTACATTTATTATTTTGGAACCCATCCATTTGATGATTTTATAGTGATTCTTTGACTATGGATTCAACAAACTAGGCCATCAACCGCTCGATAATCTGGGATTGGTTGGAAAAAAATATGGCTCATTAATTTCCATGTTCTTCAAGTCTCTGAACATCTCGTTCATCATCAAGGATCATCATTATGCTCACAGGTCTATTATATCATTGGGAAATGATGAGAGGTTGGCTTCTCTCCCTCACCTTAAGAGCCATTTAATCCTAGATCAGTGCATGGAGGTGATAAAATCCCACACATCTAGTATATAGAAGGCTAAAAAAGAAGTGAAGTGATCCTATTAATAGCACCCATTTAGCGATTGGATGTTTTAGGAATCGTCGGATACACATCCACTACTTGCGCCACATCAGACAACCTTCCTCGGTTTCTTTACGATAAGAATCATCCATTTCCTCAGGATCATATGGCTGGAATTCAGTTAATGTAGCCAGAGAATTAGTGACAGGGTCTCCCTCTATAATTTCTATCATGGGGATAAGTTTTTCAATATGTGGGTGACATTCCACGCTCATCTTCAATTCAAAAATGTTTCTCCTTCTGACATCAGAACTCACCCCAGTAATGATATTATCTAGGTCCACAACCCCTTTCACACTACGTGTCGGAACCAGCCTAGTTTGAGAAGCATGTTCTGATCGGGTTGGTCCATTTTTCATCTGATTCTCTTCAGATGTTCAATATTCAGCGGCCTTCTGAGACTCCAATATTGTGATTACTATACAATTACTGAATGCATTGATTTGCTAATCTCGCTGATGATAGATATGAGCATATGATAAATGAAACATAAAAGTACTATGTGTTTTCGCCTCCAACATTTTAGTCACTACAAGAGATGCCGTTGTAGGATGTCCTTCATCACATTTCATATAAATAATAGGTGGATGCTCCCCATATTTTTTTATCAGTGCTTCCTCACCCCCCTTGATAGAGATTCCTGACCAGCACGAATATGAATCTTAACATGAGAAAAATAAAATCTAATTAATGATTATGGATAACGAAAAGAGGACTGATTGGGATAATAATTGAGGAATACCTTGAGTTTCTCATCCATTTCCATATTAGATCCAACAATCTCACCACTCTTCCAATGACTCTGTTTGTGGTCGATCCCATTTGTCCGTTCACATCTAAACTCCTCTTCAGCTTCACTAATTTCATCATCTTCTTCTTTTACCTCTTCTTATTATTATTCATTCACCTCTATTTCATCATCACTATCATCATAATTAGAAATAATTAGTTTCGGATCATAATCTATCATGTCGACGATGAATGATCACTTGGTCATCAATTCAAATCACTCCAACTTCTTGTGTATGGTCTGATCGTGTACTATCTTTTGGAAAAGGGCTTAAATTCTCATTCACTATCATAGGGTTAACCTGGTTGTCCACTACACATGAAATGTTGTGTCTCCATAATGTTGAAGTACATTCCTTATTTGCTTCCCTATATGCTCATTGGTCACTTCGTGAGGTTGTTCAAGACACCCTCTCCCACCGGATGATGAGGGAACGATAACACCATTTGACATTCCCGCTGCTAAAGTCCCAACATGTATTGACCCAACTGCATGATTTGTTTTTCCATTCTTTCTCGGCATCACTTTGTCTTCTTTCTCAATGGTCTGGTTCCACACTGGCCACCTTGTGCTTCGAAACATGATTCCAAAGGATCCCTTTCTTATATGCTGCTACCCAATGTTCAAAAAAGATTTTTGAGTTTCCATCATCAAATCTGGTGGGGGTGATGTAATTTTCTTACCATAGCCATAATTTGTAAACAGAAGCCACTCATAATGAATAATGCA
This sequence comes from Viscum album, assembly GCA_963277665.1. Classification (NCBI taxonomy): domain Eukaryota; kingdom Viridiplantae; phylum Streptophyta; class Magnoliopsida; order Santalales; family Viscaceae; genus Viscum; species Viscum album. The sequence continues at coordinate 8,848,336 of OY728129.1, forward strand.
GGGATTCATCTCATCCTGAAAATTTTTATACATCTTAATTGTAATTTTCTAGTGGCATCTAAACTTCTTGAAAAACAATGATGGGCCATAAGGATCATAAAGAATTTTTACATCAACTCAGATCACAAGCCCTGACCTACGAAGCACTGAATGTATACTCTTTTCCCTATTGATCCTTTACAATCATCTATCATCAGGTCAGCTAGGGATCATAATGATCTAAAAGTAAAATTGGTGTGATTTGGGATTTGGATCCTTATCTCTTATTCATTGAGAATCATCAGCATGACCCCATAAATTTACAAACAAGGAAGGTCGCATGCTATTTCCTGGGGGATGAATGACACTTATGAAGGTGTAACCAGTGCAGTGAGCCAAGATCCAACTATGAAGGATTTTTAGAGAACCCTAGATCATCCATGGTGAGCCATGTCTTGAAATAATCCCAAGAATTCAATATTGATGGGCTATCACAAGGACCCCCATGTTAAATCTCTGATTGGATTCCATGATGTCAACGATCACTAATGTATCATTGTGGAATCCCATCCTTTTGTCCCATATAGGTAGAAGCCACACTCTTCTGAATGTTGAATGAAATATGGCATATATTATGTCATGGTCTTGGATTTCGTCCATAATAAATCCATATGATTGATACTCCCCTACCTCTAGGATTCTCCAATATGATTCGCTCTTGCTCATAGGTGTCCTAATTAGACACCATTTTCCTTTCCCAAAAATCATGAAATTCTAGTCAATATTTAGAAATAGTTTATACTACATGGAATATTGTATGACTTTCTGGATTTCCATGACTGCTAGAAACTCCCTGGCCAGCTGTAATAGATTCCATGTCAGGATGGGCTATCTGAGACTTGAGCTGTTTAGCCGGAAGGTCCCCTAATAACAACACCTTCCATATCCATCATTGAGAGGTTGGTATTATTCTTTTGGATGTTCACTACATCAAGGGAATCCCAATGTATGGGCATCAGTAAACGGATTTTTTCCCATATATAATATCTGTGGAACAATGAAATCCACACCTCCTCAAACAACCCGATGTGTCACAGTTATTCAACAAACTGATCGTATTATTGGAATACCCAACATGTTCAGGCACACTCACATGTGAAATTACCTCCAGAACTCATGTCCCAGTCCAATAGCCTACCCCTGGAATAATCAGTGATGCTATGTTGAAAGGTACTTGTGTAATGGTCCGGAGAATCCTATGTGATCGGCTCACTTCCTAAAATGTTTCTGGTCCTTGGATTCAGGACGTAGACAACCATGCGCCAAGATTCCCTAGTATAATGACTATTTTTTGTGATGTTGTATCTGGGATGATATTCCTTTTAGGTCATCAATGACTATGGTTTATCGACATTAAATATATTCATTGATACCTCCTATAAAATATTTAAGTCTATATTAGTATATTTTCAGATAATACTTAATACTTCATGGCCTGGGTCAGCATTCTCAAGAGAGAATGGTTGTCAGATATTATATTCATAGCACAATAGACCTCGTGGTTCACAACCATCTTGGCCATATAAGAGGAATACATATCATATAACGCATTATCACCCTGATAAGAATCCATAATTTTTTTGTAATATCTAAAAAAGGATCCCACACATAAATACTAGTGTATAATGAAAAATATTATAAGTTGGTGTGAAAAAAAAAGTTTGGGTGCGGAAAACGGATGTTATGTGAAATATTTTACCCAATATTAGGGATTTCTGCGAAACAATGATCAGATTCTGTGCAATGGTATGTGAGATTTTATGTGCATGAGACCGCCATATCTTATTGCGCGAGAAATACACATGAAACATGGTACATCCCATGGGGTTTTATAGTTGATAATTGGGTTTTTTACCCATGAAAAATTAAATTGTTCCCCAGATGGGATATTTACCTCATGACACCCCAATAGGGCTATGTGTCTCAGTGTTTTACTCCAAATATGACATCATCGCCTCCTCAAAAATCAGATTCTTATGAGGGCATTTTCAAGACCTCAGTCCACCATTTTAGGAAAACTGAAAGATGATTTCAACAGAGCGAACTGGTCTGTGACGGGACGAAAGGATTCATGGATAATCGGAGGAGTCCACGTAAAGCAGCCCAAACGACATGCATGTTTCTAAACCAAAGATATTTTTTCATGACACCAAGAATTTCATTGTGGCTGACTGATTTGACGTGTTTTTCGCACATGCCAAATTCTGTGTGCTTAATGCTACTCCTAATAACCTATAAATAGAAGGACACCCAGCTCTCTTATGTCCTGATGAATTAGGACCATATATCATGTGATTAATACCACTATTACACATAATAAATATTACATTAAGGTGCTGAATTGTCTACAAAAGGACTCTTAGGGGTCCACCTTCATGATAAACCCTCAGGGAATGACTGTCATTTAGGACCTTTTTTGATTGACCAGTTGCATGCATGTCCCTTTACATTTGGCCAATCCTCGGCCACTTGCGTGCAAAACCACCTACAATTACATGCATGCCTCCTATATCTGTGAAACCAATATTTTTGTGTGCATGAGTTTCCATTCACATTACTTTTGTGTACAAACTCCCTAATTTGAGTGCAAACAACACGTTTGTGCTCTATGTGTCATCCTCCCCCTAAGGCGTCATTTCTGAGCCCCTATTTTACGAGACACATTTTTCATACACACCCTTCTCCCATACGGCCCTCCAAGTTTGAATATAGTGATTTCACTATCACTTGGGTGGTTCTCCACATTGTGTTTCTTAGCCTTATGCTTCTTTTTAAAGATACACTAATTATTATTGTTTCTTCAAAAAGAAACACTAATATGGTCCCCTTAGTGGATCACTCTAGAAAACTCCCCTCACTCAAGCATTGGTGGTGCCTTCCCATCACCAAGGTTTAAAGAAAAGAAAATTATATATGTACAAGGGGTGAGGAGGGAACCCTCCTCATCTATGCTACATGATGATAAACTTCCAAGGACCATTGTCCTCAGAACCTAACGTTAAACAGTGGCCCCTCCCCTTGCAACACACACGGGGTGCCCCATCTCGGACATTCTCTATGCTCGCTCATCTCCACAGGAGTGAGATCTTCCCCACATGGAATGAGATCATCTATATTGTAGAGGATATTTTCTTTGGGGAAGGTAAACCATATTGGTGTAATCCCAAAGACATTCAAGCAGGAGTTAGCTCTATACTTCTCATCTCTTCTTCTGAGCCAAACAACAGAGGATAGATGGGAACCTGGACCATCATTATAATGCCCTTCTCCCTCTGGGCTTTATAGCCATCATCTCTCCATCATAGAGTAAGTCCCAATATCTATCTCCATAGACTGGAGACCATGCATAATCCCATGACTCCACTTCAGGATTCTAACCATGTGTATGCCTTAATCCTCTTCCTACGGACACACCTTTAGTGATTTGATCGTCTCATCTTTGCAACCTCTTGTTCCCACACTGTGCATGACTCACATGGGCCTAGTGTAATCATTGAACATGGAATCTTACAAGGGCCACAGAAGTGTGTATCCCCAATAATACACAACTACATGGACTTTGATCCATTTCTCCTAGGCAAGATACAAAGGACGACTATCTGAGGTTCATTCCCAACACCTCTATTAGTTCTGACCCCCTTCACGTTAGTTCACCTTCGTCCTGGATGACGTTAAACTGTATACACCATTCCGAACTACATAGAAATTGATCCTTGTATCCTAAGAAGGGTTCTTATGTTTCCTCTCTGAGGATCAATCCCCACACCCATCAGTCCGGACCACTTCATGTCGGTCCATCCACATCATGCATGATGTTAAACTGTATACCCCATTTCATCCCACAAGACATTAAACTGTACCCATAATAACTACATGGGATTTGATTCTTTCTCAATGTAAAAATATTAATGAAGCCTCCTAGTGGTTCAGACCCAATCAATGGTAATAGATTGTGTACAATGATGGATGGTAAGCCATTATGTACCCCATTCATCGCTATGTCAGTGTGTACCCCATCCAGCATTAAGCTGTTGTATTCCTCATTCGACATTAAGACATTGTGTATATCAATCGATGGAATGATTTTCTGTTCCACAACCAGTTGTAATATTTTTATCCCTATACAATGGTAAGACGTTGTAGTGTGAAATTGATAGCAAGACATTGTGGTCCCCTTCGCGTGGACATGCAAATATTGTCCACCCCTTGGGTGTCAGACAAACTCTCTGGCTTATAACCATGTGTTAGCCCCAGTATATCATTGGTAAATTTTAATAAGCATACACCGAGATTCTATACCACCATCTTGAAAAATGTGGACTATAATTCCCCACCTCTAGGATATGTAGGAATCCTCCTTGTGATTTAATCCCATTACCCATGTCTCATCCTTGTATCTTCTTTGAGCCCATATGTTTTAGTGAATTCATGTCCTAAACCAGATTCTCTACTTACTTCGAGTCCCATCCATACATCCAATCTCTTAGTTCGCCCCCCCCCCCCCAGGTGACCGATTGACCAGCCTAACCACGCGAATGTTGATTCCCTACCATGAGGATACATAAGAAGACATTTCAAGGTTCAATCCCAACATCATTATCGACCTCGTGTCAGCTCTATCTCACTCTCCATCAACTCTCAAAAAACCATATCATTTATGATTCTTACCCTAGCCATAAAATCCTAGTGAGATCATGTCACCCACCTTTATGAAGATTCGATCAATAATCGTAGAAATAACCATGCATTAGCCCCATCAACATGGATCCCTCATAGGGTTTAACTTTTCTCATCCACTCTTTTTAGTGTTATGATTAGTCCGATTTGTCTCTTATAGATGTTTAACATGCAGAATACCCATTTTTAAACATCGGTACCTAAGGAAGACCTCATAGAAATGAATATGGATTAAAATACCCCACATTCGATGTGGGATTCCTCACGCTTTAACGCCCTCAAGAATCCCTATCATATTGGGATGAAACCAAGACACATTAGTGTTATAGCTTCCATACATGGAACAAATGTTTAACATGACTACTCCACCGACTGAAGGTCACTACCCTGGATAGAGCCCTTGGATTGTCTTGAGAGTAGCAGTGTAATTAACATGAATCCATGAATACATGGCATTCAAAATAATCTTATGAACAACATCTTATGTCTGTGAGGGAGACCCGGACAAGGCAACGAGTTCCAAAGAGGAGTCCATGGAAAGGGAAACTGACATCACATCATTAACTTTCATTCAAGTAGAAAATTTCCCTAAATAAGTGATATATGTAGCACACATTTGGATAGTGGGAATGTAGTTAAATAATGTGGCGTCATTGGTAGATGGGTGTGAGCCTCATCAAAATCGTCAAAAACTATTTCCATTGAAGTGTAATAATGCTATTTTATTTTGGAATAATCTATTTTTTTTGAGTAAAAATAGTGAACTAGGTTATTTATGTAAATTATCAACCTATATTCGATATTATTTTATTAGGTTAATTACTTTTCATTATGAGACTTCACGAGTAGTTGATGTCATTTAGAGATAAATGTTATGATTTATCATGGAAGTCTATGTGATAAAATTCATTTTAGTGAAGGGTTTCAAAATTAGTTTCGCTTATATTGAATAATTTCACGCTCAGTTGTGAATTAAATTGTCTTTGTTTAAAATTTTTTACTTCTTGTTGATTTTTGGATATTAAAAGTGTTTTTTCTTTTTATAATGGATTATCCAATATAGGGATTATTTTATCTTGTGCTTACCATTATTTTTTGGGGTAATCTATAAAGAATGTGGAAATGTATAGTTTATATATTGTGGAATATGTGATTCTCTAGAAGTTGATTCAATATCTTTTGATGTTACTAATTCATCTTGAATACTCATTGTTTGGCAGAAATGTTGTGTTTGTAGTAGAAATATATTAAAGGATGATTGTACACATGACATGTATGTATGTTTCCTTATGTTCTAATTCAATCTCATAAATAAATTCCTAATCATTATTAAAAGAAACAAAAAATAAATGTTGTCTATTAATTTTTTCTACTGGGGAATAAAAGACCATTTAACCCATCAAAATTTTAGGGTTTTTTATTAGGTAACATAATCCTGACCGCATTTTCTATCACTCCCCACCAGAATTTGATGGTTAGTTTTTTCCATATTCATGCTTTCATACATGAAATACTATTATATATTATATCGGGATACATTTTACTTCACTTTCTATCTTTTAAAATGATATTTTTTTACCCTAGTTTAGACGTGGGATATTAAATGATGTTTCTAAGCACATTTTTAATATTACGGGGACATGATTAGCCAAAAGTAGAATAATGCAACACCCCAAGGATTTATATATTAATATTTTTTTATATCAATTATTATATAAGTATAAAATATAAATTTTATGTTAAATATGACATTTTTCTTATAACGTACTCAATACACAACAATGGGTTTCTTCGAAATCATAGGTTGCACACAACATTGAGTAATACCGAAATAGAATACAATAAAAATATTATGATTTTAAATGGTATTTTACACCGATCAGTTTTAATGAGAGTAAGAAATAATATTAATAGAATTATGAAATATGTAATTCACATGTCTAAATTATGATTCATTAGTTACTAATCATTCTATAAATAGAAAAAACCAATAGAATATAAATGATGCATTTGTATAAAAACCTAGTAAAAATAAAATAAGTTTGTTTATAAAATCAAAAAACACTTTATGGATTTTCATTTAATGAAAAATATATGTTATATATTTAATGTAATTATTTATATTCATTTTATATATTTCTAGATATTATATTAAAATATTTTATTTTTTGGATAAAAGATGTATTTTTCTAAAAAGGTAGTTTTACATTATTTTATAGCATAATATTATTTAATTGTAGTATTTGTCAGTTGTATATGTTTTACATGAAAAAATAAAAATCTTATTTATAAGTAGGACATCAATATTTATATTGGATGATTTTTTGTTTTTATGGTAACTATCTAGTTTTGATTAATAATAAAAATATAATAAATTTTAATTGAAAACAAAATTTTCCATCAACATAATTTATATGGATTAATAGTATTATTTAATTTTTTTAATGTATAAGTTGAAAATATTTTTATCAGTTAATTCAATGATGGTCATTGTAATTAATTTCACTTTTATATATTACATAAACATATGTCAATATATTCATATATATTACTTCATAAACTCTATTTATTAGTTTTTAGAATAGAAATTATTTTGAAATTAATTACTGAAAAGTATGGGTATTGAATTCTGGAATATGGATTTCATATTTTGAATCAAGAAGAAAAATATTTTAAATATGTACCATTTATTTTTATACATTTTAAATATTAACTATAGTAATTATTTAATTTACCATTTTTAAAGGGTAAATCTAGTAAATAAAGAGAAAAAATAATATTATTATAATATTACACTACCCTAACACCTCTCTTAATCCTAATTGATGTGATAATTCTTACCATGGGTATCATTGGGTTGATTTTGGGACCCCATGGTGCCACTATGATGTCAAAATTATATTTTATAAGAATTAATTTAAAGAAATGAAAAGTATTACTTAAACATATATCATTTAAAAAACATTTTTTGTATGGTTTTATTTAAGATATATGTTAATCTATAAGTGGTTATATGGATAATAAAAATATTTCCTATTTCATTGTCTTTTATTTATAATTTTTACACATCAAATAAATAATTTTATTTATGACACAATGATGAAGTAGTGACTACCTTATTAATGAATGATATAAATATATGATATATTAAATATTAAAATAAATTTATTTTGAATCTATTTATTTCATCCAAAAATTTATCGTATGGTAATTCCTTGTTATCTCTGAATTAAATAATTTTTTTCAAAAGAATAAATAGGTTATGAATATTTAAAAAGTCTTTATATGAATAGTTTAGAAATTGAAAGAAATGAGTTTTCCAAATAAGAAACTATTTTATTAAATGATATAATAATTATAAAAATATTTTATTTGGCCAAATTACTTAGATAATATTAGTAATTTCATTATAGAACCACTTGAGGTTCTATATTAAATTTATAGTAACTATGTTAACCATATAGTACGAATATAAAAGAAGACATGGTAAGAGTCAAATTAGTCAACTAAGTGTTAAAGGTAATATATATTGTTAAATTTTGTGACCTATAATTTTATAAAAGTAATTGGTTGGGAGGATTTCAAATAAAAATCAAATTATCATTAAAATAAATAATATTGGGTCCATTTAATATTGCTAATCATTTTATTATAAAATAATATTAAAATACCTTCATAAAGTGCCACTCTTCTTTCTTATAAAAGGCAATCAACTCTTCCCATTTAACAACACCTTTCAAGCCACATGGTTCATCCATACTCTAACCAAATAAGCTCCCAAAATCCCTATCTTACTCCTATAATTATTATCATAGGGAAAGGCAATTCCATAATTCCTTTTGGGTCAAATCATAGGGAGTTACATGTTTTAGAAGTTTTTTTCCCTGAAGTTACATTCCATTATTTTACTTCTTAATTCTCTATTATATATTTATTCTTTGTTTACTAAAAAACAATAATACATTTAATATGATGTTTGTGATGTTATATATTATAACTACACTTACACACACCTATATCTAATGGATACAAACATACTTTTTCAGAGTACGGTGAACTACTACCTCATGAAATGATGATTGTTTGATTTTCCCCTACCACCTCTCGTGGTGGACACTATGATTTTACTCGATTTATATATTATATATATTTTATTTATATTTTATCTATTATTATATAAATTTTTTATTACAGTAATACCATTATGATTTTTATGACATTTAAAAATGATAATTTCATTTGAGGATGTGCGGACTACCGCCCCTCAATATGATTTGCCTCATTTATGTCATCAAATTTTTTGTATAAAGGATGCAATTAATGAAATTATGTAACACATATATCATATGTTTTTATAAGGGAATTATAATATTTCTATGTATCATTTAGTTTTTAATTCAGTAACATGAAAAATAAATGAATGTAGCGTTCATGCGTACGTACAGGTTATCATCTCCCGTGACGATGCATTTAATTTCTTACCTCCAAATGTTATGAATTATAATAAATACATATATACTGTATATATATTATATTTAAATACTTAATACTATTCAATATAAAATTTTATTTTGATGAAATAGCCAGTTTGTAATTATAACAATATCATTTTCCACTACAGTACACAATATCCACCTAACAACAGATATTAACATAAATATTTATGTAATTTATATAAAATGGTAAGTAGTGATATGAAATTAGTGATAAAATTGAAAAAAAATTATATGAATGTAGAATTTAACTTAATTTTTATATTTATAATGAACAAAAATGATATGTGATGGATCAGACACAAGGTAAGGGAACATATTAACCAAATTTCCATTCTTTAAGTTAAACATCTACTTCGAGATTATTCTATAAAATGAATTTTTGTGAGTAATCTATGACTATTTTACAAATAAAAAACACTTATATTTGGTGTATTTTTTTGACACATAATAATTTCATTTATTTATCATTAATGTAATTATACAGTATTTGTAAGGGATTTCATCTCAATATACGTTTATTGAGGCATGTCGTGTTGTTTTGCACATATATTATCCTATAAAGTGTATATACCACCCTTTTGACTATTTATATCATGAACTTTTATATTACCATGATATTTATAGTTTTATTTAATTATATTCCTTAATTATTTTATTTCATGTGATTCTCATGTGTTAAGGGACTCTTTTACTAAAGCATCATTTTTAATGTTTTACAGAATTATTCATTTAAATCCTTCAATTTCATGTCCATGTTTTCAAAATATTTTTATGAATTAACATATATTGAAATGAATATTATTAAATAAAAATTTATTTAAAAAGTTTCAATGTTGTATGGGACACAATGATTCAAAAATCCCATTGTTAAATATTTGAAATTGTTTTGAAATGGGATGAATATTTATATATCATAAAATGATCTCTTGGTGTTAATGTGTGGAAATTTTATTTATTCATTATTCTTGTTTTATGTGTTATTATTATATAATTTTACTAGAAAATTTGATTGGTGGTTACGTGATTAAATAATGATGGATGGTTATGTGATAAATCAAATAATGGATGGTTTCATGATGATCCAAGGAAGAGGGGTTATGTTTTAACCTCTAATTCATTTGGAATGTAAGTCATCCGTTTCGGTGTTCCATTTAGTGATATGTGTGGAAGTTGACCATATGGTTATTAAATTTATATATGATAATATCTCACGTTACTTTAATATGTTAAATGTTTCTTTCTATGTTATTTACTGTGATCTTTTGGTTACAAAATCGGTTAGCGATGAGCTTATATTCTAAGATTCTTTTTGCTACATATTAAATATTAAAATTATTAATTTATGATAATGTTTTCATGGTGTACATGTTTTATCAAGACTAAAAAATTGTCATTCATTAAGTGTTATTTTATGAGTTTTTTATCCTCATCCCATGTTTTGAAATGTATTTTCACATGTCATAAATAATAATTGATTCTAGGATATGATCGGGGAAAACTCTTGGTGTTAAAACATTAAGAGTTGACATATTTCATTTTAAGGAGTTTTTATTTTTTGAAAAAAAACCATAGTCAGTAGACATGTCTAATTGAAATATTCATGATGTTATGTGTAATTTGTGACCTAATACTCTAATTCTCTAATCCTAAAATGATCCTTGAGGTTAATTAATGTGAAATAATGGACTTATCTCGTGATTCTATAATGTTTATAGATGTATCATTATATCCCTTCTTTGTATCTTTGGTGATTTGGTCGATTCTATCTTACGATAAATGTGAAAATGTAATGAATCACACGTATTTAACACCTCTTCACGATAAATGGGATATTTGGTGATGTTGGGGCATGGATATTGAGGATTAAGGAGTATTATGGTCGTCTAGATGTTTTTTGGTGTTATATTCTACAATTTACAATTATAGTGACTTTGTATTCCACTGTAGAACACTTTTTTGTGGTTTTGATAAAAATGAGTTGTTTGGGTTTTCATCCATTTTTCATGTACCATATAGTGAATTATTTGATTATGTGTGATTCTTAATGGTTTTAGTTCTTAATGGATAAATAATCCCTAAATTTTATATAAAATCCTTTGTCATTTATTTCAATCTATTTTCATCTTGCGGATATCAGTTAAGGGAATGTAATGATTAAATATATTATCAAGACAAAGAGAATATGTGGGTCATTAAAAATTTTATCTCATTGTTCGATCCAAGAGTAGTTTGAGATAAGTGATATCAACATGTTCCTTTACTTGAAGAAAAAGGAGTATTTATTTTTCCTGGTGTTGGAGTAGAGATTAGTTCTAGTTTATTCATGTTTTTATGATCTTACAGATGATTAGAGTTTTCTAGAAGTGAAATTTAGTGAATAAAAATAAATAGCAATCCCTTTCATTACTTACATCACATTACTATAGAGTTGGGTACATAAGTGTTTTGGGTACACTTATAGAATATTGGAATCTCATTGTCATCAGTTTATCCAATGAGATAAGCATTAAATTCATTGTAGATAAATTACGGTCCACTAGAATGTCATATTTATTTTTGGGAAAATGATATATGATGCTATGATTTTGTTGATGTTTTAAAAATGGAGTAATTGTATTCAAATTAATGGTTAGGAAATGGTATGGTAGGTAACTTCTTTAATGGGATCAATTTCAAATGAAAGAATGATATTTGTCAATAATAGATGAATGTAGAAAAAAGTGTTTCTGAAAATAATGATATGATAGATGATGTTATTTAATTTTATATTATTGGCCTTCAGTAGAAATAGATGTACCCTTATATAGATAGTTATTTTAGAAAATGGAACCTGATAGGATTTGCAGAAACTAACAGGACAAAGATGTGGAGAATGTGTTTGCACTTGAGCAATAGGTTAATAATGATATGGCTTAGAGTATTATCCAATTCTTCAATGTTTTGGAAATGGGGGACTAAAGGGATGTTCCAAGACATTAAGATCATTCCACCATGTTCATGAAGTAGAATCCACACATTTTCCTTGGTGATTCAAAACCTGAAAAGGTAGAGGTGTTTCTGAATTGTGTGAATCATATCATTTATTTAATCAGCACAATTGTTTAGTTGAATGTTATGGTGTATGTTTCTATACTTGAGGATTTTTCTGCATGTGGCGGTATCTAAGGTTGCTGGATAAACAGGATCACCATCATATTATGTTGGATTTTGACGAACCTTTTAAAAAAATTGATCCCCAGACATTCTGGATAAAGAGAACGATGTATATAATCTTCTGGAAGAATGAAAATCTATTATTAATAGAATATGAAGATCAATTCAAGAATTTAGTGTGCAGTACAACATATTTTTTGGTGACTGTGGACTTGACCATTGACACCTATAAATCAAATCTATGGTAGTATATTCTCTCAATGATTTTAGTTATCTGTATTATAGATTATACAGAGATAGAGAACACAGTTACTATTGATGAATGTGTTATCTGAGGATATTTGGGAGGAGGATTATTAATGATACCGATGGGAAATTGTGGGAACTTAAATTCAGGGAGAAAGGGGAAGATGGAATCATATATCTATGGTGGGAGTGGGAATCATAATCAAATGGCTTGATCAGGGAACCATCCACCACATCCCATGATCAATGAGGGTATTTCCAATGATGTACGCATGACCAAAAAAATAGAGAGTGCATTTCACAACCCGGATCATTCCATAACTATGATAAAATGAAGCATCTTCATCACTGTTTTATCTATACTCGGTGGTCAGGTGAACGACCCACTTCTCAGGTGTCTCAAGAATCATCTGTTTCAACCAGATTATGACTGCAAAATCAAAATCCCCATCTGAATAGGTCAATCCATTGTGATTCTAGGAACCCCATGACTGCCCAGCAAGGGAAATATCATCAAGGAAATAAATAGAAAATTTTATCAATGAATCCATTTTTTGTGTTGAGAATATTATTATGGATGATCAAGATGGACCATCTACGATGAGATGAATGATTTAGTTTTATTCTACACTTATGTATGTGTTGTTTGATAGCAATAAATAAAATTCATTCATTTCTTCTCATTATTTTGATTTTTTATATTTAAAACATTATCTGATTCCATCCATGTTAATGTTTCAGAATCAACTCGATAAAATGGAATTTCATGCCTTTTGTGAAGAGAATCATTCCAAACTATTGATAGAGTTGTGCTAATGAGGGACTTCATAGTGATGGAGATGAATGTCTTTAATTTAATCTCGGGTATGGATTGGATGACAATAATCAAGGATCACATCAACTTTTATTGAATAATGGTTAATTTGACAACTGAGGATGGCATCAACTATTTCATTAGAGGACTACGTGTTTTAAATATAGGTACAATGGGCTGATTGACACTAGCAGTAGGAACAACATCTTATTAGTTGGGGCATTGAACTTAGCATCGATAGAATATAATTAGGTAATAATTTTTTTAAATGTTGTTGATCAATTTATAGATGAATTCCCCCAAAGCATCTATGGGTTATCACCTATATGTGAAGTGAAGTTTTCGATTAAACTCTTTTTGTGAGCTACTATTATTTAACATTGTTCTTATATAATGGAACCAACAGAGATTATGGAATTGAAAGTTCAGTTGGATGATCTGGAATGAAATGTTTTTATTCATACAAGCACATTTTCTTGAGAAGAACTAGTCATTTTTGTGAAAGGATCTGACATAAATCTCCAAACGTTCATCAATTATATTATGATTAATCAAGTTATGATGAATAATAAGTATCCACTTCTATTTATTGATGAATTTTTTGATATACTGAGGTGATCCCACCATTTCTATAAAAATGACATGGGAGCATGATGTAACCAATTTTGTAACGCCCCGACCCCAGCTACCTAGAGTCGGTGCATTATTACATAACATTGGCATGATCACAAGAAAGATCAAATCCCGAAAGACCGATTGGTTTAGTAGCCTTGGAAACACTAGATATAATCATAATGTTTTACATTACATTTCAAAGTGAAAAACTACTACAACAACAAAGTCTTCATATCCACACTATTAACCCCTCATAATATCCCTGCAAGTCATTCATAATTTACTTCTTCACAACCTGGGAAAAATAAAACATAGAAAAGGGGTGAGCTCAAATGCCCAGTAAGGATAACAATATAGCGGAACATTCAAAATAATCATAAACATTTAAGGCAATGAATTACTAAAACAAAAGCCTTTTAAAATTGAACTTCAACATAGTATGGCAAAAGTAAAATGAAATAATGCCATTTACTTATTCACATGGATATTCTACTAATCGAATAATCACATGCAATATCAATAACCACTTTCATAATGTTGGAATGCATAATGCCAGACTATCATAACCACATAGTCAAGGACTCGTGCCAAGACTACAAATAAGATTTTGTCAAGGCCTTGTGACAAGACACTAGTTTGTCTCATGAGACCTACCGATGCATCGAGGAGCTATAGCGGGCTCCACCCGTCACTTATTAAGTCCAATGCATTCCCATATGAAAAGGTTTAAACATAACATAAACATTCGTATTAAAACTAGCATACGAAATGTCAATAATTTCACCATAAACTATGAATGGTATAAAAATAGCACATCCATAGTCAAACATATCACAAAACCTTCAATACAATATAGAAGTTTTGTATCATAATAAATCACCTTCAAATAACCATAAAATCCATCAAAGGATGTTGACATAGATGAAATCAAAATTCTTTTTAAAGAAGTATCTCCTTTTATTTTGAAATCATTTAAGTTCCATATAAAATAAAACATTTTCTTTGAAAATATTCTTATAAGCTTGTATGGAAAGCTTCGACGATTTTATAACGGCGGAAAGTAACCGCACCCGCCGTATAAGTTAAAAAAAACATTCTTACCTCAATTCTGTCGAAAAGGTTAAAAAGGACCTTGTTTTGAATACGACCGAAAGATTCATTTATAAACCACTTATAAAAGTCAAAAAGGGTATAAATGACTTTAACTCATATTCTAGTAAATAGTAAAAATGTTTTGAAATACATTTCGAAGAAACATGGATGTGGATGATAAATAGGTCCCAGTTGATTATTATGTATAACACAACCTCGGATAATGAAGAGATTGTGAAATAACCCTTACCTTGTACTTTTCCTTGGTTGGGGTAGGTTAACCTCTTGTATAATAGTGAAATAATTGTTACTAAATTATACAAGAATCATATACATTAATATGATATCATATATGATCTTTTAATATTGATTTGATAATAATATCTTAGTATTATCGTCGTTTCGGGTGTTAACTTACTCATTTTCTTTATATGTTTTGTTACATAAGTCATGTTTGTTGTATCTTATTCATATCCAGAATGATATCAAGTCCTTAAACATCATTTTTAAATCATTAAATGATAATTATACTTGAATGGATACGATGGAGAATGAATCTCATCGCGTTCGTGGAGACGGTAGTCCGTACGTACGCACGAACGCTATTTCCATTTAATTTTTATTTTAAAAGAATCGAATCCAAATGATACATAGGTATATTACTATTCCAGTATAATATAATATTTTATATATGTTACTTAAGTTCATTAACACCATCCTTTATACGTTCCATGTGTGGTATGAACGAGTCATATCATTTTAAGGGGGCGGTAGTCCGCACTTCCTCAAATGAAATTATTGTATGTATATACAACATGAAACGAATAATGGTATGAAATAAAATGGAATTACAGAAGCTTATATATAAAATATATGTCATTAATATCATATTTAATTACAGTGCCATCATAATGGCCACCATGAGAGGCGGTAAGATGTATTTGAACAATCATCGTTTCGTGAGGCGTTAGTTTTCCATCCACAGAAACATTATGTTCATCATCCATTAGATGGAGTTGTGTGTATGTGTAGTTTGAATCCTTCTTATAACAACCTCCTAGTATATTGAGGATACTGGTGTTGTTACAAAAGAAAGGAAATAAAAAGAGTTTGGGGGTTGAAGAAGAAAAATAAATGAAAATAATTTAATAGAAATCGTTACCTTTAATATAGGTAACTCACTTTGGTTGGAACCAAAGGACTTGTTTAAATGCTTTCTGCCTAAGGGGAAACTTCAAGGAGGAGGAGAGGGATGTGGGGAGCTTAGTTGGGCAGAGTTTGGACGAGCCAAGTGGCTTGAGAGGTGTGAGGAATGAGTAGAAGTGGTCTCCTTTTATAAGGGTGAGGAGGGGCTCTTTAGGAAAGAGTGAAAGTATTACTTTATAATATAATTATATTCGGTTTATAATGGTCCAAAAATCATTGAGGTCGAAGATACGATGACTAATATTTTAAATAACATCAACCAATAAGAATTGGACAGGTTTTAGATAATATTTTAATCATTATAATATTATTTATTTCAATGATTTATTAATGAGGTAAACAGTGCATCATTATTGTGTCATTAATAATTTAACTTATTTGATGTCTAAAAATTATAAATAAAATATAAACATGTATGAAATCTCTTTAGCTTTCTAATGAATATTTATAATCGAAAATCCAACATGTATAACCCTATGTAAAAATTGTTCTTCTAAAAGATGTAAGCTTATGCCATTTTTATTTTTATTTTAACTTTATTAATATAATGTGTCCCTACCACATACAAGTGGCTCCAAGGGGTCCCCAAATTGACCCAAGGATGCCCATGGTCGGTTATGTGTCCACCAATAAGGTTAGGACACGTTTTAGGGTAATTTTGTATTATTATAATATTATTTTGTAACCCTTATTTACGGGATTTACCTTTTAACCATGGTAAATAAAATATTTACCACAGTAACTATTCAAAATGTCTAAAAATAAAAGTTACCTATTTACACAATTTGAACATCCTGATTCCAAATATGGAATCCATTTTCCTAAATTCAAAACACAGAAGTGGGAGAAATTAATTTAAAATTAATTCCCGCTGTCAAAACAAAAAGCGTGTTTTTAAGAGATAATAACTATAAAAAGATTGACACTTGTTTATGTTCGGTTTAATTGTAAAATTATGTCCAATGACCAAAATTATATTAAATGGTAAAAATATATTCTAAATATACTTTAAAACCACTCAAATTCACAATTTATCACTATTAATTATTTTGATTAAAAAAGTTGTTTTTAATTAAAATTTAGTAATTTTCACTATTCATCAAAATATAAAAGTTATCCGAAAAGTACCAAAATTTCACCCTAGGCTAATTTCAATATTACGAATCCAAAAATGAAGTCCATTGTGAAGTATAAAATATATATGATTTCAAAAAGTAGGTATTACTATTCACAACGGCTAGTTTAATTAGTTGTGGTGTGTGTTAGAACTCGAGGTTGCGTACAACACACGCTATCGCATTATTCGAAGGGAAACGTACCGTGGAAGCTTGGGGTGTTACATTCTCCCCTCCTTTAAATAATTGCATCCTCGCAATTTCTAGGGTATTACTACATAAAAAGACTCGGGTGGTTCTTCATCATAAGTTACTCGGGTTCCCACGTTGCCTCTTCCATCTTATGATTTCTCCACAAAACTTTTACCAGACGCGTCGTCCGGTTTCTCAGCACTTGTTCTCTCGTATCAAGAATCTTGACGGGCTCTTCGCAATAAGACAGATCGGGTTCCAGTTCTAATTCCCCATAGGTGAGTACATGCGTCGGATCAGGCATGTATTTCCTCAATAGAGATACGTGGAACACATCGTGAACTTTGGAGAGACTTGGCGGCATTGCCAATCGATAAGCTACAACCCCAATTCGTTCTAGAATTTCGAAAGGTCCGATGTACCTGGGACTCAATTTACCTTTCTTACCAAAACGAATGACTCCCTTCCACGGAGATACCTTCAGAAAAACATGATCACCGACTTGAAATTCCAAATCCTTCCTTCGATTATCGGCATAGCTCTTCTGCCTAATTTGAGCTGCTTTGATGTGATTTTGGATTACTTTCACCTTTTCCACCGTTTCCTTCACCAGTTCTGGGCCTACAAGTTTTCTTTCACCAACGTCATCCCAACAGGTTGGTGTACGACATCTCTTTCTGTATAACGCTTCATATGGTGCCATCTGAATACTCGAATGGAAGCTATTGTTATAGGAAAATTCTACCAAAGGTAAATATTGATCCCACATACCCTGAAAGTCAAGTGAGCAAGATCTCAACATGTCTTCTAAGGTTTGAATAGTCCGTTCTGATTGTCCGTCTGTCTGAGGGTGGTAAGCAGTGCTCAAATGAAATTAAGTATCCAGGGATTTCTGAAGACTTTTCCAGAATCTTGAAGTAAAACGGGGATCACGATCAGAAATAATCGATAGGGGTACTCCATGAAGTCTCACAACTTCATTAATATATAGTCTTGCTAGACGTTCCAGGGGTAGAAATTCTCTTATAGCAAGAAAATGTGATGTCTTGGTAAGACGATCAACAATAACCCATATTCCATCGTTCCTTCTAGGAGTCTTTGGTAGCCCCATGACAAAGTCCATCGTAACATTGTCCCATTTCCACTCCAGTATGGGAATAGGTTGCATGACTCCTCCAGGCTGTTGCCTTCTAGCTTTCACTTGTTGACAAACCATACATCTTGACACAAAATCAGAAATCTCCCTCTTCATGTTGTCCCACCAAAAATGTTCCTTCAAATCTCTATACATTTTGGTGCTCCCAGGGTGTATAGAGAAATTGGAATTATGAGCATCATCCAGCAATTCCCTTTTTAGATCAGGTATATTGGGAACACAAAGTCTCTTCCCGAATTTCAAAATTCCATCTTCATACACAAAGTCTCTCAATCTCCCATCATTCACAGCTTTAATCTTCTTTTGGAATTCTTCATCATCGGTCTGAGAACTCTGAATCCTTTCTAGTAAAGATGGTTTGGCAACCATTTGAAAAAGCATTAATGTTTCACCTTCCCTGGTTATTCCCATGTCCATCTTCACTAGATCTATGAAAATTGGATCCCTTTCAATTCTCATATTGTTAAAAACTCCATGGTCTTTTCTACTCAAAGCATCTGCCACCTTTTTTGCCTTCCCCGGGTGGTAGTGTATCGTACAATCATAATCCTTGAGGTATTCAAGCCATCTCCTTTGCCTCATGTTGAGTTCTTTTTGTGAGAAAATATACTTCAAACTCTTGTGATCAGTATAAATCTCACATTTTTCACCATAGAGGTAGTGCCTCCATATCTTCAAATCAAAGATCACAACTACTAACTCAAGATCATGAGTAGGATAGTTTTGTTCATGAATTTTCAACTGTCGTGATGCATAGGCAATAACTCTATCATTCTGCATAAGGACACAGCCAAGTCCTTTCTTCGATGCATCACTATAAATAACGAACCCATCATTCCGAGATGGTAGAGTCAATATAGGGGCATTGACTAATCTTCTCTTCAGTTCTTCGAAACATTCTTCACACTCTTTTGTCCAAACAAATTTAACCCCTTTACGTGTGAGCTTCGTTAATGGGTTAGCCAATCGGGCAAAATTCTGGACGAAACGTCGATAATAACCTGCCAGACCAATAAAACTGCGTACCTCAGTTATACTCGTAGGTGCTGGCCATTCTTGGATTGCCTTGGTCTTAGAAGGATCAACAAAGATTCCATCTTTTGAGACAATATGGCCAAGAAAAGAAATCTCCTGATGCCAGAATTCACACTTGCAAAACTTCCCATATAATTCATGCCTCCTCAGAGTCTTCAAGATAAAATGCAAGTGATTTTCATGATCTTCGTAGGTTTTGGAGTATACCAAGATATCATCAATAAATACCACCACAAATTCATCGAGATACTCCTTGAAAACTCTATTCATTAGATCCATGAATACAGAGGGTGCATTAGTCAATCCAAACGGCATTACAGTAAACTCGTAATGCCCGTACCTGGTTCGAAATGCTGTTTTCGGAATGTCTTCCTTCTTCACACACAACTGATGGTATCCAGATCGACGGTCAATCTTTGAAAAGTATTGAGCTCCATGCAGTTGGTCAAATAAATCATCAATACGAGGTAGGGGATACTTGTTCTTTATCGTTATAGCATTGATCTCCTTGTAGTCGATACATAACCTCATAGATCCATCTTTCTTTTTAACAAAAAGAACAGGGGCTCCCCATGGAGAAACACTAGGGCGAATAAATCCCTTATTACTCAATTCCTCTAGTTGTTTCTTTAGTTCGACTAACTCTACAGTGGCCATTCTATAAGGGGTCTTCGATATAGGCCTTTATCCAGGAATCAAATCAATAGAAAACTAAACTTCTCGTTCTGGAGGATGTCCAGGTAAATCTTCCGGAAATACATCTACAAATTCTTTCACAACAGGTACATCCTCTATTTGAACATTCCTTTCCTCACCGACAGTTATTTCATTCTCTTCCTCCCCAATAATTGAATTAAGTTGAGTTACTGGGGGTGGATCTAAATAAGAATTAGGTGGTGACGATTCTGCTCTAAAAATAAGGTGCTCCTTATCATTATCATCAAGAATCGTAACCTCTTTCTTCTTACAATAAATCTTCGCATCATAGTCCGAAAGCCAGTCCATACCGAGGATTATATCAAACTCAATCATAGGTATGATGATGAAATCAGCAGATAAAGAAAATTTATGTGCTCTAATGGGGACTGATTCACAAAATTTTGTTGCAACGATACTTTCCTTAGGAGTTTTAACTGACAACTCCCTTATTAAATCAAATTGGAAATATCTAATTTTCTTAGAAAACTGGGAAGATATGAAACAATGCGATGATCCTGAATCAAATAAGGCATTTGATAAACTTGAGGAAACCATTAAATTACCTGCCACCACGTCTTTCGGAGCTTCTACCTCAGCAGTAGTGATAGCATAAGCCTGGCCTTGAGCCCTTGGCCTTTTCTGAGGTAAGTTCTCCTGACGCATAGGACATGCATTTGCATAATGCCCCATCTCCCTGCAATTGTAGCACTGAACATTGGTAGCTTCCTTCTTCCCCTTGCAATCATGAGCTTGGTGGCCTTTTTCACCACACTTGTAACAGACTCCCATTCCCTTTAAGCAAGTACCAGGATGTTTCTTCTCGCATTTACCACAAGATGGATATTCAACCTTTCCCTTCTTCCCCTTATTTCAATTCCCAGATTGATCAGCAGGTCTCTTCTTCTCTTTCTTTGCTTTAAAGTCATAAGACTTAGAGAATTCCTTTTCGGTCTTGATAGCACATGAGACAATGTCTTCGTACGATGAAAGAGGATTGTGAGACTAACGCTTGACGGAGAAATGGTTTTAACCCATCAAAGAAACGATCAATCATACTTCTTGGGGTATGAATATAATCACCAGCGTACCTCGCTAACCTTGTAAAGTTAGCCTCATACTTTGTGACATTCTCATCCTCCTTTTGTCTCAGACTCAGAAATTGCCTTTCCATATCTGCTCGATGGTCGCGAGGGAAGTATTTTTCTAAAAACAGATCTTTGAACTCCCTCAATTCCATATTTGATACTTCATCATCTTCCTTCGTATTTTGAATCAATGACCACCATTGATCAGCATCTCCAGTGAGGCGGTAAACTGCCATGATAACTTTTTCCCTTTCACTGCTCCCCAAAGCCTGAAATATTTTCTCTAGGGAAAATATCCATTGCTCAGCTACTAAGGGATTTGTATTCCCATTGAACATTGGTGGTTGTTGCCTCATGAATCGATCTAACATTGATCCTCCACGCTGCGGATCAGGGTGCTCCATACTGGTAAGGTTATTATTCATAACCTGAGTAAGTTGTTCCAGTATGGTGATTAGTTGATCAGCACCAGTTGCATCACCAGCCCCACTATAATTATCTTGAGCAGGAGGGCAATCCCTACATGGAGTGCGTGCATTTATACGGTTTCCATTTCTTCCACTAGGCGCCATTTCTAAATAATGGCATAAACTAGATCAGTTTATGAATCAAAATACATAATCCCATACTTATAAAACACTTAACATAAATTGAACTATTTATGGATATAATCCATAATCATAAGAATGTTTTCTTTGAGAAAATATATACTCATAATCCCTTCAAAATGATTTGTAATGAAAATGAGAGTTATCCTAAGCATATCCCCCGGGAGTGTCGTAACCAAGAGTGCAGCAAGGCCCGTTGTCGTGCACCAGTTCCCGTTCGAGTCTAGCTCAAAGCGGTTTTTTCGGGTTTTACCCCTAGGTACATCTGTGCCAGAGCCGCCTCTACCTGCTCGTATCCAGACAGGGATGTATTGCTCGGAAAACACACAAAATCTCTACAATACCAAAATTCTAGGAAGTTCTTCTATACTAATCCTCAAAGTTCATCTTAGGTCTACGTGCTCTAATCAGAGTTTATCTTAATCTAGTTTCCAAGGTTTGTACTAAACTTCCTCTGATACCAACTGTAACGCCCCGACCCCAGCTACCTAGAGTCGGTGCATTATTACATAACATTGGCATGATCACAAGAAAGATCAAATCCCGAAAGACCGATTGGTTTAGTAGCCTTGGAAACACTAGATATAATCATAAAGTTTTACATTACATTTCAAAGTGAAAAACTACTACAACAACAAAGTCTTCATATCCACACTATTAACCCCTCATAATATCCCTGAAAGTCATTCATAATTTTCTTCTTCACTACCTGGAAAAAATAAAACATAGAAAAGGGGTGAGCTCAAATGCCCAGTAAGGATAACAATATAGCGGAACATTCAAAATAATCATAAACATTTAAGGCAATGAATTACTAAAACAAAAGCCTTTTAAAATTGAACTTCAACATAGTATGTCAAAAGTAAAATGAAATAATGCCATTTACTTATTCACATGGATATTCTACTAATCGAATAATCACATGCAATATCAATAACCACTTTCATAATGTTGGAATGCATAATGCCAGACTATCATAACCACATAGTCAAGGCCTCGTGCCAAGACTACAAATAAGATTTTGTCAAGGCCTTGTGCCAAGACACTAGTTTGTCTCATGAGACCTACCGATGCATCGAGTAGCTATAGCGGGCTCCACCCGTCACTTATTAAGTCCAATGCATTCCCATATGAAAAGGTTTAAACATAACATAAACATTTGTATTAAAACTAGCATACGAAATGTCAATAATTTCACCATAAACTATGAATGGTATAAAAATAGCACATCCACAGTCAAAAATATCACAAAACCTTCAATACAATATAGAAGTTTTGTATCATAATAAATCACCTTCAAATAATCTTAAAATCCATCAAAGGATGTTGACATAGATGAAATCAAAATTATTTTTAAAGAAGTATCTCCTTTTATTTTGAAATCATTTAAGTTCCATATAAAATAAAACATTTTCTTTGAAAATATTCTTATAAACTTGTATGGAAAGCTTCGACGATTTTATAACGGCGGAAAGTAACCGCACCCGCCGTATAAGTTAAAAAAAACATTCTTACCTCAATTCTGTCGAAAAGGTTAAAAAGGACCTTGTTTTGAATACGACCGAAAGATTCCTTTATAAACCACTTATAAAAGTCAAAAAGGGTATAAATGACTTTAACTCATATTCTAGTAAATAGTAAAAATGTTTTGAAATACATTTCGAAGAAACATGGATGTGGATGATAAAGAGGTCCCAGTAGATTATTATGTATAATACAACCTCGGATAATGAAGAGATTGTGAAATAACCCTTACCTTGTACTTTTCCTTGGTTGGGGTAGGTTAACCTCCTGTATAATAGTGAAATAATTGTTACTAAATTATACAAGAATCATATACATTAATATGATATCATATATGATCTTTTAATATTGATTTGATAATAATATCTTAGTATTATCGTCGTTTCGGGTGTTAACTTACTCATTTTCTTTATATGTTTTGTTACATAAGTCATGTTTGTTGTATCTTATTCATATCCAGAATGATATCAAGTCCTTAAACATCATTTTTAAATCATTAAATGATAATTATACTTGAATGGATACGATGGAGAATGAATCTCATCGCGTTCGTGGAGACGGTAGTCCGTACGTACGCACAAACGCTATTTCCATTTAATTTTTATTTTAAAAGAATCGAATCCAAATGATACATAGGTATATTACTATTCCAGTATAATATAATATTTTATATATGTTACTTAAGTTCATTAACACCATCCTTTATACGTTCCATGTGTGGTATGAACGAGTCATATCATTTTAAGGGGGCGGTAGTCCGCACTTCCTCAAATGAAATTATCGTATGTAGATACAACATGAAACGAATAATGGTATGAAATAAAATGGAATTACAGAAGCTTATATATAAAATATATATCATTAATATCATATTTAATTACAGTGCCATCATAATGGCCACCATGAGAGGCGGTAAGATGTATTTGAACAATCATCGTTTCGTGAGGCGTTAGTTTTCCATCCACAGAAACATTATGTTCATCATCCATTAGATGGAGTTTTTTGTATGTGTAGTTTGAATCCTTATTATAACAACATCCTAGTATATTGAGGATACTGGTGTTGTTACAAAAGAAAGGAAATAAAAAGAGTTTGGGGGTTGAAGAAGCAAAATAAATGAAAATAATTAAAGAGAAATCGTTACCTTTAATTTAGGTAACTCACTTTGGTTGGAACCAAAGGACTTGTTGAAATGCTTTCTGCCTAAGGGGAAACATCAAAGAGGAGGAGAGGGATGTGGGGAGCTTATTTGGGCAGAGTTTGGACGAGCCAAGTGGCTTGAGAGGTGTGAGGAATGAGTAGAAGTGGTCTCCTTTTATAAGGGAGAGGAGGGTCTCTTTAGGAAAGAGTGAAAGTATTACTTTATAATATAATTATATTCGGTTTATAATGGTCCAAAAATCAATGCGGTCGAAGATAGGATGACTAATATTGTAAATAACATCAACCAATAAGAATTGGACAGGTTTTAGATAATATTTTAATCATTATAATATTATTTATTTCAATGATTTATTAATGAGGTAAACATTGCATCATTATTGTGTCATTAATAATTTAACTTATTTGATGTCTAAAAATTATAAATAAAATATCATCATGTAGTAAATCTTTTTATCTTTCTAATGAATATTTATAATCGAAAATCCAACATGTATAACCCTATGTAAAAATTTTTCTTCTAAAAGATGTAATCTTATGCCATTTTTATTTTTATTTTAACTTTATTAATATAATGTGTCCCTACCACATACAAGTGGCTCCAAGGGGTCCCCAAATTGACCCAAGGATGCCCATGGTCGGGTATGTGTCCACCAATAAGGTTAGGACACGTTTTAGGGTAATTTGTTATTATTATAATATTATTTTTTAACCCTTATTTATCGGATTTACCTTTTAACCATGGTAAATAAAATATTTACCACAGTAACTATTCAAAATGTCTAAAAATAAAAGTTACCTATTTACACAATTTGAACATCCTGATTCCAAATATGGAATCCATTTTCCTAAATTCAACACACAGAAGTGGCAGAAATTAATTTAAAATTAATTCCTGCTGTCAAAACAAAAAGCGTGTTTTTAAGAGATAATAACTATAAAAAGATTGACACTTGTTTATGTTCGGTTTAATTGTAAAATTATGTCCAATGACCAAAATTATATTAAATTGTAAAAATATAATCTAAATATACTTTAAAACCACTCAAATTCACAATTTATTAGTATTAATTATTTTGATTAAAAAAGTTGTTTTTAATTAATATTTAGTAATTTTCACTATTCATCAAAATATAAAAGTTATCCGAAAAGTACCAAAATTTCACCCTAGGCTAATTTCAATATTCCGAATCCAAAAATGAAGTCCATTTTGAAGTATAAAATATATATGATTTCAAAAAGTAGGTATTACTATTCACAACGGCTAGTTTAATTAGTTGTGGTGTGTGTTAGAACTCGAGGTTGCGTACAACACACGCTATCGCATTATTCGAAGGGAAACGTACCGTGGAAGCTTGGGGTGTTACAAATTTCATGTTCCTAAGGAAGATATTTCGAAAAAAACTATTAGTAGAAAATATGACCATTATAAATATGCAGTCATGACTTTCAGTATAATTAATTTACTTTTAGTTATTTTGGTATGGATGAATATGTTATTTTAGATATATCTTTATTAATATGTTGTTTTTTGTGTCATTTTGGTGTATTCAAGGAAAAGGGATGATTATGAGAAACACTTGACGATAATGTTACAAAGCACCATAGATCATTGTTTGTATGAAAAATTGTCAAATCATGATTTTTGGAAATATGTTTTTTTCATGGGAATGTAATTTCAGATAACTATGTTTATGTGGATCAAAAAAATATAGAATTAGTTATCTCATAGATACCACTGTGGAGGAGAATGAGATATGTTGTTTTCTTGATCTATCTTGTTATTACTGATGCTTTATGCATAAGTTCTGAGGACTAGACTCTATAATGACATCTTCAAATGAGAAGATAATACAATGTTGATGGAGTAAAGAATTCCATATGTTTTTTCCATAGAGGATGGTTCATCTTACATTAGAACCTATATTGGTTTTCCTAAAATATTTATTGGTGTATGAGGAGTGTAACACCCCATGATTTCATAGTATGTTATCTCCTCAAAATAAGTCAATAACTTGGGCTACACACACCAATGAGTTCAAGCGCACCATGACTTACCAAACTAGCCTGTAAAAAGGTGGTTCTAAATGTTAGGGATTTTATTTTGAAATATATATATATGCTATATAATTTAAACATTCATATGTTGTTTATCTTAGGCATGATATAAGAACAAATTCAATTTTCCATATAAAAGAAGTATTAAAAAAATGGAATTTTTGCGCCTATTTAATGGTGATTTATTTTTTAAAAAAAATATCTCATAATTTTATATATTTAATTTAATGAAATTAATTTATTCATTATAACCTAGAAATAATAATTTAGTTTGTATATTTTTTTGGTACATTGCTGGTAACTCTCATATTTGGATGAATAATGAATATACTAAATTTCTATTGAAAACAAACTTCTTAATAACAGTTATATATAGTTTGTAATTATAAATTTGAATGGTATTGAACTATAATTAGATAATATTTTTATCATTTATTACCATGTAGGTCATTATAAGTTACTTTACATTTAAATTTGATATAAACACATGTCAATATTTTGTCATTCTTACTTTTTTAAAAACCAATTATTGGTTTTGAAAATGAGAATTAATTTTAAATTAATAATTTAATCTTCTTTGTTTTCATTATGGTAAAATACATTAAATTTTTTAATTCAGAATATCAGTATTATCTTAGGGTGGATTCTATGTATTTTTCTAAAAACATTCAATTTTTGATGAATAGGGAAAAATTGCATTATTGTTTTAAACGGTCTTTTTATTTAAATAATTATTTATTATATTTAAATTTATTTTAAGTCAAAATTGATATATAATACCTATATATTTTAAATGTAATTAATTGGAGTCATTTTATAATAAAATTAGAAATATAAAATTTATTGAACTTTCGATGTATTTTACCCACCTTATATGAGCATTTTCAAATTTTCAAAAAACATAATTTTAATACTTCCATGAGTTGAATTTAAAAAATACATGAGACATGGATGAAATCAATAAATAAAAATGTATACAATAATATGAAAATAATTTATGGTGAATAGTAAATTTTAACATTTATTTACTGTGCATAAAAGTATATAGGGTAATTAAAGTAAAAAATATAGTATAGTTACCCTAAAACATGTTCTAATTCTATTGGATTAGTTTTATAATACCAAAAAAACCTTAGTAATAAATTGTGATCCATTTGGACCACTTTTATTTGATTAAGACATTTCTTATTATTTTATTTAATGAAGTGTTAAAAGTGTAAAATCAAATGTTTAATAAATAAACCATTTTAAATATATGGTTATAAAAATGTTAATTAGACTATAAATACTTATTATAAAGATAAATATATTTCATACAAAATTGTATATTTTTAATAAATTTTTTACATTAAAAAATAAATTTATTTATAACACAACGATGATGAAAAAAATAACTTATTAACTAATGAATCAAATAAATTGTGTTATACACATTAAAAAAATAATTTAAAAGTTTTGATTCCATACACGAATTTCCTAGGTTTATATGAAATTTTATAGTTTTTAAATTAATTTTTTTCTAAGTGAGAAGGTTTTTCTGACATTCACAAAAACAAAATATCAAATGGTGTCAAAATTGACATAAATTTTTTTTTAAAACAAACACTATATAATTGGTTTATATAATATTCATAAAAATATATCGTTCGGACAAAGGGATTAAATTAAAAAAATATATGTCATTTTGAACCACATTAGTTTCCCTTGGATGTTTTGAGTATTCTTATTTAGCATATAGTGATAGAACACAAGAAGAAAGAGTAATGGTTGACCTATTAAACTAAGAAAAAAATCTAAAAGATAAGGATATTGTGGTTACCTGAACATGTATACAACATATAGGTTGAAATATTTCAACCCATAAATACATAAGTGTCTATATAAATTAATTTAGATCAATTACAAACCGAATATGGTTGTATGAAAAATCAATATTTTAATCTTTTTCTAAAGTGACACTCACCACTCTTATAAAAAGGCACTTACCCTTACCTCAATATCACACCTCCAGAGCCATTTGTCTCGGCCAACCCCTACCGAAATATCCTCCAAAAATCTCTAAAATCAACCTATAGTCCTTAAATTCATCATAAATCTAACCAATGTAACCCTTTTGATCAACCCAAAAGGAAACACCTGAAGAAGAGGTAATAATTTCACCAACCACTTTCAGGTAATTATCTTCTTCCATTAACTCTTTCATTGTTGATTCCATACCAAAAAAATAAATATAGTATATAAGACATAATTTTATGTTATTATAAAGATGTTACAACCGTATTTGTTATTCTATCTATCTTGTAAATGACAAAGTCACCATATTTGTGTACGTACGACTTACTGTCTCCACGTTGTGGTGTAGTTTTTTATTCAAACAATGCATTGTTTGGATGGGTATTATAAATACTATAGAAAATGTAAATAATAAATATAACATGTTTATGATTATTTATATAGGATTCCATATCTAATTACATATTATTTCATCATCAATATAAGGCTATTTTCGCTCATGTGTACGTACGGATTACTGTCTCCATGACGTGATGAGATTTTTTCCACGTTCACCATTCAACGATTTTTATAAAAATATATATTATTAATAAGAATGTAATATATGAAATAATAATGATACTGGATATATATATGTGTACTTACATATATCTTATTCAATTACTTCTATTCGATACATTGTGAAAACAGAAACAATGTTTTAGCGTACGTACAACCTACCATCTCCATAAATGGTGTTTTCAATTTCATATATCTATATATTAAACATATTGAAATTATATATACATTATTAGAAAATTATGTTTTATATTATGGATTTATTTAGTTATTTATTTATGTGATACGATCATGAATAACAAGTTAAAACACGTACGATAAAGAAAGTGATTACTACCTGAAATGTTAATTTAACATGGAAATACATATTAAATGGATAGTATAATGTCATAATTAAATCATGTATGATATAATAAATATGAATATTGTTCTATTATAATCTAATAACATACTATGGTCATTATACAGGATGTTAATCATAACCTCGACCAATGGAATGTTCTCGGTAAGGGTTATTTCCTCAATTTCATTATTATCTGAGATTGTTTATGTGTAAGTATTTACACTGACATATTTATGATAGATACTCATATTTTATAAATATGTTCTCAAAAATAATATTCTATGGTTTTATTTGATGTTATATTTAACTAGATCATCATTTTTAATTATTTAATGATTTATCTTTCTAAATCCTTTTAATTAATATACATGTTTTGAAAATGATTTTAAGGATTTATTTATATGGACATGAAATTTATGAAATGATAATTATTTTAAAAAGCTTCAACATTGTATGTGTCTATTTTATTCAAAAATATCTTTTAAATTAATTTCTTATATAAATGTTTAACTTTTAAAGTATATCACAAAAAACTGATATTTTTCAAAAAATGTTTTATTAATCATTTTCAACTATGTCGACATTATTTAATGAATATTATTATTGATTGAGCCTGATTTATATTAATACAATAATCCATATTCTACTTAATGAGTTATGATATGTTTTACTATGTTTTTTCTATTTTTATACCATTCATGATTAACTGTCAATGATTTGACATTTCGTATTCTAGTTTTAATAAGAATGTTTAGGTTATGATTCATCATTTTAAAATGAGGATGCAGTGGACATAGAATGTGATGGGTGGAGGGCGGTATAGCTCCATGATGCATTGGAAAGTCTCATGAGAAAAACTAGCATCTTCGCACAATTCCTTGACAAAAATTTTATTTTTATTCTTGTCATAAAGCCTTGACTATGTGTTAATGATGTTTGGCGTTAGGAACTCCCTAATTATGAAATTAGTTATTACATGTGATTATTAGACTACTAGAATATCCATGTGCATGTTCATATGGTAATGTTTGAATTATTGTTTCCATATTATCTTCATGATTTTGTTTAAAAAAGGCTATTTTTATTATTTCAAATCTTTCCTTAAAATATTATAGCTTCCGCTAAATTATTTACCGTTACATTACATCTGAGCTAACCCCATTCTTATGTTTTATATTCCCAGAAATCCAAGATGTGTATGATGATTGATCTGCAGGGTTAAGATAAAATGAATAATTGAATTATTGAAGAACTATCTATGCTTTGTTATATGTTTAAAATTGAAATGTAATGTTTATGTATGTAATATATTTTCCAAGACTGCTAAACTAATCGGTTCTTAAGGACTTGATTACTTGTAATAATGCCAATGTATTAATATAATGAACCAGATCTGGGTAACTGGGGTCAAGGTATTACTGTTTGTATCAGAGAAATATTATCAACAACCTTAGAAATAAATTTAGATAAACTCTGATTAGAGGACTTTACCCTAAGATATACTTTGAGTATTAGTATATATGAACTTACTAGAATTCTAGTAATGCTTATATTTTGACTATTTTCCAAGCAATACATCCTTATCTGGATATGCTAAGATTAAGGCTGCTCTAGAATAGATGTATCTAAGGGTTAAAACTCTGACAAATAGTTTTGTTCTTGGCCTAGTGTATCTTGGTACATGAAAATGGGCCTTTCTTCACTCTTGGTTACGACACTCCTGGGGGATATGCATAGGATAATTCACATTTTCATTACCAGCCATTATTAGTGATTTAGGATTAATTATTTCCTCAATGAAAACATTTTATGAAAAATATTATATTCATAATATTTTCAATTTACATTAGGCATTTTACATTTTTGGAATTATGCACTGCAATTCATTAACTAACCTAGCTTATGACATTGTTTAGAAATGGAGCTTAGAAGAAGGAATGGTAAATCAATCAGTACTCATGATCGAAATATTAAAAAGTATCATGTCTTTCATGGTATTAAGGAAACATTTATAAGGGAAATAGTCTCCCATGTATTCAACTCATATGATGAAATAGTATCGTGTGTTAATAAGGTAAGTAATGTGTAACAGCCCTAGATTTTATGAAAAATATTCTTTTTAATTTTATTAATGTCTTGTGTTGTACGCTACACCAAAAGGAGCTTTCACAACACACATCTTTGACTTGCCTTGCATTACACGCAATCGCAACCTTCCTCGATAGCATGTGTAGTACGCAATACTAAGTTTCACGAAACAACGATATGCTATTAAAATATTATTAAAACTAGCCGTTATGAATAGTAATAACCACTTTTTAAATTTTAGAAATTTTAGCTCTCAAAATGGACTTCATTTTTGGATGCGGAGTATCGAATTTAGCCTAAGGTGAAATTTTGGTACTTTTTGGATAACTTTCATATTCTGATGAATAGTGAAAATTACTAAATTATAATTAAAAAAAACTTTTTTAATCGAAATAATTAATAGTGATAAATTATTAATTTGAGTGGTTTTAAAGTATATTTAGAATATATTTTTACAATTTAATAAAATGTTGGTCATTTAATGTAATTTCACATTTAAACCAGACATAATCTAGTGTCAATCTTTTGATAGATATTGTTTCTTAAAAACACGCTATTTGTTTTAACAGTGGGATTTAATTATAAAATTAATTAATGCAACTTCTATGTTATGAATTTGGTAAAATAGATTTCATTTATGAATTCGGAATATGAAATATAGCTTAGGATGAAATTTTGGCATTGTTCTGAAAAACATCAATTTTTGATGAATAGTGAAACTACTAAGTGGTAGTTAAAAAACAGAATTTTTCATAAAACTTAATTTTACCGCTTCTGTGAATGGAATTTAAAAAATCCGAGAGACACGGTTGATGTCAGTAAGTAAAATTTGGTTCAATGAGATGAAAATAATTTTTTGGTGAATAGTGACTTTTTACTTTTATTTACCACGGTTAAAAGTAAATAGGGTAATTAAGGGTAAGAATGATATTAATATTACCCTAACACATGTCCTAATTCTATTGGACAAGTGTATCTCGACCAAAAACAACCTTAAGTGTAAAATATTATCATTTAGGCCCACTTGGATTAGATTAGGACATTTATTATTATTTAATTCAAAAAGGAGTTAAAAGAGTTAAAATCAAAGATTATTCACTAAAACATTTTTAATATATGGTTTTACATAAGATAAATTCGATTGTAAATATTCATTAGAAATCTAAAAAGATTTCCTAAATAATGGTATTTTATTTGTAATTTTTAGACATCAAATAAGTTAATTTATTTATGACACAAAGATGATGCAGTAATTATCTTATTTATGAAATATTGACATAATTGATGTTATAAACACCAAAATAAATGTAATTTGAGACTTTTTATGAATTTCACTAATTTTATAGATTACTATGATATATTAGTGTTGATGTAATCAACTGTTTTCGAACATATAAGTCTGTTATGAGTTTCACAAAAATCATATATCAAATAGTGTAAAAATTGACACAAAATAGTGTTTAAATCAAATATTATATTATTAATTGTTATTTTATTCCTAAAAATCTATGGTTCTTCCAAATGACTTAGATAAGGATATATTTATTAATAATATACAATTTGGGGTTATTTTTGCATGTTATAGTAAGTGTATTAACCATATAGTGAAAGAAAACAAAAAGACACGGTAAAAGTTAAATTATTTAACTTAGAGTTAAATATAATTGATAAGGTTAAAATAATAACCTAAACTTGTCTAAATCCTATTGGATGATATTATTTCGACCCATCCCCACTTTAGATTCGAAATAAGACCCTTTGGAACCATTATAAACTGATTTTGACTTTAATATAAAATAATATTTTGAGATATTCCTAAGGTGCCCCTCTCCTCCCTTATAATAGGGAACCTCCTCCCCCTCCTCCTCACACCAATTTGAGCACTCATGCTTGGCCAAACCCTGACATTTTCTCCTCTCAACTTCCCTAGAATAATCCTATAGGTCCTGGTCTTCTTCAAAGACCAATCTTAGTTCCCTAAGTGGAGGATTCAAAGAGGCGTTCCAAAGAAGAGGTAATATCCATTACCGATCTTTTCGATTTCTTTCTTCTTCAACTTATTCTTCTTTTGTTGTTTAATTATAATGTAATAACATCAGTATTACTTACATACTGATATGATATTATAAATATGAAACAACCCTAATTCACCTTCTATACATCCTACAGAAAAATGAAATCATCGCGCGTGCGTACGTACGGAATACCGTCTCCACACCGTGGTGTAATCTATTTTCCACCATCACCTTACAAGGATGGGTATAATGGTGTAATGAGAAACTTTTTATGATTATTATAATTTAATATTGATACTGAAATAATATATATATACTCAAATACAATTCCACGATCATAGGAACAATATCATCACTCGTGCGTACGTACGGAATACCATCTCCACGATGTGATGCGACTCGTTCTACATGATCATCATTACATAGTAATTATATAAATGAATTGAATGAATAAATATGATATATGTTACACTAATACCATTCTGGATATAAGGTATCTATAACATTAAAATAAGAATAAGAATTTATTCTGCAAAACACGCATAAGAACAAAAGGCAATAAAAACCCGAATAACAAGTAACAATGAAATATTACTAACAAGAAGCTAAGAATATGACCATATATGATATCATATCAATATGTATGATTCTGGAATAAATAAATAACATTATTTAAACTATTATACAGGAGCTTCGGACACGTACAAAGAAAATCGGACCTAGGGTAAGGGAAATATCACAATCTCACTTTTATCCGAGATTGTTTATACATTAGTATTTACTGGGGTGTATTTTATCATCCACATCCATATTTCCTGAATATGTAATATTATTTCCATCCACATACAATTGTTTAAATCCAATTTTACCCTTCGGTGAGTTTTTATTAAAAGATATGAAAGGAATCTTTTGTCGTTTTTCGTACGAGGTACTTTTTTGACTTTTCCGACAAAAGTACGAGAAGAATGTTTTTTTTAACTTATACGGCATGAATGGATTTTTAAAACATTATTTCCAAGAAGCTTCCTTTACAAGTTTTCAAGTTTATTTTTAATCAACTTATTTTAGTTATAATTTTATGACATGTTAAGAAATGAAAAGTGTTTTTGAAGTAGAAAGGATATTTTCCTCAAGAATGGAGTTCAAGTGTTTTATCAAAATTATTTTCCATCTAAGATAATAATGGGTTCTGTTTTTATCCCTATTATTAAATTGATTTGATTATGTTGTGGTGTAAATATTTTTATGAATTCCTTTATCGTATATGAATTGTTTTATGATGTCATGATGTTTAAGATTCCCATTTTTATTACATGGGTTATGTAATGATGTATGGTTTATGATTTTGTGGCACACATAAGAACGGTATCATTATGAGATGGGTGGGACCTATATCTCCCTCCAATGCATTGGGTAAAGATTTTATATCTCATGAGATAGACATAGCTGGAACGGTAGGTTATACCGGTTCAGTGAAACACGACTCAAACGAGGGTGACTCGGTTCAGAAAGGGACTTTGTCCACTAAGATAGTCTTGGCAATGAGTATTGACTAACAAGAAATGATTCTCTATGATTATGTGTGAATGCCACAAAGTTTCATGTTTTATGTTATGATTATTGGGATTTCATTTCATTACTATGATTTATCCCATGTTATGAAATTATGATCTCTTTTGCAGGTTAAGATTTCCAAAAGTTATGTTCTTATGAATATTATGTGATTGATTTTTCTTTTATTTACCCTTACTGAGCATTTGAGTTCACCCTTTTATGTTTTATTTTCCCCAGTATATAAAGAAAGGTTTTAGGTAAAAAAAGGGAAGATCATTATGGGATATATTGAAGATCTTTAACCACGATTAGAAGATTACGTTCCGAGTTTCCAAAGACAATAAACTATTACGATCTTTGTGTGTGTGTTTTTTTAAGTATTCTGCAAAAGTAATGTAATGTCAATGTACGATAATCTTCGGGTCGTTACAGTTGGTATCAGAGGAAAGGTTTGGTCAACCTTTGGAAACTAGGATGCGAGAACTCTAGTGAGATCCCTAGAGATATTTCTAAGGTATGTCTAGGGATGTCCCTAAGTTTAAGTATACGTATAGGTTATAGTACTAGAATTACGCTAACGATCATAGAATTAAACCTAAGATGTTAGATATTGAAGGTACTCCCCCTTTATTATGTTGTATTCCCTAGCATGATTTTTTCCTCTCACACTATTCTTTTTGGGTTTTAGACGATGGTTGGAACCCGAAGGAACCGTGTTGATCAATGCAATGGACAATGCAATGATTGTCCTCATGAACAAACAAATGTTATGGGAGATGGAGTGAAAAATATTATTTCCATACTTACACAATCTATGAATCATTATGAACTTCCAAATGAGAAGAGAAGGGAACAATATTCTATTGAGTCCTTCATGAGGCAACATCCACCTTCTTTCAGTGGGTCTTCTGATCCACTTGTTGCTGAACAATGGATCAGTACCACTGAAAAGATATTTTCAGTTCTTCAATGTTCTGAATATGATAAAGTCATCTTAGAAGTATATCGTATGGAAGGTGAAGCTGATCAATGGTGGAATCTTATCAAGAAAATGAGGCCAAGAGATGAAATTGAGTCCATGGAATGGGACGAGTTCAAGAACTTATTTTTCAATAATTACTTCCCTCGTATTCTTCGAACAAAGATGTGGAAGGAGTTTCTTGAACTAAAGAAAAAGGATGATGAATCTGTTGGTATATACGAAGCGAATTTTACAAGACTTGCAAGGTATGCATCTGGCATTATCATCCAACCTGAATGTAAAGTTGATCGATTTTTCAGTGGCTTAAAACCAAGTCTTCGAAGGGAATTAGCTATAAGAGACTTCAGTAGCTATGAAGAAATTGTGCGTTGTGCTATCAAGGTAGAAATGGAAGTTGGTGTTACATATCCATCTCATGGTTTTGACAAGAAACGAAAGATAGAATTCAAGGAGAAATCTCATAATAATGGTGAAAAGAAGATGAATGTTTCCTTATGCTCAAAGTGTGGAAAGTAGCATGGTGGAGATTGTCTTAAAGGGACTAGAAATTTTTTTAAGTGTAGAAAAGAAGGTCATCGAGCAGCTGAGTGTCGAGGTAATGGTAAAAGGGTTTCTAATGATATGAATAAAGCAAGCACTGCAGAGAACGCACCACCAACACTTCAATGCTTCAAGTGCAAGGAAATGGTTCATTATGCTAATAAATGCCCTAATCCAAGGGTTAGTGATGATCAACATGAGCAACCACTTAAGGCAAAGGACAAAGGGAAGTCACATGCGATCACTATTGGCGATGATGAATATGACAACGATGTGGTGGAATGATTAAGTGTTTATGTAATGGGATTCCAAAATAATGTTGTATCATGGATTATTGGAATATTTATGTATTGGTCTAATGTGGTATTCAAAGTGATTGAGATATTTTTGGAAATAAGATGATATGCGCATAATGAAAGGAAAACGAGAAAATGAAATGCTTGATAGTATTCATGAGCTCATGATTGATATAAGGACTAAGTGATATCATGGTTTGAGTATATAGAATTTTGAGGATTTTGGTATGTGGAAAGTGTTATCTTTTAACTGCATTCATGTTTTCACTAAGGTTCAATGGGTATTCATTCTTCAAGAGAATACATGATTAAGGTATTCACATGTTTGTAATTTGACCAGAAAGATATATCTTATGATATATGGGGGATAAATGATGGCATTCACGTGATTTGTCTGTGACTTTTCAAGTAACCATTTTCTTTATACTATGAGCTTGGACCGAAGTATTTTAGATAAGCTTAGAATGGATTATGTTGGACATAAGTTAGGATAAAACGTTTTTCAATATTATTGATGGGATGTTATAGTAATATAGCTTTAGAAAAAGGACAGCCTGCAGGACGGGCGACAGCCCATCGCGTCGGACAAGGCTGTGGAAATTGAACCCACAACCGAAGTGCGACTAGCCTTTATCGCCTACCACTGGCCTACAGGAAGTCCCTGTTTAGTATAAACTAGTTTTATTATATTAATCTGTATGACATATGATGTATAAGTCAATTTTAGGAACCATATATGATTAATCTCACTATAGATCGACTTATGTATATAATTTTTTTGCTAACCTTTTGTTTGAGACAGATGGAATGACCCATCATTGTATCACATGATCTGCTAACACTTCACGAATAAAAGATTCAACTTCATTTATTTAAGAGATGAAGAGGAAATTTTTAAAGGCACGAACAACAGTGAGATTGTACCAAAATAAAGTATTTATTCTAATTCAAATTCTTTAACTTTAGGGAAACGATCTTGAAAACCAAAAATGTTGTCCTAGTGATCTTATATCTGATGAATCAGATGGTACCTTAGATTGTCACAAATTTATGGCTTTGTGATTGCTGTCTTTTCCATAGCCATGTTCTCTACCACTATCCATCATAACATGATGGTTAGATTTCTCTTCCATATCCATATTTTCACCTATGTGGAAACCTAGTGATTAATTTATTTGGGTAACCTTTACGTTTCATACTTTTGTTTTTAAAGATTGGTTTTGATATTCCTTTTTACGATGTGGGTTTCTATTAAAGAATCTTTCGAATAGTAAACCATTTATAACCCCGACGAATTTCGAGGGCGAAATTCATTTTAAGGGGGGTAGAATGTAATAGCCCGAGATTTTATGAAAAATATTCTTTTTAATTTTATTAATGTCTTGTGTTGTACGCTATACCAAAAGGAGTTTTCACAACACGCATCTTTGACTTGCCTTGCATTACACGCAATCGCAACGTTCCTCGATAGCATGTGTAGTACGCAATACTAAGTTTCACGAAACAACAATATGCTATTAAAATATTATTAAAACTAGATGTTATGAATAGTAATAACCACTTTTTAAATTTTAGAAATTTTAGCTCTCAAAATCGACTTCATTTTTGGATTCAAAGTATCGAATTTAGCCTAAGGTGAAATTTTGGTACTTTTTGGATAACTTTCATATTCTGATGAATAGTGAAAATTACTAAATTATAATTAAAAACAACTTTTTTAATCGAAATAATTAATAGTGATAAATTATTAATTTGAGTGGTTTTAAAGTATATTTAGAATATATTTTTACAATTTAATACAACGTTGGTCATTGAATGTAATTTCACATTTAAACCAGACATAATCAAGTGTCAATCTTTTGATAGATATTGTTTCTTAAAGACACGCTATTTGTTTTAACAGTGGGATTTAATTATAAAATTAATTAATGAAACTTATATGTTATGAATTTGGTAAAATATATTTCATTTTGGAATTCGGAATATGAAATATATCTTAGGATGAAATTTTGGAATTGTTCTGAAAAACATCAATTTTTGATGAATAGTGAAACTACTAAGTGGTAGTTAAAAAACAGAATTTTTCATAAAACATAATTTTACCGCTTCTGTGAATGGAATTTCAAAAAATCCGAGAGGCACGGTTGATGTCAGTAAGTAAAATGTGGTTCAATGAGATGAAAATAATTTTTGGTGAATAGTAACTTTTTACTTTTATTTACCACAGTTAAAAGTAAATAGGGTAATTAAGGGTAAGAATGATATTAATATTACCCTAACACATGTCCTAATTCTTTTGGACAAGTGTACCTCGACCAAAAACAACCTTAAGGGTAAAATATTATCATTTAGGCCCACTTGGATTAGATTAGGACATTTATTATTATTTAATTCAAAGAAGAGTTAAAAGAGTTAAAATCAAAGTTTATTCACTAAAACATTTTTAATACAGGGTCTTACATAAGATAAATTCGATTTTAAATATTCATTAGAAATCTAAAACGATTTCCTACATAATGGTATTTTATTTGTAATTTTTAGACATCAAATAATTTAATTTATTTATGACACAAAGATGATGCAGTAATTATCTTATTTATGAAATATTGACACAATTGATGTTATAAACACCAAAATAAATGTAATTTGAGACTTTTTATGAATTCCACTAATTTTCTAGATTACTATGATATATTAGTGTTGATGTAATCAACTTTTTTCAAACATATAATTCTGTTATGACTTTCACAAAAATCATATATCAAATAGTGTCAAAATTGACACAAAATAGTGTTTAAATAAAATATTATATTATTAATTGTTATTTTATTATTAAAAATCTAATGTTCTGCCAAATTACTTATATAAGGATATATGTATTAATTATATACAATTTGGGGTTCGTTTGGCATGTTATAGTAAGTGTATTAACCATATAGTGAAAGAAAACAAAAAGACGCGGTAAAAGTTAAATTATTTAACATAGAGTTAAATCTAATTGATAAGGTTAAAATAATACCCTAAACTTGTCTAAATCCTATTGGGTGATAGGATTTCGACCCATACCAACTTTAGCTTCGAAATAAGACCCTTTGGAACCATTATAAACCGATTTTGACTTTAATATAAAATAATATTTTGAGATATTTCTAAGGTGCCCCTCTCCTCCCTTATAAAAGGGCACCTCCTCCCCCTCCTCCTCACACCAATTTGAGCACTCAAGCTTGGCCAACCCCTGCCATTTTCTCCTATAAACTTCCCTAGAATAATCTTAGAGGTCCTGGTCTTCTTCAAAGACCAATCTTAGTTCCCTATGTTAAGGATTCAAAGAGGCGTTCCAAAGAAGAGGTAATATCCATTACCGATCTTTTCGATTTCTTTCTTCTTCAACTTATTCTTCTTTAGATGTTTCAATATAAAGTAATAACATCAGTATTACATACATACTGATATGTTATTATAAATATGAAACAAACCCAATTCACCTTCTATCCATCCTACGGAAAAATGAAATCACCGCGCGTGTGTACGTACGGAATACCGTCTCCACACCGGGGTGTAATCTATTTTCCACCATCACCTTACAAGGATGGGTATAATGGTGTAATGAGTAACTATTTATGATTATTATAATGTAATATTGATACTGAAATAATATATATATACTCAAATACAATTCCACGATCATAGGAACGATATCATCACTCGTGCGTACGTACGGAATACCATCTCCACGATGTGATGCGACTCGTTCTACATGATCATCATTACATAGTAATTATATAAATGAATTTAATGAATAAATATGATATATGTTACACTAATACCATTCTGGATATAATGTATCTATAACATTAAAAGAAGAATAAGAATTTATTCGGCAAAACACGCATAAGAACAAAAGGCAATAATGACCCGAGTAACAAGTAACAATGAAATATTACTAACAAGAAGCTAAGAATATGACCATATATGATATCATATCAATATGTATGATTCTGGAATAAATCATTAACATTATTTAAACTATTATACAGGATCTTCGGACACGTACAAAGAAAATCGGACCTAAGGTAAGGGAAATATCACAATCTCATTTTTATCCGAGATTGTTTATACTTTAGTATTTACTAGGGTGTATTTTATCATCCACATCCATATTTCCTCAATATGTAATATTATTTCAATCCAACTACATTTTTTTAAATCCAATTTTACCCTTCGGTGAGTTTTTATTAAAAGATATGGAAGGAATCTTTTGTCGTTTTTCGTACGAGGTACTTTTTTGACTTTTCTGACAAAAGTACGAGAAGAATGTTTTTTTTAACTTATACGGCATGAATGGATTTTTAAAAAATTATTTCCAAGAAGCTTCCATTACAATATTTCATGTTTATTTTTAATCAACTTATTTTAGTTATAATTTTATGACATGTTAAGAAATGAAAAGTGTTTTTGAAGTAGAAAGGATATTTTCCTCAAGAATGGAGTTCAAGTGTTTTATCAAAATTATTTTCCACCTAAGATAATAATGGGTTCTGTTTTTATCCCTATTATTAAATTGATTTGATTATGTTGTGATGGAAATATTTTTATGAATTCCTTTATCGTATATGAATTGTTTTATGATGTCATGATGTTTAAGATTCCCATTTTTATTACATAGGTTATGTAATGATGTATGGTTTATGATTTTGTGGCACACATAAGAATGGTATCATTATGAGATGGGTGGGACCTATATCTCCCTCCAATGCATTCGGTAATGATTTTATATCTCAGGAGATAGACATGTCTGGAACGGTAGGTTATACCGGTTCAGTGAAACAGGACTGAAACGAGGGTGACTCAAGTCAGAAAGGGACTTTGTCCACTAAGATAGTCTTGGCAATGAGTCTTGACTAACAAGAAATGATTCTCTATGATTATGTGTGAATGCCACAAAGATTCATGTTTTAAGTTATGATTATTGGGATTTCATTTTACTACTATGATTTATCCCATGTTATGAAATTATGCTCTCTTTTGCAGGTTAAGATTTCCAAAAGTTATGTTCTTATGAATATGATGTGATTGATTTTTCTTTTATTTACCCTTAATGAGCATTTGAGCTCACCCTTTTATGTTTTCTTTTCAGCAGAATATAAAGAAAGGTTTTAGGTAAAAAAAAGGGAAGATCTTTATGGGAGATATTGAATATCTTTCACCATGATTGGAAGATTACGTTCCGAATTTCCAAAGACACTAAACTATTACGATCCATGTGTGTGTGTTTTTTTTTGAGTATTCCGCAAAATTGATGTAATGTCAATGTACGATAAGCTTCGGGTCGTTACATAACAAATTCACAATGTCCTATGGATTTGAAGGGAATCAAGAGATGAAAAGGATGAAATAGAGAATTATGAATTAAGGGAAAGGGGGAGAGAAGGATTTTTCTATATGTGATAAATGTGAAAAGAATCACCATGGTAATTGTTTGAAAGGAGCGGGAGTTTGTTATATATGTGGAATAAAGGAAACCATGTATCTAATGGAAAGGGTAAGAAAATGTATTCAAATGTATATTTCATGATTTTTAAAGAGTCGGGACACTGCGTGAAACAATTTCTGAATCATTAGAGTATACCCCAAATGCTCCTATTGGATAATAATCATGTTTTGATAATACCAAAGATGAATAGGAATGATTATTGTTCTTACATTGTTACTAATGTATTGTTTAATTTTAGTATTTTGTTAATGTTGTACATGTTTTATGAATTATAGTTTATATA
The DNA here is from genome assembly GCA_963277665.1 of Viscum album. Taxonomy (NCBI): domain Eukaryota; kingdom Viridiplantae; phylum Streptophyta; class Magnoliopsida; order Santalales; family Viscaceae; genus Viscum; species Viscum album. Next base: position 8,891,473 of record OY728129.1, read on the forward strand.
TGGATTGTAATGCAGTACTATTTTATTATAGACTTCAGATTGTGTGGATTAAAGAAAAGTTACTCAATAGCAAGTTTATTTTCTAGGAAATTATATGGTTGAAGGAAAGTTAAAAAATAATATGTTTTTGATACTGAAGTAGTGATATTGGAATAATATATGATTGATTTGTATAAATTATATTGGATATTCTTTACTACCTTGAAAATGGTTAATGATTTGTATATTTCATCATTTTTGGAGTATAAAAAAATTTTGGATAAAAGGATTATATCAAATAATCTATATGTAATAAGGGAGAATGAATTTAAAAAATAGTGTTTTAATGTAATTTAGGCTGTCATAGTGTTTTAAATAAATACATGATTAATTTATTCACATGTTGTTACGTAAAAAAAATTTCATTGTGTTTACCTTCCTTATAAATTTTGGACTATGAATTTGGAAAAAAGTATTATGGATAAGTGTAATGGTTGGAATAAATTATTTTTGACATTGGATACAATTGTTAAGGTTAAATCATTTCTTGGTATTATTTTCTGATTGTCATAAAAAGGAAAAATCTGTGGTTGGGTGATAACCCGTTGTGACCGGCAAGGACGAAAGACATGAACCTCCAACCAAAGGGTGAAAATGGTGGATCACCTAGCACTATCATATGTGATGTACTAGTTTCTATAATGTAGTTTTTTAAATAGTCTGAAAAATTAATTATATATTCTTTATTTTTTGAAACCTATATGATAATGATAAATTAAATATTTTGAATTATATGATCATTTTGAGTGAAAGGTGAGTTTGTGGTTGGAATTAGATAAAAGATGAAACTCTAGTTTTAATGTATATTTTTCCATCTTATTCTATGAAACATTAATTCTTAATCATTAAGGAAGGGATCTTAAAACCAAAAATGTGTTATCCTAAAACATCATGTTGTGTTGAACCGATAATATTTTAAATTATCATAGATTGATTGCTTTGAGACTCTAAATTGTACACTTGTTTGTGATTGATGAAATCAATCACTCCATATTAATATATACATTTTCCTACAATTATGTGTATCTAATTTACACCAATGATCTCTTAATCGAGATCATAATTTGGTGGTGAGTTTTTCAATTCCCTTTACCTCTTAATAAGACTAAATTTTATTAAACCATTTTCTAATGTGGGTTTTTGAAAAAGGGAATTTTTTTTAAACCATTTATTTTAGAATAATAATATTAAATTGAAAAGATAAAAATTTTATTGAAAGAGGGGAGAATGTAACACCCCATGATATCATAGTTTATTGTCTCTTCAATGTTATTAAATAACTTGTCCTACAGGCAACAACGAGTTCGACCGCACCATGACTTACCAAATATTCCATTCAAAAAGTGGTTATGAATAGTATTAACTGAATTTTGAATTTTTTATATATCCCATATAATTTTAACATTAATATTGTATATTTTATATACATAATACAAGTACGAATTAATTTTTTTTTTAAAAAGTATTATTTTTCTAAAAATTCAATTTTACAGCCTATTTAATGGAGAATAATTTATAAAATAAATAATTGAAACTTTAATATATTCACATTAACAATATTAAATTATTCTTTAGAATCAGTACATAAAAATTTAAATTGGATAAATTTTATGTACTTTTTTAATAACATTTATATTTTGATGAATATTGAAAAATATTAAATTTTAATTGAAAACAACTTTTTAATCAAACTAATTTATACTGTTAAATTATACATATTAATTATTTTTATTTATAATTAGATTATATATTTATCATTTTATAAAATTTAGGTCATTATAAATATTTTTACATTTTAATTTGACATAAACACATGTCAATATTTTGATAATACTATCTTTTTAAAATTCTTTTATTTTGTTATTGACTTAGGAAATTAATTTTAAATTAATAAATGAATCTCTTATTTTTTGAATTTCATAAAATAGATTTTAAATTTGAATTAATTATATCAAGTTTATATTAGTGTGAATTATAGTAATTTTCTGAAAACATTCAATTTTTTTTGTATAATGAAAAACAATGTGTTATTATTTAAAAACAACTTTTTATTTTAATAATTATTTATTTTATTTAAATTTATTTTAAGTCAAAAAAATATATATAATACTTATATAAGTTTAATCTACTTCATTGAAGTCATATAATAATAAAATTAGATTTATAGAAGTTTATTAATCTTTTTTACTATTCTTTTACCCTCCTTCTAGGAGTATTTGAAAATTTACATAAATCATAATTTTACCAATTCTAGGAGTTGAATTTCACATATCCGAGAGACACGGTTGAAATCAATAAGTAAAATTTGATTCAATATGATGAAAATAATTTTGGTTAATTTTAAATTTTAAATTTTATTTACCATGGTTAAATGTAAATAAGATAAATTAAATGTAAACATGATATTATAATTACACTAACTAATGTCCTAATTAAATTGGATAACTGTAATGCGACAAAAAAACATTATGAATAAGATATGATCCTTTTTTTCCACATAAATTATTTTAGGAAATTTATTATTATTTTATTTAAAGAAGACTTAAATGTGTTAAATTCAATGTTTATTAGTTAAACCGTTTTTAATATAGGGTTATAAAAAATATAAATTAAACTATAAATATTAATTAGAATATTAAATGAATACCTACATAATGGTATTTTATTTATAATAATTTATACATTGTATAATTAGATTTATTTATGACACAATGATGATTCCATAATTACATTATTAATGAAAGAATCAAATAAATGGTATTAAAAATATTAAAATAAATATATTTTAAATGTTTCGATGTCATCCACTAATTTTATAGATTTATATTACATGACATAGTTGATTATATAAATTTTTTCAACGTGATAAGGTTGTTATTACTTTCACAAAAAACAATATAACAAATAGTGTCTAAATTGAGATAAATTGATTTTTTAAAAAATACTATCTTATTGTTTGATATAATATTACAAAAAATCTGAGGTTAGTAAAAAGGGCCTAAATAATAGTATATATTTGATTAATGAAACACTTGATGTTAATATGGATGCTTAGAGTATTCTTATTAACCATATAGTTTAAGAATACCATAAGAAACGAGAAAAGTTAAACTATTTATCTAAGAGATAAATCAAAAAGATAAGTTTAAAATGTTAAAATAAACGTGCCTAAAACCTATTGGTTGTAATTATTTCAACCCATAACCACCAATTTATATAAATAAATTCATTTTTATTCACTATAATCCAAATATTATTTTATAATAAATTAATATTTCAATCTTTTCTAAAAGTGACACTCAAAACTCTTATAAAATGGCACTTCGCCTTCTCTAAAAATTACAACTACCAAGCCATGTGGCTCTGCAAAACCCATCCCAAATTTCATCCCAAATTTCCTAACATCAACCTATAATCCTTACATTGATCATAAATCTATCCAAATTATCCATTTTGATCATCCCAAAAGAGAACACTCCAAGGAGATGTAAAAATTTCACCCCCACTTTTAAGTTCTTTTTTTCTTCCACTTCCGCTTTCATTGTTGTTTCCATACCAAAATAATAACTCCAGTACCTCATACATACTATAATGTTATTATAAATATTTTACCACCATATTTAATATTCTATCAATCATACAAATGAAATTTCCACCATACTTGAGTACGTACGGCTTACCATCTCCACGTTGTGATGTAGTTTGTCATTCAAACAATTCATTTTTTGGATGGGAATAATAATGAGTATAACTAATTTAGATAATAGATATAACATTTTTATGATTATTTATATGTTATTTACTTTCCAATTACTTGATATTTCACTATCAATATTATGATATTTTCGCTCGTGCATACATACTGATTACTGTCTCCATGACACAACATGATTCATTTCCATGTTCACCATTTAAAAATGATTAAAAAATATATATTATTAAAAAGAATGCATCATATATAATAATAATGAAACTAGATATATATATATATATGTTCTTACATATATGTTATTTACTTACTTCTGTTCAAAACGACGTGAAAATGAAAATAATGTTTATGCATATGTACGACCTACCATCTCCATAAACGGTGTATTCCATTTCAAATATCGATCTATTATGGATATTTATATTATATATATATATATATGATATATAAATCATGATTTATATTCTAGAATTATTTAAATCATGATCTATGTGATACGTTCAAGAATTTCAAGTTAAAACATGTATGATATAAAAAGTGATTATAACCTGAAATGTAAATTTTGAAAGGAAATAGTAGTGCAGAAATCGTTTTTTACATCGGTTATTTTTAATTTTTTATGTCGGTTATTTAAAAACTGACGTCAAAAACATAAAATAACGATGTTTATCACTTCGGTTATAAAATAACTGACGTGATAAACGATTTCCCAACTGTTTTATCACGTCGGTTATTAAAGAACTGACGTGATATAAGGAATGAAAAATGGTTTATCAGGTCGGTTATTAAATAACCGACGTGATAAAAGGACTAGGAAATCGTTTATCACGTCGGTTATTATATAACCGCCGTGATAAACTGGGGGGGCAGGGGATTATCATGTCGGTTATATAATAACCGGCGTCATAACCCCCTCCCCCCATGTTTCACATCGGTTATTTAATAACCAACGTGAGAAACCAGTCCGTGGGGAGGTTTTTCACGTCGGTTATTATATAACCGACGTGATAAACTGAGGGAGGGGGTTTATCATGTCGGTTATATAATAAACGATGTTATAAACCCAGCCCCCCCGTGTTTCACGTCAGTTATTTAATAACCGACATGACAAACCAGTCTGGGGGGTTTTTCATGTCAGTTATTTTATAACCGTCGTGATAAACTGGGGGGTGGGGGGTTTGTCACGCCGGTTATATAATAACTGATGTTAAAAACCCAGCCCCCCCTGTGTTTCATGTCGGTTATTTAATATCCGACGTGATAAACCATTTCCCAATCATTGTATCACATCGGTTATTAAATAATCGATGTTATAAACCCTTTCCTAGGCCTTATATCATGTCGGTTATTAAATAACCGACGTTATAAACCCTTTCTGTTTTCTTGATCATGTCGGTTCTTAAACAACCGACGTGATAAACCCTTCATGTTTTCTTTATCAAGTCAGTTATAAAATAACCGACTTGGAAGCCGATTTTTTTAAAAAATAAATTGAATACAGTCATCTTCCCTCCCCTAGAATCAACTAGAAAATATATCATGAAATCATACCACAAAAACAGAAGGAGATCAAATTTAAGCATTTACATTGATAACATATAAAACATGCCCCACTAGACAGCCCCCACCCTCATCTATACCCCATGGACAACCCCCCCCCCCCCCCCACCCCATTGGAGCCCCCACCCTCATGTATACCCCTTAGACAGCCCTCCACTACCCCATTGGAGCCCCCACCCTCATATATACCCCATGGAAAACCCTCCCCCACCCCATTGGTGCCCCCACCACACCACTGGACTACCCCCCGACCCCCTGGACAACCCCAAACACCCCTAGAAAACCCACCACCCTACTGAACAGCACCCCCTCACCCCACTTGATAGCCCCCACTGCACCCCTGGACAGCCCCAAACACCCCTTGACAACCCCCCCCCCACCCTCATGTATACCCCCACCCCCTGGACAGCACTCCCACACCCCTGGACCACCCTCCCACACCCCTGGACAGCCCTCCCACCCCCTAGACTGCCCCCCACCCCACCGGACAGCCCTTCCATACCCTTGGACACCCCGAACCACACGGAACACAGCCCCATACCCTTGGAACCCCTCCCCCATAGACCAAAATCCATACCAGAAAAACCATCATAAGTAGACCAAAACAAGAAGTAGAGAAAAATTAAACATTCACATATATAACATTCAAAAATGACACTTTCAAGGTCAAAAAAACTAAATTCAACCTAAACAACTACCAAATACTCAATTACAACGACAATATTCAAAATTACATATTACATTACAAACAACTAAAATTCAATCAAACCTGTAAAATGATTTGACTACACCCCTTGTAAGTGTTTGATGTCTTCAGTAGTATAAGGTTGAGGGTCATCAAAAATCTATAAATTAAATGGAATGTAGTTAATGTGTATAATGAATAAATCAAATTGAAATATTATGGCAATGTTTAAGAGGAAATCATACCAGGTCAAAATTCAAAACTGTCCTAGTTGTTATTATTTCATACATAAATCTTGACATACAATATCCGCATTCGATGACGCCTTGTTGTTCCGGACAATTCTATTTGAATGAGTGTAAATTAAATATATTATTTTTATGTAATAAATCAAAAAGTACAAATTATAAATGGATATTTACCTTTGCATTTACATATTTGATCTTTGCACTCCTTTTCATTGTGTTTTTTTGAAAGTAGGCCCATGAACTGTTAGAAAATAAAATGAATGGGGTAAATTTATAATTCATTATAATATATAAAACTATTAAGAAATTGAAACTTACTTTTCCAATATATTCTTAAAACTTTCCTGCACATCACCATGGACCGAGAATATCCAATAAAGTGCTTCCTCCCATGGGAAAAAAACGCCTAACGTCCAATGATCACTAATAAAAAGAAATTTAACGTTAGTGGTTTTTTATGCTAAAAGATAATTATATCTTTGAGAGAAATGTGGTTTATACCTCTCATAAAAAGGCATCATCCAAAATTGTGTGACTATATTCTTTTCAAGTCTTTCAGCAATATAAACCATTCGTTGTTCCACATTTAATGCACATGCTTCAGGGGAAATCAATTGTGGGTCCATGAATCCATATACATCTAACAGCTCATTCCTCTCAAAAATTTTATAAAGATACCTAATACAAATCATACATAAGTATACATTTTTAATAAATATAACCCAGGGAAAAGGTGTTAAGAATTTTATGAAAAAAAATTTCCCCATGTTGATTCCCAACTTATCTCCAGTAACAAGCTCCATGATATCAGTTTGCATAATCCCCACACTAATTTCACTTCCACAAAAATGAGCATCCATTGGAAACTCATAATAACCCGCCAACAAATTTAAATATCATAACAATCTGTCAAGACTACTAGATTCTGTATCTGATGTCATAGCCATTTGTCTTTATTATTGTCTATACAGTATTTCTTTACCTTTGACATATTACTGAAAAATAAATTGAAAAATATATTAGTTTTCAAATGATAAAACAACATTATGAAAAAAACAAAATATATGATATAACATTCATACCTCTATGGTAATGAGTCTAAGAAGTCTGGATGGCCAAATGAAAAATTGGTCGATACTCTGTCCAACTATCGCCACCTCATCTGTAGGTATTGGTACCCTAGCTGATCTATCTATAATATCTTGTACAGTGATCCTCTAATTTTCTACCTCTAATTTTTGATGATGAACTGCATCTCCTATACAATATACCAACCCATATCCTATTATATGATGGTGAGAATCATCAATATACAACTCGCAATAAGTAGGAGGCTGTGGCGGATGAGTAGGATAAAAAATGGGGTCCACAGGCTGAGGTGGGGGAGTCGAAGCTACTTTCAGAGGTGGAGGATAAATAATGGGGTCTGCAAGGGGAGGTGGAGGAGTGGGAGCTACAGTCCGAAATTGTCTTTGCATTTCTGTAAACATAGAATGTATCGATGCTCTAATCTTGTCCTCCATCGTCGCATTAATATTTTGAACTTCAGCCTCCAAGTATTATATTTTTTTTATAAACCCCCGCAACATTAGAAGTTGAAGAATGTGGAAACACTTTTCTTACCGATACACCAGCCAGATATCCGCTTACACGACCAGGATGATCGGGCCTTCCCAATGCTGCAGATAAATTATCTTCCCTCCCAGTAGATTTAAATTTCCCCTGTGAACTCTGCTCTTCAAGAGAGTCTTGTATTGATTAATTGAAAATTTCTATAATGATTGAAATTATATGAAGAAAATAGTTAACTTAAATAAATAAAATTGATATCTTACAATCCTCTGAGCTACGATTCTCGATTCTTTCGAAAGATATTTCCCTTTTTCCCCTTCTGAGCTCTCTTCCATTTTTCATGTCTAGATGGAGGGGATGGAGGGGCCACCTCTCCAAAGCATGAAGACTCAGCTCTTAGTTGATGAAATTTTTCCTCCATCATTTGTTCTTCCAATAATGCATACCCTCCTCGAGATAAACTATGAGGGTATATATTTTTATATAGGATCTCCTAATTAGCATTCCTTGTTTTCTGTAATTTAGGAATAATAAATCATTAACAAAACAATAATAAAATCATTTATATAAGAAAGTTTATAAAAGTTTACATTGACCTTACCAGAAATGACTCTTTTCTTCTACTTTAAAAAAACTGTCTCCATGTGTCTTCATCTATAAAAGGATATATACGACATGGCTTGTCATGACGCTTATGACCATAAATGAAATCCGATGAGATGGGTGATTTGAAATCCCTCCATCTCCTGGCAGCCAACGATAAGCATTTCTTCCTGACTCCTCCAGTGTCAGGAATATCAAATGTCATCTAATAAAGAAGAGGCTAAAAATATTATATTTACTAGAAACAGTAAAATAATAGTCAAACAATGACAAAAGATCTTACGAAAATCGCCTCCCACAACTGATATATTATCACTTTATCCACACTTCTCCAATCATCATACAGAATTCTTACTTTGTACTTAGCCTTATTTGCTACAAAACTCTTAAAATAATTTGCATTCGGACCTCTAGGAATATCATCATCATAAAACTCAATGACTATACTCTGATCCTGCATATGGGAAAGTGATAATTTTGGTAAACGTGTCCACCCACGTTTACCAACCTTTGAACTCTTTGTCTTAATAGGAGCATGTGAATGTTCATCCCCAGAGGTACGACCAGAAATATTCTCATCTCCAGAATCATGTGGTTGATCAACTAAATGATCTTTCATTATCCTTCAAAGAAAAACAAACGTCAGTTCACAAATATAAAAATTCAAATATTTTAATACTAGTAATCAGAAAATAGAAAACTGTACTATGTTATGTAATAGTAAACATTGGTAATATGGTAAGCATGTTAAACAATTATAATGATGGTCAAGATGGTCAAGATGGTATACATGGTAAACCTGGTAAACATGGTAATCATGGTAAAGAAATTTTCACTGAACAAAAATAATAGATATATAAATCATGTAATGCTTATAAAAATGACAAAGTAAACTTAACAAACATAAAACAAACATAAACTTATACTTATTTTGTTTTAAAACATGTTTTAATAAATAAAGAACTTACAATATCTAACATTTATGAAAAAAAATGTAAACAGGAAATAAACATATGTAACCTGTAATTTTAGGAATGTAAAAATGGATTCTCTTCCCAAATTTCTTCATCGTGATCGTTCCTTATGGCACAAACTATGTCTTCAACATGCTCATCATAATGTTCTGTTAATCTTTCCATGGAAGTAGGGATCACACATAAATCTACATCTTCATTAAGTTCATCCTCACCAACATATTGTTTTTTCCCTTGTAAAACAACAGCCCACTGCATATCTGATAGATCTACTACATAGAATTTTTTTTTGCATGTGTTGCCATTATAACAGAATCAGTTGTGTCTTCCTATCTATTCAGATTAACAAGTGTCATTCCAAATTCATCGAGTCTGATATTTCTGTTACCGATAAACCATTTACCGTTAAAAATAGGAATTTTAATTTTAATGTAATCCACCTCCCATATGTCTTCAATCACTCCATAATATGCATTTGATGCAAGAATTGGGTTTTTGTCCTTAGCACTCAAAAAATTCATCGCTTCTACAAACACCAATACACCACTATTCTGAACAGCACTTCTGCTATCTTGAGCTTTCGTATGAAATGTATAACCATTAATGTCATAACCATGCCATGTTATCACATTTAAACATGGACCACCCACTATCCATTTTAATGTCTCTGATACATCTGATCTACCAAGAGAAGTCTTTTTAATCCATGAAAAAAAAGTTTTGTTGTGCTCATTGAAAATCCACATTTCTTTCTTATTTGGATGACATTGTTTCAACTCATTAATATGCAATGTGATATATGGGAAAGCATCAGCTATGTTATTCAAGATGTATGATTCTAACTTCTTCATCTATTCAGCTGACAATGATTTGACTTTCAAGCGATGAATCCCATTTCCCTCATTATTAACTCGTTCATGGTGAGATGGAGGCAAACCTATGTGTTGCGCCACAACCAAGTAGCTCGTACAAAATTCTGCTACCTCCTCAGAAATATACTTGTCAATAATGGAGGCTTCAGGTTGATATGTATTTTTAACATACCCCTTTAATATTTTCATTTACCTTTCAAAAGGATACATCCAACGAAGTTATACAGGTCCAGAATGCTTTATTTCTCGAACCAGATAAAAAATTAAATGCACCGTTATATCAAAAAAAGTTGGAGGAAAATAAATTTCCAATTGAAAAAGTATAAAAATTGTATCTTTTCCAAAATTTTCTATACATTCACATCAATCACCTTGTTTCTTATTGAATTGAAAAAATAACACAACTTTATTATAGTCTTTCTAACACGAATGAGAAATATTCCACACAATGGAATTGGTAGAATTTGTTGCATCATGACGTGACAATCATGTGATTTCATACCTATGAACATCAAGTCATTCAATGAGACAAATTTTTTTTACATTAGAAGAATAACCTTGGGGCACTTTGATATCATAAAGACACTGACAGAAGATAATTTTCTCCCTCTTCGATAATGTATGACATGCCGGGGGAAGATATGTCCGTCTTCCTTTAGGAGTGGGAGCTAACTCCAAACGTATTCCCATTGATAGTAAGTCTAATATTACATTCAACCCATCTTTTGCCTTACCTTTAATATCTAACAATGTTCTAATCAAACAATCACAAATATTTTTCTCCATGTGCATGACGTCAATATTATGTTAAACTTCATGATACCTCCAATATGGTAGCTCAAAAAATATTGACCTTTTCATCCAAATATATCTATCATTACCAGATTTCTTTGTCTTTCCCAATGTCACATCAATGTTTTTCACCCTCTCAAAATACAGATTAGGGGATAAAGGGTTTGAAGCAGTATCAAATTATTGTGATCCTTTGAATTACTTTTTTAGTCTTCTATAAGGGTGATCCATAGGAAAAAACATTTGATGACCCATGTACACTGTTTTTCTCCCATGATGAAATTGACAATATGACGTCTGTTGTTCGCAAATTGGACATGCTTTATGACCTTTAACACTGTATCCAGAAACAATTTCATATGTTGGGAAGTCATTTATGGTGAACAGAAGCACTACATGAAGTAGAAAATATTCTATTTTATAAGAATCATACACCCTAATACCATCAACCCATAACAGTTTCAAATCATCAATCAACGGTTACAAGTAAACATTGATATCATTGCCGGGTTGCTTTGGACTAGAGATCATTATACTCAACATGACATATTTTCGCTTCATTCAAACTTCAGGAGAGAGGTTGTAAATTACCAATTAAACAGTCCATGAACTCTGTGTGCTGCTGAGGGTTCGGTATGTTTTCATTCCATCTGTGCACAACCATAGTCTGAGATTTCTAATTTCATTTCCAAATGTATAATACTGTGCATAAATTTTCTTCCATTATGGAAAATCACCTAGATGAAATACTTTTCCATCACATACCCTCTCATCAGCATGCCATCTTAACCTTTTTTCATCATTTGAATTAGCAAATAAATGTTTGAAACGATGAATAATAGGAAGATACCAAAATTCCTTTGAAGGGAGATTTGTAATATTTACATCAGCCTTTGATTTTTCTTTCACCTTATACCGTGATGTCCCGCATTTAGGACACTCTGACAGAAACTCATATTCCTTCCAATAAATAATTCATTCATTTGGACATGAATGTATTTTCTTGTATCGCAATCCCATCAGGCATAATATTTTCTTGTCCTTTTAATGTGAATCAGGAAGATAATTATCTTTTGGAAGAATGTCTTTCATCAATTTCCGCAGCTCTGTAAAACTTCTGTCACTCCATCCATGTATCGCCTTTAGGTTAGTCAATCTTAACACCGCAGACAAAACAGTAAAATATGTACAACCAGGATATAATGGTTTTTCAGCATCACCATATAGATGCGCAACTGTCGGTTCTATATCAATTTGTTCTGCTACCATATCGCAAATCATTTATTCAATTCCATCAGATTTACCATCTTGTAAACCATCATGATCATCAGTGACATTTCGTCCAGTTTCACTATGAAAAATCCAAGGTCAGTAACTTGGATTAAAAAACTGACATATCAGATGATCTTTTATCTCTATACTTTTCAACTTCTTCATATTCAAACATTTCTGGAATGGATAGAAAAAAATGTCACTACTTGGAAGATTTTTTTTTCAAAATTCCAAAAAGGCATCAACACCTTCCTCATATTCATTTTCCATTCGATGTGCCGTAATCCAAATTCGACTAATTATTAAATATAAAAAATATCAAATATATATATATATATATATTTAAGATAAGAAAAATATTAGTTTATATGAAAAAAATCATAATTTGAATGTAAAACAATTTTGAAATATAAAACAAATCTATGCGTATTTAAAAAAATATGCTTGAATATTATTATTAAAACAAAATATAGTCAGATATAACAGTTTTAAATTCCATTTAATAAAAGAAAACCAGGGCGCCTACATGGTTGATAGAAAATTGGAGAGAATAGAGTGAACGTGAGAATCAACTCATATTTAAAATAAAAATTCAGATGGAGAAAATCACAATGCAAATCCAAACACACCTGGGGACCCCCCAACCCTCTGGACAGCCCCACACCACCCGGAAAACCCCAAAAACCCTCGGGACATGCCTCCACCCCTTGGACAGCCCCCCACACCCACCCACCCCCAGGACACCCCAACCCTCTAGACAACCACCTAACCCCCTGGACAGCCCCCCCGACCCCCTGGAGAGCACCCCACTCCTCCAGACAGCACCCCCACCCCTCATGGACACCACACCTCCCCTGACCCCTTTGGACACCCCCTAGTCACCCCCAACCCTCTGTACAACCCCCACCCCCCAGAAAACCCCCAAAACCCTCTGGACAGGCCTCCACCCTCTTGGAAAACCCCCCACACCCTTGGACACCCCCCAACCCTCTGGACAGCCCCACCCCCCGAACAACCCCACAAACAGTGGCTTACATATAAAACTAGGGATGATGAACAATGAAAAACACATGCATTTAATATATACTTCATCATGAAATAGATAGAACTAAATATTATAAAATATGGCTACTTAAATGATCATATGATAATTAAAAATAATCATTGATATTAAACTAGTCAAATGATCACATGTTTCTCGATAAATAATATTATAATTTATTTTATCAAAAAAGTCACACAAAATAGTTCACAAACATGTTTCACACCAACATCACAATTTAATAAAAAAATTCCTCAATTTATAAAACATTCTGAAAATGTTTGACATCTTAAATCACCTCTTTACCTTTCAAAAACCCTTATTAGGAGAAAAATCTCCAAAATATTTCATTTACACCATTTTATAACTTTTTTTTAACTCACTAAATCATTTTCAATTTTCATAAAACAATCCCAAGAGGAACAACCATGCTTTGCACACAACAGACATTCCAAAACCCCCATTCAAGAAAAAAATCATACCAATACAAATCCAAAATATAAATTTCATCTGAACACATATATATGAAACCACCCCCATATATTAATAATTTACCTCAAATAATGTCACAAACAATACACATGAAAAACAAAGTTTTTCATAAAAGACGTTCATGAAGTGTGACAAGGTTTTACACATAACACCCCTTAAAAACCCCCCTATTGAGGCCCATATGACAACAAAGAAATAAAAAACCATAATTGGATTCCCATTTCAAAATTAATGAATCACTTTCATAGGTTATAAAATACACCAAAATATTAACCTAAGAGTCACACATTAAAAGCACCCAATTTCAATATAAAATTAATATATTAAATTAAAGACATATCCAAATCCATCAAAAAAATTGGGACCACAAAAAATATACGATGTAGGCAAAACTAATGAAAAAAATCACACAAAAATATAGTGTTACGAGTTGAAGAATTACATGAAATGGGTGTTTTGGAATGCCTTTTGTGTTGCGAGTTGAAAGAACACAAAAGGAGTTGAGATGATAGATCAAGGAAAAAAATCAAACAAAAATCGAACGAGTTGAAAGCACACAAAACGAACGAAAAAAAGCACACAAAAATCGCAAAACATAAATATAGACTATATGGGAAAAAATGAATGAAATAAATTTGTGTAAGGCTTACTTGAGTGTTGCGAGTTGAGATGATAGATCCGAGGAGAGTAAAGATGATAAATGTTGTAGGCAAAATGAGTTTAATGAAACAAGATCAGCGAGCCGATTAGGGTTTATAGCGCGAGAGAGACGAGCCGCCGGACTGTCGAACGAAAATTCGTAAATGACAATCTTCAAGGGCTGTTAAATTTTTAAACGTTTTTTAACATCGGTTATTAAATAACCGACGTTATAAACTAATTTTTACATTTATAACGTCAGTTATTATCATAACCGACCTTATAAATGTATCGGATATAGCTTTTTTTACATCGGCTATTCTATAACTGATGTAAAAAAGATGTCAAAAATCACAATTTTTTACATCAGTTATGTTATAACCGACGTAAAAAAATCGTACATATCTCATTTTTTATGTCGGTTATAAAATAACCGATGTAAAAAACCCCCCGCACTTTGGTTTTTATACTTCGGTTATTTTATAACTGACGTAAAAAACTCGTAGATATATAATTTTTTACGTTGGTTATCAAAAACGGACGTAAAAAACCCCACACACTTTGGGTTTTTATGTCAGTTATTTTATAACCGACCTAAAAAACTAGTAGATATCTAATTTTTTACGTTGGTTATCAAATAACTGATGTAAAAAAAACCCCATGCTTTGGGTTTTTATGTCTGTTATTTAATAACCGACGTAAACCCCCCCCCCACTCTTTGGTTTTTTACGATGGTTATTTGATAACCGATGTAAAAACCGAACACGAGTGGTTTTTAATGTCGGTTATTAAAATAACCAATGTTAAAAATCAACTCACCACATTTGTTATGTCAGTTATTTTATAACTGACGTAAAATTCCACGATTCACAGATTATCACGTCGGTTATATATAACTGACGTGAAAAATGGTGACTTAAATAACATTTTCTGCACTAGTGAAATAATTATTAAATAGATAGTTTAAAGTCATAAATGATATATTTATGATATAATAAATATTAATATATTTATAGTATATTTTATTAACATCATATTGTCATTATACAAGAGGTTAAATGTACCCTCGACCAAATAAAAGTGCAAGGTAGGTTTTATCTCTTCAACCCGATTATTATATGAGATTGTTTTTGTGTTTGTATTTACTAGGAAATATTTTTCATCGATACCCATATTTCATAAAAATATTTTCAAAATAAATATTTTAGGGTTTTATGAGAGGGTATATTTAACTATATGTTCATTTTAAATGTTTTAATGATTTATCATTCATAATCTTTTTAATTAATCTCCAGGTTTTTAAAATGATTTTAAGGATTTATTTATATGGAAATGAATGTTATAGAATTATAATTCATTTCCAATTTTTAAAAGTGGTACGGGACACATTTATTCAAAAATTTAGTTTAAATTATTTCCTTTATAAATGTGTGACTTATAAATTATTTCACAAAAGTGTTATTTATCTCAAAAAGTTTTACTGATCATTTTCAACTATGTCATCATATTTTACTAAATATAATTTTTTATTGTAGTTGATTTATTATAATACAATATTCTATATTTAATTGAATTAGTTATGATATATATTTTTGTGAATGATCTATTTTTATACCATTCATGGTTTATGGTTAATGAATTGATATTTTTCATTCTGTTTTTAATACAAATTTTTATGTTGTGTTTCATCTTTTTCATACAAGTAATTTTGTGGACTTAGTAAGTGATGGGTGGAGCCTGCTATAACTGTTCGATGCATCATTCGGTCTCATGAGAATAAATATTGTATTGGCACAAGGTATTGGAAAAAATATTATTTGTAGTCTTGTCATGAGGCCTTGACTATGTGGAAATGATTTTCTGCGTTAGGCATTACCTCATTATGAAATTAGTTATTACATGTGAATATTCAACTACTTGAATATTCATGTGCATGTTTATATAGTGATATTTAATATATTTTTGCCTATTATTTTCAATAATATGTTTAAAGTTTTTGTTGTTTTTATTTCACATCATTCCATAAAAGTTCATTGCTTCCGCTAAATTGTTTACCCTTACTCAGCATATGAGCTCACCCCTTTCTTATGTATTATTTTTTCAGAAATCCAAGAAATGTATTATGATTTATATGCATGGTTACGCTAAAGGGAATAAAGGTGTTCACAAAGAACTATCAATGTTGTATTGTATTTTTTATATTTAAATTTATTGTTAATATATGTAATCTATTTTACAAGACTGCTAAAATGATTGGTCCTTCAGGACTGGATTTCTTAATTCATGAAAATGTATTAAAATAATGCACTGACTATAGGATATAGTGGTCAGGGAATTAAAAGGAGTACTATGATGCATTGGGATTTGGGTTTTGATGTGTTCTCATTTCGGGAGACCATGTGACTTCTTATTATTCAAGGTAGTTGAGATTTCACAGGTAGAATTTCAAAACACATGTTTTGGCATATGTTTTGGTCATCCATGCTTTAAAGGCATAGATTCACAATATCCATGGTGAAAAATTTACATTGTTCATGGATCAGAAGTCATTGAATCATATTTTATCACAATTATATTTGAAATTGAGATAATTGAGATGTATGGATTATCTCTAGATGTTTGACTATGACTTGATATATACACCAAGAATATGTTATTATATGGCCGATACATTAAGAAAAAGGTTATATTCTCACATGGAAGAATAATCCTCACATTAATGGTAGTTAATTTTGGTCCCAGCCGACATGCATGTCAAATATGACTACTTATATGAGGTTTCAGTTTTCATTATCGTTTCTTTTTACCCCATTTTGGTAAATATATTCAAAGAAGCACAAAAAAACGATGTTGAATGAATGTTTATGTGTGAAAAAACTATATTTGGGGAGATCACTCAATGATAGAAACAATATGGGAGTTTAGTTTTGTGATTATGAGATCATATGTTTGTACCAATTGACTTTCTAGAACAAATTATTCATGCATACAACCATTGTAGATAGTTTTTACATCTAGGTGTACAGATGATTTATACGACATTGAAAGCACAGTATTGGTGGTTTCATATGAAAAAAAGTGGATGAGTTAATTTAAAGGTTCATAAATAGTAATAAATATATGGAAGAACATCAATGACTAGTAGTTATGTTGTATTAATTACTTATACATGTTTGTTAATGGGAGTAAATATCCATGGGGTATTTATAGGTCTTCCAATAATGGTTTAGAAACATGATTCCTTATGTTTGATAATGGATCTACTAATGTAGTTAGCTAATTTTATACCTATTTGAAAAAATCATAATGTTGAGTATCTGTTGAAAATTAATACAAATGAAGTGGTAGATACAAATGAAATACTAGTTTTGATACTATCAGTTAGATATATGAGGTTCACATATAATTTTGGTAAATCTATAAAGAAATCCCTTGTAAATCATTTGACTACCATTATGATGTATAATTCACAGATGGACGGGAAATATGAAAAGACGATACATACATCATAATACATGTTTATAGATTGAGTAATTGATTTTGGAATCTCATGGGAAGAAAATATACTGTTATATTATTTCTTATATAATAGTATTTATTAGTCCTCGATACATGTGGATTATTTTGAAGCATTGTATGATAACCAATATCCTTCTCTACATTGATCTGTGGAGATAGATGAAACATCACAATTTTGGTGGAGCCTTTTCCATGAAATAATGGATAAGATTTTTTTACCCATTATAAATATGTACTTGGGTCAATGTCATAATAAATCATATGTTTGTCATCACCAATATCCATTATCGTTCGTGGTGAGTGATCATGTGTACTTGCTGATTTATCCAAGTATTGGACATCATCATTTTGGTAATTAGGGAAAGTTATCTTCTATATACATTTTATCCTTTTGATACTATAATGGGTTTTATAGGAGTAATATCATTTTTTGTTACTACCATGGTTCAATTCAGTGCATAATGTGTTAAATTAATCTTAGTTGAAAAACAACTAGCCTAATCATGACATTGTGATCAGATGGGATCATGTTGACCAAGATCCTGTTTCATAATTGGTATATATCCTAATGAAAGGTTTGGATAGGTAATTTAATATCCTACATGAAAATACAACATTTTAGGGTGGTTATTATCGAAATGTGGTCCGATCCAAGAATCAAAATGGTAACTCTTTAAGGAAATGAAAGAGAAATCGTCGGAACACTTTCTGGGAAAGGATGGTTTTCAACATTCTAGCGACAGAATGGCCAATGATGGGATAATTTAATACCTAATGTATATAGTGATTAACACATTATTTTTACTTTTTATAATGTTTGAGGGTAAATTTTGGGCGGTTTGGTGAATTTTTTGTGGAAAAATGGAATGCGTATTGGATGCACATGTTCTATCTAAACCATGAAGAAACGTAGACTAAACTGTAAAAATATATAGATATTGGATACTATCTTCATAATTATAGAAACATTTTTAAATAGGCCAAGATAGGTGGCTATGTGAGGGTGTTCCCTTGCAGTAGCTAATGCAGATTAATTTCACGATTTGGCTAACTATGCGACTAAATCATGTTCATTGTTAATGTGATATCTGAAAAAGTGGACCACCGATTTTTTTACTCTACAGGGGTTTTTTCCTCCTATGTAGCCCTAATTAGATATTCCAATCAATTTATGGTTAGAAAACATCTCCCAATAAATTTTTAATCATTCCAAATCATTTCGTTGGCATTTAGATGCATGATTCATGAGGTCTGTCATCGTTCTTCATTGTTCATTCCATGGTTTCTTTGATCTACTTATGTATACATCTCATACCCTCTCAATTGATTAGATATATTCCATTCAAGGTAATATTCTACAATTAAAAATCCAAATATGATGAGTTTTATTCTGATTGTTGATAGGAGATGTGATCTATGGAAACTTCTTGGAATTCTTACCTAGTTTCATGAGCATTATTCCTCTATTTTCTATTTTCATCAAAATGCTCAAAGTGGGTGTCTTAACTCATGAATCCTCTTAGTAGAACTGATTGTGTTGTTTTCAAAATTATTACCTTGTGCAGATTTGATTGTGAATTTTATGCTTTATGATTTATGAACCCCCTTTAATGTTGTTTTGTGGAAATCTGGAATTGGTATTCTTGAATAAAGCCAATTGACTCTGGATTTAAAAATAATGATTTTAAAATTTTTATTTTCTTGAAATATTTTATATGGATTTTATTAATGGGTTTTCAATAATTGAATCCATTTTATTGAAATTGAATAGTTTTTTTCGAATTTGTTCGTTTAATTGATTTGAACAAAAAACCCGATTTTATTGAAATTGGTCGAATTAGTTGCAAACAGATGATTTTGGATTAGTTTTGGAATGGTATATATTTCTCTTCATATGAATTATAATGGATAATGTAATTAATTATTCCTATCAAAATTGTGGTATGTATATAGGTGTGAATTATCCCCATCAATGTGGTCTACTAAGTGATGTCTTAGTGGAAGGATATCTCATTGCTCGCTAGTAAGGGTGGTCTAGGATGCATTCATGGTTGGGAGTTTGAAAATTTAAAATATAATTGTTACTAAAAAATAATATTGATAAATTGTTTTAAGTACTTATTTGGTTGTTATTTTGGAACCATTTTTTGATGTGATTTTTGATAAAATAGAAAATGAGTACTTCTGGTTATAAATTGATGTAGAACATGTTTATACATACTTCCAAACTATTTTGGGAAATTATTTACTATAAAATATATTATATAAATGTTTATAACCTATATATAATAGTGTTATGAGTATGTAATCCATTGGGTAAAGCCTATTAATGAGTATACTCACCACTTCGTTGAAAAATTGGCACTTTAGCAGAATCTATCATTCATGACATGTGGAAATGTAATGTATCACATGTATTTAATAGTAAATCATGATATATGGGATGTTTGGTGATTATTGAACATGTATCCTATAGATCTTAGAGTCATTTGGTTGTTTTAGAGTTTTATTAATTTGGTTCTACTATTAACATTTATAGTTTCATTGTGTTTTGTTGTAGTATAAATTGGTTTGTTTATTATATAAATGAAGTGGATGGAATATCATTTGTCTATTCATACATTATATAGTGTGTGGTTTTGTTTTGGTTGTCGAGATAATTGTTTTAGTTATTAAATGGTTTGTCGTCCCCAACATACATTTGAAACCCTTTGGAATTTATTTTCAGCCTTTGTTCTATTATGGATCCATATTTACTCCATGTAATGATTCATTGTATATACACGACAATAAAAATAAGAAAGGAATTACAGGAAACACCCAAAGGGTGTGCATAAAATTCAATAAATTCTTATATAAAAATTGGAAAACATCATTAGGGACTCTATTATAATCCTTGTAAATACATATATTTAAAACAACTCATTATGTGTGATCATTGATTGATTAAAAATGTTTTTCCAGTAATAAATTACAATAAAAGATTTCCCACAATAAGGGATTGATTTTATATATAGTTAATAAGTAGTTAGACTTCATGGTGATCCACTATCTATTTCTTAAGAAATGGTGTGACATTTTATTCTATATTTTTTTGGAACAATAATAGGCAATGAATGTGGATGTAGAACTATGAACATCATATAATAGAAAAATGATATGTATTCCATGATAACTAATCAAAAATTGGAATTAATTTTAAGGTTTATCTTAGTTGATTTTTAAGGGATTTGCAACAAACATAATCCACGTATTTAATTTTAATATAGACAAAATTTAAATAATGTAATCAAATAGATCCATATGAACAACCATTATTGAAATGGTTCAAAATACCCACTGATGGGTATGAATTTCAAGATGGAAAACTTTTGGTACAACACTTTTTGAAAGAACCCAGGATGATTATAAGGGTAATCCATAAAAATATAATAGATGAATACTGTGTACAATATTTTTAAAAAAAATTAAGTGATACAAACTAATTTATATGGATCATGTGTTTTTCAATGTATAACATTTAAATTGAGTTATGTGGTTTATAAAGGAATGAAAAAGAAGTCCAAGTTATATTTATAAAATTTAGTTTCTAGAACATGATTAGCCTATAACATATCAAATTCCCCTATATTATAAAATTAAAATTCAGATGATTTCATTCATGTGTCAATAATAAGGATATAAATGTCTAATCCTTCCTATATATTATGTCAAAATGGTGGAGAATTAAACATCATATCTTTTATACATGGAACTTCTAAAAATTTAGTAATCAAAGGTAACATGTAGTTAGAAACAAAACATACTATCTAGAGAGGGTATTATGTAGATATCACAAGATTGAAAAAGGATCCTTTTGGTTTATAAGTAACGAAAATGTAGAAAAAAACATCCTATGAATGTGATATAAAATGTAAATTTGGAGGATGAAAAATTTGTAAGGGGTGAATAAGAAATTAACAGCCCTAAAATATACTTCTATTATAAAAATAAATCATGTTTCAAAAAAAATTATATTAGGAATTGAAATAGATGATTTGAGAAATACTATTACATTTTATGCATATCATACAATATTGTGGATAACAGCAGCATAGAATTTTACTAGGATATAAACATTGAATATTTGATAAATCATTTAGGGGAACCTCATTGATTATAATTATCCCCTGAATATTATTATTAAAAATTTGATGTAAAATGAAAAAGAACTATTTTAATATTAGGAGACAGTATCAATTTTTGCGCGATTGAATTAGTGAATAATAAATTGAGAGTCCTAGTTTATTAATAGATATGTTTTATTTATCTAAATTATCACCATTAGTCGATATAACCATTGGTCATTATGAATTTCAACATATATGGATGATGGGTATTAAAAAAATTTGAGAACAAGATAGTTTGGAATTATTTCTATTCGATGTATAGGGTAAATAAAATATCGTTGGGATTATTTTATAATATAAAAGGAAGATCATATTTTTGGGAACAATAAATATAGTAATTTTAAATTAAAAATATTTTTATGTTAAATAAATTATTTTCAAATAAATTATGTTTTCATATAGAAATATATATAATAACTTTTTAATGATAATAAAATTTAATTATTTCTAATGGAATTTTTATTACAATAATAAAATTTATTATGTCAATTTTTTTAATTTTAATTGAATAAGAAATTCGATTTTAAAATAAAAATTAGATGAATTATAAAATTATTTTAAAAAATAAACCATGATTTCCGTACTCAATACATTAAAAAAATCATAATTTTATTATTTTAATTTTTTAGAATGTTATTATTTGTTGAATTCCAAAATTACAATTTTATAACTAGAATTTTTATTATGACATAGAATATATATGAGCATGATTAAAAAATTTATTTCATACTTTTTTCAATATTATTTACTTTGTTATATTGGAAAATAGTTTATAAAATATTACACACTAAAAATATCATTATATATATTTTTTGCAAACCAATATATAAATACTGGGATAAAAAATATTTTTATTTATGAAATTGGTATTTTGGAAGGTGAATTTATTCTTAAGAGGGTATCAGATTGAAACTAACTATAATTATTTCTGTAAAACCCATAAAATTTTTTAAAATTTATTTCACCCATAGGTAGTTGGATTTTTTAATAAATTAATCAATATTATAACTCTTAAATCCACTCCTCCATAATTCTAAATAACCAACATTTACCTAATTTTCGACCACTAAATCCCCATTTACCATGAATTATTTTATTTGATAACTCTCTAAATCCCTCCCATGGTATTCCTATGTTGTAAGGTCCACTAGGCTAGATACCCTGAGAGGAGGAGGGGGTAGATCAGGGTATAAAAAAATTAAAACAAGTACACCTTTTGATCTTGTTTTGTTGTTATACAAAAGAATCTTCTCTCTATCCTTCTCGTTGAAAAGTATGAATGAATCTTAAATCATGCACAAGACACATAAATTTTACATGGTTCACCCTCATTAGACTACGTACAATGTGAATACACTGGTGATGAGATGATGTACCAAATCCACTATAAGCACACTAGTGGTTTCATGTTCATTGCAGACTCACTTTCCCTCCTGGTTTATAACCACTAACTATAAGAAAGCTCATTGCACTTTCAACAGATGTGTGCTCACTATATCATCAAAAGTTGCACCTATAATTTATAGAATTATAGGTATATTCATTATCCTTAATAAAATCTGCATCCTGAACTATTTATAGATTTTATGTTGACATCCATCTTTCACTAGCAGATGAATACAACTTTACCACAGAGGCACCAGTAAATCATTGAACTTATGCGCAGCCCACGAATAACTGGTGTGTATCCTTATGCTTGGTGGGATTCTCCAAACATGGCGCACAATTGCCACAAAAACACTTTTTTGACACCCCTTTCTTTAACTATGAACTTGGTTGACTCACACTCTTTTACGACCAAACCAATATTGGTGTGAAACTATCAACTGGGGTGCAACATCTGAGTACCTTTATACTTGCACAACCAAACCACCACTTTTGCCACCGAACCACCAGCACAACTGGAGCTCAAATTTTTATTTAGTGTTGATATACATCAAAACTTAGAAGGGTTTGGCCATTATTTATTGGAATTTTGGACACCCTGAGTGTCCGCATGCAAGTCTCCTCTCGTTGCGCAAGTCTAGTCGCCCTAGTCTCTGTCGACCTTGTCACTTGCGAGCCCAAACAAAAAATGGCCACCCATCATTCCATTTCCATATTTTGATTTTCTAATATAGAAAACCATATGGTGAACGTGTTTCAACTCTTCCAAGACACAATCATGCATAACCATTTTCCAAAAACATTTTTCTCCATTTTTCGATTTTTAGGACCAAAAAATAGGCAACCACTGTAAAGTGGAACCACATAATTTCATCTCTTTTGGTACGACCTCCATATCATCCAATCCTTTATTTAGGTTATTCAATAAATCTTGGATTGATAATAACATTCCTTGAACTCAAAAACATAAAATGTAATCCCCCTTTGTCCACAAATTTACACATTTTGGTCTGCTTTGTCAACAAACATAGCATGGATGTCAACTATGTCAACAAACTAAATCACCTCAAAAAATACATCAATGAAACATTGAGGGATTTTTTCCCAACATTGGTTTATAAGGTTCTTCTATAGATAATTAAAAAAAATCCTAAAATGGTAAGGGTGATCTTCCTCAACATTTATAATTAATAAAATTATTTTATATAATTATATTGAATACAAATTTACTAGGTCTCCAAGTGTTCATAATTACCACCATTACTAAATATTATTTGTTATTAACTTCTATCCTTAATTTTCTTTCATTAACCTCATTACATGATCTATTTTGGATACTCGTTATCTTGATAATGTCATCCTTTTTTCCATGTTATATTTTCATTACAAAAAAATGCATCTGTATATTTCATAAATTTTATTCATTTGTATTTATCATTTAAATATTGATTAGATATAAATGGGTAGGTATCCAAAATTACATAATATTATATTCAGAATGATATATAAATTTTATATTTGATATATGTGTACAAAATAATATTGGACATATGAACGATTATCCGAGATTGTGGTCATGTTTATTTGGTAACAAATTAACTAATAAATATGAAATATTCATGATTTCAAGGCATTATAAATTTTAAATATTTTTTTATTCCTTGTTCAAAATCATTGGTAATAGTTTTTATGAATACATAGGGATAATATTCATTTTTAGCAAAATTTATTTATTATTACTAGTCTATATTGTACATGTACATACAATATGCATTAAATTCTTATATATATGTTATTTTTTTGTAATTAATGTTTCACATATGATGTAATATTTCTTTGATTAACCCTTACTATAATTCACTATACAATAGTTCATTAAATTAATTCCCTATGGTATCACCTGTTGATATATTACAATAGATAAAGTCATTAAAGAATAATTTTTTTGGTTCTAAATTAGTTTTTTGTATTTCATGTATTTTTTCCTATTTTTGAAGTGATTTTACAAAATTTAACTTATATATTTTATAAAAATTCAATAATTTATTGAATAAGGATGAATAAAATGAAGTAAAAACGTGGGTATTTACATAATTAATTAATATTTTCGTTCCAATAATATATCTAGACCATTATATAATATCCCAATGAGGATGATAAATTTCATTCATAAATCTCATTGCATTGATATATTTCCATTGAAAAATATTATATACCATTCTTACCAATCTCATTGACAAAAAAATACATTGCTAATAAATTGATTATCATAAGGATTAATCATGGGACCATATACTTGGTTTCCACCATGAACTCTAAAAGAGAGAATAATTCTTCATAAACAAAAATAAACCATTAAAAATCATAAAACATTCTTATTGACCATCATTTAAAAATTATAAATGGTACTATATAAATCACATTTCTTATACCTTTTATATGCATAATTCAATTTATAAAAATCAAAACATCTGAATATTTTTTTGAAAATTTTATTCAAAATCACAATAATCATTTCATTGGTAATCAATTTCACTTTGAAAATAATTTTTTCAATAATTGTTTATGTGATGAAAAGAACAAATTTATTATAACTATTAATTATCCCCTTCCAATTTTACCCATTATGAGTTAATTTGATTGAAATAATAAAACCATGTAGGTTTATAATTGAAAAAGGAAAAAAGTCGTCCATTTCTCAAAAAATAAGCAATAATGCCTATATATCCACATAGGTGATCATATAGGGGTTATTATTAATAATAAAGTATTCCTCCCATGATCAAAATATGTTTCAATGAGAATAAATGTCAAATAAATGATATTTCAATCAATTAGGATAAATTGGAATATGTTTACTCTTTCAATACAAATTTATGGGAACCCATTGAAAACTAGATATAATAACATTTTATAACAATATTTTTTAAAAAAAATTTTATGAAAATTTAAAAACTATTTAAAAACCATGTTTTCCATGTGATAAATATATTTTAAAAAAATTTATTTGATAAGTTTTAGTGGATAAACAATATTTCCTTAATATTAATTTAAAAGTCCCATTTTTCTCATGTGATCCAAATAAAATACCAAATCCCTCAAAACCCACTTATTCAAATGTACAGAAAAAGGAGACAACAATAAATTCCTTCTTATATATGTACCCGAAATTATTCCTCAATCAGGAACATAAACTTATTATTTTTTCACCTAGTTTCTTGTGTGTTAATAGAATTTTAACCTGTTATAATGATAGAACCCAAACAATATCACTTACTATAAAATCATGTGGGATTTTCCATATATTATAGATCATCAAATGAACTGATCTCTCTAAGACTTCCTCCATATGCCTCTAATTTAACATAGATAATCATTGGTGGATTGGGAAATAATTATCATAAGAAATCAATTTTTCAAATATAATCAAAAGTATTGAATGTATTACTTATTACTATCAGTGATCCAATGGCTAACAACTTATCCACACCCATGATCCATTAATTAATTATAAATACATTAATATCATCCAATAATTCATATATTATCACCCACATTTATATAAGATAATTATTTCCAAATTTCAGGGAATTTTTTGTGAATTAAATGAAAACTAAATACCATAATTTCATATACAAGGATAGTTTTAATAGTCTCTCAATCCATTCAACAAATAATGTTGTGAATTATTTAGACCTCACTATGTAAAAAGTTTGAATATGTGAGTCAAATTCAATGTGTCCCTTTTTTGTAAAATAATCCTTTAATTATTTATGACCTACACAATATTAATGATTAATTATTTTTAATTTTTCTTCAAACTAGGCATTTAAATATATATTTTGGTGAAATCAAATTTAACTTATGTTAGAAATATTATATCTTCAAAAATGATAATGGCATTTAAAAAACATATTTTAGTTAAAATAAATCATAATGAAAATAGTTTTTAGATCAAATGACTCTAATAAATTTATATTTATTTAAATCCATCAAAATAATTATTCAAAATATTAATAGGTAATTAAATATCACAAAATTTATAAACATTACTCTTAGTTTATTAATATAATTTTTGATTAAATACTTTATTTATAAATGATGTGGTATAAAAAGAACAATTAATTCCACTCCAAACTCGATAGGAAAATCTATCATCCATATCCGAAATTTTTTTCTAATGAACTCCATGTAAGTTCACTATTTCCTAATGTTGGTAATAAATATATGACTAATATCATGATTACGATTCGTAATATATAATATACATTAACAAATCATTTAAATAATAACCAATATCATAAAATAATAATTTTACATATGTGGTGAACCATTCATGTTGTCACATGAAATATATTCCAGTTTCTACTATGGATTACAGAAAAAATGCACAAAACTATTATTTAAATGATGCTATGCATTTACATAATCTCATATATTAAAAATTGAAATACAATAATACATAAATATATTCTTAAAATGGCACAAATAGCATTGATAATTTAAATGGTATATTCATACATCTCCATGTTATATTACCATAGGTGAATAATGGAAGTCAAATATTAACTCCTCATATATACTCAAGAAAACAATACTTATCATTGTAATGTTCTCTATATCTTCTAACCATTAATCATTCAATGTATTTAATCACACAGAATTGCATAATATGATAATACATTAGTTTTGGGATCACCATGATAAGACATTCCCAATTTGTTTGCAAAGTAAAATAAAATCTATTATTATATTAAGTCATTATATTTTATATATCTTTGCAAGATAACTATGTATTTTTTATAATAGTTATATAATATTCAATCACATAACAACATGATGAGGTACAATAATAAAATACATCAATCATAATGCTTAAACTATAATATTTTACTTTCAATTGGTAAATGGGATGATCAATCCATAATCATATAAAAACTCCAACAATATTCTAATTTTTAAATCAATTATTTATTATTATAAATGTTACAGAATCATTTATATACATGGGGACCCAAATGTTATTAGATGGAAAATTTTGGATCACCACATTTCATAAAAATATTTTTATTGAATAATTTTTATCATGAAAAATATATATATTTTTAAGAAGTCATAACTATATATATATAAAGGTAAAGAAATATTTTTACCACATAAACATGAGTCCTTATGTTTAATGTGATTCATAAAAACAATTCTAAAAATACATACATTCATTTTTAATTTAAATAACCAGAATAATCATAAACATATAATTTATGATTTTAAAATGTTCATAAAATTAGTCTGACAAAAATATGGGTTAACCATTTCTAATATTATATTGGTGATGAGTTCTTGAAGTTTTACATAGAACAATTTTTGTAAAATAATAAATTCCCATTAAAATTCCATCAATGTAATTGGTTTTATGTTACATTCAAAAAATATCAATCAACCCTTATAATGTTGTTATCTTTTCAATAACATTAAGAAACATTCATGAAATTTTTTCATCAAAAATTGTGGGGTATAACAGAAAAACAAGTCATAATGTAACAAGAACCCATACTATCACACATTTTTTATTCAAATAGATGGACATAATGAATGATGATTTTTATTTTTTAACGATATTTAAAAAATCATTAAATTGAATTATATTAATTAGCATGGGTATGTGTGAATTCACACATATGGAGGAACATACAAACAATTTCTTCATTCCATATTTTTTATTTTCATTTTTTAATGGCTTAGTTTTAGTATATCATATTTATAATAATGAAACATGGATTACAAGCTCTATATGACACAATTTTAAAGTGCATCCTCATAAAAAATGAATGAAAATATAGTCAATTTTCAATGTTACACAACGTATAACTCTATAGAATGATAAATATAATTTATTGAGGAATGAACTCATTAATTACTCTATGAAAATTATATTTTATTCATTTAATATAGTAATAAACTATATCACCTTTTACTGGTATTGAAAAAATATCAAAATTATTAATTATGATAAAATTATTTAGGCATTAATTTTATCAATGTTATATAAATTGATCATTCTGTCTAATTAATATACAAAACTCCACTTCCCCATGAATAATATCATTCTTCAATGAAAAAAATTATAATAACAGACATATTACTTAAAAAAATTTCTTTGAATAAAAGTTTATATTTTTATCCTAGATTATAAAACATTCATTGAAAACATATTATATCATATAAATAGTGTCAAATCATCTCATTACTAAATATATTATGACCAATATCCCACCATAGTAGTGATATTTAATGATATCTAAAATATTAATTAAAATATATATAACTATTAGACCATTATAGGTGTAATTATGTAAGTGGAATTGTAACTCTAAACAAAATTATAAATAATAGTTGATAACATAAAATCCATACATCAAACAAATTTTTTAAATTAACTAGATTCATATAATTACTATTATTGTATTTTATGAGGAATTAATCATTTATATACATGATTAAAACCACATAATAATTGTAATATTATAGTCATGGAGGATAAAAATATCTTTACTATATCATCTATATAAAAATGGCACATAGTCATTTAAAATTTTATTTTGTCTCTTGTTTACTGAAATATTATATATTAGTTTGAGTGATATTGTAATGTGAAAATTTCTTGGTTGGTCTATCAATAGTGATACGATTCATAAGAATCCCATATCAACTATAATGTGACTGAAACACAATAAAACCTTGATATTTTAAGAAACTTTGTTTCTAATAATTTTAATTTCCTAGATATATTACATTACAAACAATAAATATTTTAATGGGATGATGTTTTCTTATTAAAATGTGGTTATTTAATTATATAATTGTCACCATGATTTTGGATTGGAGGTACATGTATGAGTAAATAGTTTTTTAAAACCCATTTTTACATTACTATTAAATGAGTTATTATTTTATCAATTAAGATGAAATAGAAAACATAAAAATAATGTATGTGTTTTTATGAAAAAAATATTTATAGAAAATTGTGTTTCTGGCATATTAAAAATAAAATATAAATATTAATAAAATATTTTTACGAATGTTCTATATTACATAATCCATAAAAATTTTAATTTTTGTCTTGATATTCATCTAGTAATTGTATAATAATATATCCATTTCTTCATAATAATATAATAAAAACATGTTTCATCACTTTATATGTCCTGAATTTAATTTTTTATCTAACACATATAGAAATTGATTCATGAAATGTGGATTACATATTTGTAATTATGAGGGAAAAATTAAGTATATAGTTAATTTTTTTACTTTTTATAAATATGACTATAATAATATTTTTGTTTTTTTAAATTGGAATGTCTAATATGGGTAAAATGGGTTTAAAAAATTGAGATAAATATTTAAACAGTATATAACTATTCCCTTTATCCTATTGTATGAGATGTGATCATTCTTATCCATCCATTTATCAAATATGTGAACAATTGAAGTCATATTTTATTGAATATATCTTATATATTAAGAAAAAAAATTCAAATTTTCCCTCCCTTTTTTTTAAATATCACTTATGAAATTCGGTGACAATCATATTATGAAAAAATATAGATGGATATTTTGATAATTTTAAAATAGTATTCGTGATATTAATTTTTTAATAATTTTAATTAATTATACAATTATGTTAAATGGTTACATATAATTTATTAAGTATTTATTTACATAATAGGAAAATAAAATAAGTGATTTAAAAAATATAAAATTTATCTTAATATGGATGGATTATAGTGATCCATGATTTTTATTGCTGGATAAAATGTATTTTTTTGGTATCATAATATTATATTAAATTTCTGCCATTGTATTGGAGTCATTACATTCAAAATAAATTAATATTTTCTAAATTGATATTAATGATATTTTATGAAATTTTTATTTAATTGAATTTTAAAAAAATGATAAAATAAATTTTTTTAGGAAATATAATGTAGAAAATTGAATATCATTTCCATTTATGTTCAAATATTTTCAAAATAAGTATAATTATAACCATTTATGGGTGAAAAATAAATTGTGATAGCTAATGATAAAATAGGTTAACAATGGGTCTAAAAAATTACGAATCAAAACACAACTGATACCAATTAAAATTTTATTATACTATGGTATTTCAATTAAAACATACCTTAAATTCAACTATATAACCATTTAAAATAATTTTGTTAGAGAAATAACTGTTATTACAAAGAAAATGATTCCCTATAATTACATATAATAGGGCACGCATACATTTTATTTTTTATAAAACAATTTAATGTATATCCCATTCATTTATACACATTATAGATGTTAATTCCCGCTAATAATATTAAACATAATAATCTTTAGAAGATCTCAAAATGAATTCTTCCCTTGAAGAGGAAATCTCTTTAATGGATAATTTCAATTTTTTACTTCTTCTTTTACCTCATCTAAATCTATGGTACTTATCATAATAAAAAATATTCGCTATCCAAGATATAATAATATTATATTATGATTGTGAATCGACCATTATCAACCCTATTTCCCATAAAAAGTTACATGAATTTATCACTCATGCCAATGTTGGACATACCGTCGCCACATAGTGATACAATCCATTTTTTATTACCATCCTTTATTGATGGGTTTTTGGTTGGGTTCAATATACATATATGATATTTTTTAGAATATTATTCTCTAGGAATGGTAATTTTATATATACCATCTTACCTTCCAATATGAAGGGAGAAGATAACGGTGATCATGAGTTTATGTGGACTAGAATCTCAGGGATGTGACGGAAATCGTTTTTCATATATATTGTACATGTTTATAGAAAAGGAAGGTATTATGAAATATATTTTATTCATATTTTGTAATTATTATTTCTTGTGAAATTATTACTTATACTTATTTTATTCCATAAATAAAAATGTAAAATCAACAATCATGTGCAAGTATGACCAACAATATCCATAAACTATATAATTGATTTCGAATCATTAATTTTATTAGAAGAATCAATCTATATATTTAAATATGATGAAAATATCTGATAAGTATTTCTAGATTAACATACTGTATATGATAAAAAGATTATCAACTTATAAGGAATGAAACTATTGAACCAAAATTCTTATTTTAATAAAATAGTTAACATAAAGAAACAATGATTTTAATAAAGGTTTATTAAAAAATAATTATTGAAATGTTATAAATAAATCACACAATGTATTATAAATCCATATATCATTATGATATTAATTTATTTATAAATTTAATTTATTATATAAGAGTATATATCACATTCAAATAATGTGGAACTCTTTGTAGTGTTTTTATATTAAAATATCATTTTTCAGAATGATTATGATTATGTTTTTGATTATAAAATTCAAAAATATATATTTGAGAAATACAATTAATTGTATTATCATATAATTTATAATAATATATGATTTATATTAATTTTACTCTATTTAAAAACATAAGAATCTAAAATAAGGTTTTCAATGGAAATAAATTATATTAATATCATTAGTAGAAATTATTTTCAAATCCCTGTATATGTCTTCTAATTTTGTTTTTCAAAAATGTTTTTAATTTCATCTTTCGACAGATCGGTGTAATTATTACCAATGTTTTTTCTTTTTATTGAATGGATTAAAATATTTTTTTTCCAAAATTGGGTACTGTTTAACATTTACAAAAATACATTCATTGGAATATTTGATTCAACATATACTACATAATGTGAGTCTCTTGTGATGACTACACAATGATTTTGATATTCCATTTCATATTTTTGGGGTTCTATTCTTTTTAAATGTTTCCGTAAAGATTAAAGAAAATATTTATATTTTAAATTAGTTATGTCTAATAGAAAATTTTATCATCATCAATAATCATTTTTCATCAATGATTAAATAATTGGAAATTACATTAGTATTAATGTTGATATGATCAAATGATACCATAATAATTATTTTAATTATATATTATGATTGTCTTCAAATGATATTTCTATAACTCATTCTTATATGGACCTGAACATAAAAATTATGTAATATTAATCATATATCTTGAATTAACTTTCATATATTAATAAATATATTTTAGGAATATATTTTTAGATAATTAGTTTAACCCGACGGACCTGAACTCCATAAAAAGTTCCCTGATCCACGTGGGTCGCAAAGACATAACCACATATCCTAAAACACCAGACGTTGCAGACTAGAAGAGATTTCATTTCTGAGTCATTGGGTATACTATACCATCACTAGAATAGAGTAAGATATATAAATATTAATAACAAATAAAAATTGAGGAAGTAGTAAATTTTCAAAAAAATTAAATAGCAGAATACTAACAATATAAATAATCTAGAAATCATATCATATAAAATATGATGATAATATTCACATGATTATAATAAATTAGCCCAAACCAAAATACAAGATAGATGCACAATTAAAATAAAAGGTACAAAAAGATCAAAGGAATCCCAATATCATCACTAGACCCAATATGTTCCCATACACACATACCCCAAATCAATGTATAATGTACAGAGAGGACAACACATTCGCTTATAATTACATACAATCATATAATATATTTGGGTCGAGAAATCTTAACCCAATTGGACGCCAGGATAAATTGTATTACGCAATTACAGATACTATATTATAATATGTTATTGATTATATATGATAAGAATTGTGAAATAAGAATTGAATTATGTAAGGATGATCTTAAAAAGAAACTTATTACATGAACTCGTTTTAAATTACATTAATTTCATATTCATTTAACAATTCAATTATATTTAATTTAAAAGTCTCATGATTTGGATCAAGGCCCAGAACCATCATTTAACTAGTAGGAAAACAAAAACCTCACCAGGCCATCTAACAATATAGGCCAAGACAACCTCCGAGATTGTGATTTGACTTCAAAGGCAAATCATAAGTCTATCCATTCCTCACACAATTATGATCCTGAGCTAGTCCTTTTCATTCCAATGGTGGAATTCATGTATCACTCAATGATAAATATCAACCAACGACCTACTAGCCCATCCCTAAAAAATCTCTCAGGAAACCGGTATCACTCTCGGTTCGGTGTAAATTATATTTCAATCGAGTCTATCCTCAGTGCTTCACATGAAGTCTAAGTATCCCCATTGAAATAACAGTCCTATGATCTATGTGTCCATCCATGTAATTTTCTTAAAAATACATGTATCCCAAGTCATATGTGTATCGCCTTAACCATTCCATCCGTGTAATACCTAAATGGATCCATGTATCACTCATGAAGTAATTACATTTTACCATTGTGTCAATTGATGGCATCCCAAGGTAGATCCATGTATCAGCCACAGTATAATGGTCATAAGATTCACGAGTCAATCCATGGAATTATGATTTTAATCCATTAATCACCCAATGATATTTATCAACTATCCTAATCCATTATCATTACAAATTAATTTAACATTCCAAGGTCAAAATTATGAGCATCCTCTAACAAGATCACCTCAAATAGTGTTTCATGAATTGGACAACCTCAATGGGCATTCCCATTATGTTTATCACATTGGAATATATTTTAAAATATGTTTCAAAGAAATAATAAGATATTACATGACTTGGGTATCCTAAAACTCTCATGTGGAAATAACTAAAAGGTGAAATTCATTCCTATAACGGGAATTTCAAAATCATGCCATTCTCAAGTGGAATTACAATAAATACTATCACAACAATTATTAATTTAATAACACTAAAAATCCGATCAAGATTCAAAATTTATTTGTTATCATACATCTCATGTGGTAAAAATAGTAATTTTATCAATTAAATCAAATTGTATTGATTCTACTCATCGACACTACATTACTCACATGGGTAAGGAAAAAAATGCATTAATCAACGAATTGATGTAATCATCAAGGGTAATGTCACCCATACCATACCCTTAAATAATTACACATATATGAAATAAATCAATTGATTATAATATAGATTAATCATTCACACTATGGGTGTTACAAAGGCATATATCATGGGAATCTAGGATCAAATGCATTATCAATCAAAATTATAGTTATAGACAACACACCTAAAGAGGTTTTTTATTTAATTCTTTCAATCAATAACACACATAAAAGATCCTATAAAATTGAATAGGTCATACCTAACAATTATGTGATTAAAATAAAATATAAGATACCCCCTAAATAAGGGCATCAAACAATGAAACTCATATAAATGTCACAATAATTAACGAAAAGCACACGACCACCTCCCTAAAGCATATAATTGTTTGCTCAAAGAGTATCAAGATATTTTTCATAATTGTTATAAATAACCATGAAGTATATATTAATAACAAAAACTATGTTATATGATTGTAAATCCAAATATGAAACTAATTCTTAAAGGAACGACATAATATTAAAAGGGAATTAAGGGCGTACCATTTAAGATTCAAAGAGAAAAAATATTTTCTAATATGATTCATGATGAAGGGTAGATATAAATCCAATAATATTCTCAATTTTATGAATTTCAATGGTTTTAATTTACTGTATGTGTTAATGAATCGTAAATTTCTTTAGATTTTCTTTTAATATAATTACCAATATAGAAATTTCAAATTCAACAAGGGATGAAAACTTTAAGTTTACGATTTCTTATAGGCCATGGGGATCCCAAACAGTTATCCCACATGGATTATTAACCATGCATAAAACCATGTTAAAATCAAAATCAATCTCTTATACAAAATTAACATAGCTACACACCTGTGTAGATTAACCCACAAAATATTATAATCCATTTGATCTCCTATTTTATCACATAACATGGGTACCAGGATCCTAAAAATTCATTGGACACCCCTAAGTCCTCCATTTCCTCAACAGACAACCAAAATATGCCATATTTACAAAATTAAACTATTATATGACATAAAATAATGATCCATAACTCAATGAATAATTGGGTTGTTATAAACACCCCCTTTAAGAAATTCATAACTACATTTCCCTTCAATGGGTGGCGAGGAATCAATTGAGAACAAATCCTGAAATATTTTTTTATATATGCCTCCCACTCCTAGGTATTATCCTAAACTCAGCCATGCTTCTAAAGGACCCCTACTATTGGAATGGCCCAACCTTGAATAACATTTATGTTACAATCATAAATTATTACTGGATTCTCTTCAAAGGACACACTTACATGTACCTCACCATCATCAGGATTAAAAGAATGATATGGTTATGAATTTTAAAGTCACAGCTGAGATACAGGGAAGGCACAATGAATATCCTTATACCTATGATGTTACATCATCTAATATTCTACTAGATTGACTCTCTCCTGAATTTAAAATGGACTAACATATCTCTGCGAAGTCATTATGTTTATCATGATACTATTATGTAATGTTCGACATGAAACACATTGGAATCCTTGATCCCCAACCTTGAGATCTAGAGTTCATTTTCAGAAATCATCATATGATTTTTTTTATCAGACTTTATAGTATATGTCCACATCTGAATCAAACGAACATGTTTTGTGGCCTCTTATACAAGTGTGGTCCCGGCATAACTGCCTATCCTATATCCTTACATAAAAGGGGTGATCCACCTTTTCTAAAATCAAAATTCTCATATTGATTCATATGGATATGATCTCAAATGACAATGTTTTAGGAGAAATCAACCATGGATATATACCTCTCCCATGATACCTATATATTGAGGATGCATACCCGAATCATGTCCTCATGCACCTGAATTGTGGGATCTGATTGGCCATCTATGTGGGGTTTGTATTTCATTATTTTAAGTACATGTGTACCATTCACCCTATATATCCCTTTATAAAATCAAGAATTAATCCAAGAATCCCTATATGAAATGATTTAATTATAGACCTGATGTATTCAGACTATCTCACATATGTAAATTCTCCCAATAACATCAACACTAAATATTTCCTTCGTCATTTAGAAATGAGAAACCTTCATGTTCTTGTAAACAACAACACATAACAAATCATTACCTCAATGTATCCTCCGTAAACCTATCCAGAAATCCATCACTATGTCATTCCATTTCCAATCATGAATGGGTAGCTTCATCAAAAGTGTAGATGGTCACATGTGATGCTCATTTACTAGCTGACATAGGGAACATCTCATTACAGGTCTAGATACAAATGTTTTCATAATCAGAAACCAATATGATAAATGTAAATCTAGATAAATATTAGTGACACCCTAATTCATTTCCCAAACTAAATCATGAAAATCCAACAACATCTCTTCACACTTGTCTGCTGAAACCCAATACTACTATGTATTTCCAGGATCTCTTCGACAAATATAGTACAACCAGGAGCGGTTTTATGACCATCAACTGGCTCCCATATATAAATTACCTCATAATATGATGGATTACCAATTATCACTCTTCCTAGTAATGAATATGTAAAAACTATTGATTATTAAAATGAATACCACTAACTATCATGAACCTTCTAGTGCATCCTAGAGAAAATCCACATAAGCATCCAACTACAACAAGCATGTTGTACCTGTTATATCAATGCACATTTACTCAGTGCGTCATCCACAACATTTTTTATCATATATTTGGGGAATATTAATTTCAAAATACATTAGGTACTCATACCACCTTTACTACACCAGGTTCATATAATGCTGTATAAAACAATATTAGAGGCATTTTTTGTTACTGAACACCACATAAATGATATCCTAGTATATTATTTTTCAAAAATCATAATTCATGAACAAACACAACAAACACAAGTTAATATGTTAGGTAGTTCCTATTGTGTGTCCTCAACTGCTGAGATTTGTACTTAATGACTTGATCCCCCATCATAAGAATGGATCTCATCACAATACCTGATGCATCGTAGTACACAACATATATCACACCCAAGAGATGATAATTAGTAATAACCATGAAGTAAGTTTCTCTTTCAAATCATTAAAGTCCCTATCAAAGGAATCTAATGATTCATACTTCACACCCTTCATAGTCAATCATGTCTATGATCCTGCTATACATGAGGATTCAGGTACGTAACTTATGTTCTAAATAGACATGAATAAAGAAACTATACACCTAAAAGACATTGTATTTATGCTCCTAGGTAACTACCTCTATCACCTTATATGGGTCCAATGAGACTCATGTGTCTGAGATGACATGACCTAAGAACATAATCAAATCTATCAAGAAGTGGGGAATTTTTATCTTATCCTATAACTAATGCTCTATCAGTGTAATCAAAACAATATCATGATTTTTGGCATGGACATATTGATTGGGATAATACGTAAAGATATCATCCACTAAAACAAAAACCAAATAATTTAGGAAAGTATGAAACACTCGATTAAGGAGTACGATAAAGACAACTAGCACATTAGTGAGACTGAACAACATAACCAAATAATCATTTAGATTGTACCTACTCCAAAAGGTGGCGTTATGTATGTATGATGCCTTATATCACACATGTAAATAAATAGATATAAAATAAATATTGTATAAGACCCAATCTATTTCAAGTTGGACGAAGGGGTCATTTATCTGAAGTAGAGGATAAATGTTCTTAAATGGAAGTTGGTTCAATTTCTAATAATCCACACATATCCAATGGGTACCATTTCACTTTTTGACAAAAGGAATTCTGAAACCCATAATGATGTAATGGATCAGATCAAACCCATTTCCCCTAAATACATTAGCCACCTCTTGTTCATTTGAAACATTTCTCATAGGCATCCTTTACGGAGGAATGAATACTATTTTAGCACATAACACTATGTCAATATAGGACTCCACCCCTCTCACTATAGGTAATACATTGATGTATTCTAGGAAGACGTCCATAAAAAGATAACACATTTGATGAAATTTTTTTTAACATATCCCCTGATCATTCACATATAAAAATGCAATATGGGATATCATCCCACCAAGAATATAATGCTTCTCTGTTGCCGAAATCGGCTAAATATCCCATTCACCCTTAAGAATGATTTCCCGCCCTTTAATGATGATAAACTGATAGTGTATTGATAAATATCAACAATGTATCTAAAGGGAACCATCTATACCATCATGTGAATAATATTAAATCCTATCATCTTTAGGACATAGAGGAACAATACGAAGTGAAACCCTCCAATAATAAAGGGGAACTCCCAACCATGATTTGCACCTTCAATCCTAATTCCTAACATATTGTCTATCATCCTCACACTATTATAAGGATAAATACCTAGACCAAAGATATCTATAAGGGAACATATAAAAATATATGTGAAGTGACTATCTCAAAAAGTAAAAAAGTTAAAACATATTATACTAGAATATAACATTCAATAGCTGATGGTTCAAGATCATTCTACAGCTGGGTCTGTTTCAAAACATATGGATGGAATGTAATACATCCCTAATAACCAGTCTAGAATGATGGAGATGACCCACCCAGTTATTTCTATGAACCAGGAGTTTGGCTACCATGGCCATGACCACTACCTAGGTCCGATCAACCTAAAATACCCAATCTCCATATCTATTGAGAAGCTATTGAACCAGCTATTGAATGTGGTGTTTTTGTAGACCCTCTCTCATTGGAAAGTATTGGAATGTTTATGTAGATGAACTATAGATTTCTCATGTTACCATAAGATTGGCACTCGACTAGGAGCTTCATACAATATGGCCTCATATGTCCCAACCTACCACATTGGATGCACCTCAACAGGCCAACTAAATAGATATTGTGGCTTCAAGTATCACCATTTGGATTCACTAGGCGATGATTCCAAGTACTGGTTGATGCAGTTCCAGTCCTAGGTGTTGAAACTTTTAAGCTGACACCTTAAGATTAACTATGATTATTCTCTATGATAAGTTTTTGATTCACTATTGCTGATATAATATTCAACTGGAAGACATTTACTTATGACCAAATGTTGTATTTGAGATCATCCTTGAATTTAATTTCCTTAAATAACTTATCCATCCATGTATCAAATATATGATCAATTGAACTCATATTTAATTGAATATAACTTTTAAAATATTATGAAAATAAATTTTCAAATTTTTCAAATTTTCCCTCCCTTTCTTTTAAATATCTCTTATGAAATTCGGTGAGAATCATGTTTGGAAAAAATATAAATGGATATTTAGATGATTATAAAATAATATTCATGATAATAATTTATTAATAATTTTTTTCATTATAAGATTACGTTAAATGGTTACATATAATTGATTAAGTATTTATTTACATAATAGGAAAATAAAATAATTGATTTTTAAATTATAAATGGAATTATAATATGGATGAATTATACTGATCCGATATTTTTATTGATGGATAAAAAGTATTTTTTTCTTATTAGTGTATTAAATTAAATTTCTATCATTTTATTAGAGTCATTACACCCAAATAAAATATTATTTTCAAAATTGATAATAATAATATTTTATGAAATTTTTATTTTATTGAATTTGTAAAAAATAGTAAAATAAAAATATTTAGACAATATAATGACAAAATTTTAATCCCATGTCTATTTATGTTCAAATATTAAAATAATAAGTAAATTTATAACCATTTGTGAGTGAAAAATAAATTGTGATAGTTGAGGATAAAATATGTTAAAAATGGGTCTAAAAAAAGATATGAATCAAAACACAACCTATACAAATTAAAATTTTATTAAATTATGTTATTTCAGTTGAAACCTACCATAAATTCAACTACATAACCATTTAAAATAATTTTCTTAGAGAAATACATTTTATTACAAAAAAATGTTCCCCTCAAATTACATATAATAGAGCATGCATACATTCTATTTTTTACAAAATAATGTGATTTATATCCCATTAATTTATAAAAATTATAGATGTTACTTTCATCCAAGAATATGAACCCTATTAATCTTTAGATGATCTGAAAATGAATTTTTCCCATGAAATGGCAATCTCTTTAACCAGTAATTTCCATTTTTTACTTCTTTGTTTACCACCTCTAAATATATGGTACTTATTATATTAATAATATTCAGTATCCAAGATATAATAATTTTTTATTATAATTGTAAAAGTATAATTATCAACTGTATTTATCGTAAAATGTTACATGAATTTATCAATCATGACAACGTAGGACATACCGTCTCCACACAGTGATACAGTCCATTTTTTATTACCATCCTTTATGGATGGGTTTTTGGTTGGTTTCAATATATATATAAGATATTTTTGAGAAACTTATTCTCCATGTATGGTAATTTTAGATCTATTATCTTACCTTCCAATATGTTGGGAGAAGATAACGGTGATCATGAGTTTATGTGGACTAGAACCTTAGGGATGTGATGCAAGTCATTTTTCATATATATTTTACAGGTATATAGAGAAAGAATGTAACATAAAATAAATTTTTA
This sequence comes from Viscum album, assembly GCA_963277665.1. NCBI lineage: Eukaryota > Viridiplantae > Streptophyta > Magnoliopsida > Santalales > Viscaceae > Viscum > Viscum album. The sequence continues at coordinate 8,933,601 of OY728129.1, forward strand.
TATTATTTTATAATTATTCTTTCAAGTGAAATTTTTACAAATATCTATTTTATTCCATCCATTGATATGTAAAATCAACATTCATGAGCATGTATGACCAACTATCTCCATGAACTATATAATTGATTTTTGATCTTTAATTTTCTTAGACGAACCAATATTTATATATGTGATGAAAATATTTGAAAATTTTTTCTATTTTAACATAGATGATATGATAAGAAGATTATCAATTTATAAGGAATGAAACTATTGAACGAAAATACTTATTTAAAAATTAGTTAACATATAGAAATAATGATTTTAATAACGGGTTATTAATAAATAATTATTGACATGTTATAAATAAATCACATAATGTATTATAAATTCATATATCATTAAGATATTGATTTATAAAAGAAATTAATATATTATATAAGAGTATATATCACATTCAAATAATGTCGAACTCTTGGTTATGGTTTTATATTAAAATATCAATTTTGGGAATGTTAATGATTTTGTTTTTATGATGAAATTCAATAAAATATATCTAAGAAATATAAGTAATATAATTATCATATTATTTATAATAATAAATGATTTACATTAATTTTACTCTATTCAATAACATAAGAATATTAAATAAGGGTTTTGAGGGAAATAAATTATATTAATATCTTTAGTAGAAATTATTTTCAAATCCATGTCTATGTATTCTATTTTTTTCAATTTTTTTTTAATTCTTTCTTTTGACAGTTTGGTGTAATCTTTACCAATTTTTTTATTGAATGGATTGAAATAATTTTTTTACAAAATGAGATACTGTTTAAAATTTAAAAAAATATATTGAATTGAATCTATGTTTCTCCATGTACTACATAAAGGGAGTCACTTGTGATTACTACACAATGATTTCTATATTCCATTTCATATTTTCGTGGTTCAGTTATGTTAAAATGTTTCCCTAAAGATTAAAGAAAATATTTATATTTTAAATTAGTTATGTCAAATAGAAAATTGCATCATCTCCAATAAACATTTTTACTATATTATCAAATAATTACATGTTACATTATTATTACTATTGATATGATCAAATGATACCATAATAATTATTTTAATTATAGGTTATGATTGTCTTCAAATGATATTTCTATAACTCCTTCTTATATGGACATGAAAATAAAGATTATCTAATATTAATGATATATCTAGTATTAAATTTCATATATTAATAATGATAATTTAGGATTATATTTCTAGATAATTATTGTAACACCATGGACCTAAACCTCATAAAAAGGTCCATGATCCATGTGGGTCACAAAGACATAACCACATATCTTAAAACACCATATGTTTCCGACTAAAAGAGATGTCATGTATGAGTCATTGGGTATACTATACCATCATTAGTATAGAGTAAGAAATATGAATATTAATAAAAAATAAAAATAGTGGAAGTATTAAATTGTAAAAAAATTAAATGAGCATAAAAAAATTAATATAAATAAGCCAGAAATAATATCATATACAAGATTATGATATTTTTAATTTGATTATAATGAATTATCCAAATCCAAAATAAAATATAGATGCAAAATAAAAATATATGTTACAAAAAGATCAAAGGAATCCCAATATCATCACATGGCCCAATATGTTCCCATAATCTCCTACCCCAAATCAAGGTATAACGTACATAGAGGATGACACTTTCCCTTATAATTACCTACAATCATATAATATTTTTGGGTCCAAAAATGTTAATGAAATTTGTCGTGATACTAAATCCTAATAGCTAATTACCGAAGATATATTCTAATATCTTATTAATTATATATTATACGAAATGTGAAATTAGAATTGAATTGTGTCAAGATGTTCTTAAAAAGAATCATATGACATAAACTAGTTTTAAATTACACTAATTTTATATTCATTTAACAGTTCAATTACACTGAATTTATAAGTCTCATGATTAGGAGCACGGCCCAGAACCATAATTTAACTAGTAGGAAAAAACTCAATAGGACATCTAACAATATATTCCATGACCGACTCCAAGATTGTTATTTGACTTTGAAGGCACATCATAAGTCTATCCATTCCTCACACAATTCTGAACCTGAGCTCGTCCTTTTCATTCCATCGATGCATTCAAATATCAGTCAATGATAAATATAAACCAACTACCTGCTAGCACATCCCTATCAAATCTCTTAGTAAACTAGTATCACTCTGGGTTCAGTGTAAATTATATTTCAATAGAGTCTATCCCCAGTGCTTCAAATGAAGTATAAGTATCACCACTGGAATAACAGTCATATGCTCTATGTGTCCATCCATGGAATTTTCTTAAGAATACATGTATCCTAAGGAATATATGTATTTCCTTAACTAGTCCATCCACGGTATACCTCAATGCATCCATGTATCACTCATGGAGTAATTACATTTTACCACTGTTTCCATTCATGACATCCCAAGGTGGATCCATGTATCAGCCAAGGTATAATGGTCAATAGTTACATGATTAAATCCATGGAATTCAAATTTGAATCCATTAATCACCCAATGATATTTATCATCTATCATAATCCATTACCATTTCCAAATATGTTACCATGCCATGGTCCAAATAATGAGAATCCACTAAAAAGCTCACCTAAAATAGTGTTTCTGGAATTGGAATACCTCAATGGGCATGTACATTCAATTTCCCACATGGAAATTTAATTTAAAATATTGTTTAAAGGAATAATAATCTATTACATAGATTGGATATCCTAAAACTCGTGTGTAGATGAAGTAAAAGGTAAAATTCATTTCTATAATTGGAATTTCAAAATCATGCATGCTCAAGGGGAATTCTAATAAATACTATCACATGAATTATTAAAATAATAACACTAAAAATCCGATCATGATTCAAAAATTAATTGTTAACATACATCTCATGTGGGAAAATACAACAATTTTATCAATTAAATCAAATTGGATTGATTATACTCATAGATAATACTTTACTCACATGTGTAAGGAAAAAATGCATTATACAACAATGTGATGTAAGAGTCAAGGGTAAATTCACCCATACCGTACCCTTAAATAATTAAACATATAAAAAAATATATCAATTGATTATAATTTAGATAAATCATTCAAACAATGGGTGTTACAAAGGCATATATTATGGGAATCCAGGATCAAATGCATAATCTAAAAAAATTGTAGTTATAGGCAACATGACCAAAGAGGATGTTTATTATATTTTTTAACCAATAACATGAATAAAAGATCATATATAATATAATAGGTCATACCTAACAATTATTTTATTCAAATTAAATATAGTAGACCCCCTAAATATGGTCATCCAACATGGAAACTCATATAAATGTCACATCAATTAACGAAAAGCACTAGACCACCTCCCTATGGAATGTAATTGTTAGACCAACCAGTATAAAGATCTATGTCATCCTTGTTATTAATAAACATTAAGTATAGATGAAGAACAAATAACAAGGGTATATGATAGTAAATCAAAATAGTGAAACTGATTCCCAGAATAACGACATAAGATCAAAAGGGAATTAAGGACTTACAATTTCATATTCAAGGAGAAAAAAATTTTTCTAATAGGAGTCCTAATTAAGGGTAGATATAAATCCATTAATATTCTCAATGTTATGAATTTCTATGGTTTTAATTTACTATGTGTGTTAATGAATCATAAATTTTTTTAGTTGTTCATTTAATGTAATTAGAAATATATAAATTTAAAATACAGCAAGGGGTGAACGATTTATGTTCATGATTTCTTGTTGGCCATGGGGAACCCATATATTTATCCCACATGGATTATTAACCATGCATAAACCCTAATAAAATAGAAATCAATTTCTTATAAAACATCGACCTAGCCACACACATGTGCAGATGAACCCACACAATTCTTTAATCCATTTGATCTCCTATTTTCTCACATAAAGTGGGTTCCGAGATCCTAAAAATTCCATTGGACACCCCTAAGACCTCTATTACCTCAACAGACACCCAATATATTCCATATATACAATATTAAACTATGATTTGACATAAAATAATGATCCATAACTCAATGAATAATTTGGTTGTTACAAACACCCCCTTTAAAAAATCCATCCCTAAATTTCCCTTCAAAGGGTGGTGAATAAACATTTGAGAACAAACCAAGAAATATATTTGTGTATATGCCTCCTTCTCCCAGGTATTATCATAAACTCGATCTTCCTTCCAAAGAACCCCTTCTATTGGAATGGCCCGAACTTGATGAACAATTATTCTACAATCAGAAATTTGTATTGGATTCTCCTCAAAGGACACACTTACTTGTAACTCACCATCCTCAGGATAAAAATAATGACATGGTTATGAATTTTAACGTCACAACAGAGATACATGGAATGAAAAATTAATAGCCTTATACCAAGGAACTTACACCATCAAATATTCTACTTGCATGAATCTCTCTTGATTTTTAAATGGACTAACATATCTCTGTGAAGTCATTCAGTGTATCATGATAAAATTGTTTCTTGTCCTACATAAAACACATTAGAAACCTCAATCCCCAACATCAGGATCTAGAGTTCATTTTCGACAATCATCATATGATTTTTTTTATCAGACTATATTGTATCTATCCACATTTGAATCAAAACACACATGTGTTTTGGCCTCTTATACAAGTGTGGTCCTAGAATAATTGCCTCTCCTACCTCCTTCTATAAAAGGGGTGATCCGCCCAAACTACAATCCAAATTATCATATTGATCCATATGGATGTGATCATAAATGAAATTTTTTTAGGTGAAATCAATTATGGTTATATTCCTCTCCCATGATCGTTAGATATTGGGGATGCATATCCGAATCATGTCCTCATGCACCTGAATCTTGGGATCTAATTGGCCATCTATGTGGGGTTTGTATTTCATTCTCTTAAGTACATGTGTACAGTGGACCTTATGTATACCTTTTTAGAATCCATAATTAAACCAAGATTCCCTATATAAAATGATATAATTCTAGACCTGATGTACTCATACTATCTCACATATGTAAATTCTTCCAAGAACATCAGAACTAAATATTTCCTTCATCATTGGGAAATGAGAAAACTTCATTATCCTGTGAAAAACAAAACATAAAAATATTTACCTTAATGTATCCTTGGTAATCCCTATCATGAAATTCATCATGATGTAATTCCATTTCCAATCATGAATAGGTAGCTTCAGCAAATGTTTAGATGGTCACTGGTGATCTGCCTTTACTAGATGACATGTGGAACATCTCATGACAGGACTAGATACAAATGTCTTCATAATCAAAAACCAATATGTTAAATTCTAATTTTGATAAATATTAGTGATACCACGATTCATTACCCAAGCTAAATAATGAAAATGCAGGAACATCTCTTCACACTTGACCACTGAACCCCATATTCTACTATATATTTCTAGGATCTCATCCTCAAATATAGTACATCCAGGAGAAGGTTCATCACCATAAACACTCTCCTACATGATAATTACCTCATAATATAATGTATTCCCCATTCTCACTTTTTATAGTAAGGAATATGTAAAAAATATTGATGATAAAAATGAATACCACAAACTATCATGAACCTCCTAGTGAATCCTAGAGAAAAACCACATAAGAATCTAACTACAAAAAGCATGATATACTTGTTATATAAATTTAATTTTAATCAGTTCACCTTCCAAAAAATTTTACTTATCATGCGTGTGGGGAATATTGTAGTCAAAATACCTTAGGTACTCATACAACCTTCACTACCTCTGGTTCATATGATGCTATGTAAAACAATATTTGAGGAATTTGTTGTTAGTGAACACTACATAAATCATCTCCTAGTATATTAGTTTTCCAACATCATAATGCATGAAAAAACACAACTAACACAAGTACATATATCGGGTAGTTCTTATTGTGTGGACTCAACTGCTGAGATTTGTACCCAATGACTTGATCCCCCATCATAAGAATGGATCTTAGTGTAATAACTGATTCATCATAGTACACAACATATCTCATACCCGGGACTTGATAATTAGTAATAACCATGAATTCAATCTCCCTTTCAAATCCTTAAAGTCCCTATCAAAAGAATATAATGATACATACTTCACACCCTTCATATTCATTCATTTATATGATCCTTCTATGCATGAGGATTAAGGTACGAAACTCCGGTTCTAAATAGACATGAATAGGAATCTATAAACCTAAAATAAATTCATGGTATATCGTAGGTAACTACCTCTATCACCTTCTATGGGTCCTATGAGACTTCTGTGTCTGAGATGAAATTACATAAAAAGTGAATCAAATCTATCAAGAAGTCGTTGTTGGTGCCAAAAATTATGACAAATTAGAGGCCCAAAGAAGGTCTCAAATAATTTTCTCGTGATGCTCCTTCACAAAGTTCCCTCAGCACCGCGGCCACTACAAAGTGAGGAGGCGGGATGCTTTGCGACTGATGTTGGCATTCGAGAACCCACCACGAAGCCATGAGGTAGGTCGCTTCGCGACTGCACTTGATATTCGTGAGGCCACTGCGAATCCAGTAGGCGGGATGCACCGCCACCGCATTTGACATTCGCGACCCGCCACAACACAGCCTTCCCCTCTTTGGGCCGCATGAGATCCGCTCCGTGGAACCTATTGCCTATAAATATCGGGCTCCCCATGAGCCCACATGATGGAAAATCTGACGTTTCAACTTCCCAACTCTGAATCATGAAGCATCTTTCTCCTCTGCAAACCATGGGCTGTGTGAGGTACTTTTGCTTCATGATGTGCCTCTCGTTTGTCTCATTTTGATACCCTCTTATAAGAGGGATGCCTTTCATGAAGCATAAGGTCATTCTCAAAGTATGGGGATCCCCAAGGGGACCGGGTTCGTCACAGAGCATTTATGATTCACGAAACTCCCTTCATGTACACATGAATCACATGCTACGTTAGGGTCACTGTACTTCGTGAAGCACATTGATTCCAAACACCTTGCTTCGTGAGGAACCTTTCCTCCATGAATAAGTGCTCAGCGAATGCCTCTCCACTTCACGAAGAACCTCCCATATGTACCTCTTCACCATGCTAAGGCTATGTCACCCCACGTCATGAAGCACACCCCTTCATAAGTACCCTCTTCCAAGCGGAGCGACAGAGTTTCATAAGGCCCCTGCCTATGGACCCCTATCCTCGGCAATTCCTTTTCCCATGAAACCCTCTAGGTTTGCACAATGTGACTTCAAAGACCCCTAGATGATACCACCTCTTTATTTTCTTCAACTAATGCTTCTTCATATATGCACAATAATGGCTATTTCTTCTTCGCATAGGCACGCTAACATGGACCCCTCGATGGTTCGCTCCATGTCACCCCCTCACCATGAAATTTTCGGTGCCTTCTCTCCCACAAGGAGCAGTGGGTACCGATTATGTATGTCATAGGGGTGTGAAGCACACCCACATCGTCTGAGCTACAGGACATTAAACTTCCAAGAACCATCATCCTCAGCACATGACATTAAAATGTGACCAAGCCATGTGCCTCGCATACGGGGTGCCCCCACATTGGACATTCAACATGCCCACTGGTGTCTACAGGGGTTGATATCCTCCTTATGGGAGTGGAGTTTGTTCGTGGGGAAAGGTAAAAAAACTTGGTGTATTACCCATATCTTCTGGTAGGAGGTAGCATCCCTACTCTTCCTCACTTCCTTCATTCCAAGGACCAGGAGGGGAGATGGGGTTAGGCATTCCGGTCACCCTTTCCCTCTCTCGCTGGGCTTTACCACAATCGGGCCTCTATCCTGGATTAAGTCCCAATCTATCTCTCTTTGTTCCACTCCATGCATAAGCCCAAACCCACATCCCATGGACGCACTTTTTGTGACGTGGACGTCAGGCCTTTGATGCCTCTTGTTTCTCACTCCAAGCATGACTCACATGGGTTTAGAGTAAGCATCAACCATGACATATCCCCCATCCCACATGAAGTTAAACAATATTACTTCCAACCCAACTATGAGGAATTTGATCCATGTAAAGGCATGGTACGTAGGAATCCTCCACAAGGATCACGTCCCAATCCATCCCAATCTACGAGGACTTTGATCAAGGTCGAGGCATGGTACGCAGGAAGACTCCACAAAGTTCAATCCCACCACTCGGTCGTTATGACCTCCTTCACGTCAGTTCACCCCCATCCCGCATGAAGTTTAATTGTATTCCACACCCTCCCTAACTAATGGGACTTTGACCCCTGTGAAGGAATGGTACATAGGAAGCCTCCATGAGGTTCAAGCCCACCACCCGGTCGTTCTGACCATGTCGGTTCACCAACACCTTGGGCCTCCTAGAGCGTAAGCCCGAAATCCCCCGTCCCGCATGTTTTTAAACTGTACTCGCCACCCAAACTACGTGGACTTTGATCCATTCCAAGGCAAGGTACTTAGGAAGCCTCCCCGAGGTTCAAGCCCAACATCCCGTCGTTTCAGCTCATTTCACGTTAGTTCTCCCCCATCCTGCATGATGTTAAAATGTAGACCCCATTCAGTGGTAAGCCATTGTGACCCCTTTCAGTGGAAAGATGATGTCATATGAACTATGTGGACTTTTATTCCCCACCATAGGGATACATAGGATGTCTCGTCAAGACTCAATCCCAAAACCATCATCCATCGTGATTCATTCCCGGGACACCACATCCTGGTGAGATAATTCCACCTCAATACCCTCCACAACATTCGAGAAACATCCCATGTGTTGGCCCCAATATCAGTGTTCCTTCCAGGGGGTTCCTCAATCTGATCCACTCTAATCAGTATCCCTACTAGCCTGATCAGTATTCATTGGATGATAAAATTGTATCATACCCTATGTTAAACATAAGATGTTAAGGAAAACCAGAGACACACGATAATGGAATATGGTTCCCAGAATTCGATGTGGGATGCCTTGGGATTTCGTGCCCTCGAGAGGCCCCAAGTCTAGGGACTGAAGACAAAGACACAAATCCCTAACACCCAGACACTCTAGTGACGCTCATCGTGACGACTCCCCTAACTGATGGTTTTTTCCCTGACCAGACCCCATGTAATGTCCCGACATAAGTAGAATAATTAACTAGTATCCATGATGATAAGGCACTGTGAAGAGTTTCAAGAAAAACATATTAAATCTGTGAGGGAGACCCAGACTAGGTAACGAATTCTGAGGAGGAATCCACGAAAGGAAGAACCGACATCCCATCATCTCATTTCAATCACGAAGAAAACATCCTTGATTAAGGAACGGATGCTGCCGGCCATTGGAAATTGGGAATGCGGGGTAACAATTCTGTGCCTGTCACACTCAAGCGGACAAACACGCATGCCCTGGAAAATGTGTCAGAAATAGAAATGGTTAACCCCACGTGAATAACTTCTCCTCAATATGTAGATTAGTAGAACTCGAGATATCGATGGATTGATGTGTCCCCAGATCCAGACATCCAGCGCTGGGTCCCTCCAAGAAAATAGCAGGCCATGCATGAAACTCACAAGAATATGTGACAGTAGAACCTTGGACATCTTGTACTGCGACGTTGTCGGCATGGATCCCTATAATAGGTCATGGAAGATGGGATGGCGCTGGGGCAATGGTTGTCGATTTTTTATCCTTTTAGCATTGGCGAGTTCATCTCTCTTCTTCTCAGGAATCAGGTTGCTAGCACAGGAACGTGATCACTGCTCGCCCGCCTACGTAGGGGTAGGGGAAACAGCAACATGGCCGCTCTACATGGCTTCACCGCTTCCACAACGGCTTCTGCATCCATGACTGTGGCGCGACCACGCCCCATCTCTCGATCGGAATTTATCAAACGAATGGTAATTAATGACCTTGTACATCTGTAAGAGAAGGAGGGCATCATATCTACGTAGGATATGGCCCACCTGGATCTCAAGGCAGCCACGCCTCACTATCAACGCTACCCCCGAGGGCTTCGTAGGGAGCCACTTCTCCCCACCCCATCATTCAATTGTTTCGGTATCCTATCCCCATAGTGCTTTGATTACTCCCTACCTCACACTGATGAGGTGGGTGACGTCTGTCCCAGCCCGTTCATAGTCCCAATCTAGGGGCCACCAGAAAGTTCTACAACCTGGTCATGTTAGCGCCGCTGTCCGGCCTTGCAGGAGGAGGAGTAGGTATGCTATACACCTGCACCACCAGCCCCGGTTCGTCAGACCTGATGCCAGCGTCGGGCATGAGCAGAGAAGGACACCTGCCAACAGGTGTCAACATCGATGGATTCTGTGTCCCGAGACACCACTGAAGCATATCATCATGTCCTTGAATAGACTAATTAGGGTTGATTATACAACCAACAAGGATCGAGGCCTCAACCTCCCCGCGGGTAGGATGGGTTGACACTCTGGGTGGTAGGCATGATCAGGGGTCACCGTGAACCAACCCACAAAGATGCCACCCTGTATGGTGGTCCTCCCCATACCACAACCACACAGAGCATTGTTCTTCCCTGCTCTGATGCTAGGCATGGAGGTATACCCTGTGCTACCCCAAATCTGAATGAATGTCTACCCCGAGGCGGTGATGTTTGGCATAGGACCATATACTGTTCCCATCACACAAGGCATGGAGTCCATCATCCTACCCCACAAACGTTGACATGGAGATGTTACCCATCTGACCACTCTCCAATGTGGGGATCCTCTTTACGTTCTCTTTGTAGCTGTTGAAGGTCCTCCTCACCTCAAAATCCAAAGGGGTAAAGGCTAGCCTTGCTCTAACCACGCCAAGCATGGAGGTCCTCCCCATGCTCCAGCTGGTCCTGATGGAGATTTTTCATGCTCAGGTGTTGTTCATGAATTTCCTCCCCATGTCCCCTTAGAAATTTGTCACTGTTCTCCTCGCATCCCAGATTTCTCAGGTGGATACCCTCTCCGCCCCGGTACTAGTGTGGTCGATGAACCACATGTCAGAAATCAACCATGTCCCGAGGAGCCATGCAGGGGAAAGAAGGTGGGTCGTCGCTGACACAAGAAGAATCATGGGATGGCCCAGAAGGACATCATACCATTATTCTTCTCAGACTCTGAATCGGAGTGCGAATCAGCTCAGGTACCCACCCCTAGCTCAACTGAGTCAAGGGTCGAGTAAATAACAAGACACATCAACCTGGTAATCCTGAAATGCGAGGTCCATAGGATTCTCAGTTCTCTCCACAGGTTCATCCAGTAGGATGAAAATTTAGAAACCCTGTAGGATACGGTCATGTAGTCCTTAGCATCATCGCTGAAAGTGCGTTCTAACTCTACAAGAGATCACAAAGAGCTAATCGGGGGACCAATGGCAGGCGAGCAGAATCGTAACACACCACTGACAGCCATGTCCCCTAAGCCAGGAACAGCGGCCGTCGGCCCCTCTTATCGCGATATAGTGGCCAGGTTGCTACACTCCCTGGAGGAAAGCCCTAGAATTGGTGGCCAGTCAGCACGTTCATTGTATTCTCCACAAGCCGATCTGCAGTCCTAGTGGTCTTCCTCAGAATCGTTGCCAGTTCCTCAACTACCCCCAGTTGGTGAGTGGGGAAATCAAGGGAAAGACCCTGAATTTGATCTGAGTAGCTTCTAGAGCATCCTTGCAGCGGACCACTTCCCCCAGAAGTTATGGCCCGCAGTAGCGTGGGATTTCCGCATACCCGAGTCCCTCACTCCAGAGGAAGTTGAGTGTTTCTGCTACACCCTCTGGGCGATGCCTTTCAGTCTCTTTCATCAGCATGTGTTTTATCTAAGGAGCCAATTAAATTTTGAATACATTAGTGAGAAGTTTCGTCTAGTCGATCTGGAAGCACTCTATAAGGCCCAGCACCTCGAGTCACCAGGACGTCGTGAGTCCCTCCACCAGAAATGTGTTCAGAGTATCAAGGTACATCGAAAAATTATCAGGGAGGCTACCCGTCTCTTAAAAATCCATGGTTGGGGGCAGTATGCTACCCACCTCTTCAGTCATATCCGGCGATAGCCCGATCTACTGGGCGATATTGAGGACATGCCCCTGAAAAATTTAACTGTCAAAATGGATGATATAGTGGTAAAATAGGATGAGCTGGTGATTCTCGATGTAGACTTACCCCTTGAGGACGTTCAACCACTATTGGACCCATCGAGGGAGGATTACTCGTCAGCAGAAGAACCTCCTTGATCTCCCTGCACCCACCGAGGCGTTGGTACTCATCCGGAATGCTGGTAAGGGAAAACAACATGTCATAGATTTCAAGCACACTGTCCCGTCCGCCTCAGTGCAGGAGACATGGGAGGACCATGAGATATCCATGTTGCGGAAAAAACATGCTGAGCATGACAGGTCGGTCGACAAAATCATGGATGAATTCACTGTAGAGCGACGACCCAACTATAATGATCCTAGGAAGGTGTAGTAGTGACAGGAACAACTCCTCTTAGGTGAGATGCCCCTAGGAAACCCTGATCATGATGCATTTGCTGATAGGGAAGAATTTGGAGCTATCAGCAAGAGAGCATGGTATGTCTCCCCAAACCATCCTGAACAGCGCGACAACCCATGAAACCCCACTCGATATCCTCTGGCAGCCCCAAGGTTCGCTCCACCAGTCGCTCCACGAGCCGCTGATTCTGTCTACCTGATTGAAGAACCTGGAAATGATCTTGTGGTTAGGGACCCCCATCAAGACAGGGAACCACGTCTAGATGATCCAAGGGCGGAACTCATCACCCCCTAGAGGCATTGGAAACACTGAAAGTGGTGATCCCAACTAATAGCATGTCATACCCGGTATGGGTGGATGATATGATGTCACCTCCATGATTCGGGAATCATACCTTCTCTCTCTGAAATGGGACGAGGGACCCTCCTCCGCATCTAGGACACATAAACTCAAGGTGTGTTCCCATGTTGGGGACTCTAGTGTTGTAAGAGTCCTCCAAGCCCTGCTATATCGTTCAGACACTGTAGGGACCAACATTTTTCTGGTAATGTCAGCTACCCATCGAATCTGTGACTAGCTGAAAAGACCATTGCAGGCAGTTCCACTACTATTACAGCTCTACCACCCAGAATACCATCATCACAGACCTCATCAAGTTCATGTAGAGGCCTGATGAGCGAGTCACGAACATTATTGCTCGATGAAAGGGGATCACATACCAACCTGACATGCCACTGACTCATGAGAAATTACTGATAATGTGCATATGGAAAATCAATATGGAACTGTTTCCTTCATTGATCAACCATAACTACACCTGAGGGTTCCAATAAATCTCAGATAAGGCCCAACGCCTCGAAAAAGCCCTACAGTTGGCAAGCCCGGCACATCCGCTGCCCCCTATGATCCCTGCGAGAACGACTTCCAGAGCCGAGGCCGCTGCGGTGGCTGAAATAGAATCCCCCAGACTGCTTGAGTTACTATCCATGGCACCATCCTCACAGCCTCACCAAGGCCCTCCCCCATAAACAGAGCCTCCGGCTCCACAGCGTCCTCAAAATCTGCAGGAACCTCTGCATAATGCACTGCCACCGCCCATTTGGGACAATCAAGGTCCACCTCCTCAATAGGCCCCTCTAGCCCCTCATCAAGGATTGGACCCAAGGGATCCTTATCTAGAAATAAGGCACCAGACATACTCATTCAGTAAGAATCAGGTCCATGGTTACTTCTATAGTTCCTTAGAGTATGGGATTGTATGCTTACTTGAGTACATAAGGCCCGCAGAGGCGAATCTCAACAACCGCCCCAACTATGTCTCATATCATCAGATTCTGGGGGAAACCATTATGCTGGGATATATGTTGAAAGACTAGATCCAAGGATAGGTCAATAATGACATATTCAGGTAGGGACCAACCCCATCACATGTGGAGGATGTCTTCATGAGTTTGGATGGACGTAACTATGGAAAAGGCGGTTGGCAGCAGGTTTTTAACCACGGGTCCAATAAGTATAATGAATGGATGGCTCGCATGATGGTCGCCCACACCCATGGCATCATTCAGGCATTCTTGAATCAGCCAGAGCCTTCAAAATCTAGGACCACCACTTCTGCATCATCATCATTGTCGGCCTCTTCCCAGAAGAACAAGCATCGGCAATTCAAAAAAAATCAACGCACCCCGCCAATTCCATCTTCTTCGCAAACTCTCTGTGACTTCATGCCCCATGAGATTGGGATCCCCCTTAGAATCATCCTAGTGGTTAATTATTCTTCAAGTGACAGTCAAGGGTACGCTTTAGTTAACACCACCGAGTTAGTAAACCCTTGTATGACTTTGGGCAAGGGGGAACGCCAGACGAACCTCCCCAACATCCCTAGATGACGCCAATGTTGGAGAATCTGCTACTATATGGGTCGTCAAGGTGCATCCTTCGACAGCTACAACCAGGCCGTTAATGCCTCTAAGAGTCGTCAATAGGCTCAACGAAGAACTCAGCACTCAACAACCTCTTCATCTGATGTCGTCAGGTCTGTATCCACCACTGTTTGTGCTACTAGATTAGGCAGAGCCACTTCGGTCGCGCTGCGACCAGCTTCACCCTGCTACAGCCCAATATCAGTCATCCATACCTCATATGGAAGCTACTCCTTAGGATTCGACTAGTGAACAACAAGATATTCCCAGTACCAGTCAGTTGTTGGTCCAGCCGGCAGGGCCCTCCATGTCCCAAGTTGTGGAGCGGCCTCATGCAAGCAGAAGTTCACACATGTAACATATGTACAATGTCTTCAAGCACCTTAATGGCATTCCAGAAATGCTTTCCATCCATGATTCCCTCTTCTTGTTGTTAGATACACACGAAGCACTCGCCGAGGCTTTAAGGATCCCCCTCCAGTTGGAGACTGGGGTGGCAGCTGTAGTTGCCTTTCATGATGAAGCAGTTGAGAATGCCGAATGGAAGGACATAATTTCATTCTCCAGAGAAGATGAATGCTCTCCCATAAAAGGGAACATCAGTCTGCTACACATCACCATCCAATCTAATGGTGTGGAGGTTCGTCGCTGTCTCTTTGACACCGCCTTTGGGTTCAACCTTATCTCGACGCGGACATTGTGAATGTTGGGGTTATCCAACGATCACTAAACTCACTCCGATATAAGGATCCAAGGATATGACATGACAGAGCATACCCCAGTCAACAAGATTCTTCTGATGACCATGTTCGGTGGCCTAGTTTCTAGTAATGAATTTATGGTCGTCTCTTGGGACACATCGTACAACGCATTGATGGGCAGTCCATGGATACGCCTTCACGCTGCGGTCCCCTCATCATATCACCATTGCCTCAAGTACTCCGTAAATGGTAGGGTAGGTATAAACAATGGTGATTCATCTCCTTTCGCCTCTTGTGAAGCCCATTATTTGGACGCTGACTATTATAAGGGCATGGATATGCGGATTTTGGCAAGCGAGGTTGAACCTTCCATCGTCACAACAGACCCCTGGGCTGGTCTAGATGACTCCTACGTCTTTCCAATCCTTCGATTGGAGGCCACGACACCCAACATGGGGCAATTCTATTTCGTCTCTGTTACAAGAGGCAGGAATATTCTCAAGTCCAAGCGATGACGAAATATCACCTTGTACTCCTACACAAACTAGGATCAGGTGATCCCGGAACCTCTTACCCTCGTACGATATCGGGATGTCTGCCCCATGGCCACATAGATATGTCATTCGTGTCTTTTTAGCCAGGCTGGGATCAACCGACTCAAGACGAAGTTCCATTATTACTTTGATATCATCATGTGTGGCCCCTTGGGCCGAAGACCAGATGAGATCAGATCGACTGCCTTCATCGTTATGGTCTTAGTGGAGCATGAATCTTCTGATATACTGTCTACTGCTATCTACGATGGTACCAGCCTCCCGTCAGGATATTCCGACCTAGGTGAAGCTCTACCCACTAGGAATACCTCCAGTGAAAGCAGAGAATAGGATCTGGAGGATGATCCCCCTACCTTTGAAGAAGGCGTCTCTTCCACGGTCGATGAACTGGTACTAGTGAACCTCGGTATCGAGGGAGATCTGAGACCCTAATTGATCAGTGCGACCATGTCCCTCGAGGAGTAGCAGTGGTATGTGGACTTTGTTAAACTGCACCGTGATGTGTTTTCCTGGAGTTATGATGAGATTCTAGGACTAGATCCTTAGGTATCCATCCACCGCCTCAGTCTCCCGAAAAACCATTGAGGGTTCAAGAAACCTCCCAGAATGATACACCTTTCTCAGGGTGCCATGGTTGAGGTCGAAGTTGAAATGATCATCAGGGAAAACTTCATTAAGGAGGTCCAGTACACCAAGTGGCTAGCCAACATTGTGCCTTCCAGGATGAAAAATGGGAAGATCAGAGTCTGTATCGACTTCTGAGATCTCAATCGTCATTTCCCGAAGAATTATTTTCCCCTTCCAGTGACAAAATTTTTGATCGAAGCTACGACTGGATTCCAAGCCATCTCCTTCATGGATGGTTACTCTGGGTATAATCAAATAAGTATGTCCCCCTAGGATGAGGATTCCACCGCTTTTATGGTGCCCCAAGGTACAATGTTTTACCAGGTTATGCCCTTCGGCCTGGAGAATGGAGGTGCCACCTATCAGTGGGTCATGCACCACATATTCAAGCCAATCCTCGGGAAATTGGTGGAATTATATGTGGAAGATCTGGTGGGAAAGTCTCTCCAGCGCCAGGACCATCTCAATGACCTTGAGAAAGTGTTCTGCTTCCTCCGCTCTCGCCACTTGAAAATGAACCCGTTGAAGTGTGCCTTCGGGGACACCTCCAAGAAGATTATTGGGTTTGTTGTTATGTACTGAGGCATCAAGATCAACCCATAGAAGATCAAGGAAATTATACAGATGCCTCCCCCAAGAAATATTCTAGTGCTTCGGTTTTCCAAGGCCACATGTCCTACATACGCTGATTCGTTGCGATTCTGGCAGGCATGTGTAAGCCCTTTTGTCAGCTAATTAAAAAATGTTATGCCTGTGAGTGGGATGAGGTGTGCCAGACTGCCATTGAGGAAATCAAGCAGTATCTGCTCTAGCCTCAGGTATTGATGCTACCCGTCTCCGAGAATCCACTAGTCTTGTACGTGACTGCCCTGGAATGATCACTCGTCACCCTTCACACCATGAAGAACAATGAGGGGATAGAAAACAATTTCTACTTCCTCAGTCGTATGCTCATCGATACGGAGACCAGATACTCCCCCATCGAGAAGTGATGCCTTGCATTGGTATTTTGGTACAGAAATTCCAACACTACCTACAAAATAATGAGCTATATCTTGTGTCTTGGGTTGACCAGATGAAGTACATTCTGAACCGCCCCATGTTGATCGGTCTTCTAGCACGGTGGGTGGTCATCCTCTAGAAGTTTGACATCAGGTTCGTGCCCCAGAAGTCTATCAAGTGACAGGCATTGGAAGACATCATGGATGCCCATCCAACCTCCATTTAATAGTCTTTGGACATATATTTTCCCTACGAGGCGATCCTCTCAGTAGATCATGCCATCCCATTTTGGCAGATTCACATCAATGGTGCCTTCCGGAGTCCCACCGGTAGGAGGCTCAATGATTCTCAACTCAACAATGTGGGCCAGGGTATCATATTCATTACCCCACCACCATCCATTCTACCATTCTCATTCTAATTATATGAAGTCTTCACCAACAATGAGGCATATTATTAGTCTCTAACCACTAGCCTCGAGGTGGCCATCGAGATCGATGTACCCCATTTTCATGTGAAAGGGGATTCTAGACAAGTCATCAAGAAATTCAATGTTGGCTATGTTTTTAGAAAGTTGGAGCTCATATAATTTTTGGAACACACCCTCTAGGTAATGTCCCAGTTCTCATTGTTACTGGAGGTTACCCATGTCCCTCGGTCACAGAATGGTCGAGAAGACGCCTTGGCCAGCCTAGCTGCATCATTTGTAGAGCCTAAACATGATGATGTCATTATACATGTAACACACTGGAGAGTCATCATTCCCCTCACTCCAGACAATGAAGACAGCCTACAGATAAGCCATATTACACTATATCCTCCATGTTAGGACCGCTAGGGCCTTCAGTTGCAGTGGTTGAAGTGACACCCGACCAGAGAGCCCCTTTTGTCGAGTATCTCCAAAATGGTAATCTCCCACCAGACTGTGACAAGAATTATTGAATCTGATGCCACGCGCTGAAGTTTACTCTCTAGAGATTTCCTAATAATGACTAGATCCTCTACAAGAGAAGGTTTGGCGTTGTTATCCTCTGTTGCATTCAGGGGGTTGAGATTCCATAGGTCATTCAAGAGGTTCATGTCAGTTCCTACGTTGCCCACCAAGTTGGGCCAAAGATGTCCCCTCAAATATAGAGACTCGGGTACTTCTGGCCCACTACGATCCATGATTGTATCGAGTTCTCCAATAGATGTCCAGTGTTCCAACTTCATGATAACTTCTTACATCAGCCACCCGAACCTCTCCACTCCACCACGTACTCTAGGCCATTTGCGGTGTGGGGACTCTATTTCTTGGGACAATATCCACCGGCAACATCTCGCCAATGCAGGTTCATCCTGACCGCCAAATATTTCTTTTCCAAATAGGCAGAGGAAATTCCGCTCAAGGAGGTCAAGGACAGTTCTATAGTTGACTTTGTGAGCTCCAACATCATGCACCGGTTTGGAGTCACGCACGCCTTCCTCACCAATAATGGAACCAACTTCCGAGTAGCCAAGCTGAATAAATTGTATGTTGTGTACAATATCTGTTTGAGCCATACCACCCGCTATCACGCACCGGGAAATGGGAAGATTGAGGCATTCAACAAAACCCTCTCTAACATTCTGTAGAAAACGGTTGGTCAGAAAAAATAGAGTTGGCAAAATAAGCTCCCCAATGCTCTCTGGGCCTATCGGATGATGACTCGTAATTCCACCCAGGTGAACCCAAATTCTCTAGTGTTCGGAGCTGAGTCCATCCTACCCATCAAGATCCAGCTGACTTCATTACACATTGTGGTCTATTACACGTATGTTCCAGAAAAGGTAGATGAAATCCGTCAAGCTGAATTGGAAGAACACGAAGAGAATAGGCTCTATACCCTGCACAATCTGGAAAGACATCAGAATAGGATGGTTAGATCCTTCAATAAGAAGGTTCTCCTTCAACCTTTTCTTCAAGGTGACCTGGTATTGGCCCTCCGAGTGCCAATGATCCCTTGCCACAAACCACCCAAGTTGGTTCCAAAATGAGAAGGACCTTACATTGTCCACGGGGTTTACCCCAATGGATCATACTCCCTAGTAACGAAGGATTATGAACTTATAACTCCTCCCACCAATGCCATGTTTATCAAGAAATACTTTTCCTGAGCCTGATGGTCCTGCACAACTATAAACTATCAGTCCTGTATGACCCCAAACTATACGATGGTCTTGTACGAACTTAAAATATCAGTCCCGCTTGACCCTAAACTGCACGATGGTCCTGCACAACCTTAAACTTTCTGTCCCGTATGATCCTAAACAGCACGATGGTCCTGCACAACCTTAAAATGTCATCCATGCATGGCCTTAAGCTGCACAATGGTTATACATGACCTTAAACTATCAGCCCTGCATGACCCTAAACTGCATGATGGTCCTGCACGATCATAAAATGTCGGTCCCGCATGACCAAAAACTACAGGATGGTCCTGCACGACCGTAAACTGTCTGTCCTGTAGGACCATAAAATGCACACTGTTCTTGTATGACCTTAATCTATCGAGCCCGTATGACACTAATCTGCACGCCAGTCTCCCACAACTTTAAAATGTGCATCATCAAGCATGACATTAAAACTGCGTTTTAAGAACTATGTATGGCTTGATTCCCATCATTATGGGATACATAGGAATGCTCAGATACCTCGTCTTAAGCCCATCCTCGAGCTCTTCTCTTTGACTATTCCCCCTTGGTTATAGTTTACTTGGAGGATCTTTGAATGATATGGTGTAGGCTTCCTTATCCCCACTCATGTCAGTGTTATAGAGGTCGCACCATGTGCCATCTCCCCATTCTTCTATTCTCCCACATCCTCACTGCGTGATATTAAACTACATGAATTTCTAGAACTACATATGGATTGATTCCCATCCTCATGGGATACGTAGGAAATCCCAGACATTTTGTCTATTTGCCCAGCCCAAATGTCGGAATCTTCCCCTCAAGTCAAGTCATATGTTGGGGTGTAAATTTTTTCCCCAATTCACGTTGATCTAACCTTAATCAGGTTGTATGTCCCACTCCCTGGAGATGTTCGCCTCTTTTATAGTTTAAAATAGTTATTCTTCACCCACTCTTTGATTGGGATTCCATCACCTTCCCCCTCTAGAAGAGCCCTTGATGGGTATGGATACTAGGCCTAAGGGCTCTATTATGACTTCAGGCCAACACCCTTGAAGATTTCAAGAAACCAGCTGATACAAGTCCCGCATTTTGAATATTGTCTGTGGTCAATGCTCATTTTTCTCCCATTTCAGGTTACTATAGGGAAGTTTTGTTTCGAAAATGGTCAATAGTTTTCCTGTGACATTGGAACCACCCCAAGATGTCCTAAACATTCAGTGTAGTGGTTCATTCTACCCCATTGTATCTACAAGCGACGAACTCCCTTCAGGAGAAGCTAGGTTTTAGTTCCCATATGATGGGGATAGCCGAGTCAGGATCCTTGTTTCCCACACCGATAACCGCTCACATGGGCTTAAAAGCAGTGGTGATGCAGCAATCATACAATTGGGTGTATGGATATCCATCTAAGGGCTGGCCTCAGGCCCTTTATCCATTTCGGGCCCCTGGCCTAGGTTCTCTCTTATGGGATTTTACTGTGTGGTGTGGGATTATTTCCTCCTTCACGACAAGATTCTCATCATGTTGTACAAATCCCTGGACGATACACCTTATCCCTTTCCCGCCCCTGGCCCTCCTTCTAACTACAATACGTTAAACTGCAAAATGGTCGGGCAGTCTTGATCGAGGCCCAGTCTTAGGCCCCTTGTCCTTTTCGGGCCCTGGCCCAAGTTATTACCCAGAGTTTATGGTGTGGTGTGGGATTATGTCCTCATTCACACCAGGTTACTCGCCATGTCGTACACTGCCTCGTTATGGTATCTTACCCACGAGTACATTAAATAACTATGTGTGTCTTGATTCCCATCCTCATGGGATATGTAGGACCGATTGAATGTCTATACTACATGTCCATCTCCATCACCTAAAAATCTCCCTTTCACCTTGGCCCCATGGCCTACCCATCCCCAAGGATGGGTGTATATGGCATGGCATGGGATTATGTCGTCATTCACGCCGGGAATGTAATGGCCACACCATGTGCCTCTCCCTCTGGATAACCCTCATCGACCCTTTTTGGTGGTTCATCAATGTACCTAAGGGTACTATAGTTTAGTACCTGAATGTCAAACTCTGCTCAGACATGTTCCCACCCACTTTTTAGGCATTGTGTTCCCCTTCATTAGGGCTTCCATCACCTTTCACACCTGAATGGACCCCCCCAAGTGTCATTTATGCTATGCCAAGTGGCTCTTTTACCATTATGGACCAACGTCCTCAAGGGTCGCAGACAACAATCCAATACAAATTCCGCGTTGCGAATATGGTCAGTGGTCGGTGCTCATTTGTTGCTCCTATTTCAGGCTAACTAGATATGGATACTGTGTTTCCAATACGGTCAATAGTTATCCTTAATCTCCATGCCAACCCCATTAATACCAAAATGTTGGTTACATGATTCACATACTTATCCACCTCATCATGTCTAAGTAGAACTATGAAACTCTTGGTACTATTCCTCAGTGTGCATCCGGGAGATTGGAGGACCAAAGCTGCTACATGGGCGTCATTTGGGGATCCTCACCGATTTCCCTCTGGTGTGTATTCCAAGTATTTTAATAGACATCATCCTCCCCTATTTCCCAAACCGAGTTTAACTCACGTGGTCTTAGGGATCAGGTTGAGGTATGCACTTACATTGAGGGTTTTCACTGCATCCTTGTTCTGATCTCTAAGACCTTAAATTAAGATCTCTTCAAGAACTATGTGTGACTTGATTCCCATCCTTATGTGATACATAGGAAATATTGAACGTCTCGTTTTTGTGTCCAGCTCAGTTGGGAGGTGGTTTCTTTTTCCCCTTAACTCCCAACCTCTATTTAGGCCCCTTGGCCAGGGGCTCCTTTATTGGAATTTTGTACGATGTGGTGTGGGACCCAGTCCTTGTTCATGTCAGGTATTCTTTATAGTGTCGTGTTCATTCCTTCATGTTCAATCCATACAACTATAAACTATGCCGCCTGGTCCAATCACATGACCCAAAACTGTGACATTATGGTCCTGGCTGCATGATGAAAATGGCACTGCATCATGATGTCCTCCCGGGGGCAGCATGTTTGGTATTGGTCACACAACATACCATTTGTCAACGCCTACTACAACTTGATTCTTGTAGATACCATAGGTTATTCTACCCTAGTCCTATCGCATTACAAAAGAAAACCCACTTTCCTTAATGGACAAACATGATTTATCAAATATCACTTCTTTTGGTGCAAGGGCCATGCCCACATGCCCCGTTTATTTATGGCATTGGAACCTTACCATTCCATATGATGAACTACGTGCATCTTAATCCCTATCCTCATGGGGTACGTAGGAATGCATGTGCGCTTTGCCTCTGGCCCAGCTCAACTCTCATACCAGTCCCTCAACCTAACAATTCTCCAAGGAACATGTGGTGGTCAGAATCCCTGATTACTATTCCCATCGGGTTTTTGTAATTACCCCACCATGTGTCCCCTACGTTTCATACCATCCATGGTCCAAGTTATACAATCATAATCTATGATATTATTATGGGAACGGACTCGAATCCCTCGATCTAATACGTTTCATTATCATCTTTAGATGCATTTGACAAAGTGCCTGAAATGTGTAATTTTCATGGTGAGATTCTCCTCGTTCCATGTCCATGATTCATGAACTAGGAATTGGAATCCTCATCCTCTTCCACATTCGATAGGACCCCTTAACGGCCGAGTCCCATGCCACATTTGATCACCTACCGTCCCAGGCTAATGCCCCTAAGGGTTTTGAAAGACAATTGAGACAGGTCTTGTGTTTCAATCATGGTCAACGGTCGACCCACATTTGTATGTCCCCAATCTAGGATAATTCATTGTGGATGTTGTGTTTCCACCATGGTCAACAGTTTTCCTCCATCGTCATGCCGTCATCATTGTGGTCTAGATTTCAGGCTTCATGATTCACACATTTCCACTTCCTCATGTTCATGTGGAATTATGACATACTCGCCTTTATCTCTTCGCATGTCTAGGTGCTCTACATGGATGAGCTAGAATCATGGGGCCGAAATTTACCAAGCGTCCCTTTACCCTAACGTGTTTCTTCCGATGTCGGGAAGTCCCCCATTACTCCTTTTTTCCCACACCGATCATGACTCTCATGGGATTAGTAGTTTTGGTTGGATGTGCGTCGGCGCAGCCATGCTTTTCATCATCCTACATGATGTTAAAATGGGCTTGCATAACAACGAACAACATGATTCTCATCCTCATGGGATACGTAGAGACACCCAAGAATTTAACATAGGGTCCATCCCTATGAATCACAGATCCAATCCTTTACCACCATCAGCTCCTCAGCCTGACTCCTTGTATGGAACTGTGTAACTGCATCTTTTCCCTGAATAAGTTCTGGATTCCCCAACATGATATTGGGAAGTGACGGCTCTGTCGCTAGAGAGGCGCTGTGTAAAATAAGGAATGATCCATGATCAAACCGATGCGTCCAACCAGTGTGCTTCCACCATGGTGGCATAATATCATGAGTGTTGGATTCTGTTCGAAAAAACCCTCACTCCACATTCCACACTTTATGTGCCCCACATTTGGACCGTTTTCCTATTTCACCTCTGGAGTAACCCCGTAACAGTGTGGATGCTCGGCCTATGGCACACCTATTATCCTGGGCCAACATTCCGGAAGACCAACAGATGAAATTTTGATCCTAGTCCCATTTTGCAAACATGGTCAATGGTCAACCCTCATTTTCTATCCCCACTCCAGGAAAATCCAATAATAAATCTGTGTTTTGAATGCGGTAAACAATTATTCTTTATTGTCATGCCACCACAATACTGTTCCAAATCATGGTTTTTTTTTCAGACCTCCCATTCCCATCTATTCGGATTGATTTTAATACCCCTGACGTTACCCCATTTCTGCACAAGAGCACACTGGGAAGACTATAATTTGGCTATTATGAGAGATTTGTTCTCCAGTCAGGTCCACCCTTTTCCCCCCAGAAATCGGGACCTGTTGTTCAAAGCCTGGATGTCCAAATTTTGGGTTGCAGACATACTTTCGATGGGGTGATAAGGTGGTTATCCCTTGTTTCTCGTATTGGGCCTGACCCATGTGAGCTTAATGAATGATCGTTTGTCACTCTGTGAATATCAGAAGGATGAAATAAACCAATGTAAACAACGGATCTCATGGATGCTATAGAATTCAAACAATCAACGAATGAAAGTACATTTAAGGGTTTGTAATCATTACAGTACCCGGGGGTCGACTCCCCCCATGGAGGGATTGACCTAGTGAAAGGAATGTTGTAGCACTGCCACCCTCTGACTGGTGGCATCCAGAAGTTGTTTCCGATGGTTTACCTCCCACTCCTCCTCAACAGCAAGAGGGTGCAGTTCACTGGTCGTGACCCGAGCCCGCTCCAAACCAGTCTGGATAATGTCCATCTCTTAAGAGGATCACTCCATGCCCTCTTTAGCCTCTGCCAGTTGGGATTTCAGCCACGAGATTAGCTCTGATAGCGCATGAAGAGATGCAGAATGCTCGTTTTCCTAGGCCTGCAGTAGTTCAACCTAGTTTTTGGCCTCCCAGAGACTCATGATGTTCACCAAATTCCCCCACTTCCATCCTACGCTGAGGCCACGGTCGTAATCCCAAATCTTTAGTGTCATAAGATCTCGTATGAGCATGTGAGGGTGCTAGGTATCCTCTCCCCCATCACATAGTTAGTGTAGCCACAAGAGAAGTCTATCCATATCATCCCACCATAATGATTTGTTGTGTAATTTTTGAAGATCATGATCATCTTCCATGATCAGTGATAGACTATTTTTTTCCTCCTCGTAAGAGGCCATCTCGTCCTAGTCGACGCGATTGGTAGGCTTGTATGCAGGGAATTTCCGAAAGAAATCCTCGGTTGGGTCCACATCTAGTGTTGGGTCATGTGTGGCAGGGCCGAGACTGTCTGTTCTGTCCTCATCATCAGATCCCACATCGATAATCTTAGGTGTGGTCCCACTAGCGTCTCTTCCAGCGATCGGGATTGTTGTAGTCTGGTCAGGCTGAATGTCCACATCAATGACCCTTGGCATGCCCCAGGGAAGGGAGCTGCCAGATGCCCCGAATAGCTTCGCTGCAGCGGCCTAAGACAATTGAAGGACTATACACACCGAAGAAGGGGACGTGAATTTCAGTTAACGTGGTCAAGGGATGGAAGTTGTGAATTCGATAGTGATGACTTACAGAGGTCAAATCCCCGGTCGCGCTCATGGGAAGATGTCATCAAAACCCTGAGGCGTGGACCCCCATATATGGCTGGTAGGTCTAGAGACTTCGGGGGAGCCACCTCAAATGTCCAAGCCCTACCAGACACGGATGCTGACATAGCCATGAGCATGGATCCTTAAGGTCCCACGTTGGCACCCTCTGAGGTGTGGGAATGAGTCCAATGCACATGGTCCACCTACACAATGGAAAGGATGATAAAGAATCCAGTGTAACATAAGGGTAGATTTTGAAGAAGAAACTTGGTATTTTACCTCGAGTGTCTCCTCTAAATCTTCGAAATCCGAGGAATGATCTCATCCTTCACCCTCCTCTGGCAGACCCTATCTACCACCCTCATCTTCCCAGGAGGACTCGTCTGATTCTTCCAATAGAGGGATATGTTCCCTCAAGTCAGTAGCCGACAGTTGCCGAGGGACCATATGGCCCTGTAGAACCCGGACACGATATTTCATCGGGTGCAGGGCACCCCGGGAATGGATAAAGTCCTCCAGCTCGGCTCTGTATTGCTCCACCTCTACCTAGGATACTGCAAAAATGACTCGAATGTGGAAAATCCATAGAAAGTCCATCCCGAGGCAGTTAATATGCTGCTATAACTCAGACGGGCTGAGTAATTGCTTGTTGACTTCCCAGATGTCCTAGGCCTCCGGGAAGACAACGTTCTTCACCATGTAAATATGGAACAACTGTTTCCCTAGAGCCTGAGTAAAAATCCTGTAGAATCCCCTCAGTGGCAACCCTTTTGGATGACTATGTTCTCCTTGGACCATCGGCTCCGCTGCCGCTGTTGGATCTGCCACCACTGCATCCCACTCAACTGGCACGGGCGTCACTGCTGCAGATGCCCCGCCATGGCAGGATTTCCCTAACGCCTTTATACCACGACCTTGTGGTCGGGGAAGCTCACACTCACTGACCAGGACAGTTGGCCGCTTCAGCATCTCCCCTGGGTAAGCTGCCTCCTAGCTTTGGGAATATTTTTTTACCTTCCCAAGGATGGTGGTAGGTGGAGGAAATACATTCCACATCATCCTTTCTTTCTGTGTGAACATGAGAAAAATCTGTCTCATCAGACATCGGTGCTACTCGCAGTGCACCCCCAGGTAGACCTGTGGGGTCAGCCGCTGCAGACACTAGAATTGCCTTGAAAACCGGTTTGGGGTGTATGGCATGCAGTGTGGCTCGTGATCCACCATGGCCATCAGGACTCCACCTCGAGAGGCTAGGAGATAGGCCCGATGCACTTATTTCCCTGTCTGTTATCAATGAATTCCCCCATCGGCAATGGGAACAGGTAGAAATTGAAT
The DNA here is from genome assembly GCA_963277665.1 of Viscum album. NCBI lineage: Eukaryota > Viridiplantae > Streptophyta > Magnoliopsida > Santalales > Viscaceae > Viscum > Viscum album. The sequence goes on from OY728129.1 coordinate 8,960,687, forward strand.
TTTTCCACCCTATGAATCAAGTTTAGAATCGATAGTGCAGTTAGCTTGGTCAAAAAACCCCCCGAGACATTCAAGAATGAGGGATGGATGTTCAACCATGTAGTGAAGATGAGGTTCATATATTAATATATCCCTCTGAAGTGCACCACCATCCCCCCATACGGATGATGGAATAGCCTACATACCCTCTGTGGCCTTTTCCCCTCGCAGATGTGCCACAACATTTTGTACAACTTGGCGAGCATCGGGATCCCTAGGTTGACCCGGCCAACTGTCTCCAATGAGGATTCCATGATGCAAGTGCTTTACCACAACCCTATATTTGTATCCCACACCGGAGGAATCCCACCACAGATGAGAGCTGTAATGAATACAACTATCCTGATTAATGGCTATTTTTCAATGCTGACACTGAACCCCCAGGTCATCCACTGGCTATTCTCAAACAACCACCAGTATGAATTTTCCATACTCTAGTCCCCCATTGGAGATGTTTGAGGCCTTTCTGGTAACTAACGTTCTACCAGGAAGTTCAGAAACTTCTTGAAGCAATGCTTGATGAGGACATCCCTCACCGCCTCCTTATCCTCCCTGGGCACGAGATCCATCAACGCCATCGCCAAATGTGGAATTTTCTATGGATCCTCCCATGAACCCATAACCGAGATGAATTAGTCATACATATCCCCCAGTATTGGGACCCTTTAGATTTTATGAATGACCCATAGGCTAATGTTATCCTCCCCGTGATTCAGGTGGAAGGTATTGGTCCCCATTGACCACCAGCTCAACAGCTCCGACATTAGCTGTTTCAGCGGGTAGATATGGAACTGGGAAGCCCATGCTTCCTCATACACGACCACTCTTCTCAGATCTTCTCTGAACTCCTCACATGTGGAACCTACCCAGTAGGCCCAAACCGAATCATCCGTAAAGTTCCCTCCCAAGCATAGGTCTCATTCCTTGGACCACCCCTTCATTGGTTTCCCCACCACCGCCTTCAGGATCGTTCTGTAAAATGGAGGGGACATCTCTGGCTGCAATGCCTTCCCGATGACATCGTTCAGATGATTGTAATATCATGTCAGTAATGAAAGGAATTAAGTCCTTTGAGAATTACCATCGGGAAACATGAACCATCGGTACTGGAACGATGTGCTCCAGAACCAGTATGCTTTCTCGTCCCTACATTCTTCAGGGATGAATACGTCATCCCTCATCCCTAATCCATAAAAGGGAATCCTCTTACACATCGAACAGTTCTTATAGCTCTCTAAAAGATACTCCACCAATGAACTATGGTCTGAGTGGCTCCGGACTAACTCTCCTAGCCCCAGATTGTTTTCCATTTCATCCCTCCGGGAATCATCCACAAGGTCCCCCTGGGAAGCTAGTTGGTGGGAATTCGGTTCAGGAGCATGGACGTTTTTTGGATGGATCGCGAAGCTCATCTGTAGAGCGCGATCAGAATCTTCGATCACGATGACTGTTCACAAAGAACTGCCTAGACGGTCAAAGCCAGATCGCATAGTGAAAACATAGAGTTGAGGACTCACCGTATGCCGCAAAGACTCGATTCACAGAGAACACTCGCGGAATACACAGAGCTTCGCGAATCGAGAGCACAAGAAGTGAAAATCGTAGAGAAGGGAAAGGAAAAAAGAAAGGTCATGCCTCTTATTTATAGGTGACGGTTTTCTGTGAATCACGACGCATCTAGGTTACTTAGAGCTTCACGGCGCACTCAACATGCGCACCCCCTATCTACTTTGTGAGCTGTCTTCACGGTTCAACACCGCGAACAGCTGATGATTTTGGAGATTTCCTTCAGACATCGACCCTTGATCTCTTTGAGGATCCATGTCTGAGGGGGGGAATTTGTTGATGACAAATATCTGGACAAAGAAGAGTCCTAAAGAAGGACCAAAATAACTATCCTACGAAGCTCCTTCGTGGAGATCCCCAAGCACTACGGCACCCCGAAGCGAGGATGCAGGACGCTCCGCAACCACAATTGAAATTTGAGAGCCCGCTATGAATCCATGAGGTGGGACGCTATGTGTCCACACTTGACATTCACAAGCTCGCCTTGAATTTTGGAGGATGGATTCTCAATGACTGCATTTTACATTCATAAGGCCACCATGAATCTAGTAGGAGGGATGCTCCGCGACCGTATTTGAAGTTCGCGACCCGCGGCAAAGCAAACTAGCCCCTCTTCGCATAGCGTGACATCCGCTCCACATCGCCTCATTCCTATAAATACCAGGCTCCCCATGAGCCCATAGGATGGACAATATGAACTTTTGACATTACAACTCTCGAATCGCGAATCATCCTTCTGCTCTGCGAACCATGAGCTGTGCGAGGTACTTCCGCTTCCTGAAGTGCCTACCGGTTGTCTCGTTTTGATCCCCTCTTTTGATAGGGATTCCATTCATGAATCCTAAGGGAATTCGTGAGGGAAGGGGATTCCCAAGGGGACTCGGGTCATTGCCGAGCGTTTATGGTTCACTAAACACCTTTCATGTACAAATGATCAACATGCTAATGCAGGGTCACTATAATTCGCGAAGCACATTTATTCTCGACATCGTGCTTCGCGAGGCACCTTTTCTCCATGAGGCAGTGCTCTGCGAATGACTCTCCACTTCACAATGCACCTCCCATATGAACCTCCACAACATGATAATGCTAAGGAACCAAATTTGTGAAGCACACCCCTTTGCAAGTAACCTCCTCCATGAGGAGTGACAGAGTTTCACAAGGCCCCTGCCTATGGTCCACTCTGCTTAGCAATTCCATTTCCTGTGCGACCCTCCAGGTTTGAATGGTGTTACTTCAAAGACACATAGATGATATCACATGTTGTGTTGCTTCTCCTAATTCTTTTATTCATATGCATGCTAATGGCTAGTGCTTCATCTCATAGACATGCTAACGTTGACCCCTCGATGGTTCTCTCCAGGACACCCCCCCACCACGACATTGTCGGTGCCTTCTCTACAACAAGGAGCAGAAGTTACCAGTTAGATATTCCCTATGGGTGTGGAGAACACCCACATCATCCGATTTACACGATGTCAAATTCCCAAGCATCGCCTTCCTCAGCACATGATGTTTAACTGTGACCAGGCCACATGCCTCACATGCGAGGTGCCCTCACCTTGGACATTCTCCACACCCCTAGGTCTACACATGGGATGATATCCTGCTTATGGGAGTGGAGATTGTTCATAGGGAAAAGGAAACCACCTTTGTGTAAGCCTCAACCCTTCTTACAAGAGGTAGCATCCCTGCTCCTGCTCACTTCCTTGGTGCCAAGGACCAAGAGGGGAGATGGGGACATGGGTTCTTGTCACCCTTTCCCTCTCCCACTGGCCTTTATGGTCATCGGGCCTACATCCTGGAGTAAGTCCCAATCATTCTCTCTCTGGACCGCTCTATGTGTAAGCCCCACCCCACATCTCATGGACACACCTTTCACAATGTGGTTGACAGGCCTTGGCTACCTCTTGTTTCTGACACTAAGCATGACTCATGTGGGCATAGAGTAAGCATCGACCATGAAATCGCCCCCATCCCGCATGATGTTAAATTGTATTCCATCCACTCGAAATACGAGGACTTTAATCCATTTTAATGCATGGTACGTAAAAATATTCCATGAGGATGAAGCCCCAATCCATCCAGAACTAAGAGGAATTTGATCCATGTCAAGGAATGGTACATAGGAAGCCTCCACGATGTTCAATCCTAGTACTTGGTCATTATGAACTCTTTCACGTCAGTTCACCTCTATCTCATATAATGTTAAACAGTATTCCACACCCTCTCGAACTATGGGGACTTTGATCCATGTCAAGGAATTGGTTTTTAGGAAGCCTCCATGAGGTTCAAGCCCACCACCCAGTCGTTCCGACCATGTCGGTTCACCAACACCTTCGGCCGCCTCAGAGTGTAAGACCCAATCCATTCCAAACTGTGAGAACTTTGATCCATGTGAAGTCATTGTATGTAGGAATCATTCTCGAGGTTCAAGCCCAATGCACAGTCCTCTTGACCATGTCAGTTCACTAACACCTTGGGCCGCCTAGAACGTAAAACCCAAATTCCCCCATCCCGGATGTTATTAAACTGTAATCCCCACCTAAAGTATGTGGACATTGATCCACGCAACGGAAAGGTACGTAGGGCACCTCCCCAAGTTTCAAGACCATCATCTAGCCATTCAAGATCATTTCACAACAGTTCACCCCTTTCCCACATGACGTTAAACTGTAGACCCCATTCAGTAGTAATTAATTGTGACCCCGTTCAACGGAAATCCAATTTCGGATGAACAACGAGGACTTTGATTCCTCACCACTGGGATACGTAGGAAGCCTCTTCGAGACTGAATCCCAAAACCATTGTCCATCATGATTCGTACCTGATCCGCAACATCCAAATGAATCATGGTACCTCATTCCCCTCTCCAGAATTCGGGAAGACACCCACGGGTTGGCCTCAATATCAGTGTTCCCTCTAGGGGGTTACTCAATCTGATCCAGTATAATCAGTGTCAGGATCAGTTCGATCAGTCTCTGTTGGGCGTTAAGCATGCAGGATACCCAGTGTTAAACATAGAAAGATGAGGAAATCCTCAGAAACATGACCATGGAATATGGTTCCCCAAATTCAATGTGGGATGACTCAGGCTTCCATGCCCTTGAGAAGCCCCATGATAAGGGAAATAGGACAAACACACCAATCCCCAGAACCCAGACATGCTAGTGATGCTCAGCGTGACTACTCCCCTTACCGAAGGTTGCTTCCCGGACCAGACCCCTTGGAATTTCCCGATTGAAGATTCTTAATTAACTATTTTCCATGAAGATATGGAACCAGCTATATTTTCATGAACAACATATTAAATCTATTAAGGAGTCCATGTCTTGGTAACAAATTCTGAGGGGGATTCCACGGAAGGAAGAACCGAAATTACATCATCCCATTTCAATCAAGGAGAAAACATCCATGAATAAGGAACGGATGACACCCAACTTTGGAATGTCAGAATTCTGGGTAACAAAGTCATTCCTGTTTCACTCAAGTGGATAGACGTGTGCGCCCTGGTGAAAGCGTCAGAAACAATGTTTCATTTTTAGCTTAGCATATAACTAATTCTCTATCAGTGTATTCAAATCAATCTAAGGATTTATGTAATGATCTTGTTGACTGGGATAGTACGTAAAGATTTCATTAATTAAAACAAAAAGAAAATGATTTAGGAAAAGATGAAACACTCAGTTCATGAGTATGATGAAGACCAATAGAGCGTTTTTGAAATCGAACAAAATAACCAAATACTCATTTATATTGTACCTACTCCATAATGTTGTGTGATGTATGTATGATGATCTATCACACATGTGTAGATAAAAAGATCTAAAATATATATTTGAGAAGCACCAATCTATTTCGAGGTGGTCAAAGGGGTCATTTATCTGAAGTAGAGTATTGATGTTCTTAACATGAAGATGGTTAAATTTCTAGTAATCCAAACATAGCCTAAGGGTACCATTCTACTTTTTGAAAAAAGGATATGTGAAACCCACAATGATGTAATGGATCAGAACAAAATCCTCTCTGTTAAATACTTTACCGACCTCTTAATCTTTTGAATCATTTCTCATAGGAATCCTCTATGGAGGAGTGAATACTACTGTAGCACATAACACTATGTAAATATTTAACTCCACCTCTCTCACTAGATGTAATACTACGATGTATTCCAGGAATATGTCCATAATAAAATAATACATTTGATTAATATTTGTTTAACATATCCCCTAATCATTAGGATATAAATATGAAATCTGGGATATCATCCGACCAAGAATAAAATGCTTCAATGTTGTATGAATTGGATAGATAACTCATTCACCCTTAAGAATGAATTCCTTCCCTCTACTGAAGTGAAAGTTATAGTGTATTGATAAATATCAACAATGTATCTAGTGGGAGCCAACTATAACATCATGTGAATAATATTAAATCCTATCATCTATAGGACATAGATGAACCATACGATGTGAAACCAACTAATAATAAAGAAGAACTCCCAACAATGATTCATGCCTTCATTCCTAATTCCAAACACAGTGTCTAGAATCCTCACACCATTAGAATGATAAATACATAGACCATGGATATCTATAAGGGAACATATAAAAATATATGTGAAGCGACTATATCAAAATGAAAAAAAGTTAAAACATATGATACTAGAATATAACCTTCAATAGTGTATGGTTCAATATCTTTCTCCAGCGGGGTCTGTTTCACAACATATGGATAGAATGTACTACATCCCTAATACTATGTATCGAATGCCGGAGATGATCCACCAAGTTGTTGATGTGTACCTAGAGTTTAGATACCATGTCCTTAACCACCACATAGGCCTGATCAGCCTAACATAACCAATCTCCATATCTATTGAAAGCTACTTAACCAGCTCTTGAATGTGGTGTTTTTGTAGACCCTATCTCATTGGAAACTATTGGAAAGGTTATGTAGAAGAACTATAGATATCCCATATTACCACAAGATTGGCACTCGACTAGGAGATTTATACAATATGGCATTATATGTCCCAACCTACCTCATTGGTAGCACCACACCTGGATACCTGAATAAATATTGTGACTACTAGCATCACAATTTGAAATCTCTAGATGATGCTTCCTATTGCTGGTTGATGAAGTTCCATTCCTAGGTGTTGAACCTCGCAAGCTCACACCTCAAGATTAACTATGGTTATTCTCTATGATAATATTTGATTCACTATTCTTGATATAATATTCAATAGTATGACATATACTTTTGATCAAATGGTGTATTTGGGATCATAATTTAATTTAATTTCCTTCAATAACTTATCATCTATCATATTATGTGAAAAATGTAGGAACTCAATAAAATGGGCCAAGTTATACGTAACATGTACAAAACACTTCTCTAGATGTAATAACACCCTTTATATATTGGCCCTTAATGTAATACGATAGAAGTAATCCTAATGGCCTAATGAAACTCCATCTAGGACATTTTTTTATGATGATCAATCTATGTGATAACACCCAAAAAATTCATAGAATAATCAAATTACATTTACGTATAGTGATTTACAATTCTATTTTGAGGTGTCTCAAATCAAATAATGTTATATAACATGATATTAATCCTTAAATTTGTAACCATTTGACCACCACCCCAGAAAATGATGGACAATGCTACTAAAATGCTTTTGTCAAATCTTCCATTATGATGGTATGTCTCAGTTCTCCCTGAATGGTCTGCATGAACTGTATAAATCCTGTTTGGAATTGTGCCTCAGAACCTATGTGTGGTATAACAGTTCATGACATAGTTGTCACTATTAGTGGATCCCCTAGTAGCACATGTCCTTCCACCTCTATAGTGTGATATTCTCTACCCACTTAGTGTACAAATAGAGGTAGTCATGGGGGCATGACTCTAAAATGAAAAATAAAAACATCATTTTACTATCACTAAATATTTCACCACTCCAAAGTGTACAACAATATTGGATATCTGAAAACCATACACAATATAGACTTATCCCTCTTCATGCCTAATGGGTCAGGCTAGTGTTTCAAAGACGCAGGAGACACTACCAAACGATAACTACTAAGGTCATGTGTAGTCATGGTTAGTATAATAACCATTTTCTATTTCAATTGGATTTGTATTCATTTGATTTAATAACAAGTTTACATTCACATTAGATAAACTAATACTCATTTTAGGTTTATCACAGTATCTTTAAAAAGATAATTTAATGGCACACTAAATTCAGAATCTGTGAGGGCCCATACACCCCAATATTCAAGGCTTGGAGTCTAACTATGGAACACGATAATACAATCTACTTTAAGCCTAAATCATGATGTGACAGATTATGATTAATTAGGTCACACACATCCTTGGAATGGAATATTTTCTACCATATATATCACATGATAACATTTAACAATAATCCCCACACAAAAGAAGATATATTAATCACGACATCTATTACAATAGCTTAAAATTGGTAATGCATCATAAATGTAGTGGTATAATGCATGGAATGTGAAATCTAAAATGTAAAAAATTGATTAATGAGATGTGATACCCTCATCTCATCAATTATCAACACAATAGAACCCATAATCATATCAATAATAATTAAAAAAACAATTTTTTCACCAAACGGTGCAATTTATTCAACTATACAATTCAAAATCCAAAAATATATTAATTAAATCCGATCCAATTTAGATTTTTCCCTATACATGAGTTAGATACAACCAAGATCATACCATTACCAAATTCAAATTCCTTTATATCCATATTTATGTTCACCATGTTGTAATGAAAACCAGAAATTAACCCCTGTGAAAAAAGATTATAACATCCCAAACCTGGATTCCACTAAAAGCTGCGCTCAGCCCGATGGGAAACATGGCCTTTATCTCATATACCCTAATGTTAGAGGCTTTTAACGAGAAATGAGGCCATATGTAAGTTAGTTTTTAGTTTAATCCCTCATTAGTATAGTCTAGCACAACATTATATTAATAAAATATAAAAATATCATAACAAGAAAACCATACAAAAAAATTAAATGGTGGAATATTGATAGTATAAATAACCAGAAATCATATCATATACATGATTATAATATATGTAACATGTTTTTAATAAAACTGTGAAAAAATGGTAACAAGGAAGTTTTAAAATCCATATAAAAAAAGTAAATAACAGCAAATAAATCCTAATAGGATCGTAAGCCTCACCATGGTCATGTGTATCATACACCTAAGAAGAATTTCATGTATCATTTAGAGGATGATCTCTCGTAACATTACATGCAGTCATAAAATCTTTTTTTCTCTAAAAAGGAGACACCAATTTGGTGTCGGACTAAATCCCATTTGGAAACCACCAATGGTCTTTTATAACTAGTCATTGAAAATATATAATTATAAATATTCAATAAGAAATCTAGTATGAATATATACACTCAAAAGAAAACATCCAACATGCACCGGTATTGATTTACATAAATTTTATATTCATTTAACAATTAAATTTCATTGAATATGTAAGTCTCAAGATCCAAATGAAACCCTACACCAACTTTTTACCAAGAATAACAACATATTCCTCAAAAGTCCATCTAATAGTATAAATCATGATTGACTGGAAACATGATTTATTGTCATTGAATAACTGTTATATGTAATTGAATTCTTTATATAATATTGATTTTGAGACCATACTTGAAATTCCTATGATGGAATTCATGAATTATTCTAGGGGTATTATCAACCGAAAAACTATAAGATAGTCACTTGTTAACCTCTTAAGAACATGATATTGTTCTTGGTGAGGTATAATGTATCAGCCAAGCAATTTTTTGCTCATTTAATCACATGATTATCGAGTATCACCATTGGGATAATAATAAAATGATCTAAGATAATGTCCATGCAATATTCATAAGAATCCATGTATCATTCATCATAAAAGTCTCTCCTTAACATGTCTATCTATTATATTCCTCTATATATTAATATATCACTAGTGTCACAATAACATATTACCATTGATTCTATACATGGAATCCTATGGTGGAGTCAAGTATCACCCAAGGTATAAAGGAAAATAGTTACAAGAGGACATCCCTGAAATTATAATTTCAATCAGACTATCATGGGAGGATATTTATCAAATAAATAAATCCATTCCCATTATCATATTATTTAACATATTAAGGTTAAAACCAAGACCATCCTCTAACAAGCTCTCCTCAAATGCTATAACAATCCTCGTCTAACCTACAAAAGCATGGCCTTTCAATTTGTCATGTGGTCATATACATTATAATAGGTTTCAAAGGAATAATAAGGTACGTAATTGATTTTTTTATCATATAACTCACATGGGATAATTAATAAAATGTAAAATTTCGTTCCGATTATGTTTTTTATAAAAAGGGTAGAGCGCAAGGGTATTTTCTTCAAATAATCACCTGAAAATTTTTAGTAGAAAAATTATAGAAATCCTAAAAATTATTCAAAATTTGGTAGTTATCATAAATATCATGTGTGAAAAAAAATTGTGCAATATGATCCAATTACATATATTAATGTCATTTCCACAACATTAATCACATGGGAGAGGTTAAAAAGATTAAAATAATAATGGCATGCATGGGTCGCGAGGGAATTCATCCATCTGATAACCATAATTAATTTAAAATATAAACGGATTCATCAATTGATTATAATTCAGATTACCCATTAAATCCCATGCCATTACAATCTTACATCTCAACAGAATCCTTGTCAAATACATAGGCCATCAATATGTCCTTTATAGACAATACGACTAAAGTGGTAGTTTATTCAAATGTCATGATAACTAAAATATATAAATGATCTGCAATAATATAATAGGGCATACCTAAAAATTATAGTCCTCAAAATAAATTTAGGAAATGACCGAAAAATGGACACATGACTAGCTGACACATATAAATGATAATTCTATAAATGAAATACACGTGGAAAAATACCATAGGCTCATGAATGATTAGTATTCCAGTATAAAGATTGGATTCATCTTATTTTGGATGAAATATAAAGAATGATAAATTAAGTTACATGAGCCTAAATTCAAATATCACCAATGATTCCTTGAATAATGGAATAAGTTCAAAAAATAATTATGTCCTTACCGTTGCAGATCTAAGGAGATGAACCATGCTCGAATCAAAATATGGACTGACAATATAACTAAAATCATTGATTAGGATCAAAATATAGCCTTTACATGGATTCCCTTTGGTGTACATTGTAATGAAACTTACAATTACATTTATTTAATTTTTTATTTTACTAAAAATATAATAATTCCAAATCATATAGGGGTTGAACAATATAGGAACCAAGTTAATCATACTATGTGCCGATCATGAAAAAAATACTATATTCCATGGGAAACGTACATGGTTATTTATTATGGTTTATAATCCATTCAAAAATCATGATAAAATACCCTTCAAATGCCCGATAAAAATTCATACATGTTCATACTAGCATGTGTATCAAACCACATGGTTTTCAAAACAATTAGGCCTCCTCTTTTCACCATAATCCGAGGTTCGAAGTTCTGATATAACCCCACACACCCACGAGACCTTCATGAAAATAATGGGAACTCACATTAGTCTATATATAAGAAATTAAATTGAGAATTTATGGAATAAAATTATCCATAACTCAAATAAGAAAGTGGTTTAACGAATTGAATAATACACTCATAATTAGAGACTCATTTATTTCATATTATAAACATATATTCAATAATCATAATTAATAAATGATAAAAATTATGATTTCAATCCATAAAAAACATGCATGTCATTAAATATTATTTTTTTCATTTCTTTTACCCATATTTAAATCTTGCAATGATTTCTTAATTTGTGGTATGTTTAGTGACAAAGAGTTCATCCTTTTTAGAAATTAGAGTATTCATAAGAATGTTTTATAGGATAGTCTTTAAGACAACATGTGGTTCAAAGACCTAGTGTTCCAAGAATTAATTTTATAAAAATATTAAGAATTTTTATACAATTCACTAGGAAAAAATATGTTATCTCTTAAATAGTAGATTGTATAAAAAATGAGGCCTATTTTGTTTTTGGAGCATGGTGTTGACCGTATGTGAGGTATAACTATTATAGTTTTATTCCTTATGTGGAAGAATTTATCAAGGGAATTTCCATAAATAAATAATTTTTTTTATTTTGGAAGCCTGATCGAATACATTATGTATGATATTTGAGATCAAATTTATGATACTACAGTTGACTCCAAAAAATCAGGATTACCCTATGCGGGACATATTCATTATTATCCCTAGGAGTTGTGTTAGATGTGTTTGGATGTGATGATATTAAGAAGATATGATTTAATTAAAAAAAATTATTTCCCCTCTCCTATAATTAGATTGGTGGTTCACATGTAAGAGATACCTATGTATTCTTCTTTAATAACAATGAACTAATCGATAAAATGGGTAGTTGTTGACCTCCGATCATGATAGTGATCACTCTCGAATCATGCCATAATAGATTCAAATCATGAATCTTCCCCTAATGTGTTGGTGTTTCACCACGAGGTAGGATGATTATATTTTTAATCATATTCCCCAGGATTTTGTTTCCTTTTATGTTCAAATAGTCATTATGTCTATGTATATCAGGATAATAGGATCCCAAATCAGGCTCTGGGTTTGGGTTTTTGAACACCATAGTATTTCTAGGGATATGTGGAATTTGGAAGAAGTGTGGGTAAAATGAGGATGGCCCCAAAGATGTGTGGAAATGTTAAGGAGGCCACTGGCAACACAGTAGATGACGCTGCGTTGGGTGGCTATCATGGGCTGGGATTGTGGCCCGATACTGGGGCACATCGGAGGGTCATGTATGATGTTATGGTGTGGAATTCTGGAGGGAGGTGGCTAGATGGAGACTGGGATAGGTTTCCTATGATGAAAATTGGGGGTCCACACAGTGATTGGATTTGGTATGGGGGGCTGACATCGACCTAATTAGTCCGAGGTATTATAAACCCTCATATCTCTTAAACCAGGAGTCCTATATAAATGAAACATTTTTTGCGTGGAACATTCTTTTAGGTGGACCTTCTGAGACTATATTTAGAACTTTTTTCATACCGATCGAGGCTTGGTGGCACTAAAAGAAAAATAATAATAATTATATTATAATTATTATTCTTTTCAAATTATTGTATCAGATGTATCTTCTGTGTTTGAGGTCCATTTGATGCACCAAGGTAATTTTGACAGTAACATTAAATAATTCATTTCATGACTAATTTTGGGTGGTCAAACCAAAATCAAGGTTCTAGCCCCATTAGACCCGGTTTGGGAGATTGTGGGGAAATTCTACATTTTCACTAGGTCTCCATTATAGACGATTGAGTATTCAATCATGTGTATTTCTACTTGTACCACAATGGTATGATCCATCAGATGTGTTCTAGGATTTTGGAATGGACCCCGTTAGACTCATTCTGGCATTTTTGTGGTGAAAAGTTCATTTTCACTGATTATCCATTGTGTTCATGTAAATAGCTTATCCCCCAGGTTTTTATGTATATAACATGATGGTGGCCACAATTTTGTCCTAGGGGACACGGTTTATGGGTAATGTAGTGTGGTTCACATGGGTTTGTGATACCTCTAGCAGTAGGGATCTGGGGGTCCCACAGGTTTCTATTTGTGATGTTTTGATATGTTGGGTTGAGTGTTTCCCCCATGTTCATTTACCTATGAGGGTTTTTAATATCACATCCCCTTTCCTAGAATGTTATACCACTTTTCCTACCATGAGGTTTTTCATAATCACATCCTCCTCAATAGACTATGTCCCCTCTTCTTCTACATGTGTATTTTTTGTGTGGGATTCCCACTTTTTTGGGTGAGTTGTCTTAATCTACGTCAACAACAGACTGAGCAGGTTTGGAACATGTATCTACACAATTGTCTAAGTCTTATCCTCACATCCATTAATTATTCCCTTGATGGTTTTCTGTTGTTTATGTGACCAGTATTCAGTTGGGGAATTGATCTATTACCCATGATGTTCCAGTAGTATACAAAGCCACTAGTGAGCACTAAACGCAGACTCCCAATATGTGTATACATATGTAGTTCATCCTTATGTGATCTATCATGATGTTTTCCTAGATGAAGATCTCGGATTCAGAATGACCAACACTACATAGTTATTGATCCTCTTCTAAGATAGATGTTCCAGCATCGCGTCGTTATGTGACACCCCTTTTTTGTTTATTGTTTCTAGCTATGGTTTAGTTTCCCCCAATAGACCATGGGTGTGATCCCCTATATAAGGATTTAGAGTTGGTTTATTCTCTATTATGTTTATTTTGTGGGGATGTTTGATGGGTGTTTCCAAACAAACAGACTACAATAGGGTTGGTCATTTAGTACCATTAGATATTTTTAACGACATTTTAGAATCACTCGAATTAGTTACATCTTGGATGAATCGACTCTAGGATTGGGCTTAATGGGGTTTTATTTATATCATTATATAGAAACATATATATGGTGATGAATATAAAACAAAAGGGGGATTGGTGCCAAATATGAGTATATATAGGTGATTCCAGGGTTTCCTTACGGTTTTGTCACTTTTGGGTTTATCCACCCTGTGGTTGAGGTGACTAGTTGTGTTTTTCCATAGATGGTCTAATGATGGAGTTTCACTATCATTTGGGTTCCCTCTAGCTGGGATAAGAATAGTGATTCCTTTTATTTTCTCATTTTTATATGGGGTTGTTGGGGTTCCTCTTGAGTATAATTAAGTTCACCCCAACATGGGCATTTCATATAAACAGTTTTTGTCCTGCGCATACCACTGGCATTTTTCTAGAGTCCCAAAATTACTTAGAGTGGGCATATCCTTTTGAAATTTACCAAAAGGGATGTTTACTGTTGCATGGATAAGGATATTCTTGGTATGTTCTTTTTATGGCGTTCCTATTCAGCTAATAAAGTTGGGTGGTTTAGCATTTTTCTTTTGGTCAGCCATATATATTTCCTTTTTTTCTTTTTTTGTAATCTAGTTGTGATTGATGTATGATTTCCTTTATTTTTAGACATTATATATTACTACATTGATTCATGGAGGCCTCTATGGGTGTGGGTGTGTGTTTTTATATAAGTACCAAATGCTAAGTGCTTCCATTTGTATAATAGCCTACTCGATGCTAGTCGTTATCCCCTGGCATATTGGAGGTAGGCATGGTGAGTTGTGGATCGAGCCCTGTTGGGTCGAGTTGTGACAAAGTGGGTTCATAGGTTGTAGGTTCCAAATTTTTACCATAGTGGTGATCTTGTTTTACGTTTCATAATGGCAGTGTAAGGATTTTTGGGTTTAACATTTAGGATAGTGACTACAGTGGTAGTACAGATAGATGACTTATCCATACCCCATGTCATTGATAAAATTCGTTTCAACTATGTACATTATGACATTGGTAGTAGGGGTATAATGGTACTTACATCATATAGGAATGGGTTTTAGGTTTCCTCTATCCATTTTGATTCATCTTCCCAGATATACTCATTGACCATGGTGCATCTTGAATATTCTTCATGATGTTTCAACTATAAAAGGTATCAAGGGTTACATAGGGGTGTTTGGTGTATGAACCGATGAGTGTTGAGGTTTCCTTAAAGGACTAGTCATGAGTTAGTTTCTTATCCAGATGTGTATCTGGAAGATCCACTACCCAACGAGTATTGTGTGGACCCACATTCAAGGGTTCATGTGAATGAAACCTATCATACCGAGCCCATGATGTCTCTATTAGAGTTGGTCGATGGTGTGTTGGAGTCCTGCAAGTATTGTGATCATTAGAGATAATATTATCCAATGGTCCAAGTCGAGTAGTTACTGATTTTACATGTGTGAAATGTAGGAGGCACCACCATTTACAGAGGAACACCACTGATCAGACATAGAATCCACACTAAGGGTTTCACTCATAGTAGAAGAGGCGATGATGCGCAAAGGATGGACATATACATCTCACATGATATTCTTCATCCAGTTATGTTATTGATTGAGACCTAGTCGATGGACCATCATGGTAGTGGAAAAAATTATTTCATTGATGTTCTTTAAGCATTTTATGAGGATTCAAATTTGGAACATCTAGAGAATCCACATAATGATAGAGGTATGATATGCATTCTTTATTGTTTCCGCATTATTTTAACAGAAAATGTTAGGCGATACTCATTCTATTTTGTTTCTAGATAGGGGTTTGTTCAGGGAATTAGTGAGACCATATGTTGCTATTTTTTTATTTAGTTTCAAATACACGAGGAGGATGTATACTTCCCCCATCAAGAGACGTTTTTATGATGCGATCAAAACATTACCGTCGAGTTAGTGTCACCCAAAGAAGAAATCATTGAGATGTATAGGTTTTGTCCCTTTGACTTGTCCGCATGATACATGGTAATGTGTTGGTAACCAGAGGGCCTGTTAAGACCCTATATGAGTGTCTCCATGGGCTTTTACTATTTACTAATTCCCTACCAATCTCGGAGTCTCCTTGTACATGAGGCACTCAAGGAGGTTGTGTTGTGGTTCATTGGAGAAATCAAATTTTCTAGAAGGATGGACACTTCCCCCACAAAGATTCTTTTTTAAGGTGAGATAAAAACTATGTAGGTGAGTCATTGAATTTTAAAGTGTTGAGTGTTATGGTTCTATGGTTGAGTTTCTTCTACCCGGGTGTTCGAGGTAGGTTCGTTGTGATGGATATGGTTTTGAAAGGACTTGGATGACCCAATGTGTATGGATGTGAATCCCTATCTGTTCTTTTTGTGATGGGGATAATTTTTGATAAGTGGTGAGGTTTAGTTGAGAGGTATCACATCAAGAGATATCTATTTTGTTTTTTTTTGTGATTAATTTTCCTTATGGTGTAGAGTACATCAACCATCTATGGTTTTGATTTACCACCAGTCAATAAGAGGGACATGGAGTTGAGTTGGTCTTGTTATGGGTACAATTTTTGTATTGGAAATGATTTTGAGGATCTATTTGATGCCTTTTGGGATCGTTCTGGGTACATGTAAAATAGAGAGGGTGCGAATTTGTGTTTGGTGATGAGGTATTGTGTGTTTTTAGATGTTATCGACGAATCCGAGTGTTAGGTGAGGCGTCATGATACCTTTGAATTTTATAAAACATAT
This sequence comes from Viscum album, assembly GCA_963277665.1. NCBI lineage: Eukaryota > Viridiplantae > Streptophyta > Magnoliopsida > Santalales > Viscaceae > Viscum > Viscum album. The sequence goes on from OY728129.1 coordinate 8,977,571, forward strand.
CTTTTTTTTTGGGGTTGTAGTTTTTTCTAGTCTGTGGTTTTTACATAATAAGAACCATTGATGAACTTGATGGTGTGCATTTCCCAGTGGAGATCTCATGTTCTTTACCATGATTGAAGGATTTTTTCGTTTTTTGGATGAAAATGCTTCAGGTGGGGAGGTTTTAGTTATTCGTGTATTTCCCCATAAAACATGAGAGAATTCATATGAATATTTCTAGATCTAGTCACTGAAATGCTTCAGGGATCATTTTCATTCTATTCGCGAAATTAATCGTATAAAAATATTATTTATTTTATAATTTTCATGTGGTGGAATCTTGTTATCTTATAAAAGGTAGCTCGAAAAACATATGGGGCCACTGTAGTGTTTGGAGCATGAAATTTACACTAGATAGGGAATAACCGTTGGGTGAACATTCCTTCTGGGAAAAATGTAATTGGGGTTATTTTGGTATATACATGAAATTAATTTATTTTTGATTTTTCATCAAATAACTTTTGAACATAATTTTAGATCATATTTATAAGAATGTGGCTGAGTCTGGAATGTTGGTTTTACACAATGTTCTATATTATCATTATTGGAATTTGGTGTTGTGTTAGAGGTGTTTGGGGGTCGGGCTATTAAGATGAGTTTATTTAATTAAAAATAGTAACGAACCACCCCTTATTCTTTTGCTCTAACCCCAGCTTTAGAGAACCGATATTTCATGGAAGCATCAAAATTTCAATGTCATGTAGGATGATTTTAGTTTTAGTCATTTTATCCTAAAAAAATAATGCATTTTTGTTTAAATCGTTACCACATCCCTGTTAGTTTAAGACATGACAATCCTAGGACTGGTCTTAGTTATATATTCCAGCTACCAGAGTGTTTCTGATAGTCTGTGAATGTGGTGGTGGCATGATTCCATTGAGGGTAGCTCCAACAAGGTGTAGAAATGTGTAAGAGGCTAATCTGTGACATAGAAGTTGTTTTTTGGGATGTCACTATAGGGATCCATGATGGAGATGCAGCGCTAGGGTGTGGTAAGGTGCATTAGATGGTGTGGTAGTGTCAGATGATGGAGTCCAGAGGATTGAAATAGATAGGATGGGGCTTATAGACCATCCATAGACTAGATTTGTGCTGGATGAGGTGGTCTGCAGGCAACCCATATAAGGGATCCATTGTAGTGGGATGGGTCCGACCCGATCGGGACAGTCTTGCAAGATCATCATGGGGGAGTTTTAAAAACCAAATCTATCAAACCTTTTTTCTGATTAAAATTTCATCTATGGTTACATGAACCTTACATTGATTTATTACATTTGAGGCTAGTTTGATAACCTTTTTCTTTAGGGTTGAGTCTTGTAGGTACAAAAAATTCAAACAAAATAATAATAAATATTAATTTTTTAATTTCTTTATGATACGATTCTTCTATGTATAATGTTAATTTTAAGCATAGTTAGTGGTTTTTCGACCCTATAATTAAGGAGCATGTTAAAAGAATGATATTAGGTGATTAAAATGAAATCATGGTGCATGCCCCCTGTGGCCCAGTTTGGGCATTTTCAGTGAAATGTGACTTTTTCAACATGTGTTAGTTGTGATCGAATGAATAGTCGATCCCATGTGTTTTTCTATTAGAATCGATGTGGTGAAAATCATAGGATGTGTTACAATATTGAGGTGTGTTCCCCTTGGTACTTGTTCGGTCTTGTTATGGTGAAATGTTCCCTTTTCACTGGTTATCCATTTTGTGTATTTAAATATCATATCTTTCATTTTTCCCTATATAATGCGCTAGTGCCAACAGTTTGGGACCATTAGACATGGGGAATGGGAAATGATGTGTGGGTATCTAGGTTAAGTGATGCATCTATTAGTATGGTTTTTTAAGTCACACTGGTCTCTATTTTTGACGTTTTGATCAGCTGGATTGAGTGGCTCCATTGGTTGTATAGCTATGAGGGCTTTCGTTATCATGTCCTCTTCACCAGATTGTGAACCATCATCGTCTAGTATGTGGTTTTTTTATATCACATATTCCTAATTGTACTATGGAACCACTTTGGATGTGTGCATATGGGACACATGGGGTTACCATAATCTAGAGTGAGTTGTATTATGCATCGTCAATAGTATAATCGATGGGGTTAAAGCATGTATCACCCTGAGAGGACCAACTTGATCTTTATGTCACTTCATTTTTCCCTACTAGGTTTATTGTTGTCTGAGAGACCACCGATATTAACTCAAGCTGGTAATCATCTAACTCAGATGTTCTTGTATAATATGGATCCCCTAATGTCCCATGGAAACATACACCCTCTATATGTATTTATATGAAGATCATCATTCTTTGATTTATCAAGATGGTTTCCTTAGTTGGGTTATCATTGTCCGTATGAACAACACTATAAGGGAATTGACCCTCTACTAAGTGAGTTGTTCAAAAATTGAGTGGTTATGTGATTCCCTATAATTTGTTCAGTGTTCTGAGATTGGTTTTAGTGTCTACCAGTGGACCATAGGAGTGATCTCCTACCTAAGGAGTTGGATTTAGATTTTTATGTATCTGAATTATTCCATGGTAATTTCTTACAAGCGTGTCGTCACTGACATTCACCATGAGGGTAGGTTAGGTTGTATAGTCAGATATATTATTTAATACAGTGGAATCTCTTATATGAGTTTCATCTAGGATGACTCAACTCTTGAATTTTATTATGTAGGTTTTTCTGACCACCTCAAGTTGAAACATGCTGCTGGTGATGAGGTCATTATAGCGTGGGGCTTGGTGACCAAGATGAGTATATCTTGGTGTTTCGTGGGTTTCCTTATGATGATGTCACTTCTATATTCACACATGTTTTGGTTGAGTAGACTTTTCATTTTTAGCCGAGGATGGTCTCTAGACGGAGTTTCTCTGTCATTTGGGTTCATATGGAAATGATGAGAAAACTACTGAATTTCAGTTGCTCCCTATCTTTTTGGGTTTTTGGGGATCCTACTCTGTATCATTATACTGACCCTTTCCTTGTTTCATCCTAACATGTTTTGTGTCTTATGTATGCCAAAGTCCTTTCTATGAAGTCCCCATGGGACCTAGCGTAGAGAGATCTTAGTGAGCTTGACCGACCCGATTGTTTAGCATATATGGGACAGTGAATTTTAAAGTTAGTCCTTTTCACATTGATCTAATATAATTGAGTATGATTTATAATGTTACATTTTTATGGTATTCACTATCAATTCCCATTTTATATATTTTTTGTACTCTGGTTTGGATAAATGTATTCATTCAATTTTATTAGTTCTTTTATATCTATACACCTTTAATGGAGGTGTATGTGTGTGCTTGGGTAATGGTACTATAAGATAATGCCTCTAATGTGTTTGATAGACTACTCAACGCTCATCTCCAGCTCTTGGACTGCTGGAGGTGGGATTGGGGAGTTGTGGCTAGAGCCCCATTGGGTTAGTTTGGGATATTTTGAGCACAAATAACACAAATTAGTAAATATAAAAGAATAAATAAATCATTCCTCCAGGAATGAATTTTTTTTCACAATGTTATAACTATTATTGAGATAACATATGAAAGGGAACATTTGGAATCATTTTTATATAACTATTATGTATTATTATCTCTCCAAGATATGTAGAGTCTAACCCCCATTGTTACTCTTGTAATAACCATTACAATATTTTCATAGATTATCTCAAGAGAAACCTAACTAGCTTAGTTTGCCCAATTAACCAAAGCATTGGAGAGCTATAATGGGATCCACCACCATAAGTTTATCATAAAACCACTCTTTATCATACTAATGGTCTTATTCAATATTATGATCATAACACATAAATCTCATATAAAATAATCATTGTTGTGGAATATTAATTTTCTACTTTAAAGTCACATTTCATTTTTAAGAATCTACACACTTATATATATAAATATCTTATTTTTAAATATAAAAGTAAACATGTAATGGATATATTAAATCAATAAGGATTCATGTAAGTGTGGAAATCCTATTATTACATATAATTAAAAACATTTCATTAATAAAAATATATCTAACTTGAAAAGATTATTTTTAAAATAAATACAATTTCCTTATATCTGAATGGATTTTTCACATGTCCCTAAAAGTCATATATAATAAAATAGGATTCATTAAATAATTAATTATTAATATTTTTATGATATATTTTTTATTACCATTATATTAAAATTATTTATGGACATTTTTGTGAGTTATAAATATTAGAATAGTCATTCAAAAAATGTTCACTTAATGGATTTATTCACTGTTCCATTTAGTATAATTATGGTAGTAATTTTAAAATGGTATAAATAATAAATAAGTGGAAGTTAATGTAATAAATATTTTGTTAAGATTTTAAATTAAATATTATATCCCTATTTTCTATTATTATGATAATTCATTAAATGAAAAGTTAATTATTGTTTTTATTATTATTTGAGGTTTCGCAAACAATCACAATGTAGTTTAATTTTATTTAAAATTATATATATTATTTAGTTCCAATGAATAAGGAGTAATACATTACATATTAATATATAATTTAACCATAATAATGGTTTTATGACCATCCATGAAGTCGTTCATAGAAAAATAAAACTCAATGTCCATAGAGGCAGTGATTTGACATGTCCCGGATGATGTTTTCATTGTTTATAATATGAGGAGAAGGTAATAGATCTGATGAAATATATTATATTGAAACAATGAAAAGTAAATATATATTTGGTACTATATTATCATTCCAGTTTTCATAGAGATGGAGGGGATAAATGTGAAGAAAAGAAATAAATATATAATTATAATGAGAATGAAAAATGGTTTTACATCATAAATATTGTCTCCATGAGAACTTCTTTAAGGAACATGTATTTTCACTATTGGTGATCCCATAAGTTAATAAATATGGGAAAAATTATTGGGAATGTAATTTGGTAGAATTTAGACAGTATTTGAGGAATAGAAGGTTTAAGGTGAAGAGGTTGTGTGGGTGGTATTTATAAGGTGAGAAGAGGTGTGTTTTTTATTATTGTATTCATTTGTTTATTATTATGGCTGAAAAATATAATTTTTTTGGATTATTCATACTAATTACTATAAAAAATGAACATCAGTTCAAACTAATTGGTTCTTACATCACTTATGACTCTATAATTATTTTATTTAAATTATAATGTTAAATACTATAAATTAACATATTTTAGTTTTTGACAAAAATTCAACCATGTTAAAAAAATAAAAAAATTATCCCTAACCATTTATCGACGTGTATATTTAAAGAATGCCAAAAAATCAGTGGTAAATTTATAAATAGTTGGAATTTAATTATTAATTAAAATCATCATTTATTTGAAAAATACTAATTTTTTATATATTAAAGGATTTAATGAGATGGATCCTAGTAGGTATTTTTACATCCCTCCCCATATCATTGGATTTAGAGAGATGACAAATGTTACATTGCCTTAATAAACATTACCAAGGGGCTAATGTCAGGAAATAAATGTCATGGGATTCACAAATAAATTTATGAATGAGTTTCCCTTGATACAAAACTATCCAAAAAAATGATCCACTAACAACAAACCACATGATACATGTCAAAAAAACAACGAACTCGTAAAATACCAAAAATAAAACAAAAATATTCCATAATAAAACCCAATAACAAAAATAACTAAACACTATATCAATGTACCATGTGGAAGATTAACAAGAGTCCCAAAACAAACCAAGACACACTCCACATATCCACAGCAAGCTCCATTATCCTTGCACCACCACATCTCTAAAGTATAACTACAAACAACTAGCCACGTTTTGTTTTTCGTGTACCTATGTCCTTGAATACAACATCTGAGAAAGATCCAAAGTGCCAATGAATAGGGTGATTTATAATACACAGTATGTTTTGACCAAACTTCTTCCCTCCACAAACCACTATGATAAAATGATTAGAACATTTATATAAAACAGTTTATATAAAACATTAAATAGCTAAAAATTTACAAAAATATGATCATAAACATAAAAATCCATGTCAAATATAGGAAATCCAAAAACATCCATAATCAATATATACATCACACATTATCACAAAAAATTACATCTTTCAAAGAAACAAAAAACAATGCAACCATTACAGCGGGACATCGGCCCATCCGATTTACCCCATTCCAAACATGTGTTGCTTTCCAACCACTATAAATAATGGTTGGTTTTCAAACCACTATCCATAAACTTTTATAGTGAAAATTACCACCAAATTCTCCAAACCAACTCAATCCATAACAACTAATAGACCAAAAATAAAAAATAACCAAGGCCATATAAAAAGAAAATAATGATATCCAACACATTCCAATTCACTTCAATAAATTACCCATTTTTTAAAACACCACTTAACCAACTTTTCATGCCCAAACACATTCAGATATACAACTTATTTTTTTGAAACCCATCCTTCATGAAATTTTTTTCCTAATCATCCACTAATGATTTTAATATCCACATTATAAAATCACACAATAAATCCCCTTAAGAAACACATTCTCTAAAAATCATCATATTCCTCAAAAATGGATTTCCAAATAAATTAACACATCTATATTACAATTAATTTCAAGAAAATAATATGAATGGTATCCAAAAACCACTATTTCCAAAGATGTGGAGTCATGATAGAATACACCTACCTTTAGGGATTCGTGGAAATCGACCAACAAGCAACGACACCACAAATCTGATGAATATACCACTAAATCCTTTCCAAATATCCATCAATAAAACCTAAAAGCCTTTAAAAAAATCCAAGGAATACACAATCCTAGATCTAAACACTACAGGTGTAGATCAAGAAAACTAAGATAGAGGGAGATGTAAATCTATAGTGAATCTATAGAATCCATGAGGAGATAATTAATTGGGAGAAACCACCATTAAAAAACCTTTAAACTCGTTATAAGCGCACAAAAATGAGTGGGATATCCCATGAAACCCTTGAGAACCAATTAATCTGAGTGAGGAATGAGTTTGAGGAGGGTTAGAATGAAATGATGAAAAATCGAGTGACCCTGGATTTAAAAACCCTACTATTTAGTGGCCACAGGGTTTGGAAAATTGTTCGCTAACCATGTACATGCCACTACCTAGAGAAAAGGGGTATTCATGGTTACCTCATAATGCTTCTAAAACCATTCCCATGTTGTGTGATTCCCATATTCTTCCCCCCCACGGTTTCATGGAGAACCTGCATGGTCTTCTCAAACTGTGCTCGAACCGTGTTTTCCTAAAAAAAACCCCAAACTTATTCAAACCCATTATAATACTCTCCCATCTTTTACCCAACACCTCCCAATGACATTAAACACATAAAACGTATTAAAAAATCATTCATTCCTATAACTAGTGGTTCTACATTCTCCATTCCATTGAACATTCCGTCATAGGAAAGAAGGAAACCATTTCATTTTCGAATGTTAGCAAGCCATTTATCTAACATCACTTTCTCTCACTCCAAAGTCTCATTTTGAATCTGAAAAAGATTCCACAAAACATGAACAAAACTGATGCTTTTACAGCAAAATACTTTCTGTTGCCAATATACAATCAACATTGTCACATGAACCAAGGAAGCATCTAGTTCAAGCACAAAATGATCCCAATGAAAAATATGGTCATGATATGGCTGATACTTTTTCAACTGCGACACATTAAACACATTTTACACTTTATTAAACCATGGTAGAAAATAAAATTGATAATCCGACTCTCTAATATAATCATGTATCTCAAAAGGCACAATATACCTTGGATATAACATTTCATGCTTCTCAAACTAATGATGTCCCAACCTTGGAGAGATTCTAAAAAACACATTTTCACCCACCTAAAATGACAAAAATCATCAATGATTGATGACATTTTATTATTAATGACTCTGAGATATCTCCATACTCTTCTTAATCAACTTTTATTTCCCCATAGTATCTTTGACAAGGCTTAGTATGATCATTGATGGCTCACCCATTTCCACCCAACATAGTGTATAATAAAAAGGATGGCCATAAAAAACCTCAAACAGAGCCATATGTATTGAATCATGGTGTGTTTTATTATTATAGGAGATATTTATATATGGAATGTGATCCTCCCATAAACCACCAAAATCCATCACACAGTCTCTTAATATATCCTTCAATGTTTGTGTCATCCTCTTGGATTTTCCATCTGTCTGCGGATTATATGATGTACTCATAGTCAACAATTTATCAAGGGATTTTTGCATGGATTTATAGAAAAAATATGTGATCCTCATATATTTATCTGATACAGTCAAGAATGGACAACCATGCCTCCTTATCACCCTCATGATATAGATTTTGGATAGATCCTCCACCGTATTGAATTCCGGAATTGAGATAAAATGGGATGAAATTGTGATTCAATAACAAAACACCCATATGGTATTAGGATTCCTTGACATTATTGGGACACCCATCACCAAATCCTTTACAACCTCCTCCCATTTCCACACTGGGATAGGTAATGACTGTAACATTATTAATGGTAATTAATGCTCTAGATGGACTTACTGAAATGTCATGCATCTCGAGAAAAACCTGACCACATCTGTTTTCATACTATCCCACCGAAACGGTGCCTTAAATTCCTTAGAATTTTTCAAAATTGTAGGATTTACATCCCACCTATAATGATGATATGCCCCGAGAAGATTCTCCCAGCGAGCCAATGGTACCACCTTCATATTTCAGAAACACAAGAATAAATTCCCATTCAGTTCCTAGTTCTAAATTGTCTCCCCACCCTTGAGTTTTGACCTCATCACCAGACACTCAAAATCAGATGCTTGTTCCTATTCAGAAAACCATCAATGTCAAGAACCAATGATTCCAAAAAAAAGTTAAAATATGTCACCCTGGTCCTCACCCTCAAAACACATTTAGGCTCCGACCGACATCAACAACCACTGATCTAATACATTCTTCGCCACATGAGTATATGATTTTATACTTAATGCATAATCCACTTAATTTCATTTACCTGGTATGTACATTAGGTTGAAATAATAAAATATGAAGATATTCCATCCATTTCCTATACCACATGATCAAAATTTTAATTGTGATAAAATATATTTATTCCATTATAGTCAGTAAACACTGTAAATTTCTCACTGATGAGATAATGGAGGCACATCTTAAAAGCATGAACCACTGCCACCATCATCAAATATCTTGTTGGGTTGTTCTTCTCATGCACACTGAACTATTGTGATCTTTACACAAACACATCATAACCCATCATCATAACACACACCTACCCTGATCCCAATGCATCTAGATACACCACATACCCTTTCCCTGGTTCGAGAAAGTCCGACATTGGTGTGGATGTAAGGTGACCATTTAACTCTTCATAGTATTTCTGGAACTACTCATCCCATTCAAATGTAATATTCTTCCTTGTCAAAGTTTTCATTGGTGAATCCAATCGTGAAAAATCACGAACAAAAAATTTATAATTCCCAGTAAGACAAAGGAAACTCTTAATCTCAAAAAAATTCTTTTTTTGTTTCCATTAGATAACAACATTCATCTTTTCCAGAACAACCAAAACAACTCTCTCAGAAATAAAAGTTATAAAGAAAAAAATTTCTTATATTTGGAAGTCACACATTGAGAATTTGGGATACAATTGATGATTTCTCATGATCCCTAAAACAATCGCCAATTGTTGATTATAATTCACATTTGTTCTCAAATACAACATTAAATCATCAAAAAATACAACCACATAAGAATAAATATATTTTTGAAGCATCTGATTTACCAATTCCTTGAACACCAATGAAGCATTCGTTAGACCAATGGGAATTACTACATAGACATAATGGCAATATCTGCTACTGAAAGAGGTTTTCTGAATATATTCCTTCTTTACTCATAGTTGGTGATACCTAGACATCAAATAAATCATGGAGAACCACTAAGATCACATAAAATTGTCAAAAATACCATAAATGAGTGGATGTGGATGACATTTCATTACTGTAAGCTGATTATTTCATTGATAATCAACACAGAGCAATATGGTTTTATCGTTTTTTAACAAACAAAATAGGCACTCCCACGATGATGGGCAATGCCAGATGAACCCTTGTTTTTCTAAATCATCCATATAAACCTTTAATTACTGAAATTATTATAGTTCCATTCAGTAATATGGAAGTGAGATAGGGTGGTCATCATTATTAGATCAATCCTAACCTCCAATTCTTTCATGAGTGGAATCCCTAAGAATTTATTGGTAAATACATTCATAAACTAATATAAAACATCTATAATAACAATCTTCTCAACACCTTCCACCAATTTAAATGATAAGGACTCTAATGGGATATGATATCATGCCAAAAATATGTTCCAACAAGTATGTTGCACCCATTATTGCACATTTCTCCCCTCTAAAGGGATGTATAATGCCATCATCATTCACAAAACATGTCATTCATGCATATCAATCTATTTTTTCTATATAAATTTGAATCCAATCCATTCGTGGTATTATATCATAAAAAACCATCTAATGCACTGCGAAATAAAACATAAACTCGATTCTATCCACATCTAAACAACATTCTCGACATATGAAGGCTCGACATTCTCTTTGACCTAGAGGAGTTTCTAGTTTTAAAAAAGAAGGCATCATTTCCATGTGTAAACTCAATAATTTAATGACACGATTAGCATTAAATGTATGAGAAGCACACATAAAAAAAAATCAAGCATCAATGTTTAATTTAAGGGAATCCTACCTTATATCGTGTATGGTCCCGCCAGATCATCTATGAATGCCTTCTAATCTCCAAAAAACTGCTCAGAAGCCACAATCTGATTTTTATTACAATGTTGGGTTGTCGTTGTATTCTATGAATCTGCATGATCCATATTATTCTGTTGGAAAGGGGTATGGTGCTTCCCCCATCCCATTGAGACACAAGACCACTGCGACCCCTATGGACTGTAAGAGACAACTAATCTCAGAACATTCTGAAAATAATACTGTAAGAGCTGCATATTATTACAATTATAAAATTATTGATGGTTTTCTATACAATCCAACTTGATGTGGCTCGTAAAACAACACTTAAAACATAACACCTTTCTCTAAGGTTTCGGATGAAGATTCACCAATCCTGTAGTCAAATTCAATGCCATACTCCCACCATAGAAATAAGTTCCCCTCTTCCGCTTGAACCCTACATTCGAGTTCCCACTATTTACCATGGGTATGAACATACTTATCCTACCTATATTCCTCATAAGATCATGCTCATCCACCACAGCTCGATTCAACATTTCTGTTTAATCATCTATTCACAGCACTGCTATCTTGGAATGAATTTCCTAATTCAACCAAACATAAAAAAATTATTCCTTTGATGATGTTCTACCCTCCACCTCGGCTGAAAACTAAACTCTGTTCATAAAAAATTCTATATATTTTGTCACCTCCATGTTCCCTTTCTACAAACTGAAGAGATATATTATATTCTGAATTCGTAACTTATGAGGGTAGATTATTTTATTAAAAAATTCCTCAAACCCCTCACTTATCACACTTTGGTCTGTCACAACTTGGAACACCAGTTCCAAACAATCATGGGGAATATCTTCCAACATATAAATGCCTAGTTTAACATTCACATCTACCATTGTTTCCATGATGTCAAATATCCCATTATTTTTGTTCATCCACTATAATCTTCACTAGTTGATGGTTCACCAGGGTCTCAGGTACAACCACATTTTCATGAGCATCCTCTAATTGGCCTCTTTGACGCCTACCTAGTTCTATTTCTTTCAGCACAAACAACAGTCATAAGTTTTACTCCCATAAAAATTATGTGTATTCAATTTTTAATTTCAATATATTTCAAAAATCACAAACTAGCATTCCACATGTTCAAATATTTCATATTGAAACATTCTAAAAAATTAACCATGTTTTGAAAATCAACCCATTTTCAAAACACCACATGATTCCATGGTTCCAACTCATCTCTCTGGAAACCAAATTCAGAATTTCTAAAAATCCATTCATTCATATAAAACTAAAAGTAATTATACCCCAATGAAATATTAATCCAATAAGGAAGTCATTTCTAACATTCATGCCATGTTCAACAAATTGGATACACCCATGACCATTAGATATCCCATTCCCATAAGAGCCACCAAACACTTATGTAACCAAATTCCATGTAACCTGAAGTTCAATATAAAAGAGTTATATACATTCTTTTTATGTTATACATTACATGTTCCAAAAATTATATGCCTTTATAACATCCCAAATCATAGTATAAACCATGAATGAGTTCCAACACCAAGACCAATGATCAACAGCAATGATAGAAAAACTACTCTCAATTGAATGCCAAGGACCGAAAAAATGATACCATTTGTGATATTATGACCCATTTAACTGTCATGAGAGGGAGGAGGAATATATTAGCAATTATGTAACGTTCTAATAGCTCCAAAGGATAACAATACATATCAAGGGAATCTAGAAAAAATTGGGGAACGATTTTCCCTTGAGACAATACAAACAAACTCAATGATCCATTAACAACAATCTATATGATGCATGTCAAAAAAACAAGCCACTCATACATTTCCAAAAAAACCAAAACTATTCCACAATACAACCCAATAACTAAAAAAACAAACACAATATTAGAACTCCTTGAATAAGACTTAAAAAGAGATCCAAATTACTCCAAGTCACATTCCACAACTCCACATCATGCTCCATGATCCAAGAACCTGCATATCTCTTGAGTGTCACTATGAACTACTATTAATGAGATGATTTATCTATAAATATCCATGAATAACACATTTGAAAAAAACCAATTTTCCAAAGTAGGGGTTGAGTACTATTACTCAGTTGGTTTTCCACAAATGACTTTCCTACACATACCAGTAGGATAAAACCTATAGTAGATTTATATAAATCAGTTTATATTAATAATTAAACTTCTCAACAATTACCACAACCCAAACATACCATTACCAAGCCATTTCCAACAAGGGAAAATGGAAACCATTCCATAATCCATATCCCCATAACACATTAGCACAACAAATTCTATCCTCGAAATGCAACATACACCAAAGTAAAAATTATAGTGGGACTTCCTCCCATCCAATTCACCCCATTAATAACTACTGGTGCTTCCAAAAAACTATCCATAATAGTTGTTCTTTTAATCACTATCCATAAAATATTATAGCACGAATTCCCTCCCACTTCCATGCAACCAACACAATCCATAACACTTAATCATTAAACAATCACAATGCACTAAGACCACACAATAAGAAAATAACCATATCCAATACATGCTAATTCACATTAATAAATTAATCCTTTATTGAGAACACCATTTAACCAAACGTTCATGAACATCCACATATCAATTTAAAACATTTTTATTGAAAACCATCTTTCACAATCATTTTTTAGAATCATCCAATAACGATTTAAAAATAAACATTTTAAAAACACATAAAAACCCCTTTTAGAAATAATAAACCATTCCAAAAAACCAACCAAATCATCAACAAATAGATTTAAAAAAATATTAGAACATCATTATTACAATAAATTTAAACAAACAATAATAATTGTATCTAAAAAATTCTAGTTCAATCTCTGTGGATTCGAGAAAGAACACACCTACATTTAGGGTTCCGGTGAAATCATCCAACAAGAAACCACCCCTCAAATCAGGCGAACAAACCACTGATACCGCTCTAGATCTCCTTCCCTAACATCCACAACACATTAAATCAATATGAATGGAAACCACATAAATAGATATACAAAATGAAACTATAGATCTAGAAAACCAAGAGAGATAAAGATATAGATCTCGGGAGAGTCCAATGATTCCATGAGTTGAGACATACCAGGGAGAAACCACCATGAAACCACCTTGAAACCCATCATAATCTCTTACAAATCATGTTCGAGAGCCCATCCAACCCTTGAAAACCGAATATACCAAGTGAGGCACGAGTGGTAGGATGTTTGGAATGAAATGAGGAATCCCCGATATAGCATGGATTTAAAAACCCAAATTTTATGTGGCCACAATGTTAGCCCACATGGTTTGGAAAACCATCCTCTAATCATGAATACGCCACTGCCTGAAGAGAATAGGTATACATGGTTTCCACACACTGTTAGGAAAACTGTGTTCTGGCTGTGAAGATTCCCTTATCTCTCCTAAATAATTTCCTAGAGAATCCGCAAGGTTTTCCTAAACCATGCTAAAACTGTGCTCCCATGAAAATACTAAAAACTTATTGAAAACCATTATAAAACTATCCCAAAAATTCAAAACTCAACCCAATCACATTTAACAAATAAAAATGAACTAAAAGGATACATACATCAAATAGGGGTGTTACAAGTTTTTTTTCCACTTCTCTCTCACATGTCCTCCCTATAGGGTTTTCCATACTCTCAATGGTAATTGCTACAGTGCTACTATATGAATCCCCATATCACTATGTATCCTCATCCAACAAACCTAGATGTTTTTCGACTGTTGTGTTGATCATTCTTTGGATTTGGTCATGGTTGTTCCGGACGGAAATTGTCAGGTATTTGGAAGGTTTTGTGAGTAGGATGCAAAATAAAAAAATGTAATTGTCTTATTGGAGGGTCAACACGCAGTTACAAATAGTGAGATACAGAAAGGCCCATGTTGTTGGAATCCCCTTGATAGTTATCCTAATGATTATTCTAGCATGTTTCATGGTGTTTGTATTTGGGTTTATTTTTTAGTTTCGAATGGATTTTTGTTTCCTTCATTCATTATAGAAGAGAAAAAACACATTTATCAATATCTCGGTTCATGGCCACTTTGTTTTGAATTTAGATCACTATCGAAGAAGTGATAATTGTTGTTCACCTACTAAGAATGTTATGATTAGTGGTTTTTATCATATAGGTTTTATTGCACTATTTATTCGATTTTCATGGGTGAGTGAGGTTCATGTATTAATTTCGCAGGTTTAGTTCTATCCTTAAATGGTCACAGTCTACTCTTTTTTCCTTTAACCTCCATGAATGACCCCACTATGATCTGGATCGATAGATTCATTCAAGATTTGGGATGTTTTTCATTGTTATAGTGATGATGATGATTCTTTTACAGTCTTTTGGTTGCAGTATTTGGCGGCTCTATTCTCTAGGGCACTAACTATTCCAATTGTGTGGGTGTCTCGTATTTCCTCATCGATGATTTAATTTCAGGATCCCATCCGTTGACTTCTACCTCGTGATTAATCCATTATTACATTCTCTAGAACAATGGCATCTCGGCTCCCAAAAGAGTGTCCAGTGAAAAATCTATTGCTCGTGGATGGGATGAGTGATGATGGTGATGTGTAGGGTGGTGGCAGGATGGTATGTTTCCAAAGGGTGTGATTTGTGGGGTCAATGTATTATATATCTTGTTTAGGTACCGATGTTTGATGAGGCCCTTTTTCCATGGAGTTTTAAGATTTATATTCTACAGATTGTTATGAATTGTTCTAAGGAAATGCTAGTGGTCCTTCTTGGTCATTTCTCCATAAACCAAAAATTTATTTTATTTTGAAAAAATTATGAAAATATTAATTTTCAGTAAAAAATGATTTTATGATAAATTGTAAATTTTACAAATCTCGAATAGATTAATAAAATTTTTATAACACAATAAATATTAATTTTGAATCATTTTTCTAAAAAAATTATTTTAAATAATTATATTAAATATATTATTTTTAATAAATATTTATATTTATCAAAAATAACTACAGTCAATTTATCATTTTTGAGACATCTATTTATATATTCAATTATATAAAGGTAACATATTATCATTTATCAGTATCCAAAATTTTATGTATACATTCATAGTTGAGGTTGTTATTCTATTAACACAATTATTACTCACCTATTATATAATCATTAATTCAAATAAACTCCACTTATTTTATTTTAAATATATATTGATTTTGACTACTTAATTATAAAATGAAAACAAACTATTATATAAGTACCTTTTTTGTATAAATATCCCAAGTTTTTTGAAATTGAATCCAGACAATTTTAATATGCTAATAAACATGTGAGAAAATATTTCTTCCATAATATTTTAAGATTTTAATGTTACTTTATCAACCTTGTAGTTTCAACACTTATACATCTCATAGTGAATTTTATTATTCCACAATACAATCAATGTGTCATATCGAATCTGAATAAGAGGGTCCTCATATGAAATTTTATCTTCTAACTGAACAACCATAGGGCTCAGAACAAGATGTGAATCAGACACAAAAATTCATAACATATAAGGATGGAGAAAATAATATAAATGGGAATAATTTTGTAGAAAAGTAATACATATTTTCCTAGGATTTCATATGTCCCAATGGAATGTGGACTCAACATCACATTATTTCCAAAATACATCACACATATCCATGTATAAATTATGAGAAATATAACATCACCAACCTTTAATGAAAATTCCTTACAATGATTTTCTATTTATATATTCTTCATACTCAGCTATTTCCTCATGTTTTTCTGAATAATATTGTCCTTCTATATTGTTTCCTATAAATATTTTTATCCCATCAAATTTACTCCGCATAATTCACCCCAAAACATGATATTATGAAAAAAAAATCATATAATTATTCATAAGGATCTATCCTTATAATAGAATGAAAAATATTATATTAAGAAAAAAAATAGTGAAATTTTTTATTCCGAAAATCCATGGTTATCAATTGAAGACGATAGAATAAAATTCCCAAATTTCTGAATAATTATATATTAAATTAAATCATATTGAGGATGGAAGGTAGTTCTAAAATTTAATTAACATACCAAATAATTCTAATGTCTAATCTAAAATATTTATTTGAACCTGGAATCACGATCTGATATTATGGTGAGAGAAAATCCATTTAAACTAACTATATCATTAATGAACATTTGAAAAGGCTGGTCTAATAATAAATTATATTGAATAGTAATAAAATATGAATATTTTTTCAGTCGATGAGTAATAACCCAAATCTCATTGTTACCTCGAGATTTGTTTTCAATTCCACTATAAAATAATGAAATATATTTTCCCATTTCCATTTTTAAAATAAAAATGGTTGGAACATATATTTTTTTAATTTCCATTCCTCTTTTACCTTTTTTAATATCAAATATCAATTAATAAAGTCAACAATATATATTTACACTCCACCATAACCGAAATTCTCAATATGTTCTCTCTGCATCTTATTTCGTACGTGATGAATTGAAGATGGACAACTATGAGATTCACTATCTATTTTTTTCTTTAATAGTGAATCACAAGGCACAAAAAATATATTCCATAAAAAAAGCGATTTATAAATTTTAAATTCCTAAAACATACCGATTAAAAAATTATTTATTATCATGTATCTCATATTCCTCTTTATGTTCTTTCTTAATTATGTCATATAGTGACAGTTGTAGTGACACATGAATCAAAATATTGAATTTTCTGTACCACCAAACTACATCAAATCAACAACTAACGGTTCATATTGCAATCATATCATGGTTTTTGTAGGATGGTATTTTAAAATAACGGAATCATCCAAATTTTATTCATATCCAAGATGGTAATTGATACTGAATTAATAATATTTTACCAGTTATAACCATATTCTCAACCTCATTTCAAATTTATTTGACTGAATATATACACCAATATTTTATGATCCCTATATACATTAAATTTGGATCCATATATATGATGCCACAAAATTTTTAAATTAAAAAAAATAGCAACTAATTCTAAATAATGTGTGGCATATTTTGACACGTGATGTTTCAATTTCGGGGAAGCATAAGCACTTTAAGAATGATTTTTTATTATAATGAAACCAAGGCCCTTTATATGAGATACTATATATATTAGAATCACTCTATTTATAGAATAATTTTTGAAAACCAAAAAATTCTACAAAAATGTTTTAATTTTATATAAATAAATATCACATTCTTATATCCATATAAATTTAACAAATTTTAAAGATAACATAGTTAGTAGCCAATGTTATTGTTTATGGATTTTTATAAACCATTAGTAATGGACTGGTATTCCAAGAAGACTATGTATTGTAGTTAACGTTATTGGTATCAGAAAATCATCATCATTTTATTGGGGAAAATATTTACTTCCATATATACTTACACTGCACCCATAAAAGAAATCAGTTGTCACAAAAAATGATATATTCCAAATTTCATGTATAAATATTATTCATTTTCTGTTCTCATAAAAAACATTAGATATTTTTCCTGATCATTATATTTTTTTTTGAGTAATCAAAAATATAATTAATAATAGGAACATTATGATTTTACAAATATTCCTGAAATATTATATATATAAGATTTATAAATATATTAGGGGAATTTTTCTAATGAAATAGAATAATAAGATATTCATAATTCCTATTTAGAGTGTGGAATTATATTTTTGGACGTCCATCCTTCTTCCCCTTCATCTCATGGTACTTGTATATAATGACAATCATGTATGAATATTGACCAACCGATAGGTGATAAAACAAGTCATCGATATGATGGATCAAATAATTAATTTTAAATTGTTGGTATTAAATCTTATATAATCAATAAAAATCCTAATAGAACCATAATTATTTTCATAAAAAAACAAGTGAAATCCAAGGAAATTTTCCTGGTTGAATTAAAAGTTTATCTAGATACTCATGCAACTACATATTCCATTCTAAAAGATATAATTTATCCACTCAATAAAGGTGTTCTGAAATATTTTTTTCATTAAGTACTAAATAAATAGTAAACTAAATATCATGATCATGTATAATACCAAAAAAATTCATTTTTAAAAACATATATATATTCTTTTACCATTAGGATATCATTAATATGAAACATTTCCTTGTAATAAAAAATATATGAAATTTAACATTCATTCAAATATATTATCATTATATCACCTTACTGATATGTAAACAATGGTATGTGTTAATTATTATATAATCATTTTGAATAATTTTGAAAAAAAAATTCCCTGTACATTCAGTCTTAGAATGTTAAATTTATATATAATCCATACAATGAATTATATAAAATTTAACCTGGGGTAATACAACATCTTTTTTATATAAGTTATTTCAATGGATATCATGTGTAATATTCCTACAATATATTTTTAACTTCAAAATCCCCACTATTGTTTTTACTATAGGTTTTGGAATCATTTCATGTAGTTGAGCTACAAAATTACCAAAACATTTATCAGATATAAAAGTATGTGTTGATCCAATATCAATCAATACATGTTCAAAATATAATTAAACAAACAATATATGTCATACTTCTCCATTGGGTATCCAACATCTATGGAAATAATCAATAAATTATTTTGCACAGCTTTATTCTTATAGTCTTGCTTCATTTCATCATTCAGGTTCCACTTTATGCACATATTATTTTAATGACCCATCACATAAAATTTAAAATGTTTTACTAACTATATAAAATAATTGTTCTTACCACTAGGATTTATTTTTCATTGTAATTACCGTGCTTATTAAAAAACATACACATCGGAAAAACATACAAAATTTTAAAAGGCATTTCCTAGTGTGTGTTTTACAATAATTCCCAAAAAACAGGAAACTATAATTTATTGCTATAAAAAATATTTGGTTCATTCATTCCTTTTTCCCGATACCTGAATTACTTTTTCCAATGGTTGTAAAATAACACTTGATGGTCTGGAAAACCTATTTACACTTTATCTTCACATTATAAATGTTTTCTTAAATTTTAAAATTCATGAGAAACAAAGGCCTTCAATATATATTCACATCAATCCTATGTATATATTATTTTCATTTTCTAACCACATCCTTGAAAAAATTAGGAGAATAACATAAAAACAACTGATATTTCTCTTTATCAACAACCTTTGAATCCTTCTCATATCTCAATTAATTAAATTTTTTTCCATCCTACATTGATGTTTCTTTTGAAAATATTTTTGAAGGAAAATATATTTGATTTCATAAAATTTCAATGAATCGTTATCCTTGTTTTCCCTAATTTTCTTGAATATTAACCACAACTGTTTGGATTCAACTACATGATGGAATAAATAAAGACTAAAAACATTATGATATGTACACCACATGACCTAAAAAAATAGGTATTTAACCCACCCTTAGGTTACAATTATGTCAGAAGAGCAACTAAATATAGTAGGTTGTTGCCTAATAAAATATTCTACAATTTATGGATATTAAATTTTATTGATGTATGTTTCCAAAAATTATATCATAATTCAACTAATGTTTTTCATGCACAAACTACTAACATCCAATTACTAACATTCCAGGTTTTGGATTCTAAAGGATATCATCCCATTGAAGCCATCCTAATACATATTCCCTCCTTTGTCTATGAAAAAATACTTCGAATAAAAATAATTTAGATGAATGAAAATGGTAATCAAAAAATTATATATCATTTAAATTTTACCAAAATGTTAACAGATTTATGGGTATTCTGTTGTCACTTTTAAAACCCCAATATTTATCTCCACCTTTTAATAAAAAAATATAAGGACGATACAATAAACATAACATAATCTATTTAATTAAAAAATCATTTACATTGATACAGTCCCAAATAATGTTTAGGTCTATTGGGATAGATAGTTATTTCATTTACACATATATCGTTACATATATATTTTAATGTAGACACTTCTTCTCAATATCTAGTTTTTAACAATATGAAAATATAATTTTTTCATTCCATAACAAATTATCCTAACATTAATCATTACATATTCAATACTGTTACCCATCTATAAAATAATTGAAAAAATATAAAACCTTGATATTAAAAAAAACATTAAGGAACATATATAATAAGTGTGAAAATACTACATCAAGAATGAAAACATGTTTACAATGTTATAACATTAATGCATAAAACATATCCACTCTATCACACCTTATTAAATTATAAATTAAAATTAAAATCCTAGAAAACATACATATGTCATAAATTGTATCCTATCTAATAATGTTCATAAAAATTATTAATATATATTAACACTCCCTACTATACTGAGAGTAAACATAATATTTACTATTGGACTAGACATGAATGTATACTCCAACAATCATTTAAGAGAAACTGAACAGGTTAACTCCATATATTTACCCAATGCATTTGACATATATAATATTCTCACCCAAACTTGATTTATCATTGAACCGTTCATCCTAATAATACCATTGAAGGTCCTTAAAATTTTTAAAACACATAAATCTATAAAAAAGAAACATTCTTTAGGAAATTAATTTTATCGTTTTAATTCACATTTCATTTTAAGAATCCTCAAAATAAAAGATGAATATATTTTATTAGGATAAAATTATAAACAAGTAATGGAAGAAACAAATGAATAATGTGTCATAAAATAGTGATAATATAATTATTTTGTATATATAAAATTACATTTCATTTATAAAAATATTTGCAACCTAAAAATATGAGTATTTTTAATTTAATGTCCCTTACTTTTGTCTGAAACCATTATTCAATTATACATAGTGTGTAGATAATAGAACCAGACACAATAATTACACAATAGAGAACCTTATTGTAATATATTTTATTAAATTCCATTTTATTATGTTCATTTATTTACATTTTTATGAGTTATAATTATTAAAATCCTCATTCTAGGAGTCTTCATTTCAGGGATTTATGGTTGGTTCCCTTGAGTATATATATATATATATATATTCCATTAAAATTGATGGATAATATTTTATTTTTAATGAAATGGTATTAAAAATATTCATAAAATTTAATCGACACCCTATATAGTTCTTTTCTTTTATAAGGATGACACATTAGATAAATCCTTAATGGAAAATGTTTTTTTATTTTAGGAATTTTCTCAGACCAATACAAAATAGTTTCATATTATTCAATATTAAGTCTATAAATTTGTTATAGAACATTAAAATAGTTATAATATAAAAATTACAATAGTGTTTAATAATAAATTTGGTTTTATAAACTACCATGATGTTGGTAATAGAATTCAAAAACTTTTCACCCATGAAGGTGGTGAATCGACATGTCATGGACAATGGTTTCATTTTTTCTAATAAGTTGAAACATGAAGTGGTTTGAGGATTGATATTAACATACATAAATTTAAGGAATGAACATATATGATAATGGAGTTATCATTATAGTTTTTATTTCGGAGTGAATGGTAATTTCGAATGAAAGAAAGAATGAAATAATTAAAAATTGAAATAATGGGGGATTTACCTCTTGAATATTGCCTCTATGAGAACATCATTAGGGAACACTGATTTTAAAATTTGGTGAGATTAGAGGTTTTCTACATGGGGAAGAGATCGTTTAATATAATTATTTAAAGTTTTATAAGAATGATTTCCTAGATAGTTTCTGGATAAGAGGTGGTGAAATTAGGTATTTATATGTATAAAATGGGGTTTAATTTTATTATTATTTAATTAGTTTTATAAATTTGTTTCAAGACTATAAATATTGTTTTTTATTTGTTACTAATTTTATTAAATAGTTCAAGTGTGTTGGAACTAATGGTTGATTACTTAATAATCTACATAAAACATCATGTATTGAACTGATATTTTTAAATAAATTAATTTACAATATTTCACTATACACCAAAAGTCTTTTATTCCATATATATCAAAAAACAATATCCCAATCCATTTAGTGATATGTAAATTTAAAATTTTGACTCCATTGTATAACAATAATATTCTAAATTTAATAAATTTAATTTATTTTTTAAATCATAATTTATTCAAAAAATTACTATTTTAATTTCATAACTTCTATTATGCCACAAAATTTTTTAACAAATGACTATTAAAATTATATTATTATTATTAAAATTTATTAATTTATGAATATTGTTTTTTAAAATAATTTTTTTTAAAATTATAATAATAATAATATTGTATATAAAAAATTTTGTTCCAGAAAAATTCTAGCACTTATTCAATCATTTCTAAAACAATTATTTTCTTATTATTTGATATAAATAAATCACAATTAAAATTTTTAGAAACCAAAATTTTAATTATAATTTCATAGTTGAGGATAATATTATTTTTGGAAGATTACTAATCCATTATTATAGTATATTTAATTTATAAAAATACCAATTATTTTATTACACATTTATAATGAATTTAACTCTTTTTTCTTGAATGAGAATAAATTAATGTATAAGTAACTAGGTTGTTACAGTTATTGTAACACCCAAGCTTCCTCGGTATTCTTCTCTTTGAATAAATACAGTTGCGTGTGTTGTACGCAACTTAGAGTACTAACATACACCACAACCAATCAAAGTATCTGTTATGAATAGTAATACCTAATTTTTGAAATTTTATAAATTTTATTTTTCCAAATGGACTTCGTTTTTGTATTCGTAATATCAAAATTATCCTAAGTTGATTTTTTTATAACTTCCTGAGAACTTCCAATTTTTTATGAATAGTGAAAAAAATAATTAAAACAACTTTTTAAATAAAAATAATTTATTGTGATAAATTATACTATTTAGTGGTTTTAAAGAATACTTAGAATATATTTTTACCATTTTATCCAATGGTGGTCATTTGAATTAATTTATCATTGAAATTGGGCATGAACAATTGTCAATCTTTTGATATAAATTGTTTCTAAAAAACACGCAATTTGTTGTGACAGCGGGAATTAATTATAAAATTAATTAATGAAACTTATATGTTTGGAATTTCATAAAATAGACATCATTTTTGAATTCGGAATATCAATTATACCTTAGGGTGAATTTTTGGCATTGTTCTGAAAAACTTCAATTTTTGATAAATAGTAAAACCACTAAGTGGTAGTTAAAAATATGATTTTTCATTTAAATGAAATATTAGCACTTCTGTGATTTGATTTTAAAAAATCCGACATACATGGTTGTCATTAAGAAGTAAAATGTGGTTCAATGAGATTAAAATAATTTTTTGGCGAATAGTAACTTTTAAGTTCTTAATCGCGATTAGAGGTAATTAGTGTAGTTTAAGGTAAAAATAATGTTTTAATAATATGTGATGAGCTTGACACATGTCCTATCCTCATTGGATGTGCCATGGCTGACCAGGAAAATCCATGGGTCAACTTGGGGACCCCATGGAGCCAATTTAGTTGGAAAATGACATAAATACCTTTTATTTAATGTTAAAGTAAAAAAATGACACCAACATGAAATGTTTTACTAAAACAATTTTTACATGGGGTTATGCAAGTCATATATTTGACTATAAATAGTCATTGGAAAGATAAAAATATTTCCTACAACATAGTATTTTTCTATAATTTTTAGACATTATAAAAATTAAATTATTTATGACATCATGATGATGCAGCGATGACCTCACTATTTAACGATTTAAATAAAATGGAAAGATAATGTAATTTCTAAGACTTAAACATGTCCAAAACCTATTGGATGGGTGTATTTCGAACCCTTATCACCTTATACTCGAATTATACAAGTGTGGGACCTTTAGAATCCAAAAAGCATTGTATAATAAAATAACATTTCATTACTTTCCAAAAGTGCCCCTCCTCTCTACTTATAAAAGGCCCCCACCTCTACCACCTTACTCACACTTTCAAAGCCATTTGGCTCGGCCAACCTCTGCTCAAATACCTTCCGAACTTCCTCCTATTACTCCTAGAAGCCTCACATTGGGCATAATTATTCCCAAGTAATCCTTTGGATCAAATCAAAAAGAGTTACCCACTTTTTAGGTAATGTCTTCTCTAATGTGGTTTTGTATTATTTATCTTCTCCAACCCCTTAAACTCTTTTTATTCCTTTATTTTGTAACAAAACCAGGATATAAAATATAATAGGATGTTGTTATTATAAGGATTTGGTTTACACTTACACACACCTACATCTAATGGTTAAAGAACATATTGTTTCTTAGGATGGCGAAATTTTGCCTCACGAAACGATGATTGTTCAACACTCATATAACACCTATAATGGTGGCCATTATGATGTAACTATATTTATATATGATATATAATATGTTTATGTTTTCATTATGCTTCTTTATTTATCATTTATGGCATAATTTATAATTTCCATTATGGGTAAACGCGATAATTTCATTTTAAGAAGTGCGCACTACCGCCCCCTCAAAGTGATGTGAATCGTTAATGCCATATGTGGGATGTATAAAGGATGGAGTAAATGATATTATATGATATATTATACTCAAATTATATTATACATTTATATCATTAAGATTTCATTCCATTAAATATGAAATAGAAAAGAAAGTAGCGTTCATGCGTACGTACGGCTTACCGTCTCCATGAACAGTGCATTTCATTTCTTATCTCAAATGTTACGTAATATTATGAATGAATGTATATAACGGATATATATGATATATATGACATATAAATCATGAATATAATTCTGGAGATAATGGGTATTCTACCACATAAACAACTTGTAATTATAAGAAGTTTATTGTTGACTCAAGTACCAAAGATCGACCAGACGACCGTTATTAACTTATATAATTACATAATGTTCATATCATTTTAATAAGTGATATAAAAGGGATAATGAAATTGAAAATGGTTCTTAATAAAGTAGATATTAACTCTAGTTTATTATTTAGGAGGTTAAAGAATGGTCGAATCAAGTCGGACACAAGGTAAGTGAATTTCTTAACCCAATTTCCATTCTTTGGGTTAATCTCCTACTTTCAAATTATGTCATGATATTATTATTTCCTATCTTGTATTTGTAATTTCTCTATGTGTACTTATAGTTAATACACATAATAGATCTATTTTAGTTTAAAAATGATCTTTTTAAGGACTTCGTCTCAATCTCCTTTCATTGAGGCATATTTGGTTTTATACACAACTTTGTTTTATACAGTGTATAAACCCCATTGACTTTTACCTTTATTCAAAAGGAATATTTTTTATATGAAGCATTTTACTAAACGACAAAAATGGAATGTCTTTCTTTTCGTACATATGCGGCGACAATGACTTCTCCGCCGCCGTGACCATTATTTTAGTTTTGGCTTCTTCTACAAGCCATCACTTTTTTTAATAAAAAATAAATACATAGTTTTAACTTTCTTTTGTTTTGGTATTGAAAATGGTTTTGAAAGCATTTTTATTATATCAATGTGTTGTATTGATATATTTTGATTGAAATGTGGAAATGTTATGTTTCCTTTATGCATTTTTATGTGATACGATTATGTTATGGTTTATGATATGTTTAAACCTGTTCATATGAGAAATGCATTGGACTTAATAAGTGACGGGTGGAGCCCTCTATAGATCCTCGATGCATCGGTAGGTCTCATGAGACAAACTAGTGTCTTGGCACGAGGCCTTGACAAAATCTTATTTGTGGTCTTGGCACAAGGCCTTGGCTACGTTGTTATGATAGTCTGATATTATGAATTCCATCATTATGAAAGTGGTTATTGATATTTCATGTGATTATTCGACTAGTAGAATATCCATGTGAGTAAGTAAATGACATTATTTCAGTTTACTTTTGCCATTTTATGCTAAATTTCAAGTTTATAAGGATTTTTTTAGTTATACATTTCCTTAAATGTTTATGTTTATTTATGAAAGCTTCCACAATATTGTTATCCTTAATAAGCATCTGAGCTCACCCCTTTCAATGTTTTAATATTTTTCAAGATGTGAAGAAGTATTTTATGAATGACATGCATGGATAGTCAGAAGAGGATATGATTGTGGACTATGGAGACTTTGTTATTGTAGTTTTTCACTTTATAATGTAATGTAACACTTATGAATGTATCTAGTGTTTCCAAGGCTACTAAACTAATCGGTCATTCGAGACTTGATCTTTTGTGATCATGACAATGTTAAGAAGTAATGCACCGACTCTGGGTAGCTGGGGTCGGGGCGTTACAGTTGGTATCAGAGGTAGTTTAGTACTAACCTTGGAAGCTAGATTTAGATAATCTCTGATTAGAGCACATAGCCCGAAGATAGACTTTGAGGACTAGTATAGAAGAACTTCAAATAATTTTAGTATTATAGAGATTTTGTGAGTTTTCCGAGCAATAAATCTCTGTCTGGATATGAGAATATAGAGGCGGCTTTGACACAGATGTACCTAGGGGTAAACCCCGAAAACACCGCTTTGAGCTAGACTCGAACGGGAACTGGTGCTGATCAACTTTTTACGATACTGGGAAAACTCACTCAGGTTATGAATAATAACCTTACTCGTATGGATCACCCTGATCCACAACATAGAGGATAAATGTTAGACTACTTCATGATGCAAAAACCGCCAACATTTAATGGGGGTACTAATCCATTAGTAGCTGAGAAATGGATAAACTCCTTAGATAAAATATTCCATGACTTGGGGAGTAGCGAAATGGAAAAGGTTATCATGGAAGTTTACCGCCTCACTAGATATGTCGATCAGTGGTGGTCTCTGATTCAAAACACAAAGGAAGATTATGACGTATCGAATATGGAATGGAGGGAGTTCGAAGAGCTTTTCTTAGAAAAATACTTTCCTCGTGACCATCGAGAAGATATGGAAAGACAATTTCTGAGTCTGAGGCAGAAGGAGGATGAGAATGTCGCAAAGTATGAGGCTAACTTTACAAGGTTAGCGAGGCATGCTGTAGATTATATACGTAACCCAAGAAGTAAGATTGATCGTTTCTTTGATGGGTTAAAACCATTTCTCCGTCGAGATTTAGTATCACAATCTTTCTCAACATACGAAGATATTGTCTCCTGTGCTATCAAGACGGAAAAGGAATTCTCTATGTCTTATGACTTTAAAGAAAAGCAAGAGAAGAAGAGATCTTCTGATCAATCTGGAAATGGAAATAAGGGGAAGAAGGGAAGCGTTGAATATCAGTCCTGTAGTAATTGTGGGAAGAAACACCCTGGTACTTGCTTGAAGGGAATGAGAGTCTGTTACAAGTGTGGTGAAATAGGCCACCAAGCTCATGATTGCAAGGGAAAGAAAGTTGTTGTGAATGTGGAATGCTATAATTGTTGAGATATGGGACATTATGCAAATGAATGTCCTAAGCGTCAGGGGAACTTACCTCAGAAGAGGCCAAGGGATCAAGGCCAAGCTTATGCTATCACTACTGCTGAGGTTGAAGCTCCAAAAGACGTGGTAGCAGGTAATTTAATGGTTTCCTCAAGATTAGAAAATGCATTATTTGATTCTGGATCATCACATTGTTTCATATCTTCCAAGATTGCTAAGAAAATTAGATATTTCCAGTTTGATTTAACAAGAGAATTGTCAGTCAAAACTCCTAAGGGAAGTATTATTGCAACAATGTTTTGTGAATCAGTCCCCATTAGAGAACATAACTGTTCTTTATCCGCTGATATCATTTTCATACCTATGATTGAGTTTGATATAATCCTCGGTATGGATTGGCTTTTGGATTATGATGCAAAGATTTATTGTATGAAGAAGGAGGTTACGATTTTTGATGATGATGACAAGGAACACCATGTTTTTAGAGCAGAATCGTCACCACCTAATTCTTATTTAGATCCACCCCCAGTGGCCCAACTAAGTTCAATTATTGGGGAGGAAGAGAATGAAATGACTAATAGCGAGGAAATGAATGTTCAATTAGAGGATGTACCTATTGTGAAAGAATATGTAGATGTGTTTCCGAAAGATTTACCTGGACATCCTATAGAACGAGAAGTTGTGTTTTCCATTGATTTAATTCCTGGATCGAGGCCCATATCGATGACCCCTTATAGGATGGCCACTGTGGAATTAGTTTAACTAAAGAAACAACTAGAGGAATTGAGAAATAAGGGATTTATTCACCCTAGTGTTTCTCCAGGGGGATCCCCTGTCCTTTTTGTTAAGAAGAAAGATGGATCTATGAGGTTGTGCGTTGACTACAGGGAGATCAATGCTATAACAATAAAGAACAAGTATCCCCTACCTCGCATTGATGATTTATTTGACCAATTGCATGGAGCTCAATACTTTTCAATGATTGACCTTCGATCGGGATACCATCAGTTGTGCGTGAAGAAGGAAGATATTCCGAAGACAACATTTCGAACAAGGTAAGGGCATTACGAGTTTACAGTAATGCCTTTTGGATTGACTAATTCACCCTCTGTATTCATGGATATAATGAATAGAGTTTTCAAGGAATATCTAGATGATTTTGTGGTGGTATTTATTGATGACATCTTGGTGTACTCCAAAAGCTACGAAGATCATGAAAATATTTTGCGTATAATTTTGAAGACTCATAGAAGGCATGAATTATATGGGATGTTTAGGAAGTGTGAATTCTGGCTTTAAGAGATTTCTTTTCTTGGCCACATTGTCTCTAAGGATAGAATTTCCGTTGATCCATCTAAGACCAAGGCAATCCAAGAATGGCCAGCACCGACGAGTATAACTGAGGTACACAGCTTTAATGGTTTGGAAGGTTTTTATCAACTTTTTGTCCAGAATTTTGCCCGATTGGCTAACCCATTGACGAAGCTCACACGTAAAGGGGTTAAATTTGTCTGGACAAAAGAGTGTGAAGAATGTTTTGAAGAACTGAACAGAAGATTATTCAATGCTCATATATTGACCCTACCATCAGGGAATGACGGGTTCATTATTTATAGTGATGCATCAATGAAAGGACTTGGTTGTGTCCTTATGCAGAACGATAGGGTTATTGCATATGCATCACGACAACTGAAAATTCATGAGAAAAACTATCCTACTCATGATCTCGAGTTAGCTGCTATAATCATTGCCTTGATGATATTGAGACATTATCTCTATGGTGAAAAATGTGAGATATATACCGATCACAAGAGTTTGAAATATATTTTCTCACAAAAAGAACTCAACATGAGGCAAAGGTGATGGCTTGAACTACTCAAGGATTATGATTTCACGATACATTACCACCCAGGGAAGGAAAATAAGGTTACAGATGCTTTGAGTATAAAATATCATGGAGTTTTGAACATGATGAGAGTGGAAATGGATCCTATTTTCATGGATCTAGTAAAGATGGATATGAGAATCACCATGGTGGGTGAAACATCAAAAAAATTTCAAATGGTTTCCAAACCATCTTTACTAGAAAGGATAAGGTGTTCTTAGGCCAATGATGAAGTGTTGAAAATCAAGATTAAAGCTGTGAATGATGGGCGTTTGAGTGACTTTGTTTATGAAGATGAAATTTTGAAATTTGGGAGGAGACTTTGTGTTCCCGATATACCCGACATAAAGAGGGAATTGTTGGATGATGCTCATAGTTCCAATTTCTCTATACACCCTGGGAGAACTAAAATGTGTAGAGATTTAAAGGGAAATTTTTTGTGGGACAACATGAAAAGGGAGATTGCCGATTTTGTGTCAAGATGTATGGTTTTCCAACGAGTGAAAGCAGGAAGGAAACAGCCTGGTGGAGTATTGCAACCCCTTCCCATACCTGAGTGGAAATGGGATAATATTACGATGGATTTTGTCATGGGACTACCAAAGACTCCTAGAAGAAATGACGCAATATGGGTCATTGTTGATTGTCTCACGAAGTCAACATAATTTCTTGCTATAAGGGAAGATCTACCACTTGAACATCTAGCAAGACTATATATTAATGAAGTTGTGAGACTTCATGGAGTACCCCTGTCGATTGTCTCGGATCATGATTCTCGTTTTACATCAAGATTCTGGATAAGTCTTCAGAAGGCCTTGGATGCTGAACTTCGTTTGAGCACTGCTTACCACCCTCAAACAGATGGACAATCAGAAAGAACTATTCAAACCTTAGAAGACATGTTGAGATCATGCTCACTTGACATTCAAGGAATGTGGGATCAATATTTACCTCTGGTAGAATTTTCTTATAACAATAGCTTCCATTAAAGTATTCAGATGGAACCATATGAAGCGTTATACGAAAAGAGATGTCGCACACCAACCTGTTGGGATGACGTTGGTGAAAGAAAACTTGTAGGCCCAGAACTGGTGGTGGAAATGATTGAAAAGGTGAAAGTAATCCAAAACCACATCAAAGAAATTCAAAGTAGGCAGAAGAGCTATGCCGACAACCAAAGGAAGGATTTGGAATTTCTGGTAGGAGATCATGTTTTCTTGAAGGTATCTCCATGGAAGGGAGTTATACGTTTTGGTAAGAAGGGTAAATTGAGTCCTAGGTACATCAGACCCTTCGAAATTCTAGAATGAATTGGGGTTGTAGCTTACCATTTGGCAATGCCGCCAAGTCTCTCCAAAGTTCATGATGTATTCCACGTATCATTGTTGAGAAAATACATGCCTGACCCAACGCATGTACTCACCTATGAGGAATTATAACTAGAACCCGATCAAAGTAGAAGTTATGAATAGTAATACCTAATTTTTGAAATTTTATAAATTTTATTTTTCCAAATGGACTTTGTTTTTGTATTCGTAATATCAAAATTATCTTAAGTTGAATTTTTTATAACTTTCTGAGAACATCCAATTTTTTAAGAATAGTGAAAAAAATACTTAAAACAACTTTTTTAATAAAAATAATTTATTGTGATAAATTATACTATTTAGTTGTTTTAATGTATAATTAGAATATATTTTTACCATTTTATCAAATGGTGGTCATTATAATTAATTTAACATTGAAATTGGGCATGAACAATTGTCAATCTTTTGATATAAATTGTTTCATAAAAACACGCTATTTATTGTGACAACAAGAATTAATTATAAAATTAATTAATGAAACCTATATGTTTGGAATTTCATAAAATAGGCATCATTTTTGAATTCGGAATATCAATTATAGCTTAGGGTGAAATTTTGGCATTGTTCTGAAAAACATCAATTTTTGATGAATAGTAAAACCACTAAGTGGTAGTTAAAAAGATGATTTTTCTTTTAAATGAAATATTACCACTTCTATGATTTGATTTTAAAAAATCCAACATACATGGTTGTCATTAAGAAGTAAAATTTGGTTCAATGAGATTAAAATAATTTTTTGCTGAATAGTAACTTTTAAGTTCTTTATCGCGATTAGAGGTAATTAGTGTAGTTTAAGGTAAAAATATTGTTTTAATAATATGAGATGAACTTGACACATGTCCTAACCTCATTGGATGTGCCATGGCCGACCAAGATAATCCATGGGTCAACTTGGGGACTCCATGGAGCCAATTTAGTTGGAAAACGACAAAAATACCTTTTATTTAATGTTAAAGTAATAAAATGACACCAACATGAAATGTTTTACTAAAACAATTTTTACATGGGGTTATACAAGTCATATATTTGACTATAAATAGTCATTGGAAAGCTAAAAAGATTTCATACATCATAGTTTTTTTTTAGACATTATAAAAATTAAATTATTTATGACATCATGATGATGCAGCGATGACCTCACTATTTAACGATTTAAATAAAATGGAAAGATAATGTAATATCTAAGACCTACACATGTCCAAAACCTATTGGATGGGTGGATTTAGAACCCTTATCACCATATCCTAGAATTATACATGTGTGTGACATTTAGAATCCGAAAAGAATTGTATAATAAAATAACATTTCATTACTTTCCAAAAGTGCCCCTCCTCTCCACTTATAAAAGGCCCCACCTCTACCACCTTAATCAATCTTTCAATGCCATTTGGATCGGCCAACCTCTTCCAAAATACTCTCCCAACATCCTTATCTTACTCCTAGAAGCCTCACTTTGGGCATAATTCTTCCCAAGTAAGCCTTTGGCTCAAATCAAAAAGAGTTACCCGATTTTTAGGTAATGTCTTCTCTAATGTTGTTTTGTTTTATTTAGCTTCTCCAACCCCTTAAACTCTTTTTATTCCTTTATTTTGTAACAAATCCAGGATCTAAAATATACTAGGATGTTTTTATGATAAGTATTTGGTTTACACTTACACACACCTACATTTAATGGTTAAAGAATATACTGTTTCTGTGGATGGCGAATTTTTTCCTCACGAAACGATGATTGTTCAACACTCATATAACACCTCTAATGGTGGCCATTATGATGTCACTATATTTATATATGATATATAATATGTTTATGTTTTCCTTATGCTTCTCTATTTCTCATTTATGTCATACTTTATAATTTCCATTATGGGTAAACGCGATAATTTCATTTTAGGAAGTGCGGACTACCGCCCCCTCAAAGTGATGTGAATCGTTAATGTCATAGGTGGGATGTATAAAGGATGGAGTACATGATATTATATGATATATTATACCGGAATTATATTATAAATTTATATCATTATGAATTCATTCCATTAAAAACGAAATATAAATGAAAGTAGCGTTTATGCGTACGTACGGCTTACCGTATCCATGAACAGTGCATTTCAATTCTTACCTCTAAATGTTACGTAATATTATGAATGAATTTATATACTAGATATATATGATATATATGACATATAAATCATGAATATAATTCTGGAGATAATGGTTATTCTACCACATAAACAACTTGTAATTATGAGAATTTTATTGTTGACTCAAGTACCAAAGATCGACAAAACGACCGTTATTAACTTAAATAATTACATAATGTTCATAACATTGTAATAAATGATATAAAAGGGATAATGAAATTGAAAATGGTTCTTAATAAAGTAGATATTAACTCTATTTTATTATTGATGAGGTTAAAGAACGTTCTAATAAAGTCGGACACAAGGTAAGGGAATTTCTTAACCCAATTTCCATTCTTTGGGTTAATCTCCTACTTTCAAATTATGTCATGATATTATTATTTACTATCTTGTATTTGTAATTTCTTTATGTGTACTTATAATGAATACACATTATAGATCTGTTTTATTTTAAAAATGATCTTTTTAAGGACTTCGTCTCAATCTTCTTTCATTGAGGCATATTTGGTTTTATACACAACTTTGTTTTATACGGTGTATAAACCCCTTTGACTTTTACATTTATTCAAAAGGAATATTTTTTATACGAAGCATTTTACTAAATGACAAAAATGGAATGTTTTTCTTTCCGTACATATGTGGCGATAATGACTTATCCGCCGCTGTGACCGTTATTTGAGTTTCGGCTTCCTCTACAAGCCATCACTTTTTTTAATAAAAAATAAATACAATGTTTTAACTTTCATTTGTTTTGGTAATGAAAATGGTTTTAAAATCATTTTTATTATATCAATGTGTTGTATTGATATCTTTTTATTGAAATGTGGAAATGTTATGTTTCCTTCATGCATGTTTTATTACATACAATTATGTTATGGTTTATGATATGTTTAAACCTGTTAATATGAGGAATGCATTGGACTTAATAAGTGACGGGTGCAGCCCGCTATAGCTCCTCGATGCATCGGTAGGTCTCATGAGACAAACTAGTGTCTTGGAAAGAGGCCTTGACAAAATCTTATTTGTGGTCTTGGCACGAGGCCTTGGATACGTGGTTATGATAGTCTGGCATTATGCATTCCATCATTATGAAAGTGGTTATTGATATTTCATGTGATTATTTGACTAGTAGAATATCTATTTGAGTAAGTAAATGGAATTATATAAGTTTACTTTTTCCATATTATTCTAAAGTTCAAGTTTAAAAGGCATTTGTTTTAGTTATACATTGCCTTAAATGTTTATGTTTATTTATGAAATCGTCTGCAATATTGTTATCCTTACTGAGAATCTGAGCTCACCCCTTTCAATGTTTTAATATTTTCCAGGATTTGAAGAAGTATTTTATGAATGACCTGCAGGGATAGTCAGAAGAGGATATGAGTGTGGACTATAGAGACTTTGGTATTTTAGTTTTTCACTTTATGATGTAATGTAACACTTATGAATGTATCTAGTGTTTCCAAGGCTACTAAACTAATCGGTCATTCGAGACTTGATCTTTTGTGATCATGACAATGTTACGAAGTAATGCACCGACTCTGGGTAGCTGGAGTTGGGGTGTTACAGTTATAATTTTATGTGATATGATATTATGAATTGATTAAATTTTTACTAAATAAATTTCATTTTCAAGGGTTAATCCCTGATAAAATACTTACGAATCCCTTTTTTGTTCTTATTATAATATATAAGGAATGTTTTATGATCTGGTGGAACACATATATATTATTATCATTATTTGGCGTGTGGTTATAGAATTATGTATCTCCTAAATAAAATGGATAAATATTGATATATAATGATATAAAAATGACTATAATGTTGTGAGAATCTTATTTGGTACGAGATTTTATCAATTATTATTGTCTTTGATGTTATCATTGAATACTATGGTTTTTTGGGGAGTTAACCCAATCCACCATGATAGTATTGGAAATGATCCTTGACTAATGAGGAAATTATTTTATATTCATATATTTATTCCATCAATCTTTTTCATGTACTAATATTATTCTATCATTACTTATGTTCCCTTATTCCATTATGAATCTGGTCTTATTATTTGACACGATTCATTCCATGTCTCAAGATTATGATATTTGATATTAAATGCATGATTATAAAATTTTATTCAAATATTTGAATACAATAATCCTTATATTACATTTTTTGGACATTAAAATCTTCTTTTTTTACACATTTTGATAAATAGAGCTCTCTCTTAAGTTATATTTGTCGTGTATTAATGATAGTTATTATATATGATACATATATGAAGGTTTTTAGTTATAAATAAAATATTTGAAGATAATGTACTTCATTTATCAACTTGTTCTATATATATCTAGGTTCTAAAATATTCTAAACACATACAATTATTTAATGAATTGTATAGTTATAAATTTAATATTCATCTAATAATATGTTATTTTAATGTATGAAATGTATGGGTTTTAATAGTTGGTATCATAGAATGGAATAGTGATCCATTGAAAACATGGATAAAAAAATTATTGACAAATCTCAGGATAATACTATGTAAATTATTTCATCCTATTTCTTGACAGGAAAAACAAATGTTGTTCCTAGTAAAATCTATATTCCCTGAAAATACAGGTGGACATGATTTTAGAAAATATGAATATATTGAAAAAAACTATGATTCAATATTTTTTATTATATCTCATCAATAATTCTAGTGCATATTGAGTATTCCCTTACTGCGCACATGGTAATACAATACTAGGGAAAATGAAAATTTTAATTAATATTTTCATTATGAATAATTATGAATTCTTTGTGTTGATGATTATCACGTATGACCTAAATTGAATATAAAGAATCAAAATTTCAAATAAAATGGATTAATTTAGACATTCTATAATTTAGTGTTCATTATTATGTGGCTCCAAATTAAGGTTTCTTATTGAAAATTCTGTAAATTTTTAGTGAATATATGGATCCTAAAAGGATCTTTGTTAATACCAAATTTCAGGGAAAATGATATTATAGCCCCCCTGATGAACCAAAATATTTTGTATCTTTAAAGAAAAATATTTTCATTTTATTATATAAATTATTTATTATATGAATTATATTGATATTCGAAAAAAGAAAAGTAGATATTTGTAAAATAAAAATAATTTTTCTAAATTAGTGTATCATGTGTGAGGTATCCATATGTTTCTATTTTTTACACTTACCTTATGTTATATTGTGGTAATAATGATTATTCTATATATTAAGGTAGAAAAAAATCCAACTATCCTATATTTAGTACATAATTTTCTCAAATGTATTTTCTTTTAAAGTGTTATTAATATCTTCTTATATTAATAATTAATCCAATTACCATTATTTTTTTCTAGCTGGAAAATCATTCATATAATCTAATTTTGATAATGGACCAAGATAAATAATATTTTAATTGAAGGTTTGTAATTTCATGTGTTTATAAATTTCATTATTATAATCAAATGTTTTCTTCTTAAACATAAAACCTATTATAATTATTATTTTCTTGATATTAAATATATTATAAACATTTTTTGGATTGAGAACCTTAACTTTTTCAACACCACATCTCACAAAACTTTTATTACTAATTTGTTCCTACAGAACATGTTGAGATTTATTGAAACAATGTTTTTTAAATAATCATACAGAAGATGATAAAATAATTAGAAACCCACTCCACAATAAATATATTTATTTTTTGTAGTTGTAATTTTTTATGTGCTTATATTATGTATAATTTTACACATTTGGTCATATATGACATGTTGGGGTAGGGGTTTCATAATGTTAGTAGTGACTAGCCCCGATGAATGAATTATTAGGTGAAATTATTGATAATGATTATAAATATGTTGTTTTTATAGTGAGATGGTTTTGTTATATTTTGGGAATTAGAAGGGGATGTAATTTTTTTCTAGTTCATTAAATATTTTCTTATCATGTTAGTGACAGGATAATATTATGGTAATGATGAAAGGGTATTGTTTTGGGAGGAAATTTAAATAATGCAATAAAAATTTTACATGTTTTAACTTTTATAATTAATTGACTTATTTTTAATAGTTTATAATTAAATATAATTTAAAATTTGGGTTTTCGATATAATGGAATTCATACATGATAGCATTATATAGAAGTTAATTTTATAATTTGTAATAGTATATCAATCTTTATTTAAAAGAGTGGATACTATGGACAATGTTTACTGGGATTCCACAAGTTAGTTCCGTCATGCATTAATGTTTGTATTGTATTAATGATAAGGTTAATGAGATGATGTATTTATTAGTAACCATTACATTAGATATTTTTTCAACATATTTATATCATTTTAAATTCTTTTTACACATATATGAACCTTTTAACTATTGAGTACTATGTAACGATGAAAAATGATTTTATGGTTTTCATATAAAAGAGTGTGGTGTGGAATAGATCGATGATTACCCTTCCTCCCAACCCATTATTTGGATTTATTTTGTGGGGGAGGAAACCAATTTGTTGTGAGTATAAACTATTATAGAACAATTTATCGTGATTCCAAATGATGATTGAATTTGATATCCTAAAGGGGGCTGATTTGTAAGAGGACTATAAGAGGGTTTAAGACTACATTATCATGACACCATATATCTATTTATATGAGGATGTGATTGGGAGTGTTTTCATGAAAGGATTTTTATGTACTTAAAAGTGACATGAGGATGAAGGAATATATTCCAACAATGTAATTTTTGGAATATAAGTGGTTTTGGATGTCAGGTATTTGAAATGATCATAATTTCAGATGGAATAATATGTGGTGATGATATTAGACAATAGATATGAGATCATCAGTCTTTTGATTTTGGGGTGTGAGAGTGGAGAATAAGTGGATAAGTAGATATATATTAACATGGATTTTGTTTTATTGAAATTTTATTATAATATTATGATGGTATATGGTATATATTACAAGGTTAATTTTTTATGTATAGATGAACTATACAGGGATTTTTAATTATTTAGTTTTTTTATATGTGGATAAATTTTTTATTTTCAATTTTACAAGTTGTAATTTTGTAGTGATATTAACTCAAAAACTTTTTTTCTTCTCTAAATGTTTATATAATATATTTTACGTGCTACAAAATGTGTTATAGTGATCGTTATTGATACTTATATCGTATACTTAAATACTATTATGGCTTCACTATAATATTTTATTATTTTGTAAAAAAATTTGAGAAGTTATTTTTATTTCTGAACATACATTATAAGAGTTTTTGGGTTCTTTTGTATTATTTTGTATAAATGAATATTTTTTATTATCCATCTCATGATCTGTTTCATGTATCGATGGTAATGAATACCACCAATGAATTTTACAATATTAGTACAGGTCGTCGACCATATACATAATGGAGGGGGGACATTGGGAACATTCATATCAGAACTAGAGGCCTATGATTGATATTATAGGTGGTGTGTGGGGGTAATTATGGAGATATTTTTATTGATATGGTTTCTCACACTTAGATAAAATCATGTGTTATCTATGAAACCTGAATAATTTTAAGATAGTGATTATAGATATGGTTGGTGAATAGTTTCCCAAATTGTGCAACTATACCATGTTGTTTAGAGTTTCATCCAATATCTCGTGAATATTTGAAATAAGGGTTTCTATACCATATCATATACCATATAGAATAAATTATTAATTCTAATAAATTTTTTACACATTTATTGTCTTGAACCCTTTATTATTCATCAATTGGATAGGGTTCTATAGCATTGTGTACCTAAGAACCCTATTGATGATTCTATACAATTCATATACCTATATCAAATAATTATTTAATGTTAAAATTATGAATCAAATTTTTGAGTTTTAATTATATATATTCATTATTAACCCATCATCTAATCATCAAATGAACTATATGATATTGATTTCATGACCAAATCTATAGATAATGATGGATTTTGTTTGGATTTCCATTTTATCAATTAATTAAATGGAATGAATAGTAAAAATACATGAGGTTTTGAATTTTTTTATAATTAACCAATTAATGGTATGTGTATTCTCTCACATTATACTCATCTTATTACATCATGGAGTTGGTTTTATAAAATAAAATTTATTAATGGAAATTTTTGGGAAACATTAATCTTAAAATCCATTGTGGTGTGGCATTTAAAAATGATGATGGTAGGAAATTCAAGTTACATATTTGGTAAAATTCATAAATATTGTTTTGATATACCAATAATGTTTTTTAGTTGTAACTATTAGTAGAATTGAGTGTGTATATGTATTATTCATTTCTAGGGTCGTGTTTGTTTGTACATGAAAACTCTTGATATATTTGTATAAATATATATTGTATCACTAATTTAATATTCAGGTTTATATGGAGGAGTAATATATATATGTACATAATATCAATATGAAATTTGAGATGATATTTTTATTTGATAGATTGTATTCATGCATTCATAACGTGCAAATCATCATGGTGTGGGTAACATTCACTAATGCAACAATATAATTTCTATATTAGACTAGTTTTCCTCTCTCAGATTTAATTATTTTTACAATAGGATAACTTGTTCTTGTCATAGTGTAATCAATGGAAATCTTGGTATTAGCTTCTGGGGTTATATAATCTCCCAAAACATATGAAAATTATAGTATATTGAAATTCTATTTACCATTATATAGGATTAGAGAATTTATTGTTAATTTTCTTGAATTGAATCCTTAGGTTACAATAATGAAATATGGGAGTTTTATCTCAAATATTTTGCTTCATTATAATATTAATTATTTCACTATGGTATCTTGAATCCACTTGCAACATTTTTTTAAATTTTCTATTTCTTTTTCTACTACAAAAACAATGATCCTTGTTTTATTATGACATTGTGTTCATTTTGGTTTTTTAATCATGAATCACATATACATTATCCAATTTTAATTGTATATTATAAATTTTTTTTTGTCTGTATGGGTAAATAATTTCTCATTATTTGGTAATGATAATGCATACTTTTACAAGTTGTTGGATTCTAGGGGATGTCAAAAATGGCTTGGGGAACACTAATACATCCCATGAAATTTTTTGGTCATAATGTAACAAATAAATCTATTTTTGTACAATTTGTAACAACTGAATTGTATTTTTAATTATAGTTTTTGATGAGAATTAAATTTAATTAATTAATTAAATGGATAACCTTTTTATGATTGACAGTATGTTAGTTTGGTGGTTCAGGTATATTTGTTGTTACAACGAACCTTGTGGTTTTTCATCGACTCATATTATCAAGTTTAACTGATGAGATACATGTTTTTGTAGTTAGTATAGACAGATCCATATAATAAGGGATCATACATATGATATTCGATGACCGTTCTTATTTTATTTTGATACATGAAAAATGAAATGAGGGATAATTATTCAATTGTGGTTGATTAAATATTTTTCTTTAAATATATGACGATAAAATAATTTGGAAGACATAGAAAAAATCAAGAAGAATCTATGAAAATATTGTTAAAAATGAAGAAGATCATGTTAATTAGGGGAATGTTAGAATTATTTTTTACGAATATAGATATGTTGAAAATGTAAATTTATATGAAAAACATTATTATGTGAAATGTTAAATATAATTCATTAGGCATAATCAAAAAATCATTTTGGGTGAATCTAGACAAGAGAAAGGGGAAACATTTATTTATATAGTGATTAGAATCATATATTTCCTTGTAATATCTTCTTTAATTAAAGTCATACATTTAGATTAAAGGATTGAGGATATTCCCTGATAATGGTGGTTCCATTTTAATTATGTTAACGAAGAATATATGATCAAATGATAGGGTTTTGATGGATTTTTATCAAAAAAATTTCATCCAAAATACAATTGATTATAATTAAAATTAGTATCATTTCAATTAATCCATGGAATAAATTATTTTATTGAATTAAATAGTCATTTTCTAAACCCATTACAATTTTCACCATAAGTGAAAACATGTGAATATTTATAGATTAAATGTTTATTTGATGCCTATAATTAGAAAAACTATTTTGAGGGGAAATGTTATGCATTGAAAATTATATAAACAAGTAAAATAAAAATAAAGTTAGAGAATATTACATTACTAGTTATTTCATTTTAGTTAATTTATTTTTCCCACTGAAATTAGAAGGATGAAAAATTCATTGTATAATAAGATAAGGGATATATGCTCTCAATGTAGAAAAGAAACAAAATATCCACTAGATTTGTTCCATTACATCAATAACATTGAAATTGTCTAGTCATTTTAATATGTGGTTGTCACGACCCATCCCCCGGAGCCTACATCATGACTACCCCAAGCCCACCTTCCACATGACATGGGCTGGAAACTAGCACCAAAGGCGCAAACCCCGAAACCTGGAAGGCATTACCTTTATAAACTAAAAACACACTCAACAAAGTAAGCCAGAATCAAACCAATAATTAAAAATGTATTCAAAAGGAGTGTTGAAAATTAAAGGGGGTCGTAAATACAAGCCCAACTATAAAGTAAATGGAATCATGTATGACTTGAAAGGCACAAAACCACTAAAAGGTGTGGAGCTACTCCTGGATCGTCTACCACGAATCCTACTTGAAGGGTATGTATAAATAGCCTCCAAAACACTTTACGTCCATCCTTCTCCTCTAGGTACTGACTCGTCGTAAGGTCCACCTCAATGTACCATCCAATCCTGATACTCTGATCCTC
The DNA here is from genome assembly GCA_963277665.1 of Viscum album. NCBI lineage: Eukaryota > Viridiplantae > Streptophyta > Magnoliopsida > Santalales > Viscaceae > Viscum > Viscum album. Next base: position 9,020,111 of record OY728129.1, read on the forward strand.
CATCAATATTGTCCGTCGTCAGCAACCAACACAACAATGTGTGGGAATAGCTCGTGCAGGGGTGAGTATAACGATACTCAGTAGGGACCTCGAGACCCAAAAGGTCTCGCAAAATCCAGCAAGGATGAACCACAAAGTAATAAATCAACAGATAACATCACATAGTTATATGCCCATACATATACCTAAATTACCATGTAATCCATCTCAATCACGAGGAAAAGACAAAGTTAATGACTCACCTCAACCGGGATTTTATTCTAGGGATAGAATCAATCTGAACCCTCGGTTGCTGGAGAACTCCTACTCTATCGAGTACAGTGGGCCTTCCGCATCACAAAGAGGTGCTTCCCACTAACTTGGATAGCTAACGTACTCCTCCTGTAGAGTACCGTGGATCTGCCACGACCACACAGAGTTGCTCCCCACCGTGGGTTTTCTGCGCTCACACAGAGGTGCTCCCCCTCGAAGCCTGCTGAGGTACACCACGTGTCGAGTATCGTGGGTGTGAAAAGCTCAAACAGAGGCGCTCCCCACCATGGGTCTTCCGTGCTCACATAGAGTCACTCCCCAGTGGGATAGTCGAATCACTCTGAGTTGAATCACTCTGAGTTGAATCGGTCAACTGACGTCATGACAGAACCATCTACTAGGTTCCTGCACAAATTCCTACTCGTCTATGGATGATCCACACCACAAACTACTAGCCGATACTCCAACTATCATGAATCCCCACGTAGAAGTATCTCAATTGTCCGCCACATAAAAGAGGTCTCAACGCAACAGACGACACGTCAATCGGACGCCCCGTCTGTGAGTTATTAGCCTTTTAGTTTTAGGGGCCTAGTTGGATTCCTACATGATCCAACCTAACCATATCTCAACTATACTCTCAAAATCTAGTGGGGTATACTCAATGGGACCTCCAATATCCAATAATGTCAGCGTCGTTGATGGTTTGTCAAATAGATGTCTAGTGCCAAAGATAAGGTAAAAGAAATTACAGGGGGTCGGTAATGGGCCTTTTCCCTATCCGACCTGGTCGGATTGACTCGGCCCAACCCAGACTGGGATGACCTAGTCTCGGTCAACCCAGTCAGACCCACTAGGTCTGACCTGGCCAGTTGGGTGGGTCAGCCCGCTAGGTTCGGGCTGGTATGCTGGGCACGACCCGGGGGACTGCAGGGGCGGTTCGTCCCGGAGGTCGCATCGTAGGTGGCTTGGCCCAGAGGTTGATGTGTAAGAGGCTTGACCTAGAGGCTGGGGCTAGTTCGGCCTACACCACGAGGGGAGTGGCTTGGAGGCTCAGCCCGGTAGGCAGGAGGGGTGCCGGGCAGGGCTGTCGGGAGGCTGCACGGGGCGCGGGCATGCTGGCGGGGCGTCGGGTAGGCTGCGCGGGGCACCGACAGGGCATGGGCATGCCATCTGGTTGTCAAGCAGGTTTGTTTGGTGCAACTATGGCCAGCGCGGGCCGACTTTATTTGGCCGGGAGCATCAGTGTGTCGTAGGGGTGGCGTGATTCGCGGAGGCCGTGGGTAGCGCAACCTTTGTCTATGTCACAATCGTCGTCATCACCTCATCTCCATGCCTAAGGGACATCACAGATGATCGGAAAAGGGAGTTGGGCCTTGTTATTTTGGCCCGCACCCTCTTCTTTTAGAGGTTATAGAAATTGTTTCTTATGTATGAAGCACAACAACCCTCATCCTTCATTTTTGAGGGAATGGTATAACATAGCTAAAGAAAATACTTAGTCAAAATAAAACCCCTACCTTGGTCGTAGTTGGTTGATGTTGGCGCAAGAAGGTGGATGTCTATTTTTTCTAGACGAGGACGTCTCACATTGAAAAGGAGTTCTGAGGAAGTTGGCTAATGTCGAGGTAGACATTCTTCTTCAGTGGATCATTCTTCATTGGATTGCGTAATCCTCTAAGTGTTGGGCATCACATCGCTTTACGAGCACTTCGTCACATGGTTAGGCCATCCAAAATAAAAATCCCAATCTCCCTATATATAGGAGAGTGGGAGAGGTAGGCAACGATCATTGGAATTTATGATGGTTCATTTACTAAGAATCTTCCTAAATTCCAACGACACTATTACTTAATTTAAAAAGGGGCAAGCCAATTAATTTACAATGGCGCAATGATGTGTTGCATTATAAAGATTAATGGTTCATGCGTTGGCATAATTAAGATGGATGAGGTCAAGAGGTTTCCACAAATTATTTTTGGGGGTATAGGGTTTCTCCCAATTAAAGGGGGGTTTCATCTCAGGTGGTCCCCAGCACCATAACCTCTCATGGGAGGTTATGGTTCGGGTGGTCCCCAACACCTTAACACCTCATGGGAGGTTATGGTCTGGTGTTCCACTATCCAAAGTCCACATGGATTTTTAGTTTCATTGGAAACCACCTGAATAATCCGCATAGACGCTTAAAATAAAATAAAAAGAAGTTTATTTTATATTATAAATTCCACGAAAAACACAAAAAATAACTATCACCCTCGACCAACTATTGTCGAGGTGAAAGCCTCATTAAGCTAATACCGACACAACAAGTTCACCAGTTCCCTCAGATATCAATTATGAGAACCTGTTCAGAAGTTATAAAATGCTGCTCACACTTTTACTAATCGTACCCGAAAAAAAGTTATGAAATTTTTTTAGTCACCCTTGACCCGCGCCGGTCATTGTTAGGCTCTGCCTAGGTGAAAAACACCCCAAAGAACCCAATTTTAATCTTGTATTTTTAATCTGATATACAATTTAGATGTTATGAAATTTATAATAATGTAATTATCACATAATTATTTTATTTGAGGCCAAAAACCGACTTTCTCTAGTGGCCCGTGCTGGCCAATTTTAGTATATTTTTAATCAAAGCATACCCTCAAGAGTTGAATGGTGGTGTTTTATTATTAATATAAGTTACCATTTGTGAGTTATAAGAATTTGAAAAATAATATAATTTATATAATTATTTTTTTTACAATTATGTAATTTTTGGGTTCTCTCACAGGAAGTCTGTGTTGACTAATCATAAATCAAGCCTAGGGTAAACTCACCATCCTGAGAGAGATGGTTCCCTCGGATTTCGGATACGAGTAACTGTTTAATATATATTCCACTTTTTCAAGAAAACTTCTTACACGCTTTAACTTAATATTAATAAAACATCGACGGATCATTCCGAGCACTCTAGGCCTTAGAATCGTGCACTGTCAGATTTCGCGGACTCGTAAAATTCCCATATATTTAGAAAATATTACATTGAAATTATGGGTCTTTACATTTATCCCACATTAGGGCTTTACTTCACAGTAATACACAACTCATAACTAATGGAACATGTTGGGGTACTGAGCACACATTTGAGCCTCTCACTCCCATTTGGTCTCCTGGTGGGTTCGGTGCTTCCAGCGTATGCGGACCAGAAGTATCGACCATCCACATAGGATCCACACCTACTAATCCTCAAACTCCACTGGAACCTCTATGAAAGTCTCCTCATCATCAACGTCTAGATCTCCATGGCCGATGATGTGATAAGGTTCATGAACATATCTCCCCAGCTAAGTTATGTGGAAGACGTCGTGCACCCGATGCAACTAAGGTAGAAGATCCAGGAAGTAAGACACCTCGCCTACTCTTCTGAGGAACTGGAATGGCCCGATAAACATCGGAGATAAATTTCCACCTCGACCAAATATCTATATACCTCATCGGGGTGAGACCCTTTGAATGATGTGGTCGCCATCCTCAAACTCCAGAGTTGTCTGTATCTTGTCAGTATAAGACATCTGCCTGCTCTGTGTAGACTTAATCCACTCCTAGATGATCTGAACCTTCTCTGTGGTAGCTTGTACCGTCTTTGGTCCCACTACTACTGACTCCCCTAGGACTTTCCAACACTAGGGTGATCTACAAGGTTGCATGTACAATGCCTCTAAAGGATCCATCCCTATGGTGGAGTGATAGTTGTGGTTGTAGGAAGACTCCATCAAATGTAAGTGATACTCCCAGCTTTGAATGAAGTCAGGGACACATGCATTGATCATTTCCTCTAGTGTCTGAATGGTTTGCTCAATCTAAACATCTCTCTGAGAATGGAAGGCAGTGCTCAAATGAAGCTACATCCCGAAAGCCTCATGTAACCCCTTCCATAGCTGGAATGTAAACTGCGCATTACTATCAGATACTATAAAAATATTTACTCCATGTAGCCATGGAATCTCATGCACATTGAGGAGTCCCAAGCTATCTACTAAACCCTGCTCTCTGATTGGAAGGAAGTGGGACGACTTGGTGAGTCGGTAAACGATCAACCAAATCGAGTCGTGTTCCCTGGATGTGCGTGGAAGACCCTTCATGAAGTATAGGGATATCTCATCCCACATCAACTCTGGACCTCTAAATGATGTACCCAGGTGGCTGGTACCTGGTGCTCAGCCTCCACTTGTTAACAAATGAGGCATCAAGAGACAAACTCTGCTACCACCTTCTTCATACCTAGCCACCAGAGCTGTCGTCTGAGGTCCTGATACATATTCGCCACTCTTGAATGTAACTTTAAAGGGGATGTGTGGATATCCCAGAACACATACTCCTGAAATGACACTGATACCATAGTACTTATTCTGAATAGGATGATGTGCTCCACACCTTCAGAAAGTCCATCTGCTGCCTGCCCTATGGATATCTGGGCTCATCGTGTCTCGTAGTTAGTGTCTCCACGCTGTGCCACACTAAATCACTGAAGACGTGGGGGAGTGACTATAAGATATTGTAGAAAGGATGCTCTGCTTCTATCCATAATGGATATCTATAAGGCAGCCATCTACTCTATCGTCTCTCCTAGCAGCTATATACCAGACCTCCTACTGAGTGAATTTGTATCAACATTCCCCTTCTGATGATTATAGACTATATAAAATTCATAGTCCTAGAGGAACTCAATCCATTGTCATTATCTCGGGTTTAGGTCATTCTAAGAGATGATATACCTGAGACTCTTGTGATCAGAGTACATGGAAACATGTTCGCCCATAAGATAGTGTCACCGTATATTCAAGGCGAAGACCACTGCTGCTAACTCTAGATCATGGGTAGCATAGTTCTGCTCGTACCGTCTCAGCTACTGAGAACCATATGTGATCACTGCTTTCCCCAGCATCAAGACACACCAGAGTTTGGTCCCAAATGTGTTGCATTAGAATACGTACCCTACGTCTTCCTCAGGAAGCCTCATGATTGGGGCACTGGTCAGCCTCTATCTCAGCTCTTGAAAACACTACTAGCATCTCTAAAATCACACGAAGGGTTTCCCTTTCATTGTCACATCTGATAGTGTTGTTGTAACTCTGGTGAAGTCTAGAACGAACCTCCAATAGAATCCAACCAAATCATGCATCCCTCCCCCTTTATGGGGTAATCCTAGAATCATATTTTGAAATGATGTCCCAATGTTCTTTCACTCTTGTTTGGAACTACAAACTGAAAAATCCTGCTTCCATGAGGGTAAGGCTGGTTGACTCAATAGTGATCAGCTACACCCTCTTATGAATGAGTTTAATCTGTGCTGCCTGGGTTCGCTTTTTCTCCAACTAAAGAAAACCACATCCCAATGTTGTAGATAAATCACAATGTTTTTTCCTAATACAGTAAATCTATGTATGAACTGTGGTTTCCCTGTCCATACCCAAACTAACGTTGTAAGGCCTCGTGGCTTCCACCAAGAGGTTCCAACCGAAACTCTCACCTCATGGTTCAGATCACACTATCGGCGTATATGTGATTATCGAGTCTCATCCCAAAGGTATCTCTAGACGTGATGGACAAGTCAGTGGTTTATCTAGAAACTCTAGGTCTAGGACAAGATTCGTGGAAGGAAGGAATGATTGTTACCTATGTCTATTGATACGATAGCTAATAGTAGACACAGTCCATGCCACAAATCATTCCTTCAGCCCTTGGGTCACACTCCTTGACCGCATTATGCTACTCTCTTCCCTTACCCTCCAGCTCCCTGAGCCTGGCAGGGACTACAATGATGGGTGGTTATAACATGTCAAAAAATACACCACTTCATGCTGCTCTCAAATCTCTGCTTACACGTCTGCTACCCTATAGATTCATCTTTCCTTATCCTTTCTTCTTTTACAAAAATTTTACATGCTCAAATCTCTGAGACTGGAATCAGTTTTATGTTATCCCACTACTAACATGCACTTGTTTTATCTTCTCAACCAATGAAGATTAAATCCACAATGGTTCTCTCTAGTATCTAGATAAAAGGTAATGGCTTGGTTGTACTAAAACACACCTCTCTCGATAGTCTCATCCCCAATGCAATGATTATAACGTATTCATCGAGTACCGAGAACGATCGGTACACCTCGATGAATTCTCACCCACTGACACGTCATCCTGACGAAGATGTAGTAGCTATAGAGAACTCTCAGCCACCTCCTCAGGCCAGTCCTTAGCCGCCTATGAGTCGGGATCTCCTTGAAACCTGAGGGGTATCAGATGCAGAAACATGTTTAAGTCACTAAGCCTACATGTGTCATCTACTAGTACCGCCAGATGTAACTGTTGACCAACAGGCAGGGATATAGCTGACACACTACCTGAAGGTACAATATCCAGCAACGATACACATACTAAAGCCTCATCACTATTATGAAAAACCTCATGGTCACTCACTGGAAAACACTAGTAGGTAAGTTCACTATTTTCACTACAGGTGTCTCAACTAGGCGGAGAACTCATGAAACCGCCTTCAACCAGTCCTCTACTGCCTGGGCATTTGTCTCGCCCTATAACCTCAGAGGCCTCTGCTGTTGGAACTCGTGAAATGTGCTCAGTAGGCCTACACCATCCGCCTGTGTGGCTGGTGTCATCTACTTCCCAATTTGTGGTATATCTGCTAGTACACCAGCCAAAGGTGCCAACATAGTAAGAGGGCCCTGTACTGGTGCTTCATCCCTCGAGGGTCCGTCATTGAGTACTCTCTCAGAACTCTTATTGGCAGTCTATGTGGATGCATCTTAAATAGATGCGACATGGTCAAATGTTATACCTGGTGAGCTGACTGGTTGAGGTGACTTAAAGAATAATTTTTAAAACACACACACAATTAGTGTTTTTGTGGACTGAGTCAGAGATCAGTAGTCAGGGTCCAGTTGTGTGGATACATGGGCCGCTGCACCAACACTGGACTCCCTGATCTAAGAACCACACTCAGTACCCTTAAAACTATAGCTTCACATAAAGGAAAAATCATAGTTCAATTTTTTTTGGGTAGAACGGAATCCTCTGATACCAATTTGTCATGGCCTATCCCCTGGGGCCCGTTCTGTGACTACCACATGCCCGCCTTCCATAGGTCAGGGGTTGGCGACAACCACCAAAGGCGTAAACCCATAAAACTAGAAGGCATTGCCTTTATAAACTAAAAAACACACAATAGAGTAAGATGTAAGTAATACACTATGTAAAAATGTATAAAAAAGGATTTCTAAATAGTAAAGGGGGCCGGAAATACAAGACCAACTGTAATGTACGAGGAAACAAGTTCAACTGGAAAGGCAAAAAACAGCTAAAAGGTGAGGAGTTGCTCCTGGATCGTCCACCATAGATCGTACCTGAGGGGTAGGTATAGATAGACTCTAATGCACTCTACATCCAGTTGTCTCCTCTGGGTATCGACTCGTCATAAGGTCCTCCATTGGGCATCGTCCAGTCCTGCTACTCTGATCATCTGTCAACACTATCCGTCATCAGCAGCCAACACAATGATGTGTGGGCATAACCCGTGTAGGGGTGAGTATAATGATACTCAGTAGGGACCCAGAGATCCTTCTTGTCTCACAAAGTCCATCAAGTAAAAAACACAAAGTAAGAAATCAAAAGATAACGTCACTTAGGTATATTCCCACACATATACCTAAAATACAATGTAATTCGTCTCTATCACGAGGAAAACACAATGTTATTGACTAACCTCAACAATGATTTAATTCTAGGGATGGTATCAATCTGAATTTTCTTCTGCGGGAGAACTCCTCCTCTATTGGGTACAATGGGACTGCCTCATCAAAAAGAGGCACTTCCAACTAACTTGGACTATTCAGTACTCCTCCTGTCGAGTACTATGGATCTGTCGTGCTCACACAGAGGCGCTCCCCACCATGGGTATGCTGTGCTCACACAGCGGTTCTCCCCCTCATAGCATACTGAGGTACAATACGTGTCATGTACCATGGGTCTGTTGTGATCACACAGAGGCGCTACCCACAGACTGCGCGTCAATTAGACACCCGGTCAGTGAGTTATTAGTCTTTTAGTATCAGGGGATCAGTTGGATTCGTGCACGATCCAACCTGACCGTCTCTCAACTATACCCCCAAAATATAGTTGGGTGTACTCAATGGGAGCACCACGCTGCATGAATGTCATCGTCGCTGACAGTTTGTCAAACGGAGGTCTGGTGCCAATGATAGGGCCAAATAAAGTATAGGTGGTCAATAATGGGTCTGGGCCCAGTCAGACTAGGTCATACCGACTCGGACCGACTCAGCCCAACCAGGACTGGACCGACCCGGTCTGGGTTAACCCGGTCAGACCCACTAGGTCTGCCCATCACATTGGGCGGGTCAACCCCCTAGGTTCGGCTTGGTCCGCTGGGCCCAACCCAGCGGACTGTGCAGGCAGTTCGGCCTGGAGGTCACCACGTAGGCGACTCGGCCTGGTGGTCGCTGCATAAGCGGGTTGGCCTGGAGGCTGGGGCTGGTTCGGCCAGCCCCGCGATGGGCGTGGCTCGGCAGCTTGGGCCAGGAGGCCAGAGTGGCTCTGGGCTGGGCTCTTCGAGGCCACACGGGGCGAAGGAAGGCCAGTGGGGCACCATGCAGGTTGGTTCGACATAGCTCCAGCTAGAGGTATTCAGCCAGGAGCATCGGTGCGCCTTGGGGGTGGCACGATTCACGAAGGAAGTGGTTAGTGCAACCTTTTTTGATTCCGGTTTCATCACTATCTCCTCATCTCCATGCCGAAGAGGCATCACAAACGATCGGCAGAGGGAGTTGGGCCTTGTTAGTTTGGCACAAACCCTCAATGTTTAGAGGTAATAGCAATTAGTTAATAAGTATGGTGCAGAACAACCCCCATTCTTCGTTTTTTAGAGGAAGGATGAACATTAGTAAAGATCATACTTAGCCAAAAGTAAACCCCTACATTTCTCGTAGTTAGTTGATGTTGTCACAAGAAGGCGGAGGTCCATTCGTTGTGGACGAGGGCGTCACACATCGGAAGGAGTTCTGAGGAAGCTGGTCGAAGTCGAGATCAACGTTCTTTGTTGGTGGAGTGTTCTTCAATGGAGAGCATAATCCTCTATGTGTTGGGCGTCACATAACATTTCCAATTCTTTGTCGCATGGTGAAGTCGTCCCAAATCCTCCTTAGAAGCTCCTTATATATAAGAGTGGGAGAGAGGTAGGAAACTGTTAGTGGAATTTATGATGGTTCATTTATTCGGAACCTTCTAATATTTCAATGATCATGTTACTTAATTTAAAAAGGGTAAATCAAATTAATTTACGATGGGGAAATTTTGCGGTGTGTTGGAAAGATTAATGGTATGTGTGTTGGAATAATTAAGGTGGAGGAGTTCAAGAGGTTCCCCTCATTAATTGCGGGAGTTGAGGGTTTCTCCCAATTAAAGGGTGGTTTCATCCCGGGTGGTCCCCACCACCATATCCTATCATGGGAGGTTAAGGTTTTTGTGGTCCCCACCACCTTAAACTCTAATGGGAGGTTATGTTCTGGTGTTCCCCACATCCAACATCCACCTAGATGTTTAGTTCCAGTGGAACCCACCTGAAATATTCACATGGAATCATAAAATAAATTAAAAATATGTTTATTTTATTTTATAAATTCCACGAAAATCCCAAAATCTAAATTTCACCATCGACCAACTTTCGTCGAGGTGAAAGTCTCTATAAGAGAATACCTGCTCTGCGAGTTCAACGGGTCCCATGGATTTCAATACCGAGCACCGGTTCAAATGTTATCAAACGCCGCTCACGCGTTTACTGAACGCACCCTAAAAAATGTTCGGAAAATTATTATTAGTCACCCTCAACCCGCGCCAGTCAAGGATATGCTCTGCCTAGATGAAAAACACCCCAATAAACCCAACAGTAATCTTGGATTTTCAATATGAGTTTCCGTTTAGATGTTATTAATTTTAAAATAGAATAATTGTCAGCAAAAAACTAACATTTGTTGGTGACAAGCGCTGGCCAAAGTTAGTATATGCTTAAAATAAGCACACCCTCAAGAGTTTAGGGGTGGTCTCAGATTTTTAATATGAGTTACCATTTGTGAGTTATAAACAATTGAAAAATAAAATAATTTATTTAATTATTTTATTTATGATTATGGAATTTTTGGGTTCTCTTACAGGAGGTCTGCGCTGACTAATAAAAAGTTTTTCCTTGGGTAAACCCGCCATCCTTAGCGCAACAGTGCCCTCAGATTTCTTGATCTGATTAACTATTTAAGAGTTTTCCACTTTATCTGGAAAACTTCTTACTTGCATTATGTTAATGATACATTAATAAATATATAGTATCACCTTATCTATTTTGGAATTTTCAATGTGTTCCTATATACAAATAGGTTTAGTCACATTTTCTCACAATGGGACTTGTAACCAGGGAAATGGTTCTATAATGAATATCTTCATGTGTTAGAATTTATCAATGTTTAAATATTTAATAAATGAAATTTTTTAGATAATTATTTAAATAAGATCTTATACAAACTAGTTGTTAATGAATCATGGTACCAAATGAAAGTATTTGGATTAATTACTAGCATGGACTTGAAATGTTGTAAAGAATATGATACATTTTATTCATTCTATAATGTATTATTCTTAACATGGATTTACATGTTATGGTCGGTTTCCAGTCATAGTCCTATTATTTTATGCTATGGTAAAACCTCAATGGTCGGATGGCTATTTTGTGATGGGAAGAAGATGTAATGACATTGGTTAACATTTGATATTATATTTTACTTGTTCTATAATTCTATGAATATTTTCGTCTTACATATCATGATTATTACTATGCTATCAACTTAGATATTATGAAAATGTATTTGGAAATGTGGTACATTTCTGGGTTTTTCCAATGAAGAAGAAGGTGTTTGAGTATGCACTATATTTTAACACTTTTCAATTGTTCATGGATGACCATAATAATTCAACTATCATGATATGGTAGTTTCAAAAATCTTCATTGAAATGAGATCATTTTTTTGAATTATCCATTTTCCTATTATGGACACCTATGATGCATGCATGTATTTTGGTGAATTCAGACTATTTTAATATGTTATTACACTTCATTATAGTATCAAAATATCATCTGACGAGTGACATGATAGTGAACTAATTTAATGAATTTTGTCACAATTTTTTTGGTATGAGATTCTACATTCCTTGATTGATATATGAAATTTACTTCATTATATTAGTATTAATTAGAACCATCACATGGAAGCCAATTGATTATGAGAATAAAATCTGAAACCCAATTAGATGGGTTGTCAGTAAATATTATCTAGATATTTATTTATAGAATTATGGCCTTTATTATGGATATTTATGCCTCATGAGATGATCAATTAACATTTTTTGACTATTCATATGAATATGTTTATCTTGATATTATGTATACGATTCCATTTGAATCATTTCATGTATGACTAATTCGACCACCACATTGTTGAAATAAAACTAGGGAAACGTTAATAATTGGACAAAACATTATCACTCTTAAAAGATGTAAAATTTAGTTGATCATAAAATAAAGAGAAATATATTGAAGCCATTATAAATAATATAAATTTCATCATCCCGATATTATATCTTTTAATATTGTTAAACACAAATTCTTTGGATTTTCATTATGATTTTAGAATCATCATTTAGGTAGGAAATGTAATTTATAATCTTGACATGTTTTACTATTCTAGATTATTGATTTTTTTTATTAATATTAAATATTTTTTTCATTTAAATCAAGTATAATATCATTTCATAAGGTTCATTATGTTTAATATGTAAATAATTAATATATAAATACTGACTATGTAATTATTTTTGAACATGTAAGTCATAAACCATAGAATAAAATTATTCACACCCATGTTTGATTTTTTTGATCGAAAATATAAAATATTTCAATGATTAATTTTTCAATTTGTATGAATATTATTGAAATATTATAACATTCATGAGGATAAATGAGAGAGTGAATATTTATTGTTGGATCAATGTGTAAATCACTTTTAGGACACCACAAACCTCTATATTTCAATGGATTTATTGACCAATATTGGGGAGAAAAGAAAAAAATCTGTTTGATATATTTTACTATTTTATGTTATATTTTTATAATATAAAGAGATGAGAGTATATTTAAATATATTTAATTTTTATAAAGATTTATGGAAGATTTCATAATGGTGATCATTTTATAAATGGTTATAGAAGCTATTTGGTTTTCCAAGGTTTCCTTATAAACTAAAAATGGGACCCAAGTGGAAGCACAATGTTGGTTTGAGATTTGGATAAACTATTTGGTAGACTTGCCTCCTAAAAATTCAATAGACTATAATAATTTTCACTGTGTGGGAAAAAATCAAAATTCGATATCACTGGTTATTATGTAGTAGAATCTGCATGGTTGAGAATATTTTTTATAAACAATTTATACAAACCAATTGATTTAAATAATTATGTCTAATAATTTGATAATAATTCTCTATTTATCAATGTATCCCCTCATTCATCCTATAATTTATAGGTATATCATATGTCATGGATTATTTGGGTGGTTTTTTGTGATTTGGTTAAACACTAGATGGATAGAATCGAATCCTGGAATATTGGAATTAGGGAATCAATTGTAGGATTTTTGATTCTCTCCTCCATTTCTTTATCCTCATTGAATATTAAATATAAAATTAGATCACGAGATCAATATATAAATCAATGATGTATTTAATATAATGAAAATACATACTAGTGATCCATTATAGGGAATGTGAGGAGTGTCCAAAGCTATGAGGTCACCAAAATATTTCTCAGAACAATGTCGTTGGAGGCGGGTTCCATCTCTCCCACTCTACTCTATCTACCACATGACTGATTTAATTTTATAAAATATAATTTTTTTAAATTCAATTGTTTTGAAAATATTGTTTATAATGATACATGTTGTTTGGATTTGAAAATTTGTTGTCAAAATGATTCTAATGTACTATTTATAATAAATAAATTTTTTAATGTACAATGATTTTTTGGGATGTGAAAAATAAATCGATATAGCTTCATGTGTTCGTGATTATTATTAGGGGCTAGTTTAATTGGTCATTATGAAATTTTCTCTCGGTAGGGAACAGTATATTATACCTTGAGGTGATGTATTAGGTTAGGATGAATGTTTATCTATCAAGAGAAATGATTTTCCAAAGGACATGTTGGATAGAAATTCTCATTGGGTAATTGCAATAATGATTTAATTCATGGAATGGGAGGCCTTCATTGTGATTTTGTTACTATAACTACCATTTAATTATATATTATCTAGTATAAGTTTTATCATATACATGATTTTATATGTTATTATTATGTGATAACTGATTCATTTAATTTTCTTGATTTTTGGAAGGCAGGGTTTTTTTACAAGGTTATATAGTCATGTCATATATATAGAACTTGATGTATATGTAGATATTTTCTTAATGTTATATTGATAATGGTAATGTATTATAGTTTTATTGAGATGAATCATACGACTATAGACATGTCATATTGGTGATCAATATTAGATATTTCCTTTTAGTGTAGTTGTGGTGTTACCACATTGCTTCACTATAGTCTCTAAGATAATTAGTTTTTGTGGAATTACTAGTGTATCTTTTTAGGTTATGGCATATATCATGGTTTTATTATGTCAAAAATGTTTCGTTTTATTTAGTATCATTAATCAAATATATTTATCATTCTTTGATTCAAAATTTCTCATTTTTTATTTATATAATGAATAATCATCGACCTTGATTTGGTAATACCCATGGAATTTATTACATGACATTAATTTCCTAGGGATCTCACCTAAATTAACTATCACTCTTTTTATTATCTACCCAATGGTTCAGTTTATAATGTTACAATTTTATTTCAATTACATTGTTTAGTAAGTGAGGTGTGTAGTATTCCTATATTAATGTATAGTAAAATCATGAGTCATATTTGATATTTTGAAAAATATTGTATTTGTAGAAAACCTACTGGAAATTAAACTACCATGGATATTAAATTTTATGCTACATATATCATTGTTTTTTAAGTAAATGATATAACTAATTCAAGTAGTCACCTATTCTAAAATATAATTTCAATTGGTTCAATCTTACATTAATGAACCAATCCATATTCTTGATACTAGAGAGAATGTATTGAGGATCCAGGAAACATTATTTGTAAAGGTACATTGTAGAAATAATAAAATATAGGAATAAACTTGGTAAAAGGGGGATTTATTGAACAATAAATTCTATATTTTTTATAAGTTAATATCCACAATTTTTAGTGTGAAAATTTTAAACATGTATGTATTCAACACCCAATACAATTGGATATTTTTTATTTTTTATAAATTTATCATTCATACTATCATGGAAAACATTCAACCCCCAACATCAATTCCAATAAGTAAAAATTATATATTCAATAAACTATTATAATGAAATAATATTTTAATTTTATAAATAATTACTCCATTTTATGGGATGGATAGAAACTCTAAACATACATAGATGAAATAATACTAAATTGTATTTCAAGAATTTTCTACAAGAATGATGATTTTATGAAAAAATGTAATGAATAAATATTTATAACATCAATTCCCAAAAATAATCCTAGATTCGTTTTTTTACCATAAATATATCCTTGGATGGATTTTTGTGAAAAACTATTGATGTTACCAAAAGTATATTTAATGTTCATAAATGATTTTTTTTAATTTGATTATTCTTCCACCACCTTGAATTATTATTCCACAACGATAATATAATAACACATGTAATTCCAAAATAATGAGTTTTTATCAGGCTAATTCATTAACCTATATACATATCCTCATCCATCTAATGGAAAATTAAATCTTCTATTGTGTGTATATTAGACTACCACCTCACAAACTGGTGATATTGTCTTTAAATCACCACATCTCACAATGGTATATAATGAAAAATTAATATTTGTATATATATATAATATTTTTATTATATTTGTTTTTTCGGTTTTATAGTATGTCATATGACATCCTACAATCCATTATTTGGGGTTATGATAATATCGATTGTGTATACTGCAGACAACCAACTCGTGAAACGATGAGATTTTTTTCTCTAACACATTAAATGGGTTATAATAAATGATAAATTAGATTAATATATGTAATAAATATAAAATTAAATATATTATTTAATATTAATATATAATATACTTCCTTATCCAATCACTGATTAAAAAATTGGTATTTTCCATTAACGATAATCATAAGCTATCATCTCTATAAATAAATGCAATTCATTTCACATGTACAAAATTCATGAATTTTTTAAAATTTAATTTGATGAGTAAATATGAAATTTATAACCTCATTATAATTATTTAGATGATTTATTGACATCATATTCCAATGAATATATCATTCATGAGAAAAAAATCATGATAAAACAAGGAAATTAACACCTGAAATAATCTAAAAAACAAAATCATAATAATTAAATTATTGTATAATGTATTAATGGAATCATATACGATATTATAAATAACAAAAATTAAATATTATAATTTAAACATATTACTAAAAAATTATAAAATATATTAATTCACATTTAACTAAAATAAAGTGTATGTTATGCTATTTTATCTCAATTTACATTCTATTTTTACGTGTTTGTTATTGTGAAACTATTAAATTTTATATGTTTTATATATTACTACATTAATGTGTTTAATATCAATAATTAAATTTAAATTATGGATAATATTTATGTACATGTGTGTTCTTTAAATTTGTCATAATTTTAATGTCACCAATGATTTATGTAACTTTTTTAAAATCACACATTATTTTGGGATTGCTATTATTATTGTTGAATTAATCATTTAACAAAATAATAAACAAATAATATAATTTTCCAATTAATTAGAAATGTATGGAAATCATATAATTTATTCCAAATATTCATGCATTTTGATCATCAATCAATAAAACAAAATTTTAAGATAAAAACTTATTTTTTATCATAAAATCATATATATTCTCTATCCATCTCAATGGATTCAATGATTTCTACCAAAAAGTAATTTTATTTACTCCCGTGAATTCTTAAGAACATTTTAGGATATCATTGAATATTAATAATAGTTTATCAAAATAATTATACTCTTTTTAAAAAGTTAGGTCATTTAAAAATGTGATAATGAATTTTTTTAACATATATAGTTATATCAGAATTCACCAATGATGTCAAGAATTTAGGAATCGTAGAATTATATACCCATTTTTTTATCAAATAATAACTAATTATGAAATATTATGTTAACATATCAATTAAATTATAATAATCCTTAAAAATGAAATATTTTTTCTGCAAAATACTATATTATTGTTGAAATAATGTTCAACTATTAATTCCTGGTTAATTTTATGATTATTATGATTATATTAAGAAAATCACGTTTTTTCTGTCAATTTTTCATTAGCCACTAAATTTAAAATAAATATCCGTATTTTATATACCATGCATTTGATTATTTTTTATATAAAATTAAATTTTTACATAAAATGTTTTCCTTGACTTTTATTAAGTATACACGGTAAATATTGATAATTCAATATTATTTATCCAATATAGATATTTTATGCGGAGTTTTATGATTTAATAAAATTGATACATTTATATATGAGGAAGCCTGTGGACATGACATGATGGGTGGGGATTTAAATTATTTAGTCCCTCAATTCATTGAAAAGTCTCATGACACAAAATAGTTGGCCAAATTGAATGTGCTTTTACCCATATCTAGGAACTATCTTATAAAAAGTATTGGTAGTAGATATTTCAAGATTATAGAGATAAAGATGTAAAGTAATTAAGAATTTAATTCAATGATGATTCAGTTATAATTATTATCATTGATACTTTCTCATGAGGTTATCTATGGATTTATATCATTCCTAGTTTATTGAATAAATGACATGTCTGTTCAGTTATTTCTTATACCATATTTATTATTACTTATTGATTCGTTATATATTCCAATATTTGAAACGCATTGTTGAATATTTAAAAGTGCATATATTTTTATTTCTTTCCCAGATATATGATAATGATTATTTTGAATGACATTAAATTATAGTAATACTATATTTAGGTATTATATATTATAATAAACTTAATATAAGTATCATGTATCTAAATTGATCTCTAAGATATTTAAACAATTAATTCCTTATGTATTTTACACCTTGCATATATTCCCATGTAATTAACTAGACACTGTCTCTAGGTTACTTTAGTCATGGTAATTACACACCGTTGAAGACATCAATGAAAATGATTCCTCAAAGAGACTTTGAAATGTGGTTTTATAGATAGGGTTAGTATTTGTGGTTGCATACTCACAAATTGTTATTGACTGATATTATAGATTTTTGAACAGCTTCACCTTCACTCGATGTAGGGAATAATTATAAAATTTGGTAAATAACATATCATGATACCATTCTCATACAATGATAGGTATTTATAATCAATAATCATCATATACTGATATTGAAATGACATATATTGTAGTAAAAATCTGGAATGTGGAACATGGTGTAAATTTGATTCTTTAAGGAACAAGAATATTTCATATATTTAATTAATATATTTTGGTGACTCATAGAGATATATTTCACCAACTACTGATTGTATTTAGAGAATCTAAAAATCTATCATGATTTTAGAAGAATTAATACCTTTTATAGATCAACTTTATCATTTTCATGATGAATATGGGAATTCCCAACTAGACCCATCAAGTAACTATGTGATGACTGTGTGGTTCACTCTCATTGGTCCATTGCTTTTGTTTACAATTTAGTGATATTTTCAAAATCCTATATAAATTTTTGACATCCCTGATTTCATATATTATATTTGATCATCATATTTAGGGGATTTAATTACATGGAAATAATTAATAAACTAAGATAATAATTGTCGGATCGAATATATAGATGTATATGTATATTAGATGGAACAATACAAGAGTGGGGGGGTGAATTGTATGTTTAAAAACATTGTGTTTAAACAATTAATAAATTAGTTTAAATGAACTTAAACTAATACAATTCACAATAAAAACTAACAACCACAATTGTATTGAATATAAGTGTATGATATGATGCAATACTATAAGAAAAGTAAAAAAATTGTATTCAAGATGAATACAATAATCAAAGTAATACAATAGTGATGTATTCTACCATAATTCTTATAGAATCAATCGATACAATATGTAAAAGTATGAATGTAATTGAAGAAAGTACAAATGAATATGGAATGAAGAAAGGAAAACAATACAATTCCTTTTCATAAAACAAACAGCAGCAGAAATTGAAAAGTATTACAATTCTTTTTCCACAAAGAGAAGGGTTATCCTTTCACCTAGGATAAGAGGTATGTATTCCCATCATCATGGTAAGCCCTCGATACGATGATCAGTACGTCTATCTGCCTATCCCTGGTAGCCCTTGATATGTTGATCGGTTCGTCTGTCTGCTTATCCTCAGCAGCCCTCGATACGTTAAACAGTTATTCTCTCTGCCTATCACCAACATCCCTTGATTTTGTAGGGAATCAACACCTATGTCTTTCAATCAATTGAAATACCTCGATACGATGATCGGTCGCACAAAGCACAAACAAAGCACTTATAGGAATACAAAAACTAAGAACGAGTCATTTACATTTAGTAGTTTCCAGGCATTCGTACGAAGAAGGACAGAAGTCACAACATCTCTCTCTAGAACTTGATAGCACAAAAAGATCAGTCTAACACACACACATGCCTTCTTGACTTCGAATGAACTCTTATTTATAAGCCTCAGGTTCCAATGGTCACATTACCTCCAAAGTTTATATTTCACCGAAAAACTCGGACAAACATGGACACATGGCTTTATAACGGTCATATTGAAACAGAAAACATAACATCATATTGATTGGTTTATAACTAACTCCATGACGATGTTTTGGTTAAAAAAATAGATATATGAAGATAATAAACAAGAGTACGATTAATATGAAACATATTATTGACAAAGAACCAAAACATGCAAGTAATGAAAGCAAAGTATGAGTGATATAAGTATTACTGTGTATTGTTTTGAAATGATACATAGTGATTAAATTTATATGAATTATTAATATTAACAGAGTGAATACAATTTCTAGTCAGTAAAAAAATTATAGTCAGTACGATCAGCATGGTCAGTACAATCAGCATGGTCAGTACATTCAGCATGGTCAGTACGATCAGCATGGTCAGTACGATCATCATGGTCAATAAGATTAGCATGGTCAGTATGATCCTCATGGTTAGTACAATCAGCATGGTCATTACGATAATCATGGTCAGTATGCTCAGCATGCTTAGTACGATCACCATGGTCAGTACGATTATCATGGTCAGTACCATCATCATGGTCAGTACAATCATCACGGTCTTTATGGTGAACATGGTAAAAGACATTTCTGATTTCCAAAACAATATATAAAAGTAAAAAATAGAACTTTGGACTCAAAATTCCCCCTTTTTGGAAATCAAAAAACACAAAGTAAAAAACAAAAAGAAATACATATCTCCCCCTGAGTTATTGGAAACTCTTCTCAATATTAAATTGAATACAACTAACTCCCCCTTAGTTATGTACATTCCTAAGGATTCTATTCATAGATTTTCCTTTATTTATAAGTTTTTTCTTTAACACACTCTTTTATAAAACAATATCCCTCTTTGGGAAACATTCTCCCCCTTTGTGATTTACAAAAATAATGGGGTGAAATTTAGTTTCCTAAAAGAGTTAGAAAAGGAATGCATAACAAAAGGAGTAGTATAAATGTCATTACAATTACAAAGACAAAGGGTTCATGAGAAGAAAAAAATAGTCATTTATTTTCTATTTCCTTTTCCTTTGTTATCAATTCATGAATAAAAACTTTCATCTTTTTAATTTATTTCTTGTCTTTAGATATTGAATCACCCTGTGATCTGAGAAGCTCTTGTTTGTCGGCGAAAAGATGATCCTGATTCTTGATGGTCTCTTCCTGGACTCCGAATACTTCTTCAAGAGTATCAATTCAGTTTTGAAAATTCGTGTTATCTTGGGATAACACAGACTTTTTTCTTCAACAAAACTATTTCATCTTTGAAATATGAAACCATCGAGAATTCAGACTGAAAAGCATTCATTATCTCTTGAAATTCTTTCCCTAAAGGAATATCGGCTCCATGAGTTACCTGATTTAGTATTTCAATAGTTTCTTTGTCAATTTTATTGGACTCAATCGAAATATCATTTAATAATATCCTTATATCTTCATTTTATATCTCATGATCATTCATTGAAGTCTCTTTTTTATATAACCACTTTGTCATTATGTTTCCAGCATTTTTATGAGTGGCTGAACATTCAGATAAAACATTCAAATCGACTTCAACTGTCCAAAGTTTCTTTCTAAATTCTCTTACAGACCTAAACTTATTTCTCTGATTGTCAGTGATAAAATCAATTTTCTCTTCCAGCCTAGAGAAATAGGTAATAATCTTTTCAACCCATTATTAAAACATGACAAATGTAATCACTCATCTTCAGAGAGACTGTTTATTCTGAATCAGTATCTTTATCGTACGAATGTAGTTCATTTGATCGGCT
Source organism: Viscum album (assembly GCA_963277665.1). Classification (NCBI taxonomy): domain Eukaryota; kingdom Viridiplantae; phylum Streptophyta; class Magnoliopsida; order Santalales; family Viscaceae; genus Viscum; species Viscum album. The sequence goes on from OY728129.1 coordinate 9,041,196, forward strand.
TGAGTCAACAATTGGATGTTTTCCTTTTTCTTATTCATTCTCCTTTCTTTCATCTTCTAGTTTGGTAGTGATGATAATAATTTTTTCTGTCTGAGAGGATTGAGCACCTTTCTTTTCATGAGAATAGATTTAATCTGGAGTTTCAAAAGAGTGAGTCGTTGCTTGATCGGCACGAGGGGCTTGTTGAATACCTTCAATTTGTTTTTACAATGATTCTTATCTACTCATCTTCTAACATTGAAGGAATTCTAAAAGAAAATGTCCTTCCTCTTGTTAAACCTCATGTATTTCTTCTAACATCTATTTCCCTTTTTCTTTCTCGGGAAGACATTATACGATAGTATATTGATGTACTTCTTCCGTTAGTTGAGCACTAGAAATCTCAACCATTTTCTGGAATTTATATATATCAATGTCTTGACCTTTTCTTTTCAAAAAAAGTCTTCTTTTTCTTATCATCTTGAAGGGTTTCCTCTATCCTTATTCTTTTTGCAAAAGCTTCTCCTGGGTCAAGACTGAACATTGGTTCACCTTATTTTCTATGTTTTCTATCATTTCTCCACTTGTCCACAACCTACTTAATGTACTTCGGTTTCTTCATAGGCTTTGAACTGGTTTGTGGATCTTACTTTTGAGGAGCACCAACAGAAGGATTTCCCTTGATAGGCATATGTGCTGATTGATTCTGAGCCGAATCAGCATCTAAATCCATTACAAAACGATTTTATTTCTGATCAAAACAAACATTCAACTTTTTCAATGTACTCTTACTAATCCAGGATGGATTCATATCTGCCAAATTTCTTTTCAAATTAATATTAAAAAACATCATGCTCTCGAGAATGAACTTTGTAAGAATAGTGGGATACATAATCAAATGGGATTTGATTGCTCATGACTTGACATTCTTAATTGATTCAAAATCTTATCCCATGAGATTTACATTTCCCATAGTGTCATGATTGACATATGTCCGCCGACCATATGGTCAAGTTTCCCACCGACACTAGTTCCCTTTTTGAGATGTTTTGGGTCTTTTGTAATTTCTGAAAGTGGTTTGAATCAGAAACAAAATGGTTTTTGAAATAAAAAATTCTTTTTTGTAATGACATGTTTAATTTGTGTATTGTTTTAGAAGAAATGGTATGAATTATTCGTTTTTAAAAAAACTGATGTTGCTTTGTTTTGGCCTTGGTGTTCCGATGGGTGCTCACATGCATAGTGGTATGATGGAAATATGGAGGGATTTTTATTATGGTGAATGGATGCCCGGGGTGGCACGGATACATGCATGTGAGTGAGACTATGAATAATACAAATGTCGACGGTTAAACCAACCAAGTTTATTTTAAATTAACGATGTTTTCAAAGTGGAAATTATTGATGTTATGATAACTTTATTTCTTTTGTTTTGAACTTATCACCTATAAAGTGTTTCATTTTGAGGTTTTTATTCACTCATTAAGTTGGCCTTGATTGGGTTTTAGACTTTTCCTTATCCATTGGTTATTCCTTTGGAGCTTCGATTGGTGATCGTAGTGTGGTTGTTAAACCTATGGATTTTATGCTTGAGATTAGGAAGCTGGATCCACCTCTTTTTATGGTCAAGAAGAAACTTCCATAGTGGAGAAGTGGATGCAGAAGATTGAAAGGGAAATTAACCTTGCTATGTTTCCCGAGTCATTGAAGGTAAATTTTGCGACCTTCATGCTTAAAGGATCACCGTGGATGTAGTGGAAGTTAGTATCTCAGAACATGACTCGTCAAGAGCTTACTTGAGATTTTTTCAAGGCTTTGTTCATTCGTCGATATTTCTCTAAGGAAGAAAGGGTGATAATGGGGATGGTGATTTGTTATATGCATCAGGGCGACAGATCCGTGTTGGAATATTTCCATTGCTTTGTGGAGCTAGTACCTTATGATCCAGGGTATGCCACGAATGACCCCCATGAAGGCTTGACACTTCAAGGCAGGTCTCCGACCTGATCTACAGTCGAAGGTGTCAGTGTCCAACCTAACTTCTTTTGTCGATGTGGGGATACAAACATTTCATGTCGAATCCGCGGTGGAAGGAGTGCTCAAATTAGTTCTCCCTCTATCGATCCCTATGAGCAGTGGTGGGGATTCTATAAAGGAGATGAGTAAACATATGGAAGTGGATGGAGCAGGTTGTGGAATCAAGAGGCCTCTGGATCTTTCATCAACATCTTTACAGCGAGAGATTATTGTGTGTTATCATTGTGGCATGCAGGGTCACAATAAGTCGGCATGCCCAACTGCTCTGAAGCCCTACTAGGAAAGTGGACGCCTGGGTCACTTATGACCATTTAGTCAGGGTGTTGCTAGAAAGTGTCACAGAGAATGTTCTCAGAAGTGATGTGTTGTTAGTTTTTTGTTTAAAATTTCTTATGTATATTTCCTTCCAGTGTAAGGGACCTCTTATCGTGGCTGTTGTGTGGGTGTTGTTTTGGGTTTGAAATGTATGGGAATGTCGTGTGTCTTTTGATGAACTTCGGTTTTTAATGTCAGCGTGGTTTTAATTTAAAATTTGGTCCTTTCCTTTGTCAGATCAAAAGATGTAATTATCTTATTGGGATTGTTAGAACCTGACTGCGAGGCAGGATATGATTGATTCATCAGAGCTCCAACCAAAAGGCCTCAGAGTGAATCCAGCGCATAGTCAAGAACCCCTGGGAGAAATTTTAAGGGGTCTGGTTAAGGTTGTGCGTCTACTGTGTGGTGAGACCATTTTTCTATTGCTGTTCTGGTTTCTCTATCGTTGTAATTTTTTATCTAAAAGTGTGAGATGGACATATCCATTGGGTAATGTCGGTAATTGTGCCTTTTGGGATGCAACATTCTGATCAGTGACCTTGCGTAGGCCACCCATGTGAATTAGTTGCGACTCTGGTTTGTGTCCATCCCGAAGTGAGTGGTTGTGAGTGGTTTTATGTCATGGTTTCATTTATCCAATCCTTGGGCCCTCCCTCCCTAACCATGGGGTTAGGGTTTATAGTCTGTAAGGAGTTTTTTAAGCCCTTTCTCCTTTCGGAAAAGAGTGAGTTGTTTGGATGTTCTTGATGTGCTTCATATAGCTTGATTAAAACCTGGTTCTGGCCTAAGTTGGATTTCTAGTTGGTTTCTTATAAGTTGTTTCCTTATGTTGGGGAGACCCACCGTGAGTCTCTCTGAGTTTTCTCTTAAGTTTTTATCAAATGATAGTTGAGTTATTATGGTGGGGAGCCCAATCACTCCTCCCCTCCAAATGTAATTTACTTCGGAAATGAGGTTCAGTCCCGCTGGTAGTTGTTGTGATATACATCGGATAAGAAGTTGGATGATGTTGTGTGGAACCCACAGGTGTTGATTGATCGGCTGGATTGTGGGGTTGATTTCCGTGGGCAGAAAGCGTTATGGTGGGGAGAATTTCTGCACCCCGACCTTTGTGTTTATTTTATTTTATGATTTTTTGACTTTAAATTATTTTTCTGTGGTCTGAGGTAACTCCCAGACTAAATTTCTGATTATATGATAAAAAGTGCACATTTGGATTCAACATCGTTGGATGCATGGGTGGAGCGGGATGTCGCGTGGCTTTTCCCATGAAACTGTGTGGCCCTTTGGTTATTTTTATTATTATTAAAATGATATGAATTCATTTTTTTATTATCATTTTATTATTAGTGGTTTTTATTGTTATAATAATAATAATTATTATTATTAAATTTTGACAAAAATTTTTATTACATGAGTTTTATTAGTATTATTTTTATTAATAATGTTTATAATAATGATTATTATTATTATTAATATTAATAAATTTTTATTATTACAATTAGAATTATTGTGGTTTTTATGGAGGTTTATTTATAGATTAATGCTTTATTTATTTATTTATTCTTTTATATAATTTTTATTTTATTTTAATTTATGTATAATTATTTTTATTTATTCTTTTCTCTTTCCCCCTTACCCTAGAGTGGACCACTTTTTTTTCTCCTCTCACACTGCGGCCGCCACCTCTCCCATATATCCTTCTCTCTTGCTGCCCCACCTCACTGCCAGCGGATCCCCCTAATTTCTTTTTTTTCTCCCTTCTTAACATAGCATCACCTCCAGCACCCTCTATCCAGCATCCCTGCCTCTCCTGTCATAGTATTGGCCTCCCCCAACACATCACCTCCCTTAGGTGTGGCTCAAGGAGGACCCCCATCACCCCCTGTTCAATACGCATCCAGCACACCCTTCTTCTTCCCATCTTCGTAACCCCCCCTCGCCCTCTCTTTCTCTTGCACACAGTAGTGGAGCCACCCCCAGATGTGAAGAGTCTTGTACACCTCCTCTTTCGGCCGAGCACCACCACTAGCCAGTGGCGCAATCCGGTGCTCCACTTTGGTCCGACTCCCTACCACCTACTAACTCAGTGCACATTTTCCATTCTGCCCAACACCTATCAGCAGTGCCCTCTCCTACTCCCTCGCACTACAACCTGTTTAGCCCAGCACCCCGTAACCCTCCTGTCCGCTGTACTGCACCCTGCTTGGCCCACCCCTCCTTCACGTCGTGGCCAGCGCACTCCCCCTGAATGGTTTGTCTATTTTTTCACTTTTATTTTAAATTTTGTTGTTATTGTTATTATTATTATTAATATTATAATTTTTTTTTATTTTTATTCATATTATTTTTTCTATTATTATTACTCTTATTATTATTATTATTATTATTATTATTGTGTTATTATATTTATTATTCATATTATTATTTTTATTATTGTTATTATTATTGTTGTTGTTGTTGTTGTTGTTATTATTGCTATTATTATTATTATTATTATTATTCTTGCTTTCTCCATTGATTTGTTAGGGGGTTTTATCAACTTATGATTGTTTTTTGTAGGATTATTGTTTCAGAACCCGCGCGGAGCGATTCCGAGCTTACGTCATCTTCGCGCTTCAGTTTCGAGGTGATCGTTTCTCCTCGATGCTTGGATTCACCTGATCTTGTGTGTTTTTGTATGTGTTTGAGTCCTAGATGTTTTTTATGTTGGTCACTGGACTTTAACGCGCTTTTTCTAATGTGCGTTCATTACATCACATCGTGTATCTGAGGAAGGTTCCCATTGCACTGCTTCTAAAATTTATTTTACATTATTTCATGCTATTTGCGCACACAATTTGTTGAAATTAAATATTTTATTAATTCTAGTAAATGTGAAATTGTATTAGAGAATGGTTTTTTTATAATTACAGAGTGTAAGAAAGTGCTGTTTATTTTATACACGACACATGAAATATTCTCTTGACGAGCGTACACCCAAAAATAAAAGAATTACTGTTTGGATTTTAAAAATAATTCAAGGAATATATTGTAGAGTTCTGGTTTAATGATAAAATATTTCTTTTGAAGAATGACCAAGGACTTTGGTTCTTTTGAGAAATTTCCCGGTTGGCTATTAATGTTTTTTTGGAAAAAAATGGTTTGGTTTGGTTTTATAAAAATGTTGGCAGCCTGCAAAGTAGTGTTTTGGGGGGTTTCTTAAATGGTTTTAAACCGGGTTTGTATTATAAAGATTTTTTACTTTTTTTAGATTAGTTATTTTGAAATGTATTTAATTCTTGTTTGGAACTTTATGGAATGCGATGAAAATGTTTTGATAAAAACCCTCTAAGGACAACTCTCATGCCTTTATTGCAATTGATTGTTTGGGAGGCGGCGCTTAGAGGCTCTCAGGTACATGAGTAGTTAATGGAAAGAGGTTGTCCCATGGAGTGGCTCGTGGTGATTCCTGCTGTTCTACATATATAGATATATCTGATTGGATGCTCGGTTGGCATCAGTTGGCTCACCCCTGTTTCAAACACTTGATACATGGGAATCTGGCCTATTGATGGAATATTCTTAGAATGATTTCTACACTTGTAGGATATGGTACTGACCAGTGGCCCATAGTAGGTGGAAATATTGGGTTTATTACTATGGGATTTTCCCTCAACATTCCTGAGAGAGGATGTTCGAGCGTATTGTGTGTTTTGATTTCATCGTGACATGTCGATAAGGACAATTTCTCATGTATTGGTGTCTTATGGTTTATTCACGATCTCCAAGGTTCACCCAAGTCTATTCGGCTTTTTGTTTCTTGCAGTAGTGATAATGATTCTCATATGTATACCTACATTTCCATTGCTATGTGTTTTAGTTTTTGCATTTCTGGTGTATTGTTTTCCTTGGAAGTTGGTAAATTTCTTTTGATTAGGATTCTAAAAGTGGTTTTCAAATAAAAGTGTATAATCCTCTTTGTAAAAATTTGGAAAATATAAACATCACTTCCCTTTCCTAAAATTCCATTAGCATTAATGAAATGAACCCAATTATTTATGTGGTTAAGGGAAATGGTTCATAAATTGTTTTTTTAAAATACATAGAAAAACATACTTTTATAAAATTTAGTTAAAACTTGAAATGATGTTTCTATTATTTTAAAGGTAGTGCATTGGGAATAGATATCAGGCTAGAATACCAAGTTTTAATACTCACGCCTATAGTTCTTTTCTATTTTTAGTGTTTTTGCAGACTATAGCTTGAGTGCGCTCGCCTAGGGAGACACTTGATCGTTGAGTCGGAGAGCGACCCAAAAAGGTCGCACAGAGTTAGTCCAGACATCGTGTTTGGTCAGTTTTATTTTTCTTCTTTTCCATCATAGTCACTTTATTTTGTTTATTTATTATGCGCTGCTCTGAATTATTTATATTATTTTATTTATTTATATTGGTTTAAATAATTCCCACAGCCTCTGTTGATTCCCTGGATATTGTTGCCAGCCCGGGAGGATCGGGAATGCCTCTCGGGCCATGTTGTGGACCAGATCGGGTGACTGGTTCAGGGTCGACTCAGGTTGGTTCGTGACACGACATATGACTTCTTCCTGATCTGTGCAGTCTTCATCCACTTTTGGATGACCTGTATCTTCTTCATGGTAGATTGTACCATCTATGGTCCCACTGGTGATGACACCCCAGGGTCAGTTCAGATCAAGGGTGATCTGCAAGGTTGCCCGTATAACGCCTCAAAATTTATCATCCCAATTGAATATTGATATCTGTTGTTTTATGAAAACTACACCAATGGTAATTGGTCCTAACATATGCAACCGAATTTGAAGGCACATGCATGGACCATGTCCTCGAGGGTCTAAATCGTCTACTCAGTCTAGCCATATGTATGAGGATGGAAGGTCGTGCTCATACGAAGCTTTGTCCCGAAAGCATCCTACAACCCCTTCCATAATCGAGAAGTAGAAAATGTGTCACTATCAGAGAAAATAGATAAAGGTAATCCATGTATCCACACAATATCCTACACGTAGAGGTTTCTAAAGCTATCTATTGAACCCTGGTCTCTGATCGGTAGGAAGTGGGCTGACAAGGTGAGTCAGTCAACGATCACCCAAATCGAGTAATCACCCTTGGATTTACATGGATGTCCAGACACAAAGTCCATGGATATAACATCCCACATCATCCCTGGGACCTCTAATGGATGAACCAATCCAAATGGTACCTGGTTCTGTACCTTCACTTAATGACAATTGAGGCACTGAGAGACAAACTCTACAACTTCTTTCTTCATCCACGACCAATAGTGCTATAAGTGGAGATCTTGGTACATCTTCGCCACTCCTAGATGTACCGACAGATGGGTTGTGTGGAAATCTCTAAACACTTCCTCCCGAATTGATGTTGGCACCATAGTACATCCTTTGATGTGAATGATGTGCTCCCCACCTTCCGAAAATCCATTAGGTGCATGCCCAGATGATATCTGAGAATTTCATGTCTCGCAGTCACCGTCTTCACGTTGCGACTCCCTGACTCACTGAAGGAGTGGGGGTTTGACTATAAGAGAATAAAGGAAGTCTGATCCATATCATTCCATAAAGGATTTCAGTAAAGCAGCAAGCTGCTTTGTCTCATCGTCTAGAAGCTGTATACAAGACCTCCTACAAAGTGCATCTGCAACAACGTTCCCCTTCCCAGTAGTATAGAATATCTCTAAGTCATAGTCCTGGAGGAACTCAAGCCAAATTCATTGTCTCAGGTTTGGGTACTTCTGAGAGAAGATATACCTATGAATATTGTGATTAGAGTACATGGTAAAATTCTCTCCCATCAGATAATGTCGATACATATTCAAGGAGAATACCACTACTGCTAACTCCAGGTCATGGGTAGCATAGTTCATCTCATGTTGTCTTAGCTGCCACGAACCATACATGATCACTACTCACTCATGCATCAAGACACACCTGAGTCCAGTCCCTGATGCGTCATAGAAGACAACGTACCATACGCTTCCCTCTAGAATCCTCAAGATGGGGGCACTAGTCAAGTGTCTACCTCATATCCTAAATTCATTGATGTCATCTCTCCGACCACACAGAGGGTTTTTCCTTCCTTTTTAAGACTGGTAGTGGTGCTGAAACTCTGGAGAAATCTGGAACGAACCTCCAGTAGTACCCAACAAACCCTAAGAAACTCTGTAACTCTGTCACACTGCTGGTTGGTTCCCATGCAAGTACCACCTCAATATTCACTGAATCCTCTAAACCTCCAGCCTTGAGACGACGTGTACCCTGAAGTGAACTTCTCAGTTCCAAAACTGGAACATTGAGAACTTTCCATAATGTTGGTGCTCTCAGAGTGTGTTCAGTGATACTTGAAAATGGTAGGCATGATCCTCTTCAGTAGTCAAGTAGATCAAAATGTTGTCGATAAAGACTATGACATAGAGATCGAGGTATGTAGAGAAGATAATGTTCATAGGTCCCATTAACACTTCTGAAGCATTGGTTTTTCCAAATGGCATATACTATAACTCATAATGGTCATAGAGTCACCAGAAAACCTTTTTCTACACATCCTCATCTCGAACATTGAGCTGGCGATAGCCTTATCTGAGGTTTATCATCAAGAACCACTTTCCTCCCATCAACTGATCAAAGAGGTATGCAATATTCACGAGTGGTTACTTGTTCTTCAATGTCACCTGGATTAAGCAATGGTATTTGATATAAAGCTTCATGCTCCCATCCTTCTTCTAGGCGAATAGAATTGGGGATGCGTAGGGTGAAACACTGGGATAGACGAATCCCATTCCCTGCAAGTCCTCTAGCAGTATATGCAGCTCGTGAAGCTCCACGAGAGCCATCCAATACACTGGTGTAGGTGTCGGTGCTATCTCGGGGTACATGTCAATGTATAATTCCACCTCTCTATGATGAGGTAGTCCTGATACGTCATCAGGGAAAACATCCACCTACTGGTCCACCACTACAGGTTAAGTCAGATTCTCCACATCAACTGCTCCAAGGGTATGACAAGCCAACTGATGAGTGATTGGTTGTACCCTCCTCTGAGTAAGCCATTCCGGTGATGCAAAGGATCCCTTATCAACAGTGAAGGTAAACCTGGTCCCAATCATGAATATAGACTATAATTTGTGCCTAATACAGTCAATAAGATCATGGACTGTAGATGACCAGTCCATACCCATGATTACGTCACAAGGATTTGATGCCTCTACTAGGAGATCCCAGCCGATGATCTCGCCTCCTAGACTATGCTCACAATACTGACAGCAGTGCGTAATCGTCGACTATGCTCCCGTTAGAGTCTCTAGAAGTAAGGATCGAGCCAACGGCTCTATCAAAATCTCTGATATCCGAATGAGGGAAGTGGAAATGAATGAGTGAAAGACACTTGTTTCTATACGAAATGAAGCTATCCTGGATTAGTCATAGAACATACCTAGAATAACCATTGTATCCCATGATCGTTTGCCTCATCTGCCTTGAGATGAGCTCTTCCATGTCCACCTGCTCCCTACAGTTGGGGTGGACCTCCTGGTGGTGGTGGTGGTAACACCTTGTAACTTCATCCACCACCAACTGCATGACCAGCTCCACTTCTATGTCTGCTTGTGCCATGCGAATCACCTCGATCGAACCTCTGCCTCTACCTGGGAGGTCCCTCAATAGTCTGCTGATCATCCGAACGGTGGGTCGGACAGTCACAATCAATGTGACCCTGCTCGCCACATGTGAAACACTGCCTATTCCTCGAATGACTGGATCAAAGAGATCACAAAGAAAACTTTTCAAAATAGACACACAATCAGTGTTTTCGTGCACCGAGTAGGAAATGAGAACTCATGGTCCTAGTGTATGGATACATCATCTTTCAAACCAATATAGGACACCTTGAAATCAAACCACACTCACTTAACTTAATAGAATTCTTCAAAAAACGACCATAGTTCTAAGTTCTACGATATAACCGACTCCTCTGAAACCAATTTGTCATGACCTGTCCCCTAGGTCATATGTCATGACTACCCCAAGCTCGCCATCCATAGGCTAGGGGCAGGCGACTTACACCAAAGGCGTATATCCCAAAAATGGGATGGGATTTCCTTTAAACCTTCAAACCTCACACATGAGAGCACACCGCTGGATACAAAAAACAAATAAAAACTATAAAAAAGATAGTGCGGAAGAGCAAAGGGGTCGTAAATATAAGCCCAACTGTAAAGTACTAGTACAACTAAAGGGGAAAAACTGCTGGAAGGTGAAAAGAATCTTCTTGATCAATCCTTTAGGAAATACTACCTGAATGGTAGGTAAAGATATCATCAACATCACTCTATGTCCGTCTGTTTCCTCCTTGTACCGTCATGTTGTGTGGTCCAGCTTCAGGTACCATCTGGTCCTAGTACACTCAACGTCGGTTAGCGCTGTCCATCATCTGCATTCAACAAGACGAGGTGTGTGCATATCCTGTGAAGGGGTGAGTATAACAATAAATAGTAGGGACCATGAGACCCCCATGTTCTCTCAAAATCCACAACGGATAATCCAAAGAGTATGAAATAAACTGATAACCCCACTTAGGTTTATTCCCATACATATACATAAGTTATCAAGTAATATGTCTGAATCATGAGGATAAACCAAAAGTTACTGACTTATCTCACGTAGGTAAACAACACATGTACTATTTTAGAGATGATTAGATGTTACCACTAAATCATCTATTCTATTGAAAACACACATGATCGAGGAACAGAAATCAAAATTTTCGAACCGACACAGGATCCAGGATCATTCGTCAGTTCTGTCGAACCCACACGGGATACAGGAACAGTATTCAGAGCTGTCGAACCCACATAGGTTCCAAGAATAGTCTTCAGTGTTGTCATACCCACACATGATCCATCAACAGTAGTCGGAGCTGTCGAACCCACACAGGATCTAGGAACAATCGTCAGAGTGCAGCCATCCACAGGGTTCCGCACAATGAATGCTTGATTCATGGAGGGTCCTCTCATCAATCCAAGTGTCTATTCATCAAATACCATGAATTCCCATGGTGATGTATCCAAAATATCTTTCTTTCCAAAAGTAACCCAATGAGACAGACGACACATCAATCAGATGCATGGTCTAAAAGTAATTGACATTTTTGTTCCGACAGCCCGATCAGATTTAAATTTGATCTAACCCGGTCATACCCCAACATTGTCCAAACCATTAGCGGAATATACCTAATGAACCTTATCTTTCCATGGTTTGAATCATGGCAGAAAGTTCATCATTCATACGCTCGTAGCTCATGTTATAGGAAAACGAATGGAAACATGTCAAACGGGTCCAGGTCCTGTCCAACCCAGTGGGACAGCCTCCGCCCATCCCGAGTTTGGACTGGGGTCCTACCTGGCCCATGGGTGTGACATGACCGTGATGGAGGCTTGGCCTATGGGGGTGGCCTAGCCAGCATAGGGTCTGGCCGGCTCCTTGGGGTGGCCTGGCCAGTGCGAGGTCCAGCCCACGTGAGGTCTACAGCTAGCAGTCGTGGTGTCTGCCCTAGCCGCGTCTAGGGGGAGGCCGCACGCCTTGGATCCCGAATGGATTAGCTATTCTGGGGAGTCATATCAGCACCATGTTGTGTAGGTCCGCATCAAACGGGACCCAACGACGGGTCCCGCTCCTCTCGGTCGGTCGAGCGACCACCCAAATCTTGTGTGACGCGGTTGTGCCGTGCCTCCTCGGGCAACATGGCAGCTAGGGCCTTTGGTCCTTCTCGGGGCTGGCCTTCCTCTGACCGTCGCTGCACCACTGTGACCCCTATCTAATCCACTGTATGGAGAAATTGCACCCCACCTTCCTCGGCAATCCGGCGGCTCGAGCAGACGGTTTTCTTCGTGGCCGGGCTTGTGTCGGCCACCACGGCCCGTCGGCCACGAGCTACTCCTCCGAAGGAGCTGTTGCGCCTCCACCATCCACATGGTGAATTTTTTCAGATAATCCACCAGCGTACATTCCGCGTGTCACCGAACGAGTTTCAGGGGACCAATTGTCATTCAGGATGTAGTTGTGCACTCCTCGGGATGTCTCATTCCATCCACAACCATTTTTGATGAGTATCGCTCATCTCGGTATCATGCCACAGTTAGCATCAAAATCCACAGATAACAAGGAGGGGTCAGTCCATCTCTGTTCGGCCCGTACCCATTGGGTTATGGTGATAGCATGTGTCTTAGAATAATAATCCTCGACAGAAGACGAAGAACATTCAACAATTACAAAGATTGAACCCCTACCTTGAATTCGTTGACGTCGGGAAAGAAGATGAGGAAGTCAGGGATGGCGTCATTAGTGCTCTTCAAGGGCGGTTCTTCCTCCCTTGTTCGGGTTGAAGATAAAAGAAAAAGATGTCTGTTGTTGGTAGATGAAGCTTTCTTCATTCTTCGATGGTCATTCTTCGTTTGGAGGAGAATTCATCGATGGCGAGAATATGTTTCTCCGAGTTCTCTTCCAACCCCTATCCCAATAAAGGAATGGCCAATAAAAATTAAATTATGTTTTAATAATTTAATTCGAATTGCACCATTAATTCAAGAGGTGTTGGCATATTAAATTAAAAAAGGGGGTGGAACCATTAAAGCGGGAGAGTTTTTGAAGTTTAAGAAATGTGGTGGTACCCACCACAATAAATAAGAAGAGGAGTTTAGACATCGGGTGGGCCCCACCTCCATAACCTCCCATTGGAGGTTATGGTGCGGTGGCCCCCACCTCAATCCTCTTCATAGATTTTTTAACCAACTAATTAAAATAAATTTTACACAAACTTATTTTTATTTAATTCTTTCACAAATCCCCGAAAACTAACTTTTATTCTTGACCAAATGTCATCTAGGTTAAAGTATTTTAGAGAATACATGCGTTGTGAGTTCAACATTGCCCTCATATTTCAATTCCGAGCACCGATTCACAAGTTATAAAAACCCGCTCATACATTTACAGATTGTACTCAAACAAAACATCCGAAATTTATTCCGAGCACACCAAGCCTCGGAATCACGTGCTGTCATTTTTTGGGGACATGCAAAATTCACATGTATTTATTAAATGAATTTCCATAGAAATTCTGGGTCGTTACAAAAATAATAATGTTACTCATGCCTATGTACAATCTACCATCTACATGATCCTAATATTAATTAATTGTTGAAAACCATAATTCTGGATGGGTTTCATAATTTTAATTATGAATAATTATAATAAATATTTGATAATTACTATAATGTTGATGTATAAATGATTACAACATTATCTTTATTCAACCCACCTAATTGATTTTTCACATACAAACAGAATATTTCCTAAACATCCAAAATACATATTCAAATATATAATTGTTAATAACTTGATAATAATTTATATAAAGTATTATTAAACAAGAAAAGTGTTCAATGTAAATAATATAATTTAAAAAAAGGTTATTATTCATTTTGAAAAATAACAATCATGGGATGTCAGGATGTCGGTCAGGGTTATTCAATTATAATTTCTATTTTTGTGAGATACATGACATATTCACCACTTATTTTTATTGTGTGGTGTATATAATTCATATGAATGTAATTAATTATTATGGTAATTATAACGACCCACACTTTACATACATTGTTAATACTTCAAAATTGAAGCACACTTATTACAACATATGACAAAACCACAAAGGACCGTATAGGTATAGTGTCTTTAGAAACTGGGAAACATAAACAACTGGTTCATAAATCTTCTACAGTGTCTCCCATTTATTTCATCATATCTAGGATCCCTTTTAGCATATTCTACTTAATATCCATCTTCCTGACCTGGGGAAAAGAAAACATAAAAGGGTGAGCTCAAATGATCAGCAAGGGCAAATAAAGGAATTAAAAATCATATCATATCTTTTTGAAAATCAAAACCTGCAAAAGAAATCATACTATCTTAACATGGAATAAATCATAGAAGTGAAAATGAGATCCCCATAATCATAACATAAAACTTGAAACTTTGTGGCATGCACACATAATCATGGAAAATCATTTCTTGTTAGTCATGACTCATTGCCAAGACTATCTTAGTGGACAAAGTCCCTTTCTGAACCGAGTTCACTCCTCGTTTTTGTCCTGTATCACTGAACCGAAATAACCTTCCGTTCCAGCCATGTCTATCTCATGAGATATAAAGTCTTTACCCAATGCATTGGAGGGAGATATAGGTCCCACCCATCTTATAATGAATCCTTTCTTATGTGTGCCACATAATCATAAAACATACATCATCGCATAACACAAGTAACAAAAATGGGATTCTTGAAACATCATGACATCATAAATCAATTCATATAAGATAAAGGAGTTCATAAAAATAATTCCATCACAACATGATCAAATCAATGTTATAATAGGGATAAAAATATAACCCTTTATTATCTTAGATGGAAAATAATTTTGATAAAACACTTGAACTCCATTCTTGAGGAAAATATCCTTTCTTCTTCAAAAACATTTTCCTTTAATAACATGTCATACAACACTAAAACAAAAGAATTTGATTAAAAATAAACATGAAAACTTGTAAAGGAAGCTTCTTTGAAGTAATGTTTTAAAAATCCATTCATGCCATATAAGTTAAAAAAAACATTCTTCGTACTTTTGTCGGAAAAGTCAAAAAGTACCTCGTACGGAAAAACGACAAAAGATTCCTTTCATATTCTTTACTAAAAACTCACCTAAGGGTAAAATTGGATTTAAACAATTTCAAGTGGATGGAAAAAATATTACATATTGAGGGAACATGGATGTGGATGATAAAATACACCCCAGTAAATACTTACGAATAAACAATCTCGGATAAAAATGAGATTGTGATATTTCCCTTACCTTAGGTCCGATTTGCTTTGTTCGTGTCCGAAGCTCCTGTATAATGGTTTAAATAATTTTATTGACTTATTCCAGAATCATACATATTGATATGATATCATATATGGTCATATTATTAGCTTCTTGTTAGTAATATTTCATTGTTACTTGTTACTCGGGTCTTTATAACTTTTTGTTCTTATGCGTGTTTTGTCGAATAAATTCTTATTCTTATCTTTAGGTTATAGATAATTCATTTCCAGAATGTTATTAGTGTATTATATACCATATTAATTCATTCAATTTATTTATATAATCATTATGAAATGAAGATCATGTAGAACGAGTCACATCACATCATGGAGACGGTATTCCGTACGTACGCACGAGTGATGATATCGTTCCTATGAATGTGGAATTGTATTGGAGTATATATATATTATTTCAGTATCAATATAACTTCATAATAATCATATATAGTTACTCATTACACCATTATACCCATCCTTGTAAAGTGATGGTGGAAAATAGATTACACCACGGCGTGGAGACGGTATTCCGTACGTACGCACGCGCGGTGATTTCATTTTTCCGTAGGATGGATAGAAGATGAATTAGGGTTGTTTCATATTTATAATAACATATCAGTATGTAAGTAATACTGATGTTATTACTTTATCATGAAACAACTAAAGAAGAAGAAGTTGAAGAAGAAAGAAATTGAAAAGATCGGTAATGGATATTACCTCTTCTTTGGAACGCCTCTTTGAATCCTCCACTTAGGGAACTAAGATTGGTCTTTGAAGAAGACCAGGACCTCTAGGATTATTCTAGGGAAGTGGAGAGGAGAAAATGGCAGGGGTTGGCCGAGCTTGAGTGCTCAATTTGGTGTGAGGAGGAGGGGGAGGAGGTGCCCTTTTATAAGGGAGGAGAGGGGCACCTTAGGAATATCTCAAAATATTATTTTATATTAAAGTCAAAATTGGTTTATAATGGTTCCAAAGGGTCTTATTTCGAAGATAAAGTGAGGATGGGTCGAAATCCTATCAACCAATATGATTTAGACAAGTTTAGGGTATTATTTTAAACTTATCAATTATATTTAACTCTAAGTTAATTAATTTAACTTTTACCGTGTCTTTTTGTTTTCTTTCAATATATGGTTAATACACTTACTATAACATGCCAAACGAACCCCAAATTGTTTATTATTAATATATATATCCTTATCTAAGTCATTTGGCCGAACCTTAGATTTTTAGGAATAAAATAACAATTAATAATATAATATTTGATTTAAAAACTATTTTGTGTCAATTTTGACACTATTTGATATATGATTTTTGTGAAAGTCATAACAGAATTATATGTTCAAAACAAGTTGATTAAATCAACACTAATATATCATAGTAACCTAGAAAATTAGTTTAATTTATAAAAAGTCTCAAATTACATTTATTTTGGTGTTTATAACATCAATTATGTCAATATTTCATTAACAAGATAATTACTGCATCATCTTTGTGTCATAAATAAATTAAATTATTTGATGTCTAAAAATTACAAATAAAATACAATCATGTAGTATATCGTTTTATCTTTCTAATGAATATTTACAATCGAATTTATCTTATGTATAACCCCATATTAGAAATGATTTACTTATTAAACTTTGATTTTAACTATTTTAACCCTTCTTTAAATAAATTAATAATAAATGTCCTAATCTAATCCAAGTGGGCCTAAATGGTCATATTTTATTCCTAAGTTTGTTTTTGGTCGAATTACACTTGTCAAATAGAATTAGGACATGTGTCAGGGTAATATTAATATCATATTTACCCTTAGTTACCCTATTTACTATTAACCGCGGTAAAAAAAGTAAAAAGTTACTATTCACCAAAAAATTATTTTCATTTCATTGAACCACATTTTAGTCCTTGATATTAACCGTGTCTCTCGGATTTTCGAAATTCCATTCACAGAAGCGGTAAAATTAAGTTTTATGCAAAATTCAGTTTTTTAACCTACCACTTAGTGGTTTCACTATTCATCAAAAATTGAAAGTTTTCAGAAAAATACCAAAATTTCACCCTAGGCTAATTTCGATATTCTGAGTCCAAAAATGAAGTCCATTTTGAAAAATAAAATTTATAAAATTTCAAAAAGTGGTTATTACTATTCATAACGGCTAGTTTTAATAGCATATTGTTGTTTAGTGAAACTCGGTATTGCGTACGACGAAAGCTATCGAGGAAGGTCGCGATTGCGTGTAAAGCAATCCAAGCAAGTGTTGTGTAGAAAAAGATTCCTTTGATGATTTATATAACATAAAAGTCTCGTGTGTTACATTCTACCCCCCTTAAAAAGAATTTCGCCCTCGAAATTCATCACTTTGTAACAAACAGATGAGGATACTTCTCCCTCATCATATCCTCAAGCTCCCATGTAGCTTCTTCAAGTTGGTGGTTCCTCCATAAAACTTTTACCAAGCGAGTGGTCTTGTTTTGTAGGACTTTTTCGCTACGATCCAGAATCTCTATCGGCTGTTCTTCATAAGAAAGTTCTTGCTCCAGCGGTATAACTTCTGAGCTGAGTACATGTGAAGGATCTGGTATATACATTCTCAGGAGAGATAAATGGAACACATCGTGAACTTGAGAGCGATTCGGTGGAAGCGCCAATCGGTAAGCTACCTTCCCAACACGATCCAGTATTTCGAAAGGACCGATATATCTAGGGCTCAACTTCCCCTTCTTTCGAAATCTCATAACCCTCTTCCAGGGAGATATTCGTAAGAACACTTTATCACCCACTTCAAACTCTAGGTCTTTTCTTTGGTTGTCGGCATAACTTTTCTGTCGACTCTGAGCTGCTCTTATGTGTTGTTGAATAGATCTGACCTTTTCTGCCATTTCATCAACGAGATCAGGTCCTAACAGCTTTCTTTCCCCAACTTCATCCCAGCAAGTTGGAGTCCTGCATTTCTTTCCATAGAGAGCTTCATAAGGAGCCATCTGAATACTGGAGTGAAAGCTATTATTATAAGAAAATTCCACCAAAGGTAGGTGTTGATCCCAACCTCCTTTGAAATCCATAGAGCAAGCTCTCAACATATCTTCTAGGGTTTGAATTGTTCTCTCAGACTGACCGTCTGTCTGGGGATGATAAGAAGTGCTGAAACTCAACTCTGTATCCAGAGTATGCTGAAGACTTCGCCAGAACTTCGAGGTAAATCTCGGATCCCGATCAGATATAATAGAAAGTGGTACTCCATGCAATCTTACCACTTCCTTTACATATATCCTGGAAAGCTGATCTAGAGAGAAATCCTCTCTAATAGCAATGAAGTGTGCGGACTTTGTAAGACGATCAACTATGACCCAGATAGCCTTATTGCCTTTGGATGTTTTAGGAATTCCTGTGACAAAGTCCATAGTGATGTTTTCCCATTTCCATTCAGGTATGGGTAATGGTTGTAACATCCCCTTAGACTTCTGTCTCTCAGCTTTAACTTGTTGACAAACCATGCATCGAGAGACATATTCAGCAACATCTCTTTTCATGACATCCCACCAGAAGTACTCTTTCAGGTCCCTATACATCTTCGTGCTTCCAGGATGAATAGAGAATGATGAACTATGAGCCTCATCCAGCAGCTCATTCTTTAATTCGGGGATGGGAGGAACACAAACCCGATTCCTGAACATTATTATCCCATCACAATCAAGGTTGAATTCAGGAACATTTCTCACCTTCTTTTGTAACTCGACATCTTCTTTCTCTGCCTCTTTAATCTTCACATGTATAGATGGTTGAACATTCATTTGAGAAAGATAAGATTGTTTCCCTTCCATTATAATTCCAAGATCCATCCTTTGTAAATCCATAAATATTGGATCTTTTGTGATCCTCATCATGGATAAACTAGCATGGTCTTGTCGACTTAATGCATCTGCCACCTTGTTTGCTTTCCCAGGGTGGTAATGGATTGAGCAGTCATAATACTTAATCAGCTCCAACCATCTTCTTTGACGCATATTCAGCTCCTTTTGTGTGAAAATATACTTTAAACTTTTATGATCAGTATAAATATCACACATTTCACCATAAAGGTAATGCCTCCAAATCATTAATGCAAATATTACCGCAGCCAACTCCAAATCATGTGTTGGGTAATTTTGCTCATGGATTTTCAACTGTCGTGAGGCATAAGCTATCACCATATCATTTTCATAAGAACACACCACAATCCCTTCTTGGATGCATCACTGTAGATTACAAACCTTTCTCCACTACAAGGCAGTGTGAGCACAGGTGCACTGGATAACCTTCTTTTCAACTCCTTGAAATTCTCTTCACATTCCTCTGTCCAGACAAACTTAACTCCTTTCCGAGTCAACTTGGTGAGTGGATTAGATAATCGTGAAAAATCTTTTAAAAAACGTCGATAATATCCAGCCAAACCAAGAAAACTTCGGATCTCAGTTACTGTTGTTGGTCTTGACCATCTTTCGATAACCTATGTTTTTGCTGGATCCACAGATATCCCCTCTTTTGAAATTATGTGACCCAAAAATGCAACTTTTTGAATCCAAAATTCACACTTGGTAAATTTGGCATAAAGCTTCTCTTTTCTCAGGGTCTTCAATATAATTCTCAAGTGATCTTCATGCTCTTCCTTGCTCTTTGAATAGACAAGAATATCGTCTATAAAGACTACCACAAATTGATCAAGATAGTCTCTAAAGACTCTATTCATTAGATCCATGAAGATAGCAGGGGCATTAGTAAGACCAAATGGCATCACTATGAATTCATAGTGTCCATACCTTGTACGGAAAGCCGTCTTTGGTATATCCTCCCTTTTTACCCTTAATTGAGGATACCCTGAACGAAGATCAATCTTGGAAAAGTATTGAGCTCCGCGTAGTTGGTCAAATAAGTCATCAATGCGTGGGAGAGGATATTTGTTCTTGATAGTGATCTTGTTAAGTTCTCTATAATCAATGCAGAGTCTCATTGATCCATCTTTCTTCTTAACAAATAGAACATGTGCTCCCCAAGGTGACGCACTAGGGCGTATGAATCCCTTATCAAGATTCTCTTGGAGTTGCTTCTTCAATTCCTGCAACTCAATTGGGGCCATTCTATAAGGTGTATTTGAAATAGGCAAATCACCCGGTACAAGTTCTATTGAAAACTCAACTTCACGATTTGGTGGAAGACCCGACAATTCCTCCGGAAAGACATCATCAAACTCCCGTACAATGGGCATATTCTTAATCGCGAGTTTCTCACCAACTATTTGAGATAAATAACCTTCATTTAGTGGAATCAATACCCATAAGATGGAATAAATTTCCACTAGAAGGTTATATTCATCCTTGCATTGATAGACGATCATAGATTGATCTGGAATATGAAATGTGACTTCCCTTCTTTGGCAATTGATATGAGCTCCGTATAAAGAAAGCCAATCCATGCCAAGAATCACATCAAATTCCACTATAGGAAGGATGACAAGATTTGCAGGAAGCACTTTCCCACAAACTTCGATCGGAGAAGAATTATAAACTTTTGATGCGATTGATGTGCCATTAGGTGTTGTCACAGCTAACTCAACATCTAATTGTTGAGGTAATACGGTGATACCCTTAGAAAAGTCTTCAGAAATAAAAGAGTGGGTGGATCCAGAATCAAATAAAACATTTTCTACTTTAGAGTGGATGGTAAGTGTACCTTTCACCACATCGTTATCGTACTCCACATCGCTGATAGAAATTGCATGTGACTTTCCTTTGTCTTTAGCCTTAAGAGTTTGTTGACGTCGACCATCATCATCAACCCTTGGATTTGGGCATTGATTGGCATAATGCCCCATCTCCTTGCACTTGAAACATTGAAGTGTAGTAGGTTCATTCTGTGTATCCCTTCCTTTGGTTGCATCATTAGACATCTTCTTCCCATTATCATGGCATTAAAATTCCCGATGACCTTCCTTTCCACATTTAAAACATTTACTTGTCCCTTTAAGACAACTCCCTCGATGTTTCTTTCCACACATTGAGCATAAGGAAAAGCTCATCTTCTTTTCCGTGTGCTCATTAGATTTTTCTTTGAAATCCATCTTCCTCTTCTTATCAAACCCATGTGACTAATGGGTTACTCCAATCTACATCTCGACTTTGAGAGCACATCAAACGATTTCCTCATAGCTATTGAAATCCCTTATGGCTAACGCCCTTCGAAGACTTGGTTTTAAGCCACTAAAGAATCGATCGATCTTACTCTCAGGTTGGATAATAATACCAGAAGCGTACCTTGCAAGTCTTGTAAAATTTGCTTCATAGGTACCAATAGATTCATCATCTCTTTGCTTCAGTTCAAGAAACTCTTTCTCCATCTTTGTTCGGAGAATACGAGGGATGTACTTATTGAAAAATAAGTTCTTGAACTCGTCCCATTCCATAGACTCAATTTCATCCCTTTTCCTCGTATTCTTAACAAGATTCCACCATTGATCAGCATCTCCTTCCAAACGATACACTGCTAGGATGACTTTATCATGTTCAGAACATTGACGAACTGAAAATATCTTTTCAGTAGTACTAATCCATTGTCCAGCAACTAATGGATCAATAGACCCGCTGAAAGAAGGTGGACGCTGCCTCATGAAGGATTCAACAGAATGTTGCTCCCTCCTTTGCTCGTTTGGAAATCCTGCATGATTCATAGCTTGAGAAAGTTGTGTGAGCATGGCTACAATATTTTGCATTCCATCTCCCATATCGTTTGGTTGCTCAGGGGGACAATCATTGCATTGCCCATCGCATTCCGCATTAACACGGTTCCTTCGGGTTCCAGCCATGGACTAAAACCAAGAAGAATAGTGTGAGCAACACTAATTATAATAGGAAACCACATAATTCAAGAAAAAAAATTTCATGCTTATGGTCTTATCATAGGTTATTCAAGGCCATTTCTAAAACACTAAGATTGTGTTCTATGCTTAGACTTATCCTTAGGGTTCTTACTAAGGCTTGCACATCCTAGTTTCCAAAGGTTTACTATACCTTTCCTCTGATACCAACTATAACGACCCACACTTTACATACATTGTAAATACTTCAAAATTGAAGCACACTTATTACAACATATGAAAAAACCACAAAGGACCGTATAGGTATAGTGTCTTTAGAAACTGGGAAACATAAACAACTGGTTCATAAATCTTCTACAGTGTCTCCCATTTATTTCATCATATCTAGGAACCCTTTTAGCATATTCTACTTAATATCCATCTTCCTGACCTGGGGAAAAGAAAACATAAAAGGGTGAGCTCAAATTCTCAGCAAGGGCAAATAAAGGAAATAAAAATCATATCATATCTTTTTGAAAATCAAAACCTGCAAAAGAGATCATACTATCTTAACATGGAATAAATCATAGAAGTGAAAATGAGATCCCCATAATCATAATATAAAACTTGAAACTTTGTGGCATGCACACATAATCATGGAAAATCATTTCTTGTTAGTCATGACTCATTGGCAAGACTATCTTAGTGGACAAAGTCCCTTTCTGAACCGAGTTCACTCCTCGTTTCAGTCCTGTATCACTGAACCGAAATAACCTTCCGTTCCAGCCATGTCTATCTCATGAGATATAATGTCTTTACCCAATGAATTGGAGGGAGATATAGGTCCCACCCATCTTATAATTAATCCTTTCTTATGTGTGCCACATAATCATAAAACATACATCATCGCATAACACAAGTAACAAAAATGGGATTCTTGAAACATCATGACATCATAAATCAATTCATATAAGATAAAGGAATTCATAAAAATAATTCCATCACAACATGATCAAATCAATGTAATAATAGGGATAAAAATATAACCCTTTATTATCTTATATGGAAAATAATTTTGATAAAACACTTGAACTCCATTCTTGAGGATAATATCCTTTCTTCTTCAAAAACATTTTTCCTTTCATAACATGTCATACAACTTTAAAACAAAAGAAGTTGATTAAAAATAAACTTGAAAACTTGTAAAGGAAGCTTCTTTGAAGTAATGTTTTAAAAATCCATTCATGCCGTATAAGTTAAAAAAACATTCTTCATACTTTTGTCGGATAAGTCAAAAAGTACCTCGTATGGAAAAACGACAAAAGATTCCTTTCATATTCTTTACTAAAAACTCACCTAAGGGTAAAATTGGATTTAATCAATTGAAAGTGGATGGAAACAATATTACATATTGAAGGAACATGGATGTGGATGATAAAATACACCCCAGTAAATACTTACGAATAAACAATCTCGGAAAAAAATGAGATTGTGATATTTCCCTTACCTTAGGTCCGATTTGCTTTGTTCGTGTCCGAAGCTCCTGTATAATGGTTTAAATAATGTTATTGACTTATTCCAGAATCATACATATTGATATGATATCATATATGGTCATATTATTAGCTTCTTGTTAGTAATATTTCATTGTTACTTGTTACTCGGGTCTTTATAACTTTTTGTTCTTATGCGTGTTTTGTCGAATAAATTCTTATTCTTATCTTTAGGTTATAGATAATTCATTTCCAGAATGGTATTAGTGTAGTATATACCATATTCATTCATTAAATTCATTTATATAATCATTATGAAATGAAGATCATGTAGAACGAGTCGCATCACATCGTGGAGACGGTATTCCGTACGTACACACGAGTGATGATATCGTTCCTATGATCGTGGAATTGTATTGGAGTATATATATATTATTTCAGTATCAATATTACTTCATAATAATCATATATAGTTACTCATTACACCATTATACCCATCCTTGTAAAGTGATGGTGGAAAATAGATTACACCACGGCGTGGAGACGGTATTCCGTACGTACGCACGGGCGGTGATTCCATTTTTCCGTAGGATGGATAGAAGGTGAATTAGGGTTGTTTCATATTTATAATAACATATCAGTATGTAAGTAATACTGATGTTATTACTTTATCATGAAACAACTGAAGAAGAAGAAGTTGAAGAAGAAAGAAATTGAAAAGATCGGTAATGGATATTACCTCTTCTTTGGAACGCCTCTTTGAATCCTCCACTTAGGGAACTAAGATTGGTCTTTGAAGAAGACCAGGACCTCTAGGATTATTCTAGGGAAGTGGAGAGGAGAAAATGGCAGGGGTTGGACGAGATTGAGTGCTCAATTTGGTGTGAGGAGGAGGGGGAGGAGGTGCCCTTTTATAAGGGAGGATAGGGGCACCTTAGGAATATCTCAAAATATTATTTTATATTAAAGTCAAAATCTGTTTATAATGGTTCCAAAGGGTCTTATTTCGAAGATAAAGTGGGGATGTGTCGAAATCCTATCAAACAATAGGATTTAGACAAGTTTAGGGTATTATTTTAAACTTATCAATTAGATTTAACTCTAAGTTAATTAATTTAACTTTTACCGTGTCTTTTTGTTTTCTTTCATTATATGGTTAATACACTTACTATAACATGCCAAAAGAACCCCAAATTGTTTATTATTAATATATATATCCTTATCTAAGTCATTTGGCCGAACCTTAGATTTTTAGGAATAAAATAACAATTAATAATATAATATTTGATTTAAAAACTATTTTGTGTCAATTTTGACACTATTTGATATATGATTTTTGTGAAAGTCATAACAGAATTATATGTTCAAAACAAGTTGATTAAATCAACACTAATATATCATAGTAACCTAGAAAATTAGTTTAATTTATAAAAAGTCTCAAATTACATTTATTTTGGTGTTTATAACATCAATTATGTCAATATTTCATTAACAAGATAATTACTGCATCATCTTTGTGTCATAAATAAATTAAATTATTTAATGTCTAAAAATTACAAATAAACTACCATCATGTAGTATATCTTTTTAGCTTTCTAATGAATATTTACAATCGAATTTATCTTATGTATATCCCCATATTAGAAATGATTTACTTATTAAACTTTGATTTTAACTATTTTTACCCTTCATTAAATAAATTAATAATAAATGTCCTAATCTAATCCAAGTGGGCCTAAATGGTCATATTTTATTCCTAAGTTTGTTTTTGGTCGAATTACACTTGTCCAATAGAATTAGGACTTGTGTTAGGGTAATATTAATATCATATTTACCCTTAGTTACCCTATTTACTATTAACCGCGGTAAAAAAAGTAAAAAGTTACTATTCACCAAAAAATTATTTTCATTTCATTGAACCACATTTTAGTCCTTGATATTAACCGTGTCTCTCGGATTTTCGAAATTCCATTCACAGAAGTGGTAAAATTAAGTTTTATGCAAAATTCAGTTTTTTAACCTACCACTTAGTGGTTTCACTATTCATCAAAAATTGAAAGTTTTCAGAAAAATACCAAAATTTCACCCTAGGCTAATTTCGATATTCTGAGTCCAAAAATGAAGTCCATTTTGAAAAATAAAATTTATAAAATTTCAAAAAGTGGTTATTACTATTCATAACGGCTAGTTTTAATAGCATATTGTTGTTTAGTGAAACTCGGTATTGCGTACGACGAAAGCTATCGAGGAAGGTCGCGATTGCGTGTAAAGCAAGCCAAGCAAGTGTTGTGTAGAAAAAGATTCCTTTGATGATTTATATAACATAAAAGTCTCGGGTGTTACAGTAATAAAATTTATGTGGATTTAAAAAGCTATTTTATAATCTATTTTTTGGGGGGATTATATTTTCAATTTCACCTAAGCAGTGATAGATTTTTTTTTTAGTATCCAACATTTGAGATGTATGTTATAAGATATATTTATATAATTTTACAACCATTATAAATAGAACCTTTGATATATAATATCATGATTTTAATTAGTCTCAAGATATTTATATTTTTAAATTAATTTTTTCCCTTCATGGTGCTTCTAATTCGATGTTTACCACGTTGTAAGATTATGACATTAAAATCATATGGATTAGGTGGACTATTTTGGATTAAGTATCTAATGATTAAATAATATGGTATACATCAGAATAATTATCTTGAATTATATTTTACTCTTGTTATTCAGGTTAATTAATATAAAATAATATATTTTTCTACAATAGTACATATTTTTTTTAATAAAAAATTTCAAAAAATACTTCTATATTTCTCTCATTTTTCAGAAATTTATCTTCCAAAAAAATTTGTAAATTAATTTATTAAAAATATATTCTTTTTTAAAAATATTTATTGAATAATTTTTTTCCATAATTATTTTTAAACTATTTTTAAAGGAAACCTCTTGTTCTTTTCTTATCAGAGAACCATTCTAAGCATTTTAGACATGAAAAATGGAATTTTATTTACAAAATATATGAAATTACCCACTAATATGACCTTTATTTCATTAAACGATACATTAGAAGTATAAATTATTAATTTTGGTGAAATTATTTTGTTATTATTCCTAAAAATATTATTTTTAAAAGATTGTAATTTAAGAAAAGGATGTTCAAAGTGGTTATGCATTAAAATGTTAATTTCATATTTTTAAAGAAATAATCTTGCAGATTATTGTCATTAAAATTTTATTTATATTTAAATTAATAAAATTATACAAACATTGTTTTTACTTATCCTCTACTTGGTGTTTTTTGGTGTTGATACTATACACAGTATTTCCATGAATGTAATAATATTATTTCAAATATATTATTATGAATCCTATTTATCATCCATAATTTAGTAAAATTTTAGATGATTATTATGAAACATGTTTCTTTTCAATTGTATAATCATGTTTCCAAATGATTTTAATGGTTTTTTATTTTTAATTAAAAAATTTAGTTATAAATGTAAAATGTATTTTTTCGATGAGTTTTACGATTTATTTTATATGAACTATTTAATGTTGTGGTTGTAGAAATCATATTCTGTGGAGAATACCAAATAGTTCTAGATTATCTGATTGTTGCTTATATAATGGGTAGGGATATATAGTGATATGTTATCCCATTTTCTATATAAAATTGAACATTGCATATAGCCTCAGGTAATCCCATTAAATCTTATATGATAGGTGTTACCATAGCGTTCTCCAATGCATTGGGTAATTATTATAATGGATGAAATCCATATTGATATTCCAATTAAATTGTTTTTGAATTGGTTTATTTATATGATTCACCATGTTAATGAAAAAAATTAATTTCATTATATGGGTTTAAGATGTTTCATTTGAAAAATAATGATATCCCATGGCTCATGATTTTTGACTCTTATAAAAATATCTCTTATTGAATATTTAATTTATGTTTCAGGTTTCATGATCTAGGTATTCATGGGTATTAATATTACTATGTTATACTCTTTTAAAATGATTATGTTATCATACAATTATGATCTTTTTATGCCCAATAATGCCTTTAAATTTTTAATTCCTACATTTCTAGATAATTATAATTTGATTCCACCATAATAATTTTTACTTTCCCCAAAGAAATAATGAATTATGGAGAACAAATTATTTCTAGAACAAATCTCTTATGAATGATGATGATGACATTATATAAAACAAGAAATGATTCTTATATGAGAGTATTAATGATTTTATGACATTATTATTTTGTATTTAGTTGTTTTTCATTATTAAATAAAAATACAAACTGAAAATTTCATTGGGAATGTATGTGTTCAAATTTTTCCTCGTTATATTTTATAGTTTGGATGAATTGTTTTTGTCAAAGTTATTAACTTAAATTATATAAAAGTAATGTATATTATTTTGAAAGTAGATCTAGATATGGGGGTGTTGGGATGTTATTATTTGTATCAAACAATGGTTTAGATAAATTTGGATATTAAAATATTTTAATGTGAGGTTTTCTTAAGGGACGTGTATACCACCACATTACAGTAAGATTAAGGATAAACATAAGATCAATTTCATAGAAAATAGTTTAAGGATTTAAGTAAGGAGTTAGATTTAATATATATATGTAGAGGTTTAAATAGGTTGAAGTGTTTATAAAGATATGGTTTAATAGAAAATATGATTTTAATTTTCATAGAAATTATAGTTTTGTTATTAATAACTTTTAGGGTTTATATAATAATTGATTTTGAAAATACATTTTTTTATTTTATTAAAATACATTGGATTTAAAATAGATTTTTTGAATAACATTATAAAGTCAAATGAAATGAATATCCCTATACTTTGAGTCCAAAAATATGAATTTCACGAGATTAATGTTTTTATTAATTAACACTGATTTTTTAGTTTTCGATATTATTTGAGATATAGTTTTATGGAATTATTTTGACTAAAAATTTTCTATTAATATTACATTTTAAATATTTATGGATCATAAAATATTATATAAATGTTTTGAATTATCAAACCATGTGTTTCCCATTATGGTAGTGGTTAATGCTTAATGATAAAGAATATAACTTATTATTATCATGGGTTTTAAGTGGTGCATTAAATAGATTATTTTAGTTCTTATTGAATTAATAATTCATCTTGTATATACATCATTTTGATAAAAAGTAGATATTGTTGTGGAAATTTATTAATGGATTAAATTCTAGTAATCATGTAAGTATATATGAATACTCTCTTATCCTAGATGGTATGATAACCCATCAACATATGAAAAAGGATATTGAATTTTTTTTATCATTGATCCATTATCACTAATGATATCAATGACACGTTTCGTACAACTGTTTTATGTTTTTTTTTATTTTTAACTATCCCATTACCATTCAACTTATAATTATGGATGATCTTGGTCAACGTATATCCTAATCTTGGATTTATGTTTTTCCTCCATGAAAAAATATCCACATCCCCATAATTTATAATATTTTGAAACATGTAATTTGTTATTCTAGACTCCCCTTGTACAATACATTATCTATTTATTGATGATGTTATATCAACACTTTTTACAATATTGAGTTTAATTTTTTTTTTAACGTTCCTCATCTGATTGTCAAGACACATTTAAAATTCCAAGGACATAATTAATATAATTTGGGAAGATATAAAAACCTAATAATTTAAAATAATAAAATAACATTTTCATGATTACTGAAAATGAAACATGGGGTTTCTTATGCATTACATGAAATGATAAATTTATCTTATGTTACACTCAACCATGATATTTTTATGTTCGATAGCATATTCCATAAAGAACAGCAGACATAATTGTTTCATGATATATTTTTATCCTCACAATCTATCATTTAAAATAGAAAGTACGAATAGTATTAAATAGTTTATTTTATATATACACATGTCTTAATCCCTATAATTTATTTACAAATCTTTTGCAAATATTTAATCATTTTTTAGTAGACTGATTTTATTCTTTAAAAAATGTCTTCATCAAAAATAGTTTTTATTTATTTTAAAGAGGAAAACAATATAATTTTTTTTTTAAATTATATAATAATTTTATGATACAAATAACTTCATTTTTAAAATAATAATATCAAAATTTAAACAGGTTGAATTCCTGCCTTTTTAGAAAAATATTTATTTTTCTGACAATAATGATAAATATCAGTTTTTTGTCACAAATTATTTTCATTCCAAAATTATATGTAATTTAAATGTACAAATATGTATTAAATATTCATTAATTAATCCTATGTTATATATAATAAATTTAATTACTAATAAACATCTTTTTATAGGATTTTATTATCAATTTCTTTATTTTTCTAAAAAAGGGTTGTTTAAAAACAAATTACATTTCATAATCCATGTACATTTCTATTTATTAAAATAATCCCTAAAGGGTAATATTTAAAATTTAATTAACAAAATAAATATATTTAATTACTATTCTTGTTTCATTCAAAAATTATGATATTTTTTTATTTAAAATAGAATCACATATTTATAAAATAAATACTCAGCATGACATTTGGATTATCCTAACCCTCCCCAAATCACATAAAACTACTCCAAATAATCAGAGATTCCTTATTTTAGTAATACATCTTACATTTAAAAAAATCCGTGTAAAACTTATGAGTGTACCTAAATAAATGATAATCTTCTTTAATATGAGACAATATTTTTCTTCTTTCTCCACCTCCAAAATTTTTTATTATACCATTATTATATAATAAAAAATATATTTTTCATAAAATAATCTTATTTATGTAAAATTTATAACCTATAACAATAAGGACATCTATAAAATTGGTTACAAAATCCGCATTCTTGTGTTCCATATACTACCACATCATGAAATGATTTCATCTATTTTCTCATTACTATATCTCACAATTGGGAATAATTATGTATATAATTGTTATATTTGATATTCATAAAATTAATTATACCAACTATGTAATTATATCATATATATAATTTTTATCCTGTATATTAGTGATATGATAATGTCACTCATGTGTATCAGAGAATATGACATCACAAAGTGATGTGATTCATTTTTTACTGATATGTTACATAGAAGTTTATAAGTGTACTGATAAATTTATATTATATGAATAATATATTTAATATATAATTGATTTTTTTATCATTTAATATAATATATCAATTTTTAATTTTATCATTGAAAATTGATGATGTTATTCATGACGTGCACACTACAACCTCATACAAGCGATGTGATTCATTTTTTATAACAATATATCATGATAATGATATATATAAGTATATCATATTAAGATACTCAATATTTATGATATAGTGAAAACTATTTATATATAAAATATTACTCACATTAGTTTTATAATGTTCAGTTATTAAAATGGAAAATGAGACTCATGCAAATGTATGGTGTATCAAATCCATAGTTATACCATTAGTTCTTTTTGCATTACCAACAATCATGATGGTTTTATAAAGATTAATTTTTATATAAATATGGTAATTAATTAACTCTTATTATTCTTCATATTTTTAAATAATAACCACAATTACCATAGTCATCCCACCTTTGTCTTTTCAGACACCGAAGAATAATATGGGCAGAATAAAATATTTAATCATAATCTGGTAAGTAATTGTGTAATTTTTTATGATAAATGAAATAAAATGAGATTATCATGTAAAAATATCTAATGAAATTAAATATTAAACATAATTTAATTATTAAGGAAGATACAAAACAATAGTGACAATTCAGACTAATGGTAAGAGTTATCATTATCTCATATTCATTGCAATATGAGTTAAAAAATATTAAATAATGGTTTTTTTGTGTGGTGTATATACTAAATATGAATATAAATCATGTTTCATAACATCAAATTTATAGTTAATTACATATCTATTTATGTATTTCCCTTTCATGGGGTTTACTATTTCAATGTTACCTATATGTTAATGGATTATTTTATCACTTTTCATTCTTTGAGATATTTTTAATGATATAATCATATCATAATATATGATGTGTATAAATATAAAATTTTACATTTAATATAATTAATTTATATATTAAAATATTATTTTAGTTAAAATATAATGTAATACATTAAAGAGTTATACGGTTATTGGTTAATAAATTTACAAGTGTTTAATATTATTATCTAATCGATTGTCAATATTGTTTATGATTATGCCTCCAATGTTTAAATTTTATAGTCTAGCTCTCAATAATTTTCATAAACTCTCTTATCCCTTAGTTATTTATTTAGTTTTCAGGATCTTGTACCATTTTTTCATTATTTGGTACTATTAATTCATGATAATGTGTTTTAAAATAATTCAACAAAATTACCTCATTAGTTGGAAATAATATTTATTCCAATAACATGAATCAAAAAAAATTATTTAAAATTTTTTCCATTTGAAAGTGATTTAATAAATATATTTTTTTTACATTTTTTCATTTTTTTTCAAATTTTAACAGAGGAATCGCATTTTTGTTTTTCTATAAAATAACATTTCAAACCTTTTTACATTAAAAATTGTATGTTATTTACAACATGTACGTAATTTATAGATGACATGAGCATCCATAATTTTAATCTTTTGATTCATGTTTACATGGTTATTTTTAATGATATACTTGTCTTACAATTATTTAAATTCCTTTTTTTCATAAATTAAATTATAATAAATGTAATTTCAAAATGGAATATTTTTTAAAGAGTGGTGATAAAAATGAAAAGAAATTTTGCCACAAGATTTTATTGATGATATCTTATTTTATTCCCATTAAAAAATTCAAATACCCTATTGACACTTCTCATATAATATGGATTTTGTTTGTTTGACAACATCCTCAATATTTCATTAGATGGAATTATATTGTTTTCATTAGATTGTTATTAAACACATTTCTCTTCTATAATTTAATCATGTTTCAATTAGATTATTATGAGACATACATCTTTTGTATATTTTAGTGATTATTTCAAGAAATTTTCATGGAACATGATTATTTATGCAATTTAATCTACTGAGAAATTGAAAAATAATTGTTTCTATCTGTTTTATGATGAATGGTCAGTTTAATTTATTTATATTTTTTTTATTTGACATAATATATGGGGGTATAATATTAAGTGAACCTATTATAGCATAAAAGATGTGGAGAATCTGATAACCCGCAATGATTTTATTTTTAATTATACAATATAGCGTCATTGGAAACATCAAATGAGTATGTTATAGTTTATACAATGGGTATACCTATATTTCACACCATTATATTGTGAAATGATTATATTCAATGTCATCCATATGGTTACTCAAATTAAATAATTTTAGTAATTTTTTATTAATAATATTAGTAATGATATTAGAATGTGTTTAATATGGAATATATGGGTTTTCGATATTTCATTTAATCGTGATTAAAATCACATGGTTCAAGATTATTAATTTAGATGACTATTTACATTTATAAATCATACTTATATGCTTTATTGTTTTATGATCAAATTATTAATGGGTTTAACTATTTAAATTTTATATATAGGTAATTTCATTATATCATCCTACCATTATATTAATCTTTTGATCACTAATGATATTTATTTTTAATGATTATGTTTTTACATAATAAACATTCAACCTCACCAATATAATTTAACTTTACAGCATGTTATATAGTATGAGTCTTAATGAATTATTTCTAGAAAGTATTCTATATGGATAATGATGATGAGTGAATGTGAAATATGCAAAATTTGGGTTAAGCGGTAAATTTTTTCATTTGAGGACTCTGGTATTGTTTTTTGGTTTTTTCCTAATTATCTAAAATGATAAAATTAAATGATATTAGAGAATTTTTTTGATCCCAAACAAAGTTTTAATGAAAATTTTTATTGATGAAAAATTTTGGGTAATAATTATTGGCATTAAATATGAAAATATAATTTTTATGATTTTTGCACTAGAATCAATAGTGAAGGATCCAGGATGTTATAATGTTAGATTCAAATATACTAAAAATTTGGTAAATTTAAATTAAAAAATTTAATAAAATGAAATTTATATTTACCTAATTTATAATATATCACTATTCATTTACAAAAAATATTTTATCAATGATCAAAAACATTACTCGTAAGATTATTTTAATATTCAAATTTCAAAAATTGAAATTTATTTTTTGTAAATAAAATAATAAAATAATAAAATAATATTATTAAATTTAATAATTAATAGAAATTATTTAAATAAAATTATTTAAATCATCAAAAATAGTATTATTTTTTATAATGAAGACAATTATGTAATTCATATTAGTCAACATGAATTTTATTAATTCATTAATTACTGAGGGTGTTAAAATTTTTAATATGAATGTTGTATTCTAGTTCTATTAAAATATAATTTTCACTCACTATAATTTAATATATGTTGTTACATTCATCCATCGATAAAATATTTAACAATATATATTTTCTTAGATAGTAAATTAAAATATTATTGTTGGTTATTCTAAAAATTCATCCAGTTCCAACACTAAATCATCCATTTTATGATTTCTAAAAAGTATTTATACTAGTCGAGTAAATAGATTATTCAATTATTTTAATTTTGATATAATAACCATGTTTTGATATTTTACAATAATATTGATATTGGATTGATTCTATTTATGCATATTTTTTCAAATATTGTGGGTGAATCACATAATTCATTAAAAAAGATATATAAACAAATTATGTAATTTAGAAACGATTTATGGAAATTATAGATTGTATGCCAAATATAAAATTATTTATAGGATTATATATGATCTAATGTACTAGGGGTCAGTTTCCCATTCTTATTGAACCTTATAACAGTCTTATATAGAGATTCATTCACCAAAATGATCTTCCTCATCAAATTCCAAATCCCTCCCTTCATTATTTCTATAAAGTTGGTTCCGACATTGATGTAATTTATTATCTTTTCAATATGCCTTTAAATTTGACATTGTATCCTCAACAATTTATACATTACTATCTTTTTTCACCAAAATCATCCCAAAAAGTTTATGGACAACATCTTGTGTCATATAGTGATTTATATAGAACCATTTGATTTATTTAATAGAAATTATTATTAATGAAAAAATATAAAAATGAAAAATAAAGATTCCATTTAACATACAAGTCTATTAATCCTTGAATCAACATAAATATTGATTCTCCAATTATCTTTTTGGGATATTAATAATTTTTATGGTGATTAGTTGTTCTCAAATAATGATTAGTATTTCTAGTGTTTCGATGACATTATTAGGATATTTATAAAATTTTCGATCATGACTAGACACAAATGGAGAAGTTTCTCAATTATGTCTTAAAATAACATTAATATATATGTATATATGTCTATGTGTTAGGTGTTCAAGTGGTAAATACTCTCTTATAGAATATATATATATATTTAGAAAGGATATAAATAAAAAACATCTTTCATAATTCATTATTATATTCTTTTATAATCCAGTGACAAATTGTATAATTGTTTTATAAATTTTCCCTAAATGAATACGTAGATTTTTCAGGACTCATATATTATTATATATCATAATATCGCTTGTTAAAAAATCATTCTATATAATATATAATTTACCACTTAATATTATAACAGAATTATATTCCCCACAAATTCTAAAACATGATGGTGAATCAAAGGATTATAGTTATTATTGATCTATGTACATAATTTATAAAATACCAATTTAATCTTAAGTATAGATTTAAAACATGTCATCTTTTCAAATTCCAAAATTATTTCTTTAGAGATAATGAATTCCCATTTTCTATCTTTCACATATTTTATTTTCTTCTGAAAAATATCATTATCCCACTAAAAAATTATCTCATAAATAAATGATGATATTGAAAAAAATTTAAAAAAGGGTGATATATCCAATTTCGTAATAATTAACATATGGCCCCTTTAAATAACCATTTTTAAGGACTCCATGACCATTCATATTTAATGAATCAATGATGTAATTATCCTTCCCCATGTAGTAATATATAGAAAAATACTAAATTGTGAGTCATAAGTAGTGTGATATTTTACTCATTTTGATACATTTCTGTGACATGATGTATTAAAAAAATCTTTTGAACAATGTAAATTTAATATTTTTTAAAATAGAGATAATGTATTTATACCATCAAATAATATATTGTGACCACCATCTGAAGAGAATTAGTTTGATAGTTCTAAGAATGAATATTTAACTTCAGTGTTTCATGAGAAATAATATTATTTGTAACTTCCATAGATTTAAAAATAATAACATTATGTTAGAAATATTATACAACACCGAACACCGAGGTTAAATGGCCCATGAATTTTATTATTTACATATTATAATTATGACATGGAAGTTTAATTGGGGGGTATGAATTAAATTAACCAAATAGTATATATATATAAATATATGGGTATTAATAAATGAAAATATATGGGAAAATGTTTTTTAAATTGTCACTCAAATTTTTAGTTATGTCATTTAATGCTTCAAAACACATTTTCATCGTAACCATTTTTATTTTTTATTTTAGGTTTTTTATTTATCAATAATTATTACAAATTTAAAAAATGTCATTTTATACAAATAATAACATTATTTAAATATCATTTTCACTAGTATTTTATTGTATTTTTGTGGGATTTTTCTTAAAAGTGAAATTATTAAGTGAATTGTAAAAATTACCAGTTCTTCAAAAACACTGATTTCATTTTAATATATTATTTTATATAAAAGTAATATTTCTCCCTGAATTATACTTTAATGTAATAAAATTATTATTTTGTACTATTTAATATAATTTATTTATTTTTAATCATCTTTATAACTTAATTTGGTTTATTATTATTTGTTGATGTAAAAAAAAATTCTCCCAAAAATATTTTTCAAATGAATTATATTAATTATTTAAAATAATTAAAATAACCATTAATACGAAATTATTAAACTTAAATTTATATATTATAAGAGTTAATATATTAATTAAAACTAATAATAATGTTATTATCACTAGATATATAGATTATTTAATATCATCTTATGTATGAAAAATTCATTTGTTGATGTAAAATTTTCTAACTAATTCAAATGAATATTCTAAAAGTATGTTTTTTCACTAATGTGAAATTTTTTAATAAAATGTATTTCATATCTAGAATAATACTAATATAAATTATAAAAATACTCAACTTATTTTTTATTCAATCTAATTAGTAATGATTCTAATATTTATTTAATTATTTTAATGAAAAAATTGGGATATGTGTGTTACATGCTTTTATGTTAAAATTATTTTCCCCCAAAATAATTTTTTTTATAAATAAGATTATATATTAATGATAAGGGGGAAAAGTATCTAATGAGGATGAATTTATTAAGGGATTAATTGATAAATTCCCTACATTACAAACTAATTACTATGGTGAAAAATTAAATAGTACATGTAATTAAAAATTGATGATAATGAATATAATGTTTAAAACATTTTTGGTATATTGGTGTTGTGTTGTAACACAATCTTAACTTATATATACTCCATTATTTATCAAATTTGAGGCACTTGGGGTGATATTGAAATACATTATTTCATATTTTTCGTATTTAGAGTAATTCCATTCCTCCTTACATTTAAAAAGAATCTAATACCACTCATTGATTTGCTCAAATAAATTATTTTTTATTGAAAAAAACATGATAAGATATGTCAAAATTATCCATATATACATTATATATTTTTTTCTTCCTAAAATACCATCACTATGGTTCTTAATAAGAGATCCAAAGGAGGTTATTCTAATCAAAAGTAATTATCTTCAGTGAGTGCCTTTATATTATTTATTTTCAATACTATTTAAATAATTTATAAAAAATTAAAATACAATAACAGAAGTATATACCTTAGATATAGATTTATTATATGTATGATATAATATTTACCCATATCTTCATAAATAATATTTCAAAAAAATCGATCAGTCAGGTGTATGGTGGATTATTCCCTCATGACTCGATATACATTTTTTCTCCATCATCAAATCACATGTATTTTTATAATGATTTAAATAATTAATATATATGATAAGTTTGAAGTGATATAAAATTTTTACTATTAATATACCTAACACTTCCATAACCATTCACCTAGTAATGGTGTGATATCATCCCTCTTGCGTGTTTATAGCATACCAGCTACATGAAGTGATGCAGATCTTTTCCCATATTCAAATTTCAATAATGATTCTAATATATATCAAATGAGTAAATAATATATTCATAAAACTAAAACAATTATAAATATTATATATAAATATCCTATGCTAAATGACTAGATCATTCTTTATGGGAACTACAAGAGAAATTCATGTAGTTTATACATAAAATTATGGAAATAATGTAATATTATTAAGGAATGGGTGAAAAAATATTATAAGAATATGATATATGAAATTATAAATCTTAATGTGGGTCTTCCATAAATTTATAATATGATTTCGACATTTATACTAGATGATAATTTAGGTTCCAAAAAAAGGAATTGTGATGTATGTGATGTTTCCTCATTTTACATCCATTGATGCATATTTTTATATTATATACAAAATTTATTTAATTTCATTAATATCCATACCAATTTTATTTAAATATAATTAATATTTCATAATTTATGGGATTTTATTATTAAGTTTTAAATACTTAATCCAAGGGGTTTTGACACGAAAGTTACCGAGAGGTAAAGAATTTCATAACTATATTTATTTTTCATTAGGTCATATTGCATATTCATTATATTTGATATTATAATAGTTTTTTTGTACCCACTGTTTCTAATATTATGTTTTAATTAAAAAAATCTGTGTAATATTATTTTTTAAAATATAATCAGTTTATGGATTTATTTTCTCTTCAACTATCTGATTTGTGTCTGAATTTTTTCCTCAAATTCCTTTCATTGAATATATTATAATGTTATGAAATTAATTAATATTATATTTTATATAAAATGCCTATTTTAAATGTAATATCATTATTTATTCATATATCATTGTATTACTTATTTTAATATTAACTTCTCCATCTAAATGGACTTTTCATGATTTTTAACACGTAGTAATGAATTTCATGACACAATCTCTATTAATTAGTTTATATTAATTATTAATCATATTTTATATTCTATAATTATTTTTCTGATTAAGTTTAATTAATTTATGTGGTATTTATTGTTTTTTATAGTTAGTTTTATTTTAAACAAATAATCACTTCTAGGATTAATTCTCACAGTAATGATATAATTTATTCAGATAATTTGTCTCAATTTCTTCATAATTGAGACATATTTTGTATTATATTCCTATTAAATTTTAATAGTTGTATTAAATTAAACAATTATATATTATATTATGATTATTATTTTATTAAGTTTTTGGAATATTTGATTTAGTATGATTCATGGTGATTAATATTCCAATGATACAAAAAATGTAATGTTTTTTTACTTCACGATCAAATTAATCAAAATCATTTATGTTTAAATTACCATTGAATTATATTGTTTTATCATTTCTTAATTAAAACTACTAATTTTAATATACAATTTTTAATCATGATGTTTTTAGGATTGATTACTATTTTCAACTCATTGGAACATTAAATTATTTACGAAATATTCTCATGAAAATAACAAATTATTTCTATCATCACTCATGATTAAATAATTACTCATATAAATATTTTATAAAAAATTATAAATTTTTTCAATAATCAATTTAGATATCTTAAATATATTTATGAAATGATTTTTTATTATCATCTTTGATTATTTATATATAATAAAATCATTGGCCATATATTATTATTTGTATCCAATTGGAAAGATGTTGTAGACATATAGTCCTTATTTAATCATTAGATGATTTATGATCATTTGGACACTTTAATTTAATGAAATTATTTTTCGTGGTTAATTTTGTCCTTTTTATCATTCTCTTGAATCGTTGACATACATATAATCGTTGAACAATAAATTTCCCATATATAGCTATTTTTTCACATTTAATATGATTATTTTATAAACCATATTTTATTTCTATATATGATTTTTACATTGATATTTATTAAATTTATTAAGTAGGTATTGATAATCTTATTACATTAATAAAAAATGATATTTATTGATATGTTATATTGTCAATGAATTAAATTGATCATTTAAAATATTATGAAATTGGTTGAAATGAATTGTTGGGTGGGGACCAGAATTTTATATCCCCACAATGTATCGATAGTCTCATTATAAGAATAAATTGGAAACATTATTTAAATAGGTTTTGTGTGTTCCCATAAATTTATTACATTTACTCAAATAATTTAATCGAGGAATAAATATCATGATTTTAGAGACCATGATTTCTAATATTGTACATATACATCGTTTTGAATTCAGTTATTATTACCCATGAGATTATTTTCATTAATATTATCCAAAGATTAAATTTACAACTTCATGTTGATTATATAATATTTTTTATTTTATATTACATGTTATATTGAATATTCCTTTTCTAATCATGAATATAATATTTTTTACAAAATAGAATGTATAATCAGTTCATTTCCTTCCCATATTCATTATTAAAAAGTAAATCTCATATATATGGTACTGATTATATGTTATTTGTTTTCAGATATTTTTGTTTCCATATTTATTATTCTGTATAAATTTATGATATCCTACACTATAAATAACATTGAATAAAAAATTTATAACAATTATATTTTGTTTTTCTTCCCTATTATGTGACGAAGAAATTATTCAATGTGTTTTATGATGAGGAATTAATACATCAAAATGTATTATTTCATATTTTAATATATATTATGAGACTCAATAATGAGTCTAGTTTACTAAAAGAATTAAAATATTTCTTTCTTTTGCGATGTGATTTAATGTATCATATTCCAATGTAATCACATAACTGCCAAATTTGGGATACTAGGTTCAAGAAAATTATATTATCAATCTTCATTTGGCCACAAATACATACCTTTTATGATTAATCACAATAAATAAAAAAATATATCATGACTAATGTTATATTCAATATTTTAATATTGACAAACAAAAAATTAAATTACTAAAATTATTTTTCACAATACATTTCCTATAAGAACGTAATACCTTTTTGTGTAATATTTTTAAAAATGAAATTCAATATCAATTTTTTTTGAATTAATCACTATTAGTAACCTAAAAATAGTGATTATACATATATTTTTTATGTTAATTGATGTATGTAATTATTTTTCATATTTTTTATTCAAAATATTACTTAAATTAAAAAATTACACAATATTACCATCCAATGAATCATTCTAAATCAAAAACTCAAATGTAATAAATTTCACATTTAATATTTTCAT
Source organism: Viscum album (assembly GCA_963277665.1). Lineage (NCBI taxonomy): Eukaryota > Viridiplantae > Streptophyta > Magnoliopsida > Santalales > Viscaceae > Viscum > Viscum album. The sequence goes on from OY728129.1 coordinate 9,082,369, forward strand.
ATAAGAGCTTCAAGAATGATTTATATGTGATTTTCATGATCCTATATTTATATATAGTTTATAAAGTTATCATAAATAATATTAAAAATACTATTAATGTGATGTTCCATAAAAAATCTATTCATTATATATATAATAATATAGGTATCATTAGTTAATATAAATATCATTTATATATTCTCAAAATATTTATACATCAATCAATATATTGTTTTTAAAAAAACTATTTTAATTTATGAATTTTTATGATTCCTATAAAAAAGGAAAATATTTTAAAATTACATTTTTCAATGTGAGGTTGATTAAATGCTTAAATAATTTGAGGAAAAGAATATATATATATTTTATTGTAATATAATTGACTCCCATTTAATATTTTCACAACCTCATTGATCTAGTATTGAAAATAATAAAAATAATTAGTCTTATACATGATAAAATAAATAGAAAAAATAAATCCATAATTAATAGCTTCTCAAGTGGTTCTCTCTTCTCTTATAATTTACCTAGTATACATTATAAATATATATTCTTTGATAAAGGTATTTAATAATGGATTAAGTCAAAATAAAACACAACATCATGACCTGGTGGATTTTTCGGAAAATAGTCAATAAATACATCAATATATTCGAATATAATAGTTACTTTTTTATTTGTAATGTCATTTTTTTATCCCATAGGATGTGTCTTATATTGTTTTTCCTGAATCTCATTCAGAGTCAATACTAGTTTTTGATTTATACATGTCTTGGACGATAAAGTCTCCCATATAATTAAAAGAAATTAATCATCATCATCATGAATAATAATTTAATTTAATTTATATTAATTTTTTCTTCATACTTTGATTTAAATTCCACATAATTTACTATTTCAAATTAAATCATTGGTATAAGGATAATTTCAACATGTATGTCATGTTTATTTGTCAAAATGTGAACTGTTGTTACCATAAATGTTTCATGAATATTTACACTAGTATTTAGACTTAAAAACGATTCTCAATGTGCTATATTAATATATATGTTTCATGGAATATAATGAATATATAAAATGGTTCAATGATCCATAATAAAATATATCATTACTTAAATTGGAACATATGATTAAGGGCACTTTCACATCCTCATTATGAATATCAACATCATCATTCGAGATCACATAAGCTTGGAATTCTCCCCATTTCCTCCTATCTTGTAACATTCATTGATGATTTCCATATTGGTTTAATTTATTAGACATTTTATTATTATTTATGAAATATATAATAATGGTTCATCTCATTTCAACACATTTAATTTCTATATGTCCATTATCTGTTAACATATAATAAACTCTCATTCCCTTCATAAAATTTCCATGATGTTTTATTATATAATATTCATTTGATAGAATATAATTTATTTTCTTCTTATACATTAACACATTCTCTTTTCAATGTTATTATCCTACTTATTTTTTACATTTTCTATTTAATATATTTGTTATAGAAAACTATGTATCTTTTTTAAGAATGATAAAAATATTTCATCATTATATGAAATTTTTTGAAAAGCATTCCCTTTGAATATACAGTAATATCTCGTCAATGAATTCATCCATAACATTTGAGAAAACCCAATATACTTATCTCATGATATAATATTTTCCATGGCGTCACATCAGAAGGGGAAGGCATATGCGTCAATTATAGACATCCCCCCTCCATTTTCAATAATTCATCCCCTCACTATTCCCCCATGTCTAGTAATAATATGGCACCCTAAGCTTCTATTTTCAACCTTACATTCCATTTCTCCTTGGTATTGTGGTTCCATTCCGTGGTTAAGGTTATTAATTTCAATTCCCCATTTATTATTTCGAATAACCATTTCTCTTTATCTATATTCATTGATGTCCTTTGCTGGTGGTGTAGTGTTTTCCTTTCACCACAAAAAAATCCACTTTAGGTAGTGCATATGACCTCTTATTTTTGGTCTATGTGCATGTTCTTTATGCGATTTGGGTTGGCGCTTGTGGTGGAATTGATTTTCTATAACATTCTCTTTGCTTTATGTACATCACATTGGGAGAGACCCCATCTTGGTAAGGATAGATGTGGGATTAGGGTCTCATGTGATATTGTTGGATGGAGGATAACAATATTTTCAATGATCATTATTCAATAAAGTGTGTTTCTTATTTTTGTTTTCTCTAATTCTCTATTTTTATGTTCCTTTCGGGTGATGTTTCCAATTTCCTTTTTATTTCAACTGTTTTGTTTGGATGCACTTTTATAGTATTTATTTTATTCATATGTGGTTCATTACTAAGATGATTTGGATTTTGATCACATTGATAGTGAAATGTTGATGTATAGTTGTATATTTTGTCTGTGATTATTTGAGTAGTGAAGGGATGATTTATGAATATTTTACGAGATAAATGTTGTTTTTCTCAATAGTTATTTTGGTGGGTTATATGGCCTATAGTGTTTGGTTTTGGTGATTTTTTTGGTGTATGAATGTCTCAGATGGTTATATAGGACATATTCGATCAGATTATTTGGTGACTTGTCTGGTGATTGTATTTCGACAAGATGTTGATGAATTCATTTGTGACTTTATGGAAGTGAAGACGGTGGTTGATCGTGTTGGTTGAGGATGTGATGTGGGTAACAGAAGATCTAATTTTTCATTGGGTTGTGTCCTTATTGTTTGTTTTTAAATTTTTTAATTCATATTTGGAATAACTGAAATGATAACTCGACTGTGTTTTTTGGCTACCACTCATCCAAAATAAGATATTATAAGAATAAAAATAATAATAATTTTAGTCTTGTAAAATAATTTGTCCATCATTATTTCATTATTTCATATGAAATTTCTAAAATAGTTCCATTGTGTTGTAATGCTTCCTTCATACTCCTCAAAACTTTTTATTACATTTTATTTTTTCAATAAAACATTCTCTTCATTTCATATTTTTTCTCCTGATAGATATATCTGTAAAATAACATTAGATTAGAATGTCTCCATGACATATTTCATGTTTCTACTTCTTCCATTTAATTACTGAAAAAATACTACCATTTATCAACATACACTTTTAGTAAATATACATTTAACGTTACTATTTCCATATTCATTTAATCCAATAGAAAAAAATATCACTTTTATGGACATAATAAAGCATTCATCTACCCTTAGATTAGTTTTTGTATAAAATGATAGGGGATTATATCATAATTAAATATACTATATTAGTGTATAATTATATGTAACAATGTAAATATCTAAATTGAAAATGTTATTAGTCATAAACTAGGTCCACTTCATTTATGTGGCCAAGATCAGCAACACTCCTGTATTAGTTTTATAAGATTTATCATCCTCTTAATTTCTATATTGTTCATGTGTATTGATACCGTTATTTATGTTATGTTCCATTTCATGATAAGGTAATATATTTTATTTTATGTTATCATTTTAAATTTTTAATAAAAATATATAAATATTAATCAAATGTAATATATAACATTAATTTAATATGTATGAATAGTGAATCTATAAATTTTAACATTGTTTTTTAGGAATAACATTATGTCATAAAATTTTATAAAAACCAATCATAATTAATTATTAATAAAATATAAATTAACAAATGATCATCCCCTTAGAGATAAAATCAATATAAATTATAAGGGACCTCATTTGTGGCATATAAATAATGGTTGATATTTATAAAACATTATATTTTTTTAGGATAACACCTCTGGATGAATTTATGACAAAACTAGGTCCTATTATCAAATCCTTATATGTATGTATTCCTAGGAAACCAACATAATTAAAATTTCCCCAATTCATTTTATTCTTATTTTATATCTAAACATTCCTTCAATGTAATATATAAGGTTATGTTTCTTAATAAAACCATTCCTAAATCTTTTTATTAGGGTTTCTAATAATCATGATTTGAAACACACAATTTAAAAACCCACCATAATCACATTGATTATTTGTATACTTTATTAAAATGGAGGGGAAATATGAGATCAAATTGAAATATATTTATTAGCATAAAAGTTATGGTGAGAAATATAAATACATGATACCAATTTTCAATTGGGAATTAAAATAATAATAATATCACAATAATTTATAAATCCTTAAAACTCATTCAAAAAAATCATCCATAATAGTGGAAAAGGAAACAATATAAGGGTAATCACTAATTAAAAGTAATAGTTTATTACTACGGAAACTATTATTACTAAATAAGGAATAAATAATTTATAATTATAAATTACTCAAAACTCATGTCATTTAAAAACTCCGTTGAGCATTGTATGCATTTTGGTTAATTTAAATTCTATAATATAACGTATAATAAATATATAATTCCCAATAATAGATATTAAAAATAGTCAATATGAAAAATTTCAATATCTAAACAAACATTTCGTTAAATCATTAAACATAATATGAAATTTATCTAGAGATAAAATTATCATTAAATTTTCATGATTAATATAAGATGAATTATAAGAAAAATAAACTCATAATTATTGGAGGTCATTTTCTCAAGAATCAAGATACCTTTATTTTAATGACCTTTCATACTACAATTTCAAACTGATATATAGCTATACAACATAAACACATTTAACTATGGTTTTCCAAATAATTCATATCATTAGACTATTAATTCATATATGGCCTATATAGAAATAGTCCAAAACAGTATCTTTATTTGAAAAAACATATCACATATATCAAATAATCACTTAAATTCATAAACAATAAACATTATCAACAAATATTCCTATTGTGTATGGAAAACATATTAATAATAATTCCCCCAATTAATAATATAACCACAGCTGTTTAATACATTATTTAAAAGTAATAAATGTATATGAAAAATATATATTGATGATAAATAACATAGAAATTTTTGTGCAATTTTAATTTACAATGGTAACACGAATGAAAACATAGGAAGGGAAATTTAATGTGTTAAAAAATTAATCAAGATGAATAATTTAAATACATTATCTATTCAAAGAAATTTTAAAACAAATGGTTATATAATATGGATTGAGTCAATAATGTATATACCTAATTGATCAAATTTTTAATAAATGGTGAATTTTACTAATATATAAATATAAAATTAAAATGTCATTATAAACTAACCTAAGAAAAATAATCATTTAATTTTGAAAATATTTTTTTATCAAAAACCTTATGATATGGTTTTAAAAATATTATTTCTTAATTTCCATTAAATCATTTTACTTATTCTATTATCATTTTAGAGTCCATGATGGTTGAAATTGCATTTGTTTCATACAGGTTGAAATTTTTTTTATTAAATATTTTCAATAAAAAAATCCTTATTAGGAATATATAATGAATATTCTATTTAAGAAAAATAAATTTAAATTTTTTGTAAATTTTTTTATTAATAAGTAATTATAATAATCATATAAAAAATAAATTATTCTTTCTATAAATAATCAATTTAGTAGAAAATTTATTTTCAACCATAGAGAGAAACAATGTCATATTTTATGAAAAAATATTTTTTCATTCATAATATATACAAAAATGTGAATATGGTACTATTAAATTAATATTTTATGAATATCAAGAATGAGATGATATTAAATTTTATTATTAATAAACAACAAAAACCGATTCTTCTAATTGAAAATCATGCATAAAAGATCAATATTATTTTGACATTATGAGAGGAAACCATATAATGGCCATAACATTAAAATAATGGTTAATTAATAAATAAATTATATATATATAATGTAAATCAACATACAAAATTATAACAAAATATTGTATTGAAATTGCCTTTTTAAATCATAATCATATAATATCAATTACAATGAATACGTAATATTATCCAATGAAAAAAAATTTAGTGATGGAATTTTTTTCTCGAAGGTAATGTCCAAGTCAAATTCCATTAGGTGGAAAGATACACATGAAAAAAATAAAATACAATGAATAATAATTTATTCATGATATTACTTAGAACTGGGTTATTATATACATCATATAAATTAAATTAGGTGTATAACATTAAAATATTCCTCAATGAAGAGAAACTAAGACAATATCCATGACTGCACATTTTCATTTTGAATCATTATGCTTTAACATAATGTATAATTATATTAAGAATTTTTAATATTCGTAAAAATAATAAATCATGTTTTTATTATAATATATGATCTTTTAATAATGTTTTAACAACTGTTTGTCGATAATATTCCATTATTTTCTTTATTTCAATTTTTGATTACCTTGTTCTCTAATGAGGGGTTTTCATAAAAGTTGTAGATGTTGTAAATTGAATCCATTCACACCATATTAATAATTATAATATTTTCATAAATATAATATTTAATCATTAGATTTTATTTTATTCTTGATTGTTGGGCATGGAAAATGAATCATAACACTTCCTGGAAATGGTCAGCCCTATATACACAAGGGCAATGATATCATTCCAATAAAAAGTGAAAAATATTGAACTTGGGCGATGTGTTATTTTATAGAATATATATCATATCCTATTTATCATATATATTCATTTAATGTAATATTAATAACATCCATGTGAAGCGTTCATTAAAATATAATCACAACATTTCATGAAATAGTAGTTTATAGTACACATGAGCGGCATTAAAATGTTTTTGATGACATAGAATGTTATAAAATAGAATATATATTAAAAATTAACATTTATTATTATAATAATTATATTATTATAGAATTCTAATCCTTAATTATAGAATATAAATAAATGTATTCATGGAAAATATATTATTTGGGAATGTGAGGCCGTGGTCCGTCATAAAAATGATCGACTATTTCGTCACCCATTTGATGGATTTTGATATGGAAAAATATTTTATAATTATTATAAAAAAATTATTACATTGGATTTAACTATTTTTTCAAACTTTCTCTTTTGATATATTATTTATGGTGAGAATTTATAAAATAAAATGGAATAGTTTTTTTTTTATGGAAATTTAATTATTTTTCAGAAACCAACCTTTTATATCAATATAAAGACCATATTGACATTATTTCAAAAACACATGTACCTAGAGAAAATTAAAAATGTTTTTAAAGATTCATTTAAGGGTTTTTAAATATGATTGTATTTAAGGGGTTGAATATGTGAATGGATTTTATGGCCAATTATAACTAGATGAGTGGATATAAATGAAATTTTTTAAGAATAAATTGATACCAAATTAAAATCATTCCAATATATTCCAAAATGGTATGTTATCAATCCATATAGGTTATAAGGTAAAAAATGTTACAAAAAGGGAATATAAATTTTTTATGTTATCACTGGCCATTTTAGGATCACCCCTCAATAAACCCATTTTTACATAAAACGCATTAATTAATTCTTTCATCATATAAAATACATAAAGGTCATAAAATAAATTTAATGTATTAGACAATATAAATCATTAAAATTCGAAATATGGAATCAATTATTCATCCTTAATTTTACAGATGTAGTATGATCTAATTTAATATAATACTTGAATACATGATGGAATGGTGGGTTTCCAAAGATAATATTATCCTTTGTATAGATCATTATGATATAAATATTCAATATAAATATGACTAAAATTAAATAAATTAAAATATTTTAAAACAATCCCATTTATTATTATTAAAAAATTAAAACATTATTTAAAAAGGTAAATTATTTTAATGAATTTTGTTTTTCAATGAAAATCAATATTTTTCAATGTTCAATGAAAAATATAATCATTTATAAAAAATACCAAAATCTAACTCATTGATATATTTGATATTTTGATTAAAAAATATTATAATTTTATAAAATATGTTTTCAATAGGTGGTGAAAATTAATTTCATCTTATGTTTGAATCATGTGACTAAACCATCATTTAAGGAAATACAATTTTCAAAAGGCATATTATATTCATTGTGATGATTTTTACATTATTAATAATAAATTGATAAAAATAATGATCATAAATTAGTTATTATTTTTAATACCCACCAATTTAGCAACCTGGTTATGGCTATAATCTATTTTAAGGTTCTTTTATACTCGATGTAGTTTGTTACTCAATCCACTAAAGAGATTAAATATAAAAAAGTATATTTGATAATATTTTTATGATCATTTTTTCATATCACATAGATTGTCATATATAATTTTATTCTTTTATAATATTTGGTTGTTACTTTAACTCCATCATTAATAAATTTCATCCTTGTAATTTGATATTTTTCTAAGATATCAAGGGATCAATATTTTCGCAAACAACCCATAGGCCTTCATTTTAAATTTTTGATAACTAAAATTTAAAGGGATTAGGGGAAACCCTTACAAGCCATGTAGGATCAATGATTTCATGGTCATTAATATTAATAGATTACATGACTTGATGGTCTTAGGGAATTCTACCAGGCTTTAACTACAATAAAATACCCATCCTCAACATTTTCATCGTGATGTTATCTCTCTACATTCGCATGGTCATCTATATAATCTTCTTATTCAAGAACAAGCTAGTCTCGATGGCATAGCCATACACTCTAATTCTCCAAAATCTATTTTCTTCTACTCTGGTGAGTTTAGTTTCTTTGAATCCTCCTCCGGGGCTTCTCCTTTTTTGTATAGAATTTCAAGGGACCTGCTCAACTCATGAGTCATGAGGTCCTTGTGTTGACTTGATGACCCTAATCATGGCCCAAACGCATTACTATCCCAAAGCCTTGGTGGACCGAAGGCCTTAAAGAATCAAATCCCAATCCAGTGGCCTAAGATAAATAGTTTTAGATGTTATTTTACAAAACATTACCTGATATAGTATGACACATCACTCTTACAATGCATACTACAATTCTATATAAACATCAATAAAAATAATATAATTAATAGATAATTTAATTTACAAGGTAAATTATAATAACACATGGATATGATTCTATTTAGTTGAAACTGCGGTCAATTAAATGTATTTTAATTACATAACTGTGTAAACAATTTTAAATGGATAGAGATAAATAATCATAAGATTGAGAATGGTCAATGGAATGTAATTTATTAAAATCCAAAACATTTTTGGAGTTATATATATATATATTGAATTCATGAAATTTTTCTTTATTATTTAAGTACCATTGATTATAGTTATGACTCTGTGTGTGATTGGGATGAGTAAGAGAATTAGAGAAAATGGTTAGATGCATGGTAGGCACGCAATTAGGGTAAACCATGTGCCTAACCCAGATTACTACATAAAACCAAGTATAGTGGTGTTTGCATGGATAATGCTTGAATTTAAAAACATTATTCTAAACTATTGAAAGAATTAAACCCCAAGAATTGTGGACCACACCATTGGATCATTGTTTGAAAAATTAGGTGCTCAATCCTAGGAAACTGTACACATGGTTTATTTTTTCCAGAAAAATTGTTTTAATATTCCCTAAGCCCCTGAACCTCCTCCTATTAGACAGTGACTATGAATTTAATGCCATTTGTGATCCCAACTCTTTCCATAAGTGTTACAAGGTCATCAACACATTGTTTTTAATGATTCAAAGACCAAGACATTGATTTGGTCATATCCTGAAAAGTTGATCTCATCACATTGCTTAACCTTTCCCTTTCCTCCATCATTTGAGGGATGATATCTCTGTTTAATTAGATCTGAAACAATTTAGTGATATATATCTATTATAGTATATTATTATCTAGATTGATAGGATTTTTAGGTCTTTAATATTAATTTAGAGAATTGGATCTAGAACTCAAATATAGGTTGTTGTGATGATTGGATATTGGGGATTTCTATTGAGATTATGTCCATCATCAAATCGAGGTAGGTGTTATAAAACATAATTCCCATTTTCATGGATTTTATGCATGTAGTCAATTCATTTGAATTTCCAGCATTCATTAGAAATTTATTTATAAATTTTTTTAACTAGATTAACCTATTGATTTATCAAATACGATTAGAAATAAATGTTTAGTTGAAGAATTAATCATGAGACTAAGGGGATTCACTCTTTGATAATTTATTTGGGTAGTTTTTTACAATATCTGTGGAATATAATATTGATTTTTTATAACTCTATTAATTATGAGGTATCCAATTGATTAATATGATATAATTAATTGTGAATTAATTATACTCATTGACATTTTAATCAATATAATTAATTGTGTCATTAATTATGATGAGTTATGATTTTGTATGAAATAATTAATTCATTAAAATTTATAATGGTATATGAATAGTGATATTGGTTAAATATTTATTGAATTAATTAATGATATTCCGGCATATAGTTAATTGTTGGGTTAACTAATGGATATGATGTATATAACTAATTATTGGATTAGTCATGGAATTGATGTTGAAAATTAATCATTAATTAATTATGTTTGAATGAATGTGATCATTTTAATTATAAATTGAAATGTATACATGGCTACATAAACATTTTACATGTGAAATAACATAATGGGAACATGCTCATTATATTGAGGAGTAAGCATGGTTACATGGTCATTTTACATATGAGTAAAGAGAATGTGATCATGGGAATTCTATTAATAAGTATGAATTGTAACATGGTAATATTATTAAATTTTTTAATATCGATATCATTCGATATATATATTATAAATGTGAAATTTTTGACTATAAATTACATCATTATGAGTCATAGCCTCATATTAGAATGATCGATAATTGGAATGAGTTGAATCAGGTATTGAGATATCATATCACCCAAGAATTATTTGTTCTCCAGGAAGATTTTGTATTAAGATATGATATTATTTAGGAAACACATCAGTTTCTGGGACAAGATGAATCTAGTATTGTTTTGTAATTCTCTTAGGGAACCCTATAGTTGTTGATGTTAGATAACAATAAATAATTATGTAATAAATTATAATTTCTGCATTCTACATATTTATTATAAAACTGTATACACAACCTTTTGACAAGACTTGTTTTAGATAGTATTCTAGGTGGCCTATTAAGTTTTACTGACACCATATTCAGGAAGAAAAATCGGTACCTGAATATATTAAATTGTTTCTGGACATGATCTGAGTAATTCCCTTGGGATGGATTATTGATTTGGGTTGGATCATGGATTAGGGGACTAAATATTGTTCACCATCATCTTGGGGGTTTAGTGGCTTAAATTTAAGTCCCATTATAGAAACATGACACTTATATTGGCATAGAATGATTTCCATTTCAGTTGAGTGACGAATTTTATATTTGGTTATCTTCTGACATGATTATCATTAGGGTCATATTGCATCCACATATGATTATTTATTTCCACTGGTGTTTTACTATGATTAATGAGCATATAGTCTCAATATTAATGACTTATCAGACCCTCACTTCTCGTTGGAAACCTCTAGTATATTGGGGGTAAATATTGATGTTATATTTAGAATTAGCACTAAGCAGTGTCACATGGTTCCTGAGATGGGATGTTACAAAGTTGTATCAGAGCTCTAGTTTTATTTCTTCTTTTTTTGCCTTCTAGTTTTTGGAATAATAGATATTATAGTAGAATTGTTTTAGGATTAGTAATAAGACCATGCAATGGGAGTATCAAACCCTTGTATGGGGGAAATATATTTTCATAACATCGGATTGTTGTAATTTTTGATTGATATTACCATTGAATATTATCTCACCTTGGGTGATTCACATGTGGTGTAATTTGATTAATATTTTTGAAAACTTCTGTATAGGTTTTTTTCTAGGGAAGGAATGAGATATGAGTCTACATATATAATTTTATGAACTCGACATTATTTTTACATGCATCATTTTTGGTTCACACCATAAAATATGTTATTGGTAGGTTTTCAAACTAAATTTATTTTCATTACTTTTCATATTAAAATGAAAAATGGGTGCTAAACATGAATTCGAAATGGAATAAAAAATGATTATAAATGGGAAAAAATGGGAGTCCCAATGATGAAAAATATATTTATAGTTTATTTTCCCTTGATATCACAAACATATGAGTTGAATGATTAAGGGTAGTTATAGTTCCTTGATTTGACTGTGTGGGGTGATTTGGGGAAAAGTCATGTTATGACCAATTATGATTATATTATCTTACAATTGTGTTATAAGATATTGATATGAGACCTAGGATTTATATTTTGAATTATATAGAGTACTTGAATACAACACATGTTGAGGGGTGATTGGGTGGCATGCATAGGAATGATTTTCCAATAAGGGAACATGATGCACCATTCATGCTAGTTGAATATAAAATGGATATGTTTAAATATATCTTCTCACACATAATGAAATTTGTGGAAAGAGAACTAGGGAGAGATGTAAAAATTATGTCTATGTTTACAAGTTATTTTCAGGGGTAGAACCCTCCAACATCTACTTGAGAGGCGGAGCCTAAGGGAACTGAATTATTGGATGAGTCCATAGATACAATACACAAATATTTTGAGACACATTATAGTATGAGGGTTTTGAGGGAATATTATATGCTATGAGGATATATAACAAATCGGTGATACCGACAGAAAAAACTGAATAGACTAACGGTATATTATGGACGGACATTATAGAGAGCTTCATGTTGCAAATTTATCCAATTATGCTATGACAAGAGAATGATGTTGAGTTCATGAATCTAACACATTGGGGCTTGTTGGTGGTTGAATATGTCGGAAACAACATATATAATCAATTATTTTCTCTAATTCTAGTAGGAAATGAGGTAGATATGGAAACAAATTCTCAGTATGGACTAATGTATAAAACTTCGTCCCAAGTGAATATCTTCAAGATGAATAATATCATGGATGATGGTGATTAGGATCAAATAGATAAAAGGAACCTAAGGAAGGCCTATAGTGTTGTAAATGTAGTTTTACTGAAGTATTATGAGCCTCCAATTCTGAGAGAATGAATCAAAATAATCCTAACATTAGGCAAGGAACTAGGAAACATAGTACATAGATAAAAGGATCGGTTGGACAAGACCTCACTAGGTTGAATTATAATTACTGTGGGTGGTTGGTATACTGTCTTACACATTTTAATTTACCTATATTATAAATTCAATATTGATGCATGATGGGACACCAATAGAATATCTATGGGTCATAGTGTGAGACTAGTAATGAAGAAGAATATTGGATGAGTCAGATTGTTGTAATAGGATCTTTTACACCATATGTATTTTATATTTGGAGTTCTACTAGACATGGTAGTAGAGGTAATGGAAAGTGGGATTATGGGAAGGAGAACCCATATTATATAATTTGTGATACTCTGGGGTGTTAGACATCATCAAAGTGATAAGGGTCATCACTGTTACATGCAGTAAAACATATAATTTTACATAACTCAGATGGACCATCTGTAGTTGTATTTATTATTCCAACGGATTCTACTTTAGCTAGAGACATTCTAGATACTTGTTCCTATAATTCCTTTTTATCAACAAAAAAAAATTATGGTTTGGGCCTAACAGTGGAGTTGTTGAGTGGGGTAATGACCATAAATACACAATTATGAGTTTCATCTAGAGATATATGTCTATGCATGGGATGCTCACTAGAAATCGGGTAATATCAATCTGAATGGGGTATCTATGTTCTTATAATGAATGGATTTGACCTGATTATAAGGATTCACAGGCTGGTTTCTTACAGAGATATATTGATTGTAAGTGTAGGTGAGTTTCCATTACCATTTATATGGGTGAAAATTAAATTCATTGGGTAGCATGGGAAATCAATGCATGCTGATTTGGGCATGTTAATTAGCAAATGGGAGAGCTCACATCCCATGTTTCTAGAATATTGAGGGGTGAAGGGGGTACTAGGAAATATTTCCTAAAACACGTAGTGAAACTATTTTAATATGTATTTATAAAATAATTATTAGTGAAACCACATGAGAGAGATGTATAATTAATTATTCACCACATACTAGGGCTAAAACTGTATATATTCCACCACATATAATAGAAAATTCCGAGATTCATGGTCTTAAGAATCTGTTTGATGAATTGGAGGTTGTGGGATTTATCCTTCCATGTACTTCGCCTCCAGGATCACCTATTTTAGTTCAAAAACAATGTTGATGGGATTTTACACTTATGTGTTGATTAAAATATTCTAAAAAACGTGAATATGAAGAAGAAATATCCACTTCTGTATATCGATGATATTTTTAACCAATTGAATGGAGATTGTGTGTTCTAAAAGATTCTCTTTAGATCAGGGTATCATGAGTTCATATTTTGGAATTATGATATACCAAGTACTTCTTTCAAAAGTAGGTATGTCCATTATGAGTTTTTGGTAATGTGTTTTCGATTGTAAAATTCAACAAAAATTCCTATGTATTTTCTGAATAGGATGTTTCCAGTGAATCTAGATAATTTTGTGGGGAGATTGTGGATGAAATCTTGGTGCACATGAAGAGTCATGATGGTCATGCCTAACATCTTGACATCATCCTAATTCCAATGAGAGTGTGTAAATTTTATGCCATGATATCATAGTGTTAGTTTTTTATTTACCAAGAACACTTCATGGGGGATATCATCTCAGAGAAATGTCTATTAGTTGGACCAGTCAATGATCAGGAATATGTTTCATGGAAAAATCCATATATTTATTTTCATATCAAATGATTTTAGGGTTTAAATGCATATTAATAATGATTAATCCAATAAATTTCCCTTTTGGACCTGATTCTTTAGGGATTAAATAAAAAGGGAGTCATTTATGAATGACCAGAGGTTTGTGAGAGATATTTAGAGGTGTTGAAGAAGTTCTTAAAATCATCCCCAAGTTTGATCATACCTTATCCATGTAAGGATTATATGGTTTTTTGCTACAATTTTGGAATCAGAAATAGAGTTTTGATAATGTCGGCAGATCATGTTGTGGCATATGGGTCTCATCAGTTAAGGCCTCAAGAGAATAATTACCATAAACATTACCTTATTTTGGTAGTAGTGTTTTATGCGAATATGTTCTAGTATCACTATCTTTTGGGGAAAATGTATATACTGTATACAAATAAATATAACATGAAACATACAATTTAAAATTTTGATTTTAATAATCGTTAGTCGATATGGGTTTTCTATATGAAATACATCAATATTGAACTACAATATATGCATAAGAAGGGAAATCAAAATTATTATGAATTCAGTAGAAATCATCATACTCGTCTGGCTTAGGCGTCAAATGTAGAGTTGATGGTAATGACATTTCATGTTGAAATTAATATGGTGGGATAAGAGAGTTAGGTTTATATAACTCTAGTTTTAGTTGTTGTGGATTCTACACAATTAAGAAGTGTTAGGATTAAATAGTATGAGGATATGGAATTATTACCCTTGAGGGAATGCTTTTATTGTTGGGAGACATCTTTGGGTTGGTCGATAGATAAGGATGATATCATCTATGTGAATAATTGAGTTGTGATTCCAATGATAATAAAATAGGTGATCATATGAGAATATCATGCCTCAAAATGGGTTATTTATCCTTGATTAATGAAATTTTAATATTAACAATGAAGATAATTTTCGTGGCTTGGCATGAAAATGGATATAGTAAGGTTTGTGTTATGATTCTTCATCGTTCAGTAGGTGAAGGTGGAGCATCAATGACTTGGAGGTTTTCTGATTTCATTTTCTATCCTTAAATCTATGTTGGAATATGAGGAAATTGATTTTTTTGAGGGTCTATTAATGGTTATTAGGAAGAATGGCTATGTCTAGATCATTGTGGATCAACTAAAAATATTAGCAAATTTCCTTTCTATGACTAAAAACATTATAGTATAACTTTCTGAATTACTGTATGTTTGGGATATAGTTCATCTTCAATGAGTTGAAAAAACTATAGTTTGATATTGTGATTCACAATTTACATCACACTTCTAGAATGTCATGTTGAAATCACTTGGAGAATATGTATTGTTGAGTACAAATTTCCACACACAGACAAATGGGTGCTCAAAATTTATCATTTAGATGATTGAGGATATATTATGGGTTTTCTTGCTTTACATGGTGGATATTGGAAAGTTCACTTGGATTTACTAGTTTCACATATAACCACAGTTATTAGGAAACATTATTGTTGGAACCTTACAAGACCCTTTATGGTAGGGTATATAGATCATAACTGTGCTGCATGAAGTCTAGTGAGTTAGAGTTTTTGGGAGTTAGAATCTTGTAGGAGAAATTTGGGTAGGTACCATTGGTTTGGAAACATAAGGATACATCTCATTGTAGAATGATGTGTTATAATGACATGGGAATAATACCCATAGAGTTTATATAGGGTGATCATGTATTCTTTTAGGTGTCCCATAGGATTGTTGACGAAAACATATAGAGGTATCCAAACATGGTGCCCAAGATTGTTGCAATGACTGTGATAGTTGAGAAAATTGGGCGATTGGTGTACTGATTAGATCTTCTAAAGAGATATAACACTATGTATGATGTGTTCAATGAATCCCATATTCAGAGGTATCACCAAAGCGTTCTCATGTGATCAATGTGGATGAGGTTAACACTGATATAGATGTGCCCTCTGAAAGGAATCCAATACATTTGTTAAATCGCAATGAGAATTTGAATTGGGAAAATACGGTGTCGATAGATCAGGTGTTTTGGGAACATGGGCATTTATAAAAGAAAACATGGGAAATCTAATTAGATATTATGGAACAATTGATAGATATTTTTGGCATTTAATATTATTAATGAAATTAAGTGCATCACGAGGATGAGCTATTATATGGTTGGAAGATTGTAATATCCCAACCTCTTTTTATGTTATGTCGGGATTTAATTTAGGTACTTATAATTATTTATTTATTTACCTTTTATAGTATTTATTATTTGGGGTATTGTTTGTGGATTTTGGAAGAATAATTGAAAAAATGGGTATATTTATAGTTTGGGCATGGTTTTGGTAAACCACGAACCCAACCTTACTGACTGTGTAAACCCTAGTAGAGAGGTTCACACGGTTTTCACATGGTTTAACAAATAATGCACCAAATTCCAGGAAATGTGTGCAATCGCCAACAAAGTAGTATGTATGATAAAAGAACAGTTTGACAACCAATGCTCCAAGTACCTTGATATAGTTCTCACTATTTCTTTTCACTCTAAAATTAGTTTTAAAATCCTCTAAACCCCAAAACACCACTTTTTAGACCTTGTCTTCGTACATGATGATTTTTTGGGGTCCCAGAGTATTCTAGAGGAGTTCCAATGTAAACCAACTTCTATTGTTCAATATTCAAATCCCAAATCAAATATATGATCCTATCATGCTATGTGGATCTCATCATGATGATTGTCATTTCTATTTCCAACATCGTTTGATGAATGATATCCTTTGATTATTTTTATATAAACCTATTAGGTGAGATCTATATCTATGACTGTAGATATATATCTGGATTAATAAGATCTTTACATCATTAATGATGATTTAGGTATTTAGATCTATAACAGAAATATGCATCATTCTGCTGATAGTATTTTGGAGATTTCCTTGGAGAAAACATTTCATAATGAATCATGTTATGTGGTCTAAACATAATTTCAATAGTCATTGATTTTATGGGTGTATTCTAATATGTATAATTTCTCTCATTCTTTAACAATTTATTTCTAAATTTTTTAAACTAGGTTGTCCAACTGATTTTTCTAATCAATCATGGAAAACAAAATTAATTTAATAATTAATCATGATAATAAAAGGGTATTCCAAATTAGATAATTAGTTAGGGAAATTTATTACAATATTTAGGGATTGTAAACAAGATAATTAATAGTGGAGTAATTCTGAGATATAAAATTGGTTATGTTAGGATAATTACTTTCAAAATAATTATGTTCTTTTATATTATGATCTAGATAATTAATTGTGGAATAAATTATGAATATTTAATTTTTCTAATGATTTAATTATCACAGGGAAATAAATAGTTGGATATTAATTTGGTTAATTGTTAATTAATTGGTGAATTAATTAATGGCATTAAATTATATAGGTAATTGATGGGTTAACTAATGGATTTTATTTATTTAACTAAATTTTTGATTAGTAATGTAATTGATGTGGTTAATTAATGATGAAGTAAGTATGTTTCATTGAAGATATACATGGTCATTCTAAATTGAGAAGTATAAATTGTAACATGTTCATTATACTTGAGATTAAATATAATGGTAACATGGCTATTATATTGAGGAGTAAGAATGGTAACATGTTCATCCTACATAAGTGTAAAATTAATGGTAATGTGGTCATTTAATTTGGGAGTATGAATGGTAACATTATCATCATAATTAAGTTTGTGATATATGTATCTTTGGAATTGTAGGCTTTAATTATAAAATCAATGATTAGAACTAATGGAAATCTGAGTCAAGGCCTCAGACAATAATATTTCTACCCTAGAACAAGTTGAATCATTTAATGGGATATTATAGAGCCGTTGAATACTTGGAGCTCAGGAATGATATGTTTTTAATGTATTTTATTACATAGGGAACTCTTTGGCCTCCGACATGAGACAAATATAGTATTAGGGTATGGGTATCCCTGGTAACCCTGTAGTTAATGTAGTTAATTAATAATATCTAATAATTTAATAACTGGTTATTTATGAATTTTATTTATTTCATATAGAATATCATACACTACCTTTTAACTGTACTTTTTTTAGTCAATGTTGGTGGTGGCTTACTGTGTTTTGCTGACACTTTATTCAGGATTATTGATTGGTACCCAAATAGATTATATTGTTGTAGGACAAGATACTGGAAAATGCCCAGATCAGGATTGTAGATTTTTGATGCATCTTGTGTCTGGGGACAAGACATAGATCAGAACCCACTTTAGGAGACATAGTTTCTTTAAATTCAAATTCATTTTATACACTTGATACCTATATCGGCATATCATGTATTCCATTTGAGTTGATTGTTGAATTTCTTGTTTGGTTGTATTGTGATTTGAGTATTTTTATTGTTATATATTCTTCCACATTCTTTTATTTATTTCCCCATGTTTTTTAATCTAATACATGATGTTATAGTCTCCACATAAATTACTTACTAGACACACACTGCTAGTTTGCAGCCTTTAGCATATGTGGAGGAACACCTGGGGTTATGTAGATAATTGGCTCAGGTCACCATCACAGGGTAACTAAGATGGGACGTTACATAATTCCCACAAAACGAAAAGTATTTTAATGTTTAATATACCATTTCACTCATTTTATATTAATGTAATAGGAATATTTTATTTTGAAATATTCTTTATTGTGTTAAATAATTATTTTATTTTCTATTAATTTAACTAAATATAATTATATGATATATTTCTATTTCAAAAATTCCAATTTGATGTTATGGATGTACCTTGAAAATTTTTAAATTCATCACATAATCCATTAAATTAATATCTAAAAAATAAATTTTGTATACCTGAACTAAAATATTCACATATAAATGATTTTTTAATACATAAATGATTGATAATTCCTTTTTTTATTTCCCTCAATAATTTCAAAAAATAGTAAATAATTATAACATTTTATCCAACAAAATAACATAATCTATAATCTTAAAGTTTAAAACCATTTTTTCAACATTAATAGGAATTCCTAAAATTATATTTATAAAAAAATTAAATATTAATTAGAATATAAAATTATCCAGTTTTAGGGGCAAGACTTTTTCACCCTTAAAATGCAGATTTAAACAATAAATCATTGCTAGATGTTATAAATATATGTAGTTATGACCTCATGAGAGGAATTACCAGATGAAAAATCTCTAGTTATAAGTTTTTTTTCATGCTTTACGCTATTTTAGATATTACTTACTATGAGAAAATTTTGTGGTGTATAGGGACCACAAAAGCCTCAATAATGAATTTAATCAGTTTCATCTGAATCAAATGTTGTGATGGTTGGTGGAATACCATAAGTATATTGACATATAAGTTTCATACATGCCTGGTAATGGAAATTTAGTGGCTTATTCATTGAGAAAGAGGACTCTGATACAAGTAGTGTAGCATTCCATTTGAAAGTGGAAGCTAATCTAAGTGTTCTCTGAAATGCACTTGGAGGTTCATGATTGTGGGGGATAGACATTTCATTCGTATTTAAATATTTTATCTAGTATAATGGACATGGTGATGATGATGTAGCTATCAATCTTTAAAAAAATTGTTCTATGGGAGAGTGTGACAGGTGACGACCCTCCTAGTTCGACCATATAAGAGGATATTGTAATGCAACTACACTCTCACGTATGGATTCAAGAAAACAGGTCCAAGGATATGAGTTAGTGATTTAACGCCACTATATGGGTAGTGCATCCTATAATCATAAATATGAATTAGGTTTTAAATCACTAGTAATGGAGTCCATGTATGAAATGGGATATGGCTTGTTTTTTTTGTGAGGTGCTCCATTAGTCAATAGGTGATGGCAGAACACCAACAAGAATCCATACTTTTACAGTAGCTACCCTTTCTTAATTGTAAATGGAATGATATCACAATGTTTTATGTGATAGTTTTACCAATGTCTCCTCAAGTTAATTACGCTGCTTGGGATGTCGTTGACAGGCACACAATGGTTTCACATTTCATATGGATCAATGGGAACCTTATATATTGATGAGAGTGGGAGGTTGTACATCCTGGTGATTGTATTCTATAATGGTGTCCCTCAGTCCATCATTAAAAATTTCGATTCCTAGTTTACTACTCATTTATTTGAAGGAATATACAGGACGCTAGGTACATTGGTGCTTCTCAGCCCATCAAACCGACCTCAGACAGATGGATGGTCAATGAGCATGATTCAGGTTCTTAAGAACATACATCGGGAATACATCCTTGATTTCATGTTTACATGGAAAAAACACATACCCTTGGTTTATTTCTCCTATAATAATATATTTATACCTAATATGAATATGTATCAATATGATTCCTTTTATGTTACACCATGTTGATATCATATACATTGAATGGTGGTATGAGAAGTTGTTATGATGTGACCTTGTATTTTTTGGCGGACCCCTAAATAAGATCTGTTGATTTATAAGTGGATGGATATTGAGTCATCTTATCAAAAAAATTATTCTGATCACCACATAAAAACTCCATTGTTGGAGGTCGGGGATCACGTTCTCTTATGTGTAGAATCGATGTTGGGAAAAAATAGGACCAGGCGACAAGAAAAGCATTCCCCAAGTTACATTGAACCATTTCATACTCTAGAAATAGTTATGCCATTTTTCTATATGTTGAAGTTACCTCAAAGGTACCATGATATATGGGATTTCATCCCCATTTCTTACTAGCAACAATACTTTTATGACCAATCTCG
Source organism: Viscum album (assembly GCA_963277665.1). NCBI lineage: Eukaryota > Viridiplantae > Streptophyta > Magnoliopsida > Santalales > Viscaceae > Viscum > Viscum album. The sequence goes on from OY728129.1 coordinate 9,103,893, forward strand.
TGCTTTTAAACATAAGGTGGTTAAGTTACTAGTATATGTGTCTATTAAAGAAAATCTTATTCGAATTTCAGATCATAGCATGAAGGTTCATTATGGCTGCTATATTCATTTAGTATGGGTGGAATGGATGGATGGCCGAGTATAGGATCAGACATTGGAGGGGATTCCAAGTGTAATTATAGTGGTAGAGTTCTTCACATATATTTTTTCCACCATTGGATCTATAATATAGGGATGAATTTTTTTAGGGGGTTGTTTCTAAGAACATGGTTCCACATTTGATAAATGTATCTTTTGTTTTTAGATTTTATTGATGAAAACTAAAGAAAATGTGATTAAGAGTTGAATGTAGAATAGTTTCACAATGTGACTGATGGATACATGATGTTTAATCAGATTATACAATGTGTGTTGATGTCGGTGGGCCTTTTGATGTATAAATGGATTCTGCGAATGTAGGAATAAATTGTATTATAAACGGTGTGTATATTCAGAGTACACAATGTTTATTTATTTAAATTTTTTGAAACATTTAGTAGCCTTTTATATTTTTTATTTTGATAGAAGGGATCCTTGGGATTGCGAACGCTCAATGACAGGCATAGTTATTCTTCTTCAATATTCGTCTAATCATAGATTCGATAGCCTTTAGATGAAATTGAATAGAATCTGTTAGATATGAATTCATCTTGAGCCATTATTTGTGATTCAATCTCTAGAACATGTTAAAAAAGTTTGATTGTCTATGCTTGTTTTGTAGATCTACTTCATTCTAGCATGAATTAGAGGCGGATGCTAAATGAGGAGAGTCATATGTGAACAAGGTAGGCCGTCTAGTGTTTATCTATAAATGTCATGTTGTTTATATGTTTTATAATTTCATGATCGCATGGATAGTGTGTCTAATTATAGATAATTGAACCTTCTTATTTCATAATGATGAATATGTAATTGAATAAATGTTTTAGAGCATTTTAAGATCATTTTAAACCATTTAGGGCCACCATCTGCGTTGTTATTCCCTTTAGTGGCCAATTTTTTGCTATTCTTACAAGGATTACTATGGGTATTCCATTTATTCCATTATATTGTTTTTTTAAAATTAAATTATTTAACAGTGTTTTTTCCCATGTGAGATAATTAATGGTTATTCCTTTCTATTGACTAATTCCCATGATAGTGTTTTGATTCAAATTTTCTATTTGAGTTTATAATTGTTATATCCTTGTAATAGTTTAGATTACTTGATAGGCATGTGAAATAATTTATTCCCATGCATGTTATAGTTTCCAAACCATTTAATCATGTAATTTACATTTTTTGTTTATTATATGAAATTCTCATGTTAGATACTTATTTTTAATTCATATAATCGTTAAATTTACATGTGATGCATGTTGTGTGTCTTAACCATGTGAGTAATCAAAAGGCCAAGACTTATGTGGTTTTTATGGTTTTTTTTGTTCATGCTGTGAGAAGATAAAAAATGTATTTGTTGGGATAATGGAGGATTTACTTATTTTCTCAGTGAAACATGGATCGTTGATGGATTCTAGGGATGAGATCAATTATATTTGTTTACATTTGATGAGTGATACCTAGGAAATCCTTATAATACCTATAGTAACATTCATAGTATTCATGGAAATATACTACACCAAGAGTGATATCAAAATTCCAAAGTGGTTCATCTGGATTGTCTTGAACGATGCTATTAGTTTTGAACCAAGTGTGATATTGATTTTTCTGATAGGTTCGTTGGGATGAGATAGTAGGATTCCAAAAAAAAATTCACCTGGATTTATACATGAGTTAATTTATAAGAATTTCATGGATAATCTTGGTTTATAAATTGAATATTTTAATGGAATGACTTATAATGAGTCACCAAGACAAAGCAAAAACTTGGATATGGTCTTCACTTACTTGATAGGAAATACCATGTAAGAAATTATTGTGATTTATTTTACATGGGGGGTTTTTAGAGATAATATGGAACCTGAAACTAATATAATCCAATGTTATAAAATTAATTAATAAACCTGAAATGAATGTAAAGGAATACTAGTGCTTTTGGAGACTATTTACTTTTCCGTACATACTACGTTATTGATTTTGTAACATCTCAGGTAAATAAAGAATTAATAATTTTCATATTTATTAATATTTACGAATTAAATATTAATTTTAATTAAAATGGGTTTCTACGTTCGATAGAGTACTCGGTACGCAACGATGAGTTTCTTTGAAAACTTACGTTGCACACAAGTAATAAAATAATATTATTTTAAATGTTAGTTAACGAGTAGCCGTTGTACTGGCGGGAATGGATATAAATAACTAAAATATGATTATATTTGTTTTTAAATGTTTTTACATTTACCCAATAAAAGATAAAGGCTTAAAATACGGAAAGAGTTCAATTTTAGGCATTTATACCCTAATTTTCACTAAAGGTTCACTTATCACCTTTTAATGGTGAACCGTCATTAAATATAGTTTTGATCACTCTTATACTTTATTTTGGACCAAATATAACTCTTCTTTAGAATCGGGACATCAAAATTTACTTTGTGTAAATTTTTGGTACCTTTATGATAAAGTTCATTTTTTTTATGAATAGTGTAAAATGTTGTATTTTAATTCAAAACCTCTTTTTAATCTAAATTATTTATATGATTAGATTATTATTTTAATTGGTTTTAAAGTGAAATTAGAAAATATTTTTACCAGTTAATCCAATGGTGGTTATTGGAATCAATTTCACTTTGAAATTGGACTTAAGCTGGTGTCAATCTTTTGATACTTATTGTTTCGCAAAAACACGCTATTTGTCATGACAGCGGGAATTAATTATTAAATTAATTAATTTGACTTATATGTTTTGAATTTTGTAAAATGGACTTCATTTTTGAATTTGGAATATCAAATATAGATTAGGGTGAATTTTTGGTAATTTTCTGAAAAACCTCAATTTTTGATGAATAGTGAAACCACTAAGTGGTAATCAAGCAAACTGATTTTTCAGTAAATGAAAGTTTACCACTAATGTGTATTGAATTTTGAAAATCCGACATACATGGTTGTCATTGAGAAGTAAAATGTGGTTCAATGAGATTAAAATAATTTTTTGGAGAATAGTAACTTTTTTTCATTAATCGCGATTAGAGGTAATTAGTGTAGTTTAAGGTAAAAATGGTATTATAAGAATGTGAAAACACCATGACACCTGTCCTACACCTATTGGGTGAGTCATGGCAGACCAATAAAAGCCATGGGCCAACTTGGGGACCCCATGGAGCCACTTTAGTTGGAAAATGAAATTAATATATTTTTATTTAATGTTAAAGTGAAAATGACACTAACATAAATTGTTTTACTAAAATACTTTGTAAGTGGGGTTATACAAGTCCAAATTTTGATTATAAATATTCATTGGAAAGATAAAACTATTTCCTACATCATAGTAGTTTTTTTATAATTTTTAGACATTAAATAAATTAAATTATATATGACATAATAATGATGCAGCGATGACATCATTATTTGACGATTTAAATAAAATGGAAAGATAATGAAAAATCTAAAACCTACACATGGCCAAAAACAATTGGATGAGTAGATTTAGAACCCTTATCACCTTATCCACGAATTATATAAATGTGGGACCTTTTAAAACCGAAACACATTTTCAAATAAAGTAATATTTCTTTACTTTCCAAAAGTGCCCCTCCTCTCCTCTTATAAAAGGCCCCCACCTCTACCTCATTTCACACACTCTTCAAGCCTTTGGCTCGGCCAACCCCTTCCCAATTACTCTCTCCACATCCCTCTACTCATCCTATAGGATTCCCTTTGGGAATAATCCTTTCAAAGGAAGCCTTTAGGCTCAAATCAAAAGGAAGTTACACTTTTAAAGGTAATTAATTCTCTCTTGTTCATTTGTTTTATTTTGCTTCTCCAACCCTCTAAAATCTTTTTATTTACTTCTTTTGTAACAAAACCAGTTTCTTCAATATACTAGGATGTTGTTATAATATTTATTTGAGCTACACTCTCACACAACTACATCAAATGGTTAAAGAACATACGGTTTCCGTGGATGGCGAAATTCTGCCTCCCGAAACGATGATTGTTCAATACTCATTTAACACCTTCAAGGGTGGCCATTATGATGTCACTATTTTTATATATGATATATAATATGTATATGTTTTCTTTAATCTTCTGTATTTTTCATTTTCGGCATACCTTTATGGTTTCCATTATGGGTAAACATGATATCTTCATTTAAGGAAGTGCAGACTGCCGCCCCCTCAAAGTGATGTGATTCGTTAATGCCATATGTGGGATGTGTAAAGGATGGATTTAAAGTTTTTATATATGATGTTATAATGTAATTATAATATACCTCTATATAATTATTATTTCTTTCCATTAAAGTATGAGATAGAAATGAAAGTAGCGTTCATGCGTACGTACGGCTTACCGTCTCCATGAATGGTGCATTTCATTTCTTATTCCCAAATGTAATGTACTATTAAAATTACATGTATATAATGTATATATATAATTAATGATATATCTAAATGATGAATATAATTCTGGAATTAAAATATACATACCTCTCATTTAGTTCTAATTCCACTAATATGACAAATAAATGAAAGTAGCGTTCATGCGTACGTACGGCTTACCGTCTCCATGAACGGTGCATTTCATTTCTTACCTCAAAATTATTAAGTAATATTATAAATACATGTATATGCTGGATATATATGATATATATGATATCAAAATCAGGAATTTCATTCTGGATATAAAGAAATTTTGACCACACGAACAACATGTAATTGTAAGAAGTTAACTTTCGACTTAAGAACCAAATATTGACAAAACAAACATTATTAACTTAAATGGTTACATAATGTTTATAACATGGATATAAGTGATATAAAATGAATAATGAATTTTAAAAAAGATCTTAATCAATTATAAATTAACTCAAGTTTATTATTCAGGACGTTAAAGAACGATCGAGTCAAGTCGGACCCGAGGTAAGGGACTTCGTCTCAATCTCCTTTCATTGAGGCATATTTCATTTTATACACAACTTTCTTTTATACGGTGTATAAACTCCTTTGAATTTTACTTTTATACAAAAGGAATATTTTTCTACGAAGCGTTTTACTAAACGACAAAAAGGAATGTTTTTTTAACGTACGCGGTGACAACGTCCTTTTCCGCCGCCGCGAGTATTATTTGATCTTTGGATTTCTCAACAAGCCGTAATGTTTTTAGAATAAAATAAATACCATATAATCTTTTATGTATTTTGGTATTGAATTTTTTTTTGAAAAGGGATTCTATTATGTCAATATATTTATGATATATTGTGATTGAAATGTGGAAATGTTATCATTCCTTTATATTGGTTTTATGTTTTATGATTTTATACTGGTACTTGGACATTTTAACGGGTGGTTACGTTATAAACCATATGACGGGTGGTGCCTTGAATACTAGGACGGGTGGTTACGTTATAACCTCCAATGCATTGGGTATGGAAGTCGGCCTTATGGCTATTCCATTAAGTATGTATGGAAATTGGCCGTATGGCTATTCCATTAAGTGATATGTGTGGAAGTCGACCGTATGGTTACTCCACTTAAGTATGTTTATGTCCCAAGTTACCTTTATATATGTTATGTGTTCTTTATATGGGTTTTATGGTAATACTTTGGTTACAAAAAGGTATGTAATGATACTTTACTCAGTGAAGAGTTTTTACTACTTCATGAAGGTAAAGGTATTACTTTGATAGAGTATACATGGTTTACTTGATTTTGAAAAACTAACAGTTTTCATTCTTTGTGTATGCCTTACTGAGCTTTTTATACTCACCCCAACTTTTTTTTCGAAATGTTTTTCACAAGACTTAAAGTGGAATAAGGTCAAGGATAGGATCAAGGGAATTTCATGCTATCTAAAACATGGAATCTAGACATATTTCTTTTTAAGAGTTTTTATTTTATGGAGACTTAGTAGAAGTGTCTACTTTGTAATCTTTTAAGATGTAATAGTTATGTTATAATTCTCTAAAACTCTAAACCTGAAAAGATCCTCAATGTGAATTATTCATTTAATTCAATATTAAGTAAGGTTTATGGCTGGGGCCTTATAGTTGGTATCAGAGGTCGGTTTAGACAACTTTAGGAGTTAGAAAAGTGTTAAATTATAATATGATTGAAATGATATAGCATTTACGGATTACCATGTTGCTTCGCCTAAGATATTTCTGTGTTCAGAATGGTTTTCCACAGAGGAAACAAAGAAGCTATGTTGGGATGACATCAGGAGGAAGACAACCTTCCAAATCAGCAACCTGAGATGGTCGGAATCGGAATTGAACAGTTTGTTGCAGTGATGGCACATTTGACTCAGGCTATAAATGGTGGTGGTATCCATGCACGAGATCATCCAGATCAACCGTAGAGGAACATGTCAGTGGTGGAACATTTCATGAGGCAACATCCCCCATCATTCAGAGGATCATCTGACCCTGTGCAAGCTGAAGGGTGGATTAAAGCACTGGAGAAGATTTTTGATGTCATGGGGTGTTCAGAACATCAAAAGGTTAGTCTTGTTGTTTAACGTTTTGAAGGTGAAGCTGATCAGTGGTGGTCGATGGTGAAAAATATAAGGGATAATGATGAGATTGAGGATCTTCACTGGGACAAATTCAAATGTATGTTTCTTGAGAAATATTTTCCTAAGGTGGTTCGTCTTAGGATGGAAAAACAGTTCATAGAATTGAGGCAGGAGGATGATTCAGTGGTTGCTTATGAAGAAAAGTTCACTCGATTGGCAAGGTATGCTCCAAACTTCATACGAGATCTTGATAGTAAAATAATCCATTTTTACTCAAGGTTAAATCCAAAGTATCGAAGGGATTTAGCTTCTCATGAGTTCAAAAGTTATGAAAAACTTGTTCGATGTGTGGAGAAGGTGGAAATGGAGTTTGCCGATGATCAGGTGTTCTATGACAAACAACAAAATAAGAGATCTAGTTGGCAGGAAAAGGGGAAGAATTCATCAAAGAAGAAAGGAGGTAAGAAAACCAAATATCCATCCTGTGAGAAGTGTAGTAAAATGCATCCTGGAGAATGTTTATCCAAGTCTGGTAAGTGCTTTCGGTGTGGTAAGTCTGGTCATATTTCTCGTAACTGTAAGGAAGATGATCAAGCAAGAAATGAAAAGCCAACGGTAAGATGTTTTAAGTGTAATGAAATGGGTCATTATGCAGACGAGTGTCCAACAAGGAGCCTAAGTGATGGGAAGCAGTTAGACTACAAGCAGAAAGGGGTGGTAAAATCCTTTGCAACAACTTCAGCAGATGTTGGGCCATCGAATGAAGTGGTATCAGCTCCAAGGAGCTCAGTATTTTTCGAAGATTGACTTGACGCCGGGGTACCATTAGTTGAAAGTAAAAGAAGCAGACATTCCGAAGACTGTGTTCCGTACTAGATATGGCCATTATGAATTTGTAGTTATGCCTTTTGGGTTAACCAATTCACCTACTGTATTCATGGACCTTATGAATAAAATTTTCCATGAGTTCTTGGATATGTTTGTGTTTGTGTTTTGAGGTTTGTGAAGAGGTTATGTGTGCCTTGTGATTCACAATTGAAGAATGAGTTGTTTTTTCATCCTGGCAGTACTAAGATGTACAGAGGTCTGCGGGAGTATTACTGGTGGGATGGAATGAAAAGAGACATTGCTGATTTTACTGTGAAGTGTTTAACATGTCAACAGGTTAAAGCAGAGAGGCAGTTACCGAAAGGGATGCTTCAGCCTTTACCAGTGCCAGAGTGGACATGAGAGAATATATCCATGGAATTTTTTGTTGGATTACCGAAGACATCTCAAGGTAATAATGCAATCTGGGTTATTGTTGATCGCTTGACCAAATCTGCTCATTTCTGTTCTATACGAGATACTTTCTCTCTTGATCAAATTTCGCGTTTGTATCTTAAAGAGATAGTCAGGTTACATGGAGTTCCTGTCTCTATTTTATTGGATTGTGATCCCAGGTTTACTTCTAACTTTTTTAAAGGCCTTCAGAAGTCGTTGGGTACTGAATTAAATTTTAGTACAGCTTTTCATCCTCAATCAGATGGGCATTCAGAACAAACAATCCAGACATTGGAGGATATGCTACGAGCTTGTTCTATGGATTATCAGGGAAGTTGGGACCAACATCTTTCTTTGGTTGAATTTTCTTATAATAACAGTTTTCATTCTAGTATCACTACTGGAAAATGACCCTATACCCACGGTTTGGAAGAAAACCGTGGGTATAGGTGTGGTATGTGAACCTATACCCACGGTTTTGAAAAACCGTGGGTATAGGTCACTTATACCCACGGTTTTTCTTAAAACCGTGGGCATAGTTTTTCATTGAAGACATATACCCACGGTTTTCTAAAACCGTGGGTATAAGTAATTTTTTTTCATGTTCTATACCCACGGTTCTTGTCAAACCGTGGGTATAGAGTTTTTCCGCTGACCTACACCTACGGTTTGTGAAAACCGTGGGTATTGTGTTTTTCTTAAAGAGCTTTACCCACGGTTTTAGAGAACCGTGGGTATAGGTTTCCCGTATTATGGCGGGAAAAGAAAAATTACGCGGGACCTAAAAAATTATTTAGCGGGAACACAATAATCATTTAAATAATTACAAATATAAAAAAACTTACACATATAATATGTCTGGTACAGTTGGATAATCTTCTGATTAATATAGCGCGGGTCTGCTGTTCGATTCCCGGTGGTATCTTTTTCTAATAAATATGATTTATTAATATAAATAGATAAATTTATAGCTTTATAAATAAAACTTAGCTAGGTCAGTTGGTTAGGCTGTTTGGTCGGGCAGTACAGGTCGGCGGTTCGATTCCCTTACACCGAATGTTTTATATACGCGACTGACATTAATATATTTAGATAGATATATTATATATATACAAAAAGAGGTGTTGCGTCGGTTGGTTTGAGCGTATATTCTCAGTACGCGGGATGCGAGATCAAATCCCCCCGGGGTTCGAATTTCTCCGCACGAGTTTTTTAATCGTGGTGAGTCTATATTAATATATATAATATAATGTTAGTATATATAAACAAACTCAATGTAGTTGAGTTGGGCAGCGCGCTGGTTACCTCGAAGCAGATCCCGGGTCGAAACCCTCCACAGACGAGATTTTTGAATTTAATTCGAGATTTTTAAAATTTAATTGATTATCCCACGGTTCATAAACCGTGGGCTAATGTGTGCCACGCTGTACCGCTCCATGACATGGTGTAACCACACCTATACCCACGGTTCAACCAAACCGTGGGTATAGGTCAAGACCCCTATCCCGACGCCGTTCAGCCGCACGGTTCTTAGAACCGTGGGTATAGCCTATACCCACGGTTTTGGGGGCTATACCCACGATTTTGAACCGTGGGTATAGCCCGTTTTTTCAGTAGTGTATACAGATGGCACCATTTGAGGCATTATATGGGAAGCGGTGTCGAACTCCAGCATTTTGGGATGAAGTGGGTGAAAGGAAACTGATGGGACCAGAATTGGTAGAAGAGATGACAGAAAAAGTTTAGTTGATTCAGAAGCACATGAGAACAGCTCAGAGCAGACAGAAGTGTTATGCGGATAACCGGAGGAAGGATGTATCTTTCGAGGTAGGTGATCATGTTTTTCTCAAGGTTTCTCATTGGAAAAGTGTGACGAGATTTGGTAAGAAAGGAAAGTTAAGTCCAATGTTCGTTGGACCATACGAAATTCTGGAAAGAGTTGGATCAGTTGCATACTGAGTGGCTTTACCTCCGAGTTTATCTCAGGTACACAATGTTTTTCACGTTTCGATGTTGAGAATGTATATGCCAGATCCATCTCATGTTTTGAGTCCAGAGGTAGTTTAGCTGGAAGAGAACCTATATTATGAGGAACAACTGGTCCAGATTATTGACCAGAGGGAGCAAGTGTTACAGAATAAGGTGATTCATCAGGTAATGGTTTTGTGGAAAACCCATGTGATTTAAGAGGCAACGTGGGAATCTGAAAATGCTATGAGGGATAAATACCCCCACTTATTTTGATAAGTGAATAAAATTGTGAGGACGCAATTCCCAAAAGGGGGGAAGGATGTAACATCCCAGGTAAATAAAGAATAAATAATTTTCATATTTATTAATATTTACGAATTAAATTTTAATTTTAATTAAAAGGGGTTTCTACGTTCGATAGAGTACTCGGTACGCAACGATGAGTTTCTTTGAAAACTTACGTTGCACACAAGTAATAAAATAATATTATTTTAAATGTTAGTTAATGAGTAGCCGTTGTACTGGCGGGAATGGATATAAATAACTAAAATATGATTATATTTGTTTTTAAATGTTTTTACATTTACCCAATAAAAGATAAAGGCTCAAAATACGGAAAGAGTTCAATTTTAGGCATTTATACCCTAATTTTCACTAAAGGTTCACTTATACCCTTTTAATGGTGAACCGTCATTAAATATAGTTTTGATCACTCTTATACTTTATTTTGGACCAAATATAACTCTTCTTTAGAATCGGGACATCAAAATTTACTTTGTGTAAATTTTTGGTACCTTTCTGATAAAGTTCATTTTTTATGAATAGTGTAAAATGTTGTATTTTAATTCAAAACCTCTTTTTAATATAAATTATTTATATGATTAGATTATTATTTTAATTTGTTTTAAAGTGAAATTAGAAAATATTTTTACCAATTAATACAATGGTGGTCATTGGAATCAATTTCACTTTGAAATTGGACTTAAACTGGTGTCAATCTTATGATACTTATTGTTTCGCAAAAACACGCTATTTGTCATGACAGCGGGAATTAATTATTAAATTAATTAATTTGACTTATATGTTTTGAATTTTGTAAAATGGACTTCATTTTTGAATTCGGAATATCAAATATAGCTTAGGGTGAATTTTTGGTAATTTTCTGAAAAACTTCAATTTTTGATGAATAGTGAAACCACTAAGTGGTAATCAAGCAAACTGATTTTTCAGTAAATGAAAGTTTACCACTAATGTTTATTGAATTTTGAAAATCCGACATACATGGTTGTCATTAGGAAGTAAAATGTGGTTCAATGAGATTAAAATAATTTTTTGGTGAATAGTAAGTTTTTTTCATTAATCGTGATTAGAGGTAATTAGTGTAGTTTAAGGTAAAAATGGTATTATAAGAATGTGAAAACACCATGACACTTGTCCTAAACCTATTGGGTGAGTCATGGCCGACAAATACAAGCCATGGGCCAACTTGGGGACCCCATGGAGCCACTTTAGTTGGAAAATGACATTAATATATTTTTATTTAATGTTAAAGTGAAAATGACACTAACATAAATTGTTTTACTAAAATACTTTTTAAGTGGGGTTATACAAGTCCAAATTTTGATTATAAATATTAATTGGAAAGATAAAACGATTTCCTACATTATAGTATTTTTTTATAATTTTTAGACAATAAATAAATTAAATTATATATTACATAATAATGATGCACTGATGACATCATTATTTGACGATTTAAATAAAATGGAAAGATAATGACAAATCTAAAACCTACACAGGGCCAAAACCAATTGGATGAGTGGATTTCGAACCCTTATCACCGTATCCACGAATTATATCAATTTGGGACCTTTTAAAACCGAAACACATTTTCAAATAAAGTAATATTTCTTTACTTTCCAAAAGTGCCCCTCCTCTCCTCTTATAAAAGGCCCCCACCTCTACCTCATTTCACACACTCTTCAAGACATTGGCTCGGCCAACCCCTGCCCAATTACTCTCTCCACATCCCTCTCCTCATCCTAGAGGATTCCCTTTGTTCATAATCCTTTCAAAGGAAGCCGTTAGGCTCAAATCAAAAGGAAGTTACACTTTTAAAGGTAATTCATTCTCTCTTGTTCATTTGTTTTATTTTGCTTCTCCAACCCTCTAAACTCTTTTTATTTACTTCTTTTGTAACAAAAAAAGTATCTTAAATATACTAGGATGTTGTTATAATATTTATTTGAGCTACAGTCTCACACAACTACATCAAATGGTAAAAGAACTTACGGTTTCCGTGGATGGCGAAATTCTGCCTCCCGAAACGATGATTGTTCAATACTCATTCAACACCTTCAAGGGTGGCCATTATGATGTCACTATTTTTATATATGATATATAATATGTATATGTTTTCTTTAAGCTTCTGTATTTTTCATTTTTGGCATACCTTTATGGTTTCCATTATGGGTAAACACGATATCTTCATTTAAGGAAGTGTGGACTATCGCCCCCTCAAAGTGATGTGATTCGCTAATTCCATATGTGGGACGTGTAAAGGATGGATTTAAAGTTTTTATATATGATGTTATAATGTAATTATAATATACCTCTATATAATTATTATTTCTTTCCATTAAAGTATGAGATAGAAATGAAAGTAGCGTTCATGCGTACGTACGGCTTACCGTCTCCATGAATGGTGCATTTCATTTCTTATTCCCAAATGTAATGTACTATTAAAATTACATGTATATAATGTATATATATAATTAATGATATATCTAAATGATGAATATAATTCTGGAATTAAAATATACATACCTCTCATTTAGTTTCAATTCCACTAATATGACAAAGAAATGAAAGTAGCGTTCATGCGTACGTACGGCTTAACGTCTCCATGAACGGTGCATTTCGTTTCTTAACTCAAAATGATTATGTAATATTATAAATACATGTATATGCTGGATATATATGATATATATGATATCCAAATCAGGAATTTCATTCTGGATATAAAGAAATTTTGACCACATGAACAACATGTAATTGTAAGAAGTCAACTTTCGACTTAAGAACCAAATATTGACAAAACAAACATTATTAACTTAAATGGTTACATAATGTTTATAACATGGATATAAGTGATATAAAATGAATAATTAATTTTAAAAAAGTTCTTAATAAATTATAAATTAACTCAAGTTTATTATTCAGGACGTTAAAGAACGATCGAGTCAAGTCGGACCCGAGGTAAGGGACTTCGTCTCAATCTCCTTTCATTGAGGCATATTTCGTTTTATACACAACTTTCTTTTATACGGTGTATAAACTCCTTTGACTTTTACTTTTATACAAAAGGAATCTTTTTCTACGAAGCGTTTTACTAAACGACAAAAAGGAATGTTTTTTTAACGTACGCGGTGACAACGACCTTTTCCGCCGCCGCGAGTATTATTTGATCTTTGGCTTTCTCAACAAGCCGTAATGTTTTTAGAATAAAATAAATACCATATACTCTTTTATGTATTTTGGTATTGAAAATGGTATTGAAAAAGGATTCTATTATGTCAATATATTTATGATATATTGTGATTGAAATGTGGAAATGTTATCATTCCTTTATATTGGTTTTATGTTTTATGATTTTATACTGGTACTTGGACATTTTAACGGGTGGTTACGTAATAAACCATATGACGGGTGGTGCCGTGAATACTAGGACGGGTGGTTACGTTATAACCTCCAATGCATTGGGTATGGAAGTCGGCCGTATGGCTATTCCATTAAGTATGTATGGAAATTGGCCGTATGGCTATTCCATTAAGTGATATGTGTGGAAGTAGACCGTATGGTTACTCCACTTAAGTATTTTTATGTCCCAAGTTACCTTTATATATGTTATGTGTTCTTTATATGGGTTTTATGGTAATACTTTGGTTACAAAAAGGTAAGTAATGATACTTAACTCAGTTCATAGTTTTTACTACTTCATGAAGGTGAAGGTATTGCTTTGATAGAGTATACATGGTTTACTTTATTTTGGAAAACTAACAGTTTTCATTATTTGTGTATCCCTTACTGAGCTTTTTATGCTCACCCCAAGTTTTTTTTCGAAATGTTTTTCACAGGACTTAAAGTGGAATAAGGTCAAGGATGGGATCAAGGGAATTTCATGCTATCTAAACCAAGGAATCTAGACATATTTCTTTTTAAGAGTTTTTATTTTATGGAGACTTAGTAGAAGTGTATACTTTGTAATCTTTTAAGATGTAATAGTTATGTTCTAATTCTCTAAAACTCTAAACCTGAAAAGATCCTCAATGTGAATTATTCATTTAATTCAATATTAAGTAAGGTTTAAGGCTGGGGCCTTATAGATTTCATTATTGTAAACTGTATGTAATATATATTTACTGATAGATAGTCATAGATCATGGGTGGTTTCCAACTAGGGTTTAGTCTCACACCCTGTTTGGGTCATGTTTTTAGGCCCAAAAAGATTATATGATTGCAAGTGTCGATTAGGGACCTTATATTGGTTGATGATATGTTTTATAAGAGTAGGAGATCATGGGGAAAAGATGATGCTTATTATGCTTTTGAGTCACTTTTTTATTATTGTTCTTTTGATACTCATACTGTGTTTTACTTAAGTATATCATGTTTTCCCTATTTTTCTAGAACATGTTACATAGATCATCATCCTTTGTATGATATGACATCTGGTTATTTTAATTATTTATCTTCCATTGATTGTCTCTTTTATGGTATTAATGCTTCCACTGTAATATTTTTATTATTTATAAAGTTTTAAGCATATCCAATGAGGTCATCATTTCACTAATATCACACCTTGGCCCTATCCACTAGTCAGTATCCTCTTGCATTAAGGGAAATGTTCTTCTATCCATGTGGTCAATAGAGTACAGGGTAGCCTAATGTGGAATTTGGATCTGGGAACTCACAATGTGGTATCAAAGGGGGTATTTTTCATGTTTTTCATACCTTTTGGTGAAATTATATAGGGATATGAATTAACAAGTCTTTGGTAATATATTGTACCTAAGAGTTGCTACCCCATGAATATGGAAAAGCTAAATTTCATTAAATGAATTATGATGGTTGTATTTTGAGCAATTACAGATGATTCAATTTCTCTATTAGGTGACACACTTGTTTTTTGTTGTTATTATTTAAATTATTTAGGTTCTATTTTGTTGCAACATGATTCAATGAGTGTATTCTATTTCATGTGTCATATAGGAACTTTTTAGAAATTCCATTCAATACATTATTGAAATTATATTTTGGATCATTAATTATGGTATATTGATGGGATAGGTACTGTGAATTATAATCATGTGGTTGTAATAGGTTTATTGGTATATTTTATGGTTCAAATTCAATGTACCCCAAACATTTGTCCCTGATGTGTTTGGGCCCTCTTATATTAAAAATTGGCATGCCATGATTCGACATCAAATTATATATGATGTGATAAATTTGGATGAAAAACGTAGATTTTTTTGGAGTTTGGGACCCCAAAAAACCACAATTTCTCATTCTGTTATTATATATTTCAAAAATTGGAGTTTATGTGGATTTTTCAGAGGTTTACTACTCAAAAACCCAGCCAACATGGCGGTCGATGTGATGAACAAAAAAAATGTGTTCTTCTGTTAGAGAAGATAAAGTTTTCTAAATAAACATCTTTTACTATGTGTACGTGCCATGTTGTAAAAGATCATGTGTTTGACAGCGTGAATGAAAAAACAGAAAGATGTTTATGGCATGTGGACGTCATTTACATTAGATACACACCCTGCAGTTTTACTCAGAAAACACATGTGAGGTTCTTTCCAAATAAATTTACCTGGTAAGATGTGGAGACTCGATTACACTCTATGTGAAAATAAACCATGAAATGTACCATGTGTGGATACATTCCCAGGACTGTGGACATACACCCTCAGTTATGAGCATGAGGGTACATGTTGATTATGGTTTCTATATATCATGCACTTTTATTGTGGTAACATTCAACGGTTTTATTCTCCTTTTTAGTTCTCATACCATCATGCCTCTATAATGACGTCATTTTATATTCCAGGAATGTGACAATGATCATACCCTAGAACAGGAAGCCCATGTCCTACGAGTGGATCCTTCTATCATTCTAGTTGCAGAAGCATTTATTAAACTTGACATAGGTGCTGAGGCAAACATCCCTGGAGGTATTATGAGGTTCATGAAAACCATTAAATGAGAACAACAACCCTCTATGATTATGGTAGATCTATCGCACATTTTTTAGCAGTAACATCCACCCACGTTTTTTAGGGATGAAGCACCATAGGCTATAGAGTCAGGGTACGATTTCATTATTACAATTTCAAGCATCTAGCGATGCCGAATGGATGGATGAAAATTCTCATGATGTATATGATGAATTATTCTAACAACTGATGGTGGATTTTTATCAAATAATTGGATCATTATCATGATATTTCATAGGGAAATTTTCATATTGTCTTCTAGGATTATTTCAAACCTGATACATAGACATCTGAAGGTTCCCAGTTGGTCATGCATCTGATGTAGTGTGAATTATCAGTGATGGAATACATGTATTTTTTTAATAAGATCCATCATTCTCAACTATTATGATGGGTGAAGATGTATTGAAGGTTAATAGATTCAATTATTTACTCAGGTTTGACATCTGATCACAGGTGAATATATTCAGGTTTATTTTTGTATGTACTTTTGTAAATCAGGCACTGATAACCGAGCATAATCTAAGGTAGTATGAAGGTGTGAGCTAGGGAGGATCATCACTGAGATATGGTATAGTCTCCACTGATAGTAAAAATATTCATCTAGATCATTCTCACAATGACAATAGTAGTCATAAATTATCATTATGTAGCCATGTGAGTTGTTACTAGTGTGGTAGGTTAGGGAATATGACGTCGCAGTTACTTCCATAAGTAGTTTAATGTCGATCTTGTAGATATATGGGTCATCATCAGTGATTTTTCAAGATCTTCCCACTGATAATTACTATGTTAGAGACTTCACTGACTCCAATTTTAGGAGCAGGGTTAGTAGCTTCATATCCTTCTGGGAATTGTAATGCATTTGGCTACATAAGAGGAGGTGGTGGTGGTGGATGTGGAATCCATAAATCCGGGTATCAGGGAAAAAATGGTGGAATAGCTCAGGGTATACATGAAATGTCATTGGGTTGTGGTACTTGACAGACATTGGAAATGAAACAAACCCAACAAGAACATGATCCCAAAACTTTTACTATTATAAGTACTATTATAGTTCTATCCATTTTAGTTTCTACACTTTTTGATATGAGGTCTTAACATAGTTTCATATTTTTCCAATTTTGGATAGCCTTGGGAACTATGTTTTTACTTATTAAAATTTCAATATAGTATCAACACTATGAATGATTATAAAAACATGTGTGCAATAGTGCACAGAGTTCACCGTTGAGGTTTGTGGGTGAATCATCATATGGGACCTTTATGCCTTGTAGAGGACAATAATTGATATCATCCTCCCAAATGGATTGGTTGGTATATTTGTATGTCTTTGTTGATTTCTATCACAACAGGTCGTGTTTCAAAACACTAGACGCGAGATCCTTTTTTTACAAGGGGGTGTCGGATCTCCAGGAAAGCCAAGATGGACCGAAGAATCATGGGATGAGTGGAATGAAAATACAGAATTCATGTTTATACCTCGATAAACATAAATCTTTTCAATGTATTTGGTAATTTTAGGTACATATTTCTAAAGGAATTTTCTGTTTACTTCTAGTGAGAGAGGTATTTTATTCTCTAGATCTAGTGACATGAGATGAATAAGTATCCATTCATCATTATAGAATGATAATGACTCAGTTACATGAGCTCTAGTAATAGATAAGGGATATGAAGGAAAAGGGTTCCATGCCCCCAAGTTCTTATCTATGGTGTTTTCCATTCATTTTTTTTGTAAATGGAGGATGAGACCCACATGATAATCATGGGTTATCGAAATATAAATTTCTTATTAGTGAAGAACATGTATTACCTACTGTGAATAGTTTATCACTTTGATCAAACTCATGTATCATGTGTATTCTCTAAATTCTTTTGAGATTCCAATATCAATAGGTTCATGTTTGATCATTGAACATACCTCACACAACAATTTAAAGTAGGTATAGTCTATAACAGTATTTGGTCATATCCTTCAGTCTCACAAACACACCTATAGTCGTTATGGATCTGATGAACTGAGAGTTCCATACATTTCTTGACTCATTCTTTGCAGTTTTTGTGGATGCCATCATGGTTTATTCTCACAATTGGAAAGACCACTCCAAAAATACTATGATCATTTAGAGTATATTTAGAGAGCATCAATTATATGATAAGATGTCAATGTGTCACTTTTTAATGGATCAGATTCACTGCAAGGGTCACTTAATCATAGAGAAATTATATATAGTAGTCCCAGAGAATGTAAGAGAAGTAGTTTCTTATGAGAAGCATTACAAACATATTGAAAGGGTGGAATTTCATGGGGATGGATTGTTACTACATTCATTTAATATAGGAATACTCATGCTTATCAGTGTAATTGATAGGAATGTCTAAATGTGAAAATATTATCTTTGAAAATATTTCATAAATATGGCCTTTTATGAACCAAAATGGATATTGACTTCGGTGTTGATATTTATTTATTTTTTGGTCTGGAAGAAGGTACATTGTGTACTACGATGCATTCAATATTGGTCATAGAGAAGTTAATTTTTAGGGGTATCAATCAATTTTGAATAGATATCAGTATTTAATTCCTCATGAGTATAATTACCTGAAACATGATCTCATGTTATCTACAGAAGTTCCTTATTTTCATTTTTGGAGACATTACCTACAGGAAGAACATTCAGTATTGTATCCAGACCACAAATTCCTCAAGTAAATATTTACAAAGTGTGATATGTGTTTTGGGAAGAAAATGAGGGTAGAAAACTGTCAGTGTTTTGACATCGATCATAACTACATAGCCAGGCAATGAAGTTGATAATGAATTTAGTGGGAGAACTCAGTTTCAGTTAGTGAAGCAGGCCAGTAGTAGGTGACAGCTTATGTTGTTGTTCTCTAATACTACCTTGGTCATGTACGATAGTCAGTGAAAGAATTCACTTTCATCCATAGATGTTACCTCCAAACTATTTGATTGGGAGATGATTAATCATCAATTAGACACTGAAGGCCTATTTCTATACAATATTGTTGTAGGTGAGGACCCTCTACCTAGTAGGACCATAGTTGAGGATGAGGTATTGTGACTACATGGTCGCGTATGGGTTCTTACTGTCATATTGGAGGAGCTTCTGCGGGACATTCATGCCTCTATATTGAGAGTACATCCTGGAATCACCATGATGTATCATGATTTAAAATTTTAGTATAGGGGGAATGTTGTGAAATGGGGTGTGGCTGGTTTTTTCATAAGGTGCACCACATATCTGTAGGTGGAGGGGGAACATGAACAAAATTATATATATTTACACTATCTACTCTTATCTAAGTTGAAATATAATGATGACGTGAATGATTTCATGATAGGGATACTAAGGTCACCTCGAGGAATGGATTCCTTATCAAATTTTTTTCATGATAAAAATGGTTTCACATTTCTTAATAATAAATATATCATTCAGTGTAAATGATCATGTTATGTTGTACAGAAGATAGATTGACAACATGAAGGTGGAACTACATTTTATAATTTCATATATAGATTCCATGTTTACATGCCATTTTTTAATGGTATATAGAGGGTATTGGGTACATATGTTCATAAGAGTATAGCATACCAACCTTGGATAGATGGCATGTCATGGCGCATGATTCAAGTTTTGGAGGACATTCATTGGGAATGAATCCTTGATTTCAGTGGTTATTGGGAGAAACACATACCCTTGTTTGTGTTCTTCTATTAAAATAGATTTCATGGAACTATTTAGATGGCGTCATACGAGGTTCTGTGTTATAGACCATGTCAATCACTCTTAGGATGGATGGAGGTAGGAAAGGAAACTATGATTGGACCTCGTCTTGCCTAGAAGACAAATGAGTAGGTTAAGTAGATTCAGGAGCAGATGGCTACTACATAGTATCGTCAAGAAATCGTACCCTAATCATTGAATATGACCTCTAGAGTTCATGGTCGTGGATCGAGTATTCCTATGCCTTTGAATGAGGATAGGACACACGAGGATCTAGATACATGATATGATTTAACCAAGATACATCATGTAGTTTATTATTCATTAAATGGATGGGAAGACGTCTTATTAGTGGTAGTAACATCAGAATTAGTGGGCAATACATGACCTCTTCCATGTATCTCAGTTGTTTCATTACATTTTTGATCAGTCTCATGATTTTCAACCCTATGCGGTTCAGTTAAAAATATATGTTTCCTTTGATAAGAATCATATTTATATCATTTATCATAGAACAATGGTTCTCTATGACTGGTCTATTCTTTTAGTTTGTGTTCTTTGGAAACTATACCGAGTGATAGATTAGTCATGGGAGATGGAGGCTAGTGTACGATCCTAATGGACAATGTTGTTCCCAAATATTTCTTCACCACCCTTTGAAGGGAAATTTGTGGTTTAATTTTTTAAGGGGGATATTTGTATGAACATTTTTCTTCCTTTGTGGTATGGATATTTTCGTTTCATTTGTTATTAATGAAACTATGAGAAAACATGGTTAAGGTATGAATGATGGAATATTGAAAAATGTGAATGATGGATACATGTAATTTAATACTATTAAACAACGTATATTGAGGTCGGCCGGCCTTTTTATAATGTTTAATTGATGTCGTCCAAAGGATGAAAAAATTGAATATACCCAGTGATTTTATTCGGAGTACACACCCTGTATTTTTTAAAATTTTGAAAAATTGGTAGTTTCTTTTTCAATTGTCACTTAAAGAGAATGACTCTCCATGTTCATGAACTAGTATTGGAAGACCATGTTTTCCCTCATAAATCTCTATTTGAAGTCTGATTCGATCACCATCATAGGTGTTTGATCCCAATTGGTGAGCTCTTAATTCCCGTTAAGCTGTTATTCATGATTTTATCTCTTCACCTAGTTATCAACGTTTAATAATTTATGCTCATTTTGTAGATCTACTCTATTCTATCTGACATTAGAGGTTGATTCTTGGTGAGTAGAGTTATATGATAAAATTGTATGTGGTATCTTTCATTTCGATAAATATCAAGTTGTTTATATTTTTTTGAGTTCCAGCTACACATTTTTTGTGTATCTATTCATTGAGAATTGAATAATGATTTTTCCTACTATTGATTAGCTAATTGATTAAATATTTAAATTCATGTTTAAGGGTGTTTTTTTATTTTAAGCAATCTTATTGGTGTTTTTCCCTTAAATGACCAATTTTTTACCCATTTGTCCTACAATGCCTATGAGAATGCACTTGATTCTCTTTTATATGTTTTTTAAATTTAAATTGGATAATTCATCATTTTTTCCTGATGATAAAATTAATGGTTACACATTGGGATATATTAATTCACATGATAGTCTTGTGATATGAATTTTCAATGTGAGTTTAAAATTTTTAAATCCTTATAATCGTTTATATTACATTGGAGGATTTTTAAATTATTTATTCCTACCAGAGATATTGTGGTCAATACATTTAATCATTTAATATATATGTGTTGTTTATTATATGAAATGCCCACATGAGTTTATTAATGTTGAACCATATAATAGTGTAATTTACATGTGTTTATATTTGTGTGTCTTAACCATGTGATTAATCAAAAGGCCAAGACTTATGTGTATGTATTGGAGTTATGTTAATGTTATGATAGATTCATGGTTGTAGCCATTAGTCTTCTAATGGGTTTTATTATCTTCTGAGAGAAACATGAATTATTGTTGGATGAAATTGATGAACTCCATTGGAATTTTTTACAGGTCATGAGTGACACCTTGTGATTCTTGTAGGACCAATAGTAATGGTCGAAGTAGATATGGGAATATACCGCACTTAGAGTGATTCAGGTATTCTAAAGTGGTTCACTATGGTTGTCTTGTTAGAATTTATTAGGTTTCCACCTAGAGTGAAACTGAATTTCTAGAGAGGTTTGCAAAGATGGTCATGTATGTTGCAGATATATTTTTTACCCAATTTTTTACCTACGTTCAAACATAGTGATTTCATGGACATTACCGGGTTATAAATTGAATATTTAAATAAAAGGACTTGTGAAATGTCTACCAAGAAAAATAATAATCCAAAATTTAGTCTTCATTTACATGTTTAGACAGACTTGTGAGGTAAGTGTTGTGATTTATTTTACATGAGGGTTCTCGGGCTTAGCCCTGATCCGGAGACTTATATAATTTGATGCAATTGAATTAATTAATAAACATTAAATGAATGTAAATGAATAATAGTTCTTATAGGATTGTTTACTTTTGAATACATAATATCTTATTCCTTTCATTATTGTACACTTCTTTTTTTTCGATATTCACAGATAGATTTGAACAAATTATGCGTGGTTGCCTACTGGAATTTTGTCTCACACCCTCTTTGGGTCAGGATTTTGAACCCAAATTGATTATATGATTGCTAGTGCTGATCAGGTAAGTCACCCTTATACTGGTTCTTGATATATTGTTAAAAAGTAAGAGAGCATGGGACCATGCTAAGGATTTTAGTGATTCATAATATCTATTATTTTTTTCTTTTGGAACACGTATTACATATTACTGAAGTGTATCTTATTTTTTGTTGTTTTTATTGAAATTGTGACATGAAGCATCATCCTTTTTATACTATGACATCATGTTATCTTTATTATCAGTCAACCACTAAGTATTTATGTTATGGTATTACTTCTTATACTGTTATATTGTTTTCATTTACTCTATCATTCACTCTTCCAATAGAGGAACAGTCTCCCCACTACCACCCCTAGGTCGTCATTTCTCGCTGGAAACCTCTTGTATATAGGAAAATGCACTTGAGGCCATGTGGACAGCCGGTCATGGGGCACCATAATGTGGCATCCAGATCCATGACATTACCTTATAATTTTTTTAGTGTCATGGTAGTTAAATATTTCATATATTAATAAAATAAAATTCATTATAATTAATTACAATTAGAAATTGAATAAAAAATATTAACAAAATTTTGAACAATTTTCTACATAAAAAACATATTATTTCATCAAGTATATGATATTAGCATTGATATCATTTTTTCCACTTCTATGATTTAAACATCAAAATTATGATATAAATCATTGTATTCATCATAATATTTATATTTGAATAATAAATTGTTAATTTTTGACCATAATTGTTAGTAGAAGTGATTAAAATTAATCTTAATTATTAAGGAAAAATTAAGCGTAATTATGGAATAAACCATAATATTATTGATCCAAATGATATATCCACATGTGAACCACACATTTTATGTCAATAGTTAATTTATTACCCATAATTTATTGTGTTTTTTGGGTTTTTATTTCTTTTTTATGTATAAACATATGTACACCTAAATTGTTTCTACAAATTCCATTTGAGACATTTTCTTTCCCTATAAAAGGCTACCACAACTCACAATACATCAAACCACTAAAACATTATAAGATAGGAAAATCTATACCCAATTCGCATTCCAACATACCCATTTAACTCATATAATCCATACATTTTGTAAAGGGCAATAAAAGGAAACCTTTTGGCACAAACAAAATGCAGTCACCCGATCAGGAGGTAAAATCTTCTCTCATGTCCTTTCTTTTATTTACCATATCCAACCAATAAAAATATATTTATACTATTATTATATAAATAACATTCTCCTCGATATTATAATATTTTTTATATAAATAATATGACATAAACATACATACGCCTCAATCAAATGGGTAACGGACATATTGTTTCATTGTACGATGAACTACTGCCTCACGATAAGATAATAGTTCATTTTTATGTTACCACATAGCAGGGTGGCCATTATGATGAAAAAATTGTTTATACATTATATATATATAGTTAATAATGTATTTATGATTCTTTAATTTTTATTTAGAACATAAATTTGTGAATTCCATCTTATGTCAATACATTAATTTCATTTGACAAATTATGAACTACCACTCTCTTAAAGTAATATGATTAATTAATACACTACATGTAATATACTAATTATGGTTTTAGTGAGTATATATGAAAAATATTATTTCATAAAGCTACTTTAAAAATTAAATATATAGATAAATATATTTATTTTACATTATTTCTCTCAAAATGGTAATTAAACCAAAATAGCTTTCATGTGTGCATACAACCTTATAACTCCATTAATTGTATACAGTGTGTCATAATTATATATTATATAGATAATTATAATAAAAATATAATACATAATCAAGATATTCATTTTAGGTTTTAAATTCCTACATCACTATATATGTATAAGGAATAAAAATATAATAAATTTAGAGACATATGAAAATAAAGATAATCTTGCGTGAAGTGAATCTTTAACAACTGATAATTAATAAGAAGTTAATATAAGGTCTATATACAAAAAATATATGGAATAAAAATAATAATATGGTTTGTTGAAATATTTATAAAAATTTTATATTTATTATATAATTTCATTGAATGAGTTTGACAAGAAATAATACACAAGGTAAGGGTACACCACTTCACTTTTATTTATGTGATATACCAGCTATGTTTTCCACTCATTCAATTTATGTGGTCTGTGTACTACCCATGTTTTTATTCCATGTATATTATACTTAATTTTATTGTTATTAACATGTCTATTTTATAATCATTCATTCGTGGGGTTTAGTATTTAAAATATACCCAATTGGTAATAATGTTTTCCCTCAACCTTCAATCATTGAGAGTCATGTTTTTTAATACACCTAAAAACATCTTCAAGGTGTATATAAATATATTTTACATGTTATATCTAGAATATCCTTATTTTCAAAAAATTCTATGCTTTATTTAATTTTATTTTCTCGTATGGTTATTATGAACCCTTATTACAAACTTTTTAATAGTTTATTAAGATAACTTCATTACCTCTCAATATTTTTTATATTTATAGTCCCATTGATGAATTCATATATTGCATCTCTCATGGAATTCATGAAATTTCTCATCTCTAGTTATTAATGATGTATTCATTTTCTCTTATCATTTCTAATCTATGGTACATAATATAGTTATGAAACTTTTTTTAAGAATTCCACACATTACCTTCTCTTCTATATAAATTGAATGTCCCTTTAAAACCATCTTCCAGAAAAGGGTTTCCAATAATATTCTATTAATATCCTATGATCATTAAATAAAAGTCTTATCCTTTTTAATTGTTCCAATGATTTAAATGGAATATTATATTGTCTTTCTAAAAATGATTTTTTTTATTTATTTTTCTTATAAAATAAATGATCTTTTTACCTCATACGACATGTACAGATATATCCATTTTTAATCATTTGAAGTATTATTTTCATGATTAATGGTTATATTTTATTTATTTTTTTAAGTGATATTTTAATTCTAAATAGATTTTAAAATGTTTTAAATTTTTTTATTATGTTTCAATTGAAAATTGGTTTCAAAACATAATCATGAAATATTTATATGTTTTCAAATTATTTCCTATTAAATGATTTAAAAAAAATCAAGCTTTCTTTATATGTTTTTAATTTTTTTATAGGAAAAGGGTGTTTAAATTGTTTTCAATGTTATTTTATAATTTTTCATGGAAAATGGTTTTTAAATGATTTCATGTCATCTTTATAATTTTTAAATGTATTTTATATGAAAATTATTATCAAATGGTTTTAGGCGTTGAATATGCTTCTTCATATATGAAAATATTTTTCAGTCAGTAATTATTTATTAAATATGTTTGAAAATTAAATTCCATCAATGATAACATCAATTTACCTTAATCATTCCCTTTTTGTAAATGATATAATGGTTTCATTCATTAAATTTCTATGAATGGGTTATTCCAAATGTCCTGGTATTATTGAAACCCATTTCACATCTATGTGTTATATTTTTATGAAATCTATATCTCTTCGATGGGTTATATGTTTCGGAAATCCATTTCTTTTCCATGAGTTAAATGCTTATGAAATCCACTTATTTTCCCAGGTTATGTCTTCATGAAATGATTGTGAGAGCTATATATTTTACATTAGTTATGATGTGATGAAATATTAATGATACTCATTTTAGTTCATAGGTTATGATTTGAGTTTTATATAAACAATCTATAATAATGGGTGAATATATGTTGAATGTTTTGTTATCTTGTGGCACATTTATGAATGATTTTATTATGTGATCGGATAGACCTTTATCTCCCTCCAATGGATTGGGTAATGAATGTTGTATATGAAATCAAAGGGTAAATGTGATTTATACTAAGAATTTAAAAAATATGGGACATTGTTTTTAAACCGAGGACTAATATAAATAGGGTACACATGATGAACCTCAAAAATTTAATCAAAAATGTATATGGGTTGTAGCTCAAGCATAAAAGAAAATGGTTAAACATGTTATAGCGCAAGCCTTTAAACAATAATGTACATGGGTTGTAGCCCATTCCTAAAAGAATAAGGGTACATAGAATGTCGCCCATGATTGAAAACAATATGGTATATTGGATGTAAACTATGTTGAAAAAAGGGTACATTAGTTGTATCCAAATCATGAATACAATAAGGTAAATGGTTTGTAGTCCAATCCTAAAAGTAATAGGGCCCCTGGGTTGTTAACCCAGTCATGTTGTAGGTACATTTGTCGTGACCCAATACTAACATGTCATAAAGGACTAGGAAGGTATATTTGACATAAAATTTTCTATTATTATATGTAATCCACAAAAACTATGTTTTATCTGATTAATAATATTTTATGGATTATGATCCTTATTTTTTTTAAGATTCATTCCTTATGAACTCTCATACATTATCTAACGACTTATATACGAACGTTTTATATGTAGGGTATCACTTTATGTTTTCCTGATCATGATATCATACATTTTTGATCAGAAATATTCTTACATGCCTCTCTTATGAACCCTTTCCGAGCATTTGGGATCACCAATTTTTTCCATTGTATGTATATGAATAAAAGTTATAGGTGGAAGCTATAATGATGTATATATTTATGGAATATGTTGATGTTTTTTCATCTAGATAGATGAATTTGTTTCAATGATTTTAATGAAAATAACTATAAAAGTCCTCAGTCATGTAATTTTGTAATGTAGATAATATTCATTGAATATGATGTAATATAAATATATATAAATCCCTGGTCATTATAGCTAGTATCAAATTATAGGTTTAGTAAACTATTGGAAACTATAATGGGGAAAACATTAGTGAGATCCGTAGATATATTTCAACAGATATCTCTAGGGATGTCTCTTTTGATATGTTTAAGCATTAGTTAATGATTACGAAAATGTTCTATAATTTTTGGAAAGGATTTAGTGAGTGGGATCCTAACAGTAATATCACATATGGATACTAATAGTGGATGTGAATTTGGAATAACTGTACCTATGGGTAATAACTCTAACATGATGCTCTGGGCCTGAATCAATGTAATATGGTACTAGATAGTGTGCCATGTTTCACACCTAGTTTAGCCCTTCCGAGGGATTTGATTTGGGAACTGAAAAAATCATTATAATTGATAATTAGGTTTTCAATATAATATAACATTAATTTTCATAGGATAAACCTATGTTTTCATATATTAATGAAGAAAGATCCATGATTTAGGAACCCTATATTTAATTTTTCAGCATTATCTATTGTCTGATTATGATAACATTTTCCACACTTTTTATTAACATATTATTAAATAGAGAGAAAAATAAGGAACATGGATAAAATTAAATTATTAAGATATGGAATTTATGGTCATTATTATTATTTATTTCCAATGTTGAAATATCATAAAGGGAATCAGGAATGTGGTATGAGTATTAGTAATACATATGAATATAAAGAGACAACATATGACATGTGAAAGTCAAGTGATGTTATTCTAGTATTGTTCTCCATAATCATAAAATCATGAGTGGATTGATGATGAGGGACCTTAAGACTGGATTCATATTTCATATTCTAGAAAAGAGTTATTAATGAATAATTTAATGATTCATTAGTGTGGGTATAATATTAAGGATGGATTAATGATGTGTTTATGTTTTGGGATTAAATGATTATGTTATATGAATGATGAAATAGATAAATATTTCCAGTATAAGATTCATTAATGATTAAGGGGTATATTTTTTATGGTGATAAATTCATATAAAAGTGATATTTCTATTAATCGTTGGAAAACCCTAATTTGATCAATATGTTGACATCATTGTCCTTATTATGGATAAAGGGTTGATCGATTTGGATAAATAAATTGGATATCACTGTTTACCATGGACCTAAGTAATTATTTGATGATAATTTGTTCTATATAATTGATGATGATGTTTAAACTTGTGGGATTTTTAATATATATCCTATTGTAAATTTATAAAGGAAGCATGCATTTTTCCCAAAAGGATTTATGGTAGATACAGTTATAACAATGTTTCATGAGAATAATTGACAAGGGTATTTACATTCTTGGAATGTGATAAATAGGTAGTAAAATATGATACATGGGGGATATATTATATGATAATTTCATAAAATTATTTCTAAATATTTGAATTTTCATCTATCAAAACGGTTATGTTGTTAGTTTTTTATTTAATTCTTAGGTTATGTATTACTTGAAATTAGTAATATTAATGTTTTATCAATTTATAAGTGGAAATTTTAATATTAGGTAGGCTATTGATGATATTGTGTGTTAATGATAACTGTTGGAAAATGGGTTGAAATATCATAGATGTAATGATTTGTTAGTACTTTTGGAATTAAAAATTCACCATTCATGTAACAGAAAGATGAAAATTGGACTAGTGAACAAATAATTGTGAGGTTTTCCTGAAATCATTCATGTATATCTTCTCATGGAAATTAGTCAACATTTATAAAAATAATATTGAAAAAATTTTATTTGTACACTTATTTCTATTCAAAAACATTGTCCCTTAGTTCATCAATGATTTAGGGATTTTTAATTGTTAACTCTTTACGAATTGTGTTCTCTAACATTATACATCAGAACAAGATAGTTATATAGTTCGTCAATATCCATTTTTTAACAACCAACCTATGTTTTCATATCTAGAAACACAATTATATGATAATTTGGGTAACAATTATTTTACCAACTATTTATTTTAATGGATGTTTTTTTATTCATTTTTATGATGTGGGTTTCAATTAATTATACTTTTGAGTATTAAACCTTTGATAAACCAGACATTTTTTAGGGAGAAATTCATATTAAGTGGGGTTGAATGTATCACCCTGTGATTTTTGTAATTTTTTTGAATTAATTTATCTTTTCTATATTTTTCAGTTCATGTGACACAGGAAATATAAATTTGTACATATTCATTATAAAACTAAGAAAATCATTCCTTTCACATGAAATTTATAATTGGATTGCACTACATGAAATACTGATTTGGCTTGCGCTACATGAAAACCCACTGGTCTTCCAACACATGAAATTCTATCTTTTCACATGTACTTGGAAAACCATATTCGTATATAACATGGCATATGTTACATGCAACAAGGACGTCATGTATGATGCAGGAAACAAGGAGATTCAATGAATGATATTTTGTATATAAAATTTTTAAATGGATATAATTATAACATACTAGTGAAACATATCTATTTTAGTAGAAATACAAATGTTTCAAATATTTTCATTAATTTCTTATATATATGTAAATAATATTATAAATGAATGATATAATTTTTCATAAAGTCCTTTTATATTAAAAATACCATTTTATAAACTAACCTCATTTATTAATTATAATAATTTTCGACACATTTAAAAATTTAATATTAATAAAAATTTCATTTTTTAATTCATAATATAACATTTATGCTCAGTTAAATTTATGAGATTTTTTAGAGAACATAATTATTTTGAATAGTAAAAAATACTAATTTTTTGTTAAAAACTTCATTTTTGTTTAATTAAACATCAATTTTAAAGATATTGTAAATTTTTTATGGTAAAACTATAAAAACATTTCATATTTTATAATAGATTAATTAATTATAATAAATAAAATATGGAAATTTATTAAAAAATCATAAAAAAACTTTTTAACATTTTTATTCATTAAAAACATGTTATTTTGTCCAGTCTATGGAATTAGAACTATAATGAATCATGACTGATTTATGATTTGAAATCTGAAAAACCAAAATAAACCATTTTATTTAGTATAATATTAATATTATGTTAATGCAAAGTAAATTTTTATCCAAAATGATTAGTAAAAGTGAATAAATTATTCACAACAATTAAGGCTAAATTAATCTTAATTTGTGAATTACCCCTAAAATTAAGTTGTAAAATGATCTAGAAACTTATCAAAAACCCATAATATGTCCATATATCATAAAATACATAAATATTTGAGTTTTCTAATTGGGTATGGATTTTTTATATAAGAACATATATACACCTAACTTGTTTCAAAAAACACTAATTGAGTAGTTTTTCTTCCCTATAAAATGATTCCACCACTCCAACTTACTCACAACTATAAAAACTATTTTCATCAGATTGAAATATACCAATAAACTTCCCGAAATCCCTATCGTCTTCCTAGAATCATTCCCATGGTCATAAAGAAATCCAAGTAACCCTTTGGGCACAATTCACAAGGAGTTACCTGATTAAGTGGCAACATATTCATTCATGTCTGTTCATTCATTTTCCTTATCCACCCCCACTAACTATATTAAATTTATTCATGTATAAGTGATAGAATATTCTCAATATACATGGATTTTATTATGTATATTTTTTGACCTAGAATTAGAGAAACATCTGTCCAATAGATAATGGACAAACTATTTGTGTTAATGGAGAACTACTACCACAAGAAATAATGATTGATTATTTTTCAATTACCACCTACCATAGAGTCCATTATAAATAAAAATATGTTTATATATGAAAAACATTATATTTATAATGTATTTATGATTTTTTAATTTTTATTTTTAACAATAATATATTCTTTCTATATTATGTAAATAAAATAATTTCGTTTGATGAAAAGTGGAATACCGCCCCGCAATGTGACAATAATAATAAGTACACTACATGTCTTGTCTTAGGGATGTTTTTTCCATCTTGGTTATCAAATTACCAGGGTACCCGGGCCGGTTCTTGACAATATGGTATCAGAAGGATGTTAAGAATCATTCCTTGATGACATTATTCATTGATTATTCTTTCCAGGACATGGGAGGTTGTTGTGATTGAGTGCCTAGCCAGCTCTCACCAAAATGAACCATAAGTCACCAGGGTTGGTTAGGGAAATACGACTTGTAAATTAGTTCTAGTATTTTCCCTGTTCTGATTTGAGTATAGTTGTATCGAAATCCTATTTTCCTTTATTTTAAGAATATCTTTCCTTGTTTCTCGGTTTGGGTGATAATCTATGTCTATTTATACTGTGTAGCATCATGCCTCCGAGAAGACGTGGAGCTCAGATCCAAAAAGAGGCTGCTGCTAAACTGCATCAACTGAGTCCTATTGTGGATTCGAGCCTAGTTGAGGTGATTGTTCACACTATCCATGCTCGGGTACATGCACCACCTCTAGATCATGTTCAGACTCCGGCTACAGGTCCTCATAACGATATTATATGAAATCATTCTCAAGAATTCCAATGCCAGAAGCCACCAATTTTCAAAGGCTCTACTGACCCTTACCATGATGAGGAATTTTTAAGTAATATTGAATGCATGTTTCGGTTCTTGGAGACACCTGATGTGATCCAGGTGAAGTCTTCCATCGTCGTACTAGAGGGACCAAGTAAGAGATGGTGGGAGACAATAGTGACGGCTAGGAAACATGAGGGTCTGGAGTGGAAAGACTTTAGGGTTCTTTTCAATAACCAGTTCTATCCATAATCAATGGTGTTGGATAATGCTGTATTGTGTTTCAAGAATGAGAAGGCCAACAAAATCGTGACATAGTACGCAAATCCTTTTCTGAGTAGGTAAAATTTGCTCTCGAGATTGTATCTAATGAGAGGATGAAGGCTCGACGATTCCATTTGGGACTTCAATCAGATATTTGTTCTCGGTTTTTCCTACTAAAGCTACCCAATTATGCTGAGGTGATGGATATGGAAATGATGGTTGAGATGGATATGGCATGAACTTCAGGGTTAAAGGATGTTCCTTTTCCTCCTAATGGCAGTGTGAGCTCCTTTAATGGAAAACAAAAGCGTGACTTTTCTCATGGTGTTCCTCGACAACATATTCAATCCAGACCTCATGTAGCACCAGGAGGGGCTTCATTGACTTGATATCTGTGTGGAAGGATAGGACATTCTACGAGGGTTTTTACTAAGGCACCCAAGAACTATAGCTGCTGCGAACATTTAGGGCACTTATAGATATTCCTCCATCACTTCTCTACTCCATGTGGTGGAATAGGATCATCAACACCTCCATAAACTGCGGGGCAATCAAATAAATCATGTAAAAATGTGTTCCAGCCACATGAATCTGGAACGAAGCCTATTCACGTAGTGGAAGAGTCATTAGAGGTAGCTGATATAGGTCCTACAACTATGAAATGTACCATTACTATAGCATCATCTTTAGTGACAACTCTTTTTTATGCGGGTGCATCTCACTCTTTTATTTCAACCCATCTTGTTAATCTTCTTAATCTACCTATGGAACTCTTATCCTATGCGATGGATATTACTACACCCCTTCGTACAGTGAGAGAGAAGGGTCTATGTAGTCTTTCATGTGTCTTCTCTCTATCATATATTGATTATTCTTGGAATTTCATTTTTTTCAACATGTAATCTTTACACGCCATATTTGGGATTGATTGGATCATTTCCAATAAATCCTAGATTGATTGTTAACTTTGACCGGTCTATCTTACTATGACGAGTGGTGTTCCCATTGTTTTTCAAGGAGAATGGGACCCAAGGTCAAGCAGATATGGACCCTCTTATCCTGAGTTGGGAAAAGTTATATCAGTGTTTCCTTTTGATATGGAGAGAGATTCCATGTGTGGTTATCTTTCTCTAGTAGTATCTTAGTTTGCAGACGTATTTCCTTCTGACGTCTGAATTTTTAAAGCAGTAAAAGAGGTTGAATTTTCTATCAACTAAATTCCTATTACTCAACAGGTTTCTATTCCATCATACCGAATGGATACAGCTGAACAAAAAGAACTGAAGTATCAGGTAGATGATCTTCTTGGGAAAGGATTTATATGCCTGAGTGTGTCACATTGGGAAACAGTAGTTCACTTCACTAAGAATTATGATGGATCACTTCTCTTATGTGTAGATTATCGAAAGCTTATTAGAGTTAGGATAAAGAAAAAATATTTGTTACCACAAATGGATGATTTTTTTTGATTAATTGAAAGGGGAAAGGTGGTTTTCAAAAATTGATCATCGATCTGGTTACCATCAGTTGCGGATAAAATAATTTGACATTCATAAGACCGCTTTTCGGAGTAGGTATGTCCATTATGAGTACCTTGTTATTCCCATCATCCTAACAAATTCTCCTGTAGTTTTCATGGATTTGATGAACAAAGTTTTCCATGAGTACCTAGATACCTTCGTGTTGGTCTTTGTGGATGACATTCTTGTCTACACCATGTCTGAGGAGGATCATGTGCATCATCTGAGAACAATTCTGAGTCTTCTAAGGAATCATAGACTTTATGCCAAGCTTTCAAAGTGTGATTTCTGGACATGGGAATTGAAATAATTTGGACATGTCGTGTCAGAACAAGGAATATCAGTTGATCCTGAATTGTTGAAGGCTATTATGGCTTGGAAACAACAACGAAATGTTTTCGAGATTCGGAGTTTCTGGGCTTAGCAGGATATTATCGCCATTTTGTTAAAGACTTCTCAATTTTATCTTCTCCAATGACTGATCTGACTCGAAAGGGAGTGATGTTTTCATGGAATGATAAATGTCAGAGCTCTTTTGTTGATCTAAAGTGTCTTTTGAATACTTCACCAGTGTTAACTCTTCCTAAGGCTTGGATAGGTTACGTGGTCTTCTGTAATGTATCGGGTTCTGGTTTGGGATGTGTCCTTATGGAAGGTAATCATGTTGATGCCTATGGGTCTCATCATCTTAAGCCTCATGAGAATAACTATCTTACCCATGACCTTGAACTTGATGCTGCAATTCATAGGCTTATGTTTTGGAGACATTAAATTTATGGATAAAGGTTTACTGTGTATTCAGACCAATAGATCTTATGTTAAATCTTCTCTAAAAAATATTTAAATCTCCACCAAAGGCTTTGGGTGGAGTACCTAAAATCCTTCTACATTGACATTTCCTATACCCTGGGAAAAGGATATGTCATTGCAGATGCGTTATGCAGGAATATTCTAACTTAGGCTGTGAAATAATCTCTAGAAGAGTGGAGTTTAATGGATCTTTTTTCTCAGTTGCGTATTGGAATTCAATGGAAGGGTAATGAAGTTTCTTTATCCAGTTTCTAGTTGACATCTGCTATACTCGAGTTAATTCTTCAAGACCATCAACTGCATGATGAAATCCATAGCATTAGGGACTCCTTTTATGGTGGGGAGACCAACACCCAGTGGTCGTTATACAAAAAGGTTGTTCTATGTTATCGAAACCATTACGTTGGTCTTTTATCAGCATGGGAATGATGTGATGGGGTATTTCCATAACACTCTGTGTGATATGCACCTAGGAAGCACGAAAATGTTTTATGAAATGCAGCGACAGTTCTGGTGGTCAGGTATGAGATGAGACATTTCTATGTTTGTATCTCATTGCTTTACATGCCAGCAGGTGAAAGCTAAGCATAATAAACCTTCATGTTTGCTTCAACCACTTCATGTACCTACATGGTAGAGGGAAGAAATCTCAATAGACTTTTTGGTTGGGTTTCCTCAAACCCAGAGGAAGAAGAATGTGATATGGTTTTTGATTGACAGGCAGACCAAGTCGGATAAATTTATACCTATTCGGGATACAATCAATGTTGAGGAGTTGGGAAATATCTATGAGAAAGAAGTTGTTCGTTTTCACGGAGTTCTATCTGTTATAGTCTCTTATAGGGTTCCTCGGTTTACTTCTCACTTTTGGAGAGGCCTTCAAGAGGCACTTGGATCTCAAGTCTATTTGAGCACAACCTACCATCCACAGTCAGATAGCCAGATAGATAGAGCTATTCATATTCTTGAGGATATGATCCGTGCATGTGTTCTCAACTTTCATTGGTCTTGGGATGATCATCTGGGGCTAGTTGAGTCTTCTTATAACAACAGTAATCAATCTGTGATCAAAATGGCTCATTTTGAGGCATTGTATGGCCATCCTTGTAAATCTCCTTTATGTTGGTCAGAGATTGGTGAATGTACCTTGGTAGGGCCGAGTTTGGTCCAAGAGATGACATCTAATATCCAGTTGATTCGTCAGAGAATGTTGACAACACATAGTTGGTACTAGTCTTATTTTGATCTTCGTCGTAGACCTTCATTGTTCTCAGTTGGTGACCAGGTGTTCTTGAAAGATTCACCCCAGTTAGGTCATCGATGACTAGGGAGGAAAGGGAAGCATTCTCCTCATTGTGTGGGACCATTAGAGGTTATTGGTCTTGTAGGTAATGTTGCATACCGTCTAGCTCAACCACCACAGCTGACGACGATACATAATATGTTCTGTGTATCACAGCTGCGAAAGTATCTCTCTGATCCATCTCAAGTTGTGTACTAGAGTGATCTTGAGATTGAACCAAATTTATATATGACTGAACGACCAATCAGGCTTATTGATTCTTAGACCAAGGTACTTCGTGGGAGAACAATACCTCTAGTCCATGTTTTATGGAAACATGGTTTTGATTTTCATTAGACGTGGGATTGAGAGACACTAATAAGAGATCAGTGGCCCCATCTTCTTGACGTGGAGGTTTCATCATAGGCGTTATGGGGACAGAATGATCTTATGGTGGGGAGGTTGTAACATAAAGTTACTTTTTCAGGTAATTTTGATGTTTCTAGGTACCTCTACTTTGGAGTAAAGAATTGGGGGAGTTTAGGTGATCTTTTGAGGAAAACTAAAGGTCAGTGAGTCGTGCACGGTTTGAAAATAGTTTTACAGACCGTGCGACCAAACTGTGCCATCCTTGTAACTTGGACAATAGCATCTGTACGGGCACTACATAGTTTGTCTAACCATGTGACCAAATAGTGAGAGAAGGGTGACCAGGGCAGTGGATAAAACATGGCTAGTGCATGGATTGTCTAACCGTGCTGCCAAACCATGTGGCCACTGAAATGTGATCCTTAAATTTTGGATCTCACTCAGTTTTGCCTCTAAGTTCCTTGTTTTTCCTCCTAAGGGGCCCTAACTCGGGATTTTTCTTCTCCTATGGCCAAAGAGGGCTCTCACATCATTCTGGAGGTGATCCATAGGCTCCTCATGGTGAATTAAAGCCAGATTCTTGAGTTATATGATCGTTCATCATCGTTCTTAATCAGTTTCATAGATCTAATTAGATATACTTCTCCTCTTCTCTTGGTTACATAGATCTACGCCTGTTATGGGTAGATATAAGTGTGTGGTACCATGTTTGATGATTTTATATCTTGGTATTTCTAGGAGATGAGATCTAAGGTGGGTTCCTGAAGAAGAAACCTGGTTTCCTTGAGCGTTCTCAACCGTTGTGTTTTTGGTAAAAACTATCAAGGTAGGTGGTTCTATCAGAACTTTCCAAATTGTTTATCATTGTATTTTCTTGATTTATTTCAATTGTTGATTTAAATTCAATTGATAAAATGTGATTTCAATTAATTGATAAAAACACGATTCCTTTTAATTGAGATGTTTGAAATGGTTATGGCATAGAAATTTTGGAAAACCCCAATTCTATTGAATTGGGTGTGTTTATGGAAATTTTCAAATTTAAATTGTTTAATTTAAATTGTGGATTTGATGGAAACGATTTCAATTAAAATTTTTATTTTAATTGTGAAATGAATTGTGTAATGATGGAATTGATTTTGAATGGATTTCAAGCATATCAAAATGGATTTAAAAGGATTTGATAAAAACCCATTTGTTTAATATTGTGGAAAGGCATGTTTTGAATAAAACCTATTTTGGATTTAAATTGAATGAAATTGGCACTTTTTGAAATGAGAGAATGAAATTGATCTTATTTTAAGCATTCATAAAATAGTTCACCCATCATTTAAGAGTGAATTCTAGCCTTAGATAGTTAGTGAGTTATTTGGATACACTATATGCTACGACAAAAATCTAAAACACACTTGCCATGGGTCACATCCCCAACGGGTTGGTGACGAGTCTCCTTTGGCCAGTGTCATAGGGACTTGTGTATACACATTTTTCCGATTTCACATAGATAGTGAGGAATCCTATAACTGGTTAATACTATCATACATTTTTGGTAGATGACCAAGTTGCTCGCTTGTTTATTTGTATTTGAGATATAAATGTATGAAAATGCTTGTGAGCTGCTTTACATGACTACTGAATTTATATAAACTATTTTATATAAATGTTTCACATAAGACACTATTTTAGAAATATTCAATCATTTGTAAAACCTTTTTTGAGATATTTATTCTGACCATTTGAAAATGTTCTGCATATTTTGATAGAATATAATTTCGAATTTCCTAACATGTTTTTATGAAAATTGAAAACTTTTATTTGGATAATCTATATTTGGCATCTGTTATGGAATCTTTGGTGGTATCCTACTGGGCTTAGGCTCACACCCTACTATTTATTTTGGGTGTTTGTATACTTTCTTCTTCCAGTATCGTGTAAAGGGAAGGGACCACATTGTGGTGAATCCAGTTGTAGATCTTTGGACTTGGAGTGTTGTGTCCTTAGGGACCTTGAGGTTGTTTTCCCAATTTTTTTTGTACTTTGGATGTAGTACATTGGGCTTTTTATGCCTCTTTGTTTTCTCGTACATTACTCCCAGTGGAGTGTTTTTTATGCATACTGTTTTGTTTCTTCTGCTTCCACATTCTTGTGGAGAAAATCATTCCAACATGCATGTTCTGTGATGGCAGGTACTAGTCGTCGACTTGTGGGGATCGAGAACGCCCTTCGGGCTATGTCAGGGCCGGATTGGTTATTCGGTTACCAGGGTACCCGGGATGGTTCATGACAATAGTTATAGAAATTTATAATAGGCATGTAATATATAAAATTTATATTTATATTATTTTTTACATTATGGAATCATGATATAATTATAAGGAACATCATTATAACAAATTAAGAATCATATGAAAAACAATTTGAATGTTACCGAGAGTGAACACTTAACAGAGGATGGTTAAAAAGTGGGTAATATAAGTACATAATAGAACCATGTATGACATATGATATAAGAATATGGTTTTATAAAAAGTGAATAAAAAATTTATTTTTAATATACATGTGTTTTTAATGAGTAAGATGAGATTCAAGTCATAATGTAATCAGATTCCAACTAACTTTTTATTATCGTGAGACACATATTGTGTTTGACACTCCTTCCTATTATATGGTGTGTGCACATCCAATGATGATATTATATGTATGTAATAATTAAATTTATAGGTATTATAAAATATATTTTATGATCCTTTTTAGGGGTTTAATGTTTCAAAATTTACAAAATTGGAAAAACAATTTTTCTCAATTTTACTTCTCTATGACTCATTTTTTGGTGTTAAACTAAACTCTATTACAAGGTGTATATACATCCATTTAAAATGTTATATCTCCAAATTAATTTTTTTAAGGGTATTTTAATCTTTATGTCGTTTAATTTTCATAAATGTATAGTATGATCCTAGTTTTCCTAGTTAAACGTGTTTGTAGTGACAATTTGATCACCTTTCTAGATTGTTTATGTTTATTCTTACTTTACATAAATATTATTTTACATATATAAATGAATTGAAATCATTTATTATCCCTTTTATATTTATTATACTATCATTCAGTGATATAATTTTATACTATTGGTTATATAATATAGAATTGAATGGGTTATTAATAAATCCTGACATTACCCTCTCTAAAATTGGAAATTTTTGTCCCTTCATAATAATATTTTCAAAAATAATTTAAATGAATATTATACTAATATCAAATGATACATAAAAGGAATTTATACCATTTTTTTATTTTACCAATTTTTTTAAGAGATATTCTTATCACATTTTGAATGTGGAAAATTTCTATCCTTTTAAGCATACATAAGAAATATACTTTTTACCCCATAAGAGATGTATGGATTTATTCACCATAAATTCATCGAAGATTCCATTTAATTTTTAAAGTTTATTTTTTTAAAAAAAAAATTTGAAAAATATTTTAATGGAAAACGGTATTTTAAATGTCATCGATCATATTGTTTATGTTTTCAAGGATGATGATTTAAAAAAAATCAAACATCAATTATAAAATTTAAAAGAAAATAGTTTTCAAAACGTTTTGAATGTTATTTTATATTTTTTCATGGAATATGGTTTGAAAATACTTTTAAATATATATATAAATATATTATGTGTTTTCAAATAATTATTTTTCAAGAAATTATCAATATTTATTTATATGTTATCAAATTCATTTTGAATAAAAACATTTTTTATATTATTTGAATCTAATTACATATTTTTTCAATGAAAAAGGTTTTCAAACAGTTTAAAATATTATTTATAAGTTTTAAAGGTATTTTTAATAAAATTTATTATTAAAATTTTTTAATTATTAAAAATTATTTTTCAAATAAGAAAGTACATTTGTATCAAGAAATGTTTTTAAAATATGTATTAAAATTATTTTCTGTCTAATATGTCATTTTTTTTATGTTAACAATACTCATTAATTTAAAAAACTAAAGTTTATACTCATAACCCTTCTATAAATGGGTTATGATTAACGTTATTTTATATATGAAACCTGCATCTCTTATATGGGTTATATTTTTTAGAAATATATTTCTCTTCTATCGGTTATATGATTATGAAATTTTTTTATTTTCCACATGATAAATGAATAGAAAATCTACTTCTTTTCATGGGGTATTCTTTGATAAATTATTTTGAAACCTATCTCTTTTACACATGTTCTAATGTGATGAAATTTTCATGATAGTCATAACATTTAATAAGTTCTCATTTGATGTTTATTGGGTCATTCTCATTTTGTGATGATTTTTTTATTATTCACTGGAAAATTGTGGAATGATTTTATTATGAGATGGGTGGGACCAATATATAACTCTAATGCATTATGAAATGTATATATATATATGAGCTCAATGGGTATAGGGGTTTTTGCTCAATCCTATAACCATGAAGGGAGGTGAGTTGTATCATATACCTAAAATAATGAGGCTACATTGGTTATATCCCATGAATCTAAACAAGTAGGTACATAGGCTATAGTATATGCCTAATAGATAAAGGGTTTACATGTGGTAGAAAATACTTTTATGAAATAAGGGACATGGGTTGCAGCCAAATTGTAAAAGAATGTGGGTTCACATATTTTATCACAATCCTCTAATGAAGAATGTTCATGGGTTATACCCTGATTCAAAGAGAAAGAGGGTACATAGGATGTAGCCCAATCTTGTAAACAAGAAGATGAATGTGTTGTAGAACTAGCCTAAATGTAATTGGGAACATGGGATGTTATCCAAATTCCTCAGTAGGTACATATGGCATAGCATAGGCCCAGCATGTTGTAATGGTATTCTTAGGTATCCTTGAAATAATCGTTTCAATTAAAATATATATTATACAAATAAAATTAATTATCCCTTCATTTCTATGTCATGAATTATGATCTTTATTTACTTATGATTCATGTTTTTTCAAATTCTATGCTTTATGACTTGATTCGGGTATTTCATATTTGATATGATAGGTATGATATTCTTCTTTCATGATCCTGATCTCATACCCTTATTCTCGTAATTATGGTAACACATCCCCCTCACATACCCTTATTGAGATTTTTATCCCCACCAATTTTATCCATTCTTAGGTTATGAAGTAATATTTTATGTAGAATTAAAATATGTGGTGATCTTCATGGGAGATGTTGAATATCCTTCACCCAGATTGAATAATTTTTTAAAATATCAAAAGACTCTAAAATATTACGTTTCTCGTGAATTTATTTTTTTAATGTACAAATTATTCGACTAAAATGTTGTAATATCTATAGAAGTTATGTTTTGGTCACTATAGTTGTGTTGGACATCCAACATTTGGCAGTTGAGGTGAATAAATGATTTAATCTTAAAAACAATAAATGGTGAAATGATGACATTGACTTTACCTATTTGTGATGAGTTAAAAAATTAAAGTTTCAATAAATTCTTTCCTCATTTTATTTTCATGAAGATAAATTTGAAATTCATAGAGAATAAGAAGTGGTATGATTATTTTATTATCATTTGAATAAAATTTTAATGGACTTTGATGGAACTCATATTCTATAATAAAACATCATAATATATACTTGATCAAATCTTCAATGTATTGACACCAACTCTCTTAATTTCATTATCCATATGATACATTGAATGCTATGAAAAAATCATTCAATGTTCACTAAGGGTGGAAGGGGTATCTAGATATCCTCTTGGTTCTTATGAAAAGAAAATTAAAAAGCGTTCCAAGGGAATCCAGGGATATGTCGCATAGAGAGAATAAAAAGATTCAAACTCATAAATTCTAATACTATGGGAAGGATCAACTACATGACTACCTGGAAGGAACTAGAATCTAATTCCAGTGTGTGAAGCACGACCATCAACCTACTTAAGGGATACGAGATGTGATGAAGAAATTCAATTAAATGAGTTGAGTGAATTCTCAATATAATGAAGTACCCCCACTTTAGTGTTTCATGTGAAATTAGTTTAGGCATTCTGTGAATCATTATCCCTATCCATGTTCTAATATGGATGATAAGACACAAAAACCATTGAATAAAAATAACTAATGGACATATTATATAATCTCAATTAGTAAGGTAAATTATGATAATTGGGAGAAATTATCCTCTACCCATAGTTGGAAGCTTCATGTTTGATCGTGTATGAATAAGCCATATGAAAAATATTATTTTTCATCATTTCGTGGAGTTTCGTGAAATTATACAACTCTAAATGGATATAGGAATAATATAATAACATTTAATGTTTTATTAGTTCAATAATGATTTCAATAATCTGATAATTTTTTTGGTATAACAGAATATATTCATTAAGGATGAATAAGTGAATTATAATTTTGAGGGGATACAATGTTACCAATTTATGGAATCGTATATGTTAAATTATTGTAGAGGTTTAATATATTTAATATTTTATACTCACATATGAATAATTTTATACAATAAATAGCACGTTCTATAAATTTTTTATTAATATTTATGGAATGAAATATCATTATATTTATGCATCTTTTGATCTAATAAAGCATTATTAACGAAAATTTCACATAAGTTTCATGGAGTTAGAGACTATGTGTAGGTTGATCAGGTTACAATAAATAGTATGTTTGTCCTAAAATTATATGAGTAAACATTTTCATGAAATTTAATCAACCTTAATACTAATGGTCTCCAAATAAAATGTCGGCAAGTTATCATCAATTTTTTTAATAACAATGCATTTTTTCAAACCTTTTTGTTATAGATTTTTGAGTGTCAACACCCTCCTAACCATTTTACCTATCATTATACATTAGATCTTGAGATTTATATTTATATTTGAAAACCATGCTTTAACTATCTACTTATGTTCTCATTTATCAAACCGTAGCTATGAGAAAATGTGAGAAACTGTAATGGTATCAACATTCTCTTTTTTATGGATGATTTGGTATTCATTATTATGATGTGGGATAATATGATGTTAACTATTATTTTATAAAATTTTAATAATCAACATGAATTTTGAGGGAGAAATTCATTTTATTGGGAATAATGTAATAAACTTATGTTTTTTTGAATATTTATTAAATTAATTTAATCATTTTCATGTTTTTCATTTCATGTAACTCAGAATAATTTATTATATAAAATATATATGCTTGGAATGTGTTATATGAAATCCAATATTTTTATTTCACTACCCATTACACATATATTATCGTGAAGTACATTAAAACTTGTTATTTGATTTTTATACACACAATACCAAGTCCCTTCAATAGCATGTGTTACACGCTTGCCTGATTTTTTACCAAACAATATTTTAAAAATACAATGATTATTAATATAGTTTTATAGATTCCACAATTCCATTGTAATATAATATTCAAATAATATTATGTAAATTGGGAATATAATATTCTATCATGTAATTAAAATTAATCATTTGGTTATCTATTAGAATAAGAAAATGTGCGAACTCTTTGAAAAAAAATTCATAGAAAACTATTTTTTTATGTACAAACACAAATTTATCTCAATAAATTAATCATACCTCATTTGATTAATTTTTAAAATATATTTTTAATATACATATTCAGTAAATAATTTTAATACTAATCCAATAGATTTGATAATATAATATAAGAATAAATACAATTATAAGAATAAAAATATATATTTTTCTAAAAGGAAATTTTAAACCCGTTAAATGGAAAACCCATATAAATATTATTTTTGACAAATTGATAATTATTATTTGGAAAAATAATTTTTTCTGATGTGTGATATCAAATTACACTATTGGTGAATTTCTGATATTTTTCTAATAATTTTAATTTTGTATGAGTAATTATAAATCTAGATGATAATTAAAAAAATAATTTTAATAAAAATTATTGATACGGATAAATTATTTTTTAATTTGGTTATAATGAAAAATTAAACAATTATACATCCATTAATCTAATATATATCATCAAAATAAATTCACAATTACATTGAACAAAACCATGTAAACTTTTGGACTACCTTGATTTAAAACCATGCATTGTCGTCATGTCTGGAAGAATAATTTTCATTTATTTTCATCCAATTATGTCATATGAATTTTAATAAATTTATTAA
Source organism: Viscum album (assembly GCA_963277665.1). Classification (NCBI taxonomy): domain Eukaryota; kingdom Viridiplantae; phylum Streptophyta; class Magnoliopsida; order Santalales; family Viscaceae; genus Viscum; species Viscum album. The sequence goes on from OY728129.1 coordinate 9,148,207, forward strand.
ATATTTTTAATCATAATATGTTATAATTTAAAATAAATTCAATATTTTTTTGGAAAATATTTTAGTGAAGTTTATTAAAATATATTACAGTTTTAAAGAGAAATTACATCTAAACAAAAGATTAAGCACTAAATATAATGCCAAAAATGGTAATGAAACTAGTTCAAAAATAATTTTATGATTAAATTTCTCACATTATTACCATTTTATAAAATTGGGACAACAATTTTAGCGACATGGTATGGGAAAATTATGGTTGGAATTCTCTTTTCCACGATTTTCAAGAAGTGGATATTAGATGCTTCATAAAACATATAATTCCATATAGATTTCAAAAAAACTTATAAAATAATATCCCAAAATATATACCTTAATCAAAGAAACCTTTTTTAGTTGATAGCGAAAACCAAGGAATCCCATTGGTGAAAACAAAGTGAATTTACTCAAAGAAGACATGCCATCCTACATCATGTAATATTATATTATTATTATTATACATCCATTATATTCTTCTTATCCCATGAATATATAATAACCTCAATATCCATAATATACTTATATTTTTTGTCACGAACCAGCCCGGGTCGACCCTGAACCGGTCACCCGAGCCGGTCCGCGGCAAGTCCCGAGGAGTGTTCCCGATCCCCCAGGGATGGCAACAAGTGCCGGGCATTGAAACTTTAATCGTTGGGAACGATTTCAGCCCAAGATAAAAACAGGATCGAAAGAATGAATATAAACTAAACAAACAAACAGACACTAAAGACATAAACAAACCTACACCACGACATACCTCCAAGTGACCTCACGGTCACCACCCAACTACAACCAACGTCGCTCCCACACTGAGCGACTCAAGCCAGGAAAACCTGAACACAAGGAACCTGCAACTGAAAAGGTAAAAGATAGGCGTGAGCACAAAAGTACTCAGTAGGTGAGCCCCACAACAAATCCCAATGCACTGCCAGTAAATAAAGAATCTACATAATCCAGGTTTGAGCTATAATGTATAAAAGTAAGTTTTCACAATGCTTTACTTGAAAATCAAACACGAGACATTTCCCTTATTCCTTTTCGAAAGTTAGTTCCATTCCATTAGTTTTAAACTCATTCTGATAAGCAAAGTGTTATATTTTCAAATCTAACCCAAAGAGAATAAAACATTTTCATTTGAAAACCATTTTTCCCAAAGTCTAACAGTATAGGCTGTGAAATGTGACTGAAGGCAAACAAGCAGGGAAACAAGTGCATGTAATGGTAAACAGGCAAGGAAAACCAAGTACAAGTAAAAATAAACCAGAAGTTATCAGCAATAACCATGGGCACACACACACTCACACACACACACACACACATACTCACACACGCACACACTCACACCCAAGTGGTCCCCCGTATGCCGACGGAAGGCACCACACCAGAGATGGTAGAGCACTATGGGTAAATCCCCTAAGGTTCATCTAGCTCGTGTGGGACCCTAGAACCTCGTGTCTTGGTGGAACGTGGCTTAAAAGGCCACGACCCTCGGAAAAGGTGGCTTAGAAGGCCACGACCCTCAGAACACGTGGCTTAGAAGGCCACGACCCTCAGATATCTTATGTTTAGTTAGTGTTGCAATCGTCAATCCAGCTAAGTGAAACAGGGACGACACCCATCTGGCTCACTAGCGCACTAGTTCTAGTCCACCCACCTAGATACCCAGGGTTTCCCCATGTGCTCAAACAAGTTTCACATTCACATAGTATGTTTCTTCCACATATCGCAGACAAAACAAGATATTGCACACAAAAGTCACCCTTTCCACACCCAAACAATATTTCAAAACTCACGCACGCCAAAAATACCTTTCTAGAAATATAAATGTCATTACCTAACCATTTCGCAAAAACCCCTTTTTGGAAACACTCAAACAAGAACATAAACAACTTTCACAACCTAGAAAGCATTATTTTTAATAACACAACAAGGGAAAACATCTTTCGTCAACCAAGAACCACACGTAAAGTTTCCAAAAACAATTTCAAAGGGTCACACGACGTTTTCTCTAATCAAGGTTATAAGAAAACACCATTTTCCATAAACAGTACATTTACTAATTTACACATGCCAAAAAAATTTCAAAACCCAATTCAACATGTCTTTCGTTACTCAGGAAGAAACATTTAGCGACATTACTATGAAATTCCACAATTGAAACCAAGAAAACACTTTTAATGAAATGCTAGAATTAAACAGATTGCATTATCAGCAAATCACCACACTATAAAAACTACTTAATATTATTTTTTTTAAAATTTACTGAAATTCAATAAAAGGACAAGGAATAAATAAATTCTTAATTTAGAGGCAAGTGCATAGGGATACCTACCTCAAGATCCAAGAGCGATGGTAAAACGACCTTGGGACCAAGGCGCGATGACACGACGTGTGTCCGAAGCCACGTGATAAAGTCCAACACTCTCGAAACTGGGGCGCGGAGACGGCGGAACCTCGGAACCAAGGCGCAGTGATGGCGCTCTCTCAGAAACGCCCTGCGCGGTCCTAAAATCCTAAACCAACCAAAAACAAATATAAATTGATGAAGAAAACCCCTGAAAAAGCACAAGTGAGTGCCAGAGTAATAATAATATAAAAATAATATATAGTAATACAATAATAATATTAATAAAATAAAATTAACATAATAATAATATAAAAGTAATATAATAACAATAATAATAATATAATGATAATAATAATAATAACATAATAAGCATAATTATAATATTAACGTAATCATAATAACAATAATAATATAATGTTAATATTAATATTAATAACATAATCATAATGATAATAGTATATTAATAATAATAATAAGAATAATGTAATCTTATTAACATAATAATAATAATTAACATAATATAATAATAATAATAATAATAATAACAACAATAAAATAATAACACAATATAATAATACCAATAATAATAATATGATAATAATAATAATAATAATAACAATGATTATAATATGATAATAATATTAATATAATAACATTAACATAATAAATAAATAAACTAATTAATTAACAAACAAATACTTAAATGAATTGAATAAATATATGAGAGAGAAATAAATAAATGAATAACCATATACTGGAGTGGCTTGGACAGGGAGCAGGGGGTGCCGGGGTTGGCCGCGGACGCGGCAAGGCGAATAGGTAGGCACGGCGACGATGCGAGTCGCGCGAGGGAGAGCCGGACGACGCCGGTTGCGCTGCGAGGGGGGGGGGTGAAGGCCGGAGGATGGCGAGCAGGTGCGGGGAGAGAGGGAGGTCCGCGGAAGAGGGGGAAAGACGGAGCAGGGGGTCAGGTCACTGGGAAGGTGAGGGAGAGGAGAGGAGTGGCCGGGGCGGTGGCTGGGTGCGGCTGAGAGGAAGGAGGAGGCGCGGCGCGGGGAAGCCGGGACGGCGGCGCGGGGTCGGCGCAAGGCGGAGGAGCAGGGCGGAGCGCGCCGGAGCGGGGTGAGCCGGGAGGTGCGCAGGACGGGAAGCAGGGGGGTTCACGGGTGAAGCGGGGCGGCGGGGCTGGCCGAGGGCGAGCAGGGGGTCCGGGCTGGCCGAGGGCGAGCAGGGGGTCGCGGGCTGGCCGAGGCGGCGCGACGGCGGCGCGACGGCGGTGCGCAGGGGAGAGAGCGGCCGGGTGCAGTGCGCTGGACGGGGAGCGGCGGAGAGACCGCTGGGTGCGGCGAGTTCGCGCGAGGGAGACGGCGATGGCCGGTCGTCGGAGGAGGAGGGGGGGTCGCGCAGGAGGGGAAGCTGGCGGGTGCGGCAAAGAGGCCGAGACGGCAGGGATGGTGCAGGCTGCGCACGCCGGTTGTGCGGGAGGAGAGGACGACGCGGTGGAGAGAGAGAGAGCGTAGGAGGGCTGCGGGAAGAGAGGAGAGAAGGGAGAGGGAAGAGTGGCAGCTGGGTAGGCTTAGGGTTAGGGGGTTAAACAAAAACTATATATATATATATATACATAATCAATAATAATAATAATAATAATAATAATAATAATAATAATAATTGTAATAACCTTATAATAATTGTAATAATAACCATAATAATTAGAATACAAGACTAAATAAAAGAATAAAATCTAATCTTCATAATAATAAAAATTTATAATAATAATATTAATAAAACTTTATAATAATAATAATAAATAAACTTTATAATAATAATGATAAAATAAATAAATAAAAAATAATAATAAAATGACAACATAAAATTCTCAAATTTAAACGTCGGGCGAACACGTAGTCACCCGGGCCAACCGCACGGTCACCGCTAACGATGCGATGACCGCGCACTGGCGCGAAACCCTTCAACACAGATAAACGTTAAAAAAATTCATACCGAGACCAAGAAAAGAGTAAGATAAGGGTATCTGCGGTCGGGGTGTGACAATTCTCCCCACCACAGACACTTTCTGCCCCCAGAAAGTCACCAAGCCACAAGTCAGTCAAGATTCAGGTCCTTGCCCCAAACAGAACTAAAGGAACCAGAGAGAACTGGGAACCTTGGGGATGACCTTACTCAGCAGAGGTCACACCTGACCGATTCAAGAGAAAACTGGGGTCCGAGATTGAGGGGAGAACACGAAGGGGTTCTCCCCACCACAAGAACATAACTAGTGAAGAAATTTGACCATCTAAATAGACAACCCTAGGATAAAGGGGGGTCGACGCGGGAACTCCCAACCGGTTTAAACCAACTCTTATAGCACGAGTGAAAAACAACACCTTCGTCGAAACCTTGAACCCTCGACTAGAGTCAACAACTTCAACACCAGGGAAAACCCATAGAAAAACACTTAACCAATATCAAATTGGAGATATGATTCACCGAAGTCCACGAAACATAACCACATCCAACAACATAACTAAAACGAGGTCAACCCACACGAGAGTCAAACACACTTTTAGGAAGGACACCCGATTCAGAATATTACATTCACACAACAAGTCCGCTTAGATTATCATAGAGAAAGCCCATCATCACTTTATAGAAAAACAATGCATTGACAACGCTGTTGAAACTCTATTAGCAGGAAAACAGACATGAAAGAGGTTTCTAATGGTTCCACCATCAATACGGAAAAAAGAACCGGGACCAAGGCTTCACAACCCTGGGAACTCCTGACTGTGCGCGAGCTTCACCCTGAGACTTGTGGCTGGGGCTCTGATGGCTGAAGCATCTTCTGCCTCACAGTCAGGTACTGACATTCTCCCATCACAGCGTCCTCTTCAAGCGACGCTTCTTGCAAAACTTCTCCAGATGACCTAGACAACCACATCGATGACACGTCTTCGGAGGGTTGCGACAAGATGGTTTTAAAAGCCCGAAGCGACCACACTGATAGAACACCACTGAACAATCTGTTGAACTGGAAGTTGGGACCAAAGGGAATAACTCCTTAGGAACAGGTATCTTGGGCGCCTTTTCCTCACCAGAGGGGGAACTCTTACGAACAACCGGGGATGCTGAAGTATTAACCACCTGCACACCGGAATCCAACTCAGCCAAGAAATCTTCCTCCACCAGCTTCTCGAAACAAAGGTCTTTATAAGTGAGGACTCGCTTCTTGATCTCTGGACGAAGACCCCCAGAGAAAAGAGAGACCTTCATGAGATCATGCGTCGCTACCTCTGGAGAAAAGGGAATCAGTTCCTTGAAATGGTCAACATACGTCTTCACCGTCCGTTGACCTTGTTGAATATTCACAAGCTCCCCCTTTTTCTCCAGCTTCACTTCCTCAGGTACAAACCATTGGATGAAAACGGTTCTGAATACATCCCACGTCATTTCACCTTGCATTGATGATGGGGTAACCCTCTTCCATTGGTCCAGAGCTGGACCCACAAACAACTCCATAATTGCACAAACCTTAACATTATCGAGAGTTCCCAACATTCTAAAGACACGCTCCACTCCTCGAGCCATTTCACTGCCTCTAACGGACCCTGATCACCACGGAGAATAGGCAGAGTCTGAGGAGGACTAAAAACTGGGCATGACATATCCGAATCCTTAGAGACCTTTCTGGGTGGCATTTCCCGAGTGATATGTAAAACACAAGGCCAAAACCAACATCAAACCGAAGCGACATCAATAAAAGTGTCTTCATCAAAACAAGTAGCACAAGGATCAAACAAATACAACACAACCAAAAATAAAATCTCCTCTTTAAAGTTCCCTTTCCATTTTAGATTTCAAAACCACCCTTTTTCATGAACACTTTCCAAAACCAATCCACTTTCAAACCAAAAACATTCCAAAACCGTTTCCCCTTTAAAACCAATTTAGAAAACAAAGTCAAGCGTTAAATTTCAGACACACCCAGGTAATCTCAGGAACCGTTGCACATGTCTTTATCCACATTCCATTCATATGTGCGTCAACACACACTTTCCATGCATTCTCACACATGTGCATACGTTCATAAAGAGGAACTGAGGTTTCAACCCAAATCATTCTTAACCGGTTCCAAGAAAACAACAGATTTCCAAATCAAGAGATTTCAGTTTTAAAACCCATTTCATATATTTAAAGTCCTTTAAAAGAAACCAGTCCAATTTTCAAAAAACCCTTTTTAATTTCAAACAAAGTACTTACACAGACCAAAACAAAAGCAGCAACCAAAATTGCATCAATCACTGAAATGAGGGACTAGTAGTCACGCTCAACCTGGCGACATGGTAGTGGGCCATGTCCCAAGTCAGCGTCGACCACTAGGAGGAATTCAAACCATGTACTCAGACTTCACATGGGTCACTACTCCATGTGAAATCACGATGTAACGTCGGCTTGCCTCCATTATCATCTCTCAATCCTAGACAAACCAAAAAAGGCAAGGACACAATTCCCGAACTACCCCTGGTAACTCGAAGATCAGTGCGAGCAAGAGTTCGCGACGCTATTCCCGTACCTACCCCTCGAGTTCCGACAGTCCTAATCTCCTTCTACCGGACAACCCAAATAACAAGAACCAGCTCTGATACCATTTTGTCACGAACCAGCCCGGGTCGACCCTGAACCGGTCACCCGAGCCGGTCCGCGGCAAGTCCCGAGGAGCGTTCCCGATCCCCCCGGGATGGCAACAAGTGCCGGGCATTGAAACTTTAATCGTTGGGAACGATTTCAGCCCAAGCTAAAAACAGGATCGAAAGAATGAATATAAACTAAACAAACAAACAGACACTAAAGACATAAACAAACCTACACCACGACATACCTCCACGTGACCTCGCGGTCACCACCCAACTACAACCAACATCGCTCCCACACTGAGCGACTCAAGCCAGGAAAACCTGAACACAAGGAACCTGCAACTGAAAAGGTAAAAGATAGGCGTGAGCACAAAAGTACTCATTAGGTGAGCCCCACAACAAATCCCAATGCACTGCCATTAAATAAAGAATCTACATAATCCAGGTTTGAGCTATAATGCATAAAAGTAAGTTTTCACATTGCTTTACTTGAAAATCAAACACGAGACATTTCCCTTATTCCTTTTCGAAAGTTAGTTCCATTCCATTAGTTTTAAACTCATTCTGATATGCAAAGTGTTACATTTTCAAATCTAACCCAAAGAGAATAAAACATTTTCATTTGAAAACCATTTTTCCCAAAGTCTAAAAGTATAGGCTATGAAATATGACTGAAGGCAAACAAGCATGGAAACAAGTGCATGTAAAGGTAAACAGGCAAGGAAAACCAAGTACAAGTAAAAATAAACCAGAAGTTATCAGCAATAACAATGGGCACACACACACACTCACACACTCACACACACACACATACTCACACACGCACACACTCACACCAAAGTGGTCCCCCGTATGCCGACGGAAGGCACCACGCCAGAGATGGTAGAGCACTATGGGTAAATCCCCTAAGGTTCATCTAGCTCACGTGGGACCCTAGAACCTCGTGTCTCGGTGAAACGTGGCTTAGAAGGCCACGACCCTCAGAAAACGTGGCTTAGAAGGCCACGACCCTCAGAACACGTGGCTTAGAAGGCCACGACCCTCAGATATCATATGTTTAGTTAGTGTTGCAATCGTCAATCCAGCTAAGTGAAACAGGGACGACACCCATCCGGCTCACTAGCGCACTAGTTCTAGTCCGCCCACCTAGATACCCAGGGTTTCCCCGTGTGCTCAAACAAGTTTCACATTCACATAGTATGTTTCTTCCTCATATCACAGACCAAACAAGATATTGCACACAAAAGTCACCATTTCCACACCCAAACAATATTTCAAAACTCACGCACGACAAAAATACCTTTCTAGAAATATAAATGTCATTACCTAACCATTTCGCAAAAACCCCTTTTTGGAAACACTCAAACAAGAACATAAACAACTTTCACAACCTAGAAAGCATTATTTTTAATAACACAACAAGGGAAAACATCTTTCGTCAACCAAGAACCACACGTAAAGTTTCCAAAAACAATTTCAAAGGGTCACACGACATTTTATTTAATTAAGGTTATAAGAAAACACCATTTTCCATAAACAGTACATTTACTAATTTACACATGCCAAAAACATTTCAAAACCCAATTCAACATGTCTTTCGTTACTCAGGAAGAACCATTTAGCGACATTACTATGAAATTCCACAATTGAAACCAAGAAAACACTTTTAATGAAATGGTAGAATTAAACAGTTTGCATTATCAGCAAATCACCACACTATAAAAACTACTTAATATTATTTTTTTTAAATTTACTGAAATTCAATAAAAGGACAAGGAATAAATAAATTCTTAATTTAGAGGCAAGTGCATAGGGAGACCTACCTCAAGATCCAAGAGCGACGGTAAAACGACCTTGGGACCAAGGCACGATGACACGACGTGTGTCCGAAGCCACGTGATAAAGTCCAACACTCTCGAAACTGGGGCGTGGAGACGGCGGAACCTCGGAACCAAGGCGCAGCGATGGCGCTCTCTCAGAAATGCCCAACGCGGTCCTAAAATCCTAAACCTACCAAAAACAAATATAAATTGATGAAGAAAACCCCTGACAAAGCACAAGTGAGTGCCAAAGTAATAATAATATAATAATAATATATAGTAATACAATAATAATATTAATAAAATAAAATTAACATAATAATAATATAACAGTAATATAATCACAATAATAATAATATAATGATAATAATAATAATAACATAATATGCATAATTATAATATTAACGTAATCATAATAACAATAATAATATAATGTTAATATTAATATTAATAACCGAATCTTAATGATAATAGTATATTAATAATAATAATAAGAATAATGTAATCTTATTAACATAATAATAATAATTAACATAATATAATAATAATAATAATAATAATAATAACAATAAAATAATAACACAATATAATAATACCAAAATAATAATATGATAACAATAATAATAATAATAACAATGATTATAATATGATAATACTATTAATATAATAACATTAACATAATAAATAAATAAACTAATTAATTAACAAACAAATACTTAAATGAATTGAATAAATATATGAGAGATAAATAAATAAATTAATAACCATATACCGGAGTGGCTTGCACAGGGAGCAGGGGGTTCCGGGGTTGGCCGCGGACGCGGCAAGGAGAACAGGTAGGCACAGCGACGACGCGAGTCACGCGAGGGAGAGCCGGATGGCGCCGGTTGCGCTGCGAGGGGGGGGGGGTGAAGGCCGGAGGATGGCGAGCAGGTGCGGGGAGAGAGGGAGGTCCGCGGAAGACGGGGAAAGACGGAGCAGGGGGTCATGTCACTGGGATGGCGACGGAGAGGAGAGGAGTGGACGGGGCGGCGGCTGGGTGCGGCTGAGAGGAAGGAGGAGGCGCGGCGCGGGGAAGCCGGGATGGCGGCGCGGGGTCGGCGCAAGGCGGAGGAGCAGGGCGGAGCGCGCCGGAGCGGGGTGAGCCGGGAGGTGCGCAGGACGGGAAGCAGGGAGGTTCACGGGTGAAGCGGGGCGGCAGGGCTGGCCGAGGGCGAGCAGGGGGTCCGGGCTGGCTGAGGGCGAGCAGGGGGTCGCGGGCTGGCCGAGGCGGCGCGACGGCGGTGCGCAGGGGAGAGAGCGGCCGGGCGCAGTGCGCGGGACGGGGAGCGGCGGAGAGACCGCTGGGCGCGGCGAGGTCGCGCGAGGGAGACGGTGATGGCCGGTCGTCGGAGGAGGAGGGGGGGTCGCACCGGAGGGGAAGCTGGCGGGTGCGGCAAAGAGGCCGAGACGACAGGGATGGTGCAGTCTGCGCACGCCGGTTGTGCGGGAGGAGAGGACGACACGGGGGAGAGAGAGCGAGCGTAGGAGGGCTGCGGGAAGAGAGGAGAGAAGGGAGAGGGAAGAGTGGCGGCTGGGTATGCTTAGGGTTAGGGGGTTAAACAAAAACTAAATATATATATATACATAATCAATAATAATAATAATAATAATAATAATAATAATAATAATAATAATAATAATAATAATTGTAATAACCTTATAATAATTGTAATAATAACCATAATAATAATAATAGAAGACTAAATAAAAGAATAAAATCTAATCTTCATAATAATAAAAATTTATAATAATAATATTAATAAAACTTTATAATAATAATAATAAATAAACATTATAATAATTATGATAAAATAAATAAAAAATAATAATAATAAAATGACAACATAAAATTCTCAAATTTAAACGTCGGGCGAACACGTAGTCACCCGGGCCAACCGCACGGTCACCGCTAACGATGCGATGACCGCGCACTGGCGCGAAACCCTTCAACACAGATAAACGTTAAAAAAATTCAGACCGAGACCAAGAAAAAAGTAAGATAAGGGTATCTGCGGTCGGGGTGTGACATTTTTTATTCTATATTTTTACATAAACTCAGACACACTGTTATCTAATGGGTAAAGAGATTATCATTCTTGTTTTATAAAAAATACTACCTCATGAAATTTTATTGTTAATTTTTCCCTTAAAACTCTCAAGAAAGTGAAAAATAATGGAAAATATAATTTTTTGTGATATTAATGATATTTATTATAACTTTATTATTTTGGAATTGTTATTTAAAACACAAATTCATTTATAACATCTTTTCAAATACAATGTCTTCGTTTGTGGAAGTGTAAACTACCGCCTACTCAATGTTATGTGATTCATTCAATGGTTATTTGTAATATATTAATGATGGGTTTTGTGACCATATATTACATATTTAAAATAATTATTATAATTTAATTACATTATAAACACACACACACACACACACATAGACACACATATTCCATTTATCATCGTTCATTCAATAAAAAAATAAAATGGAATCAACATCCATGCATACATGTGGCCTATAATATCCATAAACTATGTATTACAATTATTACATATATATTATATATATAGTTTTAAATAAATAATAACTAAATATATATGATATTTATGTCATTTATAAAATTATTAAAATATGTAAACAAAATAGAAATATATTGATCATGAATATCTAGCCAAAACATATTTGGAAAATAGAACTGAATATTACCAGAAATGTAAAACTTCTATTGAGTTTTTAGTTAACAGGTAAACTAAAGATATAAAGAATCATAAATGTGGTTTTTTATTTAAATAACTATCTATTTTTTATATATAATAAAATTATATTTATTTTACTTGATTTTTAAACATGTATAATGAAAGTCAATACTTTAGTAAAAAGATTTTTTATTGTCACATTTATTTTCTTGAGGCTAATGTCTTATTCACCACTCATTTTTATTTGTGTGGCGTATATTATTACCAGGAATATATTTTATAGTTCACACAATTAAATTTTTTTCTATTGATATATCCATTTTAGGATCTTTCTTCTATGTGTTTTATGGTGAAAATTTACCAAATATGTAAAGTAATATTGGTGTCATTTTTCCCTCTCTAATATACATTCCATGTTAGAAACCTATATTTTTTTATGAGGATTATATAATAACCGTTGCAATATTATAACCATAATATTTTTATAAATATATTTTAATATTCATTTAATTTTATTCTCTCAAGGTGATTATTATTTTCATTTTATGTAATTGGAAATAGTTTAAATCTACAACCTCATTATTCTATAGAATTGTTTATTATTTTTCTTCTATTGATGAAATATTAAAATCCATCTCTCATTAATTATTAAGAAATTTATTAAGCTATTGGTTATCTTGTTATATCCATTAAATCATACCATTTTACACTCTTTATAACAGAATATATTTAAGTAAATGTTCTAATGAAAAATAGAAATTATTTATCCTATCAGTTATAAATATTTTCCCTTTAAAAACATTTTTTTTCAAAATATATATTCAAGCATGTTTTGTTATTATCTTATGACGTTTTATGTTAATTTAGACCCATTGTTTTATTTTTTAAAAATACTTTAAAAGGAATATTCTTTTAATTTTCCTTATAGGGGACAATACTTAACATTTTAAGGAGTAAATGGAATGTTCAACATATAAAAACATAACTGATGTCATGATAGATATTTACATTAACCATACATTTTTTGGTCTATAATATTATTTTTAATAAGTCAAATTTAATCATATTTTTAAAATTTAAATATATTAACATTTTCTTAATTAAAAAAATGTTTATAAAATTTTTTATATTGAAAAATCATTCGGAATCATTTACAGATCTTAATTTATATGTTTTCAAAAAGATATTTTGATATAAAATTATTTTACTTATTTAATTTTTTTATATTTATTTCAAAATAGATTTTAAATACAAAAGGCTTTCCAGTTGTTATATGTTTTGTAGATCTTTTTTCAAATAGAAACATATAAATTGTTCCAGAAAATATTTTTAATGGCATTATAATTCATTATTAATAAAAATTAATTTTCAAATGGATTAATAAAAAATATTTTCAATAAAAAGATATTTTCATTATTGAAAAGCTATGTGTGATTTTTCAAAATCATTCTCTATATATAATGATATTTATTGTTTTATTTTATGCTTTAACATAGATATGATATATGATTATCATCGTATTCATTATTTAATGGCTTATGTTTTGATAGAATGATATTGATCACACTAGTTTCTCCTCCAAGTGTTCTATGATTCTATTCATCCATCATTTCAGGAGTAATACATTAATATAATGATTAAGAGAATTATTAATTTTCCACAGTAAATGATATGTGAAAATTTTATGATATCCATTTAATTTCATTGGTTCTGATTTAAGGATTCTTTAATATTTTGTGTCGCATTAATTATGTGATGGTTGGGACATATATATCCCTCCATATCAATTGGATAATGATGGAAGGTGTAGTAATATACATGTTATGCATGGACATGGCTTCATGTCTAGAAGTTTATACATGATCATAATTACAAGTTCTTAATGATTTTGGTGAACCTTATTGTGTGTTAATAATGTTTTGACTGAACCAAAATATATTTCAACAATATTATGCATGAACTATGATGCATATAAATAATTATATTTGTGAACCTGACTACAAGATAAATGTTTTATTCATGTATGTGATAACATATTTACTACATTACTGGTTTAACTAGTTAAATAAATTTTCATATAAAATGATGTAACATCCTTGTATGTTAATACTATGCCATTCTTGTCATTTTAAAAGGAATAATTTAATCATCCTTTGGAAATAATGGGGAGAAAAATTATTGAGATGCCCTGGAATATTTGAAAATATATTTCTATATATTTATCTAATGTTATGCCAAATTTTTCACATATATTTTTATTGGTGTGTAGATATTGAGTTCCCATATATATTTCTTCTTGATTATGCAGTTTTCATCAATTATAAGTGATGACAAAAATATGTTTTATTTTTTAGTCAGTGGATGGAACCCAAAGGAACCATGTAAATGATGAATGAAATTGACAATGTGATGGGATTAATCATGAGAAATTTAATGTTAAGGGAGCTGAATAAAAAAATGTTTCTATGGTTTCTCAATATATGAATCATGTTGGACATCCAACTGTGTAATTGATGTAATAATACCTTGTTGATTGAATCACAAGGCATTTCCCCCCACATATTATTGGTTCCATTGACCTATTCGTTTCGTAACAAGAGATCAGTACCACTAATTTTTCATTATTTTCCAGTGTTTAGAGAAAAAAAATTTCATGTCTCTAATCAACCATCTAAAATGTGAGATTGACCAATGGTGGAATCTATAAAAAAAATACGAATAAATAAGATGAATATTATTCCATGTATTGGGATGAGTATAAGAAAATATATCTCAATAAATACATTCATTATATTCTCTGTATGAAGATGGAGAAAAATTTATTACATATTATGTAGTGGGATGATGATTATATTGGTCATATGAGTAAAATTTAACAAGAATTGAAATTCACAACTCTGATATTATAATTAATCCAGAAGTTGTGATTTTATTATTCTTTAGTGGCTTGAATATAGCCCTCAAAATGGTGTTTTTCACCAGGGACATTGAATAAATTTAATAAATCAACCAATTTTCAGTAAAACTTTTATATGTATTTTGGGAATACTATAAGTTATTGAGATAAGAAAATAAAACTAATGATCCATAAAAAATCCATTAATATGTATCACTGGGAAGATAATTTTCTAAATACCTTATTTTCAAATCTATGGGATATAGAACAAATTTATAATCCCGAATAGAACAATGGTGTGTCAATAGTGGGAAGAAACGAAATCCAAATAAAATAATATAGAAGGTATGGGTAATGGAATGTAAGTGAGACAAATAGAGAGAAATATTAATATAGAAAACCAACCAGACATTATTTTTGTCAGGAGAATTGAGTTTGGGCATTGTGTGAATAAATTCTCCAATCAAAGGGATAATAATGGTGACAAGACACAACCAAATAATTCAAAAAATAAAAAAAGGAAAAATTATGTAATTAAAATAGATGTATTGAATCATGATAATTGGTGAAAAATTATCCTCCCATTTAAATGGAGCATTCCATTTTGATTTTATATTAATTAACCCGGTTATAATATTATTTTATAACCTTTATTGATGTTTATGTGATTATATACTTCTACATGGATTTTAGAATAATAAAATAACATTTAATGTTCTATCATTGAAAGGATTTCTAAATAATTAAATAAAAATATTTTTTTGGAATAGCATAAGATATTTTTTTAAGTAAGAAAGTGTGAATTCTATTTTTTAATGGTTATAACATTAAACATTTGTTCAATTTTATATGTTAAATATATGATGACTTTATAGAGATTGAAGACATTATAATTCCATGTGGGGACTTTTTTATATTTGATAAAATGTTCTAATGATATTTTGATAAAGAAAAATGGAATGAACCATACATATATATGTGGATCTCAGGAATTGTAAATGCTTTAGGATTGAAAACATAAAATTCCTCTCATTGAAAAAGAGATAAAGTGAAAGTTTATCAATTCAAAAAAATGGTATGGTTTTCTTAAATTCCAATAATTATATATTTTCATGAAATGCTTTTGAATTTTGAAAAAAGTGCCTTGAAAAATATATTTTCAATTTATCTTCATTTTTATGATACCAATTACCCATTTCAATCCTCTTTGGGTTAGGGCATTATGAATGTCCACTTTTGACAAATCATATTTGATAGTAGTCAATATCATAACCTGGTTATTAGATTTATCTTCTATGGCCATGTTTACACTTACTCGATATACTCTCTTATATGGAATACTTTTTATGAAATATATTTGGTAAACATTTTGATTCGATCTTTCTCATTTTAGAGGATATTTTGGTATTCATTTTTATGCTGCAGTTTAAATGAATCAATCGTTCATGTATTAATCCTTTATTAACCAAGATTAATTTCATTGTCGAAATTAATTTTCTGGGGTGTTCAATGTAACACTGAGATTTTTTGTGGATTTTTTTTAAAATTAATTTAATAATGTCATATATTTTTTTTACATAACACTGAATACAGTCTTTTATATAAAAGAAATACGTTTTCTATGTGTTATACACAACACAATGATAATATTTAACAAAATTTAACACTTATATTATCATTCAATAAACATAAAAATATTTTTTCTTGTGTAACAAACAATACTATGACCGTTAGATACCTTGTGTTACACAAAAAGTCGAATTTTTAGGGAACTACAATATACCATTAATATAAATATGAACAAATTATTTTAGTTATCACATAGCTAATCAAATAGATGATAAGAATATGATTATTAAAATATTATTTACAGTATTATATAAAATGAGCCTTTGGTTATCAATTTGTATAATTTAATATAATAACTATTTGAAAATAATTAAATTATATGTCTCTAAAAACTATTTTCATATATAAATTTTTTTAATATATTCATATTTTAAAAATTATTTAAATTTATCATTAATATTTATATTTTACATATTCAATAAATATTGCTGATACTAATAGGATAGATTTTATTAGTATCAGATTTGAAAAAAATCCAATTTTATTAATAAATGTTTTTATTTTTCTCTAATGTACTTTAACCTCCATTTAATGTGAAAGACAATTTAGATATTAATATTGAAATATATATAATTTTTATTTGGAAAGATAAAATTTATTTGTTTAAGTAGAATATAAAAATATAAATTTGGATAATATGTGATATTTTTTAGAGATATTTCATTTTTTCATAAATACTAAAAACCATGAATTTAATATCAAAATTATTTTTCCATTTAATTTATTAACATATTATTATTATATTTTAATTTATTTTTAATGTATAATAATTTAAATTATACATAAATTAATACAATTTATGTCATTGGAACCAATTTCACAATTATATTTGATAATAAATAATTTCAATCATTTAATACTTTTCTCTTTAAAATCCATCATTGTATTATCATCTGTCAGATTAATATGAAATTTTTTTTTTCAATTATGTTATTTAAATTGGAAAAAAATATTGATTTCATATTTTTTATCAGAATAATTTATAATTTATAATAAGTTAAAAATTATTTTTGTCTCGATGTATTTCTGAATGTCATAAATATTTCTTACAACGGTTAAGAAAAAAATTATCCAAACAATGAAAAAATCCTAAAAATAAAGGCATGAATAACATGTATATGTTATAAGAATACATTTTATGTTCATATTCATTCTCAATAGCCCCTTTTATATAATTGGGATCATTATATTATCCACTAGACAATGTAAAAATGTGTGTAAAAATTCTTTTTAAATTATTTTAAATATGAGACTCCCTATCCAATATAATAACACAATCAACACTATCACTTATTCATTCAAATAAATACCATATAATTTCTCAAAATAAGGTACATTAATCCTTAAAAATCCCTAAATTCCATAGTGAATCCTCGGATCAAGAAAATACCCAATCAAACATTCTCTTTCATGTAAACCAATAGAATATACCAAAATAATATGTAACATCATTCCTCATGATCCATTGATATTTTATCATTATCTTCCCCATAAATCATTGATATCAATGCTTATATAAAAAAATAATTATCCAAAACATATTTATATTTTTTTATTCTATGCGTTCATCCTACAGGTAAAAGCACTTCCATATAATGGGAAATGAAGTAACCCTTCTTCCATATGGTAACTACCACCTCATGAAAATATATTGTTAATTTTTCAATTACCACCTGTAATGGGCATGCATTATGATGGATAATATATTTTCTTATTATATTAATTATTTATTCATTATTTTGGAATTATAATATAAAACAGTCCTCTATATTTTACATTTAGTGTAAATATGATAACTTCATTTGTGTATATGTGGAATACAAAGTCCTTGAAACTATGTGTTTCACATAGAAATTATATGAAGTGTATTAATGATATTTTTATTGGTTATATATGATATATATATATATATATGAAATATTAATTTTACTGTTATTATATTATATATATACCCATATATTTCCTTTACTTTACATCCTTCAACATTATACTAAAACTGAATCATTATTTATTTGTACATAAAACATTCCGCCTCCAAGAAAAATATATTCCATTTCATATATTATATAGAATATTATAAATTCATATATAATGAAAATATAAGATATTTATATCATTTTATACAATATGTAAATAACTGCATCATTGTCTATGTAATATGAGCAAGAATAACAATCGAATACATATTTAAAACAAATTTTACACGTAATGTAGCATATATATAGTGTTGTTAATAAATGTGTAATATAATTTCATTAACAAATAATATATGGTTTAAGATAGAAGAATATTTTTTATTGTATATTTACAAAAAAATTATATTTTTTATAGGAGGATAGATTTCATAATCTATCCCAGGTTCATTTTTAACCTAATAAACGATCCGACTCTAAAATTACTCTATGGTAATTAAAGATACCCATGGGTTGAAGAATTACACATGAAATCATACAATAGTGAATGTGGAAATGAGTTTTTTACAAGCATTGTAGAATTAGAGATAAATAATTTGTATTCATAAAAAATAAACCCCATAGGGAGAAGTGTAAAAGAATTAAAACATATTTAGCAAACCAATGTACTAAAGTCACATATTTCAAAATAATAACAACATCACAAATATATATAATAAAACACATTATTTCCATATATAAATAGATATACCCACATCCTTGTGGTGATTTACCCATGTTCGAACCTAGAAAGAGAAAATCCACAAACACAAAATGGCACATGTAGGTTGTGAGCTAAAATCCTTGTAGGGTGTCACCGATGATTAGATAATAAAAATAAAATATTTAATTAACAAAACATAGATCTTTCAATTTAATGTAAACAAATTTGTCCTTAAAAAATAATATTTTAAAAAATAATACATTATATTTCAAATGATTCAATTTATTAAACAAACAATAAACATATAATTTTGCGAAATATTTCTAAAATAATGGCTTATAGAAATATATATATATATATATATATATATACAACCATATTTATATAAATCATAAAGATTGTATATCTGTTTACACACAGTGGAGTAATTTTATCTCCCATATCTATTAATGATAGAAACATAGGGATATGCCTAAAAGGAATGCTTTTTCTAGGCTATATGGCTCCACACACTCAAGGTGACTCTGATATATGTTTATAAACACTACCCCGTCATTACTGGTCAGTAATAATTCATCACCATCACTTCATTTTGGTGACCATTTGCATTTATGTTTTGGAACATTGTAAAACCATAGACAGTGGTTCAAATAACTCATGAACTACCTAAGGATTGAATGTTCTATGATAGAAATGGTATGTAATTTATTTTAAAATAGATTATAAAATACAAATAATACCATTCTCACATTAAAAACAATCTAATTTTGATTTAAATATTTTTTTTCTAAATCCTAACATTTTTTCCAAAGATAAAACCCAATGGTTTCTATCAAAACAAATTTAAAATGTTTTCACAGATAATAATCTAAAATAAATTCACAAAAAAATTTAATATTTTTAATCAGTAATGTAAATTATATATTTCATCTATGAATTTTAGTAATTTAAATTAAACAATTTAAATTCAACCATATTTCATTAAATACAATATAAATCCCCAATTCAATAAAATCCGTGTTTTCCAAATATTATTCAAAAAAACAATTTAAAATAAAAATATAAAAAGACAATGTAATTGGAGTTTTAATAAATTAATTGAAATCAATTTTAGGTAATTGATTTTAGATTAAAAAATTGAATTTAAATAATGAAATATCGGTTTAGTATAAATTGGGAATTATGATAGAAACATCCACCTTTGGATCAATAGATCTTGATTCACAAAGCCCTTGATGTGATTTACTATTGAAGAGGGATGAACATGAGAAACCATTTATTAATCGTAGGTTTAAAATTCAATATAGATGGAATTATAACCTCCATAAAATATATATATATGCAATACAATAGGGTCAAAATTATAGAGAGGGAGTGTGTAATGTAGATTAGTGGGAGTAGAAAATAATTAGGAGAAGATCAAAAAGAATTCATGTCACCGAAATATGATTATATAGGGGTTCCAAGGAGAAAAAAATTCTTTTGGGGTGGCCTTGCGGTAGAATATATCACATCAGGCTCGTACGAGTCCTTTGGTGTCCAAAAATAAATGTTTTAGAAAATTAAAATGAATTTCTCGATCATAAAAAAAATACATATAGTTCACTGTGAAGAAATGTGTAGTTCGATAAAAACCTGATCCCTAGTCCTATTCCCATATATCTATAGCTGAAAATTTTATTCTTGGTTACACGTGGTTTTTAATCATGTGTTGGTCCTGAAAAAACAGATTTCTTATGTTTTCATGGTTAGACTTAAGATGGTGTACATTATAGAAAAACTATGTTCCAACCGTGATGTTTCCCAAAAACATCCAATTTTTCCAAAATTCCCTGAAAATCTATCCCAAAAAAACTAATATACCCATCATTAAAAATATGGGGTTTGGAATAACTAAGAATAGTAACATATATTTATGACCTCCCCACTATAGAAAATAATTGTTCCTAAAAATCCTATAATGAAGCATCCATGGTAAAATAATGTGGCTACATATATTTAATTAGTTCATCCATTTCCCACATCCCATGATTATTAGAACTATTCTAATAACGAACTCAAACCAAATGTATCATCATATTACAATGAACCATTGTTATATAATCTGAAATCATGATTGGCCATTTAGTCATGGATAAATTAGATTCAAACTAATGAATACTCCATCTTCGAATTTGCAATGGATTAGGAAGATACATTCTTAGATTTGAAATATGGAACACATTATGTATTTATGTCTGTTATGTTGGATGTGGGAAATAGTAATAAAGTCTCCCACCCCAGTCGATAACCTCAAAACGTACATAATAATTACAATAATGTTTCCCTTTCCTACAAAGTCATTGATAACCAAAATTAACATCTACGAGAACATATTCACTATATAAGTATTTGAGTTGTCTATAGAGATTATAAGTGTAATACTTATACATTCATTGAGATTGGAAAATTATTTGGAAAATCAAATTAATATTTTATATCCTCTATTAAACCTAGATTGGTCAAAATAAGAATTTTTCACCAATATCAATTCAACACAAATGAGATTTACATGGCCCAACACACATTGCCTCAAAAGAACCCATTCTGATTGAAGACTATTAACTATTGTTATAAGACAAACCATCCAGCTCTATGTGATCATCATAGACTCCACCAAATATGGTAACATAGGTGTGAATTATATAATGATGAATCTATATATCTATTTCTATCTAGATATCCATCCTCATATTGTATGCATTTCTCAAATGGACATAAGATCTCAGTACATTTTGAAGTCCATTTCAAATGTGAGAAGTGAACTGATGATCTATAACATAAACTATATCATATAAAATCCATGAAAAGGAAAAATATCAATAATATATATATTTCACAACATCTAAAAGTATTGTGTATCATGAATCAGGATAATGTGAGTCATTATCTTTATCCTATAGATCAAATACCATATCACAATATTAATTCTCTAGTTATGTGGTATCCCAAACAAAATGTCAATAGAGACCGCATCCCATATCCATGTCAAGACTGGATGTAGTTGTAGAAAACCTGAATTCATTTGGTTCTCGACATCACCCTTTACAAAATATTACTATGGGAATCAAATTATGTAATGCCCCATATCATTATTGGCCACCATAACTACAACAAATTTTCAAGGAACAACCTCATGGTTCCAATGTGAAAATCCCATTAGAAACTATGGAAGTCCACCATTACATATTTATGTACCACTAATGGTATAAAAAAGCAATTTTTCATTAATATAATTCCCTTAGAGGAGAATGAAATATCATGATTGTTTTATCCACCATAATAATAGACTCTAATGTAATTGAATGAATCATCAATATGATGTTCCTAAATAATTATCATGAGAAGAGCTGATTTCAACTGATCACTGGCCATGAAAACCACATCCTTTGATTTCAAAACTATAATATGAAACTGTGAACTTGGAAAAAAAATGTTCATTTCTTCCAAAGATTCCCTTACTTCCTGTGATTGACTTTTAAATCACAAATCAACAATAGTTACATCCCCTTCCATTGGAAATAAAAAATGTCAATCTTGAGTGATTTCAAGTATTTCACACAATGTCTCTAGAGGATATTCAAATGTATTTTATTGAAAATTGTACTATATATTTTATTGACTTAATATATAGTGATCCATTCTTTTTAATGGTAATTTCACCAAAACATTAGTGTGTTCATCATATTTGAATTTTCATGTTCATGGGTCAGATAATTCATCTCATGTTTCCTAAGGTCAAGAGATCCTTATGAATCTACATGACCACCATTCATAAGAATGAAACTCAATCCTAAACATAATAAATCACATAAAACCTCATATCCCAACTCGTCCCTTGTAATATTACACACTATCCTAGTAGCGAAAATTAGTATAAGCTATATAAAATAATTTTGACATTTCTCATTATGACAAAATTTTAATCTCTTCTCTGTTAGTGCAGTCATCTAATAAGAAAAATTTGAGAATCCCTACAAACCCAATGATAATATATATCAAGAACCAACATGAACTGAATCTAAAAATCAATCTGTGATTGTTCCCATATCATAATAGCCTTTACCTTTTTTATGATAAACTAATATAGGATGTTTTGACACCATGTTCCCCATTAATTTCACATCCCATGTTAAAAATAACATTTATAAATCATGGTATACAGTTGGTGATTTATCATAACACCCATAATTTTCATTGATAATGCACATATTCCTCCTCAGTCAATGAGTAAACCATGATGTCATTGAAAAAGACTTCCATGATGGTATTAAAATACTAATGGAAACACTTTCCATTAAATCCATGAATCCATCTAGATCATTTTAAGCAGAAATGGCATGAAATTAGTACATGTAATGGTAGTACCTACACCAGAAGTAATGTTTTTAGATTTCAAATTAATTTATACTCACTCAATAGTTACCAAAGTGAAGATCAAATATGAAAAAAAATCCCCTTTAAAATAATCCAACAGACCACAATTCAGTGTTAAGTGATACATTTTAATTACCAAAACTCAATTCAGTTTTCGATAATCTACACAATTTACAAGTGAACCATTATATTTCATAGAAACAAAATAAACAGACCAAATGTGACAAACTATGGAATATGAAATCCATCATTAAATGATATTACAACTGTGAAATCATATGATTCATTTATGCTAGTCACATTTTTGAATAGGGAATAAAAACTTATTGAGTACGAGGTATTAATTATATATAAAAATATACCTATTTTTCCATTGAAAACTATAGATGTTAGAAAAAAACATGTCAAGAATATTAAAAAAGTGATATCATCACTCAATGTTTTCTTACATAGATCAAAAGTAATCAAAAAAATCACATTTCACAATTCTATATTAGAATGTCCAGATATAATCGATATTGTGTCCCATTCTCTGTTAATATTTCGAAAAAATTACATCAGGTGTAGAAAATGAGTCATTGATGATATCAATCAATCTGGGATTTATTGGTAATGAGCTAATCCATCCTGAAAATTTTTCCAACAGAATTCAGGCCTTGAACTAGAAAACTCCATGAAATCTCAATATCTAATAGTGAAAATAAATAAGTGGTCCTATGTGGCCCTTCTCTCACTTCATACCATGTGGTGTAGTTATATCAATTAAATATTAAAAAATATGTGTATGATGATTTAGTAGATTAAAAATACATGTTAAAATAGGTTAATGAAATACAAAAGTTTCAGATAATTACTACTAATATTGTTTTATTTATGATGCCTCTCATTATACCAGGACCCATATATTTTTCCTCTAGATACTCTTCCACTACATGGGGAACTATTTTTTGAGATACCTCTATTTGGAACCCTTTTTCATATGAATTATTTAATCATGAAAAAATTCGTAAAGGTGATGATGTTCTCCTTCTTTTATATGGAGTGGAATAAACACGAAATCATATTTTTATGTTACCCAATAATACCAAAATAAGATCATTAATTGAGTGATTCAATAAAAATCTTCATGGAATTCCCTATCATTCAATATTGGTAATAAATCAATGTGCATATTCTCGGAGTGAAAAGAGGTTTAAAAAACCCTTGTTTCATGATCCAAAATGAGAATCATCATTATTCATCATTCCCTTATAGAAATTCGCACTACCATTGGGAGAAAATGAAACTCTCATAAACATTTACATTCTATCCAGGAATATTTTGACCATTATCACATTATCTAGTATGTAAATTTAAGATGAAAGATTCAACATGAAACCATGAGATTAAATATCATATCATATTACCATGTAAAACCATTGATCTGTCGTCTTTGAATTTACTACTATATCAGGTGTTAACTAAAGAAACTTGGAAAAATGGTTTTCATATCGTATCAACATTTTGTCACCCTATTATATTTTGAAAACCACAATGTACAAAGACAACAACCTCAACTATAGAAATAACATGATTATGAATAAAACCATAATGTTATTCCATGAAAATCTTTTTATTTTCACTATTTGTACCATCAAGTCCCACCATCACCTACATAGTCCTTCCTACATGAATGTGGAACACTTTAAATTTATTTTCTTTCATGTTTCTTGGTATCAAAACAAAAATTTTTTTATACTCAACAATTCCATGGACTCATGATTATTATTTGATCCTTTTAACGGTTGTGGAATCTGGTGAATGAACACCAATGAACTAATATGTATAATTTCTCCCTATGTTTCCTTTACTAGAAAAAATATATGAACTTGTGGTGTTGTCTATCTTGAGGCTTGGATAGTATATAAAATAACCTCAAAATACATGATTCTATTAGACTATTATCTTAATGAGGTTCATCATTTGCTTCATCCTAAATCTTATTTACACAAAATTTATTGGAATGATGCTAAAGAACATCAATAGACAACATTGAAGACATCATATTAGAACTCAAACTAAGAAATATGGGAAATTAATCCCAACACATAGAAAAATAGGATAAGGATTTCAATATATCAAAATCCTCAATTGGAAGGATACTAGAAATAATCTCAATACATCATTACCATTCCAATAATGGATACATAAGGCTTATTATAGTGAGTGTTATCTGGAAACTCAATCAAAATTAATTTCAATGTTCTAATAAGATTGAAAAATGACATATTGACTTCATGACAAGAATATCAACCTATAAATGTGATAAAACATTTTCATAAACCAACCCTGAAATGAGGAATTAAGAGGTATCCACCTACCATAGGATAAAAATATCTCGATTCACAAAGACCATATTGGGATTAGCTGATGATGAAAAATGGGAATTGGAAACCAATGAATAATCCTAGGATTATGTTTCAAAACTATGGTTATTATATCCTCCATCCACCATAAATATGTGAATAACTATGGGGAGGAAAAGATAAAGAATGGGTGATATTGGAAAGGGATAGGAAACTAACAGAGAGAAGATCAAACAAAATTATTATTACATTGATTCAATTACGAAAGATTATGTTAATGAAAAAATATATTGGTGGGATAACATAGGGAAGAATAAATAACACTGGGGTTCAAAAGATTTATCATTGGACTAAAATGGAAGATTATTGAAATTCAAAATTATTTTAAGAATAAAAAAACTCATATGCACATTTAGCTAGGAAGATCCACACTGTAATATCAAATTGGGCACACCAATTTCAACATGTGAATGCTTTCTCCATGGTGGACCTTGATTTGTTTATATATTCACTAGACATTAAAATCCCATTTTCCCAAGATTTCATGGTTTCTAGTAAGATGGTAAATGGTTTCAAAATGTAATGCACCAAATGTGCAATATCCCACAAACACCTATATTTCCCAAAATAATCCCAAAAAATGAAAAATTCCTTATTAATAAGTAGCGTATAATAATATTTCAATTAAGTTACACGGTTATACATTTAAATGTGTATGAATAATGTCAACACATAAGGTAAGGATTTTATTATCTCAATTTAGTTTCTTTGAGACTTATGTATTATTCACAAATCAATTATTTTTACGATGTTTCTTTTTTACATAAAATTTTTATATAATTATAAAAAAATATGGTTATTTACATATATATCATATGATATTTCATTAATTATTTTTATGTTTCAAAATTTTCCAAATCACTACCATAATATTTGTCTCAATTTTTCTTCAATTAGATACATGAAAAGTTAGGAACATATATTTTATCACGTGGAGTATATACATCCATTTGAAATGTTATATCAGGAATATTATTCTCATTGAATTATCATAATAATGAAATGATATTATGTCATGTCGATTATAATTTTATCGGACCAATGTGGTAATTTTTATTACTACAATCTCATCGTTTATCGTGATTGTTTATGAGTATTCTTATAATGATTAAATATTATGATCCATCCCTAAATAACATTAATGAAATTTTTTCTCATATCGTTAGTAATGTAATATGAATGATATGGTACCATTTCTCTTTCTACTTAACATATAATAATTAAAATTATCAATAAATTAAAAAATTATTTCTTCTTTTTGGTAAGAAATATATTTCATTTTATAATAGTGTTTTAAAAAATAGTCTAAAAACTATTTTAATATTATTTTATAAGGTTTAATGGCCATTTCATTCAATGTTTTAAATTAATTATAAATGGTTTTAAAAGGAATCATCTTGTAATTTTCTAAGCAGGGAAATTTTCAAAAACATTTTATTGTGATAAGAAATGACTCTCATGTATGAAATAAAATTATATGTGTGAGTGAAATTACTAATAGGCATACTTTTTATGTTTAAAATCTTATTTTTATAGGAAATTTTTTACTAATGTTTTGGAAATCTTTTGATATTAATTTTTCTTCAAGGAAAAAGGATTTTGAAAATGTTTTATATAAAAAATCTGATTTTAATGATCATAAAATATTCTATTATACATTCTAAAAAGGATATATTTAAATAAAATAATTTCAAATATTTGATGATTTATTTTTTATTTTTCAATGAAATTTTAAGAGAACATTTATTTCAAATTCATTATGATTTAATGATCATTTCTACATAGAATAAGCTATTTCATATAGCAATTTTTTAAATGAAATAATAATGAATTGTTTATAAAAATTATTTTTGAAATTATATTATGAAAATGATTTCCAAGGAAAGGGTCTTTTACATTAATGAAATTTTCAGTGTGATTTTTGAAAATACATATTCATCTAATATGAAATAATTTTTAATAGTTTATTCTTTACTATGGTTCTAGTCCAATAATACTATTCAAATTCTTTATTCAAAGGACCATGTTTTTTATGGAATGATGATTATTAAATCGTTTCCTCTTACATGGGTTATATTCATTTGAAACATATTCTACTCATGTTTTATTCTTTGATGAAATAATTATGATTCCTATAACATATCCATAATAATTGAGATAATGAAAATATTATGATACTGATTTAATTTCATGCTTTATGATATGATTATTGTTTATAAACTTACGGTACGCATTTTTTGTGATAGGTGGGACCTATTTCTCTATCTAATGCATCAGGTAATGATGGTTGAATCATGAGTCTATATTTTATTCATAGATGTAGTTTCGTCTGAAAAATTTCATGCATGCACATAATAACATGTCCAAAATGTTTTGATGAACATTATTATGTTTCCATAATGTAATGTGGGATCTCGAATACATGATCACATAGTTATTAATCGACGTGGTTTTGTGCATATATGTTTATGTGTTACTATGATTATATGGTGATAATGTTATAATTGAACATGATTACATATTCACAATGTTATTCATGGACATGGATTATTCTCCATATATTTATATGATGACCTTATTTCATGTCCTTAACATAATGAGTGAAAATTTGTATTCTTATATATGGTTAAAATCTTATATGTCGATGTGTATTCGATAATTCAATTTCATTTTCATATTTCATTATTTCATTTATTATGTTCCTAATTATATTATCACGCAAATCTTATTATCTGTTAATATTTATTACATGATTTGTATCATTTGGATCATTGATATGATTGTTATGATCTTATAATGATATTACCAAGTACTCATATCATTATTATAATATTATTCTATAATATCTCCCATGATTACCTTTATTGAGAATCTGATCTCACCCCTTTATTTTGTTTCCTTTACCTTTGTTTAATGAATGGTTTCTACGTAGTATAACTAAAGTGGAAGATCATCAAAATATATATTGCATATCATTCACCAAAAAATATGATTATGTTTAAAATATTCAAAAATAATAGAATATGATGATACATAGGTAGGCCTTTCTTAATGCTCTAAATATTCATCTAAAATGATGCATTATTCATGAATATTAGGCTTGGTTTGAAATTTATTATTCATATTATAACATTAAGATGCACTTTTCTCATTTATAATGACCCCAACCATGTAACAATATCACCTGACATGATCTTGTTCCACACATGGCCTTATTTACACTCTTGGAGTTCTAGAAGCTAGAAATTATTGATGATGGTTAAATGATCCAATTAAATAATTATTTTAATAATATATTTATAGTCTAAAACATAATAATATAATGTAGAGGTAAAACAATTTTGTATAACATTTATTTTCATATATTTATATAGTGTAAATAATTTTTTTAAATGATCTAAAAGTAAAGATAAAAATGTGGATGTGAATGTTAAACATGTCATGTGACCCAAGAATTATAATACCATATCTCCATCATAGAATTTAATGACAGTCACATATAAATAAAAATATCAAACTTTTTACTATATTACATTTTAAAAGGTCTATATTACCAATGAAATGCACATATTGGGGTTAGTATAACCATAGTAGGATTCCCAATGAAACTCTAGCTCAATATTGTATCAATTTTATTCAAATATGGACCTCAAATTAAATGTATCAAAAATAAAAGAGTTAACAAATTTATAATTCAATATTATGTAGAAATATCATTCTACTAATCAATGAGAAGGTTAATAATAAATTTAAAATTATAATGATCAAACATGTAAATAATAAGTAGAATAATATTATTTTAAACTATAAATCATATATATATCATTAATAAATGGTATCAAACCCATGTCATGAAACATAACCAAAATTATGATGATATTTTGTGATTCTTAGTCATGATTCTTAACAAATTGTACAAGTAAATCTAATATAAAGTGTATTACATCTGGCCAATATGGATTATCAGTCAATATTTAATTATATTTATAATATTGTTGGTTGAATGTAAAAACCTTTTCTAAAACTTTTTTACAGTGGAATGATTGTAGATTATTTAAATATTGATTTGATTAGGCATTGTCTTCTAATTCCAAAAAACATAGGCTTGTGACAAAAATGGAACCCACAAATTTAAATATTTATCTTTATTTTGAAAAATAATCAAATTGTTTTTCTATAAAAAATAAAAAAATCCATAGAATTTTATATTCATGTATAAGAAGATCATATTAACAAAAAAAATAATAACAAATTTCCAAACACAACTAACAATTTTTATGTCACTAAACATGTCCATTATTAAAAATCAAATTATAAATTTTTTTCAAACAATCATAGTTCAATAAATAAATTAAATATACATCAACACGGTTATTTTTTAAACAAAATAATTTTTTTTGTTAAAAATTGATTCAAAAATATATCATATATAAATTATTTATTTTTAATTAAAAAATACATTTTACAGACGTCCATTAGTAATATATATATTACAAAAATAAAGATTCATGTTGTTCAAATACACATACATTGATTTAATTTACTCGATATTAAATATGATTAATGTAAGATGATTTTAATCAGAAATACACCAAGAAATTAAATAAATATACCTCAATAAATCATCATATATATACTTTTAAAAAAATTATATCTTAATGGGATTTTATCTTAACATTTTCACATTTGGTATTTCTCATTTACCCTATAAGTATGATTTTGTTTTTTTACATTGTACCCATATGAATTTAAATTTTATATGAATTGACCCCCATTTGGTGGAATGATCATGATGATACATGAAAGTTTGTCATTTTACTCAATCCATATGATTTTAAATAGAAAAATGTTATTGTATAAAAAATAATGAATTTTTTAGCACATATTATTATTTAACAATGGGAATTGAAAATATCATAAATCTATTAGATAATAATTTCTTGTTATTTAAAAAAATATTTTTTTATGTCATTGAGAATTTATAAAACAATATCAATAATTAAAAAAATTATATATACCAATTTAGATCACAGAATATAACATTCATAAACAATTTTGATCTTTTATATTCAATATTAATTTTATCAATAATAAAAGTTTATATAACACCACTAGTAAAATAGAGAATCCTCTAGGAAGTTGGGTGAAATTGATGAGTGGTGTTTCTAAAAAATAGTAAACATGAGAACTTTTAAAATATTTAAATAGAATATTTTCAATAAATATGATCATTATAAACTTATATTTAATTAACCATTCTATCTCACTCCATTATTTTTTAATAATATCCTACATTATTAAACTATCTTGTACGTTCATAAATCATTATATCCAAAAAATAAATACATTAAAAATATACCTAGATCATCTAGACACCCACTCAATTCCTCTTATTAAATATTTTAATAAATAAATATGTTTTTTAGAAACCAAAAAATATTTTCCAAATATATTATTCAAATAAAAACCAATCAATAAAATGTCATAAAAATAATACCTTATTATTAAAAAAAAATTAATAAGATATCAATGACTATATTCTATTTGAACACATCTTATGAATAGTTCCTTATAGTTATTTTAAAAAAATTACTTCATCCAAATGAATGAAATTATTAAAACTATTAAAAAAATAATATTCAATATTATTCAATATATTTGAAAGAATACATTTAGCATAGTAACCATACTCCAAAATATAAATTCAAGGAATTATCTACATTTATTAAATAAATTTAAAAATAATTGAATCACATTATCCTTGTACTAGGTAAAAAATTTAATAGACCACCTTTCGTTCTTATTAAAACTCTTGACGCTAATTATAAGCCATCTATTTTTTAATTTTCCATTAATCCAATATTTTTTCTAAGAAATAATTTTAAAAAATATTGAATACCTAATTTGACAACAATAGTACACAAATATAAAACCTTTTGAAATTTAAAAAATATTAAAATTTACAATAAATGAGCTATAACCATGATCAAAATGAACATTATTCCTCATAACATGTGATCGTAAATTATGATGAAACTCATTTCATACTCCCCATAACAGATGTTCTATATAATTGTTTATCATATCATATGTGGAATGAAAATTTTAATAATAGAAAAACATAATCATAGTGTAACATCCCGAACCAGTAAGACACTAATCTAGTTCCCCAATATGGGTGTCCACATATACTCAAACACAAATCCAGTTTCTCCAAATGTTTCAGATTTGATGTGACGGTCCATTATGTCATATAGGGAGACTATTCCGTAATTATCATAATATTACACTACTTATATCATATGTAATAATGGATGAAATAAATAAAAAACCACAAACATACCTTACTAACTGATTCCCAAAGAGGTTACAACTATATGAAAATGATATATAATTCAAGTCGTGTTAATAGTACCAATGTGAAGAAAATAAAAAACGAAGAAAACATATGAATCACAAAAACAAGACCCAACACAATGGTCATATCTGTATATATTCACATCCCAAGCCCTTATCAACTACCTTTAATCAGGTTATTTCCCTTATCCTAACCACTAACCATGAAATCTTCCCAAGTACCCAAAAACGGGCTGGGAAAAGTGTGAGTACAACTCATTAGGCCACCACCAACAACGTCTACATATTATCTAGTCTAAATAGATAGTTTGTGAAATTTAAAAATAAATGAGAAGGTAAAGATATGAAATATCAGATTCTTTTAATTGAAAATATTCCCATTTACCATTTTCATCATTATTATCATTTTCTCCACATAGACCATGTTCATCACATAATTTATTTTCACCACTTGTTTAAAAGGTTATGAACATATATCATATACACAATGTTATATTCTTGTGATGTGCTATACATAAGGGAATATGTCTAGTTCATTATGTCACTAGGGATAAGCGTTAAAAAATCATTTACACTATAATTACCTTGGAGCCTCAATCCATGTTTTCTAATCAAATGAAACTATTAGGGTATAGAGCCTCAACCCCCTTACATAATCCAAGAATTATGGGGTGGTATTTAGATCCTTATTATAACCTGATGCATATTCATGGATCCTAATGTCCAATACCCCACAATAGCCAATCCATTTACACATGCTTATTTATCCAATTACGACATATAACATATCAAAAACCATACACTATAAATACAAATAAAATTCTATATTCACTTTTTTTCAATATATATATCATCATTAAGACATAACCGATTAAGACATTTACTATTTACAAAGAATAACACTTTTAACCCATTTTCTATGTCATAATACAACCCATTTAGAATATTCAAAAACGATACAAATGTTATCCCATTTTACATAATTCATAAATTAACTTGAATTTTCCCATGAACACAATTCCATTACAAAATTCCATTACCTTTAACACAATTTAATTACAATCCCTTTCTCTATTAACAAAATTCAATTATAGATTCAATTATATATTCAATTCATCCAGTTTAAAAAAAATTCCATTTTTCAAGAAATTCCCTTATTCCATTTCCAATGGAAAGAAAGTATTCTATTAGTGACTATTTATAATTGAATATAACATGTTAAAACAATTATCATGATATCTATTTCATCAAAGAAGAACTTTAGCCTAAACAATACAATTTTACTGGTTCTGGAATATTGGTACACCCCATGGGTTGACCTAAATGATCTAATAAACCTTGATGAATCCTAAGGGAACATGAGGTTTATAAATAATAATTTAGAAAATCATTTTATGAAATATTACTAACTAAAATAAATTCACAAAAGGGAAAAAATATCATAACCACACATGCACAAATCGACCATATTTCTTGTGAATTTTTCTTTTCTACCACGAATATTGAATTTTTAGATAAAAAATAACATAAAATTGGTCTCAAATATAGATTCATGAGCCATTTTATGCCCCAATGTATGATTCACTATAAAATTTGGTTTTACATATTTGGAGGAAGATACAATACCAGAGGTCCTTATATAGATAATTGATGTGAGAGGATAATTAGACATACCTATAGATTATATGTTCAACCAATGATGCATAAACAGAGTACAAATGAAGGATATCAACTCTTGGGATGATCTTGGTGATTATGTTTATAAAGAGTGTTGATGTAAAAGGAAAGGTGGATAAAATCTAGTAGATTAGATATTATCCCGATGGGTAAAATGTAAATATTCACTTTTTAATGGGCCACACAGTTTCACCGCACGGACTGGCGACATAGTTTTCCAAACAGTTCCCCAACCATGTTTCTTCATCAATTCATGTGCGGTGTAAATCACATATTTTCCATGTAATCCACCATGGTTTGAAAAACTATGTGCCAACCATATGAAATCATATTTTCAATGACCACATGGTTCTAACTCACCGCTATCATAGTTTCCTATAATTGTGCACTAACCATGAAACATTAATATGGTGTCCTGACATCCCTTAATTTCAGGTATAGTTACCCAAAACACCCCATATATTACTCATACACATGTAAATATTTAATTCTCCATGTATAAAAAATTAAAATAAAATATTTAAACAAGATCATACCTCCAAAAAATCTGGTATCTTACAAACTCCACACATTGCAGTGGATAGTCATCGAGCCTCTCATACCTATCATGTATAAGAACACAAAGTAAATAAGATTAGGCCACTAGAACCACTTGTTTATATCTCTCTCCCATGTTTCTTCCTGAACAATAAAATTCGAAAAAATTCCTCAATCCAATATCACAATATTTCACCAAATTACATTCTCACTACATTCTATTCCTTGAACATGATTATCCTAGATGGATGCATCAACCTCAACATCATTATCCTCTAAATCAATTATTTGAGATGGGTAATATTGATACATCGATTGATTTGACACATGAAAAATAATTCTCCTATAACTATATCACTATTGAAGATACAATATGTAATTTACAAGTCTATTTATCTTAACAATTTCAAATAACGACACGTACATGGTTTCCAACATATTGTGTTTATGATTTATATAATAACCTAACTATGATGAAACCTCAAGAAACACATGATCACAGACCATTAACACAATAGGTCTACGATGTTAGTCAACATATGACTTATTCATACATTGATCGATTTCCATATGTTTCACAATCAACAGAACATGTTCAAGCATCTCTTGAATAAAACATGGTCCCAACAACTCTGATTCCCCAATAACTAACCAAAGAAACATAGATCTACATAGTCTACAAGGAGCACCTCAAACTATTCAATCATTATCATATCATAGTCAATATTGTTGTATTATATCCAAATAATATCCAAATTCCTTTCACATGATCCTCCAAAATCTAGGACACAATCCCTCAACATGTCTTATAATACCTGCATTCTATGCTTGGACTTCCTGCCCATCATCGGGAGGAAAATTTTAATAAAAAAACATAGGTACCAAGAGAAATATCTAATTCATACCAAAAACATGATTTAAAATATAGATCATGATCATAATTTATAGTCTAATGTACCCTGTATAACTACAGTACCTCCTAAACATTATAATCAACCATATGGTCAATGGTTAATTTCACCAAAATTGGGATGAAATGAGCCACCATAGACATGTGATTCTCAACTATGAATATTACATAATTCTTCCAATGAATCCTTAGGAAACCCAAAATCAAATGAATTCTAATGTCATCTCATTTAAATTAAGTGATGAAGAATGGATAAAACAAACCACCAGGTAGATAGTTTTTGGCCTTCACTTGGTAATTGGTTTGGCATCATGCCACAAAAAATTAAACCTCATTCATCATCTCTGGCCACAAATACTTCCAACTAGTATCATGATATATTTTGCATAATCTAGGATTCAATACCCACTTTGATGCATTAAAATCTCATATAATATAATCTAACAGACTTGTCATAACAAAAACAAATACATAAACATTAATGATCCTATCCTATAAAAAAGTCTATTAAGAAGGTGAATCTTCGAGACCAAGCCTTTACCTCATGGTCAAACACACTAGATACTCATGATTCCTATTTTCCATATGATTCAAAAGCATTTACTCAACATAAACATATGAAATATTCAACTGAACATGACCATCCTTCACCTCTAGCTGAATCTAAACATAAAACTCCAACATTCTATACTCTGAACTCAAATCTTGAACCACTGGATATTGCTTCATTTGACTCAAATTATCTACAAAACTATTTCCATTTATAGTGTGTGAAACAACTCAAAATAAAATGACTACATGTATTCAAACCATCTTCATTATTGATGATTCAAATTTCACAAGGAGAAGAAGTATTTAATGCCTTTATGATATTTGTGCACCATAATCAATTCAACTAACATGTAATTTTACAATATAATAAAAAATTATTATGCCACATCTAACTAAAGATCGTTCATTTGTGACATTAAATCACGAGGTGTCAGATATGAATATGAAATTCTCAAATCCCAACACCACACACATCACAAAACAATGTATACTCTTTACGAGGCTTCTGTACGATCAAAATCAGTGCAGTAGTGAACAAATTCAATAAATAGTGGAAAGAATTATAACATTTTATTGGCCTAGAAAACAGTATTCCCTTCTTTTTCATGAACTAATTTTGTTATATCAAATGGATAAATTTCAATAATGAACATACAATAAAAGCCATCCAAATGCAGAAAACTATAGAAATCAGAATCATTCCTGGGATGCTCCCAAGACACAACTTCCAGCACATTCTCCATGTCTACTGAGATGCCTTCCTCAAAAATCATGTCTCCCATGAAATTCAACCCATCAATCCACGAATGAAAATTTGGTATCTTGGGATTTATAATGGGCTCTCTCTGGGTAATATGGGTGATTTAAAAAACATTTTCTTAGTCTTAATGAGTATTAGAATAGAAAATGATTTCATTAGCAATGAAAACAACAAACAGGTGTAGGTAAGGGTGAGTGATTCAATTTATTATGTCCAAAATGCTGCCAGATAATTGGTCACCACGAAAAAATAGGAAAAAAATAATATATAACATAACAACATCTGAAATACATCAGAGATATAGTGTATTTTATAACCCACACCAAATTACATCTCAATCACATATCAATGTGTCAGAACAATGGAGAATACCTTAACTGGTCAAATAGTCCATCGATTCAATGGAGAGGGTATTGGTCCCTAATTTTAATCATATTCAATGGAGAGGGTATTAGTCCCCAATAAATCCTCATAAAAGACATATTGAAACTAATCCCCCATAGTGAAGATAATCCACTCTTCACCTCCGTTATAATGTATAATATGAGCCAGCTATGTTGGTATCTCACGCAATTGCTAAAATACTGGCCATATGTGGTCTGCATGTACATCCCATTGACCAGGATTGATATAATTGTCTCCCTTAAAAGAGGTGAATTCTAACCTATGATGGTAACAGTCAATATTAGTATATAACATCACTATCCAATCCATGTACAATATTAGATCCAAAACTGAAATCTCAAGAAAAAACAAGTGCCATAGATTACGGTACCCACAAACCTAGAGAGAAATAACCATTTCATTTCTAAATATTATATTCTCGTACCTATACTTGGATGTCAATCAATATAACCACACACAAAAGTTCATCTTATATATCAAATATAACGAAGTTTAAGTAAAAACCAAATAATATGTTGAATTTTTTTCATATAAAGAAATAGAAATTCTAGAATAAACAATAATCATACATCAAGCAGTCGATAGTTTAGCCTTGACAACAGTTAATATAGATATAACTACATGATGTTGACTTATCCATCTACCCTTCGATCTATTCATAATATATTGTTCTATACAAAATTTATAATATAGAAAATCTCAATCTGTAGTACCACATCCTCCACCTCTACTGATAATTCCAGTATAACTCTAATTGCCTTCTTAATGTGGGGTAATCGACCCCCTCACCGCAATATGCATCAACCTCAACACATCATATTTGTCTAGATATAGAGGGTTTATATAGAACCACTAATCATTCCCATTTCACCTTAAGTCATGGCACATGACTAGTGGTCAAGGACACTAACCATTAATGTGCCCCAGCCTTCCACACTAATATCATAAAAATACATGACCACCTTGATATGTTGACCCTCTCTTTTGGATACTCATCACTTTTTTTCCTGATGAATATTCTCAAAATTAATATTTCTTATATTATAATCCATGCCATTATTCTATCCAAATAGAACCATAAACCACTCTCTAATAACATTATTTCATTCCCTTCATAAATTATAGACTAATCCACCAATTCATAAAACTTATTTAAATAGAATATTTTCACAAAATACAAAATATCTTTTCTACTTTTTCCTTAAAAACATATTTCCATAACGTTCTCATCCCCTTCCTTCCCTAGAACAGAGTATTCCGTGTATATGAAGCTTCCGGAAAAATCTATCACTATCATCATTCCCCAGACTAATATCATAATCATTCATCGATATCATGTATCAGGGTCACTAGATAGAAAATATTTGAAAAAAAAATCTAGAATTTACATCTATAACATGATATCAGTCTCCTATGCCTGAACAATAATATCCCCCCAAGTCATTGTTGGCCCCTAGAATATTTATAATGCCAACATGACTCTCAACTCAAGAAGAGTATCTATATGATCCATGATCATCTAGATAGAATATACCATGAACTTTTCATCATTTCATCCACCCTATCCAGCAAATGGAGGAGGTTACTACAACTACAACACTCTATTCAGATTAAATAAATTCAGTATACCCATGGATGGGCCCTATTCCATCAACTTTATAAAGTGATAAATTTTCTATCAGAACAAATATTCTCTTATTTTATCATGGTTTAATGGGTTATTCATACTCCGCTACTGGTGAATCATCCTCAACGATATCCTCTTTTCTCACATATTGTACACATTTTCATCATGTAATTTATATTCAATTATAAACATGAGTGTAAGAATACTTAAAATAATGATGTCATAGTTTATAAAAAATAAGGCACTCCGCAATCCATAAACAAATTATCTCATAAACACTATCCCAATAAATGGTTTCACACAATGAACACTACCCTCATCCATTCATACTACAATAATGGCCAACATGGGGAGACCAGCATACATTTTCATGTGTCATTGATCAAGAAACCCTTTTTTTAACCATTTTCACATTCAAAATTAAAAACATTATATTTTAAGAAATTATCAAAAAATTCATCTTATTACATGAGATATTTTTACTCATTAACAACCATCATTATAATATTCATGAAACATTTTATAATTTTCAGATCTTGTACACATTTGAATTTCTTTAGACATAATTTTATTCAAAAAATTTATTAACGTAAAATGTATTCTACTATTTATGTCCCACAAACCCATCTCTTGTGTTCGTATCATGATGCATGAAACCTATATCAAAAGGTTCCTAAAATTATGAATGACTGCACAACCTTTTTCTATTATTACAATGAGCATAGTATCACAAAACTGTCACATAAAATAATATTTTCATCACCTAATGGGGAAATATCATTAAACCATTACAACATAAAACATGTAAAACAATTATCAACTAGGGAAAAAGCACACACATGACATATTTTAAACGTATTTTTAATTTAAGTTCCATTATTTCTTTGTTTTAGGGGTTTCCCTAGCATTGTTTGAGGAATGGGTGAGTTTTCATGATTTAGGCCAAACCAGGAGACCAATTCAAGATTTAAAAATAATAACAGTTTTCTTTAGAAAATTTACATTTTTAATCATTTTTCATCCATTAAATTTATTACATGGCATCCCAGGACCTATTAACAAAACAATATAAATTTGGACCATTTATTAATCAATACTAATCATGGATTTGGGTTTTTATAAATAATATGGAATTCCTAGAAACA
This sequence comes from Viscum album, assembly GCA_963277665.1. Classification (NCBI taxonomy): domain Eukaryota; kingdom Viridiplantae; phylum Streptophyta; class Magnoliopsida; order Santalales; family Viscaceae; genus Viscum; species Viscum album. Next base: position 9,187,721 of record OY728129.1, read on the forward strand.
CATTCCCAGCTTTAAATATAAATGTTATTTTTTTAATAACATATTAATTGTTTACTATATTTTGATTATACCACCTCACAACTGATGATGACATATTAATGTGTTCCACCATTTCCATTACAATCTCTTTGGAGCTCTTATTCATCTCAAATTCAGGCGGATAATCATAGGGTTTATTAAATCGTCCAAATTTGAAGTGTTAACTTCATTCCTTCATAAATCATTCAAATATCAGTCATTTTTTTACCATTCCTGTTCTTACAAGATCAAATATTCCTTTTTGAACTGTATCTGAATTTTTTTTCTAATTTTAAATTTAGCTACTGATGTATTTTGGGTGATTTTATCCAGATCTCTCATGTGAGTGGGTTTATATCCATATTTCTCACATTTAATTACTGTTTCATTTCTTATTATTGACGTTCCTAATGAATAGAATGTGGGGTTTTGAAATTATTGTTTGATCTTGTTTTTCATGGTCTGAAATTTTGGTTTTAGGTATATTTTACCTTTATTAAGATGATTCAGTGGTGCATTTGAGTTTTCACATAGAGGATTAAATTTGTTTCACTAATTTTGAAGGGGTTTCCATGTTTATGAAATATCTGGGTCATAAAATGTTTTATTTATCATATTTTTAGGTTTTTATCATTTTATTATTTCTGCAAAAAATATTTTTAGAGGTGTTTGTTTTACAAATGAATTTTTAATGCAAATTTTAGTTGAGGTTTTGGGGTTTTTCTTAGAAACGTATTATTGGTTTATATGGGGCTTCCCTATAAATACATAATTGATTTTATGGAACTTTAATAGATCTAAAAATCATGTTTTGAATGTCTATCCCAAATTTTTATTGTAGAAAAATGGGTTTTAATGGAGTTTGTGGAACATGTGGTCATTAAGTTCCATGATTGTGTGAAAATGGACGTTTTACTAAGTAATAATTTTTTTTGACATGGGGATGAACTACAATTGATTTTTTGGTTTCATTGAAATGTATTAGGAAACATTTTTTTGGTAACATGAAATGGTGCACATAGTATACAATGTGTTGTTTTCATGGAGTTTTGTGTATAAAATAATGAATGATTTTGAGAAATTGATTCATTTAAAAATAAAATTATTTTTTTGTGTGTTTTAAGTGGTATAAAATATGTATAGATACACTTATGATAGTATGTGATAAGGGGTGTTTAATATAAATGTTGATCTATGAAGCATGCTGAAATTGTTTGAGAACAAATGTAGATGCCCGTATACCTTCGTGGGGAGGATATGTATTAGTACTATTATGGGACAAGATGGGTTTTGTCCCAATTTCACTTAGAATTTTCATAAAAAAAATTAAATAAAATATATGAATGATGATTGGGGAACACTATATTATATATTTTTTCATTACTAGTAGATCATGGACCAGAAAATATTTTACTATTGTTACATTACAGTGAGGTACAAGATACCTGGGGCATGAGATTATCTAGTGCCCAGGTGTGTTCACGATTGTTTTTCCCATTTGATTGGTGGTATTTGGCCTTGTAATTATATTTTTTTGGATGTATTTTACAATATATAATTTAACCATTAAATTTTTTGACATTATAATAGTTTTATCTTAAAATATATTTTCAATTGAATGTTTCATTTCTTTGAATTTTTCACCGCATTTCGTTGCATACTAAAACTGATTGCTTTTGCACCTTCATTTTCATGAAATTTTGAATAATTTGGTGGTATCATATTGTTATTAGGAACAAAACCTATATACACACATTGGGTGTAGGTAGACTTTATTATTATTGACATTGGTAAAGTAAAGTCTTTGGGTGGTGGCGGTCTGGGGTGTTAGTTCCCATCCTTGTGTTGGAGTTTGGGAGACGACATGTTGGTGATAAACCCTTGTCGTGTGGAGTTATTGGTTATATTTTTCTAAAATTTCATTATGCATTTGGATCTTTTTTATTGATTTTTAACTTATTCATTTAGTTTTAGTTTTTTTTATAAACTGTGTTTGGTATGAATTTTTCAGATTCAGTTAATCAAATGTTTTTGATGTTTTATGTAAACATATTCGTGTAAATTATTCCCAAACAAAGATAAATGGTTCCCAAGAACATGTTCCAGCCCATGGGGATAGGTAACACACTTCCGGCTTTATCATGGGCTAGGTTTTGTGCATGTATTGGTGGAAACTATATTCCGTTCGTGACAGGAACATGAGTTTTCTATAATATATGGGTTAACTACTATTATGCATGATATCATTTCCCATAATCAACACATTATAATATATATTCAAAAATTACCCAATATTTATTCAACGAAATGAAAAACTCTGATAAAACGTTCTAACATCCCCATCCTAGAAACCACAAAATCAATACCCAATGAGTGGTGCCACGTGACCTCAAAGTCACCTACATTAATGCTAGTGGATGCCAAATGAAATTGAGTTTACATTTGGTCATGGTGGAGATTAGATCATCTTAACTATAGAAATAAAAAGTATATATTATATTAAATAAACTACGAAATAATCAATAAACCAAAAAATTTCAATACAAAACATTTACTGAGAAGGGTGCAACCACAACCAAATGATAAATATTCAAGTCATGATAACAATGTGAAACTATGGAAACCCATAAAAAATAAAATAGCTGAATCTAAAAAATGGGACATAACTCACAACCTAGATCCTCGATCATGAACATCCCAATCCTTGAAAAATTCCCATGAATAGATACTTCTTCCTTGTACATACTTTCAATAATTAATTCATCTTAGGCGCACAAAAGCAACCTGACACGGGTGTGAGTACAAAATAAAATTCTACCACCAACATTGTCTACAAAATATCTTGACTAATATTATTGTTCATGAAATTTAAAAATAAATCTATAGTTATATAAAATAAAACTTGTGTTATGTTAGCTTAAAATCTTCACATTAACCATTTTCATCTTTATTTCCATTTTCACCACATATACCATCTTTATCATGTATTTCACTTTCACCATGTGATTCTTGGGATAGGTACCTACACCATTTATAAAGCAGTATAATATTTTCAATTATTTTGAATAATGGAATTACTCAAGTACTCTATATCACTATGGATAAAAATTTCAAAAACATTTACAATGCACCTACCTTTGATCCTTACTCTAGTTGTCTGAACATATGAAACCAATAAGTGCTAGATCCATTGTCCCCTTCGCTAACACATGCATTATGGTGTGGGGCATAGAGACTATGTTTATCCTAAACCATGTTAATATATCCTCAATTAAAATACCCCACAACTATTAATCCTCATACTAATTCATATTTATCCATTTATCACATTTAAAATATCATAAACCTTACACAATAAATACACATATCATTCTCAATTCACATTTAATTAAAAAAATGATTCACTATTAATACTTAACCAATTACCACATTAACCATTTAATTATAATTCCCCATTTAACCCATTTCCCTTTTAACACCATATCTCATTTATAATATTCATCATATTTCCATGCATTATACAATATCACATAACTCATCAATTAACATGAATTAGACCAGTTATGAAATTTCATTACAAACACATATATCATTTAAAAAAATCAATTCATTCAATTTAACCATTCATCGCATTCTCCAAACAATCAATTGCGCTATTTTCTGTAACTAGAAATAACTTCCATTGGTAAAATATTATAATTCCAAATAAAATGTTCACTCATTTACCATGGGATCTATTTCAACGCAAATGAACATTTGAAATAATATTAAAATTTCCCAGGTTTCGGAATATTTTCACACCCTATAGGTGGATCTAAATGGTATAATCTACTTTAATTCATCCCACATGGACCTTGATGTGCCTAAATAATCATGTATCCAACAATTTTACCAAATTTTAATGAAGGAATAAAAATCACATCATGAGGGATGCAATATCACCACTACACAATAAAAAATAGTCAATTGGACTATGGGATATATATTGAAGACCACCTACCTTGAATATGTAGATAAATTATTTATTAACCTTATCCATAAATCCATATCAAAATTCCCTTTGATGCCATGACCTATGATACTTTGGATAAATTGGGTTTTTGTGCTTCAGATGAAGAATAATGTAGCCACAATTCTTAATGTGGAAATTATAATAAAGTGGAGAGTTATATATACATAGATATTCAATATGCTCCAAACATGACTCTATATGGAGTAGAAATGAAGAAGATTGAACATTGGGATGACTTTGGAGAATAGGTTCATCCCTAGGACTTATGGAGATGAAATGGTGGAATAAATTGTGTGGATTATATAAAATACCAAGGGGGATTTAAAATTTTACTTTTTAATGGGGATCACAATTTTGTCTCATGATTTAACAAGATGTGTGCCGAATAGGTGCCTGCTGATTTTATATACGGTTCATGTCAGACGCTTAAATATGAATCCTACATTGATTCAAAAACCATGCAACAATTGTGAAAAATTACTCATTCTGAGCTCACATTTTAGCACCTCACTCCTTGCAACGTATTAAATAATCTTTCTTCAACCGTGAATGATGCAAAATATGGAACTATTTCAATTACTTTCATGTATATATCCCATTGAACACCCATTATCATCCACACACACCCAATAAATATTTATTTATCCATATTATTTAATTAAAATGAAAATTTAAGAATGGGCATACTTCTACAATGTCAGAGAAGAAACACATAGTACCAAAATAATGAAATTTGATATAACCTAGGGAAAAAAGGACCAACCCACCCCTAACATTAACTACTTATAATCTATTAACAAAATGATATAAAAACCAATAAATGAAAAAATAATCCACCATAATATCTATGAAAAATCTAGAATAAAAAATACCAGATAATTCACTATCATCAAAAAATTTATGAAACATAAACAATAAAGTTAATGTCTTGGAAAAAAGAAATACGTTTACCAAACACAAAAAATAATAAAGATTGACATATCTATTTTCAATTCAATACTTTTATTCATATATTCTTTTGGTCCTTTTCTATTCTCTAGGGCTCTATGTGTTACGAGATTAATTTATATGTTTTTAGGGTTCATGATTTTAAATTTTTATTCATGTATGGTTTGGGTGGAGTTTGGACTTGTTTCATATTAGTGGGAATTTATGAGTTGTAAGTGGCTTGAAAAAGTAGTTTATAATACCCTTAGTGGTGACCATTTATGGGGTTTTTCTGTTGGTTGGTCATCCCTTTGAGTTATATGATTTCAAGGGAAAAATTGATATTTTTGGGGACTTTTTCCTGGTCACAAGGTTATAGTAAAGTAGTATTTAACCACGTAGTACATGTGAGGGGGATCCCAAAGTTTTCATATGGTTTATCAATCCACGAAGACAAAATTTTCATCCCATCTAGTAGTAGAATGTGGATGATTTCATGGTTTTTTTCATGTTTTTTAAAAAAAATCATGTAATTGTGAGACCTACACTAAAAGGGTAATTTGGGATTTTCTCGTTTATTTTAATTATGGATTCTGTTCTTAGCCTACCCCATTCGTACACTAAAACCAACCCCCCCCCCCCATGATGGTCTTGGGAACCTAAAATCCCCTCCACGTTCGATTGAAGGTTATTTATTGGTGATTATTCAAACATATAGAAATGTTAGGGCTTTCTCATCCTTTTCATTATCTTTATTTAAATTTTATTCTTCTTCCATATACCTATAAGCCATGTCAGACGATTTTATTGCCTATGTATTCTTGATATTTTAGGTTTTTCCTTCATATAGATCCTTGAGGTCGTATCTACCCTCTCATGGGGTGTGGGTGATGTTTCATTAAATTTTTTGAGGGGCTTTGAGTATTAAGTTTTGTTTTTACATATATAAAAATTATTTCTTGAGTTATATTGCTTCATTAATTTATATAGAATGTTCATTGATTTATATATTGTTTGATAATGTTTTTTTAAAAGATATTTTCATGTGGTAGATTTTTATATAGAATATTTATGTGAAACTTGTGATTTTTTATGTAAATAATTTGGTATATTTTTGTGCTGTTTTCTAACTTGGGAAGTTGGATTTTTAAATGATACAAGGGTATCAAAATCATTTTTTGTAATGTAATAGCATGATTTTGATTTTAAATATGGTATTTGGGGTGTGTATTTAGTGTAATGACATGTGGGGATTCATGCATTTTTTATTAGTTTTTAGAATGGTTCATTGAAATATTTAATAGGTGAAATGCATATTTGAAAGCTATTTTGGTAGGCGTTTTATTTTAAAATAGTATCTTTTTAAGTTCAAGGGATGTTTTGTGAGGTGAAACTCTTTAAAAATTCCTTATAAAACTATATATAAAATTTATTTTTTTTGAAATAGATGTGAAACTTTTTTGTGATCTGTTTGGTGTGTGTTTTATGTTTAAATGAAATTGGAATGTGGATATGGTATTTTATAACATTTGAAACATTATTGAGCACAAAAAGGGAATCCCTGGTATCTAGGTTGGTGGAATAGGACTAGTATGCTAGTGATCTAGTCATGGTATCATCCCTATTTCACATAGCTGTATTTGTGATAACAACACCAACTAATCTATGATGATTATTGGGGACCACAATTCTAAAAACGTATTTCATTTAATGTTGCATGTTTTGAAAAAAAAATATTAGAATTTATTGTTCACGAAAACATTCAATAAAATTTTCTACTAATTTTTATAAAATGGAATATTTTGTTGGGTGGAATAATTTTTGGGAATTGGATCACCCAGTTCTTACAACCATGGGTGAATTATTGGATATTAATGATGGACACAGTTATTGGAATAGTTTTTCGAGATAGAAATTTGAGTCATTGGGGTTCCATCTTTGAGGGGTGTTGTACATATGGGTTGAGGGTGATGCACCCTCAAAATGTTGTGGGTTTTAGTCTGGTATTTCTACTCCATTTGGATGTACTCATTAGTAGTTTTTTCTTTAAAAATATCTAATTCAATCCATAAATTTTTTAAGACTTGTTTGGTTTATATTTTTAGATTCTATTTATTTATTTTATTTGGTTGTATTATGCTTCTAATTTATGGAAAATAATTTCCTCTTGTTCTATTTTAATCATGTGAACTAGTTTTAGCTATTGGGGATTGGGAACGCCCTTTCGGTCATATCACATATCGATTCAAGTGAACGTTATGTGTCAACCCAGTATAGTTCATGTTATAAACCATTAGATATTATCAAAATTGATGATATGTATATAAATCACTATATCATTAATCATAGACACATCATTAAATTTATAAGAGGGGTTCACCTTGAAAAATGGATCGATACCTATGATAATAAATGTTGAGACCCAAAGCTTGACGTACATGGAAAATACATTACTTTTGCAGAATACTTAATACATAATTGAAATAGACACAAAAGGACCGAAATTGTTTAGTGTCTTTAGAAACTCCGAAAATAATCTTCAAATCGCGGTGAAAGATCTTCAACATCTCCCATAAAGATCTTCCACTTTTTTTTCTTACCTAAAACCTTTATTTAAATCATGGGGAAAGGAAAACATATAATGTGTGAACTCAAATGCTCAGTAAGTGTAAGCATAGATAACATAAAACAATCCATAAACATTTGAATGCAATAACATGATCATAAAATATGAAAATAAAAATCTTGAGCAAAGACATGAATCATGGAAGTACGTAAGGCATATATCATAATGGAATATCAATCATGATAAAATATCATGGGAATAAAACATTTAATTGTGGAAAACCATTAAGCACATTTTATTATTTCCATAGTAGCCAAGGAATTGCTGCCAAGACTATCTTAGTGGACAAAGTCCATTTTTGAATTGAGTTCAATCCTCATTCCAGTCCTGTATTACTGAACCAGTTTAACTTGTCGTTCCATACCATGTCTATCTCATTAGATATAAATCATTACCCAATGCATTGGAGGGAGATATAGGTCCCACCCATCTCATAATGAAATCATTCTTACGTGTGCCACAACATGAACATAAAGCATTCCTCATTACCCGAAGAATAAAATGGGTTTCATAAACATCATCCCATCATAACATAATCCATATAAAAAAATTGATATCATTTAATCATAATAAAAGTGAAACCATGTAAATCATAGAGACATTATATTTGAGACATACACATATGAAATAATTCCATATTATTTGGAAATTGGTTTTGATAAAACACTTGAAATGAATTCTTAAGGAAATTATATTTTCTTCTTCAAAATCAATTTTATTTTCAAAAAATTCCATGAAATTTTGAAAGAAAAGGATTTTGTTGATAATTGTCATGAAATATTGTAGAGTATGCTTCATGAAAATAAGGTGTTATAAAACCGTAAAAATCCATTCATGCCATATATGTTAAAAAACATTCTTCCCGTACTTATTCCCGAAAAGTCAAAACATACCATGTATGGTAAAAAAAGAAAGATTCCTCACATACCATGTAGTAAAAGTAAAAAATGGGTAAAAAGGACTTTAAAAATACATGAAAACATTTTTATAAAACTTGGTCATGTATGATAAATATAACCCCATTAAATACTTATGTATAATCAATCTTGAATAGAAAACAATTGAGATTGCATCACTATCCCTTACCTTAGGTCTGATTTGCTTCGTACGTATCTGTACATCCTGTATAATGATTTAGAAAATGTCACTGAATTATTACAGAATCATATTCATTATTATGATATCATATATGGTTCAATTATGACATTATATTACCTGTTATTTTGTAACATCCATGTTAAATAAGTGTTTTTGGTAAAATCTTTTTATTTATCTTATGTGTTTTGACATGTTGTTTCATGATATTATAATTACTTATATCTTTATTTAAATACTTCAAGAATTTAAATCATGATTTATATATCATATATATATTCATTATATATATATATAATAGATATATACATGAAATGAAATACACCGTTCATGGAGACGGTAGGTCGTACGTACTCATTAATGATGTTTTCCTTTCATTATTGAATTAAATGGAATTAAGTAAATGAAAAATATATGGACATAAAAACAGTATCATTATTATGTAATATCTTTCATGAATATTTATTATATATACTTTATAATCATACTTGAATGGTTAATCATGAAAAATGAATATTATCGTGTTCGTGGGGACGGTAGTCCGTACCTACGCATGAGTGATGATATCATTCCCATGATCATGGAATTGTACTGAAGGGTATGTATAATATTTAGGAATCAATATAAATTTAAAATAATCATATTTATTTATTTATTACACCATTATACCCATCCATGTAAGGTGGTGGTGGAAAACAGATTACACCACGGCGTGGACACGGTATTCCATATGTACTCACGCGCGGTGATTTCATTTCCGTAGGATGTATTGAAGATGAAATTGGGTTGTTTAATATTTATAACAACATATCAGTATATTAGTGATACTCATTTTATTAATTTATGATGAAATAAATAATGAAGAATAAGTAGAAGAACAAATACATTTGAAAGAATCGGTAACAGATATTACCTCTTCTTCAACACGCATCATTTATTCTTCCTCTTAGGGCACTAAAATTGGTCCTTGAAGAAGACCAGGACCTGTAAAATATATCTAGGGAAGTTTATATGGTGAATGGGTAGGTTTTGGCATAGCTTGAAGGCTCAAAGTTGTGTAGTGATGAGAGGGAGGAGGTTCCCTTTTTTAAAGGAGGAGAGGGGCACCTTTGGAATCCTCAAAAATATTAGTTTAATATAAATTCAAAACCCACATCAAAACCTCCAATAATTACTCAATTAGAATATTAGATGAGATAGGGTTGTAATATCATCACAAAATCCAATTTAGACATGTTTTGATCTTATGTTAAACATTATCATTTTGAATTATCCTATTTAATCTATTTAATTTTATTTGTGGTAATAATATTGTAAATTTTAAATAGTTATAAATAATCACTTATGTGTTGTTAATTTTACATAATTGGATACCTTATGAAATTTTAGACTATATAAATTTAATTTTATAATATGTATATATTTTTTTGATTTTTAAACAATTTAATAAGATGTTATTTTTATAAAATAACAATAGTGTTAATTTTGACAGTATTTGTTAATTTGAATTTAAATAAAATCCACACAGTGGATATATTCAAAATAAAATATTTAATATGTTCAAAACATGTAATATTAATCTAGATAATTAGTTAACCACATTAAATAGATCATATACTCTTTATTGTACTATTTTTAAAACCATTTATGTGATACTTCTCTTAAAAATAATTTCTACAATATTTTTGTATAATTATTAAATATACATATTTGTTGAATAAAAATTAGTATTAAAATACTAGGATGAAGATAAATCTTACAAATATAATATGAATTATTTTAGTTGGATTTATATTCTAAAAAATTAATTACAAAATGTTATATTTATGAAATTATGAAGGTGACAACTTTTCATCATTTAAAATAAAATAATATAAGTTTCATAATCAATTTTATAAGACTCCAAACGGTCATATATTCGGTCATTGTATGATTATGATGTATATATACACTAAAAATAAGTTTCTTTCAGGTTTGTGAGCCTTTAAATGGGTATTATTGTTTCAATAAAAACTATATTACTAATTTTTCACAAAATAAATAATTTTTGCATCATTAATATATATGCTATTAATGTAATTATATATATCTTAAAAATTATAAGTAAATTACCATGATAAATAAAAACATTATATATTTTAAATGAGTATTTATAACTGAATTTATATTTTGTATAAACTTATGTTAAAAATACATTAATTATTAAAGTTGAGTGAGACATATTTCACTTTCCTTTAAATAAAATAAACTAAATGTTTTAATCCACTCCAAGTGGGTTCCAATGGATTTAATATAGCCCCAAATATGATTTAGTAAGAAATATAAGCATCGAAATATATTAAGACGAGTGTTCACGAAATTTTATAATATTATATTTACCCTTAATTACCCGATTTACCTTTTACTATGGTAAATAAAATTTACCATAGTTACTATTCATAATGCCCAAAAATTAAAAGTACCCTATTAACATAATTTTGACCCAATGATTCAAAATATGAAATCAATTTTTCTAAATTCATTACAAAAATGATGCAGAAATTAATTTAAAGTGAATCCCATTTTTAAGAAAATGAGTTTTAAAAGTTAAAACATTGCAAAAGATTGAAATGATATTACCTATGAATTCAATGTGAAATCAATGATAATGACATAAATTATATTAAATGGTAAAAATATAATCTATATATACTTTAAATCTATTCAATATTATAAATCAACCATATAAATTATTACGATGAAAAATGTTTTATTAATTAAAATATAGCTTGTTTTTACTATTCATTAAAATATGAAAGTTATCAAAAAAATATCAAAACATTATCCAATGTAAATTTTTATATCCTGATTCAAAACTAGAAGTTTATTTTTTAAAATTTAACTTATAAAATTTTCCAAAATTATATTTAAAATGGGCGCCCTATCAAAAGGCGGAAAAACAATATTTTTTTAAAATACTTATTTTACTGAAAAAATTATTTTGTTCTCATACCATGTTCTATAAAATGTGTAAGAATAATCATAATGTCATAAAATTAAAAATTTATTTACTACTATTCATAACTGATAGTTTATAATAATATTACAACCATATATCTTTGTTTAGTGAAACCTGGTATTGCGTACACCACATGCTATTGAGGAAGGTTGTGATTGACTGTAATTCAAGCCAAGTTAGGGTTTCATGTACTGAAAGACTCATTTTTTATTGCATATAAAAAAATCCAACCATATTTCATTTATACATTGAATATATATATAAATACTCAATGTTTCGTAGAATAACTACTATAAAACAAACATGAAATTCTGTGCAACACGATCCAAGATTAGTGTTGCGTATACTGCAAGCTAATATAGTGTTTCGTATAGCACAAGATAATCTTAGTGTAGCGTAAAACAAAAGATATGAATGATATTAAAATGAATATATATTATAAAATCTCGGGTTGTTACATTCTACTCCCCGTAAAATGAATTTCTCCCTCGAAATTCATCGGGGTTATAAATGGTTTACTATTTGTAAGTCTCTTTAATAGAAACCCACATCATAAAAAGGAATACCAAAACTGAAAATGAAAAACTAAATTATAAAAAATGTAAAGGTTACCCAAATTAACTAATGATTGGGTTTCTACATAGGAAAACATATGTGAAAATATGAATATGGAAGAGAAATCTAGCCAACAAATTCTGATGGAGAGTGGTAGAGAACATGTCTATGAAAAAGCCAACAATCACAAAGCCATAAATTTGTGATGATCTAAGGTAGCATCTGATTCATCAGATATAAGAGTGCTAGGACAACATTTTTGGTTTTCAAGATCATTTACCTATAGTTGATGAATTAAAATAAATACTTACATGATTTTTGTATAATCTCATTGTTGTTCATTCTTTGAACAATTTCAACTTCATCTCTTAATGAAATGAAGTTGAATTTGTTATTCGTGAAGTGTTAGAAGATCATGTGATAGAATGATGGGTCATTACATCTGTTTCAAAAAAAATGTTACCAAAAGTTATCAAATATACATAAGTCCGTCTATGGTGAGGTTAATAATATATGATTCCACAAATGAACTTATAATTAATCTATCATACCGTTTAATAAAATAAAACTATTTTATACTAACCAGGGTCTTCATATAAGCCAGTTGTAGGCGATAAAGGCCCATTGCACTTCAGTTGGGGGTTCGATTCCCACAGCCTTGTCCAATGTGACGGGTTGTCTCCTATCCTGCAGGTTGTCCTTTTTCTAAAACTACACTATTATAAAATTCCTGCAATAATATCGAAAACATTTCTTGCCTTAAACAACACTATCTTAATTCATTCCAGTCTTTAGGCTTATCCAAAATACTTCTGTCCAAGCTCATAGTATAAATAAAACCATTACTATAAATTTCATCTACTGAGCATGCGAATACCATCATTTATCTCACATATATCATAAACTATATCTTGTTGGTCACATTCCAGACATGTGAATATCTTAATCATGTATTCTCTTGAAAAATGAATACCCATTGAACCTTAGTGAAAACACGAATGATGTTAAATGTTAACACATTCCACATACCAAAATCAAAAAAAATTCTATATACTCAAACAATGATATTACATAGTCCATATATAAATCATGAGCTCATGAATACTATCAAACATATTATTTTCTCCTTATCCATTCATTATGCACAAATAATCAGCTTTATAAAATTTTGGAATCACTTGTCATGATTACCGGTACCATAAATTTTTTGAAAACCATAATAGACTAATAAAAAAATATTCCAATATAACATAAAAGTACCTCAACAACATTATTCATTAATACCAATACATTAACACTTCAATCTATACTCTTCAATGATTTTCATGGAGTAATCCCTTCCTTGATTTAGAAGTAACCTCTTAGGTCAAGGAATTTAGTCGGGTAATTCCCATGTTCTCCACAAATAATACATTGAATATTATAACAACCTATCACTCTATGACCCTTTTTCCACATAGATAACATCTTCCCCTCCATTTGAGGTATTCCTCAAGGTTCTTCTTCCCTTCATTAGAAATTTCAATCTTCCTTTGTCTATGCTCCTCACCATGCGAACATGCATAAAATTCCATCTTCCTCTTATTTGATTAATTATGAAAACCACCAATGTTCACCTTGTTAATCATATATCGTGATGACTGATTTGGAATAATCACAATATCATTATCTCTATGCATTACACAATTTTTTTATCACAGTCACCAATTTTTCCATTGGAATCAACGTTAACTGAATTCCTTCTCGTTCCCTCCATTGACTAAACCCAGAAACCATAGTTTAAGAAATAGTTAAAATAACGAGGAACCACATTGTCATTAAAATTCACTTATGGGATGTCTAACTGATCAAACATTCTTTAATCCATGACACCTTTGAATCACCCTATGTTATTCTTGATCGTCAACATAACTCTAGTCCTGTAACCTATATTTATACTAAACCTTAGGGACATTCCTAGACATAACTTAGAAATATCTCTAGGGATTTCACTAATGTATTTGCATCCTAGTTTCCAAAGTTTAACTAAATCTTTCCTATGATACCAACTGTAGAGATCCAAAGCATGACATACATGGACATTACATTACTTTTGCGGAATACTTAATACATAATTAAAACAGACACACAAGGACCATAATAGTTTATTGTCTTTGGAAACTCGGAAAATAATCTTCAAATTATGGTGAATGATCTTCAACATCTCCCATAAAGATCACACCATTTTGGTTTTCTTACCTAAAATCATTCTTTAAATCCTGGGGAAAAGAAAAAATATAATGTGTGAGCTCAAATTCTCAGTAAGGGTAATCATAGAGAACATAAAATAATCCATAAAAATTTGAATGCAAAAACTTGAACATAACATATAAACATCAAAATCGTGAGAAATGAAATGAATCTTAGAAGTACACAAGGCATATATCATAAAGGAACATCAATCATGATAAAATAGCATGGAAATAAAACATTTAATTGTGGAAAACCATAAAGCACATGTTATGATTTCTATAGTAGCCAGGGCATTGCTGTAAAGACCATCTTAGTGGAAAAAGTCCCTTTCTGAATCGAGTTCACTCCTCGTTCCAGTCCTGTATTACTGATCCGGATTAACTTGTCGTTCCATCAATGTCTATATCATGATATATAAATCATTACCCAATGAATTAGAGGGAGATATAGGTCCCACCCTTATCATAATGAATCATTCATACATGTGCCACATCATGAACATATAGAATTCATCATTGCCCAAAGAAAAAAAATGGGATTCATAAACATAATCCCATCATAACATAATACATATAAAAAAAGGATATCATTTAATCATAGAAAAAGTGAAACCATGTAAATCATAGAGACATTATACTTGAAAAAAATATATGAAATAATTCCATCTTTTTTAGAAAATGGTTTTGATAAAACACATGAAATGAATTATTGATGAAAATACACTTTCTTCTTCAAAATCAATATTCATTTCACAAAATTCAATGAAATTTTATGAGAAAAGGATTTTTTTGAAAATAGTAACGAAAACATGTAGAGTAAGATTCAGGAAAATAAGGCTTTATAAAACCATAATAATCTAGTCATTCCATATAAGTTAAAAAACATTCTTCTCGAACTTTTGCTGGAAAAGTCAAAAAGTACATCGTATGGTAAAAAAAAGAAATATTCCTCACATACGATGTAGTAAAGGTAAAAAATAGGTTAAAGGACTTTAAACATACATGGAAACATTTTTATAAATCTTACACGTGTATGATAAATATAACCCGAGTAAATACTTACGTATAAGCAATCTCGGATAAAAAACAATTGAGATTGCAACATTATCCCTTACCTTAGGTCAGATATGCTTCGTACGTATCGGAAAATCCAGTAAAATGATTTAAATAATTTCATTGACTTATTAAATAATCATATTCATTGTTATTATATCATATATGGTTCACTTATGAAATTATATTACCTGTTAGTTTGTAAGTTCCATGTTAAAGCAGCGTTTTGGATAAAATTGTTTTATTTATCGTACTTGTTTGGACTTGTTGTTTCTTAATATTATTATTACTTATATCTTGATTTACATACATACTGAATTTAAATCATGATTTATATATCATATATATATTATGTATATATATATATATAATAGATATATAAATGAAATTAAATACACCGTTTATGGAGACGGTAGGCTGTACGTACGCGTGAACGTTATTTTCGTTTCCTTGTTGAATTAAATGGAATTAAGTAAATGAAACATATATGAACATCAATCCAGTATCATTATTATTTAATATATTTCATGATTATTTATTATATTTACTTTATAATAATACTTTAATGGTTAATCATGGAAAATTAATCTCATCACGTTCATGGAGACGGTAGTCCGTACGTACGCACGAGTGATGATATCATTACCATGATCATGGAATTTTATTGAAGATTATGTATAATATTTAAGAAAAAATATCACTTTACAATAATCAAATATAGTTATTTATTTACACCATTATACCCATCAAATTAAGGTGGTTGTAGAAAACAGATTACACCACGGTGTGGAGACGGTATTCTGTATGTACGCACGCACTGTGATTTTGTTTCCATAGGATGAATAGAATATGAAATTAGGTTGTTTCATATTTATAATAACATGTCAGTATATGAGTGATACTGATGATATTAATTTATGATGAAACAAATAAATAAGAATAAGTAGAAGAAGAAATACATTTGAAAGCATTGATAACAGATATTACCTCTTCTTCGACACACCTCTTTGCGGCCTCCTCTTAGGGAACAATAATTGGTCTTTGAAGAAGACCTGGACCTCTATAATATTTATAAGGCTGTTTATAAAGGAAATGGGTATGTTTTGGCTGAGCTTGAAGGCTCAATGTTGTGCAAAGATGAGTGCGAGGAGGTTCCCTTTTATACGGGAGGAGTGTCGCGCCTTTGGAATCCTCAGAAATATTTGTTTGGTATAAATTCAAACTCCAAATAAAAACCTCCAAAAATGACACAATTCTGAGATTATATGAGATAGGGTTATAATATCAAAAGAAAATCAAATTTAGAGATGTTTTGAGCTTATTTGAAACGTTATCATTCTGATTTATCCTTATTTAATTTATTTAATTTTATCAGTGGTAATAAAATTCTAAAATTTAAATGGTTATAAATAATCATATATGTGTTGTTAATTTTCCATTATTTTATAATTTATAACATTTTAGACTACATAAATTTAATTTTTTAATTTTTAAATATTTTGGTGATTTTTAAACAATATAATAATATGTTCTTTTTATAAAATAACAATAGTTTCAATTTTGACACTATGCATTTATTTGAATTTAAATAAAATCTACACAGAGGATATATTCGAACTAAAATATTTAATATGTTCCTAACATGTCATATTGATCTATAAAATTAGTGGATCACATTAAAAAGTTTATATTATATTTATTTTACTATTTATAAAACTATTTATTTGATACTTCTCTTAATAAAATAATTTCTACAACATTTTTTTATAATAATTAAATATACTTATTTTTTGCATAAAAATAAAAAATAAAAAACAAGGATGAAGATAAATCCTATAGATTTCATAATAATAATTTTATTCGGATTTATATTCTAAAACACCAAACTTTTAAAATGTTATATTTATTAAATTATAAACGTGAAAACATCGACATCATTTAAAATAAAATAATATAAGTGTCATAATCACATTTACAAGACTCAAAACGGTCATAGATATGGAAATTGGATTCTTATTATGTTTATATACACTATCAATAAGTTTTGGTCCAGTTTGTGAGCCTTTTAATGGGTATTATTATTTCAATAAAAACTATATTACTTATTTTTTCACTAAATAAATAAATTCTGCATCATTAAGGTATAAGCTCTTAAGGTAATTAAATATCTCTTAAAAATTATAAATAAATTTCCATGATAAATAAAAAAAATTATCCTTCAAATTAGTATTTATAAACTAATTTATATTCTGTATAAACTTATATTAAAAATACTTTAATTATTAATGTTGAGTGTGACATATTTCACTATCCTTTAAATAAAATAAACTAAATGTCTTAATCACCTCCAAGTGGGTTCTAATGGATTCAATTTCGACCCAAATATGACTTAAAACGAAATATAAGAATTCAATTATACTAAGACAAGTGTTATGATAATTTTATAATATTATATTTACCCTTAATTACCCGATTTACCTTTTACTACGGTAAATAAAATTTACCGTAGTTACTATTCATAATTCCCAAAAATGAAAAGTAGCCTATTAACATAATTTGGACACACTGAATGCAAATATGGAATCCATTTTTTTAAATTCAATGCACAAAACTTTCAGAAATTAACTTTAAATTAATCTCGTTGTTATGAAAATGAGTTTTAAAAGTTAAAACATTGGAAAAGATTGAAATGATTTTACCTATGAATTCAATATAAAATCAATGCTAATGACATAAATTATATTAAGTGGTAAAAATATAATATATTAATACTTTAAAACCATTCAATATTATAATTTAACAATATAAATTATTACGGTGAAAAATGTTGTTTTTAATTAAAATATAGCGTGTTTTTACTATTCATTAAAATATGAAAGTTATCAGAAAAATATCAAAACTTTTTCCAATGTAAATTTTTATATCCTGATATAAAAGAAGAAGTTAATTTTTTAAAATTTAACTTATCAAATTTTCAAAATTATATTTAAAATGGTCGTGACATCAAAAGGCAGCAAAACTGCATATTTTTTAAAAATACTAATTTTACGCGAAAAATTTATTTATTTCTTATACCTTGTTCTATAAAATTTGTATGATGAATTATAATGTAATAAAAATTAAATTGTGTTTACTAATATGCATAAAGTATTGTTTATAATAATATTATAACTATATATCATTGTTTAGTGAATCCCAGGATTGCGTACAACACACGTTATCAAGGAAGGTTGCGTTTGCATGTAATGCAAGCCAAGTCTGGGTTACGTGTAGTGCAAGACAACTTTGTTGTTGCGTCAAACAAAATCCAACCATATTTAATTTATACACTGAATATATATATATATATATACTCAATGTTGCGTAGAATAACTACAATCAAACAAACTTGAAATTGTTTGCAACACGATCCAATAGTAGTGTTGTGTATACTGCAAGCTAACACGGTGTTGTGTATAGTGCAAGATCATATTGGTGTAGCATACAATAAAAGATATGAAATAAATTTAACTGAATATATATTATAAAATCTGAGGTTGTTACAATAAAACAACAATAAATAATTTTCTATGAAGTTATACTTAAATAAAATATTTTTGGAAAAACCATAGAGTGGTATAATGAAATATGGGAGGACGGAAAAATGGAAGCAACAAATTTACCATTTAGTAGCCACTGAAACATATGAAAGAGAGAAAATAGGCAACCAATAATAACATATTAGATTAATGTTCATATTTTCATACAAGAAATTCCAAGTCCACCAAAAATGATAAAGAACCATAAAATGATTGAGGCCATTCTTAAATTGATTGATAGATAAGGGAGAAAATATTTGAAGAGTCTATCATATGATAGCACTGTATAAAATAAAAAATATTTGAAATAATACAACCAGAAATATTTAATAAAATTATTAAAAAACATAGACCACCCTTTTATAGTGTTATTTTAGGAATACCATAGTGTATAGCCATGATGGTGTCTTGATTGATGATTGAGATGCTTCTTCTATGGGAGAAGTTTGAAAGGAAATAGATCATTGGTTATTTACCATAAAAATAATTATTTATGAGGATGAAAAACTTAAAATAATGAAAGGAATAATGGGTAAAATTAAATTTGAAAACAATGAAATGGAATTGGAATATATATGTACGAGTAAAAAATATTAGGTGAAATATACTATGAGGGAGTAAGAAAAGAACCACAAAAAATATTCACTAAGAGGAACCCTACCATAGGATCCTTCAATGATAATTTGTAATGTTCAAAAATATTACTCACAATATTAGTGAACCTATCTATTGACTGAAATTAATATAATCCATGGAAAAATATTTCCAATAATAAATGATTTATTGGCTACCATGTGGTATTATTATTGGTTGGTCATATTATTATATAATCATTTTTAATAAAAAAACAAGAAAATAACAAAAGGAATGTATTTACATAGGAATACATTCATGGGTATGATTATGTACACGGGATTTTTCTAAACCTCTTATGTTGTATATTTACATTCTAAATAGAACACCCCTTTATTATTTATCATAGTTATACATTACCCATACATTTTTAACATTTTTTCTTATTTTCACCCTTTATTGTGTTTTTTGAGATTATGTTTAGTGCCTTCTGAAAACCAACCACTATTTGATGAATATGTCAAAATTTCTTCACTCCTCCCTTCATAGTTCAAAAGTCTTCCCCTCACTCCATTCAATAATTATCTCTTTTATTCAAAATCATCAATATCACAATCTCCCTCCCTCCATCACGTACCTATCACTATTATTCCTCAAATATATCACCTCCATATCATTATTCCTTACTCATTAGTTAAAAATCATCACTCTACCTCAGCCCCATTATCTCCCTAAATCATATACCCATTATTTTAATCCATTCTATATTAGACACAATTTTCCCCCTCATCTTTATTCCCAAAAATGTCACACTCCCACTACCTCCTTCATTTCCCCTAAACCATGATACACACGAATATTGTTCATGTACTAAAAATTCCTTACATATATTAGAAACCATTTACTCATGTATATTTTTATTTTCTATTAATATGTTCTCATATTTATAAGTAAATGACATAAATAAATTTTTTTGCACATCCTTGACTGTATTGTTTCTTAAGACAATAAATATTGTTTTATGATTAGGCTGATTAATAAATGTAATTATTTATAGTTTATTGTATTTCATGTGCTAATTTTATATGATAATGATGAATTTTTATTTTTTTTTATAACCAATTATATAAAATTTTATTATTAATTTTCCTATATTTTTTAAAATTTTTATTATTTTATAATATTTAGTCTTAGTATATATACTTATTAGTAAATATATATTATCATTTTTAGGTTTATTAGATGATATATTATTTTTAATTTATATATTGTAAAATTGAAATAAAAAAACAATCTACATCTAGTCATTCCCTAACTATATAATAAATTGGTTGGGTTAAAAAAATTGACAAATTAATATGTTAGACTATATAATTTGACCTAAAATAGGATTGTGACCAGATGATCATAGCTCATAATGGAATGAACGAAATATTTTACAACCATAATAAATATAAATAAATAAAGAAATGTTCAACTAATATTAAGTGTATATTTTCACGAACATCAATATATATCCCATGAAAATATTCATTCAACGTACATCATATAAAAAAATATTAACTAAGATACAACATGATTCATCATACCATAAATATTAAAAAAATATCAAGTATAAAATATATTATTAATGATCCATGGAAGGTAAAATTTTAGTAGTATAATCATATGATTCATTAACAATAATGAATGATTTCTTTAGCATACTTCATATGCATAGTAAAAAAATAATATAATTTTATAAAAAATATAATCACATGTTCCTACAATAAATAAATCATTATCCCCACTCAAATTAATCATATTCATTACAAAACACTACTAAGACATCACATATACTGGAAATATTATTTATTGTGATACCCACATTCCATGTATAATAGACATGGGTTAGGAAACGGAAACTAAGAGTCACTTTCGTCAACTTAAAGGCGTTTCAATTCAAAATATGATATATACTTAAATTAATATTATTAAAATATGAAAAAACATTCCCTAATAAATAAAAAATTAATAAAAAAATAATGCTTATACAATTCTAAAATTATAAAATTACAAATTTATAAAAAACGACTACAATAAAGAATATTCTTAAAATAAAAAATAAAAATATATAATTCTAGTGAATCTATTAGGATTATCTTATAATATTCTAACTAAATTCCCAACATGTCCTATTGATATATAAAAATAAATATACAATATATGTCATTTTAATGTTTATAAGTAGGTACATGCTCTAAAATAGAATTTTGGTATCAGAGTAGAGAATAATAATAGACTGTTGAATTTAATTGATAATAGTAAGATTACCAATAATGAAAAAAATTATAAAATAATATTTGATCTCCACATTTCACATTAAACGTATTAAAAAATTCCCACACACACAAATAATATATTATAAAACTAATAACAAAATAAATCTATTCTCAATGAAAACTATTATATATTTGAGGTCTCCAATATTTATTACGTTATCATTTGTAAAGGATGATACATAATATAAGGTGTCAATTTAGATGATTTTATGTCATTTTTTGTATAATAAATTACCCCAAATCCAAAATTAAACCACAATCCTCATAATAACGTAATGAAATAAATAAATCATTATAATCATCATGACAATATACATAATTTAAAAGAGAAAAATAAAATCCTCAATAACTATTATATGTTCAGTATAACTATGTAACATTGTAATGTAATCAATGTTGAAAAAATAGATGAATTATTTATCAAAAAATAAATAAAAATAAATATGACCCAAATGCAATTTATAAATCCAATAATATATTTATTACCAATATAAAATAAATCATATATTTATTAATTTTCAAGATTTATCATTTCATTGTGAAGAATAAAAAAATATTTAATCACACACATGAAATATATAAAGATTTATATTCATTGTATTTAATCCCATTAATGGATCCCCATTTTATAATATATGGTAATCATTGACTGATCCCTGTTAAATTCAAAATGCAATTATCAAAAAAATTCATCAATTGACGTAAATAAGGGAGCTACTTTAGTTTAAAAATATATATAATTTTTGAGACCCCTTTTATAAAATAATATTCCTAAAAAAATAAATTCAACCATATTATCCACTTCTTATATATTGAAATGTTATATTTAATTTACAACAATTAGACCAATGATGTAAATATTAATCAATATCATATTTTACATAACATCAATGATTTTACCTATAGTAAGTTAATGGAGTCTTATATATAATTATTTATAATTTGTATATCATTAAAATGTAAAATAATGTAATAGAGAATAATATATATATATATATCCATTAAAATAATTCAATTAAAAATTACATAAATAATAAAATAAGTTCCCAATTATTAAACTAATGATTTAATCATTTTATATTATTACTAATCACACACCATTTGATAAAAAACCAATTCTAATGTCACTTGTAAAGAAATATATAACATTTATGATATTTATATATGTGAAAAATTTTATTCTAATTTTTAATTAAAAAAAGTAGAAATGACAATGAAATTATTATGAAATCCAAAAATGAGTCATTTCACATTTATTATTCATTTGTTTATAAATATTAAATATTATTCATTGATGTAATCATATCGATTTAATGAAATTAACATATTATTTTAAATAATTAATCTATTAATTTATTTTGTTTCAGTATAAAATTCCAAAAAACCTCCAATGGTAAAAAAATTTCAATTAATTTAATTCACAAAATTAATATGATATGCCCATCACTTTACTCATAAAAAATTTCATAATTTTTCTAGTTACATTTAAATTGAAAAAAAATTAATTAAATATTGCAATAAAAAAGAATAATTTCCATCAATTGTATTACCAAATATATGGATATAAAATTTGAAAAAAAAATATTTATCATTTTAACCCTTTTTATATATACATTATATCCTTTCAGTTGGGGGGATGTAACACATATTTTTGTTTTGTGATATAATATGAATGGTGATTAAAAAACATGTTTTAATATATTTTTAATTTAAAGAATATCCAATATGAATAGTAGTCCAAGTTTTATATGAACCATTGTTTTTATTGGAGTCAATATAACTCATACTATTTCACATACCATTAGTTTAACCTCGGTTTCATTTGAATATAGAAAGGATTACTTCCATTCTCACACAAACAGAGCTTGGAATAATAATATATTGTTTATCACCACAAATAGATAGCATTCCTTATCCCTCACGCCTCCTACTAGAGTCATTATTCTACTCAAATCTCATATAATGATTTCATAATCATTGTTCATTCAATATTTATTATTAATTATTAATCGTATTACAACAATATAATGTATGTCAAAATATTTCTAAATATTTCCTTGGATAAATACCAACGATAGAACACATATTGTAACTCCCCAACCCCAGTTACGTAGAGTCGGTGCATTATTTTAATAAATTGGCATGATTACAAGAAATCATGTCCCGAAGGAACGATCAGTTTAACAGTCTTTGAAAATAGATTACATACACGAGGTTCAACATTAAAACTTGAGAAAAAACAACATTAATTTATTCCATTAGAAACATACAATCCTCTTAGATTATGCTTTCATGTCACTCATAAAAAACTTCTTCATATCCTGGTAAAAAAATATAAGAACGGGTGAGCATAAACACCAAGTACGGGTAAGAAATACAATAGAAGATAACATAAATATTAAGCATGGTGAATAATTGAAAACACATGCCTTTACTAGTAATAAACATTAACACTTTTATGGAATAAATATGATCTTTGTAAATAATTAAATATTAAAACATAATCATGGGTATTCTGCTATTCGAATGACCACATGAACCATAAATAATATTTTCATAATGAGAGAATGTATTATAACAGACATTAATTTCTATTTCAAGGCCTCATTCAAGGACCTATGTGCTAACTGTAGTTGGACCAAAGAACCGAGAGTCTCTATAACCAGACTCCATCCCAGAGAGCCTATGTAACCGGTCTCCAACTCGGGGAGCCTCTGTAACCAGGCACCAACCCGGAGACCCTTTGTAATCGGACTCCGTCATAGAGAGCCTCTGTAAACAGGCTCCTACCTAGAGGGCCTCTGAAACAGGACTCCAACTCGGAGAGCCACTATAACCAGACCCCAACCTAGAGGGTCTACTATAACCAGATCCCAACCCGGAGGGCTTAATTTTACTGGTCCCCAACCTGGATCATACTAGTCCAATACATTCCTCAAAATAAAATGATGAAATATAACAGAAGAATTCATATTAAAACTAGTATACGAAATGTTAATACATTATCCAAAAAACGTGAATGGTATAAAAATAACACATACACAATCAGTCATATCACAAAACATTCAAGACAATATAGAATATTTGTATCATAATAAATGAACTTCAAAAAAATATTAAAATCCATTAAAGGATGTTTACATAGATGAAAATGATCTACAAAATGCGTTGAGAGAAATTCCCCTTTTTCATGGAACCATTTAATAGTCACATAATTTATAAAGGAATTCATTTAAAAGATAGTTTTGAATAAATTTTTCCCATACCACATTAAATATTTTGAAACTAATTAACATTTAAAAAAATTAATGTCTATATAAATAAATCATTTAAACCATTTTAAAAACATTGACATTAATGAGAAAGGTTAAGAATAATAAATCAATAAAACATTTAAAATGATTTTTTAGTAAAATAGTGCTTTAAAAATAATCCCATTGAAAATTATTTTATGAAACATGGAAATTTATAATAAATATTTCCCAATAAAAACTTACACAAAAACAATCTAGAATAATAATGAGATTTGAGGAATTTAACCTTACCAAACTGGTAACATATGAAACATACACCCCATAAAAGATTTACCATAAAATAAAGATGTAAATAAACATAAATTATAGTTTATTACAAAATTAATACAATTACGGGAAGTACATACACCACAAAAAAGGAAATATTGTCAATATAGCATGAATCTCACGGGAATAAGGAGTGAGATGAAAACCCCTTACCATCCACATTCCTTTGATCAAGGGTACATTTAACCTCGTGTATAATGACTATTGTTTGTTATTAGATTATACAAGGACCATATTAATATTTATTATATCATACATGATTCATTTATGACTTTATACTACCCATTTAATAACGATTTTCATGTTAAATTTACATTTCTGGTAATAATCGCTTTCTTTATCGTATTCATTTTAAACTGTTATTCGTGAACGTATCATTTAGGTCATTATTTAAAAATACTTCCAGAATATAAACCCTGATGCATATATCATATATATTTAGAATATTCATATTTATAATAGATAGATATATCAAATGGGAAACACCGTTTATTTAGACGGTATGTCGTACGTACGCATAAACGATGTTTCTGTTTTCATATCGTATTGGACAAAATTAAGTGAATAAGATATAAGTAAGTACGTAAATACATATATATATATATATATATATATCTCTAATATAATAATTATGTCATATATTACATACTTATTGGTAATATATATTTTTGAAATTGTCGATGAATAGTGAACGTGGAAATAAATCTCATTGCATCATGGAGATGGTAATCTATATGTACGCACGAGTGACAATATCATTTCATTAAAGGTGTAGAATTGGATGGTATATTAATTTTATAAAGAAATTATCATTTTATTTTTATTATATATATATATATTACTAATCATTATGTCCATCCAAATAACATGTTGTTGAATAATAAAATACACGACAACGTGGAGACGGTAAGCCGTATGTAGGCACACATGGTGACATTATCATTCATAAGATAGATAGAATAATGAATATAGTTGTGACATATTTATAATAAAATCATAGTATATAGATGATACTAGAGTTATTTTTTTATAATGGAAAAAAATAAAGAGTAAGTGGAAGAATAAGAGAACTTGAAAGGGGGTGGTAAATTCATCACTTCTTATTTGTGTTGTTCCATTTGATGTGATCAAAAGGGCTCCTTAGGATGTCTTTTGGACCAAAGGAAGGCCTCTAGGATGAACGTATACTATTTGAGGGGATATCTGGGCAGAATTTGGCCAAGAAAAATTGCTCTGAAGGTGTGAATTGGAGAGAAAGGATAATGACCTTTTATAAGAGGGTTGAGGGGAACCTTAGGAAAAACTAGAAATATTATTTTATAATAAAGTAAATTTCATTTCCAACGGCTCCAAAATGAATGATTTAAAAGATAATGTGTGTATGGCTCGAAAACCACTTAAATAATAGGTTTTATAAATGTTTGTGTCAAAATATTAAAAGTATCTTTTAGATTTAACTCTTAGTTAAATATTTTGACTTTTACCATGTCTCTTTATATTTTTATATGATATGGTTAAAAAAATACAATAAAATTTCAAAAGAACCGTAATAGGTTCATTAATTACACATATAATATTATTTATGCACTTTTGATGAATATTATACTTTAAGGAATATTATATCAACCAATAATAATGTATTTGATTTAAAAACTCAATTATGTCAATTTTGACATTATTTAATAATTTATTTCTGTTATAGACATAACAACATTATTACTTTGAAAAAAAATCATTAAATAAACCTTAATATGTCATATTCACCTATAAAATTAGTGAATGTCAAAGATATATTGAAATTATATTTATTTTAAAATTTATAATACATTTTATTTGATTCCATCACTAATAAGGTTATTACTGCATCATGATTGTGTCATAAATAAATTTAATTATTTAATGTCTAAAAATTATTACCAAAAAAACATTATGTAGGAAATATTTTTATATTTATCATTAATATTTATAGTTTAATAGATAAATTATATAATCTCATATAAAAATTGTTTTACTACAAGATATTTTATTTTGTTATTTTTGTCTCTACATTAAATTATTTAATATATAATGCCATTGTCATTTCCAGGTGCCTCCATGGGGTCCCAAAATATACCCAAGTATGACCATGTACTTCCATGACTCATTAAATAATGTTAGAACATGTGTTATGGAAATTTTGTGTTATTATAATATCTTTTAACCTGAATTACCATATTTTCCATTAACCGCCGTAAATAAAAGTCAACAGTTACTATTCACAAAAAATTATTTTCAACTAATTGAACCACATTTTACTTAATTATATAAACCATGTCACATGGATTTTTGTAATTCAGTTCACAGAAGTGGTAAAATTAATTTTTATGCAAATTTGGAAATGCTCCTAGGATGTGGATAAAAGACTGTGTAAAGTTAAATAAAATTTTATATATATAATATTATTAAAAAATGTCACCAATGAATTACATTGAACATATATATGTATGATGTATCTATTTTGACCTAAAATTAATTTAAATAAAATAAATAATTATTTAAATAAAAAGTCGGTTTTAAAAAACAACTCCGTGTTTTTCACTATTCATCAAAAATTGAATGTTTTCAGAAAAACACAAAAAATTCATGCTAAGCTAATTTTTATATTATAAATTAAAAATTTAAGTCTATATTACCAAATTCAAAACATAAAATTTTAATTTATTAATTTAAAATAAATTATCGTTGTCAAAACCAAAGGCGTATTTTTAAGAAACAATAAATATCAAAAGATTGATACTTCTTTATGTCCAATTTCAAAGTGAAATTACATAAAATGAAAAGAATTGGATTAAATGGTAAAAATATAATCTATTTATTCCTCAAAACCATTAAAGTTTATAATTTAACACTATAAATTATTTTTATTTAATAAGTTGTTTTCAGTTAAAATACACTATTTATCATTTTTCACCCAAATATGAAAGTTATCAGAAAAACACCAAATTATTGTTGAAACTAAATTATTATATCCTGATTCTGAAGAAGAATTTTATTTTGTCAAATTGAATATATAAAAGTTTCATATATTGGATTTAAAAAGGATTTTCCTTTAAAAGGCGGTAAAAGTGGATTTTTTTAAAATACTTCTTTTATCTGAAACAAAATGAATTTATTCTTAAATTATGTATAAGAAACTCGTAGTATGTATTCTAAAATTATAAGTATTATATATAGTTCAAAATTTAGTTAATACTATTCATAACCGCTTTTGAACGGCTAGTTTGGTAAGTCGTGGTTCGCTTGAACTCGGAGTTACGTGTAGTGCATGTAATTGAATTACTTTAAAAAATAACGTACTATGAAATATTAGGGTGTAACATTCTACCCTCCATAAGTAAATAGCGTCCTTGTAATTCGATATTCTTCATCTAAAATAAAATGATGAATATAAAAAATACCTTGGTGGGAAAACCCACATCAAAAAATTGAGTTAATAAAATTTAGTATAAATAAGAGGAAAAGGAAATTAAAGGGTCACCACCAAATTATGATCTCGATTAGGAAAACATTGGTGGAAATTAGAGACACATAATTGTAGGGAAAATAGAAATATATATAGGTAGTGATTAAGGTCATCAGTAACAAACACTGATAAAATTGAGGGCCTCAAAGCCATCAATCCATGATGATTTAATATATAAACGGTTCAACAAAACATAACGTATTAGGATAACACATTTTTAGTTTTAAAATACCTTACACTAAGTTTATGAATTAAATTATTCATAGATAAAGAGAAGAAAAAATAAATACTTGACTAGTAGAGTTCCATCCTTTAACTAATTTCTACCATAATCACATTTTTTACTCTAAAAGATAATAGATCTCTTAAAAATATTGTATTTATCCTATTTATAATGGGTTCCAAAAAAATGAATTTATAATTCACCAACCAGGAAACTTAAAAAAAATACATTATTCAATCCAGGACATCGAGCGGCCTAGTGGTAGGAGATACACCCTTGTCGCCCTTCAGATGTGGGTTCAAGTCTCACGGCCTTGTCAAACACGATGGGTTGCCGCCTTACCTCTGGGTTGTCCTTATATGGTAATCCAAAAATAATCTCAATATATAATTATCCAAAATAATTCTATCCAAACTCACAGTCTAAAATTATACAGAAGGTAAGCCAAATGAAGACCCTGTTTTCCACATAATAACAAGTAATAACCTTCGTCATGTATTCTTTTAAAACACTACAACATGCTGAATTACCATAAAACCTTGTTGATTACATTCATGCTCCTTTATTCCTTATAGAATACGAGATATAATCCTTGTATCCATAATTTTTTTAAACTCTAACAATGATAGAATATACAAATCATTAATCAGTTTCAAGGTAGTCAAGAATATCCAATATAATTTATCCCAATCAACCATCTCTTTTTCCAAAAGCACTACCTCATTAACATGACCATATTTAGGATTACCTTTCCTTCAACTGTGTATTTTCCAAAACCTGTAGCTACAATTAAGTCACATTAAGAACCATAATATCTTAAATCCTCAATAAAATAGTACTACAGAACAATCCTTATTTATCTCTGTAATTCATATAACCAATATATTTCTAATACAACACTCAAATGAAATAATTCTATAATAACAGCATAGGAACACTTGTTATTCCTTGTCATTTGAGGTACTATCATAACTTGATTATTATCTAATATCATCATTTGCGGTATACTTTGATGATTGTTACATTGATTCGCGTAGTTTCCCAATGCCTTGTAGATGAAGCATTTTACATTTTAAACCTTTTTCTTACCCATGAAATCATGCACTTGGTGACATTTTTCTCCACACTTATAACAAACCCTCATTCACTTAAATAATTTATGGAGGTGATTCATTCCATAGTTATCACATATGTTAAAATCCTTCATTTCCAACTTCCCTTTATCCATGTTTATCTATTTCATCCCTTTCTTCTATTGTTTCCATTCAAAGCCATAGGATTCAGATAATTCATTACTTATCTAACTAACACATGATATTAATTCTTTATATGTTGAGAATACATGGGATAATATTTACCTTCAAAAAGATGGCTTAATACAATGAACCATATGATCCTTCTTACTCATTGGATCATACATATTGCTGGAGTTCACATTCCTTCTACTGGATTCCATTTTTATACAATGGCCTAAACTATATTAGTTTATGAATGGAAATACACAATTATAAAATTGTAAAACACTTAACATAAATTGAACAGTTTATGGATATAATCCATAAACATAAAAATATTTCCTTTTAGGATGTATATACTCGTAAATATATCATAATTATTTGTAAAGAATATTAGAATTATTCAATGCATATCCCCCTGGAGTTTCGTAACCAAGAGTGCAGCAATGCCTGTTTTCGTGCACCAGTTTCCTTTCGAGTCCAGCTCAAAGGGGTGTCTTTGGGTTTTACCACTAGGTTCATTTGTTCCATAGTCATATCTACATTCTTGTATCTAGATAGGGATTTATTTTTTGGAAAACTCAAAAAATATCTACAATTCCAAAATTTTAGGAAGTTATTCTGTACTAATCCTCAAATTTTACCTTTTGAATTTGTCCCCTAATAAAGGTTTGTCTAAATCTAGTTTCCAAGGTTGGAAGTAAACATTCTCTGATACCCACTGCAATGCCCTGCACCCAGTTACTTTGAGCTGGTGCATTATATTAATACATTGAATGATCATAGGGAATCAAGTCTTGAAGGACCGATCAGTTTAGCAGTGTTTGAAAATAGATTACATACATGAATTTCAACATTACAACTTGAAAAGAAAAGCTATAGTAATTTAATCCATTAAAAAAAATCCAATCCTCCTAGATTATGCTTACAAGTCGCTCATAACTAACTTCTTCATAATACGGGTAAAATAAAAGATACAAAAGGGGTGATCTCAAATGCTCAGTAAGGGTAAACAATACATCGAAAGATAACATAAATATTTAGCATGGTGAATAATTGAAAAAACATGCCTTTACCAGTAATAAACAAGAAAACATTTATGGAAGAAATATGATCTTAGTAAATAATTCCATAATGAAACAAAATCATTGGAATTTAACTAGTAGATTGACCACATGAACCATGAATATTATTTTCATTATGAGGGAATATATAATAAGAAACATTAATTTCTGTGTCAAGGCCTTGTGCAAAGACCTATAGGATAAATGTAACTAGACCCAAATACGGAGAGCCACTGTAACCAGAATCCATCTTGGAGAGCCTCTGTTTCCATACTCCAACCTGAAGATCCTCTATAACTTGACTCAAACCCGGAGAGAATCTATAAAAAAAATCCATCACAGAAGGCTCTGTAACCGGACTCCAACCAGGAGAGCCTATGTATCCAGACTCCAACCCGGAGAGCCTTTGTGACTGAACCCCAAACCAGAGGGTCTTTTATAATTGGACCCCAACACGGATTGATTAATTTTATCAGTCACCAAAATGGAAGAAACTAGTCTGATACATTAATCATAAGAAAATTTTGAAATATAACATAAGAATTCGTATTAAAACTAGCATTAAAAATGTTAATACATTATCCATAAATCCAGAATAGTATAAAAAAACACATACATAGTCAAACAAATCACAAAACATTCAATAAACTATGGAATAATTTTATCATAATAAATTGACTTCAAACATGTTTAAAATCCATTAAATTATGTCGACACTGATGAAAATGATCATTAAAAAAATTTGAGGGATATACACCTTTTTCAGAAACCATTTAAAAGTCACATAATTTATAAAGGATTCCATTTAAATGATAGTTTTGAATCAATGTATCCCATAAAACTTTGAATCTTCTGAAATAAACTAACATTTAAAAACATCCATATCCATTTTAATAAATCCTTAAAACCATTTTGAAAACATGGAAATTAATGAGAATGGTTTACAAGAATAAATATTGAAAACATTTAAAATTATGATTTAGTAAATTAGTCCATTAAAAACAATCCTATTGAAAATTAATTTATGAAACATGGACATGTATAATAAATATTTTCTAGTATAAACTTACACATAATCAATCTCGATTAATGATGAGATTTGAGGAATTAACCCTTACCAATTTGGTAACTTATGAAACATATACCCCATTAAATAAGTACCATACAATAAAGATGTAAATACACATGAATTAAATCGTATTACACAATGAATAGAATTATGGGATGTAAATACACCACACAGAAGGAAATATTGGAAATATAGCATGAATCTCATGGGAATAAGGAGTGAGATGAAAACCCCTTACCTTGAACATTCCTTTGGTCGAGGGTACATTTTACCTCCTGTATAATGAAAATTTATGTTATTATGTTATACCATGACCATATTCATTTTTATTATATCATACATGATTCATTTATGACTTTATAATACCCCTTTAATAATAATTTTCATCTTAAATTAACATTTCGGGTAATAATCTCTCTCTTTATTGTACATATTTTAACTTGTTATTCGTGACAGTATCATTTAGGTCATAATTTAAATACCTCTATAATATAAACTTTGATTAATATATCATATATATTTATAATATAAATATTTATAATCAATACATATATGAAA
Source organism: Viscum album (assembly GCA_963277665.1). NCBI lineage: Eukaryota > Viridiplantae > Streptophyta > Magnoliopsida > Santalales > Viscaceae > Viscum > Viscum album. Next base: position 9,220,940 of record OY728129.1, read on the forward strand.
TGGAAAACACTGTTTATGGAGACGATAGATCATATGTACGCATAAATACTGTTTATGTTTTCATATCGTATTGAATGGAAGTAAGTGAATAAGATATATGTAAGTATAGAAATACAGATATATAAATATATATATATATATATATATCTCCAATATAATTATTATGTCACATATTACATAATTCGTAGTAATATATATTTTTATAATCGTCGATGAATGGTGAACGTGGAAATGGATCTCATCATGTCGTGGAGATGGTAATCCATACATACGCACGAGTGAAAATTTAATTTCTATAAAGGTGTGGAATTATATGGTATATTAATTTTACCGAGACATTATCATGTTACTTGAATTATCTATATACATATTAGTCATCCTTATATCCATCCAAATTACATAGTGTTGAATAACAAATCACACCACATCGTGGAGACAACAAGTCGTACGTGCGCACGCACGGTGACATTATCATTCATAAGATGGATAGAATAATGAATATTCGTGTACAATATTTATAATAAAATCACATGATATATAAGATAATGGAGTTAGTTTTTTAGAATTGAATTAACAAAGAAAGTCTAAGTGAAGAATATGAGAACTTGAAAGTGCGTGGTGAAATCATTACCACTTCTTCATGTTCTTCCTTTTTATTTGATCATAAGGGATCCGTAAGTAGGATATCTGACAAAAGGAAGGCCTCTAAGATGAAGGTAGGATAGATGAGAGTTTATTTTGGCCGTTTTTGTACCATCCAAATTGCTTTGAAGGTGTTAATTAGAGAGAAGATGGAGTGCTCTTTTATAAGAGGGGTTAGGGGCATCTTAGGAAAATTTAGAAATATTATTTTATAATAAAATCATCTTCAGTTAATAATGGCTTCAAAATAAATAATTTAAAGTAAAATATGTGTATGGGTCGAAAAACACTCAACCAATATGTTTAAGACATGTTTGGGTCACTATAATAACCTTATCTTTTAGATTTAACTCTTAGTTAAATAGTTTGTCTTTTTCCATGTCTCTTTCTATTTTTATATTATATGGTTAATAAACATAAAATAAACATCAAAGAGAACCCAAATAGGTTCCTTAATGGCATATATAATATTATTTAGTTCTTTTGGTCTAATAATTGACTTTTAGGAAAATTATATCACCCAATAATATAGTATTAGTTTTAAAAACTCAATTATGTCAATTTTGGGATTATTTAATAATTTATTTTTGTTGAAATCATAACAGCATTATTAGTTCAAAAAAAATTCAATAAATAATACATAATATGTCATATTCAGTTAAAAAAATCGTGGATGTCATATAAATATTGAAATTATATTTATTTTAGTATTTATAATACATTTTATATGATTCATTCATTAATAAGGTAATTTTTACATCATCATTGTGTCATAATTAAATTTAATTATTTTTTGTCTGAAAATTATAGATAAAATAAAATTATGTATTAAATATTTTTATATTTCTAATGACTATTTATAGTCCAAAAGTTCTATTATATATCCTCATATAAAAATTGTTTTACTAAAATATATTTACTTTTTTAATTTTTGTCTCTACTTTTATTTAATATATAATGTCATTATCACTTCCATGTGGATCCATGGAGTCCTTAAATTGTCCCAACGATACCCATGGTCGTTCATGACTCATTAAATATGGTTAATACAAGTGTTAAGGTAATTCTATTTCATTAAAATATTGTTTTCACCTTGAATTACCCTATTTAACTTTAACCGCCATAAATAAAAGTCAAAAGATATTATCCACCAAAAATTATTTTCATTTTATTTAACCACCTTTTACTTACTGATATCAACCGTGTCTCTCGGATTTATTACATTAAATTCACAGAAGCAGTAAAATTATGTTTTATGCAAATTTGCAAATGCTATTATGAGGTGGTTAAAAGACGGTGAAACGTTCAATAAAATTTTATATATATAATATTATTACAAAATACCACAAATTAATTATATTTAACATATATAAGTATTATGCATCTATTTTGACATAAATATATTTAAATAAAAAAATTAGTATTTAAATAATAATTCGGTTTAAAACAACAACGTGGTGTTTTCACTATTCATCAAAATTGAATGTTCTCAGAAAAATATCAGAAATTAACTCTAAGATACTTTTGGTATTCTTAATTCAAATATGGTGTCTATTTTATCAAATTAAAAACATAGAAGTTTCATTCATTAATTCAAAATAAATTCTCGTTGTCAAAACCAAAAGGCATATTTTTATGAAACAATAACTATACAAAGATTGACAATTGATTGTATCCAATTTAAAAGTGAAATTACTAAAAATGACACTCATGGATTAAATGGTAAAAATATAATCTATTTATATTTCCAAACCATTAAAATGTATAATTTAACAATATAAATTATTTTGATTAAAAAAGTTGTTTTCTGTTAAAATATATTATTTTTAGCTATTCACCAAAATATGAATGTTATCAGAAAAACTCCAAAAAATTTCAAAAATAAATTCTTATGTCCCGATTATAAAAAAATTATTTTGTCAAATTGAATATATAAATGATTAAAATATTGGATTTAAAAATGTTTTACCATTAAAAGATAATAAAAGTGCATTTTTTAAAAATAATTCATTTATCTGAAAAAATGAATTAGTTCTTACATTATGTCTAACAAACTCGTAATATGGATTTTAAAATTATAAGGATTATTTATAATTCAAAATTCAGTTAAAACTATTCATAACCTCTTTGGAATGGGTAGTTTGGTATGTCGTGGTGCACTTGAACTCTGTGTTTTGTGTAGTGCAAGTTATTGAATTGCATTGAAAAAACAATGTGCTATGAAATCTTAGGGTGTTACACATATCATTATGTTATGCCACAATCCATATTAAATGATAGTTATTATCTCATGCATCATATTTTTAATTATATATTCCTTCTTTTTTGTTTCTTTTTTTTATAATCATAATATAATATATATTTTAAATATTAGTTCTAATATTCCAAAGTTGAATAACATAGAGTAAAATTAAGTGTAATTACATCAATATATAAATATCATTATTTCTGATAAACCTCAACAACCCTGGTGATATCTAATATGATTCTTCTAAGTCAAGTGATAATAAAAATAATATTATATATGTCGAATATCATGAGCACAATGACAACAAAATAAGGTAATTCCTCGACCCAAACAATTATGTTTGACCTAGAGTAACACAAAACCTCATCAGGGCCTCCACGTATGGAATATTTAATCCACTAGAATAGATAATTAAATTCATTTAATAGGGATATTATAGAATCATTATTGTTATTTATGAACAATTATAATAAATAAATAATCTCAGAAAAACATGTGGAGGATTATTATATCAAGTGTCAAATCATTACATTGTATATTTATATTGATATTAGTTTAGAAATACATATGATGTATAATTGAAAATTCACAAATAAAAAAAATAATATTTTGTATCATTTAGAGTGAATCCTTATTCTACATTGGATTCATGTTCTTTATCCAAACCATGTTCCATGTGCCCTTTTCCCTATCATAGATCACCATATATTATATCTAATTGGGCCTCAAAATTAGAACATCGAGTGTATGTAATAAGTCCCATAATGAAAAAAAAATTCCTTAAAAAATGTTCAATTAAATAACATTTTTATACAATGATAATAAAAATTATCAAATAAACATTACATTCACCCAATCACACCCTGAGATTCTATATGTTAATGGAGAAACCAAAAATTACTGACTATACATGATTTATCTATAAAGTTATTGGCTGGTAAAAAGACATATTAAATGATAAAAAACATGAAACACTACTATAATAATATAACTCATTATCCTCAAGGAACCAAGAATATCACACTACATGATATCCATCGAGAATCATGCTTTAGTAATCTACCATGTGTCTTTAATGGAATGTGTTACATATAATCCACAGTTCTATAATGATTCTACCCATATTTGGTTTTGACACCATTATATATTCATGTATTTTGCACTCCCCCTCCAATGGTTAATATAATATTATTGACAACCAATCATGAATACCAAACATTAACTTTTAATGGTTTGATGACAGACAATAATTAAGTACATGGTAAGTCACGAAAATAAAAAAATAATTAGAAAAATAATATAATAGTATCAAATTTAATTAAAATCCTAACATTTATATAAAATCTAGTATAGAAATTATAAATTAAATAAGGTTCTTATGGGTATTATAGAATGTAACAAAACAACAAGATATAACCAAAAATTAAGAATAGTAGTACATGGATAAACATAAACAATTTCATGAAAGAAAGTGCATATGAAATCCAAAAAACAGAAAGGGACATAATACCACATGGCTATATATGAAAACACCAATGTTCACCAATGATAAAAAAACATATCCACATCACACTCTTACATATAATTAATTATTATGTCAAATTTTTCAAACATGTTTGTTACTTTTTAAAAAAATATTTTTTGAATGGATACATATGAACCAATCCCAATCAACAAGATGATTCTACAATCACATTCCATTGTGTGACTATCCATAGATCCAATTATATTATATATAAAAGGAAGGTATTATAATTATATTAATTATTTTTTGATTATAGAATTCATCATGGATTCATAATTTATTCTTGATTTGATTTATAGTCAATGATAATGATAATTGGTTCCCCATCAATAAATCAATAATTAAGATATCCAAGAAGAGACTAGTTATGTATTTGATCTCAAAATGTTCAATCTAAAAATACATATATGGAATCATAATTTTTATTAAGATTTTGTTCGCTAGATCACAGAGGTTTTATTTAATATGTTTAATATTGCAATAATATATCAACTAATAAACATCAATTTGTGGTTAATTCCTCAATACATGATCAGAAAGTGTTTTTGAATGATAATTCATAACTTATTACCTAATTAATTCAACTTTTCATTTGTATATTTTAATTTGATCATGAAATACTGTTGAAAAGCTAAATATGTTATTGGTCTACGAATAAAGGGAAAAATTTCATTGTATCTTTAATGAAAAAAAATATCTCTAATAGATTTACTCACATCTCTTAAGGATGATGAAGAAAATTGATTATGTATAAAAATATCATATTATTCAACAATAATTTGAAAATTCCTAAGTTATATGAGAAATGATAGATGAATGGGAGATTTATAATGACCCTAGGGGAAAACTCAAATTCACAACTTCTCAATGGGGTTTTGATTTTGGTGTTAGTGGGGGTGAATCTATGTTCCTTTAAAAAGCTATGGGGTGAATTAATTTCACACCAACCTGGGTTTAATGATGATCCAGTAGAAGAATATACAATATGGGGTGGTATTATATATCTAAAAACTCATTGGAATCCCAATATCTAACTGATGATCCATATATAGTTTTATTTTCAGTTTTCATAAGAAAATTATTCTTTTTCTTTATTACAACCAGTGATATAAATTTGTTTAATTTTGAATTATTAAATATATGTTAGCATTTCAAAACCTCATACTGAATATTAAATCAAGGATACCATTAACCAATAATAATTCCACTGATTACGAGCGATCATAATTAAATCATCTATTTTATAATCTCTTATTATTTGTATCAACACAATTATTAATATATGTTAATAGCACTTCACAGTGTTCCACATCATATTTATTTATTATATGTCCATTAATAAAATAGTTAAAATTTTATATAATTTTCTTATATATTAATATAAAAATAACAATATATAGCCTATATGTCCCTATTTATTAATAAACATTGAAGGGATATGTGTCTACATTTTGTTTCATTCATGGAGAATGTCAACGATATCAACTATATTCATTTTAAATATATTCTTGGGAAATTTTCATGTCACTACCATTCACTAAATAATGTATGAATATGTATTCAAAACAAAAATATTGATTTTACTGACATGGATAGTTAAAAATGTTTCCTATAACCATAAATACCTATGATTTGATACAAATATATATATCATTGATCTTTGTTAAACTACACTCTTTCATTTCTGAACATGAATTTTCTATAAAAATTATAACTCACTTAATCCATAATACCAAATAATTATCCCATTAATATTTCATGAACACTCACTCATCAAGTGACAATATATTAATTGTAACTCATTTTTTAATTCACTTTGTAAATCTTATATAATATCATCAGTTATGGAAAATATTAAAAATATCATATAGGGGAAAATAATAAAAAACATTGTTAATCCTGTATATCTCAGTTTATATTGATGTATAAAAATTGACGTGGTATTAAATATTTCTCAAAATATAATGATTATTTTGTAAAAATAGAATTATTTGTAACTTATAATATAAAAATAATGTACCATAAATATTTAAACAAGAATAAAAATAATTAATACATTTAGAGAGGAGTAATAATGAAAATCTCAACCATGTATAGGGATAAATAAAAAGATTAAATCAATTTTTTTCATTAAATGTATATAAGAGTGGTTTTGTGGTGAGAAGATATATTATAAAAAAAATTATAATATTTTCCACATTATTTTTCCAATATACGTCTCACATAATGACAATTTTGATATCTATATATTTTATTCATTATCAAGGGACTTGATTTTTGGAAATATGTTTATTAGTTCTATTATCACATTACATAGAGACAGAGTGCTCCACTTCCATTCCAATGAAATATAATTGTGGATTCATTATTATTGGATATCTATTTTCACTAGTGAATTGAATATATTTTACCTAATTTTTATCTAGTAATGTAATCATCAAATTTTAAATTTTGGACAATCAAAATCATCCAAATTAAAATCCTTTGTTGAATTTGTTTTCCATCAGTTAAATGATTAAAATAATTTATTAAATATGAACTTAATATATAATTTAATATTATGTTCGTTATAGATAAATTTATAGTACAATATATCTATGAAAATTTTAGGATTTTATCAATAGATGTATGACTTTATTAGGTATGGAGGTAATATAAAGAATTGTGGGAACACAGTCTTATCAAAAAAGAATAACTGTTAAATATGTTTTATAATTTTTAAGTATCTTTTTTGTTTTTCGTAATGAATAAAATATTGCTTTAGTAGTGGAATAAAATATTTAGAGTTGGTATTATAATTATTTAATAACTGTTGATAATGGTGAAAAAACCTCACAAAAGAATAAGATTTTATGAATCCATGGTTTTGTCCATATATTTTCTTATATAATATATTTTTCATTGGTTTCCCATAAGATGGATATGATATCATTTTTTTAAGACCATGTATTTAAATCTAAATAAGAATTATAGTTCATTCTATTCTGATGATGTTGATTGGTCGATGTCTTTGTACTCTATGGGATGACAAAAACAAGACATGGTTATGAACATGGTTACTACATAATATATAAAAATGGGAAATATTTATTAAATAATGTCCTCACAAATTCCTTATTCAAATATTGGTTTATAACCAATATTTTAAATGTGATGTTACAGAATTAATGATATATAATGAATGTGTTTACATGAAAAATAAAATGATCTTGATATTAGAAATTTGAGGTGTCCTTTTTACAAAATTACAATATTAATGGATATCAGATTGTTTATTGAAAATAACACTATTGAAGGATTACTACTTTGTCAGAGTTATTATCAAAGGTGAATATAAAAATAGAATCATCTAAAATATTACATATATATATATATTAATGATATTTTTTATAGATTCATGCCTCTAAAAATATATATTAGCTATATATATAATTTATTTTATCTATATATATTTTTTATTATATATTTATTTAATTATATATTTATTTAATTTCATAATTGTTTTAAAATGTGATCGTTGTTACAGTAATGAATATATTATTCTTCAGTGTATTTATAAAATCGTGATGATACAAGTAGTATAATAAAATGACATATTTTGTCATGGGAAATATTAATTATATTATAGAGAGGAACTAAATAAAGATAGAATAAAATAAGAGAGTCGACATAAAAATAATTCATTCCATAATTTTATGAATGATAATATTTTTTTGATGAGTAGTATTAAATAAATATAATATTTTCAATAATAAATATAAAATAAGATAATGATAAAATCAATTGAAAAATTAATTTATGGATCTGTAGTTGTTATATATTTTAATGACGTGACAATCATGTTATAAATTTTTTTATAATTGTATTGTGGGTCTAAAAATAAGATTTTTTTATTATTTTAACATATTAATGAAATGATATTGTAATTATATTCACGCAACCATTTAATTGTGGATTTTCAATACATCAGCACACCATCGGTGTATTATCCTAGGACTTCACCCTTTAGTGGTTTATATATATATATATTATTAATTATATATTTTATGATTTGTTTTCTCATTTGTTTGGTTTATTTTATTAGTTATGTTTATAATTAAATAGGAATATCTCATAGGAATATAAAATGGAAGCCCAAAACCACCCCGTCATTTAGGATAATTTGAACCATATTTGTTGAAATAAGTAGCCATATGGGTAATATAATAAATATTCTATTGAGATGATGATCAATTTTGAGATATGATTTGTTATATACTTATTATTTCCATAGAGAGGAAACTATAACCAATATAGAGATTGTTGATATTTGGTTTTGATGAATAATCCCCTATAATAGTTTTTTTTCTCTAGGTAAAAATATTTTCATAAGAAAATGAGTTGGAAGGTTTTTAGTTGGAATATTTTATAAATATATAATTTATTTGAATTATAATTTTTTTAATTTTGTTCATATTAGATAAATAATGTTTTAAACATTGAATTTGATTGAATGACATATAGTGGTGTTTGGGTGGAGTGTGCATGGTGTTGTGTTTACATAGATTTAGGTACGAATATTGATAAGGTATCCAATATTAATGGATAAATTGGGGTTATTTGGTATGGTCATTAAATAATGGTTTAATACATCACGGAATATTTTTTCAATATGATATATCCATAATTTCATAAAGTAAAATAGTTTTATATAATTGGTCTATCCTGTGTAATATATATGTTAATCATAAAAAAGTAATGAAGATTGTTATTTCAAAAATATTTTTTTTAATAAATAGTGGTTTATAAATTAATATGTATAAAATATTTTTATCCATAAATTGGTAATATTAATTTTTTAGGGATACATTGAGTATCTAGATTTATAAATGAATACTACAATATTATGTTTGATTAATATATATGATTTATAATGAGAAGATTTACTAGAAAATTAATTTATTTACAATGTAACTATCATGGAGAGAGAAATTATTGAAAATATTTTAATGTCCTTAGAACATATCTATTTAAAATATATGTATGTAATTATTTTGGATATATGTGGTTTTCTCTCATATCTAAAAATTATGAAATTCCTTGAATACGCGCTGATATCATTTCTGATGCTTTCACAGTGGAACACTTCCGCTCATCTAGGATGGGCTCATTGATTCCCTGCATTTCCTCCTTTCATAGGTAGGTGGAAACCATCACTTATTCCAGGATGTTTTCTCCATGATCAAAATGGGATTATGGGATTTTTTTTCCTCCTATGGATTTATCATTAGAATATGTCACCTATTTTGCATGTCCTTTAACAATTAATATATTTTTAATGAAACTCTTTCCTATACCATAACATTGTGGATGTTTGTTAATTACACTACTTCTGTCTGGAAATTTCAAGGGGTCAAGTTAAGGTAGAAACATTTGGTTGGGGATTAGTCAGGTTTGACATTGCTAGTGTGTCTCGATGCTGAAACCCTAATTTGCATCGTTTCCTACCCCTTATGAAACGCCATATCGAGGGTGTAGAAGCATGATACATTCCACATCGAGGGAATTAAATTATATTCCATTGGAAGGCCTCTATTGTGTTCCTCATCTTTGAATTTTTAACACCCACGCGTTTATCATATAGTAGAGATGGATCAGACTGATCAGAACACTGATTAGAGTTTATCAGATAAGCACAATCCCAAGAGAGAGATCTTGACTGTCCTACTAGATGGGCAGATCAAAACATCCAATGAATATGGATGTGAGGATTCCTGGGTCCCTATAAAGGGGACTGTATTTCATTCTATTAGATTTGATTGAACCTCGGTGTGGTTCCCAATATTTACTATCCTGATGGATATGGATCAAATCCATATAGTTCGGAGTGGTGAAAAATCACAGTGTCCGCATAGTATTGCAACCTGAAGACATGGTGTGACTTAATTTTGGTTTTCAGCCTAGGTACTGCTAGGAGTAATGAGGGGGTGGATGATATGATATCACCTGGATGTGGTGGCCCAGGTAAAACAAAAATGAATGATGAATAGTATACTGAATTGGATGGAGAATGAGTTTGAACCGACATAAATATAACGACGATGTTGTTCATGAACCTTAGAGATAATTACTATGTATCCTTTTTGAAGAAAATATAATTTCACATTGTTCAGTTGGAATATCAAACACCTGATGAGGAAGCTTTTGGGAATAGATGCATGAATGAGACCTAGAGGAAGTAGAACCTCATGGTTGGGAAATTTCCCCCCAAAGCATATTTTCTCAAGGGAGAGACCCGGACCAGATATGGGTGGTGGTCTTGAACATCAGGGATGATTCCTACATATCCTCGTGGTATGGAATCAATGTCAATGTAGTTCCGGATGGGACATGGAGTCGGGGTGCACAGAGAGGATAACAACCAGATGACATTTTGGGGGATTATGTGTGGTTTGCAGCTCTAGAGTGGGTCTGAAAATCGAGGGTTGGACCTTATACATGGGTCTCAGCAAAGGGGAATACAATATATAAACAATGTATGGGGTTTACAATGACTTACCACTTTTTGGGGTATACAATGGATTATTTATTTTTGTTTTTTACAATGTCTTAATACTATTTGGGGTTGATCTCTATAATGGCTTCCTACGTACCCTATCCTAGTGACAACGATCTAGTCAAAAGAAGTACTAATACATATAGTTTAATATTGTTCCGGACGTAAAAGTCATACTATTTAATGTCTTACAGGATGATGGTGAACCGACGTGGAGTGGTCGGGACAAGTATGTGTTGGGATTCAACCTTAGAGAGGATTCCTACACATCCTATCTTGGGGATAAGGATCAAATTCAATATAGTTCTGTATGGAGGATACAATTTAACATCAATTGGGATGAATTTGAACCAACGTGATGTGGTCAGGACAAATGGGTGTTGATCATGAACTTTATGGACGCTTCTTACATACACTATCTACGGGACAGTGATCAAAGTCCATGTATTTTTGTGGGGGCTTGGGACTAACCTGATAAGGAAGCCAAGGATGGATTCCATGGTAATTGCTTACTCATAGCCCATGTGGGTCATGATCGGTGTGAGAAACAAGAGGCAACAAAGGCCTTAACAGTAAGTCATGAAAGGAGTGTATGCGGGTAATGAAGAAGGTCATAAGCGTGGTTAGTGGCCGAAATAAGAAACATATGCTGATGCTTGGTTATCCGCCCAGGGAGATGAAGATTTGGACATACTCTAGGATAGAGGTCTGATGGCATCAAATCCTAGAGGGTGAGGGATGAGGTAACAAAGGTCCTTGTTCCACTCTCTCCATTAGTCATCATAATGGAAGAAGAGATGAATAGTAGAGATCATGCCTCCCATGATAGTGGTTTGGATCTTACACCAAGATGGTTTCCCTTCACCACAGTTAGATTCCACTCTAGAAAAGAGGATCTCATTCCTTTTAAGGAATGATTTCACTCATGTGTAGACGAGCGGGCATGGAGAATGTTCGAGACATGCACCCTATGTAAATTTTATGGGGAGAGACCATAGTTTAATGTCATGTGATAAGGACGATGGTTGATTGATGTTTAATGACTTTTAGAACAGAAGGGGCAGGTTCACTCTACATCACTAGGAATTACATAACTGGAACACAGCAACACTTTGTGAAGGGAAGGCAATAGAAATCATGTGGTGTTTTAGTGTTATATATTTTTCCATTTAGGGTCTCACATCAACATTGATATACGAAGAAGAAATATATGTTTTCGTGGCTTTGAAAACAATCATAAGGAAAAAGTAATTCATCATGAATAACCACAAAAAAGAACCATGGAAACACTTCCCACAATCCAATAGGTTCATACAAGAAATGGGTGTGTAAAGCATTTGTCCTTGGTAAGATACACTTTCTGAAAAGTTGGGGATTCATGAATTGGAGATGATTAACAATGAGCATGGCCCTTGCGAAGGGTAAGGACATTACATATAAGATTGGATGTGTAAGGATGTAGGGATTCACAAAGTGGGTGGTACTTGAAAAGGGATGCATCTTGGGGAAGATATATCATCAATAGAGAATAGATTTGACTTAAGGAATTCCTATTTCATTGGAGATAGTTTTGTAAATGATCTAGGATTTTCGAAACCTTGAGCACCTCAAAGGAGACCCTTCGTTTTCAAAGTTCATAGTCTTTCGCAAAGGGCATACCTTCCATAGGTGGAGGCCAAAAATAATGTACAGGTGTACAACTCACAGAGTCCACGTACCACTGGTGATCCAAATTGGAGTTCCATGATGGTCATTTTGAAACATGAGCTTGGAAGTTGAAATGGAAGAGTCACATTGGTTTGGAAAATTAGGAGAAACATCTATTTATTGGAAACCATGTCCAGTGGTGTCGAATAACGTGTCATCAAGATGACAGATGCCACTTGGATAAACCACTCCATCGGCTATTGTTGGCCTCATAGAAGGTGCTTGACATAGCATAGAGGTTCTTCGACACAACCTATGCGGAGCAAGCCATGGAGGGGAATGAATCCATAGAGGGGCTTTGCGTGGCATCCTAATTTCACTAGTATATAATGTCGTGGAGCCTATATATAGGTTCCTTATCCATTTTAAATGTTGAACACACCCATGGAGCCTATATATAGGGGATAATAGTCTTTTTCTGCACTTGGAACTTTGAGAATGGTCTTGATGGTGCTCTCCCTTCGCAAAACTATCTTCTCCATGAATGATTTAGTGAACCAGAGTTTTGGTCATGTAATTTGAGAATGATTTTTAGGGAACCAAAGTATTGTGATCCATTGATATTTTTTGTGATGCATGATGAAACCAATGCTTCTTCTTGGCGCAGATGGACTGTGAGACTATCTTCATGAAATGACTTCACGAAAGTTTTACATTCTTAACATTTGGGCCACGAGAACAATTTTCTCCTAGTATTCGAATACAATGGTCACATAAGAAGCTGTCGGAGAGGTTTGTTCCAATGTTTCTCAGAGGGAGGCCATGACCAATAACATAAAAAGATGCGAGTACACCTGGATCACTTCTGATCTCAAATTGTTGACAGAGAGGGATATATAGGTGCACAGGGTATATCTTCCATGAAAGATACAACAATTATCTATTCTTGGTTTGTGATATGAATCCTCCATTCCTGATATTAGCAAGTATTATCTAGCCTAATGGTTTAGTAGTATCCCCAAGAAATATTAGTTGCATTGAGCCATATATGGGCCCATTATGAAAGATCATACTCTAGACACAGTGCATTGTCTATATAACCTTTTCCACAACATCGATGGAAAAAAATTATTTTTGGAGACATGCTAACCCATGTACAAGAAAATCACAATGGTCGGGCTCAGAAATCATGACAAGGGGTGGATAACATGTTGGGACTTTGCGCTATGGTGGAAACTTCACAGATGACACGGCCTGGGCTTAATGGTCATGTGTTTCATGAGTTGTGTTTGGGAATTTCCTTTGGAATATTGGCATATATGAAGATTCTTGGGCCTTCAAATTCAGCATCATCCAACTGAAGTAATTTATTATAGAGTTGTTGATCTGGTGGTCACCAGATACAAATACATTCCACCTGCATCATGGAGAGGCTGACATTGGCCTCTGGGACCTGCATAATATTTTTGGAATCCCAATCATTGCCGGGATGTATGATGATTTCATCCCCACAAAAAATGTTCGGTGGGGAAGGATGACAATTCTTCTATTGGTGGTGGCATTTCTATGGCTAGTTCTAGAAATAGATCCAGACAAACAGATTCCCAATACATCAACTTTAAGTAGTAGTTCAGTTTTTTTACCATCCCTTCATAATGGGTAAACTATCGGTGAGGCCCCCTATTTTTCAGTCAGGATATCAGTGATGTAAAGAGGGTTCATACTATAAGATCATGGAAGATAATTAGTGGAAACTATGGCTATATAGCATCAATACTGAGAAACACCCGATAGTCAAACATTCTGATTTTATCTTAGTGATGATATGTTGGTGGATTTTACCTATAATAGATGCCCACATGCGGTTGTGACCATTTAAATTCATCACGGTGGTTAAACTGGATGGTGGAGATCACATAAATCTAGGTATAAAAGTGCGAGAAAGTATATACCATACACATCAGTGCATTAGTGAGGGGAAGAGGCCGCTGTGAGTGTGTGTTCCATTATAATTTTTGTACAACTAGATTACATCGCACATGGAGGGATACAAATATCTTAACCTCATTTCCCTCCTTGAGATACATCATCCACTAGTCATTTTTATTGTTGTGGGGATCTCCCAGTTGATGTTCGATTCTATGAGCGTGTTGGGTAAGATTGGGCATGTTGAACAATTCATCATCCACCCATTCTCCATGCCAACCAGGGCCTACACCGATGAAGGAAGAAATACGATAGTTAAAAGGTCGTATCATCCATCAATATATAGAGGGTTATTGGTAGAATGATAGATTGCAATCTCATATTGATCCATATACCCCCACAATTTTTTCCAAAATTTCCATTACATGCAGTGATTGACTCCCTGAGTGTACATGAACATGCACCATGAGAATCATCCATGCATGACGCAACAACTCTAGCTAATGTTTTCATTGGAGGAGGGGTTTAATATGATGGTTTTCCCTACATATGATGATGCATTCAGACTGGTTTTTGAGTATGGATAGATATAGGAGGCTGAATACCCTGGTGGAATGCGGAAGCAAGTGAGAATCTAGACCATCAAAGTGGTTCATCACCTAGATGATGAAGAGTGATGACATGGGGACATAATGGAAGTTGTTAGAACATTCAATAGGACAGCTAGGATATAATAGTGGTGGCAGCATGCACTGAATATGAAAATCCAAGGATAGTGCTTGCAAGAAGTATAGAGAGAGGGGGTCATTCCAGGCCCGGTGGCTCCATCTAGGAGGGCCCAGGCAGTAGGTGAATCATCCCAAGTCTTCTGCATTATTTATTCTCAAGATCACGGGAATAATCTACATCCGGTATCAATCCTCTATAATTATGTCTTCCCATTAACATGGAATTATTTGAAAAAAAGGCTAACTATACCTCGAAATTAACATCTTGTAGAGGAACCTGAATATGCGTAATTTGTAGCTGGGGATATCATATTTTTGAAGGGTGGACCATATTTTACCTCTACTGATGGAAGAATGTTTTTAATGGAGCGAGAATAGGTAATACATTCTTTTGGTGACATGTAGTCTATGTCGCACCGGGCAAGGGTGCTGGTGAATATGACTACTGCTATTGAACTGAAACTGACTCAACTAGAGGAGTATTTTCCTTTTCCCAGCCTAGAAAAAGAATCAAAAGGGGATGAAGCTAATGTGGGAGATCTCCGAAAAACAATTGAGGGGGATCCTAGGGGGTCACTCTTGAGGTAGAGGAGATACCAGCTTTGAAGGGAATCTCTTTTTAAGAATTCACCACAACATTAAAAATAATTTTTCACCCCCTTTAAGTGCACTAATTTACTCCCTACAATATCTTCTATTCTCAAATAACATGTATTTGTACTGTTGAAACATTAGTCATCCACTATCTCTAATGAGGAAGAAGGCGTGACAAATATATTGGACCTAGCACCGGGGTCTATAACTAGAGAGATCATGGTTGTGGAGTCCAGTGATGCTGTGAGAGCAAGGGAGGAATTTTTATCAATATCCTCTGAGCCCACAATCAAATATAGAGCGACATGGCCCAAAATCTCATAAATGGTATACCTGAGGTGAGACCATGTGGCATACCAAGGTAAGTCTCATACTCTAGAGATGTACCCATTTTCTATGTTAGTTAATCAAGCTAAATGACCTCTGCCTACAAATTTTCTATGATGATGAAAAATTTGATGATTCAAATGGATGGAAGACTTGTTGCACCACTCTGAATATAGGTGCCTCTCCCTATAGGGTCACGTGACCCAACTGACTGGGACCATGTTCACTATGAGTGGCTGGTGGCAGCAAGCGATACTACGGGTGGAACAGATTTCAACATTGCTCTGGAAAACATCATTGATTTGGAATATTGTGAAGAATTCCATCCAAGGGATGAACCCACATCTGATATCCTAGATGCATTCCTTGAATATGAACCTTCGAACCCACTTGATATGGATGAGCCTTCTTCTGATGAAGAGGATATCATGAATTTTCATCGTCAATCATCGACGCCAACCCGGTACTTTATCATGAGGACCCCATAATAAGAATAGATATGCCATATTGGGATTCTTTCTTCTAGGATACATGCACTATGTGATGGAGGGGATAATCCAAACCACCTCACCTGATTATTCGGGACTACCTTATGGAGAGGGTGTGGGAGGACACGTACGGTCTCAGTGTGGGCTGGTTTAAGAGAAAGGTCTTGAATATTCAAAGGCTCTAGGAGGCTAAACTAAATATCCATTAGTTTATGGCACATGATAACAAGAATTATCATAAAAGGATCTAGAAGGATAACATATAAAGAATGCCTATAATTAAATTTCCCTTATCTTAGCCGACATGGATTAGGCCCATGTCAAGGATGATGAACTATTCCACATTTTTATTAAGTAGGGGAATGATCTTAAATGGTGACAACAGATCCTGGATTCCACGAGCCAGAAAGTGTAAGAGATGAAATGCTCTATTGAGGTGGTCAACCCATATATGGGTGGGGCCTACCCCTAGGCACTATTATTTTAGTAAACTCATAAAAAAACTTTCGTTATTTTGTTATTTATGTTGAATGCATGCATGAGTTTCGTTTTTGTCTATGGTGTGCGTCCTCTCCACCATGTTCAAGAGATATCTAGAAATTGAATCCTATGATCTTGTGGCTCATGTATGATGTGGGTAACTAGTGATGAAAAAAATAATTATTCCGTCAAAATATGACAGTGACAACCAAGACCAAGGAATTTGGTGTGTGAACAACTGACATGGATTTCTATGATAAAAGAGGGAGGAGTGACAGGAGAATGATATTCTTGAAAAATTCTAATTTTAGTTTTTCTAATGTTATCATGTTCATGGGAAGGGTAATGTTATGGACGTTAAAATCAATACGAATATATTGCAGTGGACTTGTGAATTATGATAAACAAAAATTTGAAACATTGAACAGATGGTTTGAAAATAAAGAATAATTTTTGACCGTGTTGAAACATAGTATCCCAATCGTGTTATCCTAAAAAGGGGATAAAAATATTTGTTGACCACTAGACATGTTCGAATTCCAAGGCCTAACTCAAGATATCATCTATCTATATTTTGTAATGTTATCATAGTACAGTATGTGATCCATTATGTGGGCATCAAAATGATAAGGGTATTCATTCACATGTGGAAGAGGATGAGGATCCAAATAGAGTCCATGAAAAGTGTGGATGGTGGAGTGATGGGTTGTTTAAATGGAGTCCTACACTCTTGAAATTACACCACTATTATGATAAAATATTCTGTGTGTACATAATTCTTATTAGGTATCATACCGAATTCCAGGCATTCCTTCTCTAGTGAGGATGTCGAATTACATGCAGTTTTAATTCATACCAATGAAGACGATAAACATATAATTTAACATTTAACGGTGAAGAGGGTGAACATGGTTTTAAGGACATACTATCTAGAAAATGGATAATTATTTAAATTCAGGTTCTATAGATTATTTTGTCTTAGATTATGGTCATAGGGATTAGACTATTATCGAGGACGAGGGGTCATAATGTTTAATGACCCTGGGCTGCGCCCGAGGCAAAAAACATGGATGTCAATACATATCCCATAAGGATGAATATCGTCCCAAATGTAGTTATAAATTTCATAATTTTTATAGTCCAATTTTATTAGGGGAAATCCTCTTTTGTGCAGAAGCTGATGCATCAAAAAATTAGTATGGGGCATCATAAATTTATTCAGGGAAGAACCGCTGTTTAAAGTAATTCATCGATGACATGGTTACCAAGAAAATATATTCATGGTGTGGTACATATCCCAATTTGAATGATGATATAAGAATTTGACACCACACCACATGTTCCTGATCGAATTACTAAGTCCATAGAGTAGAGTGGGCCTATAATGGGGCTGGACCTGAGAGAAAAGTGCTCATGTGTAACAACATACCTGATCATGATCGGAATCAAGCTATACAAAGTTATAGGAATACAGTTTAACTTCATGAAGGATGAAAGGAATGTGTGGAATGCCTGCATCAGTAAAAGTTCCCCCAAAACTTCTAATCCTACGGTAGTCATTCTTGATGTGGGAAACAAGGAGTAATGATAGTGTTTTCCTGGTACATCGAGGAACTCATTAGGAGCTATGTCATTCTAGGCGGGTGACATCACACCATTACTAACACACCTCTTTCTATATGACTCATATAGATGCAGAAAAGTTTAGAACTGCGTGTAATGAAATTCCACAAGAACATAAGGGAGTAAAAATATTTGATTCATATCACCTGGGATCTAGATCCCAATAATAGAGGCATGCTGATAATGAATAATTGATTACCACATTTGAAAAGAAACATCTGTTTTTTGCTAGCCTATCGTGGGTACAAACAAATGATGTTTGATTGCTGACCATATTCAAAACATACGTGTTGCCTGAAGTTTTGTCCTAGACCATCATGGGAATTTTCCCTAGATGGTTGGTGAGTCAATATGACATGAGACCATGGCATAAAGCGGGTCCCAAATGACCTGAAAGAAGATTGGGATCCAAATAAATCTCTCATGAAACGTGGAAATGAAATGAGGTAATGTCCATGAAAAAAATTCATACCTTGAGCTCTTTTAAATGTAGCATTGTCGTACGCCATTGAGGCAAGTCAAACAAGGGATGTCAAAATCCTTTCCATGTAGCAAGGGTACTGGGGAAGAAAACTCCTAGTTTAAAAGGTATCATGATTTAATAGAAAGAATGAAGAGTACTAAAGCCCCCAAAACCATGACCTGGTTCCTATGGGATGATCTTATATTATGGTTATAAAACACAGACTAGTCCAGGAAATGACAAGGGATACTCAAGGTGGATTTGTAAAGAAACCTGAGGTGAATGTGGATAGTATGATTTCGTACCACACTATGTGTTCCTATGAAGTATATTATAATGAGGGAACAAAAGGTAAGGTGGCCATGGGCCTAGGGAATTTTTCCTAGTAATTATTACATACCCCATTATGACAGGGAGAATGATATAAATATTTCTATAGTGGCATGGTAAGTTACAATATCCAGTGATAGTATTGTCATGCAGAGGTGGCCCACACAACAATGATGCTAGATTTGGTATATCTTTTTTGTTATTTAGTATGGATGTATTTTTTTGTGAAGAAAAGGTTAAAAGAAGGGGAACCCTGGAGTCACTACAAGAATCCAGACACATGTAATCCATGAAAATACAATGGTAGGGAACCGATACCAAAAACAATTTCCCCACGAGTGAGGATACCGCATTGTGGTGCTGATTAACCACTAAATGAGGATAATATTCATTTTTAATATATATAATATTCATGTGATTTATTATTCATAAACACCATTTTAGTGCATTTTACACTTTGAACATCATTTCAAGTTATGATTGTAATACCTTCTTAAAATGCACTATTATGTGGTACATTTTTTACACTAGTGCAGAAAACATTTTTTACGTCGGTTATTTTTCATTATTTACGTCGGTTTTTAGCCGACGTTAATACGGACGACGTTATAAATAACGTTTTTTACGTCGGTTATTTAAAACCCGACGTAACATCCCAAACATCACGGTGTTTATCACGTCGGTTCATTAATAACCGACGTGATAAATATGCGTGGGGGGGGGGGTTTATCACGTCGGTTATTTTCTAAACCGACGTGATAAACCCTTCCCCGGGCCTATTATGACGTCGGTTTCTTAAATAACCGATGTGATAAAAAGGCCTGGGAAACGTTTTAGCACGTCGGTTATATTAAGAACAGAAGTGATAAAAGGCCCGGGAACGGTTTATCACGTCGGTTCTCGAAAAAACCGACCTGATAAACCCCTACCGATTTATTTACCACGTTGGTTATAAAATAACCGACGTGAAAGCGATAATTTTTTATTAAATAATTGCACTGCACTCACCAAAAAGCAACCAGAAACCAAACAAAAATAACCATGTAATCCCTCCCCCAATCCCGAACTGAACCCCACCCTCATCTATACCCACCTAACAACCTGGCCAAGCCTCCCCCACCACATTGGAGCCCCACCACAACCCTTGGACACCCCCACCCCTTGGACAGCCCCCCCACCCTCATTTACACCCCCACGACCCCTAGTACAGCCTCAAACACCCATTGGACACCCCTCCCATATCCCTTGGACACCCCCCACCCCTTGGACACCCCCCACCCCTTGGACAGCCCCCCCCCCCCCCCACCCTCATTTACAGCCCCAAGACCCCTAGTACAGCCTCAAACACCCATTGGACACCCCCCCACACCTTGACAGCCCTCCCAGACCCCTTGGACACCCCCCCGACCCCTGGACACCCCCCCCCCCCCCGAGCCCTTGGACAGCCCCAAACACCACTTGGACACCACTCCCATATCCCTTGGACACCCCCACCCCTTGGACACCCCCCACCCCTTGGACAGCCCCCCACCCTCATTTACACCCAACCGGCCCCTTGGACAGAACTCCCAGACACCTTGGACACCACTCCCATATCCCTTGGACACCCCCCCACCCCTTGGACACCCCCACCCCTTTGACAGCCCCCCACCCTCATTTACACCCCCCGAACACTAGGACAGCCCCAAACACCCCTTGGACACCCCTCCCATATCCCTTGGACACCCCCCCCCCACCCCTTGGACACCCCCACCCCTTCGACAGCCCCCCCACCCTCATTTACACCCCCCGAACGCTAGGACAACCCCAAACACCCCTTGGACACCCCTCCCATATCCCTTGGACACCCCCCACCCCTTGGACACCCCCACCCCTTGGACAGCCCCCCCACCCCCTGGCCACCCCCCGACCCCTTGGAAACCCCCCCTACCCCTTGGAAACCCCCCCCCCCCCCCCATCCCCTTGGACAGCCCCAAACACCCCTTAGACACTCCTCATATATCCCTTGGACACCCCCCCCCACCCCTTGGACAGCCCCCCCCCCCCACCCTCATTTACACCCAACCGACTCCTTGGACAGCCCCAAACACACCTTGGACACCCCTCCCATATCCCTTGGACACCCCCCAAACACCCACCCACCCCCTTGGAACCTCTCCCCCCATACCAAAATCCAGACCAGAAAAACCATCAACAGTAGACCAAAACAAGAAGTAGAGAAAAATTAAACATTCACTTCTATAACATTCAAAACTTACACTGTCAACTTCAAAAAAAACTAAATCCAACCTAAACGACTACGAAATACACAATTACATTGACAATATTCAAAATTACATTTTACATTACAAACAACTAAAAGTCAATCAAACCTGTAAAATAATTTGACCACTCCACTTGTAAGTGTTTGATATCTTCAGCAGTAAAGGGTTGAGGGTCATCAAAAAGCTACAAAGGAAAAGGATAGTAGTCAACGTGTATAATGAATAAATCAAATTGAAATATTATGAGAAAGAGGAAATCTTACCAGGTCAAAACTCAGAACTGTCCCAGTTGTTATTATTTCATACATAAATCTTAACATGTAATATCCGCATTCGATGATGCCTTGTTGCTCATGACATTTCTGTTTGAATGAGTGTAAATTCAATATATTATTTTTATGTAATAAATCAAAATGTACAAATTATAAATGGATATTTACCTTCGCATGTACATATTTGATCTTGAAATTCCTTTTCTTTGCGCTTTTTCGAAAGTGGACCCATTCCCTGTTAGAAAATAATACGAATGGGGTAAATTTAAAATTCATTATAATATATAAAACTATTGTGAAATTGAAACTTACGTTTCCAATATATTCTTAAAACTTTCTCGCACATCATCATGGAGAGAGCATATCCAATAAAGTGTTTTCTCCCTAGGGCAAAAAACCCCTAACATCCAATGATCCCTGATAAAAGGAAATTTAACGTTAGTGGTTTTTTATGTTAAAAGATAATGAACTCTTTGAGAGGGATGTGTTTCATACCTCTCACAAAAAGGCATCATCCAACACTGTGTGATTACATTCTTTTCAAATCTATCAGAAATATAAAGAATTCTTTGTTCCTCATCCAATGCACATGCTTAAGGGGAAATCAATTGTGGGTCCACGAATCCATATACATCTGTCAGCTCATTCCTCTCACAAATTTTATACAGATACCTAATAAAAATAAGACATAAGTATACATTTTTAATAAATATAACGCAAGGAAAAGGTGTTAAGACTTACATGATAAAAATTTGCACCACGTTGATGCCCAACTTATCTCCAGTGACAAACTCCATGATATCAGTTTTCATAATCCCCACACTTAGTTCACGTCCACAGCCATGAGATTCCATTGTAAAGTCATAATGATCCGCCAACAAATTTGAATATCTTGACAACTTGTCAAGACTGCTAGTATCTGCATCTGATGTCATAGATATCTGTCTTTGTTGTTGTCTATACAGTATTTCTTTACCTTTGAAGTATTCCTGTAAAAATAAATTGAAAAATATATTAGTTTTCAAATGATAAAACATTAATAAAAATATAAAATAAAAGATATAACATCCATACCTCTATGGTAATGAGTCGAAGAAGTCTGGATGGCCAAAGTAAAAAATGGCCGATACTATGTCCAACTGTCGTCACCTCATCTGTAGGTAATGGTATCCAAGCTGATCTATCTATAATATCCTGTACAGTGACCCTCTGATTCTCTACCTCTAACTGTTGATGATGAACTGTATCTCCTCTACAATATACCATCCCATATGCAACTATATGATGTTGAGGATCATCAACATACAACTCACAATAAGTAGGGGATGGAGGGGCCACCTCTCCAGAGCTTGAAGACTCAGCTCTTAGTTGTTGAAATTTTTCTGCCATCATTTGTTCTTCCAATAATGCATACCCTCCCCAAGATAAACTATGAGGGTATACATTTTTAGATTGGATCTCTTGATGAGCTTTCCTTGTTTGCTGTAAATTAAGAATAAGTAATCATTAACATAACAATAATAAGATCATTTATTTAAGAAAGCTTATACAAGTTTACATTGCCCTTACCAAAAATGATTCTTTTCTTCTACTTTCAAATAATTGTCTCCATGTGTCTTCAACTATAAAAGGATATATATGACATGGATTCTCACGACTCCGATGACCATAAATGAAATCAGATGAGAGGGTTGATTTGAAATCCCTCCATCTCCTAGCAGCCAACGATAAGAATTTCTTCTTGACTCCTCCAGTGTCAGGAATATCAAATGTCATCTGATAAAAAAGAGGTTAAAAATATTATATATACTAGAAAAATTTAAAGAACAGACAAACAATAGCAAAAGATCTTACCAAAATGGTCTCCCACAGCTGAGAAATTATCGCCTTATCCACACTTCTCCAATCATCATAGAGAATGCTTACTTTGCTCTTAGCCTGAGTTGCTACAAAACCCTTAAAATCTTTAGCATTTGGACCTCTAGGAAGGTCATCATCATCAAACTCCACGACTATCCTCTCCTCATTTGTACGAGCAAGTGATAATTTTGGTAAACGTGTGCACCCACGCTTACCAACCTTTGAACTCTTTTTCGTAATAGGAGCATGTGAATGTTCCTCCCCAGATGTATGACCAATATGCTCATCTCCAGAATCATGTGGCTGATCAACTGATTGATCTGTCATTTTCCTTCAAATCAAAAAAACAAACATTAGTTCACAAATATACAAATTCAAATATTGTAATACTACTTAATCAAAAAATAGAAAAGTGTACTAAATTACATAATAGTAAACATTGGTAATATGGTAAGCATGTTAAACAATGATAAACATGGTAAACACAGGCAAAAGGTTGCCAAGGAGTTGGCCCAAGAAATCTGAAAAGTGGACTCACTGAGTCCACCGGTCAGCCGGTGTGAGATCACCGGCCCACCGGAGGACCCAGGCAGTAGACTTGCCCACTGCCTGGTGCCACCGGCCGGTCGCTGGCTCACCACCGGCCGGCCGGTGGACCAGACAGAGCCTTCCTGTCTGGACCACCGTCCGGCCGCTGGATCACCACCAGCCGGCCGGTGGACCAGACAGAGAGCCTTCCTCTCTGTCTGGACCACCGGTCGGCCGTTGGATCACCACCGGCCGGCCGGTGGACCAGACAGAGAGCCTTCCTCTCTGTCTGGACCACCGGCCGGCTGCTGGATCACCACCGGCCGGCCGGTGGACCAGACAGAGAGCCTTCCTCTTTGTCTGGACCACCGGCCGGCCGCTGGCTCATCACCGGCCGGCCGCTGGCTCATCACCGGCCGGCCGGTGGACCAGACAGAGCTTTTCTCTGGACCACCGGCCAACCGGTGATCCACCACTGGCCAGCAGGTGCGCCCAGGACTTCTCTTCTTTACGGTTTTTATTGTTTTATCGTTTTGGTTTGATACTTGTTTTAATAAGTAAAAAATTTACAATATCTAACATTATATGAAAAAACTAAATGTAAACAAGAAATAAACATGTGTTACCTGTAATTTTAGGAATGTACAGTTGGATTGTTTTCCCAAATTCCTTCATCGTGATCGTTCCTTATGGCACAAACAATGTCTTCAACATACTGATCATTATGTTCTGTTAATCTTTCCATGGAAGTAGGGATCTCACATAAATGAGCATCTTCATCAAATTCATCCTCACCAACATATTGTTTTCTCCCTTGTAAAACAACAGCCCACTGCATATCTGATTGATCTACTACATAGAAAATTTGTTTGGCATGTGTTGCCATTATAAAAGAATCAGCTGTGTCTTCCAATCTATTCAGATTAACAAGTGTCATTCCAAATTCATCGTGTCTGACACTGTTGTTACCGATAAACCATTTACAGTTAAAAACATGACCTTTAATTTTAAGGTAATCATCCTCCCATATGTCTTCAATCACTCCATTATATGCACTTGATGCCGAAATTGGGTTTCTGTCCTTATCACTCGAAAAAGGCATTGCTTCTGCAAACACCAATACACCACTATTCTGAACTGCACTTCTGTTGTCCTGAGCTTTCGTATGAAATGTATAGCCATTAATGTCATAAGAGGACCATGTTATCACATTTAAAGATGGACCACCCACTATCCATTTTAATGTCTCTAATACATCTGATCTACCAAGAAAGGTCTTTTTAAACCATGGCAAAAAAGTTTTGTTGTGCTCATTCAAAATCCACATTTCTTTCTTCTTTGGATGACATTGTTTCAACTCATTAATATGCAATGTGATATACGGTTGAACATCAGCTATGTTATTCAAGATGTATGATTCTAACTTCTTCATATGTTCAGCTGACAGTGATTTGACTTTCAAGCCACGAATCCCCTTTCCCTCATTATTAACCCGTTCATGGCGAGATGGAGGCAAACCTATGTGTTGCGCCGTAGCCAAGTAGCTCGTACAAAACTCTGCTACCTCCTCAGAAATATACTTTTCAATAATGGAGGCTTCAGGTCGATATGGATTTTTAACATATCCCTTTAATATTTTCATATACCTTTCAAAAGGATACATCCAACGAAGATATACAGGTCCACAAAGCTTTATTTCTCAAACCAGATGAATCATTAAATTCACCATCATATCAAAAAAAGTTGGAGGAAAATACATTTCCAAATGACAAAGTATAAAAATTGCATCCTTTTCCAAAATGTTCAAAGCATTCACATCAATCGCCTTGTTACAAATTGAATTGAAAAAATAATACAACCTCATTATAGTCTTTCTCACACGGATGGTCAATATTCCACGCAGTGCAACTGGTAGAATTTGTTGCATCATGACGTGACAATCATGTGATTTCATACCTATCAACTTCAAGTCTTTCAATGAGACAAAATTTTTTACATTTGAAAAATAACCTTGAGGCACTTTGATATCATGAAGACACTGACAGAAGCTACTTTTCTCCCTCTTCGATAATGTATGACAAGCCGAGGGAAGAAATGTTCGTCTTCCTTTAGGAGTGGGAGCTAACTCCAAACATATTCCCACTGATAGTAGGTCTAACCTTGCATTCAACCCATCTTTTGTCTTTCCTTTAATATCTAGCAATGTTCCGATCAAAGAATCACAGATATTATTCTCCACGTGCATGACATCAATATTATGTTTGACTTCATGATACCTCCAATATGGTAGCTCAAAAAATATTGACCTTTTCTTCCAAATATGTCTATCATTACCAGATTTCTGTGTCTTTCCCAATGTCACATCAAGGTTTTTCACCCTCTCAAAATACAAATCTGGGGATAAAGGTTTTGGAGCCGTATCAAATTCTTGTGAGCCATTGAATGCCTTTTTTAGTCTTCTATATGGGTGATCCATAGGCAAAAACTTTCGATGACCCATGTACACTGTTTTCCTCCCATGATGCAATTGACAATATGACGTCTGTTGTTCACAAACTGGACATGATTTATGCCCTTTAACACTATATCCAGACAAATTTCCATATGCTGGGAAGTCATTTATAGTGAATAGAAGCACTGCATGCAGTTGAAAATATTCCATTTCATAAGAATCATACACCCTAATACCATCAGCCCATAACAGTTTCAAATCATCAATCAGAGGTGACAAGTATACATCAATATCATTGCCAGGTTGCTTTGGACCAGAGATCATGATACTCAACATGACATATTTGCGCTTCATACAAACTTAAGGAGAGAGGTTTTAAATTACCAATAAAACAGGCCATGAACTATGTGTGCTATTGAGGGTTCGGTATGGATTCATTCCATCTGTGCACAAGCCTAGTCTCAGATTTCTAATTTCATTTCCAAATGTAGGGTATTGGGCATCAATTTTCTTCCATTGTGGACAATCAGCTGGATGACGTATTTTTCCATCACATACCCGCTCATCAGCATGCCATCTTAACCTTTTTTCATCATGTGAATTAGCAAATAAACGTTTGAAACGAGGAATTATAGAAAGATGCCAAAATACCGTTGAAGGGAGCTTTGTAATCTCTACATTAGCTTGTGATTTTTCTTTCACCTTATACCGTGATGTCCCACATTTAGGACACTCTTTCAGAAATTCATATTCCATCATATATATAATGCAGTCATTCGGACAGGAATGTATTTTCCTGTATCCCAATCCCATCGGGCATAATATTTTTTTGGCCTTATAATGTGAATCTGGAAGATCGTTATCTTTTGGAAGAATGTCTTTCATCAATTGTAGCAGCTCTGTAAAACTTCTGTCACTCCATCCATGTTTCGCCTTCAGGTTAATCAATCTTAACACCGCCGACAAAACCGTAAAATCTGTACAACCAGGATATAATGTTTTTTCGGCATCACCATATAGACGTGCAACTGTCGGTTCTATCTCAATTTGTTCTGCTACAATATCACGAATCATTTATTCAATTCCATCTGATTTACCATCTTGCGATTCATTATCATCAGTGACATTCTGTCCAGTTTCGCCATGCCAAATCCAAGGGTTGTAACTCGAATTGAAACCATGACAAATCAGATGATCTTTTATCTCTCTACTTATCAGCTTCTTCATATTCAGACATTTCAGGCATGGATATAAAAAAATGTCCCTACTTGGAACATTTCGTTTAGCAAATTCCAAAAAGGAATCAACACCTTCCTCATATTCATTGCTCATTCGATGTGCTGTAATCCAACTTCGACTCATTATTACCTATAACAAATAGCAAAAATATATATATTTTTTAGATAAGACAAATATATGTTTATATGAAAAATATCATAATTTGAATGTAATCAATTTTGAAATATAAAACAAATTGATGTGTATTTAAAAAAATATGCTTGAATATTATTTTTTAAACAAAATATAGTAAGATATAACACCCTCCCTGGACACCACCCCCACCCCCTACCCCCTTGGACTCCCCCTGGACACCCCCCAACACCCACCCACACCCTTGGACAACCCCCCACACCCACCCACCCCCTTGTAAACCCCCCTGGACACCCCCCGGCCCCTCTGGACAGCCCCCCGCCCCTCCTGGACACCACCCCCCACCCCCTACCCCCTTGGACACCCCCCTGGACATCCCCCAACCCTCTGGACAGCCCCCCCCACCCACCTGGACAACCCCAAATACCCTCTGCAGAGGCCGCCACCCACTTGGACAGCCCCCCACACCCATCCAACCCCTTGGACACCCCCCTGGACACCCCACCGACCCCACTGGATAGGCCGCCACCCCCTTGGGCAGCCCCCCACACCCACCCATCCCCTTGGACACCACCCTTGACACCCCCCGACCCCTCTGGACATCCCCCGACCCCTCTAGAAAGCACCCCCACCCCTCCTGGACACAACCCCCCACCCCCGACCTGCTTGGACACCCCCCTGGACACCCCCCAACCCTCTGGACAGCCCCCCCCCCCACCCCTCCTAAACACCACCCCCACCCCCTACCCCCCTTGGACACCCCCCTGGACACCCCCCAACACCCACCCACACCCTTGGACATCCCCCCACACCCACCCACCCCCTTGTAAACCCCCCTGGACACCCCCGACCCCTCTGGACAGCCCTCTCGCCCCTCCTGGACACCACCCCCACCCCCTACCCCCTTGGACACCCCCTTGGACATCCCCCAACCCTCTGGACAGCCCCCCCACCCACCCGGACAACCCCAAATACCCTCTGGAGAGGCCGCCACCCACTTGGACAGACCCCCACACCCATCCAACCCCTTGGACACCCCCCTGGACACCCCACTGACCCCTCTGGACAGGCCTCCACCCCCTTGGACAGCCCCCCACACCCACCCATCCCCTTGGACACCACCCTGGACACCCCCCGACCCCTCTGGACAGCCCCCGACCCCTCTAAAAAGCACCCCCACCCCTCCTGGACACAACCCCCCACCCCCGACCTGCTTGGACACCCCCTGGACACCCCCCAACCCTCTGGACACCCCCCACCCCTCCTAAACACCACCCCCACCCCCTACCCCCCTTGGACACCCCCCTGGACACCCCCCAACACCCACCCACACCCCTGGACAGCCCCCCACACCCACCCAGCCCCTTGTAAACCCCCCTGGACACCCCCCGACCCCTCTGGACAGCCCCCCGCCCCTCCTGGACACCACCCCCACCCCCTACCCCCTTGGACACCCCCCTGGACATCCCCCAACCCTCTGGACAGCCCCCCCCCCCCACCCACCCGGACAACCCCAAATACCCTCTGGAGAGGCCGCCACCCACTTGGACAGCCCCCCACACCCATCCAACCCCTTGGACACCCCCCTGGACACCCCACCGACCCCTCTGGACAGGCCGCCACCCCCTTGGACAGCCCCCCACACCCACCCATCCCCTTGGACACCATCCTGGACACCCCCCGACCCCTCTGGACAGCCCCAGACCCCTCTAGAAAGCACCCCCACCCCTCCTGGACACAACCCCCCACCCCCGACCTACTTGGACACCCCCCTGGACACACCCAACCCTCTGGACAGCCCCCCACCCCTCCTAAACACCACCCCCACCCCCTACCCCCCTTGGAGACCCCCCTGGACACCCCCCAACACCCACCCACACCCTTGGACAGCCCCCCACACCCACCCACCCCCTTGTAAACCCCCCTGGACACGCCCCAACCCTCTCGGGGATTAATAGAGAATGATGAAAAATTAGTGAAATCATAAAATTAGTCAATATTGCAAGTTGAACTAATAGATCTAGGGATGATAAATAAGATTATAGTGCCAAAACGAGTTAAAAGGGTTCGCAATCGAAGAATCTTAGCTAGTTTCAACAAAAAAAACACAACACATATATATATACTATCCGAGAAAAAAAAGAACGAGTGGGAGGATTACCTGAGTGCTGCGAGTTTAGATGATTGATCCGAGGAGATTAAATATGAGAAACGATGATCGCAAAACGAATCTAAACCCACGAAATGGACGAGCCGATTCGGGTTTACGCGCGAGAGAGACGAGTCGCGACTGTCGAAGGTAAACTCGCGAATGACAATCCACGGGTCTGGGTAAATTTTTAAATGAGTTATCACGTCGGTTATTCAATAACCGACGTAAAAACCTTCCTCCGGTTCTTTTTTTACGTCGGTTATTTTATAACCGACGTTATAAAGGGCTCAAAATCCGCGTTTTATTATGTCGGTTATTCCATAACCGAAGTTATAAAGGGCTCAAAATCCGCGTTTTATTACGTCGGTTATTCCATAACCGACGTCAAAAACATCTATGGATTCTTTTTTTTACGTCGGTTATTTTATAACCGACGTAAAAAGTCCTTCAAAAACCGCGTTTTTTACGTCGGTTATTGAATAACCGACGTAAAAAACGCCCCCCGCTTCTGTTTTTTACGGAGGTTAATGTATAACCGACGTAAAAAACGAAGCAGCGTGATTAATAACGTCAGTTATAAAAATAACCGACGTTAAAGGTGTACTAAACACAGGTTTTTACGTCGGTTATTAAATAACCGACGTAAAAAACCTCGTTTTACATATTATGACGTCGGTTTTATATAACCGACATAAAAATTGGTGACGTAAAAAAACTTTTCTGCACTAGTGTTAACATCATTTAAAGTACCCAATGATTCATCTAATTTTAAGGAATCTAATTATACAAATTATAATTTGATATATTGGAAAGTTTATCTACACTTAAATATGAACATGTTTTATTAATGGATAAATTAAGAATTCAAGGAATAATATGGGTATATTTTGTGATGAAAGGAAATGATTCTGGAGAGGTCAGATTGGACACCATCCCACTGATGAGACTATGGGGCCCAACATACAGTCTCAATGAATCCTATGATTCGTGGGATGCTAGAAGACATGTATAGGAACAAATCACTCATCAGGATCCAATGCTAATTCGGCCTACATAGTGTCCACATAGGCGGCCCAAGATAGAGATAAAATTTTGGGCCAGATTCTGCGTCCCAAAAAAACAGTCCAGAAATCTAATCATATCACCGAATAAAAAAACTCAAAATCGTCCCAAATTTTATAGGATGTTAGAAGACATCTGGGGATCCATTTTATTCTCTTATGGCCCACTCTTATTTGGACATCTAGAATGACTTAGAACAACGTATCTTCGGTGGAAGAAAGCTAGCTGTCACCTCGAGTCAAGGGTGGAAAAGTCTTCTCTCCCTTATTTTCCACCACCCTAGGCCTACCATACTCAAGTGGGATCTATTGTACGTTGGATGATCGACCCAAGGCTCCAAAAATTCCTCTTTATGGTAGTGGTGGTGAAGAAGTTTTTTATCTTTGATTCTTTGTTCAATTGTAATGTTATGCTACGATTTTGTTGTCTCAAGTTTGTCTTTCACATGTAAGTTGTTCAATTAACATTAGTTTCTTAATAAAAGTTCTTATTCTCCTCTTATTATGTTGTTATAAATTTCAATTTGATACTGTTTCCTCAAGTTCTGAATTTGTTCGCACCAAATCTTGTGAAATTATTCACATAACAGTGGAGTGATCGTTTTTTTTTTCTTTACTTCTCTATTTCCTCTCTCATGAATCTACTTTTTTGCTTCCATTGAAACCATGGGATCAATGGAGGGATAACCCACTTCTGGTTTGATCTAAGGGAGTATCAAGGGGATGGATTGGATTTTATTTATCACACCATTAATTTATAATCACTTCTTTAACTGAGATTTTTATTTGATGGTCTTTTAAATTCATCATCCCTGTTGAATTTAAGGCCACACACATCAACTGCTAATACGAACCATTACCTTGAAGTTCTCAAAACATTGATCCCTTAAGTTTATAGATGGTTATTATTAAAGGGTATAGGAATTAAACAAGTAAGTGATGATGTTGTTTTATATCTTTAAATGAACCCATCTAAAATATAAGAAATTGAAATCCTTGAAAAGGAAATACGTCCAATCCACCCCAGGCGATAACCTAGGCTTAACTCATTATTTTAAATTGAATTCACATAAATCTGTTAGTTATCCATTAAACCCATATCAAATCAATCCATTTTGGCCACTTCATATCCAAAAATAGTCCATAGAATGTACGTGTCTATAGGTTTCTTCATAGGTCTCTGAGGATTCGATAACCCAAGCTAAACTACAAGGACTGTTCTACCTTCATCTCTTGGGTAAATTTTAGCGAGAATGAAATTTTGGCATCTTTGTCGGGAACACATGTAAGTAATCTAAACACCCATTCTATTCTCCCTCATTTCTTCTTTCCTCATCCAAATTCTCTTATCTGGTCCCTTTCTCATTTTTTTCTTTTGGCGCATGTCCGCCTACACCTGCGATCAATCAGACCATCTAGTTCGGGTGGATAGTCCTCGGGTTGGGGAGTCAAGTACACTAAGGGAACTCATTCCATTTTATCCTAATATTCGTAATACTCCAGAGTCCAAAATTGAGCCTATTTCAATGGAATTACTTCAAAAAAAACCAACTCATATACCCAGGTGGAAACCAAAATCGAAACCCAAATAAGGCAGCCCCACACTTGGGGAATACAATTCATCAAACCATGAATGACTACCTTTCACCTTCCTGTTTCAATGCCCCCTCATTCATTAGACATAACTCCCTATGATATGCCAACTACATCATTAAACCCCATTTCCTAAACCATCTTTCTATGCTCCATAGAATAGAGTTGGAGATGCCCTACATTCATATTAAAGAGTTCAATGGCATTGTAGAAACCATGTCTCCCCCACATCAACTAGAATCAGTTAAGATGAGGATATTTCCTTTTTCATTAAAGGATCGAGCTAATAACTGGCTAAACAATTTGATATCATCATCCATAAATTCTTGGTACCAACTACAAATAGAATTCTACAAAAAATACTTTCCCCACCACATAACAATTGCTCTTAAAAAGAGTATCCAAATTTTTTTTGAAAAAGAGGGAGTGTAATTCTATGAATCATGGGAGAGGGTCAAAGACACACTAAACATGGTTCCACACCATGGGTTTTCTATACATGAACAAGTGAAAAATTTCTATGAAGTGTTCGGTCCAGGGAATAAACAATTCATTGACATTATGTGAAATGGAACCTTTATAAACAAAGCCCCAAATGATTCTTACGAGTATCTAGAAAGCCTTTCTGAACAAAACCAAACATGTCGAACATCACCTTATTCTAAAAAGACAAAATGAACTACTTGAATTCATAAACTTAGAGAAGAGTAAATCCTTAGGGCTCATCTCGCTACACTCTCTAGGAATGTTGAAGAGATAGACCTTAGGAAAGTCCATGAAATCCAAACTGTTGACCCGGTTTGCACAATTTGAGACAGACATGACCATAAGACAAAAAACTACCCAACCATTCTATCCATGAAGGATGTTATTTTTGGAGGACCCCCAGTGGAAGTAAATGCCTTGAACATTCAAAATACTCAACACCAAAACAACTTCAACCCAAGGTATAATGACCACACAGGCTTCTGCTGGAAAGATAACCAACAACCTAGCCACCCGTAGGGACAAAATCCTTACCCCCATCAGAACTAACAATCCCATAACCAGTTACAAGCCCATCCTATCCAATATGAATAGCCACAGGTCCATTTTCAACAAACCATCCCACCTCCAATATATCCCTCTGGGATAAACCAATCTTATCAAGCACCAGCCCAAACTGTTCCACAAAGCCTACTAGAAAAACTATGAAAACAAATGGAGAGGATGAACTCGGAAGTAACTTCCATAAAACTAGAACTTTAAACCATCAGATCTAGAAAGGCACTCATTCCTAAATTGGATGTTTCATCCTCAAATACAAGGTGAGAGTCAAGTTGTGATCAAACAACTCATGAACAAATAAAGGCTGTGAATGTTTTAAGAAGTGGGAAATCAATTGAGAAACTTGAACAAATAATTTAGAACCCACCTGACGATTCAATGATGGAGGAAAATTCAAATGATCCACAAGATCAAACTGAGGAAACTGATAACAATGTGAAAGAAACAACTCTTCAACAAACAACCCAACAACCTGCACCATTTCCTCAACACATGAGGGGGAAACCAAAGCCTGAACTAAGTGAAACATTGAGGGAAATATTCTCACAAGTCAAGTTGAACAATCCCCCTCTCGATGCCATCCAAACCATACCTGCCTACTCAATGTACCTTAAGGAATTTTTCACTTTTAAAAGAAAATGTTTACATAAAAGCCAAGTCATGTTGGCTGCTAATGTGAGTACCACCATTCAAGAAACCATTCCTCCTATGTTGAATGACCCAGGTTGCCCTTTCATCAAATATTGAACTCAGAGAAAGAAAAGTTGTCAAGGCCTTGGGTGATCTAGGTGCTAGTGTCAATCCCATCCCATATGTCGTGTACTGCTAGTTAGGCCTAGAATAACTCCAACCCACATCTGTCACACTTCAACTTGTTGATCGTAGAATTAGGGTTCCAATGCGGATTTTAAAGGACGTTATGGTAAAGGTTGAAATCTTTATCTACCCTACGTACTTCATTGACCTTGAAAACCATCCAAACAGAGGAAATAATGAACAAACCCCAATCATCCTTGGCCGTCCTATTCTTGAAACAATCATCTCTGTTATTTTAGTCCGAAATGGGAACATGACCATCACCTTTGGGAACATGAGTCTAGACTTGAACATCTATAATGAAAGCACAAAAATAGGGGATGATGAGGACATTCATGAAGTAAACATGATAAGATGCATTGATAATGAATCCATAGAAGATCATGGAATATTTTATGAATGTTTAAGTCAGGGTGAGATTGATTTCCTTTGTTCATGTGAAGGATGTTTATCTCCTTGGATTGAATCATTTTAAAATTTCTCTTATGATGAAGTCTTTGGTCAACCATTAGTGAAACATTTCAGGAAACTAATTTCATGGAGACCAATCATACTTCCTTCCCTAAATTTGATCAAGAAAATCTAGTAGGTGAATCTTATACATGTGGGGAATCAATCCTATATGAAACTCTAAAAAGAGAAATTGAACTTGATCCAATGTCCCAATATTATGCAGAAATTATGAACCAACCTGATCCTGAATTGGAGGAACTTCTCTCTACACTCAAGTATTCTTTCCTTGGGGACAATCAAACAGATCCTATTGTCATTTCTTATTCTCTTGAAGCCAATCATGAGAGGACGCTTCTAGATGTCCTTGAGAAACATAAGAATACCATTGGATGGACCGTGTCTGATATTCCTGGGATTAGCCCACTTATCAGGACTCATAGGATTGTTCTGGAATCTGATTCAACGCCATGTCGTCAACATCAATGGATTCTCAATCCTAATCTCATGGAGGTGGTAAGGAATGAACATCCGAAATTTCTAAAAGCTGGTATCATATATCCCATAGAAGAGAGTGAATGGGTGAGCCCAATCCAAGTGGATCCAAAAATGGATGGAATCACAGTGATAACCAATGAGGATGGGAGAGATTCTTCTAACAAGGGTGAGTAGTGGAAGGAGGCTTATGAAAATTCAAGATTCATATTTTTCCCATGAAATCAATTCCCCAACAGTCAAAGATTTCAACCACTAAGATGGGAGTGAGTGGCATCTGATTCCTTTTTGTATTGGACCCTACTTGATGACACCTAGGACAACATTGAAAAAATGTGTATGAGTCCCTTGAGAGGGTGGTCTAGAAGAAACCACATTGAAGAATCTTAGTAGATGTTTTCTTAGTGGAAAAGTGACCTCTACATGCCTCACTATCACAGAATTTAAGGATGGACTCTTGTTCAGATTACGGAAAACACCTCCTAATGACATGGTCTGGGTAGAACTTATAGAGGTATGGATCATCAAACTCATTGTGTCTAACATCATAAAGGAATTTCATTAGAGCTTGAGTCCCTAAGAATTTTGGAATGACTCATGTAAATAAAAAATTGGATATTTCAGCATACCAAGGGTAGTCACTCACATAGTATAGGTATTCAGCAGGAAATGAATCAGACATAGAATGATGATTTGAGTTGTGTTTTAATTCCATCCTAGAGAGGTGATCTACTACAACATTTTCAACTCCCTTTTTATCATTGATTGTGAGGTCAAATTCATGTAAGATAAGGACCCAACTAATTAGTCTACCCCTCTCTTATTGTTTTTAAAAGAGGTATTTTACTGAAAAATGGCCAATGAACACAGTGATGGGGTATCCAAAGAGGTAGGACCTAAACTTTTCTAAGGGAAACACAATAGAAAGTAACTCCTTTTCAGTAGTGGTTTAGTTGATTTGGGCATAATTTAAGGATTTTCTTGCATAAGAAATGATATAAGGAGTTTTATCACAATGTTGTTCACTTCTTACCACCCATAGACCAATGGTCAAGCTGAGTTACCCAATTGTGAAATCAAAAAAATTCTTGAGAAAACTATCAATCATTCTAGGAAAGATTGGTCCGAGAAACTATTGGATGCTCTTTGGTTATATCGTACAACATAAAAAACCATCCTAGTAATGTCACCATATAGGTTGGTTTATGGAAAAGAATTCCATTTACCTGTTGAAATTGAGCATAACGCATTTTGGGAAATGAAGAAAATTGATTACAACCAATTATTGGCCAGAAAAAAAAGAAAATTGGATCACAATGAATATGAGGAACTAAGGATGAAGGATTATGAAAATTAATTGATAAATAAATCTATATTTCAAGCCTACCAATCTAGGAATATAAAGGTAAAACATTTTGAACCGGGAAAACATGTGCTCCTGTATAGTTCAAAACTTCATTTACACTCGGGAAAGATAAAATGTAGATGGGCAAGACCTTTCATAGTGCATCATGTGTACCCCCATGGGGCAGTATAGATTCAAGATCCCATAAGTGGTTGCATTTTAAAGGTCAATGGTCAAAGGGTTAAACCATTCATTGAATCAATCAATAAACATGAAATAGAGGTTGAGTTAACTGCGCCAACCTATGAACCAGGAAAAAATTGATAGATTTAGGATCCATGTCGGGCTAATGATGTTAAACAAAGCATTTCATGGGAGGCAAGCCATGGTTTTCATGTTTCAAATCATTTTTTTGTTTTAATCAATTTTATATTTTAAATAGGATTAATTATTCATTTTGATATTTAATAAAAAAAATTAGACTATTGATCTGTTCTTGTTTTCTGAGTATGGATGGGTATGAAAGGGGAGCATCATATTCATCCATGTCACATGGCGTGATCCCTGAGTAATACCTTACCCGGAAATTTAATATAAGACAATGTATCATTAGATTGATTAAAAAAAATAGGGAAAACCATAAAAATGACTATACTTGGAATTCAATAAGTCATTTTGTAGTTTTTTTCTGGTTTGTTCTTCTTTTTATGGTTCAGGGAACGATTTTGGGTGATACATGTTCAATCAAGAAGGTGCATACATCCCCTAAGAGATCAACGGAATAATTTGGAGCAAAAAGAATTTCAACTTTAACCACTAGGTGACTTCATTCCATTATCCTCATTTTCAATTTCCTTTTTTAACATTCATTATATACCTCTACCCCCTTCTAATTTTTTTTAAAACACTAGGGACAGTGTAATTTTGATTTGGGGGGAGATAAAATAAAAAATTCATTTGTGTCAAAAAAAATGAATGATTTGAAAATAAAAAGTGTAAATGGAAGGAAAATATCCTTTAACTTTGAACATGGTAATACACATTGAACACTTTGAAACTGAATATCAAATAATATAGAATTGCCTTTTCTGATTTAAATCCATTTATAAAATCATGAGCATAGATTTTGAAAACAATGGATGTCCAATGTGATATTTCAACGTTTATATTTTCAACCAACAAAAAAAGATCACAATGCACGCTCTTTGGATAGTGGGGTATTAGTTTGATTTCATGGGGTCCCCCAAATAAATAGCATAGGATAGGTGATGATTTTAGTTTTAGTATGAGTATTCAATAAAAATAATAATAATAAATTTGCACGTAGAGAAATGAAATTACCTAATTCATGGATTTAGGCACTTGGGGATCGTGACTCCATTATTTTCTGGCCTATAGTTAGTAATTTTATGTCTATTTTTGGTAATTTGAATTTGGTATTGACTGAGTTAACTAGAGATGATGCCCAAGTACGTGGGATTCACTTGGTTCCCTAAGGTCTTTGAGCCTGGGAGTCATCGGTAAAATCTCGCAACAGG
Source organism: Viscum album (assembly GCA_963277665.1). Lineage (NCBI taxonomy): Eukaryota > Viridiplantae > Streptophyta > Magnoliopsida > Santalales > Viscaceae > Viscum > Viscum album. The sequence continues at coordinate 9,259,740 of OY728129.1, forward strand.
GGTTGACTCGTTTGAGTGCAATTTCAATTACCATAGCAAAATTGCAATAATTAAACAAAAAAAAATATATAATACAAAAAAAAATTGAATACTCATCTTAATATTGAAATGTGATTTGACCCAGTGCTTTTTTAATTTCCCCCTTGAATAAAGATGAACCCCCATGTCTATTGTGATTCACAACATATCCTCATTCTTAATTGATATTGGAGGAAATATGGGAATGAATTTGAACGAAGGAATGGTCTTGGGATTGGGATCTACTTATGAAACTATCTTTTATTAAAATATTTTGATGGGTTTCATGATTGTTTGTTATAAGGTTTTCTGGTGATCATTGTGTATTAAAGTGTTTTTGGAAAAGGGAATTCTAATTTCATATTGTTGAGATAGATATTGCTCTAGACTAGAAAAACTCAAGTTGGGGGGGTGTGATTAGCCACTAAATGAGGATAATATTCATTATTAATATATATAATATTCTTGTGATTTATTATTAATAAACACCATTTTAGTGCAATTTACACTTTTAACATCCTTTCACATTGTGATTGTAATACCTTTTTAAAATGCACTATTATGTGGTACATTTTTTAACATCATTTAAAGTACCCAATGATTCATCTGAATTTAAGGAATATAATTGTACATATTTTAATTTAATATTTTGTGAAATATGATCTACACTTAAATATTAACATGTTTTATTCAGGGATCAATGGATAATTCTAGGAAACAGATGGGGATATTTTGTGATGAAAAGAAACAATTCTGGAGAAGTCAGATTGGACACCATCCCACTGATGGGACTGTGGGGCCCATATTATAGTTCCAATGAATCCCAAATTTTGTGGGATGCCATAATACAAGTATAGGAACAATTCACTCCTGAGTAACAAATTCTAATTCATACTACATTGTGTCCATTTATGTGTCCCAATATAGAGATAAAAGTTTGGTCCAGATTCTACAGTCTAGAAAAACACTCCACTAATATAATCATATCTCCGAATACACAACTCCGAATAAGCCCAAATTTTATAGTAGGTTAGGAGAAATCCGGGGATACATTTTATTAGGCTATGTCCCACACTGATTTGGCCATCGTGAAGTACATACAACTACTTCTGTTCGGTGGAAGAAAGCTGGATGCCGCCTTGGGTCAAGGGTGGAAATGTATCCTCTCCCTTACTTTCCACCACCCTAGACCTACCATACTCAAGTGGTATCTTTTGTACTGTTGGATGCTCGAACCAAGGCTCCCAAAATTCCTATTTAAGGTAGTGGTGGTGAAGGATTTTTTCATCTTTTATTCTCTGTTCAATTGTAATGTTATGCTGCGATTTTGTTGTCTTGTGTTTTCTTTTCACATGTAAGTTGTTCAATTCAATTTATTTTGTTAATAAAAGTTCATATTATTCTCTTATTTTATTGTTCTAAATATCACTTTGATACCTTTTCCTCAAGGTGTGAATTTATTCACACCAAATATTGTTAAATTATTCACACAACGGTGGAGTGATCATTTTATTTTTGTTGTTTCCTTTACTTCTCCATTTTCCCCCTCATGAGTCTACTTTCTGCTTCCATTGAAAACATGGGATCAATGGAGGGATAAACCACTTATGGGTTGATCCAAGGGAGTATCATGGGGCTGGACTGGATGTTATTTATCACCCCATTAATATATAATAACTTCTTTAAATGAGATTTTTATTTCATGATTTTTAAACTCCATAATCCTTGTTGAATTTAAGGCCACACACTTCAAGTGCTAAAACAAACCTTTACCTTGAAGTGCTCAAAACATTGATCCATCAAGTGTATAGGTGATTAGTATTAAAGGGTGTAGGAATTAAACCTGTAAGTGATGATTTTGTTTTATCTCCTTAAATGAACCCATCTCAAATATAAGAAATTAAAATCATTGAAAAGGAAATACGTCCAATCTACCCAGAGAGATATCCTAGGATCAACTCATTCTTTTAAATTGAATTCACTTAAATATGTTAGTTATCCTTTAAACCCATATAAAATCAACCAATGTTGGCTACTTTATAGCCAAAAATAGTCCATTTAATGTACGTGTCTATAAGTTTCTTCTTAGGTCTACGAGGATTTGATAACCCAAGATAAACTACAACGACCGTTCTACCTTCATATCTTGGGTAAATTTGAGCAAAAATCAGGTTCCATTATTCATCATGATACCAAGACAATTAGGTCACAATTTAGGGTCACCTGATAAGACAATCCCATGTATCTTAGTTTCGTGTAGCATAGACAAAATGGTTTAAAGTCATATGGGACAAGGAATAATATTTTATGTTCATATGGCTAGGAATCACATAGAATAGTGAGGTCTAGAAGTTAATATACATGGCATGATAAGTCATACACGATGTGAATGAGGACGAGGTCCACACCACACCACGAATATTCTAGAGTAATAAACGATGGGATAAGGGGATATAAATGGACCGAGGATGTGGAGATGAACCATAAGATGAAGCTTTTAAGTGTTTCCATGCATATCGTGATTATGGAAATCAAGACATACATAGTTCAAAGATTTCAATTTAGCATTATACAAGACAAAACACATTTTAGACTAGGTTATAAATGTGTAGTACGTGGTGTGGATATTTCAATCTTTACTGGAATGAGACCATAATGAAACATACACCACACCACACGGTTTTATAAAATATATTGCCAAAAGGCCGATCATAATAGAACATTACTGGAACCATAGCTGGACCCGAAGATGAAATGTATGGGTGTTCTTATGTACCCCATAACGATGGGAATCAATATGTATATAGTTCTTAAGGATGTTGTTTTGTTTAACATCATGTGTCCAGGATGTAGGGATATTTTAGTTTATGGTCGTAGATCTCAGACCATGGTAAGTGATCCTCTTCCAAATGGGTGTAAACATTGACCAAATCCCTAAGACCATGTTAGCTTCCCCCGATGTGGGAAACAAGGGTGGAGATGGCCATCAAAACATGTGGAATACAAGAAAAGTGTGAAATGGGGAGATTCTTTGACCGACGTCTCACTGTGGAAAATTATTCTTAACACATATACACACATTTCAGGATAACACCAAGAGTGTCAAAATTCAACTTTGACATGATGGATTGAAAAAGGTATTTGAATAATACGACCATTATTTAGGGCTCAATGGGGGAGGCACAATGCTGGGGGATGATTGTTGACCACATTCAAAATAGAACACCCTTATCGTTCGACCTGAAATGTGAACAACAAATGAGGGTCAACCACTGAAGATATTCACAATGTGGGACTTATATCATATTTTTTCCGAAAATCCTATGTTTTTTGGCCTCAAAATGTAGGAGATCCCTATGGTCTAGAATCCATGCTGTTCAGCCATCATTTTTATGGGGAAGATGATTAATGTCAAAATAATGTGGAACATAAAGCCTGAAAATGGTCGATAACATGTCTATGTAGAATCTATCACTCTAGGTCCTAAACAAGAGTGTGCATGGGCTCGTTGGTGAAGTACCCATGAGGGTTAAGGGGGCCAATTCAGGAATAGTCGAATAAAAAAAAGAGCAGAGAAGAGGTGGGAAGGAGATCTCAAGAGGGAGAGGTACATTGCATGGATTTTACAAACACGTTGTGAATGATGATATATACCCATACCACACTGAATACCTACCTCATAGGGGACCGATGAAAAGTGTCTAAAGAGATTATCAGATTTTAAATAGATAGGGTAGACCCATAGAAAAAGGGTATGGGTGTTTGTACGTATCCCACGAAGATGGGAATAATGGAACCCATAGTTCTAGAGATGCCATATAGTTTAACGTCATTTTATAAGAGGATGATAGTATAGGGTATCACGAAGAGGAATGTGTTTGGAGTGAAGAATAAACCATCATGAAGGAGGAAATATGCCCAAATACGCCACACCACTCACAATTCCTGGAGGGAACTTAGGCCAAGATGTCGATTGAAAGAATATATGAACATGTGCTACACCCGAAGGCACAATGTTCAGGTTTTACTATGTTTTCCATAAGGATGGGAATAATGCCATACGTAGTTAAAGAATATTTAGTGCAATTTAACTTCATGCATCAAGGGCTATAATTGGAGCCTTTTTTCAAGGGGTTGAATGCGGCATGGAAAAAATGGAACGACATGAATGAGGACATAGTTTCCACATCATGCTGCACAATAGTATATGAGAACTTTGGCCATGGGGAACCAATGTACGAGGGTCCTGAGGCAAGGCAATAGATGGAATGATACATCTAGCTTGTTTTCTATCAAAAAATTGGATTAGTGATGACATGGATTATGTCCCTCAGTGATTAGTGAATTACGTAGTTTAACGTCATGTGATGAGGATCATGGATATCCTAGTTTAAGGTCATAGAACTCAGACCGTGATTGTGTGATGCTTTATGTGGGTATATCCTTAAGAAATATCCTAATCCGACATGGGAAATGCTCGGTGTGGGATGAAAGGAATGGGATCAAGAGCACCCGAGCATATAATGGAATGATAATAAGGGAAAGGGATTAGGTGGGGTCAGCCACACCAAGACCAATATCACTGATCTAGAAACACTGATGTTCAAAAGGATAGGCAGACAAAATGAATCACTACACGTAAAATTTGGGACAAATAGGGGTTGAAATAATGACGGTGGTTGGTTGTATGCCATATTCAAAACACATTAATAATATTGTGTGACCTGAAATGGGGACAATAAAGTGAGAGTCAACCACTAACTAAATTCCCAATGCGGAACCTATAACATTGTGTCAGTCACAATTCACCAAGATGTTGTGATAAACCTTTAGGCAAGCCATATGGTCAATCGTCCATGACAATCTGGTGTCTTATTAGATATAGATGCTGCTGGAGACCCAAATAAAGGGGATGTGTGAAGCCCGAATATTGCCATGGACTGACGTCAATGCAGAAAGGGTGAGAGATGTGGTGATCTATAAGGAGGGGGATACATGGTTCGACCGTGATAAATAAATTGTGAATGAATTCTAACAAATAAAGCACCACACCATCAATTTTTTACAAGAATGTGGTCCATGGGGCTGGACCCAAAGGGAGATCAGTCAATCTCGGACAGGACATAAATATGAAATTTTTGGCCAATCCAACATATCCCATGAGGATGGGAATCATTCTATATGTTGTTCTAAAGCCATGCAGTTAAATACCATGTGGTAAGAAGATGGGAGGATAGAAGTAAAAGAGGGTCACATGTTGCAATCATTATAAAACTATCAAGGATGAGGCTGAGGAAGTCTATAATACACTTTATGCAATCATCCAAGGCAACTGCACCCAGGGGTAGTCAGCGAAATGAATTTGGGGCCATACTCTGAGACGAGTCGTGTGAGGGTTCATACGTATCACATGAGAATAGAATTAAGTAAATACATAGTTCTTGATATGTTATATAGTTTTAGGTCATGCGTTAAGGATGCAAGGAGAACATAGTATGAGGTCATTGATATCAAACATTTTTTCTGTTTATCGGCATGTGGGACTTGTTTTGGGTAGTTTTACATCATTCAACATGGACGGATCATGCACATTAACATCATGTGGCAAAGACAGAATATTTTAAGTTCGCGAGGGAATAGATAACACTTAACATCATATGGTATGACATACAATTTAATGCCATGTGGGGTAGGTGCTGTGTAATTTTACATCATTCAACTAGTACGAATCAAAAAATTTAACGCCATGCAGTAACAACGTCACTGTTTATGGTCATGTTGGACTAGTTTACTCTATAAATGTACTTATTTATAAATTTGGAATTTCCTTAAGGATTTATACACACATCATCCATGGTAACTTGGGAGTATATCAAAATAGGTTAATCCTTGTGAATGATGTATGGTCTTTCCCATTTGGGTTCTAATTTGGGTGGTTTCCAACCAGGTATCATATTCCTTCTCAAAGACAATATCATTTCCCCATCCAAGAAAGTGATAAGGTGAAATTTCTTATTGAAATCAGTATCCATATTGTTGAGATACCTATCCATATTTTGTATGTGGCAAATCTTGTTCTTATCATGTACATCCAATTAATCTAGATAAAATTTAGTTAACTTATTTGGTGTTTATTGATTGTAGATATCTATGCACAGTAAAAGAAACAAAATCGTGATTTTCATGAGTTCCTCCGTTCCATACACTTAGGAATATGAGGTCACATTAGTATAATTGTGATTAGTTAGCCGGTAATACTAGAGATAGTTGGGGAGATTATCTGGACAACTATTGTTCTTTCGAACAACCATCTTCTGCAGAATTTTTTAGAGGGATTGGTTGAACACCATGATCATATAATTTTTTAGGCATGATAGGAGGAGGTATGGTATGAAAAGATGATATACATGGTGTACAACATCTTCATTTCGGCTTTCATGAACATGGTGTCGATATTTTTTAGGATGATGTGATAGAATCCGAATTGCAAGATGATATTAGAGCTCACAAATTCAATGATAGAACAGTCCTTGTCCTCCTTGAGCGGAACTACCTCTTCCAATATGGAATGAAATCTATTGTTTTCAGGATAAACCTGCAAAGGCGAGCTGTCGCCGGATGATAGGGTCCCATGACATCGAGTCCCCAGACCACAAATGGATAGTGTGGAGAGGATCTTGTGGTCGATAAACTAAATTATCATGGATTTTGGATGCATGGGATCTTTTGGAAAACATGAAATAGTCACGGATCATGGAGTGCCAAAATATACCCCAACCTCAATATCTGGTGAGATTTATTTGGCCAGGTCTGATTAGCCTTATAGGAACTGACATCAACCTCATCCATGAACTAAAAAATCTCATCACCCAATTTGTAACATGTGAGAACTCCATCAATATCACGTGTATAGAGGATCTTCTCAATATTGAGACCACTCTATGGGTAATCTGTAATGCACGACATCAGACTCACTCGCACTCTGTTCATTATGTAGGGAGATTTCCGGGATATATATTCTCAATAAATGTGTTCCTCTTGTTGGGAGTCACCTCCATCAATGTGGTAGGGGAACCTTTGGGGACCATATGTGGAGAACCTGTTGTGAGGTGGCTTACCTGCAGGTTTTTCATTATCTTTGGAAGTGACGAATGTGATGAAACTCTAGTATGCCACATGAATAATCAAATAATCCGGGTTAGGATCTAAAAGAGATGTAGAAAAATTAGTCAAGGCGTCAACCTGAACTTTCTATGAATGAGTGTAATGTGTATGAGAATTATCTTCAAAGGCGACAACAGATCCAGGATTCCAAGAGCCAATGATTGGAAGTGATGAAATGATCTATTGAGGATGTCAACCAATCTATGGGAGGTGCCGACTCCTAGGAACTATTATTTTCATATACTCATATACACACATTCATGATTTTATTATTTATGTTGAATGCGTAAATGAATTTCTTTACTTGTCCATGGTTTGCTGCCTTTCAACCACATTCATGAGATATCTAGAAATTGATTCTTATGGTCCTATGGGTCGTGTATGATGTGAGTAACTAGGGATGAAAACATAATTATTCCATCAGAATATGAGAGTGCCAACCAAGATTCTGGAATTTAGTGTCTCAACAATCGACATGGATTTCTGTGATTAAATAGGCAGGAGTGACTGGAGATTGAAATTCTCAGAACATTCAAATTTTAGTTTTTCTAATGTTCTCTAGCGCATGGGAAGGGTAATGTTATTGGTGTTAAAATCAATATGAAAAGATTTGAGTGGATGTGTGAGTTACGATACCCAAAAATTTTAAACATTGAAGGGATGGTGTGATAATGAAGGATAATTGTTGACCATGTTCAAAGCATAGTATCCAAATTGTGTTATACTGAAAAGGGGATAAAAAATAAGGGTGGAACACTAGACATGTTTGAATCCTGAGGCCTTACTCGAGATGTCTTCTGTCTATCTTTCATAATGTTATCCTAGTATAGTAGGCGGTCCATTAGTCGGGAATCAAAATGGTAAGGGTGTTCTTTGAAACATGGAAGAGGATGAGTATCCAAATAAAGGGAACACAAAGTGTGAATGGTGGAGTGATGGGGTGTTCGAATGGTGTACTAAACTCTTGAAATTACACCACTATGATGTTAAAATATTATGTTAGTACATCATTCTTATTAGGGAACATACCAAATTCCATACATTACCTCTCTATTGAGTATGTAGAATGAAAACAGTTTTAATTCATACAAATGAAGACGATAAACATGTAATTTAACGTTGTACGGTGAGGTAGATGCACATGGTTTTAAGGACATAATATCTAGACAAAGGATAATTATTTAAATTCATGCATCACATATTATATTGTCTCAGTTTAAGGTAACTGATAATGGACTATTGTCATGGATGAGGGTTCAGAATGGTTAATGACCCAGGGCTGGGCCCAAGGAAAAATGCATGGATGACACTATATATCTAATAAGGATGAAAATCATTCCAAATGTATTTATAAATGACAGCATAGTTATAGTCCAATGTTAGTGAGGGAAATCCTCTTTTGTGCAGAAGCTGATGCATCAAAAAATTAGTATGGGGCATCATGAACCTATTCAGGGTAGAACCACAGTTTAAAGTCATTCATCGATGACATGGTTACCCAGAAAATATATTTTTGGTGTGGTACATATCCGAATGTGAAAGATGAAATAATAACTACACACCACACCACATGTTCTTGATTGGATTACTATGTCCATAGAGTATAGGTGTCATAACATGGGGCTGGACCTGAAGGAAAGTGCTCAGGTGTTATTACATACACCATCAGGATGGGAATAAAGATATTCAATGTTCTGGGATTATAGTTTAATGTCAGGCAGGGCGAAAGGCATGTGTTGAATGGCTTCATCTATACAGATTCCAGCAAAACTTCTAATCCCATGTGATTCATGCTTGATGTGGGAACCAAGAAGAAATTATTGGTTTTCCAGGTACCTGGAGGGACTCATTATAAGCTATGGAATGCTCGGTGGGTGACATCACACTATTACTAACCCACCTCTTCCTATATAATTCATAGAGATGCACAAAGGTTTAGAACTGATTGCGATGGAATTCCACATGAACATAAGGGAGTGGAAAGATTTGAGTCATAGCACCCGATATCTAGATTGCAATAATGGAGGCATGATGATGAATAATAACTGTTGACCACATTCAAAACACAACATCTATTTTGTGTTGGCCTATCTAGATAGAAACAAATGATGTTTGATTGCTGACCAAATTTAAAACATATGATCCACCCCAAGTGTTGTCCTAGGTATTCAAGGGTGTTGCCCCTAGATTGTTGGTGAGTACATTTGGCATTATAATATTCTATAAAGGAGGTCCGAAAATATGTGAAAGAAGATGTGGATCCAAATAAAGGTATCCTGAAACATGGACATGTATGAGGTAATGTCCATGAAAAAAATCCATACCTTGGGCTCATTTAAACGTAGCATTGGATTAATTCATTGAGGAATGTAAAACAGGGGATGTCAAACGCCATTTCATGTACAAGGTTCATGGGGATGAAGACTCCTAGTTTAAGAGGTATCTTGATTTAATAGGAATAATGAAGGATAATGAAGCACCCAAACCCAGCACATGGTTCCTATGGGATGATCTTAGAATATTGTCATAGAACATAGAATAGGTCATGAAAAGACAAGGGAGACACATGGTGGAATTGTAGAGAAACCTGACATCAATGTGGACAATATGAGTCCATACCACACCATGTTCTCCTATGAAGGATTTTAGGATGAGGGACCAAAAGGGAAGGTGGCGATGGGCCCGAGGAAATGTTCCTAGGAATTCCTACATACCCCATTATAATGGGTGTCATGATATAAATAGTTCTATAGTGGCATGGAAGGTTATAATATCCAGTGATAGTATTGTCATGTTGGTGTGTCCCACACAAGAATGATCCGACATTTGGTAGATCTTGTTTTTTATATAGGATGGATGTATTTTTTTTGTTAAGAAATATTCATTTTAAGGAGAACCCTAGAGTCACTAAAAGAATCAAGAAACATTTAATTCTCGAAAAATAGCATGGTAGGGAACCAATACCAATAACTATTTCCCCATGAGTGAGGATACCACATTGCTGTGCCATTATTCTTTGTGCGACTGTAACAATTATGGAAAATTTTAGGGTCCCATTATAAAAAAATCACAGGTATCATAGTTTCATTTAGCACAGAAACAATGGTTTAAAGTCATATGGGACGTGAAATCATAGTTTAGGGTCATATGGATAGGACTCACACAATATAGTGAGTTCTAGAAGTTAATATATGTGTCTTGATAAGGCATCCCCAATGTGAATGAGGACGAGGTCCACACCACACAACACACAATCCAGAGTAAAAAAATTGGGGATAAGGGGCAAGGAATGGACCGAGAATATGCATATGAACCATAAGATGAACCTTATGGGTGTTTCTATGCATATCATGACTATGGAAATCAAGAAATACATAATTCTAAGATATCAGTTTAGCATTATACGAGGAAAAAGGCAGAAGAGACTAGGTCCGTAATGGGGAGTACATGGTTTGGATATTTCCAACTTGACGTGAATGAGACCATAAGGAAACATACACACTACCACGCAATTGTATAAATTATATGGCTAAAAGGCTGAACATAAGAGACCGTTATTGGAACCTGATCTACACCTGATGATGAAATGTTTGTGTGTTCTTATGTTCCCCATAACGATGTGAATCAATATGTATGTAGTTTTTAAAGATTTTTTTATTTTTAACGTCTTGTTTCAAGTATGTAGGGGTATTTTAGTTTATGGTCATATATCTCAATCCATGGTAAGTGAGACTCTTCCAAATGGGTGTAAACATTGACCAAATCCCTAAGACCACGTGAGCTTCCCCCAATGTGGGAAATAAGGGCAGAGATGGTCATCGAAACATTTGGAATACAAGAAAAGTGTGAAATAGGGAGAATCCTTGATTGATGTCTCACTGTGGAAATTTCTTCATAACACATATACACACATTGAGGGATAACACAAAGAGTGTAAAAATTAAACTTGGACATGATGGAGTGGAAAATGGTTGTTAATAATGTGACCATTTTATAGGGCTCAATGGGGGTGGCACAATGATGGGGGATGATTGGTGACCATATTCGAAACACAACACCATTATCGTGTGACCTGAAATGTGAACATCAAAGGAGGGTCATCCACTGATTATATTCACAATGTGGGACTCATATCAATTTTTTTCCTAAAATCCTATAGTTTTTGGTCTGAGAATGTAGGAGATCCCTATGGACTAGCATCCATGTTGTTCAGTCATCCTTTTGGATGAGGAAGATGATTAATGTCAAAATAATGGGGAACATGAAGCTTGAAAAAGGGAGATAACATGTATATATAGAATCTGACACTCTAGGTTCTGAACTAGAGTGTTCTAGGGAACATTGGTGGACCACCAATGAGGGTTGAGGGGCCAATTCAAGAGTAGTCGACTCGATGAAAATGAGTGGAGAACAAATGGGGAGGAGATCTCAAGAGGAAGATGTACATTTCATGGATTTTACAAACTTGTTGTGAATGATGACATATTCCCATACCACACTTCATAAACACCTCATGGAGGACTCACAAAAAGGGTCTAGAGAGATGAGGATATTTCAGATAGATAGGGATGGACCAAAAGTAAAAAGGTATGGGTGATCATACGTATCCTATAAAGGATTGGAATAAAGGAACCCATAGTTCTGTAGATGCCATATATTTTAACATCATGTGGTAAAGAGGAAGATACTATGGGGTATCTTGAAAAGGAATGTGTTTGGAGTGAAGAATAAACCAACGTGAAGGAGGAAATAATCCCAAATACAACACACCACTAACAATTCCTGGAGATAATTCTTGCCAGGATGTCGATTGAAAAATTATATGAACCTGTGCTACACCTGAAGACACAATGTTTAGGATTTACTAAGTATCCCATAAGGCTGGGAATAAAGGAAAACATAGTTGAAGGATATGTGGGGCAGTTTAACGTCATTCATTTTGTGATATAATTAGATGGGTGTTTAAAGGGGATGTATGAGGAGTGGAATAAATAGCCCGACATGCATGAGGACACAGTGTCCACCCCACACTGCACAATCCTAAGTGAAAACATAGGCCATGGGGAACCAATGTACGAGGAACATGAGGCTAGGCCATGGATGGAATGATCCATCTAGCTTGTTTTATATTGAAAAATGGGATTAGAGCTGACTTGTCTTACATCTCTCAGTGATGGGTGAATTACGTACTTTAACGTATTGTGATGAGGATTGTGACTATCTTAGTTTAAGGTCATAGATCTCAGAACATGATTGTGCAATTCTTTATGTTGTTATACCCTTACTAAAGATCCTAATACTACATGGGAAATTCTTCGTGTGGGATACAAGGAATGGGATCAGGTTTCCCTGAGCATATAAGGTATTGATAATATGGGAAAGGGACCAGGTGGGGTCGGTCCCACCTAGAACAACATCACGGATCGTGAAACTTTGATGTTAAAAAAGAATAGCAGGACAAAATGAAGCACTACACTTAGTATTTGGGACACAAATGGGTAGCAATAATTATTGATGATGTTGTAGACCATATTCAAAACACATCAACAATATCATGTACCCCGAAATGGGGACAAACAAATGAGAGTCAACCACTAACCAAATTCCCAACGTGGAACCTGTAACAATGTGTCAGTCACGATTCTCAAAGAAATTTGGCTAAAACGGTAGGTGAGCCATAAGTTAAATCATCCATGTCAATCTAGTTTCTGATCAGATATGGATGCTGGTGGAGGCCCAAATAAAGGAGACGTGTGAAGCCTGGATATTCCCATGGACTAACGTTATAACAGAAAGGGAGAAAGAGGCAGAGATCTCCAAGGAGGGGGATACATGGTGCGGTCATGAAAAAGCAACTGTGACTGAATGCTAACAAATCATGCACCACAACTTCTTTTTTGACAAGAATTTGGTCCTATGGGTCAAACCCAATGGGAGATCATGCAATCTCGGGCAGGGCCTACATATCAACGTTTTGGGAATTCCTCCATATCCCATGAGGATGGGAATCATGCCATATGTTGTTCTAAATCCATGCAGTTTAATTCCATGCGGTAAGGATGTGGGAGGATAGAAGTAAGAGAGGGTTACATGTTGCAATCATTGTAAAACTGGAAATGATGAGGCTGAGGAAGTCTACAATACACATTATGCAATCATCTGAAGGGAACTACACCCCGGGGTAGTCAGCGAAATGAATTTGGGGTCCATACTCTGAGACCATGTGTGTGAGGGTTCATACGTATCCCATGAGAATATAAATCAAGACATACATAGTTCTTGATATGTTGGGAAGTTTTAGTTCATGTAGTTAGGACGCAAGGAGAAAATTGTATGAGGAAATAGATTTCAAACCATTTTTCAGTTTATCAGCATGTGGGACTAGTGTTGGGTAGTTTAACATTATTCAACCTAGACGGATCATGCATTTTAACATCATGTGGTGAAGAGAGAATAGTTCACAGTCATGAGAGACTAGATACAATTTGACATCATGTGGGATGACAAAATATTTAATGCCATGTGGGGTGGGTGTTGTGTAGTTTTACGTCATTCAACTAGGAGGAATCAAAAAATTTAACACCATGCATTAATGACGTCTCTATTTATGGTTATGTAGGTTTATTTCACTACATAAATTTATTTATTTAATAATTTTGAATTTTTAGAAGGATTTATATTCTCATCATCAATGGTTACTAGGGAGTATATGACTATAGGTTAATCCTTGTGAATAATGTATGGTCCTTCCCATTAGGGCTCTAATTTCAGTGGTTTCTGACAAGGTAACATCTGCCTTCTCAAATATAATAACATGTCCCCATTCAAGAAAGTGAGAAGGTGGAATTTATTGATGAAATCATTATCCATCTTGTTCGGATACCAATCCATATTTTGTATGGCCTAAATCTTATTCTGATCATGTACTTCGAATTCATCCAGATAAAATTTGGATAACTTATCTAGTGTTTATTGATCGTTGATATCTATGCACTGTAAATGCAATAAAATCTTGATGGGTAGTACTACCTCTGTTCCATACACCTGATAATATGCGGTTACATGAGTATAATTGTGAGTCGCCAGCTGGTAATACGAGAGAAAGTTGGGGAGTTTACCTAGACAACTATTCTTGTTTTGGAGAACCATCTTCTGTAGAATGTTGGATAGGGTTAGGTTTAACAACATGATCTTGTAATTTTTTTAGGCATGATTGTAGCTGGTATGGTTAGAATAGATGTTATACATGGTGCAAAACTTCTTCATTTCCTCTTTCTAGAAGTTGGTTTCGTTATTGGTTAGGAAGATGTGAGGGACTCCAAATTGAAATATGATATTAGAGCTAAATAATTCAATGATAGAATAGTCCTTGACCTCCTTAAGCAAAACTACCTCTTCCCACAAGGAAAAGAAATCAGTAGTGGTAAGGATAGACCTACAAAGGCTAGCTGTCACTGGTTGATAGGTTCCCATGACATAGAGTACCCATACCGCAAATGGACAAGAGTATATGCTTGTGTGGAGAGGCACTAGTTGCTGATGAACTAAATAATCATGAATTTTGGATGCATGGAAACTCATGGAAAACATGATATAGTCACAGATCATGGAGGGCCAAAAATACCCCAACCTCCATATCTGGTGAGATAGTTTTGGCCCGGTCTAATGAGCCCTACAAGAACTGACATGATACACATACATGAAATAAAAAATATCACCTCCCTATATGAAATAGGGGAGAAACCCATCAATATCATGTCTGTAGAGAATCTTCTTAATACTAGGACCATTAAATGAGGGTAAATTATAATGCATGACAAAAGACTCACTCACGCTCAGTTCGATTTGTTGGGCGATTTACATGATAGATATACTCAATAAATGTGGTATTCCATTCCAGAGTCACCTCCATCACTGCGGTAGGGGAACCGTGTGGACCATATGTGGAGGAACCGGCTGTGATGTGGCTTACCTGTAGGTTAGCATCATCTTCTAGAGTGACGAGAGCGATTCCACCCTTGTACGCCACATGAATAATCAAATATTATGGGTTAGGATATGAAATATATGTTGCCATGTTAGTCAAGCAGTAAGCCTAATCATTTTACAAATGAGTGTAATGAGTAACTTATGGCCGATATGGGAACTGTTCCTTCAATTAGAGGGTATGTTTCAATGGTGGGATGAGCTTTGGATTCCTAACAACCTTTTCACCGTTGATCTAGTTGATGACTAGATCAGTGTACCCTTTCATTATATGTGGTTATCATAAATCACAAGGGATAGGTCGTGTCCAGTAATAAGATCCAAATACTCTACATCATTGTTGGTACACCATTTTAACAACAAGAATGAATATTGGAGAACAAATTGTGTAGGCATGATGCATATTATACCTACGCCCAACCAGTTGAGTCTAGTTTCACTGAGTCTTCTGCTGGTAGGGCTTTGGGATGCACCATCAATGTGCATTTTCCTAGACATGGTGGATTTCTATACCTAGAGGATTTCCTCTATGGGAAAATAAAGATCAATAAACTGTTCTGTGGGAGCTAGATGAGAGGCTAGTAATTCTTCCAATGCATAACTCTAAAAATGCAGTCTTGGGGACAAACCTAAGGTCAAAATTTTGGGGGATCACTGCCCATTGAGAATGTCATCCTATCAACATAGGAGGTTCTGATTGTACATCAGTGGGTCCACTCTGGAAACTAGGTGTATCTCGTGAAACTGCAAGTAATATCGTGATTTCTACATTGTGAATACAAGTGTGAGGTTTCTCTTCTATATAGAGGAATATCTGGTCTTAGTATCAAGGTTAATGTCATCAAGATAGTGTTGAATATTATCCTTCCCTTCATATTTTTCTGTTTTAGAAGGGAGCTGAGAGATCATACTACGGTAGCCACATAAATGACTAGGGGATTTCTGAAAATAGCTGCCATCGAGATCAGAGGATGTAATATTTACTTCATGATTTCAAATAAATTATTCTAACACTCCCCATACCACAGATAATTGGTACCATTGTTCATGATATGGGAAAATGGATTTCACATGCCCACTATATTTCTGATGAATCAGTGTATATAGGTTATGTGGCCTTGAATGCCTCGAATCTCTTGGATGTTCCTCGAAGGAGGCATCTGGATGATGGAATTGATATTCTCTAGATTGATCTTGATGTCTCTATATCTGACAAAAAAGCCAATAAATTTTCCGGAGGTGATCCTGAAGGTGCACTTGATCATGATTATCTTCAGATAGAATTACTGAAGGAATCCAAACACATTATTGATATATTTGATATGGTCCTATTTCATGTGATATTTTCCACCAATATTCCATGTAAAATTACCCTAATTTATTGAGGAATGTCTTAATTATTCCAAGCATTGCATGCTGATCAATGGCTCGTGCATTATTTAGAACGAATGGAATTACCTGATAGTAAAAACTACATTTTTTTGTCACTGATGACTATAGACTCTCTATCCTCTAGGGCTATATGAATTTGGTTATACCCGAAATACCCATCCATGATGGACAGATCCTGGAATCCTGTGATGGACTCAATAAATAGTTCTGTCACGAGAAGGGGAAAATCATCCATTAGACAGTGACGATTGATATCCTAAAATTCAATTAAGAATCTGATCTACCCATTCTCCTTTCTAACAGGCACAATGTTAGATAACTGTATGGGGAACTGGACCTCCTTCAGAATGTTGGCTTTGATGATCATATCATCCCCGGACTAAACCATTGCACCGTGAGAAGGGTACATCATTCTTGAAGCTTGTTTGAACCTGAGAAGATTTACTGGATGATCAAGGTGGTAGATTGGGCCTATAGGTTCTAGCCCTGGAATATCATCAAAAATCCAAAAAAATACACAATTATTTTTCTTTTGAAAGACATTTTATTGTTATTTCTCTCTGATAGGCATAGCGGCGCGAATCAATGTGGGTTTTTAATCTATCTGAATATTATTATCCACCTGAATCAATTCATTTACCAAAGTGGAAACACCCTTTTCCAATGTGGCGGGGGGGTCGAATCTTCCAAATATTGTTCATCATTTATGGAGGATGGATCCTTAATAGTATGTTATTCTTCTATGTTTATAGATCATAATGGGGCACTGGCACTAGCCTATGAGACGATGGATACCATATCAGGGAACTCCTTTACTGCTTAAATCATAGAATTGAATGATGTCAACCTAATCCTATTTGGACATCTGTTGATGGCGCCAGACATGAAGATATCAAATCAATATTATTTCATGTTCTTTATCTAGTTTATATGATTTTATCGAGAAAAACATGTATTCTATATTTTTGTCTCCATGGGGCATACATCCCAATACATTATAGGAGTAGGGTTCTATAGGGTAATCTGACCCTGATTTATATAAGAATACGACGTGATATTCTGACTTCCCTTATACTTTTGAATGTTATTACAACTCATTCCATATAAAACAATGAGTTGCCCAAAATATGATGTTGTGGATTCGAATTGGGGTTTATGGATATGTTGGGATGATCTAGGCCTATCCACGGGTCGATCACAGACATAGAGTGTTCAAACTCTATAGCATAAATATGATTTTCATTTCTCTTGTTATATTCAACATCCGAATAGTGGGATTTACAAGGGGAAAAAGGACACATGTTACCTTGTAGTATTCCTACTCGACCATTAATGGATTTCTTGAGGAATCGGCGATATGAAGAAGGTACTGCAGCATGCAGGTGAAGCCATGTCTTTCCTATCAAAGAAATGTAGGATGTGTCCAATGATACATCCATTAACTCATTTCATGTTACTAGGACAATGAACTGGGACATCAGACATTTCATTTTGAACAATGTATATTATATCCTATAATTCCTTGAGTCATTAGGTCAGAGTGACTCAGATCTTCCTCTGACAACCCCATCTTACAGAGTGTATGTGTCAGGA
Source organism: Viscum album (assembly GCA_963277665.1). Classification (NCBI taxonomy): domain Eukaryota; kingdom Viridiplantae; phylum Streptophyta; class Magnoliopsida; order Santalales; family Viscaceae; genus Viscum; species Viscum album. Next base: position 9,277,893 of record OY728129.1, read on the forward strand.
TAAGGTTGATCTTGAAGACTGTGTTGATAAGACAGTGGTAGACTTACACACCATTGAATTGGAAAGTGATATACACTGGGATGATATTCCCCTAGATATGAAGGACTTATTAATCAATATAGAAATACATTAGGATCTGAAATTCTACGTGCTCAGCTACCTCATCATGGAAATCTTATACAACGACTACCTCAGTCTCAAATTGTATAGGGGTTTTTAAATCATTGGAAATGGATTTATTAATATGTGATGATAGGAAAACGTACTTGAGGATAGATATCATTGTAAGAATATGGAAATTTTTATTTAGTATATTATAATTTCGTTCAAAACATGAACATCTGCTGATAGAAGGTTGTTCTATTGTGGGGGTATAATGGGGCCATCAGGATGAACCGACGACCGACTGGTGCTGAGAATGTCCCATTTTTCAATAGTAAAATCCTATTGAATTAATACCTGATGATGGATATATAATTAAAGAAGGTCAGTAAATGAATGTGGCGGATCACGATGCTTCTAGGGTGGCAATGCCTGATCATGTATCAAAAATGGCGGTGATGACAGGCCGTGTGAAATAAGATGAGATGGATGTGTATGTTTATCTTTGGTCGGGGATGTTGTATAGTTTTGGTTGCATGTAGATACAATATAGTTGTATTGTTCGATGAATTTCGGTGACATACACAACCATAGATCTTTCAATACTGGTGACAGTTTGGGATGTTGGGAGGATCTATCGGGTGTTCCTCATCATCAGGAATCATGTAGGGGTTTACCAGAGCCACTGTGTTAACCAAAGAAAAAATTAGTATTTTACATTGATACATCCTCAACCACTGGATGTATTCTTATGGAATATCCATCTCTGGTGGAATGTAGTAACCGAGATTACGGGATTACATTGAAATTATTGTGGGGCTTTGTTTTCAATTGGGTCATTTATCCTTTCCCTTCAAGGAAGGGGGTGGATGGGTCGTCGATGCAGATGTATTGTCGGCGGGTTACACAGAGACTTATGAAGCCTCGAGTTGATTTCAACTTGCATAGATAATACCATGGGAATACGATACTGCCTTATGAGCCATCCAATCATTATATTTTCTAGACCTGCGGTTAGGAACCTCCATCCACTGACCTTCACTATCACTATCACTATCGAGATGTATTAATACACAGGACAAATGTACCGATGATTGGGATTACCTGATTATGATGGAATCAACATGGTCTTGAAACCAGTATTTAAACACATATAACTGCTTGAGGGGGTTCCCCAATATGTGTTGATAGGCGGTGCGATTATAGTGGTCAGGAAGATCCACCTCTTCGGGCCTCCTGCATTCTTAAAACTATGGGATTCTTTATTCCAAGGAGTATTGAAAATAAATGGGGACCTGGGACTCATTAAATGAGTATGTTAGATTTATGATATCTAGGAACAGGGCCCTAGGAGCCTGGCCCTGATGAGGGGCTGGAGGAGCCTGTCAAGGAGGCAGAATCTGGTTATCATGCCTAGGTGGTGGTGACCCATTATGTAGGGGCACCTATCGATTTTGAGGGTGGAACTACTGGGCAGAAAGATGCGCTTGAAGTGGAATACCACTACGAGGCTATTGAGGTGGCTCCACTACTAAAAACTCTAGCTACCTTGGGTCCTTTATTTGGGCTACCACAGAAGGCTCATCCTTGGTGGCCCTTATCAATGGAAGTACAGGGGTAAATATACATGGATTCTAGGAATGTTTAAAGATTATTCTTGATTTTGGGACTTATTATAGAAATCCTGGAATCTTTTTTCATAATTATGTGTGATGAGAGAGGTGACCAATTCATTTTTTACATTCCTTACCCACATTTTCATCCATTTTTAATGAGTTAACGACATATCTAGGGAATAGGTGAGTCCTTTACAGCAGACAAAAAAATCCATGATGCACTCATGAGGCCTATGTATACACTTGAAGAGGTCTGAAATACTCCTCTTCTAGGTGTTGGTGTTAACCTAGAAAGTAAAGATCCTACAATGATCTCCCCAGCCAACTAATGACCTAATGGGTAGCTAGCTATACTAGACAAACACAGTCACTTCCAATATCAGTACGAAACACTTTATTTTGGCAGCCACCTGCTGCTCTGGAGTTCCAGCATAGTCCCACACCGTGAGATTAAGTAGACTAGATAATACAATGGGTCACATGTCCCATTAAATGAAGAGATGTTTGGATTTTTAAATACCTGGGTGTTAGCATTTCATCCAACCTCGTCGGATATGGATTCCCACAACGCATAATTACCACATGTCGTGTTTCCAATGCCTCAAGGATAGTAACGAGAACATTCATCAGATCATATGGGTGTGGATTCCTATCTTGAAAAGGGTCCATGACCACCAATGTGTTGAAAGTATCACCAACATGATTAGATGGCCTAGTGACTTGTTGAGATGCTAGTGGGGTGACCTACAGAGTGGTTGTGGGGACCAGAGTTGCATCCAGAGGAGGGTTACCACGCAATTCATGGGTATTTGGTAAGGAATATCATTCACATATTCCATAATCACTTTCCTCTATCCATTCTATGTTGCCATGATGGTTAGGGTCACATGGATGCAACCCTTCAGGGGATTGTACCTACTCCTACTTCCCCGGTTGAGGATCATTGTATTTTGGTCACCTCTCTATTGATCATTCATCAACGAGGTGATCAACCACAATTTTATGATTCTCTATTAGATGACAAAATGTGACTTTTCCAGGATCATTTTTGTTATTCTGTACTCAACCAGACAGGTAATTGGGATTGACGTCATGAAAATGATCACTTCCCTTATTGGGATTCTGGATGAGGACTAATGACTCGGTAGGTACGAGAAGAAATAGTATTTTTTTTGTATATCAACCCTTCCTAATGTATCCAATATGTGTTGTAATCCTGTTGGTTGTATGTTCTCTTCAAGGAGCTCTAGATTTTTTCCTCCCTTTGATTGGTCGGCCATGTAGACTACGACTCCACCTGAAGGAATATCCTCAATATCCCATAGAGAGTCATAATATAACTAGAATATACCTGATGTGAAGGGTAGTGTACTTCCACGAACTACTAACCTAGATGTTGGGTGAGTCCCCCATGTTAATTCTTTCGATCACATTACTGCTCTCGATGAAAAGTTGTTGGAGGTTCCAATGGTGACTAAGAAACTCAGGAAACTATGCCACAGGGATTGCAGCCAAGTTGACCATGCGGAATTGCTAACCAATATATTCAATGTATTCTAGAAACATGTGGTAATATAGTCACTAATAATGGATATAAAATTGAATTTCCTATAGTGTTTGGAGAAAACAAGCAAGATTCTCCCGTGTCTGCGATTACGGTGAAATGAAGGCTATCGTTTCAATCATCCAAGAAATCTCTTGGAAATAGTCTCCTGCATGGATGTCACACAAGATCCTCAGTACATACATGGGGTCCGGTCATTATTCACCCAAACAATCAACATTGGGTGGCTGGGGGACCAGTTGAGGCACTGAGGCAGACTAATAAGATTGTAGAATCGCTAGTGGAGTATACAGGGACCAAGATGCCAAGAAACCATATCTTGGGTTGTTTTCCAATGAATCCAAAGACTAAGACACCACATCCATTTATGATAGAATGTTTATCACAACATTAAGTGCATGGGATGCAGCTACTGATGGTGGGTCGGGATGTTTAATTCCCTCTTCTGGTCACCAGAAAAAATCTCTCTAATCTCTGGTTGAGGTAGAAAATGTTACAGTTGACAATATAAATGATTGCATAATCAGGCACTAGAACGACGAAAATATCCCTCCTCCTTGATTTATTCTTGGATGGAGGCCAGAATCTAGTGGACCTCACCTTCTGGAAGATTGAGGTTTATATTACATATTCATGCCCATTTCCATGACACAAAATCTTGGGATGAGGGCTCTATTATGTAATTTCATTTGACCACAGAATTTGAGAATCATACGAGTTTTATGGATGTCTGAAACATATTAGTAATATTATTATTTTGAAGAAGACTCACCATTGTACACTGAGATGGTTCATCAAGACAATGTAGGTTTTCTACTCAATGAGGACCTTTATCCAAACTGATGCTGGGGTGTAGAGGATATCCTCCTAGGCGATCTGGGGTGTGGGGAGCACCTAGAGAAATTTCATAAGGAACACTGATAGGACCTCTATATTTTCTAGATAGCATGCAGAGAGAATCTCTACAAGATGTGCTAGAGTGGGGATGACCTCCACTAGAACATGTTGTATCATGGTAAAAATAACTATGTCAATTTCCCATAGTAGTGATTATATAAAGGGGGCCTTCATCGTGGTCAAAATGAACCCATGGAAAACTATCATGCATGATGCTAATAAAGTGAGTCATACCACTACATCCCTGATTCCCATGACGAAGGAGACCTTCTTCCATTGGGATAAGAGCATGGGGGAGACCCCCATGCTGATGGATTACCGACAGAGGCATATCATCGCATTAGCGGCCGACAATAGGAGGAACACCTCCATACAAGGGATTATGGGTGTAAGGAAAGACTTCATGTTAGATGTCAATGTGGAGGGTAAGGACTTCAATAGAATTGAATGTGGAATTATGAGGTCCTACATTCCGAGAATAGGAGAGGGACGAACATGCACTCTCATTTGTTGTGGCAATGGTAGGAGCTCTATTATGTGTGTTATTTCCAAGGGTCGGCCTGTGGTGGTTGCCACATGTATCGGCGACCCCGAGACTCATCCCATCATTCATGTGGGGTGGTTGGTACTCGAATAGGGTGAGTCATATAAGTGCTTGTGTTCATTAGAAACAACTATTTGATGGTATTCTTATGTGGTTGGACATGCCATGGTAGATTTTGATGATGATTCCCCCGGGAGGTAATCCTCATTAGCATGCACATGACATTGGTGTCAGGTTAATCGGGCTAGGGATGGTGGGACCGAATCACAAATAACCTTCTATTCAGCCTGCGGGTCCGGGTGGAGGTGATGACATGGCCTACTGGGACCCCACTTTGGTGGACCCAATAATGGGATTAGAATTGGGATAGTTATACATCCCTCACCTAATTGGATTATGGTCGGGCATCATTGAAGCTCTTTGCTGAGAGGCTCCTAAAACTATTTTAGGTTGGAGTAGGGTGAAGTGGCTCCCTGAAAGACCCTTGGGGATGGTGGTGATGATGAGGTCTATAAGCCTCATGGTCTTGTCAGTACATATCACGAGTTAGGATAATCCTATGTTCCATGTATCATCAAATGAGGTCATTAGTCACCCTTCCCTAAATGAGTTTACATTGGGAGATGTTTCATGGGCACCAATCATTCATAGATGTGGGGAATGTAATAGGATATGTAATGCCCCAGACCTCTCCATTCCATTACATTGTGAAAATTCAGTGTTAGAGGTTTTCTTGGAGGTTAAGGTGACGTGGGGTTCATTGGGTGGACTTTTAAGGTAAACTAGAGGGTAATAGCTTTCACACGGGAGGCACACAGTTTGTCTAAACCATGCTGTCAAACCGTGTGAGGTTGGTGTTGGAGGCAGTGGCTAACACAGAGCACAGTTTCTATAACCGTGAGGGGATTTTTGATGAGGTAATAGCCTCTGCACAGTTAGCGCACAATTTTTCTAACCATGCATGAAAACTATGAATGCATATAAATTAAATCCTAAAATTTTGGATCTAAGTTGATTTTCCTCTAAATGGGTTGTTTAATCCCCTAAGCAGACATAACTCGGGATTACACTTCATTAATGGTATGAGAACCTCTCCCAACCATTTGGAGGTGATCTGAAGGCTTCTCTTGAAGAATCGAATCCGGTTTCTTGAGGTATGTGATAACTCTTGTTTGGTTTCTTATATCATCTTAGATCAACTTATCTGATTCTCTCGGTTTCTTAGATCTACGCCCTTTATTGGTAGATCTATGTGTGTGGATACCAATTATGGTGATATTTGGTCCTGATAATCCTAAGAAGAGAGATCTAAGGCGGGTTTTTGGAGAATTGGCCTAGGTTTCTTTAACGTTCTTCGACCGTCGTGGTTCTCATAAAAAACCATGAGGTAGGGGATTCGTTTCATGTCATTCTTTTATGTGAAACTATATTGTAAGCATGTTTAATCTCACTGGATGACAATGGAATTTACATAATACAAACATTGAATCGGTTAAAGGAATTGTATCAATATTATGTATTTCCTTTTGTTTTTCTCAGTAGTGTGATATCTATGCCTGCTTTCCTTAAATGTTGTTCTTGATCGAAATCAGTAAAAACGTAAACCAAGATTAATTGATAATTGTTTGGCTAAATATAAAGAGGCATGAAAATAATATGGTTCTTGTTGTAATTTTTTTATTCAAATTGGCATAAAACGCAGGATTAATCTTTTGTGATAGCTTACTGGTAAGATTTCAAATTCCGGAACCAACGAATTATAAACATGTTAACTCAGTATGGTTTAAAAATTTGATTGTTTGATAATCACTTTAAGGGTTCTGAGTTACCCTCTTTATTGTTAAATAGACAAGAGACAAATTTATGTGATGTTTATTTACTGTTTCTTGTGTTGTGATGTGTTCCTGGGTGGATGTTGTGATATGTGGGAGCATAGATGACTTTTGGTTGTGGCAGCGGATGATTCCTAGAGTGGCGAGATGCATTGTTTTATGCATGTTGGTGTCGGGGAGGACACCAGAGATGATGGAATGGGTTGAATGTGATTGTTGGATGTTTTGGGTTCATTGATTGTTTATCTGCATTTCATTTCACCACATCTCAAGGTAGCAGGTCTTGCTTACCCTTCTTCCAAAGGAGGCGAAGACACGCAGGGTATGCCACATGCTTTCTGTGCCTAGATTCTTAAGAGAGGATGTGTCTATGCTCTTTCTATAAGCGACAATAACATGACGGGTAGTACATCTACTCACCGTGTTGAGACCCCCTGTGTTTAGTAGTGTATAATTCTTTTCTAGATTTCCAAGGAATATGGGAAAGTAATTCTGTAATGAATGTTTGAATAAATGGTGTTAACCCATGGGTTTGGTGTTCGCTGAATCATAATGAAGAGGTTGAAAACTGTTGGAGGGGCAGTTGACTTTGGGTGTCATGCTAATGAAATTTAATGTGGATTGGTTTGTGTTTAATTAATATCTAAGGAATTAATTAACGTACACTGGAATTGATAAAAAGTTAATGAAGCAATCTAATAATGCTCTTTAAAAGGTTGTGCTCTTATGAGATACTGAGTCTTAGAAATGGTAACCTGGAGTCTGAGAGACGTTAGCTACAGTTTTTTCTAAGAATAGGTTATTCCCATAGTGTAGTTGTGAGATATAATATATTATGTAATTTTTGTGTTTATATATGCTACTCCAGCCTGTTAGTAAGGTAAACTAACACCCCAGGGATTCTGATCTCTGGGGGGTGTTTCCCCCAACATTTCTGGTGGGAGGATGAATGGATGACTACCCAATTTAGAACTACTTTCTTCTCTTGGTAGATACTTATTCCCTTAGGCATAGCTGTTAGTTTTCCCTATATATGTGTGTAGATGGATGTAATGGCTTATGGATATTCACACACAAATATTCAGGATATAGTATCTTATGGACTACTATAGGTGTAACGTGTATACGATGTGATGGCTTGAGGATCCTTAGTCAGTGTATGGTCTGTAAGGGATATAGTTATAATACCTGACGTATGATACACGTTATGTGAGCTATGGTGGCTCCCGGAAACTACCTGGTTACATTGGATGCGAGGATGGTGTGGTGACTCTCCCAGGTGTCTGCGAGCAAGCCTTTTTGGAGAGAGATGCTTAGGACATGTGACGCTGGGGAAAAGCTGAAAACTAGTGGAGAAGTAGTAGCAGGGTACCCTTGATATTCTTTATTATATGATATATTTTTGTATGTGTTACTTGGTGAGAGTAGCCTTGGTGTGGTTGGAAACTTAGTATACCTGATTAGGCGACGATTTAGTTTCACTTATTGTTCTCAGTGATTTAGCATGCTTTATTTAACTTTGAATGAGAGGCTATTGGGAGGATCCTACTGAGAATACTGTTATACTCACCCTATGTATATACAAACTATTTTCAGGTCACATGGATGAGGTTTGAGATCAAGCTGGTTTCTATGAACATGGTGTTGCAGGAGCTGTTTGGGCTTGTGGTTGCTGCTGTTTTTACTTTCTTTTGGGTACTTGCAGTTTTTTCCATTTTTTTTGTAGTACTTTTGCATGAAATTCCATTTGTGCACTTGGGTTTCTTTTGTATTTTCAGTTCTGAGTTGAAGTTGATTGGTTTCTATCCTATCTATCTATTCTTCATGTCTTCTCTTAGAGGGTAATGCCTCCCATTTGTGTGTTACTATACCCGTAGTGCTAGTCTCCAACCCAGGGCCTACTAGTGGCAGGACTCATGGCGGCATTATCTCCCTTCTCACGCTGCCGGCCCAAGAGGGGTACACTTTTTTGGGAGTGGGTCATGGTAGAGATGTATCACAGGTCTGGATGAGGGATATGATGGAGTTTGGAGTTAGTTATAGGTGAGTTTGCATGGGTTGGCAGTGAAACAATGTCAGTTATGTTTATAAAGTGAGGTAAAAACTTGAGACAGACTGAGACATTGGTGTTTAGGGCCCCTATGATCTGATGAACATACCTTTATATTTACAATGGATACTAAACAGGGTGATACTGGTTGCAGGGTAGAGACCTAGGAATGGATCATGCATAAATATTCTTTTTGCCTGTGTTTGAATGAGTAGACCTTGGTATATATTAAACTAAATTTAATGAAAGGAAAAAATAAATTAATTAATTGTGAGTCTTCCATATTCCATGCATAGAAACACTAACAGTTGTTATTTTAGAGGTATGGCTCCAAGTCGACATCCTCGTTAGGTTTGTACAGAAAATTTCTAGCAGGCTATTTCAGCAGATCGTCACCGGGTAGAGGTTGACGAAGAAGACACTTGTGGGATGACACTCTAAGAGTTTCAGCACTAGAGTCTGTAGAAGTATGAGGGCTCCGTTTCAGATGCAGTCACAAAAGACTGATTGGAGTAGGTTGAGATAGGATTTATTTTGATCTGTGCTTAGAAAGAGCAATGGGTTTCCTTATTTGTGGAGATGTTGTGTGGAGTAGTGAGGCAGTGGTGGTTCTTGTTCCTTGGGGATCGTGAGGAATCAGCGATCTCATGGGATGAGTTACGAGACAAGTTTAGAGTCGATTTATGTTATTCAACTGTGAAGGTGTCCAGTCACCAGAATTTTCATAACCTTCAACAGGGGAGCTCCACTGTTCTAGACTTTGGAATCTATTTTTCGAGCCTTTTAAGATATGCTTCAGAACTACTTCGAGATGAGAAGGCCAGGGCGAGGCATTTTGGGGTGGCCTTGCATCCAGAGATCCAGTGCTAGGTCAACCCATTTATACAGAAGACATATCTTGAGGTGCTGGAGAGGGAAGATGTTTTCAAGAGGAATTTTTCCAGTACTGGATCATCACAAGAGGGGGATCACCATGATCCCTCATGAAGCAACGCTGTGTTCCGGGGTTCCTGGTTTTTAGGGAAGAAGAGTTTTCCTTCAGTCGAGGGTAGGATCCAACACTTCACATATCGTTTCCCTTGAGGAAGCAACTCTATGGCCTATTCCATGGGATCAGGCACATTTTTTTCATGTGGTGGTCGTGGACATCAACAACGGGAGTGCCCAACCTTTCAGAGTGGTCATCGTGCACCGGGAGCTATGCTCCATGTTCCACTATTGAGGCAGTTCCAGCCGAGGCAATAGCAACCAGTTGCACCAGCTTTAGATCGGCAGAGGGTAGATTGGACAGGGAGAGGACAACCCCATGATGATGCACGTCCTTAGAGAGAAGAGAGTGTACATGGTGGTGGTTTTCATCAGGGTCAGAGAGGTCGTGGAGGTGATCACGGTCAGCTTTATGCTCTAGCATTTCAAGCACCAGTCAAGCTGGATGTCATTAGAGGTACCCTTTTCATGCTTTCTACCATGGTGTATGCCTTTTTATATTCATGAGCGATGCACTCTTTCATATCTCCAACCCTTTTCCATGCTTTTGGACTTGAGGTTGAGAGGCTTCTAGTGCCCTTGGAAGTGAATACACCAGTTGGAGGTCGAGCTGAAATGTTTTATGTATTTATAAACTGGGAGCTAGTGATGGGGCATCACCGCGCTAGGGGAGATTTCCTATGTTTACGAATACAACCATATTATTTCATCCTAGGAATGGTTAGGTTGTATTAGGTGCAAGATATCGTGGATTGATTCAGGAATTATGTCATTTTATTTGGTGTAGATGGAGATAAATTGGGGATTATTGGTGGGCGAGATCCTCAGATGGGTCTGAGGCACATTCCATACTTATCATCAATGATGTCCAATATGATGCTGAGTTCTTCAGAGGTTCAGTAGATGGAATTTCCTCGAGTCGTAGAGGAGTACCCTGATGTCTCTCTGGAAGAGGTTGTAGCATTACCCCGTCGATGAGACACTGTGTTCGGCATCGAGCTACAGCCATGAGCGTCTGTAATTTCTTTTTCTTTATATTGGATGACCCCTTTGGAATTACGAGAGCTATGTATATAGCTTGATGGTATGTTTTAGTTCGGTTTTGTTCAGCCAAGTGTGTCACCATGGGGTTCACCCGTTTTGTTAGTGAAGAAGTCCAACAACAGTTTGCGGTAGTGTGTCGATTATCATCTCGTAAACAATGTGACAATAAATAATAGCTAGCATCTTCAGTGGATTTATTACTTATTCGATCAACTGAAGGGTTCAATTTGGTTCCATATGACCGACTTGCGATCGGGATATCATTAGATGCGTGTGAGGGATGGGGATATTCTGAAATCTGTTTTCCGTTGTCGTCACGGGAATTATGAGTTCGTTGTAATGACATTCGGCATGTCTAATGCTCTAGATGTATTCATTGGATTGATGAATGATTTGTTCCGTGAGTTCCTCGAAATGTTCATGGTAGTTTTCATCGATGAAATATTTGGGTACTCCACATCTGAAGAGAAGCATGCCCAACATCTACACGCTATTTTGGGAGTCCTTCATCGACACAAGTTGTATGGGAATTTTTCGAGGTGTGAGTTTTGTGCTCGAGAAGTCCGCTTATTCAGGCATGTTTTTTCCCAATAGGAATTTTCAATGGATCCATTTAATATAGATGTAGTTGTGTATTCAGCATCTCCCAAGACAGTATCATAGGTGTGAATTTTCCATGGTCTCACAGGCTACTACAAGAGGTTTGTAGCCAATTTCTCACGAGTTGCAACTCCTCTGACAGATTTTAATAGGAATGATTAGGCATTCAAATGGATTGATCAATGTCAAGAAACTGTTGAGTATCAAAAGGATATGTTGGTAAGTGATCCAGTCCTTTGTATTCCAGCTGAGGGAGTTGAGTTTGATGCCTCCTACGATGTTTCACATATGGGTTTAGGCTGTGCTCTCATGCAAATGAGGTCAGTTGTTTCTTATCGGTCTCAGCAGTTACGTCCCCATGAATGCAACTATGCCACCCAATATCTTGAGTTGACAGCTGTGGTGTTTTGATCTGAAGTTGTGGAGACATTACCTCATTGGTGAGTGCTTTGTGGTTTTCACCAACCATAAGAGTTTGAGGTATGTTTTCTGCCAGCTTGACATGAACATATGACAGCATCGGTGGATGGAGTTCTTACAGGAATATGACATTTAAATATCTTATACACCTAGAAAAGGGAATGTTGTAGAAGATGTGCTGAGCCTAAAGGAACGTAGTGATACGGTGCATGAATTCATTGATTCCTGGAGAGTAATTGAAAAACTTTCATCCTTAAATCTTGATATGGGAGATGTTGGGGGTAAAGGTTGTCTTTTTCTGATGATGGTACAATCACCGTTGATGCAGAATGTAGAAGAGTCCCAGTTGGGGGATCTTGAGGTGGAGGCCTATAGAGACAATGTTTTTTGTGGTGATCCCCATGATGGTTGGTCTTAGGATGAACAACACTAATTTTTGTATCATGGAATGCTTTTTGATCCTTTGATGATGCGACTTAATGTCCTCAGAGAGTTCCACATTTTACCATTAGTGGTACATCCTGGCGTGAGAAAGATGTACCGATCCTTGATGAGTCAATTTTGGTGGCCTAGGCTGATGCGTGTGGTTGTGATGTTTGTGTCTCAATGTTTAGTCTTCCAGATGGTAATGTTCAAACATCGTGTTCCCGGTGGTCTCCTACATCAACTAGAGATTCCCATGTGGAAGTGGGAGGAAATATCAATGGACTTCGTTATGGGTTTACCTCGAGCTCCGGGAGGACATGATGCTATTTAGGTGGTAGTGGATCGTTTAACACAATCGGCCCACTTTATAGAAATAATGGATTCAAGCTTAGTGGATGTTTTGTCAAGGCAGTTTCTAAAGGAGGTGGTGAGAATTCATGGGGTCCCTAGGATGATCATTTTTGTTCGAGATCCTAATTTTTCCTCTAGGGTGTGGATAGGTCTCTAACATGCTTTCGGGTCTCAAATATGCCTTAGCACTGCTTTTCATACTCAAACAGATGGTCAGAAAGAGAAAACCATCCAGAATCTGGAAGACATATTACACTCTTGTGGTCTTGGTTTTGGAGGCTCATGGATAAGGCACATAACATTGGTGGATTTCGCATACAATAACAGTTTTCACTCCATCATTGGTATCACACCATCTTAATCCTTCTATGGTCAGCCTTTCCGTTCTACGTTGTGCTGGACTAGTGTATGAGAGTCAGTAATTCTCAGACCGGAACTACTGTAGAATACAACAGAGATGGTTTAGGTGATTTGTGAGAGGATGAGGACAGCGCAATAATTTCAGAAAGCATATGTCGATCATAGAAGGGGACCAATAGAGTTTAATGTTGGGGATCATGTGTTTCTGAAGGTGACTCCCCATCATGGGAAGCAAATGTTTGGATGTGGAATTATGATTTCTCCCCAGTTTTTTGGGACTTTCGAGATGTTTTCTCGTATTTGAGGTGTGGCGTATCAAGTAGAACTTCCCCCTCAGATGAGTCGGATACATGATGTTTTCCATGTATCACAGCTCCTTCGTTATCTTCATGATGACTGTTACTTCATCGATTAGAGAGAGATCAATGTTGGTGGTGATGGAACCATTGATGAATGACTTTTGGAGATCAAAGACCGCAAGGTGAAGGTGTTGCCCGAGCATTTTATTCCGTTAGTTCATGTCATGTGGCGACATAGTGGCTTGGAGGAGAGTACCTGGGAACATGAGTCACATATATGTGCTCAGTACCTAGAGTTGTTTTATGTTTAACTCTTTTCATGTATCATTTTAGCTGATGTGGTTTTTAAACATTCAAGTTTATGAGATGGATTCATTTGTTGTTTTTTTTGACTTGCTCATTTTTGAGAGGTATCTCAAGGGGTTGTTTTCCAGACCCTGTTTCGTTCTCACTATAGGTGGGATATGGATTCTTGAGGATGAGAATGTTTGGAGAGTAATCTGATGTAATGGTCTGGAATTCTCCAGTCCATTACATTGTGAAAATATGGTGTTATAGGTGTTCTTGTAGGTTAAGGTGACTTGAGATGCATTGGGTGGAATTTAAAGTGAAACTAAAGGGAGATGGCTTTGGCATGGGAGGCAAACAGTTATTCTTAACCATGCAGCCTAACTGTGTGAGGTTGGTGTTGGAGGCAGTGGCTAATGCATGGTTTGTCTAACTGTGTGGCCTAACCATGTGGGGAGAGTTAACAAGGCAGAAGCGACCATACGATTAGCACACGGTTTGTCTATGTTTGTGATCAAACCATGCAGGCACATAAATTAGATCCTAAAATTGTGGATCTAACTTTTTGTTCCTCTAAATTGTTCGTTTCAGCCCCTATGTAGCCATAACTCTGTATTACCCTTCATTGAAGGTAGGAGAACCTCTCCCAAGCATTTGGAGGTGATCATAAGGCTTATCTTGATGAATCGAAGCCGGTTTCCTAAGGTATGTGATCGTTCTTGTTTGGTTCTTATATCCTCTTGGATATACTTCTCCTATTCTCTCGATTTCTTAGATTTGTGCCCGTTATGGGTAGATCTTCATGTTTGGATTCCAATTTTGGTGAGATTTGGTCTTGATCATTCTAGGAGAAGAGATCTAAGGCGGGTTTTTGAAGAATCAATTTGGGTTTCTTGAGTGTTCTTCGACAGTCGTGGTTTTCATCAAAAAAACATTAGATAGGGTATTCATTTCTTCTATTTCTTTTACGTGCTACTATATTATTAGCATGTTTAATCCCGCTGGATGAAAATGGAATTGACATAGTAAATACTTTGATCCAGATAATGGAATTTTATGGATCATATGTTATTTCCTCTTGTTTTTTAAGGTAGTGTGATATCAATTCCTACTTTTCATAGCTGTTGTTCTTGATGGAAATTAGTAAATAACATAAACCAGGATTAATAGATAATTGTTTGGCTAAAGATAAAGATGCATGAAAACGAATCCAGTTCATGTTGTAATATGATGTTAATAAAATTGGCGTAGTAAGCATGATTAATCTTTTTGTGATAGCTTACTAGTAAGGTTTTTTATTTTGGAACCAATGGAGCATAACCCTGTTAATTCAAGATGGTTTAAAGATTTTATTGTTTGATAATCCCTTGATGGGTTCTGAGTTACCTTCTTGATTGTTAAAGGTCCGTGATCCCAATTGATGTGATGTTTCTTTCATGGTGCTTGTGTTGTGACGTGATCTTGGATGATTGTTGTGATATGTTGGGTCATAGAGGCCTTTTGGTTGTGGCAAAAGATTATGCCTAGAGTGGCGATATGAATCGGTTTTTGCATGTGGGTGTCAGGGAGGACACCAGGGATGATGGAATGGGTTGGATTTGATTATTGGATTCTTGTGGGATCATTGATTTTTTATATGATATACGTTTCCCCACTACTCAAGGTAGATGGTCTTGCTTACACTTCTTCCGAAGGTGGAGAAGAATCATGGGGTATGCCACTTGCTTTCCATGTCTAGCTTCTCAGTGGAGTATCGGTATACACTCTTACTATAAGAAGAAAAGACTCGACTGGTAGTACATCTACTAACCGTGTTGAGCCCCTTCTGTTTATTAGCATAGAATTCCTTTCTAGAATACCTGGGAATATCGTAATGTAATTCTGTAATGAATATTTGAATAAATGGTGTTAACCCATGGTGTTGGTGTTTGCTGAAACATAATAAAGTGGTTGAAAACTGTTGAAGGATCGGTTGACATTGGGTGTGATGCTAATGAATTTTAATGTGGATTGGTTCATGGTTAATTAATTTCTAAAGAATTAATTAATGTACAATGGAATTGATAAAAAGGTAATGAAGCAATATAATAATTCTCTTTAAATGATTGTGTGCTTATAGGATACCTAGTCATAGAGGTGGAATTCCAGAGTCAGAGAGACGTTAGATGCAGTTGTGTATATAACTAGGTTATACGCATAGTGTGGTTGTGAGTTATAATATATTCTGTAATTTTTGTGTTTCTATATGCAACTCCACCCTATTAGTAAGGGAAAATAACACCCCGGGGATTCAGAGCCCTGTGGGTGGGTGTTTTCCCCAACATTCTGGTGGGAGGATGAATGGATGACTACACCCTATGGACCCACTCTCTTCTCGTGGTAGATACTTGTTCCATTAGGAACAAGGGTTAGTTTTCCCCATATATGTGTGTAGAGGGCTGTAATGGCTTGTGGTTATTCACAGACATATATTCTTGATATTTTATATAATGGACTACTACATGTGTAACTTGTATAGGCTGTGATGGATTGAGGATCCTTAGATGGTGTATGTGCTGTAATGGATTGAGGTATAATACTCGACGTATGATACATGTTATGCGAGATGTGGTGGATCTCAGAAACTACCTAGATAAAATGGTTGTGAGTATGGTGTGGTGTTTCGCTCATGTGTCTATGGGCATGCTTTGTGGTGCACAAGGTGTAGATTCTGGTGATTCGCCCAGGTGTCTGCGAGCAAGCCTTTTTGGAGAGAGATGCATAGGACATGCGAGGTTGGGGCAAAGAGGCAAACCAATGGGGAAGAAGTAGCATGGTACCCTTGATATTCTTTATTATATTCTATATGCTTGAATGTGTTACTTCATTAGAGTAGACATGGGGAATTTGGGAACATAGTATACCTGTTTCGGTGACGAGTTAGTTTCACTTGTGGTTCACTGTTAATTAGCATTCTTTCATTAACTTTGCACGAGAGGCTTCGGGGATGATCTTACTGAGTATACTGTTACACTCACCCTATGTATATAAAAACTCTTTTTCAGGTCACTTAGATCATGTAGGATATCATGATTGTTTATACTTGCATTGGGTTGCAGGAGCTATTATAGCTTATGGTTGCGGCTATTATTACTTTCTTTTGGGTACTTGTAGTTTTTTCCCTTTTGTTGTAGTAATTTTGCATGACATTCCATTTGTGCAGTTCGTTTTCATTTATATTTCCAGTTCTGTTTTGGATTTGATTGGTGTCTATCTTATCTCTCTCTAGCACATGTGTTCTCTTAGACGGTAATGCCTCCCATTTGTGTGTTACTATACCCCTGGTGCTAGTCGCCATCCCGGGGTCCACTGGAGGCAGGACTCGGGGTTCATTATCTCCCTTCTCACACTGTCGGCCCAGGAGGGAAATACTTTGTTGGGAGTGGGTCATGACAGGAGAGATGAGGCTACAAATGATTATCAAATTGGTTTTTCCCCTACACATGCATCAGTGGGTAGTTGGTGATCAATTTCCTATCATGACAGATTTGGTCCTTCAATGCAGGGAATTCAAACATTAGTTATCGATGAAGTAATTTGATGTCTAGTTCCCCAATGCCATTCCATATTCCCTGGATGGTTAGATGGATCCACACAGACAATGTTGCAGAACGGGACGTCCAACATTTCACAACCCCAATATCTAGCGAGTATCATGCCAAGATCACTATTTTCATAGTAGGTCCTGGTGTCAGATAGTTGGATATGGTGACATTTATATCCTTTGTTGTCTCTAATGCAATTAATCTCCACACTGAGGGGAAAAATTTAATGTTGGGTTCACCATTTCTATTTTCGAGGCTTTCACTGGGGTGCACATCTATGCCTCATGGATAAGCTGATTTATTCCCCACATTCCCACATTCTAAAGGAAGTCACCATCCATATTTTATTTAGAGGAGTTTTCTCCTTGATATAAATGGGATTATGTGATGTGGGTTCCTCTATTTTTATATTCCAACAGAAAACTCATCACCTAGTCTGTGTCTCCATTAAATATTATGATTTTGTTTGTGAAACTATTCTCAGTTCCATTTATTTGTGGACAATGATTAATTAAAATACATTTTTCAGGACATTCGAAGTGTTGACATTAGGGAAGCATCCTTTCGATAGGGAACAGTCACGTTGGAAATCATGGGCAGGTTTGTACACTGACACATTGATGTGTCTGGATTTCTTCTCATTATGAATGGGATCCTCGATGGCGTTGATGTTAGAGGAATCCCACATCGAGTGTGGGAAATTAAATTCCATAGGAATGTCTCTAGGGATTTTCCTAATATCTGATTATTTAACATAGGGTATGACATGAGATTAATTTCTATTGAAGATATATCAAACTGATGCAAACTCTAATTGAAGTGGATCAGATGGGCGCAACTATAGGAAGGAGCACCTGAGAGTCCTACAAGATTGGCAGATAAAAAATTCCAATGAAGATGGATCTGAGGATGATTGGGTCCCTATAAAGGGGATTTCGTGGTTTTCCATTAGTTAGGATTAAACCATAGGGAGGATTCCAACATACCCAATCCTGAGGGGCTGGGGTCAAATTCATGTAGTACAAAGGGGTGGTGAATATATGTGTTCACTAAGGATAGTGACCTGAAGACAAGCTAGTGCTTACCTAAGGTAAGCGGTAGAGGTACTGCTAAGAGAAGTGAGGGGGTGGATTACATGATCTTATTGGGATGTGGCAGCTCAGGTAAAACCAAGATTAATGAATAATAAGTTAGGAATTTTTATGTAGTATGATATGTAACCACCGTAAAGTCAATGGTGATGTTGGGCTTGAACCTCTTAGTGACTTCCTACATATCCCTATAGTTGGGAATCAAATTCCATATATTTTAGTGGTGTGATGGTGTACCTAATTAGGTAGCTTATGTGAATGGATGCATGAATGGGATGTAGAGGATGTAGAACCGCTTCTATGGGTATTGGTCCCCCCCTCCCCCAGCATAGAGGCTCAAGGCAGGGACCCAAAAGAGTCATGGGTTGTGGGCTTGAACCTCCGAGAGGTGTCCTACATTTTCATGTGGCATGGAATCAATGTCCACGTTGTTTAGGATGGGGCATGAAGTTGGGGAGCATGAAGAAAACAATGAACAGATGTTATGTTGGGGGATTACACATGTTTAGCAGCCAGAGAGTGAGTCTGACTCCCAGGGGGCGGACCAAGATGTGGGTCCCAATGAATGGGGATTCAACAAATTACCATTTTTGGGGTTTAAAATGGCTTATCACTAGTTGGGATTTACAGTGGCTTACTATTTATTTGGGTTTCCAATGTATTACCACTGTTAGGGGTTTACAAAGGTGTAACACTAGTTTGGGTTTACGACGGCTTTCCGGGGGTTGGTGTTGGATGTAACACCCCAGGATTTCAGAGTGTGTTATTTCTTAAAAATAATTCAATAACATGCACTACACGCAACACCGAGTTCAATCACACAATTAAAAGAGGTCATGAATAGTATTAACTACATTTTGAACTTTATATAATCCTTATAATTTTAGAATCCCTATTATGAGTTTCTTAGTCATAATGCAAGAACAGATTCATTTTCAGTATTTCACTTTTATCAACTTCTAATAGTGAAACATTTTTAAATATAATATTTTAAACTTTTTGACTAAATGGGGACATCAAAAATTTAAAATGAAACACCCCAAGCTTCCACGGTACGTTTCCCTTCGAATAATGCGATAGCGTGTGTTGTACGCAACCTCGAGTTTTAACACACACCACAACCGATCAAACTAGCCGTTATGAATAGTAATACCTACTTTTTGAAATTATATATATTTTATATTTGAAAATGGACTTCATTTTTGGATTCGGAATATCGAATTTCTCCTAAGGTGAAATTTTGGTACATTTCGGATAACTTTCATATTTTGATGAATAGTGAAAATTACTAAATTTTAATTAAAAACAACTTTTTTAATCAAAATAATTAATAGTGATAAATTATGAATTTTAGTGGTTTTAAAGTATATTTAGAATATATTTTTACCATTTAATATAATGTTGGTCATTGGACATAATTTTACAATTAAACCGAACATAAACAAGTGTCAATCTTTTGATAGTTATTATCTCTTAAAAACACGCTTTTTGTTTTGACAGCGGGAAATAATTTTAAATTAATTTCTGCCACTTCTGTGTTTTGAATTTAGGAAAATGGATTCCATATTTGGAATCAGGATGTTCAAATTGTGTAAATAGGTAACTTTTATTTTTAGACATTTGGAATAATTACTGCGGTAAATATTTTATTTACCATGGTTAAGGGTAAATCCGGTAAATAAGGGTTAAAAAATAATATTATAATAATACAAAATTACCCTAAAACGTGTCCTAACCTTATTGGTGGAAACATACCCGACCATGAGCATCCTTGGGTCAATTTGGGGACCCCTTGGAGCCACTTCTATGTGGTAGGGACACTTTATATTAATAAAGTTAAAATAAAAATAAAAATGGCTTAATCTTACATCTTTTAGAAGAACAATTTTTACATAGGGTTATACATGTTGGATTTTTGATTATAAATATTAATTAGAAAGCTAAAAATATTTCCTACATAATGATAGTTTATTTATAATTTTTAGACATCATATAATTGAAATTATTAATGACACAATAATGATGCAATGTTTACCTCATTAATAAATCATTTAAATAAATAAGATTATAATGATTAAAATATTATCTAAAACCTGTACAATTCTTATTTGTTGATGTTATTTAGAATATGAGTCATCTTATCTTCGACCTCAATGATTTTTGGACCATTATAAACCGAATATAATTATATTATAAAGTAATACTTTCACTCTTTCCTAAAGAGCCCCTCTTCTCCCTTATAAAAGGAGACCACTTCTACTCATTCCTCACACCTCTCAAGCCACTTGGCTCGTCCCAACTCTGCCCAACTAAACTCCCCACATCCATCTTTTCCTCCTTGAAGCTTCCCCTTAGGCAGAAAGCATTTCAAGAAGTCCTTTGGTTCCAACCAAAGTGAGTTACCTAAATTAAAGGTAACAATTTCTCTTAAATTATTTTCATTTATTTTGCTTCTCCAACCCCCAAACTCTTCTTATTTCCTTTCTTTTGTAACAACACCAGTATCCTAAATATACTAGGATGTTGTTATAAGAAGTATTCAAACTACACATACACACAACTCCATCTAATGGATGATGAACATAATGTTTCTGTGGATGGCAAACTAACGCCTCACGAAACGATGATTGTTCAAATACATCTTACCGCCTCTCATGGTGGCCATTATGATGGAACTGTAATTAAATATTATATTAATGATATATATTTTATATATAAGCTTCTGTAATTCCATTTTATTTCATACCATTATTCGTTCCATGTTGTATATACATACGATAATTTCATTTGAGGAAGTGCGGACTACCGCCCCCTTAAAATGATATGACTCGTTCATACCACACATGGAACGTATAAAGGATGGTGTTAATGAACTTAAGTAACATGTATAAAATATTATATTATACTGGAATAGTAATATAGCTATGTATCATTTGTATTCGATTCTTTTAAAATAAAAATTAAATGGAAGTAGCGTTCGTGCGGACGTACGGACTACCGTCTCCACGAACGCGATGAGATTCATTTTCCATCGTATCCATTCAAGTATAATTATCATTTGATGATTTAAAAATGATGTTTAAGGACTTGATACCATTCTGGATTTGAATAATATACAACTTATCCTTTACAAACATGTCTTACGTAACAAAACATACAAAAGCAAACAAGTAAGTTCACACCCGAAACAGCGATAATACTAAGATATTATTATCAAATCAATATTAAAAGATCATATATGATATCATATTAATGTATATGATTCTTGTATAATTTAATAACAATTATTTCACCATTATACAGGAGGTTAACCTACCCCAACCAAGGAAAAGTACAAGGTAAGTGTTTATTTCACAATCTCTTCATTATCTGAGGTTGTTTATACGTAATAATCTACTGGGATATCTTTATCATCCACATCCATGTTTCTTAAAAATGTATTTCAAAACATTTTTACTATTTACAAGAATATGGGTTAAAGTCATTTATACCCTTGTTTGACTTTTTATAAGAGGTTTATAAAGGAATCTTTCCGTCGTTTTCAAAACAAGGTCCTTTTTAACCTTTTCGACAGAATTGAGGTAAGAATGTTTTTTTAACTTATACGGCGGGTGCGGTTATTTTACGACGTTATAAAATCTTCAAAGATTTCCTTACAAGCTTATAAGAATATTTTCAAAGAAAATGTTTTATTTTATATGGATCTTAAATGATTTCAAAATAAAAGGAGATATTTCTTTTAAAAGAATTTTGATTTCATCTATGTCAACATCCTTTGATGGATTTTAAGATTATTTGAAGTTGATTTATTATGATACAAAACTTCTATATTGTATTTAAGGTTTTGTGATATGTTTGACTGTGGATATGCTATTTTTATACCATTCATATTTTATGGTGAAAGTATTGACATTTCGTATTCTAGTTTTAATACGAATGTTTATGTTATGTTTAATCCTTTTCATATGGGAATGCATTGGACTTAATATGTGACGGGTGGAGCCCGCTATAGCTCCTCGATGCATCGGTAGGTCTCATGAGACAAACTAGTGTCTTGGCACAAGGCCTTGACAAAATCTTATTTGTAGTCTTGGCACGAGGCCTTGGCTATGTGGTTATGATAGTCTGGCATTATGCATTCCAACATTATGAAAGTGGTTATTTATTTTTGAATGTGATTATTCGATTAGTAGAATATCCATGTGAATAAGTAAATGAATTATTTCATTTTATTTATTCCATACCATGTTGAAAGTTAGTATTTAAAAGGATTTTGTTTTAGTTATACATTGCCTTAAATGTTTATTCTTATTTATGAAAGTTTCCGCTATATTGTTATCCTTACTGGGCATTTTAGCTCACCCCTTTTCTATGTTTTATTTTTCCCAGGATGTGAAGAAGTAAGTTATGAATGACCTGCAGGGATTTTATGAGGGGTTAATAGTGAGGATTGTGGAAACATTATGTTGTTGTAGTAGTTTTTCATTTTATAATGTAATGTAAAACTTATGAATATATCTAGTGTTTCCAAGGCTACTAAACCAATCGGTCTTTCGAGATTTGATCTTTCTTGTGATCATGCCAATGTTACGAAGTAATGCACCGACTCTGGGTAAATGGGGTCGGGGCGTTACAGTTGGTATCAGAGGAAGTTTAGTACAAACCTTGGAAACTAGATTTAGATAATCTCTGATTAGAGCACGTAGACCTAAGAAGGACTTTGAGGATTAGTATAGAAGAACTTCCTAGAATTTTGGTATCGTAGAGATTTTGTGAGTTTTCCGAGCAATACATCCCTGTCTGGATACGAGTAGGTAGAGGCGGCTCTGGCACAGATGTACCTAGGGGTAAAACCCGAAAACACCGCTTTGAGCTAGACTCGAACGGGAACTGGTGCACGACAACGGGCCTTGCTGCACTCTTGGTTACGACACTCCCGGGGGATATGCTTAGGATAACTCTCATTTTCATTACAAATCATTTTGAAGGGATTATGAGTATATACTTCTCAAAGAAAACATTCTTACGATTATGGATTATATCCATAAATAGTTCAATTTATGTTAAGTGTTTTATAAGTATGGGATTATGTGTTTTGATTCAAAAACTGATCTAGTTTATGCCATGGTATAGAAATGGCGCCCAGTAGAAGGAATGAGAACTCCAGAAATACACATGATTCAAAGAGAAGGATGGATCATATCTTTCATGGTCTTAAGCTAGAATTTATAAGAGAAATAGTCTCCCATGTATTATCATCATATGAAGAAATAATATCATGTATTGATAACATAAGTAAAGAGTTTACTGAGTCCTATGGCTTTGAAGGGAAGCAAGAGAAGAAAAGGATGGAAGAGAGAAATATGGATAAAGGGAAGAGGGAAAAGTAGAATTTTCCCATATGTGGTAACTGTGGAAAGAAACACCCTGGAACTTTCCTGAAAGAAATGGGAGTTTGTTATAAGTGTGGAGGAAAAGGGCACAAAGTACATGACTACAAGGGTAAGAAAATGGTTTCAAATGTACAATGCTTCATTTGAAAGGAGTTTGGACACTACACGAACCTATGCCCCAGTCATCAGACTATGCCGGAAATGATGCTATTGGATAATAATCAAGTTATGATACTACCACAGATGAAGAGGAATGATTAGAGTTCTTATGTTGATTATATCAATTGAGTGTTGTATCAACAATGTACTTGTTATAATAATTATGGAGTATATAAGGATTGTACTGCAGTACTATTTCATTAAGGACTTGAGATGGTGTGGAACAAAGAAAAGTGACTCAGTAGCAAGTTAAATGATTGGAAAATATATGGTTGAGAGAAAGATAAACCATAATATGGTTCAGATACCGAGGTGGTGATTTTAGAATAATACATGATTGATTTGGATAAATTATATTGGATATTATTGACTACCATGAAGCTGATTAATGATTTGTATATTCCATCATTGTTGGGGTTTAAAACATTTTTGGATTAATGAAGTATATCCAGCATTCTATATGGAATAAGGGAGCATGAATGTAATTAATAAGGAATATGGTAATACATGATGAAGGTATTCATATTCTATTACGGGGTAAAAAGGATCTATATTATGTTTACCTTCCTTATAAATGTTGGACTGTGAATTTAGACAGAAGTATTTTGGATAGTTCTAGTTTGGATTATTTTGGATTGCCATAAAAGAACAACCCGGAGGTCGGGCGGCAATCTGTCGCGTCCGGCAAGGCTGCGAGACTTGAACCCGCAACCGAAGGGAGACAAGGGTGTATCACCTACCAATGTCCCACGAGATTTCCTGAATTAAATAATGTAGTTTTTTTAAAATATCTGGTAGATGAATTATAAATTCATTTATTTTGGAACCCTGTACGAATAGTATAAATAGAAAAAAAAAATTACGTTCTAGAGTGAAAGATGAGTTTGTGGTAGAAATTTATTAATGGGTAAAATTCTAATTATAAAGTAAGTATATCTCCTTATTATCTTAGCCAATCTCATAAATAAATTCCTCAACATTAATAATAGAAACTTAGAACAAAAATGTTGTCCTAGATGGTACCTTAAATCATCACAAATTTATGGCTTTGGGATTGTTTGCCTTTTCATAGCCATGTTCTCTACCACTCTCCATCAGATAATTGATGGTTATATTTCTCTTCCATATCCATATTTTCCTACATGGAACCCTAGTATGTGTTATTTTCGGTAATCTTCATACTTTCCACTCTTTATTTTAAATAGAGGCCTCATTAATTCATTTTTCGATGTGGGATTTCAACTAAGATATTTTGAAATGTCAAAAATGTGTTGTCCCAATACCCTATATTTTGTTGAACCGATGGTACTTCAAATCATCATAGATTGATGAGTTTAAGGACCTCAATTTTATACATGTTTGTGATTGTTGACCTTAATCACTACCTATAAATATTTACGTTTTTCCTCCAATTATATGTCTCTAATTGCCACCAATGTTCTCCTAATCGAGATCATAATTTGGTGGTGACCCTTTCATTTCTCTTTTCCTCATATTAAGACTAAATTTTAGTAACCCAATTTCCGATGTGGGTTTTCCCACAAATATATTTTCTACTTTCAACCTTTTATTTTCGAAGAACAATTTCAAATTGCGAGGACGCAATTTATTGAAGGAGGGGAGAATGTAACACCCCTGGATTTCAGAGTGTGTTATTTCTTAAAAATAATTCAATAACTTGCACTACACGCAACACCGAGTTCAATCAAACCATTAAAAGAGGTCATGAATAGTATTAACTACATTTTGAACTTTATATAATCCTTATAATTTTAGAATCCCTATTATGAGTTTCTTAGTCATAATGCAAGAACAGATTCATTTTCAGTATTTCACTTTTATCAACTTCTAATAGTGAAACCTTTTTAAATGCAATATTTTAAACTTTTTGACTAAATGGGGACATCAAAAATTTAAAATGAAACACCCCAAGCTTCCACGGTACGTTTCCCTTCGAATAATGCGATAGCGTGTGTTGTACGCAACCCCGAGTTTTAACACACACCACAACCGATCAAACTAGCCGTTATGAATAGTAATACCTACTTTTTGAAATTATATATATTTTATATTTGAAAATGGACTTCATTTTTGGATTCGGAATATCGAATTTATCCTAAGGTGAAATTTTGGTACATTTCGGATAACTTTCATATTTTGATGAATAGTGAAAATTACTAAATTTTAATTAAAAACAACTTTTTTAATCAAAATAATTAATAGTGATAAATTATGAATTTTAGTGGTTTTAAAGTATATTTAGAATATATTTTTACCATTTAATATAATGTTGGTCATTGGACATAATTTTACAATTAAACCGAACATAAACATGTGTCAATCTTTTGATAGTTATTATCTCTTAAAAACACGCTTTTTGTTTTGACAGCGGGAATTAATTTTAAATTAATTTCTGCCACTTCTGTATTTTGAATTTAGGAAAATGGATTCCATATTTGGAATTAGGATGTTCAAATTGTGTAAATAGGTAACTTTTATTTTTAGACATTTTGAATAATTACTGCGGTAAATATTTTATTTACCATGGTTAAGGGTAAATCCGGTAAATAAGGGTTAAAAAATAATATTATAATAATACAAAATTAACCTAAAACGTGTCCTAACCTTATTGGTGGACACATACCCGACCATTAGCATCCTTGGGTCAATTTGGGGACCCCTTGGAGCCACTTGTATGTGGTAGGGACACTTTATATTAATAAAGTTAAAATAAAAATAAAAATGGCATAAGCTTACATCTTTTAGAAGAACAATTTTTACATAGGGTTATACATGTTGGATTTTCGATTATAAATATTCATTAGAAATCTAAAAAGATTTGCTACATAATGATATTTTATTTATAATTTGTAGACATCAAATAATTGAAATTATTAATGACACAATAATGATGCAATGTTTACCTCATTAATAAATCATTTAAATAAATAAGATTATAATGACTAAAATATTATCTAAAACCTGTCCAATTCTGATTGGTTGATGTTAGTTAGAATATGAGTCATCGTATCTTCGACCTCAATGATTTTTGGACCATTATAAACCGATTATAATTATATTATAAAGTAATACTTTCACTCTTTCCTAAAGAGCCCCTCTTCTCCCTTATAAATTGAGACCGCTTCTACTCATTCCTCACACCTCTCAAGCCACTTGGCTCGTCCAAACTCTGCCCAACTAAACTACCCACATCCCTCTCCTCCTCCTTGAAGCTTACCCTTAGGCAGAAAGCATTTCAAGAAGTCCTTTGGTTCCAACCAAAGTGAGTTACCTAAATTAAAGGTAACGATTTCTCTTAAATTATTTTCATTTATTTTGCTTCTCCAACCCCCAAACTCTTCTTATTTCCTTTCTTTTGTAACAACACCAGTATCCTCAATATACTAGGATGTTGTTATAAGAAGTATTCAAACTACACATACACACAACTCCATCTAATGGATGATGAACATAATGTTTCTGTGGATGACAAACTAACGCCTCACGAGACGATGATTGTTCAAATACATCTTACCGCCTCTCATGGTGGCCATTATGATGGAACTGTAATTAAATATTATATTAATGATATATATTTTATATATAATCTTCTGTAATTCCATTTTATTTCATACCATTATTCGTTCCATGTTGTATATACATACGATAATTTCATTTGAGGAAGTGCGGACTACCGCCCCCTTAAAATGATATGACTCGTTCATACCACACATGTAACGTATAAAGGATGGTGTTAATGAACTTAAGTAACATGTATAAAATATTATATTATACTGGAATAGTTATATACCTATGTATCATTTGTATTCGATTCTTTTAAAATAAAAATTAAATGGAAGTAGCGTTCGTGCGTACGTACGGACTACCGTCTCCACGAACGCGATGAGATTCATTTTACATCGTATCCATTCAAGTATAATTATCATTTGATGATTTAAAAATGATGTTTAAGGACATGATACTATTCTGTATTTTAATAATATACAACTTATCCTTTACAAACATGTCTTACGTAACAAAACATACAAAAGCAAACAAATAAGTTCACACCCGAAACAGCGATAATACTAAGATATTATTATCAAATCAATATTAAAAGATCATATATGATATCATATTAATGTATATGATTCTTGTATAATTTAATAACAATTATTTCACCATTATACAGGAGGTTAACCTACCCCAACAAAGGAAAAGTACAAGGTAAGGGTTTATTTCACAATCTCTTCATTATCCGAGGTTGTTTATACGTAATAATCTACTGGGATATCTTTATCATCCACATCCATGTTTCTTAAAAATGTATTTCAAAACATTTTTACTATTTACAAGAATATGGGTTAAATTCATTTATACCCTTGTTTTACTTTTTATAAGAGGTTTATAAAGGAATCTTTCCGTCGTTTTCAAAACAAGGTCCTTTTTAACCTTTTCGACAGAATTGAGGTAAGAATGTTTTTTTTAACTTATACGGCGGGTGCAGTTATTTTACGACGTTATAAAATCTTCAAAGCTTTCCTTACAAGATTATAAGAACATTTTCAAAGAAAATGTTTTATTTTATATGGATCTTAAATGATTTCAAAATAAAAGGAGATATTTCTTTTAAAAGAATTTTGATTTCATCTATGTCAACATCCTTTGATAGATTTTAAGATTATTTGAAGTTGATTTATTATGATACAAAACTTCTATATTGTATTGAAGGTTTTGTGATATGTTTGACTGTGTATGTGCTATTTGTATACCATTCATAGTTTATGGTGAAAGTATTGACATTTCGTATGCTAGTTTTAATACGAATGTTTGTGTTATGTTTAAACCTTTTCATATGGGAATGCATTGGACTTAATATGTGATGGGTGGAGCCCGCTATAGCTCCTCGATGCATCGGTAGGTCTCATGAGACAAACTAGTGTCTTGGCACAAGGCCTTGACAAAATCTTATTTGTAGTCTTGGCACGAGGCCTTGGCTATGTGGTTATGATAGTCTGGCATTATGCATTCCAACATTATGAAAGTGGTTATTGATTTTTGAATGTGATTATTCGATTAGTAGAATATCCATGTGAATAAGTAAATGGCATTATTTCATTTTATTTATGCCATACCATGTTGAAAGTTAGTATTTAAAAGGCTTTTGTTTTAGTTATACATTGCCTTAAATGTTTATTCTTATTTATGAAAGTTTCCGCTATATTGTTATCCTTACTGGGCATTTGAGCTCACCCCTTTTCTATGTTTTATTTTTCCCAGGATGTGAAGAAGTAAGTTATGAATGACCTGCAGGGATTTTATGAGGGGTTAATAGTGTGGATTGTGGAAACATTATGTTGTTGTAGTAGTTTTTCATTTTATAATGTAATGTAAAACTTATGAATATATCTAGTGTTTCCAAGGCTACTAAACCAATCGGTCTTTCGAGATTTGATCTTTCTTGTGATCATGCCAATGTTACGATGTAATGCACCGACTCTGGGTAAATGGGGTCGGGGCGTTACATTGGACCTCTAGAAGACTTCTTATATACCCTTTCTAGGAGACAGGTATCGAACCGTATGTAGTTCGAATACATAATGCTTAAGATAGTTTGGAAAAAATATGTTTAAATTTTAATGTTATGATGGAAAAGGGTGAACTGATGTGGAGTGGTCAGAGGAAGTAGGTGTTGGGGTTGAACCGTAGAGAGGATTGCTACGTAACACTTTTAGGGGACACAGATGAAAGTCCATGTAGATCGGTATAGTGTATATTGTTTAACGTTATGTATGATAATTTTTAACCTATGTGAATTGGTTAGGACATATAGATTATTTTCTTGAACCTCATTGATGATTCTTACATACCATATCTAGGGGATGTGTATCAAAGTCCATGTAGGTCGGTGGGGGATTTGGACATACATGCTTAGACAGACCAGGAAGGATACCATGATCAATGATTAATCATTGACCACATGATTCAGGCACAGTGTGAGAACCTAAAGACATCAAAGACTAGGTTATGACATAATCAAATGTACATATGCGGGTAATGAAGTTGTTCATACAAGCGGTTAGTGTCCCAAAGTGTAAACATGTTCTTACGATTGGTTATCCTCTTTGAGAGAATAAGATTGGGACATAAATCAAGATGGATTCCTGAGGGAGGCAGAGCCAAGAGGGAGAGGGATGAGGTTATGATGTTCCATGTGCCATTCTATCTTATAGTATAGGGAACTGAAGTAGAAATGAAGAGCATAGATGCTACATCCCACACGAATGGTTAGGGGCTTACACAAATATGATTTTCGTTACCTATAGATATATGCCACTCAAGCAAAGATGATCCCATTCCATGTAAGTAATGTTCTCACTCTGGTAAAGATGATTGGGCGTGGAGAATGTTTGATATAGGGCACCCCATTTATATTGCCCTGGGAGAGTGAAGGGTTTAATGTCATGTGTTGAGGAAAATGTTTTTGGGTAGTATTTCATGATACGACTCAGATGATGTGGGATCACTATGAACCACTAGGAATTAAATAATCGGAACACATTAACCCTTGGTGTAGGTAAGGAACCAATAATGCCATGGTGAGATAGTGTTTTGAAGTGATCCATTAAAGGGATCACGTTTGCGTGTCTATATGAAGAATCAATATCCATTAGAGTTCATTTTTTATGAATCCGGATGATATTCCACATGACATGAAGCACCACCCAAGGGGCCTAGATATCACATCGCATGAGCATAGAGGGCCATAAAATAAAGGGTTGTGTAAAGCGTTTGACTGTGGAAAGTGGTGCTTCATGAAGAGGAGGGGCATCGTAATGGGGGTACGCTTCACAAAAAGGAATGACCTTGTGATGGGGAAGTTCATTAAATAAATGAAGTGTTGTGAGAGGATAGAGGGATTATCAAAGGTGGAAGTCGTCAAGATGGTAAACAACATCACAAATAGTCAGTATCAATGGAGGGAATATATCCTTAGTGAATACCTATTTCATTGGATTGATTTTCATGAAGGTTATACACTTTGTGAAACCTTAATAATCCATAAGGGGCCCCTTACTTTTTGAAGGTAATAGGACTTCACGAAGGAAAACCCCACCATGGCGGAGGCTGGAAAGAATGTATAGGGGTATGGCTTATAGAGGCCTATTACCTTTGGCGATCCTGTAGAAATTTTCATGAAGGTCATTACGAAATGAGAGAATCGAATTGGATAGGTCAATGAAAAAATTGTATGGAAAATATGGAGAGAATTATATTAAAATGAAACCATAGTTATTGGAGTTAGAAAATGTCCCATAGAGACTAGTGATGTTGTAGAGAGGAACCACTGTAACACCCCCAGATTTTATGAGAAGTATTCTATTTAATTTATCTGATGTCTTGTGTAGTATGCTACACCAACATTAGCTTGTACTATACGCAACATCGTATTAGCTTGTAGTATACGAAACACTATTCTGGGATCGTGTTACACACAATTTCAAGTTCGTTTGATAGTAGTTATTCTACGCAATAATGAGTGTATATATATATATATATATTAAATTTATAAATGAAATATAGTTGGATTCTGTTATACATAATAACAATTGATTCTTGCAATACACATAACCCTGACTTGTCTTACATTACACGCAATCACGACCTTCCACGATAGCGTGTGTTGTACGCAATATTGAGATTCACTAAACAATGATATGCTATTAAAATATAATATAAACTAGCCGTTATTAATAGTTTTTCCCACTTTTTTAAATTTTATAATTTTTTTCTTTCAAAATGGAATTCATTTTTGGATTCGGTATATCAAAATTATCCTAGGGTGAACTTTTTGTATTTTTATGAAAACATTCAATTTTTTATGAATAGTAAAAACATTCTATTACTATTTAAAAACCAACTTTTTATTTAAATAATTATTTATTTTATTAAAATTTATTTGAGGTCATAATTGATACCTAATACCTATAAAAGTTCAATTTAATTCATTAGAATAATTTTATAATAATTTTAGATATATAAAATTTTTTATTGAACTTTTCACCGTCTTTTACCTACCTCATAGGAGAATTTTCATGTTTACATAAAACATAATTTTACCATTTCTGTGAGTGGAATTTCAAAAATCCGAGAGACACATTTAATATTAGGGAGTAAAATGTGGTTCAAAAAGGTAAAAATAATTTTCGGTGAATAGTAACTTTTTTACTTTTATTTACCACGGTTAAAAGTAATTACTGTAATTATGGGAAAAAATTGTATTATTATTACCCTAACACATGTTCTAATTATATTGGCTAAGTTTAATTCGACCCAAAAAACCTTATAAATATAATATTATCATTTAGGTCTGTTTGGATTAGATTAGGACATTTATTATTATTTTATTTAAAAAAGAGTTAAAATAGGTAAAATCAATGTTTAATAACTAAAAAAATTTTAATAAAGGGTTATACATAAGATAAATTTGACTATAAAGATTCATTATAATGATAAAATTATTTCCTACTTAATGGTTTTTTATTTATAAATTTTAGACTTTAAATAATTTATGTTATTTTTGACACACTGATGATACAGTAATTACCAAAATAATGAAATATTAAAATAATTGATATTATAAATACCCAAATAAATGTAATTTGAGACTTTTTATGAATTAAATTAATTTTATAGGTTAATATGACATGTTTTTATTTATTTAATGTATTTTTTCGAATTAATCACGCTGTTATGAGTTTCAAAAAAATCAATTAAGAAATAGTGTCAAAATTGACATAAAATAGTTTTTAAAACAATAATTATATTATTAATGGTTATTATATTCCTAAAAACCTAAGGATATGCCAAATGACTTAGATAAGGTTATATATATTAATAATGAACCACTATGGGTATGTTTGGCTGGTTATAGTAAGTTTACTAACAATATAGTGTAAGAAAACAAGAAGACACCATAAAAGTTAAATTATTTAACTTAGAGTTAAATCTAAAAGATAAGGTTAAAATAGTAACATAAACTTGTCTAAAACATATTATTTGAGATTATTTCGACCTAGCCCCACTTTAGGTTCAAAATAAATCAATTTGGACCTATTATAAACTGAATATGACTTTATTATAAAATAATATTTTAAGTTCTCCCAAAGGTGCCCCTCTCCTCCCTTATAAAAAGGGGACCCCTTCCCTCTTGTATTAACACCATTTTGAGCCTTGATGCTCTTATATCCCTAGAAAATTTATCTTTTCAACCTCTATAGTTATATCATAGAGTTTTGGTCTTCGCCAAAGACCAACTCTAGTTCCCTAAGAATAAGTTTAAAGGAGGTGCATCGAAGAAGAGGTAATCTCTTCTAACGATTATTTCAAGTTTCTTTCTTCTTCAAATTCTTCTTATTGAGTTGTTTAATTATAAAGTAATAACATGAGTATTACATATATACTTATATGTTATTATAAATATGAAACAACCCCATTTCACCTTCTATCCATCCTACGGAAAATTAAATCACCGCGCGTGCATACATACAGAATACCATCTCCACGCCGTGGTGTAATATGGTTTTCCACCACCACCTTACTTGGATGGGATTAATTGTGTAAAGAATAACTATATATGGTTATTATAAAATCATACTGATTCTATTATGTTATATCATCCACTCCAATTCCTTTCAATAAATATGGGAACAATATCATCGCTCGTGCCTACGTACGGATTACCGTCTCCACGACGCGATGAGATTCATTTCCCATGTTAGCAATTCAAGAATGATTATAAAGTATATATAATAAGTAATCATGAAATATATTACCTAATAATGCTACTGGATTTATGTATATATATGTATGTCATCCACTTAATTCCATTCATGTCAATAAGGAATGGAAAACAGTGTTCATGCATGTGTACGTCCTACCGTCTCCATGAACGGTGTATTTCATTTCATTCATCTATCTAATATATATATTTATATATATATATATATACTGAATATATATGATATATAAATCATGATTTAAATTATGGATGTAATTAAATCATGATACAAGTAATAATAATATCATGAACAACAAATCAAAACACGTACGATAAATGAAACATTTTTACCCAAAATGCTTCTTTAACATGGAATTTATAAAAGAACAGGTATTATAAAGTCATAATTTAACCATATATGATATCATAAAAATTAATATTTTTCTGTAAAAAGTCAATAACATTATTTTAATTATTATATAGGAGGTTCGGATACATACGAAGTATATAAGACATATGGTAAGGGATAATTATTCCAATCTCATTCTTATCCAAGATTGTTTATTCGTAAGTATTTACTGGGGTTATGTTTGTCATCCATGTCCATATGTTCTCAAAATGTATTCATAAAATGTTTAATTTTCCACCATGTATGTTTAAAGTCTTTTTAATTTTTTTTTTACATTTACGACATCGTATGGAATGAATCTTTCTTTTGTTTACCATACGAGGTTATTTTTGACTTTTCCGACAAAAGTACGAGGAGCATGTTTTTTTAACATATATGTCGTGAAAAGATTTTTTTTACGTGTTTATAAATCCTTATTTTTATGAAGCTTAATCTACAAGATTTCATGATTGTTTTCAACAAAAATCATTTCCTTTAAAATTGAATGGAATTTTGTGAAAAGAATATGATTTTGAAGAAGAAAGGATATTTTCCTCAAGAATTTATTCCAAGTGTTTTATCAAAATTATTTTCCATCTAAGATAATATAGGGTTCTGTTTCTATCCATATATTTACATTAATTTGATTATGTTACTACGGAATTAATTTTATGATGTCCTTTTATCTTATAAGGATTATGTTATGATGGAATGATTTTTAGGAATCCCATTGTAATTACATGGGTTTTTCTATAATGTATGCTTTATGATTTTGTGGCACACATAAGAATGTTTTCATTATGAGATGGGTGGGACCTATATGTCCCTCCAATGCATTGGGTGAATATTTGTATCTCATGAGATAGACATGGCTATAATGGTATGTTAATCCGGTTAAGTAATACAGGACTGGAATAAGGAGTGAACTCGATTCAGAAAGGGACTTTGTCGACTAAGATGGTCTTGGAATCAATGTCATGGATACTATGGAAATCATATCATGTGCTTAATTTTTTTCCACAATTAAAAGTTTTATTTCTAGGTTATTTTATCATGATTGATGTTCCATTATGATATATGCCATACATACTTCCATCTTTTATTTCATTGATCATGATTTTGATGTTTAAATTTTATGTTCATGTTTTGAAGTTCAAATGTATATGGTTTCTTTTATTTCCTCCATGTGTTCCCTTACTGAGAACATGAGCTCACCAATTATATGTTTTTTCCCCAGGATATAAAGAAAGGTTTTAGGTAAGAAAACAAAAGTGTAAGATCTATATGAGAGATGTTGAAGATCTTTCATTGGGATTAGAAGATTATATTCCGAGTTTCCAAATTCACTAAAATATTATGGTCCTTGTGAGTTTTTTTTGTTATGTATTATGTATTCTGCAAAAGTAATGAAATGTCCACGTACGTCAAGCTTTGGGTCTCTACAGTTGATATCAGAGGTTCATTTTAGTAAACCTTTGGATACAAGGATTTGAGATCTATAGTGAGATCCCTAGAGATATTTCTAAGGTTTGTCTAGGGATGTCCCCAAGGTTAAGAATAAGTATAGGTTATAGTCCTAGAATTATGGTAATGATATTAGAATCAAACCTAAGATGTTAGATATTTAAGTTAATCTCCCTTGATTATGATTTTGGCCTCTCAAAATATTCTTATAGGGTTTTATAAAATGGCTGGAAATAGGAAGATTCACGATAATGGAAGATATTATGGACAATGGAATGATATTCTTCATGAGCAACCAAATGAAATTGGATCTGGAAGTCCACATATCGTTATTATGCCTATTTAGAAATCTCATTATATGATCAAAAATCTCAACTTTGGTAATTTTCCCGAGTCAGCTAATAAGAGAAAGATAGAGTTTCATGATGATCACAGAGGAAAGAAAGTTCATTTTCCCTAATGTCGATCTTGTGGGAAGAGGCATCAAGGAGAATATTTCAAAAGAACTGAAAGATTCATTGGGTATGGAAACGAAGGACACAAAGCTTGTAATTGTAAAAGAAAAGGATCATTTAACACCATTGACAAGGATAATGGTATTTATAAGACATCAACAATGGTTAAGTGTTTTAAATGTGGAATGTACGAGCATTATGAAAATAAATGCCCTAAAAATGCCATAATGATAATCAGCAAGGTCATTTGGGTAGTATTTATGTGGATGATGATGAAGAGACTACAAATGATATATGAGATAGAAGAAATGATGAAGCTCAGTTAGTGGTTTAAGAAGGTAGTGAAATGATTGTATGTGTATCAAGAATAATTTATGGTACTATGGAATAAAGAAAAATCTATGGATTGTTACACTGCTTCCTTTTCGTGAGTTTTAAAAGTATATGTTGAATGGTACCGGTAACCACAAATAGTTATTCAGCTATTTTTGGAAAGAACTTAATACGCGCATAAAGAAGGGATAAGGAGATAATGAAATGTTTGATAGTATTAATGATCTCATGACTAATATAAGGACTATGTGATATCAGGGTTTGAGTATATAGAATTTTTTGGATTCTGGTATGTGGATAGAGTTAAATTTTGACAGAACTCATGTTTTCACTAGGGTTCCATGGTAATTCTTTTTTCAAAAGAATACTTGTTTGGAATGCGATCAACAAGATATATCATATGATATATGGGGGATAAATGGTGGAATTCACATTCTTGGTTAATGAAATTTCTAGTAATCATTTTTTTTATACTATGAGATTGGACTGATGTATTTTGGATAAGTCTAAAGACTGGAATGGATTATGTTAGACATCAGATAATATCATTTAAGGATAGAACTTTTTTTCGATATTATTTATGAAATGTTAAAATAATCTAGTTTTAGAAAAAGGACAACCCATAGGACGGGCTGCAACCTATCGCATCAGACAAGGCTGTGGGAATCAAACCCACAACTGAAGTACAACAACCCTTTATTGCCTACCACTGGCCTACAGGTAGTCCCTATTTAATAGAAAATAGTTTTATTATATTAAACAGTATGATATAAGACGTATAAGTCCATTCTTGGAGGCATATTCATTTAATATCGTCATATATGGACTTATGTATATTGAATAAATTTTTATAACCTTTCATTTGAGAACGATGGGATGACCAGTCGTTCTATCACATGATCTACAAACACTTCACGGAAGACAAATTCAACTTCATTTCTTTAAGAGATGAAGTGGAAATTGTTCATGGAACAAACAACAGTAAGATTGTACCAAAAATCAAGTATGTATTTCTTTTAATTCAAAAATTATTCTACTTTAGTTAAATGATCTTGAAAACCAAAAATGTTGTCATATTTCCCTTATATCCCATGAATCTGATGGTACCTGAGATCATAAAAAATTTATGGCTTTTTGATTTTTGTATTTTTCATCGCCATTTCTATACCACTCTCCATCAGAACATGATGGATAGATTTCTCATCCATACCCATATTTTCACCTATGTTCTCTTATGTGGAAACCCAATGATTAGTTAATTTGGTTAACCGTTATGTTTCGTACTTTATTTTTTAAAGATAAGTTTTTGTATTCCTTTTTACGTTGTGGGTTTCTATTAAAACATCTGAGTAGTAAACCATTTATAACCCTGATGAATTTCAAGGGTGAAATTCATTTTAAGGGGTGTAGAATGTAACACCCCATGATATTATGAGAAGTATTCATTTTAATATATTTTATTTCTTGTGTGGTATTCTACACCAACTTTAGCTTGTATTATACGCAACACTGTATTAGCTTGTAGGATACGCAACACTATTCATGGACCGTGTTACACACAATTTCAATTTTGATTGATAGTATTTATTATACACAACATTGAGTGTCTATATATATATATTCAACGTATAAAAGAAATATTGTTGGATTCTGTTATATGAAACAACAAAGGAGTCTTGCACTAAACGCAACCTTGGCTTGTCTTACATTACACAAAATCACGACCTTCCACAATAGCGTGTGTTGTACGCAATACCGAGTTTCATTAAACAACATTATGTTATTAAAATATTAGATAAACTAGCCATTATGAATAGTAATACAATCTTTTCAAAATTTTATAAATTTTATCTTTCAAAATGGACTTCATTTTTGGATTTGGAATATCGAAATTAGCCTAGGGTGAATTTTTGGCATTTTTCTAAAACCTTTCTATTTTTGAAAAATATTGAAAACACTAGGTTACTATTTAAAAAATGAATTTTTATTTAAATAATTATTTATTTTATTTAAATATATTTTGGGTAAAAATTGAAACCTAATACCTATATAATTTCAATGTAATTCATTGGAGTCATTTTATAATAATTTAAGATATATTAAAATTTTATTTAACTTTTCTCCGTCTTTTACCTACCTCCTAGGAGAATTTACAATTTTTCATAAAAAATAATTTTACCGCTTCTTTGAGTGGAATTTCAAAAATCCTATAGAAACAGTTAATATCAAGGAGTGAAATGTGGATCAATAATATACAAATAATTTTTTGTGTATAGTATCTTTTTACTTTTATTTACCATGGTTAAAAGTAAATTGGTAATTACGTGTAAAAATGGTATTATTATTACCCTAACTGATTTCTTAATTCTATTGGATATGTTAATTCATCCAAAAACAACCTTATTAATATAATATTATCATTTATGTCCACTTGGAATGGATTAGGACATTTATTATTATTTTATTTAAAAAAGAGTTAAAATACTTAAAATAAATGTTTAATAACTAAAACATTTTTAATATTGGGTTATAAATAAGATAAATTCAACTATAAATATCCATTATAAAGAAAAAAAATTAATACCTATTTATATTTTATTTATAATTTTTAGACATTATATAATTTATGTTATTTATGACACAATGGGGATGCAGTAATTAGCTAAATAATGAAATATTAAAATAGTTGATATCATAAATACCCAAATAAATGTAATTTGATACTTTTTATGAATTAAACTAATTTTATAGGTTAATATTCCAGGTTAGTATTGATGTAATTAACTCTTTTCTAACTAATCATTATATTATGAGTTTCACAAAAATCAATTACCAAATATTGTCAAAATTTACATAAAATAGTTTTTAAAACAATAATTATATTATTAATTTTTATTATATTCCAAAATATATAATTTTCATTAAAATAACTTAGATAAGGTTATATATATTATTAATTTACCACATGGGGTTCGTTTTTCTGGTTATTGTATGTTTATTAACCATATAGTCTAATAACAAAAGAAGACACAGTAAAAGTTAAATTATTTAACTTAGATTGAAATCTAAAAGATAAGGTTGAAATAGTAACCTAAACTTGTATAAAACATATTGGATGATATTATTTCGACCCTTACCCATAGTATATTTGAAATAAATCAATTTGGAGCTATTATAAATAGAATATGACTTTATTATAAAATAATATTTTATGTTTTTCCAAAGGTTCCCCTCTCCTCCCTTATAATAAGGGCACCCCTTCCCTCATCTCTACACACCCTTTTGATCCTTGAAGCTCAGAAAACCCCTGAAAATTACTATTCTCAACCTCTATAATTATATCATAGAGGTTATGGTCTTTTAAAAAGAACAACTCTAGTGCCCTAAGAAGAAGTTTAAAGGAGGTGCATCAAAGAAGAGGTAATCTCTTCTAACGATTCTTTCAGGTTTCGTTCTTCTTCGACTTCTTATTATTTAGTTCATCCATTATAAAGTAATAAAATATGTATAACATATATAATTATATGATATTATAAATATTAAACAACCCCATTTCACCTTCTATCCATCCTACGGAAAACGAAATCACCGCACGTGCGTACGTACGGAATACCATCTCCACGCCGTGGTGTATTCTATTTTTCCACCATCACCATACATGGATGGGTATAATGGTGTAAAGAATAACTATATATTATTATTATAACATCATAATAATTCTATGATATTATATCATCCACTCCAATTCTATTCAATAAATATGGGAACAATATCATCGCTCACGTGTACGTACAGATTACCGTCTCCACGATGCGATGATATTCATTTTCCATGTTAACAATTCAAGAAAGATTATAAAGTATATATAATAAGTAATCATGAAATATATGACATAATAATTCTACTTAATTTATGTATATATATGTATTTCATCTACTTAATTCCATTCAAGTCAATAAGGAATGGAAAACAATGTCCATCCGTACGTATGACCTACCATATCCATGAACAGTGTATTTCATTTCATTCATCTATCTACTATATATATATATATACTCAATATAAATGATATATGAATCATTATTTACATTCAGGAAGAATGTAAATCATGATATATGTAATAATAATGTAAAGAACAACAAATCCAAACACATACGATAAATGAACCGATTTTACCCAAAACACTACTTTAACATTGAATTTATAAAAGAATGTGTATTATAAAGTCATAAGTGAACCATATATGATATAATAACAATTAATATGATTCTGTAATAAGTCAATAACATTATTTAAATCATTATACAGGAGGTCTGGATATATATGAAGTATATCATACATAAGATAAGGGATAATTATTCCAATCTCATTCATATCTGAGATTTTTTATTCGTAAGTATTTACTAGGCTTATGTTTATCATCCATATCTATATGTTCTCAATTTTTTTTCATAAAATGATTAATTATCTTTCAAGTATGTTTAAAGAAATTTTTATCTTTTTTTTACTTTTACCACATCGTATGGAAGGAATCTTTGTTTTGTTTACCATACAAGGTACTTTTGGACTTTTTCGACAAAAGTACGAGGAGAATGTTTTTTTAATGTATACGGTGTGAACAGATTTATTTACGGTTTTATAACTCTTTATTTTCATGAAGCTTACTCTGAACGATATCATGATTGTTTTAAAAAAATCATTTCTTTTAAAATTGAAGGTCATTTTTTGAGAAGAAAATAATTATGAAAAAGAAAGGATATTTTCCTCCAGAATTTATTCCAAGTGTTTTATCAAAAATTATATTCCATCTTAGATAATATTGGGTTTTGTTTCAATCCTTATTTTTACATTGATTTGATTATGTTATGATGGAATTAATTTTGTTATGTCCTTTTATCTTATATGAATTATTTTTTGATGGCATGATGTTTATGAATCCCATTTTTATTACATGGGTTTTTCTATGATGTATGATTTATTATTTTGTGGCAGACATAAGAAATGATTCATTATGAGATGGGTGGGACCTATATCTCCCTCCAATTCATTGGGTAATGATTTATATATAATGAGATATACATGGCTGGAATGGTAAGTTAATCCGATTTAGTGATACTGGACTGGAATGAGGAGTTAACTCGATTCAGAAAGAGACTTAGTCCACTAAGATGGTATTGGCAGCAATGGCTTGGCTACTATAGAAATAATATCATGTCCTTAATGTGTTTCCACAATTAACAGTTTTATTTGAAAGATATTTTATCATGATAGATGTTCCATGATGATCTATGCCTTACATACTACCATCTTTTATGTCATTGCTCATGATTTTGATGTTTAAATTTTATGTTCATGTTTTGAATTTCAAATGTATATGGCTTGTTTTATGTTCCCCATGCGTACCCTTACAGAGCATTTGAGATCAAACATTATATGTTTTTTCCCCAGGATATAAATAAAGGTTTTAGGTAGGGAATCAAAAGTGGAAGATCTTTATGGGAGATGTTGAAGATATTTCACTACGATTAGAAGATTATATTCCGAGTTTCCAAAGACACTAAACTATTATGGTCCTTGTGTGTATGTTTTTTTATGTATTATGTATTCCGCAAAAGTAATGAAATGTCCAAATACGTCAAGCTTTGGGTCTCTACTATTGAAATCAGAGGTTCGGTTTATTAAACCATTGGAAACAAGGATTCGAGATCTTTAGTGAGATCCCTAGAGATATTTCTAAGGTATCTCTAGGGATGTACCTAAGGTTAAGTATAAGTATAGGTTATAGTCATAGAATTATGGAATTGATATTATAATTAAACATAATATGTTATCTATTGATGTCACTATCCCTTGATTATGATTTTGGCCTCCCAAAATATTCTTATAGGGTTTTAGAAAATGGATGGAAATAGGAAGATTCACGATAATGGAAGATATGATGGACAATGGAATGATATTATTCATGAGCAACCAATTGAAATTGGATCTGGAAGTCCACATATCGTTATTATGCCTAATCAGCAATCTCATAATATGATCATCAATCTCAACATTGGTATGTTTCCCGAGTCAGCTAATAAGATAAAGATGGAGTTTCATGATGATCATAGAGGAAAGAAAGTTCAATTTACCTCATGTAAATCATGTGGTAATAGGCATCATGGAGAATATTTCAAAGGAACTAGAAGATTCTTTGGGTGTTTAAAAGAAGGACACAAATCATGTAATTGTAAAGGAAAAGGTTCCGTTAACACCATGTAAAAGGATAATGGTATTTATAAGACATCAATAATGGTTAAGTGTTTTAAATGAGGAATGTACGGACATTATGAAAATAAATACCCTAAAAAAATCCATAATGAGAATCACCATGGTTATATGGGTAGTATTTACGTGGATGATGATGAAGAGACTACAAATGATATATGATATGGAAGAAATGATGAATCTCAGTCAGTGGTTTAAGAAGGTAGTGTAATGATTGTATGTTTATCAAGAATAATGTATGGTACTGTGGAATAGAGAAAAGTCTAAGGATTGTTACACTTTTGCCTTTGCTTGAGTTTTGAAAGTATATGTTGAATGGTACCGGTAACAATGAATGGTTATTTAGATATTTTTGGAAAGCACCTAATATGTGCATAAAGAAGGGATAAGGAGATAATGAAATGTTTGATAGTATTAATGAGTTCATGACTAATATAAGGACTAAGTGATATCGTGGTTTGAGTATATAGAATTTTTTGGATTCTGGTATGTGGAAAGAGTTAACTTTTGACAGCACTCATGTTTTCACTATGGTTCTGTGGTAATTCTTGTTTCAAAATAATAAATCTTTGGAATGAGATCATCAAGATATATCTTATGATA
Source organism: Viscum album (assembly GCA_963277665.1). Lineage (NCBI taxonomy): Eukaryota > Viridiplantae > Streptophyta > Magnoliopsida > Santalales > Viscaceae > Viscum > Viscum album. Next base: position 9,320,791 of record OY728129.1, read on the forward strand.
TATGGGGGATAAATGGTGGAATTCACATGCTTGGTTAATGAAATTTCTAGTAATCGTTTTCTTTATACTATGAGATTGGACAGATGTATTTTGGATAAGTCTAAAGATTAGAATGGATTATGTCAGACATCATATAATATTTTTTAATGTTAGAACATTTTTTTCGATGTTATTTATTAAATGTTATAATAATATAGTTTTAGAAAAAGGACAACCCGTAGGACGGGTGACAACCCGTCGTGTCGGACAAGGCTGTGGGAATCGAACCCACAAATGAAGTGTGACATGCCTTTATCGCCTACCACTGGACTAAAGGAAGTCCCTATTTAGTAGAAACTAGTTTTATTATATTAAGAATTATGATATATGATGTATAACTCTATTCTTGGTGGCATATACATTTAATATTGTCATAGTTGGACTTATGTATATTGAATAACATTTTCTAACCTTTCGTTTGAGAAAGATTGGATGACCAGTCATTCTATCACATGATCTGCTAACACTTCACGGAAGTCAAATTCAACTTCATTTATTTAAGAGATGAAGTGGAAATTGTTCAAGGAAAAAACAGTAAGATTGTAAAAAAAATAAAGTAAGTATTTCTTTTAATTCAACAATTCTTCAGCTTTAGGGAAATGATTTTGAAAACCAAAAATGTTGTCCTATTTCCCTTATATCTGATGAATCTGATGGTAGCATAGATCATCAAAAATTTATGGCTTTGTTTTTTTTTGGATTATTCAGAGCCATGTTCTCTACCACTCTCCATCACAACTTGATGGTTTTATTTCTCTTCCATACCCATATTTTCACCTATGTTATATTATGTGGAAACCCAATGAATTGTTAATTTGGTTAAACGTTATGTTTCATACATTAGTTTTTAATGATAATTTTTGGTATTCCTTTTTACGATGTCGGTTTCTATTAAAACGTCCGAGTAGTAATCAATTTATAAACCCGATGAATTTCGAGGGAAAAATTCATTTTAATGGGGGTAGAATGTACCACCTCATGATTTTATGAGAAGTATTCATTTTAATTTATTTGTTTTCTTTGTTGTATTCTACAAAAATTTTAGCTTGTACAATAAGAAACACCGTATTAGCTTGCAGTATAAGAAACACTATTCTTGGATCGTGTTATACACAATTTCCATTTCGTTTAATAGTAGTTATTATAGGCAACATTGAGTGTATATATATATATATTCAATGTATTAATGAAATATGGTTGGATTCTGTTATACGCAACAACAACAGATTCTTGCACTACACGCAACCTTGACTTGTCTTATATTACACGAAATCACGACCTTCCACGATAGCGTGTGTTGTACGCAATACCGAGTTCCACTAAACAACATTATGTTATTAAAATATTATATAAAATAGGCGTTATGAATAGTAATACACCCTTTTTTAAATTTTATAAATTTTATCTTTAAAAATGGACTTATTTTTTGGATTCGGAATATCGAAATTAGCCTAGGGTGAATTTTTGTCATTTTTCTAAAAACTTACAATTTTTGATGAATATGGAAAACAATAGGTTAATATTTAAAAAACGAATTTTTATTTAAATAATTATTTATTTTATTTAAATATATTTTCTGTAAAAATGGATACATAATACCTATATATGTTCAATGTAATGCATTGGAGACATTTTATAAAAATTTTATATATATAAATATTTTATTGAATTTTAACCGTCTTTTACCAAACTCCAAGGAGAATTTACAAATTTTCATAAAACATAATTTTACCGCTTCTGTGACGGTAATTTCAAAAATCCGAGAGACACAGTTAATATCAAGGAGTAAAATGTGGTTCAATAAAATAAAAATAATTTTTGGTGAATAGTAACTTGACTTTTATTTACCATGGTTAAAAGTAAATAGGGTAATTTAGTGTAAAAATGGTATTATTATTACCCTAACACATTTCCTAATTTTATTGGATAAGTTTAATTCGACTAAAATCGTCCTTAGGAATATAATATTATCATTTAGGTCTACATGGAATAGATTAGGACATTTATTATTATTTTATTTAAAAAAGAGTTAAAATAGTTAAAATCAATGTTTAATAAGTAAAACATTTTTAATATTGGGATATAAAAAGGATAAATTCAAATATAAATATTCATTAGGAAGATAAATAAATTTCCTACCTAATTGTATTTTATTTGTAATTTTTAGACATTAAATAAGTAATGTTATTTATGACATAATGGGGATGCAGTAATTAGATAAATAATGAAATTTTAAAATAATTTATATCATAAATACCAAAATAAATGTAATTTGAGACTTTTTATGAATTAAAATAATTTTATAGGTTATTTTTCCATGTTAGTTTTGATGTAATTAACTTTTTTCTAACTAATCATGAGGTTAGTATTTTCACAAAAATCAATTACCAAATAGTGTCAAAATTGACATAAAATATTTTTTAAAACAATAATTATATTATTAATTATTATTATATTCCAAAAAAATATACGGTTCGTCCAAATCACATATATAAGGTTATATATATTAATAATGAACCTCTTGGGGTTCGTTGATCTGGTTATACTATGTTTATTAACCATATAGGCTAAGAACAAAAGAAGACACGGTAAAAGTTAAATTATTTAACTTAGAGTTAAATCTAAAAGATAAGGTTAAAATTGTACCCTAAACTTGTAGAAAACCTATTGGTTAAGGTTATTTAGACCCAATACCTCTTTATATTTGAAATAAATCAATTTGAAGCTATTATAAATAGAATATGACTTTGTAATAAAATAATATTTTATGTTTTTCCAAAGGTGCCCCTCTCCTCCCTTATAATAAGGGCACCCCTTCCCTCTTCTCTACAGACCCTTTTGAGCCATGAAGCTCAGAATACCCCTGAAAATTCCTATTCCCAACCTCTATAATTATATCATAGTGGTTCTGGTCCTCTCAAAAGGCCAACTCTAGTGCCCTAAGAAGAAGTTTAATGGAGGTGCATCGAAGAAGAGGTAATCTCTTCTAAAGCTTCTTTCAAGTTTCTCTCTTCTTCGAAATCTTATTACCTAGTTATTTCATTATAAATTAATAACATTAGTATAAATTATATACTGATATGTCATTATAAATATTAAACAACCCCATTTCCCATTCTATCCATCTTACGGAAAACAAAATCACCGCACATGCATACGTACGGAATACCGTATCCACGCCGTTGTGTAATCTGTTTTTCCACCACCACCTTACTTGGATGGGTATAATGGTGTAACGAATAACTATATATGATTATTATAACATCATACTGATTATATGATATTATATCATCCACTCTAATTCTATTCAATAAATATGGGAACAATATCATCACTCGTGCGTACGTACGGATTACCGTCTCCACATCGCGACGAGATTTATTTTCTATGTTAACAATTATAGAATGATTATAAAGTATATATAATAAGTAATCATGAATTATATGAAAAAATAATGCTAATTTATTTATGTATATATATATATATATATCATCTACTTAATTCCATTCAAGTCAATAAGGAAAGGAAAACAACATTCATGCGTATGTATAGCCTACCGTATCCTTGAACGGTGTATTTAATTTCATTCGTATTTCTACTATGTATATATATACTGAAAATAGATGATATTTGAATCATGATTTACATTATTTAAGTACGTAAATCATGATATTTGTTATAATAATATCAAGAACAACAAATCCAAACACTTACGATAAATGAACCGATTTTACCCATAATGTTGCTTTAACATGGAATTTATAAAAGAATGGGTATTATAAAGTCATAATTGAACCATATATGATATAATAACAATGAATATGATTATGTAATAAGTCAATAACATTATTTAAATCATTATACAGGAGGTCTGGATACATATGAAACATATCATACATAAGGTAAGGGATAATAATTCCAATCTCATTCTTATCTGTGATTGATTATTCGTAAGTATTTACTGGGCTTATGTTTATCATCCATGTACATATGTTCTCAAAATGATTTCAGAAAATGTTTAATTTTCTTCCATGTGTGTTTACAGTCATTTTGACACTTTTTTTTTTACTTTTACCACATCGTATGGAAGGAATCGTTCTTTTGCTTACCATATAAGGTACTTTTTGACTTTTCTGACTAAAGTACAAGGAGAATGATTTTTTAACTTATACGGTGTGAACAAAATATTTTACGGTTTTATAAGTCCATATTTTCATGAATCTTACTCTACAAGATTTCATGATTGTTTTCAACAAAAAGCATTTCTTTTAAAATTTAATGGAATTTTGTGAAAAGAAAATGATTTTGAAAAATAAAAGATATTTTCCTTAAGAATTTACTCCAAGTGTTTTATCAAAAATTATTTTCTATCTAAGATAACATAGGGTTTTGTTTCTATCCCTATTTTTACATTGATTTGAATATGTTATTATGGAATTAATATTTTTATGTCCTTTTATCTTATATGAATTATGTTATGATGGAATGATGTTTGTGAATCCCATTTTTATTACATGGGTTTTTCTATGATGTATGATTTATGATTTTTTGGCACACATAAGAATGGTTTCATTATGAGATGGGTGGGACCTATATCTCCCTCCAATGCATTTGGTAAAGATTTATATCTCATGAGAGAGACATGGATGGAACAGTTTGTTAATCCAGTTCAGTGATACAGGACTGGAACGAGGAGTGAACTCGATTCAGAAAGAGACTTAGTCCACTAAGATGGTATTGGAAGCAATGGCTTGGCTACTATAGAAATCATATCATGTGCATAATGTTTTTCCACAATTAATATTTTTATTTCCAAGATTTTTTATCATGATTGATGTTCCATTAGGATCTATTCCTTACGTACTGCCTTGCTTTATGTCATTGCTCAAGATTTTGATGTTTAAATATTATGTTAATGTTTTGAAGATCAAATGCATATGGTTTGTTTTTTTATCTCCATGCTTACCCTTAATAAGAATTTGAGATCACCATTTATATGTTTTTTACCCAGGATATAGAGGAAGGTTTTAGGTATGAAAACAAAAAGGGAAGATATTTAAGGGAGCTGTTGAAGATCATTCACCGCGATTAGAATATTAAATTCCGAGTTTCCAAAGATGCTAAGATATTACGGTCCATGTGTGTCTGTTTTTGTTGTGTATTATTTATTCAAAAAAAGTAATGTAATGTCCACGTATGTCAATAATTTAGTCTCTACAACCACTTCATTGGCTCGCATCTACCTTGAAGGGGGTGCTTGAAGCCGCACAGAGAATTTTCAACCCGACCACTGCAGTGCATGCCACGGAGGGGAATGAATCCATGGAGGGGATTTTGGCGGCATCATAATTATGCCAGGTTGGGATTCCTCTGAACCTCTCTTAGATGAATCCTCTTGAATCTTCACCCTTTTTGTGAATCCTTTCTCAAAGGATCCAATTTTTGGATGAGGTTAGGACTATAGACCCATTTGGTAATAGGATTACCTTGATCACATCTATGAATATGTGGACAGGGCGGCACAAATTTTTTCAACGCCAACATGCATATAAGATTGTTAACTTTATGAATAATTAAATTAATTCTAATGATGTTGAGTCACACTATGATGAAAGGTGGTACTTTCTAATATCATTTTTATTTTTTTATGGATATATGTATCATGCCACAATATGAATAATGTCTTAATTCATGGAATAATGTCATCATTATTTAGATATGGGACGGATAAAAGTATAATTTCACTACCATTCTTATTATCATTTCATAATAAAATATGTTTTAGAAGAAATAATAATAAATTAATGTTCTTATTTCTCTCCACCTATAGTATTTAAATATATTTTGTGATGTGGATCAACTTATGCTTTATGAACAATATAAACAGCAATCAATAAGCCTTTTAATCATATCAATTGACTGATTTAAGGACTATATATCTATGATGATTGAAAAATATATTGGATAATATTATATTTTTTTGAATTATGTTTTCAGATTGAATTAGATTATGAAATTGACATTAAAACAATTTAAATAGACACTTTATATGTTATATATATTTGAACAAGGATCACACATGATAAAATTTTTAGATAAATAAAAAAAAGATATTTTGAAGTCATGTTTTTGTTTGTGTAGACTCTGGTATATATAATAATACATGAGGAATTTGAAGAAAAATTGATACAACAATAATATAATAGATGTTCAAAACTATGAAAGACACTGTTGTGATTTTAAAAATTTTTCAATATCTCTAATTTATTATGTCACATTATGAATGTGTAATGATTATTTTATAACTATTTCATGGATAAAATATCTATATTGTGTTGAATGATATTATTCTATTGGACTGCACGATCATGGTGTTTTTGGATCATGTAGAAAATGAAAAAACATGTATTTCATGGTTAATCATGTGAAATATATAGTTACATCTATTAATGTAAATTACTTTGTAAGAAAATTATCAACTACATCAATTTAAAATGTGATAAAATTTTATTTTGATATAATCTAACAGGAATGTGAATGCACTAATTAAACCACACTTAGTGAATTCCCACAAATCCCGTTGGTCTATTTCAAGTGAAATAATATATTTATTTACAACAACGATAAAAATATGTTATTGTTGATGGGATGTTTTTTAAGATATATTATTAGTATTAATATTTTATTTAAATACATGAATATTGATATTAATTATTCCGTGAAAAAAGTGGAATCAAACGTTTATATGGAAAAATTATTATGCCTAGTACAATAAATTCCCTCATGATGTGTTATTAAATAGTATATATATTTTTTGATCCTACAACTAATGGTATTTTTATTCATAAAAAATGTTCTACTATGAAAGAAAAATTTGGAAATAATTTAACAAATTTGGTCATAATGACAATACTAAAATCTTATCATGTTCATAAAATGAGTTTCTCAATGTTAATGGGGTTAAAAAAATTGATTTGTTTCATGGTTAAATTATGAGGTCCTGCCAGGAACAATACATAATCATGAACAATAGTCAAGAAAACAACTTATTTCACATTGATGACTGTTAAAAACTAGGGTTTAATGAATTGGTATATAATAAATACCTAATATTACACTGATATATAGGTATGATACCACAAAAACAATTTCAATTTCATCCAAAATATTTTTTCATTTAATGATCATCATAAATTTGAACATGGATTCGTTATTTGTCTTAAAAATCAATAAAAACATTTAAAATCATTTAAAAACATAAAATGATTACAACAATATAAATATTGGATATAAAATTAAAGAAAGAAAATATTAGTATATGAATAATTGTAAAGGTATGAAATCTGTTTAAAAAATACCTACATGTCCTACATATATACTTACATTGTGAAACATGATATTTCCACCAGTTTTTTACAAAACATAAAGAACATAAATATAAATATAATGGTATCATGGAAACTTACTTACATAATCATGTAACTATATTTTCTACATTATAATTTTTAACCCCCACAACTACCTTACAATGCAACCCTCACAACTACCACATTGTGTGACGATCAGAGTTGCATTTGGCATAACAACACAACCAACCTCCAAATTAAAAATACACAATGCATTGAAGGTAAAGATATGTCCCTCTCGACATCATAAAATTTTCATGAAACATAACATAAATCATTATTCATGAATAACTATATAAAATCAATCAAATTGAATTTTGTAAAACATTATGTTCAAAAAAAATTTATATAAGAAAAGTCGCTAACATATGACATATAATTTACGTGATAGTCAATGGGAAAAAATGTAATATGTGTATAAAATGAAATTGAAAATAATAAAACATAATATAAAGAAAAATTCATTACCATATTAATCTTTTTTACACATAATAAATTATATTGAAGGTGAACCCAAAGAATGAAAATTAGGTTAAGAATTTAGTTACCCAATGTTCGTCTTATATTAATCATGTTTAACACACCTTTATAATGGATAAAATAATTTTACTAATATCTAATATAAAAAAACACATTTTTATTAAACCTTATATGTTCATTTCGTAACATCATTTCACCCATTAATTAGTAGTATTTGGTTCTTTCAATTATTTTAGCTACGTTCTTTACCTGATTTACATGGTTGGTTCGTAAAGGATTTCCTTTTTGAATGGAATGGAATGTTTAGAAGTGTAATAAAATGGTATTAATATGTTATCATGATATTAAATTATTCCAAAAATCATTTTTCTATATTGTGTGAGGACGAATCATTAAAAAAATAATTAAATAATTTTTTTAAGATCATTTTGGAGGTTATTTGATAATCACAAACACGTTTCATCATATAAAATTAATATTAAACATATATTTAAATATAAGAGAATGAAATTAGTTATATCATGAACTTTAGAAATTTTTTCATCCATTGTAATGGTTTCATAACTTGTTTTTAAGGATGTAATATATATTGAAAACACATCATCCACTATTTTTGGTAAATTAGCATTCCGTGAACAATGGTTTTATTTTTAGAATATGATGAATTAGAAATGGAAAATTATTATGAATTATTTAAAATAAATATGGGAAAATATACTATATATAATATTATTGGTCTTGCAGACGTTTTGGATAACGGTAGGGGAAGGGGCTATATGAAAATAAAATGAATTGAAAAAAATTCTTCGAAAATGAAAGAGGATTCTTACTTCTTGATCCTTTATCATTGTGATCCTCCATAAGGCCATTGGTTTTTATCCATTTGGTGAAACTAGTTGGTCATGGAATTGAATAAGAGATTTTGGATGTGTTTTTTGAATAATTTCGGCACTGAAAAATGTAAGAGAGGTGTGAGAGGAGAGGGTGTGAGGGTGGTATTTATATTCGAAGAATGTTGGGGGTTTCAATTATTTTAATCGTTAGTAATATTTTTTTATAAATTATATGATTAGTCCTGATTCATGTGACCAAAATAGTAAAAATTCTATGTGAGTTAGAAAAAATGGCCACTTACATCATCCATGAGTCAAGAATGTTGTTAAAAGTTAGATATTTAAATTTTTTCATAATTTTCAAATTTTATTATTCCCAAAAAAATCATGTATTTCAGGAAAATCCATATACATTCTCCACCACCAATTTTGATGAGTACCATTTGAAAATGAACTCCATTTTTAAAAAATATTTTTCTCTATAGGATTAATTTTATGATTTAAAATCATAATTTATTACAAAAATAACAATTTTGAAACTATAACTGATTTTATTTGAGATTGAAAAATTAATCAATATCAGATGATCTTATAACTATAAGAAAAAATAATAATATGATTTTCTATTCATAAGTGTCAAATTACAATTAATCTTACTATTCATAAGGATATGATATTTTTAACCAAAAATTATATTTACTTTAATCAGACATTAAATAACATACTGATCACAACATTGTATGTCTGTTTTTTGAAATTGAAATCATAGTAGATGAAAAATTAAGTTGAACAGCAAGTTTATATCAATCTCCATTAAAAAGTGGTTTTGTGTATAGAATATGTGTTTCATGTATTTCAATTTATTTTTAAATCCATGGGGTTTTAAACTCTCCCAAATGTCTTGAAATTTCTCACATAAAATTATATATAATTATAAAACATTGATGGTAACATTGCATCATAGAATTCTAATATTACCATGCTGCTTTACTAACCATTCAGGTTCTCCAAAAAACCATTACATGGTGTGTTACCTTATTATTCAATACATTTTCTCCTCGATAATGAATATTAATAGGTTTTATTTTATAAGAAAGCCTCTCTTCCAACTATACAACTTCTAGTCTCAAAACATGAGATGAATCTAGCACATACTTTCTCAACATAAATCACGAAAAAACATTGTGTACCTATGATAACATAGAGTTAGTGAAGCATAGTTAGTGACTGGTCTAACATTCTTTAGGATTTCAAATGGTCTAATGAACTATGGATATAGATTTCCATTATTACCAAACCACATAAAAATATTCCACGTTGACATTCTACGAAAATCATGATTGCATACATTGATAAAATGTTTATCCTACTATTTCTACATAATATTTTTTTCATATTCGGAGTTTTCCTCCTATGTTTCAAGATCATAATCACATTCTCAACCAATTTCTTTCTAATTATGGTCCCATCAATAACCATTCCTTGAAATCATCCCAAAAATATGGAGTTTGAATCTTCATCCCATACAATTTTAAAAATAGTTCAATCTGTATATTGGAATGAAAACTATTATTATATGAAAACTCAGATAATGAAAAATATAGATTCTTAAATCCCTAGTATTATATTGAAATATATTAAAGAATATCTACAAATTTATGAAATTTTTTTAGGAGAGACTATCTGATTGAAGATAAAAATGTGTTTTAAAATTTAATCATGGGCCCAATGACACTTGAAGGCCCTTATTGAAATTAGATGTGAACCTAAGAACTATGTAAGAATCAATGGAAATAGGCACTCCATGTATCCTTCCAATCACATTGACGTATAATTGGGAAATATGAGCAAATGACATTGTATATTGAATAGGAATAAAATGTGCATATTTATTCAGTCAGTCAGCAGTAACACAAATTATATTTTTTCTTCTAGAAATCATTGGCAGTGTTACGAGATTGTCCAAGGATATATTTTTTCTATTTCTAAATTGGCACTGGTAATGGATGAAGCATCCCTTTCGGTAACTACCACTCTACTTTAACATATTGACATGTAAATCATTTCATAGTAAAGTTTTCAATATCCTTGTTCATTACATCTCACTGATAATACTCTTGATGGTCACTTTACATCATTTTGATGCTTTTATAAAAAAAAATAGAGAACATTGAGCAATACAAAATAACTCTATCTTTAGCTAATAAGAAGAAGTCAGACACAATATTTTCATAAATCTGAAAACCCAATGTTTATCAAAGTTCAATTCATGAAACATACACATTTTTACCATATTGTATCTTTTTCTATAGCTCATGTTCCTACATCTATGAATATTTAATTATATCAGGTAAAGATGCCTATAATTAACCGTGAAACAAAAAATTGGAATTTCCTTCACCAATAACATTCATGCCATAAATCATAATAACATTAATCAAGGTGTCTTACTCAAATTTTATCACGGTTAATAATGGATGGGGATTTTGATTCCACAAATTTTCCACGTTGTTTGATTTTACTAGATGGTAATTGATCGTTCAATCATAATATTTTATCAGTTAAATCCATCTTCTCTGACTCATTTTTAATTCCTTCTATTTGAATATATATGTCATCATTTTATAGTCAATATATATTTGACATTTGGATTTGTATAAATGATGAATATAAATGTTCAAATAAAAATGCTACCGAAGATAATTAGAAATCATGTGTTGGATAATTTTCCTATTTAGGTTTTAGTTGTCCTAAAGCATAAGAAATTACCTCAGTATTTTTCATCATAAGATAAACAAGTTCCATTAATGAAGAGTCATTGTAAATGAAAAATCATCATTTCTAAATGGAAATTCCGTAACTGAATAATTCACCAATCCCTTATTAAGTTCCTCAAAATGAACAACAAATTATTCTATCCAAATAAATTTATCCCCTTTTCTTGTTAACATAGTTAGCATGCTAGATAACCATGCAATGTATTAAACAAACCAACTGTAATAACCTGCAAATCAAAAATAAATAACTATTTATAACATTTTTAGTTCCTCTCTATTCATCAACCACTTTTTTTAAAGGATTAACTATTATTACATCCATAGTTACAATTATCCCAAGATATTAAATATGTTTCAATATAATATAACACATGCAAAATTTTCCAGAAAAATTATTTTCCATTATTTTTTTGAAAACAACTGTTTAATTTTTTTCATCTTCCACAAGGATTTTAGACAATACCATAATTTCATCAATAATCATATATAATAACATATCCATTAAAAGTTGAAATATTCTATAAATAAGATCCATGAATTCAAATGGTGTTTTAGTAAAACAAAGAAGAATAAAATCATATTCATAATGCCTATACATTATACGTAATACATTATTTAAGATTTCTACATCCATTATACTCAAAAAATGTTACCCCAACCTCATGTAAACATTTGAATTTTTTTTCACTTTGGATCTAATAAAAAAAGTAATTGATCTATGGAAAATGATACTAGTTTTTTATAGTGATGTTATTCAATCCAATATAATAATTGTAATGTCTCATAGAACCATCTATATTTTGAATGAACTGAAAAAGGGAACCCAATAGCATGTTCTGGGATGTATGAATCCTTTATCGAGAAACTCCAATAAATGAGTTACAATTAAATAAGTTCCATTTGATACATTTGAGAAGGTTTTATTGAAAATGTCATAGCATTGAGAACTATGTAAATCATGAATTCAATGTCTTGATTCGGTATAACATCAAGTAACTCGTTAGAAAAAAATCACTGAATTCATTTACCCATATCACTTAGTTAATATGTATAGTAACATTATTTTCAATTATAAGGGAAAGATAAATTTTATTTATATCTATTAAATGATTATCTTCATCCTGATATGTTATCAATTGTATAGGTTCATTCATGTATTCAGTATAAAACCATTTCTAAAAACAACTTCATTAGATCTAAAATCGATTTTAGCGTGATTAAAAATCCAATCCAAACCCATAATAACATCAAAATATACTTGAAAAAAACTAGGTTTAACGTTAATGAAATTCAACATACAAAAATATTATTCTAATTATAATTCCTCTTTCCAATAATATTAGAAATATATGATTAAACAGTATTTTTTAGTCTCATTTGTTGAGGTTATATTTCAATTATACAATAAAAGTTTTCAGAAATAATGGAATATGCTGACCTCGTATCAAACAAAACTTTTGAAAAATATATAAGTACACAAACAAGGTACCCGATAAAACATCATTGGATGGCCGGAAATATTCTAACATAGTTTCAATGGATTTCACTATGCATTTCTTATTATTTTCTAGCTAATTCCCAAATTTCAAATGTTTCTTTTGGTGGAAATTTTTATAATGAACTATCTCACCATATTTGGAACACTTTAATTTTTTATTATCAAGATTAATTATAGGATAATTTTTATTACAATCTTGGGAAATATTTCCAAACATAGCACATCAAAAAAACTTCTTAATTTTAGTAAGGAATTAACTTGGGTTATTTTTACCACACTTTTCAATAATTGTTAACTGAACATTCTTACCATCTGATTTCTTTTATTGATTGTTACCCATTTCATTCCACATGGAACCGTTTTTCACATTTTTTTCAATGTCAACATGTCCACCATAGAACTCCATTTTACCCTCTCAGAACATCTAACAAGTATATCATAACATTGAACTCTCAATAAGATAATTCCCTATGATATCTTGGCTTAAATCCAATGTAAACAATTTTTGATATGTATATCATGATTGTGAATAAGATTAGGAATGTACCTTGAAAGTCATGTGAAGCAAGCATCATGCACGACCACCATATATTCCCCCATTACCCCAATTCATGGAATCCATTCTTCATCCTATGTTGAACAACCTTAGTAAAATATTTTTCTCGGAAAATAAATATAAAGTTATCATATTATAATCCATATATTTTATTTATACCCCTAATATTTAGGTCCATTAACAACCACTGATCCACTTCACCTTCAAAATGATAAATTGTAAGACTTATATTTTAATTTTTATAACATCTCATAACATTTAATATCTTTCCATGGATTCAATCATACATCAGCTATTATAGTCTTAGAAGATCCACTAAAAGAAAGAGGGTGTTTCCTCATAAAACGTTCCCCTATCATCATGTTCATTTACCGTAGATATGGTTGTTATAATGAATGAAATACAACTCAATTTATTAATTGTATCCGCTGATTCATTAATGTCAAAAACTACTCGGTTCCAATTCCTACTATTTCTGGAAGATGATTTGGAAGGATATAACTATGTTGATGCCATTCCATCTCATATTACCTTTTTTCATCTAAAACCCATTTTAACAAACATAACATAGTCTAGAAAAAATTGTAATCATTAAATTATATAAAATTTTAAAATAACCATTTAGTAAAAATCGTTAATAGAAATATTTTAACATCATTTTAACCCATTGTGTTATCTAAACAATCTTATGATACCAACTATAGGGTCCAAACATAAGCATTTCATAATATTGAATTTTAGTCAAGAACTCACGTACTTTCACATTTAGAGTAATTTAAAGTTTACAGTTTTATATAATATAGATATGTGACCTATATAACATTATACATTTATACAGATCAGATACCACAAAAACAATAACATTCGTTTTTCATAATATAAACCTTTTTAAATAAAACATGTTTTCTTTGAAAAATGTTCATAAATTTAAAAATTGCACCTGTATTTGACATACACACCCTTAAAACATATGAAATTAATTTATAAAACTGGGATGAGAACAAAAAAATCACAATGGTATATTAAAAGAAAGAATAAAAACAATAGTCCATGAATGCTTTTAAAAGCATGAAATCATTTTCAAAAATACAAACATGTCACCCATATAAACATAATATATGAAATATGATATTTCAATGAGATTTACCAAAATATAAAAAAAATAGAACAAAAAATGTGTCTTAAAGAATTATATACGTAATAGTTTCCTACCATATAATTTGTAACCCTCATGGATATATTACAATGATACCCTCGTGATGAAGTTAATGTGTAACCATCACAGTTACACATGGAGTAACCATAAAAATGACTTGAAACATACACATAAAAAATGAATTGAAGGGAGATATAGGTTCCACGATTCTTCATTATCAATCCCCAAGAACAATAACATAATCAGGGAACATGAATAACTTAATAAAAGAATTCATTTTTTTTTTCTAAAACTACAAATTTAAAAGAATATGTTATAAACAAATCAGCTTACACATAACATATAATTGGTATAAAAATAATACAAAAAAAGAAGAATAGGTGTATAAACATTAATTACAAATAATAAAACATTATATAAACAAATATTTAAAAAAAAGTATTCTTAGTGACCCATAATCAATTAAGTATTCAGTTGACCCAAAGAATGGAAATTGTGTTAAGAATTTCCTTACGTTGGGTTCATCTTACATGAAACATGTTTGAAACAGCTATATAATAGTTAAAAAATTTTTATGAATATCTTAAAAAAACATATTCATGTTTTAAACACTTATAATATCATTTCATAACATCATTTAACCCATTAATTATTTGTATATTGTACCTTCTATAGTTTTAGGTGCGTTCAATTTATTATTTCAAAGGTCGGTTCAAAAAGGATTTCCTTGTGGAATAGATGAAAAAATGCAGAAGTGGAATGAAATGATATTAATTTGTTTAAAGAAAATTAAATGATGACATAAATAATTTTAAATGGTATTAGGATGAATCATTTGATAAATAATTAGTGTTATTTACATAGATCATTTTAATGGTTCTTCGACAATCACACATTTATTAATCATATACAATTAATATAATGAATATATGTTAACTACATGAACATTAATGAAGATATAATATACATATTAAATATTTTTCAACTATTAAAATGGTTTTATATTTTGTTTCTAACAATATACGTGAAATTTACAATGCATCGTCTATAATTTCGGCAAATCAACACACCATGGATGGTTTTTTAATTTATAATTAGAGAAATCAGAGTTGAATTATGATGATTAATTTATTTCCATAAAAATGATAACATTCCAAATATATATTATTATTTAGATTTCCTTAATCATAGATAAAGATAGGGTAAGTGTGTATATGAATTGAAAATGAATTGAAAATAAAACATAAGAAAAAGAAATAGGATTCTTACCTCCTGATATCTTCTCTTTGAGATCCACCTTAATGCATTTTTTTTGGTTATTACTGTGTGACCTGGACATGGGGAATATCATTGTTATGGGTTTTGGGAATAATTTAGTTAATGAATATATATTAGGATGTGCAAGAGGAAGAGGGGGTGAGGGTGATATTTATAGTAGATGAGATGAGGGGTTCTCCATTTTTTAGTCATTATTTTAATGTTTTTGTTCATGACTATGAATAATAGTGATTTATTTCACAAAAATAGTAATATATAAATGTTATATCAAACTAATTCCTATTTACATCATCAATGACTCAAAAATGATGCATTAATTATTTAATTTATCATATTTCATAAATATTAAATATTGATATTCCCCAAAAATTCATGTTTTTCTGAAAAATCCAAAAAAATAACCACAAACCAATTTTTGAGGAGTAGAAGTAGAAAATGAACGTTGTTTTTTGAAATTAATAATTTGAATATGATTTGTTTAATTTTTAAACTGATTCATATTTTCATCAAAAATAATAATTTTAAAACTACATCATGGTTTATATCACCTAGAAATTTTAATTAAGATTATATTATCTGATAACAATACGAACATAAATTAATAATATGATTTATAATTCATAAGAGACATATTACTATTCATAATGGTATGTTATTGTTCACTAAAAAACAGTGTTTGTTCTATCAGAATCTATATAACCTACTAATCACAACCATATAGGTCTTTTATTTAAATTCAAATAGTAAAAGTTACAAAATTATATTTAATAGAATGTATATAACTATATCCTCAAAAAACGTTCCATTACATAGAGAATAAGTGTTTCAATTATTTCATTTTGTTTTTAAAACCTTTGGTTGTTACATAAATCAAAATATTATAATGAATATAATGTAAAATAAATTCATGTTATAATAAAAATATGTATATTTATATTATAAGATATAAATATGAATGACTGTGAAATATAGAATAAAATATTAACTTTATTTTATTAAATTGGGAGAACTATCTTTGAGATTAGTGAGATGTTTTATAATTACTCAACTTTCAGTATGAAAAAATTTATTTCTCCTAAAATGTTTTATCAAGAAACATAAACACAAGATTTTTGGGACCTAGCTTCAAATTAATTGGATAATGAAGAAAATATCTTTGTTACGTATTATATTTGAAATGGTTGTAGCATATAGAAAAATAATTTTCTAAAATTTAAATTCCATTGAGTTATTTAATAAATAATATTATAGGAAATAAATGGGTTTTCTCAAAGAGGATTATAAATAAGAAGATATTTTTATCCAAATGTTAAAAAATTCCAGAAATTCATTTCCTTATCTACAATATCTGGAAAGTTATTTTTTTTTGAAAAAAATATTAAAATCACATAAAATGTATATATATTAGATATTTTGTATAAATTTAATAATTATTAATGTAGGGAAACAATTTATTTAATGTGATTACTAGATAATTCATTTAATATACATTAATAATAATTTTTTTTCATAATATGTTATATATATAAATTTTTATTAACAAGAATGGTTAAATTTATTATATTTCTTGGAAAATGGTGTTATTAAATTTTAATAGGATATTGTGACTTCCAATGATGTTGATGGAAAATTAATAATATTTATATTGATATGGGAGGTGATCAGTAGTTAAGTATATTTTAAGGATATATATGAGGAATAATTACAAATGGCGTAACTATTGAAGTGGTTTCTCAATAAATTTCATTAGTTGTTTGAAAAATTGAAATAAGTAAAAAACAATGAATTATCATTAGTTTTAAAGAATACATGATTCTATTGATGTTGAAAAAGTGTCATCCCTGAAAAAAGTTATTGATTACACAATAAATATACTTTCTTAATAAATGAAAATGAATATTGAATAATAATATATAGTTATAGTAAAAAAGATGATATTTATTTGGGTAAAATAAATATTATAGTTGTTTAATAGGAATTAAAATCATATTTAATTCCAAAAAAATATTATGTACCAGATTTAATAAAAATAATACGGTATCATTGGGGAAAAAATAATTATAGAATAGTGAAAATATTGAAGAAAAAAATATGAATAAATTTTCAATAAAACATCATGGATATGTTTTAAAATTATATTACACAATTCCACAAGGGAAAAAAATTAAATACATGGAAAAATTAGATGATTCTCATATATTATAATATTTTGATACTATAATTTTGAATATAAAAAATCCTTCAAATACTGAATTGAAATATTAAAATTGGAATTATAGAGTGTTAATAGGTGTTTTTTCTATTATATAAAATATTGGTTTGATAAATGGATGACATATTAACATTCAATATTTCAATTTACATAAATTTTCAATATTTTGAAAATGGTTATTTTATATATTTTCTATTGGAATTGTGAATTTTTTGATAATGATAAAAGGATAAGTTAACTAAATTACAAATATTTCAATGAGATCATATTTTTTATAAGTCATATATTGACGATGATTAAGAGAACTCTATAATGAAAAATATAAAAAATATCCACCTTCTAGATTGGAGGTTGCGAAAAAAGATCACATTTTTTGAAGTGATTTATATAAGTTATTCCCATTTGGGTCACATTGGTGACTAATTTGTCTAATTGTTTTTGGCCAACTGACTATGAGAAATAATAATAATAAGGATATAAGAATAAAGATAATGAACAATGGAATGAATTAGTTTTTTAGTTCACATAAAAAATACCGAAACGAATTACATTTTATTTTGGAGAGTAGATGTTCTTCAAAAATTAAAAGTGAATTAATAATCTAAAAGGATGTTGATATGTACATGGAAGGATTGGTTTCCATTCATATTTTTGGTGATTCCCCATTTAAATTAAAATACATAAAATTTTTGGGTGAAACACTATACTTTAAATTTATAATTAATACATCTATAATAATTTTATTCACCAACTAAAAGGAATACCTCTCTCCCTCAAATGAGACACGATGTCATAACTAATGTAACGAGTGATTCAAGGAAATTTAAATAGTTTTTAAAAATAAGTATATATAGAGAAAACATTATTGTGATATAAATTTACTAAAAATAATAAGTTAATAAAAATTGTATTTTTTCAGAGTAGACTCACTATCCCTCTTGTTTACAAACAATATAAATTTATAAAATCAATATTGAAATGATTATTTTAAAGTAATTATTCATTAAAATGAATCATTTTTAAACAAATGAATGTTTTTTAAACTATCACATCCGTGTCATAAATCAATTCATTAATCATAATAATTAATTTCAATTTTACATTTATATTATAGGAAATATCTATATTTATTCCCTAGACCTAGATTGTACACAAATATTTTTTTTTAATATTTACAGAAAAAAAGATTCATGAAATCCATTTTTTGGTGAAACTTTTTGATATCAAAATTTAATGCATGATATACATTTTTTTAATTAATATATGTTAATATTGTACTTTACACTTATATATGTATTCATTATTCAAAGAAATAATTAGTTACAAAATTATTGGTAATCTAATAAATACATAATGCTTTATGAAACTATTGTACTATTATTAAATGCATGATGTTCATTTGTGAATGTTTCATTATAAAAATTGGTTTTAAACTATGTATTCATGGAATGAGAGACTACCAGAATTTTGTGGGAAACATCATTATTTTCATGATACTTATTTCATTGCTCGAGATCTCTACCATATATGAATGAATAAACTACCAACTCAACCAGTTCATTTCCATAAATAATACAATATGATAATATCTATTTTTAAAATTTTAAAATGTGATTTTTCAACAAAAATAAACAAATATATATTAAACATTATTTTAAGAGATATTTTCCTCCAAATTACTATTTGATTATGTTTACAACAATATAGAAAACATGACCATCTTTTGGATAAATACTTCATACTTTATACATAAAATACTAAATTCACTATTATATCATGAATAATAGTAATAAACTCACTCAATCTGTACTCTAATAAAATAAAATTTCAATCACATAATGAAAAACATGAGTTATATGAAAATTATATTAATAAATGTATTCATTCACCCAAATCACCACTTTGTATAAGAAAAATATTTTAATAACCGCAAATTTATATCACCCCTTTTATCTTCGAGCCGTATAATTTAGAATTGATCAACTAGGAAATCATACATAACCAGAATGGGATAAATCCATTATTTTTAATAACAAATAATTATACCATATGCCATAAATTTATATCCTAGAAATAATTTTATCCTAGGGAACTCAATAAAATTATCTTTATATTTTTTCCAAAAACAAATGTGAAATTCATTGCATGTTCTAAATAAGTGATTTGAAATAAAAATTTGAATTCAATATTAAATCCATAAAATCAAAAAAAATCAAATTTAATTTTGGGATTATCATCCATTCCCAATCCATATAGTTATAAATAATAATTTAGACTCCATGATTCAATTGATTCTTTGCAATATTAGCCTTGCGGAGGGCCTTTTTTATATATATAACATATACAATGTTTACATGTAATCCAACTCTCCTGTAACATGTTCAACAATTTCCTAAATTAAAATGTAATCTATATATATGTTATTTGAAATTAATATATGGACATTAATATTTATTATATAAATAACACTCATGTTGTCACAAAAATTTTCAATACGATATTTCACATGAATCCCTACAATATATGGAATTTTATTGACCCCTAAAACATGATTATATGATTCATAATTCATAGTATGATCTATTTTTATTGTGATTAATGAAAATTTTCCTTATTTAAATTTATTCCATGAACTATGTAATCCACCAATATAGATTAAAACACTCAATGTTGAATTGGGATAATCTATTGAACTATACGAGGATATATATGTTATATCAATGTATATAAAATCATGTTTCTATATGTTGATTAAGTAGTATATAATATGTTATATCAATTTACATAAAAAATCTATTATCAATTATAAGTGAAGATTATGATGTTGTGATTAGTTTGCATTTCACCACACAAAAACTATTGAAAATCACGTTTCTATATGTTGATTAAGTAGTATATATTCATTTCATTCCTTATGATCAACATAATACTATGAGAATTATTAACTCACAAATTCTGGACATCTATAATTCAAACGTCATAAATTCTATAAAAAATATAAATTGTCCTTAATTTAACCCACTAAAACATATTATCTATGAAAATGAGAACAAAAAATATTTGATCATTTTCTTTCTAGATAAATTTATTATCATCAACTCCACCATACAATAATGTGATATTCCTCATCAATCGTTAGAGCCTTGAATTCCATGATCATATTACATTGTTCAGTAAGTAAAATTCCTAATTCTATGAAGTTACATTTATCTTATAATTATATAATAAAATAAAAATATATTTTTATATTATACCTCCCCCTCAATGACTAGATTAAGGAATGATTATTTGACATATATTTGGTATTCCATGAAATCTTATCAAAAAAACATTCTATGAATAGTTGAATAGTTTATAAATGGGTTATTATGGGAATAATTTATTAAAAAAAATTCATATGATATCTAAAAATCCATTGGACAACAAAATTATTTTTATCAATGTAACCTTGCATTATGAATTTTATTTTTAAGAGAATAATCAATTTTTATTGATATTCTTATATTTTTATTATGAAAAATTAGCATTGTATAACTATTTTATATTTGATAATTATATTAATTAATTTTCTACACTGAATTCGCATATTGAGTGACATGATGGTGTATCATTGGATATAGTAGAGATATGATTTATGTTTGTTGTAGTGACATCATTCCAAAAATTCTCAGAACTATAATCTAACACCACGTTATTGTTTTTGTAACATCCCAGGTATTAATATTTTAATATATTTTAATAAATATTAAAAAATTAATTAAATATTCATTTTATGTTAAAATTTACATTATGTATTATATCATACCAGATATGAAACAACATGTTTCTCTGAAATCTTACGTTTCACACAACACTGAGTTATACCAAAGAATTATATAATTTTATTATTATTATTATTTTAAATGGTTGTTAATGCCTAGAAATTATATTGAATAGAATGGTTAAAACTATCTGAAATATTCTTACACATGTGTTTTAAATGTTTTTACATTTATCCAATGAATTATAGAGGCAAAAAATGAGTATGGGTTCAATTTAAGTATAGAAAACTTTAATATTTTTTAAAAGGTCTTTTTACAGCCTTTAATGGAGAACGCATTTTATTTATATTTTCTTTTACATTTATATGTTCTATATTAAATTATAAAATCTTATATATTATTGGGACATCAAAAAAAATTTGGGATAAATTTTTCATAATTTTCTGATAAATATCATTTTTTAATATATAGTGGAAAATAATGCATTTTATGTCAAAAATTCTTTTTCCTATACATTATTTATATAATTATATTATATTTTTTTAATTAGTTTTAACATTTAATGGTATTGTTTTTTTATAAAAAAATAAATTTTTGTTCATTTTCAGTAATTTTAACTTTAAATTAGACATAAACACACGTCAATCTGTTGATAGTTTTTAAATTTTTAAACTACTATTTTGTTTTAAGAATGAAATTTAATTTAAAATTAATTAATTATAATTCTATTTTTAGAATTTGGACAAATACATTCAATACATTGAATCATATGTTCCAAATTATGTAAAAATTTTCCTTGTATTATTCTATATTATGAATAGTATCTTTATTAATTATTATTATTTAGAACGGTTAAGGGGAAAATTTGGTAAATAAAGGGAAACCTAATATTATAAAAATATAACACTACCATAACTCATGTACTAATATTAATTTATGATTAATGGGAGACAAAAACAATCCTTATGCTGAATGTTTTTCAATTAGGAGCCATTTTTGTGTGATAATTACATGTTATAAAAACTAATTTAAAGTAAAGGGAAGTATAACATAAACATGTATCCATTTACCAAAACAATTTTATGTTGGGGTTATATAAGTGATCAATTAGACTATAAATAGTAAATAAAAATATAAAAAGATTTAATTCATCATTGTATTTTATTTAGCGTATTTACAGTTAGATAAATAAATTTAATTATGACATAATGATGATGTAGTGATTGCTTCATTAATTAAGGATTCAAATAAAATATATTTTTTTCCCTCGGAATTTGGGGAATGACCTCCTTGATTGAAGGATCAAACATTCCAATTGGTTTCTAGCAGGATTGTTTGTAGAACCTGAATCATCCAATGATTCCACATCCATTTGGTCATACTTTCCAAAGGTAGGTGCTCATTAGTTTGTGGACTAATGAGGCTTAGGAATTTGAATTGGTTGAGAGGATGGGAGGTCGGACTCATCACACCTTTTTAGGGGAATTATTTTATACTCTAGGACTCTATTTATATATTTAAGTAATGTTCATGAATCATTATTAAATTACCAAGTATAAAATGAGATTTCCTTCAGATCTGACAATAAATGATTAAATATGTAATAAATTTAGAAAATATTTTATATGTATTCGAGGTTCTTCATAGATAGAGAATCAACTGTATTTATTAGAGATTCGATGGTTAATGGTATCCCTCAACACATTTATATAGAAATATCTTGGTCATTATGATGAACATGATGGTTTTAAAGCCACTCAGTGGGGAACTTGAAGTTTATTGTCATTCAGAAGGACATGGACTATTTCAAAGTTGGGATTGAACCCGCAAATGGGATACCTACGTATCCTTTGTTTATAAAATGAATCGGAACCCACGTAGATTGAGTAATGAAGTATGATATTTATGATTGATGGCTCAAAGAAGGATTTCATAATTACTTTTACACTCTAAGCTCACGTGGGTCATGCTCGGTGTGAGAAACAGGAGGTATTGGTAAAAAATAAGAAAACTGTGCCATGAAAGAGGCAATCATTAAGAAATAATGTGGGACTTATGTATGTATGACTTCCCAGATAAATGAAGATTAAGATTTACTTTAGGGAAGAAATCTAAGAAAATGGTCCATAAAGGTATATGTTCTTCATGGATATTTGAATACTCTTACTGGGGGCTTACTCTTGAAAAGGAGGCCCAAATTAGGAGAGGAATTATGATTAGGTTTTACTCCTAAGAAAGAATCCCAGATCAAAGGACTGGTTAAGAGAAATTAAAACTGGGGCTTACTCCTGAAAAAAAGGCCCAGGTTAAGACACTTGAAAACTTAAGGGACTTGGGGCTTACTCCTGAAGAGGATGCCCATATTTGAGAATGGGGATTATTCCTGAAAAGGAGGCCCAAATTAAGAATTCTTACTGAGGCTTATTCCTGAAAAGGAGACCCAGGTTAAGAATTATGACTAGGGATTTTTCCTGAAAAGGAGGCCTAGGTTAAGAATTATGACTGGGGCTTATTCCTGAAAAGGAGGCCCAAATTAAGAATTATGACTGGGGATTATCCCTAAAAAGGAGACCCAGGTTATGAATTATGACTGGGGCTTATTCCTTAAAAGGATGCCCATGTTATGAATTATGAGTGGGGATTATTCCTGAAAAGGAGGCTCAGGTTAATGAGTTCTCTCATCTTAAAGGGTGAGGTTGAATGAATGAAATCTCAATCTTTAGTGATATAAAGATGTGTAAATCACTAGGTTTTGAGTGATATTCCACATAATTCCTTTCAGATAAGGAGGTCAAATAAATCAATCATGCCATAAATGGATTTGAAGAGTGTCTTGAAGGCTGAATATTGAATAGGAGAGGTGGAATGGCTTAAGAGGGGTGAAATGGGCAAGAAGGGCACCAAAAAAGGAAGGGGCGCGCAGGTACTGCGTGGGCGCACAAGTCATGGTCGTACAGGTATACTTGCGCGACACATGGGTACTTGGGCGATGGTTAACTAGAAGGGTAATACTTGAGAGACTCCTGGTTAAAGCCTCTTGAATCATCTTGAGGGTCTTCCAGAAGAGTGGCGCGCATGTTTTAATGAAGGAGTTAGGCGGCTCGCAAGTGTGGAAATTTCCCTTAAGGGCTGGCTACTCAGGTGTGCACGTGTTGATGAGTTTCAACACATAGGCCATCCTCCCATGCTTAGATCTTACATTCTATGTATGAAATTACCTTAGAAGTTTTTCGAAATCATTGAGAAGAGACTAGGGAGCCAAGAGTTCAAATTTGAATTCTGGAAAAAATTCCTCCCGAAATGGGGGGCTCACAGGGTCTATTTATAGGCTGGATAAGACACCAGACTGTTTTTACTTAGGGCGCTCAAATGTACTTGCTCCACCACTGAGGTGCGCAAGTGTACTTGCGTGACCACTACAGTGTTCAAGTGTACTTGCGCGACCATAGTAGAACTTGCGCGACACTTGTGCAACATTCTTCTTCTACCATCCTTTTTCAATTTTTGATATTTGTCCAAAGAGTGAATAACATTGAGTTAAGATAATCCCCTTTTCTAATCATTAGTTTTTGTGATGAAAGGAGCGTTAACAATGGTCCCCCCTAAGAGTTGGATCCAAAAGGAATGCGGATTTGACTCTGAGGAAATCGAGAATCAAAAGGAAATTGGGGCGTACAGGGTATACCGTGCAAATGAGCTTCACACGTGCAGGTTCTGGGGTGCAAGGATACGACCTCTGGTCGCCCAGGGTATGGCGCGTAGTGTTACGACCTTATCTATAAATAGAGGGACTCACTTCTTTACAAGAATATGGATTTGAGACTCAAGAGCTCTTGTCGCGCAAGATGTATTTTCCGCGCAAGTTGATCTACTTCCCACTATTTTCTTGATGTCGTGCTGCTGTCGATGTATCTGGACCTACGCGGTGATACATGCGCGCCAAATACTTGAGTGGCACATCCATACTTGTGCGCCAATTTTAGACTTGCACGCCTTAACGCATTATCCATTTTTTGAATTCCTTCACAAATTTTATGAAAAATAGACCCATTTAAGAGTTAGTTTATTCAACTATTGTGTAGATTCAATGTCTCTCTGGAGAATTAGAACGATTGATGAACTATCTAGCAAGCAGATTGATCACATGATGAACATTGTTGTCCATGATTACTATGATATCTGCGACATCACTCTCCCATATTTGGATAAGTACTTGATGAAATATCATCTTAATTTCCCATAAAGAATCTACATGTCCCTGTATGGTCATGGTCATCTGCAAGAAGTCAATGTTCCAGATGCAAAGAACTATATGCCTGAAATTCAACTGCACTGCTACTCCTCTACTTTGGTTATGTTGTGCATTAAGAGCAACATCAATGGTGTAAACTTTCAAATTTTACTTCCATGCCATTTCCTTGCAAGTATGAAAATGGAAAACCCATGGGATGAAATGTTTTCCACTGACGGTTGGTTGAGACAAGACAAACATGGAATTAGAGCAATATCTGAAAAGAGTACAATCTCCAAATGGAACATTACTTGCAATGCTACATTCTCAAATCCATGTATCCATCTTCCAAGTCTCTTGGACAAAAATAGAGTCACTGTTTGATCAGCAAAATTTTTTCTCAAACGGCACTCAAGAACATCTTTTTACAATTGTTCCAAGAAGAGTTGGTATCACTGCATCTCTTATTGTATCCAGTTGAATGAATGAATTCTAGGTGGTTGCTGATGATGCTTGGGATGCCGTAAATCAAATGAAGAGTTATGTTGAAAGCCTCTTGTAATTATTGAAAATGAGAAAAGACTCTAGTCTATGTATGTGCTTCTATCTCTTATGTATCAATGAAAAACACTTTCATCTTCAATCATTTGTACCTTTATTCTTTCCCTACCAGCTTTAAATTTTTCCTAAGCCAATGGGCCTAGTAAGCAAAGTTAGATTTTTACTAGGATTAATATAAATAACCCTACAAACATTGAAACTCATAATTTATCAATATTACCTAAATCATACAAAATAAATATTTAGTGAGCTGGAACTTGAAATTTATTTAGAGTTCCCTTGTCTTTTGTGGGCAGTTTAAAGTCATGCACATCAGACATAAGGATGCTAATGTTTAAGGTCGAAATAGATTTGACCGAATGAATTCGAATTGACTTAATTCTTTGACAATTTATCTGAAAACATATTACCATACTCAAGTATGAGGGAAACAAATATGTAAACTATGACTTAAGAATATTTGAATCTGAGGAATGATATGAAAAGGGATAAAAGGCATTAGAAGAAGTAGTTCCCAAGAATGAAGCTACCATTATTTAACAAACCCGTAAGGGGGTTTAATTATGCAGGGCCATCTAAGGGCATTGGCTACATAGTAAAATAATAGTATCTTTTGGCTGACAAGTCTGTATGTGGACTATTTATGAAAGGCCGCCTAAGGGCATGTGCTACATAGTCAGGAAAAAGAACTCTCAGAAATTTACCTTTCTACTGATAAAAGCCAGTGAAAGTTTATAGAGATTCAAATTTTCCAAAGTATATAGTTTGATGTATGGAAAGAGGTACATGAATATGGAGAAGATATTTTCGAACAAGATTATTGAAGAACTGGATGGATATCACTTCTATGATGGTCCGACCCAAACATAGGGAATGGGAATATAAACCATAGACTTGAGTACATTGAGATCATGAAAAAAGATATGGGACAAATATGTTAAGGATGGATATTTTGTGGATCCCTACATACTTTCATTTAAGACCAACATGGAAAAAAAAGGTTTCTTCATAAGAATGAAGTTACCAGTATCCGACAAACCTGTTAGGGATTGAATTATACAGGGCCACCTAAGGGAATTTGCTGAATAGTAAGATAATAACATCTTTTGGCTGACAAATCTGTTATGGAGACTGTTTATGCAAGGCCGCCTAATGGCACATACTACATAGTCAGGTAAAAGAACTCTCAAAAATTTGACATTTTTGTGACTAAAAGTCTAGAAAAGGGTTATGAAGATCTGAAAATATTTATGTTTTGGATTATGACACATAAATATGGGTATTGTTCAATGTATACAGAGATACACATATCAATGCTAACCATAATCATGTTGTGGCTGGGTCCCGACTGGAAATTTAGGACTTCACTACGTATCCCATAAGGATGGGAATCAAGCAATATGTAGTTCTTAAACTACAATTTAACATCATGTGGGGCAAAAGGATTAGAGATATTAGTTTAGGGTCATAGAGCATGGACCATTATAAGAAATACATAGTGTGTGTTTTCATGGGGACTTTTCAGCCAAGGGACTGAAAGTGGAATTTAGGGTTAGGCCCAAAATACTTGGGGATGGATTCGATAGACACTAGAACATTCCTACGTATCCCAGAGGGATGGGAATCAAACCCACATAGTTCTAGAAATATCCATTGTACAAATTTGGTTCGTACATGTGAAGGGTGAAATGGGACTTTAGTACAATGATGGTTTAACCCAATATAAAATGATTGGGCATTGCAATGTATGCACGTAGTCTTTGAAATAAAACATGATTGAAAAATCAATGTAAATAATTGTTCCCTATCAGGTGAGGGTATCAAAGAATATTGTAGTTTATTGTCATACTGGACAAAAGTGTTCTATAGTTTAATGTTGTATAACAAGGATGAAAGTGAACCAATGAAATGTTATTGATTCTAGGGGAGGTTTCACGAATCAAAATCGTATGATATGGAGGTGAATCGATGTGAGGAGACTGGTTTTGGGCTTGAACTTCTGAAGGTTGCCTATGTACCCAGCCTGGAAAGCATGAATCAAAGTCCGCGTAGTTCAATTAAAGAATGAATTAATAATCAAGTTGTTCTTGTGGACAACGACCTAAAAAATTATGTTGTTGGGACTTACACATGGTTAGTAGCCCAGAGAGAGTGTTATGGTTGAGGTTTTCTCTAAGCTCACGTGAGTTATACTTAGTGTGAGAAACAAGAGGTAACAACAAACTTAAAGATGCATAGTTTAATGTCATGGAGGACACATCAAGGGACTATGCAGTTTTAAGGTCTTGTAGTTAGGACTATTGGTGATGCAATGTTTAATGTCATGTCACAGGGAAAAAGTACAGTTTAATGTCATATAGGACATATTAATGTATTTTATGTATAGTTTAGCATCATGTAGTTAGGACGATGGGGGTAATATAGTTTAACGTCATGTTGGAAAAAAAGACGATTGTGCAGTATAATGTCCTGCAGAAATGAAAAAATAGTATACCATTTAACATCATGTTGGACGTATTAGGGACGTTTTCATAGTTTAACGTCATGTTGGATGAAAAAGGGACGATATATTTTAGCGTCATGTTGGACAAAAGTGCAAATAGTTTAAGGTCATATGCATGGACCATGGATGGTGAAGTTTAATGTCATGATGGACTTAAGGGACTTTTGTATAGTTTAGCATCATGTAGTTAGGACGATGGAAAAAATACAGTTTAACGTCATGTTGGACAAAAAGATGACTATGCAGTTTAATGTCATACAGTAAAGACAAAAGAGTATACCATTTAACATCTGGTTGGACGTATTAGGGACGTTTTCACAATTTAACGACATGATGGATAAAAAAGGGACGATACATTTTAGCATCATGTTGGACGAAAGTGCGAATAGTTTAAGGTCATATGCATGGACCTTGGATGGTGCAGTTTAATGTCATGAAGGATGGAAGGGGGACTGTGCAGTTTAATGTCATGCAGTGAGGACAAATTACAGTTTAACATAATGTGATATGAAAGGAATACAAATAGTTTAAGGTCATATGTATGGACCGTTGTTTGTATATTTTAACTGCATATATCAAGGAAGATGAATGTGGCACAGTTTAATGTCATGTTGGATGTATGTGCCAATAGTTTAGGGTCATATGCATGGACTGTTGATGATGCCGTTTAACGTCTTGCTGGATGGTGGTGTAGTTTAAGGTCATACAGGACCACTTAGGGAAATATTTCATAGTTTAACGCCGTGTGGGACGAATGTAAAAATAGTGTAAGGTCATATGAATGGACCATTGATGATGAAGTATAACGTCATGCTAGACAGTGGTGCAGATTAAGGTCATACCAACCACTTAGTGAACTTTTTCACAGTTTAAAGTTATGTGGAACAAAAGTACAAATAGTTTATGGTCATATGTATGGACCATTGATGATGCAGTTTAACGTCTTGTTGGTCTGTGGTGCAGTTTAAGGTCATACCTGACCATTTATGGAACTCTTTCACTGTTTAACGTCATGTGGGATAAAAGTACAAATAGTTTAAGGTCATATGTATGGACCATTGATGATGATGTTTAATGTCTTGATGGATGGTGGTGCAGTTTAAGGTCATACCAGACCACTTGGGTAATTTTTACACAGTTTAACGTCGTGTGGGATGAATGTACAAATAGTTTAAGGTAATATGTATGGACCATTGATGATGCAGTTTAACGTCTTGTTGGACGGTGGTGCAGTTTAAGGTCATACCGGCCATTTAGGGAACCTTTTCACAGTTTAACGTCGTGTGGGATGAAAGTAGAAATAGTTTAAGGTCATATGTATGGACCATTGATGATGCAGTTTAACTTATTTCTAGATGGTGGTGCAGTTTAAAGTCATACCAGACCACTTATGGAATTTTTTCATAGTTTATCATCGTGTGGGATGAAAGTAAAAATAGTTTAAGGTCATATTTATAGACCATTGATGATGCAGTATAACGTCTTGTTGGACAGTGGTGCAGTTTAAGGTCATACCGGACCACATATGACATATTTTGTGTTTATAAAAAATAATTCTTCAAAAATCTGCCATTGGTTGGAGTAGTGATGAGTTCTCCATCCATCGAGATTAATGAATAAGCTTCATTGCAGTAGACCTTATGTATTGAGTAAGGTCCTTCCCATTTTGGCTCAAGAATTGGAGGTTTCTTTCCTGGTATCATTGGAGTTCTGAGAACTATTACCAATTCTCCCTGAGTGAATGACGGAGATGAACTTTTTTGTTAAAAGCTTGTGCAATTCGATTCTGATAGACTTCCAAGTGGTGCAAAGTGCACAATCTTTTCTCATCTAACCGTTCCAATTCATTCAATCACTTATGATATTGTTCATCTGTAGATTACTGATCACAAATGGCTACATTGAGCGAAGGAAATTGAACTTCAATGGGCAATACGACTTCCATTCCATATACCAGTGATTATGGAGTTGACCGAGTTGTAGTGCGGGTGGTAGTCCGCTAAGCCGATAAAGCATGAAAGAGTTTATCAGGCCATGACCTCTTATATTTATCCACCAACTTTTAAATTATTTTTGAATGAGTCTTTATAACACCCCAAGCTTCTATGGTACAGTTCTCATTGAATAATGCAATAGTGTGTGTTGTATGCAACATCGAGTTCTAACACACACCACAACCGATCAAACTAGCCATTATTAATAGAAATACCTACTTTTTTAAATTTTAGAGATTTTATCTCTCAAAATGGAATCATTTTTGGATTAGCAGTATCTAATTTAGCCTAAGGTTAAATTTTGGTACTTTTCGAATAACTTTAATATTTTGATGGATAGTGAAAAATACTAAATTTTAATTAAAGACAACTTTTTAAATAAAAATAATTAGTAGTGATTAATTATGAATTTTACTGGTTTTAAAGATTATTTAGAATATATTTTTACCATTTAATACAATTTTGGTCATTTGACATAATTTCAAAATTAAACCGAACATAAACAAATATAAATCTTTTGATAGTTATTATATTTTTAAAACACGCTTTTTGTTTTGACAGCTGAAATTATTTTTAAATTAATATCTGCCACTTCTATGTTTTGAATTTGGAAAAATGGATTCCATATTTGTAATCAGGATGTTTAAATTGTGTAAATAGGTAACTTTTATTTTTATTCATTTTGAATAAATAATTCGGTAAATATTTTATTTACCATGGTTAAAAGGTAAATCCCGTAAATAAGGGTTAAAAAAATAATATTATAATAATAAAAAATTACACTAAAATGTGTCCTAACCTTATTGGTTGATACATGTCTGACCATGGGAATCTTTGGGTCGATTTTGGACCCCATTGTGTCTCTTTTAAGTGATATGGACATTTTATTTTAATTAAGTTAAAATGAATACAAAAATGACACAAGCATATATCTTTTAGAAAATCAATTTTTACATGGGGTTATATATGTTCTATTTTTGACTATAAATATTCACAAGAAAGATAAAAAGAGTTCCTACATAATGGTAGTTTATTTATAATGTTTAGACATAAATAATTTAATTTATTTATGACACAATGGTTATGTAGTAATTACCATAATAGTGATATATTAAAATGATTGATATTGTAGATACCCAAATAAATATAATTTGAGCCTTTTTATGAATTACAGCAATTTTCTAGCTTAATAAGACATGTTAGGAATTATTTAATTAACTTTGTTCGAAGTAATAATTATTTTTTTATTTTTTAAAAAATCAAATTTTGAATAGTGTCAAAATTGACATAAAAGAGTTTTTTAAAAAAATATTATATTATTAATTGATATTAAATTCCTAAAAATCTAATGTTCGGCCAAGAGACTTATATCATGATATATATACCATTAATGGTCCACTTGGGGGGACTCTTGGATGTATATAGTAAGATTATTAACCATATAATATAAAAATATAAAGAGACATTGAAAAAGTGAAACTAATTAACTAAGAGTTAATACTTAATGATAAGGTTGATATAGTAACCCAAACCTATCTAAATTCTATTGGTTGAGTGGTTTTCGACACATCCCCACATTCACCTTTATATATCCACATTTGATCCATTATAAATAGAATATTAATTTATTATAAAATAATATTTCTAACTTTTCAAAAGGTGCCCCTCACCCCTCTTATAAAAGGGCACTCCCCCTTCTCATTAATTCACACCTTCAAAGCCTTTTGTCTCGGCCAAAATCTACCCAAATACTCTCTAAACATCCCTCACTTCATCATAGAGGCCTTCCTTTAGTCATAAAGACAACCTATGAGCCCTTTTGATCAAATAAAAATTAAGAACCCGAAGAAGATGTAATGATTTCACAACCCTTTTCCAAGTTCCATTCTTCTTCCACATCTTCCTTTTTGTTATTATCATTCTAAAATAATAATTCCAGTATCTTATATATAATGTGATGCTATTATAAATATGGTACAACTATATTCAGTATTCTATCTATCCTTTTAATAACATGTCACCATACTGCGTACGTACGGCTTACCGTCTCCACGTCGTGGTGTAATTGTTATTCAATAAATTATTATTTGGATGGGTATAATAATGATGTGTAACTAATGTAAATAATAAATATAACATGATAATTATTCTTTATATATGATTTACCATCAAATTATATATTATTTTAATATCAAAAGAATGATATTGTCGCTCGTGCGTACGTACGGACTATCGTCTCCACGAACGCGATGAGATTTATTCTCCATCGTATCCATTCTAGTATAATTCTCATTTGATGATTAATAATAATTTATAAGGACTTGATATCATTCTAGATATGATTAAGATACAACCTATCCATGTCAAACACAGCTTAGGTAATAAAAAATATAAAAGAAAATGAGTAAGTTAACACCCGAAACAATGATAATACTAAGATAATATTAGCGAATTAATGTTAAAAGATTATATATGATATCATATTAATGTATATGATTCCTGTATAATTCAATAACAATTATTTGACCATTATACAGGAGTTTAACATACCCCAACCAAGTAAAAGTACAAGGTAAGGGTTTACTTTACAATCTCTTCATTATCTGAGATTGTTTATACGTAATAATCTACTGGGACTTCTTTATCATCCACATACATGTTTCTTAAAAATGTATTTCTATTTTTTTTACTGTGTACAATAATATGGGTTAATGTAATTTATACCCTTGTTTGACTTTTTATAAAGGTATATTTCCGTCATTTTCCAAACAAGGTGCTTTTTAACCTTTTCGACAGAATTATGGTAAGAATGTTTTTTTAACTTATACGGAGGGTGCAGCTAATTTCCGCCATTATAAAATCTTCGAAGCTTCCCTTACAAGATTATAAGAATATTTTCAATGAAAATGTTTTATTTTATAAATATATGATTTCAAAATAGAAAGAGATATTTCTCTAAAAAGAGTTTGATTTGATCTATGTCAACATCCTTTGATGGATTTTACACTTATTTGAAGTTGATTTATTATGAAACAAAACTTATATATTTTATTGAAGGTTTTGTGGTATGTTTGACTATGGAAGTGTTATTTTTATACCATTAATGGTTTATGGATGAATTATTTACATTTCTTATGCTAGTATTAATACGAATGTTTATGTTATGTTTAAACCTTTTCATATGGGAATGCATTGGACTTAATATGTGACGGGTGGAGCCCGCTATAGCTCCTCAATGCATCTGCAGGTCTCATGAGACAAACTAGTGTCTTTGCACAAGGCCTTGACAAAATCTTATTTGTATTCTTGGAACGAGGACTTGGCTATGTGGTTATGATAGTCTGGCATTATGCATTCCATCATTGTGAAAGTGGTTATTGTTATTTCATGTGATTATTCGATTAGTAGAATATCCATGTGAATAAGTAAATGTAATTATTTCATTTTATTTTTTCCATACTATGTTGAAGTTCAAGTTTGAAAATATTTTGTTTTAGTTATACATTGCCTTAAATGTTTATTCTTATTTATGAATGTTTCCGCTATATTGTTATCCATACTGGGAATTTGAGCTCACCCCTTTTCTATGTTTTATTTTTACCAAGATGTGAATTAGTAAATTATGAATGAACTGCATGGATAGTATGAGGGGATAAGAGTGTGGAAAATGGAGACTATATTGTTGTAGTTTTCATTTTATGATGTATTGTAAAACATTATGAATATATCTAGTGTTTCTGAGGCTACTAAAACAACTGGTCTTTCGAGATTTGATCTTTCATGTGATCATGCCAATGTTATGTAATAATGCACTGACTCTGGGTAACTGGGGTCGGGGTGTTAAAGTTGGTATCAGAGGATGTTTAGTACAAACCTTGGAAGCTAGATTTAGATAAACTCTAGTTAGAGCACATAGATCTAAGATGGACTTTGAGGATCAGTATAGAAGAACTTCCAAGAATTTTCGTATTGTAGATATTTTGTGTATTTTACAAAAAATACATCCCTGTCTGGATACGAGCTAGTATAGGCGGCTCTGGAACAGATGTACCAATGGGTAAAACCTGAAAACACCGCTTTGAGCTATACTCGAATGAGAACTGGTGCACGACAACAGGCCTTGCTGCACTCTTGGTTATGACACTCCCGTGGGATATGCTTAGGAAAACTCTAATTTTCTTTACATATCATTACGAAAGGTTTATGAGTATATACTTTCTCAATGAAAACATTTTTATGATTATGGATTACATCCATAAATAGTTCAATTTATATTAATTGTTTTATATGTATGGAATTATGTATTTTGATTCATAAACTGATTTAGTTTATGCCATTGTTTAGAAATGGCACCTAGTAAATGAAATGGAAACCGTATCAATGCGCGAACTCCATGTAGGGATTTCCCTTGTGATCATTATAATTATAGTGGAGCTGGTGATGCAACTAGTGCCGATCAGCTAATAACTATACTAGGACAACTCACTCAGGTTATGAATAATAACCTTACCCGTATGGAGCACCCTAATCCGCAG
The DNA here is from genome assembly GCA_963277665.1 of Viscum album. Lineage (NCBI taxonomy): Eukaryota > Viridiplantae > Streptophyta > Magnoliopsida > Santalales > Viscaceae > Viscum > Viscum album. Next base: position 9,356,611 of record OY728129.1, read on the forward strand.
CGTGGAGTATCAATGTTAGATCGATTCATGAGGAAACAACCACCAACGTTCAATGGGAGTACAAATCCCTTAGTAGTTGAGCAATGGATAAATTCCCTAGGGAAAATATTTCAATATTTGGGGAGTAGTGAAATGGAAAAAGTTATCATGGCAGTTTACCGCCTCACTGGAGTTGCTGATCAATTGTGGTCATTGATTAAAAACACGAAGCAAGATGATTAAGTATCAAATATGGAATGGAGGGAGTTCAAATATCTATTTTTAGAAAAATACTTTCCTCGTGACCATCGAGGAGTTATGGAAAGGAAATTTCTGAGTCTGAGACAAAAGGAGGATGAGAATGTCGCAAAGAATGGGGATAACTTTACAAGGTTAGCAAGGTATGCTGAAGATTATATATGTAACCCAAGATGTAAGATTGATCGTTTCTTTGATGGGTTAAAACCATTTTTCCGTCGAGCATTAGTCTCACAATCCTTCTCGTCGTACAAATACATTGTCTCATGTGCTATTAAGACAAAAATGGAATTCTCTATGTCATATGACATTAAAGATAAGAAAGAGAAGAAGAGATCTGCTGATCAATCTGGGAATGGAAATAAGGGGAAGAAGGGAAAGGTTGAATATCTATCATGTGGTAAATGTTGGAAGAAACACCCTGGTACTTGCTTGAAGGGAATGGGTGTCTGTTACAATTGTGGTGAAAAACGCCACCAAGCTCGTGATTGAAAAGGGAAGAAGGAAGCTACCAATCTTCAGTGCTACAATTGCTGGGAGATGGGACATTATGAAAATGAATTTCCAAATTTTTAGGAGAACTTACCTCCGAAAAGGCCAAGGGATCATGGCCAAGATTTTTCTATCACTACTGTCGAGGTAGAACCTCCAAAAGACGTGGTGGCAAGTAATTTAATGGTTTCCTCAAGTTTAGAAAATGCATTATTTGATTCTGGATCATCTCATTGTTTCATATCATCCCAGTTTTCTTTTAAAATTTGATATTTCCAATTTTATTTAACAAGGGAGTTGTCAGTTAAAACTCCTAAGGGAAGTATCATTGCAACAAATTTTTGTGAATCAGTCCCCATTAGAGCACATAAATGTTCTTTATCTGCTGATCTCATCGTCATACCTATGATTGAGTTTGATATAACCCTAGTTATGGATTGGATTTTGGACTATGATGTGATGATTTATTGTAAGAAGAAGGAGGTTACGTGTTTGGATGATGATGATAAAGAACACCTTATCTTTAGAGAATAATTTTCACCACCTATTTCTTATCTAGATCCAACCCTCGTAGCTCAACTAAATTCATTTATTGGGGAGGAAGAGAATAAAATGACTATGGGTGAGGAAAGTAATGTTCAAATAGAGGATGTACCTGTTGTGAATGAATATGTAGATGTATTTCCAGTAGATTTAACTGGATATCCTCCAGAACGAGATGTTGAGTTTTCCATTGATTTAATTCCTGGATCAAGGCCTATATCGAAGACCTCTTATATAATGGCCACTGTAAATTAGTTTAACTAAAGAAACAACTAGAGTAGTTGAGTAATAAGGGATTTATTCTCCCTAGTTTTTCTCCATGGGGATCCCCTGTTCTTTTTTTAAAAAGAAATATGGATCTATGAGGTTATGTATCGACTATAGGGAGATCAATGCTATAACAATAAAGAACAAGTATCCCCTACCTCACATTGATTATTTATTTGACAAACTGCATGGAGCTCAATACCTTTCGAAGATTGACCTTTGATATGGATACCATCAGTTTTGTGTGAAGAAGGAAGACATTCTGAAGACAACATTTTGAACTAGGAACGGGCGTTACGAGTTTACTGTAATGCCTTTTGGATTGACTAATGCACCCTCTATATTCAAGGATCCGTTGAATAGAGTTTTCAAGGAATATCTCTATGAATATTTGGTGGTATTTATTGATGATATCTTGGTATACACTAAAATCTACGAAGATCATGAAGGTTACTTGCACATTATCCTGAAGACTCTGAGAAGACATGAATTATATGGGATGTTTAGCAAATGTGAATTCTGGATTCCTGAGATTTCTTTTCTTGGCTATATTGTCTCTAAAGATTGAATCTCTGTTGATCCTTCTAAGACGAAGGAAATCCATGAATGGCCAGCACCTACGAGTATAATTGAGGTACGCATTTTTATTGGTTTGGCAGGTTATTATCGACGTTTCGTCCAGAATTTTGCCCGATTGGCTAACCCATTATTGAAGCTCACACGTAAAGGGGTTAAATTTGTTTGGACAAAATAGTGTGAGGAATGTTTTGAAGAACTGAAGATAATATTAGTCAATGCTCATATATTTACTCTACCATCAGGGAATTATGTGTTCATTATTTATAGTGATGCATCGAAGAAAGGGCTTGGTTGTGTCCTTATGCAGAATGATAGGGTTATTGCCTATGCATCACGATAGTTGAAAATTCATGAAAAATACAATCTTACTCATGATATTGAGGTAGCAGCTATGATATTTTCTTTGAATATATGGAGGCACTACCTCTATGGTGAAAAATGTGAGATTGATACTGATCACAAGAGTTTGAATTATATTTTATCACAAAAAGAACTCAACATGAGGCAAAGTAGATGGCTTGAATTACTAATGGATTATGATCTCATGATACACTACCACACGGGGAAGGCAAACAAGGTGGCAGATTCTGTGAGTAGAAAAGACCATGGAGTATTTAACAATATGTGAATTTAAAGGGATCCCATTTTCATAGATCTAGTGAAGATGGACATGGGAATAACCAGGGAAGGTGAAACATCAATGCTTTTTCAAATGGTTGGCAAACCATCTTTACTAGGAAGGATTAAGAGTTCTCAGACCGATGATGAAGAATTTCAAAAGAAGATTAAAGCTGTGAATGATGGGAGATTGAGAGACTTTGTGTATGAAGATGGAATTTTTGAAATTTGGGAAGAGACTTTGTGTTCCTGATATACCGGATCTAAAAAGGGAATTGTTGGATGATGCTCATAGTTCCAATTTCTCTATACACCCTGGGAGCACCAAAAAGTATAGATATTTAAAGGAACATTTTTGGTGGGACAACATGAAGATTGAGATTGCTGATTTTTTGTCAAGATATATGGTTTGTCAACAAGTGAAAGTTGTAAGGAAACATCCTGGAGGAGTCATGCGACCTCATCCCATACTGGAGAGGAAATGAGACAATATTACGATGGACATTGTCATGGGGCTACCAAATACTCCTAGAGGGAACGATGCAATATGGGTCATTGTTGATCGTATTACCAATTCAGCACATTTTCTTGCTATAAGAGAAGATCTACCACTGGAACGTCTAGAAAAACTATATATTGATGAAGTTGTGAGACTTCATGGGGTACCCCTATTGATTGTTTCTGATTATGATCCCTGTATTACTTCAAGATTCCGGTAAGTCTTCAGAAAGCCTTGGATACTGAACATCATTTGTGCACGGCCTAGCACCCTCAAACAAATGGAGAATCAGAACGAACTATTCAAACCTTAGAAGACATGTTGAGATCCTGCTCACTTGACTTTCATGGTATACGTGATCAATATTTACCTCTGGTAGAATTTTTCTATAACAATAGTTTCCATTTGAGTATTCAGATGGCACCATATGAAGCGTTATACGGAAAGAGATGTCAAACACCAACCTAGTGGGATGATGTTGGCGAAAGAAAACTTGTAGGCCCAGAACTGGTGGAGGAAACGATGGAAAAGGTGAAGGTAATCCAAAATCACATCAAAGAAACTCAAAGTAGGTAGAAGAGCTATGCTGATAATCGAAGGAAGGATTTAGAATTTCAAGTCAGTGATCATGTTTTTCTGAAGGTATCTCCATGGAAGGGATTCATACGTTTTGGAAAGAAAGGTAAATTGAGTCCCAAGTACATCGGAACATTCGAAATTCTAGAACGAATTGGGGATGTAGCTTACCGATTGGCAATGCCGCCAAGTCTCTCCAATGTTCACGATGTGTTCAACATATCTCATTTGAGGAAATACATTCCTGACCCAATGCATGTACTCAACTATGAGGAATTAGAACTGGAACCCGATCTTTCTTATTGCGAAGAGCCCATCCGGATTTTTGATACGAGAGAACAAGTACGGAGAAAACAGACGACTCGTCTGGTAAAAGTCTTGTGGAAAAACCATAAGATGGAAGAGGCTACCTGGGAACCCGAGGAACTTATAATGAAGAAACAACCGAGTCTTTTCATGCAGTAGTATTCTAGAAATTTCGAGGACAGAATTATTTGAAGTAGGGGAGAATGTAACACCCCAAGCTTCTATGGTACGCTTTTCTTTTATTAATTCAATAGCATTTATTGTATGCAACATCGAGTTCTAACACACACCACAACCGATCAAACTAGCCGTTATGAATAGTAATACCTACTTTTTAAAATTTTAGAGATTTTATCTCTCAAAATGGACATCATTTTTGGATTTAGAGTATCAAATTTAGCCTAAGGTGAAACTTTGGTACTTTTCGGAGAACTTTAATATTTTGATGAATAGTGAAAATTACTAAATTTTAATTAAAAACAACTTTTTTAATCAAAAAAATAAATATTGATAAATTATGAATTTGAGTGGTTTTAAAGTGTATTTAGAATATATTTTTATCATTTAATACAATGTTTGTCATTGGACATAATTTCACAATTAAATAGAACATAAACAAATATCAATCTTTTGATATTTATTATATCTTAAAAACACGCTTTTTGTGTTGACAGCGGGAATTAATTTTAAATTAATTTCTGCCACTTATGTGTTAGGAATTTGGAAAAATGGATTCCATATTTGGAATCAGGATGTTCAAATTGTGTAAATATGTATCTTTTATTTTTAAACATTTTGAATAATTACTTCGGTAAATATTTTATTTACCACTGTTAAAGGGTAAATCCGGTAAATAAGGGTTAAAAAATAATATTATAATAATAAAAAATTATCCTAAAACATGTCCTAACCTTATTGGTTGATACATGTCTGACCATGGGCATCTTTGGGTCGATTTTGGACCCCATGGTGCCACTTGTAAGTGATAGGGACAGTTTATTTTAATTAAGTTAAAATGAATACAAAAATGACACAAGCATATATCTTTTAGAAAAACAATTTTTACATAGGGTTATATATGTTTTCTTTTCGACTATAAATATTCATTAGAAATATAATACTATTTCCTATATAATGGTATTTTATTAATAATTTTAGAAATTATATAATTTAATTTATTTATGACACAATGGTGATGCATTAATTACCAAAATAGTGAAAAATTAAAATGATTAATATTGTAGATACCCAAATATATATAATTTGAGACTTTTTATAAATTACAATAATTTTATAGGTTAATATGACATGTTAGAAATTCTTTAAATAACTTTTTTTGAAGTAATCATTCTGTTTTTATTTTTACAAAAATCAATATTTGAATAGTGTCAAAATTGACATAAAAGAGTTTTTTAAAAAAATATTATATTATTAATTGATATTAAATTCCTAAAAATATAATGTTCTGCCAAGAGACTTATTTCATGATAGGTGTATCATTATTGGACCACTTGGGGGTCTATTAGATGTATATAGTATGTTTATTAACCATATAATATAAAAATACAAAGAGACATTGTAAAAGTGAAAATAATTAACAAAGAGTTAATACTTATTGATAAGGTTAATATAGTAACCCTAACCTGTATAATTCTATTGGTAGAGTGGTTTTGGACCCATACCCACCATTAAATTTAAATAATTCACTTTGTATCCAATAAAAACCGAATATGAATTTATTATAATATATTATTTCTAGCTTTTCCAAAGGTTCCCCTCACCCCTCTTATAAAAGGGCACTAACCCTTCTCATTAATTCACACCTTAAAATCCTTTTGGCTCGGCCAAACTCTGCCCAAATACTCTCTCCAATTCCCTAAATTCATCCTAGAGGCCTTCCTTTAGTCATAAAGCCAACCTATGATCCCTTTTGATCAAATCAAAAGGAAGAACCAGAAGAAGAGGTAATGATTTCACCACCCTTTTCCAAGTTCCTTTCTTCTTCAACTTCTTCCTTCTTTGTTATTACCATTCTAAAATAAAAACTCCAGTATCTTATATATACTATGATGTTATTATAAATATTTTACATCCATATTCAGTATTCTATCCATCTTTGAATAACATGTCACCATACGTGCGTACGTACGGCTTACCGTCTCCACGTCGTGGTGTAATTGTTATTAAATAAATTATTATTTTGATGGGTATAATAATAATGTTTAACTCATGTAAATAATAAATATAACATGTTAATTATTCTGTATATATGATATACCATCCAATTATATATTATTTTAATATCAAAGGAATGATATTGTCGCTCGTGCGTACGTACGGACTACCCTCTCCACGAACGCGGTGAGATTCATTCTCCATCGTATCCATTCAAGTATAATTATCATTTGATGATTAATAATAGTATCTAAGGACTTGATATCATTTTGGATATGATTAAGATACAACATATCAATGAAAAACAGAGCTTACATAACAAAACATATAAAATATAACGAGTAAGTTAACACCCGAAACAAATATAATACTAAGATATTATTAACAAATCAATGTTAAAAGATCTTATATGATATCATATTAATGTATATGATTATTATATAATTTAATAACAATTATTTCACCATTTTATAGGAGGATAACCTACCCCAACCAAAGAAAAGTACAAGGTAAGAGTTTACTGCACAATCTCTTCATTATCCGAGGTTGTTTATACGTAATAATCTACTGGGACTTCTTTATCATCCACATCCATGTTTCTTAAAAATGTATTTCAAAACATTTTTACTATATACAGGAATATGGGTTAAATTCATTTATACCCTTGTTTTAATTTTTATAAAGGAGTCTTTCTGTCATTTTCCAAACAAGGTGCTTTTTAACCTTTTCAACAGAATTAAGGTAAGAATGTTTTTTTTAACATATACGTCGGGTGTGGCTATTTTCTGCTGTTATAAAATCTTCGAATCTTCCCTTACAAGCTTATAAGAATATTTTCAAAGGATATGTTTTATTTTATAAATATATGATTTCAAAATAGAAAGAGATATTTCTCTAAAAAGAGTTTTATTTCATCCATGTCAACAACCTTTGATGGATTTTATGCTTATTTGAAGTTGATATATTGTAATACAAAACTTCTATATTGTATTGAAGGTTTTGTGATATGTTTGAATGTGGATGTGTTATTTTTATACAATTCATGGTTTATTGATGAAGTATTTACATTTTTTATGCTATTTTTAATACAAATGTTTATGTTATGTTTAAACCTTTTCATATGGGATTGCATTGGACTTAATACGTGATTGGTGGAGCCCGCTATAGCTCCTTGATGCATCAGTAGGTCTCAGTATACAAACTTGTGTCTTGGAACAAGGCCTTGAAAAAATCTTATATGTAGTCTTAGCACGAGGCCTTGGATATGTGGTTATGATAGTCTGGCATTATGCATTCCATCATTATGAAAGTGGTTATTGTTATTGCATGTGATTATTCTATTAGTATAATATCCCTGTGAATAAGTAAATGGCATTATTTCATTTTATTTTTTCCATACTTTGTTGAAGTTCAAGTTTAAAATGCTTTTGTTTTAGTTATACATTGCCTTAAATGTTTACTCTTATTTATGAAAGTTTCTGCTATATTGTTATCCTTACTGGGCATTTGAGCTCAACTCTTTTCTATGTTTTATTTTTCCCAGGATGTGAAGTAGTAAATTATGAATGACTTACAGGGATAGTATGAGAGGATAATATTGTAGACTATGGAGACTATATTGTTGTAGTTTTCATTTTATGATGTAATGTAAAACTTTATGAATATATCTAGTGTTTCCAAGGATACTAAACTAATTGGTCCTTCGAGATTTGATCATTCTTGTTATCATGCCAATGTTATGTAATAATGCACTGAATCTGGGTAACTAGGTTCGGGGCGTTACAGTCTTGTTAATGGATTCTATCTGGCCATTGGCCGCTACATGATACCAAGATGAATGGTAGGATTTGATGTTGTATTCTTGATACAACATCTTCACCTAGGATGAATAGAAGTTGGTGTCATTGTCCATCAATATGGTATGACGGACACCAAATCTGGTAATGATGTTAGACGTGATGAAGCTAACAACCCATTTAGAACTAACTTCCTTGAGAGGTATTGCCTCTACCCATTTGGAAAAGAATTCAGTATCAGTATGAATGTACATAAACTTCTTGGTCGTAGCCGAATGGTATGGTCCCACCACATCCATTCCCCATGTGGCAAATGGCCATGAATATTTAGTTGTATGAAGAAACTCTGGTGGTTGATGAATGAAGTTGTCATGTACTTGGCATGAATGACACTTCTTTCGGAAATCAAAAAAATCTTGTATCATTGAACCCCAAAAGTATCCAAGCCTTTGACTTTGATCAGAAAGTCTATATCCAAAATGGTGGGTACCACAGACTCCTACATGCACTTCTTTCATGATAGCCATTATCTCTTCACCATCAATGCATATAAAGAGAAATCCATCCAAACCACGTTTGTATATAATTTTCTCTAGGTGATTTGGGCTATCATAAAGAGTAAAAATGACCACATGTCGTTGTATTTTTTCTTTCTCGGCTCTATTAGGTGGAAGTGTCCCATTTTGAATTTATTCCCTGATAGGTGACATCCATCCTGTAGTATGACCATACGGTTCAGGAATGGGACTAATTTCATTAATTTCTTCTATTCTGATTTGAACATAAGGTGAAATTGCATTACGTTGGGGAATACTGATGGTTGTCTCGTCCCAATTTGGATCTGCCAGAGCTGTGACTATATTATCCAGTGCATCATCTTGAGCATTTTGTTATCTTGGGACAAAAAAAATTCGGTTCCGAAGGGAATTCCGCCACTAACTCTCTGACATAATCTTACAAAGGGATTATTTCTTCTTTTCTGATGGCATAATCTGCATTGACTTGTTTGATTACCAGGTCTGAATCACCTTTCACCTTTAAGAGATTCAGTTGTGCTTTAAGAGCTAATTCCAAGCCTGTGATGAGAGCTTGGTATTTTGCTTCATTATTGGTACCACCTTCCCACAATAAGAAGGAATAATGTAACACTGCCTTTTCTAGAGAAATGAGCACAATTCCTAGGCCAACTTTGTTGAATTTATGATTTTCCATTTTCCTCCCTGCTGGAATTTAGGAAGCACCATCTAAATACATTTCCCATGCTGGAGGACTTTCTTGAATAGAGAAGACTTCCTCATCAGGGAGTTCAATATGTGAAGATGTGTCTTCCACAGAAGGGTGTTCATCAAAAAAATCAGCCAGAGATTGGCCCTTTATCGCCTTTTAAGACACATACTGAATGTCGAATTGGTACAAAATAATTTCCCACCTTTCCAGATGTCCTGTAAGCATCAGACGACTAAGGATGAATTTGAGAAGGTTATTAAGAGATAACAATTGGACCACGTGATGTTGCGGGTAGTGTCTCAACATCTGAACTACAATGATTAATTCCAGGCAGCACTTCTCAATACTTGAATATTAGGTTTCTGCTTCAAGCATAGTTCGACTGAGATAGTAGAGGCTGTTTTCATTCCCATCATCATTCTTTTGAGCAACAAAAGGCACCTAATGATCACTCTAGAGCTGTCACGTAGAGGATAAATGGTGTTCCTTCAACAGGTGGCATGAGTACCATTGGACACAAATTATGTTTTCGAAGCTTGAGGAATATGAATTCCCAATAAGACAAGTGGTTAGAATGTTGTTTGTATTTAACCACCAAATCGTCTACATAGCATTCAACAAACTTACCTAAGAAGGGTTTGATGATATAATGCATGGCACGCTGATATGTTGTACCTGCATTCTTTTTGCCAAAGGGAATTACCCTGTAGAAAAACACACCCTGAGGGGCTCTGAAGGCTATGTATTCATCATCTTCTGGGTCCATAAGGATCTTATTATATCTTGAATATCCATCCATGAAGCAAATTTCTTCATAGCCATCTGTTGCATCAATTAAAAGTTCTGTAATCGGAACTGGGAAATCATCTTTAGGATAATGCCGATTAAGATCTCTGAAATTGATGCATACTCTAATTTTTCCGTTCTTCTTCTTTAAAGGGACAATATTAGCCATCCACTTGAGATATTGAACTTCTATGATGATGTTATCATCGATATGCTTATCTACTTCAGCCTCAATTTTGGAAGAATAAGTTGGGTGTGTTCTTCTCGCGGCTTTCTTAAATCCTTGATTTTATTCTGGTAAACCCAAATGATGAGTAGCAATATCAGGATGAATCCCAAGAATTTCTGTATAGTTCCAAGAAAATATACCTCTATTTTTCATTAGAAAAGAAATATACATATCTTTCTCTTCAAGAGTCATGGCTGCACTAATAAAAGTGGGAAGTGGATCTTCTTTTGTAAACAAATTTATTTTTCTGAGTTCATCCACAGTGGTATAGATACCCTCTTCAATTTCTAGAGGATCATATCTGAGATCATCTTCTTCTTCTTCATAATGTGATATTTCTTCCGTTTCTACTTGCATAGTAGATGATAAAGAAGAATTTTCACGATCAGAAGAGATGTCAAAATTTGCACGTCTTGAAGAAGAAGCTTCCATTTCTGACCCGATTGATGATGAAGGATATTCTTTGGGTAATAAATAGGAGATGATGGATTGTGAATCGACATCATTGTTCACCTCCAATATTGCTAAAACTTCTTCTGGCTTAATTGGAGAATTATAGATTTGTTTGATTTCATCAGATGAAATCAAGACGTCACCATTTGTGCTTTCATCACTTCTTGGTGGGTTACCAATTTCTCCCATGTTGTCTGGCTCGATTGTCGTAACTGACATTATGGATCTTTCCATAAGAGTATTTTGATTTGGGTCTATCTTGTCAATTTGACTGATATGCAACACATAATCTGTACTCACATGTGTAAATGGATTTACTGGAAACATCTCCTAACGATATGGAGCATTATCTATGGTAATCTACTTTGTTGTGGATTTCTCCCTTCCCTTCATGTGATAGAATTCCGCCTCAATGTATTGATATTCACATGTCTTGAACGGGGCCTTATCACCATTCAATGTCCCAACTTGACCATCAAAACAATATTTGAGACATTGATGGTATGATGAAGGGATAGTCACATATTGATGTAGCCAGTGTATTCCAAACAACATGTTGAAGGCTGAGTCTTGATCAACAACCATGAAATCTAAATTGGATACAAGATCTCCAAACCGAGTTCTGAGTGTATCTCCACCCAGTGGTTCTTGTTCATTTTAATCATATCCTCGTAACATCATGGAAGAAGGAGATAAATCAGATTATGTTAGGCCCAATCGATGAAGTGTGCGAATGGGCATGAGGTTGAGTCTTGAACCATTTTCAATGAAATTTCTTCGGGCGTCTACAGCATTAACCTTTTCAGATAAGTACAATGGTCTAATATTCCCATGCACAACATCTTCTTCATCTACATCGGTAAAATATATTTTTGCATGGAATTCTTTAGGATTATTCTCTATGTGATAGACTTCACCTGCAACAATTTCAGTTTCAAACTCTAAAGTACTTGACAAAGCCTTGATGAGTGCTTCCCGAAGATCTTTTGGCATATTAAATGAATCCAGAATTGATAACATGGTTGGTAATTGGGACAAGTGTTTCAATACATCATATTTTTTATCCAGAGGTCTACATTTCCAAACAGGAATATGTGGTTTAGCAGGTACCTTGGAAGAAAATGATTTGGAAGTTGATGCATCTTGTATTGGGATAGGAGATGGAAATATACATGGTTTTGGAAAATTAGACCGATTAGATACATTTACTTGCTGAGAGAAAGAAGATGGAACAATCAACCGGTAATCCAAAATAACTGTGCCAGGAATGAATTTTCTATTGGTAGAATAACTTGCTTGTTCTTGCTAAGCTCGCTGAAGGGCTCTACCATGAGTTTCTGCTGCATACACAGTTCTAGCGGGGGTAGAATTCGAGTAGTGGCTTCTAAAAGATCCACGTATTCCCCTGTATCCTGAGCCTATAGAACATCCTCTAATTCCCCTATTTGATACAGGGAATTCAGGCTCATCGAAATCAAAATTACGACTGGTATATGCCTCTGTTAATTGAATCATATTAATAGAACCGAAGATTAACTATTCATCTGATGATGACTTTTCCTGATTAGCCTATTTAGGCTATGCCATTTGGTGGGGCGGTGCCCATGGCCTTGAAGTAGATGGCATGAAGTCTGCCAGAGTCAAATTCAACATAGGATCTGACACATACTCATATTTTTCTAATTATTTTTCATTATTTTAATCATGTTATTTCTTTGAAGACATTCCCTCTGATGAAGAAGGTTTTACCGCTACATTCATGGCAGAAGACACAATCGGTTTCTTTAATTGTGTTCGCAAAATAGCATGCGTTCGGTTGAGTGTCTTTATGACCATCCAATCATCATAATTTTGTGCATTTTTTTGTTGACTTCTTTCAATTCACCTTCCACCTCTCGAACTTTTGCAGTAACACATGCTTTCTGAGTTGAAGAACCTTTCAGTTTGACTTGTCCCGAGTCGACCATCTTTTGAAGGATGTCTTGGAAGACAAAACACTAATGGATGGGATGTCCCAACATTTGATGAAACGGTAAATAATTGGGATGGTCTTCATCTCCTTCCTTGTTTGGCCTCTTAGGCCTTGGCAATTGAACCAAATTATTTTCCAGAGCCGAAATGATGTAACCAGGAAATTGTTCATTTCGGAAAGAGTATGTTTTGTTCTTCAGATCCTTAAATTATTTTCGTCTTTGATCTCTTTGATCCTCTGGATGAAATGACCTATGTTGTTGGTGCTCAATAGGTGGATCCCTTCGACAAGATGAAGGATTTGAAGTAGAAATAGGTATAGTTGCTTGTTTAAGAATAACTATAGATGTTTCTACTTTACCCATTCTCCTTCCTGGAGCTGATGGAATTACACGATATTTATCCTTTGCCTCTATAGGGGAATCTTCAATCTGCTGAGTGATTGAAGTAAGGTCTCGAAACCATCCTTTTTTTATCAAAAGGATCAAAGGTGTGCGTAATTCATCACGCAGATTTTCCACACAAATTGGCTATAATTCCTCTTGAGGGAGTTCTATGCTTAGGGAATATGTTAATCCCTTCCAGCGAGCAATGAAATCCGAGACCCTATCATTCCTTCTTTGCTTACAGTTTGTAAGAACGAAAAATGTTGTCTTTGGAAAAGTTGAGCTGAATTGAAGAAGGAATTTTTGGTCAAAATCCTCCTATCTGGTAATTGACTGAGATTGCAAGCTTGTATACCAGACAAAGGTCGGTCCTTGAAAGGTTCATACAAAACATCTGAGTTTTACTACTTCTTAAAACTCTAAATTCCCATCATAGGATCACAACAAGACATGTAATGCGTCAAATGCTATTCCGGGTTGCCTGATCCATTGAAAATAGGGAATACAGGGTTTCCAAAACTAGATGGAGGAGAGATTGAATCTACCCATTCAGGGTAAACATTCTTTTCCGGTTGAAGCTGTGCACGTTTCCCTTCCATAGTTTCTAACTGAGATGTAAATGACTCAATAGTAGTTATTATATTTTGAGAAACATCCGGTTGAACATGGACATGGGTAGGTGAAATGAATGGAGCTGGGACAGATGTGGTGGTCGGTGCTGCAACTGATGGTAGCACTGTCAACTGTTGTTGCACTGGACCCATAAAATTAGACCTGTGATGGTGTATTGATAGAGGAGGATATTCTTGATCAATCTCAGTAGCTACAACAAATTCCTTTGGCTGACTGACTCCAGCATGCTTACGATGAATACTACCTGGAAGTAGTTATGCATTCATCCTCCTTAATTCCTTCATTTCTTCCTCCTATTGTGAAAACCTTTTCTCTAGTGAGAGTGATTGGCTTTCTCCAGAGGAAGGATATGTAACCTGATTCTTTCCACTCCCTTTATTGGATCCTTTTCATATAGGGGGAAGTGGGTTACTCAAAGTATTACCTAGGTTCTGAGTAATCCTTTGATTTCGTGTACGCATACCTTCTTTATTTCTGTCAGTGCGTACATCTTCTTGAGCAGGAACCTCTTCATCTGAGTCCCTTGAGTGAACCTCATCTAGTGGATCAACAACAACGGCATTGATGAAATTGATTGATGCATAATGCATCGCATCCCTTCTATCATCATTTCTATAATATTGTCTTCTTCCATGTCTTTGATGAGATATTGCCTTTTGTTGATTCGATCCCTCAGTAACTTCTTGACGAACTGTATTTTGGAGGGAATCTTATGATAATTTGGCTCTTCGTTCCTCTTGAGGATTCTTTCCCAATCGAGAAAAGACTGCCATTCTTTAAGGAGGGTATTGATGATTTGAAAAAGTCCCTAGTCTGGTGGACTGGGGTTGTTCCTGCTATTCCTGCTCAACTCCTCGAATCCAATTTGCTGATTCCGAGGATTGGTTTAAAAGAGTCCCCATTCTGGAAAGCTGGGGTGGGTCTTAACATGCTATGTCTGAGACTTTCTTAAAATCTCTCCTGATATTACGAACCTTAGTCTGGAAATTAGATGGATGCATTAACCTGTATCCACTTTTATCACCGGGTTCAAAAGACCATTGGATGATTTCCGACACTTCTGTCACTTGATGATGTGCTTGCTCCATACGAGAGGCATGTTCAATATTCTTTTTTTCTTGATGCATGAGTAATTCAACAAATTTTTCTATGTATTCTTGATTTTGAGAACAACTATTTGAATCCTGTTCTTGGGAAAGATAGTGATTATAAACAAATCCCATTGATTGTGGCCAGCCAAGGGAAATAACATTGCATGAGACAATTTTCTATGGGCTTTTTTGACTGGAGAGCACCATGAAATGCAGTGCTCCATGAACACACCATCCTCTGACATGAATACCAGATGGGGAATTGGCAATTAACTGACGCAATCTTCTTAGTGCGCCAAGGCATGAACGTTGAAGGACTCTCTGCTGCTTTTTAGCCTTCGGATATCGAGAGACTGATAGAGATTCCAAATCAATCTGACGTTGTAACCCTTCTATTATTTTAATATGATTTTTTATATTCATCATAAGATAATACTTTCTTCTTCAACTGAAAAAGGGTTTTTCATATGTTGAGATGAATATCATGAATTCCATCTTCCATCAACATCTTTGGAATGTCATACTAAGAGTCAGCCAGAGGCCAAAACATGACTGGTACTTCACCTTTAGCAAGTTTTTTTCTCAAATTCAGCATTTACTCTTTATCATTAAATGAATATTCTTCTACCGGATTTGACAAGAGTTGGTGTTTCCTTGTTGCTTCATTGGATTCAACAAGATTGGTAGAGAAATCATTAATCAAACTAGAAGATGCATGACTTAGGGGTGGTTTGGAGAATGACCTACACCTTGGGATATATTATGATTGAGAATGTATTTCACCTTCTAGCAATGAAGCATCAAACATGACTGGTTTCACATTTTGAAGTGCCTCAATATAAGAGGGCTTTCTCGGAACAACATCGTGCACTGGAGCATTTTCCGGGCAATGTGCATCACTACTGCAGAGAGGAATTTCGTAGATAAATTCATCATCATGGGGAGGAACACCATTATGGGTTACATCAAAAATGAGATCTCCTTCTCCTTGTTCTTCTGACCACATAGAGTGTTCATGTGGCTCTCATCTGAATATGAAACTTCGAGATCGACTGAATTTTCATGAAGCAAGCATTCATGAGGATTTGTCTATTTAAGACCTTCAGAATTAATGTTCCCACTATTGTGAAATGAGGGAGTAGAATCATGAATTCTAATAGATATCTGTCTGAGGGCTTCATGAAATCCAGCATCGACCAAGGCCTTGTTACAGATTGGCTTTTGATCTCCTGACTGTGCTAGGCGGGTCTTTTTCTTAGACTCCTTCTTACTCACCTTGGAAACCACTTGTTGATGAACGTGGCTCCTCTGAGCAGGTGTATGTTCCTGATCAAGAAAGATGGCTAGGTTAAGTTGATGATCTCTACACAAATCAGGTGTATGTGCCTGATGTGGTTGTCCGTATGATATGGGGGAGTATGCCCCAAAACCCTCTTGGACTGGAACATATGTGTCTATCTGTTACGGAGTGAATTTTTGATGTGTCACTCCCATGGTAAGGATAGATTAATGTTTCTTTCCATGAGATGCCGCTGAAGTTGTTATAATATCTTGGCAGGCATCCAGAATATGAGCAAGGAATTGCTTCTTCTCTTTCACCATTGATAGAATCTTCTTGGTGAATTCAGTTGCCTGAACCGGGATATACATCCATTCCGTGCATGGAGATGGTGTATGTGCCTGCTCCTGTCCTCCTTTTCCTATCATTGAATCCTGACAGTACTCAAGTGTGGGGCAGAGAGTTGATTCTGCCTCCTGTTTATCGTCAGAGTTTTCTGACTAACTTCTCTGTGTTATACCAAGCGAGACTGTTGGTAGGCTTGATCAATACTAGCAGTTGTATGTGCCTAGCTATTTCACTTCACCGAACGTGGTTGACGAGATCCATCATATGTAGTCAGACGAGCCTCTTGACTAGATGATGATGTTTAAACAGGTGTATGTTCCTACCTATAGTACTCCGTCGGAATTGCCTAGTGGGATGGGCGTGATGCTGCCAGACAAGTCTGCTGGACAGAGGAATTAAAAAAGGCAGGTGTGTGTGCCCGCTCTTTACTTTACACCATGTTAGGTTGGTGGACTTCTATGGAGATGGAAGAGATGAGAACCTTCTCAATGTTGACCGGATTCTGCCTCTGGCGGTTCGTCTTGCCTACTCGGGTTCGAGGAACCAGAGCCGAACGCCTGGAGTTGGGACCCTCATCATGTTGAGGGAGTACTGCCACACGTGTCTGGCGGCGAATGTTGATAGGATCCCTCAGGAAGGACTCCAGCTTCTTGTAATTAAGGCCCTGAGAGACCTGCTCATTCACCTCCACTGAATATGGGAGAGAATGGTGATTGCGTTATGGGGATAACGACCCGAAACGGTTGGAGACGGTGGTTAGCACCGCCTGCTTCTTGATCACTGGTCGTCATTGTTCGGACGATCGGAGTGAGTTGTTCACTTGGAGGGCTTGTTGGGAAGCCACTGGAGTTGGGATGGTACCATGTTGATGGTATTACTTAACCAGCGCATTTGATACCCAACATTGATGATGCTGAGTAGGTGTTGTCATCCTCAGAGCGGACGACGATCCAGCCAGAGTAGCAGCAGTGGCATTTGTAGCAGTAGTATTCATAGGTTTGATCTTGAGAGCAGCCATTCCGGAAATGAAGAAGATGTTGGAAAAGAGTGTCTATTTGATAAAACAGTCGTTATCATGATAAATTCAGCCACTACATCTTTTGGATGAGCAGATATGTCAATGATTTTTTTGATGGCCCTCTCATTGAGTTTTAAATAGGGTCCTATCAAATAGTAAAAAACATCATTTTATCATTGATAAGGATTCACGTCAGGTTCACTATTTTTTGTTTCCTTTGGAATATGGGGAATGACCTCCTTGATTGATGGTTCAAACACTCCAATTGGTTTATAATGGGTTTGTTCGTAGAACCAGAAAAATCCAATTATTCCACATCCATTTGGACCTACTTTCCAAAGGCAGGTTCTCATTAGTTTGTGGACTGACGAGGCTTAGGAATTTGCATTGGTCGTGAGGATTGGAGGTTGGACTCATCACACCTTTTTGAGGGGAATTATTGTCTACTCCGGGACTCTATTTATAGATTTAAGTTATGATCATGAATCCTTATTAAATTACCAAGTATAAAATGAGATTTCATTCATATCTGACAATCAATGATTAAATATGTAGGAAATTTAGAGAATATTTATATGTATTCGAGGTTCTTCATTGATAGAGAATCATTTATATATATTAATGATTCTTTGGTCAATGGTATCCTTCGACACATTTATATAGAAATCTCTTGGTCACTATGATGACCATGATGGTTTTAAATCCACTCAATAGGGCACTTCATGTTTATTGTCATTCAGAAGGACATGGACCATTTCAGAGTTGGTATCGAACCCACAGATGGGCTACCTACGTATCCTTTTATTAAAAAAGGAATCAGAACCCACATAGTTCGAGTAAGGGAGTATGATATTTATGATTGATTGCTCAACTAAGGATGTAATAATTACTTTTACACTCTAATCTCATGTGAGTAATGCTCGGTGTGAGAAACAAGAGGAAATGGTAAAAAATTAGACAATTGTGCCATGAACGATGCAATCATTAAGAAATAATGCGGGACTTATGTATGTATGATTCCCCTGATAAATGAAGATTAGGATTTACTTCAGGGAAGAAATACCGGAACACCGTCCATAAAGGTATATGTGCTTCAAAGAGATTTGAATAATCTAACTGGGGGCTTACACCTGAAAAGGATTCCCAAATTAGGAGAGTACTTATGATTGAGTATTACTCCTGAGAAAGAATCCCAGATCAAAGGACTGGTTAAAAGAAATTAAAACTGGGGCATACTCCTGAAAAGGAGGCCCAAGTTAAGAGACTTGAAATATTAAGGGACTTGGGGCTTACTCTGGAAGAGGATGCCCATATTTGATAATGGGGCTTATTCCTGAAAAGGAGTCCCAAATTAAAAATTATTACTGGGGCTTATTCCTGAAAAGGAGGCCCAAATTAAGAATTATGACAGGGGATTATTCCTGAAAAGGAGTCCCACGTTAAGAATTATGACTGGGGCTTATTCCTGAAAAGGAGGCCCATGTTAAGAATTATGACTGGGGCTTATTCCAGAAATGGAGTCCCAAATTAAGAATTATGACGGGGGCATATTCCTAAAAAGGAGACCCAGGTTAAGAATTATGACTGGGGATTATTCCTAGAAAGGAGGCCCAGGTTAAGAATTATGACTGGGGTTATTCCTGAAAAGGAGGCCCAGGTTAATGAGTTCTCTCATCTTAAAGTATGAGGTTGAATGAATTAAATCTCAATCATTAGTGAAATAAAGACGTGTAAATAAATATTTTTTGAGATATATTCAACAGAATTCCTTTTAGATAAGGAGGTAAAATCAAGAAATCATGCCATAAATGGCTTTGAAGAGTGACTTGAAGACTGAATATTGAATAGGGGATGTGGAGTGGCTTAAGAGGGGTGAAATGGGAATGAAGGGCACCCAACAAGGTAGGGGCGCACAAGTCCTGGTAGACGCGCAGGTACAGCATGGGCGCGCAAGTCCTGGTCACCCAGGTACACCTGCGCGACACATGGGTACCTGCGCGATGGTTTACCAGTAGTGTAATACTTGAGAGACTCTTGGTTAAAGCCTTTAGAATCATCTTGTGGGTCTTCCAGAAGAGTGGCGCGAAGGTTTTATTGATGGAGTTAGACGGCGCGCATGTGTGGCCATTTCCCTTAAGGGCTGGCCACTCAGGCGCGCAAGTGTTGAGGAGTTTCAACACTTAGGCCTTCCTCCCCCTCCTTAGATCTTCTTTTCTATGTAAGAAATTACCTTATAAGGGTTTCAGATGCTTTTAGATGAGACTAGGGCACCGGGAGCTCAAATTTGAATTCTGGAAAAAATTCTTCCCGAAATGGGGGGCCCACAAGGTCTTTTTATAGGCGAGAAATATCCCCGGGCGGTTATTACTTAGGGCGCGCAAGTGTACTTGCGGGACCATAGTAGAACTTGTGCGACACTTCTGCAACATTCTTCTTCTTCCTTCCTTTTTCAATTTTTGATATTTTTCCAAAGGTTGAATCAATTTGTGTTATGATAATCCCCTTTTCTAATCATTAGTTTTTGTGACGAAAGGAGCGTCAACAATATTATAAATATTAAAAAATATAATTTTCTTATTTTTATTCTGTAAATTAATTTTATGTATTATTATGAAATATTATTTTTGATTTAATTCATTTTTTTAAGGAATCAATGTGTTATGACTTTGAAAAAATAAATTACTACATAGTGTCAAAATTGACATAAATGTGTTTTTAAAAAAAATACTATTTTATTAAATGATATTATATTCCTAAAAATATAATATTTGTCTAACTGACCAATATAATTTTAATACTTTCACTAATGATACACTTACATTCCTATTGGTATTTTATAGAAACAATTGTAACCATATATTTCGAAAATACTCAGAGACATCATAAGAGTTAATGTTTTTAACTATTTGTTAAAACTAAATGATAAGGTTATTTTTTGACCTAAAATTTATAAAACCTACTGATTGAATGGATTTGAACACATCATAATCATATCATACAAATATATCACTTTGAAACAATTATAATTCAAAAATTTAATTTTAATAAAATAATATATCAAGACATCCCAAAAGTGACCATTCTCCCTCTTATAAAATGCCACCACCACTACCAACTTACTCACAACTCTCAATAAAATTGTCTCAATAAAACTTTTTTAAAAAATCTTAAAACATCTCTACATTCCTCCTATATTCTACACATTTAAATTAAATACATCCAATTAATACCTTTGGTGAAAATCAAAAGGAGAAACTCGAAAAACAGGTATTTTATATATCAACTCTTTAAAAAAATATTATATATAATAATATTTATTCATTTACATAATAAAATATGTAATAAATTATTTTATAAATTCTGATATGATATTATATTTATGATACATCCTTATAACATCATTTATCTATCTTATGAATAAAAATATTTTCAAGTGTGCGTACACACAACATACCGTATCCACACTGTGGTATAATTTGTTATTCCATAAGATGTAATTTGGTTTGGTAAAATGAATAGTTCAATGGAATTAAATAATTAATATAAATTATTAATATTCTATATAATTAATATACAATCCAATTATATACCATTTAACAATTAGGTGAATGATATCGTTGCTTGTACGTACGTATGGCCTACCATCCACATGATGCAATGTGTTTTATTTTACAATAATTTAAATAAACAAAGATTATATACATGAATGGAATGAATAATAATAAAATATAGTATATTTATATATAAATTGAATCTATTATTTTTTTAATTTTAATTTAAAAAATAGCATTATGATTTCTATAATCTATAAATATGAAAATTTCATATGAGGATGTGTGGACTACCGCCCTCTCAACGTGATATGACTTGCTAATTTCATACATGTAACATATGAAAGGAATTATTAATTAACATATCTTACATATATAACAATAATATTATACAGTAACTATTATATGCCTATGTATAATTATGTTTTAATTCCTTTAATAAGAAAAAAAATCAATGTAGCTTTCATGCGTATGTTCGACCTCCTATTTCCATGAAGATTGGATTTCCTTAGTTATCTCAAAATGAAATGGATTTTTATAAATATATATATTCTGCATATATATGATATTTAAATAATTAATACCATTTTATAGATTATTATATTATGACCACATGGAATTTTGACAACATATCATGATTATTTTTGACTCATGAACCGATTATCAACCAAATGTCTGACATGTACTAAAATAATTAACAATTAATTATAACATAGTCATATGTGGATTAATGGGAATAAAAAACAATAAAATGTTCTTAAGAAAGTATAAATTAACCTATGTTTAATATTTTCAAAGATAATGAATGAACACTACAAGTTAGTGTCAAGGTAATGGACAGTGTCTTATTCTCCATTCATTGAGGAATATTATGATTTATATATGGCCTTATTTTATATGGTTTATAATCAAACCGTTTATTGTTTAATTTCATTAAAAAAATTAAAATAAAATATTATCTATGAATCGTTTCACTAAATGTCAAAAGGAATGTTTATTTTTAACGTATACGGTGACACCAACCTTTCAACCGATTTGAGCATTATTTTACATTGGGATTATATATAAGCCATAATGTTTTTAACAATAAAATTATAAACCATGTAACATTTTAGGTATTCATGTTATTGAAAATGGTTTTGATAATGTATTTTTTATATCAATATCTTTATATGATGCCTTTTTTTACAATGTGAAATATTTATTTTCCCTTTATTTTTGGTTCCAAACAAATTATTATGTTTTGGTTTATCAGAATTTCTTATGGGTATGCGTAGTTCCATGATAAACCAAGGGTGTGTGATCCCATTATAGCATTCTAATTAATTAGGTGACATGATGGATTTAAATGTTAAGGTTTCTCTTAAGAATTTTATTCAATATTCTATGATGTGTTTTCTAACAATGGCCTTCCAAGGTTACTCCTTATGTATCAATACAAACTACAATTTCTGTATGTGTTATATGACATAAGTTACCTTTATGATTTATTATTTATATAATATATTCATTAATAATTTGATTTCATATGGAATGTTAAGTATCCTTTTTTTATGGTTGAAAAGTATGATTTCATTGATTTGTATGAATTCATGGTCATATTTTTTTCATTATTCATATACAAATTGAATTTATTTTATGATCATCCCAAATTTTTGAAATATTTTTCATAATTTATAAGGAATATTATGTGAAAAGAAGTTATCAAGGATAATTCTATCATGAAATTAATTACTTCTATATTTATAGAGTTTTATTTTTGTGAAAAAAAGATGATAGAGTATAGGTGTCTACATTGTAATATTTGTGATGTAATTTATTGATAATTACATAATTCTTTAAAAAAATAATCTTAAAGTGATATTGAATGTTAATTAATGTGAAATTATTTACTTATCTCATTATAATGTAATGTTTTTTTGGCTATGGACTTATTGTAGGTTTCATAGGTCTCTTTAGACAAAATTAAGGGGTAGGATATTATAAATAGAAAATACATAAATTATTTTTAACTTTATATTCAACCATAAGTAACAATTGTGGATTACCATGTTTATTCACCTATGATATGAATATTCAGAATGGGTTTCCACATAGGAAATAGGGAAGTTGTGCTAGTATTTAAAATAGAGGAAAACAACCTTCCAAATCATCAACATGAGATGCTCGTAATCAGAACTGAATAGTTTGTTGTACTGATGGAATAGTTGAATCATTATATAAATTTATGTTTTAACCGTGATTGATATCATCCAGATCATACATAGAATAACATATTGGTATAAGATAATTTCATGGGGAAACTGCCCCCAAAATTTAGAGGATGATCAAACCATGTGTTAGTGGAAGAGTGGATTAAATCACCATATATTATATATGATGGCATGGGGTGGTCATAACCTCAAAAGGATAGTCGTGATGATTAAATTTTTGAAGGATAAGTCGATTAGTGGTGGTTGATTATAAAAAATATTAGGGTCAATGATAATATTTATTCCCTTTAGTAGGTTGAATTAAAATATATATTTCCTGAGAAATATTTTCCTATAGATGTTCGACATAGAATGGAAAAACATTTTATTTCAATTTTGGATGAAAATGAATCTATGCCTGCTTATGAATAAAAAATCAGTCAACCAGAATGGTATGCTCAAGATTTCAAAAGGGATCTTGATTGTAATATCAATCATTTTTACTCGAATTAAAGCCAATATATCAAATGCCATTCAATTCTCATGACTAAAAATGTTATGAAACTGTTTTTCGATGTTTATAGAATGTGGAAATGGAGTTTTTTTTACAATAATGTGTTCATTGAAAACAATATAATAAGTGGTAGGGGTGACAAACCAAACTAGGGAACTATATAAAAAAGAATGATTGTAAGAATCATAAGATTAAACTTTGCCAAAATTGTGACCAAACCCACACTGGGGAATACCTTTTGATTTCTGGTAAGTGCATATGATGTTTTAAAATGGGACATAAGTATCCAAATTTCCCTGATAAATATTATGCTAGTTGTAAGAAAATATCGGATTCACAGTCTGAAAAAATATATATGTGCATTGAGATGGTTAATTATGAATATGAGTGTCCTAGAAAGAACTAAAATAATATAAATTACTCGGACAAAAACTACAATTTGGTGGTAAAATATATTTTAATTTCATCATCTGTTGTTGGTCCATAAAATGAAGTAGTGTAAGGATCTTTTATTTTTTATTCTGTTTATTCCATTGTGTTATTTGATTCTTGGTCAACCCATTCATTCTTATCTGGGAATTTTTTAGTAAATTTGGAATTACATATAAATAATCGAATCATAATCATGTGGAAAAATCACCTAGGGTAAATGTTGAGAAAAAATTTATAATAATAATTCAATCCTTTTCTATGGAATGAATATTCCTAAAAACCATATTTTTTTCTTCTAGTACTTTTTGAGGTTATTTTTGGGTATGGATTAGCTTTTTATTTTTCATGGAATGATTAATTGTATATCTAAAGAGGTTTCTTTTTCGAAATTTGTTCATATTTTTGTACAAGAATGACCCCACACTGTTGATAACATATCAGGTAGTAAAGAAACATGTATAATATAGAAATGAATTGTAAATTTCATATATTGGTGAAAACTAATAAACTGTTCAGATTAATCATGTTCTAGTTGTAAATGTGTTTCTGGATGTTTTTACAAATGATTTTTTTTATATAATACCTAATAAAAAAGTTGAATTTACTATTGGATTTGTTCATAATTATAATCCAATATCAAAACCACCTTATTGAATGGATCAAATTTAACATTTAAAATTAATGAAGAAAATTCAAGTGTTATCAGATAAATCATTAATTCAACCTAGCACATCATTATGGGGTGTTACTCTCTTATATTATAAAAATAAAGATGACTTTATCAGACTGTTCTTTGATTATAGAGCCTTGAATAACATCACTATTAAGAACAAGTATATTTTCCCTATATCGATGATTTTTCTGATCATCTCTAGGGAGATCAATATTTTTTGAAGATTGAAATGAGGATGGTGTAAAATAATTTAAATGCAATGGAAGAAGGAATTATAAATCCAAACATCGTATTAGATAGAGATATTATTAAATTTAAGTTATTATTTTTGGGTTATCCAATGATCCTACTATTTTTATGGATCATTTGTATATAATTTTCCATCAGATCTTGTAGAATATTGTGGTTTTGTTTGTGGATGACATTTTTGTATTTTAAAAATTTAATGATGAGAATGAAACTCATTTATTTGTTGTCTTTCGAACTGTAAATTGAAATAAACATTTTGGGAAATTCAGAATATCTGAGTTTTGGTTAGAACAAGAAACATTATTAGGTCACATTGTTTATAAATGTATAATAATTGTTGATCATTCTAAAAAAATGTATTTTAATAATGACCAGGACCCAAAAATATAATCGAGCTTCATAGTTTTCATGGTCTAACAGGTTAGTAATCGAGGCTTTCGAAAAATACAGCAATGTTAACTTTAGTACTGAGTGAGTTAACTAGAAAAGGAGTTTTGTTAATCTAGACAAAAGAATTTCATTATTGTTTACATGAATAGAATAGAAGATTGGTGAATGCCCCAGTTTTAGAACTACCATCCAGAAATGCTGAATTTATTATCTACTATGATGCTTCCTCAAATCGGATTGCTTGTTTCCTAATGTATAATGAGTAGGTAATTGACTAATATTCACATCAGTTGAATACTATTGAGTTAAATTACCCTACACATGATTTGAATTAGCTACAGTTGTTTTTTCTTTTAAAATTTTGAGGTGTCATCTGTATAGAGTAAAATTTGAAATATAGACGGACTGTAAAAAATTGATGTATATATTTACTCCAAATTAATTTTACATGAGACTAATATTATGGATGGAAATAATTATGGATTATGATTACATGATTTATTACCATACTTGAAAAGAAAAAAAGTGGTTAATGCTTTCAATTGGAAATGTAATGATACATTACCTCCATTTGGTTTAGATAATGAACCATTGATTAATGATTTGATAAAATCGGAATTGGTCTTTTAGGATCATTAACTTCATCTTCATTGTTTCAAGTTTTAGTTTAATCATCTTTAGAATAAAGAAAAAATAATGCATAGAAGGAAGAAAATGAGTTGTAGGAAATGGTATAATTGGTTCACAAGGGAAAGTTTAGTTAATTTATCATTTAAGAAATTGTTTTTTATGGTTTTATAAATGATTATGTGTGCCTTGTGATTAAAAGATAAAGAATGGGTTTGGGTTTGAATTTCATATTTCTACATTTTTAGTTCATCATGGAAGTAGTAAATTGTACGAAGATTCATTGGGAGTTTTACTATTTAGATGTAAAGAAGAGAGATGTTGCTGACTTTACAGTGAAGTGTTTAACTTGTCATAAGGTTAATGATGAAAGGAAATTTCCAAATGGGATACATTGGCCAATTTTAGTACCTAAGTGGATATGGTAAGATATATTAATTGAATTTGTTATGGGATTAACTATTACATATCACGGTAAAAATGAAATTTGTGTTATTGTTGTTCGATTGAAAAAGTTTAATAATTTTCTTCCTATTAATGATACCCAGTCCCTAGATCAACTTTCTCAATTGAATATTAAATAAAATATTATGTTTAATGGATTTCCCCTCTCCATTATATATGATCGGGAACCAAGGTTCACTTATATCTTTTAGAATGTCCTTCATCAGTTGATGGGAAATGAATTAAATTTTGTTATATTTTTTTCATCCTCAATATGAAGGATAGTCAGAATGAAGATTTCAGAACATGGAGAATACGTTTCTTGCTTATTCAATATATTACCAGGGATGTTGGGATAAACATATTTCTTTAATTATGTTTTATTTTAAAAAAAAATTTCATTCCTTTATACATATGTCACCATTTGAAACATTATATGGGAAGATGTGTTCAACTCCATAATTTTCGGATGATGTAGGTAAAAGTATTTTTTTGACTATAATTTTTAGAATTGATTATAAGAAAATATCAGTTTATTTTTAATCACATCATAATAGCTCAAAAACAGTGGAAATGTTTTGCAGATAACCAGATGAATGATCGTTCATTCAAGGTAGTTGATTATATATTTCTCATAGATTCTCCATGGAAATGTGTGATTCATTTTGGAAGGAACAGAAAACTAAGTCTGTTGTTTAATGGACCTAATTAAATTTGAGAGAATGTTGGATCTTGTGCCTAAATCATGGATTTACTTTCATATTTATATCATGAACATAATTTTTTCAAATTTCCATTGTTGGGAATGTATATGATGGATCCATCTCATACTTTCAGTTGAGAGGTAGTCCAATTGGAAGAGAATATTTTTTATGAGGAACAACCATTACATATTCATGACTGTAGAGAGAATGTGTTGCATAATAAGGTGAATTGTTAGGTTCTGTTATTGTGGAAATACCATAAAATTGAATTTGATATAGGGAAATATTATAATTCCATGAGAGATAAATACCCCCACATATTTGATATTTTAATAAATTGCAAGGAAACAATTTTCAAAATAGAGGAATGAAGAAGCATCCCAGGTAGTTATTGAATAATACATTTTCATATATATTAACAATTATGAATTTAATAATCATTTTGGATTAAATGGGAATCAATGTATGAGATCATACCTGATATTCAACAATGGGTTACTCTGAAATTATACATTTCACACAATAAAATGTTTTAACCAAAAATAATATGATAAAAATATTTTAATTTTAAATGTTAGTGAAGTGCACTGTGTTGAATTTGTTGTCAATAAGGTATGTTGTTGATCAAAAGATGTAAAAGAATGAATGGATGTCAAGGAGAGTCAATATGTGAATGACAAAGGCTTTGATGGTGTTTGTGATGAATGGAGGATGGCCATTGTGTTAAGATGGATGTCACTTAGGAGATTCACTAAGTGGAATAAGTGTTTATGTTTGCAACATTCATCCATGTTAATATCAGACGATTGTAGAACTGATCTAAATGTTTCAATACTTGTATCAAGATGATACTAAGTTACACCACTTGAAGAATGGATGATGATGGAGCATCATCATAACATCTGACAATTTTTGAACTGGTCTTTAAGTTCAAAGAACTTGTATCAAGAAGATACAATGTCACAACAATGTTAGAAGACCATGCATTGTCTTCACAATGCATGAGGAGTTGAAGATGATCCATCCACAAGTTCTAAGTGGATGAATAGGTTTAATGAAGTCCATGCACTATCACTTAGTGCATGTGAATTAGAAGTTGATCCAACATGATCTCCGATTGGTTCAATGAAGAACATTGAAGAATATATGTGATTCAGGAGCTTTGGTTGATGAAGAACCTTATACAAATGTCTCAAAAGTCAAGAATACAAATTGATGAAAAGATGGAGGAATTCTTTTAAAGAAGAAGAAGAATGGAGAAGAGGAAGAATGGCTTGGAAGATGTGGCATTTGGAATTTGAACTTGGGTGACTTTGTTTTTATACAATGTCCCTAAGTCTCTACTCTAGAAAAAAGGAAGCCACCAAGGGCCAACCTTAAGGGTTCAACCCAAGGCACATGTGTGACTACGTCACCACGCCCAAGGGGATCCCATGGGGCCCGCCCGAGAGAGGCTGGGGCCGTGTATGAGCCCCTGAGGCCACGCGGTGATGAAGCCCGCGCAGCGTGAGCGCGAGGAGCACGTCCGTGTGTGCATAGTGGGCGCCAGTGGCGTGCCCGCATGGGGCAGAGGTGGGCGCAAGAGCGCGCCCGCTAAGAGAACACGGTGCGGGGCGGCACCGTGGAGGTTGGAAGTTCAATTGACGAGATAAGGGGAGTTCTAGGTTGATAAACCACGGAATAACCAGGAGCTGTTTCGATGTGGGACGCGGGATTTTGCCACGGAAGAGATCCTGGCCGCCCATCCAATCGCACGACTGATCACGGCCGCTCATCGCATCCCGCACGCGATCTTCTGATCGCGGCCGTCCAAAGATCTGATCCGATGGCTGCCACATCGTCTTCCTCGATCTAAGCCGAAGACCACCCTGTGAAGCCGATGCTGAACCAGAGGCCTCCCGAATGAAGAATTCGAGTTCCCGACCACCTCCGATCAAACCGAAGGCTCCATTCGGTTCGTCTGGCCCTGCTGAACATATCCATGAATAAAAATGGTCATGCATGCAACGTATGGGAGAATTCGAGGTTGTCCGAATCAACCAAAGGTGCAAGGCCACGATATTTATGTTTTGTATGGATTAGCCTAAACCGAAGTCGTGCATGCGTTCTAAGTCTCATGCACGTGAAGAAAATAGGCAACCAGCATTGAACAGAGGAAAATATCAAGATTTGAAAAATCTTGATATCCCGAAATGTTCAGGAATTTAAGTTGTATCCATGAGGATGTTATGAGGCACATCTCTGCCTATAAAAATGAAGCTGAGCCACGAGGATTTCTTGCTGATCCTTTGCTGAAACATCGAAGTCCCGTGAGAGCTCCCAAAGTCTCGCGAAGAACAGCCTGCACGCATCACTTGCGCGGCAGCATCCCGGATCTTTCCTAGCCCCGTTTGGATCCTTTTGCGCACTCCTTTCACGAAATAAGAAAGGGAGGTCCCCTGCGTGCTACCCCTTTGCGCGACCGGAAGGAGAGGTTGGGCAGCGTGACCTTGCGCGCTCCCTCTTTGCACCGCGCCCCCTGCGTGGTAGTGGTTCCTTGTGCACCAAAGTGCGTCTTGCTCTTTGAAGAAGAAGTGAAGGCTGCGGCTCAAACAGCCCTTGCGCGCCTCCTTGATGATTGAGTTCGGGTGAATAATATCTCACCCACGGGTTAAGTGTGTGCATGGCAGTATACCACACTTTGTGTGTGTGTGGTAAGTGGAGAAGAAGACACGAGGCTTTGAGTTCACAAAGAATTAACAAGGCCAGGGCCTTATGTGTGTGCATTCTTGAAGAGTGAAGACCATCACACTTTTGTGTGTGTGTGCAATTCAAGTGAAGGCCGAGACTTGCATGCCTTGTGTGAAAAGTGAAGGAGGGTGGCCTTAGGCATTTGTGTGTGAAAATTATAGGAGGCCAAGGCTTAGTGCCTTATGTGAGCAACAAGTGAAGACCTAGCATCATGGGTGTATGCTATGTAAATAACAAGAACACCCTACGACCATTTAAGTGTGTGCCATGTTCTATGAAGACCACACTTTGTGTGGGAAGTGATGAAGGTCGAGAGGAAGTGTGTGAAAGTGATGGAGGCCAAGCCTTGTGTTTGCTAATTGATCAAAGGAAGTGTGTGTGTGCAAACAAAACAAGTAGGACGAACCTAGGGTGTGCACTAAATGTGAACAGACTTAGAAGAAGTTGAAAGAAGACATCCACACTAGAGTGAAACAAACATTTACGTGTGTAAACATATTGAACAAAGTGTGTGATGGAAGTGAGAAGGTGTGTGCTAAAAAGGATTACACCCTGTGTGGGTTTATTGCACCGAGAAGAATAAGGGGAGTGCATGCTTACATGCATGCACGTTCACACATGAACAAAGCTAAATCAGGCTGCATGAAATTGAGAAGTCCAAGACCAGAAGATCTTGAAGAATCAGAGTTTCCATGAATTCAGTGCATGAAGTTGAATTGATGTGAGACTGGACCAGACTGATGTTAAAGATATCAGTTTTCTGAGTATTCAGTAGTTGGAGAGAAACCAGGTCTTCCTGAGAAGAAGGAGATAAATCCTGAGCAAGACGAGAAGACCTGATCAACTCAAGTGATCAGAGGTACAGAGCTAGGCCAACAGTCTTTATCCCATGCCGCTGAAGATACTTGAAGAGATGAACAATAAGAAGAGCTACTCATGCGACTCGAGGAGCCAGGAGAAGCCCCCTGTGAGACTCAGGGTGGAAGAAGTCTTCAGTGGGATTCTGGAGCAGGCCAGTGGGACTCTGGTAACACTGTGGGACGTAGTATAAAGACCCTCCTGTGGGAATCAGGAGAGATATAGTGGGACTCTGTATCGACCATTGTAATACTAACCAATTATAATGGAAGAAACCATGTCGGGGTGTATAACCAACATGGCAAGGATGTAGGCCTTTGGTGTCGAACCTTGTAAATCCTTGTGTCCAATGCCTTTACATTTATTTCATCATTTGAGGAAAGGCTGAGAGATACAAGAAGAGTGGATCGAGGCCTTGACAAGACATAGAGGTTTAATTGATAAATAATCAACTAGTAAAAAGTTTTAAAGATCATTGATTCACCCCCTCCCCCTCTCAGTGATTCACACTGATCCGGGCACTTCAATCGGTATCAGAGCGGAGGTTACCTCTAAACGATCGAAGGGAGTCCATATGAAGTGCAGATTTGAGGAAATGAGTGACCAGCCTCAAATGGATATATCTGCCAAGACTCAGAAAAATAGAAAGAAGAAACAGGCCAAGAAGATGAAGAAGAAGATTGTTGCTGATAGAGAAACACCTGACAATTCCATTTATCACTCTTCTGATGAAGCCTGTCCTAGCTGTGATGATGATTGAAGAATCAATGATCTTCTTAATGCAATTGAATATATTCAGAAGACAATCCCCATGGAAGTGTCAAAGTGTATAGCTATAGGAATCCATGATCTTCAAGAAGAAAAATTACAGCTAGAAGAAGAAGCCAATGCAATGGAAGATCAGTTGGCTAAAAGGGATGGCATAACCAACACTCTCAAAAAACTGGTGAAGGCTAAAAAAGAAACTATTTCCATTTGCAATGAAATGTTTGAAGACACTGATGAAGGATTGAAAAGAAGCTCTTCTGAGAAAGAAATCTTTATGATAATGATCAAAGAAGTTTTCCATTCACTGGAAAAGAGGCATAGAGTGTCAATGGTTGTCAGAGATGCTCATCTTGAAGAAAAAGTCAAATTAGTGAAGGAGCTTGAAAATTCATTGCTAGAATTGAATAAGGTGCATGAAGACCAGATGAATCAGCTGAAAGAAAATTGGGAAGGAAGGCTAAGAACTGTTGAGGATGTGAAGAACTCCCTTAACATGAAATGCTTAGAACTAGAGGTGATATTTAAAAATCAACAATCAACCAAAGCTGAATCCTCCCAGTCAGCTGAAAGTAGAAATGTTGCTACACAAGTGTGCATTGAGAAGGATGATTCCAAAAGAAGGACATCCTCAAATAAAAGGGCAAAAACTTATAAAAGGAAGTTACCATCCATCCCATCTTGTACTAATGCTTCTAAATGTGTTTCCACAAAAAGTGCAGGATGGAAGAATGAATCCAAACAAGTATGGATGAAGACAGTGAAGAAAGAATGCTCTCCTGAAACAACACAGCAAGTCAGGAAAAGTACCCAACAATCAAAAGGACTGAAGAGGTCAATATTTGTGGGTCAGTGTTGGTGTTGTAATAAGTATGGTCACTGTGCAAAGGATTGTTGGTACAATCCACTGAATGTCAAAGCTCAAAGGAAGCCCATGCCAAGGGGGATCAAGCTAGACGAAAAGAAGCAGCATCCACAGGTCCAGAGAAATTTGTTTAATGCAAATAGATTTGGATTACTTGACAACATCTGGAATGATTGCAAAAGTGGTCAAAAAGATACATGTCAATCTCCAACTGTATCCAGAGCTAAAAAGAAGAGAAGATCACAGAACCTAGCTCAGAAAGAATCCTTGGGAAGCAAGCATAAGAAAGTGGAAGATACTCCCAAGAATATTATGAAAAAGGAAGAAAAGACCTTGGAGTCTAAATCCAAGAAGGGTGATGCATCCAGAAGGACCACCAATAAGAAATGCTTCTACTGTTGAAAGAAAGGGCATACCATGGATCTTTGTAAACAAGCCATGGAAATCAATAGAAGCAGACTGAACTCAAACATACAATCAATCTAGAAGAAGCAGAAGGGATTGATTGAAAACATTTTTCCTAAGAAAGGTAGCTTGACAGCATCAAAAGAACCATGTGGAACTTCCAGAACTGAGGCCAAACTTCCAAACGACTTGTTAGTCATCTGGCCGAATCAGTTGCAACTTGCCAGAGAACTGCAAAGAGCTGAAGATGAAGCACTGGAAATTGCTAAGGAAAAAAGGAAACAAAATATTTCACCTGAAGATGTGTTGATATCCACACTAGCACAATCATCATTGAAGATCAGATGTGTAAGTGTGAAGAATGGTGAAAATGGGGCATCTCGGTTGAGAGAATCTTCTCAACCTTGTTGTTCACGTTGATGAACCAAGGAGGTTCCATCTTATTCCCTAATCACTTGTATTTACATGTGCTAACATTGAAGGGAATTGAAGATGATGATCATTCTCAACTAAAGGATGGTTTGGATAGAATGGAGTGCACCCCTTGAGGGGGATCCAATCTGAAGAAGATGGGATTCTGAGATTAATACCATCTTGAGAAAAGTGAAGGTATTCCAATCATACTTTCATCCCTTTTTTCTTAATTGTATTCATCATGTTAATTAAGGGGGAGTATTGATTGAAGGAAAATGGTTGAATGGGGGAGCTTTATCTTTGCACCTGAACTTTCTAATGAGTTTTGTGATGTTGTGCA
This sequence comes from Viscum album, assembly GCA_963277665.1. Taxonomy (NCBI): domain Eukaryota; kingdom Viridiplantae; phylum Streptophyta; class Magnoliopsida; order Santalales; family Viscaceae; genus Viscum; species Viscum album. The sequence continues at coordinate 9,390,273 of OY728129.1, forward strand.
GGATTTAGAAAATTCATTGTTATATCTGAAAAATTTCAAGCCCCTTGAAGCATGATCTCACATGTATAGTGAATGTTGGACAGCATTGAGTACCTTGGTTACATCACTCTTGTTTTCTACACCAGGTTAGCCCAAGTAGACTTAGAGTTGATTTAATAAAGGTTATTTGCTAAAGAGAACATGTGAAATCATCCATCTCTCTGTGTTTTTCAAGAAAATACTTTTCAAAGGGAGGAAGTGATATTTTGAAAAGGAACCACACCACAACTTTGCATTTGTTTGCCAATAAGGGGGAGAAAAGCTGACATATTTCCCCTGAAATGTGTGGCACACATATTGACCCATTCATATGTGTTCTACTGATTGGATTCACAGTATGTGCTCTCGTGGTATTGACAAAAAATACAAAGGGGGAGATTGAAGTGCACTGTCTTGCATTTGTTGTCAATAAGGTATGTTGTTGATCAGAAGATGTCAAAGAATAAATGGATGTCAAGGAGAGTCAATATGTGAATGAAAAAGCCTATGATGGTGTTGGTGATGAATGGAGGATGGCCATTGTGTTAAGATGAAGGTCACTTAGGAGATTCACTAAGTGGCATAAGTGTTTATGGTTGCAACATTCATCCATGTTAATATCAGACGATTGTAGAACTGATCTAAATGTTTCAATACTTGTATCAAGATGATACTAAGATACACCACTTGAAGAATGGATGATGATGGAGCATCATCATAACATCTGACGATCGTTGAACTGGTCTTTAAGTTCAAAGAACTTGTATCAAGAAGATACAATGTCACAACAATGTTAGAAGACCATGCATTGTCTTCACAATGCATGAGGAGTTAGAAGTTGATCCAACTTGATCTCCGATTGGTTCAATGAATAACATTGAAAAATATATGTGACTCAGGAGATTCGGTTGATGAAGAACCTTCTACAAATGTCTCATAAGTCAAGAATACAAATTGGTGAAAAGATGGAGGAATTCTTTTGAAGAAGAAGAAGAATGGAGAAGAGGAAGAATGGCTTGGAAGATGTGGCATTTGGAATTTGAACATGGGTTACTTTGTTTTTATACAAAGTCCCTAAGTATCTACTCTAGAGAAAAGGAAGCCATCAAGGGCTAGCCTTAATGGTTCAACCCAAGGCACATGTGGGACTACGTCACCATGCCCAAGGGGATCCCATCGGGCCAGCCCAAGAGAGGCCGGGGCCGTGTATAAGCCCCTGAGGCGACGCGGTGATGAAGCCCGCGCAGCGTGAGCGCGAGGAGCGCACCCGTGTGTGCATAGTGGGCGCCAGTGGCGCGCCCGCAGGGAGCAGAGGTGGGAGCTAGAGAGCTCCCGCTAAGAGAACACGGTGCGGGGCGGCACCGTGGAGGTTGGAAGTTCAATTGACGAGAGAAGGGGAGCACTATGTTGATAAACCACGGAAAAACCGGGATCCGTTTCGATGTGGGACGCGAGATTTTTCCGCGGAAGAGATCCTGGCCGCCCATCCTATCGTGCGACTGATCACAACCACTCATCGCATCCCGCACGCGATCTTCTGATCGCGGCCATCCAAAGATCTGATCCAACGGCTGCCACAGCGTCTTCCTCGAGCTCAGCCGAAGACCACCCCGCGAAGCCGCCGCTGAACCAGAGGCCTCCGGAATGAAGAATTCGAGTTCCCGGCCACCTACGATCAAACCGAAGGCTCCATTCGGTTCGTCTGGACCTACTGAACATATCCATGAATAAAAATGGGCATACATGCAACGTATGAGAGAATTCGAGGTTGGCCGAAGCAACCGGAGGTGCGAGGCCACGTGATTTATGTTTTGTATGGATTATCCTAAACCGAAGTCGTACATGCGTTCTAAGTCGCATGCACGTGAAGAAAATAGGCAACCCACATTGAACAGAGGAAAATATCAAGATTTGAAAAATCTTGATATCCCGAAATTTTCGGGAATTTAAGTTGTATCCATGCGGATGTTATGAGGCACATCTCTGCCTATAAAAATGAAGCCGATCCACGAGGATTGATTTCTAATCCTTTGCTGAAACTTCGAAGTCCCGTGAGAGCTCCCAAAGTCTCGCGAAGAACAGCCTGCGTGCATCACTTGCACGACAGCAGCCCAGAGCTTTCCTAGCTCCGTTTGGTTCCTTTTGCGCACTCCTTGCGCGAAAGAAGAAAGGGAGGTCCCCTGCGCGCTACCCCTTTGCACGACAGGAAGGAGAGGTTGGGCAGCGCGACCTTGCGCGCTCCCTCTATGCACCGTGCCCCCTGCGCGGCAGCGGTGCCTTGTGCAACCAAGTGCGTCTTGCGCTTTGAAGAAGATGTGAAAGTCGCTGCTCAAACAGCCCTTGCGCACCTCCTTGATGATTGAGTTCGGGTGAAGAATATCTCACCCACAGGTTAATTGTGTGCATGGTAGTATACCACACTTTGTGTGTGTGTGGTAAGTGGAGAAGAAGACCCGGGGCTTTGAGTGCACAAAGAATTAACAAGGCCAGGGCCTTATGTGTGTGCATTCTTGAAGAGTGAAGACCATCAAACTTTTGTGTGTGTGTGCAATTCAAGTGAAGGCCGAGACTTGCATGCCTTGTGTGCAATGTGAAGGAGGGAGGCCTTAGGCATTTGTGTGTGAAAATTAGAGGAGGCCAAGGATTAGTGCCTTATGTGAGCAACAAGTGAAGACCTAGCATCTTGGGTGTTTGCTATGTAAAGAACAAGAACACCCTACGACCATTTAAGTGTGTTCCATGTGCTATGGAGACCACACTTTGTGTGTGAAGTGAAGAAGTTCGAGAGGAAGTCTGTGAAAGTGAAGGAGGCCAAGCCTTGTGTTTGCTAATTGATCAAAGGATGTGTGTGTGTGCAAACAAAACAAGTAGGCCGAACCAAGGGTGTGCACTAAATGTGAACACACATAGAAGAAGTTGAAAGAAGACATCCACACTAGAGTAAAGCACACTTTTAAGTGTGTAAACAAATTGAACAATGTGTGTGAAGGAAGTGAGAAGGTGTGTGCTAAAAAGAATTACACCCTTTGTGGGTTTATTGCACCGAGAAGAAGAAGGGGAGTGCATGCTTACATGCATGCACGTGTACACGTGAACAAAGCTAAATCAGGCTGTGTGCAATTGAGAAGTCCAAGACCAGAAGATCTTGAAGAATCAGAGTATCCATGAATTCAGTGCATGAAGTTGAATTGATGTGATACTGGACCAGACTGAAGTTAAAGATATCAGTTGTCTGAGTATTCAGTAGTTGGAGAGAAGCCAGGTCATCCTAAGAAGAAGGAGATAAATCCTGAGCAAGACGAGAAGACCTGATCAACTCAAGTGATCAGAGGTACAGAGCAAGGCCATCAGTATTTATCCCAGGCTTCTGAAGATACTTGAAGAGCTGAACAAGAAGAAGAGCTACTCATGCGACTCGAGGAGCCAGGAGAATCCCCCTGTGAGACTCAGGGCGAAAGAAGTCTTCAGTGGGATTCTAGAGCAGGCCTGTGGGACTCTGGTAACACTGTGGGATGCAGTATAAAGACCCTCCTATGGGACTCAGGAGAGATACAATGGGACTCTGTATCGACCATTGTAATACTAACAGATTATAATGGAAGAAGCCATGTTGGGGTGTATAACCAACATGGAAAGGACGCAGTCCTTTGGTGCTGAACCTTGTAAATCCTTCTGTCCAGTGCCTTTACATTTATTGCATCATTCGAGGAAAGGCTGAGAGATACAAGAAGAGTGGATCGAGGCCTTAACAAGCCATAGAGGTTTAATTAATAAATAATCAACTAGTAAAAAGTTTTAAAGGATCACTGATTCACCCCCTCCCCCTCTCAGTGATTCACACTGATCCGGGCACTTCAGTTAGTTACTCCTAACTATTACATTTGTCGGAATGAAGAAAAATGCCTAAAATATAATTAAAAAAGTTTTTTAAATGTTATTACATTTATCAAATTATATTTAAAGGTGTAAAATAATATTTAATCCATTTTTAATGCATTATATAATATATTATTTTTTAAAGGTCACTTTACATCCTTTTCATGGATAACCTTTTTTAAATGTTTCTTTTTTCACTATTATATGTTCTATTTGAAAAAATAAGTTCTTCTATAGAATAGAGACATCAAAATTTAAATTGGATGAATTTTTGGTATTTTTTTATAAATTACATTCTTAATATATTCTGAAAAATACAACATTTTAAGTCAAATATTCCTTTTAATCAAATTAATTTTGTTAGATAGATTATTTTTATTTAATTTTAACGTGTTATTGTGTAATGTTTTTATAATTATTTTTATTTCTGGCCATTGTATGTAATTTATCAATTAAAATGGACATAAACACATTGAAATATTTTGATAGTTTTTATTTTATAAAACCGGCAATTGGGATATTATGAATAGTAACTTTAGCAATATAGTTTATTTACCACTGTTAAAGGGTAAATTATTCAAATAAGTGTAAAAATAATATTATAATAATACAATACTTTCATTACACTTGTCCAAATCATATTGGATGCGTCATGGGGTCCAAAACAATACCTAGGCCGAACTTTTGTAATTTGGGAGCCACATGGGCGTGAAAATGACATGTAATAATAATTAATTTAATGTAAAAGGAAATATAACATAAACATGTATATTTTTGGATAACAAATATTATGATGGGGTTATATAAGTGATATCTTCAACAATAAATAGTCATTAAAAGATGGAAATATTATTTCTTACATATTGTATTTTATTTATAATGTTTAGAGATTAAATAAATAAATTTAATTTTTCAAAAATGATGATGCTGTGATTATTTCATTAATAATGTATTAAAATAAAAGAAATTATAAATATTAAAATAAATTTAATATGAATTTTTTATTTTATACATGTATTTTATGAATCATAATGAAATAATATCTTTTATTTATTGATTTTGGTTCGAAGTAGTCAAGTTCTAATGAATTAAAAAAAATTAAATTCATAAATATAGTAAAAAATTGACATAAAAGTGTATTTAAAACAAAATCTATTTTATTAAATTATATGTTAGTCCTAAATATCAAATATTAAGTCATCATAATTATATAATTATGAAAATTTTTCCTTTTTATCCAAATTTGGTCGATTGGAATTTTATAGAAATTAAAGTAACCATATATTGTGAAAATACTAGAAGACATGGCAAGAGGTAATGTGTTTAACTAAATATTAAATCTAAATGATACAGATAATTTTGTTAACTATACATGTCTAAACCCTCTTCATTAAATTATTATTACTCATCCTCATCTTATATTCTACATATATTCCTTCAGAACCATTATAATTCAAACATAATTTTATAATTAAATATTATTTATAAAGATTCGTAATGTGCCCCTACTCCCTCCAATAAAAGGTCACAACATCTACCCACTTACCAACACATATCATGCCCATTGGATCAAAAACTATTTTCTCAAATAATATCCCAACATCCCTCCCTACCTCTTAGAGGCCACACGTTCTGATGAAATTCGTCCTATGGGGACATTATATAAAAATCAAAATGACATAATCGAAAAATGAGTATTTATTTGATCACGTCATTCAAAATAAAATTTATCATCTACTTCCACTTATGATGTAATATCCATAATAATATAATATGTAATTAAATTTTATATGATGATATATAATTATAATTATGGTATAACCAGATACCTACTTTAATCCATCATACAAATAAGAATATGAATATCTATGCGTACGTACGGCGTATTGTCTCCACGATGCGGTGTAATTTTTTATTCATCAATACATAATTTTGTTGGGTATAATGATTAGTATAATGAATATAAATAATTAATATTATTGGATGATTATTTATAATAATTAATATACCATCCAATTGTATACCATTTAACCATTAATGGAATTATATCATCCCTCGTACGTGCGTATGACTTTCCATCTCCACGATGCGATGTCATTCATTCTAGATGTTTATCATTAAAGTAATATTATAATCAAGAATAGAATGAATAAATATGATAAATATATATATATTTATTTATTTTTTATAATGATTCTATTATTTTGTAATTATTTTCTAAAAAATACCTTTATGCTTTCCATAATGTGTAAATACAGTAATTCCATTTGAGGAAGTGTGGACTACCACCCCCATAAAGTGATATAACACGTTCATGACATACGTAGTACATATAAAATATAGATTTAATGCAATTATGTAACACATATAACATATATATTGTAATGGAATTATAATATTCCTATGTATCATTTACTTTTCAATTTTTTGATATGAGAAATAATTGAAAATAGTGTTCATGAATATGTATGAGTTACCATCTTTATGAACAATGCATTTCGTTTCTTTTCTATAATTGTTATGGAATCTCCTAAGTACATATATACGTGAAATACATTTTAATGAAATCATGAATACTATTTTAATGATTATTTACATATTACCAGATGGACTAATGACATCATACTATGTTCATTTTCGACTCAAAATATAATTATCGACCAAACGTCTAACATGAAATACAAAAATAAATTATTATTATAGTATGGTCATAAGATATTTAATTTTAATAATAAACATGAAAAACAATATGAATCATGTATAAATTAACCTAATATTATTATTTATGAAGATAAATAATGAAATAGACATGTCAGAATCTAGGGAAGAGACATCATCTAAATATCCTTTTATTGAAGAATATATTAATTTATATAAGACCTTGTTTTACAAGGCGTATAATCAACAAATTTGACATATAATTTCATTCACCATTTCTCAAAAGGAATCTTTTATTATGAATCATTTTACCAATTTGAATATATGAATGATTCTTTTTAATGTACGTGGTGACAATTACATTCCACCTCCATGAGTATTATATGATGGTTCTATCTATTATAAGGCATAATGTTCTTGAAAAGATAAGTTAATATGAATTACCTTTTTAGGAGTTTTATTATTGAATATGGTTTTGATAATGGTTTTATAATATGTTTATATAGATATAATTTCCTATGATTGCAATGTAGAAAGGTTATTTTCAGTTATATTTCTTTATTTGTTATGATTATGTTATAGTTCATGGGAATTAATTATGTGTATGGGTGGTTCCATGATAAACCGGTGGTGGGTTAGTCCATGAGAGATCTCTAATACATTGGGAAATGTGACTAAGGTAAACATTATGTTTTCTCATATGTGATTTATTAATTATATTGTGATGGGTATTCCAAAAGTAACTGTGAAGGTAACTCACTATGTAGTTGTGAAAGATACTATTTACGTATGTTACGAATGGAAAAATATAATTTTTTTACTTATTATTTCTATGAGTTATAGTTATATATCATATTTTCATGTGGAGTGTTAAATAGATTAAGTTTTATGGTGAATAGTGTGAAATCATTGATTTGAATCTCTTCATGGACTACTATTTTCATTCCATCTATTTGACCTTTACTATACTTTTAAGGGTGATCCCTTTTTTTAATGTTAATCATTGTTTATAATGAATTTTATGTTAAATTAATAATTCATTAAGAATTTTGTCATGAAAATAAATCATATTTTATTTAATGTGTTTTATTATTGTGAATACTTTGGATAGAATAGATGTGTCTACTTTGTAATATTTGAGATGTAATGTATTAACAATGGAATGATTATTTAAGACTCTAAAACTGAAAAGTCATCAATGTGAATTAATTTCAATTTTTTTACATATCTTATGATTATGTAATTTTCTATGGTGGGGCCTTGTTGTATACTAAAAAATTTAATAAATTTTCATTGGTGATTTTATTTATAATGATCTAACATAATTTTATATATCACAAGTATCTTCTTTAGATTCTATATTAACACCCTTTTCCCATATTCTTATAACATCCTTATCTTATCAATCAATAATATACTGATTAGTTTGTTTAATGTTTTTCCAATTATACACCATTGTGATGACATTACATTTAATAATAACTCTATTCCACATAGTGAAACTATTATATTTCTTTCACCTTGATGAGTTGATGGGGAAAATACCTTTTTCCCTATTATACTGAATTCTCCCATAATTATCCATATTAACAATATATTACTTACGTCCTAAAGTACATTTATTTGTTGCCTACATCTCATACTATATTCTATACAAGTCATTTTCTTCTCCCAGATAAAATATGTATGGAAAAACAGGAAAATTTCTTGAATGTTTCCTTCTATAACATCTATTATTCACATTTCCCAATAAGTTTTGATTTCTCAATTTTATATAACATTTAACTTCTCCCCCAAAATACACCATCTTTTTGGGTGTTCTGGCTTCATAAAATTTGTTCTAATTTCATATTATTATTATGATAATCTAATACCATCACTTTTTTTAATTTCATGAAATTACCAGTTTTAGGTTTAAAAATATTCAATAGAAATATATTTTTGACACTTATCACATGAAAAATAATACAATTGATCAAATTATATTTCCAATATATGAGCATCAACCATGATATATTTGTATAATAATAACCTAATAACACCCAATACCTAATTACATTAATTTCTACCAGGTATGTTTTTGTTCACACATAAGTGTGTACTATCTCAATAAAATTCATTTGACTTCAGTATATTGGGTATTAATTTTTATTATAATATTACCTATTGGAAAATAACATATTTATTTATTATGATCACATGATTGTCTTGTGATATATTGATCTTTATCATTTATATTTAATAATTCAATGAGTTTTGGCATAATTGTTTTTATAGCACATCTAATTTTTTCCCATTGTATAGATAACCAAACTATTTATCTATACCATTAATATATGAAATCTCATTTCAAAGAAACACTTGTATAATAAATATATGTTCATTAAAATTAATGATACAATTATCGTAGGTTAAATTTAATGAATGTATCTATTTATATAGTTTAAATACACTTATCAAGTTATGACCATGTCCTTTTATAATAAAGATATAATCAAATATAGTTCCTTTAAAAAATTATTTCCTTGAGCTAATGTTTTTTGTCTTTAGGAATTGAAAATAGAATGACACCATAAATGTGGGTTTTAATATTTCTCGCTACATCCTAATTTCTATTCATATTAATAGTGAATCAAATATCAATGACCTATACATGAATCAATTAATTTTATTCAATAAAATCAGCACAAAAAATTAAATCTGAACTAATTTCATTATAATATATGAATTATATGCCAAAACAGTTTCCATTTGTATTATTTATATTCCACTAATTATAATGGCATAATATTATTATTCCTTCTGGATAATTATTTCTTCATATTCTTCCATCATGATGATTAAATGAGCTTATATCAGTGATCTATTTGTAAATCGGTATGACCACTTCTCTTGTTTATTGATTATAATAAACAAGTTATGTTATTATATCCTCAAAACTAGATATGGTATCCATTTAAGGAATTAATAATATACTCTACATTTTTTTCCTTTTTTTATTGTATAATGGTCTTAAAATGCATTTTAGCTATAGAGAAATTATTTGGAGATAAAAATATCCTATCATAATAACAAAAGCTAATTTTTTATGTACACTATTTTATGTAACTTCTTCAAAAAATATTTTTTACGTGTTTTTCAATTATTATGATTTTTGTTCATGCCAAAAAAAATTAAAGCATTTGATTTTGTTAACGAATAAACCCACACTACATTATTCTTTTGTTCAATTACAATACTATATTTTTCATTATTATCTTTATTTTTATTCAATAAACAATAATTTATTTATTTTTTTAAAAAAAATTCTCTTTTACTTATTTTCCAGCCTATTCAAACTGATTTCTATATGTTATATTTAATTTTATCAAAATTAAATTTAATATTATTTTTCATCATTTTATATTCAGTTCCCCAATAAACTATTTAAAAAATATTACACTATAATTCACTAATTTGGTTAAAAATATATAATATGGTTATTATATTTATCTAGATCATGACATATTTTTATTATATATGATTTCATTTAATTTATATTTAATCTCTTCAATTTCTTCTTTTAACTTATTTTTAACTTATTTTTTATAATTTATGTAGATATTGTTATCAGAAATCACTTCCTTGGACTTATTAATTTTGAATTCCTTAAATAAATTCTAGAAAACAATATAATCTAACTTTACATTGTGAATAACTATCTAATCCACTTCATCTTCATTATCAACACTGCCTTTAATTATTTGTGATTCATCTAAAAATTCTACACGAACATATTATTTGAGGTATTTTTAATCCATTATATCACAAACTATAATTTCTTCAAAGAAGATTTCCTACTAAAAAATTATGATCTCCTACTAGAATTTTTCTGATCAATACCCCATATTCATTTCAAATTAATATAATATTTCATTATTAGAACATCATCATCCCCATCACCTTTTTGAATCATCCTAGGTCAAATTATTTAATTTTCCCAAACATTACATTGATGAACAATAAAATAGTAATTTTTTCCTTTGAAATTTGGTTTTATTGTTTTTATATTCAAAGAATGTACCTAAATGAATAAATTACATTCTCTTTATTCATAATAATCTTCCATATTGATATGAACTAAAATGGAGGTTTCATATATTACGAATGTATATAATCATATGAAATGATATTAATGATATTTATATTGTAACACCCCAAGATTTCATAGTGTGTTATTTCTTCAAAATAATTCAATAACTTGCACTACACGCAACAATGAGTTCAATCACACCATGACTTACAAAAAAAAATCCATTCAAAAGAGGTTATGAATAGTATTATCTAAATTTTAAACTTTATATAATCCTTATAATTTTAGAATCCATATTATGAGTTTCTTAGATATAATGCAAGAACAAATTCATTTTCAGTATTGCACTTTTATCAACTTTTAATAGTGAACCCTTTTTAATTACAATATTTTAAACTTTTTGACTAAATGGGGACATAAAAAATTTAAAATGAAACATCTCAAGCTTCCACGGTACACTTTCTTTGAATAATACAGTAGTGTGTGTTGTACGCAACCTTGAGTTTTAACACACACCACAACCAATCAAACTAGCCGTTATGAATAGTAATACCTACTTTTTAAAATTATATATATTTTATATTTTAAAATGGACTTCATCTTTGGATTCGGAATATCGAATTTAGCCTAAGGTGTAATTTTGGTACATTTCGGATAACTTTCATATTTTGATGAATAGTGAAAATTACTAAATTTTAATTAAAAACAACTTTTTTAACCAAAATAATTAATATTGATAAATTATGAATTTTAGTGCTTTTAAAGTATATTTAGAATATATTTTTACCATTTAATATAATGTTGGTCATTGGACATAATTTTACAATTAAACCGAACATAAACAAGTGTCAATCTTTTGATAGTTATTATCTCTTAAAAACACGCTTTTTGTTTTGACAGCGGGAATTAATTTTAAATTAATTTCTGCCACTTCTGTGTTTAGAATTTAGGAAAATGGATTCCATATTTGGAATCAGGATGTTCAAATTGTGTAAATAGGTAACTTTTATTTTTAGACATTTTGAATAATTACTGCGGTAAATATTTTATTTACCATGGTTAAGGGTAAATCCGGTAAATAAGGGTTAAAAAATAATATTATAATAATACTAAATTACCCTAAAACGTGTCTTAAACCTATTAGTTGATACATGGTCGACCATGAGCATCTTTGGGTCTATTTTGGGACCCAATGGATCCACTTGTAAGTGATAATGACACTTTATTTTAATTTAGTTAAAATGAATACAAAAATGACACAAGCATATATCTTTTAGCAAAACAATTGTTACATAGGGTTATATAAGTTGGATTTTAGATTATAAATATTCATTAGAAATCTAAAACTATTTCCTACATAATGATATTTTATTTATAATTTTTAGACATTAAATAATTTATTTTATTTATGACACAATGATGATGTAGTAATTACTATAATAGTGAAAAATTAAAATAATTGATATTATAAATACCCAAATAAATATAATATGTAACTATTAATGAATTAAACTAATTTTCTAGGATAATATGATATATTAGGATTGATTTAATTGACTTTGTTCGAAGTAATCAATCTGTTATGAGTTTCACAAAAATCAACTATTGAATAGTGTCAAAATTGACATAAAAGAGTTCTTAAAACAAATATTATATTATTAATTGATATTAAATTCCTAAAAATCTAAGGTTCGGTCAAGAGACTTATATCATGATAGGTTCATCATTAATGTACCACTTTGGGGTCTCTTGGATGTATATAGTAAGTTTATTAACCATATTATATAAAAATACAAAGAGACATTGTAAAAGTGAAACTAATTAACACATAGTTCATACTTAAAGATAAGGTTAATATAAGTACCCTAACCTGTATAAATTCTCTTGGTTGAGTGGTTTTAGACCTATCCCCACCTTAACCTTTGAATAATCAACTTTGGAGCCATTAGAAACCGAATATGAATTTATTATAAATTAATATTTCTAGCTTTTCCAAAGGTGCCCCTCACCCCTCTTATAAAAGGGCACTCCTCCTTCTCATTTCTTCACACCTTAAAAGCCTTTTGGTTCGGCCAAACGCTGCCCAAATACTCTACCAACATCCCTAAATACAACCTATAGGCATTAGTTTGATCATAAAACCAACCTAAGGAGCCCTTTTGATCAAATCAAAAGGAAGAACCCGAAGAAGAGGTAATGATTTCACCACCCTTCTCCAAGTTCATTTCTTCTTCCACTTCTTCTTCCTTTGTTCTTACCATTCTAAAATAATAACTCTAGTATCTCACATATACTGTGATGTTATTATAAATATGGTACAACCATATTCAGTATTCTATCCACCCTTTGAATAACATGTCACCATACGTGCATACGTACGGCTTACCGTCTCCACGTGGTGGTGTAATTGTTATTCAATATAATATTATTTGGATGGGTATAATAATGATGTGTAACTCATGTAAATAATAAATATAACATGTTAATTATTCTGTATATATGATATACCATCCATTTATATATTATTTTAATATCAAAAGAATGATATTGTTGCTCGTGCGTACGTACGGACTACCGTCTCCACGAACGCGATGAGATTCATTCTCCATCATATCCATTCAAGTATAATTACCATTTGATGATTTAAAAATGATGTTTAAGGACTAGATATCATTCTGGATATGAATAAGATACAACAACCATGGCTTATGTAACAAAACATATAAAATAAAATGAGTAATTTAACTCCCGAAACGACGATAATTCTAAGATATTATTAACAAATCAATGTTAAAAGATCATATATGATATCATATTAATATATATGATTCTTGTATAATTTAATAACAACTATTTAACCATTATACAGGAGGTTAACCTACCCCAACCAAGGAAAAGTACAAGGTAAGGGTTATTTCACAATCTCTTCATTATCCGAGGTTGTTTATACGTAATAATCTACTGGGATATCTTTATCATCCACATCCATGTTTCTTAAAAATGTATTTCAAAACATTTTTACTATTTACAAGAATATGGGTTAAAGTCATTTATACCCTTGTTTGACTTTTTATAAGAGGTTTATAAAGGAATCTTTCCGTCGTTTTCAAAACAAGGTCCTTTTTAACCTTTTCGACAGAATTGAGGTAAGAATGTTTTTTTTAACTTATACGGCGGGTTCAGTTATTTTACGCCGTTATAAAATCTTCAAAGCTTTCCTTACAAGCTTATAAGAATATTTTCAAAGAAAATCCTTTATTTTATATGGATCTTAAATGATTTCAAAATAAAAGGAGATATTTCTTTAAAAAGAATTTTGATTTCATCTATGTCAACATCCTTTGATGGATTTTAAGATTATTTGAAGTTGATTTATTATGATACAAAACTTCTATATTGTATTGAAGGTTTTACGATATGTTTGACTATGGATGTGCTATTTTTATACCATTCATAGTTTATGGTGAAATTATTGACATTTAGTATGCTAGTTTTAATACGAATGTTTATGTTATGTTTAAACCTTTTCATATGGGAATGCATTGGACTTAATAAGTGACGGGTGGAGCCCGCTATAGCTCCTCGATGCATCGGTAGGTCTCATGAGACAAACTAGTGTCTTGGAACAAGGCCTTGACAAAATATTATTTGTAGTCTTGGCACGAGGCCTTGCCTATGTGGTTATGATAGTCTGGCATTATGCATTCCATCATTATGAAAGTGGTTAATGATTTTTCATGTGATTATTCGATTAGTAGAATAACCATGTGAATAAGTAAATGGCATTATTTCATTTTATTTATGCCATACTATGTTGAAAGTTCAAGTTTTAAAGGCTTTTGTTTTAGTTATACATTGCCATAAATGTTTATTCTTATTTATGAAAGTTTCCACTATATTGTTATCCCTACTGGGCATTTGACCTCACCCCTTTTCTATGTTTTATTTTTCCCAGGAATTGAAGATGTAAGTTATGAATGACCTGCAGGGATATTATGAGGGGATTATAGTGTGGACTGTGGAAACATTATGTTGTTGTAGTAGTTTTTCATTTTATGATGTAATGTAAAACTTATGAATATATCTAGTGTTTCCAAGGCTACTAAACCAATCGGTCTTTCGAGATTTGATCTTTCTTATGATCATGCCAATGTTATGTAATAATGCACCGACTCTGGGTAACTGGGGTCGGGGCGTTATAGTTGGTATCAGAGGAGGTTTAGTACAAACCTTAGAAACTAGATTTAGATAAACTCTGATTAGAGCACGTAGACCTAAGATGAACTTTGAGGATTAGTATAGAAGAACTTCCTAGAATTTTGGTATTGTAGAGATTTTGTGAGTTTTCCGAGAAATACATCCCTGTCTGGATATGAGCAGGTAGACGCGGCTCTGGCACATATGTACCTAGGGGTAAAACCCGAAAACACCGCTTTGAGCTAGACTCGAACGGGAACCGGTGCACGAAAACGGGCCTTGCTGCACTCTTGGTTACACCACTCCCGGGGGATATGCTTAGGATAACTCTCATTTTATTTACATATCATTTTGAAGGGATTATGAGTATATACATCCTCAAAGAAAACATTCTTATGATTATGGATTATATCCATAAATAGTTCAATTTATGTTAAGTGTTTTATAAGTATGGGATTATGTGTTTTGATTCATAAACTGGTCTAGTTTATGCCATGGTATAGAAATGGCGCCCAGTAGAAGGAATGAGAACTCCAGAAATACACATGATTCAAAGAGAAGGAAGGATCATATCTCTCATGGTCTTAAGCTAGGATTTATAAGAGAAATAGTCTCCCATGTATTATCATCATATGAAGAAATAATATCATGTGTTGATAAGATATGTAAAGAGTTTACTGAGTCCTATGGCTTTGAAGGGAAGCAAGAGAAGAAAAGGATGGAAGAGATAAAGATGGATAAAGGGAAGAGGGAAAAGAAGAATTTTCCCATATGTGGTAACTGTGGAAAGAAACACCCTGGAACTTGCCTGAAAGGAATGGGATTTTGTTATAAGTGTGGAGTAAAAAGGCACAAAGTACGTGACTGCAAGGCTAAGAAAATGGTTTTAAATGTACAATGCTTCATTTTCAAGGAGTTTGGACACTACGCGAACCTATGTCCCAGTCATCAGACTATGCCACAAATGATGTTATTGGATAATAACCAAGTTATGATACTACCACAGATGAAGAGGAATGATTAGAGTTCTTATGTTGATTATGTCAATTGAGTGTTGTATCAACAATGTACTTGTTATAATAATTATGGAGTATATAAGGATTGTACTGCAGTACTATTTCATTAAGGACTTGAGATTATGTGGAACAAAGAAGAGTGACTCAATAGCAGGATAAATTTTTGGAAAATATATGGTTGAGAGAATGATAAATCATAATATAGTTCTGATACTGAGGTAGTGATTTTGGAATAATATGTGATTGTTTTGGATAAATTATATTGGATATTCTTGACTACCTTGGAACTGATTAATGATTTGTATATTCCATCATTGTTGGGGTTTAAAACATTTTTGGATTAATGAAGTATATCCAGTATTCTATATGGAATAAGGGAGCATGAATGTAATCAATAAGGAATATGGTAATACATGATGAAGGTATTCATATGCTATTACGGGGTAAAAAGGATCTATATTATGTTTACCTTCCTTATAAATGTTAGACTGTGAGTTTGGACAGAAGTATTTTGGATAGTTCTAGTTTGGATTATTTTGGAATGCCATAAAAGGACAACCCGGAGGTCGGGCGGCAACCCGTCGCGTTCGGAAAGGCTGCGAGACTTGAACCCGCAACCGAAGGGCGACAAGGGTGTATCACCTACCACTGGCCCAAGAGATGTCCTGGATTAAATAATGTAGTTTTTTTAAAAGATCTGGTAGATGAATTATAAATTCGTTTATTTTGGAACCCTGTACGAATAGTATAAATATAATTTTTTTTACGAGTGAAAGATGAGTTTATAGTAGAAACTTATTAATGGATAAAACTCTGATTATAAAGTAAGTATATCTCCTTATGATCTTAGCCAATCTCATAAATAAATTACTCAACATTAATAAAAGGAACTTAGAACAAAAATGTTTCCCTAGATGGTACCTTAAATCATCACTAATTTATGGATTTGGGATTGTTGGCCTTTTCATAGCCATGTTCTCTACCACTCTCCATCAGATAATTGATGGTTAGATTTCTCTTCCATATCCATATTTTCCTACATGGAACCCTAGTATGTGTTATTTTCGGTAATCTTCATACTTTCCACTCTTTATTTTAAATAGAGGCCTCATTAATTCATTTTTCGATGTGGGATTTCAACTAAGATATTTTGAAACGTCAAAAATGTGTTATCCCAATACCCTATATTTTGTTGAACCGATAGTACTTCAAATCATCATAGATTGATGAGTTTAAGGACCTCAATATTATACTTTTTGTGATAGATGACCTCAATCACTACCTATAAATATTTACGTTTTTCCTCCAATTATATGTCTCTAATTTCCACCAATGTTCTCCTAATCAAGATCCTAATTTGGTGGTGACCCTTTCATTTCTCTTTTCCTCATACTAAGACTAAATTTTAGTAACCCAATTTCTGATGTGGGTTTTCCCACAAATATATTTTCTACTTTCAACCTTTTATTTTTGAAGAACAATTTCAAATTGGGAGGACGCAATTTATTGAAGGAGGGGAGAATGTAACACCCCAAGATTTCATAGTGTGGTATTTCTTCAAAATAATTCAATAACTTGCACTACACGCAACACTGAGTTCAATCACACCATGACTTAAAAAAAAAAGCCATTCAAAAGAGGTTATGAATAGTATTATCTAAATTTTAAACTGTATATAATCCTTATAATTTTAGAATCCATATTATGAGTTTCTTAGATATAATGCAAGAACAAATTCATTTTCAGTATTGCACTTTTATCAACATTTAATAGTGAACCCTTTTTAAATACAATATTTTAAACTTTTTGACTAAATGGGGACATAAAAAATTTAAAATGAAACATCCCAAGCTTCCACGGTACACTTTCTTTGAATAATACAGTAGTGTGTGTTGTACGCAACCTTGAGTTTTAACACACACCACAACCAATCAAACTAGCCGTTATGAATAGTAATACCTACTTTTTAAAATTATATATATTTTATATTTTAAAATGGACTTCATCTTTGGATTCGGAATATCGAATTTAGCCTAAGGTGAAATTTTGGTACATTTCGGATAACTTTCATATTTTGATGAATAGTGAAAATTACTAAATTTTAATTAAAAACAACTTTTTTAATCAAAATAATTAATAGTGATAAATTATGAATTTTAGTGCTTTTAAAGTATATTTAGAATATATTTTTACCATTTAATATAATGTTGGTCATTGGACATAATTTTACAATTAAACCGAACATAAACAAGTGTCAATCTTTTGATAGTTATTATCTCTTAAAAACACGCTTTTTGTTTTGACAGCGGGAATTAATTTTAAATTAATTTCTGCCACTTCTGTGTTTAGAATTTAGGAAAATGGATTCCATATTTGGAATCAGGATGTTCAAAATGTGTAAATAGGTAACTTTTATTTTTAGACATTTTGAATAATTACTGCGGTAAATATTTTATTTACCATGGTTAAGGGTAAATCCGGTAAATAAGGGTTAACAAATAATATTATAATAATACTAAATTACCCTAAAACGTGTCTTAAACCTATTGGGTGATACATGGTCGACCATGAGAATCTTTGGGTCTATTTTGGGACCCCATGGATCCACTTGTAAGTGATAATGACACTTTATTTTAATTTAGTTAAAATGAATACAAAAATGACACAAGCATATATCTTTTAGCAAAACAATTGTTACATAGGGTTATATAAGTTGGATTTTAGATTATAAATATTCATTAGAAATCTGAAAAGATTTCCTACATAATTATATTTTATTTATAATTTTTAGACATTAAATAATTTATTTTATTTATGACACAATGATGATGCAGTAATTACTATAATAGTGAAAAATTAAAAGAATTGATATTATAAATACCCAAATAAATATAATATGAAACTTTTAATGAATTAAACTAATTTTCTAGGATATTATGATATATTAGGATTGATTTAATTGACTTTTTTCTAAGTAATGAATCTGTTATGAGTTTCACAAAAATCAACTATTGAATAGTGTCAAAATTGACATAAAAGAGTTCTTAAAACAAATATTATATTATTAATTGATATTAAATTCCTAAAAATCTAAGGTTCGGCCAAGAGACTTATATCATGATAGTTTCATCATTAATGTACCACTTGGGGGTCTTTTGGATGTATATAGTAAGTTTATTAACCATATTATATAAAAATAAAAAGAGACATTGTAAAAGTGAAACTAATTAACTTAGAGTTAATACTTAATGATAAGGTTAATATAAGTACCCAAACCTGTCTAAATTATATTGGTTGAGTGGTTTTCGACCTATCCCCACCTTAACCTTTGAATAATGAACTTTGGAGCCATTAGAAACCGAATATGAATTTATTATAAATTAATATTTCTAGATTTTCCAAAGGAGCCCCTCACCCCTCTTATAAAAGGGCACTCCTCCTTCTCATTTATTCACACCGTAAAAGCCTTTTGGTTCGGCCACACTCTGCCCAAATAATCTCCCAACATCCCTCACTACAACCTATAGGCCTTAGTTTGATCAGAAAGCCAACCTAAGGAGCCCTTTTGATCAAATCAAAAGGAAGAACCCGAAGAAGAGGTAATGATTTCACCACCCTTCTCCAAGTTCATTTCTTCTTCCACTTCTTCTTCCTTTGTTCTTACCATTCTAAACTAATAACTCCAGTATCTCACATATACTGTGATGTTATTATAAATATGGTACAACCATATTCAGTATTCTATCCAACCTTTGAATAACATGTCACCATACGTGCATACGTACGGCTTACCGTCTCCACGTCGTGGTGTAATTGTTATTCAATATAATATTATTTGGATGGGTATAATAATGATGTGTAACTCATGTAAATAATAAATATAACATGTTAATGATTCTTTATATATGATATACCATCCATTTATATATTATTTTAATATCGAAAGAATGATATTGTCGCTCGTGCGTACGTACGGACTACCATCTCCATGAACGCGATGAGATTCATTCTCCATCATATCCATTCAAGTATAATTACCATTTGATTATTTAAAAATGATGTTTAAGGACTAGATATCATTCTGGATATGAATAAGATACAACAACCATGGCTTATGTAACAAAACATATAAAATAAAATGAGTAAGTTAACTCCCGAAACGACGATAATTCTAAGATATTATTAACAAATCAATGTTAAAAGATCATATATGATATCATATTAATATATATGATTATTGTATAATTTAATAACAACTATTTCACCATTATACAGGAGGTTAACCTACCCCAACCAAGGAAAAGTACAAGGTAAGGGTTATTTCACAATCTCTTCATTATCCGAGGTTGTTTATACGTAATAATCTACAGGGATATCTTTATCATCCACATCCATGTTTCTTAAAAATGTATTTCAAAACATTTTTACTATTTACAAGAATATGGGTTAAATTCATTTATACCCTTGTTTGAATTTTTATAATATGTTTATAAAGGAATCTTTCCTTCGTTTTCAAAACAAGGTCCTTTTTAACCTTTTCGACAGAATTGAGGTAAGAATGTTTTTTTTAACTTATACGGCGGGTGCGGTTATTTTACGCCGTTATAAAATCTTCAAAACTTTCCTTACAAGCTTATAAGAATATTTTCAAAGAAAATGTTTTATTTTATACGGATCTTAAATGATTTCAAAATAAAAGGAGAGATTTCTTTAAAAAGAATTTTGATTTCATCTACGTCAACATCCTTTAATGGATTTTAAGATTATTTGAAGTTGATTTATTATGATACAAAACTTCTATATTGTATTGAAGGTTTTGAGATATGTTTGACAATGGATGTGCTATTTTTATACCATTCATATTTTATGGTGAAATTATTGACATTTCGTATGCTAGTTTTAATATGAATGTTTATGTCATGT
This sequence comes from Viscum album, assembly GCA_963277665.1. Taxonomy (NCBI): domain Eukaryota; kingdom Viridiplantae; phylum Streptophyta; class Magnoliopsida; order Santalales; family Viscaceae; genus Viscum; species Viscum album. The sequence continues at coordinate 9,411,033 of OY728129.1, forward strand.
TTAAACCTTTTCATATGGGAATGCATTGGACTTAATAAGTAACGGGTGGAGCCCGCTATAGCTCCTCGATGCATCGGTAGGTCTCATGAGACAAACTAGTGTCTTGGCACAAGGCCTTGACAAAATCTTATTTGTAGTCTTGGCACGAGGCCTTGGCTATGTGGTTATGATAGTCTGGCATTATGCATTCCATCATTATGAAAGTGGTTATTTATTTTTCATGTGATTATTCGATTAGTAGAATAACCATGTGAATAAGTAAATGGCATTATTTCATTTTATTTATGCCATACTATGTTGAAAGTTCAAGTTTTAAAGGCTTTTGTTTTAGTTATGCATTGCCTTAAATGTTTATTCTTATTTATGAAAGTTTCCGCTATATTGTTATCCTTACTGGGCATTTGAGCTCACCCCTTTTCTATGTTTTATTTTTCCCTGGAAGTGAAGATGTAAGTTATGAATGACCTGCAGGGATATTATGAGGGGATTATAGTGTGGACTGTGGAAACATTATGTTGTTGTAGAAGTTTTTCATTTTATGATGTAATGTAAAACTTATGAATATATCTAGTGTTTCCAAGGCTACTAAACCAATCGGTCTTTCGAGATTTGATCTTTCTTATGATCATGCCAATGTTATGTAATAATGCACCGACTCTGGGTAACTGGGGTCGGGGCGTTACATATATCACATATTACAAGAAGTATATATCTTAAATTATGTATTATATACTTCTATTATCTATATGATTTAATACTAATAGAATTTTTCTTGAATGGAATGTGAGGTCATGAATCAACTATATCATTTCTCAAATGGTTTCATTAGTTTATAAACCAGTATATGGATCAATTATGGCTTGAATCTTATCATTACTGTTTACATTAAATAAATCTCATATGGGATTAAAATTATGTGTATTATGATAAATAATCAACTATAATAGATATAGACAATACAATTCATTTAATGATGTATATTTGGAGACATTGTGCAAGGTATTTGTTATTTACTATTGGAGAAAAAAATTTAAATAAAAACTATAAATGATATTACATCCAAGGATCATTTATTATTATCCATTGATATTGATTGAAACCCTATAGTGACTGATAATCATATATATATGATCTAGGATCGATGTCTATTTTGGTAAACTAGGATGAAATAATCGTTTTCTTGTTGTTTTAATGATATTCATAGAATTTATTATTTCAATGATGAAGTGGGATGTTATAAAATTTATATTTTTTTTAGAGTTTTTATATTCATTTACATGGTACTTAAATGAATATATATCAATCAATATACGTGTCTATTTAAAATTACAATGATGATGGAATTATATTCCTAAAAATATTTATGGATTTATGCCCTTATTTGTTCAAATAATCAATATGTTAATTTTACAAGAATTTCATTGAATTCGTTGAATTTGATATCATAAATATATTTTGAAGAGAAATAGAATACGACTAACAGATATCTGTATAAAATAAATCTATTTTTTGATTATTATCATAATTTATGATATGAGATATCATAATGTATGATAGAATCATGTTTTTCTGAAAAATAATTTCTTATGGAATAAATATGGGACACAATATATTTCTAAATAAGATAGAAGAAATATGAAACCACCTATTATAAGGGAATATATTAGTTATTAGAAATAGTCAAATTTCATATCGTGTAACATAATTTTTATAGAATTTGCTTCTATGAAATATCAATTAAACAATATGTCTAATAATTAAAACATCAATAGTAAACACATGCTATATGAATTAAACTAAAATATATTTTGATAAAATTTTCAAATGGTTTATAATTTCTTGAAAATTTATAAACATTATTAAATGTAAAATAATATTATATAATAAAAAATAAATTTTAAAAAATTCTCATATTAGATCATGTATTCTAAATAATTTAATGTGTTTATTAATTCTCTAAATTAATTTAAAATATCTATATTTAGAAGATAGAAAAATACTATATTTTTTACAATATTAATTTCTTTTAGGAGATGAAGTACTGTATAAATGTTTTTAAACTCTCTATATGGTTTTTTTTAATATGAAAATTGAATTTTTTTGATTATCAAACATGAGAATATTAATATAATTTTTTCTTGTGTATTTTAGTTTCTTTTGATCACATGAATTAAATTCTATGTTTTGTAAATTCTCATTAGGGGGAGGGAATTTGGGTCGAACTATCCAGAAACATAGATTCAAATTTATTAATATAAAAAGGTGAGGGTTGGATATCCATTACTCCAAGAATACTCAAGTTCATATTGAAAATATCACAAAACTCAATGATATTTATGAAGATACAATTTAATATATGAATGAGATTCATTATGATATGTATAAATATTTTTCGTTTCTATTTTTTGATGGGTACCAAGAACTATTGGATCATGTGAAGTGGTACATAGTAATATTGATTGAATAAATTAATTCCATTGTTGATTTTTTAACTCCCAAGATAAATAATTATATACATCAATAAAAAATATTATTAACTTAATATAATATTTAATCCATGTCACTCAATCTGTTTAAAATATACCTGATGTGCATTATAGTGGGATCACATTAAAGATATATTTCATAAATACAATGATAGAGAGTACTTATAAAGAATGAAAATTTGGACAATAAAATGTACTAAGAGGTTAATAACTTTCCATATAGGGGTTCACATGGATTATACTATGCATGTAATGGTGGGTGTGGTTAATCCAAAGAGTTAGGTTACCACAACCCCATTTTATATTTGGTTGTTAGTTAACTGAGAAATCCTTAGGGTTTGGATACTAGAAGAATACTATTTTGGTTATAATCCATATGATTAAAATATATATATATATATTTACAAACTAATATATCCAAATATAATTACATTCATTATTGTGATGATTTTAAAATTCAGAAAATCAGTGATGTGTTTCATACCAAAACAAGGTTATCCTATATTGAAATAGGCATATTGGTAAGTTAATTTTTTATGATGTATGGGGTCAGAAATTTCTATAGGACCATATACAATAAAATTCCTTGGTGAAAATATATATTATATAATAATCACCAATAGATATTTAATTATACTAGAAAATCAATTATTCAACATAATCAAATTAAGATAAAATATATGTATGACCGATAAGAATGTTCATAATTTCCCTATAATAACGAGAATTTTTAACAATATAATTAAAAATCAGTAACAAAATTATTATATTATTTATGTAAATTTCACTAAATATTAAACATGGGTAATATATTCTTGTTGGGTGATACACATATCTATTAACACACACATACATAGTGATAAGGGTGAATTGGAAAATGTTTAAATAGTCCATTGTTTTAGTAATTAATTATTATTTGTTATAATAGAATTAAACACAAAAATTGGACATCACGTAGTGTATTTATATTATAATGAGAGAATTTATATTATATTTTCCATTAATAAACAATTTATTACATTATAATTCTCTAAAAATTGATGATATAAATAACCATTATGATAAGTTTTCCACACACACACACACAGATATATAAATATATATATAACTATAATTTAATATAAATGTGGTAATAATGTAAATGTTTTAAATATTCTAGATATTGGAAATATTGTTCATAAATATTTGAATAATACATCTAGGGTTTATTCTTAACACACATATCCTTGGAATTTATATTATAGCAATATAAATGATAAACACTTATATGGACTCTATAGTTATGGATAATTTGATCAATTCTATTTGGAGTCATTTCAGAATATTTATTCATATATACATAATAAAATTAGTGAGGAAAAATTTATTGGAATTGCTATAAGATCTAGTTGATTGTTGGATACCATAAAAATCATTTTCTATAGACAAATGAGAATTGAATATTGATTTAGTTTTAGGCATATGGAAACATAAAAAAATTTATTTATTTTTTATGCTTATATATTTCCAATGAGACCCATCTATGAAGCATTTAGAATGATCATTGAGCACAAATATACACAGAAAATAAGAATAAAAAAATTATTAATATCCAATGATGGGATTAAGAAAATGATTACAAGTTCTTGGAATATATTGATCGCCTAATAGATTATAGAGTTATTTAGAAGCTCAGACAACCAAAAACACAATATTTGAATGATTTTTATGGAATATATTATCTTCAATTTATTAAAATGGTTCATTTAATGGTGATTCAACGTGACATAAAATTAAATTTTATGGCCATTCACTAGATACTTATTTATTTCCAATAAATATTATTCCACTATAAGGTAGTCATGAAGAAAATATTTGATATAATTTCGGAGGAACATCCCAATTGAATTTTTATAATTATTTTGTGTTAATAATATTATGTATTGAATTTTTATATTTAAAAGATATAAATAATGTTAAAAAATCATTTTCTCTTGGTCAGAATTAAATAATGCGATTTTATTTTTAAAACACTACTGAACACAATGTTTTTATATATTGAGAAAATATGATCATATGAGACAAGGTTAGGTTGAGTAATCAATGTGAGTAAATTTGAACATGACTATGTTTAATTCAAAAAAGTATATTTTTCTGTTGAAATGTATTTATCTAGAACCAGAAAGACATATGAAAGATGAAATAACGCAAGTCAAATAAAAAAATTAAGGTATAGAAGGATTCTATAGTAACCCAAGGCATATATCCTTTTTTGAGATAATAATTATGAGGTAATGTTCATATTTTATGGACATAACATCTACAAGGAGTTGAAAAAAAATTTACATTCTGTGAAATGGTTAAAATCTATGGAATCTAAAATTGTATCCAAGTACATAAATAAAGTTTTAAATTTTTTTGTCATACCGATAGTGGTGAGGAATTTTGGGAGCATGTGGAGTTTCCAATAGAAATGTATCATGGATGGCAGTGCGTCTACCTATAAATAATCCATAGTAACATCATGTTATTAATTATTAATTGTAAAAAATGATGAATCAAAATTTTCCCCTCTAATGATGATAATGTGTATTTGTATTTCTCTTGATTCAATGGATCATTTTAGCAATGAGATATATAAAATAGATATAAAACATTATTTCATTATAAGGAATTTTTTCATCATGTTTATTGTATGTAATGATGGCTATAATTTTATATATGAAAATTTTAATGTGTTATTTCTACAAAATAATTATATATTGAAGAAGGATTCACATAGATTGAATATTCGACATGATGATGTGATCATTTGTATTTTTTTCATAAAACCCAAGAAAAATACTTGTGTATACCGGTTTATAACATGGAAGGTATTGTGGTTTCTGATATTGTTTGAAGAGTAAATACTACTTATTATAAATAACATCCTAAAACATAAATCATTGTTGATATGATTGGGTAAATGATTCATGATAAAATACATCTGATAAACTGCCTATACATAGGGTATAATGACATATATATATATATATATATATATATATATATATATTTATATGATTGTTGTTATGTATAGTCATCATATATACATTGTTGAAGTGATGAAGTTGTTTATCAAATATCATTACAACTATTTCAAACTAAAATGAAAAAAGATTAAGTATCCTTATAATGAGTTATAAATAATGCATTGAAATCCATTTTTATCGACCATAGTCTCTATCATATATGACATACAATGTACTCAATCAGTTACTACCTTTAATCAAATCAATAAAGAAAATTATTTAAAATTTATACTGGGGACACTAGACTGATGTTAAAATAATATTTATGCAGTTAAGGTATATTGAGGATGTGATATTATTATTTATAGGATAGTACAATATTAATGTAAATTGTTTTAAAGTTGAAACATTTTAATCGTATAAGATGATATGTATTATAAAAATAGTTTCTTCTTTTTCAGAAATGCTTCATAAGTCAATTATAAGAGTACCCAAAACACAGACCAAAAAATGCTTGATATATAGTTTTAAATATAAATTACATTTTATGTTGTTATGAAATATATCTTGATCTAGATGTACATTTTAGATCTATATGTGGTTCTTAGTATCATTGGTGTGATTGCTGATTGTGGTGAAAGAAATTGATCAATTGATTAGGGAAAAACACCACAACCTCACCATAAGAAATGCCATATCATTAACAAATTCTATTAGGTATTAGAGAATGTTGTTAAGGGTGATATTAATATATGATCAATTTCTACATAAAAAATGTAGTAAATCCACTAATGATTCTATTATAATAGCATATATATGAGGGTTTTATTGAGACTCTTATAATATTATACTTTTGAGACGGATAAAATGTTTTGTAATCGCATCATGATTTTTAAAATATGGGTAATATCCATATATAATTCATTCATGTATGTTTTATATTGTATTACATGATTAAGGGGATAATAATATACATTTAATGTAAAAAATTTTGTAGACCAAAATTGTTAATAATTACAATTTATTTTGTGTTCTTAAGATATATTGATATTTTCATGACAGGCATTATGCATTGATACATTTCAAAAAATCCATAATGTCAAATCTAACCATGTTTTTTGGGTTTGTTGTTGATCATTTCATTATTTGGAGCACATCCATGATAAAAAATTTTCAATAATATAATAAGAAAATTTATATTTCCAATATTTCAATGAGAATGTGGAATGGAAATTTCATTCATTGTTGAATCACATATGATGAGTTTATATCCTTGGATTTGGGAAATGTGTTTTGACCAAACACAACCTGAATTACAGGTGTTGTGTTCATTGACCACATCAGTGATTTTTTAGAATAAATAATGTATGAGATGTTTATAAATTATTAAAATTATTCATTGACTACACATCTATAGATTTCAGGTAGAAATAGTTTATATATATATATATATATATGATATACACGAAATTGATGCAGCCGGATAGGTTTTTATGACATATGAGACGTTTTGATAAAGATTAAAGCATACACATTATAAACTTTGGTAGAATTTCTTAATTTATATAGTCTTATGTTTTTTAAATCAATGAAAAAGGAAATCAATTTCATTGTGATACTAAGGATAATGTTGTAACACCATTAAGACATTGTATAATGATTATTTTTTCGAATATATTTATTACAAAAAATGATGATAGTTTCATAAATGTTATCTAAAATAGTTTTTGGGTATCTATAATTTTGTAAGATATGATCATAACATCATGAGTAATATAACATTTCTGCCATGAGTCATATTATATAAACTACATGAGAATCATATAATTTCCTTCTATATGTATATATTTTAATGATAGGCTTTATTATATCGAAAAATTATGTTGCAAAAATTTACCATATCCCTCTTCATATAGTTTATTCATTTTATGATTCTTGATATGTATAATTTTTGAAATTTCACTTTTTCATTAATGTATATAATAAATAAGCTACAAATTGAATATAATGTATGGGATACATGAAATAGACCCCAATAAATTTGATTAGGATGATTCTATTCATTTTATGAAGAATGTCAAGAATACCTATATAAAGAAATATTTCCCTGACATTTGACTACCTTTTTATGAAAACACATCAAAATATCTTTTCTTCCTAAATATTTTTTTATTATATATTTAAGGTACAAGATATTTATCTCTGATATGGTATTCTCGTCATATAAGTTGAGACACAACTCTTCTTTAGTCCCCCATTTAGCAGGAATGTGTTGTTCTATGATTTATATAACCTCAACAACCATACTACATCAATTAAGAAGGGGGTGATTATGCATTATTATTTTAGGTATAAAATTATTCATTTTCGAGAGATATTAATTTTTTAATGGTATCATTAGAATTATATGGGTATATTACCACTATAAAAGATAATATTATATTCCCACTAAATCCATAAACTCAATGTGGAAAGTAGTCAATTCTTTGAACACTACATCCATACCATCCCATTTTGGACAACCCATTTATCATAAATCCACTTAATAAATCATAACAATGTACTATGAAAATTACACAACATCATCTATTTATGATCATTATCAATATGTATATATACTTTAGGATTAAACCGAGGTGAAAACAATTTCAATATTTAGATGATATTTTTACATCTTCATGGGTTTCTTTGATTCCAATCATAACCTCTATAATAAAATTTACCCTATCAAATATTTTTTCAATAAATTAATTTAGGTTCACAATCATTTATATATTCATGTTACTAGAATAATGAATTTTTATTCATTGAAATGTATGTCACCGTTGTATATAAAATATACATTTTACAACCTCATGTGTGGGGACATAAAATACATCACCAAGATATAGATTGTGTTTAATAATAATAAATTATTATTAATTTAAATGTTTATCAATAAAGGAAAAATAATAAAGGGTAGTGAAGTGGTTAATAATAAGGCAATCCAATCATTAAATGTTTATACAATCCCTATTTAAAGATCCAATGTTTTAATAATTTATCAACACATCCTCATTAACAATTTTGGAAGTTATAAGATTAGTTGGACTATTTCTCTAATTAAATGCATCTAATATCTTGAAATCAAGATATAAGAAAAGTTTTCATGATATGGTCATATAATAAATTATTTAACGATTGGTAGAATGACATGATACGTATTAGATAAGCATATATGGATATTATTCAACTATATGGACATTATTTGTGTTTTGAGAATACAGATATATTCTAGTTAACATTTCTTGAGAATAATCATAGATAGAGTATCCCACCCAATAGATTTTTTATAATGTCATAATTGTATATCCAAAATAGAATCAGAGAATAGCACCACCGTGCTTGATACCATGGACACAAACACATGTCATTGGAGCATTGGTCTCTGAATAGAAACATTCTTGCATATAGAATATATTATTCCATGGAAATTAATATAGAGATCTTCAATGTCGCAGTATGACAAATCTCTACTATCCATGGATTAAAATTTGTTAAAAAACATATGTAAAAGAATTTATTTGTTAGTATATAACATAAATTGGATTCTGATTAGTGATATATTTAAAATTATTTACATAGATGATAAAAATATGATACGTATTTACTTCTACCATCACATATACATAGAGTGATATTTCATAGACAAAAAAATTAAAAATAATACTATATTTTTACCTTAATAATTGTAAATACCATGGTTGTAGATAAAGGAATAATGATTCCATGAATTGATAGATAACAATGATCATGTTACACTATTTGTAGAAACAAAACCCTCCCCATAATATATGTAAATTAATAAAGAATATAATGAGTTAAATAAGAAATTTTATGTCATTGTTTTAATTTAAGATAGAATATAGTTCATGTAATGGTTATTTTTCAACGTACTAGAATCACTATGCATCATTCTTATAAATATTTTTTTAATTAGTCTCAAAATACCCCTTGTTTGCAACCACTAATATTATGAAAATAGTATACTCCCTCAAATATTGTGTAATTACTATAAATTTAAAAGGATCCTTATTTTAATCAATAATAATATTTTATTCCAATGATTTTATGACATTAATCTCTTTTCTATTCATTTTATGAATAATAAATATTCACATAAAATATAAAAATTCCTCAAAAGGTATAAAACCCCTCTTCTTCAGAGATGATGTTTCTTTAAAACTCATTCACATGAACACATTCATGCAAATAATTTTTCATGGAATTTTCTTATTTTTTAAAAATTTTGGTTATGCAAATACCATCATGTAAAAAAAATGTCCATGTTAATAAATTGAAAAAAATGAAACTGAATTTCTTAAATGATTAAATTTTTTAACGAAAAAGTTACCTATTTATTTATAGTGTAATATATCAAAAAATAAATCTTTTAAAAAAAATTAGATTCTCTATAATTCATGAAAACATATTCATGAATGTTACCACATACAATGACTTTTTTATATTTTACCCATTTTCATTGGATAAGATTCTTCTACACATGAGTGAGAGTGATATCGAAATAAATGTTAATAATTTTATTTATATAAAACCATATAAATCCTATCAAATATATTTTATTATCAATAAATAAACACCCTTAGGAATACTATTTTGTATTCGTTACTGTACAGATTTTTCAAAATGATTTTCCATAAAATTCAATCACAATCTCATAATCATAAATTTATGGTATATTTTCATATATAGAAATCAACCAAAAATAAATATGATGGATTAAAAATGATTTCAAAATACATATATAACTATAATAATAATTTTTAATGATTAAATGATATAATTTTCTTCATCTCATCGTTATGAAGAGAGAAAAAATGTGTTGTTTTTTAAAGACAAATTCTCTAAGATATTGTTGAAATATAGATATTTTTTGAAAGGATTTCAATGAAAAAATGAATGCATGATTTTTATTAGTGATTATAATATTTCATTATACAAAATATTAACTGAGAAATTGATTTTTTTTCATCGATTAGATTGTTATAATGGTCAATAGAAAATGAGAACGTATAATTAAGAAGATAAAATTTGTGATTTCTCTATGAAAATGAGATAATAAAGTCATATATTCTCTATATTCTAGATGATGATAGAAAATCAATACATAGTCAAGAAGGTGATGATTCAAATATCTCACTTTTTAGGGATTATTTATTCATATATTATTATGAATATTATGAAACATTATATAAATAATTATAAGAATAATATTTATTTCAATGTTTAATTCACTTTTATCACACTAATTATATTCATGAAAAACATTACAGGGGTTTTGAAAATGTACAGTATTCTTGAATACGTGGTGAAAAACTATGGTTTCTTCTTACTGATTAACTATTTTGATATTGTTGTTGAATATACTTGTGGAAAAAGGATATAATAATTTATCTAAGTAATTATGGGTCAGAAAATTACCAGGGAACATAAATTTTCCAATTTTTTGGTAGGTTCATTTTGTGATATTCTATTTTCTATGTCTTTTGAATTCTAAACACCATTATGAAATGTATTTATACTAGTATAGATTCTGATATGGGGTTTTTGTAGTTGTTTTAGATTAGTGTTTAGGTAGCTACTTTTAACCATATTGACACCGAATCATTAATGATCCCCACTAGAATACCAGTGGGTATAAGCTCACTTATTATCATTATGGGACTATATTTATTTTTTTACTTCTTTTATTTGGAAACAATTTTGGTTTAATCACCTACTGAATGATGAATAGAGAGAAAAGAGTCCCACTTGGTTCTTTATTCTCCAAATTAGTGTGGCTATAATTTGGATATTCTATTTGTATTCAGTGTGAAATTTTGAATTAGAGTATCTTGATATTTGAACCCTTGTTTTATTCCTTCAATAATAAATGAGTCTTGTTCATTTTTGATGTGGTTTATATGTAATACAAAAGTAAATCATGTTCAAATAACTGCGATTAAGGTGAAAATTTCATGGATTTTATAGGGAAGGTTGAGATGTCGAAAATATGTTATATCACTATTATTTTTGAGGAATCTTGTTCTGAAAATTAAATTAGGTATTGAGATGAAATTTGGATAATTTATCCATCATTTTAGGTTTTCAAAATAATTATGTTTTGTAGTGTTCTTATGCCTTCATTTAGATTAAAAAAATTCAACTTTTTGTATTTCATGTATTATTGTACAATAGAGTGTTTATTGATCCTGAAAGATTATTTATGGTTTTTTAGTTTAAATTAAATATTTAAAATAATTAGTCAAATATTATTAGTGTGCTTGGTGGTATAATAAAAGTATAAGGCTCTCAAATACATTAGGGGGCTGGATTGTATTGCATGTATGTTTTGAGGAATGGGTAATTTTAAAAAAAATTAATTATATTTGTTTATATTTATTTTTGGGTCTTACCCAATGTGGGATGGGACCTTATGAGTAGAGGGAGTGAATAGATGTTCCGATGTCGCACCCCGACAAGGGTGTTTATTTTAATTTATTTTATTATTCGCTTCGCCTTAAATTCTTTTTGGTTCGGTTTGAGTCGCGAACGATTTTGTTTTTTTTTATTTTAAACTTAGGATAAAAAGTGCGTGTTTTGGGTCTGACATCTTTGGACGCACGGGTGGAGCGCGACGTCGCGCGGCTTCGCCCATGCAACTGCGTGGTCCTTTCGTTAATTTTTATTATTATTAAAATGATATGAATTCTTTTTATTAGTGGTCATTATTATTATTTTTATTATTAAAGTTTGACATAAATTTTTATTACATAAGTTTTATTAATATTATTGTTATTAATGAGGTTTATAATAATGATTATTGTTATTAATAATAGTACTAAATTTTTATCATTACAATTAGAATTTATTGAGGTATTTATGGAAGTATAATTATAGGTTAATGATTTATTTATTTAAGTATTCATTATTATTATCGTTTTTCCTTTATTCTCATTTATGTTTTTTTTTCTTTTCTTTTCTTTTTTTATTTTATTTATTCTTTTTCCTCCTAACCCTAGCAGCCACCCTTTTTATCCCTTTTTTCTCTCCCCCACAGGAGCCGGCGCCCCCTTTTTTTCTTCTCCCCGTTGCATCCTCTCTGTCCGCCCCTGCTACCCTGCGATTCGCCTCCAGCGGACCCCCCTACTCGGCGCCCTCCCTCATTGCAGCAACCCCTCGCCTCAGCCTTTCAATCCTTTGCCTCGCACAACAGCCACATCCGACCTCTGTAGCCCCCGGACCTCTCGTGCCACCCGCAGCACCCCCTGCCTCTTCTACCAGCGGTGCATCCCCTCATCCCGGTGCTGCTCTTGCACGGCGCTACTGCCCAGCCGGCTCGCATCCCTCCTGACCTCCGCGATCTCGGTCCGCCGCTGCGCACAGCACCGTGCCACCGGCCTCCTCCTCTTCTTCTTTTCTTCTTCCTCCTCCTCTCCTTCCCTTCTTCTTCTTCTCTCCTTCTTCTTCTTCTCTTCTTCTCCTTTCCTTCTTCTTCTTCTTCTCTCCTTCTTCTCCTTATTCTTCTCTCCTTCTTCCTCTTCTTCTTCTCTTCTTCTTATTCTTTTCTTTCTCCTTCTTCTGCTCCGCCGCAGGTCCGTTTTTTTATTTAATTTGCTATTTTATTTTATTTAACATGTTAATAACCTTTTTTTATCATTATTATTATTAATGTTAGTATTGCTAATATTATTATTATTATTATTATTAATTTTATTATTATTATTATTATTAATTTTATTATTATTATTATTATTATTAATTTTATTACTATTATTATTATTACTATCATTATTATTTTCATTATTATTATTATTATTAATTTTATCATTATTATTATTATTGTTATTATTAACTCTATTATTATTATTATTATTATCATAATTATTATTAATATTATTACTATTAATTTTAGTATTATTATTATTATTATTATTATTATTATTATTATTATTAATTTTATTATTATTATTATTATTATTAATTCTATTACTATTATTATTATTATTATTATTATTTTTATTATTATTATTAGTTTTATTATTATTATTATTATTATTATTAGTGTTATTATTATTATTATCTTTATTTTTATTTTTATCATCGTACTCTTGTTGATGGTGGGTTTTATTTGTTTGCTTAGGACTTTTAGGACCCGCGCAGGGTGTTTCCGAGTGAACGCCATCGCCGCGCCTTGTCTCCGAGGTTCCGTTGTTGTCGCGCTTCAGTTCCGAGGTGAGCGTTTCTTCCCGCCGCTTGGTTTCGAATGCTCTGGAAAGTTTTGGATGTGTCTGAGTCCTTGGTTTTGATTATGCATAGTGTCGGACTTTATCACGTGGCTTCGGACACACGTTGTGTCATCGCGCCTCGGTTCCAAAGTTGTTTTGTCGTCGTGCTTTGATTTTGAGGTAGGTCCCCTTTGCACTGCTTTTAAAATTTAAGTTATATTATTTCATGCTGTTTGCGCACCCTAATTGTTAAAAATCAACATTTTATTAATTGTAATAAATATGAGATAATATACGATAATTAATTTTTAATATAAGACGGTTAATTTTTAAATGGTTATTTAATGTCAAAAGGAGCCGTTTATTTTATACACGACACATGAAACATCCTTTTGACGAGCGGACACCCAATAATGAAAGAATGCCCGTTTGGATTTTAAACATAATTCACGGAATATAAAATAGAGTTCTGGTTTAATGAGAAATGATTTCGTTTGAAGTGTGAAAAAATACTTTGGTTCGTTTGAGAAATTGCCTGGTTGGCTCTTAAAGTTTATTTGGGAAAAAAAATGGTTTGGATTGGTTTATAAAAAATATTGGCAACCTGTGAAGTAGTGTTTTGTGGGTTCTTTAAATAGTTTTAAACTGGATTTGGTAGTGATTGTGAACTATATTAAATGCCCGTTTGGCACTTTATGGAAAGCGATGGAAATGTTTTTATAAAAACCCTCTTAGGGCGACTCTCATGCCTTCGTTGAAAATGATTGTTTGGGAGGCCGCGCTTAGAGGCTCCCAGGTATTTGAGTAGTTAAAGGCAATAGGTTGTCCAATGGAGTGGGTCGGGGAATGCCTGTTGTTCTTTATATATAGATATATCTGATTGGATGCTCGGTTGGCATCGGTTGGCTCACCCCCTTTTTCTTAAACACTTGAGACATGGGAATCTGGCATATTGAGAGAATATTCTAAGAACGATTGCTGCACTGGTAGGTTATGGTACTGACCAGTGGCCCATAGTAGGTGGATATATTGGGTTTATTGCTATGGGATTTGCCCTCAACCTGCCTGTGAGTGGATGGTCGAGCGTTTTGTGCGTTTTGATTTCATCGTGACATGTCAATAAGGATGATTTCGCATGTATTGGTGTCTTATGGTTTATTCTCGATCTCCTAGGTTCATCCATGTCTATTCATCTTTGTAGCTTGCAGTAATGATTATGATACTCACATGTATACCTACATTTCCCTTGCTGTGTGTTTTACTTTGTGCATTCTGGTGTATTGTTTTCTTTGGAAAATGGTGAATTGATTTTGATTAGGTTTCTAAAAATTGTTTTCAAATGAATGTGTTTAATCCCTTTTGTACAAATTTGAAAATTCAAACATCACTTTCCCCTTTTCCTGAAATGTCATTGGCACTAATGAAATGAACACGAATTTGGAAAATGGCTAAGGGCAATGGTTCGCACTTTGTTTTCAAGTAGAATATTATTAAAAACATACTTTTATAGATTGTAGTTCAAACTTGAAATGATGTTTCTTTTATTTTAAAGGTAGTGCATTGGGAATAGATATAGGGCTAGCCTGCTGAGTTTTAATACTCACGCCTATAGTTCTTTTCTGTTTTTAGTGTTTGTGCAGGCTATAGTTTGAGTGCGCTCGCCGAGGGCGACGCTTGATCGTTGAGTCGGAGAGCGACCCGCGAGGTCGCACGGAGTTTGTTCGCACGTCGTGTTTGGTTAGTTTGTTTCCTGTTTGTTTCTGTTTAGTCACTTTGTTTAGTTTAACTTTTCCTGCGCTGCTCTGTTTTATCTTTGCATTCTTATTTATTTATATTGGGCGAAATCGTTCCCACAGTCTCTAATGATGCCCTGGCACTGGTCTCCAGCCCGGGAGGATCAGGAACGCCTCTCGGGCCATGTCGCGGACCGGCTCGGGTGACCGGATCAGGGTCGACCCGGGTTGGTTCGTGACAAAATGGTATCAGAGGAGGTTTTCTCTTAGCAGACCTCACTTTTCAGAGCGCCCTTTGTTATTTGGGATGTCAAGGTAGATGGAGTAGGATTGTCGGGACTTGAGGGGTAGGTACGAGAAGAGCGTCGCGAACTCTTTCCCGTACCGATCCTCAGGTTTCCATGGGAAGTACAGTTTAATTGGTTTGTTTGGGTTTTTATGGAAATGTTTTGCGATTGGGGTACGACAAATGGAGTTGGGCTAATAGTCCTAAGCCGCATGGCCTGGCAATCCATGTGGAGCTGGGGGCATGGTCCAAGAAGGCTCTCTGTGTCAGTGGCCTGTTTGGCATATGGCCGCCAACCATATGGTCAAGTCACCCACTGACACTAGTGCCCTGTTTGATTTGTTTTGGGTTTCCGTTGATTTTTGAAAGTGGTTTGAATTAGAAAAGTTGGTTTTGAAAAAAAAAATTGCTGTTTGAAATGACATGTTTAATTTGTGGATGGTTTTAAAAGAAGTGGTATGAATAAATTGTTTTTGGAAAATGAAGTTGCTTGTTTTGGCCTTAGTGTTCCGATGAGTACTCACATGAATTTTGGTATGTTGGAAATGTGGATGGATGTCTGGTATGGTGGATGGATGCCCTGGGTGGCACAGATACATGCATGTGAGTGAGACTCTAAGGGATTCCAATGGAGAGGGTTTAACTTACCAAGATTGTTTTAAATTAAAGATGTTTTCAAAGAGAAAAATTTTGACGTTATGATAACTGGTTTCCTCGGATTTCAAGCTTGTCACCTATGCAGTGTTTGATTTTGAGATTTTTATTCATTCGTTGAGTTGGCGTTGATTGGGTTTTTGACCTTTCCTTGTCTAGCGGTTATCCCTTTGAAGCTTCGATGGGTGAGCGTAGTGCGGTTGATCAACCTAAGGATTTTATGCTTGAGTTTCAGAAGCTCGATACACCTCTCTTTTATGGTCAAGAAGAATCTTCTGTGGCAGAGGAGTGGATGCGGAAGATTGAAAGGGACTTTGGCCTCATTGAGTTTCCTGAGTCGTTGAAGGTCAAGTTTGCGACCTTCATGCTTGAAGGTTCACCGTGGATGTGGTGGAAGTCAGTGTCTCGGGACAAGCCCCGTCAAGAGGTTACTTGGGAATTTTTCAAGGCCTCGTTCATTCGCCAGTATTTCTCTTAGGAAGATAGGGTGAGGAAGGGGATGGAAATGTGTTGTCTGCAGCAGGGCGACGGATCCGTGTTAGAATATTTCCATCGCTTTATGGAGCTAGTCCCTTATGATTCCGAGTATGCCACAAATGACCCCGTGAAGGCACGACGCTTCGAGGCGGGTCTCCGCCCTGATCTGCAGTCAAAGGTTTCAGAGTCCAACCTGACTTCTTTTGTCGATGTGGCGAGACAAGCTTTTCATGTCGAAGCCGCGATTGCAGGAGTGCTCGAAGTAGATCTCCCTCATTCGATCCCTATGAGCACTGGTGAAGGTTCTGGAAAGGAGATGAGTAAGCAAATGGAAGTGGATGGATCAGGTCATGGAATCAAGAGACCTCGGGATCTTTCATCAACCTCTTAGGAGCGAGAGATTATCGTGTGTTATCAGTGTGGCAAGCGGGGTCACAAGAAGTCGTCGTGCCCAAGCGCTCCGAAGCCCTGCCAGGCATGTGGACGCCTGGGTCACTTGCGACGATTTTGTCGGGGCGTTTCAAGGAAGCGTCGCAGAGGGTGTTCTCAGAAGTAATGTGCTATTGGGCCTTTGTTCAGAGTTCTTGGTGTAAGTTTCCTTTCAGTTTAAGGGATCTTTTATCGTTGTAGTTATACTGGTGGTGTTTTGGGTTTGAAATGTATGGGAACTTCATGGGTCTTTTGACGAACCTCGGCTTTCAATGCTGGTGTGTTTTAATTCTAAAATCTTGTCCATCAATCTGTCAGATCAAAAGATGTATGTATCTCATTGGGATTATCAGAACCTGACTGCGAGGCAGGAGATGCTTCATCCATCAGAGCTCCAGCCAAAAGGTCTCGGAGTGAAGCTGGCGCGTAGTCAGGAACCCCCCCGGGGGGGGGGGGGGAATTTTAAAGAGTCCGGTTAAAGTCGTGCCTCTATCATCGTGGTGAGATAGTTTTGGTGCTGTTGCTCTGGTTTCTCTATCGTTGTAGTTCTCTCTTGTCCCAAAGTGCGTGATGGACTTATCCCTCGTGTAACGTCGGGAATTGTGCCTTTTGGATGTAAGTTGCTGATCAGTGACTTTGCGTGGGCCACTGATGAAAATCAGTTGCGGCCCTGGTTTGTGTCCATCCCGAAGTGATGGGTCGTCAGTAGTCGTACGTCGTAGTTTTAGTGATTTGATCCTTGGGCCCACCCTCCCCGCCCATGGGGTTAGGGTTTTAGTTGCGCAAAGTATCCATTTAAGTTTCTATCCATTTTGGACGTGAGTAAGTGGTTTAAAGGTCCTTGCTGTGTTCTTTCTAGCTGGAGTAAGGTCTCGTGCATGTCTAAGCTGGTTTCCCGTTTGGTCGTTAGTTGGGCGGTTCTTTATGGTGGGGAGACCCACCATGAGTCTCTTTGGGTTTTCTCTTAAATCGTTATCGAATGCTAGTCGAGTTCTTATGGTGGGGAGCCCGTTCGGGCCTTTCCTATGTTGGTGATTTACTTTGGGCAATGAGGTTCAGTCTCGCTGGTAGTCGTTGTGATGTCCTTGAGATAAGAGGTTGGATCGTGTTCTGTGAAATCCTTAGGTGTTGATCGATCGACTGGTTGGTGTTGTGGCTTTCCGGGGGCGGAAAGCATTATGGTGGGGAGAATTGTCGTACCCCGACAAGGGTGTTTATTTTATTTTATTTTATTATTCGCTTCGCCTTAAATTCTTTTTGGTTCAGTTTGAGTCGCAAACGATTTTGTTTTTTTTATTTTAAACTTAGGATAAAAAGTGCGTGTTTTGGGTCTGACATCTTTGGACGCACGGGTGGAGCGCGACATCGCGCGGCTTCGCCCATGCAACTGCGTGGTCCTTTCGTTAATTTTTATTATTATTAAAATGATATGAATTCTTTTTATTAGTGGTCATTATTATTATTTTTATTATTAATGTTTGACATAAATTTTTATTACATAAGTTTTATTAATATTATTGTTATTAATGAGGTTTATAATAATGATTATTGTTATTAATAATAGTACTAAATTTTTATCATTAAAATTAGAATTTATTGAGGTATTTATGGAAGTATAATTATAGGATAATGATTTATTTATTTAAGTATTCATTATTATTATCGTTTTTCCTTTATTCTCATTTATGTTTTTTTTTTCTTTTTTTTTCTTTTTTTTATTTTATTTATTCTTTTTCCTCCTAACCCTAGCAGCCACCCTTTTTATCCCTTTTTTCTCTCCCCCGCAGGAGCCGGCGCCCCTTTTTTTTCTTCTTCCCGCTGCATCCTCTCTGTCCGCCCCTGCTACCCGGCGATTTGCCTCCAGCAGACCCCCTACTCGGCGCCCTCCCCCGTTGCAGCAACCCCTCGCCTCAGCCTTTCTATCCTTTGCCTCGCACAACAGCCGCATCCGACCTCTGTAGCCCCCGGACCTCTCGCGCCACCCGCAGCACCCCCTGCCTCTTCTACCAGCGGTGCATCCCCTCATCCCGGCACTGCTCTTGCACGGCGCTACTGCCCAGCCGGCTCGCATCCCTCCTGACCTCCGCGATCTCGGTCCGCCGCTGCGCACAGCACCGTGCCACCGGCCTCCTCCTCTTCTTCTATTCTTCTTCCTCCTCCTCTCCTTCCCTTCTTCTTCTTCTCTCCTTCTTCTTCTTCTCTTCTTCTCCTTTCCTTCTTCTTCTTCTTCTGTCCTTCTTCTCCTTCTTCTTCTCTCCTTCTTCCTCTTCTTCTTCTCTTCTTCTTCTTCTTTTCTTTCTCCTTCTTCTGCTCCGCCGCAGGTCCGTTTTTTTTATTTAATTTGCTATTTTATTTTATTTAATATGTTAATAACCTTTTTTTATCATTATTATTATTAATGTTAGTATTGCTAATATTATTATTATTATTATTATTAATTTTATTATTATTATTATTATTAATTTTATTTTTATTATTATTATTATTAATTTTATTATTATTATTATTATTACTATCATTATTATTTTCATTATTATTATTATTATTATTAATTTTATCATTATTATTATTATTGTTATTATTAACTCTATTACTATTATTATTATTATTATCATTATTATTATTAATATTATTACTATTAATTTTAGTATTATTATTATTATTATTATTATTATTATTAATTTTATTATTATTATTATTATTATTATTAATTCTATTACTATTATTATTATTATTATTATTATTTTTATTATTATTATTAGTTTTATTATTATTATTATTGTTATTATTATTATTATTAGTGTTATTATTATTATTATCTTTATTTTTATTTTTATCATCGTACTCTTGTTGATGGTGGGTTTTATTTGTTTGCTTAGGACTTTTAGGACCCGCGCAGGGTGTTTCCGAGTGAACGCCATCGCCGCGCCTTGTCTCCGAGGTTCCGTTGTTGTCGCGCTTCAGTTCCGAGGTGAGCGTTTCTTCCCGCCGCTTGGTTTCGAATGCTCTGGTAAGTTTTGGATGTGTCTGAGTCCTTGGTTTTGATTATGCAGAGTGTCAGACTTTATCACGTGGCTTCGGACACGCGTTGTGTCATCGCGCCTCGGTTCCAAAGTTGTTTTGTCGTCGCGCTTTGATTTTGAGGTAGGTCCCCTTTGCACTGCTTTTAAAATTTAAGTTATATTATTTCATGCTGTTTGCGCACCCTAATTGTTAAAAATCAACATTTTATTAATTGTAATAAATATGAGATAATATACGATAATTAATTTTTAATATAAGACGGTTAATTTTTAAATGGTTATTTAATGTCAAAAGGAGACGTTTATTTTATACACGACACATGAAACATCCTTTTGACGAGCGGACACCCAATAATGAAAGAATGCCCGTTTGGCTTTTAAACATAATTCACGGAATATAAAATAGAGTTCTGGTTTAATGAGAAATGATTTCTTTTGAAGTGTGAACAAATACTTTGGTTCGTTTGAGAAATTGCCCGGTTGGCTCTTAAAGTTTATTTGGGAAAAGAAAATGGTTTGGATTGGTTTATAAAAAATATTGGCAACCTGTGAAGTAGTGTTTTGTGGGTTCTTTAAATAGTTTTAAACTGGTTTTGGTAGTGATTGTGAACTGTATTAAATGCCCGTTTGGCACTTTATGGAAAGCGATGGAAATGTTTTTATAAAAACCCTCTTAGGGCGACTCTCATGCCTTGGTTGAAATTGATTGTTTGGAAGGCCGCGCTTAGAGGCTCCCAGGTATTTGAGTAGTTAAAGGCAAGAGGTTGTCCAATGGAGTGGCTCGGGGAATGCCTGATGTTCTTTATATATAGATATATCTGATTGGATGCTCGGTTGGCATCGGTTGGCTCACCCCCTTTTTCTTAAACACTTGAGACATGGGAATCTGGCATATTGAGAGAATATTCTAAGAACGATTGCTGCACTGGTAGGTTATGGTACTGACCAGTGGCCCATAGTAGGTGGATATATTGGGTTTATTGCTATGGGATTTGCCCTCGACCTGCCTGTGAGTGGATGGTCGAGCGTTTTGTGCGTTTTGATTTCATCGTGACATGTCAATAAGGATGATTTCGCATGTATTGGTGTCTTATGGTTTATTCTCGATCTCCTAGGTTCACCCATGTCTATTCAGCTTTGTAGCTTGCAGTAATGATTATGATACTCACATGTATACCTACATTGCCCATGCTGTGTGTTTTACTTTGTGCATTCTGGTGTATTGTTTTCTTTGGAAAATGGTGAATTGCTTTTGATTAGGTTTCTAAAAATTGTTTTCAAATGAAAGTGTTTAATCCCTTTTGTACAAATTTGAAAATTCAAACATCACTTCCCCCTTTTCCTGAAATGTCATTGGCACTAATGAAATGAACACGAATTTGGAAAATGGCTAAGGGCAATGGTTCGTACTTTGTTTTCAGGTAGAATATTATTAAAAACATACTTTTATAGATTGTAGTTCAAACATGAAATGATGTTTCTTTTATTTTAAAGGTAGTGCATTGGGAATAGATATCGGGCTAGCCTACTGAGTTTTAATACTCACGCCTATAGTTCTTTTCTGTTTTTAGTGTTTGTGCAGGCTATAGTTTGAGTGCGCTCGCCGAGGGCGACGCTTGATCGTTGAGTCGGAGAGCGACCCGCGAGGTCGCACGGAGTTTGTTCGCACGTCGTGTTTGGTTAGTTTGTTTCCCGTTTGTTTCTGTTTAGTCACTTTGTTTAGTTTACCTTTTCCTGCGCTGCTCTGTTTTATCTTTGCATTCTTATTTATTTATATTGGGCGAAATCGTTCCCACAGTCTCTAATGATGCCCTGGCGCTGGTCGCCAGCCCGGGAGGATCGGGAACGCCTCTCGGGCCATGTCGCGGACTGGCTCAGGTGACCGGATCAGGGTCGACCCGGGTTGGTTCGTGACATCCGAGGTATTGATTAATGAGTTTTAGAAACAAATGAAATTCCTTTTGATTGGTCTAGGTTTCATTGTCCATGAAGTTACATTTAATTATCTAGTTATTTATCCTCATGATATTTAGTAGAGTTTCAGGATACATGTGCATCATCTTTTAAATAACAATGTTTTTTATCATTTCAATTTGGAGGGGTTATCCTAAGAAAAGAAAAAAATCCCTAAATGATTGTCATGAATATGGGGAACAATAGTTGATATTTTTGTATTAGACAATGTCCTATAAGATGAGTTTTATGATTGTGCGGTGGTGATCTACGATATGTGTCATTCTACCAGTTTTGTTGTTTATTTTATTGGATACAAATTCAATTTATTGACCTCCCCGAGTTATTAGGTAAGGGATGGGTACATAATGGTTGGGCTTCCTCATAAACAACATGATGGAATGGTGTTATTTTTCAGCCTCTCCATAGTCTATGGTGATCAACATGTGTGTTTGGGATTTATCTCAAGAGTCCTTGGGATCAATCGATGTGATATTGGCCTCCCAAATAACCCTTTGGTTTGGATAATGTGATTGACCGGCCACCCTATTACTAGTAGAGATTGGTTTATGTTCATGGATGACCACCCCATATTCATTAAGTATGGTTTGAGGTAACTTCATAGTCTTCCCTGACTATATAGGGATATAATAGGGTATACTAGGTTGTTTGTACATAGTATACAAGTGTTGATGAGTGGGATATTGTTTTACTGAGATCCTAGTACATATTCCTTACAAAATTTTTATGATGAAATTATTGTGAGTGTAATAGTATAAGGGAGATCATAATGTAGATTAAATCTAGGTATTATTTTGTGTGACAATTATAATTTACTATTATTTTTATAGATGTGTGTATTGAATTTGCATAACAAGAAACTATATATTAATTTCATGAACATGATATTGATAAATGTTTTCCACTATATGTTTTAGAAATTGGAGAATCCTAATTTGAGGTTGGACCCGCACATTGTTGACAATAATGGTATGGGTACTAATATATTTAGGTAGACCCTCATGTTTTCTTCATGTAAATATTACACTGTGAATATGAAATATAGTACTTGTTATTTAGTCATAGAGTCCATGGATGTGGGAGGATATATTGGTGTTGGTATAGTGTTGAGTTTATTTATTTTCACTCATAGTCACCATATACTTTTAAGTGTTCCTTTTATTATATATAAATACAATCATATTTTAAATTGTTTTATATTATATATTATTTTATAATTTTTCATGTAAAAATGTTACTACTTTATATTCGAGAAATATAGGGTGTAAATGGATACCTAATTTGATACTATAGGTTGGTGGGATATCTATTATATGAATGGGTCCTACTGACATGTTTATAGATTAAGCGTAACCCAAAATACAACATTAATGTGGAATTTTTTCTATACCAATATTTCAGTCTCTCATCACTAGAATACAATGACTACAATATGGGGACCCACTCATATGCTTATGTGGTGACCCTATATTGGGTTCAATATAAAATTCCTAGTATAGTGTGTCAAAAAGGGTATATTGTGAATAATTTTGGACATCTATAACTCAGTGATGCATAAAACCTACAAAAAATGTGTTTTTGAGTGGATGATTAGAATTTTTTTGGTGGTGGAATACATAATTTTGTCCTACCATGATAATTATAATTATTTATACACATAAGAAATTTATATAATAGATTATAATACAAATAATTTTAGGTAATTAATTAATTAAAATATGTTTCCTTATGATATTTATTACAGCATACTCATATCCTATATTATAAATAGGTGGTGTAGGATAAATCATTGTTTTCTATTTTCACAAAAAAGTCATTTTTATATTTAAAATTAATGTATTATTTTATTCAAGATACACATTAGGAAAAATATTCAACACTAGTAAGGAAGAGTTATATGAATCACTCAGAACACATGTATTTCTATTGGGTTTAGTATCAATGTCAAATCATTGTTTTTTATATTTTTTATTAGGTATTAAATAATTGGTGTGTCTCTAATATACTATTTATGAATGGAGTTGGTAAGTTTTCATCATGGACTCTTTATTATCTTTCAAGAAACTAGGACAACGTATGCGAAGATTTATTTCTTTTAATATATATGTTAACAATAATTTTATATATTTTTATCATTATACAACCAACATAGGAATTTTTCATCCTCACTCAAATATGAATAATTTAATTATAATTTTATTTGATTAATCATAATGAAATTAAACACCTTATTTTGGAATTAAATTGTCATCTAGATGAGTATGAATGTTACTATCATAAGTCAACATACCTTTTTCCCAATAATGACTCAAAAAATAATCATAAAGAAAGAAAATACCTAAATGATATAAGTAAATATTTTTGGTAAATACATTTATTGATGGTATAATGGAATATAATTTACCACCCTATTTTGGAAATTGAATATAATCATGTTTGATTTTTCTGAAATTCAATAACATTGATAAAATAAACAAAGTTCACTCATAGGATTATCAAATGAATTGAAATTATTTATATATAAATTTTATATTCTAATTTACTCAAAAAATAACATTTTATTTAATGTCTAAATATTCTAATCTATTGAAATATTCTTTTATGAGATCATCGAAGACTATGAAATGTCGTTTCAAATATTTGATTTGAAAACCACTGAATGTCATCCATAATATTTCTTGTTTATGATCATTATAATATCCCACGAGCCATAATGTAATTATTTTTTTGAATAATACCATGATGCATTAAAAATAAATTAGGTAAAAAAATGATCTTATTTAATTTATAATTTCATAAGAATTTTAAAATATTAGCACTCAAAAACGTTTTTCCCAAGGATGAACTTAAATAATATGTTTCTTATTCATTTAAAAACTATTATTTAATTGTATAAACCTTATAAATAATGATATTTTTTACCAACTCCTCAAACCTCTTATGAAGATTTAAATTAACTTGTTTGTACATAAAATGTTTGAAAACATAAAAAATATATTTATTAGAGTAACATAGTCATACAAACCGATATATAATCATAAAAGAGGAAATATAAAATATTTATTTCATAATAATATTAATAATGATACATAAATATATTAAAAAAGATAATATTTTCTCTAATATGAATATTTTTTCAAACTGAAATAACATTTGAGAGTTACAAAATATCATCTATGTCACTCAATGTCTGATACGGAAGCGATACACTTCATCGAAGATATATAAAGTGTTCATACGATAATGTCATGGTAATATGATAATTCTAATTAAATTTTCTTTCCTCATATCTAAGAAATTAGGACAACCAACATTCTTTTGATTACTACAATGTCATATGATTGAGTCTTATGGAATTTACCCAATATATTAAAATTCATGAATTTCACATCATTCAAATTCTACTAGTCCACATTTATATGATTAATGTTTCATAGTCTGATAATGATGTATGATAGTGCATTATGATAAAAAAAGTATCATATGTAATGTAATACATTTAGTGATATTTGAATTCTTATAGTTCTAAAACTATAAGTCTGAACTTATTCAATAGTCTCAGAAACACTAAAACAATCAAGCTACATTTGAGGTCATTAAAAACATATATCAACAATAGAATTATAAGTGGTCTACATAAAAAAATCATCTCAGAAAATTTTAATGATCATAATATTATAATAACTGTGTAATATTGAAATAATTATAATGTTTTGGAATATCTATTATCCTAAGTGATAGAGGTGAAATGATTTGGATGATTTATAAAAAAGTACTTGGTGGTATATATTGTGGTTATCAAATTAATAAAATAGAATATATATTTTATAATAATTATATATGTATGATTAGTGATACTAAAAATTATAATGTTTTTGGAACTCTAAAGTAATAAAATCACACATCATGAAGATTGTTTCAAAAGGTATTATATTGAATTAGTGTTTTTGAGAGGTATGAAGAATGTGATGAATTAAATGTGAGTATCGAAGAAGTTTGTAACCAAAAAGTTGAATCATAAATTTCATTCAAGGAATAAAATCCTATTTTCACTCTTAAATAGGTAAAAGGTTGGTGGGGGTCTAAAATATAATTTGAAAATATGGAAAATCATTTCAAAGAATGAAAAATCATTTGAATACAAAGGATACCTGATTTTCTTTTCTAGTTAAACAAAGATATTTAGTAAAAAATTGATCCATCAATAATGGGTAAATGATAGAAATAATAAGTATGATCATATTTATGATATGATACATGGAATTTGTATTCCATGATTGAAACAATAATGTTATCTGAATAATATTTGTTCTTTGTAATAAGAAAACTCAAATATGATAAGTGATAAGTAAAAAAATAATGTGGAAAGGGATCTCATTGGTTCGTGGAATTAATGTTTATAGATGTTTAAATTATTTTTATAGATAGTTACAATTAATTTATTTATTTATATTTTTTTATAATGGATATACATGATACTCAAAATACATTGAAATTCATCCATCTGAACTGGAGAGTTGGAAGGGGTAATGTAAATTTTGAAAAAAAATTCCCTGATTAATGATGATGAAGTATATGTTTTCGGGTTAATAAATGAATTATATGTGTTATAAAAATCATAATAAACATGTCATTGAGTGATATAAAATTTAAAGATATTTCTAAAATTCTAAAAGAAAAGTGTATAAAATTATATCTTTATTAAATATAATGAAGAGGGTTAAAATATCATTTATTCTACGTTGACAATATTAACATAACTATATATTAATAATTTTAGACAAAGGATTACTATTGGGAGGAAAAAAAGTGATTTATCTTTCAATTCAGGGAGAAATGATGTAGTTATTATCCATACAAATATCTCAAGATTAATAATGTATCAATCATAATCAATAGTAATATTCTCAAGAACATTTAATTAATTTTAACAAGACTAATATACGGTTAGTTATTGGGTATATTGTAGTGGGGAAAATGATTTTGAAATCTTATAATGGAAAAGGAATTTGATTCAATTGAATCCAGGAATCATTAATTAATGGTTCTTTATATGAATTCTTCATTTATAGATATAGTGTATGATGTTAAATTATTTAAAAAATAAGAAATTGAAGATAGAAGCAACATTTTATCCTTCTAATGATAAATATTTCATATATTAATTGAATAATTGATATTATAATGAATTATTAAAAAAAAATATTGACCATTTTATATTTAAATGTTTATAATAGGAAGAATATTTTTATTAATGATGTTAATATCTTTGAGAATTTTGTTATTTAACATTGTTTTGAATGCTAGCACCCAAATAAAAAATGTTTAGTGGCCTTTAAAATTGAATGACAAAAATATAATGTAATAAAATAAAAAAACAACCAATTGATATAGATGAATTAAAAATTGGAATTCATCAATATAGTAGTGATGTTACTACTTTCGGAAAGATGTGATTTTAAAAGTACTATAAATATTTGAATAATGAAAATTAACTACAATTGATGGGAACCCTCTTTTATAAATTATGAAATAATCCATTAAATATAGGATCCAAGAGATACAAAGAAGTTGTTTATCACCCCATGGATAAAAATACTTATATGTATAATAATCCACTATATAAGGAATAAATTTTAATCATATATAATCACAATAAATTAATAAAATGTTCTATATTTTTTTAAACTAATATATAATTTATTAAACGCTTGTCACATTGTTGTACTTTTTTGAAATGGTCCAAATGTGTAATGGACCAGACGATATTCACCTTAACATTTGGATAGAGGTGTCAACAATCCAAAGACAACCATCCATCTACAAAAAAATAATTTATTAAATGTATATTACATAATTTTATGTAATTATAATACATATATACTTTTTTATTTTTTTCATATTTATTCAAATAATTTTTTAACAACACTATTATAATTAATTATTAGTATTATTCATTTTACTAAATTAATTAATATTTATTTTAAAATATATTATTGACTACTATTTTAGTTTATTTATTTATTAAACTATAGAAAATATTATTAATTTTTCAAAATTTATTTATTATATAGGTTTTATAATAAAATTAATATTTACAAGTTAATTAATTTCATTTAATTAAATATAATTTCATATATAATAATACTTCATAATAATGAAATTAATTTTTTAATCAATAATTATAATTATTTCCACTAATATTTTAATGTGTAAATTTTATTTTATAAATAAATATTAATATATCTAAATTTTATATTGGTTAACATATTTTCAAATTTTTTATATTTTCAATTATTATTAATAGGACGTTCTGATTCATAAATTTCATAAATATAGTATTTATACATTATAATTTATATGCTTTCAATGCCTCCTACATGAACCATTATAACCATTTATGATGGAGAATCTTAAAGACTATAAATAATAATATAAAAATAAATGATAAATATAATTTCAAACACATACTATAATTATAAGACATTATGAAAAATATTTGTCATTTCATAAAAATTGTAAATGAAAATAAATTTTAATGGAACAGTTTCATGTTTATTTAAAATATTAAATTTCTATTTAAAAATTTTCCTAGAATTCCATTAAATTTTAATTTATTTCATTATGTTTGGATCAGGTAATATATATTATTTATATATTATTTATACTATAATTTATGGGCATATATTTGTCAGTTTCTTAATTTTATATTTTAAATCAATAATATTTTTATCATGAAATTAATATTGGTTTATTTATTGATGATGTCCTTTTTATTTTCCACAATTTTTTTTCATATTTTCAGTTCCAACAACATTGTTTATATTATATATATTTTATAAGATGTTAAATTTCCCAACAATTAATATAATATGTCATCTATATTCCATTTAGTCAATTTAAAAAAAACAACATAAAGAAAATATAAATTAAATTAAAAACCCTGGATGTACATGTAAAAAATAGTTGAATTTAATATGAATTTAATCAATTTAATATATAGAAAAAAAATTAGTGGATATAATATCATTTTCATTTAAATTTAATTAGTCTATAGATAAAATATAATGTAATAAGAATAAAAAATATCATTGATGAGGACTCATCCAACACACTAGAGTGTGAATGTGATGCCTGTATCGAGATCACTAACCACTATGTGGGGTAGATTATAATGAGCTAGAGAGGCATCTTCATTATGAGATGGAACCTTTAATGTACAACCCTATTCCTAATACTCATCAGGTTAAGGATTCATATAGATGTCGTGATGTGCAACCAATCTGTCTCCTATTATTTAAGTGGAAAGACTAGCCATTAGTTGGTAGGGGAACCATAATTCCTATGAATGGTCGGTCCCAGAAGGTAGAGGAATAGGAAATGAGCAAGAAAACATCAAATATTATATAAACTTGGAAATAAGAGTAGATTTAATAACAACATAAATGGATCTCATGCCTCTTGGGGAACATACTCAATCAGAGGAGGTTTCAATATAATAGGTTTGGCTACATCCAGTATAATAGGTAAGGAATCATTTCCATCATGTAGTGTTCTAAATTTTCACCATCAATACTTCTAAACATCAAATGATGATGTGTGAGGTTCCAGAGTAGGAAACCCATCTTCATTTATTTGTACATAATCTCTATGTGGTGAAATATCATATATATTATCATGCAAAACATCTTATATTGTCATTATTCCTTCTATTTTATCTTGGTACGCTGCCAACATAAAAATGATAGACTCATATAGATCAAAAATATAGTGAATATGTTATAGTAGATTCTACTATAAAGATACTAAAATGATTTATACAAATAGTCAAATAATTTGAATTTAATTACATTGAATATTTGGAATCCCTCATACTTGCGAAGTAATATACAATATACACCTTAGTATATACCATGCCTCACACTCTATCTAATATGACAGATTCAATCGCTTCATATGCATGCCCTCAGTATGAAAAAATGAATTTCAATACTATTGGTCAGGATACTCTACATGTTTTTTGTGCCAATAAACATCTTATCTCCCCATAGTCATTATAAAATGAATTGATGTTGATGATAAGGGTGGAACTGGAATATTTTAACAAATCTAAAATATCACTTGACCCCATTAATATTTTTTTCTCAATAATATAAAATTTAATTATAGTCTCTAAAATGGTAGAATTGTAAATCTCATATGTTCAATATGTGGGAAGATTTTCTAATAGTTCCCAGTATGGTATCCCTTATATAAAATGTCATGTAATGTCACGACCCATCCCTCGGGGCCCGTTATTTGACTACCCCATGACCGTCTTCCATAGGCCAAGGGCTGGTGATTAGCACAAAAGGTGTAATTCTCTAAAATATGGAAGGAATTACCTTTATAACCTATAAACACACACAGAAGCAAGCACACAGCTAGACGAAACACCATGTAAAATGTATAAGAAAAGAGTGTTGAATGTAAAAGGGGCCAGAATACAAGCCCAACTAGAATGTACAAGGAACTATAAGTACAAGTACAACTGAGGAATAAGGAAAAAACGCTACCAGTTCATCATCAGAGGTTACTACCATAAGGGAAGGTACATATCGCCACCTCATAACTCGACATCCATTTTTCTCTTCAGGGTACCGACATGCCCTTTGGTCCACCTCCTGGTATCATCTATTTCTGGTACTCTCAACCTCAATCAACTATGTCCTTCTTCTGAATCCAACTCAATGAAGTGAAGTCATTGCCCGTGCAGGGGTGAGTATAATGATACCTAGTAGGGAACCTGAGGCCCTCAAGGTCTCACAAAATCTCATAATGATAAAATACAATGTTTGAAATGAACAGATAACCCTACCTTGGTATATGACCATACATATACCAATGTTATCACGTGATTCATATCAATCATGAGGAAAACACAAAAAAACTGATACAGCTCAACCCGTATTTTATTCTAGGGGTAGTATCAAGTATCATTCCCAATCATAATGATAAAATACAATGTTTGAAATGAACAGATAACCCTACCTAGGTATATGACCATACCTATACCAATGTTATCACGTGATTCATATCAATCATGAGGAAAACACAAAAAAACTTATACAGATCAACCCATATTTTATTCTAGGGGTAGTATCAAGTATCATTCCCAGTCACATTGTCGAAACCACAGCAGCTGGAGAACTCCTCCTCTATCGAGTACAGTGGGCCTACAACAACACCATGCACACTTCCCACTAACCTTGAACTGCTGAGGGACTCCTCATGTCATGTACCGTTGATCTGCTACGTCACCAAGAGCTCTCCCCTCCATAGGCCTTTCACGTCACCAAACATGCTCCCCCTCGTAGCATGCTGAGGTAATTCTCTTTTTGAGTATCGTGGGTCTTCCGCGACAGTAAGGAGCGCCCCACTGTGGGTCTGCCACGACACCAAGGCGCTCCCCAATGGGCTAGTAGTGTCTCTCCTAGTCAAAATGGGCAGCAGTCGTCAGGTGTCCAATAACTACTAGGTCTATGTACTATGCTTGCTCGTCTCCAATAGGATCATCTCCACAAGATATTGGTCGATACTCCTATTGTTACGAAGTCCCACAAAAATATTTCACAATGGTCCAACTGTTCATAGGGGTTTCTATGAAATATACGGCACATCAATCGAATGCCCGGTCTTTGGGTTGTTAACCATTTAGACTTGGGGCGCCGGATGGATTCGTGTACGATCCAACCTGACCATATCTCAGCTATCCCCCAAACTCTAACTGGGTAAACTCAAAGGGACTATCATTCTCAAAGAATTCTACCGTCACTGGCGTTTCATCTAATGGACGTCTGGTGCCAATGATATTGCTAAAGAAGAGTAAATGGGTCAAAGTGGGCCGACCCAGCCCAACCCAGCCTTGGCCGAGCCAGTTCGGGTCGACCTGGACTTACCCGTTTTGTCTTGCCTTGCCCCTTTGCTGATCCAGTCCATTGGGTTTGGCCAGGCCCACTGGGCCCAGCCCAGTGGGCCGCGAGGGTCCGTAGAGAGTAATGAGGGCGTGGACCGGCCGCGGGTCGGCGCAAGGAAGTTTCGGCATGTTGGGCGACACATGGACGACTCAGCTCGGAGGCCTCCACGAGGGAGGCTCATCCCAGGGCATCGGGCCAGTTCATCTCGGAGGTCCATGTGGACCGGCTTGGCCTGGGGGGCTCGCGTGGGGCGGCCGGGGCCGGTTCGGCAGGCGGGTGGTGCCAGCTGGGGCGGTTCGGTCGGGAGGCCAGAGTAGCCAGTGTGGCTCGACCAAAGGATGGATCGGCCAGGGAAGCTCAGCTAGGAGGACGGGGCGGCGCGACCGGGGAGCGGTGCAGCTGGGCCTGTTTGGCCGGTGGTGGCTTGGTGCCTATTTGGCGGGAGGCCAGAGTGCTGCGGGTATGGCGCAGGTCGCAAAGGACGTGGGGGGCGACATCATTGCCTTCATTACCCTTTTCGCCTTCGTCACCTTCCTCCGTTTCGATGAACACCACAAAAAAACACAAGGGATACAAAGAGTACAGTCCATGTAAGTTTGTCCCACACTCTCCCCATTAGAGAGGTAACAATATGTTCACAAGAAAAAAGAACATCAAACCCTCCGACAATGATTCCTCCCAACCTGCAAAAGAATAATATGTTTGTTCATGGAAAGTGATGAAAAAATTGAAATAAACCCCATCCTTGGGTTGATACATCAATGAAGTCATGGGGAAGAAGAATAATCATTGGAAAAAATATGAACTTCGGTGTCGTAGACATTTTCCTTGATCGTCGGTTTGTGATAGTCGAAGACGTCCTACATCAGAGGAAGTATCGAGGAAGAAAGGTGAAGGAGGTGGTCTTTCCTCATTGGGGAGCACATTCTTCATCGGAGAATGCGTTCTTCATTGGATAGCATAATCGTCCAAGTGTTGGGTGTTGCGTCACTTTACCAGTGCTTCGTCGTTGGGTGAAGTTGTCCCAAATCCTCCTCTCATTCTCCTTATATATAAGAGAGTTGGAAGGTAGGTAATGAATGTGGAATTTATGATGGATCAATTATTAGAAAGCTTCTTAAGTTCCATGACGTTGTTACTTAATTAAAAAAAGGTCATGCTATATATCTCAGCTAACATAATTAAAGGTATCTGTGTTGGCACAATTAAAGGTATGTGCATTATCACTATTAATATTGAAGAAGTCAAGAGGCTCCTCCAGATTAAGGAGGGGGGTTGAGTGTTTCCCTCAATTAAAGGGGGTGTAATTGGAGTTTAATCATGGGTGGTCCCCACCGCCATAACCACTCATGGGAGGTTATTGTTCTGGTGGTCACCAATACCATAAAATCTCATTAGAGGATAAGGTATGGTGGTCCCCACTCCCAACATCCCCATGGACATTTAGTTCTAGTGGGAACCACCTCCCAATACATACATGGTTGTTGAAAATAAAAACAATAATCTCGTGCTATTTTATTTTTATTTTATTCACAAATGAAAAACCAAAAAACTAACTCTCACCCTCGACTAGCTGTCGTCGATGTGAAAGTATTCTTAAAAGAATATCGCCGATGTGAGTTCAACGGTGCCCGGGGATTTCAATTCCGAGCACCGGTTCAAAAATTAGAAATCCCGCTCACAAGTTTATTGAACGTACCCAAGATAATGTTCAAAAATACATTTCAGGCATTCAGTGCCTCAAAATCATGCATCATCATTTTTTTGGTCTCAAAAAAATCTCATATATTTATAAAAAATTACATTGAAATTATGGTTTTTTTATTCTCCCCACCTCAGGTTTTACATCCTCATAATCCACAACTCAAACTTAGGGAACTAGTTGGGGTACTGAGCACCCAACTATGCCTTTCACTTCCATGTGCTCTCCTGGAGGTTCCCATGCTGCCATAGAATTCAAACCAAAGGTTTCGACCATCCATGAAGGGCATGCTCTTATCAATCTTGAATCTATACTAGATCCTCTTTAATAGTCTCCCTATCATCGACATCCATCTCCTCATGGTCAATGATGGGATAATGGTCGTGCATGTATCTTCCCAAACCTCTGTGATAACTTTTCGCATCAGAAAAGTCTCCACAAACCTCATCAAGGTGAGATCCGTAGAAAGACGTGGTCTCAATCCTAAAACTCCAGAGGTCTCCATCTCCTGTCGGCATACAACTTCGGCCTGCTCTGTATTGACTTTATCTGCTACTGGATGATCTACACATTCTCTATGGTAGCCTGTAGCATCTTTGGTTCCACTAGTGCCGACTCCCTTGGGTCAGTCCATCAAAAAGTGATTTGCAAGGTCACTCGTACAATGCCTGAAATGATTCCACCACAATAGTGGAGAGACAGAGGTTGTTTTAGATCCTAGTATATTTTTTTCACTCATTAATGTATAGATATAGAGGATGTTTATAAATCCCTCATCACTTCCTCTTGAAGTGGAAATGGCACCATGGTACGTCTTTTGAAGAGGACGACGTGCTCCCCACCTTCATTATATATATCAGGTGCATGTCTTGTGGATGTATGAGTATGTTGTGTCTCGCAGTCCGCATCCCCACATTGTGCCTCACTAACTTGCCGAAGATGGGGGCACTAGTCATCTGCTGCCTCTGCTCCTGAAATCCCTGCTGGAAACTCTTCGACCACATAAAGTTTTTCCCCTTCTTCTTCATGGATGGTAGTGGTGCTGTAACTCTGGAGAAATCAGGCACAAATATCTGGTAGAATCCATCAATTCCCATGAATCTTTGTCCCTCTATCACACTACTGGGTATCTCCCAAGAAAGTACGGCCTCAATCATTACTGGATCCACTGCAACTCCTGCCTCTGAGATGATATGTCTTAAAAATTGAACCTCTCATATCCAGAACTGCCACTTCGAGAGCTTACCATAATGATGGTGCTCGCAGATTGTGTCCAGTACTATGTGAAAATGATTGGCATGCTCCTCCTCAGTAGTCGAGTAGATCAGAATCTCATTGATGAAGAATCTAACAATGTGATCAAGGTATGGCTAAAACATCCTATTAATGTGTACCATGAATGCTGTTAGAAGAATAGTTACGCCGAATGGCATAACCAAGAACTCGTAAGGGTCGTACTGACATCATGAAGCCATCTTCAACACATAATTGTCTTGAACTCTAAGCTGGTGATAGCCTAATCTCTGGTCTATCTTTGAGAACCACCGTTCTCCCATCAGCTGATCAAAGTGGTCCTCAATCCTCAGGAGTGGGTACTTTTTATTCACAGTCATCAGGTTCAGGCACCGATAGTCGAAACAAAGTCTTAATCTCCCATCCGCCTTCTTGGAAAACATAATCAGGGATGCCCAATGTGAATCACTAGGCTAGATGAATCCCATATCTTGTAAGTCCTCCAGTTGTACCCGCCTCTATCGAAGCTCCATGGGAGCAATGTAATATGCGGATGTAGATATCAGTTCCATATCAAGGCAGAAGTCAATCTAAAATTCCACCTTTATATAAAGAGGTATACCTGGGACATTATCCGGGGAAACATCAGCATACTGGTCCACCACTAAAGGATAGATAATAATCTCAACATCAACTTCTCCGAGGGTAAGGAAAGACAACTGATGAGTGATCTATTGAACTCTCCTCTGAGCAAGTCCATCATGTGATGAAAAGTCTGAATTCTCACCAGTGAAGGTAATCCTGGTCCTATCCATGCAGGCACACCTCACAGATGTTCCTAATACAGTCAATCTGAGCATGGACTATAGATAACTAGTCCATACAAAAGATGATGTCATAAGGCCTCGACACTGCTACTAGGAGATCCCAGCAGAACCTTTCGCCTCATAGTGTAAGATCGCTCTACTAACACCAGTGTGTAATCATCTAATCTACTCCAGCAGGAGTCTCTATCTGTAAAGATCGATCCAAAAGCTCTGTTGGGATCTCCGAGCACTAAACGAGGGCATGGGAAATAAAATAATGACAAGAACTTGTGTCTATCAGTACTGCAGCTATGGTGGAGTAGACAAATATCATAACTCATGTCATCTCTGGAGCACTATGATCATAGGCCTCAGTAGCCTAGAGTTGAGCTCTCCCCTATCCACTAGATCCTTGCGGTCGGGGTGGACCTCCTGGTGGTGACGGCGATAATATCTCAAACTATTGCCCACCGCCGTCTACATGACCAGATCCTCTTCCACGTCTTCATGTTCCCTGCAGACCACCTTGGTCGAATCTCTGTCTTTCCCTAGGCGGTGCATCAACCGTCCTCTGATCATCCCAATGGCGTGTCGGATAGTCACAATCCATGTGATCCTACCCACCGCATGTGAAACAATGCCTGCTCTTGGCATGTTTGTCTTGGCTTCGAGTTCCCCGCACAACCTATCCCGAGTCATGTGGTTCTACACCAGTAGGTCTGGTGCTCTTAGACATCTGTGATGTCTATCTTCTGCCAGTTCGAGAAGACTACGCTTCGTGATGACTGACAGTGTGTCTCACTACTCGTGTCTTCTCAGCAAGGAAACTATCCACCATGTGTAAACTCTCTAGCACCCCCACACGCGTCAGGATGATGAGTGAGATCACTGAAGATATGATCTCTCACCTGAGTACCTGCTCAATGTATTGGGCCATGAAGAATGGTTCCTAGACCATATTATTGGAGTATCATGAGAGGTCTATGAAAATCATTGAGTACTAAGCTACAATCATTCTGCCCTGTTGTAGATGAAGTAGATCTTGAATGCGCACTGTGCGAAGAGTCTCTGGAACAATCTCCGCTCGAAACAAGATCCCAAGGTCTAACCAGATAATCATCACCTCGTAGTGAACCGGGAGAATCATGCACCACCATCTGCCTATTGCTTCCTATCGAAGGCTGGAAGTATATATCAATATGAGATCGGCTGGTGTCCCTAGAGTTGGAAGACTCTCACCACATCCTCCATCCAATCCTCAGCCACCATTGGGTCCGTCTCTCCTCTGAACAAGGGTGGCCTATAGAGCTGCAACTTGTGCAATTTGCTCAAGTGCCGTGCCCAGTTTCTTTCTGGTGCTAGTGGAATCGGTATCCCAATGGGTATTGGTACCACTGATTCCTCTACTGGTGCCCCTACTGGAAGAAGGCCCTACACCGAGGCCTTGTCACTCGGTGGGCTATCTGTGCGTACAAATATAAAAACTCTATCCAACTGTCTCTGTGGAGGCATTCTGAAAAAAAAAGGTGTGCTACGGTCCAAAAGGTTATACCTAGTGAGTAGGCCTTGTGAGATGACTTAAAGAAATTTTTTGAAAATACCCACACAATTAGTGTTTTTTTGCATTGAGTCAAAAATAAGTATTTAGGTTCCTAATGTATGGATACATCGGCTGACAAACCAAAACTAGACTCCCTGAACTAAAAAACCACACTAACTACACATAACACCAGTGGTTCATAGTAATGATCTGAGTCCAATGTTCTACAGTAGAAACGACTCCTCTGATACCAATTTGACATGACCCATCCCCCAGGGCATGTGTTGTGACTCCCCTAAGCTCGTCATGTAGAGGACATGGGCTCGCGAGTAGCACCAAAGGCGTAATTCACAAAAATTGGGAAGGCATTGCCTTTAAAACCATTAAAAACACACAAATGAAAGCACACAATTGGAAAAAACACCATGTAAACTTTATATGAAAAAGAGTGCTAAATGTAAAATGGCTAGAATAAAAGTCTAACAGGAAAGTAAAAGCGACTTGATGTACAAGTACAACTGAGGAAAAATGAAAAAAACTACTAGGTCATCCTCTAAGGTTCCTGGCATAAGGGTAGGTACAAATCACCTCCTCATCACTCCACGTCTGTCCATCTCCTCCAGGTACCGACACACCCTATGGTCCACCTCTAGGTATCGTCTAGTCCTGGTAATCTTAGCCTCCGTCAGCATTATCTGTCGCCTGCATCCAACATAATGAAGTGTGGGAATAACTCGTGTAGGGGTGAGTATAACGATACACAGTAGACACCCTGAGGACCTCATGGTATCAAAAAGTACAGTAAGGATAACCAAAAAGTGTGAAATCAATATAAAACATTACTTAGGTAAATGCACATACATATACCTAAGTTATCAAGAGATACATCTCAATCATGAGGAAAACATAGTAAATCTGACTCAGCTCAACCAGGATTTTATTCCAGGGGTAGTATAATGTAATATCCCCTGTCACATTCTCGATACCACAGATACTAAGGAACTCATCCTATATCGAGTACATTGTGCCATTCAGGACAACATGCATGATTCCCACTAACCTTGGACTACTAAGGAAGTTTTCTTGTTGAGTACCGTTGGTTTGCTACATCACCAAGCGTGATCCGAACTGTGGGTCTACCACATCACCAACTATGCTCCCCCTCGTAGCCTGCTGAGGTTCTCCTACAGTCGAATACCGTGGGTCTACTGTGACACCAAGGTGCTCCCCACTGTGGGCATATCGTGACACCAATGCGCTCCCCTCTAGGATAGTAGAGTCACTCCTAGTCAAAATAGTCATCAGTCCTCAGGTCTGACCCAACTACTAGGTCTCCCCACTATACTTGTCCATCTCCGGGATGATACACTTCACAAGCTACTGTTTGATACTCCAACTATCATGAAGTCCCACGAAGAAGTATCAAAAAGGTCTGCCATGTCATAGGGGTCGCAACACAACATATGGTGCATCAATCGGGCGCCCGGTCTATGAGTTATTAGCTTTTTAGTCCTAGGGGACCGGTTGGATTCGTGAAGGATACAACTAAATCATATCTCAATTATACCCCAAACTCTAGTGGGGTATACTAAAAGGGACCTTCACATTCCATGATTTCTAGCACCACTAACGGTTCATCAAACAGACGTCTAGTGCCAATGATATGGCCGGAGAAGTGCAAATGGGTCGTAGTGGGCCCGGGTCCGGTCCGACCCGGTTGGATCTACCCAGCCCGACCCTGCCTTGGCCTACCCGGTTCGGGACGACCCGACCATACATGTTGGGTCTGGCCTGGCCCATTGGGCGGGCCAGCCCTATCGGTTTAGCCAGGCCCGTTGGTCCCAACCTAGTAGTCCGCCAGGGGATGCGGAGAGCCATGAGGGTGTGTACAGAACATGAGGGCGTAGACCGGCCATGGGTCCGCACGAGGGAGGTTCGTCATGAAGGTACCCGCATGGGTAGCTCGGATTGGAGGGCTCTACGAGGGTAGCTCGGCCTGGGGCATGGGGCCGGATCGTCTCAGAGTGCCTGGGGACGCAGCTTAGGGCGGCTCGACCTGGGGATCAGGTGTGGCGCAACCAAAGACGATTCGGTTGGGAGGCCTAAGCGGCCGGGGAGGACCGGCCGGCGGATGGCGCGGCCCAGACGACTCCACCGGGAGACCAGCGGCAGTGTGGGGCCGGTTCAGCTAAGAGTCCGGAGCGCCGCAGGGAAGGATGGGTTCACGGAGGCCACGGATGGCAGCACTGTTGCCTTCGTCGCCTTCATCCCCTCTGTCTCCTTCCTCCGTTTTGAAGAACACTGCAAATCAACAAAGAGGTTACAGAGAGGATGAGCCATGCTAGCTTGGACCGTAAACTCTATATTAGAGCGGTAACAAGAGGTTCACAAGAACAAATAATCTCAAACCATCCTACAATGAATCATCCCTACCCGCAAAAGAAAAAGAAGGGGGTGCATGGATAGTGTAATAAAATAGCATTAAACCCCTACCTCGGGTTGATACATCGAATGAGTCACGGGGAGGAAGAAGAATTGTCATAAAAAAGGAGGACGTCAGCGT
Organism: Viscum album; assembly: GCA_963277665.1. Taxonomy (NCBI): domain Eukaryota; kingdom Viridiplantae; phylum Streptophyta; class Magnoliopsida; order Santalales; family Viscaceae; genus Viscum; species Viscum album. Next base: position 9,451,152 of record OY728129.1, read on the forward strand.
CGTCCGTATTTTACTTGATCTTCAGTTTGTGATAGTGGAAGACATCCTATGTCAGAGGAAGTCTTGAGAAAGAAGGTCAAAAGAGGTCAGCCTTTTTCATTGGTGAGCAAGTTCTTTGTTGGAGAACATGTCTTTCATTGGAGAGTGTAATCCTCCATGTGTTGGGAATCACATCATTTTACCAGCTCTTTGTCACTTGGTAAAGCCATCCCAAATCCTCCTCACAATCTCCATATATATATTATAGGGGTAATGTAGGTAATGATCATGGAATTTAAGACGGTTTAATTATAAGGAACCTTCTTAAATTTCACGATGTTGTTACTTAATGAAAAAGGGCAAGCCAAATAAGTCAATTGGACCAATTAAAGGTATGTTCTTTGGAAAAATTAATGGCATGTGCGAGGGAACATTTAATGCGGAGGAATTCAAGATGCTCCTACACATTAATGAGGGGGTTGTGAGTTTCTCTCAATTCAAGGTGGGTTCCAAGGGGGTTTAATACTGGGGGGTCCTCACCACCATAACCTCTGATGGGATTTTATGGTTAGTGTGGTCCCCACCACCATAACCTATCATGGTAGGTTAATGTCTGGTGGTCCCCACTTCCAACTACCTCATGGTGGTTTAGTTCTGGTGGACCCAAACTCCCAACACCCACATGGTTTTTGAAAATAAAAATAAATATTTCATACACTTATTTTTATTTTATTCACAAATGAAAAACCCAAATACTAACTTTCACCCTCATCTAATTTCCATCATTGTGAAAGTTTTCATAAGTGAATACTGGCGATGCGAGTTCAGCGGTGCCCTCAGATTTCAATTCCAGCACCATTTAAAAAGATAGAAAAACCCAAATGTATGTTTAATAAACATACCCAAAATAATGTTCATAAATTCATTTCAGGCACCCCATGCCTCAGAATCACACACAATTATTATTTTTAGACTCGTAAAATTCCCATATATTAAAAAAAAATTACATAGAAATTACGGGTCATTAAATGTAACACCCTAATATATTAAAATAACAACACTGTTTTTTATATCATGAAGGACACAACACACCAACCCTAGTTGAAAATATAACAACTCAAAAAATTATGTATTTTCATATTAAAATATATTAAATATCTTTAATTTTATAGAATACAATCAACACTATGATTCACATTCATTAAATGAACGACAATGTTTTACTAAATAACTATATATCATTAAGTCATTTTTTTAATATAATAGTTATTAAATTGACATTAAATTAGGGGGTATGGATAGGATTAACTAAATGATGAAAATATGGTTTAGAAATTAATATATAATTAATTATTATAGGAAAATTAGTTTTAAATTAAAATATTAGCAACAAGAAATAAAAGGAATTATTTTTTGAGCATTTTTTTTCTAAAATGTATCTTTATCATGACATTTGTATATTATTAATTTAAAAATATTAAAAGTCATATAAATTTTATTTTAAAAAAATAACATTTTTTAATTAAAATATCATACTTATGTTATGATTAATTATTGGGATTATTTAGGGAAGATTTATTTCATAAAGAATAGTGAATAATGGTGAATTTTAACTAAAAACATCTTATTTGATTAAATAATTTATATATTCTAGTAAATATTTAATTATTTTTAAATAAAAATTACATATATTTTAAATAGATTAACCAAATTTATTTTATTCTAATCATTTTGATGTAAAATTTTATTATCTAAACATTATAAACGTTTGAATATTTTCCTACAAGAAACTCACTTCTTTCGTGTCTGTAGGATTAATTTTAATATGTTTTTGCACTTATAATAAATTATTTTGGAGAAATGTATTTGATATTTGGAATTTAAATTATTTATAATGTATAATATGAATAAAAAAATTTATACCCCATTGAATAGTGAATGTTCATAAAATTAATTTCCACGGTTCTGGTAATGATTGATTTATCGAAGGTTAAAATAAAATCATATGGATATAAATGACCTATGATTTTGTCCAAAAACAAATTTCTAGATATATTTCAATATTATTAATTATATAATCAATTTTTTTCCTTATTTAATTATTTTTATGGTTAAAATATATGTATAACAATCATTTTTATAATATTTAAGTGTCCCACTCATCTCACTTATATTATATGACCCCATCCCTTCAATTAGTAACATACAAAATCCTCTTTGGTTCATCCAATAACTACATAAATCACTTTTCAACCACCCTCTCGTATCCTAGATTCCTTATATGGTGAATAAGTCTAACATAGGAAGTCATCGGTGCAGACCATGGTAGATACCCAACAAAAAGTTAATACACTTCAACATGCATTTTCTTTTACAACATTCTCAACCTCCTACAATAAATTTTAACCCATGATGATATAATAACCAAAATATATTCTTTATAATATGATTTTATTATCATATGTTCATGACCAATATCAGTCCACTCTTCTATGACATGATTTATAAAGTAATCTTTTGTGTGTACATTGGACTTCCATCTCAAAAAATGATGCATTTCATTTTTACATAATCCTTACTAAATATTATGTATGATGATGGCTGAAGTATCATTATATGATATTTATAACATTATTAAACATCCATATTCATTGAAAATTCATGCCCTTTTTATAATTACCATTTTTAGGAAACACGATTTAATCGCTCGTGTTTATAACAGAATACTTTCATGTGATGTGATGTGATTTGTCTTTCATAGATGCATTATATAGAAGTTGATAAGTATTATATTATGTAATTTATGTGATATAGATGAAATTATAATTATATTCCTGACAATTTAATCCTTCTATTATGATAATATATATACCATTCATTCGTACAATTTCACTAAATGAATAAGGAAAATGTCATTCATTTATTACTGGACTACCAACTTCATTAAATAATGTGACTCAATATTAATTACCACACCACACGGGTGATATATATAATTATATTGAAATAGAAACTATTATATATGTGACATTATTATATATCAGGAATGATAATATATTACTTTTAATCTCTCTATAATTATCAATTAAAAATGTAAATGTTACTAATGCAAACGTATGACATACTGTGTCCAAGATAATAACATAATTCATTTTTCATGACCATCGTAAAAGGTAATACATTTAAAAAATATAGTAATAGCATGTAATTAGTTCATTATTGGTATTCTGGTTATTATATAACGACATAATATTCATATGAACTGGATATTTCATGTTGAAGAACACCTAAGAAAACACACCAATTAACAAAAAAATGATGAATATAATTAAATATTATTAACAAATAAGGGATAAGTTATGCATTGGATGAATCACATTTTCTTTTCAAACAATTATGAATAATTTTAATAGATGATGAATATGAATAACCTTGGATATGCCTATTTTTCCTTATATTGGAGATACAATATCATGATTTAGATATCCTATAACTATTTATATTATCAACCCACGTACCAATGAATATAAACTATTGAAAAAAATTGATTATGACTATGGTAGTAGGAGTTTATTATTTAATTATACAATTATTTTTCTAATGGTATTTTGGTTATAAGGATCACGAATCAGCTAATGATTATGATAAATTTACAGTAAATTTATATTCACTATATTTTAGAGTTATAATTACCATCATGGGTTAATGTGTTTAATAATAAGCATAATTTCAATGTATTCAACAACCATTTAATGGTTTTTAGTGATGGGAGTATAATTATATTAAATATGAATTTGAGAAAATTAAAAGTTGAATATATATTACAGGAAATGTTTGTTGAGGAATAATTTTTTTTTCCATTTTTCGACATAGTTATAGTGGTATTTAATATCATAATGGTTATTATTATCCTTAATGAAATTTTCATAATAGTTAATTAAAATTATTCTAGTTTTTTAAAAAATAAATTTTATTGGAAACCCACGTAAAAAAGTTTATTTAATTAATAATTTTACTTCCATGGTTCCTATTTTACTTTTATGTATCATTATAGTAATTATATTTATATGTTTTCTAGAAACCACAACCAAAGTGCCGGGTGAAAACATATTACTTTTTTAAATTATTCATCATTTAGGCCCATGATTAATGAATGATAAGAATTTTTGTCCTTCCACTAGTCTATGTAATTTCTCAGTTTATATTTCACTAATTAAAATATTTGAAAAATAAATATTAATGATAATCATATGGTTTTATATTCTTATTTTAATGATTATTTCCATTGGATAACTTATTTTCCCTATATTGGTTTAGAAAATACATGGATTCAAGATAAAATACATATCACTATTTTTTTGATCTTATGATCTATTATTGGTTTATTTTACTACTTCATCGATAAATATTTCATTTGTGGATATTAATTTGTCAGGTTAGAGGGATTAGTTTTTAATATTTCAAAGCACAAATAATGATTTCAAATATTCTTAACATATAGTTCCATGTCATGTATGTATATTTAATTATATTCATATACAGTAAAATAATTCCTCAATTTATAAATATTAATCTTAAATAAAAATAAAATAAAATTACATTTATATATGATGAATCAAAGTATCTTTTAAATCATTATAAATTTGTGGATTTCATGCCCATTACATTCCATTAATCATTAAAATTAATTTCTTTAAAGAACTCAATCACAATATATAGTTATTTTCAATAATCATCTAGGAAATTGTTCCCATTTACCATCTATGAAGTCCTGACATTGAAATTATTTATGTGACCTCCATTCCACCCTTTCTCCCTTTTGAATATGATATTTTATTAACCCTTATTCGATGTGGGGTTTTTCAAAAATATAATTTAAAAATATAAAAACCAGAATTACTGAGATCATGTTTAAATTATTAGGATGTAGTTTATTAAATTTGGGGATATTTTAATTCCCCTAGATAAAAAAACTATTTTTTAAAATATTGTGGGTTACAAGAAAATAATCCTAGTAGAAAATATAATACATTGAGATTTTACAATATGCGTACATTCAAATACATTAAATTTATTAAATAGAATAAAATCATTTCACAATGAGTTTATATATCATTCTGAACAATAATGAGCTTCTTCTATTCCTTTCAGTGCATGTAAGAAAGAGTTTTTCATAAAAATAATATATTATTAGTATATTACAATTTAATATAATATTTAGAATCTAGCTATTATATTTGATGGTATTAATTGGATTCAGTAAATAAAAAAATATTAGTCAGAAGTGTTTATTTAATGAATCTCTTGTGAAAAATTAATTAGATGTTAAAACAAGAACCACTTGATATAATGTAAAATATTTTATGAAAAATATAATTTTTTTAATTATTATGATAATGAATATTTTTACACATAATTTAATACTAATTTATAATAATAATTTAAATTTTACATGGAAAAATAAATTCCATTTTTTAATCATAATTCCAAAAATTTGTTAGTATGAAATTATTGGATTTTTCTATGATGTTTCATATCTAGATGAATAGTGAAAAATTATAAATTGTAATTGAAAACATATATTTTCACTTAAATAGTTTATATTGATAGTTTATATTATTAATTTGGATTTAAAAAATTATGTCTATTTCATATTAACAAATCAGATATAGTTCATTGAAATAATTTTCAAATTTAACTTATAATGGAAAATATTATAAACTATAGTACATTTTCACATTAATTACCCACTTTCTTATCTCATCTGCAAGATTAATAATTTTTTTTTCAATGTATATGAAATTATTTTGAAAATGTGGAGTCTATAGTTTGAAATGGAAAAATTTCTAATTTCTATTTATGTGGAATTTATTTTTGACCAAAATGTGTACGAAAAATAGTAAAACTTAATTAATGTGATTATGTTGAAAACATATTTACCAGCGGATGAAATAAAATTATGAATTTTTAAATGAACTATAAAGATATTTAAAAACTATTGTCTAGCAATATTTTCACCTTATGTTTTCTATGATCTATTTTTTTCGTCACAGTAGACTATTCATTTTTATAAACAAGGGTATACATAACATTTTACAAATAATTACAAATGTGACACTCACCTTGTCACTCCCGAATTTTTTTCTTCTTTTCATGCCGTGGTTTTGATATAGTTCATGGAAAATACCAATCCTTTTATTGGGTCTTGAGTGAGATTAATTTTGATTTTTAAACTACAATATATGTCCTATCATCCTTATGTTTGGTGCATATTGCTTGATTGGGAGTTTTTCGAGAAATAATGGTTACTTCATGATTTGGACCATATGGGATCCCATTTCTAGATTTAAATTCCAATGTGTATATTTTATAACTATCTTTTTCACACATTTTTTACCCATTAAATTTCTTAAATTTCCTAACATTATATATTCAAACCCTCATATCCTTTTGGACCAATTAAGAAGTCATAATAATGGTGGAATTGGGTTACTTATTTAGTTATTAGGAAATCACATGGGCCCATTTACAGTTTATAAATAATAATTTTTTCTTTTATATCTTATTCATTTTTAATTTTCGGTTATTCCCCCCATGCACTTATGGCTAATGACACTAGGTGCACGCCATGTTCCATTTAACCTATTTTGATCTCATCATAATAGCATATTAAGGAAAAACATCTTAATGTTTGTCAACTCATAGTGATTTTCGAGTAGAAATTTTTCTAATTCATAAATCATTCAATTCGTACAGTTTTTACCTCAAAACATCATTCCAATGTTTTTGATGACCTTATGAGCCTCTCCAAGGTGTTTCAATAAATTCCATTTCCACTATTGTTTCATATCTATGGGAAGTTGTAGAGTTCTATAGTTTCCAAGGTGATATTCTTTCACATATCTCCTATCTCTTCCTCCAACTTCAATTATCTAATATAATTATATTAAAATATACTCATGCATGAACTAGAGTTCTTTTATCCTAGGATATTTTATGTGGTGTTTTTCATTTGGGTATAGTCGTCAAAGGATTAGGGTTCATAAACCATCTGATGGTGATATTAGATGTGCATTTCCATTACACCAAGGATTTGAGGTAGGATATCCCATGGGAAAGATTTTTCCATTTAAGCTTCAAAAATTTATTATTTTTGTCACATGATATATATGTTTATTTATTTTTTTTACTTTTGATAATTTTTTTGGTTTTGTGAAACTTTTTTTGGTTTTGTTTTGGGAAAGATAGTGTTGTTTTGTCATAAATGTGTACACCATGTGTTTGTGTAACTCTTCCATTACCATTCTCACATAGTTGGTGAGGTTTTAAATCAATGTTATGTTAATTTAAACTTGTTAAAGTATCTTTATTTAAATATTTCATGCAATTTTTGTTTTATTCTTTCTCACATGCTTAAAATAAAATGTATTGTTTTAAATTGAATTTCATGTGTTTGATAAATTTCCTGGTTGACTTTTATGTGTGATGTGTGATTTTAAAATTATTTGTTTGGATTTATAAATGAATTTAAAAAATTAAAATGGTATTTTTATGTCCTTATATAGATTTCCAATGTGTATATGGTTTTTCAAAGTATTGTGTTTTGGATTACTACATGTTTTGGACCGAGTAGCTGGGAAATGGAAAATACAACATCGTTATGAAAATGGTTGTGTATTGAATATGTAACCTGAGTTTTTTAAAGGATTCATGATTTTTTTTCTTTAACATTAAATGGTGTGTATACACCTTCTAAATAAATGTTAAATTCATAACATTGTCATATTTAGTTTTCAGAATGTTTTAAAGGACAGTTTTTCATTTTTCCTTTTGTAAAAATGGATACCATGTGTATTTCATGTTATATCATCTAGGCCCATTTTATGGTCAATTAAATTGAATTATTAAATGGGATTGGGGGATCCAAATCTAGATTTATATGTTTTGAGTGATTTTTGGCTTTAAAAAATAATTTTCTAATTTATTTTATGTTCATTGACACGTTATACACATTGAAATTGATTTACGAATCATTTTAGTGGTCTATTGATTCGTCAATGAAATATGAATCATGATTCCATGCTGTTTTTGTGTTTATGTTTTCGTATTGAAATTCTTATGTGAAAATTGTATTTGATAATATGTGTAACTTTATTGAGCACTAATGGAAATCCTGAATATATAGGAGGTCAATCATGTACTAGAATACTAGTGATCACATAGGGTTTGGCCCCTGTTTTATATAGATTGTTTGATGACGAAAACACTAACTAAACAATGATGATTATGTTGTTGTGTGAACACTATGTTATGGGTTTTCTCTCCACTAGTGGATTGTGTGCATGAAAACATTTATTTATATTATGGTTACATTCACTAAGATACGATGTACCTGGGGCTCACAACTAACTAGTTCTTAGTGGTGTTCCCATGACTTGCGATCAAGGTCTATTTTTTACTCAACATTAGAATATTATGTTTTTGTTTGGTAAATTTAGTAGTGTGTGTGATTCATTTAAATGTTTACATTCATTAATACATCCCTCTTGAAAACAGTATTAAATTTTATGTTGAAACAATTTGAAAAATTTTCACTAACAATCTTGATTATGAAACATGAAAGCTTTTGTCTGAAAATTATTATAACATGGAATCTCTTTTGAAAAACAGTATTGTATATCTTTTATTTTTAACATAAATTTTATGTATCTTTTATTTTAAAGGATGTGCATTGGGAATAGAATATTTGGCTATCCTACTGTGTTATAATAACCCGTCATATAGTCTACATTTGTATATAGACACTAGGAAAGTGTTAGATTGAGTTTAATCTCCTTCGGAGACATGTGATCTGTAAATACCAAGAATTTCAATGAAATTTTTTCAAAAAATATACTAGAATTTACAGTGTCCAGGAAAATTGATGGTGCATGATACCAAGGCCCAAAGTTCCCAGAATGAATTTCTGAACATTATTTCGGCTATGTTATGTAAACGTGCGATGAGAATTTTCTAACTTTTGAACCGGTGCACGGAATTGAAATATGATGGCACCGTTGAACTCACAGATCCAGTATTCACTTAAGGATACTTTCACCTCGATGGCAGATGTTTTCGGGTGAATGTTAGTTTTGGGTTTTTTGTGGAAATAATAGATAAAATAAACATAAGATTTAATTTTATTTTATCATAACCACCCTCCATGTGGATGTACAGAGGGTCCACCAGAACTAAAACTCCTCTTCATGTTTAATTATGGTGGGGTCCACCCATGATTTCAATAACCTCCCAAATTGAATTTAGGAGTGGGGACCACCCGACCCCAACAAATGGGGGAAGAATAAACAACTCACCCCACTCTTTAATGTGGAGGATCCTCTTCAGATTCCTCCACATTAATTATGCCACCATACTTTAATTAAATATGCCAACCTAGGGGATTAATTAGGTTATTTTGAATTTGTGCCAGCTATTAAATTTGGGTGAAACACATCAGTTGGCCAGTTTCTTTTTGGAAGTGACTTTGAAGAAATGCTCCACAATGAAGAACTATTTCTCCGAATGAAAAATGTGTTCTTCCAATGAAGAATGCCGATGAAGAATTATGACCCCGACATCGACCTTCTTCCTTGAGACTTCCTTTGACGTTGGAATTCTTCGACTACGAAGAACCGACTCAAAAAACAATGATCGAGGTAAACTCCGATGACGCTGACGTCCATCATTTTCCCAAAAATTCATCTTCTTCCATGCGACTCTGTCGATGTATCAACCCGAGGTAGGTGAATAATTCTATTTTTTTATCACATTCTAGGTACTCCCTTATTCTCTTGTGCAGAATGGGGAATGATAGAAATATGGAAGGTCATGGTTGATGTTTTTTACTTCTTTCTTGTGAATCATATGCTACCACTCTAAATGAATAGGGTGTGGGCCAAAATAACATGGCCAAACCCACATATTCCATTCATCTTTGTGGTGTTCTTCATAATGAAGGAAGGTAGCGAAGGTGATGACGGAAATCATGCCACCACCCACGGAAACCGTGACCTGCACCACCCGAATGGCACTCCGATCTCCCAGCCGAACGTGCCACTTGCCCACCGGCTGATCCACCCTAGCCGCTCCATCTACCGGTCGAGTCACCCCAGCCGCACCACCCACAGCCCCCTCCCCCCGACGATCGCGCTGACCAACACCCCTCGGCAATGCCACCCCATCGGTGTCATCCGTCGGCTAATTCATCCACGGTCACACCACCTATCGGCCTCCCAAAATGGTGAACGTCCCTTGCAGTGCCCCCGGCCGTGACAGCCCGTATCCCTCGTGGCGCCCCAGCCGAGCCGGCCCTTACCCCTCGCGGCCCCCCGGCAGAGTTGGCCCAGCACCCTCATGACACCCCCGCTAACAAGGCACCATGCGCCACCCGCAGGCTCTGCATCCCCTCGTGGCCATCGCGGCCTGCTGGACCTCCCAGTGGATCGGGACGCAGTATGGGCCGAGTCGGTCTGACCGGGTCAGACTAGACCTGGGCCCAGTATAACCCATTTACTTATTTTGGCCATAACATTGGAACCAGAAGTCCGTTTGTTGAACCATCATCTATGTTGGGAAAATTTGAGATTGACGATCCATTTGAGTGATAAACCACTATGTTTTGGATCGAGATAAGGTACAATTAGTTTGGGTCAAGCACGAATCCAATCGGGGCCATGATACTAAAAGGCTAATATATAACAGACCGGGCATCCGATTGATGTGTCATTTGTTACGTTGAAACCCCAATGACATGGAAGACATTTGTGATACTTATTCATGGGAATTCGTGATAGTTGGAGTACAGACTAGTAGGTTGTGGATTTGATCTTCCTAGAGAAAAACGAGCATAGTTCGGAGTCCTAATAGATGGCTGAGACCTGATGACTACTGACCGTTTTGACTCAGAGTTACTCTATTAGCCCAGTTCGGAGCGCATTGGTGTCGCGGAAGACCCACTATGGGGAGAACCTTGGTGTCAAGGAATACCTGAGTTACTCAACCAGAGGAGTACCTCACCAGGCGACGAGGGGGAGCGCACAAGGTGACATCGAAGATCCATGGTACTCGATAGAAGGAGTACCTCAGCAGTCCAAGGTTAGTGGGAAGCGTTCTTGGTGTCACGGCAGACCCACTGCACTCGATATGGGAAGATTTTTCTAGCATCCAATGTTTCAAAAATGTGATTGGGGATGTTACATGATACTATCACTTAGAATAAAATTCTGGTTTGAGCTGAGTCAGTTTTTCGGTATTTTCCACACGATTGTGATGGATCACTTGATAACATAGGTATATTTATAGGTATATAACTATGTAGGGTTATCTGATGATTTCATTATTTGTGGTTTATCCTTTGAGGATTTTGTTAGACCTAGAGGGTCTTGGGGTCCCTACTGAGTATCTTTATACTCACCCCTACATGAGCTATGCTCGCACATCGTTGTGTCTGATATAGACGACAGACAGAGCTGATAGAGGCTTAGAGTACCAGAACTGGATGGTACCTGGAGGAGGACCATACGACCTATCTGTATCTGGAGGAGACAGACATATGCAGAGTGCTGAGGAAGCAATCTGTACCTACACATCAGGGAGGATCCTCAGAGGATGATCCAGTAACTATGTTTTCCCTTTCCTCTGCTATATTACATTTCAGTTGTACTTGTACCATTATTGTAGGTCTGGTAGTCTGGCCCCTTATAATTTCAGAACACTTTTTTTATACAGTTTACATGGTGTTTCGTCCAGCTGTGTTCTTTCTTCTGTGTGTGTTTAGAGGCTATAATGGCAATGCCTTCCTAGTTTTAGGGAATTATGCCTTTGTTTCTAGTCTCCAGACCCATGCCTAAGGAATGTGGGCATGCGGTAGTCACGGAATGTGCCCCATGGGATGGGTCATGAAAAATTGGTATCAGAGGATTCAGTTCAACCACATAACATAGGAATATGGTATTTTCTGTGAAAAAAATTTTTAAGTGTAGTGATTGTGGTTTTCAGTTCAGGGGGTCTAGTGTTGGTGCGGAGGCCGATGCATCCATACACTAGGGCCCTGAATTATGATTTTCGAATCAATGCATGAAAACAATGATCGAGTGTGTCTATTTGCAAACGTTTTCATTATGTTATCTCACTAGGTCATATCACCAGGTATAAATTTTTTACCGTAGAACACCTGTTTCTTTTCAGGATTCCCCCACACAAACAGCTGGCAAGAGTTCTGAGTGTTGTATACATGGATAGCTCTAAAACGAGGAGGCCTTGTTGTAGGGCCTTCTTCTATTAGAGAAATCAGCAAAGGCACCAGTAGTAACTTTCCATGATGGTCCATCGATGCCACCAACCCTAGTAGGAGACGATTCATGCCGCTTGAGCGCGTTTCACAAGTTCCAGCTTCAGAGGCCACCCAGGTTCCTGGGAGAGACAGACCCACAGGCCGTTGAGTATTGGATAGAGGCTGTCCTGAGAGTCTTACAACTCATAGGGAAAGCAGCAGATCTCATGGTGATCCTTGCCACCAGCCTTATATAGGCCGCAACAGGCAGATGGTGGAGTTTGATTCGTTAGGGCCACGATGAGATGACAATATTCTGGGTAGACTTTGAGAGAATGTTTCGAGCAGAGTTTGTTCCAACGAATCTTCGTGTTGTGCATGTTCAGGTGATACTTCATCTGCAGTAGGTCATCATGACTGGGGATCAGTACTCAGCAAGGTTCACTGACATCTCATGATACTCCATAGATATGGTACGAGACCCATTCATGAGGGCCAATACCTTCGAGAAGGGACTCAAGTGAGAGATCAAGGCATCAATGATCTCACTTAGCACCCCGACGCATGAATGAGTATTAGAGAGATTCCCCATCATAGAGATATTCCTTGATGAGAAGAAACCATCAGCGAGACCTACAACCTTTCAACACGTAATGAATTCTTCTATAGCTGGCAGCAAACAGATTTCGTAGAGGTTCATGTGGACCAGACTTACAGGTGGATAGGGGACAACTCAACTCCAGGCATTTAAGGACTACAATCATGATGCTCGTGAGATGATACGAGGTATGATATGTGTATACTATCCCTTAGCTACAGTTCATATAAACACGGGTTCCAGTTATTCATTTATTATCACTACCCTCATTCAGAGCTCGGAGATTCCAATGTAGTCGTTGTCTCGATCCTTACTTCTAGAGACTACTATGGGAACTGATTCAATGATTAAGCACTACTTTTGGTAGTGCGATCTTACATTAGGAGGTGAGAGCATAAAAATGGATCTCCTTGTAGTGGCATTAAGTCCTTAATACGTCATCATGTGTATGAACTGGTTATCTATAGTCCATGCATAGATTGAGTGTATTAGCTTCAAAGTGTGGTGTGTCTGCACTGATGGGAGAAGGTATACCTTCACCAGCGAGAATGGAGCCTTTTCAGAATAGGATAAACATTCTCAGAGGATAGTACAGCTGATCACTAATCAATTGCCTATCCTTACCCTCAGAGTAGTTTATGTGGGGAGTCTGAGTTATCCTGTAACGGTGGAGAAATACATAGATTCTATCCCTAATGATGTATTATGTCTAAAACCTCATAGAGAGGTGGAATTTTACATTGACTTGTATCCCAGGATGACACTGATATATAGACTACAATACTGGACGGCTCCTACGGAGCTTTGTGAGCTATGGGTACATCTGGAGTACTTGCAAGGGAAGGGATTAATTCAGACCAGTGTTTCTCCCAGGGCAGCCACGATTTTGTTCGCTAAGAAGGAGGATAGGAGCTTGAGGCTTTTTGTTGACTATCAGTACCTAAACCAGGTGAATGTGATGAACATAAACCCACTCCAAACTATTGTCGACCACTTTGATCAGCTTAATTGAGCATAGTGGTTCAATAAGATAGACATCATACTAGGATATCACAATATCATAGTGCGAGATGATGATGTGAAAAAGAGGTCCTTCAGGTGTTAGTACAACCACAAAGAGTTCTTGGTTATTCTTTTTGGCATAACCAATGCTCCAACAATGATCATGGGACTCATGAACAGGATCATTCAGCCATAACTTCATTTCTTTGTCATAGTCTTTATCGAAGTCATTTTGATTTACATGACTACTGAAGAGATTCATGCCTACCATTTGTGGGTAGTATTGGACACACTCCAACAACACCCGATTTATGGTAAGCTCTTGAAGTGCTAGTTCTAGATCTGACAGGTTCACATTTTGGGACATTTTATCTTGGTGGGTGGAGTTGTAATGTAATCAGAAATGGTTCATGTAATAATTTCTTGGGAACCACCTTCGAGTGTGATGGATGTACGAAGTTTCATGGGTTTGGATGGATACTACCAAAGATTTGTGTTAGACTTCCTCAGAGTTGCAGCACCACTCTCAGCCTTGACAAAGAAAGGGAAACCCATCATTTATTCGGAGAAATTCCAGCTGTGTTTTCAAGTGATGAGGAAGAGGATGACTAGTGTCACCATCTTAAAGCTTCCAGAGGAGGGCATATGGTAAATATTCTATTGTGACACATCAGGGAATTAACTCGGTTGTGTCCTGATGTAGGAGTGAGTACTGATCACATATCACTCTTGAAGGCTAATACAACATGATGATAACTACGCAACCCATGACCTATAGTTAGCAGCCGTGGTCAGTGCCTTGAAGATGTGCTGACACTAAATAATAGAGGAATGTTTTACCAAGTACTCTGATCACACGAATCTCAGGAATATCTTCTCTCAGAAGGACCTAAACCTGAGACAATGATGTTGGATTGAGTTCCTCTCAGACCTTTTCTTCAAGATAGTATATACTTCTGGGAAGGGGAACATTGTTGCTGATGGACTTAGAATAAGATCTTGTAAACATCTTCTAGGTGAGGAGACAGAGCAGCTGGCTGCCTAGCAGATATCCTTTGTGGATGGAGAATGAGCAGGTTTTCTTCAGTCATTTAAAGTCACTCCCACAAATCTTTTACGTGGTAGGGAGGAGAATCATGGTGAGACTGATAGCGAGGCACGACGTGCTCATATATCTACATGATAGGAACCCGATGGATTTTTTGAAGGTGGAGAGCACATCATCCTTTTCAGAGTACATAACATCATGCTAGTGTCACATCAGGAGGACCTGTTGAAGGAGTTTCACACTTCAACTCTATCAGTACATCTAAGAGTGGAAAAGAAGTACCAGGATCTCCAATGGTAACACTGGTCACTGGGAATGAAGAAAATAGTTGCAGAGTTTATCTCTCCGTGTCTCACTTGTTATAAAATGAAGGCAAAGAGTATGGTACCAGCAGGCTTGGTTTAGACATTAGAGGTCCTAGAGTGGAAGTGGGATGGGATATCCATAGACATTGTGATGGATCTTCCATGTAAATCCCGGGGACATGACTCGATTTGGGTGATCATCGACCAACTCACAAAGCCGACCCACTTCTTACCGATCAAAGAGTATGGTTTAGTAGAGAGCTTGGGATTCCTCTATTAGAAGGAGAATGTGTGGTTACGTGGAGTAATCTTAGAAATTGTCTCTGACCATGATGCACAATTTACTTCCCGACTATGGAAGGGGTTGCCAAAGGATTTAGGGAAACATCTTTGTTTGAGCACCGCCTTCTATCCTCATATGGATGGCCTGACTAAGTAGACCATTCAGACCATCGAGGACATGTTCTGTGCTTGTGTTCTTAACATTGGTCACAACTGGGAGGATTACTTTCCATTGGTGGTGTTTGTGTACAACAAGAGATATCACTCTACCATTGGGACGGTACCTTTTGAGGTGTTATACGGGCGAACATGAAGATCACCATTGTGCTGAACTGAACTTGGAGTGTTTGCACTAGTGTGACCAGAGATGTTACAAGCTACCACAGAGAAGGTGTGGATCTTCATGGATTGGACGAAGACTGCATAGAGCAGGCCAGAGTCATATGTCGATAGGAGACAGATACCACTAGAGTTCGAGGATGGTGACCAAGTCTTTCTACATGTCTCACCTCGATGTGGTTTGCAGATATTTGGCTAAGTCATCATGTTATCTATGAGGTTCATCATACCATTTTAGGTCGTCAGCTGAGTTGACGAGGTGGAATACCACTTAGCACTTCCACATCAGTTGCACCAGGTGCACGACATCTTCCACATATCCTAGCTGAGGAGATACGTGTATGACCCTTCTCACATCATTATCCATGGAGTGCTGGATTTCGACGATAGGTATGCATTTATAGAGATTCTAGAAGATATTGTTGATCCACTAGAGTGGGTCCTTCTTGGATGGTCGATACCTTTGATGTGCATTCGCTGGCAACATATGAACCTCCAGGAGAGCACATTGGAGCTTGAGTCTCTGCTTCATGCTCAGTACCCCCAATTTTTCATTTAGTTTGAGTTGTGCCTTATATGGATTTAAAGCCTTCGGTGGGGAAAATGTAATGACCCAAAATTTCCATGTAATTTTTTTTAAATATATGGGAATTTTATGAGACCATGAAAATTGGTGGCATGTGATTCTGAGGCCCGGTGCACCGAGAATGAATTTTTAAACATTTTTTCATGTACGTTCAGTAATCGTGTGAGCAGAATCTTCTAACTTTTTAAGTAGTGTGTGGAATTGAAATATTAGGGAACCTTTGAACTCACAGTGTCTATATTCACTTAAGGGTACTTTCACCTTGACGACAGATGGTTGGGGGTGAATGTTAGTTTTTGGGTTTTTTGTGGAAATAATAAACAAAATAAACACATGATTTATTAATTTTTTTGTAAGCTCCTTCTATGTAGATTTTCAGGTGTGGGGTCCACCGAAACTAAACCACCTCTTCATCGTTAATTGTGGTGGGTACCACACAAGTTTTCAATAACCTCCCAAATTGAATTTAGGGATGGAGACCACCCGAACCCTATTAATGTGGGAAGAAGAAACCACTCAACCTCCCCCATTTAATGTGGATGAGCCTTTTGAGCGTCCTCCTCATTAATAAATCTAACCCATATTAATTAAATGGGGTAACCTTGGATATTAATTATGAAATTTTGAATTTGTTCCAATGATTAATTTTGGGGGGAAAGCATCAGTTGGCCATTTTTTTGTGTAGCCTTGGAAGAAAATATCTCTGAAGAAGAAGTATTTCTCTGAATGAAGAACATGTTCTTCCAACGAATAATGCCAGAAACAACGTTGACCATGACTTCGACCTTCTTCCTCGAGACTACATCTGATACAGTATGGATTTGACTAGGACAAACTGACAAACAAACTGACGATCGAGTAAAACGCCGATGACACCAATGTCTGTCTTTTTCCCAATAATTCGTCTTCTTCCCCATGACTCCATCGACGTATCAACCCGAGGTATGTGATTAATTATATTTTTTATCACTTTACAGGTACTCCCTTATTCTCTTGTGCAAGATAGGGAATGATTAAATTTTGGAAGATAATGGTTGACGTTATTTTCATCATTCTTGTGATCCGTATACTACCACTATAAATTCCGAAATTATAGGCCAAACTAACATGGCCCGACCCCACTCTGCTATTATTCTTTGTGATGTTCTTTCAAATGATCGTAAGCGACGAAGGAAATGTCACCGCCACCCATGTCCACCCGACCCACAACACCCCCGCGGCACTCCGTCCTCCCTGCCGACCATGCCTTACCCCCAAATGTCGATCCCCCTACCTCATCGCACACCAGTCGCGTCACCTAGTCTGCGCCACTTGCCGGCCCTTCCCCCTGCAAAAAGAGCCACCTGCCGGCCAGGCAGCACCATCCACCCCGTGATGCGATTTCCACTAGCTGGGACGCCAGGGGCCAAGCCTCCCATCACCCTCCCAAAACGGCTAGAGCCCCTCGTGATGCCCCCGCTAGGCCAGTCGCGCCCCTCGCGGCGCCCTGGACGCACCGACCCATGCCTCTTTTCAGCGCCCCGACCGAACTAGCTGACGCACTACGTAGAACCCCGGTCGAACCGGCTCGTGCCCCTCACACACCCTTGATGAGCCTGCTCGCGAACCTTGTGGTCCCTCGGCCGAACTGGGCACATGCCCTCACGACACCCCAGTGGTCAGGCTACCCTGTTGCCCCCGTAGGCACTACGGCTTACTGGACCTCCATGCAGGCCAGGCCGCAGTACGGGCCTGGCCTGATCATGTTGGTCAGCCCTGGTCGACCAGAACCGCGTAGACCCGAACCAGGTAGACCCGAACCGGGTCTACCTTGAAAGGTTGGGCCGGGTCGGACCCACTAAAACCCATTTACTTCTTTTGAACATAACTTTGGAACCAGAAGTTTGATTGATGAACCATCAACAATGTTGGGATCCTTGGATCAAGAAGGATATTTTTAGTGATACCACACTATGTTTTGGATTGTGATGGGGTACAGTTAGGTTGGGTCGAGCACGAATCCAATCGGCCCCAGGACTAAAAGGTAAATAACATACAGATCAGGTGTCTGATTGATACACCATATATTTCATTGATACCCCTATGATGCGGCAGACCACTGTGATACATCATCTTTTGACATCATGACTGTTGAAGTACCAAATATTATCTTGTAGAGGGGATCTTCAGGAAACGAGTGACTATAGTGCGGCGACCAAGTAGATGGATAGACCTGAAGACTAATGACATTTTTGACTCAGAGTGACAGTACTAGCCTAGTGGGGAGTGCCTTGGTGTCACGGCAGACCCACAGTGGTGAGCACCTTGGTGTCGCGGCAAACCCACAATACTCGACAATAGGATTCAGTCATCTGGCTATGAGGGGGAGTGCGCTTGGTGACGAGGCAGACCCACGGTGGGGAGGGCGCTTAGTGTCATGGAATATCCACAATAGTCGATAGGAGGAGTACCTCAGCAGTCCAAGGATAATGGCTAGCGCGATTGGTGTCGTGGAAATCCCTCTATACTCCACATAGAAAGATTTATCCAGTTACCGAGGATTCAACATTGTGACTGGGGATGTTACTTAATACTACCCTCTAGAATAAAATCTTGGTTTGAGATGAGTCAGATTTTCTGTGTTTTCCTCATGATTGAGATGGATCACTTGATAAAATATTTATATGTTTGGGTATATATCTATGTAGGTTTATCTATTTATTTCATACTTTTTGGTTTATCCTTGATTGATTTTGTGAGACCTAGAGGGTATCGGGGTCCCTATTGAGTATCATTATACTCACCGCTGCACATGCTATGCTTGCACATCATTGTGTTGGATACAGATGATAGACATCGCTGACAGAGGATGAGAGTAAAAGGACTGGATGGTACCCAGAGGTAGACCATATGACGTTTCAGTAACCGGAGTAGACAGACGGACATGGAGTGCTGAGGAGGTGATATGTAACTACCATTCAATTAGGAACATCGGAGGATGATCCATTAGTTATCTTGTATCTTTATTTAGTTGTATTTCATTTCATATTTACTTGTACATTTAATGTTGGCCTCGTATTATAGTCCCTTTTACTTATAGAACCCTTTTGATATACAGTTTAATTGGTGTTTTGTTTAGCTGTGTGCATTCTTGTGTGTGTTTTTATAGGTTATAAAGGAATTCAAATCCCATTTATAGGTAATTATGCCATTGGATCTAGTCCCCATCCCCTGGCTTAAGGAAGGCTGCTTTGGGGTAGTCACAACACGGGCCCCTGGGGAATGGTCATGAAATGATCATTGTGTTGGAGAATGACTAGCAGGGTAACATGGTATTGTTTGGTTATTATGTTTCTTCAGTTGAGTTGTGGGATGAGTTGTAATTTTAGTTTTTTGTACCAATATTGTTCAGGTAAATGTTTATGTATATGTATTTTGGGTTGTCCATTACTTTTCGCTATTTCATTGATTGATTATATTTGGGTAATATTATTCACTTGTGTATTCTACTGATGCCCTCAGTTCATTTCTCCATCCTAGTAGATTTGGGAAAGCCTCAATAGACTTGTCGCAGGCTGGCCTGGGTGACCAGTTCATGGTTATCTCAGACTGGTTCGTGAAATAATGGAATAAATGGGAGGTTTTCTCTTAGAATGAATTTATTTATTAGAACACATTTGTTATTTGGGGTATGTCAGGGTTGATTGATTAGGATTTTTGGGACTTGAGTGGTATGTGTAGGAGGAGGGTCGCAACTATTTCCCGTTATAATCCTCAGGCTTCCACGAGATGAATAGTTTTATTAGTGTCCTTTATTCTTGTTGATTTTTTGGTGGTGTGATATGAAAATGGGAGTCTGCCTAATGGCTTCTGTGAGCTCGTATGGCCCAGAAATCCATGTGAAGCTGGTAAACTGTCATATTAAGTTTCTTTACGTTGGTATTCTTCTTTCCATATGGCATCCAACCATATGGTCAATTCACACACTAACACTAGTCCCCTATTTTAGTTCCCTTTTCCCCTACATTATAACTGAATTTATGTATTAAAAATCTTTCTGTGTGAATTGTGGAAAAGGGTTTTAAAGGATGGATTGGATTTTGAAAAGTAAAAATGGGGGATTTCAAAAATGAAATATAATAATTGTTTTGGAACGATGTGTTTTTGTTAAAAAATATTAGAATGATGTGAAAATTATTTAATTGGATTTGATTAACCTTTTTTTGAACATGTAGTTTGATGAAATAAAATGTTGTCATTGTGGGAATAATTTTAAGGTGATTTGGAATCATTTTTTAGATGGTGAGTTTTAGGTTGTGGAAATGTCTTTGAATATGAAGAATTTTTTTCATAAATTTGTTTTAAAATGATTTCATTTTCATAGAACGTGTATTGATGTCCATGGTTATCTGATTATGAGAAGTTACCCGGCTAAATAATTGAAAATAGGAAGGGGTTGTTTGGAGTAGCATGGTAGTTTTAATAGCATTTAAAATAAAAAGGGGTGGTTTTTTTATGAAAATTGTTCTTGATGAAGTGTGGTTTGTTTTGTGAAATCTGAGATGGGTTTTTGACTTGGTGGTTAGTGTTCCATTGGAAGGTAAATGATTTTTGGACTGATGTTGTTTGGTTTTAGCCTTTTTTTTTCATGGGTTCTCACATGCATTGTTTTATTGATATTTTTATGGATGGCCTATCTGTAATGGTTTTTGGTGCCAATGGTGGCATGTAATTGTGTGTGTGAGTGAGACATGATGAGGTACCATTGGTGAATGTGGAGCTCTACAATGATAGTTTGTATTTCAAATGTTTTTTCAGATAAAAAATTGTGTCCTTTGTTTATTGACTAATGGTTATATGGATAGTTTATTTCTATGTCTTATAAATGTTGTTTATTCATTATGTTTCCTTTTGATCTTGAAGTCATACTATAGTAGTGTCTTGAGATGGTATCTTATTGGTGGGGTAGTTTTGGAGTAATGTTATCTCGGTTTTTAAAGATGTGTTGGATGTTGTGATGTGGCCCATGATTGTTCTTGTTTGTATGATTTTCTGTTGATCAAACTATATATTATTTCTCATGGTTCACAAGCTATATCCACCACTTCAAAAAATTCCTTGACCCAAATTTTGAAATAGATTTATATTTGTGCTCAATTTATATTGCATTGATGTTATGATGATTATCTCGGTTATATCAGTTTTGTATGGTGGCGCTGGGTGTGTATCACCGTGTTCCATGTTCATTTCGATCCACATTATATGTAAGTTAGAATGTTGGTGTGTATCCCTCTGTCTCTGTTCAGTATTTTATTTTTTTGAGCTAGTGCATTTCATGAGATAATTTGATACATAGCACCTGATTGGGATGAAAAATATGTGTCAAACATCAGGGCTCCTAGCATAGGCCGTACAGTTTAACATTACATGTAGTTTGGAAATAGCTAGAGGTGTGGGGAGACCAACTAGCATCATGCATCCACTATTTTGTGTAAGGTACTATCAATTCCTATATTGTGGTTCATCATCAATGATAATTTCCGTATTTCACAATGAGCATGGTGGATTTACCCCTCAAAAAATATTTATAGTTCTGCCTCTGTGGATGTGGGTTTCTAATCAATGTCCTTATGTTGATCTCCTATGTAAATCAGGCGTGGATTTGGTATTACATATTCGTAGATAGATAGTTTTGGGTGGTTTATCAATTTTTATTATTGTTTTAGTGGTCTAACGATCTGATCCCTTTCCCTCCCAACCACGAGTAGTGGGCATGTTGATCACTTCTGAAAGTGTTAGCGCAGTTCGTGTTCCCTCCGTTCACAAGTGGGTGGTTTAAATGGCCATGTTATTACCCTATTAACATGTGTTTTAATTCTATCATAGAAAATATTTGGGGAACTTGTGCCAGTGAGGCTCAATTCTAGTTTATGTTGAATTCTTTTTTTCTCATTTCATGTTGGCCTCTATTGGTGGGTAGACCCACTATGGGTATAATAGATCTTTCCTTTATTGATTTCTCATATGGTAGTTGTGATTTAATGGCAGGAGTATTGTTCCCATGTCCCCCATGTCCCCCACTTCATTGTATTTCATGAGTGATCATTTATTTGGGTGATTTTTGGTTTGATTTGGAGAAGGATTATCAATCGGGTTCTTAGCTTGGTTGTGGAGTTGGGGGATTGACCTTTCTATTTATTTTCACAAAGTGTTTGTGATTTGGTGTTTTTATTAGGAAATATGATTAATATCAATTGAGGATGAATGATATTTCCTTGGATTGAGAGGATGAATCATTTTGATGTAGAATACTTTTGTATCATTGAAGTTGCTATAATGTGTTATGGATTTCTGTGGGTGGAATGCTTTAATGGTGGGGTGAATTGTCACCCAACCATTTTCTTCTTTTAATGTCTTGGTTTCCTTTCGGTTCATTGAAAATACCAAAACTTTTCTTTTGTGTTGGTTGTGATTAATTTTTAATTTTTAACTACCATATATTTCTAATCATCTTATATTGTTTGCCCAATTTCTTTTTTTGGCATTTTTGGAGAACGGGTTTTTACTCCATGATTTGGGCAAGCTGTGAGCTCATTTCCAAATTTAAAAACCAATAATTTTTCTTTTATAACTACTTTCTTTTATAAATTTTACACCAATTAATCTTCTTACATTTCCTGACCTCATGTATTAAAACAAAAAATATTTTTTTATATAGTAAGAATTCTTTATCATTGTGAAGTTGGGTTACTTATTTAGGTATTGGTCATTCCAGTGGGCCCATTTATTATTTTTTTAACAAAAATCTTTTATATCATAAATTTTTTTTCTTAAAATTAGGTGATTTCAGCTCACAGTATTTTTCAATCACCATATTCTCACCCCCATGATCCATTTACCGTATTTGGTGTTCATCTTAGACGTGGATTAATGAAAAACTCTACATGTTTCTCAACTCGTACATGTTTACTAAAGGTAATTTTTCTCATTCAAATATTATTAAAATCATACTCATTTTACCAAAAATATTCATTCCATGGTTTTTCCAGACCATAGGAGCCTCTCAATGGAGTTTGAAGTCGTCCCCTTTCCGATATGGTCACATATTTAAGGGAAGATAATGAGTTTTCTAGTTTCCAAGATGATATTCCTTCACATTTCTCTCCCCTCTTACTCCTACATTCATTATTTCATGCAATTATATTCAAATATAGTCATTATCGACCTAGGGTTCTATTATCCAATTATTTTTATGGGGATTTGGTGCATGTGGGTCAGGTCGTAATAGTTTTAGTGTTTACAAATCCTCGAATGGTGATATCAGATGTGAATTTCCATTTCGCCAGGGATTTGAGGTAGGATATCCCTTAAACATGCCTTTATCAAGTATTCTTCATCATTTTTTAATTGGGTTCATCTAATATATATATTTATTACAATTTTCATCATTTTTATAATATTATTGGTGCACAAAACGATTTTTAGCTTTATTTGGAGAAAGGTATTGTTGGTTAGCCATAAAATTTCACACTAAGTGTTTGCGTAAATGTTTTTTATATTTTGAAACTAGTTCGAGAAGTATATAAATTAATTTATGTTATTTTATACATTTTATATTATCTTTATTAAAATACAAAATGCAATTGGTTTTTTATTCATTTTCAATTCCCTAAAATAAATTGTTTTTTTAAAAGTGCATGTCACATGTTATGTAAGTTTGTTGGTTGTATTTAATGTGCTATGTGTTATTTTAAAATTAATTTTTTGGATTTATATATTAATTAGAAGAATTAAAAATGGTATTTTTTGGTCCTTCTATGTATTTCATAGTTGTATTAGGTTTCACAAACAATTTTTTTTGGTTTACAACATGTTTGGCCTAATTTGATGGAAAATGGCCCATTTCATATCCATAAGAAAATTGTTGTGTTATGAATATGTAACATAAGTTCATTAAGGGATTTATGAATTTTATTTTCTTCTATAAATTCTATTTATAAACCTCTTTAATAAAATAAAAAATCAAGGTTTTGTCTATTTTTTGTTATGAGAAAGGATTATTGGCCTGTTTTGAATGTTTTTCTTTTGTAAAAATGGTCTCCAGGTGTATTTCATATTCTATCTTTTGGGGGAATTTTATGGTCCATGAATTTAATTTATAAATTTGGTTTTGGGATTCCAAATTAGTTTTGATATGTTTTTTATATTTTAATCCATTAAAAGATCATTTTTGAATGCATTTTATGAGCAAGGCCTTGTTATACTGATCAAAAATTTTTTATGAATCATTTTAATGGTTTATTGATTCGTGAAAGAAATGTGAGGAATGTTTGGGGCATGTTTGTGTGTTTTTGTTTTTAATGAAATTTTTAGGTGAAAATTTTATTTGATACTATTTTTATCATGATTCATCACTAATTGTAATCTCATATATCTTTGTGAGAAGACATGTACTAGTATGCATGTGATCCAGTGTGTTTTGGCCTCTGTTTCATGTTGCAAGTATGATGATGAAAACAATAACTAAACTATGATGTTGTTGTTTTTGAGGGAAACTTATGTTATGGATATTCTCCCTACTAGTGGATCATGGGAATGAGGACATATATTTATTATGGTTACTTTAACCAAGAAAGAGGTAGCTGAGGCTCACAACCAACTAATGCCTAGGGATGTTACCATCACTTGTCCTCATTGGCTATTTTTTACTCACCATCGACATATGGTGTGATTGGTTTATTAAATAGGTAGTGTTTTTGATTTAATTACTTGTTTACATTATTTAACACATCCCTCTTGATAACTATTTCATTTCGATGTTTCTCCTCAATGAAAAATTGTTACTAGAATTCATGTTTATAAAACATGCACTATTTTGTCTGATAATTATTATAGAATGAAACCTCATTGGAAAAACATAAATTTATATATTTTATTTAAAAAATTATATTGATGTTTCTTTTATTTTATAGTATGTGCATTGGGAATAGAATATCAGGATATTCTCTTGTGTTTTAACACTCATGCATATAGTCTTCTTCTGTTTTTATCCCCTGTGTCGGTTTCAACATGAGTTCGGTCACCATGGGTGATATGTGATCATTATGTTAGAGTGTGACATGATAGGTCACATGGATTTCAATAGTTATCGGGTTTTTTCATTTGAGTTGTTGTGTTTGTTTTACTTTTAAATTCTGATACCAATATTGTTCGTTTCAATTTTTATGTAATTGTATTTTTGTTGGTACATTACATTCCTCTGTTTTTTTAATTGATTATATTTTGGGGAAATAGTTCACTTTTATACTATATTTATTCCCTCGGTGCCTATCTCCATCCAAATATGATCAAGAACGGCTTTCGGGACGTGTCACATGCTGGTCTGGGTGACTAGTTTAATGTCAACCCGGGGTTGTAGGTGACACACCTCACATATAAAATTCCACCACCTCTCACCCATTCTTCAAACATTAATACCAAATCAAAAAATAAAATACATACTAATAAAATTTCCTGAAATTTGTATCCTTATCCTAGAAACATGGTCATGATCATAAATCTTTCATAGGGAGGACATTGTGCAAATAAGCATAAGATCCCCAAAAAAGAGGTAATATTGATCAATGATCACCATTAGTTTACTTCTTACACATCCTATTTAAATTATTATAATCCCATGAATGTATAAAAACATTATTATAATCCATATACTATGATATTATTTTTTTCAAATATGCTAATGACCTATATCCCCCACTTATTATATCTATTGGGTTGTGAAATCGTCCTTAATGTTTACAGAACACTATAACCTCATTATTTGATGTCATTCCTAGAGAGGATGATTGTAGATGAACACACAAAATTCCAAACTCATAGAGGGAAAAAATATACATCAATTCCAATATCATGCATGGATGTGATCACTGGGATACAAACTTATATTTTGATACTTTTCCCAAATGATTTTATGGCTCATGATATTCATGTCAACCCAAATAAATATTACTAATATGGACAATCCATGATTTATTTTTCAACCGCTGATGTGTCCCATATTTAATCTGGTCTTCTCATTATTCCTTTGTGTAAATAACTTAATCAAATAAATTCATTGAAATTGTTAAGAACCTACTTTAAATCCATCGTCATCCAAGTTTATGAATTGGCCTCTTGAATTCCGCTAAAGTGGGGTTTCACTTTTCTTATAAGAAATATTATTACCTACTTTTGGTGAAACAATCATGGTTTTTTGGGGGTCGTTCCAGGAATGTGATTATATGAAATAAAGTCTTTGATCTCATATTCGAATCTTTAATAGTTCCAATCTTGATTATCTTTCATGTGATTTCATTATTATTCATTAAGAAATCTACTTTGCTTCTTATTTCTATGAATATTTTGAGTATTTGGAAATTGCTCATAGAGACATGGACTCTAGTAAGGCATTTTGTTGCTATAATTTTTGTGGAAATTAATGTATCTAAATACCAACCCTCTCAAATCTGGATCCATAATGATGATTCAGGATTATCTCAAGAGGTTTTTTAGAATGTATTTGAGATTACTATAATCTATACTATAGAAATGAAGTTCCTTCAAAACATTATGGTCGGAAGATTTCATGTTATGTGCCCTAGAGAAATTCTATGATTCAAAAAATAATGTTGAATCATGGATTATATAAGGATAATATTAGTAATATAATTAATTTTATCCCATACATATTTTCTAATAAAGAGAAATTTACTAATATAAATCAGTAGTTTATTTAAATAATCGTCATCCTTCTATGTTTTATGGTATTCAATGGTTTATTGATGTCATACATGATCCCATAATTTCTAGAACAATCCCTATTTTCATATAGGAGGCTGAAGAGAAACATTTGGATTCCAATGACTCAAGAGAAAAGGATCATGGGAACCTCTCAAATTCTAATAATTCATTTCAGGAGGATGGTGAACAGCTGAACCAAATTTCGGAAGCATATCTATAATCATGTTCTAGTAATTGGAAGACCCTGATGGTGGATGTGGAAGGACACACTACCCCAAATCCCATAAAAATTTGAAATTCATAGAATATATTAACATTGAAATAACAATATTCAGAAGAACCCTTCATTCATATATGATGTATTCTATGCATCTTAAACAACACGTGGAACCTATTTTAGTAACTTGTTTAGTGTATAATGAATATGATATGGTTAATGATCACATGTAATGACATTTCTACATGATTAAGGA
Source organism: Viscum album (assembly GCA_963277665.1). Lineage (NCBI taxonomy): Eukaryota > Viridiplantae > Streptophyta > Magnoliopsida > Santalales > Viscaceae > Viscum > Viscum album. Next base: position 9,478,832 of record OY728129.1, read on the forward strand.
TAAGATGATTGATGCGGTTCGTCCATGGATATTTTAACTTGATAAAATTTTATAGAAAAAATACATGTATTGGTAATTTTAAGGTTACAAAATTCATGAAATCATAAAATGTATGTCCATAAGGATATTTAACGAATATAAAAAGAATCCTGATTTCAACAGTAGGTATATAACAAGGGAATGACCTTTTTTAGTTTTATGGTTTCGTTGGAATGTGATTCTTGTTTTTTTGAGGCACTATATAGGTTTATTAACACTTGGGGTTGTTTTCAATTCTTATTTTAGTGGTTATATATATATCTAGGTGTTTAATGAAGAAATATTGAACCATTATGGTTTTAGTAATCTACATAATTGATTTTGGGTGTTTATTTTTGGTTATATTGATTCAACTTGAACAGTTTCTAATTTGAATATATCGATTTCGATTCTTGTTTTTTTAAGTGTTACTACCCCATATATGGGTGTTCCTTCAATTTATACATAATTTTATTCATGAAATATTAAAAATCATGATATTATATTAATAAATTCTTATAGATATTATTTATTTGTTCCTCATTCATCTTTTTTTAAAACTATACTCGCATGGATGGAAAATCATCCAACCCCTTCGAACAATGAAACTTGTGGACGTGGAATGCTCTACAAACTGAACCAGTCAAAGGTCACATGTTCTTAAGGCTACTTCCACTTATACCATATTTAATGATGGGGTTTATAAAAACTTGGTTGTTGTTGATTATGTTGGTCCTGATGTTTTCCTTCAACTCGATCAATGAAACTGCTAGTGATGGGAGGTCAGCTGTTATAGTTCTCTCTTGGGATTTTCATATCTAACATTTCTATGCTCTCATTTGGTGGAGTAATCACTATTTAGACATAATTATTTTGCTTCTTTACATTTATTTTTTTTATTATAACATACATCCTTTATATTGTATGCCCTTTACATCTCATGTCTGTATTTTTACTTTTGTCCTTAATAAATATCCTTCGGCATGAATTGGAAGACCAATTCATGTCTCGACATTTATAAAAAAAATTCTTTCATTCATATTTAAATGAACAAAAATAAATGTTGAGTATCTTGATAGATCTACAGTATATACACTTCTTTACTACCCCATGATAGATTAGAAACATTCTTTCTTGTATGCTGGACTGCCATATCATGAAGTGATGTGAGTCATCATTCAATAACACTTTAAATACAATTTGATAGGGACTATGTTAATAATTAAATATTATATAAATTTAATTATTAATATATTAATTAAATATTTATCAATTTATATTAATAATAAGTTTTATTTTATTATTTTCCTTTTCACTAAATGAAATATGATTGTATCATTCTTGTACGTGCAGACTACTGCCTTCATGAAATGATATGTCTCTCTTCCCATCACTACCCCAAATAGATGATACATATATGTATACATAATAATATAATATGAAATATATTATATTATTATCATTATTTAATGATAATATATTTCTTACCTCCATTCCATAATGATTATTGAAAAATGAAAATGTTACTCATGTGTATATATGACATACTATCTTCATTATCAGAAAACATTTCATTTTTTAACGTTATTCCTTTATTTGTTTCATAAGTAATATTTATATAAAGTTATTTAAATATAACATTATTATTATACTATAAATGATGTCACTATATAATATACACACATACCATATTTTTGTGATGAAATACACTTTTTAAAACAAGGAAATCAAAAGGGAAATCAGTAAATATAATGAATCATTATTAAAGAACTAGTGATCATATGTCTTGAAATATTCATATATGTAACACCCCGAATTTTTTTGAGAAAGATTATATTCAATTTTAATGATGTCTTATGTTATACTTAACATCAATGGAATCATTAACGCAACATTGACTTGGCTTGCATTACACGCAAGATCGACCTTCCTTGATTGCTTGCGTTGTACACAATACTAAGTTTCACTAAACACCAATATATTATTATCATGAACCACACATTATGGATATTATTGACCAAATTATGAATTTTATAACTTTATCATTCATCTGACACATATTCTAGAACAAGGTATTAGGACAAAATTAATTTTTCAGATAAAAGAAGTATTTTTAAAAAAATGCATTTTGTCACCTTTTAATGGTGCACCCATTATAAATATAATTTTTGACAAGTTTATAAGTCAAATTTTACAATGAAGATTTATTATTTTTAATCAGGATATAAAAATTTACATTGAATAATTTTTTGACATTATTCTGAAACCCTTTCTAATTTTATTAATATTAAAAATACGCTAAATTTAAATTAAAAACAACTTTTTTCATCGAGATAATTTATATGAATAAATTATAATATGAAAAGTGTTTAATTTATAAATATAATAAATTTTTACAATTTAATATAATTTATTTCATTATCATTAATTTTACATCGAATTCATAGGTAAAACATTTCAATCTTTTGCAATGTTTTAAATAACACCCCGTTTTTTCGACAACGGGATTAATTTTAAATTAATTACTACATATTATGTGCTTTGAATTTGGAAAAATGGATTCCAAATTTGGAATTATTTGGTAAAAATTATGTTAATGGGTTACCTTTATTTTTTTCCATTATGAATTGTAACTACGGTGAATTTTATTTACCATAATTAATGGTAAATCAGATAATAATGGGTAAAAATAATATTATAAAATAACACTAACACATGTCTTTATAAAATTGAATTATTATATTTCGTACTAAAATATACATGGGTTGAAATTTTATCTGTTGGAACCCACTTGGATGAGATTAAAACCTTTAATTTATTTTATTTAAAGGAATGTGAAATATGTCTCACTCAAACTTTAATAATAAAATTATTTTTAATATATGTTTAAACGAAATATAAATTAGATTATAATTAATAATATGAAATATAAAATGATTTTCATTATCATGGTTATTTAGTTTTTAATTTTATGAAATATATAATTACATTAATAGTTTATTCATTAATGATTCAGAAATTATTTATTTAGTGAAAAAACAATAATATAATTTTTATTAAAATAAAATACCCATACAAAGTCCCAAAAACTTGACCAAAACTAATTCGTAGAGTATATATACACCATAATCATTCAATTTCTGACTTGTGGACCATTTGGATATTTATAAAACTTATTATGACATTTATTTTATTTTATTTTAAATAATGTAAAAGTAGTCACCTTCATAATTTAATAATGATAACACATTCAAAGATGGATGTTTTAGATGATCAATTCGACAAAAAATATTATTATGAATGATATTAAATTTATAATAATTATAGTATTGTTTTAAATTTTTATGCAATAAATAAGTATATTAAATAATTATACAAAAAATTTGTAGTACTTATTTTATTAAAAAAATTATTAAATAAATTGTATTAAAAATATTAAAAATAAATAGTATATGAACTAATTAATGTGCTTCACGAATTGTATAGATAAATATGACATGTAATAAATCTATTAAATATTATTTTTTGAAAATATGTTTTCTATGGATTTTATTTAAATTCAAATAATTGAATATTTTTAAAATTTACACAATTGGTATTTTATAAATATAACATAATATTAATTTATTTAAAAATCACAAAATTTTGTAAAAATTACATATTTAAAATTATATGGTCTAAAATTTCATAATTTATCAAATTATGGACTATTAAAACTATATATTTAAGTATTTATAAGAATTTTAAATTTAGAATATTATTACCATAAATAAAATCAAATAGATTAAATAAGTATAAAAAATGATAAATTTTAAAATAAATTACAAAAATGTATATTTTTTAAATGGTTGATGAGATAAAAACCCTATCTCATATCATCTTTCAATTTGAATTGTTTTGGAGGTTTTTATTAGTTGTTTATTATTATTATAAATTAATATTTTTTAGTGTTTTTTAAAGTGCCCCTATCCTCTCCTATAAAAGGGCACATCATCCCTCTCCCCTTCACACCATTTAGAGCATTCAAACTTGGCCAAACCCTTCTCATTTCTATTATAAAATTTTATAGAGATATACTAGAGGTCGTGGAATTCCTCAAATACCAACCATAGTTCCCTAATATGATGTTTAGAAGAGGCACGTCGAAGAAGATGTAGTATCATTTACCGATTCTTTCAAAATTATTTCTTCTTCTACTTCCTCTATATGAGTTGTTATATTATTATGTAAAAACTCCAGTATCAATTTTATACTAATATTTTATTAAGAAAATGAAACAACCATTTTACATCTTCTACCCTTTATATATAAAATTAAATCACCATGTATGCGCATGTACGACCAACCGTCTCTACTCTATGGTGTAATATGTTTTTCCTAACCAACCTACATGGATGGAAATAGTAATTGAAGAAATAACAGTTTTCAATTATTATAACATGATGCTAATTAATATATATTATATCATCTAATAAAATTCAATTCAACAAATATAGGAATGATATCATCACATTTTCATATGTATGGATTACCATCTCCACGATGCTATGAGATTAATTCTCCATGTTAACAATATAATAATGATTATAAATTATATATATTTAATAATAATATGAAATAATAATACTACTGTATTTATTTATTTATATATGTATATATATTATCTACTTATTTCCATTCAAGTCAAAATGGATGAGAAAATAGTGATCATGCGTACGTACGGCCTACTGTCTCCATGAACGGTGTATTTTATTCCATTTATCAATAAATTATATATATTAATATATTGAATATATATGTTATATAAATAATTTATTACATACTAAATGTAATTAATCATGATCTATGTAATCATATTAAAAAAATACTACCTAAAACACATACGATAAATGAAACGTTTTTACCCAAAAACGCTGCTTTAACATGGAATTGACAAATGAACAAAAAATATAAATTCATAGAGAATCATATATTATATCATAAAACTTATTATGGTTCTGTTACAAGTTTATAAAATCTTTAAACCAAATATATAATAGTTTCGGACATGTATGAAATAAATTGGGCCTATGTTTAGTTACAATTATTCCAACCTCATTCTAATCTGAGATTGTTTATTCATACGTATGTACTAGGGTTATATTTTTAAACCATGTCCATGTTTCATTAAAATTTATTTTCTAAATTTTTTTAATATTATTTTCTATATGTTTAATGTCGTTTGTACCTCTTTTTTACTTTTACTATGTGTTATAGAATGAATCATTCTTTTGTTTCCCAAACGGGGTACCTTTTGACATTTTCAGCAAAGGTAAGAGGAGAATTTTTTGTAACTTATACGGTGTGAACAGTTTTTTATGATTTCATAATGCCTTATTAATATAAAGAATCATCTACAAGATATCATGATTATTTTCAACATGCACATCATTTTGAGAAAATAATATTATTTTAAAGAAGAAATGATATTTTCCTCATGAATTCATTTCATGTGTTTTATAAAAACAATTTTCCATATATGATGAAATTATTCAATATGGTTATATTTTAAGTATAATGTCTCTATTAATTTCCTTGTTTTATATGGATCTTGTTATGATGGGTTGATTTTAATGAAACCCATTTTACTCATTGGGTTATGCTGAATGATTTATGTTTATTTGGATAAACACAAATGATTGATTTCATTATGAGATGGGTGGGACCTATATATCCCTACAATGCATTGAGAAATGATTTATATATCATGAGATAGTCATGGATAGAATGGAAAGTGAATCTGGTTTAGTAATACATCGCTAGAACGGTAGGTAAACCCAGTTTAGTAATTGTTATTGTCCACTATGATTTTCGTGGAAGCAATTCCTTGGATACTATGTAAATCATATCATGTGCTTAATGGTTTTCAACAATTAAATGTTTTATTCTAATGATATTTTTTCATGATTAATGTTCCTTTATGATATATTCCTTACATACTTCCAAGATTTATTTTACAACTCATGATTTTGATGTTTTAAATTTATGTTCAGGTTTTTACGTTCAAATGCATATGGTTTGTTTTATTTTTTCCATGCTTACCCGTACTGAGAATATGAGCTCACCCTTTTTATGTTTTCTTTTCCCCTAGATATAAAGAAATATTTTAGGTAAAAAATAAAAATGGGATGTTATTTATGGGAGATGTGATAGATATTTCACCATGATTAGAAGATTATGTTGTGAGTTTCCAAAGACACTAAACTCTTACGGTCCATGGGTGTCTGTTTTTGTTATGTATTAAGTATTCCAAAAAAGTAATTTAATTTCCATGTATGTCAATCTTGGGTCCTGATAGTAGGTATCAGAGGAATTTTTTAGTTAACCTTTGGAAACTAGGATGGGAAAACTTTAGTTAGATCCATCAAGTTATTTATATTGTATGTCTAGGGATGTCTGTAAGGTTATGTATAAAGTATAGGTTACAATTATAAAATTATGATAATGATCATGAATAACCTGGGATAAAACATAAGATGGTAGAGTTCCAGAACTTGTTTTTTAAAAAATTACTTCTCTTATATTGTTTGAAAAATGAAGGAAAATGTGTTACTTGACATTAAAGAAATTGATGTTGAATTTGATGGTATATTCAATGATAATTTTACAAGACTAGAGAGGTATGCCTCTGGATTTATCATCCAACCTGAAAGTAAGTTGATCGATTCTTCAGTGGCTTAAAACAATGTCTTCAAATGGAATTATCTGTAAGAGACTTCTGTAGCAATGAAGAGATTTTACATTGTTCTTTCTAGGTAGAACATGATTTTAGTGTTACATATTCATTTTATTGTTTTGACAAGAAAAGAAAGATGGTGTTCAATGAAAAATGTCAACACTATGTTGAAAAGAAGACAAATGTTTCGTTATGATCAATTTGTTGAAAGAAGCATTTTAAATATTTTATTAATGGGACTAGAAAATGATTTATGTGTGGAATAAAAGGTCATCGAGCAGCTGAGTGTTGATGTAATGAGAAAAAGGTAGAAAATGATGTGAGAAGAGAAAATACTATAGAGAAAGCACCACCAAAACTTCAATGCTACCAATGCAAGGAAATGGGTCATAATGCAACCAATTCCCTAATCCAAGGGTTAATGATGATTGAAATCAACAACCTCTTAATTAAAAGGACAAAGGGATGTCACATGTGATCACTATGGGAGATGTTGAATATGAAAACAAAGTTGTGGAATGATTAATTGTTTACCTAATAGGATTCCATAATAGTGCTGTAGAATGTCATTTATAGTATCGTGGAATTTTAAAATATCTATGTATTGGTTTATTGTGGTTTTTAGAAATTTTTTGTTGTCTGTAACCATGAAAAGTGATTAAAATATTTTTGGAAAGTAGATAATATTTTTATAATGAATGGATAAATAGAAAATATTATCTTGGATATTTTTAATGATCTCATAAACGGTATACGGACAAATTTATATCATGGTTTGAGTATATAGAATTATATGTATTTTTTTATGTGGAAAGAGTTATCATTTTACAGTATTCATGTTTTCACTAAGTATTTATGGTAAAGCATGTTTAAATAATACATGATGAGGTATTCACATGTTTAAAATGTGACCAACAAGCTATATCTTATGACATATGGGGGATAAATGATGGTATTCACATTTTAGTTATATAACCTTTCTAGAAATCCTTTTCTTTATATTATGAGTTTAGACATAAGTATTTTGGATAATCCTAAATTTTTGAAAGGATTATGTTGGACATCAGATAGTATTGATTAAGGATAGAATTTTTTTTTGATATAGTATTTGGAATTTTATAATGTTGTAGTTTTAGAAAAAATACAAGTTGTAGAAAGGGAAATAACTCATCGTGTAGGACAAGGCTTCTAGAATCGAACCTACAACTAAAATGTGACGGGCCATTATTGCCTACCACTAGCCTACATGATGTCCCATGTTAGTAGAAATTAGTATTATTATATTATGTTATATTATAGATGAAGTATTAGTCCATTTTTTGAATCATATACGGTTAATATCACCAAAGATGGACTTATGTATATTTAATAATTTCTGCTAACATTTTTGTGATACAGACATATGGAATGACCTATCATAGTGTCTCATGATCTGCTAACACATCAAGAATGATAAATTAAACTTCATTTCATTATATTAGATATGAAGTGGAAATTGTTCGTGGAATGACCAACAATGATATTACATTGAAATCTAGTAACTATATCTCCTTATTAAAAAATTCATCAACTTTAGGGATATGATGTTGAAAACCAAAAACGTTGTCCTAGTACCCGCATATCAGAAATATCAGATAGTTCCTTATATCATCACAAATTTATGGATTTGTGATTGTGTGATTTTTCATAACCTTGTTCTCTTCCACTCTTCAATAGAACTTGATTTTTAGATTTTTCTTCCATATCCTTGTTTTCAGCTATGTTCTCCTATGTGGAAACTCGGTGATGAGTTAATTTGGGTAACTGTAATATTTCTTACTTTACATTATAAAATTATGTTTTAGTATTCCTTTTTATGACGTGGATTTCTATGAAACATATATTCATGTATTAAACAATTTATATCCCCAATGAATTTCGAGGGAGAAATTCATTTAAAGGAGGTTAGAATGTAACACCACAAAATTTTATGAGAAATATTTTTTTAAATTTTATTGATATCATATGGTATATGCAACACCAAAATAATCATTGAAGCAATAGTGAATTGGCTTGCGTTACATGCAAAAGCGACCTTCCTCGATGGCTTGTGATGTATGCAATATTGAGTTTCACTAAACAACAATATATTATTATCATGAACTAGCCCTTATGAATATTTTTATCCAAATTTTAAATTTTATAACATTATCATTCATCTCACACATATTCTGAACATGGTATTAGAACAAAATTTATTTTTTGGATAAAAGATGAATTTATCAAAAAAATGATGTTTTGTCACCTTTTGATGGAACACACATTTTAAATCTTATTTTTGACATGTTTATAAGTTCAATTTTACAATATAAAAATTTTCTATTGAATAAGGATATAAAAATTTATGTTGAAAAAATATTTCACATTATTATGATAAACATCATATTTTGATGTAGAGTAAAAATACAGTAAATTTTAAAGATAACCAAATTTTTTCATCGATATAATTTATATGGTTAAATTATAATATTTAATGGTTCTAAAGTATAAATAGAATATATTTTTACCATTTAATATAATATATTTTATTATCATTAATTTTCCATTGAATTCATAGGTAAATACATTTCAATCTTTTATAATGTTGTAAATAGAAACCCATTTTTTATGACTGTATTAATTTTAAATTAATTACTACATCTTATGTTTTTGGAATTTGAAAAAATGGATTCCATATTTGGAATCATTATGTCCAAATTATGATAATTGTATTCTTTTATTTTTTTCCATTATGAATAGTAACTACGTTAAATTTTATTTACACTAATTAAAGGATAATCCGGTAATTAAGGGTAAAAATAATAGTATAAAATCACACTAAAAATTGTCATAATATAATTAGATGATTATATTTCGTCCTATAATATACTTGGGTTGAAATGATATTTATTGGAACCAACTTGGGTGAGATTAAAACCTTCAATTTTTTTTATTTAATGGAAAGTGAAATATGTCTCACTCAAAAATTAATAATTTAATTATTTTTAATATAAGGATAAAAAGAATATAAATTCAATTCTAAATACTCATTTGAAATCTAAAATGTTTTTCTTTATCATATAAATTTATTTTTAAATTTTATGAAATATATATTTACCTTAATAGGTTATACATTAATGATGCATAAATTATTTATTTAGTAAAAAATCAATAATATAATTTTTATTAAAATTATCATACCCGTACAAAGACACAAAAACTAGACCAAAACATATTTTTAATGTATATATACACCATAATCATCCATGTTTAAACTTTTGGACCATTTGGAGCTTTAAAAAATATATCATGACATTTATATTATTTTATTTTAAATGATGTCAAAGTTGTCACCTTCATAATTTAATAATGATAACATATTAAAAAAAGGTTTTTTAGAAAATAAATTCAACTGAAAGTATTTTTATAAATAATATAATATTTATATTGATTATAGTATTTTATTTTTAATTTTTATTCCAAAAATATGTACATTGAATAATTATACAAATGTGTTGTAGTAATTATTTTATAAAGACAAATATCAAATAAATGGTTTTAAAATTATTAAAATAAATATTATATGAACTAATTATTGTTCTCAACGAATTTTAAAGATATTAATGTCACATTTGGAATCATTTAAATATTTTTTATCGAACATATCATTTGTGTGGATTTTATTTTAATTCAAATAATTTAATATTGTGAAAATTGACACTATTGGTATTTTATAAAAATAACATATTATAAAATTGTATAAAAATACCTAAAATATTTAAAAATATCAAATTGAAAATAATATCGCATAAAATTTCATAATGTATCTAATTATAGACATTTAACAATACATAATTAATTATTTATCAGAATTTGTAATTTAAAATATTATTGCCACAAATAAAATCAAATTGATTAAAAAATGATCAATCAGAATGATAAGGTTTAAAATAAATTTCAAACATGTATAAATTTTATTAGATGAAGATATTACCACCATATATCATCTCTTACTCGATGTTGAGTCAATTTGGAGGTTTTTATGTGGGGCTTTAATTTACTATAAATTAATATTTTTGAGAGTTTCTTAAAGTGCCCATGTCCTCTCTTATAAAAGGGAACATCCTCCCTCTCCTCTTCACACCATTTTGAGCTTTCTAACATAGTCAAAACCTGCCCATTCCTCATAGAAACTTTCCTAGAGATATAATATATCTCATGTAATTCTTCAAATACCAACCATTTTTTCCTATGTGGAGGTTCAGAAGAGGCACGCTGAAGAAGAGGTAATTTCTTTTTGTGATTCTTTCAAACATATTTCTTCATCTACATCCTCTATATGAGTTGTTTGATAATTAGATAATAAATTATAATCAATTATATACTAATATGTTATTATGGATATGAAAAAACCATATCCCATATTCTTTCCATCCTATGAAAAATGAAATCACCACACATGCATACGTACGACATACCGTCTCCACGCCGTGGTGTGATCTATTTTATCATAAACAACCTAATTGGATGGGTATAATAAAGGAAGAAATAAATATATACAATTATTATAAAATGATACTAATTATGAAATATTATATCATCCACTATAATTAGATTCAATAAATATGGGAATGATATCATCACTCGTGCGTACGTACGGATTACCGTCTCCATGACGTGATGCGATTCATTCTCCATGTAAAGCATTCCAAAATTATTATAATGTATATAAAATGAATAATAATATGACATAATAATAATACTAGATTTATATGTATATATATATATATATATCATCTACTTACTTCCATTCATGTCAATAAGGGAAGGAAAATAGTGTTCAGGCATACGTATGACCTACTGTCTCCATTAACGGTGTATTCCATTCCATTTATTGATCAATTAAATATATTAATATATTGAATATATATGATATATAAATAATTTTTTACATTCTGTAATAATTAATCATGACCTATTTAATAATATTAAAAAATTACAAGTCAAATCACATACGATGAATGATAAGATTTTACCCAAAACGCTGCTTTAACATGGAATAAACAAATGAAAGGGAAATATAAAGTCATAGTAAATCATATATGATGTCATAAATATTATTATGATTCTGTTACTAGATTATAATATTTTTAAAACCACTATAAAAGATTTTCAGATACGTATGGAAGATATTGGACCTAACGTAAGGGAAAATTATTCTGATCTCGTTCTTATACGTGATTATTTATTCATAATTACTTAATTGGGTTATATTTATCAACCATGTCCATGTTTTATAAAAAAATCATAATGTTTTTAATAATATTCCCTGTATGTTTTATGTTTTTTTACCTCTTCTTGAGATTTATTATGTGGTATGGTAGGAATAATTCTTTTATTTGCCATACAAGGTACATTTTGACTTCTCTAGAAAAAGTATGAGGAGAAATATTTTTATCTTATACAGTGTAAACAGATTTTTACAATTTTATAATGCCTTCATTACAAAAAGCATCCTATACACAATTTCATGATTATTTTCAACTTGCACATCATTTTGAGAAATCAAAATGATTTGAAATAAGAAAGGATATTTTCCTCATGAATACATTTCAAGTGTTTTATCAAAACTATTTCCCATCTATGATGAAATTCTTTAATATGGTTATGTATAAATTATAATGTCTCTAATATTTACATGGATTTATAGGGATTATGATATGATGGATGATATTTATGAAATTAATTTTATTAATTGGGTTATGATGATTGATTTATGTTTATTTTGTGTCACACAAAATAATGATTTCTTTAAGATATGGGTGGGACACATATCTCCCTCCAATGCATTGGGTGAAGATTTATATCTAATGAGATAGAAATGGATGTAATGAAAAGTAAATCTGGTTCAGTAATACGTTGATGGAATGACAGCTAAACCTGGTTCAGTAATGGGCTTTGTCCACTATGATAGTCTTGGCACCAATGCCTTGCTACTATGGAAATCATATCATGTGCTTAATTGTTTTCCATAATTACATGTTTTATTCCCAAGATATTTTATCATGAAGGATGCTATTTTATGATATATTCCTTATATACTTCCATTATATTTTTCACGACTCATGATTTTGATGTTTAATGTATATGTTCATGATTTTAGGTTCAAATGTATATTTTTTGTTTTATTTTATCCAGGCTTTCCATTACTGAGAATTTTAGCTCACCCTTTTTGTGATCTATTTTACCCAGGATATAATGAAATGTGTTAGTTAACAAAAAAATAGGAAGATATTTTATGGGAGATGATTAAGACCATTCACCATGATTATAATATCATGTTCTGAGTTTCCAAATACACTAAACTATTACGGCCCTTGGGTGACTATTTTTGATAAGTATTAAGTATTCCACAGATGTAATGTATTGACCATGTACGTCTATCTTTCTTCTATATAATATATGAGATTATAAATATTAATATTTTGTTTAAATAAGTAAATATCTAGTTTGAATCACCAATAATTGATGTTAAAGAACATTCAACCAAAAAAAGTTATAATGAAAGGATTTTTTCTCCATTAAATTACATTGAAAAATACTTTATTATTCATAACCTATTATATTTTATATGGTGTATATCCTACCCCTATGATATGTAATATCATGAATAACCCTCTATTGAGAACTTTTTTAGTTTCAATTTGAATTATATCATCTCATGTGATTTTAAATAAATAGTACCAATTTCTAAATAATTTTATAAGACAATTTTGTTTCATTCAGTTATATTACTTCTTCATTGAAATTCATATAACATGATTTTGTGTATTATAGATTTCGGATATAGATTTTCAATTTTCAAATTTTTAATATGTATTTATATCAGATACACATATTTTTTTAATTGATTAATTCTCACTTCGATGTTATGATCAATTTTATAGTTCAAATCACAATCCCATCTTAATCGATATATTTTATTATTGATTTTCCATTAAAGGAAATTATGTGTTAACTGTGAAATAATGTAATTAATTTTATTATACACTATTTAAAAATGTTATTTTTGAATTCATTGTATAATTTTGCACATTTTTTATATAATATGATAAGATTTATTTAATAAAACCCATCATTATATCACACTTCGGTCGGAAATATGCTTTTCTCCATAACCATTATTTCTAAAATAATTTTAAATTTTTTATCATTTTATAATTTTTTATGAAAGAACATTTTAGAAATTTTTACTATTTTCATATTTTTTTGAATTTATTGATATATAGATTATAGAAAAATAAATATTTTATTAATTTACTAATGATGTGAAAGGAATTTTGTTATCCATATTCGAATTGAGAACATTTATAACCATTTTACAGTGTAAAAATTGTCAATTTAATAATTTACCCCATGTACAAAATTACCTACCAACATGATTTTCATGTAAATGAATCATACATATCATGTGTATGATAACAATTTAAAATAATTTTTTTCAAATGTTATTTTCGATGTAAATTATTTTTAAAAAATAAAAATGAAAAGGATATTTATTAAAGAATTTTTTGGGATATTTTTTCATTTAATTTATTATAATAAATGAAAGAAATAATATATTTTAAATACTATTTAAAGGGGATATGTTTTATTTATTCTATACATATTATTCAATTGGATGGTATATGCTCATTTTGAGTGACGAATATATTGACATTAACATCATTAATTTATTTATTCTAGTTAATAAACTTCTATTTAAATGTATTATTTAATATAATCGTTGGAAATAATTTTCTTCTGAATATTAATATAATTTAAAGATATATGTTAATAAATTAAATGTTATATAATTTTTACATATGTTTTTCTATATTGAATTTCATTTTTTTATTCAGTGAAATTTTGATAATTCGTATTAGTTACTCTATCCAGATACATTATGATGATTCACATTATTTATGATCTCAATCGACAATTAAATTTTTGATAAATTCTTAGGACATGGATCAAACTACTATTAGTCGATTATAGATATCCACTTGATTCATCGATATTATCATTGGATGGATTTGTATGTTAGAACTAATTTAGTGTTCTTCTACCTGTTATTCTTTAAACCATATTTTGAATAGAGAATATTTTAAAATATATCATGTGACAGAAAATCATGGAGTTCAATATTTATTAAATTCTTTCGATTTGAGTTTTTTTCTTTTATTATATATTTTATTTTTTTAATGATCTTATCTACTTATGAGTGTTATTCTTGATATTAATTTAATCTAAAAAATTTGTTATTTACCATGATATATTTCTTATTCCATATTTATTCATGATTTCTTGTTAATTATGTAAAAGGAATCTTCAGTTATTTACATATACTCATTTAATTTTATCCATGAGATGTTCATTATGGTGTTATATCTAGATGCACTTCCTTCTTGGTTTATTGATTATATGGCATGTGTGTTTAGTTATTTACATTTACATATTGATTAGGCTTATTAATTATTGGTATATTATGATGTACATATACTATATTGAACATTTGAGATCACCATGATTTCCTTTCTTAGGAATCCATGGTGTTTTCTTTGAATTATTTTCCACAATATTTGTGTGGGAATAAATTTATTATAAAAAATAATTATGTTCTATTTTTTCAAATATAATTTATTACTCAATTTTGTAACTTGTATACCACGAATTCTAAACATTATAGTATTTAATGATTTGATTGAAAGAATCATAATGTAATGTATTAACTTAGTATATATTCTCCATGATACCAGGGTTGGGGTCACTACATGCAATATTATATTTGATAAAATATTTTTATACTAATTTCCGATAATGACAATATTTTTAAATGATTTAATAAATATCTATGATCCAAGATGTCCCTTATGGAATTTTTTAATCTACATTTTAGTTTATATTCCTTATTTTGGTTAAATAATTGTATCACATGGTTAACGAGAAAGATTGAAGGTGTTACAAGAGTGTAGGATAAAAAAAGTGAGTAAAAATTGAGTTTCTTAAAATGATTCATGGTTTGTGAATAGTTAGTAGAAACTGTGAATATAATCCATGTTAACTTTGTAGTCTTAGAATGTGGATTCCACAATGTTATCATATAGTTAGTCAGACTGTGTGGACATCCGAGGTAACCATGCGACAGGGGTTATATTCGAACAGCATCATCTGAACGGATTGTGCATGGCTTGTCAAATCTTACGTGTAAACCGTGCGTCCATGTAACATTGAGAGCATTGAAAAATCAAATATAGGATTTTATGTTCCAACTCATAATTTCTCACCCTTATTCCTCATCCAACCCTAGTGATGAGCCAAACATCAATGATCTTCCATGAAGTGATTCTCCATCAATCCAAGGAATTTTGGAGTGTTGTTAGTTAAAAATTGATGATCTGGGTATGTATAATATACACATTGCTTCTTTGGTTGTGATAGGCTTCCCACACATCCTCCATATCCTTTAGAAGCTCTTTAATCTATTATTTCTATTATTTTTTAGGTTGAGGCTTCAATGGGTGTTAAATCATGATATAAGGCCTCGTTTATGTCTACGTCCACAAACAAAATCATGTTATGGGGTCCAGAAGTTTTATCCCATAGTTTATTCATAGATTTCAGTAGGTAGGGTCTCAATCATGTTACCTTTTGGGTTATTTCATGATTCTATAAAAAATATGTTGTTTTTTCAGTTTCTAAATGATTAATGAATCCTCAATTGATCACCATTGGATGAAAATTGGATGAGTTGACCATGTTATGGGAAACCATGGGGTGTGAAGACCCTCTTGATTGGGCTATGAAAATGATAGGGGTTAAATTGACTCCTAATGATGTAATGACTTTGTGGCTAGGTTAATTGGATTATGTAATGAGTTATAATGGATGGTTAGATGTTGTGTCTATTGTGGTTTTAGGCTAAGGAAATGTTTCTTTGACATTAAAATTGGTTATATGGGATTAATAGGAATTTGAAAAAGAATTATGTTTACACATGAACATGCTTTGGGACATATGCATGATAGATGTGAAATGTGGGAATAAGGGTTATGTGATATAAATTATAAACATGTTACTAGATTGAGTGATAATGTATATTTCTCATTTATTTCTATTTTTTTTTATATTGCATTTGATAATAATTGTTCATTATATTGATGTTTTTTATTTTGGAGAATGATAAATAAGCATGAGAAAATGTCTTTATAGATTGGGGTATAAACATATTGTACTACACCCATAGGTAGAGTTGGAGTGAGGTTCTAACTCCACCCTAAAATGCACATGTAAGGGAAGGGGTGGATGTTTTATTCCCTTAACAGTTTAATTCCTCATAAACTAAGGCTTTGAGGTAATGATTATGAGGTTTCATCATGTGATGCATAGTGGGAAAATAATTGCTTCATTTTATCATATGATTGAGAATATTGAAATTCCCAAATCCATTGAACACATTAAAAAGGTATATTAAACCAATGGATGCCTAAGTAGTGAAGTTGGATTCAATGGTAGTATGATTTTAATAGAAAATAGTTTATAATAAATCATTGAAAATTTTACCTCATCTAGCCATTATTTATCAAATTCATTCAATATCTTCTTTTACTATTTATTTGGTAGACACTGTTGGTTGTGGACTACTAAGTTATACTGACACACTGATCAGGCCACCGTTGGGTACCCAATAAGATTTAATTATTTAACATCATAGAATGAGAATGAGACCAATGCTTGAGAAGTGATTCAGGTTTGGTATGTGCATGAATGAGTTATGTGACTTTGATCCTAGACAATTTTGGGGATTCCATAGTTTTTCTCCATTTTTTAATTTTTTTTTCATGTTTCAATATCCATACATGACAATTTTACTTCATGGATAGGATTTTTACTGGGTTTGGTGGTAAAATTTAATGCATATTATTGTTTTCTTCTATATTTTAGATGTTATTTAAATTGTTATTTGTTGTGGATTACACTAGTAAAGAGGCTATAGTCTCACCATATATCCTATCAGACCATCACTGTTAGTATGTATCCTATGGAATATATGGAAGAACGCATTAGGTCATGTGGTGACTAGGTCAGGGGAAATAGTTCAGTGTCTTCTGGGATGGGGACGTTACCAAACATAAGAATTTATATACATACGTCATAAAGAGGTATATTATTCAATAACATATTTTTTTACTCATATTGTGTATTAGAGTGTAAATGATGTGGTCTTATTGACTCCACATATAATGTACTATAATTAATTTGATTACTAATAAATAATGTTTATTAAAAAAATAATATTATAAAAAAACAATATTGATGATTGGTAATATGAACATCAATACAAAGGGTCTTGCAGCACATCCATGAGATGTTCTAGACTATAAACTATTGAGTCTAGGTGAGAGATATGATTCAATTCTCATATTTGAATTGGGATAAAACAACCTTGAATATATCTATGACTCATTTGGTATTCCATTCATAATACCTTCTATATATATATATATTCTAATTTTCGAAGAATCATATAAGAAATGTATGTTGTGGTGATTCACCCGAGTGTCTGTTGGGAAGACTTTCTGGAGAGTGTTGCTTAGGACGCGTGACGTTGCAACAAAGCAGAAAACCCAAGGGGAAGTAATCGTGGGGTACCATTGATATTTTTAATTATATTATATACTATTTTACGCATTACTTGGTGAGAGTTTCCATGGTGATTCTGTGAAAATAGTATACCTGTTTAGGTGACAAGTTAGTTTCACTTATAGTTCCATATGCTTTATCATGCTTTATTTACATTTCCATGAGAGGCTTTTGGGATGATCCAATTGAGTATATTGTTATAAATACAATATGTATATGTAATTGTTTTCCAGTTCCGATAGAGCAGGTTTGAGATCAAAATGGTTTCTATAAGCGTGGGGTTGCAGTAGCTTTTTAGACATGTGGTTGCTGTTGTTTATACTTTCTTTTGGGTATTTTCAGTTTTTCAATTTTCAGTTGCAGTAGTTTGCATGACATTACATATTTGTACTTGATATTTCATTTATATTTTAGTTTGAGTTGGTGTTTTTTGGTGTCTATATTATCTTTAACTTCATTATGTGTTATCTTAGAGGATAATGCCTCCCATTTCTGTGTTTACTAAACCCTTGGTTCTAGTTTCCAACCCGGGGCCAATTGGAAGAGGGACTCGAGGGTCATTATCTCCATTCTCAAATTTCCAGCCAAAGAGTGGTGCACATTGTGGGGAAGGGGTCATTAAATTCCCACTTATTTTTATTTTTATATAATTAATAATAATTTGTAGATTTTTTGGATGAATGATGAATTTAACCACTCATGATCCATGTGGGATTCATTGAGCATGATTAGACGGGTAATAGGGCCACCCATATGATGTTTCCTCAAACATAAAATGGTATATTTTAATGATAAAATTGAATATTTTTGTGATTATGTTGATTCTATTAAAAATAAGATGACATGTATATTGAATTGTAAACATATTTTAAAGATAGATTTTTATATGGATTCATGGAATAAGGTGTTGATTGGAATAATGTAAATGAGTTAAATTAATGAAATTTAATGTGTAAAATGACTTATGGATTTTCATGAAAAAAGGCAAACTAGTAAATTCATGAGTATTATTTATATATCAGAAAATATATAATTTATGAATGATTTGTATTTTGATTGAGTATGGTATGTGAAGCTAAATATGAATTAAATCGTTAATGAAGTATGAGGATATGTTACGATTGATTTTTGGGTTCTTAATTGAGGTTCTACAAATTTCGTTCCAGAAAGATTAAGGATCTAAACCCCACACAAATTATATTTGATTTTGTGTGTAATAGGGGGCTCTATGCCTCTAATAGTTGCATTGGATGACACTCTCTAGACTGAGGCTCAATGGTATGTGTGATTTAATTGATTATATGACAGTTTCCAAAATGAGTTAGGGAACCTGAATTATCCTCATTCTGAAACATAATTGACCAACATAGGATATAGGGTAGTTGATGAATGTTTTTATCCAATGGAAAAGATAATAAAAATGTTTTTAGAAATCTATTTTTGAATTTGGCACATAGTTTATTGTTGGTTTATATTGTCTTTCATTTTATAAATACATACACCATCTGTTAGGCAATATATTTCGTTGAATCCATTAGTGGTGGCCTATATAGTTTTACTCATGCCTTGCTTGTTCATTTATTTTTTACTCAATAATATTTCCTTATTTCAGATCATTACAAGGAAAAATTCAATATTCTTGAGGGTTGATTGTCAATGGGATATCCTTGGAGGATAGTACCAAAAATTTTGTGGGGAGAAATTTTGGGGCTTTTCGTTCTTTCTTTATTTTGTTTATCATGTACACATGGAAGATTATGACAAAACATGGAATATATCCTCTTTGGTTATGGTATTGCTTTATGTTGTGAGAAATGGTTGGTAATGCATGTTTATTGTTATATTTTATTCATTTTATTTTATTTATTGTTGTTATATATTATGCAATACTATGATAATGAATTTATTGTCCCCCCTGACACAAAATAGATTATCTCTAATATTCGTAAGCCTCCTACATAAACTGAAGCATCTTCAGGTTAGGAAAAGACTATGATCATGGAACCAGTTTTAGTTTCCCTCAATTTGTGGACATTACACTATCTTTTTTGAACCAAGATATGTTATAAATAATAATTTTTGAACAAGGAATATATAACCTTAATTTTAAACATTATAATACGATTATGAAAATGTTGTTTTAAAATTTCGTGCATAATGGTTTTATATAATAAAAATATATTGATAAAATGTGAATATTTTTTAATCAAATTCAGTATATTTTTAAAAAAATATTATATTATATAAAATGATTATATTGAGTTTTTTGAATGAATAAAGGTAATATTTTTACTTTTATATAAAATATATATAATAATACATACATCATTTCTAATATCTAAATTTCAAAATGATCTTTCTATTTTTTAATTTTTTAGATGATAATTTTTTAGAAGAATAAAAGGGAAATAATTTTTATATAGGATTGTTTTTTAAAATTATTTTAAATAGTTGAATTTTGTTTTTAAATTGTTTGAAATGTAAAATTAGAATTATATTATTTTATTAAATATTTTATTAAATTGTATTGAATTAGTTATTTAATTTCTACATAAAAACATTTTAATCATTAAAAACAAAACATTTTCATTATGTGTGGAGTTTTAATATTAAAATAAAATTTTCAAACGATGAGAATGTAATTTGTTAAAATGGATAACATATTTTTAGTCATTAAAATTAATACTATATAATTAGTAAATGTCAAAAATTTGAAGTAATTAATTGTAAAAATATTATAAAACAATTGTGGATGTTAATGTTATATCATGTTTACTGGGGGATAATCTAACTGGATAAATGATAATAATAATAATAACAAATATAAAATTGTAAACAATAAATTTAATCGACATATTAACATAATAAAACCATTATTTTTTTATAGGGTCATATTTTGGTGACTTTTTTAAATTCAAAATGTGGCTTCCCTTTATTTGTTTTCAAAATAAAATGTCTATCATCTCACCCACTTCTTCAAGTACACAACCAATTATCTTTACATCACACATGAAAAACATATTTTTTTTTCCAAAATTCCCTACATGAATTGATTTTTTATTTCCATCCCTATATAATATTATTCGTTTTTCTATTAGTATACCCTCTAATAAAGTACTTATGAATAAATATAATGGTTTTTCTTTATGGATAAGAAGAACAATTAAACATATGTTATTTATTGGGTTATTCTTAAACATCCATATAATATTATAAAAATATAATTTTTTAATAAAAATGTCACATCAGATACGAATAATATATTCTTATGCTAATTTCATGTCTAATAAATGTTACTTAGTCTATCAAATTTGGAAGAAAACTGACGATTGTGTATTCAACAAACTACAAATTCACAAATCAATGTTATTAATTATCAATAATTACCTATCAATGTTGTATATAATGATGGATTTAATAATTTATTATGATATTTAAGAATAGTTTATAATAATATATTTATTATATCACATCCACCTTCATACATTTCATCCCATGTGGTTTTTGATAATGTCATATATATGAGTGAAGGAATACGTCTTTTCGATGCAATGTGATTCATTTTTTACGTAATATTTACATAGATGAAAATTATGGCCAATTTAATGAATATATGGTATCTATATTGAGTATTATTATTTTTATTTAATATTTGAGTTACCCTTTTTTCATTTCAGTCACAGTGAAAATGGAAACCACATTCATCCTGTGGAAAATAGTAATATATTATTGAAGGATGTATTAATATTATATCTATAAGGTAAATAGATTACTAGAAAATCATATAATTTATAAATATAATATATTTAAATAAATATTAAAATTATATATATGATTGAATCATGATCATAATGAAAGAAAGGTAGATACGAAACCAAAACATAAAAAAAATGATGAAGATATTACATAAAACATCATTTGAACAAGGGATTGATTATAAATAGATAATAAAAGTGGATATCTATATCATATATGGTATAATAATAATTATTATGGATATATCATACAATTATAATTAAAAATAATTTATTATATTGTTTTTTCAAACTTGTATGAAGGAAATCAAGACGTACGGTAAGGGTGTAGTGTGTATATTTTTTCATTGGGACATATGTTGTGTTTTGAACCTATATTCTTATATGGGGATTATATAAAATCCATTCGATATATAATATCATGAATTTATTTATTATTTTTAATATATTCGTTTCATATAATATTAATTTTTCATGGGGATTATAATTTAAGAGATAAAAAAGTGGTTAATTATTCATTTAACAATTTTATTTTTTTTATGATTTTATTGATCTTGTTTATATTTATGAAATATAATTACCAATCCCTCAAGAAATTCATAAATTTTAACTTCGGAATTTTATTTCTTGAATATATACATTTTCATTAATTTTTACAATATTTATGTACTTTATAGATAAAAATATGGTTGTATTAAAAAAATTGACATCATTTACCTCTTCAGTTGAGAACCATATTACATTAATATCCATTAATCTATAATTTTTCAATAATAATATTTTTACTAAATTAAAGAGGATATTTAAAATAGACTTTTCCCTTGGTTAACTTTATAAAAACAATTAAAATGAATCTTATTAGCGTTTTTTGAAAGATGTAAATTTGAATTTTACCAAAAATGTGAAATGAATAATTATTTATAAATGTTTAATACATTAAAAGAATTTTCCACCATCATGATTGGTAAATAATTAAATATTCCATTATATTTTTATAAATTTAATTTTCAAATAAATGGATTCTGAAAATGTCCTATAGATTTTTAATTTTGAAATGTTACTTTTAAAAGTCAATGGCCATTTTCCTCATGAAATGATTAAATGTTTTTGAAATTCTTTTATTTTCATGTGTTATAAAATGATAAATATTTTATGATTGGGTTCCACATGTATGTACAATTTTTATTATGTGAATGGTGGGATCTATATATTCAAGTAATGAATTTTGAAATTATTTATATATAATCGGATAAATTGGACAATATTTGGTAGTGAATCTAGTTTATGAATGTATCCTTTCCATAAAGATATTATTTCAAGCCATACATAACTAAAATGTTATTTTAAAGAGAAACCCCATTTAGCTATGACTGTTTTGGAAAATATCATTGAATACTATGGAAATTATTTTCAATGATTTTATGTATTCTGAATATCTATGTATTAGTCTATTTTTATTTTATCATTCCTCATGTTAATCTGATTTATTATTATTCTTATATTATGAAGTTCATTTATTTATTCCATTAACAAATTTTATGATCCATGATATGAGAGAAATTGTATTCAAATGTTATATTCATATTCTCAAACCCTTATTCTCTTGACATGTTGATATATACCCAATATAAAATTATTGAGAATCTAAATTATTATTTTTTTCATTTCTCTAATTATGATGAAGGGTATTAAGATTGAAATGTCTATTATGTGGAATAGTTATTAATTATATAGTGGGGGAAGACATTTCTCAATTATGGATTAGTTATTTATGTTTCCATATTTCTAATGGAACTTGTCTTAAATTAATTAGTAATGGATTATTATACTATGAAATTAATATTGAGAAATTATGATAATATATATATATATATGATATGTTAGTCTTTATATAGTTGGTATCAGAGAGAGGTTTATCCAATCCATTGGAAAGCAGGATTATAAAATTTATGTGATAAACATTTGAATAATATAAAGAATATTGGAACACCCTTTCTCGTGGTATGTGTTATATTATGTCTTTCTTAGAAATGAATACATATTTGTATACAAAAATATTACATGATTTTGGGAAAAATAATTTTTATGGTAAAAAATCTAAAAAGGATTCATTAGTCATGACATGATCATTACTTAGTATAAGATAATGGGACATAATATTCAGATGACATTACACCCATGGGAAATATAATATAGTTATTTAACATTATCAATATGTTCCATCATGAAGGATTTGTATAACAGCAAGTAATGATCTAGTATTATCCTATTTCTTCATAGAATAAAAATAAGGTGTCATGATTTACATATCTTATGAGTTATTTTTCATTAATATGTGGTTCTCTATTGTGACTATTGTTGAATACGTTGCTTTTTATCAAAATATACAATTAAAAAGAATCATATGAAGGTTTATTTCAATGGATAAAGAAATTATTTTCCTCTTGTAAAACTATATATTATCTTAAATATAATTGAAAATAACATTTATATAATCCTACCATATTACCATGATATGAATCATGTTGAAATTCTCTATGATAAAGGGAGATATCAACATTCAATTGAGTTCTTCATGATGTAGCATTCATCTTTTTTTATTGGTTCTACCATGAAACTAGTTTTTGAGTAATTGGATGGTATAGTTGAAAATATATTTTCCAATATATAGTATTTGAAGTGGAAGAAAATAATTTTTGAAATATTTCATATGGAAGTAGAAGAGGAACAAATGTGTTTTTTAATCAAGAGTGTTATTCAAAAAGATAAAATTGACTCCATATAATATTATTATATAACAAAACTTTCATTCAAAAAGTAATCTCCTCTTCATAGTATCTTGAAAAAATGATGGAATTACATTATTTAATGAGGAAAGTCGAATGATCTTTTGGTTCCAATGATTATTATTTTACACGTATTTTTAGGTACACAATGAGTAAAATCATTAAAACAAATATTTGTTTTGATAGATTCTTCTATGGAATAAAACAATGTCCCCAAAGAGAATTTTCCATAATGAACATTAATACATGTGAGTAAACTATTTTTTTTGGAGTTCAAGGTTTAAATGAATATTGTTGTTTATAATCAATTACTTGATTTTTTATGAAAAATTATATGTAATTACAATTAATCTATTAATATCATGGAAAAACGTATGATGAAATTTCATTCATAATCAAGGTGTGGAATAAAAAAAGGAGGAAATTTTCTTTATAGGACATGTAAATGATTTATGTTTGAATGGAATGGTAATTGAGCCACTAAATAATGAAATTATTGGAATAAGTTAATTAATGATAAAAATCCTGAGATATATCAATTAAACGAACAAAAAATACTTCATTCTATCAGACATAAGTTGTATGTGAAATATTCTAATAAGTTTCCAAATATGAATTTTAATTGTGATTATCAAAATTATCATCCAATTAAGATGAGGGACGATGGAAAATCATCAGTGATCACTTTTTCAAATGAGGGGTGTGATGATAAATTGGTAAAATGTACACTTACCTTCCAATATATAATGTCTAATGTATTATTTGATTATAGATATAAAAAACATTATATATATGAAAAAATTATATTTGGGTATCAAATTTTCACATCAATAATTAAATATTGAATTATCAGTGATACCCTATAATGATACATTGATAGAATCATATGTTTATGAATCCATTATGTCAAATACTTTCATGAACATGCTTCAAGATGACCTCCGTATTATCCCACTATGTGAATTTATTGTTGTCTTATTAATGGATTGAAATTTTATACCTAACTACCACATCATTTTATATGTAATCTAATTCATGTTTTATATTCCATTTGAACCTATTATTTTTTAGTTCCATGATGAGTTTGAACTTCTGATGTTAATTTAAAAAAATTTATGTCTATTGATTGTAATTAAATATTAATTTTTTTGAAATATTTTTGTGGAGAATCATGAAAGTAATAATATTATTATATCATAAATATTTTTATATTAAACTATATAATTTTTATTGTCTTCCACTAAATCAGGATTTGATTTCATGATATATCTAATACCTAGTACCACACCTATTTAAAAGAAACACAATTGAATACACCTAATCGAGTTAATGTAATTGAATATTAAATTCAATCAAAATTTTAAAATGGGATTTATCCATAAAATTGTTTCACCATACAGTGTTAAAATTATATTATCTAAATATAAATATATATCTATTTCACTTAGTATTGATTTTCTGGAAATGGAGAACGTGATGATATAGGAAAAGTGTTATCTACCATGTATTGTTGAACTATTTAATGAACTTCAGGGAAATAAATACATTACCGAAATTTAGATTCATTATTTATATATTTAAAATAGATTTACCAATGTATATATACCATATATAGTACTTCATAAAATACACATACACAATAAGTATATACAAAATCTATTTTTTTACTAATTCCCCATACTATATATATAGATATAGAGAATATTGACTTGAGATATTAGAATGATATTTTTAGGTAGTATTTAGTGTTTGTTATTTTAAATTACTAAAACACAATGGGAGATAATATCAAAAAATAATTTTACTGTAGGCCTTAATTAAATATATACTATGTTAATTAATTATGAATTGTGAATTTTTTCTATAAAAGGATTCATTTTTTGGGAGATATAATATAATAACGGTGAATATTTGTAGATCTATCAAATATGGTTGATATTACCATTATCCAATACCAATTATATCGACTTTTGATTGGAATAAATTGCTATTAAAACATTTTAGAAAAATAAAATCGTAATGACTATAATAGATTAGTGTATTTGGATGCTTGGAATCATTGCATTTTTTTATAGTGAAAAATCATCAGCATTTCCCATATAGATCACCCCAAATAGTAATCATTGTAAAAAAAATTATTCATTACCTTAGGAATAGAATCAAAAGAATGGGGTGACAGTATAATCTCAGAAATCAAAGACAAGAGAGATACAAAAGCAAAATATGACAATAAGGTTATTAAAATAATATTATCACTTTATAAGAACAAACTCGGTATATCAAATATCATAGTAAAGAGTCATGTAAAATAAATTTTCATATCATAATACATGAATAAAATGAGAATACAGAGCATAATCCATGATAAGATAATTGAAAAATATTACATGTAATTGGGGTGTAATATTAAGAATATAAATTACTATATTAAGGATACCTTCAAATACACTCTTAACATAATATTATTAGGATAATCAAGAATTTACATTATTGAAACTTTGGATCAACACCCATGTATTGTATTGTTTTTTGAATTGGATTCTCTCCCATGTACCCTCTTATTATAGGCTTGGGAACACCATCCTTTTACCCTCTTATTATAGGAATTTTATTCCCCCTATTTCACACTCTTGATATATGAATGGGAGTCCATCCCATATAAACTCTTAATACCATCTCAGGTTTCCCTCCGTTATAGAATTTTTTATGGGATTTGGATTCCATCCTACATAACCTCTTCTTATGGGATTGGGATTCCATCCCGCTTAAACTTTTATATCACAAAACATTAACCATTAAAATGTGAATTGTATTGATATATATGTACCACTCATCACGTATTGAAATAACATATACATGTGACATGAGATAATAAATCATTCATCATATCATGATCTATAAAAAAGAGTTTGGCTTTATACATTTCACATCAGAACCCATCAAATGAAATGTGTAACATAGAAATGTATCCATGTAATAACCTTGGGAATATATAAATGTTTTAAAATATTGTCATTAAATCATAACACTTGAAAATATTCCTGTTTCATAAGTGGTTTACTATGGTTTAACCCATGGAAGTGATAAAAGTTTCATAAACATCATAAAATTAGGACACAAGCCATTTAGAGAAAAAATATAAATGGTATCCATGTATAAAATTTCTAGTAAATAATAAACTATATCAAATTATGTCATATTATATAGAGAAGGATTTTGAATGACCTTTGGGAGCTGTTCCTAAGGAAAATAATTTTTTTAAAAATAACTATTTGGAAAACATAAATCATTTTAAAAATAAATTCTGTTGAAATCCACTTTGAAAAAAAAATAATAATTAAAAAATTATTGAAAACATTTCATGAGGAAAATAATTATTCATGTTTTAAAAAATATCAACCATAATTTTTTTAAAGTCCAATATCATGGAAAATAACATTCAAATTGACAAAAAATATATTAAAATGATTATAAACCATTTTAAAAAATAAAACATTTATATAATACATTTCCATAAAAAGTATAAAACACCAGTTAAATTAGTGTTTGAAATCATTATTAGAAAACTTTTTTTTGAATAAAATTGATTTTCAAACAAATAGAAAAATAACTTCATATTCTCATAAAGACCCTCTCTTAATTATATTATGTAAAAATAGTGGTAATATGGTATAATTTGTTGGTTAAATAATAAATAACTATAGAATGTGAGAACTGACAATATTTCATGATAGATTTAGGAAAATATTTTTTTTAATTGATGGATAATACAAAATAATCCCAATAAACGATGATATTGTTCCAATATAATTTTATTATTTTGGTTAGATTGAATAATAATCCCCAAGAAATAATTTAATTACTTGAATATTACAATATCAAGGTAAAATGAAATTCATGATAGAAAATCCCAATATGAATTATAAAAATCTAATAAAATAATATAGTTTTATCACATAACATGTGTCTCAATGAATGAGAATAGAGAAAACGATAAATTATATATTTTTGAAACATTTCAAACATGAATTACATTAAATAGTTACATTATAATGGATATATAAATAACCATAAATTTAAGGATATGTATAATAATAAAAAATTAATTATTTATATTCACCATAAAAAAGAAATGAGAAGTGAATAAAGCATAAGTGTTTAAAAAATAAAAGTAAGACTATAAATCCCCTTACTACTTGAGTTAAATTTGGATCAAAAGAACCATGAATGAATAGAATTAGATGAAATGTTTTATATCATTATGTAATTTTATTTAATTAAATGAAATGTTTTATGTCAGTATATACAATAATCAATAAGAGTATGTGGTTATTCTAATATATATCATCATAAAATAAAAGTTAGATGAGAGGAACCTAACAACAAGAATACCATTTGAAAAATGTTCCCCATTAAATTTTAACATCCATTATAGATTTTCATATAACTATAAAAGGGAAAGTAGTGATATAAAAACATATGGGCAGTATATACACCAAACAACAGAAGCGAGTGCTGACTATTGTATTTTTGTAACATAAAGAAACAGTTAGATGAAATCTCCTATCTATACATCATGACCATCTTCATAAATGTTTATACCACTTATATAATTATATATTTTTATTAAAAATATACCACACGAACATATTCTAATATATCATACGAAAAATTTATTTTATTATGAAATAATAATAGCATTTATTTTAACAATTTCATGTTAAATTTACGTTTCCAAAAATAACCTCTATGTTTTGTAATAAGTTTTGACTAGTTACTCTTATCCCTTTAAATATATCATTATTTAATTATCTCTAAAGTGTAAAAAATGATGTAAATATCATATATTTCATTAAAATAAACAATAATAACATATTAAAAATTGAAATATAAAGTAGAATACACAATTCAAGGAGACAATAGGTCATACATATGCAGAAACATTATTTTTAATTTATTATCATACGAAAAGAATGTTTGTAAAGCACACATATATATATATATTATAATTAAGGTGAAATTATTTTTTAAAATATATCATATATTTTTACTAAATCTATCATTCGGTCATATATGTACAGTGTGAATGTATCGCAACACTTTGAGGATGTGGTAGTCCATACATCCAAAAAAGTAAAATTATCGTATTCCTAAAAAATTTAAATATTAATTGAAGAATTAATATAATATATAAAAAATTATAACTATGGTATTATATCATTTATATTATCTAAAAATAGTATTTATATAATTACTAATCACCATGAAAGGAGGTAATTGAAGAATTATCGACATCAATTCATGAGGCGGTAGTCCATCATACACACTAATGATGATTGGGAATCCCATTTGATGATAGTTTGTGAGGATTAAGGTAATTCCGAAAGCAATTAAATTATCATTTTACAGTGGATATTTATTTTATTACATAATATTCATATAAAATTAGTTTAATGGGTATAGGAAGATTAAAACCGAATTTCTCAATGGTGAACTTTATTTCTTCATTAAGTAATAATTTTATATTTTCACTAATGGACTAACATTAATTTATTTAGGACCAATGTTATTATTCTTGGTTTGTATTGGTGATATTGGGATATTTTTTTGAGAATGGTATGGATGAAAAAACATTTATCAGATGTGTGATGTAGTTATGGTTTTTGACTTCCATTTTATATTAGAGGTATGGCGACATTTCTATATATACAAAACGTTAAGCATAATTGACAAGTCTAGTTTTAATTATGTGCCCCTAATAATGTTCCATTTTCTACAAAATGTATTTTATCTTCTAAATAATGAAATCTAATGGATTTCGTACATGCTTATAGTTTTTTTCCTCTTTTGATAGTGTTTAACCACTAAGTAAACTATGTTGACCATTAATTATTGAAAATGAGTTTCCTTAATTTCACTATCATTTTTAGTCTAAAACTAAATTTAACAAATTATTAATTATATAATAAATATTAATAATAATTTAGAATCTATATTTTCAAATTCCATTCACATAATTGGATGATATTCATTTAAAAATAACCACATAGATGGGATGTAACAATTGGTTTTTGTAGGGAAAATCATTAATAGTTTGTAATTTTATTACATACACATTAAATGTGAAAATTTGATTAACTAACTACACTGGATTTATTCATATTTAATTAATATTTTTATATTTAAATAAAAAATTAGAACATAATTTAATTATATAAATAATATAGATTTAAATGGTGTTTTGAATTATAATATTATGGATTTATTATTAATCAAAATTGAAACATCTCATAAAACTACAAAAAATGATCCAAAATAGAATTTTGTTATTCAATTTTCAAAAAATAGGGTTATTTTTTCAATAAAATTTTAAATCATTTAATTTTTATATTTAAAAAATTTATAGCCTTAATAGAATGTTAAATTAACAATAGAAAAATAATATATTTTTTCTTAAATTTTTATTATTCTTATTGTATAGATATAAAATAATGAGTCAAAAAAATTGAATAAAATATATATTTGTGTATTATAAACACAATCACACAATTTGTGTTTTTATATATATCGAGAAAAATCTTTGTTTGTAAATATAAAAAATCCTAGAAAAGTAATTTCATTATTTTCGAATAGAATATATTTTTATATCTAAATAATTCAAAATCAAAAGATTCATTTTCTATAAATCAGTAAATAATATTTTCAAAATTTATTCAAAATGTGTGGGGAAATAGAAAAAAAATTATGAAAGACAAGAAAAATTTAGTTTCCTCATATAGAATAAAGGATATATAATGATTTGTGAAAATAAAAATTTCTATAATATTAAATTAATATGTAATAAAATAAGAAAACTTTAAGGTGTTAAATTATTCCCCCTTAAATTAATTTTCTCTCTAATATTTCATCTAGGTTTTCAATGGATTAATACATAATTGATCCTTTATTAGAAAAAGAAATTCTAAAAATGATCTCTAGATCTTCCATTATGAAGGGAAATTTTGAACAAAATTGGTTACCCAACGTAAATTAAATCCAGGATTACCCAAACATTAAAATAGTGGTAATGTGAAACCATGAGTTGAAGAAAAATATAACTATCATATTCTGAGGGAGAGTAATATATAACCTGGTTAGGATAAATTTAATTATTTCAATTCCACAAAACAATGATTTTTAAGGAAATTAATGGATAATATTAAAAATTAATATAATTGGACTACATTTAATTTAATGACAGTTTTGTAAAAGTTGATGAATTTATATAAGAAGATATAATTACATTATTTTATCACAATTTCACACTTTTTAGTTCCTTAATAGTTTTCAACATCATCTATTATATAAATAAATAAGGTTAATTTTTCATTCAAGAAACATTATAATTTCCTTATATCCGTAAATAGAGTGTTAAGGAATTCAATATATATTTAGATAAAATTTGGGAAAAAATTATACCATTTTTCCAATATTCACAAATGCTTATGTAGTGAGATAATACATTAATATATAAAACCATATCTTATTTTTTATGTAATCCATAACATAAATGGTTAGTTTTATAACACATTCATGTGATGTAAGTACCAAATAATAGAAATAAGGTCAATGATTTTCTTAAAATCATATTATAATCGATCCCATGTATATCATATTGTATCTCATGGTTTTCAAACAAAGAACATGTGAATACCTTTATCTTGATTTGTTTTGTAATGATGTAATATACTGAACTACAATAAAACGTTAATAAAAATATTAATTCATTCATTTTCCCAATAATATATTATAAATT
This sequence comes from Viscum album, assembly GCA_963277665.1. Taxonomy (NCBI): domain Eukaryota; kingdom Viridiplantae; phylum Streptophyta; class Magnoliopsida; order Santalales; family Viscaceae; genus Viscum; species Viscum album. Next base: position 9,511,601 of record OY728129.1, read on the forward strand.
ACTAATATTGATAGTAATTTGTAACCCAAAACCATGATGGTATAGAGAACATGTTCAGAAAATTCATAATAAATTTTATGGCAATGTATACTATCCAATATACATTATCTATAATCATCTCTTTATCAAAGATAAAAATAATTTTCACAACATAATAAAAAGTTTATAATTTCCTTCCCTTAATTAATATATCACATTTCCATTACATTAATTTTCAAGTTCATCATTATAATTAAATAAATTTTTCATAAACATTTAGTAGAAATCATATACATTATGATTGATATTATATTATTTCTAATTTACTATATTTACATATTCCAACCATATAGTATTATTCTTAAAGCATTACCTATGCTTAACCATATTATTACTTAATACCACTATTCTATAATATGAAATATGTATCATTTTATAAGGTTCTACAAACTCAATTTAAAAATATAACAATATTTTTTTAACAATGCATACAATTTATATTTCACCTTTGGTCTCATTGTCTTGATAATTATATATAATAATTATTCCACCTTACATATTATTTTTAAGATATTTCTTCTTAGGACATAGATTTTCATTATTTATATACATTCCACATCTGAAAATTACAATGATAACCCTTACAATTATAGTTTCCATCAATGAATATGACAAGAAAAATATGTGTGAGAAAGACATATCATAGAAGAAAAAAGACAAAACCCGAAGAAAATAATTATTTGATCACTAAATATTTGATCATTATTTCAAAACAATGAAACCTTTGTCATATCCTTAGAAACATTCATTGACATAACCATATAAATATTAAAAGGGATATCAGTAACAAATTCTCATTATATTTTCTAATGGATGACATGCCAATTATTTTGATACCAACTAATGCTACCATGGATTAACATCTAGAGATGGTACATCAATTTATACGAATATTCAAAAAATTACAAAAAACTCATTCCAAATGTCCATAAATAGATTAGATTCATTTTAAATATTTATACAAAATAATATTATTCAGTAAAATTTCATCAACATCTCACATAATGAGCTTCCCCATTAATACTCTTAATTATAACAGTTACTCATTACCCATGGAAAGTGAACTGAATAATGTGGTGATCTCAGATGCTTAATAAGGTTAAAAAAGAGAGATATGTAAGCATAAAATAAGAATAAGGCTAATATAACATGATAATAACATTATAACATCGCCCAAAATATATAAATTATTATAAAAAAGAATCAGGAAATAAATATTGGTTAATCATAAGACATGAATCAAAAGATAATGAAGACAATAATCTATGAGAGAAAAATTATGGACGGGTACATTGAATATTTTATATACATAAGCAAGTAAAATCCAATGTTAATTCCACGTAACATACTCGGATAATATTTTAGGAACAATCTAATCACTTGTTTAACTTCATCACTCTTAGGAATACATCCCATTCACCATCTTTCTTCAAGCATGGTATGTTATCCCATTTGAACACTTGTTATGGAAATATGATTCCCTCTCGTATATTTTATTATTAATGTCCTGGGATTCAATCTCATAGACCCAATTTCAAAGGGATTTGGATTCCCAACACTATAACCTCATGTTAGGAGACTAGTATGTCCCCTCTTATACCATCATGTTACGGTCTTGGGATTACCTCTTATATACCATTTTATTATGGTATTTTAATTCCATCCCATGTACCCTTTAATTTTATAGCCCATTTTTCATTAACATATGAATTGGTGGGATATATAGGGCTCACCTCACACATAATGAGATCATACATGCATATTCAAAAGATAATAAAACATTCATCAAATCATGACCCTTAAAAATAGATGGGCTTCGTAAAATTGGAATAATATCTCATTAAATATAATGGGTATCAAAAATTTGTAATCATATAACAACATGTAAAAAGATAAAATTTTCATAAACTATTCATCAAATCATACTCCATAAAAATAAACGGGTTTAAAATGTTAATTATCATGGTATAACCCATGGTAGGAAATGATTATCACAAACATTATTCCATCAAAATTGAACCCACTGTGATAATTAATATGAATGGAAACCTTGGATAAAATCCACATTGAATAAAAATATATCATATGATCTTATTTTATGTGGTGAAGTATTTTGAAATATCTCATGGAGCAGTTATTATAGATTATGACATCTCATAGAAAATAATAGTTTTCAGTTATAAGATATTGTTAAAAATACATTTAAAAGAAAAATAATTTTAAATCATTAGATAAAACCATTAAATTTTTATTTATATATTTCAGTAGTAAAATATCATTTTTTGTAGATAGTAATTATTTATTCATAAAACATTTTAAAAAAAATCTCTTTAAAAAATATACCTTTTAAAATAAACATGAAAACATATAAAAGCGTCATTGAAAATTATTATAAACTCTTTTTAAAATATATATAAAAATAAAATTCTTTTTTAAATGTGTTTAAAATATTATTTAAATTTATTGTTTAAATTTTTTTATGAAAAACATTTTTTAGTAATGTAGGATTCTGTTCAAAGTGAAAAATTTTGTTGGATGATCATAAAAATAAATTAATTATTGTCATATGTAAAAAAATAGTACAAAAATTCACCATTACATAGATATAAAATTTATACCCATATTAGAATAAAATTAAAAAGAATTGTTAATATATAGATCATAATATCTCATCAATTTATGTATATTACAAAACAATCTCAATAACTGAGGATATTGTATAAATAATCACTTACCACATTGGTAAAATTGAATTTCAATTTCCATAAATGAATAATGTTAAATGGATCTTACCAAAAAATAAAAAAATGAGAATAATGATTTTTCATGTCTATGGGATTTATAAAAACCTCATAAATGAATATAGCTTTATAATATAACATGTGTATAAAATAAAGAGTATTATGGAAATATTTCCATAACAATTTGGTAACATCTGAATAATCAATTCCATGAATGAGATATTATAAAAATATATTTAAATACCAATAAATTTAATGATAAATATAAAAAAATAGTAAGAGTATACAATAAATAATAAAAGAGTGGTGAATAATGCATTAGTATCACATAAATAAATGTTAGATTATAAATCCTCATAAAATTTGTGTAACATATGAATAATAGTATCATTGAAATAATAATATATATTTAAAATTTAACATAATTAAACAAATGAAATTATTTATAACACATTTCACATATAGTGCCCCGAACCAAGATACCCAGATTCAGTGCATAATTACATAATATTAGCATGATCACAAATGATCATGTCTCGAATCACCGAATAGATTAGTAGACTCAGAATTAATAGATTAATAAATACATTCTACATTACAATATAAAATAAAAAAACAACATTGTGTCCCCTTTGAAAATGATCATATACCATATCCTATTCTTGTAGGTTAATTGGAATATATTTATTCACATCCTGAGAAGAAGAAAACATAAGAAATTGGTAATCATGGATGCTTAGTAAGGATAACAATATAGAAGAAACTGTCAGAACTAAGAATAAATGTTTATAACAATGCATAAAAATAAAAAAAATGCATTTTAAACTTAATCTTCAGCATAACATGGAAAAATTAATCAAATAAGCCCATTTACTTATCCCCATGGATATTCTACAAGCCGAATAATCACATTTAATATTAGTAACTCATTTTATAAAGATGGAATGAAAAATTCCATCCTCATAACCAGATTTTCAATGCCTCGGGCAAAGAATAAAAATTAGATTTTTTTAAGGCCCCCTTCCAAGACACTAGATTGTTTCAGGAGACATACCGATGCATCGATGAGCTATAGAAAGATCAACTTGTCAGTTACTATGCCCAAATAATTCTTCGTATGAAAAGAATGAAACATAACATATACATTTGTATTAAAAAAGTTAGGAAACGTAAATTCTTATACCATAAACCATGAATGGTATGCATACAATATATCCACAGTCAGACATATAACAATACCTTCAATACAATATGAATGATTATATCATAATTAATCAACTTCAAACAAGGGGTAAATCCATCAAAGAATATTGACATAGATAAAATCAAAACTATGAGAGATAATTATCTCTTTCAATTTTGAAATCATTTAAAAGTAAAATAATTATAAAATTAAACATTTCTTTTGGATATATTTCTGTAATCATGTATGTGATGAATCAAATGTGTAATAACAAAGTAAAATAGCCTAACTTGCTATATAAGTTAAAAAAAATCTTACCATTATTTGTGGAAAATGTCTTATTGTACCTTATTTCTTAAATGATCGGATGATTCCTTTCAAAAAAAATTATATAAATTTAAAAAAGGTTTTAAATTACATAAAGATATATCCTACGAAATTGTATAAATGTGTAGAATTACATTTTTGAGAAACATATATACGGATGATATGAAGTCCAAATAGATACTTATGCATAAAAAACTATGATAAGTAAAGGGTTATAAAATTAACCCATACCTTCTAATTTTACATATTCAATGGTAATTTAACCTCATGTATAATAGATATATAATTTTAATGAAATTATAAAATAAACTCATATATAAATATGATATCATATATGATTTTCTATTTTTTCTCTATTAATGATATTTCCGTAGTATCATTGTTTCGGGTGTTATCTAATTAATTTTCCTTAATATATTTTCATACATAAGTCATGTTTATTATGGATAGAATTTATTTAATTAATATACATAGTGTTATTAATTTCATAAAAATTATTTTTAATCATAAAATTAATATTATTATTTAATTTCTACAAAGGGGAAACGAATCTCATCGTGATTATGGAGACGGTAGTCTGTACGTACGCCCGAGCGACATTATCATTCTATTGATGGTGAAATCTTATTTAAATTGGTGATATATCATATATATATATATAAATAATAAATAACATGTTATTTTTATTATTTATATAAAATTATATTCATTTCTATATCCATCCAAATAATGTAGTGTTTAATAACAAACTACACCACCATGTGGAGACGATAAGTCGTATGTACACACCTATGGTGACATTGTCAATAATCAGATAGATACAATAATTTATATGGTTATACCATATTTATAAAAATATCACATTATATAGATTTTATTAGATTTATTATTTTGGTATAGAAACAACAAATAAAGAGGAAGTGAAGTCGAAAATAGCTTTGAAATTGGGGATGAAATTATTGTCTCTTTATCAAGTCCATCATTTTGATTTTTTCAAGATGGCTCCATAAATTGGCTTTTTGATCAATGTACGGCTTCTAGGATGATGTTAGGGAAGTTAGGAGGATATTTGAGCAGGTTTTGTCTTAGCTAAATGGAATTGGAGGTGTGACTATGAGAGAAGAGGATGTACAATTTTATAAGAGAGGTGAGGGTCACTTCAGGGAAATCTTGAAAAAAAATTTATTATAAAATCATATTCAATTTATAATGGATAATAATAATTTATTTAGAGGATAATGTTGGTCTGGGTCGAACAAATCTCAACCAATATGTTTTAGAGATGTTTAGGCTACCATATTAACTATATCGTTTAGATTTATCTCATTGTTATATAGTTTAGCATTTATAATGTCTTCTTGTATTATTATAATACATGGTTAATAATATTAGTATAAAATGACAAGAGAAACTCCAATGGTTTATTAAAGACACATCTATCAATATATATGTCTTTTTTACAATCTGTAGATTTTTAGAAATATTATATCAATTTATATTATAACATTTTTTTTATAAATCATTTTTGTCAATTTTGACGCAATTTAATATATGGTTTTTGTGAAAGTTATAACCACATTATAACTTAGAAAAAAATATTTAATTCACCATAAAAAGTGAAATTAAACAATAACATTTGTGGAATGTATCAAAAGTCTCAATTTACAATTATTTTAATATTTATAATATCAATTATTTTATTTATTCATTAATAAAGTAATTACTATATCTTCATTGTGTTGTAAATAAATTTAGGTATATAAAGTCTAAAATTTATAAATAAAAATCAATTATTTAGAAAAGTTATATATCTTTTTATATAATATTAAAAGTCAAATTTATATTTTTTGTATCCTTATACAAAAAATGGTTTAGAAATTAAAATTTGAATGCAACTCTTTGAACTATTCTTTAAATAAAATAATAATAAATGTATAAAAAAGATCCATGTGGATCAAAAAGGATCATATATTATTCCCATGGTGGATTTTGGTCGAGGAACACTGATCCAATAGAATTAAGTCATGTGTTAGGGTAATTACAATATCATTTTTACTATTAATTACCCTATTTACTTTTAACCGTGGTAAATAAAATATTAAAGTCATTATTCGCTATAAATTATTTTCATACTATTGATCCACATCTTACATACTATGGTCAACTGTGTCTCTCATATTTTTGATATTCAATTCACAAAAGTGGTAAAATTACGTTTTATTCAAATTTATAACGTTCCTTGAAGGTGGGTAAAAGACGTTAAAAGGTAAATAAAATTATATACATCTAAACTTATTATAAAATAACTCGAATGAATTAATTTAAACTAATATAGGTATTATGTATCTATTTTGTCTTAAAATAAGTATATATAAAATAAACAATTATTTAAATAAAATGTCGGTTTTAAAAAATAAACTAGTGTTTTTTCACTATTCACCAAATATTGAATGTTTTCAGAAAAATACAAAAAAATCACCCAAAGATAATTATGATATTACAAATTAAAAATTAAGCCTAATTTCCCAAATTAAATTTCTAGGCGATTCTAATATTATTTTTATTATTTTCCATAAAAAGGACTAAAAATTAGTTTTTTTAAGAAAACAGTTTTTCTATATATATATAACTATTTAAACAAATCAAACAAATTTCCTTATATAAATATCTTATTTTTTAAAAAACATTATAAAAAATTATTTTTACTATTCATGTCACAATATTTAATTGGTAAATAAATATATCGTGTAGATAATTATAATATTAAATAGATAACTATTTTAACAAAACATGTGCATTTAAATATAAAAATGATTTATTTTTATGAAAACATTACAAAAAACAATAAAAATTTATTTGTACTATTAATATAAAAATATTTAATTTATACATAAATATATCATTTAAAAAATTATAATACCAATCTGTTGTTTCGCAAAAACTCAATCTTGCATATAATGCATGCCAAGTTGGTGTTGTCTAAAGTATATAGGATTGAATTAATATAATGATATAACCTACTAGGAAATCTTGGGGTGTTATATTCTACCCTCCTTCAATAAATTGATTCCTTGCAATTTTAAATGGTTCATTGAAAATAAAAGTTAATAATAGAAAACACCATCATTGGAAACCCACTTTAGAAATAGGGTTAATAAAATTTAGTCATAATTTGAGGGAAAAAGAAAAGAAAAAGTCACCAACAAATTAAGATATTTAATTGAAGAACATTCTAGGAAATTTGAGACAGATAATTTGAGGAAAAATGTAAATATTTATATTGACTGATTGAGTTCATCAATCACAAACAAGCGAACAATAAATAGAAAACATAGGGCCTCCAAGCAATAAATATAAGATGGAAAAAATATCATTGGTTCATCCAAAAATAAGTTATTAGAATAAGAAATGTTTGGTTTATATATCCCCTCCCTAATGTGTAAGAAATAATTTCTTTATAGAATATGAAAAAAATACTTGACATGTGGAGTTTCATACTTTAATTAATTACAATTTTAATAGAACACATTTGTTTCACTATAAATATGTCTTTTTTTGGGAAAAAATTATAAATAACAATATAAGTTTATTTTTACTATCCATATCACAATATTTAATTGATAAATGAATATATCATCTAAATAATTATAATACTAAATATATAACTATTTTAAAAAATAATAAAATTTTATTTCATCTATTAATATCGCAATATTAAAATAATAAATAAATATATCAATTAAATATTTATAATACTAATGTGTTGTATTGAAAAAACTCATACTTCCATACAATAGATTCCATATCGGTGTTGTCTGCAGTATAGGATCTTGAGGAAATTTAAAGATATAACTTTCTATCAAATCGTGTGGTGTTAAATTCAACCCTCCTTCAATAAATTTCATTCTCGCAATTTTAAATTGTTCTTTGAAAATAAAATATTAAAAATAGAAAATACCATTCTTGAAAACCCAAATAATAAATAGGGATAATAGAATTTAGACATAATTAGTGGGAAGGGGAAATGAAAAATCCTCCCCCAAATTAAGATTTTGAATAGATGAAAATTGGTGGAAATTTGAGACACATAATTAGAGGAAAATTTAAAAATTGATGGGGACTGATTGAGGTTATCAATCACAAACTAGTAAAATATAAATAGAAAATTTAGGGCCTTAAATCAATAAATATATGATGACTTAAAATGTCATTGGGTTATCCAAACATAATGTATTAGGATAAAATATTTTAGGTATTACGATCCCTTCCCTAATGTGTAAGAATTAATATCATTATATAATAAGAAAAAAATACATTACAAGAGGAGTTTCATTCATTAAATAATTTCTACCACAATCTCATCATTCACTTCAAAAGAAATTATAAATCCCAAATATTCAATTTATCCTAATCGTATATGGTTTCAAAAAAATTAATTAATAATTCATCAATAGGATATTAAAAATGAGATAATACAAACAATAAAATCACATTTTCTAGTCGTAGGATATAGAACCCAGTCACCCTTCGATTGTGAGTTCATGTATCGTGGCCTTTTCGGATGCAATGGAATGTCGCGCAACCTTCGGGATAAACTTTTTATAGAAAAAAACATTATTAATAAATTACTTAACCTTAAATCATAGTATCTAATTTACAACATAATCCATTAATATATTTTTCATTATCCAAAATAAGTGTACCATATTATAGTTTAAAAGGTTATAAGAACTCAACATTGCACAATGAAGATCTCTTTTTTCCATATAATAACACGTGACTACCATCGTCAAGTATTATCATAAAACCGGGTATCACCAGGAATTTCCACAAAACCTTATTGATTAAATTCATAATCCCTTATTCATTATATAATACTTGATATATTCCTTAAATAAAAAAATTTTGAATACTCCAACAATGAAGGAATAAAAAACCATTAATCAGTTTCAAGGTAGTTAAGAATATGAAATATAATTTATCCAAATCAACGATATTTTTTCCCAAAATCACCACCCCAGTATCAAGCGAATATTATGGGTTATTTTTCATTCAACCAAGTATTTTACAAAAAATTTAACTTGCTATTGAGTCATGTTTTTTAGTTCCATATAATCTCAACTCCTCAATTGAATAGTACTACATAACAATCTTTTTTTATTTCTATAATTAATATAGACTATAAATTGATGATACAACACTCAAACGAAATAAACCAATAAAAAAAATATTAACTCTAATTATTCATCATCATTTGTGGTATTATCATAACTTCATTATTATTCAATAACATCATTTGTGGTATACTCTAATCCGGACCATATTAAGGTTTATCTTTCCTTACGTATGTAATTTTTGTTATCAATAAGATGTATTTGATTCATATCCAAAATGATATAAAGATCATAAGCATTATTTTTAATAATAATGTAAAAATTATTCTTGATTGTTTATAATGGGAAAATGATTCTTATCGTGTTCATGGAGACGGTAATATGTACGTACGCAAGAGTGAAAATATCTTATATTGACAGTAAAATTTTATGTAATTGGATAGATAATCATATATACATAATAATTAACATGTTATATTTATTATTTACATCAATTGTACTCATTATTATAGTAATCCAAATAATCTTATGTTGAATATCATACTACACCATGATGTGGAGATAATAAGTCGTACGTACACACGTATGCTGACATTGTAATTAAAAGGATGGATAGTATAATGAATAGGGTTGTACCATATTTATAATAATGTCACATTATGTAGATGATATTGGAGTTATTAGTTTTGTATGGATCCTACAAAGAAATAGGATGTAGAAGTATAAAATATCTTTTAAAGAGGTGAGAAAATTATAATCTCTTATTTGAGTCCTTCATTTTGATTCGATCAAAATGGAGTCATTGGATGGCCTTCATATCAAATAAACGCTTCTAGGTTGAAGTGAGGGTAGTTGGGAGGATATTTGAGTAGGTTTTGGCCGAGAAAAGTGCATTTGGAGCTGTTATTTTGAGAGAAGAGGAATTACAATTTTATAAGAGAGGTGAGGGCCAGTTTAGGAAAACGTGAAATATGATTTTATTATAAAATCATTTAAGGTTTATAATGGCTACAATGCAATTTAATTTAAGTATAAGGTGGGGATGGTTGGAAACACTCTCAAAAAATAGGTTTTATACAATTTTAGGTTATCATATTAACCCTTTCTTTTAGATTTAACTCTGCGTTAATTAGTTTAACATTTACCATGTCTTCTTGTATTATTATAATAAATGGAAAATAATAATACTATAAAATTAAAAGAGAAAATCAAGTGGTTCATTAATAAAATTTCTACAATATTATAATTTTTTTGTCGGATCATTATAATTCTAGGAATATTATATCAATTTATATTACAGTATTGGTTTTAAAAACACATTTATGTCAATTTTGACACTTTAGTATTTTTTTGTTAGTCATTACAAATTTATCACTTCGAAAAAAATTATTTATTCCACCATAACAAATAATATTAAACTATACAATTTATGTAATTTCCCAAAGTCTATATTTACATATATTTTAATATTTAAAATATAAATTATTTTAATCATTCATTAATAATGTAATTACAACATCGTTATTGTGTAATAAAATAATTTATTTATATAATGTTTTAAAATTATAAATAAAATACCATGATGTAGGAAATTGTTTTATCTTTTTAATGTTTATTTATTGTCGAATTTATATTTTTTATATCCCTATAATAAAAATGGTTTAGTTATTAAAATTATAATTTTATAGATATAACACTTCAATAAATAAAATAATAATAAATGTCCAAATATAATACACTCGGATAAAATGGGATCATATATTATTCAAAAGGATGATTTTGGTAATGAAACACATATCAAATAGAATTATTAAATTTTTTTGGGTAATTATAACATAATTTTTACCTTTAATTACCCAATTTATTTTTAACCATGGTAGATAAATTTTAAAAGTTATTATTCAACAAAAATTATATTCATCCAATTGATCCACTTTTTACATTATGATATCAACCGTGTCTCTCAGATTTTGGAAATTCAATTCATATAAGTTGAAAAATTACGTTTTATGCAAATTTTATAACATTCCTAAAAGGTGGTTAAAAGAAGTTAAAAATTCAATATAATTTTATTCATATAATATTATTCTAAAATGACTTCAATGAATTAAATTGAACTAATATAGGTATATTGTATCTTTTTTTACCTACATTATATTTACATTTATTAAATAATTATTTAAATTATATTTCAGTTTTAAACATTAACATTGTGTTTTTACTATTCACCAAAAATTGCATGTTTTCAGAAAAATACAAAAAATTCACCCGAGTATAATTTTGATATTACAAATAAAAATTTAAATTATATTTTCCCAAATTAAATTTTTATGAAGTTTCTACTATTAATTTTATTATATTTCAGAAAAGGACATAAAATGTAGTTTTTTTTAAAAAATGGATTTCATAATATAAACTATTTTAACAAAACATATTAATTTCATTATAAATATGTCTTATTGATGTGAAAAACATTTACACAACAATAATGATTTATTTTTTCTATTCATATTCAAAAATTTAATTGAAAAATAAATATATAATTATAATAATTATAATAATAAATATATAACTATTTTTACAAAACCTATACATTTCATTATAGGTATGTTTTACATATGTTAAAACATTATCAAAAATAAAAAAAATTGTAATATTCATATAAAAATATTTTATTGAATAATGAACATATCTTTTAAATAATTATAAAAATAATGTGTTGTGTTGCAAAAACTCAATGTTTCTTATAACCTATGCCAAGCCGGTGTTATCAAGAGTACATGATAATGACTTAATTTAATGATATAACTTACTATAAAATATTGTGGTGTTACATTCTCCCCTCCTATAATAAATTGAATCCATGCAATTTGAAATTGTTCTTCGAAAATAGGAGGTCAAAAATAGGAAATAACATTGTTCAAAACCCACATCATAAATAGGGTTAATAAAATTTAGACATAGTAAGAGGGAAAGGTAAATTAAAAATTCCCTAACAAAATAGTATTTAGAATAGAAGATCATTGGTGGAAATTTGAGAAACATAATTGGAGAAGAAACGTAAATATTTATAGGGACTGATTAAGGTCATCAATCACAAAAAAGTGATCATTAAATAGAAAATTGAGGGCCACAAAGCCATAAATATATAATGAAATAAAATATATTTGGTTCATCAAAAAATAAGGTATTAGGATACAAAAGTTTTGGTTTTATGATCCCTTCTGTAATGTGTAAGAATTACTTTCTTCATTGAATTAGAGAAAAATTTTGACAAGTGGAGTTATATCCTTTAACTAGTATCTACATAAACAAACATATACATTTCATTATAAATATATCTTATTTACTTGAAATCATTATAAATATCAATAAAATTTTATTTTTACAATACATATAACTATATTTAATTGATAAATAATTATATCATTTAAATAATATATAATACAAAATATATAAATATTTTATAAAATAATATATATTTCATAATAAATATGTTTCATTTATGTGAAAAAATAATAAAAAACAATAAAAATTTGTTTGTATTATTCATATCACTGTATGTAATTGATAAATAAGTATATCTCTTAAATAATTATAATAAAAATGTGTTTTTTTCGCAAAAACTCAATATTTTGTATAACACATTCCTAGTCAGTAGTGTCTTCAGTATAAGATATTGACTTAATTTAAATATATAACTTTCTATGAAATCTTGTGGTGTTACATTCTCCACTATTTTAATAAATTTCATCCTCAAAAATTGAAACTGTTTTTTGAAAATAAATGGATTAAAATAGATAATACCTTTGATAAAAACCCACATCATAAAAAGGGTTAATAAAATATCGTATTAATAATAGGGAAAGGGAAAATGAAAATTGTCACCACCAAAATAGGATTTAGAATAAAAGTACATTGGTAGAATTTTTAGACACATAATTAGAGGGAAATAAAAATATTTATATGGATTAATTGAGGTCATCAATCACAAACTAGTGAACAATAAATTGAAAATTGAGGCCCTCAAAGCCATAAATATATGATGACATAAAAGATAATTGGTTCATCAAAACATAATGTATTTCGATTAAACATTTTTATTAAATATCTATAATATTATTTTTAATATTTAGTTACTTCAAAGAATAAATAAAATACTAGATATGTGGAGTTCCCCCAATTAACTAATTTCTACCACAAACTCATCTTTCACTTCAAAAGATAATAGAACTCAAAAATATTCAATTTATCCTAATCATATAAGGTTTAAAAAAGATGAATTTATAATTCATTTATCATGTCAATAGAAATTACAATATACACACTAGGATATCATGTATGCTAGTGCTAGGTGATGCACCCTTCTCACCCTTCAGTTGCGAGTTCAAGTCTCACGGACGTGTCGGATGTGACCGGTTGTCTCTCGACCATCGAGTTTTCCATTTTATAAAAAAACTGAAAAAATAATCTTATGAAATTTTTTAACCTTAAATAATTTTATATGATATCCAGAAGAATCCATTCTAATCATTATACTTATACAAAATACATTGGTCCAATATCTTAATCCAAAGATTTATAATAAGGTCAACATAACACAACGAAGATATTTTTTTCCACATAATAACATGTGAATACATTCATCCTGTATTCTCATAAAACATGGTAACACATTGAATTACCACAAAACCTTATCTAATACATTATTTTTCCATTATTCCTTATATAATAATTTATATATTCCTTATATCCAAAAATATTGAGAACTCCAATAATGATAGAATAAATAAAACATTAATGAGTTTCAAGGTAGTAAAAAATATCCATTATAATTTGCCCAAATCAACCTTCTTTTATTCCAAAATCAATACCTCAGTATCAGGACCATATTAAGGTTAATGTTTTCTTCAACAATTTGTTTCGAAAATGTTTAACATGTTAATGAGTCACATTTTTAGTACTATATAATCCCATCTCTTCAATGAAATAGTATTATAGTACAATCCGTATTTATTTCCATAATTTCTATAGATTGTACATATTTTATAAAACAATAAAATGAAATAATTAATTAACAAAATTATAATAACACTAATTATTCCTCAACATCCGTGTTATTATCATAACATGATTAATATCCAATTGCATTATTTTGGGTACACACTAATCACGACCCTATTAAGGTTTATCATTTCTTAAGTATGTCATGTTTGTAATGGATATGATGTATCTGAATCATATCTAGAATTTTATTAAGTTCTTAAATATTATTTTTAAATGTAAAATGAATATTTTTCAAGAATTATTATGATGGGGAAATGAATCTTAGCGTGTTCGTGGAGACGATAATCCTTATGTACAAACGATCGACAATATGATTATATTGATGGTGAAATTATATTTAATAGGATGGTATATAATATATACATAATCATTAACATGTTATAATTATTATTTACATCAATTATAGTTATTATTATAACCATACAATTAAAGAAGCGTTGAATAAAAAACTACACCCTAAAGTGTAGACGGTCAGTCTTACATACGCACATAAGTTGACATTGTCTTTAATTGGATAAATAGAATAATGAATATGGTTGTACCATATTTATAATATCATCTTAATATGTAGATTTTAATAGAGTTATTATTTATTTATGGAAACTAAAAATAAAAAGGTTGTGGATGTAGAAAAGAACATTGATAGTGGTGATGAAATTATTATCTCTTCTTTGAGTCATTACTATTGATTTGATCAAATTGGATCTTTAGATTGGCATTTTGATCAATGTATGGAATTTATGTTGAATTTAGGGTATTTGGATGTATATTTGAGTAGGGTTTATCTGATCCAAATGTATTTGGAGGTGTGATTTTGAGAGAAGAGAATGTACAATTTTATTGGAGAGTTGGGTGTCACTTTAGGAAAATCATGAAATATTATTTTATAAAAAAATTGAGATTATAATGGATACAATAGAATTTATTTTTAGTCAAATACGGGTATGGGTCTAATAAATCTCAACCAATAAGTTTTAGACAAGTTTAGTTTTCCATATTAACATTTTCTTTCAAATTTAACACTTTGTCAAATAGTTTAACATTTACCATGTCTTATTGTATTATTATAATAAATGGTTAATAATATTACTATAAAGTTCAAAAAGAAATTCAATTGGTTTATTAATGTCATTTATATCATAATATAAGTATTTCGAAAGAAATTTAAATTTCTAGAAACATTATATCAATTTATATTATAGTATTTGTTTTAAAAACTTATTTATGTCAATGTTGATACTATTTTGTATTTTGTTTTTGTGAAAGTCATCACAAATTTATCACTTCAAAAAAAATTAGTCAACCATGACATGTCATATTACCATATAACTTTCATGGAATGCATTAAGAGTTCCATTTTACATTTATTTTAATATTTATAATATCATTTATTTTAATCGTTATTTAACAAGTTAATTATTACATCTTCATTTTGTCATAAATAAATTTATTTATATACTGTCAGAAAATTATAAATAAAATACCATGATATAGGAAATTTTTTTATATTTATAATAAATATTTATTTTCAAAATAATAAAATTTATACCCCTATATTGAAAATATTTTAGTTGTTAAAATTTTAATTTGACAATTTTAACTCTTCTTTAAATTAAGTAATAATAAATGTCCTAATTTAAAACATGTGTATCGAAGTGGATTATATATTATTAGTAAGGTTTATTTTGGTATAAAAACTCTTATCCTATAGAATTTGGACATCTGTTAGGGTTATTATAAAATCCTTTTTTCCTTTAATTACATTATTTACTTTTAACCGTTATAAATTAAATTCCAAAATTATAATTCACCTAAAAATATATTCATCTTATTGATCCACATTGAACATACTGATGTCAACCTTGAATCTCAGATTTTTGATATTTAATTCACATAAGTTGTAAAATTATGATTTATGAAAATTTTCTAATGTGCCTAGAAGTTGGGTAAAAGACATTAAATGTTCAATAAATGTTTATACATATAATGTTATTATAAAATGAATCCAATGAATTATATTAAAATAAAATATGTATTATGTATTTATTTTTACATAAAATAAATATAAATAATGTTAATATTTATTTAAATAAATTTTCAATTTTAAACAATAATTTTGTTTTTTTCTATTCATCAAAATTGGAATGTTTTCATAACAATTCATAAAATTAAACCTAAGATAATATTGATATTCCGAATCCAATAATTATGTATATTATAACTAATTCAATTTTTAGTGGTGTCTCATATTAATTTAATTATTTTTCACAAAATGAATTAATAAGTATTTTTCTTATGAAAAATGTTTTTCTAAATATATAACTATTTAAACAGAATATAAACATTTCATTATAAATATGTCTCATTTATGTGAAAACATAATTAATACAAATAAAATTTTATTTGTACTATTCATATCACAATAGTTAATTTATATATAATTATATCATTTAAATAATTATAATGCTAAATATATAACTATTTTAACAACACATATACATTTAATTATTATTATGTTCTATTTATGTTGAAAAATTATAAAAAACAACAAAAATGTATTTGTACTATTCATATCATAGTATTTAATTGAAAAAAAAATATATCATTTAAATAATTATAACACTCATTTGTCATTTCACAAAAACTCATTCATATGTATAACACATTCTTTGTTGGTTTTTTTGTAGTATAAGCTATTGAATTAATTTAGATATATAACATTCAATGAAATCATGGGGTGTTACATTCTCCCCTTCTCCAACAATTTTAGTCCTCGGAATTTAAAATTGTTCTTCAAAAATAAATGGTTAAAAATCGAAAATACATTTGTGGAAAACCTACATCAGAAATAGGTTAAATAAAATTTAGACTTAATAAGTGTGAAATGGAAATTAAAAAGTCACCACTAAATTAGGATTTCAAATATCAAAACATTTCTGGCTATTTGAGAAACATAATAAGAGGAAAAAATAAATACGTATAGGGACTGATTATGGTCAACCATCACAAAAAAGTCAACAAAAAATAGAAAATTGATGGCCTCAAGTCCATAATTATATAGCGACTTAAAATATCATTCATTAATCAAAACATAAGGTATTTGGAAAACAAATTTTTGGTTTTAAGATCCTTACACAAATTTGTAAGAATTAGTTTCTTTATAGAAATAAAACAAGGCATGAAGAGTTCTATCTTTTAACTATTTTCTACCACAAACTAGTCATTCACTCCAAAATTTAATATAACTAGGGAAAAATTTATTTATCCTTATTGTATTGTGTTTTAAAAAATATAATTATAATTCATCAATCAGATAAAAAAAATTACGTTATACAAACTAGGACATCACATAGGCCAGTGGTAGGTGATGCACCCTTGTTGACCTTTTGTTTAAGGTTCATGTCTCGTAGCCTCGACAGATGTGATGGGTTGTCACACGACCTTTGGGTTGTCTTTTTTATAAAAAATAAAAAAATTATATTAAAATTTTTTTATCCTTAAACCATATTATCATATTTCCAACTTAATCTATTTCAATATTTAGACTTATTGAAAATAATTATGTCCAAACTCGTAGTCCAAAAATTTATAAGGAAGGTCAATATAACACAATGAAGATCTACTTTTTCCACATAATAACATCTGAGTACCTTCATATTGTATTCTCTTAAAACATTGTCACACCAGGAAATTCCATAAACCCTTTTTGATAACATTCATGCCCCATTATTCACTATAGAATACTAAATATATTTCTTATATCCAAAAGTTTTGAATACACCAACGATGATGGAATAAAAAACATTTATTATTTTCAATGTAGCCAAGAATATCCAATATTATTTATCCCATTAACCCATATTTTTTCCAAAATAAAAAACTCATTATCCAAACCATATTAAGGTTTATCATTCTTCAAAACATGTATTTTCAAAAAAGATAAACTTATTACTGTGCCACATTTCTTATTTCCATATAATCTAAAATCATCAATAAAATAGAATTGTTGTACAATAATTATTTTATATTTGAATTTTTTTCCTTAACCTTTCAATCACGTACTTCATGTCCTTTTTCTCCAAACATATAACAAACTCCCATTCCCTTCAAGAATTTACCAAAGTGATTCTTTACACAGTTATCAGATTTAGTAAAATCCAACTTTCCCTTCTTCCTTTTATCCATATTTATCTCTACCATCATTTTATTCATTAACATCCCTTCAATTCCATAAGACTCATATAATTCATTACATATCTTATTTAAAAATGATGTTATTATTTATATAATGAGAATACATGGGAGACAATTTCACTTATAAATATTAGAATAATTACTTGAATGATATGATCTTTATTACTCCTTCGAACAATCATATTACTAGAGTTATCATTCCTTCTATTGGTCAACATTAATAAACAATGGAATACAGTTGATTAGTTTATGAATCACGATGCATAGTTCCAACTAGGTAAAATACATAATATCAATTGAAACATTTATTCATTTAATCTATAATCATAAAACATGTATTCTTTTAGGAATTATCTACTCGTAAATTCTTCATAATTGTTCGCAAAAAAAATTAGAATTATATTAAGCATACCCCCATGAGTATCAGTACCAAGGGTTCAACATGACCCATTGTCGTGTACAAAGAAACTTGAGGTCAAACCCTAAACTCAATACCAGAGTATTCACTCTTAGGTACATCTATGTTAGGGCCACCTCTACCTATTTATATCCAAACCGAGATGTTTTTGGTTCGAAAACCCAGATAATATTTACACTACAAAAGTTTATGGAATTTCTTCTATACTAATCCCCAAAGTCTATCATAGGGTGATGTTTCAAATAAATGTTTATCTAAATATAGTTTCCAATGCTTTTACGAAATATTGTTTGATACCAACTATAACACCCCAACCTTTTTTACCCAGAGTCAGTGCATTATTATATAACATTAGTATGATAAAAAGAGATAAATACTATATAAAATGATTAGAATAGGAGCCTTGGATGTACTAGATACATAAATAAGTTTTAAATTACATTACGAAATGGAAAAACAAATAAATTGTGTCCCCATTGAATAAAATCACATATCTTATCCAATTAGTACTGTTTAATCCAAATATACTTATTCACATCATGGAAAAAATAAAACATAAGAAAAAGGTGCTCTCAGATGGTTATTAAGGGTACCAATATAGTATAAACTAGCATAAATATGAATAAACAATTAAGGAAATGTATAAGACTAAAAAAGAATTTTAATATTAAACTTCAGCATAATATTGCAATGATAAATCAAATAATTCCATTTACATATTTACATGGATATTCTAATAGCTTAATAATCACACGTATTATCTATAGCTAATTTCATAATGGTGGAATGAATAATGTAAGACATAAAAACCACATTTTCAAGTCCTCATTCCATGATGCAAATAATTTTTTTTCAGTGACTTGTACCAAGACACTAGTTTGTCTTATGAGATATAGCAATGTATCAATGAACTATAGTGGTCTCCACCCATCACATACTAAGCCTAATTCATTACTCATATAAAATTTTTGAAACATAACATAAATATTATTATTAAATATATCATAGGATATGATACTAATTAAACCATAAACCATGAATGGTATAAAAACAAACCATCCTGAGTAAAAAATCACAAAACCATAAATATAATATGGATGATTGTATAATAATAAATTAACATCAAAAAGGTGTAAAATCCCTCAAAGGATGATGACATAGATGCAATCAAAACAATTTCAGAGAAATATCTCTTTCTATTTTGAAATCATTTATAAGTCACATAATTATAAAAGAAAACATTTATTTTCTAAACATTCAAATATTATTATAAGGGAAGATTTAAAGGTTTTGCAATGGTGAAAAATAGCAGCACCCATCGTTTAAGTTAAAAAACAATCATAACAAAATTTGTAGAAAAGGTCATAATCTACCTTGTTTAGAAAACGACAGAAATATTTCATTATAAACATTTTTTATAAATTTAAGAGTGCGTATAAATTACATAAACCCATATTTTTGTAAATAGTAAAAAAATTGAAATAATTTTCTATGAAACACAGATGAGGATGATAAAGAAGTTTCAGCAGATACTTACTTATAAACGACGTCAAATATGTTAAGAGATTTAGAAATTTAACCATACCTTATACATTTCCTTAGTATAGGGATATTTAATATCGTGTATAATTGTGAAATCATTTCAATTATATTATTTAGGAACTGCATTCATAAATATGATATCATATATGATCTTATAATATTGATTTGTTAATAATATTTTAGTATTATCATTGTTTTGGGTGTTAACTGATTCATTTACCATTATATGTTTTGTTACGTAAGACAAGTTTTTATGGATAATAAATATTTGATTCATATTGAGAATGATATTATGTTTTTAAAAAGTGTTTTCAAGCATAAAATGAAAATTATCTTTGAATGATTACGATGGGAAATGAATCTTATCCCGTTAATGGAGATGGTAATCCGTACATACGCACGAGCAACAATATCTTTCTATTGATGGTGAAATATTATATAATTGGAAGGTATATCAAATATAAAGAATCATTAACATTTCATATTTATTATTTACTTCAATTATACTCATTATTATACCCATCCGAATAATGATTTGTTGAATAAGAAACTACACCTCGACGTGTTGACGGTAAGTCAAACATACACACATATGGTGACATTTTGATTCATATGATAGATATAACCATTAATATGGTTTTACCTTATTTATAATAACATAATTGTATATATAAGGTACTAGATTTATTTGTATGGAATGGAAATAACATAGAGAGGGGAAGTGGAAGAAGAAAAGAACCTTCAAAAACGTGATGTAATTATTACCTATTCATCAAGTCCCTACTTTTTATTTACTCAAAAGTGGTCTATAGGATGGACTTAAGATAAATGTAAGGCCTATAAGATGAACATAAGTAAGTTAAGAAAAATCATTCACTATGGTTTGTATGATCCAAATGGCTTTGGATGTGTTATTTTGAGAGAAGAGGAAGTACCCTTTTATAAGACAAGTGAGGGTCACATTAGGAACCTTTTTAACTATTATTTTATTATAAAATAATTTTTTGTTTATAATGGATCTAAAATTATTTATTTAAATGATAAGGTGGTGATGGGTCTAAAAATATCAACCAAATGGTTTTAGACATGTTTAGATTACAATATTAACCTTATCTTTTATATTTAACTCATAGTTAAATAGTTTGTCATTTACCATATCTTCTTGTATTATTATAATACATGGTTATTAATCTTATTATAAAATTCCAAATGAACATGAAGTGGTTAATTAAATTAATATCTATAATAATATATGTTTGATGGCCAAACCTTAGTTTTTTATTAGTATTATATCTTTTAATACTATAGTATTTGCTTTTCATACTCATTTATATCAATTTTGACACACATTATTATTTGGTTTTTGGGAATGTCATTAAAACTGTGTCACTCTGATAAAAAATTAATCAACCATAACATGTAATATTTACCTTTAAAATTTGTGGAATTCATCGAATGTCTCAATTTACATTTAGTTTAAAATCTCTAATCTCAAATATTTAAATCTCTCATTAATAATGTAATTACTACATCTTCATTGTGTCATAATTAAATTTATTTATATAATGTTTAAAAATTATAAATAAAATACCATGGTATAGGAAATAATTTTAGATATATAATGAATAATTTTATTCATATTTATATTATGTATATCCCTATATTAATAATTTTTTTCTATTAAAATTGGAATTTAATTCTTTTATCAATTCGTTGAATAAAATAATAATAAATGCCTTCATCTAATCCATGTGGATCAAATAGGATTATATTTTATTCCTAAGGAATATTTTGTTATAAAAAAACTTATCCAATAGAACTAGGATAGATTTTGGGAAATTATAATATCATGATTACCATTAATTAACCTATTAACTTTTAACCGTTGTAAATAAGATTCAAAAGTTACTAATCACCAATAATTATTTTCATCCCATTGAACAACATTTTACTTAATGATGTCAACACTTTCTCTTTTATTTTTAGAATTAAATTCACAGAAGTGGTAAAATTACCTTTTATGATAATTTTCTAATGTGCCAAAAAGGTGGGTAAAAGACGTTAAAAGTTCAATGAAATTTTATACATCTAATCTTATTATAAAATGACTCCAATAAATTACATTTAAATAATATTTGTTTTATGTAGGTATTATTAATTTATTACAATTTAAATAATATAAATAATTATTTAAATAAAAATCTGGTTTAAAACAATAACCTAGTGTTTTTCACTATTCATCAAACATTGAATGTTTTCAAAAAAATACATAACATTCACCCTAATCTAATTTTGATATTCCGAATACCAAAATTAAGCCTATTTTTTAAAATTAAAATTTTAGGAGTGTATAATATTAATTTAATTATTATTCACTAAAGGGCATAAGATTTTTTTATGAATATAGATTTTATAAATATATTACTATTTAAAAAAAACATATATAACTAATTATAAATATTTTTTTATCAAGAAATATAATAAATAAAATTAAAAATATTAATTTTCTATTAATTTCAAAATATTTAATTGATAAATAACTACAAGGTTTAAATAATTACAATACAAAATATATAACTATTTTTATGAAAAATTAAATTTCATTATAAATATGTTTTAATAAATTTAAAACATTGTAAATAACAATTTTTTTTATTTTTACTATTTATATCACAATTCTTAATCGATAAATAAATATTTCGTTTAAATTATTTTAATACTAATGTGTTGTTTCATAGAAACTCAATCTTATATATAACATAAGCTATGTCGGTGTTGCATGCCGTATAATCTAAAAACATAATTTAAAAATATTAATTACTATTAAATATTGTGGTGTAACATCATTTGGACATTATATACCACACACAACAACAAATATGTGGTTAATATATCATATATCTCATAGAAATAAAAGTGGGATGAGAAAATCATTACGACATGAGTAACAATTGAATCATGAAACCCATGAAATAATATATTCTATTAATGAATTTAATATCATTGTATATATTAAATTATTGATATAATGTGCCATTTGTCAGTATATAAATCCCACAAATGATGCTAGTGGTGATTATATCATGTGTCTCATGATAATAAAAAGTGAGTGAAAATTCACTAATCTTAAGATGTTCGATTCTCAATACATATTATAATAAACTTTATAAGAATTACAAATTTAATATAATAAACCCCATGACCATATTATTATATATCATACCATATATGTTGTTATATTAAATTTATTTTACCCGTTTATAATTATTTTCATGTTAAAGATATGGTTTGGAAAATAAATCCTCTATTTTTTTTTATGTTTTGACATGTTATTATCGATCCTCTCACTTTGATCATGATTTAATTATTTATATATTATTAAAAAATTTAAAATGACATATATATTTATTATATATTAAATGATAAAAATATAAATTTTTTTGATATATGGAATTGAGTATAGAGATCCGGGTGATGGTATGTCGTATGTTTGGGTGAACACCATTTCTATTTTCCTATCATATTGAATGATATAATGTAAAAGAAATAAATTTGATAATATTGATCATAATTGATGTATAATTATTTAATTATTTATATCATATCTTTTTACTAAACCCATCCTTACAATATTCCATGTAATGTGTGGGTAAATAACATCATATGGAAGAGGTGGTAGTCCACACATCCACAAATGAAGTTATCATATTCCAACAAAATAGATATAAAGAAAGAATTATTTAAATAATAATTACCTGAGGATAAAGTCATAATAATTATCATATATATCATATAAAACACTATTGTCATTATTTTTCTCATCCATGAATGGTGGTATGGGAGGAATGAACAACATTAGTTTGTTATGATGTTATCGGTAATAACCACGAACGATGATGGTGTATCCCATTTGATGGAAGTGAGTAATGGTTCCGGTTATAAAATTAGAATAAAAAATATAATTATTTTTTGAATACTAATGAAATTATATAATATTAATATAAAAATAAATTGATTTGTGTAGAAGTGAATAAAACCGATGTTCTCGTTGAAGAATGTTATCTCAGGTAATTCCATTTATTTTTGCTGCAAATGACTAACATGGTTTTATTTATGCCAAAAGATAGCAATATATGATGAGGGGAGGAATATTATAATGTTATTTTTTTAGGTTATGGACTTTTTAATGTTTTTGATAGGTGTGAATATGCGTGGTGGGTTGAGTTCACTATGATAGTATAGGAGGAGTGTCATTCTTGTCATTAAAAAATAGTGAACACAATTTATAATTATATATTACATAACATGGTTAAAATAATATTAAAATATAAATAATATATAAGATTTGTTCTAAATAATTTAATAAAAAATATTTTTTATATATTTATTGTATATTTTACAAATTAGTTTTAAGTATCACCATAATGTGAACCTATTTTACATTAATCATATAAATAACTTTTAATTGCATTAAATAATTGTTTTGTCAAAAACTATGTTGAAATAGTCAAATATTATAAATTATTCTATAATAAATTATGTAATCCATTTTTTCAAATTATAAATAGATTGTTTGATGAAATTAATTTAAATTTTTTGTGCTCCCAAGATGAAAATACATGTTTTTAATGAAAAATTGATCAAAAGTTTAATATGTTATTATATTAAATTTTAATGAAACATTGACTTAAATGAACTAAAATGGTTTTTTGGTAATATAATTAAACTAATTATGCAATAAATGAAATAATTTAATTTAAATATATATATAAAGTACATGAAAATTCAATTTTTTGAATTAACTTTCATTGTTTTCACTTTTAAAAAAAATTAATCTTCCCAAAAAAATACCAAAAAATGCCAAATTAATGTTAATATTCCAATTTCGAAATGTATTTTATATTTTATAATATATAATATTATATTATCTAATATTAGTTTTATAATAGGTTTTCCATTAAATAGAGGAAATATTAATTTTTATAAAAATATAACATTTTTTTATAATATCTGATTATTTCATATCTAATATGTATATAACATATTGAATATCGTAAAAATTTTATTTAACATATTATATATATATATATATTTTTTAAAAAATACAAAAAATGTGTTTTATTAATTTATTGAGATAAATATCTGTTTCTACATAGAGAAATTGTTTTTCTTAATGTAATTTTATTATTTGAAAATAGATTTTAATTTCATTTCTAATTAATTGAACCAATGTATTTGTATTATCTACATGTGTAAATAATATTTTCATAATTTATTTATTTTTATTTTTATGTTATGTTCAAACAAATAGGTGGTAACTATAATTACATTTTAATTAAAATATTTTTATAATATTATATTTTGGTAAAACATATCATATTATTAAATAGAAGTTATAAAATGAACTCAACATTATTTGTAAAACAATCGAAACATTGTTCAGTGTATAAAAAATTGTATTCAATA
Source organism: Viscum album (assembly GCA_963277665.1). NCBI lineage: Eukaryota > Viridiplantae > Streptophyta > Magnoliopsida > Santalales > Viscaceae > Viscum > Viscum album. The sequence goes on from OY728129.1 coordinate 9,537,692, forward strand.
TGTTTTAGTGAAATATTATAATCGTGTGTCATGAAAATCAATCAAAACATATTACATTAATATAACAGAAGTTATATTAATTTTTTTTGTGATATGAATATTTTTAAAATACTTAATTAATTTGAAAAATAAATTTCACATAATATAGGGGAGTTAAACCATCCAAGGTTAATGAGATCCATATTTTATGTGTTCTAGTTGGATATCATCGATGTACTAAGGATAATTTATCCTTACTATCAAATCCACTCACCATGTTACCTCAAAAGAGAGCTATGTTTCCCTAGATAGATGAAAGTGAGGGAAATTCCATGCAAATAAAGAATTTATTAGTCAGTTCACCTATGAATATAGTACAATATAAGTGATTAGAGTTTTTAATATATATAACTATGCATCCAAGAATGTATTACGGTATATTTACATTCCAGAATGACATGGTTAAAGGTTATGCATCAAAAAAGTTAATGGTTATGGGGAAAAATTACCCAACTTATGATTCGGAGGTAGTTATATTAATTTTTTATATTTTGATATAGAATAATTATCTTTATATAGAAATATATTATTTATATATCAATCTTAAATAACTAAAGTATATATTTTCAGTAAATGATTTGAATATTCAAATGAGATTGTGGTTAGAGATGATTAATGATTCGAATTTATCAAAACAATAATATCGTAGGATAATGAGTAAGGTGGCCATTGATTTTCATAGAATGGATCATATTATCCTATCTATGATAATTATAAAAAAATATCTAAAATTTATGGATTTTTAATGAATGGATCTTGAAATATATAATTAATAATAGAAATCTAATATTTAACAGATAAATTTACAATAATCAATCTATGTAAGGAAAAAAATTAATCAAATGATGATATGGATCTACAATAAGGTGAGAAATTTACCTAAGGATAACAAAAAAACCTTATGTAATGATATTTTCTATGAAAAATTTATGTTTTTATCCATAAAATATTTGATAAAAGATCAGTTAAAGGATGTTCATTATTTGTCATTCCCTAATTATCATAAAATTTGAAAATGAATATTGATATAAAATACTATTTATTATGGATAGGTATAATGAGATATATTGAAAAATTATTCTCTTAGTGATTTCTATGAAAAAATGTTTGTCTGAGAGAAAAATATTATGGGGTTGTTAAAAACATTACATATACAAGAATAGAAGTGAGAAAATACCACTATGAATTTTGTCATTGGACGTTAAAAAATAAATAATGTGTATAATGTTATATGTTTTTGTTAAAGTTACAAATTATTTGATCTTAAACTATCAAAAAAAAGATATTTCTCTCATTATCATATTTCTATAATTAAAATCAATGAATCTAAGTGGTTTCATAGATTACTAAATTCAATTATATTTAAATGATATTTAAGGATTACATCAATTTTTTGGTAGAGCCTTTAGTAATTTGTTGATACATAGTTGAGTTTCAAATCTATGTATCATCTTATGATACATAGTAAGTATGATAGAATTATTCAAACACTATATAATATTTTAATATTTTTTACTATTTATTTCAATGTTGGTAGGGCTAAAAACAGAATCTCCTCATTTTTTAATATAATAATAGGTTCCACTCTATCATTCTGATGTCTTCTTCTTAATACCACAATTAAATGATATTCATAAATCAAATATAAAAGGATATAGTTTGATTAATAAAACTTTTAGAACCCGATATAGCTTAGGTAATGGAAGATATGGTTAGATCTATTCAAAAACCAATTATTATGGAATAAATCAGAATAATTTTATTATTACAGTTTCTAGAATTATAAAGGGATTTTATTTCTAGGATATGGTGTTTCAAATAATTTTTTTCATGAAAAAATGACGTTTTATTTTAAATTAAATGGAAACTACAACTTGGGTAGATCATTCAATTTTTAAATAATAATGTAATGAGGTAGTTATCTTATCAATTGGGATATTCTATAAACCTCTCCCATGTGTACAATGTGTTCCATGTATCTTTCAATGGGAATTTAATACATGATAATTCACATGTACTAAACATATATATCATACAATTGGAGCATGATTATTCTTTTGAAGATTTTTTGGGATATTATAGACCAATCAAATAAAGGCCTATAAAACATTAAAAAACAAATAGTCATTATCTTGTAGTGAAACCATATATTTATGTAATTAATATGGGATCTTGAGGATGTATAAGAGAAGAATTATCCTTATATATTTGCAAAAATTTGATATTATTTTGATGTTTAAATTTATATTATGTTTTTATCAAAAAATATCTTAATATATTATGAAATATTTAGAAAGAATTATTTTTTTCGGTATGTAGTGTCACCCAAAACATCTCATTTTTAAATAAATGTTATATATTAATAATATTTTTTTAGTAACATTTTTAATGTAATGTTTATAAATTTGACTACATGAATATAAAAAAAAATTTAAAATATTAATTGTTCTAGTTTGTAATAATATATACACATTCAGTAAAATTTATTCTTTTAATATTAAAGTCATTATATGTCTCAAAAATTTAATTTTCAAATTTTGTTTTCATTTATTTGTGGAAGAATAAAATAATAATTTTTTTTAGCTTTTTGAAAAATTATATGGAAAATAATTATGTTTTTACAAAATTTAAACGAAATAATTATCTTTAAGTGAATTTATTTGAATTTTCCCAAAATATTTATTTTTTATTCATAATTAAAAATTATAAAATTTATTTAAAAGTGTATTTTAAATTAATGATTTCATATGCTAACAGATTATCTAAAAGTATTTTTAAATTTAATATTAGATATATTATATTATAGATAATACTACAGAATTTATTAGATTAAATATTTTTTTAAATATTTAAATAAAACATTTTTGTTTTTCTAAAATCTTCCATTTTGGAAAATAGATTTTTCATCACATCTTTTAGTTTAAATAATAAATATAAATTCCCAGTAATATGAATTGAAATTGGAAAAATGGATTCCATATTTTAAATTTAAGTAACTAATATTATTTTATAATGTCAGCTATATTTATTTCCATGGTATGTTTTTAAAACAATAAAAATGAATTATTATTGTAGATGTTAAAAAATGTTTGCCTAGGGATAATCTAAGAAGCGGAGGGGTAAAATGACTAATAAACTTTCACAAAACCCCTTTATTCAAAATATTTTGACGATACCTAATCTATTTTTTTAATGAATTATTTTGGAGACTTTTTCATGTGAAAATTTTGATTACACATAAATGTTTTAATAAATTATATGTTTGTTTAATTTCCAGCTTATAAAATGTTACCACCTTTCATATCATATTCAAAATTCCAAAAACATTCAATATAGAAATAAGTACCAGTATATAATTATTGTTTTCCTACAAACAACCTATTATAATTATTCTGATATGTAAACCCTATTAATATGGAATTAGGTGAAATCGAAAAAATTTCAATGAAAAAGTGTTAAATTATTATACATGTGTTTATATTTTTTATCGTCTTCTCCATCATTAAAATATTCTCCAACTATTATAATATACTAATATTATTATCTATTAAATAATTATATTTTGTTTTGTCAATGTGATGGCCTATATCTATTTTCTCTTACATCAAATAGGAAATAAAACATTTAATCATGTGTATAATTGACTATAGTCTAGTGAACCGATGTCCTTCATTATCCATCAACAATACTCAAGGAAGGATATAACAATGAATTTAATAATTATTAATTATATTTATGATATTGTTATACTTTTAGAAATATTATATCACATATACATTAATACATTCGATTTGGGGGGGGATACAATAATTTAATTCGAGTGTACGGTGTACTACCGCCTTATGATGCAATGTTATTCATTTTTCACATACAATTTACATGGAATATAATATCAAAAATTTTAATAAATATTATATATATATATATATATAAACATATAACATATGAAATTATAATATAATTATTTTATCATTGAAAATAAAAACCATCTTGTGGATAAATTATAAGTGTCGTTGTGAAAAAAATAGTTATCATAGAAAATAATATAACAATTATGCTGAATTCCTTGAATATGATTAAAATCATTATTACCACATTGGATATTTCTTTCTAATATTTTTATAGATAGACACTAATTTTGTATTGATTATATGCCACAAAAAGGCTGTGAAAATGTGGAATTTAATTATTCAATAAATTATTTTAAGAGCACAAAATATAATCAAAATACTTTTATAAATTAACAAGGGGGTGTTGTAAGAGAAATATGAGATCACCATTAGGTTCAGGATAATGTTTTTTCTTGGGATTGGGAATAGAATTTGTAATTTTCAGGAATTTGGATAACTCTCTTGTGAAAATAATTTTTGGAATAATTTTTATTAAATATTTCTAAAAATAATTTAATATCTCCCAAGTAATTTGTTATATGAAATATATGAGGCAACAGTTATAGAAAATATATTTTATTTACCCATGCAAGGGAATAACATTTATATTATTCCAAAATTTAAATTCCTTTCTCACAAAAGATAACCATTAATTATTTAATATTTTCTTTAATCCATTTTTAAAATAATAATTTATTAATATCCCCCAAATAGTGCATCAAATAAAAAATATGAGACTCCAATTTTTAATAGAACAAGATTTTGACCATTGGAAATAAATACCTTTTATGCACATTGTATGTTTGGTTAGGTCTATAGTTATACTAAGTTAATAAATATTTTTATTAAATAATTAATATTTAGAACATTATTTGTAATGCCATGACCCTAGTTCCCCAACGTCGATGCATTATTACATATCATTGCCTTGATTACAAAAGATCATGTATCAAACGACCAATTAGTTTAGTATCATTTGTAATACTAGATACATTCATAAGATTTACATTACATTAAAAAATAAAAAATAACAACAACATAGTCTCCATAGGACACAGACATATCCCTTAAACTGTCCCTGTAGTTCTATCATAATATAATTCATCGTATCCTGGGAAAAATAAAACATAGAAATGGGTGAGCTCAAATGCTCAGTAAAGGTAACAATATAGCCGAAACTTTTATAAATAAGAATAAACATTTAATGCAATGTAAGAATAAAACAAAATCCATTTAAACAAGAAATTCATCATAATATGGCGAAGATAAAATCAAATAATTCCAAATACATATTCAAATTTAGATTCTAATAGTCAAATTATCACATGAAATACCAATATCCACATTCATAATGATGGAATGCATAATTCCAGACATCAAAACCACATAGTCAATGTCTTGTGCCAAGAATACAAATAAGATTTATTCAAGGGCTTATGCCAAGACAGTAGTATGTCTTATAAGACCTATTGATTCATTGAAGAGTTATAGATGGCTCCACTCATCACATAGTAAGACTAATGCATTCCTCATATGAAAAGGTTTAAACCTAACTATAATGACCTGGAAATTTGAACGAAATTTATTTCCTTAAATAATTTGGAATTTTATGAGTCCAGAGATTATCACGGCAAATGATTCTGAGTCCCAGTGAGCCTGGAATCAATTTCTGAAGTTTTTTCTTCATGTGTTTAGTAAACATACGTGTGGGTTTTTCTATCTTCCAAACTGGTGCTCAAAATTGAAATCTGAGGGCACCGTTGAACTCGCAACACCGATATTCTCTTAAAGATACCTTCATCACAGTTGCGTTCTTTCGAGAACTGACGTTAGTTTTTGTGGTTTTATAAAAAATTAATAAAATAAAGTGTTAAACACTTTATTCTATTCTATTCGCCATGTGGAGGCTGGATAGTTGTTTTTCCAAGGGGATGTCAAAGGTGGGGGCCACCACATCCTAACCTCCCATGGGTGGTTATGGTGGTGGGGCCCACCCAATCATAACCTCCCGCGGGAGGATTAAAAGAAGTGGGGACCACCTGACTCATGAACTCAACATTTAATGAGGGAGGTGGAAAGAGGTTTCCTCACATTTATTACCCCATTAAATTGAGGGAGTCCTTTTAGGTTCTCCCAAATCAATAGTCCAACCCACCTAGTTAATTTAGTGAGTAATCTCATTTAATTAAAGCTCCACAATTCGTATTTTTTTAATGCATGAAAACAATTTAAATAATAGGTGATCTATTTTTTAATTTTTGTTCGTGGAAGATTGGGAGGGGAAGAGATATTGGATGAATGTATCCTCTAAGGACGATTGCAAAGACGCTGATGATGACGCTTCTTCCTCGGTCTCATCCTTGGAACCCCCTTCCGACGTGGGACTTCTTCGACAACTCTTCTACCTTCTTCTTCATCGTCAAAAGACCAACATACGAGCTTGGAAGTGGAAGTGTACGACCAACGATGAAAACATAGCCCCCCCCCCACACCCAAGAAGAATGAATGCCCTACAGTTAATAAGGTTTTGGGGTTATGTATAATTTTATATATGTGTATTGTACTTTCGTACTTGGGTGTTTTTATGATGAATTATGTATTGAGCCTCTAACACGGAGAGCACGATATAAAGAAAATGTGCGGACCCTCCACCTTATTGTAATTGATGCGTGGTTTGTTGGGTGACAGATGAACGTTGGGAAACATTGATTTTAGTTCATCGCAATGATGAGCGGGACTCGAAGAGGCCGTATGCGTAGACAGAAGCTAAAACGGGCCATCCGAATGACTCCGGTGGCCCATGGATGATCACAGAAGTGCGGGTCGCCAGTGTGGCGGTGCTAGCTGCCGACACCGGCTGCCCGCCTGGGGGTAGTGGCGGCCTAGCGCGCCGCCGGTGGAAGACTGTCGCGGAACCGGCTACGGCCGCGATGGAGCGGAACTCGTGCCATGCGGGTTCCGAGAAGGTTGGGTGGTGCCATCTCAGCCTCGCCAGTACGAAGAACTAGGGGCGGTTGCGCCCATCACCCCCACCCCCGCTTGGCCCGCTTTTCCGGGCCGCGGCCGGCCACTGGGTCGGACCGCGTGCGCATGGGACAGCCCAACTACACGGGAGCCGAGCTGCCTGCCGCCCAGGACAACCTCCCTCGCGCGGGTCGGGCTACAACCATCGGGCCAAGATTCGCAAGCCGGGAAGATCCGCACCATACAGGGTGGGACCAGGACCTAGGTCGGTTTGACCCGGTTCGGTCTGACCCTTGGTGGGTTGGGTTGGGTCAGATCGGGCCCAAACACCCCTCATCAGACCATTTTATGTTAATCGACCTTAACATGAGCTACGGACCTCCGATCGATGCACCGTCAGTTCCGTAGGATTCCTCGAGTAAATTATGTAATTTTAGTATATTACACTCATGGATTTGGAGAAGTTTTTTGTATGACCGGGTTGGTTTGAACCCGAAACCAACCGGGCCCTCGGAGCGGAAATGATTATAACATGAGGACCAGACGTCTGATTGACATGTCGTCAACAATATTAGATTCCTTTTTTTGAGAAGGTTTTTTTGGAATACTCCACTTGAGGTTTGGATGCAGTTCATGTACGTTCCGGTTGGTTTTTGCTTAAAAACCAACCAGACACCTAGAACGGAAAAGCCAATAACTCACAGACCGGACGTCTATGTGATTAACCGTCGATGGCATTGGTAAGTTAACTGAGAATGGGTCCCATTGAGTATACACCCATTGGAATTCTGGGTATATTTGAGATACGGTCAGCTTGGTTCTTACATGAAACCAACGGGGCCCCTGGAACAAAATAGCTAATAACTCACATAACGACGTCCGATTGACGCGCCGTCTGTTATGTTGAGAAACATATGACATGGCGGGACTTTGAGATACTTTTTTGTTGGAATTTGTGACACTCGGAGTTCAACCCATAGATTCTAGATCGTAACCTCCCGGAGACGAGTATACGGAGTACATAGACCTAGTAGCTGGTTGAGACCTGATGACTGCTTGTCCGATTCGTTTCCGAATGACCTAACTAGCCCAGTGGGGATCACTACTGTTTGAGGTGGTAGAAACATGGCAGGGGAGCACTAAAATGTGAGGCGGCCGACCTGTGGTACTCGACATGAGGGGTACCTCTGTAGGCTATCAGAGGGAGGACTACTATGTCAGGTGGCAGACCCATGGCAGTAGCGCTACTGTGTGAGGCGGCAGACCGATGGTACTCAACATGAAGAGTATCTCAATAGTATATGGTTAGTGATTAACACCTCAGAGTCACAACAGGACAATTATTGTTGACAGAGGAGGAGTTCTCCAGATGTCGTGGTTTTGACATCATGAATAAAAATACTAGTTTGAGCAGAGTCAATGGATTTTTTATTTTCCTCATGATTGAGATGGGTTACTTTATAACATAGGTATATGTATAGGTATATACCTAAGTAATGCTTATCCGTTGAAATCATACTTTGTGGTTTATCCTTGTTGGTTTTTGGGATTCCTTGTGGATCTCGGGGTCACTACTGAGTATTGTTATACTCACCCCTACACGGGCTATGCCTGTATCTCGTTGTGTTGGATGCAGATGACGAATAGTGCTAACCGAGGCATAGAGTACGAAGTTTGGACAGTACCAGAGGTGGACCTCACGACGAGAGTGTATCTGGAGGAGACGAATGGGAATGGAGCAATGTGGAGGCTTTATGTACCTTGCCTTCTAGTAGGATCCGTGGTGGATGATCCAGGAGTTGCTAGACACCATCTAGTTGTTTTTATTTACCAGTTGTACTTTCTATCAGTTGTAGTTGTACCTTTTTGTTGGGAATGTATTCTGACCACTTTTTTACATTCAGCATACTTGATATAAAACTTTACTTAGTGGCTGCTTTCTCTTTTACTCTGGTTTTTTTGTGTTACATTTTGTAAAGGAAATATCTTCCCAGTTTTTAGGGAATTACACCTTTGGTACTAGTCGCTATCCCCTGGCCTATGGAAGGTGGGCTTGGGGTAGTCACGATACGGGCCCTGAGGGATGGGTCGTGACACTAGCATAAACATTTGAATAAAACTAGCATAATAAATGTCAATAATTTATCCATAAACCATGAATGGTGTATATATAACACCTACAGTCAAACATATCAAAATAACCTTCAATACAATATGGAAGTATTGTATCATAACAAATAACCTTCAAAGAAGCTTATAATCCATCCAAGTATGTTGACCTAGATGAAATAATTTTTTTTTTGAAAAATATCATTCTATATTGAAATCATTTAAAAGACATATAATTATAAAAGGAAACATTTATTTTGAAAATATTATTATAATATTTCATGGGAAGCTACGACGATGTTAAAACTGTGGAAAATAGTTCCACCCGCCGTATAAGATTAAAAAACATTCATACCATAATTTTGTCGAAAAGGTCATAAAGTACCTTGTTTAGAAAATGATCGAAATATCCCTTTCAAACCATTTTATAAATAGTCAAACAAGGGTATAAATGAATTTAACCAATATTCTAGTGAGTAGTAAAAAATTTTTGGAATACATTTTTCTGAAACAAGGATGTGGATGATGAAGAGGTCCCAGTAGATACTTACGAAAAAACAAACTCGGATAATAAAGAGATTATGAAATTAACTTTTACCATATGATTTTCTATAGTAATGGTTATATTAACCTCTTTTATAATAGAAAACTCATTGTTATTAAACTATAAATGAACTATTTACATAAATATTATATCATGTTTGATCTTTTAATATTGCCTTGTAAATGATATTTCAGTAGTATCTTCATTTCGGGTGTCAACTGATTCAATTTCCTTTAAATGTTTTGTTATGTAAGTAATGTTTTTATGGATAGGATGCATATTTTCCATATTAAAAATTATATTATGTCATTAAAAATTATTTTTAATCATCAAATCAATTTAATCTTCAATGGATACGGTTGGGAATGAATCACATCAGGTTCGTGGAGACGGTAATCCATACGAACACATGAGAAAAAATAGCAATATTTTGATATTAAAATATTATATAATTAGATCGTATATCATATATATAGAAAAATTATGATGATTTATTTGTTATTTACATCATTTATAGTCATTATTATACCCATCAAAATGATTAAGTGTTTGAATAACAAACTACACCACGACATGGAGATGGTAGTCAGTATGTACGCACGTATGGTGACTTTTTCATTTATAGGATGTATAGAATAGTGAATATGGTTGTAACATTTTTATAAATAATCATAGTATATATAAGATAATATAGAAATTATTTTAGAATTGAAACCACAACAGGAAGAGGAAGTGGAAGAAGAAAAGAACTTTATAGAAGTGAGGAAATATTTACCTCTTCTTTGGGTTCTTCCTTCTGATTAGAACCAAAGGGAAACATAGGATTGATTTATGACTAAATGACATCCTCTAAGTTGAATGTAAGACCTTTGGGAGGATATTTGGTAAGTGTTTGTCCGATCCAAACGGCTTCTACGGTGTGAATTTGAGAGAAGGGGAAGTGCCCATTTATATGAGGGTTGAGGGGCACATTAAGAAAATATTGAAGTATTATTTTATAATCAAACAATTTTCAGATTATAATGAATCCAAAATGAAATAGGTAATGGATAAGGTAGGGATGTGTCGAAAAAATTTCTACCAATATGATTTATATAGGTTTAGTTCATCACATTAACCTTATCTTGTAGATTAAACTCTTAGTTAAATAATTTGACATTTAACATGTCTCATTGTATTTTTATATTATATGGTTAAGAAACATGTTATAAAATTTAAAGAGAAATCCAAGTGATTAATTAATGAAATATATAGTATTATTTATTCCTTTTGGAATAACCTTATATTTTTAGGAATATAATATCAATTAATTATATATTATTTTTAAAAAAAACCCTTTTATGACAATTTGGACTCTGTTTGGTATTATGTTTTTGTTAAATTTATAACAACATTATTACATCAAAAAAATTATTTAATGAACCCTAAAATGTCACATCAACCTATGAAATTAGTTATATACATTAAAAGATTCATATTACATTTATTTGGATATTTAAACTATCAATTATTTTAATCATTCATTAATAAGGTAATTACTGCCACATCATTGTAAGATAAATAAATTTAATTATTTAATGTCTAAAAATTATAAATAAAATACCATTATATAGGAAATATTATTATATTTCTAATGAATATTTATAGTCCAATTTATATTGTGTGTATACCAATATTAAAAATGTTTTACTTAATAATCATTGAATTTAACTCCTTTAACACATCTTTAAAAAATAATAAGAAATGTCCTAATATAATCATAGTGGAATAAAGAGGTTCATATTATATTCCTAAGGTTATTTTTGGTCGAATTATACTTATCCAATAGAATTAGGACATGTGTTAGGGTAATTATGAAATCATTTTTACCCTTAATTACCCTATTTACTTTTAACAGTGGGAAATAAAAGTAAAAAGTTATTATTCACCAAAAAAAATTTCATCTTGTTGAACAACATTTTACATAATGATATTAATATTTTCTCTCATATTTTTGTAATTAAACCCACAGAAGTGGTAACATTAACTTTTATGTAAATTTTTTAATTCATTTACGAGGTGGGTAAAAGACGGTAAAAAGTTCAATAAAATTTTGTCATATCAAAACTCATTATAAAATGACTCTAATGAATTAAATTTAACATATATAGGAATTATGTTTCTATTTTTGACATAAAATAAATTTAAATAAAAGAAATAATTAGTTAAATAAAAAGTCAGTTTTAAACAATAACTCAGTTCTTTCACTATTCTTCCAAAATTGAATGTTTTCACATAAATACCAAACAATAACACTAAAATAATTTTAATATTATGAATCCTAACAGGAATTCCATGTTAAACGAAAAAATTTATATAATTCCAAAATTGGTTATTACTATTCATAACTATTAGTTTTAATGGTTGTAGTGTGTTAAAATCTCGAAGATGCGTACAAATTTAAGCAATTGAATTATTCAAAAGGAAACGTACATTGGAAGTGTCAGGTATTACATTCATACCTCTATAAAATAATTTTTTCCTTAAAATTTCTATAATTTTAATGTATAAAATTATTCTTGTGGTTCTTCATCATTAGTTACTCAGTGTTCCAACATTGTTTCTTCCATCTTATGGTTTCTCCATAGAAATTTTACCAGACGAGTAATTCAGTTTCTCAGCAGTTGTTCTCTGGTATCATGAATTTTGAAATGATCTTCACAATAAGATAGATCATGTTCTAGTTCTATTTCCTCATAGGAGAGTAGATGCATTGGGTCAGGCATGTATTTTCTCAATAGTGATACATGGAACACATCGTGAACTTTTTAGTGAATTTGCGTCATTGCCAACTGGAATTCTACTGCCCCAATTAGTTATAGAATTTTGAATGGTCTGATGTACATGGGACTCAATTTACACTTCTTACTGAACCGTATAACTCCCTTACATGGAGATACCTTCAATAAAACATGATCTCCTAACTGAAATTCCAAATCCATTTTTCGGATATCAGAATATCTCCTCTGCCTACATTTTGCTTCTTTGATGTGGGTTTGGATAACCTTCACCTTTTCCATCATTTCCTCAAATAGTTCTAGGCCTACGTGTTTTCTTTCACCATCAGCATTACAACATGTTGGTGTGTGACATCTCTTTACATATAATTCTTTATATGGTGCCATCTAAAAACTTGAATGGTTGCTATTATTTTAGAAAAATTCTAACAAAGGTAAATATTGATCCCACAAACCTGGAATCTCAAGTGAGCAAGATATCAACATGTCCTCTATGGTTTGAATATTATATTCTAATTGTCCATCGGTTTGAGGGTGGTTTTCAGGGCTCAAATGAAGTATAGTATCCTGGGCCTTTTAAATATTTTTCTATAATTTTGATGTAAAAGGAGGATCACGATTCGAAACAATTGATAGGGTTACTCCATTAAGCATTACAATATCATTATTATATAGTATTTCTAAACGTTCAAGTGGTAAATATTTTCTTATAGTAAGAACATGTGCTTACATGTTGAGATGATCAACAATGAACCATATGTAATCATTCCTTCTTGGAGAATTAGGTAGTGCTATTACAAAGTCCATCATAATATTATCCCATTTCCACTCATGTATGGGAAGTGGTTGCATGACCTCTTTAGGCAGTTTCCTTCTAGCTTTCACTTGTTGTAAAACCATACATCTTGACTCAAAATCAGAAATCCACCTCTTCATGTTGTCCCAACTGAAATTTTCCTTTAAATATCTATACGTTTGATTAATACCAGGGTGTATAGTGAAATTGGATCTATGAGAATCATACAACAATTACTATTTTAGATCACGTATGTTAGGAACAAAAATAATCTTCCAAAATTTCAAAATTCCATCTTCATATATGATGTTACTCAATCTTACATCATTCATTGGTTTAATTTTCTTTTAAAACTCCTCATCATTAGCCTGAGAACTTTTTATCTTATATAGTAATGATGGTTTGGCAACCATTTTAAAAATTATTGATGTTTCCCCTTCTATGATTATTCCCATATCCATTTTCTCTAGATCCATTAAAATAGGTTCCCTTTAGACTCTCATCTTGTTCAAAAATCCATGATAGTTTCTACTCAAAGCATATGCCACGTTATTTTCTTTCCCCTGGTGGTAGTGTATTGTGCAATCATAATACTTTAGTACTTCATTCCATCTCCTTTCCCTCATGTTGTTTTTTTTATGTGATACAATATACTTCAAACTCTTGAGATTGGTATATATCTCAAATTTTTCAATATACAGATAATGTCTCCATATCATCAAAAAAATATTACAGGAGCTAACTCAAGATAATGATTATGATAGTTTTGTTCATGAATTATTGTTTCCGTGATTCATAGGAAACAAATCTATCATTAGGAATAAGGAAAATACCATTTACCTTTTTTAAGATTCACTATAAATAACAAACCCATCGTTCCCTGATTCTAGTGTCAAGATAGAAGCATTTACTAATATACTGTAAATTTCATTAAAAATTTCATCAAAATATTTATTCCATACAAATATCAGCATTTTACATTTGATCTTGGTTAATTGGATAGACAACTAGGAAAAACATTAGATGAAACATCGATAATATCCCAGTAAACCAATAAAACTGTGTACCTCAGTAATATTTTTCAGTGCTAGCCACTCTTGGATTGCCTTGGTCCTTAAAGGATCAACAAAGATTCCATCCATGGAGACAATATGGCCAAGAAAAGAAATCTCATGAATCCAGAATTCACACTAGATAAATTTCCCATATAATTCTTTTCTTATAAGTGACTTTAGAACAATTATCAAGTGATTTTTATGATCTTCAATGATTTTGGAGTATACCAAGATATCATCAATAAATACCACTACAAAGTCATCAAGATATTCCATGAAAACACTATTCATTAGATCCATAAAGACAAAGGGTGCATTAGTAAATCCAAATGGAATTACTATAAACCTGAAATGCCCATACCTGGTTTGAAATTATGTTTTTGGAAGTTATTCCTTATTCATACACAACTGTTGATATCCAGATCAAAGGCCAATCTTTGAAAAATATTGAGCTCCATGATGTTGGTCGAATAAATCATCAATATGAGGTCGGGGATACTATTTCTTTATTGTTATAGCATTTATTTCCCTATAGTCAATGCACAACCTCCTAGATATGTCATTCTTGATAAGAAAAAGAACATGGGATCCCCAAGGAGAAACACAAGGTTGATTAATTCACCTATTACTCAATTCCTCTAGTTATTTATTTAGATCCACTAATACCATAGTGGTATTTCTATTAGGGGGTTCTATATGGGCCTTGAACCAGGAATTAAATCAATGGAAAACTCAATTTATAGTTCTGTAGGATGTCCATGTAACCCTTCAGAAAATACATCAACATATTCTTTAACTTTAAATACGTCCTCTATTTGAACATTCCTTTCCTCACTCACAGATATTTCATTCTCATCCTCCCAAATAATTGAATTTAGTTGAGCTACTGGGGGTAAATCTTGATAAGAATTATATGGTGATGTATCTACACTAAATATTAGGTAGTCATTATCATCATTGAGTTCTGTAACATCCTTCTTCTTAAAATAAATTTTCTCATCATGGTCTAAAATACAATCCATACCAAGGATTATATCATATTCAGTCATGTGTATGACAATGAGATCAGCAGATAAACAACATATATATGCTCTAATGGGAACGGATTCAAAAAAATTTGTTGCAATGGTACTTCCCTTAGGTGTTTTCATTGATAACTCCCTTATTATTTCGAATAATATTATATAATTTTCTGAGAAAACTGGGAAGATATGAAACAATGCGATGATCTAGAATCAAATTAACCATTTTCTAATCATAGGAAACCATTAAATTACCCACCAATTATCTTTTGGAAATTCATCCCCAGTAGTAGTGATAGCTTAGGAATGGACTTGATCCCTTGGATTTTTCTGAGGTAATATTCTTTTCGGCTTAGAACATTAATTTTCATAATTCCCCCTTTCTCTACTATTGTTGCATTCAACATTTAGAGCCTCTTTCTTCTCCTTGAAATCAAGAGCTTCGTGGTATTTTTCATCACACTTGTAACAGACTCTCATTCCCTTTAAGAAATTATTGGGGTGTTTCTTCCCATATTTATTTTATTAGGGATATTCATGTTTTCCCTTATCTCCTTGTTTCCTTTTCCAGAATTTTCATCAGATATTTTATTATCTTGCTTTTCTTTAAAGTCGTAAGGCATAGATAATTCTTATTTTTTTCTTGATATCACATGATACAATATCATCGTGTGGCAAAAGGATTCTGAGACTAATTCTCGCCGGAGAAATCATTTTAACCCATCAAAGAAATGATCAATATTACTTATTGTGTTATGTATATAATCATCATCATGTCTTTCTAACCTTGTAGAGTTAGCCTCACGCATTGCGACATTCTCATCCTCCATTTCTCTAATACTCAAAAATTTTCATTCCGTATCCACTCGATGGTCATGAGGAAATTATTTTTCTACGAAATTCTCTTAAAACTCCCTCCATTAGATATTTGATACTTCATCATATTCCTTTGTGTTTTGAATCAATGACTACCACTGATCTACATCTCCCATGTGGAAATAAACTTCCATGAAAACATTTTCCCTTTCGCTACTCCTGAAATCGTGAATTATTTTTCCAATGGAATTTATCTATTTCTCAGCTACTAATGGATTCGTAATCCCATTTAATGTTTATCGTTTTATTCCTCATCAAGTGTACTAACAATAATCCTCCACATTGTGGATGAGGGTGCTCCATACGGGTAAGGTTATTATTTATAACCTGAGTGAGTTGTCCTAGTATGGTGATAAGGTGATCAGCACTAGTTGTTTCACAAGCTCCACAATAATTATCATTAGTAGGAGAGAAATCCCTACATGGATTATGTGAAATGATACAACTTCCATTCCATCCACTTGGAGTCATTTCTAAAAGTGGCATACACTAGATTTTTTTTATGAATCATAATAATAATTCCAAAACTGTCAAATAGTTAACAAAAATTCAATAGTTTTTGGATATAATACATAATCATAAAATGATTTCTTTGAGGATGTATATACTTATAAGCCATTAATAGTTGTTTTTAATGAAAATTAGAATTATCCTAAGTATATCCCCAATGAGTGTTGTAACCAAGAGTGCAGTAAGCACTATTGTTGAGCCCCAATTACTGTTTGAGTCTAGCTCAATGTGGTGTTTTCAGGTTTTACCCCTAGGTACATCTGGGCCTGAGCCATCTCAACCTGCTCATATCCAGACATGGATGTGTATCTTGAGAAACTCAGAAATTCTCTACAATACCAAAATTCTACAAAGTTTATCTATACTAATCACCAATGTCTATCATAGGGTATTGTGCTCTAATCAATTTTTTTTCTAAATCTAGCTTTCGAGGTCAGTACTAGACTTCCTATGATACCAACTATAACACCCCAACTCTAGTTACCCAAAGTCGGTGCATTATTATATAAAATTTTCATGATCACAAAAGATATTGTCACGAAAGACGGATTATTTTAGTATCCTTGGAAATACTAGATACATTCATAAGTTTTACATTACATTATAAAATGTAAAATAAAAACAACATAGTATCCATAGGCCACAACCATATCCCTTATACAATACACATAGGTATGTCATAATAAACTTCTTCTCATCCTGGTAAAAATAAAACATAGAAAGGGGTGAGCTCAGATGCTCAGTAAGGGTAACAATAGAGCATATACCTTCATAAATAAGCAAACACGTGTAAGGAAATGTAAGACTGAAACAAAAGACTTTTAAAATTTAACTTTAGTATAATATGGAAAAGATAATATCAAATAATTCCATAAAAGTATTCACATAGATATTCTACTAGTCTAATAATCACATTAATATATCAAAGGCCTCTTTCATAATGATGGAATGCATAATACCAGATTTCATAACCACATACCCAAGCCCTTGTTCCAATACTAAAAATACTATTTTTTGAATGACTTGTGAAAATACACTAGTTTGTCTCATGAGACCTACAAATTATTTGTGGAGCTATAGCAGGCTCTACCTGTCACTTACTATGTCCAATGCATTTCTCATATGGAAAGGATTAAACATAACATAATCCTTCCTATTAAAAATATCATATGAACTATCAATAATTTATCCATAAAACATGAATGTTTTAAAAATAAAACATCCACAATCAAACAGATTACAAATAATACAATACAATATTGAAGTTTTCTATTATAATAAATCAACTTCCAAGAAGCTAAAAATCCTTCAAAGGATGTTGACATTGATTAAATAAAAACTGTTTTAGGGAATGTTCTCTTCCTATTTTGAATGAATTTAAAAGTAATATAATTATAAAATAAAAATATTATTTTAAAAATATTCTTATAATCTTGTCAGAGAAGCTACGAAGATGTCATATCTGTTGAAAATAGCTGCACTCACTGTATAAGTTAAAAAAACATTCTTACCTTAATTTTGTAAAAAAATTCATAAGTACATTATTTGGAAAACGACGAAAAGATTCCTTTCAAACCATTTTATAAAAAGTCAAAGAAGGGTATAAATGACTTTAAACCATAGTCTAGAAAATATTAAAAAAAATGGATTACATTTTTAAGAAACATGGATGTGGATGATAAAGTGGTCCCAGAAGATACTTACATAAAAACAACCTCAGATAAAAAAGAGACAGAGAAATTAACCCTTTCCTTGTAATTTTCCTTGGTCGAGGGTATGTTAACCTCCTATATAATAGTTAAATAATTGTTATTATATTATAAAATAACTATATACATAAATATGATATCATATATTATATTCTAATATTTCTTTGTTAATGATATTTTAGTAGTATCACTGTTTCGGGTGTTAACTGATTCATTTTCATTTATATAATTTTTTAGTTAAGTAATTTTTTATATGGATAGGATGTATATTTTTCATATTCAGAATTATATTAATTCTTTAAGCATTATTTCTAATCATCAAATGAAAATTATTCTTGAATTTATTTGATGGGTAATGAATCTTATCACGTTTGTGGAGACGGTGATCCGTACATACGCACGAGTGACAATATCATTATTTTGATATTTTATATCATATATACAGAATCATTATAATGTTATACTTATTATTTACATCATTTATACTCATTATTATACTCATCCAAATGATGAAGTGATTGAATAACAAACTACACCACAGCATGGAGACGGTAATCCGTACGTACACACCTATAATGACATTGTCATTTGTAGGATGTATAAAATAATGAATATGGTTATAATATTTTTATAATAACAACACATCATATAAGATACAGTAGAGTTAATATTTTATAATGGAAACGACAAAGTAATAGGATGTGGAAGAAGAATAGAACAAGAAAGAGGAGATGAAATATTAACCTTTTCGTTTCTTCCATTTGATTTGATTAAAAGTTCTCCATTGGATGGCTTTTTGACTAATTTAATTCCTCTAAGATGACAAGAGGATATTTGGGAGGATATTTGGGTTGGGTTTGGCTGAGAAAAATGTCTTTGAAGGTGTGAATTTGAGAGAAGGGTAAGTTCCCTTTTATAAGATGGTTGAGGGGAACCTTTGGAAAAGAATGAAATATTATTTTATAATAAAATCATTTTTACATTCTAATGGCTCAAAATTAATTATTTATAGGATATGGTGAGAATGGGTTGAACACCTCTCAACCAGTAGGTTTTAGAATGGTTTAGTTCATCATATTATCCTTATCCGTTAGATTTTACTCTTGGTTAAATAGTTTGACATTTACCATGTCTCTTTGTATTTTTATACTATATAGTTAATAAACATACTATAAACATCCATGATGTATAGACGTGACCCCAGTTGTCCAGAGCCAGTGCCTTATTTGATTACGTTTGTATAAATATACGTAATATTAATCCCAAAAGACGGATTAGTTTATTATTATTGGAAACAAGTTACATATATATGTTTATTATTACAACATAAATGGAATCAAAACCCTATTTTATTTCACTAGAAATATCACGTCTCTTAGATTATGCTTGCACATAATTCATAAATTAATTCTTAATGTCCTGGGAAAATAAATCATAAGAATGGGGTGAGCTAAAATTCCCAGTAAGAGTATGAAATAAAGCGTATGTTAATATAAACATTAGACATGGTGAATAATTGAAAACACATGCCTTTAATAATGAACTTGGACACATTATTGCAGAAATATGAGTTGAATAAATAATGTCATAGTAAAACATAATCATGGATATTATACTAGTCAAATATCCAAATGAACTTAAAATACTAGCATCATAATGTAGAAGTTCATATTCTGGACCTCATAAACATGTCATCCACATCTCGTGTTGGGACCACAAAATAATCATTTTTTCAAAGCCTCGTGCCAAGGTCATAGTTTTTCTCATGAGACCTACCAACGCATCAAGGGGATATAGCTAGCCACACCCTTCACATAATAATTCCAATACTTTCCTCATATGAGCGGGGATACACATAAACAACATGTACATTCATATTGAAACTATCATATGAAATGTAACTATTTTTCCCCAATCATTTAACATAAAACACTAACCATTCTTAGTAATATGGTGAATGGTTTTAGGATAGATAATCCACAAATAATTTATTCATAATACATTAAATAAAATATGGTATATTACTTAATAAATTATTAAACTCAATAATACCATGGAATCAACATGATTGTTGAATTGGATGAAAACACACTTATAAACTCATTAAGAAATTCTAGAGATAAAAAATATTTTATTTTGAAATGCAGAGTTCTTTTAGAAAAATATTTGTATAAAACCATAATTGAATTAACATAGTATATTCATAATAAATTGAGTAATTTTATAAAGATAATGGTTTCCAAAAACAGATTATATAGTGCCTTTGAAAATAGGTAAGAATTTGAAAATTTCTCTTGAATCGGGCTTGTATTTTTGAAACAATTTTGAGAGTTCCTTTTAAAATGTGTAACTATGCATAAAATAAGGAAGTATTATGGATTTTAAACATATATATGATACTAAAAAAGAAAATATGATGAGTAAATAATAATAATTAAGAATTAAATTGATGTAATTAGACAATTAAAGTATCCCGAATAAAAATTGAAGTTCGAGTGGAAAAACCCTTACCTTAACTCCAAACATGTTACGATCTTGTACATAAGCTCCTGGAATATGAAATTATTCTTGTTAATAACTTATTTTGAAACCTATTAGACATGTATTTATGTTACCATAATTATGGTTAGTTAATTTATTTATTTATTGACATGTTATTGTATTGAATTTCGTCGTTCTGGAGTGTTCGTTTCCCTCATATTTGTTTCACTTGTTTTTTTGTAATGGAGTTCATGTGGAAAGGTTATAAATCTCTAGGATTGAAAATTTATATTATTTATTAACATAAATATTGGTAATGGTCATTTATATCATTTTGTTTTGTTGAATGAGTATGAATCATTAGATGAGAACCATTTCGATTATTTGGCAGTATTCGGATTATTATGAACTAGTTTCTCATATAACTTAATCATATGTACATATTATGGTTCCTGAATAATAATTATGTTATAATAAACATAATATAGTCCGGTTCAACCATAATTATGGATTCATGACTAGTAATGAAGAATTAATTGAAGAATGAAACTTCATCATCCAAGAAGGCTATAAATTAGAACCTCATGGACGTTGATTTCGTTTATAAAAATAGAAGGGAGGGATTAAGAATATTTATGATGGTTCTTCCATTAACATGACATAAATAAAGTATATATATGTTACTGTAGTTATAATGAACATTTTGATAGAGGAGGTTAGGAAATATAAATAAAAGAGATGAACTTGAAAAAAAAATAGTTAAGAGATCCCTTATGAAAACTCGGCAGCCTTACGACGTCACTTAAAATTATATAAAATATAATGATGAGAACAAAAGGGTAACTATTCATATTGAAATAAAAAATAAAGTAATAATAATGAATAAAATAAAGCCTCATCATATGGGAAGGTAATTTGAAATAGATAGCATAAAAGAAGTGTCGACTTAAAGAAGAGAATGAAGGATTCCCTTACCTTGTAGAATAACTCCTATATCATGACGGATGAGACCTTGGGGGCTTAGGGACACCTTGGGAGGACTCTTAGAGAATTAAAACAACCAAATATTTGTAGATGAAGGATTTTAAATTAATTAAAACGAATGGATGAGTGGGTATTTATAGAAAAAGAGATGTAATTTTTTAATAATTTCAAAGGAACACCTTAGTAGTGGTTTTTACCAAACCATGGGCTTTCCCATGGTATTTTCCCATGGTTTAAGCCAACTGGGAAACCTCATGTCATAAGGTAAAATAAAAAATTAGACCATAATTTTGTATTTAATTATTACATCATTATGATGTCATTAATCTACCGAAAAATCAAAACTGTATTTTCACTATTCATGAAAAATCATGCATTTTAGAAAAATCCCAATAATTCACCCCTACCATTTTTTGACTTTTATAATTCAAAAGTGAAAGAAATTTTCCAAAAATAATTTTCTAAATATTATTAATTTAATTTTTAAATAAGTTAATAGTTAATTTGAAAAATAACAGTCTTGAAGTGCAATTAGTTGTATGTGACATTGAATAATTAATTAAGATCTCATTATCTTATTGCCTTAAGAAAATAAGATAATAATACTGTTTACTATTAATAAGTTTCATAGAACTATTCATATTACTATTCATAAGGGAATGTTACTATTTACAAAAAATCATGTTTGTTCTATTAGACTCCAAATTACATACTGAACACAACTATAGATGACCATTTTTTGAAATTGAAAACATAGAATAGGAAAAGTTGTGTTTAATGGATAGATTATAAATTTGAATTCAATATTTTTTTTCAAAACCTTGGGGTGTTACATTCTCCCCTCCTTACAAAAAATTTCATCCTTGAAATTCAAAAAATATTACCTAAAAATATTCAGGTATTTCTTTAAAATAAGCTCCTTAGGCTCCCATGTGGCTTCCTCCATCTTATGGTTCCTCCATAGAACCTTTATGAGACGAGTCATCTGATTTCTCAATACATGTTCTGTAGTTTCTAAAATCTTGATAGGTTCTCCAAAATAATAGAGTTCTGTCTCAAGATATAATTCTTCAAAAGTGAGAACATGTGTTGGGTTTGGCTTGTACTTTCTTAACGTTGAAACATGGAACATATTGTGATCCTTGGAGAGAATTGGCGCATTGCCAAATGGTAAGATATGTATCCAATTCGGTCCAAAATTTCAAAGAGTCCGATGTACCTGAGACTTAATTTTTCCTTCTTATCTAATAGTATAATACCCTTCCATGGAGATACCATTAAGAAAAAGTGATCAACTTCTTGAAAATCTAAATATGTCCTTCAGTTATCTGTATAGCTCTTTTTACTAAATTGAGTTATTTTTATATGGTTCTGGATAATCATAACCTTCTCCATTGTTTCATGAAAATGTTTTGGTCCCATGATCATTATTTCACCAACATCATCCTAGCAAGTTGTTTTACGACATCACCTCTCATATAATGCTTCATAGGGTGCCATCTGAAGGCTTGAATGGAATCTATTGTTGTAGTAAAATTCTATGATAGGTAAATACTGATCCCAAATGCCTTGAAAATCATGTGAAAAGGACCTCAAAATTTCTTCCAATGTTTGAAAAGTCCATTCTGATTGTCCATCAGTTTCTGGGAGGTAGGCAGTGCTCAAACAAAAAACAAAGATCAGTATCATGGGCCTTCTAAAGACTTTGCCATAATCGTAATGTAAAACAAGGTTCAAAATCAGAATCAATTGATAGGGGTACTCCATGAAGTCTCACAACATCATTAATATATAGTCTTTCTAAACGTTCAAGTGGTAGATCTTCTATTTTAGCAAGAAAATGAGGTGACATGGTAAGACGATCAACAATGTCCCATATTACATAATTCCTTCTAAGAGTCATTTCTAGTCCCATGAAGAAGTCCATCGTGATATTATCCCATTTCCACTTAGGTATTGGAAGAGGTTTCAATACTCTTCTACGTTGTTTGTTTCCATTATTCACTTGTCGACAAACCATACATCTTGACACAAAATTAGAAATCTCCCTCTTCATGTTGTCCCAACAAAAATGTTCCTTCACATCTATATACATCTTAGTTATACCATGGTATATAGAGAAATTGAAACTTTGAGCATCATCCAACAATTACCTTTTTATATTATGTATATCGGGAACACAAATTCTCTTCCCAAATTTTAAAATTACATCTTCATATACAAAGTCACTCAATCTCCCATCATTCACAGCATTAATCTTTTTTTGAAAATCCTCATCATCATCCTGATAACTTTTTATCCTTTTTAGTAATTATAATGACCCGTAATTTACATACATTGTTAATACTTCAAAATTGAAGCACACTTATTACAACATATGACAAAACCACAAAGGACCGTATAGGTATAGAGTCTTTAGAAACTGGGAAACATAAACAACTGGTTCATAAATATTCTACAGTGTATCCCATTTATTTAATCATATCTAGGGTCCCTTTTAGCATATTCTATTTAATATCCATCTTCCTGACCTGGGGAAAAGAAAACATAAAAGGGTGAGCTCAAACGCTCAGCAAGGGTAAATAAAGGAAATAAAAATCATATCATATCTTTTTGAAAATCAAATCCTGAAAAAGAGATCATAATATCTTAACATGGAATAAATCATAGAAGTGAAAATGAGATCCCCATAATCATAACATAAAACATGAAACATTGTGTCATGCACACATAATCAGGGAAAATCATTTCTTGTTATTCATGACTCATTGCCAAGACTATCTTAGTGGAAAAAGTCCCTTTCTGAACCGAGTCACCCTCGTTCCAGTCCTGTTTCACTGAACCGGTATAACCTACCGTTCCAGCCATGTCTATCTCATGAGATATAAAATCTTTAACCAATGCATTGGAGGGAGATATAGGTCCCACCCATCTTATAATGAATCCTTTCTTATGTGTGCCACATAATCATAAACCATACATCATAGCGTAACCCATGTAATAAAAATGGGATTCTTAAACCACATGACATCATAAAACAATTCATATAAGATAAAGGAATTCATAAAAATATTTCCATCACAACATAATCAAATCCATGTAATAATAGGGATAAAAACAGAACCCTTCTTATTATCTTAGATGGAAAATAATTTTGATAAAATACTTGAACTTCATTCTCGAGGAAAATATCCTTTCTACTTCAAAAACATTTTCCATTCTTAACCTGTCATACAATTTTAAACTAAAAGAAGTTGATTAAAAATAAACTTGAAAACTTGTAATGGAAGCTTCTTGGAAATAATGTTTTAAAAATCCATTCATTCCATATAAGTTAAAAAAACATTCTTCATACTTTTGTCGGAAAAGTCAAAAAGTACCTCGTACGACAAAAGATTCCTTTCATACATATTACTAAAAACTCACCAAAAGGTAAAAATGGATTTAAACAATTGTAGGTGGATGGAAATAATATTACATTTTGATGAAACATGGATGTGGATGATAAAATACACCCCAGTAAATACTTACGAATAAACAATCTCGGATAAAAATGAGATTGTGATATTTCCGTTACCTTAGGTCCAATTTGCTTTGTACGTGTCTGAAGCTCCTGTATAAGGGTTTAAATAATTTTATTGGCTTATTCCAGAATCATACATATTGATATGATATCATATATGGTCATATTCTTAGCTTCTTGATAGTAATATTTCATTATTACTTGTTACTCGGGTCTTTATTGCCTTTTGTTCTTATGCGTGTTTTGCTGAATACATTCTTATTCTTCTTTTAAGTTTATAGATACTTTATATCCAGAATGTTATTAGTGTAACATATATCATAGTTTATATAATTACTATGTAATGATGATCATGTAGAACGAGTCGGATCACATCGTGGAGACGGTATTCCGTACGTACGCACGAGTGATGATATCGTTCCTATGATCGTGGAACTGTATTGGAGTATATATATATTATTTCAGTATCAATATTACTTTATAATAATCATAAATAGTTACTCATTACACCATTATAACCATCCTTGTAAAGTGATGGTGGAAAATAGATTACACCACGGCGTGGAGACGGTATTCCGTACGTACGCACGCGGGGTGATTTCATTTTTCCATAGGATGGATAGAAGGTGAATTAGGGTTGTTTCATATTTATAATAACATATCAGTATTTAATTAATACTGATGTTATTACTTTATCATGAAACAACTAAAGAAGATGAAGTTGAAGAAGAAAGAAATTGGAATGATCGGTAATGGATATTACCTCTTCTTTGGAACGCCTCTTTGAATCCTCCACTTAGGGAACTAAGATTGGTCTTTGAAGAAGACCAGGACCTCTAGGATTATTCTAGGGAAGTGTAGAGGAGAAAATGGCAGGGATTGGCCGAGCTTGAGTGCTCAAATTGGTGTGAGGAGGAGGGGGAGGAGGTGCCCTTTTATAACGGAGGAGAGGGGCACCTTAGGAATATCTCAAAATATTATTTTATATTAAAGTCAAAATCGGTTTATAATAGTTCCAAAGGGTCTTATTTCGAAGATAAAGTGGGGATGGGTCGAAATCCTATCAACCAATAAGATTTAGACAAGTTTATGGTATTATTTTAACCTTTTCAATTAGATTTAACTCTAAGTTAAATAATTTAACTTTTACCATGTCTTTTTGTTTTCTTTCACTATATGGTTAATACACTTACTATAACATGCCAAACGAACCCCAAATTGTTTATTATTAATATATATATCCTTATATAAGTTATTTGGCCGAACCTTAGATTTTTAGGAATAAAATAACAATTAATAATATAATATTTTATTTAAAAACTATTTTGTGTCAATTTTGACACTATTTGATATATGATTTTTGTGAAACTCATAACAGAATTATATTTTCGAACCAAGTTGATTAAATCAACACTAATATATAATAGTAACCTATAAAATTAGTTGAATTCATTAAAAGTCTCAAATGACATTTATTTTGGTGTTTATAACACCAATTATGTGAATATTTCATTAATAAGATAATTACTGCATCATCATTGTGTCATAAATAAATTAAATTATATAATGTCTAAAAATTATAAATAAAATACCATTATGTAGGAAATCTCTTTAGATTTCTAATTAATATTTATAGTCTAATTTATCTTATGTATAACCCCATATTAAAAATGATTTACTTATTGAACTTTGATTTTAACTATTTTAACCCTTCTTTAAATAAATTAATAATAAATGTCCTAATCTAATCCAAGTGGACCTAAATGGTCATATTTTATTCCTAAGTTTGTTTTTGGTCGAATTAAATTTTTCCAATAGAATTAGGACATGTGTTAGGGTAATATTAATATCATATTTACCCTTAGTTACCCTATTTACTATTAACCGCGGTAAAAAAAGTAAAAAGATACTATTCACCAAAAAATTATTTTTATCTCATTGAACCAAATTTTACTTACTGATATCAACCGTGTCTGTCGGATTTTTGAAATTCCATTCACAGAAGGGGTAAAAATAAGTTTTATGCAAAATTCAGTTTTTAACCTACCACTTAGTGGTTTCACTATTCATCAAAAATTGAAAGTTTTCAGAAAAATACCAAAATATCACCCTAGGCTAATTTCGATATTATGAGTCCAAAAATGAAGTCCATTTTGAAAAATAAAATTTATAAAATTTCAAAAAGTGGTTATTACTATTTATAACGGCTAGTTTTAATAGCATATTGTTGTTTAGTGAAACTCGGTATTGCGTACAACGCAAGCTATCGAGGAAGGTCGCGATTGCGTGTAAAGCAAGCCAAGCAAGTGTTGTGTAGAAAAAGATTCCTTTGATGATTTATATAACATAAAAGTCTCAGGTGTTATATTCTACACCCTTAAAAAGAATTTCGCCCTCAAAATTCGTCACTTTGTAACAAACTGATGAGGATACTTCTCCCTCATCATATCCTCAAGCTCCCATGTAGCTTCTTCAAGTTGATGGTTCCTCCATAAAACTTTCACCAATCGAGTGGTCTTATTTCGTAGGACTTTTTCGCTACGATCTAGAATCTCTATCGGCTGTTCTTCATAAGAAAGAACTTGCTCCAGTGGTACAACTTCTGAGCTGAGTACATGTGAAGGATCTGGTATGTACTTTCTCAGGAGAGATACATGGAACACATCGTGAACTTGAGAGAGATTCGGTGGAAGCGCCAATCGGTAAGCTACCTTCCCAACACGATCCAGTATTTCGAAAGGACCGATATATCTAGGGCTCAACTTCCCCTTCTTTCCAAATCTCATAACCCTCTTCCAGGGAGATATTCGTAAAAACACTTTATCACCCACTTCAAACTCTAGGTCTTTTCTTTGGTTGTCGGCATAACTTTTCTGTCGACTCTGAGCTGCTCTTATGTGTTGTTGAATAGATCTTACCTTTTCTGCCATTTCATCAACGAGATCAGGTCCTAATAGCTTTCTTTCCCCAACTTCATCCCAGCAAGTTAGAGTCCTTCATTTCTTTCCATAGAGAGATTCATAAGGAGAAATCTGAATACTGGAGTGAAAGCTATTATTATAAGAAAATTCCACCAAAGGTAGGTGTTGATCCCAACCTCCTTTGAAATCCATAGAGCAAGCTCTCAACATATCTTCTAGGGTTTGAATTGTTCTCTCAGACTGACCGTCTATCTGGGGATGATAAGCAGTGCTGAAACTCAACTATGTATCCAGAGTATGCTGAAGACTTCTCCAGAACTTCGAGGTAAATCTAGGATCCCGATCAGATATAATAGAAAGTGGTACTCCATGCAATCTTACCACTTCCTTTACATATATCTTGGCAAGCTGATCTAGAGAGAAATCCTCTCTAATAGTAATGAAGTGTGCCGACTTTGTAAGACGATCAACTATGACCCAAATAGCATTATTGCCTTTGGATGTTTTAGGAAGTCCGGTGACAAAGTCCATAGTGATGTTTTCCCATTTCCATTCGGGTATGGGTAATGGTTGTAACATCCCCTTAGACTTTTGTCTCTCAGCTTTGACTTGTTGACAAACCAAGCATCGAGAGAAATATTCAGTAACATCTCTTTTCATGCCATCCCACCAGAAGTACTCTTTCAGGTCCCTATACATCTTCGTGATTCCGGGATGAATAGAGAATGATGAACTATGAGCCTCATCCAGCAGCTCCTTCTTTAATTCGGGGATGGAAGGAACACAAACCCGATTCATGAACTTTATTATCCCATCACAATCAAGGTTGAATTCAGGAACATTTCTCACCTTCTTTTGTAACTCAACATCTTCTTTCTGTGCCTCTTTAATCTTCACATGTATAGATGGTTGAACATTCATTTAAGAAAGATAAGATTTTTCCCCTTCCATTATAATTCCAAGATCCATCCTTTGTAAATCCATAAATATTGGATCTTTTGTGATCCTCATCATGGATAAACTAGCATGGTCTTGTCGACTTAATGCATCTGCCACCTTGTTTGCTTTCCCAAGGTGGTAATGGATTGAGCAGTCATAATCTTTAATCAGCTCTAACCATCTTCTTTGGCTCATATTCAGCTCCTTTTGTGTGAAAATATACTTTAAACTTTTATGATCAGTATAAATATCACACCTTTCACCATAAAGGTAATGCCTCCAAATCTTTAATGCAAAGATTACCGCAGCCAACTCCAAATCATGTGTTGGGTAATTTTTCTCATGGATTTTCAACTGTCGTGAGGCATAAGCTTTCACTATATCATTTTGCATAAGAACACACCCCAATCCCTTCTTGGATGCATCACCGTAGATCACAAACCTTTCTCCACTATAAGGCAGTGTGAGCACAGGTGCACTGGATAAATTTCTTTTCAACTCCTTGAAATTCTCTTCACATTCCTCTGTCCAGACAAACTTAACTCCTTTCCGAGTAAACTTGGTGAGTGGATTAGATAATCGTGAAAAATCTTTTACAAAACGTCGATAATATCCAGCCAAACCAAGAAAACTTCGGATCTCAGTTACTGTTTTTGGTCTCGACCATCTTTTGATAACCTCTATTTTTGCTGGATCCACAGATATCCCCTCTTTTGAGATTATGGGACCCAAAAATGCAACTTTTTGAAGCCAAAATTCACCCTTGGTAAATTTGGAATAAAGCATCTCCATTCTCAAGGTCTTCAATATAATTCTCAAGTGATCTTAATGCTCTTCCTTGCTCTTTGAATAGACAAGAATATCGTCTATAAAGACTACCACAAATTGATCAAGATAGTCTCTAAAGACTCTATTCATTAGATCCATGAAGATAGCAGGGGCATTAGTAAGACCAAATGGCATCACTATAAATTCATAGTGTCCATACCATGTACGGAAAGCCGTCTTAGGTATATCCTCCCTTTTGACCCTTAATTGATGATACCCTGAACGAAGATCAATCTTGGAAAAGTATTGAGCTCCGCGTAGTTGGTCAAATAAGTCATCAATGCGTGGGAGAGGATATTTTTTCTTGATAGTGATCTTGTTAAGTTCTCGATAATCAATGCAGAGTCTCATTGATCCATATTTCTTCTTAACAAATAGAACAGGTGCTCCCCAAGGTGACGCACTAGGGCGTATGAATCCCTTATCAAGATTCTCTTGGAGTTGCTTCTTCAATTCCTGCAACTCAATTGGGGCCATTCTATAAGGTGTCTTTGAAATAGGAAAAGCACCCGGTACGAGTTCTATTGAAAACTCAACTTCACGATTTGGTGGAAGACCCGGTAATTCCTCCGAAAAGACATCATCAAACCCCCGTACAATAGGAATATTCTTAATCGTGAGTTTCTCACCCACCATTTGAGATAAATAACCTTCATTTAGTGGAATCAATACCCATAAGATGGAAGAAATTTCCACTGGAAGGTTATGTTCATCCTTGCATTGATATACGATCGTAGATTGATCTGGAATATGAAATGTGAATTCCCTAATTTCGCAATTGATATGAGCTCCATGTAGAGAAAGCCAATCCATGCCAAGAATCACATCAAATTCCACTAAAGGAAGGATCACAAGATTTGCAGGAAGCACTTTCCCACAAACTTCGATCGGAGACGAATTATAAACTTTTGATGCGATTGTTGTGCCATTAGGTGTTGTCACAGCTAACTCAACATCTGATTGTTGAGGTAATACGGTGATAACCTTGGAAAATTATTTAGAAATAAAAGATTGGGTGGATCCAGAATCAAATAAAACATTTGCTACTTTAGAGTGGACGGTAAGTGTACCTTTCACCACTTCGTTATCGTACTCCACATCGCTGATAGAAATTGCATGTGATTTTCCTTTGTCTTTAGCCTTAAAATTTTGTTGACGTCGACCATCATCATCAACCCTTGGATTTGGGCATTGATTGGCATAATGCCCCATCTCCTTGCACTTGAAACATTGAAGTGTAGTAGGTTCATTCTATGTATCCCTTCCTTTGTTTGCGTCATTAGACATCTTCTTCCCATTATCACGGCATTCAAATGCCCGATGACCTTCCTTTCCACATTTAAAACATTTACTTGTCCCTTTAAGACAACTCCCTCCATGTTTCTTTCCACACTTTGAGCATAAGGAAAAGCTCATCTTCTTTTCCGTGTACTCTTTAGATTTTTCGTTGAATTCCATCTTCCTCTTCTTATCAAACCCATGTGAATGATGGGTTACTCCAATCTCCATCTCGACTTTGAGAGCACATCGAATGATTTACTCATATCAATTGAAGTCCCTTATGGATAACGCCCTTCAAAGACTTCGTTTTAACCCACTAAAGAATCGATCGATCTTACTCTCGGGTTGGATAATAATACCAGAAGCGTACCTTGAAAGTCTTGTAAAATTTTCTTCATAGGTACCAACAGATTCATCATCCCTTTTCTTCAGTTCAAGAAACTCTTTCTCCATCTTTTTTCGGAGAATACGAGGGAAGTACTTATTGAAAAATATGTTCTTGAACTCGTCCTATTCCATAGACTCAATTTCATCCCTTTTCCTCGTATTCTTAATATGATTCCACCATTGATCAGCATCTCCTTCCAAACGATACCCTGCTAGGATGACTTTATCATGTTCAGAACATTGAAGAACTGAAAATATCTTTTCAGTAGTACTAATCCATTATTCAGCAACTAATGGATCAGTAGACCCACTGAAAGAAGGTGGACGCTGCCTCATGAAGGATTCAACAGAATGTTGCTCCTTCCTTTGCTCGTTTGGAAGTCCTGCATGATTCATAGCTTGAGAAAGTTGTGTGAGCATGGCTAAATGATTTTTAATTCTAGCTCCCATATCGTTTGGTTGCTCAGGGGGACAATTATTGCATTGCCCATCGCATTCCGCATTAACAGGGTTCCTTCGGGTTCCAGCCATTGACTAAAACAAAGAAGAATAGTGTGAGCAACACTAATTATAATAGGAAAACCACATAATTCAAGAATAAAATTTTCATGCTTAAGGTCTTATCCTAGGTTATTCATGGCCATTTCTAAAACACTAAGATTGTGTTCTATGCTTAGACATATCCTTAGGATTCTTACTAAGGCTTTCAAATCCTAGTTTCCAAAGGTTGACTATACCTTTCCTCTGATACCAACTATAACGACCCATACATTACATACATTGTTAATACTTCAAAATTGAAGCACACTTATTACAACATATGGCAAAACCACAAAGGACCGTATAGGTATAGTGTCTTTAGAAACTGGGAAACATAAACAACTGGTTCATAAATCTTCTACAGTGTCTCCCATTTATTTCATCATATCTAGGGTCCCTTTTAGCATATTCTACTTAATATCCATCTTCCTGACCTGGGGAAAATAAAACATAAAAGGGTGAGCTCAAACGCTCAGCAAGGGTAAATAAAGGAAATAAAAATCATATCATATCTTTTTGAAAATCAAAACCTGCAAAAGATATCATAATATCCTAACATGGAATAAATCATAGAAGTGAAAATGAGATCCCCATAATCATAACATAAAACTTGAAACTTTGTGGCATGCACACATAATCATGGAAAATCATTTCTTGTTAGTCATGACTCATTGCCAAGACTATCTTAGTGGAAAAAGTCCCTTTCTTAACCGAGTCACCCTCGTTCCAGTCCTGTTTCACTGAACCGGTATAACCTACCGTTCCAGCCATGCCTATCTCATGAGATATAAAATCTTTACCCAATGCATTGGAGGGAGATATAGGTCCCACCCATCTTATAATGAATCCTTTCTTATGTGTGCCACATAATCATAAACCATACATCATAGCGTAACCCATGTAATAAACACGGGATTCTTAAACAACATGATATCATAAAACAATTCATATAAGATAAAGGAATTCATAAAAATATTTCCATCACAACATAATCAAATACATGTAATAATAGGGATAAAAACAGAACCCTTTTTATTATCTTAGATGGAAAATAATTTTGATAAAATAATTGAACATCATTCTCGAGGAAAATATCCTTTCTACTTCAAAAACATTTTCCTTTCCTAACATGTAATACAATTTTAAACTAAAATAAGTTGATTAAAAATAAACTTGAAAACTTGTAATGGGAGCTTCTTGGAAATAATGTTTTAAAAATCCATTCATGCCGTATAAGTTAAAAAAACATTCATCGTACTTTTTTCGGAAAAGTCAAAAAGTACCTCGTACGACAAAAGATTCCATTCATACATATTACTAAAAACTCACCGAAGGATAAAAATGAATTTAAAAAATTGTAGGTGTATGGAAATAATATTACATTTTGATGAAACATGGATGTGGATGATAAAATACACCCCAGTAAATACTTACGAATAAACAATCTCGGATAAAAATGAGATTGTGATATTTCCCTTACCTTAGGTACAATTTGCTTTGTACGTGTCTGAATCTCCTTTATAATGGTTTGAATAATGTTATTGACTTATTCCAGAATCATACATATTGATATGATATCATATATGGTCATATTCTTAGCTTCTTGATAGTAATATTTCATTATTACTTGTTACTCGGGTCTTTATTGTCTTTTGTTCTTATGCGTGTTTTTTCGAATACATTCTTATTCTTCTTTTAAGGTTATAGATACCTTATATCCAGAATGTCATTAGTGTAACATATATCATATTTATTCATTCAATTTATATAAATACTATGTAATGATGATCATGTAGAACGAGTCGCATCACATCGTGGAGACGGTATTCCGTACGTACGCACGAGTGATGATATCGTTCCTATGATCATGGAACTATATTGGAGTATATATATATTATTTCAGTATCAATATTAATTTATAATAATCATAAATAGTTACTAATTACACCATTATACCCATCCTTTTAAAGTGATGGTGGAAAACAGATTACACCACGGCGTGGAGATGGTATTCCGTACGTACGCACGCGCGGTGATTTCATTTTTCCATAGGATGGATAGAAGGTGAATTAGAGTTGTTTCATATTTATAATAACATATCAGTATGTAAGTAATACTGATGTTATTACTTTATCATGAAACAACTAAAGAAGAAGAAGTTGAAGAAGAAAGAAATTGAAAAGATCGGTAATGGATATTACCTCTTCTTTGGAACACCTCTTTGAATCCTCCACTTAGGGAACTAAGATTGGTCTTTGAAGAAGACCAGGACCTCTAGGATTATTCTAGGGAAGTGGAGAGGAGAAAATGGCAGGGGTTGGACGAGCTTGAGTGCTCAAATTGGTGTGAGGAGGAGGGGGAGGAGGTGCCCTTTTATAAGGGAGGAGAGGGGCACCTTAGGAATATCTCAAAATATTATTTTATATTAAAGTCAAAATCGGTTCATAATAGTTCCAAAGGGTCTTATTTCGAAGCTAAAGTGGGGATGAGTCGAAATAATATCAACCAATAGGATTTAGACAAGTTTATGGTATTATTTTAACCTTATCAATTAGATTTAACTCCAAGTTAAATAATTTAACTTTTACCATGTCTTTTTGTTTTCTTTCACTATATGGTTAATAAACTTACAATAACATGCCAAACGAACCCCAAATTGTTTATTATTAATATATATATCCTTATCTAAGTCATTTGGCCGAACCTTATATTTTTAGAAATAAAATAACAATTAATAATATAATATTTGATTTAAAAACTATTTTGTGTCAATTTTGACACTATTTAATATATGATTTTTTTGAAAGTGATAACAGAATTATATGTTCGAACCAAGTTTATTAAATCAACACTAATATATCATAGTAACCTAAAAAATTTGTCGAATTCATAAAAAGTCTCAAATGACATTTATTTTTGTGTTTATAACACCAATTATATGAATATTTCATTAATAAGATAATTACTGCATCATCATTGTGACATAAATAAATTAAAGTATTTAATGTCTAAAAATTATAAATAAAATACCATTATGTAGGAAATCTCTTTAGCTTTCTAATGAATATTTATAGTCTAATTTATCATATGTATAACTCCATATTGAAAATGATTTACTTATTAAACTTTGATTTTAACTATTTTAACCCTTCTTTAAATAAATTAATAATAAATGTCCTAATCTAATTCAAGTGGACCTAAATGGTCATATTTTATTCCTAAGTTTGTTTTTGGTCGAATTACACTTTTACAATAGAATTAGGACATGTGTTATGGTAATATTAATATCATATTTACCCTTAGTTACCCTATTTACTATTAACCGCGGCAAAAAAAGTAAAAAGTTACTTCACCAAAAAATTCTTTTTATCTCATTGAACCACATTTTACTTACTGATATCAACCGTGTCTGTCGGATTTTTGAAATTCCATTCACAGAAGCGGTAAAATTATGTTTTATGAAAAATTCAGTTTTTAACCTACCACTTAGTGGTTTCACTATTCATCAAAAATTGAAAGTTTTCAGAAAAATACCAAAATTTCACCCTAGGCTAATTTCGATATTCTGAGTCAAAAAATGAAGTCCATTTTGAAAAATAAAATTTATAAAATTTCAAAAAGTGTTTATTACTATTCATAACGGCTAGTTTTAATAGCATATTGTTGTTTAGTGAAACTCGGTATTGCGTACGACGCAAGCTATCGAGGAAGGTCGTGATTGCGTGTAAAGCAAGCCAAGCAAGGGTTGTGTAGAACAAGATTCCTTTGATGATTTATATAACATAAAAGTCTTGGGTGTTACAGTAATGATGGTTTGGCAACCATTTGAAAAGGCATGGATGTTTCACCTTCCATGGTTATTCCCATATCCATCATTACTAGATCCATGAAAATAGGATCCCTTTCAACTCTCATGTTGTTCAAAACTCCATGATCCTTTCTTATCAAAGCATCTTCCACGTTATATGCCTTCCCTGGGTGGTAGTGTATCATGCAATCATAATCCTTTTGTAGTTCAAGCCATGTCCTTTGCTTCATGTTGAGTTCTTTCTACAAGAAAATATTCTTCAAACTCTTATGATCAGTATAAATATCACATTAATCACCCTAGAGATAATGTCTCCATATCTTCAAAGAAATGATTAGAATAGCTATATTATGATCATGAGTTTTATTGTTTTGGTCATGAATTTTTTGCTGTCGTGATGCATAAGTAATAACCCGATCATTTATCATAAGGACACAACAAAGT
Organism: Viscum album; assembly: GCA_963277665.1. NCBI lineage: Eukaryota > Viridiplantae > Streptophyta > Magnoliopsida > Santalales > Viscaceae > Viscum > Viscum album. The sequence continues at coordinate 9,574,119 of OY728129.1, forward strand.
CCTTACATTGAAGAATCACTATAAATATCAAACCTGTCATTCCCCAATGGTAGAATCAATATAGTATCATTGACTAATCTTCTCTTCAGTTCATTGAAAAAACATTTCACAATCTTTTGTCCAAACAAATTTAACCCCTATACGTGTGAGCTTTGTTAGCAGGTTAGCCAGTCGAACAAAATTCTGCACGAAACGCCGATAATAACCTGCTATGCCAATAAAACATTGTACCTCATTTATGATTGATGGTGTGGGCCAATCTTTGATTTCATTTGTCTTCGCAAGATCAACTAGGATTCCATCCTTAGAGATAATATGGCCAAGAAAAGAAATCTTCTGAATCCATAATTCACATTTTGAAATCTTCCCATATAATTCATCTCTTCTAAGAGTCCTCAGGATAATGCGAAAGTGTTTTTGAAGATCTTCGTAGCTTTTTGAGTATACCAAGATATCATCAATGAATTTCTCTACAAAATCATCAAGATATTCCTTGAAAACCATATTCATTAGATCTGTGAAGACTGAGGGTGCATTAGTCAATCCAAAAGGCATCACTATAAACTCGTGATGCCTATACCTGGTTCGAAATGTTGTCTTATGAATATCCTCCTTCCATACACGTAATTGATGATATCCGGATCGAATGTAAATCTTCGAAAAGTATTGTGATCCATGCAGATGGTCAAATAAATCATCAATGCGAGGTAGGGGATACTTGTTCATTATTTTTATAGCATTGATCTCCATATTTTCGACACATAACCTCGTAGATCCATCTTTCTATTTAATAAAAAGGATAGGGGCTCCTCATGGAGAATCACTAGGGTGAGTAAATCCTTTATTACTCAATTATTCTAGTAGTTTCTATAGTTCCACTAATTCCACAATGTCCATTCTATAAGGAGTCTTCGATATGGGCCTTTAACTAGATATTAAATTAATGGAAAACTCAATTTCTCATACTGGAGGATGTCCAGATAAATCGTCTGGAAACACATCAACATATTCTCTCACAATAGGTACATCCTCTATTTGATCATTCCTTTCCTCACCCACATTTATTTCATTCTCTTCCTCCCCAATAATTAAATGTAGGTGAGATAATGGGGGGATCTAGATAAGAAATAAGTGGTGAAAATTCATCTCTATAGATAAGGTGTTATTAATCATCATCATAAAAAATCGTAACATCATTCTTCTTACAAACAATTTATGCATCATGGTCTTAAAGCCAATCCATACAGAGGATTATATCAAATTCAATCATGGGTATGATGATGATATTAGCAGATAATGATTATTTGTATTCCATAATGGGAACTGATTCACAGAACATTGTAGCTATGATACACCCGTTAGGTGTTTTGACTGAAAACTCCAATGTTAAATCAAATTGGAAATATCAAATTTTCATAGAAAACTAGGATGCTATGAAACAAAGAGATGATCTTGAATCAAATAAATCATTGGATAAACTTGAGGAAACAATTAAAGTACATTCCACCATGTAATTAGGAACATCAACCTCTGTTGTTGTGATTGCATAAGGTTTTCCATGATCCCCTGGACTTCTCTTTTTCATATTTCCTTGTCATTTTGGACAATAATTAACATAGTGTCCCATCTCTCGACAACTATAGCATTGAACATCATTGCATTCCTTATTCTCATTGAAGTCACCGACAAGATGGCCTTTCATGACCACATTTGTAGCAGACACCTTTTCCTTTTAAGCATGCACCAGGGTGTTTCTTTCCGAAATTGTCACATGGTAGAAACTCAAATCTTACCTTCTTCCATGTTTCCTTATTTTCTTTCCCAGGTTTTCTAGAATCCCTCTTCTTTTCTTTCTTTCCCTTTAAGTCATAAGACATAGAGAATTCTTTTTCTGTCTTGGTGGCACATGAAACTATATACTCATATGATGAAAAACATTTAGAGACCAATGCTCGTCAGAGGAATGTCTTTAGGCCATCAAAGAATTGATCAATTTTTCTCCTTGGATTTCATATGTAGTCTACATAATGTCTTTCTAATCTTGTAAAGTTAGCTTCGTACCTTGAAACATTCTCATCTCCCTTCTACCTCAGATTCAAGAATTATCTCTTGATATCTTCTCACTGATCACAAGGGAAATATTTTTCTATGAATATTTCCTTAAAATCCATCCATTCCATCTCATCTATCAATTTATCCTCCTTTATGTTTTGGATTAATGACCACCAATGATCTGCATCTCCTTATATACGATATACTACTATGACAAACTTCTCTCTTTCATTACATCCCAAAGAGATAAATATGTTATCGAGGGAACATATCCACTGCTCTACAAAAAACGGGTTTGTAGTCTCGTTGAATGATTGAGGCTTTTGTCGCATAAAGCGATCTAGAATCGATCCTCCACGTGGTGGATCTGGATTCTCCATATGGGTAAGGTAATTATTATAACATGATTATGTTGTCCCAGTGTAGTTATGAATTTCTCAGCACCAGTCACACCACCAGAGCGGACATCATTATCTTGCGTCGGAGGAAAATACCTACAGGGGACACGTGCATTCGTGTAATTTCCATTACGTCCACTAGGTTCCATATCTAGATAATAGCATACACTAGATTAGGTTATGAATCATAATGTATAATCTTAAGTTAATAATACTCAAACAAATTGAGATCTTACACATGGCTAATCCCATATTCACAAATAAGGTTTATTTGTGGAATATTTTACATTTAAATCCTTCATAATGGCTTGTAAAGAAAATGTGAATTATCTTATGCATATCCCCTAGGAGTATTGTAACCAATAGTGCAGCAAGGCCCATTGTCATTCTCCAGTTTCCGTTCGAGTCTAGCTCAAATAGGTGTTTTCGGGTTTTACCCCTAGATACATATGTGTCAGAGCTGCCTCTACATGCTTGTATCGGGACAGGGATGTAATTTTTGGATTATCGACATAATATATTCCTTAACAATACACAAGGACATTCTTGAATGTTTATTCTCAAAGACAATCTTAGAGACTCTTCCCTAATTATACTTTTTCTACATATAGTTTCCGAGTATTCTACTATACTTACTCTGATACCAACTATAAGTACCTGACCCCAGTTTTCCATAGCCGATGCCTTATTTGATTATGTTGGTATACAAACAAGGAATACAAATCCAGAAAGTCCAAGTAGTTTATTATTATTAAAAACATTTTACATACATAAGTTTATTATTACGACATGAAGGGAATCAAAACACTATTTTATTCAACTAGAAACAACATTTCTCATTAATTATTCTTTCACATCATTCATAAATTACTTCTCTGGATAAAATGAATCATAAGAAAGGGGTGATCTCAAATGCTCAGTAAGAGTAAGCAATATAGTAGAAGTTAATATAATCATTAGATATGGTGAATAATAGAAAACACATGCCTTTAATAATGAACATGAACACATTATGGCAGAAATATGAGTTGAATAAATAATTCCATAATAATACACAATCATGGATATTCTACTAGTCGAATAACCACATGAACATAAAATACTAGCGTCATAATGATGAAAGTTCATTTTACGGACATCATAACCATACCGTCCAAGCCTCGTGCAAGGACCAGAAAATAATCACTTTGTCAAGGCCTCATTCAAAGACCATAGTTTGTCTCATTAGACCTACCGATGCATCGAGGGACTATAGAGGGCCCCACCCATCACATAATAAGTTCAATTAATTCCTCATATGAGTGGGATAAACATAAAAAACATGTACATTCATATTGAAACTATCAAATGAAATGTAACTATCTTTCCCCAATCATTAAACACAAAACACTAACCATTCCGAGTAATATGGTGAATGGTATTGGATAGATCATCCACAATAAAGATAGCCATAAAACCTTAAATAAAATATGGTAGATGAAAACATAAATGATTAAACTCAATAATTCCATGGAATCAACAAGAGGGTTGAATTTTATGAAAACACTCTTATAAAATCATTAAGAAATGATGGATATAAATACTCTTTTAGTTTGAAAAGAAGAGTTCTTTTGGAAAATCTCTGTATAAAACCAGAAGTGATGTAAGATAGTATTTTCATAATAAAATTAGTGATTTTATAATGTTAATGGTTTCCAATAAAAGATTATAGAGTGCCCTTGAATATAGGTAAGAATTAGAGAAATTCCCTTGAATCGGGCTTGTATTTTTGAAACAATTTTGAATGTTCCTGTTAAAACGTGTATCTATCAATAAAATAAGGAAGGATTATGGTTCTATAAATATACATGATACTCACACAGAACATATTATCAATACAAAATAATACATAAGAATTACATTGAGGTAATTAGACAATGAAAGTATCCCAAATGAAAATGGAAGTTCGGGTGGAAAAATCCTTACCTTAACTCCAAACGTGTTCCAATCTTGTACATAAGCTCCGAGAATATGAAATTATTCTTGTTAATAAATTATTTAAGAATCTATTAGACATTTATTTAGTTTATCATAATTATAGTTAGTTCATTTATGTATATATTGACAAGTTATTGTGTTGAATTTCGTTGTTCTGGAGTGTTCATTTCTTTCATATTCGTTTCACTAGTGTTTAAGTAATCGAGTTCAGGTGGAAAGGTTATAAATCTCTAGGATTTAAAATATATATTATTTATTACAATAAATAATTTGTAATTTTCATTTCTATCAATTGGTAATATGGAATGAGTTTGAATCATTAGATGAGAACCATATCGATTATTTGGCGGTATTTGGATTATTATGAACTAGTTTTGTCCTATAACTTAATTATATGTACATATTATAGTTCCTTTATTTTAATTATGTTATAATAAATATAATAATGTCTGGTTCAAACATAATTATGGTTTAATGACATGTAATGAAGAAGAAATTGAAGAATGAAACTTCTTCGTCCATGGAGGCTATAAATTGGAACCTCATGGCCGTTGATTTCATTTATAAAAATAAAAGGGAGGGAGTAAGAATATTTTTGATGGGTCTTCAATTAAAAAGAAATAAATATATTATATATATGTTACTATAGTTATAATGATCATTTGGACCAAGGACGTGAGGAGAGGAAAAAAAAGAGATAAACTTGAAAATAAAATAAAAGTTATGAGATCCCTTATAAAAATTCGACATCTTAACGACGTCTCTTAAAGTTTAATAAAATAAAATGATGAGAAAAAAGTGTATCTAATTATATTTAAATCAAAAGGAAAGTAAGAAGAATTAATAATATCAAACCTCAACAAATGAGAATGTAATTTCAAATATATAACATAAAATAATCGTAGACTTAAAAAATAAGAGAATCAAGGATTTCGTTACCTTGTAGAATAACTCCTAGATCTTGAACGATGGAACTATGGGGGATTAGGGACACATTGGGAGGACTCATAGAGAAGTAAAACCACCAGAGCTTCATGGAAGAGAGATTTGTAATTAAAGAAAACGAATGGGTGACTTAGTATTTATAGAAAAAGAGAGGTAATTTTTTAATAATTTCAAAGGGACACCTCATTAGTGGTTTTGCCAAACCATGGGCTTTCCCATGGTATTTTCCCCTATTTTAAGCCACTTGGGACACGTCATGTTGTATGATACTATACAATTGTCGACCATAATTTTATATTTAATTATTACATCAGTATGATGACATTAAACTACCAAAAACTCAAAACTGTATTTTTACAATTCATAAAAAATTCATGTATTTTAGAAAATTCCATAAAAATCACCCCTACAAATTTTCGATGTGTAGAATTCAAAAGTGAAATCCATTTTTCAAAAATAATTTTTGAAATATTATTATTTTAATTTTTAAATAATTTCATAGTTAATTCGAAAAATAACAATCTTGATGTTCAATTTGTTTTTCTGACATTGAAAAATTAATTAAGATATCATTACCTTATTGACTTAAGTAAACAAAATAAAAATATTATTTACAATTCATAAGGGTCATAGTACTATTCAGATTACTATTCATAAGGGTATGTTACTATTCACCAATAATCATGTTTATTCTATCAGACTCTAAATGACTTACTGAACACAACTCTAAAGGACCATTTTTTGAAATTCAAAACATAGAAGAGGCAAATTTGTGTTTAATGGATATATTATAAAATTGAATTCTATATTTATTTTCAAAACCATGGGGTGTTACACAAGAGAACCATAATTAGTCCATTAATGATATATATAATATTATTTAACCACTTTGGGAAATCCATAGATTATTATGAATAGAATATCAATTAATAATATAAAATTTGTTTTAAAAACTCTTATATATCAATTTTGAAACTATTTGGTATTTTGTTTTTGTTAAATTTCTAACAGCATTATTACATAGAATTTATTAATCAACCCTTACAAGTCATATTAACATTTAAAATTAGTTGAATTCATTAAAAATCTCAAATTAAATCCATTTTGGATTTTTATAATATCATTTATTTTAATCTTTCATTAATAAGGTAATTATCACATCATCATTGTGCCATAAATAAATTTAATTATTTAATTTATATAAATTATATATAAAATACAATTTTGTAGGAAATATTTTTATCATTATAGTTAATATTTATTTTCGAATTTATATTTTGTGTAACCCTATATTAAAAATGGTTTAGTTATAAAACATTGAATTTAACTCTGTTAACTATTATTTAAATAAAATATTAATAAATTTCCTTATCTAATAGAAGTGGACCAAAGTGGTTCATATATTATTCCTAATGTTTTTCTAGTGGAATTATACTTATCTAATTGAATTAGGACATCTGTTAGTGTAATTATGATATCATTTTTACCCTTATTTACACTATTTTCTTTTAACCGTGGTAAATAATAGTACAAAGTTACTATTCACCAATAATTATTTCCATCTTATTGAAAAAAAATTTACTTACTGATATTAACTGTTTCTCTAATTTTTATGAAATTCACCCCACAGAAGCAATAAAATTGTGTTTTATGCAAATTTGCAAATTCTCCTAGGAGGTGCGTAAAAGACAACAAAAAGTTAAATAAAATTTTAATATATCAAAACTCATTATAAAATGACTTCAATTAATTAAAATTAACTTATATAGTAATTATTTATATTTTTTTCCAAAAAAAAATATATAAAATAAATAATTATTTATATAAAATGTCGTTTTTAAACAATAACTCATTGTTTTCACTATTCATCAAAAATCTAATGTTTTCTAAAAAATACCAAAAAATCACCCTAAAATAATTTTAACATTTTGATTAAAAAAATTAAGTCCATATTGAAATATAAAATTTATAAAATTTTATAATGTGAGTATTAGTATTTATAACGGTTAGTTTAATTGGTCGCGGTGTGTTTGAATCTCGAATATGCGTACAATGAAAGCTATTGAAATATTCAAAGGGAAACATACCATGGAATCATGGGGTGTTACAGTATTCTTATTCATTTTACTATTAAGCTTCTCCAAATATAACAACGAACCACCATTAAAACATTACTCAAGGTTTTATTAAACCCATTTTCACAAGTATTGTCCCAAATAAATATGGAGGGCCCAAATTAGGTGAAACCAAACCCTGAACCATAACATTTCGTTCGAAGACATGGATTCATAAGGGTTTTATTTTTACTGAATGAAACATATTTAAATATTTTTAATACAAAAAAAATGACATTATTTGGGGTCAATTTCATCATGTATAAGGGATATATCCCTCCCATTCTACAGTCTATAACTGTATTAATCATCCTGATTCAAACTCCAAGGAATGAAGATCTCTTAAGCACAAAATTGTTGTCTGTCATGCGAGTAGAGGTTGTGGTTTGTATTTTTTTTCTCCTTCCCATCCTTTTTCATGATTATAGAAAAAAATAAATATAATAAATATTATAAAAAATTTATGATTGATCGAGAGTGAAAATGATAACCAAAAATGAATATAAAATGAAATATTTAATATTATAATATAATGATTATTTTATATATATGTTTTAATAAAATGTAAAATACAGTTATATATTTATAATTTGGAGAAATAATATTAAACAATAAATCATTTTTTATAGAAGGACATTTTATTTAAATTCATAAAACATAGAATTATTATTGGTAATATATTTAATGAATTATCAGATGATAAATTTTTGGGAAATTAATAAATTATAATTATTGATTATAGTTTTAAATAATTATCAAGCGATAATTTCTAAAAGGTTTTATAATATAATTGATAATTGATAATTTTTTTAGCGTAATTTTTATGATTTTTTTATACAAATTAATAATTGATAATATCCCTATGTTAATAAATGAATAAATCCTCAAAATCAAATTATGATAAGAAAATAACATAATGGTGATTTTGAAGGAATAATTACTAAAATATAATTATTTAGTTTTATTAAATGATATTATCAAACATAATAATATTTTTAAAAGATATTTTAAAAATATAAATTGAAAATTAATCAAAAATGTTAATTTATCATCCCATCTAAAAATTTAATGAATAGTTTTAAAAATATCAATCAAGGATAATTAACATTACATGTGATAAACTAAATACTAATTTATAAAATATCCAAATGTTAGAATGTATCATTTAGCATGAATTTTTTTTTGAAACATATTTTTGGTTTTCGTTCTCCAAAATCACTACAATTCATTGATCATTGACATGATGAAAACGTGAGTCATTAGTGTGTCAACTATGACGATAATAAAACTACGAAGAGATAATCTCTAATTTTGAGGTATGATGTTCTATACCTTCTTGGATTCATGCTTACACTTCTTTCATGGATGATTATATTTGACATTTTTATTGACAGTGGTTTACATTAATCGCATGTGAGTCTGCGAATGGAGCCCATAAAAACGTGTGGGCTTCCATGACTGATATTAGTATATATTTTCACCATGTTTTATTATCATCACGTGTTATTTTTTAGGCTTATATATATCCATGTTTATATACTATGCCTATTTATGTGAACTCCTTATATATGTACTACCATGCATTATTGATTTTTACTGGTATTTGATATAGATGGAGCATCATGACATTTTTATTCCCTAGTAAGAGAGTACGTGTGGTTAAAACAATATTATGAGAGAACGTGTGATTAAAACCATAGTGAGGAGTGAACTGAGAATATGGTGGATGTACGAGGAAGCCATGGACTCATGTTAAGGGTGTTCTTGAGGAAACCTTATTGACAGGTTCTAATCATCACTATGTATCCATGTCAATGTTAGTACTAGTTATTATCTACTAGAAGATCTGGGTGGCATGGTCTACTTGAGGGATAGAGGAAATAAGGTATCACCTCCATGACACAATGAGGAAGATGTATATGTTCTATTTTGTTGCATTAGACTCATTCGGAAATCATCTGACATAGGACCAAATATGGTATGGCCAGGTGATGTGGATACATTGTTAGCAAACTACAAATCATTTTAGGATTTTATGTATATGTACATCATCTATTGAATTTTATTATACAATATACTTCTATACAGGACCACACCAGTTCATGGAAGAATTGGCGGTGCCATATTGAGTCTTGTACTAACACCATACTTGGTAATTTTGATATGCTCTTAGATTCTGTGAGAGGACCGGTGGACGATAAGGTCCATGTGGTGGATGGATGAGGAAGCAGTGCATCATGTTCATGTCGACCATGGAAGACACTTTAGGACCTTGTGGTTTTTTAATTTACCATCTATTTTATTCATTTTTTATAGAATTTTCACATTGGGAGTTTATTTTATTTTTCATTACATGTATGTCGATTAAATTCAAAATAAATACACTCATTATTTATTTTGATGCATTTATATAATATTGATTTGATCGAATGATAATGATGTATAGTCACCACAATGATGGACATAGACCCTCACTACGTGTCTATATCCTCTTGAATATGCGGTGGCACACTTGAGGTTATGTGTCATTCTGGTTTGTACCTAGGTGTTTGGATTGGGATGTTAAATAATTGGTATCATAAAATCAGGATTTAGTAACATGTTTCTTCTCATTGTCTTGGGTTGATATATATTATACATGAGATTGGATAGTGGGATAGAGTAAGGGAAACAATGTCAGTGTCCATCCATTACAACATAGTGGACCTTCGAGTTTTCATATGGTAAATTTATGTTATGTTATTATATTAATTAAATTCTACTTTGGTGACACAAATTATATTATATGTCATTAATAGGATTCTATATTTGTTAATTCATCATTATTATGAATTTAGGTTCACATGACATATATATACCCAGCATTTTGAATTATTTGGATTGTTTGACCTATTTTATATATCCTTGTTGTCATGTTGTGTGATATATCTCTAGTGGTACTAATTATCTGAACTGAGAATGTTGTTGTGTAAGTGTCTATAAGATGATTGTGACAAAAATATGGAGAATGAAAGAAGGCTTTATTTTAGGAATTCTATTCATTGAGGTAATATTAGACTCTCGGGAAATCGTTGTATTATCCCATAAGCATTTTTGTAATTTTACTTTTTCTTTTCTTATTTATTTGGGGGAATATTCTTCCATAATATCATATGGTGGTACCACCATTTGAGATGGATTCTTGTGATAACTTCCCACACCAGCTCTAATTGTTTAGGTAGAAGTTCCTTATTAGCGTCCACCAATATCCATTCTTAACTACATGACATATTCCAAACTCTATCATCTTCCAGGATTCTAAGGAATCAGTGGACAATTGGATGTTATGGATTGGGATGGTATCATAATGTTTATATTCTACACTATATATATTTCACATCACAACAAGTTAAATCTGATATCCTCTATGATATAGGGACGTACTTGGTATTGTTGGGGTGTTATATGACAAGGTGGGTTACACTAGGGTCACACCTAGATTGATTTTAAGGCCTTTTTTCAGATATTGTTTCCCAAAATGCTGAAGATCTATCGAGAACATGAGTTCATGGATCTGGATCAGGGATCCCAGAATCTATCATCCTAAACTACATGTTTTACTATGATCCTTCTTTTTTCAACTTTTCGGGATGGTAATGAGGCCTAGAAGGCATAGAATATCGAAATATTACTTCAACATGACCCTTGATAGCAGGTCCAATCATTCGATCTCGATTCATAGAGAGAGGTTTTGAGAATGGTCCTGACTATTGATATGATTTTTGATGATGGAACAATAGTTGGAATTTCCCAACCTTTAACTAATCAAACATGTGTACATCAAACATATATTTTGAATACCTCTTTAAATTTAAGGAAGAAGAAGGCTAGAAACATTCTTCACAGTTGTGGCATGCATGTGAAGAAATATTTATCGGATCATTCCCTTTTAGAGGTGACAAAAATTGATTTAATTAGGAAGTGTTTGAATCCTATAATTGGTCATTCACAACAACCTTGATATAGTTCCATGAATGAAGCATGGAATAAAACATCTAACAGTTTTGTGTCGAAGCATCATCTAGGAAACGAAATCCAACACGACTGGGGTCAAAGGTTTTGTAACGATCCTATTAAAAATAAAAAATCATCTCAGATGAAAAATACATAGGGAAATAATCATAGATCTTATATATGACATGTTTATGAAGTGCATAAAATTGAAAAATATATAGGGGAGGGACCAACCACCATTTTAGGTATTGTTTTGATCACATACACTATATCCTCTACATTATTTGATATTATTTTATCCTATTCATTCATATTAGAAGAATTTGTTGCTGGAAATGACTTACCAGTCAAGTTATAATCTGAGTGAGTATACCTTGATACACCATTGTGAAGGAGAGTATAAAATATTCACTTATAGATTGATTTTATACTAGTTTTTGCAAGCAATGTAAATTTTTGGGAATTCATAATTCTATAGATTCTGAATTTTTATATGATAATTGCTTTTGAGAATATGACTAGATTATCATATAACATTGATTAATATCATATATGGATGTCAATTAAGTCACCAAAATAAGAGAATTTATTGATGTCTACAGAGTTGGAACTAGGCGTGTAGGTAGAGTAGGAAAAGACATTCGCTTTGACCTTGATAATCATTGCACAGATGGAAGGATTTTTCCTTTACATATCATCTGTGGAATCCCGTTCAAATTTTACTGTAATAAAATATATCAATCAGGATGTATTTTCAGTTTAATTCACAAGTAACACTTAGGATAGAAGAGCTATCATTGAGTTTGTTCTCATACAAGGTGTGATGCCCATTTTGATACCCCGATGTTGTATGGATCTAAAAAATTTAGAAGGGATAAATATATATATAGTCAAGTTTGAAAGTAATGGTTTCATTAGACCGAGTAATTCACTATGGGGAGAAAAAAATTCCCCCGAGAAGGCAGAAAATTCCTTGAGTTGTACGTACATTACACGAGGCTAACCTATGGGATGTTGATGAACCAACAACCATTCCACTGGATCAATGAAAGTTTTGATAAGATAAAAGGATCCTAATTTTTATCTCAAATTGATCATTATTTGGACCATCAAATGTTTAGGGTTAGAGAAGAGGAAATTTTGATGTTTGAATTTTGAATCTGATATAGACTAGTAGAGAATTTGGTTATTCAATTCAGCATAAAGAACACACCAACAATGTTCATAGTAATTATGAATATGTTATTTCTTCCATACATGGACTCATTATTCATTGTATGAATCAATTATATCTTTCACTACTCATTGATAGCAAAATAACATGCATGGAAACTATAGATAGTCTTGACTATTCTATGAGCACGCCTGCTTTACGAAATGATGTCGATGTGTTACTTATGGATTAGAGAAATGATATTTCATGGATATGTGTTCTATGAGATACTTATATATGTATATCTATATAATGTTGAACCATTAATTTAAAACACACATCCCCATGACATGTTTTATTTTAAGAGAGTTTTGGGTTTAGCAGGATATTATAGATGTTTTATCTAGGACATCTTCTGTTGTCCATCACCCATTTCTGCACTAACCATGAAGGGAGTGTAAGAACCTGGACACCCTGAGAGGGGAGGGGGGAATCAGGGTGACAACTTTTTCTTATAATGTGAAGGATCTTGTTCTCATGTTGGTAAGAACTTGTTAAACTTGTTTGATGAAAAGGATCAGAAAGAAAAAATTCACATGTAGAAAGATGACACAACACTTTTTACTTGGTTCACGACTAAGGGATACATCCAAGGAGCATACACAGACAGGTTGTCGGTCATACCAAAATACTCTATGCTTCAATAGATGTGGATTACAATGGTTCGGGCACAGTCACTTTGTCCCAGGCTCATTTCCTTTACAAAAGTTCAGGGATGGCTCACTGTATCCCTCGGGTCACTCCCGTTGACTCCCCCTGGCTCACTGCCTTTGATGAAGTCTCACTCAGTTTATATACGTGAAGGTATCTTCAATCGATTTTCATTTAATTCTTTGTCTCCTCTTATCACGAGACTCTTCTGGCATCAAATACCGGGAATGATGCACTAGAACGCACAGAACCACTAAACCAGATAACCCGAACCTGCAGGCACACTTCACTGAAAATTGCGCGCAACACTTACCCTTTGCGCACAAAACTTTCCTCTTGCGCACAGACATTACATTCCGCGCGTAAAAATATTTCGCGCAACCACAACCTTTTCCACGCAGCTGAATCCTTTACATGCACCCCAATATCTACATGCACCTTATCCTTTTCCGCGCATCCCAAAATTTTCTCTAAATCTAGAATATTTCACTCAAGCCCCTTTTCGCGATTCCGTTTCATTCATCAGGCCTCAGATCTTATCTAAGTCTCCAACTATTCAGAAATGGGGGGGTCACCTCTTATTTATATGCATCTGAGACCCCCCAAGTGCAATGTCTCCTTTGGCATGAAAACCTCTCATCTAGCGCATAATTTTTTGTGCAGGTATTGTTTTCCGTGAACCACTCTAGATATTTCGCGCAGCCCATGGATCTTCCATTTTTCGACATTTTGATTCTGAAACACTATTTGTCTGAAAATCATCGCTCCACTATTTCATGCACCACGCTGTTTTTCATGCCCTTCTCATGTATTTCATTCACATCACTTAATTTCCGCACACCACTTCCTCTTTGTGTGCACCTCCTTTTGTAGACAATCCATGTCTTCATTTTCCAATTTTGAGGCCCAAAAATTTGGCAAACACTGGGAAACAGTGCCACCTTCAATACTGTTGTCTGCATGACCTGTATGATCACATTGCTAGAACACATTCAAAACTTCCACTAATGATTAACAAAAAACACAAACCAAACTCCAATTCATATAAAAACCATGGTTCCAACAATATTCCCCTTTGGGTTTGTTGGCAATCACCAAATAAATTCAAAAAGATCACCATCCCCATGCAATCCAAAAATGAAAGGATCAACTCAGCCAACACTCTATGTGTAACGCCCCGACCATATATTCCCAGATTTGGTGTATTATTACATAAAATTGGCATGATCACAAGGGATCAAGTCTCGAAAGACCGATTTGTTTAGTAGTCTTGGAAACACTAAATATATTCATAAGTCTTACATTACATCATAAGGTAAAAAAACTACAACAACATCTTGTCTTAATATCCCCTCATATTATCCGTGCAGGTCATTAATAAATTATTTCTTCATAATCCAGGGAAAAATAATACATTATAGGGGTGAGCTCAGATGCTCAGTAAGGATAACATTATAGTAGAATCTCTCATAGATAAGCATAAACACTTAAGGCAGTTTATAACTGAAACAAAAGCCTTTTAAACTTGAACTTCATCATAAAAGGGAAAATATTAAATAAAATAAAGCGATATACATACTCACATGGATATTATACTAGTCAAATGGTCACATTCAATATCAATAACCACTTTCATAATGATGGAATGCATAATTCCAGACTATCCTAACCACATAGCCAAGGCCTCGTGCCAAGACTACAAATATGATTTTGCCAAGGCCTTGTGCCAAGACACTAGTTTGTCTCATGAGACCTACCGATTCATAGAGGAGCTATAGCGGGCTCCTCCCATCACTTACTAAGTCCAATGAATTCTTCATATGAAAAGTTTGAAACATAACATAAACATTCATATTAAAACTAGCATACGAAATGTCAATACTTTATCCAAAAACCATGAATGGTATAAAAATAGCACATCCACAGTCAAACATAACTCATTCAAAACAATATGGAGGATTTTATTGTATCATATTAACCTCAATCGATATTAATGAAGGATATTGACATAGATGAAAATAATCATCCAAACTATTTGAGAGAAATATCCCCCTTTTTCTTGAAATCATTTAAAGTCTCACTATTTGTCAAGAATCAATTTAAAAATATATTTTGGAATCAATGTTTCCCATACCACTTTCAAACTTTTAAAAGGAGTTTTAATTTAAAAACTTTAATGTCCATATAAATAAATCCTTAAAGCCATTTTTAAAACATGGACATTAATGAGCAAGATTTAGAAGAATAAGTCTTTAAAACATGTAAAAATGGTATTTTAGTTAGAGTTTCTAACCAAAGGAGAAACACTTGAATAAAATTAATTGAGGTAATGAAAACATTTCAATATCATGAGAATAAAGGAATTCATGATATACTATTTCAAATTACATTATATACACCACATAAAAGTGATTTGGTGTATAACAACAAAAAGTCTCAATGGAATGTAAATTGAGATGAAATCTCTCATAAAGGTTGTATCCTTAGGTTAAGGATAAATCAACGACACAATTATGTGTGACAAATATAAATACACTATATATTATTGGATATTCAGTGTAAAAAAATCAAAGTACATTCATGCATATTCTTGTAAAAACAACACCAACGAATTGGATGTTTAACTCAACAAATGGAGAATGAGTTAAAATTACTCTTATCAAATTCATATCAATGACTTGAGAAATTAACAATGGAGTGATTATGTGTATCAAAATTATATCCATAGGAAGGGGAGTGGAAATTATGACATAATCAAATGAATAGTTATTCTACACATAATCATGGGGTAATATAATCAATGAAATATGCGTAAAGCCAAATTAGTAGAAATTGAAATTTCAAATTCCCTTATCGATTAGGTAACATACGAAACATACACCCATTAAAGAAGGGTCATACCATGATGATGTAAATGCCCATAAATTAAATTATATTACACAATCAATACAATCATGGGCAGTACACATACACCAAATGCAATAATTAAGTGGTGAACCATGGAATTCTCACAAAATTAAGAGTGAGTTAAAGAAACCCCTTACCTTGTAGTTTTCCTTGGTTGGGGGTATGTTAAGCTCCTGTATAATGTTTAAATAATTGTTATTAAATTATTCATTAATCATATACGTTAATATGATATCATATATGAACTTTTAACATTTCTTTGTTAATAATATCTTAGAATTATTGTCGTTTTGGGTGTTAACTTACTCCTTTTCATTTGTATGTTTTGTTATGTAAGACATGTTTGTTATGGATAGGATGTATCTTATTCATATCCAGAATGATATCAAATCCTTAAACATTATTTTTAAATCATCAAATGATAATTATACTTTAATGGATACGATGGAGAATGAATCTCATCTCGTTCGTGGAGACGGTAGTCCGTACGTACACACGAGCGACAATATCATTCTCTTGATATTAAAATAATATATAAATGGATGGTATATCATATATACTGAATCATTATCATGTTATATTTATTATTTAAATGATTTACACATCATTATTATACCCACCAAAATAAGAATATATTGAATAACAATTACACCGTGACGTGGAGACGGTAAGCCGTATGTACACACGTATGGTGACATGTTATTCAAAGGGTGGGTAGAATACTGAATATGGTTGTACAATATTTATAATAACATCACAGAATTTATATGATTCTGGAGTTATTATTTTATAATGGTAATAACAAAGAAATAAGAAGTGGAAGAGGAAAGGAACTTGAAAAGGCGTAGTGAAAACATTACCTCTTCTTTGGGTTCTTCCTTTTGATTTGATCAAAACGGCTCCATAGGTTGGAATTATGATCAAACAAAGGCCTCTAGGTTGTATTTAGGGAAGTTAAGAGACTATATGGTCAGGGTTTGGAGGAACCAAAAGGATTTTAAGATGTGAAGAAATGAGAAGTAGGAGTTCCCTTTTATAAGATGGGTGAGGGGAACCTTTGGAAAAGCTGGAAATATTAATTTGTAATAAATTATTATTCGGTTTATAATGGCTCCAAAGTTGATTATTCAATTTTTAAGGTGGGGATAGGTCGAAAACCATTCAATAAATAGAATTCAGACCGGTTGGGGTTACTATATTAACCTTATCCTTTAGTATTAACTCTTATTTAATTAGTTTGACATTTACCATGTCACTTTGTATTTTTATATTATATAGTTAATAAACCTACTATATACATACAAGAGACCCCCAAGTGGTCCATTAATGATATAGATATCATGATATAAGTCTCTTGGCCTATCCTACGATTTTTAGGAATTTAATATCAATTAATAATATAATTTTTGTTTTAAAAACTCTTTTATGTCAATTTTGACTCTATTCAATAGTTGATTTTTGTGAAACTCATAACAGAATGATTACTTCGAACAAAGTTAATTAAATCAATACTAATATGTAATATTATCCAATAAAAGTATTTTAATTAATTAAATGTCTTAAATTATATTTATTTGGGTATTTATTAAATCAATTATTTTAATTTTTCACTATTATGGTAATTACTGCAACATCATTGTGTCATAAATATATTAAATTATTTAATGTCTAAAATTTTTAAATAAAATATCATTATGTAGGAAATCTTAATATCATTATAATGAATATTTACAATCGAATTTATCTTATTTATAACCATATATTAAAAATGTTTTAGTAAATAAACTTTGATTTTAACTCTTTTAACTCTTCTTTGAATTAAATAATAATAAATGTCCTAATCTAATCCATGTGGACCTAAATGATAATATTTTATTCCTAATGTTGTTTTTGGTCCAGATACACCTGTCCAATAGAATTAGGAAATGTGTTAGGGTAATATTAATATCATTTGTACCCTTAATTACCTATTTACTTTTAACTGTGGTAAATAAAAGTAAAAAGTTACCATTCACCAAAAATTATTTTCATCTCATTGAACAAAATTTTACTTCTCGATATTAACAACATCTCTTGGATTTTCAAAATTCCATTCACAGAAGTGGTAAAATTATGTTTTATGAAAACATCAGTTTTTTTAACTACCACTTAGTAGTTTCACTATTCATCAAAAATTGAAGTTTTTCAGAACAATGCCCAAATTTCACCCTAAGCTATAATTGATATTCTGAATTAAAAAATGATGTATATTTTACACAATTATAAACATATAATTATCTTTAATTAATTTTATAATTAATTTCTGCTATCACAACAAATAGCGTGTTTTTAAGAAACAATATATATCAAATGATTGACAATTGTTTAGGTCCAATTTCAAAATGAAATTAATTTTAATGAACACCATTGGATAAAATGGTAAAAATATATTATAATTATACTTTAAAACCACTCAATTATATAATTTATCACTATAAATTATTTTGATTTAAAAAGTGGTTTTTAATTAAAATTTAGTAATTTTCCCTATTCATTAAAATAGAAAAGTTATCTGAAAAGTACCATAACCTTATTGATACTAAATTCTTATGTCCCAATTATAAAGAAGAATATCATTTTGTCAAATTGAATATATAAAAGTTTCAAATATAGGATTTAAAAATGCTTCGCCATTAAAAGGAGGTAAAATTTCATTTTTTGAAAAATACTTCTTTTATCTGAAAAAATGAATTTTTTCATAAATCATGTCCTAGAAACTCATAATATGGATTAAAATTATAAGGATAATATAATATTTAAAATTTAGTTAATACTATTCATAACCTCTTTTGAATGTCTAGTTTGGTAAGTCGTGGTGTACTTGAACTCAGTGTTGCATACAACACACACTATTGTATTATTCAAAGAGAAGTGTACCGTGGAAGATTGGGGTGTTACATTAAACCCTCCTTCAATAAATTGCGTCCTCGCAATTTTAAAAATTGGTCATGAGAATGGAAAGTCCCACATCGGAAAAAAGAGTCAATAAAACTATCACATTAAAAGAAAGAAAGAGGGGTCTAAAGGTCACCCAAGATAACCCATACTAGGATTCCAGGTAGGAAAACAAGGATGTGGATGATAAAATAAGTGTCAAGTTCTTTTGGATAGGGATAGAAATCATGATCAGGATAAGGATAACAATAAGAAAACCACAAACTTGTGTTGGGACAGACGATCATTAGTCTCCTAGTAGGAAAAGTAAACGAACAACATTTTTTGTTTTAAGTTACATTACATGAGGATGAAGAATTCATTTATGATATTTACTAAGAATATAAAGATATATACTTACTTTTTAAGTAGAGTTTCATTCATTAATAAATTTCCACCACTAACTCAATTTTTTTATACGATGAGTATTCAAGAAGACTTGGTCACACTGGAAGATCTAGAATAAACTTCTATCGAATCACATGATCCATGCAAGATAAAATATATATTTACATTATCTTTAGAGATTAATCAAAACCAAAATGGTTATTAAAAGATCTAATGATCCCCCAAAAGGATATTTCTTGAGAAAATAAACACAAATCTTAATTTCTAAAATTATACCAATAATTCCCCAAAGATAAATAAATACTATTCAATAATCAATTGTCCTTAAAATCCTTCAATATAATCCATACTAATATTGAAACCCAAAATATAGAAGATTTTGATTATGTAGTCTCCCATGTAAAATTGTATCTCCAAATGACATCAAATAATCTTAAAGTCACATACTTAAAATCAATTAACCTCATCACATATTCTCTATTATAGGTTAATCATTTCCATAAATAACCCAAATAACTATAAATCCACAATAAAAATGTAGATAAAAATCCACCATTACTCCACAAATTATACCCCATACTACTCTATTTCCCTTTGGCATATAGTGTTCTCAACAAAGCAAACAACTTCCAAAATAAAATTTATCACTTAATCACCAAATCATTTTCCTATACTACGGGTATTTATTTGATAAGACATAGGATCCCAAATCAAATGATTATTGATCAATAAAATAATTTAACTAAAAATAATAGTCACACTAACCAGGGACTTCATGTAGTCTAGTGGTAGGCGATAAATACCAATCACACTTTGGTTGTGGGTTCGATTCACATAGCTTTGTCCGATGTGAGGGGTTGTCACACGGTCTACGTGTTGTCCTTTTTCAAAAACAATATTTTATAACATTACCAAAATGAGATAAATTCTTCAAAATAACCATAACATAATTTAACCACAAATATTATCTCATACATTGCATTTTCATCCCAAATTATAATAATTTGTAATTGCCTCTAACCCAATGATCATATAAAACCAAATGGTTATTTATAACTATATCCACAAGTGAAAAGATAATTCTTCCATATATATCATTCTCACATGGAAAACATTAGGGTTACAAATACAAGAGAAAATTATTCCAATGTAAAACCTTCAACAAGGATCACTAATAATTTTTAAACATTTATCGAACCATTTATTTCCACATAGATTCTTCTCTGACCAAGAAAATATCCTATAGAATAGGACATTCACTCGGGTAATGGCCAGGTCCCCTAAAATTACGGCAAATGATTGTAAATGGATTATTGGGACCATTTTTATCTTCTTCCATAGTACTCTTCATTTTTCTTCGGTAATTCTTCACTTTATGTCCTTCCTGCACGTAAAGCATTTCTTTGTCCCATTGAGACTCTTTCCTGGGTGTCTCCTTCCGAATTTCCTGCATGATGGAAATTGAGGATTTCTTTCTCCATGTCCTCCACTACTGGAGCTCTTATCATTCATCACCTTTCTCTTCTTTGTTGAGTCTGGTAATTGGTTAATATATATATTGTTGATCATATTTTTGGAAAATTGATTTGGCATAAAGACGATATCTTTTACGCCTATCAACATTCCATTTTGTTTCTCATTGCCACCATTGTTCCCACCTTTTACATCATTCTCAATGCCACTATGACATCCTTGGAATCCATCCATTGACTAAAACCAGAAGGCATTGTGTGAGTAATAGAATTCATACAATCATTTAGAGATTAACATGTCACCATATTCGTCAATTTAAAACATATTAGGAATAACCAAGGTCCTTTACTCTCATCTTATATATATATATTACTTCAAATTGGTTTGAAAAGAAAATGTATATTATCCTAAGAATATCCCCCGACAGTGTCGCATCCAAGAGTGCAGCAAGGCCCGTTGTCGTGCACCATTTCCCGTTCGAGTCTAGCTCAAAGCGGTGTTTTCGGGTTCTACCCCTAGGTACATCTGTGCCAGAGCCGCCTCTACCTGCTCGTATCCAGACAGGGATGTATTTCTCGGAAAACTCACAAAATCTCTACAATACCAAAATTATAGGAAGTTATTCCATACTAATCCTCAAAGTTCATATTAGGTCTATGTGACCTAATCATAGTTTATGTAAATCTAGCTTCCAAGGTTTATTCTAAACTTCCTCTAATACCAACTGTAATTCCCCAACCCTAGATACCCATAGTCGGTGCATTACTACATAACATTGGCATGATCAAAAGGGATCAAGTCTCGAAAGACCGATTAGTTTAGTAGTCTTCGAAACACTAGATATATTCATAAGTCTTACATTACATCATAAGGTAAAAAAACTACAACACCATCTTGTCATCATATCCCCTCATACTATCCCTGCAGGTCATTCAAAAATTACTTCTTCATAATCCTAGGAAAAATAAAACATTGAAAGGGGTGAGCTCAGATGCTTAGTAATGATAACATTATAGCAGAAGCATTATTAGATAAGCATAAACACTTAAGGCAGTTTATAACTAAAACCAAAGCCTTTTAAACTTGATCTTCAGCATAAAATGGCAAAGATTAAATAAAATAAATCCATTTAATTACTCACATGGATATTATACTAGTTAAATAGTCACATTCAATATCAATAACCACTTTCATAATGATGGAATGCATAATACCATACTATCATAACCACTTAGCCAAGGCCTCCTTCCAAGAATACAAATAACATTTTGCCAAGGCCTTGTTCCAAGACACTAGTTTGTCTAATGAGACCTACCGATGCATCAAGGATATATAGCGGGCTCCACCCGTCACTTACTAAGTCCAATGCATTCCTCATATGAAAAGTTTGAAACATAACATAATCATTCATATTAACACTAGAATATGAAATGTCAATAATTTATCCAAAAACCATGAATGGTATAAAAATAGCACATCCATAGTCCAACGTAACTCATTTGATACAATATGGAAGATTGTATTGTATCATATTAACCTCAGTCGATAAGAATTAAGGATATTGACATAGATGAAAATAATCATCAAAACTATTTGAGAGAAATTTCCCCCTTTTTCTTGAAATCATTTAAAGTCACAATATTTGTCGACAAGCTATTTAAAAATAGATTTTTGAATCAAAGTGTCCCATACCACTTTCATACTTTTAAAAGGAGTTTTAATTTTATAACTGTAATGTCAATATAAAAAAATCCTTAAAACCATTTTTAAAACATGGACATTAATGAGCAGGATTTAGAAGAATAAGTCTTTAAAACATTTAAAAATGGTATTTTACTTAGAGTTTCTAACCAAAAGAGAGACACTTGAATAAAAATAATTGAGGTAATAAAAACATTGTAATATCATGAGAATAAAGGAATTCACGATATACTATGTCAATGTACATTATATACACCACATAAAAGTTATTTGGTGTATAACAACAAAGTAGTCTCAATGGAATGTAAATTGAGATTAAATCTCTCATAAAGGCCATATCCTTAGGTTAAGGATAAATCAACGACATAATTATGTGTGAAAAATATAAATACACTAAATATGATTGGATATTCAGTGTAATACAATCAAAAGACATTCACACATATTCTTGTAAAAACAACACCAACGAATTGGATGTTCAACTCAACAAATGGAGAATGAGTTAAAATTACTCTTATCAAATTCATAACAATGACTTGAGAAATTATGAATGGAGTAATTATGTGTATCAAAAGTATATCCACATGAAGGGGAGTGGAAATTATGACATAATCATATGAATAGTTATTCCACACATAATCTTGGGGAAATATAATTAATGAAATATGCCTAAAGCCAAATGAGTGGATATTGAAATTTCAAATTCCCTTATCGATTAGGTAACGTACGAAACAAACACCCATGAAAGAAGGATAAAACCATGATGATGTAAATACCCATAAATTAAATTATTTTTCACAATGAATACAATAATGGGCAATACACATACACCACCTACAATAATTAAGTGGTGAACCATGGAATTATCACGAAATTAAGAGTGAGTTAAGAAACCCCTTACCTTGTACATTTCCTTGGTTGGGGGTAGGTTAACATCCTGTATAATGTTGAAATAATTGTTTTTGAATTATTCAAGAATAATATACATTAATATGATATCATATATGATCTTTTAACATTGCTTTGTTTATAATATCTTATAATTATCGTCATTTCAGATGTTAACATACTCATTTTCATTTATAGGATTGGTTACGTAAGCCATGTTTGTTATGGATAGGATGTATCTTATTCATATCCAGAATTATAACAATTCCTTAACCATTATTTTTAAATCATCAAATTAAAATTATACTTGAATGGATACGATGGAGAATGAATCTCATTGCGTTCGTGGAGACGGTAGTCCGTACGTACGCACAAGCGACAATATCATTCTTTTTTATATTAAAATAATATATAAATGGATGGTATATCATATATAAAGAATAATTATCATGTTATATTTATCATTTAAATGAGTTACACGTCATTATTATACCCACCCAAATAATAATATATTGAATAACAATTACACCACTATGTGGAGACAGTAAGCCGTACGTACGCACGTATGGTGACATGTTATTTAAAGGGTTGATACAATACTGAAGATGGTTGTACCCTATCTATAATAACATCACAATATATATATAAGAAACTGGATTTATTATTTTAGAATGGTAATACCAAAGAAAGAAGAAGTGGAAAAAGAAAGGAACTTGAAAAGGGGTAGTGAAAACATTACCTCTTCTTTGGGTTCTTTCTTTTGATTTTATCAAAAGGGCTCCATAGGTTGTCTTTATGATCAAAATAAGGCCTCTAGGTTGTAATGAGGGAAGTTGAGAGAGTATTTGGGTAGGGGTTGGCCGATCCAAAAGTCTATGAAGGTGTGAAGAAATGAGTAGGAGGAGTTCCCTTTTATAAGAGGGGGTGAGGGGTACCTTTGGAAAAGCTATAAATATTAATTTATAATAAATTCATATTCGGTTTCTAATGGCTCCAAAGTTTATTATTCAAATTTTAAGGTGGGTATAGGTCTAAATCCATTCAACCAATATAATTTAGACAGGTTGGGGTTACCATATTAACCTTATCTTTTAGTTTAAACTCTTAGTTAATTAGTTTGACATTTACCATGTCACTTTGTATTTTAATATTATATAGTTAATAAACTTATTATATACATACAAGAGACCCCCAAGTGGTCCATTAATGATATAAATATCATGATATAAGTCTCTTGGCCGAAGCTTAGATTTTTAGTAATTTAATATCAATTAATCATATAATATTTGTTTTAAAAACCCTTTTATGTCAATTTTGACACTACTCAATAGTTGATTTTTGAGAAACTCATAACAGAATGATTACATCGAAAAAAGTCAATTAAATCAATCCTAATATGTCATATTATCCTATAAAAGTAGTTTAATTCATTAAAAGTATTAAATTATATTTATTGGGTATTTATAATATCCATTATTTTAATTTTTTACTATTATGGTAATTAATGCATCATCATTGTGTCATAAATATATTATATTATTTAATGACTAAAAATTTTAAATAAAATATAATTATGTAGGAAATATTATTATCTTTATAATTAATATTTTCAATCGAATTTATATTATGTATAACCCTATATTAAAAATGTTTTATTAAATAAACATTGATTTTAACTCTTTTAACTCTTCTTTGAATTAAATAATAATAAATGTCCTAATCTAATCCAAGTGGACCTAAATGATAATATTTTATTCCTAAGGTTGTTTTTGGTTTAGATTAACTTGTCAAATAGAATTAGTAAATTTGTTAAGGTAATATTAATATCATTTTTACCCTTAATTACCCTATTTACTTTTAACCGTTGTAAATAAAAGTAAAAAGTTACTATTCAAAAAAATTATTTTCATCTCATTGAACCATATTTTACTTCTTGATATTAATCGTGTCTCTCGGATTTTCAAAATTTCATTCACAGAAGCGGTAAAATTAAGTTTTATGAAAAAATCAGTTTTTTAACTACCACTTAGTAGTTTCACTATTCATCAAAAAATGAATTTTTATCAGAACAATGCCAAAATGTTACCCTAAGATATAATTGATATTCCAAATTCAAAAATGATGTCTATTTTACAAAATTCAAAACATATAAGTTTCATTAATTAATTTTATAATTAATTCCTGCTGTCACAACAAATAGCGTGTTTTTAAGAAACAATATATATCAAAAGATTGACAGTTATATAGGTCCAATTTCAAAGTGAAATTATTTCTAATGAACACCATTGGATAAAATGGTAAAAATATATTCTAATCATACTTTAAACCCACTCAAGAATATATTTTATCACTATAAATTATTTTCATTTAAAAAGTTGTTTTTAATTAAAATTTAGTAATTTTCACTATTCATCAAAATATACAAGTTATCTGAAAAGTACCAAAACATTATTGATACTAAATTATTATGTCCCGATTCTAAAGAATAATTTAATTTTGTCATATTGAATATATAAAAGTTTCAAATATTGGTTTTAAAAAGGCTTCGCCATTAACAGGCGGTAAAATTTCATTTTTTGAAAAATACTCTTTTTATCTGAAAAAAATGAATTTGTTCATAAATAATGTCTTATAAAATCATAATATGGATTAAAATTATAAGGATAATATAATATTTAAAATTTATTTAATACTATTCATAACCACTTTTGAACGGCTAGTTTGTTAAGTCGTGGTGTACTTGAACTCAGTGTTGCATACAACACATGCTATTGTATTATTCAAAGAGAAGTGTACCGTGGAAGATTGGGGTGTTACACTAAGTCTACGTGATCGACGCTCGGTGTACAAAGCAAGAGAGGAAGCTTGAATTAGGGACCCGTGTTTTGGAATTCTCAATGACACCCAAGAAATTTTCATACATTTTTACAGAAGCATTACATGCCCACTAACAATCTTGAATTTATTCCATTCTCCCCCATTGTCAATAAACCCAAAAACTGGTAATTGTTTTCATTGTTCACCTCAACCTATACTCCCCCTGGATAGTATATCCCCCACAAACCTGCATGACATCCATAATCAGATAAAAATAGATATCATATTTGGGGAGAGGGGAATTTCGGAACATCCTTATGTAGTAGGAGGTGGATGAACATCGAGGTTCAACCGATGCTTTTCAAACATAGCTGCTGATAGTGGCTTCATCAGGATATCGGCTACTTGCTCATCAGTTCCCACATGATCCATTCTAATCACCCCTTGCTCAACATTAACTTTGATAAAGTGATACCTGATTTCAATATGTTTTGTACGAGAATGCTGAATATGATTCTTTGTAAGATCAATTGCACTCTTGTTGTCACAGTAAATCACCATTGTTGCTTTACCTCATCACCAATATCTGTTAATTGTTGCTTCACCCATAGAAGTTGATTGAATTCCATTGTGGAGGATATATACTTAGCTTCAGCAGTACTAAGAGAAGTACTTTATTGATTCTGTCTCAACCAGCCAACACAGTTATTCCTGATAAAGAATGATCCACCACTGGGGGACTTTCGGTCCACAACATTGCCATCCCAGTCAGTATCAGAAAATACAGCTAATTCACTGTCCCATCCTGAAGCAAAGTATAATCCACAATTGTGAGAACCTTGAATATACCTCATGATTCTTTTTACTGCTTCCATGTGTTCCTCCTTTGGATTACATTGAAATCGTGCTGCAAGACATATGGAAAAGACAATATCTAGCTGTGTTGCTACCAGGTACAGTAGGCTCCCAATAATTCTCCTGTACATGTTGGGATCTATAGATTTCCCATCCTCATGCTTCCGAGGTTTGGTTCCCACTTCAATCAGAGTTGACATTGGGTTGGAGTCTTTCATATTAAACTTCTTCAGTAGCTCTCTTGCATACATTTCCTGAGAGATAAAAGTGTAGACTTTCCTTTAAGTCACCTGTAATCCCATGAAATATGTGAGCTACCCAATCTTTTACATTTCAAATTCTAATTTCATATGATTGGAAAATTCATCCACTGAATTCTATCTGCTGCAACCAAATATAATGTCATCGAGGTAAACGAGAAAAATGAACTATTCTTTTGGAGAATTCTTCAGACATTGATTGTGATCTACTCCTCCTCTTTGGAATTCCAGCTTCTTGAGATAAGAATCTAGTCTGGAGTACCATGCCATTGGTGCCTGTTTCAAGCAATAAAGTTTTTTCTTCAGCTTGATGACCTTTGATTAATCAGCACCAAGAAGAAAACCAACTGGTTGTTCAATGTAGACTTCTTCTTTGAGATCACAATTTATGAATGTAGTCTTAACATTAATTTGATATACTTTATATCCTCTTAGGAGAGCCATGGAATGGAACAACCTGATTGACTCTAGTCTAGCCACTAGAGCAAAGGATTATTCAACATCAACACCTTCAATCTGAGAATGCCCTTTACATACCAGTTGAGCCTTCTTTCTGATAACACTTCCATGCTCATCAATCTTGTTCTTGAATATCAATTTTGTTCCATTCACATTGTGGCCTTTGGGTCTTTGGGCCAGATCCCATGTCTGATTCTTGTCAATCTGATCTAACTATTCATTAATGGCTTTCACCCATGATCCATCCTTTGTAGGTTCACCAAATGTGGTTGGCTCTACAAATGATAGAAATGCATAAGGTTTGTTATTCCTCATCCTCCTTGTCTATGTGGGTGCATTCCTGTCTCCAATTATGTCAGATGGATTAATCTCTGCTCTTCGATTTCTCCTGTCAGGTTCAGTCTCATTCTTACCATCCAAGATTTCCACTTCAGATTCTTCATCTGAGTCAACATCATGATGTGACCCTGAGTGATTTGTACACATTCCCATGTTTCTGTATTTGTATTTAGTCAATGTTCACATTCATTCTCATCTTCTATCTCATCAGCATAGGAACTATTTAAAGAATTTCGGGTTTTTCCTTAAATGATTTTAACATCGTTGCTTTCCACAATCCTCCCCAAGCGTTTATTGAAACACATGTAAGCTATGTTGTTCATTGGATACCCAATGAAAATTCCTTCATCAGCATTATCACTGAACTTTCCTTGGTTTCCTTCTTTATTCCAGATGAAACATTATCTTCTGAAAACATGAAAGTATTTCAAAGAAGGCTTCCTACCATGACATAATTCGTATGGTGTCTTTTTTCCCCCATATAGAGCCCTGCTTGATTCTGAATGTGCACTACAGCTTCAATAGCCTCCTTCCAGTAATGGCGAGAGATACCACTCTCAATCAACAAATTCCTGGCCATATTGTTGACATGTCGATTTCGACGGTCAACAACTCCATTTTGATGTGGAGTTCTCACAATAGCTACCTCATGCTGTATTCCATGTTTTTCTAGGTAATTTTCAAAATCAATGGATGTGTATTCCCCTCCATTGTCAGATCACATGACTTTTATTGTCCATCCAGTATCAGTCTCGAAAATCCGTTGATAACCTTTCATTCAATCAAGTACTTGTCATATCTTGTGAATCACCATTACACAAGCCATTCTTCTATAATCATCAATGAAAAGGACGAAGTACCATTCTCCATGTGTTCCAGCAACATTTATTGGGCAACATAGGACTTTTTGAATGAGATCAAGAAGATTCTATGCCCTTTTCTTCTTTGGACGATATGAACTACAGACCATCTTCCCACGAATACAGGCATCACAAGACTTTTCCCATTCACGTTTTAGAATGGGAATATCCATGAATATATTCAGCTTAGATATATTTTCCATGTATTGTTGGTTAATGTGCCCCAGTCTTCGATGCCACAAATTTTTTTCTTCTTCAATGGACAAATAGCTGGAGTTCACATTGCTGTCAACCTGATATAAGTTTCCATCTGTTCTACAGCCTTTCATAAGAGAATTCCCTGTTTTTCCTTTTATAGTGGAGCGTTTTTGATTGAAGGTAACTATGATCCCTGAGTAATAGAGTTGACTTACACTGAGGAGATTATGGCATAGACCATCCACATAAATAACTCCAGTCTTTTTCAGCTCCCTGTTGGAGAGAGCATTATTCCCACTTCCTTTAATCTTCAAAGCACCATCATTACCAAATCGTACTGTTCCATCAACCTTCATTTCAATGTTCTTCAAATGGTCATCATTTCCCATCATATCGGAAGATAATCCACTATCAAGGATCCAGGTGTTGTTTCTCTTTGTAGCTTTGAGGGCTACTACTGCTGTAACACCCCAAGCTTCCTCGATATTCTTCTCTTTGAATAAATACAGTTGCGTGTGTTGTATGCAACTTCGAGTACTAAAACACACCACAACCAATCAAAGTAGCTGTTATGAATAGTAATACATAATTTTTGAAATTTTATAAATTTTATTTTTCCAAATGGATATCATTTTTGTATTCGTAATATCAAAATTATCCTATGTTGAATTTTTTATAACTTTCTGAGAACTTCCAATTTTTTATGAATAGTGAAAAAAACATAAAACAACTTTTTTAATCAAAATAATTTATTGTGATAAATTATACTATTTAGTGGTTTTAAAGTATAATTAGAATATAATTTTACAATTTTATCCAATGGTGGTCATTAGAATTAATTTAACATTGAAATTGGGCATGAACAATTGCCAATCTTTTGATATAAACTGTTTCTTAAAAACACGCTATTTGTTGTGACAGCGGGAATTGATTATAAAATTAATTAATGCAACTTATATTTTTGTAATTTCATAAAATATAAATCATTTTTGAATTTGGAATATAAATTATAGCTTAGGGTGAAATTTTGGCATTGTTTTGAAAAACTTCAATTTTTTATGAATAGTATAACCACTAAGTGGTAGTTAAAAAACTGCTTTTTCGTTTAAATAAAATATTACCACTTCTCTGATTTTATTTTCAAAAATCCGACATACATGGCTTTCATTATGATGTAAAATGTGGTTCAATGAGATTGAAATAATTTTTTGGTGAATAGTAACTTTTAAGTTCTTAATCGCGATTAGAGGTAAATAGTGTAGTTTAAGGTAAAAATAATGTTTTAATATTATTAGATGAGCATGAAACATGTCCTACCCTCATTGGATGTGCCATGGCAGACCAATACAATCCATGGGTCAACTTGGGGACCCCATGGAGCCACTTTAGTTGGAAAATGACATAAATACCTTTTATTTAATGTTAAAGTAAAAAAATGACACAAACATGAAATGTTTTACTAAAACTATTTTTACATGGGGTTATACAAGTCATATTTTTTACTATAAATAGTCATTGGAAAGATAAATAGATTTCCCACATAATAGTATTTTTTTTATAATTTTTAGACATTATATAAATTAAATTATTTATGACATCATGATGATGCAGCGATGACCTCACTATTTAACGATTTAAATAAAATTGAAAGATAATGTAATATCTAAGACCTACACATGTCCAAAACCTATTGGATGGGAGGATTTAGAACCCTTATCACATTATTCTAGAATTATACAAGTGTGGGACCTTTAGGATCCGAAAAGCATGGTATAATAAAATAACATTTCATTACTTTCCAAAAGTGCCCCTCCTCTCCACTTATAAATGGCCCCCACCTCTACCACCTTACTCACACTATCGAAGCCATTTGGATCAGCCAAACTCTACCCAAATACTCTCCCAACTTCCTCATCTTACTCCTAGAAGCCTCACTTTGGGAAGAATGTTTCCCAAGGAAGCCTTTGTCTCAAATCAAAAAGAGTTACCCGATTTTTAGGTAATGTCTTCTCTAATGTTGTTTTGTATTATTTAGCATCTCCAACCCCTTAACCCCTTTTTATTCCTTTCTTTTGTAACAAAACCAGGATATAAAATATACTAGGATGTTTTTATGATATGTATTTGGTTTACACTTACACAAACCTACTTATAATGGTTAAAGATCATACTATTTCTGTGATCGAGAATTTTTGCCTCACGAAACGATGATTGTTCAACACTCATATAACACCTCTAATGGTGGACATTATGATGTCACTATATTTATATATGATATATAATATTTTTATGTTTTCCTTATGCTTCTGTATTTCTCATTTATGGCATACTTTATAATTTCCATTAGGGGTAAACGCGATAATTTCATTTTAGGAAGTGCGGACTACCGCCCCCTCAAAGTGATGTGAATCGTTAATGCCATATGTGGGATGTATAAAGGATGGAGTAAATGATATTGTATGATATATTATAGAGGAATTATATTATAAATTTATATCATTATGATTTCATTCCATTAAATATGAAATATAAATGAAAGTAGCATTCATGCGTACGTACGGCTTACCGTCTCCATGAACGGTGCATTTCATTTCTTACCTCTAAATGTAATGTAATATTATGAACGAATGTATATACTGGATATATGTGATATATATGACATATAAATCATGAATATAATTCTGGAGATAAGGGATATTCTACCACATAAACAACTTGTAATTATAAGAAGTTTATTGTTGACTCAAGTACCAATGATCGACAAAAAGACCGTTATTAACTTAAATAATTACATAATGTTCATAACATTGTAATAAGTGATATAAAAGGGATAAATAAATTGAAAATGGTTCTTAATAAAGTAGATATTAACTCTAGTTTATTATTCAGGAGGTTAATGAATGGTCGAATCATGTCGGACACAAGGTAAGGGAATTTCTTAACCCAATTTCCATTCTTTGGGTTAATCTCCTACTTTCAAATTATGTCATGATATTATTATTTCCTATATTGTATTTTTAATTTCATTATGTGTACTTATAGTGAATACACATAATAGATCTATTTTATTTTAAAAATTATCTTTTTAAGGACTTCGTCTCAATCTCCTTTCATTGAGGCATATTTGGTTTTATACACAACTTTGTTTTATACGGTGTATAAATCCCTTTGACTTTTACGTTTATTCAAAAGAGATATTTTTTATACGAAGCGTTTTACTAAACGAAAAAAATGTAATGTTTTTCTTTCCGTACATATGCGGCGATAATGACTTCTCCGCCGCCATGACCATTATTTGAGTTTCGGCTTCCTCTACAAGCCATCACTTTTTTTAATAAAATAATAAATACAAAGTTTTAACTTTATTTTGTTTTGGTATTGAAAATGGTTTTGAAAAAATTTTATTATATAAATGTGTTGTATTGATATCTTGTGATTGAAATGTGGAAATTTTATGTTTCCTTTATGCATGTTTTATGTGATACGATTATGTAATGGTTTATGATATGTTTAAACCTGTTCATATGAGGATTGCATTGGACTTAATAAGTGATGGGTGGAGCCCGCTATAGCTCCTCGATGCATCGGTAGGTCTAATGAGACAAACTAGTGTCTTGGCACGAGGCCTTGACAAAATCTTATTTGTGGTCTTGGCACGAGGCCTTGGCTACGTGGTTATGATAGCCTGGAATTATGCATTCCATCATTATGAAAGTGGTTATTGATATTTCATGTGATTATTCGACTAGTAGAATATCCATGTGAGTAAGTAAATGGAATTATTTCAATTTACTTTTTCCATATTATGATAATGTTCAAGTTTAAAAGTCTTTTGTTTTACTTATACATTGCCTTAAATGTTTATGTTTATTTACGAAAGCTTCCGCAATATTGTTATCCTTACTGAGCATCTGAGCTCACCACTTTCAATGTTTTAATATTTTCG
Source organism: Viscum album (assembly GCA_963277665.1). Lineage (NCBI taxonomy): Eukaryota > Viridiplantae > Streptophyta > Magnoliopsida > Santalales > Viscaceae > Viscum > Viscum album. Next base: position 9,607,486 of record OY728129.1, read on the forward strand.
AGGATGTGAAGAATTATTTTATGAATGACCTGCAGGGATAGTTAGTAGAGAATATGAGTGAGGACTATGGAGACTTTGTTATTGTAGTTTTTTACTTTATGATGTAAGGTAACACTTATGAATGTATCTAGTGTTTCCCAGGCTACTAAACTAATCGGTCATTCGAGCCTTGATCATTTGTGATCATGCCAATGTTAAGAAGTAATGCACCAACTCTGGGTAGCTGGGGTCGGGGCGTTACAGTTGGTATCAGAGGCAGTTTAGTACTAACTTTGGAAGCAAGATTTAGATAAACTCTGATTAGAGCACATATCCCAAAGATTGACTTTGAGGACTAGTATAAAAGAACTTTAAAAAATTTTGGTATTATAGTGATTTTATGAGTTTTCCGAGCAATACATCCATGTCTGGATATGAGCAGGTAAAGGCCGCTCTAGCACAGATGTACCTAGGGGTAAAACCCGAAAACACTGATTTGAGCTAGACTCGAACGGGAACTGGTGCACGACAATGGGCCTTGCTGCACTCTTGGTTACGAAACTCCCGGGGGATATGCTTAGGATAATTCTCGTTTTCATTATAAACAACTATGATGGTTTATGAGTATATAATTCCTCAAAGAAAACATTTTTATGATTATGGATTATGTCCATAAATAGTTCATTTTATGTTAAGTATTTTACAAGTATGGAATTATGTATTTTGATTCATAATCTAATCTAGTTAATTCCATTGTTTATAAATGGCGCCTAGTGGAAGGAATGGAAACTGTATCAATGCACGCACTCCATGTAGGGATTTCCCTCCTGCTCTAGATAATAATTGTGGATCTGGAGATACAACAGGTGCTGATCAACTTATTACCATACTGGGACAACTCACTGAGGTTATGAATAATAACCTTACTCGTATGGATCACCCTGATTTACAACGTGGAGGATCAATGTTAGACCGCTTCATGAGGCAACAACAACCAACATTTAATGGGGGTACAAATCCATTAGTAGCTGAGCAATGGATAAACTCTTTAGAGAAAATATTTCATGCCTTGGGGAGTAGCGAAAGGGAAAAGGTTATCATGGCAGTTTACCGCCTCACTGGAGATGCCGATCAATGGAGGTCGCTGATTCAAAACACAATGGAAGATGATTATGTATCGAATATGGAATGGAGGGAGTTCAATGATCTTTTCATAGAAAAATACTTTCCTCGTGACCATAGAGCAGATATGGAATGGCAATTTCTAAGTCTGAGGCAGAAGGAGGATGAGAATGTCGGAAAGTATGAGGCTAACTTTACAAGGTTAGCGAGGCATGCTGCAGATTATATACGTAACCTAAGAAGTAAGATTGATAGTTTATTTGATGGGTTAAAACCATTTCTCCGTCGAGATATAGTATCACAATTTTTCTCAACATACGAATATATTGTCTCGTGTGCTATCAAGACGGAAAAGGAATTCTCTAAGTCTTATGACTTTAAAGAAAATAAAGAGAAGAAGAGATCTTCTGATCAATCGGGAAATGGAAATAAGGGGAAGAAGGGAAGAGTTGATTATCAGTACTGTAGTAAATGTTGGAAGAAACACCCTGGTACTTGCTTGAAGGGAATGGGAGTCTGGTACAAGTGTGGTGAAAAAGGCCACCAAGCTCATGATTTCAAGGGAAAGAAAGTTGATGTGAATGTGGAATGCTATAATTGTAGAGAGATGGGACATTATGCAAATGAATGTCCTAAGCGTCAGGGGAACTTACCTCAGAAGAGGCCAAGGGATGAAGGCCAAGCTTATGCTATCACTACTGCTGAGGTTGAAGCTCCAAAAGACATAGTGGAAGGTAATTTAATGGTTTCCTCAAGTTTAGAAAATGCATTATTTGATTCTGGATCATCACATTGTTTAATATCTTTCCTATTTTCTATGAAAATTAGATATTTCCAGTTTGATTTAACAAGAGAATTGTTCGTAAAAACTCTTAAGGGAACTATTATTGAAACAATGTTTTGTTAATCAGTCCCCATTAGAGCACATAACTGTTCTTTATCCGCTGATCTCATTGTCATACCTATGATTGAGTTTGATATAATCTTTGGTATGGATTGGCTTTCGGATTATGATGAAAATATTTATTATAAGAAGGAGGTTACGTTTTTTTGATGATGATGATAAGGAACACCTTATTTTTAGAGAAAAATCGTCACCACCTAATTTTTATTTAGATCCACCCCCATTGGCCCAAATAAGTTCAATAATTGGGGAGGAAGAGAATGAAATGACTAATAGCGAGGAAAGGAATGTTCAAATTGAAGATGTACCTATTGTGAAAGAATATGTAGATGTGTTTCCGAATGATTTACATGGACATCCTCCAGAATGAGAAGTTGAGTTTTCCATTGATTTAATTCCTGGATCGAGGCCCATATCGAAGACCCCTTATAGGAAGGCCACTGTGGAATTAGTTGAACTAAAGAAACAACTAGAGGAATTGAGTAATAAGGGATTTATTATCCCTAGTGTTTCTCCATGGGGAGCCCCTGTCCTTTTTTTTAAGAAGAATGATGGATCTATGAGGTTGTGCATTGACTACAGGGAGATCAATGCTATAACAATAAAGAACAAGTATCCCCTACCTCACATTGATGATTTATTTGACCAATTGAATGGATCTCAATACTTTTCAAAGATTGACCTTCGATCGGGATACCATCAGTTGTGCGTGAAGAAGGAAGATATTCCGATGACAGCATTTCGAACAAGGTACGGGCATTACGGGTTTACAGTAATGCCTTTTGGATTGACTAATGCACCCTCTGTATTCATGGATCAAATGAATAGAGTTTTCAAGGAATATCTAGATGATTTTGTGGTGGTATTTATTGATGACATCTTGGTGTACTCCAAAAGCTATGAAGATCATGAAAATCATTTGCGTATTATTTTGAAGACTCTTTGAAGGCATGAATTATAAAGGAAGTTTAGCAAGTGTGAATTCTGGCTTCAAGAGATTTCTTTTCTTGGCCACATTGTCTCTATGGATGGAATTTCCGTTGATCCTTACAAGACCAAGGCAATCCATGAATGGCCAGCACCGATGAGTATAACTGAGATACGCAGCTATATTGGTTTGGCAGGTTATTAATGACGTTTTGTCCAGAATTTTGCATGATTGGATAACCCATTGACGAAGCTCACACGTAAAGGGGTTAAATTTGTCTGGACAAAAGAGTGTGAAGATTGTTTTGAAGAACTGAAGAGAAGATTAGTCAATCCTCCTATATTGACGCTACCATCAGGGAATGATGGGTTCGTTATTTATAGTGATGCATCAATGAAAGGACTTCGTTGTGTCCTTATGCAGAATGATAGGGTTATTGCCTATGCATCACAAAAGCTGAAAATTCATGAGCAAAACTATCCTACTCATGATCTCGAGTTAGCTGCTGTAATCTTTGCCTTGAATATATGGAGACATTATCTCTATGGTGAAAAATGTGAGATATATACCGATCACAAGAGTTTGAAATATATTTTCTCAAAAAAAGAACTCAACATGAGGCAAAGTCGATGGCTTGAACTAGTCAAGGATTATGATTTCATGATACATTACCACCCAGGGAAGGCAAATAAGGTTGCATATTCTTTGAGTAGAAAAGGTCATGGAGTTTTGAACATGATGAGAGTGTAAAGGGATCCTATTTTCATGGATCTAGTAATGATGGATATGGGAATCACCATGGTGGGTGAAACATCAAAAAAATTTCAAATGGTTGCAAACCATATTTACTAGAAAGGATAAAGTGTTCTCATGCCAATGATGAAGTGTTGAAAAAGAAGATTAAAGCTGTGAATGATGGGCGGTTGAGTGACTTTGTTTATGAAGATGGAATTTTGAAATTTGGGAGGAGACTTTGTGTTCCCGATATACCTGACTTAAAGAGGGAATTGTTGGATGATGCTCATAGTTCCAATTTCACTATACACCCTGGGAGCACTAAAATGTATAGAGATTTAAAGGGAAATTTTTGGTGGGACAACATGAAAAGGGAGATTGCCGATTTTGTGTCAAGATGTATGGTTTTCCAACAAGTGAAAGCTGGAAGGAAACAGCATGGTGGAGTATTGCAACCCCTTCCCATACCTGTGTGGAAATGGGATAATATTACGATGGATTTTGTCATGAGACTACCAAAGACTCCTAGAAGAAATGACACAATATGGGTCATTGTTGATCGTCTCACGAAGTCAGAACATTTTCTTGCTATAAGGGAAGATCTACCACATGAACGTCTAGCAAGACTGTATATTAATGAAGTTGTGAGACTTCATGGAGTACCCCTGTCGATTGTCTCGAATCGTGATCCTCGTTTTACATCACGATTCTAGAAAAGTCTTCAGAAGGCCTTGGATACTGAACTTCGTTTGAGCACAGCTTACCACCCTCAAACAGATGGACAATCAGAAAGAACTATTCAAACCTTAGAAGACATGTTGAGATCATTCTCACTTGACTTTCAAGGAATGTGGGATCAATATTTACCTCTGGTAGAATTCTCTTATAACAATATCTTCCATTCAAGTATTCAGATGACACCATATGAAGCGTTATATGGAAATAGATGTCGCACACCAACCTGTTGGGATGACGTTGGTGAATGAAAACTTGTAGGCCCAGAACTGGTGGAGGAAACGATGGAAAAGGTGAAAGTAATCCAAAACCACATCAAAGCAGCTCAATGTAGGCAAAAGAGCTATGCCGACAACCGAAGGAAGGATTTGGAATTTCTGGTAGGAGATCATGTTTTCGTGAAGGTATCTCCATGGAAGGGAGTTATACGTTTCAGAAAGAAGGGTAAATTGAGTCCCAGGTACATTGGACCCTTCGAAATTCTAGAACGAATTGGGGCTGTAGCTTACCGTTTGGCAATGCCGCCAAGTCTCTCCAATGTTCATGATGTATTCCATGTATCACTGTTGAGAAAATACATACCTGACCCAACGCATGTACTCACCTATGAAGAATTAGAACTGGATCCTGATCATTCTTATTGCGAAGAGCCCGTCAGGATTCTTGATACAAGAGAACAAGTGCTGAGAAACCGGACGACTCGTCTGTTAAAAGTTCTATGGAGAAACCATAAGATATAGGAGGCAACATGGGAACCCGAGGAACTTATGATGAAGAATCACCCGAGTCTTTTTATACAGTGATATTATATGAAATTTCGAGGACGAAATTATTTGAAGGAGGGGAGAATGTAACACCCCAAGCTTCCTCGATATTCTTCTCCTTGAATAAATACAGTTGCGTGTGTTGTACGCAACTTCGAGTACTAACACACACCACAACCAATAAAAGTAGTCGTTATGAATAGTAATACCTAATTTTTGAAATTTTATAAATTTTATTTTTCCAAATGGACTTAGTTTTTGTATTCGTAATATCAAAATTGTCCTAAGTTGAATTTTTTATAACTTTCTGAGAACTTCCAATTTTTTTTGAATAGTGAAAAATATACTTAAAACAACATTTTTAATCAAAATAATTTATTGTGATAAATTATAATATTTAGTGGTTTTAAAGTATAATTAGAATATATTTTTACCTTTTTATCCAATGGTGGTCATTATAATTAATTTATCATTGAAATTGGGCATAAACAATTGTCAATCTTTTGATATAATTTTTTTTCTTAAAAACACGCTATTTGTTGTGACAACGGGAAATAATTATAAAATTAATTAATGAAACTTATATGTTTTGAATTTCATAAAATATACATCATTTTTGAATTCGGAATATCAATTATATCTTAGGGTGATATTTTGGCATTGTTCTGAAAACTTCAAATTTTGATGAATAGTAAAACCACTAAGTGGTAGTTAAAAAATAGATTTTTCGTTTAAATGAAATATTACAACTTCTGTGATTTTATTTTCAAAAATCCAACATACATGGTTGTCATTAAGAAGTAAAATGTGGTTCAATGAGATTAAAATAATTTTTTTGGTGAATAGTAACTTTTAAGTTCGTAATCGCGATTAGAGGTAATTAGTGTAGTTTAAGGTAAAAATAATGTTTTAATAATATGAGATGTGCTTGAAACATGTCCTACCCTCATTGGATGTTCCATGGCCGACCAAAAAAATCCATGGGTCATCTTGGGGACCCCATGGAGCCACTTTATTTGGAAAATGACCTAAATACCTTTTATTTAATGTTAAAGTAAAATAATGACACAAAAATGAAATGTTTTACTAAAACAATTTTTACATGGGGTTATACAAGTCATATTTTTGACTATAAATAGTAATTGGAAAGCTAAAATGATTTCCTACATCATAGTATTTTTTTTTATAATATTTAGACATTATATAAATTAAATTATTTATGACATCATGATGATGCAGCGGTGACCTCACTATTTAACGATTTAAATAAAATGGAAAAATAATGTAATATATAAGACCTACACATGTCCAAAACCTATTGGATGGGTGGATTTAGAACCCTTATCACCTTATCCTTGAATAATACAAGTGTGGGACCTTTAGAATCCGAATAGCATTATATAATAAAATAACATTTCATTACTTTCCAAAAGTGCCCCTCCTCTCCACTTATAAAAGGCCCCCACCTCTACCACCTTACTCAAACTTTCAAAGCCATTTTGCTCGGCCAACAACTTCCCAAATACTCTCCCAAATTCCTCCTATTACTCCTAGAAGCCTCACTTTGGGCATAATTCTTCCCAAGGAAGCCTTTGGCTCAAATCAAAAAGAGTTACCCGATTTTTAGGTAATGTATTCTCTAATGTTGTTTTGTTTTATTTACCTTCTCCAACACCTTAAACTCTTTTTATTTCTTACTTTTGTAACAACACCAGGATCTATAATATACTAGGATGATTTTATGATAAGTATTTGGTTTACACTTACACACACCTACATCTAATGGTTAAAGAACATACTGTTTCTGTGGATTGCGAATTTTTGTCTCACGAAACGATGATTGTTCAACACTCATATAACACCTCTAATGGTGGCCATTATGATGTCAATATATTTATATATGATATATGATATGTTTATTTTTTCCTTATTCTTCTGTATTTCTCATTTATGGAATACTTTATAATTTCCATTATGGGTAAATGTGATAATTTCATTTTAGGAAGTGTGGACTACCGCCCCCTCAAAGTGATGTGAATCGTTAATGCCATATGTGGGATGTATAAAGGATGGAGAAAATGATATTATATTATATGTTATACTGGAATTATATTATACATTTATATCATTATGATTTCATTCCATTAAATACGAAATAGAAATGAATGTAGCGTTCATGCGTACGTACGGCTTACCATCTCCAGGAACGGTGCATTTCATTTCTTACCTCTAAATGTTACGTAATATTATGAATGAATGTATATACTGGATATATATGATATATATGACATATAAATCATGAATATAATTCTGGAGATAATGGATATTCTACCACATAAACAACTTGTAATTATAAGAAGTTTATTGTTGACTCAAGTACCAAAGATCGACAAAACGACCGTTATTAACTTAAATAATTACATAATGTTCATAACATTCTAATAAGTGATATAAAAGGGATAATTAAATTGAAAATGGTTCTTAATAAAGTAGATATTAACTCTAGTTTATTATTCAGGAGGTTAAAGAACGGTCGAATCAAGTTGGACACAAGGTATGAGAATTTCTTAACCCAATTTTCATTCTTTGGGTTAATCTCCTACTTTCAAATGATGTCATGATATTATTATTTCCTATCTTGTATTTGTAATTTCTTTATGTGTACTTATAGTGAATACACATAATATATCTATTTTATTTTAAAAATGATCTTTTTAAGGACTTCGTCTCAATCTCATTTCATTGAGGCATATTTTGTTTTATACACAACTTTGTTTTATAAGGTGTATAAACCCCTTTGACTTTTACGTTTATTCAAAAGGAATATTTTTTATACGAAACGTTTTACTAAACGACAAAAATGGAATGTTTTTCTTTCCGTACATATGTGGCGACAATGACTTCTCCGCTGCCGTGACCATTATTTGAGTTTCGGATTCCTCTACAAGCCATCACTTTTTTTTAATAAAAAATAAATACAAAGTTTTAACTTTCTTTTGTTATGGTATTGAAAATGGTTTTGAAAGCATTTTTATTATATCAATGTGTTTTATTGATATCTTGTGATTGAAATGTGGAAATGTTATGTTTCCTTTATGCTTGTTTTATGTGATACGATTATGTTATGATTTTTGATATGTTTAAACATGTTCATATGAGGAATAAATTGGACTTAATAAGTGACGGGTGGAGCCCCCTATAGCTCCTCGATGCATCGGTAGGTCTCATGAGACAAACTAGTGTCTTGGCACGAGGCCTTGACAAAATCTTATTTGTGGTCTTGGCACGAGGCCTTGGCTACGTGGTTATGATAGTCTGTCATTATGCATTCCATCATTATGAAAGTGGTTATTGATATTTCATGTGATTATTCGACTAGTAGAATATCCATGTGAGTAAGTAAATGGAATTATTTCAGTTTACTTTTTCCATATTATGCTAAAGTTCAAGTTTAAAAGGCTTTTGTTTTAGTTATACATTGCCTTAAATGTTTTGGTTTATTTATGAAAGCTTCCGAAATATTGTTATCCTTACTGATCATCTGAGCTCCCCCCTTTCAATGTTATAATATTTTCCAGGATGTGAAGAAGTATTTTATGAATGACCTGTAGGGATAGTCAGAAGAGGATATGAGTGAGGACTATGAAGACTTTGTTATTGTAGTTTTTCACTTTATGATGTAATATAACACTTATGAATGTATCTAGTGTTTCCAAGGCTACTAAACCAATCGGTCTTTCGAGACATGATCTTTTATGATCATGCCAATGTTACGATGTAATGCACTGACTCTGGGTAGCTGGGGTCGGGGCGTTACAACTGCAAGATTGGATTTCTCAATCTTCTTCTTCTCTTTCCATGACATATTGGATTGAGAATAGGATACTGATGGCCTTATAATACTTTCTTCCACAAAATTTGAGTCTTCATACACATAATCTTCTTCTAGAGGGGAAAAACTATTTGTGAGAACAACATCATCAGGAGGATGAAAACTGGAATGTCTTTGAGTGTTGTATGAATTTATCTTATCGCACTGCTGCCTACAATACATAGCTTTACGGCCAATTATTGAACAATTAAAACAGTAACCATAGAAGCTATTTCTTATATGATATGGAGGATATGGAATCGGTCTCCTTTATTGACTTCCCAGATCTTCTCCATTAACGTAGCTCCTTGCCTCTTCACAGTATGACATGGTATGGCCTAGATAACCACAGAACTGACACTTTATGAGAGGAAATGTCTTCTCATTTGAATTTATCCTCATACCATCATCCGTGGGAGAATATTTGAACTGCCTGTCATTTCTGAATGTTTGAGGATAATTGTCAGTTCCTATTTTAGTTTGGATTGGGGGTTTCTTTTTTAGCACATCTGGAAATGTTTCAACATGTCCAACCTTTGTTTTTTCTTTGTTATGTCTCACATTATTTCCAGTAGTTGATGTCTCAGCTTCACAGCCAATTCCACTCTTTCCCATGAAAGCAGGACTTTGATCACTCAAGATTTTTTCAACCCCATCTGAACCACACTTGGCTCTTTCCAGTAATTCTGCATCTGAGAATCTTCCAAACAATATTTTCTTCCTTGATTCTTTTGAAATTGATTCAGTCTCAAGTTTACTCCTAAGTGTAACAACTTCCTCTTCAATACACTCAATATTCATGAACTTTTCTTCCAGTCTGGATGTGAGGTCATTGATGACCTTTCCACACTCTTCAATTCTTAGCATTAGATCTACTACGTCATCATTGCTTTCAATGATTTTAGAATATAATTTCACATATTCTCCCAATCATTCAATTTCGGCTTCAAGTTCATCAACATATTCTGATGATTCATCAAACATTTCCTTCCACATATTACATATCTTAAATTTATTCTCATTCTTGTAGAATGCCTCCTTAATTTGAATCTTTGTATTACTAATAGCGGTAATCTGATTATCTATGCCTTTATTGATTGAGTTTTCTGATATTTCATTTGTATCCATCATGAATGCATGGTTTCTGGTATTAAATTCTAGTTCTTCATCCACCAAAAATTCAATATCACCATCTTCTTCTTCATAGACAAAACTCTTCCTATGCATTTTCTTTCCACATTTGAAGTCACCCTTCTTGAAAAACATTTTCCAAGGATTATCGATGTCTTCAGCTTCTCTTTGATCATCATCAAACTTTTTTTCGCACTGAGAGGCATTGTTCCCAACACTTCCACAACAAAAACATGCAAGAGGTATATTACCTATAAATTTAAATTTTCCATTCTTCAATTTCTTGGAGATGAGAGAATGAATTTATTTTTCCTCATCACCTTCACCACCACTGCCTTCTGAATTGTTCTGTTTGTCCATGGATTTGAATTCCATTTCCCTGCTCATGCAAGTCGTGGCATCTTCGGGTTTGACTCCCATATCATATTCCACTAAACTACTTAATAGATCATCAAGGGATAATATAGAAATATCTCTTTCTTCCAGGGATTACACCTTTGCATTGTACATGGGAGGAAATATTCTAAAAATTTTCTTTACGATATCAATGTCTTTGATTTCTCCTCAAAGACCATGAATTGCTCCCACTACTTCAGTAATTCAATTTAAGAATGAATCTGCATTCTCATTAGGATACATCTTTAGATCGTCAAACCTGTTTTGTAAAACCTGATGTTTTTCCTCCTTTACTTTGTTGTCTCCCTCATAAATATTTTCAAGTTTATCCAACAAAGACTTTGCTGAGGTGAAAATCATCACCATTAGATAAATTTAAACAGATAGAGCCGCAGTGATAGCATTCTGAGCTTCAGCATCTGCATAATGAACATTCATGTCTGTATCAGTCATAGCAAGCCCTATTGGATCAGTAACCTGTATTCCTTGGACAGTAGCAAAGAGGACTTCCATTCTATGGGATCTTAAATTAGATTTCATTCTGTTGTTCCAAATATGAAAATTACATCCATCGAAGAGAGGTATTACCCTAGCACTGATTGTGTTCTCCATGATGAAAAAGGACAAATCTAACACCCACGACCTCCCTATGATACCACTTGTAGGACCTAGGGACACCCTGAGATGGGAGTGGTGAATCAGGGTGACAACGTTTTATATTAATGTAATGGATCTTGTTATGAGGTTGGTAAGATCTTGTTAAACCTGTATGATGAAATGGATCAGAAATCAAAAACTCACATGCATAAAAATGACACAACATTGTTTACATGGTTCACCACTAAGGGCTACGTCCAAGGAGCATACACTGACAGATTGTCGGTCGTACCAAAATACACTATGATTCACTAGCTATAGATTACAATTGTATGGCCATAGTCACTCTATCCCAGGCTCACTACCTTTACAAAAGTTTAAGGATGGCTCACTGCATCCCTCGGGTCACTCCCATTGACTCCCCCAGGCTCACTGCCTTTGGTAAAGTCTCACTCAGTTTATAGACATGAATGCCTCTTCAATATATTTGAATTGAAGTATTTATCTCCTCTTAGCACGAGACTCTGCTTGCATTAAAGACCATAATTGATGCACTAGAACGCCCAGAACCACTGAACCAGATAACTAGAAAGTGCAGACGAACTTCACTGACAATTGCGCGCAACACCAACCCTTTGCACGCAAAATCATTCCTATTGCGCGTAGAAATTAATTTTCACGGGTAAAAATATTTCTCGCAACCCCAAACTTTTCAGTGCAGCTGATTATTTTACACGCACCCCAATATCTACGTGCACCTTAACCTTTTCCGTGCACCCTGAAATTTCCGTGCAATCTAGAATATTTCGCGCAGGCCCCTTGTTGCGATTCATTTTCATGCATCAGACCTCATATCTTCTCTAAGTCTTCAACTATTCGGAAAGAGGGGGGTCACCTCTTATTTATAAGCGTCTGAGACCCCTAGGTACATAGTCTCCTTTGGCGTGAAAACCGCTCATCTGGCGCGTAATTTTCTGCGCATGTATCGTTTTCCGCGCACCTCTCCAGATATTTCGTGTAGCCCGTGCCTTTTCCATTATTCATCATTTTGATTCTGAAGTACTATTTGTGAAAAAATATTTTCTCTGCTATTTCGCGCACCATGCTATCTTTAGTTCCCATCTGAAGTATTTTGTGCACATCCCTTAATTTCCACTCACCACTTCCTCTTTGTACGCACCCCCTTTTGCAGACAATCCATGTCTTCATTTTCCAATTTTGAGGCCCAAAAATTTGGAAATCAATGGGAAATAGCGGCACCTTCAATACTATTGTCTGCATGACCTGTGTGATCACTTTGCTCGAACACATTCAGAACATCCACTGAGGATTGACAATAAACACAAACCAAACTCCAATTCCTGCATAGAATAGCCATGGATCCAATAGGGAGTGGTATTCTAATGGTAATAATAGTTTGAATATGTTTCAATCAAGATAAATAGAATGTTGACAACAACTCCAGTACTAACACTCCTTGAAAATGGGATTGATTATATTGTAAAATGTGATTCATTAGGCCTTGGTTAGGGGAAATTCTTATGCAATGAAAAATTTGGAATCCTATGGGTCTCTTCATCGATGACCACCTGAGAAGAACTAAGATAAAAATTATTTGGAGTTAAAATAGGTGGATCCCACTCTAATGTATTGGATTCACAATCTCTTCTATGATATATTTAATTTTTAAATGGGCCACTATATCCTTCTCATCATCATTTCACATAGGGACCGAAACATGAGGTAGTGGTGTTGGGATCAGTGTATGTAGACAATCAATTTTCTATTAGTGTAATAACCAATGAATGATAATTTCACTGTATTTTCTATTTTAATTAATAAAAAACATGATAATGACATTGATTAGACTAATTTAGATGAGTAGTGGAAAATGATATGATTATTAGGTGATTATATGGTGGATGCTCTAGATGATATGTAATCTATGACTTCTTAACATTGCTGATTATGAATTCTCTTGTGAAACAAGTGATGACTAGTCAGGGGTAAAGACCTTCATGTGTTTAAATGAAGGAGAAGTTGGGTGGGGATGAACCAATACCCATATGGTCTTTGGGTGAAAGAGACTTTATAATGGTTCATGGGATATTAGTACTCCCACCATCCATCCAAGTAGAACTGGTGACATAGTATGATACCTCAATATGGTTACTATATCACGGTGTGAGAAGAATTTAGTATGAAATCAGGGGATTGATATGTTGTTCAGAGATGAAGTGAGACACTTTTGGTTTTATCTCCAAATACCATTCCATTCAGAGGCTAAATCTCGAGCAGTAGTGTCATAGATGGTTGTCACAAACAGTACTGATACCTATTTTAATGTGGGACACATCAGGATGGAAATTGAGATGGGGTTACCAAGATCCAAAAGTAGTCATGAAGTAGTCTGGGGGATTTCTAACTGGTTAATGATTTGTACTCACTTCATACCGATCATAGAGACTCAATCACTGGAGGAGATAGGGAAGCACTATGTCTGATAGATTGTGGCCTTCCTGATGTATGGTTTAGTATTGTTTCATATATAGATTCCCCAAATAAATAACACTTTTATAAGGGATTGCAGAACTCCATAGGTACTTAGCTAATATTGGTAAAGGAAAACAATCCTCAAACTAATGGGCAGTCCCAGTAGACTATACACATATTATAGGATAAGCTTCGAGTGTTTTTGGATCTATTTTGGAGAATCAAGGGATTAACACATATCCATGGTTTAATTAACATACAATAACTATTATAATGATTCTATTACGATTGAACCATATATGGACTATTATTGGAGGTCGTGTTTCTCACTTCTCTATTTGAATGAGGTAGGTAAGGCATCAGTTTTTGGACCTAGTATATTTTAGGATACCTGTGAAAGAGTTTTGCTAATAAAAAATAGATTGATCAATATATAAAGAATACATAAATCATATTAAATCATTAAGAGGAGAACCATTATAAGGCCCTATACTTAAACATTACTTAATCTTGAGTTATTTCAAGAATACACATTGAGGATCTTTTTAGATTTATATTTTTAGATAATTAGATCAAAAATCAAGCATTACATTTCACATTTAAAGAAGGTGGTCACATCAAAGACAATATTCATTTTTTTCCATCAAAGGAAGCGTATTTAAAATAAAACATGGATTCATTCTTAACACTTCCTCGACACTATAATCACATCATGTACCTTTACCTTAACCTATGAAAAACATTTCAAAAAAATAGGATGAGCATAAAATGATTAGTAAGGGATATAGAAGTACAGAAAGTAAACATTAGTCCATGTATACATAAGAATCAATGAAATAATACATTATTAATAAAATATATGCTCTTTAACATACCTCATGAAATAGAAGATTTATGAATAACTCATAGAAAACATAAGAAATAAAGGTTACTTGATGCATTCATAACATTCTTATGTTGGTAGTAACCCTCATGGTTACATTTGGAATACCCATTACGGTATATTCCCTAAATATTTTTGGTGAAACCTTAGCATTTAACCCTTCACATTAACCAAGGCATTGGAGAGCTATCTCAGGATCACCTGCCCTTAGTATATCATGGAACCACCGGTTTTCATAAACAATTCTCAAGAATCATAACATAATTGTATCACCTAAAACATCCATAAAGGAATAATGACATTTCCACATTTCAATCACTAGATATAAAAAACAGATTGATATAATCAAAAAATTATGAAAACCATTTTCAATAGAAAAATAATAGAAAATTAAAACATGGTATTTATTTTTTGTTTAGAAAAATGTTATAGCTTGTAGAGGAATCCAAAACTCAAATAATGGTCATGGTAGAAGAGAAGTCGTTGTCGCCACATACGTAAGACAAAAACATTAAATTTTGTTGTTTAGTAAAATGCTTCATGTAAAAAGATTCCTTATGCATTAAAATTCAAAAGTTTTTATTATATAACTAATAAAAGAAGGTTGTATACAAATTGAAGTATGCCTCAACAAAAAGATATTGAGATGAAGTCCCTTACCTCCAGTCTGACTTGTCTTGTTCGTTTCATTATATTCTTGGGTAATAAACATTGGTAAATTTATATTTTCTTAAGTACTTACTTTAAATATTATCATTCAATTAAAATCAAATTTTTTCATTTTATAATAATTAGTAAATTATATGAGTTTATATAATACGTTTTGATGGTGTTCGGTAAATGCGTCAAAAATAAACATGTTTGAAAAGAATTGCCCGTGTAGTTATAAATTAATTTAATTCTTTATAAATTCCATGTTTTGCATGAATGAGTAAAATCACTTGAGGGGGCGGTAGTCCACATTTCCTTAGATGAAATTATCACATTTTCATAACATGAAAATAATAAAGGTATTTTTTAAATATAAAATATAGATGAATATAGAGGGAATAAATATATTATTTATCATATATAAATATAGTGACATAATAATGGCCACCATGAAATATGTAAAAATAAGATTGAATAATCATCGTTTCGTGAGGCTGTAATTTTCCATCCACAAAAACAGTATGTTCTTTAACCATTAGAAGGACGTGTATGTAAGTTTAAATCAAATCCATCTCATAGAAACAATTTAGTATATTGAATATATAGGTTTTTTTTACAAATGAAATGAATAAAACGAGTATAGGGGGTTGGAGAAGAAAAATAAAACAAAAGGACATAAGAGAATACATTACCATTAAATCGGGTAACTCCCCTTGGTTTGAACGAAATGGTTTTATTGAAGAGATTTCTACCTAAGGTAAGGCTTCTATGATGAAGAAATGGATATTGGGACCTTATTTAATTAGATTTTGGACGAGACATAGGGCTTGAGAAGTGTGAGAGATGGGTAGGAAGTAGAATCATTTTACAAGCAAGAGGAGGGGCTCTTTTGGAAATCATGAAACTATTATATTATTATAAAATGAAATTCGTTTTATAATGCTCAAAAAATTTATAAAGTCTAGGATATGGTGTCCCATGTTCGAAAACAATCATCCAATAGGTATTGGACAAGTGTTTGATATGGTTTAAAACTTTATCTTCTTATTTATTTAATTTATTCATTAATGATGTAAACACTACATCATCATTGTGTCATATATAATTTCATTTATATGACTTCTAAATGTAATATTAAAATTTCCATGTTGTAGAAAATTTATTTATTTTTTCTAATGAATATTTATAGTCGAAACGATAACTTGTATAACCCCATATAAATTTTTTTTATTAAAACAAAACATGTTTGTGATATTTTTATTTTATCTTTAAATAAAAGGTATTAATGTTATTATCATAACCAAGTTGATAATTGGGGTCCCACAAAATGACCCAGGGATTGTATTGGTCGGACATGACTCATCTAATAAGAGTAAGACATGTGTCAAGGTAATTTGATATTATTATAACATTATTTTTACCTTAAATTACCCCAATTACCTCTAATCACGGTTAATAAAACACAAAAGTTACTAGTCACAAAAAAAATTATTTTCATCCCATTGAACCACATTTTACATCCTAATTAAAACCATGAATGTCTTATTTGTAAAATTTATGTCACAAAAGCGTTAAAATTTAAGTTAAACAAAAAATCATTTTTTAACTATCACTTAGTGGTTTCACTATTCATCAAAAATTGATGTTTTTCAGAACAATATCAAAAATTCACCATAAGATATATTTGATATTCCAAATTCAAAAATGATTTTCATTTTACAAAATTCAAAACATATAAGTTTCATTAATTAATTTTATAATTCATTCCCTCTTTCAAAACAAACAACGTGTTTTTAGGAAACAATATATATCAAAAGATCGACAATTGTTTATGTTGAATATCAAAGTCAAATTAATTATAACGTCCACCATTGGATTAAATGGTAAAAATATATTCTAATGACACTTTAAACCCAATTAAAAATATAATATAAAAATATTAATAAATTATATTAAAATGAGGTTTTTAATTAAAATACAACATTTTTCACTACTCATTAAAAAATGAACATTATCAGAAAAATACAAAAAATTTATCCAAAGTAAATTTCAATGTCCCAATTCAAAAGATATGTTTATTTTTACAAATAGAGGTTATAAAATTTTCAATATTTAGATTTAAAAATTGTTTTCCATCAAAAGTCAGTAAAAGAGTCTTTTAACAATATTAGTGTATTATATGGTTAAGATTGGTTTTATTCCCATTTTAAGCCTCTAAAACACTATCCAATTCATAAATAGACATAGATATTAAAATATATTACTCATTACTTACATGGGATGCTACATCCTTCCCCCTTTAGAAAATTGCGTCCCTGCAATTTATTTACATAACGAATAAGTGGGGGTATTTATACCTCATTGCATTTTCAGATTCACATGTTGCCTCTCCAATCATGTGGGTTTTCCAGAAAACCTTTACATGATGAATCAACTTATTCTGTAACACATTCTCTCTGTGGTCAAGAATCTAGACCAGTTGTTCCTTATAAGATATATTTTCTTCCAGCTGATCTACCTCTTGACTCAAAACATGAGATGGATCTGGCATTTACTTTATTAACATTGAAACATGAAAAACATTGTGTACCTAAGATAAATTCGGAGGTAAATCCACATGTTATTCCACTGATCCAACTCACTCAAAAATTTCATATGGTATAATAAACCATGGACTCAGCTTTCCTTTCTTATCAAATCGCTTCACACTTTACCATGGTGAAACTTTGAGGATGACATGATCACCTACCTCAAAGATAGATCCTTCCTCCTATTGTCCGCATAACTTTTCTGCCTTCTCTGATCTATTCTCATGTGTTTCTGTATCAGCTGATTCCTACCAACTCTTCTACCAATTATGGTCCCATCAATTTCCTTTCCCCCACTTCATCCCAAAAATCTGGAGTTCGACACCACTTCCAATATAATGCCTTAAATGGTGCCATCTTTATACTGGAATGAAAACTGTTATTATAAGAAAACTCAAACACATAAAAATGTTGGCCGAAACTTCCATAATAATCCATCGAACAAGCACAAAGAACATCGTCTAATGTCTGAAATGTTCGTTCTGACTTCCCATCTGATTGAGGATGAAACACTGTACTAAAATCTAATTCAGTACCCAATGGATTTTAATGGCCTTTCCAAAAGTTAGATGTAATGCTTGGATCACGACCATATACAATGGAGAGGGGTACTCAATGTAACCTAACTATCTTTTTATGATACAAACGAAAAAGTTGATCTAGGGAAAAAATATCTCGTATAGCAAGGAAATGAGTAGATTTAGTCAAGCGATCGACATTAACCCAGATTTCATTATTACCTCGAGGTGTCTTCGGCTATCCCACAACGAAGTACATGGATATATTATCTCATTTCCACTTTCGCACTGGTAAAGGTAGAAGCATCCCTTTCGGAAACTGCGGCTATACTTTAACCTATTTAGAAGTAAAACAATTCACAGTAAAATCAGCAATCTCTCTTTTCATTCCATCCCATAAATAATACTCCTGATGATCTCTATACATCTTAGTACTGCCAGGATAAACTGGAAACAGAGAACTATTAGCATCACAGATCAACTCTCTCTTCAACTATGAATGCTCACACAATCTATTCCCAAATCTCAATACACAATCATTATCAATTTTGAATCTAGGTAACATACCATTCTGAACAAGATCTACCTTTTTTTCAACTCACTGTCTTGCTTCTGAGCCTGCATAATTCCGTCTGTTAGAGAAGATTTCACTGATACCTGAAACAAAATAGAAGAACATCCTGCACTAACAACTTCTATTCCAAATTTCATCAAATACATAACCAAAGGATCACGTTACAAACGTAAAATGGTTAATGAATCATTACGTTTTCGACTCAAATCATTAGCAACATTATTTTTTTTCCACGATTGTAATGAATTGTACAATCATAATTCATGATTAATTCCATCCATCTCTTCTGTCTCATTTTCAAATATTTCTGAGTTAATACTTACTTTAAAATTGCGTGATCAGTATATATTTCACAAATTACGCCATAATAATGATGCCTCCAAATTTTTAAATTGAAAACCAGAACAGTGAATTCCAAATCATGTGTAGGGTAATTTTTCTCATGAGTTTTCAACTGACGTGAAGAATAAGAAACTACCTGATCAATCTAAATTAGGATGCATCCAAGTCCTTTTAATGAAGCATCACTATAGATAACGAACTCACCATTCCTAGAAGGTAGTGCCAAAACAGGAGCATTCACCAATCTTCTTTTCAATTCCAGAATACAATCATCACATTCTTTTGTCTAGATAATCATAACACCCTTCTAAGTTAGCTTAGTCAATGTGCTGGACAACTATGAAAATTTTTTAAAAACCCTTCAGTAATAGCCTGCCAACCCAAGAAAACTACGAATCTCTCTTACATTTGTGGGTCTTGGCCATTCTTCAAAATATTTTGTTTTTTTAGGATCAACAGTTATTCCATCTTTAGAAACAATGTGACCAAGGAAATAAATTTGTTGAAAACAAAATTCCCACATTCTGAATTTCCCATACAATTTATTTTATTTTATGGATTGAAAAATGATGCTTAAAGGACATTGATTCTCCTATTTACTTTTAGAAAACACCAATATATCATCAATGAAAACAACCAAAAACTAATCCAGGAACTCATAGAAAATTATATTCATAAGGTCCATGAAAACAATAGGTGCATTGGTTAACCCAAAAGGCATTACTAAAAATTCATATTCTCTATATCTTTTATGAAATGCAGTGTTTGGAATATATGCATCCTTTACCTTCAACTGATGGTACCCCGATCTCTGGTCAATCATTGAAAAATACTAAGCTCCCTGGATCTGATAAAACAAATCATCAATATGAGGCAATTGATATTTGTATTTAATAGTGATGTTATTCGAGGATCTATAATCAATAAAAAGTCTCATTGAACCATCTTTCATTTTAAAAAATAAGACAGGGTCACCCCATGGTGATGTTCTAGGTCGAATGAAACTTTTCTCAAATAAATCTTGAAATTGCTCCTTAAAATCTAAAAGTTCAATTTGAGCCATTCGATAAGGGGGTTTTGAAATTGGCTTAGCATGAGAAACTAAGTCAATAGTAAATTCAACTCCCTAATCTGGTATTATTCTGGGATACTCGTCAGGAAAAACATCAGGATACTCATGTAACACTGGCACATCATTAATCTGTACAGTTCCTTTGTTTTCAAAAATATGTGAAAGGTAACATTCATTTCCATCATTTACAAGTTTCTCAGCCACATGATATGTTATCAATATTAAGGGTTCATTCTTGTACACAAACTTAATGTCTTTCTGAAAATAATCTTCTTTAGCTCTAAAATCAATCTTATCATGGTAAACAGAGAGCCAATCCATACCAAGGATAACATCAAACTGTACTAGAAGTAAAACAATAAGTATTTCAAGTAGTTTTTTTGACAGATAAGGATAGGAAGAGTCTTATAAATTTTTTTCCCTCAACATTCTACCAGGTGTTTTTACCAAATGTTCCGGAGTCATTTATTGAGATGGTATTCCAAAATTTACTAGAAAATTTTTCAGAGATGAAAGAATGTGTATACCCTAAATCAAACAACACATTGGCATAATCTGAAAAAATACACAATGTACCTGATACCACTTCATTTGATGGCCCATCTTTTGCTGAAATAGTTGCAAAGGAGTTCACCATGCACTTCTCATTGTAGTGTGACTGCTTCCCATCATTCGAGCTCTTGGTCGGACACTCATTTTCATAATGACCGATCTCATTGCACTTGAAAAATTTCACTAACTGTAAATCAAATTTGGTCTTACCATTACCCTGATCTTTTCCAATGCAATAAAGAGCCTTATGTCCCATATTACCACATCAGTAGCACTTTCCATAAGTCAAAAGTCATTCCACAGCATGATTTTTACAACATTTATCACAAACTGCAATATTAGTCTTCTTATCATCTAAGCTTTTTGAATGATTCTTCCCGTTCTCCTGCCACCTCAAACTCTTCTTATGAATGTTGTCATAGAACCCTTGATCATTTGAAAAACACCATTTCCACCTTCTCAGAACATCAAACAAGCTTTTCATATGTTTTTAACTCACGAGAATCTAATGCCCGTAGATATTTTGGATTTAATCATGAGTAAAACCGATTGATTTTATTATCGAGGTCTCAAATAAAATTTGGAGTATACCTTGCTAATCGAGTGAAACATTCTTCATATGCAGCCACTGAGTCGTCATATTCCCTCAATTTTAAGATTTCTTTTTCCATCCTATGTCAAATAGCCTTCAGAAAATACTTCTCAAGAAACAAACCTTTGAATTCATCCTACTTGAGAGCATGAATCTCATCAGCATCCCTAATATTTTTTACCATCGACCACCACTTATCTTCTTTACACTCCAAATAGTAAACAGCTAGACTAACCTTTTGATTGTCTGAACACCCCATGACATCGAAAATATTCCTCAGTACTTTAATCCACCTTTCAGCTAGAATATGGTCAGATGATCCTATGAATGATGGGGGATGTTTCCTCATGAAATGTTCCACCACTGACATGTTCCTTTTTTGTTGAACTAGATGATATCATGAAGGGATTCCACCACCATTTATCACTTGATTCAACTGTGTCATTTCTGCAACTAATTGTTCAGTTCCAATTCTGACCATCTCAGAATGCCGATTCGGAAGGTTATTTCCTTCTGTATGCCTTCCTAGCACTGCATCCCTATTTACAATGCGGAAAACCATTCTGAACAAACATTTCTTAGATGATGAAACATGGTAATCTTTAAATTCTATATCATATTCAATTTGACCATAAAAAAATATTTTTGGATTATCATTTAATAGAATTCCATCTCCAAAAAGATAACTATACCAACCACTGATACCAACTAGAAGGCCCTAGCCTTAAACATTACTAAATCATGAGTAATTTCATTAATACATATTTAGGATCTTTTCAGGTTTAGAGTTTTAGAGAATTAGATCAAAAATCATGCATTACATTCCACATTTAAACAAGGTGGTTACATCAAAGACAATATTCAATTTCTTCCATCGAAGGAAACATATTTAAAATAAAACATGGGTTATTTTTTGACACTTCCTTGACACGATCATCACATAATGTATGTTTCCCTTGACTTGTGAGAATCATTTCAAAAACCTGGGATGAGCATAAAAATCTTAGTAAGGGATATAAAAGTACGGAAAGTAAACATTAGTCCATGTATATATAAGAATAAATGAAATCATACTTTATTTATAAAATATATGCACATTAACATACCTCATGAAATAATAATATTTATGAATTACTCAAAGATAACATAAGACATAAAGGTAACATGAGGCATTCATAACATTCTTGTGTAGGGAGTAACCCTCAGGGTTATGTTTGGAATACCCATTACATTATATTCCTTAATTCTCTTCAGAGAAACCATAGAATTTAACCCCTTCGCGTTACCCAATCCATTGGAGAGCTATCTCAGGCTCACCCATAGAATGTTTATCACGGAACCGCCCTTGTTCAAAAAAAATTCCCAAGAACCATAACATAATTGTATCACAGAAAACATGCAAACAAGAAATATAAAATTTCCACATTTCATTCACAGGATATCAAAAACACATTGATATAATCAAAAAATTATCATAACCATTTTCAATACCAAAATAAATTAAATTTAAAACATGGTATTTATTTTTCGTTTATAAAAAAGTTATCGCTTGTAGAGGATGCCGAATCTCAAATAAGGGTCACGACGGTTGACAAGTCATTATCACCGCATATGTAAGACAAAAAAATTCCCTTTTGTTGTTTAGTAAACTGATTAGTGTAAAAAGATTCCTTTTGATTTAAAAGTCAAAATGGTTTATTGTACAACTAATAAAATAAGGTCGTATATAAATTGATGTATGCCTCAACAAAAGAAGATTGAGACGAAGTCCCTTACCTCAAGTTCAACTTGTCTTGTTTGTTTCTTTATGTTCCTAAATAATAAATGTTAGTCAATTTATAGTTGTTTAAGAAATTCCATTAATGTTTACTATTCAATTCAAATCACATATTATCATGTTATAATAATAAGTTAATTATGTGAGTTCATATCATACGTTTTGACAATGTTTGGTATATGAGTAAAAAATAAACTTGTTTGAAAAGATTTTCCCATGTAGGTATAAGTACATTATCTCCAAAATGGAATTAATTATTTAAATATTATTTTAATCCAGTGTATATTAATTTTATTCAATTACGTAACATATAGAGATAAAAAAATGAAATGAACCGTTCAAGGAGACGGTATGTCGTACGTACGCATGAACGCTACTTTCATTTCTTTGTCATATCAAAGGATTTAAAATTAATGAGACATATATATATTATAATTCTAGTATAATATATATGTTATATAGGTTACATAAGTTCATTAATTACAATCTTTATACATACCATGTTTGGCATGAACGAGTCACATCACTTGAGGGGGCGGTAGTTGACACTTCCTCAGATGAAATTAACGCATATTCACAACATACAAAGCATAAATGTATGTTTTAAATATAAAATACAGAAGCCTAGAGAGGGAATAAATATATTATATATCACATATAAATATAGTGACATCATAATGGAATCCATGAAAGGTGTTAAAAGAAGATTGAGAAATCATCGTTTCGCGAGGCAGTAATTCGCCATCCACGGAAATAGTATGTTCATTAGCCATTAGACGAAGGAGTGTGTAAGTTTAAATCCAATAATTATTATAAAAAAATCTAGTATATTTAAGATACTGGTGTTTTTACAAATTAAATGAATAAAAATAGTTTAGGGGGTTGGAGAAGGAAAATAAAACAAAAGGACATAAGAGAAGACATTACCTTTAAATCGGGTAACTCCCCTTGGTTTGAACCAAAAGGGTTTCTTGAAGAGATTTATGCCCAAGGTAAGGCTTATAAGATGAATAGAGAGATATTTAGAGATTATTTTATTATAGTTTGGATGAGCCAGAGGGCTATAGATGTGTGAGAGATGGGTAGGAAGTGTGATCTTTTTATAAGGGACAGGAGGGGCTCTTTTGGAAATATGAAAGTATTATTTTATTATAAAATGACATTCAGTTTTTAAAGATCCAAATATTATTAATGTCATGTGTAATGTGTCCCATGATAAAAAAAATCATCCAATAGGTATTGGAAAAGTTTTGGATATTGTTTAAAACATTATCTTCTTATTTATTTAATTTATTCATTAATGACGTAAACACTGCATCACCATTGTGTCATAAATAATTTTATTTATTTGATGACTAAAATTTATATTAAAATTACCATGTTGTAGTAAATAGTTTTATCTTTATAATGAATATTTATATTCAAATATATAACTTGAATAACCCCTTATAAAAATTGTTTTAGTAAAACAAAACATGTTTGTGGTATTTTTATTTTTACTTTAAATAAAAGGTATTAATGTCATTATCTTACCCAAGTGGCTCCATAAAGTCCCAAAAATTGACCCATGGATTTTCTTGGTCGACCATGACTCATACTATAAGAGTTGTACATGTGTCAAGATAATTTCATATTATTATAACATTATTTTTACCATAAATTACCCTAATTACCTCTAATCGCGGTTAATAAAACTCAAAAGCTACTATTCAAAAAAAATATTTTAATCCCATTGAACCACATTTCACTTCCTAATGACAACAATTAAGGTCTTATTTTTGAAATTTAATTCACAGAATTGGTAAAAGTTCATTTAAACGAAAAATCAGGTTTTGTAACTACCACTTAGTGGTTTCACTATTCATCAAATATTGATGTTTTCCAAAACAATACCATATATTCACCCTAATATATATTTGATAGTCCAGATTAAAACATTACTTTCATTTTAAAAAATTAAAAACATATATGTTTCATCAATTAATTTTATAATTATTTCCCGATGTCAAAACAAATAACGTGTTTTTAAGAAACAGTACCTATCAATAGATTGACAATTGTTTATGTCCAATCTCAATGATATATTAATTATAATTTCCACCATTGGAATAAATGGTAAAAACGTATTATAATTTCACTTTAAAACCAATTAAAAATATAATCTAACCATAAAAATTAGTTAGATTAAAATGAGGTTTTGAATTAAAAAATAACATTTTCACTATTCATTAAAAAATGAACATTATCAGAAAAATACAAAAATTTATCCAAAGTAAATTTCAATGTCCCAATTATAAAGAATAAGATTATTTTGAAAAATAGATCTTATAAAATTTTCAATAGTAATATTTAAAAATTGTTTTCCATCAAATGGCACTAAAACAATCATTTAAAAATATTAGTGTATTCTATGCTTAAGATTAGATTTATTCTCATTTTAAGCCTCTAAAACACTATCTAATTTATAAATTGAAATTGACATGACAATGTATTACACTTTAATTATTTGGGATGTTACAACCATGTTGTTTTTTTGGTGATCATTTTTTTGGTAGGGACTCCTCTGTTTGGGTACATATATCTAGAACTGGATGGATTTTTATTACCATAATTTACTTGTCCATATATATTCATGAGGAAAATATGTTAATTAATGTATCATTAGGATATCCATTGTCACTATTAATATAATATTGATGTGTTCAATGCATTTAAAAGATACGGGTACATACACTAACCGTCACATATTATTAATTTTGAGGACGTTGTGATGGAGAAAAAGCTTCATTCAATGAAAATATAGTGCAGGTCATCAATCAAAGTGAGAAGGTGTTGTAAGGAATGACAGTACCAATAGTCAGGAATCAGTTTCAGCATGTATTGGTACATGAAATGTCATGGTAGCATGAGTATGATGTTCGACCTTAGAGGTATGAGTATTTCAATAAATACCACAAGATATTAATCTCACATATGATTGGATTATATAAGGGTAGAATTATAATACCCTAGATTTTACAACGAAAATAAAAACAATATTTCTGATTAATTAAATGTTTCATTGTGTAATATTTATTAATCAGTTTATATAACTCAATAAATGTGTTAATGTACTTACATGATATTAAAATTCCATTTTGGTGGGAGATTTTGAGCCTCGTAAAATCTCAACAAACACATATTATGTTTTTCAAAAATAATAAATTGAGTGTAATAAAATTTATTCAAAATAAATGAACTACATTTAAATGATGGTTCATAAAAGAATTATCATTCCATTGTTAGGTTCAGAACTTATGTTTACCCTAGGAGGAATTATAACATTAGTAGGCATCAAATGTTTGGAAATCTTGCTCGTAAAAATAATTCATTTAATATTTTTTATTATAATATTTCTAAAGATAAGACAATATTTATTTAAGAGTCTGATGTATGATAAATTTGATAATATATTTAGGATTGGGATGTTGGCCTTACCCTATTAGTTGTATAAAAATTTTAGAGTTCCAATGATTGTATGTGTTTCTAGAAAAAGTAAAACATTTTTATATTTAAAATATTATATAATCGATTTTTTAAATAATATATAATTTATATATACTAAATATTGATTCATATTAGAAATATTGAACTATTTTTTTGAGCAGAATGGGGTTTTCCCTAGGTGGGGTATAACATATTCACATGAAATATATTTTTTGGTTTGGTGACTATTTAGTTTATGATAATTGATTTTTATATTAAATAATTAATATTATTAATTTAATTGTTATACTTGTTTCTGATCATATTCTCAAAATTTTACATTATAACAACAATACAACAATACACATGGATTCAATCAATTAATTTTCACGCGTTTTGACCCAAATAAACATTTAGCACCTTAATTAGAAAAAATCACACCATCCACAATATATTTTCGGTTCAAAAACAGGATTAAATAAGGGGTTCACTCTTACTAGTTGAAACACATATTGGGGTTTCAAATATCACAAGTATCTAGTATGTTGGGGTAAATTTCCTTATGTTTGGGGAATCAATTATTATCATGCTACTAATGTTGGTATTTTGATCTTCCTGGTTAGAAATCCAGGGCCCAACGATCTCTTGCTCCCTAGTATTTGGATCTTCATGTGAGTTGCTGGTATGGATTCTATTTTTTAATTTTCTATCATTCCCATCCATGATCATAAAACTAGAAAAAATATAAAAAATATAAAATATAAAATAAATTACATAAAATATATAAGTTTCTTCTCGAGTGAAAACATTAACCCAAAAATATATATCAAATGATAATTTTAATTGGATTATCCCAAATAAATATTTTTTTGGTTTGTTATCAGAATATGTTAATCAATATTATCAAAGTATTATTTGTCAAAACCCAGTAAATGACAATTAAATTTCGTTAATGACAGATAATTTAGCATAATTATTAAAAAATTGGATTATTTTTTGAAAAAATTTCGTAGTTCCTTGGAACATGCGTTCTTGTTTAACAATCACTACTTCCAGGAAGTTTTCATTTGATTAATAAAAGGAAAAAAACATATCAAATACTTATTTATCCAAAAGAGAGAGTCTTCTCAAAGGTAGTAATTCTCTTTGTTAGAACACTATACATAAGAACATGCATTGGGTGAGAAGATGGGAGGTCATACTCACACACAATTATTGGGGGTAATTATTGTCTACTCCTGAACACTCTTTATTAATTTGAGATAATTTTAGGAATCCTTTTTAAATCACCATGTATAACATAGGTTTATTTTGTATTTATAATATATTACCAACATTTGTGAAATTTATAATTATCTATATGTATTCTAGGATCTTCATTAATGGACATATCCCTATGTATTCAAGGTTCTCCATCAATTGTACCCTCTCGTATACTATTTAGATATTCTTTTAATCAACGTTATGACGATACTAGTTTCTAAGCCACTATGTGCGGAACTCTAGAATTTATTAATTTCTATGGAGACAAAGGATAGTTTGCATGATGGGATCGTACCCAACAATCATATACTTATGTTTCCTTGTGAAATGAATCGGAAACCTCATAGATTGGAGACACTTAATGGTACACATGATCAATTTTATGTTCTTTTGATAAGGACCTATCCATCCAGTTTAATTTCATATGGTAAGGATATATATGAAAAAGGAGCTTAGTCAAGGTTTGGTGTGGGACATATGCCATGGAATCCCATAGAACTGAGAACGAATATTGGTTTTTAGTTAATATTATACATTGTTGGGAATATTTCCAAAAGAGATCATGGTTGATTTTTAGAGTCGGCTTCAGACCACAAAGAGGCTTCCTACATATCCCATTTTGGTGGGAATCAAAGTCCATGTTGTTTGACAAGTCTCATAAATTAGTGTAGTCATTTGAGTGAATTTGGTTTGGCCTTACTTCATGAAAAGGATACCATGGTGATTTGGAGGCATAATTTGGGGATTATATTTAAAGTGGATGACCCTATTAAGGGAATTAGTGTAGGATAACTAAATAGGATATATAATGAGATTGGGAATTGAGAATTCTTCCATCAAATTCCAATTATAGTGGGAATTAGAGATTTTTTTATTTATTTCTGGTTTGTTCAAATGTTGTGATCATTAAAAATCGAAATTCCCTTATGTGTCATATTTAGTGTGAGAAATAATAGGATGTCACTGATTCAAAAAATTTACCCACACTTTTCTTCTTCTGCGGGGGAAATATGGTCCACCTATGGTGGTAATAGTGTAAGAGGGTGAGGCGACTGAAGAAGATGGAGATTCAACGCGCCTTCCCTCTATTCACATTACATTGGACAAGGGTCCAATGTAAGGAAGGTGTGATGGTTATTGAAGAAGAGAGAAGCATGACTACAACATCCTACTTGAATGGTTAGGGGATTACACCTAGATAGCTGCCCTAAAATTGATTATGGTAGAGGAGGGAATCTACGACATTGTTTTAATGGAATATAATTTGTGAACTAGAAATTCACTACCAGAGACTCGATGTTCTAGGTATTATAGATAAAAAATGGAGGACAGAATCCAAACACTAATCCTCCAAATCAGGTACATCCCATCATTATTCCTATGAGAATGGTCTTTGTGACTATGGATATATAAAACCGTAGACACTACATGAATCCTAACCCCATTGGGAAAAAATGTGGGAAACCTCTGACTACAGATATACAAACCCAAATAAGACACTATGATGAGTCTTTCCTAATGAATTAATATTTCATGAGGTTTTGGTGGAATTTCCAACATAATCCATTCTTGACAAGGGATCTAATAAAGAAGAAACCATTCAATAAATATTTTTTAATTAGGATTGATGGAATGTATACTGAAAAGAATTAGTGAATAAATATAGGGTACCCAATTACGTATTGGCTCACAAGTATGGTCGCACTTGTAGTCTTGGGCAACCTAATGTTCATATAAGTGATAAAAACATGGATATAAATACATGGGAGAGAAGTAACTCAATACATTATGAATATTTAGAGGTATTAAAATATGTTGGGTGCACATGTTCTGGTCATAGGAATATGTGGTGTACAAGTGTTTATAATTCAGGATGGTCGGGAACCTCATGTGTGAAAGTGTTATGAATTTAATATAATAAAGGGACTTATATCACATAATACTCTTTCAACTCATCTCATCTAGGGGTTCATGAACTACCTTTAAAGTTGTGGATGACATTGGAAAATAACCAGAGAGAATAGAGCATCAATTAGAGTATAGGGAATTCCAAAAATGAAAATTAAGGCCCCAAGTGTCTATTTATTAGAAATAATAGGTCCCTGGGAAAAAAGAGAATTGGTGCGCAAGTGGCTGGTTTGCATGAATTATGGTGCTCATATACGTTATTTTTTTATGGTGTTTTGTCTAGAATGGGGATATACATTGAGGATGAATCCAAAATAATTACTTCATTCATCTCCATCATGGTGGTGCATTGGTATTTGTGCATAGGTACCTTTGGTTCAACTTTAAAGACATAGTCAAAATGATTTCTCCATACTGTAGGTCCTGCGCCCCCATACCACTGCATGAGATCACTACCGGGAAACCGACTTGGTCCATCATACTTATAACTTCTCTACTATCCCTAACCCCCTTGAATAACGTAGAGTCACTCTTTGAGCATTACAAGCCTGGTTGATGTCATTTTTTAGAAAAGTTCATAGAATACCTTTTATAGTGTATACAATCCCCCCCTTCAAAATTGAGTCATTTAGTACAGAAAAATGCTTCTTGAAAGGTAAAATTAGGGCACATTGGCCCATTCCAACACCATTTGGTTATATTTGGAGCAATATCATGTTTGGAAGGATGCATAATTTTTTTCTTAATCCAGGGGTCCTAGATAGCGTAGATTGATTTTTAGAAGGGTTATACAGATAACCCAAAAAAAAATGAATCGTTAGATTTTTTATTTATCAATATTATTTATAACATACAAAAATATACATTTAGTGAGTTGGGACTCAAATATTTTCTAGAGTGCCGTTTTCAGATTTCTAATATAGTTAGTACCACATCTCTTATTATAGGATGAATAGATTCATGTATATTGGACTAGATAAGGATATTATTTATGGTGAAAAAAAATTGATCATAAATTTTGAAATTAGATCCCCAACAAGGCTGAGTGATTTTAAAATCACACTAATATTTATTAAATACTTCCAGGGGAATATCTAGTCATGATTTTTATGTTAAAAAAATCTAAAACATGTATAAATAGAAAGGAAGTCTCCTTCACGAAAAGGTTACCATTATTTTACATAACGATTATAAGGGTTTTATTTTATAGGTCCCACTAGGGAATATGCTGCATAGAAAAATTGTAGCATCATTTGTCGGACGTTCATGTTATGTAGGAAAATTTCTTAGAAGCCCTCTGGTGGCATGGGCTACGTAGTCATGAAAAATATCAACTAAAAGTTTAATATGTTACTGTTGATAAACAAATAAATAAAATTCCACTGACTCTAGACAACAATTGGTGGTTATTGAAAAGAAAGGGTTTTTAATAAAAGATTGTCAAGGACATCATATTTCATGTATATGAAAAAGAATTTACACAAAATTGGTATGTGAGGATTTTTTAAAATTTGATTTAAAGTTTACTTTCTGATTTCATGTTTTGCAGTATTAAGTAATGTAATAAGGATATTATACTATTCAGTTTTATGTATTGTTGTGAGGAAATTATATTGTGTAGTTTTAATTCATGATCTGAGTATAGTGGGTGGCTTCAATTTTAGGTCATTAGATTTTATCCAAGGTTTGAGACTCTCATAATTTCATTTTAATTTGTTTGGAAACATACTATCATGATTAGGTATGGATGTGAATAATGATAAAATGTTGATTGAGATATTTTGGATATAGAGAATGATATGGGAAAAAAGAGGTAAGATGAATTAGAAAATATCATTCCGATGAACGATGTTAACATTAATTGAAAAACTTATTATGGTGGATATTTTATTCAAGGCTAACTGGGGAATATGATGTTTGGAAAAATAGAGGAATCTGTTGACTAACATGCATGTTATATAGGAAACATTTATGAAAGGATAACATGGGTAACATATTGTATGATAAAAAAATATCCCTACATAGTTTTACATTATATTTCTAAATGATGAAGAATGTATATTTACATTCATATTTTCCATATAAAATCGTTTGGTTTATAAAAAGGTACCTAAATATGAAAAACGTATTTCCATTCATTTTTTCAAATGGATCAGAGTAATATGATTTATACAAAGGTCCAATTAAAATGTAGGCATTATGGTGCATGTATTTATATTTCATATGTTAAGGGAAAAAATAGAAACACTATATAATATGCTTTCATGTGATTCATGTTTATTTTATATTTCCTTGAACACATAGAGTTGGAAATGTGTAAACAATGGTATTGACATTTTTTCACATTAGGAGAACTATAATTGAGAAAAATACATGAATAAATGATTTTAAATACATATTCATATATATTGTTATTAATGTTTTAAGGGGAAAAACACTTTAATCATGAATTAAATTATAATTATTTGAAAAACATGTTATGGGGGCAGTGTTATGAGGGCCTAGCTAGGGCATATGCTACATAGACAAATAGTAGTATCTTTTTATTGACAATAATTTTATATAGAAAATGATTGTGCAAGGCCTCCAGGGGAACACACTACATAGCTAGGAACAATATTTATTATATATGATAAACTCTATAAAAAAATAATGTAAGAAAATAAATGAAGATTTAATAAAATTCATGATTAAGAGTGTAAAATATGAAATGGGGTAATTTTCAATGTAGTGGAGAAATATTTAAATAAATATTTACCATGAGTTTGGAGTCCTTTACATAGATCCAACTCATAGCTAAAATGGGTACATTCTAGTTTACTTAGTGGGATATCTAAGGAGAGAACCCAAAATAGAAGACTCCTACATAGATTCTTAATTTTATGTTGTATATAAATAATAATGTGTCATGTGATCTTGACAAGGATTTTGGGAATTGTTATCACAATGTATTTTAATGGGATGAAAATCTACCCATATGTAATTCATTGGGTTCATTGCGTTTTAATAATGTGAAGATATGACATTGTGTTGTATAGTTTAGAGTCTTGTAGATAGAACATGAAGTGATACCGACATTAATAAATAATATTGTTGCTAGAACAGGGAATAGAACCCTGATATCACTATGTATATCATCTGATTTGAATCATGTAATACCTAAATCACTGAAAATTATTTTTTCAATTTTTTTGATACAAGGGGAATAAAAAGGTGTTTTATTATATAGGTTGGGCCCAGTATTGTAGATATATGAATCTCCATGTATCTCATATAGATGAGAATTATGTCAAATGTAGTTACTACAAAATAATATTCTTCACAAATTTAGTTTTATGTTGGAGACATGGGCTTTTAACATATCCTATAAGAATAATTAAACTTCAGTCAGAAAATGGTATGAAGATCACACCATGTATCATAAAAGGGAACTCTATACAGGTCAGGTTCATGAACATGAGGAGGAAAAGGGAAATAATTTATTTTGGTTTTTGTTGGGACTATGATTGGCGATCCTGGTGTCACTACATATCTCATTGGAAATGAGAAAAATTCCACAAGATTTTCCTGAAATGGGGCCCCTATGCATTTCTTATTTATACATTGTTAGAAATGGAAGCCATGTTCCACTAAGTAATAACAATGAGTTAAATTATACTTGCATATGGAATCTCATAATTTCAAATAATTAAGACATTAATTTCATATTTTAATTTCATGTAATGAAGAAAATGATGTCATATAGTTTAATGTCGTGTGACAAGGACAAAGATGCTATGCATTTTCTCGCCATGTAGCATGGACGCTTATGGTTGTTACGTATTTGAATGTATTGCAATGAAAATTTTATAATGTGTAGTTTAGAGTTATCAAAACGAGGACATTGTATGCAGTTTCAAAAATTATTTTTTCAATATTCTTACATTGGATGGAGTTGTAATATGCTCTCCATCAACTGTGATTATGGAATAATCTCCATTTTAGTATACATTATTTATGAAATGAGGTCCTTACCATGTTATATGTAACACCCCTAATTTTGGGTATCTTATAATAATTATAATATTCTTTATCTTTTTTTGAAGTCCTTTTAACCACACAAAAATTTAAAGGACAACCATAAGGATCTTTATTTATTTAAGAACAACGTGGTGTTTACAATACATTAAGATGAAAAGAGTAAACACACTAACCAGAAATACCAATGAAAAACCCTATCAAAACAACTAGAAGGCCCCCAATCACCACAATGAGGCCCAGTATGTGAAGAAGATCCTTTTAGGCATCTAAATCAAACAAAATCACCACCGTAATCATGAATACCATGCTACTCATCAGTGGAGTTAGGAGCACCATCTTCTTCGGTTACCTTGAGTTTGAAACACCCTACCCCGCAGTTTTTATAGGGGTCCATTAGATATTATGACCATTATATATATATGACCTTTGGGTTTTTTGAGTTTATGTTTTTATAAAATCATGGTTTCTATAACCTTATGGTATTTCATGTATGTTAGAATTTTCAAATGATTTGAATTATATTTTCAATTATCATAATTTAAAATAAAAGTTTACTCTTATAAAAGAAACCTAATTGATTTTACAAAATCGAAATGGTTGAAAACCCAGTATTTCTGTATCTTCAAAATGTTTTGAAAGTCATCTTTAAATAGTATCTTATAATCATATACCTATAAGGATTATTGAAAAATAGATATTGTTATATATTTAAAACTATTAATTTTAAATTAGGAAAATCTATTTATCTTTTAAATTAAGTCGTAGATTATGTTATAAATTGAATTTTAGATTTTAAAAGTTATAAGTTCTTAAATCATATAAAATTTTATACATATTCAAATTATTTTTACTATTAGTATTTATTTTTTTAAATGAAACCATTCTGTGTTGTGCAATCCAGGTCGTTCATCACATCTTGTGTTTAATCTCGACCGCCTGCCTGATCAAAAGCTGTGAGGATACCCGCTTCTCACCGAAATCGTCTGATCATCCCATGGTCAGATCTCTACTATCGATTCTTTTAAATTCCACAATCTCTTTCATCTCCTTCCTCACATTGTGGTCCCGCTAAAAGCACACTGGTTCACCCGGGGATGCCACGATCACATTCATTTTCACTGCTCCCCTTGACTCTTGCACACACCACCTTTTAGGGAACTATAGTCTCGTCCCCATCGCATCGGCCAACCTCTCAAGTCGAGTTTCAAAAAGTTCACTGAAGCCTCTACTAAAACACCTCCCCCCCATGGATGTCCTCTTGCTCCCGAACTCCTCTTGATCTCCCAGCAAATCAATCAAGCTTACCACTGGCTCAGCCTTCCTCCTCAATCTAGGTGAGGGTTCTCTTTTTACATGTTTTTTTAAAGCCCAAACTTACACCTTAGTTTATAAATATATATAATTTATGTTTACTGGTATATACATAACATGCAAACCCTTCGGTTTAAACAGAGGGTATCATGGGTGCTTGACTTTGTAACTGCAAATATAATGGGATACCTCTACTTTTTTGTGATGAAAAACCTAATATACCCACACTATGTATAGTTGGTTACATGATATGTATTTATAAATATATATATTCGGTATAGTAATCGTTTCTCTCTTTTTTTTAAAACTAGGTGTATGGATTTTGAATAGTATGTCCTAAATGATTTAGGGGTTTGGTTTCTTTTGATTTTATATTTTATAACTCATATGATACTATATGTGTATATATAATTTAATATATATTTATATATGCACAATAAAACACTTCCTGTTTAAGGGTTTTCAAAGAAGATGTTTATGATTTTTTTACTCAGAGTATTTATATAAGAATATTAGAGGAATGTTTTCTTTTAAAAAGAACCATTATATATCTTGTATATATATTCTCAGGTGTATTTACATATATATATATTCCCAATCCAAACTATTTTCTTAAGGGTTCCAAATAATCCGCATGATATACTGAGATTTATATACTTATGAAATTTGTTTTCAATCTATTTTATATGTGAAAAAATATTTTTTAAAACTTTGTATTATTATGTGTATAATTATGTATACATATATTTTTTCAAATACAATAATTTATTACTATTAAGACTTTAATACTAACCCATAAATAATATTCTATGTGAGAATGAGGATTCTAGTTTAAGTGTCATTAATTATAGTTTAAAATCATTGTTTTCATAAATTTATGTAAATATGGTTTCATATAATTATAATAAACATTATATGGTTTGGTTCCTGCCAAATAAATGATTGAGGGGTAGAGGTTTTCAGTTTTTAAGAGATTTAGTGGACCGTGAATAATTAATGAGAAAACCCATATATACACTTGGTGTATATATCATTATGTATGTATGTATTTTTAAGATTAATACTTGAAAACCTAATTTCAAGTAAAGGTTGGTAATATTTTAATACATATAGGATCTTAGTGTTTGTCTATGCTATTTTGTATATTTGTATCTAATTGTACACTAATGGAATTGATTAAGGTAATTTCAATATTATTAACCACATTTAATGTCAAAGGGATATACTCTGACTTGGCCCAAATGTATTAGAAAATAAATGGATTTGTAAATCATGTTTTTCTTGAATGAAATTTTAACACATAATGAATATTCGATTATGATTAATGTATCTTACTCACGTTTATGATTTTGCCTATTTTTATGTTCAGTTTCATGTTTAGTAGCATATTTAATGACAAGTATTTATGCATTTAATTTCCATGAAGCAAGAATTTTAAAGAGTATCACTTTATCATTTCATCTGACAACCCCTCTTCATCTACCATTTGATGTGGTTTAGTAATTGTCTTTTGTACATAGAATGTTTACTAAACCATGCCTTATTTTGATTAATTATAAAATATTTGTAATGTTATTTGTCATGTCATGTGTTTGTAGACCAATTATATAATGATTTTTCCTTTTCCATATCATTGATCATCTGACATGCATATGACACATTATAATAATGAACCAAGAATCAAATTACCAAAATTGATAATGGACACATTGGGTAATATGAATATTAATTATTCAAGGTGGTATGAGACTTCTTGAATATATAACCCTGTTGAAGTAAATTATGATCTATGTTTCTCATGTGATAATATAGTCAATTTATGGGTTCTCCCTGATAGCACTCCAATGAATTGTGTAAAAACATAATCTCTAGAGATGTCCATATTAACCATACTTGGTGAATAACCTAGGTAATGTTTTTTAATGACACCTTGGGGATGGGCCATGGTGATACAAAAATGATTGTCTATGTTAAATGTTGATGTCACATATTCATGTTCTATTACAAGTTCATTTAAAAATGATATGCCTATTTATTCACTACTATATTCCTTATGTTCTTTATCATGTTTATATTTATGTCGCAAGTGAAGGTTTAGTACATGATTTGTGTTTATCACTCAGTATGATAGTAACCAACTTATAAATTGATGTTTTTTCCTTCACGCACAACACTGATTATGTATTACTCTTAACTGTTAAATTTGTTCTTAAATAATCTTATGTCATACATGTTTAGGATGAGCTTTATTACTCCTTTAAAAAATGTCATAATTGATTCATGTATTCCTTGAAAATAATGATTGGGAACTTGTATGTTATGTCACATGTATTACAGTCTTCCGTAAGAGAATGTTCTATGGATAGTTTTAAATAATTCTTTCAAAAGTTAAATTGGTTTATTTTAAAAACCCTTACCAGGCATTCTTATGCTCACTCTACATTTTGATTTAAAGGTTTCAGGTAACAACTTTTATCAGATGAAACGTCCCTAAAGTTACCGGTTTCCTAGAGTCAGAACCGAACTCGATACTCTATATTGGACATGATTTGTGTTTATCAGTGGATGTTTTTATTTCAAAATGACACATCATGTTAAGAAGGCACCGACTGTGGGTTTTCTAGAGTCAGGTCTTCAGAGTTGGTATCTAAGGGTTTGGTTTAGATAACTCTGGAAAACAATATCTGAAACAAAGAAATATATACTTCAGCATCACACGAAACGATTTTTCATAATTTTCATATGTAAAATGGTGGTACTAATCTTTAGTCTCTCCCCACTGAGGCCCTATATACCATTGTGTCTTCAGATAGCCGAGATAATTTTCTAAACTTTGTGCATATCTGCATGACATGCAAACACCTATACGATGAGTCAAAGTGACCACATGTGCTTCGGCTACACCTGGGGTTAGGATTGGATTACCCCTTATTATGATGACCCAAATTACCTCCTATTTATGACGGGGAAGGTACCATGAGGGACTTTTCTAGGTGTTCACTACTGGTGAGGACTTTGTATTTATGGCCCTCGAATCTTTTCAAGAGGTTGTTGCTGTTGGTGACCTCTGAGTGGCCTATCCATGTCAAATCATGAACTACGGCTTCTAGGACCAGTTCTTGGACTTCAGAATGTTAGAAGATGAGTCCACCCGACTGTCTTGCAGACAACAAGTGTATTTTGACGTCTCCCAACTTCATACCCCTCATGCTATACTTAGGAGAGGTCACAAGTTCCCCCATGGGTTTAACCCTTAATACTCATCCTGTGATTGGTTTGAGGAGATAGGTAGTTTTTCTTCTCTATATTGAGTTTGTGTAGTAGTTCATTTGGTGAAAATCAAGTACTTATGTTTAGTGATAAAATTATGTTTATTGAAATATATCATTTCCCCTTTCTTGTCTTTGCTTTGTTTATACCTTTGGTTGGATTTCAATTGATTGAAATCTCATATTAAACATTTAGATGGAAAGAAAAACCCACATGTTATCACCTTCTACTGAGATACTGGAGATTATCGAAATCAAAACCTATGAAGACGAGTATCGTCCCTTCGCAAACCTGTGAGGAACGTGCAAAAAATTGTTTGAGGTAACAAACTGTCTGGAGATTCTCCACACTTATAAAGGGAATTCTTCCATCTACTATCGCATATCTTCAGTGAAATTGGTCTAGCATATGTGGGGTGGGAGATACCAAAAATGTCTATTGCAGTGTTTAAACCTAGGCCAGAACTACTAGGCCAGAGTAAAATTTCAAGAGGGTGATTTAGAGGAAAATGTTTCTGGGAACTACATATACCAGCTCCTCAGCGTTAGCCTATATGAAAACATCTATAACATAGATGTTCTCGATAAGGACATGATTCAGATAGTTCTACATACAATGGTCCATATAGACATTTCAAAACATGGTACCATTCAAGCCTCCCTCTGGAAGCCCGAGTTTTCGGTGCATGAATACCACCGCTTCCACCCGAAGTGTATCTGGATCAGGGAACTAGAGGAGTTGAGTACCAATTTGTCTTTTTCATTGTGAACTCTTGAGGATCCACTATGATGGTGGTTATGGGAGAACATCAGAGATATTTTTAGAAATAAATTCAGAGGACACAATTTTCTGAAGTGGGAATAATGTAACACCCTGAATTTTGGATATCTTATAATAATGATACTATTCTTTCACTTTATTGAAATCATTTTAACAGAACAAAAAATTTAAGCACAAACATAAGGCCCTTTCTTTAATTATGGACACCGCGGTGTTTTCAATACACTAAGATGAATAGATAAAACACACTAACCAAAAATACCTATTAAAAACTCTATCAAAGCCACTAAGAAGTCCCCCAATCACCATAACCAGGCACAGTAAGTGAACAAGATCCTTCGAGACAACAATAGAAAAAAAACATCCCCATCGTAATCACGAATTCCATTCAGATCATCAGTGGGATTGGGAGAACCATCTTCTTCAGTTACATTGAGTTTAAAACACCCTACCCCGCTGTTTCTATAGGGGGTACAATAGAAATTATTATTGTTATACATATATGACCATTGGGTCGTTAATGTTTATCTTTTTATAAAAACTTGGTTTCACTAACCTTATGGTTTTTCAAGTATGATAAAATGTTCAAATGATTAGAATTATACTTTCAAATATCATACTTTTATTATAATTGATTACTCTTATAAAGGAACCTAATTGATTTTACAAAATCCAAATGGATGAAAATCGATTATTTTAGCACCTTATAAATGTTTTGGAAGTCATGTTTAAATAGTATCCTTTAATCATATACTTATAAGGATTATTGAAAAATATATTTTGTTAGATCTTTAAAACAATGTCTTTTAAATTTGGAAAAACTATTTATCATTTAAATCAAATGTTAGAGTGTTTTATAAATTGAATTTTATATTTTAAAAATTATAAGTTATTAAAACATATAAATGTTTACACATATTTAATTTTTTTTACTACTAGTATTTCATTTTTTGAATGAAAAAATTCAAGGATGCACAATCCAGGCTGTTCATCACATTTCTCATTTAATTCTGACTGTCCGCACGATCAAAAGCCACGAGGACGCCCCCAACTCACCACAACTGCCTGATCCTCCCACGATCAGATACCAGCCGTCGATGCCTTTAAATCCCACGATCTCTTTCATCTCCTTCCTCACGCCATGGTCCCACTACTAGTGCACTAGTTCACCCGAGGACACCACGATAACCTCAATTTTCATTTCTCCCCTTTACTCTTGCACACCCCACCCCCTAGGGAACAATATTCAAATCCCCCTCGTACCATCCTACCTCTCGGGCAGAGTCTCATTAAGTGCACTAAATCTTCTACTAAAAGCCCTCCACCTCACAGATATCCTCTTGCTCTAGAACTCCTCTCGGTCTCCTAGAAAATTTAGCAAGCATACCCCTGGTTCGAGCTTCCTCCTCAAGCTAGGTAAGGGTGCTGTGTTTTCATGTTTTTTCAAATCCCATCCTTACGCCTTGGTATAGATATATAAAGATTATGTTTACATGTATATACATACCATGAAAAACCCTTCGGTTTAAACTGAGGGTTTTAAGGGTGATTGACTTCATAATTGAAATTATAAAGGGATACCTCTACCTTTTTTGTTTCAAAACCCAATATAAACACACTTTGTATAGTCATTTATATGATATTTATATATAAATATATATTTTTGGTATATGAATCGTTTCGGTTTCTTTTTTAAACTGGGTGTATGGATTTGGAATAGTATTTCCTAAATGATTTAAGGGTTTTGTTTCTTTTGAGTTTTTATTTTATAACCTGTGTGATACTATATGCGTTTATATAATTTATATATATTTATATATACATCTTAAAACTCTCCCTGTTTAAGGTTTTCCAAAGATGTTGCTTATGATTTTTGTACTCAAGTATTTATATAAAATTAGTAAAGAATGTTTTTCTTTTCAACAGAACCATTATATATCTTGTATATATATTCTTTGGTGTATTTACATATATATATAATCCAAATCCAAACATTATTCATAAGGGTTACAAATAATCATCATGATATTATGAGATTTATATACTTATAATGATTGTTTAGAATCTATTTTATATGATAAAAATATTTTTATAAACATTGTAATATTATGTGTATGATTATTTATACATATATTTTTTCCAATACAATCATTTATGATTTTTAAGACTTGAATACTAACCCTTAAATAATATTCTAGTTTGAAATTAGGATTTTGGTTTAACTATAGTCACTTTATTGTTTAAAATCATAGTTTTCATAAATTTATGTAAAAATGGTTTCATATTTATATATAATAAACCCTATATGGTTTGGTTCCTTCCAAATAAATGATTGAGGGTTAGAGGTTTTCATATTTTAAGAGATTTAGTGGACCATGATTAATTTATGAGAAAACTCATATATATACATGGTGTATATATCATTATGTATGTATGTATTTTTATGATTAATATTTGAAACCCTAATTAAAATTAATTGTTGTTAATATTTTATTACATGTAGGATCTTAGTGTTTGTCTATGATATTTTGTATTTTTGTATCTAAGTGTACATTAATGGAAATGATTAAAGTAAATTAAATATTATTAACCACATTGAATGTAAAAGGGGTATACTCTAACATGACCCAAATGTATTAGAAAATAAATGGATTTTTAAATCATGTTATGCCCGCATGAAATGTTAACACATAATGAGTTTTCTACAATGTTTACAGTTGGATAATCACGTTTATGATTTAGCCTATTTGCATGTTTAGTTACATGTTTAGCATCATAATTAATGAAAATTATTTATGTATTTCATTTATATGAAGAAATAATTTTAAAGTGTATCACTTTAACATTTCATGTGATAATCCCTTTAAATATACCATTTAATTTGGTTTAGTAATTGTCCATTGTACATAGAATGATTACTAAACCATGCCTTATTTTGATTAATTAATCCATGTTTCTTATGTTATCTGTCATGTCATTTGTTTGTAGACGAATTGTATAATGGTTTTTCCCTTGTCCATATCATTTATCATCCTACATACATATGACACCTCATAATAAGGAAACAAAAACCATGTTACCGAAAGTGGTATGGGACACCTTGGGAAATATGAAAATGAATTATTCAAGGAGGTCTGAGACATCTTGAATATACAACCCTGTTGAAGTAAAGTATGCTATTTGTATCTCACATGATAATAATGGAACATTAAGGGCGAGCCCTGATAGGGCTCTAATGAATTTGGTAAAGACATAATATCTAGAGATGACCATTTTAACGAAACCTTGGTGAATAACATTGGTATGTCTATTTAATGACACCCTTGGGATGGACCTTAGTGATACGTAAATGATTGTCTATGTTAAAGGTTGATGCCACATATTCTAGTTATGATACATGTTCATTTCAAAATGATATACCTATTCATTCACTACTCTGGTCCTTGTGTTTTTTATCAAGTTAATATTTATGTCAAAAGTATCAGTTTAGGGAATGATTTGTGTTTATCACTCATTAATATAGTGTCCAATTTATAAAATT
This sequence comes from Viscum album, assembly GCA_963277665.1. NCBI lineage: Eukaryota > Viridiplantae > Streptophyta > Magnoliopsida > Santalales > Viscaceae > Viscum > Viscum album. Next base: position 9,650,248 of record OY728129.1, read on the forward strand.
ATTATTTTTTCCTTCACGCAAAAATATGATTATGTATTACTCTTAACTATTTAATTTGTGCTTAAATAATCATATGTCCAACTTGTTGAGGATGTCTTTTATTACTCCTTTGAAAAATGTCATAATTGATTCAGGTATTACTTGAAAATCATGATTGAGAACTTTAATGTAATGTTACAAGTAATATAGTCTTCCTCAATAGATTTTTATATGGATAGTTTTAAAGAATGCATTCAAAAGTTACTTTGGTTTATTTTAAAACTCTTTACTGGTCGTTCTTATGCTCACCCAAAATTTTGATTTAAAAGTTTCTGGTAACTACTTTTATCAAATGAAACATCCCTGATGTTTTTGGATTCCTAGAGCCAGAACCGAACTTGATCCTCTGTATGGTATGTGATGTGTGTTTATCAGTGGATTTTTTTATTCCAAAACTACACATCGTGTTCAGAATCCACCAGATCCTGGTTTTCTACAGTCGGGTCTTCACTTTGGATCATTCATTGCATATTTTTTCTACTGTTATCATTGGATACTAGGGGAGAAATACCAATTCCACTTATTTAATTGAATAGAGGGGAATATTCTTTTTAAAATCTTGTGCTATTTTTTCAATATACTTCTAAATGATGATTAGTATGCAATATTTTTTCATCTAAGCATTTATAAGATTTCTCATTTGTGTATAACTGATCACAGAATCAACCATGTAGTGAATGAAATTGAATTGCAATTGGAAAAACAACATATGATATGTACACAAATGAATATGGGGTTTCTTGAGTGGAAGTACAGGTATTAGTCTAATAATCCCAACAATGCTGAAAAGTTCTATGTGGATAAGATTTCATATCTTTATACAACAACTTCTTGAACATATTTTATATGGTTTTATTGAAAGCATCTTTTTATCCATTTTACATAGAATGATAGAGAATTGAATGTTTGGATTTAATATTGTGATCCAGATATAACTTCATTACCTCAAAAAAATAGAAGCTCGTTTTTTATTCCATCAATATAGTATGAGGGATGCCAAATCTGGTGATGATCTTAGTTTGGACAATTGTAAAATAGATTTTGGATCTGTATTCTTTGAGAGGTATTTCCTCATCCAATTATGTTAAGAAGTCAGTAGTAGTAAGAATATACTTGAACAACATTGCTGTAGCTAGATGATAAGGTCCTACTACATCCATTACCTATGTGAAAAATGGACATGATTATTTAGATGTATGCAACAAATCTAGTGGTTGATGAATGAAATTTGCTTGAACTTGACATTGATGACATTTCGTGTTGAACTACGTTTTATCCTGCATAATTAATGGCTATAAGTATCCAAGACATCAGATTTGATCAGAAATCCTTTTCCATGTCTAGTGACCACCATAATCTCATGCATGTACTTATTTCATGACTCCTATAGTTTATTCTCCACAAATACACCTAACGAGGAATTCCATGATAGCCTTATTTGAAGAGGATACTATGACGATCTGGATGATCATAAATAGTAAAATTGGCCACTCATTATCAGATCTATTATTTTTTGTCTCTATATGGTTTATGTAAAAAAAACTTGAAGGTACACTATGATGGATGTCATCCATCCTGTGGTATGACCTTATAACTAAGAAAATTGGTCTAACATAATTAATTTCTTCCATTCTATTTTGAACGAAATTTGAAACTGCATGATGGATTGAAATACTATGGATTGTCTCATCCCGATTTGGATCTTCTAGTGATATGGCTTCCATATCTAGTACATTATCTTGGGAATTTTGTGATGATGTGACATAAGACAATGTTGGATAAAAAAATCCTACATTAACCCATTGATGTCTACACACAGAAGATTTGACAATTTTTTTCTAATAGCATAATCCCAATTGATTTGTTTGATTACCAACTCTGAATCACATTTCACATTCAAGTGGGTCACTTATACCAGGAGCCCCAACTACAGGCTTTCTACGAGAGCTTGATATTCTACATAATTTTTTGTTCTTCCATCTATCATGATTTAAAAATATGACAACAGTACCTTCTCTAGGAAAATAAGTATGATTTCTAACCCAATATTTTGTGATTAGTGTTTACCATTCTCATTCATGTTGGAATTATGAAAGCACTAACAAAGTACATTTCCCTTGTTTGGGGATTCTCGTGAATAGATAATACCTATTTTTAGGTAGTTTTGTATTCAATGATGTATCTTCATATAGATGGTTGCAGAGTTAGGAAATCCTTTTATTTTTTTTGTATGAACACACTAGATATTAAACTATTGCAAAGTTACTACCCTACATTCTAGATGTCCTATAAGCATAGGATGGATGAGGACAAATTTTAGAGGGTTATTTACAGACACCAACTGATCCTCATTATGTTGTAGGTAGTTATTCAAAAACATATCTGAAAATATTAATTTTCAAAATCGCCTCTCGATATATGAATATTGATTCTATGTGTCATGAATAGTATGAAGGAGATAGTAAAAGCTATTTTCATTCCCATCATAATTATTTTGGGAAAATAAGGCACCCAGTGACCTCTCTAATGATGTCACATAGTGAAAAAGTTGTCTTCCATCAACATAGAGAATCAATAATGTTGGACTCGTGAAATATTTATTGAGGGTATCAAATGCCTCTTGGCAGTCTTCAGTCCATTGATAAGTTACTCACTTCATCATTAATCTAGTGAATGGTAAACACTTTCCTTCCAAATTCATGATAAAGCACCGAATATAGGAAAAGATTCCTTAGAGTTCTCTTAGTTAATTCAATGATATATGAAAGGATATTCCAAGGATTTCTATTGTCTTGTCAGGATCAACATCGATGACATGATGATGTACAATGGAGTGAAAGTTTTTACTAAGGTTACCTCGAATGATAATTTCAAGGGGTTCTTCTTCAAATCATGTTGCCAATGATATGTTAATATGATATCCAAATAAGTCAGGGGATCATAACATTGTCTATATATAACTACTAAATCGTCCATATAACATTTGAAATTTTTTCCTAAGAAGTGTTTGATGATAAGGAGGATGGCACATTGATACGTTTCACCAACCTTATTTAATTCAAAGGGAACTACTGATATAAAAACATAACATGATGGTCTCTAAAGGATTTATATTCATCATACTCTAGGAAAAGTTGAATTTTATTGTACCCAGAGTAGACATCCATGGTGGAATGTGCTTCATAACATGTTGTTGCGTCAATTAAAAGTTTTGTGATCAGTACTGGAATGTCATAATTATGAAAATGTCAGTTAAGATCTCTGAAATAAATGAAGACACTAATTTTCCCATTATTCTTTTTCAATGGGACAATGTTCACTACCCATTTAGGATACATATCCTCTGTAAAAAAAATTATCATTTATAATCTCATCGATTTCATCTTCAATTTTAGAGGCATTACTCAGGTGGGAACTTCTTGCTAAATTCTTAAATCCTTGATGTTCTTCTGGAAAACCAAAAAAATGAGTGGATACATAGGGATTAAGGCATTGAATTTATATATAGATAGAAGAAAATATATCACTATTTTTCTATAAAAATGAAAAATATATCTCTTACTCTTCAGATGTCACGACGACACTAATTAGATTGGAGTGTATATCTTCTTTTGTACATTGATTTATTTCATTGAGATAACACTTGGTGGTATAAAAACTTACTTAAATGATGTAGGAGAATCCCTAAGATCTTATTAGTAATATTCATTACGTATCACTTATTATATTTCTATTTTCATATTCGGTGATGAATAAAAACATTTAATGCTAGGGAATGAGTCAATAATTTAACATCCTGATGAAGAGGCCACCATTTCTGACTGTACCGGTGATGATGGGTCTTATTAGGGAATTTAAGAGGATATGATGGGTTTGTAATCAACATCTATGTATTAATATAGTATTTCTACAACTTATTCATGTATTATTGGTGAATACGTGATATCCTGATGTTTGAGGGATGAATTGAAGGCATATCCATTTAAGATTTCATCACTCCTTGATAAATCATCAATTTCTCCCATGATTTCATGATCAATTTCTAAAATTGACATTATAAAAGTTACTAGATGACTGGTCGTATTGGGCTTTATCATTTCAATTTCATTTTTATGAATCATATAATCTATTGTCAAATGTTTGAATGTGTTTGCTGGGATCATTTCCAAACCATTCAGAGCATTGATTCTAGTTTCCTTGTTTTTCACGGACCTTTTTTCTATCATGTGATAAACTTATTCACCAATTTATAGAGATTCACATGTTTTTAACAGAGCCTTGTCAAAATACAATGTTATTATTTGAAAATTGAAATAGTACTTGGGACATTAGTTGTATAATGATGTTATGGTTGCATGTTTATGTATCCAAGGCCTTCATAAATAATTTTAAAGGCTGCGTCCTGATAGAAAACCATAAAATAATCATTAGACATAAGAGATCTAAATTGATTTCGGAATGTAATCTCACCTAAATATTATTTCTCATTCTATTCATAACCATGAAACATTAAATTGGAAGGAGATGAGTCATATTCAGTGATATCCAAACAATGAATTATATAAAAAAATGATGTTGACTCCTAATCAATTATCAATAATGTATTTTCAAATTTATATATCACTGACCCTACCAGATATATACAAAGGACTAATTTCTCCATGTACAGCATCGTATTCATCATTTTCTATAAAAGATATAACTACATGAAATTCTTCTGGATCATTCCCCTTATGGTACACCACTGTAGGAAAAACATCATTTTAAAACTCTTGAGGACTTGAAAAAGCATTAATAAGTGATTCTCGAAGTTCTTTTGATAGATTCAAGTCTTTAAAAAGTGAAAACATGGATGGTACATATGATAGCTATTACAAAACATCATAATTTTGGTCTAGATGTATGTGTTTCTCTTCATGGAAATTTATTTTTGAATGTGAATTGTATGTTGACTCAACTAATGTCGATGTTGGATGTGTCGCAGAAGATGCTAGAAATACACCTAGTTTTAGTAGATGAGACTGACTAGGTCATACTATTTGATGATAGAATTATGGAGCAACCTATGAAAGGTCATCCAAAATAATCATGTTAGTACCTATCCTATTATGTTGGGGAGAATATCCATGTTCAATTTGATCCTTTTGTTGATCTCTTACATGCGTTTCCGCTATGTATAGTTTTTTATAAGGGATAGAGACGAAACATAGTTTTCTAGAATATCCATGTCTTCCCCTATATCATTATCTTTGGACTCTTCCTTTAGTTCCCATGTTAGTTACAGGAGACCCATGATCATCATAACCATAATATATGTTTCCATACAGATATTTCAAGTGGACAATGATAATGTAACCAATGATCAGTTCTTCATCTGATGAATATTTTTCTTGACAGTTCAGTTCTAGAGGTTTTGTTTAGCTGAGAAGTGCCCATTATTTTGAATCATTTAGAATGAAATCCTATAGTGTCAATGAAAAAATTGTCCTTGAAATTAGCTCTTCTTCTTTTGAATTCTATTTTTCCTTTTGTTCACATTGCATCTTTTAGGATTTACCCTTGGAGGACTAATGTTTTTATGAATGTGGTTTCACTGTGGTGGAATTTTAATAAGACCCAATCAGTTACTTCAACTATGTTCGTATAATGGAATGATTTATGTTGATCATTTTTTTAATCATCAAATCATCAGATTTCTATTAATATTTAATTTTTAATTATAGTCATTCCAATTTTTTCAATATATCAACTGTTCTACCAGAAGCTATATGGGATGATGATCTTTTCAGAGTCACTTGTACAGATTCTTCAATTTTTATTAGGAGGTCATTAAAAAAAACTTTCATGGATGAAATTTCCAAACATTTATTGATAGGGTTAATAATTCATAATATCTTCATCTACTTATTTGTTTTATTTCTCAGGACATAGCAAATGAAAAAAATATTTTTTCTAATGTTGAGATGTAGTAACTGAGAATCTCTTCATTTTTAAAAGAATAAACATAGTTCTTTAACTCCTCATGCTATTTTCTCTTTTGATCTATTTGATCATCTTGATGTTGATGTAATTTATGCTAACACTAGGGAGGAGAATCCCTTTGATATGATGATGGTTTTGAAGTATAAGATAGTACATGTTCTTGCATGAGTGTGACTGTGGAAGCCTCTGTATACCACATTATCTTTCCTAGAGATGATGGAATTACATGATAATTAGATTTAGATTCCACAATAGATTCTTACACCTATTTGGAAATTGAAGCAAGGTATCTAACCCCTTTTATGTATTTCACTTTGTTCCGTAGTGTGAATAAATCATCCAATAGACTTCCACAATAATTGGCAACAACTCTTCTTGAGGGAGTTCTAGATTTAAGGAATATTTTAATCCTTTTCATATAAAAATTAAATATAAAACACATTAATTTTCCTATTGTTTGAAATTTGTATGTTCATAATTGTTTGACTTCGATAGAGTGGATGAGAATTGAATAAAAAATTTCTGATAGAGATCATCCAATAAATTAATTGATTGAGATTAAAAACATTTAAACTAGACAAAACCTCACCCCTATTATTATTGAACAAGGCATCTGATCTGACATGTATTTTTTGCAGAGATGGCCCTATAATGGGATCGAAATGAAAAATGAAATGTGATAAGTGTTGCTTCGGATCATCCAAATAATTAATTATCGTGAATGTATAATTCACTAAAATTTGTGGGGGAGGGATTAGATCGACCCATTCAGGGTAAAATCTCTTTTTCCGATGAAATGGAACACACTGTTCTTCCATAGCTTCCAATTGAGATGTTAATTCAAACATTATCATTGTTTGAATTTGGTGAAATTCTAGATGAGCTAAGAACTTTACATGTACACCAGATAGAGTTTGATGTAGTTCAACAACCGGAAAACCACTAGTGGTGGTACTGCTAGTATATTTTTTGGATATCCTATTGGGATATTCCTTTTAGGATGTGTTTTATCATGCATGGAAGTGTACCCAATTTATGGAATTCATTATCTACATCTGTAGTTACAATAAATTATCTTTTCTAAAGGGATCATAAATTATTTCATGTTGTGGAACTTCTTGGGGATAATTTCTACAAAAAAAATGTTTCTTCTAAGTAAATCAGTATTGATTACTTTACACTCATTAAACATCATTTCCTTCTAGGAAAATAATTATTCAATCAAAAGATATTGACCATATCAAGTAGACATGTGAGATGTGATCTGACTTTTAGCTTTCCCCTAGATAGGTTCCTTTAGAAGGGGTGGAAGTTGGTTACATGAGAGAATACCTAGATTATCGATAAGTCTATAATTATGAGTATACACACCTCCTTCATTTGATTTAGTGTGTACCGTATTATAGATAAGAACTTCACCATTTGATTCCTATAAACAAGACACATTTTCTAGAGGATCATCAAAAGATGATTTAATAATTTTCACTTAATCATAATTCATTGAGTGAATTATGTTAGTATATTTATATGATCATCTCTTTTTGTATTATTGATGAGAATCCTTTCTCCTGTATGATAAATTCTTGGGAAGTATTTGATGAACTGTAACCCAAAGGGAGTCCTTGGAGTGTTTTTTTGTGAATCTTCTTTGTGGCATCTTCCCTAATTGTGAGAAACCTAAATTCCATTAATGATGGAATAATAGATTTGAAAAGTCCCCTATACCAATATTTTGGAGGGATTATGTTATCCTTCTTCCATCTATTGATCATTTTTATTGAATTCAATTGTTGAATTAAACCAACCCCTACCCCTAAAAGCATGGGTGTCTATTGAACTGATATAGCAGAGATTTATGAATCTGCTCAACCGATTTTGAAAATTTTGATTCAGACAATGTCTGAGTGAATTATCTATCACTCAATAAAATCATATGATTCGGTAGATCACTTTGCTATTATTTACATTTGCATAATGTGATGTAATACATCAACTAAGAGGGAGGACTTATTAAGATTCATAGATGACTGATGAAAAATTATCTTAACAAATTTCTTTCGTTAGTCCTGACTCTGATGAGAGATTGTTTAGTTCTTTTCATGAGCGTATACTTGATCACATAAATAATATGTAGATTATTGTCTACATTGGCGAAAAACATTGCATAAGACCACTTTTTGTGGGGTTTTCTAATTTCAAAGCACAGTAAAATTAAATGATCTGTGTTCACCCCATCCTCAGATATGAACACTAGATAGGGTGTCAGAAAATAATTGGTGCAGCCTCATTAGTGCATCACGGCATTCATGGTGAAGGGATCCCCATTTATTTTCATCCTTTGGATGTCAGTAAACTGAGAGTGATTCCATTTCAATTTGGAATTTAAACCCTTATATTACCATTACATGACATTGATTTTCATCATATAATAATATCTTGGCTTTCAAATGAAAATTATTTTTCCATAAGTTGAGAGGGACATCATGAAAGGAATATTCTTCTATCAATTTTGGAATACTGTATTTTGATTTTTCCAATGGAAAAATCAAGAATGGTACTTCTCCTTTAGCTAACAGTTTTCTCATGTTATAATAATCTTCATCATTATGTACCGTACGATTCTTCACTTGGTCTTACATATATGGATTCTTCTCAAATGTTTTATTAAAAAAAATGGGATCAATATCCTTTTCCTCTATTACACAAGAAGAAAATGATCCCAGGAAGGTTAAGAGAATGATCGTTCCCTTAAAAATTCTCTTAGTTCAGTGAGTATTTCACCCGTTAATGAAAATGAATTAGACCTGACTGTACTTGTCTTGGAATATGCCTCCAGATAAGAGGGATTTTACATTACTACATTTTAAATTAATGAAATACATTGACAATGTGAAATACTACTGAAAATAATTCATTCATAGTGAATACCAACATGGGGAGGTCCACCATGGTGGATTACAAAAAGGGAAAAATCCACTTTCTCCTTGGTCTTCTAGCCAAACGGAGGGTTTCTGTAGCTCTCATCTAGATATAGGATCTCTGTATTGAATAAATTTTAAATAATTAGTCCTTTATGATGATGTGTACAATAGGTATCTTTAGAATTATTTATACTACTCCAATAATTTTCTAATGAGAGGGTATGATATTGAGTTGAAATTGATAAATATTTGAGGGAATCAAGAAAACTAGCATTAAAAAGTTTTATATCACATATTGTATCATGATTTTTTAAATGTTATTGGACATATTTATTCATGTATTCTATAATAAACATAGTCGGGGAATATTCAATGAGAAGTGGTTATCATGGGAAGGAATATGTTCCTTCCTTGGATTTGTCATCAAAATGGTCCAATTACAACCAATTGGAAAGGGTGTATGTTCTTGATCCTGTTGTCTGTAATATATGGGGGAGTATGTCCCATAACCATTCGTGACTAGAATAGAGGTATGTATCTTCTCCAGGATAGCATGTTGATGTTTCATCCCATTTGTGGGGACAGAGTTATGTGTTTTTCCTAGTACTGATGAATTTTCTGTTATGATATTCATTCATTCATCCAGAATATGGGCAAAAAAATTTTATCATCCCTTTCAACATTTATAAGAAGAATTTGGTGACTTCAGCACCCATAACTATAATATACGTCCATTAGGTATCAATAGTAAGTGTATTTTCAAGATCATACCCTTCTTATTCAAGTTAGTGGATACTGAAATTACTTATTTATGAGGGTATAGATTTGATTATTCCATAGGATTGTCATCAAAGATTTCCAACTGACATCTCCTTGTATTTCCAAACAAGACTTTTGGAATGATTGATTAATGTTGGTTGGTGTATGTGCCAGCTATATTTTTTCCATCAATCATGGTTGATGGAATATATTCAATATTGTAAAATAAGACAACCGGTAGAATTGGTGAGTGTAAGAAGGTTTATGTTTTTTGTTTACCATTTTCCACCACATTTGATTAGGGGCCTTCAATAAATGCAGTAAGATGAGCCTACTGACTGGCTGATAATTTGTAAACAACTGTATGTTACTATTTATGGTATTCCACTAGAGTTCCCTTATAGAATCAGTGGGTTGCTGCTAGATGTGTCTTCTTGGTAGTGTAATTAAGAAGGTTGTGTGTATTTTCTCGCTCAGTATTTTCCATCATGATAGGTTGATGGACTCATCTAAAGGGATGAAAGGTAAATACATTCTCCCTATTGACTAGAAAGTATCCTTTATGGTTAGTCTTGTGTGCTCGATCATGAGGGACCTTATAAAAACAAACATATACAATACCAACATCATGTTGGGGGTTCACTATCACACGATTCTGCTAGTGGAAATTATTGTATGGGGTCCTTGGGAAGGAAACTGGTATCACTAAGTTGATGTTATAAGTGACCTCATGATTCACTGATTATAGTATGGGAGGGACTGATTGTTGCATTGTGGTGATAAGGACCCATAATGGTTGGAAACAACAGTTTTCACCATCTTCTTCTTGACCAATGCTAATCGCTGACCAGATGATTGAGAGTTATTATTATCCAAGAATGTTTTTGGCTTCTTCTACTGTTGGGATGGTACAATGATGAAATTATTCCCGTACCAGTACATTAGATACCCATCTTTAAAGACATCGTGTTTTTTATGACATTCTTCCAGTGAATGATGATCTAGTTTGAGCCGTGGAAGGGTCATTCACGAGTGAATGTTTGATGAAATCAATTTTAGAGTGAGGATAGTAATAAGAAAACATAAAAAAATGAACACCATTAAAGAATCATATTAATGATAAATACATGTGTGATTTATGCATTTGTCTTGAGATCCTTTATCTATTGATAAGGATCTGACAAGTGGGATACCTTATTAACATAGTTATGTATTCATGTTGGTTTCACAATTTGGGTTTTATAGTTTCTTGGAACATGTGATCTAGTTTAAGAATAACTACATCCATTCAGTTTCTATTGGATTTATTCATATAACTATAAACATCCAATAGATAATTATCCAAAAGGGACATGATTTTAAAAGGTAGATATTCATTATTTCTGAATTAAATACTTATTAACATGCATTTGTTGAGAGGATGGGAGTTCAGACGCATCACGACTTTTTGGGGGGGATTATTTTATTTTCGGGACTCTCATTATTGATTTGAGATATTTTCATGAATACTTATAAATCTACAACGTATAACATACTATTACATTAAAATTTTCAATCCATTAAATTCATATGTCAAATTTAGAATCATCTCTATGTATTCAATGTTCATCATTAATGGAGATATCTATATGTATTCGAGGTTCTCTATTAATGGTATTCTCACATATACAATTTAGTTATTATTTTAATCATTTTTATGATGATACTTTTTTTAAACCACTCAATGGGGCACTCTAATATTTTTTTTGTCCTGGAAAATGATTGTTTGTTTGGATGTTTCAATCATACCGAAAAATGGGGTACCTATGTATCCTTGTTAATGAAATCAAAACCCTCATAGTTCTTTTCCAATTAATAGGACACATCATACCTATTGTCTTCTTGTGATAAGGAATAATAAATGAATCATAATAACTTGTGGTATGGTCTTCTAATAAAAAGGTGATTAGTTATTTATTGGTGTGGAACTTATGCCTAAGAAGACCAAGGTACATGGAAATAATATGGGTTTCTCTGTAATATTATAGCTTTTTATGAATATGGACCAGGGAGGAAATTTTTTTTTTGATGTTTTGGGATTGAACCTTATAGAGGCTTCCAATGTATCCCATTTGTATCGGAATCAAAGCACATTTTATTCGATGAGTCTCATAGAAGAGTGTAGTAATTTGGGAGAAATAATTTTTGGATTACTTGTTGAAAATGATTCCTTTAGGATTAGGGTTATTTATTTTGGAATATTCCAATGGATGGTTAAAAGATTAAAGGAATTGGGGTTTTATTCTTGAAAAGGATATCCCCTGAGATCGGGCCCTATTAAGGATTCTTTTGAATCCCAATTATGGTGGGAATCATAGTTAACCTTGTTCATTCAATTTATGTGAACCCTTTGTGATCATGACTAATATAAGATTCAACATGATCCATTCTTGTTTTTGGAAGCAAGAATATGTCAAAGGTTAGAAAATTGAACACACACTTTTCCACATTCACTAGTTGAAGAGGGTGCACCTATGACGACACTGTTGGAAATGGGCGAGGTGACTGGGGAAGAGGGTGAGGTAATGATCCCTCCCTCTATTCACCTTACATTGGAAAAGGTTTCAATGTAATATTAAGTTAAATTCATAAAAGTATAGAGGAGAAAGACTGAAACCCGAGACTTGACAAGATATGGTCATACACCAGGATGGATATCATAACATTGATCTCAGTTGGGGAGAGAGACATTCCATTTTCGTGAATGAAAATTCATGTGAAAACCATACATTCTCTACCAGAGACATGAGGTTCTGGGTCTTAGAGGCGAAAAGTGGATGATAGAACCCAAACTGTAATCCTATAAATAAAGAAAATCCCAACACTATTCATGGGAGAAAGGTCCATGTGGTTGTAGGTATACAAACACATTGACAATCAATGAATCTGAACCCCATTGTGAATAAAATGTGGAAAACCATTGACTGTGGATATATAAAACCAAATAAGAGACACATTGATGTGCCTTTCCAAAATTATGGATAATTTAGGAGGTTTTGATGGAATTTCCAACATAATCTTGTTATGAAAAGGGATAAAATTAAAAAAAAGGCCTTTCCATGATTTCATTTGATGATGGAATGATGGATTATAGACTAAAGATAATAGGTGAATAAATTTAGTGGACCCATGTAAGTATTGGAATAGAATTATGCATGTTAATGTATGATTGGGAAACATGATGTTCACTTATGTGACAAACAACTCGAATGTTAATACATTGGTGAGACCTGACACAGTCCCTCGTGATTATTCATGAGTATTTATTGAAGTGGGTTGCTCATGTCCTATGAGAAGAATAGGTGGCACATTAGTATTTTTGATTCAGGGAATTTGGTCACCTCAGGCATGCATGTGTTTTTGATTCTAAAAACTAAATGGATTATGTCTCAAATGCTCCATTAATTCATCCACTCTAGTTGCTAATGAAATAATTTCAATGTTTATGAAAAATGGAAATGTTTCTAGGGAGACTATAGTATAAATTAGTCTTTATAGAAATTCATCTATGAAAATGAAGGGCCCAAGGGTAAATTTATAGGAAAAATAGGACCTTCAACGATAGGAGATTATATGCGTATGTGGATTTCATTCCATAATTATGTAACTCAAGTACCTTGCATGCCAATGTAGTTTTGACTAAACTGGGGAGACACTTTGAGGACGTATCCAACATAATTACTTCAATCAGCTCCAGCATGGTGGCAAAGGAGTTTTTCCGCACAGGTACCTTGGGCACCACATTAGGTACCTAGCTAAGATAATTTTTCCATTCCATGGTCGTTGTTCCCCCACATCCCTTCTTAGAATCATGGATGGGTTGTGGTCATAGCCCTTCAGGCTACAGCCTCTACTACCATCACTGACCGTAATGAAAAATTCACAGCCGCACTATGAAATTTTCAATCCATGCAGAGAATTTTTTAGGAATGTGAATCAAAGACATATCATGGTGTCTATTATAATATATATTTATTTATCAATTGATATTTTTTTGTTAAATTATGGTATTAATATTATTGAGGATTATTTTAAATAATTATCAAGAAATAATAGAATGAAATTATCATAGTAAAATTGAAAATTGTTAATTTATTTCAATTCATTATTTTTATATTTTTTACAAAATATTAAAAGAATCTCTCACTAAATAATGAGAGGATATTTTTTGAAAATTAAATTATCATGTGAAAAAATTGAAAATTGATGTTGTGTAAGGAATTATTATTATAACATAATTATTCAGTTTTAATAAATCATAATTTCAAATACATTATTTCTTTAATGATAATTTAAAAATATAATTTAAAAATTATTAAAAAATTATTAATTATCATTGTCTGATATAAATTATATTATAAATTTAAAATTATCTGGGAAGGATAATTATCAATTCATGTGATAATATAAATGAAAATTCAAAAATTATATTTGAGAGATAAATCATCATCACAACTAATAGTTTTTTATTTCTCTAATAAATTAGTTTCAATAGTTTTATAAAACCCTTGATATTCCTTCACCATAAACATGCTGAAAACTGGAGACCATGACATGTCACCTTTTATCATAATAAAATACTGAATAGATCATCCCCACTATTGCATTAGGAATTTATAAACAACATTAGGCTAACATTTACACTTTTTTCCTCGATGGTTATAAATTTTTTTCATTTTCATTTATTGTTCATGATTTTTGATCCCATGTGTTTGTGTAACCAATAAAAACTATTCTGACTCCATGAGTTATATGAGTGTCAATTTTATCATTGTTTGATTATGATCACATGTTATTGTGAAATTGACTATATACTCATGCTGATATAATATTCCTCCTTGTGTGCTAACCTTATATATGCACTATTATTACTTATTGGTTGATTATTATATTTGAGACTGGTGGAATAGCATGAAATATTTATTCCCTAGTGGGGAAGAACACATGATTGAAACCATAAAAACGAGGGACCTAATAAAAAAGGTAGAGGTATGAAGACGCCATGGAGTCATTTTAAGGGCGTTCTCAAAGATGGTAGGATAAAAATTTATAATAACCATTAGATATACTAGTCCATGTGAGTAGTAGTTATTCTTGTATAGTGGATCCATGTAACATTGTACACTTAAGGGATATCAGACTACGAATATCACCTCCACGACACTGTGAGGATGTTTTATATGTGTTGTTTTGTTTATTATGACTAACTATGATGAATTAAAAATAAGATGATGTATCTATGGATTAGGGGTGTGGAATCATGATTAGAGAACTACTGCTCAGTTTTAGATTGTATGTTTATGTTCAACCACTATTAAATATTATTTTTATTCCATAAAATTGTATACTTGATCAAATATGGACAAGGATGAATTAGTGGTGTCCTAATAAGTTGTGAACTCATGCCCAAATTATGAATTTAAATGCATATTTATATTTAATGAAAGAACCTATGAAGGGAAAGGGCCCTATAGTGGATGACTAAAAAAGTAGAGCATAAGGATATGGCGGACTAGGGTAGATAGTATTGGATATTTAATTCATTTATTTATCATATGTTTCAGTCATTATGGATATGATTTTTATATTGTGAGATTATTTTATTTCCATGAAATGTATTTTATTTAAATTTATATAAATTTAAATTATTATTTATTATATTTTATTTGTTTATTTTTAATCATATGACGTGTTACTGAGGGTATAGTCCCCCCGAACACAGACGTAGTCCATCGTTTCTTGTCATCATCTTTTTACATACATGGAGGTGTACATGAAGATATGTAGAATTCCTAATTGATCTCGATGGTTCATATTGGGATTACATAAAAAAAATTTATGGTAATATATTTTTAAATTTATTTCATTTCACCCTTATATAAATTGAAAACAACCATTATTTAGATGTAATACCTAACATCTGAATGAATTGTGTAATTTTTTTTCTATATGTGACATTAATGGATTATTATAAATATATATATAATGATGATATATGATATTTATATAATTATTAAAAATTTGGAGAATATAGATCAATTATCAAAATATAATATCTTTAGATACCAAACTAGAACATATATGAAAAATGATGTAGTTGATACAAAAATGTTATTTTAACATATAATTATTAATAAAAGACTAATAAAAGTATACAAATAAATCATATATTGTATTAAAAATATTATTATTGTTAATTAATTTATTTATTATACCACTATATTTATTATATAAAAAATATGAATGTTTACGATGGATGACTATTTTATGAGGAATATATACCACCCTGTTGAAATTTTATATGGTATATATATATTCTCATCATATTTTATGTAACATATAATATTTTATCCTTCATTGATCATAATATTAAGAAGATACCAATATGGTAAATGTTATATGTAGCAATATTATTGCTAATGAGGATAGTTTATGATTCGGTTTACAATTATGAAATATAATATCTTATCTATAAATAAAATCATGCAATTTAATTTCATATTGTTTTTTCATTAAAATATAGTTTATAATTTCATTATAATTTATTCATGTAATCAAGAGTTAAAAAGAATTTATTTTAGAAAATTTGACATTATTTATAAAATTAAATGGAAATTTTTTTTTTCATATAAATATTTTTTAAAAATCTATTTTTTTATAAGTAATTTATACTATGAAATTATTTTTTTATTATTTTATATCCCTTTTTTACATTTCACCCAAAAAAATAACAGAATAACCTTTCCATATTCATAATGGGGATGTTTTTTATTTTACCAAAAATTGAAAAATTTTACTTGTTTTTAAACATGGATGAAATGAATTGATTTTTCTACCATCAGGATATCTATAATAGTTATATATTCATTTAAATTAATAAATATTTGTTTTTAAATAAATTTTATCTGAATTGTTTTGGTAATTTTTTGTTTTTTATATGAATATTAATAATGAAAATTCAATTTTCCTAAATATCTAATTTATGTGATCCTTTAAAATCATGTTCCTACTACGATGTCATCCATTAATTAAACTTACATGTTATTTATGGTTGTAATACAAGAATATAATTATAATTGTTTCTCATAATGGTTTATTTTTATGAGGGAAAAAATTATTATGAAACATGTTTCTCTTAAATGGGTTATACCATGATGAAATTAATTTAAAATGACATTCTTTTCCAAGGGTTATTATACAGTGAAATGTCTAAATGATTATGATCCCTATTAAATTATCACATATTATATATGATGAAATATTAATGATGCCCATTTTCTCATGGTTTCTAATGTGATGAATTTTTTATGATCATTTTGAACAAGTATGTTTGATTCCAGTTACATGTTATATGATACTTATATCTCCGTCTAGTACATTGGTTAAATATTGATATCTCATGATATAAATTAGACAAGAATGGTGAGTTAACTAGGAAATTTATGGGAATTTTCCCACTATGATTTTATGGAGTGAAACATGAATATTATAATGCTTTAGGGAGTGAACCCATTCAAAGATGATATTTTTGTTAATCAATATTGACTACTAAGAAAATTTAAATTATGAATCATATTTTTAATCTATGATATGTAGGGTATATTTTTAAAATATCATTCTCATATTTTCATACCATTTCCCCATGATATGTTGATATATGCCTTTTTTACACAAAGTGATATTCAAAGATCAGCCATTCTAAAACATCAATTGCAAATGTTATTATGAATTTTATTATTTATGATATGTCTATAATGAGTATTATTTAGAAATAACATAGTTGGATATAACATATCTCACTTTTAAGTCATTTTTACATACCTATGTCTTCAAAAGACATTGGTGTATGTGATTTTGGCATAAAACATTGTGTTATGTACTGGATATTAATATAATATCTTTAAATTATATATATATGATAATTTTGAGTCACTATTAAATAATATAAATGTATATATGAAATGATTATCATGAAAACCAAATGGAATATTTAAAAAATATTGTAGTCATGTTAGCATTCTATGTTTGGGGAAAGGGTTTTTTTATCATGTTACATTATTTTATTGTAATTTATATCATATAAGGGTGTTTTAGTTTCCTTTGATTGTAAAACATAGTCTTCACAAGACTTGTATTATGATTTATTAACATGTATTAATATATCATCTCTCATTATTATGTAACATATAATTTTTATGATCTGACCCATTATGACTCTTTATAATTTTTTCATTTATTTAAATTTTGATCTCACTCATTTCTTCCCACATACCCATGTATTTATATATAATATTTTGAGTAGAATGAATATGAATTTGATTAAATGATGTGACATTAAATATTCAATACCATCTATGATATTTAAACAATATTTTCAATAATTTATGATATATATTTTTTTTAGTAAAAGTATTAGTAAATTTCAATGAATGCTAAAAAATGATTCATTTTATATTAAAAAAATTTATTTTTTAATTTGAAAATTTCACATTAGAGGTTATACATCATAGTTAGTGAGATTCTGAACATGTTTTGTAAAAGTTAAGGCTTAATTGACTAGTATATAATTACTAATAACATATGTTGCATCTTAAATTATTCTCCTGATCTTTAGGCTAGTCAATATAATTGTCTATCCTACCTGACTTTGGTATCCCTCACTTCCAGAACTTGTAGGAGCTTTATATAAATGTTGGATATTACTAAGGATTTGGTAAAGGTCAATATTAACTATAAGAATCCATAGTGTACTATTATAGAAATCATTGGATTCCAGATGGTACACTAGATTAGCATATGGTTTCCATGATATCTTCACATAAGTGTAAAGGATAATGGTGTATTTCAACGATAGTATAATTCATTGAATTTTACACACCATAAATACATCACATATAGTAATTCTCTTTGACTTATCGGCTAAATCCTTTTATGAGGTACTGATTCCCTTTTACATCAAATTGTAATTATTATTCATTAAAAATAGAAAACCATTATAAAAAACATTCAACAATATTATTTCCAATACCTCATTGAAATTTTTCTTCATACGTCATCAAAAAATTAATCATTTTAGTAAATTTATTCCTCATTAGATGATATAAATTACATAAAGATAAAATGACTCTATAAGAATACTATATTTTGGAAATTTGTGAATCTTCTAATTAATTCGATTGATCCACTCCACTATTTTTGTGGGTATGTGTCTCTACCACTTCCACAAATCATATTACAATGTCCACGAATCATTTGGAATCTACAAATGTAATCACATTATGTCTTATTATTCTCATAGATTCATTTCAATATCTCTTAAAAGCATCATTAATTGGGATCATATTATACTATAAACTCATAAAATTTCACATAAATTAATTATTCAATACATTGAACTAGAAAAAAATATTATTTCAATTTCATATTTATCAATTTGGTATCCATATTCATAGGTTCATGGTTAATAAAAATTTCCCGCTACATTCAACATGTCTGATAGAGTAATGATGATGTTGATTCTAGGATTTCACTGTAATATTATATATAATGATTTATTTGTTGATTAACAATGATTATAAGATATCAATAATATACTACAATTATGGGTGATATTATTGCAAATAAATGATAAAAATCGACTACCTAATTCAATATTTTGATTCTTCAAAATGGAAAATGAATGTAGAGAGGTGATATATTTCCATCTTGGATTTTTAAAATTATAAATATACACATGTGTTTACAAAAAAAATTATTTAAATATAAATTGACATGTTATATAACAAAAATGTAAAAAATACACTGAAATAAGTCCCCTGATATCTAATAAAATTTGACATGAGATGGATCATGTCAATTACAACGAATTCCATTTTCATTCCAATTGAAATGAAGGGACAAAATTGTGTTGTGTATTTTTATGGATCAAAATTGTGACAACAAACAATTGGAGTCATCCCCATAATCATACACCTTGAAAATTTCTATATGTTTTTCTATCCATGAATTTCTATAAGAAATAATATAACCGAAATTTTGTTCTTTCTGATCCTCCATAAGCGATACAAGAACATTATTATAGCTCCTTATCAAATTAGTAATAAATGTTTACAATAAATTTTCAACCTAATAATTATTATCTTTTTCAAGGTTTAACGTCATTTAAGTATGATCTCTCTTAAACGTAAAATTTATCCAGTATCTAAATGAAGTTAATGAAATTATTCTCATTAAGAAGTGAAGATTTTCCAAGAATTTTTTACACTATATTATGTATTATTTATGCATTTAACCCTAAATTAAATATCTATAATGATTCTTGATAAAAAATCATTTCAATATATTTTTTATTAATTCCCTGAATGGAAAATATCTTATCATTTAAAACATTTCAACCATTTCAAAAATTCTATCTTCTATAAAAATGGTAAAATTAATTGATGGTGTGTTTATATTCTATTCGAATTCATGAAAATGTGGAATTGCATCAAAAAAATATTTAAATAGGTGTGGTTGATTTTTTGATCATCTTGGATTTTATACAACTAGTTAATTTCTACAAAAAATCCCATGTTATGTAGATCCCTCCTCCTCATATAATATGAATCCATATATTCCATCATAATTCATATCTACATCATAAAAATTATCTTATTTCATATTTCGATCATCACTTAGGTTTTCATCCACATGAGTCGTTATAATCTTATAATATTGGGATGAATCCTATTTCAAGACACTTTTATGCTTATATAATCATAAAATTATACATTAATATTGGAAAGTAGAATAAAAACATATAACTCTAACAATTAATTATATAAACATTAGGAAATAAGGTTAATACTTAGAACTAATCATCATCAATAGTCAATTGTAATAAATATCCCATAGAATATCCTATAGTAAAAAAATTGTAGCCAATTTATTGGATCTACTAATAAGGGCCTAGATATATACACCTATGAATTCAATCATAATGTTCTAATTGTGGTACACTACAAAAATTTAGTATCTTTTTTTTGTTTCTAATATACAAATGATTTTAATTATTTTGAATAATCATCAGGTAGAAATAGAAATATGAGAACATGATTGAATAGATGATAAATAATTTTTTTATCAAGATTACAATAGTTTAATCATATTGATAATGGGTTATAGTCATGTAGCATTGAACACACAATATGTACATTATCAATATTTGATAATGTATTATGATATACTCAAAAATGACACTAATGTTTCATATTATATATATTAATCTTCATAATGGAATTTTTAGTATGTTTTAAATATAATTCTAATTATTCAAATAATATCCCTTAGGATTGTCAAACACATTTTCCAGTAACGCTTGTTGTCATGCCCCAGGTTATTCTTTATTCAAATTTAAATATTCTCGTTGTGGAGTTATTATCTATATGTACATTTTTTATGTATAAAAATATTATAATGGTATCTAAAAAATGAAATCAATTTGATTATAATCACAAAATAATCACATTACTAAAATTTTAAAATTCTCTCTAATCTCCTCGAAGATGGAAACAACATTTCATAGTCTTGATTTTAATCTTTGTAATGGTACATTCAATAGTTTATAAAGGGACTTAGAATAAATTTATATCTATACCTCAAGGGTTTCGAACATAGTGTGTATGAAATATAATTTTATTAAACATATTTATTACTGATTGAAGATATAATATGCCCTTTTAGATGTTAATACTGGTAGTTACATTTTCCCCAGATCCATAACCACTTGGATTATAGAGATAAATTTTTTTTTGATGTGATAAACACAAAATCATTACATTATCTAAATGATCTAATGTTTTCATATAAAATCAAATATGAAACTAATGATTATTAATTAAAATTTTAAACCTAGAAATGGTAATTTCAATAGTTTATAATGGGAATTTTAATCATCTATTCACTATCAAAAAAGACTTTAATATTAGGTATGTAGTAATATATGACTCATATAAATTAAAAGATTGATTAATTATAAATATAGTTAAGAATCATTAACATGTATTCATCCCTATTTGACAATAATATAATTATATTTTAATATGATGTTAATTGTTACATAATTATTAGTTAATCATTCGACCATACTTTATGAAATATTAATTTTCCATTTATTAATAATTTAATAATTAGTAGTTCTGGTGGGTTTGATTTATAGTTAAATATTAATTGATAACTTTTAATTCATAATTATTTTTTTATTTAACCCCTTGATGAGAATTCCTTATTCCTATGTAAATAAATCCTTAATAATTAGTTAATGGTTTGTTAATCTTTTTCAAAATTTCATAACCATAAGTAAATTAGTATTTTATTTGTATTTTGTATGTAGTTAACTAATAGGAATACATAAAGTCATTATTATTTAATAATTAATTTATCATTGTTAATTTATATGTTAATCCTTACTTAATAATTTAATAATAACTCTAAAATATTTAATTATTAATTTTTTAATCATTAGTGAATCATTCATTGATCATTAATTAATAATATTTTAATTATTAGAAATTCATTACACAATAAAATTTTAATCATTAGTCCATACATCTTTATTAAACATTAATCATTAATAACTTATTCATCATTACATAATTAATAGTTATTATTTATTATCATTAAATAAATATAATATTATATTAATATTTAATCCTTATTTAAGTTGTTAGTTTATATTGTTATAATAGTAAATCCTTTATTAATTATTTGTTAATAATTAATTCTTCAATAATTAATCATATGTTAATCATTCCATATTCATTGATTAATCCATCATCATTCATTCTTTACTCATTATTTTTTCCTTTTTTAATAATTCATCCATCTTTATTTAATCATAATGTAGTCATTATTCATGAAATAGTTGATCATAAATTAATTATACATTTATCATTCATTAATAAACCTATAATAATTACATAATTAATAAATATTATAATGTTATATTATAGTATATAACATGTCAATTAATAATTATTCATTATGTAATTACTGGTTAATAATTTTTTAATGGTCTGTTAATCATTTATCAATCATTCATCAATTATCATCTATTCATTATATAAACGCCAGTTTTTACATAGTTAATTATTACATACTGATTATTAAATCAATGATTAATAATTACTTAATTAATAGTTATTATGTTATTACATTATAGTTACATACTGGTTAACTAATATTTCATTGTTATTTGATTATTATTTAATCAAATATTAATCAATATTTAATATTTATTTGATAATAAGTTGGTTCTATGTTAATTATTGGTTATTCATTATCTAATCAATATTTTGTTATTATTTTAATCTCCAATAACTCATAAGATACTCAATACATAATCATTATTTTATAATTACTTAATAAATTCAATATTTATTTATAGTTATTTATTAGTCAATAATTTTTACAAATTATTTATTCATCATCAATTTAATATTATATACTAACTATGTCACAAATATTTATAAACTAATATGTCATATTAATAATCATCTTCAAATAATAATAAATATATATCTATGAATAATTATAAAATATTTTATAAAATATACACTTTTAAAGTAACAATTTACATACTAATATTAGATATTAATTAAAAATTGTATACAACTAACAAAAATAATCAGTATTATTAAATTTTTGAACTAACTAAAAATAAAAAATTAAGTAAATAAATATTTTTATAATATATAATATGAATAAATGACTCTATGAAAATTCCACCCTCCATTTTGGACCAAAAATGATATGCATATGATATAAAAAACTAATTTAATATTAGAGAGATAGAGATAGAAATTTAAATTTTGAGTGAGGTGGGATAATTTCATTGGGGATAAAGTAGAGGGTATTATTGTTTTTATATGGGGGTTGGGATATAGTTTTACCGCTATAGAAATCATTCTGTTATAATTTTGGTGTATTAAATTTTCACTTTAATGACTTTTTCATTGCATTCCATGAATTTGATCCTCATTAATCACACATAATTTTGGTATGTTCCTAAATTCCGTTTAATTTTTTCTAAAAGACATCAGAAATGCTAACAATAATCTATGTAATATTTATTAATCAAATTAACCTTTTATTATTGTAATATATAATTTTATCAAACATTTAATTTAAAAATTACTCTTTCATTGAATATAGTTAATGATATTTGTCCAACATTATTTTTTTAATGGAAGTGGTATGTTGAAACCATCATGTATCTCACTTCTTCATTAGATGTTTATTTTCAAAGGTGGTGAATAATATAATAAATCACTTTACATGTATACATTAATTTATAAACAATGTCGAAAAATAATAGTGTACAATTCAATGATTTGTGTTTGATATAATAAGGGGGGGTGTGACAATAAGATAGAAGACTAAAATTTTGAAATATTTGAAAAAAGGTTCTATATACCCTAAAACATAATTATTAATAAAGAATTTTTTCCCTCTATGATTAAAAAATTGGTAAATTCCATAAACATTTTTATATATATAACATATATTAATTGTCTAAAATTTATGTACAAAATGATTGATCGAGTCTAGATAAGATGAAAATGAATAACTGTTATGATTTATAATGTTTTCATGTTGTTTTTGTATCACTCATAAATGTATGGTTTGTCTCAAAAATCATGAATATCATGTTATATTTAAACAAGTGTTGTGATGTGAAGATGATTTTTACATCATAAATAGTAAAACAAGTTTTAGAATGTGTTTAAAGAACAAGTTTTATATTCTATTATGAAAAGTGTCACACCTGAATTTTTATAGTACAATAGTCTTGGAGTGGATAAGTTATGTTTGTAATTTGATGCATCTTGAGATAATTGAACTAAATTAATTAAATATTCTAATTATATACAAGGATTATTATATGTCACAAATATATGATGTCTTTAGATGATGTTGTATAGAATCAAAAAATGTTGAAGGAAGAAATTACATTGATTATGAATTTGAAATATAATTTAAATTGTGATACGTATCAATTAATCTATAAGATATATCATCACATGGACTTTTTAGAATTATTTATGTATATATTGTTAATAACTGGACTATGATGGATCTTTTATTAGATATGAGTGGACCAAAATATTTTATTGAAGGGAAAATAAGAAGGATACAAATGAGAACTCAATGGACGAAAACAACCCTTGGATTATATGGAACTAATTAAAATTTTATTCAATATATTTTATAAGGGATGACTTTATAGAAATAAGAATTAATATTGGTGTATCAGTGGTTCATGTATACATATTAATAATTTTTTTGAATATAAGGGTTCTATTAGTTTGTGATTTCATTAGTTCTAATAGATTATATAATGGATGTGAATACTAATTTTTAGTGGAAGATCATGTAAAAATTTATTATACCTATTTTAATTGATTACATGTGATCATGAGAAATATTTATTCATTCACTATATCAGGTGGAAATGTTATGTTTTAATTTAACTCCAATATTACTTGACTTCATTTATTCACCCCCTAAATTTCTGAATTCCCATTGATTATGAATATCCTTTTTATGTTTTGAAATATTAAAATCATATATAAATATATTATAATTAATCTTTTTTACAAAGTAATTTATGATAATTTTACACTATTATGCATCAAAATTTAATTTTATTAAATCATGAATTAGTTTTTTATTAAGTAATTCCACATAAAATCACATTAATAAATCATTTTCATACAAATGTTGAGATATAATTATATATTTCTCCAAGAAATTGTATAAATAGAATAAAAATATTAGTTCTTGAATTTAATAATGGTTATAATCTCTACATATAAGTTCAAAAAACTAGTAAAAATCATTATCTATTGAACATAAAAGTATAATATCTTCCAAATATAATATTACCACAATTTGGTTCTAAAAATAAATTATTAAAAAGACATATTGATGAAAAAAATTTGATGAACCTTTTGTATTTAAAGAACGTATTAGGCCTTGATTAATAATCTAAAGATCTGTTCTTCCCTTCATATAAGTTGTTTTTTAGGTTATAGAACATTATAATGACTGCTTTGGTTTAGAAGTAATAATTCTAATTAATATAGAATAAATATTAAATCACCCATTTTAGAAATAAATACATTACTTCCAAATAGAACACATTGATCATCCATAGTCTACTTTGAAAATAATAACCCATTCTCTTCGTTCCTTCAACCAATAGAATATTTTCTATCTATATCAATCGAAATGTTTTAAAATATCCATTTCAATGATGAAATAAATTATTCCATTTTACTTCACAATTTTATTTGATTTTGAATTTATAAATATATATATATATATAATGAAATTTATGCCTCATCTATATGGTACACACTCAATGGTATAATTTTTTATTTTTTTAACTATTCATCGAGACATGAATTTGTTTATCCATCGTAATAACTTCATTACAACAGTAATTCTAATTTCAAGAACAACATAATACATTTAATGTTTCTATTTCTTCTATATTAACCAAGATATTATTATTCAACTATAATATTCTTATTTCAATCATATCATTTTATATTAAATAAATATATAGAAATAAAATTTTGTGATTATTCAATAATCTCATCATTATAATGAAAATTAAATGTTGATTCATCATTATAAATAAGTAATTTTACATCATAGTTCATGGATAATTCACTCCAATTATAAAAAAAATAAGTTATATTGTAATAGTTTCATATATATATATAACATTTTAAAATTTATTTAGATATTGTTATTATATAATTAATATGATTTATTATTATGTTGTTATATTTTATGAATGTATTTAATTATTCTAAAGAAAATCAAATATATCAAAATTATTAATTTTTAAATAAAAATAAAATAATATCAGAATTTCCTTGTATATTGAAAAACTCAATAATATATTCGAATTATAATTTAAATTACCTCGTTGAAATATTATCTTGAAATTTCATAAAAAATTTATATTTTATTAGTTATTATTAATGGAATTTTTTATAAAAACATCTCTATTTTACATGGATGTTCGCACTGCATGCATTGATAAATTATTTCCCATTTCATTATGCACTTGTTCATATATTGTTTATTATAATTGTTTCCTATTTTATGACATCAAAAATATTACCCCTTTATAGTTGATGGTAAAGTCCCATAATTTTCCAAGTAATTTTTTTATTTAAATGTAAATTTTACGAGTCTGCGAAAATTGATAGCACGTAATTCTGAGGCCCGGTGTGCCCGAAATCAATTTATGATGATTTGTATGGTTATATTCAGTAAACATACGAGTGGGTTTTTATAACATTTGAACTAGTGAACAGAACTGAAATCTGAGGGCACAATTAAGCTCATAACACTGATATTCACATAAGGATTCTTTCACCTTGACGATAGTGGGTCGAGAATAAATGGTAGTGTTTGGGATTTTTATGGAAAATAATAAAATTATATGAACTAAAAATTATTTTATTATTGAGCCACCATGTTGATGTTGGAGATGGGGTCCTCTAGACTAAACCTTCTTGTCGGAGTTGACATGTGGGGAACACCCAACCACAATCTCCCATGAGAGGTTATGGTGGTGGGGACCACCCGAAACTACCCTTCCGTGAGAGGTCATGATGCGGGGACCACCCGAGACAAAACCCCCCTAATAATAGTGGGATAGGAAAACCTCTCAACTCCTCTCATTAATGAGGGAGAGTCTCTCCACCCCCTCTTTTAATGGTGTCATCACTTCCTCTCTTTTAATTGTGCCAACCTCATAAATTAATTAAGTGTTTCCAAATTATTTAATTCACCCACTATGAATTTTTATACCAACGACTTAATTGATTTTATAATCTATTAATCTTGGAAACCTTTTCTTTTGTTGGCAAAGGATGAAATATATTTTTTGGGAAAAGTTCCCACCAACGAAGAATAAAGAAAAAGTACTTCTGAAGAAGAACGCCATCAATGAGCATTTTCGACATCATCCTTGGAAGAACAATATAAAAGAAACTGATGTGGGACATCTTTGAAGACCGACCCTCCCTCCTCATAATTGTCAACAAACAGATGCACGAGCTCAGTATTGGATGTGTGCAGTGGACACGACGAATGACATCAACTTCATCTTCATCCATGTGACTCCGTTAATTATCAATGAACAAAGTAAGGGGTTAAATTTAATTTCTGTATGATATTATTCCCTTGTTAAATTTCTTCCAAAACAAAGAACACGTACCAAATTATTATCATGTTGACCCGCCAATTTTTTTCGTACGATTTGGGAATATTTTGATTGATGAGGGATTATAGAGATTTGATTTTTTTAAAGATATCTTCCATGCATGTTCTTTGCTTCATTCTAGTGATAAAATTGCTATCACCCAAAATGTGGAATGGCGTAGACGAAACCAGTGTGGTTTGACCCCTCCACTGATCTTCTTTGTGATGTTCATTGCCATTGCGAAGAGGAGAAAAAAGCAACCTATGTCGCCCCTGCAACGCTACGACACCCCGGGCCACACTGCAATGCCCTTCGGCTACAGAGTTTCCCCAGCTGCAGTGCACCCGATTGCGCCACCCACCTACCGAACAGTTCATCTCGTTCTGAGCTGGCCTCCGCACACTCCACGCGGCCCATGGCTTCACTTTCAACACAGCCCACGCGCTCAGCGTGCCCCGTGGAACCACCATTCGTGAACCTTGTGCGGCCCGATGACCTCTGCGCGCCCCGTGCCACTTATGGCCGAACCGACATGTCGACCTCCTTGCGCCCCGTGCCTCTGTCAGTCGTATCGGACGGCCGGCCTCCGCGAGACCTTTGTGCGCCATGGCTCCGTCGTCCGCTTGCGTAGCTGCGCCCCTTCCGAGCCAGACTCCCGACCTCAGTTGTGCCATCCCGGCCCTAGGCTTAGTCACCTTGAGTGGTCCATGTGGATCCCTTTGGGTTGAACCTCAGTCTCACCAAACCATGGCCAGGTCGCACCCTCATGGCTGGTCCGCACTCTCGTGGCCCTCCGTGACCCCTCGCGGCCTGCGGGGCTGGGCCCAGCGGGTCGGGCCGAACCTAATAGGCTCACTCGATTAACATGTTGGGCCAAACCCAACAGGACAGGCTGGTGCGACCTAGACCGGGTCAGTTGAGACATGGTCAGGCCTGAGCGGTCCATCTAAGTCGAACCAGAACCAGGCCCACTACGCCCCTTTACATTATTTTGGCCATATCTTTTGCACCAGGAATCTGTTGACAAACCTTCAGTGGCCATGCTTACTGTGGAGCATGACGGTAACATTGAGTATTCCCCACAAGAGTTTTGGGTATCGTTGAGAAATGGTCAGGTTGGATCACACATGAATCCATCCGGGACCCTGGGACTAAAATCATAATAACTCACATAACAAATGTCCAATTGACACGTCGTCTATTGAATTGAGACCTCTATGACATGGCATATCTTTGAGATACATCTACGTGAGACTTCGTGATAGTTGGTGTATCTACGAGTAGCACGTGGTGCAGATCCTTTCAAAGATGAGCAGACAGAGTGCAGAGACCTAGTAGTTGGATGAGACTTGATGAATACTGACTGATTGACTCGGAGTGACTCAAATAGTCCAGTGGGGAACACTTGGTTGTGGCGGAAGACCGACGGTAGAGGAGTTCCTAGATGTGTAAGAAGTCCCACGGTACTCGACAGGAGGAGTACCTCTGTGAGCTATTAGGTTTAGCTCCTGGTTGTGGTGGCAGACCCATGGTGGGGAGCACCTTGGTTATGCAGCAGACCCACGGTACTTGACAGGAAGAGTACCTCAGCACTCCAAGGTTAGTGGGAAGCACCTTGGTGTCACTGCAGACCCACTACACTCGACATAGGAGGATTTATCCAGCATCTGTGGTTTCGATAATGTGAATAAAAATCCTGATTGAGCTGGGTCAGAATCTTTTGTCTTTTCTTCATGATTGAGATTATTTAAATGATAAATTATGTATATGTATGGGAATATATCTATGTAGGGTTATCATTTGATTTCATACTTTATAGTTTATCCTTATTGGATTTTGTGAGTCCTTGAGGGTCTCAGAGTCCCTACTGGGTATCATTATAGTCACCCCTGCACTGGCTATGCTCGTGCCTCGTTGTGTTGGATGCAAATGACAGAAAACAGTGACTGAGGATAAGTGTACTAGTACAAGACGGTACCCGGAGGTGGACTATACGGTGTGTCGCTACACGGAGGAAACAGACAGACATGGAGTTTTGAGGAGTCGATCTATACCTAACCATCAAGTAGGAACCACAGAGGACGACCCTGTGGCTATTTTTCCTATTTCCACAATTGTACTTATACTTTCAGTTTCTTGTACTCTCTAGTTGGGCTTGTATTCTAGCCCCTTTTTACTTACTATACTCACATGTTTGTTATTCAGTTTACTCTTGATCATATCCGTTTTGTGTGTTTATTGGTTATAAAGGCAATGCCTTCTTTGTTTTATGGAATTATGCCTTTGATACTAGTTTCCAGCCCCTGGTCAATGGAAGGCATGCTTGGGGTAGTCACAACACAGGCCCGAGGTGACGTGTCGTGACAAATTCGTATTAGAGGAGTCAGTTATACCACATAACCTTGAACTCAGATATTTTCTATGAAGAAATAGTGTTAAGGGTACTGATTGTGTTTTTTAGTTTAGGGATTCCAATGTTGGTGTGACGTATGACATATCCATACACCATGACCCTATATTCTGATTTTCGACTCAGTACACAAAAAAACAGAAGGTGTGTGTGTTTTCAAAAGTTTTCTTTATGTCAGATCAACTAGATCAGCTCATAATGTATTACCTTTTGACCATTTCATGTCTGTTTCGTTCATGATGGCTCCACCTAGACGACCAACTAGAGTAACTAGAGTTGTATGCACAGATATCCCATCGAGTGATGCAGCCTTGGTGCATGGCCCTTTTCCAGTGGTGGCACCAGTAGTACCACTCCTCGTTGGGGAACTGATGCCACCAGCCCTAGCCACAGATAATGAACACCTCTTAAGAATGTTGCATGAGTTCCAGTGCCAGAGGACACCTAGTTTCATCGGAGATATGGACCCACATGAAGCTGAGGATTGGATGGTGGGTGAGGTTAGAGTTTTCCGACTGGTAGGGACACAAGCAGACCTCATAGTGATTCCCGTTTCCAACCATCTACAGGAAGCAGAGGTCTGATGTTGGAGATTGATTCTCCAATATCATGACAAGGTAGAACTTCTCTAGGATGAATTTGAGATCCTATTTCGGGTAAACATTGTCCCAGTGACTCTTCACACAGTGCGCATACAAGAGCCACTTCACCTACAACAGGGAATAATTATTGTAGGTTAATACTTCGCAAGGTTCATAGACCTCTCACACTACTCAACTTATATAGTTTGAGACCCATTCTTCTGTGTCCTTACTATCGAGCATGGACTTATGTAGGAGATCAGGGCTTCAGTGATCTCACTCAGCATTCTAACGTAGGCGGGGGTGTTAGAGAGAGCCCTCATAGTGGAGAGTTTCCTTTCTGAGCAATCTCCAGCTACGAGATCCACCACCAGTCAACACACAGTGGAGTCTTATGTCGTTGGCATCATAAAAACGTCACAGAGGTATGATAGGACCAGAACTATAGGTGGATGACTGCATGACATAGGATCGGTTGTGCGGGGCATCAGAGATAGAGCCAAACACGCCAAGGGTGTGCAGTGTTATGATTGCAGAAGGCATATTCACGTGACTTTTGACTATCTAAATCTTCATTTTAATGATCAGAAGATGGTCTATGGACCTCCCATGTAGAGATATAAATTTTATCGAGGCGGTCCGCAGTGAGCACGTGTACGTGGAAGAGGTGATGGTCGTGCAACCAGCAGTGGGCAACGATTCGAGGTATTACCTCCATGACACCAAGAGTTTCACCTTGACCATAGAGATAAGGTGTAATGGGAAGAGCTCAGCTCCAGGTAGTTGAGGCATACAATCATGGCACTTCGGAAATTATTTTAGTTAAGATATGCGTCTAATACACCATATTTGTGGTACTTATAGATACATGATCCAGTCATTCTTTCATTTGCACTAATCTCATTTAGAGATCAGATATTAGACAGAGCCATTGGATCTAACCATATGGTTGGGGACTCCAACGGGAGGGGATTTGACGATTACCCAATGGTGCCGAAAATGTGAGCTTACTTCAGGAGGCGAGGGCTTCGGCTAGGATCTCCGAGTAGCAGCGTTGATTCCTTATGATGTCATCTTGGTTATGGACTAGTTATCTACAATATATTCTAAGAGAGACTGTATTAGGTGAAAAGTGATTTATGTCCCCATGAATGGGACTAGGTTTACATTCACAATTGAGAAGGGAGCCTTTGTAGTGTAGGATGGACTTTCCTGGAAGAGAGTGCATCTGATCCCTCGTCAGTTAGCATCCCTTAACCTCAGAGTAGTTTATGTGGATAGTTCGAGCAATCCTGCAGTGCTGGACAAGTACAAAGATGTTTTTCAAATGATGTCCAAGGTGTACCTCCTTGTAGAGAGGTGGAATTTTACATTTATTTTTACCCTGGGATGACATGAATATCTACACCAGCGTATTGGATGGCTCTCACGGAGTTTCACGAGCTGTGGGTATAGCCAGAGGACTAACATGGGAAAAGATTCATCTGGCCCTGTGTTTCTCCATTGACATCCCCAATTCTATTCTCCAAGAAGGAGAATGGGAAATTGAGGCTTTTTGTTGAATATCGATGCATGAACCTAGTGACAGTGAAGAACAAGTACCCACTCATGAGTACTGAAGGAATCTTTGATTAGTTGAATCGAGCATTATGGTTCTCGAAGGTAGACCTCAGATTAGGCTATCACCATCTCAGATTTCGAGACGAGGATGTGCAGAAGACAAACTTCAGATGTCGATATGACAACTACGTGTTCAGGGTTATATCTTTCGGCATAACCAATGCGCCAGCAATGTTCATGGGACTCATAAACAAGAATTTTAATCCATACATCAGTCACTTTTTCATAGTCTTCATCGACGAAATTCTGATATACTTGATTATTTATAAGGACCATGCCTACCATTTTTGGGTAGTACTGGACAAACATCAAGAGCACCATCTTTATGGTAAGCTCTTGATGTGCAAGTTTTGGATCCAAGAGGTTTACTTTCTAGGACATGTAATCTTGTATGATATAGTTGTAGTGGATCCAGTGAACATTGAGGTCGTACATTATTGGGATCCACCCATGAGTGTGATGGAAGTACATAGTTTTCTAGGTTTGGTCGGATACTAACAATGATTTGTGCCCTATTTCTCCGGAGTTGCAGAACCCCTATAATCCTTGAAAAATATTGATCAATGATTTCTATGGTCAGAGAGATGCTAGCTAATATTTCATGAAAAAAGTAAGAGGCTGACTAGTGCCCCCATATTGAGGATTCTAGAGGAAGGCATTTGGTACGTAGTCTACAACGACGCATCAAGGACCAGACTCGGATGTGGCCTGAAGCAAGAGAGAGTAGTGATCGCTTATGGTTCATGATAGCTAAGACAAAATGAGCAGAACAATGCCACCCATGACCTGGAGTTTGTAGTAGTTGTATTCTCCTTAATGATGCTGAGACACTATCTGATGGTTGAGCGTTTTACCATGTACATTGATCAAAAGAGTATCAAGTATATCTTCTCTCAGAAGGACCTAAACCTGAGACTACGACATTGGCTTCAATTCCTCCATGATAATTACTTAGAAATAGTCTTAACTTTTATAAAAGGGAATGATGTTGTAGATGCACTCAACAGAAGATATGGTATACCTATTCTAGGCAAGGCGACAGAGCAGCTGGGTTCTTTTCAGATATTTCTTGTGGATTGAAAGGAACAACCTTGTTTCAGTCTCTTATAGTAACTCCCCAACACCTTCAGCAGGTCAGGTAGGCATTGCATAGGGACAATAACTGTGAGACATGACATTCTCAAAAATCCACAAGAAAGGCACATGATGGGTTTATTGATGGTGGGGAGCACATCATCCTTTTTTGAGAACATACCATGGTACCAGTGTCGCTTTAGGAGGATGAGTTGTGGGATTTCCACACATCCCCTCAAGTAGTAAATCCAAGAGTGGGGAAGATGTACCATGATGTTTGATGACAGCACTGGTGGCTGGGAATAAAGGAAGAAGCTACAGAGTTTGTATCCTAATGCCTCACTTGTTAGCAAGTGAAAGATGAACATAAGGTACCAGCAGGCTTGGTGCAGTCTTTAGAGGTCCCAGAGTAGAACTGGGATGTGATATCCATAGACTGTATTCTAGGACATCAACGTATAGCCATGAGTCATGACTCGATTTGGATGATTGTTGACCGACTCATCAAGTCGGCCCACTTCATACTGATCAGAGAGTAGGGTTCAGTAAAGAGCCTAGGACGCCTCTACGTGCATGATATTGTGTGGCTACATGGATTAATTTCGACAATTGTCTCTGATCGTGACACACACTTTACTTCATTGACATAGAATGGGTAACAGGAAGCATTCAATACATAGCTTCGTTTGATAACTGTCTTCCATCCTCAGATGGATGGTCTGACTGAGAAACCATTCAAG
This sequence comes from Viscum album, assembly GCA_963277665.1. NCBI lineage: Eukaryota > Viridiplantae > Streptophyta > Magnoliopsida > Santalales > Viscaceae > Viscum > Viscum album. The sequence continues at coordinate 9,684,678 of OY728129.1, forward strand.
CCCTTGAGTACATGCAATGTGCTTATGTCCTTGACTTCGGTAGTAGCTAGAAGGACCACTTACCTTTTGTGGAGATTGAATACAACAACAGCTATCACTTCACCATAGGGTGGAACCTTTTGAGGCATTGTACGGGTGACCTTTCAGATCACCTTTATGCTTGACTGACCCAAGGGAGTTAGCACTGGTGGTACCAGAGATGATACGGGCTACCGCAGAGAAGGTTCAGACCATCCAGTAGTGGATAAAGACTATATAGAGAAGGAAATAATCATATGCCGACAAGAGATAGAGACCTCTTGTGTTCGAGGATGGCGACCACATCATCTAACGGGTATCACCCTGACCAGGTCTACCGAGATTTGGCCAATTCAGAAAGTTATCTCTGAGATTAATCGGACCCTTTCATCTCCTAAGCAGAGATGGCGAGGTGGCATACAACTTATCTCTTCCAACTCAGTTGCACCGTGTGCAATACCAATTCCACGTATCCCAGCTATGGAGATATTTTCACGCCCCTAAACCCATCATCAACCATGGAGAGATGGTCCTAGAAGATGGGGTGAATTTTACGGAGGTTTCAGTAGTGATTGAGGATTGAAAAGATATGGTCTTTCATGTATGGTCAATACCTCTGGTGCACGTTCATTGGAAGCATGTGAACCTCTAAGAGAGAACATGAGAACGAGTGGATCATATGCATGCTCAGTACCCCCACTTGTTCCCTTAGTATGAGTTATGGATTATGGGGACTTAGAGCACAAACGTGGGGAGAATGTAAAAACTCATAATATTCCATGTAATTTTTTTGAATTAAATGTGAATATTAAAAGTCAGTGAAAATTGATGGCACTTGACTCTGATTCCCGGTGTGCTTGAAATAGATTTTTTAAGTTTTATTCTCGTACGTTCAGTAAACGTATGAGTGGGTTTTTACGCCCTTTGATCCGGTGCTCGAAACTGAAAATTGAGGGCATTGTTGAACATGCCTTTCCGATATTCACTTAAGGAGACTTTCACTCGACGGTAGTAGGTCATCAATAAAAGATTGTTTTTGGTTTTTTCATGGAAACTAATAAAATAACATGAACTACACGTTATTTTATTTTTGAGCCACCATGTGGATGTTTGAGGTGGGTTCCTCTAGAACTAATACTCCTTGTGGGAGTTGAAGTGTGGGGACCACCCTATCATAACCTCCCATGAGAAGTTATGGTGGTGAGGCCCACCCGATCCTAACCTTCCATGAGAGGTTATGATGTGGGGTTAAACCATGATTAAACCCCTCTAATAATGGTGGGAGAGGAAAAACTATCAACTCCCCTGATTAATCGGGGAGAGTCTCTCCACCCCCTCATTTAATGGTGTCAACACTTCCTCCCTTTTAATTGTGCCAACCTTATTAATTAACTAAGTGAATCCAAATTAATTAATTCGCCCATTTTGAATTCTTATTTAAATGATTTAATATATTTATAATATATTATTCTTGTCTACCTTTTCATTTGATGGTAAAAAGGGAAGGAGATTTTGAAAGAAAAGATACTTCCAATGAAGAACGAAGGACACAGTTTTCCAATGATGAATGCTAGAAAGGTGTTTTTTTCAAATTCATCCTAGGAAGCACCTTGCAGAAGAAACGAATGTGGGACATCTTTGACGACCGACCCTCCCTCCTCATCGTCGTCAATGAACTGACACACGATCTCAGGATTGGATATGTGTTGCAGACCTGATGAACCATGACAACTCCATATTCTTTCCCCTGACTCCGTCAGCGAACAAAAAACAAAGGTAGGGGTTTAATTTTATTAACGTATGATATTATTCCCTTGTTACATTTCAACCAAAACAAGAAACAAAGACCATCTTATTATCACGTTGATCAACGAATGTTTTTTCATGTGAGATGGGAATATTTCTGTTAATGGGGGATTATGGGAATTGATGTTTTAAGATATCTTCTATGATCGTTATTTTCTTAATTATTGTGATCCAATTGCTATCAACCTAATCACAGAAGGGTGTGGACCAATAATAAAACGTGGATCATTATGGTCTGCACCCTTCCTACTTATGAGCCGCCCCTGTTGCGCTGCCCACCGACCACACCTCACGCCATCTGAACAGGCTGAGGCGCACCGAGCATGCCTCCTCGCACTATGTGCACAACATCGCTTCACTGTCCATGCACAACACGCACCCTGCCACCCTCCGTACGCCACACGTCACTCTTTTCTAAACCGGCCCGCTGGCATCCACGCCCCGCGAGCACTCTACGCCACCACTCATCGAACCGTCCAGTCGGCCTCCGCGCGCCCCACATCTCCATCGTCTACGCGCCCAGCGGTGCCCTGGCCGATCAAACATCCTAGAACCAACTGTACCACCACGGCCATGAGTCAAGACGCCCTGAACTACACACCAAGAATCCTCTGGGCTAAACCACCCTTGCGCTATCCCACAACCAGTTTTTTCCCTCACGACCGGTTCATGCTCTCGCAGCCCTTCGTGACCCCTCGCTGTGAGCTGGGCTTTCCCAAGTAGTCCGGCCAAAACCTAACCGGAAGTACCGACTAACGGGTCAGGCTAAAACAAACGGGTCAAGCCAGGTTGTCCAAGAGCGGGTCGGTCAGTCCGGGTCAGACCAGAACTAGGCCCACTACGACCCTTTACATTCTTTTGGCCATATCATTGACATCGAGCGTCTATTTGATGAACTGTCATCAGCCCTGGTAATCTTGGAGCATTATGGTCCATTTGAGTTTACCCCACTAGTGTTTGGGGTATAGTTGAGATACGATCAGGTTGGATCGCGCATGAATCCAACCGAGCCCCTGGGAGTAAAAGACTAATAACTCACAAACTGGACATCCTATTGATGTGTTGTCAGTTGCATTGAGTCTTGTCTGACATGGATGATATTTAAGATACTTCTATATGTGACTTTTTGAAAGTAGGAGTATCGACCAGTAGCTCGTGGAGTGGATCCTTCTAGAGATGAGCGGATAGAGTGTCATGACCTAGAAGTTAGCTGAGACTTGACGACTACTGGTAGATTGACTAATAGTGACTCGACTTGCCCAATGGGGAGTGCCTGGTTGTAGCGGCAGACCCATGGCGGAGGAGCGCCTAGTTGTGGTGGTAGACTCGCTGTACTCGACAAGAGGAGTACCTCTATAGCCTATTAGTGTGAGCGCATGGTTGTGGCAGTAGACCCACAGTGGGGAGCACCTTGCTGATGCAGCAGACCCATGATAATCAACAGGAGGAGTACCTTAGCAGTTCAAGGTTAGTGGGAAGTTCCTTAGTGTCGCGGTAGGCCCACTGTACTTGACAAAGGAGGGGTTATCTAGTTGTCAGAATTTGATAATGTAAATAAAAACCCTAGTTGAGCTGAGTCAATAAATTCTGGGTTTTCCCCAGGATTGATATTGATTACTTAATAACTTGGTGTATGTATGAGCATAAACCTAAGTGGGTTTATATATTGATTTCATAATTTGTAGATTATCCTTGTTGGATTTTGTGAGACCTTGGGAGTCTCGAGGTACCCACTGAGTATCGTTATACTCACCCCTACATTGGCTATGCCGACACCTCATTGTGTTGGATACAGACGACGAACAATGCTGACCGAGGCTGAGAGTACTAGGACTGGATGATACCTGGAGGTGGACCTTACGGCATGTCGGTACACAGAGGAGAAGGACTGACGTAGAGTGATGATGAGGCGATCTGTACCTACCATTTAGGTAGGAACCTTAGAGGACAACCCAATGGATATTTTTCTTATTTCCTCAGTTGTACTTGTTCTTTTAGTTTATTATAATCTCCAGTTGGGCTTGTATTCTGGCCCCTTTTACTTACTTTAATCACTTTTTGGATATCCAGTTTACACGTGATCATATCTGCTGTGTGTTTTTACAGGTTGTAAGGGAAATGCCTTCCCAGTTTTAGGAAATTAAAGTATTGGTGATAGTCGCTAGCCCCAGACCGATGGAAGGCAGGCTTGGGGTAGTCACGACACGGGCCCAGAGGGACGGGTCGTGACATTTATTTTATACCATCATGTGATATCAATTAATATAGAAAAAATAATTATGAATTTTTATATGATAAAGTATATTTCACCTCTATAAAATTATTCTATAAAAATATAATTGTACAAATATCTCCCATTTCCCCTATAGTGCAAAGATTCTCAGTCTTTTATATTCATCAAATGAACTAGATTTTTATCTTTTATACATTTTATATTGTAACTTTTAAATTGTTTTACCTCATAATAATCATAAAAAATTCATCTATATATCTTCCTATGATTTTCAGGGTGTATTCTATATTTTTACATTATATAATATAATTATTATATTTATTAAGGAAGCATAATTTTTTATTCCATGAGATAATATCATTTTCTATTGAAGTAATTTAATGAACCCAATTTTTTATATTATATTATCTTTGTTGATATAAATATATTTCATTCATAATAGATAAAAGATATCGTATAAAGGATTCACATGAACATGACAAAAAGGAATATTATTTTTTCAAAATAAAAATGACATATTAATAATAGAATTGTATCAACATATATAAAACAAATTAATTGAAAAAATAATACTAAATAATAAAATTACATTTTGAAAATCAACTCTATTGTTGTCTTCTAAAATTATCATAGATTCAAACAATCAAATAAACATGAATTTTTTTATGAATATGTTCTGAATATAAAACAAATCCAAAATCATAAATTTAAATTTGTAAATCATGAGTGATTTTAATAAGGTGAATTTATAAAATTTATAATACAATATGACTATTTGAAATAATGTCATTAATGTTTTCACTACACTGTAAGAATTGTAACCTAACCATATGAATAGTTAAATTAAAATTAGTGGTAATGATAAAAAATATTTGTAAATAATGTTAATCCTTAATATAATAATTAAAAATAAATTTCTGTTAAATATATAATAAATTCATAATCAATGTCACTTAAGATATATGTAAGAAATAAATTTTAAATAATTGAATTTTTAAATTATGAAAAAAAGTTAATATTAGTCAATAGTGAAAACCAAAATTAAATAAATAATTAATATATTTTCGTCAAATGCTGTTCATTTTGGTAACTCTTAGATAATAATCTTGTAAAAGTGATTTTTTTATATTTTTGATGAATAAAAAAATACAAAGGTGAGTAGTAAAACGTAATACATGTATTTTATAAGGACTATATTTTAATGTATTTTCTAAAATATATTTTTTAAATTTTATAGAAGTTATTATATTAATTTATTACCACATTTAAAATTAAAACATAATATCATTACACATTTAATGGAATATTTGATTAGTATTTCAATATATAGTTTTTTATTCTTAAAATTTATTTCAAATAACAAATCATTAATTTTGAATACCATCCATCCCAATTCCTTTTTATCAGAAATTATTTATTAATAATTTTTCCAATCCATATTATAAACCATTCATAACTACCATATATATATGTTTTTATTTGTTTTGAAAAAAATAAAAATTACATAAGATCAAGTTTCATTTCAATGGAGAACTTTCACATGATGGCTAAAATTAGCAATACACAATGCTAGTGAGATTTGTTGCACTTATACTTCCAAAAGGAATCATCAATGAAACATGATATAAAGTTGTATGTATCATAGATATTCTAATATATTATCCTAAACCTTTTATTTATCTTATAATAAAAACATCATCTATATTATGGATGATTCGTAGCTTCTATTATCGGTGTATTTCATTTTCCATTACTCAATATATGACTAACATTAAAATTTTATTTATGGATAATTACATTATTTTTTAAAAAATAATATCATTATTAGTATTATATTATATAAATGTTAAAATGTAAATTTTTCATAATAAATGTTTTTAGAAAAACGTTCCATTCAATGTTGGAATGAGATCCAATAGCCATGTGTTTTAAAAATAAACAATCATCTCCTTCATGTACAGTTTCAACAAAACATATTACAATTAAATATAAATATAATAGTTATATTATAAATTGTATCATGTTTTTTATTTAATCATTAAAAGAAATGTAATAATAATTATCATCATGGTCAGATAAAACACCAAATTGAACACAACATTATATAGTTACACTTATCAAAATTGAATCATGAAATCATTGAAAATGTTTTTATATTTTGAAAAATTTGATCCAATACAAATTTATAACATAATTATAATTCCTCTTTGAGAGACTTTTCACTATTTATATAATTACTCAGAATTTCCAATATATAGATGTGACTTTGAAACCATGAATAATATATCTCAATGATGATGGAGATAAAAATAACATATCAATAAAATGATTAAAAATATCAGAATGTTGTAAAAATAGTTGAAAAAATAATAATGTAATTAAAAACATTAATTATTATTTTTAATTTTAATTTTTAAAGTATTTGGCATAGATATTTTTCATATAAATGGTTTGAGATAATGGTTTCCATTCACTCATCCAATTTTTATTATTTTCTCTCTCTATATATCAATTTCAATATATCTTCTTCAAATAATTTTATTATATATATATATATATATATTTCCCTATATATTACAAGGTCAGTTTCACCTTTTATTCATGAGATATGCACGTTCTTCAGTATCCCATCCCCGTATTATCATTTATGAATGGCGATATAAAGGAATAATTTATAGTTACTTTTTTTCAATGTATCATTACTATAATGATTTTTTTCATATATTTTTTAAAAATTTCTATCTATATTAATTACAAATATACATGTTCATTAATGGTTTAATGGATAACCATATAATATTATATTCTATAATGGTTCCTTGTGTATTTCATAAACCAATGTTTATGAGGATCATTTATAAGAATACTTATTCCAGATTTTTTTTATATCACATTACTTAATCAATATGATCATGACTAATGGTTTATTATTTTCTAATATAGGTCATAATATGTTTATATTTTATTTCTTATGGATCCTTTATTATTATTTTATTACTCATTGTAGTATAATTTTAATACCCAGTTTTTTTCTTATATGGTATTAATAAATACACATTATTCATATACTGTATTGAATATAGAATATATATGAATAACGTAATATGATTTTTTGGGGGGGAATAAAACTATTTAACTCTATATCAATATATTATAGCTCCATATATCATGATGTGAAGAATTTATATTATAAGCCTCTTCCATAGTTTTATCTATTTTCTATGTGCAGATAACATCTTCATCATTATTATGATGTCTGTATATTAGGCCATAAAATATTTTCCTGTAAAAAATCACTATTTTTATTAATTTTAATGATTTTAATGATATGGTTTTTATTATTACATTTTTTGATGTGGTGTTTTTATCTTTTTTTCAAGTCATAATTTTTAAATCTTAGTAAATATTTTATCCATTTAAATTTATTTTTTCCACTTAATAGGAATTATGATCACTACTTAAATTGATATATCACCCCATGAAATGACTTGTAATGATATGTGTTTTGATGGATTTTGTAGAAAGATATAAATTTATAAATATAATATTATGTATAAAATATGTATTTATATTGTGTTCCAAATTTCATAAGGACACAAGGTCTATTAATTTCTTAGTATTTTTATTAATTGTTATTTTAGCATTGATGTATTATTAATTATGTGAAATTTAGGTTATTATAGATGGTATTTATGATAGGATTTATATTTTTTATGGATTCAGATCCAATTTAAAATAGAATAAAATTCAATTAATCCATGGATTTACCAAAACATTAACAAGATTAATAGAATTTTCATTGTTTTAAATGAATTTTTCAATTTATATTGCATAATAATTATGAGATTACATATTCTTATACTGATTTAATATATTTTATATTGAATTTTTTATTAATTACTCAAAGTAATCATTTATCTTTTAGGGAATGGTTATATTAAGAATCTAATACAGACATGCATACATATGTTTCCATTATGAACATATAATTACAAATTTGATTATAGTTCAACATATTTATTCATATTGGTTATATTTAATAAAAATAGTTAAATACCAACTCATTGTATAGAGGATGGCTTATCAATATGAATTATATGTGATTCAATAATTTAACGTCATGTAAGTAAGTCATATAAAATTCATATTTGTTGGAATATTATCCCTAAGAATATAGTTATCATCAATTTAGATGGATTTAATGATAAATTTAGATTGATATTTTTTTCCTTAATTAAAATCATAATTAATTTTTAGGAATGGGTAATAATTTTATATAACCAAAATAATCATTTGAACCTATAACTATATAAGGAAATGAATAAATCCTTATTACATGATTGTTACAATGAATGAATATTTATTACTTATGATAAAAATATATAGTTTTATTGATTTAGTCCATGGAAATTATGTTTATGAATACGTTCACATTAAAAGGGATTATACATATGTATTCACTAATATGTTTTCTTTTCTCCCTCTTAATCAAGAGTATGATTATTCAGTATGGATTTCACCTATTTGTATATCTATATCGATAATCTCTTATAGAGTTATTCCTAAATGAAATGGAAGATTGAAATAAACAATTAAAATAAACTTGTTAACTCATCTTAAATACCCTTGATAATCTCAATTAGGTTCTCAAATAAACTATTCAAGAAATAATAATGGGTTAATCAATCAATATATTGGTCATTTTAAGACAAAAATATTATAATAATGATCAAATATTATCTTTCATTATTAAATGACATGTTTTCTCAACTATAAATTTATCTGTACTTCACTGATGTAAATATTTGAAATATATAGCATTAAGTAACAGATGAAAAAGATCATATTTCTCATAATAAAATTTGAATATGATATATAAAAAATAAACTCATTTTGATTCCATATAGAATAAATAATACTATATAATGTTTCATAGAAATATTGAATATTTTCTCGATGGTCTAAATTAATAATTTTTTTTATTATATATTTATTATATTTTAATAAATTACTAATTAAATGATGAATAAGATTAACACTTCTAGATTGTGGTATTTTTAACTGTGTATTTACATGAAAACTACAGTTAATATGACTTATAGATAAAAAATTTACTATTATTGGGAGATGGTAGCACATATTTGGGGATTATATAAATCATTAAATGGATACAATGAATTTAAAATGACCCATATGAACATCATTTATTGATATTTTCAGCTGTATTTTATTAGTTGTGAATTATTTATTTTTTTGAGTAATTTATCATGATTTCCGATGAAACTAAATAGGAAAACTCATAAAGGATTAATGTTTTTATTGGAAGGTAAAATGACGAGGGATACAATGAGTTTATATAAAATATTTTCACTACATATATACTCAAATGAATATAAATTGGGGGGACTTTTTATCTATATTTATTCGTAAATGAATTATTTGGTTTGTTTTCTTAAACAAATTATAAATGTGATTGCTTATGTCCAATGGAAATTGATTAAATAAATGGAAAATAACATCCCATATGATCATGAGTATTAAAACTTTATATATTCCAGGGTTCAATGGATAGAATAAAATTATTGATTAATTTGTGACATATATATTGATTAAATTTTTACTATGTATATTCACTCATAATGATTTAAATATACACCAATGAAGTTGGTGGAGTAGTTAAATTACTATCTCTATTTAATACATTACCATCATAGAAAAAAATAATGTATTTTTTTATTCACATAGAATATATCTTGTAAAAATATATACTAATGACGATTAAAATATATACATTATTGGTAGACATGTATGGCATGGGACTGTAAATCATAAAGTTAGGTATTATATCTGATCTTACTGAAATTCATGTTCTATTATATATCAGAGAGATGATTGGGGAATATAAGTTGGTTATTGTGGTGAGGAAATGTATTTTAGAATAATTATGTAAAATGAAAATAGACATTGATAAAGATAAAATATGATTATATTTGAATTGATTATGTGTACCATTTTTTGTCGGTGTAATGAAGGTATGATTATATGATTTTTATAGGAAAACATTCCTCATTGACCATGGAATCACCCAATAATATGGATAATGATTTTTAAGACATATTTTTTTGGATTATACAAAGAATGATATTTCTACATTCAAATTTTAGTTCTTGATATGAAAAAAAATATAATGAAATAATTATAAGTGGAAAATGAAATAATTACATATATAAATATAGAAATGGTAGAACATCATGATGGAAATTATTCCTATTAATGGAAATAATTTTCTATGAAATAACACCTTATAGTTTTTGGATGATCATTTAATATAAAATTCCCACTTCATCACTATTTGAGAACACCACTAATCGATTAAACATGAAATGATTAAAATTAGATACGTGGTAATCTAGCATTGAACATCAAAATCAATTTTATAAAATCTAAAATTTTGTTTCACATGAATGTTTATATGGATATTGTTGAATAAATTGAGAAAATATATATTCTTTAGAATGAAATTTTATCCTATGATAGATAATCTATCTCAAAAACATTTCATACTCTAAAATAAATGCTCCAAACATAAACTAATATCTTCAAAATAGGTTGTTATTGAAATCATCAATAGGTCAATTTATCTTACATCAATAACATACACTAATTAATTCAGATGTATCCTTATGAATCCATAAATAGGAAAAAATATATAAAACTAAAAAGTTCTTTTGATTATAATGAAATTATGTTTTTGGGAAATAAACTGCGTGATGAAAAGGAAGATAAGTTCAATCAATTCAGTAACACATAAAAATATCATGGAATGAAAAAAATAAATATGTTTAAAAATATTGATGAGACCTAGAGTGCGTGGTTTTTTTTGGGAAGAACACCAATATGACTCAATAAATAATTGATATTATTTTTTGGAAGAAGGAAATTTATGGAACAAGGTATGATTTCCCCTTTGAGATTCATAGTCACATTAGATCCACAAACTATCAAAAAACACTCCACACCCTAACTATCTCTATTACATCATGTATTCCACTTATCACTCTTGATGGAGTTCATAAAATATTCTACACATCTACCAAATCAATAGGTGGTTTGTTTTGTGAATGAATTCTCTTATAAGGACCCATATGTGAAGGTATTGGTTTAATGGGATAAACTATTCACAACAATATTTTTTCACCAGGTTAATTAAATATATGGAAATATTGAGTATGCGGAGAAAATAATTGAACCTATTTTTTTATTAAATGGAATGAACTATTTTCAATATATAGTATTAATTGATATTTTGATAATGAAATTCTATATAAGAAATAATTCATTGATTTAAAGTTTATTATAATATTTATTATTATTATTATATATATTTTTGTTATATTGGATATGAATTATAGTATTAAATAATTAAATACAAAATATAAAATATTTAAAAATTATTTTTAAAATATAAAAAGTGAATATTATGAATAAACATTATTGGTATCATTGAAATTAATATAACAACCTACAACATTGACACAAAAAAAAACATGACATTGAATTTAAAATTCCTCATAATGTTTTAGAAACTTCATTGCATTAAAAATTAAAAAATAATGGAAAATGGTAATTATAAAAGATTTTATAATTTTAAAATAATATGAAAATACCAATGAGAGTAAATTGAGAAATTAAATAATGATTGAAATAATTCGTATTCATTATATGTATAAAATTATATAACCGGTTTCAATATTAATATTTGAATATATTCCTTTTCATTTGAATCATAAATATACTACTGAAATTGTCACATTTCCATAAGGTAAAATTTTGAATTTAAAATCTAAATATTCTAAAATATTAGTTAAATATATTATGATAAGTTTTAAAAAATCATGAAATAAAAAAATATCAACGTAAAATAATGTATCTAATAGTATTTTTAAAAATTTTGTTATATATTATTCAATAAAATGGTAAAAATATTTTCAAATTAAATATTAAAACACACTAATAAAATATTTTATTTTATAGAAATGGATATAATTTTGGGAATTATATTTTCAATATTTATTAAGTGGTAAATTTTCTATATTTTAATATTTATTAAAATACATAGTTAAAATGCAAAATGCCCTATAAGTGTTGATATAACTATAGTATTGGGTAATAGTATATATAATTGAATGTTTATATGTTTATTGAGGTCTAAAACATTATATTAATTATATTTTACAATTAAATCACAATACCATTACTATTGAGTTTCTTTTTTATATGTATTGAGTTTAATAATATTATATAATTTTTTTTAATAAACCCCCCACTCCCACTTAATAAAAATAACCCTTCATCAGTATATTTTCATAATTTATAAAACATTATGTTTTCAAATCTCACATAAATACCCTTTCTAAATTCTTAACTTGTTTTCTGGATTTTTTGTAAAAATAATTGTACAATTACTAAGACGATGTAGCATATCAAAGGCGAATCTATAATAAAAGAGGTAATGTATCCGAACACGATTTTTGTTTTCATATTCTACATCTACTAAATATATTATTTCAATATATATATATATATAAGTATCCTATGTATATGAGAATATTATTATATTAATATAATATCGATTATCATATAATTTCCCATTTATTTGTTGTTGATAATGTTTCCCAAATAATGGTTACTTCATCGCTACAATGTATGATGCCTTAAATTTTCCATCAATACATACAATTATATAATTAATATGTTAATAATTTATAAATATTCTATAAAACAAAAAATTAATATATTATTAATACTTTATTAAACAAATGGATAAACCATAAATTAATTGTTATTGTTTTATAATCCATTCATAGATGTTATAATAATTTATATAGTTGATGCATTTTAAAAACTATCAAAATATTATTTGATGGTTATAATGAAACATATTATTGTTAAATATAAAAATAAACAAAATTACAAAATTATTCATTTTAACGCATTTTTACACAATAATATAATTTGATAAAAAATATTATGTTTTTTATTGTTTGTATAAATTCTTAATTGGAAATACCATTGTTTTAAAACACTTACAATGATTCTATAATAAAGACATTAAATTTGTTTTACATTATTATATTGAACCATCAAATAATCTACAAATTCATCAAATTAATATCATTAAACATATCCATATATATGGAATCTTAAAACATAACATAGACTATTAACTTTATATCAATATGACCTTCAAACCATGAAAATAAATAACCAAGATGATAGACATCAACATCATGTTTTAGAAGAGTAATTATGTTGATAATTAATGTTTAATAGTAAATGGAATAAACATGAAAAAATATCTAGAAATTGTATTTAATAATTGTATTTATATTTATTCTGAATTATAGTTTGACATGATAAGATAATTGAGGAGTCAATTTATAGAGTTCCTTTCAATCACCCCTTTTTCGGTTTTGTTCCCAATATTTTTTTATATTTCTATGTAATAACCTCACAAAGTATATATTTATTTATATATTTATTAACATATTATTATTTAATTTTACTTTTATTTTCAATTAATATTCATGTTATTGAGGTTCCCTTCCCAATTTTTTCATTAAAAAAATATCAAATAGTGTGAAAATTTAAATGTAGTATAAATTTTTTAATTCTCACATTTCAAAATAATTATATAATCATTGATTTCTATATTTCTCATTATTCCAATCGAATATATTGTCACTAATTTTTTGTTTTTTGGAAACCATTTCCATCTTAAAATTTATAATTTTTATTTTCCAATTTCATTAAACATTTTTTAATCCTTTTTTATACATACATATCCACAATTAATTATTAATTTACTTTAGATTATATCTGTATTCAAGGTCTATTTAGAGGTTTTTGATTTTATATTGCCTTTATAATTCATTAATTTTAACTCTTATGCTATATGATCTTAGGATAACACTACCCAATGAAAATTTCATGGATTTTCAATTTCCCAATTATAATATGCATTTCCCAATGATATCACATTTAGTAATAGGAGGATCGTTAGATTTCGGAGTAATTTATAAAGAATGAATCAAAATCTTACAATTATTATTTATCATTGTTTTATTTTTCTCTTAATTTTGCAAGAACATAATTTATATATTTATGTGTTTGATTATAGAAATTTATGATACAGATGTTTTAATAGTTGTAATCATCATAATAGAGACATAACGAGTCAAAAAAAATATTTGATAATTACTTGGATCAATTAATTTTCATTGTAAAATCACATATTGGTGCTAACTCAATTATATTATAAATTAATATAGTTTTTATTATATTATTTTATGATAAAAATTGTTCCATAAGAAATTAATGGTTAAAATAATTATTTTTAAATCTAAATAGAATATAATATTCTCATTGATTTAAATGAGTAAGTAATAAATATTTCAGAGATTATGAAAAAGAAGATGTTAAATAAAATTTTTATTCTACTAAAATCTATTTTATCATAAGATTTAAATATAATTTCATTATAACTAATTCATTAATATATATATATATATATATATATTAGAGTTTAATGAACACATTATTAAATATTCTTTATGAACCAATGGTAGTGTTCACATATTCCATCATTATTAATATATATGATAATATTATTTAGATAATAATATTATGAATAATATAATGGATAATGATTAAATTTCTCTATACATCCTAAATATACATTTTATATATTAACGACAAGAAAATTTTACACAAAATTTTTTCAAAAGTGAATCATGAAACCATATAAAATTCACTCTTTACAATAATAATCATAATATTAAAATTATAAGAATTTATAATTGTTACTTATATGAAAATATAAATTATTAATTATCTATAACAATATTACATTCTCATATTTTGTTTATAGCATTTACACTTTTTGAATTAGCTAGTATTTGATGAAATTATACAGAAATAAAAAAACAACAAAAACATTTCTATCAATTATCATTTAATAAAAATATTATAAATCCCAAAATCTTATTTTTTAAACTATTTTTCAATATTTGACCTCTTATACATCTCTTACATTCCAATAAACCTTAACGATGTCAATTATATCAATTAAATAATAAATTTCGTAATATTTTGGCACATAAAATGATAAATGTGCATATTTTCATCCTATAGATTTTAAAAATCATCTAACATGTTGATTATATAATAGAATCAATGGTTTCACTTTAATCTAAATTCCCTGATCTTGTAATAAAATGGCATAGATTATGTATAATATTATAGAAATCATTGACAATATTATTTGGTTATAAACACTTCTTACGAAGATATTATGTTCATGAAACATATTGTATTATAGTTTAAGATTCATTAAATTTCACTATTATACTGATATATCTCATTATATAAAAATCCAAATAATAATCAAAAAAAAATATTTAACAAAACATAATTATAAATGAACTATAAAAGTTTATAAAACCTTATTCTGAAACCACTATAAAATGTCACAAAACATAAATATTTGATCTATCCTAGAAAAAGCAACACATTATCTAATTATAAACTAAACATCAACATATTACAAAATTAATATAAAAATAATTAAAATAACTACAGGAATGTATTTAATTATAAAATTTCTTACATGCAATGTTTTTAAATACTAAATTTTATATAGAACAAATATTTATTAAAAAGAAATTTAATAAAAATATTAGAATGATAGATAATTTTTTTAGGATTAATATTTTTTGTATAGAATTATCTAAAATTAAACATATAATATTAGTATAATAAAAATAATAAATTATTTATTTACCTCCCATTACTATATGTAATATATATATCATCAAAAATATTCTCTAAAAACTTTCACAAATAGAGTTGTGTTATATCGATATCATAGAAATGACTGATAAAATTTATAAATGTTAACCCCTTGGAATAATGAAATCCAAAAAAAAATCTTATATCCAATCACTAAACGGCACTGATGACTATTATTTTAGGCTTGTAATGAAGGGGAAATGTACAAGGATCATGAGTCATTCCATGATATAATTAATTATCTATTAATTAAGACCAATTTTTTAGAAATTTTATATATTACAAAATTATCTATATATAATATTCAAAATAAATATACTATAATTTAAAATGATTTGTATTATTTTCATCAATCCATTATGATAACACAAATTTTTTATTTACATTTTCATCAAAATCATTGTTTTTATTTTTATTATATTGTCCATACAAAAAATGTGAAAAAATTATTACAAAAAATTATCATGAATTTCATATATATTATAATAATTAATCTATAAAATAAATTAATATTTTTAAAATAATATTATATTATATATATCAATAAAAAAGATAGAATTAATATAATTTTTTAAATCTACTATGGTATTAAATTACAATAAAAATAAAAAAAATTTCTAAAAAATTGTATCAAAATAATAATAACCAACTCAAATCCACATTCATAAACTGAATATCATCATAAATTAACAAAAGTATATATAAGAAAATTATTATTCTATCATTTTTAAAATTTTAAAAGTACTATTGATTTAGCACAGAAAAAACTATACATTTATTAAGATATTGAAAATTTAGATTAAATGAATTTTAGTTCATTCATTTTTAGTTTAAATTATATAATAAAAATGTTGATAGAGGTGGATAATGTGGTCTTATATATTCAAATATTTATTAATTAATTTTCATTCCCAATATTATGTGTTATTCACATAATTATAGTATAGAATCAAATATAGATTATATAAATATTAATCCATAAATTGTATATATATTTCAAATTTATGAATCTCATGGATAATAACTTATTTAACTAATAATGGGATTATTATTCACAATTTTTTATGGAATATGTGGTAATACTTATCTATAAATGTGAAATCAAATAGAATTTGTTTACTATTCAAATATTCCATGAGGATATATGAGTTCTGTTTGTGACTATAGTAGTGTATATTTATTCAACCATACATTAGCAATCTCTTGATTGGGGAAAAATACTTCTGCCTCAACCTTAATTCCAATTTGTTATATAATTATTATGATTAACTTCTAAATTACATGTTATTCACTTACTTCATTATTCAAATTTTTTGTAAGAAATTTTTATGAGAATGAATCCCCAATATATTTTTATCTTAATGATAACATAACATTTTTCACAAATCCCATTAACAATATAAACGTTATTTATTATTGTTTTATCCTTAATAAGTTGTTTTTGAATAAAATATGATATTTTCATTATGGTTCCATTCCCTAGGGAATATAAAAATAATATATCCAAACATCATCGAAATATCAGACTATCTATTTTTTGGAATATCATAGTTGTCCATAATCCAAAATATATTATTATATGAGAGATTACATCCTATTATATTATTATTTTTTTGTGTTGTAGATGAGATTTATGTTTTTTTCACTATATATTACATAATAAATGGTTTTAATTATAAAACCACAATTATTTTATGTATTAACTATTGTATAATTTCGATGTGATTCAATATTATTATATAGTCGTTTAAAAAAAAGTACAATGAAATAATATACTTTTTAGAATTTATATATTACTCAAAACTCCAAAATATGTATATTAGAAATATGATTAGAGAGAAATCATGAACTCCAGATTCATATAGGAATAAAAATCCTCCAAAAAATAAAAAAATTTGGTTCACTCTATAAGTACATATAATGGAATAAATTTAGAAAAAATAAAATCTGGTTAATATATTCAACTCAACATATCATGTAACAACCATGGATTGATTCTATAAAAAAACATATATCTCTATTTAATCACTATAAAAGAAAAATACCAATAATTATATTAATTGGATCAGAAAAAATTATAACAAGTTATAATATTTATTGAGTGACGACATAAAATTATAAATTATATAAAAATATATAACCAAATGAGTTTTACTTTTTTTGATAAAAATAAAATAAAATAAATAATATATAAATAATTATCACAATAAAAAATTTATTTTAAAATTAATGATATGAATTGAAAAATATATTTGATATTAAATTATTTAAATAATAAATAAATAAAATATTTTTTACAAAATTAAAATAATAAAAATAGAAGAATAATGAAAAAAATAGTGTACATGAAAAATTAAAATTATTATAATAATAAGATAAAATATAAAACTATTAAACATCTTTAAAATTAAATATTGTAATAATTATAAAGTAATAGTTTTCATCTATTAAAATTTATATTATATTATATAACAATACATTATGAAAATAAATACCCTATATCAGATTAATATAAGAAGTGAAAGGGAATAAATCACATAACAGACATAAAATATCGAATTAAAAACATCTAAAATTAGGCCATAAATATGACGTCAAAATTTTTATTCAATATATAATTTAAATTATAATGAATAAATTAGAATGTTAATTAAAAATGGAAAATTATTTTGGAATGCGGTAACAAAATTTTGTTATTAAATTTTCATTATTCCACTTTTACAACATGTTTGAATACTATGAAAAAATACATGAACTAAATTTCATATTATTAATTCATTGAATAAAAACTACCTAAAACAAAAGTTGAGTTTATGGAATGTATCATATTATGATTTTTATAATGTTTTGTTAGTTTTTATATTTTTTGGATTTCAGGTTTATAATAATTATTTAATTTAGTGGTATTATAATACACATATTCTTTATCAACAGTGCGCTAGACCATAAAAAATGTTGGTGGATGAGGTCTTCTAGAGTCACATTTCATTATATTCTATTATATATCCATACCATATAAGTCTCTCCATGAGACTACTCATAAGGGTTTTGAATAAATCCATCCCAACATGGATGGAACATAGTCTAAAGATTCATTCAGACACGCCGTGGGACATACATTGTTTATATAAAAATTATTTTAAAAATAAAATATATAAAATTTTATTTATTAATCCACTCATTTATGAATGTTTTTTAATTCAGATTCATCTTCGAATTGTGGGATTCCTACTTTCGTATTTATCTTTTATTTCACTATTATTATAGTCGTCTTCATAAAATTAAGTCAAGATTATTCATTATTTCCCCTCTATTATTCTCCATTTTATATCACATTACTTCCAATCTTGTCTATTAAAAGTAAAAAAAATTCATGTTTGGGAATTTATTTATAAATTAATTTTGATTATATATATTATATGTTTGGTTTGCATTGATTTTTCTTATACCCTAATTATGTTATTTTGTACAGGAAAATAAATTTTTCTAGTTTTTACGTAGATGCATCTAGATATGTTAAATTATACTTTATAATAATTTTTCAATTGAATTTTTTCATTGGTTTATGAGAATTAGTTTTCTAAAAATTATATCATGATTTATATTTAACATTTCATTATCATTATTAATTCATTTATTCAAAAAATATAAGCTTCAATTGGGGTTTCCCCTAAAAATTAACATTAATATTTATAGATATTTTAATATAATTTATTCATGATATGTTTTGTCTAAATTTATAATTTCAATGACATGTGGATACATTTTGTAGGATATATATTTTTTTTAATCATGGAATTTCATTGTTATTGTGTATATAAATTTCAATTGAATATGATATTCCCTGGGTGATTGGTTTTGGGGTGGAGAATACACTAAACAATGTCATGAACTAGCCATAGGGGGCTCTATCAATGATAAATTTGGAACAGATGCATTATAAAACATATTTATGGTTACATATGATATAAAGTGTCTAGTGAGAGACTCATTTATGAATATAGGTCCATCATAGAGCTCCCTCGTGTTTCAAAAGTTTTACATTTTAGGACAATTGATTATGTTTTTCAGTTTTGTTTATATTTTGGTAATGATTCTTAATAATTCCATATATTATGTCTTAATATCGTGAATGTTGTATTATTAAATAATTTATTAAATCCATTATAATATAATTTGAGTTAAAATTAAATTAATAACGAATAAAATTTGATACAATAATTTATTCTACGATAATATGTCTTCATTATGAACAGTGGAATGTAGATTAATTGTGGTTTCATGTTAGATTTTTCCTAACACAATGAATATGAATTTGGGAATATAAAGTCAATATTTTGAAATATTGAGTTAAATATAAAAGATTTATTCTAATACTAGGTATTCATGATGATTATTTCGTATTCCCTAGCATGTGTTGGGGATGTAAATTGGACACCTTGATAGATTGACTGGTCATTTTTTAGAACCACTTCATTTAATATATTTTTTAATTTTGTAATTTATTTCCTTACAAAACCTGGGAGTCATTTTTAAAATAATGACTATTTATTTCATTTTTTCTATTTACTAAATTAGTTAATTATTTATTCATTTTATGTATTTTTCTTGTATTGTTTATTGTTATTATTTGATTGGAAGGAACTATTATGTCTGTTAATTTATTTATATAGAAATCCATTCTTCTGATAAGTCATTCTAGATTATTAGTTGTATTCAAAGGTATATTTTAATTTTTATGGAGTATTAATTAATTTTATGTTATCATTAATACCCATGATATATTCAATAGTGAAGGGTGATTGAGAATGAGTAACAGAACATATAGTAGGTTGACCCTAGTGACATTAGAGGTTAATAAGGACCTTTCCACCAAAAAATATAATCTATAAAAATATTTATATTTTGTTATTTTATTACATATGTATGATGTAATTATTTGAAATATTTTTTTGAGGAGTTAATTCTTATATGTTCTTCATTTCATACATCATGTTACTATAATGGAATTGAATATAGTTTTAAAATAGTTTTTATGATAATATGACATATTTTTTTAGAATAATTATTTTTATCGATTTTTTATGATGAAACTCTGATTAATATTTATTGGATCATTTTTATGTTATTGTTTTATTAGTTTTATATTATTATTTTAAAAAAAATTCTAATTTTTCATAAAAAAATATAAGAGTCAGATGGAGGAATCTATAGAGAAAAATGCACTATCTAATCCTACTATAACCCCCATCTCATTGAATCAGTTATAAAATACATACAATATGTTAGTTAGTGTGGTTTTGAATGAAAAATATAGTTATTATATTATTAAAATTATTTTATTAGTCAGACTCATCGTATATAATGTAGTTTCCAATAGTCCCAAAAACCGAAGTTATCATGTTAAAATACTGAAATATTCTAATGATTTCTATAGACCCCTAAAATATGATAAATATGAGTTACAACCAATGTATTGAATGATCAAACATAAATATTGTGGTACATCATTTTTCATCTATGACACATTAACATCTTATATTGATCTAGTTTACGAAGATTCATATTTAATAATTTAACATAAAAAATGTATGAGGGGTGATGGATATATAGTTTATGGAATTTGAGAAACGGGATAATATGTGATAAATTGTTCCACAATGTTTTACATGGCCATAAAATATTCATCCATGAAACATTATAAATACTATTAAATGATATAATGTTTCAATATTATTTTGAAGTAAACAATCATGATAGGGATAATTCATATGTTTTATCAAATCTATGAAAAAATGGTATATAGTGCATTTATAAACCCTGATGAGGTAGTAGGGTAGTGTAGTACAAAAATGTATCAATTTTCATCTTTGGGATCTAGAGTCCATAATTAGAGTGAAATAAGAATTAGAATGATTCAAAATGGTTAAATAATAGTATTGTGTACCATAACAATTAAAATATTATAATTTCTCCCTTATGATGAAGGACATTGATGTATTATTAGAGTGGGAAGCTAGGTGTACATTATCTAAATGGCTCGAATCAATGAGAGCCTTTTAATTTTGTGAAAAATTATGAAATAATAATTTATAATTAAAGTATCCTTCTATGTTAGATATAGTTAATTCCTCTAATTTTATGGGTTTCTAGATGCTATATGGTATAAATAATGTCACATTACTCATATGTGTAAGGGAACTAAAACCCTAATATGTTTTTTCAATTTGGATGTAAATTTGGACACTTAAATACGTTGACACAAGATTATGAAGTGTCAAGGTTTTGGCTAGTAAAAATTATAGGTATAATGTTTATTACCTAATATATAGATATATAATAATTTTACAGTGATAAATTACATCTTTTTATTATATCTATTTATATTTATTCCTTCGGATCGTATTTTATGTTTTTGAAATAAGAAAAAAAATATATAAATATATTATTGGTAAATAAACATGAGTAGAACATTTAGATATCAAATTATCATTTGATAATTTTGATACATTGTATATTTTTTATTTAATTATACTAGACATAAACATCATTGACCTTATCATTACAATGGAATATATGGTTTGTTTAAAATATCATATTGACTACTACCCCATGAATGTCGTGTCTATCTTACTAGATAGTAAAACACACATGATTCATGATAAGTGGTATCCAATATCATATAAGGAAGGATTTATTGTTCCATTAGTAGGATCCATTCAAAATTATCATCTTGGTGTAGTCCTAGATGCCCTTATATGGCATGCATATGGATGACATACATTGGAGGTGGATTGGTACCCATAATTCACCGCTGGTTATTTTCCTATGATCCATCCAAATATGAAGTGGAGTAAACCACAAAAATATTTATTAGGATAGGTTATTACTATTCCCATGTTACAAAATAGTTCGAAATGAATTGAAGTATTTTATAAGTAAACTACAAGAACTAAATAAAAAAGGTTCATGTTTCTAGTAATGTCACCATGGGAACTACTATTGGTCTGTTCAAAAAAGTCATATTAAATCCATGGAATTTATATTGAATTATATATATGGTAAAAAAATTACATATTAAATATATTTATACTTTCACCATTTTGATTACCTATATGATCATATTAGAGGATTCATATTTTTTTTCAATGATTGATATTATATTTTTGTACCACCATTTGAGGGTAATTGATATGAAACATTCTAATGACAAAAAATAATAATTTGATAAAAATTAGAAGGAGGGGTGTATCTATTTTGAAGTTTATATAAAAATTTATTATTTCTTAGGAATTGATTACTCCATAAGGTTATGGTGTTAAATATATTCCAAACAACAAGTATACAATAACAGCCATGTGAATGCATGTCTTTAAAAAGATCACTAGACAACAAGATTAGTTAGCCAAAACATTTTTTTTAAATAACCCAACACCAATCAATCCATTACAATACAATCCTGTGTATGATTCTATAGTAGTAATGTTATATCCTATCACATTAATTACACAGTAATCAACACTACATTGCGTGTGATATATTTAACATATTTTGTTATAATGTATTTTTTATCAATATTAGAAACCTTCTATAATAGTTTCATAATGTTCTCATTGTGATGATTGTGCAAAATATTATTTTTCTATTTTCAAAAAACATTTATTATTTAATTTATTTCCTTGTAGTAGGTAATAACTTCATCTAACCACAAAATATTGATATTTTTCAATTGAATAATTTATCTATCAGAATTTTCAATTTGTAATATCTACCTGGAGCCTTCCAATTGTCATATTAGCTTTCTCACAAAAATTTTTAGCCCAGTTCAACCAGATTGAAAATATCATCTAAGAAAAACACAATTCTCTCACTGATCAAAATAACATTGAATGATATAAATTTATTCATCATGTACAATAATAATATTTAAATTATGGAATATTCATACAAATGAATTTATTTTAGAGGATTGTATGGAATATAAATACCATTTTTTCAAACTTTTACATTTCTATGAATGAAAAGTGCACATTATACTTTTTTACATTAATCATATAAATTGTAACATTATGGGAGCACATATAGATAAACCATGGTAGTTTCCTACTCAGTGTAAACTCGATATTTAAAATTAATATTAAATAATTACACCAGAAAATATATTCCCAATTTTTTAAAATTCTTGAATGAATATAATAATATTTAGTTACATAATAATTCAATACATTACCATTAATCATTATGATTATCATGATTTTCCCCTATAATATGTGGGACATTATAATATTATCTCATCATCAATTTTTTATATTGACAAAACATCATTAAAACATTTTAATTACCTCTAATATCGACCGTTTAATATTTACTATTATAAATCCTTTAAAAAAAATTTATGAAAAAGAATATACTTTTATTCCATACTAATCTATATTCATTAAAAAATTTATATAACAAATTCATTAGGATTATTTTATTCTCTCTTCTTCTATTAAATACATGACTATATGATGAATAACATCCATAGACAACTTATTTATACTTCATAAACCATATTATTTAAGAATATATTCAAAAAAATGTTCTTCCATTCATAATTGTCAAGGCCGACCATCCCCATGATGAGGAAAGAGACCAAAAAATGTAAAACTCTTAATTAATCATGTTTAATGATAGATAATGACTCATGATTCCCACATCCAATAGGCCCTAGAGTGAAGACTCGAAAAATGGTTATATAATCCCATGTAATATTTTTGGCATTACCAATTTTATAGTACAAGATCGTTATTTATGTTTGTAAATCTGAATCAACTCAAAAACCTGAAAGTATAAGTAATGAAAAAAATATATTTCCATATGAATTTTCATAATAAAATTTTATAAAGTATGTGGTAAACTTAAAGGAATGTAAAAAAGCAATGAAAACCAGAAAATACAACAGTCTTGATGTCCGAGCTAGTAGGGTCTTGCACAGTCATCAAAATACTATTGAAAACCTAAAAGAATTTTTATATACATAGGTTGATAATGAAATTATACTCAGTATAGTATCAATAAGATATTCTACACAACTGGGGAAGAATTATAATGCACCATGAGAATTAATAGATAAACAAAACACGAGGAAAAGAAAACTATTCAGCCAGCCTCACCAAGGAACACTCCTCAAATAATAAATTTTAGGTAAATTAATAGTAATAGCACATCAATATTTGGGTACCCCACACCACATTCTAATTGGTTATATAGGTAATCCTACACATCAGACCTCCTCCAAAAGTTCTAATATAGTACCACTGCCTACCCAACAATAAAACTATGGGCCATCATAGCCACCCACACCCCACATGCACTTGGGAAACAACAACCACACATAACCATGGTCGCAGACACCTCGGCCATGAAAACCACTGCCAGGACAAAAGACTGCTGGTCTAAAAGAACCACTTACATGACAAAAGATAACTGGGATAGAACAACCCAATCCATTCCCAAAGTCACATGGGCATCATATAGAAGATACATGTTGAAACAAACCTACTCACACACACCTGGGAAAACCAGAACAACACACCCACCAAAGATTCTAGGGCCATAATGTCCCTTAGGTTATCACAGCCTTCCCATTGAGGATTGGGAATCCTTGGAGAGGCATTATAAAGTAGATAATAGCCATACACTGATAAGAATGTTCGGTAAAACACCCTCCTCCACGATATGTGGGTGTTTAGAATGAAGTTATCAACATGGGTGGGTTCGTATAAGAACAACAAGAACTAAATTTTATTTATATATGTAATCGATCACTCATCCCAATCTTGGGGTCCAAAATCTAAAAACCAACCCATATATATACATTGTTCTTGATATTCCTACATGAAAAATTACATAACAACAACCACAAGAGTACAACCCATTTTTGGAAAATAGTACCCCATTGTACCGATTCTCATTATCAAGTTCAAAATATTCCATTTAATTACTCATTCACTACCAGGAAAATAAATTTCATAACCATAATCCAAAACATCGACTAGATTAAAAACATTCAATAAAGCGTTTAAGCATTCACACCCAGTTCTCTTTAAAAGTGACAATAAAAAAATATATTGTTGATCCCTCGATGTATTCGAACTAAAACAAGCCCTAACAAACCAGTTCTATATGACCTCAAATTCACAAGACTACAAATTATCAACCATTGATCCATTACCATCCATGTCTCTACACATACATTTGAAAAAAACAACCATGAATATCATCCGACTAGACAATGGTTGTTTTGTGATTTAGAAACACCATACATTATGTTCCATCATTCTATTTGGTTAACCTAGGAAATCAAACCAGGATTCTAATTCCTAGGGCATCCATTTTATTGACCATGTTAACATGATTAACCCATTTCCTTGTTATAGTCATTCATTAACATGATATTCAAGAAAAACTGAGCTTTATTTGTGTTCAAGAATGGACAACCAATTGGAAAAAATATTAGTGGACATATACCAAAACAATTCAAAACATTAACACAAAGATAAAAAACACAACAACCTCATCATATTTCCCACCCCTTAAATCATTATAAGTCCATTTATTATCTCCATTACGGTTGATTTCTTTTATTTCAGAAGGGATCGTCATCATACCATCCCAAATGATGCAAGGTAATGTGAGACAAAGGAAAAAATTCTACCACGGTGATCAAGGAATAGAGTTTCATCCTTGCAGCAAGAACTATTGTGACATGAATTACAAAAAAATCTATAAAAAGCTGAAAAGGTGGGACCTCACATAGAAAGGACTTGTCTCCGAAAGAGAAACAACAAGTGCACCATGGAAATGAATGATATTAGGGAAGAAAAAGGTCCAAGTGTGATAATAGAGCTGACCCTAGTGATACAAGATATCCAATCTCAATGTCCTAAAAAAGCGGATCATGGATTCACCACACATCTAGGTAGTTGTGAACAATAGAATTTATTTAGTTTGAATAATTCATTAGATACAAAAATACAAATCATCAAAAAGTATATAGTTAGTTATGTTACCATTAATCTGAGAAATTCATAATAGGGGTTTAAATGGAAATGTGGTAAAGGGTGTGAAACCGATGAAAGGGCCACACATTATTCTAAATCAAGGGTTACTGGAATCTTAATAGAATTTAAGATATCATTTATGGGATTCAAAATGTACTTGAATTATGTTAATGGGGTATTAAATCATAAAAGTGAGGTTATGGAAAAACAAGCGGAAGAACCCCAACAACCCCCACTGGAACTCTTCAAGTAAAGCACCAGTCAGTGAGACACTAATTGATGACGATTGATGGCCCCAATAGGTGACACCACAGTGACACCCTACCACCAACACCAACTCTTTCTTGACTCCCCAATGGTTCCCTTTACACCAAAAGCACTAGAATTTGGAAATTTAATGTTCAAGAAAGTTCATGGCCATTACATTAGTTACATCTCAAATTATTTTCTCCCTAACTAATTCATTAGTAAACTAGAAGAATAGAATGGGGTATAAATAACCACCTCATAAGATACCACTCTAAGTTAAACCACCATAGTGTTATTCGAATGATAGAACAAACCTTTACATCCATGATCACCTATCTAAAATATATCTCTTAATAAACTAGTGAAATAGTATATAACTACACAATCTCAAAACAAACCACATTTTCCAGACATATGGATTATGATGTCCCATTATCCACATCGAGAAACTATCCACATTAGGTGGAACTGACTTACCTATCTGGTTTATATACATCCAATTTACTGGATATTTATTAAGAAATAGTTTTTCCCCTCTGATAGAGAAAATATTTTCAATTAATATATATTGAATATTATTGTTTTAAACTAAAAAAAGTGTTCCTCTAAGATGAATATTTTCAATTTTATGATTTTGGTGTTATTTTGAGCTAAATAGTAAAAATTGGCCATTTTGGATTTTTAAAAGTTTTACATTATTTCTGTATTTTAGAAATTAAATTATCTACACTAATCCAAATTGATTTTTTTTTCTTTTCCAGATTCTACACATCCAAGGATTCATTTAATATTTTTGGACAAAAAGTTGAATCGACCATACGGAAGCTCAATAGAATCGCACAAGTGGGAGATAGAAAAATATTTTCAGTTCTTCCTTGTTTTTGTGTGGGATCCATAACTCATTCATGGTGGGTCCCAATGTTGTGATGTTCGGTGGGTGGACATGGAAGGAGTTTTAGCACATCGTTTATGAAGTGAAGCCCACAGGATTTGGCCGTTTGAGGGTCCATTAGAGCTTCCTAATCCGGGGGTTGGCATTTTGGAGTGTCTGACTGGACAGAATAAATGATCATGGTAATAGGGAAATAACTCTCGAAATACCTGTCCAAATCCGATGAGCTTTTTAGGGGCCACTACCAAGACAATTCTGAACAAAATTGAAGAAGGGACCAACGCGTGAAGAGGTCATTTATTGTGTCCAAAACGCGACAACATTCGGATGACGGAAATATGGCTATAAAAGGAGGAGAGCTCCTCCTCCTTAGAACATCTCATTCTCCATCCCATTCCATCTGGGACACCAAGGAGAAGAACTTCTCATCTTTCCTTTTTATTTATTTTATATTTCTTTACATTAAAATGTTGCTCCTCTCCCGCATCATCTCGTTTACCCTATACATGGAGGGGTAGTTTCATTTGAGTGATCGGAAAGAGAGGAGGCTGGACCTATGTGTTGTGTTTGAGTTTTTGTGCTTGAAATGAATAAAATTTGTTCTTATTTCTTCTTCTGGTTTCAATTGATAATTCAATATTAAATTCAGAATGCGGTTTTGTTAATTTTTTGATTCTGAAATTATAAATTGCTTTGGTTCATGATCACATCTTCTTCCACCCAATTCTAATATGTATACGGTGGAACATGAATAGGGTTGGATGGTGATTTCTCGACGGTTGTCAAGCACATGTGTAGGATTGTATGTCGAAATCATGGTTTATTAGGGAACAACAATTCTAGGTCTCGGATTTCTCTGATTAATCATGAGACCTTCTACAACCCTAAACACATTGGAAGGAGGATAGACCAATCTATGGTTTTAGAAAGGAAAATTATCATCACATTTCTCTTACCAGTTTAAGGAAGAAGAAGAGATAAAATTTGGAAACCATGATGGCACAACACTAAGTCTAGCCGAACACAATGCGATCACCATCTTTATCATTTGTTAAAATCGATCAATTTCTATTGTTTGTTTCTCTTATAGTCATTCAAATTAATTAAAACCAATCTTTCTACAAAAACCAACAAAAAGTTACAACCTTGTTTTGTGTGAACTCCGCTTTGGGAGACTTCCTAGGATCAACCGCTATACTATACATAGGTAAATAAAATATTGTTTTTCCACTCCCCACAATAAGCATGCGTCAAACTTGGCGCCGTTTCTGGTGAGGCAGTGCCTCAATGATTTTTTTAAAAAAAATCTCTTTTGAATGACCCATATTTCAAATAGAAATTTATTAGAATTCGATCCAGAAATTGAGCGCACAATAACCAAATTGAGAATTCAAAATCTTCCCAAAGATTTTGAAGAAATCAATATCACCGATTCAAGTGATACCTTGAGTGAAGACTTCGAACATTTAATAATTGCTGTAAATCCAAATCGAACCCTATGTGACATCTGTGCACCTCAATTTGTCAATCAAAATTATCAACATAAAATTCCTGCCTTAGAAAATGATTTTTAATTGCGAATTAACATGATACAAGTGCTTCTTAAATTTCATGGTCTTGCAGGTGAAGACCCAAATTGACATATTAAAGAATTCACCAATGTTTTCTCCAGCTTCAAACCTCGCACATTTGCATAAGAGCATATGAAGTGGAGGGATTTTCCCCTTCTCACTAGAGGGAGCAGCAAAGGAATGGTTGTACAATCTTCAACCGGGGGAGATCAGTGACTAGGAAGATCTAAAAAAATGTTTTCTACAGAGATTCTTCCCATCATCTAGGAGCACTACAATAAAGAAAGAGATTTGTGTCATCCATCAATCAACTGGAGAAACACTGTACGAGTACTGGAAACATTTCAAGAAGCTTTGTGCAAGTTGTCCACATCAAGAAATAGAAGAGGACCAATTCCATGTGTGCATCTACCAAGGATTGATTGACAATGACATGAATCTACTAGATGCCTCATTGGGAGGAGCCCTCATTGATAAATCACCTGTAGATATACGAATTCTGATTGAAATGATTGCATATAATTCACAGCAGTTTGGCACTCTAGGTACGATCACCAGAGGAATCCATGAGGTAAGAACATCTGATTCAGTAGATTTAATTAGGAATGAAATTGGAGAACTCACCAGGTTGGTGTGACAAATAGTTGTAAACCATGTGAAGGAACAAAAAGGATCTAATTAAGTATATGGTTTATGCTCTTCTAATTCTCATTACATTGATCAATGTACAGAAGTGCAGGGGATAAAAAGTTATGCTGCAACCTATCATCAAAGGAAATACCAACTACAAACCCAACCAGGGTATGGGTTTGAACAGAACCAAGCTAGAGCACCTTTTTAGCAGCAATATCAGAACCCGATAGCATTCCAACAACCTTATCATAATCCCTTCCGACAACAACAAACTTTTCAACCACCACCTATCTAGTGGAAGAAATATCAGCAACCATCCAGAAGTGCACCGAAAAATGAAGACCAACAACTGAAGACAAGAGTTGCAGGAATAGAAGATAAGATGGAAAAGCTAGCTGATCAATTTGAAGCAATATGGATTCTCTCACCAAGAACCAAGGTAAGCTTCCTACACAAAAAATTCCCAATCCAAAGGAAAATGCTAGTTCAATCACAACCCAAAGAGGGAAGGAGCTGAATCCCCCAAAACAATATGAGGAGGATAAATCTTTGGAACCTGCTCAAGCTCATCCTTTCCAACAAAAAGATGGAGTCAACAACAATGTATAAAGAACAAGGTTCAAGAAAGAAATACTTGAAACAACATTGAAGAAACAACAAAGGGGAAAAAATTATATTCCATCACCATTCCCATCAGCATTGGTTGAGTCAAAAAAGGGAAAAGAAGAACGACTTCAATGGGAAATTCATGAAACATTCCGAAAAGTTGAGATTAACATTCCACTATGGGATTCAATCAAGAAAATCCATAAATATGAAAAATTTCTGAAGGAGCTATGTACTAAAAGAAAGAGGCTGGATGGAAATGAATGAATCAACATAGGAAGAAGCATCTTAGCATTGATCACACCACCGATACCTCAAAAATGTCAAGATCCAGGGAATTTCTCTATTCCCTTCACTATCGGTTCATTAAATTTTACTGATGCACCATGTGATCTTAAAATGTGATGCCTCACTCTGTGTTTTCATCTTTTTAGATCAGAGAACTAAAATCAACATGGGTGGTTGTACAATTAGCAAACAGATCCACCGTTTCCCCGGCTGGAGTCATTGAAGATGTACTTGTTGGAGTGAGAGGACTAATCATTCTAGAAGACTTTTATGTCCTTACCATAGAGGAAGACCGAGCACCATCCTAATCTCCCATCATCCTAGGGAGAACATTCCTGAATACAGCAATGACACTCATCAACGTACATGAAGGAACACTCACCATGGAGCTCAGAGATAGTACAATACACTTCAATATTCATGATACGTTGAATCACCCGTCCAACATTCACTCACTTTATGCAATCTCCCATGATGACGGTATAGAACCTTTGAAGACTCAGGGATACTTCATGACTTCTTATCTGTGGGAGAACTCTCTTCATTTGAATTTTATAACTCCCATGAACCTGAAAATTCGGATATCATGTTGGAGGATGAGGTAAAATCTGATTTTTTTGAAGACTTGTTAAAAGGAAGTGAGATTATTCCTGAGAATTCAACATTAGAAGTAAGAAACCTAAATACAATATCATCCCTGGAATAACCCCCATGTTTAGATCTGAATCCTTTTCCATGTGACTTGAAGTATGTTTACCTAATGGAAGGAGACAAATTTCCAGTAATCATTTCAATAACCTATCCCATTCACAAGAACAAACATTGACTGACCTTCTCAAAAGGAATGTCAAAGCTATAGAATGGAGTTTAGGTGATATTCATGGAATCAAACATAAGGTATGCTCTCACATGATATTTTTAGAATGTGAATCTCGGCCAGTTAGACAACCTCAATGAAGTCTCAATCCCACAATAATGGAGGTCATTAAGAAAGAGATTGTGAAATTGTTTGTAGCTGATATCATTTACCCAATCTCTGATTCTCAATGGGTCAGTCCAATTCATGTAGTCCCCAAGAAAACTGGCCTGACCACTGTTACAAATGAATGAAATGAAATGATCCCCATGAGAATACAAAACAGCTGGAGAGTATTTATAGATTACAGGAAGCTAAATCATGTTACCAGAAAAGATCACTTTCCTATTCCATTCATTGATCAGATGCTTGAAAGGTTAGCTGGAAATACTCATTACTATTTTTTAGATGGATTCTAAGGATATTTTCGGGTACCAATTGCACCAAAAGACCAGGACAAGACAACCTTCACCTGCCCTTTTGGAACATTCGACTACAAAAGGATGCCTTTTGGGCTATGCAATGCCCCAGGTACATTTCAACGGTCTATGGTGAGTATTTTTTCAGACCACATTGAGGATTTCTTGGAGGTGTTTCTTGATGATTTCCAAGTTTCTGGGAATTCATTTGATCATTTCTTGGGAAATTTGGAAAAAAGTTTTGAGAACATGCATTGAAAAGATCCTTGTCTTAAATTTCGAAAAATGTTACTTCATGGTTGAAAAAGGGATAGTTTTGGGGCACATAATTTCACAAAATGGGATTGAAGTTGATAAATCAAATGTTTATGTAATAAATTCCTTTCCATACCCAACTTATGTCAAACATGTTAGATCCTTATTAGGGCATGCATGATTTTACAGAAGATTCATCAAAGATTTCGGTAAGATTTCTCTCCCTCTCTCAAGATTTCTTTTAAATGATGATAACTTTAATTTTGATTGTTCATGTAGGGAATTATTTGATGAATTAAAGGATAGTCTAATAACACCACCAATAATGAAGCCACCCAATTGGGGTTACCCTTTCGAGATACTTTGTGATGCATCCAAACAAGCAGTGGGATCCGCTCTATCGTAGAGAATTGGCAGAAATCCTTAAGTCATATCCTACGCATCAAGGACCTTGGATGAAACACAAATAAATTAAACAACCACATAGAAGGAGTTCCTTGCAATCGTTTTTTTCACTAGATAAATTACGATCATATCTTTTGGGCAATAAAATCGTTGTTTTTTCTGATCATGCAGCTCTTAGGTACTTAATTAAAAATTCGTATGCTAATCCACGGTTGGTGAGATGGATGCTACTCTTAAAAGAGTTCAATTTGGAAATCATTGATAAGAAGGGGACTGAAAATCAAGTGGCTGATCATCTGAGTCGACTACACCTCACCACTGAAACAGAAATACCAAAGCAGAACCCACTTAATGATGAGCGTCCTGGAGAACAACTCTACATCATCAAAAGTGAAGTACCATGGTATGCCAATATTGTCAACTATTTGGTAACATCTCAGGTACCCTCTCATCTAAGCTCTCATAAAAAACATAATCTTAAATCTGAATCAAGATTTTACATTTGGGAAGATCTGTTTCTATGGAATATTTGTAATGATCATATCATAAGAAGATGCTTTCCAAGAAGTGAAATTGAATCAGTGTTTGAATTTTGTCATAAATAATCTTGTGGAGGCCACTTTGGACCTTAGAGGACTGCCCAAAAAGTTTTAGAATCTGGACTCTACTGGCCCACCTAATTCAAGGATGCATATGAATTTTGTTAAAAATGTGAAAAATGCCAATTTTCTGGTAACATATCCCAACGACATGAAATGCCACAAAAACCAATAACCTTTTGTGAAATTTTGGAAGTTTGGGGCATAGATTTCATGGGACCAATCCCAATGTTATTTGGAAATTCATATATTCTTTTGGCTGTAGACTATGTTTCAAAATGGGTGGAAGAAAAAGAAACCAGAACTGATGATGCGAATGTTGTTTGTGATTTTATTGGGGCTAACATTTTCTGTAGGTTTGGCGTGCCACGAGAATTCATCAGTGATCAGGGAACTCATTTCTGCAACAGCAAAATGGATGCATTTCTGAAGAAGTATGGGGAGCATCATAGAACATCTACCCCATACCATCCATAATCAAATTGCCAAGCAAGAGTCTCTAATAGAGAAATCAAATCCATTCTGGAGAGGACAGTTAAACCCAACCAGAAGGACTGGATCCAAAAGTTAGATGATACATTATGGGAATACATAATGACCTAAAAAACACTGATAGGGATGAGTCCCTATAGGTTGATCTATGGATATGGTTTCCACATTCCTGTGAAGTTAGAGCATAGAGCCTACTGGGCGGTCAGAGAGATGAATCTGGACCATGAGAAATCTAGGAAAGAAAGATGAATGAAGTTGCAGGAGTAAGAGGAAATTATAAGGGAACCTTTTTAAAACTCAATGATCTATAAAGAGAGAACAAAGATGGACCATGACAAGATAATTTTACCAAGAGCCTTCAACCCTGGAGATCCTGTGTTACTCTTCAAATCCAGACTTACGATTATGCCAGGTAAACATCATTCTAGATGGGAAGAACCCTTTTAGTTATTCATGTATATCCCTTTGGTGTTTTTCACATTCAAAAGGAAGGAGGAGGAAACCCATTCACTATAAATGGGTAGAGGATGAAGAATTTCCATGGGACCGTACCTCAAGAACAATTGGAGGAGATCACACTCCTTCTCCCTGAATACAAATGAACACCTACCAGGTTGCATCATTTCATTAGACCTCATTAAATGCAGTAACTCCATTTTTTTGAAACATACATAAAAAATTCCATTTACATGCATTGAGGACACTACATCAATAATGTGTGGGGGAGGGATTCTTGTAGTCCATGAGATTTTTCATAAATTTTAATTTTTGTTTTGTTTTGTTTTGTCGAGCCAAAGAAATTAAAAAAAGGCGCTACTGGGAGGCAACCCGCATTTTCCCCCATTGTCCACTTGCCTTCTTAGTCCTTTACCTGCATGATTGAACATTCCTGCACTATCAATTTTTTTCATGTGTTTTTTATTTTAGGTCCATTAATGAAGAGGTTGTAGTGGGATTATATGTCATGAAGAAAATAATCCATTTGATAGGGGAGTAAGAGTTTCAATTCTATGTTATCCAAAATTATTCCCTTCATTTTTAGTTTTTTAAAAAAATTAATCAAAAAAATTCATGCCCACACTTGAATTCATGTTTTACTTGACTTCTCGGGGAGACAAGAGATTCATAGAAATCTAGTGATTCTATGTTTTAGATTTTAATGTTAATGAGATTGAATGATTAAAATGGATAATTGGGTGATTAAAGTGAAGAAAAGATATTGAAATGAGGACTCATGATTTGAGGGAATTAATTGATTCATGTAAATGAAATTTTCCTTCCATTTTTCATTCTTTGAATTTCTGAAATTCATGTGAATTAATCTGTTATTATTAATCATGACATTAGTGATTTTCCAATATCATATTCTAATTCTTTAGAGGATTTCTAGACCAAATATTTCTTATTTTATCATGAGCATATTTCTTGAATGATCTTGGGATGTGCCACCTACTAGAACATGTATTGAAACTTATCAAAGATAAGACTGTAAAAAAAACATTTAAAATGATTGAGGCACTATATTGGCTATACACATATTTACCTGAGACCCACCATTACATTTATCCTTCGTTATCCCATAAAATCTATGAATTTCCTTATAGTATTAAGCCACATTACTTGCTGATATTTCCTTACCTACCCACACTTATAGTATTTTTTCATGGTAATTCAAGTTTGAGTGTGGGGGAAGGGCATTTCATGTGCGTTTATTGAGATATGTATCATTTTGGGTGGTGTAATGTGTGCATCATCATTTTGGGAAACAAATTATTAGAAAATTGGGCATGAGTCATCATTTCATTATGCTTCTTTCATTTCATCTGGTTCTCCATAAAAAAAGAAAATAAATTCAAAATAAAGTTGTTCCTATCTGGAGATTTACAAAAAAAATAATGTTGTGCCTTTCTGGAGATTTACAAAAAAACAGTGTGAACATGGATGATATCATTCTTTGTAATCATTTAGTGACTCATGACCCATGTCATTGAAAGGGAAGTGGTGTTGTGATTCACATTTCAAGGGGATTTGAGTGAGGTTCATCATGTGTTTTCACTTGATTAATCATGAATTGTACATAAGAGCCAAACCTCTTACTTCTGGCATTAAATTATTTCAATCATTTTCCCACCAACCCTAAGTCACAGAGTCATTTGAACCATTATTGGAAGTCCTCAGGATTTTATGTGTGTTTTGTGTTTACAAAGTTGAGAAAGTAGTTACTTTACAAGCCTATGGGTAAGGAGCATGTTCTAATGATATTAGCATGACTCCACTATTAATTGTATATTGAGTGATGAGAGAAAAGATTCAAAAGTGAGGTAGATCATGATTTGGCATGTTTAATAATAATAAATTGAGAAGCTTGAATGAATGAAAGGAGAAGCTTCATTATATTTCCTAGGGGAAAAGTAAAATGCATGAATTGATTGTTTCATAGAAAAATGGGAAATTAAATTGGTATTTTTGAGGAAATGGAAAATTTTATTAGACATTGATAATCATTTGATTTTATTTCATTTGAAATATAAATATTGGTGACATTGGTGCCCTTTGAATTCCATGTTGAGATTTTATGCTTCAGGACAAGCATAGTTTAAGTGTGGGGGAATTGATAGAGAAAATATTGTTAGTTAATTTATATTGAATATCATTTTTTTAAACTCACAAATGTTTTCCTATAAGATTAATTGTTTCATTTTTATGATTTTGGTGTTATTTTGAGATGAATAGTAAAAATTGGCCATTTTGGATTTTTAACAGTTTTAAATTATTTTTGTATTTTGGCCATAACATTATCTACACTAATCCAAAGTGCAAAATTCTTTCTCTTCCAGATTCTACACATCCATGGCTTTATTTACTATTTTTGGACAAAAAGTTTAATCCGCTATATGGATGCTCCAAAGAAGCTCACAAGTGGGAGAAAGAAAACTGTTTTCAGTTCTTCCTTGTTTTGGTGTGGGATCCATAACTCATTCATGCTGGGTCCCAATGTTGTGATATTTGGTGGGTGGACATGCAAGGAGTTTTAGGACATCGTTTATGAAGTGAAGGCCATGAGATTAGGCCGTTTGATGGTCCATTAAAGCTTCCTAATCCGGGGGTTGGCGTTTTGGGGTGTCTGACTGGACAGAATAAATGATCAAGTTAATAGGGCAATAACTCTCAGACTACCTGTCCAAATCTGATGAGATTTTTAAGGGACACGGCCAAGACAATTATTAACAACATTAAATAATGGATCAACGTGTGAAGAGGTCATTTATTGGGTCAAAAAGGCAACAACATTCGGGGGATGGAAATCTGGCTATAAAAGTATGAGAGCTCCACCTCAAAACATCTCATTCTCCATCCCATTCCTTCTAGGACAACAAGGAGAATAACTTATCAGCATTCCCTTTTATTTATTTTATTTTTCTTTACTTTAAAATGTATCTCCTATCCCGCATCATCTCGTTTACCACATCCAGGGAGTGGTAGTTTCATTTGAGTGATCTGAAAGAGGGGAGGCTGGACCTATGTGTTGTGTTTGAGTTTTCGTTCTTGAAATGAATAATATTTGTTCTTCATTCTTCTTCTAGTACCAATTAATAATTCAGTATTAAATTCCGAATGCAGTTGTGTTATGTTTTTTATTCCTAAATTATAAATTTCTTTGGTCGATGATCACATCTCCATCCACCCAATTCTAATATGTATACAGTGGAACATGATTAGGGTTAGGTGGTGATTTCTCGACGGTTGTCAAGAACGTGTGTTGGATTGTATGTCGAAATCTTGGATTATTAGGGAATAACAATTCCAGGACTGGTATTTATCTAATTAATCAAGATACCTTCTACAACCCTAAACACATTAGAAGGAGGATAGACCAATCTAATGTTTTAGAAAGGAAAAAATATCATCACATCTCACTTATGAGTTTTTGGAAGAGGAAGAGATAAAATTTAGAAACCATGATGGCACAACACTAAGTCTAGCCGTACCCAATATGATCACCGTCATTATCATTTGTTAAAATCAATCAATTTATATTTTTTGTTTCTCTTATAGTCATTCAAATTAGTTAAAACCAATATGTATACGAAAACCAACAAAAAGTGACAACCTTGTTTTGTGTGCACTCCTTATCTGGAGACTATCTATGATCAACTGCTACACTATACATAGGTAAATAAAATATTGATTTTCCACACCCCATGATAGTCGTGTGTCACCCTACCCATTATCAATACATTCTATTAATAACTAAGAATAGGGAAACTAATTTTCTTACAATAAGAATGGTAAAATATTACATCATAAGAAAGGCACAATGAAAAAAAAATGAAAAAATTGAAAAAAAGATCTAGGTACTGGGCATGAATAAGTGCCTTACATTTCTCTAGTACATTCATCATGGAAAAAATGCCTCCATAACACAAAAACCAAGGTAATTGTTCTTCTATGAATCACCTTCTCATTATAAACAACAATCATCATTTGTCTCTCTACGAATGTCACATCATCATCAATATTAAAATCTCCTCAGTCGAGGATGTGGGACATCGTGGAGATACTGATAGAGATGAGATACGTAGAATACCTTGTTGATCCTGTCAAATAGTTGAGGTAATGATAGATGATCCAAAATCTTACCTACTTGTAACTATACCTCTAAGGGTTTCACAAATCTAGGGAAGAGATTACAACCCTTTCCAATCCTATATAGTCCACACTAAGGGGAGACCTTTACGAACACATTTTCCAAAACCACAAACTCCATGGGTATCCTCAAATGAACAACATATGAATTCTTCCAGTTCTGATTTTTCTTCATCCTCTTAAATAGAAGTTGAATCTTCTCTTGTGTGTTATGCACCAACTCCACAATAAGAACACTTACCTCCTCAACCACTTGCTAAAACACGGGTGAACGGAATGGTCTTATATATCATGATTTTAATAGATCCATTAATGTTGAATAATGATAGCTATAATTGTAGGAATTCCCTACTAGGGTTTAGTTTCATACCCATGACCATTAAATGTCCATAACACATACTGGTATCATATCATCCTATTTCTAGATGATCCTCTTTGTCTACCCATCCATATAAGGGTGGTAAACATTTCTATGGAATAGTTGGGTGCCAAAAGAAAAATGTAATCCGATAGAGTATCATGATGTTAATCATTTATCATGATCTGGATTGATGGTTTTTGGAACTCCTTAAAAATGTATAACATTACCCATATACGTTTTGTGCAAAGAAATCCATTGTGCTCGACTCCATAATTATTTAGATGTGATATGATTTCTTCAAACGGTCCACACGTACCTAGATGGAATCAAAACATCCCTCACATACATGTATTTTTGTGAATAAATCCTTCTATAAAACATCTCACATTAACTCGGGAATGTCTAAGGGATGCAATAGACCACATGGAAAATAGTTTTCAGCCTTCACCTACTGACACATGAGGAACTTTTCAATAATCTCCTCCGTGTTCCACTTCACTAAAGGACAACAATACTAGCCTCTCAAACCTTGGTACATCATTGAGATGACTAAATGTACAATCAGGGGTGGGTTATAAAAGTCACAAATAATCCCCCCCACACATATCTATAGGATCAAGCAGCTTCCCAAAAAACAAAATCTTATCCTAACAATCCTCCAACCATCATTCTGGGGAATTTTCGTGCTCATATTGATCACACATCACTTCATCCTCATAGTAATCCCATTGAGATTACTCTACAAGTTGTAACATGGTATACTAAACTGTCATCTGAAATAGATTGCATTTTCCATCCCCAACTATCATGCCTAGATGTAATGTAGCTAACACTTTCGTTGACAACCAAGAATATGTTGACCCCTAAGCCATATCCTTTGGTGACTTCATACTTGAGTCTTTCAACAACAAAAACCCCTTTATTGTGGTGTATTCTATCTCAATGTCCTATTCCTAATAAAAATTCATCCACCTCTACTTCAACATGTTCAGATCTCTCTAGGAGAAGATAATTATCAAGCTCTTGTGATCTGTGATGACCAAAATGCTTTCTCCATGAGTTAATGTTGTCATATCATCATGGAGAATAAAAACATATAAATATAATAGTCGTGGGTGGAATATTTATGTTCATTATGGAATACCTTCCTAGACACATATAAGATAAATCCCCCTTGATTCATCATCACACACCCCAATATTTGTTGTATGTATCATATAACACTTCAAAAGTTATCCCTTCCTCTAGAAACCATAGCACTAAGGCACTAACCAGCCATCCCTTTAGCTAACTAAATGATTCATATCACATCTAAATCTATAGTATAGCATGTTATTTTATGGTCAATGCTATCAATGGTGAAGAAACTTGTGAGATGATGAGCACAAAACTTTGGTAGTAACCTTCCCGTCCAATGAATCTACGGACATCAACCACATTCTTTGGTTATTCTTAAGAAGCAACCCCATCGACCATCAACGAGTCCCCTTCTATTCCCTATATGGACACATCATGTCCAATGAAGTGACACTCTGGGGTCTAGAACATGCATTTAGATAACATCCCATAGATCCAGTGCTGTCAGATGACCTCCAAAACTATACATAGATGCTCGTCGTGATCCTCCTCTGATCATGAGTTGATTAGGATGAAATCAATAAACATGAACATGAACCTGTTTAGATAATCACAGAAAATAGTGTTCATGATCTCCATGAACACTTATAGTACATTGTTAATGTTGAATGACCTGAAAATAAACTCAAAGTCCCCATATCTTCACCTGGAACCAATATTTGAGATATTACCCTCCTTCACCCACAACTAGTGATATCCAGACAGCATGTCAATCTATGTGAACTCACATACTCCCTTCAATTTTTATGAGAGGTCACAGATCCTTGATAGGGCGTAATAGTCATTGAACATCAACTCATTCAGTATCCAGTAGTCTATTCCCATCCTCAGGCCACGATCTACATTTTCAAACACGGATGGGGAACACCATGGTTATGATCTTGGTTAGATAAAACTTTTATTTATCTAGTCAACAACCTGAATACACAACACCACCAACTCAGAAAGTGTCATTTTATAGGGAGCCATCAATATCGGGCGAGAACTAGGTTGTAAGTCTATATCGATCTAAATTTCACATAAATGGGGTAGGGTCACAACCCCATTGTGGATGTCATCGAGGAACAAACTGACAGTCTTCTGAAAATCCACATTCTAGGAGACTTATGAACCGAATGACAACTTGAATAATAATGAAATAAGGGGATCTTCAAATTGGATGTCATCCTAGAAACCCTACTCAACATCAAAAGATACACACTAAACGCACATATCTAAGAACACGACCCCTCTCTGGAAGAATTGAAAAAAAGAATCCACAAAAAACAACCCCTTGATACCAAGGATGACAATCAATGGTTGCATTCATAGCAGAATAAGATCTCAACCAGACTAATGTGGTCCAAACATCAACCCACATCCTCTAGAAACATCAAACATGATGGTCAGACCTCTAACTAGTATACTCATATCCATGGGAAATGAGAGTGCCTCTTTGTAGAGGACCAAATAAAGAGACAGATCAAGTGAATCAAAGGTGTTCAAAGATCATGAATTAGACAAGTAATATGCAAGTGTTCTAAATAGAATGGCCGTACATCGAATGACCTCCATCGCTACTAAAACTACTGCCTCTAAAGGGTGCACATTCCCAATTACTCTTCCCCTCAAATATTGGCCTCATTCGTAGCCATGACCTAGTTGTGGTCCCTAAGTAGAACCTTGATATCAGCCACCTATGAAACTATCTTTCCTTGGTGAAGTGGAAGCTCGTTTTC
The DNA here is from genome assembly GCA_963277665.1 of Viscum album. Lineage (NCBI taxonomy): Eukaryota > Viridiplantae > Streptophyta > Magnoliopsida > Santalales > Viscaceae > Viscum > Viscum album. The sequence goes on from OY728129.1 coordinate 9,726,758, forward strand.
CCTACTTCGGCTACTAAAAAGGCCCGACCGACAACTAGTGATGCCAAGGATGGTGATGAAACATCCCACCCCAGTATACTACAATGGGTAAGACCACTTCTTCAAAAGGTTACCACATCTGCCACGGTTAATGAACCACAATCCGAGGCTTGTGGGGAATGGGTGAGGACTAAGAGATCTGAACTGGAATGGTTGAGGCCTGCTCTTTGACAGGAAAAACCTAGAAGACCCTAATGATGGTGTGTTGATGATAATGGCCTTCCCCATTGATTTTCTAAGCTGGCTCACCTCTCACGACACACCTATCAATATTTGAATCATCTCTACCACTTCATCTTTCTTATGAACCTACATGTATGATGGTAGAGTGAACGGTGTAATTGAATATAGTAGAGAATGTCATAGAACCGCCTATATGCATCTGTCCAATAAATCCTCATCTGGGAAGAGGTTTGGAGTGAAACAAATGAGATCCTTTAACTTGATCCCTAACTCCCTTATTTTCATATTCTATTGCTGAAGGGAGAGCATTTATTCCCTATTTTATTACTTCTTTGTTGAATAATGGAATTCCGATAATAATTATATATCAATGTTATCACACAAAACCTCATATTTCTTCTTCTTCTCTAGATAAAGGGTCCCCATTAACATGCCACCACTCAAATAAGGCTCAATGATAGAGCAACCTAGTTCACTTCCAGAGCCCGAATAAATATGAATGTAATCACTAGCTCCTTGATCCAGCTCTCGGTCTCCATGTCTGAGATGCTTACCTCACACAACCCAAGAGTCTTCCATTGAATGAATGAAGAATCATCTACCACTGGTCATCCTACTCATCTCGATCAGCCCTTTTTTATCATCCAAATTATTCAGATGGGCCTTGATCGCCTGCTCTATTCATTGATATGTTCTATGTGCCATTGTTTCAAGGTAAATAAAAAATGCATATGCCCGAGTAGGGTAATATATTATTTTTAATTTTTTGAACATATTATTTATTTTAATATACCAAAACACCCATGAAAGTCAAGGTTTAATGTCATTATTAGGTATGAACATTTATAGGGTATTGACCCTATAATCATTGAAGCCTCGCATGGTTTTTCACTAGGTCTAGAGTCCTTGAATCGGATCCTGGGGTGTCGTAACATCTCGTTTCCTAGTTGGTCTCCCCTAGCCTATTTCACGCACCATGATTTCATAGATCTATTTAACAACAATACCATTCAATCCTCATAGTGCCTAATTCCAAATATCATCCAATTTTTCAAAAATTAATTTTATACCATTTTTTCAGGAATTGCATTCCCCGTGATGGGGGGGGGACAAAAAACTGTCAAACACTTCCTTCATCATTAGGAAGGATAGATCATGGCTACCGAGTCCTGATTAAATTGTCCCAATAGTGGAGACTACCACAAAGGGTGTAGAATCAAACAAAAAATGGATGGAATTATCTTTTTTATAGAATAGTATTTGGAGAGAAATGGTAAATACAAACCTTCTCACAAAAACTGAATTTAGAAATAAATCCAAAAATCATGTCTTGCAAGCCTATTCCAAATAAACTGATATAATGTACAAGATAAAATCTAAAAGAATGTTATAATAAAATAAAAATAAGAAATGACAGCTGTCCTGACATCTGAGCTTGTGTGGTCAGACATGGTTCTCAATGTCCACATAGAAACATGAATGATGTTTTATACATATACGGTGATTATACAGGTATTCTCAGTAGGGAAAACAATGGCTATAATGAACCATTGTGGAGGAATTCAAATGTCTTGTGGGAAAGTTGAGATAACCAAAAGACCATGAAAATAACCTATCCAGCCAGGTTCACTAAGGCACACTCTGCAAATAAAACAATCCAGATAAAGTAATAGTAATAGGACATCAATATTTGGGTACTCTCCACTATATCACAACTTTTTATTTAGGACATACTACACCACATACCTCCTCCAAAAGTTCCACTTCAATCCCACTACTGCCCCAAGAATAGCCCTACCGGCCATCACAAGCACATATCTCTCATGCAGACACCTAGTCCACCACGAACAAACATAACTACTCTTAGAGACACATGGTTCATATTAAACACATCTATACCAAAATACACCAAGTCCAAAACAACCACTCCCTGGACTAAGACCACATGGGCTAGATCAACTACTTCCACATATGAATACACATAGTTCTCATTCGGGGGAAACATGGGAAACAAACCTTCCCACACACACATGGGAGAAACACCACAATGCCCCATACCTGATGACTCTCAGGACGTAATGAAGCTTAGGACTTCACATCCAACCCTAAGAGTCTTTGGATACCCTGGAGAGGGAGCAGAAATGAGCTAATAAATAAGCACTCATAGGAATGTTGGGAGTAAACACCCTCCCCCGGAAACGGGGCTATTCAGCACCAAGTACTAAACATAGTTTTGGTGTGTATGAGAAACATATGAACTAAATTTTATACATATAGGTAATATTGATCTAATAAAATACTATGTGTCCCAAAGGAAATAACCCAACCCTACACAACCACTCATTATGTTATTCTTACATAAATATGTACAAAACATCCACAACCTGAGTATAACCCAATTTTGGGAAATATTATGCCATTGTACAAGTTCTCATTATCATGTTCATAATTTTATATTTAAATATTCATTCACAACTAGGTAAATAACAAGCACAACCATAAGTCAAAACTATGACAGGACGAAAAAAAATCTAAGCAAGCGTTTAATCTTTCACACCTAGTTCTCTTGTTATGTAACAACATCGAAAAGGATATGCGATATCCCTAGATTTAATAGAACCAAAACATGCCCCAACATACTAGCTCCACACGGCCACAGATTCACAATTCAACAACTTCTCATCTAGAGATTCCATTGCCATATAATCCACAAAGTGAACATTTGAATAGAAAAAAAAATTCATATCACCAAAATAGAGAAAGATGTTTTCAGATTTAGCCTCAGAATTCATTATTTTCTTTCTTTCTGTTTGGTTTACTGCAGTGATCACATAAGGATTATCATTCATCGATAATCAATATAATAATCCATGTCTACGTTATTAACTACTTTTCATGTAACTATCATTCAATCAAAAGATTTTTTAGAAAAATAGAGCATCATCAGTGCACAAGAATGGACCACCAACATCCATTATATTCAGTGTACATAAGACCATACAATTCAAAACATAAAAATAGAGATAAAAAAAATATAAAAACATCATAAATTTTTCCACCCCTACATTCGTTAAAAGTACATTTATTATATTCATTGTGGTTGGTAACATCAATTTCTTGTTAGAACATCTCCATAACCACATCACATGATATACATTATTGAGAGACGAAGGAAAACCCAAAACCTTTATGATCAGGGATCAATGTTTTTTTCTTGTGGAATGAAATGGGGATGACATGGGTTGTAATAAACTAAAAAAACCGAATAATAGGGCTCTTGCGTAGGAACAACACGTCTCTGTAAGAGGGACTCAAAGTTCACTAAGAGAAGGAATGAGAACATGTGTGAAAAATATATTGGTGTGATTAAAGGCCCAATCCAAGAGTAATAGGATGTGCAATCTCAATATGCATAAAATGTAGATCATGGTTTGACCAAGAGTTTAGGTGGTTTCACACATTGGAATTAATTTAGATTTAATATTTAATGAGATACATCAAGACTGGTCATCACAAGTTTGATAGTTATATAGGTTATCATTAAGACGATAAAAAATTCATTACAATGTAAATAAAAACAAGGAAAAGTCAATGACACCAATGGAAGAGCCACACGTTGTGGTAAATCAAGGGTTTTCTTACTCTTAGAGGATTTAAGATAACATTTATTTAATTTTAAATAGACATAAATTTCATTATATTGGTATTGAAACATAAAAGAGACATTATCGGAAAACTCGGGGGAGAACCCTGAAACCCCCCTCTGGTACCATTCCAGTGTAGCACCGATCAGTGAGACACCGATGAGTGGCACTGATCTATGGTTCTGACAGGTGGCACTCTAATGACACCCTACAACTGACACTAACGCCCTCCTGACTCACTGATGGTGTTCAAGAATCCCTAAACACCATCATTTGAAAAATTATTTGAACTAACAGGTATAATCCATTCAAATAATGTAGAAACATTATCATAATACAAATCTTTCGTGTTTTTATAATAAATATATTTTGAAAATATGATTTGATAATCTATAGTATGATGGAATTTTTTTATTTGACATCATCATGTCTCTTTTCATTGAATAATATTGAACATATATAATATTCAAAAATCATAAATATAAAAGATAATGTTTCTATAATTTTATTTATCTCTTATCCATTTTACAACAACTTGAATGTATATCTTAAAAAATATAAAATATATGATTACCTAATGGACTATGACTTCTAGTAAACCCAACCACCATTATAACAAATTATAACATCATCAAAAACTCATTCATCCAACATTATCACAACAATCCCCAATGTATACATTATCTCAACAATGAACATATATCATTGGAAAATTATAACTCAAACCATGGATTACTTTTCTATCAATTCTATAAAAATTTGACCTAACATGATGTGGGATTCAAAAATCACTGAACAACCAATCTATGAAGTCCATATATAGTGATATTAGAATATTCTTCTTCTACACATACCCAAACTGATTTATCATTAAATATTTATATTTTGAGGATTTTACCTTTTTTATTAAACCAAAAAAAATTCCACATCCACTTAAACCAATTTCTCAAATAGTAAAAAAATTGTGATAATATCTTAACATATTTAAACACTCTCTATAAATAAATTCTATAGATAAAAGGAAAAGCTAATAATAATTTATATATTAAAATAATTTCATTTTATTACCCTTGAAAACAATATATAAATAAAATATGATATATGGGATAGATTCACATACAAATCATTTAGGTGATGGAGGTTGTACATTGATGTCCATCCCTAGTATTTTTATTATTTCCTTCTGTAATTATTTAGTGAAAATATCAAAATATTTTTTTATTATATAAATGTAACTAACATATAGATAATTCTTCTCAAAATAGTATTTTATATTGTTATGTTTGATAAAAACATACTCTAAATTTTAATATTATAATATATTTTTATCTATATTAATAAGACATTTAATATAATAGTCAAGGAGAATGTTTAACTTCACCTCTATTAAAAAAATTCCAAATGAGTCAATAGACAAAAAACATTTATTTCACATGGAGTGAAAAAACATCCTTTTCATTAGTCATAATTATAGTTACAAACTACCATATCATTGTATTCCAAATCACACCACATTATCACAAAACATCTACACATCGATATACAATCACCACCACTTCCATCCAAATCAAAATCTATATAAAAAATCAAATTATTCTTCCCTTTGAATCCATTATTATTAAAAAATTGGATGTTCGATGAATATATTTGGATATTATATTTTTATCCATGAGATTGACATATTTTGGAGAACAATGAAATATTTCAGAAAAAAATTAAAGAATGTCCAACAAAAAGGATTTCAGATATAAAAACATTTATCTAACGGACAGTGCTCTTTACAATCAACATACTTTTCATCATCATCTGACGAAAACCAATTTTGTTTCAAAATTTTTCTATAAATTCCCCTTGAATATACTATTAAAAATAAACTATGAATCTCCATTTCATGAATATATTGATATCTGAATGTACAATTTATTTTTATCAGGATTTATATTCTATGAATGTATATCATTTCTCATAGAATGAACATTTCATCAAACATCTAAATTTCCAATAAATAATTTCACATGTTTAGTTATCATTCTTATAAAATATATTATAATAAAAAATCATGATAAAAATGAGGGAAACCACCACATTTTCCTTGATTTAGATGTCACTATTGATTAATCCATTCATGAAATTAAACTATCAATTAATGAATCCTATTTTTAATACAATTATATATGAGATTCATTAAATGTATAAAAATATGTTGTACACATACACATATAAAAAATAATATTTTCGAATCATATACCCAAAATATGGTTAAATATAGACATCTTTATTGGAAAATTGGTTGATAAAATCTTTCATTACATCCATCTAAAAAAATTTTATAACATTATTGGGTATTGATAGAAAAATGATTATGTTAATTTATACTTATTAAACTAGATCATATATATTATAAAAATGAATCACTTAAATTTATTATTACCCTTTCAAAAGTCATTCAGTGTCTCATATATCATTAACATCTTCAGGTATATTATTTTGGATCTCCCTTTTTGTACCAATAATATTTTTATTTTATTGTTTGGGTAAAATCTCCAACATTTCATTTTTATTTGTCTCATCAAACACAAAATTCATAACATTAATATACTAATAATACTACCATTATTCATTAACATGTTTTATATAGAATTTTGAATATAAACAATTATAAATGATAAATTTTTAATAATTTCTAGTTTGAACATATTTATAGTAATATCTAGTTTTGTTATTAACAATAACCTTTTTCCATATCTTAATATATGAGGTTTGTATTTATTCATCATCAATTTAGATATTTGAGTTTCATTCCAAAAAATTGTATCTTTACAATTATAAATATAGTTGTGTAATTTATCATTTTTATTAACTACAACCACATCAACTTCACCATCTTCCACTTCTGTATATGTTATTAAAAAAATATCAAAATTTCAATGAAAATTTAAATTTATAGAATCACATATCATACATGTTTCTTTTTTAAATATTTTTGACCCTTATCATTAAGATAATATCTATGAAATATTTCATAACAGCCATCTTAATATACTTTCAATGATTTACATTATTCACATTAATATTGAATGTAAAGACAAATACATTTTGGTACTTCATATAATTATTTTCATAGAAATTTTTTATAGGATTTCATATCAGAGTCTTATTTGTTGAATAATGAAATTTGAGTAAAAAATACAACACTAATATCCAATAATAGAAAATAATGTGTAGTATAGTGTCTGATAAACATTATTTGTTCCATTCCCATAAATATTTTCTTTATTCTTTCAACAATTGTTTTCTATAGCATTTATGTTGGAAAAAATTCATGATTAATGGAATGTATATCAATATTATATATTAAATCCTTATATTTATATTAACACCAATATTAATTATTATCTTCTTCATTGTATATCAACATTCTTGTTCTAATATTTTTATGATACATTTATAAATTTTTATCAAATATGTTATATATTTTATAAATAAAATACAATTTAAAAATTAAAACTCATCAATGAAATTAATAATTTTAGATATCTATATGATTATTTTGTACACATTAGTCCAAAAATATTCAATAAAATCAGTAATAAGTGTCTTTTTGAACATATTTTTACATTATTATATACCAAGTGTATTATATTCTCATTAGGGAAAATAAAAGAACACTAATCTCTTCCACTTTAGAAATCATGACTATCTAAGAATCAATCTATCATTGTTAACATTATCAAATTCATATAACAAATGTGTAGAAGAATATTATTCCATATATTCTTTTATGTCAAAATTTAATTATTTTATAATATTTCGGAAAATCAAAATTGAAAAAAATTTCTCTCTTTTCATTACAATTTAGTTAAAACATTCCTATCTCTAACTCCCTTTAAATAAGCACCATCAATTCTAAATCCAAAATTATTACCTTTATCACAATTTCTTGAAACACATATCACGTGTTTTTCCTCCCATTAACATCAAATGCTTAGTTGGATATCTGAATTTCATCCCATATTATATTAAATCCAACTCCTATAATTTTGAGTGAATTATAATCCACAAAAATCATTTATCCTTAATTAAAATCATAAAAATATCAATAATTCTTAAAATCTATTATAATATCTAAAGGCAACCCATTACACATAATATATGAGGGTTCCCCTTTTTGACTATTGCGATTATTTTTTAAAAAAAACTTGTTTTCATTATATTTTTTCTTCTTCACATCTAGGTTTTTTTATTTTTAATAAAAATTTATTATTTTGGTAACATGAAGATACATTCCATTTCATGATGTCTTAGATTAATGCATTTTTCAAAAAAAACTACATTGTCTTTAGTATATTTACAATATTAATACATCATTTCTGTGTTTTTTTCTTTTGACTGTTATGAATGCATTTCAAAATTCACCACCAGATTCTTCTACTATCAGAGTAATATTTTTTGTTTTACGAACAAATATATATTGTATGCACATGTCATATATAATATTAGTAGTAAAAATAGAAATAATATCTCTATAAATAGGATACATGTTGTTGTAATTTTTCATAATTGTTTAATCAAAATTATTACCTTTCACATTGCTATATTTTTATAAAATAATGTTTTGGTTTCATCTTGATATATTATTCCTGGCATTAATAGAATCAGCCATTTATTAAACACTTGATTTTATATTTTACTATTATGAAAATATAATTTTTCAACTCCACATGTTTTTGATACATCAATTTATTTCATATAATTATTTATATACATATAAATATCATTATTCTCATCAATCTATGATATTAAATTCATTTAATCCTACATTGGTTTTTTCATTTTAGAACATTTTCAATAATATATATATCTGTTTTTGCAATTTTTAAATTCACTTGATAATCATTAGAATGTATTTGTTAATTGAGTTAAAAATCCTGTACATTAAATAAAACATTTTTAGAAGTTCATTATTAAATATTTTATCCTAATAAATTTAATTCATTAGAAGATCAGTGTCATTATGAATCATGGGGTTTTGTTCATGAATAAAATTCTGATTTCCTTCTAAGATCATATTCAATCATAAACATCATATTATCCATTTCATGTCTAATAGTATTTAGAATATATGAATTCAATCAAAATATAATAATAAACCCAGTATAATTTGTTTTTTTCATTTGAAATAATGCATTTTTTGCTCATGATCTATTAATTATTAAATTATAAAATAATGTTATTTTAATCATATTTATCACTGATTGTTTCAACTTCATCTTAATTACCACCTTCTTCATCTCCATTAGAAAAAAATATTTTATATATTTATTTAGAAATATATATTTATATTCAATTATATTTGGTTATTTATTTTCTATCATTATTAGTAAATGATATTTAAATTTTAGTACTATCATTATCCTGACTTTTATTACCCTTATTTCTTCATGGGAAAATATTAGAAATGTGCATATATCCTCGAATTATTAGAATTTTTTGTCGTAAATTATATTTTTAATTTCTTATAAACCTTTACATTTTATTTAAATTTGATATAGAATCATAATAAAAATCAAAAACCTCACCACCAGTTTCAAATTAAATATTATTAAATTTTCATTTCATGGTACATCTAAAAATAAATTCATGATCATCCATTTCATTACACATTATAACCGTTTATATTATAATTTCATACATAATGTGAGTTCTATTAAGATTATTGATAAATATATTTTTAGTATCTCCATCTTATAATAAATAAAATATTTTATATAATTTATAAAGATAATTTTAATAATGAATTTAATCTACGTTTGAATAATCCAACATCACAGAAATAAATTTTAAGTTGCATATAATGACATAAAACCTCGTAATAATGCCACCATGAAATTCATTATCACTGAATTTAAAATATTTATACATTAACATATATATTGGTAGTATAAAATTCGTAACATTCATGTTTACATCATAGTTATTCCTCATGATCTCACAAATGTTATGATATTTTTTCCCTCCTTTTACTCAAATGAAATCAATATCAAATAGGATGGTTATAATTAAATTTTTTGTATAACCGTATTTATATAATTTTTTTGATGATAGAGTTAAATTATCTAAACAATATGTTACATTATCTATGAAAACATTAAAAATCATACATATGTTACTGATAATTAAAATAAAATAATTATTCTTATAAAAACCTATAAAAAAATTATTTTCATTTATTAAATACCTAGAACTATCATCAAAAAAATAGTAAATAATTAATCTAAATATAAAGTCTTACATTTGGTTAAATAAAACATTAAAATAGTTCATTAGGAATGTAATGTGGTTAAACCTACTCAACATTAATATGAATTTATAGAGAATCCATTGGGATCCTATAAAAAATAAAACCCATAAATAAATATTTCTTCAACCAAAACCCTTGTCCTTAGAGATCTGAATGTGAATAATATTAAAAGAATTTAGAATCCATTTTGTTAAAGTGGTTACCTGAATGATTCAAAAATTAAGCATTTTTAAAATAATTGTAATTACCACAATTGAGGATAACTGTATGGAAGGAACTACTAATAATTATAGTTCCCATTGAGGTAATGAAATATCCCCACCCAAAATCGGTTGAATTCAAATTTTAAAAAGTGTTGCTTAACCAATATTTTTATATATATATAAAAATATTCACAACTACATGACCATTATCACTCTGATTTGATGTGCTCCCTATAAGTCCAAAATACCCATGTTCCATATGAATTCCCAACCCAAACATATTATTTATATAGGTGTAATGGAAACCAATAATTATATATACACTAGGGTTATTTCACCTTATTTCCACACCAAACATCACAATGAAATGTTTTCACAATATAATTGGATGTAATTTTTACCACATAGTTCCTTATTAGATACCATGAATCCACTACCAACAATATAAATAAAATTTGATTGTAATTTTTTTAACTATTTCAAATGGGGAAATAAAATGACATAAAATACAACTGAAACAATCATTTTTATGTAGTCTTCCACATTTAAACAAACCATAGAGGCACCACATGTTTGGTCCCCAAGAAACAATTTTTTGATGGCTAACATTCACCTCAAAAACCATTCTATAATATCTTAACTCCCCAAAGAAACAAAAAATAAAATAATTATGTAATGTATTAGAAAAATTTCATAATGAAAATAAAAAATGATTTTAGAGAGTTAATATTACCTAGATAATAACATTTACACCCACATAATTATTTATCATATTATTGTAGGGAGAAAAATGGATAGAAATAAAACCTTAACTAAATTATAGAACTCAAAAACCTATAATAGAATAGAAAATAGCTTACCACTGAAATCCAAAAATATCACCATCAAAAGACGTATTATTATATAAAATTAAAATAACATCATAATACATAAGAAATATTAAAATCCATAAATAAGATCATCATTGAATTCATATATCTAATGAAAATAAATCATTAGAGAGGAAATTTTAATTCCAAGGTTTACAATCTAAAAATATATATAACCCCTTAGCTATGTAAAAAATCATATCATATTATCACTCATTGATAAAACACATATAAATCTATAATGAAAAATATTATTTTAGGATAATGATTTTTTTAGGTGGAGTATGGATTTGGATTTTAAATTATAAAATAAAAAAATTAGGCACCCTTTATTCAATAATGAGTAAAATGTGGGATAAATGAGATTTACATGTGATTCAGGTATATTGGAATTTATACCATATTGGGAATTATTCTTTAGAATAAACTATATAAAATAGAAATGATTTTTCAAACAGTAATAGAAACCAATGACTCATGGGAATAAAGAACAACACCAAAAACCACTATACAACCTCATCAAAATTAATAATTAAACACATTTATTTACACCACTAATATCTTCTTTAAAATAATAATATTTGTTATAAACACAACAAATATATTTGATGATAAAAAAAACAATTTTAATTTCCTTGAATAATATCCACATTGATGTTAATTGTATCATAATGAACCATGTGATCATCTTATCTGGAAGTTATGTATTAACCTGAAATATAATGATCTCCTATAAAACGTTTTCAGATTTAAAAATTCTATATATACAATAGGTATTTGTATATACAAAATATAATGGGTTCATGTGACAAAATTATAATGTTCATTTTCAATCTCGCTATAAAAATATATGTGTTTTTTGATAATAGCATCAAAATCTGTGACATGGGTTATTCTATATATTCTGAAGTAATTTTAACATTCACTAATATGTTTTTAGAGAAAATTAAAATGACCAATATATTCACAAAAAGGATGGTTATTTTTGAGTGATTTCATAATAAAATATAACTAATACCCAATCAATATCTTTAGAAAAAAATAATTATAATGATTATGATCAATCTATGATCCTCCATCATTCTTCCTTAAATATTATTCTTTATGTTTTTATTAATAATATTATAGATAAAAATATTTTTAACCCCAATATTTAATCATTCAAAACACAAACCAGATATATATTAAAAAATAGAATGTACACTACCATTGTGAATCACATCATGGTAATTTTGTTTGATTGTATTTAAAAGGTGATACATATGTCCATATTAAAATATGGATAAAATATTTCTTGTATATATTTAAATTCATTTATTTTTAGTAATATATAAATAATAAAAAATGGACCAAAGCATATTATATCAAAAAAATAATGTGTTTCATTCAAGACAAACACCTGTTTGACGTCCATAATTTTTTTAATAATTAATGTGAATTCTAATGTACAATTTCGATTAAATAACCTTTAAATTTATATTATAGTAAGTATATATATATATAATATATAACTATTTAATAATTTTATTGACCCAAAAAACAATTATTATCCCCTTAGTGGAATTCTAATTATGGAGATGATTTTTGTAACAAAATTTATAGAACGAAATAAGAAAGCCTTATCTCAAACATTAAAATAATAAAAACATGAAACAAAATTATGAAATATATTAATAAATGTTTTGTTGATGAATATGTGAAATTAAATCTAAAAAAATAATGAAATATGATGTATAAATACATGAAGAGTAACTTCATTAGCATGATCATTGCATATAGGCATCCACTATAAAAGTGGTTACTGGGTGGAAACGAAAATATATACCATAAAATAAACTCATATATACCTGATAAAATCCGAATATGATAAAAAATATATTAAATTTTGTAGGGTGTTATAGGGTAATAAATACCAATAAGAGTACATGAAAAACCATTTATCAATATTTATTTCATCATGATCTAAATTTTACAATATGTTTCTACAAGCATAGGATTCAAATCATATTGAATTAATTTTTATTAGGTTACAATTCTAATAATTTTCATAATTATTGTATAATAATTTATAAATTTTATATTTTATAGTCCATATAGTGAGGAAAGGTTGTATATTTTTAATACTTCCTAACTATGAAGAAATGCCACTTTTAACCCTACAAATGTGCGATAAAACATGTATAGACATTATGAAATATTCCACCCAATAAGATATGTGTTCTTCTATAAAATAAAAATGATTAATTTTACACATTTATAATTTTTTGATAATAATATAGTAGTGAATGCATAATTTTCAATCCTAAATATTAATGTAATGTCCAAATTAAATCTACAAATAAAAAATTCCCTTAAAACATCAAATAAATATCAATATTTGTAAAATATATCAAAGATTATAAAAAAAACTACTCCATGAAAAAATATTTTTGAAATTCACCATACATAATACTTTTTATATCTTGTAAATTATATATAAAATTTAATTTGGAAAATTATGCATGTTGACATTTATTAAAAAATAATAGAAATAATTTAATAAATAAATAATCACATCAATAATTGAACATAAAAATATTTGAATGTAATTTTCAAAAAAATATCGTAAAAATCTATTGAGATTAATGAAACAAATTAACATGAGATAATTTGGTGTAAATTTGGATAAAAATCAACATTTTCATGTCCCCTCAATTCCACGAACATCCCTCCACCATCTATAAAATCTATTCTTTTTGGAGTAAATCTTTTGTTAATTCATTATATATTCCCTTGAAGTTTTTTTATCTATTTCTAAACAATATTTGTAAACCTACATACATATTATATACTAGAAGTAAAACTATATGCCCCCAAATTATATACGATCATACGATTCACAAGTCATAAATAAATAACTTATTATAATTATTTTTTTCCAAATACTATATGATTCTATAAAATTTTTAGAAATTATTAGCCGCATATATATTAATTTTCTATACTAATGAAATTTATTAAAATAAAAAAGAATTAATGTAGTTATCTTATTTTATGAGAAATGAAATTTTCATGGACTCTACTTTTAGTATGTTTTGGAGAACTCACTTTTAATTATTGTGTGAGAACATTTGTAGCGATTTTAAATTTAATAAATTTCGTATACAACCCTATTAATGAAAAATGATAAAATCTAAAATGTTTCACAAATATAATGTCTATGAAATCTTAAAAAACATCAATTTAAGAAAATATGCAAATAATTATTTGTAAATACCAATTTTATTTGTAATATAAAATTAGTAACATTAAAATGGTATATAAGTTTCATGATGATCTCACATGATTTGTTAGTAATATTTGAATTCATGTTTTAAATAATGGAGAAAATTAATTAAATGATAATGAAGCTGTTGAAAATATGATCCCCTTCCCAAAAACAAAAATGTATCATTTTACTAAATGAAAATGGCACATAAATATTACCATTAATATTATGAATATAATTTATTTATAATAATAAATTCATGAATAAAGGAAATATATTATTTATTATCTCAAACATAGATAAATTTTAAATTCACTAAGAATTAAAAAATACATATTTAATGACCCCAATACTGGTATACCATTTTAGGTGTTTGGTGTATTCTAATTGAATATATTATGAGAGTTAAAATCCCAATAGACCGATTAGTTTAGTTATTTTGGAGAATAATTTACACAAATTAATCCCATTTAACATAGTGAATATAAAATCAAAATGATGAATAGGAGAAATTCAACATCCATGAATTCATTAAAATAATAATTATATATATATTGGTTATATAGATCAAAATAGTGTAGTTAATTTCATATTAAGTGTTACTTTTAGTAGAATATGTCATGAATTAATAATAACTAATCAATATAAAAGGGTAAGTAAATGACAAAACACATTTAATAAATTAAAAATAAATTAAAATTGTTTCAGATGTACTAACACCAAAAAAAATATCCTTGATACAAACAATAACATAATTATCAATGATGAAAATTCATAAATATAGGTGTTTCTAATCTAAAGAATCATTATACATCAACTTTAAAGACCTTTCACAATTTTCTAAATACAATCGGTAAAAACCATTTAATTTTTCTAGTTTCATTTTTAAATAATACCAATTCATGAATCAAGGTGATATATAATTCTAGAAACCATTTATACCATCATCTATAGAATTTTATGTATATATTAAAAAAATGTTTTAATATTTAAATAACATTAATTATCATCATATATATTTATTTAGTTAATAAAACAAAAGTATCAAATATTTCCCTTGGTAATGAAATTAAAATCAAAGTAAACATAAAATGTATAGATGGTGTGTTTTTAACAAATTATAAGTATATTGATATAAATAATATGGTTATTTGATAAAAATATATTGTCCAATGAAGAATAATAAATATATAGTTATTTTCCTAGGAGAATGTTAACAATAACTATATTAATAATGAAATGAGTGGTGACTATCATTTCATTGGGAATATAAGTTATTTCAAAAATATCTTCTACTTGTGATGAATATAGGGAATGTAAATGATATATTAAAATAAACATTAATTTAATTTTTTATTTGTAAAACAATTAAATATGTGTAAAATAATCTACAATTATTGAAATCGCTATGACCATAAGGATGCATGTAATCATCTTATATAATAAAATAACATCTCTTTTGACAATTTATGAATAAAATACCTATTGAAAAACAATTCAATAATAAATTAAAACCATTATTATATGGTAATTATAATTTATTTTTTCCTTATTAAGTCATTTTATTAAATGAAAGGATTTATTTAAATATCATTTTGATAAAATTTAGAATTGTAGAAAATATATCTAATTTAATAGGAAGAAAAATCACCTTTCTTTTAAAAATTTCATCACTTGATCCATGTAAAAAATATAAGAAAAATTATAAGAATATATATTAAATCCATATATTTATGGATTAAATTATGATTTTATAACTTCTAATGGACGAATTATATGATTCCTTAATTACGGGCTACATCAATCCCAAAAGAAATTGTGATTGTAAACCATATTCTTACCACATTGGTAACATTCATGTTGTAATATGTTGAAAATATAAACATTTATTAATACATTAATAATATATATATATATATATATATATATATATATATATATATAATTAAACACATCAATGGGGTTGTGTAAGTGCCATGTAATAGTGAATTGTTGCATATTACCAAATATGTCTCAATGGAATGAATATTTAGTCAAAATCCATAATCTTATGCTTCCCAATTGTTGGGTCATTCTTAAAATATTATATCATCTTTAAAACATGTTAATAAATTATAAATTAACCATATTATTGTTTTTAATATCATATATTATCTTTTATAACATCTTATCATTGGATCAAAAAACAATCATTCACTACCAATATTGTTTTGGTTGTTAATTGTCTTATTTTCTAATAAATTTTTGTAATGAATATTATAGATCAAAAATAAATTATATAGTTCTGTCATCACTGAAATAATATTTCTTGTATGAATTTTTTTTAATATAGTATATATTTTTAATAACATTTTTTAAAATATGACATTGAAAAATTAATCATGTAACTCGTTGGAGATGGTAGGTCATATGTATGCAAGAATGATGATATCATTCCAATAATTATTAAAAGGTTAATGATGTTAATAGAAAATTTTAAAAAAAATATGAATATCATGTCTTATATGCCAAATTAATTCATAAAAATTTTCCATTATTACCTTCCATGTATATCATTACTGAAAAAACTCACATAATTTCATGATGTTAACGTATGATGTACACACAATCAATGTTATCATATCACCCATGAAATATATTGTAATATGTTATAATAGTTTTTATTACACAATAAAGACAATAATTTTAAAAATAACGTATATATATATATATATATGAAATCATTACATACAACTGTAGAAATTGGTGATTGCAAATAAATTTCCTCGGTTCGTGGTGTGGCATTCTATCGTACACATGATTGATGGTTTTATTTCCCATTTCATTTAATATGATATGGATATAGGTCAAAAAATCATCATAATAAAATATCATTATTGTGTATATATTTTAAATATAATATAAACATGATTTAAAATTAATTAAAAAAGGTTGAAGACACTATAAAATAAACACGTACATTTAAGAAAATCACTTCTTTTTTAAAATAACAATATTGCGTTGCAGAAAAATTGATACATAGTATGGACATATGATAAAAAATAATCTATTGTGTTTTGAATGTTTTCAACATTGTATATGAGTAGGTTCTGTGAATATCTAAATGGATTGGGATACATGATGAAGGAAGGATATGGATGAACTTTGATACGTTGGTTATATGAAACACATTTAAGTTATTAAAAACTAAATCACACATAAATATTATAACATTCAAAAATAATTGAAAATGAACCATTATTGAGTATTGAATTATTTATGGTCTTATTATGTACATAAATTCGGAATTGGTCACGTTGGTTCTTCTTTTTAACAGTTATATACTAACTTTCAGTCACCATAAACTCATTCGACCCATAAGAGTGATAATTTATTTTTTCATTTTTAACAATTCATTATAATTAAAAAATAAGATAACATAATTAGATATTATGAGTTATTATAATTCCAAATATTGAATCTATTTTATCAAATTCTATTTGAATTATAGTAATAAATTAATATCAAATAAAATAACTAACGTGAAAAAAAAAATTTAAAAAGAAAACATTATCAAAAGTATAAAAAAACAATTTTAAAAAAATTGTATATATAATTTATTCAGAATAACTAAATTGGATTAATAATGATTTATTTGATATAAATGTTAGGTGGAGAAAAATATTTACACTAAATGGATGCTATAAATTCGTTAAATGAAATTATTGTTTAAACAAACTAGTATTTTTACTTTTCATCGAAAAAGAAATCATTTAAAAAAAATTCCCAAATATTCACAGTAAGGATACAATGATATAGTGATTTCAAAACACATCATAATTTTATCATATAAATTTTAAAAAAATTATAAAATAAATGTCACAAACTATTCCCTGGGGCCCATGACTTGACTACCCCCAGCCCGCATTCCCACAACCAATGTAACGCCTCGACCCCAGAATCTATGAGCTGGTAAATTATTTTAAAACATTGGCATGATTCTAAGAATCAAATCCTGCAGTACCGATCAGTTTATTTGTATTTGAAGTACTAGATACACTCCAAAATTTTACATTACATCATGAAACAAAATCATCAAAAACATTTAGTCCCCTTCTTAAACACACATATATCCTAGATTATCCCTACAAGTCAACCATAAGATAATTATTCACATCCTATGAAAAGAAAACATAGAAATGGGTGGGCTCAGATGCTCATTAAGAATAAAAATATAGGGGAATCATTCATAAATAATCATAAACATTTAAGGCAGTATATAAGTCTAAAACAGAAGAATTTAAACTGAAAATTGAGTATAATATGGAAATTATAAAATCAAATAATTCAATTTAACTATTCACATGGATATTCTACTAGTCTAATAATTACACTCAATATCAATATCCACTTTCTTAATGTTGGAATGCATAAATCCAAAATTTATAACCACATAGTCAAGGCCTTGTTCCAAGACTACAATTAAGATTTTATCAGTGCCTCGTGCCAAGACACTAGTATTTCTTATGATACAGACCGATGCATCGAGGAGATATAGTGGGCTCTACCTTTCAATTAATAAGTCCAATAAATTCCTCATATGAAATGGTTTAAACCTAAAAAAACATTCTTATAAAAACTCGCATATGAAATGTCAATACTTTATCCATAAACCATTCATGGTAAAAGAACAACACATCCACAGTCAAACATATCACAAAACCTTCAAGACAATATGGAATATTTGTATCATAACAATCAACCTTGATCATGAATAATATATCGTAAAGGATTTTGAAATAGTTGAAAATGATCAGTAAAAATCATTGAGAGAACTATCTCATTTTCATGAAAACATTTAAAAGTATCACTATTTATCAAGAAGATTTATAAAATAGATTTTTGAATCAATGTGTCCCATAAAAATTTGAAACATTTAAATGTAATTTCATTTTGAAAACATAAATTTCCATAAAAAAACCTTAAAAATATTTTTATAACATGGACATTATATAGAGAGATTTTGAAGAATAAAATTTTAAAATATTTAAAATAATATTTTATTTAGAGTTCCTAACCAAATGAGAGATTCTTGAATTCAAATAATTGATGTAATAAAAACATTGTAATATCATGGTAATAAAGGAATTCATGATATAAAATTTCAATGTACATTATATACAACAAAAAAAAGTGAGTTGGCGCATAACAACAATGAAGACTCAATAGAATATAAGTTGAGATGAAATCCATTATAAAGACCATACCATTATGATAAGGATAAATCATTGACATAATTATGTGTGAAAAATATAAATACACTAAATTTATTTGTATATTAAGTGTAAATATATAAGAGAAAATTCACACATATTCTAATAATAACAAAACCAATGAATGGGATGTTTAACTCAATGAATGGAGATTGAGTTAAAATTACTCTTATTGTGTTCATATCGATTACATGAGAATTTATCAATAGAGTGATTATAAGTACCAAAATTATTTCCCCAGAATGGGGAGTGGAAATTACTACACAAATTATAAATACTGATTCCACACATAATCATGGAGTAATGTAATCAACGATGTATGCATAAAGACCAATGAGTAGAAATTGAACTTTTAAATTCCCTTACCAATTTGGTAACATACGAAAAAAACACCCCCTAAAACAAGTATCATACAATGAAAATGTAAATATCCATAAATTAAAGTTTATTACACAAAGAATACAATAATGGGTAGTTTGTACACCACAAAAAAATAGTGGCAATATTGCATGAATCTCACGGGATAAGAAGTGAGATGAAAACCCCTTACCATGTTGTAATTAATCATCTCATATGACCAAAAGTTAATAAACAACATATTAATTACATAATACCATGAATATAAATATAACCATGATAATATATATCAAATATATGTACACAATACGCCACATGTAATAAATAAGTGGTGAACAATGGAAATATCACGGAATTAAAAGTGAGATAAGAAACATCTTACCTCAAGTCCTTCATGTACTTTATGTTCCTTGTTATTAATGAATAATAAAAATAAGTTAATTTATACATGATTAAGAACATTTTTCATGTTTATTATTCTTTTTTATCACTTATTATCTTGCTATAACAATTAGTTTATTATTTGAGTTCATATTGGATATTTTATAGATGTTCCGATCATGAGTCAAAAATAAACTAGTCATCATTACAATTTTTCCATGTGGTCAAAAGTCTATTATCTCTATAATGATATATATTATATAATTACCACATATATATATATATATACATATTGTCTAGTATATATATGTATTTATAACAGTACATAAAATTTTGATATAATAAATGAAATGCACTGTTCATGGAGACAGTGAGCCCTATGTACGAATGAACCCAACTTTAGTTTATATATTGTATTTTAGTGGAATTAAAACATAATTATACATATTTATATTATAATTCAAGTATAATATGATAAATAATTTCATTAATTTCATACATTATATGTCCCACCTAAGGAATTAACGAGTGAAATCACATTGAGGGGGCGGTAGTCCGCACATCCTCAAATGAAATTATCACGTTTACCCATAATGGTAACCATAATAGAGTGATATAAGTGTAAAATATAGAATCATAAGAAACAAATAAATATTATATATATCATAACAAAATAATATTTCGTCTTAAAGGACACCATGAGAGACGATAAGATATAATTGAACAATCATCGTTTTTGGAGAGGTCAGTTTTCCATCAACAAAAACAGTATGTTCATTACCAATTAGATGGAGGTGTTTGTATGTGCAGTTAAAATACATATTATAAAAACATCCTAGTATATTTAGGATACTGGTGTGGTTATAAAATAATGGAATAAAAAGATTTTATGGTTGGAGAAATAAAATAAAATAAATATAGTTAAGAGAAATCATTACCCTTAATTTGGGTAACACCTATTGGTTTGAACCAAACTGACATCATGAACTGACATCTGCTTAAGGTAAGGCTTCTAGAAGGAAGATATATATTTTTAGAGATTATTTAGTTAGTTAATTGATGATACAAGGGGATTGAGAGGTGTTATTAATGGGATAGAAGTTATGTCCTTTTATAAGGTAGAGGAGGATATCATTAAGAATATTTTAAAAGTTTATTTTATTATAAAGTTATATTCAGATTCAAAAGGTCCAAAACTCATTAAAGTCGATGATAATATTACTCGTGTAAGAAATAAATTCATTTAATAATAATTGGACAGGTTTTGGATGTTGTTTTAATATTAATAATCTTATATATTTAAATCATTTATTAATGAGGTAAATGATACATCATTATAATGTCATAAATAATTTAATTTATATGATATCTAAAAATTATTAGAAAAATATTTTTATATAGAAAATCGTTTTTTTCTTTCCAATTATTATTTATAGTCGAAAATATAACTTATATAACCCCATGTAAAAACTGATATACTAGAAGATATTTTTTTAATGTCATTTTTTTGCTTTAAGATAATTAAAATAATGTTTTATTATGATTATTAAGTGGCTCAATGGGGTTCCCATATCGAACTAATGATTCACATGGTAATTCATTATTTATACAATAAGGTTAGGACAACTGTTATGGTAATTTTGTGTTATCAAAATATTCTTTTTACCTTAAAATATCCTATTTACCTTTAACGATGGTAAATAAAGGTCAAAATTTACTATTCACCAAAAATTATTATTATATTATTTAAAAAAAATTTACATACTAATAAAAAACATGTATGTCGAATTTTTGAAACTGAAATCATAGAAGCTGTAAAATTTCATTTAAATGAAAAAGTCAGTTTTAAACTACTACTCAGTGGTTTTACTATTTATCAAAAAATTATGTTTATCAAAAAAATTCATAAAATAAAGCCCAAAATATATGTGATATTACAAAATCAAAATATATGCTTATTTTAAATATTCAAGACATATAATTTGTATAAATTAATTTAAAATTTATTTCTGTTGTCAAATCAATTAGTGTGTTTTAAAGAAAACATAACTATCAAAAGATTGACACATTTTTATGTATAATTTGATAGATAAATTAATTCAATGACCAAAATTGGATTAAATTGTAAAAATAAAATCTAATTATACTTCCAAACATTTCAAATGTATAAATTAACATCATAAAATATTATTATTAAAACAATTGTTTACAATTAAAATTTATTATTTTTCAACATTCTACCAAAAATGAAAGTTATTATAAAAACCCCAAAAATTTATAGAAACTAAATTTATATGTACCAATAACAAATAATATGTTGATTTTTTCATATAGAATATATAAAAGTCTCAAAAAAATTATTTAAAGGTTTAACCTTAAAAGGCCGTAAATTTGCATTATTGAAAAATATTTCTTTTGTCGTAACAATTGAATTTTTTTTTATATTATGTCTAAAAAACACATAATATGTATTCTAAAGTTATATTTAGAATATAAAATTTACAATTCGGTAAATAAAATTCATAAACACTTTTTGAAGGGCTGGTTTGGTATGTCGGGGTGCGCTCAAACTCAGTGTTGCGTGTAGCGCAAGCGATTGAATTACATCAAATAAGACAACTGACTATAAAATTTTGGGATGTTACATTCGTACCCGCTTTTATAAATTGTGTCCTTTCAACTTTTAATATTTGTTTGGGAACATCATAGAAAGTCCCACATCGAAATATGTGTCAATAAAACCATGAAATTAAAAAAATGAGAGAGAAGTACAAAGGCCGCCTATGATAACTCACAGTGGGATTCCATATAAGAAAACATGGATATGGAAGATAAAATAGGTGCCATGTTCTTATGGGTAGGGATAAAAAATGATCAGGAGAAATTAGAAAAAAATAATGCCACAAACTTGGGATGGGATAGACAGTCATTAGTTCCTTAGTACGAAATTAAATAGAAAATGTTTATTAATTTCCATTTCATAAAGTTGAGACATTTATTTATAATATTGACTAAGAACATAAAGATATATACTTACTTTTTATGTAGGGTTTCATTCTTTAATAAAGTTCTACCACTAACACATCATTTTTCAAACAACGAGTATTAATGAATACTTGGTCACACCATAAGAGCTAGAATCAACTTCTAATGAAGAAAATGATCCAAAAAGGATAAAAAATATATTTACCTTCTCTTTGAAGACTAAAAAAACGAAAATGGTTAGTAAAAGATCATATGATCCCCAAAAAGGATTATCCTTTAGAGAAATAAAAACTTATCTCAATATATAAAATTAAACCAACAATTCCCCGATGTTAAATAAATACCATTCAATAAACAATATTCCATGAAATTCTTCAAAATAATCAAAACTAATATTGAAACCAAAAACATAGAAGAATTTGGATATGTAGTCTTACAATTTTAATTGTATCAATAAATGAAAATGACTACACTTAATGTCAAATACATAAAAGTAATTAACCAAATCACAAATTCTCTATGATAGGTTAATCATTTCCATAAATAACCAAAATCAATTTCAATACACGAACAAAAACACACATTAAAATCCATCATTACTCCTCAAATTAAATCCTATAGTATTATATTTTCCATAAGCATATAATGTTCCCAATAGAGTGGATGTCTTCCAAATTAACATTAAACACATAATCACAAAATCATTTTTCTATACTAAGGACATCCATTTGTTAATACATAAGGACCAAAATAAACATAATAAAATCATTTAACTAAAAATATTTAGTCACACTAACTAGGGCCTACATGTAGAAAAGTGGAATGAGTTAAATCTCAATCACACTCTGGTTATGGGTTTGATTCCCACAGCTTTTTCTAACGCGACGGGTTATCACACTGACTGCATGTCGTCCTTTTTCAAAACCTATATTTCATAAAATTATCAAAATGAGATAAATTCTTCAAAATAACCATAACATAATTTTACCACAAATGTTATCTCATACCTCACATTTTCATCCCTACATTTAATAACTTGTAATTACCTCAAACTCAATGATAATTTAAAACCAAACAGTTATTTATAACTATATCCACAAGAGAATATATAATTCATCCTCAAATATAATTTTCTCAAGACAAAAATTTGGGTAAAAAATACAAGAGAAACGTCTTCCAATGTAATCCCATAAACATAGAGCGCTAATACATTTAAACATTTGTCAATCAATTTATTTCCACATAGCTTCTTCTTTTAACAAGAGGATATCCTATAGAATAGGGAATTCACTCGGGAAATGTCCAGGTCCCTTACATTTACTGAAAATAAATGTAATTGTATTCTTAGGTTCATTTTTTCTCTTCTATATTACTCTGTATTTTTTCTCGACAATTAATTACATTATGTCCATCATTCCCACACATAAAACATTTATTTGTTCTATTGAGACACTTTCTTATGTGTCTTCTTCCACATTTCTTACATGACGGAAATTGAGAATTCTTTTATCCATGGTGTTCACTAATGATGCTCTTATCATTCAATTCAATTCTCTTATTCGTTGAGTCCATGAGTTTGTTAATCTATATATTGTTGATCATATTTTTGGAAAACTGATTCCCCATGAACTCAATTTTTTTAAATATATCAACATTCCATTTTTCATATCATTTCCACCACTATGACCACCTTGTACATCATGTTCAATTTTACTATGATTTACTTGGAATACAACCATTGACTATAACAATAAAGCATTGTTTGAGTAATAAAAAAATTTAGAGAATATAATAACACCTTATTTTCAATCTAAATCACATTTGTATTAACTGAGGTTATTTATTCTCATCTTATATTAAAATCCTTCAAATCGGATTGTAATGAAAATGTAAATTATCCTAAGAATATCCCATGGGAGTGTCGTAACCAAGAGTACAACAAGGCACGTTATCCTGTACCAGGATACCCCGGGTCAAGCCCGAAACTCCTTGTCGGAGTTTTCACTCCTAATTAAATATGTGTCTGAGCTGCCAATAACTACTCATATCCAGACACAGATTTATTTCTTGGGAAACCCATATTATATTTACATTACAAAATTATTTAGGTTCATCTATATTAATAATCAATGTCTATGTTAGGGTAGTGTTTCGTAATCAGTTTTTTTTTTCTAAATCTAGCTTCCATGGATTGTACTAAACATTCTTTTATATCAACTGTAATGCCTCGACCCCCGAATCCTAGAACCTATGCATTATTGTAATACATTTTCATGATTACTATAATAAAATCCCGAAGGACCGATTAGTTATATAGTCTTGGAAGTACTACATACAATCATAAGTTTTATATTACATCATGAAATAAAAACATCAACAATATTTCATCCTCTTTTTAATCACACTTATATTCTTACCCTATCCCCATAGGCCAACCATAACATTATTTTACACACCTGGGAAAAATAAAACATAGAAAGGGGTAAGCTAAAATTCTCAATAATGGTAACAATATGGTGGAAACAATCATAAATAAGAATAAATATTTATGGGAATGTATAAGACTAAAACACAAGCCTTTTAAATTAAAACATCAGCATAATATGGAAAAGATAAAAACAAAAAATTCCATTTACATGTTCATATTGATATTATACTAGTCGAATAATCACATGGAATATCAATAGGCTCTTTCATTTAATGGAATGAAAAATGCCAGACATCATAACCACATACTCAAGGCCCTGTGCACAGACTACAAATATGATTTTGATAAGGCCTTGTGCCAAGACACTAGTTTGTCTCAGGAGACCTACCGATGCATTGAAGATCTATAGAGAGATCCATCCATCACATACATTGTCCAATTAATTCCTCATAAGAAATGGATTAAACAAAACATAAAAATTTCTATTAAAAATAGCACACGAAATGTTAATACATTATCTATTAACCATGATTGGTAAAAAACAATACATCCATAGTAAAACTTATCACAAAACCTTAAATACAATATAGAATATTTTTATTATAATAAATCATCCTTGATCAAGAATAATATCACTTAAATGATGTTGAAGAATATTAAAATGATCAGTAAAAATCATTAATGGAAATATCCCTTTTTCATGAAAACATTTAAAATTCTCACTATTTATCTAGAAGATATTTAAAAATAGATTTTTGAGTTAAATATTAATATTCCACATTGAAAATTTAAAAATTAATTTAAATTTTAGAACATTAATTTCCATATAAAAAATATTTAATCCATTTTTAAAACATGGACATTATTGGGAATGATTTAGAAGAAAAAGTTTTAAAAACATTTAAAATAATATATTACTTTGAGTTCATAACCGAAAGAGATACTCTTGAATACAAATAATTGATGTAATAAAAACATTATAATATCATGGGAATAATTGGATTCATGATATACTATGTTAATGTACATTATATACACCAAAAAACTGATTTGGAGCATAACAACAAAGAAGACTCAATGGAATATAAGTTAAGATGAAATCTAGTAGAAAGACTATATCATTAAGATAAAGATAAATCAATGACACAATTATGTGTGAAAAAGATAAATACACTCAATATGATTGGATATTTAGTGTAAATCAATCAATTTACATTCACAAATATTCTTGGGAAAACAACACCAATTAATTGGATGTTTAACTCACTAAATAGTGATTGAGTTAAAATTACTCTTATCATGTTCATATTAATGACTTGAGAATTTATCAATGGAGAGATTATGTGTATCAAATGTATATCCACCAAATGGGTACTGTAAATTAATGAAAAATTAATAAATAT
The DNA here is from genome assembly GCA_963277665.1 of Viscum album. Taxonomy (NCBI): domain Eukaryota; kingdom Viridiplantae; phylum Streptophyta; class Magnoliopsida; order Santalales; family Viscaceae; genus Viscum; species Viscum album. The sequence continues at coordinate 9,754,050 of OY728129.1, forward strand.
AGATCCCACAAATAATCATGGAGTAAAATAATTAATGAAGTATGCATAAGGCCCAATGAGTGGAAATTGAAATTTTAAATTCTCTTAACGGTTTGGTATCTTATGAAATATACACACCATGAAAGAAGTATCATAAAATGAAGATATAAATAACCTTAAATTATATTATATTACAAAAATAATACAATCATGAGTAGTGTATACACCACACAAAAGTAAATAGAGGCAATATAGCATGAATCTCTCAAGAATAATAAGTGAGATGAATACCCCTTACAATGATGTAATCAATCGAGTCAAATGAACAAAAGTTAATAACCACAAAATTAATCATAGAATACCATGAATATAAATTTAATCATGATAATATATATCAAATGGATGTACACAATACACCACATGCAATAAATATGTGGAAAATAATGGAAATCTCATGGAATTAAATGTGGGATAAGAAACCCACTTATCTCAAGTCTGACATGTCTTGTGTGATCCTTGTTTTTCTGGAATAACAAACATAAGTTAATATTTACTTTATTATGAACAATTTTCAATTTTATTATTCCTTATATATCAGTTATAACCTTGTTATAATAATTAGTTAATTATTTGAGTACATATTGGATATTTTATCGATGTTCGGAACTTGAGTAAAAAATGAACTTGTTATAATTATAATTCTTTTATGTGTTCAAAATTCAATTATCTATATAATGATATATATGATTTAGATTTCATATATATATATATATTATATCTAGTATATATATATATATATATATATATATTTATAAATGTACATAACATTTGGAGATAAGAAATGAAATGCACAGTTCATGGAGACGATAAGTCGTACAAATGCATGAAAGCTTCTTTCATTTATATTTTGTATTTTAATTTAATTACATTAGAATTATATATAGGTATATTATAATTCCAGTATAATATCATATATAATATCATTAAATCCGTCCTTTATATGTCCAACATAATTTATTAATGAGTTACATCACTTTGAGGGGCGGTTGTCCGCACTTCCTCATATGAAATAATAGGTCTTTACCGATAATGGAAACCATAAAAGAATTATATAAATGGAAAATACAGAATCATAAAAAACATAAACATAATATATATCATATATAAATAATGTTCCATATTAATGGACACCATGAGAGGTGGTAGGATATAATTGAACAAGCATCATTTCGTGTGGCGTTAGTTTTCTATCCGCAGAAACAATATGTTATATACCTATTATATTATGTTGTTTGTAATTTTAGTTCATATAATTCTCCTAAAAATATCCTAGTATATGTTGGATACTGTTGTTGTTAAAAAATAAAGGAATAAAACGAGTTTAGTGGTTGGAAAAATAAAATAAAATAAAATAAGTTAATAGAAACCATTACCTTTAATTTGGGTAACTCCCATTGGATTGAACCAAACAGACTAGTTGAAATGACTTCTGACTATTGTAAGGCATCTATGTGGAAGATAACAATTTTATGAGATTATTTGGGAATTGGTTGGACATCCCATGGGGCTTGAGAGGTGTGAGGAATGGGTTAGAATGGTGTCATTTTGTTAGGGAGAGGAGAGGCTCTTTAGGAATGTTTGAAATTGTTATTTTGTTATAAACATATCATAGGATAAAAAAGGTCCAAAACACATTAATGTCAACGATAAGATGACTTGTATTCAAAATAGAATCATCCAATAAGAATTTTAATTGGATAGTATATTGTATTAAAATTAATAATCTTTTTTATTTAAATCATTTATTTATGAGGTAAATTCTGCATCATTATTGTTTCATAAATAATTTATTTTATTTGATGTCTAAAAATTATAATAAAATACCATAATTTTGTATATATTTTGTCCATCCAATTATTATTTACAGTCTACTGAAAATTTTATACAACCCAATGTAAAAATTGATATTCTAAAATATATTTGTTAATGTAATTTTTACCTTTACATTATGTTAATTAAAATAAAGTGTCATTACCATTATTAAGTGTCTCAATAGGGTCCCAAAATCGACACAAGGATGTCAATGATTTGTCATGACTTATCAAATAAGGTTAGGACAAGTGTTATGGGGGGCTGAAGCCTCATTTTATTATTTAATGCAAAGAACCCTTTAGAATGGGTAGAGTAATATCTATTACATAGCTCGAAGTCCCAAGGCCATGTGGCCAGAATACTATGTTTGAATTAATAGTTTTTATGGTAATTTTTTATTATTATGTTATTATTTTTACATTGAATCACACTATTTACCTTTAACTATTGTAAATAAAAGTCAAAAGTTACTATTAATGACATATTAGTTTTTATCTTATTTAACCACATTTTACATACTAATAATAACCATGTTTTTTAATGTTTCTAAATGCAATACATAGAAGAGGTAAAATTTCATTTATATGAAATTTTTAGTTTTTTTAACTACTACTAAATGGTTTTACTATTAATGAAAAATTGATGTTATTCAGAAAAATACCAAAAATAAATCCAAAGAAATATTTTATATTCAAAATTAGAAATTTTTTTCTATTATTCCGAATTAAAAAAAATATTGTTATTATGTAATATAAAATTATATCCCATTGTCCAAACAATTATCGTGTTTTTAAGAAATAATAACTATCCAAAGATTGACAGTTGTTTATGTATAAGTACAATGTGAAATTAATTAAAATGAGAAATATTGGATTAAATGGTAAAAATATAATCTAACTATACTTCCAAACCATTAAAATATATAAATGATCACAATAAAATATTTTGATTAATATAGTTGTTTTCAATTTAAATTTAGAATTTTTCACTATTCACCAAAATATAAATGTTATCAGAAAAACACTAAAAATTTACCAATTTTTTTAACTCTTCATTCTAAATAGGATGATTATTTTGAAAATTTGAATATATAAAAGTGGAAACTATTGGATTTAAAATGGTTATCCATTAAAAGGTGGTAAACTTGCATTATTCAAAAATACTTATTTTATCAGAAAAAGTGAATTTGTTCTAATATTATGTCTAATAAAGAATATAATATGGATTCTAAAATTATATGTAGTACATAAAATTTAAAATTCAGTTAATACTATACATAACCACTTTTTGAACAGCTAGTTTGGTATGTCGGGGTGTGCTCAAACATAGTGTTGCGTGTAGTGGAAGCTATTGAATTATTTTAAAAAGATAAATTACTATGAAATATTTCGGTGTTACAGCCAGGGGTAGATAATTAGCACCAGAAAAGAGTATCCCTATAACAGGAAGGCATTTCCTTTAAACCTGTACAACCATATGATCCAACAACACAACAAGTTGCAACAACCATGTAAAATGTTGTAGTAAAAAGTTTTCTAAAAGTAAATGGTGCCTGGATACAGTCCCAAATGAAATGTACATGTGCAACTGAAAAGAGTTAATAGCTAATAGTTCATCCATCGTGGATCCTACCAGAATGGTAGTTACAGTTCACGGTCAATAATCACTGCATCACGTCACATCAAATGGTCCACCTCTGAGAACCATCTAGTCTTGGATAACTCATCCTCGATAAACGTTGTCTATCATCTGCATAAGACACAACAAGGTTCGGGCATAACATATAAAGGGGTGAGTATAATAATACTCAGTAGGGACGCCAAGACCCCTGATGATCTCCCAGGGTTCCACAAAAGAGAAAAACACAAATTAATACCTCAATCACAAAGCACAAAGAAGTCATCAACTCTACATAGGTATACACCCATACATATACATAAGTTATGAAAAGATACTCTTCTCATTCATTGGAAAACATAAGACTCCAAATTTTAAGCCATTTGCACAACTGTTCCATGAATGAATAATATCACAAAGGTAACAAAATAAAGGTAACACCATGAAGGTAAAATTACGAAAAAGATAACACCATGAAGGTAAAAGTACCATAATGGTAACACCATGAAGTTAAAAGTACCATAATGGTGACACCATGATTGTGAAAGTACCACAAAGGTAACACCACGAAGGTAAAAGTATGAAAAAGATATCCCAGTGAAGGTAAAAGTACCCCTTATGTAACACTATGAAGGTAGCAGTACCACAATGTTAAATAATAAACCCACACAAGTTATATGTATTGAAATACATATTATTAGTCGAAAATCATGATCATCTTATTATGTTGAGAGGATTTTCTTTTTACCATATAGAGTCTATCCCACACATGATCGATAGTTACTAACCCCTGCTAACCCACTCATGATCTGACCCACACAGGATCGACATGAGATGAACCACACAAGATCAGACACACACAGTATCGGTGTGGATCTACATAAGATTGCCAGGTACTGACCTCCATATGATCTGTCTCATACCTCTACCTTACTTTTACCCACTGTATTCTTGCTCGTAGTATGCTCGATTCTGTGAGGATCTAATACTCAAACCATCAGTTGTAAATAAGCTTCCTATAATCTCCACAGATATGTATCCCAAAGGACCTCCATGTCGTAAGGAGTCCAATGTGATAGATAGGGTGTCAATTGGTCTCCTGGTCTGTGTTTTAGAGGAGTTTTAGTACCCGAGGGCTCAGTTTGATTTGGGTTTAATCCAACCTATCCATACTACAAGATTTTCCAAAACTCATGTGGAGTAAAAAAATTACCTTCTCGCTCCAAGGATCATAGAACCCCAAATAGTTCATCTAACAGAAGCTTGAATCACAATTTATGGCTCTATTGGCGAAACTAGGTCTGGAAGGGTCGGGATATGGTCTGACCCGGTTTGGGTTGACAAGACCCGGTCTGTGTCTAACTTGCATGGGATAGGTCATTGTGGGATCAGCCTACTAGGCCATGGATTTGTCCTTCCTTACTGGGTGGCGTGACCACCTAGGCTGCCGCGGCCCAACCCACAAAGTGAATGGCCTACTGGGCTCACCCGACCCATCTCGTAGGGGGTCGTGACATGCTGGAGGCATGTCCCACTAGTGAGGGATCCATCCTTATCTAGATTGGGGGTATGGTAGTGGTCCCCCCTTTACACCCGAACGTCTATGTTGTTTGGGTAATAGAGCAGAAGCGCCACATGGCACCAGATGATAGTGGCGGGACACACAGGGGTGGGTACCTCCTACACCTCCATGGCGTCATGTCACGGTCATCTCTAGAGGTGTGTGATTGTGCACCGCTCCACCTCCACTATCCTCGGTCGTCCAGATATACCTGTCATCTTTACCATACAAGGTTATGGACGTGGCCTTCTCCTCCGGCGGCACATGAGGTCGCGCAACCATCTCCTCTGCAGTCGTCCAATAATAGCCACCGCAGTCACCTACTGGCACTAATGCTGTCATGAATGTACCATGCCGGCAGTCATCTGTGGGTCACCAAGTAAGCTCCGAGGGCCCTTTTTTCTATTCTTTTGTACAAACTTCCTCCCCGGGATACCCTCTTCGCTTCTTGAACCTATGTTTTGGGTTCTATCCAATATGAATAAAATGAACCTTGAAGAATGGATCGATTAATAGCATAGTAGATGGTCCATGCCTTATACATTTGGCCCTTTCCCTCCATTTTATCATCTAAAAAAGGGGGGAAATATACATGATTCAATGATTTCATGAAAATAAAATATGATAAATTCTTATAATTGGATCATTGGAGAATGTATCCATTTTAGGAAGATTCAGTGAACGTCAATTCTGTGTCACTCATCACCGCCTACTAGAACTAGTTCAGTAATCCATGTAGTTAAGGTTATGACACATTTCCAGAGCTTCATCCCATGGTTATGCCATGAAAATACCCTACCACGAGCTCTATATAATTAGGAGAGAGGGAGTGTGAGAAACTAACCTATAATTAATGGGGTTCAATTAATTAAGTATCCTTCCTAATTCCAACAGATCTATTTGAAAGTATTTCAGAGTCAAGCCATTTAATGGATTGACATGTCATCGGTCCCACCACCACCACTTTTCCTTTTGGAGAAAATAAATGAGATAAATAAAATATCGTTGTTATTTTATAGATCTCTTAAAAGTCCCAAAATATTTTTCTTCTCCTGAAAAAACAACGGTTGATGTGAATTCTCCATAAATTGAATCTTGGTGCTACAAAATCAATGGTTCCATCATATTAGGAATTAGATCACTAGTTACAAATTTGAAAAACTATTCTCATGTATTTGCAGAAGTTACCAAAAAAGTTCATAAAATAATTTCAGGAACACTGGGTTTTAGAATCTCACACATTTAATTTTCCCATACTCATAATAATTTCATATAATTAAAAAATTCATGGAAAATATATACCATTAAATTCACCCCACCATTATGTTTTTGTCCCCAAAAGTGAAAACATAGACTATAGAAATAAATGTGGGTACTGAGCATGAATCTGAGCCTCCTGCTCCTATTCACTCTCCTGGAGGTTCTCGTGATTTCTGCGAATATACACCAAATTTATAGATTATACACGAAGTACACAACCCCATTGGTCATCAATCGACACGAGAACCTCCAAAAACGGCGTGTCATCATCAAAGTCCATCTCTCCATAGTTGATGATGTGAGATGGGTTATGCATGTAACCTATCAGCTATGATACGTGGACCATGTTGTTCACCCTCGCCATCTTTGGTGGCAGTGCCACGTGGTATGCCACCATACCAATATTTTAAAGTATCGGAAATGCTCTAAAAACCTTTGTGAAAACTTTTTACCCTAAATAATTCACTGAAAAGCTCATTGAGGTGAGACCGTAAGAAGACATGGTCTCCCTCCTAGAATTCCAAAGGTATCTGTCTCCTATAATCATAAGGCTTATGACTATTCTTTGCTGTCTCTATCCACTCCAGGATGATCTGAACATTTTCCATCCCCTAGTCTTGTCCAACATTGTGGTGATCAGCAAGGTCGTTCGTATAATTCCTTTAATGGTTCCATACCGATGGTGTGGTGGTAGTTGTTTTTTATGCAAACTCCACCATGGGAATGTGATACCCCCAACTAATGCCAAAATATACAATGAAAGCATGAAGAATGTCCTCGAGTGTATGTATTATATGCACTGTCTGACCATCTATCTGAGGATGAAAGGAGGTGCTCAAATGTAGATGACTCCCAAATTCCTCCTATAATCTCTTCCACAACCGGGATGTAAAACGTGTGTCACGGTCTGAGAATATCATCAATGGCACCCCATGATGTCGTAAAATCTCATGCTTGTAGAGGCATCCAAATCCCTCTACTTCTTCCTTCTCTCGGATGGCTAGAAGGTGGGATGACATGGTGAGTCATTCAATGATCTCCCATATAGAATCATGTCTCCTAGATGTACATGGTATCCTTGTCACAAATTCCATTGTGTTACCATCAAACTTCCACACTAGTACCTCTATAATATGTACTAATCCTGTTGGAAACTAATGCTCGACCTTCACTTGCTAACAAATGAGAAACCGTGAAACAAACACTACCACAAATTTTATCATTCATGGACACCAGTGATGATTCAGGATGACATAATACATATTTTCCACACTAGGATGCAATTCTATAGGTGATGTATGGAACTCCTTCAACACCTACTCTCACACCACCACTAGTACCATGGTGCGCCCTTTAAAGGGGATGGAATTCTCCCACCATTCATAAAATCTATCAAGTGCTCGTCCTAAGGATATCAATGAATGTCATTCCTCGTAGTCAATTTCCCCAATATGGGACACCCGAACACGTAAAAGAAGTGGGGGAGTGATAGTCCTAGACTAAAGGTAAACTACTCCACCTCTAACCACAAAGGATATTTGAAACACATCTAGATGCTATATAAGGCCCTAGCCTTAAACATTAATTAATCTTGAGATATTTAAAGTATACACCTTGAGGATCTTTTCAAGTTTAGAGTTATAGAGAATTAGATCATAAAACATTCATTACATCCCACATTTTAACAATGTGGTTGCAATAAAAGATTGTATTCATTTTTTTCCATCAAAGGAAACATATTTTAAATAAAACATAGATTATTTGTTGACACTTCGTTGACACTATCATAATATCAAGTACCCTTCCCTTGACCTATGAAAAACATTTCAAAAACATGGGATGAGCATAAAAAGCTCAGTAAGGGATATAAAAATATGGAAAGGAAAATGTGTACATTTATACATAAGAATCAATGAAATCATACTCTACTAATAAAACATAATAAATTAAACATACCTCATCAAATCATGAAAAAATCATAGAAATCAAAAGACATAATTGTAACTTGAGGCATTCAAAACATTCTTACGTAGGGAGTAACCCTCTTGGATATGTTTGGAATACCCATCACATTATATTTCCTAAATCTCTTCGGAGAAACCTTAACATTTATCTCCTTCATGTTACCCAATGCATTGGAGAGCTATATCTGGATCACTAGCCCTTATATTATCACGGAACCACCCATCTTCATAATAATGCCCATGAACCATAACATAATCGTATCACATAAAACATGAAAAAAGGAAACGTAACACTTCCACTTTTCAATCACAAGATATCAATACAAAAAATTGATATAAAAACATTATGAAAACCATTTTGAATACCAAAATAAAAGAAAAGTTAAACAAGGAATATATTTTTATTTTAAAAAAATGTATGGCTTTTAGAGGAAGCTGATACTCAAATAATGGTCACGACGGCAGAGAAGTCGTTGTCGTCGCATACGTATGACAAAAAACATTCATTTTTTACATTTAGTAAACGCTTTGTATAAAAATATTCCTTTGGAATAATTGTAATATTCAAAGGGTTTTATACACCGTATAAAAGAATGTTGTGTATAAAACAAAATATGCCTCAAAGAAAGGAGATTGAGACGGATTCCCATACCCCGGGTCCGACTGGACTCAATCCTTCTTTAACCTCCTGAATAATAAACTAGAGTTAATTTATAATTTCTTAAGAACCTTTTTCAAGTTCATTATTCCTTTTATATCACTTATTACCATTTCATGAACACTATTTAATCATTTAAGTTAAAAACGGTCGTTTTAATGATCATTGGTACTTGAGTGAAAAATAAACTCTTTTATAATTACATGTTGTTCATGTATCCATTATATCCAGAGTTATACTCATGATGTAGATATATATATCATATATATGATGTATATACATGCCATTATAATTTTACATATCGTTTAGAGGTAAGAAATGAAATGCCCCGTTCATGGAGAGGGTAAGCCGTACATACGCATGAACACTACTTTCACTTCTATTTCATATTTTATGGAATGGAATCATAATTATATAAAGGTATTGTATATTTACAGTATAATATCATATATAATATCAATAATTCCATCTTTTATAAATCCTACATATGTTATTAACGAATCAAATCACTTTGAGCGGGCGGTAGTCCGCACTTCCTAAAATGAAGATACCACGTTTACCCATAATGGAAACCATAAAGGTATACCATAAATGAAAGATACAGAATCTTAAGTAAAACATAAACATATTATATATCATATATAAATATAGTGTCATCTTAATGTCCACCTTTGAAGGTGTTAAATGAATATTGAACAATCATCGTTTCATGATGCAGAAATTCACCATCCACGGAAAGAGTATGTTCTTTAACCATTAGATGAAGGTGTGGGTAAGTGTAGCTATAATACTTCTTATTAAAAATTCCTATTATATTTTATATAGTGGTTTTTCTTATAAAATAAAGAAATAATAAGAGTTTAGATGGTTGGAGAAGAAAAATAAAACATACGAACACAAGAGAAAACACTACCTTTAAAACGGGTAACTCTTTTTGATTTGAGCTCAAAGGCATCCTTGAGAGGAATTCTACCCAAAGTGAGGCTTCAAGGAGAAAACGAGGGATGTGGAGAGACAAAATGGACAGGGTTTGTCTAAGACAATGGATTGAGATGTGTGGGTAAGGTGGTAGAGGTGGGGGCCTTTTATAAGGGGAGAGGAGGGGCACTCTTGGAATGTTATAAAAGGATACATTATTATAAAATTATTTTCGGATTTAAAAGGTCCCAATATTATATATTTTTCGTATAAGTTGATAATAGTTTGAAATCCGCCCATCCAAAAGATATTTTCCATGTGTACGTCTTATATTGTACATTATCTTTTTATTTTTTTAAAATCATTAAATAATGACGTAATCGCTGCATCATCATTGTGTCATAAATAATTTAATTTATTTAATATATAAAAATTATAAAAATAATACTATGATGTAGGAAATCTTTTTAGATTTCTAATGAATATTTATAGTCAAAAATATGACTTTTATAACCCCATTTAAAGTTGTTTTAGTAAAATAACTCATGTTTGTGTCATTTTTACTTTTACATTAAATAAAAGGCATTAATTTCTTTATCGTACCCAAGGGGATCCATGGGGTCCCAAAAATCGACCCATGGGTTTTATTGGTCGGCCATGACACATCCAATAAGTGTAGGACATGTTTCTATGTCATTTCATATTATTAAAACATTATTTTTACCTTAAATTACACTAATTGCATCTAATCGCGATTAAAAACATACAAGTTACTATTCACCAAAAAATTATTTTAATCCCATTGAACCACATTTTACATCTTAATGAAAACCATGTATGTCGGATTTTTGAAATTCGGAACACTGATGTGGTTAAATTTCATTTAAACGAAAAATCCGTTTTTTAAGTTCCACTAGTGGTTTCACTATTCATCAAGAATTGAAGCTTTTCAGAAAAATACCAAAACATCACCGTAAGCTATATTTGATATTCCGGATTAAAAAATGATGTCTATTTTACAAAATTAAAAACATATAAGTTAAATTAATTAATTTAATAATTAATTCCCTCTGTCAGAGCAAATAACGTGTTTTTATGAAACAATAAGTATCAAAATATTGACACTACTTTATGTCCAATTTCAAAGTGAAATTAATTTCAATGACCACTATTGGATTAAATGGTAAAAATATATTCTAATTGAAATTTAAAACCAACTAAAAAGATAATCTAATCATATAAATAAATTAGATTAAAAACAGTTTTTCAATTAAAATACAACATTTTTCATTATTCATTAAATAAATGAACTTTATTGGGAAAATACCAAACATTTACCCAAACTAAATTTCAATGTCCCAATCATAAAGAATAAGTTTATTTCGACAAATAGAGATTATAAAATTTTCAAAAGTTTTATTTAAAAATGGTTTTCCATCAAAAGGCAGTAAAACAATCTTTTAAAAATATTAGTGTATTCCATGCTTAAGATTGGATTTATTCTCATTTTAAGCCTCTAAAACCCTATCTAATTCATTAATAGACATAGATAAAAATATCTAATATTAATAACATACTTGGGATGTTACATCCATCCCCCCTTTAGAAAATTGCATCCCCTAATTTATTTACTTATCGAATAAGTGGGGGTATTTATCCCTCATTGCATTTTTAGATTCCCATGTTGCCTCTTCAATCATGTGGTTTTTCCAAAAAAAACCTTTACCTGATGAATCACCTTATTCCATAACACTTTCTCCCTGTGGTCATGAATCTTGACTAGTTTTTCCGCATATGATAGGTTCTCTTCCACATGAACTACCTCTGGACCCAAAACATGAGATGGATCTGGAATATACTTTCTCAACATCGAAACATGAAAAACATTGTCTACCTGAGATAAACTTGGAGGTAATGAAACTCAGTAAGCAAATGATCCAACTCTCTCCAGAATTTCATATGGTCCAATGAACCTTGGACTCAGCTTTCCTTTCTTGCCAAATCACATCACACTCTTCCATGGTGAAACTTTGAGAAAAACATGATCACCTACCTCGAAAGATAGACCCTTCCTCTTGTTGTCTGCATAACTTTTCTGTTTACTCTGAGCTGTTCTCATTTGTTTCTGAATCAACTGAACTTTTTCTACCATCTCTTCTACCAATTATGGTCCCATCAGCTTTCTTTTACCCACTTCATCCCGAAAAGCTGGAGTTCGACACCACTTCCCATATAATTCCTCAAATGGTGCCATTTGTATACTGGTATGAAAAATGTTATTATATGAAAATTCAACCAAATAAATATGTTGGTCCCAACTTCCCTGATAATCCATCGAACAAGCATGTAGAATATCTTCAAAATTCTGAATTGTTCATTCTAACTGCATATCTGATTGAGGATGATAAGCTGTACAAAAATTTAATTCAGTACCCAATGACTTTTGAAGGCCTTTCCAAAAGTTAGAAGCAAACCCGGGATCACGATCAGATACAATAGAGAGGGTAACTCCATGTAACCTGACAATCTGTTTAAGGTACAATCGAGAATGTTGATCTAGAGAGAAAGTATCTCGAATAGGAAGGAAATGAACAGATTTAGTTAATAGATCAACAATAACCTAGATTTCATTATTACCTCGAGATGTCCTCAGTAATCCAACAACAATGACCATGGATATGTTTTCTCATTTCCACTTTGGCACTGGTAAAGGCTGAAGCATCCCATTCGGTAACTACTGCTCTACTTTAACCTGCTGACAATTCAAACACTTCACAGTAAAATCAGCAATATCTCTTTTCATTCCATCCCACTAGTAATACTCTCGCTGATCTCTGTACATATTAGTACTTCCATGATGAACTGAAAACGGAGAACTATGATCTTCACATAACAACTCTCTCTTCAACTGTGAATCACAAGGCACACACAATCTTTTCCCAAACCTCAAAACACAATCATTATCAACATTAAATTCAGGTCACATAGCCTTCTAAACTAGCTATACCTTTTCCTGCAACTCACTGTCTTGCTTTTGTGCTTCCTTGATTCTGTCTGATAGAAAAGATTTCACTGATACCTGAAACAAAACAGAAGGAAATCCTGAACCAACAAATTTTATGCCAAAGTTCATCAAATCCCTAGCCAAAGGATCACATTCCAAATGCAACATTGTTAATGAACCATTACTTTTTTTAATCAAAGCATCAGCCACTTTATATGATTTTCCCGAATGGTAATGAATTGTCCAATCATAATCCTTGATTAATTCTAGCCATCCCCTCTGTCTCATGTTCAATTCTTTCTGAGTGAATATATACATTAAACTTTTGTGATTAGTATATTTTTCACACTTTACCCCATTTAAATGATGCCTCCAAATTTTTAAAGTGAAATCAACAACAGTTAATTCCAAATCATGTCTAGGGTAATTTACCTCATGAGTTTTCAATTGTCATAGAGTATACGCAATTAACTGATCATTATGCATTAGGACGCAACCAAGTCATTTCAATGAAGCATCACATTAGATAACAAACTCCCCATTCCTGGAAGGTAGTGCCAAAACTGGAGCATTCACCAATATTTTTTTCAGTTCCTGAAAACAATCATCACAATCTTTTTTCCAGATAAACTTAACACCCTTCCGAGTTAGCATAGTATTTGGACTAGATAACCGTGAAAAATATTCAACAAACCTTCAATAGTAACCTACCAAACCAAGAATACTATGGATCTTGGTTACATTTTTGGGTCTTGGCCTTTCTTCAACAAGTTTTGTTTTGGCAGGATCCACAGTTATTCTATCTTTAGAAGCAATATGACCAAGGAAAGAAATTTTTTGTAACCAAAACTCACACTTGCTGAATTTCCCATACAATTTATTTTCTTTTATGGTTTTCAATATAACCCTTAAAGTATTTAATTCTCCTATTTAATCTTAGAAAAAACCAAAATATCATCAATAAAAACAACCAACATTTTTCACCTGAGTCAACTGAGCCATCACTGCAACAAACTGTTTAGTTCTGATTCTGTCCATCTCTAGATACTGATTTGAATGGTCATTTCCCTCTATATGCCTTCCCAGAAAAGTTGTTCTATTTCCTCTATGAAAAACCATTTTTAACACAGAAATATCTTAGGCGAAGCAATATGGTAATCTTCAAATGCTCTATCATTTCAATTTGACCATTATAAAAATATTTTTGTATAATCATTTAACAGAATTCTAACTCCAAATGTTATCTAAACCAACCTCTGATACCAACTATAAGGCCCCATCCTCAAACATTACTGGATATTGAGATATTTCAAGAATACACCTTGAGGATCTTTTCAGGTTTAGAGTTTTAGAGAATTAGATCATAAAACATGCATTACATCCCACATTTAAACAAAGTGGTTATAATAAAAGGTAGTATTCATTTTTTCCCATCAACGGAAACATATTAAAAATAAAACATGGATTCTTTCTTGACACTTCCTTGAAACTATGATCATATAAATTACCCTTCCCTTGACCTATGAAAAGCATTTCAAAAACTTGGGATGAGCATAAAAAGCTCATTAGGGTATATAAAAATATTGAAAGGAAACATGAGTACATGTATACATAAGAATCAATGAAATCATACTCTACTCATAAAATATAATAACTTAAACATACCTCATCAAATCATGAATAAATCATAGAAATCATAAGATATAAAGGTAACTTTAGGCATTCATAACATTATTACGTAGGGAGTAACCCTCTTAGTTACGTTTGGAATACCCATCACAGTATATTCCCTAAATCTTTTAGGAGGAACCTTAAAGTTTAACTCCTTCACGTTACCCAATGCATCAAAGAGCTATATCGGGCTCACCCGCCCTTAGTTTATCACGGAACCACCCATCTTCATAATAATTCCCAAGAACCATAACATAATCGTATCACATAAAACATGCATAAAGGAATCATAACACTTCCACTTTTCAATCACAAGATATCAATACACCAAATTGTTATAAAAACATTATGAAAAAAATTTTAAATACCAAAATAAAAGAAAAGTAAAACATGGTATTTATTTTTCTTTAAAAAAAGGTACGGCTTGTAGAGGAAGCCGAAACTCAAATAATGGTCATGGCGGCGGAGAAGTCATTGTCGCCGCATACGTATGACAAAAAAAAATTCCCCTTTGTCATTTAGTAAACACTTTGTATAAAAAGATTCCTTTTGAATAATCATAAAATTTAAAGGGTTTTATACACCGTATAAAAGAATGTTGTGTATAAAACTAAATATGCCTTAATGAAAGGAGATTGAGACGGATTCCCATACCCCGGGTCTGACATGACTCGATCGTTCTTTAACCTCCTGAATAATAAACATGAGTTAATTTCTACTTGCTTAAAAACCTTTTTCAAGTTAATTATTCCTTTTATATCACTTATTACCATGTCATGAACACTGTGTAATTATTTAAGTTAATAACTGTCATTGTAACGATCATTGGTACTTGAGTCAAAAATAAACTCTTTTATAATTACAAGTTTTTCATGTATCCATTATATCCAGAGTTATACTCATGATGTAGATATATATATCATATATATCCGGTATATAAATTCATTTATAATATTACAAATTTTTAGAGGTAAGAAATGAAATACACCATTCATGGAGACGGTAAGCAGTACGTACGCATGAACGCTACATTCATTTCTATTTCGTATTTTATGGAATGGAATCATAATGATATAAAGGTATATTATAATTGCAGTATAATATAATATATAATATCTTTAATTCCATATTTTATACGTCCCACATATGGTATTAACGAATCAAATCACTTTGAGGGGGCGGTAGTCCACACTTCCTAAAATGAAGATATCGCGTTTACCCATAATGGAAACCATAAACTTATTCCATAAATGAAAAATACAGAAGCTTAAGTAAAACATAAACTTATTATATATCATATATAAATATAGTGTCATCTTAATGGCCACCATTGAAGGTGTTAAAATAATATTGAACAATCATCGTTTCGTGAGGCAGAAATTCTCCATCCACGGAAGCAGTATGTTCTTTAACAATTAGATGTGGGTGTGTGTAAGTGTAGCTAGAATACTTCTTATAACAACATCCTAGTATATTGAAAATACTGGTGTTGTTAAAAATTAAAGGAATAAAAAGAGTTTAGATTGTTGGAGAAGCAAAATAAAACAAAATAACACAAGAGAAAACATTACCTTTAAAATGGGAAACTCTTTTTGATTTGAGCTCAAAGGCTTCCTTGGGAAGACTTCTGCGCAAAGTGAGGCTTCAAGAAGTAATAGAGGGATGTGGAGAGACAAAGTGGACAGGGGTTGGCCTATCAAAAGGCTTGAGAGGTGTGGGTATTGTGGTAGAGGTGGGGGCCTTTTATAAGAGGAGAGGCGGGGCACTCTTGGAAAGTTATAAAAGGATACTTTATTATAAATTTCTTTTCAGATTTAAAAAGTCCCAAAATTATATATTTCTAGGATAAGGTGATAATGGTTCTAAATAAACCCATACTATAGGTTTTTGACATGTTTAGGTCTTATATTGTACATTATATTTTCAATTTTTTAATCGGTAAATAATGAGGTAATCGTTGTATCATCATGGTGTCATAAATAATATAATTTATTTAATATCTAAAAATTAAAAAAAATATGATATAGGAAATATTTTTATAATTATAATGAATATTTATAGTAAAATGTATGACTTGTATAAACCCATTTTAAAAATTGTTTTAGTAAAACAACTCATGTTTGTGTCATTTTTACTTTTACTTTAAATAAAAGGCATTAATGTCTTTATCTTACCCAAGTGGCTCCATGGGGTCCCAAAAATCGTCCCATGGGTTTTCTTGGTCTGCCATGACACATCCAATAAGGGTAGGACATGTGTCTAGGTCATTTCTTATTATTAAAACATTATTTTTACTTTAAATTACACTAATTACCTCTAATCGCGATTAAAAACATAAAATTTACTATTCACTAAAAAATTATATTAATCCCATTGAACCACATTTTACATATTAATGACAACCATTTATGTTGGATTTTTTAAATTCAAAACACTGAGGTGGTAAAATATCATTTAAATGAAAAATCAGTTTTTAAGTACCGCTTAGTGGTTTCACTATTCATCAAAAAAGGAACATTTTCAGAAAAATACCAAAACATCACCCTAAGCTATATTTGATATTCTGGATTCAAAAATTATTTATATTTTAAAAAATTAAAAACCTATAAGTTACATTAATTAGTTTAATAATTATTTCCCACTATCAGAGCAAATAGCATGTTTTTATGAAACAATAAGTATCAAAAGATTGACACTAGTTTAAGTTCAATTCCAAAGTGAAATTACTTCAAATGAACACTATTGGATTAAATGGTAAAAATATATTCTAATTGATCTTTAAAACCAATTCAAAAGATAATCTAATCATATAAATAAATTATATTAAAAAGAGGTTTCGAATAAAAATACAACATTTTTCACTATTCATTAAAAAAGGAACTTTATCAGAATAATAACAAAAATTTACCCAAAGTAAATTTCAATGTACCAATCATAATGAATAAGTTTATTTCGAAAAATAGAGCTTATAAAATTGTCAAAAGTTTGATTTAAAAATGTTTTGTCATCAAAAGGCAGTAAAACAATCTTTTAAAAATATTAGTGTATTCCATGCTTATGATTGGATTTATTCTCATTTTAAGACTCTAAAAAACTATCTAATTCATTAATAGAAATAGATAAAAATATCTATTATTCATTACTTACCTGGGATGTTACATGCTATGTCACCTCACTCAGAAACTAGAAAACAGAAATATTGTTGAGTGTATGTACCACTACGTTCCCCTTCTGATGAGTATCGACTATATAGAAGTCATACTACCAGAGGAAATCTACCAATCATATATTTCATTGGTTCATGTCCTTTTGTGACAATATATACATGAGACTCATGTGATCATAGTAGACTATATAATTTTTTCCCATCAAGTAATGTCACCACATATTCAAGGAGAAGACCACTGATTCTAACTCTGGGTAATTGGTAGAATAGTTATTCTCATGATGTATCAGATCTCGAGAACCATAAGACATAACTCATCACTATGGAATCAAGACACCTCTATGTACGATCTTGGATGCGTCATTGTTGACTACATACCCAACGCCCATACTGGTATACTGAATAATGGGTAACTCGTCAGTCACTGGCTTAGCTCCTAAAAACTCAACTGGAATATCATTGTCCATATTAAAGGTTTTCCCTTCATTGTCAATGTTGAAAAGGGTTTTGATACTCTAGAAATGTTAGGTATTAATCTCTGGTAGTACCTATCCAACCTAAAGAAACAAGTCACCTAAGTCACACTCATGTGTGGATCCCAAGATAGCACATCTTCTATCATTACCGGATTCACTGCAACTCCAACTACCTTGCAACGAGTCCCATAAGGTGGACCTCTCATATCTAGAAATGGAACATCGAGAGCTTACCATAATGTCAGTTCTCTTAGAGTGAATCCATAACGATATACAGATGATAGTCATGATCCTCCTCCAACACTAAGTACACCAATATGGCATCATTGAAAACCACCGTGAAGAGATCGAGGTATGGATGGACGATCCTATTCATGTGTCCCATGAACACTACTGGAAAATTGGTCATCCAGAATGGAATCACCATTAACTCATAGTGGCCATACCGAGATTTTCATGTTGTATTATGCACATCCTCATCTCGTACCCTGAGCTAATGATAGATTTATATGAGGTAAATATTCAAAAACCATCGAGCTTCCTTCATCTGATCGAAGAGATCATCAATCCTCAGAATTGGATACTTGTTATTCCCGGGGACCTTGTTCTAGCACATATTGTCTACACAGAGTCTCAAAATACCTTCTTCCATCTTGGTGAACAAAATCGTGGCCGCCCGTTGAGAAACACTTGGCCTTATGAACCCCTTAATCAACAAGTCATCCAGTTATACATGTAACTCTTGATGCACTGTGGGAGCCATCCAATATGCTGGTGTAGATATCAATGTATTCTTGGGTAATAGTTCTATGTAAAAGTATACCTTTCGGCAATGAGGTGGTCCTAGAACATCATCAGTAAAGACATCTACATATTGATCCACCACTACAGGATAGATCAGGCTCTCAATATCTTCTTCAATGAGGGTAAGACTAGCCAAAATATTTTTGATCAACTACAACCTCCTTTAAGAGTGTCCATCATGTGCTGCAATGGTTAGCTTCTTTCCAGTGAAGGAAAATCTAGTCCCATCCTGGTGGACACACCACACTTTATTGCTAATATAGTCAATCTGAGCGTGGACTGTGTATAACCAATCCATATCAAAGATGATGTCATAAGGCCTCGACACCACTACTAGAAGATCCCGACCTAATCTCCAGCCTCTTATAGTAAGAACACACTTCCATAATCACTATGTAATCATCGAATCTTCTCTCATATGAATCTCTATTTGCGATGATGAAGCCAACAGCTCCATCAGAATCACCGAGCTCCGAATGACAAATGTGGCTATAAAAGAGGGACATGAACGTGTGTTTATAAGTTTGGAGCTGGGTTAGAGTAGAGACATATTGTACCTATAATCATCTATGGAGAATTGTGGTCATAGGCCTCAGCTTCCGGGAAAAGATCTCATCCATATCCCTTTTCTCCCTGTGGGCGGGATGGACCACCAGTAAGTGGAGGTAGTAGAACCTTGAATCACCACCCATCACCTGCTACATGTCCAGCTTCTCTCCCATGTCTAACACCCTATGGACCTCAAAGAATTCACCTCTCCCGCTTAATAGGTCGTTTGTGAACTATATTTCAGTCGTCCATATTGAGGTTTGGGCAGTCGAAAACCATGTGACCCTTCCCATCGCATCAGTACCACTACATGCTCCCCATTAGTCCTCATCTATCTCGTGATACCCTCACCACCATACATATATCCTTAATACATCCACTATTAGTTCTGGAATGCTTGGGTCCCTACATTATCCATATACTACCTACTATAGATGACTATAATATATTATGTCTAGTGGTGGCTCTCACTCTCGGGGCATGCTCAACTAAATATTTCTCCACCAAAAGTGACCTCTCTAGCACCCCATCCTGAGTCGGAATACTGAGCAATATCATTGAGAATATGATCTCCCATTAAAGACCCTGTTCAATGGTCCATTCCCTAAATAATAGTTCTGTACCATGTTAATGGAGAAGCGAGAGGGAAAAGTGAGCCGCGCTGAGTACTAGGCCATGGTCATGCGGCACTGTTGTAAGTGCATCTGTTCTTGTATACCCACTGTTTTTAGATTCAATAGGATGAACTATACCCTTAAAGTCCCTCGAAGAAAACCTAGGTGAGGGTCACATCATCGTGTAATTCTATTGTTATAATCCACAATCTCCCAGGTTCACCATGGTAGTTAATGGCGTCTAGGATCACCATCAAATCAGCTGGTGTCCTAACGAAGCAAAAAACTATGGCCACAGCCTCAAGCCAGTCCTCAACCACCTATGGATCCTTCCTGTCATAGAAACTCAGAGGCCTTTTCCGTTGAAACATGTGCAAAAATCTCAGTTATCACACACCCTCTGATGGTGGGGCTGGTGGCATCTGCTTCCCAACTGTTGGTGGTGTTACTAGTGCACTGCCCGATGGTACTATCTTCGTAAGAGGGTCGTACATCGATGCATCTTCACTCAGTTTTCCTTAATCATGTACTATCTCATGAATCGTGGTAGGGTATCTATGTGGTGATATCCAAAATTAAAATTGGTGTACCACAATCACATGTAATACCTGGTGATACGACTCAATAAGATCAATGATATTTTTTTAAAACACATGTAATTAGTGTTTTCTTACACTGAGTCTGAAATCGTAATTCTGGGTCCTAGTGTATGGATACTTCATCCACTACACCAACAATATATTACCCAAATTGAAAACCACAATCATAACACTTAACACTAATTCCTCAATGAAGAGATCAGAGCCCATGTTCATCAGTAGAACCGAATCCCCTAATATAACTTTGTCACAACTGTCCCTCAGGGCCTGTGACATGACAACCCCAAGCCCACGTTCAATAGGCTAGGGGCCAAAAAAAGAACCTAAAATCCATAACCTTATCATGGTAAAGAATTTCCCATAAATATATAAAAACAAACAATACAGGAACAAAACAAGGATAAACCATGAAGTAAACTGATGTAGTAATAACAGTACTGAAAATAAAGGGGGCCAGAATACAAGCCCAACTGAAAAGTACAATTAAAAAAATAGAATAAACAACTATTGGATGATCCAGCATGGATCATACCTATATATTAGGTACAAATCATGATCACCAGTCTCTATAGCGCTTCATGTCAAATGGTCTACCTTTTATCACCATCTAGTCCTAGCTCCCTCAGCATCAATCATCACTATAAATTGCATTCACAAGACATAGTATGGTGCGGACATAGAATGTGTATGGGTGAGTATAACAATACTCTTTAGGGACCCAAAGACCCCTGAAGTTCTCTTATAGTTACATTGAGGAAAAACCATAATAAATACCACAATAACTAATCACAAATAATTCATCAACACAACTTAGTTATACACCATTACATTAACCTATGATATCAAAAAGATGCTCGTCTCTTACATGAAGAATTATTAGACTCCAGCATTTAATCCATTTGCAAAACTGATCCATGAAGGAAGAATACAATGAAGGTTACATGACAAAGGTAACACTACAAAGGTAAATGTGCCATAAAGGAAACACCTCAAAGGTAATAATACCACAATGGTAGCACTACGAATGAAAATGTACCACAATGGTAACCCCATGAATGTAAAACCATGACGTAAATTTAACCACAATGAAAACACTAAAAAGGTAACACCATGATTGAAAAAGTATAACAACGGTAACACCATGAAGGCAACACCACAAAGGTAAAATTACCACAAAGAAAAAATACTCTTCTCATAGTAGGTATAAGTACCAATGTACCGATGATTAGTTTTAAAAAAGATCATATTATTCAGTCGATATGATCTAATGATGACCATACAATTTCTGACCAACAAAAGATTGATAGGTACTAACCCTTGCTATCCCACACAAGATCTGAACCACATTGGATCAGTTTGTGCTATCCCGCCCAATATCATTAAGAACTAAGCCAAACAGTATCAAACACACATCAGATCAGTACTAATACACACAATAAGGCTAGGTACTAACATCTTTATGATCTATCTCCAACCTCTACCTTACTGCCAACCATTGGATCCCTCTCGTAATACACTTGATTCTAGAAGGATCTGCTACTCAAGCCATCCATCAAACCTCAACCACCACAAATATCCGTAAGGATGTATCCAAAAATACTTCCATGTCGTATGGATTCCAACGAGATAGAAGACACATCAACAAGTCTGTCAGTCTGTGTTTTATAGGTGTTTTAGTACCGAGGTCCTGGTTGAATTTGGGTTCAATCCAACATGGTTGTAATCCATCATTATCCAAAACTAAATTGGAGTATTCAAACAGACCGTATCTCTCTAAGGATCTGAGTTCTGCTAATAGTTGGTCAAACGAACAATCAGTTCACAAGGTATGGCTCTATTTGAGAGATTGGGCTTCGAAGGGTCTAGTCTGGTCTGACATTGTCAAATCGACCCGGTATGAGTTCGACCCAGCAGGGATGGGTCACGACCGGCACGGCATGCTAGGTCGTAGACCGAGATAGCCCGCCAGGGTGGTATGGCATGCTGGGCCTGTACAGACCAACCCACGGAGGGGCACAAACCACTAGGCCCTTCTATTCGGCCCACGAATGTGTGCGTCCCATTTGAGGCACAACCCACTATAGGTCATGTGGACGGACCCACAGTGGGGCGGGGGTGTCTGCTGGAGTTACGACCCACTGGTTTGGGGCCTACCCTAGATGGAACAGGGGGAAGGGTAGCACTCCAAACTTAATCCCAAACATATAACCCGCTCGGTTAGCAGAGTGGCGGAACCACGTGGCTCCTCATGTATGTCGTTGGACCTGCAAGGGCTTGTCCCTCCTCTACCACTGTTTATTCATGCATCGATTATCTCTAGTGGTGAAAATTTAACACCGCTCCACCTTTACCATCTGATACTGGACTGCACATCCTCAACCTTCTCCGCATGTGACAAATGAAAATGCTCTGACCTCTCCTTCATGGGCAACGATTGACAGTCTCCGCCATTTCCCATTAGCACTAGTTTCTGGTTGTGTTATGTCATTACCGCAGTAGGAGTATTCCTTGGGTAAACATGTGAGCTCCAGTGGCCCAATTTTCCATCTATAGGTACCAATGGCCTCCCCAAGATTCCCTTTTCACAACGTTACCCTCTGTTCTTGTTACCGTCCAATCCTAATAAAAATTACTTTGAGGAAATCATAGATTAAAAAAGTAGCAGCGTGTCTGGACTTGTTAGTTTGTCTCGCACCCTATATGTTAGTGTCATAACAAGGGTGGGAGTATTAATGATTCAACAATCTCTTAAAAATTAAACAAGATAAATCCCCACCTCATTATCATTATAGAACATTCATGTTTTAGGATATCTCAGTGTTCACCAGTTCAGTGGCGCTCGTCACTTCCTGGTGGAACAGGTTCCATCCCCCATGTGGTTAGCATCACAACACTTTTTCATTTCTTCGTTACTTGTTGAAGTTTTACTAAAAACCTACCTCGAGCTCCATATAAATAATAGAGTGGAAGGATGAGGAACATGGGTGGAATTAATGTGGTTAAATTAATCAACGAACCTTCCTAATTCCAATGTTTCTATTATAAAGAATTGAAGAGTGAATCAATTTAATGTCTTGACTCATCATTTGTTCCACCAACACTTCTTGTCAATTGGAGGAAAAGAGATGATAGAAATAAAATAACATTGTTATTTTATTATTCTTTTAAAAATACACAAATTAATATTTTACTCATGACCTACTACAGTTGAAGTGTGGTCTCCCTTAAAAGAATCTTGGCACTGCGGATTCAACGGTGACCTCAGATTTTTAATCCGAGAACCAGTACAAATGTTAGAAAACCCTGCCTATGCTTATATTGAATATACATAAAAAAATTCATCTCGGGCACACCAGGGATCAGAATCACAGGCTGTTAATTTTTTTAGACTCATTAAAATTCTATATAATAAAAAAAATTACATGGAATATATGGGTATTTATCATATTTAGTTTTACATATGTGTTAAATATGGGAAGAAACATTTTATTTGAAAATGATTCTTTTTTCCTATGATTTTTATGTTTACTCCTATTAAATAGATACCCAATAAACATGTTTAAATAATAAATTTTATATGAATAACTAATTCATATTAACAAACTGAAACATAATGACATGGTTATAATATTTATGATTAAATAAAAATAATTTAATAGAGGACTATGTTTTTCTTATACTCAGTGTTTTGTATATCGCAAACTATTGATATAAATAAATTTATTCGAAAATAACCATATCATAATTATTTTGGGTTATAAAATACTCTCTTATAAAAAACCATAAAAATTGAAATATCATAGATTTTACCATTTAAAAAAATAATTAATGTTATTCTTCGTAATATCATTTGGTTCTTTTATTTCTTCCTCTATTTTGAGATTTCCCCAACGTACCCTTACAGATCGATTCATTTGATTTATAAATACAATCTCATGGGAAAAAAAATTAACATTGTAAATCCATGTTAATATATACCATCTTCCAAATATATTTATTTAGTGATATTACATTAACACGGTCAATATTTTCATTAACAAAATTAAATTGAACACATATTTTACATTATATTGGATTGGTGTCATCTCCATCCTATAATACACATCCACAATCCATTAGAATATATTAGTGACTCGGATATATGTAATTTCACCATTCAATTCTTACCGAACGTCATGAAAACATTGAATGGGAATATGTTCATTAAACCATGTTCTCCCACATGGAATTCCAAATCATTCCTATAATTAGTAGCATAACCCTTTTTCCCACATTTACCACATTATTATTTACAATACTAGTCATTTTAATTCTTGTTGTCACATTAACAATCTCTATTCCTATAAGTTACCTTTCACCGACATCAACCCAAAAAAAAATCGAGTATGACATATCAATAAATATAATGGGTTTTCACCTCTATAAGAATATATGAATAGAAACTATTATTGTAAGAAAAATATATCAAATATAAATAAATAACCCACATACATTGAATGTTGAGTGAGTCTGAGATAAGAATGCCCTTGAATAATTGAATTTTCCTTTCGGACAATCCAACAGTTTTAGGATTGTGGGTGGTACACAAATAAATCTCAGTATCAAGGTAAATATTAACAATGTTCTATAATATTATTGTAAAATTTTTAACACAACCATAAACAAGTCAAATTGGTGCTCTATATAATCATAAATCTTCATTAATATTGAAAGTTTTAAGATTCTCAAGAAGGAAATTTTAACATATTGCAATGAAATGTTTGGATTTTTTTAAGAGATCCCCAATAACCCAAAATATAATATTCTTTCATGATTTATGTTAAGTATGGTGACAAATAATATATAAATTTCATACAATTTCAATAATGGAACATGAAATTTTTTCATAACTTCTTTAGGAAACTGTCGCCATCATTATCTAATTGAAAAACAAATCATCATGAAACTAAGTCATACATTTATCTCTTTATATTATCCCCCCCCCCAAAATATTCCACCAAATCTATATTCATCATGCTGATACAAGGGTGTATAGATATATTAGTTCTATGAAACTCTTACTAAATTTTAATTTTTATCATTAGTAATAATTATATTCAAAATCTCTATCCAAATCTCATAACACAATTATCTCAAATAGTGTCTATTAATTATTATCATTTATAGATTGCATTTTCATATATGAATTTTTATCATCAAATTTAATAATTTAATTATTATTCATTAAATATATATTATTAATAATTTGAAAAAGGAGAGACGTATCCAATTTATTGAAAACTCCCATATCCAATTATTATACACACATAACATTTTGATCCATCTAAATTAACATTTATATTTTAACTCCCTGATATATCATACTCAACACATCAACTAACTTATTTTCATTCCTAGTGTGTTACTATATTGGAATATCATAATACATGACAAGAATAATCCATCACATTAACATATTATCGATCCATTTCTATGAAAAGATATATTTTAGGCACTTTTGGTCTATTGATACCTCATATTATCTAAAAAATAGATAATTTATCAATATCTTTAATGTAATTATTATATATACTGATGGTCATTTGTTTGATTTTTTTAATCTTTACCTCTCTTAATGCATATATAATAACATAGTCATTTTTGGATAATGATGAAATCAATTCCTTTATTATAAGCATCTCTATATAAAATAATCCAATAATTTATTTTTTTGAAATTATATTTCATATCATCAACAAATATCATTTTAAATTATTTATTACATTCCATACATTCAATTTAAAATATTGACATAACCACTTTATGTGAAATCATTTGTTAATATGTTATGTTGTTATGTAATATTCTGAACAAATCATTGAAAGTAAAATGACAAACCAAATAAACTATATCCCTTTGTGTATAAAATTTATAGAAATCATTTTTTGACATTGGAACAACATAGATTCCTTCCATTGAGTCAAAATGTCCTATAAAATAATAATATTAATGAAAGAAATAACACCAACAAAATTTCCCAATTAACTCATTCCATATTAGTAAATTAATATTTATCCATTATTAATTATCATCAGTCTTATAACATTTATAATACAAATTGATATAATCAATTAATACCATAATAATCATGGTGATATTCCATGAATATTTAATTAATTATCTATATAAAATATTTTTTCACGTTAT
Organism: Viscum album; assembly: GCA_963277665.1. Classification (NCBI taxonomy): domain Eukaryota; kingdom Viridiplantae; phylum Streptophyta; class Magnoliopsida; order Santalales; family Viscaceae; genus Viscum; species Viscum album. The sequence goes on from OY728129.1 coordinate 9,780,948, forward strand.
TCAATCCACATGGAATTGTTCTAAACCCTTAAGATTAATCAATCCTATGGAATGTTATCAATTACATTTATTACTTATTTTCCCAAAATGATTATTACCCATAATATTGATTATCTTTTCATTAAATATTAATCATTGGGATGTGGATTAAATATTTAATAAATGTTTGTAATATGATACTTATTAATTGCTATAATAATATTGATTTCCATATAATAAATTCACAACCACTTATATCCAAATTTATTTTCTATAAAGATAATAGATCTCCCTATTGTGATATAATAGGTTGAATAATGAAAATATATACTAACTCCACTAGTTATTAATTCAAATATAAAAATTTATGAATTGAAATTCTATATGTACTATTTTATTTTGGCCTTTTATCTAAGATAAAATTATTGAAAAAACAATCATAACCCTCAAGTGAATGTTATGGTAATTCCTTAGTAAATACATTAGTGATTTCCTATATAAATTTTATATCCAAAATTTGAAGGATAACTTATTTATACATTTATTTGGATTTCACTTTTTCCAAAAAATAATATTTAGAAGACCTAATAATGATGTATATATAACAAAATCATATGATGAATTCACTTATATAAACATATGTAAATCAAACTATTCATCCTAATATCCTCTTCCACACAATAAATACTTTTATTATATTTTATAGTTGTGTTTATTCCAAGGATTAAATCAGTGGTAAACATTGGTATAATAGTATAGTCCAAAAATATATAATATTAATGTGTCTTCCTGGGGACATACAAAAACATCCTTATTATTTTGCGTATCCCACTATGATTTTTCAAAGAACTACACTCTTTATATATTTATAATGAAGAATTTAGTCTTCATTGAAAACAATGAATATATATGTGTTTGAAAAAAAAGTAAATACAATTAATTGGCATAATCACATTCCATTTCTAATGCATTTGAGAAGAAATCATTAGGTACTCCATGATTTACTATAGTGATCGTTGATGATTATCATTCTCCCCATACATATTTATGATTTGGATTCCCATTGATGTATGTGAACCTATTTTGAATAATTTTGCTTTTTTGTAAAAAGAAATTATATTTTTAGTGTTTTTATTGTTTTTATATTCTTTCTCCTAATGAACCTTACCTCTAAATATATTAGAAAATTTCACTCACTTCTAGAATTTCCCAGGATAATTATTTGCACAGTATTTATATGATGTTAATTATTTCATTCACTACTTCTTATTTGAAACATTTAATTTTATCTTGGATCTCTTTAGATCTTATATTTTTCATTATTTCCATTGAACATATAGTACCAAAATATTGTCTCTTCATTTTGAAGTAAAATTTAACAAATTCATATTGTGATGAAAAAACATTTGAAGCTGACTCCCATCAGATGCATGGAATAATCCCATTAATGAAATTATTAATCATCAATTATTAATTACATATATATTTAATATATTTTCTTCATAGGTAATTGAATTTATCCCTATACTCTATAAAAAAGTTTCTTCAATTTTCATTAATGTCAAGAAACTTATCACCATTTCAGTTCACTAATAACGAATTAAATATTTTTTGAAGAATGAATCATTAAAATCATTTCATTATATGTTGAATTATTCTTATTCCCCTTTTGTATTATATATTAATTACCTCAATTTATCAAAATATCTTTTAATAAAATACACATCTACTATGAAAATTTACTATTAATATAATTCAAGGGTAAAAAAATATCTTTTCTAGTAACCTATTCCGTTTCTCAAAATCTAAAAATAATAGTAGTCACAATATATAATGGAGATTCTTTCACATGAGGTGATAAAATATTTTATGATCCCATTATAGATTTTCATGTTTCTCAATATGGGAATGTTTATTTATTATATTATAATAAATCAATGTTAAAATAGCCATGATCAACGTAGTTCCAAAATCATGTGTCTGAGATTTCCCTGATTGGAAATTTTTATATTATCTATGATTATTGTTACAATTAATTATTTTAGGAACAATTCATAAAATAAGTAATTTTTTGTATTATAATAAAAAATTATTGATTTCAAAACAAAATTTATAATAATATTTATATTTCAATACATATCATATGTCAAATATTAAAGAACTATTAATGTAAGAATCATAATCTTATTTTTATATATGATATATGTATCTTTGAAATCCATCATAATATAATGAAATGAAAATTTAAATTATCTTATCCATGACCACTATGTGTTTAAAACAATTATCATGGTAATGGAAAAAATTCCATGAACCAAATTGTGGGCCTTCATATAATAAACCATAAAAATTTAGGCTTATTTTTTAGATTAATATATATAAATATAAATCCCACTTGTAGCACAAATTCATGGTTTTATTTTTAGAAAAAACCAACTAATATGTCACAACAAAATTATCATGTTTTTATACAATTATCTAATAATATTATCATATTTTTATGTTCCCTAATCAATTTTTCCTAAGATTAGTTTCCATGGTCTCCAATATATATGATCATATACCAACAACAATGAACCTTACCCTGAAAACCATAATTTGGTGACTTCATTATTAAAATGAAAGAGACTACATAGTCTCCATTCTCAATGGACATATCCGTTTAAAAATTTTCGGGAACTAGACACATGATAATAATTATACAATTTAAATACTTAATAAAAATTGGTAATGAGGAAAATTATGTATCGTTAAATCATTTCAATGACATAATTTTCATAACACATAGAAAGGAAAAAAATAAAGTTATCTCAAATACTCATTATGTGTTAATTATAAATTTTTATATCAATAGTCAATACTGAATAGTAGATTTTTAATGTTAAATAACTAAGAAGGAATTAAAATTGATCATTAAAATGAGAATTCAATGAACCCATAAATATTATAAATGTGAAATATCACAAATAATAAAAAAAATCTCAATAAATTAAATCATTTTATTTTGGAAATAATGATATGATGAATCATCAGGTCTCTAAGAGAATCGAATTTCAAAAGAAAATTTAAAGCAATTCTTAATAATATATTTAATTTGGAAAAACATTTTGTCTGATGAATTAGGTCAATAAAATATGTGGATATGTGATTCCCTGTCCACCAATAAATTCAGGATTATAGCATTCCTCATTTTTTGAATAATGGATATAATTCTTGAATTATATTCCTTATAATTAATGATCTGTATTAGGTAAAGAATACAAATTTTTCAATATTTCATGAGATAACTAAATATATTTAAATGTAATAATTATAAGTAAAAATGATTTATAAATTACAAAATAATAATATACATGGTATAAATAATTTGGATCGGAAAGATAAAGATTATTTACAATGAATACATTACAAAATATAGGGATTTTATCATGTGAATGTTAAACGTATTAATATTAACCAAGAATGGAGAGTCAATTATTATTTCATTAGGATTATATTTTTATTCCATAAAACATAAAACATTAGAAAATTAAAGGAAAATACAGTAATATATTAAAATTATATTTCATGGTAGTGTTTTAATATACACACATTGAATACATAAAGAATAAGATAAATTTTTTAAACGGTTTATAGATAATGGTTTCTCTGTTGTTGATTAATGTTATTAAAGAAATTACATTTCAATTATTGATGGAATTATACTATTTTAAATGCAGTATAATATTTCATTTCAAAAAAAATTCAAAATTCAATGATAACATTAAATATCAAGAATAAATTATTTATATTAAAAAACACAATATTAAATAATATTTCCAAAACATAATTATGGTAGATGGATAATATGATTTAAAGGTATATACTATATATTTTTTACTAATATTATTTGTTGAATGATAAAATGATTGAATAAATTAATTATTCAAGAAAATAGAGAATATTATTAAATATTTATAGGATAAAAAAATAATTGGTTCATATGAAATATAAATAATAACATTCATTCTATGAATGAATCTGCAATACCTAATGATAGTGAAAATGTAAAATATATTATTACCTATTGGTTAATTTATATATATAACCCCTTGAAATAATAAACATGTATTGAAATAGGAGACAACATTAAATAATATTTTTTAATGTATAATACATCAAAGGGTACATATATATTCCACAAAAAATTAAATTGAAAAATATTAATAATTATACATTGATGGAATTAAAATTATGGCCAAATCTCATACCTCATGCATCCCATATGTGGGGAAATCTAAATCCTTTTATTTTATTGTTTGAAATATGTAATAACAAATAACAAAAAAATATTAATATTTCTAAGATCGTATTAAATGTTATTATATCATCTTATAACCCATTCCTTAAAAAATGTTTTATTATCCCTGTGGTTTTTGAGTTAATACCCTTATTTTATCATGAAGGCATAATAAAGAATGTTTTTGGTCATTAATAGAAAATATATTTACATCAGATCATGAATGATAATAATTTTATAAAAATTACTTTTCCCTTAGATTGATATTTAGTACCACTATATAAAATTTATATTGAAAATTAAATAGCATCACTTCACAGAGATGATACATTGTTTGTACACATGGTCAACCATGTCATTACATTATAAAATAAAAGTGTAATGCTGTTGGTCAAAAATTCAAAATTAAGAGTCTAAATCATTCCATATATAATATATATTCATTTTTTATATCATATATTACTTTCCATTTAAAATTGTTCATGAAAACTCAATCACATCGATTCACGAGGAAGTATTTCAGTATACACACAATAGACAATATTGTATACCTCATAGAGATCAATGTTAGATGGTTTATGTGATACTATATTAAATGATTAATTAAGTAAAAAATACACACACACACACACATATATATATAAATATATTAAATACATTAATACATCATATTATGAGAAGTAGTGGTGGAAAATGGATTACTATGGTTCATGAGGTAGTAGTCCACCTTACATAAGATCATGGTTTCAATAAACATTTAATTAAATATATTATGGATATATGTTACAATATAATTAAAATTAAATATGAGTACATGGTAGATATTTTATTAATCATATAATCATGATTTTATATTATTTAAAGTCTATGGATGATTAATTAAAAAACTCATTTGAAAGCGTTACATCTTCATCAGACGACCTCTTTGTGGTTTCCCAAATACCCTTCCTAGGATAGATTTATAATCATACAATGAATTATATGATGTTATTTGGTAATTAATGAAGTTATTTCGGATTTTACTGACTAATACAAATGGATTTTTAATTTTGAATATTTATGATAGGTTGTAATTATATTAGCGGGAGAGAGTACACATTTTGTATTTTTAAAAAGGTTATATTTCACTACATTTTTAATTCCTAAATTCTAGATTAATGTTCTATTATGAAACATTAATGATATTATGTAAAAATATAAACATTCAATATGCATTTAATATTTTTTAAGTCATATATAACCCTTATAATCGTAGTTTAGATCTATTATAAACGCATTCTCAAATTAAAAATGATGATTAATTTTTTAAATTATCACTCTTCATTTGGGTATAAAAGTATTGTTTAAATTATTAGATAATATTAATTATTCAAAATTTCAATTTTTTTAATCAATTTTACAAAATTATAATCATAAAAATAGAAGTATGTGAATTAAAATAAAATATGTGGATGTGATAAAAAAACTTTTTTCCCATTAACTAGTTTATGGATGAAAATGAAACAATTGATTTAAAATTTCAATATATAATTGAATAAAAGTAGCTAAATAACATTTTAAATATTATCCTGAACTATGTTTTTAAGATAATGAATAATAAAATGTAACATTTATATGATTTAAAAAAGAAGGAAATTTTTAATAGAAATACCTATATTTCAGTAGTAATTGAAAATTGATACTTTACAAAAAAATACCAAAAACTAACCATAATGAATTTTAGATATTATGATTTTAATAAATATATATATTTTAAAAAATATAGTTAATAAAATCATAAATAACTATTTGAACATATGTTTTAGTGATTTGATGACAATATTTTTAGAAAAAAAAATTATTTTTTTCATTTAATAAATATTATATTTATTCCTCATAAATAGATACAGAATGGACATATGTAAGCCACATATTTTTTACAATTTATATTTACCCATTCATAATAATCAACTTGTTTTGTAGGATATAATTACAAATTTTATATAATTATATTTCATAAAAAAAATTCATTTAAACTAAGTTTTTATATGTCACATGATATTGAAGAAATTAAAAAAATTCTAATATTATAATATTATAATATATCTTGGTATTAAATAATACATTAAAAATATGAAAAATAATTACTACTACAATTTTATAGATATAAATATGATAATTTCATTTGAAAAATTTTGCACACAATAATTTATTCCTTAGAAACAATACATAAATAATGTATTCATGTGGATGGTTTTGTAACATAGAAAATTATATTATGATGTATGTGATTTAATTACTAAGATACACCAGATATATATATATATATATAATAATCCAAAAAAAATTCATATTCATAATGGAAATACATCAAATTAAATTGATTTCATCCTTCTAAATTAATCCCTTATAGGATTATGGTGTGTAGAAAGAAAATTTAATATTCCTTAATCAAATTTAAACAATAAGGAATACAATAATATAATTAGTGCTGAATAGAAACTTCATGATGTGTATCTTCTATTAGTTATACTTCATTATTATTTCTGATGTGATATTTGAAATGTTTTTTATTTTCATCACATTCCTCAATGAGCATCATAAATATTTTTTTATGATGTAATAAAAACACACCAAGCCTTATATACTCTCCACATATTCATCAATAGGGTCATATATATATATCCATACATATATTTTAGAAAATTATTATTAATTTCAATTTTAATATTGAAAATATTACAATAGTTATTGTCAACTTTTTTGAAATCTCACATGATATTTTCAGATGTTATCTTTATTAGTATAGTAAATTTGAATTAAAATTATTTTTTTCAATGTACTGTTCTGAGTATTTGTATGTAATGATTCGTGAATATATATATATATTAATTATCACAACATAAAAGTACACCATCTTATTCTTTAATGTGTACACATTATATTTTATTTTATTTTTTATTTGTGTACACTTCTATGAAAAAGAAAACTGAGAAATTTTGGTCATCAGTTACATGAAATGGGGGTTTTTATAAAAAAACGAATCATTTGGTTCTCTAAAAATCAATTCTATAGAATTGTAAATTCATGGTTAAAATTCAAAATATTATTATATTCATTGAGATTATTTTATGATATTCATTTATTAGAAATTAATCATGTGGGTGGTTGTCTTTATATAAATTTCATTGGTATTTCACCTATGCTTTACTAAAAAATTATTGTTTTGAGGGATTTGAGTGTTTTTGTGAAATTTTAACAACTAATAATTTAATCTATTATAATCATGTATTAGTCCATATTTTTTTATCAAAAATATTACCCCAAATGAGGGTTTATGAAAATACATAGTTCCAATAAAATAATTCATATTTAATGTATTTTTACACATTTAATATTAAAATTATTTTCCTTTTTACTATGTCATATATAGTTGATAGAGTATGTTTTCCTATTGTGATTTTTTTAGGTATATATCTCACAGTTATTTTAATGCAATAATACATAAATTATAACATGGGAAATTAATTCGTTGGAGGTTATGTGATTTCATTAAAAATGATAATGATGAGAAAAATATTAGTTTTGAAAACAAAAATATCATGAATTTTGATCAATATATACTACTAATTATATACTAATTAATAATTATCCATTATTATTAAATTAATTCAGTTATTGATCCTTTATTTTCCGACACCCACCCCATATGAAAGGAAAACACGAACATATTGTTTTGCTAAATAGTCTATAAGACATCATCATTATTTTCAATAATGATGACTTAATATTATTGTAGTCCCGAAAGATAAATTTTTATCATTTAATAAAGTTGGAAATAACATCTACTATAGATATGGGAGTGTATTAATTATTAGAAATATATTCAAATACTATTAATTGTTCCCATGTAGATTATATTTTTCTACTAAATTTATGCTACCTCCATTTGCACAGTGATTCAGTAAATTTTTTTTTAAAAAATCACAAAAATAATTTCTACATTATGAATACATTTTATTAATGATAGTGTTTTTAATTAACAAGAATTCATAAATTCAAAACATCTAATTATGGATGATATTATTAAATAATCCTCAAAATGAATTAGTATTCCATTGTTAAATTTGACATTGGGGAGAAAAATTTCATTTAAAAATGATTGAAAGGGGAAGAAATCTCATCTACACTTTTGTATTCTAGAACCAATATGGAAAATAATCTCAGAATAGAGTGGAACATATGAGATATATGTATAAATAAAATAGGATACAATATTAAACACAATTAAAATAGTATTAGAATGGGAGGTGTTCATTGTTGGAAAAAACCTTGTAAAAATATAATTCATATTTTGACTGGTTTATAGAGTCGTAATGGATGAGATATATTTGTAAATAACAAACAAAATCCATCGGAAGAATACCAAATTTTTAAAAATTCTATTATATATTATCGGTCAATGATAAAATTTGATGATAAAATAAAGATACATGTATAATTATACCAATAAAATGCACTCTCTATTTATGTTCACGGTTGATATAGTTAAATCGTTAGTAAGCTATCTTTAATCATTGTTTAAATAGAGGTATTTAATTTATCTATAATATTTGGAAATTCAAACAAAATATATAGACATGTGTAGATTTTATGCCCAAAAATTGAGGTAATGACCAATCAATAGAATCTTCTCATCCTTGGATTCATGGATTGTATTCCCATAAAATATTGGATCCACTATTAATGTTATAAATATAAAATTTATTAAAATTAAAAAATAATATTTCCACAAAATCATAATGTAAAATAGTTCACATATAATATATAATGATAATAATACTCATGTGAAATTTAAACTGCTAAAAATAATTTAAATTTTCATTTAAAATTCAAAATAAATATATTTTTTTCCAATAAAATAATCATATAAATCATTTTTTTAATAATTTATATCAATATTTATCAACTATAATGATAGAATATGTCATATTGTTATACCTACTCAATTACAGGCCTTGGTATTATATTGTAACATATTTCATATTGGAAAATCAGGGGTCATTTTATATTTTCTCCAAATTATTTGGATTAGGATTATTCCACCTTCTGAATGACTGGTATTAACAATCTATGTCTATTTGGAAGTGAAAATTAAATAACCACATGGTATCATGTCCAAAATATTTTCTTTTCTTACATTATTACATACGTCCTATTAATTGGTTTTGAGGACAAAAAACGACAATACTAACAAATGGAATCCTCAATTAACTTTCTATAATAGAAATATTTTAGAGAACTAGTAAAATATATTTTTAATGGTAAACATTTAATAAATGAAAATTATGTAAACACATTTTTCCATGTGATTGAAATATATAACCTATAATATGTTTTCGACACAAAGAACACATTAACATCATTGTTATATAGATAATTTTATATCCTATATAATCTAATAGTCCATTATTAATTATAAAAATTACTAATATAGTCATTTAATAGTGATATTATGGTAATTAAATATTACTAGTTATGAATAATGAAATCTATATAGACAATGGAAATGATGACCTCAATATATATGATCATAATTAGGATGCCCATTTATCATAGCATCCATGAGATATAGTATCTATGATATTATCCATTAACCATTCGAAAAAATGAGAGTCAAAAAATAATGTATGAATGATGTTTTTTACGAGAAACGTTATATCTCATCGATATCATCACAGAGACATTGCATTCCAAACCACCAGAAGAGAATATCACTATCACATGACATTCCCTTAGGGAATTTAATAGTGTAATAAAGGTAAATTTACCAAAACTATAACATAATGATGAATTATATATTAATTTCTATAATGTAATTGTAATAGTTATTTCATATATATCATTAATTATAAATTATTATGTAATTTTTCTGATGAAAATATAATTTCAACATGAAAAAAATATTGAATTTTTTAGGAATAATGAATTTTATTTGAGAAATTCCTTTTCCATGATTTTTTATTTTACAAATAAAATAATATTTTATGAAATAATATTAATTATGGACAACTGATTATGTATAGTTCATAAAATAATTTTATGATGTTAAAAAATAATATAATGGAAAGAAGATTGATATTTTAAATGAAATGTATTTTCCAATAAATTTTAATTTTGACTTAAAAATGTCATATTATATATTATTATATTTTTTATATTAATTAATAATTATTATAGGATTTAGTATATATAGATTATCTAATGTTTAATTTATCATAATATTCTGAGATATTAGAATTTTTTTGGTAAATATTTCATATGGTATAAAAAATTTATATATATTATGAAATCCTGATAACACAAAAGAAATGTAATTAATTTAATAAATGGTATCCACACAAAGATATATTTTACCAATTTATAATAATGTTTTTATTTTTTAGTTCATTAGGTTTAATTTTATAAACCCATTATGAATCTACCAAACCGTATTTAATATTTTAATGTTTGATTTCAATGTTGTGTAAATGTGAGTCACTTAAATATCACAAAGGGTATTATATTAATCAATTTAGTTTATGGAATTATAAAGAATGTAAAAATACACTTTCTTGTTTTATACCATGGGATAAAAAATGGGTTTTTCTATTTTTTTATTACATAATTCCGTAGAGACCAAAACCTATGTTTAGTGAATAATAAAGAACTATCATCTTTTTTATTATATAAAAACACTAAATCTATTTTTTATATTCACTAAATGAAATAATATCATGTATCTACACTTTAAATAATACTTTATATACATAACAAGCTTCCCTTGTGCTCTCAAGAATGTCCACCTATGAATTTGGAAACACCCTCTCAATGTTCGATATCTCCATCTTTTCTTTTAAATTAAGTGAACATCAATGTATTTATCTTTATGAATGACAATTGGATTTGTTTTACTATATTAATAGACAATAATTTAATTTTAAATTGATTATATATGAATTATATTTCAAAAATCATCTCTTGTTATGACCATTATATAAACCCTTACCATTTGATGGTTAAGGGGTCCTCTCTCATTTCACTTTTTTTAAGCATATCATTTTTTTGTTATTTCTTTCCATTTTTTCATATTAGATATAATAATCACAAAATCATATTAAATTAATAATTTTTTAAAATTTATTAGTAACCCATACAACTCTTATTAATTCCACCAATGATTCATTAGATACTTCGGTTATGCTGAATTAATTATCCATTTATTTTCACATTCTAAGGATTTATTCAAGAACCCTTTTTTAATTAAAATTTTCATGATTTTTTTTTATTAAATAATCCCATTACACCCCTTATTAACTATATGTTATTATAGACCCATTTAATTCACATTCATCTATCCCATGAACCGTTATGTGACCATGTTATACTATCAAATGTTTTATTCCATTGTTCATAAAGAACATTTGTGAAGTGTATAACCATAACACTTTTACACTCATTGTTACTCAAATAAATATACATGTAATTAATTAATCAGTTAAATACATGTATGTAACCCACAATACAAAATATTGGCTTTTAAATGTGATGATATATGTTCTTGAGTTATATTATATTTATTGAACACGTAGGCATATACATGATATGATTACGATGGGTTCACACAAATAACACTATAATGAAGTATATATCTTAATAATTTCATTAGATAACTTGTAAGGTGGATGATAGTTTATTTTAATCTCACTCTGTTATGATTCATTAGTTTCTATCCATTATTTAGGTTGTTGATGATGTTTTTTAGAATTGTTTCCACATTCCATTATTTCCTTTATTCTATCATGTTATACCATGAATCATTGTTCATGATTAGAAAAAAAAAATAAGATAATTTTTTTTCTTCTAGATAATAATCTATTTCGTTAATACTATTTCATTACTTTTTATTATATTATTTTTTATTATTGATCACCTAGTACTTTTTTTCACCAGTCTATCTTAGATAGTTTATGAAGTACAGTGAAAAATGAATATCATTTTGTGTATGTTTTAAATAAATAATTTGTGCCACATTTTTTGATGTTATTTTATTTATCTAGTATCTCAAACGTACTAGAAATCTAGTTTATATGGTTTGTATTTTGAGAAACAGTATATAATAAATCATTAATTAATATGTAAAATTTTGTAATCATTATAAAACTCATGTATTGAATTTTTTTTGAGAATAATCAAATACCAATAATTTTACATGATGGAGACAATGATTTTAATATACATTTATTTAATCATATAATAATTTAATTATTACTCATTGAACAATGAAATTAAACTGTCACACGATTAGTCCTTCCATGGTATTAAAAAATAATACTATTTATACACATATAAAATGAACCTTACAGGATAAATATTTTATTACCACAATAAAGAATGTTGACATTCTCTAGTTCAAAGGGTGATGCCTTAATCTGTTTTGAAAAATATATTGTCATAATAAAATCATTTTATATTATAAGTTATAAATCCTAAACTAAATACATGTTATAAATTGCTATAATATAACCCATATACTCTATAACAGCAGTAGAGGAAATAATTATCTCCGTAAAATTTGATTTATTAGATTTTACACTTATGGGGAACCACAATAAACACACTATGGGTTATAATCCATCATTGTAGTGGCATAACATGGAATATCAAAAATAATTAAACAAAATACAAATGATTCTCAATTAAAACCCTATTTATTCATAATATATGTAAACAAATTAGTAAAAAAATATCAACAATCGTTATACAATGATATGAGGTCATATATATACCTATTTGAAAATAATTATCATTACTATAAATCACCCAACTTGAAAATATTATTTATTGTTGTGAACCATTATCAATAATGATACAATTTTTTTAAATTTCAATATCCAAAATAACCTAAATTATCTATCATTAAATATTATAAAAACAATCATAAAAAACGTATCACAACATCCATATTAATCAAACGATTAATTTTAAAAGCCAAACATCATTATTCAATTATAATTTAACAAAATATTATTTTTAATCAATTTATATATCATTATTTAGACAACTCTAATGCATTTATTATAGAAATATAAATTGAATAAATAAAAATACTATTAAAAAATCATAATAATCAAAAACAATTATATAAAATATATATTTTATTAAAATTAATGAAACTAAAAACTAAAAAAATATACAAATAAAATATTCATGAAGAATATAATGATAAATAATTGTCTAAAAATGGTATAGATAATGTATTTATCGTATCGTGATACTCACTGGAAGGATATCCTAATTGAATTGTATAGTTCTCTCATGGTTTTATGAAAAATGAAAATTGAACCTGAGACTCTAATTCCCTTAAAAAATTATTTTAATGCTATAATTTATAATCAAATTCCCATAAAAAATCAATATATATTTAAAATTCTAAAAATAAAATGTAAATCTATCAAATTATTCATGAAGCGTGATTTAGATGCACCAACAGTTCAAAAATTCTAGATAACTCTTGTTACACTATTAGGTGGATGTTATTAGGATAATTAATATGATATAACTCTTGATTTCTTATGATCTAATCATCTAATATAAAATAAGAATTTTTTGGGAATATTTAACCTATTCACAACTCTGTAAATTATACAATGTGTATATTATCCAACACGTGGTAAACATGTTCCTAGTACCTAACTGAAATCATTTAATTTCATGAAGGTACATTCTCGGTACTTGCGGCATAGAAATTATAAAAATATGTGTAATGATTTTAACAATAAAATTAAATACATATTGTTCTATTTTATAGAAGTAATGTGTTGAATAAAAAAATTAAAATATAAAAAAGGATTATAGGAAGAGAAATTATTTAATACTAAAATAAAATCAAATAAATTACTAATATAAAAAATATAAGTGGATAAATATTTAGTGGAAATAAAGAGTAAAATACACCAATAATAATGTAATAAATAATGGAAACTTTTTCATGAAAATAATTATCAGTTTGGAAAAAAACCCACTTGCCACATCGACCAAATACATTATATAATCCATATACCTCTACTAATCCTAATAGGAATAATATATGAACCACTAATAAGATAGTGATGAGTTTAAAATTCCCAATTTTTATCTCATCATACATATATTAAACTATTTCCTAACTTTTTAATGTAAATTTTGAAAATAAATTTTTTACTTCTTTACAAAAAAATAAGGTTACAATCATAAAAAATATGTGTAATGATAATTAAAACAATTAAGAATAAAATAGAATGTTTATATTAATAGGTTAAAAAATGTAAAGATGTATCAAATTTATCCTCTATCATAATTCATGATTCAAAATATAACAGTCTATAGAAATAGACAATAACATCCATTTAAAAAATATAATCATCTTGGGAATATATTTTTTCTATGATAGATCTATTTACATATAAAATTCACTATGAATAATTTTGGGCTTCTATATTTCAATTAGTTTTCATAACATCTAGTTTTTTCTTTTCTTTTCCTAATTGTGGATAATCTCCCTTTGTAATAAAACCCTATATTAGGACCACTAGAATGTGAATGATTTTAATCATGTAGAAAATGTATTCCTATGTTTTCCAAATAACTATCAATTTTTTCACATGATAATAATTATATGTAAAGATAAAAAATAAATCATTGTAATGAAATAATATTAATAAGTTGGAAAACATTTTATCCCCTTTGAACATCGATTAAAGGAAAAACGCCATTCCAAGGTGAAAAAAGTCAACCTTTAATCAATCATGAATCCTTCATAGTGTAATAATTTAAAAATTTTAAATCTAAAAAATGTTTCATGAATTATGTAAAAACTTTTCTTGAAAATCATATGGAGCTCCAATTAGGCCACATTAATTTTTTATTAAATCAAAAATTGTAGTCGTATTTGAATCCAAAACATATTAACACTATAAAATCTCACAATTCATGAAAAGTTGAACATTCATTTTTAGATACATTCTAATTATTAAAATTATTATATATATATTTTGAATTATAAAATATATTTTTATTATTTATAGAGAAATTTTGTGGAAATATAGAATCATTTGATTTATAAATTCTTGGTGTAATTGTTTTTTTAAAACAATTATACTATATTCCCAATATAAGTATCCATTTTTGAAATTATAATATAAAACTGCAATTCATGGAAAATATTAAACAATTATAAGTATATTTTTTTAAAAACCTAAAATAAACATTTATATATGAAAATATTTAATTATTCTTAATGTATTGTCATAGAAATCATAAAATCTACCTTTAATCTTACCTCCGATGAAAAATAAAATGTATTAATATTCTTAAATAAGGAATTTAAATCCTATAGATTCCAACATTATAACTATAACCACTATACTCTTAATGAATATTTAATATATATGAATCTTTATCCTAGTTAAACATTTTTTGCAATGTAAAATAAGAAGTAATGAAGATGAGATAAGGAAGAAGAAATTTCATAAATAATTCAACACTATTAAATGGGAAAATATTTGGAATCACTTAAGGTATAATGAGAGTCAATGTATATACTATTATAAGAGTAATGGTGTATAATTGGGAGATGAAAAAACCACAAAAGGGATTAAAATATAATTGTGAAAAAAAATATAAATATTTTTTAAAAATTTATAGACATGGCTTCAATAGGGTATGGTAACCCCCACTATTATTTGATGCATTTCATGTATGTTTAGAATGTATGAGTCCCATTACCTGTCCTCAACATGCTCTTTATTTTGGATAGGGATTCCAAAATCACAATATTTAATACAATATGATTCGAATGATCTTATGGATTGTCAAAAATACACATCGAACATGAACCATAAAGTACAGGTGATCCTATCGTGACCTACTAGGTGCCTAGATCACACCCATGATAAAATTCAAACAACCGAAAATATTATTTGTTGGAATTTCCTTCACCTCAATACCCATAGAGAAATCACTAGTTAAATTACCCACAAAAATGGTAGTTTATTTTTTGTATCTATTTGTTCACCATCAAGACTAGCATCATATGCATGATTCCCAAGAATGACTATGTGGTGAGGTCACTCTCACCTCACCCACAACTCCTTAATATAAATGAACCACCACAATATAATATAATACCATTTTATTAATGAATCAAATAGAAAACCGTAAGTTATTGAATCTAAAATATATATTTTTTTCTGTGAAACAACTCACCACATAGATGGACATTTCACTAATGAATTTTTATCCTATTTACTATGAAATTTTTATTTCATATGTCATAGATTCTATATAATAACATTCTGTTTTAGGGATCACTCATTATTCCATTTATGAATGATAAGAATAATTTTTATTTTTAACAGTGAAAGAAAATGGGGAAGCACAAAAAAAATATTTATTGAGACCCTATCCATTTACACTTTTCATTACATTAATCGGATCTTAATAAATAATCATATTACTACCTAAGGATAATATATTCTAGTGTCTTGGAAGACTATGTACAAATTACTAAAAACATTGGAATAAATTAAATTTTTTATTATTTTATATTCATATAGTGCTTCAAACATATATTGTTCTCATAAATCATCCTAGGATCTACCATGTATAACAAAAACAATGTGATCAGATAAAAGTCCGAGTATGGGAATAAATATAATAATAAATCTTTAGAATATGTGTTAGATGGCATGACATAATGATATGAAATGTCATGGAACATAAAGAATCATAAAATAATAACATTGGATCATATATTCATTGATTCATAGTAATATTTCAGTAACATAAAACATTGAATGAGAACATTTCAATGAACATTGAACATAGAGGAGGAGAAGTCATGGTTATCCCCCAGGATTTTTAGACTCGATAACATGATTCAAGGATAACCACCAAGACTATTTCACATGAAATCTAATTATACTCAACTTTACCAAATGCATGAGAGAATTATTTGTGTGCAACCATCATTAAATGTTCATGAATATTATTTCCACATATAAGGTCATACATATTATGTGTTATATAAATATTATTGATACCCATGTTGAGAATTGTGTATCATAATCAATTCCTAAAGCCTTATAAAATGGGAGTATCAAAAAATTTCCCCTGAAAGAATGTCCTTAGATCATGAACAAATAATAATTTGGTTAAATCCTCATATAACATGAAAATTTATTTCAACTTTAAACAACAACATGTTAAATGATTACTTAAGAAAAATTTGAAATAAAACATTTTAGATAGGTTAATAGAAAATATCAAAGGTCATTAAAATCATTAAAGGGAATAATAATTCATATAAAAGTAATCGTGAATTATTAAGTACATCATAATAAAAATTATTTCTTTATAAAAATAGTAGTGGGTTAAAAATATATTATATTGGGTACCTGAAAATGGGTAAGAATTCTAATAGTTCCATTAAACTGGGCTTGCTTATCGAGAATAATTAAGGATGGAATCATTGAAAACATTTACATCCCCAAAAGAGTTGGATGAATGGATATTGATAAAAGTGTCTCAAAAATATAAAAAACCTTAAAATAAATAAGAAAAAATAGTATATATAGTTATTTGGGTAAAAAAATTTAGAACAACTTGAAAAATAATGAAGGTTTTTCTAAAATCTCATACCATATGTACAATAGTATAGTTCATTGGATCTAAATATCCTAGAAAACCAAATTACATTAATTAATTTATATGTAAATAAGGTCTTCTACATGTAATTTGTTTTTTATAACGTATTTATGTTCGTACATGTATTTTTTGGTGGGTTAAGAGGTTCAATTTCATTTTTTGAGATCTTTTTTCCCATGGTTTTCATGATTGGTTTATTTATATCCATGTAAGGAAAAACAATTAAAAAATAGTTAAAAATAATTATGGCTATATGATATTAGATAACATCTAATTTATTAAATTGTTAAAAAATTCATATTTTTTTATAGTGGAGATGAATCAATACATAAAATAATAATGATAACGGTTTTTGTTAATTGGCATTTGTTTTTATCACAACGAACTCATTTTTCATTATAAATATGTACCATGTTTAAAAAATTTATAAAACATAGATGATATAATATACATATATTATGGTATATTTTATCCATCAAAATGAATTCCCATTAATAATTGATAATTGTAATACAAATTGAAAACCTGTCGTCCATGAATGTGTTAAATTAACTCATCTCGGATAGTGTTCTCATTTCAATTTTATGAGGCTAAATGAGAGATGATGATGAAAAATTACATTATATTAATAAAATAAAATTTAATATAATTTATTTTAGTTATGATAACATTTTTATAAAAGGAGGTGAGGAAATTAAAAAATTATGGTACCTAATATGAGAAAAGAAATCAAAAAAGACATCACTTATCGAATTTATCGTTATTCTGACCCTCTTTAGGGGAGAGTATATGGTATTTTTATAATACCAAGGTTATCTTGATGTTTAGAGGATAATGATGGTATATTTTAATAGAATTTATAAAAGGTATAATTCAAAAGAGGAGTGAAGATAATAGGTAATGAGGGAAGGAATTTATAGTGGAGGAGATAAAGGGGTTTCCAATTATTTATTAATTTTGTTTAATATTTTTCTCAAGAATTTTAATATTTATGATTATTGAGAAAAAATATATTAAATATAGGATGTTATTCTGAAAAAATGCAAATTTAAATCATCCATGACTCAAGCATGATTCAAAATTTCATTTATTAATCATTTTTCATAATTTATTGTATTGTACTATTCACCAAAAATTCAAGTATTCAAAATAAATAATGCAAATTCAACATATCCGATTTCTATAAGTTGATTTAAAAAAATGAAATCTATTTTATGAAAATAATTTTCTAAAAATGAAATATTTAATTTTTTATTAAAATCATAATTTTCTTGAAAAATAAAAATTTAAGAATTAAAACTGATTTTGTAACACATTAAAAAATTATGTATGATCTCATAAAACTACCATAAGATTCAAATAAGTTAAAAAAATATTTTTTAATTTCATATTATGAATGTAAATTTTCATTAAAAATATTAAATTAATTATAAAATTTTAATTAATGTACATGACTTGAAAAAATAAAAATAAATAATAAATAATTTTTAAAATTTTAAATTATATTTAATAGTTTATTATGATAAAATATTGTAACTAATAAGATGGAAATTTTTTTATACTTTTATATGTGAGGTTATTATTATATTGGGTGATTTAATATTCATAATGGTCACATTAATATTCCAAATCTCATGTTAATATTCCATATGTATATCTTCCATAAATTATAGAGATTCATTTTATTTCACCCACATTTAATTTATATTGTTTTCATTACCCTATTTGTATTCGTATATGATTATTTAATAAGATATAAATATAAGAGGTTAATTTTAATGATAAAATATTACCTCCTTAAATTCAATTCACCTTATAAAATTACTCTCTAAAAATTTTATTTTCTAATCTACGTTGAAAATAGGTGTGTCTACATTATCTTCATTGATTCCTCCCGATCCAACGTTGCCTAACTATACAAATAGTTCCACCATAGTTCATTGACTAGGTATGTTGTCTCGTTATGTAGAACATTATCTCTATTGTAAGAACCTGGTTCTTAATCTTGAGGTACGTGTTTCTTCTTTTCCATTTTCATTAAGTATACTTTTTAAAATAAGGAATATGGGGGAAAATTCCAAATTTTTTGGGTACATGCCGTGTACTTTTCAACATGCCATGTAGTTTGGCCATGTGGGATGACTACAAAGGGCATGTTGGCCTGGCATTGATGAAGGGTGTAAAAAATGACAACACGCCGTGTACATGGTATTTACATGTTGTGTAATCAGTCAGCATGTAAATAATATTGTAGTGGGAGTAGCCACTAAAAGAGTGACAGTACATGCCGTGTAGTCAGAAATACAAGTTGTGTACTCATGTCGATAGATGAACAGTGTGACAGTGAAACGTAACCAAAAGAGGAATAGTAACGTGTACTTGAGAGTACACGGCTTGTAGTTTTTGTCACTTAAAACGGGAAAAAGCCTCATCTTTTGATAGGGGAAGATTAGAACATCAGAAGAGCACGGGAGAGCTGGCCAGACCTTGGAAGAGGTCCCAACCGCACGCTGGAACACGGATTCCTTCGATGACGGTCTCGATTGAACCGTGCAGGTGAGTTCATCACTCTTCTTGAACCCTCCCTTCAAATTAATTATCGAGGGGAAGTTATTTGGGTTTGAACACATTTTCGTTTATCCTAGATCTACGTCATTCTAGGAGGTTTCAGAAGGTTTCATTCACATATATTGATTAGAGGAGATCAAGGTAGGTGGTCTGGTTTTTATTTCATACTTTTGAGTTTATTTTCTTTACTGTTTGGCTACGTTCCCATGTTTGGGGAGTCATATGGCAAAGGCCATGACTCATTAGATTTCTATAATTCCACATATAATATAATTATAATTATAAACAGTTGTCTGGGATCATTAATTGGATCTAGGGCCACCCCATGGGTGTGTTTCCCTTCTTTAGCTGTTTGGCCAGGATACCCGAGGGTGTACCGTGACTTAGCATGCTTTCAGTTTTCTGGAGAGAGAATATATATAAAAAGCTTGCTTATGAGTTGGGCTCGACCCGGTTAATTGATTAGCTTGAGGACAGAGTTACATTTATCAATAGGCAATCATTTCTTATGCATGTGGGTAGTTCCTTCCGTGCCTCAGGGCATTATCTCGTACACCTAAGGAAAATATTATTTATTCATATGGGAATCACCTGAGGGTTTTGATTATGATTACCTTTGGGTAAGGTAATGCATGTCTGGGGACTTTCTTTACATCATATATTCACTTTGGTGATCTTACATGTTATACCTTCCACGCTAAAGCATATTCTTGGTATTGTTTTACCTTTTACTTTATAGATAACTTGTTATAGTTTTGTTATGGAACTGTTTAAGAGATTATCGGCAGAGGCTGAGACTTGAGAACATATAAATTAATTATTTTAAACTGTTAAATAATGATTAAAAGGAAATAGAAGTTGTGGGATTAGTTTCTTTTGAGTACTTCTTAGTTTATTACATTTTCCTTACTGCACACTGTTGTTGCAAAAATTCACTGATAGTTAGCCATGGGCCATTGGTGGTTTCCTACTAGGATTTATTTATAAAACCCAATTTGGGTCATGTCTTGTTCCTAAACAGATTATATTGCTACAAGTTTATAGAAGTGGATTATTCATTATATAGGTACATGTTTTTTTAAAAAGAGTAAGAGAGCATGGGACTGAGCATATTCTTGTGATGCAGCTTAGTTCCTGTTGCTCAATTTTATTTTTCTTTGTTGAAATTGTCCTTTATACTGTATTGTTTCAGATTTCAGTGTATCATATTTTGGATGCTTTCTTAGACTTAGGGACATATTTGATCATTGTATATGACTGTTGGTATTTTATTTTACTTATGTACTGTTATCTATTTCAGTTTGGTATTGATTACTGCTTCCGCCTTTGTATGTTTATATCTATTTTTGCTTCGCTACACTTTGAAAAATGAGGTCATAGTTTCCCCGATATCAGACCTAGCCCCTCACTGCTAGTCAGCAGCCTCTGTAATTTAGGGAAATTTTCTTAAGGCCATGTGACCAACCAGGTTTGGGGCACCCATTTAGTGGCAACCGGATCTGGGATGTTTCAAAGTGGTATCAGAGGGTTTCTTTTCTTCTTGAGTTAATATTTGGATCCTATATCCAAGGATATTATGGAATAGGTATTTATTAATATTATGTTCATGGGAGTAGCAAACCCGTGTACAAGGAAAAGCCAATCTCCCTCGTTTTATTGCGATTTTTCTGGTTTTTCAATCATACAGTTGACCGGATTTCCACCTTTTGGTAAAGCACATGTGCTATGATATTTATTTTTTTATAAATGGTTCTATTTAGTTGCAACCCAATGATATGAGGTTATGACATCTCATGAATCATTTAGGTAAAGTATATAATCACATGCCACAAATAGTTTCCATGACTTATAGGTGGATTTGAAATTGTTTGTTGTTGTGATAGAAGTTGTGCTACTAAAATCATGTTATTGTGATAGATTCCATCATAAAATACCTGCTATTTGATAGGGTACTATTATGTAAGGTTTTGTATAATGAATGCTAACCTTTGGTACTAGAGGAGTATGGGTCATCATTGATCAGAATTTGGTGGATCATTCCCTGTTTACCATACATGTATAAGAGGCCAAGCATTGATTTGCAGGGAGTTTGAGACCTAAAATGTCATAATTTTGAACTTAGGTGTTGGTTTTAGTGTTTTTTGGGATCTGTAGTAGTTTCTAGGGAATTATATTTGGAAAACCCCAGAATACACGCCTTGTAGTTTAATACATGCCATGTACTCTCCTGTTCGGGAAGAATTGAAAAATCATTACCTTCATTCTATGTACCATATATACAAGACGTGTAGTTTCCACATGTATCATAGGACATGTAGAAAAAAACGAGGTTATGATTCTTTGAGAGAACAAGAAGTGTACTAACTGTACAAGCTGTGTAGTGTAACCTGGGAATTTGGTCATGTAACTAACAACACGGGTCGGTGTTACCTTACCGTGTACACTCCGTGTGCCTGTGGGACACTCCATGTCCTATTGAATGATGAGAGATCAAGTGGAATCGGCCATGTGGATGGGAAAAATGGTGGTGTACACAGCATGTGCAGGTGTAACACACCGTTTACTATCAGTTGAGTATCCGACCGTGTCACTATCAACACGGTCATTTGGAATCTATGTTGTACACGCCGTGTCTTTCTAGAACACACCATGTAGAGTGAGCTGTGTACCTGGCCGTGTAACAGACAACAAGGATCGGTGAAGCTCATCTAGTAAATGGCGTGTCGACCTTATACACGTCGTGTAGTATAATCAAAATAGATTAGTGTGGCTAACATGTGTAGAAGGACTCGGGCAGGAGAAGAAAATTTACGTACACACCATTTTTTTGAATGACACGCCCTATGTTTGGGGTGTTACACGACTTTTTTTGGAAGAGTACACACCCATGAGAATGACTAATGGTAACACACTATGTAGTTATTATACACACCACGAAGTCTTGTTTCTTAAGACTTAAATTTTTTTGTTCCACTGTTCCCTTCTAACATTCCTTGTTTTTAGTCATTGATAGTCTTACTCTAAGGTGTGTGTTTGAACTTGTATAGTCATGCATCCAAGAGAGTGGAAACAAGTATAATACTAAGATAGTAGGCCACGGGCAACTGATCTATGCACTAGTAGAGACAGATGTGATTCCATCCATTATACTAGACGTTGGTGTGGATGCGTAGTTCTGTGAAGGCTTTGTGCGGTTTAAACAGACCATCCGGGGAGCACCGATGACTGCCACATCTATGGTAGAGTTGACTAGTATATTCTGTCAGCAGCATCTGCCTAGACATTCTTGTGATGGTGGAGCACATGTGGTGGAGTTTTGGCTGGGCTCTATGTAGTCTATCTTCGAGGATCTAGAGATTCCTCCAGGGCGGAGGGTCAATCTCACTACATAAATGTTGCATGATTCCTCCAAGAGATGGTGGGATGTTACCACCCAGACCGACCTTCAACGATACATGATGTGGGATTATTATCTGACAGTCTTCTATGAATTTTTCATTCCATAGACAGTGACGAAAGATCATCCATTAGAGTTCATGAATCTGCAGCAGGGCACCATGTCAGATTTGGACTATTCTACCCACTTCACCGAGGTACAACGTTTTTCACATGATCTGGAGGGTGTTGAGACATTGAGGGCTAGAAACATTGAAGATGGTCTTCGATATGACATTTGAGTGTTGGTGAATGTTTTCTGTTTGCCTACAATGCATTTTATTGTGAACTAGGCACTAATTAAAGAGCAGAACCTGCGAGAAGCTAGCAGCACATGCACGGGTGGTTCGAAACTAGTTTATGGTACTATTTCTACCGAAAAGTGGTAGAGACAGATTGATTTCTCTCACGGTGGAAGTACTATCCAGATGATTTCTTTAGGTGGCCAGGTCATGTGATACATGTGAGGTAAATAGGGGCACAAGAGACCTCAGTTTCCACGTGTCGTAGTGGAGTGTCAAGCTTGGGGAAGGATGAGTCATCTACAACGCTTTTGTAGGGAGTTTCCACCAGTGGCTAGTGAGAGGGTGTCGGTGCAGACTTCGTGTACGGTTTGCAATGCCTGTAGATTCTTACTAGTCAAATAATTGGGATACGTCGAGACGTTCAGGATGAGGTGTGGTTGTGGTCCTGGAAACCAGACATCGGGATCTCAGAAACAAGAGGGTGGGCCAGCTCAGGGTATCCAAATTATGTCACAGGTCAGCAATACTGGGCATGCATATATAGTGCAACATACCCCACATGAGAAAGATTCCAGACCTTCCACTTTCAAGGGTACTATTATAATTGCTTCTATTTTATCTTCATTAATTTTATACGGGTGCTACACATAGCTTTATATATGTTCCCATTGTGAAGAGCCCTTGGATCTATGCGATTTACTATTATGATGTTATGACTCTAGACACTCAATTAGGGATTTGAATGGCTGGTGGGCATCATTGCAGGGAGTGCCCCTAGAGGTTGGAGGGTGACACTTTATATGGGACCTGCACATCATAGATATGACAAGCAATGATGTCCTTATCTAGATTGACGGGTTGGTACCCTCTCAAGACTTTGTGGATTTCTATTATCGTAGGGTGATTATTACATCACCAGAGGGCGGAGAGATTATATACAAGGGTGAATGGGATGTCCAGGCGAGCCGAGTTAGACCCGAACATCGTGGGAGAGGTGGAGTGACAACCCATATTTTGAGATTATTTCTGGATGAACATTGAACATTTCATAAGGATTTCCCTCCAGTAGTTGATGATTTTAATGATGTCTTCCTAGATGAATTTTCAGGTCTTCCTCTAGAGTGAGAGGTGGATTTCACTATTCAGCTTGTCCCAGGAGCAGCACCGGTGTCCATTCCTCTTTATATAATGGCTACACCAGAGTTTCAGGAGCTCATGAGGCATTTAGAGGATTTGTAGGCAAACGGATTCATCAGACCCAATACTTATCCTTGTGGTTCTCATGTCCTGATTTCTAAGAAGGAGAATGATACCCTCATACTTTGTGTGGATTATCAAAAGCTGAACCATATGAAGTTCATGAACCGATTTCCCTTGACAAGGATTGATGATATTTTTTGTCAACTTAGAGGAGCAAGAGTGTTCTTGTTGATTGATTTCAGATCCGGATATCACCAGTTGCGCATTTTAGATCCAGACATACCACTTACATATTTTCTCAATAGATATGATCTATACGAGTACATGTTCATGACGTTCAGACGCATGAATGTGCCATCTTTATTCATGGATCTGATGAATCGGGTGTTCCACCCTTATCTGGATTCTTTTGTGGTAGTTTTCAAGGATGATATCTTGGTGTACTCTCACATTCGGCATGACCATGCTACCAATCTTGAGATCTTTTTGAGTACATTAAGGGATAATTATATATATGCTACGTTCACAAAGTGCCTCTTTTGTGTGGACCAGATACACTTCATGGGTCATATTATTTTAGAGGCAGGAGTTGCAGTGGACCCAGAGTAAGTGAGAGCAGCAGTTTCCTAGGAGCAACCTAAGAATGTGTTTGAAATACGGCATCTATGTGGATTGGATGGTTACTACCAGCACATTATACAGGACTTATACCTATTAGAAGAGATTTTGACATGTTTGACTAAGATGGTTGTGATGTTCGTTTGGTTATAAGCTTGCGAGACAGCCTTTCAACTATTAAAGGGAAGGATGTCATCAACACCAGTCCTTATAATTCTAGAGAAATGGAAGAGATAAATAGTATACATTGATGCCTCATGTATTGGGTTGGGAGCAGTGTTGATTCAGGGCGATCGAGTAGTTGCGTTCGAGTCTTGGTAGTTGAGGCCACATAAGTGAATTTACCTGACGCATGATCTCGAGTTGGATGTAGTTGTTCAGGCATTAAATTGTTGGAGACATTATCTCTTCGAAGAACATTTTGTGGTGTTTACGGACCCAAAAAGTCTCAAGAATATCTTTACCCAGTGTGACATTAATTTGATACAGTAGAGGTGGTTTGAATACCTTCAGTCCTTCAACATTGAGATTGCTTATACACTGGTCAAGGGTAACACATTTGCTGATGCACTGAGTAGGAGGACACATATACAAGCAGTGTAAGAGACCAGTGGCAAGTGTAAGCTAATGGCTTTGTTCTCTAAGATTCATTTGTAGGTGCATGATAGTAAGGGGAGAGCCTATATTTATTCTGTATTTGCGACTTCAACCCTCCTAGATATAGTGGGGATGAGACCTCTATCATATTCAGAAGACCTAGTCCTACGGGAGTTGGTGGAAAGTGAGGACCCTCCTCCTGGTTGAACGATAGGAGATGATGATGTACTGTGTGTCGATGGACGAGTGTTGGTTCCTTGGGATATACGCGAGGAGCTTATGCAAGAGTTTTATGCTTCATCTTGGGAAGTGAATCCCATAGTTACAAAAACATACCGTGACATGAGACACCAGTATTGGTGGCCGGGTAAGAAATGGGAAGTAGCTGGTTTTGTTGCGAGATTTTCCAACTGTCAGTAGGTAAAGGCTGAGCATTAGAGGCCAGCAAGACTGTTACAACAGTTACCCATTCCAGAGTGGAAATAGGATGATGTCCTGATGGACTTTGTGATCGGGTTTCCAAGGTCATTTTGAGGTAGCAATGTTTTATGGGTTTTTGTTGACAAACATATGAAGGTAGCATACCTTTTTCCTATCAAGGAGACTTTCAGTGTTGAAGATATCATAAAGTTGTATATTTGAGAGGTGGTACGTCTTCATGGGGTCCCTCAATCTATATTTTCAAACAGGAATGCCCGATTTATATCCCATTACTATAAGGGTATTCAGAGGGTACTGGGTATAAATGTTGTTCTGACTATATCTTACCACTCTCTGACTAATGGCCAGGCAGAGCGTATGACACAAGTGCTAGAGTACATGCTGCGTGCGTGCGTCCTAAACAATGGGGGCTCTTGGGAGAGGCACATAACCCTGGTCATGTTTGAATACAACAATAGTTTTCATGAAAGTATTGAGAAGGAACACTATGAGGCCTTATATGGTAGACCATGTCGATCACCCTTGTGTTTGTTAGAGGTAGGTGAGGCAGCGCTGTTGGGACCATGTCCCATGAAGGAGACTTCAGGGCATGTTTAGTTGATTCAAAAGAGGATGGCTACCACACAGTCTCGTCCGAATTCATATGTTGATCATCGCAGAATACCCTTGGAGTTTGTGGTCCGAGATCAGGATTTCTCACGTGGTTCACCAAGGTTGGGACATAGACGGATCAGGAGATAGAGTAAACATTCAACTAGTTATGCGGGGGCGTTCGAGATTTTTGAGTGAGTCGGGCCGGTTGCTATCGGTTCTAGTTAACACTGAGGTACTGATCCAAGCATGATGTCTTCCTTGTATCTCAGCTGTGCCATTATCACTCAGACCATCTCACGTTTTTCAGCCCGAGGATATTGAGCTTCAGGTCGATGCTTCCTTTTAGGATCATTCGATTCTTATAGTTGATAGGTGCACGAAGGTTATTTGTGGCTTGTCTGTTCCTCTCGAATAGGTTCTCCTACAGCAATGATGAGTGAAATATGAAACTTGGGAGCGGGAGATGGACGTACATGGTCAATGGAAATAGTTTTTCACAACTTTATCTTCACCACCATTGGAATGGAAATTCAAGGAAGAATTTCATAAAGGTGGGATGTTTGGAAGATCCCGTTTTTAATTCTTGAGGTATGGGATTCTTATTTTCCTTTTTCGTTAAATTTTTTGGAGAAAATTACAATTTTTCTAGGTAGACGTCATGTTCGCTTCCACACTCCATGTACATTGGCCTTGTGGGATGAGTAATCATGTCGTGTAGGCCTGTTGGCGATGAATGGTTTAAAAACTGACTACATGCCGAGTACTTGGTATTTACACACCGTGTAATCAGTCTACAGGTGAACAGTAAAGAGGTGGGAGTAGCCACCCGTGGAACCAAAGTACATGCTATGTAGTTATAAATACACACAGTGTACTCATGTTGACAGATGAATAGTGTGGTGGTGAAAAGTAACCGCTAGAGGAACAATTAAAATATTAAAATTACAAGCCATGTACTAGAGATTTCATGCCTTGTAGTTTTTTTCCTCTTAAAATAGGTAGTAGACTCCACTTTCGACAGAGGAAGCTTAGAATGTTGAAAGAGGGTGAGAGATCGGTCCAAACCTTGGAGGATCTCCCAACCACACACAAGAACTTGGATTCCATCGCTGACGGTCTTGATTGAACCATGAGGGTGATTTCTTCATTCTTCTCGTACCCTTACTTCCAATTCATTCCAACTGGGATGTTATTTCGGTTTGAACGTGTTTTAGTTTATCCCAAATATACTTCTTTCTCGGAAATTTCAGAAGGCGTTGTTCAGGTATATTGATCAGAGGAGATCAAGGTTAGTGTTGTAGTGTTTATTTTCAACAATTTTGTTGATTTTGTGTACTGTTGTGCTACTCGCCCATGTTTCGGGTGTCGTATGGCTGAGGCCTTGAAAAATCTGATATCTATAATTTAATATATTATCTAATAATAATTATAAAATGCTATATGGGATCATTTCTTAGATCTAGGGCCACCCCATGGGTGTGTTTCCCTTGTTCAGCCATTTGGCGAGGATATCGAAGGGTATTTTGTGATTTAGCATTCTTTGAGTTATCTTGAGAGAAAATGTATATAAACTACTTGAATATGTGTTGGCCTCATCCCAGTAACATTATTATCCTAAGGGAAGTGTTTCAATTATCCTGAAGGAAACATTTCTTATGCCTGTGGGTAGTTGCTTCCGTGCCTGTGGGAATTATCTCGTACGCCTGAGGGAAATATTCCTTATGTCTATGGGAAATCAACTGAGGGATTCCATTCTAATTAACTGAGGTTAAGGATTTTCATGTTTGAGGACTCTGTTTACTTAATATATTCACTATGGTGAATTTACACATTATACCTCATAAGCTAAAGAACATGTTTGGTATTGTTTTATCTAGAAAATGTATGATAACTTGTTATAGTTTTGTTGCGGCACTATTTATGAGATTCTCAGTTGAGGCTGAGAGTCAAGAACTTATAATTTAATTATTCAAAAATTTTAAATAATGATTAAATTTAAATGGAACTGGTAAGTGTAGCTTCTTTTGAGTTCTTCCTAGTTTTTTGCATTTTCATTACTACACACTACTTTTGAACAAATTCACTAATAGTTGGGCATGAGCCTTTGGTGTTTGCCTCCTTGGATTTATTTCTCACACCCTATTTGGGTTATGTATTTGGCCCAAACAGATTATATTGCTATAGGGGTAGTTAAGGGAATGATTCCTTTTATAGGTACTTGATTGTGGCAGAAGATTAGAAGAGCATGAGAGCAAGCTTACAGATGTGATACTGCTGATTTCCTGTTGCAATATTTTATTTTTCTTATCTTTAATTTTCCCTTATTCTGTATTGTTTCGGATTGATGTGTATCCTGGTTTGGAGGATATCAGAGAATTAGAAACATATTGGATCATTATATATGAAAATTGAACATTTCTTTTACTTTTGTACTTTTATCCATTTCAGTTGGGTATTTTTTACCGCTTCCACCATTTTATGTTTATATATATTTCCACTAAGATACCCTTAGAAAAATGAGATCATAGTTTCCCCACAATCAGAACTAGGCCCTCGATGCAAGTCGGATGCCTCTGGTGTTTATGGAAATGTGAATGAGGTCATGTGACCAAACGGGTTTGGGGCACCTGTTTAGAGGAACACGAATCTAGGACGTTACATCTATGATATATGATCGTAACTAGATGCTTCTCATAAGAATGATCATAATCAAAATATTCCATGTATGAAGATAGTACATGTGATGGATATAGTACATAATTATTTAGAGGGATACATGGAAGACATCATGTATTTTAGACATGGTTGGTGGAAGTGCTACCATGTATACCACAACTCTGACATAATCAAGAATCATTAAAGGGGCCATTGTACATGGGAGATATCATTCATTTCATCTAAAATATAATTACCTTCTTCCATGGAAATATGAGAAGTAATACATCATCTCCAAATATAAACACAAGATCACATTGATGATTTTGTTCATAGATATTGTGTTGACTATTTGATGCCTTGATGTGTTGTTAAAAGGTTGTGACCTTCTCCATAATTTGTTCAACCATTTCTGGATCTAGTAGCTTAAAATCATTGACATCATCCCAACCCACTGGGGGGTTTTCACATTTCATCTCAAAGGCCTCCATATGATACACATAGGACACTAGAGTGGAATTTTTTTGTTGTTTGATAATTATTACAATGGAATATTTTGGTCCCATCACCATTTGATGTCTATAGAACATGCTCTAAACATGTCTTCCAGTTTTTGAATAGTTCACTCAGATTCGTCCTTAGTTTTAGGATGATTGGTCATTCTGATGTTTAGTTTAATGATTAGATAATGTGATGAATATTCCATAAATTTGGGGATAATATCATGTCTTAAGAAGATACAATAGAAACTGGTACCCAATGCATCCATACCACCTATTTGATATATATATTTGAGAAATTTGATCTAATGATAAGTCCTCTCAAATTTAAATAATGTGAGTTGTCTTTAACGATGGTCCACATTGACCCATATATCATTTTTTCCTGATGTCCTTGGTATTCTAGTGACAAGGTCCACAATGATGTTCTCCCATATCCATATTATTATGATAAGTTGTTTCATCATCCAATTATGATTTTTCATATAGCCTTCACATTCTATCATATTAGATATATTGAAGTATACTCAACATTATCCTTTATCATATTATCCCAACAATAATTCCCTCGGGGTACTATATATGTCTTTGTTCTCCCTTGGTGAATAGTAAAATTAATGCTCTGTGAGTAATTCAAAATTTCCTTTTTTTATTACAAGATAAGATATTTCACATAATCGGGAAATTAATATTTCAAATACTTCCTCATAAATCTTGAACACAAACATTTTCATGTTCCAAATTTTTTATAATTGTCACATTATTTCAATGATAATGAAATATTATCTCCTCGAGGGATTGATGGTAAATCATTTGAGAAAGGTCTCTGATGATATCTCTCTCTTCTCGATTCACATGTTTATCCTCTTCAAATTTAATAATATTGGATCCCATTAAATTATAATCATTGATATATATGCACGTACAGTTCTACGTAAAGCATCTTCCACCTTATTTTCCTTACCAGTATAATAGTGGATTGAGCAGTCAAAATCCTTAATGAGATAAAACAATCACTACTTGAAAATAATAATACTATTTCTTTGTGAATATATATATTAGACTCTTGTGATCCTTATATATTTTATTGTTCTCCTCATATAGATAATGCCTCAAAATTTAAAATGAAAATATCATAGAGTCCAACTACAGATCATCTGTGGCATAGTTTTCCTCATGGATATTTCACTAACATTTGTCATTGTATTTAAACTTATCATTTTTAACATCACCAATCCTAATACATTATTTTAATCATCACATCACCCAACAATTTGTTGTCCACATATGAGAATTGTGAGTACTGGCATTGTGATAAGCCTCATTTTTATCTCCTTAAATCATTCCTCATATTTTTGAGTATAGAAGAACACCAATGTCTTCCATGTTATCATTGTCATTTTGTTTTACAATCATGAGTACTCTTTATAGAACATCTATAATACACTACTAGACCTATAATGTTGTGCATCTTCATTACATATTTTGGATTGGGACACTATTTATTCTACATTTCCATAAAAGGATCCAGTGATAGTATATTTCTAAAGATAACATGCCCCATGAATGCTACATCCTCTATCCAGAAATCACATTTATTGTATTTTTATATATTTTCTCTCATCTTAATGTCTTTACCATTATATTAAAATGATCATTGTGTGAATAATTGATATTAATGTAAATATGAATATAATTTTTAAAAAATACATGTTCTTTATCATTATTATATTGTTCTCATGAAAATCAATGGAGGGGAACATTGAAACATCTCTGTTCATAAAAAATTGGACTGGTTCTCCCCAAATTGAAGAACTTGAGTGTATATAAACCTTTTCTAAATTCTCAAATATCTAATTCTTCATTACATCCAACTCTATAGTGGACATTATATAATGTTTATTATATAGGAAGAGATCTAGGGATATGATTAATTGAGAACTGAACCTCCTTACCAGGGGGGACCAGTGAATTCTTTAGGAAATACATCAGTGTAGTCCCATACAATGGGAATGTAATGGATCATAATTGTCCCCTTTCTATAAATATATTTAATTTGAAATTCTTCTCATAACACAATAATATCCACACATGAGACAATGATTTTAATGGAGATTCTTCTTCCTCATTAAAATTGTAAAAAATTGGAGGATGTTACCGGAAGTGAAGAATGATATCCCTTTTCCTTACAGTTGATGTTTGTTTGTATATAGATATCCAATACATGCCCAAAATTTCATCGAACATTTCCAGAGGAAGAATGAAATGATTTTTAGTGATATATATTTCGCAAAAATTTATCAGGAAGGATTTATTAACCATGGATTCCAAAATATTACAATTTTTTGTTATCACATATAACAAAACCATAAACTTTTGAGGGGGTGATAGAATTGTTTTACTGAAAATTGATGATATGAAAGAATTCATAATACCATAATCGAATAGTATGTTCTCTATTGTTAAATGAATAAATATTTTACCTATCCCCACATCATTGTCTTGATCCACATCAATAATTGTGATAGCATAATCCCATGTCGCATTAATGTTCGATATTTATATCTTTAGAAAACACTTGGCTTTACTCAACCATTCACATAGAATCCCATCTCCTTTTATTATTATAATTTCTCTACACGCTGAGTGGTGATATTAATCATCCATTACTCTTTTATGTTTATTGGATTCATCATATCCCTCTGATAGTTCATAGCTAGCTATCCCATTCCCCCACATTTTAACTAATTACTAGTTTAACATGGATTGTTCACATGATGCTTCTTCCCATAATTTGAAAACATGGGATGTTATATCATTAATAAATTAAAGGATTTATTTTCTGAACCACCCAAATTAAACTCGAATTTTATCATATTGTATCCAAGAATATGAGACTATTGGGATTCAATTATCTATATTTCTACCTGGAGGAAAAAATAGACAATATCCACTTAAATATTAAAGTCTCTGATAGTTAATACCATTCATAGACTCATATTTAGTCCACTAAAGTAGAGATCTACTTTACATTGGCATTCTTAATAATTCTAATGATGTATCTTGTAAGCCTCATGTTTTATTCTCCACACTCCACTAGTGCAGAAAACGTTATTTACGTCACCATATTTTACGTCGGTTATATATAACTGACGTGAGAATATGTGAAACATGTTTTTTACATCAGTTATTTAATAACAGACGTAACAAATTCGTTGAGTAGCTTTTTAATGGAGGATATTTTAATAACCGATGTTACAAATCACGCGTGTTGGGTTTTTACGTCGGTTATTTTATAACCGACGTCAAAAACCTAAGAGCGGGGGTTTGTTACGTCGGTTATTTGATAACCGACGTAAAAAATGATTTATCTATGGGTTTTTTACGTCCGTTATTTTATAACCGACGTAAAAAAAGTTATATCTACGAGTTTTTTACGTCGTTTATTTTATAACTGACGTAAAATACCAAAGAGCGGGGGGGTTTTTTACGTCGATTATTTTATAACCGACGTAATAAAAGAGTTATCTACAGGTTTTTTAAGTCGGTTATTTTATAACCTACGTAAAAACCCCCTCGTGATTTTGTTTTTTACGTCGGTTATTTTATAACTGATGTAAAAAATGAGATATCTAGGAGTTGTTTACATCGATTATTTTATAACCGACGTCAAAAACCAAAGCACGAGGGGTTTTTTACGTCAGTTTTCAAATAACCGACGTTATAAATTGAAAAAATAGATTAATGTCGATTTTATAATAACCGACGTTATAAAACAATTAAAAAATTTAAGCCCCATGGACTGTCATTTACATTTTTTCGATCGACAGTCTACCAGCTCGTCTCTCTCGCGCGGTAAACCCTAATCGGCTCGTCGATCAACCTGCGTTAAACTCATTTTGGATTCATCTTTTTTGATCTTTATTCTCCTTGGATCTATCATCTCAACTCGCAACACTCAAGTAAGCATTCCATTAATTTAT
Source organism: Viscum album (assembly GCA_963277665.1). Taxonomy (NCBI): domain Eukaryota; kingdom Viridiplantae; phylum Streptophyta; class Magnoliopsida; order Santalales; family Viscaceae; genus Viscum; species Viscum album. The sequence goes on from OY728129.1 coordinate 9,815,746, forward strand.
TTCATTCGTTTTTTTCCTGGATAGTCTATATTTATGTTTTGCGATTTTTTTGTTTACACTATTTTAGATTCTTCCATTATGAACCCTATTACATCTTTTTGAATATCATTGGCACCAGACATTCATTTTTATCTTGAGTGTCTTGTTTTTTTATTTCTTCATAAATCAAATTTTGATATATTACCATGCATTTAATGACTCAAAATCCTCCTATGTTGGAAACATATTTGGTGATATTTATTGAAGGACTATGGCGCGATTAATGAAATATTTGGAATATTTCCTGATTTGACTGGATTGAATTTTATTATCAAAAATAAATTTGAGGTATTGTCGATTCAACCATTCCTTTTATTCCATATTTCATTTAATGCTCTGGTTCATCTAACAATTTTGTAGTTGGATAACCAATAATGTTTATGTGATTTGACAATTAAAAGAAATTATCATCATATATAGTGAATCATCCTTGTTGAGTGGCTTATCATAGAATAGGAATCAATCATTCATATTGAAGATGTCATTTTTGTATAAAAAAAACCATTAATGTAAACAATTTATCATTCACTAATTGAACTAAAATAAATATTTACACATGACTTATAATGGAACATAAAAAATTAAATATTTATCATTCACCCTCATAGAGTCTAATAAATCTATGATAAACCATTTGTTTTCTTTAATGGAAACAAATTCACTTTTACCCACTTTCTATTTTTAGAAGACACTAAACTCCCATATAATTTCACAGTTCTTGGAAGTATTAAACAACATTATATCCCTTTAAAAAATCTAAATGTCACAAAAATATCATGCATCCATTTTGTCTTATAGGACTCTACTATAGATAAGTATACCATTTTTTATATTATAAGTTATGATAAAATCGATCATAACATCATTAATATATGTTTATAAAAATGGGAATATCACAATTCTCATGATTTTTGTTGAGAATAATGATAATGTTATTTATTAATGATAATATAGACATGGGTAATTTTACAAAAAGAATGTGAACTTGAATAATGATTCTTAGGTTTACTCCATTTTCTCCAATTTTCTATCAACTATGTAGGTGACATGGTTTTCTGTGATTCAATGAAATTTAAAACTGTTATATCTAACTATATTTTGTTTTAAAAAAAATATTCAAGCATATTTTCTTAAATACCCATAGATTTGTTTTATATTTTAAATTATTTTTCATTCAAATTATGATTTTTTCATATAAACATATATTTTTCTTATCTAAAAAATATTTTTTTTATATTTGTTATAGGTAATAATGAGTCAATGTTGGATTACGGAACATCGAATGAGCAATGAATTTGAGGATGGTGTTGATGCCTTTTTGGAATTTGAAAACCGAAATGTTCCAACCAGTGACATTTTTTTCTGTCCATGCCTGAAATGATTGAATATGAAGAAGTTGAAAAGTAGAGAGATAAAAGATAATCTGATTTGTCATGGCTTTAATCCGAGTTATAGCCCTTGGATTTGGAATGGTGAAACTGGACAGAATGTCACTGATGATGATGATTCGCAAGATGGTAACTCTGATGGAATTGAATAAATGATTCGCGATATTGTAGCAGAAAAAATTGAGATAGAACCGACAGTTGCGCGTCAATATGGTGATGTTGAAAAACCCGTATATCCTGGTTGTACAGATTGTACGGTTTTTTCGGTGGTGTTAATATTGATTAATCTGAAGGCGAAACATGGATGGAGTGAAAACAGTTTTACAGAGCTGCTATAATTGATGAAAGACATTCTTCCAAAAGATAAAAATCTTCCAGATTCACATTACAAAGCCAAGAAAATATTATGCCTGATGGGATAGGGATACAAGAAAATGCATGACAGTCCGAATGACTGCATTATATACAGGACGGAATATGAATTTCTGTCAGAGTGTCCTAAATGTGGGACATCACGGTATAAGGTGAAAGAAAAATCACAGGCTGGTGTAGAGATTACAATGCTCCCTACAAAGGTATTTTGGTATCTTCCTATAATTAATCGTTTCAAACGTTTATTTGCTAATTCACATGATGCAAAAAGTTTAAGATGGCTTACTGAAGACCGGGTATGTGATGGAACGTCATCCAGCTGATTGTCCAGAATTGAAGAAAATTGATGCGCAATATTCTACAATTGGAAATGAAATTAGAAATCTCAGACTAGGGTTGTACACAGATGGAATGAATCCATACCAAACCCTCAGTAGCACACATATGTCATGGCCTGTTTTATTGGTAATTCACAACCTCTCTCCGGATGTTTGTATAAATCGAAAATATGTCATGTTGAGTATAATGATCTCTGGTCAAAGAAACTGGGTAATGATATTGATGTTTACTTGTCACCGTTGATTGATGATTTGAAACTGTTATGGGCAGATAGTATTAGGATGTATGAATCTTATAAAATAGAATATTTTCAACTACATTCAATACTTCTGTTCACTATAAATGACTTCCCAGCATATGGAAATTTGTCTGGATACAGTGTTATAGGGAATAAAGCATGTCTAATTTATGAACAACAGACATCATATTGTCAATTGCATTATGGGAGGAAAATAGTGTACATGGGTAATCGAAAGTTTTTGCCTATGGAACACCCTTATTTAAGACTAAAAAAGGCATTCAATGTCCCACAAGAATTTGATACTGCTCCAAAACCTTTATCCCCTCATCAGTGTTTTGAGAGGGTGAAAAACAAAGATGTGACATTGGGAAAGACACAGAAATCTGGTAATGATAGACATAATTGGAAGAAAAGGACGTTTTATTAAGCTACCGTATTGGAGGTATCATGATGATAAACATAATATTGATTTCATGCATGTGGAGAAGAATATATGTAATTCATTGATTGAACATTGTTAGATATTAAAGGAAAGACTAAATATGGTTTGAATTTAATATTAGACTTACTATCAATGGGAATACGTTTGGAGTTTGCTCCCACTCCTAAAGGAAGACAAACATTTCTTCCCCCGGCTTGTCATACATTATCGAAGTGGGATAAAATTATCTTCTGTCAGTGTCTTCATGATACCAATGTTCCTCAAGGTTATTCTTTTAATGTAATAAATTTTGTCTCATTGAAGGACTTGAAGTTGATAGGTATGAAATCACATGATTGTCACGTCATGATGCAACAAATTCTACTAGTTGCATTTCGTGGAATATTGCCCATTGGTGTTAGAAAGACTATAATGAAGTTGTGTTATTTTTTCAATTCAATTTGTAACAAGGTGATTGATTTGAATTCTTTGAATATTTTGGAAAAGGATGCAATTTTTATACTTTGTCAATTGGAAATTTATTTTCCTCCAACTATTTTTGATATAATGGTGCATTTAATGATTCATCTGGTTCAAGAAATAAAGCTTTGTGGACCTCTATATCTTCGTTGGATGTATCCTTTTGAAAGGAATATGAAAATATTAATGGGGTATGATAAAAATCTATATTGACCTGAAGCCTCCAATATTGAAAAGTATATTTCTGAGCAGGTAACAGAGTTTTGTAAGAGCTACATGGCTACGGCGCAACACATAGGTTTGCCTCCATCTCTCCATGAACGAGTTAATAATGAGGGAAAGGGGATTCACGGCTTGAAAGTCAAGTCATTGTCAGCTAGACGGATGAAGAAGTTAGAATCATAAATCTTGAATAACATTGTTGATGCTCAACTGTATACCGCATTGCATATTAATGAGTTGAAACAATGTCATCCAAAGAAGAAAGAAATGTGGATTTTGAATGAGCACAACAGAACTTTTTTGTCATGGATTAAAAAGACTTTTCTTGGTAGATCAGATGTATCAGAGACATTAAAATGGATAGTGGGTGGTCCATTTATAAATGTTATAACATGGTCCGTTTATTTAATTAATGTTTATACATGTCATACGAAATCTCCGGACAACATAAGTTCTGTTTAGAATAGTGGTGTATTGGTGTTTACAGAAGCAATGCATTTTTCGAGTGCTAAGGACAAAAACCAAATTTCTGCATCAAGTGCATCTTATGGAGTGATTGAAGACATATGGGATGTTTATTACTTTAAAATTAATGTTTCCATTTTTAACTGTAAATGGTTTAATGGTAAAAACAGTGTCAGACACGATGAATTTGGAATGACACTTGTTAATCTGAATAGATTGGAAGACACAACTGATTCTTTTATAATGGCAACACATGCAAAACAAATTTTCTTTGTAGTAGATCAATCAGATATGCAGTGGGATGTTGTTTTACAAGGGAAAAACAATATGTTGGTGAGGATGAAGTTGATGAATATGTTGATTTATGTGAGATCCCTAATTCCAAGGAAAGATTAACAGAACAAAATAATGATCTTTTTGAAGACATAGTTTGTTCTATAAGGAACGATCACGATGAATGAATTTGGGAAAACAATCCATTTGTACATTCCTAAAATTACAGGTAACATATGTTTATTTCATGTTTACATTTATTTTTTCCATAAATGTTTGATATTGTAAGTTTTTTATTTATTAAAACATGTTTTAAAACAAAATAAGTATATGTTTTTGTTTGTTTTTAGTTTTTTTAGTTTACTTTATCATGTTTATAACCATTACATGAATTATATATCTATTATTTTTGTTCACTGACAATTACTTTACCATGTTTACCATGTTTACCAGGTTTACCATTTTTACCATGTTTACAATCTTTACCATCTTGACCATCATTACCATCTTTACAATCTTTACCATTGTTTAACATTCTTACCATATTACCAATGTTTACTATTATATAACCTAGTATTCTTTTCAATTTTTTGATTATAGTAGTATTAAAATATTTTAATTTGTATATTTGTGAACTGATGTTTGTTTTTTTGATGTGAAGGATAATGACAGATCATTATGATGGTCAACCACATGATTCTGGAGAGGAGCATATTGTTGGTCATACCTCTGGGGATGAACATTCACATGGTCCTATTACGAAAAAGAGTTCAAAGGTTGGTAAACGTGGGTGCACACGTTTACCAAAATTATCACTTTCCCGTACGCAGGATCAGAGGATAGTCGTTGAGTTTGATGATGATGATATTCCTAGTGGTCTGAATGCAAAATATTTTACGAGTTTTGTAGCAACTCAGGCTAAGAGAAAAGTAAGCATTCTGTATGATGATATGAGAAGTGTGGATAAAGTGATTATATCTCAGTTGTGGGAGGTGATTTTTGTAAGATCTTTTGTCATTTTTTGTCTATTATTTTAATGTTTCTAGTATATATAATATGTTTAACCTCTTCTCTATTAGATGACATTTGATATTCCTGAAACTGGAGGAGTCAGGAAGAAATGCTTATCGTTGGCTGCCAGGAGATTGAGGGATTTCAAATCAACCCTCTCATCTGATTTCATTTATGGTCATAGGAGTCATGAAAATCCAAGTCGTATATATCCTTTTATAGATGAAGACACATGGAGACAGTTTTTTGAACGTAGAAGAATATAGTCATTTCTAGTAAGGGCAATGTAAACTTTTATAGACTTTCTTATATAAATGATTTTATTAATGTTTTGCTAATGATTTCTTATTCTTAAATTATAGAAATCAAGGAAATATCATTAGGAGATCCAATCTAAAAATTTATACCCTCATTGTATATCTCGGGGAGGGTATGCATTATTGGAAGAAAAAATGATGGCAGAAAAATTTCAACAACTAAGAGCTGAGTCTTCATGCTCTAGAGAGGTGGCCCCTCCATCCCCTCCATCTAGACATGAAAAATGGAAGAGAGCTCAGAAGGGAAAAAAGGGAAATATCTTTCGAAAGAATCGAGAGTCGTAGCTGAGAGGATTTTAAGTATTCTATTTTATTTATTTATGTTAACTATATTCTTCCTATAATTTCAACCATTATAGAAATTTTCAATTAATTAATACATGAATCTCTTGAGGAGAAGAGTTCAGAGGGGACATTTACAGCTACTGGGAGGGAAGATATTTTATTTGTAGCATTGGGAAGGCCCGAACATCCTGGTCGTGTAAGAGGATATCTGGCAGGTGTATCGATAAGAAAAGTGTTTCCACGTTCTTCAACTTCTAACATTTAGGGGGTTTATAAAAAAAATTGAATCCTTGGATGTTGAAGTTCATAATATTAATGCGACGATGGAGGACAAGATTAGAGATTGTAGTCTATGTTTGCATAAATGCAAAGACAATTTCAGATTGCAGCTCCCACTCCTCCACCTCCCCCTGAAATTGTCAAGATATTCACATTCTATGTAAGTCTTAACACATTTTCCCTACATTATATTTATTAAAAATGTATACTTATGTATGTTTTGTATTAGGTAACTTTATAAAATTTGTGAGAGGAATGAGCTTAAAGAAGTATATGGATTCATGGACCCTCAATTGATTTCCCATAAAGCATGTGCATTGAATGAGGAACAAAGAATGGTTTATATTGCTAAAATATTTGAAAAGAATATAATCACACAATTTTGGATGATTCCTTTTTGTGAGAGGTATGAAAAACATTTCTATGAAAGAGTTTATTATCTTTTAACTTAAAAAACCACTAACATCAAATTTCCTTTTATCAGTGATCATTGGATGTTAGTTGTTTTTTTCCCAAGGGAGAAATCCCTTTATTGGACATGCTCTGTCCATGGTGATGTGCGGGATAGTTTTAAGAATATATTTGAAAAGTAAGTTTCAATTTTTCAATAGTTTTATATATTATAGTGAATTTTAAATTTACCCAATTCGTATTATATTCAAATAGTCTATGGGCCTACTTTCGAAAAAAACACAAAGAAAAGAGATGAAAACATAAAATATGTAAATGCGAAGGTAAATATCCATTTATAATTTGTACTTTTTGATTTATTACATAAAAATAATATATTGAATTTACACTCATTCAAACAGAATTGTCATGAACAACAAGGCCTCATCGAATTCGGATATTATATTTTAAGATTTATGTATGAAATAATAACAATTGGGACAGTTGTGAATTTTGACCTGGTACAATTTCCTCTTAAACTTTTCCATAATATTTTAATTTGATTTATTCATTGTACACGTTAACTACTTTCTTTTTCATTTGTATCATTTTGATGACCCTAAACCCTATACTGCTGAAGACATCAAAAACATACAAGTGGAGTGGTGAAATTATTTTACAGGTTTGATTGACTTTTAGTTGTTTGTAATATAAAATGAAATTTTGAATATTGTTGTTGTAATTGTGTATTTGGTAGTTGTTTAGGTTGGATATAGTTTTTTTAAGTTGACAGTGTATGTTTTGAATGTTATATAAGCGAGTGTTTAATTTTTCTCTTCTTCTTGTTTTGGTATACTTATGATGGTTTTTCTGGTATGGATTTCTGTCTGTGGGGGAGTGGTTCCAAGGGTGTGGGGGTGTGTTCAGGTGGGTTGGGGGGTGTCCAGCTATCTGAAAGGTCTGTCCGGTGGGGTCGGGGGATAGTCCAGGGGGTGGCAGCGCTGTCTAGGGTTGTGGGATAGCGGTCCAGGGGTGTGGGAGTGATGTCCAGGGGTGGGGGGTATACATGAGGGTGGGGGTTGTCCAGGGGTGTGGTGGAGGCTGTCACGTGGGGCGAGGGGGTGCTGTTCAGGCGGGTGGGGGGTTGTCGAGGGGTGTTTGGGGCTGTCTGGGGATCGGGGGCAGTCCAGGAGTGTGGTGGGGGCTCCAATGGGGTGGGGGAGGGCTGTCAAAGGGGTATACATGAGGGTGGGAGATCCAATGGGGTGGGGGAGGGTTGTCTAGGGGGTATACATGAGGGTGAGGGCTCCAACTGGGTGGGGGAGTGATGTCCATGGGGTATACATGAGGGTGGGCTGTCTAGGGGGTATGTTTTATATTTCATCAATGTACATGCTTACTTTTGATCTACATCTGTTTTTGTGCTACTATTTCTTGATTTGTTTTCTTGTTGATTCTGGTGGAGAGCAGATGACTGCATTCCATTTTAAAAAAATTTAGGTTTATCACATCGGTTATTTAATAACCGACATTGTAAAAGGCCTGGTAAATGGTTTATCACATCGGTTATTTAATAACTGACATGATAAAAGGCCTGGAAAATGGTTTATCACGTCGGTTATTTAATAAACGACGTGATAAAAGGCCTGGAAAATGGTTTATCATGTCGGTTATTTAATAACCGACGTGATAAAAGTCCTGGAAAATGGTTTATCACGTCGGTTATTTCATATCCGACGTGAAAAAACCACCTCCCCCGGGTTATCACGTCGGTTATTTAATAACCGACATGATAAACCCCTCTCCCCCCTCCAGTTTATCACGGCAATAACCAACGTGATAAACCCCCCTCACCACGGTTTATCACGGTGGTTATAGAATAACCTCCGTGATAAACCCCCCTCACCCCGGTTTATCACGGAGGTTATAGAATAACTGACGTGATAAATCCCCCTCCCCCAGTTTATCACGTCGGTTATTCAAAAACCGACGTGATAAACCCTCCGCCCTCCGGTTTATCACGTCGGTTATTTAGTAACCGATGTGATAACCCCCCGGTTTATCAGGGCGGTTCTATAATAACCGACGTGATAAACCCCCCGCCCTCTAGTTTATCACGTAGGTTCTTTCATAACCGATGTGATAGATCATTTCCCCATCGTTTTATCACGTCGTTTTCTTAATAAACGACGTGATAAAGCATTTTCCAGGCCTTTTATCACGTCGGTTGTTAAATAACCTATGTGATAAACCCTTCCCATTTTATTTATCACGTCAGTTCTAAAATAACCGACATTATAAACATCGCGATTTTATGTTTTTGACGTCAGTTTTTAAATAATTGACATCAAAAAATGTTATTTATAACGTTGCCCGTATTATCGTCGGCTAGAATCCGATGTAAAAAATGAAAAATAGCCGACGTAAAAAACGTTTTCTACATTAGTTCTCCTTGATAGATGCATCTTCCCTTTTATTTAGTCTGAGTAACTCTTTTTCCATATTATTATAGTTTCTTTGAGAAAAATATATATTAGAAAACATAGTCATTAATTCATTCAAATCCATAGAATCATATTTCTCATGGGACATCATAATCTTGATCAATTTCCACTATTAATCATCTTTCCCATTTTCATCCTGGGATATTGTATTCCTAGTCAGTATCTACTACTGACCCTCATCTAATCAAAATGATAGACCGCTAGTACTATGTTATTTATTATGAGACATGAAGGTTGGATATTATCTTTTCAATGGAGTTAATCAAGTCATATGTGAGGAGGGGAATAGAAGATCCGCTAAATATGGGAGTCATTTTCCACATGAAGAATTTAATACCAAGATGCAATTTCCGTAGAAGATGGGGTTGTTCCATAATATTCATATTGTTATTCAAAACATGTGCCAATTTAGATATTACAATCATAACATTTTAAGAACCCATTCACATCATATCAGTCATATCATTGTAGAAATCATCACATTTCCTACTACCATAATTTTTGGAATGTGTTCTTCTCTTTACTTCGATTAACAAAGATAAATAACAATGAATTTTAGGGAATGAATACATAACTAATAATCATAAAAAAGGAAACAGTATATATAAACATATAAACTATTAAAGGAAAAGAATAAACTAACTAATTATTTCCAATGTTTCAATCATGGTTTCTTTAATTTTTTTCTAAAACATTATTCTTATGGGCCATTTTTTGTTCCCTTAATAATGGTTGGTATTGAGATTATTAATTTAAAAAATCATATCCCTAGGGATTTTCAAACCATGATAAATGTATCCCCGTTATGATGCTCTAATTTACATTTATGCTTTATCAAATTTGTGTTTTTTGGTTATATCCCTAGATACATCTATGGCGGATCCATATCCAACTGTTCATCTCTATATAAGGAAATATATTCTACGTAACCCACTTACTTTATACTTATAATAATTTAGAAATGTTTTCTTGTACTTAAGCACATCCATAAGGTTATTAATAAATTTATTTATTCTTAGTATCTAAAAATAACTAGACCATTATATAATACCAACTATTGACACTATTGCCTTTTATACATATCTAAACATTATTTTTAGCATAAGAAGGCATCCTATTATAAGACAAGGATCGTAAATATTTGTTTCCTAAATGACTAGGTATATAAAACTGAAAACATGGGACTAAATAAAACATTTCATTATTTAATTTTAATTAAATGATCAAAACATCCATTGAAAAAAAATCATCATATGATATCCTAAGGATACATGAAAAAAAAGATCTAAAATAATGGTAAATGAATAAACATAATGATAATTCTTTTTAACATGGTATTGAAGTAATTCCATAATGATGAAAAATGGCTTGGAATTTATTGATTCATAATATATAATAATAGGATCATATAAACATGGAGTCATTTCATTGTGGAAAAAACATAAAAAACATATTTATCATTATTCGAGGATACTTTCAAATAGATTATCTCATGTCAATGTTAACCACCATGACCATTTCACATGGTAGTATGAGTCAATGCAAACCGACAAGACGGTTGCACATAAAGACTCTTGAGAATCCACATTACATAATGAAATGGAGATCTATAGGGGAACACCCATAAGGAAATGTTTATGAATCTTCTATCCACATATAGAATAATAAATTATCAATCCTAACAAAACAAAAGGGTTAACCATGGTATGAAATGGGTATCATAACCATGTAATAAAGCATAACAAATGGAAATATCAACAAACAATTACATGATTGAATAGAATTAGATACTTAATGGAAAATATTATTGCATATTAAAAATATATCATTAAAATTGGTTTCATCATGAAGTGATAAAAACTAAAATAGTTATTAAGAATCTTTTGATTTAAAACATTGTATTTTGATTACACGGTAATATAGAAGTTCATTTAAATCATAAAAGAGAACAATATTTTATTTTAATCCTGAAGTGAAACAATATGGGTTTCATAAAAATATAGTGGTTCTATAAAAATAATTTTTCCATTAAAATAGATTATATAGTGTACAAAAAATTCGGAAATAATTAAAGATTTCCCATTAAAACGGGCTTTCTAATCAGAATGAATTGACGATAGAATCATTTAAAAATATGTATGTCGTCAAATGTGAATGATGAATGGATCATGATATTTGTGTTTGGATCATGTAAACAGAATTTATAAAATGTTCATAAAAATAATATATAACTTCATTTGTGAAAAAATAATGATATAACAACTAGAAAGAATAATGGATATTTAGGTAGAATCCCTTTGCTTAAGTTATATTGTTTCTTTTACATGATATTAATATATTGGATAACTAAATTACATTAATTATGTATTATTTCAATAACTTCTTATAAATGAATATGATTTATTTTAACATTTATATGTTCATTTATGTCTTTTTTGGTGGGTTATAAGGTAAAATATTATTGTTCTAGAGTGTTTTTATCAAAGGATTTCAAGACTGGTTTACACACACAGAGAAATATATATATATGTATGTATGTATATATGTTTGTGTGTTTGTATGTAAGGATAAACATGTATGACAAGAGTGGTGGAAAAATGTTTTGTTTATATGTCAGTAGGGAAAATCTTGTGGATTACATGGTTAAAAAATCATTTAATTGTTCAGATGGATAATGAATCATTATATGAAATGTTAATGACAAAATCATTGGTTAATAAGTAGTTTTTTATAACATTGAACTCATTTTTATTTATCAAATAGTATCATATGTACAAAATGTTCCAGAACCTTACATTTAAAAAATTACATATATAATTATCTAGTTAAACCATAAATATTGTTTCATGAAGAGATTTGATGATGGAAATAGAAATTGAAAACATTTCATTAGTGAATATGATAGATTAACACATATTGGTTGGTGTTTTCATTTCTTATATAGAATGTGGGGAAATTATTGGGGAAGATAAATTATTTAATTATATTAAAAATATTATTTTCCATGTGTAGTAATGTATTTATCATTATATTTTGATGAAATGAGGTGATGAATGAATAATAAAGAAGGGAACATGATTGATAATAAAATAAATGAAAAGTGAAATTTAACTCTTTAATTTATTTATATTGAGGGACTCTTTATGGGAAAAGATTTCATTTTTTAAAAAGACAAAGGGCTACTGAATGTAGGGAGGAATTTTGGAAGAGATACTAGAAAATGCAGACAAGGATCATGGCTTCTGAGGAGAAACGAGAAATTGTAAAGAGGGGTTTTATTTATAGTGAAAAAGGGGAGGTTTTCCATTTATTTTAATAATTAGATTAATGTTTTTCTCAATATTATGATTAATCATGATTCTTGTGCAAAAAATAGTAAATAGAGAACATGAGTTCGAAAAAATGTCATTTTCCCTCATCTATGGATCAATCATGATGAATAAATTCATTTATTTAGCATTTATCATAAATTATTATATTTTAATATTTACAATAAATTCAAGTATTTTATAAAAATCATAACCATTCTCCCGAACTATTATATGGTCTGTCGAATTAAATAATAAACTCCATTTTATGAAAAATGATTTTTAAAATTGGGATGTTTAATTATTAATTATAAACATACTTTACATGAAAAATACATAATTTTAAATTATAATGATCATCTTACACTTTCAGAAATAAATTAAGGACTCGTAAATTTTTTTATGATTAAAAAACAACAAAACAACATTTCATTAATTAATTTTAAATCAATTAATTACCTATTAATTTAATAATGAAATCATTTAATTTTAACTAAATATACATGACTAGGAATAATAACAACACTTAATCAATAATTTTGAAATTATTTTTTTACTATTAATATGATATAATTATACCATATTGACACTTATGATAAGGATAAATTTTATTTATACTTTAATTTGGTGAGGTTATTATTACATTTGATGGTTTACTATTCATAACGGTTACATTACTCATCCAATGGTCAATTTACTATTCCCCATATATATGTTCCATCACATCTAGAGATACCTTTTCATAAACTAAATAATCATTTATAAGGATTGTATAATGTGATATAAGTAATATAATATCATTATATTATAAAACATAATGATAATAAGTGTATTTAATTGATAAAACAGTATGTTGTTATAGTATTTGGGCATTTGTATGTTTATTACAAATGATAAAATAATATAGATTTGATTTTATGGGGATGAAAGTGGATTTATTTTCATGGAAATATGTCTGGAGGGAAAATGAGTAAGAATTAATAATATTTATTCTTATTAAAATAATTTTTAATAACATTTAAAAAAATCATTCAAAGTTGGGAAAGCACCATGATAACATGGTGACAACCTAGCCAGAGGGTGGGAATAATAAAATTCCTTATTTGTGGGTTTTTATTCTCTGTTACTATTTATAACACATAATAAACTACAAATTGATTCCCTGGATTCCCAAATGATTTCAAATTTGATTAAAAGGGGTTCAATTTAATTGATACTTTTATTAATATAGGATAAATTTATATATCACATTATTTAATGTTTTTTAATTAAAAATAAAAGAAAAAATTAGTGTTGTATAAATGGTTCTAACTATGTCAATTTAACAATATAGGTGAATTATATTGCATAAATTTTTTGGGTTTTAAATAAATAATATAATTGATAATAATCCCCATAAAAATTAGGGATTAAATATTTAAATCCATTAAATTTATTATTAAAAAACACTTGAAAATTTATACATTAATTTAATACAGGTGGAGAAGATCTTCAATTTTATTTATAATAATGTATTTAGAATATTAGAATAAAATTTATTTCAAGGATTGATTGAACTATAATGATTTATTATTGGGGAATTAAGAATGATATTATGTTAAAAATGTTACGGATCTCCCAACGTATGTTAAATAATTTTATGTATAAATATTTGATGTGGAAGTGATGTTATTAAACTATTTATTAGAGTCACATTTCATGGTTGGATACTAAATATTTATTCTCAAATTCAAAGTTATATACATGATAATATTGGAAAACATTACATTAGTAATAATAAATTGGTAATTAATTATTGGTAAAGGCTAAACACTTATCTTTATGTCAATAATAATTGTTGGATTCTATTGTATTATATTTTATATATCATTAAAATGATGTTATGATTCTTTTTTTGTTGTAAATTTTATAAATAGATGTTTTCCATATATTTTTTGTCTGATGTTTTTGATTATTGAATTATTATTCTAAAATAATAATAATTCAATAAGAAATAAAAAATTAATCATATGTATAATGAAATATAGCCACATTTAAAAAACGGATTGTTTTATGGTTTTGTAATAACAAAAAAAATATTCATTAGTGAAACCTGATTTTAGTGAAAATTTATATTACATAAATAAATGTTGAAATATTTGTATGAATAAATATTATATAAGCTATAGTCTAGTTTTTCGTAAACGGATAAAATAATTTTGATGATTTGAAATGACATATTTTCTTATCATTTATATACTGTGGGTTTTTAATTTTATGTTAATAATGAATAAATTAATTCTTTAAAATAGAAAAATAATTCAAATGTTTTATGGAGATATATATCATATTTAGAAGAATATTATTATTTTTTATATATTATCTATTTTTTGGATGATATTAATGTAACTAAAAATAATTAGGTTTCTTATATGAAATGTTATCGGATGATTTTGGTTTATTTAAGGAGAATTAAAAATAATTGTCATACTCAAATACTAATATTTCCAAACATTAAGAGAAATAGTTCATTAATGTTATGAAGATTGTATATGTGAATGAAATATTTTAGAAGTTGTAAATTACATATTAAATATATATAAAATTGAATATATATATATATATATATGGCTATTAAAATGTGAATAAATATGAAAAAATTATAATTAATTTTTATTATGATTCTTAATAGGAGTCATCAACTGGCGAACAACATTGGATTGAATGATGGAAATCATACAGATTCTATAAAAGTAATAAATTCAACACATATCATTCCATAAAATTCGGATTCAATGGTATAATAAAATAAATAATTTTAACGACATACCTTTTCAAATAATTAATTATATATAATAATGATAGTTTCTAAAACAGGGATAGAAACTACACATTAAAATAAGAGTATAATTTACAATTAAAATTTAATTTAATCTAGGTTGTAAATGATGTTATTTGATGGATAAAAGGTGTAAAAGGATGATTCAATGTATTGTTTATATATTAGTATAATGATTTAAATGATTATTACATAAATAATATAATTTTATAAAAAATCTAGAGCTATCTACATGGTAATTAATCCATTCAAGTGTTTAAAATGTGTATATATGAGAGTTTTGTTTATAGTTAATTGTGAAAAGAAGAAAAATGTGAAAATGATTATATTTTATATATATTCAAAAAAGAATAATTTTCAAATTTTATAAAAAATTATATTTATTTCATTAGGGAAAAGATAATAATTTTTCTAAATTATTGTTTAAAAATTATTTTCTAATATTAATGAAAATTTATTTTTGTAATATAAAAATGAAGATGAAAAATATAGTGATTCAATCCAAGTAGAATTGATCATTTAATTTATTGATGTTGAGATCAATAATGGATAAAAAACTCGTGTTGAGATGGAAGAAAAATAGATATTGATTTTATATTGATAGACATGACGAATTATAGAATTTCATGGATATCACTGTTGATGAAAATGGATAAGAATTTAAATAGAGTATATGTGAGATAGAATGACACTGATTTTTCTCATAAGGATTAAGAATCAATATTTAGTGTGGTGAATAAAAATTTGAATATTAAATTCAATGAATAAAATATATTCATGAGAGTATAGAATAGATTGTTAAATATGAACAAAAGATTCATGAAAATGTTCAATATATTCCACTAGATATTCAAATTCAAATGAACATGTTTTTATAAAATAAGATATCAATAAATTAAATATGGGAAATCTTGAAGGTAATTATAAATATTCTGTATATCATAAATTTTTTATTTATTTGTTACATTAAGAACAAAATAAATCAATAATTAATTATATTGTTAAATATATTAGATAAAATCATAATTTTATTTTAAAATCATGGTATATGATTGTATTTAAAAATGAAAAATAATATTGTGAAAATGTAAATAAAATAAATTAAAAATAAAATGTGAAAAATTATATTAATTTATAGTTAATAAAAATAAATGAAGATTTAATATTTATAGTGGAATTCAGTAGGAGTATACAATAATTTTATTTCATGTAGAGGTAAATAAAATACCAGTACACAATATTGATAAATAATGGGTGAAATACTTTGGATAACATTATATTTAAAAGTAATAATTTACATTTTAAGGATGTTAGTGGTTTTAAGTATGATTCATTGGGGACCTCAAGAAAATAAATTATTAATTATTATGTAATATTTTCATACATATTTGATGAATCCTCTGACAATATATTACATCATATATAGAATCATTTATGTTCATTAAATAATATTATGTAAAATATGTTATGTATAAATAAACTAGGATAAAATGAAAAATATTTTGACATGGTATAATATCATGATCTTGGAATGTTTTTCATTTATATGAAGAATCATTTCCTGGAAAAAAAAATATTCTGATAAATCAACCATAAAAATATAGGTTCTTGATTTTTATTATTCAATTCTTTTCTTATTGTGAGAAGCAATAAAGTGGTTTATTATGTATTTTTCAAAATGTATATGAATGTGTCAGAAATTCAAGAATAAGAATAAAAATCATTTAATTGATTCTACATTGTATCTTTAATCTTGATTTATTGTTGAATGAATAGAAAGAAAATAATTTTATACATTGAAAATATTAATAATGGATCCAAAATTATCATAAATAGATATATATTGGATTAGTAAAATATATTTTAGACCACAAAATTGACAAAAAAAATCATTTTCCTTACAATGTGACATATAGGACATCATTCACGCATAAAATGGTCATAAATATTTGACTGATCACCATAACACTATAGAATATATACATATTAAATACAAACTGTTTAGTCAACATATGTTTCATGGATAAGTTTAAAAAACATTATATAATCGATTTTTATTCAAAAAAGTACTTTTATCATATATAATTTTAATCATGAATAATTATTCAATACCTTGAATAATAAATTCCTTTCTACTTATTCACACTTTTTAAATTATATATTTGAATTTAATTTTTAAATCATTTTTTATCATTTAATCTTTTTTGATTCACTAGATCAGGTTCATGGTTCCACAAGTGTATTAAACTCCAATTCAACCAAATTGGTGTAAAATATGTATTTAATTTTTTTGTGGACCTCAAGTACCTTGTATAAGTAAAAATGTGTAACACTCTCAGACTAAGATCACAATTTTAATATAATTAAATTATCACTTAAAATTTTTCGATAATCTAACTATATGATAACATAATGTGGGAATGTAATATTTAATAAAATTGGTTTGTATAATTATATCATATAATTTGAGATCTCTATTTTGATCTATTAACCATTCTTGAATAATATTACATTGATTTACTATATTAGATATATTTTTTTTCGAATCCATGGAAATTGATTTATTAGAAGAAATAATATCATTGTAATTTTATAATAGATGACATATTCCATTATTTGAATTTAAAATATCATATATATTTATCATTAAATAAATATAAAATAACCAATACCACACCATATAGATTCTAATATTCCACAATTAAAACTATTCATTTTTTTGTAAAATCCCCCATCATCAGGTTTTGTGAAAGTTATAATGGATATTAATTTTTTCACTTTAAAAGATAACATATTCATAATATGGATTATTATTATAATATAAACGGTTGGGGAATCACAAGTAGATGATTTAGAATTGGATAAATTATGTGACGTGTTCTGGGTGTTTAATTGAATGTTTTACCTAGGACATGGTGTCACTCTTATTAAATTTTACTACTGAATGTTTAAAATTCCATTTCCCTAGGGTTCATGTTGTGATGGTGATCTTTGAGTTATGTTCGTTAATGGATGAGTTAAATTTATTATAGGTTATCAAAAATTCCCTAGAGGACAAGAACGTATGATTTTTTGTTCTTCCAAAAGGATGATTTCCACATAGTTACTATAGGGTTCATAATATTTGATACTTCCATAGCTTAGTTGATATAGTTGTGGTAAGGAGAAGCACCCCTAGAGGATAATTGGGACTTGGTAACATCCCTATGCGAATCAATAAACAAGAAACACCAATGATAGAGTTCATGGTTCTCAAAAAATGATGAGGGTAATACATCAACAAAATGAAGACTATTTTTTGAAGTTATCTATCATTGAGAATGAAATAATGATGACTACGGTCCACGTCATGATGATGCCCATAACATTTTGTTTCAAATTATTCCATAGTTTATTTTTATAGGACAAACCACTTAATTTTCTAATTAGGAATCATCGAGGAGATACTCTATTTTTAAAACTCTCCCATATTCATCCACTATTTATTTAACCATTCATATAAAGAATATATGATTGATTTTTAAAACAAATTTTGATGATCCCATCAATATATATTACTATATTTTTTAGAATTATCTACTATTTTGTGTGGTTTCTAGGGAGGTTTTTCATATATCCTAAATATTTTTGGTGGAATCATCACAAAATACTAGGTCATTGATCCATTAAAATAGGTAATTTCATTAGAGAAGGATAAAAAAATATTGTCACGTTTTCTTAATAAGTATATGTTGATAAATATTTTTAAAAAATTTCAAATAAATTTTATTAAAATTTAAATTAATGGAATTTTTATTTATTGGAATTTTTATTTTATAGGAATCAAGGAAAAACATATACCTTATAGATGATCTGAAATGAGTAATAGATGAGCGGATGATGGTAATTAATTTTATATGAAATTCTTCTTTATAGAGTGGAATTAATTTTTTTTCACCGGTCATTTGTAATTAATTTTTCATTATGACCTGAGGTAGGAGCTTAAGAGACATTATTTGATTTTATGGGCTTGGCCAGTGATGAGTGAATCCAGGTGGGGATGAAAACTCAATATACGAGTTTAGAGTGAAAAATTAATTATCAAATTGTTTACGCCATTGTGCGGTGTTCTATAATGTATGATATGACCACTATAGTATAAATTCCTCTAATTTGAAATAATTTTTTCCCTACAATCTAGTGAGTGGAATGAGGGTGAATGGGTCTATAATAGACCCTTGAATCATCTGTGATTACATAAAAACTGATGTCAAAGTATATTATATTATTGGTGTGCCTTAAGACCAAAGGCCATGATTGGGGTATAATCAAGGTGAATTAAAATAGTTTACCATAGTATAGGTGACCTCTATTCCCTTGAGTATGGGTAAGAGATGGAAACGATATTATTGAATTGGGGATTGGTTATATAATTATGTTAAAATAATTTATAGCCTTTATTGGGGTTTTGTTTATTGTTGGTTGATAGTTCCCCCCATTTTCATGTGAATACATGGTTGAATATTCTGGAGGATGTATAATGGAAGCATTGGGGGATGGGCTTGACGTTTTTAAATTTATAATTGAGAAGGGAATTATGACATATCACTAGTGTGATATTGTGATGGATTGTACTTTGATTCCAATGAATCATTAAAATTAAATTATAGATATTATGGGACATGAGTACCTCTATATGAAGGGGTTTTTACTATTGTTTATAATAATATTAGGTGTCTATTATGGATTATTTTAACTCGATGTTGGTTAGGGGTCCTCTATTGGTGTCTCAGTCATATTGTAACTATTTATAGGTCTAGTGAAACGAAGAGGATAACATTGATTTTGAATGTATAAAGAGAAAATTAATAACATCGGGGATATATTATTGTGGATATAGTTTTATTAGTAACAATTTTAATGGTATTTACCTTATTAAATAAAATCAATTTCATTGATATCATATACTACACAGAATGTCATGAAAACAAACCATTAAATATTATTATTTAAATTTGATAGTTAAAAGATACATTTTGGAATTTTCGGAATGAATGATATAAACTAATATTTGAAAATTATTTTTACACGTGTTTAAAAATTGATTTTTTTAGTTACTAATTAATTAGAAATGATTATAGTAACCAATTTAAAATAGTGGCTATATTTATATGATAAACATTATTTAATTTCCCAATATAATTTTATCATAATAAATTTAATTACTAAAAATTATTAAAATATATTAATTAACATTTTATTTAATTTATTTAATCATTGTTTTTAAAATCATCTCAAATTTTTTGTGTTTAATAATAAAAAATTCCATATTTACTAATAAAAGGAAATATATTTTTAATGGAAAATTTTTTCCGCATTTTTTTAGAACACTAAATTTAAATCTCAATTTTGTAGATTAATATGTTTAATTTGAATAAATAATGTCAATTAATTAAATTTTAATATAATTATTATATATGGGTGTATTTTTTATTTCTGTAATAAGTAACTTTTGTTATAAAAAGGTAATATTAATTAATTTTAGTTAAAAAGTAATTTTTCACCTAATTATATTATACAAGTAAATTAAATTTGAAATTTGGTTTTAAAAATTATTAGAAAAATTAAACATCCTAAAATGAAATTTCAGACATTTATATCAATTTCACAATGAAATTGTATATAAAAATGGTTCAAACATTTTTTTATTTTTTCATTAAATATTATGTTTTCCACTATGTCTACAAGATTAATATTATATCTATTTATGAAAATTATGTGTAATTAATTTGGAAAAAATGATTCATGATTTTTAATTAGAATGTCCAAATTTGGTTATGAGGTTAATTTCATTTTTATGTTGAAAAATATTTATCATTGTGAAATATTATTTCCTGTGATTTAATTAAAATATAGAAATTTTTTAATGTTTAATGGTAATGGAATATAATAAATTAATATATATATTTTAATTAGGTTTTCAGGTAATTATCAAACACAACCACACTCTATAATAATAATTATCCACCAAAGTTTTTAAAATTAAATTGACTTTTTCAAATTGTCAATGTATTAATTTTGGATATTATAGAGAATTTTTAGAGACCACAAACTTATAGGGCGTGTGATTATGATTCATGGTGTGCTCGGATTAATTTTTTAAAATATATTGAATATTTTAAAGAGTATAAACACACACATATCATCAAAAAAATTTGATCTTCTAAAAGGGTGTGCAGATCATATATTCATTAAAAATGATGAGTTCAGAATGTGAATTTTACTATCGCCGCAACATTACCATAATCATTGTGGTCCATCTATAAAATATTAATAATATGAATAAATGAATGAAAAAAATTAATTATATATTTATTTTTGGAAACAACTATTTTATAATTTAAATGTACAATAATTGGATTTCATCAATGTTGGCCCCTAAAAATCTAGATGTTCAAAAAATCATTCGAGTGCATTCATGGAAAATAAAAATGGATCATGATCAAATCATGGATCATTTTCCTGACACATATCATGGATATCAAAATTGATGGTGACATATAATCATTTTTCATTAACAATCGATAATAACTCATAGTATAAAGTATTTATTTATGATTTCCTTATCATTCCTTAAACCAAGACAAACTGGGTTTGATTCAATGATTTGAATTAACACATGAATTATTAGTAGAATGAAATTTATGAAATTTAATAATTTATTCATGGTGATTTATTCCCTATCGATCTTCACTTATATAAAGGTGAGTAATGTTGAAATGAAAAATTGAGATGGTTTGTTCCTCAAATTTTATTTCTTTTTGATTTCACACCTATTTATTCACTCTATTTCATTGTATTTTTCTACCCAATGATGTGATAGAAACTTGATTCACAATCATTTTATGATATTTCATCATTAAAATAGATTGAAACCATTAGTACAACACAAGATAGAAGTTTTGTTAGGATCATCTATGATGAAGATGGGGAGATTGATGGAGAATATAACTCAATCAATGGTTCTTTATCTTCGTGTGTGTTTCAAAACAAATTGAATGATGGGGGTTCTTTTTCAATCCATTTAGATGGACATATTCCAATTAGAATGTGGCGAAATTGAATAGTTTACCTAGATCAAGTATAAATAGATATATTTCTAGAGGAAACCAATGTGGAATCAGATCTCAAGGAATATGGTAGGATAAAAATCGTGATAAGGGTCACACTATATGTGAACCCTATAACATGGTGTTTTTCCCTTCTTGGCAGTTTCAGAATGTTCATCCAAAATTAAATAGACACATTGAAACATACATGAGAAGAGGTTAGGACATGTTATAAAACACAAACACAGCTCGGTGTACACGGGGTTGTACACATACATAACTAATATACACAAAAACTGCTAGGTAAAATAAGAATGATGTCATGTGTCTCTAAATATCATGTACTTATTCTACAAGTACTTTTTATGGAGACTTAAAAGTCAGGTTTGGATTTTCAAAAAAGTCAGCATGCAATCGCTAGAAAAACCATATACTCCATGGTACATATTGTGTACCCCCACCTTCTATATGTGTGTTTGTACCTCGTTGGTTAATTTTATTAGACATTTATAGATATATAATGTATACTTTCATGATTTCTAGATAGGATAAAATTATACACTACATTCAAATCATAATATTGTACTCCAATCTAGAGGTACAGTCTCAAAGATACATTTAGAGTATATTTATGATACTAGTGTGTGCTCCTCTATTTCCATTATTCCCCTTGTGGGTTTGTGTAATCAGAATGATATCCATGATAAGAGTTTTTCCCCTCTATCATGTAAGACTCGTAGGTATTGTATGTTGTGACATTGAAAAATGAAACCCTATGCAATGAGATGATCCAGACAAGGTTGGTGGTGTCACACAGTTGTTCTATGCTTGATAACACATCTATGTGTTTGGGTCACTGAAGATAAGTGAGCTTTTGTGGGTGGTAAAGATGATATTCACCTCTTCAATGTGTATCTCAAATGAAAGCATGACTCATTGAGTGTATTCATTGGGAAAAATCATTTCTTACAATAGAATCCTTTGACTCTCAATTGGTTATGACCTCCAGGGGGTGTTGTTTTTTAAGTATATCTATGTGCTTCTATTATATATGGAATGTGATGTGGTGTATTTATATTAAAATGAATTTTTATATATTTTCAATATTTTAGGGTTGTCCTGATATCTATTTTTATACTCTCTGTTGCATGGGCTATGCCCACACGTGTCATGTATTATTTAGATGAAAACAATTTGGAAATTTTCTTGAGGGGACCAAGATATGGTGGAATGTATCTAGATCATGAAAGACTAATGTTTTTTACTATGATATTGAATTTGACATACTCTACACCATTAGAGTGGGTTGGACTGTTTATCATTTTTTGCTGGGTTTATATTGGAACAATTTTTCACTTCCAAAACATTAAATTCCAATACTTTTGTTAGATATTAGATGTCTACATAGATTTTTTTAGTTATATTACATTTATTTTTCATTTGGGAATGTATGTTTTTGTGTGTCTTTTTGTACAAGTATATTATGCTAATACATTCTATTTTTCGGTGTTCCCACTCATCACTACTCTCCAGCCCCTTGATTATTGGATGTGGGATTAGGTAAGCCATGGTTCATAACTTATGGGGACATTTTTTAATAGTGTGGAAACAATGAATTTGGTTATACCATAGGACTTGAGTACGTGGGATTGGTTTTGGAAAATAGTATTTATTGTTTCAAGTTTAGATCAAAGGACAGACACTCCGGTGTTGGTGTGTGGAAAATGTATCCAAATACTAGGGCACTTATCACAAGACTTTTGAATCAAAACATATACACATTAGTTATGGAGAAAACAATTTTGAATATGAATCATATAATATTGGGTTGTTTTTTCAATGCCCTTCTTGAGATGTCTCCCTAGATTAAATAATTTGATCATGGTACATTTTAGTTTATTTCAGGATTCCTCCATGCTGATATCCAATCAAGATTCAATTGTGTGATCATCAGGATGATCCTCCTTGTGATGAATCAATGGTACAGGGGAATTTATTAGATATGTCACCCCATAGTGGTTTACCATCCATACCACCACCCATTAAGAAACAATTAACACTAGCAGTACCAGCTGGTAAGGCAACATGGTTGAGTGCATTCTATGAGTTTTAGAGGAAGAAAATTTTCATTTTTAAGGTTATGAATGAACACTAGGTGGATATTTAATTTCTCATGGTAGTCTATCACATTAAATTCCTTTTAAGGATGCATCGAGAACAAATTATGGTCCCCGCGGTGATTCCTCTTAAGTAATATGGTAGGTCAAGTTGTAGATTAGTTAATCAGTAACATGATGACATAGGTCTATCATAGTAATATTTTACTATATCTATTGTGATGATTTCTGTCTCACATTATTTAAATTTTTATCATACTAGATATATTTCAACTATATTATGGAATTTTCATCATGATAGAGTATACAAAGTGGTTTTATGATATATCAAGTTACTCCATTGATATAGTGTCGGATCAATTTTTCAAAGATTAGATCATAAAGAATGTCTTGCATAAGGAAATTATGGATTTAGTGCAATCCCTATTCATTATCATGTATGTCGGGGTGCTTCGAAGATAATTATTAGTGGAATGAGTTCTAGAAAAGTAGGAACTGACAGTAGGAGCTAGTAATGGGTGCCTAATAGATATATCCTTGTTAGGAGGTTGTCGATGATAATCACTGGTATAAAAGAATGTCTAACACTTCATGAGGTGATCGAAATATCCAGGGTCAGCGGTACAATTCTCTCATAGTGGCATGAATTATCCTAGGTAGGGGAAGTGTTACTCTTATGAATGATAGGTACATTTGGATCATTGTTGTCTCTTGTGCCATACAACTTTTCATGAGATGGTTGATGAACCATTTAGGTAGTGTTAGAATAAATAACCAAGTGGTATTTATGTTAGTGAATATGTAAGAGTGGATGTAATTAAATTAATAAGTATTTATAGTTTCAACCTATTACCACCACTATCCCCATGTGGTCCACACCATGCTCAAAGAGCTGGTGGTTATGGATGAACCTAGTTACAAGATATAGAGGACTATGACCATGAGGTTACATGTTTTATATGATGTATGATTTTTGGATTTATACATTAACTATTATATTGAATTAAATAATTTCAATTCGTTCTATCCATTCCAATTCAAATGTTATACACATAGTGATTTTTTTATCCATTGGCTCAACCCCTGCAGATGGTGTCTTTATCATGTGATGATTCTGTTGTTGTACTCTTATTATGATAGTGAAATTTAATGATTGGAGTTGATAGTTTTTATGATTACTGTTTGACTCACAAATGAATCCTTGCAATTTTATCATTTGTATGGACTTTTTATTCCCACATTTTATGGGATAGAATGTTTTGGGTAGAGGATGTGATGTCTCTAAGAAGATAAAATGTGGATTCCCATTATGGGAGAAAAGGAATCTTTGTAGAGAAGGATGATCACAGGAATTGGATAACATGGTTGATTACTCACCTATTGGATGACATGAATTTTAAATTTTTGGATTCTTTTTACAATCAATTTCCTTTGACGGTGGTAGAGTACGATGACATCATTCCAAAAGATGTACTAGGATAACCTCCCAACCGAGAGATTCACATAAACATTTAATTGAATTCTGGAACTAAACATATACGTTCACTATAATATAATATGTCTCCCATGGAGCATTGATAGATGTGGTTTTAGTTGAGGTTTTGTGTGGATTATTGGTGATTGAAACAGGTTTCTATGAACAATATATATATATATATATATATACTAATTTAGATCTAAGACTTATATGATATATTGATATTGGTGTTATTGTTCCCTATTATTTTCATTAGGTCAGGGTATCAAAAGCTCTGAGTACGGGGAGAGGATATACCAAAGAAATAATTCGCATTTTCCAACGAGCCCGTACCCGAGTGGTAAGGGATCCTGTTTTGCATCCAAGAGACCATGGTTCAAAACTGGGTGGAGGAAAATTTCTAGGAAATGTAACGGTCATTGTAGCAGTCACTGAAGTAGTACTGTAGCAGTTACTATAGTTGTTACTGTTCGTTACTGTAGCAGCTGAAACTATTCACCCGATTTGGGCCTTCGGGCCACCGGTTTGTGCCTACGGGTCTCCAGGGCCTTCGGGTCATCAAAGGCCTTCGGGCCACAGGGCCATTGGGTCACGTACATCATGTAGTAGCCCAGTTCACACAGAACAGGCCCTACAAGAAAATCATAGAAATAAGAGTAGTAGCAACCAGATGCAGAGCTAACTGGATTGGAAGAATGAGAGGGTATGACAGCCACCATCGGGACCAGGCACTGTGTAGCTTTGTACGAGGCATGCTAACCGATCAAAAATACAATGTGGGGAGATAGGTGATCAATGACGCAGAAATCTGGGGAGGGGCAGTTCAAGTGGGATGGGCCTACGAGTCATGTATTCGGCATGGTATGCCTCTGGGCCTTTGGTTTATGTATTACGAGTATTTCGGTCCTTATGCCTTGGGCCTACGGGTCATGTACGGGTTCCCCATAAATCCGTAAAAGGTGGATTATCCATAAAAAAAAGAATCCCATTGGGCCATTTTGGCTATGAATTATCATTTCACAATAGTCATTGTGAGTACATTTTTATTATGTTTGACAATAAAAGAACCCAAAATGTTTTCATTGGACTCGTCAACAATAAAATTAATTCTTTCCTATAATTGTTCATAGTGGTCTTCATTGACAACAATCTAGTTTAGTAGGAATATGGGAATGAGGACATGAAACAATTGAGGGTGAAACCTGACACAAAATGAGAGAGCCATCATTATGTAATGCTTTAGAATTGTCATTTTTGTATTCAAGAGGTCCAATTTCTATGAGATTTCATCATAGATGATGGAGGAGTAGTGGACCCGGTGAAGGATGAGGCAGTTCTTGTTTGGGAGAAAACCATGTCTCTAATAGAGGAACATTGTTCCATTATATTGGAAGGGTATTAATGGATGTTTATACCTGATTATTCTCTATACAATCACTCATAATATAATTGCACTATATGTTTTTTACATTCATGATGATGGAATGGTTCCATTATTTCATTCATAAGCTTCGTCTATTGATGACATTATCTCTCATGTAAACATTTCTATATGATTATGTTGAGTATGTAGTGTTATTTGATGCTTGTGGGACCATATATGGTTGGGTTATGATCGTGAGGCATAAATATATTTCATATTGTTTATTTTTGTTAACACCACATAAGGAATAACTATTCAACCCACTATCTTGAGTTAATATAAATATTTTTTCAAAAATGTTTTGGTAACAGTACTTGATTGGAAAGTGGTTTACCATTTACTATAACCAAAAATGTTTAAATAATATCTTTTCATATAAGGATCTTATTTAAAGAAATTGAGGTTATATATAGTTTATTGAGAGCTATTTCTTTGATATTTTCTATTGACGCGGGATGGGTGGTCTTGTGGCAGACAATCTCACCAAAAATTATAATTGATATTTTTTGGCTGAGGTGGTAGATAAGTTGACCTTATTTTAGTTTCCCTTATTTGACAGGGATGATACTCCATATCATTAATTTATAGTTGTTACCTAAATGGTTTACAACCTGTGAGGGGTGATCAGCATGGAGATACCAACTATCATACCATATATACATCAATATCCATCAGACATCCTCCTGATGGATATTTTATCAGTGGTGAGCATATAATTTTTTTTAAAGAATCGTAGATGATACAATTCATGTTGCATGAGGACATGTTTTATTAGTCTCATACATCACCTTTTTAGTGTACATCTAGTTATCAAAAAGATATACCAAAAACGATATCATTAGAATTTGTGGCTATGTATGATGATGGGAGTTGTAATGTTTGTCTCCTGATGCCTCACTTTTTAGTTGGTGAATGCGAAGAAGCATTGTCATATGGGATTATCACAACACGTTGACTCTCTGGAGTGAAAGTGGTATGATATTTACATAGTATTCATCAAGGGTGTACCATGTATATCTAGGTAACATGATTTAATATTGTTTATCATAGAGTAACTATTCATGTTTGCTCACATCCTAGATAATCAAGAGTAGACTTCAGTAGAGCTCATGAGATAACTCTACATGAAAAAGAATGTATTAATCTATGGAGTTCCATCAACGGTCAACTCTGAACATGATTTTCACATCACATATCAGATATGGATAAGACTATAGGGGACCATTAGGGCTCAGTAATTCTTATTCATGGTGTCTCACAACTGCATTTATATCCAAATAGTGAAGACTATTTGTGTCTTTGAGGAAATGAATCAATATTGAATGATGAAATTTTGATGTTATTAGGAGGATCAAATCTCTTTGTTGTATATTTCATAGAACCAAATCGGTTGGTCAACATTTTTTATTGAATTTTTCGAGTATTTATATTGTTGACCATTACTATCACCACTTTTTTTGAAAAATCTAGTAGAGTCGGCTATCATGGTCATAGAGTTAAATCATGCTACTGTATATAAGGTGTAGATTATCATAGCATGAATGAGGGCAATAAAAACATATCATAAATCTTATACATACTGATGATATATGACATTTGAGTACTAGTAAGGAGACAATGTGTTCCATGGAGTCTCATATTGATATGGGTATTAGATATTCGGATATGGGGACATGTTATCTTTTTGAATAACGGGTCCCTTATAGATAAAATATAGATTAAGAATGGTGGAGTATTTCTTAACACTACAACTACTATTGGAATGGGTACACAACTTATTTCATGTGTTGCACCTATGGTGGTAGTTGATTGAACCATCGTATTTTATCAACTGAGATACATGAATATTGGAGATTGATATTCCATTCCATAGTATGTAGTGCAGATCAATGAATAGTAAGATAGGATCGTTGAGGGGTGGTTAATTACCTTTTTGCATTATTGGTGGAAGCATAAAAGTCTTCTTGAGAGAATGTGGGAGGGAGAGACCGAGATGCGAGCCTAATTCCCACATAATTCTTATTAGGTTATTAACTTTTCTGGATGAAATCCCTTATGGCGGGGATAATGTGATGACTATAATATTCTGTGTAAGTTTTTATATTTTATAGATTATATTCTGATAGAGGAAAAAATATTTAATTGGATTTTTTGCCAACATTGATGAAAATAGAGGTTTGAAATATTTTAAATATATTAAAAGTAATGTTATTTATGTTTTCGTGAAAAAGTTGAATTACTCCTTAACGAGGTCCCAGAAAAAAATATTTGAGAGCACCATTGATTTTAGAATTTGGGGTTTACCATATGGATGAAATATTCTTTTTTCTATGTAGGAATTTTGGAAAAAATTTATTATGGGCCCAAATGCATGAAATAAAATAAATAATTTATTTATTTGGCATATATTTATGTAATGATTGTTTTCTCCATTAAATGTATGGTTATATGATTTATAATGTTTTTAAACTCAAATCATATATGATAAAATGATATTTGGATATCGTTTATAGAAAATTATGATGGATTTCTATATGATTGTGGATCGTTGAACCAAGGGAGTTCATGTATGTGACCAATAATGGTATAAAAATCCATTCATTGCCAATGATCAATCAAAAGTTCTTGAAGGATGTTTTTCCTTGTGATTTCCATCCCATTTCCTAATCACGTATGATCATGGATCAATTCAAAAAATTAGAATTGTTATAGACATCATTATTAGAATTAAATAGAATTAATATTGTTACATTATTGTGAGTTACTCCTCTACGTTCAACTCTTATAAGATAATTTACTGATTATAAATGAACAACGACTGAGGTTCACTGCCCATGATTTATTGATTATGGATTCCACTTTTATTTTTTACTCAAACATCATTGGTATTTCCTTTCAAGAAACACTTAAAAATCCCTAGTTATCGATGGATATACATTTATTCATCAGCATAACAGATCGAAATAACGGGTACAACGGGTGATGGTGGTTGAGGTTTTGAGAATAAATGATGGATTTAGATGGATCAATGGATAATGTGATTAGATTAAGGATTCTTCTTATTATTGGTAATAAAATGTAAAATAAGACATCATGGGAAAGCTTTTGATCCATTCTAAAGGCTAGATTGTAGTGAGAAAGTGGTTTTAGGGATTGGTTGACCTATAGCATTGATATGTGATGTAATATTCGATAGAAATTTTTGTTGATAGACACACTTGAAGATAAATAGTGGAGAAAATTATGGATCTGTAATATCATTAGTCAAATAGGATGTAAATAATGATTACATTCCATGTAGGTTGAATTCAGTAGTGGAATGGGTTTAGAGGCGAAGATAAGGATAACACAACATGTGACTCTTATCACACATCATTTGACACCAGTACGATTGTGAATTTATTATCCTAGATTACTCAATGTGTGACTTGGGAAGTATACATAGATGGGAAAATGTACATGGGTAAAGGCAATGGTATGTGCATAGTCATTGACATGACTAGGTGTACATGGTCTTGTACCTGGACATGACCACCATACATATACATGGACTAGTGAAAACGGTAGGATTCTGATTTTCTCTCCACATAGTTTACTTCATCTACATGCTATGTAAATAGATAGACACATTCCATGTTATTATTTTCCACATATGTAATAATGGGGAAACACCCGAATGTTTTTATGAAATATTTTCATTAAGTAAATTTTACTCTTTAGTAGTTATAATTTCATGCAATCCTTAGTTTAAACGAAACATGAGAAACCCATATTATAAAATTGCCTGTATAGCCTATCCTTTAGGTTAGCGGTAATAATTATAATTTTTTTTATTAAAATGTACTACGAATTCATTAGCTATTAATTATTTATGAAAAACATATATCAATTATATATTTTTATTTTTTAGTCAATTACTTATCATAATGAAATAAAATTGATATATATGTGTTATATACATAGTAAATTATTTTTTGATATTCATCCTATTGATATTTTATTCATAGGGTATGAATCAAACCCTACTCGATGTTTAAAAAAAAATTTAATAAGTTTTATTTTACATCTTTTACTAGAGAAACCCTATTAAATTACTATTCTTCCATATTAATATTTTTTTTATGATTTAATAAATTGTTTAATTTGAATTGGGAAATAAAAATATAATTATTATCAATTTATGATATTTTTCAAATAACGTTCATATTTAGTTAAAAAGTAAAAATACAATAAATTTTAATTGAAAATAAAAATTTTCATTGAAATAATTTTTATAGTAAAATTATATTATTTAATTGTTAAAAATTATAATTGGAATATATTTTTACAATTTAATATAATTTAGGTCAATGGAAATAATTTTTCATTATATTTTTATATATGCTCATTTTCAATCTTTTGTGGTATTTTTACTTTTAGGACGTTTTTCTCATTTCAAAAATGAGATTATGTTTAAATTATTTATTGCAACTTTTTTGTTCTGAGAATTAAAAAATGGATTCCATATATGAAATTATTAGGTAAAAATAAAGATAATAGGCTACATTTTTATTTGGGCATTATAAATAATTAAATTTTTAATTATTTTTGATACCAAGGTTAAAGATAAATAAGATAATTAAAGGTAAAACTAATATTTTAAAATTACTTTAACACCTATAAAAAATCATACTTGATGTATAAATTCTACCATTATAATTTAATTTTTAACATGTAAAAACATAATGGCCACTTAACTATGAATATGACATGAATATAATAAAAACTAATAAATTTTGGAAAATGTCACAATCTCATTTTATATCAGAATATTAATTTTAATATATGAATAAATATGTATTAATATAAACTATAGATAGTCTATTTAAAAGTATAATAATTACCAACATCATATATATTTATTAATAATAATTATATATTAACTAATTACCATTAATGTTGACACTATAATGATATAGAAATTATTTTATTAATAGAATTATCAAAAAATAGTTTTATGAATTTTAAATGAAATATATTATACACTTATTATTGTGATCCCAAAATTTTATTGGTGACTATGACCTGTTTGTAGTGTGTGAATTATTTTTTTAAAATTTATCTTATTTGTGTATTTAATATAAATTAAAATAAATGAGTAGTTTCAACGTTTACACTATTGATATTTTATTAAAATATCATTTTAATATTTTATTTATAAAAAAAATATTTACCAATTAAAAAATGATACTTATATGATTTCAAATGCCATTAAATATAAATAATTTTTCAGTAAACCCTATATATGTAACTATTTGTAACCATTAAATATTAAGAATATTATTAAAAAAATAAAAAATTATATATAATATCTATGCTTCAATTAAAAATATTTTGTTTAAATTTACAAAACCACTTCTCCAAAAAAAATATAGTCTAAGGATACTACAACCCTATCACATCACATCATTGAAATAGGGGAAATTTAGTGTTTTTTTTGGTAGGGTTTAATATTATTAAATATTATCATTTATGGACATTACAGAAGTGTCTCTCACCTAAATTATAAAAGGCAACCCCCTACCAAACATGTTCACTTAATTTTAGCCATAAAAAACCATACCCTACCCTATTTCATTATAAAGAACCATATATATAATATAGTGGTTCTAGTATTATTAAAAGGCCAACTCTTGTGCCATATGATGAGATTTAGAAGAAGCACATCGAGTAGAAGGTAATCTCTTCTACCGATTAGTTAAATATTTTTTCTTCTTCTACTACCTTTTAATTAGTTGATAAATTATAATTTAATATAATTTTTGTCACTCATATACTGATATGTTATTAAAAACATGAAAAAACCATTTATCACTTTCTATAAGTCCTATAAAAAATGACATCATAGTTTGTGTGTTCGTACGACTTACCTTCTCCATGATTTGGTGTAATCTATTTTTCACCCCCATCATACATTGATTGGTATAATGATGGAAATAATATCTATATAAGATTTATTAATAAATTTACATTACATGAAATATTATAAACTATCCAATTCAATATCATTCATCATTTTTTGGATTGATGTCATCGCATGTGTGTACGTAAGACCTACCGTCTCAAGGATGCGATTTGATTCATTATATATGGTATTCATTAAGAAATTATTATATAAATGAATTTAATTGATAAATATGATATATATTATAATAATATATTTCTATAAATTAATTATCTATAACATAAGAAACAAGGATATATCTGACAAATCATGTAAAATAATATAAAGCATCTAACATCCAAATAATAATTGAAAATGAAATGTTACTAACATGAAAGTGATAATATAATCATATATGACATCATAAAAATGATTATGGTCTATTAATGAGTAAATGACATTATATAAATGATTATACATGAATTTTGGATACATAAATAAGATATTATAAATAAGATATTGGATAATTTTAAAAAATCCCTTTTATCTGATATTGTTTATACGTAAGTATTTATTAGGGTATATATATCATCCACAATACATGTTTCATAATTATGTAACATTGTTTCTATTATTTCAATTTTTACAATTATTTTCAAATTTTTTATAATTTTATTAAACGATATGAGATGAATCATTCGTTGTTATTTTATTTATGGTACTTTATTATATTTTTGACAGAAGTATGAGAATAATATTTTTTAATCTTATACAGAATGATCGGATTTTTAGGATTTAGTGACACCTAATTTCCATTAATATTAGACTTCATGATTTAAATGGTATTTTCAACAAAATTTATATCTTTTTAAATTATGTGGAATTCTGAGAAAAGAAATGTTTTTAAAAAAGAAATGTTATATTCTTAAGGAATTATGTTCAAGTGTCTTACCAAAATTATTTTCCATATACGATGACATATGGGTAGGTTACCATCCATATTATTACTATAATTAGATTGTGTTTATGATGGACTTAATTTTATAAAATCCATTTATTGTAATGGGGTTATTATGTAATGATGTTTAAAAATCCCATTTTACTTAATTGTTTATGATATGATAAATGATGTTTCTTGAGTAAATTGTAAGAATGGATTAATTATGAGATGGTAGGTACATATATCTTCATCCATTAAATTGGGTAAACATTTATTTCACTCGAGATACACATGAATAGAATTAGATTTATGTTTGGATCACTAATACAGGGATGAAATAAGAAGTGAACTCAGTTTAGTTATTGACTTTGTCTACTATGAAGGGCTTGGCATCAGGCCTTGACTAATATAAAAGTATATTTTAGGAATTTGTTTTATTACATGAAATTTAATGTCAAATTTTATGACTATTAAGATGAAATTTCACATTTATGATTTATCCCATGACATGATATTTTTATCTTTTACATGGAGGATAAGATTTTCAAATGTTATTCTCTTATAATATGAATGATATTTATATGGTTTATCCTTACTGAAAATTTGAGCTCATGAATTCATATGTTTCTTTTACATAGATCATAATGAAGGGTAGTAAGTATAATATGTCAAAAATTAGTATAGTTTTGAAGAAAATAAACAAGAGACAATGTAGATGTTATATGAATGAGTTGTTTATCATTCTAATTTTCTAAACACACTAATCCTATATAGTCCTGGATTGGTCTTTGTTACGTTATATAATAAATAATCTTCAATGTGGAATTAATATCTACTTGTAAAGTATAGGCTGTTATAGTTCATATTAGAGAATGGTTATATTTAACATTTGGTAAATAGGATGATATAACCATAGTTAAAACAATAATGATGTTCCTATATGTATGTTATAATTGTATACAAGTGTTTTAATTACGTTCTTGAATAATCTAGGATAAAACTAAATGTTTCATGAATTGAAATTTTAATCATTACTTATGTTCTAATATTTATTACTGTTTCTCTCACTATAATTCTTGGTCCTTGTAAATGGATGTAACTTGGTGGACTGCGTTAATGATGAATTCAACAAGAAATGAAATGATTATCCAACATGAGAAAACAACTGTTATTAGAGGTATAAGTAAAATATTTTAGCCAATATCACACAAATTATCCAGATATGAATCATTACGGACATCCAAACATGAAAAGGAGGGAGATACATTCTGTTAAATCTATCATGATGCGTCATCCAACATCATTAATCTCGTCTTCTGATCCATTAGTGATAGAACAATGGATCAGTACCACTGAAAATATTTTTTTTGTTATACAGTGTAGGCAATAAGATAAAGTAATCATATTAGTATATTGTTTGGAAGGTTATTTTTATCAATGATGGAATCTTTTCAAGAATATGAGGCAATGAGATGAAATTGGGTCCATGGAATGGGATGAGTTTAGGAACATAATTTTCAATAAGTACATTAATAATATTCTTAGAAAAACTATGGATAATTAGTTCCCTGAACTTAATAAAAAGTACAATGAATCCTTTGGTACATACGAAACAAATTTTACATGACATGCGAGGTATACTTATGAAATAATTAGCAGAACTAAGACTAATATTGATAGATTCTTTAGTGGCTTAAAAACAAGTATCGAAATAAATTATACATAAGGAACATAAATATCTATGAATAAATTTTTCAAAGTGCTGTAAAGATTGATTTGGTGATTGGAGAAACCCATCAGTCATACGATTTTGATAAGAAGTGAAAATTATAAATTAAAGATAAATTTAATGATTGCAAGGAAAAGAAGATGAGTTTTCCGTTATTCTCAATGTATGGAAAAATGGAGGGGATTTTCTAAAAGGGACTTTTTATATTTTTTATGTGTTTAAAATTAGATCATCATGTAGTTGAATGCCGAAGTGATGGAAAAAATGTATAATGATGCGAAAAATTAAAAAGATACATAGAATTCACCACTTACACATCAATTTTAATAGTTCATGGAATTGATGAAATATGCCTTTCATTTCCAAATTCAAATGTTATTGATGATGATCGACATCAACTGACTCTAAAGGCCAACGATAAAAGAAAATTCACATTCAATCACTATTGGAAATAAGGATTACGATAATTAAGTGGTGAATGTTTTAATTACCATCCACATTGAGTAGAAATTGTTTTATTTCAATCTTGGACCACACACTATTTTATTTATGAATAAATTTCATATAGCTATCTCTATATTACCTCAACATTTTTAATATGAGTTTTCTATGGGAAATTATAATGTAAAAAATGGTACATAGAATGTTTATAATTCATATTTGGTTGATGTTTAAGGGAAAGTGTTTCCCAAAAATAAATTTATCCTTTCTATAGTAGAATATCATGATATTCTTGGCATGGATTATCTTTCTCTATATGTGTACATATAAATTTACATGGAATGGAAGTCACAATTCATATTTTGGATAAATATATGATTATAATTTAAGGAAATGATGAATATATCCTTCAAGTAAATAAAAATTCTACCTTATGGGTATTTAGGCCTATAAGTGAAGGGTATTTAAGTCCAATATTTTCTGGTTAAACTGAAGATTTATAATGCATGAATTTCACAAGATTTTGATGATGTCATTCTAGAAGAATATCTAGGTTTTCCACCAAATCGTGAAGTTGAGTATTTAATAGAACTCATTATGGGTGTTTTTACTTTTTCAAAGAAACCTTATAGAATGGCTGAAAATTACGTTACTGGAATAGAGGAAGAATCTCCAAAAGAATCTTGATAAGGTATTCAAATTCCCTAGTGCATTACCTCACTAATCACCTATTCAGTTTTTTAATAAGAAAGATGGACCAATGAGACTCTTCCTTTATTATCAAGTACTTAACTAGGTCACTGTGAAAGAAAAATATCTTCATTACCCAATTATTGACTAATTATACTAACTAAATAGATATAAATACATTTAAATGATTGATCATAGTTGAGGATATCATCAATTAATGGTCAAAATGGATTATTTACTGAAGAAGCCATTTTATACTAGTTATAGTCATTATGAATTTATAGTGATTCATTTTTTTTATTTGTAATTCCACCTTTATCTTCATGTATATAATTGATAGAGTCTTTAGTGACTATATTTATCAGTTTTAGGTAGTCTTAATATATGATATTAATGTATATTGAATAATCAAGTTAGAACATCGTGATCACATCAGAATTGTTCTGAAGACCCTAAGAAAGAATAATATTATTTCCAAATATACCAAGTGTGTCTTTTGGATTTAGAAATCATCATTTCTCTAACACATAATATCGAGGGAGGGGACATCTGAGCATCTAAAAAATTATAGTATATTGAATGATAGTCGATTCCAACAATGGTAACTATGATTCGATGTTTTCTTGGTTTCTCTGTATATTATCAACATTTTGTGAAATATTCTTCATGATTATATAATCCAAACACCATTTTAACTCATAATGATGTTATTTTCATTTATAGGGAGAAATGTGAAGATAATATCAAAGAACTAAAATTTAAGTTAGCCAGTGCACCTGTACTCACACTTCCTTGTAGTGGATAATGGATTGTGATATACATTGATTTATCCAAGAAGGGACTGGGATGTATTCTCATGAATAATGATATGGTGATATCTTATACTTCATGATATATTAAAATCATTAGGAATTTTTACCCAACTCTTTATTTTGATATCTATTGTAATCATTCCATAAATGATTTGATGGAATTATATTTATAGTGAATGATGGGATATTTATACTGATCAAAAACTTTTAATGTATATTTTTGAACAATAGTAGTTTAATATGATCCCAAAATAGTAGTTGTATTTGATTTAAGATTATGATTACTCAATAAATTACCACCCTAGAATATAAAACAAGGTAGAATATTCATTAAGTCGACATGAAAATGCTATCTTATCCATGATGAGGATCACAAAATATCTTGTTTTGGTAGATTTTCAATGGATAGATCATGAAATTTTAAATGAAGGGGGGAAATATTATCCTTCATAAATGAATGTTAATCCATCTATACAAGTGAGGATTAAGGAGGTGTATATAAATTATATGTAGCTAAAAAATAATGTGGGAAATATTCTTATATTCAACCTTGATTGTGATGAAATAATAAGGTTATTAACTAGGTTTTATTCCTCCCATACCAGAATTAATGAAGGGGCTATTGGATGTGGATCATAGTTCACCATTTTCTATTCAATCTAGATGAACAATTAATTACCAAGACCAAGAATAGTAAATCTGGTGGGATAAAATGAAAATATATGTCACTAAATATGTCTCTTGGTGATTGGTTTTTCCAAAATTTAATTCTAAGAGAGAGAATAATAAGGGGACTTTACACCACTAACCCATACCGAAATAGAAATTTGAAAACATCACTATGGACATTGTCATCGTACATCCTAATCCTTTTAATGGAAATATTGATATTTGGTTGATAGTTGATCCCCATAAAAGTCAGAACACTTCATTGCTATTAGAGATGATTTCTCTTTTCATCATATTGTGAGTATATATGTAAAAGATGTGGTATGATTAAATTGAGTACCACTTTCCATTATATCCAATTGGGCTATAAGGTTTTCCTCGATTTATGTGAGAAGACTTCAACATGATCATGATACAGAATTATGTTTCATCACTGCATATCATCCTCCGATAGTCAGTCAATCAGAGAGGAAAAATTAAACTCTAGAAGACCTGTAGAGAGGATTCTCTATGGATTTCCAAGGTGGTTGGGATAAACACCTACCATTGGTGGAATTTTCATAAAAGTATAGCTTTCACTCCAGCATTAAGATGGAACCTTATAAAGCCCACTATGGAAGAAGTTCAAAACTCTATCATTCTGGAATGATGTTTGAGAAAGAATGCTATTAGGGCCTGATCATGTTGATAAAATTGAAGAAAATGTTAGATCTATTCAACAACACATAAGAGTTTTTCGGAGTCGAAAAATAATATTATGATGTTAACTAAACAAATGACCTGGTGTTTGATGTATGTGATATGATTTTGTTACAAATATTTCCTTGAAAGTGATTAATGGGATTTGCAATGAAGGGAATGTTGAGCCCTAAGTATATAAGTTTTCCAATATTCGTAAACGTGTTGGGAAGGTATCATACTAATTGGTGCTTCCACTGAATCTCTCTCTAGTTCATAAAATGTTCCTTGTATCTCTCCTAAGAATGTACATACATGATATATAACATTTAATAATCTTAAAAGTCATACCACTAGGGAAATACCATTTTTCTCAAGAACAAACAATATAGATTATGGATCGTAGAAAAACTATTTTACCAAATAAGACCACTTGCATGGTCATTTTTTTGGAGGAACCAACAATATGAAGAAGCAACAAGGGAATAGGAGGATATAATGATAGATAGATATCCCTGTCTTTTTGTTTCCAATTGACGTTGTTTAAGAGATAAATTCTATTTAAGGGTGGTATAATGTAATACCCTTATATTTTTATAAAATATTTTCATTAAATAGTTTTTATTCATCAGCGCTTTCATTGCACACAATTGTGGTTTTAAAAAAAGTGAGATATTACCTTATTATAAAATGAAAATTATCTCCTATTCGTTAGTTTAATGAATATATAATTATAAATAGCATTTAAACATTCAAGGTGAATTCATTGATTGTTAATAATTTATGAAAACTATAAATTAATTACATATTTGAATTTTTTAGGGAATTAGTTTTTGTAATTATATTAATATGATATATGTGTTTCATATACTAAATAAAATATTTTTTATATTCATCCAATGGATATTTTAGTTATAGCTTAGGAATAGAACCCTATATGATGTATAAGAATAGATTTTTTAATATTTAATATTACACGTTGGAAGGGAAACCCACTATTAAATTAATATTTTGACATGATAATAATTTTTATATGATGAAATAAACACGTTATTTTGAATCCGGATATAAAAATTTACTTTTAATCAATTTCTTATATTTTTCTGATATGTTCCATGTTTTAATGAATAGTAATAATACGCAA
Source organism: Viscum album (assembly GCA_963277665.1). Taxonomy (NCBI): domain Eukaryota; kingdom Viridiplantae; phylum Streptophyta; class Magnoliopsida; order Santalales; family Viscaceae; genus Viscum; species Viscum album. Next base: position 9,856,029 of record OY728129.1, read on the forward strand.
AATTTTAATTTCAATTTTTTCATAGAAATAATTAATATGGTTAAATTATATTATTTAATGTGTTAAAATTTTATATTGAATTTAATTTTACCATTTAATATGATTATGGTCATTGGAATTATTTCAACATTAAATTATTATGTTATAACATTTCAATCTTTTGCAATATTTTATCATTTAGAACATGTTTTCTCATTTCAACAGCATGATTAGTTTTAAATGAATTACTGAAACTTTTTTGTTTTGATTTTGTAAAAATGGATTTCATATTTGCATTAAGTATCACAAAATAATTTTAATAGGATACCTTTTTTGGGCATTATTAATAATAAAATTGTTAAATATTTTTATTATCATGGTAAAAGGTAAATTGGGTAATTAAAGGTAAAAATAATATTATTAAACAACCTTATAAAAGATAAAATACAATTGTATGACTAAAGAATACTCTTATAATTTATTATTCGAAATTAAATAACTTAATGGCCACTTACCTATGAATATGACATGAATATAATAAAAACTAATGATTGTGACCAAATGTCATAATCTCAATTTATATAAGTATATTAATATTAATATATGGACAAATAGGAGATCATATATACTATATATATTCTCTTTAAATATAAAAAATTACCTACATCATAGAAATTTTTTTAAATTTTCATAAATTTAATAATAACAATTAATTATGACACAAATATAATGTATAAATTATTTTATAAATGGGAATATCAAAAAATTGTTTTAAAAATATTAAAAGAAATGTCATGTAAACTAATTAAGGATCTCAACGAATTATATTGGTGACTATGGAATTTTATTATTTTGTTAAATATTTCTGTTCGAATTTATTTTGGGTGTATATTTTATTTATATCAAATAAATGATTAGTGTAAAATTGACAATATTGATATTTTATAAAAATGAAATTTTTTCAATTATTTAAAAATCATAAAAATATTTATAAATTAAAAATTTATAATTATAATTTCATAAATGTCATTATATTTACATTTGTGTTCAATTATCACCATATATATTAACATTTATAACCATTAAATAATTAGAAATTTTTACAACAATAAAAAATTAAATATAATAACACAGTGTGAATTAAGAATATATGGTTTATATTTACTAAATAACATGTACAAAAATTAATATTTTATGATATTACAAACATATCTCATTTCATCATATACCTTTACACATTATTGTGGTTATTTTTTAGGTTTTTATTTTATTATAAATTAATTTTTATGGAGTTTCCAAAAGTTCCCCCATCTCAATTATAAAAGAGAATCAACTCCCACGCCTCTTCACTTCATTTTAATCCTTCATTCTCGGCCACACCATAGATGTTTCCCATCTATAAATTCATATTTTCATTCTAGATGTTCATTTCATCATCTCAAATACCCACCTTAGTGCCTTATAAATAGATTAAGTTGAATCATGCTGAGGAGGAATTAATATCCTCTATCGACTCTTCCAAACATATTTCTTCTACTATATGCTCTGGATTAGTTTTTTATTTAAAAATAAATAACATAAGTATCATTCATATACATATATGTTATTATAAATTTGAGATAACCATTTTCCCATTCTATACATCCAATGAAAAATTAAACCACCTTGTATGCGTACGTTCTACTTACCGATACTATGATGTGGTGTAATCTGTTTCCCACCACCACCTTACATAGATGTGTATAATTATTTATGTAATAAATTTATATAATTATTATAACATGTTAATAATTCTTAAATTTTATAAAACATGCACTGTAATTCCATTCATCAGATTTGGTAATGATAACATTCCTCGTGCATATGTATGGCCAACCGTCATCACGATGTGATGCCATTTATCGAATATGATCATCATTAAAACATGATTATATACACGCATTTAACTAATAAATGAGATATATATTATACTATAATTATGCTGTTAATTATTTAACTATAAACTATGATGTGGAACATGAACTTTTCCAACAAATCTTACATAAGATCATGACGGAGTTAATATTTGAATAACGAGTGACAATGAAATATTACTAAAAAAATTATAATATAATCATTTATGACATCATTAATATTAATTTGTTTTTATAATAAGTCAATAAAATTATTTAAATAATTATATAGGATTTTCGGATACAGATGAATGATATTGGACCTATGGTAATGGATAATATAACAATTTCAATTTTATCAGAGATTGTTTATACAAATATATTTTACAAGGGTATATTTATCATCTACATAAATGATTCCTAATTAAGAAATATTATTTCAATTCTTCTACAATTTTTTGTACTTAATTTTACCATTTAGTTAATTATTATTAAACTGTACGAAATAAATCTTTGGTCATTTTTCTATTTGAAGTACCTTTTCACTTATCTGGATAAATTATGAAGAGAATGTATTTTTAACATAGAAAAAAGAAAATAATTTTACGGTTTCATTAATAATTATTTTCATTACGCTTCCTCTACAATATATCAAGATTATTTAAAACATGATTCACTTATTTTAAAATTACGTGGCATTTTGAGAAAATAAAATGACTTCAAAAAAGAGAGTATATTTTCCTTCAGAATAAGGTTCAAGTATCTTATCGAAATTAGTTTCCATATAATATAACATGGGGTTATGTATACATACCCATTATTACATTTATTACATTTATTTTTTGATGTAATTATTTCTTAAAAATTAATTTATTTCAATTGTATATGAACGAATGATGTTTATGAACCATTTTTATTTCATGGGTTTTGCTATGAAAACCATTTTTTTGAAACTCGTAAGAATGGTTTCCTTGTGATATGGGTGGGACCTATATATACCTAAAACTCATTAGGGATGATATATTTATCTCATTAGATAGACATTATTGTAACATTATGTTAATCAGGTTCTGTAATACAATGCAGGAATGAGTAGTGATATTGGTTCAGTAATGGACTTTGTCTATTATGATGATCTTGGCGATGATACTTGATTAATATAAAACTTTTCTCTATGATTATGTGGGTATACAATGAAATTTAATATCTTATGTTTTGAATCATTTCATTATATTTTACCTTTAGGATTTATATAATGACAAGATATTATGATCTTTTATATAGGATATGATTATCAAATGTTATGTTATTATAATATAATTTTTATTTCCCTTATTTAACCTTACTGGTCATTTGAGCTCAGACCTTCATAATTTTATTTTCCCCAGGTCATGATGAAGGGTATTAAGTAAGATATGTCAAAAAGGAGTCTAGTTTTGAAAAAATAAGTGGGAGACAATATATATGGTTTATGAACCAGATTTTTATGTTTCCATGATTCAAAAGAAACTAATCCTATACTGTCCTGGAGTGGCCTTTGTTATGTTATCTAATTAATATTTTCCAATGTAGAATTGATATCTACATTTAAAATGTTGTTCGTCTTACATGGGATAACTGGAAACATAGTGTAACCTATAGGACATGACATATACATCACCCCATTAATATTTTGTGTTTCTATTAGTTTTGTTACTTTTGACTACTCAATGTTGAGTGTCTTTAGTTTCTCTTTTTACCTAAATAGTAGAGTGTGTCATTACATTAATGACAAGAGTTTGTGATGCCTTCTAGAAGATAATTATATTATTGTGTTTTAATGTCCCTCAATGTTATTGGAGTATGACCCTCTATCAAATTATTCCTTTGTGAGGTTTTGGGAATCAGTATGACCTCTAGTAGAAAGTAATTGATCATTCATCAAGAAGGCCATATTAGTATAGATTTTCCTATATTTAAAACATAATACCCAACATATATGCATTATCTAGAATGGTTGCATCAGTTATCTCAGTGGTTCTAGGTATAAAAACTATATATATACGAGTTTCCTCTTAAAGAATTGATCATTCTTGGATGGGGCACAATGATATAGAAATCATTATTGATTGTCACTAATGATATCATAGATCATTGAGTGGTTTCTCTATGAATGATAGTTTCAATGGGAAAAATCATGTGGATGACAGTTGGTTATGACAACATGGTGTCATGATGTAATTATTTATTATACCTGGGAGTTTTATTAATACATATATTTTTATATATTATATTGAGATGATAAAAAATGGAACTTTGTGTTTGGTTATTTTGGGTTACCCTTCTGGGTACTATTATAAAAACCCTTCCATGGTGCATTCCTACATGTGTCATCAATAATGTAGACGATGAATCTTTTGATGGTATCAAAGGTGGACTGGGAGTGAGTATAGAATATATGAATCTTTAGAAGTTGTTGTGTTTCCCATGAGCATGAAAGTGACTTATTTATTGACCGTGGAGCTGGTTGAACACTTTATAGTTTTTGTTATTATTTCATGTAGATCCTTTTATGATTCAATTAAATTAATATTGTACAATGTTGTGGGACATTATTTCTATGAATTCATTGTTTCTATTTTTCTACATTCTAGTATTGTGTGGGATTGGATATAAGTTTGTGTGTATAGGTACATATGCTACCGCCTCTCATTTGTGGGAAATTCATTGTCAAAATTGGTTTTAAGTCCCTATCCTATAAAAGGTGGGAATGGGGTATTCATGGTTCATTCCTTGGTGGGTCGGATCATGAAAATTAATTCCACCTCAATGTGGTATTATTAATATATAAAATAACCATTTTTGTAATCACATTATAAAACATATCAACAAGTATAAATCTAAAACCTCACCACCCTAGTTTGGACCCATCAACATGAAGATCCTCAAATATATTCCCAATCCTCTCATCCCGAATCTCCCTAGGTCCATGTGATTTATGTCTCACCAAAATACAAAAATATAGGGTCATCAAGGGATCCTCCATGGATTTTATATTCAATAGGATATTTTATCTAATCACCATATTTATATTGTATTGTTAATCTTGTTTTTCATTACCTCATTCATTAATAAAAGAATAATAATTTTATAATGATGTATGTAATATAATTTTATTTTTATAATGTAATATATTATATCCATCCATTTTTAATGCAACCACTTATTCAAGGAAGTGAAACTATTGTCCATGTTTTGCAATTTTACCATCTCCTTGAATAATGATTATGTTTTTTTCTATTTATTCCTTCATGGACGATTACGAAAATATTATTATTATAAAATAATATTTTAATAGGTATGTTATATCCATTTAAATGTTCTATAAATAACATATACTCATAAATTTATTTAAAACAAAACTACTATGTGTTAGTTAGAAAAACATCCAAAATTAAAGAACAATTATCATTAAATATTTATCAAATGAATCATCCTCACATTATAATGAAAAATGATATATGGGAACTTTTTAAATACTAGAATTGAATGAATAATATTTGATTCCACTTTTTGAGTTGTAATGTCATTTTATAAGAAAATACATGATTTTACCCAAATGAACCAATCAGGATTCGAGGAAGCAAATTCATCTGAAACCCCGAAAATAATGATATATTACATGTATATGGTTAATAATTTTTTTATAAAAGGCCTATAAAATGTATTATAAATAAGAATATTTATCTGGAATTAGTTAATAACATTCTTCAATCCATTAAAACTAAGGATAAATAATTTAACCCTAAAGGGATGCATTATTTCTCATCTCACATTTACAATAGTGAGGTATATGATAAATTCAAAACATGATTTTTTTGTCGAGTTTTATATATACATCCATTGATATATAATATAATTAATCTTATTTTCATAATGGTATTCAAATATTCTAAATTTCTCTGGGACACATTGACTTATAAATCACTTTTAATTTCATTATTCTTTATATGGGGAATGATTTTGACCTGTAAAGACTGGTAGCAACCGAAATTAATTAATCCCTCAATGAATTAATACATCTCGTGATAAAAATTTGATTGTGAGAGACACTTAATGTTTAAATGTTAGATGATTTAGAAGAGTTTTTACTAAAAAAATAAAGCAAATTAGAACATATCTTTATAGAATACTTGTTCATGGGCCAGTTACATGAATTCCAATAATTAAGAATTTCAATACATCGTAAATATTTATTATTCTCAAGGAAAATTTAACTATGAAAAAAAATTTATAGATGCATCTCATTTTTATTTGGTTGTTTAAATGAAATGTGTTTTCAATTTGTTTACATTACCATCCTAATAATTTTCCATGATTCATTATTGATTCCACTTTACATAAAACATATAGTGAATTATAGATCTTCCATGTTCTTTTCAATTCCTAGGTTATGAATAAAATATCATTAAATGAATATTGACTGATTCACATTATTATTATTTTTATATATTATGTTTGTTTTTCACTGAAAAATCGATATCATGATTGTAATCATGTATTCTAAGTCTACTATACAATTTGGTCAATCGATATGCAATTCATTTTATTCGTAATAATGTATTAATGTAAGGAACAGACATCAAGATACTGGTATTGGGGTAATTGAAGTTGGTATCAGAGGAATATTAGTATAATCTTTGAGAACTACATTTAAGAATAATAATATTAGAGGTTAAAACAATAAGACATTAACTGGATTAAATCTAAAATGAAATAAACTAAAGATTCAAACATTATTTATGCATATAGTTTTTCAATTGATGATTCATATTATTCATATTATAAATTATGTTTCATAATTATGTAATATAATATAGGGCATTCCATTATAGAAATAGTGCCTAATAGAAGAAATCTAAAATGTATAAAAACATGATTTTCATATAGAATTTATAATTTATAAATGATAATGACGTTTTAGATACCATAACAACTAGATCTAAACAAATTATTACTATATTGGGAAAACTAACAGATGTTATAAATTATTAACTTACTCACACAGAGTATCCTGATCTACTACATGGTGTGACAATGCTAGATCTCTTCATCTGATAACAACTTCCATCATTAAATGGGACTACAAATCCTTTTGTAGCTATGTGATGAATATGTTATTTAGAGAATAAATTTCTCACATATAGAAATATTTAAAGGTATAAGGATATAAGGGAATATAATTAACTATATGATGATGTAGATAAATGTTATTAATTGATTCAAAACAAAAAATAGGACGATGAAATAAAAAATGGTTTGGAATAGTTTTATATATCGTGTAATGGAAAAATATTTCCCTCATGAATTGAGAGATTATATCGAGAGACAATTATTGATTCTGAGATAAAAGGAATAGGATAATTTTTATAAATATTTATCAATCGTTAAAAGTACAACAGTGAAATCAATGGGCTACACATATATAACCAATGTAGTATGATTGTACACTTTATTGATGGGTTAATGACATTCAGCTGGCAAGATTTGGTCTCAAAAAAAATTCTCATCATATAAAGATATAGTCCCATATTAAATAAACATAGAGAACCATTTATCTATGTAATCTTAATTAAAACAAAATCAATAGAAGATGATAACATTAGTGTAATATACACATAAATTGTATAAGGTAAAGAAGGGTTTTCTCACAAGTTCTAATTTTGGAAAGAAACACTATGTTTCATGCATTAAGGGAATGGTAGTATGTTACATGTGTGAAGATAAATCCAACCAAGAACATATTTACAAGGTAAATAAAGATGTTTTAAATGTGATTTTTTTCAATTTTATGGAGGTGGGAAACTATGAAATTGAATGAATAAATAATCAAGGGAATATAACTCATAATATGAAAAGGGATTAAGGTCAATAATATGTTATCGATACAAATATGTTGTAATTATTTAGTTATTGTGTATTTTTTTTTTATGAATTATTGTTTTTCATTATCTATTAAATTTTGATAATATAATTGGATTTTTATATATTTCTAATTGTTATTGTATTTTGAATCACACAATGAATATCACCAATAACCAATAGAATTGATTTTTCTTTAATTTTTATCTTTTTATGTACACATTATTTGTGAATGATAACCCATCATATTTTTCTAACATGGAGAGAATAAAAAAAGGGATGATTATGGGGTATTATAGCTTGAAATAAATGTGTATTGTGATTTATGGTCTATGTTATCATTTCTCGGTAAAATATATGTTTGTATTGAAATAATATTTTGAACAACCTGAGATATTATTTTTTGGATGCATAAATTTTTTCATTTGGTATTTATGTTGTTAAAGGTATTCATATATTTGATATGTGACAATAGTAGTTATGTAATGTTTTAATGGGGAAACTAATGTTGATTTTCAACGTATTGCAACCTTCCATCTAATTTTATGGACTTTGAATTTTGATTGATTTATTTTGGATTATTTTTAAGGAATACAAATTTTGGATAAGGGTAATTAAAACAATAGATATTTAATTTTTTATTGAATAACATATCATAATTTATATATTTTAATAACCATTTTGATTTTGTCAAATATTTATATCTTAGAAAAATGACATATGGATCATATTATTTTGTAAATGTTCACTGGTTATAAAAAGTCCTCTTGAATATCCATTTCATAAAATATGATTTGATGTGAAAATAGATACAAAATAAACCAAAATATAGGATTACCATTATGACATGGAATTAAATGATGTATTTTAATTGTTTATGATGTAATTACTTAGATTGTAATATATTGTTAAACATTATTAAAAAGATTTTCGAAAAAAAGTGATCTATTTGATATTCACCCTATGAAATAGACATAATTATAATTGATCTCAAGATTTACGATTTCACAGTGGTTAACATTCTAATGACAATGCCTTGTGATATTCTCCCTCAAAACATGATGACTGCATATCTCACCCATGATTGATTTTTAAATTCAAACTAATATTTTCATATGCTTTTTATTTGGAGACATTCTCAGTTCCCATTCCCTTTTTAGTGGTACATTTCATTAACCCTATATATGTTGTGGGGTTTCCAAAAAACCTATTTTCATTTATCAATAATTGATTATATATTTTTCATTCCAAAATTATGAGGAATCAATTCACTTAATGAGGTTAGAATGTAACACCTCAATATTTTATGGTATGTTCATTCGTAAATAAATAAAATTTTCATTATTCTACTCTATTTCATTGAACCTAGAGATTTAAAAAAATATTAAATCTTGTTATATAATTATTATAGTTATCAACTAGATGATTGATTAGTGGAAATGTATTATATTTACTAATTTATTAAAATATAGTTTACAAATGTTTATAAACTAAATTCTTTAGTTAAAAATTATTTAGGAATAAAAATAATAACAAATTTAATATGATGGATGTTTTTTTATTAAAAATATAAGTTTATTTCCACAGTGTAATATTATCCAAAAAAATCAAATAAAAACTCTTACTGAATAAACATGACACAACAAATGTTTAAAATTTCAATTTTTTCACCTTTATATGTGTTATTCAAAAATACATATTTATTTTTTAAAAATTTAATATTAAAATAATCTATTGGTGATTTGTGTGTATTTTTCAAATAGGTTAAATTTTTTATGAAATGTTTAATATATATATTTTTAATTAAAAACATTTGTTTCATCATATATATATAGTTATATTTTATTTAGAATTAAATTTAATGGAAATTTAGATCAATTATACATCAATAAATCAAATTATGGTCATTTTAATCAATTTTACATTGAAATTTGATATAATAACATTTAAAACATTTGGACTATTCAATTTTAAAACTACATTTTTCAATATGTCTACGAGAATAATTTTATAATTAATATTTAAAATTATGGGAAATGAATTTGTAAAAATGGGTTCTGTTTTGGAAATAAGATGGTAAAAATTAAGAATTGTAATGACCCAAAAATTCCATAGAAATTTTTCTTCTTAAATACATGGGATTTTTATGAGTCTGCGAAACATTACAGCACTTGATTCTAAGGCCCAGTGTGCCCAGAATAAATTTATGATGTTTTGTTCAAGTATGTTCATTAAACATATGAGCGGGATTTTATAACATTTGAACCAGTGCTCAGAACTAAAATCAGAGGGCACCGTTGAACTCGCAGTGATGGTATTCACTTAAAAAGACTTTCTCCTCGACGACAGATGGTCGAGAATGAATGATAGTTTTTTATATTATAAAAAAATTAATAAAATAAAGTTATCCAACACTTTATTTTATTTTGAGCAGCAATTTGGTTTGTGGTGGTTAAAAACCTCTCCATGGACATTAGAGGCGGGGGCCACCACACCTTAACCTCTTATGAGAGGTTATGGTGGTGTGGCCCACCCGAATATAACATCCATTTGGAGGATAATTTTGGTGGGGACCACTCGAGCTTTTAACCCCTTGGAACCCCCCATTTAAGGTAGAGTAACTCTTCAACTCCCTTTATTTATTATTCCAAATCCCCCTCTTTAATTTTTGATCCAACACATTTAATTAAAGGTGCTAACTTCATGAATTTATTAGGTAGAGCCATCTCATTTATTTATCCATTATGAAATCAATGTACCAATAAAATAATAGATGATCTATTATTTCATTTTGTTGGCTTATTTCATCTGATGGATATTGGGAGAATAGAGAACTCTCTCCAATGAAGATCGCTCTTCAATGATGAATGCTCTTATATCGAAAAATGATCTCCCGACAAAGAATGTTGTTGAGTGATGCATTGGACTATGAAGAACGACCCCCTCCGACCTTCTTCCTTAGACTCATTTGAAGTGGTACATGTTACTCTACGATGGATCTACGACCATCTTTCTGCAACATCAATGAACGAAGACCGACGAATCAAAGGTATGGGGACAAGTCGTGAAAAATGGGTATCAAAGGAGTCAGTTCAACCGCAGTACTTAGAAAATTGATATTTCTTTTCTGTGAAGAAATTTTTTTAAGGGTACTAATTCTGGTTTTCAATTTTGGAAGACCAGTGCTGGTGTGGCTGGTCGACGTATCCATACACTAGGAACCCTGACTTTGTATTTCGGACTCAGTACACGAATACAATGATTTCGTGTTTGTTTTCAAATTTTTTTCTTTAAGTCATCTCAATAGGTATAATCCATTGACAATGTTGCATCTATTTTTTTAGGATGTGTCCCCACAGATGACCAGTTAGTGCCCTGAGAGTTGTACGTACTGACATCACACCAAGCAACGAGGCCTCGATTGAGGGCCCTTTACCATGTGAGGCACAGACGGTACTACTTCCCATTGGGCCACTGATGCCACCAGCCCCAGTAGTAGACGATGAACTCATCTTGAGTGTGTTTCACATGTTCCAGTTCTAGAGGCCACCCAGGTTTAGGGGAGATATGGACCCACATGTGGTTGAGGATTGGATGGAGGATGTGGTGAGAGTCTTCAGGCTAGTAGGGAGAACAGCAGACTTCATGGCGATCCATGATATGAGTCTCCTGAAGAAAATAGCAGGAAAGTGGTGGAGCCTGATGATCCAGGTTGATGATTAGGCAACACTACTATGGAAAGACTTCGAGATCCTGTTTTGGGAAGAGTATTTCCTAGCAACCCTTCGAGAGGTGAAGATACCATAGCTACTGCATCTATTGTAGGGTATCATTACAGTAGCACAATACTCATTGAGGATCACCGACCTTTCATGGAACTACACATATTTGGTACGAGAACCATTATTTAGGTCTCGGACCTTCGACCAGGGACTCAGGTGAGAGATCAGGGTTTTGATTATCTCCCTCAGAAATCTGACGTACGAATGGGTGTTGGAACGCGCCCTCATAGTAGAGAGCTTCCTTGCTGAGCAGTCTCCAGCAGCGTGACCGACCACTAGTTGAAATACAACGGAGTCTTCTGCAACTTGAAGTAGATAGATGATGTAGAGGTCCAAGAGGACAAGTCCCACGGGTAGACGACCACATGACTCAGGATAGGTTGTGTAGGGCTCCCGGGGCAGAGTCACACATGCCAGGACCAGGAAGTGTTACTCATGTGGTCGGCATGGTCACATGTCTCATGATTGTCCGACCATCAATTCAAATGATCAGCAGACAGTTGAAGGACCTCTCAGAGGTAGAGGTTCGATAGAGGTGGTCTGCAGGGATGAGGCAGATGTGGAAGAGGATATAGAAATGCAACTAGTAGTGGAAGACATTACGAGGTGTTACCACAACCACCACCAAGAGGTTCACCGCGACCGATGAGAGCAGGTGGATAGGGGAGAGATCAGCTTCTTTCAGTTTAGGCATACGATCACGGTGCACCAGATATGATTCAAGGTACAATCTGTGTCTACTCTACCTTAGTTTATGTTCTCATAGACAAACTTTTCAGTCACTCTTTCATTTCCACTGCCCTCGTTCGGAGCTCGGAGACTCCGATTAAGTCGTTGGCTCGATCCTTAGGGCCAGAGACTCCTATGAGAGATTATTCGACGATTATGCATTGGTTCTGGTAGTGAAATCTTACTCTAAGAGGTGAGATCATTAGTTGGGATCTCCTAGTAGTGATGTCGAGGCCTTACGACGTCATATTGGGTATGGACTAGTTATCTACAGTCCATTCTTGGATTTACTATATTAGGCTCAATGTTTGGTGTGTCCGCACAGATGGGACAAGGTATACCTTCACCGGTGGGAAGGAAACCTTTATAGCACAATACAAACTTAATCAGAGGAGAGTCTAGCCAAACAATAATTAGTTGGACTACTTTACCCTTGGAAAAAAATGTGGAGTGTCTGACTTATCCGGTAGTGGTGGACCAGTACGTGGATGTTTTCCCTGACGATGTTCCATGACTACCTCCTCATAGAGAGGTGGACTTATACATGGAACTGTACCGCGTGATGGCTACAATATCTAATCCGGCATATCGTATGGATCCTGCTGAGCTTCGTGAGCGATGGGTACAGCTGGAGGACTTTCAGGGTAAGGGATTCATCCGGCCCAGTGTTTCTCCCTTGGCAGCCCCTATTCTGTTCACCTAGAAGGTGGATGGGTGCATGAGGATTTATGTAGACTACCGTCGCCTGAACCAGGTTACCATGAAGAACATGTACCCACAATCTAGGATTTACGACCACTTTGATCAGCTAAATGGAGCATGGTGGTTCTCGAAGATAGACCGCATATCAGGCTATAACCAACCCCGAGTTCAAGATAAGGATGTGCAGAAGACGAACATCCAGTTTCAGTATGGACATCATGAGTTATTGGTTATTCCTTTCAGCGTAACCAACCCTCTAGCAGTGTTCATGGGACTCATGAATAGGATCTTCCAGCCATACCTTGATCACTTTATCATAGTATTCATTGGCAACATTCTGATCTACTCGACTACTAAGGAGGAGCATGCTTAACATTTTCTTGTAGTAATGGACACACTCCGAGAGCACCAGCTTTATAGTACTCTTTTGAAATACTAGTTTTGGATTCGAGAGGTTCACTTATCAGGACATGTCATCTCAGAGGCTGGAGGTGGAGTAGATCAAGCGATGATTGAGGAAGTGCTTGTATAGGAGCCACCTAGGAGTGTGACGGAGTTACGAAGATTCTTTGGTTTGGATGAATACCACCAGAGGTTGTTTCTAGACTTATCTAGAGTTACAGCACCACTATCAGCCTTGACAAAGAAAGGTAAACCCTTCGTGTTGTCGGAGAGATGCTAGTAGTTATTTCAGGTGCTGAGGAAAAGGCTGACTAGTGCCCCCATCACGAGGATTATAGATGAAGGTGTATAGTACATAGTCTACTAAGACACATTAGGGACTAGACTCGGGTGTGTCCTGATGCAGGAGTGAGTAGTGATTTCTTATCATTCTTAGTAGCATATACAGCATGAGATGAACTATTTAACCCACGAACAGGAGTTAGCAGTAGTGGTTTTTACCTTGAAGATGTGGTGGGACTATCTGATGGGTGATCATTTTACCATGTACTCTGATCACACGAGTCTTAGGTATACATTCTCTCATAAGGAACTGAACATGAGATAGTGACGTTGGCATGATTTCCTTATGGACTATGACTTTGAGATAGTTTATACTCCTGGGTAGGGGAACATTGTTGCAGATGCACTCAGCAGGAGAACTGGAATACATATTCTAGGAGAGGCGACAGAATAGCTAGATGCTTTAAAGATATCCTTTGTGGATAGTGATATAGAAGACTTCCTGCAGTCTCTTATGGTCACTCCCCCACTCCATCAGCGAGTCAAGGAAGCACATCATGGTGTTGATGACTATGAGACATGACGTGCTCAGTTATCCAAAGGGCAAGCACCTAATATATTTTTTGAAAGTGGAAATCACGTCATGCACTTCAGATAATGTAATATGGTGCCAGTGTCACTTCAAGAGGAGGTGTTGGGAGATTTCCACACATCCCCTCTACCGGTACATCCAGGAGTGGTGATGATGTACTAGTACCATCGACGACAACACTGGTGGATGGGTATGAAGAAGGTGGTAGCATAGTTTTTCTCACGGTGCCTCACTTGTCTGCCAGTGAATGCAGTGCACAAGGTACCAACCGGATTGGATCAACCCTTGGAGTCCAATTGAAGAAGTGGGATTGGATATCCACGTACTTCATTACGGGTCTTCCATGTAAATCTAGGGGTCATGACTCGATTTGGGTGATTTTTTACCGGCTCACCAAGTCAGCCCACTTCCTACAGATTAGAGATCAGGGTTATGTATAGATCTTGGGACACCTCTATGTGCAAGTGATTTTGTGTTTACATGGAGTACCTTCATCAATTTTCTCAGACTGTGACGCACGGTTTACTTCCTAGCTATGTAAGGGGTTGAAGGAGGCTTTCGGGACACAACTTCACTTGAGCAACACCTTCCATCCTCAGACAGATGGTCAGACATAGTGGACCATTCAGACCCTTGAGGACATGCTACATGCATGTCTCCTCAATATCGATCATAGCTAGGAGGACCACGTACCTTTGGTGGAGTTTTCCTACAACACCATCTCTCACTCGACCATAGGGGTGGCACCATTCGAGGCATTGTATGTGAGACCTTGCAGATCAACTTTTTGCTGGACAGATCCTAGTAAGTCTACACTAAAGGGACCAATGATGGTATGGGATACAATGGAGTAGGTACAGATCTTCCAGGAGCAGATGAAAACTGCACATAGCTGGCAGAAGTCATATGCTAACAGGAGACAAAGACCTCTGGAGTTGTAGGATGGCGACCACGTCTTTCTACAAGTCTCACGTCGACGATGTCTACAGAGATTTGGCTGAGGTGTCAAGTTATCTATGAGATTCATTGGACCTTTCTAGGTCCTCAGCAGAATAGGAGAGATTTCTTACCGCTTATCTCTTCTTCCTCAGTTGCATCGGGTGCATGTTGTCCTCCACGTATCTCAACTGAGGATATAAGTGCACGACTCTTCCCATGTGATCGACCATGGAGAGATAGATGTCAAAGATGTGGAAACTTTTATGGAGGTTCCAGTGGAGATTGAGGATCGACAGAAGCAGGTCCTACGTGGACAGTTGATACCTCTGGTGCACATACATTGGTGTCATGTGAACCTTCAAGAGAGCACAAGGGATTGGGAGGATCAGATGCATGTTTCATACCCCCATTTGTTCCCATAGTTTGAGTTGTAGCTTACAGGGACGTAAAGTCCTGAGGTGGGGAGCATGTAAAGACCTAGAAAATCAATGGAATTTTTTTCTTAAATACATGGGATTTTTCCAAGTCTGCAAAAATTTACATCGCTTGATTCTGTGGCACGGTGTGCCCAGAATCAATTTCTGAAATTCTATTCGGGTATGTTTAGTAAACGTACGAGCATGATTTTATAATATTTGAAGATGTGATCAGAACTAAAATCGGATGGCACAATTCAACTCACAGTGGTAGTATTCACTTAAGAATAATTTCATCTCGACGGAATGTGGTCGAGAATGAATGTTAGTTAATGGGTTTTATAAAAAAATTAATAAAATAAAGTTAGCCACCACATTAATTTAATTTGAGCCACCATTTGGTGTTTTGTGGTTAAAAAACTCCCCATGGTGGTTGGAGGTGGGGGCCACCAAACCTTAACCTCCCATTAAAGGTTATGGTGGTGGGGGCCACCCGATCATAACCTCCCTTGGGAGGATAATTTTGGTGGGTACCACCCGGGCTTGTAACCCATTTGAACCCCCTATTTAAGGTGGAGAATCTATTCAAATCCACTTATTTATTATGCCAAATCTACCTCTTTAATTGTTGAGCCAACAAATTTAATTAAAGGTTCTAACCTCATGGATTAATTAGGAGGATCCTTCTCATTTATTTTTCCATTTTGAAAACGATGTGCCAACAAAATAATAGATGATCTATTATTTCATTTGGTGGGCATATTTCATTTGGTAGAGCTTGGGAGAAGAGAGAACTCTCTCTGAAGAAGACTCCTCTTCAACAAAGAACACTTTTCTGAAAAAGAACGCTCTCCTGATGAAGAACACCAACGCGAGACGCCATCAACTATGAAGAACGACCCCCTCCAACCTTCTTCCTCAGACTCCTTCGACATGGGATGTGTTCGTCTATCATGGCTCGACGACCATCATTCCACAACGTCAACGAACAGCAATCGGTGAATAAAAGGTAGGGGTATGGGTCGTGACATGAAGTTTTGTAAATTTTATTTTTATTCATGAAAAATATACCATGGTAAAAAAAAGTATTTACCACATTATATGTAATCAGAATTAAAAAAGTTAATATTAAATGATAATGTCTTATAATACAAACAATATATATCATTTAACTGTTGTTTTATGTATTTTAATAAACAAACTAGCATCTAAAATATTAATTTTCAAATAATATAATGTAATTTAATTCCTTATTAATGAGGTTGACATTACATAAAATATAATAATAATTTTAACCACTTTAACCCAGTTCTCCTCATGTAATAATACACCCCCCACCAACCCATTTGAACCCAAAATCCGTATCATTCCAAAATCTAAAAAAACATCTCCTCCTCACTATACCCACATATATGACAACATGGAATAAAACAAATACCAAATTCGTGGTCCTCAATGGGTCATTTCGGGAGGATATATTCAAAAGAAAGTTTTCTCAAAACAACTCTCTTTTTTTATTTCCTTCCAATAAATTATCCTAATATCTATCATCAATCAAGGAATGATAATTACTAAATCATGTAAATAAAATAGTTTTTTATAATGGAAAATTGTATATTTACCCTATTTTATTACCTCAACTTTTTTAATGATATGAAAATATTGTCCATGTTGTGTTGGTTAATCACATACATCCATAATGGTTTTGGACTTTTTTCATTACCACCTTCAAGGCTGGTCCTTAAAATGTTATTCATGATAAATAATATTTTAATAGGTATATTATAACCAATTACATATTCCAGTACATATATATACATCTAATTGTTAATAAAACATAACTACTCTGTGGTGTTCGTAAAAACTGTAGAAAACTAATAAACATTTATAATTATAATTTTTACGACATGAAACATTATCCTCCATGAATGAAAAATTAAATATGATACCATTCAAAATTATTTAATTGAGTTAACAATTTTTCATCCATTCTATTCAGTTGTATTATAATTTTATAATAACATATATATGTTTCCACAAATGGAAAGATCATGAAATCGTGGAACAAATGCACCAGAAACAATGAAAATAATGAAATATTATTAATTAATACTTCATTATAATGTATAAAAGTGTCATATAATGTATTATAAATTTTAATATTATAATTTAAAGATTTATAATTTTATTTTAACAATTATATATACAATTTTTAACACTACAGTAAATGGAAGTTTGTGGCAAGGGTTTTAACATCTAACATTTACATAAAATATATATATTATTTATTCAACAATTTTTTTTATTTCTGTGGATTATATACTAGAGTTTGATATATATTTGTTAATTTAATTAATTATATTACTTCTATTAATTTCAAATTTGATGACTATAGGTTTTATGGGGCATAGTATTCGACTGATTACATGTGGAAAGTGATTTCTTACCAGAATTTTCATTCATTGGGATAGAATTATATTTAATTGATTATGTATTTCATAGGATTTGTTTGAAATGAATTAATAATATCTTGAGTTTTATTTCAACATTATTATATCTATTATTAGTTAATACACTTAATTGGTAAAATTATATGAGACATTGTTTTGATAACTATTCATTAAGCCTTATTTTGATGTAATACACCACCTTAGTTTAGGAGTTTTATATTTAGCCCCTTGGATATATCATATAACATATATCATTGTATAAAAGTTATTAATAAGTTTTATTGTGTTATGGGACTATTTTTAAAAAAAATTAAATTGATTATTGTATATATGAAGAATGATTTGGGGATGCAATAATGGGTTGGACCCGATATTATATATCTCCTCAATGCGTCGATAGGTCTCAGGAGACAATAAAGATGGCAAAAAAACTTTTTTATGTTTCCAAGAATAATCATATTTATTTCACACCATAGATTTAATCATTTTTAGAATAGTTCTAGATAGTATGTTGGATCATTTTCTAGATTCAGGGAGTCAAATAAATAAGCATTCCCCCCATTCTGTAATTAGTTATTAATATCCTGTATATTATCACTATGTAAAATCAAATGAATTTATATCAATAACAATTAATTGATTAAACACAATGTGTTAATAGTTTTATAAGTTTCAATAATAATAATTCTCATTGATTCATTATTTATTTTTAAGTAATTAACTCTTATTGATCATTTAATCTCACGGTTGTTTTGGTTCATTTTCCCATGTTATAATGAAGTGATCATTGAATAAGTTTTCAGGGATTTAGTATATTTGATTATTATATATATTATGTTTTATTGTATCTCCCCAATCTAAAATTTGATGCATGAATGTAATATAGTTTTCCAATACAAAAATACTATACAGACTATTGGGATTTATTTACTTCTAATCCTGACAATATAATAAATTAATTCAATGAATGCAGGCTACTGTGGTCGAGTAATTAAAATATTAATGTGGATTGTAAGTTCACATGGGATAAGAATATGGGATTATATTTCCATTTCTAGTATTCCATTTAAAAAATGTTTTATAATTTGTTATTCTTGGGAGTAGTGGTTCTCCCATAGTATATGTGATATGTGTTGGTTTGTGTTTTCTAGTGTTATTCGAATAACGGTTCTTGTACTGAGAATTGATTTAGACATATAATAATAAAATCCATGTACAAATATAGAGTTAGGCGAAACCCCTAGGTGGTATGTGATATGGTTAATGGATGATAGAAACTTTCACCAAGTCTATTATTATATAATTTTCTACGTGGAGATAAATTCCCCACAGTTGTATTGTTCTGAAATAGTTTTGTGTTTTTGTAAGTTTCACTCTGGTGTTTGATTTTTTTAAGGTATTATCATAGATTATTTTACCTCAGATGTATTTTATGTATATAGTTCCGAGGTAAAGAGAGCTTCCCACAGTTTCATGTAAATGTTTTGATTTTTGGTTTAGATTTCCCCCTTATATAAAGATCTAACTTATTGAGTGACATTTGAAGCAACTTGAAGATATTTCAATAATAAAATACAGGATCTGGAAAAATTCATGGTCACCATAGGTGGAGTTATTGATTATATTTTATGGTAGAAAATGGCCTTTTATTGTTCTTAAATTAATAGTGTCACTATGGAACATGCCATGGTATGTATTTTAGATTCATTTTTTCTCTATAAAACCCAAGGTTCTATGGGGGTTTTTTAATTTCAAATTAGAATTTAATTATTTATTATAGTACTTCCAAATATAGATAATTATTATTTTTGATATACTAGAGACAACATCAGTGGGGGACTATTGACATTTTTTCACCCCCAACATGGGTGGCCACAAAACATGGATCTTGATGTCGACTAAATGACCACATGTTAAGGTTGGTTAGAGGGAATGTTTTCGTATCCAACATAATGAATATTAAATTTAATCTAGATAAGTGATATGTGATATTTTTGGGGATGAATGAATAATACCATATTTTTTTATTTGATTTTTAATTGTATACATGTGATCAACCATTGGGTAATTTGTTAGATATATTATTTAATGATATCCATTAATTATTTTATGCAGTCATTCTGTTGGTTATTATATGTATCAAATATTATATTTTAATTTTTTTTTGTTTATTTTATTTTTTATTTAATGGGATATGAGTGTATAGTTAGACAAAATCAAAACCATGCCCCCTTAATATTTTAAATAAACCTCGTTTTTAATTTAAGTTTTATTGCAGTCTTATGGTGTACCCATACTGAGAAACTATTCATTTGTCTCATAGATTATGACCATCTAGTGTTGAAAAAATAAAACTATAGTTACATATTTTTTCCATGATTCATGGGTTATGTTATTCATGTTCTAGTTATGCCTCATATCCTCCAATAGAACATATATATATAAAATAAAATATACTTTTTTAGTTAGATGTACATGTTAACTTAGAATTGGTGATGTTTTTCTAGGTTTTCATTATAGTCGATGAGGGTTTTATTTTAGTATGTTATCGGTAAATAATATTGTTATTTGTTTTCATTAATCAAATCCCATAATATAAATATAAATATATATATATATATATATATATATGAATAATTCCTGGAAAATATGATTCACAAGAACTTTATATGATACCATCTGATTTATTTCACTACTGACAATGTGTTCAATATTTTAAATAGCTAATATAATCCAATATATAGTTTTTCATATATATCATGATGGTGTCATTATACATTAAATAATTTAATATTTTGTTTTTTTGATAGGTCATGTATTTTTCATCATTCAACTTCCAATTATGAATATTATAAAGTCCCAACACATAATTGATATACAATGACCCATTAGTGTTTTCCCTTGAAACCTATTCATGTAATTTTTCATAAAAATGCTATATGATTACAATTATAGTTAGTAATAGTTTTTTATGATGTCATTGTATTTATATAGATGTGAGTTGACCCTTTTGGCCTTGTTTTTATGCAGATTCTAGGTACTGGTGAATATATCTAGAGGGGAATTGGATTTTCATGTGATGTGTGATGTTTGTACATGAGGACCCTAGAGAAGTCGTTTTGAAAAATAAGAAATATTTGGATGATTTATATGAGACTATAGGATATTCCCCATGGTATGTAAACGATGTGATATATTATTTATATATTAGTGGTAAGATACGTGTTCCATGATATGTGGCTTATGATACTAGTTACTCGAGTTTTGTGATGAAGGTTCAAAAAATATTATTACTACTAGAGAAAAAAATTATATATATATGAGTCTATTTAATGTAATAATTGTAACATTTCATGGAGTTATATGATTTTAATATTATGGAATTATTTGTTATCTGATTATTATTATTAGAGTGTAGGATCATTGGACTACCTAAACATATAAATATATATATTGGTTCTTGTTGATATGGGGGTTGTGTTCCAAAATGTTCAAATAATTATTGGGTTGTGTAACGGATGATTCATTAAATTTTGAGATGATTAAAATATTATGTTTACCTCATGGGGGTACTTCATATTATGGAGATTAAAGGACTGTTGAAAATAAAGATATGTGGTTCTCATATATATATGGGTTTCATGTGTGAGGCATGTTTGATTGATGGTATTCGATCATGTTTTTATGATTTGTGTTGAATGGCCCATGGGTGGATTATTAGTGTTCTATTCATGGTTTTTATAGGATTATGATACCATTGAGTTTGAATTATTCAATTATTTATAACAAGATATAACATCAATGAGGGTTCCTAGTGGATCACTCAAACTAGGTGGATGATATTGAGGGACATCCTTAGCTTTTCAAAAATTCCATGATCAGTAAGGTATGGTTTGGCCTGGGTATGCATAATTATAATTTGATTTTTGGATTGGTGAATGGTTTCTTTTGTTGACAATATATGTGATAAATGTGATTTTTGGGGGGATGATAAACCATAGTTTTATATAAAAGTGATTTTGATTACTTTTTAATAGATATGGATATAATTGGAAGATCATGGCACTATGGAATGGTTGAACTGATCTTTTTCCTCCACATGAGTTTTCTAGGAGGTGTGATCATTGCTGATGATGATCTCTATATGTTTGATATTGTAATTTGATTATTATTTCATTATATAGTTGAAATAATGAATGGGATATTATTATGAGAAAAAAATATTTATTACACTTTGTGACCATTGTAATTTATAAAATATATTGGATGATGTGGATAATTTTCCTATCAATTTAATAATTGGATGTGATTAGTTTTTTATGCACCTCAGGAATGATGGAGGTGTAAATGTTTGGCTAATACATGTGGTATGGATAGAGTTTGTGATGGCTATATTGGAAAAGTGGTTTAGTTGAGTGGTGATGAGGACACTCAGATGATGGGGATGATTGGAATTGTAATAGAGGTATGACATGGGGGTTTGAATTTACATTTTTTATACATGATTTAATAGTATACTAATTTATTGTTTAAAATAATAAATCTCAAAAAAATTCCCAAATATCAAGAACCTAAATGATTCTAATATTGGAAATCAGCAATATGACTATCTTATGTCACAATACATATGATATTTTCCCTATAATAATTCAATATATCTCTTATCTTAAATATATCAGCTAATATAATCATTTTAATAACCTGTGGAGAAGTGATTTAAGAATGTGGTGAACTCAAATTCTCAACCAGGGTAAAACATAACATAAGATGGAGGAAAATGAAAGGAAGTCCAAAATATCTACATAAATGATAAAAATTACATTGAAGATACTCATGTAAAATTATTTAAAAAATATCATTAATGTGATATTATGTAATACTATAATATATAAACTAACTCAAAGAAGATAAAAATATACATATATCATGTGAGTATTATATAAATGTTTGAAATACAATAAAAATAAGAAATTATATTGGAAACATGTAATTTCATGGAAATGAAAATAATCTATTAAAAATAAATGACATGTTCAAAAATATTTTAATTTGGAATAAATTGATAATAATATTTTATGTTTGGTATAACCATATCTATAAAAATACTTATATGGGAAACATCATTACCCTAAAAAAATTTCAATAATATAACTTCATCCACACTAGAATATTTTATCTATTGTAATGACACTAACCTCATTACATCATATTAATAACATCACATTATTACATTGGAATGGAAACAATAATTAAATAAAAAATGTTAGATTCATTTATATATTTTGTTAGCCTTATTATACACATGAACCATACATTAAAATTTAGAACAAAAAATACAACATAGAGAATCAGTTGATTATATATTTATTTTCCTAGAATAACATTTTATATCAATCATAATAATCATCATAGAATCCATATAAGAATATATCTTAATAACGGGATGGTCACATATTCTCAATAGTTTTTACCGTATAGTAAAATCTATTATGAAAAAAATAATCTTATCCAATAAAGAAATGTTTATAACTAAAAACAAACCATTTAAACACAATATTGATAATAATATAGACTAAATTATTAAAAACCAAATAATCTCAAGTAAATGAAAATATATATATTAAAAATTATTAGACTCATTTGAAATATCCATAATTAATCACATAATGAGAGAATTCATAGTTTTAGACATCAAAACATTATTGTCTTGTTTTCAGTGAAAAAACCATACATAAATAGGTATGGCCTTGAAAAATACAATGATTTTCATGTCTCATGAGACCTTCCGATGAATCTGTGAGATGTAGTGAGACCCAACCATAACATAATAAGTCTAATATATTCATCATATAAAATGGTAGAAACATAAAAATAGAAACATTCATAAAGAAATACTAGCTTAAGAAATATAAATACATTGAAAATAAATATAGACTTTTATCAAAATAGAATATCCATAGACAAGATTATCTTAAACCTATCAATAATATAAGGAGTATTATATAATATGATAAACAATCAATTAATTATCTAACATATCAATATATGTTTATATATATTATAGTAGTCTTGAAAAATCAATTCAATTTCGTTGAGTGAAATATCAATTTTTTTACATTGAAATAATTTAAAACAAAAGAAAAAATATTTTAAAAGAATATATTTTAGTTGAATATATCCTCATAATATTATACAAAATGAATGAAAACATTAATCCTTTAGTAGTATCGAAAAAATATTCTCCTTATGTATAAGATAAAAAATACATTCTTTTCATATTTTTTGTCTAAAAATTCATAACCTACCTTGTTTGGGAAATGGATAAAAGATTCATTCCAAAAAATAATAATTCTTATGTATGTAAATAAACTAAAAATTCACACTAAAATATTAATAAATAATTATGAATTTTCTGAAAACATTTATATAGAAGAAATATGTTCTCTAATGGAAACATAAACATAAAAAATCTCATGTAAAATTAGATTATGTAATAACCTTTAAGATATGATTTACTGTATTTAGATATGATTTAACCACTTGTATAATGGTTTAAATATTGTTAAAATATTATAACATAGCCTTACTAGAATTTATGAAATCATTTAGGAACATCTTAAATTTTTAGTTAATAATATTTTTTACGACCCTCTTTTTAAGTGATAAGTCCTTCAGTTTCTGATGCTTGTTTTGTCATGTGAGTAATATTTCTTATGATTAAGAAATATTTATTTCATCTCCATAATTTTATTATATTAATATATCTTATATTTACTCATTATATATATTTTTATAATCATTCTTTAATGTTTAAAATATAAAATGAATCACATCTAAATGTCGAGATGGTTGGTCATAGGCATGCACCAGAGACATTATCATTCCATTAATTGTGAATGGGTAAAGAACATGATATTATATTAATTATAAGAAATAAATATTATTTCATATTTATTATTTATATCCATTATATCCATCAATGAACAACTCTAATAATATCTTGATGGAACGAAATTACCCCACAAAGTGGAGATAGTAATCCATAAGGACACATGTTCGATGATCTCATTCTTTAGTGGAAGGATAAAAGATTGTTATGGTTATCACATAATATTAAAAACATCACCAAATATTGATTATTCTAAAGTTATTAATTATTATGTAAATAACTCTTGAAGAGTATGTAAAGGAAAAAATGATTTTGAATGAGTTAGTAAGATAATTACATATTCTCCAATGGACTTCAAATAGATATCTTCTTAAGGAAGATAGTGTAGAATGTTTTGGTAGACCCGTAACATATAACATGTATAATAATCGTATGATGATAAATGGGCTGGTTTTGGTCAATTTATTGGGCTCAATGTGGTGTTACAAAGTGATATAATTGTTACCATATAATAATTGAAGTGAGGGTCACTTTAAGAAACTCCAAAAATTCTAAATTAATATATATAAATTTCTAATTGAAAATTCCTTCAAGGTGAGTTACCTCAAATATAATATGAATTTGGGTCTAGAAAATAAAAAAATAGACTATTCTATGTCATATTATGACTCGAATATTTTTCTAGTAACCACTAATTAAACATTTTAAATACTACCATGAAAACATTTATGTTTACATTTTGAAGGATAATTTTGTTACTAAATATTTTTATGCAGAGCTCAATTTATTCATAAAGGTAATTTTAAACATTATCACAATAATTTGGAATAATTTTAGTTTTTATTTTAATTTAAATAATTTAATAAAATATTATTTATTTCAATATAACATCAACTATAAATTTGGAACTATTCATTATAAGGATTTATCATTGTTGATTTTACCTTAGATGTATTTTATGTATAATTTTCATCGATAAGGTGACATTACCCTAGTTTCATGTTACAGATATTCATTTTGGTTTTGATTTGTCCCCCTTTTATTTTGATCTATATTGTTAAGTGACATTGGAAACTAGTTTAAGCTGTTTTAACATTCACATACAGGATTTTTAAAAAGTCATGGTCACCATAGGTCGAGTTCTATATAATATTATAAAAAATTATATGGCCCATTGGTGTTTTTACTTTTATAGTGACAATATATAACATTACTATGTATGTATTGTAGATTCATGGTTCCTCTATAGATCCAAAGGTTCTATGGGGGTGTATTAATTTTCAAATTATCATTTTTTTTGTTCCCATACTTCCACATGTATATAATTATTATTTTTTATATAGTAGAGACACCAAAGTTGGGGTCCTATTGACATGTTGTCACACCCAACTTGGGTAACTACTATACATGGGTCTCGATGCTGACTAAATGACCACATGTTGACATTGGTTAGAAGGTATTTCTTCATGATAAACATAAAGAATATTAAACATGATATAGATAAGTTAATGTGATGTTGATGGGAATGAATGTTTTCCCCAATATTATTTTATTTGATTTTTATTTTTCTACATGTGATCACCCAATGGGTGGTTGGTATGATATATAGTATTATGAAAATAATTAATTTGTAATACCATGGTCTTGATTATTATTCTATGTAGCCTAATGTATATTTTAAATGATTTGTGGATATTGTTTATGTTATTTACTAGGATATGAGTTTATAGTCACACCAAATCAAAACCATGTCCCCTTAATATTATAATTAAACATTATGTTTATTTGATGTTTGACTATAGTCTTATCACATACACCTATTGAGAAACTACTGAGTTGTCACATTTTGTATGACAAGTTTGGGATTACCAAATTGAACTATAGTTATATTTTTTTTCAAACTGAATTTGGTGTGGTAATCTGGTAATCATGGGATAGTAATTCCTTTGATCGTCTAATAGAACATATACATTAAAATTATATTATTCTATTTTAACTAGATGTACATGTTACATTGGCCTTGGTGACGTTATTCTATGTTTTAATTATTAGAGTGGAGGATGTTATTTTAGTATGTTGTGTGTACATAATAAATTTATTTGAAATCATAGTACTTATTCCACAGTGGGAATATTGATATATATATATATATATATGAATAATTCATGAAATATATGATTCACATGAAATTTATGTTATATCATCAGATTTATTTTAGTACTGATAATGTGTTCATATTTTAAATAGACAACATCATCCAATATATAATTTTCATATATAACATAATTGTGACATTATACACTTAAAAAATACCATATTTTCTATTTATGATTGGTACTTTCTGTTTCATCATTGGTCTTCCACTTATAAATAGTATAAAGTCCCAACACAGACAGAATATATAAAGACCCCTTGGAGTTCTCCCTTGAAACATATTTGTTTAAATATTTGTAATTTTACTATATGATAATGGATGTAATTCATAATAGTTTTTATTTGATGAGGTTGTCATATACATAGGGATGTGGTTTAAATTGCTTGGACTAGTTTTTATTTATATTCTTGCTGAAGAATATTGTCTTTTGAGGGTTATTGAATTTATCATTTGATGTGTGATGTTTGTACTTGAGGACACTAGAGAAGGTGTTTTTTCTATTAAAATATATTTGGATGATATTTTTGTAGTATTAAATTTTTCCTATGATATATAAACTATGTGAGATATTATTTATGGATTAGGGGTACGAAAATAGTTCCTTGATATGTGGCCTATGATACTAGTTACTCGAGTGATCTGATGAATGTTCGAATAATATTATTACTACTGTAGATAAAATTCATTATATATGATCTATCTAATGTAAGAATTATAACATTAAATTGTCATATATTATATTAATTTGATGGATTAATTATTTTATGATATAATTATTAGAGGGTATGATCATTGGACAACCTTAACATGTATATTTTTTTGGGTTTCTCATTGATATTGGGGTTGTGATCCAAGAAGTTTGCATCATAAATGGGTTCTGTGTGGGGTGATTTCTTAAATTTTTAGATGATTAATAATTTTTAAGTTGAACTCATTATTTTACATTATATGGGGGAGATTAAATAAATATTGAAAATGATGATATGGGGTTATCATATATATATGAGTTACATGTGTGAGGCATGTGTGTTTGATGGTATTGAATCATGTGGATAAGATTTATTGTGTATGGCCCATGCGTTAGTTACTTGTGTTCTATTTTTCATAGTTATAGGATTTATCACCAATTTATTTTTAATGAGACAATCCACGATAATATGATATAACTACAATGAGGGTACATATTGGATCACTCAAACTAGGTGGTAGATATTGAGTTCCATTATTGGGTTTTCGTAAATTCCATAATTTGTGAGGTAGAGTTTTTCCAAGGTATGCATTGTTACAATTTTTTTTGATTATTGAATTGTTTTTAAATTGACGGTAGATGGGATAAATGTGATATTTGTGGGAATGATTTCCATTTGTATCATATAGATGGTATTTTAATTACTTTTTAATTGATATAGATATAATGGGAAGATCATGGAACTAGGGAGTGGTTGATCTGATCTTCTTCTTTAACATGAATTTTCTAGGAAGGGTGATCGTGGCTCATTATGATCTCCACGTTTTTATATATTGGAATATGTTGATCATTTAAATAATGAATTTGTTTTAATAATGGCATATAATTAGGAGAAAAACTAAAATTTCTACACCATATTGCCATTATAATTTATAAAAATTATTGGTTGATGATGATGATTTTCCTATTGAATTAGTAATTTTATGTGATTTTTTTTGGCACTGCTTAGGATTGATAGAGGTGTCTATGTTTGGTCATTACATGTGGTATGTATGGTGTATGTGAAGGCTATACTAGACAGGTGGTTTAGTTGAGTGATTATGAGGACTATTCAATGGTGGGGTGAATTAGTTTGGTAATAGAGCTATAATGTGGGTGTTTGAAATTACCTATGATAAACATTACCTAAATAATACTGTAATTTATTCTTTTAAATAATAAATCACATAAAAATAACAGTATAAAAGATAAAATTGATTCGAATATTGAAAAAAATCTACAGGATTATCCTATCTGACAATACATATGACCATTTCTATATAATAATTCACTCTATCACCTATTATATATATCTCACCTGATATAATAATATTAATAACCATCAGATAAGAAATTTGAGAATTGGGTGAACTTGGATGCTCATCCAGGGTAAAACATAACAGAAGGGGATGAAAATTGAATGGAAGGACTAAATATCTACAATAATGATAAAAATTCGTTATAAGATACTCTTATAACATAAGAGAAAAAAATATCTTTTATTTCTTATTATAGAATCATAAAATGAATTAACTAGATCAAAACACATATCAATATATATATAACATATGATAAATATATTATTGTATAAAATTAATAAAAAATAAGAAATTATATAAGAAACCTATATTTTAATGGAAATGAATTGAATCTATAAAAAATAAATTACATGATTATAAAATTTTAAATTTTTAATAAATTGACAATAATTTTATATTGGTGGTATAACCATATGGATAAAAATACTTATTTGGTAAACATAATAATCCATAAACCAATGATAATAATATAATTTCAATCACACAAGAAACATTTTATCTAATTTAAATACCCTAACCTCAGTACATCATAGTCTGTATGTCAATTTATTACATTGGAATAAAATCATTAATTAAATAAAAATGGTTAAATTAATTTAGAAATTTTTGAAGCCTTATTACATACATGAACCATACAATATAACTTAAAACAAAAAATTCAACATAGAGAATTTGTTTATTATACAATTAATCTCCAAGAATAACCAGGATTATTAATCATAATATTCTTCACAGAATCTATATAAAAATATATCTTAATAAATGGATGATCTCAATTTCTCAATATGGGTTAGGGTATAGTGGAATATATTATTAATAAATAAAAATAATCATTTAGGCATGTTTTATAACTATGAAAAAATAATTTTAAAAAATTTAGAGAATAATATGTACTAAATTAAAGAAAATATAATAATCTCAAATAAATAATAACATATATATATTATACTAAAATTATATGCACCTGAAATACCAATAACTAATATCATAATTTGGGTATTCATAGTTTCAAACATCATAAATAATATCGTTTAGGCTTCGGTGAAGACACTATACATAAGTAGATAAGGCCTCAAATAATACCAAGAATTTCATGTCTCATGAGACCAACCGATGAATTTGTGGGATGTAGTGCGACACAAACCTGAATTAACAACTCCAATGCATTCATCATATGAAATTGGTGGAAAATAAAAAACATAAAAATCCATTCTAAAATACTATATTATTAAATTAAATACATTTAAAATAAAATATTAATTGTTTCAAAATATCACATCTATAGTCATGATGATCATAAACCTATCAATAATATATTTAATAGTATATAAACGGATAATCAAATAAATTAATCACAAAATAAAACAAAATATTTGTATATATATTTATGTCGCCTAAAAAAACATTAAAATTTTCATGATTGAAATATCCCTTTTTACATTAAATTAATTCAATTAAAAAGCCACAAAATTGTAAAATAATATATTTTCTCTAAATATATCCGTATAATATTATAATGAACTAATAAAAACTTTTATAATTAAGGAGTATGAAAAAATATTCACTTTATGTATAAGTATAAAATACATTTTTTCATATTTCTGTCTAAAAATTCATAATGTTCCTTGTTTGGGAAATGAATAAAAGATTCAGTGAAAAAAATATTAAAAAATTTATACATATGTAAATAAAGTAACAATTACTAGAAAAGTAATAAAAATAAATATGATTTTTTTGAAAACTGGTATACGGGAGAAAAAATTTCCCCAGTGAAAATATAATCTTAAATAATATCATAATAAAAATATATAATGAAAAACCCATTAACATACAATTTATATTATATGAATGTGATTTAACCTCCTATATAATGGTTTACAAATTGTTAAAAATTTATAACCTAGCCATATAGATATATATGAAGTCATTTTTGATCATATTTTATTTCTTATTAATAGTATTTGGTTATTACCCTCGTTTCAGGTGTTAATTCCTTCATTTTCATCGGCATGTTGTGTTATGTAAGTAACATTTCTTATGCATAAGATATATTTATTTCATCTCCATAATTTATTTAACTTCATATATATTATATTTAATCATTATATATATATTTTTTAATCATTCTTGAATGGTTAACATATAAAATTTACAACATCGCATTCTCTATATGGTAGGTCATAGGTAATCACATGAGATTTTATCATTCCATTAATGGTGAATGGGTGTGGAAACTTTTGTTATATTAATAATAAAAAATAAATATGATTTCATATTTATTATTTATATACAATATATCCAATAATACACCACTCAAAATACACTGGTTATGGAAATACATTACCTCCACATAGTGGAGATAGTTATCCATGAGGACACATGTACGGTGATATCATTTTTCAAAGTAAGGATAAAATGTGGGATATGGTTATCAAATAATAATAATATCACCACCAAAAAAATATTATTCTACAATTATTAATTTTTTTGTAAACAAATCAGGATGATGATGTAGAATAAGGAATGATCTTGAATGAGTTAGGAAAACAATTACATCATCTTTGTGGGACATCAAATAAATATCTTCTTATGGAATATGGAGTATTACTTTTTGGAATACAAGGACCACTATAACATGTATAATGATATTAGGAGGATATATTTGTTGGTTTTGGAAAATTTATAGTGCTCATGGAGGTGTTCTGAAGAGTGATAATGGGGAACCCTTTTATAATTAATGTGAGGGTCACATATGGAAACTCCCAAAATTATAAATTAATATAAATTTATTTCTAACTGATAATGCCTCCAAGGTTATATACCTCAAATATAATATTATTTTAGGTTGATATAATCCAAAAATATAATTTTTCAAATTAGTTTTGTCATATTATAACCCGTTAATTTTGTTAATAACACTTAATTAACCTTTTGAACTCATATGGTGACAATATTTATGTTTACTTGTTATCAGTTAATATAGTTTCTATAAAAAATTTACAAACATAAAATTATACATGGATGTCATTTTAAAATATATCCCAATAATTTGGCCTAATTTTATATTATTAATATTATAAATTATTTTAATAGAATATTATTTATTTCAATATAACATTTTTGATAAATTTGGTACTATTTATTATATTGACATTTACAAAAATCAATAATACATGATATCATCAAAGAAATAGTTATAATACACAAATAAAATTCCTAATGTATTTATAAAATTTATCAATGAAACTTTATAGGTAATATTGTATTGACTTTTATATGTATATATAAATTGCATTCATATTTCATTAATTAAATAATTATTTTATCATCGATGTGTTTGCCATTATGTTAATTATTTAAATTTTAACTTTTAACATTATTTTATTATAATGATTATGAAAAATTTATATTTCAAATAAATATATATTGTCAAATATATATTCTAAATAAATAAATATTAAAAAAATATACTTTTCGAAATCATGAGTATGACACATTTGGTTTTTCTGTGATTGAAATACTATAAAATATATAAATTCATCTATGTGGAGCAATGAGGACATAAAATATACCCAATTATGATTTTTGATAGAAATCACTCATCAAATAAAATTAGGACATGTGCTAGGGTAATTTTATAATATTAAAAATTTTAATTTTTAACTCTTAATTACCCAATATTCCTTTAGCTGTGATGAAGAAAATACTAAAGTAAAAAATTTTAATTCAAAAAAATAAAAGGATCCAATTTTCATATTTTTGTCCAAAATATACCAGAATCCATGAATAGTATCAAAAAAACAAAATTATTATCAAACTCATAATAAATACGTGAATAAAAATGAAATATATCATTATATGATATCGAAATAAATTAAGCAAAAAATCAACTATAGGATATTGACATATATAGAAATATTATAATAAAATCATTAAAAAATTGGGATAAATAAGATTATTTTTTCTTTGAAATAATTTATTTTAAAGTCCGTATAATCAGAAAAAAATTATATACTTTGAAAATAGAAGCACAATAATTTAAATGAAAATTAACAAAAATTTGATTTAATGATTGTTGAAAAAATTCTCAAATTATGTGCATGTCAAAAAAACATTCCATCAATATTTTTTTTTGAAAAATTAATATTTTACGTCATTTATTTATCATCATAAAGGAAATGTACCTGATCCACGAACAATGATAAAGTACCACATTTAGAATACAATAAAATTTTTACATCAAAAACATATAATTGAATAAAAAAATGGTGATAAGACATTAAAAATTTATAGGATAATAGTAAAAATACATTTTATTTTTTTAGAAAACAAGGATGTGGTTGAAAAATGTCACTATTTTAGAGTTAAACATATAAGATCCTTAAAAAATGAGATTGTGAAATAACACTTATCTATTACTTTACATTAGTTGAATTTGATTAATCCTCATGTATAATATTCTAATGTATGTTATGATATTATATTATAAACATACATATGGGTATTATATCACATATGGTCTTCCTATATCATTTTGGTATTTTTTTCATTACATAGGTTTCGGGTGTTAAATACTTTTTTCCCTACTCATGTTTTTTCATGTATGTCCTATTTATGATGCATAAGATATATTTATTTCATATAAAGAATTATTATATTTTTATAGAATCAATATTTACTCATTATATTAATTTTTATAATCATTCAGGGATAGATAACATGGATAATGATTCGTATCGATTCATAGAGATTATAGGTCATACATCTGCATGTGTGATGATATCATTACTTTAATAGTAAATGAATAAAAATCTAGATATTAAATTAATTAAAATTAACATATATAATTTTATATTTACTATTAATATCCATTATACATATCATTATACACATCCAAATAACGTAGTAATGAATAAAAATTATGCCACACTATAGAGATGTTCTGTCGTATGTATTGTCATGTAGTGATATTGTTTTTTATAGATCGATTACAATGGAGATTGTGGTTTTCCCATAATAATAATTACATTTCATCATATAAATGATACTATAGTTATTAATTAACTATGAAAATACACATGAAGAGAACGTAGAAGAATAAATTAACATTACTAAGTTTGTAAAACAATTATCTATTCTTCAATATAATTCTCTTATATATAATTCAAATGGTTTTATAGTTGGTATTTTTTGAATTACAGGTCCTCAGAAACATGTATATTAATGATTATAAGATTATATTTTAGGTGTTATTGGAGGTATAAGTCTAAATGTGGAATATGGATTTGTGGTATTAGGTGCACATTAATAATTAATGTGATGATCACATTTGGGAACACTCTTAATATATAATTAACTTATAATACTGAATTAATCATAAGTGAGAATATGAAAATATAAGATGATTTTGTCTTGAAATACACTTATACATCAATTTTTGGACATGTCTATCTCACAATATTTCTATTATGGTTTTTATTTAACCCTTAATTTATCTTTATATATCTTCCTATGAAAAAATTTAGTTTCACATATTGATGATTAATTAGTTGCTATAAATTTCCAACTATACCTTAAACGAGTCCCAGATTTCATTTTAAACATTATAAAAATATGATTTCTGTTTTTTCTGTTTTTTTAATATTTTAAATAATTTAATATAGTAACATTTATTTTAATAAAACATTAATGGAAATATTTATTATATTTGTTACATTAACATTTAATGAAATTAATACTACCATAACTATTTGTACCAAAACTCACAATATATCAATAACATGTGTATTTATCTTTTAAATTGGAGGGTGACACTAATTGTATAGTATTATATATATTATTATATTTTTATAATCATTCTTTTCTATTCTAATTAATTAATTAATTATTGGATCATGATTATCTAAGTTGTTAAGTTATTTATTTATTACGTAAAAAATACTAATTTTTCCCGATAAAAACAAATATTATAAATTTAAACAAAATATTGAATGGTGTATATAGTTTCTAAATTACCCTATATTAAAAACATAACACTTATTAAAAACATGAATATGATATATTTAACTTTTCATAAAAGAATTACAACAAAAGGTATAAATCCAACCAAATGGTTCCAATAACCCTTAAAATAAGCTGATGTATTATTTTGGTCAGAAAAAAATCATCAAATAAAAATAAAACAAGTTTTAATATAATTTATATAGATTTATAATTTGTATTACTCTTATAATCCTGATTTATCCTTAATCATGGAATCAAAAATCAATAATGTTACTGTTGAAATTGTAAAAAATTAATTGGAACATATTTGCATATATTTTACCAAATTATTAGAAAAATTTTAATCAGTTTTTGAAAATTAAAATAATATAAATTGAAGTTATTAATTTTAAATTATTCCCAATGATGAAACAATTAATGATCTTTTTATAGTAAAAACGTTCAAAAATTTAAATGATTTTATATCTAAAATGAATATAAAAATTATTAGAAGATTATAAATTGTATTAAATGTATATAAAATATCTAATTGTACTTTAAAACCAATTAGAAATTTATTTAATAATTCTATATTATTAAAAAAATGGTCTTAAATTAAAATGTAATATTTTATAACCATTCAACATAACAATAAACTTATCGAAGAAATTATAAGAAATGAACCACATAAATTTTTTATGGAATACTTTTAAATAAATAATTTATGTTCAAAAAAAATTATTCATAAAAGTGTTAAGAACATTATTTAAAACAAATGTTCTACCAAAGTGAGGTAAAAAATCATTTAGAAAAATGTACTATTTTTATGAAAAATATTGATTCATTAAAATATTATTTATTTAAAAATTTTGTATTAATTTATAAATATTAAATATATAAATTAAATAATATTTTTAAAAATATTAACTCATAAAATTTTAACTACTATGTCATAATAGTAACTTATTATTAGATCAAGGTATGTTTTAAATTAGTTTTGCATGAAACACAAGATATTAAACCTATTATCAAATAATATATACCATAAAATAATTGGGTGATACATCTAACCCATCATGATAAAAATTATTTGAATAATACAATCATGTATTTGATAGAAAATATCATGATATTTATGGATGATCCAATGAATTAGAGGGTGATATATCACCCCACCAATAATCATCGATGAAAATGGTTTCTAATTTAAATCAATTACCGAAATATCTTATATTTCTGATGGAAACAAAGATGAGTTTATAAAAAATCGTAACATAATTTAAAAAAAAGTATCATATGACATCAAAATAACATTCATCAGAAGTATTCTTCATGTTATAAAATGTAACGGAAGACTGAAATATAATGAAACGAGAGACGAACCATGGAGTAAATAGATAGAAAATTGAATTGAAAAACATTACTCAGAAATTATTCATAAATAATGGAATATTCAAAAATAAATAAATATTATAAAATGAAATATATAATTGGTAATAAAACCACCTATTTTCAATGGATATGAAATATTTTTTTAAATTTTTAAATTAATTTATTGAATTAAAAAATTATTAAAATATAATTAGAAATTAATTTCTAAAAGGGATGACGAACAATGATGATCGAATGAAAATATCGACAATAGATTTCAAAAAATATAGGATAAAATTAGAAAAATGTAAAATATCATAGTTATAGTAAGGATACATTAGTATCAATGGAATATATTAAAAAACACACATTTAAATTGAATAAATATTACTATAAATTTTTATAATGATAATTTGAAACAGATTACATTAATTATAAATTTAACTACAATATAATTATTTTTAAAATT
Organism: Viscum album; assembly: GCA_963277665.1. NCBI lineage: Eukaryota > Viridiplantae > Streptophyta > Magnoliopsida > Santalales > Viscaceae > Viscum > Viscum album. The sequence continues at coordinate 9,893,007 of OY728129.1, forward strand.
TTTTATCAAAAAAATTTTGAAAATTTTTTTCTACATTTAATAGATATGACCTAATGAATAAAAAATATTCTAAACGAATCCCTTATAGTCTACATTTATTTTCAATAAAAATACAATGAGAGGTATAACATTAACATAACATTATGTGTATTGAAGAGTAGATATTCATGATAAAAATTACAATGGTATTTAGATAATCATGATAATGTTAAAATATCATTTAAGGATGGTTAGATTGTTTTTTGATTCAGAATAAAATTGATGTTTTGACAAGAGTCATGTGATTAATCACTAATTAGAGTGGGATTTAATGGTTTAAAGTCCAATGTTATGAAATAAATAAATTTGAATTGCCTATTTTTTTTGATAGAAAAATGTGATAAACGTTTTTTTAACCTTTTATAAGGGTAAATTTGCCTCCTATAATCTAAATGTATAACATGGGATTCTATATATCCTAAGAGGCATTATTTTCTATGGATACGTAATCCAAATCTATTATAGTATAAAGAATGTTTCTATGTCATATAGAACTTCACAAATTAATTTTATTGGATATGATATCATTGAATTCCTCCTTTATCTCTATCTAGGTAAAAATATATCTCGATTTATAAAATCACTTCTGGGTGATTTTCCATTTTTCCACTTTATCCAGATTGTTTTTTATAGAGATAAATCCTTGATATGGTAATATTTCCTCTCTCCCAGTAGGATTTATTTATTCATATTTATTACTCTTGAATGTGTTACGTGTTTTGGGAGGAATTTAATGTTCAATGATACTTTTTCATTATTTGTTTTCTACTTTTTCTAGTTTTATTATTATATTGACTTTTATTGGTGGGAAATTTATTTTTTTTGTGATGTGGAATGCGAGTTCTTTATAGTATGTGTCGATCTATAATATGAGAAGAAATTTTTTGTGGAATCGATATGATGATATTATAGTAATTGTAAGGCCCCTATTGTTATCTTTTTATTCCATCTGTTGTTCATGAATCCTGATGAATGTAGTTTGTGATGTATGTTATAGGATAGTGATACCATCTCTAACATATCATCTGAAAAACATCAATTTTTTTTACTTATATTCGGAAAGACTCGATTTATATTGGATTTTTTTATTTATTTGTTTAAATGGGTTTTGAGAAATGATGGTGTTATCCTAATTGTGGTAAATGTTATGATTTTTCAATCAATATTGTAATTATTTGAGAAATATACATTCAATGAAGGTTTTTATAGAAAATGGTTTTTTGAATAATTTTATTGCATGGGTAATAAATTAAAAATTATTTGATGATATAATACACATCATAGCATTGAAAATATATATATATAGTTTGATTTTTTAGTTCTAGGAATCATCATTTCGATATAATAAGAGAGTTTATTTTCTGGTGTGTTCTTCTAATCCATGATGCCTATGTATTTGTCCCTAGTATGTGATTTAAACGGTAGGAGTGGTCACATTATGGTCTGTTCCACAATTCTCTATACCTTGAGGCATGGGTTCTATAGACTTTTATTTGTGTACCATCCATTTTTTACATCTGATCTCGATAATATGTCCATATTTATCATTTATCTGTTTTATGATGTTGTTTAGGTAGTTTATTATAGTGATTTTATACTCATTTGGGTGTGATATAGATTTTTGAAAATTTTATTGAATTTATTCATTGAAACTGTTTTACATATTATATTTTAGAACCATGGAAATGACAGAATTTTTTTCACTATGCATTTGATATAATCAATACTATTTCATAGAAAACAGTGAGTTTCTATAAATTTATCATATAATGATTTTTCTATAGAGACATCATATACAACAACTTGGTGGGATGCTGTTAGGAATGTTTAGATCACAATTGGTCCACCCCATTGGTTGTGTGTAGACCTAGTAATTTGTTTTGATTCAGTAAATTTAGACGCATCAGAGTGAGACATTGAATAATTTATTCTCAATATAAGGTTATCTAGTGAGGATACGGGGGGGGATGTTTTTTATATTATCATATGTAGTAGTGGGTTATTTTTTATTTTTCATTTATAGTTAGTCATTTTCATTCAATTTGATAAAACATTATTTTTATATCACTATTATTATTCTCAATGTTTTGTTAATATCTCCTTCTACATGTTCCATCAACTATTTATCTCCCCAGGGAATATCAACAATGAATATTTTTTACATAATTATCCAAATATTTCCCTTTTTTTCTTAGTTGACACCAAAGGGATGAATTTATTTCCCATGGTATCAAGAATGCATCATGGGTATGTGAATGATTAGCCCATGTACTAGTTTATAGGTGTAGGTCGATGATATTATTTTAAATTGTCATTAAATGATTATCGACCTTAAGAGTGGTTATCTTTATACATTAGGTATATGAGTTATATTATTTTTAAGAAATTATAGGTTTGTTATAGTGAGTTTATAGAAAACACTTTCAATGATAACAGTAATGTTTCAATTGAATGATGGGGTTTGTGAATCCTATTACTTGTTATTTATTTTAATATCTATTATATTTATTACATTTTTATTTGGTCAGATATTATGAAAATTTATAAATATTTTCTTCTCTTTTTTTGTTTACTAAAATTACATAATCAAAACTTCCATGGGTTTTAAATGAGGATTCAAGTAGTTTTTATCCACTAGAAAACCTCTAGTAGATCAAAATGTTATAGAGGATATCAATTGTTTGGTTTGTGAAGTGAATGAGAATCTATTTTGAATCTATATCTAATTTGTTAATGGATGCCTTATATAAGTAAAAGGTATTGAATGACTAAATGTTTTCTTATATTATATTATCATATTATCTAAATGTTTAAATGAATATCATTTGGATGAGGAATTTATAGATATGAATGGTCAATTCATCATCTTTTTATATACTCATGAGGTTATCTAGGTTTAGTGCATGAAATTAATGTTCAAGGGTCCTAACAAACATTGGTGGGATTTTATAGTGTTGTTGAATTGGAATTTTTCTATATACATGAAGGTTTTTAAAACAGTCATCATTAAGTAGTTATGCACAATGTATCTGATAATAGAAAATTCTCTAATGTTCTAATATTTTCAGCATGAATAGTTCTTGGTGCTGGAGTACACATACTGATTTACAATTTTTTTTACATAACAGGTGGTGATTAATGATCAGTTGAAATCTAACTCCAACATAAAGGGTTTTGGAAATAAATTTTAATAATGTTGTATATGACTAAGCATTCTAACAATGTAGATATAGTAGATACAGCTATGAAGGAAGTGATGGGCATGATGGGTATGATTGGTTACTCATCTGGACACTTCAACCAGATGTAATTTTTTATAGAATTCACTAAAAGAAGAAAATGTATTAGTATAATCACATGGTTGGGGATGGTTCAAATGAATTGAATTACTATAAACAATCTGAAATGTATTTTACACTGCCCCTCGCATTATATTACATTCAAAAGTTAGGAATCACCACAAAAACATTTCTTGAGACCACAATGATATTATTATTTATGACCACTGATTCCATTTGTAGAGGTTATACTAGAATATTTTTGTTCTACATTATGGAAAAGGATATTGGGTTCCAATTTAAATTGTAGAATAGTAATATTTTATAGTGTTTATAGGGATCCAACCATAAGCCTTAAGAGTAAAGTACCATTACATATTGAAGCTATTTCAATTATAGATTTATGTGATCCTAAAAATAGTTAAAGGTACCATTTTTAATTCATCTTCTAAAGAAAATTATTATTTTTATTCCTCTTACACATACTTATTTATATCTACTGGGGTTGAGGATAAAATTTAAATTCCAATGAAACTAATATCATTTTTATGGATAGAAGATGTAGATTTAGTTTAGGATTTTTTTCATCATTTGGATGTGTTAAACATTATCATCAAGTTTCATTGAATTGTTTCTTGTGATTATTTGATTTGACATTGTCACAAGTGAGATTAATTATTTTCTTGTTGTGTAAATTCAAATATATATTAAGAATTGTGGGATTTTCAGTCTATTTGATAAAAATCATCTCACCTAAATCTTCAAAGTTTGTGGTTTGTTTTATCTACTAATCATGATGATTTTTTATAATTATTAACATTCCCATCATTGGTAGTGAATTCTCAAATTACATCCAATATTATTTTTCAAATCTATATCAATAGTTTGATTTGGGGTTTGGTAATGATTTAGTGGCATGTCTGTGACTAATATCTGTCACAGTTTATTGTATGGAACATACTTGGATGAATACGATTGTGATATTTAATGAATGATCTAACATAAAAAATTTTCGATCAACATATTTTGTTTCATTATAATCCCATTCAATCATTTCTATGATGTAATATGGAACACATAGTTTTCTCTTATTTTATCGTGTGTTGAACTAACGGATGACAACAAATAACTAGTCTTTTCACTACGAGGATGTTATAATTTATACTTTTTGGGGAGAATGTGGTTTTAGTAAAATCATCGATTTGATTATCAAAATCCCTAAGGTTAGATGTCTGATATTCCAATGGATACATTAAGGATAGGTATGAAAATTATTATTATATTGTGATATAGTTTTGCATGACTAACACTCAAATTGTTTTTAATTATTTTTTGAATATGATATACCATGTCATGAATCATCATGGGACAACCCTGTACATGTCACCTGATCTAATCATTGATATGGCCCGATGGGAATTCCCAATCTCTATGGGATGGAAACTAGTTTACAACATCAATGTCAGACTGTTGGTAATAGTTTGGACAATAAAAAATAATGATAGCTTAATATAAACTAAACTGAGTAAAAACAAAACTTTCATTGGAAGATAAAATAATGATAATCTATCAGTCATAAATCCATGTCTCCATATGGGTCACCACCAACCATATAACCATGCTCTCCCAAGAGTGATCCAACACGAGATCCCATAATTGAAAAGTAAAGTAGGCATGAGCACTGAGATTCTCAAAAGAAAATCTAAGGAATAAAAACAACCTTTTCCCTTAAATATTAATATAATCCTAAAACATGCATGTTTCAAAATAATATACATTAAAATATTGTTGTTTGTTTTTTTTAAATCATGAAACCATTTCACATTTTATAGTAAATATTTCCCTACCACTACATTTTCAAAATAAAATCCAAACATGTATTAATAATTCAAAATGAATGGTAATCAATTTAAATTTAAATATTTTTTTCAAAAAAGTATAAACTAGCAAGGAAAAACGAAATTAAAAATCATATCACAAGAACCATTGGAAATATCTAAGCAGCTAGTGTTAGTTGGGGACCATCGATCTTCATACCTCAGTGAAACGTGGCATAGACACAATGATGAACAGTGTTCTCAAACATGATCCACTAGTAGGGAACACAACAAAAACCTACTAGTATCTATTTAATCATCATTATGTTTAGATATTTTTCTAAGATTCAATCTCACATGACTAAAATGGGACAAACCAATTTCGTATAATCTATCATAATTGTCCATGTCCGCCCAACTAGATACTGAGGTTTCAAATGTTGTCTATTTCATGAAGTGGTTAATTTTATCCACAACAAAAGAAACACACCCCATGCTATTTCTTTAAAAACATTTCATTATTCACCCCCTAACCTCCCCCTTAAGTGAACCCTTTTTTTCAAATTACACACATCATTTCACAATCCTCTTCCCTAGGCACACATAAAAATTTATATTTAATATACATATCATTTTTTAAACCATGAGGGAAATATTTAAGAGAGGTTTTTCTATTTCATAAATCATTCTCAATGTTCCAAAAGGTATTAATCACATACAAGGAGAACATTTCATTTTATAATCATAATTACCCAACATCTTTATGCTTCTAAAATATTTTGAAAGTGTAATAAAACCATAAAGGTGCTACATATTTAATGCAACAATTAAACCAAACTTAAAAATGACTCCAGCCTTTTTATAAATGTGAAAATTCCCATTAGAATTATGTTCACAATATTTTTTTCGAACTCATTATGAATCATCATTGGAAATAAAACATGCCATGTCACTATTACAAAAAGAATGGGAAAAAAGATCACATGCCTTTGGAAATACATGAATCATGTTTAAAACATAAATGAAATAATTTTTTTTAAAAAATAACAATTTATATGCTTACATACATACATATGAATTTCATTTAGAAGAAAAAATATTATTCTTTATTGGAATACCATGTAATTATGGAAATACTAAATAAAGGTCAGGGCAAAAAGAACCTAACTCACAGCGCCACCAAGCAATACACTAATGATCATGTAGTTTTCTAACATAAATACACTACTCCCACAATAGAAATATTATCTTTCATAGTAATAAAAGAGACCTATTCTGTATGAATTCATTCACATGGCCCATAAAAATGTGAAAGGGGATCCTTACAGTTATTCTTATATGAAAATACCATTCTCTGTTCACCTGGTTATGGATTTTTATACATACACATATGCCCACCATAACCCATAAATAGTCATTAAATATAATGGATGAATATACAAATAACATGTTATCATACATGTACATATATATATACATACCTATTCACATGCAGGAAAGTCACCCTTGGACTGGTGACTCGAAACTACAACAATCAGTCCAATGTACTATGAAAAATTATCCATGAACCTTTTAAAAAATTTACGACCTCAAACTAAAATATGAAACAACCTATCAGTAGAAATAAGAATAAAATAGAAGAAATACGTACCTCACGACACGTAGGTTTAGATGATAGTAGCCCGAGACCACTTCACCAACACGCATATAAATTTTCCTATATATAAATACATACATATACCCTTTGATAAAAGATCATACTTCATAAACCAATATGCAACATGAGAAGTGGGGATATGTACATGTACATGCCTCCCAATGAATAGACATATAGATATTAAATAACCTTTACTCAAATACACACTATAATGACCATGACACACTACAACAACTACAAGGGAGACTAAAAATTAACAAAGACACCAAATAATAACAAACTAAATAAGGAAGCGTGAGAAATCACTCCTCAACCAGTGACCAACAAATTGAAATGAACCAAAACAACATCGTACCATCAGATACACCATAAAATAAAAATCGGTGACACATAAATCACAAAACATCAAAATATAAATTACATTACACAAAGAATAAAAGAAAATCATACCCAAAATTATTGGTTGTAGGATTGAACGAAAGTGAACCACATCCCCTTTGATAGTTGTTATCATTTCTGGAATGGTTGGGTACCAATTGATAACTAACGCCACATTTCGAAGGAAGAGACACAAAAAAGAATCAATAGAAGGACACTACAAGAACCTAGTGTATGGACGATCCTAAGAGGGTGTTGTGGATATCAAAATCAGACCAACTAGAGATGAAGGGAGAAGAGGAGGTATTCCAGTGGAGTTTCTAACAAAACCCCCACATGAACCAAGGTAAATCACTAGATAAAGATCCATACAAAAGGTATTATGGGTTCACAGATGGAGATGAGGAGGAGGGTTTCACATGATGAAGTGTCATGGTTAGGGCGTGTCATGCCATAAGGAGGTCTGCGTGAGTGAGGGAGAGGTCATATTCCATATAGAGATCTGGATGAGGGAGGTAAGTGTCATGCTTGTAGATGAGGGGGGGGGGGTAGGGTGTGACGCTATAAGTGGAGGAGGAGAGAGTCGCACTACTAGATGGATATAGGGAGATGAAATAGCGAAGGATACCACCATAAGGGTTAAAAAATAAAGTAATTATTAAAAATAATAATAAGATTAGTAACATTAATAAATATATTATTATTATAACATTAATAATAAAAATAATATTCTGAATAATAAGGTTTTTTTAATTTTTTTTATCAATTCCATAAATTTTATTTTATTTAAATCACAAGAAGACCATACAGTTACTCGGGTTCAAGTCACATTGTTTATGAACCGTGCTCTTACCAGTTGAAAGATTCTACAATTCCCCTAACTCTAATTTCCAAATAAGAACCCAAAATATCAAACCATATATAAACCCACTCAAACTCTAAAAACAATACCAATAATGGATAAAATAATTAAAATGAAATAGCATTAGATCAGGGTGGGACAATTCTCCCCAACATGACACTTTCAACAACTAAAAAATCCCAAATGGAATTGTAGGGAAATGAACAGATCATAATGGAATGATTCTAAAAACAACACCTATATCATTTAATTACTGAGATTTAATAACTAACTCGATTACTAAATGATAGGCCAATGAGATACACACACCACCTAAAAAAGGGGACCAATAGTGTAGAACCGTTGTCTCTAAACAAAACCACCACATTGAAAACCCTGAACCTAACATATAAATTACCAAACAATAGGGGAAAATCCATATAACATAATCATGCGACCCATTTCCTAGATAAATATTTATCACATTAAAGGATGGTTGGATCATGAATAAATGGTTTCCACATTAGTTCTTATTTGAAGACTAATAATCCATCATGTTCATTTTGTTACTGTATCCCCAACAATTTAGGATTATGGAGAACATTGATCCTTACTGAGTTCTATGCACTCCCAAAAAATCCATGTATTGACACCAATCTGAATGTATATGGGTCTCCACACCCTTTGGAGAACAATCTATGACACGTGGTTCAGACATTCCACATGAATCAACACACACAAACCTGTTTCAAACACATAATTTGGTGTCCAAACAGAAAGAACCCAAAATGTACACTTATTCTGGACTCACCACTTTTATAGGATGCGAGAATCTCAAATGGAAACACCCAAATCCCAAAGCCACAGAAGTGTAAGACTATACAAAATATATTTTATATCCCACTAGACACAACATGGATAACTTCCTGAAATAGGCATGTGGGTCCATTAAGGGGAAAGGGCCTAAAAACAACCATGGAAGAGGAAAATTATATTGGCATCCTCTCCAACCATAGAGTCAATAGATTAGATTTGTGTCTCTTTAATCCCAGTTACTTCCTTACTGTGTAAAAATATTCACTATAGGACCTATGGTTGGAGTCCTGATGCTTGAAGAATCTGCTATAACACAGTCAAGAACTGGCATCCTTTGACCATGGCTTTATCCACTTGAAACACAATATACAGAACTTTTCTTCAGCCACAACCACAAAAGACCTTCGAATGATTATGGTGAAGTGTAATGGAGAGCCAAACCAAAAAAATTAGAAACAACAAATGTGTGGTACATATATCAACAAACATTGAGTGATGAGGGCGACACTCAAAGAATATATTTCAATAGTTCAGACTCCTCGGAAAATGGGTAAACATACACTACCACCTAAAATAATTATAATTCCTTCTGTCATAGTCCACACATTGTGACTCAACAATCAAAAATAAATTTAAATGTACCCTTCACAAATACAAATATATTTATTTTCAATAGATCCATAACTGTAACCACCTGAAGATATTTATATTTTCTAAAATACATGAAGACACACCCAAAACCACAAAAACTATCAATACTCAACCACCAATGGGGAAAAACATACAAAGAGTACCCCTCCACAAAACTCATTTCGGAGTCTGAGAAACCCATCAATATAAAGAGATTCATCTGTGTTCATTGGACTCTCCAGGGTGGCATACTCTAACTGAGAAAACAATGAAACAAACTTGAAGTGTTTTTCAAAACAAGATATCACATACAATCATAAATCAAAAATCTATTAGATAATAATTTTAATGAAAATAAACCTAGAATCACACTGAAAACCAAAATACCCCTTATAAAATTTCATCTTAAATTTTGAAATCAAACCATTTCCCCCATATAAAAACACTATTTTAGAAAACAAAATAAACCTCAGAATTAAAGCACCCACCATTGGTATTCTATGAAGCATCATATGTATGTAAAATAATGTTCCAACTCGGCACCCATCCACACATACCAAATCCATTTCCACAATCCACAATCATGAAAATCCAGAAGAATACCAAAAAATCTATGAACATCCCAATAAATCCAATTCACCCAAAAAATCATGATTCGAAATTATCAACTAAACCACTAATACCAATAGCTTGGTCACATTGTTTGGAAAACCATGAACCAACTCGGTCAGCAAATTGGAAGTCATCATATCCAATCTCATGGTTTTTACATGGATTTCCAGGCCGTAAACATCATCCATGAACCCCTCCAAAATGATCAGAAAATTTCAATACTATCCAGAAACACCAAAACATGATTTGGGACCAAAATACAGCTGACATCCAAAACATAGATTGAGGAAACAAATATGGTCCATTCCTTTAATTGAAGTGTCATTCCGAATTGGTGCTGATCAAGCACCTACCCCTAATTGAACATTGGGATTCCAAAATTCACAACTCAAAATAAAAAGGAGTAACAAAGGATGTCTTCTAAACATCGTATGATCCCATTTGTAACAAACTAACTCGGGTCAACCCTATACCGGTCACATAATCTGATCGGCTACATGGCCTAATGGTTGTTCCCAATCTCCACAGGCTGACAACTACTTTCAGGCACCAATGTGATATAGGTGGGAATGGAATGGAAGATAAAAAAACAAAGTTAGTGGAATATAAATAGAAAAAACAAAAAAAACACAAGAAGTTGAAGATAATATTAAAATAACCTACTATAAATACCTCAATTTGACCTCATGGGTTGCCACCAAATATAAAACTATGCTCAGAAAAACGTTATACATGATTAGAACATGAAACTGAGAATTAAAGTAGGCGTGAGCACCAAGATGCTTAGTAGGAAAGAAATATAATAACATAACCGTATGAATTTACCATTAAAAGGAATACCAAAACATGACAGTTTTAAAATTAGACCCATCAAAATTATTTTTTTTCATTCCTTTTAAAATCATAGGAGAGGTTATCATTTTCAACAAAAACCTTTCTACACCACATCATGTTCAAAATAGAATACAAACATCAATTAAAATTTAAAAAGTAAAGGGAATAAATTAAAATTAAAATATGGTTTTCACAATATAGTAATCAAGCATGAATCAACTGAAATTAAAATCATATCAAAATAACCCGGGAAAATACCTATGTAGGTAGTGTTAGTTAGTGTCCTAGGATCCTCATACCTTAGTTAAACATGAAATTTAACCACAATGAACTATGTTCAGATACATGACACACTAGTATATAACAAACACATAATTTATTGGTATCTAATCAAACATATTTAGTATTAGTTATGGTTGTAAGAATCAATCCTACTTGACAAAACTAGGATGAACCATTTCTGTATCATATAGTGTACCGGTAGTAGTCCTCACACATAGATACTTATTATTACCATGTGTTATATTTAATATGGTGTTTATTTTAATCCATAATTAATGAAACTCTCATTAGATTCACTATATAAAAACATTCCAATATACACCATTGACCTACCGCCTTATGTTGATCCCATTTTTTCAATAACACAAATCATTACACAAGACACTTCACTAGGAACATAAAACAATTCATACACTTAAAATACATCTGATTTTTAAAAGTCAAGATGCAATGCCATATGATGGGTTTTCCATGTTGATAAAAAATTCTCATAGTGCTGAATGTTATTAATAACTTACAAGGAAAACTTTTCATTTTAGAAACAATGTTACCCAAAATCCTTCTGTTTCCAATATAGTTTGAGTGCATAACTAATAAACAAAGGTTCTACATAATTAATTAAAAAAACAACCACATATAAAAATGAATCAATACTTTTAAGAAAATATAACATCCCTTTAACCTTATGATCACCCCAACTCATTTTGAAAGTCACGTTTGATCTTCTTTAGAAAAAAAACATGCCTTGTAAATTTTTCAACAATATAGGCTGATTGTACACACACCATTAGATATACCCACTTCATGATCAAATAAAATATGAAATAAATTTTCTAGAACCACAACCATTTACATATATATATATTGCAGATGTATTTCATATATAATTAGAAATCATATTTTTAATAGAATACCATGAAATTCTGTGAATTATAATTAATGGTCTGGGAATAGGGAACCTACATGACGTTGGAACCAAGTCATCCACTTCAGCTCATGGTGTTTTTTTAAATAAATGATCATTCTCCACCACAAATCATATGAACCTTCGAAAATATGCGTGGTCACCTTACCCATTTTCATATATTTGAATGGCCCATAAACATTTTCATGGGGATCCTCACAGGAATACATATAAGCATATTCCAGTCTCTATTCACATGTGTATAATTTTTTATATATACTCATATGTACAAATAAACTCATCCATGTAAATAAAATTCCATGGATGAATATAAAAATAATCTGGTAACATACATGTATATATATGCTTACCTATGTACACACAGGCGAGTCACCCTTGGACTAGCGACTTCAAAACCACACAAAACTGTTCAATTCTCTAGGGAAAATTATCCCAGGACAGTTTAAACATTTACGGTACTTAAAAAAGACGTTACAAAAACCAATCAATGGATAGAAAAATAAACTATTTTGAAAAACATACCTCAATACATACATATTTAAATGATGGAAAGAAGAGACATATTCACCTACACACATATACATATTCAAATATATATATATATTCCATTTGATCCAATAACATATTCCCCATCCCATGAATGAAGATGTGAAAGAAGGATATATATATATATATTTAAATACATTCTTACCCATGTATATAAATATGGATCTTTGCTTCCATCGACTTGAAACCACACCATAATGACCATGAATCACTTAATTGATTGAATGAGAGACTAAAAATTATCAAATACTCCAAATAAAAACAAATTAAACAAGGAATCGATAGAAAAAACACCTTCAGTAGAAAATGATGGATTAAAATGAATTTAAACAATACCTGGCCATAAAAACCCATCTAATATATATCAAAGGTTCATAATACAAACCCACAATATAATAAACAATGCGAATAGATGATATAAAAAATCATACCAAAAATCATTTGTAGGGTGGATTAAATCGATGTGAACCACTTCAACATCAGTGGTGGATGTCAGAACATGCATGGATGGGTCCTAAGAGATCAATATAACCCCCCATATAAGGAAGAGAAACAAAATAACATAAAATACAGGTACAATGGAACCCTAGGGTGTGGTCTAATCTAGGTGGGCAGACATGGAGAATAAAATCAAACAAAATAAGTAGAATGAGAGAGGAGTAGGGTTGTTCAAGGGATTTCCAACCAAAACCCCTTACGAAAAATTGGAAATCACTGGATGAATAGGCATCCAAGAGGGAGAAGGGTGTTGAGGATGGAGAGGAGAGGGGGGAGGGGCTCACACGCAATATGTTCTCGTCCAGGTCATAACAATATCCAATGAATTTCGGCTAAGGGGGGAATATGCCATATGGATATTCAGTAAAGGGAGTGGTGTGAACCACTGGTAGTTGAGGGGGACCTGGGTTCGATGATAAAATAAAAGGGGGAGGGGTTGATCTATAGACGTGATCTAGGGGGAATGATTAAGGAGACCATCTTAGGGTCTAAAGAATAAATAATGAAATAATGAAATAATGAAATAATATTAATAACACTAATAATATTATTAGTAATACTAAGAGTAATATTAATATTCAAACACTAAAAATAATTATATCATCTATAATAATAATAATAATATTGTTTTAATGATTAATTAAATTTTATTTTATTTAAACCACAGGAAGACCGCACCTCTATTCAGGGTGAAGCTGCACTGTTCTTGAACCATGTTTTTCCCATGCACCAGATGCTTCCAATTCAAGAACTCTCATTTCCAAATAATAACCCAAATGTCAAAAACATATCTCAAACTGCTAAAAAGAATTTTTTTAAAAAAATATGAATAATGAATATAATAATTAAAATGAAATAAGTTCAGGTTGGGGTCTAACATTCCATATGTATCCTGATAATTTTTTTTGATTATATAATTATTTATTAAAAACCTATTGTAGATCATGATAACTATCAAAAATGGTTATTAATATCTTGAGGTATCCCCAAATTTTTAACATTTTTTGATATTAAATTTCATGATCCATGTTGACAATTTCATTGGGATTGAGAATCTTTTCTACGTACAATAAGTTGATCATAATAATTTGAAGAGTATATATTAATGTGACGATTTGAAAAAAAGCTATGTGGTCTAAAACGTATTATCCAATTTTTTATATTATAAAACATGTTAGAAGTATTTCTCAAAGATACCATTACCATTAACTACTATTACTAGGAATGATATGTTGTTCACATGGAATGTAAATTAAAAATGTTAATTTGATAAGTTGAAAACTCATATGAGATAAACTCCATTTTTATCATTCCAAAGATTGGTTCGGTGTATGTGGAATATTATAATTCATAGATTGTTGGGTTGGTTTTTTTGTTATGTAGGATAATCAAATTGTGTACTTTGACTCTTATCATCTTTATCCACTCGAGAATAATTATCCAACTAATTATTTAGAGAATACATTAGTTCCACATGTTCATAAGTATTGGTGGAATTATCTTTTTGAGGAATGGTTCATATACTTTTCTAATAATTTCAGTTTGTTAAATTTTATTACATATAATGACATTAATCTTAAATAGAGGATGTGGGTGAAATACATATAAAAATATTACATTGTCTGTTCCAAAAACCAATTTCATGAAAATGTCATCGTAGATGATCTTAGTATAAATGTTTCATCACATTCTATAATTGAATTGAAGGATAAGTGAATCCTGATTGGGAACTTCACTCTATTGTATCTTGAATCACTATAGGGTGACCAAAACATGGTTATAACATTTATTTAGTTTTCATAATCAATCATCGAGTATATTCTATATGTTAAATCGTAGGATAATGGGTAAAGAGGAGTTATATGACATAAATATGATGGGGATTCCATTCATGGGAGGACTATCCCTTATGACATTAGTCTTCATTTTATGAATTTTTTCTCATCAATGAATCGATGATAATTTTTGTTATTGTCAGAGTAATTCATGGGTTGTTCATATGGGAACGATGTTGAATTATTATGACATGAGACTATTCTCTTGGTTGCCTTGTATGATGTGTTACATAGATAATTTTATGTTATGTTGTTATACCTCCCATGAGATAAAGATTGAACACTTAAAACACTATTTTTTTTACAGAATCTTTTTACTGGTAGTTTTGATAATGGATGAGGTGTCTATGGGAATCATTGTTTTATTTTCTAAATATCATCCACGTAAGATTTCTATCATGTTTTTGGTTGATCAATTGATGATAATTTATAATTTTATTCAATTAAATGATGTAACTAATGTTTATGATATATGAAATGCATACGTGTAGGAGATTCAAAGGATTCATGAGGTTCAATTTTTAATTTTTTTGGATATGGATCCAATGGTTAAAAACATGTTTTTGAAGAGAATCAAAAAGGATGTGTGGAACCTGATTATGTTGAGTAAAATATATCAACATAAATAATATTTTTAGAAGGGACATGGTATTCCTATCCTAGATCATATACTTCATGTACGCATCTTCTATTTTGGGTGTTGATTGGATAGACATCTATGACTATTTGATTTCACATATAATAATAGTTATCATTTTTCTACCAAAGTGGTGACATTCTAGAATATTTATTGACTCCAATGATATGGACCTCATTGCTGGGGAGTGGTGTATAGCGCCTCACTTATTGGGCTGAGTCTCAATCATGGTAATTTAGTGACGATTAATGACATATATTAACATCTGGATATAAATTAGATTTTGAATAAATCAAGTGTTGATCATCAAAACCATATATTGTAATTTTCTAGTGGTAACAATGTTCAACGAGATTATCTATGTTGCTGGGTCATAATCAGCTTAGACATCATTAAAAGATGGATATGAGATATTCTAGGACATTTATGGTAACAATTAATATTGGTTATATCTCATATCAGATTATATTATAGTTATCCATGATGTTTCCCACATCACTAAACATATGATGTACCATCATAATCCTTCACATGTTTTGATTTATGAATATATTGTTTTAGATTAGTATGTCTTTGTTATAGTGAAATTTGAAGAGATATTTTATTCTAATATAAAATTCATGAATGGGATGTTTATTCAATTGGTAATATATTTACCAATACAATATTCATATTATCATCTGATGTCATGTATTCATTGTGGAAAAAGTGGATCAACTATTTCTGAGCAGCTATATTATTCTTGACATCCTATTGATGGAAATTCAAATGGTGGGAACATTTTAACATCCTGTTTAAAATGTATTCAATATTTTATGTATTTGGGGTTTATTTTAAATAATTATCTTATTTCATTATATTTTCTAGGTGACACTATTATGTGCCCATGGTTAAAGGAATATATTGTGTGATCCCTTACCATAAAATATTAATTTTTTTCATAGAGAAAAAATGTGTCATATGAGAGGGATGTAATACTATTTCTACCAAAAATCATTTAACAGTATAAATATATCTCTCAGGGTGTAATGGTCCCACTAAAGATTCTATTTGACCCAAATTGAAGGTACAATTTTATATATAAAATATAATACATTTATAGAAAAAATCCTATTTTAAATCATAAATCCAACTTTATAATAGTTTTTAAGAACCCATCACAGATAAATCATCCAATATATTTGTGAAAATTTTTCCATCAAACCCTAAATTATCTTCCATGTGATTTATTGTGTTTATTTTCTTTTAAGATCCGTTATTTGGCGCTCTATCACCATATTTTTTGTAGTAAATCTCTATTAGTGAGAAACATTTATTCTTACTAGTTTATCTCTGTTTTAGAAGTTCCATTTTCATATTTTTTGTGATATTTTATCATTTGATAAATATCTTCATAGTATTGATTTTCAATATGGAATGATATTGTTTTTTGAAGGATTATTGTTTTTTTTATTATGTGGAATTTTATTTTCTTAAGGAATGAGATGTTCAATCCTATCTAATTATTGTTTTGTTTATATAGTGGATCATGATATTTTATAATCAATATTGTGTATTTCTTTCAATTAAATATGTTGTTTCTGATGTTGGTTAATCTTGTTCTATGTAGTGTTCAACCAATGTATGAGTTTTGGGGTTCCATCTCCTGTGAATGTGATGTGAACCAATGATTTATCTATCATTAATTTTTTTATAATAAATTTGAATAAATTTTTTATGTATTTGTAAATTGGTTTTGATAAATGATTTTTTATGTCCAAGTGTGGTACACAAGTCCTTCAAGGCCATTGTAACACCCGAAGTCATCTGGACTGTAATACATTGGGGAAACTTCTAGACCTTCAAGCTGAATGAAATTATTCATAAATAGTCTAGGAAGAATCTACAGAGGATAACTCTTCAAATGATGATTCTAGATCAAGGATCATTCATCCTAGTAGATCTAAAAATTTGGAAGAAATAGAGTGTCTATAAATTTCCATCCGGACTAGCCAAAGCATGATCATGAATCATAACCAAACATCCATGTGAAGTTGGAGATCATAATCATATAATTGAGACTCGGGATGAGTAGTTTTATGTAGATATATTTTGTTTGATTTCATCTATGACAATTGGCTCATGTATTGTCACGAAGCCTACAGGATAGGTATCGGATCCATGTCCACCGTTAAAATATGAATTATCATAAATTTATAAAAATAGAATCCATTGGGATATTCAGATAAGATATTATTGTTTCCACTGATTTGATAAATAGAATATTGACTTACAAGGAATAATACTATTGATTTTCACATTAGTCTTCAAATATGTTTTTGAATAAAGGTAATTTTTTAATTGTAAAATGGATTGTTAAAACCCATTAAAAATAGTTTTTTTAAATTTATAAAATGTAATCATTGTGTAAAAGTGAGGAAGAAGTAGTAATGCGTATTGTATTTTGGGTATTTTAATAGAGCACAATTTCTTGGGAGTTATTTTGTTCCTAGATTGAGATGCAGTTTCTTTTTAGACATAATTGATATAGTAGGAGGGATAAATATCTTGGGTGTTCCTCAATTCCCTATACCATTATGTATGGTTTCATTGGTATTATAGAATTTATATGTTCGGATTATTGTATAGTTGACAAAGATGGACATAGAGTGAGTTATCTTTATTGTTATTTGACATTGTTCTTGGGATTTTTTTAGTTTTGGATGTATAAAATTTAGGATTTGATATATTTTTATGATAAATGGTATAGAAGTTAATATTTAAAACAATTTCACCTATACACATTTAATTTTACTTAAAATTGACATTGTTATTTAATTATTTACATGACAAGATTCTCTATAAATTGATCATATGTAGTTTTCCTTACATAGGATTGATATCGAATATTTTGGTTGTGTAACATGATAATGATTGAAAAAAAAATTATTGTAATGTATTCAAAATTATGTATCTATAAGAAAACACTTTATTTTATGGTGATATTTATAACCAAGTGGTTAAACTAAAATTTTCCTCTTTTTATGTGAATTTTAAAAATTTGATAAACACATTGGCGTTCAGGGTGATTTTTGGGAACTGTTAGAACAAACTTATTTCTTGGTGAATAGTGACCTACTATTCAGAATAGTAACCAACCCTTAAGAATATTAATATGACCTTTTGAATATTAAATCAATAAAAAGATTATTAGCATCACCCTTGAATGTATAAATAAAATTTAGACATCTTATAATTGATAATATGACCACGGTAAATGTATTAGTTTTTTTGTAAGTAATAAATAATTAATTTAATTTAATTAATTAATTTAAAGTAAATAATATTTTCCCATATTGTATTTATACATTGACATTTTTATGTCTTTTTTAGATAATTTTATAAGACATGATGTAATTTTTAAAATAATTATGATAAGAGTTATACTTTTAAAATATGTATTTTTCATGAAAATAATAATTAAAATTAATTATTAATTGGATCAAATTTGGAAAATATTTTTGGAATAATTTATTTCAATTTTTTATTCTATACGTTGAAATATATTTATGTTTAATATTTTATATATTTATAAAATTAATGAATTTCTTATGAATATGAATATATGGTAATTTTCTGTATATAAATATGATTAGAGAAATTTTCTATTATTATCATCATAGTTGAGGAATGAAACTTTATTAAGAACTCAAATTCAAATGTAACCATTTTTGCTAATGGAATCATCACTATTTTTTGTTTCTAATGTAATAATAAAAAACAAATGATTAATATATTGAGAAAAATTTATTCCCATACACTAAAAATACCACCGACAATCACTTCTTCTCTTCAACCCATAAATCCTTGTGCCTTGCCTAATTTTTCATACATCACTCCCCAAGATCCAACTCCATGTTCATAATTCCTTTTCCCCAAAAGTAGAAATCCTATTTGATTAAGAGGCTCTTTAGGAATATTAAATCAAGAGGTAAATTCCCCTTATCAATTCAATTATTATCTTTTCAATATCCTTCATTTTCTTTTCAATCATTACCCATCCTCATCAAAATATTATGAAAAATATAGTAAAATAAATATAATTCAATGTTATTATGACAATGTAATTAGTTATTATCATTTCTTCTTCTCCCATATTTTATACTAGAAATGAAAACCCAATCCAAAATGTATTAATTCATCACATTCATGGATGAGCAGTTATCAATTTCAATTATCAGTTCAATTCTGTACATTAAACCATTATTATAAATGATCCAGAATCTAATATTTGTATTATGTCTCATCTGTTGTTAAGAAATATTTTTTAAACTTTTTTATTCATTAAACAAAATGGTTTTATTGTGATAAAAACCCACCAATTAACCAAAAAGGTAGTCAATAAATTTTTTTATAAAGACTAAACATCAATACAAGTAAACAAAATGAATATAAAAACTTGTAACCTTATATATATGATAAATAATAAAATATAACATCAATTCAAGAAAACCGTCATCTATTTACCTGATTATCAGTTCATGTATATAAGTAAACCCATCATAACACAAACAGAACCGATCAATGAATCTGAACCTCTTAACCCATCAAAAAGGCCATGAATGAACATAAAAAGGTTATAATAAATCAATTTCCTGAAAATTTGTCCTTGTATTATTAATTAATGATCTTAATTTTTAATTCACGTCATTCGTATCTTGTGAAGAAAACATTCAATCTTAATGTAAGGGGGCCTTTCATTCTCAATTTTATTCATAAATCTCTTAAATTTTATGCCATTTTTTTAAAAAATTAATAATATTGGGGTATGTTTTATCACCTCTCCCAGAATTCCATAATGATCTATAAATAATGGGAGGACCATTTTTTCTCATTAATTCCCTTATTGTTTCACCAGTTATAATGAAATAACATTGTAAGGTATTATACACAATCAATCATAATTCTTTTAGGTTTCATTATTATTATAATCACCGATATTTTGTTTTCATATAATTTTAATTTAATCTTAAAAAAATGTATCTATATGTACCATATTCATTTGTCAATATGCTTTCATCATTCTCTATCATGTGTATACTTGTTTTTAAATTGTGCCCTCCGCAATTCATCATGATAATAAATCCCCTTTTAAAGGAACTTTTTGAATTATTTCCAATTAATAAATACATTATATACTCTATTTTTAAGAAACATATCATTTATTAATACATAATATTTATTATGAAAACAATCATGTTTCACTTATGGGTTTGAATAAATGACCATCTCGACTTCTATTTTAAAATATGATAGGTATTTTATTTGTACACAAAAAACATTTTTTAATTCTAATAGTTTATTTAATACACATCGTAAATGTTATAATTTCTATTTTAAATCACTTATCATGATACTTAAATATATAATATTGTGATTTTACATGAATGTTATAATTAATTTCTACCATGTAAATTTTTATAATCCATTTATGAATGCTTTATAACATTATTATGATACCATATTATTAATACGGGTAACCCTTATGTTTATGTATGATTCATTATGTATGATACTATGTGGTGAAAACATATTCACGAACATGGTAAGATGGGTGTTCCCAGATATCACTCCAATTAAGTGGATAATTTTTAGTCTCATGATATGTTACGTGAAATAATTTTTGTGTCTAGCCTTGACTATTGGTACTATATGAAATGGTCTTGGTGGTTAGCCATGACTTTTGCTACCATGTGCAATTGTCTTCTTTTTTATCTATGAATTATGCTCCTATAAGTTCATAGAGCCATTTATTGTGCTTAATTTATGTTTTATATTTCTAAAACATTAATATGACTCCATTTTTATGTGTATTTATCTTCAACATTTTATGGTTCCATATGTTATGTTTTATTACACGCCATTCTAAAACATTTTCTCATGCTTCTTACCAGTGTTGTAATGATTTTTTATTTTTCTTATTCTTAAACATGGGTTTTAGATTATCCCTTTTTTATGTTATCGCTGAGTTATTCTATGAAGATTTTTTAGAACAATATGTTTTAGGAACTCTTTATGATGATTAAATAAAAAAATAATTTTTAGTCCCTTTTTATCAAATTGATGTTCCAAGCCTTCCAATAAACTACAGATCATGATCTGCTTCTTGTATTATGATTTTCAATCATAGATAAAATAAGACAATGATATGTGTGAAAGGATGGGGGTGATACAGTTTGCATCAGAAGAATGGTATAGTTATTTTTGGACGATAGGAATAGAGAACATTTGAATGAACATTATGTATGAGACTAATTATAAGAAAACATTCAAAAAGGTTGGTTAGTATAGAGTATCTGGATAATCAAAAAAAATACACCCCCATCACAGTACAAATAGGTATAGGAAGACATGGAAAAGATATATAGGGGAAAAAACCAATAATACCACATTATTATAGACACAAATTGGAACCATGGGACAACAACAAGTTTTCCAGCTCTCTTGGTTTAAAACATCTGAGGGATATTCTTTTGTAAATTCATGATCTCTGTAAGAACCAATTTTAAGGGAAAAACAAAATACTAGAATAATATAAGATAGGAAATAGATCATGTATAATGTAAATTTAAACCTAGGGAATCACAAGTTAAGATATAAATTTCTTTTATGAGTTTATCATTTTATGTTTAAATTTTTCTTTTTTACTTTTATTATATCTGTATTCAATCCCTCACATATTTTCACCTAATTATGAAAAATGAAATTTCGAGGGAGAAATTTCTTCAGGTAGAACAATGTAACACCGCATGAATTTAAAAAATAATTTAATGAAATACATCAAACAATAGGTCAATATAAAACATCACACTTTTTAATGATATATTTATAATCCTTATATTAATCTAAAATTTTCCACTTCTTTGTCTCCAATTTCAATATTATGAGATACACGGTTGCATTTAGGATGAATTTTGGCTTCGGATAAAATAATCATAATTCTTGGTAAATAGTAACCTACCATTGTGAATAGTAACATACCAGATGAATATTAACTTGACCCGTATGAATATTAAATCTTCCAAAGAATAGTAACCTCTACATTGAAAGTATAAATACATTTTAAGTATCATATAAGTGATAATATAATCATTGTGAAATTATTGGTGTATTTTAAGTCACAACTAACTAAATAAAATTTAATATTTTTTTAATATAATATTTATTATTCTAAAACGTATTCATAATTCAAAATTTTAATGTATTCTAGTTTTAGGATAATATTATTAGATGTTATGTAATTTTTGAATGCATTATAATATCAGTTATAGTTTTCAAATTTGTATTTATCATGTAAATTTTTATTTTAATGAAAAATTAAATTAATTATATATAGAAATTTATTTTTGAAATATTCATTTAATTGTTTGATTTTATACCCTAAAATATTTTAGGTTTAATATTTTGAATTTTTTCTAAAATACCTGAATTTTTATGAATAGTAAAATTCAATAATTTGTCGCGTATATATATATTATAAGTTATGTAAACTATTCATATAATAACTATTGAGGTAGAAACTATTGGTTATAGCTCAAAAGAATATATTTTTATTTTTTGTAATGTAATCATTAATATCTATTGTCTTATGAAATAAATAATAAACTAAAGATTAAAATAATAAGAAAACCCCCCTACCCTCCACTATAATTACCATCCACATTCCCCTTTTATCTTCACTCCATTAAAGCCTTGTTCCTCTCCTAAATTCTACTCAAATATCTCCCAAAGTTCATCCCTTAAATACATAATATCTTGAAAACCCAAAAATGCAAATCCACTCCCCTTAAGAGGCTCTCCAGTAGTAATAATTCTAGAGGTAAATTCAGCTTTTCTATTCTTTTAATTTCATTTCAAGTTCCTTTCTTTTATTTTATAACCTTACCTCTCTTAATACAAATAATATGACAACATAGTACCTTAAATTTATTGTAATATTTTTATTATAAAGAGATATGTTATTATCCAATATCCTTTAATCTTATTTTATAAAAGAAAAGAGAAAATCATCTAAGATGTGTTAATTCATCACATTAAAGGACACCGAGTTTCTAATTTCCATTAATATATTAAATTTTTATCATGAAAAAATTATTATGGTCAAACAAGACTATAATATATGTATTATGTATCATATATTGTTCTTAATCATTTTTACATATTATTTTGATTTAGAAAACAATATGTCTTCGTTGTGATAAAAAATCGCCATTTAATTGAAAGGGATATCACATGAGATCTATATAATGATTCCACTTCCCCACAAGTAAAAAACAAATTTACAAACATCAATCCTTATTTATGATAAATTACATACTATAACACTAAAACTATAAAACCATTTTCATTTTACATGATTATTCATTCATGTATATAAGTAAACTGGTCATGAAACAAATGGGACACAAGCAATGAAATTGATCCTCTTAACCCATAAAAAAGGGAAATTAATGAAAAAATAATAACAAATCAATTACATGTAAATTAATTTCTAGAATTATTTATTAATGGTCATAATTTTTTTATTTAGGAAATTATTATTATGTGGATAACACTTTCTGACTAATGGAAAGGGATACTATCATTTTGACTTTTATTTCGATATCTCAACTATGTTATTCCCTTTTGATTGCAATTCTTAATGATGGGATATGTTTTTTTACCTACCACATACCACCCTTATGATATATAAATGATTAAGGTCTCCATTCTCCATTATTTTTACCTTTTATGTTAACATGTTACAATGATGAAGCATTGTAAGTGATTCTACGTGACCCTTATTTATTCTATCAGATTTAGTTATCTTTATTTTCACGAAAATTAAGATATATTATATTTTTATGTGATTCTTATAAATTCTATGTATATGAAAAAATTTATGTTTCAAAACAATTACATGATTCTATTTCTGTGAGATACATGTTTTTAAATGGTTCCATAATCAATAGTTCCCGATAAAAAAAACTGTTTTAGGGGAAATATTAAAATTCATACCCATTTAATAATGTACACTATAATATGTTTTGAGGGAAATAATTTTCTTAATCTTCATTAATTATTATGTAAACCATATTGGTTCACATCTAGATTAATAAAAATGATTATGACTTCTTATATTTAAAAAAATTATTGATATATTGTTTATACAACACAAATTCATTTTAGTTCAAATAGATTCCTTAATAATATTATTTCATTTTATCATTTATTTGGACATAATATTTTATTATATCAGACTATTTTACATTTATATTGTCCATGAGTGATCTAATCCATTTTCTCCATGTACCTTTTTGTACACCCTATAGTTATGATTTCTATCATAATTATTATATCCAATTCATACTACGGGTAACCCTTAGGATTATGTAAGATTGATTATGTATTATTATATATGTGTAAAAAATATTCATTAACATATTAATATGGGTGTTCCAAAATATCACTCCAATGAATTTGGCAAATTGGAGTCTCATGAGATGTTTTGTGGAGCGGTCTTCATGGTTTTCCTTGACTTGTGCTACAATGTGTAATGGTCTTGGTGGTTATACTTGACTTGTGATACCATGTGAAACAACCTTAGTGGTTAACCTTAACATGTTATACTATATGAGAAACAAGCCTTCAGTCATGCTAAATTCATATTCTCTATTTCTACCGCATTTCTATGATTCCATGTTTATATGATCTCATGTTATAGATGTTATGGTTACATATTTTCAATTACATTATATTTTAATTTTATGCATGTATGTCTTACCTCCTAAAAATGTTCTAAACATTAATTCTTATGTTTATTTCCTTACTATGGATTTATCTAATTCCATTTTTCATCTTATCCCTAGGTTATCATATGAATATTGTTGAGCACAATTGAATATTGTAGGTATTTATGATGATTAAATAATGACTTCTTTTAGTACCATGTTTTTTATACCTAGTCTTTCAAGAAATTATAATTAATCATCTTTTTCATGTATTATGATGTTTAATCATGCTTACAATATTGTGATGAAATGTGAAAATTTCTAGGTGTTCCATAGGTGTGATCCCACTTAACATGTTTAGATCACAACCTATACACCTCTTTAGTATTTTCAATACCTAGTGTTGTATAATGATGATATAATAATAATGGAACCACAATGAGGTGGAATGATTTATGTCCTCTATGTATCATTACATTGTGTTGAGATGGTGGGGAGTTGGAAAAATTATCACATAGAGTATTCGTATATATTATTAGTTAACCATTATAGTTGGACTCGTTCTTTATGTTTTGTCCATATTTTATCTTATAATTATACAATTTTACTCTTTGGTTATGAAATATAGATTTCTATTTTTTTATATTATATTTCATTCCTCTACATATATCTTCAATGTATCATAGTTTTTGGTTGTGATAGATAATTCCATCATGTTACATTTTTTATTCATTGGTGTTATTATAAAAAACATAGTTATCGATAACACCATTATGCTACATGGTGGATTAGTTTAGTTATGATTATTTACTGGAAGGACCTGTTTAATCATTACCATCATAGTGTTTACACCAATTAAAAGGAGGATTGGGTTTTAACAAAAACATATTTTAATGGATTCAAATTTGAGAAAAATATGATTAGATCCAGATTATCATTATAATAAAATATATTTAATGGTAGAACATGTATTTCATAATCTGATTATAATATTAAAATATAATAAATGAAATTATATATGAAAAATTTTGTAGAAACACAATAAAATTAAAATTTGGGGCATACTACAAAATACGCCTTAATGAGGGGAATTGGAGATGAAAAAAGCATTACCTTATTTCTTTGCCTAGCAGAATATTTTGTATCCAACTATAGAAAAATCATACCAGTATTAACATACTATTTACAAAACATGATCATAATTAAATAATTTTCATTTTTAATTTATAATCAGCAAGTCAATTTTTATTTATTTTTTCTTATTTTCCCACACCATGTCTGGATAGTCTTGATCGTTAGTAGTTGTATCATATTACTGGTTTCAGTATCAATTTCTATTTTAATGTTCATAATTTAAATATAATTACTGTTATAATAATGGATTATTTATAATGATTTATTATTTTTTATTTCCTTCTAAGAGTATTTTAATCATTATCTTATACGATGGATAAACAAAGAACAATTTTCATCATTGTCAACATAACTAATGTGTATTATTAATTAATTGGTTAAATATTTCATCAACATAAAAAATATAAAATATAAACTAATTATTTATATATTAATATCATATTATTTTTGAAATGAAATTACTATAATATTCATAGATATAATTTTCGATCATTTCCATCATATGTTGCCAAAACAACCCAATCATTCCCAATATTTATCTCAATTATTTTTCATTATTAGTTATGTGTTCATTTGGTATAGTGTCATTATAAAATAATTTTAATGATATTATATAGAGAAAATTATGAATGGTTTTTTATAATAAATGAAAAATCATAAGATAAAATAAATAATATTAATTGTTTAGGGAGACAAAACTACACACATCACATAATTTTAAATTCGATTTCTCAATGAGTGATAGTAGTGATGCTGAAGTAAAATTGATCATTTAGGTAACATAAATATATTTTATGAATCATATATTTCACCAATACCATAATTAAGACCATATGTGATAGGTTTTGATGAAAAATTAAAAGAGTCACTTCGTAGAGGAAATAATCCATGCACACACACTAATGATATTAATTTTGTATATTTTTTGATTGAG
Organism: Viscum album; assembly: GCA_963277665.1. Taxonomy (NCBI): domain Eukaryota; kingdom Viridiplantae; phylum Streptophyta; class Magnoliopsida; order Santalales; family Viscaceae; genus Viscum; species Viscum album. The sequence continues at coordinate 9,920,449 of OY728129.1, forward strand.
AAAAATACAGAATTGTTTTTCCATATATATAATAATATCTCAAAGAAATAAAAATTATGATGATTTTATTTTAACATGGTTATGGATGGTTTAGAATTGAATGAACGAGAATAAAAATTTAATAATAATTCAAGGCCACTGTTGATACCCTGACCATCCTCTTGATGATGGCCATATATTTAAGGAAACTATTATATATTTCTTGGAAAGGGAAACATGATATGTAAATGACATAAATGTGAAGATACTTGTGTATGATTCATGTTATATCAATATTAGAGAGGAATATCAATAGGGTATAAGTACAACTCCTTTAATAATTGAATATGTTGGACTTTCTATCGAAAAGAATTTTATGTTCGTGGTAAGAGTTGAATGGAATGATATTTATGTGATTTTGGTGAGGTAAGTTTGGTAATACATTCCATTACGTTATAAAAACAAAAACTGTATTTTCGTGAAATACTACTAGAAATGTTGACCTAGAAATATTTGTGCCGCCATAGATTATTCATTTAAACATTTATTAATCCAATTAAATATTAATCATGTAGCATAATATATATCTAATATTCTAATATGACCATAATTACAAGATTTTTATGCAGTAAATCATAATTTGTGACTCAGTTACCCCAATTCTGTTTATATATAGTTTTCATATTCTTTTAACTGAAATTTTATAATGATAGGATAAATTTAATTTCTAAAAAATGGTATTTTATTTTTAATGTTATTATAATATTAAATATTTATTCCAATTACCTTATAATCAACTAATATTAATATTTTTTTCTTCAATTTGGAGTTTTACTTTATAATTAAATTTTTTTAAAAACTTCCTTCTAATTATTAAATTATTACCTTTTGAAAAATAATCATTTTACTAGTGTAAATAATATATATCTTGGGTGACATTATTATAATTACTAAAAATAAAATAAAACATTATTATATATTTTGTATCTATTTATTTTTAATTTACCATCATTTTGAATTGATTCAATTGAGAAAAACATTATAATAATCATAAATAATGAAATATAATAACTTTTTAGAAAATATTAGAGATACTATAAAATATCAAAAATAAATTTTTAATTGAAATTTTATATTATTAAATATATAATATATTGTAATGGAAATTATATTTATTGTTAAAATGGTGTCCTTTATTTTTGGTTGTGATGATATTTTTGTGATTTTATAAAATCTACACAATTTTGAAAAATAAATTAATCTTAATTATTCCCCTTAACATAAATTATTTTAATATATTTTAAAAAATACATCATAATATAAATTGTCAAATGTATTGATAAATGATGTTATTACTTTACAATTATATTTTGGAAAATTGACATATAAGGATGTAATGGAAATCAGAATATATAATTGAAGACTAATCGTGGTTACAAATAGATTTCTAAAATGATAGATAATCTATATTAATAATTATTATCAATATATATATATATATAATTTTTTATCATATATTAATTTATTAAAGTGATATAGGTTCATTTATTAATATGAAAATGTTGTTTTTATCTTCAAATGGAATAAATGTTGATTATTCCAGTTGATTTTATATATATTACATAAATGTTGATATCATATAATTTTATACTCAAAAAAACACTTTTATACTATACATAATATCTAAAGGTAACACTATAGGAAGTGGTAGTGTTAGGTGTTGATTATACGAAAGTGGATGTCATAGTGTTTCCCTAATGCTAAATAATTTCTATCATGTTAATTCACTGAAGACATAATTTTTTAATTACTATTAAGGTAGGTCATAGAAATACCATATAAATGATCCCTCCCTTATGATAATAGATCAATTAGAATCATATGAAATTCATTTTCTTTATTATTGTATCACATCATAAAAATATTATTGGTCTTTTGATAGTGTTACATATATTTAAATTTGATAGGTTTCTGAATATATTTTAATGTTCATATTTCATATAAACATTTTTTAATAATTTATTTAAATTTTTTTCAATGTGATGAACAGTCAATATAATATATATTTTATTCAAGGGGATATTATTGAGAAATCATGGGTTGTTATAGTCTATCCCCATAATTAAATTATTTCCTATCAATTTTAATTTTTTTTACTTAGAGGAATATATAAAGGTTGTGAAAAGATTTACATTCCTCAGTATATTATATCATTGGATATATTATCCTCTCTATTATGTGGAAGTATAGAAAAACAAATTTTACCAGACGAATTAAAATAAATGTATCTCATAACTAGGATTTAAGGCCCATGTGATTGATTCATTTAAACTAATTGAAAATTAAATGTTATTAATTGATTAATGAATGTTCATAATTTATTTATAAAATTCATTTATTCTTTATTAAAAAAATTGTGGTGATACATTGGATATAGAAAATCTATTTCATTTTCTGAGTCAAATTTTATTAGTGGGATATAATGTTTACCACCAAGTCTATTTCAAAAATCATAACAATCATATCTGGAAATGTATTCCTTAAAATTTCAACCAATATCATTGGTGACATGGTGATCTTATAAAAAATTCAATATACAATATGGGTGATATAATAGTAATATATAATTTATATCTTGGATGAGTGAATGTGAAACAAATTTACTAGTATTTACTTCATAAGTAGTCAATGAAAATGTTCTTCTATGCACCTTATATCTCAATAATTATGTATTATACCAACCATATGAATCATTACATAAGTAATTTACATTTATAATTTATAATTATCACACACATAAGAGATAATTTGTTTATATTTTCCTTTTGTTAGTTCTATATTATTTCAAATTATTATCATAAAAGTTCAATTTACCTTGATATGATGATAATTGATGGCCTCAATTACCAAAATTAAATCATCTTCCATTCACCAAGAGTTAATTCCTAGGATTATAATACCATTTATTTATCCATATATGTTGTTGAATTTCATTATTTTCATCATCATCATTGATTAATTTTGATTATCTTACATTCTTATCTACTTTGGGGAACTATAGATCATAGATATGAATTCATTAAATTTTAGTTTTCTAAAAATATAGATTCACATATTCATTGAATGTTCCAGTATATGTCTCATTCAAATTGATTAATTTTTGAGTTAATAATAATATTTTCCTTATTTACCCTGGTTTTGTAAGATATATATGGCTCCAACAACCACTAACACCCAAAAGGGTGAACATGGGTGTGAAAAAATAAAAATACAAAGAAATTATCGTAATCATAAAATTAAGTTTACCATCAAAAGTGAATTTATTTTACATTATCAAGGTGTCTTATAGTTCTTTTAGTTGACCAATATTCGTCATTGTTTGGACTAAGTTACATCATGTTGTTTTATTTTATGTTTCCCAACATAAAACTATAAAATAATAATTTAATAAATTACAGTTTTTTATAATGATAATGATATAAAACTAATAATATCAACAATGAGTATTAAATTAGTTATATAGTCCTAGGACCAGTCATCGTACATATGGGTGATGATCGAGTCAATGATCAACCAACCATTTTCAATTTTATTATCCCTATATGCATATGTTCTTACATCACTTCAACATTAATTTCAAAATAGAGATTGATTTCATGGGAAACCAATATACTCAAGAATTTATCCATATATTATGAAACAATATTATACATAAACACATTTCCATAATTCTCACTAAGTCACTCTATGTTATTATTAATGATAACTAAAATAATCATCAGAAATTATGAAACTAATATTAAATTTTACATTAAATTATATTATAACAACATTGGAGACCTTATCTAAATAGTATGTAAATAAATAAATTTTTAAAAGAATTAAATAATACATCTCACAATGGTCATCAAAACCAAGGACCACAAGAGTTATTTACATTGAAATTAACAACATAAAAAACATTCATATACATGTTATAATATATGCATATTCATGCTCTAATAGACCTTAATATATATATATAACAATATATAATCAAATTCATCACATAAGAATTTTAAATTAATGATTTGTTTTAATTATATAAGTAGTACAGGTATATCATTAAAATGGCCCGGACCTTTTTGGTACATTACATTGTGAAAATATGTTTTATGAGGTGTTCTGGGAGGTCAAGGTGACTTATCCCCAACACTTTACCAATTTTCCAATTCGGTGACCAGTTTCAATAGCAGATAGTTGTTAGCAGTGAAATGGTAACATTTTGTGAAGAGTGCCAAGAGTGAGGTCTAAAGGTGAACTCTCTTTCCTTTTCCTAATTTTATGTTCTGTGAAAAGCTCGATCGGTGAATAGTTCATTCAGTAACCTCTAACGATAAAATTTATTTCCATTTCAAAATTTCTTATTCTGTGAATAGTTTCATCAGTGTAGAGTTCTTTCTGTAACCTCTAACAGAATCCTCCCTTTCATTCTCCAAATTTCTAGTTATGTGAATAGTTCCATCGGTGAACAGTTCTACCAGTAACCTCTAATGGTATCCTTTCATTCCTTTTCCAAATTTTGAGTCTGTGAATAGAGTTTCTAGAATGATGACGTTTTCATTCCTTTTCTGAATTTTGAGTTCATGAACAGTGTCTAACAGTGAGGTTCATGAACAGTGTCTAATGGTGAGGTGCATGAATAGTGTCTAACGTTGAGGTTCATGAATAGTGCCTAATGATGTGGTTCATGAATAGTGTCTAATGATGTTGTTCATGAACAGTGTCTAACAGTGTGGTTCATGAACAGTGATTAACGGTGTGGTTCATGAATAGTTTCTAACAGGGAGGTTCATGAATAGATTTTTTCCTTTGGAAAATTTTGACTTTGTGATCAGTGTTTACATCTTCCTATAGTTCCACCATTTTAAAGATACCTTTTAACATAAAATACATTTAGATCCTCATTTTATGTACTATTAAGGCCATTTCAAAGGCCATAAATCCTATATTGATTATTCATAAGGCTCGTGTTGTTTTTACTTGGTCAAACAATGTGGTTTAATGCGATCATCTTTTAATGGTAATTCAAGTGTATCTTAAACTGTCTCTCTGTTAAATCTTATAAAGGGACAAGATATCATCCTACCTAATTCTCCCTCTTTGTTCTCGGCTATGAGACGATAGAACTTTCAATCATTCTCATAGGAGCTGCACAATAAAACTTCCCTCCTAGGATTGTTTCCACTATGTTTTGATGCAACCGAGCTATATCGATCAATTTTCAATATAAGGAATGTTTTATTGTCATCATTTTGGGGTTAATATTCCCCAGTTTATCCTTTCTATTATTATATCATGTAATCTACATGCTTCTGATGGGGTTTTAATGGGTTTTAGTTGTTGAGGTCGTACCATGGAATCCTCAGGTGGATGTTGTTGTCGGGAGAGGAGGATCGTGACTTGTTGTGTGAATAACGAACGTCAAGAACTGTTTAAGGTAGGGGATTCATTGATTCTATTTTCTTTTACATGAAACTATCTTATTATCATGTTTAATCCCACTAGATAAAAATGGAATTTACATAATAAATATTTTAAAAGAATAAACAAATTTATATCGATCTTATTTTATTGCCTCTTGTACTTCTAGATAGTGTGATATCTATGCATACTTCATATAGCTATTCATTCATGATCAAAATTAGTAAATAACATAAATAGGAAAAAATTGATAATTGTTTGGATAATGATAAAGTGGCATGTAAATGAATCTAGTTATTCTTGTGGTAATTTTGGTGTTAATCAAAATGGCACAGTAACCATGTTTAATTTAATTGTGATAGCTTACTATTTAGGTTTCCCAAATGTGGAAACTACATATAATAAATTGGTTAATTATAAATGGATTATTTTTTTGATAATTCTTTAAAGGGTTTGGAGTTACCCTATTTTTTGTAAAAGGGCCAAGATCCCAATTGATAAGATGTTTGTTTTCCAGATGCTTGTGTTGTGATGTGATCCTGGATGGGTATTGTGATATGTGGGGGAATGGAGGCCTTTTTTTGCTAGATGCAGACTCCTAGAGTTGTGAGATGCTTCAGTTTATGCATGTGTGTGTCAGGGAGGACACCAGGGATGATGGAATGGTATGGATGTGATTGTTGGATTCTTACTGATTATTTTTGGTTCATGATCTATTTTACTTTTCCCCACTGCCTAAGGAATCTGGTCTTGATTACCCTTCTTTTGAAAGAGCTGAAGATGCATGGGGTATTCCATATTCTTTCTATGTTTAGTTTCACAATGTAGGATGGGTCTACACTCTTTCTATTTTCAGAAAAGACTCGACGACTACTACATATACTCACCATGTTGATCCCCCTTGTGATTAGTAGAATACAATTAATTTCTTGAATGCCTTGGAAAATGGTAAAGTATATAACATCCCACCTTTTTATAACATAAACTTTCATTTCATTACAAAAAACTGAGGATCTTTAAGGTTTAGTGTCATGGAAACCAGGAACAAAAAACATGAAAACATAAAACATTCTTCTTAAACACTGGAAAGGCTTCTCCTAATGTTCATCCTAGGTTCATTACTGCATCTCATAACCTTGGGACATACATCAAAAGAAAGGGTTAGCAGAAGGCCCAGTAAGGGAAACAAGAGAAACATTTTACATGTGAACTAGAGATACTTCAACAAGGTCATGAAAAGAACTTTAAGGCATGAGAAATAAATCATGAGATATATCATAATAAAAATAACATCTTTCATAACATTAAGATGTTGCTACATCATTTAACATAGACAATCATGAACATTTCACCAAGGTCTATCCCCAAGGTTTCATTTGAAAATTACCAAGGTTATTCACCAATATATCGTGAAAATTGTAATCTCTAGTGGTTACATCATTACCCAATGCATTGGAGCGCTATTAGGGCGCACCCTTAAATTTGACTTTATTATAATGTGAGCCACATATATCATCATAAAAAATTTCATAAATAACCCATATAGTATAAAATAAATGGGTTTCATTTCATAATCATAACCTTTTAAAAACTGCTTTAAAGACATGATCTTTACGTCACTTTAAACACACGGAAGGGGAGAGCGGGTCTCATGTATGTAAATCCCAGAATTTAAAATAGAAAATTTTGATATATATGTGAATACCCCTTTATAAATAAGAGATTTGAGTATTCACTTTATAACAGAAAATAATTTTGAGAAAAGAGAGAGGCATTTTGAGACGAAAATTCTGAAGCATAACGGCTATGTTTCGGGATTTTAGAAAACATTGAAAAGAGAGGGGACATGGGTCCAACATTCATAAATGACCCATAAAATAGTATAGGGGAAGAAAAATAAGGATATATGAACTTGGTAATGAATATTGACGGACATACCATTTGAAATGAAAAACATGGAAGGAAGACAAAAATTAGATTTCTCTTATGAAAATTCGGCAGCCTAACGGCATCACTTAAACTTCAACAAAAATTATTTGAAAAGATCGAATAGGGTCTCTAATCATGTGAAAATAAGAGTTCAGTATGATAGATATAGAGATAATACACCAACATAAAAAAGTAATTTGAACGACTTCACATGAAAGTATAACTTTGAAAAGAATGAGAAGGGTGAAAGAATCCCCTTAAAAATTCGGCAGCCTAACGGCGTCACTTAAGCTTCAAAAAATGAATTGACAAGATCAAATAGGGTCTCTCATAATATGAACACAAGAGTTAAGTATGATCGATATAGAGATCATACCCCAACATAATAAAAATGAACTTGAAAGATTTGACAAGAAAACGGAACTTGAAAATGAGAAGGTTGAAAGAATCTGTTACAAAAATTTCGACAGCCGAACGGCGCCACTTAAACATTAATAAAATGAAATGATGAGAGTAAGAGGGGGTATCTCATCATATGAAGATAAAAAATTACAGTATAATGAATATTAAATATCATACTCCAACATATGAACATGGAGCATAAAAGAAATGACATAAAAGAGATCACTCGAAAAGAAAGAGAGAGGTCAGATCCTGTACCTTAAAACACAACTCTTAAAACTCAAAGTTTGGGACCTTGAGGGCTTGGGGCACCTTGGAAGGACTCCTTGTGAGGTAAGGAGACCATAACTTCGTTGAGGATGGTTTTGGAGTAGAAAAGATGAGAGGAGGGCTTGATATTTATAGGGAATGTGAGGGGACAAGGCATTAATGGCCAAGGGACACCTCAAAAGTGGTTTTCTCAAAAGCATGGGCCCTCCCATTGTACTTCCCATAGAGTTAGGCCACATGGGGACCCCCACACAATAATTCATCCTCTTTAGTCGACCATCCTTTAAAATATCTCATGACATCATCATGACACAGTTATGATGTCATTAAACATACCGAAACCCTAAAACTGTATTTTTACTATTCACTGAAAACTCAACTTTCTCAGAAAAATCCCAAAATTTCCCATTAAACAAATATCAATGCTCTGATTTCAAAAATGAACTATATTTTATAAAAATAATTTTCTAAATATTTTTAATTCTTTTAATAAATAATCACACTATTCACCGAAAATTCATTTTTTTCAGAAAAATCCCCAAAAATTACCTTCACATAATATCGATGCTCTGAGTTCAAAAATGAAATCCATTTTATAAAAATAATTTTTTAAATATTTTTCATTTATTTTTTAATTAAAAAACACTATTTACACGAAAAAACTAATACTTGAATAATAATTTATGAAACTGTTATTTACCCAATTTATTGAATCTCATTACTTAATCTAGGTGTCTAAATTATATTAAAACATTCTTTGAGTGAAATTACTAATCCATTTGGTCACATTACTAATCTTAAGCATAAAATCACTATTCATAATTTACTATTCATCAAAAATCAAGTTGATCTTATTAGACTTGAAATTTCGTGATGAACATAATTGTAGATGACCATTTTTGGAAAATCATTACACATTTTTATTTATTTAAGGTTTACAGAAACATTTTTAAAATAACCTTTCTCTAAAATTCATAAAAAATATGCATACTATATTTCTCCGGACATTTGAAAATTCATAAACTTCATCATAAGAAGAAATCCCAATTTTTTTTAAAACTAAGGATTACACAAAGCAGTTACAGTCTCCTTAAATAGCCCCTTATCACACCAGCATATGACCTAAGTGTATGGTGTGCTAAGGAGAGAGAATCCGAGGGAGGCTTGGCCAACATCGCATGAGTAGTAATTTCTATCAGTTTGAACTTCTCATGAAGGCGATCTCGTTCTAGCTTCAAACGATGAAGATCTGCTTGGGTTTGGTCCAGAGCAAAGCCCAGTGGTGCTACCTCCTTCCCAAGTTCTGTTAGATGGGCTTCGATCGGTCCAAGACTACTGGGTGAGGCCATCGAATATTCTTTCTATATTAATTAACCAAGATTGCTTGTATTTAGAGACAATAGTCAAAACGTTTAGTTTTCAGCGGTCATATTGACCAATGGTCAAATAACAGTCAAAACCCAACAGTCTCATTTTAATTATAATCATGTTATCAAATGAAACATTTTTGTTGAGTATAAAAATAAAATATAATAACACATAAAATTAGGAAACAAGATTTATTTAAAATTTCGGGTCGTTTCAATATTCCCCCCATCAGAAATTGCGTCCTCACATTTTTTAAAATTGGGTTTTGAAATTTCATTGAAGGTCCTACATCGGAAAAGGAGTCAGTAAAAATATTACTTTAAAAGAATGAATGGTAAGTACAAAGGTCACCCGAGTTAACCCACACTAGGATTCCATGTAGGAAAACATGGACCTGGAGAAGAAAACAAAGGGTCAAGTTCTGAGGGAGAGTGATAGATAACATGATTAGGAGAAATTTAACTATAATAAAATCCCAAACTTATGATGAGTGTAAATGTTCTTTGATTACCTTGTAGGAAACGTAAACCAACAACATTTTTGTTTTACGTTTCTTTCATAATTTTGAGGAATTCATTTTCTTCATAGAACATAAACTTAAGAAAATAATCCTACCTTCATGCAGAGTTTCATCCTTTAATAAGTTTCTACCCAAAAATAATCTTTTCTCCAAACGATGAGCATTCAAAAGCACTTGGTCTCATCAAAACACAAGAATCATTTTCTAGAGAATCACATAATCCACAAAAGATTAACCATCTATTTCATCAATCTTTAAACATTATCCCAAAAACAGAAAGGGTAAGTTTAAACAACTCTTCAAAAAGAAATAATCCCATAGGAATGGAAACTACTTTTAATTCTTCAATGATCCATGGTACTACCCAGAGTTCATCATAGACCATTCTGTAAATAACTGTCCTTAAAAATCCTCAAAATAAACCAAACTAAGATTGAAACCCAAATACAAGAAGGATTTGATAACATAGTCTTCCGAGGTACACTTTATCATTCATCTCCAAACAACATCAACCACTCCTAACATCTTATAACAAAAGTAACAAACCTAAACATATTTACCCCAAGATAGGTTAATCATTTCCATAAGTAACCTAAATTACTATAAGTCCGCCTTAAATTCATTGATTCTTCAAAATATAAGTCAAGATTACTCCTCAATGAAAATACCGTAGTAATATATTTACCTCGATCATATAGGGTCCCCAAAATAGTGAACATCTTCCAAAATAATAATCATCTTTTAACCCCCTAATCATCTCTATCATATTAATATGGAAATCATCGCATTTCTTATCACATTGGTTGTTGGGACATGTTCTTCCATTTCCCACCATTAACTATGAAGATAAAGTATAATTAGGGGATTAAATACTTCGCCAATAATCATGAAAAGGAAACATCAATCATAAAAGGATAAACTTGTAGAATAAAAGTAAATCCTATCTTGTGATCCCCTAGGTTCCAATATAGGTTATCCATGATCATATATTATTATGTGAATATTTATTTTATTTTATCTTTGTTCCTTTAATAATGGTTCATACTAAGCTTATGAATTTATCAAATCATATCCCTCGGGAGTGTCGTAACCAAGAGTGCAGCAAGGCCCATTTTTGTGTACAAGTTCCCGTTCAAGTTTAGCTCAAAGCGGTGTTTTCAGGTTTTACCCTTATGTATATATGTGCCAAAGCCACCTCTACCTGCTCGTATCCAGATATGGATGTATTTGCTTGGCAACCCCGTACTCAATACTCACCAAAATATCTGGAAGATTTCCTATATTTAAACATTTCTATACGGTTCTTCCTAAGTTTTCATATCATAATTTCCACAAATAACTAAACCTTCCTTTGATACCGACTATAACATCCCACCTTTTTATAACATAATCTTTCATTTCATTACACAAAACTGAGGATCGTTAAGGTTTAGTGTCTTGGAAACCAGGAACAAAAAACGTGAAAACATAAAAAAATATTCTTAAACACTTGAAAGGCTTCTCCTTATGTTCATCCTAGGTTCATTACTGCATCCCATAACCTGGGGACATACATCAAAAGAAAGGGTGAGCAGAAGGCCCAGTAAGGGAAATAAGGGAAACATTTTACATGTGAACTTGAGATACTTCAATAAGGTCATGAAAAGAACTTTAAGGCATGAAAAATAAATCATGAGATATATCATAATAAAAATAAAATTTTTCATTACTTTCATATGTGGCTAAATCATTTAACATAGACAATCATGAACATATCACCAAGGTCCATCCCCAAGGTGTCATTTGAGAATTACCATGGTTATTTACCAAGATATCGTGAAAATTGTAATCACTAGTGGTTACATCATTACCCAATGCATTGGAGCGCTATCAGGGCGCACCCTTAAATTTTAATTTATTATCATTTGATCTACATATATCATCATCAAACATTTCATAAATAACCCATATAGCATAAAAATTATATTTCTCTTATGAAAAATCGGCAGCCTAACGGCGTCACTTAAACATCAACAAAAATGATTTGATAAGATAAAATAGGGTCTCACATCATGTGATAATAAGAGTTCATTATGATATATATAGAGATCATACCCCAACATAAAAAAGGAATTTTAAAGACTTGACATGAAAGTAGAACATTGTAACGAATGAGAAGGGTGAAAGAATCCCCTTAAAAATTCGGCAGCCTAACAGCGTCACTTAAGCTTCAAAAAATGAATTCACAAGATCAAATAGGGTCTCTAATCATATAAACATAAGAGTTAAGTGTGATAGATAAAGAGATCATACCCCAACAAAATAAAAATGAACTTGAAAGACTTGACATGAAAATAGAACTTGAAAATGAGAAAGGTGAAAGAATCTGTTACAAAAAATTCGGCAGCCTAATGACGCCACTTAAACATTCATAAAATGAAATGATGAGAGTAAGAGGGGGTCTATCATCATATGAACATAAAAAGGATAGTATAATGAATTTAAAAGAACATCATCCAACATATGAACATAGAGAATAAATTAAATGACATAAAAAAGATCACTTGAAAAGAAAGAGAGAGGTCGGATCACTTCCCTTAAAACGCAACTCTTAAAACTCAATGGTTGGGACCTTGAGGGCTTGGAAGCGCCTTGGGAGGACTCTTTGGGAATTGAGGAGACCATAACTTCGTTTAGGATGGTTTTAGAGTCGAAAATATGAGAGGAGGGCTTGGTATTTATAGGGAAAGTGAGGGGACAAAGCATTAATGGCCATGGGACACCTCAAAAGTGGTTTTCTCAAAAGCATGGGCCCTCCCATGGTATTGCCCATAGAGTTAGGCCACATGGGGACCACCACACAATAATTCATCCTCTTTAGTCGACCATCCTTTAAAATATCTCATGACATCATCATGACACTGTTATGATGTCATTAAACATACTGAAACCCTAAATCTGTATTTTTACTATTCACTGAAAATTCAACTTTCTTAGAAAAATCCCAAAATTTCACATTAACCAAATATCAATGCTCTGATTTCAAAAACAAACTCTGTTTTATAAAAATAATTTTCTAAATAGTTTTAATTCATTTTTTAAATAAACACAATATTCACCGAAAATTCATTTTTTTCTGAAAAATCTCCAAAAATTACCTTAACATAATATCGATGCTCTGAGTTCAAAAATGAAATCCATTTTATAAAAATAATTTTCTAAATATTTTTAATTTAATTTTTAATTAAAAACACTATTTACCTGAAAAAAACTAATACTTGAATAATAATTTATGAAACTATTATTTACCCATTTTATTGAATCTCATTACATAATCTAGGTGTCTAAATTATATTAAATCTTTCTTTGAGTGAAATTACTAATCCATTTGGTCACATTACTAATCCTAAGCGTAAAATCACTATTCATAATTTACTATTCATCAAAAATCACGTTGATCTTATTAGACTTGAAATTTCGTGCTGAACATAATTGTAGAAGAACGTTTTTTGAAAATCATTACAAATTTTTATTTATTTAAGGTTTACATAAACATTTTTAAAACATCCTTTCTCTAAAATTCATGAAAAATATGAATACAATATTTATCCGGACGTTTGAAAATTCATAAACTTCATCATAAGAATAAATCCTAATTTTTATTTAAAACAAAGGATTACACAATGTAGTTACGGTCTCCTTACATAGCCCCTTATCACAACAGCATAGGACCTAAGTGTACGGTGTGCTAAGGTGAGAGAATCTGAGGGAGGCTCGGCCAACATCGCACGAGTAGTAATTTCTATCAGTTTGAACTTCTCGGGAAGGCGATCACGTTGTAGCTTCACATGATGAAGTTCAGCTTGGGTTTGGTCCAGAGCAAAGCCCAGTGGTGCTACCTCCTTCCCAAGTTCTGTTAGATGGGCTTCGATCGGTCCAAGACTACTGGATGAGGCCATCGAATATTCTTTCTATATTAATTAACAATGATTGCTTGTATTTAGAGACAATAGTCAAAACGTTTAGTTTTCGGCGGTCATATTGACCAATGGTCAAATAACAGCCAAAACCCAACAGTCTCATTTTAATTATACTCATGTTATCAAATGAAACATTTTTGTTGAGTATAACAATAAAATATAATAAAACATAAAATTAGGAAAAAAGATTTATTTAAAATTTCACGTCGTTAAAAAGTAATACTGTAATGAATAATAAATAAACGGTGTTAACCCATCAGGTTGGATTTTGCTATAACATAATGATGAGGTTGTAATTTTTAAACAGATAATAGACTTTAGGTGTGATGCCTATAAGATTAAATGTGGAATTGTCATTGGATAATTAATTTATAAAGAATTAATTAGTGTAAAGTGAAACTAAAAAAGGTAATAAATCCATTTTAGTTGTTATGTGCTTATAAGATAGCTAGTCTTAGTAGTAGCAGCCCGGAGTCTGAGAGACATTAGCTGCAGTTGTGTATAAGACTAGGTTATTCCCATAATGTGGTTGTGAGATATTTTATATGTTGTACGTTATATGTTTTTATACGCTACTCAACCCTGTCAGTTAGGGAAAATGACACCCCTAGGATTCTAATCCCTAGGGGGTGTTTTCCCAAATATTTCAGTGGGAAGGTGGATGGCTAACTACCCACTTTGGCCCTTCTCTCTTCTCTTGGTAGATACTTGTTCTTGCAGGAACATTGGTTTTTTCCCCATACATGTGTGTAGAGGGCTATGATTTCTTGTTTTTATTCACACACATATATTCCGGATATAGTTTTTTATCGACTACTATATGTGTTACGTGTATAGGCTGTGATGGCTTGAGGATCCTTACACGGTGTATAGGCTGTAATGGATTGAGGTATACTATGTGACATATGATACACGTTATGCGAGATGTGGTGGCTCTCGGAAACTACCTTGTAACTTTGGTGTGTTGGCATGTTGGTTTTGTAGCACGAGGTGCATATTGTGGTGCTTCGCCCAGGTGTCTCCATGCAATCCTTTTTGGAGAGAGATTCTTAGGACATGCGATGTTGGGGAAAAGCAGCAAAATAGTATGGAAGTAGAAGTGGGGTTCCCTTGATATTCATTATTATATGATATATTCTTGTATGCTTTACGTGGTGAGAGTATCCATGGTGAGGCTGGGAACTTAGTATACCTTTTTAAGTGATGAGTTAGTTTTTCTTGTAGTTCACTGTGCTTTAGCAAGGTTTATTTACTTTTTCATGAGCGGCATTGGGAAGGATCTTACCGAGTATACTATTATACTCACCCTATGTATATAAAAACTATTTTTTAGGTCACATGGAGTAGGTTTGGGATCAGGCTGGATACTACTAGGTAGTGGTTACAGGAGCTGTTCGGGCTTGTGGTTGCTGTTGTTTTACATTCTATTAGGTACTTGAAGTTTTTCCCATCTAGTTTTAGTAATTTATCATGAAATTTCATATGTGCACTTGGGTTTTCTTTTATATTCTAGTTCTGAGTTGGAGTTGGTTGGTTTCTATCTTATATTTCTCTTCTGCATGTGTTCTCTTTGAGGGTAAGTCCTCCCATTTGTGTGTTTATTATTCCCTTGGTGCAAGTCACCTAACCAAGGACTAATAAAGGTTGGACTTGGGGTTCATTATCTCCCTTCTCATATTGGCGACCCTGGAGAGGTAAAATATGTGGGGAGGGGATCGTGAAAATGTTGTATTAGATTTCTGGTTGAGGGATAAGATAGAGTTTGTAGTTAGGCATAAGTGAGGTTGCATGGGTTTCTACGGCACCAATGCCATTCATGTCTATAAAGCGATCTAAACACTGGATACCGTTTGAGACATAGATGTTTAAAATCCTATATGATCTGATATATAGACCATTATGTTAATAATTGATACTAAAAAAGGGGATATTAGTTGCAGGGTAGTGACCTAGGAAAGGACCATTCATCGTTATACATTGGGCATGTATTTGAATGGGTAGACCTAGGGATAGGTTGACATAAAACCAATGAATGAAACTAATTAATTAATAAATGTTGAGGCATTTTTATTCCATGTTTAGGATCTCTAAAATATTTCTATTTTATAGGTATGGCTCAAGGTCGATGTCCTTGTCGGGTTTTTGTAGAAAATGTCCAGTAGTTTGTTCCAATCGATTTTTGTAGGGTAGAGGTAGATGATTCCGACACTTGGAGGGAGACACTATGAGAGTTTCAGAACCAGAGTCTGCATATGTATGAGGGCTCCATTTTAGATACAGTCATGGAAGAATGGTTAGTGGAGGTTGATATCGTCTTTAGTTCGATCTGTGCTCGAAAGGAGCACAGGGTTTCTGTAGTTGTGATGATGCTATGTGGGCAGTGAGGCATTGGTGGTTCTTGTTCATTGGGGATTTCGAGGAGTCAGTGATCACATTGGAGGAGTTTCGATAAAAGTTTATAGTCAAGCTTCTTTCTAAAACTTTGAAGGCATCCAGTCTCTAGGTGCTTCGTACCCTATGACAGGGGAGCTCCAGTTCTCAAGAGTTTGGAATCCATTTCGGGAACCTTTTACGATATGCTTCGGAGTTGTTTCTAGATGGGGAGGCCAGGGCGAGACATTTCGTGGAGGATTTTCATCCAATGATCTAGTTATATATCGCCCCATTTATGCTAAAGACATATTTTGAGGTGTTGGAAAGGGAAAAGGATGTCGAGAGGACTTTGTCCAGGACCAGATCATCACGATAGGGGAATATTCATGATTCATAACAAAGCAGAGCTGTGGTCCGGGGTTCCCATTTACCAGGGAATAAGTGTTTCCATTCAGCTGGGGGTAGTTCCTAGCCCCTTACATCTCGTTTCTCTAGATGAATCAACTTTCAGACCTATTCTAAGGGATCAAGCACTTTTATTTCCTTTGTTGGTCATGGTCATCTGCGGTGGGAGTGCCTGAACTTTCAGAGAAGTCAACGTGAACTAGGAGCTACACTCCAGGGTCCTCCATTGAGGCAGTTCCAGCTGAGGCACTAGCATCAGCTAGTTTTACTAGCTTTAGATCAGCAGAGCGTAGATGGGGTAAGAAGATGACAAGCCCATGATCCTCCCCTTCCTCAGAGAGCATAGTGCTTCTGTTTTGGTGGTTGTCATCCGGGTCAAAGAGGTCGTGGAGGAGGTCGTGGTCAGCTCCTTGCTATAGCGTTTCCATCTCGAGGAAATCCAGGCATCATCTGAGATTTCATTTTCTTGTCTTCTACCATGGTGTATACCTTTCATGATTTAGGAGAAAAACAATCCTTCCTATCACATACCCATGTCCATGATTTGGTACTTGAGGTAGTGAGGCTTCTAGTGCACATGGCATCGACTACGCAAGTTGGAGGTCGAGCTGACTTGTTTGAAGTATGCACAGATTGTGAGATAGATTTGGGGAATCACATCTCTTGGGGAGATTTCATATGTTTATTAATACATGGATATGATGTCATACTCAGCATGGATTGGTTGTATTTGATGAATGCTATTGGGGATTTCTTGAAGAAGAATTTCATATTCATTGGTGCGGATGGAGAGCCAGTGCTATTTGTCGGTGAACAAGATCCTCAGATGGGTCGTAGGTGCATTATGTCTTTATCATCCACAATGGATGAGATGATGTTGATTTCTTCATAGTTTTAGCAGTTGGAGTTTCCTAGGGTTGTAGAGGACTACCCTGATGTCTTTCCAGACAAGGATGTAGCATTACCCCATAGACGAGGGATCAAGTTTGGGATCCTGATACAACCAGGAGAAACTCATATATCTATGTATCCATATAGTATGGCCACTTATGATTTATGAGAGCTACATATACAGCTTGATTGTATGTTATAGTGCCGTTTTGTTCGGCCAAGTGTGTCACGGTGGGGTGCACCAGTTTAGTTTGTGAAGAAGACTGACGGCAGTTTGTGGTTGTGTGTCTATTATCATCACTTAAACAAAGATACAATAAATAATCAATATCATCTTCCATGGATTGATTAATTATTCAATCAACTAAAGGGTTAAAGTTGGTTCTCAAATATATACTTGTGGTTGGGATATCATCAGATGCGTGTAAATGATGAGGATATCCTGATGGCTCCTTTCTGTTGTCGTCATGGGCATTATGAGTTTGTTGTAATGTCATATGGTGTGATGAATTCTTTAAATATATTCATGGGATTGATGAATGTTTTGTTCCGTGAGTTTCTATACATGTACTTGGTAGTTTTTATCGTTAACATCCTTATGTACTCCACATCTGAGGAGGAGCATGAAGAGCATCTACAAGCTGTTTAGGGAGATATACGTCAACATCATCTATTTGGGAAGTTGTCAAAGTTTGTGTTTTGGGCCAGAGAAGTCCGTTTCATGGGGCATGTTGTGTCCCAACAGAAATTATATGTGGATCCCTCGAAGATAGAAGCCATTTTTTCTTAGGAAAACCCCAAGGCAGTGCCGGAGGTGCGAAGTTTCCATGGTCTCGTGGGCTACTACAGAAGGTTCGTAACCAATTTCTCACGGGTTGCAACTCCTCTGATAGCTTTGAACAAGAAAGATCATGCATTCATATGGACTGATCAGCCTGAGGATATTTTTTAGTATATAAAGGATAGGTTACTAAGTTCTCCAATTCATTGTCTTCCATCGGAGGGAGTTTAGTTTTATGCTTTCTACGACGCTTCAAGTCTAAGGATAAGTTGTGTTCTCATGCAGCCGAGGTCAGTTGTTTCTTATGGGTCTCGGCAGTTTCATCCCCATGAACGTAACTAATCCACCCATCATCTAGAGTTGTTTGTCATGGTGTTTACTCTAAAGTTGTAAAGTAATTACCTCATTGGTGAGTGCATTTTGGTTTTCACCAATCGTAAGAGTGTGAGGTATGTTTTCTCTCTGCGTGACTGGAGGTTTCAACATCATCTATGGATGCACTTCCTATAGAAATATGACATAAAAATATCCTATACACCTGGAAAATGTATTGTAGTAGCCAATGCGGTGAGTCGAAAGTCACGTAGTGATTATGTACATGAATCTGGTAATTCATGGAGAGTAATGGAAGAATTGTCAGCATTACATCTTGATATAGCAGAAGTTGTTGGTAGAGGTTGTCATTTTCAGATGATGGTAGTGTCTTCCCTGATGAAGAAGGTGGAAGATTCCGAGTTGGGGGATCTATAGGTCGAGGTCTAGAGAGACCGAGTTTTTTTTGGTGAGGCTCTTAATTGTTGGACTGAGGATAAACAACATAGATTGTTTTATCATGGAATGATTTTTATTCCATTCATGATGCATGATATGGTTCTCAGAGAGTTCCATAGTTCTCTTTTATCGGTGCATCCTAGTGTGAAAAGGATGTACCATGCCTTGAGAAGTCATTTTTGGTGGCCTAGGATTAAGAGTACATTTGTAGAGATTTTGTCTTGATGTTTGGTCTGCATGAAGGTGATGTCCGAACACCGTGTCCCTAGTGTTCTACTCCAGCCATTAGAGACTCCACAGTGATAGTGGGAGGACATCTCAATGGGCTTTATTACCATTTTACCTAGATCTTCAGGAGTACATGATTCTATTTAGGTGGTAGTAGATCGTTTAACAAAATCGGTCCACATCATAGAGATCCAGGAGATGATCTAAGTGGATTTTTTGTCGAGGAAGTATCATGAAGAGGTGGTGAGACTTCATGGAGTCCCAAGGACGATCATTTATGATCGAGTTCCTCATTTTACCACCAGGGTGTTGACATGTCTCCAACATTCTTTTGGTTCTCAGTTATTACTTAGCCTTAATTTTCATCCTCAAATGGATGGTAAGACAGAGAAAACCATATAGACTCTTGAAAATATGTTATTATCTTATGTTATTGATTCTGGTGGATCATGGGTGAGTCAAATACCTTTGGTGGAGTCCTCTTAAAATAATAGTTTTCACTCCACCATCAGTATGGAACCGTTTGAAGCCATTTATGGCCGAACTTTCTGTTCTCTGTTATGCTGGACTAGGGTCGGAGAGTCGGCAATTCTCGGACTGGAACTTGTGAAGAATACAACCGAGATAGTTTAGGTGATTTATGAGATGATGAAGACAGTTCCAGATCATCAGAAATCATAGTTTGATCAATGAAGGAGACCCTAAGGGTTTAATTTTTTGGGATCATGTGTTTTTTAAGGTGACTCTACATAATGGACAGTGAAGTTTTTTTCGTGAGAGTAAGTTTTCTCCCTAGTTTGTTGGGCCTTTCAAGGTGCTAGCACATGTTGGAGCTATGGATTATCGAGTAGTACATCCCCTACAGATGATTCGGATACATGATGTTTTCCATGTATCACAGATCCATTGTTATCTTCATGATGACTCTCACTTCATCAATCAGTTAGAGAAACATGTTGATGTTGATGTGGCCTTTGAGGAGAGACCTATGGAGATCCATGACCACAAAGAGAAGGTTTTGAGTGGTCGTTCTATCCCCTTGGTTCATGTCTTGTGGCGACACGGTGGCATGGAGGATAATACATGAGAGAGTGAGTCACAGAAACATGCTCAGTACCCATAGTTGTTTGATGATTAACTCTTTCATGTAATGATGTCCCTTTTCTAGTTATACATTTCTTGTTTTTATTATGATTTTTTCTGCTTTTGTGGCCTTCTCCCTTTTGAGAGGTATCTTAATGGGTGGTTTTCACACCCTGTGTCATTTTCTATAGGTGGGTTTTGAATTATCAAGTGTGCGAATGTTTTGAGAGGTATTTGATGCAATGGTACCGACCTCTCTGGTCCATCACATTGTGAAACTATGGTGTTGTGGTGTTATGGGAGGTAAAGGTGACTTATCCCCAACACTACCAATTTTCTAGTTTCGTGAACAGTTCCAATGGTAGATAGTTTTGAGCAGTTCACCGGTAACCTTTTGTGAACTGTGCGAATGCTGTGGTCTAACGGTGACCTCTCTTTCCTCTACCAAATATCATGTTCTATGAACAGTTCTATCGGTGAACAGTTCTATCGATAACCTCTAATGGTAACCTCTCTTTCCTTTGCCAAATTTCATGTTCTATGAATAGTTCCACTGGTGAATAGTTCTATTGTAACCTCTAACGGTAACCCCTCTTTCCTTTTCCAAATTTCTAGTTCTATGAACAGTTCGATTGGTGAACAGTTCTACCGGTAACCTCTAATGGTAACATTTCTTTCCATTGCAAAATTTTAAATTTATGAATAGTATTTCCTGAATGGTGACCTTCTAACGGTGACATTTTCATTCATTTTTCAAATTTTGAGTTCATTAACAGTGTCTAATGGTGACGTTCATGAACAATGTCTAATGATGGGGTTTATGAATAGTTTCTAATAGTGAGATTCATGAACAGTGTCCAACAGTGATGTTCATGAACAATGTCTAACGGTGAGGTTCAGGAATAGTGTCTAATGGTGAGGTTCATGAATAGTGTCTAACGGTGAGGTTTATGAATAGTGTTGTTCAGTTTTCAAATTTTGAGTTCGTGAACAGTGTTTCTAGCTTCCTATAGTTTCACCCCCATAACGTTTCCTTTGACAGAAAATACATTTAAAGCCTCATTTAAGTACTATTAAGTCCGATTCAAAGGCCATACATCGATTATTAATTATTCATATGGTTCTGGATGTTTTTACTTTGTCAAACCATGTGTTTAATGCAATCCACTTTTAATGAAAAATCATGTGTATCTTAAACTGTTACTCTGTTAAATCATCAAAAGGGACAGGATATCGTCCTACCTAATTCAACCTCTTTGTTATCAACTATGAGATGCTAGAACTTTTCAATCCTTATCACAGGAGTTAAAAAATCAAACATTACACCTATGATTGGTTCCACTCTGTTTTGATGCAACCAATATGTATCTGTCAATCTTCGATATAAAGTATGTTTTATCATCGTTCTTTTTGAGTTCATCTTCTCATGTTTCGCTTTTACATTATTATAGAATGTAATATCCATGCTTCTAAATGGGTTATCCTGGGTTTTGGTTAGTGTAGTCGTACCATGTAATCCTTGGGTGGATTTAGTTGTCGCGAGAGGTGGATCATGACACATTGTATGGATAAAGAACTTCAAGATCTATTTGATGCAGGGGATTCATTGGTTCTCTTTTATTTTATGTGAAACTATATTGTTAGCATGTTTTATCCAACTCTATGAAAATGGAACTGAGATAATAAATATTTTAACCAGATAATTAAATTTATATCGATCATATGTTATTGCCTCTTGTTTTTATAGATAGTGTGATATCTATGCTTGATTTTTATAGTTGTTTGTTCTTGATAGAAATTGGTAATGAACATAAAGTGGAATTAATTGATAATTGTTTGGCTAAAGAAAAAGAAGAATGTAAATGAATATGGTCTTCTTGTTGAAATTTTGATGATAATCAAAATGGCACAGTAAGCATGTTAAAATTATTTGTGATATCTTACTGTTTAGGTTTCCAGAATGTAGAACCTATATATAATAAATTGGTTAATTCCAAATGGATTATTTTTCAGATAATTCCTTTAAGGGTTCTACGGTACCCTCTTGTTTGTAAAAGGGCCATGACCCCAATTATTAAGATGTTTTTTTTCTTTCTGCTTGTGTTGTGATGTGATCTTCGATGGGTGTTGTGATTTTTTGGGGCATGAAGGAATTTTTTTGTTTAAGATGACGCCAATAGTGGTGAGATTCATCTAGTTATGCATTTGGGTGTCGAGGAGGACACCATGGATGATAGAATGATATGGATGTGACTGTTGGATGCTTGTTGATTCTTATTAGTTGATTATCTGTTTTACTTTTCCCCACTGCCTTAAGCAGATAGTCTTTCTTACCCTTCTTCCAAAATAGGTGAAGGCGTGTGGGTATTCCATGTTCTTTTTGTGTTTTGTTTCTCAAGGGAGGATGGGTCTATACTCTTTCTATAGGCAGAAAAACTCGATGGGTAGTCCATATACTCACTGTGTTGATACCCCTTATATTTAGTAGTATAAAATGATTTTCTAGAATTCCTAGGAATATGGGAATGTATTTCTGTAATGAATAATTGAATAAATGGTGTTAACCAATGGGGTTGGAGTTTTCTTGAATATAATGATGAGGTTGTAATTTTTAAATGGATAGTAGACATTGGGTCTGATGCTAATGAAATTTAATGTGGAATTTCCATTGGTTAATTAATGTTTAAACAATTAATTATAATAATGTGAATCTAATAAAAAGATAATAAAGATCTTTAATTGGTTTTGTGCTTATAGGATGCCAAGTGTTAGAAGTATCATCCAAGAGTCTGAGAGACGTTATCTTTAGTGGTTTTTAAGACTAGGTTACGCCCATTGTGTGGTTGTGAGATATAGTATATACTATTCTTTTTTTGTTTATATACACTAATCCACCCTTTCAGTAAGAGAAACTGACACCCTTGGGATTCTAAGCCTTGTGGGGGGGGGGGGGGCTGGGTTCCCCAACATTCTGGTGGGAGGATGGATGGCTAACGACACCCTTTGGCCCCACTCTCTTCTCATGGTAGTTACTTGTGCTGAAAGGCACATTGATAACCATTCCCCATATATATGTGTAGAGGGGTGTAATGTATTTGGATACTCACACACATATATTCTGGATATATTTTTTCATCGACTAGTATAGGTGTAACAAGTATTGGATATGATGGCATGACGATCCTTACTCGTTGTATGTGCTCTAATGGCTTGAGGTATAATACACGACAAATGACACACATTATCCGAGCTATGGTGGCTCTCGGAAATTACGTGGTCACTTTGGTCTGTGGACGTGGTGGTTTTGTTGCACGACGTGCATATTGTTTTGTTTTTCCCAAGTGTCTGCAGGCAAGGCTTTTTGGAGAGAGAGGCATAGGACATGTGACATTGGGGAAAAGCGGAAAACCAGAGGGGAAGTAGATGTTGGGTACCCTTGATATTATTTATTAAATGATATGTTCCTATATGCATTACTTGGTGAGAGTAGCCACGGTGAGGCTGGGAACTAAGTATACTTGTATAGGTGAAGAGTTAGTTTCACTTATTGATCTTTGTGCTTTAGCAAGATTTCATTACTATTGAACAAGAGGAATCAGGGAGAATCCTATAGAGTATAATGTTATTCTCACCCTATGTATATACAAACTATTTTTCAGGTCACTTATAGCAGGTTGGAGATTAGGTTGGTTACTACTAGCTTGTGGTTTCAAGAGCAGTTCGGGCTTGTGGTTGCTGCAGTATTACTTTCTTTTGGGTACATGTAGTTTTTCCCTTCTAGTTGTAGTACTTTTTCATGACATTTCATATGTGCACTTGGGTTTTCTTTTACATTCCAATTTTGAGATAGAGTTTTTTGGTGTCTATTTTATCTCTATCTTCTGCATGTGTTCACTAAGTGGGTAATGCCTCCCATTTTTGTGTTTAATATACCCTCAGTGCTTCTCTCCAACTCGTGGCCTACAGGATGCAGGACCTGACAGTCATTATCTCCCATCTCTCATTTCCAACCTAAGAGGGATAAACATTATGGAGAGGGGTTCGTGAAAATCATAACAAAAAATAAATTAAAAATATATATAAAACATATACATCGTAATAAATGATGAAAAGACTTTAGATGAAAATAATAAATCCTGATAGTGTACTTTATGATCATAAAATTAACATTATAGAATCCTAAAGGATATGACCTAGGTGTAAAAATATATTAATAGTCATTAACATGTGATATTGGTAAAAATTTGTAGAATAATATAATAAATGGTCATAGTCAGGAAAACATGTAATTTCATGGAAATGAAATACAACATGAAATCTTTGAAAATATATATGAACAAGTCAGTAGTGTTGAATAATTTTAAGATAAAAAATAATGTGTGGGATAAACATAAGAATAAGAACACCCATTTATGGAAAATCATTATACAAAAATTATGAGATCTTACTCATTATGTACTCATATTAGAAAGTGATCTGACTCATAATTTCTACACTGGTTTTTAGAAACTCTACTTGTTTACGCCTGACTATCTCATTAGATTTAATCTTACAAAAAAATTTCTAGGGTGATATAGGTCCCCAACAATCATCATTCTTACTTATGGTTTCCACTAAAAATAAATAATTGTTGTATTTTAAACAACCCATAGAAAATGTGGGCTTCATAAAATTTTCACATTATATGATCAAGAGATATAATAGGATATAAAAATATCATTTTGAAAAATTAATAAAATGTTAAAAACATGTAAATAATTATAAAAACATTAAATCATTATAGATAAAACATGGAGAAAATTTAAAAGAGAAAATTATTCAAAAATATTTATTAGAAAATTCATTAAAATGAGATCTTGAATGTGAAATTACAGTTATCAAATGAATATTTTCAATGCATGATAAAAACTATTAATAATAATGAATATAAACCACTATTTAAAAACCATTAAATTACCATGATGATAACCACCTTGATCAAATGTGTTTAGAATTAATATTTTGAAAAATTTGTGAATAATTAAAATAATATTATAAAATAAGATATATTTTATTTATAAAAATTAAATGGATGAATCGAAAGGAATAAAATGATGTCATGGAAGAAAATATCAATTTGTAATAATGGGAGTTATTTATATGAAAGGAACACTTAATTATCAAAACAATTTATAAAATAATTTTTTATTATTAATGATAATTATTATTCCTATAGTACAAAGTAAATACCAAAACGAAATAGCTGAAATTATTTGAAAAAATAAATATTTAAAATATTTTTTCCTTATGGAAGGATATGAAACAATGAATCTCGAATTGTGTTGATGAATTCCATACATAATTTATATCATTTAAATTAAAATCTTACAAGAGGTATATAATTTAATATTACAATGATTATAATTAAATATATTTTATTTTGGTTTAAAAAAATATAATTGCATAGAATTAACAAAATTTAAAAATAATAATTTTTTTTAACATAAACATGTCAAATTGATTCAAAATTGAGAAAAAAACACATATAATATTAGTAACATATTAATGAAATCCTAAGAATGTTAATTATTCTAAATCGACATAAAATTGATTGATTAAATATACATTTCAAGATATTATATCTCAAATAGTAACTATAATCATGAAAATGGAAATTTAGTGTATAAAATAAAACATGTCTCAAAAAGTTTAATTTGAGATCAAAAGTTTCACAACCTATCCCCAGGGGCCCATGCTATGACTACCCCAATACAGCCTCTTGAAGGCCAGGGGCTGGCGAATTGTGCAGAAGTCGTCAACCTACAAGTGATAGGAATTTTTCAATGTACATGTATGAACATACACGCCAAACCACACACACTAGTAAAAAAATTTACGTCGGTTATTTCAATTTTTCACATCGGTTTTGAGCCAACGTGTTTGTGGGTGATGTTAAAAATATTTCTGTTATTGTTAGTTATTTATTAACCGACGTTAATTTTTTTTCATGTTGGTTATTTAAAACCCTTTGTGAAAGAAGATCCATTTCTCAAAACAATGACGTTAAAACACTATTTTTCATGACATTTTTCTAGATAACTCACGTCAAAAAATCCAAACAAAATTAACATCGGTTATTAAAAAACCGATATTTTTTATTTATCAGGTCATTTTTTAAAAACCCTATATGAAATTAAATTTGTTACATCGTTTTATTATAAAACGATGTAAAAAAGATTAACCATAATTTAGATAATTTTTTGAGCTTCTATTTGATAGGTTGTAGAGCTCAAAAAGAGTTACCCATAAGACGTAATTACTATTTAAATATTGAATTGTATTTTTTCCGAGGAAACATCGAATGAGCCAACCGAAAATTCAATTTAAAAGTTTTTTTTTGAATCCAAAACAGGATTTTTAGTTTTAGCATGATACAAAAAATTAGTATTCATTATAATAAAATATTAATCATTAAATTTTTTTTTGAGAAAACTCATCATAAAAATCATAAATCATCGAAAAATAATAACAAATATCTTAACGTGAAAGCAGAATGAAGTCCTTTGTCTTAAAAATATTTGTTGAATATGAAGGTAGAATTGTATTATTAACATGATACGAAACATTATTCTTCATTATAATAAAATAATAATCAATAAATGGTATAATAATTATGAAAAATAATAATAAAAAACATAAATCATGGAAAAATAATTACAAATACCTTGATGAGATCGTGGAATAAAGAAATAATGGATTCATGTTAAACATCATACAAGTCGATGGTGTAATGATGATGGTTGAATTAAATTATCATTACAAAATTTAACCGTATGTGTATAATAAAAAAAGATAAATGATATGGTAAATGAAAATGCGATATTAAAATATTTACATAGCAATCAAAAAATTTAATGTCGCGCTGTAAAAAAATAAAATTCCATGTTGGCAGTATAGAAAATTTATTTTCCAAATTAATTTTATGATAAAAGTCATAAAAATATAATAAAATATTACTATTGGTGGTATGTAAATATAAATTTTCAATCGATTTTTTACGTCATTATCTAATAACCGACCTGAAAATTCTTTTTTAACATCTGTTATTTAATAACTGATGTGAAAAACAGATGGGAAATTTTTTTTCACGACAATTATTAAATAATTGACATTAAAAATCAATAAAAACATATAGATCAGTTAGTAATATTCTATTTCAATGGTCTTGAAGATCAAAAAAAGTTATGGATCAAAAGTTATGGTCATTGAATGTTGATCACCTCTAAATGAAGTCCTAAAAATTGTCAACCTCACATAGCCATATCTTTTGATATGTAACTCCATTTGAGCTCCCCAACAAGTCAAATCGAAGCTTGGAAAATTATCTACATGTTTGTAATCATTTAACATGACTGTTATTTAAAAAATGTCTGAAAAAATGACTTTTAATGTTTTTTATTTAATAACTGACCTGAAAAATCAATTTTCAATCTATTTATCATGTCAGTTGTTAAATAATTATTGTTAAATATCATTTTTCACGTCAGTTATTAAATAACTAATGTTACAAATGTTTTAAAAAATGTAGATTATTTTTGAAGCTTTGATTTGATTGGTCATGAAGCTCAAATGGATTTACATATCAAGCCTTATAGCTATTGGATGTTGATCATCTATAAATGAAGTCTTAAAGAATGTCAACTTATTAAGGCCATTATATTTGATCTGTATCTATTTTTGAGCTTCCTGACAATTAAAATAAATAATTGGTTAATTATATACATGTTTCAAGACATTTTTCATGACTGTTTTTAAATTACCAATGACATAATGTCATAAAAATGTATTTTTCACATCGGTTATTATATCACCGACGTGAAAATAAAACCACAAAATATGAACTATTAGGTGGATATTGAATATTTCGATGATGTGTTGTAAACAAATTGAACATGTTATTGTCAGGATTCTAAATATTAACATTCACATTGGTTTTTTTAAATCCGTTCTGATAAACTCATTTATTATGTTGCTTATTATATAACCATGGAAAAAAATTGGCATTATAATGTTACTTTTTTTTGTAACTGATGTGATAAAGTCTGGTAGTTGATTTATCATGTGGATTATTTTTTAAACTACATCATAATGTGATATATTTGATTTATCAGATTGGTTATAAAATAAATGACATGTAAAATAAACATAATGCATTTTTTGACATCGGTTATAATATAACTGAAGTGATAAGGATTTTTCATGTCGGTTATTTATAAACAACGTAAACAATGACGATGTAAAAAATGTTTTTTGTTCTAGTGGTAACACAAACTGAATGGGGAAAATATGTATACTCAAATAGGTATAACTTAAATCATATGAGCCAAAATACAAACCAAATAAAAATAACAGTAATCAAAAAATTACTAATTCACTCGGGTAGCCATCTGCTAAAAACCTCGTATAATAGAATGTTTAGTCTAGATACCAGATTCCTAAGTAGTGTATATTGTCTACCAGATCTTACTAGGACCCAACGAGTCCTTGGGAACCAATCGCCTTATTAAAGCATCAATCATCTTCACTAAACACAACATATGCAAGTTAATCCTGTGTAGTGGTGAGTAATGAAATACTCTATAGGGGACCCTGAAACCCAATGTAGATACAAAAAAGTAGTACCCAAAGCAGTACCCAAATCATAATCATGAATCATAAGCACAAACCATAAGATATCTCACACTATGTATATTCAAGGGTTGTTATAGAAGAATAACCAGTCACATAATTAAATGTTTCGGTTGCTAGATAACTCATCCAATTTGAGTACAGTGGGCATTTCGAGTCACACAAAAGTCTCTTCACACTATCCATGAACTTTTGTGGTACTCTTTTCCAATATTAATTGTGGGTTTATCGAGTTACACCATCTCACTCCCACCATTGGCCTACAAAGTCACACATAGGTGCTTCCCACCTTGTATAACTGATGTAACCTTACCAATCACATAGATTGGGTCTTATGAGTAACAAATTATCACTCACACTGTGGGCTTGAAATGGCACACATAGTTCATTCCCACTAAGACATAGTTGAGACACATGGAGTCAGTTTTCCATTGTATTCAGTTCTCTGTCAACTACATGGTTTCATATGTAGAATTACTGGGAGAACTATTCCTCAAACACTTCATCACATCTCAACATTCATGTAAGTATCCATAGGGAATACTGTGTAATCCATATCATTGAGAGGGTCCTAATGCCGCAAATGGCTCATAAACCAGACACACAATTTTCATGTTATTATTTTTTTAGTAAATAGGGTACGGTTGTATCTTGGCCCGGCTTGACCCAGTTTGACCATTCTGACCAACCCAGGCTGGGGGACCCACATAACCTAGTTTAATTCGACTAACTCAACCTGACACAATACAGATCTAGGTCAATCTAATACGATCAGGCCAATAGGCCATGCCCAATTGGTCTTACTGGACCCGACCTAGTTTGGAAAGTATTCCGCTAGTCGGGTCGCGTGGTGACCCGGCCTCATTCGGCTCGGCCTGAAGAATGTGAGTATAGCCCATTGGGCGTTAGTATGGCCTGATACTAGTGATGGGGGAATAGACCACAATTAATATCCTGGTCCACCATGGGCGAACCAGTTGTGTGTTCCTGGGATGTGCTAACTTCCACCACATCCGGCCTCTACCTTGAAAATCATCAATGAGTCCTCCATATGACATGGTCGAGCAACAATTCCCTAATAGGGTGGCCTAGAAACGGGTCTCCACCTCCATGTAGTGCCAGGTAGGCACCGCTAACTCCAGTGTGGCGGGTGAGGGAAATCTGCCACGTCCATCATGTGGCGCCCTAGATGGGATCAAATCCTCCACTCTACCGATGAGGGCTGGCCACCATTGCTGATAAATGGAACCACCACACCATTGTTGTTGCGCTATCATCACCATTTGTAGGCCAACGAGTCCTCTCTAGTTGTCTGTTCTTCTATCCATCTATGCCTTCGGGCCTCTCAGGTTGTCTCCATCACTTCCTTGGCACCAAATTCATCTTTATAACCCTTTGGGGTATGAACACAATAAACACACATGAGGTGGGACCCGAGCCTTATTCGTGTCATCCGCACCCTCCATGTTAGAGGTGTTAAACAAGGTAAGCATCAG
The DNA here is from genome assembly GCA_963277665.1 of Viscum album. Lineage (NCBI taxonomy): Eukaryota > Viridiplantae > Streptophyta > Magnoliopsida > Santalales > Viscaceae > Viscum > Viscum album. The sequence continues at coordinate 9,951,034 of OY728129.1, forward strand.
ATATTTTAGTTCAATAAATAAAGTGATATTCTAAACTAGATTAAAGAATTCAAAAAAATACACCCTCCTGCAAGAACACACGATCATGTGATCAACATGTTCGTGCACTGATATATTATATTTGTTTAATTTAATAATGGGGAAAAACAAAATTAAACAGGGCACATTCATAGATTGAGGATCTGCCTCAAATGATGTAAAAATCTCTGAGTCACAATCTATCCCCAATCCATTAGTGTTCATTGTCATTTGTTGATGGGTTTCATTGCTATCTATCGACGGAATTCGTTGTTCTTTTTTGGAGAATAAATTTACTGGTGGATCATTAGAGAATCATAAACTGATTAATTATCATCTTTCCAAGGTGTCAAACAAAAAATTTCATAGTGTTTTAGTTACTCTTAAACGTTGTGTCGCTATGTTGTATCATTTATGAAATAACATAGTTGTTAAACATCATATAATGAATCATTACGCTCATGGTTTTTGAGAAATTAATGAGTTCCATTAATGTGCCTTATCATCGCCTCATTGTGGCCTTGTTGCTGCATCACAAATTATCAGTGTCGTAGCTTTTTATATGATGAAATAAAATAAAATATATTTTTAGATATTCTATTTTTATAGAATGAATCAAAATTTAAGTTTTCCATTCGGCCCTAGTTGGCCAATGTTAATTCATTTTGAAGTAAATCCTGACATTCTTATTTCAATGGTTCCCATAGATTATCAATACCTATCACTGATTCAACTATAAGAAAATCATGCTCTCACGTTCACTATCATACCTTAAAGAAAGTTAAAAATTCCGGTCAAGCCACATTGGGTCTTAGAATCACATTCTGACAGAGCATGTGATCTCGATTACATATAAAAAATTAAACAAAAATTCTAAGACGTTATATTATCCCCAACAAAGGGTTTTATGTCCCAAAAAACAAAACAAGGGATAATCATATAAAAAGTGGTACTCAGCAAGAATCTGAGCCTCCCACTCCCATGTGCTCTCTTGGAGATTCTCATGATACCAATGAACATGCACGAGAGGAATCAAATTCCAAGGTAAGACTCACTCATGTTGATCCTCTATATCTACTGGGAACTCCATAGTCGTTTCCCCATCTCCATTATCCGTCTCTCTCTAACCCATTACATGTGATGAATCATGCACGTATCTCCTCAACATCAACAAGTGGAAAACAAGATGCACCATGTGCATCTGTGGGAGTTGTTCTATGTGGTTCGCCACCTCTCCAACTCTGCTCTTTATCTTAAATGTTATGATGAACCTTATATATATCATGTCGCCCAAGTAAAATCTCTAAAATCCTTATTAGGGGGAGCCCCGATGAAGCCGAATTATCCTTCCTCAAACTCCACGTGTCTCGGTCTCTTTTTAGAATAAGACTTCTGTCATCTCTATGCATTCCTCATATGTCTATGAATGATCTATACCTTCTTAGTGGTAGCTTGTACCATCTCTGGACCCATGAGTGCTAACTCCATTGGGGAAATCTATCGTAGATATGATCTGTAAGTCCACTCGTACAAGTCCTTAAATCGTGTCATGCCAATGGTGGAGTTATATCTATTGTTGTATTATATCTCCAATAGTAGAAATCTGTCCTAGCTATTACTGCTAAAATCGTGGACTAAAGCACGAAGCATATCCTCCAAGGTTTTTATGGTTCACTCTGTCTGACCATATGTCTTGGGATGAAAAGTTGTGCTCAAGGGTAGCGGAGTATCGAATGCCTCTAGTAATATTGTCCACAATCAAGATGTAAATAATTAATCACAGTCTAAGATGATTTTCTATGAAACCCCTTGAAGATTCACTATCACCTGTATATAGAGGTATCCATAGACCCCTAACGATCCCTCCTCCCATATTGGTAGGATGTGATCCAACATGGTGAGACAGTCAATGATCACGTAGATAGAATCATGTCCTCTGGATGTACATTATTACCCCTTTACAAATTCCAATGATATACCATCCCATTTATACTCTGGTACCTCAAGTGACTAATCCAAGCCTATGGGAACATTATTATTAGTCGTCACTTGTTGAGAAGTGAGGCATTGTAAGACGAACATGGTCACATCATTCATCATTCCTAGCCCCCGATAACTTATATCGACGCTCCTTATACATCTTCGCAACACCAGGTTTTACCGCCACAGGGGATGTATTAAACCCCATCAACACCTCCTACCATAATTCCACTGGTACTATTGAGTATCCTCTAAAAATGATAATGTGATCCCCACCTATCAAAAATATATAGGGAGCATTCCCTGGTGATAAAATAGCATATTGTGCTTCATAGCTAACATCCACTAGTTGTTTCTCACTGACACACTATAAGTGTGGGTGAGTAATCGTCATCAACTGATGGTACTATGGTCTATCCAAATACATGAAGGATATTTACATCCCAGCTAGTTGCATTGCCACCACAATCAGAAGGTGAAAAACTATCCTCCTTCAAAGGGAATCTTTTACCACATTCCACTTCCTAGGAGTATAGAAAATAACAACTTTTTTATTCTAAAGGAACTCTAGACTTCACTATAGTCATTGGTTCAGTTACTTCTGGTAGAATATATACCTAAGACTCTTATGGTTGTAACAAACATTATTCCATTCACCCATCATGTTGTGCCACCACATCTTCATGGAAATGTCCACTACTATTAACTCCATGCCATGGGTCGAGTTGTACTGCTCCTAATGCCTCAACTTCCATGATCCATAGGAGATCACCACTCTCTTATGCCTCAACACACAACCATGACTGGTCCATGATGTGTTTCCAAAAACTACATACTCTATTCCCTTCTCTGATAGTCTCACGATGTGGTCACTATTCAGTCATTTCATCAGCTCTGATAAAAAAAATTTCCATTTCCACATCCACATGATCAGTTTTCCCGTCAGTGTCAAAAGACTATTTTGGTGTTTTCACTATGGGAATGTCGACAATGAACATAAGATAATAACCATCCCACCCCAATAATCCTAACTCCACAGTCATGATTTTGGGTGTTTCAAAAGCAAGTGATGCCTCTATAATTCTTATATCCACTGTAACACCAGCCTCAAAGATGACATGTCCCTGAAAGTGGAACATGTGTATCCAATATAGTAACATAGAGAGATAAACATAAATTTTGTGTTCTCATAGGGTATCCAAGACTATCAATAGGTGTTAGCATGTTCCTACTCCAATGTCGAGTACTCCAAGATGTCCTAAATGAATACCACAATAAACTGGTCTGGGAAAGGATGGAAATTCCATTTTCTGAGTACCATGAACAGTACTAAAGAATTATTCAAGACAAAAGGAATCACAAAAGATTCATACTGGCCATATCGACACCTGAATGTTGTCCTTAGTACATCGCCTTTCGCAACCCAAAGAAGATGGTAGCCTTATATGAGGTCTATCTGTCACATACAAGACATATTTTAAAGGTATTTGTTTCATTTAATTTACATCCTTTCTTTTTTGGGGAGGTTTACCTAGGTTTTAGGGAGGAATAGATGAGTATTCATGAACGGGGCCAAACCGTGAGCCCAATTTCAGATTAAAAAATAAATTTTGTATCTTCTATAACATTTTCATTTTTCAACATTTTTCATCCATTCAAATTATGACTTGACCTCCCCTGACCTATTAACACCAACAAGGTAATTTGGAGCTTTTATAAATCCATAACTAGGGTTTATTTGGGTTTTTATCTAAGGGGTTGGGCCTGCCTAAAAGCCCAATTCCTGTTTTAACAATAAAATTTGATCATGTTATATCTTATTCATTTTTTGGGATTTTTCGGTGATTCCAAGTGGATCCCAAGCCCAATGAACCCATCCGCGCGACCCTTCTCTCTCCCCCCTCGTTGGAGCTCTGGTTTATCACGATTTGGTGCCGAACTTCATAGGATTCCTCAAATCGTTCAGATTTGAAGACGTAAGTTCATTCCTTCATATCTCTCTCAATTTTTACTCTTTTTCCCCCATTAAAATTCCTAAATGATCTCTATATACTTTTTCGATCCTCCATTAAAGTTTTGAGTATTTTTTATAATCAGATACTTCTATTTTTGGGGGATATTTCTACAAGATATTTTAAGTAAGTTGTTCTTCTTCTTTCTTCTTACAATTTGTTTAGGGTTACATCCAATTTACTTAGGGTTTATTCCGTTATCATTGAGGTTCCTAATGTCAAGGGATTAGGGATTAAAAATTAGGGTTTTATATTGTGTTTCATTGTCTGAAATTCTAGTTTTAGGCCTGGTTTAACTTCCTTGAGGTGCGGCGGTGGTGCGTTTGAATTTTCGCACAAAGGGTTCAAGGGTTTCCTTGGTTTTGGTAGGTGATTCCATTTTATGTGCAATTTTTGGGAATTATCTTGCTGTTTTCATGGTACATTAATGTTTATTTCCCTTGAATGTTTCTGTAAAAATTGGTTTTAGTTCCACTTATAATGAAAATGAATTTTAAGTTTAAATTTTTGGTGAAATTGGGGGTTTTTCATTCAAATCTTTCATTGGTTCATTTTGGGATGACCTATAACTACTTAGTTGATTTTATTTAACTATATTATGACTGAAAATCATGTTTTTAATGTTTATTCTTTTTTGTTGTTGCTGTGAAAGTTTGCTTAAATGGTGTTTGGGAAGCAAATGGGCTTTAAGTGCCATGTTTGTGTGAAAATGGTGGTTTTTAAAAGATATAACTTCTTGGTTCACATTGGGCTGCCCCATAACTGATTTTTTGGTTTCATTAAAGGGTATTGAACTGAAATTTTGTTTTAATTACTTACAAGTGTTCACATAGTGTGAAAAGTGGATACCTTAAAGAGATTTGGGTGCAAAACAATGTGATGTTTTGAGAGGTTGTTTTATTGAAAATAAAATTATTTTATTGTGTGTTTTAAATGGTATAAAATGTGTGTAGCTACTGTACTATTTGTTTGTGACCAGTAGTGACATTTTATATGAAAAAGGATGTGTGTTGTTTGCTGAAATTGTTTGAGCATAAAAGGGGAAGCCCGGGTACCTAGGTCGGCGTATTTGTACTAGTACGACTAGTGGATCGGATGGGTTTTGTCCCTATTCCACATAGAATTTGGATAACGACAACTCTAACTAAAAATGTGGATGATTATTGGGGACCACTAGGTTATGGATATTTTCCCTACTAGTGGCTCGTGCACGAGAACTAATTTTTCTATGGTTACTCCACACTGAGGTACGAGTTACATAGGGCCCGAGACAACCTATTGCTTAGGGGTGTTTCCGATTTTGATGCTCATTGGATTTGTGGTATTTAACCTTGTTGTGGGGTGTTTTGGCAGTAATTTATAGTATCTCACATGTCTATTTAATTTGTTAACATACTGGAATTATTGGATTGAAAACTGTTTTCATTTGAATGTTTCATTTCTTTGAATTTCAACAATGTTTCACCTTGTGTATTAAAATTTCTTGTTTTGTTCACATTGTATTCAATTCTATTTGGAATCATCTGGTGGTATCGTATTGAGCTTAGGCTCACAACCTAATTACACCCCTTGGGTGAATTTAGACCTTATTATGCTTGAATCGGGTAAAGGGAAGGCTAAGGGTGATAGTGGTCCAGGGTGTTAGTCCACATCGATGGGGCGGAGTTGCGGAGAAGGCTTGCGGGTGATGACCCCCTTGTCGTGTGGAGTCCATGGGGATGTCTTTATGTTATCATTATTTGTTTTTAGTCCACATTTAGTGTCTTTAAAAATATGTATTCAGTTCTGGTTTTTATTTAAACATATTTTGCTTTACATTTTTCAGATTCAGTTTATTGATTGTTTTTAATGTTTTATGCCTTTATATTCGGGTAAATTGTTCCCAAACAAAAACAAATGATACCTGGGCACTTGTGCTAGCCCGTGGAAATAGGGAATGCCCTTCGGGTCATGTCACGGTCTAGGTTTGGTGCCGGTTTTGGCGGCAACCAGATTCGGTTCGTGACAAAATGGTATTAGAGGAGGTTCGCTCCTTGGGTCATGTTATTTGGGGAAGTGTCAGCATAGTCTGGAGATAGGATTTTTGGGACTTGAAATTTTAGTCATGGGTAGTGTGCCTGGCCATCACACCTCATGACGGGATTCAAGTAACCATGGGTAGTATGGATTTATCTGAGTCCTTTGGTTTTCTTGGCTTAACGATGACTATGGGAAATGAAAAGAGAGTTGGACGAATAATCTCAGTGAGCTCGCAGGGCCTAGAAAGCCATGTGGAGCCATGGATATTTCCCTAGAATACTCTCTGTGATGGTCAAGTGATTGGAATATGGCTTCCGACCATATGTCCAAGTCACCCACCGAAACTAGTTTCCTCTCACATTGTCTTGTGTCTCTTTGTTTTGGAATCTTGGAAACTTGGTTTTTTTAAGAAAAAAAAGGCTTCACTTTAAGGAGTGTGAATTTTTGTGAAGTTATTTTCTAGTAAATTGAAAATGGTTTTATGTTTTTTTAATTCCTATAAATGAAATTTCAGAATTATTTCAAATTGGTAATTTATGTGTTTACACCTTTTTTGAAAGTATGAACTATGTTAATTGGGGTTTTGAAAATATGTCTCTAATGGAATTTCTTTTAAACTGTGCAAAAGTGTTTTGGATTGAATTAAGTGTTCAAGAATTTTTGTGTGGGGGTTGAAGATGGATTTTGGGTTTAGTGACTATTGAACAAAAAAAATTATGAACATTTAGAACCTTTTCTTGAAACAAGAAGAGTTGAGTTCTTAATTAAATGGAGATTTATGAAATGGTGTTTTTCATGAAATTAGAAGTGTTTTGAAATGGATTTAAATGTTTTGAAACAATTGTTAAAGTCATGAATATGTGCTTTTATTGAATTATTCATTCTTTTCTAAATTGGTTTGGGAGATGAAAAATTGGGTATTGATATTATGGTCAGTGTTTTTGAGAAAGGAAAATTGTGGTTAAAGTGTTTATTTTAAAAAGATTAAAGGTTTGATTTTTGGTAATTGGTGCTCTCAAGGGTGACCACATGCATAGGTTTATTTGGGAATATGGATGGATATGAGGTGGGTTCCCAGTGTTTCATGTAAACATGCATGTGTGAGGCTCATGAGATACCATTGGAAAATGCGCAACCCACCAACACTGTTTTTTTAAAATAATTTTTTTTGAAGGAAAGTGTTGTGTTTTGATAATGTATGGTTGGGAGGTATGGATTATGTGTTTTCGGGATTATTTTTATGGGATGTTTCGTGTTCAATAACCCATATTTTTTGAATGATGTTTTGGTTTGGTGTTTCATTTATAAGTTGGAATGAAGTTTTGTTCAGTGGTCTCTTTTGAAGAAAAGTTTGGGAGGCCAATGTGGTGGCTCCCATCATGTGTTCGGTTCAGTTTTGTGGTCTTTTGTGACCAAATGACCAGATTGGTTGGGTCCTTGGGTTTTCCTGTAGGCCAGGGTATGCCCCCATAAATTGTTAATGTATGATTCATGTTTGGCCTATGGTGATTCAACGTTGGATGATCCTCCAGTTGATCAACATAAGGACTTTATTCTTGAGGTTTGGAGATTGTGTTTACCCCTCTTCTTTTTCAATTATGCGGATCCCTCTAGAGTGGGATAGTGTTTGTGGGAGGTTGAAATAGACCTTAGTTTCTTATGTTTCCTAAGTTGTCTAAGGTCAATGAAGTTCAGGGTTGTCAGTGTAGAATGATTTCTTAAAGGGCCTCTGGGTCTTTTGTCAGTCTCATTGAAATAAGAGTTCATGTTAGGCCACCAGTGTGCAAGATCTGGCCAAGAGCAGCTATTATGGACACTTTCTAGAATCATGTGCTATTTTGGACATTGTACAAGGTCCTTGTCTTTGTGTTTTCTTTTATCCACAATGGTTATGTTCGGTGATGCCTTGCAATGTCATGTGTTCATTTGACTATAAGGGTGAAGATTGTGAAATCTTATGAGAGTCACTATTTTTTTGTTGGATGTGTGTCTCCCTATATGAAATTATAAATCCTATGTTCTAGATGAAAGTGTTTCTATATGTCCTTTCATTCCGCTATTTTACATCTGAAGAAACAAATGGGCGATGTGTGTGCAACCTCTAAGTTCATGTTTTGGTAAAATGATGGGTTGGGGAAAAGCGGGTTTGAAGTGTGTCATGTCCCAATGAGACCATCTGAGATTACATTATAATTGTTTTTGGAACTGGAAGAAGATTTTCTAATTAGGGGTTTCCAAATCCTAACTGTGCGGCCGAAGATGCTTCAATCCATTGAGCTCCAGCCATAGGCCCCGGATAGAAGCTGGCGCGTAGTTAGGGGAAATCTTAGAGTCGTTCAAACTTTTGGTCAAGGTCATATCGTCAATATGAAAGATAGGAATAGTTTAAACCTCTGGTGGCATCGTCTTGTTGAAATTTCTCACATTTGGTGGAAAGAGGTGTGAGAACCTTGTTCCCATGTCATACCATGAGTTGTTTTTTTACCCTTTGGGGCCCCTTGTATTTTTTGAGAAAGTTTAAAATTTGTGTTAGGCAGGTTGAAGTGCATAGTTTGTACGTAGTTATAAGTAACCATGTGCCAAACCAGGGGACCGTGTGATATGAGACAGTAGCTACTACATGGTCTCCGCACATCCATGATCCTTGGACAAGGAAAGTGTGTGAAGTTTCCTCTTTGGACAGAATGATCCGCACAGTTAACTCAAAGTTTCCCAAACCGTGTGATCCAACTGTGCGGCCATGCCAACTCCCTAAAATTCTGTTATTTTTTTGTTGTTATCCCATAATATTTAGTTAATATGGTTGGGTATTGTTTGGGGTATACCCAAAATGGGACTCATTTAAGTTACATTGGAATAATTCTGATATTAATCTACCCCTAATGCTGGAAATTCCGTTCGAGGCCCCCTGTTAGTGTCTGGATTTTGTGTTAAGGAAATTTCTGTTCATTATTATGGTGGGGAGACCCATCATGGGTATCATTTATGTTCTCTTGGAAACGGAATAATTTTAGTTTAACCCTTATGATGGGGAGATAGTTCGTCCCTTCCCCAATTTTTATCCTTATTCTATCTATGAAAATTGAGTTGTCCCTGGTGGTGGGATGTCCAGATTGGGTCACCCCGTACTAGTGACTTAGTTTTGTACTTGGTGTATTCTAGGTAAGAGTTAGTATCATTCAAGTCTATCTATCCAAAAAAAAATTACTTGGGTAATTTTGGTGTGGGATAGCACCCAATGGTTATTTTACTTAATGTTGTGGTAGCGTTATCTGAGTTCATTTTTCGTTTCAAGTGGATTTCTTGAGCGTAATCTTGTAGTGTTTGAGATGTTTTGTTTTGGGATGTGTTTTTTATGTTTTCATAATTTTATGTAAGTGGGGTAATTTTTGGTTGGTGAGAGTATTACCTTCCTTCGTTTGATCAACTGGAGATGTTCGTCCTTTTTGATGCGGGTGAAAACGTGGCAAGGAAGTTTGTCTTGGTCTATCATTTGGGCTTTGCTTTTGCATTTGGTCTTGTTGTGGCATTCTGGGGGCGGAATGCTTTATGGTGGGGAGAATTATCACACACAATAAATATTTTAAAGGTATTTTTTTCATTTAATTCACATCCTTGCTTTGTTTTGGGGGTTTACCTAGGTTTTAGGGAGGAATAGATGAGTATTCATGAATTGGACCAAACCGTGAGCCCAATTTCAGATTAAAAAATAAATTTTGTATCTTCTATAACATTTTCATTTTTCAACATTTTTCATCCATTCAAATTACTACTTGACCTTACCTAACCTATTAACACCACCAAGGTAATTTGGAGCTTTTATAAATCCATAACCAGGGTTTATTTGGGTTTTTATCTAAGGGGTTGGGCCTGCCCGAAATCCCAATTCCTGTTTTAAAAATAAATTTTGAATATGTTATATCTTATTCATTTTTTGGATTTTTCGGTTATTCCAAGAGGATCCCAAGCCCACTAAACCCAGCCGCGCGACCCTTCTCTATCCCCCATCTTTGGAGCTCTGGTTTATCGCGATTTGGTTCCGAACTTCATAGGATTCCTCAAATCGTCCAGATTTGACGAGGTAAGTTCATTCCTTCATATCTCTCTCAATTTTTACTCTTTTACCCCATTAAAATTCCTAAATGATCTCCATATCCTTGTTATAACCTCCATTAAAGGTTTGAGTATTTTTTAAAATCAGATACTGCTATTTTTTGGGGAGATTTCTACAAGATATTTTAAGTAAGTTGTTCTCCTTCTTTCTTCTTTCAATTTGTTTAGGGTTACATCCAATTTACTTAGGGTTTATTCCATTATCATTGAGGTCCCTAATTTCCAGGGATTAGGGTTTAAAAATTAGGGTTTATCTTTTGTTTCATTGTCCAAAATTATGGTTATAGGTCTGGTTTAACTTCCTTGAGGTGGGGCGGGGGTGCGTTTGAGTTTTCGCACAAAGGGTTCAAGGGTTTCCTTGGTTTTGGTTGGTGATTCCATTTTGTGTGCAATTTTTGTGAATTAGCTTGCTGTTTTCATGGTATATTAATGTTTATTTTCCTTGAATGTTTCTGTAAAAATTGGTTTTAGTTACATTTATAATAAAAATGAATTTTAATTTCCAATTTTTGCTGAAATTGGGGGTTTTTCATTCAAATCATTCATTGGTTCATTTTGGGATGACCTATAATTACTTAGTTGATTTTATTTAACTATATTATGAATGAATATCATGTTTGTAATATTTATTCTTTTTTTTGTTGTTGTGAATGTTTTCATAAATGGTGTTTGGGAAGCAAATGGTCTTTAAGTGCCATGTTTGTGTGAAAATGGTGGTTTTTAAAAGATACAACTTCTTGGGTCACATTGGGCTGCCCCATAACTGAATTGTTGGTTTCATTAAAGGTTATTGAACTGAAAGTCTGTTTTAATGACTTAAAAGTGTTCAAATAGTGTGCAAAGTGGATACCTTAAAGAGCTTTGGGTGCAAAACAATGTGATGTTTTGAAAGGTTGTTTTATTGAAAATAAAATTATTTTATTGTGTGTTTTAAATGGTATAAAATGTGTGTATCTAATGTACTATTTGTTTGTGACCATTAGTGAAATTTTATATTAAAAGGGATGTGTGTTGTTTGCTGAAATTTTTTGAGCACAAAAGGGGAAGCCCGGGTACCTAGGTGGGGCAGATTTGTACTAGTACAACTAGTGGATCGGATGGGTTTTGTCCCTGTTCCACTTAGAATTTGGATAATGACAACTCTAACTAAAATATGTGGATGATGATTGGGGTCCACTAGGTTATGGGTATTTTCCCTACTAGTGGCTCGTGCACGAGAATGGATTTTTCTATGGTGACTCTACACTAAGGTACGAGGTACATAGGGCCCGAGACAACCTAGTGCTTAGGGGTGTTCCTGATTTTGATGCTCATTGGATTTGTGGTATGTACCCTTGTTGTGGGGTGTTTTGGCAGTACTTTACAGTATCTCACATGTCTATTTAATTTGTTAACATACTGTAATTATTTTATTGAAAACTGTTTTCATTTGAAAGTTGCATTTCTTTGAATTTTAACACTGTTTCACCTTGTGTATTAAAATTGCTTGTTTTGTTCACATTGTATTGCATGCTATTTGGAATCATCTGGTGGTATCCTATTGGGCTTAGGCTCACACCCTACTTACACCCCTTGGGTGTAAGTAGACCTTCTTATGCTTGACTCAGGTAAAGGGAAGGCTAAGGGTGATGGTGGTTCAGGGTGTTTTAGTCCCCATCGTTGGGGCGGAGTTGCGGAGAAGGCTTGTGGGTGATGACCCCCTTGTCTTGTGGAGTCCATGGGGATGTCTTTATGTTCTCATTATTGTTTTTTAGACCACTTGTTGTGTCTTTAAAAATATGTATTCAGTTCTGTTTTTTGTTTAAACATATTTTTCTTTACATTTTTCAGATTCAGTTTATTGATTGTTTTTAATGTTTTATGCCTTTATATTCGGGTAAATCGTTTCCAAACAAAAATAAATGATATCCGGACACTTGTGCTAGCACGTAGGGATAGGGTACGCCCTTCGGGTCATGTCACGGGCTAGGTTTGGTGACGGTTTTGGTGGCAACCAGATTCAGTTCGTGACACTATCTTTGAGAACCACCTCAGTCCCATCATCTGATCAAAAAGGTCATCAATTCTTGACAGTTGATACTAGTTCTTCACGATCACATGGTGATAGTGTCAGAATTCCACAACAACCTCAAACTCTCTTCTTCCTTTTTGAAAAAAAACACTAGTGCTGCCCATGGGGAAATAATGGGGCTTAAAATCCCTTCTCCTAAAAGTCCTCTAGCAGTACCCTCATCCCACATAGCATCAAGGGAGCCACCAGATATTCTGGTGTTGATATTAGTGTGTTCCCAGGGGTAATTTTCGATGAAAAAAACTTCCTGTCTATGATGAGGTAGTCTCAGAACATCCTCAAGAAAAACATCATCACACTCATCTAAAACTACATGAAATATTGGAATCCTTTCATCCACTGCACCAATGGTGGGTCTTGAGAACAAATGAGTGATTAGATTCAACCCCTTTCAAGAATGTACATACTATGACGCAATGGTTTCCTTCTCATCAGTGAAGTATAACTTGATCCCATCACAATAGACACACCGCACTATACCCCAAAAATAGTTGAATGAAGCATGGACTATTGATATCCAATCCATACACCAGATGACATTGAAAGGCCTCGATGCCACTACTAGGAGATACCACCCAAATCACTTTCCTCATAGAGTAATATTACAATATGGTCATCAGTGTCTAATCATTGAAGCCCCACCCATAGAGATCTCTAGCAATAAGGACCAATCCCATTACTCCACCAAAATATTCAAGCTCTAAACAAGAGTCGTTTAAATGAACAAGTGACAAGAACTTATGTCAATATGTACAACAGCTAGGGTGGAGATGACCCATATCAATCTTTGATCATCTAAAGTGAATTTTGGTTATTTTACTTAGTTTCCTATAACTGAACTCACCCATGTTCACATGTTCACTATGGTCATGGTAGACCACCTAGGGGTGGTTTCCTTAGTATCTCAAACAGTTTTCCACCGACTGCTACTCATCCTTCTCCAGTACCACATCCACTTCCTTATGGTCCTCCTCACATGAGCCTTTTTTTATCTCGGTGGTCACTCGACTATATTCTGGTTGTATGTAATTTGTTTCCGGAATTCTCGTTCCATGTGACCCTACCCACTGCACGCGAAGAAATTCCTAGGTCTCGGTGATTCCATTTGTTCTGGAAGCCCGGCAATGCCGACTCTGTGTAATGGTGTCATCTTGTGAAAGGAATGTCTTAAATGAAATATCCTTATAGCTGTCTACTACTTGATGAATACTAAGATGTGTGGGGTTGACTGGTAGCTCTATATGTCATCACCTGCTCCACCAAGAATATCTCCACAAGAAGGGATCGCTCTAGCACCACATGTTGGGTAGGGAAGTTGAGAGACCCTATTGATGCCCTGATATCCATCCTGGGTCCCTTCTCAAAATTTTAAACCCTAAATAATGGGACTCAAACCATGTCTGTGGAGTAGAGTGATAATTTCGTGAACCTTCCTATGTACTCAACCATCATCATGTTGCACTTTTGAAGGTGAAGAAGCTCTTGTATGCTCACAAAGTGCATGGTCGTAGGAAAAAAATCATCCAGGAAAATCTAATCAATCTATTTCTATGTGAGGGATTCCTCATCATGTTTCTATATCATCAGACTCCACCAAGTCTCTGTCGACCCCTAAATAGGTCTCCCATCTAAGAGTGTCATCGTTCCAATCGATTTCCACACTATGTGGATAACCTTTTTCATTGCCTCAATCCATTCCTAAGAGACTTTAGGAGCTTACACTACCATGAATAAGGTAGATACATATCTATAAAACTCACGTACGGAATTGAGTCTGCATACATTCTCTACCATTAACACCTATAGTAAATTTTGATCAACTATTGGTGGAAACACCCATACACCACCTTTTGGGTCCATCTCTAGCACTAGTCCATCAAAAAATGCCTCATCTCTAGCTAGGCTATCCACGCAATCACATATCCTAATCACTAATGGTTGACTCCACCCTTGTCCTAGGGATTCAGACACTGGGAAGTTGTGTCTTCAGACCCTTTTGGTGTCTAATTGTGACATAGGGTGTTTTATGGTATTTTATTACCTTTCAAAATTGTTCGAAACATATGGAAACATTTTCATGATTTATAGAACTAATGTGACTCATTGAAGAGTGATTAAGATAAGAATACAAAGTCAATTAACTTTTGTGATGTCCGTTTTGGTCTAATGTGGCCACTGATAGGCATTAATGGGTGAATTAAAAAATGGTGAAATTTTCATATTCATATGCACATCACATAATAACAATGTCAATCCTGATTTTAAAAAATTTATTACCTACATGAAAATAGAATTTTGATTCACATTTAAAAATCACTTTGTTCATTTAATCTATTTTTGGGAAAACATCAACCATGTAATTTATAATTGGGGAGTACCATTTTATCTTTTCAAGTAATTATGAAAGGATTACAACAGGAAATTCAGATCAATTATTTCAGAAATATAATAATTATAAATTCTACACATGTGATCAGCCAGGGTATTTTCTATTAAATTTATATATATAATCCAATGATTGAACTAGTTGAGCATTAGGATTCATATTACTAACCTCGGTTTTGAGTAAAACTTCATTATTAAGAACATTACAATAAAATAGTAAATAGTAATGATAAATTTGCACCTAAGAGATAGTTTTGAAATTTATACATTGAAAACCCCACAGATAAATGGTCTATTTCATGAAAAATTTAATGTCATTTTGATTCTTCCATTTTTTTTGGATAATAAAAAATTACGTTATAAAATTTTTCAGTACTTTAACAATGACTGTCCACGAAGGACCTATAAAAATAATCACACATCAATTCATAGGTTATTTTTTAATATGGGGGTTTTATTTTTGGGAAAGATGTATTTATTTATTTGAATTCAGTGATGGATATCATTCAAGACTCATTGATATTGAATGTGACATCATTTCGTAGTATCTGAGTTAGTGGGGGGGGGGAAATCCTAACAACAATTTGGATAAATTTCTTATATAGTATGGTATAACCAATGAATTATCATATATATATTGATATTGTGTAGGTTCAAGAAGTAACTAGATCACCACTATCTTATCCATGCCAGCATCAATACCATTTTGAAAAATTATTTGTCCTAAAACAATCCCATTCGTAACCATAAAGTTATAATATTCCAAATATTATAAAAGTTAAAATTTGACAAACATTTGATAGACTGGATTGATTGACTCCATACATGATTCCAATGACTGACCCTAAATTTTAAATCCCTTAATAAGTAGATCAATGAAAATCTAATTATTTTTGGATTATATATACATCGTTGACCTCTGAATTGTTGTAGGATCATTGAAAAGGAAAAATGTAATTTTCCAAAAAGAGTATATTCCGAAGGTGTATGTGAATGTATAATATTACTAATCTGGTGGTGTGATTGGGATTTAGACGTAGTCCTCGAATACATCAAGAATGAATTAATGTGAATTTACAACTAATTTTTCTGGAATTTATTCACAAAAATGAATAGGGTGGTGATATTTTGATGTTTCATCCTTCAATATTGGATAATAAATGAAACCACAATATTTTTTCACTCAAGTTGTTACCACATGTCGAACTTCATTTGTGAACTTATATGGTACCACATTAATTGTACAAACTCATTCCGTATTGGTGATTTGGTAGACAATCCAAGAATTAAGAATCTTGATAATCTATTCCCTAACTATCTAATTTATTGGTGGATTAATTCTTATTTCATGATGTATTTTTTGTTTCGATGGTTCGTCAAAATAGGTATGATGAATGGAAATTATAGGATTGATGACTATTATGTCATTAAGGGTATATGTTATGGCCTTTTTAGATTCCTCTGACAATTCAATAAGTACTAATTCCTTGTTCTATTATGTATTGTGGAGATAATTACATGATATGAGTGATCATTGAAAATTAATTAAAACATTAGTTGTGCAAGAAGGGTTTGTAGATGATTTTTATCTTTCTGTTGTGGTCCAGAAAACATGAAAATATTGTATGGGATTCCATTTTGTTTTGATTCATGTTCATGATTAATTTCCATGAGGGAATATTAAATACATTAGGTGAGATTAGATGAGATTGAGTTTTCCTGCTATTTTATAATGAGGGAGTCTATAAATGAATGTTCAATCTGAGATTCTATTTTTATTATTTGGTTAATAATGTTAAATATTTCATAAACTGAAATCTCATTAGATCATAATGAACATGAATGAATTGGATTCACTAAAATCCATGAATTTTATTGACAATCATATATAAATAATTTATATTTATCTTTTATGGATATCACATGGATTTAAATATTTTTAAGTCAATCTACCGGTCATAAAATTCCATTTATATGATTTATGTATCAACATCAACATTAATTATTGATTTCATGGGGAATTTTATTCCAAGAATCATTAGAGATCATGAAGAGTATGTCACAGCTTCTATGAAATGGAAATAGAAATCTACTTGGAAGATACCATCATTGAACTAAATAATAACATCATAAATTATTCTCTCTGGATGAGAATTGAATCAATTGGATAACTAGATGAAAACACTTATTTGTTGCAATGGAACTAAACCAAGGTTTTAGAAGATATATTTTGGAGTGATATTTATTGTGGCTCTTTAGTCTATGAGTGAATTATCAAATTTTGAACTCCCAATTAATCATGAAATAATAACTGCCCTTGAACATTTCCACTTCATGGTAATGTAATATTGGATTGAAGCTTCTTAATTATTCCAAATATTAAAATTATGGTTTCAAAATTCATTATTATACTTTGAAATCATATTGATTTTTTAAGGGAGTATAATTGTGTAATTTTAAATTTACCACATCTAAACATGTATTGCATTTAAGGACTAGGTTAAAAGGGATTCATTATCTTACAGAGATATTGATGAAATGTAATCATGTTCTTTATAGTGAATGAAATATGCGAGGTAGTGGATTCACGTTTTGTTTATATCTTTTTATTCATATATATTTATATTTAAATACATGAAATGAATTTTGAGGATTCATTATGAGACATAGAAATTTTTAACCCGGATCGATGTAATATTTCTATTATATTACACATGGGATTACAAAATGGTTATTTTAGTAGTTTAGAGAAATTTTTTTTTTCAGGTTTTTATATCGTTTGCATGTTTTTTGAATTTTATTTTCAATATTGTTGAGGATATAATGGTTGAAGGTGGAAACATCTTCCAATAAAAAACCCAATTGTATAATAAAATATGTTGCATGAACCATAATATGATTTTTGTGATTTTTGTTCTTATATAATTTATTGTATTATGATGGGAACTGAGAATTTTCACTATGATAGTGGATGATAAGATAATCAGGTGAAGGTTTTCTCCATTGATGTTGAGGATCAGGAAGAGATTTCCTTGACCATTTAGGAATTGTTTTGGATTTGAAGGTGGAAATTGAGGGGTATGAGAGTTGGGATTACCATTCCTCATTCCTGGGATGTTGGTATAGGAGAAGGAAATAGAGTGGGGTCAGAAATTGTTTCCAATTAATTGACATAGTTATTGGTTGGCAGTGTTCGGTTTATCAAGTGATACATAGAGCTTAATTGGACATGAATAATCTACTAAATGATCATTTTATTCTGGATATGTGTCAGTTGAGTGAGCTAGTGTTATAAAAATTACATTTATTCACTTGTCTACCTAATAGTGATTATAAAGAATATGACGATGGGGCTATGGAAGCCATAGGTATACATCACACAAGATATATATGATTAATCAAACCCTCGGTCTTATTGTTTGGATATATGGATAACTTAACTTGATCTTTTTGGACTTTAGAATGTGCAGGATTATGGAATTGATATGTGATTTCATCCATTATTCTTTTGACAACTCATGTTGGAGCATTTGTGTTATAACCAAGGGAGCCACCACCTGTGGCAGTAGTGGGATTTTTCTCCATATCATAAAATTGAAAGTAAATTTATTTGATAAACAGTTGATAAGGGTTTTATCTTATAGGAATGATGTTAAAATAGTATTTAACCTACCTAGTATATATGGAGATATTCATTGGGTAATGGAATGTTAAAACCAATATAAATATAGAAAAAAGAAATTTTAGAAAATGGAAATACATTCTATAAAAAGATTTTCTTCATCTCATTACATGTTTTTATGAAACCGGTTGAACGGTAGTAGCTACATAATTTTGTGGATCCATCAAGGGAATGCACAAATTGTTTATTTTCTTTATATACCCCTTGAGTCTTCATAATGGACAAACAACATAAATTTAATTATGATTAAAGTGGGGCTCCTCATCGTATAGACCAGGGGAATGAAGAAAAAGATGAATCCAACAAAATTTGAGTTTGAAATATTCCATTATGATAGGATATTTAATACCAATGGTTTTGTTATTCATATTAGGGGCAGTGAGTTATTTAATGTTTTTCAACAAAAATTAAATATCTAGTTCAATTGGATGGGTAATGAATTAGTCTTGAGTGATTTGATTATCCCTAACATCAATCCAAATTTAGGGAAAACTTCCTTGAATTTATAGGAATTTCAAATCTGTAATAATTCTTGTGAGTTTATGTGTAATTTAATTAAATTTTTATATGATGCGGAAGGCATATTGTTATGTGTATTTTTCAAATTTTTTTATTATAGGATAATTAAATTTTATTTTATTTTAAAAAACAAACTAATTTTTGAAATGTACCATTAAACTACACAAATATATGTGTAGCCAGTTATAGCATATCTATTGTCCATGGGTCCTTTTTTCTACCATAATGTGTACAGTAACACTCGGTTCAAATCCTAATTGATAGTACTATATTTTCAATCAATTTTGTTTGTTCATTAGTTTGAGAGTTGGGCTATTTTGAAAAGATAAACTAAATTCAATGATTTTTGAATTTCAAAATTAAATTTCTTTAAAAATGAGGTAAGAACATTATTGGGGATTTATTATAATGACGTATTTTAAGGTTTTTATATATTATATTAAATTAAATCTTACCTGATAAGAGTATTTTGACCACTTTTCCTAAATATTGCGGCAATTATCCATGCATAAAATAAGGTACATATCATAAAGAATACATTCTTATAGATGTGAAATTATGCTTCAAATAATACATGGAATACCCATGTTTAATTAATTATTTAATTATTGTATGACATTTTATATTCTTTCATATAAACAATAAACTAAGAGTATATTAAAATATAGTAATTTATCAGTCACTTCATTTACCCAAATTATAACTAACCCCAATGAGACATTTTATAAGCCATTGATATTATAGGAATTCATTTTTAAAATATTCATGGTTGTGAGTTATTATAAAACTAAAATGAATGAGAAAATAAAAGATTTTTTTGATGAATACACACACCAGCGGTAAATAAAGTCAACCATGGACATTATATTGAATGTGAAAGTGAATGGGAAAGGTATTAAACATTATTTAAATTTTATTAAAAAAATTATAATGAACTACATTTATTGTATTATTTTTATAGAATATGAACAAAATGTATTGAAATAAAAAAAGTGAATACTCTAACACTTATGAGATTAAAAATTAAATATGATTCAAAAGAACATCAAAAAAAGAGAGGATAAAAGTTCTATCAAGGTAAAATATGAATCTTAAAGGACATACCCACCTTTTTAATGGAGTTGGTCTTGAAATGTTTCCTCTAAATTAATGAAATGTAAACAACATAAAAGGATAATAGGAGAATAAATTTATATTGCAAGATCATGGGCCGTTTTCATTCAAAATCGTCCTCCAATGTTATCCCTCCCATTTTTTACAGGAAGTTGGTTTAATCTTAAAAATTAATATTCTTAAATGTTTTAGATATATATATATATATATTCTCAATGCCCCCATCAGGTTTTTTTCCATTAAACACTTCTATCCATTGTTATATCAATTTTTTAAAACCATGCATTGTTCTCCATAATTTCCTTCAATGATTCCATTGCCTAAATGTTAATATAGGTATGGGATTAATGATTTCATAATTTCATATCATATTATATGAAAATGTTTATCACCATAATAGTGGGTTTCTAACCTTAATCATTATGCTTAGTTTATAATATTATTCGATTAAAATTAAAAAAATTTATCATTTTTTAAAATATATAGTATAATTGTAGTCTTAACATTCCCTTATTAATTAAGCCACATTAAGGATATTGTGGCCCTTGAATATTTTATCTATGTTGTAATGGAATTTTCATATTCATATGGATAAGGATAATGAATTAAAACGTATTAATTGATCATAGAAAATATAAAATCAGTACTCATGTAGTTTCATTGATATATTCATTTGGTCGTCTTATGTGGCCCCCATAACACTTTAATGAATAAACTAGCTAAATCTCGAGTTGAAATATTTTTTTGGAATTGGAATCATGTGAATTTAAAAATAATTATAATATAAAATTGACAATCCTATTGAAAAATATAATTTCGACATTAAACTATAGTTAATTAATTGAATTTAGAATATTTTATCCATATGTGTTTATGATAAAAAATTGAAACATGACTAAAATTAGATTTTTTTTATAAAAATCAGTGATGGGAATGTAAAATAAGAAACAATTATATAATATATTTAGTTCAAATGGATTGGAGATTCTTCATGATATGGACTCTTTATTCTATTAAATTTTAATCAACATGTTTTGTGTTACCAATGATAACATACTATAAAGTCCTATTTTTGTGTTGGCTAGGGTATCTAATTATGTTAAATATGAAATGAACTTGTGGTGGGGTCATACACAATGTGACCCTACCATCCAGGAATCCAATGTGTAGGGAGTGCACTCAGGGGACCCTATGTTGTGTCACAAATAGGGTTCTGAAGGGGATGCATGTATTTTGATAGGCCACATCATATAACAAAAATTGACCGTGTCAGTAATTAGCAGTAAACCCTATGTACTCAAATTGAAACATTTTCTAAATTTAATCAAATATTATACATGTCATATCACATTCATAAGGACTCATATTTTTCCTTGGGTGTAGACCAATGTGACAATTGTTTTCGTGAAACAAGATTTGGGGCATTTATTTGACATACAAGATACAATGTGAGATGGAATGAGTGATTATCTCTTTACCATCATAGACAACAGACACTGAAAATCAGTTGTGATATTAAATGAAATACTAGGGTTAGAAACCCCACTAATAGAAAGTGTAGGTTAGGGAATTTGGCACTCATTTCCTATGATGTTCATTTTAGAACCCCCTCCCTACATACCCCTGGGTGATTTTTTTATATTCATGGTGTGTAACAAAATTTTGGTCAAGCATAAATGAGGCAAGCTTCCTCCACCAATATAGAGTTAGTACACCCTCGTTCATAAAGTTTCATTAGTGAGGTATGGTCCTTGAACTGATAATAGTGATAGTATATCATTTATCTATTGACATATGTAAAAGCAGTCCCTTAGATTTTATATGGGATCATTATCCATAGCTATCTGTGAATACTATAAGGATTGATAGAATCCGCTTTCCCTTAATTCATATTATTATTTGAATATACATTATGTTAGTTCTCTTTTAATTTCTATTGTAATGTGGTTTTATCTGTATTCTTATTTTTATTCCATCTCCTTTTTTGGGAAACCAATCAGGAATGTATACAATGACCTATATATACAATTTACATATTCATTAGATTTCTTATATATATGAAAAGTGGTTATATGGTGACTTTTGATGATCATATGTTAGTTTATCCTAGAGGTACATAGTAATTATGGATTTGGGTGGTTGTGGTAGTTGGTGAATGGTATTATGGTTCTACTTAAATTCAACTGTTTGGTGGGGACTCCCCTTTACATTATCGTGAGGCATTTATTTTTCCCTTTTACATTGTGGATATATTATTATTTCTTAAATCTAATTATTCATAGAGGTTACTACATTCACGGATTCCTCTTCTGTTAGTATAGTATATATGACCGTATATGGTGATGATTTATAGGTTCATTATGATAACACCTATCATATTTTTGATTAACCAACTCAAAACTAATATATGTCTCATATTTTTTAGAGGATTGATTTCGGTGTCAGTATCGACTAACTTCCAGTCCATGTTGGTCCATGGTGGGGTGTTTAATAACAACGCAACTACATTTTTGGAAAAGAGTGACCTAATCTTCATGTGGTTGGATGATAGAATTATAAATCAAAGTAATATTCCAAAAAATTATATTCCCTTATCCCTTTCAAGATCCAACAATAAGGTTATTATATGATGATTCTAAAATTGACATCATAGATAGACATAGGAGGGAGGATAGATAAAAAATTGTTTTTTTATCAACAAGAGATTCTAATAAAACATTATTATTTATTTTCTAAGGAGTATGGTTCTGTGAATGTTTTTTGTTTTCTATGCTAAATAACAATCTATGAAAAACTCTTTAATGACTCAATTACATTAGTCATTACACAAGTCCCAATTTGTGAGAATGAAAAAATCTTCAATGTGGATCCATATTATGTTAACTAAAGGCCATAAATTACCAATCAACAAAATATTTCTGGGGTTATAGAATGGTTTTTAGATTTTATGGAATCCAAGGTTCTCTACTCATGTATAACCATCATTCAAGTTCCCTTGGGAAGTAAATTGTCCTCCCTTGAATGTTATAGGTGAGATCATATGTGTGCATGATTTAAAAAACCCATCAATGACTTGAAATGTGATCGTGTAATATTTTTTTGAATGAAAATGTCCATATTGAACACATTTTAGGAAATTTAAATTTCCCTAATATAAGTATTGGTGTTGTACACCTTAATTTTGGGGATATTGGTTTAAATGTATACATTCAGTTCGTCACCTGTGAGACCGACATCTATTATAGTGAAGGACACATGAGACTAACGTATTCATGTATTTGGATATAATAATGTCAACTGGACACACACTACATTAATTTTCTCCCTCTATAAATGTTCCCTCAATTAAAAATATTTTTTGTATAATTTCTGTGTTCCCAAAACATTTCCTTTTTGTTTCTATAAATTTATTGACAAACACTATTATACATACTACATGTATACTACCGACTAGTATGTAGCATATTATGACCAATATTTTTACCCCACTAAAACAATAGTTAATTTATCATTCAAAAAATAATCATATTTTTCATATGACATGATACTACAAAGACTGGTCATATCACATGACCTTATGTACTGAACCACAAAATATTTGAGTTTTATATTCATTCTCAAACTGGATATGTACAACACCTATCTGATGTTTAATCTATAAATCCATCTAATTATACCATATAATATTAGTACTCAGACGTAATAGGTCTATGTCAACAATGTACATTAAAATATGAACTCAATTATGTGACTTGCATAAAAGGATCACCTAGATACTCTACTATCAATTAATTCATACCCACCCTTATTTCATGATAACGATAGAATCAAATAGAATCCCTTTATATGTTTAAATTTGGATTCCCTAATTTGACTAGAATACGAGGATTAAATTCCCTTATATGATGATGATTAGGTGGCCTACACACATGGTGTGATGTGTTTGATAAGAACCTTTATTTATACATTTGATGACAATTACATGCCTTTTGTGATTAGTATATAATCCATCATTTGAGAAAAATGTGATTCCATTTATATATGTCATGAGGATTATTGAATATACATTCCACCTAGAGTTAAATTTGTATACCACCCATTCCATATGTTAATTTAATGTGATACCCATAGATGATGGAATTATGTAGATAATGATATATTATGACACCCAAATTTATTATCTATTCTAATTAAATGTTTTTACCACCATCTAGCCACAAAGAAAATCCATAAACTAATATCTAAAAAGATATGAAATCCAAAAAAATATTTACAATAACTTCTAAAATCAATGAGGGAGACTCATACTATAAACAAATATTCTACATGATAAGATATAACCTCTCGTCATCTCTTTCGAATCGAATGTGTTTACATCATCACGATAGTTGTAATAGATAGCTCATCTTTGAAAAGAATGAATATGAGATTAAATCATGAGCAGAACTACACATACAAGAATATTTTCCCAATATAAGATGTAAAAAAAATCATACATATGTTAAAATAATTATTGATCATTAGATTAATCGTATTAAGGCTATTTAATATATAATTTTGGATGCACTCAATTTTTTTTAAAACTGGAGCATGATAGGATATAAAAAGTGAATCCTTAACAACTAATCAACATTTTTTTATCCAATCCCATAATGTGATTAGTGTAATCAATGAATGATGTGGTTTTATATCTAGTATAATTGATTATATTTTTATTATTTTAATGAATTTATGTATTCATTCTTGACTTAGTAGAGAAGGATGAAAAGTTATATTGTACCTTTTCCCTACAATATGAATATTATTTTTTATATATACATTTACTTCTTTATAATGTTGTTACCCTACACAGAACTGAATATTTATTCACAAAATTATTCAAAAAATAATTCATTTTTATTTCATTATAGAGTTACATGAAATTATATAAATTTTTTTAATTAATGTAATTAATAAATTATCTGTATTTTAAATTATTAATAATCATTATTAATATAAGCCCAATGGCTGGGATGATATTTTTTAATAAGATTGTATAGTTTCAATCGTATAATTATTTTATTTTATAAAAACCTCATGATTTAAAGATATATTATGGATTATTAATTAATTGATCGTCACTTTATATTATATAAATATAACTTCATAAGGATGATATATATGTAAATCATCATGGGGAGATTCTCCTAGGTTGGTTATTTCTGTTATATATATATTGGGTGGCCCCCCAATTTTAAATGATATTCAATAACAAAGAAAACCATTAAAGATGTTTCCATGTGGTCAATCACCAAGGATTTATTTTATATTTCTTCTTGGGTACTCATATAATGATAACCCTAGGGAGGCCCAATATAATTTCTGTAGTTACTTTTACTATCAAGTGGATGAATTATTTGTCAAATATATTGGGGTGTGACATCTGTGTATAATCATTCCTTTTATTTCATATTGGGTTAAACCATAATTTTAATAATATTTCCAATCATGAGGTAGAACTTCCTAAAACAAAACACGTATATAACATTTACATATTTTATTTAATAATTTTTATATATAGATATAACCTCTATGTTATATGAATATTCTATTATATGGTTGTCTAATACAATTGATAACATGGGGGAAACATTATAGTTATTAAATTTTAAAATAGCCAAGGGAAGGCCACTATGATTAGTAATCATATTTTACATATTTGGACCTTTGAAATATAGAATTTTGGGAAGTTTCCAAATAATACCATTAATGTTAAATGTGATTTTTTAATATAGAATCATTGATTTTGATTTTGATTTTTTTATCAAAATGTTAAATTTAACTTATAAAATAAATAATATATAATAGAAATAGAAATAATTAATAAAAAATAAAATTATCTGACTTTTAATCATTATGATTTTCTTAATTATAATTAATTTTTTATTTAATATATATTATATAATAATATAATAGTTGCAACATCATTTTTTACAATTTTTTTTGAAATACATCTTTAACAAACTATGAATAATTTATAAAAATAACTCTATATTAAAAGATTATCTACAGTAATGAATTTTTATCCTTTTACTCTATTAAAACATTCTTTATTTTGTATTATTAATATATAAAATTTCAAATTATTCATATATTAGTGAATTAAAATTATAGAAATATTAAATTCTCCCTTTGAGTAAATGTATATCATTTGATCATGTATCTAACAACTATATTTTTTTTATTTACCATTTTCAACATTATATTTAATCTCACACACACATATAAAATTCATATATATGCTTTTTATATTTATATTTCCATATTTTTATTATGTATATAATTTTTTCCCTTATATTGTTTTAATCAGATATATTATCATCAAGTAAATCTATGAGTATATATCTTTAGCGTCTAATATATTTTTATTTAATTTAGGGTTTTTTCAGAAATTAATTTTTATATTGATATTTTATTATTATGACCTATATTAATATTATGTTTGTGATAAAATTTAATTGAATTGTACCATTATTAAAATTAGTTTTTGGTTTTTGGTTAAAAATGTTATTCAACACAATTATAGAATAAATTATGGTGTGTCACATTCTACCACAACAAAAAAGAGAGACTAAAAATCTCATTACTCAATGGAAAATATATTATTACACATATATAATTACATCATAATGATACCAAATAACATCATATAAATTAATATTTCCACATAGAACATTAACTGGATGAGTGGATTTATTACAACTTACATTATATATATTTTCCATGATCTCTCTATATCATTCTTTATAAGATATATTATATTTCATTTATTCAACCAGTGAGTGTAGTGAATTTTATGGATAAAATATGGAATTAATTTAATGAAATACACGAAAAATGTAATGAATTAGATAGTGTTTTTGTGGTCATGTATGGTGCAAACCTACCTTCTCCAAATGATCAAGGATTTTAATGTGGATAATTTTGTTAGGGATCAACATTTCCTTCTTCAAAAATCACATGACCATATTCTATTGTTATAATTAAGTGAATAACCAGTCTATATGTTCATAATCCAAACTCAAATAGAAAAATAACATTTTACCACTTTATTCATAATTCTTTTTATTCAACATGTGACAAAATAATTTTTAATCTTATGTAACATTTATTGACAACTATTTGGTATCAACATCCTTTTCAGTAAAACATCATCCCAATAATTTGGATTTCGTTACATCATCTAATAAAATTCCTATTTTATATCTTTTTTAATGATATAATTTAAACTATAATTTTATGAAACCACCATTAGATAAATATGTAGAACAAAACATCCATTGAAACATTTTGGGTAATATATAATCCAATATTTTATTCTTATAATTTCATTATTAGTTTTCACATTCGGTTGTGTCAAATATGATACACTAATCCAAAACACTATATTTAATAATTATTAAATAAATATCCAATAAATTATGATAATCCATGTATCTCAGTCATATATAAATGATATTACTACTATATTCTTCCTTTCCATACCCTTTAAGTATAACGTGGAGAGATTATAGGTAATGAAATTCTCTCTAGAACAATGGATTTTAATATGTTTAAGAATAATTTAAACAAAACCTAAATTAAATTATATAATATTTAATAATTTTGATGTCCTATGATGAAATCCAAAATTATTTACGCTAGTTTTCATACAAGTATTTGAAATAGTCACATCATACAATTAGAATTTATGTATTCATCATAAATTTCATGATAACTGAGAATCATGTTGTATAAACTATACTTTTTATGCTTATGTTTTCCTGTAATATTAGATACTTTATATTTATAGACATATTTATTAATCTTGGATAGAGAGTGAATTGTGAGCTATAAGAATCATTCAATCTCTCCTTTTAAATTGTTGCAATGAAGGGACACATACATAAAATTAGAAAATAGTAATTTCATCACAATCAAGGTTGAACTCTAGATTATTTCTTTTCATATTTTATATCTCATTATCATAATTTACAACCTCTTTTATATTCACATGGTTGGATGGTTGAGTAGTAACATGGGAATGATTTTACTTCTATGAATACATAATTATTTCATGGCCTAACCTTTATAACTTTTTTATTATTTTTCCACATTCAATCATTACAGTGTTTAAGGAAACATGTTTCCTCATAATCTAATGATAAATTACCATATTTTCCTTTCCAATAAGTAATTTATAGATCAGAAATTCTCCTTGATAAACTATAACCATATAAATTAGTTTATGTTCAACTAATAAAGTGTGAATATTTATTTTACATTCTTGTGATTATTATATGTATAAAACTTTTTCCATTAATAATAATTCCTTAATATCTTTATTTATAACACAACTACTATTAGATATAAAAATTTAGTCCTTTAATTTCTCAAAATAATTGTTATCTTACATAACATATAAGATACATCAATTCATTTTTTATAAGAAAACATCAAAATAACATCAATGATGAATTTCTATATATCAAAACAATTCTATAATTGATGGTGGTGTATGTATACTTAAACTAGGAAAAATTATCATAAACTCTATGGAATTTTCATCACATCCTTATATCGAGAGGAACATAACTACCTTCCACATTACAGTGGTTAGAAGATTTGATGATTATGAGTAATATGTTTCTGACAATTTTGTTTGGGCACACATCCATATGTGTTGCAATTCACTGGATGTTGCTCTACATTCCAGCTATCCAAAGGAAAGAAGCATCTGTCTCTTATTCAGGGATGGTTTATCCTTGCTCGAAACATTATGATGGGATGTCAGTCTCTCATTCCTCATATTCATCCTAGGATCTTGTCACCTTGTCTAGTTCACCCTCAAAGATTAAAACATTGTTTGGAAAACTATTCCCCATTTCCATAACAGTATTGACACTGGTTAGTTACACTGATTTTGATAGGACATTCATAGATTTCATGTTAAGTTGCAAACATTGACCGGGGGGGTATTTATATTGGAAATCACTAATTTGTCTAGATGCTAAGACATTGATGTGTCTTAGTTCCTTCCCATTGTAATATCTCTTCTATAGGTATATGAAGCTCGAGAAATCCCACATCAAATGCAAAGAATTATAATCTATAGAAAATACCATTTTTTTCATATGCTTCATATTTTTACACTGGTTATGCCGAAAGATTAACTTCTATAGGTGAGAGATCAGATGGATCAAGAAATAGATATGAGGGATCATATGGGTACATCCATAATAGAGATAACATACAGGGTTTATTGGATGAATGGATCAAAACATATAATAAGGAATGATATGTTGATTATTGGGTCCTGACAAAGAAGACTCCATTGTTTAACTTTTCCATGATTGAACCTTCAGGAGGTTTCTAAGGAACCATGTCCCAAGAGACAAGGATCAAAATCCACTTAGTTCGTAGTTGTGATGAATTGGGGTCTACAGTAAGTAGAACACAATGAAGACATGACGAGTCAGAGACATGGATAAATAATCATTCCCATAGGGGTACTATTGGTTGGATGGTAATATATTTTCTCTACATTATACACGGTTAGTAGCCAAGGTGGATGTCATGATCCTACCATTATGTGGGGGTCCAAGTAAGAATTCAGATGGATTATGGATGACAGAACTATGTGAATGAGTGGATTGGGTTACTACCAACGTGAAGATTAAAGTGATGTGGGGATTGAACCTTAGAGAGGCTTCCTAGGTAACCCTAATGTAGGGAATAAAATTCCACATATTTTGGTGGGGCGATGAGACACCAGAGGAGGTGGTCTAAGAGAATGAATTCATGGAACAGACATGGAAAAAGACAAACCTACGTGTTTAGGGCATTACCTTCCTGAAATTAAAATGATAATGGGAGAGAACTATATGATACATTGATGAGGGGCTTGAACCTCAAGAAGGATTCTTACATATCCCTATGGGATGGAATCAACGTCCACATATTTCAGGCTGGAGAATAGAATCAGGGTGTGAGAAGAGGACAACGGCCCGATGACATGTTGGGGTTTCCCATAGTCGGTGGCCCAATAGTTGGTCTGGAACCCCAAATGGACAGACCAAGGATGTGGGTCTCAATAAAGGGGACAACAAATTTTACAAGTATTTGTTGCTGAACCTCGGGGGGGGGGGATTCTTACGAACCCTATTTAGAAGGCAGATATCAAAACCCACGCAGTTCGAATAGTGTTTGGGGTTAACTTTATAATGGTTTCGTATGTACCATTTCTAGGAGATAGAGATAAACCCCCACATATTTCATATTGTTTTTCCAGTGTTTGGGGATGAACATTATGGAGGCATTATATGTACACTAACTATATGACAGGGATCAAAACCCACATTGTTCATATGGGTTTACCAGTGTGTGGGGTAAAACCTCTGGATGGATCCCTATGTACCAAGTGTTAAAAAAATGTATCAAAAAACATGTATTTCAAAGGGGAATAGTACAACGTCATGCAATACGGATGGTTAACATAATTTAATGTCATGAGGGATGAGGATAAACCAATATGAATTGATTAGGACCAATGGGGGCTAGGATTGTATCATAGGGGGGCATCCTATGTACCTTACTTGGGATGGGAAAGGATCAAATTCCATGTATTTCAGTATGGGGGATAGGGACTGACATACTAAGTTGGACCAAGGAGGATGTTGTGGTCGGTTCTTACATTATTCCAATGTCAGTCATGATCGATGTGAGAACTATGTGGATGCAAAGACATAAACATCATGTTACAAAAAGGATCATACGTGAAGAATATAGTAGGGCATACACATGGTTAGTATCCCAGAGATATATATTTGGGGATTACTCTAGGATGTAGGCCTGATGGAGATAAATCCGAAAATTAGATGGAAAGGGTATCAATAGTCCTTGTGGAAATCTCTCCTCAAGCATTTTCCCGTAGAAGAAGAGAAAAGGTTCAAGGATTCTACCTCCTACAAGAACGTATATGGAATTACTTCATGATGGCGTGCCTTCCATGTGAACAGATGTCCTTCAATGCTAGGAGGACATCATTCAATGTGAAGAATATCTAACTCCCATGGATAATAGTGAGAATGGAAACATCTAGAGGCAGGATAATCTAAGTATATTACATGGGGAGTGTCCATAATTTAACATCTTGTGTTTTGGAAAGTTGTGCTTGTCAGTTTAACATCTTTTAACTCAAATGATGAGGATTCCCTCCTCACACTTAGGTCATACATAACATGTGTGTATTTTCCCTTTGTCAAGGGATGTCACGGACAATGTGCTGTGAAGATGGGGTTATGGGGTGATCCATTGAAGGGACCATGTAATAATGGATATTCAAGGAAAAAATATTCGTTAGCATTCCTGTGAGAATAACAATGATGAAAAGCAGTGCAATATGAAACAATTTATAAGGGACCATGAAATCATTTCATACAACCCTGGAGGGTCATACGATAGAAGGGTATTTGATGAAAAATCGTTAACAGTAAGGAACCATGCGATGCTATGGTGCACCACAGAGTGGAGAGACTCCACGAATGGGTATACATTGTGAAGTTGAATGGCTCCTAGATATTGTATTTTCATGAATATAAATAGTGCTTCGTGATGTGAACGTGCTTTGGAAAATTAGGACATTGTGGAGCATGGGTTTCTTTCAAATCACATCATTGCATAGTGATGTACACCATGACACACATTGATCATACATTAGCATGGGTTCCACATGTTCATGGATGGTATTTCTCAAATAATGAGTGATTATAGAAGAATTTAGTTTCTTTTGGGATCTCTTTCCTTCAAGGTGGCATGTGGGCTTTGCGAAGGGCATCCCCAAATGATGTGGGGTTGTATTTGATCTAGGAATATGTTATTTTGAAATGCTCAAAAACCATTAAAATATAATTTTTCAAAATTATTTTTAGAACATAGTGTGATTCATTAATTGAGATATGATAAAGAGATTGTTCAATGTATGTGTCCTTTGCATCAGAGGGAAGCGTGGTATTTTAGGGGAGAGGTGGCATGAAGATCTCATAGCACGTTGCGAAGCTTCTTTCATATTTCCATAGGAAGAGAATTGTGTTAGGATTTTCGTAACCATTAATTCAACCATTATCTCCTCCATGGCAAAGAGAAATCGTTCATTCCCACTATGGTAATGGAATAGGCTTCTGTCAATTTGTTAGGGATTGCAGTGGTGATCTTGTTCCCTTCACGACAAGAAGCCTTTCATCAATTACATCATAACAACTGATTTTTCCACCACTTTCCTTTGTGGTGATCACAGTGGAGGCCATTTATGTGCATATTTCATGGTGCCCAAGGGCTTCATGCTAGACCTGTTGTTGATGGGCTCTACGATGGTGCTTATTGAATCATCCCCTTTGGCATTGAGGATATTTTTGCATATTTTTACTGTGTAGACATTTTGATCTTAACAACTCCCCCCACTAAACATGGGGATGAGACAAATACGAGGGTCAAATTATGATGATATATACCCAAAATATTGGATCTCGATTCGTTAAACACTTCACACTCTATGAACACTCTATGAATCAATCTCTCTTTTTCACTATGGCACACAATGAGTCTTCAGACTCTACGATTTTTCTCTCCATTGATTGTACCTATGTGTTTTGTGGTACAAATCTATGTCGTGTCTCAATGATCTACCTCTATGCTTGAGCTCTGTGATTGTGCTCTATGATTAATGACAAATTATTTGTAACATTTTAAGATAGAATGGATCACAAAGAAGCTGTCAGGGGGGGGCCTTGCGGATTCGACTCTGAGGGAAGAGATGGAAGATAACGAACCCATTGAGGGGATGTGTGTGGATCCATTCTATTAAAAAAGCCTTGGTGGATCTATTTTCATACAAAAATAAGAACTAACCTTTTTGAAAATGATTTCCCCAATATGGAATTGTCTTGAGGGGAGATGATATCATTTTCGAAGAAAGAACGGATAAGATAAAATATTTGTTCAAGAGTATGTCGTGATAGCTCCAGTAGTTCCAGACATCCAATAGTCAAACATGGGTGTATTATACATCGTTCAATTAATACTACTTGTATAATAATTCTTACAACGTTGAAGGTGGTGAATTACATCTATAGGAATCTATCTCCCCGTACTACCTAATTTTGATGGTGACTTTGAGGAACCTGGAGAAGGGGTGGATAGATGACTAGGACTTGAACTTTGGGGAATGTTTCAAAGATGTCAGGGCATGGGTATATGAGGTCTATGCCTCTTACATGAATTATGGGGAGGAGATATGGTGATTTGGACAGTATGAGGCAGTATGGGGCCCCTAAATCCACATCATCCCACTGAAGAAACTGATGATAGAGTGGTTGAGAAGGTGGTTGTCAAGGACCACCACTTTTCAACGTCACCGTGGGGATGTTGGTAACATCCTTTGGGAACATTTAAAAATATCGATGATTCCAAAATTGGGGTTCATGTATGATGAGTACCTCATCACCGTGAATACATGGTAGGACCCCAAATATTTGTCGCTACTGGAAAAAGTTATTGATGGACATAGGGTTAGGAGAAGAAATGCATTTGGTGAGTGATTTACATATCATGTTGAGGTTCATGAAGTTATAGAATTCCACTATATGAGGGATGTTTCTTATAAGGCATCCCACTATCCTGAAGGGATTCTAATGTTGCAAATAGAAATCATAATGGTGACTCTTGGAGGACAACTACTGAATGTCATGGTTGATCTATTTGTAAACTAAGCTGCAATTAGTGGTTCAATTTTATGTGTACATATTTCTGCTTATTTTTGGTTATATGATACCAGTAAGGGATAAAAACATGGGTGTACAGACGAGCATTTTTTATCATGTTGTCCATTTTGGTGATGGAAGTACATATCAATATGGGGAACCTGGTGTTGGATAAGCTATACAATTTATTATGGAATATCCGGGAGTGTATGTATCCAAATAGGGTGTTCGGGCAACTCCATTTCTTTTAAGGATGGATAGTATCATATATGAGAGCCTATGAAAACCTGAACAATATTTCCCCACTAGGGTTATACTTTTGACTGGCTATTATATTTGTGATGAGGAGTTTCATTACCATGATGAACCCACTGCGGTTGCAGAACCATGTTTTGATGGAATATTAGTTCAAAATCCAAATGTTCCCATTTCCTAAATTTCTGTTAAATGATAAAAACAATGGAATGAAAGAGAATTGGTCATACCTCTGGGCCATGCAGGATAGAGTCCTGGAGGCATAGGTTGATCACGAGCCTCTCCATGAGATGTACATCCCAAACCCCTTTGCGAGGCAGTTTTGGTGCATATAGATCATATCATCGTGGGTATATAAGAGTGTATTCCATAAAGACCTTCCATTTCTATTGATGTAGGTGTGGCTCATGTTCACACTAGAGGATGGGAATATTCAGAATGTGCTTCCTCCACCAATATCTATTTTCAAGAAAACTAAAGGGCATGCCAAGTTTTTTGAGGCAACGTACCTAGGGGAGATGTTGACATATTTTACCATCCAATCTATTAATGGATTACTGCCTCACCATTGAGGTTGGGGACGGAAATTTTCATGAATATCCCATAGTGTGTGGTTGTAGTAGTTGTGAGACATTCACCAATCGAGTGGCAGGGGTGACGGCGGACCCGATGGTCCCATAAGAAAAAATTCAGAGAGATGGGGGGTACACTCATAGGGTTTCAAAGGATACCCACATAGGCTTTGGGTATGTTGAAATTCCATATAAATATACATGAGGATTCATTTTTTCAAGAATAATTGGTCATCTAGGATGTTAACAAACAATTCCCCAATCCAACCTAGATGTGGAACCATTTGATCCATCTCAAGAGAGATTTGTTCGGTATTCCTCAGGCCAGGGCCGACATTGTGGTATCTTAGGTGGAAGAGAGGAACTACATCTCAATGTTTGAATAATTCATGCACATTCGGGGTACTTCACGTACAATGACGGATAATGATAATGTGATGCACAATCATACATTCCCTAAGCAATTATATACTTCTGAATTGAGGGTGTGCATACCCCAATCAAGAGAATCATAAGTGTCTTCCTGGGAGGTAGAGGATTGTAGATGGACTTATTTGGAGTAATTTGAGGTTTCCATCATAGTGCTGTAAGAGTTTGTAGAGGCTCTACAGGTAGGACCTATACTATTTTCCTATGATCAACATTTAATAAACATAGGCCTCGTCATTTAACATTTGACCTATACAGGAGGGAGTCAAATGTAAAATCCACTTCATCATGATATTTGATGCATATTCATGATCTGCACTAGTGAAAATTATGATTATCTCACCTAGAGGGGCCATGACACCCTGGGTTGTTCTCCCAGAGTATTTGGATCTCCCAACCATAAATGGAGGGCTAGGCCTCGAGGTCCTGGAAACAACACCCCGGAGGTGAGTGCAACCAGTTGATCTTTTTATATCGCCTTCATATAATTTTTAATTGTCATCTATTGAATTAATCCAACAGAATGTCTGTGTATTTTCATATGTATAGTTAATCAAATGGTGTGGTCCACAATGGTGAGGGTCGATGCGGACCCTAGAGCTGCCTTTCCCTAGGAAATATTGATGATCATGGATGGGGACACACATAATGATCATGCCACAATGCTCTCGATCATTGTTGGGATCATCATCAAGTCTAATCTTGAATCCATTGAGGTTGAATCCAATTATAGGTAACAATCAAATGAAATGATAACTAAACTACTAGACTAGACACAAGATGTTGATCCTACTGATGAGTTCATCGAATAACTCCCTATATATAAATCCACCGACCCAGAGGACTGGGATGAGATGAAATCTGATGAAGATGATATCTAGGTCTTATATCTCTAGTCCTGGAATATGAGCAAGTTCCTAATTTGGGAGACCCCACAATAATAATTGATATAGCCGATGGGGTGGTTTGATCCCAGCAGCCTGGACTATGCACCAGAGGGGTGGATTCCCAGCTTTCTCATATGTGAATTCAAGACATCATGGTATACATAATAAGGGAACATGAAAGTGACCTCGGTTTCAGCTATCAGTGGAGGATGTTTGTGAACATCTAGAGACTCCATGAGGCTGACTATGAGATCCACCAGTTGAGGGAGTGGGTGAATGCATATTCTGATTTCTGTGATGTATAATCGGCACTCATGTTATGAATGAAGGCCCAGCCGGTAGAGGAAAAAGAATAGATAAGGAGATACTCTGAAGAGTGGGTTATTATCCGAGATGGTGAGAATCGGTCGCACATCCCAGCAGATTAAATACCCCCCATTTCCATCATGGTTTAGTTGGATATTGATAGGTGACCTCAGATGCTGGATGCTACAAGCCAGAGAGTGGCTGAGCATGGATTCTCCATTGATAAGGTCAACCCATCAATGGGGGGTCCAACCCATGGTTGTTGTAACTTGTGTGAACTCATAAATTTTCTTTATTTATTTTCATATTTATGTTGTTTGATAGCATGATTTCTATAATTTTTTTTTGGTTTTCTGCATTTCCATCAACTTCATGAAATATCCAATGATCAATCCCTAAACTATTGTGGGTCTTGCCTAGTGTGAAAAATATTTGATGACTGCATCGTTATTCTTTTTCAATATGAGAATTACATCCAGGCTCGAATAATCTAGGATCTGAACACTAGACCAAGATATCTAGTAATAAAGAGGGAGTCCTGATTGGAGAATGATTTTATTTGGGCATTTGAATTGTCACTTTCCCAATGTACTCTCTTGCATGAGCGGGGTAATTCTAACGGAATTCTAAATAATCATAATAGAGGGGAGTGTGATGTGTGAATCAAAATACCAAAAATATGAAACACTATATGTATGGAATGAAAATTAAGGACAAATTTTGACAGTGTTTGAAACACAGTATCCCTATTGTGTTATGATGAAATGAGGATAACAAAGGAGGGTCAACTGGGGACCATGTTTGACACATAGGTTGTGACACATTATGTCATCCATTACACATCTGGAATGCTACCCCAAGACATTAGACAAGACATTGGCTGAGAATCCATACTAATTGGGGGGTCCTTTAGGCATGAAAGTGTATTAGGATCCAAATAAAGGACACAAAATTTGTGAAGGGTAGAGTGGTGGGTGTTTGAATGGAGTCCAAAACTCATGAAATTACACCACCATGATGAAAACATATTAGGATAGAAAATAGGTCTGAACAGGGAAAAAATTATTTTTTTGGAAGGATATATCTGGGAAGATACTAGAGGTACCTGTATTTTTACATCATGATAATGAGAATAATAGACATGTATTCTAATGTTGTATGGTGAGGTAGGAGGTAGTAAAAATTCCTGAATGTGGGGATGAGGTCGGGCATACCATATAATGTTTTTAAAAGCACATGGCATGATCTGGGAAATATACATCGAGAAGTCACTACATATCTATCATGTGTATGAATGAATCTATACATTATTTTTGAGGACCCATGTAGTTTATAGTCATGCGATAAAGATGAAAGGGGGAAGGGATCCTTGAAGGGGTACGTGATGCAGAAACTGTAAACCCAACGTGAATGAGAATGGATGGATGTCTTCCCCACATCACATGCCTCCAAAAGAGTTCTCAGTCCAATGGGATGAAAAGAATAAATATCAAGGTGGACCATAGGAGAAATTCTAGGTTGCTTCTACATTTCCCAAGAGGATGAGAATCATTCCAAACATAGTTTGGAATGATCCTTATGGTTAGATACACACACTAGTGAGGGATAAACTCTCTGGTGAATATGTTAAATCTCCCATAATTATAATGGGGAATCAAGTACTTATCTAGAGAAGAATCGCAGTTTAAAGTCATCTATTGAGGATATGGTGACCCAAAAATAAAACGTGTTGTGCGGCACATATCCCATTTTGAATTAATATCATGTAGTATGCACCACACCAAATGATCCTAGTGGAATTATATAGACCATAGACTAGGGTTTTCTTAATATTGGGTTGGGCATGAGGAAATGTGTTAGGTCATTCCTACGTTGTTTCCGACGCTTTTACACCGGGGAATGTGCATGCGTCCGTCACTCTAGGGGAGGACGCGCGGCTTGTTTCCCTACATTCCCGCTTTCCAAAGGCTGGCGGCATCCATTCCTTGTTCAGGGATGTCTTCTCCTTGATCGAAACCGGGATTATGGGATGTCGGTTCTTCCTTTCGTGGATTCATCCTCGGAGCTCGTCACCTAGTCTGAGTCTCCCTCGTAGATTTTGGATGGGTTCGTGAAGCTCATTCCTACCGCCATATATGCATGGATGCAAGTTAATTATGCTCTTTCCGTCGAGAAGCTCCAAGGGGTCTGATCAGGGTAGCATCTTTTAGTGATGAGAATGGTCACGCTGGGATGTCTTCGGCCTGACTTGACACTGGGTATTGTAATATCTATCTTTTTTCCCTTATTATAGGGCTTCATGAGGTCACGGATGCCCGAGGAATCCCACATCGAACGTAGGGGATTGCATGCCATCTGAGGTTTTCCTCAGCTTTCCATGTTTAACACGGGGTATGTCGCGTGTTAAAATCTTGCAGAGACAGATCAGACTGATCGTTACACTGAGAGTATATCATATTGAAGGTCCCCCTAGGGGGAACACTGATGTTGGGGACAGCATGTGGGCGGCTTCTCGGATACTGTGGAGTGGAATGTGGTGACATGATCCCACTTGGATGTGGCGCCCTAGGTAAGGATCAGGATGGGTGATGGAGTGACAGGCTTGAACCTCATGGAGGCTTCCTAAGTATCCCCATGGCAGGGAATCAATGTCTGCATAGTTCGGTGATACGGTGGGACACCTGAAGCGGTGACCCATGAGAATGAACGCATGGATTGTAGCATGGAGGAAGTGAGATCTCTGGGCTAGGGCATGAGATTCCTAAGGAACATGGGCTCAAGAAAGAGGTCATGATGAGACGTGGGTGTGGGGTATGGGTATTATGCTCTGAGGCAGCCCATAACTGTCGTTGTGAACTGATTTGGAGGGGTCGGGACAACTATGTTATGGGCTTGAACCTCGTGGAGGCTTCCTATATACCATGTGTTAGCACAGATCAATGTCCACGTAGTTCGGGGCATACTGTTTACCATCACGTAGGATGATGGCATACAGTTTAAAGTCATGCGAGATGAGGGCATACAGTTTAACGTAATACAGGAAGAGAAATATAGGGATATTTCTCTGAGGCAGCCCATAGTATTGGAAAACTGACGTGAAGAAGTCAGAACGACTGGGTGGTGGGCTTGAACCTCATGGAGGCTTCCTACTTACCATGTGGTAGCACGGCTCAAAGTCCACGTAGTTCGCTGGGATAGGGATTACGCTCTGAGGATGCCCAAATAGGATGTAATGGTCGAGGCGCTCTGTAAGCCCACGTGATTCATGCTTAGTGTGAGAAATAAGAGGTAGCAAGGACTAGACGATCACATCGTGAATGGTGCGTCCGTGAGAACATGAAAGGGGTGTAAGTGTTGACTGGTCCAAAGAAGAAATAGGGGTTACGCGTGGTTAGCAGCCCTTGGTGCCGGGGCTTACTCCAGGATGGAGGCCCGTGGTGTGACAAAGCATAGTGGGAAAAGGACTCCACTGGCCTTGGCAGTGGGGAAGTACGGAGGTGCATCGGTGCAACCTTCCGCAAGAGAGGCTAGGGGA
Source organism: Viscum album (assembly GCA_963277665.1). NCBI lineage: Eukaryota > Viridiplantae > Streptophyta > Magnoliopsida > Santalales > Viscaceae > Viscum > Viscum album. The sequence goes on from OY728129.1 coordinate 9,990,705, forward strand.
TTACACTCTAAGACAGCCCTTCCCCAGTGGACAAATGCCACTCGGACAAGGAGGATCTCATTCCATGTGAGGAGGAATCCATTCATGTGGAGACGAGAGGCATATAGAATGTTCGAGCCAGGGGGACCCTGCGTGCGAGGCACGGGGACGGACCACAGTTTAACGTCATGTGTTAAGGATGAGGTGCATAGAAATTTAACATCTGGAAGCTTGGACGAGGTGGGTTCGCTCCACACCCATAGTGATTACATGCCCAACACCCACTACCCCTTGGGGGAGAGAAGGCATCGGCAAGGCCGTAGTGAATGGGGGCCGCAGGGTGAACCATCGAGGGAACCACGTTAACGTGGCTATGCAAAGAAGAAATAGCTGTTATTGTGCCTATGCGAAAAAATAAGGCAAACCAATGCAATGGGAAACACCACCCAAGGGACCTTGAGGTTACATCATATGAGCCTGGAAGGCCGTATGCATGGCGTGCATGCCCGGTATGGAAGACATCGGGCGTCGGCGCAGTGAGGCAACCAAGGGGCATGAAGGTGAGGGGTCTTGGGTTTTGTGCGCAAAGAGAAGATTTGCGCACAAAACACTAGGATGACGCGCAATTGGGTCAGAGGGTTGCACGCGAATATGGTATTTCATGCAAAGGGCTTGGATTGGGTGCGGGGGAAATGGCCGATCCCTAATTCATGGAGAAACTTATCAGAGGGATTGTGAGAAATTTTGGAAGGGATTGTATGAAATTTGAAGGGATTGTGTGCAAGGGGATAAAATTGTGTGCACAGGAATAAACTGGAGGAGTTGGAAAATTCACTTAAGCCAGTAGGGTTTTGCGCAAAGGCGAACCCCGGGGCAAGGTTGCGTGAAAAGCGGGATTACCTGGAAGCCATCTTGCGCGCGCGAGAGTCCGCATTGCGCGCACAGGGGATGGTCCGAATTCTTCAACCCTGAAACGGTTGAGGATGCATTTTATTAATAGTCATCCACCGGCGTGGAATCCAGGCGGCACGCAAAATCATCCGTGCCAGGACCCGTTGGAGCACAAGGCTTCCCCAGGCGGAACCAGGCGCGCAAATTTGCGTGCCATGCCAGTTTTTTTCACGAATCCTGGGATTCCATCGTGTAAACATCATTTTTTTGTGCAAGTCCTCCTTAATTTCTCACAAAACTTCCAGGCCCTCTGGACCAGGTCTCTACGTCCGAATATGAATTTGCATCATCAATTCGAAACTTCCTCTAAGAGTTACAGAATTTTTCGGCATCAACAAATTCCCCCCCTCATAATTGGGTCGGCGAGAGGTCGCCACGATCAGATACCGAAGGAAACAATTAAGCGCCAAATTTGTGCCTCTCCTGAGCATTTTTCATCAAAATATCCGATGGAGTGGCTGATCCCACACTATTGAGCCTCGGATCATTGAGCCTTCTACCGGTGGGGCTCCGAGAGGCACCGTCAAAGTACATATTCCATCATGGGATGGCATGATCAACAGAGAGGATCACCTCATCACGAAATCCTAGATCCAGTGGCTGATCCACGGAGGTTGGCTGACAAGCTAAGAAGTCTGCCAACGCCTATCCTTTGATATCCTTTTGAGGTATGAACCTGATGTCAAACTGCTGGAGGATCACCACCCAGCGCGTCAATCGGCCGGTCAACATTGGTTTGTTTAGGATGTATTTCAACAGGTCTTCCTGACAGTCCAGTTGTACCTCGTGGTGCTGCATGTAGTGTCGCAATTTCTACATGGCAAATACGAGCACCAAGCAACTCTTCTTGATGGGGGAATATGAAATTAGCATGTCGATTAACCTTCGACTAAGGTAGTAGAGGCTATTCTCTATTCCCTCACTATTCTTCTGGGTGAGAAGTGCACCGAGGGATCATTCCAGGGTGGTCGCGTAAAGGACCAACAACTTTCTGGAAACATGTGGAATCAAGATTGGAGGTTGGAGCATATAATGGTTGATTTCCTAAAAAGTGGTACGACACTCTTCGTCCCATTCATAGGAAACACCTTTCTTCAGGAGCTGGGAAAAGGGCTTACACATGCCGGCCAGATTCGCAATGAATCCACAAATATAGGCTAAGTTACCTTGGAGGCCTCTCGGCTCCTAAATATTTCTAGGGGAGGAATCTGGATGATGGCCTTGATCTTCTCCGGGTCGATCTCGATGCCTCGGTATCTAACAATGATGTCAAAAAACATTCCGGAGGTGACCCCGATGGCACACATCAATGGGTTCATCTTCATGTGGTGAGAACAGAGGAAGACAAACACTGTCTCAAGGTCATTGAGATGGTCCTGGAACTGGCGTGATTTAACCACCAGGTCGTCCACATAGAATTCTACCAGTGTCCCAAGAATCGGCTTGAATATGCAACGCATGGCCCATTGACAGGTTGCAACTACATTTTTCAGGCATAAGGGCATAACCTGGTAGCATGAAGTATCTTTGGGGGCCCTGAAGGAAGAGAATGCTTCATCATCAGGGGCCATCTGGATCTGGTTGTACCCAGAGTACCCATCAATGAAGGAGAGGGCTTGGAACCCGGTCATGGAATCGATCAACAACTCTGTCACTGGAAGGGTAAAATCATCCTTCGGACAGTGGCGATTGAGATCACGGAAGTCGATATAGACCCTGATCTTTCCGTTATTCTTCCTGACCGGCACAATGTTGTCTAGTCACCGGGGGTACTGAACATCCTTGACGATGATGGATTTGATTAGATTATCAACTTTGGCCTCAACCATGGCACCTTGAGACAGGTGCATCTTTATGGGAGGCTGCGTAAACCCGTGATGGTTTTCTGGAAGGCCAAGGTGGTGGATGACGACCTGGGGATCTAGTCTTGGAATCTCGTCATAATTCCAAGCAAACACATCACAGTGCAGTCTAAGAGATTCTATGTACTGTTTCCATTCATCAGTGGGCATAGTGGCGCTGACCAATGTGGGTCTTGGGTCCGCCTCGCTATCAAGGTTCACCTGCACAAACTCGTCGACCGTGGTGGAGACTCCCTCCTCAATGTTAGGGGGAGCATCTTCCATGTCCTCCTCTCCACTTATGGAGATATCATCCACAGGGGGAGCCGTTTCGGGGCTGCCAGACCCTAATGGGAAGCTGGTGCCAGCTTGGGCGGCAGAGGTCCTCACGTCAGGAGACTCATGCACTACGGAGACCATGGCGTCAAAGGTGGTTGATCCAATCCCATCTTGCCTTCGACCCAAGGGGCCACGCTTTATGACATCAAAGTAGTAGTGGCACGTCGGCTTGAGCCGCTCGATTCCGGCCTGTCGAAACAGACACGTATGACATACTGTCGTGGCCATGAGCCTAACGTCCCGATATTATACAGGGGTAGGTGGCTCAAGGATCACCTAAGCTTGGTTGGTGTAGGAGTACGAGGTGATTTCCTGCCGCCGCTTGGACCCTGAAATATTCCTTCCTCTGGTACCCGAAACAACAAATCACTACCCCATGTCGGGGGTTTTGGCCTCTAACTGATGGATTGGGAAGACATAAGCATCATCCAAACCTTACCAGAGATCACTTGTGATAGTTGTGGGCTCAACCACCTTTGCCAAGATCTGCTTTTCCTTGCTCTTGTAAAAGTCAACGCCCAGATAACGGTCTTCATAAGATGCAGAAGGAGACACATCTCCTTGGAGCACGCCTACTCGACCCTTAAGGGAGTATTTGAGGCACTGGTGATACGATGAGGGGACCGCTGCGTGAAGTTGGAGCCATGGCATTCCCATCAACGCTTTGTAGGCGTTGTCCTGAGAGACAACCATGAATTCGGTATTAGAATTTGTGCCACCGAACTGGGTCTTCAAGATAATATTGCCGAATGTAGTTTTCTCGGATTTGTCATACCCCTGGATTTTGAGGACTGAGGGGGTTAGATCATCCTCATACAACCCCAACTTCCACAGTGTCCGAGTGTGTATTAGGTTAATTCTGAAACCTGTGTCATCAAGAAAGCGTCAGACTTCCACGCCATTGAACTGGCTGGTGATGTATAGTGGGAGAATGTGCCCATGTATGGGAGGGTCTTCGTATTCACCGGAGAATGAGATAACCGCCTGACATTCGACGTTATCAATCGCCTCGGTGTGGAAGGATTCTACAGCCGCTTCCTCCATCTCAAACTGGAGGGGGCTCCTTAGAGCCTCAGCGAGTGCCTCACGCATTTCAGACGACATGCGAAGAGCCTCAAGGATAGAAATCCTTTCCAGAATGTTAGCGAGGTGCTTCAGAACATCATACCTTCAAGCCAAGCGTGAGCTTCTGCTTATAGGAGGCCGCTATGCGATTGAAGGCATGACAGGCTCTATCGGCTGGACCGGTGACCTACCAGTACTAGGCATGTCTCACTGTTCACTAGTCGAAGCCCGGGAAGAGGCTGCCGGATTAGGACCAGAATGCTGGGGTCGGCTGGTGGCAGAGCAGAGGTGGTTGTGGCACGGCCGAGGCGGTTCTTCCTGATCCAGCAACACAAATAACGGTAAAGGAGAACCTGTCGACACCGGATGAAGGGGCCGCATGCGCTGAGCTCAGTATTGGGCCTGCTGCTTAGTCTCAGTGGTGTGCATGGCCTGGCTAGAGGTGACAACTGTCGTGCCCCGGCGATTCATGTAGCCACGGCTCCGCTGACGTTGACAATGGCTAGGGACATTGGGAAGGTCCTCTTGGAATTACTCATCCTCGGCATTCAAAAGGGGATATACCAACTCTACGGTGTTAACCGAAGCGTACCCCGGGATTTCACTCGTGGAGTCATCCACTACCGGCCAGAGTCTATGAGGGATCCCCATTTATGGAGGCATAAAATCGCCAATAGTGTGGGATGATGACGACATTTGAAGGGTGTGTTCTTTCTTCTTGCACCGCCACTTGCTCTTCTAGGAAGAGGTAGGCTGGGATGACGATGCAGAAGTGTAGCTCGCAGATTATAAGGGCTTTGGCTGACTCAGGCGGGCACAGATGATGCCATGGGTGCGAGCGACCATCCTGCGGTCCATCCAATCATTATACGTACGGGACCCACGGTCGGAAACCTGTATCCACTCATCCTCTTCACCACTACTGCCATCTGATCTCACAAAGACATCTGCCACTTGTGCCGGGGCTGGGCCCAACCTGACTATGTTGTTTTCGATCTGGTCTTGGAGCCAGTCCTTGAACACATAACATCACTGGATGGTATGCCATAGGGTCTAGTGATAAGGGAAGTAGTTGGGGTGATCAGTGAGACATGCCTCTGCTGGCTTCCGGCACTCATGCAGCGGCATGATCCTCTACTCCAAGTCACTACGGAAATAACCAGGGACATGGACCTCATCAAACAAGTATGTCTAATTCTTTCTATCTGGAACGGGGGCTCATGGCAGTTAGCCCTGAAGAGGGACTAGAGGAGAATGATGAGGAGGCGGAGCATGATTATCTCATCTAGGTGGTGGCAGTGCGTTATGTGGAGGCGCCTGACGATTTTGAGGCAGTCGCTGCTGGGCTGGAGACTGCGCCCGAGGGGGTGGACCCCTATCAGGCTACGGAGATGGCCTCACTGGTATATACTCTAGATTACTGGGGTCCTTTATCTAGGCCACAACAGTGGGCTCGTCTTTGTCGGCTCTCCTTTCAGGGATTACAGGAGGCAGCGGGCGTGCCTGACTGGCCTGTTGCATGGCTTCTTCAAGGCGCTGAGCCTTGTCTGTGAAGTCTTGAAACCCTGCAAGGTAATTCTCAGTGATCAGTGAAGGAACCAACTCTTCTTTGACATTCCCTATTCACATTGTTAGTAATTTCTCCTGAGTTAGTGGCATGTCAATGGAGTACGTGAACCCCTTCCACCGGGCGACGAAGTCCGTGACTCGCTCATCGGGCCTTTCTTTGCACCAGAAGAGGTCCAAGATGTTTGTATTCCGGGTTGTGGTACTGAACTGGAAGAGGAATTGGTTGTGAAGGTCCTCCCAGCTAGTCAAAGATCCGACAGGGAGCTAGTTGTACAAGATGAATGTTGGTTCTTCCACTGTCTGAATGAAGAAACGGAGCTTGGTGGCCTCCTGTTGTGCCAGAGTCCTTAACATAGGCCCTCACCTCGAGTTGAAGTTGTCCATGTGCTTTGGCGGATCTCTGGTCTTGTTAAAGGGGCAAAAGTGGGGTTCCCAAATCTCGACGGGGCTGGCATATCATCCACCCATTCTGGGTATAGATTACCATCTGGTGGGATTGCCACCTGCCGAGTTTCCAGTGCCTCTAAGAGGGTGATGAGTGCTTCCATTAGATCATCCGGACATGGGTTTATTTCCAGACGGATATCTCTAACCACAATCGCATTGTTAGTCTCTTATGTATGGTATTCATGCTCAGCAACTTGTGGGGCTGCTGGTGGAGCGACTCTCGGGGCAGTGGGAGAAAACCGAGGGGGGTCCCTCAAGTGATCATGCCGCATAGGAGGATTTAACAAAACGTATTGTGGCCAAATGTCATGGGATCCAGACTCCCCCCTATCGGCGAACGTGGCATGGTCACAGTTTCCTATGGGAATCTCGTCAAGGGGTAGGTGCTCCTGCCCCTGCTGTCCTGGCCTAGTATTACCGTAGTCAGCTCGCCGCTCTGCAAAGCGTTCGGCCAAGAGCTCATCAACTAGCCTCTTTTTCTCAACAAGATGTTGGTGTAGTGTGTCCTTCTTGAGATCATCATCTGCCTTCTGTACTGAGGAATATGGGTCGGCAATCTTGACAGCCCCGACGTGCTCTTTAACCTTGCCAATGTTTCGACTCAGTGTTAATGCCTCAGTGGGTGTGGGGAGACCTAGGAGGCTCCTCTGTTGGTGAGTAATCCTACCAGATGGGTCCAGTAGAAACTTTTCCTCAGGGTGTGAGTCACCATCGAGTATTTCCACACTGTTTCCCTCACCCTAATGGTCGTCCATGTTGACCACCACAGCCCTTGGCGACATTCCCTCAGAGCCGCTCAGTGAATCAGGATGTCGGTGATTCTTATAGAAAAGAAGGGTAGTATACTGCCCCCATCCGAAGACGTGCACGTGGGGGTGGCTTCCTCGATTACCATGCAGAGTATTTGAAAACTCTGGATGCATTTTTGCTGGAGAGCCTTATGGTGGACGAGTGACCCGGGGTGCCGAACCGCGGGGAGTGCAACCAGGTCGACCCAACGGCACTGCTCGCCGATATCCTCATGATGTGCTTGACTCCCGGGACAAGGCGCTAGCTGATGGCGAAGATGGGAGTGAGTCACCCGGAGAGTCTGGGAGAAACATTCAAACTCTCCCAAGGTGAGCGAATCTAGCATATCAAAATCTGATCCTGCGACCGACCAAAACATCTAGTGGAAGTGGCCCGCTGCGAGGACGGTCCGGAAGCTCCACGAATCTGGTTCGGGATGTGGCCCATGATAACCGTTCTCATCAACTGAGAATGGCCGAGGAACTGGCAGCGGTGCCGAGGGAGGCTGCTGGGCCGGTGGGCTGGCCAACGGAGAATACGGCGAGCAATTCGATTGGCCGCTGATCCCTAATTGATCCTCCAAGGGATGTAGTGTCCTGGCTTCCACGTCGCGATAGGATGGGCCAGAAAATGGGCCTCATGTCATAGCGTCGGTGCTTTCCGAGTGTGTGTCATGTCACGACTCTTCCGTCGATCCCTAGAAAAGTTCCCCTCCCTCCCTGACTGAGATGGAAGGTGCTTCTGGGGAGTCCAACAGTAACAGCGGGCTTGACACCTGGGGGTACGCCAAGTCCTTGTCCTTTTGGATATACATTCGGAGGGTGGCGGGAATCATACAGATCTCGTTTTCGGGGAGTACGAGACCGATGCACTGCGTCCCCATCCCTTCCCTCGACTCAAAGGGTTGGGGAGATGGTTCCATCGTCGAGTTGTACTCTGCCTCAGAGTCTGAAAAATGGACTGGTCTGATTTCTTTCCGGAGTCCCCTATCATTCCTCTTACGGCGACAACGTCCCGCCTTCCTGCCCCTGGGTGGTCCTCTGGGAAAGGATGATTTCCTTCAAGGAGTCCACCGACTGAAATAGTGGTGGGGCAGAGAGGAGTGAAGGCCGAGGTGCGAGAATCACCGGGACAGATGTCGAAACGGACATGGGGAGGTCCTCCATGTTGTTGAGCGACCAAATATGCAATGGCTCTATACTCACAAACCGCGGTAGGGGAAGGGACCTCATACCCAGTGTTGTGAGCGCTGGAAAAAGCCATACCCTGAGCGTAGCTATCGCGAAGAAGCCTTCTTCTTTCTAGATCAGTGGCACCGAGTTGGCCTTCATGGTGGGTAGCACTACCGCGGATTGGTCTGCGGTGGCCATTGCCTATGCCAGATACTGAGAGAGTTGACCCAACCTGCATTGTCTTCCTCTCATGCCCGACGCTGGTGTCGGGTATGATGGGTTGGAGAAGGTGGTGCGGGTACAAATATTGCCTGCTCCTCGGTCCAGGGAGTCAAGCGGCAACATCGACGCAGCCTGGTGGAGGCCCTTGTCATGAAACCCTGGTACGGGTGTCCGATCAGGCGGACACGGACATCCCCCACCTCATCGGCGTTGGGGAGGGAGGTGTCAAGGCGCTCTAGGGATAGGCTCCCTAAGAGGTTGAACGTCAAAGTGGGGAGTGGCGGATCCCTATGTGTCCCTCGGGGGCGGTGATGGTGGTGAGCCGCAGCTGCCTCTAGATCCATAAGGGCCATGCCCCTGGTGGGGAAGACCCCTTCCTCCTCATACCTATGAACCAGGTCGTTGATCAACCTTCTTTGGATGATCTCTGACAGGGAGAGGGGGTGTGAGTGTCTGACAGTTACGTCGGTCAGAGTTGGAGCGACTGTGGAAATGGTAGGTTCGTGCGGGGTGGCCGCATCAGTACTACCCCTGCCCCAACACTAGTGGGAAGGTGGTGATCGAGCTCCGGATGCAGCGATCTGATTCCTAAAAGCAGGGAGATGAAACCATTAGCACTAACAGGAAACGAAATCGACAACCAATAGCCTAGAATCATTTTGTATTCCGCGGTCGGGGAGGGGGATCCATGATGACGACATCGCATAATGGAGTGCTCAACGTCTTGACTGCCTCAACCCCTGGAGGGTTTCAGGTCCCGGTTCTAGGTGCCCGGACCTAGTAACATGAAAATATTCTGACACCCTGAACGCTAACAGTCCCCATATTGAGTAGAAGAGCTTCATGTCAGATTCACCATTCTTTGCTTCTGAAGCTTTTACGCCGGGGATCTCGTGTGTTTCTGTCATGTTGGGGGAGGACG